>CM036917.1:16496414-21496414 GCA_020800305.1 Porphyrio hochstetteri
TTGACAGAGAGGCCTGGACAGGCTAGATCAATGGGCCAAAGTCGACTGTACAATGTTCAACAACATTCATTACTGAGTTCTACACTTGGCTCACAACCACCCAATGTATTGCTGCAGGCTTGGGAAAGAGTGGCTGGAAAGCAGTCCAGCAGAAAATGTCTGGGGGCATCAACTGACAGGTAGCTGAATATGAGTTATCAGTGTACCCAGAGAGCCAAGAAAGACAACAGCATCCTAGCTTGTCTGAGAAATAATATGGTTGGCAGGACTAGGGAAGTGATCATTCCCCTATACTTGGCACTAGTGAGGCTGCACACAGATTATTGTGCAGATTTAGTCCCCTCACTGCATGAAAGACATTGAGGTGCTGGATCGTGCCTAAAGAAGAGCAGTAAGTGCTGAAAAAGGGTCTGTGGGACAAGTCTTTGGAGGAACAGCTGATGGAACTAAGGTTGTTTAACCTGTAGAAAAATAGGCTGAAGGGAAACCTTGTCACTCTCTACAACTACCTGAAGGGATGTTGTTGCCAGGTGGGTGGTTAGTGTCTTCTCTCAGGTAACAAGTCACGGGATAAGAGGAAACGGCCTCAAGTTGTGCCAGGGGTGGTTTAGATTGGATGTCATGAAAATTGCTTAATTCAAAAGGTTCAAGCAGTGGAACAGACTGCCCAGAGAAGTGGCTGAGTCATCATCCGTGGAGGTATTTGGACACGTAGATGTGGTGCTTTGGGACCTGGTTTAGTGATGGACTGGGCAATGCTAGGTTAATTGTTGGGTTCAATGATCTTAAAGGTCTTTTCCAAGCTATGTGATTCTATGACCATTTCTCTGAAACAGATGCAGACTGAGAGTCAAGACTCTACAAGATGAACAGTCAGACCAGAGCCCAGCAATGTCTTCTTTCCTGCTTCCAGTTTCCATTATCTGACAGAGGATTTTAAGCTATCTACCAGATATTACACAGCAAATGGCAAAATACCTAAACTTTAAAAAAACAGAAATTGGGTTTTCCTCCATATTTAGATGGAATATTTTCTTCCTTTGTTTCTTTTTCTATTCTGAAAAAACATTTTTGGAAACGGGTTATGGACCACTGAGTATATCCCATAAGCAGCATGAAATTCAAGAAGAGAAAAAAAGCAGAACACTATGGTTTTGTACACTAATTTCTATTATAGGTACCTTAACTAGGAGCATATTTCCTGGTACAATCAGTTGGCCCACAAACTTCTCTTTGCTATATTCACAGCCTTGGCCCCTGCTTTAGGAACATGACAAACCTGGTGGTGTGAACATCCATTCTGTTGTATTAGGTTCCTCCATCAAGTGGGGATTTTGAGCGAAGAAAGCTGGCACCGAACACTTACTCTGTAAAGCTTCTTTGAAAACATCAGCATAAGTTTCCATGATCTGCTCTGTCATTTCATAGGTCTAAGTGGGGAACAGAACTTAAATCTCAGTCTGGCTTACATCTATATTTTTCTTAGGGCCTACATCTATGCAAAGGAGATGGACTTCACAAAGTGCCTTAAAACTATGAATAAACAAAATGGAATAAAGATAGAATAGAATGAAATTTAAATAATGAAAGATTATCTACAACAATAAGCACAGTACATTCAATATCTTTAATCTTCTCAATAAGGAAGAGAAAATTTGGATAGTCCAGCACTACCTTGTAACCCTCTACCAGTGACTGAGATGGGCAGCATTAGGGTTGTTTTCTAGTGTGACTGCAGCAACCCTTGAGCATTCCCAGCAGTGCTATGACAGGGCCAGAAAGAAAATTTTTATGACTGTACAACCAGAAATATTTTGTATGATCTACATCTTAATTGCTTTTGTTCCCAAAGAACAGAACATCAAGTTTTACACCACACAGCAGGGGACTGAAGACTCTTTAGAAAAGTAATGATGTAAATACAGGACAGCAAGGACTTTGAAACTCATTCATAGAAATGCCTTTCAGAGCAACACTCCTGCTACACTTGCAGAAATACTTTTATTGCAGTGAATTTTTTTTTTTTTTAAGCTATGATATCCTTTCATCTATAGAAAGGTTCCATATGGGCAGTCCCAGGAATTAAATCTGAAGGGTGCATATGAATAACATTTTCCTTTGCTCATTAAGCCAACTGCATAACTACTAAGGCAATGTCTCTGCCCCGAGTTCTCTTAGATTATTCTTGTTCTGAATGCATGAAAGTAGCTGTGAAGCTCGTCAACAGCTTTTGCATGCATAGAAGGGAGGCACAATAAAAGTATTTACATTTTCACAAGTTCACTCTTTTGGTCTGGCTTTTAGGGTGAAAGATCCTGCTCAGTCTTTTTGACCAAAAGCACTGCCATAATTATAGGCACATATGTTTCTTCAGAGAGTGGTTCCAAACACAGCAATACAGAGCTGGGTCCTTCACAGATTACCGGCAGCCAGTTTGCAATAACACTTTGAAAACTGTGCTTAATCCTTTTCAATAGATATCCCAAGTAACCTGCTATGCTTTTCCTTTAGTCCAAACAAAAGCCTACACCCTCAAAAACAGTGTCAAAGAAGTTATGTGCAATAGACTTGCCTGGATCAAGGACCTGACTAAAAATAAATAAATCTGATAATCTAGGATAGTAGTGGTGTTTGTTTATTGATGAAAGTCAGGATAATTTCAATCTCAGTGATTTTGTGGGGTTTTCTTTGCCTCTGCAGATGGTTCAAATTGCTGAAAACTTCAGAATACCTTATGCTACTTTTCTTTTTCTAATCCTGAGGTATTCCAGCCATGAACAACTGGTCATCAAATCTCCGTCTTTATATTCATTTAGTCAGGACTCATCCTGACCAAGTGCTACCCTTTCCCAAAGGATACTGGAAGAGAATAGATAAAGCATAGATGTGTTTCCGTAACTGAGAAAAGAAAGTCTTCCAAAGAGGGAAATGAAGGGTCACCTGTCCTAAAAATGTATGTTTAGTGTGCAGTGTGTAGAATGCAGCCTGATTGCAAAGCTGTATCTGTATATCTTTGCTCTAACTAAAAAGGTTGATGAGCACTAAATTAGTATGTTTCTCTTTAGACTATCTTCCTTAGTTAAAGCATTTTTCTCAAAAATCTTGGAATTCTGTAAAGAATCCTGTTGCATGTGATAATCCTCCACGTAACAAGGACTGTTTTGTGGATTTCTTTGAGCTTAATAAAGCCTGCTAAGAGTAAAGCTTTTTTTCCTGTCCCAGGTTGGAACATTATTATTTTTAGAATAGTTTGTCTAATCATTTTAGATAATACATTCCTTCATTAAATCTATATCCAGTCTCATTTAGGTAGCATTAATTCCCTCAAAGTCAAATCCTGCTTAATTTATGAGATTACTAGCATTGTTTTCAGAGGTTTAAGCCAGAAAAATACCTGCACCTATGGAACAATTGTACCAGTCCCATTCCTATACATCAAAGATTTCTTCCTCCACCTCCTCACCTTTCCCCCCTTCCCAACTTTAGTAAATGAATTCATAGAATCACAGAATCCTCTGAGTTGGAAGGGACCCGTAAATACCATCGAGTCCAACTCCTGACTCCACATATGGCCAGCCAAGTCAGAGCATGGGACTGAGCGCATCGTCCAGACACTTCTTGACTTCAGCCAAGCTTGGTACTATAAGCACTTTCCTGAGAAGCCTGTTCCAGTGCCCAACAACCCTCTCAGTAAATAGCTTCTTCCTAACGTCCAACCTAAAACCCCCCTCAATTACTTACGTTGTTCTTCAGATGACCATATGCTTTTCAAATAAGTGCTTAGTCTCTGACCCTTCTTTAAAGCCAATTTTATCTTTCTTTTTTTCTTAATTTGTTTCAAACTGAACTTTACTTGACCCTGCATCTACAGTGATTGAAGCCTCTATAAACTGAGTATGAAGTTTAATTTTGTTTTATTTTAAATAGTTTATTCCTGCAAAGGATAGTTAAGTGAAAGTTACAGGCATGACATGTTATCTTCCAGTCCAGTAACTTGCTGTATATGATTCTGAATGCTTGCTCAGATGCAAGAACAAGCAGCAACTGAGACACAATATTACAGGTGCAAATAAATCCCTGATTCCTTCCATAATCCTAGTGGACTGGAAGCGAGTACCACATAGTTCTCTACAGCTTTATACAATGGTAACAGCTCAGGCTTGAAAAACACTTGCCTAACTACCGAAGGCTGAAAACACCTCTATTACCCTTTCAGATGCTGCAGAGGCAGTGGAACAACAGGAGCCAGAGCTAACACACCACAGAAAGAAAACAGAAGGGATCAAGAATATTGATATCACGTTAAGAAAGAATCTAGAAATTGCCAGTTCGTGCTTCTAGAATATCTTTGGAAGCGATTCACAAAAACATCACACTCCAAATTAATACTGACCTCATAAGAAAAAAAACATGTTTTGCCATGAGGCAACAGAGATTTAAAAATATTAAAATACCAGGTTGGAAGGGACCTCGAGGATCATCTGGTCTAACCTTTCTTGGAAGAAAAACGCTGTCTAGACAAGGTGGCCCAGCACCCCTGTGAGAACTGGAACATGGTGATGAGTGCTCCTCTTTCCTCAAGGCTGAATAAACCTAATTCTCTCAGCCTTTCCTAATATGTCAGGCTTCCCAGTCCTTTGATCATCTTTGTGGCTCTCCTCTGGACACTGTCCAGCCTGTCCACTTTTTTTGTATAAGAGGAATCAAAACTGAACAACTAAGAAGTGCTGAGTAGAGTGGGATAATAATTTCCTTATCTCTGCTGGTGCTGCCCTTGTTGATGCAGTTTAGCATCCTGTTTGACCTCAATCTTTTGTGACCAAGATTTTTAATATTACCCCTCCCATCTTTATTTACAGTCCATATTATAAACTGCCACTACAGGTGGGAAAAAAGCAAAACTGAGAAGGCAAGATATGTATCACTGTGAAAAATAATTCCTTGCAGGCTTGAAAGCATTTGATTAATATTCTGTAACAGTGTTGCAAACAAATGGTGTTCCAGTTTCTTTCTCAGTTCATCTCCTGAGAGACAACAGCAATCCACAGGATACTTGAATATAAGTTTAGATTTCTACCTTTAGGAATTCCTTTCAATTGCTTACAGAGAACAGAGTAAAAATCTGAATAAATCATTCTTATGAGGGAAGAACAAATCTGAAAGAGCTCATAATGTGCTTTTATGTACTATAAAGATACATAAAAACACTCTGTTCATTGTGGCTCATTCTAGCCATGAGTGTAGTCATAAGTGAATTCCTGTGCCTCAAGTTAAGCAAATACTTTATTTTTACAGAATTATAATCCAGTTATCTAGGTATAATCTAGTCTAATCTCCCTGGGTTAATGTATCATCTAGATACGTTATTTTCCACATGCAGAGGAGACTATACAATTTTCTTTGATCTATTAGAAAAGTACAATCTTGATAGGGTTTTAAAAGCTTCTTAGTGTAAATACTATCTTTTACTATTAGATTTAGCAGAACATTTGTTGCTGACTGTGGGATTTTTTGCATGAAAATAATTTTTGCTATTATCTTAGAAAGTAATAAAACCTAAGTGAGATCATTTCTGACTATAAATCCATGAACATACCAGATTAGAGCTTATTCTAAAGCAACAAAAGTGCTACTGATTTAAACAGAGACCAAGCGTTCTCAAAATTTTTCAAGATTATAAAAGTATGCATCAATATAAAGTATGACAAACATATAGATAAGCCAGTAGTAACAGAAGTACTTATGGAAAGTTCTAAACAGCCTAATAAAAATATGAAATATTTGTGAAGAATGAATGTGTACACTAAAGCCATTAGAATTTCACTACTTTAAGTTCCTACTAGCAATTGACTGGCACTAAAAGCAAATCTGAAGCTTTTTGGCACCTTTTAACAAGCCCGCTGCATAAGATTTCTCATTACACATGGATACAAGTGACTGACAGAGTAAGGTATGGAAACAGGGTATCAGTTATGCTATTGAAACATTCTGTTAAGGAAACATTACATAGTGTAATATTCTCCAAAGTCTCTTTCAACAGAACTCATTTGACAAGACAGGTAATTATTGGTGGTGTTGTCAGAGAATCCATTCTGCAAATCTTTTTTTAACTAATCTGTTGCTTTGTGAAGTTATTCATTGAAAAGACCGTGCAAGGACTTAAGATGATGGTAGAGTGAGACAGGAAATTAACCTTTTGCTATTTATAAGCCTTAGAAAGTTTGCTTTTGTGCATCAGCTAATTGAAGGTATGAATTTTTGTGGAATTGACATACCAATATTTCTATCCTCTGGTAATTATGTCTGCTTGGATATGAAAGATATGTCACAGCTTCCAGGAAAGACAAAGGAAAGAAAGGAGGGGAGGAGAAGAGAGAGGGGAGGGCAGGAAAAAGGGAATAAAAGGAAAAAGGGAGAAAAGAAAAAGGGAAAAGGAAAAAAAAACATTATTTGCCTGATAGCTGCCAAGGTAGTATGAACATTAAATTCAAACCATATGCCTACTTTAGAGACACTTTTAAAATACTCAGTAAAGCTCACTTACAGTTTTCAGGAGTGATAATTAACAAAATTCTAGTTTGATAATGTTGATGAAATTGGCTCTGTCACCATGAGCTCCTTTGTAGCATAGTTGAGGATGGATTCTGCACTCAGCAGCTACCACCTGACCATTGCAAGGCAATCACCTGCTTGGGTAAGTGTAACTTCTTGCCACAGTACCATCTGGGTAACTATTCTGCCAGGGCAAACCTAAGGGCTTTCTTCTACGTGAAAGTGTACCACAACACCCCAGTAGTCCCTTACAGCGCTAATTCTCACAGAGTTGATAGTTTGATATCAGCCAGATACATCATTGGGTTTGATGGGAAATCTGGTACCAAATCTTTGCCATTATAAGATCCAAGAAGTGTAACATTAAGAAGAGTTAGAAGTCATTTATTGTTGGATAGATGTGATTCAGTGAAATGGGTACCTGATGAGAAACACTCCATAAGACAGCAGCATATTTTCACAGACTGTTGTTAGCTTTGGATCAGGTCCAGAAAGGAGAAGGCTGGGGAGAGGAGAGAAGGTCAGTAAGCTTATACTAGCCCCTTTTCAATAGTATGTGAAAAGGACTGTACTGAATCTATACACAATCTATCTTGGATTCTATATGTTCTTAGTCACGGCTTCAATCAGCTCATGACTGATTTCAAATTTTATTTATATGAGGCATGACAGAAAAGTGTTCATGATAAAAAGGATTAGTGTAATTCATGAATTTCTGGAGGTTCCTGGAACACGCTGATGACGACTTCCTTTTCCAAGTCATAGAGGAAACAATAAGGAGAGGTGCCATGTTGGACCTTGTTCTCAACAAAGAAGGGCTGGTAGGGAACATGAAGGTCAAAGGTAGGCTTGGCTGCAGTGACCATGAAATGAGGAAGTTCAAAATCCTCAGTGCAGCAAAGAGAGCACACAGCAAGCTCACTACCCTGGACTTCAGGAGAGTAGACTTTGCCCTCTTCCGGGGTGTGTTTGGTAGGAGAAAGCCCTTGGAGGGAATAGGGACCCAAGAAAGCTCAAGGATTCACCTACTCCTAAGCTCAGGAGCATCCCAACAAAGAAGTCAGGCTAAAACTCCAGGAGACCTGCAAGAATGAACAAGGCACTCCTGGACAAACTCAAACACAAAAAGGAAGCCTACAGGTGGTAGAAGCAAGGACACATAGCCTGTGAGGAAGGAGGAATATAGAAAAATTGTCCAAGAAGGGACCAGGGATCAGGTTAGGAAAGCTGAAGCCCTAATAGAGTTATATCTGTCCAGGGAAATCAAGGGCAACATGAAAAGCTTCTATAGGGATGTCAGCAGTAAAAGACAGACTAGGGAAAAAAGTAGGCTCATTTTGGAAGGAAATTAGTTACCTGGGATATAGAGATGGCTGTGGTACTCAACATCTTTTCCTTCAATCTTCCCCAGCTAGTGCTTTAGCCACACTACCCAAGTCAGAGAATGAAATAGCAGGGATTGCGAGAATGAAGAACCACTCATTGTAGAAGATGAGTTTCATGATCATCTGAAGATGCACAAGTCCATGGGACCTGATGAGACGCATCTGTAGCTCCTGAGGCCACTGGTGGCTGAAGTTGCTAAGACACTCTCCATCATATTTGAGAAGCAGTGGCAGTCTGGTTCTCACTGACTCTTAAAGCGGATATACAACCCCTATTTAAAAGGGGAAGACCCAGGGAACTACAGGCTGATCAGTCTCACCTCTGTGCCCAGCAAGATCATGGACCAGATCCTCCTGGAAAATATGCTAAGACTCATGGGAAATTAGGATGTATTGGTGACAACCAACATGATTTGTCAGGCATGATTTGCCTTTAGCAAAATTTGGTGGGGCAGGGTTGGTGGATAAGGGAGGAGCAACTAATGTCATCTCCCTGGACTTGTGCAAAGCATGACAACTTGACACCGTCCCACATATCCTTATTTGTAAATTAGAGAAACATGGATTTGATGGATGGACCACTTGGTTGGTAAGGAATTGGTTGAATGGTGACACTCAAAGAGTGTCAGTCAACAGCTCAGTGTCCAAGTAGATACCAGTGATGTTCCTCAGGGAGTTAATACAGGGACCATCACTACTTAATGTCTTTGTTGGTACTACAGACAGTGGGCTCACCTGCACTCCTGGCAAGTTTGCCAATAACACCAAGCTGTGTGGTGCAGCTGACATGCTGGAGGGAAGGGATGCCATCCAGACGGACTTGGATGGGCTTGGCAGGTGGGCCTCTCAATGGGCCACTACTGTTGTTTAACCCCACTGGTAACTGAGCACCACGCCTACAACTCATTCATCCCTTCCCCTACAAGGGAGTAAGAGGGACAATGGAAAAATATCCCCCTGAGTTGAGATGATGACAGTTTAACAGCTTAACAAAGGAAGAGAATAACACCACCACAAGTGATGCACAAATGCAATTGCTCACCACATTCTGGCACAACAGCTGCTCCTTCCAAAGTAAAAGGCTTGTTTAGTATTAAAAGTAATTATTAGAAAGAAAAAAAAAAAAAAACAAACGATTACCAAAACACTTTTGAAAATCAATTAAAATTTAGGCTTCTTACATGTCCGGTTTTTGTCATGTAAAAGAAAAACACCTACTTTATTGCCAACCTGTCTTTATACAGACCTTCTGTATAGGACATCAGGTGTTGGGGGTTTATTTCAAGCATGGGGGAGGGGAGCGTTAACCTAATATATACATTTGGAAAGTACTTAAGAAACTGAAGATACTCTTGTTTTCAGTACTATAGATAGGAATAAAGTGAAGTTAAGGACCAAATAGGTTACTGTTAAAGAGAAACAAGTTTATATATATAAATGCACCTCATTGAGGTGGAATACAACTGACAGAATAACGGCAGAACTGCCCCTGATCTCCCACCCAGCTAAAAGTGAGCAAAGGACACTTTTTATTCAAAATTTCTTAAGTTAAATGAATTAACATGTTATGCCTGTAAAGAAAGAAAATACTTCCCCAACTTGCTCCTCTCCAAAGGGAGCTCTGGCAGTCTGAGGGAGTGCAAAAGCTTGTCTTGACCTAATTTTCTCTGCATGTTTCCATTTGTGACAACATCCTTCTCTTATTCAAATACTGAAAGACACACAAGTCAGCATTTATAACTGTCAACGTGATAGATAAAAGCAAATTTCCTAGTCATTCAGGAATGATCAGATCCACTGGACAGTAAGAACAGCCTCCCACATTGTGAGAGCTCAGGGAAAACCAATTAATATGTATAGGGGAGGGAACTGTCACATTGCTATTTGTTTTTTTCGATTTTGCTGCAGTGTTATTTTAGTGCATCTAAGGAAAAAAAAATAGTCTTTCAAAAACACCGCAGATAAGAAAACATAACTCAGTAGTTGAGAAAAGAGGAGAGATACCAATTCCAGCCTAAGAAGAAATCACAGAAAATAATCCTCAACTTTCCAAAAGGAAGTGTCAGTGCCTTATTGCTACTGGCAGGCTCATGCAGAGCTGTGCATCTTGTACAATTCATAACCTAATTGTGTCCAAATATATACAGGTGTGTTTTTTGGCAGGTGTTTGGTCTGTATAAGCAATGTGGAGAGAGACCAAGGGTGATATTAAGCATCGTTTCCCTTGCTCAGATAACAGTGCTGCCACAGTCGCCTGAAACCTCCCCAGCTGGCAGCACAGCAAGGGGCCTGTTTCAAGCTCCACCACGTTACTATTACTATGTCTATAGCTACAGCCAGTCCCACCGTTCCTGAGCTGAATCTCTGGTACAATGCAGACACACTGTTTCTAATAAATCAGTTCTTTATTAAGTACAGCTTTTACTTCTCTTTGTCATACTGCTGCAGATTTTCCAGAATGACTACAAGCACAAGGCCTGTTGGGTCATTTTGTACCTGGATGGGTCACACAGTCCCCTTTCTAACATTAATTCTCTTAATTCACTTTTATTATGTTATTACTAGGAGGCCAATTTTACTCTTCCCAAAATCTTCAATCTCCTGCCCCTTTGCTACGATTTCCCATTTCTAATGACATACAGATAAGACTGAGCACTGTGATTTTGTCTCTTCAAATCTCAGAAGAGAGATTTTTTTTTTTTCATGGCTGAAACGATATTTCTCTTCCTCAGTTTTCTTTTGCTATGTGATTTTCCAGCCATGTATTTGCATCCCTTGTTTCTACACCCTCTCAAGTCCTCTTTTCCCATCAACTTCTCTAGTTTCCTGTTTGCCCTCCCCCCAATCACCTTTCAGGTATAATAAAAGATGCAGCAGGACTGGCAGGTTTCATGCCTCAAATTGCTTTTCAGTTCAAATATTCCACCTAAACCCTGTACATGCCAGAATGCCATGGATATTAAAAATATGATATCCGAATAGAGTAACAGTTTCTTTACAGATAAAACCTATAAGGATCCATAGGAGGACTGTAGAAAAATTACTTTGAGTTGAAGTTGTAAAGAATGGTTTTCTTACTCAAAAGTACTATGTCCCTAGCAGATAAAAAAAGCAGGATTTTCAGCTCATACTGGTTTGATTTTTTTAATGTTTCCGAGGGTTTTTTTTGTTTGCTTAGAGGCAATAAATCAATAGAGTTGGAAAAATCAATCAGTCATTTGCTAGCGTTTGTTTTAACATCCACAGGTCTCAGGGCCATACAATTTATGACAAAATAGGGAAGGAAAATCCTGGATAGAATGAAAGTAATTGGAAGGGAGAAGGGACACTAATGTAAACTTGTCAAGTTGACTAAAGAACTTTCTCCACGTGAACAAATTTATGCAAAGTGTTCCCCCTAGCATAATAAAAAAGTGTCTGATTTAATGTGTTACATTTTTAAAAGGACTGTAATACAAAATGTCAATTATCAAAATAACAGAGCTTAAGTTTTCCTAGTCTCAGCTTTTCCAAGAATTTCATAATCTGCCTGTTAATACATTGAAAAATAAAAGTGTCTTAAAAACTTCTCCACTAATACCTTGTTTCACATTCATTTGATTACTTTGTATTAACTTTAAACTTCCTTTATATTTGGTTTTCTTTTTAAAAGTATATAATTTATTTTAAAAATGTCTGATCCAACGTATTCTACATAATACTCATTGGAAAGAGAAAGGGCTCTAAAATTATGAAAAATTAAGACATTTTGATACTATAGTGCTATGTCATGAAAAGAAAGGTTTTTGTCCAATAACTCCTGATCACTCCTAGAAGAAAGGATGTCACTTGTTTAAGGTTTTAGGTCTTTTTATTTATTTACTTTTGTTAAAAGAGTTTATGATAGGTGCCTTTGAAAGTTGCCTGTAATCTTTGAAAAAAGTACAAAAAATCAAATGCATGATCTGGCAAGCAAAATGTGTTCATGATGCCCAAGGACAAACAAGAGACTGTATCATTTATCATTCTCATTAGCAGGGTTATGTAATCATCTGAAAGTCTACTTCTATTGTAGAATGACTAAGAAGTGCTGTGATGTTAAGATACAAAGCCCAAGTTTCTGGAAGGTAAATAATCTTTGATCCAAAATAAAGAACAAACATCAGGCTGCCACTCTAAAATATAACTGCAGTCATACAATTAATAGTACCAAATTCCACTAGTATATCGAAAACACAACCCCAATAACCAACACAAGAAAGAAACCGAAAGGGCAGGAAGGTGATTTCCTGGGAATGAGATGCTGATCAGAGAATAAATAAAAAAAGCACAATCAGGAGATTGAATTCACCAAGTGGAACTGCCCAACATTTCAAAATGCACAAAGCTGGGTAAAACTACTTGCAAATAGTAGCATTAGGAGTGTGTACACATGCACACTCTCACAAGCGTATCTGCATTCTCATTCTATGTGGAAACGTAACAGTTTCAGAGATGCTCCTCAGTTCTACATCATTTCACAGAGTAAACCAGTGTAGAGACTTTTTTTTTATTAAACCTTGCATTGCCCTCAAGACTAATCGCTAGTCAACTTTTGTAATTTTTATAAGGGTCTTTTATGAGGAAAAATACAATTGTGTTTATACTGGAATTTCTTTAAACAAATTAAAGGGAGCAACTGTGCATATTCCTTGGGTTTGAGCTAATCCAGTTACATCAACTAGTTAGCATTTGCCAGCAATATACTCTCTGAAATACTGAAGCAAGATTTTAAGCAAGCATATTTCACAAGGATCTGGATTTATGATGTGTCAGCTGGGCTTAATTAATTTACTGGTAAGTGTAAAATAACAAACTCAGTGTAAAATAATTAATGCTGAAGCTATCCAAAATACAGACACTATTTTGGATTTACCATTAGAGTAATTCTATACTAATAAAATATACAGTAACTTCCTTGCTTTAATTATCATGTTAACTTCCAATTAAAATCAGAACATACATCACAGTATTAATTGTATTTATAAGAAAAGGAGCCAGTAAAAAAACCTAGGGGGAGATAAAAGGAATCACCATATTGTCTATGAAGACTCAGACTAAAAACTTACTCCTGAAAGTCTTGCATTTCTGTTTTGTTTAGGAATAATTATAGATGAAGTTATCACTTTTAAAATAATATAGCACCAACAATATTTAGTTTAAGTTTAGGAAGATTCTTTCCAAGTGTTTCATAATAATGCATTGGTTTCAAACGGACTATCATAGAGCTTAAATTACCTTAGTTCATAAACCTTTTGCTGATTCAAAATTTTTAATTTCCATAAAACAGTCCTACATATCAGTTTCTATTTCTGAGTCTGCCATCTTGAAGGTTCTAGCATGTTCTATGCTAACAAGACACTTACCTTAAATAAGAATTAAATTTTTAAAATATTTTTCCATTGCATTTTAAAGGGTTTAATTCATGTAATCATAATCCAAAATATAAATTGTGTCCTTGAACACCGATTCTTCTTTTGGCCCATAGAGACAATTTCCGAGGTAATATAGAGAATATATGAGTATTAAATAATATATTAATATTATGAATATATGAGTATTAAATAAATGTTAGTGTAGAATTTTATGTCATTTTATGTGGTCTTGACATACAGCAGAAAATTGGGGAGCATTGGGAATTTTTTTCTTTCAGTTAAAAATAAAAAGAAAAATTTCTCAGCTCCTGGCTCCAGGATCCTTTCCTCAGTGCTGTGGGCATTTTATGACAAAATGAAGATGCTAGACACCCCAGCTTGCCAGAGTGGCTTAGTGTCAAACACCACAACCAATAAAGATTTTGGACAGCAATGACCCTATCAAACACCATTTATGTTGCAGCCTATTCTATATGATAGATTTTTAATGGAATAGACAATATAAAATGTAAAAATACTTCAGATTTATGCTACTAGTAATTTATTATTGTAAATCCCTTTCTATACTTTATTTTCTCAGCCTTTATACTCCTTGGGACAGATTCATGATCTCTGCTCATACAGTAGGTAAACCAACGTGGTCCTGGATCTCACCAATTCTGGCTGTTCCTGTTTCGCTGTATATCACAGTAACTGTGGAATGTCTTTTCCTCTGCTTTCCTGCCCTCCTAAGATTTCATCTGATGTCCAAAACCAGACTTAGCTTTATTCTTCTCTGCTATGAAGAAATTAAGACAAAACCAAAACAACTAATATGCCCTGTATAAAGACAGGCATTTAAGAGTCTTTTCTTGCAAATCAACTGATTCTGAAACATGGTGAGAGAGGAATCAATATGAAGTTCTATCATTACCAATTATAATCCTGAATAATTTCATGATTCAGAGGAACTTCAAATTGAAACCGGTTCTATACTTATGGCTAAGATAGATTTTAGTGAACGTGAAGATTAAAAACCTTCTGCGAGTATCCATGAGAAGTACAGTCTATCCAGATCTTCAAGAGACAAAAAGGAAACTATCCTTTCAGTAATCTGATAAAGCTTACCCAACTGTCCAGAATGCTTCTTTTTCCCCATCATGTTTGCCTGTTTTTTTCTTTTATTACCTTCATTCCACAACTCAGTATAAAATGAACATTCATTGAATTCATAGTTGTTTTAGAAGGAATAATTGTATATTTTTTTATCCTCCCCCCCAACCAGATAATGTAAATTATCAAAAGCCATCTGGACATGAACAGCCTGTACCAGGTGGCTTTACTTGAGCAGGGGAGTTGGACAAGTTGACCTCCAGAAGTCCCAGCTTCAACCATTCTGTAATTCTACTGTTCACAATGTGTGACAAGGACAGAAGGAGTATCATCAGTCAAGAGCAGACATTGTAAAATTACAGTTTAGATACTTTTTATAAATATCTACTCTTAATTACTGTCATATATGCTACACGTCCTCTTGTAAGAGACATTCCTTTACACCCTCACTGCTCATCCACCCACTCCACCCCCATTTACTGGCATGTTTCTTTGCACCATGTAGGTGGTTTTATCTACTAGCCAATAGCATTTTGTTAGACTTTATTAAACATTACTGATAATGTAAGAGCCAATCAACAGGAATTCCAACTGGATTTAGGGGAAAAGAAAGGAAACTTAATTGTCAACATGTTCTAATTCCACTGATAACAAGTTTGACCCAGCTCCAGAATGTGCTTAACTGTGACATGAGATCACAGTGATTAGCATGGGCCAGTCTGGTCAGCACCACAACACCTGATTCCAGCAAATCTTACTTTAAAAAAAGAGTAGTATTAAAACTTCTTTGTGATCTTTTGCCATTAGGAGAGAGAAAAAGCAAGCAAAAACTCAAGAGTAAACAAAACACAAGAGAGAGAGAGAGATAGTGAGCAAGAAAAAGCATTCGCTAAGATCTCAGGGTGGATATAGAAAAACAGAAGAAGCCTGAACTGAGACAGACCAGAGATGACAGGCTGCAGTTCCTGGCAATGGGCCAAACCTAAGACAGTAAGGAAAAGATTCCTGCATCAACTCCTCTGGGAGACTGGGATGGAGAAAAAGGTTGTGAAGGTGGCAAAGATGACTGATTACAAAAATAAAAAAGAGCCAGTTAAAGGGCCTGTTAATGCTACATGCCTTACACCCCTCAGGTAGCAATCCTTATTGATACCTGCAAAGAGTGAATTTACTCCTGAGACATCTGGGACACCAGTCACTGCAAAGAATTAAGTCACAACCTCCTCACCAACAGCTTCTATTTTCCCTTTTTTAAAAGTAGTTTTATTTGGTCTCTTAAAGAAAGATCACTGACCACAGCAGCAGTAGGAAAAGAAGCATTGAGCTGTATTGCTTGTCCACTTATACTGGTGGGATGAACCTGAAGGATTTCACTAAAGTTGAACAATATGTATTTGTATACACATGTATATGTATACATGTATTATATTTATTTTAAAATACATATATGTATTTATATACACATGTGTATACGGATATTTAATAGTCCCATATAAATGCATGCTTTTTCCTAATGTCTTGGAGGTAAAGGGCTGAAAATCAATAGTACTCACAAGGGTAACCAGTCTAACCACATGCTTGAGCTCTAGGACTAATTTGTACAGGATGAGCCAGTGTTACAGTCCCTCTAAAGACAAGCACACAACATGCTGTCTCTCACTTAATTTGCCTGTAGTTATGAAAAAGGTTCTTTAGCGTTATCAGGTCTGATGCAGAGTTGTACATAAGTGCTACCTGAGAACATGGCAGCAAGGGCTCATCTGTGTCCTGGGTTCATCAGGGATGTGGATAATTTTCACCAGAAGCTGGGGTGGGACAGAGCCAGGACAAGTGACCCAACTGCCTTGGATATAGGGGAAACTGAGCCTCTGTCCACTTTGCCCAGTCTCTCAGAGGACACTTCTGCTGTAGAGATGCTAAAGGCTGAAGAACAACAGGTGCCAGTTGCACCAGCAGCATCATTTCACCAACCAAGACTCCTCAGTTCCATCCTTAAGTTGATTTATGAACTGGAGAGTCAGGGAGTGATCAGCAGAACCCACTCACCCTTTAACCATCCCACATGTCCAGGGCCTAAGTCCAAAGGAGAGTGAAGGCTGCAATTTGGGAAACCAGTCTAATTATTGTTAAATCTCAGTATACAAGGTTATTAACATGAAGTAACCAGACTAAGAAAATAGTGTAGCAGTTTTGCTTGTATGTGGCACATTTGGAAACGCCTGAAATAAGATACTTTTCACTATTTTACTTGGTTATTATTTGCGCTTATAGGTACATAACTATATACATACTCTGTCTAGAAAAAAATTAGACATTATTACTAAAGCAAAAAAAGTAATGTAGCATTATCATCAGAAGGGATATATTTGTACTTTCCATCTACCTTCACAAGGGCAAACTAAAGCTTTAATGCAAACTCGTTCTGTGTGGATTCTTTAATGGGTTTACAGTGTTGACAGCATTATAATAAAGATTACATGTTTACATTCGCATTGGCCTTATACACTCCCACTGGATATCAGAGTCCAATTTTTTGCTCCACAGCGATTTTCTTAAATGAAATAAGAAATTTAAAAAATACCCATCAGTAATAAAGAGAATCGTCAATCACTTTATTTTTTAAATTAATCATATTATCCATTTTTATTCTTCATTTCAAGTGACAGTGAATCCAAACCTGTCTGCAACCCTTTTAACCAAGAGCACCTGCAGGTGTGCAATAGGTCATTATGCAGGGTTTTTGCCATTACTGATTATGGTGCACAAGTGGTTTTATTATTATTCCTATTAACAATGGACCTCTAAGCCACACCAGATTTCTATACTGTCATTTTGACCATGCATTTTTCAGAGCAAGATGCAGTGTACATTTGCTCTTAAGAAAGACTTAAAGCACTATAAATAAAAAAAATAAAGAAAAAACCCTATGAAAATCATGATGTGCCTCAACATAAAAGGTTTAAATTTGGCCAATGAGTTACGCAGAATGAATAATTCAAGGATGTCTATTCATATTCACAGTACTGTATAAAATTTAATTTAAGAATTTAAGTATTTGCCTCTTGTGTGATTTTTATGCCTCTAATTTAATACCATTTCCTTCCTCAGAGAAATTACTGCAGCACATTTTGACATCTGTTCTTCAAAGAATTACAGGGAGGGTTCTTAAGAAAATATACTTTATAGTGTTTTATGTAAACCTGCTCATTTCTATCAGACTCTACAATAATTATTTTAAGTTATGAGGGATTGCTTTTCATTTCATTCATATTCATCAGCAGTGGGCAGATAACAGAAGAATGTGGGTTACTGAAGGGAGCTCCAAAATTGAAAATTTACGTCTAGTATAAAGTGCTGCAGGGAACAGAAATGGAAAAAAAAGTAGAAACACTCTGTATACCAAGTAACTCTTAGGAAAGAAAACAACTTCTAGGTATCTCAGGGCTGTCTGCCCATTTTAGAAAACATCACAGTTCAAGCTTCAGTACTAAACACAGGAACAAAATAAAATGTTCTTTTTGCTAACAGAAACAAAGTACATCAATAATAGTGTTAGCAATTATGAATTCTAATCACAAATATTGGTCACCACTATTTCATAAAGAACTTCACAAGCAAGATAATTAATATGTCTCCATTTGGCCAAAATATAAACTAAGGTAAAAAACTAAGACAGAAATTCAACCCAATTTTCTCCTCATATCCACTAATGTACAGTAAAACAGTAAAACGAGGAGGAAGTGAGAAGTGTGCACATACCTCATTTAACTTTTAAAGTACTAGTGTTAAAATCAAAACTTTAAAAGCTAATATGAAACATTATCCGAAAGAAAAGCAACACACCCACAAATTGCTTAATAAAAAAAGGTGTCTGACAATCAAAGAAAAATATGTTGTTCACTACACATATGATGTAGCAGATGTGAAAAGCGGTAATTTGAAATGTTAATGTATTACAAAAAATTTTTAGGAGCAATGTAATTGCAGTTCACATCAATTCATCTGAGAAAATTGTCTTCTGCAAGAAACAGCTCTAATTATCTGATATTTATGCAGTCAAAAATATTCATCAGCATTGCTTATTCCATTTATAAAATGCAGTAATCGTTATTTGTATTTATACAATTACAAATCCTGCCAACAGTTTTGAAAGTGAACACCAGAAAGAATTCTACCTGCAGTGGAAGACTCTGGTTTGTTATTTATCCTTTTAATTACGTTTACTTCATTTGACAAGAGCTGTAACCGAGGGTTATATGTCCAGGAGAATAAAAATATTTATGAAGTTACTTCAGTTCTTCTGTGAGGAAAACAGACATATGTCCAAAAGACAACTTTATTTTTAAGCATGCCATTCTACTTCTCCTGCAAAAAGACCATCTTGCAATGACCAAGGGGGAAAAAAAAACCTCGCAGCACAGTGAGAAAATTATTCTGTTCCACTAAACTTTTCTGTCAAGTCTAAAACCATAATGATCTTAGAGAATGTTTTTACTCTACATGAAGTCTGGTATCACCATCACATTCTGAACATCATTTACTGTTCAATTCAATACATAGATTCAGTGAGCTCTTCACTAAATTCCTGATACAGTCTCACTAATATCATTACCAGATACCAAAACTACTCTTATTCTAGGGAACTCAATCCCATTCACATACAAGAATGGGAGCATCTTCTGTAAACAATAAAATAAACAATTTCTGTCATAGTAATAATAATTAGCAGTATGGTAAAAGATACTTCAAATCTCTTGAAAGCATTACAAATGTAGAGTAACCAGATTATACACTAAGCAATCTCTGAACAAGGATATTTTTGCTTAAGGAAAAATGGGTAATGAACTGGAAATTACAGAGATAGTTTGCAATAATTGACTTCTTAACATACAAGAAAACAGAGAGGCACAAAGATCTACAAAACCAGATGTCGGCAATGTTTTAAAGCAGTTCTGTTTATATATGACTTTTTGGGAGGACTATTCAAAATATCCCTCAGTAGGTATACAGTCCATAGTGATCTAACTCACACTAACACATCAAACACACAGTAAGATACCAAAGGGCCACATTCTGCATTCAAGGCCAAGTCCTGCAAAATGCTGAGAACCACAGAAAATTTTGTCACAACTCCAGAAGGAATGGATGGGTAAGTACGTAGTGTATCGATGTTATGTATTTTTGTGTTTAAGGAGATGCCCTGTCTGGCAAGACTCAAACTGCCAGATGGAGAGTAGTACTATATATAATGCTAAAATTTTACATCTATCACTTAGCTGAGCCAGGTTTAACTTGTCTCAAGAACCACACATCAGCCCAGCACCTTGCAATCAACAGTTACGACTTCCTGAGGTATTCTTTGGATTTGAGCTAAATCATTGAGGTGAAAAACTCGAAAACTTGAACATATTGATCTTTTTCCAGAGGAGCTAAAGGAGGAAAACACTACATTTTGCTTATTTGTCTTTTCTATTTATAGTGCAGTCTCACCCACAGCGTTAAAAAGCAATTATAAATTTTGGTTAAGACTTGCACACTAGTAAGTTATTTTATCAACATGTCCCTGGACAAAGAGAATTTTAAAAAGCTGAATCACCTAAGAAATCATAAGATAGTGTTTTCTTCTTCCCCCCACATCATAAGTTTTATAACATTTAGTCACATTATTCTTCAGCATCATAAGTACTTATCAAATAGGTATTGATGGAAACAAAAAGGGGATTTGGCCAGTGGCTAGGGAATACTCTTGTGCAATGTATCAGATCATACTTCAGATATCCACTTTATCACAGATCCTTTCACAACAAGCATCCAGTTTACAGATATTTCTATCTGTCTCAATCTATACTCCACATGCAAAGTACTTCTGAGAGGACAAGGCATGCAGGTAAGGTAAGGAGGCTGAAGATGTGTCTTCCACATCCTGGGCAATACCTCAGACATTAGGTTGTGGAAGAAGGGAAAAAAGGCAGTACAGATTATATTGCCTTATTCTGCAGCAGTGTTTCTGGGGCTCTACTCCTTTCTATATCTTGCCATAAAAATAGGAAAGAAACCATTTTCTGAACAAGCACAACACTTAAATGGAAGAAATTCTACCTGGTCCAGATAGAGATAAGTGAGTCTTACTTCAATTTTGTTAATCAAAATGACCAAAAAGTATTGTAATTGAACAGAAGCTAACTACACATAAGGACTGTGGAGATATGTATTTTTTTAATTATAGTTGGGGTTTTTTTTGTGCTATGCAAGCTATTTTGAAGAGGAGACTTCCTGCACCTACGTATGTCCTTCTGTGAAAATAAATATTGATCTCATATTTGTTTATTTTTTTTTAATCTCCCTTCAGGCTTTGCAGGGAGGCTTTACTCATATTAAAGAAAGATTTTTTTTAAAAAAATCAATCTCAGAGGTCTCATTTTCCCTTTCATTATTTACAACATATGTACTTTCATCACATGGGTATTTAGGGGTTTTGATTTTTAAAGGTGTCCCTTCCTCCTGATCTGTTCCTTTTTGTGTTATAGTTTTCCTCCTTCACACTGCAGAGGATTGCTCTGGAGATGTGGTATCAGGAAACTACCTGACACAGAAGATTAATGTAGAAGTCTGTTTGAACTGTTATTGCATACCAAACAGAGTTTCTTACCTTCCTTTCATCGCTAATTCCAAGGCACAAAACACTTTTACTCATGGGTAATTTTAATCTTCATATAAATGTCTCCTTTTGCTTTCCTTCAAGAGATCTGCCTCAGTAGGTTTTGCATGGATTCTTATGGTAGCTATGAATGCTTTCTCTTTTTAATCTATCTTTTTACCATTCATTCACTTCTAATATCTTTTCCTCCAGCCACTTATTTCAATTCCACTTAATATTTCTTTTTCTGACCTAACTTTCATGTAACAAGGGTCTTCCAGTTAGACAAGAGAGAAATAATAATTACAAAATCCTGGAAAGGAAGGCACTTAGACACAGCTCCCATTTTGACCCAGTGTTTTCTATAGCAACAGAGAAATAAAACCCTGATCATAGTGGTACAGAAAACTGTTGACGTAAATTCATTATTAAAATCATGTCAGTATCAGAATATCAACCTGGTGATAAGAACACCTACATTGCTTCACTTCAAAGTGATGGGACTTAAAACTGAACTTTTAATCAATCATTTCACCCTTAGCCCTCTTGCATGTCTCACAAATATATTCTCTCAATTGCCATTTCTTCTTATTTAAACATATTTATTATTGCCATTGTTTCATTTCTATTGGTTCGTACTTGACATCAGAGAACTCCAGACAATATTCGTATTATTCTAGTGAATGCAGTGGTCCAATAGGTTTATCCTAGTTATTTTATTCTGACCTAGATACAACTTCTATCCTTAAAGAGAAAGTTAAATCCCCTTTATTGCACTCATATCTTAATTTCTCAGGGTCATATTAAAACATGTAACATTCATACAAAAAATGCAAACATACATAAATTAATTATGAGAGATGTTACTTTAAACCAAAGATGTTTCCAATGATATTTGAGAGTATTACACTTAAGACTGACAAAATAACCTTTGATACAGTTAATAATGCTATTCTCTGTCCACATCAAATGGAGATCTGCAATGCTTTGTATGTCCCAAGATAACCTGTTATAATTTTTTTTTTCCCCAACCAAATAAGCTTGGAATCAGAGCTGTCTCAGGTGAGAAATTAGCCCCTGCACTATCAGAATATCTATCTGCTACTCTTTCACACTGTTCTGAGCTTTGAAAGCTGTCCATAGCCTAAATGTCCCAGTGTGAATATCTGGCCTAGTTACAAACACCACTCATTAATTTCTTTGTATGATCACCTCTTATTTGCTAATCTAATTAATTTATTTTATGGCTCAAGTTTACTAGTCTCAGATCTTTTAAAATCTAATTTAAGATTGTCTAAATGCAAATTTCTGTCTCCCAAAAAGGATGTCACTTATCCATCACATATATAGTTTTTCCCTATTTTTATATTTTAAGTTATGCTCCCCAGTATTCCAGTGATTTTCTTTCACTATCTTTTTCGCATGTGTATTTACATTAACCACAGAATCATTAATATTATTGTCCTTATACACCTATAGTTTATATTTTGGCCCTCTAAATTTTCAGTGAAGAAAAACTTCTTCAGTTTTTGCTTTAGAAAGACATATCCACTTCTAAATTATTAAAAATATAACAGTTTTTTTCATTCTTTGTCTTTTCCCTTCAGAAAAGGGCAAATTCTTACACTCCTAGGAAATCAATGAAGCTGACAATTATAAATATTTTTGCTGACTCAGTCTAGTTTCTTTAAAAACTACCATTGCATGAGTTTACTAAGATTTAGGACTCAGAAAATCTGAAATGTAGCAAGAAGTAATTTAAACATTGATAAAGATCTATGAATGCCAGAAAGATAAGGACTGCAAAGCAGCAAAATCCTTCTAACAGAATCACAAGTATCAGGACAAATATATTCCACAAAAGAGACTCATGAGTGCTGAAATATGTGTCAGTATAACACCATAAGAAAGGAAAAAGCTAATCAGTTAAAGCATCAGGACCCAACTAGAAGTCTTTGTAACATATCAAGCTTATTGATATTTTCTTGAAAAGATCTGCATTCTATCTGTTTAGGATTAGTAAATCTTGATCCACACCAGGAAGCATAATTTTTATCAGATCAGTGGCTGAAAGTACCAATAACTGGTACTAATGCAGTGTGGGCATTTTATGCTGGTTTTTGAACAGAATGATGTATATATTTCTCCCAAGTAATTTTTTTATCTTACTTAAGCAGTAGGAAAGGGAAGTAACACCACAGAATTCTTCTTAAATGGAATTTCTGTACTTGGTTCTTGGGAAGGAATTAACTAGGGGAAAGAGAAAAGAAAGCTGATACATGGAGAATGTAATGGTAAAAATGCACTCAAATACAGCTATGCACTCAAATACAGCTATGCACTCAAATACAGCAAAAGGGCAATATTTGAACATGTGAAAGTCCACACAAGAAGGCTTGGAAAATGGAGAGGCTTACAAAATAAATTTGAAAAAGCAGGTCTTTTTCCTGTGATTTAATTTTCTCTTCCCACCAGTGACATCCTCCAGCATAGCAGCAGAGGAATTAAGATATCCTATTAAAGATTTGGACAAATGATTTTCAGTCATGCTCTTTCCTCGTGCAGAAGCATATTGAGTATGTCCAGTTGAAAGCATCCATTTGCATTAGGGGACCAAAGTAAACCTACCTACAGTTGTAGACATAATACTGTTTAGTAATACTAAGAAATGTGCTCTACTTCAGCTAACCTGATGAAGTAACTTTAATCTATTCAATCCACCAATTTTCTCTCAGGTGAAAATTTGATGAGAAATTTGAAAGTTAATCTTCATTACAATCCTGTCCAGCACATGAATGTGACTGGTAGGAAGCTGGCAGAGTACAGAGAAAGACTGTATCAAGACCAGTACCATTTTGTGTCTTGATCAGTGCACCCTCAAGAAATTAGCAGATGATACCAAATGAGTGGTACTGTTGACACACCTGAGAGATGGGAACCTTACTGCAGCCTTCCAATACTTAAAGGAGGCTTATAAGGAATATGGGGACAGACTTTTTAACGGGGTCTTTAGTCATAGAACAAAGGGTAATAGGTTTAAGCTATAAGAAGGAAGTAGATTCACTCTGGATACAAGGAAGAAATTTTTTTACAAAGGTGATGGAATACTGGAAAAGATTCTGGGTTTTTTAGATATTGTTTCATTTACATTGTGGAGGCTTTAATGTTGTCTCAACATCTTAAATCTTTAACTTTCCTTCTCAGAGCAATGACATCTTTCTGCTTATGATCTGAACTAGCACATATTGCTTACAACAACATTAATTTTTTTAATTGATTTCTAGTTTTAAAATCTTGGGAGAATTTCAGTTGCGTGCACAAAATCCAAGACTCAAGAATATCAGATTTCCCAGAAATTTATCCAAGTTAAGAATTTCCACATGTTCAGATTTATTGCATTAAGGTTTCTGTGTGTAACACCTAGATTTCAAGACACCTAATAGTTCTGCGCACTCCCCTTTGATTCTAGCTTAGCTACACCTAGTTCCAAAATAAACAGTGTTCACAGTTCATGTTTGAACAAGGCATTGTACAACACCATCTTTACTATGAATATAGCATTTCTATGCCAAAGTCAGACACTAGTTCAAACAAGCTTGTAATTCACATCTGAGAATACCCTCTCCATTAAAACTGGATCCTTTGGCAAGTGAAGAAAAAGAATGCGAGTATGAGCCAGACAAAGCCACTTAGAAATTCAAACAACATTGACAGAGACCTTCTTTCTAAAACATTTTCCCCCAGCTCTAATATTTAGTCATAATGAGGGCTTTTTGCCCTATTTCCTTTTCCCAGTACCTGAACAACAAATACAGAGAATCCCAAGGTAGTGCAAAGAAAAATACAGCTATGTCACTAACATAGTAGCATCAAACTTCCTTTTGGCATATTCCCTTCTTGCCCGCTACTCCAGGGAATGGGCCTTTATTTTGATTCCTGTAACTACAACACCTGTGGTTTTTCCCTGTTACTCATGTTGGCAAAGAACAGCTGGGCATATTTTGTGATTTTGTTGGTAAAATTCCATGGCAGTTTTACAGTACTCACATAACATCTGAAGAAACACCACATGTGTGATGTTTATCATCTTTTTCAGAATACCACCTCCGGCTGCTCAATAAATGAATAAATGAAATGAATAATTTCAGCCTGCAACACTCCAATCTATTCACGACCGATAAATATCTGTACAGTATGTCTGCTTCCCTCCTGCTACCCCCAAGTCATTCATTACTTAAACATTCCCATCTGGCCACTACATCTCCTTGCTCATTGAATCATCTGGCACATGCTTCTTTTCCCTCCTTTGTCTGATAAGATATATTGTGATTATCTTCACTGTGTTCCTCCAATTTGTGGAGACAAATTAGAATGAGGGAAAAAAAGGAGATATAAAACTTTGCAAAACATAACTTCTAGTCACAAGGTTCCAAAACATCAATATACCTTACAAAGCTATTTTTCAAGCTGTTCTCAAACATCACTAATGTAACAAATGTTGCTACTATGGTCAGATTTTAGCTAACAATTACCTCACACATATTGTAAACCAATGTTGGTAAATTGGAGTAAGTGTGACCACAAATGAGTTAAACCTAGCTGAACAGCTCCTCTTTCCCAGATGGAGGTGTCCATTTAGGCATACTTCAAGCCTGCGGAACCCCATCAACCTTTCAATTGTTACCTCTAATGGGTGTCAAGAAAACTTTCACAAAGGGGTGGGAGAGAGGACGAGAAGCAGCATTTAATTCCATAATTATTTTAAATCTGTAAATTTGATTATACTACTTTTAGTAGTGCAAACCCTTTAATGAACAATGAAGAAAAAACAACTTTTCCTCCCCTATGGTATTTGTTCAGTGTTTCACGTTTAACAACTGAAGAAGCAAATATTGGAGATTGTAGAATGGACCATTTCACTTGGAAGAGACCTACAATGATCATCTTATCGAACTGCTTGATCAATTCAGGGGTGACCAAAAGTTAAGGGCATTGTCCAAAGGCCTCTTAAACACTGACAAGCCTGGGGCATTGACCACCTCTCTAGGAAGCCAGTTCTAGTGTTTGACCATTCTCTCAGTAAAAATGCTTCCTACTATGAGTCTAAACCTCCCCTGGTACAGCTTTGAACCATTCCCCAAGTGTCCTGTCACTGGACACCATTGAGAAGAGCTAAGCTTTTTCCTCTCTCCATCCTCAGGAATCTAGAGAGACCCATGAGGTCACCCCTCAGCCTCCTTTTTTCCAAACTAAACAAGCCCAAAGCCCTTAGTCGCTCCTCATTAGAGATGCCTTAAAGTCCTTCCACCAGCTTTATTGCCCTCCTCTGGATGCATTCAAGGACCTTCACATCCTCCTTAAATTATGGGACACAGAACAGCACAGAGTACTCAATGTTAGGCTGCATCAAGGTCCAACTTTAGATCCTATGAGGTCAACAAGAACTAAATATATCAAAATCAACATAATTTCCAGCTGGTTAAAAAAACAGAAAATAAGATCAGTGTTATAGTTCCCTTGCAAGGAGGAACATGGAATTCACCACAGTGTTCACTATTTCACTTAAGCACAGAACAGCAAGGGTCTCCCAACCGCTCTTGCATGCAATCATGGTATTCACACAGAAGAAACCAGAAACTAGATTTTAAGGTCTAAAAAAGAGTTTAAAATCCCATTTTAAGAGCAGAGCTGATGGCTTTCAATATGTACTGTTCTCTCCCCACCAACAGTTAGCAGAGCTGTTCTTTTCATCGAGACCTGTGTTCTCTGTATGTGTGTGATTGCTACTGTTGTTAGTCAGAGGAGAAACTGCAGTGTGCTTAAGAAATATAGGCCAGCCAGGAAAAGCAAGGAGGACACGACACACCTACACAAGTCTCACGAGGCATTTTGGTGCCTGCTCATTATGCAGGCACTAATTAGTTTCAGACCGATCTGTAGTGAAATGCCTCTTGATTTGATTCAGTCAGTTATTTCATTTGATATGATTTGACTCAAAATACAACATATTGTTTACATGTCATCAAAGGAAAACAGAATTTCAGATTTTCTCCCACATAGTCACATTTCCCCTAGGGGGAGGAGTGAACCAGGAAAATTCTAGTGAAGATTATTTTAAATTAATTACATTAAGATGAATAATAATTTAAGGTTAAAAACGTATTAAAATATATCAGTGTTTTATGATAAGCTATGAAGATAAAATTTCACATGAAATACTACTTAGAATTTCCCCAGCTTACGCTGACATTTTTCATGGTATAAAATGTGAGTAGACAGCTTGTAGTGGAGAATAGAGTAAGAATCCAATTCAATTTCCAACTCTGAATTTCATCAAAAATTTTAGATTGGTTGATATGCCTTTAAAATCCCAGATCTTAAAATCATATAATTATGGCAGAATGAGATGGTTTACTTTTATTTTAAAAAGTCTAATCATGAGGAAAAAATCTGATCATATGAATCATATCTAAAATAATTTCTACATTGTGAATCTTATTTTGAGATCAGTTATCAACTTTATTTTAAGGAATTATCACAGAATCACAGAATCGTAGGGGTTGGAAGGGACCTCGAGAGATCATCGGGTCCAACCCCCCTGCCAAAGCAGTCTCCCTAGATCATATTGCACAGATAGGCATCCAGACGAGTCTTGAATATCTCCAGAGAAGGAGACTCCACCACCTCCCTGGGCAGCCTGTCCCAGGGCTCTGTCACCCTCACTGGGGAAAAGTTCTTCCGCATGTTGGTGCGGAGCTTCCTGTGCTCCAGTTTACAGCCATTGCCCCTTGTCCTGTCCCCACAGACCACTGAAAAGGGGCTGGCCAATTCCCCCTGCATCCCATACTTAAGATATTTATAAACATTAATTAAGTATCTTATCTTTAAGATTAAACTGAGGAAGAGATACAAAAGAACTTCAGTGAAAGAGAAGCCTCATAAAGCACTGACAATAGAAAAAAAATCCTCAATATAAACATCTATGATACATACAATTAAGTAAAATTCTTGGGCTTCCTTTATTGAATTGTTTTCTTGCTTTCTTTGGAATTGTGCGTCTGAAATAACACATGCTTTCCCTGGCTTCCTTACCAATTATTTTCAATCCTAAAAAAACCTGTTCATCTATTGAAGCTCTACTAAAATAAATAATTTTTATTACTAAGAAAGCATATTGCTTTCTCTGTTAGGTGGATTAGAGTACATTTTCATTTTATTATATAAATCCAGGTAAATGCAAGTTGCCTACTGTTTTATGCAAAACGCATCTGTGCACTGACAAAGATTATTCCATTAGACACCCGAATACACCAGAGAACTCCATTCCTAAGACCTCTGGGCTAGTAAATCTATACAGTGTGCCTAAATGTCTTATACTATTGGTATAAGCCACCATAGATGTATGTATTTTCCTGTTGAAATAAACATTTTGTGCTGTACTTCAAAGTTGGAGCTATACTTTTGTGCTTATCAGGTTTAAATTCAAAGTTCTTGCAAAGAACTTGACAGGCTTAGAACTCTCAATATCTATAGAAATTGCAAATACAATGCCTTGACAGACAGAATTCACCTCAATAAAAATAATACTATTTGCACATGCTGCTTTTGATCAGGAACAAACCCAAAACTATATATGGGTAACACAAACTTGTTAAGCCTATGACCCCCAGCACACAAATTAACAAAATTAACAGTATGAGGCATAACTGTGCAAAAGATATTCCAATAATGACCACTCCTGTTCAAATTCACACAAATAACATTTCTGCAGCAGTAAGGAGTTATGAACCCAAGGAAAATATTAAAGTGTACCATCCAAACAAAATTCTGCTTCTTCTGGACATGGTACTGATATCTCTGAAGGAAGCCACCACCAATAAGGTGTGCAAAAAATCTGCTCAGGGCCCAGAGATAGGAGATGAGAAACTCAGCTAAGAGTGAAGATCAACAAAGCAAACAAGTCCCACACAAGAAATTTGATTACTGAGTGGGAATTTCACATCTTGCAAAGTAGCTACCCCTGTAAATTATTCTTCCTTGAAGTTGATACTGGCTCTCTGTGCTCTATCCATGTAAAAATCAGAAATAAAAGTCTTTGATATCAAAATGGCTTTAGAAAGGCCTTAGAAATCACTTATTAATGTTGCTGAATATTTGGGGAGAAGTAACGCTGGCCCTTCTAATGGATTACTGCCTTGCAAATTGAGACTACCAGAGACAGGAATTTATTCTGGGAAGTTGAGATCCAAATACCTGACTGTTTAATGAGGCTTAGGCAGGCAACAAAGGAAGCATTAAAAGGAGATGTAGCTTTTCTTTTTGACAAAGCATGGAATTATGACACCAGAGGTAGATACACTCCTTTTAAAAATCCAGAAACCCTGGAACTTGAAGGCATGTGTTTCCCTAATTTTCTGTTTTTAAAAGGAAACTGCTGAAAGGGGATAGATGTTTTCTCAGTTCTGTTCCCATTGAGCAAAATTCTATCACATGTACGACATGACAATGCTAAGAAACCCATTTTTTTTTTCTAAAGGCCTGCTCCTGTTTAACAAACTAATGTTACCAAGACCAACACCAAAAAAAGTGTTCCTTTCAAACACTTTTCTGTAGCTTATTTCTTAGACACAGACTTTTTTTTTTTTTTTTTTTTTTTTTATACAAAGTGAATCCAGTCACACTTGATGAGAGCAGTGTTCTACAAGCTTGAAAGGAAAAAAGTCATGACAATACTTTCGGGTCCAGTAATGTAACCGGCTAACATTATCTCATATTAGCACTGAGCAGCAGTACTGCAGTTACTCATCTTCATATTGTCCCATTAACATCTACCATATGCCTAGAATATCTATTTAACACAAAACTGTAATTATTTTACCTAATTAACAGATACATCACATCAGAGGCTGGCACTGCAAAGTAAGTTGAACGGTACCAATTATGGATTGTGATGCGTATTTTCGTTCTCACAATTGTCAATGGAGTTTCTCTCTGACTGTGATTAATGCAAACTGATTAACTTCCTTTTTATAACTTTAATCTCCCTAAAATGTGTAAATATATTCTAGTATTAGCAAAAGGTCTGAAATTACAGCTGAGGGAATTATTTTTTCCTTTATTTACTGAACAGAATCAATATTGGCTCAGCCCCATCGATTCATTATATACCCCCAAACACTGTTTATGTGATGATAGGAAAAATCCCAGTCAGTAAAGACTTTTTCAGGAGTACCTTAGTGAAAAATGTTTTGCCACAAAGTCTTGTCGTGATTTGCAGTTTGACTATATGCCCAGTGTTCTAAACAAATTAGCTGTTTAGTGCCTAGGAAGCCAGTCTGGATTTACAGTCTTATTGCAAGTGGTTAATGTGCCTTTGCCCTTGCTAAAAGCACATTGTGTCAACTAGCTACTCATTAATGGGTTATTTTAATGCAAAATGCACACATATATACAGTAATTAATAAAAAGGGCTATGGAGGCAACACTATAGCTTTATAATTTACTTCCCTGCTCATTTGCATTTGACCATACCACTCTGAATCAGTCCGTTTTATTCTTTCTCATACTGTGCCTTCCAATCTCAGAGTTTTAAACAAAGTGACTATTTTTAAAAGACAAATTCCCAGTTCTGTTACAATTTCAGTCATCTCCAGAAACATCACCACTGATGTTTTCCTTTTGCATATTTGCCTGTCCATCTTTGGTAGTCTCTTTTTCTCCAGCATCCTATCAGCTCCTTGGTTTGATAGAGCGTAAGAGGGAATTTAAGCATCCATCTAGAAGAAGTTGTCACACAAGAGAGAAATGCTGTCTACAGGTTCCTACCAACTCAGTACCAAGCTTCAGCTTTGCTTACATTAATGAGTCAGCAAAACCTTGAACATCACTTAATATAGACAAGAGTTGTGGTTTTCCATGTTTCCATCCTCCATGTATCTTTACCAATTACTTTGCACTCAGTACCAAAGATACAGAGTTTTATCATAAAAATTAGGATGTAAACACAGATAAGGATTTTGTTTTACTGCTATGGCTGTATTGTACGCTGTAAGAGTCCACTGTGTAAGTAGCAAGCACTTTCCCTACACCATTTCTACAAGCAGAGCTAATTCACAAATCAAAGCTATTCTGTTCAGCCTAAACTGCATCAATACTGTAATTACTACATCACTTCTATAACCTTTCGCAGTACAAGATTAAACTAAAATTAAGGATGGCTACAAAAATCCAGTATTATTCCATGGCATTTGGTGACTTATTTAAATTGAAATGCCACGCGAAACAGTTTAATTTTGTCAGTTTGACAGATCCAAAGAATCTTTTCCAGATTTACATGCCAAACTATCTTTCTATGGGAAACCTTTTTCCATTTCTCTTGCTAGTTTGGTTGTTCAGCTCCTGGCAGCTCACCTGGGCTGCTGAAACCCTGGATAACCTGGAAGACTACACATGAGCTCTGACACCGACAGCTCCTAGGCAGGCTGCCAGGTGAACAGCTTCAAACCAGAATGCCAGTTTCTTGAAACAGTTTCAAAATACTCGGGGTGTCTCAAAGAAAATGCATATGGAAATAAAGTCTTTCACAAAATAGAACTATCACTCTCCAGTCAGCTTTTTGTGGTTTTGTAATAAATAGTGGATAAACTTCTCAAAATTATTTTGTGCTCATTCCCATTCCATACACTTTAAGCTGAACGGGATATCACACCAGCTCACAGTTGAAGTGCCTCCCTTGTGGAGGACAGTACTTTTGTCTTAGATTATGATCCAATACTTCTTTCACTTTATTATGGCATGAGCTTTAGTAAGGTGAATAAAAATTTGAATGCATTGCAGGTTTATCCAGAGGCATTGCAAGGTGTACTAAATATATGCCAATTATGTTTTTGCAGGTATAGGTGAGACTACTGAAACAATTACTAGAATATATCTACCTCTCAGAACAAGGCAACTTAGAAGCAACTACAATGAAACAAACAGAGCTAAGAGAAACATGTATTTTTAAAGAAAGTATCTGACTGACAAGATTAAAAATAAAGTTTATTAAAGAAAACAGTATACTTGCGGGTATTTGACAGCTAAAAACCTTGGATCACTTCTCACTTATGTTTCATTAATAAATTTCACATAATTCCTTTTAACTTTTTGTCAGATTAAATTAAAACATAATTATCCTAAGAGATATACAGGTCTGATCAGTAAGATAACCAATGTGCAGCAGCACTGAATAACTTGAACAACTGTGTCAAGGCAAACCAGCAAATAATTCACATCATCCAGAATTAAGTGTTCTGCCAAACATGACCACAAGTATATTATCTTTCCTTGTAACACAGAACTGATCTTACAAGTAGTCAATTCCTTAACATTCACCTGAAGTGGAGTCCAAGAAGAAACTCTTAAATTGCATAGATAGTATATAAGGACTAGAGCATCTAGCCTATTTTCCACCCTTTAAAACTAAGCTAAGCGTATCACTCAACAGGGCAAATATCATGCTTTCTACCATTTTCCTTCAAAAGAATCAGTGACTCTCTATTCTTAGACTTTTAAGCCTTTTTAAATACATAAGCAGCTCTCACAGTTCTGGTATTAGGGCCAGATTTTCAAAGGAGTTAAGCTCTTATTTTAGCACCTAAATAAATTGGCAGATTATCAAGTAAGCTCAGCTTGTTGTCATTAAGCATTTTAAGAGTAGAGGGGGAGACAGAGCATGGATATCTTGAGCACTTTTCTACAGTTTGACCCTTTAATTTTCTCACTCTAAAGAATGCTGGAAATTCTAATTCTAAATCCAGGTGCCATATAATTAAATCTTTAGGGTTTTAAAAATCTCACCCTTAAGAAAGAGTACCAGAAATCCCACACTTAATAGTAACTGGGACAGAGATCATGCTAAACTAACTCTACCCATATCTGATTACATTATAGTAGATAACTTAGGTCTGTATATTATAATCTTGCCTAAAATATAACATTCCCTTTACACAGTGAGCTAAAAGCTCACCTTCCAGGCTTTGGGTTTGACAGAAATTCATCTGTTTGGGCCAGCCAGTACAGCCTTCTCCTACACTCATGCACCACCAGCCCAAGAACTTTTATCTGCTCAAAAGCAGCTTTAATGCTTTCCCAGCATTTCTACACTGGGCAAGGGATCCGGTTTGAGAAGACCATTCACTCATAAGCACAGGGAAAAAGTTACAGAAAATATTGAAAGCGCCAATGCAAATTCACCTTGAGTTGAATTTCTGACCAACAGCAACTGCAAAGAATTTATGGTACAGGACATGATTCAGCAGGAGAGTTGTTCTTAGTAAAAAGGCAATAAAATATAAGGTATAGCAATGTGGCAAAAAGACACAGAACTGGCTGCTCAATCAACATGTTTGGCTGCCTAGAGTGAGCTGTTGAAATTGGAAGGGGACAGAGAGAGGGAGAACCGAAAATTATGAGATGCAAATTACTGAAGAACAGAATGTTAAAATAGCAAACTACAATGCCATAATTTGGGCAAATTTCTACTTTTGCTTACCATCTCCCTATACTGTAGAATCCTGTGTTTTATAAAGGCTGCCTAGGAGGCTTTTCATGGGCAGTTTTGATCCCTTAAGTTGATAATTTCTCCACAACCTTGGCATCTTTCCAGCTGCTGACATGCTCTGCAGTGAAAGGTTCCATAGAGAGGGCATTTCTTTGTCCCTCATTCAATTCGTAAGATATGTGCTAGAGGACTTTTTTCAGGTCATGATGTCTCTTGCTGATTTATGATAACTGACAGCTTCCACAAGGAGAAGCGTAGGAATTGTTTTCTAGTTTTCTAAAGCAAACCATTCCTGACCAATGCTTTTCATTAGATATTTGGTCAACTGTTTGGTACCTTTTATTTAATGGGACTTGGAGGCAGGGAGTGTCAGATTAAGTTGAAAGGCTTTACTGATGAAGAGCCATCATACTTATTTTATCTTTGCCAATTTTATTCAAAATGTTCTAAATCTGGTGGGATTTTTTCTATAGGAAACGTTATAACCTATAATGAAGTACACTTTGATCATATTTAAGGCAAAATATGCATTGTCAAGTAGCCTGGAGATAGCACTGGCTCCAATATGAAAATTGTATTCGAATATTGATCAACTCATGACAGAACTATTCGAGTAGAGGTATGCATATAGCCAGACAGAACTATGTTAGCATAAAAACAGAGTACTATTTTAATATTTTATGAAATGCAAATTGCATAGATACAAACATAGCAACTCATTTCATTACCATTGTTCTGAAGTTTTAGTACTAAATATATTCCAAATAATGTTGCTCAAATTAAGTCCATTTACAAAACCTTGGCCATTTCACCAGTTTGCTACTGCTTTTAATTTCGCAGTTACTCCTTACTGCAACAATTATAAATGAGCCTTAATTAAATCTTTCCAAAATGATAATTGCATGACTTTGCTTAGTTGTATTGTTTTAATAAAATTGATCATTTGACACCTAGCTGAAATCTGTTTAATCAGGTAACTATACCAATTTACAATAATTGTCTGAAGAATCTCTCTGTAATAATGGATTGTGATTGGATTAGACAGAAAAGTTTTGCAAGAGCTCTATCCTGGAAAGCCTAGTGATGAGCTGTATAGTATGCAGAGACTTAAACCAACAGGACCAATAATCATCAATGCCCAGGAAGCTAGATACTGAGAAAAAAGAAGATTGAGAACTACTGAGTACACTAAGTTTCCCAGATCCTGAGTTCCTCCTTGCAATGTTGTTCACAGGTCCCACTGCCTCAGGCAGGTAATATAGAACACTTGTCACAACACCACCACAAATCACTGAGCTCTTCTGAAATTTGGGATACAAGTATAAAACCAGCTGGAAAGACACAAACACCAATACTGGAGAAGCACAAGTCTTCAAAGTTTTCTGAAATGATTAGTGGGGAGGTGAATTGCTCCAACCCACTCACATTCAGTTGAATTTATAGAGATCATTAAGAGATTAGCATCTGGACAGTTGTTTAACTGTCCCGTTGCTAAAGGTTTTGTTAAAAGCTGCAGAGCTGTTATCATAGCTTCCATAAGCCATGCTACGCATACTAATGCCACTAAACTTTAATAATGACTAATACCACATAATACATCAGCCTATGAACATGGAACTCCAAAACATCCTCTTTAAGATTATACCCTCACAGCCAGATTTTGAGAGACCCTAAAATTTCTGAAAAATCCATATACTTTGCAAAGTAGCATAAGTTGGGTATCTAGAGAGAGGTACCCAGAACAGCAACCTGCATAAATCAGACATGAGTCAACTATTAACTTATGAGTCAGCAAGTTAGATACTGAAAACCATGCATTTCCTAAAGCAGAGGTCTGAAGCAGGTAGTGTGTAATCCTGCACGGGGTTCAGATGTGTATCCTTTACTATCCTAAAAGAAAAAAAAATTAGTAAAGAAGATTTAAAGTAATGCACTCTAATCAACACAATAAAAAAGATCCAAGTCTCTCAACAATCAAAATATGAATATCGTAACCCTTGAAGAATTTAAACCTCATTTGTACAGTGAAAGTGAGGTATAGGCCCTGAAGCACTAATCAGATATATTAAAAATGAAAGAAAATATCAGACAGGGGAAATGAGTGTAATTAAAATTTGAACACATACAAAGAGAACAGCTCCAACATTACTAACTGGAAATAAAAAATATTTTGTGTTAGGGGACTGAATAAGCTAACGTTTAATCACCCCCATCTGTTCTTGTAAGTGCCTACTTTGCAAAGCATTATGTTAATTCGAAGTATTAAAGAGTTAATAATGTCACAAAGGATGCAAGACTTGCTGGCTTTATGCCAGAAGTCAAAGTTTCTATTACTGAAAAAAACATCTGAGATTGAAACTTGTTTTCATTCCACATGAGAAACCAACAGAATGGGGGAGAGTGAGTGAAGAAATTTGTTTTTCCTATAAGATGATGGTTTAGAATTTTGTTCCCAAAAGCTTTAAAAATTTATATTTTTATTACCTTGACCTGATTTCATGAGATATCAGCAACAGCAATATTAGTATTACCAAAATCAGTAAAACTTTATCTTCTGTATTTAATTTTTAAGTGCACAACATCTGCTACTTACAACTTTTTTCCTACATCAAAACATTTCCCAATTGTACTGTAATAGACTGGCAACTTCTTTAGGGTCAAGGTGCTTCTTGTTCTGTCTTCTAATTTTCATGGGGTTATCACACTCTTAAAGCTCTCACAAAACAGCCTTATTACGTTCCTTCTTGAAAGTACAGCTCTAGATGCACAGAAGGTACCAGCCAGTCACAACATATTTGCTCTATGTAGTTGGATTACAGAAATTACTGGTAAAACTGGGTAGTGCAGCACATTTTTTTTTCATATCCCTTTTTCTCCCCTCCCACTGCTACATACATCACCACCACTTAGCTCATGGTGATAGAATATTTCGTTTTCCAGTAAAGTAGCCTTAATGAGTCCAATTTCCCACTGTACACAAGATACTCTCTCATATTAACTGCAAAGAGCATTTTTTTAATTAAATTGCAAAAGTTACATGTGGAAGGCATTGTAATAGCTGAGAAAAATAGAAGTTAAGAACATGTAGTGAATTCTCTATGCAAAGTTATTGGTCATATAAATTACCTTGATCCTTTCCAAGTTTCAGTCTTGCATTCTCCTGATAGAGCCATCACTTTGTCCTGCCACCTCATCAACTAGCTATCATCAGCTATCAGCTTTCTACAGATCCAAGAGATCTTCAGCCTTTTCTGTACCACTACTTCAAGAAACCTCTCTAGGAAGCAAATGTTTTTCTTCTGAATCAGATTTAATCTAATAACATTCTAGTTCTTTCTTCTTTATGTTTAATGCAAAGAGTAGTCAACAAAAACTGCTAACATTGCTTGGCTTTAATTGCTATTTACTACTGAAGCCCCCACGCTATCTTGCTGTTGCTGTAGCCCCAGATATTTAGACACAAGCTGGTTTATGTGATCTGCTAAAACAATAGCGTTATGTGATAGTTTTTTTATCTTCCAACTTCATGCCTTTCCTTTATTAAATAATGACTTTTCTGATAATACCTGTCAGCCTAACCACTTGAATTCCACAGGCTTTCATTTGACAGATTGCCACATACCTGCTACTGTCCATCAAGAAAGAAAAATTACTTCTGAATGCTGGCATCTAGTCCCTTTTTCTGACTGAGAACAGAATGAACCCTCTTAGCTGTAGTTGATATCCCTGGCCAAATCCCATCAATCCACTGAAACATAGTTCCTTTCAAATCTTCTAGGTGTTTTAAGAAACAGAAAGATGCTTTGCATTATCTTCCTCTCCCTGCCTCCTTCCCTTCCCCAACCACAACCTTGATTTACAGGCACCAAACAGCACTGAAGTTAATTACAGCCATAGTTCTTTTCAACTTGATGACTAAATAGCAGACAGCAGGGCATCCACAGTGGTGGCATGACAAGGGGCATTCACAACTTCTCTGGGAAACCTGTGCCAGGGCCTCACCACCACCATACTGAAGCATTTTTTTCTTCCCACCTAATTTAACTCTACAGCCATGTCCTGTCACTCCATGCCCTTGTAAACAGCCCCTCTCCATCTTTCCTGTAGTCCCTTTAGGTACTGGAAGGCATCCCTTCCTTCCAGTGTGTTGCCCACACTACACAGCTCGGGGTCATTGGCAAACTTGCTGAGGGTGCACTCAGTTCCACTGCCCATGTCTCTAAACAAAATTTTAACCAGTACTGGTCCAGCACCAATCCCTGAGGAACACCACTTGTTACTGTACTCGATTTAGACATTGAGCTGTTGACTGCAACTCTGACTGTGACTAATTCCTTATCAGAGTGGTCCATCCATCAAATCAGATCTCTCCAAAACAAAGAAAAGGGTATCACGCAGTACAGTGTCAAATGCAGATCTGCATTCATAATTCAGATGCATGTTTTTCCCCTCAGCTGCAGAATCCTGAAGTTTACAGTGTGATCAATACTCTCAAAAGTAGGTACTGGGATAGAACAGGAAGTTCCAGTAGCAGTTTAATTGCATATTTATTTAATGACACCTTCACCACTGCTGATTTACCCACTTCGATCAACACTGCTCCTGGTCCCCAGTAGAGGTTTACCACGTTTATGTTATCCTGCAGTACAGATCCCTACCCTTGAGATTCACCTATTTCCTCCAGTCTAGGATATATTCTGTAAATATTGTGCTCTTAAATATCAACATTATGTAATTTTCAAGGGAATATCTCATTTTTGGTTTACTTCCTTAAGAAAGCTGCAGTAGGTAGTAGAAGAGCTTGGGAAAAATCACCAGAAAATAATCAGGTTAAAATGTCTCTATGGAAAAAATATGGATATTTGGAGAAAGTAAGCTAAGAAATCAGAGATGGTGTAATGCAGCTAGAAAAGGAAGAACTCTTAAGTAGAGAGAAACATAAAAGTTCTGAATTCAATATTGATACTATAGTTTCTAATCTGAACCTGTAACCATATAAAGCATGAGGGAACACTTTGCAGATACTCAACAAGTACGCCAAATTGGCATGGACTTAATAAAGTCCTGCACATGAAACCCAAAGCCAAATCTCCCAAAGTGTAACAAAGCCAAGACTTAAAGATTTCCATATAAAAAAAAAAAATCTTGAATATCAGTACCTTTTCTCCTGCAATAAATCTATTACTCAAATTATTTGATTGCAATTCTGCTGTCATGATCCTCTCCAAGAACATGTGCTCAGTAGAAACTAGATTGCTTGGCCACCACTTATTTAAACACTACTAATGACAAATTGAACCCACAAAACTCATGCTAATTTTCTATTTGTAAAGAGGAAATAGAAATAATTTTCATACATAGTAAGCATCCAAGTATAGAAGGAATGAAGCGCTTTCTAGTACTGTTCTAGGAATAGTCTGTTGTCAAGCTATAGCATTCTTGAACTAATGGCAAATTTCAAACTAATTAAGTAGCTACTTGCAATCTGAAGCTAAAGATGATTATTTCAAATGAAACGGGCATAAGCTATGTAATAGTCACTGTTTCTACACTTAGCATCTGCTTCAAAGACTTTATTTCTTCTAATTTATACAAGAAGAAAATATAATACTCGCTGTCTCAACAAACAACATCTGCTACAAGTTTGTTAGTACACACAGCAATTGTGGATACTTTCAGCTATACCTTCAGATGGAATGATTGAATGGGCAGTGAGAATGGGCTGTTCTGCTCCAAAATAAACATGCCAGTAGTACAATCTTCTATGTATCAGACATTATGGACTTAACGCTGCCTATGGAAACTAAAGCCATCATATTGATTCTAATCAGTATTTCCTTTAGTTTTCAAAATGTATGACATAGTCTGTTAAGAAACTGGAGAGGTATACATCACATTATATGGCTGTCATAGCATATGTCATCATTCAGTGTCTGTTCACTACTCAATACCATGGTATAATTGTATGTTTCAGAAAAGAAAACCTAAAGTGATGACAGAACTCCACTACAGAGAGAGTTATATATTCCATAACAACATACACGAAAGAAGTTGTACTTGAGGATTTGCTTAAGACTGATACGGTGAGTTGATTAATGATGACTTGGTCATTAAAAATCTACACAAACATTACTTTTTTTACTGTTAAGATGAAGACTATTTTTCCATTCTGTGAAAAAAATCTGGACATTTGACATAACCGCTAACATATCAGTTTCATGGTTTCTACAGGTCTTCTTCCAAAAATGACAATTTGTGTTGCACATATGTATGATGCAACAAGAAAAGATTGCATTAACCATGCTGGAATTTCTGACCAAACATTTCCATAGCAACTTGATACTGCTACACCTCCTTGGTAACCAATTTAACACAATTATTTATGTTATTTACCTGCATTAATGCTCTAGGGCTAAATATTTTAGAAGTCAATTTTTCTGAAGTATATCTGCTAGTTTCATGAATACATCACATCATGAATAGGCACATTTTTATGTGTAGTATCTAATATCCCCTTTCCAGATATGCAATTTAACTTCAATAAGTAAATCCTCAAACTAAAAAACCAAACAATCCAACCTAAAAGATACAGCCAGTCAAGGAGAAGTAGTTTGTAAGGGAAAAAAAAAAAATCAATTTCTATTAATGTCCATGATTTAGAGGAATTTAAAAATAATTTTATTTTCACACAGTGCTTCATCTTGAGACCACTCTCTTTGCTCAAAAACCTGACTCAATCTCTAGACTCTTGTTCAGATTCACCGTAACTGCAAATAAAGTACTAAATTTGCCAAGAGGTAATAATAAAGTAAATGGTGTAATTAACACACCAGATCCAACCCTTCAGAATTTCAGACCTGTTTTTTACTAACTGCATCTAAGGCAAGTTCAATCTGTGACTCGGTAGTCATTACAGTATTACTGATTAAACTGAAGAACTGCTCACAGAAGTTACAGGTTCCTCTTTTCCATCTTCCTTGACTGTTTTTCTCCTCCCCATTTTATTTTAAAAACCTTTTCCTCTTAATAAATTAGTTAAACAGAAAATTATTAGACTGTATTGAACTTCAGGTATTTCAATTCTCTAGGTTCAAATTCTACTTGCACTATAAAAAACACAATAGCAAAGAAGAAAACAATGCAAACAGACATAAGAGATGCATAAAACATTTTAATAACATTATGTGACTGCAAGAGAAGGAACTGAAGCACTTCTGAGACTGTGTGAAATAGTTAAAAACTTTTTTGATAAGGTAAAAAGTGTCTTAATGATTTAAGTCAGTAGGAACTTTGATTGCAATAAGACAATACTTGTACAGATACCCCTTTTTCAAAAAGATACTTTACACACTCCAAACAGTTCTCTGTCCCCCTGCACTAAAGGGCTTCAGGGACAGTGAGCACATATGTACCTATGTTCATAAGTACACACACTGAATATCTTGAAAAGCACTGGAAAAGCATCACTACACCAAGATAGCAATCACTTAGTAACATGATTTCTTGTAAAACATTTTATACTTGTGAAATGGCAATTTTTTTTTCCCCTGTTGAGAGCAGACAAGAGGCCTCAGAAATGTAATGAAAATAAGAGTTTGAAATTTAAAATTTCAGCCTAAAGATACATTATAGGCACTATATTTCTAGAAAACTTTGATCATACAAGAACAAGTGATCAGTTCAATACCAGGATATCCATCAATAAGCAACATGCCAATTCATAGTTCTGAAAGATCAGGTTTGGAGTTCATTACCAAGCTGTCTGAAAGTTTGCTATCTAGCAGATCTATCTGAAATATGGTAAAGGAATGCTGGCAAAATGGAAAACAGGAGACAACTTCTTAAAGTTCATCCCTGGAACCTGCAGTTGCAAGCGGCTAGCAGAGGAAAAGGATGTCAGGAAGAGGCAGACACAGATGAAAAGAAGCAGGTCCATAACAGTGCAAAGTCTAGAAAGCAAAAATCAGGAATACGATTTAAGGACAAATGTGCTTCCCCAGTCTCATAGTGAAGCATTTTTCCCTAACACCTAATCTAAATGTACCCTCTTACAGTTTAAACCCATTACCCCTCATCCTGTCACTCCATGCCCTTGTAACGAGTCCCTCTCCATCTTTCCTGTAGCCCCTTTAGGTATTTGAAGGCTGTTATAAGTTCTCCCCGGAACCTTTTCTTCTCCAGGCTGAACAAGCCCAACAACTCTCTCAGACTGTCGTCATAAGAGAGGTGCTCCAACCCTCCGATCATCTTCACATAGCTCCTTTGGACTCATTTCAACAGCTCAATATATGAGGTTTGTAATCTTAAATGACTGCATATAGAATCACTGCTTGACCAGTATATCAAGACAGCAAGCACCGCTTAAAAAGTGACTTCATAAAGCCTCTTCTGAGATAGAGATGCCACTGCTTCTTTGAAGATACAGTCATTAAAGGATGAAGCATGTGAACAGTCAGTATGAGTCCTACAGAGTTTAATCTCCTTATTATTTCTTACAAAGTCTCTGAAATCTCTGGTGGAAAAAGGAAACAAAATTGAGGCAAACAGCTTCATCTAGAAGTTACCTGCAGACTATCTCTATTCTCAGCCTTTTTTGTGTGTGGCATGTTCATGTGTGTATACCTGATTCTAACAGCATTTAAGCTTTTCACTGTTGCATTTACCTGGACAAACACTGAAATGCATTGCAATTTCCTGACTTACATTAGATGCTTGTCACACACTGAGAGATACACATTTCCTTTTGCAATTTCACTGTTCAGTTAAGGACAGTTTGATGATGTGCCTTTAAGGGAATAATTTCTCTATCACAGGCTAATATTTTATTTTAAAAAAATAATTTTTATTGAAGCAAAGAAATGCTACTGTGAATCAGAAAAGAAGCCAACGTCAGTGACATAAAACAAGCTCATTCTTAATGAACTCTGAAGCAAACAAATATGTACATAAGTACATTCACATACATCATGTCATGATGTAGATATTGGACACTAAATGAGGCATTCTTGTTCCAGAACATACAATTAATCTCTACTTGTATGGTTGGGTTCTGAACAGAAGCAGGGCTGAAAAAAGATGCATTTACATTTACAACTGACATTTAATTGTGGTAAGTTCTGCTCTCTTTACATAGAAGGCTAAATAAGTGGTCTTAAGTATAACCATTGTTTTGTAGCACACTTTTTACTTTATTTTTGGATGATTGTGTGAAACAACTCATTGTTATACTAGAGAAATGTCAAACAAAACTATAGTAAGAGGCAGTAGTAAAGATTGCTGTAGAACAGTTGTCCAATTTGTATATGGAAGACAAATAAATGTGTTACAGAGGTGTTTTGTCTTACACTAGACCAGAAAGTCAAGACCAAGTTAATTTCCAAGAAGAAATGTTTTATGCTTTCTCATAGTGCTTTACTCTGCAAATTAGTACAAGCAAATCACTAAGCAGTTCCAGAAATGGTGTCAACCTTTGAGGAAGTACATCAGTCAATCACTGAGTCTCACAGAACAGGCGTTCATATTAGATATTTCATGACATCATAGGAGACGGGTCGTTCACATAGTCACCAACCCAAAAAAGAAGCCCATGTTTAGGAATAAAAGAAAGAAAATGGCCCAAATAGCTTTCAGCAAAAAAACAATGAGGGAAGGCAGAAAATGTCAGGCAGAACCAAGCTAAAGCCAATGCTTAAGTCTTCAAATATTTGCTTGTAAAAATAACTGTGGTGGGTTTGGGGTATTTTTTGTTTGCTTGTTTTTTTCAGCTTGCTTTTTTTTTTATTAATCAAAGTGCTCTATTCATGGAATACCATTGCATATTCTTTACAAACAACAAGTTGCAAAAGCCTACATTCTTTCTCCTGATGCCTGAAATATATCTTTGCTTTGATATCACTTCCAACACTATGCCTTGGCAGTCAAGGAATTACCTGTGAAGGTGCCTGATGGAATTGCAGCCCTGATCACGTGGGTCATAACTGATGAGCCTTAAGGGCAGCAAAACTCCATGTGCATTTCTGATACACCAAGACAAACAGACATATCAGCACAAAATCCAACAGAAAGTCGCAGAATTGACACCACTCAAACACAAATTTTGGAAAAAACATCAGAAAAACTTTAGAAAAATACCTACAAGCCTTGCTTGCAATCTCATATAAGAAAGTGCTTAGCACATCAAAACAATGGGACCAAACCAGGCATGCATCAGCACAGATTCAGCTGAAATCAACATGTATCAAAGCAGTTCTTCATTATTCTCCACCTGAGATTCGCCCCCAGTTGCCAAATGCTACACTTCACCTATAGCATAGGCTGGTTTTCAACTTTCAGCCAAAAATCATTACGGAAATGAAGAAAGGGGGACACCTAGGGTCGTGTTCAATGAAGGACATCAAACAGAAAGGGGGCTGGCTGAACACCGAAATTGAAGGGAAGCAAAACCATAAAACTATTGAAGGGTTGCCTATAGCAGATTCACATGTACTACCTGGATGTTACATACTACCCCTCTTGTCTAATAATAGAAGTAAATTATTAATACTTATTGAGATGTGAGGCCACAGAGCAGCCAGGGTAAACAGAACACAAGATTTTTGCGCAAAACCAACAATCATCTACAAATGAAACAAAGTATTCTAAATCTGAGTACAAACTTGAAAACCTTGAACGCCTGTGTGTCAGGTGGCTGTCTCTCTTGCTTCAGTAACCCCATTGTGCAAAGAAACAAAGCATTACTATGGCAATAGAACCAAAGAATTTTATCTTCCACTAAGGGAAACTATATATTAGTAGCATCAGGACTCTTCCGAGATAAACACTGCAATCTACATTGCTATGTAACAATAATGTACTTTAAGTACAATGTCTCAGCATATAAAGTTACTTTTCCAGACAATGGATACAATTGTTCCACATGAACCTCTGATTTCAGGCATGTACAAGCAGAAAATAAAGAACGGCCAAACATCATTATTTTAAGTTAAGGGTGACACTTTTTGCACTCATGTTTGACTAGTCTAAGCTATGGCATTGTCCATGGACAAAATAAAGTCCTCAAACAGTCAAAACCCCCTGTAAATACATGTAAATTGTTTAAAAAGCAATCTGCTAATGACATTTACGCTGCATGTGAACCATAGCATGAGAGTCAAAGCATAGGTTCATAGGAAGTAAAGAAATAGAAGCCAGCTTTAGCAGACAGTTTCACATGTCCTAACTTTACCAGGAAAAGTGGCACTTAATTATTATTTATCATCTTCCAGTCCACTAAGAAGAATGTGAGAATTACCACATTTCAATATTTTCCTTAAATTATAATATCATTAGTAAAGAACTATCACTATTTACATTACACCAACAATATTTTCCAAAAGTCCTTATTCAGGTCTGTGTTAGAATAATACACCACCAGAGAATTAATATCCTGAAGAGAAATAAGTAGACAAACCCACATTTCTGAAATTCCTAATCTTGAAGAAAATATTTGCTGAACTTTACTTACTGCCACAGCTCTACTGAAAAAGGATAGCTCTACATTTCTACATAAAATAAACGACTTCTCTAAATCTTTTCAGGACTGTGGAAAGTCACATTCTTCAGTGTTCATAGTTTTGGGCATGAGCAGAAAGCAAATGGAACAATTCAGAAGTGGAATAACAGGCAGATCCCAACTTCCAGCAAAAAAGAGTTGAGTCAATCATTTAAATATTTAATCATCTCATTTGAACAAGGCAATATTGGCATAATTTACTGTAAGTCATCTCAGGAGACAAATATTCCCTAGAGTCCCTATCAAAGCAAGCTCCTAATATCAGATAATTATTTGAGATGCCGCAGAAGTTGCACATTTTCCTTTGCTATCTTTAGTTATAATTGGAAAGAAAATAAACTGATTCCAAAATTAAAATGTAAGGTTTCTTTGAGTCTTTCTTTTAAATAATGACCAAAACACTATCGCTTTCAAGGCCATAGCTGCAAAAACCAGGAGGGCCTGAAATTCTCCCTCTTCCAGCTAAGTTATTACCTGTAAAAGAAAACTTGGTGTATATTGAGATCTCTTAATAATTTTCCTATGCTCTTTTTCTTTTAAGTTCTGCTGGCAGTTTGTTACCTTTCAAATTTTGAGGATTTAAGACGTTCTGAACATGTAGAAAACCCACCAGCAGACACTTTACGGTTATTTATGGCAGTGACGTTCACAGCCATTTGATTACCAAAGCAGTGATATTAATATTTTGAATTCCCAGTAGTAGACAACAAAATGGTTTCTTCTAAAAGATTTTGTCAGAAACTGAAATTTCTCTTTAATTCCCTTAGCATAAAAGGCAATATGACCTGGGGGAAAGAGCAACTTATGAAAACATGAGAAAGTACAGGTAAAATAGATGACTGAACCCTGTATTCTCATAACATAATGAGAAAATAAAATAAAGTTTTGTAATCATCTGTAAAGTTAAACAAGGCAAGAGGTATAATACATCATAATGATTTTGAATATTTACGTTCCACTAAAAGGCATTTGTGAGCCATAAAAAAGTGTGATGGCTTCTATGACAGGAGTGTTGGCACGGAATGATATAGACTCTTCAGACGTCACTTATTCCCTGCCTATGTCAGCAATCAGCTGGAGTGCATGGACCTCCACTGAGGGACGAGCAGGGAGTCAATCAAGACTATGTTGGTCATGATTAAAGGAAGGGCAGAAGGCTGCAGGACGGCCTCATAGCAGCTTTCAGGTACCGAAATGAGCCCACAGGAAAGCTGGGGAGGGATTGATTGTCAATTTAGATTGTCTAGGTTGCAACAGATCAGAATGCAATCCTTTCATCTCTTCAATATTGATATGAATAACTTCAACTTCATAGTTTAATTGCATAAACTACCAATTATTACGTAAGGTCAAGTTTATAAGTCTAGTCCAGATACCAATTCACATTAAAATAAGTTCACAAAAGGTGCTCTTAACATCACAAAAACTTTTTCATGAGACTTCTGATGTTTCCTACTACCTTTTTGCATCATAACAATAGCTGATTAATTATGAAATACACAATTACAACTCTTATAATCCATTTATTTTTCATGTTTAATTACTACTTAGCTAATTGGTAGGAACAGAAAAGATGTTTTATAATATTGCCATTGAAGAAATGATTCTAGCAGTCACGACTATTCAAGTTCTAAAATCCTTTGTAGTTGCTTTATTTGTGTGGACAAATGTTTAAAATCAGTCTCAGGAACAATTAATTACAAAAGTAAATTTCCTATTCTAAAACCAAGAAGCGATTATTCCCCATCTTCATCTAAAAGCACCTGTGGTTCCTCCAAAGGAAGCAGCTCAGAGCTCCAACTGAAAGCCTAAGTAAAAAAAGTTAAATGAGCTATGAAAAGTCGTTATCAATGCATGTCCCTCTAAGGGTGTTTGAGGGACAGTAACAATGTATTTTCCATTCTGAAAGGTGGATGGAATTCAGCTCTTCAGTGATAATCATATAAATTAAGAAAACACCTTGTACTGCCATCTACTGCTAAAGCTACTAATTATTCTAATTTATATGCAATCAGCAATGTTTTAGCACAAAAAACCTTGGGAATTATAATTCAAAAGTGAAGAAAGAGGTGGTATATCATGGCTAATTCTGTGATGTAACACAAGTTATTGCCAAATCAATAGCTACACTGATTAGACAAAATTAATCCAAGAAAGTAATTATCAGACTTGGATAAAATATGAACAGTTTGATCTTCTCCCCCCTTCCTCTTCCTAGAATTTAATTCTGACAAGTCCCACATTTGTGTTACTGTGTGTATGTGCCTACTAATCAAAGGCAATCCTTGGAGACCAGTCTCTACATTAACAGCGCTTGGGGTGAAAATGTTGTAGTAAACCTGAGAGCACATTCTACCATTCTGAAGAGAGATACTTATGCTTATGGTAAACAATATTTTTCCCCTTCTGGGACTCTAGTCTCATAAACAGTTTTGCAAATAAATACCTGAACTTTCATAATGCACCATGAGCCTTGGGGCAATTATTAGGTTTATGCTACAAAGTCCAACATCTAGGGAACAGGAAGGATGAGTGCATGTAAACTTCACTAGAACCATGCTGATCCTGAATCTAACCACACATTTATTTTATTAGTCTAAAAACAGAGAACCAAGACCAGTTTTCAGACATTGTGAGAATTAATATACATCCCAAGGGTAGAAATGGACATTCTGTAGATGATGTCACTCCTAAATCAACAGAGAACCAGAAGGGGGAGAGCAGGGTGGCAGGGGACTTTGAAGCAACAAAGAAGCCATTTTCCAAAGGTGCTATAAAATTGTCATCTTTCGATATTCATGCTTCTGTTAAGACTATCATCCACGAATTCTAATGCCATGTTTAACACGTAACACAAATTGAGGCATATCTCCAGCACTCTTAGGAGACTTAGTGCATTTGCTGATGCCATTCTAACAGAACACCTCCGCATGAAAATTTTGATCTTGTCTGTATAACGTTTAGGTCCATGTTTTAAATTTAAACATTTAGAAAGAAACACAACATCCAGAACTAGCTTAAGACTCACCTGCCCGCAGAGTCGCATGTAATGTCTTTGGCATGTCTTCATTCATATGACTGTGAAGAAATCTGAAATAAACAACAAAGAGTTTGTCTGTAATAATACAGTATGGAAACTGAAAATTATTAGTCTTCTGGGTATTAATCAAGAAAATATATGCAACAACAGAAGTGTCATATACATGGTTCAGGTGAAGTGAAAAACTGAAAAGAATCCTCAACATTTTGAGGGTTTTCAACATGAAGATAAAACTTCTCAAATTGACAAACCTTAAAATTTGTGTCATACACATACATACAGTACATCCACTGGCATTTAGAGTTTGGGAAAAAATTCAGCTAAAAAAAGAAGAACTAATCTGCATTCAAAGTATATTAATTCTCAAATGCATTCAGTTGCCAGGCACTTGATCCGAGACTCATCGTTCTCCCTGTAAGTACATTTTATTACTTCATTTAAAGGTTACAAAGATCACTTCCAAAAATGTATTGATTTGCTATTCACCTAGTCTTCCTCAGCTGTGAGAGCTGATTCTCCCCTGGAGCTGACAATCAGAATTTTAAACACCTGATAACATCAGCATCATTTTTTCTGGCATGTTTTAGCACTGCTATTCCAGACTATTTATGAATTTCATTATTGCCAAAGTGCAAATTATTAAATGAATGATTACCATGTCAGACTGCAACTCTTGGCACATTTATATATTTAATTTAAATGCTTCTTTTTAGAGTTTTATAATTTTATTTATGAATATCTCCAACACTATGGCAGAAAATATAAAACAAATTAAAAGAAAGAGGCGCCACAACTGCTACTTTGATAAAAAGATAAATAATTTCACAGCTTTATTATGGTTACAAAATGACAACCCATCACTGGGCAATCTTAGGTTTAGTTTTGGTGGAGTTTTAAATGTGTTTAATGCTCTGATGATTCATGCACCAGATTGACAGTATTGTCAGCACTAACGATTGTTTTGGGCAAAACAATCACTTATGCTAAATATAATCTTCTCTCTCATCAAAAGGAAATCTTCATACCACTTGTCTTCAGAAAATGGATATTTGCAGAGCTGGATTGTGACGTTGCAGTTTTTCAGCTGACCCCTTAAAATAGAATAACACAGAGTTTCACATTTTGTGACACAATTCATGTATATCATCCTTAACAGAACAATTCCAGTGAAGACTTTGCTCATCTCCCTGAATAAATCCAATAAGGACTCATATCTTCCCTAGTCCAAATATTCATCACACATCAGCTTGGTGTCATCTCAGGAAACCTTATCAAACTTCACTGCTTTCGATTAAAGAAAAAAAAAAAAGGCGGCTTTTTTTTTGTTTAAATGTAACATTACTGACTGGAAAGCACTAATTTGCCAAAAGTGATTTTCTTACTATGAACAAAATAGCTTTGTTAACAACTCCACTGAGAAATATTTCTGACTTTTACAGATGGTCATCCAAACTGGAGCAGCAGTAGCCCTGCAATAACCACTGAGCTACCTGTCAAAGGGCTCACTGAAAGAGCTTGAGAGCCACATTCAGATCCTGGCCCTGTTTAGCCTTCGCCAGGCAGGTTTCACTCCATGAGTAGTCATTGCTTTGGGAGTAGTCCCTCTCAATCTCTTCTACTGGACTGATTTGAGTTTATATGAATAAATATTAATTGAAGTAGACAAAGAGAAGTTTTCCATAGCTCACTGAATACTACAGACACTGAGCTATAATTCAGTGCTTTTCTTCTGCTCTGCAGAACAACAGATATTTACTCAAACTAAAAACTGAAAGAAATTAAACCATAAGAGAGGAACCATTTCAGTATCCTAATAGCTGGGTCTCTGAAATCTGGAAGCCCTTCGTTTCTCCCTGTCAATGAAAGATCTCCATTCTGATACAGAACGGTACAGCACTTAAGTCCCAGACGTGCTGTTAAAGATCCTTCACTTATTACTCAAGTGAATAAATGTCAGTTAGTATGTTTGTCACAATTTAAGAGACCAGAGACATAGACCATAGATTGCTGTACTTGACACTATATACAGAATGATACTGCTGGTTTCCACACCACTCCCAACATACATCAATCTTCTACCGGTAGATAACCTGTGAATTACTGTGCCTTCTAGAAAAGGGCACTGATATCACCACCGTGTCTCACAGGACACAATTGAGACCATTTAGCACCTGACAGAGATCCACAGTTTGCTCACATAGCAGCAGAACGAATCTTCCAAAATAACAGCCAACTCCAGTCACACACAAGATATCACTGAGCACCCAAAACTGCAGGACACACAATACCAAAGGTGCCATTTCTCCTCTCCCTATCTGCCTGCGTTCAAACTGGTCCTTCAGCTCTTGCAGCAGATATGCTAGAAAGGAAACACAACAGCAACTTACTCAAAAATGGTTTCTACAGTTTATTTCCCCTGCAATGAGTTTCATACATACAACTACAAGATAGCTTTCAGGGACTTTACCTTTCCTATCCTTGCACTAATATGCAATATATTTATAGTTGTGGTGCTGGAATTTCTTTTCTTTCAGTCTGATAAAAATTTCATAGTAAAATTGAAAGTGACCAAGCTTTAAGCTTAGCATTGCACACTATTTAATTGCAAAGAATGCATGCAGAATGACACACTCATTCATGCTTTCTTTCCAATGGCAGAGGATTCTTCACTTAGATATGCTGCATGAAGAATAGATCTGCTGCTCCAGGCAAAATTAAACATCACTGATGCATGCATTTTTACCCAAAGTCTATTTTTGATAGACATCTAATACATTGAACCATTCTGGGTTTTATCAGCTTTTATACAGCTAAATGTTGACAATAGAAGGAACATTTTAGATAAATATTTTTAGCCAAGACTAGACTGTGGGGGCAGAAATCACTCAGTCATTAGGATAATCCAGTTTAAGAACTAGAGCAACTGTACAAGGTTAAAAACACAACCTGCCAGATTTATTAGACTAATCATAAGTGAATAAACCTAAGTAGCAAACCTAGTTTATTACTTCATGGTGACTGTCACATGACAACACACACTGACTGCACAGAACCCATATGAAAATAAAACCCATATTTAACCTCAGAAAAGTCCCTTAAATTCACTATTCCTACAGACAGCCACTGAGGTGGGGGAGATGCTCTTCCTGCTTTCAGCAGCTAGTCAAGCCCCATCTAAATAAAAGAGGAATTTGCAAGGCAAAAGAATTCTTTATTTACAGTAGAGAAGGTGAATCCTATACCAATGCTTTCACCTAAATAGCAATATCAATCCAAGAGACCCAACTACTGATTTAAATAAAGGTATTTAATGGAAACAGTGCTATTTCTGAGCCACACATGTCTTGAGTTAACCAGCACCTGTCTCCACATACTCATCACCACTAACTGTCCATATATGAACCAAAATCTGGAACTAAATTTACCGTTACACATATTTACTACTGTGATGGAAGAAAGTACAACTCAAAGAAGAGTGAAATAACTGTCCACTGCAGCTGCCAAGAGTTCCGTTGACTCACGTTGTTTAAGAATTTAGCTTCTATACAAAAAACTGAACAAGAACACAATATATCTAGTAGCTACCCCTTACTTCCCAGCCACAACATACAAGCTTTCAACTGCAAGGAGGCTCAACTTATAGCAGATATCTTGAGTGGTGCAAACTATACAATTCTGTGGAGAGTAAAATGCACAAAAAACAGTTCTTGTCAATTCTGATACCAAAATATGCATTTGCTATATAAACACCATGTATACAAAAGGCAGTGAACTATTAAATAAAAAGGGGAGCAACTAAAAAGATAGGGATGGGAAATATATGTCTTTTCAGAAAGGTTACAAAGCAAGCTATTTTCAGATAGCTCATGTATTTGCTTCAACAAATAAAAAGAAAACTCATGACTGTTGAGTATTTTATTTTCAGAGATATGCCAAAACCAGACCCCACTTAACTTGCATGTTATATGGTTTTCTGAAATAAGATGTTTAAAACTGAGACCAAAACCCATAAGATTTGCAAATGTACTTGGTGCTTATTCTGCCCCAAGCCATAAAATTCCTCACACTTATGTTATCACAGAATATGGACATTGTTCTATTTCAATGAGACATCAACTAAGTGGAATCCATCCCACCAGTTACCAAAAAAGTGATGGGCCACCCAATCACTCCAATATTTAGAAATTAATTTGTCTCATTACTAGTCATGCATGCAAAAAAGCAGTTAAAAAGTTAAATTAAAATGTAAAGTGCCAGAGAACTGTAGCCCAACCAGCTTTAGCTTTCTGTGACTGGCAATTATAATGCAGACAATCCATGCAAGCACTGCCTTTGGCAGTGTTACAGAGAAACTCTAAAAGCATTAAATGGCTTTAGAGACAGGAAAGAGGCAGGAGACACTAGAAAGCAAGAGTATGTTTCTCATACCAATAGTGCCAGTTCCATCTGACAAACACCACTGCCTGAGCTCACCCACGTGACAACTTGCACCTCAGCAAAAGGCAGCTTGTATAAATAGGAATAGCTCTAGATGATCTGGGCACAGAGGCAATGTGGGTTACAGTACTAACATTTAACAGTACCTCAGTTTTTGTTTTGCTCAGATCAACACCTAGCATCTTAAGTTCAAAGCAGTATTTGCAGGATGAAAAATCATGGAGTCCATCTCCTCCCTGAGAAGATCTGTGCCCCATTCATGGCTCTACCCTGCACTACGCACAGGGGCACATATCTGTCAGATGGTAAATCCAGAGCAAGTGTTCACATAAAAGTCATGTTGTAGAAAAATCTGCTTGAAACTAGTGTCTCTGTTTCTATACAAGATTCTTTTGCTGTAGTGGCGGTGGGGTTTCTTAGCTGTAAGATTCCCTCCATCCCAGGAAACCACTTTTTCTTCCTCGTTTCATTGCTGTACAAACGTGCTATTTTCCTCTTCCTCTATTACAGTTTTTCCCCCATTGGAAATCTAATACAAATTCTTTATAAAGAATTTTTATTTTCAGAGGAAAATAGAAAAAAGGCTACAAACCCTCTAAATTTTTAGCTGATTTTACCATCTTTATTTCCCCCTCCCCAAAAAGTGTTACATGTTTTGAAAACAAAGATATGTCAGGAGACAAAAACTACTAAATTACAATGAAACTTGAACTTAACTGAATGAGTTTGTAGCTGCTGCAGTCTTAATTACCTAACACACCACAATAATTTGTGAGCAAGAAGAAAGGGACAGCATGGAAAAACAGTGGGCAACTTGCTCTTTGAGGTGATAAGTTGATGTGCTATGGAGAACAACCAAAACAACTGAAAGAAAGTAAGAGTTGAACTAAAAGTAAGTTAGACAGGGGTGGTAGTCTGCTGTTAAAATTTTTAGGAGTATGGAAATAGCCTAGGCTGACATAATTGTCCTCCTTAGAGCATATCAAGCACGCATGTATCTCCTAAAAGCTACATTCACTTCCCAGTGGCATCGTCATTACTGATTGATGGAAGGCAAATCGTGTAGGTACAGAGGCAGCAGTAAGCATTCAGAGTAAGGGCACTGAAGATGTGATCTATTCCGTTGCAATAAGGAATTCTAAGAAGCCTCTCATGCAGCTGGTTGCAAGGCCAAGTTCCTTACTGAGCATTGTCTCTGACCCTGATCACAGCACATGGTCAGTCTGTAATTTATCGATTTGATTAGTCACTCCCTGCTGTTACCTCTTATTATTGCTTTGTAATTTTGCAGTGTTGACATCAGCTTGCACTGCAGATGTGTTTATTAGGAAAACCTATATAAATGCTGAGAAGAGAGACTTCTCTCTCAAGAGTTCAACCTATCAACATGAGGCCCTAATAAAAGTAAACGAAGATATCTGCCATCTCTTAATTGACAGCCATTAACTCCATGGCATCTAACAGCCTACATACAGTTTTTGTGTTTTTTCATCATAATAAATCTGCATTTTTGTATGTAGGTTGAAGTAGCTTGCTTTAATTGCATTGGGTGTGGAAGCAGTGGGATTATTTATTCATCAGGTTAGTAGTTGATATAGAATTGTTAAACAGTTTATTAATAGAGAACTAACTTCAGATAGGTATTAAATATTTACTTTTGGCAATGGCAGAGATATACAAATACATTAGTAAATACTAAGAATACTAGAAGTCAGAAATATGCATTCCAGTAATACATGCCCTCAGACAATCAGAGAGACAGGAAGTTACTGAAATAGGTGAAAGGCTGAGTGTAAGAGTCGAGCAGAAGCAGTGTGTAGCAATTGGTTTTGGTTATTGCCTTGATAAGCTGTTTTTGTGTTTTTTCTTTCTAGCATAACCCTCAGATCACACATCTTTGTTGACAGCCAACCTATCCTACATGGGAGTTCTGTACTGTGACTTTTCCCTCCCACATACAAATCAGGTAATCTCCATGTCTCAAAGAACGAGATGCTCAGGAGGTTAGCATAAAGGTCAGTGCTTGGTAAAAAGCCAATTTTGCATGATACTATACTCAAAGTTCTTCCCTCGTCAGCTCTAACTTGAACACCACCACTTTGAGATGCCCCCACCATCAATAAGCAGCCCAGGCAAAGGTTACAATTTGCAGTTTTATAACTCCACTGACCTATGCTGTAACCAAGTGTTGAGGCTGTTAACACACGGATTACAATAGGCAGGTATGAGTCTGAAAGAGAACACTTTGGTCAAATACTTTTATATAGCCACGGCTATTTAGGCAAACAGAGATTGTGAAGGATCAAAGCATCCCAGACCAAAAACATCCCTGCTTCTATGCAAACCCTTATCTCCCTTGTAGCTTTCTATGCATACAAATGCAATGGGTTCTAATAGCCTCTGAGGACTGACACCGTCTTTTAGTTTTGCCAAGTCCGTGAAGAAGACACAAGAAAAGGGTGTTCTCTGCACTCTGTTCCCTGGAGTTCCTCATCATCACTCTGGGAGTCTCACACAGCTTTTGGACAGAAGCTTCTTCCTCTTCATCATTTGAAAGCCATGCTGTATGACTGAGTCAAAACATGTACTGTTATCTCCCCATCAGATTTACTTAGAGATGGAATTCACACTCTAAATAGTTTTGGCTATTGGATTTGTATAGGGATAAACTCTGACTGGAAACAGGTTGTACGAGATCAACACACATGTAATACTGGCTTAAAAGAGATGAACAAAACATGACTTTTTTTTGCCAAAGACATCAACATCTTAAGTAACAACAAATTGGAGACAAACAGGCATCTTGAAATAGTGAGGATCTAGAAGAACCAAGTCAGAATAGAAATGGACCTCTTAAATTCACCACCATGTGGAATGATGCAACTGGAATTTAACACCTGGTAAAGAACACACTCCCCATTAGTTGTGTCATGTGTGCTTAAGCACAGGATCACTTTTCCTCATCTCTTATTACTTAGAGTGAGGCCAACAGCTTAAACAATCCAAAAGCCTCCACAGATATTTTACAAAAGAATGAAAGAAAAAAAATCACTGACATAATTTGTACAAAAAAGTAGAGATGCTGAGATCAAACCTTTCATTTAAAGCCTATTGCTCCTGAGCAATTGTTTAAGAAATACTGTGTGGCTAATCATTCTGATATATTTTTGAAACAAAGGAAAAAAGCTGAAAAAAATCAACGTTTAGATATATATTTCAAAAGACAAATTCAACTCGTTTTGTTTGAAAGCATGAGGAAGACTAATACCTGAAAAGTTAAGTGAAATGGCTATTGTCTTTTTTGAGACGAGACGATTCGGGTTTGGTACAGCTAATTAGAAATGCTGTATGACAAAGAAACAACAGCTATCTATTGCTTATTTTTCAGTCTCAGAACTACTTTTTCAAAACTAAAAATGAGCCTTCAAGTTGAATTGTGCTGCACGCTTTTATAAATATACCAAATCCCAAGCAGAATTAATGTCTTGAAATTCATGAAGACAAAGCTTGTGTAATCTTTCTCTAAAATGCCAGGAATCAAGAGACATCATTTATCCTCTCCATATGAAAACTTAATTGATTTCTATTAGCTTGATATCATTATTCATAAAACTTCTTAATGCTATATCTCAGTCTATACTAAAATCAGAATTAAGGAGCCCCTCAAACTTCCTGGTAGACAGTTAAAAACAGGCAGGGAAAAAACTCATTTTAAATGTGAACTCAATGTCTGAAGCAGTTCTTTATCTTTCCCTGGATAATTGATAGTTGCATGGATATAAATAGACCCAAATAAGTCAAGCCTCAGAATTTAAGAAGCACAGGAAATGTTACTTATCTCAGATTCTTCCAAACCCACACAGAACTGAGTTGTTTCATCACTTTTGTTACACTCAATGCAACATCAGGGAGGTAGAGGCATGAGAGGAAGACCTTGATAAAATAGTTTCGTCTTGAAGTGGTTGTGTCCAATATGAGTTTGATTAACGTACACTCCCCCAAAAGGTTTTCTCTCATATGTCTATATAAGCAGATATATTTATATTTCTGACAGACACCTATACAAATCTGAAATTTTAAAAGAAACTATACAGTTTTAACATCTCACTTCCAGAAAAGAAAGTACTTCCTCTGCTCTTAGATGATTCAACATGTCATTGGGGAAAAATAAATAAATAAATAAATAACCAGCAGGATGTTTGTTAACTCAGCAAATAAAACTGAAGAAACTAGTGTTCAATACATTGTGAAACCTGTGATTAACTGGAGTGCTTTTGTGACACAAGTTTGAGCTATTTCAGTCTTCAGATATTTTGTTATCTCAAAATCATCACCAAAGAAATGACAGACCCAACCTATAAGATATTGAAGGCCACAGTCAACACTATGTGTGATGATGCAAGGGAACCAGACTCTTACAGGTAATTCTGGTCTATTTAAAACCATGTGGTTTCAGGGCTTTCCTGGCAAACTAGTCAATGAAAGGAAGTCAGAGCCCATTGCTGAATTCAAGATAATCAAAACTGGAGCCAGGACCCTTCCCCCTGGACTATTGCCTCCTGGCAAGATACCATGGAGAGGCTTGTATGCTAGCATCATGTGTTTGTTCTGTGCATAAGAGCTGTTTTTTCAAATATATGACCCAAACCTTCAATTCATGCTGGGAATTCACAAAGCAAAGAAGAGAAAATAGAAAGAAAAAGAGAGAGACTAGAAGATTTCTTTCAAACCTTCACACTAATAACAGGGACACAATTTTCACATTACTGTACAATAAGAACAGAATTCATCCTGCACACAAAAGACGTTAGGAAGGTGCTAATACTCAGCTGCAACTGAATCCCAGGTATCTTTGATCAGCTGTGCCTGTTTCAGTACACATTTGCAGATGGGAAAACAGGAAAAAATGCTAGAGAAAAAAAAATGAAGGAATAATGTGAGACTCTGACTTGAGATGTGCAGTACAAAGGAAATGGAATAAAGTTGCCACCTTTTCTATAATATTTCATGAGGACACTGGATCAGTAGACTTTTTTCAAACCACTCCAAACTGCATGCAGAAAATCCCCCTTGCTTGCATCTATTCCACAAATGGACAACAGAAGTCCTAAAAAAAGGAATTAGGCTTCTAAAATGGATTACTGTCACTGCTGTGGTTTTTATTTCATATATTTATTTCACTCAGCTACAATCCCATGTTGAAGGACATGCAGGCCATCAGCAGCTCTGGGTAGTTGGCTGTTGAGTGACACCGGTACCCCATGCCTCCAGAGGTCCACACTACCGTCTACATACCTCTGGAAATCTAGTTGTTTCTTTTGACTTAGTAAATAACGTGACTATATGTGTATATATATATATGACCTAATGTGCAGGCTGACTGCAATTCTACTTGAGGACCTAAGTAACCATTCTGAGCCTGTGCAAAATATGGAACCATTGTTTACCCACGTTTCAAAGCACTGTTCTTGGTTTTGACTGATTATCACGGGAGTAGCAAACTGCCACCCAATAGGGAAGCAAAGAGAACCACACGACACATCATAGTGTATATGGCATGGCTTCACTTGTCCAGCACAACAGGAGAAATACTGTCACAGCAAGTTTGTCTGTAGGCCTAACACACATTCTGAGTCACTGTGTGTCTTAAAAGATTCCTGGTTAAAAACAACACATACATACTGTTTATCATCTACTGATTGACTAGAGATAGACAAAATTTGTAATCATAAACTACTTAGGGACTACATGTTCCATCAGACAATACCTATATTAAATTGTCATTTTAAGTTAAATTCTATACCGCATTATATCCAATACACTCAGGAAGAATATATCTGTAACCTTAATCACACTTAAACTCAGTTCTGTTTGGGAATAAATTATGCTTACAGTAGCACATGAGGTTCAAAGCTAAGTTAAAGTAGCCAGACCTAAGATAAAATATCATCTCTTAATTGTCCCTCTGTAAAATAACACTTTTCTCTTACAAAAGAAAAAATAAAGTAAACAGCTAACAAAGGAATTGTTGAAAACAAGAACACCCTGTACAGTGTATTCATTCACAAAAACATCTGTATGCGTTTAGAAACACAGATTTCAACAGAACTACCCAAAAAGATTTCTGCAAACAAACACTCCTTGAAAGAAATAGAATGGTTTTGGAAAAAGCTTTAGAAACTAAGAATTAGTTCTCAGGTAAAATTTAATCATCCCCTTTCAGCACATTTATCAAAGGTAACTCAAACCTAAGTTTCACCTACAACCTTTAGAAATGCTATTTTGTAGTAAGAGTTTTACACAAATATTTTAATTTCAACAGTAATTATTAGAGTAAAATCTCCTGTGAACTGGAATAAAAATTTTGCAATCATAAAAGTAAAATCAAATTTAAGTTTAAATCCATTAAGTCTTGCGTGTACAGTTTAAGGTCTCTCATGCAAATGATGCCTCATAAGGTACATATTTGCCAGACTGACATCCTGCCAGAGGAGCAAAGAGCAAGCATATTAAACCAAAGATACAATTTTAAAGAGGTTTTTTTCTTGTTTGTGCAGTTATAATCTGCAAGCTTCAACTGTATCCAAGGCTTTTTTTTTTTTTAAAACACTTGAAAATTTTAGAGGATTGTTTTTCAGAGGTATCTAGCACACAATTGTGAAACTGTAGTATACCCCAGCTGTTAGTAACCACTACAAGAGGCAAAGACAAACAGCAGGACTTTTAGCAACATCCAGTTAATCTATTTAGGTGTCTTACACTGCCAACTATCCCCTCTCTGCTTCTTCCTTCATGAGCATTACCAGATATGAATAATAAAATGGTGAAGTCTCCAGCACATAAAATCCTATGGGCCTGATTACACAGAAATTATATGCGAAAGCTTGAACTTAAATAGGAATAAAGCAGAACCCACAGTCTGTACCTAAATCATCAGCCAGTTCTCCCAAGTGAGCCTAAAGAAGGTTTCTTTTGCATTCAGGCTCCAGAACTCCTTTGAGAGTTTGACACTCTTCATATTTGTGCTTCTGTACCGATGTATCATACTCTGTACAATGACTATCACTGATTACTACCATTAGAAAGTCAATTTGATGGAGATGGGGAAATAGAAAGGCCAGATAATTCTGTTGAAGAGATGAAAAATTAACAATTGCACTCTACAACACCAAACCTGTATTGCATAAACGTGATTCTAGAAAGAGGCACTTTAAGTTTTCATGATAAAACAGCATTTGAATTCACATGAATAAAGAGTTGATGCTTGAACAACATGTTTGAAATGAGCAGTTACTTAAAAATAACACAGTAACTATCCTGGATACAAGAGTAAAAAAGCCAAATCCAAACTTGAGAAAGGTTTAATGCTGTGACAAGTGGTCCACTCAACTTCATATTGCAGAGAGTTGGAAGAGACAGCTTGGCTACCCATCACACTTGCTCTTGGCACGTAACAGCTGCTACAAGTCAGATTTCAAAAGGCTCAGGGGTCAGATTTTACTTCTGTATTAGTAAAATCAGATTGGTTACCTCTGCAAGTTTTGCCCTTTAAAATGAGAAAAGGATTACACCTAGAGAATAAATAGCATTCTAATAACAAATCCAACACTTGAAATGCCACAAAAATTCATATAATATCCAACAGTAATTGGGGAGAGTTGCTTAGTTCAAGGACATCTCACTAGAAATAATAATAATACATCAAATTCTGCTATCCATTATATCTCTCAATACTATTGCCAACTAAAAGCTTGATTGAGCAGACATTTAGAGGTAAGCAAAATTAATCATGTGAAGCTACCATCTTAAGTTTGAAGTGGGAAATCTCTCATGTTTTCATATACAATTAATAATTACACTTAGGGTTATTACTAATTTTAACTACCATTTTATGGTCAAAATGCACATTTTATTCACTGTAACATCCATTTGCATTGCTTTAGAATTATTTTATAATGCAGAGTTGTTGATGTTTACTCTTCTGAAACATGGCAAATGCAGTAGAATCTCAATAAATTATTTACATTTTTAAAAACCAAAAGCTTATTAACATTTGCCTGGAAGAGTACATTTGTGTTTTGCTCTGAAGCTGAAAATGTAAATTAACATCTTCTGGCCTGATTCTTTTCTCACTCTGTCAGTGCTATTCTCAGCTAGAATGGTGCGAATGAGATAAGTCAAGCCCAGGGCATACAAAGACCTCCAAGAATAATCCCCTTATTGCCCCTAGTGCTCCACATTGAAATTTAATTTTCAGTTGCTGCAAAAAACACTGCAGACACACACAATAAATATCAACATTGAAAAATGTCTCAATACTACAAGTTCCTATTTCAGGATTTTGATGTGTAGACCTAAGGAGTGGAGTGGTACAAGTATCTCCCATGAATGACATCATCTGTGCTCTGATTTTATTTTCAGAGCCCTCTGATCTAGATATCTAGGCATCAGAATGGCTTGCTTTTCCTTTCAACTGTGGCACCTAAGAATAAGTTCTTGCTACTTGCCAAAAAAGATCCCAAACAAAGAAAATACAACAAAAATTCTCCAAAAACATCACCACCAAAAAGCCAAAAAAGGGGAGGGAGAAAGAGAGAGACAAATAACCTCATTCCCCTGTATAAACAGCAAAACAATTTTGGAGAGAAAAGGTGGGTCAGAATATCTTCACTGCTTGCACCAGTAGCAGATTTGTAGTACTGCCAGAAGCAGAACGACAAGAGGAACTGAAGACCCCAAAAACCAAGACCAGGACACTAGTGATGAAATCAACCCAAAATGATCTGAAGGGCTTACCTGCATAAAAACAGGCTCTAGAGTTAACAAATGAACAGTAAAGTTGTGGAAAGCAAAGATAATTTAACACAGTGGAAAGCACTGAAATGAACATACAAATTGAAAAGAGGTAGTAAAAAGAATAAAATCTGCAAAAAAGGCAACTCAGAACTGACCTGATTTATTGGTTAGGATTCTAGTTAGACATAGAGACATCACTAAACACGAAGAGCTATATTGAGGTCAGATATCAGGATGAGCACATTAAAATCATGTTCTACCTTTTTCCCCCCCCTTTAAAACATTTCTGTGCAGACAACTGCAGTCTAGAATCAACATAACCAATGTGGTCTAGTGCAATGGAGACCAATGGACACAGGAACTCAAAGTGTACATGACTTTAAATACTTTTGACTGAGAGAATGTTCCAATTCTGCATTTCTCTTTAAATATGTATTAGGCTGTACCCGCTGCCCCATTCAGACTACTGAAAATATAGGTAAAAAAATTAACACACAAGTTTTCCTACCACTGTAAGTAACTGTCCAGATAAGTACAATTCAAACATCAGTAGGTTTGACCAACATGACCTGTAAGGTGATGGTATGTCAGACACTCCAGTCCCTTACAAGAAGAGACTGTGAGAACTGGGACTGCTCAGTCTCAGATTCATCAGGATCTCAATTGTGTGTGTAAATATCTAATTTGTGGAAGACAGAGACACGCTCCTCTCTGTGACAGGACAAGGAGCAATTGGCACAAACTGAAATACATTAAGTTCCACTCATATACAGGGGAGGGGGCAGGAGGTTTTTTACTCTGAGGGCACTTGAACATTGGAACAGGTTCTCCAGAGAGATTGGGGAGTCTCAACCTTTTGAAACATCTGCAATTAGGCTGGTGACCATCCTGAGCAACCTGTTCTTGTTAACACTACTTGAGCAGAGGGACTGAAGGACAGAATCACAGGTAATGACTTCCAGCCTCAACCACCCTCTGTCCCTGTTCCTAGATCAGAGTCTTATTGTAAGCAATGGTGAATGCCATAGTTAAAGCAGTGAAGGGGCTTTGCAATAGCAAAGCTATATTCTCAAGGTCAAAATGCCATTAAAGGTAGAGAGGCTTACAGAGACAGCGAAGAGGCAGTCTGTGTGTAGTAAAGAAAAACACTTGATTTTTTATAATATACAACCTTATACCTGGATGTATATAATGCCGATCATGGGGTCATAGTGATGTTACTGTCTTTTAGCACTACAAAACAAACACCACCCACATCCCCACAAAAAATAGAACAAAATATTCAACACCACCCACCAACAGAGGATAAATTCCCTACTTCAGAGACCAGGTAAGCAGAATTTCACCTGAGGAATGTTCAGTTACCAGTAGTATAAGATTTCCTTTTATCTGTTTAAATTACTCAAAATTAAAGCTAACTGAAGGCAGTGTTACATAAGATTCAATAAGACTACAACAGTATTCATGAAGCAGACCTTCCAAAGGAAGGATTGGCTATTCTTAGGCAAATCCAGATCACAAGAATTCATTACAATGGCACAAATGTACCAGGCACAAGTTGTACATCATGCCCAGCTCTTCAAGTTTGTAAGGTTACAAAACAAAGAAAAAAATCCCTATATTCGTAGGAAAACATTAGAAATACAGCTCTAGTATGCAGACTCTCAAGGAAACACTATTGTGCATACAGGGAAAACCTCATTCCAAGAATCCATCAGGTCCTCTTGAATCACATTACTTATTCATGACAATTTTTCATATTAGTAATATCTCACTGAAACTGAACAAGAAGTTGAGTATTTCTGGCTCCATTTCCAAGGGTACCACAAACTATATAACTTTAGGAAAGGTATTTAACCAATGAGAAAAACTTTTCCTTCCTTCCAGCAGTTTAGAATCTGACTACTGTTATCTGCTCAGTTAACCCTTCCATTAGCTAAGTAGTTGTTGTGGTTTAACCCCAGCTAGCAGGGTGATGAGAGGTAGAGAAGGTCTTGACTCTGTAAGCACTGCTCAGCAACAATGAAAACATTCCTATATTACCAGCACTGTTCTCAGCACAAATCCAAAAATAACCCCATGTCAGCTACTACAAAGAAAATTAACAGTATCCCAGTCAAAACCTCCACAGTAGAGGAAACAAATTATCTAATTATTATGTAAAATTAGTATTATTATACTCTGATGTGTTTGCACAAGTAATTATGTATAACATAGAAGAACAGGGATAGCAGGCCTTCCAAACTGTCCTGACAGGATTACCTAGCACCACCCAAGCAGAACACATGTAGCATTAATTTATACGCCACATGCCTCTGAAGTTACTCTAGTCAAACACTTCTAATGTCTACAAAAAAGAAATCCAAAACAGGTGAGTTCAACATGAGACAAAGCAAAAGATACAGAGATAATTAACAAAAGACTGGAGGTGAAAGCTGATATCTCAGTACCTATGATATAGGACCTACTGAGCTAGCTCCTGAGGCTTCAAAGTAAAGGCAAGTCCTGTACACAAAAAAAGGACCGATGTAGAACAGCAGAATAAATAGCAGTACAGTGAAGTCATCACAGAATGCAACATGTCACTTACCTACAAGAAGAGTATCAAGCCTAGAAACAAGAATGTTACTTGAAATGAAAAAGCAAAAGCCTACTAAGAATTTTAGCTGGACAAAACTACAATTTGTAAGCAGCTTACAAGTTTTCAGTTAAATTTGGTTTGGTGGATACTACCTTGAGAGTAAGTAGCTTTAAAAGGATCAGAAAAGGACTGAAAACAAAGCTCATGGATTAGACCCCAAACCCTGGGAAGGTGACTCCTGTTTATTAATTATAGTATCAAGGTAAATAAACTAGTACCAGTGATGAACTAAAATGTGAAAAGACAATTCTAATCTTTCTACCTTTCCTGAAACTAGAAGCATAAGAAAAGGCACTAGGTAATTCAAAACAAGTCATAACTCTTCTAGGAATTTCAGTGTTAATTTTGGTCCTTTAATTTTCTGAAGTTAAATTGTCGATATTTTAGGTGACATGATATTTAATTACAGCAGTCAAAACAGAATATGCATACAGCAAAGAAACCATTTTGCTGTCATTTTTAAGACTGCATTACACTGTTCTGGAACTGTTTTTCACTCAAATAGTAAAAAAAAAAAACCCATATCTTTCTTGTTGTTGAACACTGCTCTACATTTAGATCTGACCCCAAAAAAATCTATTGTCCATAAAATCACATGAACCAGGATACTGTGTATTTTGACAGATGGTACAATACTTCCAGCCACATTCCAGATGATGCGAAGCTGTACTCAGCCCAGTGTAGAGCAGAGCTAATGAAGCAAATAGTGTTTCTGCCCTGGAGTCTGCTTCTCTAGCTTTAGTTTAGAGATCATGTGGCATGCTGTACAGATGCTTCTGATTCTCTGAGGTGAAGTCCCACTTCCTTTTCACGCTTAAGAGTAAAGCACTGGTTTCAGTGCTCAATTATTTCAAGACTGAACTGAGGAAAGTTATTTTCTGCTTAAGAACTCTGAATGGAGGCTCCACTTTGATTTGAATGGTAAAGCTTTAATATATTACACTTAAGTCTAACCATAATGTTCTTAACATCTGGGAAATTCCTCTGCCGGTATATTATTATAGTTTGTGTCAACAAATAACTTCATTAGTATACAACATACCATGTGCACAATACATATGTTAATACCCTACATTTTTTAGGCCATAGTGTAGGTGCATTACTAGATTTGTGTATACTCTACCATGATATATTAATTTCTGAACAGAAGTATTTGAAATATGTTCCCAGCAGACCCTGCATAAACAGTGAGCTGAGAGTTGCTCTAGGGCAAAGAGCCGAGATATAATATCAGTAGGCTTGTGTTCAGACATTTAGCCGATGAGTGATGAAGGATTTAAAGGCTTTTTATATTTCCCTGATGAAAGATTGAGAGGGAGGAGAAAAGAGAAGCATAGGCAATAAGTGTATGTTGTCCTAATCTCTGACGAGCAGAGGACCCTACTAGCAGTGAAATTCAACAGGGAAAGATTCGAGTTCTTCTGCTAGACTGCCTGTTTTCTTGAGGTGTTAATGCAAAAGTCATTCTGCCACTTCATGCTCACATCCATCTCTGGAAAGTAAGGATGCTGCTAACCCAGAGCCTTTGAAGACTGCTGAACAAACAGGTGACACACTGATGAGTCACTCCATAGAGCAGAGAGAACACATCTGATTATGCAGTTTGATGGTGCAAAGACTTATCTTCTCAAAGATTCCCTCCCCAGAAAACACACAGATAACATCTGTATCTCTATCCACCAATGTCAAACTACCTTTTTTGCACCTGTTCCATATTAACAGACTGACTTATCCAGTGTTAGCCCACCACTGCTCATGCAGACCTGTAGGTAGTTGTACTTTGGACTAGAAAGCTATGTACTCATATTTTGTCAACAGTGCTCCAGTAAGTGAGAGAACTTCAGCAACCTGTTCCAAAAGGGTCATGCAAACTAATAGTTTTTCTTTAGTGAGCTGATTTGGTCAGCATTATATGCACATTTCTTGGGGAAGTTTGGTCAGGCTGAAGAGTATAACAGGATAGCAAGTGCTTTTACGTTAAAATCATCATCTCCATTATAATAAAACCAAAAAACAACCCCAACCCAAAAAGAAACAACAAAAGCCAAACAACAAACAAAACATTTTGTCATGATGACAATGACCAGCAGCTCTGCTGGTTTTCATTGTCATTTCCAGCCTTTATTCTCTTGTAACTCTTGACTATAAATCATCTCCAATGCTTACTACACAGCACACGTCAGGACATATAAACTGCTGATTATTAAACTGCTTCCCTGGTCCTATTCTGCATGAAAGGCCACTGGCTGCTGTCTCTCGCAGAGTAAAATATTTGCCTGTCAAGAGGAAATTATAGAAAGAAGATGAGATTACTTTGTCATATTCATATAATACTGTGTTCATCTAGAACATTCTATAGCTCATTGAACTTTGTGTAGCACAATAATGTTTGATACAGAGAAAATAAATCAGCTTCAAACTATTAGTCTAAGATAGTGATGGGAGTGGAGGGGATTTTTCTGCTGTATAAGGTATGTCTGATTTTTTGTTTGCTGCAGAACCCGTACTGGGGCTATGAAACATTTATCCTACCTGCCTCCTGGTCCATATCCTCCCAGTAACAGCTTTTCAACATCTTCAGCAAGCTTAGGTAGTATGGCTTGGATGAGAGGACAGTGAGTCTGATGGACAACTGACAGAATTAGAGCATGAAGGGCTGCGATAAGCAGTAGAAAGTCCAGGTGAAGGCCTGTAGCCTGCAGTGTGCCCAAGGGTCAGTGCTTGGTCCTATTTAACATTTTCCTCAATGACCTGAATGAGGGGATAGAGTGCACCCTCAGCAAATATGCTGAAGGCACTAAACTAGGAGGACTGGCTGACACAACAGAAGGCTGTGCTGCCAGTCAGTGAGATGTTGACAGACTAGAGAATTGTACAGAGGAACCAGATGAAAATCAGTAAGGGCAAGCATAGCATCCCGCAACTAGGGAAGAATGATGCCAGGTACCAGTACAGATTAGGGACTGACTTGCTGGGAAGCGGAGATGTGGAAAAGGACATGGTACTCCTGGTGAACAAGCTCTCCATCACCCAGCAGTGTGACCACACGGCCAAGACAGCAAATAGTATCCTAGTGTGCATTAAGAAGAATATGGCCAGCGGGTCAAGGGAGATTATTCTCCTGCTGTGCCCTGGTGAGGCCACATGTGAAGTTCTGTGTCCAGTTTTGCACTCCCCAATTCCAGAAAGACAGGGAACTACTGGAAAGAGTCTAGTAGAGGGCTACAAGGAAGATCAGGGACTGGAGAACCTTTTGTATGAGGAAAGGCTGAGAGAGCTGGGCCTGTTTAGCCTGGAGAAGAGTGAGAGAGAATCTCATCAACACTTAGAAATATCTAAAGGGCAGGTTTCAAGAGGATGGGGACAGACTTATCTCAATGGTGTCCAATGATGGGGCAATGGGCACAAACTGGAACAGAAGAGGTTCCCTCTGAACATGAGAAAAAACTTATTTTGAGGGTAACAGAGCACCTGGACAGGCTGCCCATAGAGGTTGTAGAGTCTCATTCTCTGGAGAGATTCAAAACCTGCCTGGATGTGACCCGCTGCAACCTGCTCTAGGTGATCCTGCTTTAGTAGCAAGGTTGAACTAAATGATCTCCAGAGGTCCCATCCAACTCCTATAATTCTGTGAATCTGAGAGGAAGATAATAATAATAGAATATATAAAACAAATGATGCACAGCACAATTGCTTCCCAACTGAAGCTGAATATTCAGCTAGTTCTTGAGCTGAACTGCCTCCTGGCCCACCCTCCAGCTTTATGAAGCTGACCTTTACTCTAAATTGAGTGTTTGCACAACATCTGTTCTCAATCAAGAGCCAAAGCCAAGCAACATAAGATTAAATTGTTTAGATGTCTGTATTATGACATTTTCGTGAAAAAAAAAAAATGGTACAAAGCATGATATTCAGTGAAATACAATGCCACCACAAATTTAGATGGCAAGAGAGATTTAAGTACATGACTGGATCTCTTAGTAATGGAGTAGTATTTAATTAAGAAACATTAACGTAAGCAGTTACCAGGTAGGATTTACTATTATTTTTACCTTTTTTTTAGTTATAAAAAACCAGTATGCAGTCTTGTTTGATTACCACCAATAAAAACTTGTATTTTATCTCTATCAAAATATTTTCCCCAAGTCAAAAAGCACCTTTGAATTCTAGAAAAATATTTCACAGCCAATAAAACCTAGTTGAATTATAAAAGAGAACTATGAAAGGAACAGCAAAACACTCTTTGGAGAGGAATCTAAGCCGTCACATTCCCAAGTCTGCAATAGGCCCACAAGGCTGCCCCAAATCACTACAAGTGCTCAGCAAAAGCTGCGTTACAAAGAAGTGATAATGGTATAACTATCGAAGGACAATTTTGTTCTTTATCAGGCTACCTTTGAATTAAAGGTTCATTTAAAAATGGTTAACAGATGTCTTAAGCCTTCGTGTTATCATAAATAGTATGCTGCATATACATTTAAGCAACAGAGCTAGATATTTATAAGCTATAACCATGCTTTACATAATTAATGACCTGTGCACCCTACTGGAAAGTACTATTTATTATTACTATCTCCTAATCACAAACTAACAACTTAAAATAGTACCTTGGTCTGACAAATATATATTCCTGTTTAAGAGTCTGATGTTGGAGCTGTAATATCATTGAACACTCATGATTATTTATTGTCAACCCCCAGTTTTAACAACAGAGCAACAATAAACAACACTTCATTCTTCCTGTGATCACATGTATGCAGCCACCTACCATTGAGTAGCATGACAAATCAAACCTCCAAACAGGCTTGCACTTCATGGAAGTATGTGGTGGACATACCATCAGCTGGTTTGAGACTATGGCACATAAAATTTTGCAGGAGTGCATAGGTGTCACAAGTAGACAACTGAGTTTGGATTGAGTGACATTACCTAGGATTATGTGTTAGCAACACATCCACATTAGATAAATGCTTTCTTCTTCAAAAGAAGTGCTAGTTCAGCAAATGAATCAAACACTTGTTCAAACAGACAAATCTGAATACCTCTAAGGGCAGTGCTAACATGGCTGTAATAGTCTAAGCAGGTAAGAGACAAGGTTAGAGACTTCAAGTAGTATTGTATTTGATTAACTAGTATTTTGAAAGAGGTAAGTCTCCCCTGGCTCCTACTTCAGATATAATATAAAAATATAAGCTTTAAACTTAAGTTAAACCTCAGAATGCATATTCTGTGTTTAATCATATTGTTAACCATTAAACCATCTTTTTAAAATAACTTTTTCATTTTCCACAAGCAGTAAGTTACCTTTCCTTCTGTTTCCCATTAGACAAGAAAACCACCTTGAAAATCCTTTTCCACACCAATGCGGCCCTTCTGCTCCATGGGTACTACATCTTCTCTCAGGTATTGCAACCAGATGCATCAACTAGCCAGACTAAAACCCATTTTCCCATTTTTCGTTTTGCTTTGAAAGTTGCAGCTTTTATTTCAAACTCACAGAAAGCTTGTGGAACCACAACACTCAAGTATTTCCTGTCGATCCTTTTGGTTGGTTTAACAAATTATATTACTGATGCTGTACATCTGTATGTTTAATACACTGTGAAGGCCTAAAAAAAACCTTGGTTATAAGTCTGAATTTATCACTTTTAACATGTCATTACTGTGAAATTGTGTCTGGTTGCTGCATGAATCAGTTTGGTATGGAGATACTCTGAAGAATTCAGACCAAGTCTCTCTAAACATCAAATCTTTTGCTATTGCAACCTGCAAATAACATGCATGAAATACATAAAAGATTTTGAAGAAAAAAAGATATCTTCTTTGAAAAATTATATTTCTTACCCATTATAGAAAAGAAGCAGCAGACTAAGTTTCAGCAAGAAAGGTTATGCTTGTAAGTAGGACGAGCCTTTCTAATGGTAAGAATAGCAAAGCAATGGAATAGATTTCATCCAAGCAGCATGAAATCTCCGTTGCTAGCAGATTTAGGAACAAGTTGGACATTGACATAAGTAGTTGTAGCTTGTCTGTATTACAAAGGTGAATAGACTAATCAATTACATCAGATTCCTCAAAGTTGCTGTTTGTTTCTATAATGGCACTTACTACATCTTCAGATCGAATCACTCACTCTGACCTGGTTAATCTGGGGCCAAAGCTAGGTATTACATAGAAGATTATTCAGTTTGTCCACAAGCTAAATAAATTAAAAAAACATCCTTAGAGAACTGCACTTACAATGGGAGGAAAAAACCTCACAAGACAGCAAGCATTAATATTTTTAGAGAAATTAAAATTAAGAACTGCGTTAAAAACATAATTCTGATTGAAAACCCACAACATTAAACCACAACAGCTATTTAACTCAAGGGGCAGACACCACCTTCAAATTGAGAACATATTCCAAATACCTTCCTCAAACCCAGCTTTTTCCAACTTAACCAAATGAGATCTGAAAAATTAATGCCCCCCCCCAACCCAGCAGATATGCAAGCTACTTTTTTCAAACCATATTTACCACATGTCCTTTCTCCACATGTTCAGCGTGACATCTGGAACACAAATAAATTTCAACTAATTCTATTTAGCTGCAATTTGAATTTGGTTTGCTTGTATCATTTAACTAACTGGAATACAAACATAGACCTGAATATCCTGCACTATTCTACATGTCCTCTAAGATGTTAGTCCCAAAGGTAACATCCCTGCAAAGTACTCATTAAAAACCAATCTTAATAGCTGTGGAAGGTCAGGCAGAACATTAAAATTATAACGTTATCCAATATTTTCAACTAATGCTTCTAAGTTAAATGCGAGTAAGTGGAAGAAAAAATTACATTGTCATTACTTAATGGATATCAACAGGTAGATTGATTTGTTCCTATTCAAGAGCATCTTGTTACCCACTTGTAAACTTAATCTCCAAATCCCTGCTTTTTCTAGTCAAAACTGCAAATGCTCAACTATGATCAGTTTGAAAAGGTATACATTAAACTCTTTGATTATAGGGACTATAATTCCTGGATCTCCACACAACAAACACAGACGTCCTTGCTAACTCCCTAGAAAGAATATTTAAGGTAAGAAAATTTTCATCTGTTCAACTAGAACGTGAATATAGATTGACTACAAGATTCCAGGCCATAGAGATGTTAAATGGAGCGAGTTATCAAAGTGCTGCTATTAAGGCCTTTTGTGAGTCTGCCCAAAGTTTTGTTTTCAACAGGGACAGGAGTACTCTAGTCTGTGTTCTTTCTCCTCCATCTATTAAAATGTTGGACCTCTTCCAAGCATTTTTATGCATAGGCTTCATTCAGTGGATAGATGATTTTACTTAATACTTTAAATACAGGCTTCAGAAGTTAAATAAATTCTGTTATCAAGACCAGGATTTAAATCTTGTGCTGATACTAGTGATATATCATTATTCAACCTAATAAAAGCTTTAAATCAATATTCTGGAAAATGGAATAATAGTGCAAAGCAAACCTTTCCACATAGCTCTTCAGTCTGAAGAACAGCTTGAAGTTACTCCCTTAAACTAAGTCTGCTTTGAAATACATGGCTGTTTGAAGAAAATTACATATTAGGTAGCCACTACATTAATTTCCTTCATGTTATTACAAGGTCAAGTTATAAACCCAGTAAGAGCACAACACTAACAATTAGCAACTCAAAATAGAAAGGTGTTTGAGGCATTATTATTATTATTACAGACCTGTAGACATATCTAAATAAATTAAGACTATCATAACTATTATGTGAAATTGAGCAATGATGAATGAGAGTCCATTTCAAAGTCTAAATTTAAAACCTTGTTTTCTGCAAAATTCAATAGCATTAAGGAGATGAGAACTACAGGGAAGAAAGGTCTAGTGCATTCATAGAAGAACATATTATGGGATGTATAAAATGGCATTTTTGAAGTCAAAATGGGCTAAAAATCTTTTCTGAGGTCAGCTACTCATTAATAAAGGAGATCATGACACAATCTAATGTCTGGATCAATGTAATTGCACAGGGAGAGATGAAAGGAAACTGCATGCATTAAGGATCTCACTATAAATTACACAGGTCCCCTCATCTTACTCTCACTGAAGTCAACAGTAAATATTCATCAGCTTCAATGGGACTGCTGATGGGCCCTAAATTATCCTTAGGTGTGCATCATCAGGCCTGTAATTACCATCTTTTACTCTGTTTGATGATAGGTAACCTTACCAACATGTCATTGGAGCTAGCGTACCCTTATTAAAATAAGGAATCTAGAACAAAGGTATTTTCCTTTAGTGCCAACCTTTTCTGAAGAAAGTTACCATAACCTCAGAGTTATTATTGGTGACCTGCTCAGCTCCAGTGAAACTTGGTATATGACTGGATAGATACTGAGTGAATTATGTGGTTGATGGAGATATTAAATAACTTGCACTTACACAAATCAAGTAGCTTTGAGGGGGATGGGAGCAGCGCGGGAGTAGACAGCTGCTACCAAAGAATGCATTTTAATAGCAGAATAAGCATGAAGACCTAGCAACAGAAAAAACTATATCTTCACTATTTTCATTTCCTAAATATAACTAATGATGGATTTTCCCAAATGTTTGGCATACGAAGTCATGAAATATGAGACACCATCATGTACTTTTTGTACAGTCCATGTAGACACAGCATCTATTGAACACAAAAGACGGGCTTCAAGTTAGTGAGACTCAAGGTCAGCCCATGAGACTGGGCAAATCTTAGTCTTCCTTTAACATACTTCTGCATCTGCACATGCACCATAAATACTGAGCAAAACTATTAGACAAACTTCACTGAGACATGTATACATGCATAAATTCTCTATGGACTACAGTGGGAAACAATTCAGTATCACTATTCCATTCTAAATGGATAAATACAATTTACACCTTGACACAATTGGTACTCTATCAGCCTTTTTCTTGTGCAGGGAGTGATCCTGCTGACAGCAACAGAAGTTATCCACATGAATGAAGAGTTCTAAAATACAAGGCCGAGCAAACAGAAAGGTCTTCCTGGTATAGTTCAGAATCCCTTTTATTAATGTTTAAATGTACTTTTTTTTTGGGGGGTGGGGGGAGGGCGGAGGGGCACGGGGAAGAGGTTGCAGCCCTGCCAATAATATGAAGATAAACCTTTTTCCATCATTGACCTGGAATGAAAATATGGCTGCGTGGCTTAGAAGGGTAATAGGTTTAGATCCCAGAGAGGATAAGCAGAGTTGATGACACAGACCACTAGAGGCTAGATAAAACCCCTTTCAGTAGTCATTATAAATCACTTTCTACAAGATGGGAGAGATTTTTTCCAGTTATCAAAACTTGCTTGTTAAAACTCCCGAAGAGTGCTAGGAAAGGCTTTTCTTGATGGAACAAGGCCAAGCAAAGCTAGAAATCAGCCTCAGGATGTACTACCGCATCCCAATTTCATTTGTGCTTAAGCTCTAATAGATCAGAAATGGAAAATACAAAAAGCCAACAAATTGTAATTTTAATATAAACCCTGGAAGCCAAGTTATGTAACCATATTGGAGACAGAAGAATCTTTTTGAGTTGTGAGCACCTGCAGAAGCCTTTAGTTGAGTTCCCAGAACATAAACACAGTGCAAACAACAACTGACCACTCTTCACACCCTCCACCTGCCATCCTGTTTTACCAACACATCCAGCACCCAAGGGTTCTTATCACACACTTGGTTTCTTTTCTTCAGTAATTCACTGTCAGTCCTTCCTGAAAGCTTTATCAAGCTCCATCATTAGGTATTAATCATAACTCTTTTTTTAGTAACAGTATTTGCAGACATGTTAAAAGCAACCTCCTAATTTCTAGTCTTCCTACAAAAACATCCATCTGAACTTGCTCTGCAATCATCTTTAAGTAGGTTTTTTTTTTTTTCTCACTAAGGTTTGTGCCCCCTTCCTCCTCCTGTGCATTCATGGCAGTTACCAGTATTTCCATTTCCTTTAAATTGCCTTTCTTGTATATCCCAAATTCATGCTAGCCTTTCCACCATTACACCACAATGGTGGCTCAGCTATCCCACCAGCTATATCTCTTAATCCATGTCATCTCGGAATTGCATTAAGCACTTCAACATGTGAAGGTCGGTTCCCTGAACAAACAAAGCCAACCAAAAAACCCACCCCACTTATTTCAGTCTTCTACACTTGCTGGGAGGTAAGAGAGAAGAAAGGGAAGAATAGTATAAAGAGTGAAAAAAAACCATCAAGTTTTTCATCACTAATCATTTAAGCTACTCTTGAAAAATCAAAACTTGCAATTTATATATTCTTTAGTTGCTTAATTAGCTTTCATGGAAGCATTTAGTGTAGATATGAATATAGAACCAATCTGTAATACTGATTACCTGTTTATGCAGTAACCTTTAAATGCTTAGGCACTACAAAGCTTTCACCACTCTTTGCCGGTATTCTGCATTCCAAAGCCAATGCAACAAGTTCAGAGCAAAGCTTACACAAATCCTGTAACATCCAAATGAGAACTCAAGGAGGGTGGGAAGGAAGAGGATAATTTATGTCTTGCTTTGCAAGCATACAAAACTGAACTGCTGAAGACAGAAAGGTGGATTAAATAAGATTTGGGAAACACTACATCCAGGAAAAGAAGTTGCAACTAGCATTAGGCATGCCTTGCAAATTAGAAGCTTGACCAGACCTTTAAGATCCTAAATTACAAGGGTCTAAAGTTTACAAGTAAACTTTACTATAGACTTCCAGTGTACTGAGAACAAACTTCCTGCTGCTCCTGTACTGTAAAACCCACAGGCCATATCATTGAACCACTGCTTTGCTACCTCAACTAGTGCTATGAGTGGCTGAGCTGGGAACCATCTGTACCTCTGCAGAACTACCCTCTCCAAAGATCAGGGCCAGCACGTATACCACCTTTACCCATCTATATCTGCAGTTTTGAATCCATACTGCCACCCAGAGAATGAAAACAGCTGAAATGTATTTTCTAGATCACATGGGCAACATGAGGTAAGCTGCTTAGTTGGGGTGCTGGGGCAGTGCAGTACATCTGCACAGCAAAAGTTTAGTTTGTACAGATTACTGAAAGAGTTCTTTTGGTGTGTGATGGTAGATACAACCCAAAACTGTTTTAGAACTGTAGATAAATTTTATTTTTCTTTAAATAAGATTAAGAGCACCCAACCAACGATTTTTCACTTCTAAGGTACGGAAAAGCTTGATTTTATTTTGGGTTTGGGTTGATTTTATTTTGGGTTTGTTTCCCACACCCCCAGTTTCTTTGTTCCATGTTTTGGGGGAGGCATACATACCAAGTATCTCTAGGACTATATTCCCAAAGCATTTTTATGTGATATTAAACATTTCTTTCACTTAAGTAGAAAAGTCCTGCTCAAAATAGAGTTTTCCCCCTTTATCTACTCGCATATTTGGATAGCTGATTGATGGAGTACAAAGGAGAAATGCTGTAATTTCATTGGCTGCTTTTTGTAAGCAGATGTTTCTTCAGATTCTTCTGATTTACCTTTAAAATGAATATAAATTCAACCTGAAAACAGCATCATCTTAAAGTATAATTACAATGGAAGAGCCCATTTTCAAAATATACATGCATGGAACAATCGCTTTTTATATACTGAAGTGCTGAGTCTGGCTGTCTGAATAACTAATACAAAGCAGAAGGAAAACACAAGGGAAGATTTGATTCATAGCACAGTCATCAACAGAGCTTTGTCACAGTATTTCCGTTTTAATGAAGCTAGCAGCTGTGTGGGGTAAGCTGCCTTTCCTCTTCCCTTCAGCTATGCCTTGTAAAGGCTGGGATGTCTGATTAACAGTAGCTGGTTTGCAGCTCATTCACCGCAAGCAAGAGAGAGAGGACTAGTCCAAGACAGCCTGGAAAGGAAACGTGTCCATTCAGTGAGGAACAGGGCCACTTTTTGTTTAGAGGGCTCTATAGCACTTCCAGCACCATTATACATGAGCAGGTGCACATCCTATAAAAAGGATCTTTTGCGAATGAGCTATTTTTAGAAAAGACTAATCTAAATTTTTTGAAGGACTCTAATTTTCTGTACCCAATGTAAATGAGAGAGAACTGACTGAGAAACAAAATCAAGTTTGATAAACTCAAGCTAGTAAGAAGTTACTTCTATGTACTTCTGAAGCATAACTACAACTTGGAAAGCCTCATCATCCATAGGAGTCATAATATTGAAACAAGTTCACACCATCTGAAAGCAATCCCTAGCCTTCATACCACTCCAGCATCACAGACAGCACATCAGCAACAATCCTTCTGCTGAAGCAACTAGATTATGAACCAATCCTGGGTCATAATTCCAAATCAATCCACTAATTCCACTGCAAAACTGCTACTCCCTCCTCCCATGCAGTCTCTTCCTTTGCATGTGTACACCAGCTCCCATAGCCTTACCCAGAGGATCATAGCTAGCATTAAGTCACACCACCACGCTAGCTTTTGTCTAGTACGTTCAACTAATTTCAAGACCAATTATCCTAAATCTCTTCAAAAACAAGCAGACAGGGAATACAAATTAGAGTAGCTTGCAGAAAACAGAAACAGCATTTCCCAAATTTAAAAACACTTCTTAGTACCCTTTAAAATGATCAGAAAGAATTTGGAAGGTAAGTAATTATTGGCATTAGGGCTACTTACAGGAAAAAATAATGAAGTTGCAAACATATTCGGTTTCTCATCTGCCTCTTTCTCTTCTACTTTAAGTTTACTATGTACCTGCAATATCACTTCACATTCTAGAAAACAGGAGAGAGTGTAGCTCTTGTATTGGAAATGACAATAGTATTCCTTTACTTAGGAAGACAGTGTATTTGCTTTCGCTGTCTGGTGAGGAGTAGGGTCACTTGTTTGTTAAAAAGATAAAATAATAAAATCAGCTTTCACTGGATCTGGCAAAGCTTTCATCCATACACATTTCTCTGGCCCAGGTGAAGTTTTGAAGGAAAGCATAGAACCAAAGCCATTTCAATAAGCACTCTTTCCAGAACAATCCATTCATTCCAGCAATCCATATATGAGCTCTGTACAGGTATTTCCTTGTATGAACTTTGATTATAGAAATAATCTGATGCAATTACTTGGCCTAAATTACATTTTTCAGCCTTTTAGACTCAAAATCATTAATTTTGCTACCGCTATCAACAATTGCTCATCCACTGCTTCCCTTCATTATTTTGACATTACTTCACATTATGTAAATTTTTATCTGTTCCTGAGAATCTTACTACATTAGCTTCCAAACTAAATAATACCTGATTTAAGTAACCCAAGCACACATTCTACAGGAATTCATTCTTAAATAGGCATACAATAAACATGGCAAGAATGCTAAATACAACCCTATGCCACTAATTTATTTAGAAATTAGAGGAAGATATTTCATCAAGATTTACAAGATTCCATGGCTACAAAATAAGGATGACGACTCTTTTACAAAAATATTTCAGTTACAAGACACTTAAAATGTAAGTGTCAAGCAGTAAAGATGTATTTATTCAATCATAATTATGGAGCTTAAAAAAATAAAGCTGAACTACAGCACAGTAATCAGATTCACTTATTTGAAATTGATACTTAAGAACACTAAATCAAAATTTCACAGAAAACCAATAAGATTAAGGATCAGACCATATTAAAATAATTTATTATAAACAGCAGTCATGCACAATGGTAGTTATGTCTTCGAATATATAGGAAAACTCTAGTACTTGAGTTTAAGAAACACACCACATTGTTTTGTAGTAACAGTCACATTTGAATGTTCATCAGCATTGCTCTCATCTTAAATCCCACACACAGCACTGCACCAAAGAAAGGTAACTCTGCCCTAGCCAGACCCAGGACAGCTATGAAATCATGAACACGCACATCTCCAACACACTCAATTACCATACATAACAGAAATGAGCCTTCACCACAGCAGTTTTTGATGTTTTCACAAAAACCTGCTTAAACAATTTGCCTGTGAAGTATTAAGGCTAAGTACTCAGCTTCAGACAGAAGCACAGTAAACCAAAAAACAGTATGCACAAGTCCTCACTAATTGCACACCAACCTTCATGCATACCTTGAGCCTCATTTCCTTCTGAGCATGTAGTTACTTCTTAAAACAACATTGCACCATATTCAGGAAAATTGCATAGAGGAAAACATAACTAATGTAAATCTCAACCCCAACTGACACTGAGGCCTAAGAACAATACTTTAAAAAAAAAAAAAAAAAGTAAAACTTTCTTCATACAGCTCACATATATAGAGCACAAAACCAGGATTTCAATAAGGCTATATTTTTTAACCTTATAGATAAGAATACATCTGGAAAAAATACCCCAGTTCAGGAGGCTTTGTTATGCTTTCAAAATAAACACTCAAAAGCAAACACAAACATCCAAACACATAAACTCAAATCCACTCTGCTTGTGCTGCAACACCAGGAAACTGCTTCAACATATAAATAAGCCTTAGAAGTTAGAATCACCTTACCCACTCAGTAAACCTTGAAAGTATGAAAAACCCACCTAATTTCACTTAGCCCTAACCCTGATAAAACCATCCTGTGTACCTGGGTAATACACTTCAGCTGGTCCAAATTGGAGCCCAGTCGGGTCCAAGGGAGAGGCGAAATGGTTATCAGCTGAAGCAAATTATGTAATTTAGGATATTCAGGGGTTCCTATTGATCAGCTGCATGCTTAACAGCCACAGCTGGCAACAAGACAAACACTACTCTTTGTTATAGGTGTCTGTCTTGCTTCTGTGGTCAGGGTGAATTTGGTGTGTTGTCCCTGTAGTTAGTGAAAAACTATGGGAATGTTCTTCCTCATGCTGGGATGTGCTACCTACCGCTTGCATCGCTGCCTAACTTCCTTTAACAAAGGAATATAACAATGCATATGAAAGGATATAGGTTAAATTAATAGAATCTGGTAACCTTTCCCAGGTGAAGTTTCCACAGTACACCTTATAACCTCCAGCTCCCTAGAGGAACCTGTCCGTTATATCAGACACACTGACTAGTACAGAACCTTACTTTGCAGAAGTGGATGGCTCTTCCTTTTTGAAATGTATGCAGTCATACCAACCATCTGGAAAGCAAACTTCGTTTAATGTTTCAAATTACATGTTTAAAGTATAATGAGACATTAATAAAATACCTCCACAGTTTTGTATATGTATTATTGAGAAACAAAATAATTTTTCTTAGAAGATTTAATTTCTTGAATATATTATTATTTATTATCTCCCACCACAACCACAGTAATAGTGATTTTGCAACTAAGAAAACCAAAATTCAAGTTGTGAGCTTGAGAAACTGAGTGTTCCACACAATTTGCAGTGTACTATAAACAAGGAAGACAAAGAAAAGCAAGAAAGGTTTTATTTCAGCTAAACATTACACAAAGATGACAAGTGGCAACTCCTCATCTCTGATACGGACTCTTGCCAAGTTGTCACAGTCCAAACATAGAAATCCTTCATGCTCCAAAGTCTTGACCCCTGTCCACTAGTCTTCATCTTCATACAAAGTTGATCATGTCAAAGCCTAAGTTACTCTCATGCTTTTATTTTATTTTAAGGAAAATATATCATATATATCTCAGTGACTCCATGAGCACTATATTCAAAATGTGCATTAAAAAGGACAGAAACCAGGAGTGGACGATGTCAGCACAAAATGGAAGTTACGAGCATGTGGAAGAGAGGAGATGTAACAGAAATTTTTACAACCTTGACTGTAATGTTTATTACCACAGACAACTACAACAAGAAAAAGGCTAGCAGGTGACAACACAGCTCTGTGACAGGGCTGCTTGCTTCTAGGCAGACAAACCAATCTGTGAAAAAAGTTGGAAGTTCTATCTGAAAACAAAACAAAACAAAACAAAACAAAACATGCATTTTGAAAGGACCTTTGCAGTCTCCATTCCTTCATTTTCATTTCCCTTGCCTGCAGCTGCTAATTCTGAAGGCTGTTTATTTCGTTGAAAACATCTCTCAGTGGCAGCTTCCAGGACAGCTGAGATTCACAGATGTATAGAACCTGTGAAGTCAGGTAACCTTTATGCAACATTAGATTATTTGGAGAGCAATTTTCTGGGAAAGATTCTGTCTCAGATGTGTATGTCTGTGCCAGGAATAAAGTTGCTGATCATGCTAAACTGATTAAATTAGCGGTAAAATTGCATCTGTTAATTAAGCACAAGCTGACACTAAGAAAAGCCTGTTTTTCTTAGATATCAGAGAGAAGATCCTTGGTATGGAAACAATTTTCATGGACATTGCTATTGACTACCACAGTCAATAATGCAAAATACTTGTATAATAATTCTTCTTACCTGTTTCTTTAGCCATTCACCTGATCTCTTTGCACACTCACAGAGTACTGCACTGTAACTACGCACTAAGCTGCATGCTTTTAACAGTGTCCTGGGTTTGGCTACGATGGAGTTTATTTTCTTTCTAGTTGCCCCTGTGCTGTGTTTTGGATTTAGTATGAGAGCAATGTTGACGACACACTGATCTTTTCAGTTGTTGCTGGGCAGGTGTTTTGTCTACACCAAGTCAAGGAGTCTTGAGCTTCTCATGGCCTGCCAGGTGCTGGAGAAGCTGAGAGAGCACAGCCAGGACACCTCTGGCCAGTCTGGATTGTGTTCCATACATATAACATCATGGTTTGCATATATAACTGAGGAAGCTAGCTGGGAGGTGGAATTGCTGCTTAGAAACAATCTGGTCATCTGTTTTTTTCTGCAGGTGGTGAGCAATTGCATTTGTGCATCACTTGTTTTCTAATTATTGTTGTTGTTATAGCTATTATTATTCTCAAATAACAGATTTTATTTGATCTGTTTAATGCATATATTTTTTCCTGAGAATCTAACCCTACATCATTAAGCCTTTACCTATATTTCTGACTAGTTTTACTTCCTATACACCTGCCCTTCCCAAGCCCTAGATGTCAGCTTTGATACAGCAGTTCCTGCCTTGTATCACATTTGCAAATGTACTGATTGAGCTTTCACCTTCAATACTCTTCCCGATGACTTGTGTGTACCACAAAGCCACAGGGAGACAAAGAGAAAACTGATAACCAGCTCAAATTAAAAGAACGTCTGCAACACTTGCTTATTTATTCCCATACTTTACTAAAGAAATGCTTTATAATAATTTCTTGCTCTGATATTCAGTTTTAATAACAGCCAGAAGTTAAATGTTCTGTGGGATAAAGACCATGCCTTCATTCATTAAGGAAGCGCAGACCTTGAGTTCATTCAAACATGAAGGGAGTCAGTGAAGTAATTTACTAATAAATCAGCTGTCAGAGAGCTCTGGACTAATGCTAGTTTGTACGAAAGCTAAGGTTTGTACCTTATATTTAGTTGTTAAACAATTAGTTGAGAAATTCCTCCTTCTCCTAAATGGATATAAGGGTAAATGACTGACAAAGTATTAATTATTGCTTCTCAGCCATTAATTTATCCTTCACGTACACTGAATACATATACATTGAAAAAATGAGGAGTGTGAGCATCAGGAAGAGCAGAAAGGATAAGCAGGACACAAAGAAAATAGCAAAGCTAAACAAATGCCCAGTGAAAAGCACTTGCATTATACATATAGTTTCCATTTTAATGTTATACAGATTCACTGTAATTTGATAAAAAATCATGCAATTTCTGGGATCAGTTAACAACTAGCCAAAAATCCTAGCTAAAACACTGTAATGATGACAGCAAAATGTATGAACCACTACAATATAAATACATTTGAGTTTCCAGAAGGGGGGGGGGGGAGAAAAAGATAATCTTTGTAAAGAGGAATAAGTGATCTTAAACAGAAGCAAGATACAAGAGACAAACACTAACGCTTGAAATGTAACCAAGGTGCATTTACTACCAAGGTAAGTAAAGCCAAGAAAACCTTACCCATGATTTATCAGTCAAATGTCAGACATACAAGATAGTAGTCTAAGAGATAATAAGCAGATGGGACATGAGAATTTTCTGGTAGAAAATGGCATACAAGTGATCGTTGTGTAGTCAATTAAATGTTCATTAAATGCTGTTAGTTAAACTTGAGCTCGTTTTATTTGGTAATTGTGTTTTGCTGTATGCAGCATACATTTTGTACAAACATGCATTTATTAATTTTGGAAAGGAACACAATAATTTTTTTAAGACTCTCATAATTTTTTTTTTATTTTAACATAAAACCCCTAAATAACCTAAAATATTTTACTCACTTCAAGGTAATTCTTATTTAGAAAATATGTCAAAACATTGAGAATGAAGAGTTCATTGAACAAAGTTACTGAAAATAGTTTCTTTTTCTTGGTTTAAAACTAATGTTTTTCAATTTAAATTTAAGACTTTAAAATAAAATATTTGTCAAAATGAAAAAGATAAAATTCCTTTCAAATTCAAACATTTTTCTAATTATTTTTCTGCTTCCACCATTTTAAGGGGATTGTTTGTTCCATACAAACGCAAGAGTGAAATCTGTTGTCTGTGATAAATGATTGACATGTACAACTAGTTTAAAAATACTGCAAATTCGACAAAACTATGCACAACAAGGCAATTATATATTGCCAAGCAACACTGTACAGTTAGCCTTAAGCTGCTCAGATTTAGCAGTACAATTACAGATCTGACCAATCTACACCAATGGTTAATGTCCTGTAAGGAGGAAGTGAGCTAACATCTCTGTTCACAGAATGTTGTGAAATTGGCCTTATCTTCTCCAGTTTCACTGTGTAAGACCAAACCCAAAGAGTATCTCCTACTGTTATAGAGGTCAGCAGTAGATGCAGATACCTTGTATTTCCAAAACAGATAGTATGGAGTACAGATCTTTTTGACATATATTGTAGAGTTTCATTGCCTCTAGATTACATAAATAATTTAGGCTTTCTGCTGCATTTATCCTCTCTATTTCTACTGATTATGGCTCTGGTTACTTTTCCCATGGAGAGAAGGGAAAAAAATAACAGAGGAAAAAACCAACCAAAAAACAAAGCAAATCAAAACAAAACAAAACAAACCACACACACAACCCCACCTCGCCCCCCCAAGAAACCCCCAAAACCCACAATAAAAACCCTGCAAAGAACCCAAAAGAGAAAAACAGCACTCTCAGGAGTTTAATCTATACTTCTGAGAAAATAGAGGTATATCTGTATGGACATTCCCCTTTACCTATCACCCTGAGGTCAAGAACTGAAAGCAGCTCTGCCCAGCACAGGTAATGCATTTGTTATGTGAAACAGCACAGCTGGCACTTGCCCCTGGATCCTGTTCAAGAAGTAGTAGAGCACTGCCTGGTTAGCAGTTTTACAGGTATGGACTTTACCCATTTTTTGCTATTTCTCTAAGTTGTTATTAAAAAATCAAAGTTAAGAGAGGCAGCAGTGCTTGGTAATAGGAAAATACTTTTGTGTGTGACCAAAACAAAAGATGATGACTAGTAAGGCATCCTACAGTGAATTTTATTTCATGCACAATTCTAACAATTACAAGAAAATGTAATTTAGAATCCCCAGTGTTATCAAGACAGTCATATAAAAATGCCTCTACAGCTTTCAACAGAAAATTATTGTGTTAAAGCCAAGAAGCCAAACAAATTTTTAGATCATGCAAGAAAATGCCGTATGTGAAAGAACAACATTATGTTCCAGATCAGTTTACATCTTCATGGAAGGGAATTTATGAAGAAAACAGATAATAATGTTATTGCTGATTAAGTGTACCTCTCCTGACTAAGGAATATATTTTAGGTTGAAAAAATTCTAGATGTAGTAAAACTTGATAAAGACATCGCTCATATGTTCTATCAATGGTGTCAATAGTTCACATTAGAAACCCTGATTGAAAGGAATTCTCCACATGAAGTAGAATCAAGGAGATGGTAAAGATGGCACACTTTCCTGCTTTCCTCTCAGAAACCTGTTGGGTAAGCGACATTTTTTAAACACAGAGTTGAGAAGAGTCTATGTGTGTTTAAATTTTCAGGTTTTTCTGTCTCCAATGTATGACAAGCATCAGTACTTTGGCCTTGACTGGACCAAGGTATGGCAATCATCAGTATTTGGGCCTTGACAGGAAAGTTAGCCAGAATAATCCCAAACTGTGTATGTCACAACTCTGAAGGACTGACAAGCCCTTTCTGGAATGCATGAAACATATGGCAAAATCCTTAAAAACATGTCAATTTGTTTAAATGTTATGAATTACACCTTGACATAAGTGTTTTCTCTACAGCATCTGTCAACAGACCACACACACTTCTGCAGTTCCTTCTAGACATTAAAACTAAACATTTCAAAACTTAACTAAATTAAATATTGAACTGAATTGTTCTGTGACCTGTTTATCCATCTCACTGAGTAGCTTTTTAACAGCTGCAAAACAGCAGCACAAAAAGTGTTTTGGAATGATGAAATATGTAGTTTTCCACTCTGTATTAGTTAAGGATTTAGAAGATTGTATGCTTATTGGGACCTCTGTGGATTGTATGCATGAACAGAGTTATTTTGCATAAGTATTTTGTGTTTTTCAAGGTAGGTCTGGTGCATCCTGACAGCATTTATTGCATGTGACTGCTAGACATATTATGGACACATGACAGTCTAGGCTTCCAAGCACTGGGAAGAGCCACCAAAAGCTATAAAAATACAGGATAAATGACATCTTTCATGCATTTTTATGTGAGACAGGATTCAATGGTAAAATATGTGTAATCCCATATTATAGCAGAGCAATCTGCTGGATCAAACTGAACCTGGATCCTCTGCCCTCATGATTTAGGAGGGCACTGTTTCCACACACTGCCTAGGATGCTTCCATCTCTCCTGGTACTTCACAATAAAGGCACGTTGTTAAAACAGATTTAATTTTTTTTATTGCTGCATGACTTGTTCCTCAGAGACAGAGACGATTCCAGCCAATGTGGCATCTTTTAGAAAACATACTGTACTGACTCCCTCAGTAACCTGGCCTTGAAAAGTAACTGCAGTTTGCTGGAAACGCTTCCTAGAATCAGTTAAAGGACTAGCATTCATCTTTAAATTAAAGTGAAATTAAATCAAGCCAAATTCCAACCAGCTCTGCCTGCCAAGAAATTTCAGAGGACTGGAATCTCTAGAAGAATCCAAATGGGCTACAATGATGGCAAAGGTCTGACTGGAACCCAAATAAGTTTTATAGCAATGAGGATGTGTAGATAAGAAAGCCAGAACTGAAGAATGACTACACAATGTCACTTTTCAGGTCACAGACAGAAGTCTTATAGTATGACAAGAACTAAAATTACATACCTTCCACAGAGCATTCTCAAAGATATCAGGAAAGGGATTGCACAGAGATAAAGGGAGAAATGTGGGCTTTCCTTATTGGCAACCTTAAGATAAAAAATTGAATTTTCTTAAGCCACATTTATTCCTCCTTTGTTGCATCTTTTCCTATCATATTTATTTTTCATCCCAATTTTTTTTCGCCATTGGAATTCACTCCTTGAATTCATCTCATTGGTTCAGCTCATTAAAAACTGACATGTAAATAGCTAACATGGAGGCAGGTGCATCATTACTGGGATTCCACTGTTCTCTTATTATCAATGTAGGATGTATTTCCCATTCAGGTTATTCCTTTATCTGATGGCATGCTAAAGAAGATGTAATCCATACCTTTAATATGTTTTTTTTATATTAGAGGAAAGTTTAACTTATTAATGATTAATTAAATATGCAGAACACATGTACTTTGTAATGGTTCTGCATTTGACACTCCTAAAATATTACGTGTATTAAAATACAAGTGTAGATTATTATGGCTATGGATTTCAAAACAGACTAGTACAATTGTATCTCTAATATCACCCTAAGGCACTACTGAAAGTAGTTTTATAGCATTTAATTTCTCTAGTAAGTATAGCATCAGCCATATAACTTATGAAAACAGTACTCATAGAAATATGATGAAGCAGAGATTCTTCCAACTCCAGTAGCTTCAAATATTCCCATACTATAATATAGAGCGATTGCATGCAACCAGCAGAATGCATGATTAACTTTTCAGCTTGCAAAATGTAAGCCATAGCAAGCAGCAGAAAACCATGCTGGCTACCGAACATGTCCATTTCCTTTTACAATTGGAGCTGGAATTGGATGTTGGTGTCTTCAAAAATAACAAGGCCAGAAAACTGGATTCACAGGTCACCAACTGAGGTAATTTATTATCTGGCTCTGACATAAAGAAAAGGAATTGCAGACAAAACAGAACATATTTTAAAACTTGTAGAATATGTGCATGTATTCCAGCCATACATTAGACTGGAACAGGGTCAGGATGTTAATTAGATTTCTTCCTGCTCCCCATTGGCCAATAACAGATACCTTAACTATGTTCCATCACAGATACCCCTCATACGGATTCAGTCATCTAATGGCAAATAAAGAATGGGCACACTCATGTGTCTGATGCACATGAAAAGTGGACAAATGTTGTTGCCTAATACACTAATTCACAACTACCTAAAATTCAGTGCTGCTGTCAACTGAAGTTTTATTTTAAGGCATCAAGTTCAATACAGTGTTCTCCTATGGAAGTGTTTTATGCCTCAGTTCTGACACCTTACCTCTCCCAGGCAAACTTAAAAAAAAAAATTAATATCCAAAACCTCAGGTCTTCTTGTATTAAGACCAATATGACAAATTTCTTTTCCTCCACTGAACTATTCTGAACCCACAAGCAAAGCTCAATTCAGAAACAGAGCAAAGATCTCTATGGCATATGCTTCTTTTCACTCTCTCTCCTCCCTCCCTAAATTAACTGTTTTTACAAGCCTATATGTACATATATTACACTATTTGAAAATTGCGAAAAAACACATTCTGTGTTTGCTTAGGCTGGAGGCACTGGAGGAGACATTCTCTGTGTGTCTATCTCAACAGAATTCCATAAACAGCTCAGGGAGAAAGAAAGGTTACTAACAGAAAGGCAAATGGGTTTGTTATTTCTTTTACATACCGCGGGTTGCCAATTAGAAAGTTTCTGTTGTCTTCAAAATCTTAATTTTCTAAAATCTAAATCACTAATAATCTATTTAGTTTTCAAATGTGTATAAATCCGTATAGACTACCCTTAAACATAAATTAATCTATATATCCAACAATATTAATTAGCATATTAGATATGATATATATTTTAAGTTACCAAAACAAAACTTTGAAAAGTACCACTTAAGTAGAAAAAATGGAGGTCTCAGTTAATTTAAGCAGACAGTAAGCATTTTGACAAAGCTTGTGGTATATATAGAAAACAATTTTTTTATAAAACTTACAACAAAACAACCCATGAATATATGTCTATGTATATGGGTAAGAAGAAAACATCTCACATTTACCATTTAAGGAAGGCACTTGGGTACAGTGTCACTTCTTAGAAGGAGAATTTCAATGTCCCTGATTCTAATGTTTCCTATGCTAGCTTACCAAAAAGCTGTTGGGATGAACTTCAATGTGAAAGCATTATTTGTCACTTACCAGATATATCTTATTCACTGCTGTCACACTCTGTAAATTTCCCATTTATTCCTGTAAACTGCGATGTAACACAGAATCTCATAGACGCTTCTTTGCATGCAAAGGAAACCCTAAACACAAGCGAGTCAAATCCCTGGTCATAGGGAACTAACAAAATGGTCTGCAAAGCCCCCACCTCACACTGACCCGTGTGGTTGGAATGCCACTCATTCCTGTTGGAGGGAAGCCGTGAAACCAAGAGAAAAAGCACTAAAGCAGGAGATGGAGGGTCTTGTAGAGATGTAAATTTGTGCCTTGTTTAGCGGACAGGTGGCACGGTGTGCTTTGTAATGTTATGGAAGGTGCAGACCGAAAGATGCCTCGACAGACAGACGCCTGCAAAGCGCGAGTCAGCCAGGGTGGGACAACCTTTTGTATAGGAAATTTGTGGTTCGTTCTCATGTTAATAAAATGTACTGAAGCCTGACTCCAGGCTGCTCTGTCAGCCATCAAGAGGGGATAAAAGTTTGCTCGGTTGTTATTAAAGTTGTCTTCGATCCACCACAATCCGGTTGGTCACTTTCAATACTCCACACATTCCTTTGTCATTCTGCCCAGAATCTCCTGCAGATTTTGTCCCAGGCTGGTTTCACTGCAATGGAACTCTATGAAACATATGGCAGCTGCAAATAAACTAATCCTCTGATTCTTCAAAATTTCTTGTCCCAACTTAACATATAGTATTATATAACCCACAGTTTTGTGGCTTTTTTCTTATTTAATTTCTGAGTCATTGGAAACTGGGGAAAATAGAAATTTTGTATGAATTTTACTCTTAAAATTTAGATTTACCTAATGCCATACACAATACCACACAATACCACAGAAATTCTGTAGCTCCCACCAAGCAGGTTCTCATGCAGTGTCATGGTTTAACCCCAACCAGCAGCTGAGCCCCATACAGTCACTTGCTCAGTGAAGGATCATGCAGCCGCTCCGGATGAGGGGGGGAATTGGAAGAGTAAAAGTGAGGAAACTTGTGGAAAAAGCTTTTATTTTTTCCTAGGCTGGCAAGAAGTAAAAATTGTTAATGAATTTTCAATTTAACATTATTAAATATGTGACCATCAACTGCTGCATGACTGTAACTAGTTCTGGTTCAGTAAATGATCTCTTTTGTATTAGCTATATATATTTTGAAAGGTTCTAAATGTTGTGGTTTAACCCCAGCTAGCAACAAAGCACCCCACAGCCACTCAATTGCTATCGTGCAATGAGATTGGTGAGAGAACCAGGAGGGTAAACATGAGAAAACTCGTGGGTTGAGATAAAGGTAGTTTAATAGGTAAAGCGAAAGTTACTTATGTAATAGACAAAGCAAAAGCAGGAATTCATTCCCCATTTCCCATGGGCAGGCAGGTGTTCATCCATCCCCAGGAAAACTGGGCTCCATCACATGTAATAGTGACTTGGGAAGATAAGCACCATCGCTGCAAACATTACTGCTTCCTTGTTCTTCCCTCAGTTTTTTTTTAATGCTGAGGTATGGTACAGGATATCCCTTTGGTCAGTTGCGGTCACCTGCCTCACCTGTGTCCCTCCCGACTCCTTGCGCACCCCCAGCCACTCGCTGGTGGGTTGGGGTGAGGAAAAGAAGAGGTCTCCACTCTGTGTAAGCACCACTCAGTAGGAGTAAAACATCCCTGGGTTATCAGCACTGTTCTCAGCACAAATCCAAAACATAACCCCATACTACTGCAAATAAAATTAGCTCTATTCCAGCCAAAATCAGCACATACATTTGCATCATTTTGCATTCTGGCAAGAACAAAGAAATTCTTCTGTACCATCTTGATTCTGACAGTGGCCAGCTTAAAGTTTGAAACATCAGTCTGAAATTCTGAATTTTACAATGCCAGCTTCCCCAATTTAACATTTGAACTACTGTGAAACCAAAATCTATTTGCAGCTATGCAACTGCGTGTTACATGTCACTTTTTCTTACTTTCTTCCTAAAGAATAAAATATTCCTTCCAAAATTACTTGCAGCTGAATATTTTTATTTTAAAATAAAATATCTGTATTAATTTCATTTCACAGGAAACTGGCTTCATAAAGTTGTTGTGCTGGAAGTGTTTGTTGTAAGGCATCAGACAAAGCTGTGCCCCTTTGTTAAATGTTTTTATTAACACAGCGCTGTATGTCTACTACAACCAGTTAGTACTGATTAGAAATTACTGCTTGACATAAGGTCTTAGAAATGGTTCCTTCAAGTTTTAATACTGTTTATATGGTCTCACATTTTATTTACTTTAAATTGCAAGAGCTTCCTCTTATTTTTTACCTCAAATGCTCATGCATCAGCTAAATATAGAACATTTTTTTTTTTAATATCCAAAAAATCCTAACAGTAATTAAAATGTTTGTCATCCTCCTAAATTACTATGCATTCATATAGCTGCTTAGTCTTACACTTTTAGAAGCAGCTCCAGTATATATGCTTCATTTCCATACGGATCTGTACCACATGGCTTAGGTAGTAGTAGGTTATGGTTTTGAACTTCCCTGAAATTAACTCTTTCTTATAATAAAGGCAACCGACTGGTATGAAACCCATGCCCCATTGTTCAATCCTGCTGATTCACACATATGACTGTTGTGCCCTCTTGATGTCTTCTATGATTAAAGTCTTGAACTAACAAAGTTCTTAAGTACGTGCTTAACTTTTATTTCAGTAGAAGTATTCACCTGTTTGAAATGCTTAAATGCTTTGTTGAATTGTGACCCACATAAAAGGAATAAACAATGAAAACAAGCAATAAGATTTATTTATGCAGTAAATACTCTGAAACCTTTATCAAGAAGCTGCTCCATCTGCCAGCTATACAGCTGCAACCACCACAGGCTTAAACTTGCTCATGCTAATAGTGAAACTGAAGCACTCAAATCTGTTTCCTCTTCTCTCTCTCCCCTTCTCTGAGGACATGCGTACCTGTTCTGTCTCTCCGCATCGCCTTCTATCCTGAGACATCTCTGCTCACTACACCTGTTTATCTACAGAACACTTGAGAGAACACATGGTGAAGAATCAAAGATGAAGCTCTGGCTCCTTTACAATGCTCCAGTGAAGATAATCACAATACAGTAAAAAGTTCCTGCAACACTCTAACTAGGAGAAATGTCCAGTTCAGGAAAAGTTCCCAGGTAGTTTTTCTAAACAGCCATATACAAAAGTATTCTGCTGATTCCCTGAACATTGTACCCTTCTCCCATGAATAAACTCTCAAATTGCAATTAACTCTACCTTTATCTGTGGTCTTCTCTCTTTTCTTTGGTTTTCTACAGCCGTTTGAAATGCTTCCATTCATCAAAACATTTTACTACTGTTCAATATAAATAGGCTTGATCTTACCTCTTTAATCTTGATTTCAGCTTTCATTTTGAGTTACTTACTTTATTCTCATGTGTCACTTTAGATTAATTTGTTATGCTAAGTACTTTCAAAATAAATAATGAGCTTTCAAACCCGTCCATATGTAATAAGGCCAGGATTCAATTATTCCTAACATTATTAACATTTTACTACTGTATCAGGGTCATGGCTGGAAATATGATAGGCACCTTTAGGATTTCCAAGAGTATCAGTCTCTTAGTCATGAACCATGGGTAGTACTAAGACATTAGCATCTAATGATCTGTAATAATGACAAAGAAGGAGCAATTCTTTGTAGTGATCCCTGCTACCAGACACTTTTGATGTGACTTATTTCAGTACCAAACTTAAATTATTAAAAAGTTCCTGCCTAATGCTTATCATTTTGTAGAGAAGGAAGAGAATCAAGAGTCTAATATTAGGCCAAGAAATATTATTTTTTCTTTCTTTTTTGTAAGCAGTTCATACCTTTAAGTTACTTTATTTTCCTGCCTGATTGTCCTTGAAACTGATACCTGCATGACAGCCACAGGTAAAGTTATTAGCTGCATTTGGGGCCCCACTGTGTGGAAGACTGCGTGAATTCCAGGTAGCCTCCTGCACAATTGCAGAGATGACAGACCATGAGGGAAAGAGGAACTGAAGAACAAACAGATGAAATGACACCATACCACCTGCCAGAGGTATCTGGGAAAGGTATCAATGCATCCTATTCCCAACCCATGAAGCTGCCTTAACTGCATTGTGAATACCAACATCTGGACTATGGTAGTTTGAGGTATATTCTTGTTCACTTTTCAAAATGTAGCCTGTTTCCTGAGATTGGGTCAGATCCTAAAATATTCTAAGATCACTCAAAATTCCTTTGCAAATTCTCTGAACACCACTGTAAAGTGGTGGAATATTATTTTCTCAAATAAAATACTGCAGTTCCGAGGATTTGATTTTTCCCAATTTTTCTATAGCCATCTTGCTGACAAAAATGAAATGGGTTTTGAGTACAAGATCAAAGAGAAAAAACTGTCATTTGCACATATTTCAGAATTTATATCCATAATTGCATATCCAGCTCTCCTCCTGATTCTATCTATATCATTAGGAATGGACAAAAGGAAGCAACCACTTGGATCCGGTCCTTTGCGATCCCTGAAAGTAAAGAATCACTTAGCAGGATTGATACGTCCATGTCCTTGCACACTGCCAGGTAGAAAGCATTTTCAACACCTTGGAAGAAACAAAAACCTGAATGTCTAAAACACACAGCTATCAGGTGTCACAATAGAGCAGGAAAGCACGAGGGAATCACCAAAATCCCAGGTCCTACCAGCAGGAAGGAATTTATGAAGTATTTTTAGGCCATGATTAACAACTGTTTGGAATCTGAAAACTCAAAAAACTCCTGTACAGTGGCACAGTTCCTATCTTATTATGTGAATGAATCCCTGCATGTACAGAGACCCGAGGGCCCCAGAAGAGGTGATAAGTCTCTCAAAAAAATCCATGTATGAAAGCTGTCCCTGAATGCCAATATCTGTCCATGGCAGCACTAAGGCAGTGCCATTCTCCAAAGCACGTGCTCTATTCTCAGCCTGCATCGAGGGATGGAAGTTTATGGCCCGGTGTACAAGTATTATTCTTTGCTCATCATGTAAAGTGGTGGTAATGTTTCTAGTACATAGAAGACAGCTTCTTAAAGATCTTTGAGGGGCTGTGTATTTCAGGTCTTTCACAAGCTTTCTTTTTTTTTACTGTGCCAAATAAACAAAAAGCCATATAAACGTACAGAATTATCACTATTGATCTTGGTACAGTGGAATTGTGTCATAAATCATATCACTGACAAAACCTAGTGAAGAGTAGGTTTTGCAAGACCATCTAAAGTTCAGTTCTTACTTCTTTGTGTGAAATTTCTGCCAAAAAATGACCTAAACAGAAAGTGTACATGATTCATTAAATTTAGACCCTAGATTCAAATGTTGTTCAGCTCACACACGTACACATTAGATATTTTCCAGTGGTTTGAGTGGTGTCAAAACAGATTTATACTTGCAAATTTCCCCTTACCAGTAGCTGTCTGCGTGCAGCCCTAGCCAGAATACAGCCCTTGGCACTAACAGCCTGATAGCAAGGGATGTGATATTTCCATTTGCAGTAAAAGAGTTAATGGGAAAAATCCACGTTCAGGGCAGTCATCTGAGGTCAAGCACCGTGAAATGGTTTGGGGACTAAATTGCATTTGTGTGTAGGAAACAAACACCATTTCTCACATAATTTCAGAAGATGATACTTGATATTTTCCAGAAAACCCTAAGAAGATGTAGTATAAGTGAATTTCAATGTATTCATTAATGAGCAAACTAAATCTTCAAGTTAGTTTGTTAAGTATAATTATGCCTCTTTCAGTCATTTCTTTTTATTAGCCATTTTATGTTGCTGTAGTAATTATAGCCAAGTAAATTGGCATGTGGGTTGGCAATGGAAGATGGGTTCTTTGCAGGTCTGTCACAGCAAAGATGGACTTTCGAGAAACTGCTATTGCATGTTTGTAACTGACTGCACTTGGAAAGGTTACAAGCAATAAAATAATTACTTTAACATTCATAGATTTGTCCAAAAAAAAAAAAAATTACACTGTGATCAAATAAAATATAAAACATAGGAGAAGCCCTGGTAAATACAAGTAGGAGATTTTGATTACTCAGAACTAGTCTGGAATACATTAAGGAAGATATAAGATTCATGTGGATTTCAGATCCGATTGCTTTGAAACTCTATAGGTATGACAGTGCCTAGCAGTAAGACAAGAATATTATTTTTATGTCTGGGAAGAAGTACAACAAAAGGCACAAGCTATATAAAGGCAATGAAAAAAGCTAAAGAATAGTTATTTCAACCTCAGTAAGGGCCAGTCTCTCCAGTTCATGCTCAATTATAGTCAGTCTTTACTCATGTAAATATCCCACTAACTTAAAGTTTTACCTGAACTGAAGCAAACCCAGTAAAAATTTGAGGACTGAGATATTTTTTAGCTCATCTGGCAAAAGTGATCCATTGCTATGTGGGAAGGATCCATAGAAGTGAAGCATTTATACTAAAAAATGAGCAGTGCACAAAACCACATTTCAGTCCAGTCAGCTGTAGTTTCCAAGATTGTATTGTGTTTGTGTAGCAAGGTTTTGGTATCGGAGAGGATACAGTGCTGGCTTCTGTGAGAGGCTGCTAGCAGTTTCTTCTTTGTCTGATAGAGGACACAGCCAGCCAGCCAGCTCCAAACTGGACCCATTGCAGGCCCATGCCAAGACAATAAAAGACAGGGGTAGCACCTCTGTAATAACATATTTAAGATGAGAAAAAAAAACCCCACTGAGACCAATTGTAATGAGGAAGAGGAGTGAGAATATGTGAAAAACAATTCTTTAGATGCGAAGGTCAGTGAACTGGGATAGAGTCAATTTAGAGTCAAATGTAAAAAGCCTAGAAAGCTCATACTTATTACCATTAGCAATGCACCTTTAATGGCAAAATAATTATCCTAAATGGAATTGTTCTCAGAAGGGAAGCTTTGAAAGTCATGTTGTCAGAGACACTTAGCATGAGATGGAAAAGTTATGCTAAGGAACACAGGAGAATGATCTTAACAGGTAGGGATAAAAAAAACCCCTAAAGTAACTGCACTTCATAATCTTGCTTTCATACATCTCAGACACTGGAGTAAAGTCACTTTATAAACCAACACAAGTGAAAACCATGCTAGCAGCCCCCTTGGCTAGTACCATACCGTGGGTGCAGTGGCTCCATGCAGGCTCAGTACATGAGGAGGCAGAGCCAGGACTATGTGACTGTAGGTTCCCCTCCTCCCTTCTCCTTGCAGCCACAAATAGGTGTGATATTGGGATTGAATGCTGAGGAAGTAGAGAACAAGGGCTACACAAATACCTTTTCACCTGAGGCCTGGCTGAGCATCCAACAACTGAATACATGTCAGTTTTCTTTGACCCTGTCCTTTAGGCAGTAAAGAGACAATTGTACCTTGTCACCGAATCCTGTTAAATCCAGTGTCACATTTACCGTCAGACTTGTTAACTATTTTATATCAATAAATATGTTACGTCTTTGTAACAAGTGACGTGCATTCACTCCTTAATCCACCTGTGACAGGCCATGATGTGGCTCAGCTACCTCTCATCCCCAGCCACCATGGTTGGCCCATAGGGAAAGGCTTGTAGTCTCAAAGTCCAAGGCCCTGTGTGAGCACTGTGAAGCTCTGCATCAATATGCAGACCCTGGCTGGTCAGGCACAACCAGTTCTCTCCTCTTCCTCCTCCTGATGGACACAAGGATCTGTGTACTGCCTCACCTCAGTGCCTCACAAAATCCTAAGCCACACCTGCCTTTCTCTGCAGATGACATCTTGGAGACACAGAAATTATTTTGAGAGCCTAGCAGCCATTAGAGTTTCAGAAAACACCTCACAGAGGCAGGAAGGCAGTGTTGCTACTGTTTTTGGTGGCTGTGAAGCAGCCATTGGTCTTCCTGCCCCGCTTTTGCTGCAGCCTGTGAGCGTGGCCTAAACCCTCCGCCTTGCCTGCTGAGGCCTGTGAGGGCAGCACCAATGCCAGAGGTAAAGTGAGGCAGGCATATGCTGGCCTCCGGGTCCAGAGATTTAGTTTGATGTTAAAAAAAGGAAAAAAAAGGAAAAAAACATGTTAACAAAAGTAAATTTTGGGGAGAAAATGAAAGTGAATGGTGCCAGTAAGAGACAAAAGAAAAGAAAAGCCCAGTGTGGGAATTTCTACCACACTAGAGCTTTCTAAAAGAAAGCAAGACAAAAGACAAGAAATTTAGCAAGAAAAATGAGCTTTATTCTGAAGGCATTATTTCTAGAGCAAAACTACCCAAACATACATGAACTCACCAATCGTGCTTTAAATGAGGTTTCCTTCCCTCACACACTTTGTGCACATTGACATTTATCAGACACGTTACGAGTGACTGAAATATAATGCATTTCCAAGATGCCTTGACAACTCCAATCCTAGTGAAAAAAAAGGTCATAGAATACTGCAGAGTTCTGTGCTGTGGTTCCAGATACTCTACAACCAATAGTTTTAGTTAATCAGTTTCAATAAAAAAGATTACTTGAAACCAAGGGGGAAATACGGAATTTTTAGTACGTATATAATAAGCTAAGCAGCAGGTGATTCTGGTCAGTGCTTCTGACAAGACACAGACCAGTAGTCTGGGTGGGATTTCTCTTATATGACTGCAAATTTAGGCTTCTAAAAATCAGATATTCAGCCAAAACTTTCCTTCCCCTTTCTCACAGCCAAATGAGACAGGTAAATGCCTCCAGCATATTACTTTTCCCATGTATCTCAAAATTCACATTTTGCATTATGCCTATGATAATTTAATAATGAATTATCACTCCAGGGAGCATAATTTTTCACTCTTTACTTCTTTTAGGCTTGTACTTCCTCTGCCTCCCCTCTCCTGTCTCTCAGACTTCTCTGACAGTGTGGTAAGCTGGTTGTACTGGGTTTGCTTTGCAAGGTTCAGAAGTGGGGTGTTACAGGGGTATCTTCTATGGGAAGCCACAAGTTTCTTCCCCTTGCACAGCTTCTGCTGTCCAACAGAGCCCCTGCCAGCCAGCTCCAAGACAGACCTGCTGCTGGCCAAGGCTGAGCCCATCAACAACAGTGGTAATGCCTCTGGGATAACCTATTTAGGAAGAGGGAAAAAACTCCTGAAGGACTGCACCCCGTGGAAGGGACTTATGCTGGGGCAGCCCATGGGAAGGACTCACGCTGGAGAAATTCATGGAGAACTATCTCCTGTGGGACGGGTCCCACGCTGGAGCAAGGGAAGAGTGTAAGTAGTCCTCCCCTTGAGGAGGAAGGAGCAGCAGACATGTTGTGAACTGACTGCAAGCTTCATTCCCTGTCCCTGTGTGCCACTGGAGGGGAGGGGGAGAATTCTGGAGTGAAGTTCAGCTGGAGAAGAAGGGAAGGGTGAAAGGAGATGTTTTAAGATTTGGTTTTATTTCTCATTACTCGTTTTTGCTTGGTAATAAATTATTACAACAGCACAAACCTAATCCTCAACAGAAAGCAAGAATTATTTTCTCCATGTTTTAAGATGAAATAACATTTAGAAAGATCCCTCTTTCTTTTGACTTAAGCAGGAAATTTACAATGGCTCTTCAGATATTTTGATTGTTAGAAGGCAAAAGTTTTGATGCCTCATATATCCTAAGATAACCTATTTCATTTAAGGATATAAAAATTAAATTACACATGGTGTAATTCAAAGTTAAAAGGTGTTAGTCCAAGAGAATTAATAGAAGATTAAGGGACAAGCAGAAGTGGGAGCTTTCTATATGCATAAGATATTTTCTTGTGGGGAAGTCAGACTTTAAAAAATTTGTTACCAGTTTGTTAATAAACAAATTGTATAAGAGATGAGGCCAATTTTTATAGAAGTTGGGATGTTACTTTTAATTAACATAGCCTAATTTATTTGCCCAAATAAATTTCCCCTATGATACAATGAACTAGTTATTTATTTCTTACTGTCTGGGAATCAAAACAAATCTTGGAGGTCACTTACATTTGGAGGTTTTGTTCTGTCATTATGCACTCATAAAATTTAATAGCCCTTGCTGCTTGCCTGAGTTCAACATTAAACTCTAAGATGAGTTAAGAGAATGTGTTAATTACTGTTCATTACCGTAAGAGTTCATGTGAAGCTACTTGGAAATTACAGTCAACAGAGTTGATGGAGAATACGCTGGCTTTTTCTTTTTTTTTTTCCCCTTGGAGGGGGCATTAGTAGTGAAGGGCAGAGGGTCAGTAAAAGCTGATCTGTCAAAAGTGAAACTTTTTAACAGTATCAGTCTTGTTCAATGAAAGTTCAACAGAAAAATATTTCTTAGTCTAAAATAGGGATTGATTACTGCTTACATTGCAGAGAAGATCAAGTCACTTCTTGAGGTAAAAAGTGACTCACTGCAGTATGAGAGATTTTTTGCTGAATACCTCTGCTTGATTTGTGTTAGGTGTGGAATCTCTACTCATTTTCCTCTGTGCTGGGTAGTACAGGCAATCAGCAGCAGGTTTTGTGCTATTTTGCCTAGTGCTATTTTCTCTCTGAAGTTGTCATTAAAATACTTCAAAAGGATTTGGGTTCCTCCCAATAAAGATAGATCTTGAAGAGAAGACAAGGATTTTAACAGTGGTTTTTAAGTGCTGTTTGTAAATCTGAATGGGAGATGAATTTCCTAACAAATTTTCTTGGGTTTGGTTTTTTTTGGTTTTTGCTTTGTTGTTTGGGGGTTTTTTTTGGGGGGGTGGCTTTGGGTTTTTTTTGGGGGATGGAATAAGAAAAGTGTATATCTTTCAACAATATTAATAGTTCATTTTAGCACATTCCTATCTGCCATCTGCCTGGCTGTCTATCTCTCTCTCTGTATGCAGATCTGTATTGGAGGTCAGGAACTTTGGGGGACTAGACACACTGATCTTGCATGGATTATAGTTTAGCATGCTTAGCCTAGATATGGGGAAAAGCTCACCCAAGATAACAATTAGTACCTGCTGCTGATTGCCTGTACTACCCAGCACAGAGGAAAATGAGTAGAGATTCCACACCTAACACAAATCAAGCAGAGGTATTCAGCAAAAAATCTCTCATACTGCAGTGAGTCACTTTTTACCTCAAGAAGTGACTTGATCTTCTCTGCAATGTAAGCAGTAATCAAGATAACAATTTACCTATAGAGACTGGAGCACCTTTCCTGGCCAGGGTTATAATTCTGTGAATTGATTTGGGCTGGAGTAAAGGACTCCTTGTATCCACCATTGAAGCTGTTTAACTCTTTAAGAAACCTATCAAGATCTCTTTAGAAGGGTATGTTTATGGTGAGAGAAAGTATGGAGCTGGAACCTGCCTATTTTTAATAAACACTATTTCCATGTTTTACATCAAATAATTGCTGGCTGCCTTATGCAGTCATTTTCTGTGTATAAAGACTTCCTTTGGTTTTCAGCTTCACACTTTGGCTGAAAATAAAGATCTCTCAAAATGGAAATCAAATCTAATGGAAGTACCCTGGCCCTGCATAACCCAGGGTTATGCATTTTCATTATGTGTTTAGGTATTTTTAATCATCTGACTTTAAATTATTTGCGCATAATGTAAGACACAGGAAGAAAGGCAGGATGTCAGGATGTCCTTAGCAACTCCATCTAGCAGGCTGTGGACAGAAAAATGCCTGTTCCACCCTTACACTGAGCAGCATCCCTGAAACTAGCACTGTGTATCTCAACCTTGTAGCACATGCTGAATTTAAGCTGTCTTTTTGTCCCTTTAATCCAGATCCTTTCACCAGCCTAGTTCACAGTGCAAAACCAGTTATGAATAAGCAGTGGTTCTGGTTTAATTTTCAAAGTAATTTACCAGCAAAGTCATTTACCAGCAGCTTCATGGGTTAAAGAGGGCAGGTCTGCTGAGCTGATTAGTGTTCTGGTAAAGATTTTAATTATCCCTTCTGAAGCATGTCCAGGTCTCTACATTCCATAGATTTTTTTCAGGTTTGATTGCTTTTATACATACATATATATATACACACACTATTTTTATGTATAAATACATATAAATCAATACTGTATATATATAATATTGCACTTCCTGAGAATAGGACAGTGATTGATACTGCAGAGAAAGATATAACATTGGAAAAAAGCAAAAGTAAACTAACAGTCCGAATGAATACAGGGTCATGACTGTATTGGAGGTGGAACACAGACTAAATTAGAGACCATTGTGAGTGGGTATGGAATCATCCCAAACTCTTGAAACCTACAGCCTGTTGAAATCCTGGTATCAGCAGTGCTGGGGACAAAACTTCCACTGACTTTATGGGCTTTGAGACAGGTCTGACAATAGACAAAACTGATCTTAGATGCAGCTTACTAGCTTCTAAAAAAGGGACAGTACAAGCCAGGTGATATCAAGCTATTGTAATATCTTCTATTTTTACTTTTTTCAAGTCAGTGAAAATTAGAGATAAATGAGATACTATAAAATTGGTTCAATAATACACAATGAAAGAGACTTTAATGGAGATAAGAATGTTTAGAAGGAGAAAGACCCATGATAGAAATATGTAATTTCCTTTCTTTTTTTCCTAAATTAATTTTCCCATTTGAAAGTCTTTGTAGATTACCTGGGGAATTAGAAGACCTGAAATAATGTTAACTTTTTAATAAGAATAAAAGGAAAACAAAGAAGCAGCATAATTATGAGCTAACCATGAGAAAGTTCTTAGTGCTAATGTGCAGCAGAGGTCAGAATACTCATGATTTATAATCAACATCAAGAGAATAAAAGACTGCTAAGAAGGGCTCCTCTTCAGAGAAGAGTTACAATGCTGTACAGCTAATAGCATTTTCTTCATGTGGATGACTTTGTCAGTGAATACAATAAGCTGATCCATTAGACAGACCTATTCAATGTAAATCCACTTAATATTAATGCCTAAAAAGGTTTAAAACATTTTAGTGATGATCTTGCACAGAGTTATTGTTAAAAGGCAGAACTATGTTTGGCCTGTCTCATATTCAGACAAAGCTCCAGAACCAGGAATATGAAAAGGATGGACAGATGGCATTTAACACGTAAAAGAGTATGATGGGACAATAGATGTGTCTGAGTATTGCTCATTGTCAAAAAACAATAACCCTAATCCTGCAGAATGTTCAGCAGCCTAAAAGCCATTCAGCCATCGTTTGAAGAATATTAGCAGCTGGTAGGATGAGAAAGCAATAAATATGAACCAAGTGCAAATGGTTCTTACTTCCTTCTGAGATAGCCTTTCAGATCTGATGTTGGAAACTAAAGTTCCATGTATGAGAGAGTCCAAAGTTATCAGAGCTATCTTGGACACAAAAAGAAAGCAAGGTTTATTTTCATCCTTTAAAAATTATGTGCCACTCCTTTACCAGTTTGCTGCTGAAACACATCTCCGAAGAGTTCCTCTTGATGGACTTGCTCTTACACAAACTGATCCAAATAGATTTGAGACTGATCCATTGAAATAATTTTCAGTGGTTCCCTGACCACTTATTTTCAAGTCAGTACACATGTAAGCATACAGTGAACAATATCCAGTAGCACAAACCCAACTCAGCACTTATTTAAAGCATCCTGCCTGTGAAGCAAGTAGAATAAAGCTGGTCAAATTAAGCTGATCATCATATACAGAATAAACTTCATTAGTTCAACAAAAATAGGACATGTCTACATAAACTTCAGCAGTATGTAATGGTATTTTTTCTACTGAGTGTGCATGTATACCTATATAAATATGCATTCTGTAACACTCCTTGTAGATCAGAGAGGCTGTCAAAAACAAAGTAAACCCTACTCTGAAGACTATGTGGGCAGTATAGAGTCAGCTATCTGAATATTATCTTCTAATAGAGTTCTGGAACAGCAAATAACCAGAGAGTCTTCACTGTCCATTTCTTTGACATAATCTAAGGAGTGTGATGACAAAATTGGACAGGAAATCCAAAAGACTGCCCAGCAATTATAAGCATCATTCAGAGATCCCCAGTCACAGCCTGCTTGACTTGTATACTGATGGAGAACAGGAACAGGGAGATAGGCACTTCTACAGACAGAATAACCTCCACATGTTCCATTTGTACATGCTCATGCAAATTTTAGGAGTTAACAGTGTTAGCCTTCTTACCAAATGAGGCAGAAAGAAAACATTCGATAGAGTATTCTGTTGGGTTTTATGGGTTTTTTTTTTTTTGTATCATTGTAGGAATACCTAAAAGCATTAGTTAAAGTGTGAGTGTGCTCTGTCAAGCAATACAAACTATGAACAAGAAAATATTTGAATGTACATGGAATAAATGTTTTCAACTTAATGTTGTAATTTATTTGTAACCAGTGAGTGAATATTTTGTGTTTGTTGTATTTCCACCATAGTAACAGGGAGTACAGACAACCAAGTATACAGAGATTTTTAAGAAGTAAAAATACATGATATTTCAATGCATTGTATTGCAACAGGATGGTGCAAACAAAAGCCTGATGTGAAGACAACCAAGATATTAATTATTGACAATGGAAAAGACAACAAAACTCTCCAAGTTTCTAAAGATCAAAGTGAGAAAATATTTGATAGCATGCGAAAAAATCTTGGTGTCTCTTGACTTAGTGTCAGAGCCAGATTTATTTCAGCAATGCCTAGTAACAGGACAAGAGACAAATTTAAATACAGGAAATTCCACTTAGAAATAAGAATAAAACTTCTTCATTGTGAGGGTGATCAAACCCTCAGATAGATATTAAAGATGGATATTCCCTGAGTACTCATCCTCAGGAACTGGCTGACAGGGAGGGGAAGAATAACAAAGTTCCCATGGTTCAAGAGGAAATGATTAGCGACCTACTTGGCCAATTAGATACCCACAAGTCAATGGGGCCAGATGGGATTCACCTGAGGGTGCTGAGGGAGCTGTCAGATGTGCTTGCCAAACCCCTTTCCATCATCTATCAGCAATCCTGGCAGACTGGGGAAGTTCCACTTGGCTGGAGGCTGGCAGATGTTACACCCATATACAAGAAGGGTCGGAAGGAGGATCTGGGGAACTACAGACCTGTCAGTCTGACCTCAGTCCCAGGGAAGATCATGGAGAGGGTCATCTTGGGAGCTATCATGCAGCACATGCACGATGGCCAGGGGATCAGGCCCAGTCAACATGGGTTTACAAAAGGTAGATCCTGTCAAACTAACCTGATCACCTTCTATGACAAGGTGACCCGCTTAATGGATGAGGGGAAGTCTTGTTCAACATCTTTATCAATGATCTCGACGAAGGGATTGAATGCTCCCTCACTAAGTTTGCAGATGACACTAAACTAGGAGGAAGTGTTGATCTGCCTGAGGGTAGGGAGGCTCTTCAGAGGGATCTGAACAGACTGGACCGATGGGCTGAGACCAATGGGATGAAGTTTAACAAGGCCAAGTGTAGAGTGCTGCACATGGGACATAATAACCCCGTGCAGCGCTACAGGCTTGGGGGAGACTGGCTGGCAGAGAAGGACCTGGGGGTGTTGGTTGACTGCAGACTGAATATGAGCCAGCAGTGTGCTCAGGTGGCCAAGAAGGCCAATGGCATCTTGGCTTGTATCAAAAACAGTGTGGCCAGTAGGCCTAGGAAAGTAATTGTGCCCCTGTACTCTGCATTGGTGAGGCCACACCTCGAGTACTGTGTCCAGTTCTGGGCTCCTCACCATAAGAAGGACATGGAGGTCCTGGAACGAGCCCAGAGAAGGGCAACCAGGCTGGGGAAAGCGCTGGAGGGCAAATCCTATGAGGAGCGGGGGCTGTTTAGCTCAGAGAAGAGGAGGCTGAGGGGAGACCTTATCACCACCTACAACTATCTGAAGGAAGGTTATAGAGAGATAGGTGATGGTCTCTTCAGCCAGGTGACAGGTGATAGGACAAGGGGGAATGGCATGAAGCTGTGCCAGGGCAGGTTTAGATTGGATGTTAGAAAAACATTTTTTACTGAAAGAGTTGTCAGGGCCTGGAACAGGCTGCCCAGGGAGGTGATCGAGTCACCTTCCCTGGATGTGTTCAAAACAAGGGTAGATGAGGTACTTAGGGATATGATTTAGTTTAGGATGAGAATGGTTGGAGCTGATGATCTTCAAAGGTCTTTTCCAACCTTGTGATTCTGTGATTCTGTGAAACACCCTTAGAACAGGAACAGAAAAACACATTGCCAAAAATAGTATTGTATTCTCCATATTTGGAGGTACTCAAAATCTGGTGGGACAATAATCTGAGCAATGTATTCCAGATGACTCTCCTTTGAACAGTGTGTTGGAATGGACCATCTCTAGAGGTACTTTCCAACCTCAACCATTCAGTGATTTTATCTATGAATAGATGTACCCAAAGGTAATGATAGAATAATAGACTCATAGAATCATAAAATGGACTGTATTGAAAGGGACCTCAAAGATCATCTGGTTCCAACCTTCTGCCATGGGCAGGGACGCACTCAACTAGAGCTGAAAACCAAAGGCAAACCTTGTGGATTGGGATAAGGAGTTTACTGGTACAGCAGAGAGAGAGAGAGAGATAATGAAAATAGGAATGAATAACAAAATGCACAAAACTGGTGATATACAATGTAGTTTCTCACCAAAATACACAGCTCAAACCATACAGCTCAGAGCCATTCTGAAGCCGGACCATAGTTCTGGAGCTGAGTGCTCCTCCTCCACCAGCCCTGCTTTACGCTAAGCATGTTGTAATCATTACAGAATACCCTCTTTGGCCAATTTGGGTCACCTCTCCTGGCTGTGTCCCCTCCCAGCTTCCTGCGTGCCCCCTGCCTTCCTGTTAGCAGGGCAACATGAAAAACTGAAAAGTCCATGACTGTTTGGCAACAACTAAAATATCCGTGTATTATCAGCACTGCTCCCATCCTAAATCCCACACACAGCTCTGCACCAGTTACTAGAAAGAAAATTAACTCTCCTGGCTGAACCCAGGACAGTATAATAGTCTGCACATGCTTCTAGAATTTATCTTGTTGGTTTCAGATCTTTTTCTAATATATAACCCTTGATGAAGTCTAAAATTGACAAAAGTCCTACTTTTGTATTCCTTCTAACAAAAAATTATACAAAGGAACATGTTTGAAGGAGTAATAACTTCTTAAACACATCATGAAACCTTAAATCAATGCAAAATTTTATAAAATTTAGCATATGTAGGAATTAAACTTGTGGAGAAAAGAACTCACAATGTCACAGACACTCCCATTTATGTACAATAGAGGTGTCCAGCAGATACGATAGACTGGCAAAGTCTTTTTAGGTGCAGACTTCTTGATCTTGTTAACCCTGCTGACATTTTAAAAAAACATGTATATTTCTGTGAATAATATTTAAAAATTGTTTATATTACATAATATTATTCTTCATTTCATAGACATATTCTCATTGCTTTCAGTGGACTTTAGTTCAGATCCCTGGGCCAATGAAAAATGGGGAATATACTTCTTAAGAACCAACATGGACACTTGCATATTAAAAAAGGCTCCAAAATCACCAACATTTTTATTATTATTTGTATGGATATTCTTACTTTACAGTTTTTTCTTTGGGAACACTTTTAAGGAAAAATCTGTAGTATTACCTATGTTAGAACTAGGAAGCTTTTGAGAATAATACATTGGTTCCTCAAGAATACCTTAGCAGTACTTTTATTAGCATAGCTCACTATTAACATTTTCAGGAATACTGACATAAAGTCCAAGTCATAAAGAATAAATTATCTCTTTTTTTTAAGTGAAAATCCTCAAAGTACTACCCTGAAATGTTCTCCTTGACTTTATGGTGTAAGGTTTGCTTAACTATGGTATTGTCTTTTCCTGGTTGAAACTGGGCAAATCTCCATTCTACTTTAAAATGTATTATATGGGAAAAATAAGTGAAATACTTTTAAAGCTCTGAATTTGAGATTCACATACTACTTATCACCTTCTGTTTCTTTCTCTTGGATGTATAAATACATTAAGGTCACTAGTTAATTGAAGAGCACAGAAATGTCAAGCTATTAGCACAAACATCAAACACTTATGAATGTTGAAACCCTTCTGTGTTTCCCAACAGGGTTTTTTTTCCTCTAATTTGAAAAAGAGATGTCAGACCTTTAGTGGAAATAAATAAGTAGGTGGTAAAGTGATTAGGAAGCACACAGATTCCTTGCCAGGAAAAAGATGTGCATATAATTGTGCAATAACCCTAAATTCTTGCAGAATAGAGAAATGCCAAACAGGTACAAGGCAGAAAATTGCATGTTGTTCCACTAAAGAAAGTGCAACACAGGCCAAGGGAAAAACAATCCACTCAAATCAAACACTCAGATGTAGATTTTGTCACTGGCTTAAAGCCACTTACTCTTATAGTTGTTTGTAACTAAGTCCTTAAGTCTTGATTCTTATCTTGAATATTATCCTTGAAATGATTAATCTACTCATAGACGTCATAGTCAGGTATTTCTGTAAAAGGAACAGTTACTACACCACCAATCAATTGTCAGCACTGGCTTCTTCTCAATTTCCCTAGCCTATGTGAAAGACATGAATGATGGGCTTGGGATAAAGAGCCTGATAACTGGTGAATCTGAAGACTTCACTGTTTTCTTCCCAAAAGAGATCTTATAACTCTCAACTCACAATTGCACGAAACCATCCTGAACTGGGGATTCACTGCTAGCTTTTTGTTTGATCCTTCTTAAATGTTTGGGTTTTTTTTTTTATTACACTCATAAAGATTCCTACTGTTTGCCCTCATGAGAAAAAAAATGTAATTATCCCATTGCATGTTTTGGCACTGTCTAGAAGACAGTACAGGTCAGATGCTGACTCCCAGTTTTCTAGTGCATTAAAAGTAGATTACATACTTTAAGGCTATTCAAAAACTTACCCTATTCAAAAATTTACCCTATTCTACATCTCAAAGCTTCTAGCTGCTCTGACAGTGATATCAACTTGTAGCAATGTGTGAGAGGAGTGGGTTTTGTGGCCCACCCAGATTTATTGCTGACCCCCATGTAATGAGGTCTGGGGAAGCTAGCAGAGACATGTCGGTATGCAGTAACAGGAGAACAGATGTCTGTGAGAACAGGAGCCTGTAAGAAACAGTCCATGACATAACAAACTGCAAGAATGTTAACAACTGCCTTAAAACGAGACGACGTGACTGTGTGTAGCCTTAACCAATTATTAGCAATAGTGAGGCACATGTAAGGCAGGTGAACAGAGCATCTAACCAATAGCAATGTAATGTAACTCGCGTATTGATATAGAAACCTATGTAAGCTCTGTGTGTGTTTCAATACACGAGCTCAGCATTTGATCACGTTGATCCAAGTTGAGTCTGCAAAACTTTGGCTCCAGCATCAACTTTCATGTCCTGCTATTCCAGTTTTGTTTGCAGTATTTGTATATTTCCACACATGCATAGAGATTCTCTATCAAAATACAGAAGACATTTACAGATACCTATCATAATGCCTGCCAAACCCTTGCTACTTTGAGTGTGCTTGGTTGTACTTGTCACGTTGTTCTCTGTTACTGCACTGGTGATGTATATATAGGGGATCTCTCAGTATTTTCACACTGATGAAAAATCATTGAGACTGATGGAACTTTATTGGTTCTGAATTACCTTACCTTCACAATGAGACTCTCTTCTCCATTAAAGCAGGTAATAGCAACTGTAGCATGGGTCAATGGTAAGCCATGCTGGTAAATACATCTAAATGCTTAAATTTTGCCTCTGAATTCCCCAGACTTGTTCTCAGTCCTGAAATTTTCTAGCGATAGAGCATAGCTTTATTTTCAAAAGGGTGTTGGATTAGAAAACGATGGTCTTTCTAAAATTATTAGCATAGTATTGGAATATTGGTTAGGAGTCATAGATAGATTTACTCTATGACATCTTATTCTTATAAGAAACTAAGCAGATTGTGTATAACCAGGTATACACACTGTAGTGTACAAGATTTTTACTTAATCAGTCCTGTAGTTTAATACCTTGCACAACGTTTGGGACAATTTCCTCTCCATTGTTTAAGCAGATGACACAACCCCTAAAATTACCCCCTATTGTTTATTCAAGTGACTTCAGTACTGAAGCAGACCAAAGGTTACATATATTAGGTTACCTTTTACTTCACATCAGATTAAAAAAGGTAAAATTCTGTTTGGACTCTGTGCCTAGCACAATTTTCTATCGATCTTTGGGCATTTTTTGTATTATCTCTGTGAAACAGTGTTCTATTCCCACTATTGAACTTCAACATCAACATATTTACTATCCACAGGCTTGGTAAACCTTCCCATATTGGTTTGTATATGTAGCATGCCTTCAAGGTTTCTATCAAGACCATCATGACTATCCATTTTTAGAATGCCAACACATATTCTGAATTTCTTGAAAGCATCAGGTTTTTATATAGCTCATGCATCACAAAGGATTTTAGGTTGACAGTTTCTAAATTGATTTGATCAGAAACAGGATATCTTTTCATTCAAAATGGCAGGTGCACCACTGGTATTTGCAAAAAAAAGTGGCAGGATTACTAATATGTGACATCAAAGTTTCACATTTGGGTTGTGGGGTTTTTTCATTTATGGAGTTTTTTGATAAAAATTTACTAATGGATTGGCTGAGGCAAATTGTTAAAAAGTAGAAATTGAAAGATTTATTAAAGAATTAAAAAGTCTCCAGGGCTTGAATGCAAGAGTATAATGTTATTACTTCAGAACTTATTACTTCAAACCTTAACTGTGAAGAACTTTACCCTAAAAAGGTTTTTACACAAAAACTGCTCCATTAATAATTTGGTTTCTAAATTACCTGAATTCCCAGCTACACAAGCTATGTATGAACTTGCTGGTTTCCTTCTGAGCATTTAGAGCACTGTCAAAGAATACGAATTTCTCAATGACTCTCAGTGTTTCCTGTATGGAGCCAAAAGAATGACAAGAATTCACATCACCATGATAATGGATTGACTTCTTCTAACTGTAGGTGAAAAGGTCATTCCTACAAGAAACGTTTTCAAAGATGGATTTGTTCAATGAAGATCACCTTCTGAGTTCTACTTCAGCTGAATGCAAAGCTAATCTAACTGTAAAGCTAGCCCTGCTCTGAGTACCTCCAAGAGTGATTTTTTTTTTTTTTCTGTGATTTTATGATCTCTGTGTTTTATTCAGCTTCTCTTTTATTATGGGTGGTTTGTGGGGTTTTGACTTTTGGGTTTTTTTTATTCTAAGTCTACTGGTCCCTGTACAACTGTAACTAAATCTGTTTCCTGTGTCAGGTATCTTTACAAATCATATTATCTTTCTTCTGATGACCCTTTTTCATCACCAATGCAACAATTATGCTTATTAAAATTTCACCTATAAAGGCTTTTTAATACCTCCACAAGTGCAGAAACAGGATTCAGCCTGCTTATGAAGGATAAAGAGGAATATTACCCTGCTCTCACTATCTAAGAGGATAAAGGGCAAAGTCTTAAATATTTCTGCTTTCATTCTGATTTATCTAAATGAGTTTCTGTAGTGAGTAAAGCATGCAGGAGTTTGTCTATCTATCCTGGATGCTCAATAGTTATTTACTGTTATATTGGGTGACTATCAGAGAAGGACCTGGGGTGCTGGGTGACTGCAGACTGAATATGAGTCAGCTGTGTGCCCAGGCAGCCAAGGAGGCCAATGGCATCTTGGCTTGTATCAAAAACAGTGTGGCCAGTAGGTCTAGGGAGGTGATTGTGCCCCTGTACTCAGCATTGGTGAGGCCACACCGAGTGCTGTGTCCAGTTCTGGGCTTCTCACCACAAGAAGGACATGGAGGTCCTGGAGCAAGTCCAGAGAAGAACAACCAGGCTGGGGAAGGCGCTGGAGGGCAAATCCTTTGAGGAGCGGCTGAGGGAGCGGGGGCTGTTTAGCCTAGAGAAGAGGAGGTTGAGGGGAGACCTTATGACCACCTACAACTATCTGAAGGGAGGTTATAGAGAGATAGGTGATGGTTTCTTCAGCCAGGTGACAGGTGATAGGACAAGGGGGAATGGCATGAAGCTGTGCCAGGGCAGGTTTAGATTGGATGTTAGAAAAACATTTTTTACTGAAAGAGTTGTCAGGGCCTGGAACAGGCTGCCCAGGAAGGTGATCGAGTCACCTTCCCTGGATGTGTTCAAAAAAGGGTAGATGGACCTTGTTATTCTATGATTCTGTGACTAGTTGTCATGGTTTAACCAAGCAGGCAGATAAAATAACCCCACAGCCATTCACTCACTCCCCTGTTAATAAAGGAAAGAATTGAAAAAGGAAAAGATAAAAAAATGTGAGTTGAAATAAAGGCACTTTAATAGGATTAAAAAAGGAAGATGATGATGATGATGATGATGATGGAATATGCAAAACAAGTGATGAACAGCACAATTTCTCACTACCTGAAAATAAATGCTTCACAAGACCCCCACGCTGTTCTGCCCCCACCACACCCTTCAATTACATATGGAACATGATGCCATATGGCATGGAATATCCCTTTGGCCAGTTTGGGTCAGCTGTCCTGGCTGTGTCCTCTCCCAGCTTCTTGGATGCACCCCACCTTTTGTTAGCAGGCCAGCACAAAAAGCTGAAAAGTCCTTGGCTGCTTGGCAAAGACTAAAAACATCAGGGTGTTACCAACACTATTCTCATCCTAAATCCAAAATGCAGCACTATAACAGCTGCTAGGAAGAAAATTAACTCTATGATTACCAAAACCAGGACGTGAGCTTTTTTTATGAAATTGAACGTACTAGAAGTCTAAATCCTTATGGCTTGAACTAGAGAACTAGGCTCTCTAACTCAGACTTGCAATAGACATATACAATAGTATCAGATACAAAAAAGTACATACAAACACCTCAAACATAGTAACTACACTCAATACATGAGCGATACCATTAATTCACAATAAATTTATTTGTCCTTAGGGGCTTGTGATCTTGAATGCCTCATTTTAAATGCAACAGTTAATAGAATTTAGTCCTCTTTATTAAAACAGCAAACAAATGTAAAAGAATCTCCATACTACCATATTTTAAATGGTCAAAAGACATGCTTATATAGGAATGTAACTATCTCAGAGGATTTACAAACCTGGAGCTAATACTACTTTTAATGCATATTAACCAGAAATCTTCTTATGCTGTCTCCCACTGCACATCCTAGTAAAAAGCTGCTTTTTTATTACCCCTCAGCAAAAATTTAAACAATGGCACAGAGTTTCACAGAACTCAGCACCTTTGCAAAGATTAAATTTTCCATTTCAAATGTAAAGCAAATAGCTTTAAAGCCTGTGATATACTGCAACTTAAAAATATATCTCTTTTATAAAGTTTCAGTAGAAAGCAGCTAAGGGGAAAAATATATTTAATGGATTTTTCAGAAGACAAGAATCTGAAAGAAATTCCTCTCTAAGGTACAGAAAGAATAAATTAATGATAAATCTGATTAGTTAAACTCTATGTACCCAGAAACAATGGAATTGCTTTCACTTCTAGAAGTCATCCTTGGATGAAGGAGGGACATGAAAAATTGTCATCAAGATGTGTCAATATTGAGAAGACTGCTGTAACAATTCAATAGATGACAATATTGCATGCAACTATATTTTTCTCCCAGCTGAGTGGTCAGTGTTGAAATTGGTTAATTTAACTACTGTAAGAGTCCTGGGTGGTTCAGTATTGAAAGCAATTTTCTCTGCTACTCTGCCTGTGGTGTAGGTGAGGGGAACAGACCTGAAACATCTTTTCCTTAGCATGAGTCAGTGTGAAGCTTATATCCAATCCATTATCATAATCCTTAAGAAACAAAAGAAACAGAATTGGTGTTCAGGAAATCAACTACTTGGTTGGTTTTCTATATCATGAAAAGCTGTGCTTTACAATCCAATTAGCCATTCTGTGCATTTTGGTTGAAGTTACTCCTCTACCTGTCACTAAGTTCTCCCACTTTTCTGCCTGAGATCTGCAGTCCTGAAACATCCTCAGTTTTACAAGTCAGAAAAATTACATTGCCCATTTTAATTAAACAGTTGGTAAATTGTTCGGTGGTCAGTCTCTAGTCTTGATCTTATGGTTTTTTGCAATGTACTTTTGCAGAAAATTGCCTGGAAAAGAGAACTTTGAAATAGGATAATACTTCCACTGGAAAATAATATAAAATATATAGTTCTTACCATTTTATTATATGATTTTCTCAGACTTAATCATTGCACTGAGATTGTCTGTTGTTGTATAAAAGGCTTATCTCTCAAGTTATTCGTTGCTATTATCCTACTTTTGCCCAGTCATTTAAGAGAATATATGTCTTTTTTTTTAATTCACATAGAGACTGCTGATGGGGAAACTCTGCTATCTCGCTATGCCAAATTAGTTGTGTTTACTTTCATACATTGAGTAAAGTGGTATACATTTTTAAATGCTTTTGAAATGTCCAGATTTGTAGTGACCTTGGAAGTGGGGTGTGAGGTTCAAGTGTTGGTGTAACAGATGGATTAATACTGTCCTTCATCACCACTCCGAACTGAGAACTCATTGTTGCAGAGAACTCTAGTCATGGGAAGTGGCCACAGAAAGTGAAAAGCTCATTCAAATGCTGGCTTCCACAGCAGTCTGGATGCACCAAGCAGACTACCAGGGATTTAGGAAGTCAGAGTGCTTTGTCCTCCTGATTGAAGTTCTTTTAAGTAGTCAAATGCAACTGTAAGTTTTGTGTGCAAAAGAATAATAATATATTTTAAAAATTCCCTGAAGTAATGACTATTGATTGCTTGATTGCAATCAATGACTATTGACTATTGATTAAAAATACAGAATTATTATCAGTTCCAGTTTCCTAGAGAAGGATAGTGGTGATGGTGTCTTCTTTTGTTTTTCTTTCAGTTTTCAATCAATATGCAAATTTTAAAATGTCAAATGTTGCTACAAGTCCCTCATGACACTGGTAACTGAATCTGTTTATAAGAATGGAAGCTGCCCTTCTCATTTTCCACAATCCACCAATTTCAGGTCCTAAGATACAAAGGACAGTAAAAACAGAGAGCTGGACAGAAATATATAGTTTTAATGGAGAAGCTGTTTCTTTAACAAACAGAGATTTTAGCCATATATGTTTACCAAAATTCCTTTAGTGGGGCTACTATGTTTCTTTCCTTTCGTTAATATCAGTAGTCATAAGAAAATGAGTATTTTTTGTTTATCTCCTCACCAGCAAAACTGCATTCAGATAACTTTTAGCAGGACAGTTTTTGCAAAAACAGCTTAGCCTCTATCATCAGTCACATCCATCATCAGTAATCCAGTAACGTCCCAGCACACTAAAATATCAAACGCCTTTTTTTCCATGATGCTAATAATTTACACTGCCTTGACAGATGGTATGATTTGGGCTGAAGAATAAATGGAAGAAAAGAAAATTGTTTCTTTTCTGTGATGGGAGTTACAAGTCCCATAGAGTAAAACACAGGTAAAATCAAGGAAAGCCAAAGAGCGCATAAGAAGGGGGAAAAAAAAAAAGAAATGAAAAGAAAAGAAGAAAAAGATTACTTGTCTAAAATACTCCATGTGGACACCAAAGGAAGCATAAAGGACTTTGGAGGCAGATCAGAAAGATTGCTGAGAGATATTTGGAATATCTTTCTTGAATAGGAATATATATAGGTAAAATGACCAATTCATGGCTCGCTGTTGTAGTGCATTCTCATAGCAGAAAATACGTGAAAAGTAAATAACAGAAATATTGAGGGAGGGGTGTAATTATTATTTTAGGTTTTGAGGTTTTGGTTGTGTTTTTCAATGGGTTTTGTTTGTTTGTTTGGATCATTTTTTTTTAAATTATCACTATATGAATTCCTGTATGGGCAGGACTTTTCAAGGTTATTTTATTCCACTTTATGAATTTTAAAAATCCTATTTATTCACATTTCAAGTTATTTTTGCATTCAAATACTATTTAACTAAAATACAGGTTTGTCATATGCTTGCTCACAGACTAGTCAAAGCTTCAATGTGTTTTCCTTTGCAAAAAATGATTGCACAGTATATAAATTGAGTTTAAGTTGCATGAACTGCTTCTTTTTAAATAGTATATTCTGTCCCTAAATATTAACATTTATTAAGTTGAGAGTTTATTTCTTCCTTATTAGATAATTTTTTTTTCCAATAGCTGCTTTTTTTTTTGTTTTGTCATTCATATCTTCCATTCTTGGAAACCTGATCCAAAACCCATGAAATCTAGTGGAGGTTTAGTTGAGAGAAATATATGCAAGAAATTATTTTTCTATGTTCCACTTGTGTACTTCTCCCACTTATTTTCTTTTCAGGTTTGAGTAGTTAATAGGATTTTTCTCTATTTTTTTATGCTGCTTTTTCTGGCATTTCTTATTTCCTTTCCTGGCTTCTGTTCAGACTCCAAACACCCAAACATTCAAAACCTTCTCCCCACATAATTACATTTACAAGGGTCCAAAACTCCTGCATGCTAAATTACATTTGACTCAGGCTGTCCTTCTGGAAGGAGGAGAGAAGGAAGAAAAAAAGCTTTAGTGTCTCTCCTGAAAATCAATTTTAAAAATAAAAAACATGTGCTTCCAGTAGCTGTTTTGCACCTTCAGAACTGTACGCCTACTCCAGCAGCTATTTGATGTAAACATTAGAATCATTCTCCCCTGCATATATTCTCATTCTGCTCTTCCTAAAAATATTCTTATATCTGCCATTATTTCTTCTTGTGCTGTGAAGGGGGCTGGATCAAGAACATTAATCAGCTTCCCAGATACTTGAAGCCATTATTTTTAGTCCTTCGATTCTTTTATCATTCCTCTTCCCTAACAGTAATTTACTCTACTTATCCCTGATCGGTGAATGAAGCCAAAATCTGCTCCTGTTTGTTGTGGCTCCATTCTCTGTTGTCCAAGGTAGCTCACTGTGTTGGTGTGTAGTTTGGGCAATGTTGGTGGTTATATTGCTCTGTTGGATTTCACAGCTTCCAGAAAGTTGTTCTCCATAAGTTGTGGGGTCAGTTCACTTTAATGGTTAAACATCACTTATTGGTCATAAATGATTGTTGTCTTTTCTTGATCTCACACACATAAGGCAGAATAAAGATAAGAAGTGGTGTAAAGAAATAAACAATAGCAAAGAGAAATTAAAGAAAAAATTCTTTATTATTTGTCATTACAGCACTTTGAGCCTTTTATAATTAGGCATAGTCGTATTTCTGAGAGACTAGAGTGAACATGGGCTGCTACGGTTCTTTAGTAGGGCTCTGGTGTGAAATCCATGGTGCTTCCAGCATGGGTTTGGACAGTGGTAATGGGGAATGTGTTCTTACATGTCTTCCCTCCATCTGCTGCAATTTATTTGCAGGTTGAAGAGAGCGAAAATCTGGGGAGTTTCTGTAGGGAAATACTCCCTGGATGCTACACAAAATGGTGCTGCACATCTGTCCAGGAATCCAATATTCCTGGTTCCTGTTTTCCCAGAGCTGGATAAATTAATCAGGAAAACCCTAGTAGGAATGTCCATCTAGTTATGGGATTTGTTTGGCCCCACATTACAAAAACTACTTCTTGTTTTCTTAAGAGCATTGTTAAAACTGTGTAAGCCCACTTAACTAATTTGCATTTTCCAGCAAAAGGAAAGTCTGTATTAGTTGCTTATATTTCTATTACACATATAGTACAAAGGTGGCCATTAGAATTCAGTGCTCAACAGGATTTTCTGTTATTCTGTATTTGTTCTGTTTTGTTCTTTCTGTATGTAAGATCATATCTCATATATTTGTTGTGGGTTGTTTTTTTTAATTCTGGAAGAGTATTGTAGTTTTAAAAGAGCAGAAGGTGAAAACTGTTGATAAAACACAGAGCTCAAAATAATACAATTAAACAGAAGTCATTGCTCGCTATCGTTGATATAATATTGGCATTTTTAGTAGAACTACTTTTAGTTAAAAATACAGGCACCTTTCAGTAACTTTCTTTTCATTGGAGGCAGTCAGTCTTTGGAAATCAGTAGTTCCTAGTATTTAATTGTTAGATAAGATTTCTGTAATGGATTACTATCTCTTAAACTTGTTGGATTGGGTATTTTTTTCACACACTTACAATTCTGTAAAATGAAACTTGGCTACATCAAGGCCAAAAGGAAAATCATTATGACTCAATTTAATGGAAGCACATATCTTCCAGGAGAGATGCATATTAGTCCCTACATGAATGATATGCCAAAATCCTTGAGTTAAATGCACAGAAGCTTCTTGTCCAAAGATGCACAAGAGGCCAATAGCGGTATGAAGAATGAATTCTGAATGCAAATCCCTAGCTTCTAGGCTACCTTCTCCTTGGAGATGTTGATGTACCAACAATTGAATCCCCATCCACAAATGATATCTGGGAGCATCAGTGAACACTGCTTGTTCTGCTGTATGTTTGTTTATAAATGTTTGTGTGATATGATGCTTACTAGGGATGACACTATCTTTTCGGCATATTCTTTGTAAAAAGTAAACATACACTGGCATCCTCAGTAAGATCAGGCCTACAAGGGAAGAGTGATGTGACATTTTGCAGTGTTTTATTGACCACAGAAAAAGCGACTGTGATTTTGTCCTTTGCACAGGTTCACAGGAGAGAAAAAGCATTGCTCTGAGCCTCTTGAATCTCTCAGTAACACAGTACTGTCAGATCAAAACGTTAATTCTTAGCCCTGTAACCTTTTTGCTACTAACATTGCACAATAAAAGGGTATATCTGAGGAAACATGGCTAAAATATCTAGATAGCTTTGTGTGTACTTACAGTATTACAGTACATTCCCCTTCTTATCATATACCTCTTTAAACACTGAAATTTAAATACTCTGTCACTTTTCTGACATAACTGATAGCATATGATACAACCTCTGCCTTCCAATACATAACATCTCATTTGACAATCAGTAATAACTAAGTCTATCCTCTCAAATTTCAGAGCAGAAAATTCAATGAACTTCATATCACCCCTATCTTCACATTCCCCTTTCAATCAAATGTTTCCCAGAAGCAAAGTCATAAGGACAGCTTCTTCTCTTCCAAACTCTTAATTCAGATAAAGGTTTTACATCTGTGACCTTAAGTTCAAAGTGGTAAGTGAACATAGAATGGACACAAACCACCTAGCAGTTCTCTAACAAATAAATATGGAGCAAAGTATTAGTTAGCAAAATTTAAAATCAGGTCATTTAGCTTATAATGGTTAAAGACAATTTTTTATTATAGAGAAGGATGGTACCTTCTTGCAGGTATTTGTAGTGCTTTTATCTGACCCATATTCTTTTCTTTAGAGTAAGTAAAATCCCTGGATGTAACAGGCTGAGCACAAACAGGAGCTTTCTGTACTATGAAAACCATTTACCAGGGAAACCTTGTGAGACTTTTAAAACCTGCTGATTTGTAATGTTTACAGAAAAGTCCTTTCAATTTGAAACTAAAGACTGGATTATTGAGACCTTTTTTATACCTTCTGGAAACAATAAAAAGTATGGCATCTGAAGTTACACTAAACCCTGTCAATATTTGGTGTATATAAATATCTGAATTAAAATCACAAACCAAACCAAACCAAACCAAACCAACCAAACAAACAAAACCCCAAAAACGAGTATGAGAGATCATTTAGTCAGCAGGTACATAGAATCACAGACTGGTTTGTGTTGAAAGGGTCCTAAAAGGTCATCCAGTTCCATGGGCAGGGACACCCTCTACTAGCCCAGGTTGCCCAAAGCCCCATCCAATCTGGCCAGAGCTTCTCTGGGTGCTCTGTGCCAGGTCTTCACCAACAACACAGGGAAGGATTTCTTCCATGTATCTAATTTAAATCTTCCCTATTTCAGTTTAAACCCATTACGCCTTCTCCTATCACTATATTCCCTGAAAACTAGTCCTGCTCCAGCATTCCTGTAGCCCCTTTAGGTACTGGAAAGTTGCTATAATATCTCCCTGGAGCCTTCTCTCCAGGCTGAAGAAGCCCAACTCTCTCAGCCTGTCTTCATAGGAGAGGTTCTCTAGCTCTCTGATCATCCTCATGGCCCTCCTCTGGACTCATTCCAACAGGTGCATGTCTTTCCTGTCCTGAGGACCCCAGAACTGGACACTGTACTTCAGGTGGGGTTTCAGCTGAAACATTTTCAATATGTTTTATAAACTTTCACAAGCCCTGCAGGCCTCTGATTTCAGTCAGTAAGGATGGGCTCTATGATGATATATAGTGACTTACAGAGCCTAGGCTGGGAGAATTACATTTTGAAATCAGATCTTGTGAGAAGATTTATCAAATTGATTATTATTTAACTTTTTTATCTTCCTATATATAAAAAAGTTACCTTACTGGATACACTCAGGAGTTAATATTACCTTCAAAAGTACATTTTTAAAGGCAGTTTGAGTGGGTTTTTTTGAAGATTAATGGTTTACTCTGTCAAAATATTTCTGAAACATTCAGCAGTGAAGAGATCAGAAAATATCTTCCAGTGGAATTCAGGGAATACTGTTGAATGCCTTTGTGTATTACTGTAACCTGGTGTTGCTAAAAGTGATCGACTGGGAAAAGGAGAAATAGCAGTTGGGTACTGGCCAGTTTGTGAATTGAGACAGAACTAGGATTGGAATGGAACTTCATTTTCATCTACTTGCTGCAGGATTTGATGCAACAGTCACAGAAAGCCTAGGCTGCTATTGTATCTCTCTGTATGGCAGGCTCACCTATGGCAAGAAAATTTCAAGTTGTCAGAGATTTTGTGCTCCACTTGTACAGCCCAAAACAACCCCTTTCTACTCAGCTATGGTAGATTTTACACTGTGCATAACAAAGATCTTTCTTTGAATATAACAGAAGTGCTAAATACTTTGAAACCATAGTAGCTATGGAACTGTTCCATTTTGAATAGCAAAATATGTTTTGTTTCATTTGGTTTAATTTGTACAGACTGAGCAACTTCCTAACTTCACAGAATCACAGAATCACAGAATAGCAAGGTTGGAAAAGACCTTTGAAGATCATCAAGTCCAACCATTCACATCCTAAACTAAACCAGATCCCTAAGTACTTCATCTACCCTTGTTTTGAACACATCCAGGGAAGGTGACTCGACCACCTCCCTGGGCAGCCTGTTCCAGGCCCTGACAACTCTTTCAGTAAAAATTTTTTTTCTAACATCCAATCTAAACCTGCCCTGGCACAGCTTCATGCCATTCCCCCTTGTCCTATCACCTGTCACCTGGCTGAAGAGACCATCACCTACCTCTCTATAACCTCCCTTCAGATAGTTGTAGGTGGTGAGAAGGTCTCCCCTCAGCCTCCTCTTCTCTAGGCTAAACAGCCCCAGCTCCCTCAGCCGCTCCTCATAGGATTTGCCCTCCAGCCCCTTCCCCAGCCTGGTTGTTCTTCTCTGGATGCGCTCCAGGACCTCCATGTCCTTCTTGTGGTGAGGAGCCCAGAACTGGACACAGTACTCCAGGTGTGGCCTCACCAATGCTGAGTATAGGGGCACAATTACTTTCCTAGGCCTACTGGCCACACTGTTTTTGATACAAGCCAAGATGCCATTGGCCTTCTTGGCCACCTGGACACACTTCTGAAGAATATTCCTTAAAATCCGATTTTTAAAATAAATAAAGTTAATAATACTAATTTTTATTGACATTGTTCTTCATGCAAAATGAATTCTTTCTTCTGATCTCTCTCCTAACCTGATATTGGGAAAATCTGAAGATTTAAATCTCTTATGCAAGCAATACTACAACACCAGTTGTATTCTTAACCTGAAAAGTGTTGAGAAAAAATAGATAACTTCAGCATTGCCAAAAAGCCCACTGAAGTCAGCAGAAATTTTTCTGCCTTTTCATATTCAGAGGGTTGTTTTGCCAAGCTGAATCCATGTGAAGCATCACACTTACTTGGTGTGATGTTTTCAGAAAATTTGAGGGGCAGAAGTTGACAATGTACCTGTATTATATATAGGCATTATGCTGGACCCATGTGAAAATAGTATTGGTGTAATGTACTCTACAATGGAGTATAAACAGAAAGCGGAAACAAGATCTGGACAATAACAAAAACTACAGTCTTTTCATCTCCTAGAGTATTTTATCTGAGCTTGTGCCAGGACTTCCTCTTGATAAGTATACACCATGAAGTAGTTTTGGACTAGGGAGTGGTAGGGACTTGGTGAAATGAGTAAACAGTAAGGGAAAAGGAAACATAGAGGTACCTTGTAGGAAACAAAGAAAACAAACAGAGACTTACATTATAGAGGGAACTAAATTTTCTCTTGGTACATCAAAAAGGGTATCTTTTCTTGCTGAATAACTAGGCAGTTCTAAATGCAATTGGTTGTTCGAAGGAAGTTACTAGGAGACAGTTATTAAAAAATGCTGTAGCACAATGAACACACCAAAGGAAGATTGATTATTTCCTCACTGAAACTATTTTTCTGTGTATAAATAGATAAACAAAATGGACATCTGCACTTAGGCTTGCTGTCTTCAGATGCTCTATTTTACTAGGGCTGTTGACATGCATTCTTTATAAATAATGCTACTTCTTTCAAAAGGCACTTTTAACTTTTTTTTTTTAAATACAATACCAGATAATCTTTTCTTTTCTTTGTTGAGAAAATTTTGTCCTAATATGTACATGTCAACAATATTTCTCTTCTAATGAGCTTTCTATTCTTCCAGAAAAGATGAGACACTCCTCAACATCATTTACAATGTGATTTAAGGGCCTATATTGTGATATCTAGTTGATTAAAAACCATAAGTGTACTTCCACACTATTAAACCAAGACTGATATTTCCCCAATTTCTGTAGGGAGATAAAAAATACCTGTTTATTTTATGCAGGCCATGGATCATGTGTGATTTCACTATATAGAAAAAAATTTGAAAATATTATTCAAAGTGGTTTTTCTCTTTGATATATTTTACACAGATAGTTCTTAGGATATTATCAGTTCCCCGAAGAACTTGACCCTAGGTAGGATTATGTCAAGTGCTGATTCATATGGTGGTTTAACTACATCCATAATGTTTCTCTCTTAAAAAAAAACAAAACCAAAACCAAAAAAACAATTATAAGATACAGTTACTTGAAAACTGTATGGGTTATGGTCTGTTATTATTTAATCTGTCTAAAACATTGGGTTTGATACTTTACTCAGAAAACAGAAAAAAAAGGTACCAATACACCAAAAGGACCCCAAACAAGAAACCACCAGAACAATTGAACGTGTCAAATAATTTCATATATGGTCACAGATTTGTTTTGATACAAGGTAAACGTATGAGAAGACATAATACTTTGGAAGGCTTTTCCTAATCCTAGGAAGGTAAGGATGAAGCTGTTAGAAAAGAGTGGGTTAAAATGCCATTGCATTTAAGTGTCTTTTCTTTGTCTTTTCATGTGCAAAGTGGAGAGAGCTGCTGCTGTTTAGTTTGATGCTATCTTGAACTCCTCTGATGATAAGAACAGTTTGACTAGGTGAAAACATAGGAGAGGTTGTACCTAATGAAATTGCTGAAATTCTTCAGAGAGATTACTGCCATTATAGAAGAGGTAAGTACAGTGGATGTGATCTACTTAAATTTCCAAGAAACATATTTTAAGTATTTAATCTGGTATTTCTGGATTGGTTGTAATGCAATTGTATATTAGAGAAACAAGATGCTGGATGTAATCAAAACAAGAAAAACTGCCACATTAGTTGAGAACCCACTGACCTGATTGAGCGTCCAATATTCATATACATGAGGGTTATCTTGACCCCATTCAGTGCCATATTATAACTATTTCACCTCATTGCCTTTCAGTCTAAAGGTTCTTACTTAAGAATGTATTTCTTAAATTAGATTATATTCTTGTCCTTGGTGTTCAGATGGGGTTTTTTCTCTAACATCTTGTGGCCAGTGTTTGGCCATAAAACATTTTAAATCATGTAACAGGGGAGACCACGAAAATAAATATTGTGATCACAGCATTCATGTTAGTTCATACTTTTTAATTTATACCACAAGTACTTGCTTATAAATTAATTGTTAAATTGGGAAGTAATTCCCAATTCCAATGTCTGACATTCATATATCACTAAATTCTGTTTGTTTGAGGGAATTAGTTAATTCTGTTTGCTCTCATTGAAAAATCAGTTTTGAAAAAAAGGGGTTTTGCTTTTTTAATAAATATTGATCTGTACTCAAAGCCTTTATAACTAATAGAAAGGCACATTTGCTCTTCTGTGAAATGACTGAATTTAATACCTCCATATTGATTATGGCCATACCTTTTGCTAAGGGTTCTGACACTTTTTTAATTAACCCTTCTTAGTTAAATACGACTACCAATATGTAACTCTCTCCGGTTTTGACTGCCTCAAGCTAATTTCTTAATGTTGTGTAGCTAGTCAGATCAGGAAAAATACATGAGATTGCCTTTTTCAAATGAAATAAAAACTGTAGTGATTTATCTTTAGCACATAATTTCAATTGCCCACTGTGTTTCAGAGCAGTTTCCTGAACAGTATTCTTACCTATATTTGCCCCAGAAGTTCTTTTTATATATGCACAGGTTTAGGTGATCAGAGGCTTCTTGCAGATCATCACCCAATAGTTCAGATGCCTGAAGTAATGATGTGGCGATACCGTGGGCCATACTTGGAGCTAAGCTTGTGGAATGAAATGAGGGCATTTTTTCCTGTGGGTTTGGTGACCTTGTCTGCCATGGTTTTGATTGTCATTGTGAAAAAGGGAATAAGAACTGCACTAGAAAGAGTGCTGAGAAGTATGACTTAGCCAAGAATTTAGATGTAAAATATGTTTGGGATTGGCTGATATAAGAGACTTGGGGTGAGGAACTGCAACTAAATGTATCAAGATATGCTAGAGTTGGAAAACACAATTAGGAATGGAGTCTATGTCTGGGAAGTATTCAGGGAAGAGGAATGAGGAAAACTGCTATGCTGAAGATGACAGGATGAAAGGGAATCATGCTTGAGGATCAGGGTTTGAGTCCACTTTTTTAGGAAACTAGAGGCAGAACTCTTCCTCAGACAATTCTGTCATGGTCACAAAGTTACAAAACCACCGACAGTCTTGATATTCACTCAAACAGTAGAAATCCATAAAACATGTCTAAAAGTTCAAACTGATTTATGAATCACATGGTTGTTAACATTGAACCAGATACTTGAATGTTTGGGTTTTTTCCTAGGATTCCTGCTGTAAGACAGTTGGCAATGAACTGTGCAATGAAGTGAAGTTTTTCCTGCAAACACACCCTTCTGAGATATATCAATTTTGATGTAATATCTCTAATTCCACAGATGATGTAAAATGTGGACCAGGTAATATTTGGTCCTTACTGTCAATGGTAAAGCATTTATGTATTAATGCAGACAATAAATGTACAGGGATGTGACTAGATGATTTCTCACTGTCTTTGCTAAACACTTGGTTAAGACTGAGGGCGGATCTTATCAATACTTGAGTGGTGGGTGTCAGGAGGATGGGGTCAGTCTTTTATCAGTGGTGCCCGGTGACAGGTCAAGAGGCAATGGGCATAAACTTGAATACAGGAAGTTCTACCTGGATGTGAAGAGGAACTTCTTTATTGTGAGGGTAGCAGAGCACTTGAGTGCTCTGAGATATTTGAGTACCTCGTTCTCTGGAGATACTCAAAACCTGCCCGGATGCTGGCCTGTGCAGCCCAAAGTGATCCTGCTCTGGCAGGGGGGTTGGACTAGATTATCTCCAGAGGTCCTTGCTAGCCCCTATCATTCTATGATTCTGTGACCTGAGGTTGAGGATATCTACCACTCAGCCAAAGAAGATGACAGCAGTCTAGTAGTTAAGAATCTGCTCATGCCTGTCATACCTTGCTTAAGACAATCATAATTTTATATGAAAACATATCATAAGGTATTGTCAATGCCAATTAAAAAAAAAATCTCCAGGAGTCTGCTGTGCTTGATCTCTTGTTTACTTTTTCCTCCCTTCTGAATGGGCTGTTAAAATAAATATGTGGTTTTGTTAATTCATGGCAGTAGTTCCTCTGCAGTGATTAGCTTTCTCATCAGTGCTACTAAACTAATTTTCAAACCTCTGCACTATTGCTAAGCACATAATAGCTATTGCCCTTGCACACATCTTTCCACTACCACTTTGGGATACTTGCAATTTCAATGCACTGAATGAAAAATGATACTTACAATTTAAGATCCTTCATAGAAAGGAACTACGTGAATGTAAAGCATCATTATTAAGCAATAACAACTGAATTGCAGGCCATTAACCCAGTCAGTCATTAATCCCAGAGAAATCCTCTATGCTGAACTTTTTATTATTATAATTATAAGCACAATACAAAGCAAAGAATCAATCCCACAAGTATATTGACTCTTTAGGGGGTGATACTGCTGTTGCTATATTGCATGCTATAATTACTGCGCACATTAGGTAGTCTGTTCTCACTGTAACACTAGTAATGACCAGTAAAGGAGGGAGAGGAATGCTTCCTAAGTGTTAAATCCAAATATGAGAAATATCTGTAGTCCCCATGCTCTAAGCAAGGCTACATGAAATGAGTGTCTCTCCCAAAAGAGGTACTTCATCTGAATAGCTGTTCACTGTTGGGAGTGTTCTCCTGCCTCAGTCCTCTCTCTCTGCAAGCACTAGGAATAATATACTTCCTACCTTGGCTTAGAGACAGAGAAGGCCAATATCCTTAACAAGATGTTCTGTGCCACAACCTTTCCAGCAGCTGTCTTCACAGATGGAGAAAAAGTGGGCCAACGTGTTGCATGGAAGTATGCCAGGCATATAGATAGAGAACCACACCTCTATTTCAGAATTAGATTTACAAAATGATACAGAATGAGATACTCTAGGCAAGCCCTCATTTTGGATAAGGTTGGCGGCAGGGGTTTTACTGCTGAAGTATCATCCTACGTAGCAGAAAAAAGGAAGGAGGAGGCAGCTGCAGCATGATTACCCGCTGAGGGTCTTCAGTGAACATCTAGATATCAGAACCCCATGTCTTCACTGCTATTGTTTTCTGTGCTAGCTGCAGTTGAGCTTGTGCATGCTGCACTCTCATTGCTTTGCAGCATTTACCTGACTATGCCTTTCTTTAAATCACTCTTCCTTTGTTTTGGGATATTTTCTTCCCCTCCCCATGCTCCCCTCCCCACCCCCTGTTAAATTTCCTTTGCAGTCTATTTTCCTATGGTTCTTTGGGAAGAAATGTTCTCAAAGGAGGTCTTGAAACAGGTTAGTGCAATCTTCTAACTTTCCTGTCAATATTTAAAAATGAAGCAGGCAGAATCCTTTACTTGCTATTTCTCATTTTCATGAAAAGACAATCAATTCACAGCCTTTCTGTGTTTTACAGTGACAGCAAAATCTTTTGTATTTCTTCAGTCGTTTAATAAAGGTTTTGACAGGACCTGTTTTAGAGTCTCTCTCATTGAAAACAGGGTGGGTTTTTTCCTGATGATTTGCTTGACCGAAATACAGTTCAACTGAGAAGAGGAATGGGCTTTTCAATGACAGTCCCCTTATTTGCACATTTTTACACATCAGCATTGACAAAGGCCTAGGGAGGCTTAGTGAGAAGTTCACATGGTAGGTTGATCACTGGCCAGGGGTCACTGATGCTATCACATGCCACAAGTCCCTGTGCATGCTGCACACGTGTACAGGGTAACTTCCCATAAAGAACACAAACTGGAAACGATTCAAAAGGCAATAACATCCACAAACAATTCAGCTGCATATATTCAAGTATCAAATTCTTATGAAATGCTTGCATTTTCCCAAGGAAGTTGAGGCTTATGTCACAATTTGTACGATAATGAAAGAATACTTCATCAGAAATAGTTTTGCATCCAGGAAAAATATTGGTACACTGTTTTGAACAATTTCAATGATTCTGTTTAGAATAATTGTAAACATAGTTGATTAATGTTCTCTTTTCTTTAAACCTACTTGTAAACAGCAACTTGGTAATGGAATGATCTTTTTTAGAAAAATTAAGGAATAAGAGTATGAGCTATCTGTCCTGTATTTTTACCTCCTTGATCATCAAAGTATCTTTATAGATTTTAAGAGTGTAATTTGTGTTAGATATCAAAGAATCACCACATTAATCCCACTAAACTTTATTACTATTTAAGTTTGACTGACAATTGAAGCATTAATTATTTAAATTCTACACAAAATTTGATGACATAACTATAACATAGGTTGACTTATTATGAACTTGTTGACTATAATAATTGGTGCATTTTCAGCTGAGATTATTGATTTTTCAAGATAGTTCTCAGGAGTATCATTGAAAATCTTCCAAGGCCAGTGGTGTCAACAGTGATGGGCTACAATGAGTTTCAATTTAATGTATTTCTTTGCTTAACTCCCTTGGTACTTTACACTTGAACAGATATAACAGATCTTCTGGCAACATTTATGTGAATATAAGATATATTAAATAATATGTAACATTTCAAACCTCCTTGGAGCAGTTTCCATGGAGACAAAAGGCATCCACTGGAAATTAATATACAGAGGATCTCAACTTATGGGATGGAAATATTTGATACAAGGGTTTGAAATCCTATTTCAGGAGGTAGGAATTCGTATGCCTAGTTAATTAGGGCAGTATTAATTCTTTATACATGATCCTGTGAAAAATTTGGAAAGCAAATTAAACACTTTTTATAAGGAATAAAATATTTTGAAAGCTATGTTCTTGAAAGTTTAAATTCACTCCTTTATTGAACAATGAGCAAATAATCAGGTTTAATGCAGAGACCTCTGTAAAAAGCTGGAGGGAGCGAGATTCAGTTGTCAGAGGCAGCTCAGGCAATATGGAACAGAAGCACCATCCTGCAGCTGCACAGACCCCAGCTGAAGAGTGTGCCATAGCAACTCCCTGCTAGTGAGCTCTCCCTGCTGAACATGTGTAGATGTCTAAGCTCCCTCTTTTGGTCCTTCTTCGATTCTGGTCACTTTATCCCTATTACAGGGAAATGTTTTCTCTGATGGCAGACAACTCTGCTCTGCGGTTATACACTTTAAAAGCATCCCTCGGTGATGCACTGCAAATCCAGGCAGGTTCACCCTGAAATGAACCTGCCTTCACAAAAAAAACCCAACCAAACAGAATCCGTTGCCTGACATACATGAAATCATGGTATTAACTATTAAGATGAATACACTTTAGACCCAAAGTTCTTTGTTTAGAATTAATATATTATGCTTAGACTGCTGTGCAGAGAATTGCCTTAAAGTGGAACTTAGCTCCCAGGAGCAGATTTCCATTTTGTTGTCAGCTTCTGAACATTGAAATGTCCACTCTAAACTCTGATACTAAGTCTGTGTTTGTATTATTTTAAATTATATTTAGCTGTCAGAAATTGTATGTCATTAGCAGTGGAGCTGCTTATATCAGTATCTAAATACTTCCAAATTGTTCTGATTAACAAATATGATTGCCCAAACGATGTGAGGAAAGAACTGTAAGAACAAGATAAAGAGAGGGAATAAAAGTAAAATGGTTCTTCTGCTGTGGATTAAGAGTTTACTTGGGAGGGGAGACTCTTTTATTTTTCTATCAAGATTAATAGCTATAACAAATATGATGTCTAATGACTGGTTCACAGTGGAAATACAGTATAATAACTATCATATGATACTATGCTCAGTAGATCAAATACGGGAAAACTGATAGTGATAATTACAGTAATTTATTTCATTCTTGAGGGACTGAAAAAAACTAATTGAATATAAAAACAGATGGCAGAGACCTTTGCAAAGGTCAACATTAAAAAAAAATCTTAGCTCTCATTTATCTAAGTGGATGAGACACATATAATTTGTCTGAGAGAATTAAAAAATAAAAATAAAACCCACTTGATATTCAGAACATAATGAACAACATTGCTAAAAGGAAGTAAGCAGTACTACTAGCAGGACATGAAAGATCACTCAGTTTGGCCTCCAATTACTAGCTTATTAAATTAGCTGCTTCAGAAAGTGGATGTATGTATAGAAACTCTTTTATGGCTATATAATATTGACAGAATCTATATTTGATTAACTAAGAAAGAAAATACATTTGGCTCATCCACCTTCTGCAAGTTGTTTTTTAGATTATAAAAGACTCAACTCAGTCAAAGAGTTCTAGATCAAAGCGGATGGACCGCTTTGGGTCTGCTTCAGCCAGAGTCCTAATTTTTGTCTTCTCCAGTCTTCACAGAACATAATTTTTATCAGCATATCTTTAGCATTTCTTTCCAAAAGATGTGTGCTTCCTTTCAAAAGGAATTATTAAAAAAATCCTGGAACTTAAGTGGGCTCTTTCAATATCTTCTATTTCCAGTGCATTCAATGGCAACACTATTGCAAACTCCATTGATTAATTTTTTTTTTTCAACTGCATAAGAGTAAATAGAAATTTTTCTGAGAGTTAAAAACATCTTCTGAAGGATATGCGTGAGAAGAAAAGGCATTCTTGATTTGTCAGCACAATCGAGAGATTTAAAGAAATTCACTTCATGTTACGTTTGTGTATTTTCTTTTTTTTTTTTCCATTGGAGTGAAGAATGGAATCTCATTTCTCTTCAACTTGATTTTATTTTAAATAAATCAGAGCTGAATTATCTCACAATTTGTCTGCAAATGCCATGAGAGGCCATGAGAGAAAAGGAGATGAATATAGCAAAAGTTTTGATGAAGGTATTTTTGTTAGCAACACTATCTTACTATTTTTTATTAAATGAAAATGCATTAGTAGGAGCTTCAGCAGGCTGTGTGCAAGTGCAGCTTACTGACATTTTTCTTTCTTACAGCTGCTTTCCTTCCTTTTCAATAGAGTATAAAAACATAGTTATATAACATCAAATATCTCCAAGTGTGTTTCATTTCAAACAGATGATCAAACATCATCTTGTTGCTTCATAATCACAAGGGGCTTTTGTTTGTACTGGTTATCTATCTTCATGAAGAAATGGGCTTTCCCCTCCAAGAAACTTCTCTTCTACATGGAGCAATCCCTGAATTTTAAAGAAACAGAAAGCCGTGATAGAGTTGGCCATATATTATGAAGAAAAAAATTTCCAGATAAGTCTGATTTTCTCCAATATTCCAGGTATCTCATCAATTACAGAGGAGAAAAGAACTAGGAGAGTCTCTGATGATTTTTACAATTCACATGGACTTTCTGTTTAAAATATAATATTAATTAGCAATTAATACTGAAAAGAAGTTCTCATTTTTCTTATTCAAATCTACCCCTGGAAAGAATTGATTTTAATATTTTTCACATGGTGCTAGTATTCTGGCAGCACAATCTAACATTGATTATTCTGTTAAGAGGGTGGTTTTGAAAGTCAAATAATACAAGCATCAGCTTCTTTTGTCTCAACATTGGCTCTGGCAAAACAACTGTTTGAGTATCAAACTTCTGTGACTGAATTTGATCATCCTTTCACCAGCAGTAGATCTCGTATTGTTTGTTGCAAGTACAAAGGGTTTTTTTACATGTATGAAAAAAATTAAGTTCTGATATCTGGAAATAAGAGGAAAGAACAGTATATTTTTTTCTGATGTATTAAGTAACATGAAGTGAGGTGAAGGGCATGTTGTTGTTCTTGTCATCACAGCTAAACTAGTAGAGGAAAAAGCAATGGAAGGTTTCATAAAATCATAGGATGGCCTGGATTGGAATGGACCTCTAGTCCCAACCCCTCTGCGGTGAACATGAACACCCTCCACTAGACCAGACTGCTCGAAGCCCTGTTTAGCCTGGCTTTGAACACTGCCAGGGTGGGGACAAGTTGTTCCAGTGTCTCACCACCCTCACAGTGAAGAATTTCTTCCTTGTATCTAATCTAAATCTACCCTCTTTCAGTTTAAAGCCTTTAAACCTTGTCCTTTCACTGCATATGTTGGGTTTTGGTATTTTTAAGTAAGAGGTAATTCTAGAACTTGGATTTTTTTTTTTTTCTAGAAAAAATAAATACAGGAAAAAGAGATCCACATCTTATTTAATTTATTTGGGAATAATAAGATGTCAAGTCCTGCAGTGAAATAGTGTATATGAGCAGTATGTAGACATTTGAACTCTTCTATATGGAATAACTTGTAGTATCAGGTCTTAGATATCTACATTTCTCTTAATATTGAATACAAGGGTTCAAGGTGAACTTGAATATTTACATGACTCAATAATATTTATTACATTCCTTTATTGCAATACATAATATAACTTTCTAGTCTCTCATATGGTAGTTGTTTTTTAATATAGATCAACCTATATTTCTAAAATATGCCTGAAAATGACCGGCTTACTTAGTAAACTTATTGACAGGGAGGAAAATACCGTTCCAGTGTCAAAAGGAGAACATCCTCTAGTCTAGGAAAACAGTTTGTAAGTTCAACAGAGGCATTTTTAGCTGTTTTCAGAATAACCGTTCCTACCTTGAAAATGAATTGTTGCACATGACAATATTTGAGATATTTACATTTTTAATGGAATAGTTTTCTGTCACGAAATACTGCTGTGCTGGATTTGAAGGGTGTTTGTTTCAACATGATACAGAAATGAAGTATATTAATTTCAAATATATTGAGCTTAAAATACCTTACACTATTCAGACCACTGTTTCCAAGTCATGAGATTAGGAAATTGCTATTACACAAACTAAATATTTTTCTCTCTCTGTCTGGGACCAAAATTTACTTTAAAATCTCAGTATTTTTTGCAGATACTAATTTAATATTCAACCAGGTCTAATCAATGTAAAGTCCAGACCATTTCCAGTTCCACAGGCAAAATCTCTCAGAAAATTGATCTCACTTTTACTGCCTCATGCATAAAAGCATGAGTGGTGCTCTGTGCCTTCTGTTCTGAACTAATAGTGAAGAACCTGTGTTCATCCTTACCACTCTCCTTCACTTGTGTGTAGTATTATTGGGGTATTAATCCATCACATATGCTTTCCAGAAAGGGAACTGACAGAAGATTCTGACTCTAGCCAGCAGACCTCTTTATGCTCTCAAATGGGAGTGAAGAGCTGATTCAGGCTGTTGAAATACTTCCATTCTTTAACTATGTGTCTTATTCTTTAGAGAATAGCTTATACTCTGTTTTAAGAGATAAGAGGAGATCCTCCTAGATGAGGGATGTGAAACTAATACAATGAACACTGCGGCCAATACTGTTCTTCCCCCAAGCCTTTACAAAGATGTGTTGCATTGAACTTTATAATGATAAGCATTGTGATAACGACCATATAATTAATGCATCTTCTGGACATGAATAAATACATAAATCTGAGTGAAACAAACCTGAAGGTACAACACAATAGTGAGTGGAGGTGGCTGCACCTGAACACTTGGATAGCAAAAGCAGAAGCTTACTTTGCTGGGATTTACGTGTGTATAAGGATGCTGCACAACCCATTGAGCCTGGTCATTTGTGTTTCATTTCTATGTTGGTTGTATTTCTGTATTGGGAAGATAGGAGCCTTTAGAAGACACTTTGACAAATAATAATGATTTTCCGGGTTTCTGTTTTGTCATGTGCTAAAGGATTCTCATGGGAGAACATAAAGTGCATTCCTTCAAATGAAGGACTTTAAAAATTAGGACAGAATTCTGTGTTTGATGGTGTCAAACAGAAGGAAGTAATGGTGAGCCTGAAGGAGGAGATTATACCAGAGACAAGTTAAGCAGTTTATCTTGTCAGAACCCTTTTAAATGCTTCTGAAAAAGAGTTTAAAGACATCAATATCAAAGAGTAGGACAGGACCAAGGCATGGAAAATAAATGCGGATACCGTTTTTAAATTCTGTAATGAACTTGTATTTTTTGACATTTATATGATTTGGGATGATATATTTATATGTCTTAAGGATGGAAAGGAGTTTAGGGAAATAAATCGTACTGATTCTTTGCGACAAAAAATAATGTTCAGGTTTCCTAACAACTGACAATCCAGCACATACACAGACCCATATTTTTGTTTTGCATATATCCATCCTATGTTTAGCATTTGTCTCTTTCAGTCTCATTTCATGTTCTCCCCTTTTGAAACACAGTTTCCACAGTAACCAGTCTCATCATTTCAGGCAACAATAGCTTACCCTGCTACAAGTCTACTAAGTCAGCTTGTTGAATGAGTCTTAAATATATAAAGTGCTTTGTGAACTTAGCATGAAGCTAAAGGGAGAAGCATTTTAATGATACTTCTCATATTAATGAAGCATTTTAATATTGAAAAAGGACCTTAATGTAAAAATGAAATATAATTCTGCATGTTGTACGAAGAAGTTCTGAGAAACTGTGGCGGTCATGCTGCTGCCTTCCAAGGCATTTTAATAAACTGAGTATCAAATCAAGGCTGTGAGACTAGACTTTAGTGAAAATAGACTGAAGAGAAAAATAGTGACTTTTCTTCTTTATGTATATCTGATCCTTCCTCTTAGGAAAATGAGGGAAAATTCCTAGATTTGTCCATTTAAAAAGGCACAGGAACAATCCTGCTACTAATTTTAAGGCTGTGAATATTACGAAATTTTCCTCGGGGTCATGGTTGAAATACCAACATGAAAGCAAAGACAAAGGAAAATTGCTCACAAACAAATGGCGTCTAAAAGAAAAATCTGTACATTTAGAGAAAAGAGACATAGAAAACAGGAAAAAAAATTCCTATGGTTTTATAATGGACCTAATAGAAAATATTTATGTTTCCACCTGAAAGTGTTGTTAGTTAGTTAGTGAGGATATTTGCTTCTGACTTCTTTCATAATGTACTTTTCTTTGCAGAAGTATGAAAAAATGTGTGTTTTCATACAAATTTCATACTCTTTACACATGGGAAAACACTGATTTTTCCACTCTGGTTCAGGAACTGAAATGAACGGGGTTTCTGTTTCCTAAGAAATTGCTTTCCTGGCTTCACAAGCCAGACAGAGTGATCCTAAAAATAATCAAGTTCCTAAAGAATTTGTGGAAAATAATTTGTGATACAGATCTTTTCTCACAAAGTAAGAAATTCCAATGCAGATGTCGACCAGAACATAGGTACTTTGGAGATACAGGTAGATGTTACTATAGTGGATGTGAGAAAGAGAATTCAGCATATGGTGCTGGAATTTACGGGACACAAATTACACAAAACCTGACTTAATTTCTTCCTCAGCTTTCTGATACTCTCCCATTTCTAAAGCAGTGAACCAAATAGATCAAGAGGCATCCCCAGATAATGAGATAGGAAGAGAATTCAAGCCAGTGGTTAACTAGCTCACTTGCTCTAAGGCTGTTAGAACAAGGGTGAAAAGCACAAAATGCTCTGGATTCAGCTAAAGGGGAGGGTTAATGTTTTGGAGTTTTTTGCAGTTGTAATGCTGTAAAAGCTTAATATTCAAAGGTCATTATTCTTACCCATTTGTTTAAAAAAGACATACTTCTGTGTTGCTGCTCAAAGTACTTGGCCCCTTTCTTTTATTCTCTTTCATCTAAGAAGAGCAGCAACTTCTTTTGGCCTCTCTAAAGTGACTTAAGATACAGCCTACAGCTGCAGGCTCCTGGGAGTCCCCAGCTGAAGGTAAAAGTCAACTAATTTCTCATCCATTTGGGCACAAGATGATCTGAGTCATTTAGCTTCCTGCCTTTCTCCTCATGGCCTAGAGGCAGGTAATTTCTTGTTTATTGCTCTAAAACTGGCTTTTCCTTTTCCTTCCCTATTCTTCTCCCCAAAAGTACTCTGGCAGTAAAACTTATAAAGAACTTTGCTGAATTTTGATTTTTAAACTGTGGTTTGCTGCCCTGTGAGCTAAGATATGTTCTATGTTTACGTCTAAATCAGACTTTCAGCTACTTCCTGCTTTCTTATTTTAAAGTATAGCAAAATTTGTCTTCCTTCTTTCCTCTCTATGCCAGCCTCTCTGTGTCTTCCCCCTTCTGCAAAAAAGTACAGTTTACCTGCTTTATTTTAAGTTACATCTTAGAGACCTTGAAAGTCCCTGAGTTTAGGAACCTGGAGTTTACTGGGGTCACAAATATACCTCAAAGGTCCAGAACTGCCCCAAAGTATTTCTTTTCTAATTGTTTTCACTGTACCTCAAGCTTACTCTCTGCCTGTCAAATCCCAGAACATGAACCGATGCATTATTAAGTGAAGATTTTAAGGCACAATTTCTGGCTTCAAAACTGAATAATAGATAGGAGATTATTTTGAAAAAATGAATTAAAATTAAATAAAACCAAGCAGGGGGAAGTAGTACATAATCATGTGTCTTTGAGAAGCTCCTGCATGCTAACATTCATAGTTACTATAGCTGATTAGTTCCCCACTGAAAATATATATTCTTATAAGAATCTAGACAGTGAACACTAAAGATTAATTTCAGTAAATATGCTTCTGCATTGGAAGAAAACAATTCCTTAAGGACACAGCTGATCAGACTTACACAAAAATATTTAAAAAATCAGCATACATTTGGTAGCACTGGTAATCACTGACTTTTTATGAACAGTACCTGCACTGCACCCTATTCCTAGTGACAAATATTTTCCGAAACAGCCAAAAGCATAGGAAAAAAAAATCTACAGGCATGAAACTGAATGTGTTCAACTGTGATTTTAATCTGGAGAGTTTAAAAGGCAAAAAGGAATTGAGAAGCATTTGGGGTTTTTTCTTGTTCTTGCTATTAAGTTATTTCACATCTCATTTTCTTTGCTTTTGCTATTGTAAATTCCCTTTTGTTTGGATTATTTGTAATATGGCAACATCAGGTGTTCTGAACAGTCAGAAGACTTTGAAATTGCAGAACCATTTGAAAAAGTGACTGTTGGCAATAGACAACTTAAAAAAACCCCTTGGTCTCCTAGAGATAATGTATGTATTAGCAATAGATTTGGGAAACCCCAGATAATACCTTACTCTGATGTTGCAAACAGCATAGGATTTTAGATTCCTACCATTTCTTTTTAATAAAACTTGACTTAAATATTGATGAAAATAAATATTGGAATAATTTTCCATTCCAAACTTACTTTCCAATTTCAGGCAGGACAGTACATGCATATATATGTATGAATATATATTTAAATATTTAAATAGTTTCTAAATTAAAAGAAACTTGTTTATTCCCCCAGGCGAATTATTTTTATTAGCCATTTTTTGTTGCTAAGTGTGTTATGCAACTCAAGAAAACATCTTTTACCTAAGAGAAACTGGAGAGGTTCTTATATATCATTCTTCCCGTCCTAGGCTTTGTCACATACATTTATCAAGTATAGAAATGCTCTGAATGAAAATAAGTGTTTTAACACAAAAACTGGGAGTTGGAGCAAGATCTTTACAATCCGCAGCTGACAACTGTGGGGTTTAAACAAAACTCCTTGCCATAAGTAGACCTCTTTATGGACCATTCTTGGCCTGCTGCCTGAAGTAAAATTATTTTATTTCTATTGAAATTAGTGCTTTTCCTTTAAAATGACCACGACACTTAGTTACTTGGGCACAGGGGAATGAGATCTTTAACTTGCTATTCCTTTTTTAGCCCTCCATAACTGAACAAAGGGACAGTGCCTCTACCGGTTTTTTTTACAAAAGCTCATCTTCAACAAGTAAATTTACAGCACTTGCTCAACAGAGATATTAGTTAATGCTCCATTTATCTCTTTGTGAGGTCTCAGAAGATGTCTCCACTGAGGTGTTGAAATGAGACAGGCTCAGGAAAATAGTAGTTACTAACAGTCCTTCTTTGAAGGACATGCGACAGCTGTCAGAAGCCATTCTCACTGAGCATCTGGACTTTTTATTTTTCCTTCTCTGTCCAAGTACTTTCCAAAGTGTTTTGAATTTATGTATCTTGGCATGCTTCCTCAGACACAACTAGCTATGTTGAATCATAATGTTCATGTGGAAATGGAACCTGCAGTTATGAAAGATCCTGATCAAGGATAAGTAACAGCATAAGGAATAAGCATTACAGGGGTGCATGATGCAAAGCGTCCATGAAAGGGGCTGCTTGAGCAGACAAGAAAGCAAAGTAGCAAAGTCTAATGACCATCAGTTCTTGAAGTGAAGGACATAGCAAAATTTAGCTAGCCATCATAAGTACTACTGAAAATCATGGGACAAATGATGGTTACCTGAGAGAATATCTTTAACTCTGTGTTCCTGGGGCACTCTTATTGTCATCAATTAGAAACTAATTCAAATGTGCAAGTATTATTACCAATGTGAACCATGAAAACATGATGCCAGTGACAGATTTTCTGTTGCAATTCCAGAACATTTCCCATTCATAATCAAAGAAGTTTCTTTATTAAAAAGAAACATTTTATATCACTTTCCCAGAGTATACTAGATAAGTTAAAATTCAAACAATTTAATCACCTGTGTAAAAGTTTGTTTTATGTTTTTCACTCATCAGAAAATTAAAAATAATTAAAAAAAAAAAATTGAACCCAAATCTGCATGGGGACAGTATAATTTCAATTAGAATGAATGTAGTGTTCCTGGTGCATGCATGGTTGTCATCACGCTGTCATGTTAACACTGTTCCTTTTGTCTTTTTATCAGATGTTATGGCTAGTCTTTGTTTCCTTGGTTTCAACTACAAGATCTTTATGGCACAGATGCTTTGACTTGGTATAAGGCCTGACAAAAATGTTTAATGTAGCTTGGCTCTTGACTATTATCACAATTAGCATGGATTAATAGTACAGTTAGGTTGTGTGGTGAGTGGAATAGTTCCTAGCCTCACCACAGACAAGATTAATCACTTAACATTCACTTTTTAATCTCCTTTATCACCTTTGAATACCTATTTCTCGTACAGCTTTTAATCTTAAAATCTAAGTTTTTAATTAACTGATTTTCAGTACCATAGAAATCACCAGATCTCATTTTGGATAGATCTTATTCTGTTCTCAACGTGCAGAAAAACTTCTTCACTTTGAGGGTGACAGGCTGCCCAGAGAGGATGTGAAGTCTCCATCTCTGGAGATATTCAAAACCTTCCTGGACATCATCACCCTCTAGGTGATCTTCCTTTAGCAGAAGGGGTTGGACTAGATGATCTCCAGAAGGTCCAACACCTACTGTTCTGTGACTCTGTGATTCTGCTACTTGGTTTTACCTCTGAAGCCTTAATAGGGACTTTCTGGACAGAGGACAAAACTGGACTCAAGAAGCTTGTTTTCACCTTAGTGAATGTCATTGCTTAATGCCTCAATCTGCTTAATTGAAAGGTGTAAGAAATTGTTTTGCCATATATTATGATGCATCTCAATACCTCTTAGTGAAATGTGCTAAATGAGAGTTAAATATTATAAATTCATTACTAGAAACTATAAAGAATATTTTGTAGGATTTTGTAATATATTTAATATTACTCTGCATCTATTCAGACTCTAAAGTAACTGGGAGACCTTTCTGTATGTGTATTGGAATTCTGAAATAAAAAATGTTGGCATATGTTGAATGACCGTGTAGATACAGTGCACACAATCCCTGCTATTCAACTTTCATTCCCTCCGTTGAATTAAAAAATAGTAATTCATCTGAAGGGCTAAAGGAACTTCTGTATCTAACATCACGTTGCTATGCTCTGCATCACATGGTGAGAGAGATGATTTCAGCACTGGGTTTCTCTAGTGAACCACCACTGAGAGGTTCCTTTTATGCACATGATTTTATGTTGCTTCCATCCCAACTGCTCTTTCCTTTCCACCCACTCCCATCTGCACCTGAATTAAAAATATTTCACTTCTGTCTGTTTTAGTGGTTTATATTCGGAGCTCATCAGCTATATCTGAAGGTAAAAGCATCCTCATGTAATCTGTCACCACTACTACTGGTACTACTCTCTGAGAATAGCTTCAGGAGAGACCAAGGACTAATAGGGATGTTAAAGAAACTGCCAGCACCTATTTTCTTACACATGCATTTGTGTACACTTACAAAGTTTTCATAGGTCTGAGAATACTTCTGGGACATAGGGAATAATATTCTAGTCCAGTTTTATGTCTGAGCAAACCAAAGTGCAATCATAGCTAATGATGCTCCAGACCATTCTGCAGCTAAAGGACAGGACTGGGAATAGTTGCCATGAAAGCAGATTGTTTGCTAAAAATGTGCTACCATAGACTTGGCTGTTGCAAAGACAGACTTATAGCAAATCATGTGATAATATGTATGAGGGCTGAAGCCCTGTTTTTCAAAATCAACTCATAGGTCTGTGCCACAATTCATGATAGGAGTGGTTCAAAATCACTGATTCATGTGCTGATAGTAATGTAGTGACAAAAACACAGAGCAGGGTGTGATTTCACAGCAGCTACTAGTATACTGCTATATGCTGTACTTGGTAATTATAATGACATGGGAATATGCATCTGAGTCACATAGATCTAAACCTGTATTGGGACGTCTCTCAAAAATGGGAATTCTGCTTTTAGGTGTTCAGACTTTCCCCACCCCCCTCCACAGGAGCATGATATTTCTAAAGATAGAGCAAAATGTTGAACCTACAGAGTTAATAGTACTCTCTGGATCTTTTCTGTTGACCACAGTGCAACCTAGCTACTTCTATTCAAATAGGAACTTAGAAGAGTTTTGGAAGAGGACATCCAAATCCAATTATCTTGTGGAATGATTACATTTCCTACAAACAAGCTATGACTTCTCTTTTGTTTCTTTCCTGATTTTATATTGAGTCACAAGTAAACCAATATAATGATGTTATCATATTTGCATTAGAGAAGTTATTTATGTCTGGACATTATTAATATATTTAGATGTATAAATCAAAGCTGCATTTGCTAGACCAATGATAGCTTTTGTTTTAGGGAAGATTTCTAGTCTAATTGTATTAGGATGCTGTATTCACTAATAAAACATAACACTACAAACGTTGAAATTATCTGGAAAGCAGTGGACTGGTCTTGTAACTAATTTATCTGCATGTAGTAATTAAAAAATTGGTTCACTATACAGTCATTTTAGTGTGTCAGAAAATAAAACCTACAACTCAGTCCATTTTGTATCGTCCTGCAGAATTTTCATGCAAATGCCAGTGCTCTAACTTTGAAAGATGATTTTGGAGACCAGTGCAGCAAAGGGAATATTTCATAGTTGGGTCCATAGTTGTTTTCTGATTTTCAGATGCAATTTACACCACAAATTAAAGTAAAAGAATATTATATATATCATTGTTTTTATAGTTCATCTATGATGGATGTTAATTATATTAGCTAATATACAACTAATAAGTGCTTAGATAATCTGGCAATGAGGCCATGATAAAAAAATCAGTGCAGTATGATATTTATAATTCAGCCTGGTGTCTCTATTATTATTGGGTTCTGATACCTAATTCATGATCTTACTTTCCATTCTTTTCATGATCAGTACTGGAAAGTGCTCTGTGAAACTGCTGTAATTTTGCAAGACATTGTTTTCCACAGCACCTTTTTGATTAGGGCTTTGACCTATCAGTTGTCCAGTATAAATGATCAGCAGTTTGTTAAGTCTGGAAAAAGACCTCTGCAAATGCTTCTCTGTAGCTGGCTGTTGAATTTAAGCAGCACTGCAGTGCTTTGAGCTGGCAATCCAAACATCTTCATTTAGAAACAAAACACCATACGGTAGAATCAACTCACCACAGTAATTTTCTCCACTGCAGTATCATTAAAGAAGTATTGTAGCATAAAGAAGAAACTAAAATATGCTTGGCCAATGAGAAAGCCAACAGCTTTCTGCAGTTGCAGCTATTTTTACTTATTTTGCTACTGTAATGTCTGAATTCTTCATAGTCCTAATACATTCTCCTAACACATCCCCGTCTCCCTTTACATTTTGAGCAGGATGAGTAACAGATATTCATGTTTGGGGAATCAACCATTGCAGACTCTGATTGCCATCTCAAAAGGCTGCCTAACTCTCTAACATCATCTGAGTCAATGGAGGAGCTAGAAACTGAACCTGGAAATTCCAGTTGAGCCCAGATAACCAGAGGACTGCAATCCCTCCTGTGGAGTGTCTTCATCCATGGCACCATTTCTCTCCTGCAAAATTTCTGTTGTGCGAAGATCCAGACAGGACCCAATAGTTTGGATGCTGTACAAGTTGTAGAAGGTATAGCAGAAACTTTTCATTTGTGCTTAAACCTTGAATAAATATCATTTGGTAATTAATTACATATTAAATGTTTCAATATGTGAAGATTTTTTCAAACTCTTTCTCTGTGCTTGGAACGTCCCTTACAGAACAATCTGAAGGATGAAAGCAACTGATACATTTTTGGTGAGTTGAGTCTATTAAATATGGTAAGCAGTTTGAATGTAGGGGAATCTCTAATGCTCATGCTCAGAATGTGGATTTATTTTTTTTCTTTTTGTCTTTTATAAAATGTAACTGAATCACCTCCCAAGAGACTGGGGAAGGACCTTCATTATAAATTGGTGATACGGACCAGCACAACCAACACAGAAATTATTTGGCAAAAGAAACAGGTTTATATAAATAGATGAGTCCAAAGGTGTTAAAAGTTCTTTGCTACTTCAACAATACAGTAAATCATCCATAGTCACTTACAGCGTAAGCCAATGTATAAAAAAATGCAAAAAACTGATGTAGAGTATTAACACGTTGTTTTAACCTGCTTCCTACTGATAAAAGAAGACTAGCATTATAAGCAAAGGAAACAGAATGGTATATCTACTTGGGGAAGCTCAGCTGACATTCTGCTTAGCAGAAGGTACAGGAAATTATTTTTGAGAGAATTGCATATTTTTAAACTAATTTAAGCTAAATTATTAGATCAGTTCTATCAACCTTCCCATTAAAACTGCCATTTATATTTCCTGCCAGTCACTGTATAGACAAAGAAAAAATGATCAAAGTCATTCTTGCTGGTGCTAGACTCTGCTGTCCTCATTAATTGATTCTCAAGACTAGGCATGTCACTGCTGCAGTTAGGGTCAAACTGATAGAAGCAAGCACAAGATCAGGATGGAAAACCCTTTCTGTTGTTGCTTTTCATTTAGTTTTGGCATCTATAGCAGGACAAATGCTTTTAGAAAGAAAAAACATGCTTAAATGACTGCTGCAAGATAAAATTGAAAATAGCTTTGATGTAATAATGTATTACCCAAGCACTGAAACACTCATTTTATTGCTTAATAGTACTTGCTATACATTAATTAGCTCTCAGCCCTACAAGAAAGAAGGAAACCCGACATACTTTTTATACATGAATCAGGAAAACAAACAAGTAAGAGTGTTAATCCTCAAAATACTGAAGCTCAAGACTTCTAAAAATGAAACTAAACACCACTGAAATTTGTTTGCAATGAAAAATCCAAGCCCACTGTGTAGGGGTTGGGTTGATTTAGTGTTGGGGGTTTTTGGGGGTTTTTTTTGTTGTTTTTTTATTTTCTGGAGAGGGACAAGTGGGCAGAGATTGTTCTGAATAGTTTGAATTTTAGTTTGAATGATGTCTGTAAATGAACAACGTTGGAAGTCGCTGGTTCCTACTTCAGTATTTAGTCCCACAGTATGAACATGTATCAAAGCCCTCTGAAAGCACTGATTAGCAAAAAAATATAAATCTAATGTATCCTGTGTGTGAAATGCATGATGTAGTAAAGTCTTTGAAATGATGGAACAATGTGCTTTCATCAAGTAGAAAGAGAAGTTGCTTTTGCATTCCATACACTGATGAAATAAAAACAATATAATGATATATTAGGAAATTTAGTTTGCATCATGTATTTTCAAGCTTACAATGAGCCTATAATTGTGAGACTTCACAAGCTTCTCATAAAAACCATGAGGTCAGTTTTCATGGGGAGAAGAGATTGTGTGATGTTGAACCACTGTTAGTTTTGCACGCAAACCTAAACTGAAGATTTTTGTTTGACTAGTCCCTGAGAATACACCAGTAGCGTGGGAGAGCCAGAAAGCAGTCATGTCAAAAAGCTGAAGTTTTGTAATATTTATTTTTATATAAATGTTATACAAATATTACTTGGATTTTGCAGTATTATATACCCATTACAAATCCAGCAAAAGCATTTGAAGTCCACTCATTCAAAATAAATTTGATAGCACACTGTGGGACAAGTAAAGGTAAAAGAACAACTGAGGATAATATTTCTGCTTTTCCTCTTATTTTGGTGAATCTATTCCACATTCCAGCTTGCAAAAAATATTACCCTCAATCAAAGATGTTCTTTCCCATCTCAAGAGCATAGCTCTGTAGTGCCATTAATTTTTGTGAAAAACTAATTTATAAATTACACTCTTCAAGTAAGGCAGTGTACATCCATATAGTCCACCAGCGGTTAAGCTGGCACAACTGTCTTGCTTACCTGGCAAATCAAAGAAAGGGGAATGTGTAAGTTTTAAATATCCACTGACATCCACTTAGAAGTAATCCATTATTTGATTCATATAACAAATTGTAGAACATATTCAAATAATCATTAATATGTTTGAGAAAATATGACTGCTTACAGGAAAAGCTTTTTAATTATGTAAATGTTTCTTTGCAGTTATTCACAAAGATATGCTCAGAATGTCAGCATCTAAACTTAATTCACAAAGCTAGTCTTATGGTTCAGCTTTCAACTGAAATGAGAAATGGATCAAAGATATCAGATTTTTATAGTATATTGTACCTTCTTATACAATTATTCATCTGCCTTTAGTAAACATATGGAAAATCTCAGGCTTAGTTCTTAGTGATAGAAAAATCTCCAAGTAGATTGATAGAGACTTGAAATTAGATCTAAAATTTATTTATGATGAAACAGTGTAAGTTACTAAACATAGGTCTCATTTATAGAAAGCAGGAAAATTGAACTGAATGTTGGGGCAAAAATTTATAACTAGTGAAAATAGTTTCAAGACAATCTCTGCATGAGTTTGGTCAAAGATGACAGACTTAATTTAAACAGTGGCTGAAAGGGCATGTTATTTTACATACAGGTTTGTTCAAATGACCATAAGCCAAATTCCACTTTGGTGTTATTTGGTACAAATGCAGTCCTACAGTCATTCACATTTAAGTCTGAATCTGACTCATGATCTCCAGCTTTTGAATGTGAAACTGCACTCAGACTCCTTCGCACTCAAGGAAAAAGGGTTACTGAGTTCCCAAGTTGCTCACCTGTAAATTTGAAAAGGTTTCATATACTTATCCCTTCTAAGAGGCAGGGATAAAAATCGCAGTTAGAGTGAATAATCCTGAATGATTTATGGAAAGAATATCTGTGGTTCACTTTTTTCTCTTCTCCCTCCCATTTAGAAGAAAGGCAGGCACAAGAGAGGTTCCACAGTGATGGAACTGATCCATGGATAAAGAGTGATAATAAGGCTCCAGAGTAGCTCTTCTAAACAAAAGCAGCTAAAAAGTTGACATCTTCTGGGAAGGCACCCAGCATGAAGAGATATCTTCTTCCTTCCCTCTAGACAATAATTGCCTAAAAAATTCATATGAATCTTAAGTATGAAAGGAAGCATGGCTGTCATATATGACTAAAACCATTCATGCGCACAGGAAGCTCAGCAATTTACTAACAGTATTGAACTGAGCAGCCTCAGAATGGAAAGAAACAAAAGCTGTATAGGAGACATTTAGGCTATGCCAGAGAGAAGATTTGTAATGTGCTGACTAGTACAAATTCTTCTTATGCAGCTATGTTTTTTTCACAAACAAAGCAGATTGATGAAATAGCTGCTTTCGGAGGCTAAATGTAAGAACTTTCCTCTTTCAGATAAAGGGCTGGACTGTCAAATTGCTAGAGTATCTAATTTAAAATTTCCCTCTTTTATTTTGGTATTCTGGAAACATTTTGTTCATTCATACATGGCTCAATGGAAGACCACAGAAGAGTATGATACTTCCCTGCTGCAAAATTTACTTATGTTAGAGGTCTGTGGGGTTATTCCATTTACCGCAAATATGTTTCACTTCTGCTTGGGCAGATTTTGATGATGCAGAAGATTTTTGATGATGAAGAGGCTGCATTACACTGATCTGAGATAAGAAATTCAGATGTATGTTCAAATGTCAGACTTCAGATGCATGTTCAGGACATTTTGTACTGAGGATTTTAGTCTATCCCATTAAAGATGCATGTCCTAATCTTACAAGCCTTCAGGCAGATGTATTTGCTTACTCAAGCAGACTGTATTAAATTCCAGTAAATGAAAATACCTGTTAACATAAATTTATTCATTTGCCTCACTTTCTAGTGTTCAAACTATAGATTATACATATTTGTCTATATATTTGCATAGGTTTATTACCTCACAGAACGGTAAGCAGTGAAATTAAGCTGTCAGGTGTTTTGCTTTGGTTTTGTTTGTTTGTTCATCTGTTTAGAGTGGGAAAATGAAGAACCCATGTAGTAAGGAAAATATTGCAGAAGCAGAGTACTTGCCAAGCTATTGCTTCTTAAAATAAAATAAATATTTTTCTTCAGGCTAGAGTTCTTCTTTTTACATAATACTTAGAATTGAATTCTCTTTTCAAACTAGGGAGAAATTATCCCCACTGCAGTACAGTTGATGGCAAATCTCTTGTTTCAGTTTATAAAATACTGGCTGAGAAAATACCCATAGAATCAGGGTGACGTGTTACTTAGGAGTACAAAAATTTATAATATCTTGAATATCTCTTTCTCACCAGAAGCTACATTTTGGGTTTTTGCTTTACAGAACTCTCCCTTTTATGAAAGTACCTAAATCAGTGATACAGCAGAGAAAATATCCAGACAAAGAAATAAAGTAAGTTTAATGAACAGCCATTCCTAAAGAAGGGCTTCAGATACCTCCTGAGAAGCTGAAACATTTGTCATGGCAATGGTACCAGAACATACTGTGTGTTGAAAGGTAATGTGATGTGTTGAATGTCAGCAGTAAAAATTTTATTTGTTATTTTGTGTCTGAGTAGCTAAATAATAGATGATTAAGAGTTATGTGTAACAATGGAATAGATATTAGTTTCTTGATAATTTTAAAATCCACACTTGCAGGACAGGTAGAAGAAGGTGGGATGGCAAATAATGGCCAATATAGTCTGTACTTTTCCATAACTACTGGTTTAGCTTAGGATGAGAATGGTTGGACTTGATGATCTTAAAGGTCTTTTCCAACCTTGTGATTCTGTGATACATTTCCAAACTGTTTCTGAATGTAAGTTTCAAAATGGTGTAGACAAAGGAAAGTAATTCCTACCAAATATACTGGATACATTTTCTTCCTTAATTTTATATTTAAAATGAATGGATAATAACTCATCCATTTATGGTGTTTTGAAGCTAAAATATTTCCTGGCCAATTTTCTGCTTGTTGGGCATTCACTACAAATGCATTATATATAAAATTGTTGCAGTTCAAACAGATTAAACACTAATATTCTATTGTGTGAATTGATATCCTCTTTCTGTGAATATTTTCTAAAATCTGCCTAAAACTCCTTCTGGTAGCCTTGACTATGCACTGTAACAGTGCTGCCGGCATTTGACAGTAGATGAAGCATGCTGGTATAAAAGAATTGGCTGAGGGTGGAAAAAGCTAAGTGGGTCACTTCTCTACCTGATACTGTGCCATTGCAGATGTGCTAGGAAGTGCATGTTTTTTCAGGTGATCTCATCTTTTCTATCCCTCGTGAGCTAAATAAATGTTTCTTAGAATTGTGTAACTTCCCTAGATTCCAGCATCCCACTTGCATGAGCTAGAGTGAGGAGGAGGAGTTAGCGGAGCAATGTAGGATATCCTCACCCCTCAAAAAAGCAGAGGGGAAAATTTGCTCCTCATTCACCTGTAATGTTCTGTCCACAACTCAGCTGAAGTTGAAGCCATGTTTCTTTTTTTTCTTTTATTATTTTGCCATTGCATATCTTTTTCCTGGCTTCCTTTTTAAATTTATGTTTATCTCTTTTTCTGAGTATATAATGATTTTCCACAATTGTCTGCTTTGCTGATAGGATTAGAAGTTTTCAGGCCTGGAACTAGAAATAGAAATCTGAACCTGAAAAACTGTTGCATAGCTGGCCGCTATTTCTGATGGAATTTTTGCACAGGACAATAATGAAAGATGTTAGAGCTACAGTTCTACACTCCAGCTCCCTCTGAAATAGCTTTTAAAAATGAAATACACATAATGACTAGAAAAAATGCACTTATACTTGAAGGAGAAGAGTGTGCTCTGTCCAGAGCATTGTGTACAAGAAGACGCAAACACAAGGTAACTCCTTGCAATGCAGATCTTTTCCAGTATCTCATAATTAATTGATTTAATAATAAATAAATGAGATGCTTAAACATGATTAAAATATTTAGGTCTTTCACTAATGCAAATGTTGCAAAGTTATGATTAGCAGGTTTCACATTAAAAATGTACAGAATTCAACACTAACTTTCAGGTAGAAAGTTTTCGGTCCGTATAATACTGCAGTTCACTATCCAAAGTGAAATGATGAATTTCATCTTAAATACAGCAACTTAGGAAATGACTCACTGTTCTATTTCTTGATGTTTAAATGCAACAACTTAGGGCATCTGTTATCATTTGACAATCCCTATAGGCATGCATAACTGTGTAAAGAATAAAATACACTTATGTCCTCACCTGGAAAGTGACAAATTCTCAGTAGTCTCACTGAAGTTCAAGTTGCATTAAAGGTCAGTAAACCTCAAGAGGCAAAGCTTTTAACTTTGCCCTCATTCAATGGAGGAAACTTAAATCCACTGTTATCTGTTTGGGTCCCTAAACCAAACACATCTTCCTCTGTGATTTTTAAGGCCATTTTCTGCATTTAAGACCATTTCTATGTCAGAAAAGTTTTGGAGAACTGCCACTATGCAGCTGATCTTGCAGGGCATTTCCCATGTTATTCTAGTTTTTAAAATGAGCTGTGTCTGCCAGAACTTTTTCTTCTCTCTTTAATAAATAAGATTGATTATTCATAATAAATAAGTGCAGACTTCAACAGAAAATATCTGCTTTGTCACAGACCAAAATAATGTTTGTGGGTGAGCATTTCCTTACAGAACACTTCCTAACTTCTTCTGCATCAGAAATATTTCAGATTTACATTTTCAATATAGACCTAATTTGAGATAAACCAGATTGCCTCATTAAGGCCTACTTCATCAAGGCATTTATGAATGGGACTTTACATGCAACAGTGTAGGGATTATACCAAGATATTCCAAATCACAAGATCAACTGCTTGCATTTCATGTTCTTTTGCAACAGTGCATGATTTAAACAGAATTTGATCTCTTGCATTGTAATGATGAGCAAATGGAAGGCAGGGTCCCATTCTCGAACTTCTGAAGCAAATATTGGTCTTAAATTCACAGAATCACAGAATCACAGAAGAGTAGGGGTTGAAAGGGCTCTCTGGGGGTCATGAGTCCAAACCCCCTGCTAAAGCAGGATCACCTAGAGAGGTGATCACATCCAGGCAGGTTTTGAACATCTCCAGAGAAGGAGACTCCACAAACTCTCTGGGGAGTCTGTCCCAATGCTCTGTCACTCTCAAAGTGAATAGGGTTTTTCTCTTATGATAGAACTTCCTGTTTGTGCCAATTGCCTTTGTCTTGTCACTGGGCAACACTGGAAAGAGCCTGGCCTCATCCTCTTGACTCTTGCCCTTTAGATATTTAAAAGCATTGATGAGATTCCCCCTCAGTCTTCTTCAGGCTAAGCAGACCCAGGTCTCTCAGCCTTTCTATTATGCATCATGCTAAGGACATATCCCCTTCTTACTAAAACCAGCAGAAATAAGCTCAGATTTTCAGTGGAACAGAAGGGGTGTCTTTCCATGTAATTCAGTGGGAGTCAGATGAATGACAACAGATGTGGCTGCAAATCATGATGTTGTCTTACAGTTATACGATTCTAGTAGCTCAGTGAATTACTCTATTAAATTCAATAAATGGTCATGTTGTGATTATGTCTTCATTATTTCTATAAAGGAACCAATCTAGACTGGGTTTGGGGTGTTTTAAAGGCTATTTTTTATGTATTTAATAAGCAATTTCTGTCATTTAAGACTAATGACCATATTATTTATAGTCAAAAAACCATTAAATACTCTTTATATGAAGAACTTATGTTCCTCAGGCACCTCAGCACAATTTCCAGTTATGCAAATGACTGAACAACTTCAAAAAAAAATGAGTCAGTTCTAAAAAAAGGGAAGATGTGTATGTATAATGCATATAGACACAAAGTATGGTAAAAATGAGACTTCTGTCTTTAAATGGTGTAAGTAACTCATCTATTTTGTTTTACATAGAGGAAATGCAAATGCTTAGTCATGTAATAATATACAATTATGGTATATTTTCATATATGTGTACATTCGTATGTGTGTTCTTTTATATACATACGCACTATATATTTATATGCATCTGGTGTGACCATGCATCTCTATGTCTCATGTGTGTATATATAACTTTTTTCTAATGGAAGGAAATATACTATGAAGAAAGTTTATTGTGAACTGAAAGCTTCAGCCCTAGTTTTTTTAAGTCACAAAACCCATATATATTATTTTTTCTCTAAATTAGGTTCCTAACTGTCATTGAAAATGATGAAGATTTTAGCATCTAGCAACTTTTGAGGAGTATTCTGGAATCTTTTGTTCTTCATCTGCTGAAAATTAATGACCGCTTAAAATTACCTCACCTGGCTTAGGGCGTATAATATGTTACATATGCACTTTCCCTTGCAGGTTGGATTGCACAAAGAAATGTTCATTAATGCTTATGTTCTACCAGCTAATGTCATGACTGTTGAGACATCCCTGGTCTAATTTGAGGGTTCAGAAGTGGTCTTTGTTGCCTCATTCCATGCCAGAATGTCCATCTGTCTAACACTGTTCACTGAAAAATGCATATCTTCCTTTGTGAATACTGTTGTACCGGGTCTCAAATGTTACTCCTGTATCTTCTAAGATGAAGGCTTCTATCTTATTTTCAGGAACTGGACAGCTGATAAAGTCCCTGTTTTGTAAGGGAGTGGCATCCACTGATCTTAAAAATCATACTGAATTCAAATCAGGCTAAAGTAGAAACCAAAGTAAATCTTTCACTTAGAGTAGCTGACAAAACTTAAAATACGGAGTAATTAAAGTTGTGTTGAGGACAAGAAGGAAATGTGGTTAATCTGATGTTACCTGCAGGTCTGTCTCAAGCTGAAGGTGACTCACATGGTGCTGCTGGTAAGGTCTCTCTTCCTGTATGGCACCCACTGCATGCTTTCTCCCCTTTCCTTTGTGCTGAGTGTGCATATTTCAGTGTGATATGTGCTGTCTCAGTATTGTTTCTGTTTTCACAGTCTTTTCTGATACAGACTCCTCAAAGGTATAGGTGCATGTAGCTTATTAGTATTTCTTGGCCAAAGTCAAGATAATGGCAATCAAATGGTTTTGGATAACTGCAGGTACAAAGTGGTTTATCTCCAGAATCTGAGCTGCTATAATACTTGTATCCAACAGTACTTCTGTATTCAGTAAATTTGTGAGTCAGCTACAAATACAAGAAACTATCCAGTAATTGCCTGACAAATTGCAACAGATAAATCAGACTAGCAGCGAAAGAAAAATTATTGCAATGGACTACTTTAGAGAACATGACTTTCTCAGCAGCTCCAAAAGTCATTGGGCAGCTGGAAGCCTGGAAATTGCAACATCTGGGTTACCACATGATATTGTGGGGAAGAGCTATGTTTGCATCTTTTTGATGCCTAGCCAAAAGACTTTACACTTAAGAAAAAAAAAAAAAAAGACTTAAAGTGCAAAAACTGGACAGGAGGAGAAAGTCCTAAAGAAATTGCTATTCCTTCTAACAAGCTTATTATCCTGGAATAACCAGTCACTGAAGTCTCTGGAGACTGTCTTAAATAAATAGATGGAATGCCTAGTCATTAATTACCTGCCTAGTTTCAAACCAAATGTGAAATGTTCTAATGCACATTATAGGCTTCTGGTTTTAATTGAAAACAAACATGGGTAAAAATGAAACCACATGATTATCAAGTGCCTATTTCCTGGCAATCAAGAGATACAGTAATTGCAGTAGTACAAGGCTGTTTATCAAGATGTTTCATTGTTGAGTGTTTAACTACACCTCCCCCCAGTCCTCATTCCCATAAAACACCAGCAGTGTTGACAACAGTGGCAAAATGTTCCTCCTGAGGCAAGCAAGTCAGGACCACAGTGGTAAAAATGTTCCTCTTGTGGCCAGCAGTTTCACAAGGCCTTATTGAACTGAAGGTGATTGGAAAAATGCTGCAGACTGGTCTCAGGGAAATGGTTTCAGACACTCACAATAATGGGAGGAAATACATGTTAATGAACATAAATTAAACACCTTCTGATAAGCAACAATCTAAAGCTCTCCCTTAAGACAGAATCACAGAACAATGGGGGTTGGAAAGGACCTCTGAAGATCATCTAGTCCAACTCCACTGCCAGAGTAGGATCACTGCCAGAGTAGGATCAGAGTACAGCAGGTTGCACAGGATTGTGTCCAGGTGGGTCTTGAATATGTGCAGAGAAGGAGCCTCCACAACCTCTCTGGTTGTGCCAGAGAAGCCTGTTCCAGTTCTCTGTCACTCTCACAGTAAAGATTTTCTTCATATTGAGATAGAAATTCCAGTTTGTACCCATTGCCCTTGTCCTGCTGCTGAGCACCACTAAATAGAGTCTGGCCCCATCCTCTTGACATCTACCCTTTAGATATTTTAAGCGTTGATGAAATCCACTCTCAGTCTTCTTGAGGCTAAGCAGCCACAGCTCTCTCAGCCTTTCCTCATACAAGAGATGCTCCAGTCCCCTGACGATCTTTGTGGTGGACTTATGGCTGTATTTTGATACAAACATTCAGGTGTAAGCCACAGAACTGAGAAGGTCCCTATGGTGAATATTTCGGGAGAATATTTCTAGTCAAATATGCTAAAGCTAGCCAAGATGCACTGGGTAGTGCTTTCACAGGTAGATAGCTACAGTTAAGGGGAAAATGTTCTTTTTTAAAATCTGGATATTTCAATACAAGACTTGGAACTGTTTCCAGAATCTTTTCCTGAATGCGTCACAGCAGAGACATTTGCTGAAAGAAGCCAAATACATGATTAAGTAACAGGAAAACAGGCTTGATTAGTGAGTATTGCAATTTGATTACTTTAGTGAGTGTGTCAGAAGAAATCACTGTGTGTTAAGCTGTGGCAGAGTTGTGTTGAGTTTTCACTAAGATCCTATTCCTTTAAGAATAAGACCCTCTATTAAGGAGAAGGTTGTATAATTTATCATCTCTTACACAGATAGCTATGCTGCTATAAATGTGCCCTGCGTTGGGATGTGTATATACGTGCATGAAAAAGGAAATAAATATGTGGGTATTGAATGTCCTTGAAGTGGTTTAATGATGTTCAGGAATAATATTTGATCTGAAATTACTTTAAAAAAATTTAATTATTGACACACTAAATATAATTCCACCAATAAATACTTCCACTCTAGACTAGACATCACTTAGTTATTCCCCTGTCCCCTTCCCCCACCTATAAACTTAAAATTATCTTAAATCTCCATTTCCTGAAAATTTTCAATTAATTTAATTACATTCTAGATGTGGAACAACATCTGTTCCTTTTATTTCTTCTCCCATCTCAAGAAATTTGGTTTGTAACTAGAGAATTAAATCTGCCTTTACCTTTGCAGGTGTCACTCGCTAGATCTTTTCAGGTCAAACCAGTGGCTTTCATACGGGACTGACTGGAAAGCTAGAAAATGTATTGAATTTTTAAATTTCTTAACCAATCCTATCTTAACTTTTTATTTTGTGAAACAATTACAGAGATTGTGTTTTCAACTGATATGAACGCATAGCATTCCATTCTTCCTCCTTGTGTCTTCATTGTTTTATATCTAATGAAGATTTAGCCCTGCTGTTCTGGAAGAACAAAAGCTAATCTGATTCTCTTTGTTAACCTGCTTGAGTATGCAGCAGCAGTACTGATGATATTAGCAGAAATGAGCACGCTTTGGGAATAGCAGTTTTTACTTAATTACTGCTACAGAACCATCTGGGGAAACTCAGTTTGTTTTTAATATACTTCTAAAAGTTCTGTGCATGTAAAGAATGCTTAGGTATTTGGGAACATAACACAGTGCAAATAGTAGGTTACATAATGTGTTGAAATAAATATATAAACACCAAAGCACACAAAAAAGGTGAAAACCAGTCTATTAAAACAAATATTATGACACCAAAGCAATGGGGTGCACAATGCTTTCTATCCAACTTATTAATTTAAGTCACAACTTCACAGAACAAAGTGAGATAATTCTCTACTATAATTAACACCCAGGTACCAATTGGCTATTGTCTCTGGCTGAGAGTTGTTTTAGTTAGGATTTCTACAATTTCTGTAGACTGTCTTATAAAATATTCTTCCTTAGAGAATAATTTTTTGCAAAGATCCACATTTACATGAACCATGTTTTATTACTGTGTGTCCTGGGCATGGGGCTACATGGGGCTTGTTAAGTTCATACAGACATCTTGAGAATACTATGTGAAAGGGCAATTTTTCAGGACATATAAGTCATGAGAATTTTAAAAAGATTTTTAAAAAAACATAGAAATTGACCAGATTCGTCACTGGGGCAGGAGGTGAATAATAAGTAACTTTCAAAGTGACTTAAAAATGACTTAAAACTTCTGCAGTTATCATGAGACAAGCTTCTAGTGGAAAGAGCTAGATTAACTGTAGTTTGGGACCTGAGATTCTGATGAACTTGGATTTTGTACATTTTGGAGAGCTGTAAATTCATGAGGATGCTATACTGTGCCAGACATGTAGAATGACTTTGTCACTTGTCAGTAAAGTCAGCTTCTCTGAGTCTCAGTGAAAGTCCTTTGGGGGCTCTGACAGGCAAACATTGACTCTGATATGTGGTTTCATATATATAATCCTTTGGACATAAACTATTGACCAAGTCTGGGATTAAGACTGGACCTACCTGCAGCTAGGCTCCTCTCTGAGAAGGTTTTAGAGCAAGGGGGTCCTTTCTGAAGATCATTACTCAATGGGAGGGCTCCCCTCAGCCACACACCACACTCCTACCTTTTAAAAACTTTCTAAGATCCCATAAAACTCTAGCCTGGATTCTGTTAGCTTTTCAATATTTCAATAAGCAGAAACAACATCAGCAAGGCAAAATTAGTAATCTCTCTCCCACCAACCCACTCTAATGAGTAAACAGAACTGATCAATTAATGTATTAACAGGGAAATTGTGTTTTGCTACAGCCTGTCAATAGTTATGTGCTAGATATTGACAGTTTCTTTTATGATATTGGGAAGATAAGAAATTCTTGTGTGTAGGTATGTGTAAGTGCAGACAGAATATCTTCTGTTCAAAGACTTTTGAAAGAAGAACCTGCTGGACCAACACGAATGTTTCATGCAGATTTTGTATTCTTGTAGCACAAGCCCCATGTTATTCTGAGATATAAGTGTTCAGAGGTATTCATAACTCTTTTTCTCTTTTTGGAAGTTTCACTATTGGCATTATAAATGCATTTTAAACATGGTACTACTTTGACAAATCAGACGTTGCATCTGGTGTTTTAAAGCAGTGTTAGAAGGATTCTTCATTTAAAAAACTCAACAAACCAGCAAGAGAGTTTCTTGGTTAGTTTCGCATTCTGAAGTTTGTGATTGATTATGTTATCTGAAAAGTTAAGTTTGTCTTCAAACAAAGACTGTTTTGGGTGTTCACTGATCTGAGGTGTGAGTAACATGTTTCACATTCATTATTGCCATCAAGAAAATATTCTCTTGCAATATTTCACAATACAAAATGAAGTCAGGGACAGTTTGCAGTGTCAAGTTTATTAGTTGAGTATATGGAAAAACCAAAGTTACAGCTATGTCAAAATTATTAATAGAGTTAAACACGCCTCCATCCATCTGGTTCAGGTAAAACTGTGGCAGAATGAATAATTGAGGTTTTGTCTACCATAAAAGTTCAATATGTTTAAGTTGCTGACTCTTCATTTTCATGCACACATCACATTTCATCTTAGGTGATGCAATTTGTCATTAAAGAAAAAAAAGAAACATGAAGATCTAAAAAGACACAATATTTCTGCTACTCCAGCATTGAAAGAATTAATGTTTTTGTGTTGAGCAGAATGACACCCTTGACTTTTTAAACAAAGGATAAAGATTAACAGAATCAGAAAAATATCATTGTAATATTTTTCCTGAGTTACAGTATGAAACAGTCCTAATCTTGTCTATTCTTTCTGACTGAGGTTTAATTATAATTTATATGCTTCGGTGCCGTTTATTTCTATCTGCCTAAGCACTTTGTACATCTGTCCTGGGTTTGGCTAAAATAGAGTTAATTTTCCCCCAAAGTTGGGATGGGACAAGGCCAGGACAGGTGATCTAAACTAGCCAAGGGGGTATTCTGTAACCATGCTCAATAGAAAAGGGGGCTAGTCATGGAGGGGCTGCACAGCTTCAGGATGGTCCAGTTTGTGGATGAGTCTGAGCATACGGTCTGAGTTGTGCCATTTGGTGAGAAACTGCATCATGTATCACCAGTTTTGTGTATTCTGTTAGAAGTCCTGCTGCTTTTATTCCCCTCTCCCAGTTCTGTCACAGTAAACTGTCCCTATCCCAAGCCATGAGGTTTGCCTTTATCTCCCCATTCTCCTTCCTATCCTGCTGGGTGAGGGGTGAACAAGCAGTGGTGTGGTGCTTAGCTGCCAGTTGGGGCTAAACCACGACAACATCTTAAATACTTTATACATCTTTGCATCCCTGCTGCAAACTACAAGTCAGAAGAAGAGACTGTTCTTTGTGAATTTAACTAAGTTGCTAGTTCACACTGTATTTCTTCTTGAGCTGGCATTCATAGTTTTTTTGACATATATTCAACAGGGAACATTCTGAGGATGAATTTGTTGAAGACTAATAAATATGTTTATTATTGTAATATGCCCTACTGACACTGAAAGTCTTGTAAAACTTTACATATCTTTATTTTTGCTATTGCTGAAATCCTAGTAATTAGTTTCATAGATTCTTTGAAAGTATAGGAACAGAATTTAAGGGTCTCAATCACCATGCTCTTTTAAACTGGGCGCTTCAAATGTCCTACTTGGCTTTGTTAAGGTTGGGATTGGTTATTTTTTCCTTATTATTTCTATTACTCATTTTGTTTTAAATAGCTATTTCTACTACTTGCCAGCGTTACTCTTATAGATGGTTAAGTCATCAAAATATGATTTTTCTCCCGGAGGAAATTTCTGACATTTGCACGCTGGACTGTTGAACTGTTTTTGATGCTGAGCATGTTCTGAAAAGCAGTCACAAGAAGAGTATTTGCCAAACACTGTGTTGGAACTACGAATCTTAAAGCACCTTGTTTCTGTGAGAACTTGCCAAAACCTTTCCGATTAATCTAATTTGCTGAAGCATTTTGTTCCTGCTACCTCAGCAAATATTTACTTTCTTGCAGAACTTCTCTGGTATTCTTGTATTTCTGTTGGGGATCACTATGAAGTTTGCATCTATTTTCCCTTTTTTTTTCTCTTTGCAAATGGTGCAGAGTGAGCAGGTTCTTGGATATGTTCTAAGGTTATGTGGTTTTGAAAGGTTTTCTCTGTTTCTGCAGTCTTTGTAAGGCTTGCTGTTCAGGTCATGCATAAACCTGTTTCAGGTTCAGTTTTGCGCCAGCAGAGGAGCTAAATTCCTGATTCAGCATGATGCCATACTCAGTGAGTGGTGATACCCTGAACTGATGATAAAGAATGTCTGTTTACAGTAGTGTACCTAGTAACATGTTATTAATTATTGATTTAACTACTGAGAAAGCTTGCTTATCTCTTGTTGTCACCTTAAAAAAGAATATCCTGAAATTACCTAACAGCTAGTTCTTCTATAGAATAAACTAATTAAGCATTATAATTGATTGCTTGAATTCTCATGAACAGTTTTGTATAGAGAGATGCACATTCTGTACACAGCTTGGCACACGTATGTGATTGGCATTCTTATTAGCATGTGAACTGTGTTCAGCTCCCTGGGCATTGTATTTCCATTGTATACTGTGACCCCACTACTAAATTTATAGCAACGTTCCTCTGATATACTTGTAATTATGCATAAGCCATTGTTTATTGATATCATAGTTTCACGGGAATAATTGAATGAGTAACATGGCTGTGTCTTTCTTACTCCCTTTAATCTTTTTCAATGTGGTCAACCCCAAGTAAGAATTCCTATTGCTATTACCTACCAAAACACCACAATAAGGGGTCTTTCAAACTATATTTATTATTGTGATGGATTGACCCTGGCTCAAGGACAGGTGCTCACCAAAGCTGCCCCTCTTCAACTGGACAACAGAGAGAAAATATAAAAAAAGGGTCCTGGGTTGAGATAAGGACTGGTCCTTCTTATACACATTTTCCCAGAGGTGCTACCACTGTCTCTGATGGGCTTGGGTTTGGCCAGTGGTGGGCCTGTCTTGGACCTGTCTGGCATAGGCTCTGTCAGACACAGTGGAAGCTTCCAGCAGCGTCTCACAGAAGCCATCCCTCTAGTCTGTGCTACAAAAAGCTTGCCATGCAAACCCAAAACAATTATGTATTGTGGAAAGACACTTTGCAGGACTTTCTCTGAGAGCAGTTTGTTAATATTCAGTTTTTGAAAGGATTGGAGAGAGTTGCAGTACTATGATATTATATGATTTCTAAAAGTCAAACAAAAAGGCAGAACTCATTTTCCATATTCCAACCAGTCCTACTGCAGAGATAAGATTTTTCTTGTCTGTGTGCTGGGTGCATAAGTGATCTATAATGTAGATTCATGTTTTTTCTTAATTCACACAAAAATGAAACACAGAGTTTTGTGTGTTAAGCATTAGAGAGGAAAGACTTCCAGATATTTCACCAAGAAAATAATAGCCTGAGACTCTTTCAGCTCAGATAAGGCGTCCATGAGGTTTGAACTGGCTCATTTGGTAGATTTTGCTAAGTCTTTATGTCCTAAGGAATTTGAAGGGTTGACAGCCAGGATGCAAGTGATGCCACAATTTTGTTCAACTCATAGTAAGCCCATGCTTGGATATGGCAGTTAGTCAAAGGGATAGCAGAATCTGGTAATGTTTATTATTTGTATTACAGGAGTGCCTAGAGGCTCTGATTGGGAATGGCATCCTTAATGCTAACGGCTGTGCATATCTACATGAAGCTAATCTCTGCTTGAAAAAGCATACAGTACGAGGTGATAAATAAAGTAAGTAGAAAGAAGGGAAATTTAAGATATTTAAAGGATTGGGAACTGGGAAACAATAAGTACATATGCTTGTATATGACCACTCTACAGTTACTGGGGTTTTTTCCTAAAATCATAATTAAACAAAGCTGTTATAGCTGGTGTGAAAATATATTTTTTCTGAGCCAACATGCTTGAAAGAAATAATTTGATTCCTCGTTCAGCTAGAGTCTCCCTGTTAGATTTTCAAAGACAGAGAATTTGAATAGGAATGGGAAGAAAATATAGGTAAATATCTCATGAGAAGTAAAAATGACTTTCAGAATGTCATATTCTTCTGGAGTTAGATAGTAAAGAATTATAGAAACTTTGATGTAGTTGCTTATGAGTACTAAGTCTATTAATTTTAAATCAGTCTTTAACGGATGAATTGGAAGTATGATGCATGATGGGATTAGCAAAACTGGATTTGGAAATGAAATTCCACACACAATGAGACAGAAGTTATAGGCAAAGAAAGAAATGAAAAATAGCAATGACCAGAAGACCAATAATATAACGTTAATTAAAAGTGTGGTGAGTGAAAATTAAATTTAGACGATATGAATTTTCTGAGTTTATGAAATTTCCAAGTAACAAAGAAAAAAAAAAGAGTTCTGTACCTCCAGCGGTAATATCATACTGGAGCTCTTCCCAAAATAAAATACATCGCAAGATCAGATGACAAAATGAAGGGATACAAAAAGTGGTTCATCAGACCAAAAGGGGAAAAGAAAATATTCACTTACGGTGAAGAGGTGATATAACATGTAAAATAGATAATGAACATCTGGTAGAATCAACAGAAGTCTTTCATGTCAAAGCACATATTTACAATTGTTTTTCATGTGGAGGTGACCATGTATGAATGCATGTATATGTATGAATCTACCTACCTACCTACTACCTACCTACCTTTCTATCTAGGATAGGTAAAATTTAAATATATCATCCTAGTTGATAAAAATAACTCTTAGGAATGCCTGACAAGCAGACAAATGTTTCCGCTGAAGAGGCCCAAAGTATTCCACTACAACACTCAATACTGGAAGGAATAATGAGGTAGCAAAGCATGGTTTAAAATGGAAAATCATGGCACTCTCCTCATAGAAATGTCATTCTCATTTCAGGGATGCCCAGGTTGTTCCCAAGGGAAGTACAACTTTGGAAACCTGAGAAGAAATTTAGGGAAAAAAATCCCAACAAAATTCTTTACATTCTGTAGTTTAAAATTAAGCACATGATCCTTGACATAATTATGTCAGTAGATGTGGGAAGCTGTCATTTCTACCATTGACTTTATAATGTAGACATAGCTGGTATTACTGGAGCAAAGGGATGAATCACAGTGGAAGTGTGTGATTTTTAATTCAAGTATGATAGTTTGCAGTTCACAATTCGCAACAGACTGGCACAAGGATTTTATTTCTATCGGCTACCCCAATTCAGAACTTAAGTTACCATTTATTTACTCCTTAATTTAGGCAATGTGAAATAAGAAACATGGGGAAATAATAATCATTCCTTGAATGTGTTTGAGTATTTTCTTCTTTTAACAGTGAAGCAATGCTGTTAAATAATTACATGTATTTCCCCAATAGCTTTGATAAAGGGATGTTTCAGATATTTCACAAATATCAGTACTAAGTATCTCATAAAGACTGCCTTCCTTGTCTCTTCATCCCTCCCTAAGAGCAGACAGCGAGGTGTGTGGTGGCCCTGAATGTCAGTGGGAATTTGTTACATGTCCCCTCTCAGTGTCCTTCAAAGAGTATCATCAGGTCCCAAACTGCTCCAGAATGAGTACAATTTATAAAGTCATTGCTGCAACCTTGGAAGTTTGGTGTAGTTTCGAGTAGTAAAAATTCAATGAGTTTATGTCAAATGTTCTGTTGTCTCAGGAATGCATTGGGAAATGTGACTTGCTGTGAAGGTTTACCCACCTGCACTTGTACTACATTGTGAAGGTGTATCATTGCTGAAGTACTTGCTCAAGGGATCAGGAAACACCTGTTCAACTCTGTTGAAAGGAATTTAGGGATTTGTTTGTTGAAGGAAATTAATGCACAGTAAGATACTATGCTGCAAATTCATATGGTAGTTTAATGATTCATATAACACTTTACATTGCATTATCTTCCCAAACCAGAGAAAATCTTTGGATGCTATCTTGCTGCTATCAGCATATTTCTTGCTAACCTGACTCATGAGGTTCAGAGATTAATATCTCCCACCAATGTCACACCTGATGAATTGGACCTCTGTTTACTAAAGACAGCCATTATACTCCTTTGTTTTTTGGCATGCAGATATCATAGATGATGGTATAGATGAGTTAATAGCTTTAGCAAGGTCTTGAACTTCTGACTAATGTAGTTCTTAGTTTGTTCCAAAAATGAGTTTCTATCTGTGAGTACCCTCACTGAGCTGAAACGCTCTGCTTGGTTCCCCAAATCTGTTACAGTGACAGAGAGACATTCTTGTCTTCCCATGACTTGGCTCTTCAGTGTGGAGAAGGGTCATTTATCCTCCTCTGGCTAGATTATGTTAATAAAATTTCTAAACATGGCCCTCACTGTGACCATCTGCACCTTGGAGGCACTTTGAGTTGTAGCAGTGGCCTGTTATGAAGAGGCTGCAGAAAATCACATTGGAGTGCTTTGGCTAAAGCAGAAAACTCATGCCATTTCCTGGTTTATTTATCCTCTTTCATTTCAGGGTGAGGATTTGTTTGCATAGCCACTTACTTCAGCTGTACATGCAGATAGTTTTCATCACATCTACAATGCACAGTGCAACACCTTGGTGTGTGTCTTACCCACAGCTTCACAGCAATAGCAGCTCTTTTTCTGGGAACCAATCATTATTCTTCTTCAAAAAACAGATGTCACCAGAACCATAAAGATCTTATCTCTGTTTCCTAAATTTAAAGCAGAAAACAGTGATTTTTAAAAATTTTTTTTTAATGGTTCTTTCCTCATGGGAATGTTGTAAAGGGAAAGGAGGTAATGTCCACCCATGTCTCTTGCATTAGGACACTGTCATACACAGAAGAGCAGAGTGGAAGTATTTTTTTTGAACTTCCTCTGCCCCTGGCATTTGATCAACAAGTTCCTGGTCCTCTCACATTACAAAGGGTGAGGCATCGTATTCTGGGCAACAAAAAGTGAAATGAATCATCAGAAGCATACACAGAAATGCACTATGCTAGAGCCCAGACAAATAAATACATGATGATATACTTTAGATATACATACACTGCATAACAGACCATTACCTAAAACACATAATAAAGGGTGAGGAAATTATGACCTTCAACTGCAACTACAGTCTACATCTCCAGTTAAGTGAATAACCACTTGATTTGAAAGCTATTGGGTTAGCCATTCAAATTATCCATTGCATTGAATGAAAACTACTGGCTTTCAGAGATGTCTAGTAACTGGCAGGAGTACTACCTTAAGTTCTTCAAAATAAATTGCAGGCTTATTATAGATAATTAATATAATTTATGTCTATAACATTTCCCTTTTAGAAGGATATCACATTGATTTACTGACTCTATAACACAGTTCTGGACATCAGAAATAGGAATGACCCATTAGGTCATCTAAGTCCACTGTTCTGCTGGTACAGGTTTTATATCAGGATCACTTCACACATGACTGAACTGCAGCTACTTTGGTTGTCATCAGGCAATTAATCTGCCATACACCTGCCCATCATATCACTATTCTATAAAAGGGCAAATTAAAGTATGGGAAAATCAGTATGTCCTTGGAAATTACCTCTAACTTTGACAGTTTGATAGTCAGATAACCTGCTGAGAGAAGCCACTTTATAATTGCTTTCATGCAGCCTACATGAGCTAAGAATCTGGCCAAGAGATTTAGTGGGGTTATAGGATAAACAGAGGTCATTTATACTAGAAGAAAACAAAAGGGAAAGCCTTTCTACAACAGGATCGTGTTTTGGCTTGGCTCCTTTTAGACTAATCCATTCGCTTTTGAGTCCAAAAAAGGAATTGCTAAGATTAATGCAAGGTGCTTAATGAATGAATGTTGAAGCTAATAATTTCTGATTTATCTGTGTGGATTCCAAGTAGGAAAAAGCAAAATTAATGTTATCATATTTATATTTATTTTTAAATGCTATAGGAAATGAGGGGATATTCTACAAATATGAAATATTATTATAGGTAAAATAAGGATTGTTCATTGAGATGGATTGAAAACTGGCTGAACAGCCAGGCCAAGAGCATGGTGAACAATGTCTAGTTGGAGGCCAGTAACTAGCACTAGAACCCCGTGTCAATACTGGGTCCAATCCTATTCAAAATCTTCATTAATATCTTGGATTATGAGGCAAAATGTACCCTAGTCTGTAGATTACAAAGATGGGAGGACTGGCTGATACACCAAAAGGCCATGCTGTCATCCAAAGGAACATCAGTTGGCTGGAGAAATGACCTGACAGGAACTTCTAGTAGTTCAAGAAGGGAAAATGCAAAGTCCTGCACTTGGGGAGGAAGGACCTCATGTATCAATACATGATGAGAGCCACTGATGAGCTCTTAACAAAAATATTTCTTGAAATGTATACCTTTTTTCTACTGCACATGCAGTATGTTTTGATTATTTTTTTTATTTTAACAGAATATTAGAAGACTGCATATGGTGTATATATTGTATAGAACTCTCATGGGAACATTTTTAATTCGTGCAACATGCTTTTCTTATGCACATGAGCACTGGCCATTTGTCTGAGATTTCTAGACATCTGCAGTGCTCTCAGAACTAGCTACTGCTCTGAGTGCACTACTGATAATTCCGGAATCCTGGGCAAATGACCAAAGGCTTCTGATTCCATCTGGCAACATTTCTGGACAGAAAAGTAGATCATGTTAGAATAACATCTAAATGGTAACCACAATATTCCGTATTTAAATGAAGGGGAGCAGAAGTTAAGGAAAAAAGAGATTTTTAGGATTATTAATGTTTCATAGAAAACTGTCTCATGTCAAGCCTTAAAAGCCACATTTTTTAAAACTGATCTAGGTTAGATAGCCACTGAAAACGGAACACAGGTTACTATCTAATTTGACCCTGCCCTTTACTTGTACAGCGTGAATTCGGAATGAAGAATGCATTAATTAAAAACAACCCCCAAAAACTAAAACCAAGAGGAAGGCATTCTGATATTAATGTAATAGAAGACAGCTGAACAAGCAGATTTGGGAAGGCTGTGATCACTTTGCTGACACTGATTTATAGATCAGGAATGAGGAGCAGTTGTGTAAAGCAGGAGTCACTAGACCTTGGATGGGAAGGATAGGTAGTGGAGGATCAAGGACTGAAGACTCTTGAGCAGTTTTCCAGGTAATGTTTCTGTGGCATATTCCTGAAACTTAAATTTAGTTCTTAAAGTGAGAGCAGTGGAAGAGAGGATGGGAGCTTCTATCTGTTAGAGATATTTGTATGAAAAAAGAGGGAAGACAATGCAGCTTTTCAGTGCCATGAATGGTAAGGTCTCTATTCCCTACTCTTCAGTGAGTTTGCTGCTTAGCAGGACCTGAATGCTTGAAAGTCTAATCTCTTGTAAAGACAAGGTTACCCTGACTCATCTGATCTGTGGTATTTTGGTTGTGGAAGTCATAGTTCTGTTTTTATGTGCCTCCCTCCTCCCCATGCTTGCAGAATGCAGTAGCTATTTGCCTGTTGCAGCTCCCTGGGCAAGTTTCTCAGTTCCTGGGGATTTGGCAGAGGCAACTGTTTCTCACTGAAATTTACACTACACTAGTGCTCAGAATTTTAAAAATTAAGGTGTGGAGCACCTCTGCATGGGTTTTTTCCTCATGTGCCTATCACTGTCTTGATAATGTGTCTTTCCAGTGATTCTGGCTCATTATCCATGGTAGATTAAGGTGTCCTCCCCCTCCCTTTGTACATCTACCTCTGGTACTGGATTCCAAAATGTTTTCCTGATGACCGTCCTATCTATTTAATGTATGTATCTAGAGATCAAGTTATTCTGCTTAAATACTGGGATAGGAGTTTTCTTTTCCTGGGATCACAACAACATTCTTGGACAACTCTTTTTGAGGCTGTGGTGAAAGTCAATGTCCTGGTTTTGGCAGGGACACACTTATCCATCAAATAATAAACATGAATCATATTAATGAATTCATATTGTCAGGAACAGTTTTAAGGAACATGGAAAATAAGACCAGAAAAGTTTTTGGAAAACATGAGAAAGTGTTTTTTAAAACAGTCATAGATGGACCCCTGTTTCATGACAATCCAGACCTTGTGGAAAAAGTCTGATTCTGTATCTTGAGCCATTGACTGGGATCATGTTAAACAGAGATGCTATTAGTAAAAGTGAATATATTTCATGAAGGGCCATTAGAAGGCAAGAGCTAGTCACACCAAGATACATCTCTAGCCCTTGTAGAAAATAAAATCTCAGTGATTTAAATGTTTTCTAGGTGTATTGCTCAGCTTACACTCTGAATTTTAAGGTATGTCGATGCTTTGTGCCTCTTCATTTTCTGTTACAATCACATTTCAGAGTTCTTATGTCGGTTCTCCTTGAGCTACACGTTGCTTTTAAAGATCACGTCACCTCTAGGTTAAGTGGATTGTATTTCTCTATGCTTCTGACAACATATTCTTTTTTCTGCACCAAGAAGTGCAAGCTGACACAGTTGATCTAAACACAGTGTAATCCTTTGATTTTATGAAACTTGAACATTATTAGAAGAAAGTACCAACATGATACCTCATGGAATTGCGGTCAAGAGGGGAAATTGTGCAAAATAATTCTGTGTAGCTTGGACCTTTAACCACCCGTGGCAGACCATTTTATCGTGTGCTGCTTGCCTTGACCTCATAGCACTCCTGCTCTTCCTTTCAGGCTGAAAATTTGCCTGTTCCCAGATATACGGTAACTCTGCATGGAGCAAGCTGGCTCTGACCCTAAACAGCAGAAATGAGTAGTTATGCATGAAATGGATGCTTCATGATGTGGGAGCTTCTGTCAGGTTAGTAGAGTGGTGATGGAACAACTGCGTGAAAACTTGCACAGACTATACAGGGACAAAAAATGGAGTTTCTTAACATCTATAAAATACTGTATGTCAAATATAGCACTCCGTATAACTGTGGTTTTAGAAGTCTGGCTGGAGAATGTCTCCTGGCACAGTAGTATTAAAACAGCTAAAATAAAACCAGTTAGAGAAATCTGAATAAAAAACAAGTGTTTGAACTTCTCCATCTGACTTCTGTGTTTCCAGTCTCTGACTTGTATTCTGTGTCCCTTACCTCAGTAGCCTTTTTGATGAGTTAAATACAAAACTGAGATCAAAGGGCATAGCGTAGCATCTGTCCCCTGGAATATACTTTTTGCAGTGCTGTTATGCAGAAGTGTAGTTTAGGTGTTACTTTTGCCCTGGAACCAAGTGCTGGATTTCATCATAACAGAAATTCAATGCTGTTTGACTCTCAGTGCTACCACTTCCCATAGAAGTAATCAAACTCTGATCACTGGATCTAATAATTTCTGAAATTTGGTTTTAAAATCAAGACTACATGGGGTTCTCAATCTCTAGCCAGGTTATTATATTTAGTATGTCCTTTATCACTCTTTTTCTTTCTTGAGTTTATTAGTGGTTTTCTGGTTAATACTGTGTAAGGGTAGTCTGTGTAATTTCTGAACGGGAGTGAAATTCTCCATTGATGAGCCCTACCCCTCTTAGCAAGATGTACTTGGGGCACCTTTTCAGCAGACACAGAAAGGTGCTTGGCTTTTATAGACTCATCTGAGGAGACACAGAAAATCATTAAGATTCTTCAAAGCCAGTCTGAAAGAACACACAGGAAAGAAAAAAAGCCAACCACCATAAGAAGGTGGACAGGTAAACCTAGAGTACAAGAATGACTCCTGATGCGCCTGAGAGAGACTGAGGGCTGATTAATATTAAGGATTCTGGATGAGGTTTTGCTGTCTTCCGGAGATCAAAGGGAAACAGGCGAATACATGAAAGGTTATCTCAGGCCTTTCCAGTGGCTGCTGTGGCACAGGACTGATTTGATTCTACCAAAAACATCAAAAGAAATGTGATTAGTACTTGTCAGTAAGCTAACCCTAGAATCACTGATCTGATGAGCCCACAGAAGCTATGATTTTTTTCATTTTTTTGAGAATCATGACTAGTCAATTCAAACACTTGCTGATATAAAGAACAAAAAAAAAATAGTTCTGAATGTGTTTTCCTCATTCACTTGTCTTATTGAATAATACCTTGGTGGCTATTTCCATTTTACAATATTTCAGTGACTGGAGCAGTATAAGCATATTAATGGAATGGCAAGATATGGAAAATAAGGCACTGAGAGCGTGGTGACAGATTATTGTCAGCTTAAAGTGAGCTGGAGGAGGAGTTTGTTTTTTTTATAGCTTCATTGCAATATTCTGATCTACAACTCTGTGTTTAAGTACAAAGTTATGTAAAGTTCAGTTTAAGGTTGGACTCATGAATTGTGGGTGTTACTGAATTTTTATGCTGCTGTTGTGACTTCTGCAGTGAGATAACAGTACTGCCATGATTCCTGGGAGCCAGAATCTGCAAAAAAGAATAGATAGTACTGTGATTTTTTTTTTTTTTCCCTCTAAAATTATTGATTGCCGGTGTATTCAGTCACATCTGCCTGAATTTTCACAGGAAGTACCGATCTGTCCTAACGTGTCCTTCATGATGTGCTGTGACATCTTCCCTGGGAAGCAGATTTATCAATTTCTCTACATTCATGTTTCTTTCTTTATCTGTAACAAATCAAAAATCTAACAGGATATTAGCGGCCATTCTACTGGTCTAAGAGCTTTGTCTCAGGTGAGATCCAGATTTGGGATTATTTAGAGAATTTGTGTCCCTCTTTGTAAAAGAGAGAGAGATGGATGTATGGTTCTAGGTAATCATATTCTGTCTGCCAAATTTTCATGCTGTTCCCTTCTTATTTGAACTTCACAGGATATTAGTTGAGATTTTATGCTAAACTCTCCTGATTTTTGTTACAGATATGTCAAAACAGCTGCAGAGCTGCTTTCTGGAGGCAAGTGCATTTCATTAGTGACTGAACGACCTAAATAGGTCCACTAGCTGTCACATGGGAGACAAAACAAGTTTCTTTCACTAGTGATTAAGAAACTGTATCTGCACTTTCCTCTAAGACTTATTCTTTTTAATCTAAAGAGTTTAAAAATAATACATTCCACAAAAACATGTGTTCTGAAGTAACAGGTTTATAACAGCTTGAAGAAAACGTGAGATGTTTGAGCAATCACTGAATCCTTTTACAACTTACATGAATTGTTTTACAAATTAAAAATCTAGAGCATTTTCCAAACTTTGCTGTTTTGACAATGCTGAAAATCAATTCCTCTCAATATTTTCTAATCTACACTTAAAAGCAATTAAGTCTTCCTTGTGACCCAAAACATTTTTGTCTGAATATAGTTACCTTGCAGGATGCTATAAATGTGCTGTATCTTTATATAGCTACACAGTCTTGCTTTAAATAATTACATTTTTTCTTTGTTGTGAGCTACAACTATGTTGTCTAAAGACATAAAATCACCCACATAGTGATTAGAAAGTAGTAACACAAAACAAATCAAAATAGTAACATTTCTACTTCAAAACATTTGAGTAGTAAGAAAACATATCAAACTAACTTTTAAGGAAGTTAAACTTTCACTGAATGTTATTTCAAGGAACCACCAATGCAGTATTGAATGTGTTTGCCTTCTGATGGCTTGAAGTGATGCTGTTTGTACAGGCAGGGTTTAGTGATGGCTTATCCTTCAAACTAGAATATGATTTTAAAAGGACACGGAGTCAACGTATACACAGACATGTGGATGGTGAACAAAGAATCTTTGGTAGAACAGCTACTAAATTTAGGGAAGGCCAATGAATTATGTTAATAAACTGCCAAGGAGCATCCTGGTATCAGAGACCCTACAGAGAAATACTTTTTCCCATCCAATGCACTGGAATCTGATACTGTATGACACAAAAAGTAGCCTCTAAGGAATACTGCATTCTAAATATATTTTTGACACCAATGAACAACTACTTCAATCTGTAAATTTAGTTACTTCTATTTTTTTCTGTGCTAGAGGACATCATTGTGCTTGAATGGGCATTGAAGTCACTTCTGATGTTTCAATTCATGTGTGCAGTTTATATCTTTTTTGCTACTATGATCCACTAATAGTTTTTATATTTTATTGGTTATTGTTTACAGTAGCTTCATATTTGCATTTTGTATTTTCACTTGGAACAATCAAAACCAATAAGAAAAATATTGAACCTGGTTTTAATTTCCTCTTCTCTCCCATTAACTTTCACGTTTCATGCCATGCACAAGCATTAAAGAGAAAATCCTTTTGGCTATGTGCAGTGAGACTTAGAGAGAGATTGAGGAAGAGTCACTTCATGGTGTTCTGCTTGGGTCATACAGAAAAACAAAGTTAAGGATGTGGTAGCATAACTTTTTGGCAGGAAGTCTGATTTAAAATGTGTCAAACACTATTCCCATACAAAATGCCTCGATATTGATGTTGCTAATTAAAGAAAGGTTGGTTGCTGGCAATCTTGCTGATCAAAGGGAAAAACAGACAGGACTGCAACGAGTGAAGGAGCTATTTAAGGAGTTCTGTGCTTAGGAGAATAATGTTGGCACTTAGGTAATGCAGGACTTGGCACCCCGGCAAAGGCTGGAGGGAGGGGGGAGGAGGGAGCAGGCCAGGAGGGACTGGAAGGAATGGTCAAGGGGACTAGACAGTTTGCTGCAGCTCAGAGCTGCAGTCACTGAGTTGACAGAAGCATCTGCATTGCACAGATGTGTGGGCAGGAGAAGGGTTTTATATAACTCTCTTATTTCTGTTCTGTCTTCCCCAGTAATCATCTGTTGTCCGTTTAAAAAGGTAACTATTCGGGTTTATATCTGAATAAAAACCGTGGATTCTTTTTAATCCAAAAGCCTTTTGGCCTCTGAGGACTTCCTCTGCCTGGACTTACAGGAGAAGGTCTAGGCAGATCCACTGCAAAGCTCTGCCTGCTTCAAAGCCTTATCAAAGAGATTTTACAAATCTGATGAGTGAGGCAGTAGCAGTGAATTCTCTCAGGTATATTACCATGAAGGTTTCATCTTTGTTTTCGATCTTGAATATGTTAATCATTAAGATGGTAGCTATCTGTCAGAACACCTGTATTAAGAACATGGGTATTGAGTTTCTTAAGGTCTCTGATATTATATTTGAATAGCAGAACCTCGAACAAAATCTTTGTAGGGAGATTGAAGGTTTCACTGCTCTGTCCTTCATGAATGTTTCTGTTCTGTTCTTATTCAGCACGATGCCTGCTACTATTGCTTCATTTAAACACTCTTCACCAAATTCCGTTAGTTTCACCAGCCCTGACAAAGCCAAGGTGAAGTACAAGCATTTATTTGACATCCTATTTCAAGCAATTTATTCTTCATCATCACTTTTGTTTTATGCACGTAGTTTCTTTACCTCAGAGATTCTCTTATGAGCCAGTCCTTATGTAACACTAAGTATAGCCAACAGCTACACATGAGCAGCTTAATCTTAGGGCCTGTCTCCTTCGAAAGAAGTGTGCTGACTTTCTGTAGAAATTTCTGACAGTGAAATGAAGTGATGACTTTGGTTTCCCCCTTATCTGCTATCTCTAGTGTGCCTATAGCCTTCCTCTATTTTGTGCTGCGTGAGTTTGGAAGTGTGCATGCTGTGCATCATTGTGTTAGGCAGTGCAGAAAATAGTGCAGCTCCCTGTGCATTAGGAGGAGTGTGGCCAGCAGGTCTAAGAAGGTGATCCTCACCCTCTCTTCTGCCCTGGTCAGGCCCCACCTGGACTATTGTGTCCAGTTCTGGGCTCCCTGGTATAAAAAAGACAGGGATCTCCTTGAGAGAATCCAGAGAAGGGCTACGAAGATGATTAAGGGCCTGGAACATCTCCTGTATGAGGAAAGGCTGAGTGAGCTGGGGCTGTTCAGCCTGGAGAAAAGAAGACTAAGGGGGGACCTAATTAATGTTTATAAATATCTTAAGGATGGGATGCAGGGGGAATTGGCCAGCCTCTTTTCAGTGGTCTGTGGGGACAGGACAAGGGGCAATGGCTGCAAATTGGAGCACAGGAAGTTCCGCACCAACATGCGGAAGAACTTTTCCCCAGTGAGGGTGACAGAGCCCTGGGACAGGCTGCCCAGGGAGGTGGTGGAGTCTCCTTCTCTGGAGATATTCAAGACTCATCTGGATGCCTATCTGTGCAATATGATTTAGGGAGCCTGGTTTTGGCAGGGGGGTTGTACCCGATGATCTCTCGAGGTCCCTTCCAACCCCTACGATTCTATGATTCCCTAAAAGTATAAAGGGACATTCATATAAGGAAATCTGAATAGCTTGCAATATCAGGACAATAATTTAATCAGGTTTTTAGATTAATAGCAGATAAGCTCTCAGTTTACATATATAAAGATCCACTGTAAAGGGCTGTAATTCATATACTGGACTTCTAGTTGCCTTGGTAAAATCAGTCTTTCCCTTGCAGCTTTACTGATGGTATTTGAAGAAAGGTTAGGGATTTCTTATTCAGTATTGCCCTCTACAGATAAACTTGAAGATGGCAATAAGCTGGGTATAGAAGCAGAGAATGTTACTGTACTGCGGACCATCACAACTCCAATCTTTGAAGATTTAAAAGTTCGCACTGAGACAGAAATCATATTGCTTATACTAATGAATTTTTAGCTTAATTATTAATATTTAAGCTTGGGTGTGGTCATACAAAAATCAAAAACTAAACCCAAAGAAAATCAAGCAAACCAACACATCAGCCTGTGCTGATTTTCAGCCTAGCAAGAGTAAGACATCTTGAATGTTGCCATTTTTCTTCAATGCTTTTCCTCCACTGCAAATAGAAAATATTAAATCATCTTTTCAACCTCTCATAAAACCTATGTATATCAATATCCATCACTATTTTATTCTAACATAACAGAGTTAAAAATAAATATAACTTGTTTGTCAGGAAAAGATATGTGAGTGCTTGCAGACGCTCACGTACTCACAATAGCACTGTTAAAAATCTTCAATTACAAAGGAACCTAGCAAAATAGCTGCAGAATTTAATGACCTCATTAATGAATAAGCATATATCAGTGATTTTATATTAGTGGTTCAGTATGAAATACCTACTTAGGAGAAAATTTTGGCAAGCAACTATTAATTGTAACTTGCTTTTCTAATTGCATAATGTGGTAAACATGGTTCCATGGGATGATCACAATGTGCATTAAAGTATGAGTATTTATTCTAATTCAATTTGCATAAGCGGTTCTGTGGTTAGGTAACTGGTCCTGAAAAAAACCTTATATTGCTCTCTAGGTTTTGGGTCACTCATAGAACCATTGAACAGTTTGGGCTGGAAGGGACATCAAAACCCACCTGGTTCCCCCTCCCTGTGATGGGCAGAGACATCCCTCACCAGCCCAGGGTGCCCAATGTCCCATCTAGCCTGGCCTTGAACATTGCCAGGGATCCAGGGGCAGCCACAGCTTCTCTAGGCACCCTGCACTAGTGCCTCACTGCTCTCATATAAGGACAAAAATTGGGTCCTTATATCTAATAGGATAGGATGTTAAGAGATACCTCATGAGACTAGAAATTTTGTCTGCCCTTGAGGGAACTGTGATGTGGCTGTGGCCTTGAGCTGCACTCCAGGAAGTGACAGAAATTTCTTGACTGGGAAGGTATTTTAATTCTATGTGTGTTCTAAAATGTGATGATATGACCCATGTCGTTCTGCTTTTATTCAATAGCCAGCTGCAGCTGTGAAGATAATGTCCTTCTGAACCAAGAATGCAGGATGGCAAAATTGTCTAATAGGCAAGAAGAGATTTCCTCTGTTATTTGACAAGTCCAATCCAGAGTATCTCATAACAGTCTCACAGGCAACCAGCTGCCAGGAAAGCTCAGGAATCCACCTCTCTGCCTACTGTCTATAGGCTGCTCGGTAATTGCGTGATGCTCCTTACCTTACAGTTTGGTATAACAGAAAAGACCTCCTGTAACTAAGGATTTCTAGTGATATTTTGCAGAACTGGCACATTTTCCCTATATTTCCAGGATATATTTGCAATATATAATGAATTATTATCACAGCAAACATCGTTTTGTCAAAGCAGTAGGTTTTGTAGAAATGCACTTCTTGGATCTAAGATGTAGCACATTTATCAAAAAGCAAGAGCTTACATTGCCAGGCATCTGAATAGGATGTGAGAGACCCAAATTCAGATCCCTGCCCTCATATGAACATCTTTGGGCAAACACCTCTGAACTGCTCTGGCTATTTGTCTGAGGGAAAAATTATGAAGGCAGTAGAGAAAGTGTTTCTCAGGCCTTTCTGTATCCAAGATAAATTCACTCATTAGAGCATCACCACAGAAATAACATTTTTCTGGATTGAGAGAACCTGGAAGCCAGACATACCCAGAGGAATATACCAGACAGTTCTACTTAAATCTTCAAAAAGCTTTTATAAAGGCATTTGAACACCTGCTGTGCAATGAAAAGTTGTTTGGGTCTGGACGATATTAATATCCAGACAACATCAAAGAAGCATTGGTCCAGCTTCTCAAAATGCTTCAGACTCACTTAAAAAACTCCTCTTTGGGGGGATTCTTTCAGTGTTCCAATTTCTTGCTTATCTGGTTAGGAAAGTGTGCAATTAATTCTGTTGCCTTCAAAGGGGGCTTTTTCCCAAACTACTTTGTTTCTTCTTCTAATTGCAACATGGGGGTTTTATGACAGTAATAAAAATGTGTTTATATATACATGTACATGTTAATACATGTGCATAGGATAACTGTACACATGTGTATAATATATGTAATATTTTTATACATAATATATCTTTAATAGTGTTATGAAATGGTTTTGTTTGATAATCAGATTATTGAAATTTAACAATGTGACATGTTGCTTGGTATTTATCTAATATCCTTAGCTAATATCCTGAAAAGCTGGAGGGTGGTAGTGAGAGTTCCATTGAACCCAAATTCTTTTAATACAATTTTTCTGGTAATCAGATGAATAATAGAGAGCTCAAATATAGTTATAATTTGAAAAAATACTGAGCTGCTGGGAATGGGAGATAAGCTGTTCCTAAAAAGCCATCAATTTTAGGTGAGTCATTTGGAGTGATTTTTTTATTTTCTTTTTTGTTCAATCTTCTTTTAAGTATAATTTTAACATTTCCTGACATTCATGACGTGATTATCATGAGATGATACTAGCTAGTGTATTTATGGCAATGTGCTGATTCAGTATTTCTAATCGGTACTGGGAAGAATAATTTCTCTGTCTATTTTCATATTACTTCCTCTTTTTGCTTTCATTCTCAGAAAAGTACAATGATACCAAACAAGCACAGTTGTCATTTAAGTGATATACTGTGTGAACAAGTGATAATAATAAAATATAAATAATAAAATGCCATGACAAATTCTGTCTCAATCCCACTTTCTTAACCTTGACTTTATTATTTTTAGCGAGAGACAAGATTTTATCAATGACTTAACCATTTTAACATTATTAAAATGTCTAATAATTAATAAGATATCTAGAAAGGAGAAACTATTGGTATGCTCTCTCGTTACGAAGAACACTGGTGTGGCTTTCTGTGCTAGCTTTACAAGTTATCCTAGTGTAAATAATTGTCATAATCAAAATATGTCATTGTGCAGCAAGGGAGACCTCTTAATTTTGGCCCTAGCATCTACTGTATATGGCAGGAAGAGCCGGTGGTAGCATATAAGTACCAAAGGTAAACACCACTGCATTTAGAGAACAATACCACCTATTTTAGTTTGAGAGCACATTGAATATGGTTGTGGAGACAGAATGGATAAGACAGCCCAAACAAGCATAATTTGGTCCATTGAATGTACTTCGATTTATTATTATTTTTTTCCCCATGGCTCAAATGCAAGATTTTTAAGCTGTTTATATGATTTCACGAGCTCTTCAGAGGAAATCATAGGTAGAAATAGAGAGGAGCACTAGAACACCTTGCAACTTCAAGGTGGTTCTCCTAAATTATCCCAAGTAAGTTACTTCTAACATTGTCTGTAACAAGCTTTGTCCTAACTTGCATTCCTGAATAAATAATACTCTGGAAAAACTTTATTGGGAATTCTGATTCTACGTAGTCACTATCTTTATGCAGTCTTCTATGAAGATATAAAGAAAATACCATACTCTCTATCAGCTAAAATTTTGATGGAATAACATAGAAGAATTGCTTGCTGCTTTATTGTTTCTAGAGATTATATTGTTTCTATAGATGGTATAGGGAATACCATCTATTACCATCTATTTATTAGTCTTTCAGCTCACAGTGGAGTGAGTTTTGCATGGTTATGCCAGAGTCACTTTCAAATACATTAATATCGAATCACAGAAATTATTCTATCAGCAGTTAAGGGGAATGATCAACTTCCCTTAAGAGCCCTTGGCAGTGTGGAGGATGAGGACTTGGAATATCATGTGAAATAACTGCAAATATTAAGTGTCTCTGCTGTAGGATAACAGCTATTCAAAAAGAAGAATTCAGTGTCAAGTTCCAGGTGCGAACATAAAGGGAAGAGACTTAATATCTGGTTTTTAGAACAGAAGTAATCAACAATTGTAAGAATTCTATTTGTCCACATTACAGCCCCTACTTATGCAGTGTCCTGTTTGTGGAAATTGCTATATGTGCACCTGAATGGAATAATGGGGAGCTAACAAAAAAATGAGGGGAAAAAACAGATTGTCAGAAATAGAAGAATTAATTAACTTGCTGTAATCAGATCAGTGATTATCAATAAATACAAATCCAGTCCCTGATTGTTAAAAGACCATTTAAAGGACACACATTTCATTTGAAACTCGAGAGGTGTTTCATATCACATTAGAAATAGAAAAAATATATTTAATCTATTCATCATATGCCCATCAATAAAATATGTAATCACAGGAAAGATTACTCAGTGTTTTACTTTAGTCTGTACTCTGTTAAGGAGGTAAGAGGATTATGCTTAATTCCATTGGGATCTGTTTCACTCTGAAAGAATGCACTTCAGTACTTCTATTAAGATGAATAATGCTGTTTGTATACAGAGAGAGAGATGATAAGGGATGTGGGTGGAAACTTTGCAAGTGAGGAGGCAAGGAGCACTGCCCCTACTTCCCTTTAATGGAGACAACAATCTTCTGAGGCCCTGTCCTCCTGTAGTGACTCATAAATAGAGTCACTTTGCCCCTAGTTACATTTCTTTAACTGCAGCACACTTCACAGGCTGCAAATAGAGTAAATGACCAGGCAGCAGAACACATGCTAAACATAAAAGACACAAAATTATTCTGGCAAAGATTAAAATATTTTTAGTTTTCTTTTAACCTGCTGATTTTTGGTGCCTGTGAAAAGAATTCAGCTCTTGGGCATTAAGTTCTCATGCTTATGTTTAGAATGAGTATTCTGTATGCTAATATTAATGGTTTCATTTAGAGATTGAGAAAGGAAAATTTTATCTGGCATAGTTGAGGTACAATTATGTCATAGAAGTGATCATGTGTTTTTATTTCCTGATTGAAAATCCTTGCATGGATGACAGTGAGGGATCATATAATTCTGCTGTAGGGACAAATCCGCACATACTCCAGGACGTAGGGTAGGGGGTAGGAAATAGGTGCTCAAACTTTTTTCATGTGACATGATGTGAGATATGCAAAAAAAGGCTTAAGATCAAATATGTGTTAGTTCTAAAATAATTTTCCACCAATTTGAGTGGATATTTGTTTTGTACTGGAGAAACTTCATGACTGAGGAAACTTGGCTTCTAGTCTCTCAGAGACTGGCTTTTCTTTTTCCTGAAGGAACGCCATCCTCTGCATTTCTCGACTCCATTTCCTTTCTTATCTATGCCTAACCTCTGCAAATAGCAAAAAGCACCGAAGGGTTTGCTTCCCACTTCTCACTTATAGTGCAGGGAAGAAGAGAGCCTCTAGATGGTACTGTGCTATAAAAAATCCTTCAGCAGCAAGAGCAGTCATGCTAACTGCTTCTCTACAGCTCCTTTGCACTTGGACAGTACAGGTAATATTTGCAAAAGAGTCCTTCCCCTGCCTTGTGAAATTGACTACAACATACTAAAACTGAAAACATCTTCAGTGTGGTAGCAGTCTCAAACTTCATTGCTTTGCATCTTCCGTGCTTCTAACTGAGCATTTTAAGTTTATAAACTTAATGCTACTAGCTCAGCTTTTCATTGCAGACTGATTCTTGTTTAGATGTACTGGAAATTCCCTCTGACAAATCAGATACATTGCTTTCATATTGCCTAGGACATAAGAAAACATCTTATGTGACAAGCTGAACATTAGCTTTCATGTAGGGCTCTTTCCAGAGCCTAAATCTGTGCAAGTGGAGGTGCAGATACCTAGTATAGCACAAGAGGAATGTTTGAGGTGGCACGTAATTTGTGATGAACACCAAAGGAAAGAACAAACCATCTTACAAGAATTCAGTTATCTTCTGAGAAAGAGTTAGAAGCTAAAATAATAAAACTAGAATTACTTACCTTGTGGTTTTTTTTTTTTTTTTTTTAAGATGAGAAGAGACCAAGACTTTGAAACAAGAAATGCAATTCAGTGCAGAACCTGAATGAACGCCCCTTAGCTGTCTTGTGGGTGTGTGCAGGCTCAGATTCTACCCTAGGACAAGGAAAATTTTGTGGAAAGTCTCTTCAAATACAAATTCTGCTTGTGAGTGCAGCTTCAAATAACCTTGGCCAGTGTGACACAAAGATAATTTGAGCTTGGTTAAAACATTAAAATCTCACTATATTTTCTGCTGCCACACTGGGGAAAGAATATGTGTGTGGGAATGAATATTGGATGCTAATTATAATATTTATGCCTAATATCATTATTTAAAATATCAGAGGCTTTTAATTTAGCCTTAAACTGCAGGTGGCCCAGGGGAAAGCTGGACTCTCTGAGCAGCATGGCTGTACTCCTAGAGCTGCCAGCCTTCCAGGCTGTGCTAACACAAATCCTGTCATGGCTTTGTATCCCAACTGCTGTGGGAGGCAGAGCTACAGAAGGAGAAAGGAAATAAAAGTTCATGTCATGAAGCTGTAGGACAAGCTTCGTGTCTGTACCTCACACACAGCATTGAGCAGCTCTCAGCAGAGCACCTGAAATCTGAGGTGAGGGGTAGCTCTCTGCAGGAACAGTGGGATGGAGCAGTGTCATGACACCCACTTCACCTTGAGAAATAGGACAGGACTCCTCTACTGAGCTGTCCTTAACTATTGCAAGAAAAGCTTATTCATGTCTCCTTGGGCTGCTTTTACCTTTGTCAACTATAAATTTAGTCTGAGAACTGAAATTACTAAAAGTAAACCTATGCATGGCAGTTATCCCTGAGAGTGCAAGTCTTTCAGATTCTATGGGAATGGGCCAGTTTGAGGCAGGACAGCAATGGCAAGCATCTGCTGCTTCTGACATGTCTTTATCTTTTTTTCCTGCTCCTTCCATTATTTTTGTCTCTTTCCTTTGCTGTGTGTTATCTCTTCTCTTCCACTTCTTTCTGTGCCTTCAACAAGTTATGCTTCTCTTGACCCTAGTCCCGCTCTGTCTTTTGTGTCAGAGGCTGCAATGATTGAGCTGATGATAGACTGATTATGGATCCTGTCTGTTCCATTCAGTGGTTCTTGTCACAGAACCTGTCAGAAGCAGTGGCGGAATTGTCAGGGTAGATTAAGATAATGGGAAATACAATGCAGGTAGAGATGTACCACAGAAACGTTTTTTCATTTGGCTTGTGTCTGCTGTGGGATTAAATTCAAAACAGCTACCAGCCTTGTATTCTCCTGCCCAGAAAGGTGTTAACTGCTTGCTTAGTGCACACAAAGTAAAAAGAGCAGACAAGGAGCATGGCCAGTGGGAATTTTATAGCCTTATCACAAAAAGTCCCCAGCAGATATACTGTAGTAAAATCTTCTTTTACTTCCTGAACATTGATTATTTTTTTCTTGAGGAAAATTCAACAGAAGTAGAAACCACGTCTTCATAATGCAGCCTTCTTGTCAGTATGATAATTTTAAATATAAAATTTTGTAATCCTAGATTCTATATCTGTCTGCATAGAATATAGGTTCTGGTAAATAATCTGATCAGACTACTTGTTATAACTGTACTTATTAATATATCCTCTCCTAGGCACCTCAGGCTACATTGATTAGCATGTGATTCCTGGTATAGGGTTTGCTTCACAGCAGTAGTATATTATGTGTCCTATTTTGAAATCACAATTTTGTTAATCCCATCTATCAGGTAAAATATGGCTATGGAAGCTGTGAAATGGAATGCAAAAAACTTCCATTTAGATGGTATAATTCATTCTGGCAAGGCCAAAGAATCTATGTACAAATGTCACTTCAAAGAAAGTAGTTAGCTTAATCCAATCATCCTATTCCATTACTTAATAACTTATCCTTAGTACAACAGGTCATTGCATTAGCTAAACGGCAAATGAACAATTAATGGAGTGTACTTATTCTGTGTCTTGATGAATTGCTGATGCGTTTTTGTCTAAGTTCTTGGCCTCTATAAAAACTGTAGATCAAAATTCATAAAGACAAGAGATATACCTCACCTGGTGAGCGTATAGTCTATTACAGAGTTCTTGTCAATGAAAATAGCATGTTGCCTCTTAAATGTTTCGCTTTTCTAACTTTTACTCATCTATGCTTGTAATTGAAGTAGATGTACGTGCTTTGTCTGATGGATGCTGGTGCTGTAAAGTGACAGTTGCTTAGTCAAGCATTATTAGTAGAATGCTTTTTAATTTGTATGAAGAACAGATCTAAAGACGGGCCCATCATAAAGCAGTTACCACAAAAAGGAGTGTTTTAATTAAAAAAAAAACCAAAAATCCCTGCACTTATGTGAACTTCTGACCTCATTTCTCAATTGATTAAAAGCTTTGATAAATATTGCTAAATAGACAATTTTAAATTAGGGTCCCTTATTTTCACTCTAGGCTTTCAAAGAACCCTCAGTTGGTCTGGGTTTATTTTTCCCCAAAATGGCATGGAAGCATTCAGCATCTTTGGAAACAGTAGATTATTTTAGGTTCCTAAAATGTATTTCAGACTTTATTTTTAAACAGTCTCATTAGAATTGCTAGCCTTTAATTTTCTTGAAGCATTACATGCAATGATGCCCAGAGATGAGCGAATAACATGAAGTAACCTACAAATGTCTATTTCAATTGAAAAGTAAGTAAAAAGAAGGATATAGGTAAGTCAAAACCAATACATAAATGATATAAGCAACATACAGATTTGTATTTAAAATAAAAATCTGTCGACATATATATCCACTAGTTTCCATTTTCTTCTACATTCAGAATTTGAAAGAAAATATTTAGGTAAAATAACAGAAAAAATAAAGGAGTGTTTCCATGGATACTTTTGTTTCCCAGAAAAATGTTGTGTTTTTCCTCTCTAAGTGTTAAGTAGAATGAGACCGGAAACTGCAGAGGTGTGCGCTGGAATTGTCCTTCTTTTTAGATTGTTCTCCTACTTGATAGTCAAGAAAACGCAGAAATCCACAAAGGGTCCTGGGAGTGCAACCATCACGACCTGTTCCCATACACACACCACTGCCACCTTTTGTTAAGACTGTTTTATAAAGAACAGAAGCATCGGGTTAATTTAGAGTCAGTTCTAAGTGAGTGGGGTGCAGGCAGCTACCCTGCATTTTCGCACTGAGCTTCTGGACAAGTTTGGATTCCTAGTGGTTTTTCTGCGCAGGGAAGTTGCAGGAAGAAATTGATGTAACTCATGTTTTAGGGGCACTTCTTAAGCTTCAGTACTCTTGTGAAATAGTGAGTGTAGTGATAAAAAGACAAGAACTTGCTGCAACTTAAAGCCTATCATATACAGGTTTAGCTTCCTGTTATGTTTGGAACTGCAGCATATAAGTAACTTCACGTATTATTCTATCTACATGATATGTATGATCTGGATACCTCTACAGGCTTGTCTTGGAATAATGAAGTCTTGTTTGCAAGGGTTGCTTTTTTTTCTTTTGTTTTCCAGGTTAAAGTCTCACCTCTTTCCTGTAGAACAAGGGTGTTTAACATGATTAGTATTAGCACAAAGGTAATGAAGGAATAGGGGTCTCACATCCAACCCTATCTGTTCATTGTGCTTTGTAGTTGGCAAACAATGACACCAAGAAAATACGCAGAGATGATGGATCAGGAGAGAGTCCAGAACTTCTTGTATATCTGGGATCCCACTCCTTATATAGAGAGCAGTGGATGCAAATTTGTGCACATCTAGAAAGATTGGATCTGTCCTTAAGTAGTGCATTTAATTTATCTCTTTCAAAAAAGAGAGATGAGACTTTGCTCTTGCAAGCTAGTTAAATGCTTGTGGCATGATACCAAGGCTCTGGGACCTGTTGTATCATTTGGCTAGGGCTGCAGCACTGGGACCTGAATGTACTGTCCATCAATTCTCTTGCATGTTCTTTTCTACCTCACTCTGACATCCATTCAGCCAAGATACCTTGGGTTAACTTTCCCTTTCTCTTCTTCTATTTTTTTTTTTTTTTTTAATTGAATGAAGTTCTATGAACTCAATGTATTTATTCTATATTTACACTTCCTAGAAAAACTAGTTGGCTGTGGCCTTTGAATTCACTCTTTGTAAAGCAGCCAATATCCACAGATGAATAATTGGGGAGCAAGACAGAATTATTTTTATAACACAATCTACTGCAACCTATGGAGTTTGTTCACATTCATTCATCTAGGCCAATGTGCTGAACTGGAAAAATGCCCTTTAAAAGAAATACAGTCTTTGCTGATGAAACTCCTGTAGTCAATAATGGTTCTTTGGTCATTTGTTTCCATTACTCTCACCCTTGCTGACTGTCTAGTTTAAGCTTCGCCAAGTCCAAGTTCTTTTGTTTAAATCTCAGATATATCTACACTACCCAGTAAAGTACATCCTAAAGTTGCTGGGGAGAGTACCAAACGAGATAACTCAGGCAGGATAGTGCTTGTGCTAGTGGCACAGCTTGAGCATTTCTGTGATACTTCATTGAATCATACTGACATTTCGCCTGACATGTATCTCCTATATGGTTATGAGTTAAAGGATCCCATTGCTGCATTTATGCACACTCCAGAACAAAATTTTAAGTCCACTATACATTTCCTACCATGCTTTTTATAAAGTCTATCTGCCAGATGACAGGGTACTAATCTCTGATATGCTACAGAATTTATGCATGGATTAAACTTTGCACAGTGAATAGCCCGTTACCAGTTTAGCTGACCTGAAGCCGGCATGGTCAGTCACTTGCAGGATAAAGCATTACTGTCACCTTGCTATGTCCCTTGGTCTGATTTACAGATATTTGCAGGCTGTTTGTCTTACATTGCACTGAACTCATGGGATTTTTAAAATAAAACACGCAAAGACTAAATGACACTTGAACTACTACAAGTAGTAGTTGGGAATCCTGCCTTCAGAAAAAGTTGACTCTTAAAATCTTGGAAATACATGTTTTTCAGTGTACTTAAATGGAAACTGTTTAAAGAAACAGGTTTTATTTATATATTTTTGAAGAGGCAGGGACCACAGTTCTAGATTTCACTTTTATTATTACTTAACACTGAGAAACAGTGCAAAACGCTTTAGAATTTAAATATATGGCTATTTCTAATGTAACAGATGAGTTTTCAACAGTTGTTTTTCTACCTATCAGTGTGTAGGAGCTTAAAATTCTATTGTAATTTTACATTACTTCCCAAAAAAATCTCAAAAAAGCTAGTGTCATAAGAAAAGAGTTTCCTAATAAGATCTACCCAAGTTGTTCATTTCAAGCATTGCAAGAAAATCTGTAGCATGTTGAATATCGAATATTACATTGTATACAATGGTGATCGTTTTAAAGAACCTTCAATGTTATAAAGATGGAAATAAGGATAAATTAAAAATAGATATTTGACTTTTAAAATTAATTTTTTTTTTTTGAAAATGATTCCATCTACTCCAATATATTCTGCATTTATTTCCACTATATTTTTCTTTAAGAGTTATCAGTATGAGAAATATTTCAAATATATTTATCAAATCATTTAACCCACAGAAATATCATAGTTACACTTAATCTTGACTTGTAGATAAAAATATTATTGAAGTCAAGGTTAACATTTAAAATTGATATTCTGTAACACAGTCCCACCATAAAGGCATCCATTAAATAATAGAACAGAATCAATAAACATATAACAATAAAGGTCAATGGAAGTTATCAATATTTTGAAGTTTTATGGGGCATTCAATGGAAAAAGTCAAGTTGACATGTCAGTGTCCCTGTATTACATAGCATCAGGTTAAGTACTGCAATATATAAGGTATTATGATGTATCTCCACAGAAGGGCCTAAGGAACCCAGTCCTGTTCAAGTACTGTGATAACCATCCTGTGATGTTTGCTTTAATGTCTGATGGGATCTATTTATTTATTTAAGCTCCAGGCTTAGTACTGTCGGCTAAAAAATTTCCCTGTTTGCTGTGAATGGAATGTACATATAAACTCATGCAGAAGGGTAGTTCTAAATATTGGTGGAAGATCCGACTGTTAACTAGTCATTCTTTGGTACTGGGCATAAATTGGGTGTAACTTGCAAAACAGTGATTAATCTGCTAAACAACATGTCTTCACTATAACTGAACTTTACAACTTCCAAGTCAGTAAATCTCCCTGTAGTTCTGTCACTCTGCAGAATTACAGATAAAGTGCTCAGATCCAGAGTCTACATTTATCTTTACCTCAGGTAATCAAAAAACCTGATGATTATTTTTTTTAAAAAATTAATACAAAAAGGGTGCAGAATCTTTGTAATACAGTGCACAGTTCTTGCACATGTCTCTCTTGCTCAGATGATGTATCTGGGCAGCATCTTCACAGTACTGTACTATATATCCGTTCTAGATTTTTATTACTTTAGACAGCTGGTTTTAATTTTGGCTAGTATTAATGGGAAAAAAGTTTGGATATACCTAAGATCTGCAAAGATTTCTTCAAAAATAAGAATAATGGATGACAGTCAAACTTTAAAAATTACCTAATACTTCTTATACAGTAATGCAGGTTAGCTAGATGCCTTAACAAAAAATGACACTAATTCTACTTCAGGATGAAATTTTTGTTTCCCAAGAGGTCTAGCCAAATTTCTGACCTATCATCAATTGTTAAGAGTTCACTAGGGAGATATGTACTTCGTAATGAAATCACAAATGGTCACTTAATGATAAAATTCAGAAATTATAGGGATGGGAAGTTAGATGACAAACTGTTAAGGTCAAGCTATAACCAATATGCAGACAATGAGCTTGAGTATGGGACTTGCATAGCTGAATATTTGTAGATTGCAGTCATATGGATGACTCTTTCCTGCTCTGCAATGTCTGTCTTCAATAAACTTGGAACAGAGTTGTGACAGATCCTCAGGGCTAATGGTCAAGTAGCCCTTGCACAAAGAATCAACGCAACTTTCATTGACATAGCTCAGTTTGCTGTGGTTGTGCTGCTGATGCTATATAAAAGCATCCACTGTGTGGCCTTGAGCAACTGTGAAGATGACCTTCACTCTTAGATAACCTCTTGGCATATAGATACTAGGTTATGAATAAAAAATAGTTATGGTCAGGCTCTTCCTTTTAATTTGTGCATCTGATTGCTACCCAGGATGCATGACTTCCCTGAAACTGCATCTCTGGCTGCAAAGCTAGAAGAAATGACTGGTGACACAAATGAAATTATATCTTTTTGCAAACACTATACTGGACAATAATGGGTATTTGTATGGACTTGTCTCAGGAAAGTCTCCCATCACTCTTTTTTTTGAGCAACTGACTAAATTTCTTTTCATGAACTACGTATTTAAACCCTTAGCTGAACTGGCACACCAACAACAAAACGAGTATTCTTGGGAGTGCAAACCTGGGGGTAAAATGCCCTAGGAACACAAGCAGGATTCCCATTGTCTACCTTCCTTGGATGAACCATTTGAGTTGTCTGCTTTAGGGTTCTTCAGGCTTCCAGTTATGTGATAATGGATTTTATATTGTGGATGTTGCACTGTTGGGAGGAGAGAGAGGAAGGGCAGGGAGAGTGTTGTGCAGAAAGATGACCATATTTCTGAGCATTTTGCCTACTTTCAAAGGGTGGAAAGCTACCTGGCTGCTGCCATCAACACTGATGGATAAATAAGAGTATGGGGACACAGCAGCTATAATTACTAGGGCTGTCTAATGTCAGCTGCAATTATGAGTCACATCTTCAAGGATCTCCCCTGGCTCTGTCACTGTTCCCCTGGCTTCCTCTTATGGCTACTAGATTAATTTCTTAGCCTGTCTCCATTTATCTTTAGAGGAGTAAAACTTTGTCTTGCCCACATTCCTGAGTTTCCTTGAGTTGAATGAATATGACCTGACAACTATTACCTGAGTGCTGTAAGACCTAAATGTACAGTGCCAAAACTGAGTGAGCACTATAGGCCGATGAGTACTATGTGTGGGAGTGCTAATAATTGGTGTCAGTATTTTTAAATCAGAACTTGGGATGAAACACTGGGTTTTGGGAGCATAATTCACTGCTGAGCTCAACATAATCTGGCTTTCATCCTAGTCAACTGGATTAGACAACTGCAGTTTACATGGCAAGGATGAAATACTGCTAACTTGACTCCTGTGAAAACCTTCAATACAACCAGTACTCATGAAAGGCGAATAAATGGAATTTGTCAACTTATTGAGGTTAACATTTTTAAATGTATTTTTGATACAAAGAGATGTGTGGGAAGTACTACAAGTTCTAACTTGATTTTTAGCATCTTTTTATAACTCCTCAGTATCAGCCATTGACCCCTGCCCTGATACTTACTCCTTACTCTGTTATGTCATGTAGACTGAGCCATGAGGTATACCCATACACAGGTATTTAGGAGGCTGTTGCTCAAAAGGAGCAAAGTTTTGTTATATAGTCTGTGGAATATATGAATATGCCAGGATTGTGCAATGAAAAGAAAATCCGAATGTCTGCTTAGCTTCACTGTTTATTCGTGCTGGACACTTATGTATTAAAATGCAAATATACTCCCACAGCTCTAATGGCAGGGAAAAGAAGGCACTCTGGTAGTCACTGCATCATCTAACCAGAACAGCCACCTAAAAATAAGATAATAAGTCTTATAAAAACTCTAAAGTTCTTAGGGGTAGAGTAATTCAGAGCATCAGAGTCAAAGAACTGTGCAAAGCCACTAGTTCTGTGTATAGGAAAGCTACTGTAAGTAGTAGCCTGAAAAAAACCAAAAGTTCTTGTTCATTTTTTTCCTCCTGAAACACTCTTCCAGCTTTTGGGTTGTTTTTTTTTAACTCAAAAGGTGTAAGTTTTGAAATTTATCCCTTAAAGACTTGTAAATCAAAGGAACTTCTATGCAGTTTGATATATAAGAAAAAGACCAAGACGCCTGCCAGGCAAGTGGTCATATCTGAAAGCTATCAGAGCCGAGCTCTTGATAGTGGGCAGTGTGTTTGAAAGAAAATCTTCCCCCCCACCATGGATTTCATTAGCTTAGCTTCTGTAAACTAAGGTAGCATGAGGACAATCCATGGGCTCAGACATATAACTTCTGCAAGTTTCAATTGCAGTAATGTTATTAATTGCATCCTTTAACAAACTTGGCAATAAACTTACTATTTATTGAATAATCAAATCATCTTTGCTAGATTTCCTTGGCTTCATTTCTAGCATTTATGGCAATTTATTGTAAATGCACTGCACTTTACATAAAGGTCAGTGGTAAAATCAGAAACTTAGTAGGTTCCTAACAATCAAGCTTGAAAAGCTTGTTCTTAGCTGATATCTCTTGTTCATCCATGGATTTGAATTACTCATCTTTTCTACTTTCAGTTATAATCAGGTCAGGAAGGAACTGAAGTGATGAAATCAGTGGAACTCTACAATCTAACTGGTATTGTTTGGGATAGAATGACACGGTGTCTGTCTTACATTATTTGAAGAGTCTGAGCCTTGCTCTGCATTTTCAGTAACATTTATTTCAATAAGAAAAAACAGAATTATTTGGCCTATATGGAAGGTGACCAGACATATACGTGCTTGTGAGATACTGTCTATGGAACTGGTGTGTTGCCACTGTGTCACTTATGTACTCACAGGTTTAGACAATTTTTATTTGTGCAATCGATTTATTTATTGTTTATACAGAACTCAGTTTGCTGGATAGGAATTCCTTCCGTTTTTATTGCCTACTTCAAAAATCACTCCTTACTTTGAAAGCATTATGAGTTTTATCTTCCTCAGAAGTTCCACACAATAGCTCAGGGTGGACTGTATAATGCATTTTCAACAGAAATCACACAGAGAATCTTATTACTGGCTTTGATCTCAAGGCTGGCCATGGAATGCAACACTTTCAGCCTAGTGAGAAGAGGATACTTTTTTAGTAAAAGTTCAAAATCCATTTGTTTTATATAACAGCCAAGCAGAGCATCTAATATTGCAGACTCCAAGTGACAGTTAATAAAAAAGTCACAAATACATTACTTGTGGACATGAGTTTTCTAGTGCTAAGATCAACAAAAAATCCAGAACAAACCAAACTGAAAAACGGAAACAATGACTCTTTTTAAAGTTTTTTAGCCTCATAAAAGATTGGCAATTCTATTTCTTGTGACTTTATTGCTAAAAGCTTAATTGAGGGCTTTAGTGACCATCCCACATTAAAACGACTGAAAAAGTTGTGCTTCGTGTGATGAATTTGGTGTGGGCAGGGAGTATTATGCTTATCATACTGTCACTGAATTTATACTAATGTCATTGTGATCAGAACTGGATCCCAAATAATATTGTCACAGATACTTTATCATTGGGTTGGAGTGCGAGGAGTCAGATGACTTCTGTTGACTGTGGCCTGTGAAAACAGACAGAGATTTTTGATGAATGAATCTGTTTCACACCTTGTTCTGTACATCGTTAATGGTGCCGAACGTGCTAAGACTAAGAATAACCTCTCTACATTGGACACTTGGAAGATAAATTTTGTTTTCATGCACATGAAATAGGATTCAAACTACAAGTTGAACGAACTTGTTTTTTTCCTGACAACAGCTTTAAATAGGCATTATACATCTTCCATATAAATCTTTCCTGACTTTATATATAGCCTCTTGTGTTCCCCTACAGAACATTTATTTTCTCAAGTGAAGACTACTTTCCCTATGCTAACCTGAAGTTATGTTCCTCAAAGATTGCTGTTTCCCTAGCTGCTACTTGCGCTGCATGAAACATGTTCCAATTGTTTTTATTATAGTAAATTCAGCAGTAACAGCAACATATTTAAGATAATTTTAGCTAAACATCTATTAGTGCTTCCACTAGCAGAGCCTGAAATTTTCAGAAGTGCTTTCCTCTCTCTTTACTGCCAGAGGGAATGGAAGGTAAAACATAGTGCTTTAAAAGTAAGCCTCTTCCATCTGGTCAGCTACCCTTAAACTTACTTGAGTCTGCCGGGAATAGCCTAAAATTGTTTCTATTTTTCATCTGTTGTTAAAACACTAAAAGGCATAATGAGAACAGAAGCTTTTATAAAATTACAGACTGCCAGAATGATGAATTTACCCTCTTCTATTAAAATGCTGCTGTGTTTTGGGTTTGATGTCATTTTATGCTGTTTGGCTATTAGTCTGCTCTTACAGTAGCTGTATGAATTTTTTCATAATATTATAGGAGCAGTATTCCTGCTGTTACACTTCAGGGTCTCACAAACTTTTCATTATACTTCTTTATTTGCAAGGGTGTTTTAGTTCACTGCAAAAAAAATTCTTCAGCCAAAAAATGAATCATGAAGTCTCAGTTTAGGAATAAGTCAAGAATTGCTTGTTTGGGTTGATTTATTAAGATAATATAAATTTCAATGAAACTTATTTCAAGCTTTTTCTAAGAATGTATTATTCACACAAATGAAAAGGTATACCTTACAGAATTATTCTTTGTGTCTAGATCAGCTCTCATTCTTTAAACTCAAGTCAATCGTGAAAGATTTGATAGTGACTGTTTTTACCAGTAAAATCCAGAGCTTGTTTTGTAGTCAAAACTTTCTAAACTTGTGGAGTTTCTTTAATGTTGAGGGTTCTATTTTATTTCAGGTATATTTGAAAGTGACTGTGTGGTTTTACACTTCAGTGACGACAAACATTTAGTTTCATAAGCTTGAAGTCTCTCTATATTGCACCAAAACAAAGCACATAAGTCCGTCTTTTTCACAGCTCGAAAAATCAATTAAATCAGGACAATTGTGAGGAAAAAGAAATCCGTAATTGTAATCTGTGTAATGATTTTTTTTTCCACTAATATTTATAGAAGTCCACCTTCTACAGACTCTTAAATTATTGCATAGGGAAAAATGTGTCAAAAGCAGAGCTCCTTACTCCTCCTTACTGTAATTTTCAAAGTAAGGAAGCTGCAACAGCACTTGGTGAAAATCAGTAAGGCTAAGGACCTCTTGTTATAAGCACATAAATCTTACAAGAAAGAGTTATGCTATGGATCATACTATGGTTCTGCACAAATGAAAGGGGCAACTCCAGAGTTATTTGTAGTATCCTACCTACAAAACCACTCAGATGTAGCCACCCAGTACCTAAGTTCCTTTCTTTTGAATTGTACCTCGGTCCTACAATTATTATGTCAGAGCTCTTTCTTCTAAACAGCAAGCAAGTGCTTGACTGACTCTGTCCCATTTATCCACCAAGTACTCTAAAATTCTAAGTCTTTGTAACTTAATACAGGCAATGTGGTCAACATATAAAAAATTTTAATATAACTTTATGGCTGCAATTATTATTTTAGGAATATCTTTTTATCTCATACAGAATAAGCATTGATTTAGTGAGGAGATTTTTACCTTTTTAAAAATTATAATATGTGACCTTTGCAATCCCTATTTTTTGTATTTAACTGAGAAGAAAATTTTAAATTTGAAAATATGTCTAACAGCATTGGCAGCCTGGGTGAAGGCAGTTGGAGGCAAAAATGGAAATGGCCCAGGACTCAGTTAAGTTCAGTTAGCTTTCATTTTAAAAAAAAAATTCTGTCCCTGTTGTAAAAGGGCAGTTAGACATCATTGGATCATTTCTGAATCAGTAGCATTGCAAAATTCATGTTAGGAGAGAGTGATGAGCAAAGTGATATAACAAGTAAGGATATCCTCTGTTGGCCAAGAGAAGCTTTGCTTGGACTGATGGAGGACTAGGGGACTCTAAGCATGATCAGAGTAAATTAAATAAGAAAAAATGTGGATACGTTTCATGCAGTTGCAGCAACAAATTCAATTAAATTTTAAATTTGAAACCTAAGTTTCAGTGTTCCCAGTGCCTAGATCTAATTGAAATGTAGGCTTCCTGAGAGATAGTCTTCCTTAGCTGGTGAAGGACATTGTCATATATTAGCTTTAAATATTTTTTATTTCATTATTATTATTTTTCTCAAACTCACTAGATACTAATTGTTACTGTGCCTGGGGTTATTTTCCTACATTAATATAGAAAGAGATACATAGCCTTTATTCTTATTGACAATATCTTAAGGAAATACAATTTAACAGTGTTGACATTGTCAAAGACTAGGCAGCAGATCAGAGATTAAGAGGAAGAAGGGCATTTGAAATGTAACTGAGATTATAACTGTAGAGTATAAACCTAGATGGTGCTAATCAAAAGGGTTTATTATCATTATTCGTATTGTGCCTGACTCTTTTATTATGGTTTGTTGTCTAAACAGTGGAGGAAAAACCCATTTTGTAACTTTAAAAATACTAATATATATCTGTCAGTAATCTAAGTAATGAATTCATTGTGAATGTTTAGGTTTAGTATCTGTTTTAAAGGAACATCTGACAGATGAATCTGCAAGATGAGGTACTATAATTAGCCTTCAGCCAAGTTTTGTGAGAGGAAGAATTCACCTCAGTTTGTGTGGGACAGACCTCCAGTCAAAGGTTGTAAGTGGCTCCTAATGGAAGAAGATATTCCTTGCTAAATATCAAATGGCAGTGCACTTCAGGTGCAGCAGGTTATCTACTCTGCTTTTGTTTTGGTTTATTTTGTAATGACCTTACAAGTTTCTCCTTAAATCTCTGGGGAAAAAAAGATAGATATATATATATATATATGGCATATGTAGAGGGAGTTTTGGTACCTGTGTATGGTGTTTTTGCCTTTGTTGGATGTAGTTCTTAGAACAAGTCACTGAGACTCTGAGATTCTAGAGATAAATGAGCTCAGGCCTTTATTATCTTATAGGTTAAAGACAGTAATGTATGTGTATCTTCATGGTCCTTAGTCTTCAGATTTCTTCCTTTGTCCTGTGCATGGCTCATCTGCATTAAGAAATACCATAGTGGTGGTGTAATCCAGTTATTTAAACTTCTCCATAGTTTCCTACTTTGGATCCAGGTTCTCTAGTTGTGGTCCAAATCTGGTTTGGATATAGAGAAACATAAAATTTAGGACTACAGCAAACCCAGTTGCGCTTTATGTAAACATTCTGAACTCATGTGTGCATGAATTAATAGAATTTTATGAAGCTTCAGCAAGTGCTTAAATGCCATTGTTGTGGTATGTGGCCAGTTCTGCCTCTTACATCTTTGTATGTTGCCACCTTGTGATGACAACTACTTCTTCCAGTTCTCTGCACCCAAGTTGGTCTTCAGTTTCAGTAATAGAAACATTACTAAGTGGAAGACAAAATAAATGTGCAAAAATATTTGAGTAGTACTATGGTCTTCTGTGAAGCTACAATAAAAAGCCTGTCTAGAGATTTCTTTTATTAAAATTTTTAAAAAAGTGGAAATCTCTTAGGTTAAGTATATCCTTTAGTTGTGTAATTTATGTGCTTTTTAAATCAAGACAGAGTCTATAGGCTTATTTTAGGAAACACCAAGGAACGAGGATCTTTGAAGGGTAGGATTTCGTATCTTTGTGCAAAGAGCTGGAGAATGCTATGAAGTTGACTGAATTACTGAAGCATATAATGGGCAAAAATTTTCTGATAGGAGACAATTACTTAAACTCTAGGAAGCAGATAGTACTACAAAAGTTATTTTTCCTAATATTTTTTCAATCAAAGCTGTTGTAATTGCTGCTGTATAAAGAATGGCTCCTATTAAATGGTGTTCCTAATGTTTCTTGGTTATTAATCACACAGCATCATTGCTAGATAGCCTAAAGATCATTTTCATGAGCATATACTCCCTGAGAACCCACTTTGGCATTTTCAAACCATTCATGCTATTTAGTGATCATTTAGCTGCTTGAGGGCTATCTGGCCTGCTATTCAGGGAGATTCTCTGTCACTAGAATCTCTTCTGATTTGTTCTCTTACAGTTTGTGACTTAAATGTACCTCTGTCTCCGAAACTAGTATGTTATCTGTTTGGTATTATGCAAATATTATCTAAAGAGAAAGTACTGAAGAAAAGATAACAGCTTCTATCTTTTTTTTTAAAAGGTCCCTTTCTCTTGATTGTAAATTGTCATATTTTTCACACTGATCTAGTTTTCTGATTTTCTGTTCTTTCAGTCCATGATGAGACAGATTTTCCTTATTAAAGTTACTGTTAAGAAACAATATTAATAAGTGAAGATTTTTCTTTTGATAAAACTGGAACAAATACTGAAAAAATCATTGTCCCCTTCATAGGAAATGGAAGAACAGTTGGCCTTACCGATTTGCAACTGAACAAAGGCTAAAGTACCAAAGGTGGAACTGGGTGGAGAACCTTCATTAAAGACTTCTAAGACATACATAGGTTCAAAATAAAGAAGGAGAAGAGGGAAAAAGGCCATAGGTAAAGCAGCATGTACAGCAGCATATTGTAACATCTAAAGTAGTTGTACTGGGAAGGGAAAGAAGTACAGAGGCACAAGTCAGTATAAAGCTTAGATTCTCTAAACAGCCTTAGTTGCTTTTATTTTCACTAAGTGCTTTCTGATGATGAAATTTCAATATCGAAGTCAAATCTTTCTTCTGTCAAAACCAGATAATATAATTGACTCAGAAAAGAGCCAGAAGGCAAGTGTTATGTCAATGTAAAACCTTAATTGTAGGAAATTGATTATTTGGAATTGAATAAAAATGTTTGGGTGTTTTTCCTGTTCATCTTATTCTCTTTCAAATGATCACTACAAATGTTTCTGGCTAAAATTATAAATTAATTGTTCTCAGGAACTTTTAATGTTCTAATTCTTCTAACTCATTTTGAGTAAAAGTATGTTTGTGACTTGCTGGGAACTTAGAGTGCCATGTCCATTATTGAATGAAAGGGACTAAATCTATTTGAATTGTAAAGGATTTACTGTGTTTATTTTGAAATGGCCACATTTTTAGCATATTAAAATGTTAATAACTTGCATGAACAAAAATAATCAAATTAACCTTTACTTTACAAATGTCAAAGGGTTTTCCAAGGGTTCAGCTTTCAAGTATGATTTGCATGGGGATTCAAAACACTGCATATCCAAATTATGAAAATAATAATTGAACGGAAATGTTAATCAATTTTTTATGTCACATTGAAATGTAGTGTCAATATATCAAATTTTTAAAAGCTTGCACCTCAAAGAAAGGGAAAATACACCAGCTGTTCAGATAGTCCTGTCTTTGTAGTTTAACTTGAATAGAACATGGTGATTTATGCCAGCTTTGGATGTGACAGTATTCTAACTACCCTTAGAATAAGCTCTACCCTGACCTCTTAAAACCAAACTGAAGGTTATATGGAGTTATCTGACTTTTATATCCTTGCAGATATGTAGTCAAAGCATAATGTTTATGTAAGGATTTTTGTGATAATGAGACTCCTGTTTAGGTGGTACCATTAGCTTTCAGGCTAAGAAGAATACTCACACCTCTTAAAGGGAAAGTAATGTCTCTGGACCTTAAACTATCTTTTCCTTTTTTCTGTATTCGTGGAGTTTCCTCCTCTTGAATTGTCTAGGCAGTGGCACAGATGCACATATTTCTGAGGGGGGGAAGGATCTGGTATCTTTTTTATGAAAGTAGGTATCTCAAATATGAGATCTGTACAGCAAGCTTAAAAAGTGGGTGGTTTTTCTGAAGAAGTATTCATGTAGAAAGCTGTAAATCTTTGTGGTGAATATAATCTGTCTGGTCCAGAATTTTACTGGTATAGCTTTTGCTTTTCTTAGAAGGAATGAGTGCAAAGAATTCCTTCAGAAATTGTGGATCATCTTAAAATGTTATGAAATTTTCAGTAAGCTTGTTGGAAAACTTACCTGACTGTCTTGTGGACTCCAAATGCTGGAAGCTAAGATCTTTCTAGATGGAAGTCAATAGGAAGTCAATAGAAGTGAATGTGAAGCCGTATTAACTTCTTCTTTTCCTTACTCTAGGGTTTAAAATAATAGAATTGAGGTCTTTGTTCATCAGCTGTACCATGAAAGGCATTCTGAACTTGGCTTTAAGTCAGCATATCAAGGAAGATAACACTTTACTCAATATACCTGGTAGTAAAATGCCTCATATAATTTATCTCTGAAAAAGAACTAGGCAGAAAAGTTTCTAGTAGGCTTTGAAACTAGTGAATAAGGGAAAATTATAGTTTCCATTCACCTTTCTTTTGGTGCATCAGAAAGTGTTTGATTGAAACGTGAGCACAACATCTGCTTCAAATATTGCAGAACTCATTCCATTGAAAAATTGTGATGTAAAATGTCCTGAAGAACTCACTGGGTGGATTAGGATCAATATGTACCTTCTATTAATCTAGTAGTGATTTTGCTCTTAAAGACGGTGAGACCTTTGCTAAAATTTGTATGCCAGTAGACTAAAATAGTATTATCACACTTTCCATGCAAAATTTTGGAAACAAAACAGTAGCAGTAATAGTAGTATCAACAGCAAATGTTGATGTCCACAAGTTTATAGCTGTTCACTACAGTAGGGAATGTTTATCTAATTTGCCTGCTATCTAAACGAAAGACAGTCAACTGAAAAAGAATTCCATTGAAAAATTAGGGAAGTTACAGAAGCAACACTACAGCTGCATGTTACATGCACAGTGTCAACTGGAGGAAGTCAGATCTCCATGTTCTAGAGTATTTTTAAGGAAGTTTTTTTTAAAAAAGAAATATGTAGATGTGCTATGATGTTCTTTCTCACAGTACTATTTAGCTAACAGCCATGGCTACTTTAAAGGCTAGCATGAATAAGATATTTGACTTATTTTACTAAAACTTAAAATAGGAAATTATGTGTCTGATATAGCAATAGAATGAGATTGTGATATATCCTAAGCTTGATTTTTCTTGAATGCTTTGGGTGAAAAGTAGAAGCTCATAACTTATTCTGAAGAAATAAAGTAACTTTTCCTGACTGACTTGCAAAATCATTAAGCTAATAACTTGTTCCTTATACTTCAGAGGATGTGTTGCTTGGTGGTGTTTGCCTGCACTCAGGAGGGATCACAGTGCAGTAAGAAGTTGTCCTGCCCTCTGATGTTAGCAACCAGAGCCTGCTGCAGGAGATTTTCATTTACAGGGACAGAAGGAATCTTGCTAAACAGATTCCAGCAGAAATTGGAAGCCTCTCTGAGGAAGGAATAGGATACATTTTGGGGTAGAGTACATGTGTTGTTATTAGTCTCATGGCTAGTGACTCTTTGATCTTACAGGCTCACTAATGTACATGAAGGAAACTCCTGTACTGCCTATGGGTGCTATGGACCAAAGAACCCTGAGTCAATAGCAAAGTTGTCATGGGGTACCTGGCTAGCTGCTCCTCCTTTGGACAGTTCAGCACTCTCTATTATTGCCTCCTTGTTTTGCTGAGTACCTTAAAAAGAACACAGCTTTGGGGAGATATTATATTATTTTATATTATTTAATGATACTAGTCACGGATGTTTGTAAGGGGAGCACTGACAATTCTTTAATACCTACTGGATAAGGTTACAAAGCACTTAGTTCAAGGAGCCCAAATTCATACTTTTAAAGGCAAAGATGTAAAAAGGGTCACCATGAGACTGAAATGTCAACATACTCATGATGTGGTTCTGCATGTTTCATACAGGGAATGCTGTTACTTATATACCTTAGCTACCTTGTGTGAGCAGTAAGATAAAATGTTGGATAGTGCTACCTGCTCAAGGTGGAACACTTAGACATCTGTGGGATGGACTTGTTTTTTCATGAGGGAGAATGAGAAAATATCAAACGTGGAATTTAGCAATATCATAAATTCTACCTCCTTATATCTCTTGTAAAGATTTAGGTTATTAAAGTTGGGAAACTTGGTATCTTAAACTCAGGTCAAGTAGTACTCAAATGTGTTAGGTGCTGGTCTTGTGGTTGGTTGTGTTTTAAGCTGCCTGAGGATGAACTGGAGTACTGTCTCATTAATATTCAGCACGGTGTCATGGAAGCACTGTATCTTCTAGCACTGACATTGTTGCTATGTTCCTCTTCATTTGCTGTCCTAGTAAACTGTCCTTGTCCCAACTCAGTTTCACCTTTTTCTTCCAATTCTCTTCTCTCCACTAGGGCTGGGGGGAGGAGTGAGCATCCACATGGTGCTTAGTCGCTGGCTGAGTCTAAACCACAAGAAGTTTCTAACTGGTTTGGGACTTGAGTGTTAAGTCATTGCTTTCTGCAATGCATGGTCAGTGTAAAGGATGATTGGGGGTCAAAAAGATAGCAAAAGTGTGAAACACAATACTGACTACATCCAGGCTTGCTTTTGTAGGCATAATTTAACATACTTCAGGATTACACTACCTATATAAAGTACATAAGGAAAACATCCTTGGGCCAAAAAAGAAACTTAAGCCCAGAGGTTTGCTGGTTGATCAGAATCATCAAAGTTGGAAAAAACCTCCAAGATCAAGAATTGTGCAGTACTGCATATAATATCTACATTCACAGAAAGTTATTCATTCTCTGTTTTAGAATGAGATTAACTTTAATTAGGTCTAACTTGAAACTAAAGCCAAACTGCCTTGCAGCTATTTAAGTCCTTGAAGAGTGTTTTCCTGGTATGTGTATTTTCCTGGAGTGTTCTCACCTACATTAATGCATCTTCTGTGTAGTTGGATCATAAATAAGGCAGACAGTGGCTGCAAATATTCTACCATAAAATATTATGGAACACATGCCTAAAATGGTATGGATTTTTCCAGGCCTCTCTTCTATAAAACATGTGGCTGCACATACAGAGTGATTCATGCCAGGAGGCCCCAAAATCCAGCAATTTCTGCACTACTTATTTAAATCTTCATAGTCTCTTGTATGATTCATTGTGCATTGAATCACTGTGCATATGCTACATACGTTTGTTTTTGGGTTTAGTTATAACTGCAGGCAATTAAGAAAGACTTTCTGAAGTGTTGCTTGTGAAGGCAAAGCACATCACTCCATGAAATGAGTATTCTTCTTTCTCTCATGCAGAAAGCCAAAGCAGTGACACTTCAATTCCTCCCCTCCCCCACCCCAGCTTTATAAAGGAACCATTCCAATTAAGCTCTTCATGTAAGAGATATCCTCTCTTCTTGGGAGAATTTGGCTGTCCTAAAATTATATATAAAATGTGTATTATATTTCTTTATAAAATGATTTATACAATTGTTTATAATATTTATCTTTCAATATATGTAAATTCTATATGTTTTCATACACTAATTCTATATTTTAAAATCCAAAGTAGGCATAATTACTCTTGAAATAATGTTACCAGCCAAAATTCTGTGAGCTTAAGGTGAACAGCTCCGTTAGTTACAGTAAGAATGCCGGTACAAATAGAGTTAGCAGGATTAGATATTAAAAGAAATATAAGTAGGCAAGGCATTAGCAATATTTATGGCTTCTGGCAATGCTTTAACATATTAATTTAATCAAAATAATTATTTTAAATGCTCATATGATATTTGAAGTTTTTCCTTTTGATGGACATTACTGAAGGGAACCTGGAATATATTCAGTGTTTTAATTCCTGATGGAGATGTGGCATTTAACAACTGGTGAACAGTACAAATGTCTATGTAATAGTAAAGAAAAGCTATTCTGATCCCCGTAGCACCACTTTAATAGAGCAGACAACACCTGAAATATCAGCTTCAAAAAGTTAACTTGAGAATATTGGTCTAAAAAGAAGATTTAATGATTGGATCTTTTAACAAGTCGAGGCATTTCATTGCCTTCCTCATGCTAAATCACCTATTTTCTGTATGAAAGAGCTTGACGTGGTTTTACTTATTCACAGCAGTGCATTACCAGAAATTCCATTACAACCAAGTTCTGAAGCAAAGTACATCAGCAGTTAGGAAGGGTTAATGTGATCGAATTTGACCCACAGGAATCTGACACAGGGCATGTTGATCAGTCATACTGATTTATTCTCTAGGGAACACTATTAGCATGTGTACTCTCTGTTTTTCAATATTGCCTCTGTCTTGGTAAAAACAGTAATTTTGTGAAGACCCTGCGTTGAAAAGAAGTATAGAGACTTAAGTGAGAAATTGTTAGCTTCTTAACAAATAGATCCAGCCCTTAGCATTTATTTCTGGAAAGGAGAGCTCCTTTGTGCCCATCTTATCCAGCAGAAGGTGGAAAAATTCTGTGATGATTTATAATAGGACATCTTTAAGTGATGTCATAAAACCTGCCTGCAGGCATACTGTAAATAGTCCTAAATTCCATAGATTTCTGTGCATCACAATAACAGTGATCTGAGCTATAGAAGTATCATTTCTCCTCTAGTTTTATTTCAATGGTATTATCTCCAATTTTTTTAATATATAGATATATATTTGGAAAAAAATGTAGGAAAACACTGAGAAAGGCCTTAAATTTTGAAGATATTCTAAATCTCTTCTTGCTACTTTACTCTTGGACTCCTTGATTCTCACATTGGGCCTGTACACCTCAGTATTTATCACTTGGCCTTTCCAAACTTGAACTGGGAGTGCAGTGGTTCTTTTAATCACTTGTCAATTTCTCATGCAGACCTTGTATCTATATTATCAAAGTGAAAGGCAGTATAGAAAATAACAGTATACAAAGCTGTACAATGCTCAACACCTAACTGTTTGCTACCCTCTGTTCCCTTAGGCCATTCAGCATCACACAGAAGCAAAAGAAATGGAAAAATGTTTCAACTCATGAGCATAAAGTCATTGGACTTCAGTTTGACTTTTAAATTTAGTAGATATGTTCTTAAATTATTTCATCCTGACAAAATTACAGCTTTTCTGTGCAGAACAAAAACAGAAGGTCTACCTTTCAAAAGGCCTTCCTCTTGGGCCTTTCACTGACTATGTTCTTCTTGAAGTGTACAAATTGTTCAGACTTGCACAGTTTCTAGGTGTTTTCTTTAAACACTTCCCCAAACTAGGTCTGTCTTGCAACCAGTTATACGTTCTGTTGAGCTATAGGAAGAGAATTCATTCTACAACAAAATTTGTAATTGTCCATAAAAATTGGGCAGTGCAATTGCCTGAGCCATAGTGGGAACTGTATTAAGATGCTTTGGACGCTTTACCTTAGATGAATGAAGTGTCAGATATTGGACAATAGTTCTCCCAAAGGCTTCATATGGTATGCAATAGAATCATTAATAGTGTTTCAAAATGAACACACACAGATACACAGAACAATAGGAGAATTTTTTAAAAGATGGTGCCAGGTCACAGGATTATCTGTGCTATCCAGACTTTCAGGACAGCTGCTGTATGTACATCTTAATTTTTTTTTTCTTCATTTAACAGACTGCAGCTTACTACAGGTGTAAACTAAAACAATTAGATGATCTGTATATTTGGAGGACATAAAAATTTAGCAGGTCATAGGCAGAAGATGAATGAAAGAGGAAAGCAGATGCAGTGGGCCAAGAACTTGTAGGGTGGGAGAGCCCTCTGGAAGAATCTAATATATCAAATGAGCTCTGGGATTTTGTGCTGCCTGAGGCACTGGTGAAAAAGCTGATGGCTTTTCACTGAATAGCAAACTAATTATGCATAAAATCTGCTTAGCCCTAATTTTGAGTGGTAGTCTGACAAGGTGATTTCAGCACATATGTTTGCATAAAGCACTATCCTTTTAAGGGTCAAATTATGTCATCTTTGCCCAATATGGAATTAGACAAAAAAAGTGAGTGGATAGAACTTCTGCCACGTTTGCTTATGTGGCACCCAATTTTTTATGTAATGTTAATCATAATGTTGTGCCTGATAAATGGCTCCATAGAAACCAATAGGGTTTTTTCTCTGTAATGTTGTCATATTCTCTGACTAGTTTTGGCAGAACACTTTATACAAATTGATGCAGACATCTCAGATTCTTCCTTGTGAATAGAGAAGGGGGTTATGGTGAGTAATATTTTTAATAGGAAAATACAATTTTATCTATTTTAAATAATTAAAATGTGTCAGGAAATTTTGTGCTGATTGACAAATTGGAAGGATATGAAATAAAAAAGAAGATGCAATCATTATGAGATGGAAGGAAGGAGCAGGTACCAAAAAGGACTGTGGTGGGTTGATATTGGTGGAATGTCAGGTGTCCACCAAGCCGTTCTGTGGCTCCCTCTCCTCAGCTGGGCAGGAGACAGAAAATATGCTGAAAGGTTCATGTGTTAAGATAAGGACAGGGACATCAGCCAGCAATTACCATCATGGGCAAAAGAGACCTAATTCAGAAAAATAAATTTATTGCCAATCTAAATTGAAGTAGGATAATCAGAAATAAGAATGATCTCAAAACACCTTCTCCTCACCCCTCTCTTCTTCCTGGGCTTAATTTCAATCTTGGTTTCTCTCTCCTTCCCCAAACAGTGAGTGAGATGGGGAATGGGGCTTACAGTCAGTTCATTACACTTCTCCTTCCTGTTCATGCTTTGCCCCTGCTCCAGCATGGAGTTCCTCCCAAGGCTGGCAGTTGTCCAATAATTTTTCCTATGTTAGTCCTTCCCATGGGCAGTTTTCATGAACTGCCCCAACATGAGCCCCTTCCACAGGCTGCAGACCTTCAGGACCAGACTGCTCCAGTGTGGGTCCCCAAAGGTTTGATATTCCCCCTACAAAACCTGCTCTGGTGTGGGCTTTTCCCTCTATGGGGACACAGGTCCTGCCAGGAGCCTGCTCCAGCACAGGCTTTCCACCATGTCACAGCCTCCTTCAGGTGTCTCCACCTGCTCCACCCTGCAGTCCTCCATGGGACTAAGTTTCAGCATGGTATCTGATTCCTCCTTACCATGGGTAGAACATAAACTACATTATTCACTTATCTACAGCCCAGTGTCTTCATTTTCTCTTGCTTTTCCATGACAATTATGTGCTTTAAGTGCCCCCATCTGCTTGTTCAGCTTTTCGCTGTTTTCAGAAACAACATGCCAAAGCCTTACTGCTCTACGTATTCTTCATGTTTAGGATGATATCTGAAGATGCAAAACCTGCAGGTAGAAGTCAAAACAAGTGACTAAACAGGAGTCAGAGTGCAAGCTACTTAGGCCCAAGCTTCAAACTCCAGGTAGTTCCATTTTATGATAAATAATACATGCAGTTCATTTTCAATTATGTAGTTTATTTGCTTTTTATATAATGCAATCATAGACATGCAGGTTATTTCTCAGATCTGAATAAATTATTTCAAATGAGACACTAAAATCCATGATTAATTACATTATAAAACTCAAATCAGATTCTGCTCTGTGGCTGGTCAAAAATACAGTTTCATTACAAGATTAGAAAGCTTTTAAAATTAAGTAGCAACAGGCATCCGTAGATGCACAAGCTAACAATAATACAGTTAAGGATGTATGATTACCAAAAGATATCTTCAGAGGGTTGTGCCTTGACCACAAAGCTTTATCTTGTTTCATGCTGCGTAGAGTTGAATCTCAGGCACAAGGTAACTTAAGTTTTCTTTTCTTTTTTTAAAATTAGAAAAATATTTTCCAGATATGTATCCTTCAGTTTCAAGAGCTGAAATAGCAAATACTTGGCCAAGTTGCTGCTGAAATATCTTAAGTCTCACTTTTTTTGTTTTCCTGAATTTTACTGATTCATATAGGCAGATCCATAGCAATGAGCAATTAGGATATGAGAAAATCCTATGCTGGATGTTTAACTTTGAATCTGTCTATTAGTGTTGTTCACAAAGACTTAATTATCACTTGTTTTTAGGAGCATTGCAGAAAGAAATCATTTTTTTCAATGGACAAAGCAATGACTTTTGTGTAAAAATGTCTCCTACTTTTTCTTTTCACTTTTCATTCACCCTTTAATACTATGCCAAATCTTGGCAATACTGTTTTGCTCTAAGTTATATGATACATGGGCTAGTAGAAAGCTTGTATTGTCTGCAGGCAAGGATTTTAAAATAAATTCACTATGAATTTCCTAAGATGATACAGTGGAATCCAAATTTGGTAACAGTCATTAGTATTCTAACTCGATTTTAAATCCTTGACAATGTAAGCATGACTATTACACAGTACTCCTTTAGGTTTCCCTGTTGTACAGGGCAAGAGACGAGTTAGTGGAGGAGGCAATCAAAGAGCAATTGAAAAAGGGCACAATGTCAGAAGTAGAGGCTAGGAATATTAAAAAAATAAAAAATCTGGATGGAGTAGAGCTGGTGGGACTTAGTCTTCAAGTAGTAGTGAGACAGGGCTCCAGAACTTGCTGTGCTACAAGGCAGACTTGTACTTGTAAATAAAATGTAATGCATGGGGAAACAGATGTGTTACAGCAACATCTTATGCAGGGGAGATGCTTGTTTACAAGGAATGGTCTTCACAGTCATCCTTACAGTATCAATCTCTAAGTACTCTTGGTAATCAATAGGCTTAAGTTTCATCTCCTTCTTGATAGATGAATGCATGCTGCATACTATGAAGATGTATTGAATTTATGAGGTGGGGTATCATAACTGAAGCTATGCAGTTTACGTTACCTTTTCATTCATTGAGCCAGTGCTCAGCTGAAATGGGTTATCTTCCTGCCCAAAACCAAATGAAGAATCAATTTTTTCTCTGGCCATGATGAAGAAAATCTAGAAAGCAATTGGAAGCCAGAATTTACTATAACGTATGCACCACAGGAAGAAAACATTCAGTTGCTTAGAGAAACTTGTCTGATTTGCTAAAATGCTTCAAATTGTGGACTATAACAGCTACCTAGAAAGCTGCTGATGGTACAATTTTAACACAAACAGTTCTTAAAATAACAGAAAGAAACTTCATGTTCCTTTAATTTTAGTGGCTAGTTATTATGAGCTATGAAGTGGTTCTGATGCAAAAAATAAAACTACTGCATTATGATGTGGGAAGATAAATAATTAAACCTTTCTGTAGCTTTCATAAAAAGGGTTTTCATAATTCAGCTCTACAATCTGAAATGGTCACATCAACATGTTTTTCAATCTACTCTGTGCTGTAACTATCTACTTTATCTACTTTTAAAAGTATCTTGCAAATTATGCGACTGTGTTTTTCCTTTTCACTTCTAACCTAAGGGCTGTTTGCAGGAAGAAGTGTTAGGAACTGCAATCAATTCATATGACCTGTGTGCTTATTCCACCTGTTATCTATCTACCAGCAACAGACCATTTCTCAAAAATCTAGAAAGGAAACGAACTCCCCCCTTCCTAGAATGTCATAAAAAGGTAGTTATACCATTTGCCCTGCATTAGTGAGGCCAGAATATCCTGGGATTTTTGGTCCCCAGTTTCTCCCTTCTGTGTGATCACAAGCATAAAAAGAAAGACCAAGACATTGTGAATTTCTGATTGCAAAGGTGAGAAGAGTTGGAGTGGTACTATGGAACTACTATTGGCAGCCTTTACCGACAAACAGAAAGAATTAATGTTTGCTTTTAAGGTCTCAATGATTGCTGGACTGTGTCCCCCTGCTGGGATAAAGTAAGACACCTTCTGGAACCATCTGCTTGCTTCTGACTTCTGCTTCTGTAGAAGGAGGCTATCTGAACACAAATGCCCTGTTTTCATACCTTGTCAGCATAATGAAAAGCAGTATCTTTCACAGTACTCCTCTAATGTTACACAGTGAGTCTACAAATGTAGTAAGGTTAAGCCTCAAAGGGAAATACAGTGGTGTTCTGCGAGATCAAAGGTTAGAAGTTAACCTTTCAGTTGGTTTAATAGTTTTATATAGTTTCTTATTTGTAGGTGTGATGTGAAAAAGTTACTTTGTGTGTGAGTGGATTTAAATAAAAATAACTGATCGTTCTCTATTAGTTTTGAGTAGTTTTATATGAAATTAGCAGTAAATTAAGTGGTATGCTTTATCGCTACAGAAAATCTAATGGAATTATAGCTACCAGAAGGCTTTATTACAATAGCACTGACTTAAAAAAAATAGCAACCTGTCAGACTTATATCGTGCAGAGTGAAAAAATTTCTTTCTCAGATTATATTTTTGGTGATTCTGAAAATTAACCAAGAGATGGTACAGAATTACTCTTTTCTGTTTTTTGGTTTCTGCAGGGACATCTGTTGATGTCTCCTTCATACACTGGATTAGTGTAAGTGAAGTTCAATTATTTTACTTTGTGGTGCACACAATTCCTTCTGCTTTGCTTACAACTATAAAGCCTCTGTGTATTTTCCTTTGTCTGGGAGTTCTGGAGCAAAAATGGAGGCAATGGGAGGTGGCAGCATGTGGTGTTTGCCTTGTCAGAATGTACACTTGGTAGCAAAGCCCAGTATTTTTGTTCCTGATTGAGTCTGGCCAGAAATGTTCTTTCCAGTTCCACAAAATAGACAGAAAAATGTTAATTCAGAAGGTCTGACACCTTGGCTTTTATTTTTGTTGAGCAGCTGCTGACATTGGCATAGCAACAGAGGGATGAAGAACAAAATGAAGTAAGTGGTGGTTGATATTGTTGCCCAGCCATTAACACCTGTGTTGCTGGAAGTGGTGGAATATGTTCAAATGGAGCCAGAATCTCACTAAAGCAAGAGAGAAAAGCCTGCTAGATCAAATTGAAAGGCTAGGGTTTTGTTAATCCTTTTTTCTTTTTTTTTAAGTTTTCAAGTGAGATGTTCTCTTCCTAGGCTGTGTGGTCTGCTGTCTTTAGTGATCTCTGGCGTTTCTCATTAAACAATCTGTCTGAGGTTATAAATGAGGTGGTTCTGGGGTATGGGATGGTGGTGCTGGTGTGCCCCCCCAGTAAGATTCAGTGTTAGCAGGACAAGATGGTTGGTATTGGGAAACCATAGAGAAACTATCATTTTGACTTGCACTCTTACCCTGATGCTTTGGGCCCTAAAGGATGAGCCCAGTGATAGTTCTGCCTTTCCTGCTACTTTACAGGTAGGCTGAGATTAAGGACATTTCCTGTGCTCTGCTACTGCTCTTGACTATCTTAAATTGCCTGGATTTTAGAGAAAAAGCTGCAAAATTCTAATTCAGGTAAAATCATGCCTGTTTGCAGATGGTTTAGAGAGGCAATAGGGGGATCATTGGATCATTTTTTTTTTTTATTTCCCCCTACTAAAAGTGCTGTCCCTGAGCAGAGATCTCTACAAACAAGACACCGCTGCTGTTGTGGGTGCCACTTTGATTGTGGTAAGAAAATTCTATACAAATATCAACACGAGTTTGTTACTTAAGTGATCAGATCCTGAAAAAAAATAATTACTGACTATATTCACTGACTTTAAACCAAAACAGAATGGGCATTTAGGCTGTAGCTTTGTGCTAGACTAAACTTCCACTCCCTAAAATGAAGCAAGATGTCATCTGGTACTGCCAGCAGGATAACCTACTTTAACCCAAAGTGGACTACCACTGTTCTGACTGCTTTAGAAGCTGTTTGTTTCACCTCAGACACAAAGTATTCCTGGATATGTTATATCACTGTATAGTATATCATAGATATTTAAATTTCTGTGACAAACATTGGAAGATCACTTTGTTATACAGGGGAAATATGCTTTCTTCTCCAAACCACTTCTTTAAGTAAGATCTGAAGTTTAGAACTTCGTAATTGGCTAAATTTCTTTGCTTACTGTGAGATGAAGTCAATGAAATAGAAAAGTTTCTGAGCTACCTAAAAAAATACTCTTAGAAGCATAATTCTGACCAAGGCAGAATATTTCTTATCATCATTGCAATTTTTTTTTTCTTTCCTCCAAACTGGAAAAAGCAATTTATCAGAAAACCATGACATATTCTAGGAGCAAGAGGAAGAAACAAATACACAGTCTTAATTGAAGTAAATCAGAAGCCAGCTAGAAGAGTTTGTTGTCCATATCCTGGGAAGCTTTAAATTTAATCCACCACATCATGACGATTTACAGGAATTGTCTTGCCTTCAATTTACTGAACATGTCACCCATCCTAATGTATTTTTTATTGTTTTCAGATCCCTTCTTCTGATAGAGAAATCATATCTTGAACCTGTTTGGGTTTTTTCCCTGAATATCTCAACTTTGAAATAGCTATTGCAACCTTATGATCTGACGTTATGCTATTGTGGGCTGGGATTCTTTTATGTGTACTGGGATAAAGGGGGAGTGCAGAGCGGTGAAGTTTCTGTTTCTTCAATTATACATAATATCTTTATACATGCACTAAAATTCAGACTTATAAATTAATTTTTGAAATCCCAAATAAAAAAACCCCACACAGAATATTCAAACAACTGAGATAGAAAGAAGAAATGGTTTAGTTAGGGCAAAATGTCTGAATTCAGAGAGATATATTCTGCCATCACTCATCACTGTGTTCCAGTACATAAAGGGTGGCTACAAAGAAAACAGAGACTTCCTTTTTACACGAAAAGGCAGGGCATAATGGGTGTGAATGACTCCTGGAGATATTCCGATTGGACACTAGAGGAAAAATTTTCCAAATGAGAACAATCAGCCATTGGAATAATCTCCCTAGGGAATTGGTGGGTTCCACAACATCGGACACTTTTTAAAGATGTCTGGATTGGGTGCTGTGCCATTTTTCTATCTAGGTGGAGATTTTGCCAAGAAATGTTCTGCTAGATGATCAACGAGGACCCTTCTAATCTGGTATTCTATGATTCACACATTGAAAGACCATCGTGTCTAATTTGGTATATAATATTTTATCCTTTTATTGTACACCTGCTGAGGGCACTGAATAAACCTAAGAGCAATTTCATAGCTGTTCATGATCTGATGTCAAGTAGACCTCAGGGAAAGAGGCTTGTGTTTTTTTCTGGCTAACCAACTTGCCATACTGTTACTTCTCAGACTATGTATAATTTCTCATGTCACATTTCTGAAGATCTTGGTGGCGGATCTAGCTGTGCTCCTCCTACCGTCTACTCAGCTCTCCTTGTCTTAATCCACATTGCATTAGGTATGATAGCTGAGAAGAGCAATTTTACAGAAAGTAATTTTGTTCCAGCTGAGATAACAAATTCATGGGTCTGTGATAACCATCTACAGCACTTGAGATAACAATACCCCCCACTTGAACAAATTATCCAGCCTGCAAACCTTTACCTGTAATGAAAGAATTAGGTTGTGGCTTTTCTAGACCTGCTCTGTTGAAGTGTAAGGAGATTCTACACAGTCAAACTCCTCTGAGAGTGTCCCAGAAAACAGCATTCTAGCAGATGGCTTCCAATAAAATAAGAACATTCCATTAAAAATAGAAGTGTACATACCTATATGTCTCTTCTGAGGAAGGATGTGATACACAATGAATGATATGGCAGGTGTCAGGAATGACTGATGACCCTGGTGCACCTGAATGAAAAGCCATAGGACTGAATTGGGTGGCTCATACTGATCAGTCACCTGTTCCAATATATACTCATTCCATTATTGCTGTCAGCACAGAAATTGAAAAAGGTTTTGTAATGGACCTGTGATGGACTTCAAAATTGAATTTCCATTGTATTTTTCTAGGTCATACAAAAAATGATGCTAACGAACCTGTGATTGGATTGCATTTATCAGAAGGTCACAGCAAAATTGAGTCTCCTGAACTGACAAGGTGGTAACCCATTATGTGAGACAAATTATTTTTTCATTCCTTGAGTATGCATTATAATATCATTAATCATGATGAAATCTTTAGGTATTAATGCAGCTGTACTGTATTAGATCATCTTCAATTTATTCTAACACTGTTCAACATCCACTGTTAAATATCTATCCCAGAGTTAGTGGCTTATGTGTATGTTCTGACCAGGACAGAGTTAATTTTTCCAAAGACCCAGTAGAGGTGAGGTGAGCTGAGTTGGCCAAGGGTGTTTTGCACACCAGGTGATGTCATGCCCCCATAAAAGGTGTTGGGAGGGGAGGGGTGGGTCTACATGACTGCAATGGGCTGAGTGTGGTCAGGCATCAGGTCAGTGAGGTGCTCTCTGTTATCACTTCGAAATGCTTCATAGATGATTTCAAATGTTATACATTAAATGCCTTAATTAAAAGACAATAACTTATCTAGCCTTCTGTTGCTGTCAAAAGGTCAACAGTTATCCGTCTATCTCGCAGTAGATGAGGAGTGTTTCAGTTTCTCTGAGTGTTAATTTCTCTTGAATATGCAGTGAAATACTGTGTTATCATAGGATGCCACAGTGTGGTAGCTTTTGGTAAATGCTGGAGGTTTTTGGGTTTGTTTTTTTTTTTAGGAATTACTTTTAAAAACTTTAAAAACCCTGTTTTCATGGGTTTTCTTGTTATCTTATTGAGTTTTAAAATGTTACCTCACTTTCCCTAAAATGGAACTTTTTCTGAGAATTAATTTTAAAAGTTTTGCTACATTATACCTGCTTTTGTTTTTAATGTGGTTTTGGGCTGCTTTTCTAATGGCCCTCATAATGTGTTATTTACGGGAACACGAGTTGAGTAAAACAATGCTTACTACTAGGAGTGGAGAGGTCACCTACATGCTAAATCAGGTTCTCTTCTATACCAGGAGTCCTTCACCAGCAGATTGTGAATTACAGTTCCTTGATTTTGCAATCTGAATGATGTCTATACAACCAACAGGGAGCTTGTCATAGTCACGTTGGATCTTACAGTGTCAGAGGAACAGTAGAGGCACAGATGGAGGTGACAGTACACAGTACTTAAGTGGTGAGGGATCAGATGTTGTGCATCTGCTTTATAAAGAATAGGACATAAATATAAACATATATCTCCATACCCATCGCTGTGTTTGTGGGAATTCAAAATTGAAACAATTAAAGTGCTGGTAACTAGCAAGAAGCTTGCAGGATGTCTATGATCTCCTTATCTCTGTTTCAAAATGAAAGATTTTATGCTGTGGTTATGGTGGTAATAATATTTATTCCTGTTGCAGAGACAAAGATTTTTACAATTTTATATCTTTGGATAGTAAGTAAGGATAACCAAAATAAGAGAGGTTTTCTTATGCCTTTGGTTGAGAGAGGCTTAGAAAACAGATTGACAGGCTAATAAATACAGCAACACTGTTTTCTGTGTTTAGAACTATTTACTTGAACTATTACTATGGTCTGTTACTCTGACTGATTGCTTTCATCTCAGGACGTGGGTAATGGAGAGAAATGAAACTCTGCTTTGTCAAGAGAGTCATCTCCTGCTTTTTCAGGAGATGGAAAGCATGTTGTAGAATGTGATTCAAGTGCTGCAGAAGAGAATGGCACTATCCCCATCATAACTAATGACGATAAGTCAGATTTATCTTTTCTTTTATTGCTCCTCTGAAGCTAGTAGTAATACACTTGGAAAGAACCTTTTTCATTCCCTAGGGCTCTGGTAAGATAATAGAAAGCATGAGTTTCGGGCAGAGATGAGAACACTGCAGAGCCAGAGTACCAGAGATGATACCTTAACATGTGAACTAGAGGTCTTACTAGGCTGCTTTCTGTCAGCAGAACTATTTCCCTTTCAGTGAAGCAATTGAAGGGGCTCTGCTTGAATTCAATCATGGGATCACGCTGTAGTTAACTGCTTGTTTATTTGACTAAGATATTACTGAGGGAATGTCACCAAGGCAGACCTCTTCCTTTGCCCCCCTCAGATTTGAAGGAGGTCTAGGCTGAAACACTGCCTACCTTGTGGGGGTTTTGTGGGTTTGGTTTTTGTTGTCTTTTTTTTCCACCGCTACATCCCACACAGCTTGGCAGTGTTCCTCAAGGAGAAAGATAAAAGAATGGAAAAGTAAACTGAATGTGTTCACAATACAATATAAAAGCAAGAAAGTGACAGCTATGGACTGAGAATTAGAACTAAAAATACTCCTCTGTTCTGAAGATGAATCTTTGAGATAAGACTCATTTTGCTAATAAAAATAGGCAGAAACAGTTACTTTAACAAGTACAAAAATCTTATGTCCCATTTCAGTGGAGCCTCAACGAAGCACAATCTGCCAGAAGTTCCCACTCCCATGTGGTTTTGGTTTTGTTTAGAAAAACACTGAGCATGATTGAGCATTTGTGAGCAAAACAGTTCTATCAGTTCAGTTTTCTTGCAACTATTTGCTACCACTGCTTCATGTAAATTGATAACACGTGGTAGAGCAAAATAACATTTTTAACAGGCCTGAAATGTGTTGTTTGGCTCCCTTCACGCTGAATATCTTCACACTGAATTACAGGTAGGACAATTGACCCAACAGTAACCACATGTAAAGATGAACGTCAGTGCTTCCTTCTGAAATACGTCACAGTTCTGAGGACGCAAAAAATAGTCTATTTTTAAGATTTTTGTGTAAGTGCAAAAATCCTTTGGAACTAGCTGTTGTATTACATGAGAACAGACTGATAGAAGAAGCCTCTGAACTCCCTGGTTCTGAGTTACTTTTGAACAATGTACACTGCTGAAAGCAAAACAAACTCGGGGAAAATACTGACAGTAAAAAATGGCACAGTGAAACAAGCTCTCTGGTGAATCACTCTTGAACTGCAAAAGATGATTGTCAAGCAGAATTTCTCTTTTCTGTCTGAAATCAACGGGAGACAGCAAAATAAATAAGACAAAGTAGTTTTATTTCTTAATTTTTGTCTTGCTTGAACAATGAAGCCAGGATAACTAAAACCATTAACGCAGAGAATGTGAGGCTAAAATATTGCAGTATGGATAAGGAAAACTAGGGGACTTTTGTACACTTGTGAACTCTCATGTTCTATATAAGAATATGCGAGGTACCATTGGGATATAAGAAAAATGTGCAAGTTTGAGACGTCAGCCACTTAGCAAGATTGAAGGTAGAAATTCCTGAGAAAAGCATAATGTGTTTTTGATGTGAAAAATCCAGAATGTTCTGAAGCAGTTACACTATATTGGCTTGCATAACAGACTATGGTGAGAACAAAGTACTCTTACACCATCCATTTTGCATTTTTCTAGTCATAATTCTAGAAAATTAAACAACCCAAAGGGAGTGTACCACCTGAAATTAAATATTGTAGCAACTGCTAAGTAAGAAGGGCACTGGGGGCTCTAATCCTTCCAAGCTAGTGCGCTGTCCCACAGGGGCTAGGAGAGTGATGAAGTCTGAATGGAAGAAATCTTCTCACAGCATTATAAATCCAGAGGGTTTATTCTGGTACTCAAGACAGGAAAAGGGGAAAGCCATTTTCACTGCTTGATATCATAGGATAAATGAAAGTTCCTTTTCCAATACTCTCAATTCCAGCTAATCACTTTATGAAGCAGGAATACAATTAATTCCCATGTTGTGATTACTCAACAGCGGATACCTACGTAGTCTTCAAGAGATGGTTGTTCAGCTCAGCATGTGCCAGTGTTTACTGAGAAATACATTCATGGTTGTATACACGGTAACATCATATCAGAGACTTACAGAATAACTTAATTCTGGGAGGATCTTGGGCTATCGAGTCCAGTGTCCATTCAAAGCAGATAAATTTCAAAGTCTGTGTAGGTTGCAGTTTTGAATACCTCCAAGGCTAGAGATTCCTGAGCTCCTTTTGGCTTTTGTTCCAGTACTTTACCACTAACATGGTAAAGAATATTTTTTTTCTCATTTCCACACAAAATTTTCTCTTCTGTAACTTGCAACTGCTGCCCCTCTTCCTTTCAAAGAGTATCTGTCATTTAGAGGGTTGTACCTAGATGACAGTAAGATACTGAGAACCTCAAATTATTTAAGTGTGAAGTAAGTTTCCAGAAGCACTGAGTGACTAGATGTATTTGATCATTACAAGTACAGTGTTTGAGGCATGCCACATAAAAATCTCAGTCATAGCAATACAATTGATCTCTCCTGCCTGTTGGATACAACTGTGAAATCACTTTTATACAGCAACTAAGCAAATATAGTGCAAAGTGTTACATGTGTTCTTTATGATCAGGGTTGTGTGAAAAATTGAGATCTTTATGGGCACGTACAACTGGAGAAATAGCAAAGATGCTCAGATAGGAGGGCAAAATGAAGCACTGACCATCACCAAACTCGGTCTAAGGTTTTATGAGGAAAGAAGGGAAAACTCCCCTTTTAGCTTGTGAAATGTGCATGTGATTTCTTTCACCCTGAGCAGCAAGTCAGGAAAGATGATGCTTGAAGTGTGCAGATGAGGGTGTACAATGCAAGAGATGTATAGTGCTAGGGTCTAACTTAATTTTAATAAACTTACCCGTGAGCTTGAAGAAAGTGACTTTTTGCTGTTATTCAGTTGTTGTTGGTACCCAAAAAATCCTTCAGGAGGCAGTATGGTAAACTTTTTTTTTTTTTGTCCTGAGAAAATTTAATTTGATGCAAGAGATAGAAAAGCTGTGAAAGACTAACTTTAGAGAATAAAAAAGGAATAGCCTGTCTTACTCATGAAGGGAAGATTTAAAAAAATATTTAAGCAACGAAAGATTCAGTTACAGTGATGAGAGAAACCATAAAAGCTGTTTGTGCTGGGACATACATAGCTAGCTGATACAAGTGGTGTGATTGCTTTCAGAAGACAATTTTGTGCTATTCCGTGCATAAATACTTTTCTGTGGGGGAAAAAGAAATGTTGAAGGATGAAGGGATTTCAGAACCTAATTTTGTTTAAAGAGAATTTCCTTGACCTTAGATACAGTAAGTCTTGGATTAGACCCAGTGCAGCCAAAAGGTCCCACAGACTGATACAGAGCAAAAGTGAAAATTCTGTGAAGTTCCAGTATGTTGACTGCCATTTCTCAAACCAGGCAGAGCTGTGAATGCTTTAGAAGAAAGACTCAGGAGAAGCTGAATTGTATCATGAATATTCTTTTGCATTCACTGAGCCCCATCCAGTCTTATTCTGAAAAGGAAACAGAATGTGCTTCCATAGCTTTCTCTGAGAACTAGAACACCCTTAGACTTTTGACTTACCAAATCACAGATGAGTATCAAGGGCAAAAAAAGAAAAATCCTAAATTGCTGCATAAATGTAATCTGTTCATCAGAGGCGTGCTATCAGCCATGCTTTCACTGTTGAGGATGTGTATTTTTAGTAATTCTACTATTCATTTTATTACATATTCAAGTTTTATTATATTTCATTTTTGGTGAGTGTGGAAATGATAAAACAAAGGAAGCTTCCAGTTGGAAATAAAATAATAAGTATTAGAAATAAATTTCCCAGTGAACTGAAATAATTTTTGTTTTTTAAGTGTAGTTTAAAACCTAATTTCTATTAGGGATATAGATGTTAGTGTATAGTTCAAGAAAACAGTAGAAATACTTTTACCAGATACTTTCCATCAAGTGAAAGAACAAAAAGCTGTCACAGTCTTCAAAAGTAATTATATTTCCATTTACCCTTTGGATCCTTAAAGATCCACATCTCTTGTTTTCACTGTGGTATAAAAATTCAACAATAACTCTTACTGGTGTGATTGTTATAAAATATCAGGATGTGGTTTCTGACTTTATGCAAATATTAGAAATTTTCAGCGTTAATAAGGTCTCAGGAGACTGCTTCAGCTTGAAAAAGCATTTCCACGTATGACTTTTCAATTAAATATTTTTGAAACCTGCATCAGGTCTTACAATGTCTCACAATCTTCTAAATTGTTTCATGGTTATTATAGAATGTTTCCAGTGATAAATGAGGCAGACATTTTTTTCTGTCATTTATTCTAATTGCCTTATGCTCAAAAGGCACATAGGTCACATTCTATAACTTGTCTTTGATTGGAGGTTTACGGTATTTTCATCTAGGCAACTTGTCTGCTGAAAAATGTCATAGCATTATTAAATTACTTGTAGTTATAATTTTAAAAAGGTCTTGATGCTAGACAGATTTTGAGTGACTGATGTTTAGTAATTTGCTTTTTGAATATTACTAACAAATTAGGCTGTAGACTTCATAAGTCTTCAGCAGTTTTGTTTGAAGGAGTAGAACAACATTGTACAATGTGTTTGGACAATGGAGTAATTCAAAGAAGCCCCAAAGCTTCCCCAATGCTACCTTTTCAACAAGGCTGTGATTTTATTCACTGCTTTAAGTGTTTTGTCTACACAGTAGGTCAAATCAACTTCATATTGCAACAGCTTAATAAAATTCAGCTTTCATCAAGATTGTATGCAGTTCCTTAATTTTTATTCTTTTAAAAGAAAGATGGTCTACTCATATAGGTCAATGTTTGGGTGAAAAGACTTCTCTACTCATTGTTATGAGACTTGGATATGTTCCTAATTACCGTGGTTCTGATTTGGATAATCCAGAATGGTTGCTAATTCCCTCTTACATCATCTGAAATCTGAGGAACATGTACCTCAGCTTTTTCACTAATCTGCTCACTCCCATCTCTATAAACCAAAAAGATTTTCACATAATCTGACAAATTGTTAGTTCTGGTAAAGACAATTGCATTCCAACCCAAACAATTCTGTGGTGTTAAAGTGTACCATTCCCTTTCTGATGAGGGGCTGGACTTGAATTTTATTGAACTAGAACGCTTACTAAGGAATTAGAGCGCAAAGACAATGAGAATGGATGGACAGATGCAATATACCAACAGAATTCAGAAATACTCAAAGCTCCCTAAAATCTCTGTGGGGATCATATCTTATTTTAAATGCACGATAGATAGTGGAGCTGTACAGGTACACAATGCAAATTTTGTCTGTGCCTTCATGAGATGTTCCATGCCGTGCTGAGCAAATGCAAGTATCACAACACTGATCTACCTCAGACACCAGCAGCTATGATTAGTTTAGACAACTTTCATCAGTACTGAAAGGGACATTTGAATACTGAATTATGAGTGAAAACATTCTCTAAAATGTTCTGAGTTTCATTAATTTTTATAGTATTTAAATATTCTCTAAAACTTCAGAATCATAGAATGGTTGGAAGAGATCTTGAAACTATCCTAGTTCTTCCCCCCCGCCATGGGCAGGGACACTGTGCTGGTTTTTGATGAGGATAGAGTTGATTTTGATAAGCTGGGAGAGGACATAGCTGGATAGGTAACCCAAACTAGCTAAAGGGATATTCCATACAATGATGTCATGCTCCAGATATAAGGATGGGCTGGCTTGGACACTGCCAGGGAGGGGGCATCCACAACTTCTCTATGCAGCCTGTTCTAGTTATTTTTGAATGGATGTTGGTGCCAAGGCCCTGGATGAGGTTTCTTGTTGCTCTTTCTCAGCATTTTCCTCTGCTGATCTGGGGTTACACAGCTGCCATCCTGCAGCAGAGTTCAATCACAAGTTGCTGAGTCTCTGGTGCTGGGTTGCAGAGTCTGTTGGTGCCCTCCTGACACGAGACGTGTCAGACCCCAGCCTTTTTGGCTTTAACTCCACTGGTAATGGAATAGTCCTTATGTAAATTAGCTAACTTGTTAGTGTGTATTCATCTGTTGCTGTGATTCTTATACCTTGGTGCAATTCTGATGCCTCTCTAGTGCACTAGGACCCAATTAAAATTAGAAAGGCATCTGTTACAACTAATGACAGCTATTCAGCTGAATTTGGGGTAAAGGAAAAACACTTGCACACTCTAGTTGTCTGCATATAAAAATCCCAACAGTTTTGTGATTAGGGAGTAACTAAAAGTGGCTTGTGAAGGTTGAAGTATAGGAATGGAAATGTTTAAAAAAAAAATAAGGTGAAATTAAGATGTGCCTGTAGTACTGTAGTATGCAGTACAGGTTACCACATTGAGGTGGGTTAAATACGCTTTCACTGAGAAGTCCCACAGTCCTTTAATGGTGTCAGATCCCCAGTGTACACCAGTCTTTATTGGAATCTCAATTTTCTTGCAGTAGAACACTATCTTTAATAACATACCAAAAATGGAAGTACTTTTCAATCTTGACCAGAATTGAAAGAAAATATTTGACCTTTCTTACATTATCTTGCTTTGCCCATGCTGGTTTTTAATTTTTATTTTTTAAAAAATTCAATCTCTAGACTGAATAAAGTTGGGGGAAAGGCTGTGTTTACTGCATGTACAGTCACTGGATAATAACTGTGTTCAATCTCAATTTTTCTACAAGATTATTAAATATAATAACTATATCTAAAGTTTCAAGTGGATGGCAAGATAAATGATTCATAAGTGTCCTGCCAGAATATTTCAGTTTTTCTATACAAATCAAAGTCATGTCAGATTTTCAGGAGACATCTGTGAGTAGTTAATTATTAGCAGCTTGCTTTTAATCAGTCTGAGTAGTTCTTTGTCCACATCAGGTTTCTGTAAACACTGAAGGAAAACAATTTCTTCTAAGAGGTGAACCATTCACCCTTTTAAAATTCCAGTTCAGTTGAAATGAAAAGCCTTTTTAACATGTAACAGACTGCATGTAAAGAAAAGGCTAACTTGGATACCTCTTACAACTGAATCTAGCACCCGATGTGTTAAGCTTTTATCAGCACTAGATAAAAGATTCAAAAATTAAGTAGTCCTAATGGGAATGTAATGCTTTTGGGGTTTGCTTTTGTGGTCTAGGCGTTGCCCTTTATTATTCAACTCTCTTTATTTTGGAATAAAACCTGAGAAATATATAAGAAGATCATTTAACTTTATAAAGATAAAAATTTTTAAACACAAGAGGGGAAAAAATAAACCTTGGCAGAAAAACGAAACAATAGATTACAAATGCTTGCATGGCAGAAGCTGTAAGAAGGATTCAGGATTCTTCTATAACATGTTTGACCAATCTGATACCCTTCTGTGATGGCACGACTGGCTGGTGGATGAGAGGTGAACAATAGAAGTTGTCTACCTTGATTTCAGTAAGGTTTTTGACACTGTCTTGCATAACTCCTATCCTTACAGGTAGCCTTAGGAAGTGAAGATTAGATGAATGGACAGTGAGGTAGACAGAGAACTGGCTGAAGGGCAGGGCTCAGAGGGTTGGGATCAGCAGCACGGAGTCTAGGTGGAGTCCTGTAGCCAGTGGTGTGTCCTGCAGGTATCAGTGTTTGGTCTGGTCTTATTCAACATTTTCCTGTTTTCAGCTAGGATGGAGTTAACTATCCCAAGGAGCCAGCAAAGTCAAGCCAAGCTGGCTAAGGGTGTTTTCCATGCCACCTGACATCATGCTCCACATAAAAGGGGCAGGGTGGGGTGCGGCTGCTCTGCACAGCTCCATGATGTTCTGAGTGTGGGCTGAGCATCCAGTTGGTTGTCGGGTTGGTAAATTGCCTTGTGTTATCACTGCTTGTGTATATGTATATGCTGTCATAAGTCCTGTTGTTATTTCTCTTCCTGTGCTGTCCCTATCCCAACCACAAGGTTTGCCTTTGTATCCCCATTCTCCTCCCTATCCCACCGGGGAAGGTGTGAGCTGTGTGTGGTGCTCAGCTGCCAACTGGGGCTAAATCATGACAAACATATTCATCAGTGACGTGGATGAGAGGACAGAGTTGGTTGCTTGTACCCTCAGAGGGCTTGCTGATGATACAAAACTGGGAGGAGTGGCTGACACACCAGAAGGCTGCACTGCCAGTCACTAGGATCTGGACAGGCAGTTGGTTGGGCAAAGAGGAACCTAATGAAGTTCAACAACAAAGGTAAGTGCAGGGTCTTGCACCTAGGGAGGAACAATTGCAAGCACCAGTTCAGGTTAGGAGCTGAAAAGCAGCTTTGTAGAGAAGAACCTGGGAGTTCTGGTGGAAAAGTTATCCATTAGCCAGCAGTGTGTCCTTTTGACCAACAAAGTGTGTCCTGAGTGTGGCCAGCAGGTCAAGGGAATCTGTCCTTCCCCTTTCCTCTACCCTGGTGTGGCCACATCTGGAGTTCTGCGTCCAGTTCTGGGCTTCTCAATTCTAAAAAGACAGGGAACTACTGGAGAGAGTCCAGTGAAGGGTTACAAAGATGATCAGGGGACTGGAGCATCTCTCGTATGAGGAAAGGATTGAGGGAGCTGGGTCTGTTTAACCTGGAGAAGAGTGAAAGGGAATCTGATCAACACTTAAAAATTTCTAAGGAGCAGGTGTCAAGAGAATGGGGACAGACTCTTTTCAGTGGTGCCCAGTGACAGGACAAGGGCCAATGGGCACAAACTGGAACATGGGAAGTTCCATCTGAACATGAGGAAAAACTTCTTTATTTTGAGGGTAACAAAGCACTGACACAGGCTGCCCAGAGAGGCTGAGAGTGTCCTTCTCCATAAATTATAAATCCTGCCTGGATACAGTCTGATGCAATGTGCTGTAGGTGATCCTGTTTTAGCAGGAGGGTTGGACTAGATGATCTCTAGAGGTCTTTTGAACCTCCACCATTCTGTGAATCTTTCAAATAGGACAAAGATTGATGTTTGCTACAAAACTAATAATTGGACACTAACAAGAGTAGTGAGTACTACATGCATCTTCTGAGAGTCCTGACCGTATATTGTACACATTTCTTTCAATATCTTGTGTGGTGGAGGATAACCATTCCAAAACTGGAATAATGGAGTTCAAAATCCATCAGATATATTTGGGTTTGTTATGGCTATAGGCTATGATTGATTGATCTTTTTCCTGAACTACGATTTTCATCTGATACATAACCAGATGATCAGAAAATATCCTTGTGGAGGCTTCAGCTGTTGTTGAGAAATCGTATATGGTTTTTCTGATTTTTCAAAAAAAAAAGAGGCTTCAAACCTCCAAGCCTTACCTGATTTGATGGCTCTTCCATTGAATTTAATGTACCTTTACAGAGGTTAGAAATACAGAAACATGCATCCCTTGAACTCCATGATGTTTGTTTTTGAATTCAAATTGCTCTTACCTATATGTGGTAGCATAATGGTGTCAGGTCTTCTCATCGGTCATTTGTCTGTCACACCCACAAAGCAGGCATAGCCTGTCAGCTACACCAGTTGTGCAGTTGCCAAGGAGTACAGCAACAGCACTTTGTCCCTAGGTACTGAACTGTTTTTGGCTGACTGTCAACATGTCTTATACTTCTTGGGGCAGAGGAGAAGAGGGGTAACATTTAGCCTGTTGCCTGAAGCACTTTAGGGAACTGTGACTGTCTTTGATCGCACAAGTGCACAAGAACTGCACTTACACAAAGTCTGTGGTTAAAAATAAGACCAGCAAGATGGCACACCTCCCGTCTGGTGTCCTGTGCACACTAGCCTGGCCTTGGCAGCAGGACAGCAGAGCATGCTAACTAGCTTGAGTGCTGGGTAATAAGAGCTCTCCCACCTTTTTCAGAGCACTAACTCACATGGGGTAATACCAGGCTTTTTGGTGCAACACTGATGTACTCAAGGAGTTCCATTGCATCCAGTTGGACTGTTTCCTTTTTTAAAATATCTAAAGACATTTGCAAGATTATTGTCCAAATTTATACTCTAAATTCTGTGGAAGGAGACACTTCTTTTTCACTTCATGATGGTACAGGGTGTAGCATGAGATGAACTTGGTTCAGCCTCTGACTGTGGCTGCCATAAATAATGAAGTTTTGTGGTGGAGACTACCCCAAGCCATTCAGTATAGGCAAACTCAACTGAAACAGGTCTCCAACTGATATTTTGTTCCCAATGTTCAGCTTTAAAAGGAGAACTGGAAGTCAGAAAGGGCATAAACTTTATTACTAATGTTTCAAGCTCTCTCTAGTAGTGCCTAATAAAATATCCTTGATGTAAGTAATGTTCAGTCTTTACAAACCTAAATGTACAGTGGTAGGCAGAGACAGTATCATGTATGTTTCTTTATTTCCTCTCAAATAAAATCTTATTAGCTCTCAGAAGCTGTAAGATGTAGTGATGGTGTTATTTCATTAACCTCTGGTTATAGCTAATTCTGCCTTAATGTGAATATGTGAACTTTTCCTCAATTTAGATTCTCCCAGCATATAGAATATTTTCATGGGATTCTTATCGGGTCAGCAGATATTTCTTCTGTCATTGGTATTTGCAAAAGCAAAACCTCTCTGCCAAGGAAAAGGGTGCTGTAACATTTTTAATACACAAGCGTATGGTCATCTTACTACTGACCTCGTTGCTAATAGCTGCAAGCTGACATCTGCTTCTGTTAGTGAGCCTTGTCTAGGTCTCCAATAGCTATTTGAATGGAAAAGCCTGTGCTTAGATACAGAATTAAAACTATGAAGAAAGTTTAGCTACTTCATCTAGAAATCCTTAGGAAAATGTTTATTGAAAATACAAAATCTTCCTGGAAATAATGAGTATCTTGGACCAGTTAGCAATATGATAGAGAATGTGGAGCTGCATTGCTATAAATTCGTGTTGAGGCACAGGTTATAGCAAAGTGTTTTCCAAACTAATTTTGAGAATATTTTGCATTTCAATAGTTTAACATATTCAGTGAGTTTAATAAAAGTGCATGCAGATACATATCTTTTGGTCCACTCAAATATTAGTTAACTGCTGAGGGAAGCAAGAGTGAGGCCATCATTTCACAGATATCCTTGCTGGCAATTATGTCAGTATGGGTCCAGTGCCCAGTGGATCTGAACCCTTTTCCACACTGTGTTCTCAGTTGTGCTTTATCTCAAATGCCTGTATTTGAGGTAAAAATACAGCACAATAGATCAGACAAGAGCTTTCTGTTCTGCTTTTAAGGAATGTCATTTTACTCTTGGACCTATACAGTTGAGGAGAAGACAGGATACAGAAAGGAGGTGAAGGAAGACAGTAAGGATGATATAGAAGGTTTCTGTCTGGTAATGGACAACAGTACTCTTCACTTCCTTTAACATCTTTTCTGTAGGAGTTTGGGCAAGAAATGCTTGCTACAGCCTAAGAGATGAACTTAGACTGTTATACTGATCCACAGGCACTGTTGGATTAATGATAGGCTTGCAACTGCTGTGGGTTCAGACAGCCCCATTCTTTTTCTCCTCTCAAGCACCAGAGGAGTGTTCTCTCTGTTATGGTTAGCACTGAATTGCTTTGACTCTCTCCAGATTTACTGCAGCAGCTTTGGGTGAAGGTTGCACAGTTCAGTAAGCATTCCCTCTGTCAGGACAAGCATCACCTTCATGTGCCCACGGGTGTGGCACTCTTCAAACTCACTAGGCTCTTGATGAGGACTTCAGTTAATGCTTCTTTTGCACTGGAATTAGCGTTTTTCATGAAGTCTGCATGAATTTTAGGTCTTGCTAGCTTGGTGTTCCGGCTTTGGCTAAAATAGGGTTAATCTTCACCAGAACTTGGGATGGAACACAGCCAGGACAGGTAGCCCAAATTAACCAAAGGGATATTCCATGCCAGTTGATGTCATACTCAGTCAGGTGGGGAGGGGTGAGTGGCTCCAGGATGTGCAGGGACCGTCCAGCTTGGGGACGGGTCTGAGCTGTACGGATTGAGTTGTGTGCATGTTGGTGAGAAACTGCATCGAGCATCACCAGTCTTGTATGTTCCAAGTCCTGCTATTGTTACTTCCCCTCCCAGTTCTGCCCCAGTAAACTGTCCCTATCCCAACCCACGAGGTTTGTCTTTGTCTCCCCATTCTCCTCCCCGTCCTGTGGGTGGGGGTTTGGACGAGACAGACGGACAGACAGTGAGCAGCTACGGGTTCAGCTGCCGGCTGGGGCTCAATCACACCAGGAAGAGGGGGATGGCTCTGGGACAGTGTGAGTGTCCAGCAGGTCACCGGGTGAGAAAATTGCATTGTGTATCACTAGTTTTGTATATTCTAAATGCTGTTGTTGTTATATCCCTCTCGCTTTGCTGTCACAGAAGACTGTCCTTACCCCAATCCACGTGTTTCTCCTGATTCTCCTCCCCATCCCACAGCAGGAGGGGGGGTGGGTGAGGAGGAAGGGGGAACGGACAGACAGTGAGCAAGCGGTCGCGTGGCTCTCAGTTGCCGGCTGGGGCTGAACCACCATAAATGGATGAATGCTCAGTCTTTCTCAAGTGGTGTGTAATTCCCATAATCACTCCACTTAAGCTATTTAATGCTACATATTATCTGTGATGGTTTTGGCTGGGATGCAGTTAATTTTCTTCATAGTATCTATCTAGTATGGGACTCTGTTTTGGATTTGAGCTGAAAGCTGTACTGATAACCCAGGGATTTTCTCATTCCTGCTGAGCAGTGCTTACACAGAGTAGAGGCCTTTTCTCCTTCTCACACCACCTGCAAGTAGCTGGGGATGCACAAGGAGTCCAGAGAGGACATAGCCAGGACAGCTGACCCCAACTAACCAAAGGGATATCCCATTCCTAGGAGTTTTCTCACTTTTACCCTTCTGATTCTCTGATCCCTCCAGTGGGGGAGTAAGTGAGCAGCTGCATGGGGCTTAGCTGCCAGCTGGGGTTAATGCATGATATTACATTAGGCAGTGAGGGTTTCTATGTATTTCTATACCTTTCAGAGACTTTTTTTCTTTATCAGTACCCTTTGATAATCCTGCTGACATCAGAGAAAACAATTCTGTCTACAGTTCAACTTGAAACTTTACCTTTTACACTTGTAAAGGAATATTGATAATAATTTGTCTGTTCTATATTGGGCTATTAAAAAGACATGTCCATGGACTCCTTGTTGTCATCTGCTGACTGATGAATCTGAAATTTATGGCAATGTTGCCAAAAAGAGGTTGACTGTTCCTTTAGGCTCAGTCTGGGAAACTGTTTCCCCTTCCCAAGTGCTCCAAAGGAGAGCTGTGGCCATGGAGGAGGAGGTGGGCAAGCTGCTCCACTGGGCATGATAACCACCTTAAGCTGGACTGCACCTTGCATTTGACTCTATTCATTAGGCCAGGTTAATGGATGCTGAGCCAAATTTAATCAACATTGTCATTACTATTAGTGAAGTCTTATAATTTACAGTAATCTGTTTATTCTTAACAGCACTAACTGTCCCATTACAAAGTACATATTAATGAGTTTTGAAGTCCATAATGTTAATATAAGCAAGGTTTGAAGTCTATAAAAGGTTTTAACTGTAGACTGAGTGAAGATAGCTATATATTTTCACACTATTTTTATTTGGAGAAATAATAAACTTGTAGCATGTTCCTGATGCTTTGGATATTTGCCACCCTGGTGTGTGATTAGAGGCAAAAGATCTTATGCATGTTTTGTAACCGGGGGTCATAAGAGAGTCTAAATACCAAATGTAATGATGTATTTTGCAGTGAAGTTCTGCTACTAACATATTTGTCTTGATCTTGCTCCTGAGGGTATTTTATTAAAAAAAAAAAAATCATAATCTGAAAAAGCCACAGTATTCCAGTTGCTAAATAAAACTAGAATTCTGACAGTCATCAGCAGTGTCTTCACAAGGTATGTACAAAGTGCTTGCTGTTAGATATGGTGACCTGCTTGAAAGTAATTCTGTTAGAAACAAAGATATAAACTTTAGTGATCTCACCTGAACATTATGTCTGTTGAATAGGCATTACTATTTGTTTCTCCTTTAATCCTTCTTTGTATTCCAGTTCCTCTTTAAAATACCATATGGATGTTTGTTTTGGTTCCTCCCACACTTGCACAGGGTCCAGATCATTGTGTTTAGATCTTTGGGCTATTGCGGTGAGTTTGGGAATAAGGCTGGTCTTTTCAGTGGATTGTGGATCCCATGGGGGGCTCCAAGGTGTGCTGATACTTTAAGGAGGAATTTTGTAAGACTTGAAGCACCTTAAAATTAAACTACTTGGTAAACCAGGAAGATGAGATTTTCCTAGTAATCTTTCTGATGTAAAACTAAAAATAGATCCACTGAAGCTCCATTTGTTCAGTGCCCCATTCTAGTATTCAGGGAATTGGGCACATAAGTTGTAAAATAATGTTTCTTTCCTCTTTTGCAACTTGGGTTACCTGGTTAGACTGACTCTTTCATTAGGAATTTGAATTTTAAGAGCAAAGCCACTGTAAAATGAGCATCCCTGACTGGAACATAGGAATTTGTGGAATATACAAGAAAACTGGGACTGCAATAATGTCCAGGAGCAGCAGTTCTAAAGCCCCCCAGAGTTTTAAAAAATGTTTTTTACTGAGAGAAGCTGTTTGAAAACCTAGTAGTTTATCAACAATTTTGATGAAAAATAAGAATAAATAAAAAAGTCAACTTTGGGAACATGTCCAGTGACAGAAATCAAGGAAAAATGAAATTAAACTTTCTCTAGTTCAAGAAGTGACAGAACTACACAAGGTCTTACGTGGTTGTTGATACTGAAACTAACTATGCAGGGGCCCAAAAATTAACTCTCAAAGAAGTAATTAAGATTTTTAATGTCTATAATGAATGGAGGAAAGGGGGTAAAGAGTAACAGCGTGTGGTTGGGTAAATCATAATCTTAGGAAGAAACTGAGATTGTGTATGACCTGTAATTGTTTGGAGCATAGTAGGGGAGAGGGTTGCGTTCTTCTGAAGAGATAGAAGCTTGCCTGGTGGCTGATAAGCAGCTTAAATTCTCTGCTCTGGAATCTAAATAAGGAAGAAATATTCTGTGTTCGAGGTCTCCTGCCTTAGTTATTCCCTTGAGTGCTGGGAGTACTGTATATTCATCTGCTGTACGGTAGTGACCCATATGTTGCCCAGCTTATTAGTAATTTTTTGAAGGACAAAATATCCTACCCCTCATGCTGTTAGCTAAGGAAATTTCTCTTTTGTCTTAAATTAATAAGACTCACAGAAAGTCTTTGTATGAAAGCAAGCTTTCGAAGACTGTGAGCAACTTGTAAGAGTTTTTAATAGTTTTACTTTAATTCAGTATGTTTTAATTTTATGTATGTATTTAGCTGCATTTATATTAGAGTGAAAATTAGTCTCTGAAGAAATTAACTTTTAGTCACGTGTACTGTTTTAGTCCTTAAGAAGTACTCCAGTTCCCTGGTCCAGGTTTCAAGGGGAGCCCTGCTTATGCAGTTTTGTGTTTTGCACAATAGTATCCCATCAGTAGGGTTTCCTTCTTGACTGATGCACAAGAAACTGAGGGATCAAAACCTCCTTTCAGATTTCACATGCCTTTTTTATTTCTTGGCTCCCCTCAAGGCTAAAATCTAATATTCCCACTCACAAATGTTGACTGATCCCTTAGTTACTTCCAGTGCAGCGGGCAAAGCTCTTTTCATTTACTAGAATTAGCAAGGTGAGCTAATTTATAAAACCTGAATCAGACAACTTAGAGGACATGACTTTGAAATAAAGAAACCTGATTATGCTTTGGGATTTTATAGCTAATCTGAACTTCATAATTAGCATATGGACCTATAGTAATCTGAATTTAATCTCTTCAAATTCAATGTCAATCTCGCTCTCAACGAAATGCCATTTGAGTCCTCCTTCTTGCTTTATTTTAATTTAAGCCTTCTTATGAGTTGATTTATCAAAGTCCAGAATAATTCCCTTTTAAATTAAAAATAATACCTTATTCTCTTAGCCAGAAATTGATGGTTTTGTGGTCTCTGTCCAATTCACTGAGAAATGGAGAAGTGCAAAGTTCTTGCCGTTTTATGTTCGCTTCCTAGATGGTGTAATTTTTTTTGAAGAAGAAAATACCTGCAAATAACCCTGCTATTCCACAGAGGACATATACATGCTGGGCTTCAGTTAAAAAAGAGCTGCTATGAACGTCAAAACAAAACAATTAGGGAAAGATTAATTGCGTTTTTCAAGTAGCTAATCTTTGTTTAAAAAATGACTGCAAGATTTCTTCTCTCTTACTTTAAGTATTCTTGGGGCTGTTGGGTTTTCTGGATGGGGGTTAGTTTTTTCATATTGACTTCATAAATCTCACTTGCAGAAAGCAGAATATAGGTAGAATGTGAAGTAGGAGATCACAGAAGGGGGAAAAAAAAGGACAGTCCTGTGATTAAGATAATACAGTTAGGTAGAGGCATTTTTTCCCCTTCTCTGCAGTTTTCCTTACGATGCTGGGATAGCTTTATTGTGAGCAGTCCTCATTATGTGGGCCTGCAGGCTCTCCCTAAATTCCATTTTCAGAGCATTCAGGGTCTTTGGAGGCTCTCAGAGTATCTCCTGCAGAGAAATGTGAGCTTAGAGTCAGACAGACACATGGCATCTCTGGTCCAGATGCAAGCTGTCATATTAATGCTGTGTTTTGCCTGCTACGTATCTTGCTTGCACAAAATACCTATTAGCATAGACATGTTGCTTCTGCTCCAGGGTTGCTTACATACACCAAAGCCTTTGTTCACCAGGTAGTATAGCTCTATCAGCACTTGCCCAAAAGGTGGTATAAAAAGGTATGTTTTCTGGCAATGATAGCTTCAGCAGTTCAAGTTGCTAATTATTTCAAAGCCAGTAAGCACTTAATACTCTTTGCCTCAGTCTTACATCCTTAAAATGTGTCCATAACATCACCCTTTATCTTTCCAGCGTGTGAAATTATAAATGGGGACTTTTTCACCCTAGAGAGAACTTGGAAGCTCTTTTCATAGCATACAGTGAAACAAACTCTGTGGCTACCCCATGGCCAAAGAGGTGCTCTTATCCAAAAGAAAACAAAAAGAAAAATACTGATAAGTATTTCTACTAGCTGGGCCTTGTCCTATTCCTGCTGGTGCTCAGTGGCAGGACACGAGGAAATGGAATGAAGCTGTATCAAGGAAAGTTTAGACTGGACATTAGGAAAAGGTTCTTCACTGAGAGATTGTTCAGTCTCTGGGACAGGCTCCCCAGGGAAGTGGTCACAGCATCAAACCTCTCAGAGTTCAAGGAGTGTCTCTATGATGCTCGTCGTCATATGGTTTAGTTTTAGGTAGCCCTGAGAGGAGCAGGGAGTTGGACTTGATCCTTACGGGTTCCTTCAAACTTGAGATAGTCTATGATTCTGTGCCGCAATGCAAGTTACACATTTTAATATCTACAGTGTACACTCTTGTGGCCCTTGGTCTCAGGGAAGCCATGCAGGCAGCAGGATGCAACAGCAAGTTCTCTGCAGAAACAAACTTTGCTGGTCTTTGATGGTGTTAACAAAGTGTGTTTTACAGAGGGCAGAACAAATATAAAGAGCTGGTTATGGCTTTGCTTTCTTTTACTTCTACCAAATGGCAGTTTAATTTGGGACATAAAAAAAAGGCTATGCAAAAAGTGAAGAAGTTCTTCCCGTTAGAGAGTATGAAATTAGGATGCTGCATTTTTTTCTTCTGTCTATCAATTTACTTCATTTAAACTAGATCTAAAACTTTGAAAATGATAGTGATTCTTCTGAGGGAGACTGAGGCTCCACACTAGTCTGGTACCCCATGACATTCAATTGAGACTGTTTCAAAGTAGTGGGATTCTCCAGAGAGAGTGTTCTCCTATATCACACATGTAATTGTAGTATCGAGACCTTGAGAATTTATGTACATTTAATGAATTTCCTTGTGACCTTGTTTTCCAAATCAGCAGCTGTTTGTTTTTCCTTACTTCTTGCCAGTAAGAACTGGGATGCTGGAAAGTTACTTGTACAACTTTAAAGTACTGAATCATTCATTTATTCACAGGAAGAATTAACAGATGTAGTTTCACATGAGTTCTTTTGCTGTTGCACTAGATAGCAATTTTATCCAGATTTTTAATCATCTGCAAATAATAAGAAAAGAAAAAAAAAAGCCAACAAACCAAAAATAAAGTAAGCTTTCTTCTTAATGGTGAAAGCTAATTTCTCTTTTGTGTCAGATGACTAAATACCTACTACCAGAAATGAAATCTTTGAGTATGAAACAGCTAAACATAATGTCTGTTAAATATGGAAAAGACAAAATCCCAAACAAGCCACAAACAACAACAACCCCCCCCACCCCCCAAACAAGCAAAAAAACCCCCAACAAAACCCCCCAAAAACAACCAAACAAACCCCTCCCCCCAAGAAACCCCAAAACAAAACCAAAAACCCAAGACCTGTACTGCTGGAATTGCAATTGAGACACTTGCCCAGGTGTTAGGAGACTTCTGCAGCATCTGCTTAATGCAGAAGTGTTTGAAAGAATCCATAAACATCTGTATTGTTCCTTTGAGCTTTGCCTTGATATAGCGAAAGGCAGCATAGAAAGAATTAGCCTTTGGTCTGTCTTACAGTGGGTCTGCCCTGCTAGAGCCGCCACCTCTCCCTCTAGGGTGGTCTGGGCAAAAGTGGTGAGAAAAGTCCTGGGAAGTGCTGCCCATTCTCCAGGATAGCAGCAGGGTGTGCAGCACTTTAAAACAGATACCCTGGAGTAAGGAGGATCCCAAGGAACACTATGAAAGGAAAGCTTTGATTTTGCTGATTCATATCTTAAGTCATATGATGTTCAGGTTTTAATGTTTTGGTATATATATTATGTGGTAAACAAATTCTACATATTGAAAGGTAGGCACATTAATGTAGAATTCCATCCTTCCATCTTCTGTGTAGTCTGGATATTGCTGACAGTCTATCTTTTCTAAGTTAAGCTACTCTCATGTTGATGGCTTGTATTTAAGGCAGTGGGGCTTGATAGTTTTTAGAATGCCATCCTTTTGTTAAAAAAGTTTTCTATAGGAGGTGTGTAGAATTGCTCATGTAGAGTTTAATGACAAAGTCTCCCTAAATTTCAGCTGGACTGCATGTGAATTAGTTTTTAAACTGGCACAAGGAAAAAAATCGTGTACTAGTTTATAAAAATATTTCCACCTCAGTAATGGGTGCAGGAGAAACTGCTAGAGATTTTTATATCAACCCTTTAATTGTCACTGCTGTCTGTGATGCTTTGAAAGTCAGCTGTAAGTTTATCATATAACATTTGGTATCAGCTGTAAAATTGTCCAATGTTTGATTGAATGGCAGATTTTATTGCCTTCCCAAAAAGTTTTAATTAAGATGCTTCGTGGCCAAACAGCTGTGCATGGAAATTATTACTTCAGCTGAAAAATCAAACTTTAGAAGCCTTAGTTTCAAATATGTCATTTATGTACCATACCTACACCTTGTTATAGAAATCCAAATTAATTGAACTAGTAGAAATTCAGATGTGCTTCTGCTGGTACAAACTTGGGAGCTGGACATGGAAGTGAATGTGGGAGTCATCACTTTGTATTTGCAGAACATCCGGTTGCTACACTTTGGCATGACTGAGTCTCTACAAAAGGGGATCAAGCCTGGAATACTGGCAGCTTAAGGCTGGAAAACCAGGAAAACTTGGGGTAGTATGAATCTTGGTGTTTGGTTGAAATTAAAGATTCCTTATGTCACTTTTTTTCCCCTGTGATTTTCTAGGAATGCTCTCTATTGTATCCCTAATAACCATCTTGTGGTCTCTCATGATGATCTCTTTGGAATGCAACGGGTTTTTTATTAAGGCTGTGTCTGTCTCTCAGTTTGTATTTATCACTGAAGCTGATGGTTCTGAATACCATTCTTTGGCAGCTTAAATGTTTAGTATGGGTTGGGGGCAGGACAGGGAAGGAGTTTGGTTTTGTGATTTTTGTTTTGTTTTTTCAAATCTCAGCAAATTCTGTGACCCTCAAAAATGTGTTCTCTGTGTGTGCATGTTAGGGGGCTGTGTTTTGTGTAGAGTTCAAGGGGTTTGTTTGTAATTAATCTGTAATACGTAATTCTGGCTGGATGTATGAAAATTTCCAAAGCAAAACAATTCTCTTCTGCCTGTACGGTGAACTGCAGCAGGCTGGGGGGGTCCTAGGAGCCCTGGCAGCTGTTGGATTAAATTACTTCAATTCTTTCTACTTTACTGACTGAATAGGTTTGAAAATTGGAAGTAGACTTGAAGACTGAGAGGAGAAATGCAGTATTTTGATCCCACCAAAGGAAGTGGCCAAGACCTAGGAATTGAACAGTCTTTTAGTACCTGTCTTGTAGCCAGGGCTAGATCCTGCTAGGGTATGATGGTAAATGTAGGTAGTACAGTAGCTACGGGGACTTTTCCTAGTGCTTTTCATTCTATCTGGGTCTATCTCACCTCTTCCTTTCCTGAAACAAATTCCTAAAATATATCTGAAGAGCCATGTGTGTTACCTCTGTAAATTAAAAAATAATAGATGGCCCATTTTAAAAGCCTCTTTCTTGGCAGACACATCTCATCTGTCATAGGAATCTAATTCAGAGGCACAGTAGGCATCCAGCCATTAGCAGATGTTGTAGGTTACGTTCCGTTCGCTAACCTTGGAAAAAATACCCTGCACAAAGAACTGTGCCTCTTGGGAAGAGAATTGCCATGCTATAGCACTCTTGCTTTAAAATGTTTTCCAAAACAGAAGAGATGTGGGAGACTTTCATATAGTGGAAGGGCAAGAAAGCAAATGTTCACACCATGTTCGCTTTCCAGTTTGCAAAAGCAGCTTCCCAAAGTAAAACACAAATGAAATCAGAATTCCAGTGCCAATAAAGTGCAGAATTTCAGGTTTTGATTTCTTTTTTGAGTGCTGAACTATCCTGGAACTGATAAAGCACTAGTTGATATCTTGGAGATAGAACAGAAATCAAATTTATGGGCTATCCTCTCCTCATCTTCCTCTCTTGTCTTGTGTAGCTCTGATGTGGAGAGAAGGGAGCTCTCCAGAGGAGCGGATTCCCCTTCAGTCCCCTTGAATTAGGAAGGTAACAGTGGGATTTACCACTGTGTTCAAGAAACAGCTAAATGGTAATATATAGAAGTCTGAAAGGCAAGCTGTCAGTCAAGAACTGTGTCAGTCTTGCTCTTCTGGACTGTGCAGCTAAAGGCAGCAGAGATCAGGGAGTGAACGGCATCGAGGCAAGGGTATAGTTATGTTTAGCAGACCTCCTCAAGCTTGTGGAAGGAACCACCAGGCAAAGGTATCCTAACTTGCAGCATAGTTATCTATTCTTGGATCTCCCAGATTTTTGTGTACCAATGCACTAATTTTAGGCCACACAACGATGAGAATAAAATATTGCAAACTGTAGCATCTGTAGTTCTGCTAAGCTGTTGGGAATTGCTAGAGGGCATGCTATATTGTTGGGAGTCCTGGAGGAGCCTCACTAATGTATCAGCATCCATTATATGCAAGCAATATTTCTAAGCACTTGCAACAGAAGTCTCAACTCAGCAATAACTGAGAATTATGACCATCAGTGTAGAAAGCAAAATGTTCTGTTGTTATGGTAGGAAATAATGGATGTTGTCTCAACTATTATGGTCCATGATCCAGCTTTTCTGTGCCTGGATAACCTCAGCACAGAAGAGAAGGAAGTCCTTGGTGGCTGATGGATTCTCTCACAGAAACAGTTCTGGCCCTCGCTTCCCTTAGTAACCCAGATATGTCATTTGTGGAGGACCTGCCATAGACCGGGGGACACTCTGGTCCCCCTTTTTTGTCTCTGTGCCCTGATGTAGCACATACTCTTGCTCTAGTTTTGCATATTGAATGGTTTGGGTTTGATCTTGGGACTTCACAGTGACATGAATACTGACTAGAAAATGATGTTTGTGTACAATTACATGTGTGGCTTTGTCAGGATTATAATTATCATGCAATTTTTCAGATTAGGATTATGCAATAAAGTATTTAGGAGAACAGACTAAATGTTCAGATATACAGGTTTCTAGTGGTTTACTCTTTGGCCAAGATAATGCAGCTAAAGTATCCTAATTTAAATAAAAGTAATTTCATACTTTCATATATTTGCAGAACTTCAGGTATAAATAATAAATACACTTGCAAAAAGGATTTTCAAACCCAGGGAAAGTGAGAATCATTTTCACTTTGACTTTCTGGCAGGCTGAATAGTGACTGAAAACCATTCAGTTCTGAAAGAGGTGTGACAAAAATATTTTAACAGACTTGTCATTATCTTCAAGTTTGTATGTGACTGCACAGAACTAATCTTCCGATAAAAGGCTGTTGATTTGTTCAAGATGTTCATTTGAATGTTAAAAAAAAATGTCAAAAACCAGGCAAGATACATAATTTTACGGTGAAAATGGCTGGGTAAGATTCAGTAAGCAGACCACAGGAGTACACTTTAAGAGCCACAAATAACTTGGTAACAAACTGCTCCTGTGGTGTTCAGTTTTCTGTCCAACATCTCACATTTGAAACTGAGGTAGGCCAGCAATTAATGTGGAAGAAAATCATCTCAGGGCAAAGTGCCCTTTTTCTCTCTTTTCTAATGAAAGTGAATTTGCAGTATCCAAAATTTGCTGTACTTAGGTGGCATCAACTTTCCTACGGAATTCATCTCTTCAGTACTTTGGTTTATGAATATTTATTTTCTGAAGTTATTCAGAAGCAAAGAGTGAGTAAAAACTTCTGCTAAACAAAGGAATTCTCAGCTTTTCATTTCTCCATTTAATCTGCAGGAAGGTTTACCATGGCAGTGGCCCAGTTCAAGCAATAAGAAATTTTGAAGTGGTTTATATTTGAGACTATATAAAGTTTATAATTACAGCTCAGACAGTTTCCAAAGATATGGATTTTTAATAATATTTTTTTAAATAAGTGTGCGCAGGCCCTCAAACTGACAGAGCATCTTAAGAATTACTTTAACTTCTAGGATAGTCTTTGTTTTTTAGGTAGGCTTCTGTTCTTAATAAAAGCAAGTAGGCAAATCTCCTATATGATACAGGATCAGGCCTTTCAATTTATAGGCAGTTTCAGCCTTCCCTGTGAGGCTGTGAGTTTTAAGTTGTTTCCTTTAAGGCTTATCCATTGATTTCCTACACTTTATAGTTTTCTCTCTGGTACTCTTTGAAATAAATAAAAAATCTGCAGAACGTGAAAGAAACTTGAACTGTCCAGCAACCTTGGCTCTGCTGGATGAGAGCAGTTCATGAAATCAGATGGCTGCCTGCCTCCTGCATGCCTGGAGCCCCTCTGCTCTCTGCAAAATCTGCATCCACAGCCTGTGAGGTAGCAAGTTACCACTTCAGCTGGGTACAGTCACTAAGTCTCTTCTGAATTAATCTCATCTCATTTGTGCCTTTGTGAAAGGGCTAAAACTTGTGCAATAGCATTTTTGTACTTCAGTCCCAGCTCATGGATATATTTGGACATAACAACAGTGATGAGACTTGCTGATTCCCTGGTGTTGCTCTTGCTAGGGCTCTTACAATAACAGTTTTAAAGTAAATTGTCCTGGAAGCAGCAAGACATAGAATTTAACTTAGCTCACACAACCTATAATAATCACCATCATATGCCTGTTAAACAGTGTTAAGCACAATTCAGTAGCTAAAAAAGCAATAATGTCTACTCCTGATAATGTCCACTCTTGATAACGTCCACTTTTATTGGAAACTGTGAAGACTGACATATAACATGCTTGTTAGGCTAAACAGCATTTTTCCCAACATTATGACAGCTTAAGATAGACTATATTTACAGTTCAGAGGATATGCCTTTATTATTAGGTACAATAAGAAGTATATTCTGGATACAGTTAGTTTAAGGATTACAATTTTTTACTGCGGTATGTACTTGCCCACCAATCGTAATTGCTACAATTCCTCCTTAATGTGGTGTTTCTCTTGATGGACAGAATGCTGCTGTTGATACCAAAATAGCTCACAGCTAGGCAATGTCCTCCAAGTTTAATGGTGAAAACGTACTCTGAAAGCAGAAGTACTGGGGCAAGTACTGTCAGCAGCATAGGGACAGGTGAGTGCTCCTATGCTCACGTACATGGAAAGGTTGAAGAAACCTGCTGATCATCTTGGTTGTGATGTGCTTGCTCCATTGTGTTAATGTCTGTCTTGTACTGACAAGCCCAGCTTTGGACAAAATCCTGCAGATGGAGTCTTACAAGTGCCAGACAGAAGGTAATAACCCTCAATACAGCATCTACCTCCTCTGTTTTTGTATCATCTGCAAACTTCACATTTGCAGAGAGTTTTCTGTTGCTCACTCTCCAGGTTAATATAAAACCTTGAGAAATATTTTGTTCAGTGATGAAGTATCAATCCCTGAGGGATGCCTCCAGCAACTGCACAACTGGACTTGGTTTTTTCCCTGTCATTTTTCTTGTGGCTAGGAATGGCTTTGTGGAGGATTCTTCCCACATATTGAGGTTTCCCAGAACCTTCTATTTGTTTTTCTTGAAGATGAGTTATGTGCTTTTCTCCAGTCATCAGGAAAGTCCCTGAGCACCATGCCCTATCAAAGACTGCTTCCTCAGGACCTTCAGCTGCATTGCATCTGGTTGCATGGTCTTGTATATCGTTCAGTCCCACCCATGACCTTCATAATTGTTGAAACACAAGATTTATAGCAATACGAAAATACACTGATCCAACGCACTGTTGGAGTTTCTGCTGCTGCAAATTGGAATTTTTCTTTCAATTGTGCTACATCACCTTATACCATCTGATGCTTTGGCAGATGGTTGAACACTGTGTAAAACTAAAAAAGAGTATTGGGGATATGTCTTTATCGATACCAATTTCAATATGCTTAATGTCTAGACAACAACTTTTTATTCCCAGTATCCTCTGGTAAAGGTGACAGTTGGTTTACTCAGATCCTCTAATGTTGCTGATAGAAATGTGCGAATGACTACCGTTTGTAAATAAGATAAAGATTACTGTGTGGCTGACAGACATCAGAAATTTAGCTCTTCTGCATTCTTGATCAATGCCTTTTCATAGGAAATATTTCCTGCTTGTTTTGAATGGAAGTCTGGCTGGCCCAGACAGCTGGTAATGATATTCCAAAACTTTTTCCTTAAATCACTACTTACAGACCAGAGCAGCTAAGCAGTAACCATAAGGTTTCGCTCTCTACAGACTGATTGACGGCCTATGTGAAATAAGTTTGTGCTGTCAGTACAGTTACTACTGGAAGAGATGCATGTCATGAAAACTAGTACCATAGCATATTGATCCTATGGAAATTTTGACAAGAAACTGAGGACTGATAGAACTTGGAGGTTAATTACATTACCTTCCTGCATGTAGAGATGCTCTGTCAAAGCATAAAAAGGTGGGAAGGCATCAGTGACACCTTACTGATCATCACTTATTTAAAACAGAATAACCAACAGAATTGTGTTTCTTCTGTTCTTAAAAACTGTGTTAGTGATGATAAATTCATCCAAATTACAATATCAAAGGGAGAAGATTGCACCAGATGAAAAGGAAGTTAATGAACAAATGCCTGTATTCATCACACATGTTATTTTTAGAGCTGAGTATGGGGTGCTGGGGAAGGGGTTTGTTTCAGGGTTTGGTTTTTTTCCTGAATTCCTATTATTGTCAGTAGAAAGAAAATTAGATAGAAAAGATGAGAGGTGTATTATCCTTGTAACACTGCCCAATGTCCATTCTGCATCCCAAAAGACTGCATCACCATGCAGAAACTTCCAGCTCTTCCATGAGTGTTGCAGCTGACTTCAAACCAACATGTCTGTATTCAAGTGCTACGCTGCTGTTTCAATTGAACATGATTCATTGCTGTGCCTTCAGGATTTTACAATGGTACTGCCCTAAAAAGGGGAAATTGTCCTGAATTCTCTCTCCCTGCTGCAAGCTCTACTGTACCATATGCTAAATGGTACTGCATTTTAAGTTAATAATGAGATACAGCATAATAAGGTAAAAACAGTGATGATCAAACTGAACATATGTTGTGGCTGGCCACTCCTATTAGGTGTAGACCTCCAACTATTGATGATGTTGCTATCAAGACAGAAATATTTCTTATCAGGATATACTCCTGGTGCACTGTAAAAAAAAAAAAAAAAAAAAAAAATGTCTATACAGGCCCAGGAAAGTAGGTATTGAATTATCTGGAAATGCCATCAAAGGGGTAAAACAGCAGGATAATGAAGTTCAATAATTTGTTCTAGGGTGTCTCATGAACATTTCTGGGAAGTGTTGCAATTTAACTAGGGAACAGATAATGATGTAAAAAGACATTTCCAGGAAAAAACCTAAAAGTTAGAGCAAGAGAAGTATGTTGAGAACCTATTGCTGGCAGGACCTGATTTTTTTTTTTTCCCCCTTTTTATAATCATAATCTTTTAACTGTAATAGTGTATGGATTGATGTGGCTTCTTTGATCACTGCTGAATGTCTCTCTACTACATCGCCTGTCTTCAGGGAGTAAATGCAAGAAGAAACAATGTGAGCTCTCAGGCAGTGAATGGAAACTTTACCCAAACAACATTGTCAGTTATATCAGATTGACACTTGGCCACTTTATTATGATAACTTTAAACTAACAAAGCCCTAATGCTATTAAATAGTTATCATGAATATTTTAAAGCAGGTTGGCTCCATCAGCGCTATCTGATAGGGAATACAGTGTGGAGAACACCATTCTTCACAGAGTAATTTTCTCAGGAAAGACTTTGCTGCTTGCTGCACATGTTCACTTAGGTGTCCCTTCCCTGAATGTTTCTATACTTTTATTCATGCTAGTGCATTTTAAAAAGGGGATTCAACTTTTTAAAAGGACAGACAATGACAGGACAAGGGGGAATGGAATAAAACTAAAGGAAGGAAGGTTTAGATTAGATATTAGGGGGAAGTTTTTTACAGAAAGAGTGGTGAGGGGCTGGAACAGGCTGCCCAGAGAGGTAGTGGATGCCCTGTCCCTGGAAGTGTTCAAGGCCAGGTTGGATGGGGCCCTGGGCAACCTAGTGTAGATCCAGGCCTGAGGTTGGTGGCCCTGCCTGTGGCAGGGGGGGTTGGAGCTCTGTGATCCTTGGGGTCCCTTCCAACTCATACCACTCTATGATTCTATGATTAACCCCAAAGCTTTCCCTGTAGCCTCTTTAGCCAAAGACCACACAGTATTGTAGAGGACTACATAAAAGCAAGCAAACAGGAAAACCTATGCATATTTAATGTTGATTTATAGTTAAATTCATTCTATTTCTTATGCAATACTGATTACCCCTCTGTTAGGATTCTTGAATTAAGGAGTTTAAGGACAGGGCAGTAATTATTGAAAAACGAACAGGAATTGCTTCTAAATTACTAGAATATTTAGGAATTTGGTGAATTTCAAATTGGTTGTGGGATAATGTTTCACTAAGCTAAAAAATGAAAAAAGTTTCTCCAGCTTTCTTGGCTGTATATAACATCAGCATTCATTTTTTCAATACGTTTTATGTTCAGTAGAAGTGATATGTACATATATCATCTGGTATTCATTTTCATATATACTTGTTTTGTTTCCTTTAAGTCAAGGTCAACATTCACCATGAGATTCTCTTTAGCTATGTAAAGTTTCAGTCTGTAAAATGCATTGCTTTAAATCTGAGGTAGGTGGAGTTGGTAGGTAGCTACTAAAGATAAATGTAACAGCAAATATTTGAAGTCCATCACACAGTCTAGAACTGGTGCCTGTACACATATATATTCTTTCACAATGCCAAGTGACATTTCACTGCTTGAAATCTTGGAGTCTTTCAAATTAGAAGTGCCATTCAGGTGGAGATGCTTTTTCCTGCTGTTCTTTGCTAACATACAGTGTTGTGAATTGTCATATCTGGTTATGCTACATTACCTTGTGTCGGAAAAGCAGGCTGTTGGAGCAGCAGAATTGATGAATGATTAACAGCCCTGCTACCTTTGAATTGATATTAGTATCTGCATGTGTGGTGGATGATTAGCAGGTTAAGTACCTTCATGATAGTGGTTCCCTAGAGGATTTTTCTTTGAACTCCTTGCTGTTTCTCTCCTGTATCTCATAGTTTGGGATTTAAAAAATACTTCCCATTCTGTCTTCATATACTATATCAGTATTCAAACCTATCTTATAATAGCACATAAAGCAATGCAACAAAAAGCATGGATGTTTATTCACAAGTGATTGTGTGGGGAAATTAATATTCATTAGCTTGAGCCACAGCTGTTTCATTGTTGTTCTCATCCCTTGCCAATTCCAGAATAAAACATCAAGAGGGAGAATATATGTTTCTGTCAGTTCCAAGGGCTCAGATGCTTAAAAAATGCATAAAGACATCGGCACTCAATGGCTTTCAGTCATCCCTCTATGACATTCAACATACATCCACTGCTCTTCTCACATTCACCCAGAGCTAGGGTGTTTTGGGGGAATTCATGTACATGCCTACTTGTGGAAGCAAGATGTTTCCAGGAAGTTTCCTAATGTTTATTTTGGTTCTTTGTCCCTGTGATGAGGGGACAGGTAATTTTCCACTTGGGTCTGTCTAACATTGTTGCATCATGAATATTGGACATTTTGCATAACGTGTTCTAAGACTGTTAGCTAGTGATGATTCACTCTTTGATTCTGGCGTTCATGCAGTGCATGCATAAAACTGGCACATATTATGAAATAAGAACCAAACTGAATATCTTTTTTTATTATTTTAAGGCATTTATTGTTATGATTTTATCACATTAACAGGGCAGAATAGTACTCTTCGCTTACTGTGAAGGGTAACATTATACACAGCTTTCCTAACTTTTCTGAATCTGTAGGTAGAGTAATAGCTAAAGATGGGGTATGTTTCACTTCTTACCTTTGAACTATCTAAAGGTTTTGCCTGCAAACATAGAGGCGCTGACTTCTCCTTTCTGGGAGAACTGTCTCCAAATATCCTGATGCACTCTGTTGTCACACTTTACATCCAACTAGGACAGCAACAGTAGGGCTTGCTGATTCAGCTTCCATAGCTTAACTCAAGGTACCAATCAGATGGTTGTTTCCATTGAGACAGCTCACTCTCCAATTTATATTGATCAACTGACTCTGATTCTGTGATTCTATGGACTAGTCTTGATATTCTGACAGAAAATAATAGTGAGTTCAACCTGTCACAGCAGAGAATGAAATGTTACTGATACATTTGAAGGTAGAGTGTACCCATCTCAATGTTATACTGGTAGGTGGATCTGAAACAAGTTGTGGGAGCTGGTGACTTACCTAATCCTATTGAAGCAGCCCTCTCAGTTTGTTTATATTCCTTTCCAAACATCTCCGAGCTGCTATACTTTGCAGCATAGAACAGGAGGGGATATGAAATAAGTTCTGATTTAACTTAATGTCCTTAGCTATAAATGCTGCAGTTCAACAGCTGCTCTACAGTGCTGAGTTTTAACAGAGACGGTGGGGTATTCACTCCCAGACAGCAAATGCTACAGGTATTTAAAGGTATTTTCATGAAACAGAACCTTTAGTGTAGCAGTGCTCAAAGTCTGCATTCAACATCACTAGGAATTTTGTCTTCCCAATTTCCTCCACTGTCCTGACAGATTACTCTTTCTGATCTGTGTCAACTAAAGCAAGCAGTAGTTTCTTTGAAAACGTCACTTGACATCACCACTGATACATTTTCAAAAAACATTGTGACATTGCACTGTATCCATGAATTCATGAAATGAAAAGCAAAGAGATGCTTCAGTGTAGTATACTTTGGTCATAATTTGTCTCAATTATGGCAGTGGTGGAAATTTAAACAATGTTGTTGCCTGTTATCTTAATCCAAAATGCAAATTAAAACCATTGACTTTTATAACAAAGTCAATCACATTTGAGACTTGCTTCACTGGTCTATGGGGCTGTTTTTCACTTGTGTCGTCGTCCCCCTCCCACCCCCCCACCCCCAACACGTTATATTAATGTAATATTTTCTAGAATAAGTTTTGTAGCCTAACATGTTATACGTTATATTTCAAACTAACAGCATTGAATGATTTTATTTTTTTTTGCGGCCAAGAAATAAAACTTTGAAAGCAAAGGTTAACAATGTAGAAGTAAATCCTTCCAAAATAGCATCAGCAGCAATTTGAGCCAAAAGTGACCTTCAACATAACTTCTATTGATATCAGAGAATTCTTCTAGAGAGCAAGGATAGTGCATGGCCTTGTAAATGTTGGTCTCAAATAAATTCACCTTTGCTGCAGGTATTTATATGCTAACACCCAGAGTAAGCAAGTGCTATTTCTTAGAGGATTGTAAGACTTTAGAAAGATGTATTCGACAAAGTGTGCAGTGAAGAAATTATAATTATCTTGGATTTCTTTTTAAGTTTGCTTTCTCTGTTTTATTCTTGGTGGAAAATTATGAAAGAAGCATTTCAGTTCAAGAATTATATTTGTTCTCAATATGTATTAACTGTATTTCAGACAATTTACTAAACTGGTGCCTCTCCTTGCTCTACGTACACATTCAAATTTATTCCCTAGGAATCGTTGCCTGCTTGTATGTTTAAATATATTTATGTTTTCTCTTTGCAGCCTCAACAGAAGTAATAAGTCTTGGGGTTTTTTTAATGTACAAATATGAAATTGTTGCCATTAGGTATTGGAGAGGTTTTGCTGTGAGAAGCTATGTTATAACTGTTTTTGATTATTCTGTGAGCATGCAGTTCTGACAGACTCCTGAAGTCCTGTAGCCACATATTTCTGAAGATCCAGAGTAATAGCAGAGTCAGGGATGGGAGGGATGCAGCAGTTCACTCATTGTAGCACAGCACACATCATGATCTCAGTGCTCGAAAGTTTTAAGTCCAGAAGTTAGATGGCTCTTCAGAATAATAAATTAATTCTTCTTGCACCATATGTTTGTTTGGTTTGTTTTTTTTAAAGAAGAAAAAGCCAGACTGGAAGGCCATGCGACTGGGTCAGATGTTTTGTTTAAGCCACTTAATCGCTCCTTTACTAGGCTTAGTATTGGACTAAGGGATGAATACCAGAGAGAACCCATGTCGATTTAAGGTACCCAAGGGAGAAATTATTACTTTTTCTGGAAGATTAATTCAAATTTGAACACACAACCCATTTAAACATGAAAACTATGTGAAATGGTATCAAGAATAAACTAAAACCACAATATGGAGGTTGATCAGCTCTTCCAAAGGAATAGAATAATAGAAACATTTCAGATTTAAATGAACTTTCTGTGATTCTTACCTACAAAACCTTGACTCATCAGCATCATCAAGGTCTAGACAGACAAATTACACAGGACTACCCAAGTGCCTATCTTTCCATGCCTCTCCTTCCTTCCTAGCTTTGGCTAAACTCAGGTAAAAAGAGGTTGTGATCTTTGGAAGAAAGGACAGACTATTCAGGAGGACTATAAGGATGTAATGAGATTATGCAGGGAGAACATTAGAAGGGCTGATGTCCAATGATTTCTTTGCATCAGTCTTTAGCAGTAAGACCAGTTGTTCTCCCAGTATCCAGTCCCCCAAACTGGAAGACAGGGATGGGGAGTAAAATGAAATCTCCATCATCCAAGGAGAAATGGTTAGTATCCTGCTACACCATTTAGACACACACACATCTATGGGGCCACGTTGGATTCACCCAAGGGTGTTGAGCTATCTGAAGTGCTCAACAAGCCAGTCCTAACAAAATGGGGAGGTCCCAGTTCACTGCAGCTTAGCACGTGTGGCATCCATCTACAAGAAAGGACAGAAGGAGAATCCAAGGAACTACAGGTCTGTGAGTCTGACTTTGGTGCAGAGGAGCATTATGGAGCAGATCATCTTGAGTGTTATTACACGGCATGTAGAAGACTACCAGGTCATCAGGCCCAGTCAGCGTTGCTTTATGAAAGGCAGGTCTTGCTTGACTCTCCTTATCATGGAATGGTTTGCCTTGGAAGGGACCTTAAAAATTATCCAGTTCTGAACATTCTGCCATGGTTTATGTGCTCGAGTGTAGAAAGGATCTATAGAGGGATCTGGACAGGCTACATGGATGGCCCAAGGCTAACTGTATGAAGCTCAACAAGGCTCAGTGTTGGGTCCTGCATGTGGGTCACAATAATCCCATGCAACACTACAGGCTTGGGGAAGACTGGCTGGAAAGCTGTCTGGAGAAAAAGGATCTGAGATGTTGGTCAACAGGCAGCTGAATGTGTGACCAAGTGGCCAAGAAGGCAAACAGCATCCTGGCTCCTATCAGACATATTGCAGCCAGTAGAACTAGGGAGGTGATTGTTCCCCTGTGCTCAGCACTGGTTCTGCCCCTGGAAAGGTAATGGAACAGCTTGTTCTGGATGCCATCTCCAAGCAATTGGAAGAGAAGAAGGTCATGAGGAGTAGTCAGCATGGATTCACTAAGGGGAAATCGTGCTCGACCAACCTCATAGCCTTCTACGATCTCATGACAGGCTGGGTAGATGGAGGGAGAGCAGTGGATGTCATCTACCTTGACTTCAGCAAGGCCTTTGATACTGTCTCCCATGACATCCTGATAGCAAAGCTGAGAAAGCATGGGATAGATGAGTGGACAGTGAGGTGGGTTGAGAATTGGCTGTCGGACCGAACCCAGAGGGTTGTAATTCGTGGAGTAGAATCTGACTGGAGGCCTGTTACCAGCGGTGTTCCCCAGGGTTCAGTGTTGGGTCCAGTCCTGTTTAATATCTTCATTGACGATCTTGATGAGGGAATAACATCCACCCTCAGCAAGTACGCCGATGATACAAAGCTGGGAGGAGTGGCTGACACGCAGGAGCACTGCGCTGCCATCCAGAGAGACCTGGACAGGCTGGAGAGCTGGGCAGTGAGAAACCAGATGAAGTTCAACAAAAGCAAGTGTAAAGTCTTGCACCTGGGAAGGAACAACTGTTTGTATCAGTACAGGCTGGGGGATGACCTGCTGGAGAAGAGCTCAGTGGAGAAGGGCCTGGGGGTCCTGGTAGATGACAGGTTGGCCATGAGCCAGCAGTGTGCCTCGGTGGCCAAGAGAGCCAATGGGATCCTGGGATGCATCAGGAGGAGTGTAGCCAGCAGGTCAAAGGAGGTGATCCTCCCTCTCTACTCTGCCCTGGTCAGGCCCCACCTGGAGTATTGTGTCCAGTTCTGGGCTCCTTGGTATAAAAAGGACAGGGATCTCCTGGAAAGAGTCCAAAGAAGGGCTACGAAGATGATTAAGGGCCTAGAGCATCTCCCCTATGAGGAAAGGCTGAGTAAGCTGGGACTGTTCAGCCTTGAGAAGAGAAGACTAAGGGGGGACCTAATCAAAGTTTATAATTATCTGAAGCAGGGGATGCAGGGGGAATCAGCCAGCCCCTTTTCAGTGGTCTGTGGGGATAGGACAAGGGGCAATGGCTGCAAGTTGGAGCATAGGAAGTTCCGCACCAACATGCGGAAGAACTTTTTCACAGTGAGGGTGACAGAGCACTGGAATAGGCTGCCCAGGGAGGTGGTGGAGTCTCCTTCACTGGAGATATTCAAGACCCGCCTGGACGCCTATCTGAGCAATATGAGCTAGGGAGCCTGCTTTGGCAGGGGGGTTGGACCCGATGATCTCTCGAGGTCCCTTCCAACCCCTACAATTCTGTGATTCTGTGATTCTGTGATGTAGCACCTCAAGTACTATGCTCAGTTTTGGGCTCCTCACTACAAGAAGGACGTTATGGTGCTAGAGTGCGTCCAAAGAAGGGCAATGAAGCTGCTGAAGGAAGACCTTTTTGTTCCCTAAAACTACCTGAAAGGAGGTTGTAACACGGTGGTTGTTGGTTTCTTTTTCCCAAGAAAAAAGTGATAGCATGAATGTGGCATGAATGGGTGGTTCAGATTGCATCTGTCATGCTCCACCCCATGAGTACAGTCAATCCACTCTCTGGACTAGTGGAGTTGTAGTACAGTTATTTCTTGCCCCTATGTCATAAAAATGTGATATATTGCAGATATTGAATAGCTCCATGATTTATGATAAAGGAAACCAGCTGGTCTGAAGAAGTGTTTCGTTTGAATATGCAGAAGGTGACATTGTTCATTGTGGTTACCAGCAGAGATTTGTGTGATTCTTAATTAACTTCAGCATTCAGGTTCTAAGGTTTTTATTTAACTGAGATGTTTTAATACTTCCAAAACTTACATTTGTTACTACCCTTGATATGAATATATTTTATAGAAACTTAGAAAAATCTTCACGAGGGACTGAAGATATTTCAGGGTTCACAGGCAGGACAACATTTAGCAGAGTTCCTTGCTTCAGCATTTGCTATCGGAATACCAATTAGAAAAAGAAAACATTTTGTTTTCTCCTTGAACTCTACTGTCGAGATGTGGATGCTTTTTGATTCCAGGATCTTCCTTTTTATAAATATAAATATATAAATATATATATAAAATATATATATATATGGAGCAGAGGTGGGTTTGAAAATCAAAACTATTTTGCTGTGTTGTCCTGACCCATGGTCATGTCCCCTGGCAGTTCATGAATCAGTAGTTGTGAAATAATTTATCTGCAGTGAATTGACTTACTTGCTGAAGAATGTGACTGACTTGCTGAAGAATGTGTAGGCAGGGGGAGGAATTAGCATATATTGTAACTTTATGCAGTGCTAAGCCTGAATTTCAAATAGATGATAGTGGATTCATTCTTTTTTTTTTTTAATTGATATTCGTTCCAGACAGCCATGCCATTGTTTGTAAATGATGTCACTCAACAAATCATGTGGCAGCTTCATTCAGTAAAAGAGCTGTCTAGGAGCCATGAAGACATTATTAAGTAGGTTTTAACTGCTTAGCATACAGATATTGCCGAAATAACATACAGATCTGGTCATCTGATCATGGCATTGATGAGATTAGTCATGTTGAGTAGACCAGATAGTCTTATAACTAAATCACTGACTGCTCAAAGTGGTTGATTTTGATTTTTTACTTTTTAATATGGGAAGCAGCAACAGTGAAAGATGATACTTAGAAGCAGTGTTGTCTTAACTGAAATTCAGTTATCTGTCGTTCTTTCTTTCCTCAGAAACTGCTTTACAGTTTAATTTGTCTTGTTTTGTTTTGTTATTTTCACCCCAATGAGGCAGGGATGCAATGAAAACATGATTTATTGCTAAAGATAAACATGGACTAAGAATAGCTTTTAGGCCTTCATGAAAGGGAAAACTTACCAATAAAAAGACTGAGGTAGCATTGTCATTATTCTTGTTAGGGCAAAAGCTCAAACAAGATGCTGTTAGTCTTGTAATTTTTATTTGGTTTTTTGTTTGTTTGGTATTTTTTTTAACACAGAGTAATAGATAATGTCCTTTCTGAGCTCTAATTGAAAAGAGAGTGGTTGAGAAAATGGGTTAGCCCCATTTTACAGATAAGGAACTGAGAACAAAGAGAAATCAGTGCTTGATTCAGTCTTTGTCTGAGCATGTGTTTGCTTGTTGAGTGAGTATTTCCAGTAAAATTCACCAGTGTATTCAGCATGTTTTATATCAGCAGAGGATCCACCCCAAGGAGTTCTCCTTCCATCAGTTTGTCTAGTCCTTGAAGAATAACATCCTCCTTCAGTTGCTTTTTGCTATGCAAATGAAATACTGTAGATTTTAAACATAGAAGTGGGTTTTTATCAGTCTGCCATATGTTTTCCATAGATAACTACATGGTCTAATTGGTTTGATTCAAACTACTGACACCAATATGCAAATCTGGTCAAATGGAGTGTGTTTGTGCTGCTGAACCATTGATTGAAATATGAGTGCTTAAAATAGATCTGTGTGGAATATTTAAATAGTTTGCAATTACACATATTCATTCTTGTCTATGCTGAGTCCTATGAAGCTAATGAGAAAAAAGTACTGGTCAGCTGCTCTCCCCTAACCTTGTGCAATAGATTTTAAGACTATCTTGGTGTGTGCAAGATTTTTAAAATTGAGTTAGAGAAAAAGCAGCATATTTTAAATAGCTGTTTATATAACACAGTTGTTAGAAATGTGTATATACGCTTATATGAGGTTGATGTTCTAACCCTGAGAAGATTCTACTGGAGCATAGACTGTTCTGACACTTCTTAGGGTATTAGTTTATTTTCTTTTCTTTTTACTAGTACATGGTTTTGAATGTCTCTGTCTAGTTTCTTGTCTGTACTCTTTGCCCCTTTCCTTCCTTTTAATGTCCTTCCACAAGCTGTTCAGCATAGATATCAGGTTGGCCATGCCATCATGTCAATTATTTCCGTTGGAAGGACTGCCAGTACAATCTTCTACTGTTCATTTTTCATTGCCATGGAGCATCCCCTTTCTGTGCATAAGTCAAAAACTGTTTAGGCTTGCATCTCTGCAATGCTACAAAAATGTGTAGACCCAGTATCTAACCATAAGGGACTACAAAATTTCTAGTCTTACTGGAAGGTGCCTGAATTTAAAATAATTGTTTTGTAGGGAAGCAAAAAATACATGTATGGTGAGCAACATCTGAAATATATTAACTCCATTTCTAGAAGTTTCATTAACTCTATTTTTAGAAGTTTTGCTGGTAGGTTCCTGTCATTTGATGACACAACAGCTGCACACCGGTTTCCAACTGTTCTTTATTCAAGCAACAAGAATTATAAACAAGCAAAAGTTTCTTGTAAAGAAGCAAATATAGATTATATTTATTACCTTTAGAATTTCACATCATATAACCATGTTACACACTGATAGCAATTCAGTATCGTTATATTAAATAGATTTTTTTGTAGTATGAATCATGTATTGATTTCTTGACTTGGTTCTTTTTAATATATAGAAAAGCTTATATTTTCAAGAGCTATACTGTTGCAAAAATAAGCATGTTTTATATCTCCACCAAATTACAAATTGACAATACGCAAAGTAGTGAATATACTTAACGGTTGTTGCCAGCCCCTGAAAAGCTGCTGGAATTTTTAAGTACCAGTTTTTAAAGAGTATTGGATAAGAAGCTTCTGTTTCAAGAAAAATAAAGGAACGTGGATAGTGAAAAAACATAATTCCCAAGGGCCAGGCAATCAAGTAGTGGATTGAACCAGTCAGGTGGTGGATTAAACCAGTCAGGTGAATAGCCAGCAATTTAGGATTGTGGAATCCAACTTAAATATGCTTTATAAAGGTGTATTCAGACAGTGGCATAGAGAGTCTTCCTAAAATGTGCAAAATAATGCAACATCAAGCTATGTCTTTTATTGCAGGTTTCCAATGCTGGTTATGTTCTGCTAATCACATAAAAGAAGAAAAGGAAATACCCTGTCCCCATGGAAGTCTCTGGTAATGCAACCAGTTGTTTCCAAGGGGACAGGAGTTTATCCCTGCTACTTTTGCTTTCCTTTTTTCCTGTTTCTATTATTCCGAATGAGTCACTGGTGAGGAGTAGGTTACATTGGTAAGGGCACTGTGGCTGCTGGGACCATTAGTCTGAATAAACTCAGCAGCTTGGGTATTCTGGAGAGCAGAAGCCTTTCTGATATAAACAGCACACACAGCCTTCCAGTTGGTTTTCACTGCCAGCCTCAGGGCTTATTCCAGAACCTGTGTTGCTTTCTCAGTGGGAGTACTCAGCTGTCCTCATTCAGTAAGACCCTTCTACATGCTCTTAACTTTTAGACATCAACTAGTACTGCTCAACTGGATTACTCCAGCATTTCCTATAACTGTTCTGATGAAAAAAGAAAATTAGATTGAAAATTCTGTATAGCTACACCAGAAGTATTTTTTAGATGTGGTGAAAAGCAGCAATGAATGGCAAACATCCTATCATAAACTGCTGTGATTCAGATAAGGCAAAGCTACTTAATATATCCATTACCAAGTTTGGAATTACTTGCTTATGCGTCTGCTTCTCTATAGGCAGATCCACTGGGGCATAGGGTCAGTTAATTAGGGACAATATCTAAGATTAATGTTCAGAGAGAGATCTATGAAACCTGAGGAAAAGTGAAGATGATTCTACAGGAAATAGAGTAAACATATGTTACATTTAATAAAATTTATATAGGCCTAGCACAAAATGCTTTTTGGATGTAAGTTTCCAGTAAAACAAACACATACAATTTTCCTTAAGATTTTTTGTTAATGACAATATGCAGGTACAGTTCAAGAAGTTTACATAACTAAACACTAAAAGATATCCATTTGCAAATTTTTAAAATTTGAGATTGTGAGAAGAATAAATTGATCTGTGTTATAGTGGAGAAGAGGACTAAAATGTTAAAGAATTCTACTAGTTCTTTGGAGGACCATACATACAGCTTGGTAACTGTACTTTCAGCTGCTTAACTTCAGGGCGCTATAAGCTGGTTATTACCACCCTACTTCTGCAATTATATCTTTTTACACTGGCAAATGGTTAATGTGCAGACTTGTTGGAAGATATTGACATGAGGATAAGATAAGATAGACAAACATCTATAGGAAAAACTGGCATCCCTTGAGTTACTTTACAAGTTCTTGGCATCTTTCAGCAATGCAGCTTCCTGTTCCAGGAACAAGGCATGGTTCTGTAGGAGAACACCCAACAAACTGCTTTAAAGCTAGCTTTGCTTTTATGAAGCTCCAAATCTCACTCTGAGACATAACTTTGCATTAATTAGTAGCCTTACTGAGGAAATCTGCTCCAACTCATGCAATTAGAAGCTTTTTTTAAATTGAAAAGTGCAGTGTATTTGCAGATGGATTATAAATCTGAGAACAGTTTTAAGATTCAGGATTAACATTTTATGGTTACATGCAAAGTAATCATTCAGATAACTAAAATTACCACATAACTACCATATCAAAGCTAATATGTGTCTTCATTACTTTATATCACTTTCTATAAATTTCTGGTTTTTGGGAATAGGGTAAATTCAGTCCTGAAGAGAAAATTTTGCTTGCTTTAATTTACACTTGTAAAAATGTATCTATAAGCATGTTTTTCCATTGCTACTTTGTCAGTATGAATGTTTGTACTTTTAGATATTGAGGCTAGTGCTATAACTGGGGTCACAAGGGGTTCAGGCTGTCTGACTAACCAGCAAATGCAGCTCACTTCACGGAACTGTATTTACTACTCTTGAGTTGCAGGCTGAGTTGCTATGGTTTAGCTAATTGCAACATGTCCTTATTAATATTTGTATAAAACACTGAAAGTGTACTTTTTCTGGATAAAAATAATTGTATATTTTGTTTAACTTAACTGAAAGTATCTATGCTTAATTAGTACTCTGTCCCTGATTTCTCTTTAACATTTCAGACTTTATATGCACAACAGCAGACTCTGCCTACTCTGCTTCTCCCTCCCAAATCTGTCTTTGATGCAGCTCATTGCTAAGAGACAGGACTGGGCAGTTGTGATGTAAGACTTTGAGGAATGCAAGCAATTTATAGAGAATTACTTGTTAAGGCATTATCCTTAAGGATTTCAAGGAAATATTCTTGGTGAGCAAATGAGGAATATAAATATAGCTTTTCTCTGGATTTATACCTTGCAAAATTATCCCAGAGATCACCCAGTGATTTTCTACTGTGTCTTAAGGAGATAGAAATCAAAAACATTGATAAGTTGATAGAACTTGAGCCAGAGAAGAGGATGTCAAGGTCAGAGTTGGTGTTATTTTGTTGTTACTTAGTTGCTGGTCTCAGTGTTCTCTGGAACAAGATCTGACCCTTTTGATCCAGGACTTCTTTCTATTCCAAGTAGAGCACTTGAAACCACTTGTCCTCATAGATGCTCTGCAGCTTTCACAACATTATGTAGAGTGTAATTTGTTGCAATGATATGGGACAAAAATTCATACACACTTCTTACCATATGTCAACAGCAAGATATAAAGTTGAAGAAAAGATACCATGAGGGATATGATTATTATTAAGATATGCATATCTGAGTAGTGATAGGGAGACCCTAGTTGAGGAGGACTGTGCAAATTTCTGGGGTAGAATTTGAATGCCTGCTTTAGAGGAACGCTTGCAGACACAGCTTTACTTCTGAGCAGAAATGGTTCTCATGTACTGCACTTTAAATTGCATGATTGAGAACAAGCATCTGGGTGAAATCTGGTTATTCATCTACCCCAGAATTTCTGAACACAACAGTTATTAAAAAAGGCTAAACAAAATGTCTAAATTAGGGCCCTGAGAGACAGTGTAAATAGAGATACAAAGAGACTTTTGAACACACTCAAATTCCTGGCGTGACTCTGATAAGAAGAAAACCATTAGGGACCAGAATTGTAATTGAATGAGGTTTTTGTAGCAAGGCCAAGGAAAACATTACATAACCACACTTACAGATTCTTAAACAAAGCCCTTTTCAATGAGTTAATAATTTTCTAATACTTAAAAGAAATTGAGTTAATGGATCTATTTTGCCTGTCTTTTGCAGACAGACACACAGCACCAGTGCAATGATACTTAGCCCAAAGATGGGAACTTTTATAGGAGTTCTTGGTATGTTTTGACCAAACGGACTAATGGAAGAAGTACTGAACTAATAAAGTCTCACATGCTAGCCAAATAAAGAATGAATTATTTCTATTCCTAGGACATCTTCTAGCTTAGGGAAAAAAAATATTTGGTGAGGAAAAAAATAAGACTGTGGTAGAACTTATACCAGTGTGGTGTTCCATTTAACAATGCTGGCATAGCGTCAAAATTTTTCATACTGCAAGTCTCTTCAGGGGGTTAAAATAGAGCCATCAGCTTCAAAACTTGCAGAGATTTTCACCTTGGAGGAATCAGCTTTATTCTGTTGCTCTGTGCCATGGCAACAAATGTATCCATGGCAAGGCAGCAGTTGACTATGTTTCTTTGGTGGTTTGCGGTATGTTTTGGTCTTTTGCTTCTGGTGGCTCTTTTACACATGAGCTATTTTTAGACACAGAGAATGAGAAAAAGGTAGAAGGCAGTTAGCAGGTTATCCAGTGCATCCCTGCTGCTGGGTGAGCAGTATCTAGAAGGCTTCGGTTTTTTAAGCAGGAAACTAACTTTAGCACTTGAGCTTATTTAAGCTTTCATATTTTTTCCAAAAAGTAGCTTTTTTTGTATTCTTCCACATTTTAGGTACTGTTAAATATATGGTATGTGGAATTACAGTTTAACATACAGCTCTTCTTAGAAGCTTTACTGTAGAAACCATGTCTGATGGGTAAGGATAGAAGTGCAATGTTTAATTTTGCTGTTCTGTACAATAATATTTTTAAAATCAAAGAGGAGATAGGACTGTCTACTTCAGTAAAAGGAGGAGGAAGAAATGGAGTCACAGCTTTCTACAACCTGAAGCCTTGGCTCCTTGCTTTAGCTGTCAAAACAGAAAGGGATGAGTGAGAGAAGTGCATCTCAGTTGCATGCACAGAAAGGAAATGTTGAGCACCAAAGCTGCTATCTGCTAAATAGTCCAGTAGCAGCACAAAACAAAACAACAACCAAACAAAACCAACCCAACCCAAACCAAAGCAAACCGAACAGCTTTTATCCTAAGAGTAACTTTCCAATGAACTGTAAAACTTTTCATACTAATGCATGGTATTATGCAAATCAGCTCCCCCTTCTTTGAGCAACTAATGTAGTCTGGTCTGCTGGGAAGACTGAAAAGACTCCCAAGGCAATAGTAAACATTGCTGGAATTATATTATGAATGATCTAGGACTTAAAATTGTGTCATCTGTGCTCCTGTGAAGTGTTATCTCTGACTATGCTTCAAGCCAGAGCTGCATTAAAGATGCAACAGGGAGATGCATCAGACTTCAATGAATTCTCTAGGGAAAGTGAATAGGGAAAAGAGTTGTCACATATAGTAATTTAATTGGATGCCTCCAAAATTATCAGACAGGCAATACTTCTTCACATAACACTTAACTTGCATATGGAAATCGTTGCCATGGGAAGTCTTAGAAGCCAATATTATAAATAAATACAAAGCAAGAGATGAGACAGATTATTCAAGGATAGATTATTCAGAAACTAAAAAATAAGGTAGCCCAGTAAAATCTTCAGTTGCAGATATCCCTAAAGCATGTCAGCTGAGTTGTCATGCGAAGTGAAGGACCACTTTGCTTATGCACATCTGCGTTTTACCCTAACAGCCGTTGTGTTGGAGACAATGCTAAACAAAAACTTTTCCCTTGTAGCACTATTCTTGTGCTCTGAAGTGAATGTATTTCCAACACTATTTGTGTTTGTGAAATTGAGAAAGCAAAACCATAATGGGATGCTATTATAAAATGCATTCCAAAAATATAGTTAGTCTAAGGCAGGTAATTGAATATTTGTGTTAGATACTTACGTCAACATTTGGCACAAGTCCTATATGTTTAAACTGTAAATTAATAAGACTGAAACAACCTGGTATGTAGATTAGCTGTGCAATGAATTTCACTTTATTGCATTTTAAGTAATTCTGTATTTGCTAAAGTTAATATTAAAAACATACCCATCTTTTTTAGTCCTCTCACTACTTTGACTTGGATCCTCCAAGATACAGCAATTTCCTGTCTGCACAGTATTTTTGGAGACTAGTTAATGCTTCAAGGTGCTTGAAAGGCAAAATGTGCTCCTTCCATGGCAGTAAATATGGTCAATTAATGCTTCTATTGCATATTAGGTTGTAGCAAAATAAATATTTGAGTTAGAGATAAGGCATCAAGACATGTTGTTGATCAGTAAACCAGTGATTTGTAGCTTTCGTTTTTAAGAACCTGTCCTGTATTTCAGCATAAAATCTTCTTAAATTTGCTATAATTTAAATGTATAACAGTTTTATATAAAGTTTAATTTTGACCAACAAGAAAACGGCAATTAACTTTTAAAGGAAACATTAACTGAGGCAAAGCAGAGGTTGGTATTTTTCTTCAGTGTCACTCACCCTCTGAACCTAGAAGCCCCTCTAACCTCTGAAACAAGAATTCAGTGATTATACTGACTGTAATTATGCATTCTAAGAATCGTAGGAGAAGCTAACTGAGATTTTGCCTGCTTATGTAAATGGAGATTGTAATTTTCTTTTATAAAGTACAAATCTTGAGTTTGAAACTCTGGGGTGGAAAGGTGCAGGAGGGGGAAGAGGAAGAAGAAAAGGAAGATTTTTCTTGATTCTACACACGTCCAAACAGTGAAAGCATGTTCTAATTGCCATGAAGAGAAATAGGCACGTTTTAATTTTAACACTTAGCTACAATACTGCAACTGTAATAACATCAGTAATATGAAAAGAACATAAATTGGCATGAACATTTGCAAAATATTTTAAGCTACAAAGAATCTGGTCTGTCACCTGCCAGTCACAGTGTGAATCTAGTTCATAATGATAGACCATATTCATCCCCACTCGCTGTGTCATTTTTTTTAATCACTGTCTTTGTTCTGTCTCAGCATTTGGCTGTCACATCTTTAAGAAAAATGGTCCAACTGTTTTGCCACTTGCTCTAAGAAATAAGTTGCTCTCAGCATATGGAGGTTTTCACAAACAATATGCTTTCAGTTTTCTGTGCTTTGGATTTCTCCACAGAAGATTGGTAAAGCTAGTGTGAGATTGGCTGAGAATGCTGCTGTCCACATAAACAGAGCCTGCAAAGACTCCTGCTGTACAGGAGCTTGTTAAGGAGATGGATTTGTTGCACATCCTGCTTTAACTGAACTTTCTATAGTTAAGCATCAAAGAAATAAGTACAACTGTGCTGAAAGAAAACACTTGGTAATTAAGAGATGCCATTAGCAAAGGTGAATTTCATATTTGCACCATATAACATGCAATTTAATTATCTGTTCATCATTTCTTGATCCGTGTGTGGAGTAACCAATAATTGAGGAGAATATCCACAATTGGCAAAGGATTTCAAATAGTAAATATTGTTAATACTTGGGCCCTCCTCAAAATGTTTGTTACCCTGGTAATCTTGAACACAATTGGCTCTTCCTTTGCTTGTTCTTCCTACCCATAGATAGTCAAGGCAATGTCTTTCTGTTTCTGGAAAGGCCACGTTGAGTCTCTGTGTTCCTGTGTTTGCTGGCTTGGGGGTTTCTGGTGTACAAGGTGGAAAGCAGAGCAAATTCAGATTGCCTGCCACCACCTTGTTGGCAGAGCGTGAGTTGGTATTGGTGGTAGGTATCACCTCTAGAAGCTCAGGAATGTAGTGCATTTTCTTTCTCATAAAAACATAACACCAACTGTTACCAAAGGTAAGGCTATCATCACGTCTTATATCCAATAGTTACCAAAAGCAAGTACTGAGGGAAGAGTGTAAGCATGGGACACACATCTAGCGATACCCTTTCTCATGCTTTACAGAGTATCTGCAGTGTTTTCCTGCCCAGATGCTTCCCAAGTGAGAGGGAATCATTCTGTACTAATAACACTGGACAGATATTTCAGTAAACGAGTTCAACTGCTTTTTGAATACACAAAAAATTTTGCATCCAAACTATCCTGAAAAGTTTCCCAGTGTAACATTCTGTAAGGAAATACCACCTCCTTATTGAGTGCCTGTCACACACTGACTTCATCCAATACACTTAAGTGCTTGAGTTACAAGTGACAGCCTATTTTTACTTTCTGTTACTCTGTAGATGTGATGTACTTGAATGTGGCTTTTTTCTGTAGCTTCTTATGCAGAAGAAGATTTACAAGGACAAAACAGGTATAGTTCCCTGTTTAAGCTGTTTCCCTGTCTAGGTTCGTTTTGCAGTCTAATCACTAATGTATTTCTATCAAATTAATTAAAAATGTTATTTAGTATGAATTGTTTTGATTTTTAACTTCGGATATTTCTCGACAGTGTGACACGCTGCTTTGCTTGAAAAGAATCAGTATCAGCTCTCATTTTCCAAGCTGATAATTTTTCTTCATGAATGTCAGCTCTGCTATTTTCATTTTATTTAATATATAGGATTTTGATTTGCTTTGGTTTGATAGAAAATGTTTTTACATTATTTTGTTGCATATTTCTATCCATAATTCATTTCTTTTCAAATACTACTGTCCGGTAATAATGGTCTTGAAGCATAAGTCTGTGTAAGCTTCACACAGTCCATCTTTTTGATAACTTAAATATGTCATTCTGCAATTCTAAACGCACATGAACTTTTTATATGGCAGATTTTAGATGTTTAAGTAGTGACAAGCCAGAAAAAGAATAGCCTGAGAAACAGGTGTAGTTCTTATAGCTTTCTGCAAGAAGAATGTTCTATCTTGAAAAATAAGTCTGATATTTCAAGGTATAGTGTGATGGTTTTTTACAAGTATATGAGTAAAGGGCCATAATTTCCTACCCTTTTGTTGATTTTTTACTCCAACTTATTAATTTCAACAGGGGGCATTCCTTGACTATGTTCCAACCAAAAGAAGGCTAATGGGAAAAATCAAAATGACAATAAAATGAAGATACAGGCAGATACATAATTTGAAAAAGGTACATTTCTTGTCATGTCAGCATTTAGTGAATATATTCACTTTCCTGTAGAAATTCCCAGACAAGCCTAACATTAGCTCAACTTCATTATTGAATCAGAGGCAAACTGGATTTCCCTGGATCTCATCTGTAAGGAATTCCCTGACACTTAAATAGATGAAAATAATAACCAGAGTTCACATTAAAATTCATGCTTTTATGTTTAAATCAGTCCATATATGGCAGGGAACAGAAAGCTTTCTGAGAATTTCCCATGCTTTCCTCTTCTGTGCTTCTGATATATTCTTCTGATGTTTTACTTCTAATCCGTATGGAAGTTAACGTCTGATTAGAGATGTTATGTGAATGTGAAAGTATGAAAGAGAGAGTTCTTTGATTAAAGACTGCATAGACATTTGTTTTTTGTTGTGGAACTGAATTTGACAACGACTGGAGGAAAACTCATTGTGGCATGAAGTGGAAACCAGTTATGGCAGAAGTGAAAGGAGGTTTTTTAATAGCAGGGTGTGTCAGGATGACTGACGGTGTTATGAAGTGCCGTGCAACCTCCAGGGTATCACTAGGTGGACAGTCTTTTCCATCAAGAGCTGTAAAGAACATAATCAATAGGGAGGAGGGGAAGTATTTTTGTGTTGGAACTGAATCACTATATAAAATGGCTGTAGGGAACAAAGAGTGTAATGGCATGTCTGTGTTATAGAAGAGCATCTAGTAAAGCAAGAGTATAACAACCTTCACCCAAAAGCTTTTAGAGCAGAAAACCAATCAAGTTAAAAGAATAATATTTCAGCCTTAGTACCCTGGGTCTGCTCTCATTCTTGTTCCAGACAAGATTTACGATTGATTTCACCCTCCTCGCTTAGTCATTCTCATGAAAAATATTGCAAGCCTTATCTCCCCCAATATAAGTCAGAAGAAATGTTTCTAGTCAGCAGAATTGCTCAGATGCTAAGTTTAGGTGAGAAAAAAGTCAACTATCACTGAATTTCTAGTTGAAACTTGGTGTTACTTTTGTTCCTTCACCTTTGACTGAATTACACCATGATCACTGCCTCTGACGTAGATTCAGAAGGGCGGCACTGGTAGAACTGGGATCATTCTTACTTCAGGCTTGTGACACTGGGAGCAAAAGTGGACAGGAATCAACCAAGTCTAGGGAGAAAGAGTTCTGCCAAGTCACATGTAGTGGTAAATAGGTGTCCTTAGCACACTTCTGAAAAGGCCATATCTAATTGGAGTTGAAGGAAGAAGTGTGAGGCACACAAGTGAGTATGGAAAAATAAAGAAATAAGCCAAACTCTTAAGTTGCATGTTCAACATTAGTTTTAATAGGAAGTTAGAGAATAAGTTATCTCAACAACCAGTTCAGATAAATGACTTATAGCTCTGGCCAAGAGCAGAGTGGGATTCCTACTGTGCCATGTAAAACATACTTTTATTTTACTATGAGATACACTATAACCTTAATTTCTTTGAATTCCCTTGTATAAGTGCTATCAGATAGAAGAGAGATATGATGCAAAGTTTTCCAAGCACAGGGAATGCATGGGGTGGATGTGTGGGGTCAGTGTTTGGGTTAGTAATGCCACATATGTACTTTTTATGTAACAAAAGACCTACTTTGAAGCCCTATCTCAGTTCTTGCCAGGAACTCAAGGTGGCCTGGCTGGTCTTAACCTCACAGATAGTTTGACCTAAATTAACCTGAATCCAACTTGGAACTTACACCTCATTTCTTTATATTTGCTGATAAAAGCAGTATGCTTTGCCTCTAAGTATTATGTCACTGATTGCTGGGTTGTAAAGTGGTTTTCTGTTTCCTTCTGTTAAGGAGAATGTCTTTGTTATTGAAGCTGTTAGAAAAACGATAGGAAAACAACAAGCAATTTTAATATACTCAGGACTATACCCTTTCCTTTTGAAAGAGAGCTTTGAAATTTTTGGCTACACAGAAGCCAGTAAGGACATTACCCTAGAAGTGGTATTTACAAAAAATACTCATTTCTTTGAACCTGGAGACTACGAAAATGTTAGTTAATTAAAGCTGTGTTACCATATCTCAGTATTTTTGAGACAGGTTAAATGCCTGGATTTCAGAGCCACATGTCACCCTCTGAATAAGTGAGCACTAATATTTCTAAACATGCTCACACATATTATAACCCACCAAAATACATAAAGCTAATAATTTTATACTCTCATCTGGTCTTAAAAATCTGAGCCAGCTCACTATTCAAATCTGGTACTTCATCTAGCTCCAGAGTACCTTGATAAGTGGGAAAAGTTCTATAAAACTTTGACAAATGCCTTGGTTTAGATAGACTGTACTGTGGTATCTCTTAAAATATAATGCTATTATATACCATTTATATGTTTTGAGACACAAGTTGCTAGTGTTCTTCCTGGACTCATGAAATTATCTCTGGTTTCTAAATCTGTCAATAACAGAACTGTAACTGGTAAATCATATTTGAAAATATAATTAGTAAGTTTTTAAGGGTTTGACATTTTCCATCTTCTGCTATTTAAATTGATTTTTATATAAAGCAATTAAGGACATCCTTTTTCCATTAAGGAAATTATATTTAACTTCTGTTGTGATAATGTATGTTATATATAGAAGAGAGAAGGTACTTGATCTTCACTTTTTTTGCCCACAAGGTCATTGAGATTGCAGGTGGTGGTATAATTTTCCAAAATAAATATATATTAATAGGTGGTCCTTTTAGAACAAAATCAATGAAGACTTCAAATATAAATATTTCTTTTGGCATAATTACTGTCATGAATGAGAAATTATTTTACTTTATTAAAAAACTTTATGCTTTTGACTGGTTAATAAGTGGTATGGAAAATGTCACTTGAAAACCATAACAAGAGCAGTCTGCTTTCTTGGCTGAGATTATTATTTATTGCTGATATTTTCTATGATACTTCATTAGGATGGTAGCATCCATAAATATATACATAGATGATTAAGTACTTTTGAATGTATGTGTGTTAGGCCTTTGATCAGGCATTCAGATGTAAACAGAGCAGTGTAAGAGTAGCAAAGAGAAAATCTAGCCAAAGACAAGAGAACATAGTCCTGCTCGTGATCACTGATTTTCCTGCAAAAATGCTTGATGAATTATGGGGTTTTTATTATTTCCTCTTAGCTTGTACCTGTACCCATCCTTTTTAATAACGGATTGGTTAGTCTTTGCCCATCACTCCAAAGCAAAGGACTAACATCACTTCCAAAATTATTACACTTAATTGCAAAAGTTACTGATAGTGTAGCCTCCAATCATGTTTTGCACAACAGACAAAGCTGCATACTTTTGTTCTTCAGCTGAGTCAGAAATATAAATGAGAACATAATTTCTTGAGATACCTGCTTGGTTATTTGCTTCAGGAGACAATTGGGAAGGAACTTACAAGGATAGACAAAGCTAAGAAATGGTCTTCAACGTTTACATATCTATCTCTTCAAGTTCAGAAGATTTTGTAAGTGCTAACTGATGATTATTAATTAACTTTAATGATCTTTAAAAAAAACCCAAAAAACCCCAAATATAGAGGGCACATGACTGCTTTCCACAACTATATCAGGGATAAATAACATATGTATTAAAGCTATGTAAACTAAAGAACAAGGATATCACAAGAGCAAACGGGCATTAATTTGTCACAGATAAATTCAGACTCCAGGTTAGAAGTTTTCTAATTGTGAGAGGAATAAAGTAGGCTTCACTAGGCTGTTAATTATATTATATGTCAAATAATTGTAATCTGAAATTTTTCAGCATTGAAACTAGACTGATCCTGTGGCCTGAACAGTAATTAGTGATAAGCATGTTACTTAGGCTTCTGGAATATGTCTTTTAATTCAGCTTCATCGATAGGCTTAAAGCTTTCTTGGCTATGTGAATTAAAAACATAGTTTGACAGGTTTGATCTAAAAGTTCAGTCAAAAGGTAAAACACTACAGTAGCTGCTTGCATGGTCCATCATCAGCTGGGGATTGATTTTTCTTGATCAAAGGTTTGTCCATGTTTTTTCTATCTGTCCTTTTGCCAAGCTTCTGTATTGTTTCATCATACAATTAAATAGTACATTCATTTTGATTAAAGAAAAAGAATTTTCGATAAGATGATGATTTTCAACATTTCTCCTATATCCGGGGTACTATTTGTGTAACTAAAGAAGAGACATCTAAGAGTCATGCTTGCATTAAAAAATATATATTTTTAATTACAGTTTTTTTCTGCTAAATTTAGATAACTCTATGGACACACTAACAACGTCCGTTAACTGACACATACACAGGAATGTTTTTCCCTGTCTCAGTCTGGATTATAATATTCCAAAGTATTCCTTAACATGCAATTTGACAAAGTCCTAAACTGCATTATCTGAATTAGGTATGAAGCAGGAGGGTGTTGGCTAGATGGTCTCCCGATATAGCTCCTGTCACGATCCACAACCTAGACAAGACTTAGTTTGGCAGAGGCTAAAACCCCTTGCGTTCCAACCAAACCTCAGATCGCTCTGGGTGGCTGGGGGCGGCTGGGTTTAACCCCTGAGTGACTTCCAATTACTAGGTGTTTTATCATGGTAAGTTCTCAATTCAATTCGCGGAGAATAGAATTAAGACTTGAAACGGAGTCAAGGTTAAGGTTGCTTTATTTGGAACAAACGTGAAGAAAAAGGGGGAAAGAAAGCGAAAAGGGTGGAAAAGAGAGATAGAGTGGTAAAGAGGAAGAGAGAGAGAGACGGGGCGGGGGGGGAGTATATCTACCACCACGAGGTTATGGCATCCCATCCGATGGCAGAGTATTCTTCAGTGTCTCTGGGTCTGATGGACCTCGACGTGTTCGTTCTCCGTTGCTTCCCTTCCCTCATGTTGCTTGCTTTCCCTCATGTTGCTTGCTCCTTTTTCCATGGCCGAATGCCCTCTTTTTGTAGTCATCCTTTGCATCCCCAGAAGCTTCCATCTGGCTTGTGGGCTCCAGGGTGGATGATGGAATGTCCGATGCGTGAATGGCTCCTGATGTGTGCTCCTGAGAGTGGCATGCTCTCCTGATGTGTGAATGCCTCCTGATGTTTCTCCTGATATCTTTTGGGTGGCTCCTTGAATAGTCATTAGGTTCCTGGAAGCCTGAGCCGGTGGTGGTGGTGGTGGTGGTGGTGGTGGTGATGTAGTGTGCTAGGAATGAGGTTTGGTTAGGTGAGAGGAAAAAAGAGGGGGGGACGGTTCTCTTGGCAATAGTTAAGACATATTTCCAGTACCTTACACCTCCTAACCTGAATTATTGTAGGATTCTGTGGAGTAGTAAGAGGATAAATATATTTTTAGTAGCTCTTAAACACCGACGTATTTATTATTGGCTGCAAAGTTTGACTGAGCAGTAGTGAAATTGACTTGAGAATAGACGAGGTCAGCATGAACATCCTACCCCTTCACTTGACCTGAAGATCTCTGTACGTTACACTAGAAAGCACACAAGAGCATTAGAAACTATGCTGGGAGGGGGTTGTTTTATTCCCTTAGAGATTTTTCCTGTCTGCTTTTGTTATCTCAGAATTCACAGAATAATTGCTTCTATCACACTGAGATAATTTTGGAGATGTACTTTCAATGAAATTGTGTCATATTTACCGTAAAAATAATTTGCAAGGAGTCTCATCAGAGATTCTTCTCAATGTTACAATTCTATGATACATTCTGATACCTGGCAAAGTTTCGTGTCCTTGGAAGTAACTTACAAAACTCCTGACATGCCATGTCCTGCCATGCTGATACATATTTAACATAAATTTCCATAAGAATACATGTTCATCAGTAGATAAACCCACATGTAGTGTGTTGTAGCTCTCTTTAAAGACAAGGTTACTGTTAGTAGGGAAGAAGTGTCTGAGTACTGTTCAGTTGATCAGATTTCTGTACTAGGTATGCAAATTTCCACTCCATTAAGGCACATTGCATAATCTTCCTAGGAAAAAAATATTATGAACATGATTTAAAATGCTCTGTGACTGCCACAGAATCCCAGAGTATTTTATTGTAATCCCAAATGGTTTATTCAGCATTCTCCTTTAAATGGTTTTGTGGTTTGATAGTGCACTTAGTTATTTTGAAATATCTGCAGACAAGAGCATCTTCTTTGAAGACAGTCAGAAGATAATATTGGATTATAATCTTGATAATAGTGCCAGTGTCTCAATTATGTTGTTAGATGTTTTTCTTTATTCTTCTTAATTCATCCATTTTATTCGGACTCCTACACGGCCACAGAGACAGATGGAAGGCTGTTTTCTTTTTATGTTATACCACCCTTGAGTCTTAATGTTTTTGAAGAGGCCTGGAATACCATTAACAAACTTTAATTTTAGCAATGTTGGAAAGACTGTGTTTACATCTATGCTACTGGGATTTTATTTGAAGTAGAAGGAATAATTTTTGGGGTCCCAGACCTCATGTCTTCTCACAGTAGGTTGGTAACAACAACTATTTCCAAAAGATAGGCATTAACTTCTTAGCACTGTTAGTCTTTTTAATAACAGAAATCACTGCAATGCATGGAATTCCTTTTTCCTTTAAAAAAAATTCTTCACTGCTGCTGATTTATATTTAACTTTTATCATATTAGACTTTAATATCCAAGCATTTCTTAAAAGTGTGCATTTAATTTCAGTGAATTCAGTGAAGTGGGAATGGGCTTTTCAGGATACCATGTATGTAAATACATATTTTGATAATTAATTATCAGAGTTTCTTGAATTAGGCAAGTCATTCTGATTCAGTATCATAAATGCTATTTGTTAGAGGTCTAAGCTGCTGTTTTCAAACTTTTTGCCTTGGGTAGTCAAGACAACAAGAAACAACATTTATATAAGGAAAAAAGTTTATATTAAAACTGGAAAAATAAAACACATTTCTCTAAAAATAGAACTCTGTTACTGGAAAAATATGAGTATTTAGAGTAAACATGAATCTAAGAAAATTATAGAAGCAAAATTAAACCTCCAGCTTCAGACTTCTGTAGATAGGTAAGATGATTGTTTCATGTTTGGTTGCTTCCCCTTTTTTCTCTAGTGCTGTGTGCTGGTGGAGATGACAGAGTTGGGTAGGCCTTGACTCACTCTAGTATGACAGTATTTCTGTTCCCAACCAAAACCTTAGGCAAAGAAATAGGTGACCTAGTTTCAGAGGAATGAAATAGCTACAGGAAAGATTGAGGACTAAGCACAGAAAGGGATGTAAGGATCTTACTCAGCACAGAACCTAAGCTTGCATTTACCCTAAAACATTTAAATAGGCCATTTGGCTTTTTATATCTTTTATAGTTGGCAAATGATCACATATTTTGCAGAACTGGTCTGCAAATTCCTCAGCAGAAATGTGCTTGCCTAACTTTGGACATGTAAAATTAGGCAGATCATTTAGTCACATGGTTTTCTTACTGCCTCAGTTACGGCAGAGATACAGCCTGTCTTCCTCCTGCTGTAAATACTAAAGCACTAGTGTACATCCTCGCTTATGCAAAAGGCACCACTCTGTTTTCCCTGCACACTGTTTGATAACTCCACATTAGTGGAAGAACTTACTGCAGCAAAATATATTGGTACAGAATAAAAACAAGAGCTTGTATCTTGAAAAATGCAACTTATTTCAGCTTAACATCTCATCATTCTTCATGGAGGTTGTTCTCTATTTTGAATTAACAGTAATCATGTTCTGACTAGACAGATGAGAGTTATAGATGGGTTTAATTTCATTGAGAGAGAGGGGGGAGCTGACTTTCTGCATTTTATTAACATATGGAACACTGGGGAAAATGTGCTTGCTAATTCATTTCAGCAGGAGAAACTCTAAAAGGTCATGTAGTTTGGATTATGTCTGATACTGTTGTTACTTCTTCCAAGAAGCCACCACAGATTTTTCTACACCTGCGTGTAAAAAATACTGAAAAAAGGAATTTACCTTCAATCCAATGGAACTTCAAATCCACATTTGCATTTCTGTCATTTGACACTAACACATGCACTTCTCCAGAAATTTTTCCCTATTTTTTCCCCTATCCTTGAAAGAGGCAGAGGCTGCTCTTAGTTAAAATAAATTTCATTATTAATTTCTATCTCTAACATAACCAGATGAAGTTTCATTTCCTTGGATCATTCAGTAGGTGAAGATGAGCATTATTGTTTTTCCATTTATTTTCCTTTTGAAACTTTAATAATTCATTGATATCTTATGTAAGTTTGGTTTAGTGCTGCAGGTTTCCAATATAATAAACAATTTGTGACTATTGAACTATCCAAACAAACATTTTAAAAGTCTGTGCAAAATATAGAACAAAGATTTTTCACCCTATTGCAAAATCAAAGTACTAATTACAATTGCCTAACTGGAAGAGGTGATTTCAGTGGTTTAAAGTTGCAGTGTTTTCTATTAAACTTAGTTCAGTGTCATGAAAATATGAAATCAATTAACTTTGGATTCTGTTTATTGAACAAGTGAGGGAATGTATCCACTACATCGCAATTAGCTGAAATACTTGTATTGCAATAAGAAGGGAATAAACCAGGAGATTTAGTGGAGTTAAATGCTTCTATGTTTTACTTCTTTAATTTACAAAGCTGCTTTTTTTCCATATGGCTTTGCCAATGAACATGAAAAGTTTCATGTACTCTAGATAAAGAACAAAAAAAAGCCAAAAAGGCCCCAAATCCTCAAGGTCAGATTTAACCTTTAATTTTGGAGATCAGAGATAAGTGTAAGTCCTTTTTTTTCTGAGCACTCATGTTAAATATGATATAAATCAACTATTTAGTGGCCCAGCTGGCCTGCAGCTAATCACTGTTGTCATTAGCGCAAATTAGAAAATTACCAGGTTGATTAGTCCTGCTGGTGTCAGCTGCTACAAGGAGAGAGTAGGGTTTTTTTCTTTTTAAATTGGAGGATGAAATTAACTTTTCTGAAGTCCATAAAGTTGTCCTGTAACATTTATACAAAATGTCATACCTTACTAAAATAAGCTCAAGGTCTAAATACTGTTGGGAATTTCACAGCTTGCTGTATCTGTGGGTATGGGAAATCACTGAACCGAAATTGAAGTCTGCTTAGATGTCTGTGCTTGATGGTAAATTCCTCTGTTGAGCAGAGTGCTTGGGTACCATGTGGTTTTTTGCTAAGATTTAACTGCATTGAACTAATTAAACCAAAGCTTCTCAACACTTCTGACAAATATATAGAAACGATCCCCGTTAAGACAAAGGAATCCTCCTCCTGTCCAAGAACTAAGCACAAGCTCTACAGCTGCAAAATACTTCATCAGTTGTTTGGCATTTTCTTGCCTTGCTCCCCTCCCATGGTTTCAAAAGAATTACGTAGTGTAGACTGGGAGGGTAGCTTGGTATGCCACTGATAAGAGAAGGAAGGAGATAACAATTTGCGAGACGTATTATCTGAAATTCAGGTAGCTATTAGACATATTGAGCAAAGATAAGCAGATTAATAATTTGTGGCAAGTTCACAGACTGATGGAATGAGCTTCAAATATTGATTTTGATGAAAGTTTCATCAATCCCTGCAAAAAGCATCTTAAATTGTCTCTTCCCTGAAGTATGGGAAGTAAAATCCTGGCGTTCTTATAATCAATACGATGCCTCTTTGTGACTTCTCTGGATCAGAATGTCGTACCAAATTTTCATGAAATGTGTCATCTGAGTAGTTGGAAAATTGAAGTGTGTAGGAGTGGTTGATAGTAAATAAAGTTTTTGCCACTAGACCCATGGCTAGTTTATATTAGTAGTTATACTTCAGCTAGGAAGACTTTTCATAGCATATTAAATAATATAAATTACATAATTATTTTAATTAACCTGCTCATACTCTTACCTAAGTTTATTCATATATTGCTGCATAATATGGCTGATGCTATGAATTAATATTTCTCCCAAATAGGGAAAACACTGCAGTAATTAATGCCTTGCCTCATTTGTCAAGATCTAACTCACTTGCATAACATATCTCTCATCTGAAATGTAATTTGAGATATTCAAATGTACTTCCTCCTTTTAAAAGGATAAAGGTGTGGAGCATAATTAGACATTTTGCTAATATTCTGCACATTAAAGATAATTTATTGTATGGGAATAGTTATTGCAGAATTTACTATTAGATAGAGGCTAAAAATAATCTCTGATTTTTCATTTCTTTTAATGAGTAGTTTATACACATGTTCCTTTGCATCAACTTCTTGCACTTGAGCATGCCTGAGCCTTGGATCCTGATGAATAAGGATTATGAATTTATAGTTATCAACATTATTAATCACCAAGAGTGATTTACATGGGGTTTTTTTCTGGAGAGATTCCTGGTAAAGAAAGGATACAAGAGAGAAAACAGAAGTTATTCTGATCTGAGTCCCAGTACTTAGAAAGCCCTCAGTGGCTTTAAACTGAGTTTGATTGCCAGTGTAATTTGCTATTGAATGTGTGTTTAATTAAGAATTCATTGGACCACAGATGAGAATGAAAGAAGAATGATAAACGCATTTATAGGCTGGTAGTTATGGCATTCAACTGGGACATGGGAGAGACCAGTCCAAGAAATTATTTATTTGCAGCACCATAATAACTTCAGCAGGAGACAGTGAGAAACCCAATGCATGCTACCTCATAGCCATAGGATCAGGTGATAACTGTGGTTTGCATGAAATCTCATTGTATGTCACTGCTTCCATCCAGACAGGAATGTAATTCAGACATATCTTCTATCTTCACCTTTGGAGTAAACAGGGAACAGATGTACAGTATGCTTCCTTCTGTTCTGGTTGTCTGGAATGAAGTCCGATCCAACAGAAACTATGAGACTATGTGATCTAGGAAGGAGATGCTGATTTAGGAATAGCCCAGTGACTGCAAGTAAAAGATGGGTGTTAAATGGCTCTGTGGTGTGAAGATTAGGTGGGTTTTTATTGGTTTGTTAGTGAATACCCAAGCAGACAGATGAGCACAAGCAGATCCCTGGATATAAACAACTGAAAAGTCATAATGTGTTTGTTAGAAACATGTAGCCCTTTTTGAGCTTGGAGCTCACCAGTGGTAGGATCAAAAAAGGTGGTGAATGGAGCTCCTTTAGGCAGTAGGTATTCCATATAATGAGAACACAAATCAAGAAAATTATGCTGGGTCAATCCTACAGCAAAAGAGTAGAAAAGCTTGAGTTCATCATTGTGAAGTCATGTTTTACAAAAATCTGAGGGCATCATTCTTAAAAGCAACAGTTATTTTTCTTGTTTAAAATGTATAATTAATGCTATCATTGAGGAAATTAATATTTAAATTCTGTTCCTAATTACACAAAAGTATTCCCAGTTGGGTTCTGTGTGTAGAAGCAGCATTTATCTATCAACAAAAGACTCCAAAGTAATTCGAAAATGTATTTATATGGATATGTATGCATTAAATTTTTACTGTTTTCCTGAGCTAGGACAATCTGATTTTAGGGTTGTATGGTTTTTTACTTTGTGTTTTCATTTTATTTATTACAGAAACTTTCCCTAACATCTTTTTTTCCTTCCTTAGTGGAAGAGCAATGACAGACAGTGTTGATTTAGGTTATTCACAGCTGTCTTTTATTTGTTCATAATTTATTAATTTGCCTCACATCAAAATATAGAGAAATATAGCTATCAGTTCACTGTAATAGGGAAAGAATAGTCAAATAAAGCTTTAGAATGATCGAGCTAACCTTTGAGATTAAACTGAAAGTTTGGGGCTAAAATATCTATTTTATTAAGGGATTCTTTAGAGATACTGGTATCCAAGGTAGACACGTGCTAGAAAAATCAAAGTTTCCCATCAAGAAATTTTACTTTTTTGACAGTAACTTCAGAAAAAAGCTTCTCTTCCTCACTGAAATTATTTTATTGACAAAATTTAGACATCAATTTTAAAATTAGAAAACTAATATGATTTATTTTGTAATTGATTTGTTCTTCAAATTATCAAGATGTTTGTATAAGACTGTTATCTCTTTCCAAAAGACATTTGCCTATTGAATATTGGAATTCTGCATTGTTAGGAAGATGACTAGTCACCTGAATTGCATACTGTGTTTGACCAAAAAGTATTCAAAGAATAAAAAATAAGCCTTCATTTTCTAAGCAGTTACTCATGACAATAGTCTCAAATAATTCAGATATGACTGTTTTTGCAAGATTGGTGTCATGAACTGGGACAGAAACCTTTGTATCAGCAAACTTGTAAGTAGTTAACCTCTGCTTCTGAAGGCAGTGAATTTCTATAAATTTTTATAAAAAGGGACTTGAGTGGTGCGACAGACAGTGTGCTACCTATTTCCAAGCTACTAATGATTGACAAAGCTGGAGGCTCAATACACTTCAAATAATAGCAAGTGCATGTGATAGCCACATTTCTGGCTGTCATGCAAAGAACTGACACGTGATATGACATTTTACTGTAGAATTTCTCCAAGTTGTCTCCTGGAATCCTTGCCTCTGGGATTGCAGGAGTCAAGAGCCAGGTCTGGGGTCATAGGAGCCAACCTGACTTCTTCGACTGGACTGACTCGTGATCTGATTCACAGTGTGGCAGCTCACTTGGGGCTGCTGCCTCTTGCAGGAAACTTGCAAGACATCTTTGGTTTGATCTAATGCAGAGGAATTAATGTGTTTCAATTATAACAGATCAACAGCTCCTGTGATTCATGCATACGTGAGGAGATGCCATCCTCATGAAAAGAGTAGGTAGTGCTGGCGTGTGAGACTCAGTCTCATTAGTTTGTAAATCTCCACCAAGTGCATCCGAGGCAAAGCAGGTAACTCCCTCTGAAGGAAACAGTTCAAATGAAAGTGAACTCCCCAGATCAGTTCTGTTAAACCATCTCCAGTTTCTCAATATCAATATTTCTCTCTCTGCTTCTGACTCTGTGTATGTGTGCTCATATTTATAGAGAAGCTTGGAGTGGGAGCCAGTGCTATAATTACTGTTCTGTTCAGTGTTGTGCTGCTTGTTTTCCCAATGTACAGCAGCGGATGTGGGCCTGCTGATGTAATAAATGGGTACAAAAGGTTAAATCTTGTTCAGCATATGGGGAGAAATTTTAGATAGAAGGAGGGTGCAGCCCCTTTGCCAAAAAATCTGATTCATGCAAGAAAAGGGGGGGGGAAGGGTAAAGGAGAGAAAGGCTACTGTTATTCTTTAACAAAAGACACTGGAAGCACAATCAGTAGATTCTGTCTTGACTGGAATTACACATTGTTTTGAGCACACAATTGTTGGAAAAAATTGTCAGAAAGCAGCTAATGCTTACTTTTGCTTTCCCAGAGCATCTGCAGCTAGCTGGATTTCATGGTAGCAATCTTAACCTTTTAAAAGCCTGACAAATTCACTCTGTGGTTATAAAATGAACAATTAAAAAGGAGCCTGAAAATATGTGAATTTGCCTTTTGCCATCAGTAAATTTTTTGGTGAGATTTTTTTTGTCAGTCCTGAGATGACTGACATTTTGACAGGTTGTATTGCACAGATTCTCTGGGGTTTTAGTGAGTTCAGTGATATTTAAGTTGAGCTCATACTTGAACCCCAGAACCTTTTATAGTCTTGACTGACTGATTTAGTTCCTTCCATGCCAGAGATGGAAAGGTATAAGATCCCTATCACGCAGCATCTCAGGTGTATCACTTAAATTCATAGAATGAAAGACAGGATAAGAGAAGTGTCAGGAAAATTTCCTTTACAGTTCTGCAAAAGTTCCTTTGCCTTACTGGGCCTTTCACATGAAAATATGTTCTGTTTTACAGAAAATCAATATATTTATCCCTGACTGCATTGGTACAAACTGGGGTGCTAAACCAGAAAGAAGAGATAAGCTTCCTTTCCAGTAAAGAAGCAAGAACAGTGCTGAACCGAGAGCCAGAACCGAAAGCTGCTGTTGCACAGTATGGCTCAGCAAATACCATCTTATAAAAAAAGAAACTGAGGACTGGAATTTAACAATAAAAAATAAATGTAACACATTGCACAAAGGTCAGAGATAAATATAACCATCAGGGGAGGGAGATGGAGAATAGAGAAGAAACAGAAAACCTTAGCAGAAATGCAGCTGCAAATTGAAGTGACTCGGGAACATGAAAGAAGAAGAGGCGGGGTAGGTGGATCCCTCGGTGGTAGGTGACTTAGCAATTGCATGAGTAGATACAGCCAGCTCTACAGGACACAGTATTTGATTGTCATTCCAGAAGAACTGCTATTAAACTCAAAGTGAGAACAACAACAGAAAGAGACAGTTAAGGAAACTTACTCTGGTAAGATTAAAATGGAATTTCAGTCCAGGTGACTGTGATGCTGACTAACTGTCCTGGTTTCAGCTATGATGGAGTTAATTTTTTGAGCAGTGGATGGAATGCCATGTTTGAGTGTTAGGATGAGAACAGTGCTGATAGCACCCTGATGTTTCTGGTTGTTGCCGGGCAATCAAGGACCTTTCTCAGTTCTTCATACTTCCTTACTAATGAGAAAGGAGGGGACGCAGCCAGGACAGGTGACCCAAATTGGCCAAAGAGGATATTCCATGCCAGTTACGTCATGCTCAGTATAAAGGGGGACTGGGGGGAAGAGGAGGAGACAACGCCAGGACGTGCAGTTTCTGGGGACGGTCGGGTTCCGGGACGGCTCTAAGCTGTGCTTCCTGAGTTGTGTGGTTTGGTGAGAAACTGCATTGTGTATCACCAGTTTCATCTATTTTGTGCTTTAAACTCCTGTTATAGTTATATCTAGTTTTCTGTTATTGTTTAGTAAACTATCCTTATCCCAACCTGCGGGGTTCTGGTTTCTAGGTTGTGGTTTCTTTTCCTCCTTTCTTCCTTCCTTTTTCCCCCTCCCCCAACTTTCCTTCCCCCTTCCTTTTAAAAGTACAAGAGACTGTGTGGGGTGCGGCCCTCGGCTGGGGCAAAACCACGACACTAACACAGCACTTGTCTTTTACATTTTTTTTAGGTTTGACAGGAAGACAATGGGTTTCTTGGAATCATAGAATGTTGGAAGGGATTTTTAAAGGTCACCTGGTCCAACCCCCTGCAGTGCGGAGGGACATCTTCACTAGATTGGGTCACTGAGAGCCCCATCAAGCCTGACCTTGAATATCTCCAGGGATGGGACCTCCATTACATCTCAGAGCAACCTGTTCCAATGATCTACCATGCTCACATCGAAGAACTGTTTCCTAATATCCAACGTAAATCTCCCCTTTTCTAGTTTAAAACCATCACCCCTCATCCTATTGGTACATGCCCTCGGGAACAGTTCTTCCCCAGCTTTCCTCAGGTACTGGAAGGCCACTATAAGGTTTTTCTGAAGCCTTCCCTTCTCCAGGCTAACAACCCCAACTCTCTCAGCCTAAATATATATATAATACGTATTTTTATATATAAATATCTATAAAGGGCATATTTCCAAAAGTGTCTGTGTGCTATTTCTGAAGTTGCTTGGACTTTAGAAACACAGAATGGTTTGGGTTGGAAGAGACCTCAAAGATCATCTAATTCCAAATCCCTTGCAATGGGTATGGGCATCCTCTACTAGACCAGGTTCCCCAAAACCCCATCCAGCCTGGCCTTAAATACCCTGAAGGATGGGGCATCCACAACTTGTGACAGTGCCTCACCGAACTCACATTGAAGAACTTTTTTGTAACATCTAATCTAAATTTGTCCTCCTTCATCTTAAAGCAAATACATCTTGTCCTATCACTACAAGCCCTTGTAAACAGTCCCTCTCCATCTTTTTTGTAGCCTCTTTAGATATTGGAAGGCTGCTATAAGGTGTCTCTGGAGCCTTCTCTTCTCTGGACTGAGCAAGCCCATCCTTTTGAGGTTCTCCAGCCCACTAGTCATCTTTGTGGCCCTCTGCACTCACCCCAATGGGTATTATATTGGGGACCCCAGATCTGGATGCAATAGTCCTGGTGGGGTCTCACAAGACCAGACTACAGGGAGGGAAACATCTCCTTCAACCTGCTGTTCACACTTCTTATGATACAGCCCAGGATGTCACAAAAAAAATCAGGTATTTTGTACAGTGATCTCAGAGGTACTGTCTTGTGGGAAGGTAAAGAGATGTAAACCAAACAGAATTACCCAGGAAGATGAGCCTCCCAGTACTTTCTGCCATTAACCATAGAGAGAATCTTGGCTCTTCTCATAGACCAGATACTTTTATGCTGTTTGGTGAGATCAGCTGCCGTCATTGGGCACTTCAGATCCAAAATTTTGTTGTCATTTGTTTGTGTAGCTGGCTGTAAGGTACTTCTGCGATACCTCTATCCAAGACCAGTATGCAAGACAGTTTTTTTATATTCACTAAGTCTGTCTTCCCTTTCTTTCTCCTTGCTAGCCCAGCCAATCTTCACATTAGCTGAGATATATTTGCTTTGTAATTGAGTTTCAGTTTAATGTATTACTGGAAATTACTTTCACCGAAAAAAAAAAAAAAAATCGTAAGGGAAGAGGCCTCAATTCCACTTTCCCAATCTGAAAAATAACTTCCCCTGCATATATACCATCCAGATTTATTAGCTCTGTCTTTCTAATGCAGAACAGAGGCTGCTGGCGCAAAAGTATAACTGATAGTTAACCTCTTGGGCTAGAGAAAAGATTCAGCTTTCCCTCTCTTTTGAGTTTGTTTTCTATTTTGCTTGTGGCAAAACAGTTGAAAATGACAAAATGCAAGGAATGTGCTTTCTTCACACATAGGTTCACAACAGTTGATAGTAGCAGGGCATTTGGCAGTAATAAATGATATCTGGAGCATAACCATATTCAATAGTCCCTGTTCCTTCTATTCTTGGTACAGGTGGATGCAGAGTCTTATTGTTTCTAAATGTCGTAACCTTCTAGCTGGCTCTGAAATATAGACTTATTTTCATCCTAGAGTCATTGCAACATCATTTGTGATACAGGATTTTAAACCTGCAGATATAATACTGATAGAAATGCCAGTTAGGCACTGTATTTGTTTGACTTCTCATTTAATGATACATCTATGCCCTTAATATTTGCATGTTAGCCTGAAAATCTTTTTCTATATAGGAAAATTTGGCCTTTCGGGGTTTTTTTAAATTATCAGATCAATTCATATTTCTCTGATATCTGTTTTCATGCCGCGACACTTCCAACTAGGAAAAAAAGAGCAATAATCCCCAGGTTGTTACTCTTTTTCTCTCGTTCATAATTAAACTATCACACCTGAAACACAGAGCAGGCTACTTGTGAAATATCTGGAGCATGGGGAGAAGGCACGTTAACACAGCATACAGAGACATCTAAGCTATGAAGTTGATAAAAACTTTATAGGAAGAAGAAATACATTCCCTGATTGAGAAATATTTGTGCATGCAGCTCAGGGAAAAAGTGAATAGTAGGATAAAAAGTTGCCTATGTCCCCCTATAAAATGAATCTGTGGTTTAGATTTAGATGTGAGTTCTATTTTATGAAAAATATAGATTATTTTTTTAATGTACCTTCTGTATGATTCATTACTGTATTTCATTTCAATGAAAATGTCTGTAGGGGAGCCATTGCCACTTTTATATTCTTGATGTTTGAGTTAGGGACAGTTCTCCTAAGATATACCTAATGCAATCGAGGGCAGAGACGAATAAATTCCAACCTGAGGCTCTTGAGGCAAGAAAGTTTTATTTTATTTGAGCCAGAGTTAGTAATGTTTCAAGTATGAGAATGAGATTTTGTGGTAGGGAAAGACTTTACCGTACAGAGTTTTCACTTTGAAACAAAGTAAACCATGAACATATGCAAATTTGCAAATGAATTTAGGTATGATAATCACAAACTTTTCAGGAGCATAAGGCATCCAATAGAGAAAGAGAAATTTGGAGTTAGTGGATCATTAACTAAAATATAACAAATATTTTTTTTGTATCATAAGATAAGAAGACAAAGAAAAGTCTCATCGTGCTGGAAGCTGTAAGTAACTTTGCCTGCTCACACAATGAGTAAAGCCCGAGGTGCTGTGGAGAAGAGTAAAAAAAACCCATGTAACTGAAGAGTGGTAGATTATAGATCCATTTCAGCCAAGTGATGGGTGATAGGACAAGGGGAAATGGCACAAAGCTGCACCAGAGCAGGTTCAGATTAGATGTTAGTAAAAAATTTTTCACTGAAAGAGTTTTCAGGATGTGGAACAGGCTGCCCAGGGAGGGGGTTGAGTCACCAATGTTTAAAAGATGGGTAGATGAGGTACTTAGAGTTATGGTTTAGCATAGGACAGGAATGGTTGGACTTGATCTTAAAGGTCTTCTCCAACCTAGTGATTCCCTGTGTGTGATTCTAAAAGAGGTCCTGAGAGGTTTATTTTGCTTTCCATAAACTCTATGAATATGTTTGTGTTCATGTATCCTTGTGGACTGTACTCCATGAGGCAAAACTTCCTTGCAAGATACCTAAACACTGAAGTAGACAATCTAGGGTAATTGAAACTTCTTCAAAACAGTTTAGAGACCAAGCTAAACAAGCACTTCATAAGAATCAATGTGCATACAGTTCATTTGGAACAGCGTGCTGGAGGACATGCAGCTTGAGTTTCAGCTAGTACTATTGAGCTGAGAAGGACTAAGAAACATCTATCCTGAATGATGGAGCTTATTCACCTGCACTGCTAACTTATTCCAAGGGCCCCAGGAAGGCTTTAGGTCAATGCCAAATAATAGAATGGAAATAATTGCAGGGCATGACATGGACATCAACATAGATTTCCTGGGACTGTTAGTAGAAGCCAGTTTGTATGCAAATACTCTGCTTTGGGATCTATGAGGTTTATGAGTGTTTTAGTGCTGTTCTTTCCATGAACATCTGTGCTTGAGAATATTAACCCCAAGGAAAAAAACTAAACCAAACAAATAAACAATAAGTAAGCTTTATTTTTATGGTCAAATTTAAATTTCAAGGAAGTTTCTTGGTAAGATTCGCTGCGACCACTTTAGGTTCTGTCATTGCTGCACTTTGGTCACTTTCAACTGAATATCCACCCCAGCACTAACAGTCAAGGTTCCAGGAGGAGCTGTGCATCAGTACCAATCACTTCCAAAGCAGATAGAACCCTTTCATATGCTGCAAATATATCCTCTTCTTTTGGGGTATAGTGGGCCTTGCACCCTCTGCATCCCCAACTCCAAAATCCCAGTGGTCAGCCTCAAGTTTCCCCTGGTGCTTTAAGTGAGAGACTCCAGGTCTCTCCCTGGCTGTGGTTTAAAGCACATTTTTAACACCTGGTCCTGGCAGCGGACTGACCCAAGGGCTACTGCATGGACTATTTCTGGTTTAATTTGTTCAAAGGCTTGTCATTGCTCAGGGCCCCATTGGAAATCATTTTTCTGGGTTATGGTGATAGACAGGTCTTAGAATTAGACTGTAATTTGGAATTACTTTCTCCAAAAACCCACAATGCATAAGAAAGCTACACACTAAAGAAAATAAAATCAAAGCATATTATCAGAACCCAGTGGAGATGGCAAATATGGAAAATTTGCCTGTTTGGCAGCATAGGTGAATCCTCTATTCAGTTAGTAAGCCCTTGGTGAGACCTTGGAGTGGAACATCATCCTGCTTAGGACTTGAACTTCATAGTGAAAGCTCCACTTTCATTTCCTTGGGTATAGGGTTCATTATCTACTCTAGAGACAGCTGTTGAGCATGTAGGTCAGTGGATGGAAGGCAGGTGATCTGAATTGTTCTTCCAAGCCTTCTAATCAGGTACACAAGTCACTACTTCTCTCTTAAAGAGTTTTGTAATCAGAAATTGAAAATAGAATCATACAGGATGTGATGAATAATTCACAAGGTTGAGCTCAACGCCATTCATTACTAAAAGAATGAAAAGACAAGTAAAATTAAGTCTTCTGGCCAGACAAAGATCCTGTTACTCTGATAGATAAAAAAACCCAGAATGAATGAAAAATAAAAACAGAATATGGATTTATACCAGCAAATTGTGAAAGGAATAGAGTAATGTTGAATAATATTCATATATTCAGATCAGCAAAATTAATCATATAATTACCTAATAAAATTTGCTAGATAGTACTTCTGTCTGCAAAACTTCTTACAGCTTTAGAAACTGTATGACTGCTATTTAGATATATGTTTTATTGTTAACTCTCCTTATGCTGTCATTAGTGAAATCACTGACTCACAGGGATCTTTAAAACACCACAAATCTTATAGCATGTATTATTGCAGCACTTATAACTTGATGACTCCTTAAGTTGATGGCAAATCTCCTAATAATATCAGTGAGGACAAGATTCTATTTTTCAGGTATTTTGTATTTGGGTAATCTTCTCTAGGTACAGTGCTGTGTAGAAGGAACTCAGGTATGTTTTGTATTTTATCCTTTCAGCCTGTTAATAGAATGGAAATAGTAATTGGCTTAGAAAATTTAAAGTGAGTCCAAGTTAAAGGCCCAAGGTCAATTTGAGGTCTGGTCAGTTAAAAAGCTTAAAAAGCTTAGTTTCAAGTACCACATCTGCTTTTGATTCTCCTGCCACTTTGTAGCTTCATAGATCTGTTTCTCAAAAAAGTTGTTTCTCTTTTCTAGAGCTGTTAGAGAGCTGCAGAAGTTGGGAGAGTCAATCTACTGCCCTGGGGAACCATTGAAGCTGCGTCAACAATAGCAGACAGGAAGAGAACAGATTGAAGTGAGTTTTTTGTTGATTTTTGTTGGGGCTTTCTTCCTCTTCTTACAGTATCCCTTTAAATAAAATCTATTTCTAAGTAGAACATATCACTGGAGAAGATTATGATTAAAACTCTCTTCTTCCACATGTTGCTAAGAACCCAGAGGTTTTACAGTTACCTGGTAGCTGAAAAATCAATGGATTTAACTGGCCTCTGCTGGAAGGAAAACATATGTGATTTCCTCAGTACTGCTGTCCTTTTAGGAAGGAAGAGAACTCATCAATGCATTAAATAAATAAATAAATAAATTCTTAGAGCAGGTTTTGAAAGCAGAACAGCCATGTAATAAAAAAGAAGAAAAATAGACAGGTGAGAGAGGGAAACAATCCACAACCACCCTACTGGTGGTTTGAAACTGGGGAGAACATCTGAAAGCTATTTTTAGTTGTTTTCCTAAAGTACCCATTGAAATATTTTTATTTCCTCCATCTCTGGCTTCAGAAAAATGTTTTGGAATAGTAAAGGCATCCTCCTCCTAGCAACCAATGGTATGCCTATTAGAGCAGCTGCATTTATGTTTTGGTCCTTTTTTTCTTTTTTTTTTTTTTTTTATGGTGCCTTGTAATATTAGCAACATTTTTTGTAGTTTCCCCTTACCTGTTTCCTAAATATAATTATAAAAGATGGAAATATTTTTGCAACCATGTCTTATCACTATTAAATAGGTTATAATTGTCGCCTGAACTGCCTTTTGCGAGAAAGCACCGTTAACCAGGCATGACAGTGTCTCCAGCAGCCCATGCTTAATGTCATTAAATTGTATTCTTGGTAACAGTGAAAATTCTACCTTTTGTTACATGTGTCCTAACGTAACAGTCTTAAACTGTCCAAGTGTCCGAGTCTTCAAAAAATATTTTACATAAAATTAAGAAATAGAGTAAAAGCATCCTTGTTTATGTTTATGAATGCACCATGGATCTGTTTAAATTCTTGTGCTTTGAGATGTACATGCAGCATGGAAGAAACTGGGCTTAAACCCATCCTTACATTAGAGTTTTCAATGCATGAATTGTACACAGAAGTCTGTGTGTGGTTGTATGTCATGATTCAGCCCCAGCCAGCAGCTGAGCATCCACATGGCTGCTCTCTCAGCCCTTCCCTGCAGGATGGAGAGGAAAATGAAGAGACAGTCAAAAGCAAACCTCAATGGGTTGGGATAAGGACCATATACACGGACAGCAAAGGAAGGGGGAAATAGCAACAGGACTCATAACAGAATATACAAAACTAGTGATATATGCTTTCAAACTAATGACTGTAAAACTCAGACCATATGCTCAGACCCATCCCCAAGCTGGACCATCTCAGAACTTCACATCCTGGCCCATGCTGTCCCTCCCCAACTACCCCCCTTTTATACTAAGCATGATGTCATATGGTATGGAATACCCCTTTGGTTAGTTTGGGTCACCTGTCCTGGCTGTTTCCCATCCCAGCTTCCAGTGACAATTAACTCCATCCTAGATGAACCCAGGTTATTGTCCACTCCTTATTCTGTACCATCTATATCAGCCCAGATCCTACACTTCCCAATTAATCACCACGATCTTCCACACACAGAGATATCATTCCCTATAGGATGTCTCTTTCAAATGTCCATTAAATTAATTTAGTCCATGACTTTTGTCATAAGTCTTAAGTTTCTTGGGGCAGGATCCATGATGTGTGTTGAGCTGTAGCATGCTGCATCTGGAGCTCACAGCTTGATCATGCTTGCGGTCTGCAGGTTGAAGATGTGGATTTCAAGGAGGTTGCTGGGTGCTGTTGCTGAGGGCAGTTCTAGTTCCATCATTGCAGCACTCATCCTTCTATAGTTTGAGTGACTCTTACTGTAATACTATTGATATAACACATTGCAATTGTAGCAGAGATAACATACAGCAGGGTTATTTAGTTCTCATACAAAATCAAATCCTCTTGAGGTACACATTGGACTTCCCCATCTATTCACACCACCCACTAAGTGAAACCTGGTCCTTGAGCAGAAGTAATCCCACAGATGGGTTTGCTTATGAGCATGTCAGGAGTAACACAGACTGTCTTCCCTAACATATTCTTTGCATGCACTACAGGGACTTTATATATTTCTATAGTACATGGAAAACTTGAATGGGTAGGTCCAGCTTGATTGGTAGAGCCCCTACTGCTGACTAAGCAAGTGGCCTTTGCTATATGTGTATCCCAACGTTTGAGGGTCCCACCCCACCTTACAGTGTAGTCTTTATTAGTCTATTGTATAATTTGATTTACATGGAGGCTGGTGTGTGATAGGGGATGTCATATAGCCAGTCAATGCCATCTCTCTCCTATTAACTCTATCCTATTAACCTTGCCCTAGCTGAACCCAGAACATTGTAATTACATCATTAGCATAAGAACTTGTATTTGTACAGCAAAGCAAGTATCAGTACAATTATGAACGAAACATGAGCCTTGAACATTACAAAATTAGGTTTGGTCACAATTACACTGGGATACCTATAATAAATTTTGTTTTGTCACCTGGATTCTTCCTACTTAACTTAGTTTCCACCTGAAGTACTCACCTTGGGCTGTGTGAATAGTGAGGAGGCAGCTGCAGAGGGCAATTCATACTAGGCAGGGTCTGGAATGCAATCTGGGGCATCACTCCCTCCTCAAAAACTATAGAGGAAGCTGAGAGAGATGAGGCCTCTGATTTTAGGCAGGTCAGCTAGGTGCCCAGAGCTGGAGGAAGTGCAACTAGACTGAAGTCCCACATTGGATTTTATTGTTAATAATCTTTATCAGAGCAATTCATAGAACTGCTGGATCAGCTCTTTATTATTAATGTTCTCTATGATTAATAATACCTTCCCCCATCCAAGACTGTGAATATGGAAGTTACTGTCTGCAAAATGGGGATGTATGCAGGGTTTGAATTCCCACAAACACTGTGGGGATGTGTTGCTGCCCTATTTTATATGTGGGAAAATTGCAGTGCAGGAAAAAAAAACACCTAAACTTGCCTAAAAAAGGTACCCTATGGCGCAAGAGATTAAGCATTAACATAGGATTTCATTGAGTATAATTCTGCTCTGGGGTTTCTGTTTGTTCACTTGCTTTGTTTGGCAGAGGTTTGGAGTTTTGATGCTCTTTTCCTCAGTTTTGCTAAAAGCAGTGTTTATGTTGCCTCTGATTCAAAATGCTTGAGGGTGGCTTTAACATTCTAGCTGAGTTGGAATAGGAAAATCTTCTGTATATTGGATCAGGTCATTTTAAAGCCAGAAAAGCTGCTTTAGTCTGTCAATGAGTGTTTATAACACTTCCATCATCTCCTCCAGGCTGCCTGATTTAACTCATTCAGTGTCCTGAAGTTACTGCGAAAGCCCAGAGAAAGAAGCATTTCACTTGATGTGTTACTGCTCCATTGCCTCTGACATGCCAGCCACAAGCCTTGAAATATCTTATTCTTCTTAATCAAAGTTATAGTTTTAACTAAACATTCAAAATTTAGTGGGGCAGTTAACACATTTTTCATTCAATTATTTAACTATACCTACATTATAGCAACATAATCAAACCACATAGTGTGCTCATTTTGTCAATTAAATACTTTTGCAGTGAATTGTTACCAGTCACCCTTTTGATTCCTGCAGTAGGGTTGAAACACGGCCTTTCTGAGCTGAAATTATGAAATAATTGTTCATAATAACACTTTTTAGGTGAATATATATTGGAAAATCTTTAGTTTGGGGATTTATTCAATCATTTATTCATGCATACTATCATTTTTGGGTAGACTTACCTGAGTAGTTGCATTAAAGTAAATTACTACTTAATTTCTGGGGAACGGAGATTTACAGAATTGAAAATTTATTTTTAAGTTTTTTCAAGTTTTTAATATTCTGTTACTTTGCAAAGTTGTAATGAACTTTTTTATACCTTTACTCAATTTTGGGGCATAATTTATTCTGCATTGAAACAGAGCAAAACATCAAATTGTACTAGTTCTGTCCAGTAATGTATAGCTCATGAGACAGAGATGAGGATTTTCTGAAGCTCTCATTGTTGCCTTTCCTCTGCTTCCATCAAAATCAATGTAGACTTTACAGGTACTTAAAGAAAACAACCCCTTGTCAAAGTTTCATAGTATTTGAATTAACAGGATGACATACTGAAATAAAAATAGACAAAATAATAAAAATAATTAATTTGAAACTGGAAAACTATACCGATTTTTATCTAAATATAGACAGGGAACCCCTATCTATTTACTTTTTCTGATTTATATTACTTATGTATCTACAGAAAAACAGGCTGTTCTTTACCTGCCCTCTGGGCAAAAAACAATGAACTAGATAAGTTATTCTCTCCACCTCTTCCAAACTACTTTAATTGGGTAGTTAGATAAAAATCTCCATTCAGATAGAAAAACTGAATATGCTGCATCTGTATGAGTGAACAGGCACAGTGGGAAATATCCTAAGGATATTGAAGCCCTTTACTGGGATAAAGAATATATAGATTTTTCTCAAGTAATTGTGGATTTTTCCTAACGTTGTCTTATTTCCTTATAATTTTCCTTCTTTCTATTTTCTGTTTTTCTAAAAGTCTACTTTAGTAAGGACTACTTCTTCACCTTCAGAAAAAAAGATCAACGTAGCATGGATGATACATTTATAGAGGATAAATTAAAGCTGAACAATTAGAGTGAATGAGAAATACGTAGGTAAAGAGGAAAGACAATAGAAATGATCCCAGAGTACATATTAAGATTAATTTCTGAAAGTATTCATCTGTTAACTCATCTTTGTAGGTCAAGTCCTGTTCCCTTAACAAGACTTTTTCAGTTCACTGTCATAGACCAGGAGGTCTGTGACATAGACCAGTCATAGCCCAGGGAGGTGGTGGGTGCCTCCTCCCTGGAGGTGTTCAAGGCCAGGTTGGATGGGGCCTTGAGCAGCCTGGTCTAGTGAGAGGTGTCCCTGCTCATGGCAGGGGGGTTGAAACTTGATGAACTTTAAGGTCCCTTCCAGCCCAAACCATTCTGTGATTCTATGATTATCATTAGTGCCTTGGGTCTTAGAGGAGGAGCATGAGCAAGAGGTAGTCACCTAATACAAGTCTGCAGTGGTTATCTTATGTTAGGTTTATTTTATTTTCATTTTCATGCTCTGTAGCAAATAAATCTAGAAACAACAATGCTGCTTAGAAAAAGACATTTTTGAGGAAGGGAAATTTTGAGATTTGTAGATTCCACTGGAAAGCCTGGAGAAGAAAATTTGAGCTCTGATTTTAGGCACATAAGGATGCCATTAGGTATTGAACGATTCTAAAAAGTACTTTCTGCTGTCTGCATATCTCCCTGCTGTCTATTGCATGTCTGGAAATCACTTACACATTTGGAAACCCAGAGCAGGTCCTTTCCTTGATGCTTGATGAAAGGGGAGCTTGACAAAGAACAATATCCTGAAATAAAATTATTAATAGAGAAGGGAGTGGTTAAAGACCAGTAATTTTTTAGTTCATCTTACAATTATAGAAATAATTGAAAACAAAATACCATTCCTGTATTTTATCCAATGCAAAATTATGCCCTGGAGGATACTTAAAATTAGTTTGTCTACCTAATTATAAAATGTTGCCTCATAATGTTGCTTTCATGGGTGCACGTGCCCTTGTTTAACAGAACACATAATTAATTTTTTTTTTCCAATGTTCATAATAATTTTTCGTTTTCGTAGCTTTAATTCAGAACTAACTGCCACGTTTTGGCCTTCCAGATATCCGCTAATTTATTCTTGTTTGTTTCAGTCTACTTATATCTAGAAATGTTGCCCACAGTCAGAGTCTCAGCCACAGACTCATTTGTACAAGCTGTGAATTTTCAGCTTTTCTTCATGTGTAGATGGATCCAAATATTGTCACTGAAATTTTCATGTGCTATAATTTTATACATGCCTGGAATTTTATGTTTATTTCAGTATTATGTCTAAGGAAATAAAAATAATTACCAGAGAGAAAATGCCAATTGAATCCTGAGAGCTTGACTGCCTGAGAATCTCACCTGGAGGTATACCTGAGGAAGCATGGAGACTTAATTCTTCTTAGGTGAGTAGTGATAGGTTATTTTTTAAAGGCTTTATCTTATTTCGCATCTGTAGTAAAATATGATTCTAAAAGCATGCTTGATTAAAGCTAGAATATTTTTTGTCTCGTATTTGTATCCATCATCAGTTTCAGTAAGAAACATCAGTTTATTTTGTTCTTTAATGAAACAGCGTGTTCAGCTAGTTACGACTCCCCTCTCCTCCATTGTACTTAGTTCATGAGGCAACTAAATTTTGCTGAAATACAGAAAGTATCAATAATATACTAAACTCTCATGATCTTTTTAGATGGGAAGAACAAGGAATAACAGAAGCTTTGTTGGTCTCATCAAGAAGCTGATGAGACCAATGCCCATTTATGTAATCCACACTTGTCTTAAAAATGTTTTTGTCTATATAGGACTAATGGCCTTCAAATCCAACTTATTTGAGGTCTGCATGCACATTAAATACAGAAAGGCAGTAAGGCTTCAAGATGTAAACAGTTTCAAGAAACATAGAAATGCTTTAAAAAACAAAAGGTTCTGTTTTTTTTCATACTGTACATTTCATACCTACTGTTGTAAAAAGAACTTTGGTTTATTTATTTTCCCACAGGAAATATTTATATATCATTAGGAGTTCACACAAGTTCTCCCCTCTGGTAAAACTGTATGTCTGATTTCCAAAACAAGCTGAGTACATTAGATTTCTTTTGTTGCTTGGTTCTTTTTTAACTGTCTCTCTAAATACAGTGTGGTGTTTCTATGAATAGGGACTCTTTATTTTTTACAACTCAGAAAATTTTCAAATGCCTTTTTTTACTTTGATCCTTCTACTCAAAGCAGCTTGTGTAGAATGGATGTAGAGGAGGGTGATGCCCTGATGGTAGTACCACCAAAGGACTGCAGAGTTCTCCCCAGCAGATGGGGGTTCCTTGCTAGGGAAAGGTGCTGGGTACTTGAAGAGTCAGCAAAGCAAGCAACCAGGCAACAGAAATTTCGGAAAACAGACCTCAGTGATGCTAGGTACGAGTGGTGTAGATACATCCCAAGGTAGATTGGTCAAAGTCTGAAGGATAAAATGTATTTTTTAATTTTTGAAAACTGAAGTGTGACTATTGCTGTTTCTGTCAAATGCTTTATTTTCTATTTGTGGTGTTTGAAAAACCAGGTAACATTATTTCCTTATCCATCCCTCTGACTTACTGTTTTGAGCTGAACAAATTTTTAAATAAACTCATTTTTCTTTTAAACCATTAAATAAATTCATGCTTGATAACATGCATCAGTTCTTTCTGTGGGGGGAGATTACTATTGGAAATTATGCAGTGCATTAGAATGTAGATTTAGGCCATATTTAATTTCCTCCTGAGCTCCGTGTTGTGCAAGTGTACAAAACAGATGTAGTCAAAGGTAAGAGCTGACAGAATCAGCTCGTGCCTGCAGGGGTCAGCAAAGAAGCTGCACAAGTTCTGCCCCTCTCAATCTGCTCAAGGTTTCCTTTGCTCTGTAGAGCACAGTGTGCTCTGATAGAACCAGCACACACGTTTTGAATTAATCAGTCTTCTCAGCGTTAATAATTCAGTGCAAATTATAATAGGCTGATCTGCAAACGTACCTTTGAAAGTCAGTGGTAGAACTCTTTCACATTCAAGCTGCAAAAATCTAAATCTTACTGGAAAAAGGTTGGAAAGCGCTGAGATCTGTGGTGTTATGTAGACAGTCAAACTCAAAGTGTGACCTTTTCTATTTTAAATTAGTAAGCAAGCCGATGAAGAGAGGATACAGAACAGGATCTTCTTCCAAAAAGGGATGTTTGGCAGTGTTTGGTTGTCTGAGATTCATGTGGGATAGTCTGCATGCATGAGGATATAAAGATAGACCTCCAACTCTGGGAGATAAGTTAATATTAGGTATGATGGAAGATTTTATTTTTTTCCACTCAAAGTGAAAATTCTGAGGAATTTTTTTTTTTGCTTCAAATGCTTTCTCACTACTAAGATGTTCAAAGCCAGGTTGGATGAGGCCCCGGGCAACCTTGTGTAGATCCAGGCCTGGAGGTTGGTGGCCCTGCCTGTGGCAGGGGGATTGGAACTCTATGATCCTTGAGGTCCCTTCCAACCCAGACCAGTCTGGGATTCTATGAACAGGTTTTTCTTTAATTCCAGAGTTTCTGCAAAAGAAAAGTCTGTGTCAGTAAAACTCTCTATCAGGAAAACTTTTGTTTCTGACCAACCTTAGCTTTTGTCTGTTTGAGCCAACAATAATTAATGGGAACTGAAATACGGCCTAAGAGGTACATGGTTTTGTGGTTCCCACTGGGCAGCAAAAGTGGCTGGGACAGGCCAGCTCAGTCAGTGGCCAGCTGAAATCTTACATTCCATTTCAGGTCAGCGAAGTAGAGTGAAGTGTTTCAGTATTTCCACATGCATTTTTAATGTTATTTTATGCATAGAATGGATACAGCAATAACAGTTATTTCATGTCTTATTAAAAACCTCTCAGATTGCAGGCTGACGTGACATTTTTTTATCACCTCTGTATTAAATGTGAAAATAAATCAGAAGATTAATTATTTCTAGTGCTCCCAAATACAGTTAGCAATAGTATTTTTTAGAAAAATGTAAACATTTAGTACCTTTTTAAAACAAAGGGAATATCTATACTGAGGAATAAGAAAATTACACTGGGCACTATGATCCTTGTCTCTCCTGAAATGCAGTTCTCAAGATGAACCACAACTGATGCTGTGGTCCCAGGTGGTGAAGGAGGGTATACTCCAGTGCCCAGTACAGAATATGCCCACTTATGCATCCTTCTTTGTCCTCTTCCTTTTTTTTTTCCCAATAGCTTCAAGCCTGTGAGCTATTACAGTTCATATATTCATTGCAGCATTAGCTACCTAGTGAATTGTTCCCTATCCAGTATTTTTGCAGTTTATTCTTCCTGTCCAAGTGTTAAACTTTATAGATATTTTAAAATCAAATGGCATATTTTTTTTTTTCTCCTGGAATATTTTCTTACTTTCTCAGAATAATTTAAAATTGTAAACCTATCCTCCAACATGCTTGCCAACCTTCCCTTTGTAGAGTCAATTGTGATTTTAGTAAGTATTGCCTATGCTATCGTGCAGAGTGGTAATTTTTTTATAATCAAGGTGCATGTCAAGGTAATTTATTGTAGTCCTTAAAAAAGAAAAAAGAAAACAAAACAGAAAAACAGAAAGCGGATTTGTTATTAGTTTGGCAGTGACACATTCAAATGATCAGTAACACCTATTTTAAACTGAGAAATTATTTTTCATTCAGGACCCTCAACTGCCTCTACGACTTTCAGTCTCCATATAGCCCAGAGCAATGGAGAATAGAGAGTCCCTGGCTAATTTGCTGGGTTGAGCAGCGTGTGCCACATAGACAAAGGCCTGGTCTTGGTTGTTCCACAGGAATGTTTGGGAATGGACAAAATGTGACATTAATAGCAACTAAACTGTCTAAAAGAAAATCAAATTTGCTTACTTTAAATTCCAGGAATACAGAGAGACTTGTTTACCCAAGCCACACAATTTCTGGCCCCTAAGAATTAATCTAGTAATTTGAACCCTTTGGGCCTGGAGTCCAATGTACTAAATTTTACCAAAGGCTCTGTGCCTAGTGTGACTGACATTCAGCATGCTTAGCTGATGGGAATTAGAGGGGCTTAATGGATCCAAAACCAATATACAATCAATGCCAGAGGGCATTTCTTCCTCCCCTAGGAGAGACTCTTTGAGTAAAGAGAGAGCCAGGACAGCTGGTATAAAAAAGTGGGTGGTCACAGTTAGCTGAAATAAATCTCACCACCCCATGTCTCTTTACATATTCTCCTGTCATAACATATTTCTAAATCCGTGGATACTTAGATACACCACTAGATAGCATAGAGCAGTGATTTTCAAGCCTCAGTTCTTTTGGTACTAATGGAGAAGTGGATTGAGAATATAGCAAATAAATTAAATTAATTATGTAGGAGGCAGTGAAATATGACTAAATGCATTGGGATCTTGTTGTTTCTGATGATGCATCTGAATCATTCACATCTTCAGAGCTGTTCTGTTTCCTGGTGGACATACTCCTATGAGAGAGTTCAGTTCAAAACTACCTACAAAGAAGCATATGTTTGTGTAAATCTAATTTAGAAACCATTAGCAATTACTATGGAAGCCTTGGTCTCTATTTAAATTGTTCTTATTATTCACTCAACATATAATGCCTTTGGACAAGGACTGGATTTGTTTTATGGGAATTCTAGGACTACAAGAAGCGTAAAGAGTTTCTAGGGTTTTTTTGTACTATAGGCAGGTAATAGGTAAGAAAGGACAATCTTTAGTGGGAAAAGAGTTAAAGGAGGTTCCACATACTCAAGGCAAGCCTCTAAAAAAAAAAAACCATTAAATATTATGCAGTGGAATTTAAACCTCTCACCGAGGTAAAAATAGCTGTTAGTGGTGACCTCAGACAAAAAGTCTGTGTGGTAGTTGTATCTAATTCATCATTTTCTGTGACACTTGAAGGGTTTGTCACACTCTATTTGGCTTGTGGGAGCAGTAAAGTCTCAAAGTTAACAGATAACTGTTCTCCTACATGCATAACTGCACTGAGGACACCAGCAAACACAGGATCCCAGTGTAAACTCCAGATTTCTGTGAGCAGAATATTTCCATATTCTTGTCTACTATGACACACATGTTCTGAGACATGTCCAGAGCCAGGCAGTGACCTGATGTCAATGGAGGTCATTCTGATTCCCCCTACCAATAGCTCATACCAATAACACCTGGTCTTAGTGCTGTCATTCTTGGACTTGACTTAATTGTGTCACCATCTTTAGTATCACAACAAAATGTTGACTGTGAGTTGAACAGTTACTTATGTGCAGGTTTTACACCCCAGCTCACAAGACCTCTTTGATTTCATATTTTTGTCCTGTGTGAGACTCTTTCATCTCTCATGGCTCTTCCTGCATGCTTTTGGCATAGACTTCTGACCTGGTGCAGGTTCTTCAGGTGACTTTTGGTTCCACTGACTGCATACTTCCTCAGGTGTTAACAATTTGTCTTACAGTCAATCTAGTACTTGAAGTAACATAGATGTCAGAAAAAAAGAAAAAATGTACTTTTCTTTCTATTAATTGGCTCAAAAGAAATAGGAATAAGGATGAAGAACTATAAACAGACTTGCAATCAATTTTTGGAGCCTGTTTTTTCATCATTAAACTGTATTTTGGACAGAATCTTTGTGTCCTAGATGTGACTATTCTGGATTAGGGACTTCCACCCATACCCATGGCTGCTCTTTTCTGAAACCTCTGTAAGCTTCCAGGGTCTTTTCTCTGATGTTTTATCAGTGTCCTGGTTCTGGCTGGGACAGTGTTAACTTCCCCAAGGAGCCAGCACAGGTGAGCTGAGTTGGCCAAAGGTGTTTCGCGTGCCAGGTGATGTCATGCCCTCATAAAAAGGGCTGGGTGGGGAGGGACAGGTTCATGCAGCTCTGGGTTGGGCTGAGTGCTGGTGGAGGGTCCAGTTCATTGGTCATCTGGTCAGCCCAGTGCTCTATGTTATCCCAGGTGTGCATTCTGTCCTGGGCTCTGCTGTCACTCCCCTTGCAGTGCTGTGCCAGGAACTGTCTGTACCCCAACCCACAGGGTTCTTTCTGGTTCGCCTCCTGGTGAGGGGGTGGGGGGGGCTGTGCCTGGGTCTCATCTGCTGCCTGGGTCTAAACAATGACAATCAGTCTTTCATCTTGCCTCTACTTTAGAAGACTAGTTTCTACAGATATTTAATTTTTGTGTATGTGTGTGATATCAGACAATCTTTAAATTTCATGCATCTTGTCATCCTACTGTGTTTTCAGTCAGATGGGTACTTTTTCTCAGTGGTTGTTCCTGTGCTGGCAAAAATACAACTTGTCCCTGTTGACAGTGTTTTTTATGTGTGCATGCTGATGTATCCAAATCACAGCCAATAACTCTTAAATTTTACAAAGAAGTTTTTTGCAAACAGGCACTTGCTGCAAAGATTTGAGAAGCAGATGAAGGCACTGGGAACCTCTGGAAGACTGGCAAAGAAAATAATTTAATAATCAGCTTCTGCAAAACTGCCTTCAGGTAGGCTTTTTCCTGAACGAATTTCCTCGGCTGATTAATATTACTTCTTCATTGCAAAAGCATTGTAGTAAGTTTCAGGTAGCACAAAGCTGCTAAACATTTCTTTCATTTCTAAAAGCCATGGTAATTATAAATTATGTGCCAAATTATTATATTCTTTAATATTTAAATGGATGCTATTTTAAGCAGTAACTGAACAACAAAGTAATTTAAATTCTGCTATGTTATTTCTCACCCATCTGTGTGAATCATGCTTACTCTAAATCAAAAGAAATTCATAGATCTAGAATAATTTTACTGTAGTTTTCAATTCGTTGCTCAATTTTTTAGCCTATAACATATTTTCTGCTAGCTACACAGATTCACGGTCCTTTCTTTGCTGATATTCATCTAACTTTGAAGTGCAATTATATTGTATTTCCTCACTGTTTGCAACTGTAGAAAGTCTTTATTGACCTCAGTGTGATAGAAACCTATCTTTGGTACAGTAACCAATAAATCTTGGAGTTGAAATATGTCTGCTTTAATCTTCACTGTAATCAATTAAGCTTTGAGGTTAGAACTGCAAAGATTTAACTCAGCTGGCTGTTTGCAGAAGTATCCAAGCTGTCTTTTCTGAGGAATTGGATGTGAAATTAGGATGCATTAGTAGAAGAGTAAATCTACGCACAAGATCTAAATTTGGGCACAAGCTATAAAATGATGGTTGAAGTATATAGTCAGGTAATGTATTATGTCTCCTTTTTGGTCAAAAGTCAATAATTTATAGAGCTTAAGAATATAAGTGATTTCTAATTTGTACAGAAAAACTTGCATATGTATATTATGAAAATTTCACAGAACTTTTATTTGGGGGCTTAAGCAATTATTTTTAATATGTAAAATGACTCATGCATTAGTCAGACTGTTGATTTAAAGGGTCATTTCTAAATGTCATGTGCTAACACAGTTCCTGCTATTACTTCTAATACTTTTCACTTGGGTAATTCTTTTTTTCGCTTTCTGAACATTACTTTAGGGGAAAAAAATAAGTTCAACTGCATGATCCCCTAGTGTCCATCACTCCTTCAGAAATAATAGTCAGACTGCAGATACTGTTTAACTATCAAGATGCTTAATCTCAGAGCCTCAGGAAAATGTGACAGACTTCCTCAGAATGGTCAATGTGATGATATCATTGATTTAGCCATTCAGGAAAAGCATCCATGAGCTAGACTGCCCCAACAGCCTAAGAGAATATCCTTCCCAAAGACTTTATGAAACACTGATGGAGAAGGAATTAGTCAAAATGGCTACCAACATCATGGTGAAGTTCAACAGTGGCAAAATTCAAATGCTCCAAGGTCTCACTGGGATAGTTTCACTTTTTCCCATGCAAACTTCCTGCCTTTGACTCCTGTAAGGGATAGTTGGAGTATCTGTGATCGAAGTTCTGTCAGCAGACAGCAGCCTTGAGTGTCATCCACCTTCCCCACGTAGTTCGCAGTATCTCTTCAATGCCTCCATCTCTTTCCCAGCACAAGCCCTGGCTGTGTGAGGCTATGTTATTTTCAGTCACACAGGCTGTGCACTCACTCAGCTGACCTGTATGGAGCAGTGTGGGTGGAAATCTTCCTGATGAGCTGGTCCCTCACAAGTTTCCTGTATCTGTTTCAAAACCAGAATAAGAGAGCTCTTTTCTTGACTCTCTGCTCCATTTGCTTTTCTTTATTTTTTTTTCCTTTGGCTGCAGCCAAAATGGAGCAGAGGATGCTGCTGCTGTGGGGAATAAACTTTTCTTTCCCTGTGAAATATGAAAACACGCCGGGTGTTCATTTTTTCCACCCTCCATACAAGCCAGGCTTTGTCAAGCCTGAGCAATAAACAGCATCTCCTGTTTTTCAGAACAAGGTGGTATTTCTTTTTTTTTTCTTTCCTGACTGAGTGGCTTTTCATCAGAAAGCAAAGATCCGTTTAAGCTGAAAAGCTTTTGTGGCAATATACTAGCTTCATCAAAAGTTCCCTCATGGGGAATGCCAAAAAAAACCCAGCAAGGCCCACCCTTCCCCCAGGCAGTGGGGAGCATGGGGTTATGGGGTTATGGCACTTACCTGACTTGTGGGAAGTGCAGGTCCAGCTTCATGCCCTTCCTAATTTGGAAGTGAGACAAGCTGAAGCCTTCCAACGTGTTGGGTACATGACCTTAGAGTCAGACTGCTCAGAATATTTTTTGGTGTCTCACAGGATATTTCTAAGACCTTTATGTGGTCCTAGTTTTAGCTTGAACATCTTTGCATGACACAAGAATAGTTTGTTTTGCTGCATGCTCTAGCATTGTATAACACTGCAGTCTTATGACCTGCTGATGTGCCACTTATTTTTCACTCAGACTAATCCCTTCCTTCTACTGGCAGAAGCAGACACCTTCCTCCATGAAAATCCCTCCCTCTCCCAAGTCACTTTTTGGCTGGTGTGTTTCCTCAGCCTGGCTTATCATTCAGCTGCGTGCTCTCTTGAAACAGTTCTCCGAGGGCAGTAATATACAGATAATGCAGGTGTTGCAGGACCCCCCTTTCACCAATTACATTGTGCATGCAAGCTTAAACTGAGCATGAAACAGCAGCAGCAACCTCTGGAGAAGACCTGTTGCTGTTTAAACAATTTGTCTATTAAGTATAGCTCTTTAGAGACTGATAGTGGCTAGTTGAAGCCCTAACTCTATACCAGTATGCCATCAGGAGTCTACAAAGACAAAGATTAGGAGCAATGGAAACCACACAGAGAGCACGATGAGTAAGAACTGCCTGGTAAGGTTGCAAAGGCATCTCCTATCATTTCTCAAGTGTATACCTGTTTAGCTTCGTTTCTAGACCATCCCGTAGGGTCATCTTGCTGACTTTTGCACTGCATAAGCATTCTTTGTATTCCATGAACAGAGCTCTGCATCAAAGAGGAATTTATCTTACACAAGTGGCACAAAAAAAGCAGAAGGATATGTGCTAGCAGGGAAATAGAATAGGGGAATTTACACTTGTTCCTTTTCAGATAAAACTACAAAAAAAAATTGACTTTTCTCTGTTGAGACTCCACTGCTCATAAAGTTTCTGTTGTTTCACGGTAGATTGCATTTTTTTGTGACTGGTGTGAATGCATGCATTAGCTGGGAAAAGAAAGCGATAAAAATTATTAGTGTATCCTCAGAGTAAGTGGCATGTTTGGTTTTTAAATTGCAATAACAAAGCAGTAATAATGGTAGTAATAAAAATGTTGTGTCAGCTTATTCTTACAAATAAAATTATAAAACAGATGGTATCTAAAACACTTATCTGTATGCAAAGGTTTTATTTTGGCTTCTTACAGGTTCTGTGAAGTTCCCCTGTGGATTCTATCACTATGTTGAGGGCTAAAGCAAGTGAGGTGCCTCAGGTTGCAGCTAGGAAGCAGATGACACAGGTAGCACAGACGTCTTCTTTTGTGTTGAGAGAAACACTGAGCATGGACATCTTTACGTTGTACTGACAGACATCGTCACTTAGCTTGAAGATTAGATCCATAAATTAGCTAAAATAATACCTGGATAGAGAAGATGCAATTTTCAAGTCATTTTTATTTCTGAAATAGCTAAAATATCTTGCTTGAGAGCAAAAACTAAAAGCTTGTTAAATAGCATTTTTAAAGAGTGTGTTCCAGTTGAGCTTTTGAGGTGTTTTCTGGCTGCATATTTTTTCCATGGGAATTTCTGATTTGGAAATGTGATAGTCTGGATTTTTTTAGAGCAAAAAATAAATAGGTCCCACTTCATTGAGAAAAGACTTCTTACAGTTATCTTACACATTTTTATATGCTAAAAAGCCTCATTTAAAAAATCGACCCAGAATGAAGTATTTTGGGATGGAGGAATGAGAACAGCGGCTTGTATTCTTGAGAAATCTCTGAAACCTCTGTTAATTTTTCTTCTTGGAACATGAGAAGAACTACTTTAAATCACCGGTAAATCTTAGCATGTTCAAGCCAAGCCTGTTTATATGACCAAAACCTGCTTTTTCCCTTTTGTTATTCCCATCCCCCACCAAATATCACAGAGGAATGAATTTGAACCCTTTTTTTAGATTGCGGTTCATTCTACTGACTTTAAGAGGCACTGAGTCAGACCAGTAGCTAACATCGGACATTGGCCATCACTTCTGATATTCAGGGATGTGTGTGTATATATCCTGTTTTCCAACAGCTACCGGTAGTTGGCTGATCTCATTTCAATGCATAATTATAAAAATACAGAAGTAGCACATTTCTGGATAGGCATGTTGCTATTTATGGCTTTTCAGTCATGTATATTTATGAGCTTCTAAAATAGTATGTACAATTTCAGACCTTTATTGTCCAAATCTCATGAATTATAAAGTAAATGTTTTAATATACATGATTATTAAATGTACATGAGAAAAATGACAAGTAATGCTATTACTAATTTCCTGTAGGAACTGACAAATTACCTGTACATTTATTTCCTGTTGAAAACTCTGACTTCATGATTTCCAGGCAGAATATTTATACCTTTCACAAATAAGGCAAAACATATTTGACACTTTAAAAAAAACATTTCCTTGCCATTTGGGGAGCCTGGTATTTTTTGCAGCAAACAAGGTAATTGACCTGTCACTTAGAAAAGATAAAAATCTTCTTGCTACTATTTCCACACCTTTCTTGTTTTCATTTATAGGCTAGTTAGTATGCCCCTCTTTCATGCATCTTTAAAACAGACTCATTTTTACCTCAAGTCTTCAATGGTATCATTTAATTAGGAGAAATAGATAAATACTTTCCATCACGCCATTGTTGAAATTTTCTGGACTGATTTCCCATGCACTAAAAAATATTTGCTGCATGTAAGCATCTGAAATTTTGTATATGAATTCAGAACTTTCTGTATGTGATGGCTTCTGCTTTGTTATACGTAAAAAAACCAAAACAACACAAAGCCATGTCCTTACTAGTTATCTAAATAGCTACTCAGGTGGTATTTCCTCCAGGTAGAGTCTCTGGTGTCTAATAAGGAACAGACTCATGTTGCAGCCTTAGTATACTTCCATTTAAAATTCAGTCAGCTGTAAGATAGAAATCCCTTGAGAAAAACAGTTTCAGGACTATTTGTCTGAAAAATACACTTGTTATTTAAGTGTAAAAGGGTGAAACAGGGGGACAAGAAGTGGGATGGACTGAGAGTGGACTTGCAGCATAGGATGCATGGGTGTGACAGCCACGGGAAGTCAGGCAGGGGCAGGGGGAAAGCCACCCTGCAGAAAAAGGTGACTAGGAGGGCAGGATGTTGAGCTGTGCCACCTCTGGCTGTCCAGTTGGAGATGAGAGGATGTAAAGTAGATGGAAACTTTCCAGGTGTGAAGAAAATAAAATAGGATGAGTGTTACAGTAGTAAAAGCCTCAGATGAGGAGCAAATGGTGGAGTTCTGGGTTTTTTTTCTTCTGAAAAGATGGTTTAGAAATAAACTTAAATAGTCAGGGCTGCTTATTTTACCAAGTGGGAGTTAAAAGTGAAATTTTAAGCAAGACTTTCTCTGGTATATGTGGTAAATGTAACGGCACAGAGACTATTCTTGTGATCCTCCAGCCCTACAGTCTCTAGATTATCAGCCAAAATATCATGAAGACTGTTAATAATTCTAATATTCTCTAGCTTTTTGAGTAAGGAGATAGTTCTGCTTAGGATAGATTTGGGTATACTGCTAAGGCCAATCTTGTTCTGATTTCAGTAGAAAAGATCTACCTTTTCTCTCCTTAAACTTAACTGTTAAGGCATTTTTACACATGCTGTGGAATATACAAAAGTTTCAGGTAATTAGATTTAAAAGAATTCCAGGTAAGAGCAATCTGCAAAGCACTTCCTTGTCAAAAAGGGGACTGGTTGTGATATGGAAGGTCATACAGGTGAACACAATTCACTTATCATTGAACTGCGCAATGAACAGCAATTGAGTTTGTATTTACCATTGCACTGCTGAACTGGCACATAAACTATGGTCCCCTAATTAGTAGTAATGCAAATATGCTAGTGTACTGGTTGGGGATACACATAGTGCCGCAACTGAGGGACGGGACACCGCTTGATGCAAGCAAAGTGTTCGATTTATTAGCAATATTCCATAAGCTTTATAGTATTTCTAACAACAAGCAAGCTACGTGTCTTTATTTCCATTGGTTAGTATCTATGTCGCGTCCCACACTCATTGGTTAGTACAACTTCATCTATTAGCTATTCCTAGACTCATTGGTTAATACAACTTCATCTTTTAGCTATTTCTAGGCAAATTAAAACTACTATGTTATCTTGCAGCTGCAGCAAAATCACAAGGAGGAATGTTCCTGTTTCACAATGTCTTATCTTGGGAGGAAGATCCTGTTAAGCAGGATGTCTTATCTTGCACCTTCCTGTAAATCAGGATGTCTTATCTTGCAGCTTGTTATCCACTCTCCCAGGGCCTCCGTCCGACCAAGGCAATCAGGTCAGGGTCTCCTGCTTGCTTGTGAAGCTCTGCAGTAGCAGGATGCTTGTTTGCTTTTCCTACATCTCCCCCGTTCTGTTGAACAATAAGAACTTTATGGATAGAGTTAGATATCATTTTTTGTACACACTGCAAAAAACACGGTAAGCAAATCAAAAGCAACAAAGCAAACAAAACAATATACATTGTTGTCTTTAACAAACTTTTTAACCAGCCTGTAAATCCCCAGCCAGAAAATAACTTGTCTAGCCAGTCCCATTTATCATCTTCTCGGAGTTTCAAAACTCCGTTTTTAAGTTGCTGTATGCTAGCGTGAATTGACTCTGAGTGATCAGACAGGTTCATACAGCACATTCCTTCAAAGTCTTCACATCCATGGCCTTGGGCTAAAAGCAAAAAATCTATGGCTGCACGATTTTGCAAAGTTGCATGTCGCACACTATCTACATCTATCAAAAGGTCAGAAAGCGCTCTACTAGTAGCGTTGGTTTGTTTCGCTAGCCAACAGCCTAATTTGTCTAAGGTGCTTAAAGCTTTTGCAGCTGCAACACCAGGAGCCAAAAGAGAGGCAGTGAAGCGTTGTTCAAAGTTCCAAAAATCTACATGGTCGTCACACTCTGACGTAAAGGCGTGGTCTGCTCACCTTAGTCTAGAGTGGCTTTTGCGCATTTGTAAAATACTGGATGTATTGGGAGTTAGCAGTGAGAGACGTCCCAAACTACAGGGGCCTCCTTTTATATGTGAAGGTATGCCTGCCCATGCCCGATCTCCACAAATAAAGAATATGCCGGATGGTAATGCCACGGGTATGTTTGCGGAGGGTGAGATATTTTTTGATGTATAGTTACACCAAGCTGTCTTATTACGAAAAATGGGATGCATGGGGGATACATCCCATACTCGCGATTGATTTTTCCCCGTGTAGTTAAATTTAACACAAAAGTCCATTTTCACTGATCCTAATAGTTCAATTTCTTGAGGTTCTAAACTGAGTTTTGGTCTATATGGCGTCCACCCATCCCAGTTATCTGTGGGATTGATCATCAGGGTCTGTGGGAGGGTTTCACACAATCTTGTCCAATTATCAAGTGGTAAGCCTATCAAACAAGTAGAAAAAGGGTTTTCCGGAGAAGCCGTGGCTAGGCATATTGTATCCTGTCCTGTTACATTAGCTAGCGTGACCCACACATTAGTCTTAGGGAAAAAATGGGGGAAAAGGACTAGCTTCTGTTACCACCCACACCAAAACCAAAAGGAAAAGCATAATGGTGATTTTCAGATGGGTGGCAAAGCGTCTGTGTTTGGTTCTTCAGCTGGAGCTGCCGTCAATGGCTCTCTGAAGGGTTTGACATTTTTCGCCGGAATCCACCGTGGACCACGCTCTGTGGAAACACAAGCATAACCCCTTCCCCAGGTAATAAGTGGATAAGGACCTAAAATTTTTCCTGTCTCTAGGTCCTTTATTAAAACTGGTGCCTTCTTTGATTTTGTAAATTCTTGGCTCATGTTAAAATGTCTCACAATAGGAGGATTCTGATCCATAAAAGAACAATTTAAAAAATTAAAAACATACAATGCTTTCTGTAGTCTTTCTCCTGGGGTTACGTTCCCTATCCCCCTTTTTTGTTTTTGTAAAAGACTTTTTAAAGTCTTGTGAGAGCGTTCAATAAGAGATTGACCTGTAGGGGAATGTGGTATTCCTGTAATGTGTGTAATGCCCCAGGTACTAAAAAAAGTCTGTAAAGCGACAGAAATATATGCAGGTCCATTATCTGTTTTAATTTTTTGAGGTATCCCCAAGGTGGCAAATGCTTGTAAAAAATGGCGTTTAACATCGCGAGCCTTCTCTCCTGTGTGACAGGAAGCATATAAGGCTCCAGAAAAAGTATCTATAGAAACATGTAAATATTTTTGCTTGCCAAATTCTGGATAGTGTGTAACATCAGTTTGCCATAACTGTAAAGACTGTAATCCCCGGGGATTAATTCCGCCTGCTATAGATGGGAAAGAAACGCGTTGACAATCAGGACATATAGCAACAATCTCGGTTGCTTGCTGTGTGGAAATATTAAAAGTGCGTTTCAGTGCACCTGCATTTTGGTGAAAAAAGGAATGACTAAGTTTTGCCTGGGCAAAAAGGTCTGGGAGAATTTGCGCTGTAAGAGTTAAAAGGTCAGCTTGTCTATTCCCTTCTGCTATAAAACCTGGTAAAGTAGTATGAGAACGAACATGCATTATAAAATAAGGAGTTGTTCTGGAGTCCAACAAAGCGACAAGTTCCTGTAATAAAGTAAACAAAAGAGGGTTAGCAACATCTTTTAAAAATGAAGCTTCTGCCCGCTGGACTATACCAGCAACATAAGCGGAATCAGTGATTATGTTAAGAGGTTTTGTCCATTTTCGAAAGACGCGTACAACAGCTGCAAGTTCCACAATTTGTGGTGAGCCAGGTGCTGTAGAAATGTCTGAGTTCCATTCCTGGGTTTCCTGGTTCCACCAGATGATAACAGATTTGTGGGTCTTTCCAGATCCATCAGTAAACACTGTAAATGCCTCCAGAGGTTTTTCGCTTCTTTTCGGTTTTTGGGAAAGTTGAAAGTCAAGGTGTAAAAGTTTATGAGCTGGCAAATGCGAAGAAATCTGTCCAGGATAGCCAGCAAGAGCCATGGCAAAAACGTCCGATTGGCAATATAACCAGGAAAGATAGGTTTTGACCACTGGCAAATAGATACATGTAAAGTCAATTCCTGCTAAAGTTAATAGTCGTTGCCGCGCCTTAAGAATTAAAAATGCAAACATTTCATATTGTGCAAATATTGTTTTTGAAGGCTGATGTGATAGAAATACCCATTCAATAGTCAATAATGGGTCCTTCTGATCAGTGTCCCATTGGAAAATAAGGGCATATGGCTGTTTTGTAGGATTTAAGATTACCAAAAAAAATGGCAAATCTGGATCGCAGCGGTGCGCCTGTCTAGACGCAATGGCTTCAGTGATTTTTGCAATTGCTTTAAGAGAGGGTTCGTTTAGCGTTCTTGGGGCACAAATATTTGTGTCTCCCTTCAAAAGTTCAAAAAGAGGACTTAAATCTGAATTTGTGATTCCCAATAAGGGGCGAACCCAGTTTATCGTTCCCAGAAGTTTTTGTACATCATTTAAAGTAGAAATTTCTGTGTTCAAGTGAAGTGGTTGAGGTGCTATGGTCTTTGACCGAATTAACCAGCCCAAATATTTCCAAGGGGAAATAGTTTGAATTTTTTCAGAAGCAATACAAAATCCAGCTGCGTTTACAGCTGTAGTGACAAGGGCTACGGCCTCCTTCATGTCTGTTTCCTGAGATGCAGCCACAAGGATGTCGTCCATGTAGTGGTATAACAACACAGAAGGTTTAGACTTTCTAATTGGGCTTAAAATTTTTGCCACATACCATTGGCATATGGTTGGACTGTTTTTCATTCCTTGTGGGAGCACTACCCAATGGAATCGTCGCAAAGGTTCCTGAACGTTGACGCTTGGAATTGAAAAAGCAAATTTAGGTGCATCCTGAGGATGTAATGGTATATTAAAAAAACAGTCTTTCAAATCAATTACTGTAAGGTACCAATTTCTTGGTAACATGGTTGGTGAGGGAAGCCCCGGCTGAAGGGGTCCCATGTTTTCCATAGCGTCATTAATTTTTCTAAGATCATGGAGTAGGCGCCACTTGCCACTTGGTTTTTTAATAACAAAAACAGGAGAATTCCATGGACTAACAGACGGTACTACATGTCCCTTTTGTAATTGCTCCTCTACTAAGTCATTAAGAGCGCGGAGTTTCTCTATAGGAAGGGGCCATTGATCCACCCATATAGGGGTAGCCATTTTCCAGGTAATTTTTAGAGTGCCGCGCTCTTCAATGGCCCCCCCTAAAAATGTGTTTTTAGTGTAACTCCCCACTGAGCTAATACATCACGGCCCCACAGGACCATCGGAATTGGTAAAACAAAAGGTTTAACAGTGGCTATGTGCCCTTCAGGGCCTTCAATGGTAACAGTATGGAGGCTTTGTCTACTAGTACCAGTGCCGCCTACCCCTGCAAGGGCCTGAGGTGTAGAGGTCAATGGCCAATGTGGGGGCCATTTCGCCTGTGAGATAACCGTAACATCTGCTCCAGTGTCCACAATACCTTGTAAAGGATATTTCTGTCCCGCTTGGGACAGGGTAGCTTTACACATGGGGCGATGTAAAGATATATTTTGTGCCCAGTAAATTGATGGAACTCCTGTGGATCCAAAATTACCTTCTCTGCAGGGCAGCTGCTGGTTAGCCACGGAGTTTCTCTGAGGCTGTAAAAAAGGTACCAATTGTGCAATTCGGCTGCCTTCTGGGATAGTACAGGGGGGAAAAGAAGTCCAAACCATTACTGCTATGTTATCTACCGCATCTGCATCCACCACCCCCGGGAGTATAAAGAGTCCCGTAAGTGTGGTAGACGATCTACCGACAATTAGGGCGCTTTGCCCCCTTAAAATGGAACTGTTAGTGGTGGTGGGCAATAAGTGGACTGTAGAATCAAGCAGAGTTACTGTGTGGGAGGTTGCCAAGTCCAGTCCGGCACTCCCTGCGGTTGCTGGACAAAAACTTGTGGCGTTGGTTGTAATTGAACACCCCCCTGCGGGGAAGCTGTGCCCTGCGGAACTTGTTTCTGCACGCGCCGCGGAATCGCGCTCCGTGACTTGTTTCCCTGGAGGGGCTGTCCCTGGGCATTATATTTGGAGCGGCATTGATTTGCATAATGCCGTCCTTTTTGGCATTTAGGACAAACACTGGGGGCTTTTGTTTGTGGTTTTTTCGGACAATTTTTCCTAAGGTGTCCAGGCTTCCCACAATTGAAACAAGTAGGGGGGGGTTGCATAGCGGCAAAAGCGGCAGCCATGGCCTCAAATTTATGATCAATTGTCCCTATACGATTACATGCTTCAACCATTTCAATTAGAGTAGGGTTCCCGTTTGGCAGGGTTTGCATACCTCGCTTACAATCGGTGTTAGCATTTTCCACTGCCAATTTTAAAAGTAATATTTCTCTTGCTTCTGCGTTCTCAATTTGGTTTTCTAGCGCTAATTTTAATCGATCTATAAATTGCATATAAGGTTCTTTAGGTTCTTGTACTATAGCAGTAAAAGCCTTTTGCGGCTTCTGAGGATCAGGGATCTTCAGAAGTGCCTTTTTTGCTTCTTCACGTAAAGCTCTTAAGGCTTCCCTTGGAATGTCTCGGGCCTGGGTGACGGGATCAGCATATGGCCCTGTCCCCGTTAAATGTTCCATTGTTAATGTTGCCATTTTGGGATTGTTATTCCCTATGTAAGTAGTTAAAAGGGTTTGCAACCCCTGTCTCCATTGAGATTCCCACAACATATATTGCATAGGAGTACAAAGCAATTGTGCAAGAGATTTTAAGTCATGAGGTGTCATTATGTAGGTATCAAAAACAGATGACAACATAGTAACAAAATAAGGAGAAGAGAGACCATGTTCCGTGACCGTACGGCGCAATTCCTTAATTACGGCAAAAGACAAAGGTTCCCATTGAGCTCCCCGTCCCTGGTACACAACTGGTGCTACAATTTTTTGTGCCACCTCCCACTCCCCCTCCCTTAACGCCTGCTTTTTTATCTGAGTCCATACATTATGTGGGTCAGGGGGGAACAAGTCGGGTTCATCCTCCGGGTCTATAGGTCCGGGATCAAAGGGGTCGTCTTCTGGAGGGTAATTTGCCAAAGCCCTCCTTCTCAGAGACGGTTTTGACGTTAGTATAGGTTCGGTTTTGGGTTCAGGGGCAGAATAGGTTGGTGCCGGCGGAGCTGAAGGGAGGTCAGAGGGACTGAGGTCGGGGTCTTTCCCGTTATGATCAGTCTCAGAAGGTGGATCCCCTTTATGAGAGCTTTCTTGTTCCTTTAAGATTTCAAAAATAATTCTCCACCAAGGGAGTAATTTTTGTGCTTGGGGGTCGCCCTTCGTAGCTCCGTCCCATAGTTTAATACCTACTTTGTCCCATATTTCCGTTGTAAAAATATTAGACGCAGTAACGTCAGGGATTTTTACTTGGACCCATTTTAACATACATTTAAGATCATGGCCCAATATAGTCTTATCATGCTTTGTCAGCAAGGCTTTCATAAGTTCATATACGTCCCTTTCCACGGGGGTGGAAACTTGCCCCCCCATTTCCGATTACCCGCAGCTCACCTCCTTCCACCGAGGGATTGTTAGCCGGCTTCTGCTTCCTTTTCAGCAAGTCACTCCTTGAAGTTCTGCGGGAGTTGCGACCGGCTGCCAGATGGGCAGTTCTGTTCCTTTCCGAACGCCGAGCCGTTCGCTCCTTTTCGGATCGAATCACGTCGGACCGAATCACGTCGGGGTCACCATTTGCCGCAACTGAGGGACGGGACACCGCTTGATGCAAGCAAAGTGTTCGATTTATTAGCAATATTCCATAAGCTTTATAGTATTTCTAACAACAAGCAAGCTACGTGTCTTTATTTCCATTGGTTAGTATCTATGTCGCGTCCCACACTCATTGGTTAGTACAACTTCATCTATTAGCTATTCCTAGACTCATTGGTTAATACAACTTCATCTTTTAGCTATTTCTAGGCAAATTAAAACTACTATGTTATCTTGCAGCTGCAGCAAAATCACAAGGAGGAATGTTCCTGTTTCACAATGTCTTATCTTGGGAGGAAGATCCTGTTAAGCAGGATGTCTTATCTTGCACCTTCCTGTAAATCAGGATGTCTTATCTTGCAGCTTGTTATCCACTCTCCCAGGGCCTCCGTCCGACCAAGGCAATCAGGTCAGGGTCTCCTGCTTGCTTGTGAAGCTCTGCAGTAGCAGGATGCTTGTTTGCTTTTCCTACAACATAGTAATAAAACTGCTTGTAGAACAGCTGCTATAAAAAAACCTGCAGTGAATTCTAAAGGTATTTAATTAGCTCTAAATTAGATATGGGAAAAATAGCATTTAAACCAGGCTTTTTTTTGTAGTATAGTGGATTGTGCTTCTGAGAAATTTTAGCAGCCTAGGCTTGCAGATGAAGAAATGATTGTGAAAGTGGTGACAACTGCAAACATGAATACTTAGCTTGCCAGAATCCTATCTTTGTTGAAGAGCTATGTTTTAAAGGTGTCTGCAGTTGACTAGAAACTTGAGTTGAAGCAAGTAATTTCTCTTAACTGAAGCACTTTACAGTAAAACATATGTTGAATAAATTGCAGACTTGAGTTAGTCTGATTGCAGGCTGTTTAAAATTCTGTTATAATCCTAACAAAAAAAATAATTAAAAGTAATTTTAAAATAGATTTAAATCCCAATTTATAAATATGGGAGGTCTTAAAATTATTTTTAAAAGGAAAGCAATAATCCTATCCAAACATTTTTACGAGCTCACTTGGAAACAGGTTGCTGTGTCTGGTGGGCTTTGGTGATGTTCGCATGAAATCATACAATCTACTGAGTTGGAAGGGACCTATAAGGATCATCCAGTCCAACTCCTGCCTCCATGCAGGGCCAGCCACCCTGATCCCGTAATTCTAAGGGTGGCATATGTGGCTTTTAACGTGTTTCACCATGCTGTTCTGTGCCAATAGAGAAATAATCTTTAGAAGATCCCCACAGTACAAAGAAAACATTTTAGTGAAATGGGTATAAACATGGTTGTACAATTCCTATTCTATCAAGGGAGAAAATTTAAATACACAATCAAGTGACTATATTTACATGACAGATCATTTCTTGTCCAATCTACTAATAGCTAGACAGTTTACATACACAGAATCATGAAAACAACCTAAAAGAGTAACTCAGATCACTCTCTTTCTTTGGTTCTAGTGGCATATTCCTACTGTATTTGCTGACTTGTATACTCTGGTTGAAAACTCCTGTCCACCTTTGAAATATTTCTCTGTAGCTTCTAGATCTCTATGTTATTTTATTATCTTTCTTTCTGTAAGTACAACACTTCTTTAATGTCAGCTGGAAGCAAATGACTGGTTATTATGGCATTAATGTTTGAGTGACACAGGGGAAAAAAGTGCATGTAAAAGTCTTCAATTAGGCGCATCCCTTGGTTTTGTGTGGCAGACTCAACACAGGTTTATGACTTAATTGGGTTGGTTTTCAGTCTTTTTTTTTTTTGGAAACAGCTATGATGTGGAAAAATCTCTTTCCCAAATCTAGTGTATAATCTAGTAAAAATGCTCTCCCTGCTATTAGCTGAATTTCCAGTCCCAGACACATGTTAAATACTGTAAATGTCAGGGAAATTTCTGGGTTTGGTAAACATTAATGGGCAGAGAGAAATGGCAGAAGCAGGAAGAGGCCTGGCTCTGGTTCAGCTACTGCATCACTTCCTCCATTGTGCAAAACTTCACTTGGAATTTGGTTCTGCCCCAGCTTGGATTGAGAGTGAAATGAGCTTCTGGAAGCATCACAGTCAAAGTTATCCCACAGCCTGCTCCGAGATGGCTTTAGCTGATCTGTCTGAATCCAAAACTGAGGGTTTTACAGCATGATTTTAATCACTGTCAGGTTTGAGCAGGAACAAGATTTGAATTCATGCACTGTATTTAACTTTTGTGGGAAATAATATTTCCAAACTTTTTATCTGGCTCTGATGGACTGTAAAACTCTCTGGAATTTTTAGACTTTTTTTTAGACTTTTTTTTAAAAAAAAGGAAGATACTTGCATTTTTTTACTCTTCTCAACCTTCAGTTTGTTAAGAGGTTAAAAATCACCATCCTAGAGAGTTACTAAATACAAGTAATGCATGCCTTAGCTTTATCAGAAATGTGTTTCACTGAGTGACAGAGGTAGAATCTGGACTTAAAATTAATCTGAAAGCACATGCTACCTATCGTCTAACTGCATAGCAGCTGAGCTTTTCTTATGCCCTGTGCATATTCTCTTTACCTTATGGAAATCCCAGAAATTCAACTTAGGGTGACAATGGAAGAGTGTTTGAGAACTCCGTTGTGATTGATTCCTTGAGGTACCGTGGTTTGTTGTAGAACAAGAATAGTTACAGTTACGGTGGATGGGATGAAAAGAGGTTTGTTCTTAGATGTGGTATCTTGACAGTCAGTGTGAGTTGCAATGAGTTTGAGAAGTGATTTGGGACCATCTAGTTTGTCTTTCCTTTCTCAAAGAAAGCAGCTGTGGTGATGAACCCAGCGAATAAGCATGAAACTTGAAGAGAAATTCATGCTTTAATGAAAAAAAAAAAAATAAAATCTGTCAAACAAGCATCCCATTCTTCCCTTTGGATCACATAAATGTGAAGATCAATCTTCCCAAAGGTGTCATTTTCATTTTCTAATCCACAGTGCCAACCATCCGTTAGTCACTGTCATCCCACCTGTAGCTGTACAGCTGGTGATATCTCCCCTTAAATCCCATATGTCATGACATTGTCACAGTACGTCAGGAAGGTGTAAGTGTTTTAGAGAAAGTGACAGTGGGTAACGAGGCATATGTGGGGTAAAAGACATGGGTAAGACCAGAAGAGAGAAACCAACAAAATGATATGGTCTCAAAGACCCTCATCGCATACATACCTTAGTTTATGAATTAAGACTGCTCTAACAGAGTGGAAGGTACGAATGGGATATAGAATAAGTATGTGATGTCGAAATTACTGGAGAGTCAGTGTGAAAAGCTGCTGTTGTCAGTGCTGCCCATAAGAGACCATGTAATGGCATAATTACTTTTTCCAGGGGAAGGCAGAAACAGGCTTGAAAAAAGCTTGAAAGAAGGTGTTGGTTCATATTTCAGTAGGTGTCCTGGCAGAAGACACAAAACCTATTATGGACAATGTTGAGATGTCTTGGGAGACAGCAAAAGTGCTTGCCTTCCTTGAAATGTAAGGAAAGATCAGAGCTGTGTGCCTCAAGTGCAGAGACTTCCAATCTGCTGGCTGGGGGAGCAGTTTGGAACTGAGTCACCTCAACTGTTGCTTAATCCCATCTGTAAAAGCCAGGTACTCAGGGTGAGGGCTAGGCTGACTGGCCTGAAAAGTCATACTTTTCTATGGGAAGAGGATGATACCAGGGGAATATAACTTCTCCTGTTCTGTTTCTTCCAGACAAGCTCAAATCTAGGATCTGACTCCTTTCTGAACCTTTGTATGTTGCCTTTTGCTTGTTTGTCTTCAGAGGCTAAAACCTGAAAACTATGTTGCAGGATTATTTACGGTACTGATTGAGCTGAATTTTGGAATCCTAGTGGCAGAGCCCCATTCCAGGTTGCAGTCTGCAACCACAGGGCATCTTGGTTGTCACGCCTAGAGAAGCTTACTGGTCCTTGGAATGTAGCTGGTGATCTTTGGTATTTATACTCCAGAACCCATTAAACCTTACCCCAGAGAAAATTCTTGAACTGCTGTTACTATGTTTACTGGAAGCTGCGTGAGGGTCAGGTGGTGTGACTCTTCAAGGGAGAGCAGAGAGCACTCTGGATGTCACAAGTGATACCTTGCATTCAAATTTTTGTAGACTTTTTTCAAGTACAAGTTTGTCCTACTTCTACCATCTACAGCGGATCTCTTCCAAAGAGAAAACTCTTTCGCCTGAACTGACACGCCGAAAAGAAAACCCAAAGTTTTTCTACTTTTCTAGTGGATACAAGTTATAATTTGTAAAGTGGTCACATGGCATGCTGCCATGTCAATCAGGCTTTTTAAAATGAGATTTGATTTAAACACTGCCTGCTTAAATCCTGTGTTTACACAGGCCTACACATCTATGCTCCCAATGAAATGAATAGTTGTCAAAAGAACAAAACACACATTATCTGTTCCTTACAGTGACTTGAGCAATAATGAATACCATTACAAAGGAAGATTCTAGCTGATATGACAGACTTGGGATTTTGTTTTTTTTTAAATCATGTCAGAAGCACTGGATATGAATTAAAACATTCTAGTGCATGTGGAAGGAATCAAATGTCTAGCGGAATTAGCATTAATTGATCCTTATTGCCATAGCTTTGGAAGAAGAGAGGGGCATAGGGAGGATTTTCTCATTGCAAAATGAAGGTTTGTATGAAAACAAAATATATTTGAAACAGTCAGAAAGATTCAGCCATGAAAGATTTTAAATATGTTGTTAAATAATTTTATATTTTCCCATATATTTTTTCCAAGAATTATTGTAAAAAATCACAAGTCACAAATACAAGGGGGGGATTAGCATCTCCCCCTATGATGTACCACCACCATCCAACATTTGCTGAACCTTTTGCCTGATCCACAGGCTTATATAGTCAGCTAGAGATATTCTGTTACCCTCTGTGATGTTTTCTCTGATGTTTCTATTTTCTAGCTAGCTTCTCTCTGTACTTAATGCTGAGGAATCCTGTGCTGGGTTATGATGCTAATTCATTTTTCTTGTACACCAGAATGCCTAAAAAAAGTAAATTTAAAAACCAATTGCCAAGGATGAGCTTACCCTAATGGTGATGATATATATTTTCTTCAGTGGCTTATATTATGTTTTTAATGGATATATATTTTTTCCATTCCAATACCTCCCAATATATCCTCAGTTTATCCTTCACTTTTATATATTCCAACCACATAACTTTCCTCCTTTCTTTTCTTCCTCTCATCTACTTCTTTGCATTGTTCTTGCCGGGTAGTAACTCCTTCAGAAGTACTCAACATGCATTGATCATTATCCTGTCTTGCCTATGTTACATCTAGAAAGCACAAGGAGGTCTCTTTTTCTCTGAAACAGTTCATGTTTCTTAGTTCATTTATTGCCTTACTAAGCTCAAATGGAGGATGAGGAATGCTGCTTAAAAAACCCACAAAACAAAACACTTCAAGGACACAACAAAAATGGACTGTCATTATGCACCTTATCTAACCAAGGTATTTAAAGTTCTCTGACTTCTAAAAAGCACACTGTGATGCAGATTAGATATTTTCTCCCACCTTTGGGTTCAGCTTCAATACTGCCATCTTCTTTCTGTCCTAGTTTTCTTAACTTCTCACAGCTTTAATCCAACTGATGTAGGTGTTTTCCTTTTTTCCTCTTATCAGATCAATTTCAAATATAAATGCTGCTTCCCTATTTAATTCTATCTCTTTTTTTAAAAATTTCTTTTTAGTGGTTTATCTTTTTTTGCTGAAATCTTTGGAGAGTTAAAAGCCACTACAAAGATAAATTGAGGCATCTGGCCTTGACTTTCATTGGGTAGATATAAAACTCATTTCAATTTGGGAAGAAAAAAGTTAAATTTCATAGAATCATAGGACTGCTGATAAATGATGGTGTAAGTGGCTTGGTGAGCACTTCCATCAGCTCCCACGGTACCCTTATGTGGATCCCATCTCATAGACTCGTGTGTGTCAAAGTGGTGTTGGCCTTCCATTAGGTTTTAGCCACTGTTTCTCCTTTGTTGCCTATCCCTCCTGAAGAGTTTATAGCCATCCACTGCAGCATTCCAGTTGTATCAGTCATCCCACCATGTTTCCATGATGATAACTGTGTCACAGTTCTCCAGCTGCACAGTGGCTTCCAACTACTCCTGCTTGTTGTACATACTGGGTTGGGCTCTTTTTTTTTTTTTTTTTTTTTTGGTTTTTTTTTTGGAAAAGCCCTAATTCCTCTGTGACTATTGCCAGGCACTTCTGTGGTTTCAAACATACCAATAACCCTTTGTCTTTGCTGCTGTATGGATCTCCATCCCCTACCTCCACTGAGATGGCAGACTGAAGGACCTCAGTAGCACACCATCCTTCAAACTTTGGAGTGCCACCCCCAGGCCTTAGAGCTAACCAGGATCCTTATTTCTGAAACTTGAAAAGTTCAAAGTTAAGCCACTTATATCTCATGACCTGCCTCTCATCACTGCCTGCCATGATTTATCGTTAAAGTTGTAGCTTACTTTCACTGAAAGTACCTACAATTGAATGCCTCAAAGCTAAGTACAAAAGTAGAAAGATAACAATGTTTTTATCCAAAAGCAATAGCCTAATACCCTAAACTAAACAAAATAAATTCACTCGGACCCCCTTTCTTTTTCTTACAACAACTTCTGAGCTAAACATTATGCAGCTTCTGGTGATGTTTTGAGACTGACTACCAACTGACTCCATATAGTCATAGTGAAATATTTTTGAGTGGCTATGGCCCTTGTCTGGTCTAATCCCAACTCAAGGAGGTGAATTTCATATCTTCCTTGAAAAGATAACACATGTAAACATGTTGACTGGACTGTTGCAGAGTGAATTACTACTCAATGGTGTCGTAGTAAACTCCTTTATTTTTCTCACTGCAGAGAGTGAGTTTTAGAAATATGACTCCCTAACCTCTCCAGTAGTCTCCAGATTAACACTGTTTATGTCATTTGAAATTACTACTAGATTGTCATTGGGATCAGTCAATTCAGGCAGAGGGATTACCATTGACATTTGTGAGAATAAGATGCCATGTTCTAATTTTATGTACCTCATCTAAAGCTTATTGAAGTCAATATGTTTTCCATGGACTTCAGAGAGTTATAATAAAACCACACAAGCACAAACAAAATATTAACACTGACTTGTTCTGGAAACAATTACAAATGAGTCTATTCACAACTACAGCAATGTTCTCACAACTACAGCGATGCTCTTTTACCTACATCTGAATATTTATCACTAATCCTCTTACTGCTTATAACTTCCTTAAAACTATGTTGGAGTATTTGAATATTGAATTATGAACGCCTGAATATTATGCGGAAAATTAAGTTTGGATAACTCTTCTGTGAAGATGTGTCACGAATATGAGCTGATGACAAGCTTAATTAACATCAGTACAAAATGTGAAAGATGCAAGAAAAGAGGTCAGGAGAGAAAGTAAAATTAAAAAATAAATAAACTGAAAAAATCCTGTTGAATCATTTCACAGTAACTAACCTTAGCTGAACTCACTTATCTGTTAATCTTGAGGGGGGGCGAAAATTGTTGGTACCAGCTATCAACTAACCAGGGGTCCAGATGTATTTTTATCCTGCTTGGACATTCACAATGCATCCTCTGTTATGTCTTGAACACAAAGCATAAGTATTTTCCTTCTCCCTTTTTGTCTTCAAAGACAGAAGTAGATACCCTTTATTCCACAGCAGTTGAGATTCGGTTGTGAATTTGGCTGAGGGCGCTTTTGGCTTAGCGTGTCGGAAATAAGACTTCTTTGGCCAGGTCATTCAGTTTTGCTCTAATGCTTCTTTCTACCACAACTACAAATGAGAAGAGTCCACATGGTGCCTGGATGTTTTCCAGGTACTATGGAAGTCCTTTCTATAAGGCAGAAGGGAAATATTGAAAAGAAATACACTCAAATGTCTACTTTGAATCAAAACCACACCAGTTTAATAGGAGCTGCTGACAAGCCTAATTAATGTGACTGGAAAATTTAAGAGATATAAAGAGTAGGTCCTTCCTTATCCTGCCTGTTGCAACTTCTTTTAGAGCAGTTCTGCTATCTATAGGGAAGAGTTTTCTTCCTGAAGGTAGATTCTGAGTTCTGCATTTTTTTGCTTTTATTCCATATTCTTTGTTTGCACTATTCCTTGTCAGCTTTCACAAAATGGTCATTTCTTCTGCTTGCCATCCATTAAGACTACACTAATAGCACACAATTGGTTCTGGCAAATAGAAAAGCCTATATTTTTGCCATCTTACTATTATTGCAGCATTGATTGTACTGTGCATGTAGTTTCACTCCATACATGAAGACTTCAGTCTTCCTTGCCCCATCAGTGCAAAATGTAATATGCTAAAATACGCACAATAAAAAATAAATGAAGTATACCTACAAATGTGCTTCAGCTGTAATTTGCCAAGTTAGAAAAATGTCTCTTACTGAAGAGTCCTGCATTTCAGATTATTGTAATAAATCAAAAATTGTCAAGGAAAAAACCCTACTTATTGCAAAAAGTTGCTTTGATGCTAATTCCTCCTTTACTTCTCAGGAGAGGATTAGCTCAGGATCTTGAAAGTGTAAAGGAATCCAATGTGTCAACTTAAAAACCTTTTTCAATATGCAAATAAGATTTCCTTATAAAGCCAGTGTGTCAGCACTTGATGATGACTCTCACATTTCCTGTGAGTGGTAGATGTCTTTTTTGACATTTCTTTTAACAAAGAAAACTGGCTTTTTGTATTAGGAAGACCTTTGTAAACTTTGTTCTTGTGCGAGGACCTGTGCACGTTTATGTTTTTTATTCTCTAAAGAATTACAGATTTGCTGATGGGACCATGGGTTTTGTGTTTTTGGTGTTTTGTTTTGGTTGGTTTGTTTGGATCAGTGAATTCTTCTTCAATACTGAAACAGAGTCTGACATTTATTTCAAAAACAGGGAGGTACTGTGGCTTTACTGCCTTTTTAATATTTTCATGCCCTAATTTCAGAGAGGCATTTCTAACAAGTCATAGTCTGATTTATCTGTGAGAAGGCTTTGTTAAGAGAATTGCTATTAGATATTTGCTTAAATTTGTGATTGAATAGGTTCCTAGGTGACCCTGGAAAATATGCTTTTCTTGTTCAGGTTATTTTCTGCTGAGAGAAGGTCAAATGAATTAAGGTACCTACATGTGGTGTTGCATCCTTATCAGAAGATACAACTGTAGCTGTGATACTATATAGCTACTTGTCATTTCATATTTCAGTGGCTGATGCAAGTTTGTAAGTTATATAACTTAAAACATTTATATTATTTTATTGTTCTGCAAAGCCAAGGAGTAAATCAATGTCTGCAGTGCTTAGAAGTCTAGAACTTTCCCCAGCATTATGAATTTTCTCAGTAGAATATGTCTAAAACACCCATTTGACATAGATAAATTCACATTTGAGATATTTGCCTTTGGGTGTATTAGCATATGTATTTACACAGAAAAAACTTCTTCTCTCTTGCCCTCCTCTTCTCTCTTGCCCTCCTCTTCTCTCTTGCCCTCCTCTTCTCTCTTGCCCTCCTCTTCTCTCTTGCCCTCCTCTTCTCTCTTGCCCTCCTCTTCTCTCTTGCCCTCCTCTTCTCTCTTGCCCTCCTCTTCTCTCTTGCCCTCCTCTTCTCTCTTGCCCTCCTCTTCTCTCTTGCCCTCCTCTTCTCTCTTGCCCTCCTCTTCTCTCTTGCCCTCCTCTTCTCTCTTGCCCTATCTTTAAGTAAAAAGAAGCAGCCTTTAACTTAGCTGCTTGGATCTCCTTGCTTTTGGGCTGTATACTCAGATGCAAGCTTCTGACAATTAGGAAACTCTCATAAAGTTACGTTGAATAGAAATTCAGAGCTCTATTTTGTTTGCTTCTAATCTAAGGATGTGAATACCTGCAGAGATAAAACAAAATAAGTGACAAGTTCATGTATTTAAACAGCTGAGAAATATATTGCCATATTGATGGAAATTAGGCATGTGAGCTGCTCTATACTGGTTGCTCCAAGGACTGTTCTCTTTAAACCTCCATCAATTAATAGTGACTTCATTTCCATGGAGTGTTAGTAGTTTCTTTCAAAGTTTCTTCATGTACCAAAAATATATATTTTTCTTTCCATCAGTTACTGAGAAATAAGAAAAAGACACAATGAAAACTCAAGGGACAAGAAAATACGGTCTCTTTTTTTCTGGTTTATCAAGCTACCTTTAACCATGTGGTGTAACAGGAAATAACATAATAATTTTTATATTTGCCCATCACAGCAGCAAATGTTCTCTGAAATGTCAAACCAATCTTAACATGTCTCCTAAATGTATTGTCATACTCCATCAAAAGCAGTAGACCATACTGGATCGTCCAAGAGTTCCTATAGGGCCTTAGCTGCCTCTCAAGCACAGTGAGCACTGTCCTTTTCTTCAAATGATTAAAGTTGTGTTTTCAAAAGTAGAAGAAGGAAAATGGAGATGCTTTGAGGAAAAGATTTCTGAGAAGAAGATAGAAGAATTGGTATATAATGTTAGAAAATGTAGGACGTGAGGAAAAATGTGTCTTAATAAATGCCTAAGGGGTTTTGATCTATTGGATCAAAAGTCAAATAGAAAATTAGTAAGACAATCTTGCAATCAGACCACCAGTATCAATAGGTGTAAACCAAATTAATGAAAGGCAGAAGATGATCAGGAACTGTGAACATTTAAAAATGAAGGATTCAGTTGAGAAATTCTTCAACTACAATCATGAGGATGAAAAATAGAACAGAAAGAGCTGAGGGCATTGCCAAAAGGTATTGTTTTGAAGCAGGTAAAAGTCAATCGGTTTGGGAACATTTCAAGCCTCTATGCTTCCAAGTAGAAAGGATCTAGTGGTTAGAAAAGGAATTTGCAGACATGTATATTAGTTCTGCCTTTTTCACTGGCTCCCAGCATGACCGTAGGCAAATTGCTTCTTAGATCAACAGGCATGTGTTTCAGCTTCTCTCCCTGTGCGCTGCCTAAATGGGATTTTCCTTAATTCTTGTAAAGATCCTTGGTGTAAAATGTTATTACGTACTTAGGACACTGTCTGGAAAAGAACAGCAAGTCTACTTGTTTGTGTGTCAGTTTTCATATCAATTAACTCCTTTGTTTTATTCACTTGTTTACTGCTTTTTTAACATTCTTCCAGGACCCAGCTAAACCACGTGTACTACATTGTCATCTGCCATATAAAATGATTGCTCTTTATAATCTTCAGGACTTTTAGCTTTCTTTTTCTTCCCTCCCCTCACTCACACATTCACTTCTGCTTCTTTTAAAATTACAGTCATTCTTTGTGCAACTGTTCTGTCTTCCTCAGAATATCTGGCTTCAGGCTGGTACAAGCTTTATTTGTCATTCGTTTCTGTATATTAATCATTCCATTAATATTGCAGTTCTTAATGGTGGATGCAGGCATGTTAATGTCTCCTGTAACTTTTTTATCATCGAGGAACCTTTACAGTGATAGACTATTCCTATAGGGAACATTTGAAAAGAAGTTAAAACAGTATAGTAAATTAAATAGATTAAAACTTCCAAACATATTGAAAATATAATTTGCCTACTAAGATTGGTAACCTTTGGGTTATTCTACTTTAAGATCTCTTTTCTTTAAGGTTTTATACCCTTTAAATATGTGGAAAGAAGTTGCTCACTATTGAAAATATCTGCACAGCAGGCATTTGGTTTTGCCCATATCTGGAATTGTCTCATGTTTCAGTAGAGATGGTGAGCAGACTACAAATCACACGTATGCAGAGAGCAGCAGAAAAAGGGACTCAAGAAGGGCACCCCTGCCTTCCGCTGAAATTTTTCCTCTGATTTATTCACAGATAGAGGAGAAATACTTCAAACATGTCTAAGTCCTGAAAGACCTTGTCAGTCCTGTAATCGATCAGTGTCCTCAGAACAGTGATGAAGATGATCATGTACACAACTCCTACATTTACGTGCAAGAAGCCACCTAGAGGATGACAGATATAACTTTATCACAGCAGGTAATTTGCCATATGTGATGAATTAATTTACCTTTTGCTTCCAATTCTCATCTTTTTGTCCTTTTTAAACTTCAGTAAAAAACCCTCTCAGTTGATTCTCAGAATGTATTTCTCAGATTTCTGTTTAAATGTTCTCTCATTTTAGAGACTACCTAGATGCTGTGAGCTTACATTTCTATTGCTCTACCTCTTATAATAATAATAGCATTGGCTGGGATTGGGCAGGTGTGGTAAAGTAAAAGAGATGTGCAGAGAGGGGAAGACTTGGGTACATACTCCATGGGTACCCTGGGACAAACCAATGAATATCTTTGTGGTGGTTTAGCCCTGGCTGGAGGCCAGATGCCCTCTAATGCCACTCTATCACTCCCCTTTTCAGCTGGAAAGGGGAGAAAATATATATTGAGAGTTTTAGGATTTGAGACAAAGACAGGGAGAGATCACTCTGCAATTAGTGTCATGGGCAAAACAGACTCAACACAGAATAAAGGAAAGAAAAACTAGTTTATTACAACTACACAACTACACTACACACCCAGTGAAACCAGAGTTGGGTAATGAGAAGTGCAGCCAGATCTTAAAGCACCTCCCCCCACCCCTCCCTTCTTAGCAGACTTCACTTTAATCATTATTTTACTCCCTTCTTCCCCCCCATCATGGCCTGGGGAGGGGCAGGGACTGGGGGAATGGGGTTTTGGTCAGTTCCACAAGCTGCTTGCCTTCTCCAGATCTCAAAACACCTCTATTTCCCCATCCTTCATCTCCTTCTTCACTGACTTTGGTGCCTGCACTGTTCCTCACATCTTCTCACTCCCTTCTCTGCTAGCAAAATGCAGCTGCTTTTTTTTTTTTTTTTTTTTTTTTTTTCCCCTGCTAAATGTGATTCCCAGAGGTGCTGTGACCATCACTGATGGGCTCAGCCTTGGTCAGCAGCGACTATGGCCTTGAATCTGACGATGTTTGCTCTGGGAAGGCTGCAGAGAGCTTCTGGCTGCTTCTTGCAGCAGGCCCCCCTTCTCCACCAGAACCAAGCCACACAAAACTGCAACAATCTTTAAGCATGGTAAATTAGGAAATTATTTTCTGTTGAACTTCAAATGACTAAGTAACTGTCTGTGAGAGATATATTTGGAGACCTGTTTGTCTTACTACTAATATAACTACCTGTTTAAAACTGGATGAGCTCATCTGCCCTGTAACACTGGCTCTATTCCTTTAATTTTCTCGGCTTAATATTTTTATATTTAATGCAAAATTACTTGGTTCTGTTTAATTTTCCCTTACTAATAGCTTTGTCTCAAAAATAAGAATATATGTGCCGTCATTTCTTTGTCATTTTTTCTTGTAACCCCTAGTATGCAATTGCAATTTATTGCAGAAAACTAATTTTTTTTTTTTTTTCCCCTTACTTGGTTTTTGACTTCCTTAGATAGGTTGTGGAGTCAGTTCAGTATTCAGCAGCTAATGTAAATGCACGTGACTGGTGTGATTTATGACAATTTGAGCAAAATTTCTAAGTCAGGATTATATAAAATAGTTCACATTTTAGTTTAGTAAGGCAGGGCTGATAGATTCTCCAGAGTGCTTTGCAGTTGTTTATTGTTTGCTTGGTTTTGAATAGACATGTATACCACCAGATACACAAGGGAAAAAATGAACTAGGCTTAGTTCAGGTGTCCAAGTGTCTTGAACTGAACCTCGTGTGTTCAGTTTATTTTTAATACTACACTCAAGGAAAGGATAACACATATTTTTAGATGTTCTTGGAGCTTACAAATTCACAAGAAGGTGTGTTTCCCACCTCACTACTTCTACATATACACTCTGATTAATGCAGATGTGAGTTATGCATTAGCATCAAGGGAAGGATTTTACAGCAGCTAGTGCTGAGGCACAGCAAGTCTGAGTGGGTGGTGACAAGAGAATAAACAGTGACTTTCCAGTGGGAGTCTGTAAAGGCTGATGAGGAGTCTGTCTAGAGAAAGGCATCTCATCTGTTCTGCTGTATTCAGACTCATAGACTAGGCACCTAAAATAATACACATCATCAGAACACTGTTGGGGGATCCAGTGCTGCCCTTATCTGCTTTAAGGCAGATACTCATCGATTCTTGTTTGTAGATAGGAGAATTCTGCAGCCTTAAAATGCAAAGCAGTATGCAGTCTGGAAGAGTGAGTAAAGTGACTGCAACAGCCATGGAAAAACCAAAGAGAGCCTATTGTGGTCAGAGAGGTCAGCATTTAAGTCTTGGAGGGCAAATAGGAGCTGAAAATGTAGTGCAGAACTATTTGCGAACATGTGGTTTTATTTTTTTCCCCACTTTTTTTTCCCCCATTATTTGGAACTTTCTGAAAGCATTTAAAGGGCTGTGCAGACTTTCCAGGAGGGACTTCAATAACTTCTTTCTTCAACACATTTTTCTCTGTTTTTAATTAGCTCTAATGTAAAGCAACTGCTACTGTGAGCACATGCGTAACAGTGTGGAACTAAGGAGTGTGAGATAGAGTGGTGGGGCGGGAAAGGAAAGAAAAAAATGAGAAAAAAGAGAGTAAAGGATATAGTCAGAGATATTACTGGTAAGTATACATGGAAAAGTTTAAATCTGATTAAGAGTGGACAAGGGATCAGTTTTCATAGAAACATGAGAATTCCTGGTTCATAAAGTCTAATCCTCTGCTACTGGAAGAAACTGGGTTGCTTATGTGTTCCTCAGTTTTCACTGTGTAGTGAATAAGTCATGTGGCAGTTATAGAATCATAGAATCATAGAATGGTATGAGTTGGAAGGGACCCCAAGGATCACAGAGCTCCAACCCCCCTGCCACAGGCAGCGCCACCAACCTCAGGCCTGGATCTACACTAGGTTGCCCAGGGCCCCATCCAACCTGGCCTTGAACACTTCCAGGGACGGGGCATCCACTACCTCTCTGGGCAGCCTGTTCCAGCCCCTCACCACTCTTTCTGTAAAAAACTTCCCCCTAATATCTAATCTAAACCTTCCTTCCTTTAGTTTTAATCCATTCCCCCTTGTCCTGTCATTGTCTATCCTTTTAAAAAGTTGAATCCCCTCCTGTTTATAAGCTCCCTTCAGGTACTGGAAGGCTGCAATGAGGTCCCCCCGCAGCCTTCTCTTCTCCAGACTGAACAAGCCCAGCTCCCTCAGCCTCTCTTCATAGGGCAGGTGCTCCAGCCCTCTAATCATCTTTGTGGCCCTCCTCTGAACCCTCTCCAACAGTTCCACATCCTTGTATTGGGGGCCCCAGATCTGGACACAGTACTCCAGATGGGGCCTCACGAGGGCAGAGTAGAGAGGGACAATCCCCTCCCTGTCCCTGCTGGCCACCCCTCTTCTAATGGAGCCCAGGATACCATTGGCCTTGCAAGCTGCAAGAGCACACTGCTGGCTCATGTTAAGTTTCTGATCCAGCAGAATCCCCAAGTCCTTCTCAGCAGGGCTGCTCTCAAGAAGCTCTTCTCCCAGTCTGTATCTATGGCTGGGATTCTTCCGGCCCAAGTGCAACACCTGACACTTGGCAGTGTTGAACCTCATTAGGTTCACCCAGGCCCATCTCTCCAGCCTGTCAAGATCCCTCTGGATGGCTTCCTTTCCTTCTAGGGCGTCGACCACACCACTCAGCTTGGTGTCATCCTCAAACTTTCCAAGACAGTATCCTTCTGGATCATCGTGACTGGAATTATTTATCCACCCAGTATCTGGCAGGTGAGTCCACCAGTTAACGCGACCTTTTCTGCTGGCCATCTCCTTCCAATGACACAAATGCTGGCATAATGGCCAGGAGCTCATACTGGAGGCAGGATCAGTAGAGGAAGAGAGAGGAGAAGGTTGTCCATGCTTTGGGCTATACCTGTGGGTGTACCCGGAGGCATGTAAGGAGACATAAAGATGTCCCTGTAGACAAATATTCCTTGGAGGGGAGCTTTAGGAAACCCTGAAACAACCCAAGATGTAGATTTTAATGAATAGTTAGCGAAACCCCCAAATTTGGCATCTATCTTTTGACCTTATTAACATGCTTTTAACATCCAAACTTCTGGTGTTGTTTAGATAGGAAAACAGAAAATAATTGTTCTTCTTAACATTAAACAGTATTCTTCACCAGCATCTCAATTTAAAGTAAAGAGGGCAAAAAATCAACATCCTAATTTTCAGACAGGAAAGCCAAGGCACAGAAAAGTGAAACAGCTTGTCCTAGTTTGTGCAGGAATCTGAGTGATCCCTGGTGATCATTAAGATGAATCCAGCCTATTCTTGGCTAATGAGGCCAAAATTATAAGATGTTCTGAATGTGGCTGAGACAAGATCAGACACACTATGTGAAAGTGAGAAGTTTACTAGATGTTATACATATATATTCCATTCAGCAGTGTGAGAGGACAAAGGCAAGAAAAGAAATCCTTGACTTGGAGATGCTGGTTAGATTAGGACTGTGTGTTGTTTTCAATAGTTAATAGTTGGGATATATGAAGGAGAAGTGCAGTCAATTTACAATCAACCTAATCTAAAAGTTTAAACAAGGTTATGCACCAGTCTAGACAAATTTATTGTAAGTTTGTTTAATTAATGTAGAGCTTTTTTTTTTTGCTTTTATTTTTTTAAGCATTGCAGTGCTCTCCATATCTGAACTTGGTGGAATTAGTAGAGGATTCTATTAAGCTGTGACTTTACTAATGTAATTTGATGGCTCAACATCTCACTGTGCCTAGTTTTCATTATTTGTTCTGCTTTAAGATTTGACATGATCAGTCAGATCTAAGAAACGTAATTATGCAGTGTAGAAATAGACTGCAAGATTTTAAGTCCCCACAGAAAAAGCCAGTGGGTATGTAATTAAGAACGAGAAAAAAGGTCGACCTACTTTTTCCATTTAGTCTAAACTTCTTATTGATCTATCTTTATTTCTCTCTATTGATCTATTTATCTGCCTATCCAGTCTGTCACTAATAATCTTGACCTTATTTTGCATTGATTGATCATTTAAACTAATTTATAGCCTGAATGTTGGTAATTTAATAATGTGAGCCAATTAGGAGTTAAATAGAATCAATAAACCACTCTGTGACATCAATGAGGGAAACATTGAAGTACTGCTGTCTCATTATCTGTTTCAGCATTTTATTTTAATACTTTTAGAGCTGAAGTCAACCAAAGATATAGATGAAACTAGGAAAATAATTCATTGCTTGTTGTTATATTTTAGCTATCAAATTTTTCCAGCTTCAGATAATAAAAGCCAGAAAAGGGTGTTATTTGTTCAATCTCAGCAGGTACTCTTCATCTAATCAACACCTGGTATGAGAAAGGATGTATTTGACTTCTCACTCCCACTTTCATCACAACTGTAATCCTTGTTTTCCAGCTGTTCTGCCCTTCACATCTATTTCGGAAGTAAAAGAGCAGCCTGATATCTTCTTTGTCAACCACCTCACAACTCAGATCAGTGTAATTCAGGGACAACTCACCATTTTGGTGAGAGGCTGAAATGTTTCCCCCAGAGAAAATTTGGAAAAGCAGCATTTCCAGTATAAGAAATAACAGAGAAAAGAGTTGGTTGGAAGAGAGTAAAATTGATGATTCCTGATAACGGCATACAATTACATGCTTCCTCCACTTGAGGTACGGTTATCATCATGATTTTGTCTCACAGGTACAGAAAAGGACTGGATCCACTAAGAAACCAGATGGAATGGAACCTGTAGTCACGTGCCTTCAGCTAGCTCATGTACTTTCATAAGATTCTGGCTTTCAAAGGACAAGTGTTGGTTACACCATCTTTTGTGCAACACCTTTTGCCAATCTCTAGTTCCTCCAGCAAGACCAAAAGCAAACCAAATACCTAGAAAACAGTTTCATATCCTGAAAGAAGCAAGTCTGTGAGGTATGTTTGGGTATGAATGTCCTAGGGCTTGTTACATGTTATGGGGAAAGTGATGGTGGGAGTTGCTTGTGATGAGATCCATTGCTCTTCCTTACTGAATACCTTTGTGGAAAAGCTATTTTCTTGCCTATTCACTGTGTATCTAAATGAGCAAATAAATGTAAAACAATATATGAAAACTTAGCAAAATTTGAGATCTTAGGTTTTCTTTCACAAGTCTTATCTCCATTTTATTCCTAGATTTAAAGCTTCTTTGGTCTATACATCACTTGTTTTGGATTAATTATAACTATGATTTCCCACAGGCTAGAGTACAATTTGTCATTCCTGCCTCTGGATGGTGACAGACACATCCCGCTAGGCCAAGAGCTGGACTATAAGTAAGTGTTAATAACATGCATTAGCACTGTTGTAAGCTTCTTGTTTACTTTCCTGTAAGCACTATCAGATGTTGCTCTTTTGTTTTGGAATTTATTTTGATTCATTTTATTGCCTTCCTGATAAATCAGTTTTAGCCACAAAACACAGATTATTATGGGTTTATACATAAGCTCCTGTGAAGGTACTAGATGCTGTCCATGTGCCATTGAGCAGCAAATATAATCCTTCCTCTAAAATCTTTGTAATTCTTTGTAATCCTTTCCCTAAATTCTACTTTTCCACCTGGATGGACAGTGTAGTGGTACTGGCCTACCCCTCACCAGGTTCTGATTTAAGGTTGTTAGCTCTACTCTGAACAAGTCTTTTCCCTGTGCCAGAACAGATTAGCTCTGGCTATGTAAATCCAGATGTTTGCCACATGAATAATTATTATTCTGTCTGAAAGCCCATGACACATTAGGAGAAGGATACTACATGCCAAATAACAACCAGCCAGAATCCCACTTGCCTATTACTTCATTCTGGGGGAAGAAAGTAATGTGCAACCTCCAGACCTGCATATATTTACACATCAGCACTCCCATCAGTGTCTGCACCATACAGCCACTTCCTGATTTCAACTCTTTTATGCTGGGTCTTTTTTGAGATTCAGTCTGAATTGTGAATGGGATGAACAGAATAGAAGGCGCAGCCTTTCACCTCCCCCCCCAAACCCCCCCCCCCCCCAAGCAAACATCCCTGCCTCCAACAGCAGGCATTTAAGGCAACATTTTAACAGGCATCTGCAATGGAAAAGGCAAACAGCACTGGACTCCATAAGGGGTTGATAGAGAAGAATACAGAGATATTAGATGCTGCTACAGAACCAGATGACATGTCCTCATTTTAGATTATAGCCACACAGTATTTTTTCAAATCTGTTGTAAAAGAAAATTTTAAAAAATTCTATCAAAGTGTTATAAACACTTCATTGATATCGTTAGTGTAAGAGTGGGAAAAATCTCCACAAAACTGGTATAGGGTGACAGGGAGAGTTTTGTCTGGTAATCAAAAGCTATATGAGTGCCATTAAGACTAACAGCATGGTCCATCTGTCCTCGTCCTTTCGTAGTTCAGTAATAAAGAGAGCTTTTTATACAAAACAGGAAAATTCTTCTCCCTCCCTCCCTGATCTGTGCAGTTTATAAATACCCAGCTGCAGAGTATCTGGGAAAATAGCCCAATTTTTTCATGAGTGTGTCATTCATGTGCCAGAACCACATGTACAACTGGAATTACTCTTGCCAAACCAATTGCTTCTGGCCCTCAGGTTTCTGGGGTAGAGGTTGTTCTAGAAGAAATCAGACAGTACACAGAAGTGTTTGATGCTCTTCTCTAAAGTTTCTGCATTGATAGGTTATACAGTATTTATCCATTGTGAAAACTGTTTTTCATGGTGACCTAATGGAAGTGCCACAGAAACAATGGAAGAAATGAACATCATCGTCTTCCTGACTGATGAGCAAGCTCCTTGGTGAGAAATGGGGACATCAAAGAAATCTGGTTATTGAAGAGACAAATTCTCATGACAATACCTTTCAAATGAACTGTATCTCTAATTTTCTCTATTGTTTTCCTTCTTAAACTCAAATCACAGCATGGTCAGTATGCACCATTAGAGGGAAGAACCCTACTAAGCTACAATTTTCTAATACTATTGCATAGTCAGCTGAGCTTACGTATACACACACAAAGATTTTTGTTTCATATTTCTTACATCATTCTCTAGTAATCAATCATCCTGCAAAGCATCTCAGATTCAAAACAAGAAAAGAGGTTAGAGAGAAGAAAAGGGAGCTGGATACAAAAATGCATGGAATACAAGTACTAAAGATGAAAAACATGGAAATCTACAGTTAAAGAGTAAGTAGATGGTAGTTCCCTTTCCATAAAACAAGAAAAAGAAAAGTAGAATCTTTACCTGTGTTGCGAAGATATACCAATTTTTCCTTTGTCGGTTTTGGGGGGTGTTATTTGGTTTTGCTTTTGATTTGGGGGGGGTCTTGAGGGGGCTTGTTGGTTTGTTTGAGGGTTTTTTGGGTTCTACCATGGAGCAAAAAACACCAGAATAAATTAAAGTAATCATCGCATAATTTGGGGGCGACAGGTGATGTTTTTGCTTGTTTGTTTGTAAATCACAACTTATTCCACACATTGAAAATCTAAGCACTTCAAAATTAGTCCTTCATTTGCAGATCTATAATTTATATCTTTTTACTTTTTGTCTGACTCTAAAAGCTAGGTCAATGGAATAGATTTCCTTGAAGAGCAAAGAGGGTTGTCCATTTCCCTTCCTCCCGAGTCAGTTATTTTTTTAATTTCCTTTTCATGTAAGCTCTTTTTGCATTATTTCTAAACCTTGCTGTGAGTAGGTTTGTAAAAAGTGAAATAAAGTATCTGGAGATTCCATTAATGGAGTCCATTCATTAATGATAAAAAGCATTGAATTAAGACTCTTACATTAGTGGAGTTTCCAAATAAGAGTAAAGGTTTTTTCCAAATATTCCTCTGTTGATTTTTTTTCTTTTGGTCCCGAATTTCTGTTTATATTACAAAAATATATCTTTTCATTTAATTTTTGCTGTTCCATAATTCTCTTTTTGTCCTTTATTTTGAATTTTAGTTTTTCCCATATTGAACTTGAAAGAAAACCACACTTATTTAACTGCCAGCTCTTCAGAGCTTAGAGACTAAATTGCCTTGGAAACTAGTTTATGTAAGGATAATGGATTTCTGTTATTTGACAAGTCAGCAATTTAATTATATATTGACAGATACAGTTCTGATTACATCTAAATTTATGATTGGTTAAAATTTCATTTTACAAGAATAGATTAATGATTAAATATCAGATTATCTGTAGATTTTTGTATTTTGATTTGTTCATCATTCCACAGATACAGATAATAAAACGAAAACCATTGCAAGAACTTGTTTAAAAATTAAAAGAAAATTACGTTTTGAAAACCAATCCTGAATTTTGCATGGGACAGGTTTAAACTGGGTTATAAAATTTTACATATTTAATCTCTCACAGAAAAAGCTCCTGGTGGTTATACCCAGGTTATTCGAACTCAGTATTCCAAGATGATACAAAAGCATTTGGAGTACCTATGTTAACTAAAAGGGTAGCATAACTCCTCCACACAGCATGGGCATGACCATCAGTATAGAAATTCATCTGTTGTTCTCCATCCCTTGGGTCAGCGCTTTGTGCAGGATCTCTAAGACTTCCCCAGGCTCTATATGCTGGGCTGCAGTGTGCTGAGGGATATCAGCAGGGCATCTAAGAAATCCATTTTCTCTTCTGCAAATTCAAAACACTCCTCTTAACAGGTGCCATGAAGAAGAGCAAGCTTGTTTCATGCTGCAAAGATGCAATTCCTACCTGATAACCATGGAAAGAGTCAATAGGACTGATAAATTAGCAAACTAAGCTGGGATCCTTGGGCAGGGGGTAAAAAGCAAAAAAGGGTTATTTCTAATACGCAGGGAAACAAATAGACAGATCCCGGATCTGCTTTGGGATTTTTGTATTTTCAGTGTCTTGTTTGATCTCATCAGATTTGAATGAGCCATGGTCAACCTTTTAAAGGTTCCTTTAAAAGAAATACCTGTGACTGAAGTTGTAGCTCATGCCTAGGTTTGATGGTGGCTTTAATTTTAAAGTCCACGGTTTTATGGTTTATTTGCCCTCCAAGAGCCCGCTTCCTCCAAGGTGGAGAGATTACCAAAAATGTTTGTGCAGTGATAATCCTTCTAGATTTATCCTCTCAACATGCAGTTCACCACCTGATTTGAGGATTATACAAGGATTAAAACAAATTTCAGATAAAATTATAATGCAATGTAAAAACTGCAGTTTCTGATTTGAATATGCTTTCTTTGTTGCTGTCTATTCCTAACAAGTCTTTCTCCAGAAAAATTTAAGCATGGGTGTTACTTTATTTTGTTTCTATGTTTCAAGGTGGTACTATTAATAATATAAGTTTTGGTTAAAAGCTGAGTGTTTTGTTCAAGGGAAGATGTCTTAGAAAGTATCACTTTAATTCACACAGCTTGTACACCACTGGAGTACTTTCCAGTATCAATTCTATCTAGTTTTGTCTCATAAATATTCGCAGAAAGCACTCCTTCTTAGCTTTAAAACCTGACCTCAGGTCCATGATATTGGACATGGACTTTTATCTTTGTAATCCTGAAGAGAACTGTCATGGTAATGCTGGTTTCTAAATAGTAAGTGCCAGTCATTTACTGAAATAAATACCAGAATGTGTATTGTTGACATTCATAAATCACAGATCTGGGGATGTTTTGCTGAAAATTTCCCATTGATGCTTCTACAATAAAGGAGCTGTAGTTTAGAAAATCTTGAGCAGGGACTTCCATGTTTTGCTCACAAGTGGATGCTTCAACGTGAGAAATCAGGTTAGGAGTCCTATATAACAAGATGCATCTTCAGTGCGATACCTAAATTGAATGCAATATCTCTAAAAGGCCTTTCTTTGCAAGCCTTCTAAAATTTGTTTCATGTTCACAGAATCACAGAATCGTAGGGGTTGGAAGGGACCTCGAGAGATCATCGGATCCAACCCCCCTGCCAAAGCAGCTCCCTAGGACATATTGCACAGATAGGCGTCCAGATGACTCTTGAATATATCCAGAGGAGACTCCACCACCTCCCTGGGCAGCCTGTCCCAGGGCTCTGTCACCTTCACTGGGTAAAAGTTCTTCCACATGTTGGTGCGGAACTTCCTGTGCTCCAATTTGCAGCCATTGCCCCTTGTCCTGTCCCCACAGACACTGAAAAGGGGCTGGCCAATTCCCCCTTCATCCCATACCTAAGATATTTATAAACATGAATTAGGTCCCCCCTTAGTCGTGTTTTCTCCAGGCTGAACAGCCCCAGCTCACTCAGCCTTTCCTCATTCAGGAGATGTTCCAGGCCCTTAATCATCTTTGTAGCCCTTCTCTGGACTCTCTCCAGGAGATCCCTGTCTTTTTTACACCAGGGAGCCCAGAACTGGACACAATACTCCAGGTGGGGCCTGACCAGGGCAGAGTAGAGGGGGAGGATCACCTCCTTCGACCTGCTGGCCACACACTTCCTGATGCATCCCAGGATCCCATTGGCCCTCTTAGCCACCAGGGCACACTGCTGGCTCATAGCCAACCTGTCATCAACCAGGACGCCCAGGTCCTTCTCCACCTTTGGAAGCATTTGAGAAGCCCTGGTTCAGAACACATGGAAACAAAGGTAACTGGTATTATTTAGTTTTGCTGTGCTGCCTATAGCTTTCAATGAAGTTGAAGATGTAGCAGTAGAATAGATAGGATAAAGAAAAGCTCTTAAATTCACTTGTCATTACGCTTTTCTTGGTTAAAATTCACGATTGCAAATGATACGGAAGAATTAAGCTTGGATGCATGGTAGAGATAAACCTGACATGGGCTGCAGGCATGCGAGCTGGCATGGAAATTAGACACTTTTCAACAACTGTCTGCAAAGGAAACCTGTTTTTCTGTCACTCAGATTATGTGTTATTTGGGGTATTTCATGCATTTATCCCTTAGAGGTTACATATAGAGCAGTAATGAAGAAATACACCAGCTGTAAAGGTAGAATACCAAAAATGGAAGTCTGAATTCAGCTGTAGCCTTTTATCTGTTCTGCTTGCCTGACCCCTGCAAGCATGTTACTGGGAGATGGGGGATTAATCATAAAACCAGTAATAATACAATAAACTGGGTACAAACTGTGCAAAGTCTTGCTCATAATTCATATCTAAATGCTAGATGCCTGGAGAATTCTTTGAGGTCAGTATCAAGAGGACATTATATGCAGTGCCAGCACTGACACACAAATCTTGATTTCCATGTGAAAAACTTGTATCATAATAAAGATTATTACAGTATTATTACAGCCCGGTAAGCTTTGTCACCTCCAGTCAGATTGTCAGAAGAGAGCTCCGTGTGCGTTGTTACATTTCTGTTGTAACTCAAAGGAAGCCTAAATTAAATAAGAAAGTGACATTAGGTAAAACCAAAGGTCTAGTAAAAATCAGGAAAGCAAGGTAGGCTCACTTTTTTGTACTTGACTTAGCCAGTTTGTTAGGCTTGAAGTTTGTTGCTGAAAACAGCATCCTCCCTACCTTACTTCAGTAGAGAAGTTTACTGGGGTGAATACACTGAATGTAAATGTCTCTGGGCTTTTGGGTTTAAATCAACCATTTGCACTGCCTTTTATTTTATCCCATTAACATTTATATGCTCAGGAAGGGAATACTTAGGGGTTTGTTATTTTCCTCTTTACATCCTCAAGTACAGACAATAACCCCCTCTGGTTTTGAACTAGAGCCAGGAGATTAAACTAGCCCAAGTAATAATAACTGTCCTCCTCTTGTAGAAATAGACACTGGAACTATGTGTTCTCCCAGGTGTCTGCCTGGCCCTGGTGCCGTTGGCTACACCCCCATGAGAGTTTTAGAAGGAAGAACAGCCAAGCCCAGCTCCCTGCTCCAGGCTCTCGTTTTACGTTGTTACAAAACGCAGGCAGTTGTCACTGTGTCACAATGCCACACTTGCCAGATAGGGTTAAACCCATCTCTTTCACCGTAATATATGCTCAGATGAGATGTGAGGACCATCTCGCAGATCAAATAAACAAGGAAGAGATAATGATTAAATAAAACAACAACCAACCAAAAAAACCCCAAAACAAACAAACTGAAAACTGGAACACAAACGCTGTACTCAGCTGTATCGTTGATAAAGAAGCATAAGATCACAGTTTTCATAAGCTTTCTCTTAGGAATATCACTTGAAAATTCTCTGGAGTTGCTTATGTGGCAACATCAATTGCAGAACAAAAATAAAGCTTCAGTTCTCCCTCAAGTTCTGGTAAGTTAAAACTATAGCTCGTGCTCCCCACTATCTGATGAACAGAGAATGCAGCAGTATTTTCAAATTTCTTAGGTTTTATAGAGACAATGACTCACCCCCAGAGCCACTAGTAGTTGTGTGATAATTGAAGATAAATCTGAGATTCTGTGAAACAATTTGAAGCAAATACTCTTGAGCATCTTTTAACATAGATTTTTTCCCCCTCTAGAATATTTTGTTTCCAGGAATACAGATTTGGATTATTTGTGTTGGGGACTGCAATCTCTATACTATTTATTTTAGGAGGAATTCTTATAACAGATTCTTCCTTGTAAATACTCAAAAGTGGTAGATCAGAATATGCCTGATCTTTATCAGGGTTTATACCTCTACACATTTTCCAAAGTCAGCCTTCTCACTTTACTACAGGTCATACAGCTCTTCCCCTGCTTTTTCAGCCCTATAAGACGGTGACATCTCTAGTAGCACATCTCATGCTTCACAGCCCTGACAGATGCACCCTCAGTCTAAGTGAAAGGTGTGGGGAGGCTTGGTCATTACATGAATGTGAAAACCAATGTGTGTGACATGAAGGTGTCTTGTCTTGTGATAGTCCTTATCTCATCCCTCCCCAGTCCCAAGTTTTTCTTCTGGGGTACTCTGCACAGCACTAATTCTCTTGAGCCAAACCTATACAAGTACTTAGGTACCTAAAAATCAGAATAATTGTATTTACAAAAGTTTACATAATTAGGCAAATCCTCTAAAGGTTTTGATTTAAATTTCCCAATTATTTTTGCAGGTGTCTCTTTTATAAGGTCTCCCTGGGTGCTTCAGTATTTCACTTTTAAATATCCAGTGGTGTCCATCTTGCATGTTAGGGCATTGAGTGAACTGCTGTCATGGATGTACAGTGCAAGAATATGGCCACACATATTAATAATCAACATGCTGTACCATAGGTTCTCCATTAATACCCATTAAGTACTCAAGCTTGAGTACATCCATTTTTCTCTCTGCCCAGTTACACACCGGAGACTCCAGGCAGGCTTTGTGCCGTTTCCATTGGCAGCACAAGCCTGCCGCTTGCAGAATAGAACAGCTTGAACTTTTCACAGTTGCAAATCAGATTTCTCTATTGGAGGAGTGATTATTTTTTTAAAGGCAACATTTTCCTTTTTACCTAATTATGTTGCTCTCTGTGTAATAGATGGAAGCAATTGAAATATCCTGGGTTTATCCTTGGATTTTCAGCTGAGGAGAAAATAAACAACCAGGCACCATTCTGTGACAATGGCTCTCTGGGGAAAGAAAGATACATGCACTCTTTCTTCTTGTTCTGCAAAAGATCCCCAAGTAATTTGTCCAGGTCATTTTATACAGTCAGCATAGCTCCTGACACATGTGTTCATTTTCCCCCAGAGCAAGGGACACGATAACTCATTACTACTGTAGGACTCTTCAGTGATTTAGTCAAGTTGCTGTCTGACTCGACGATTAATTCACACGGCTTCCTCAAAAACTCTTACTTAATAAAGTGACAGAGTTCTGGCTTGGCAGGTTCCCACTCTCTAGCAGAATAATTGTGTGGCCTTCTGCAGCACGCAGGCTGCTGGAAAACCTTCTGGGTCTGGACAAGCTGTTTGAAAAGTGACTTGGCTGCAAGACAAAGCCATGCTGGCTGAACCTCCGTGCTATCTCCCAAGGAGATTGCCATGGAAGTGCAGATAGCCTATTAACAACCTTCTCTGTTTGCTTCTGTCTCACTGTGCAGCAAAAATACTTGTTTAAAGGCAAACACAAAAGCTGTCAAACAGAAAGGGAAAATAAACAGCTGAGGTCCAATAGCACATCCCAAGTCATGGATCAGTGGCCAAGAGCATATGTGCAATTCAACACGTTATGTTTAAGAGCTACTTATAGACAAATGCCACCTAGAAGCAGTCACTTGTCCCAGACTTATTTATTTAATGGGTTGGGTTGGAAGGGACCTCAAATATCATCTAGTTCCCACCCACCTGCCACGAGCAGGGACACCCTCTACTAGACCAGGGTCCCCAGAGCCCCATCCAACCTTGCCTTGAACACCGCCAGGGAGGAGGCAGTCACAGCTTCTCTGTGCACCCTCTGTCAGGGCCTCATCACCCTCACAGGGAAGTATTTTTTCCTAATACCCAATCTAAAGTCTATCGTCTTTTAGTTTAAAACTATTACCCCCTTACCTTGTACTTGACCTTGTGGGACTTGATGTGGTTTGCACAAGCCCACCTCTCAAGTCTTCATACTCTGCACCTTGGTTTCACCAGCCCAGGGCTCCTCGTGCTGCTGTATCACTTCATGCACAACTTTGTCCCATGTATGTCTTTGACCTTTACTACGTTCTTCTAGATTATGTGTTTTCACCTTTTGCTTAGTTGTCAGTTGACATCTCAGGGTATATCTTTGAATTTTCTGTTCTTTATCAGCAGCCTTCTCCCTCATGGCCAATTTCTATTTCATGGTAATATGCAGAAAGTGGATATATAGGTAGAAGAGCTAATTAGGAACTTTGCATTGAGTCTCAGAAGACCCAAATTCCGTGGTTAGATTTACAAAATACTTTTTGTCTCCTGAATATAAATCTGATAATATATAAACTTTCATAGCATATAAAATTTCAGAGCACAGAAAGAATCTGTTTCCTGTAAATACAATGGAGTTATTTTTACCTGTGGTAAAAAGGGGTTTTGACAATGTGTCCTTCAGAGGTCCTTTCCAACCTCAATCATTCTGTAACATTTTTCCATCTGTGCAAGAAAAGCCACTTCTAAGGATCTCTTATCTCACTGCTATAATAACCCTGACAGAATCATCTCTATTGTTTCATGCATGTTGTAATTATGTCTGAGAGAAGGCAAATTAGAAAGTTTCTGTGGTCCACCAAATGAGCAAACTAAGTGGTGTCTGTGAGGTGGGATCGGGAACGTTGTAACATAAATAAAGTGCAGTGAGTGGGGCTTGTACCTGTTCATTAGCTAATTCAGAAGGAATTCTTTTCACATGAACACCATGTGGTACAAATGCTCAGCATTTGCTCTTCCTCCTCTTTTACTGAGAATTGCAAAAGGGAGTGGTTTGCAGAAATGGCTGCTTAAGCAGGTAAATGTTTGCTTCTGCACTGTAACAGTATGTCTCAGAGAATCTCTTCAACAGCTGTGAAGAACAGTTAGGGACTTGAGACTCTTTTTTTTCCTATCAGATTTATTATTTCTATAATGTAATTATGGACATGCAGGGGCAGGGATCAGGTCTCCAGCCTTCTGAAAACACGTAAAAGAAAAATATCATCTTAAAATCCTTCTAGTTATATAAAGCATAAGAAATAGACTTATTAACACACTGGAATGTTAAATAAGACCACAATGTTTGTAAGTAAAGAGCAGTTGTTTTCTTTATAGACATTTCAAGTCAGTGGCTGATCCAAAATATTATGGGAACAATCCTTTGGAAGTGTCTCCTTCAAAAATATTTTGCTTAAAATTAATTTTTTTTTTATTTCTTCTGTTTGTGGTGGTTTTTAACTGTATTTGTAATTACATATTTTAATTTTCTAATTGAAACAGTTCCAAAATTGAAGGTATAAATGCTGTTATTTATAACATGCTAATGTCAAGTGATTAGAATTATCCTTTGGCACCATCTCCATGGCTATTACTGCTTTAACCACAGTTGACACCAAATATTTTGTAGGCTGCATGGGGCAGGATATTCAACACTCTTCTAAACTCTGCATTCTTTTCCATGTACGTATTGCATGCAGAATATCAGGTCATAGTCATTAATATGAGCCAGCCAAAAGATTTGGCTTTTTATTCCTTCATATCTTTGCCCCATCATGTGACTTCCTAAATTTTAACAATGACTCTGATGATGAATAAGGAAACAACATACCAGAAATATCAGAATAAAAATGGAAATACAAGTAGAACATTAGAGGCTTTTGTGAAAACTTAATTTGCATGATTTATACTTTAATTATAATAAAAGTAGATTAGAGAGGCTGGGGGTGGCATTGGGATTGCTCTCTCTGCAGGCTTCTGCGATCTAGAGCCTACAGAGAGTCAGTTTTGAGATAGAGTGGGAAGGAAAATAAAAATACAGCTAACTATAAAAGATTATTTATGTATTCTCTTTATAGTTATCCTCAGTATTTTCCTGAGTTCCAGTTCTGTAAAGATTTTTGTTTGGATTTAGATACACACCGAGCCTTGCTGCCCCTAGTTTCTGTCCTGATTTCAGTGGTTTGGGTACACCTGAATAACCTGAGGTATATGTCTTTCTGAGAGAGAAGCTGTGTTTGTCTAGCTGGATATTTGTCTCCAAAGTCTTTGATGAGAGCATAGAATACCTTGGGTAGTGTAACAAGATCTGCAGAACATTCATACTTCATTTATATTGCATATGAAATTTAATTTTCTAGGGTTGATATTGGAGGTGCTAGTCGCTGCAGGCAGAGGTGCTTTTATGTCTCTTATAAGAAGAGCTAGATAGGTAAATATTGTGTTCTCATGCAGGACAAATGATATTCTAGAGTCAGTTGGAAAACATAGTTTCTGTTCCATGTGCATTGTTATACCCCAGTCATTACAATATTAATGGAGTTCCGTAAGAAATGCTTATCATTAATGAAATCTATCATACCCTGTTTACTCACTCTCCTTGTCATTTTCTGGAGGGGTCACAGTGATTGAGAAGCTATTAATTTGCCTGCTATAACGCATTCATTTTGGAGAAGGCATTCCACAGTTCAATCAAAAGATGAGGTATGTGAGGAAGAGAGTTCCAGGGAGACTCACTGCAGATCTACTTCTGCTCCTTGATGACTTTTTTTTAGCATGTCTGTACTTTCCTTGATGTAATACCATGTCATTCTGCAAACAGGCTCAAAAGAGTCCAGGATCTGGGGAGGAGATGAAGCCCTCAAAAAAAAAAAAGATTAGGACAAAGACCTTGAACTCAGCTGAAGATGTGTGGAAAGTAAGCAATTTCTGCCTCCTGTACTTACAAGTGAGATTGTCGTTCTTCAGTGCCTGAGGGTTTGTTTCAGTTGGAGAACTTAGCCTTTTTCTGCATTCTGCCAAACATAGATTCTACTCTTGTATCAAAACTTTACTGAGCTTCTCCTCCTTCTTTCAGAGTATGACACTGGGCAATATTTCTGTAGAGCTAAAGCCAGGTTTGTTTCCTGATGGTGCACTGCAATGGCTGCATGAATGGGGGGTGATGCAATATGTTGCTCTGTGTCATTTCTGGTCTCAGATCCTAGTATTATTCTGCTTTCTTGCAGGACAAATGCTGTAACTGGGAGCCTTTCCATTAATGCTTGCACTAATGCAGCAGAAAATAATGCATTGTCTTTTCTTTGCACTTGAACTGCTCTGAGCATAACCCATTTATGGGCTACAACCTGTTCTTACAACTCTCTTCTCCTTTCCTGCTCTGAAACTCCTACAGCACCTGCACCTTTTATTCCTGGCAGCAACTCTGCTTATCTAGGTCAGGGTTGTGAAAACTAGCTAAAATTATTGAGGCCAGTTGTAGAACAGAGCTGTGCCTGGTGAGTCTAAGCCAGTGTGATCTTTGTCTCTCATACATGACCACTAAAGGGCTGTAAGACAAAGTTTGAGAAACATTATCTTGGCTCTAGACATGTACTCCAGAAACCAAGGTAAGTTATACTTGGTTAAATCCAGTATAAATAAGCTAAAACTTAGGCCCAAGTCTGAAAAGCCTTTCTTCAACAGATTTTTTTAAGCTAAAATGCTAGTAAATGTCACTAAAATGTTAGACTGAAATGTCGCCTGTTCTTTTGTTACCATCCCCATATTGTATCGGGTTGTGTTGACTTTCATATCTCAGCAACAATGCAGATGCCATTCTCGTTTGTCTCCAAGGCAAGACTAAAGGAAAGATAGAAGCAAGATAGACAAAAAACATAGTCCCTACATAAAGCAGGGTAACAGCCAACCAGAACATAGACACTTTTAAAATTAATGTTTATATTTGATTGGAAAAGGCTGACCTTTGTTGCATGGGCATGTATCATTCCTAATCTGCAAGAAAGCTGAACGGTGACTGGGAACAGAAATAAGATCTAAGGTATCAGAGAATTTACATATAATTTGCATATAATGTTTTTTATCTTTTTTTTTTCTTGCTCCTGTTTAGCAACCTGCAGTTCATTTCAATTGTTTATTCTGTATGATGGGACAGAATTTAAGTTACTTAATCATTTTGAGGTAATCTGCTTCAGCTCATCAGAGAGATTTCATGGAAGAAACTTGGATCTAGTAAGAGGTAAAACAACTGGAGGTGGTCTGAGGAGATAAATGAAAACACAGGATCTAGTTCTTACTTCTTCAATAGTTTAACCTTACTTATTGTACTAAAGTGAATTAATATTAAACTGTATCTATCATTTCCTTAAGATCAGGCAAGTGCTGTTAAGAATTAACATTCTTACATTAAAATGCACATCTAATATGTATATATGCCCATCTATGCATGGGCATAGATGCACCTATGTACAAAAAAGTGCAAATGTATGCTCTTTTTATGAAGCAAGTTAAAGCAACATGCACCAGAAGTGCATCCTTTGGGGATCAGAAATCAGAAACTCAAAGGTAAGATTTCTTTTACTAAAAAAAATAAATTCAAACACACAAATCTTTCAACTGTGTGCCTCAGCACTTTGTCCAGCTTACATTTAAAAAACGAAGCGCTGGACATATTGCTTCAGCAGTGTGTTTGTGGTACAAATTGCAATTCATCATAAGTCACGGATGACTCCGGTGTTTCCTTCAATCTATATCCATCTGGAGTTTCTTTTCTTATACAGTTATTGTAAGCTCTATAGGAGCATGACGCAGGTTTTGTTCTCTGGTTGAAGTACATTCCCCACAGTGGATTTCTAATCTGTGACTAGAACTGTTGTTATTGTGATATTACACTGCACACAGTAAAATATTCTGTTGTGATACAAGGCAAAGAAATGTTTTTCCTCACTTACCCAGCACTACCCAGTCACTGGTGGTCTACTCCCAAAATCTATGGAAGAAAAGACTTTTCTGGAGAAGTCCTCCCTTCTCAAGTGAAGATCAGAAGGCAGATAGAAAATAGTAATACTCCTGAGGGAGAGACCAAAAGGTACGCCCAGCTGAATGAACAGATCTCAAAACTTAGGGAAATAACTTAGAAGGGAAGACATCCTCCCTAAAGCTACCCATATGCAAAAGTATAACTAAAGGAAGTTCCCAGTGGATTGTGTAATTCATAGGGTATCAGAACTCCTGCAAGCCCAGGAGAAAGCAATTGAATTTCAATGATAAGATTAAATATAAAGATATTAAAATAAAGAGCAGACATGACCAGCTCATCAAAGTATTTATTCTGAAATAAGTCTACAGGCCCATGTGGGCATTAAATCTCAAGAGACTTATTAATGAATTCTTTTCCTTCAATATTTTAGTCTAATTGCTGGCATATTTTTCAGGCTGCACAGTCCACCATCATGCTCCATGGGATTCATGTTCTGAGACTGCTTGAAAAAAAAGCAAAAGATAGCATCTTCATGTGATCAAACACACCACAAGTAATCAGTCTAAGATAGCAGCTCAGTTGTATTTAATATACTCAAAATGTTACAAAGGTGGGACTAAATTATATTGCTGTTAAAGGGAGGGAAATTACCTTCCTCCATTAATTTTTTTAGGTAGGTGAAACAGTTTTCAGCTTTTTTTCATCAGTGACCCTAAAAACAGGGAGCCTGGTGCAATCAAAACCATGCAATTGGGATTGCGTGATTAAAAAGAAGCAAAACAGTAGATGAGGATAGAACGTGCCAACAGGGACAGCCTCAGTTCAGCCTTGGGAATAATTGAATAATAAAACCACAATAAACATGATAGACAAAATGGATTGATTTTGAATTTAACTGTGGATGTCTCAGAGTAGCAAAGAGCCATTAAGATGGTTGTGGGATTGTCACAGGAGAAGATCCTGAGAGAGGTGGGATTGTTCAGCCTGGAGGAGGCTCATGGGGTTTTTCTCCACGTGTATAAACATCTGAGGGAGGGAGAAAAGGACATGAAGCTAGACCCTTCTCATTGTCTCCCAGTGAGAGGACAAGAGACAATGGGCACAAACTCAAATACAGGAAATTACATTTAAACATAAGAAAACACCTTCCCGCTGTGCAGGTACTCACATGCTGGAATGGGGTGCCCACAGAGACTTTGTAGTCTCCATTTTTGGGGACATTCAAAATCCAACTGCAGATGTCCCTGGGCATCCTGTTCCAGCTGCTCCTGGACTGGATGGTCTCCAGAAGTGCCTTCACACATCATGTGATTCTCTGAGGTGACTCATTTGCTTAAAATCAGTTAGCTTTGCAGCGTTATTTGGTCAATGATGTAAACTGGTCAATTTTCCTATGGCTACATTTTCATGAGTTACGTCCAAGCCAGGGTAACAACTCAAAAAAGGTATCTACCTTATGGTTTTTTTTTCTCATCCATCTTTTAGGAACATCACAGAGCTATCAGATTGACAAAAGTAAGATAGGTTTTGGTTACTTTCAGATCATGCTTCAGGAAGCTGTAGCTAAGACTGTTTTTGACCCCTTTTTAATTTAGGCCAGTTTCACTTCTTTTCTAATAAAAATGTATTATTAATTTAAAAAATAGTTTTTTAGAAAACTAAACTTTCCTTTGAGAATATTTCAGCACTGTATTTATGTATTTTCTCTCATCTTATACATTCTGAAGCTAACTTTTCTTTTTCCCTGGTCTTTTCAGAATCTTTGCTGTTTTCTTTTCTAGGCTGCCCTACATGTACTTCCTTGGTTTTACTGCAACATTTCTCCTTCTTGTGTCTTATGTGACTATAACATGCCATCAGGGCAGTGGGAGGTCACCTTATCCTAACTCTCAGAAAAACCCATATGAACAGGCTAAGACAAAAATGTGGTGGAGGCAACCACTTTTCATTATGATACTTACAAGTGTGTCATTAGTTGTTGCTCACAAGCATATAGACACAAAAGGAAACTGGGAGATTGTGAAGCAGAAAGTGTGAGCTTGGGTTACTGTAATACTGTTGTATGATCAGTATAGGTGTTCTACTTCCACATGTAATCTTGGGTAAAAAGTATAGCTTCTCTTTACTACCACTGGGGGGATGGGTGGGTAGGAAAAAGGAAACAAAAAAAAAGGGTAACAAAAATGCAGTTAAAATATAGTTAGTGCATGAAGTAAATTGTATAAAAGGGATGAAGACATAAAAAAACCCAACATTTAAAAATCTCAGTGCTTAAGTGTTGCTTAATAAACTGTCCTTTTTTTTATTTTTTGCCTTCTGGATTCAGCATTGTCTACGTTTGCTTCCAGGGATCTGCAATAATCTCTTCAGAAACACCTATAGCACATACTATAATATATGCTAAAATCTAACAACCTGACATTTATATGGCTTATTTGCCTTTTGCAGATGTCCACGAAATCACAGCAACCTGTCATGAAATTCAACCTTATTGATCAGCCCTCTGTAAGTCCTTTTTTAACTTGACTGGCCCATAAATTTGTGTTGGGTTCCCTAAAGACAGATGAATTTTGTTTGTAATGATTAAAAATCATCAAGGCTATGAAATTTCCGTGTGTACTTTGCCAATGCTAGGCAAGCATTAGCATGAAATTATCTTTGGGATTTTCTATCCTGTTAGCAGAATGTAAGAAGGATACCTGATCAATTGTACTATACCACATATCTATGAAAGCAGCAACAGTCTCATCAATTTGATAGAGTACTAAATTATACCACCTACTATCTGAGATGTCATGGGTACCACAGAAAATTAAGTACTGTATTTGTATGTGAATCAATACTTAAACCATCACTGTCATTGGCATTAAGTGCTAGGTAATGAGAATTAGAAAACTGATGGCGAAAAGGTAGCTAAGCACTTGAGGTTAGGACATGTGTTATCCATTCTAGCTCTGAAAGGTACAGCACACTTAAATCAGACTCAAAGTTCCCTTAAGGGACAGAAGAGAAGATCTCATTAGCATGAACAGTCCATTTCAATAGGCTTTCCACAGCCAGCATCCACGGCTGTGAATATCAATATAACACAAGTGTGCTTTCAGTTGTATTACCCAGTTAGGTACCAGAGTGGGCTCTGCAGAGTACCATGCATCATTTCTGATGGAATGAGCTCTAGGAACAGGAAGAGCTGTATGTTTGTGAGATAGGGCACAAATGAAGAAGCCTAGATACTTTCTATTACTTTCACAGTTGTAGTGGGCACTTGTTATTCATATTTCCATGAAATATTTTCTTTTATGCTGGAAAAATATTGTACTTGGAGATTTAAAGTGCCAAGAAGGAAACAAACTGAGCAACTACAAGAGCAGAATTAGTATCTGGGCACTACTATTTCATCCTTTAGAAGATCTATGCTTGGCTGGCATCACAGGATTTAAATAGTACAGGTTTCAATCTTTAGTAAAAAAGTTAAATGGATGGATTTGTGTTCTCCCTTTCATTCGTTGTCCTCCACCAGGAGTATGACAGACATGAATCCTAATAACCCACAGGAAATAAGATCAATGCTTCTAAGTGATTATGAATGGGGTTTTGGTTTGAATGCAATGTTTGCACTTATAAATAACAATAGATTTGATGCTAAGGTTAGCTTAACAAAAACTATGAAAGGTGCTTGAATATAGCAGGTATAAGGACCTGATTTTCATTTTATTTGTAGAATGACTGACTTGTGGCTCTGGGACCATATGTGGCTCACAAATAGATGAATTTTGGCGCTCAAATTTTCACTTATCCTTAAGCTATGTGATATTTAGCCAGTGGGGTTTAGCTATACCAAGCAGGCAGCCTGTAGCATCCATATTGGACATCTTTGCATTAACTAATACTTTGGCCCTGTAAGTTTTGTGATACAGCTTCCCATGCACTAGCCACATAGCCTGAGTCCAAAGAAACTGTAAAATATGTTACCATCACTAAGAATTATATACAGTACAAAGTCATCTAGCTGATAACTGTTTTTACATGTCTGAAATACTTTCTAATGGCTTTGAATTTGTAGGAGATAGGACCAGCTTACACATAAATTCCGCTTGAATATCTATGAAATGGAAGAAGAGTTTTGTCAGTCATGCAGAAGTTTTAAGATCAAAGACCTAAACTATTTGTAAATGATTTATCCAATGGAAATATAATTTAGTTTTGATTGTTAATCATTCTGTAGAAAATAAAGAGTCTAATCTCTGAAATCAGAGCAGAAAAGAGGCGAGCTGGACCTTGAACTTGATTGCTATGTTGCTTTTAATAATTTTTGTTTTCCAGTAAAACAAATTTTTTAGAAAAGGATTGGACAGGAACTCCACTGCTTGCCTGGAGTGGTTAATAATAATGGAAGGCTTTGTGTGAAGATGATAATTTCTTCAACAGCTAATCTGCCACTGGGTTTCAGTGTGATAAACGAAATGTGCACCAACAAGAATGGCTCAGTAGCAAGACTTTGACTGTATTATCACATTTATTTCATATGATGAATAAATTTTTATTATGAACAGGGTAACCCCTGTTAGACTGTGCCTAGTACTAGTAGTTCATCGCGCAGATCTCTGTTGTACAGTGTTTCAATGAAGGCATAGATTTATCCCTGATGATTTCAGAGACACTGGATACTGATCCTTATTTTTAACAAACATAACCTTTTTCTTTATTTTTTTTCTAGTTACTTTTTGCTGAGACCTCTGGGCTGAAGAAGCTGGATACTTCTAACTTACAGAGCTATTTAACATATGCGCATTTTACACAAAGATATTTTTACTGCCTCCTCCTCTACCTTCCATGTGAAAAAGGTGCATTTTAAAAACAACTGTTTAGGGAGGTTTAGGGAACAGGGAATTCAATTAAAGTTTTCTTTTAATTTATGATTACCTCCTCCCTGATTACCCCAAATTATAGCCTTGCGAAGGAGCATCAATTTTATATCTGATCCAATTACCACACAGAAATCCAATGATTTGAGCAAGATGTTACAGGTGCAATAGCATTTCAGACAGAAAATGTGGAAGGCCTCTATTTATACACTAAACCATGACATCAGTTCCAGAAAGCACCTCTACACGACAGAATATAAGGATATGCTCAACATTAACCATGTTCTTGAAATTGTACAAATTCCAGAGCCTTCCAAGGGGACAGTTGCTTCATTTTCAGAAGCTGCAGGGAGTGGAAGGTCCTGCACTTTCATCACTTTTTTTTGGATTCAAGCTAGCATTAGTACTGTGAGTTCAAATATTTGACTTTTATCTTTCAATGCCAAAGAATATCCACTATGCCTAAAAAAATCTAAAATGGCTCTTTAACATCCATGCATCTGTAGGATTGCAGGGGGGTTATTTTGCCTTTTGTATCAGCACAAGTAATCTCATCACTGATCTAGGACAATTATATATTGTTTAATCTTAATTCCAAAAAAGTGAAAAGTAAAATTATATTTGATAGTGACTATACCTGGAAAATATTGTGGAAGGTGGCTTAATTCAATCTACCATTATATTAGCTAAGCTATAATGAAATGTGGGGAAAATTGAATTTGCCAATTTCGGTTACGTGCAGCTTAATTATAATTGATTTAGTGCTCGTGCTGTATATCTCACGCAGAAGGGTGACTGGATAAAAGGTTCCTGAAAATTCACAAAAGTTCTTTTTCTCCTCCAGTTTTATATTGCATATAGTATACTTTTAAAAGCAAATAGTTTGATTATTATAGTTGTATCATGAGTATTTTCCAAGTACCACATGAAATGTCTTATGTCTACAGATCTCCCTTCTTCCCTCTCTTCATCAGATCTCACTGTCAAAACTGGCCAAGTAATTGGGACAATTAAGGTGCCCCTGAGATATAATTATCCTTTATAATTTCTCTATATGTTTAAGAAAAATGATGATTGGCTCACAAAAGCAGGTTCCCTGCGGTACAATGAGAAAGATGATACTGGAAATGAACAAATCAGCTTTAATCTCTTGCACTTAAATAGTCCCTAAAATAATTGAAGCCCAAACTCTTCCTTGTGTGCCAGTAACTTATACCACAAAGCAACATTTTTAGTATGTGTAGACAAATAAACGAGGATCATCTCTGTTCAAAGTATCCTTTGGTGTATTAGGATCCTGGTAATGACTCCCAGTTGCCAGCATGAAGAAGATAAATGTGACAGCTGTTTTCCCATGCCCCACTGACTCACTATTCATCTAGCTAAGTACACAGACAGTCCTCCGAGTACCCCTCCAGCCTCATAGCTCTCTCTAGCTGAGCAGCCTTATTCCCACTTTCATAGAGGAAAAAATCATTTAGACAAACAGAATGTTGTATCTTCTTTATTTGGGCAGTTTACGGAGGAAAGGCTGGATGCTTACCCCCATCGTATTACTGCTAGACCAATACCACTCACAGGGACACAGAGGCAGGATGGTGCTTGCCATGAAATCACCAGTATTTGCAATAGTTCACAGAACTGGCCCTTGACCACAAATATCTGGGGCTCCTCCGACATGTCGTTGTCCAGACATTTTATTTTATAAATAAAATAAAATAACTAGACATTTTATTCTTCCTCTCCCTGCATCTCCAGCTGATTATGAATTCTAAAATTGAAATGAAAATGTTTGTTTATTTGGGGAACAAATTTAAGATTAATAATGTGCAGTATTATTATCGCTTTGATTGATTGAAGAGCTGATTGTAAAAAGGCTTTAAACACTAGTGTATTACCACAGCAGTGTCTTATCTCCAGACAAAATACAAATAGAATACTAAGGAGTAAGTATTTCCCTTAGGAAACTGAGGTGCCCCATTTACTTCAGTTTCCAGAGAATGCATACATTTAAAAGGATAAATATGACACAATGGTACAGGAACAGGTGTATTCCTGAGAAAAATATTTATGCCAAATCTCCCCCCCAGGCAAGAACATCCTCTTTCCCACATCCATGCGTAAACAGTATGTTTCTACAAATTCACATTTATACAATTACATTCCTAAGGAAAAAGGAGCACTGATTGCTTAAAATTCATCTCGTTTCAGCCTAGAAACAGTTCTTGCACTTTCCTTGCAATGGCTATCAAATAATTAAATTCCCTGCCATGAAATAAATTCTTATTTAAAACACGTAGCCCTACAGAAGAAGTCAGTCTCTAAAATCAAAATATGGTACCATCCTCTCCTAGGGAAAATGTTGGAAAGAATCAGTGAAACAGAAATCAGAATTTGGAGAGATTCTTAACTGTGGTCTCTACCCAGATCTCATTTGCTTTCTATATACCCTAAATACTGTGCAGATTAACAATTTTAGGAATAATTTACAGTTGCTAAGCACCTTGCATATTCACATACATTCAACAGAGTATATGAATATACAGTTTACACTCTCTCAGCTGAATGAGATGGCATTTTACATTTGCTTTGCATTCTCCTTGACTGACTGACAACACGTAACAGAAGGCAGTTTAAATTCAAGCACCCCAGCACATATGGTATCTTCTAATAAGTAAGTAAACAGTAGTACTTCTTTGACCCCTTCCTCACCAGGAAAATGCTCATGCCTGGGTCTGTTGAGTGAGGTTGAAGACCACTTTATTGTACCAGCAGAAAAGACAAAAGCAGTCTCCCAACACAAAAGAAAACAACATGTTTTAGATACTGAAGAAGAGTTATGTCCATATTCAGACAGCCTGCATTATACCCAAGGCTTTATTCTTCATGCCTCTTGGATATGTAGGTCTAGAATCATCTGGTTTAAACCATGAGGCCTAAATTGGCTGATCCTTTGGCTGATTCTTTCCATGTCTAGCAGCCCTTAAGCACAAAAAGGGACAAGAATTCAGCCCATTTTTTGTAGCAACTTGAAACTCCTTGTGACAACTTACATGCATCTACTCCCAGAAAGCCTCAGGGATTTTTTAAGGGTTTTTTTCTGGAAGAAAGGATAGAAGATGCCTTTGTCCTTTATATTTTGTATTTTCCTGGTTGCTCCTTGTTCACTTTCTGCCCCTGAATTGAACTGGCTGCAAATATAAAAGGGGAAAGAAATGCAGCTGACCATATTGGCAGGCTTGGGTGAGAATGTGAAAGAGGGTTGCTTATGTTGTCATCAAAGCTCAGACTCTGCAAGCTTTGCTTCTCATTGTTCCTTCATCAAATGGGTGTCATAAAATTCAAAGCTTATTTTGCCATTTTCTTACCCAGATTAATCAAAGTTCCCATTTGTTCAATGTATTTACCTTGGTCTGAGCCTGTCCAAGCCCTTGTATCGCTTTGACACCATTAACTCCCCTTGAGCAACTTTGACCCATTGTGCTGGTCAAACTATGACATTTAAATTGTAAAAGCATTAAGTGGCATCAGAGGATTGTGCTCATCTTTGCATAAGATATTAACTTTTATTTGCCCGTGGGAAAGGAAATACCAGAATGATATTTCCACTGAGAAATGTTCCAAATTGCTGAAAGAAATGTCCCAGTGGCCAACACCACAGGATTTCTATAGCCACATAAAAAATTTACAATGAGTTATGTGCCCTGTTCACCTGATCTCTGTTTTGGTTTATTTTGCATTGTCTTACTGAAGTATTGTGAGGAGTATTATTCAGAAGTGTTTCTAAAGTCTTTCCTACTAACTGGCTTTTGTGAGAGGTGATGTCAGTCAACTGCAAGATGTGTGAATGTGTTGGCAGAGCAGAGATTTTGAGATGTTTATAGTTCCATTTTTAAAACCTATGTATTTATATACATATAAATAATTTTACATTAGTCTGGCCAGAATTTGTTTTATTCCTGTTTTCATTCCCTCAGCAGAGGCTGAAGGTGAAGTGAAATAGAAATTGCAGTCAGTTCGCTTGGTTTAAAAGAAATAAATAGCAGCTTGCAGAGTCCTCAGAACTCATGGACGTGTGGACAGAGAAAAGGCAAAGGCAAGAATTCATGCTCCACCCAGCAGCAGGACTCATGGAAACCCACAGCATCCCTTCCTTTATCATCCTTCAGTTCTTCTAATCCCCACTTACAATTACAAAAAAAAATAGAATCCCTTATCAAAAAAGTTATTCCTTTCTTACATTTTCATGTGAACTCCCTTTTTAGGCTTTATAAATGGCTTGTGAAATATATAAGTAGTTTTAATGAAAACAGAAATTCGTGGGTTTAATTTATTTTGTTTTATTGTCTTTCCCTTTGTATGTCTGCTGCTCCTCTCTTCTGATTTATCCCTGGGAAAGGAAGATGAGCAAGGCAGGTAATGATATGGATTCTAAAGTCTTATTTTCAAACAGTGTTAATGAAAATTTCAGGTTTAGTAAGAGGCTGACATTTCAAGTGAGCTTTCACAATGCCTAAATATAAAGAGTCTCAAACAGTTGTTTGGACGTATGTGTTACATAATAGTCATAGTACACAGCATAGAATTGTAGCACCTGGGCCTATTGTTTTTGCTAAATATTTAAAATTGCCATCAATTCAGCACAACACAGTTGAAATATTACAATTGTATTTTTTATAGATCTTGAGATATTTCAAATATTAGGGTATCTTTGAATGGCAGGAGTGAAAAGAGAAGTTAAAATTAACTTATTGTTGAACTGAAAGCATTTCCTTAGAACTGACCTGGTAATTGTCTTCAGTAATTGCAAGGCTGCTAGGCAATTGCTGTATTATTTAAAATCCTAGGTCATCTTTCTGTAATTTTGATCAGCATGGCTTTCACTCTGACATGGTTTTCACATTCTAAGTATTACATGGTCAGTGCTGCAAAGCATAAAAGATTTCACATTGTCTTATCTGAGTGCTATTAAAATGGATAATGAAAAAGTCATGCGTTAACAAATCGTATCTTACAAATAAATTTTTAAAGCAACACCCTGAGCTTCAGTGCCCCACAAATAATGTATTACAGATTTCCACTCTGCCTTAATTTGGTGTGAGCAAGTAAAGAGGAAATACATGAGATTAATATAAGAATTTTCAAATGTTTTGAGATATAATCCAGGTAACACATGTGTTTCTGGGTGTAGGTAAAATTATTTTGTTCCGTTTTACAGAGAGCTTAATTCTGAAATGTCAATTATCTACTGAATCAGATGTACAATACAGTAAACTAGCAAACATAGAATAACAAATTCATACTGTTGGGGTTCTTTCCCCCCCTACGGATTTGGCTGTTGTGGGAAACCTGGGCTAGTTTTCATAATATTTATATGAATGTTGATCTTGGTTATTACTGGGATCCAAAATTAATTCTACTGTTTACATTAAGTACTATATATGTCATTGATTTCTACACTGTTGATTAATAAAAGCAGAGTCTCAAGTATGCATTACAAAATCTACATCAGTTGTATAATTTTACCCTAGAAAATGTCACTGCATTCGAAAACAGACTAGTGTCTCACCTCTGCTATTCAGACCTGAGCAGTCTGTGCAATTAGAGGTAATCTAATCTTGTACAACTTTTAAGTGTTCGGTTGTACATAGATTGAGTCTCATAAACATCAATAACTAGCACAGTGCAAAGTAAGTATGAACATCTTTACAGAATTCAGGAGCAAATACAATGTCCAACAGACGCGTAAAAATAAAATAGTCCCAGTTCAGCCCCACCACTAGACCCATCTTAAGTATAGTGCCAGAAACCACCTGAAATATTTGCTCTCAGCCTGGCTTAAGTCTAGACTTTTCATGTTTTTGTATTTGATAGTCAGAACATGGGCTAGGACAACCCCATTTTTTTGGGATACATAAAAGGTAGGAGGCTGTATTTTCACTTGCCTGCATGAGCTGATGTGAAAACTAATAATGGAAGTGTCTCTGAGACAAAAGGAATCTTTCAGGAGTTTAGGAGCTTTTTAACAGATTACAGGTAAGCATGGGATCACATCTACTCACTGAAAAGACATGCATAGCCTTTTAATGTCCTGCATGAATCCTGACTTTCTTGGAAGGTTACTTTATGTATTAACGGTCTCTTTCCTCTTTTCCCCCACTTGTTCACTAAGCGAACAAACCACTGAAAAGCCTGTGGGTGATAAAAATATTCCTTGAAATCATCTCAAACTGAATGTAGCCACAAGGTAAAATTCTTCCAAGAGCAAAAATTGGTCATGCACGATTACTTTCTGACACACAAAATAGCTAGCTCAGAGTTTATATCATCATTAAATAAATGGGAACTTAAAAAAAAAAGTCCTCATTTCTTTCTCTGTCCTTATTACTGCAGAATATGTTTAGACAATGTTTTCGGAGTTAATTTGGACCCAACTCAACCTTGCTTTTATTCTGGATAACGATTCACAGTAATGCAAAGAGGTTATGTAGTGCTGCATTTTGGATTTCATAGCTTTTTATTCCCACATACAGGACAAGTGAAGGTGGGGGGAGGTAATTCTCAGTGGTGACCAAGAGGAGTAACTCTGCAGTAACATGGAAGGAATGCAGTGTTGTAGTGTAGCTTACCTCACTGCTAGATCTGTGGTTGATGGACCAGATAAACAACACAAACTCCAGGTATGTCTTTATTCCTCGTGATTAATAAGAGTTGACTGCCTTCTGATGTACCATGGGCAACATTCTGCTAACATTAACCATATTTCGGACCGGGCTCAGAGGGTCGTGATCAGTGAAACAGAATCTGACTGGAGGCCTGTGACTAGCAGTGTTCCCCAGGGCTCGGTGTTGGGTCCAGTCCTGTTTAACATCTTCATCAACGACCTTGATGAGGGAACAGCATCCACCCTCAGCAAGTGCCGATGATACAAAGCTGGGAGGGGTGGCTGACACGCAGGAACACTGCGCTGCCATCCAGCGAGACCTGGACAGGCTGGAGAGCTGGGCAGGGAGAAACCAGATGAGGTTTAATAAAAGCAAGTGTAAAGTCTTGCACCTGGGGAGGAATAACAGTCTGTATCAGTACAGGCTGGGGGATGACCTGCTGGAGAAGAGCTCTGTGGAGAAGGACCTGGGGGTCCTGGTTGATGACAGGTTGGCTATGAGCCAGCAGTGTGCCCTGGTGGCTAAGAGGGCCAATGGGATCCTGGGATGCATCAGGAAGTGTGTGGCCAGCAGGTCGAAGGAGGTGATCCTCCCCCTCTACTCTGCCCTGGTCAGGCCCCACCTGGAGTATTGTGTCCAGTTCTGGGCTCCCTGGTATAAAAAGGACAGGGATCTCCTGGAGAGAGTCCAGAGGAGGCTACAAAGATGATGAAGGGCCTGGAGCATCTCCTGAATGAGGAAAGGCTGAGTGAGCTGGGGCTGTTCAGCCTGGAGAAAAGAAGACTGAGGGGGGACCTAATTAATGTTTATAAATATCTTAAGTATGGGATGCAGGGGGAATTGGCCAACCCCTTTTCAGTGGTCTGTGGAGACAGGACAAGGGGCAATGGCTGTAAATTGGAGCACAGGAAGTTCCGCACCAACATGTGGAGGAACTTTTCCACAGTGAGGGTGACAGAGCCCTGGGACAGGCTGCCCAGGGAGGTGGTGGAGTCTCCTTCTCTGGAGATATTCAAGACTCGTCTGGACGCCTATCTGTGCAATATGTGCTAGGGAGCCTGCTTTGGCAGGGGGGTTGGACCCGATGATCTCTCGAGGTCCCTTCCAACCCCTATGATTCTGTGATTCTGTGATATTGAATGGTGAAGCCCACTGTAGTGTTATCTGATATGACTGCAGATTTCTGGCTTGTCCCCTTCTCAGGAAACCACTTCTGTGGCAGGCAGCTCACACTGCTGCAGACCAGAATATAGACAAAGTCTTTAGAAACAATGGCAGCTAATGACTGCCTGTAGAGCCACTGCTTTTCCTTTCATGCCGAGCAGTTATCCATTATATTGTTGTGTGAATAAGAGCAAATGGGTGCATGTTAAAAAAGAAAAATGTTGATGAAGGCATTGCTTTTGCCTCATCTTACTCAGGTCACCAGCACAGATTTCTTAAGTGTATCAGTGAGCGTTAGTCCCTCCTTTCTATTATGAGGAGTCAGTTCAGCTTTCCTGCCTACATCACATCACAGCTCCATGGCCCTGCTGCTCTCCCTGTAGCCGTATCAGCTACCCCAGACAGTCAATCACTGCTCTCCACATTTAGTCACTTTGAAGTTAATTACTCCACTCCTGAAAGAAGATTCTACTGAAAATGAAAAGGTAAAAAGTTCAAAAAATATAAGCTGTATGACTCAGTGGTCAAAGGTAACAAGATAAATGCTCACCTGTAAGCATTTAATGACCAGAGTATTAGTCAAACAATGTAAGGTCATTATTCCCCTCTAAGACTGACCACAGAGCAGTGCAACACCTTCCACATGTAATAAGGAAGAAATAAGAGTGAAATCCAGATTCTGGTTTGACTCTCACTCTGCTGATCAAATTAGTAGTCCTAAACTTCACTGAAGTCTCTGAAAATGCCAGATGAGCTCTAAAAGGGAAGTGGAACTCTTTAGAAATGAAACAGTTATCAATCCTGCCCTTCCATGCATTCAGTATTTGAAAAAAGTATCTTCACCCTGAAATAAGAACAGGTAAAGAGTCAAGTAATAATAATTACAGCCGCTTGATACTAATTTTGGACTGTGTCGTTATAACCCGTTTTGCAGAACAAAGAGGTGCTTATGGTAGAGAAATTGCCTTTCCTTAGGCTGCTGCTCAGTCATGCTGTCACTGAGCCCATCAGACATGCAGGGCTCAAACAAGAGGCAGGTCAAAGAAGCAACGACTTGGATAATTCCTTCTTTGTATCCATGACAGGGAGTAAGCTATTTAACAAGCACGTGTGAAGTTCCTCGCTCCTTATACAAGCTAGGAGCAGGGAATAAACACTGACTGTCACAATTTGTACCTTGGTCTGACTGTATTGACTACTTCCCCGTACACTCAGGATCAAAGCAGCCAGGTGTCAGCCAGCAGCTGGCTTAACTCCATAGGCAGGGGAAATGTTGAAATGCATCACATCCACTTTTCCTTCTGGCTGTGAGATGAACTGTAATCTCAAGAGTAAGACTAGCTACGAGGCTCTGGTTCAAAGTCAAGTTATAAAACCCAGAAACATATTCCATTCCCAGCATGACACTAATGGAATATCTCAGTGGTGAGTGCTGTTTGAGAGCTGGTGTATGAAAGAGTATAGACATAAGTGATACTTATGTGCTGCAAACTCCAAGAAAAATGACAAATGCACTGTAGTTCCCATTATGATGATTAGCGGTGAGTGGAATGTGCAGGTCAGTTTGGATATTTTTTGCTTGTTGAAAATACTTATGACTGGAGGGGGGGAGGGGTGTCCCATATTTCCTTTTATGTATTTTCCTTTAAAGCTGAAGATGCCACAGTATGAGAAGTTATCTAACAAAGTAAGTTGATTGGGTGTCACCAGTGTGTTTGTACAGAACATGGCAGGGCTCCTGGCTCTGGGACCATGTCCTCCTGGCCACCACTAAACAAGCTAACTTTTTCTTTGATGTTGGGGTGCCATGCACATGGTTCCCTTATTCTTGTTCAAAGAATTATGAACTATTTCAGGCCACGGGCTCTATTCAAAACAATATCCATAGCAGCTCACTACTTACTTTAAAATGAAGTTGCTGATCGTTGTGCCAAGCCTTTCATCTGGCCCTTGACCTGCTTTCAGTCTCCTGTTTCTGGATGTTAACATATGGATAACAGCCCTTCCAGAGGCTGTTATCAGTCTGGGATCTCTTTACCAAGAGGCACTCATCTGATACATTACAATACAACTGAATAAATATCAAAGACTTGCATTAATTTACTAGCAAGAAAATCATCGTGAATATATTCTGCAGTGTTGCTATACAGCCCCATGGTTTGCTGTACAGAATGCGAGGTGCCAATGTACTTTTTTCATAAGGCCATTGACAATCGTCGTATCCGGACTGTGAAAGAAAAATACCAGTAAAGCTTACTAGATTTCAATATGATGTAAAATATTCTATGCTATAAAATTAGAGCACCTGTGCATTAATTTTGGTAAGTAAATTGGCTATGGGATAAAGGCAGTATTGCTTTCTATAGTGAATTTTTCTCTAGTAAACCTGACTTTTTACTCACAGATCAAATAATATAGGAATCAGTAAAAATAATTTCTTCTGTCTCTACTCACCTCTCCCTACCACTTCCCTTCATCACTAGGAGTAAAGGTTTCATGAGGGTAATACATATACAATTGCATTCTGCTATATTTTGCTTCACCTTTGGGTAAAGATAGATTCCCCCCCCCCCGCCCCCCCAAGGAGGAACCCAGTCACTTCATGGCCATGACTCCTATTATGTTCTTGCCTGGAGAGCTTAGATCTGTTCAACTGTGAAATAGCTTGCTCCTATATTATGCAACCTTGATAATTCTCTGTTTGGCATTACTCACAGATGCTCAGGGTGGAAGCATCACCTCCAAGAACAGAAGGTAGGAAGTTGAATGTGCCACCAGAAGTTTAAAATGGGAGGGAGGAGAGGAAGAAGAACAAGGTTTACGTATCTTAGGAAAGTGTATGGTAAGAAAACTGAATTTTTTTTAAACTATCAAAGTGTCTTTGAATAGAATGTGGGATATTTCTGAAGACAAAATCCCCACTGTTTGTGGAATTTTCCATTATGCAACTCAGCATTTCATGCCAGCAGAGAATTTTTTCCACTGTCTAGACTCAGTAAGAAATCCAGTTTGTACATATACTTTTACACATGCTCAGACATTAGGGAGACATCAGAAGTGACGCCATAGTTAAAGATGATTAGATGAATGTACAGCTAAACCACTACTAAGATCCCTTCACACTTCAGTGACTGAATTTGGTATCCAGCTTTGAAGATTGGGGAAGCAGTTGAAGATTGGAGCAGCACATGCTTCTGTACATCTTTATTTCACCTTGACAGTGAATAAAGAAAGTAGACTTTTGAGATAACGTGGCAGGTGAACAAAATTTGGAACTGTAAACATAAAACCCAGCCTCAGTCAATTCTCTGTATGCTCAAGAATATGGGGTTTATTACATTTGTATAACAAACAGAAATGCAACAGTTCTGCCATTATTTACTGCTTAACCAGAATACTCCCCAAATGAACAAATATTGATTCCACTGCTGTGTCAAAAGAGACACTAGAGCCCATATCCTTCCAGGCATTCTCTAGCTAGAATAGTATCTTCTCCTCCTGCTCTTCTGTTGATACTATATGCACAGACTAATAATATCTTGAACATAGTCCAATTTTGACATTTTAAATGCAAACTGTTCCTTGGAACACTTTATGGTCAACCACATATAGATTAATCTGTAAGGCTGCTTCAATCTCCAGCTACTTTTATTTTACCGTATTTCAAACCAATTTTTAGGCCAGAACATAGGATAAACAGCAAAGTGAATGTATGTAAATGCTTAGAGTGAGTGGAAGATGAAAACTGGGCATGGTTTTGTATGAGTTGATGAAATCTGGTGGAAGAAAAGTTAAATAACAGAGACTTTGAGAGGTGAGTGTTTGTGTGGACCCTGCAGCTTAGATTCTACTTTTTTGAGAAGAAATGTCTATGTGATTCCATCCTCACCTTCCCCCAGATGTCAGCTTGGCATTCCTGAGTGCAAAAGTGCCAATGGACATATCCGCAGTTCCAAGTCCTGTTTGATTTTCGTCCTGTTCTTTTTCAAAAGCAATAATATACTCTTTAGAATTCTTTAAATGTCAGATGATGTCTCAGATGGTTCTGTAGAAAATAATTCTATTACCTACAATATTTTTTTATTCCCTCAATAATTCACTTTTAATTGTTTTGACTGCCTTTCTACTAAAATATTGAGAGCATTATAGAGGAAAAAATACAGATTTGACAGGAAAAACATTGTAAAAGAAAAGAGTTTGCCTCTGCTGCATCACACAATGTTGTTAGCAATTATAAACACCAACTCTAAACACTCCAAAAGGTTTTCAAGGAATTTGATGGTTTAGAAATGTTCATCCACATAAAAGTAGTCTAATTTTTTGAAATGTTATGATTTAGATTCATACCTGGGCCTGATTATTTTTGTCAGTGAACTTTGGGTCTGTGATGGATGCACTAAAGTCCTTAACCATACTACAGTTTGCTTGGAAATAGATGTGCTTGTATGAGAAACTTTTGTGCTTTCTGTATTTGCAGAAAACACCACTGGAGAAATACCCAATCACTGAAATGTCTGTATTTGTAATTTTACTAAAATTGTGGGATACAACTTTTAACTATTCAGTTCCTGTCATATCCCTTTCAACTGCTACACTCTAACTATACATTATGTCAGGATTTGTTGCCCATTGGAATGAATCTCACATTGGTAAAAAAAAAAAAAGTTGCAACGTGATGACCTGAGTCAATTGCTAAAACAAATTAGGAACAATTGATAAAGAACCCTGATAAGTGTCTGTCTTGACATAGAGAGGATACATCACGTCCTAGAAAGAATCAAGAAAGATGGAGAACTGGTGGGAAATTCTTTTTTGGAAGGGTCACCAACAGCAACTTGAAATTTAATGCTGCACACAGCTGTAGTTTTGTTAATTTTGGCCTTTTCATGTTTATTGCTTATAATCAATCAATATCACACATAATCTTATATTATTGTTTGACTTTTGCCTTGGTATCTTCTGCTCTGCCATGGTAGTTTTGAATCACTGTTCAAATGTTTGTGCAGTACAGTAAATCTTGCCATTGAACTTTGTTAAGTTGTACTTTTACAACATAATATTTCAATACTTTTGCTGATACATTTTACACCTATTCACTACAGGGACCATTAGAACCTCATTTTGTCAATTTAGGACTGTTGAGACCTTAGTTGAACAAACTGCCTGCTGTGGAAAGTACATCTCCTGAACAAATTGCCTTTGTTGAATCACCAGAGCTGTTTTGTTGAGAGCATGCCATTCCTGCTGAATCATGGCCCATGTTTTTTTAACCCATTGTTGGTTTTTAACAGTATTTATGGTATTAGCTTCCACTGCTTTATCACCAAGTGATAAAGTGTTTTATGAATCAATTAGATTTATTCTGTAAAAGAATAAACCACAAATTTATATGCTGAATAGCAGTAGTGATATCATACTTGATTCGGTGTTAGGTTGGTGAATACTAAAGTGGGAGTGAAAGGAAGCAGTTGTTTCCTGGGAGAGGACTTCCACTTCACACGAAAAAAAGATGTTTCTAAATCAATCCTCCCCATCATCAGGGAGAACATTGTGACCCATCACTTCGACACAAACATCCTCCTTTTATTTTTATTCTAGAGCTGAAGTTCTGAGGGACAAAATAAATGGTGTGGTGGAAATGGTGCAAGTATCCCTCATTACAAATTAAGTACTGGGGTACTTCAGCATGGAAAATGGACTTTGTACCTTCCACAAAGTCATAATCTTACTCTTAATGGTTTGGTAGTCTAATTAATGTAAATACACAAGTCTGAATAATTGCTTTGGGGTCATCTTAATTAGAACTTCCATCTTTTAATTGGCAGAGAGATTAATTAAGATATACCCTCAACCGTCCACTAAATCCCATCCCTTATATTTTATGAAGAATTATTCCATCTATACTCAAGTTCAGGCCAAGAATACTAATCCTACTTCAGTCTTCCACTCTGCCAGTGGTAAAGCTACAAAGAAAAAGCCTTCCTGGTAAATATATACTAAATCGTATGGAAACCCTGGCATCTCACTCCCTGCATTTCCCATGCATGGATGAGCTATGAAAGAAATGGCTGTCACCACTCCTTCTCTGGAAGTCCAGAGGAAAAGTAAGGGCAGAGAAGAGCAGAGACAGCACTGCCCAAAGCCAAGAGGACCAAACCAGAAACCAGCCCTCTGAGGAGCACTGGACATGTCTAACCCTTGCCAACTGCTTGGCAGCCTGGGGAAGAGGATCTGCAGGCCTGTAGCCATGGTAAGATGTCTGCAAATTCCCAAAGTGGGGAAGATGGGGAAAGACCTTACAACTGGCCAGTTTAGGTTTATCCAATACTTCTGAAATTCACAATCTCAGAGCTATAAACTAGGTTGAGTATATCTGCACTGCGTTTTCAGGGGAAATTGAGAACTGGAAAAAATTGGAAGGTGGCATTTCCAGCCAAGTGCCTCTGCAGGTGTAAAAATTTCTGCAGCTATTTATAGCCAACCTTCATGCTGCTGCTCAGTTTCTGTTGACATCTCATCAGATGGAGGTCCAATAAATGTCTTCAGACAAAGTAAAGCTAGAATGCTTTTGAGTATTCCCAGCACTTGTCCAGTGTAGGAAGAGGCATGCCTCTGCAAAAATTGAGATTTCTTGATGAAAAATGAAATCTTAACTACTAACCTATGGCACATCAATTTCTTCTGCACTACCAATCATGAAAACAGCACTCAGGATAGTCTGGTGTGAGAATTATTAAATTTAGTTCCAGTGCTGGTGGAGTAAAGAGACTAGTTAGCACATTTCTTGCCAAATCGGATATTTCTTGATTAAAGACTTAAATAAAAAGTCAACACTGCCTCCTTCAAATAGGGATTCTGTCTTGTCCATTCAATATAAGATGAAAAGTGTTCCTAAGGTGCTGATTTATACTTTAACAAATGGTGTCTGTTGAAATCCCATTTACACAGAAGGTGAATGTGAAGCTGTGATCCCACCAGAACTCCACTGCCTTAGAGAAAGCTAGGAAAGCAGACGAGTTGAGATTACCACTAGAAGTTTTTGTTTCCGTGTTCTCCTCAGAGGACAACATCCAAATGGCTGTCTCATGGACCAGCACAATCTGTTGGGAGGGCAGCAGTGATATAAATCTGTTCCTTCTGTTTCTCTTTCACTAAAAAGAACCCATCTCTACCACAGCTACATGTAAAAAATCAGGTAAATTAGGAAAGTAGGTTTGAAGGCATTTTTGTGTAACAGATTCAGTTTTCTCTATAACAGCTCAGAAACTGCAAGTGTAAATAGCTTTTGTTTCTAACAAAACTGTCCGTGTCTGCCATGAACAGAAACACCTCTTTCTAGTGTTTCCTTCAAATATATTTAGAAACAAAACCTGCCAGTTAAAACTATGGAAAATATGCTGTTTCCAAATGTATAGCACAGAAATGCTGTACAAACAAAACCCCCCATATTAATAAAAATATATTTACTTAGATTATCCCATGAAGCCTCAAGTAGTCATGTACCTTCGCTACTGTGCCAAAGTCAGATCAGAATGTGCAGAATCTTTATCAGTTTTTCATTATAAACAAAACAAAACATACATTATCTCATGCTCTGCTAATCAAGTGAGATAAGGTGGTTCAACGTGAGGGATATGACCCAGCTGGCTTCTCCAGGTTTTTTCATAATGAAATCACAGAATCACAGAACAGTAGGGGTTGGAAGGGACCTCTGGAGAGGTCCAACCCCCTGCCAGAGCAGGAAATGCTGCTAAATGTTTAGATGCTAATGAATAAAATAATTGTGGGTAGAAACTGAACGTCCTTCAAGAAAATCCTGTCAGTTGAAGGAAATGGTTGGTCTGCAAAACATGTGTAATGGTCAAAAAGGGCTGGACCTCAATTGCACAGACCGGGGACTTCCTTTCAACAGGTTTGCAGACAGCAGCCCAGGGCAGCTCCTGTAATACCTATTACACCAGCTCTGAATTAAAACTGTGGAGACAACCACCATCAGTGATGAAAGGTGCTAGAATAACTTGGCAGCACATTCCCTGCCCAAAACAAAGGCACAGGAGAGCCACTCCAAGCCATTAATTATAGAGGCAGAGGATATTGTTATTGTGGAAGCAATGTGTTGTTTTACCTGTACATGCACAAGACAGAGGGAGCCCACACCTCTACTTGTTTTTGGGGAAAGCTAGAGCGCATGTGAAAAGACTTTTCAGCCTGGCAGGCCAGCATATAGAGGCAGAAGATGTGAGCAAAGATTCTGCTGCTTGCTATTTGGTCACTCCAGCATTCAGGAAAACAGATCTTTGTCCTCTAAAAAAAAAACAAATCCATGGTTCTGCTTCAAAGAGCCACATGTCTTCATCAGAGATTTCTTCTAAGCAGAACACCCTGCAAAGTCCTGAATATGTGACTGAATGCTCAGATCAAAGGAGCAATTGTTACTTCCAAGTTGTCCTGTCATCCAAATGACGTTACTGAGACCTCTGAAGGATCGTGGCATCAGGGGACCTGCCACAGCTCCTGTGAAGAAATCAAAGGAGTCATCCAGTGAGGACTAGAATCATATTTCCCTTTCTGAAATTAAGACCTCCCTCCTGATCTCTCAGAATAATTCCAGCATTATTATAACACGTTTCTTTACCTTCAAGTGAACGAAGGAGCTTTCACCAGAACATTTCCACCCAGGGACATTTAATACAAGTGGATTGGGGTTGGGAGTGAAAGCCATGCATTAGAAATCTTCTCATCTGCAACCTTCCCTCTCCTCTGGGCACATATATCCCATCCCTTGCAGGGCTCTCAAAGCACTAAATCCTGCGGGGCTCTGTCAGAACGTCACAGCAATGAGCTACAGCCAAGTGTGTGACACACACTAGGCTGATCCAGCACAGGGCTGTGGAATTGCTCTGCCACAACCCAGCTGTCCTGAAATGATGTAACACATAATAAAACTAAGACAGGTGCTGAAGAAAAGTTACTCTAAGGAAATGTGTACAGGCCTTCTTTTTGGAACAACTTTACTTCCTTACCAAGTGGAAAATACATTGAAAATTTAAGAGAAATAAGTAGCAATTTCAAGAATAGCCATTTTTCTGATGGATCTATACTTACATAAGCTTTGTCTGTCTTACAGGAGCTGGATAAATAAATGACTGATATGTGACAATGGAATTAAACATGGACATCTTCATACAGATTACTTCCCTTGATATCAGAGAAATCACAGGTTTGATGGTGGATGGGTCATCTCCTGCCCAGTCTTCATTAGAAGTAATCCTGGGTGTTATTACACTGCCTTGCCTGAGCAGCAGGGTCTGAGACTCACTGTGTGAGGGCTGCCTTTAGTTCCAGGCAGGGCACAATGGAACTGGCACTTTTGTGGGCACACCTGTGCTCAGTGATGACTTCTGAGTTATTTGCCAAGGAACGTGGGAAAACAGAACAGAATGTCTCTCAGTCCAACCAGCCAAGGTAGGAGAGGAGCTTGGAGTGGCTGCTTCCCTGTCCAAGGGGCTCCAGCAATGAGGTCCACCTGTTCAGAACCATGTTGGAGCTGCTTAACACCTCGTAAACATACACAGTTTTGCTTAGACATCCTGTTATATCTGCTAAGAAGTTGCAATGAAACAACAACGAAAGTCTGTTCATGCACAGTTGGAGGAGGTCTCAAGTTCTGAGCCCACCCACTCTGAGCCCACTCACTTCTCTTTTTTTTAGGTTTTGCCAAGCTTATAATGGTGTTTCGAAGTAGAAACTCAAATTCTCCTTCTACCAGGACTGTTTTTCTTTATTTTGCCCAAAACCAAAGCAAACTGAATGCTAATTATTTCCTGTTTCAAGGCCAACATAGTGTTTATTGGAATGTCCTCTATAATCCTATCAGAAGTGTTATAGGAGCTCAGTAATAAATGAGCTTCCAATTAATTAAATGCAGATCTCTATATAGACAGATCACTCCATAAACTGTTTCTTTTTTTCTCTTTGTTACAAAGCAGGAAGAAGGAGTTTAATACAAAACATCGTGATTACAGAATGTTTCACTCATAGTGAAATTCATCCTAAGTGAATTAATGTTAAAAACTAAATAGAAATATTATTAGTTCCACTGTAAAATGTAATTTATTTGGGTACAGTTTTTACACTTGCACATTTTTTTTAATTTTAGCATTCTAAATTTGGTAACGTAAATTGGAACTTCTGTCATCTTTAATAGGATTTTTAATAGCATTTCTCCCTAATTGCATTTAAATTACATTTCAGAGAATTAACACTCATTCTTGATCAAGACAATGTGAGATACAGCAATGGCTATTTGTGTGTAAGAATAGAAAAGAGGATGATTTCTTTTTCTAAATACTAGTACTGGGAGGAATGGGCTAGTTTCAAACCATCTAGGTATTTAGAGCCAGTTTACTACAGGTGTTTTGGTGTCAGGAGAGTTGCTTTGAAAAAAAAATCAAAGACATTTTTGTGCTTTACTTGGCTAAATACTACATGCATTTGCAAGGCATAAAAACCAGGACACTCTGAAGAAAACTGGCCTAAGTGCATTCATTCCACTACAGTGCTAAGGAGCTGATAAGGAATAAGCTTAAAGCATATCAACTGCACCATGAAGATGCCCCTTTGGTGTGCTCCATGGGATGTACTCTGTGGGGAAGGGTGAAGGAGAAGCGAACTCTTCGGATTTACTCTGGGACACTGGCTGTGTAGTAGCAGGCATGCTGTGTGGCTGTATCTCAGCTACCCTGGGTAGTGGAAAGGCACTTTATTATAGTATTTATGTGTGGGCACTAAGAGGTAAAAAAGAGTGGACTGGAGCAGACATTCCTGAGTCATCTGTTCTTCAGGTCTCAGTTTCTAGGAAACTGGTGGCTTATTTATCTATATGCAGTGTAGAAACAGAATCACAGAATCGTAGGGGTTGGAAGGGACCTCGAGAGATCATCGGGTCCAACCCCCCTGCCAAAGCAGCTCCCTAGCACATATTGCACAGATAGGAGTCCAGACGAGTCTTGAATATCTCCAGAGAAGGAGACTCCACCACCTCCCTGGGCAGCCTGTCCCTGTGCTCTGTCACCCTCAATGTGTAAAAGTTCCTCTGCATGTTGGTGCGGAACTTCCTGTGCTCCAGTTTACAGCCATTGCCCCTTGTCCTGTCTCCACAGACCACTGAAAAGGGGCTGGCCAATTCCCCCTGCATCCCATACTTAAGATATTTATAAACATTAATTAGGTCCCCCCTCAGTCTTCTTTTCTCCAGGCTGAACAGCCCCAGCTCACTCAGCCTTTCCTCATACGGGAGATGTTCCAGGCCCTTCATCATCTTCGTAGCCCTTCTCTGGACTCTCTCCAGGAGATCCCTGTCCTTTTTATACCAGGGAGCCCAGAGCTGGACACAATACTCCAGGTGGGGCCTGACCAGGGCAGAGTAGAGGGGGAGGATCACCTCCTTCGACCTGCTGGCCACACTCTTCCTGATGCATCCCAGGATCCCATTGGCCCTCTTAGCCACCAGGGCACACTGCTGGCTCATAGCCAACCTGTCATCAACCAGGACCCCCAGGTCCATCTCCACAGAGCTCTTCTCCAGCAGGTCATCCCCCAGCCTGTACTGATACTGACGTTTATTCTTCCCCAGGTGCAAGACTTTACACTTGCTTTTATTAAACCTCATCTGGTTTCTCCCTGCCCAGCTTTCCAGCCTGTCCAGGTCTCGCTGGATGGCAGCGCAGTGTTCCTGCGTGTCAGCCACCCCTCCCAGCTTTGTATCATCAGTGTGCTTGCTGAGGGTGGATGCTATTCCCTCATCAAGGTCGTTGATGAAGGTATTAAACAGGACTGGACCCAACACCGAGCCCTGGGGAACACCGCTAATCACAGGCCTCCAGTCAGATTTTGTTCCACTGATCACGACCCTCTGAGCCCGGTCCGACAGCCAGTTCTCAACCCACCTCACTGTCCACTCATCTATCCCATGATCTCTCAGCTTTTCTATCAGGATGTCATGGGAGACAGTATCGAAAGCCTTGCTGAAGTCAAGGTAGATGACATCCACTGCTCTCCCTCCATCCACCCAGTCGGTGATGAGATCATAGAAGGCTATGAGATTGGTCGAGCACGATCTCCCCTTGGTGAATCCATGCTGACTACTCCTCATGACCTTCTTCTCTTCCAGTTGCTTGGTAATGGCATCCAGAACACGCTGTTCCATCACCTTTCCAGGGACAGAAGTGAGGCTGACTGGCCTATAATTGTTAGGGTCCTCCTTCTTGCCCTTTTTGAAGACCGGAGTGATATTGGCTATCCTCCAATCCTCAGGTACTTCTCCTGTTCTCCAAGAGCTGTCGAAGATGATAACAAGCGGCTCCGCAATCACTTCCACCAGCTCCCTCAGCACACGTGGCTGTATCTCATCCGGGCCCATGGATTTGTTTGCATTAATCCCTTTGAGCCGCTCCTGGACCACCCCTACCTCAACTAGAGGGAAGCTCTTAAACAGGAGAGCATCTACTGAGTTCCTGATACACAGAGGCTCAAACACCTTAGGAATCGTGAAAGGAAAGAAAGAAAGAAAGACAAAAGGCAGAATAGATGTAAGGGTGTTATACCTGAGCTACAAGATCCAGGATATCATCAGTGCTGATTAATGTGACACTCCCTGCTTCTGGCCAGACTGAGCCTTAACAATAATGATTTTGGATTCATAAGGTGGGCAAAAGTTCCAGTGGCCATTGAAAGATAGAATGATAGAAATAAGGAATTAAATTTCTGTGTGTGAGAAGAGTTTCCAGGGACTCACACACAAGGCAGAGCAAAAAGGGCATTCCTACCGCTCAAATTAAAAACGTGTCTCAACAACCTGACACTAGAGAAAGAGCTTGTCACTGAACCCTGAAGTCCCACCAGCCAGATAGCAATGTGGCCTTTTAGGCGTCAAGAAAGCCATGCTGAATACAAAAACCCTTTCCTTTTGTCCTTGTCTTTCCTGAACCAGCAAAATACTGACAGAATTGCAGTCTGTGATCCTCAGGCTAGGAAAAAGGAGGAGGCTGGACAGAAAGGCTGACAATGTGGCAGCAGAAGTTCTCACTCTCTCAAGGCTGCTCCCCTCTCCCTGACAGCCCCCAGCAGAGTGCTGCAAGGGGTAGGTACTTCTCATCATCACCCAAGGGATATGTGATGCTGAACACATCCAGTGTTATGGGTAGAACAACTAAACCCCGTGGTCTGATGTGCCAGCATCTGCATTTTATCCTCACAGTTATCTGGGGGTATGTGTGACTTTCAAGCTGAAGTTCCTGCATGGAAAGCCATTGTTAAATTTTTTTCATCCTGGACCTGTGTCAGTGTGCTTTGACACAGAAAGCTGAGCAGGTCTGCTTAAAAATTTCAGTCCTTCTACCTTTATCTCCATCCATAGCAAACCCAGCTCGAGTCTCAGCAGCTGGTATATTTTTGTTCTTTCCAAAAACGTATCAGTTTCTCCACTCGAAGCAGCGTGCACAGTCCTTGCTTTGAAGTTTACCCCTGGTAAGAAATCACTCTTATTGAAATCTCTCACTAGGGCACAAACTTCATTCATCAAATGTTCTTTATGAGTATTCTTTATAATTTTCTTCCCTTCTAATTTATACTGGAGAACACAATTCAGAACAAAAATTAATAATAGCAGCCCCTGAACGTAGAGCGGTCACACTGATCCAGATTTTTGTTAATCGTCCTTGCCTCTAACTTACCATTGTATCTGACTGCCTTCCCATCATGTGTCTGTGCAGTATGCTGCTTGTACAGCTGGGAAATCTTGTATTTGTTTAGACAGCAGAGTTGGAAGAATAAATCTCTTGGTGAGAATCACAGAGAACAAAAATTAGTAGTAAAACTAAGAACTGGATTTAAAATTCAAACCAGGGTTTTAAGTATATAATCTGTTTGGTACAAGTGACACTTGATGATTTTGTTGATTACCTGAACTTTTACTAAAGTTGAAGTAGCATGGGAAGAATTACTAGATTGCTTTCTGAGATGAAACCCAAGTTGTTTGTCAGCATGTTCATATTTTTACTACATCTGTGTTCCATGATCTTGCAGGTAAAAATAAGAAGGCATAAATATTTATGCAGAATAGAGTTTAGGGAGGCACAACCAGATTGTTACAATGGCATTGCATCTGCGTAAGTTTGGGGAATATTCATCGCATAAAATGGTGCTGCTCATGAGCCACGGGAGGAGATTTAGCCTCAGCAGTTCTTCAGGTCCCCATTTTCCAGGTGTTTATTAAATTCAAAACCCACAGTTATCAGGAATGATACTGTTGCCACAGAAGTTATTAGTCACACAGAGATATTCATCAAATATATATATAATACAGAGCCTTTTATTAAAAGCTTTTAGTGGGCAACTAAGTTTCCTGGATTTTTTTTTTTTTTTTTAAATAAAGGGGCCATTGAAATGGCTGGTACTTTTAGAGGTTATGGCTCAGTTGCAATGCAGTCACATCATCCAGGCCATAATGTAGAATGACATTTGGGTTAGAGAAGAGCTGGTACTGCAGTAATTGTTCATCCGTATAGATTTTCATTGAATAAGTTCCATTTTAGTGTCTCTATATATTTGCCACAACTATTTCAAATTTAAATGCTTTGTCCAGAAGATTGCAAATGCTGATGATATTTAATATGGCATTTTAAAGACAAAAGGCACCCATGGTAGGGAGAAGTGATGGGTTAAGAGAATGTCACCAGAGTGACACCAATTAGTTAAAGGTTATGAAATAAGAGCTACTTTGTAATGGACTTTTTCAGAATAACAAGGATACTTGTTACCTTCTGAATTACTGGGTTCATAGATTATAGAGCTAGATTATAGGGTCTGATCTAAGGCATAAATCAGAGGGTTTTGCTGAATTGATTTTTTGTTTGAATTACAGCATGTCTTCTAAAAAAAAAATCCCAACTTTATTCTTACATTGTCCTGAAGCCCTTAAGAAATTCAGGAAAGGCTGCCGATAATATAAAAGATGAAAGATACGATCTCTTTCTCGCTGTCTCTCTCTCTCCCCTCCCTATCCCCTGCCTTAGATATATGGCTAAGACACCACATCAGAGAGAGTTTTCAATTCTCTCTCACAGGTATCAAACTGGAGCTACCCCAGCTGAGAATTTGTATGCTAGTGATAAGCAAGATTCAGCTGGGAAGGAAACAACCTCAGTAACATCATCAAATGATAGCAGGCTCTGGATTTTAAAAGCCTTTGACTCGCCTGCTTTTAATCCTTTTGAGAGAAAGCCTTCATGTATTTGTGAACCCACAGGCATGTCCTTTTCAACTCTAACAACTGCAGAAGACTTTCACGCTGCATGATTTTTGTGTGACTTAAATTCATTGCCATGAAGGTGTGGAAGAGCACGTTTGGGACTAGAGATGAAGCTGATAGAAAGGGAACAGATAGATAATCACTGTGTAGGGCTCCAAACATTAGAGTGGGCAGTAGTTAGAGGAATCTTACAATGGACCACCATTTTTTAAAATCACTTTCACTAACTCCACTGTGCAGGCTTACAATTAAAAAATAGGCTGTCAGGGATAATAGGAAGAGATACCACTACTTCGTAAAGTGAATGGATTCAGTAAGAATTAACAAGACTCAAAGCTGGTATTTGGATCTTAACAACCATGATTAGAGATTTTGGTGACTTGGCAGAGTTGAGTTCTGAAGGTAAGTACACAAATTATTAGGTGATCTTTCTGTTTTAATTCATTGGGTCTGATGTAGTATTGAGGCTAAAGATGCTGAAATATTTTTGAAAAAACAGCATACAGTTTAAAGCCATGCAACACTTGTCGTTTCCCTAGGTCCACTCAATAGTGCTGGCTCTAGAACTGCCTTCCTTGTTTCTAAACCTTTTAAGTGAGAGGACCAACAGGAAGGTCTGACTTTGACCTTCCTGAAAGCTACATTAATCAAAGTTGTGCTTCATTACTAGAAGCTAACCCTGGAAGGGACTAAAAAGACCTATAACATTGCATTTAATTTTGTGGTGTGAAATTCACTGAATGTAGTTGAAAAACTAGTGCATTGATTGAGTGTATAAAAGAGTATAAGAGAAAGCAGATGTAAATGCTTCTTCATTACTCTTGTAAGCCTTGGCTTTCTAAAGTCAACAGTGAGTGCAAATAAAAGCAAGCATGGGCGAAACCTCTAAAACTCTGTCATAAAAGCTGTCCCTGCTCAGTGGCAACCCAAAGTCAGTGATTCAGCCCTTTGAACCTAATGGGGTAAATGGGATTGAAAACAACTGGGCACTGACAGTAAATGAGAGTGTCCATGACCCAGGTGCAGGACAATGTTGGCCATAGTATTTTTCTGCAAGTCTTTGCTGTTCTCTCGGTTCTCTATGTTTCATTGATGACAATAAAAGGAAAAATAACCGGTAAGGTTTGTGATCAGGAGCCTTAAAATGTTTCAGATCGGAAACACTGTTATTTGAAGGGGCACACTGCTGCAACGCTTTCATTTCTGTGATACTTTACCCAGTGTTTTTTGGCCATCATCAAATCTTTTTATAATCTCAAAATATTTTTCCGAGATCCAGCTTGAAACTGCAAGATGATGTTCAGATATATTTTTTTTCCTCTAGCATGTGGCAATTATGATGAATCAGAGTTTATTCTGTGTTCTGTCGATCACCATAGTAACATGTACTCTCTGTTTTTAACAGGAAACAAAAAGTTATTTACTTGACAGGGATGGAGTTCTGGGAAGCATTGGTTTATGAACATTGGCAAAATATTTTAATGGGATTATTTGCTTCTTGGGTTATTACGTGTACCAGCTATTTGATCTTCATCTGTCATGCAGACTTCACTAGAAGAAACAGATTGTAGTCAAAACATATTCATTAGGATTACAGCTATTTTCTACTTCTATCAGTTGTTATATGAAGGTAGACAGTGCCCTGTTCAGTCCACACTGTTTATGTATATGCAAACCATAGCAAAGGTACCTTCTTAGCTATCGGACTTGTACTCTCAGGAACCAAAGAGATTCCTAAACAGCAAATAAGAGATAGCAATTGCTTACTGTTGTTTAATGAAATCATTGCTGTTTAGCATCAGACCTCTTGAGGTCTACTTTTTTTTCAAGTTCAAAATGTGAGACTGCCCATCAGACTTTAATAGTTCCTTTGGTGGTGCAAATTGATTTATTTTATTTTACGAAATGACTTCCTTTCAGTGTGTTAATTGATCTTTCTGACTGGTTACTCTTAATGGGGAGGAATCCATTGATCTCCTCATAAAGTGGCCCCACGAAACACAGACACACAGGGGCAATAACTAGTATCCATTATGGGGCAGAGGCAGCTGCAGGAAGCTGAAGAGCTCTATCTGCCCAGTCCCTGCTCTCAGGGTCTGAAACACCAAACCTGCCTTCTTAATGAGCTTTTTCCTTAAGCAAATTTTAGTCTTAGAAGGCAAGCTGCAGGGAAAACAGGGTGATTGGCCATGCAATTTTCCTTTATGAAGAGAGTGTCTGCATATTCAGTCCCATGATAGGACATCTCTCAGAATTGTTTATGAAGCAATCCATCAGGAAAAGATATGGTCATTACATTTCTGATGTCCTCTACCTGCAATGATTGTTTCATTATTGAAATTAATTCTTATATATCTACACTGCACTTACTTTCTTGTACCTTTACAACTTACCTAAACAATAATTACAAGCACCAAATTACAATTATTGAGGTAGTCTCCAGTCCCTCAAGCATTCATGTATTGTGCCTATCTTTTCTTAAACATTTTATCATGCTGCAGTGAACCATATTTTACAATGCATACAAATTTAAAGCTAGAATTTCACCAGTTCTATAGGGAATGTATTACCCAGAAGAGCTGAATTTATTTCTTCTTACTCATGAAGAATTTTGATGTTAACTCTGAGATTTTAAAATGTACTGGGGAAAAAAAAAAAGAAAGGAAACATATCTATTAATTCAGAACTTTTATTTTTTGGAACACGAGGCTAGCATTTAATATGCCTATTTTATACACTTAAATACACATTATCTCCTGTAGAATCAGATGCAATCAATACCAACCATCAACAGTATGTGTATATTGATTATACAAAAACCTCTTTTCACACTCATGTTTTCAAATAGGTTTTCTAACCTCTATTCTTAGAAATGCCATTTGGAGGATGTGCATATGTATGTGTAAAACAAACTGTTATGACTTCAGCTGTGTCTGTTGGCACTGCAGGCTACCAGTTTTGCTGAAGTAATAACTTGGTCATATCAAGGGACAGAAAATCAGATCATCAAACCACTATTGAGAAGGAAGTGCTGAGTAAGTGCATTGTGTTTTTTCTTTCCTGCTAAGAGATTAAACATCATACCTGGCTATTATCTCATAAATACCACATATAGAGCACTTGTGAGACAGATAAGGAAGGGCTGGCAGCACAAGTTAAAATCAGAGGCATTAGGAGTTAGGAAATGCTACCTGTGATAGATGCATTTATCTAGCATAATGAGCTTACTGAAAACACAGTGGGTTTTGCTCCATAAAACAGTTAATTCAAAAATTAGCAATGTCTTTTCACTCTAAAACCTGCCAGAAGACCTAGGAATGGTGTGCTTGATGGTTTAGCTTTGGAGACTAGGTTCAGATTTTTGAGCAGCTTTATAGCAAGTTAATACTGGATCATCTCCACTCTAAATGCTCAGTGATAAATAAATGTGGAAATGAAACTTTTGTAAGGCAAGTGTGTCTAGGCAGGTGCATGAAGAGTCCAGCTTTCACTAGGCACACTCTGAAATGGTCCACACAAACCAGTGCTGAAGAGGAACCATGTAACTATGCCTAAGCTATGCCTGAGTTATGCCATCCCACTGAGCTATCCTAACAGTCAGGATCAGCCCAAGTGCTTCAGCCAAGTGCAGGATCACTTGATTCATTCCTAACTCAGAGTACAGACCAGTACAGTTCACGTTTCCCCTTGCAGTTTTATTTGCAAAAAGAGTATACAGGCATCTAGCTTTCACAAAGGTAAGGTATGTTTAAATAACGTAAATTTGGATCTATTTAATACAGTAAGAAAATCTTGGATGGGAAACTGCATAAACAGCAAGTGTTAGATCATTATGCTTTCACATTCTGATGATGAATTGCATGTTTATATCTTTTTTCCAGAAAATAAAAGAGTTATTCTGAGGCAATGGTGAACAGCTTGTAGAGAACATATATATATGAATTGTACTTAATTTATGCATTGAATAATCTGCATAGATATTTCATTTCCTTTGTAAATGTCATTAGTAGACAACATTGGTGAGACATATCACATACAATCCACCTTTTGTTAATTTAGATAGATCCACAGTACACAGGTCCCACATACCAAAGAGAAGACTTTAGCTCAAGAGGAGAAATTCAATTGTAGAATGGATTTGCTTCACAAATCCATAGAAGATTTCAAATAAAGCAAGAAGGTAATATTGATTTTGATACAGCCACACCTAAAAATCCAGGCTTTACAGAGTCAATACTATCTTGATTCAGGTTCTAACGCAACCCAAAAATCTGAGATTCAGCTCTGTTCACTTACTATTGATTTGTCTGGCATGCCGGGTTGTTTTTTTTCCAGAAATGCTTTTCTGCTCTCAAATTTTAGCTAGCTCTCCCAAAAGAATGTCTAATACGGTCACAAAGAGCAATTATACTCCTTACAACTGAGCTATTGACTATCGTAATAAAAAGGAAAGACAGAAGTCATGTCAGCTTAGCTTCTGACAGGACCTTACAGTGCTCCTTCATTCAAAAACACTTATGTAATCAACCAGCAATAACTAATGAGTTGCAAAATATCAGCAGCCCTTCATTTTCTATCAGGTATGATAAAAACATTATAAAGCTGTGCTATTTTTAGGGAATAAAAGACCTTATAGGTATCATCAAGACATCAGTTCTTTGCTATTTTACTATAATACCTCTCCTTTCTCTTTTTTTTTTCCTCTCTTCTGCTACCTGACATCTAAATGCCTATAATTTTAGACATCAGGACCACATACTGGCAAAAAAAATTCCACAGGCAGAGAGGTGAAAGATATTATTTCTGCCATTTGTAGACAGTAGTTTCATCTGATGTGCATCTTCAGCACCTTCTTCATCTTTTTGTGGTGGGGAGGGGGAAGAGAAAGGAGCAAAAAGAGCACAACTTCTTCAATTAGCCTTAACAATTTTATACAGTAAAACTGAAATCTGTTGGGTTGGGTTAAAAAGCCCTGTTGATGAATCATAGAGGAAATAAAGTCATGGTTTTGAGAGATTAGAGAAGGTATAAAGTTTTCAATAAAAGCAGCATGTAGGAAATAGAAGGAAATGTGATTGGCTGAGGTGCAAATGTGTCTGTGGGTAGAAGGAAAGGGAAGGGTAGAGATTTGTCTGAGGAGTAAATCCATTCAGGTCATTATAGTTCAATATGGCCACAATCCAGAAAAACACTTGAGCATATGTGTGGGTTCAACATGTGAGTCGTTTCCTCAAAATCTGAGCTCTACTCACTTGCTCAGGCTCAGATTCATCATAGCTGAGGCTCTTGAATTATTTTGCCCCACTCCTAAGCCCACACACCAAATAACTGCAAGACTGAATGGTTTTGGATTAGGTATCTACTTGAAGAATTGCTTTAGGAACACAGAGAAGCGCAGACTCTGCATTCCATTATGGCATGTGCTTAGAAGTGGAAACACTGGGGTTTTTTTTCAGACACAAAGGCTAAAGGAAGAGGAATGACAGTGGCAGCCAGAGGGGATGTGGCATTGGCACCCTGCAAACTTTTCGTTTCTGTAAAAACTGTCTTAATATTTTGTTAGAGGTAGCACATGAAAATCAGATTTAACTTGATCAAAATTATTGTGCATTTAATACTTATTTGTGTGGTTTGGTTGGCAGTGCCCGTGCTTGCAGGCTGCAGGACCACAGTGGAGAAAGCTCAGCCTAGGGCAGACAGCTGGACCACAAGCATGCCTGAGGACAAGGCAGAGCAGCTCCTCCTCTCACCAGGGAGCACAAGCCAGGCTCTCCAAAGCATCTTTGTGAAGACATTTTATGCTGCTGTCATTAACTCTGATAACAAGAAATGGATTCTTTTTTCTTTCTATCCCAAAATTGGGGATTTCTGGTCAGAGCAGAGTAGAGTAATGGCTTCAGGAGAAATCTAAATCCATGGTTCTGAACCACCCATTTGGGCTGATTAGCTTGTGAAAAGACCACAAGTTTAAATCTTACATATTTTTCCACATCTTGTCATCCCTATGAGTCCATTCTGCTTCCTAAGTTCCAATCTTCTTTTTTCCTAGGGCAGAAAGAAATATAATTTCCATTTTTCAGAAATGAGCTAGGTAGAAAAGATAGATGTACAATACCTGTCAGTTCACCTGATATTAGAATATTTATTTTCCTCAATTGTCCCTCATGAGAGATGGGAGTAGGAGAATCATAGTTTTAATTAACGATAGAGTTAATTTTGAGTTCTCAAGGTTTCACAGAGAGCATTAAAACATGATTCTTCAATGTCATCACAAATTCCTGATCTAGTAGGGGGCATCCCTGCCCATGGCAGGGGGCTGGAACCAGAGGATCTTTGAGGTGCCTTCCAACCCAAACCAGTCTGTGATTCTGTGGATCATTCTGTGGTCTCTTGGACTCAAGACTTTTCCTTGATTCTGAGCTTGCTCTTTGATGATGCAACAATTCACTTATAAAAGCAACTCACAGATTATTATGGCATGTGCTTATATGTGTTTATATAACATGCCACAGACGACTTTTCCCAGAAAGCCATGATGATGCCAAATAGCAAACATCTATATTTTTATATGACCAAAATGTTCAAAAGGTATTTTTTAAATTGCTGCATTTCATTAATAAGCTACAAGCTAAGATGGTTCTTTGAAACAATTCAGAAGTTGGAATGTAAAAATTTGTGTCTTTTTCAGCATTTTTATGTTTCATTTATTGTCAAACTCTCAGCAAGATGAGGTGGCTGATAATTATTCAGGGTTGCCAATTAACCTACTTAGCCGGTCGCATAGGTAACTGGCATAGATTGTGTCAAATCTCATTACTGGGATAATAATTTAATCAGCCAGTGCACTGACTGTAGACCAGGGAATCTAAAGAATAAATTAAACAGGAAAATAAAATCAGTACCTATACAGTCATTATATTTTGATACACAAAAAGAGTTCATCACACAAAATTCTAAAGTGTACCACTCACTAGTAGAAACCCAGTAAATTCTGTGGTGGGGGCTGGTTGTATTGAGGGTGGGGGGTTTTCAAACACAATATCCAGCATAAGTATAAAAAAAGTTTTATGGCACCATGCTTTTATAAAGGATAGTTTTACACATGAAGAAGTCACAAGCGTGTGTGTTACTTAGATAAACATGCCAAGCAATTCTCTTTAATGCAGTATTACAGACCAGAACTCCCAGACACATCTGCTTTGTGATCTACGTAGAACAGTCCTGGCCCCTCCTTTCCCATGTATCCCAGCTTTGTTCAGTTCTTCATGGTTGACTTTAGAGCAAACGAATGTCAAGTAAGAAGGTCACAAAATGGATAAAATAATATTTCTGGGTCTTTCAAGATAGACAGGGTAGAAGAAAAATTAGAATAAGTGCAACTGTCAAAGTCACAGAGCCAGTGAAAAAGCTACGCTTTCTCACTACAGTAATGCTTTACACTTACAAGATGACTGAGTAAACAGCAAATTGGAAGAGGAGAGTCTGCCTGGAAGAAGAAAAATATTTTCTGGGCAGATAGAGGAAGATATATTAGGAGGAACAATATTATCTTTAAAAATAGGTTTGAGTTTGAAATACATATTTATAATTGCTTTAAAGAGAGGCACAGACATTGCTAGAAATTATCAGAGTTGTAATATTCAAAATATAGACTGGAGAAAAAAAATCCCACTACAGGACCCCGTAAGTGTGAGAAGTCTCACAGCACAAACAAAAGTACATGCAAGGCTCAGGAAAAGACCAGAAATGGTGAACATGTCCTTGTCTTCATAGACAAGGTTTACTGCCTACAAGAACAAGAGGGCTATAAAAGAAGCCATCACTCCTCTGAGTAGCGGATTACTCAGTTTAAACATATCTCATAGGTCTTGTGGCCAAGAATTACAGCACACCAAGTACTGCTCCAAGACTTGTAATTTATTCACTCAGTAGGGGGAAAAAAGTGACTATCATATCAGCTTATGATAGGCCTGTAAAATAAAAACAGCTAGTATGTGTAAAAATAGCCAGCATGCCAGGAATGAATGCTAATCTCTTAACTAGCTTTCCTTCTTTTAGAACAACGAGCAAAAATACATGCTTAAGTTATTAGATGTGACCTAGACTACTCGTTTATGTTGTCAAATGTATGATTTTGAATCATAAATTGTCTTGCTACTGAAGCAGCATGTGTTATAGCAAGAAGACCGAGCATATCTATTTAAATTCTGCAATTACAGAAACAACATGCAGCTCCTAAGTGTCTATTTTCTGTTCCCACAGAATGTAAATGCTACAGTACTCAATAACTTATTTTTTTTTTAAAGACTAAAGTAGGATAAAGCTATTCATGGATGCTACCCACCAGTAGAGGAGTGACAGATAATAGAAACTTGCAGAAGAACACACACTTTCAGCTAATTGTTAGAAAACTTAACATTGATGAGTTAAACTTTCTCATTAAAACTTTCCCTGATAAAAAAGTAACAAGCTTAAAGATAATACCTTTTTTTCCCCCTTCCTTTCTTTTTACATAATGCAAGAGTTCAGAAGTATTGGATAAATTCAGTGTGAGGACCTCTCAGTAGGTGTCAGCTCACGTAAATTAAGTTCCTCTTTGCTGGAAGATATGAGGACTAAGTCCAGCTGCCAGCAGTTACTAATTTCCATGGACAGAAGGTCCACAGCTCCCAATCTGCTTTTCTTGTTCTTGTGAACAGTTACAGTGTTTTCAGCTAACTGGCAATTTTTGTATATTACATACTGAAGTTATACATGGCTAATCCAATTACATAGGCTACAATCACGGTAAAGAGTGACAGTAGATAAAGAAACTCCATTAGAATACTGAATATTTCACTATCTAGCTATCTAGATAAATATGATTTTATAAATGCTTTGATAAGGCAAAAACATTATCAACTCTGTCCCACAAAGGTCTAAGCCATCATTTCAGAGGTTAGCTTAAGGCAATTACGTAGCTTAGGCAGGATGACTTCCACACTGTGAAGTCAGACCATATTCTAAGCAGGGTTTCAAATCTGGATGGAGAGAAGCCCAAGAGCAAGCAACAATACGGATCTATAGACGAATACTCTGCTCTAGTTGGTGAGTGACAGTTTCAGCGACTGAACATACAATCATTGCATCTTCGTCAAAGATAGGTTGTTCTGCATGAAAGATGTTCAGAGTGATCTCTGGGAAATGGTTCAGTTAGAAACATTTTGATCCCCTTTTATTTATTCCATTTTCCTTTCTTTTTTTAAAAAAAAGTATTTTCCATTGTTCTCTCATTTATAATTCACAGTCTGTAATTGTCATGAACAGTAACCCCATTATACTGTTCTCATAGTACCATTTTGCAACTGTTCATTTTTAAAAAGTGCTTTCCAGTGGCACCATTATTTCTGCAGTTGACAACAATCACCTGTGCATTTGTTAACTACAAATTTAATGAGAAGAAGTACTAGCTGATATTCAAGCACAATAATACAATGTGAATGTGGTTTTGTACAGGTCCAGACCAGTTAAAATTTTATTCACAGACACAGTAGTGTCCAAGCTTGAATATTCCTGTTCATTATTCCTTTTCTTACTCAGACCAGCATTGACTTAGTGCCTGTTCCCCTATATAGGTGATGCTAATTGCCAGCATGCTTGCAGCAAATTGAACCATGTGCACCCCTGGGACAGTTTCGGGCAGGGAACTGCTTCTCCCTCTGGTGAAAATTATGACTGCTCACAGCTGCTAATTTTCACAGAAAGGAAAAAAACAGGCAGGTTTTAATAAGAAGAGGGGGAGATGAGGAGAGAAGGCAGGCTCTGAGCTTCCCCAGGGTTAGAGCAACTCTTCCACAAGGAAGGCACTGCAATGCCTTCCAGGGTCTGCTCCATCTTCCCCCAAAACAGAACTAAACATGCTGCAGACCCCTTTTTCCTGCTTCCCCTTGCAGCTCTCATCTTAATCCCTCCTCTCAGAGTGCTGTCTCACGGAGGAGGTTACTTACAACCCATTGGGACCCTTATCTGAGCGCCCAGCTAAATGCCAGTCCTCGTAGAGCAAAGGGTAGGCTGCATTTTTTCCCCCATCAAGACTGCCTGGTTTTTTGGACAGCAGAAGTAGCTTAAATCACTGCAAGCTGCGAAGAGCCTGGATCACTCTATCTCACTCCCTAGGCAAGCATTTTATCACTAGGTTGTATTTTTTACAAATAGATACTATACATTCTACTCAACACAGAGCACTGTAATCCCACTTCAAGCCCTGGTGAGAAGTGCAGTGTTGGAAACGTGGTATAGGACACAAATTAGTCCCATATAACTTCTCATGCAGAAGGTTTCACTAGCTGCCTGCATCTGTACTGGGCAATTCTGGCTCAGGAAGCAACAAGTTTTTTTGTTTAGGACTGTAGGATATGGATGATTTTTTTGTTTGCCTCTGTGGCTTTCCCACTCCTCACAGAAGAAAACCTTTATCTTTCAGGAAATGCACAGCTGAACTAATAGATTGTCAGGGATTCATTGCAAAAGGAGGGTTTATTGTTCAAGATAGCTCTAAAGATTCACAAGTGTAAGAGTCTGCAGCAACGTGTAAAGCATTTTAAATGAAATGCAGTGATTAACCATGGGCTTTCCATAATAATCATCATTTAGTGATGCTAAATAGAATAAAAGTAATATTGAAGCAAATAAATGACATTTGACACAAAAAAATGGCTTGTATTTCATATTACTTTACTTAACTGCTCTCTCCTTCCCCCACCAAACAGAAGCTTTATTGACAAAATGTGCTCTGGTAATTTGGTCTGTAGACTTCTTAAAGAATGTGCAGCTCTGGGAAAAACTGAATTATGAGTTCTATTTGTGAGATGAGGAATGGCATGTAATAACTTAATGAACTGGAAGTTTATTAGTTGTAAAAGAAAGAGCTAATGGAATGCAGTGTCTATCAATCTTTTTTTTTAACTTGAGAATGTTCAGGTGAGTGTCACATCCGTTATGCATTTGTTACCTTATTAATACAAATATCTGCTAGAATCTCCACAAGCTACCAAAATATATCTCAGCTTCTAATTTAATGTGTATTTTATTAGGCAGTTTTAGAGGCTCCATTCTAAACCCAAGTCATTAGAATTTCAACTCAGATATGAGGCCAGCAAAGATTTCATTCGAACACAGGAGCTACCACCTTACATCATCTAAGGTTACAGCCCTTTGCTCCCTGTAAAGGTCATATTCATTAAAATTGTGGAGGGAAATAAATGCACGTGCAATCATGATGACAGCCTAATTTCAATAGCTATTTATTGCTCTGTAGACACTCAAATACAAAAGGACAGTAAGGTAATGATTGTAACACAAAACATGTAGAAATAAACAGTCCAACATAAAATGTAAGAATCAAATCCTTGGCTGTTAAAGTTTTCTCCACTGTTAAAATATAGGGATTTACCTCAGCTTCACTTTCACAGGGACCTATTTATTTTGCACAATTGAATGATTTGCCTCAAAATATTTTGAATCATGATAGTATGTGTGAATATGCAGAATAATGACAATAATAGTCTAAAATCTGTTAGGATGCTTCTCCCAGCCTTAGCTGATATTATGTCTTAAAAATACAATGTAAAAATAGAACTTAGGCCTAAATAAACATGTGAAACATATGCGCAAGTACCAAAAAACAAGTGTAGGAAATTCAAAGTTCAAGTCAATCCATATGAAGGTATAAGTAGAACAAAGCAGTCAGGTTCTACCCCATCAGCCCCATATTTCATGTGCGCCATAGATCCTTGGGTACTCTTAATTTTAACCCTGCAATGTATTGATCTGTTTGCTTTGATTTTCTATTCCAGAGATAAAAATAAGCAAGGAAGGAACGCCTGTATTAATTTATGCCTGTAGTAGACTCCTGTGGGTGAGCTTTTGTTGGTTTATTGTTGGGTTTTTTCATGTGGCCAGTCTACCAGCACGTATTTTACATGTATTTAGCTGTTTAAAAGACCAGTTGTAGCTATTCCACTTAATCAGGTAGTCATCTAGACATCTTAGACCAATTCAATAAATTTGTTTCATCTCAGAGGTCCAATACAAAGGGATTTTGAACTGTTTGTGCTGAGCATGGTGGAAGGGCTAGTAATCCAATTATTTCATTTTCTTGCTGAAGAGAACTGAAGAGAGGGAAATCCGTCTTTCCCTCGCTCCAGTGAGCGAGGCACAGCCCTGCATTAGGCTTTAAGCTTCCTGTGTAAAGCATACCCCAAGGGCAGCGGAAGGCCACTTAAATACAGCTTGGAGGGCATAAGTGGAACATGGCTGTGGCACATTGGCTTTCTGCCCAGCAATAAATTCCCACCATTAGCATCAAACGCTCATCCCGAAGCTCTCATACAGAAATTAAACGCAATCTATCAAATTAATAAACAATAATAAATTAAAACAGCACAAGTAAATTAAAAAAATAAATCACAGTAATTTATACTGTGGATCATCTGTTCTGCACTGCTTTTCCAGACTGCACACCTCAGATTATCTTCCAGCCCTTTTTCTTTTTTTTCATGACTGTATTTATAGACATGCAAAATGGCCCTTGATGCACAAACTGAACTTATTCATGCCCTATCTATGTGTTTAATAAAAATACAGTTTTAAATAGTGCTTTCTTCTTCCATGCAAGTAATTTTGATGCACAAATTGAACTTACTCATGCCCTATTCTACATGTTTACTAAAAATATAATTTTAAATAGTGCCTGTTTCTCCCATGCAAATAATTTTGTTCCCTTCTGCTAGTCAGCAGAATCTGACATATTTGTTACACAGGTTGAGTCTACGTGAATTGTATCTAAACATGAATTCAGACAACAGAAGTAAGCATGCAAAAATGTACCTTTAGACACGTCAGGTGGAAGTGCATATTCTGGTTTAGGTACTAAAGGATAATTTCAGCAGGCCTCAGAATGTGAATAGCTGTGAAGTTAAAATGAATCAGTCCTCTTAAGGTACTCACAGGAAAAGCAGACTGTCTTCTGGGACAGATTTTAAAAGAGGAATTTTCAGGAAGCAGAATTTAATTACCTAACTGGAATTTTGCTGTGATGCCCTGGCTAAATCTTCACTTTTTGTGAAGAAGATAAAAGAAAAAAAACTCAGGGAAACTATTATGCTCTATCTGAACCATATTGACTATAGTGATAAACCCAGCCTTGTGTTGGATGGGACAATATTAAGGAGGAGAACAAAGGGAAACATCTCACCTACTGTATATCAGTCTCATTTCCTGAAACAAGTTAACAGGTTGACTCTTCCCAGCAACTTCTTTCCCAAAACTTCCTTAGGGTATGAAATAATTGGCTATTAACCAGTGTGTTCTTGACCCAAGGAATGGACCAGAAAACATGCAAGACTTGTCTGTATTATGAGGAGAGATAAAAGAGAAATTAGAGCTGATACATACTGACTTAGCCCACAGCTCTCTTGATTTTGCAAGTTGGGACTCAGAGGGTTTTGCCTGCATTTGTGCTGGGGCAAAAGACCTGAGGAAAAGAGCAGGCAGAGAATGGGAGAAGGGAAAACGGAATGGCACAACTTCCTTTCCAGATTTTTTTTTTTGGTTTTCCCCTGCCTGTTGGCCCTGCATTTAGCATGGGGCTGTGAAAAGGAAAGGCTGCCAGCCCCACAGCACCATATTGCCAGCATAGTGGTCAACAAAAGGGAAGTTGTGAAAAAGGTGCCTGCACACTAAATAAATAAATAAATAGAATCCCAACCACAAACAAAAAAAAGCAAAATCTTACTTCCCACCAATCCTGTACAGTCTTTGGAAGAAATGAGAGTGTCCTTTACACCCCCTTGTAAATATGATCACCTGTAACCTACCTCTGTAAGTCCCTTGAGGGCTGCCCTGGAGCCCTGATCACTGTCCAGCAGTGCGTCAGGTGAAGCTGCTGCCATGCAGGCTCTGACCTCCACATAAGGAGTGGTTGAGGACACTGGCACATGTAGAGTCAGTTCCCACACCCTGGAACGATGAAAACAAGTCATTAGTATGCACTGTGCAGCACGGAAGGCTGAGCCTGCTGCTAATGAGTGCTTTGCAGAGGGCTCAGGTCATGGCTTCGCTAAGTGCTGTGCACTTGGTGCACCTGTGAACAACATCAACACGCAGCTCAGCGTGTGCAGCCGTCTGAGCGCCGCACGTTGTAGCCAAGGTGCCGGGCAGGTGTCTGAGCCATCAGTGAGATACCTGCCCTTGATGTCAGGTGGTTTGTTAGGACTGGGAAGTGCTGTGCAAGTAAAGAAGTCTTCATGGAGCTGTAGCAGGGGTCTCTGGGCAGGATGCAACACCTGGGATGTCACTGGGATCACAGCAATGCAGTGCACTAGCTCAGGCAGGGGTTGTCAGCTGGAGGGCTGCCATGGATGGATCCAGCCCTTCTGGAAGGACAGGCCAGGCCTTCTCCAAGAGGGAGAGCAACTGGTGTGCACAGAGCTGCACCTTGGGACAGGTGACAAGCCAGCTGACAGTTCATGGGTCAGGATTAGAGGGCAGCCAACTCTAGGTGACATTGTGGTGGGTGTCTGCTACAGGCCACTTGATCAGGAAGAAGTAGATGAGGCAAAAAAAAAATAGAAGAAGCCTCATGGTCATCAAGGGTCAGAGCACTGACATTACACTTAGTTCTGCTAATGAAGTAGCAGAACACACACACACCACTAAATGCTGCTGGTACATCCTAGGTTGGGTCTATCTCTGCTGCCTTTCACAGGATGGCATGTGCTTCGTGGATAGCATAGTCCTTCTCAGCAGTCTCCAAGAGGGTTTCTTTGTTGTCTTACATCCTGCCAATTTCTGGCCTCTCCAGCCTTATCCTGCTGATCGCAGCCTGATGCCCTGAATGTCCAACACATGCAAAAGAAATGCACTGGCTGCAAAGTCTGAGAAAAGGTGTCTTCATATAGGCAAAAAGGAGGCTGTACATGTAGGAGGTGTGTGTGCACACCCTGCTTTGAATAAAGTTCCCTCATGTTTCCAGGTTAGGTGGCATTCTATTTCAAAAGCCTTCACCTGCAATATATCCCAAAATGTCTGAATAGGAAGAAGAGAAATCAGAAAAACTTTGCTGACTACTGTAAAAGGAAAAATTAACATTACATAGGTGTTTCAGCAGCTTACATGATTCATAACTTCTCACGCTTATGAGTGAAGGAGACCTTCAGGATAGAGATAAGTGGTACTTGGCTGTAAGACAATACATTTTCACTGGTGATGAAAGTCAAGTTTGAAGCTTAATGGGTAAGAGTAGTATCCCCAACACTGTCCTTCCACATTCCTACCTCTGTGACAGGAATTCTTCTGATTTTGTTACAGCCAGAGTCCTCTGTATCACAGAAGATGGCAGGCAGAGCCAGTTTTGCCTCAGTATAGGAACAGTCTTTATAGGCTGTTATGGTGATATGCTAATTCCCTCAGGATCTCTGAAAAGATCACACAGCATTCAGAAACTCCTGTGGTATGTTCTAGGGATGTGGGACCCTTTCTAGAGAATTTGAGGGAGGAATTTTAATATATTGGGAACAGCTAGCAAGAATTTAGCTCCAGGAGTCTTCCCTCCTCTGCTCTTTACACCCTATAACTTCAAACTTAAATCAGGACCCTTAATACTCTTTAAACTGTACAGCAAACTGTTTGGATTTGGGGAGTGCCTCGGGATCTTGCCTTGCTACACCCTTACACACACCTACATAGTATCAGTGCTTTGCTTATCCCATATTTCAGAAACTTAATTATGTGATGAATTCTCTCACGCTGCAAATTTATCTTCATTGAGCTAACTTTTGATCTCAGGCATTAACTCTGATCAGAGCTAAGGCACAGTCTATCCAATTAGCAGGTGGCAGCCTCAGAAGCTCAGGACACAGTACCTCTGCTACTCTGCCTTCCAGGAGCTTTGACCTCAGCAAACACACTTGATGAACCTGGACGTGGTATTTTGGCTGCCTACCTCAGCTCATCTGCTTGGATGGCATTTTGCCTGTTAGCAAGGTAATATACTACCTTCAGGAGATGCCAGAAAAAGATAAGTTTAGATCCATAACTTGCTAAGGTCTGTTAAAATAGCTTTCTTCTGACACTGAGCAATTACATAAAGCATCTTGACTTTCTCTGCATAAAATTGAGACATTATCAGACACTCCTTCATATGGAATCCAAACAACTTGTTTCCCAACATCAGCAAAAACTAGTATATATTTGAAAGAATAAGGTTTTGTGCTCTTTGGAGGCTGTTCTGATATTGATGACATCACGGAATTTCCGGTTCACCTGATACTTACACTTGGGGCAATGACCATCTTGTTCTGTGTTTTCCCATGTCTAGAGCAAGGGGCACCTGAGCCCTAGTGAAGATTCCCAGGCAGTGCACTGATACCATTTGTAATACCACATTAAACATCAAATAAGCCTGGCATTTTGCTTTGTTGGCAGCTTCACAGTCACAGGGAAAATCCAAGTCTCTAGTTAATTGTGAACACCTCTAGCTCACTGCCTTGTACCTCCAGTTAGTATGTGTGTATCTGTGTGTATCTGAAATTAGTAACTTTCCAGATGCTCCTGGATTCCTGGGTATGTGTCAAATGAGGCTGTGTTGGATAACCCTTAGATGACATCAGGTGCAAAATGCCTGAACTGAAGGAAACAGTGCAGCAGAACCATGCACTGACCCTGCCTGCAAGCTCTCCGTAGCTACCTGGCATTTGACAAAGCAAAGCTGATCACAACACGGTATAGGGGCCTGAAGTCATATGTGCTCAGAAGACCCTTTCAGTCTGCCTCTATGGCACACCAAAACTGGGCTTGCAAAGCATAGGCTGGAATGGAAAAGGGAAACTCCCAGGTCTAACAATGGTCAAGATAATTTCTGAAGCTAAGCCTGACTGACTATGTGACTGTATTCATTCAGCATCATAAGTAGGTCATTAACTCTGAATTCAACAGGTGATGATGTAAATACCAGAACTTCAAGAAAGATGCAGGGAGCTGTTTTCTTAAATTAGCTTCTGCTTGCTTGCCTTTGCCCTGTTGGGAATCAGGACATTGTGGCTTTGAGGGTCCTTAACAGAAGAGAACACGGAGCTTAGTCATGGCAGAAGACTGGGTCACAGTACCAGTAGGACCAGAGGAGTAAAATAAAATAAGCATTGGTATCTCCTGATTCTCAACAGCCCAATACATACACGAGAACAACCCTGTGACTGCCCTTCTGCCATATGCTGCAAAGATTCTCAATCTTTTCCAAGAAACAAAGTGAAGTGCAGCATGCACTAGCTTATAAACACCATGGAGATATCAGCTCACCTCAGCATCACACCAGGACAATTAGTTCCAGCGTTCTCCCCCTTTTTCTTTTGCATTCCCACAGCAGTCCTTCCTCCATGCTGTTTGACTTCAGTTTGAAGTTTCCAGTTTGACTACATCTTTTTGGTAGCATGACTGAGCGGAAGTCTATCTCGTCAGTCTCTGTTCAGTCTTGCTAATGCCAGGCATTTTACACTCAGTACAACAGACCTAAAACCTAGACCTGAGAGGAGAAGAAAAATCATAGGAATATAAAAATAAAAGGATCACGAAAATCCTGCAATCCATTGAGAACACTGCTCTTTCATGACTAAATCGTGCTGTAAAGCAACAGTAAAGAATCCACAGAAAGCTTTTAACCCATCATGGAGCAAGAAGCATCATTAGAATGAGAAAAGCCATATGACTGCTGAAATTACAGTGCCTTTATTGAGCTTGCTCAAGCCACCCCATGCCTGGGTTATTGCTAAGAGTTTAGAGAACTGAATACACAGTATTCTTTAAAGGGATGTGGAGAAAGGGCTGGAAGTCAATGTAATATAAAGAAATCTGGAATGGGGAGGAGGACTGCAAATGCAACTTTCCTCATCTGGAAGATCAATTCAACTAACATGGAGTAAAAGAGCTACATTCCATTCCATTCCTTATGTATACTGATGTAAGAAGGGTGAGTATGAACAATAGCTCTGTTTTCAGCCATACAAAGACGAAAGAAGCTTGGTGATACATGCAGAAGAAATCATAAGGCTGACTCCATCCAACAGTTTTCTACTGCCTCAGTCCTTGCATGGTCTTCTACAAAGGGACTGGCTCTGCTGGCAGTGTTGAACAGGCTTTGAGAGCCCTCTTTGGGGGACAGAGAAATGATTTTTCTACTGGCACACAAGCAGGTTGCTTAACTGTTGTTCCCATATCAATACAAGAAACGTGTTTTCATGCAGCCAAAGGCAACCTTCCAAACAGACCTGAAAAAATTTACCTTTCTGAATCAGCAGTAGGGTCCACAGCAGGTACCGTCTGAAAAAAGCCTTGGTTGCTGAACCCACCACCTCCACCAAAGAATTTCCGAATGATCATTACTGATCATTAATTTTTGAATGATAATTTATTTTCAAAAAACAACGTAGCCAACTCAAACCCAAATTCTCACTTAGTGCCTAGCAGTGAATAACGTTAGCACTCAGTTAAACATAAATAAAGATTAACTGCGTGGCTCATATTATTTTATAGCAAGATCTGATGCATAAATTTTAGCACAATGTACCAGCACTGTGTTCATTTTTGTTAAAATAAGAATTAGTGGAATCTGTCTATCAAAAAGGTTTTTAATAAACTCAAAAGTACACAGTATTTTTCCCATAAAGGGAAAAGTGTATAAGAATACACCAGCATAGATGAAGGTAATTAAAAAGGCTCTTAAAAGTAGGAAGAAAGATAGGGAAAACAACTTCAGTTAATTCTCCTTTTCACGATCTAATTAACCTTAAAAACTGTGAGTCTCCAACATTTCCCATGCATTTCAATGCAACAGAGAATGTCCCTTGCTACAAACGACAGGTCTGATTTAATGGAGTTTTGATTGAGGATAAAGACAGGAGAGTCAGTCTGTGGTACCCTCTCTTCACACTGAAAAGTGTCCAATTCCAAAGGCAAATGCACTCAGCTCAGTCATCCCAATTAAAGTGTCGGCTGCTATTCAGAGTAAGCAAAGATAGCACAAAGAATGCAAAAGAATCGGCCATTTCGGGTGACCACAAAGGCAGCACAGAAATTGGTGTTGGCTAGAGACTGCAAAGGAAAACACATGTTATTTCAACAACCACATGTCCATATATACATGTATATAATTACACATACAGACCTCCCATACATACATATGTATCACATCATTAAAATTATATAAGAAGCAGTAAAACCCCTTTGCTTTCTTTAGGTCGTTCTCTTGAAGATTTTGTCAGTATGAAAATAAGCAGAAGTCCAGCTGAAGCTGTAGTGTCTTGCTGGTGAAACTATCTTCTTCGTGCAAGTAAAAAGTGTTAAATAAATTCTCAAAGACCCTTTTTTCCACTGGTGTCTGTAACAGCTCATCTAGAATGCAAAGCACACAGAAACCCTGATCCTACGCTGATGTCAGCCTGCCATAACCCCTCATGCCTCCAGAGGAATTTCTGTGCTGAGATCAGGATCCAGCCCGATGCTGACTGGGTCATACCCTGCAGTGGTGCCAGGCACAGATCTCCTACAGACATCTCTGGAGGTTTTGCATCAGTGCTATTGGCAGTCTGTTAAATTCAGGGCAAGTCACCTGAAATGCTCCAGCTTCCTTGTTTCCCAAAAGCCTACCAGTTACTATATTTTTACCAGAAAGAATGGGAGAGACAGAAAGAGTTCCCTGCCAAAGGTTATCTCCAAGTTCATACTGTGTGTCCTTACGCTGCCACATCCAATAAATCGTTAACGCCGTCTGTTCCAAGCAGGCTTCCCTGGGACCGCATTTGTGGGGCCAGCATGAATTTGTGCAGGCTGCTGCAATATGGAGGACAAGCTGGGCTGGCACCACAGCTCTCTGTGGACATGGCCAACCTTCAAATGTTTATGAAATGATCCTTCAAAGTTCAGCTTTCAACCGCTACTGTTGTTCTGAAGAAGAAAAGAGACACAATCAGAGTCTTCTCAGCAAGAACAAGTTCACCCAGAGCAGCAGGGACAAACCTCCCCAAAGTCTTCTGTGCTGGCTTGAAATGACCTAGTAAAAGGCAAGGGATGCTCTGCTCCTCTCAGCCTCCCTGAAGTACTGGTGTTGGGGCCCACTGAAGGAAACATCCCACAGGTTTCATGCCAGGTGGATGTTCATGCTCACACAGAAGGAGCTTCACACACTTCTGCCTACCCATGGAGATCAAAATTACTTAGGGGAGGCTGCAGTGTAATGCTGTGGCCTCCCAGTAGCAGGGGTGAAGGTCACTTCTGACTTCTCTTATTTGAGAGGAAATTCATTCCCAAAGGCTAACACAAGGCATTGATAAAGTCCTTCTTAAGCCTTCAAAGCTCCACCTCAGTTTCTTATGCAAGAGCTGGCGTGCATTTATAATACACAGGAGTTAACTGGTACATAGCCCATGCTCTTGTACTCGGCACAGTGACAGACTCTGCACCCTTTTAACCCGTTGTGAAGCCAGATGACCCAGGCTAGCAGCAGAACAGCAGGATGCCTCCCTGAAGCATAATTATTTTATAGCCTCTATTTATTTTTTGGAATATCAAAATTTATGACAATCACTAAAACAGATTGACTAAACTCTAAAGCATAAACACACCATGATAGAGGAGTTGTTTTGCTGTCATCCTAAGGAAGCATCTATTTGCAAAGTACACGGCAATATCAAAGAGCTCTCTATTGATTAAACTTTGAAAATAAAATTGCACCACTTATCATATGCTGTTTGCAAAAATGCCAATCATTATAATACTCACATAAGCATACTGTGTCTTCCCCCTGAACTCGTTAAATTTATTACTGAGCTGCCTACATGTGGAAAAAATATCTTTCAGATAACACATTAACATTCATAACCAGTATTTAAAGCTGTGCATGGTGCCATCTCAAAAGATAAGGGTCTTGTCAGCATTTCCAGTATAAGCCTCATTGCAGGGGATGGAGGCAGGGAGTGGCAGCACTCTATTTCAGCTATTTTAAATGACACCAGCAAGAAGCCTGACATACAAGTTGTCAATCTGCACCTATCTTTCAGAGATCGGTGCATCTTTCACTTCCACATTCAGTTTAAAAAATAGTGGAATCCTCAGTACATCATTGTAAAGTACCTGGCAAATGCTATCATTCTGCTTGTGCATACAGAATCCCGCACAATTATACTTCCAGATCTAAACCTTCATATTACAAAAGGTTTCAAGGTATGGAATGAAAATGATATGACCACTTTCTCACAGGGATACTTTCACTCTTCAGAAGAAAGAAAGAGATAAGCAGAACAATAGCTAACAATGCAACAATGAGGGCTTGGTCCACAACTCATGTTATCAGATGTTCCTGCAGTATCAAAACACTAATAATACTGAGTACAAAAGTTAATGACAAAAAAGGCAAAAAACCCCCCACAAAACAAAACAAAAAAAATGGTTTTTTAAGGGAGAAATCTGTAGGTGCAGTACATCTGCCTTTGAGCCCAATTCAGCTACAGATAGAGGGTAAGTTGCAATTTGCAAAATGAGACCTGTTAGCTGCAATGTTAAAATCCTCTGTCAAAAGAAAAGATATTTGTATTAGGAAAAAAAAAAAATTAAAAAAGTAAACCAGCAGTTGTCATATGGAAAGAAAGGCATCTGGAATCCACAACAGCTCTAAAAAAGAAAGCATTTAAATGATTATACTTGAGATGATCAGGACCACCACCCAGTTCACAGCCAAATAGCTAAAAAGGAACGATCTCATGCCTATATAATTCCAAGTGCATCAGTACCACCAGCTAGAAATAATAAAGCCAAATACTTCTATCTTCAAAAGCAGCAAGATTTCTGGTTAGAAAGCTCAAATACTAACCTCTGTAGGGGTTGCAAAGATACTCTGGAGTAAATATGTGCGCAGATAACTGGTTTTGCTTTCCATTTTCAAGACTCCCAAGGCAGAGCTGATTACCAAAGCTGACTTAGCTGCTCTCTTCTACCAGCTTCACTTGCTGCTCAGTCATGAAGTGGGCATTATAATCTCCTGATGTTCAGAGGATTTTATTGCTTTACAGGAAAAAGATTTATAGATAATAAAAAGGTGCCATATAAAGGATGTGTAGTTATTCACAAATTATATGGCTTGTAATGGGAAGAAATGCCACAGGTGTTATGGAATACATACACACACTTTAGATGAAAGCCAAATGCTCACTCCATCTTGCTGAAGCTGATCCACTCCAGATGGAATCTAATGGACTAGAGAGAGACCCCACCAGGAACAAGGTCCCCTGTGTGTGCAGTTCGCACACGTACTTACCCACTGACTAGTCAACAGATTCAGGTGTCCCCTGGCATCCCCTAGCATTCAGGCTGGAAGGAAGACAACTGAGTATCTTCAGTATCCTGGACCACAATGACTACAATATAAAGCAGAAGTATTGTCACAATTTCTTCCCTTTCAGCTAATACACCAGATTTGGAACATCCCTACTTGGCTTTCACATCTGTCTATCAAGACAGAGATGGCTGAGGTTTTTTTTGTTTTGTGGTGGTGGTGTTTGAATTATTACACTCCCTTTTCAGAGACAATCGCTTGCCTTTTCGGTGTAATTTCTGCTCTCCTATCAACTCAAGGTAGCTTCTTGGCCTGCATTGTGTAGAGTGACTAGACATAAACTAGTTTCACCTCTGACAGCAGAAACCATCTCAGCTCCTCAACCTCTTTTGCACTTTTACACGGTGATGGTCTCACATTGAGCCAATGCAGAACCAAGACTTTGAAACAGTCCTGCAAATAATGGTGAGCATCTGATTGAAAAGGAAACATTTTCAGACTATAGGGCTATTCCAATCCGTTATTACTTGATATTGCAGGAGCCTGCAAATAACAAGGCAACTGCTTAAGAACATGTCCCCTTCCCTGCTCCTGACAGACAGTCAGGTGAGCAGCCAAAACTCAAATTCTCAGTTTTGTTCTGGACTCTGGTGTGGATTTTTCTGACAGATAACTGCAGATGAGGCCAGGATGCAACCTTTCTTATGGTTGGGGCCATTCTCAGTCACTGAAGAAGTGGGAAATTAAAATCTCTAATGGCCACCACCTTTCATCAAATCTGGTTCAAAATATTTGTGAAGGGAAGGGACCTTGACTGACAGCCAGACATATACACATACCATGCACACACACAAAGCACAATTACATTTCTGTTAGAAACCAACTGAAAAACACAAAAGCCAAGTACTGCCCAAATTTTTCTTCTGCCAGCAAATGTCCACAACCATCTCATGGAACTAACTTAATGGAAGGAATTTTTGGGAATGCATGGAGTCTGAAAAAAATACTGGGTTTTTTTCTACTTGTCATGGAGTAAACTCAGAAATATGTGACCTCTATGCATAATGACAACTCAATGACACGGCTCTCATTCTGAATGTGGAATATGAAATGCTCACCGTGAGCTGCTCAAAAATAATCCTCAGGCCATGATTATTCATAGAAATTATTTGGTGAGTAATTTCAATTAAATAAATTCAAGAAATCAAGAAAAAGAGGCTAAACTAATAGAATGCATTATTTATGATGAATAATTCATTTGGAGGAACTTTCCCCTCCTCACCACTGCAGAAAGCCAGCTCAAGGCGTAGGGCACTGGAGTCCCACTTAAGACCTGTTTTGAGGTCTTAATTGGGGGTTTCATGATGAATCACTCTGGGCTGGCCCTCTGCCCAGGACTGAATTTCACCCATTTCTCCTGCTCCTCACATATTGCTAGATATGTCATTAGCACAGTGGGATTTGGATTCTTTCAACTTTATTGCCAGAAAAATAATGATATGGAGAGATTTCATTATGTTTCCTTTAATACTAATAAATAAAGGGAAGAAACCTCTTGTATCAACCCTGCAGACTTTCAAGAGTGAACATTCACCCCACCCGTACATCAACTACATTATTAGTAATGAGCCCCATTACTAAGGTGTGTCCATTCAGTAAAGCAAAAAGATCTGATAACTTCAACAAAACTTTGAATAACAAAAAAAACCACTTGTGCACACTTGTGCATGAATGATGGGACATCTCCAGCTAAAAACATCCCCAGTATGTAGCACATAGATTATGACTCTGAGGAAATATGAACAATTGCACGTACAAATGATAGCAGTAAATATTGCTGTGCACACTCACCCATTCGAAATGAAAGGAATAATAAATCCACTGTTATTTTAAGGATGGGGAAAAAACACCTTTTTTTTATGTTCTTGATGCTCAGCAATGTCATCACAGAATATCTATCATCAGGAAGATTCATCTTGCTGTTCCTATCAGAGAAAACAAACCCATCGACATGATGAAACGAAGCACTTCCAAAAATATTTAACCCACCCAATACGACCTAAGTGCATGCTTTTAAGTTAAACATTTGCTCAAAGATCGGATCCAAATACCACTGAAGTCAGGAGAAGTCCTTCCACTGACAACAAAGGGCTTCAGACCAGACACACTACTTTGCTGAACAGGATGAACACATCCATAAATATCAACTGCCTTACAGTACTTTGCTGGGTCCTATGCTAAAAGGTGTGTGTGTGCGCACAAGGTGAGGGGAGATTTGTTTTTCTATGCAAGAAATACCAAATTGGGCTAGAGCTAGAATAAAGTGCAGTGTTAATTACACAGTAGTGAGTCTGTCAGTACCCCCAGTGCACTTGTTACATGGGATGCTTTCTGACAGACAGCTTCTACATCACATTTCCTGTTGAAACAAATTTTAGTGGTATTATAACTCACAAAATTCACTTACTTTTCAGAAAGTTAGGATTCTACATTATTGATAAAAAACCCCAAACTACAGGAATTGGTAGTTTTACTGCTCTGTTTTGCACCACCAGTGCAAAATCATGCTGTGCTGTTATAGAACAGATTACCCCAGATACACTGAAATAAATGGTGGCAAAGCCTCTGTGCAAAAAAAAATTATCTTGAAATAAGATAATGGATCTCAACAACGTGTATCCTTTGTCAGGATCTGAGTCCTTGCAGGAAGCAGCAACTGAGGAAAGAATTATAAAGCATGTTGACTTTAAGTTGTAAGTCATTAAATTATTTTATTTATGCAGGTAGTCATGATGTGTCAGTAAACAATATTCTGAAATAGCCCATGGCTCTCCAGCTGCTTGAATGGTTGCGGAAAAAGAAGCTAAAAAATGCATCTGGAAAACAAGGAAATTCATTCCAGGCAATGGCAAAGTCCATTTCTGACTGCCAGCAAACAGCACGTCGGTAGACACCACGACCCAGAAGCCATGGTCATTCAGAGTGCCCCACAGACTGGTGCATACACCAGCTCTCCTTCCACCGAGACTTCATCACAAACATCCCTCTCCTCTGCTTCTCTTGGGTATGCATCACACCAGTTTGCTGTTGCTGGGCAGCACAAGTGAGCGAGTGAGCGGAGATGAAGCCAAGAGCCATGGAGGGCAGAGCCTGTCAGGCTCCTCCTCCCTGTCTTTCATGGGTACCCTCCTTCACTCATCCCTTGCCCAAAGAAAGCAAGTGAAAGCCAGGGCAAGCCTCCTCTTTCACCCTCCCCTTTACAGCATACTTTCTAGTGCTGCTGGATGAGACAAAACCTTGGATTACAAGTAACAATTATTGAGCATACTGCTCACTGCTAAATCTGGAAACTGTTTGTTTCCTTAATAATTACTTTTAAGCGAGGCACAAAAATATCCCACTTACAGTACAGGAAAGATTCCAAAAACGTACGTGCTCACTAAGGGAGAAGGTCTCCAGCTACAGATAGGCACATGTACACACACACAGAGGCATACAGAGAAATATCCCCCTGGAAAGAAGGAATATAGGGTACTTGCTGAAGGGTAACAATGACTATCTCAGAGCCCTGAGACATGGAGAAGGCATTTGGTATTATGCAGGTCAGGATCACAGGATGAGGAACACATAAGATCACTAAATACCTAACTTTACAAATTCCCATTGTTTCACCACATCAGTCATGTTATGTTCACAAAAAATCAACGTTGACATCTATGTATATTACAGGAATAAGCCCCTCCCTACCGACCACCTGCACCCAGGCTACCTTGACAGTTTCTAAAGATAAGTAAAACTTTAATCCATCCAATTTCCAGAGACTTTTGCTTAGTTTCTTGCTGCATGCTTTCCTTTCTTCCATGAGACTTGGTGGATACATTTGTTCCTTCTTTGTTTACATACAGAGAAAAAGAAACAGATAAACTGGTAGGCAAAGATCTGTAAGCAGTGTTTAGCATCCATCTGCACATACAATGTGGAGAAACAATATGACCTCTGCATTTCCAGACTTATTCTTCTCCTTGATGTTTACTCTCACAGAAGGACAACAGCATGATGTGCACTAGGCAGGAAGGGTAATGATCTGTGCCAAATTTTATGTGCTTATGCTTACTGCCATGGGATGGCTTCCCCCACACCCACCCTGCCAGCAGATGAACAAAGTGGTGGCTTTAGGACCATGAAGGAACCAAGAGTTACTCTGGCATAGGTACCAGCACAGGACTGACAGAGACTATTTGAAGTTGGTTAAGGCTGGTATCAGGCAAGTATTTAGTCCATACTTGCTCTGGAGCAGCTGGAGCGTGCCCCCATGGGAGACAGGTATGGGATAATTACTGGATCTTAAGCCAGCTGACAAGGATATTGCAAGGATAAAAATTTCGAACTGAAGGTAGCTGGATGCAGAGCTGAAGAGCACATTTTCTTACCTGTGGGAGATGAAAGCTATTGGAACAATTTACCAAACATTATGGCAGATTTTCATCACATGCAATTGCTAAAATATGCCTGGGTATGTTATTGGGGTTTTTGGGTTTTTTCTTTTTCTTTGCCTTTTTCCTAGGAGGTATGATCTAGTTTAAACAGGAATTAATTCCAATTTAGCTGATGGCCTGGGTTATGCAAGATCCAAAAGCCGCAATGGTTCCATTAAGCCTTATAATCCATGAATCTGCAAGTTTGTGAATTTGTACTCAGTCTTCATAACTTTGCTCCAAAAAAGGTGAATCAGGGAACACGGCAAAGTATTTTGGAACAAAAAAGAAACCCTCACAACGCTTACAAATCAGGCATAACACCACATTTTCCCAAACCCTCACAGGCTGCTCTATCAACCTGCCTCCTGGCCTTCCATTCCTAGAGGCTCCCAGAGAGTCAGAGCCTCAAAATGTTCCTGCATTCAACATGCAAACTAAAGAGGCAATAAAACAGGTGGGGAAAAAAAGCTGTTCTTTTATACTCTGTGTTTTTAATTGAAGGGATTATAAAACACTTCCGGCATGCTGAGAAATCATGACTTTGTTCCTAAATAAAAAGCTGTAGCTTTTTTTTTTTTTTTAAATCCTTGTTCCTCCTCCTACAACAGTGGTTATTATATGCATGCATTTGCAGTGTAATAGAATCAGTATCATCTCTATGTCTTATTACTGTTGCAATCCCCTAACATGCTGCTCCTTCCATCCCACATGAATCTGGTAATTACTGCTGAGGCATGCCATGCGTACACTTTCCCTTCCCAGGCAGCATCAGCAGTTACCACAAACACATTTCCCATGTACTAGTAAACACAAGCAAGAGGGACAGTGTATGTTGCCCCATGAGCCAGTTCCAGGACATGATTCTTGCTCACTGGAAAGCTGCACGTCACTGAAACTCACAGACAAGAAAAAAAAGATGCTATGAGATGAGAGGAAAATGCATCAGACTTACTGCTGCCTTCAGCTATTGCTGTGTGTTGGAGAGAGCCCTGGAGAGTGCAGGCAACGCTGTGCGGAGCTGTTCAGGTGAGATGCGTTGAAGGTAGGTTACAGGAGGGTGTTTGTGCCTCTATGCATGTGTCAGTGTGAGCGGGTGTGTGTATGAGTATGCTCTCTTCAGAAAAAGAAAAATATCAACCTAGGTCTACTTTTACCATCCCCTCTTAGGCTCATGCCCCAAGACTGTGTTAGAAAGAGCTGAAAATAAGATTTGCTGTGTTCTGTAAGTAGTCCAATTTTGATCCCCAAATACAATACTCTAATGTTTAAAGGGGCAAACAAGCAAAAAATCTGGATGCTGGTGTATTAGTGTTGTAAAACCCCAGGTCTGATACATGCATCTTTACTGATCATAGCAAATTTTGCTCTTGAATTCAGCTGAATAAAGAGAGTGCTGCTCTGAGCCCGTTTCACAATCCTGATCTTTTTGAAATCCATGTGGCCCCACACCAAAAGCATGCTTCAGTGCAGAATGCTCCTGCTTTTTCCAAAACCTCCAAACATTTTAGGTAGGGAAGTTGCAGCTGCTCCAATCCCGAATGCAAACTCCAGCACTATTCCTGTCCAGCAGCACTGCAAAGGCATCTGTGCTGGCTGCTGCAGGATGCTGCTACCTTTTCCAATCTCAACCCCCGCCCCTGTAAGAATAGACAATACATTTCTGCTGCTCCTAAAATGTTGGGTTCTCACAATTCATGGCTAAAGAATAACACCAGATCACAGTCACGCTTTTGCCAAGTCCAGCGCTCTTTTGGCAGCAAACATTCTAAAGACCAAGTGAAGTGTGTATAGCTCCCTACCAGAACCTGGTAATAACCCACTCTGCCACATTACCACTTAAAAATATAATCGTGGAGTGTCTTTTTTTTCTTTTTTCTTTTCCCTGGTGTGAACCCAAAGTTTTACCTCCCAGTCAGCGATCCAGAGCAGCCACCCCTTCCCACCAAACAGATCTGTGCCCAGTGCATGGTGCTTAAGCGAAGACACAATAACCCACATCCAACATCTGTGTTCTTTTTAAATGCAGCCAAACACTACACCAAAACATCACCCTTTGGCAGCCGTACTAGTCCAGCCAGTGTGAGCAGTCACGTTCGATGTGGGCTTAGCTGCTCAGCACTGGGGTGAGCTTCCCAGAGCGTGCAGGGGTTCAGGCACACGACTGCCGTTACCTGCCAGCCCGGTTGGGTGGAAGGCGCTGAACTTCCTTGAGCGTGTAGAAAACGCCAAGGCACTGGACAAGAGCTCGGCACGGGAAACTGGGGAGGAGAGTTGCTGCAGCCGGAACGGGGGATAGATGCTGATGGCAGATCCGGGTTTTTCAGCACCCCTGCTACGAGAGCCAGATTGTGCGTGTGTGTGAGCGTGCTGTGTGTGTGTGAGCGCGGTGCGTGCGCGCTTGCCGGCTGGCTTGTGCCGAAGAAGCTGCTTGACTTGCTCTCGGGTTTGAGAGCACGGATTTTGAGGGACTCGGGGCCGAAATTCCTCCGGACCCAGGTAAATCCGCTTGTTACCTTATTCCACTCCCCGGCTCCGAGTCCCCGCGCTGTCCTAGGCGCGGCGCGGCTGCAGGTGCTGTCAGAGCGCTCCCGCGAAGAGCAGCCGAGCCGCGAACGGAGCCGGCTGCGAGAGGCACTGGGGGGGTAGGGGGCGGACGGGGGGGGGAGGCTGGGAAAAACGTGTCCCCCCCGCCCCCGGCGTGACGTCAGCGCGGCTCCGTGCGGGGCAGCCGGCAAAAGCCCCGCGCCGCGCCGCGCCCCGCGCAGAGCCGCCCGCGCTCCCGCAGCGGCGCCGCCGCCACTTCTCGCCCCCCGCCCGGCCCAACTTCCAGCCGAGCCGCGGCCGGGACGGGACGGCACGGCGGCGCCTCGCCGCGCTCCTCCTGAGGCGTGAGGCGGGCGATGCCTCTCGCCGCCGGGCGGCTGGTTCCCGGGGCGCGGCGGCGGCACTCGGCGGCGGCCTCTGCCCCTGCTGCCCCGTCGGACGCCCCTAGAGCAGGTAGGACCCGAGGGGCGCGGAGGGAGCACGGGGAGTGCGGTTCGGTGGCTCCCTGCTGCCGGGAGGGGGGCAGGGAGGGTTTGCGATCGTTTGCATCATTTATTCCTTCCTCCCTTTCCCCCCCCCCCAATACTGACAGTGAAGTGGAGCCGGGTACCCGGGAGTGGGGGCTGCCCCGGGCCGGGCAGCGCCGCAGCGGGAAGGGACGGAGCCGCTCTGCTGCCGGGCTCCGAGGTACAGGCGGTTGCGGCGGCGGGCGGAGGGGTCGGGCGGGAGGCAGCGCTGGGGGCCCCGGTTTTCGGAGATCTCCCCGACGGGGCTTCCCCCTCAGCGGCTCCGCAGGCGCTTCCCGAGAGGAAGAGGGGAGGTGGAGGCGGGAGGATTTCAGAGGAGTTTTGCAAGTCGCTGCCTTGTCGCCCCCCTCCCAGCGAGCCCTGGAACCGGCTTTGCCCTGCCCTTGCAGCCTCTGCTCCCGGCCGTTTTACTGGGCATTTCTTCTTTCTCTCCTTCCCTGTCTTAAAAGGTTTGACTGTAGGTACTGAAGCAGGGATCGACGGCGCATAAAGATGCTGAAGGGTGTTTGGTTGCTCAGTTTGTTAACAGTGGCTGGGATCTCGCGGACAGAGAGTCGCAAACCTGCCAAAGACATTTGCAGCAAGAGCCGCTGCCCTTGTGAGGAGAAGGAGAACGTGCTGAACATTAATTGTGAAAACAAAGGATTTACAACTGTCAGCCTCCTCCTGCCCCCACCGTCCAAGATCTACCAGCTGTTTCTCAATGGGAATGCGCTGACCCGCCTGTTCCCCAATGAGTTCGTCAACTACTCCAACGCCGTGACCCTCCACTTGGGCAACAACGACATGCAGGAGATACGCACAGGGGCCTTTAGCGGCCTCCGCACTCTCAAGAGGCTGCACCTCAATAACAACAAGCTGGAAGTGCTGAAGGAGGACACGTTCCTGGGCTTGGAGAGTCTCGAGTACCTGCAGGCCGATTACAATTACATCAGTGCCATTGAGGCAGGAGCCTTCAGCAAGCTAAACAAGCTCAAAGTGCTGATTCTCAATGACAACCTCCTGCTGTCTCTGCCCAGCAATGTCTTCCGCTTCGTGCTCCTCACTCACCTGGACCTGCGGGGGAACCGGCTGAAGATGATGCCTTTTGCTGGGGTGCTGGAGCACATTGGAGGCATCATGGAAATCCAGCTGGAGGAAAACCCTTGGAACTGCACCTGTGACTTGCTGCCACTCAAGGCCTGGCTAGACACCATCACCGTGTTTGTGGGTGAGATAGTCTGTGAAACCCCTTTCAGACTTCATGGGAAGGATGTGACTCAGCTCACCAGACAAGATCTCTGCCCTAGGAAAAGCTCCAGTGATTCAAATCAGAAGGAAAAACACCCTGACCCACACATCTCGAGGCTGTCACCCACAGCCAACTCTGCCATCAATCCCACCAGAGCCCCAAAAGCCAGCCGGCCACCCAAAACCAGGAACCGTCCCACACCCCGTGTCACTGTGTCAAAAGACAGACAAATATTCGGACCCATCATGGTTTATCAGACAAAGTCTCCTGTGCCCATCACCTGCCCAGCTGGCTGCATCTGTACTTCACAGAGCTCAGACAATGGCTTAAATGTGAACTGCCAAGAGAGAAAGATAAGTAACATCTCTGATCTCCATCCCAGGCCAACCAGTCCAAAGAAACTTTACCTTACCAGTAACTATCTGCAAGTCATTTATAGAACCGATCTCACAGAGTACACCTCTCTGGATTTGTTACATCTAGGAAATAACAGAATTGCAGTGATACAAGAAGGTGCCTTTAGAAACCTCACAAGTTTACGTAGACTTTATCTTAATGGCAACTACCTAGAGATTCTGTACCCAACTATGTTTGACGGGCTGCACAGCCTGCAATATCTCTACCTAGAGTACAATGTCATAAAGGAAATCCTGCCACGCACCTTTGATGCTCTGAGTAATCTTCATCTGTTATTTCTCAATAACAACCTGCTCAGATCCTTGCCTGACAACGTCTTTGGTGGTACTTCCCTCACCAGACTCAACCTGAGAAACAACCATTTCTCACATCTGCCTGTGAGAGGAGTCTTGGACCAGCTCTCGGCTCTAATTCAGATAGACCTCCAGGAGAACCCTTGGGACTGCACGTGTGACATCCTGGGGCTGAGGAATTGGATAGAGCAAGTCACTGAGCAGAACAACCAGCAATCAAATCCCCCAGTAGTTATCAACGAAGTCATATGCGAGTCTCCCACCAAGCACTCTGGAGAGCATCTGAAGTTCCTGAGCAAAGAAGCCATCTGCCCAGAGAACCCCAACTTGTTAGACTCTTCTCTCCTCTCCATGAATCAGAACACAGATAGACCTCATCTCCTTGGTGTCTCGCCCAGCTCCTACCCAGAAATACACACCGAAGTTCCGCTGTCTGTCTTAATTTTAGGCTTGCTGGTTGTGTTTATCTTATCAGTCTGTTTTGGGGCAGGCCTGTTTGTCTTCGTCCTTAAGCGACGGAAGGGGGTGCAAAGCATGCCCAGCAGTGCAAACAACTTAGACATAAGTTCATTCCAGCTCCAGTATGGGTCTTACAACGCGGAGACCCACGATAAAACTGAAGGACATGTTTATAACTACATTCCCCCTCCTGTTGGACAGATGTGCCAAAACCCAATCTACATGCAGAAGGAAGGGGATCCAGTTGCCTATTACAGGAATCTCCACGAGTTTAGCTATAGCAATCTTGACCACAAAAAGGAAGACCCCACCAGTCTTGCATTTACAATCAGTGCAGCTGAATTACTGGAAAAGCCATCCTCGCCAAGGGAACCAGAGCTTCTGTATCAAAATATTGCAGAAAGGGTCAAGGAACTCCCCACTGGAGGATTAGTTCATTATAACTTTTGCACCTTACCCAAAAGGCAGTTTGCCCCTTCATATGAATCGAGACGCCAAAACCAGGACAGGATAAATAAAACTGTTTTATATGGAACTCCCAGGAAATATTTTGCAGAACAGTCTAAACCCGAGCATCCTTTACTCCAAGGAAAGCTACAAACAGAACCAGACTACCTCGAAGTTCTGGAAAAACAAACTGCAATCAGTCAGCTGTGAGGGGGGAGGTGGGAGACAAAGGCAAATTTTTAAATGAGCTCAGTATCACCTTTGACTGAGTTTGAACTCAGTGCTGATGTCATCTGTCGCATTCCCAACATTTCCACTTTTTAAATCAGATAGGGAGAGAGAGAAATGGAACCCTTGCAGCATAGCAGGGATATGGTGTTGCTTTTGCGACGTCCCCTTTAAGTTATTTCTATATCTCTCTCCTTTTTTGACCCTTCTGTAGGAACTGTCACTGCAAGTGTATGTTTCTGTAATAGATCTTGCATAATTTTTTTGATTTGGAAGGAAATAAGGAAGGGGGTTTTTGGGTTTTCTGTTGTGGTTTTTCTTTTTCTTTTCTTTTCAAAGTGGAAACTTAATGTATTATGTAGAAGATCTCCAAAGATCTTTTTCCTGGACTATGACTTTCTTTTGTAAATAATAATATACAGTACTGCTGTTTCAATTACCAAGTATAGCCACTGGGCGTCACTTTTTTGTGTTAAAGTGCCTTTGCACTTTAAGTACATTATTACTTAATTGTTGCTCTTAGCTTTGATAAATTGAACCTATTTTAATGTGTTGTATTTTTGAAATTAAAAAAATAATTGTAAAATAGAACTTCATGTCAGCTGCATTAAATCGGGAGGTTTGATTTATAGGAAAGCTGCCCTTCTTTAAGTGAAGCTAGTTCTAGGGCCTTACAGACTCAAATGTAAATTATTGGGCTATTTTTTTCCCCTCTGGGTTTGTTTAGAGTGAGTCACTGAAATCAACTGAGAGGATTTAGCAATGGACTAGAGGTTATCAAATGCCTCAGCTGGGAGTAACAGCTTATTAATAAAAGACGTTTAACACAGTATCATAGTGAACTGAACAATTAATGTCCTTCTTAATACATTGCGTTGCAGCTCTAACCCAGTAATGTTCAGTGGTTTAAGATTATTTTCATACTTAAGAGTACATTACTCGTAATATTTTATGCATTAAATTGGGTATTTTTATACATTTTATGACAGAGTTTATATTTGTAACCTTTTTGGATTGAAATTAACATGTCCTTCTCCTGCCAGATAATTTTTTTTTTAATTTTTTTTTTTTATAAGCAGGGACACCAGCAGGGGTCATCCCACACCTCATTAAATTTATTAACATACAGGCAAATGAACCAATGCCAGTGGTAAAATTTGAACCTGGGTCTCTGGAGTCCTCCAAATCCAGGTAACAGAGATCAGTATGTGCACCACAGTAACCTTCTGTGTTCTGAACTATGTCAAGTTTTCAGTCCCTAAGGCAAAAGTAACACGACAAAAATTCTAATCTACTAGAGAAAGCTACTCAAGTTCATTATCTTAAATTTCACAAAACGTTTTAAATTAACTGAATTCCATTCTCAACATTGGTTTTCTTAAGCCCATCTGTGAACAAATGCAACATCTCCTCCTTTCCCGTTAACCCAGGGCTGTTTTACTTCAAGCTTTACGTTACCACCTTTAAATTTACATTTCCTTCCTGGAGAATATTGCAACCATTTTTAGTAGCTAGCATACAGTCAAACTTTATTAAGCCTGATTAGCTTCTAAATAATTTTTAGATGCAAACATTATTGTGTGATTTAAACAAACAGCCCTTATTTACAACAAAAACAGTTTTGTTTTGTCTATTGTAAATCCTTATGCAACTGGGATGGTGATCTGCATATAAAGTAGGCCAGGCTTTTCAATTCCTTATTAAAGCAATTGATGGAGTCTGAAAGAAGCACACTGTTTCCTTTTCATAAATAGGTTACTGCACATAATAATCCTTTATTATCATGCGGAGATTGAAGTGGCCTCTGCTGACTGATTTTTAGAGCTTTACTATAGTTAATAATACAGTATCTACAACTTTGAGAAATTTTCAGCAACAGCATTTGAGCTATAAATAACTATAATCAACGTTGTTCTAATCAGGACTTTGCCGAAAGGAAGTTGCTTTATATTTAACAGCTAAAGAAGCTTTGCACGTATATTGCCAGATATCTGAGTCACCCAGTAAATTGTCTTCTCATGATTTATGTGACATCTGAGTACATTAATATGCTAACATGTCAATTCTTTATGTCTAGAGTCCATAGCATCTCTGGCTGGTCATTAGATCAGGTTTAGAACTGAAGTGCTACAATGAACTACTGAAGAATCAGTCTTCAAAATGGTCTCGTTTCAAGAAGGAGGCAAAACGGTATCATGTTAGCTGAACTTACATTTGACTGGAATAGCAGCCATCTTTGAGTGTGGTACTTGTTTGAAAGCTTCCAATAGCAATTGTCTTCTGATGGCTCCTTTCCCAGGGTAATTAAAAGCATTTATTGCTGAAACTCTAAGAAAAGTATAAGTACTATTTTACAGTAAAGTTGTTAACTCTTTCTAGGTATGATTTTAGGATTGCCTGCAAAGCAAGTACTATGTTACATTTGGCACTCTAGCAGCTAGGATATTTATTTATTATTTGCTAGCGGATCAGAACCAGTAGCAGGGTTTTTTTCCTCAGAAAAATGCTAGCTTTCCCTACAAAAATGTTTTCAATTTTCTAGTGTTTGTTTGCAAACACCAGAATTGATTCTTTTAGTAACTTTAACTTGTTTACTTTTACTATTTCAGTCTCAGACTGTCTTATAATGTTTGCTTTGGTAGCACAGCCATATTTTACAGAGGCTGCTGTTGCTTTGCATTTCCTTAGCCCTCCTAGTGGGATTTATTTAGTGACTAGATTTTATTCTGCATCACCAGTACCAACTTAAAAAAAATCAGCTGTAGATCTTTTATGTTTGTTTTTATACCCTTCAGCTGACATCTATTAAGCAATTCTTTTCATACGGTGTACAGGTGAGAGAGAGAAGGAGACTTTTTTCAGTTACGCTTAAAGAGATTTGTTTAACAGGGAAAGTGTTTCGGTAGCTGCTGTGCGGCAGGTCTCTCCTTTCCTTTAGCTGTGCAGCCCTGGAAGCTGCTGCTTGTTAGGGGAGAGCTGCTTGCCTGAGTAATGGCTTGATAATGAGTCTGGAAAAAAAATTCCTTCCTCGTTTGAGAAGCTGAACTGTGAAAATTACGTAACGGTGTTAGCAAAGTATTTTTTCCCTCAGGAAAATGGGATGCAAATAGTTTTCTTTCTTCATATTTATTCTTTTGTGAAGTGGACATAGTGACCTTTACAGGAACAGTAATGGAGCAGACAAGCCCTGTTAAAAGTTTGCTGTTACCTCCAGTGAAAACAAGGGGCATCATGCTTCCAATGCATGAACACATCTTTCTGCATGAAGTATGGTTTAGCAATCATCTTAGAAACTGGGTAAGTAACTTCAGTGGCAAAATGGAGAGAGATGTTAAACTTGGCAAGATTGCCCCATGGTTCTTAGGCAGATATCTGTCTCCTGAGATGATGCTGTGGCTTTGCTAGCAGAAGAACATACCTGGAGGATGGCAGGTTGTGTTCTCTTTTTCTCCCTACAAAACAAATGCTGCTTTCTGCAAAGGGATCCATACTTTCTGTCTGGGTTCTCGCTGCAGAGCCACTCTAAATGTCCAGTGGTAGTCCTCCCTCCTGTGGTCTCGCTCTTCCATCAGATTTTATCCTTTTTGGTTCCAGCATTTGCTCAGTTCCTACATCACCTCCATTATCCGCTTTCCAAGCCCTCATCCTGTAACGTCCCAACCTTTCCCCTCATACCTGTCCCCCTGAGCTCTCCTTCCCTAGCTAGCACTGGAGGACCTATTTCAGCTTGAAGGGAATTGATGTCCCTGCTTCCCTGAGAGCTCAGCCCTCACCTTCTCCCACAGCACTGCTGAGTAGCCCCACATGAAATGAGACATGATCCCAGTGTAATTCCAGGGTGCCATGCTGGAGGAAGGTTTGCACAGCTGTTTCCTCTTCCACTTGTTTAGTGGAAGAGAGAAGCGTAAGAGCAAATAGGATTTCCCATCTGCCCACCCTGGCTTTACAGGCAGCTTTTTTGAGTAAGAACAAGCAGATGAGTGCTCTGAAACTCCTGGCATTGCATCACACTGATGTAATTTCAGCAAGTTGTCTTCAGCATGGCTTAATCTTGCCAAAATTCATGACTGAAATTTAAGTCTCAAACTGCTTTTCTAGGGTCTCTAAACATCAAAAGAGGGCATTCAAAGTTTATTTATTCCCTCCCAAAATACATGGTATGAATTGGGCTACAAGCTATGCCTCCTTTCCCAGTAACCGTAGAGAGGGTGGATAATGAGCACCGATTAGACAGCTAATTCTCATGTAGCTGCAGTCAGCCCAGCATGACCGTATCCTAGCACACCCACATGCAACATACATGCTCTGCTCAGTATCTGCCAGTCTGCCCCGAGACACTTCCATTCTGTCCATGAGAGAAGTGTTCCCCTTGGTGTTTACAGCCTGCTTCAGTCGAAGGCATTGGCTTTTTGTAACACCTTGTGCTGATGGAGAACTGCACAGGAGAATTTAGTTTGATGCACTTTTTCTTCCCATCATCACTTGAGTTTGTAAAATAAAAATCAAACCTTTTTAAAGTTAGAAGCTGTAATTAGTAGTGTCAAAAGAAGGATGCCAACAAGTTAAATTGCCTAAATAAAAGTCTTAGAGAATACTGATCTTGTATAGGAATACAAATGCCATCATTTTAAACTGCTCATGAGTGAAATGAGATACTGGAAATGTTAATGAAACTTCTTAAGCTCTTACAGGTTAATCACTGATACAGTTTGTGATTTTTCATATTACTGTTTTTTCAGACAGTAAATGTCATTTAACAGAGACAGAAGAAAAAAAACCCCACCCTATTTCCTAAAGCCCCTCTCCCAACTGTACAACTCCAAACCAACACATAAAATAACTTAGACAGATGATGTGACATTTCTCGTATTTTTCCCTTCACTTTTTCAAAGTCTTCTGTAGGGGAAGTACAAAAGTTATTCTTTTGTAAGAGGATCATTAAGTCTGTTTGGATTATTGATCTCATAGCTTTTCTGGGCACAAGGCCAATCATTTTGACTAAGGTTTTTAATCCTAGCTAATGAGGGAGGTGGGTTAATGAGTAGGTTTTTGTTGTTTTTTGTTATTGGAGGGTTGGTTGGATTTTTTTTTTGAACCAGTAGATTGACATGTTTATGAATACAGATGAATAGATCGTTTTGAGTGAAAGAAATGTTGGAGCTGCAATCGGAGATGCAGTCATTCTAAAGACCAAATAGGAGTATGAGTGAAGTTTGAAAAACAAGACATCATAAAACTGGTTTTCTTCCCGAGATCATAAACACAAAGAGCCCCCAGTTGAGTACCGCAGCAGCTTTTGTTACATGCTGTTAAACATTTGGAGGAATGAAATTAGAGGCCAGATGCAGCTCCATTATCTTTAAGGATGTTCAGGTAACTGAAGTGTTCAGAATTTCTCATCCCTTTTTGTGCCTGCATTTCCATATTACCTCCTGTTATGCACTATGCCTGAGAAAGTAATCAAGGGGAAGTTTGGAAGAGCGGAGCTAGTTACAGTATTTCCGAATCTTCTTATCTCTATTTTTAAAAATACATTGAATTAACCAGTTGCATAATTAACACCACAGTCAAAGTCCTTTGTAAAAGCGAACTTTTCAGCAAACTGTTCAGATCAACTAGAAGTGGCTAAAAAACAAGAGCAAGGGAAACCATTGCTGCTGATCCTAAAAAGGATGGTGCCACTGCCATTTGGAAAGCCAGATAACATCAATCCATATTTGCAGTATAACAAGGTACACCAATAGGAAGTGCCCGCAATACAACGTCAGGATTCTTTGTGATGGCAGAACAAGTACAGATTTGCATCTTAGCAACACAGAATCCTCGCATCTTCTCTTCTCACCCTGCGCCTGCATTGCTCCCCAGAGCAGGAGTTTTAGGCACCAATTATCTACTGAGTAGGAGGCAGTACAGCCATTTTAAGAATGCTGTCTGCATTGGAAAAGGCACAGCTAATGTATATAGACCTGTTGCAGTTATCTCCTCTCGAGATAAGACCTATTTCCATACAAAAGCCTGGAAAAAAATCCCCTTGAGATCAGTGATAATATGACAGAGTCTATTTTAAGACATCTTGATTTTTGTTCTGAGAGCCTCTCAGATGAGAGGCAGAGGAATTGGAGTTGAGGCAGTTTTTTACCATGCTATAAACTTTTTTTTTTTCCTTCTCTCCAGGGATTTGTTACTGACTTGGTACATGGCAATATCTTAGCTGGAGAGCTAAAATGAGAGAAAGATTTTGAGAGAACTGTAAAAATGTAATGACTACGTAATTCTCTTCTAATCACAACAGAACAAACAACAGCAAAGCTGTCACAGAAGCTTTTAAAGGTTTCAGGGTACAGTCAAATCTGAGCGATTCAGGTGTAGGTGCAGAGTACCTTTCGTAGCTTTACACCCCTGGGATTAGCACCAGTGTCAAGAATCCCACAGAATATGGGCAGTCACTGAACTCACCTTAGTGTCAGTGGCAGAGGAGAGAGGAAAATCATTATTTCCTCTTACCATCCATCTCTTAAAATGCCTCTTGAGAGTTTTCCAGACTGCACACTCACTTGTGTAAATCTGAAGTCAGCATACTCCAGGATGATATCAGAGTCACTGAGTACCAGATTTGCAGTAATGTCTGAGTAGTCCATGGTGACCTTTTGGCCCAAAGTCTGGCCAAAATCTCAAGGTGATATTTTTTAACTGAAATTTTGGGGTTTTGCCTGTGATCTCAATTTTATCTCTCTGTTAAATTTTAATTATTGATTATTCCTTTCCATATTCTTGCTTTGGGTGGCAAAATGAATATGTTCATGTAAGTCTTTGGTTTTCCTTTATTTTCTTTCACAAATAGCCAAGTTCCTCAAGTACCCAGGCAGCTGAGACTTGAACTGCTCAGAATAGTTTCAGAAACTCAGTGATCCACTCAAGTGAGCAAAGCTTTACCAAAGCTTTACTGTTCCCATCGCATCTGCGGTGCGCTTCTGAGCTGTTGCTTCTATTCAGATATATTCCAACTTGATACATGGGCACACTAATATGCATCTTTGGAAAACCTCATCATATTCAGCTTAGGTGCTTATTTACAATAAAAAAAAAAAAAAGAAAGAGAGGGGGTTAGAAGTTGGTAAAAGCCTTTCGAATTTTGTGGGCTTTTTTCCCGAGGTTTCAGAAGGGTTTATTATGATTATTAGCAAATCAAAAGGAAATCTAACACCACTTATATGGGGTTTGAGGCTTCTACTGCAAAATAGTGGAAAGTAAAGGGCAGGGGGAAGGTAGATAATAACTGTTTTAACTGTCAAGATGTTAAAAGGAGACTACTAGAAAGCTAAAGACTTCAGCACTCATAATTCAAAGAGCTTACACAAATGCCTATATTTTTTGTGGAACTTCTAAATGGAAACAGTACACAGACTGCTTTCCTAATGGCTAAGGGAACTGGACAGGCAATTTTCTTGGATGGCTGAGAAATCCTACCCTTAAATGTTACACCAGATTTACTGGAATTCAGACGTAAGCATGGCTTATGTGAAAAGACAATGATAGTGAGGAAAATACTTAATGCTACGGTTCACACTTTAATTAGTGGTGTAGTTTTTAGCTCTGTTTTCTGAGACCATGTTTACTATCCCATCTAACTCATAAGCTACTTACCAGAACTGAGTGGATAATTCTTATTTATTAATGCTGCCTTCTTTCCCATAATGCAATATTTACAAATTTGTTTGCTGGTGGCTTATGTTTTCCATGGCTTCTTATTGTTCCCCAAATAACGTGTGGGAATAATTCCTAGCTATATAGTCCTAATGGATAATTCTCAGCGAATGCCTAAAATTGAACTACCCAGGACTTCGTTTATACTCTTGTACTTATTTCTTTGTTTGCTCTAGATAAGGAGGCAGTGAGCCTAGTTAAGAGCTCATTTGCTGGGAATTGAGAAATTAGTGTTCTCCTTTTAGTTCTGCCAGTGACCTTGCACAAGGCATACCTGTGTCCCCCTGCTTTATTTCCCGTGTCATTAAATGAGGAAGATGACACTTTCTGCCTTAGTCCCGTGGCATTTACTGATGAGAAATGTTAAGTTTAATTGTTTTTCAAAGCAGCATTTATGGCATTATAGCTTCACCCAGATAGAGCAATAGTCTACTGGTTCTTTCTTAGACCTGTGTTATTCTGATCTAGGAATGTGGTGTCTACATTTCATATTTAGTTTTGTTTTCTGGTTTTAGAGTTAAAAATAGACATGTACAGGGGAAAAATGCTATTTCCCTGTAAAAGGAGATGACATACATGTAATGAAATGGGAAATAAAAGAGCTATAGCTTGTCGTTAAACCGTTGAAAATGCACGGTACCCAATCTCCTAAATTTTCCCTCTGGCTGAGTTGAATCACCTTGTCTGTTTCTGCCCTATGGAATCTCTTCAGCAATAGGCCTTAGAATACACATTGGTTTTGGTTTTCATTTGTTTGGGGGTTTTTTTTATGCACCTTTCTTCTGCATGAAGCCAGTTAAGCTGTTGCAGGCAGCTTTTATGCTGGTAAGTGAGCCAAAAGAGGCTCCGAGTGGCAGATAGCTGCTGAAATAAAAACCTGGCACTCAGGGGACAGAAAGAAATTCATTCAGCTTTCCTTTTCTATCTTTGCCCTGTACTCTGTAACCTCTCCTTTCTTCTGTTCCATAGTTACTGCAGTAATTCTCTCACCCATGGAATGCAGAGCGTGGGCATATTTTTCCATATTACTGCCCGTCTCTATACTGTAAAGCCCAAATGTTTGTGTTGGAAAGTCCACCATTTTCCACAGACAGTCTCCTAGAACATATGTGGACAGGTCATGCCTAGCAATCTGAGGATGCTTCCATGCAACAGAGAGCTGATTTGTACAAGAATTTATGGCAGTATGTCCATTCTATGCAATGGAGCCACAATTTCACGTCCACTTTTAAACTGGCTTTTGATTAACCAATTAAAATTCACTGGGTTTAGGCATGCTATTCTGGTTTAGATCTTGTGCCAGTCTAAATTTTGAGACTGCTAAGACTGATGCTCTCACTTTCCTTGCTGATCTGTAAAATGGGGCATGTGAACAATTGTTCCTGGTTTCTAGACTGTAAATGACATGAGGGGTTTTTCTGGCTGGATGTGGTAAGTGCTCTGATTCCATGCACAATTTTATACTTCTAGATAATTGAGAGTTGTTTAGAGGCTGTTTATATAGAACATAAGATACATGGTACACCACAAAATATTTCTAGAAGTGCAGTTTGAACCATCTGTCCTGGACCAGCAGAAGTACACCAAAAGCTGTAGTTCAGATAGCCCTTCAGAAGACTTGTTCTCTTTATGTTCTGGGAAAAATCTAGATCAAGGAATGTAAACATTCAATGATCCTTTTAATGTATTTGTCTCAGAGATTTTAAGTGTTAACTTTTCTATACTAAGAATAGCAGAGGTTATTATTTAAGTAAGGGTATCCAGATCTTCAGCTGTTGTAAACAGCGTTTAACTCCATAAGCATCCCTGTAATGGTTTATAGTAGCTGAGGATGCAGCCACTTTGTTTTGTGGACCTCATAACCTAAGCAATCAGCATTTATACTGATAATGGATCAGCTACATGCAATGCTGTGTGCTGTTCACTTTAGTTTCACTGCTTTTGAACCAATACCATTTGCTGATGGATTGGAATTTTTACTCAGAAGTAAAAAAAAGATATTTCAGAGTTCACATAGTTCATTTTGGGATGCAAATGATTAACTTGTGCAATAAAACTCGTTGGTTGGTTGATGCATTTATACATTTGATGCTTTACAAACCACTTTAAGTCTTACAGTAAGCATTACAAAGTAGTGAGATAGAAAGTAATATTTTTGTCTTTTCCATTTGGGACCCTTTACTTTCTCTGGAAGACCAAAGCTACTTAACAACTCTTGCATACCCATTCTGCCACCCTCAGAGTTTGGATGTGAGTCTGTAATCAATGGCAACTGCACTATAGCAGTAACTGTACTTTCAAAGAAAACTAGCTGTGGAGTCTTGGGACATACACAAAGTCACATTCAGAAAGTCATGTTTTCCCAAGGATGGCCACAGCCATTTCTTCGTCTTTATGAGTAATACATTGTCTTCATCTAAAATACATAACCTTATTATCATGCAAATATTTGTGCCACATTAGAACTAGGCTTGCTCTTTTCACAATAGATAAGCTTCCTGTATTATTACAGATAAGGAAAATCCAATTTCTGAAAATGTTCTGTTATTGTTTCTTTTTTCCTCTGCTTTCTATTAGTGAAGAACTTGTAATTATTTGGTCTTATTCAGACTTTCCAGAGGAAGAACTGAAGTCATATTTCCCACACGTTGGGATTCTGATCATTGAAATTCACTTCTTTCTCTTCTTTCTATTGCATTTAAATAAAGGAAGGTACTAGGGAAAAAGACTTGGCTCCATCTGGAATGATACAAGTGCAAGTCAGGAATAATTGAAAATAGTTTTGATCACCCTTTGAAATCCTAGATTAAGCAGTTTTGCTAACACTCAAAAGAAATTCACTGGAACCTTTTGATTTATTGCACAATACGTAGAAAGCTTCTTTTCTTCTTCTTCAAGCTCTCACTCTGCCAGTGGATATTTGTTCTGTAAGTAGCACTGACATGAAAAGTCTGAAGTTGTCCACTTCTCTCCCTTTGACCAACATTCCCTTGGTAAACAGAGTACTGCGAGGAGAGCAGTGTTAATCCTCCTCTAAGTTTAGCTTTGAGAAAAAGCCACACTGAAAGCTGTGAAAGCTTGGAACAAAATTAACTAAACTTTCAGAGCCTTGCCAGTATCTTTCCAGAAAACTCACCATTATATGAGATTCCAATTTAATAATACTCATAACAATTTCTTCCAACTTAAAATATGAATGTGGAAATAACAGGGGCTATACCTTAGCTGAAGTAGCTCCATTTAGAGCATGGACTGTGATGTTGATTGCAATGACAGTTCTCTGATCTGTTGAATTTTGCTTATTAATTGATTTAATTGAATCAGTAAATTGGAGTTTGCTGCCTCTGGGCTGAGCAGTCAAGCTGAGTAAGGGCCAGGCTGGTTCTGCAAAGGGGAAGCAAGGGACAGAAGTGGAACTGCAACTGAGACATAAAAGCACAGCCCCAAAGAGAAGGCTAAACCCACCAAGGAGAGCACTGCCTAGGTCCCACTCACTCACTCCCTCCTAGGCTCCTCCAGCATGACATGCCATCCCACATCCCACAGTCAGGCTTTGGTGGGCTTTGGAGAAACCAAGACAGGCAGCAGGCACCTGGCTTTTCTGCTGCCCCCAAAACTGCTTGCAGGGCATACACATTCATCCAGATGCACTGGGTTAATGTCTCCTCATCCAAAGCTGTCTATACTCTCTGAAACTTGGCTGATTTAGTAAAAAATCCAATGGGCTGGTAGAAATTCCAGGTATAAGGAATTCAGTCTGGAGTACTCTGTTCCAGATGACTGAAAAAGTGTGAACAGCACACAGATACCTCTTCTCAGACAGTCCCAGGAGTCTCCCCAATCCTCCTAATCTTACTGCACTGAATAAGCTGCCACTATTATTATAGAATAGATAAATTAAGATGTCTCAACAAGGGCAGAGAGAAAGATAAATATTAAAATGGTTACACAAGAGGAAGTACTTGGTGTTGGAGGTCAAACAGGATTCCCATGGTGGAGCCACTAACATACAAACTGGCATCCCGGGGTACAGTCCCTTGAGTGTAGATACTGCTACCAGCAGAAAAGCACAGATCAGAAGTCTCCCAAAGTTTCCAAAGGTTTTGGGTTTCTTTTTTTTTTCAAAATTACTCATGCTGAGTTGGAGTTCTCCTGTATTAAACCCCTGAAATCAGTCCCACTGTGCACATATAAACACGGAAGCAAAATCTGGCACTGCCTTCTTTTTAAGGGACCCGACTGGCTAAACAAATAAGACTCCCACTTTGCCACTGAATTTGAAGATACTGGGCAATGGCATGGGGTGAAGTTCTACTGGCTGAACCGACATTATTTTGAATGCATTTCCCAACCCCTATGGAGGAAAACATGCTGTCTATACTCTTTTGTCAGTTAAGTATTTTTTCCTATGGGATGGGAAACACTGGGGATGACTACTTTAAATAATTTAGCTCTCCTCCTCTATTAATACTCCAACACATGGTACTGTGTTCATCACAGAGGAGACAAACCCCCATTGGAATAATCTCATGTTCAGAAATCAACCTGTTTTTAAATTAATGGAAACTTAGAAAGATGGAAAATGCCTCATAACGAGCCTTGCATTTCTAGACTGAGATAAATATTCATCAGTCCCAAACAGATGAACAGGATCATGCTAAACATGGGACATAGGATGTCCTCAGAAGTGAAAGGGTAGATAAGCCCTGTCTTCATTAACTGACCCTGGATCCAAGTGCTTTCTCATAGCACAGATGACAGAAAGAAGACTCTCTCTGCCCTTGGAGCATAGTGGATCACATAGCACCATCAATTTTTAAGCAAAGTTGGTCCCTCAGAATCAGTGCTTGATTTGTTCTTAATAATTGTGCACTGGTCTATTTTAATGCTAGAAATTATGACCTTTAAACAGGGCAGTACTGTGCTCTCTAGTCCAGTGCAACAAAAGAATTAGAATCCAGACAGATGAACTGTAACATTATTGCCTCCACAGATGGTTCTCTATAATAAATGTTGCTTTTTTTGCTGTTTGATTTTGTCATTCATGTGGGATTCATGTCCTTTAACAGTAGCTACCTAAGCATGAGATGTCTAGTTTAATCATCAGTGTTCTTTTTATAGTTAACAGAAATCAGCCCCACCACAAGTTGATTCATCTCATCCACCTCAGCAAATTGTCATTGTCTGCACACTATTTATGCCTTTGTGAGTTAGTTAGATTAGTTTTCTCCCCAAGTTAAATTAAGAACTAAAAGTCTTATTGAGCAGGAAATGGATGAAACCTTCAAAGCAGTTTCTATTTTCAAGTCACATCCATAAGAATCTTCAAGTTTCTTGTAGAAACAAATGAATCGTCCGTGCTTCAAAGGCAAGGTGAAACTCTTGGCAAGAGAAAATAAGAATCAAAGGAAAGAAGAAAGAAATCTTCTCATACAGATTCATAGAGCGTAGAGTTAGTGGTATGCAGACCCCTGTGCTGTCTTCTTCATGCCCACAGCCACAAATTCTTAGTGGTCCTCTAGTCTTAACTCTCCTCCACCCACCTCCTGTCTTGAAGATACCCAGCTAAGATTATGCTGTACCAAATTTTCTGTGCTAAGGCCCAGATTCCTCCTGTGAAAACCATCTTTTTAGCAACACTTATCTAATCTTGGAATCCCACAGAGGTACCTAAGACGTGGGTCCTTATCTTTCTCCTTACCTACATACAGGCAATAGGGCTGTTTCAGAGATGTAACTTGAGATTTGTAGTCCCTTTTAAAGCACAGATGCCTTAACCACAAATGAGTTTTGATAGCAGATATATTCTTCAGTGGCACCGCATGTTCCAACAGCAGAAAAATTACATCCTCTCCAAATATTAAAGGCAACATTTGGATATATCCAACAAAGAGAAAGATTCATAAGCCTTAAAAGTTACAAAGATACTCGAGTATGTCATATATTTGACTAGATTTAAGAGAAGTGCCAGAGAGAGATAAAGTTATTTGGAGTTTGCCTAGGAGTTACTACCATGAGGGTTTGGGTGTGGTTGCCTGCTGAATAGTGAGTAACCAAGAGATTCCATTGAGTGCTGCGAATCTTCACGTGGATCACTCTGAAACAACAATAGCCACGTGCAGTTGCTGTATCTAGCAAAGCATTTAAAATTATTCTGCTTACCCAAACATGACTTTATGGTCTGCTGTCTGTCATAACAGTTGCTGCTTATAGAGAGTGACCTCACTTAGCTGTTACTCACTGAGACAAATCACTCCATCTCTTTTACATGCCCTTTTGTAAATGAAAATGCTTGGGAGGAAAAGGTAGCATGTTCAAAGCCTTACTGCTGTCTAAGTGTTCAGCCAAACCATATATTACCTCTTGAACAGCCTGTCATAAAAGAAATACAAGGTATTTTTAAGCAGCTAATGCTTGTTCATTTCTCAGGCCCTGAGCAGTCCTAGATGCTGACTAAATATTCACTTTACTCTAGCAGTGCAAACATGAAGAACTATTGTTACCCAGACAAGTCATGTGAGTTTATAAAATTTGGTGATTTATCTCCTTTTTTCAGTTGCTGGTATTTTGTCATGAATCCCATTTGTCCAGATAAACAGTGCCTCAGGCAATTAAGGAAAGCTCAGTTTGCAGAGGACACAGGATCCTCCTGGTCCTCTGGGGCCTCCATCCTAACTCCCCAAGTGAAACCCAAGTTTGAATCGCTGCTGGAGCCCTTCCAAGATGCTCACATGTAAGGAAGGCAGAGCTCCTGCAGCCATCCCAGTTTCTACTGTACAACTTTGTCATCTGTTTTTCAGAAGTCAAGGAAAGATAAATGATCAAGTATCTGAAGATGTCTCTCTCCCCTCAAATAGGCTTTCTTCCATCCACCTCTTGGAGCCATACTGACAAAATGTGTAATACAATGCATAAAACAAAGACTTTCCTGACTGGGATTTTTACCGTCTTGCTCACAGACTCAACGCAGTCAATCTTCGTTTGGAAAGCCATGGGTATTACTTTCTGTAGCAAGTAAATAATCATTTAGAGAGGTTATAGAGTCTCTTTCTCTGGAAACATTCAAAACCTGCCTGGATGCGTTCCTATGTGATTTACTCTAGGTGATCCTGCTTTGGCCAGAGGGTTGGACTAGATGATCTTTTGAGGTCCCTTCCAACTCCTAATGTTCTGTTCTGTGATTCCTTGTTATTACTTGCACTCAGTAATAATAATCACAGAATCACAGAATCACAGAATCACAAGGTTGGAAAAGACCTTTAAGATCATCAAGTCCAACCATTCACATCCTAAACTAAACCAGATCCCTAAGTACTTCATCTACCCTTTTTTTGAACACATCCAGGGAAGGTGAGTCGACCACCTCCCTGGGCAGCCTGTTCCAGGCCCTGACAACTCTTTCAGTAAAAATTTTTTTCCTAACATCCAATCTGACCCTGCCCTGGCACAGCTTCATGCCATTCCCCCTTGTCCTATCACCTGTCACCTGGCTGAAGAGACCATCACCTATCTCTCTATAACCTCCCTTCAGATAGTTCTAGGCGGTGATAAGGTCTCCCATCAGCCTCCTCTTCTCTAAGCTAAACAGCCCCAGCTCCCTCAGCCGCTCCTCATAGGATTTGCCCTCCAGCCCCTTCACCAGCCTGGTTGCCCTTCTGTGGACGCGCTCCATGTCCTTCTTGTGGTGAGTAGCCCAGAACTGGACACAGCACTTGAGGTGTGGCCTCACCAATGCTGAGTACAGGGGCACAATCACCTCCCTAGACCTACTGGCCACACTGTTTTTGATACAAGCCAAGATGCCATTGGCCTTCTTGGCCGCCTGAGCACACTGCTGGCTCATATTCAGTCTGCAGTCAACCAACACCCCCAGGTCCTTCTCTGCCTGACAGCTCTCCAGCCAGTCTCCCCCAAGCCTGTAGCGCTGCATGGGGTTATTATGTCCCATGTGTAGCACCCTACACTTGGCCTTGTTAAACTTCATCCCATTGGACTCAGCCCATCGGTCCAGTCTGTTCAGATCCCTCTGAAGAGCCTCCCTACCCTCAGGCAGATCAACACTTCCTCCTAGTTTAGTGTCATCTGCAAACTTAGTGAGGGAGCATTCAATCCCTTCGTCGAGATCATTGATAAAGATGCTGAACAAGACTGGACCCAGGACTGAGCCCTGGGGGACGCCACTCAGTAAAATGATGCACATTTTACTCTTCTGTTTTGTACTAAGGCAATAGAAAGACACTGCAGTGCTCTTGCTCGAGATGAGCCCTTCTAGTCTCCCACTTCATACATAGCCACACTTCTCTTTTTTACAAAATAAATAAAACAGCAGTAACTGACCTCTGTTATTCATTTGTGTTGGCACCAGTGAAAGAACATATTCAAGTATCAACTGATAAAATAGGGCAATTCATCCCTGTAATAATTGCATAATTGTGGGCTTATCTGGGAGAACTGTAAGGAAGATAAGGATTTCCCCATGGGAAATTTATACACAAGTAGAATGCAAATTTGGTAAATGCATCAAAAATGCGTGTTATTAATTTCCTTCTATAGCAAGAATCTCAAACAGAGAAACCAGGTAACTTAAACAGTTCTTTGAAAGTCATACAGATGACTCACATTAATTGCAGAACTGCTCCCTTCTTTTCAAAAAGGGGGTGTGTATTTTTTTCACAATTCATTAGACTCCATCAGCCAGTATGTAGAGTTCTGAGAGTGTCAGGTAGAAAGAGGTGTTGAAGTATGAAATATGTATTGTTATTGTTGCTCATTGTTATTTGATGCCCTTCACTTCCCATGCTAAGGTATGATAAGTATAAAAGAAAATTCAGCCTGTAGGGACAACTCTTCTAAAAATATCAACCCATTATCTACCTTTTTTTTTTCTTTTTTATTGAGAAAGGATGGAAAACACCCATCAAAGATATTATAAGCCAGTAGCACCCTTTTGACGCAATCCCCTATCACTAGAGTGCATGTAAATTCAGTAGGAGCTGGATTAAAGACTTTATTGGAACAGCAGTGGTGTATTATAGGAAGCTTTCATATAATTGAAAACCCTCCCAGCACCAAAGTGATTTGTAAGGAGACACTGAGTTTATGGCTGAAATGAGAATTTTAAACCATGCAGCATGCACCAAGCCACTAGTTTCTGGTTCTGCATCTTTGCCATGGGGGAAGACTGTTCATCACTGCCGTATTTCTCCGCCTGGGAATAAGTCTGCCTTACCTCTCCTCCTTGCTATGAACAGCTTCACAGTGAGATCATATCACACCTGCAAAAACTAGCAATCTTAATGCATGTCCTAGTTATGGCACCTTAGAGTGGCAGAGCTTCCTCTGCTGCTCAGTAAATCTCTGCTGCTAAAAGATTTTGCTGTTCAGTTCAGGAATCTACAGACAGTTGAGTTGAAAACTGCTTTTTAAGATCCTTAAATCTTAGAACCAGGTAAGTTTCAGGAGATACAGGGGCATTTCCTACATTTCCAATGAAAAAATGTACTAAAGAAGAACCTAAGATAACAGCAATCCAAATTTTGTCATTGGATACAGCAGCAAGGACATCCCCACAAGACATAGCTCTCAGAGACTTGCACAGGACCATCACATACATACTACTCAGACTGGAATGACAGCCCTCCATGCCTCTGTCCTTTGGCCACTTTCAAGCAGAAGAATCACTCTTTGTCTCTTCTGCTAGAGGCTTGGGATTGAACAAGACCTTTACCTATAAAAAACAGGTGACTGTCTCTTTAATAACTTGTTGCTATCAAATGCTTACACCCATTGATTATCCCATAAGATAATCATCATAAAAGCCACTGTATATTTTATTGCCACAGAAATTACTCAAATGACATATAGCTGCTTCTCTATGAGTAGAGACTGTACTGCACAATGAAGCTTGAATAATTTCCCTTGGAAATGGAAGCCATAACTATACCATTTTATGTCACGGCCAGCGAACGATCTGCATTTTGGTGGTTACAGCACCAACTTAAGCATCTTGTGTCTGTGTTTTTGGGAAATGTTAAAAGATTTTTTTTGGCACTGGCTGACTTTATTGTGGCAAAGAAGATATATGAAATTTGCCATTCAGCAAGTGAATTTGCTTATTTCCCATTTATTCAGTCTTCTTTTAAAACCTTTACTCTTCTTACAAGATTTCTGAGAGAAGGAGGTTAAAAAAGTTCTGCTGAGTCAATACCACAATATTTGTATAAAATGAAATAATAAGGAAGACAATATCAACATGAAATAATTATCTCTGATCTCAGTGCAATTGTTTTTACTTCTTAATAGCACTCACAGAATGAAGCTCTCTGAACACTAAGAAACAGTTAATTCTGCTTTTTTTAATTCTTCTAGTCAGGGTAAAACTACCTCATACACAAATACACATTTCAAGCAAATATGACAGAATAAGGACATTACAGTTATGATACTCTATGTATATTTGGAACTGTGGGTAAATTTAGTAGGGCTGCTGCAGTTGCTTGAAATACATACAGTCAATGCCACCCTCTGAATAAGAGAGGAAAGAGCAGGAATAACTTGTTAGTTAAACATAAAATCAGGAGTGAGAGACCCTCTGGAAACTGGATGTGCAGTTCAGAATCCCAGCCCGCTGCAGAGCCAGCCCAGCCTTCACAGCGCCTTGCCTTCACCCCACGGGAGCCGCGTGCCTGACGGGTGCCTCATACAGAACCACGGTGTATACAGCTGCACAGCCAGAACCTCCTCAATGTAGTCTGTGAGCTTCTTACATGTGATGAGTTAAGTGAGGCTTCATGCTAGTCTCCTGCCTCCTTGAAGCAATAAAAAAGTTCCTGCTCATCTACACTCCAAGAGCCTTATCCAGCTGCCCTGAGTGCCTGAGCACTGATTTGAATGGACTTTGGACAGGGCTGCTGTCTCTCAATCTTTTTGCTCAAAAGCAAGATTGGAAATGCAGAGCTGAATTGCTGTGCTTGAGAAAAGACTCTAATATTAGTCACATCTCATGCCTGGCACAAGACTAAACAGGGTGCTGCATGTGTCACGATCAGGAGTGGATATAAGTGCTGCAATCCTGTGTCCTATGATGGGTTAGAGGTTAGCTTATACTGATTTGACTGCTTTTGTATCTGTTTCCCAAGAGGATAAGTTTGAACTTATTTAGTTCTTTTAATTAAGAAGCTAATTACTAAGTTTTATTTGATAAGGCCTATTCTATGTCCTTAAAGGGGCAGCAGTTATTTAATGTGCCTGTCCAGACAACCGGTTGGCAAGTATATCAGAGGCTTTGGGCTGTCTTAGTCTAAAGACAGAGAAAGCAAATCCTGGGAACGTGACTGGGTCAAAAAGACTACCTTAATTTCCTAGGGCCTGCCAGGCTTTTCTAAGACCAAAAGTTTGTCTGCTTTTTCCATTTATAATAACAGTGTAGAGTAGATTTTTTTTTTTCTTACAAGTTTTAATCCTTATAGGTACACAGCAGGAGACTCTAACTTCTCATTAATATAATCAAGCAAGCTAACTGTAAGTTTCCTATAATTGACTTTAGTTATACTTACCACATAGAGAACTGTTCTACAGAGAAGCAAATTTTGTGGAAACATTTCCAGAACAAGAGGAAAATCAGGCTTACAGGTTGTTTTTAAAGCATATTCTAAGAAGCAAGCAGACCCAATCAAATGTCAAGAACCAATTTGTTCATGTGAGATTTGCCACTGGTAGGCTCTGAAAGTCAGTGAGTTTAGTTTCTGTTTCACAAGTCCTGATCATATCAGCTAACTTCATACTGTTAGATTAACTTGCACACTGAACTTTCCAGAGACAGAGGGAAGAAAGAGATAAGGGAGAAAAAGTCAAGAGAAGCCTAAAAGAAAGGCAAAAGAAATAAAAAGAAGATGGAGATGGGATATAAAACCCATAAAGAATATAGAATTGCTAGGATTAAAATTAAGGAGGGGTCATGTGGAGATATGCCAAAAGATGGGACCAAAAAAATAAATGCTCCTGATTAACAAGAAACGAAAATTCCTGAGACTGATAGAGGGAAGGCAAAGCTGAGTATGTCATTGTCTCCAGCTCAGGGAATAAACCAAACACCAATGTGCTATTTTTCCCCTCAGACCTAAGCAGTGATAATTTCAATTCCATCTGTTTTACAACATTCTTTATTCATTCATAGAAGTTGTCATCCTTCTTCTGCATTGTCCTGTGGAAACTACTGTCACAAATGTAGTAGGGTCTACTCTCTGCTCAGTTGTATTTAGTTTCTTTATGAAATTAACACAAAAATTGTCACAAGGTCAAAGGGAAATTCTACATTCAAGTTAGTTTGGATCAGATCATTAATGCTAAAATTATTAAGATCCCTATGGAGCTACACTAATTTACACCAGTGGGGTATTTGGACTGTGTCCATTCAAGTACAGCCTAAAGGAGATAACAAATAAACTTACTAAAATTAAAAGTGACATAATGTCATTGAAGTGAACATACTGTACTCTACTGAGGCCAATAGAGTGCAGTTATATTAACCAGGTCCTATATTACTTTGCACTAATTATTAACTTCAGTACACTTTTTTCCCCACCAAATTTCAAAAGTGTTTATATCTTTCCTTTAAGAGCACACAGCAAATTTCCTGTAGTTTAATAATAACCTTCTTCACTTTCTTTTTTTTACCTGTGTATCATTTTGCTTTGATCTAAATGACACCCTGTAATTCACATTGCCCAGATACAAGTCCCACCCGAAAAGCTCATGCCTAAATACTGCCCCATGTATAGATGCTTTAATTAAACTTACCATCAGCAAAGGGCACCAATAAAGGAACAACGCACTAGCTTGACCCATGGTTCACTTAGCCTTATAACCCTTTATCTTTCTCCAATAGTGGCCAGCACAACATTTTTTACAATTACTGCATTATCTGCCCTCCCCATTAAATATTTCTTTGCTGGGGTAAGCATGGGAAGTTTATTACCTCATTCAAAAAATCGCTTTTGTACATTCTTCATACTGTTATTCTTGCTATTAATTGTCTAGACTCCTTTGGAATGTTATCAAATTTGTTGTCTGAATGATTGGGAGAGGTGGAGGGGGAAGTTGCAAATAAAGGTGTGGGTTTTTTTCAGAATTATCAAAATTACCCAGTGCTGAACCAACATCTCCCAATCAGGTCTAATTATAATATTTTACATGTCATTCTCCATCCTATTCCCTTATGCTTCTTAATGTCTTTTTGGACTTCTGGCCATAGCTAAAGTCTTCATTAAGCTGTCTGTAACAACATACAAATCTCTTTCCTGAATTGAATAATTAATTCCAAAGCCTTTCCACTTTCATAGATGTTTTGATACTTTGCATGTGTTGATGGAGAGTCTCATTTACTGTCACGATCCTGGTGAAGCTCATCCATCAGCACACAGTACTGAATAAGACCATGGGGCTGCTGAGTCTGGAAGCGCTTTGCCACATAATTGATGTTTAAACTCCAAAAAACAGTATGAACATCTTCTTTCCATTCCTACACACCATAAATCAGTCTTCCTAGTGACGACTAACCAATGTGCCTGTACCCTCTGCAAATTTTGCTGCCTTTCTATTCATCATCTTTTGCAGGAATTACTAAATACATTATGCAATGCTAGAGATAATACAGAAAGTTTTTGTAATTTATTGGTCAGGAAAAAAAACCCTCTTAAGTTCATGTCTCTTCACGTATGGGGACCCAAGCTCAATGTTTACATAATCTGGAAACCACTTTATGAAAATATAAATGCTATGAAAGTCAAAGAAAATGTGCTCTAGAATTTTTTTTTTCTTGATTCTCATAAAATATGAATCAGGATCATGAGGAATTTATGAATTCTTTTTTTTTTTTTCCCCCACTAAGAGAATATGTTCCTGTAAAGAATAAATTTAGACTAAGGTATTATAAAATGCACTGAAATGCAGTATGGAACAATTCAAATGCTTTCAGAAATAGAAAACAGTGGGTTACAGAGCAGTATCAAGGTGGTGAGGACTCACTGTTTCATCTTGGCCTGAATTTGTTTTAACACTCCACTGGTTTTACTTTTTCCCATCTTTAGGGAAAAAAATTAAATTGTAATTACAAGTAATAAAGAGAGAATCTGATCTTCAGATATTCACTTTAATAATTCAGGCCCATTTTAGCAATCATAACCTGAGGCTGGAAGAGCATAAGAGAGACTCTCCCCCAGAGAAGTGGCACTTAACCATTTCTTACATTCCTAGAAGCCTGATCACTTGACAGTGATATTCTTGCACTTTGGCCAAGGTAAAAAAGGAGACTCAACTCTTCCACACTTCATACCACACACATTTTTAGGCCCTGACGGCAATCAAGTGGTTGTTCCTGACCCTTAAATATTCCGAGAACCCTTGTCCAACATTGCTACAAGGAGAAGACAACATACATCATACAAATGAGGAGAAGGAATCTCAGCCAGGCTACATAAAACATAAGAACAGTAATGAAAAGTTTTTAGTAAATCCAGTTTAAAATCAAACCTGGTGCAGTGCATTTGAACATCATCACAATACTTCAAAACTCTAGCCTGATCTCACTAAACATGCATATGGAAAATAGGAGACTTCCTGTAGCATCTTGTGTGCAGCTCCCACAGAGGAGATGCCATTTGGATCAGGAAGAATAATGTTACCATAAAATTATTAATCAATAGCAAGATAAGGCTTCCCTTACCATATTTGACAATCCAAATAGATTTAATTTGCAGAGATATCAGCAATTTACAGCATTTGAGGAAGATTTATTATCTGGTTTCCATGGAAAAAAAGTAAAGAATACATCTGTAACTATATGTAAGGAAATGTTTAGCCCATGTGTCTACAGGCCATGACAATGCTTCCCTGGGAATGATTCACAGGTTTCCTATTAGCTGTGTACATTGGTACTACAGTACTCAGTGAAAATGCAAGGACACCATTCACAAATAATGCCTGATTGCTTGCTATTTAGAGCTGGCTGAGTTCATGAGATGTAAATAATTAGTAGAGTTCTGGGAACAGTAAAAAGCATTTCTTCTTTACTATTAAGCCAGAGTTTCCATTGACCAAGTGCCAAGGGCTAGACTGTATCCCAGTGCTCGTGCTAGAAGCCCTCTCATGTCTTTCAGTTCAGAGCCATGTTTGACAAAGAGCCACCTGGGACTCAAGAGTCCACTCACAAAGGTACTATGCAGAATTATTGACAGGGGCACCATCAGGCCTTGCTGGAATGACAGGTAATTTACAGGTGAACATGACATTTTTAGAAATATTTTTTTTTAAATTACTCTTCACAGCATGCACTTAAAAATGTCCTTATTCTTCCCTGCCCTCCATGTAGGTGTAACCAGTTCATACAGAGTCCAAGGAAAATGCACAAGGGTGATGGCTGCAGACAGAAGAATCCATATATAGGCTATAACCTTCCTTAATTTGTACTGAGAGGATAATTCAAATATGCTTTATATAAGTTGACAAAGCAGAATTAATGGCACATTTGTGAAGTGGAATGTCTTTAATGATGAATTAATATCTATAAATACTGCTAGGAACCCCACTTGTGTATACCTCATTTTGTCGAGGTGCAAGATTTGCTTCAGTCTGCAGAATTCAGAGAGATGGATAGGAACAGCGGGAACTCAAGCCACCTGTAAGTAAATTAAGCCATCCTTTAAAGGCAAGTGACCATTCACAGTGTATTTTTTTCCTTTTTGTACTGAATTGTTTGCCACTATCCATTATCAAGCATCAATTGTTTTTTAAGGCTGAGAATTTTAAAATGTTCTGCCTACCTGCCAAAAACATCCAGCTACAGAATTGCTTTCAAATAAGCACTACTGACTTTTTATATAAAGGATTTGTAAATATAGGGACTGGGTGAGTGAATTAGCAATTTTTGCCCTAGATTCTGGACTGCCCAGTGGGTGTGCTTCACATTTAAAAAGCTTTCTTTCTGCCAGTAATGTTCCAAAGCTTCTGTTCTGCTATGCACAATACTAATTGCAAATGTGAAGATTAGTAGGTGGGAAAAAGACATTTGTTTTGGTTTAGTACTCAGCAAACCATGTTTATTTTGCATATCTAAACTAAGCTGCACTATATCACTAAAAGAAAAAAAAAAAAAAGATGTTAGCGTGGTGCAAATGGGATATAATGACCAAAGATCACCTTTACTGCTAAGCCACTGAAAATAGTTGGGTAACATTCAACTCTAGTTACCGTGTAAAAAAGGAAAAGTTAAAAAGGAAAGATGCATCGTACTAAATGTTGCCATGTTTCTCTAGTGAGATCCTTTGGACAGGCAGATGATACAGCTCTTCTATAAAAAGTAAACCACCATTAACTGTCACCATATGTTAACACATATTCCTATCCACTTATGGCCAATTAATAACATTATTCAGCTATTTTCTCTTTAAGCTAGCTGTGTATGTTAAAAAAAGAAGTTAGTCAATAAGAAGCACTTTTAAGATGACCCCAGTTCAGCAAATCTCAACCACACTCACTGCTAGTTGACGTCACTTGTGATACAATTTCAAATCCAGGGAACTCAGAAGGGATATTCTTATCCCTCCTGGATGGCACAATTACAAACCGAATAATGTTGTTAAGCAGAATTGAAGGGACTCATAGAGGAAAAGGTCATTGGTGAACTTGAAGACTACAGATATAAATAATATATACAAAATTATGTATTAAATATATAAAATCTGCTTTATGTATCTGAACAAAGATCACCATTTCCCTCCATCCTTTTCCCACAAATGGTCAAGAACAGATGTCTAAAGGATTATATGAACAAGTCAACAGTGTTGTGATACTTCCTCAGAAAGTTTTCTCAGCCTCCAAAAATGTGTCTCTTGGAGCTTTCCTAAGCCACAAATACAGAAAGGTGGTGACTTCCCAAACTAGGTTGGATAAAAAATGCACGGCAAACACCCCATAGTTTAACAGTGGGTCATTAACGTAAATGCAATGACAGTAGAGTATGTTACCAAGTCAGCTGTAGAAAATAGAAACAAAAATAACTGACGCCAATAGGCTGTGCCAGAATGCTACAGGCAGTAATACCAACTGAAACATTGAGGCCAACAGGGATGAGCAAAAAGGACCACAGACTAACAAGCAATGTTATTTAAGCACAACAGAAAAGTTAATGTCAATGCTGTGAAAATGGCATAAGTCAGGTTGGAAAAAGTGGCTGAATATGTCTCGGGGGGGACGACACAGACACAGGACTGACATATGGCAGAAAACTATGGTGTTTACACTAAAGAAATATTAATAACGCCTCACTACTGTGTCCAAAGCATGTAAACCAACATGTATTCAAAGACCACCACCCAGGGCCAAAGGTGCTGCATTTTTGCCATCAATTTTATAAAGTTTACTCATGTAAACAAGACCTGTCAATTGTTGTGCACCCAGCTCTGTCACTGATTCATGTGCACGTCTTTAGGAAAAGACTTTACTGCTGATTTTTTAAATTTTCACACCTTAAGTTTTTTCTCTATTAATTAGACCATGAGAAATAAACAAAAATGTCAGAGAGAAGAATCCATCAAAAGCTCTATGTCAGTTTTCAGGGATTCCAATTTCACACTATCTATAAGGAACACGATTGCTGCTTTCATTATTGTCTCCAGAAACCAGGATCACCATGTCTCAGTTGCTGTCAGCTGGACTCAGTGGTGTCTGAACATTCGCACCAGTGAATTGTAACAGCTTTTATTTCCTGTGCTTACACAGGGATGCTTTTCCAGGGAACGCCTTTATTTACATTTTCTTTCCAAGTGAAAGGTTTAAACTTCCTCTCTACACTGCTGTAGAATATCTCATCAGGTGGAGAAATCAAGTCTTAGTATGATTCTATTGACAAATCAAATTTGAAAAATACATTACAGGGCATCTGGATTATCACCTCAGATTGTTGCTATTTTCATTTAATCCCATTTCAGATTTTTATTTTATAGGGAGAAGTAATTTATAAAAAATGGAAGAAAAAGCCAAAGAATCTCCTTCTCCATGCCATTGGCCAGAACTAATCTCTTCACTCTTTTTACTCAAGTTTGGACTTTGGCTTACATAATTACAAACATTTCAAGCAATACAGGAAACTTACAGGTGCTACTATGCTGAAACCAGCTATAAAACCCAGCTCCTCTGGCCTCTACTCCCTCGCTTTTCATAACCTGTGTGGAGCCATCTGGTTTATGCAAAAAAGGGTATCAGATTGCTCCTTATTTGGAGAGGCTCCTTTCCATTCCATACTCCTACAGGCCTACATATTATCAACATTATAAAATTACAAATTACTGAAAAAAAAAAAATCATGTTGCCTGAAAAAAATAATAAAAGAATTCCCACTGCAGAGCACAAAGCATGTTTGCTGCTGTGAACAGATATGATAGGCAGGGCATGGGAAACGGTTAGAAGGGAAGACTCCAACAGTGGGCAAGAGCCATAACTGAGTTACTTTCTATGTTAATAATATTAAAATGAAAATAGCACACACTAGTTGTATCATCCACAGCAGGACATATAATTATAATGGGAAGGAAATGGGTTATTAATATAATATCAAAAGCTTGACAGTAAAGCACAGTCTTTGTTCTGCACTTAGGAAAACAATTTTATAACAGCACTTCCATGAGGCACACACCAAAAGGAACGGTTCATTTTATTTTTGGCTTAGATTTACTTTTAAAGCTCAGTATATTCATCATAATAGGTATTTCTTTGATAGTTTTTGTGCTGAACTCTTTTGTCCCTTTTGTTCCTTTTCATTCTTTTAATTTGTTTGGAAATGCAGCTGTTTTCCTAGCCTCTGAATGTATGGCATTGTTGCAAATGTCATTTGATTCTTGGTAGGTTTCTAGCTAGATGAGTTTTAAATATGATGTACCCTGTCCAATACAGTGCAATACAGCAACACATTTGGAGAGCATTTCCAACCTGTTGCAACAATGTCTGTGAAGTCTAAGAGGACTTTACACTCAACCTTTGATTTTTCCAGCCCGGACATTTTTGCTTACTACAAAATGAGGCAGAACTTTAGCTTGTCCTGTTGGATTGAGAACTGGCTGTCGGACCGGGCTCAGAGGGTCGTGATCAGTGAAACAGAATCTGACTGAAGGCCTGTGACTAGCGGTGTTCCCCAGGGCTCGGTGTTGGGTCCAGTCCTGTTTAATATCTTCATCAACGACCTTGATGAGGGAATAGCATCCACCCTCAGCAAGTACGCTGATGATACAAAGCTGGGAGGGGAGGCTGACATGCAGGAACACTGCGCTGCCATCCAGCGAGACCTGGACAGGCTGGAGAGCTGGGCAGGGAGAAACCAGATGAGGTTTAATAAAAATAAGTGTAAAGTCTTGCACCTGGGGAGGAATAACCGTCTGTATCGGTACAGGCTGGGGGATGACCTGCTGGAGAAGAGCTCTGTGGAGAAGGACCTGGGGGTCCTGGTTGATGACAGGCTGGCTATGAGCCAGCAGTGTGCCCTGGTGGCTAAGAGAGCCAATGGGATCCTGGGATGCATCAGGAAGAGTGTGGCCAGCAGGTCGAAGGAGGTGATCCTCCCCCTCTACTTTGCCCTGGTCAGGCCCCACCTGGACTACTGTGTCCAGTTCTGGGCTCCCTGGTATAAAAAGGACAGGGATCTCCTGGAGAGAGTCCAGAGAAGGGCTACGAAGATGATGAAGGGCCTGGAACATCTCCCATATGAGGAAAGGCTGAGTGAGCTGGGGCTGTTCAGCCTGGAGAAAAGAAGACTGAGGGGGGACCTAATTAATGTTTATAAATATCTTAAGTATGGGATGCAGGGGGAATTGGCCAACCCCTTTTCAGTGTCTGTGGAGACAGGACAAGGGGCAATGGCTGCAAGTTGGAGCATAGGAAGTTCCGCACCAACTTGCGGAAGAACTTTTACCCAGTGAGGGTGACAGAGCCCTGGGACAGGCTGCCCAGGGAGGTGGTGGAGTCTCCTTCTCTGGAGATATTCAAGACTCGTCTGGACACCTATCTGAGCAATATGTGCTAGGGAGCCTGCTTTGGCAGGGGGGTTGGACCCAATGATCTCTCCAGGTCCCTTCCAACCCCTACAATTCTGTGATTCTGTGATCATTCTGGCATCTATGCATTCATGAATAAGGACAACATTTGGAAGCTCCTAACTCTTGCTACTGAGTTTTTAATGGAATGTAGAACACAGATTTTATTATTAATTCTTAAGCTCTCATCCTCACTCAGCTTTTGTAATAGGTCTAATACAGATCAGCAGAGAACTAACTTCTCTGGATGCAAAGAACTGCAAAACACGCTATTTGAATAGACTGCGAGACAAAGGGGAGCTCCTGGATTCTTTTTGTACTATTCCTGGTTACAGCCTCTAGCTGTTCCATCGTATTACAGCTCCCTTCAAAGTCTTCTGCTGGTCTCCAAAGGATCACTACAGCCTAGCTCTCAATGATTTCTGCTGGCTATTCACTAAACAGCTCAGACTTTCCCAGTGCTTAAAGCAGAAGTCTTACCAGAAAATAAAAATTTCACCCAACTCTCAATACATGGCAGAGGATGGTAACAGCAGTCAGAGAAAGAACAGACAGCATAGATTTAAGGAAAAGGTGTTCCGAATTACACTAGAGATCCCATGTAGGCCTTCACAGGGGGTCCTGAGGAAGACATTTATCCCAGACAGCAAACAATCACACTACCATACCTGGTAGGGTTTCACTTAGATTTCCCTGAACATAGAATAGCTTTCCCTATGAGCGGGTATTTCAGCTGTGTCCAGGTCTTCCTGCTTACATTCCAGCCATGTTCTGGGAATACAGGGTTTGCTACCAAACAGATGACATTCCATTTATATTTAGTGTTTCTTAATCCCTCACAATAAAATGCAGTAGCCAGCAGCAAGTTCATTTTCTTCAAGACATTTTAGAAACAGCTGCTTAAAAATTGAATTAATTTTTGAAACATGATGAGCTATTCCATTCTTCTGCTAACCCCACTTACTGCTCAGAGATGAGGAGGGTCAGAAATGCTTTAATTACTCTATTAAAATAGTACACCCTTAGATATAAGTGCTACCTGAAAAGATCTAAAGCTGACATGAGGACTAAATGAAGAATTAGAGAAACTGTCCCTTTCCAGAGGGCAACTATAGTGCTCATGGAGAGAAGCTCCAAAGGCAAACTGAAACATAAAGAGAGGAAGAGGAACAGTTCCAACTAGCAAGGACCCTTTGTCATAAGCAGAGATGAGGAGACAGCTCACCACAAATTAGATACACAGCCAGATATTACAGGTAATGAGGAAATGAGAGGGTTTTTTTCCTTGCAGAATCTCATGGATTTTGCTGCCATACTAGAAAAAAATATTGGTTAAAAATTATTGTGGATCATGAAGTCTGAGATAGTTTCCAAAAACTGAGAATATAACCTAGCAGAATTTCTAGCTTTCTGCATTTGGCAACTGCACTGTGACTCTAAACAATACAGCAGACACTTTCTAAAAAATAGTATTTTGGATATTCAGTACAGGCATTAAAAATATTTCTTGGCAGCAGTCAGTTGTTGAGGGAAGTTATTCTGATTTCTCTTAAATGAAGTGTGATTTAATAGCATTTAAATAACTCTCTTTTCCCCCAGTGAGAGACATCACAGAATCACAGAATCATAGGGGTTGGAAGGGACCTCGAGAGATCATCGGGTCCAACCCCCCTGCCAAAGCAGCTCCCCAGGTCATATTACACAGATAGGCGTCCAGACGAGTCTTGAATATCTCCAGAGAAGGAGACTCCACCACCTCCCTGGGCAGCCTGTCCCAGGGCTCTGTCACCCTCACTGGGGAAAAGTTCTTCCGTATGTTGGTGCGGAACTTCCTGTGCTCCAGTTTACAGCCATTGCCCCTTGTCCTGTCTCCACAGACACTGAAAAGGGGTTGGCCAATTCCCCCTGCATCCCATACTTAAGATATTTATAAACATTAATTAGGTCCCCCTCAGTCTTCTTTTCTCCAGGCTGAACAGCCCCAGCTCACTCAGCCTTTCCTCATACGGGAGATGTTCCAGGCCCTTAATCATCTTTGTAGCCCTTCTCTGGACTCTCTCCAGGAGATCCCTGTCCTTTTTATACCAGGGAGCCCAGAGCTGGACACAATACTCCAGGTGGAGCCTGACCAGGGCAAAGTAGAGGGGGAGGATCACCTCCTTCGACCTGCTGGCCACACTCTTCCTGATGCATCCCAGGATCCCATTGGCCCTCTTAGCCACCAGGGCACACTGCTGGCTCATAGCCAACCTGTCATCAACCAGGACCCCCAGGTCCTTCTCCACAGAGCTTTTCTCCAGCAGGTCTCCCCCCAGCCTGTACTGATACAGATGGTTATTCCTCCCCAGGTGCAAGACTTTACACTTGCTTTTATTAAACCTCATCTGGTTTCTCCCTGCCCAGCTTTCCAGCCTGTCCAGGTCTCGCTGGATGGCAGCGCAGTGTTCCTGCATGTCAGCCACCCCTCCCAGCTTTGTATCATCGGGTACTTGCTGAGGGTGGATGCTATTCCCTCATCAAGGTCGTCGATGAAGATATTAAACAGGACTGGACCCAACACCGAGCCCTGGGGAACACCGTTAGTCACAGGCCTCCAGTCAGATTCTGTTTCACTGATCACGACCCTCTGAGCCCGGTCCGACAGCCAGTTCTCAACCCACCTCACTGTCCACTCATCTATCCCATGATCTCTCAGCTTTTCTATCAGGATGTCATGGGAGACAGTATCGAAAGCCTTGCTGAAGTCAAGGTAGATGACATCCACTGCTCTCCCTCCATCCACCCAGCCGGTGATGAGATCATAGAAGGCTATGAGATTGGTGAATCCATGCTGACTACTCCTCATGACCTTCTTCTCTTCCAGTTGCTTGGTGATGGCATCCAGAACAAGCTGTTCCATCACCTTTTCAGGGACAGAAGTGAGGCTGACTGGCCTATAATTGTTAGGGTCCTCCTTCTTGCCCTTTTTGAAGACCGGAGTGATATTGGCTATCCTCCAATCCTCAGGCACTTCTCCTGTTCTCCAAGAGCTGTTGAAGATGATAGCAAGTGGCTCCGCAATCACTTCCGCCAGCTCCCTCAGCACACGTGGCTGTATCTCATCCGGGCCCATGGATTTGTGTGCATTAATCCCTTTGAGACGCTCCTGGACCACCCCTACCTCAACTAGAGGAAAGCTCTTCATTCCACAAACACTCCTACTTTCATCCAGGATCTGCGGGTCCCGAGGGGCCTTTGGAGTGAAGACTGAGGCAAAGAAGGCATTCAGTATTTCCACCTTCTCATCATGACCCTATACCAGGACACCCGCTTCATTCATCAAGGGACCTACATTATCCCTGGTCATCCTCTTACTATTCATGTATCTGAAAAAACTCTTTTTATTATCCTTTATATCCCTTGCCAGTTTCATCTCCAAGCGGGCTTTAGCCTTTCTAGTCGCATCCCTACAGTCCCTGACAACATCCCTATATTCCTCCCAGGTGCAGACCCTGTTTCCACAGTTCATAAACCTTCTGCTTCGCTTTGAGTTTACACATTAGCTCCCTGCTCATCCACGCAGGTCTTCTGCCTCTCTTTCCCGATTTCTTACTCAAAGGGATGCACCTATCCTGTGCTTGGAAGAAGTGCTGTTTAAATGCTAGCCAGCTCTCACAGGCTCCCTTGCCTTCTAACAGCATAGCCCACAGGATAGCTCCTAAAAGGTTGCAGAGGAGATCAAAGTTAGCTCTTCCAAAATTCAGGGTAGCTATCCTGCTTTTTGGCTTGCTTCTTCCACTCAGGATCTTGAACTGGATCATTTCGTGGTCGCTTTGTCCTAAGCTGCCCCCGACCTTCACCTCCCTGATGAGCCCATCCTTGTTAGTAAGAACAAGGTCCAGCACCCGCCCTCCCCTTGTAGGTTCCTGCACCATCTGTAGCAGGAAATTGTCCTCAACATACTGCAGAAATTGTCTGGACTGCATACGACTGGCCGTATTGCTTGCCCAGCAAACATCACTTAGTCACACCAGCGAAAGACTCGTTCTGTTTCCTGACTAGCTCAGCTTTGGTGGAAATGAATGTACAGCATTTAGCTAATCCCTTGGTAAAAGAAAGAATGGAAGATGTCAGGAAGCTGGTGGTGGGAACCGTTCTCAGTGAAAAGTGCCAGTCTCCAGCTTCAGAAGCAGGAAAGCTCAGGCTGAGCTCTGCGGCTGCCACTTGTACTATGGTTCTGGCTGCATGAGGCATTCCACTGTGAAGACAGAAATAGCAAACAAAATAGACTGATGTTCTATATACCTGATTTTTCTTTTTAACTAAAGAAAGCAAGCTCATCTTAGCAGAGTTGTATCCTCTTCAGGAAAGTGGTTGACTTTTTTTCAACAGTACCTTGGCCTGGCTGGGGAAAAAAAAAACAACAGAACTGGAGAAAACCAAAAGAATTCTGCAAAACTTTTGCAGCTGATTTGTAGCAGATTGGCCAGCACAGCGTGAGCATAAATAATATCAGCTAACAATCACCAATGTGCATAAAAATTAAAGCGCAGACAGTTGTGACTTAGGAGAAATAAACAAAAAAGGGCTTTGAATTATTGAGGCATCATGGGTCATGTAAGACCAGGCTAAAATGAACTGAGAATTAGTCCCAAACGGAGAATAAATTTTTATAAAGAGAATTGTGCTTCTAGTAAAATTCATGCCACCTGCTTTTCCTGACAAGATGTGTGTTATAAAAGTGAAAGCCCCTGTGGACAATTGCTTACTCTGAAAAAAAAGCCTGCAAATAAAGCCTTCTTAGCCTTTTTGCTTTTTATTACATAAAATAGAAATAAGGAACAAAGTATGACTTTCCCCTTGTATTGATTATTGTGTGCTTTTAGTTATGTGTTGTGAACACAGCGACAGGTAAATGCTAAATATCCTGTTGATATCTAATAAATCATCCATGTTTTTTATAACCGGTAAGTCAGCATTTACATTTGATCTTCTTCCAGCTAATACTGAATATAATCCATTTGTACTAAACAAAATCTTAAGGACTGGAAGATATTCAGAATCCACCAGCAAGGTCATGTTGGCTGAATAATATATTTGATTTATACCATAGTGAAAAATTAGTGTCTCTCATCTCAGTGAAGTAGGTGAATAAAATGCAGCTTTTAAACAACTGTTTTGTACTCTCCTGAGCACCCGAGTCCTTAGAGAGAACTTGAATACACATAAGTAGGAAGCAAAATATATACTAATTGTGGTGTCATCCAATCTGTCACTTAAATTATTATCAGTCCCTGAGGAATGGAGGCGGCAAATACAACTGTACCCTCCGAGAGAGACTCAACAGGGTGTACAGGAAACTACAGATAAGTAATTGTGACTTTCAGGCAAATAGCTAAAAAATAGAATGAAAACTAGAACTGGAAGAGAGTTGGATAATCATAAGGTAAGAAGTCATGCAGCTTCTGTACATGGAAGGGATGTCCTTCAAGCCTCTTACAGTTCTTTGAAGGTGTCAACAAGCATAAGGATATAGTGTTATCTGTACATTGTCCCTGGATTATTAAAAGAGCTTTTGACAGTGTTCTTGAAGAAGGAAAGCTTTCATAGAATAAAAGAGAACAGTTCACTTGCAGTTCAGTACCAAATTAAAAACTAAGAAACAGGGATAAAAAGAAGTAGCAAGTATTCACATATATATATATGGAAAAGAGAATGAACAGGGAGATAAAACATTTCTAGGTGATAGAAATTATTCAGGATAAAATAGATGATGAAATGCAATGCTAATTATTGCATTCAAAATAACCCTTGAATTTACTGTATGGGATTCAGACATTTTTACCAGGAAAAATAAAAAAAGTGACTAATTTCAGATAGTTCCCTGAAAATGTCTGCTAGAGGTCCAGAAAGGCAAATAATGTTAAATAGGATAGGAAAAAAATGAGAACATATAAGAAAACACTGTACATCCCTGGTGCTCCCTCTATTTTGAAAGTTAAATGAAATTCTGAGAACACCAACTTGAAGAGAAATACAGCAAATAACACAAAAAGATACGGCAAAAGAATTAGGAAGCCTCATTCAGGCTTGGGGCGGCAACATAAACATTTTTTGCTTATCATTATTTTCATTAGTTTCTCAAGCTCTATTTTGAATGTGATTATGTGTTTTTTCCCTACAACTTTCCCTGGAAGGTTATTCCAGAATCTGATTGTTCCTATAGTTCAGAACTGTTTCTCTGATTTATTAATTTATATCATTTATTTCTATACACTACTTCTTGACCCAGTGTGTCTTGAATTGGATATCTCTCTGTGTTTCACGTTTATGTTTGTAGATATTCAAAGGTTGCGGGGTTTTTTCCTTCTCATCCCAGCCCTCTTTTTATAAGGCTCAACAAGGCTTGCCTAGCATCTTCTCTTCATATAGGTACTTGGTTCCTCTAATGATCCTAGTTATCATCATCTGAACCTCTTCCATTCTGATGACCACAACTGTACACAGTATAGTGTCATACAAGTCATTAATCTTTCTTTATTCCTGGGGATGGAATTGCTTATTTTTTACTGACACAAAACTTCTCGCTTAACTAATGACTTTCTATAGTGGAGCCATGTCAGGTTACCTTGGGTTCCTTATTATAACAAAAATCTAGATATTACCTGCGCTGTAAGCAAAAAATAATACAATTTAAAGGATCCCAAAATATTTCTTAATGCCATTAACAGAAAAGCTGAATAATTTACACCACCTGTCTTCTAAACCCCCCCCCAAAAAAAATAAAACCCAAAAAAATAAAAAATTAAATAGATTTTTTACTATCTTCTCAATTTTGATATGCACAAGGAGTTCATTGACTTACATGGTTCCAAAATGACTTTGACATTTCATTAATGAGAAATATAAATCTCAGAAGAGAGAGGAAAAGAATTTCTCTTAAGGTGTTGGGAGTTATCTTGACCTACAATCACAGCCATCGTATGGTTCAGAAGGACACTACTAAACTACACTAATTAAGAGATAACAATTTATGCTCTTTGTGAGTATGTTCCAACTTTTTTTCACTTCTTACCTAGCAATTTTTGCGAGTTGGTCTGTTTTGAAGCAAAACCATATCAATGATGACAAAGCAGAAGTTTGAGGTTGAGTAAAATATAGGCTGCTGAGGTCTTTTAGGCTTGTAGTTTAAAAAAAGTTCGTCTTAAATTACTTTGCTTGAGTATTTCTACTGCAGTTTAATGGTATCTGTACATAGTGTTTGTTGCTGTTTTGTATGGTCATGTGTACAAGAAGCAGTTGTAACATGACAAATGTGGGATCCTGTGGGAACTTCATGAGGGTAGAAATTTTGACTTAACAGTGAAACAGAAATGGGAAAGGGTTGTAAAGAAACAATCAGCACTGCCAGTTATTTTAAACTCTCTGATATTTTAAAATATTTGATGCTAGTTGTGTAGAATTTTAGTAATCTCAGAGGCAAATTCCTTGAAAAACTCTCAATTCTGATATTGGATAGAGGGTACTAAAATTAACTACATAGCCAGCATGAGATTGTGAATGGCAACACAAAGGATGCCTAAAAAGCTCTTGAAGTGCATAGTGGGATTGCTAAGCATAGGCATATTATTTATTCAATCACTGTTACAATGGTAGTTAGGTTAACATCAATAATTAGGGTTCTATTTACAAAATTCTCTCAGTCTTTAGGAAGCTAGGTATCTTTGTAGAATTATTTTGTTACTATCTTTGCAATGATGGCTTCCCATGGGAGCAGAGTTGAGCATCTTGAAATAGCTGCAACTTTAGAAGCATACAAATCCTTCTCACAAAATTCTAAGCAACTAGGTTTCCATACAGACAGACATACTGCCTATTCATGGAAACAACAAGAAACAATTATTAGTACACTGACGCACGATTGTTCTATAAGCAAATCTGCTTATCTTCTTGGTTTTGATGGTTTGATATTAACTAAAATATTCCACAGTGCTTTAATGTTTTAGGTAATATCACCAGTCAGATGTCTGAATGTTAAAAGAAAAACAAAGTAATCAGCAAACTAATTAGGTGGTATGTAACACCAGAGATTCAGTAACTGCAATACAGCATACAGCTCTGAGCACTGAGATGTTATTCAGTCCTTTATGTAAATTAAAAGAGAATAGTAAAATTAATGTATGCACTGGAAAAGATAAATTCTGCAATCATTAAAGTGGGCTTTTCTGCTTCAAAGAAAGTTAAGTGTTGATCTAGGTGGCCTCACATTCATAGTAGATCAAATCTCAGACCATAAAACAAAGTGTAGTTGAACTATTTGAGTTTCATTTGCCTTTGTCTCCACATTCAATTTCTCTAGAGATTCTGTGCAACTCTGTAAACTACGTCCTCATTGACCAGAAAGGTTTTATTAACCTGTCAGTAAACCCTGTATAATTTTTCAAGTTTGCGATGAATTGGAAACTAGAAGAGTTTTCTGAACACTAAAATGTAGTCAAAGTCAGGGCTTGTATTTTGGCTTTAGGTGCTCATTTACAAATGAGCAATTCATCATGTGAAATAGAAAGGAAATATCTCCAGGTTTATGTCATACTGTTGTGATGTGAAGTGCTTCTCATTGACATAACTCTGCTGTAGTACCAGCAAGACTGACAAATCTGAGAAAGCAGGAGCTGAATTTTGCTGTGACTTTTCACATTGCTCTGGTTAGAATGGAGAGACTGTGAAAAGCATCTAAATGTGTTTAAACCATCCAAAACAGAAAGAGAGGCATATCACAGGACAATGAATGCTAAGGACGGAGAAGACTTCTTTAGGATGGTACCAAATAATTGCTGTTCTCAAAAGACTCAGCAATAAATGAGGAAGAATGCCTAACCTGATTCTATTGTGCTGTGCAGATGGCACTTGGGAGAAGAAACAAAAGTCTCTTTGATGATTTGAGAGTAGGCAAAGAAGTCAAATATACTATTCCATCTGTAATCCCACATCGGTGGGTCAAGGTAACCTAAGATGTCTTCTCTGTGTAACATCAATATTCTGTTAGAGTACTGAAAATATTACTCTAAGACACTTTGTAACTAGAGCAGATTGTTGGTTTTAAGCTGAGAAAAAACATTTTCTAAGTTTATGAAACCCAATGGGGATGACAAACCTTCAGGGCCTTGCAGAGGTTTCTGATTGGATTTAGTTTCTTATACTGAGGCGGTTAATATCTGTAAAAGGGATAAAGAGTATCTCAAAAGAGACTGCCTGAGAAATGAAAGAGAATGCTATTAAAAACATAAAGAGGTCAAAGAAAGAAGCTCCTTGTCTTGTTTCAAAAGTATACAGAATTATTTTTTTAAAAAAGAACAAGAAATTCTATCTAATTCCTAGCACATAGCCCTGCAAAATACATGAATTTAATAGTATCAACAAATAATCAGGTTTCTTTTTAACAAAAATAAAGCATTGATTCAGAGACATTCAGAATATATCTTTGACTTTGTTAGATGTTAATCCATTATATTATTCTTCATATGCTGTGTAAGATTTCAAACAAAGAGTAACATATCCTAAAATGTAGTTCTTTACAACAGAATCAGTAAATGTACTCTGTTCCCCTCAGTTTTTTGTGAGCTGGGGCATGAACTTCTGCCTTGGTACTATCTAGATTCTGCCTGCATAAGTCTTTGCAATAAGGCATATGGCTATATGTCACTAAGGATGCACCTCTTTCCCTTATGCTTCACTATGCAATAACCCTCCAATTGTTATTTTTATTCTATAGTCGCCAGAATAAATTATGTCCCTGATGGCAGTTCAGTAATGCAGTCCTATAAAAGCTAATATAGAGTCAATAGAAAACAAAAGAATGACTCCTGTTAATTTCAGCAGGCCTTGGCTCTGACCAGCTCTATTTTCTTCTTTTTAATAGAAAGAAATAACCTTAAGATACTGCTTAGGTACTTATTTTATAACAGTATATTAAGGATATATTTTTAAAGTTTGGAAGCAAACACCCAGCATATCAATTCTTTCATTAATGCAAGTTATGGATATGGATCACTAGAAGCATTATAGTGGGTTAGTAGCATTATACAGGGAGTGGCAGCCAATAGTTTAATTCATCCAAAATAATGGAATGGCCACTCTCCCCCTCTGTTACTCCCACTGGCATTAGGTCTAGACAATGTCACATCAAAAGGCAGCAGTTAACACCAGGGCAATCTAACAGAAACCTGGAGCTATTTCCCTCTTCCTTCACATGATGAATTGTTCATTTGCAAATGAACACCTTGAGCCAAAACACTAATGCAGAGTTTGCCTGTGTCCCGCTGTTCAGAAGAATTATTATAATGACAATACCTATTGATATTACATAGGTGCCTGATGTGATTTGTCATTGAATAATTTAATTTGTTAGTAGTTAATATTCACAGACTACAGTCTTCCAAATTAAACCACATTTCAAGATGCTCAAATTCTATTAACCTTTATGTTTGTTAATATAGGCTGTTACTCAGAAAACCATATATTTTGTCAAGTCAGAGCAAATTTCTGGGAAAGGGGCAGAGATTTTGATCAATAGAAGCAAAGCAAAACCTATGCTTTTATGGCTCAATAGCAGTCATTTCACAAAAACTATGCTTTCAGATTGGGAATGTCGTAATGGTTACCATTTTTGTACCTGTATTTCTGTGATGGGAAAGACTTGCAACATCAACACTGTGGGGTCAGGTACCGGAGTGGTACGTAGCTGCAGCTTCACAGAATTTACGTAGCAGGTATCTGAAACACCATGCCCACACCATTGCTCTCCTTTGGCGAGCACCCACCCTTACAAGGGTGCTGTAATAATGATTTTCAGCTGACAAAGGCTGCCACCTTCAGAGTGATGGTTAAGAAGGAAGGAGATAAGCAAAATGTTCATTCCATTTCTGTAGACCGTAGTCCATGTTATAAAGCAAGAAAGATATTAAACTTATCCACACCAAAGCTGGCTGGAGTGCAGTGTTGCAGGGCACAAAAATCCTTTCAGTACTCAGAACGTTAATCTGTTCATTTATTATCCTTGAATATAAAGAAAGAATTATCTAAATTAAGGACCTGACCTGAAAGTCTTTCCTCATCTCTGTAATTACACTAGTATATGTGAGGAGGATGCATTATATCTGCCTGAAAAAAATTGCTAATTCTTGTAATGCACCCTTAATATCTCAATCAAATACTGCAGCTCCCAAATACTTTTCTTTCTTTGTTTTGCCTTTGGTAATCCCCCTCATGCCAGAGCTGATGCTGATTTTGTCAGAGCTAATAAGGCTGTATTTTTGCCTCTTTTGCAGGAATGAATGCCTGATTTGGTTTTAACACAGTTTCCAGGCCTAGATGAGCAATAAAACTGTTTTGAAAAATCACACCGAGATACACATTGCATGAGCTTCAGAGTTGGTTACAGGGCACTGTACACACGATTATAACATATCATAGCTTGGAAGGTCATGCTTTCACAGTCTGCTAAGTGGGATCTCTTCAAAGCAACCACAAAAAATATTATCTAAGAGTGTGCAGGGAAGAACACCTGATGATTATTCTGTATCACAGGTAAACGGATTCATTTTTCTCTACACTAAAATGATAAAAACCAACTCTAAGCACCATGGATACTTTAATTAAAAAGGTTAAATAAGTATTTTTAATAACTTTAGACCGTCAAAGTGAAAGACCAGGGAATTCTGGGAGATCTCTTTTATCATGAACTTTGCAAGCAAGAGACACCATTCTACAAGCTGTAAATTGACATTCCCAAAGGAGTAGGAAAAACATCCTTGCAGTATACATAAAACAGGTTGGGGGTACCAATTACAATATAATGCCAGTCTTTTCAGTGCTGCAAGGGATTTCTAACTGTCTGAAAATGAAAATCTCCTTCAGAAGCTAACACCTGAGTGTTTTCTTAGCACTTTATCTTAAATGGTAATGCTTACTCCCTTTCAGATCTTGTATTTCCATCTGAATTCTGTTGGTTCAGGTTTCTTATTTGTCCCTCTGAGAATATTCTGATTATAAAGACAGATTCCTTGGAACCTGACAGGAGAGATTAAAAAAATACATCCTAATTAAAGATGGCCAGCACAATTTGTATTTGTTAGTTGACCCGGAGGTTAACAAGATGTTTTATTCTATGTAGTCCAACTATTAAACAATTTATTTTGATTAAAAAATGTTGAAATCAACCAGAACACATATATGACAGAAATAAGGATAAAAAGCCTTCTCCTTCAGTGAAAATGTGTGCTTTTCTAATAAGTTAATCTATTTAGAGATGCTTCCAGGGGAAGAGATTTTTATGAAACACATTGGCAAATCACCCTTTGTTCCATTTGTTTGAGCCTTTCATGTGTCATTATTGCTTAGTTTTTAAAGATCATATAAATACCATTGTCCTGTCTTTTTAATAGCATAAGGAACTTTTCAAACCATAGCTCATTTTCCATTTTTTCATTATATAGTATTCTAGTAAAAAAGAACTAGTGCTTGTCAAATAAGAGAGAAGTCTAGCAATAACTGTAACTTAAATTTTCTCCTCGCCATTCCTGAGTTGCTGAAGTACTACTGAAAAAAGTTGTCTTTACACTTACACTGTCAGTACTTTTCCTGGAAGTGAGAATGTGACAGAGGATGTGCCAAGGAAACTATTCTTCCTCAAAATACCACTCTCAATGTTTTTGTGATTGCTTCACTGAGGCATTTCTTTATTAGTATGTTTATAGATTTAGATAGGAAAGATGGTTTTCTAAAACACAGTAACAAAAAGTAGGTGTGGTAAAATCTCACCATTTAAAAGAAAAAAACGAACACAGATTCTCAGAGCTAGGATGAAGACCTGAAGTTATCTTCTTTGTGACCCTAGAAAATCAATAATAGCTTTCATTTCACTTCCTTAATCATTAAAAGTCCAGCCATAGACCTGATCCAACAGCCATTAGAAAACAATGCCATCAAACTTCCATTAACCTCAGCACCAGTAATGAGCTTCAGCACACTGCACTAGAGAAAAGCTATGTTTCCAAGAGCTGACATTCAACAGAATAGGGAAAAAGTAACCACACACCATATGAATACTCCAAGGGTGGGAAATCTTCATTTCATAACACATCCCAGTTTATATAACCTGGTCACAGCCACCAGGAATGGTTAGCCCTCAACATTCCAAAATAGTTGGTTTTTCTTAAAATAAGCAGCAGTTTTCTGATGTGTTCTATCTAGTCAGAAGGCATAAAATCTATGAAAAAAGAGGAGTTTTATAAAGGAATCAAGCACCAGTCCCTTCTAAAAAGTCAGATAATGAGACTAATTTTCTAATAAAATTAGGTTTACGCAATTGTATCATTTCACATTTGTTCTTCTGTCAGGAGTAATTTCCAACAACATGGAAAATTTCAAGAAAGCAGGCATAAAGAAGGAAAGTCTCAAAGATATTAAGTTCCTTCAAATTTGAATGACCAGCAACTGTGTAGAGGAATTAACAGTTCTGCCATTTAGTTACATACTAATATTTCCATCAATCTTTCCTCTTTTCCTCAGCCAACAGACCACAAAGTTTGAACGTATTCAAATGCAGGATTGCAGCCAAATAAAAAAGGGCACAGACCTTTTTGAAGGAAAGGAGACCTGTTTTGCAGCCTGCAGTTTCACAGGTACTATGTGCATAGCAGAAGTCTACATAATCCTCCTCATTAGTTGCAAAAGCAATGTTAGTTACTGATCCTCTCCTCAGATACTATTTTTCTTAATGGGCACATGACCAAACATGTCCTCTACCCTCATCGTAATATTACAGCTTTTTCAATATTCATTCAGAAATCATGAAGAGACATCATGTATAATTGCTGGCCAGTGACTAGAAGGAAAGAGCTCACCAGCTAGGTAACACCTTAACATCACCAAATCCAAACTATGAGTGCATCCTCATTTCCTGTTTGTTTCATGGATTGATTTCCATTTCTGGAGAGAAACAAGGCTTGTAGCAATGTAAAAATCTACACTTTAATTTTCTTCTGACCCTTAGGAGAAACACCGTTCCAGCTGACAGAACACTGAGAAAACTACATTTACACTATTTCTTCACAAATAATATTACATTATATGCTATACTTGTGCTGAGAGAAAGCTTCGGTGGTCCTCTAACTACAAAAATATTTGATAGATGATCCTAGAAATCTTACAGGTGCAGACAATGCTTTGAGTAGGTTATGTGCATATCTGTTTTATGCATTTTCTATTTTTGGTAACTGAAATAAATTTGTTATATTTCTGAGAATAAAACTGCAAGTAATCAATGAATATGGCTGTCACACAGTCATTAGTATTCATTTTAAGTCCAAGTCCCTGAGCTCTGACAGAGCTTCTCGCTTGTATAGGAAACATTCTCCTAGTGTTCATATCCCTAATTCATAATTGCACATATAGAAACTCTATGAGTACAAATACACATTCTATTTCTATACTGTGTATGTGATTGCTTTCTTAATTGTAGATATTCCTAGTTCTCTAGCCCAGAGGTACAACTTTTGTGTCTCTCCAAGTCTTAATTAGCCTTAATTCTCTAGTTTTATGGTTTATTCAAAGCTGAAAAGAGCCCACATCATTGTTCTGCAGCTTCACTCACCTTCTACTCCTTGGAAGTCTGTGATGATACTGCTTCCATAACAAGCTGAGACTTCAAGTTGAGCCAAACAGTACAGAAACGAAAGAATCTACATAAAACACCCAAAAGTTAAGTGTGTGAGTGTGGAGTTCTTTTAAAGCAGCTACACATTTTACATGCAGAAAAAGACCTTTAATAAACATATGGCGAAGAAGGCACTGTAATGGGTTAATATTAGAAGTGAAAAATTCACAGTAGTGCCCTAAGCTAGCCTGACATTGAAACCAGAAATAACCATATCCTACTACACTGAAAACTAGTGGAAGGAGGATAGGCATGATCTAAACACACAACAAAGCTTTAGGAGTACTCCCTCTTATAGTCTCACCCTCTCTCCTCAATGGCAACAGAGTCCCAGAAAAACTCTACACAGGCATGGCTCAGGTGCCCTTTGTTTACAAAACAATCTATTCTTAATGAAGACAACAACTGGGAGAAAATGAAAGCTGCTGAGGAGACTTCATCACCAACATAAAAGGTGTGGCAAACTACAACCTCAATTCTTCCACACTTGGGAATGGAAATACTCTTGGATCTAACACCAGGAGAAAAGCATTGGAGCAGAAAGGGTGAGGGAAGGTTGCAAGGAACCATATCAACAGCCATTCCATAGAGATTAAAATAATGCATTTACATTACACCATGTTTACGTATTATTCTCCCTTTTCCCCATAGTTCATGACTTGACATAACAAGAAATGTTCTCTCCCAGGACAGTAACAGCACATGTAACAATAGTGATGTAACAGAATCATTGTACCCCAGTCGCATGGAGCATGTTCCGTAATCTCTCTAGATTGCAGAGGCAAACCTTTGTATTACATTTTGCAGTTGGTTTCACTGACGACTTTTCTTTCATTTAATTTACCAAATTAGTTACAAGATTTGGGTTGTAATTCTTTTTCAGAATCTTGTACTTTCTGGATGCAGCATGTGAGGCATCTAGTAAGGGGCTTCTATCTTGCAGTGCCAAGGGTGCAAATTTTCTCATGACTACAAAATCAGCCTTTTAAATGTGAAGGCAGCTCTTTTTAATGTGCTTTGAGTTAACTACAGCTGCCACCAGTAAAAGTTAGCACTGCAATGCACTTTGCATGCCAGAAATTACCTCCCCATGGATAAGCAATGTCAGTGCAAGAATACAATGTGGGTGATGATAAGCAACAAGGAAAGGCAGCTTTGGCATCATAAAACAAAGCAGATTTAATCCCAGTTCTAAAGGGTATGAGATCACAAGTATCCATTTACATAAAAAGAATGTGAAAGAGAATGAGCCCCTTCAGCTGGGAAAGGAAAAAGATCAAATATATATATATATATATATATATATAAAGAGAATCATATGGAAGACTGACACCTCAGCTGGGGCTGATAATGTGAGAATGACACTGAAGACAAAGGATAAGTGTGTTAATAGATTCTGGTTTGGTAGAACTCTCCCTGTGACAGTAGCAGAATTTGATAGCAAAGGAGGCATTTCATACTGACATGCTATAAAATACAAATAGATAGCTCAACTGTAAAGAGATGGGAAAAAAACCACACAACATGCCTACCCCCCTAATGGTAAACCATTTCTAGCACACAGTTTTTAATAATGCTGACTTTTATTGGTACCCACAGCCTTGCCTACACATAACTTTTAGAACAATATAACTCCCCCTAGTGTCAGCATTTTAGTGATAATAGCATAAAGGACCTTATATGTGTGTAGATTATACCTTTACTAAAAGGTGAATAAAATATCCTGGCACTTTGATGGCAAAATAACTGAAACCACTCAAGGGACAGTACTAACACAACTACAGCAGTAAAGAAGAAAACAAATCATGGCCCTCATCAAAGAACAAAACTGGTAGACCAGTCTTAAGCCTCTCAAGCACACTAAACATAATTGTTTGTAGAACACAGAAAGCTCATAACACAGACAATCCATACAGCTGAGTTGTGCAAGAACAGAAAGATTTGTAAACTCCACGTGGGATGTGTGTGTTTGGAGGCAGTGGTTCTGAGGGAGACTTGCCACAGAATGAAGTATTCATTCATTTAAGGATGCCAGCTGAAAAGCCACTGATTGAATCCCTGAGCCTAGACAATAATCATGCTGTGGCTTATGTCAACTATGGGGTGAATTACAGGAACAGAAGGTATAAGTTTGAATAATATAGGCACAGAGCAAAGGCACAGCAACATCCAGCAGTTGCAAAAACCTTTGGAGTATCCTGTCTTGTAGGCAAAGGATATTTGCCCACGTACTTTATAGTAACACTACAGTGAACAAAAGAAGCCCAGTGTACTGTATATATGCGCATGGGTCAGTGGACCCTTTTTAATACTTCCATTTACCTGTGAAGCTGATAAGAAGATTTTGAGAAGACACACAAATGTTTTTCACTTCCATTAGTCTACAGGGTTCTAGGAAGACAGTTGACATGTCTTTGTCCTACGAAATAACTAACCTGAATTACTCCCAATAAGGAATGCTCACAGTACTCCTAGCTTGAATATGGCTACAAGACACCATTCCTCACTGAGGCATGTTGGGCTACCAACAGAAGTGGCATGAATGGCAGCAGAAATTATGTCACATTAAACACATATCAGCCAGAGATGTGATTTCAGCTGAAGAACACTCTAGAGTTGGCTAGTAGACTATAAACTATTACAGGCCAGAAAGCTGTGAGATAATATTGTACAACACACAATTAGGAACTTAGAACCAATGAACTCAAGGGGCACATGAAATAGATCTTCTTTTCTCAATATATTATCTTTTATTATCTGTCCTAAGTGACTATTTTTCTTTGTGCAGTAGAAGAGAATGAAGGGCAACAACTATGGTAGGTACTGGACTGGATGATACAGAAATCCTGCAAGTAGATTTTATAATATTTTTGTTCCAAATAAGGAAAATCCCTTATGATTGTCACATAAGCTGTCCTTACAAAAAGCTCCTTGGTACTTCTGTTTTGCATAAAAATACACTGTTTGGAGTTTTTATTTATTTTTATTTTAAATTTTTGGTTAAGGAATGCACATGTCTTAGCACTAAAAAAAAAATAAAATCTGGTACACGGGTTATTTTTATTCATTCTCATTAACTGGAAGTATCACTGAGAGTTATTCCAGGGTAATTTCTAAAATCATTGAAGTAATTAGCTTGAACTTTGCAAAACTTTACAGCCAGCTCTTCTTTCCTCTATATTTATTCAAAGATTACAACCACAAAACTGTGTTACTAAATATCACCTTACAGATTTGTGACATTGTTTTGTTCATAAATTATTGACTGTTTGGATTAATGAAGCAAACCAGCCAGCTCCTAAAGCAGTTTGTGATCAATTTTCTACCTGCATAGGAAGTTCTTTGAACAGTAGAAAGGACCTGAAGCTGCCTAAAAACATTAATTAGCTTAAGACTTCTCTCAGCTACTTGGAGCTAACCAGTAGTATAAAATGAGAGGATACTCATCCTCTGCTATTTATCCCTCCCCCTCACTTCAAGACTGGGGATGCATTAAAGTTGGGCAAAGCGTTGTCACACTCTGACAGCTCACAATATATACATGGGTCCTTGCAAACAATAGTCAGACGGTCATAAATTAGCCCAGTGTATAGGTTGCTCTAAATTACTGTACGTTTAAAGAAGTTTAATGATGAGAGAATGACAGCCAATTCTTTGGGAGAACCCCCATTCCTGAGCTGAAAAGACCTTGGCACAAGAGAGAATCTCACTCTTTTTCAGTGCCTCTACACTATTTTTAGGAGTCATCATTCTTCCATGCTGAGAGATCATTTTCTAAGTCCTCTGTGTTGCCATAGCAAAAGCTGGATTTTTTTCCCTCCCAATGCCTGACAAAAAAAGTCTGTGCAATATTACAGAGTAAAAAGTATACACAACTTTTTTTTTTAAGTTACTCCAAATATTTTGCTGTATTACATGGCTTCACTTTCTGAGCCAGATTCAAGTAGTTTAGTCTTATCAAGGGTGTAAAAAGCTGTCTGAATTCTCTCAGTTGTCCTCAGAGCTGGGGATTCTGGAAAGGGCTAATCTTCCCTCATGACTTTGACAGTTTCGTGAACTGGAAGAGAATGGCTGGTGCAGAGGACACTTTCTCAGGCAGACATTTTATGGGATGGATTCTGTTCACTCATAGCTGTGGTTAACAGAAAATCAGGACACCTAGCAATCATGAAGACAGACTACTAAACTAAAGTAACCAGAAAAGAAACCACAATTTTTTCTACTTGTAAGAGCCTAAGTATCAGAAAGTATACTTGGACATGCCTAACACAAAACCAGGATCTTACACTTTAAACCTGCCCCATTTTTTCTACTTCAGAGAGTGGAAAAAAATGCACACTTGCAATTGTATTAGGATCAGTTTTAGACTAAACTTACATTACTGAGTCCTGCATGACCCTGGGGTCGAACATTAGAATTTTGCCCCATATTATTAATGTGCGATATAATAAGGCCTTAGTCACTGAGCTCAGTATGTAATTAAATATTCATCAGCATTGGATGTAACACAAAAAAGGGACAGAATACTGCAGCAGACACACAAACACTACAGCTTTTAGTATATACCAATTTGCATTCTAAATAGGCACTTGACTTTTCCTCTGTGACAGTCTCACAATTGATTAGATAAATATTTTGCAGTAAGGCACCAGAATGTAGGGGCATAAATCAAAGTGTCATTTTAGAGACTGAGAAATCCTTTAAACAACTAAAAAAGAAATACTGTTGTTTGAAATAATCCATTAGTTCCAAAGTTGTAAAGTCTGATCAAGCTCTAGCCCTGTGAATGCTACAACCTGGCTGACCATTTCACAAAACCAATCTTTCATTCTTACATTTTTCAGACATGAGGGTCCATATGGTGTGAGCAGGAAGTAGAATGTCTTGATATTCTAAAACCTCCTAAAGAGTACTAATTTATGGCTATACATAGAGCAAACCAGTAGAAGTAATATCTGTTAAATATAAGTGGAAAAAATGCACTATCCTGCATGTGTCTGCGATGTAGCTCAGATAACAATAAGGATAATCCCACATACCATAAGGAAGGCTAGTAAAAACAGGAAAGAATATTTTTAATATTGGGCTGCAGGTGAAAAGAAAGTGGTAATAAAATAGTAACCTGACTACAGCCCTCCTTTCTGTTACCTGCCTTTGACAGTTCATATAAGGGTTATCCCGTATTTCCGACCCAACACACAACAAACTGCTGCCAAACCATTCCATCAGGGGAAGAGCTGGCTTGAGTGAGAAGATAGAAGTTCTTCTTCCCTAAGCCCTGGGCACGTGGGGACACAAAACACAGAGCATCTGTTAAAGAGGTTTAAGGAAAATCGTTTCTCTCTCTCATGCATCAAGGAGATTAGGAGGTATGGCATCTTGTAACAGTGACTAACTGCTGCATTTGGCTGTAGAACTCTATGGTCTCTTTTTTAGAAAATCTGTCCCTCAACATTCAGTTTCACTGCACAGTAAATAAGGTCTTTGAATAAATAATTTAGTCTTGTTTACATTCCCTCTTGTGCTTTATCATAAAGTTTGCTATATGTTTTCACAGAATCAGAGAACGGTTAAGTTGACAAGCCCCCTTGCTCAAGCAGGGTCACCTAGAGCAGGTTGCCCAGGACTATGTCCAGATGGCATTTGAGTATCTCCAAAGAGGGACACTCCACCGTCTCTCTGGGAAATCCATGCCAGTATTTGGTCACCGTCACAGTAAAAAGTGTTTCCTTATGCTCAGAGAGAACGTCTTGTGATTCAGTTTGTACCCACTGCCTCTTTTCCTCTCACTATACACCACTGAAAAGAACCTGGCTCTATCTTCATTACACCATCCCTTCAGATATTTATCCCTCTCAGCCTGTCTCCAAAGCAGAGATGCTCAAATCTCTTCATCATCTTGGCTGCCCCTCAGCAGACTCTCTCCAGTAGCTCCCTCTCTCTTGCACTGGAGACCCCACAACTGTACACAGTACTCAGGCACTCAGCAGAGAGGTCCTTTAAAATTTAAAACCTAAATTCTGTCTAAAGTTTAACTGCTTAGTAAACGTGCATTTTAGGAAGCTTGTCATTTGCAAGCTATTAGTTGTATGTCAATTAATTGCAAGAAATTTCTGATGTAATGGACTCTTTAACGTAATTTAAGAGATACTGCATTTAAGCAGACAATACAATCTTATCACTCAGAGGGTTTAGGAATGTAAGTAGACTACCCAAGGCTGTCATTAGTAGCTGAGTGTGTGGTTGACATTGACATAGACTCATTGTTGGCAGAAAAAGTAAATGTACATTGTCATTTTTCCAAAACTACTATGGATTTTCAATTGCTGAGTCGGTTTTATTTTGGTTTTTTCCTTAAATTTCCTACCGTGAATAAAAGAATTGAAGACCAAACTTTTCTGATGATGACAACCTGTGCAAATTACATTTCCTTTAAAGTTATTATTCAGAAAGAACTGGCCTAGTCCAACACTACTGCCCAGTTCAAACCGAATTGTCATTACTCCCCAACACTGGTTATTAACTAAGGAAACTGTATTCCCACAGTGGTTTAAGGGTTGCAGATGGAGTAGAAAAGTAGCTCAAAGGAGAGAGAAAAAGAAAGGGAAAAAGAAAAAAAAAAAGGATCTTTCCCTTTTATTGCATTGCAAACACAAAAAAACAGTAGATGAACTTGGACAGCTTCAATTTACTTTATGTGACCTTCACTTATTTGGCATATTTGGGATGTGACTGAGATAGCATCCTAGTAATTTATGAGTTGGTTTAGCATGAAAAATGAATTGTCTGGGAGCTGATCCTTCTAAGCACTAAAAATAGACAAGACCACTTTTCAAGCTATGCTAAATACAGTCTCTGAATGGAAAGCTATGTTTATCAGATAGCTGAAATCCAAGACAGAAATGGACTAAAATAGTGTGCTGATTGTTTTTCTTATGCTGCACACAACAAATAATCTCTGCTTATTTGTTTGTGTTTATTTTGCACTTATTAGTAGGGATTGCATCGAAAAATGCCAAGACATGGGTCACCCACAGGCTCTGTCAGGAAGATCTCAATAATACAGCTCCTCTCCTATGGCCTTTTATTTGTTTGTTTGTTTTAGGCAACAGGAGTGGAAGTGCTCAGCGCCAGAGTTGGCTCTGTATACAGACCTGCACTGACCACGCTGCTCCTCCTCTTACACTTAGCTGCTTCCCTGTACCTCTCACTATCTGGTAGTATCTGAGTGGCCCTTCTTGTTTCTAACAACTTTGTAACTTTGTCATTTCATTAGAACCCACATCTAGGGAGGGCTGTGGGAACAGACTCACTAAACTACTTCTATAATATCTATGCAAGGTGCAAAAGAATCCCTATGGTTTTCTTTATGAGAGAGGGGTATGGAAATAAAAGCCATGGGAACAAAATTCCACATGTAGAAAAGCTCACAATATTGGAGAGCACCTTGCAAAATCAAGCCTTTCTTTGCTACTCCATTGTACATCTGCCAGAAATACGAACTTGGCCTTCTCCGAGTATCACTGAATACAAGAGGTTGACTTCCCAAATCAGACCTTTTTTCATGCCACATTGACACAAGGTGGGCCAATTTTATGTCTCTGAATCACTTAATCTTCCACTAGTATTCTAAAGCATAAGCAGAGCAATACTCATAATTAACAATTGTGTCACATTCTATAAAAGGCTGTCTGCTCGGGAAGCTGATAACTGAGCAGAAATGAGCCAGACACATGCTGTTAAGGGCCCATTGTTCTTAGCTGAACAAATAAGAACAAAAGCTGCAAAAGCTGGAAAACTTTGGGGAGGGAGGAGGGGGAAGTTGTAAAAACCTAATGATGATCGAAGTTTGGCACATTCAGATCTCACTTCTGATTCATTCATGCAAAAATGCCACATGTAACTTCTAAAGAGACCCAAACTGTAGCTTTATCTCTACATTAGTGATAGTCTTAGATCTAACACTCAGCTTTATCTATTAATATATGCTTTCCAGACTTTGTGCTGAGTTTAAGGCATGTCTGCCGTTTTCAGATATTAGGTACTTCAGATTTTGTCCCCTAGTGCCATGACTCAGATACAAACTTGACTGAGAAGCATTACTCTCTTACAATTAAAATTAAAACTGTTCTGAACTTAAAGGAATGAAAAAAAATAACTATCTATCTATCTATCTCAAGGGGCTAGAAAATGAAAGAAATTTAAACAAGTGACTGTTTCAGTCCTACATTTCATCTCTTTTCACATTATTAATTGCTATTTTCCCCACAATGACCATTCAAGAGACATTAGTACTTCTGAATCCCAAGTGCCTGACACAGTGTGATGTTCCTGTATCCAAAATTGTAGCTTTGAATATGAGATCAGGAAGAGAGAATAACGTATTTTTCTTCAACCATCATTAGTTCATCGTTGGAAGGCAAATAGATATCTTAAATATGGAGAATACATGCATGAAACTCATGTTTAACTTGACTTCTTGTGGCTCATTAGCAGTAATAGTGTCACTTAGAAGTTCAATTGTGATTTTTAGTAAACCACTTCAGAGTAGAAAAATCTAAAGGATTTTTCTAAAGAAAATGCTAAAGCACCACAACTGTAACTCTGCAGTTGCACAGTTATCCTGATTTCAGCTGAGATAGAGTTCATTTTAATTTTAGCAGCTGGTTAGTGCTGTGTTTTGGATTTAGTACAAGAATAATGTTGGTAACACACTGATGTTTTTAGTTGTTGTTGGATAGTTGTTGTGACTACACTAACGTAAGGACTCTCCAGCTTCTCATGCTCTGCCAGGTGCACAAGAAGCTGGCAGAGCACAGCCAGGACAGCTGACCCGGAGTAGTCAAAGGGATATTCCCTGCCATATAACATCATATTCCAGATATAACAAGGAAACCTACCCCAGGAAGTGGGATTTCTGTTCAGAAGCAGACTGGGTGTTTGGTTGGATTTTCTTCTGCATGTGCTGAGCAATTGAAATTGTGCATCACTTTTGTTATTATTGTTGCTGTTGTTGTTATTCTCTTCCTTTTTTTATCCTGTTACCCTGTCTCTATCTCAACCCGCGAGTTGTTTTTCCATTCTCCATCCCCTTGTTGGGAGGGGAAGTCTGAGCGAGTGGCTGTGTGGTGCTCAGTTACCAACTGAGGTTTAACCATGACAATGGTTCTTCCCTGTTTATTACAGGATTACCTGTATTATTATTTATATCCCTGCAGAAACCACTGAAGTTAACAGAGTTAAACAAAATGAAAGGCTCACCAGGCCATCAAAGCTCTCCTGTGAAAACATTCAGGCTCAGTCACAGCTTTCCTGTCCACAGTCCAACAGAAGGTACAAATAGCAAACAGCCACTGTAGAAAGCAGGGAGCCATTACTATGAAAAGCTGCTGTATTCCTGTCCTAATCTAAAGTGATTGTCTTCTCCTAAACCATTCCTAACAACTATGTAATTAATATATTCTTTAGAACTACCCATTCCACAGTCCATTTATTCCAATACTTAACTATTCCTACAGTTAGAAAATTCTAGTCATGTAATCTGAAATTTCCCTTTTACATTTATAGTCTAACAGCATCCCTACCATGCCTTGTTTTTTACCACTAATAAAGAAGCTTAAAAATAAGTAGGACCATTTTTAGGCTTTTTATTCAAGTACCTAAAATTAGGAATGATTAATCCAGGTGATGATGCTCACAATATTTTGTTGATATAGAAGCGGATGAGTACGTGTCATGCACAAATTCAGGTAGCCTATTTAAAAGACCAGTCACCTTAGACTCTGTGTGTCAAAGGAAGGAGAGCTTTTTCTCAGGGAATGATTGCAAGAAGCCCTCTGTTAATGAACAGTGATGTTTGGAATAAAACTAGATGTCGATTCATTGCCAGAAGAATGGCAAGTCACAACTGTCAGAACTACTGTTACCGGTCATCTGTAAATTTAGGATGATGCTATCTTTGCATGCAAGGTATCTTCCTCTAACTCAGTTCATAACTGCAAATGGCAATGTCGTTTCTTCATCTCTCATAATTTGTATGTCTACCCTGTCTCTTAGAAATGCCAGTTATTTTTTACATACACAGTATGCACATAATTCAGACTGCCCACATATGCTACCTAACCTTAATGACTGTCTCTTTTACCCTATTTTAGCTGACTCTTTGGAAACCACTGAGGTTCGCTCCAATGTCCTTGGTTCCATGCTTGCTATATTATCCAGGCCAGCTTCTCTCAACAGACAGAATTCTTTTGTTGTTTAAGTCACTGTGGACTGAAAAAAAATGTAGGTCATCTACAGAGAGACATTCTCAGTAAGGTATATACACGCATCTTCTCCACACCATTTCTGACCTTCAAGGGTGTGAATTACAGCACCCAGAGAGAGAGAGCCTAGCTCCACTATGCAAGCTGTAGAAATGTTTAGTCATTCCACAGCATCAGGCAAAATGAAAACTATCTCACACATCACTCCTAGTATGGCAGAGTCATGATTTTCTTGGTCCTACTACAGTGAAAGATAATTATACAAGTAGCATTTACTCCAAACTTCAGAAACTCTACACTGCTCAAGTCAGCAGTCTATGCTCCCGTAATTCTGAATGAGAACTACAGCAATAGAGCTCTGTGACAGCAAACTTGATGATTGCATGCCATTACAGCAGAAAATATACAGAACCACACATATATAAAATACACAAAGAACTTATTTCCCTTTGAAAATTAAGCTAAGGCATAAAATGCAATGGTCATGAATTTGCCCCAGCCCAGCAGTTAAGCACCATGCAGCCACTCACTCATGGCTTATTCAACAAATAGAAATACCTGCAAGGTTCTTGGCCAGTTAAAGATATTACAGGCTGTCAATAAACTGATGGAGGGGCTACCTCAACTGGGAGATGAGATATTCTGTATTTCACATCCTGAAGTCCAAACCACAGACTCCCTTATTTTGCTTCCAGACTCTCAGCATTATGTTTACATATAATTCGGCTCTGGGGATGTCTGTTGTGCTAAGAAGGTTACCCACAACAGTCCCCTGGGACTGCTTATAGGGTCAAGTCATCATATCTAGGGATAAAGAGATGAAAATTATGGTCTTCTTTCTGCAACACAAATGTCCTTGTGATCACTTCAGCAACAAGAAATTTGAGGAAAGCAAAAAGGTACCTCTCAAAAGATGCAATTCTAGAAGTCATTACTGCAAAAAAGCCCAGTAGAAATCTACAACGTGAAGGATTTTGGTGGATATTGTGGGTTTGATTTCTTCTTTTTTTTCCAAAGGTGCACATGTTCTATACCCAGTTCAGTTTCACAGTTTCTTGGTAGGATATGCAGAAAAGTATCTAGACTATATGCACACAAAATAGGAGCACAGGCTTGTATGCAAGGGACAGGATAGAGCATCTTAGTAAGGAAGGATTCACTTTCACAGCCCTATCTCCAGACTTCGGTCTTAACTTGGACATACATTCCTCTCATAAATTTTCCTTCACCCAGTTTTAAGCTGCATCAAGGAGCTGCATGTCAGCATAAACCATTGCTAGGGTATGAATTCATAAATATCAAAAGTTACTGAATCTGCAGACCTCAGGGAAGTAGATTACATTCTATTTATACTCACGGCCAGATTCTAACCTCTACTTTAACACCTTCAAATTACGGTATGTTTGCTGGCACAAGTAATTTCTCTGTTTACACCAGTTTATGCAAGGTCAGGCAGCATATAAGAGAGGAAGAATGAACGAATTAGTATAAATTTATAGTATAGTTTCAAGATATTGAAGCAGAATGTGAAAACTCTCAAAACTGTTCCAAACAGTGTTGATTTATTTATCATACTTTTGACAAGAGAAGGAACAAAATAGAAAGACTGAAAGAAAAAAAATTCCTGTATAAAATGTAGTATTGTCTTGGATGAACATTTATTATTTCATTTTTGTCTTATGATATTTTAACTTATATTTAAAATACCATCTGAGAGAATTTCTATACTTCCAGGAGTAAGTCAGCCAACCTTCAGTTATAAGAAACCATATATAAGTACCATCCATTTAAACACACATATAAAGCATATAAATTTTCAAGGGTATGCCCTACAAGTAAGTCATTTTAGATCAAGCTAATTAACTTATCAGGTCAGAATCACTTTCCATAAAGGCTTTGGTTACAAAAAAGAGTTTGCAAACTCACACCATACAATGTAAGTCAACAGCCCAGCCAGCTGTGTATCTAACAAATAATTAACAAAACACATTCTTAACTTGTTGCAATTTCACATTCTGTATTTTTAGGATTGTTAAAAATCAATCTACACAAGGACATCAAAGAAACTAGCAGAGAACACGCATTTTCAATTGCCAAAAACCAATCTTTAAATAACTGAATTACTCATTTTCTTCAGCAAATAATCATTTCACTAATTCAGCGTGGGATCTTGGTGGATTATTGGATCACTTGAATCCAGATTTCAGAGCTACTTACAGTTTGCTCAGAAAGGACTAAAGGCAGAGCTGATAAAGGAATCAAAAATAGCATCCAGTTCCCAAGAGAGATACCAGCTTTGCCATCGTCTGTGTTGGGACGAAGATATCTTGAGAGAAGATGACCACAGTGAAATAGGGTTTTCTTTCCCTGACTGATGCTTCTTAAACATTTAGAAATATAAAACTTAGAAGAAAGAAATAAACTGAGGGCTTGCACAGCACCCAGCTAAATTTCAAGCACTTCAGTATATATTTGTTCGTTTGTTGTTTCTGTGTGGGAGCTGGTCTCAGGAGAGGATTCACAATGAAACTCCTGTAGCCATTGGCTTTCCACTGTTATGATACACGAATTATTTCCTTTCATGATAAAAAAGATAGTGGCCCCTAAAGAAAAAGATGATTGTAACCTTTTCTGCCAAAAGGTAATGGAAATTAAGTCCCTATTTCCTCCCAATAAATGCTGCATGACAGGTGACAGCAGCACAGTAACATTCCCAATATGTCCCAGCAGCCACACTGCTAGTTCATGTGTCAAAAATGTCCTAAATGCTGAAAAAAGAAATGACAAAATGGTCCCTTATAAGACAATGCCTACTTTGTGACGCGTTGTCCTGCAATGACACCCTACTGTGTGTGTAATGCAGGACACGCGTCGTTCATAAACTCCGAGGGGTGGGCACAATAGGTTTCAGAGCTGCTGTCTCTATTCTGCCCCATCAAGCTTGGCAATAGTGTCTTCAGTAAAGGCATAACATAGCTACTCTGACATAATTTTAGTTGTATCTGTGTTTAAGAAAACTAGAGAAAGACTTATCAGGCTGTTACCTCAGTTTTGTATCCTCTAAAGAAAAGAAGTCATAAAATATCCATCCCAAGAAATTTCACTAAACACAAATAGACATTTCCAGCAATTCAGAAAACATTTGCCATTAAGTACAAAGCCCTAGTTTTCTATCATAGAAAGATTCAGTTAATTGTTCTGACCTACACTGCCAGTTTCAGAAGTTTGACCTCGCTGTTCTTTGAAAAATGAGGAGCTGATTTCTTAGTTCTGACCTATAAGAACAAACACCAACTTGTCCCTGTACAACAGAACACTGGAATTCCACTGCAATTTCTGTAGAGCTTAGCAAAATGAATAAACTGAAAGACAGTATACATTATCCTTACTGAACATTCAAGTTCTAATTGAAACTAGCATAGATAAACCTAACATTTTACAATATGTACATTAAATTCTACCTTCAGGTTGTTTTCTTCTAGATATTAATGTGAATTTCTGCTGAGCCAAATCTTAGAACTCTTGTGCATCCCTTCTGCTCCTCTTTTACACCTCTTGACAAGGCATTAACGTTTTCAAGTTGAACACATGCCCCACTCTGGATTCTGCACAGTGCTGCAGTACTCATAAGAGGCTGGAATGTGGTTACCGCATCCTCATTACTCATAGAACATTCCCAGACAAGTCCTGGATGGATAAAGATTCCCAAGATCCATCCTTAAGTGCTCAAATCTTTCATATCACATAGAAAAGCAGAACATTCAGAGCATTTTTACTTACTATAAATAATTAGTTTAATAGTACCTTCTTCCCCTCTCCACAAGAAAGAATTTTAATGAGGCCTTCAACATTTAAAATAAAGATGCACTAGATCTCTAGCTAATTACAGTAGCCGATTAGTCCAATTAGCTGTCTATTAGAATAAGTGATGCTCTCCTTAAATGCAATGCATATTGATGATAAAACTCATAAAATAGGACTGGCTGAAATGTTGACCTGCACGGGGCTTTTTTTTAAACTCTCCTCCTTTCAACTTTTTACTACCCCCATGTTAGCTCACTTAACCAGCTATCAAAACAAATGCTCTTTCTATAGACTTTGAACTCTGTTTGCTGTACCATCATTTGTCTAATCAAAGCAGTTTTGTCTATGCCATTTTAACAGAGGCGCCTTTGAAATAATAGCAGACCTAACTCCAAAGAGTAGTACATCCAGAATGGGGGAAATTCATCCTTTTTTTTTTTAAGTATACTTTTCTTTAGTGTGTGTACAGAGACAGGTCTCATTAATTTGGATACTGTTATTTTCTTCTATTTACTATTCAAATTACTTATTTACATTGTACCATGTTAAAACATTTTTCCTTTCAAGTTAGCATTATCCGTCCTAAAATGATGAATGGTACTTTTAACTGCATTAGTCACTAGAAATAGTGTTGTGGCTTAGCCTCAGCCAGGGCTAAACTCCATGGCCACTTGCTTACTCCTTTCCTCCCACTGTGGGATAGGGAGGAAAAGGTAAAACTCATGGGCTGGAATAAGGACAGTTGCCTAGGACAGCAAAAGGACAGGAAAATAATCACAATACTTATAAAATAATATACAAAGTGGTTAACAGACAATGCAGTTTGCTCTCCACCTGGGTCCCAATGCTCAGCTATTCCCCAGGCAGTGACTCCTTCTCCCAGGACAGCAACCCACTCATATACTGAGCAGGATTTCATATGGCATTGAATATGCCTTTAGCTAGTTTGGGTCACCTGTTCTGGATGTGTCCCTTTGCAGCTTCTTGGGAAATTAACTCTATCCCAGCTGAAAACAAGGACATTATTCACCCTTAATCTATACCATCTAAGTCATGCCAAGATCCTACACTTTTCCTGTCTTTTATATATACATATATAAACACCACCACTTTTCCTATCTTTTATATACACCCACTGATAGAATTCCCTTTATATGGGCATTCCCCTAACATGTCCATTGAGTTCATTTATTCCGTTACTTTGGGTTCCATCTGTCATAACAGTCTATCAGGTCAGGAAAGGTGAGGTGTGCCATTGGACTGTTGCATGCTGTATCCGGAGGTTTCAGCTGGTGTATCTGGCACAGCCTATGCCTGCAGTCTGCAGGTTGAAGATGTTGATTTAAAATTCTTCCCTGTGAGGGTAGCGAAAACCACCACCACCCAAAACACTCTATGATTCTATGATTTCATGGAAATTGGCTGGTGCTGATTGCTGAAGTCAGTTCTAGCAGCTTACTCAGTTTCATCAAAGCTCACCCTTCATTAATTTAGGTGATTCTTACTGCAATACCATTGATACAGCATTTAGCAATTGTAGTACTGATGGCATACAGGTGATTGGGGTTTTGTATTTGAGCCCACTGTGTGATCAGTGTGATCCACTTACTCCACATAGGACCAGCTGTGTGATGTGTAGAAGGGGCCCTCCTTTTGAATATCCACCACAGTACTGACAGTGAAGGTGTCAGGAGGAGTCGAGCTTCAGAACCAGTTATTTCCAAAGCAGAGTGAACCGCTTCATATGCTGCCAGTATCTCCTCTTCAGCTGGAGCGAAGCGAGCCTCAGATCCTGGGTATCCCCGACTCCGAAACCCCAGGGGTAGACATCAAGTTTCCCCTGCTACTTTCAGCCAGGGCATCTGGGTGGTGCCATTGTCCCCAGCTGCAGAATAACAATAGGGTTTTAACATCTGGTCCTGCTCGGATTGACCCAAAGGCTACTCCATGGACTATTTCTGGTGTAATTTGTTCAGAGGTTTGCAGTCATTAAGGGTTCCATTTGAAATCATTCTTCTTCTGGGTCACTGATAGAGAGGGCTTGCACTCAGAAAGTAATTTGGAATATGCATCCTCCAAAAACCCACAATGCCTAAGAAAGCCTGTGTTTCCTTTTTCTTAGTCTGTTGAGACATAGCTGCTATTTTGTTGATAACATACATTGGGATCTGATTACATCCATCTTGCTATTTTATTCCTAAAACTTGGATATCTCATCTGGGTCCCTTGCCCTTACTTTTTTTCATAGTGAAACCGACTTTCAGAAGGATTTAAACTATTTTCTTCCCTTTCTCTGAAACTTCTGCTGCTGTATTCCCCATTCAATGATACTGTCAATGTATTGCAGGTTTCTGGCACTTCACCCTATTGCAGTGTCACATCAGTCAAAGCTCCTTTAAGAGTGGTCTGATGTGATTTGGTGATGGAGGACATAGTAAACCGAGTTCTTATTTCTCTACAATAGTGTGTTAAAAAGATGACTATGGTGTAACAGTAAACCCCAGCTGCTCAGGGGGTTAAACCAAGCTATTTCCCTCACTGAGAACACTGGCCCAGCACAACCCACATGCTTTAAAGTACTGGAAAAATAAAGCTTATTACTAACCAAAGGTGTTATTCACTGACATCAATCCACGTCCCAATTTCTGAAAACAGATTCAGCTTCCTTCTGGGTGTTCAGTGTTAGACCAAGGGGACTGAAAAGAGAGCACAGAACATTTGAATTGAACAACAAAAGTACAATAAGTTTTCTTTTGGATTCTTTTTTCCTGCTGAAAATAAGGACAATAGTGCCATTGAAGTTGATTGTATCAGGCTAACAACCTTAGAAAATACTGGAAGATGCGAAGCTAACAAAGAACTTCTAACTTACTCAAGCCTCAGATCTTATACCTTCTCAGTGCAAGGCTGTTACTATATTTGTCACTTACTTGTAAGATATCTAGTCTAACAGGAACTTAATCTTCAAGAACAGTTCCTGCAAATTACTATTAATAACAACACTTTTTTTCCTATAATGAATCTCCCCAAAACTTTCTCAAATTACATCATGGACTTGATGAAATAAATGTTCCCAAAGCTATTTCTAATCACATAAAATATTAACTCCTTAATTTAAGAGGAAATTCCTGGATTAATTTTTGAGGAAAACAAGGATTTTCAATGTTGTACATCTTTCATGGAAGTATGATTCTTTCTGCATATTCTTTAGTATACTGCAATTAAAGACTAGGCAAAATTTTCAGTTGACCAAGACTCAATCAGATTATTAATTTTAATTACTAATTGTTTTTCTACCTTTGGATAATACTTAATAGATATATACCACCTTATAACATGTTGTGTAGTTATAATTTAGGGAAACAATGATAGGTAAATGTGAGATGGCATCAAAAGCCTTACTGAAGTGAAGGTAGACAACATCCATTGCTCTGCCTTCATCTACCCAGCCACTCATGCCATCATAGAAGGCTATCAGATTAATGAGGCATGATTTCCTGCCTTCAACATCACTCCACATTACTTCCCACACTGTGTTTGTTACACCTGTGAAAGACAAAGACAGAAAACCAAAATGTCTTAATTTATTAGTTGATAAAAAGGAGAATCCAGAAACACAAAATCAATTCTTCATTACTCTCTTAGTAGCACACTGGACCCAGCACAAGCTGCAATTACTGAAGACCCACTTTCTAAATAGGGACAAGTCTTCAATTCAAAATTGATTTCAGAGTCTTTGGAGGTGTGAAGAAGGCACACAGGCACACAAATTAACCGCTGTAACTCTCAATTGCAAGGAGAGAATTATATGAAAAAGAAGCAGATTTCTGAAAGCAAACAAAAAGGAGCAGCTAAATGGGTTTAAATGCTTGCCTATGACAGGAAAACTATAAAAAACACCATTCTTTCAAGCTCACAGTAATTGTATAAAAATTTCAAGACTATATTAAAAGAATGATGCTTTTGGACTGCAGAATAAAAGAGACTATTAGAAGTAAAAAGCCTATTGCACAAAGCCGTAGTTATCACAATTAAAGAAGGGAAATAACGCCAATGAGCTATATTTAAAAAAATAAAACAGGTTTCTGAAATTTAGCATGCTGTCTATATACTGAAATACCCCCCTCACCCCTACTTTCTGAAACATCAAAAAGAACACCAAAGAACCTTTAGGGTCCATAGATCCCTGAGCGGTAAACAGGGTGCTGATGCCACAAAAGGGAACAATATGGGACCCCTCTGTCAACCAGAACATTTTCTTGGACAGTAAGTCTACAGGCACCTTCCCTTGATTCTACCCACTTCCATGTCTTCCTGATGGCTCTCTGTTATCACCCATATGCAATAAGTACCTCGTATTTTAATAAAACCCAAGAATTTAAGATTATCACTTTATAATCTGATTTGGGATTCCTTAAATCTTCCGTGCTAAAGAGTAGGGCACCAGTCGATCCACCTGATACCTTCCTTTGTCAAGCACTTTGAAACCTTACTAAGTGTTTTGACACAGCTCTTAAGGAACTAATACTTTTAAAAATCAGCTTGTAAGCTAGAGGCCACATGCTCCATTTGCTGTGGCTTTAGCATGCTCTTCAGCAATGCTGAACTGCCACACTTCAAGCACCTGATGCACTCCAGAGAATCTAGCCCTTCGTTGGCTGGCTTGCCTAATTAAAGATGAAAACATGTCAATAAATAGGATACAAGCAGCTTTCAGGTTCCCGGACCACATTAAATAAGGCTTCATTGCCTCTTATTCAACATTTTGAGACCTCCTCATTTATTTATTTACATTTTAGTGTATTCAAAATGTGACATTTTCAAAAGAAAATCAGAATATTTGTAAAGTCTCTTTTTGGTCTTGCTTCATTTTAGTGAAATTGTGGATCTGCCTACTCAAATGGACACATTTAGAAAATAGAAATGTAGCAGATGCTTACAAATGTGCCCTACTTTTACAGTCATCTTTTCTTTATGTATTTTTATTAGCTAATAAGAAGCAGAGCTGTCATGCAGCCGTTGTGGTAAAAGAGGCTGGGTTTTTTTGAAAAGCAAACACAGACATCTAATAAGCAAGTATGTTTTCAAACAGAGTCGGGGAGTACAGCATGATGGCCTCCATTGAGAAATATTTGAAGAAAGACTTTTATATCCAGTTCTTGTGGATCTGTGATTACATGGTGATGAAATCTAATTTATTACATTATTCACCAGAGAGAAGTTCTGGTACTTTTGGCAGCTTTCTCAGCATGCAAACAAACAAATCACTGCCTACATTGCCCAGCGTGGAATTTGCTATTCTTTGGGTTTCACTATAAATGTCTACACTTTATAGCTGCTCTGGGCCAGTAATTCAAACAAAATAAGAAAGAAAGTGGAATTCAGTGGAAAAAGGGAAGGAAGAGTCATAACTAGAAGAACAAAATATTTCTGATTAATGAAGGTTTCTGGTAGGACAGAGTTTACAGTAGTAATTATACAGCATAAACTGTAGTTCCAAAAATAATAGCAATGTACTAACACTCTGTGGAAATACACTATGAAGATTTACTTTTAATGCTGTGAACACTTATGCAGAACACATGGAAGCTAGGAAGATCTCAATATACTTTACTGAGATTACCATCTTGTCTTTAATTCAGCAGATGGGAAAGGCATAGCAAATCTAAGTTGTTTTATCAAACTATAGGTAAGTTATTGACTAAGTCCAGAAACATTATGCTAGCACTCAGCAAAACACAGTAAGCCATCTTATCTGTGAACTATATACTGTAACCTTTGTTTGCTTACCATAATGCCTTTGGCTTTTTTAAAAAGACCATAATTGCAATGGCAGCTTATCTCCTTCAATAAAAAAAAATTATACAAACACCAGAGAGAAGATGCTACTAACAGGCATTGCCTAGGAAGTCTGGTGTGTTTACTGTGTTGCACAGGTGATCCTATTTTACAGAAGAACATAGGAATGTACATGAGGAATCCAGAGGAGGTATGGGACAGAAGATTTCACATATGGAAGGACTGAAAGGATGGAAACGGTACTGTGGTAAAGAACTGGATCACAGAGGAAGTGGGATATAAGAACATGGGACAAAAATCTACAGGGAACTAAATTTACTTCGCTCTGCTGCTTGTGTCACATTACATTATTTTATCTTCCTTGGGTAATTTTTATGGGGTGTCCTTTCACATGAACAAATCTGGGGGTATATTTAGTCCATCAGCACTCGAAAGGTCAGACCTGCTCAACAATATACATGCAGCCTACTGCCCAGCCTCTGAAGGAGGCTTATTGAATTCCTGAGGGCTAGCTGGGGTTACCTTTCACTGGCAACACTAGAGAAAGGTGTTAAAGCCTCAATACAGCTGGGACCTACCCAGATCACTTAGCTGTACTGAGCATTTGAAGACAGCAATGTGAAATATGCATCTTTTCTAAACCACACATAGATTATCCAAAGTCTACTTATGGAAACATTTGATTCTAATAGCCTTTGCTGGCTAAGATGAAGATGCCATCTCTTCTATTAATTTTGACAAGTTCAGCTTAATTGTTTTCAGTATTCTGTCGCTAACATTGTTCATTTTAAATAGGTACATCAATTGGAAGTGGCATTAGCACATTAGTTAAAGGTTAGTTGTTCAAGCAGCTTGGTGTATTGAAAAGAAGTACACCCTAATTTCATTAAATTAGAAAGACACCTTTTCTTCTAAACAGTATTAGTGCATGAGGACTAATCCAGCATTTGAACTGCCAGGGTTTTGATGAATGAAAGTGTAACTTGAAATTCCTCCTGTAAATCTTAATTGCATCTTCTTCCTCATTTTGTCATTGGATGTCTGTATTTTGTGTGAACCACATCCTTGTTTGCGCCTTCAGTTTGTGCTTCACTGACTCTTGTGACTTCTTTGTTTGTTGCAAAAGGTTGACAGGGAACAGTATATAACTTAATAAATTAAAAAATAACAATTTCTTTAGAACAACTACAGCAGAAATTTGTAATAAATGTATTACACATGATTTGAAGTCATTAAAAAACACAACTCAGCACAAAATGTGATAATGCCTTTAAATATGTTAAATTAGCATTTAATTTTAATTTAACAAGGCTGTTGCTGTATAGAATATAGTAGCATTCAGCTGTGAGAGAATCACATCTGGGAGCTTGATGAAGATACATTTATTCTAATTCTAACCCAGTTCATTTATTGTCATGTCAACATCCTTCACAGGGTTTTTTTTGACAATCATGTCTGGCTGCCCTTGCTATTTCCAATATTAGTTCAGGAAAACACTTTGTGTATTGTGTAATTTGAAGCTTGCAGAGTAGCTAGTACACACCAGTCACTGTTTGCTTAAAAGACCAGAGAATATTGGTGTTCAGAACTGGGCATATCCCAGAGAAAATAATGCAGCAACCTCTCAGGAGTCTGATCCCAAAGCCTGTTCCATCTGTCTGGTCAGTAGAAAACAGTCTGGAAATTTCAAGTAGTTTTTCTTTAAAAAAAAATAAATTGAAAACACTGTAGGTTTTCAAAACCAAGATTTTTTTGAAAGGCTTTGCATTTGAGGGTATTGCCCTTGTTTAAAAAACAATTTCCTACATATTCAAGGAATAGTTTATCTCATAAGTAATGAAAATTTGCTTTAAAATACTGTGATTTTGCTTTAAAGATTACTTCCTGATTTACTTTTTTCTTTTTCTACAATACTTGCATTCTGGTCTATTCACAAGGTATTTAGGAACTACTGCAGAATATACATAAGAGGCATCCTTGTTATCACAAACATGAAACCCCTTCTAGGGTCAAGACCAAGAAGCCACTACTCTCAAATCTTCTTTAGAAAGATAATAGCTCATTTTTGGTGCTGTTACACTACATTATAACATCAACTGAGCATATTTTGAAGGAATTTAAAAACTGGAGAACAGAATGAGATAGAAAACACATAAAAACTTTCAAATAGGAGAATTTCCCATTGAATTCTTATTCCTTTGAAATACAAAATTCAAGTTTCAACTCACCTTGGCATTTACTACTTTATTTCTCTGTCTATAAAACTAGCAAGCAATTTAATGTCGAGACTTTCTGTGCAGTGGTCATACGTTCTCTAAAGCTTGTCCTTATGCTGCCTACACTACAATCATCAGTCAGGAAGCCTGGGAGCAGATGGGATCATTTATTGACCTTTGTTAGCTTGAGACCCGAGAATCACAAAGAGAAAAACCTACTGCTAGTCCTTGAACTCATATAAATTCAACTGCATTAAATGATGATTAAAAACATCCCTTCTAATTAAGGCTCATTAAGTACCTTTTTAGCAATCAGATGGTATTGAATTAACTGAGAATAGCTGACCTATAAAATCTAATTCAGACCTAGCTAAAATCTATTTTGCCGCAGGCTCTCTTTCTTTTTTGTCATATGTCACAAATGATCTATTGATAAAAACAGAAGTTGCCTTAAATAGCACAGCCATTGGGATTTGAGGAGCGTGACACTTAAATATTTTACTCATTTGAGACACATAAAATATTATCCAAACTTCTGTCATGAAATTTTACTGCATTCACATGACATAAATAAACACAGCCACTAAGGTCCTCTCTCTTACAACGCTGCACCTCACAGGTGGCTGAAAGCCACTGGGCCATCATACTCTTTCCCAGCCTTGGACTGATGTAGCACAGCTGATCTCATCCACCCCCTTCCCATTCCCCTCCAATAAATCAACTGTGCTGGAGAGAAGGGGGAAACTCAAAGCTGTCAAATTCTGTCCAGCCATCAGTTTCTCTGTGCCACAGGGAATTTGCAGCCAGATTATGACCACTCTGTGTCATCTAAGTGATGCAAGTGATAGTATTAGAAAATCTGAGCGAGTATAATGAGATAATTAAGGGCATAGGAAAACTGTCACGTATAGAGAGACTGCAAAAAAGGCTTGTTTACACCTGAAGACAGACCTGAATGGGGAGAAACTTGAATAAAGAATGAGAATTTCAACAGATCTGGTGCAGCAAGGTCATGAACTCTTTCCATCATTCACACAGAAACATGAGGATCATGGAAAAGTGGCTCAAAAGTTGGCACATATAAAACAAAATCATAGGAAGATATAACTACACAGGTACTGATGAGCACACACAATCCTACAGCAGCTTTGTTAAATTTGACTAGTTTTTTGTTCAGTATCATTTTTTGAAGAAAAAAGTGTCATTTTTAATTTGAAGCAGCCATGTATAGCTTTTTTCTTCCATTTTGTACTTTTCCCTGAACCCTAAAATTTTCAGTTAACTATATTTACTCTGCATCTCCCCCACCATTCTGTTTTGCAGTCTAGGAAATCCAGCTAGATATTATGGTAAGGAGGGTTATATGAATATGTCTCTTTTTTATTTTTTTAAAATATTTGTCCTCCTTATATCCTTCTGAGATTGAGTTACAAGCCTGTGAAGAGGCTTACTGTATTGTATTGTTCCCAATTTAGTACTGGGGAGCTGAAGTATGAGGATAGACAAAGGTCTAGGTACAAATATATTTAAACTGCACAGGAGAGACCTTTGATATGACACTTCACTCAGTGACAGAAATGCTTGTCACTGGATACTAATCCAATCACTGGCTTTGCCTTCACTTCAGATGCTTATTACTGGCAGCTAGAAGCAGATTGGTCCAGAACTACTACACAAGCATCTTCTGAGAATGAGAATACTCCTTTAAGAGCTTGCCACAGTAAGACAAGTAGATTTCTAGTGACAGGTGAATTTCCATCTTCCCCATGGAAGGAATATACAAAGAGAAGTAAAATAACCCAAAATAACTTCAAATTAAAGAAATGCAAGCAACAAAATCAGCAGAAATAAACTATTTACAATCTGGAGTAGTAAGTGGGTAGCTACAGAAATAACAGAAAGTAATAAAATAAGCTACTTGCTTTGCAGAGCACTACCCTTAGCAATTAAAATATCTCTATGAAAGAACACAACCTCAGAAAATGCCTAGCTATTCTTCTCAGCCATTCAGTACAGCCATCCTTAATGTTTATACTTTAATTGGTTTCCATAAACCTCTTTACCAGCTCATAACTCCATAGTTATGCTACATTCCACCAATTAAATGTAATGGCACCAGTACAAACTTATGTCAGTTTTGTTAATATGTTACAGTAAATTTTTCTGTTTCTGCAAATCCAGTCTAATGACTGAGAATTTGCTACCTTCTACTGCACCTTGGCTTTGAATTTATCCAGCTTCCTCATAAAGTCTCCTTTGTAAATGCTGCCAGCTGGAATTGCCATCCCATGGCCGTTTTGCCATTAGATCCATGCTATTATTTGAGAAGAATTTAATGGCAGTTCTATCATCGGCTTCAGTGGTGTTGGAATAAAGCTACTCACAAGGTAAGTGAAAAGAGAATTAGTTCTCATTTGGTGTCATGAAAAGCCCCATCTTGACGAGACAAATTGGCACAGCTTTATACAGACATGGCTTCTTTACTTGGATAGTAACCTTTCAGAGGATATTAGAATTTTATTGCACATTTAAAAACTTTTCCTGAAATACATTCCAGCTGAGACATAGTTTGATACTGCTTAGTACTACTATAAAACACTACCAACATCTTTCACGTTATTTATTCTCTTGGAATTCTGCACATTTGTTGGGTTTTTTTTTCTTTAAAATTAGCTTCTGACATGTAAATAAGGATGAGGAACACTGCAAAAATGTCTGTGCCTAATAATCCTGGTCTTAGCTGGATCTTCACTGCTAATTCATTTGTACATCACATTTATTGCAGTGTTATGCAAGGCAGTAGATGCTGAATGCTCTTAAATTACATAATACAGGGAATTTTTGGCCCCAAACTACTTACAACCTCCTACCTCTTATTTGAAGTGCCAATTAAAAAAAAATTAGACACCTAACAAAGTGTTTCATTCAAGAGAATCCACCACTTCCTTTATACTCTTTCAGAAATCTGCTCCATTTACTTATTATGTAGCCTGGAAGCACTAACCATTTGTGGTTAGTTAGCACTAACAACTTATTGTTCTAAGTGCAGCACAAATAACCAAGTCTCTGGTTTCAATAACTTCTACTGAAAGTTACAGAGAAACTGTATTCTAAGGAGATCTCATGACCTTATTGGTCAGAATGGAAGAATGGGATGTCATCACATCGACAACTTAACTGCTGTCAGATGATACAGGGATGGCACTAAACCAAATTTTTAAAATACATTCTGTTATCTTTAACATGGGGCTTTTGGACAGGGACTTCCTAAAGGGTCATCTCGGTTTTTGTTACTAAAGCCACAGAAGATAAGAATTTGTACCTTCAGAAAAGGCATTGTTAAAAGGATGTTGAATATGCAGTCAAATGTCCAACTCTAAATGGATTCCTACATTACAGTTTTCTGAATATCCCAGCAATCATTGTTAGCATTTCTGTCTACAATCAGAGCTATGCAAACAGAAGTATGTTATTCTTACTCTATGTTCCTTCAAAAGCAGAAAACAAGCTTGATCTCCCTAAAACCCATCCTTACTTTAAATTGCAAATATGTATCTGGTTGTCTGCTTTTGTTTTCTGAAGAGTTACAATTAATTTAGACTTTGTAACTACTCTTTCAACCTCTTGTATACAATGAATTTCATAGAAAAAATAAAGCTATTAAAGTTGTTCTTGATTCATTAAAACTGTTATTAGAACAATTTTCAGTCCTTGAGGGAAAAGTCTTCTTTAAATGGTTTGTTGAAACCCAAAAATTATTATAGCAATATGAAGCTCAGATTCTTTTCACCAGTGATATATTCTACAATATTGAGCAGATTTTCAAAGTTATATATATAGAAAGGAATTCATGAGTTTCAAGCAAGTAAGAAAAGACAATTGCTCCTAATTAAATTTTGCATCCTTTGCTATCTTTAAATATAGAGACAGAAAAAAAAGGGATGCCCTGTTTTTCCTTCATGAGGTACATTGGATACCAAGGTAAAAAGAACTGCCTCCCTTTTGTGGTGTGCAGTATCACTAGATTAGGCAGAGGCTTTGCAGCCATGGACACACAGAAGGGGGTGGTCAGTGTTTAACCAGATTTCATGGAATTGACTTTTCCATAACAGTTGTTTGAAACACTTATAAAACAATGCTTTCCTAATCACATTTTCTTGTTATTTATATCCACCCACCTAGCATGGAAATGGGAAATTGCTCATTTCATTCCACCACAACTTTCAAACGTCAGGTTGCCAGGCATGAATCTGGTGCTCTCAGACAACTGGAAAGTTCTGTAGCCCAAAGCATGTGCCACAGCCTAACTGGGAAATTCAGATTCTTTTGCACCTAAAAACCCACATGGGTTATGCTTTGAGGATTCTGTGATTTGCCTTCTTTCCACTCCTGATATTTGTGTTTCACTGGGAACTTAGGGCTGCAGAGCCTGACATTCCCTCTCTAACAACAGCAGGTTCTGAGCATGCTCTCACACCATCAATCCTCCAGCTCACAGTACTGCAGCAGATGGCACACAGAAACCCAGGGTGTATTTGAGTGGTGAAAAAGTAAATAAGATTATATGACACTAAAATGCTGACATCAACAGAAATGCTAATGAAGACCTATTAGTTTTAATGGTGCAAAAAATTATGTTACCAGAATTCATTATGTAACTGTAGAGGAAAAAACCCCTACAACTATTATTATAGTGCCTCTCTCTACAGAGAAAAAAAGGAGCTAGAATGACTCTAGATGTATAGGAAGAATGCATGAAAGCACACACATGTATACAGCACATATATTTTCCCTGATCCTCAGTCCCATATTCTCCAGAGGTACCATGAAGATACACAGAAGGGATCAGTACTGCCATCTTCATCACTAGCTATGATCAGAAGCCTCTTAAAACTTTGCCTTCAAGAACCCATCTTGTCACTATTTTCTCCCAAGAAAGTTTTCTCCTTATCACTATTTTATCCAAAATGGGACAGTTATATCTACTTCAAATCTCTTCTTCTGGATTCTAGTTACTTCAATGTTCACTGTATTGTTTTGAGTTCCTCAGGACTGAAGCATTTCCTTAGGTTTGCAAGTTGGAGCAGAGTTTTCATTTGGTTTGAGGCCAATATATAACAAGAAACAACCCTTTTTGCAGATTTGGTTGTGCGCCTATAATGCAATAATTTATGAGCACTGCATCTACCCAGTTCTGATATCTCTATTGCTGAAGGACAAGCATCCTGGCACCAGGTACACTTTCGGTGACATGTGTTATCTGTATCAGTTCAGTAGAACACTTGCTGTAAAGGTGCCACTTGGCCCACAGAAACAACAAAACATGTGCCGTTTGATAACCCAAATAAGTCAAACAGAAAAAGAAGAGACAAGGGCAATGACTTCCCTCAGCTCATCCAACACATCACAGTCAAAGTCAGGACAGGACCCATATCTCCTAAATACCTTCTGAACTCTCTTGGTGTTTGCAGGATGAGTAGCTCTCATAATTCCTGATAGAAAGAGCAGCTGTGTAATGCCTCTCTAAAGTCCTGCAGGTGATCTGCTGAAAGAAGAATGAGCAATATGCAGGTTGCTCACTCATCCCACAGCAGACTAGTAATACCAATTAAGATGTGCTCAAAATTACCCTGGAAAATGGCCAAAATGAAAGTGGAATTCTTCCTCCCATCAACAAAAATTAAAAATCAAAACTAGGGTTCCTGAAAAACTAGGAGATACTGCTGGTTTTAAATGCATTTTCACGTTCGTCCTCTGTCAATAGCAACTCACAGAGACATCAGACATTCCTCACAGAGCCACCAAACAGAAAGCAAATACACCAGCAACGTGCAACAAGATTCTTAAGTTCCAGCTCTGACAGAAGAAAATATAATCCAAAAACACTTCAGTTACTTTCCAAGGAATAAGAATTCAGTTACCTGACATCCTAATAATCAGTTCTTTCCTCATCTACTTGTGTAGGTTTTGCAGCAAAGTCAAGCTGTATGTCCTTCAACCTGTTATCCTCTAAAGAAAGCGTATTTAATCACTATTTATTCCACTTTGGGTATGCTACACACATAGGTACAAGGAGATTAGTAAAACTAAATCTCTTAGTCTTTTAATATATACAGCAGTACAAATAAAAAATAGACAAATGAGAGGAAAACACAAAAATGTGAACAACTGAGTAGAGAATATCAGATCAAGCAGAAAAATCCTCAAGGATTTATATAAAAAACAGCCTCTTGAATGAGCCAATCTGTGAAGTCAACTGCATCAAGTGAGTTATTCTATGCCTCAGTCCCAAACCCAGTAACAGGTTGTGCAGCAACAATAAAAGTTTTCCCCACCTGCTTCTTCATTTACTGTTCTGACAATTTAAAAGAAAGGAAAATGGAAGGGAAGGACACAAAGGAAACTGGCTTTTTGCTCTGCATAATAGCAGAAGCACATGCTGCCTCAGCGATCAACCTGTCAACCTTACCTTTGCCTCTCCTTCTGCAGGGTGTGTGCAAGCAACACCTACAGCAGCTATAAAGTTTATTTCAAAGTAGTTTCAATTTTCCTGGGGACTTATGAGCATGTTTTGTGTTTTCCTCTGTGACCCAGCCATGCTCAATCTCTCCACTGGTTTGTATCAGAGTGTGGAGGGCAAGTTCTACGTGACCACACAAGCACTCCTACACCAGAACAACAGAATAATTATTTTAAACACCGATTTCAGTTGTTTTCTTATGACAACTTCTGTGATGCAAGCAATGAAGTTGCTGTGCACTTTCCACAGCCCTTTATTTGAATCCTTCTGAAAAAGGAGCATCATTTCACTCACAAATCTGTTGAAATCTAGTAACAGCTGAACTCCAGGCAGACAACAACTATAAGAATCAACACATCTCTTTCACTGCTGTGTCAAAAGCCATGCAGCTTTATGGTTTGACCAAGTGCTAACACAGTACTAAAAAGAAAACCACTAATTCTCACTGGCTTGATTAACACACACACAATATCTGTTTGAATCAGGATAACAACCCTAAAAAACCCCAGGTGGTCTCAGAACAAATTAGTTCAAACCCAGTTATATCACTGAGCAATGCAATTTGCACAAGCGCTGAGCACAACTGCCTCTGTATAGCTCAGACCAGCTTCAGCAGAAAGTAAAATAAAAAGGAAATTACATAGGGAACTTCTCTCCATAAATTTATTTGGGTTTTTAACTTTCTTCTTGCTCCATCAATCACTCGAGCTTTCTTACTTGTTTGGAACATATCAAAGTCTAACAAGTTAAAAGGGGTGTTTTTTCATGACACTTCTTTCTTGAACTCAACTTCATTGCCTAAACATTTCCTACTGCAGCACTAGACTTGCCATTTTCTCTACACTACCTCTGGCCAACTGGGAATGTCATTAGTTACAGCAGTCAGTTTCCTCCTTCCCTACAGAAATCAAATGTGTCATCTCCACAGTGCTCTTGGTCTGTGTAACCCAACAGAGTAGCAGGCTTGCTATCCCTTTCAAACTGAGCAGGTTCTGCTCCTAACACAGAATCTATGGTAGGGAGATAGTTTCTTGTTAATTATAATTTTTCAGCTGAAGAAAATTAATGTGGATGTTAAGAAAAGAGGCTGTGAGCTCTCACAGTGAGGAAGCCTGATGTTAAATTGAACGATTCCACTGTTTGAAGACACCAGGCATGTCAAGCTGCCCCTAACAGGAGATAGTGAGGATTTAGTGCTGACAAAAATCAGGTTACCTTTTAGGCTGAGATTTTTGAAACTCTTGCTGTAAATATCTTCTGGGATTTGGGGATTCTTTTCTTCTTTTAAACAAAAGAACTCAGCTTGTTAACATTTAGGAAACTCATCCTACAAATTGTTTTATATTTACCAAATATATTAAGTTTCTCTTCTTAAACACCATCCCTTCAGATATGCCCATTAACCCAACTGAGAACAACACACACAACACACATCCACCTGGGTGGAACTATGTATTTAGTAGTTTTTTCCTATTCTATATCTACCTTTCCCTTTTGTAAGCTCTATTCAAATTACCTGCTGAGGGGTTTTTTGTCACTGCATTTTTAAAGGGCTTACCTTGTCACTCATTAGAACCTTTGCAGTGCAGCTCTGCCCAAGGGCTCTAACCTACATAGCATTCCGGCAGTCACTCGGGCACAGAAATCCTGCGCTCGCCTCATGAAAGACAGATCAAACTGTTCAGGCCAAAGCTGTGGCTGGTGTAAAACTGCAGGGCACCATCATTTAAAAGAAATCTCTGCAGTAGAACTCTCTTCCCAAAGGGTGCATTACTGGCAGCTGGGGACTCCACCAGCAATGTGTTGGGAATTTCACCACTCTCTAAAACAGGTGCTAAAAGCACAGCATGTGCTCGATGCTAAGTCACTGTCCCATTCCCCACAGTGACTTCTGATTTTGAGGTTCCATCTCAAATCATGAACTTGTACATAACCTATCTAGCTGACCTCCATGAAGTCGATGCCCCTTTAATTTCTGTTCCATAACTAAATTCACCTCAGAAGCAAAGTTGCAGAATGTAGTGCAGCACACAGAAAAACCAGGCTTTGAAGTTTAATCTTACCTAAACCAAGATATGTTTTTGTTGGTGAAGATTACAACATTTATGCTACTTTTCACTTGTCAGAACAGATTTACTGCTTATTTTCCACAGCCTTTCCTGGGGACCAGCATGTTCTTGCCATTCTAATGTCACAGTTTAGTTTTCAAGAGTTACTGCTTAATATTTTAAGTTTTGGTCATATGAAGAGGGAACAAGTAGCTGAAGTACGGATTTTAGCAAACATCTCATTGATACCAGTTTTGAACTGAACCGTAGGGAAGCAGCACAGGTTAGTAAGTAGATCAGAAACCAATTAGAATCCAAGTTCTGAAATCTGGCCTTCTAAATGGCCCTAGGAAATACTCTGGCTCCTAGATCAAAGCTACCTTAGCTTTGTCTTATCCATATAGAGTTTGCAGATACAAATCTCAGGGTGTTTACCGGATTGTTTTGGGTGAGAAGACAGGATTAAGAAGGAGAGAGTATGTGAGTACTTCAGTGAAAAGTATATTAAAGATTATGAAATTGAAAATTAGTTGGATTGGGACTATTGAAAGAGAACGAAACCATCTCACACAAGTGCTACTTAAAAATACCGAGCTAATTATTTATGATGGAGCTAATGCCATGCAGGCCAAGGAAATATGACAAGAGGCATCGCAATGTCCAGCAATCAGAAGCCTGGATGCGAAATGCCACCAACCAGGTCTTGAGCCATGACCTAATATCCTGAGGAGGTCAGAACTGGAAAAACTCAAGCTCTAAGTGAATGAGAGACTTGACTGTGTAAATGTCAGCTGCAGTAAGGCACTTTATAAAGTTTTCAAGCTGCTAAATTCTTCACATACACATAGCCAAGGAGATTTTTCTTAAAAGTCAAGCTCTAGTCACTTAACCAGCAAGGAACAGTTAAAACTTGTCTAAAAACACCCTAATTGTTCAGTCAGAGCACGATTTCCACTTAAGTTACCTATATGTAAAGCTAAAGACCATAATAAAATGAACACCCTATTTTTAATGTTCTTCTCAGCTTTCCAAATGATTGTCTAATTCTACTGGAAATATAAGGTATCCCGTTGGGAATAAAACAAGGCTGTGCTGAACTGAGGTGTGGCTACATATTTCAGCAGGCTGCATCGACTCGCACATCGATGCATTGTTCAAACACCTAACATTCAGCAAAGGATAAAAAAGCATATAAAACACAAGCTCCTTTTGCAGAGGCAGCACCATGGAGTGGAGCAGATTCTGAGCAAGTATGTCATGTGCACAGATCTTCTGTGCACTTTACCATCTCGCTCAATTTTCCATTGCTGCACTTTGCCTTTTACACAGATGGATATTTTGAGGAATTTGCCAAGGACTTTGCAAGGCCAGAATAGAGCATGAGCATGAATCTAATTTATTCTGCGTGGATGATACCAAAAGTTTGAGCAAAAACTTTCTTCTTCCTTTTTTTTTTTTCCAGATTCTGTTTCTTGAAGTCCATTTAGAATAATTTTCTATTGTCTACATATCTCATTGGGTATGCAGCTCTGGACTACAGTCTAACTTTAGATTTGCTATAGTCAGCCTTTTCTGGATTGGAAATTCTTCCAATACAAGCTCATCGAAATTTCTACCAGCTTTAGAATTAGTTCCACACACAATAGTCAGTCTGGTGCCAAGAATACTTATGCCACTATTTATCACAAATTAAAAAAAAAAAAAGGAATGGACACTTCCAGTACAAGAGATCCAGGGTTTTTTTTTACCCCCTTAGCTGAGTAAAGCTTAGCTTCACCTCATCTTAAGCTTCAGGTTCACCTCAAATTCAAAACAGTCACATGTAGCAAAACTTCAAGCACTAAAATAACAAATAAACATAACTCAATGTTAGGAAAAGGGAAATTGCCTCCTCCTAACACAGTTACAGTATTAATGGTTATTCTCCAGAGATCCACATCTTACACAGGAAATTACACAAAACTCAAACCTAGCTAAGAAGCACTTACTATATGGAATTTATGACAGTGACGGCAATTAAGTTTTAATGTTCAAATTTCATTGATGGAGAAATGCCAAGGGAGTGGAAAATTCCATTTTTTGTTACTGCTTCTCACTCCCAGGGGATACTTTTCTCTTCTGCTTATCAGATTGCCTGGTTACATATCTTCTTACTCTTTGATGGTTCTATTATGAAGCAGAGAATTGGGGGATGGGGGAAAGTTGGAAAGAAAGAATTATCTCAGCATGCAAATGTATTGCATGCAGGCTCTAAAGCAGTGAGGGCAGGACATTATTATTATTATTATTATTATTATTATTATTATTGTTTAATTTCTTCCTTATATTGAGAATATTTATTTTCTGGACTTTCTTGGTTTATTGCATCCTCTCAGATTTATAAATTGGAGGATACATTGGCATGGGTGTCCCAGAATGGAAAGGATTTGTTCATTTCTGCTAAACAATTATGAGATCAGTACGGTTTTTATTGAGATGGAATCTGATGAAGGCATTGCTTAACACAAGGAAATTGACTGATTGTGCAATCCTAACACAGTCCAGCACCTGAACAGCTCATGTACTACACTAGTATTATTATCAGTATATAAAAAAGGTTAAAGCCCACATTCTATTTAAGAAAATGTGACCAAATATTAAATTATTTTAAAGCTGTTAAAAAAAATCTGTTCACATGCAACTAGAACCACAGTCAGTCTTCCATACCCCTCAAATCACAGAATCACAGAATCCTAGGGGTTGGAAGGGACCTCCAGAGATTGAGTCCAACCCCCTGCCAAACCAGAGTCCCTAGGACAGGTCGGACAGCTCAGCGTCCAGACAGGTCTGGAATATCTCCAGAGAAGGAGACTCCACACCCCTTGGGCAGCCTGTCCCAGGGCTCTGTCACCCTCACTGTGAAAAAATTCTTCCACATATTGGTGCAGAATTTCCTGTGCTCCAACTTGAAGCCATTGCCCCTTGTCCTGTCTCCACAGGGACAATGGACTATGATACGTTGCCTTGCCTTCCGTAAGGCAACAACAGAAAGCCACCCACATGTATTCAGCAGCATTGGTTGCCCTGGGGCATAAGTCACAGATGAATCATTCCAGAGCACCTCCTGTTTGAGTGAGTCGGTGGCTCTCCTGGTCAAAGGAATAAAGTAGACATCAGAAGTCTCAGGAAGACCCATTGTAGACCCTGTAACAGCCAAGTTATGATTTCAATATTGGTGAAAATAACAACTGTAGCAAAAGAGAGAGAGATAATACCAGATGAATTTGACACTCCTTTTCATCAGGGCGGCCATGAAAAGCTGCTTTTCTCTCTCTCTCTAAATGCCATTTTAACATTGCCACAGTTCACTGCCATGAACTTTGATAAGAACATGCAATTTACTTAAATGCTTATCAACAGACAAGGAAATCCAGATCTATTTATGAAAATGAAGGCGAGAAATCAAGCATATAAAATTGAAGGCTATCCAAAAGGGTCTCACTACTCTGACTTGGTCCACATTTTACATATCTCGTATATTACTGTTTGATTTAGTGACACAAACTTTATAAACCTTGCAGTTCAAAAGGAATTTGCATTAATAATACTACAAAGACAGATACACCTCTCCTAGTTAATGCTTCAACAGACATGCATTTTTTAAAATATTCTGACATTGGGGTGCCAGTTTCAGATCTTTGCAAATGTCACCAGTCATGTTCTCTCTACTTTTAAATTACCTCAGTTTCTTTTAGTAGTATTATTGCTTTAAGACAAGGAGACCAAAGAATATTCTAAAATCCTAAGTAATATTTTATATTGTCACAAGGTGTCCAGATTTTAAAATGACTTAAAATATTGTCAAACTTGCGTTCAAAAATCTTGAAACTGCCTCCAAAAAGCATCAATGTTTGCAAGAAAAAAAATGTGATTTCATCATGAGAAGGAATGAAAAGTAGGTTAAGAATGTTATGATATGGCACGGATATGCCACAAGATGGGAAAAATATATTGGTCCCAGCATCTGGGCAGCCCTAGGGCAGCAGAACCTTCTATACACTTGACATTGTAACTAGTGATTTGTGGACAGGGCAGAGCCCCAGAGATGGTGTTCCTCTTCCAAAAAATGGGTCTTGTTAGTTGGGTTTTATGCTTTCCCTTATTCCTTGTGTTCCTGGGTCTTGTTAGTTGGGTTTTATGATTTCCCTTATTCCTTATTTCCCTTATTATATTAATGGACGAGGGTAAGGCTGTGGATGTGATCTACCTGGACTTTGGTAAAGCCTTCGACACAGTTTCTCACAGAATTCTGACTGAGAAACTGGCTGCCACTGCGCTGGACAGGTGGACCCTCAGCTGGGTTAAAAACTGGCTGGATGGCCGAGCCCAAAGGGTGGTGGTAAATGGAACAAAATCCAGCTGGAGGCCGGTCACGAGTGGCGTCCCCCAGGGCTCAGTCCTGGGTTCAGTCTTGTTCAACATCTTTATCAATGATCTCGATGAAGGGATTGAATGCTCCCTCACTAAGTTTGCAGATGACACTAAACTAGGAGGAAGTGTTGATCTGCCTGAGGGTAGGGAGGCTCTTCAGAGGGATCTGAACAGACTGGACCAATGGGCTGAGTCCAATGGGATGAAGTTTAACAAGGCCAAGTGTGGGGTGCTACACATGGGACATAATAACCCCATGCAGCGCTACAGGCTTGGGGGAGACTGGCTGGAGAGCTGTCAGGCAGAGAAGGACCTGGGGGTGTTGGTTGACTGCAGACTGAATATGAGTCAGCAGTGTGCTCAGGCGGCCAAGGCGGCCAATGGCATCTTGGTTTGTATCAAAAACATTGTGGCCAGTAGGTCTAGGGAGGTGATTGTGCCCCTGTACTGGGCATTGGTGAGGCCACACCTTGAGTACTGTGTCCAGTTCTGGGCTCCTCACCACAAGAAGGACATGGAGGTCCTGGAGCGCGTCCACAGAAGGGCAACCAGGCTGGGGAAGGGGCTGGAGGGCAAATCCTATGAGGAGCGGCTGAGGGAGCTGGGGCTGTGTAGCCTAGAGAAGAGGAGGCTGAGGGGAGACCTTATGACCGCCTACAATTACCTGAAGGGAGGTTATAGAGAGGTAGGTGATGGTCTCTTCAGCCAGGTGACAGGTGATAGGACAAGGGGGAATGGCATGAAGCTGTGCCAGGGCAGGTTTAGATTGGATGTTAGGAAAAAATTTTTTACTGAAAGAGTTGTCAGGGCCTGGAACAGGCTGCCCAGGGAGGTGGTCGACTCACCTTCCCTGGATGTGTTCAAAAAAAGGGTAGATGAAGTACTTAGGGATATGGTTTAGTTTAGTATGTGAATGGTTGGACTTGATGATCTTAAAGGTCTTTTCCAACCTTATTATTCTGTGATTCTGTGATTCTGTGATATTGTATATTTTATCTGTGCAGAAGGTGATACCAGAACAGATTCCCTGAACCCAACATGATGCGCTGTGAACTCCAAGCTCAGCCTCGTCCTTGTTTTAAGAAAAGGTCAGAGATTTAGAACAGTCAATAATTTAGAGGAAAAACAAAGAGACAAAATCCTCAGAGACACCATGTAGAGACAAACAGCAAAACACTACAACAGTAAGAATTCAGGAAGGCAGGAATTACCAAATACAGGCTGAAGTCTGGGATACTTAGAGGTTTGACTCATTGTCTTTATGACAGCTCATTATGTCTGGAAAACAGCTGCCTCCAAAGGGTTAGCCATCTTGTTCCCGACCTCCTTCAGCATACTCCATTCTCTTTCAGTGTTTTCTGAAATGCTGGACACTTCTACCAATAGTGCTTATAATCTTCATCACCTTGGTCTTCATCATCATCATCATCAAAGATTGACTTTGTGAAGAGGAAAAAAACATTTCACAGTTGGAGGCCCAGTGCCTCAGCGGTGCAATCTAAGTCACAGGATAGCTATGTAACCCGAGAAACATCTGCTAGAGGGGCAGTCTCAATATACTGTACCCCCTAAGAAAAGGCTGGCATGGTGCTGCTCTGGACTACAAGGAGACAAGAAAACCTTCTCTTTCCTAAATATTCACAGTTTTCTTCAACACTTGCTCTGTGATAAATTGTGAATCCCTTGTCCTTTTCCAGATGGTATTTAATATCCTAGCTTGTGCTGTCTGGTTGTCTCCCATTGTGTAAATGGCTAGCTCACACTTGTTTGCACAAATGCACTGTGTCCATCTCACCCAAAGTCAATCCACAGAGGTTTTGGTAATGGGGTACCAGGAGTCCAATTCCTTGAGCAAATGAGTCAGACTGAGGACAAACCACTTGTTAATGCGTCAGTGCCTCTATTCCTGTCTTATAAGTAAGAATTACTTAACACTTTCTAACCTTTCAGAGAGTCCATGACAATAAACTGATTTCTGGGCAATACTTAAAGCAGTGATTTAGTCACGTACTTGTCCTCTCTTTTTGTTTTAGAATGGGTCTGACTTACTCATACTTTGCAAGTTTTATCCTATGATATTTGTGAGATGCTGACTTTAAAGTGCTGAAGCCATGAACGTTTGAGTCCCAGACCATCAAGTGTGTTCAGCTACCTATTCTTGCCCCAAATTAAGATATACTGAATTAAGCACAGAAACCCACGATAATTTTGGAGAACACCGGCCTTGACTATCTCCTTACCTATTGTTACAGTACCCTAATAACAGGGCAGATGATGAGTCAGGAAGTTTAAAGGATTTAAAATTTTGAGTACCACTCAATGGTTGTTTGGGTTATTTCTGAGCACACATGCTGGGTTTTGTGAAGTAGTATGTAGGGAAATGCTCATTCTGTGAATCCTCACCAGCACATGTATAATGTAGATGCTAAGATACCTTCAAAGTCTGAGATTCCTAGATTTACAGTGTAGCAGAAATGTAGGTTCCCAGAAGGCTGCACAGGCACTTGGGCCACTTACATGTACAACTTAGATGGAAAGAAAGTGGTTTATGTCCACTTAAGTGACCTAAAGATGCTTTATAGTTGGCAAGTTCCCTCCCAGACATGAACTTAAAAATAAACTTTGTATATTCCTGTGATCTCCATTCACTCTGCTGCTGTAGAAGGTACTCCTCAATTGCAAAGATAATTTCCATCCAACTCTTCTGATACTGGTTTCTCATCTGTCATCAGTGCTTGAGGCTACTGTGTCATCTTCCTTTATATTTACAGCATGAAACATCTTTGGTTCAATTTCTGTTGCATGAAATATAAATGCAGCAGCAAATCAGAAGTAATCTAAGGTCAACAGAGAAGCAGGCAGGGTAACAATATTTTTTAGGGTTGTATGAAACAAATGAAATGGAGCAGCTCACATAAACAGCATGTTTAGCTTATTTCAGTGGCCCTTCTTAATTAACCCTTTAGAAAATAGAGAAATGAGTTGCATAAATCACATACTCAGTGGACATAAATGTCAGAAACAGAACTATCTAGAGGCACTTTATATTTGCACATTCACTGGGAAACATACTGTCAAATTCTGCCATCTTTTTGGCTGTATAAATACACCCAAAACCACAGGGAATGTATTGCATTGTGTTAAATATTGATATCTGCTCCTATACAGTGAATCATCTTCTAAAATAGCATTAGTGTAGATGTATATTAAAAACTGTCACCGCAAAGCTTCATTCCTTTATATAAGCAGCATAAACAGTGCTGAATATAATGTAAGGTAACAGTTAAAGCACAGGAGGAAGAATTCTTATTTCTTCAGTGGGATGTGTCCTCAGCACATAAAAACCCTATTAATAAGAAAGGCTCAGGTTTTTCACCTCACCTTTTGTTCTTTATATTTGTACTTCTTCCTCCTACTTTTTAAGTCTCCTTAGGCATCGGTAGAAAAAAATATTGCCTAAAAAGAGCTGAAGTGGCTACAGCAATTGCCCAGCAATGCCAGCTGCAAGATCTAGGTGTGCATGCCAGGCTGTTCCTCACTTTTCAAACTATGTAACTCCAGCAAGCGAGCATGCCACATGTGATGTGTTAATCTAGTCACTGCCCTGATTAAATTGGCCCAGAAAATTGCTTGAGGTGTTTGGGACTGCAATTAAGGCTGGAATAGTCTGGAAAAACAGTCTTTGGTGGAGGAGGGATTTTTTTTTTTTTTAATTATTATTTTTTAAGAAACCAAACCCTCTCTCAGCTAAAACTCATGGGCCTAATTAGAGATTAATTAAAGTTACTAGCTGCTGTTTAGTTGAATTACAGCTCAGTAGACATATTTTAAGTGGCAGGTATAAAATTTAGCCTTTCTATCTCTCCCTTTTGTCTCTGCTTCCAACAGTCAGAACTTTCCCGATCAGCAAATTCATTCAATTCAAATTAGAATAATTGTCCATCTTTGCCCTCAGCTTTACAACTCGTGTATTCCCACTGTAATTTAGCTTAAGGAGATGAAATTCATTTTAAGAAAATAACGGCCCTTGCCTGCCATTGAGACCATGCTGTGGCTTGCGATCCTCTTCTCGAATAAAACAGTTACTATACACAAGGAATATCCAGCTACATACTCAGAGCTTAAAAATAGGGAGGTGACTGCACCAAAACAACAGATAAATTAGTCTGGTCTGTAAATCCAAGATAAAATCTTATATGAAAAAAGCAGATAGTAATTCACATAGGAGCTAGAGGCGAGACGCAGGGCTTGATTTTCATTCAGACACCCAAAGAGCCAACAGATTTTCCAGAAGTGCTCAGCCTGTAACAGATCTCTGCACGAGCTATGGGTAAGAAGCACAGGGCTTGCCTGCAGGCATCTAATGTTTGCTTTGCAAGACACCCATGCATCATGGAACAGTAGGTCAAACACATTCCTCAATAAAATTTAATAAAACACACATTGAGTGTTACACTTGACAGTTTATCTAAATTAGCCAGTTCTCAGAAAAACTACCTTTAGTTTTTGTTATCTATCCCTGGTTTTAATACGGTTCTAGATAACAGCAGCAGACACACTTTTAATACTTACATGGTTCATTTTCATAAAGTCAGAACGCCATCATATTCTTATTACCTGGCAATCTGGGTTTGCTAGGACAAGCAGAATGTTCTTTTGTTGGTTGGAGTGGTTATTTTTTGGAAGAGGTTGTTTTGTTTTAATCAGACTCTTCTCCAATCCTGTTGTCACAGCAACAGTAGACATAACTAGTTGACACAATTTTTTTCCTCCACACCTTCAGTGCCATTCTGATTGCAGATTGAATTTAATAAGCCAATTTAACAGCCTACTTGAATCCTAATTGCAAGTTTTCCTAATAATACCACACTATCCTTTTCAGTATATTGTGAAAGATTTCAGTAAATTATTTTCCTATATACTAGAGTAGTATTTTTTCTTTGCTTAAATATACGTTAGGTGCTTTTCCCCCCTTCAATTTCAGATAAGTATTCAATCTTGTAAATTTAGATCATTTATTGACATTTTGAAAGATTTTTCAGGCTGGAAACATTTAGAGCTATTCTGTTTTACAGCTGAATTTCCGATATTATAGAGTAAGGACATATGCCTTCAGGTTTTTTTTTAAGGAAGAACAGATATTCAACCCACCGGATTTCATGATGATGTTATAGACTGAACTTCTAAACAGCAAATATACAGTGACTATGAACATACTCACCTTAAAACAAAAGAACTTAGTGCAGTGTACTGCCTTGAAAAGAACGAAGTTTTAAACTGGCCAGGCCACTCTATTATGCCAATATATTCTGAATTCAAACATCTCTCAACAAGTTTCTGGCACTAGGTGGTAACAGCTCCACAGCATTCTCCAAGATACCACAACATTGAGGTACACCGCTGCCATAATTTATATAAATGGATATAAATGGATTATTCAATGCCATTATCATAGCGTTCTTCCTAACAAGAAAGCAGCACTCATTAAAGACTCCTTAATTTACCTTCTAACATAGACAGAAACAATTTTTCAATAGTGAAAACCAACATAAAGTATGCCATACCTTTTTCCTTGTAAAAGGAGTGCATGTTGAATAAATTCACTCTTTTAAGTTGGATGTATCACTGTTAATTCTTTCTGATGCCAATCTGAAAATTCTAACTGTAAGCTTGGAAGTTAGGCATTTCAACTGCAAAAAAAGAAATAATGGGCTCAGTCAACTCTAAGAAATAACTTGAAAGAACATAATTCAAAGGTTAAGTGAAAGGAAATAGACCACGTTTTCATACAGGGCGCAGCCAGCTGGTGGCAGTGATGATAATTTGGTTTACATCAGAGCTGCAGATTTTATCACTTCAATAAAGTACTGCAGTGGAGATGCAGTGTAACATTTCAGACAAACATTTCAGTTTTGTCAAAGGAGACTGTTTTAAGGTACAGGCTAGATAGTCTTTTCCAAAAAAGCACTGCTTTGTACCACCACAAATAAAGCACAGGAGACCAAGAGCTGGAATGCATGAATCACAAATACTACAGTAACTCACAATGATGGGGAGGACCTTATAGAGCTGGACTGGAGCTGAATTAAGAATTTTAAGAGACACTTTCAGTCACAATCTATCTGGAAAGTTGAAATTACTGTTGTCATAAATTCACCCAATTCAGCAGGTTAATGTCTGTTTACTATCTGAATTATTTTTATTTTGCCTTTTATTTAATTTATGCATATGTAAATAGCATATGTATTCCATGTGCTGCCTATTGCTGTGGTTGATATCAGAAAAGAGGTAGCTAGAAATAAAGGAAAGAGCAAAGAGAAAAATAATCATCTCTACATCCTCAGTTCTTTAGTTTTAATTACATCTCTAAAATTAACTCAATTTAAGTTATGATACTGATATTTGCTATTAAGCTGACAGTAATCCTTAACCATCATTTAGAAGCCCTTTAACAGCATCAGTGATGAAGAAATCAAGTCATTGCATTAACCATTATTTTTGCCATAATGACACCCAGCAAGTGTAGTCATGACGCAGCCTGCGACGGTAAAGACAGGGCACAAAACATCCAGTTTCTTCCCCATGACCCTACATGCCAGCAAAAGGGAAGGCTGGGAAGACATGGTAGAGCACAAGGACAGGGAGGTGGGCAGTATCAGTCAGGACCACATCGTATAACACAACTCAGCAGCAGTTTATGAAGAGACAAAGGAGACTTTAAAGAGCTACTGAAGTGTTTGGACAGATGTTTACAGTGAACTCATCCTGTCTTATGAGTACTCAAAGATCTAGGAAACAAAGGCTGGGAGCCAGATTTTGATGCCCAGTAGAACACTGCCTAACTCATTGTACCTAATGAGAGAGCATCCCAGGGTGCCAAAGGCAAGTTACAGTCTTTCCATGCATAACAAGTAAATATAAAACCTAACCTCGCATAAACTCATTGCATTGACCTCACATATGTGAAAAGGAGAGACTGTTTTGTCCTCACTTGACTCTTACATCTCTCTAATTACCTTGTGTAGAAAATAGATTATTTGCTTACAGAAATACTACTTGACTACATCGTTCCTCTTAATTTTCTGTGCGTACTATGAACATAGTTCTCCTGAAAGAGGCTTCACAACAGGGGCAGGTATGGTCTGTTTTGTCAAAGACCCACTGACTATAAAGAGGAACCTCTAAGTCCTCTATGAGAACTAAGCAGTGATGCCACTTTTCTTTGTATAATGTTCCACAAAATGTATTCATACTGTCACTGATGAGATGGTGTGTTCATTTCTGCCTACTATAAACCTTAATATTTTGTTTCCTCTTTAAACAAAACTGGTTGGTAACTCAATCATTATTTAGCCTCTATCTTTTCCTGAATGGCTACATATAAACTCCGTGTATGATTATAAAAGGGACTACTGCTTAGGGCTTAAAAAGTACTAAAACCTCAAAAAACTTCTTAAAAGTTTTTATATATTTTGATAAATATATGCTACCAAAAAGGAACTTCTACATTTGATATGCAGTGTACTACATGGGATTTTGTAGTAGTAAGGCAAGCAGCAAACAGCATAGTCTCAAAGCAGTTTATCCTTCCAAGTTTAAATTAAATTGTGACATTGTCTTCTTAATTTATTTTTTGAAGACTGTCAATGATTTTTTTCTCAAAACCTTAGTTTATTTTTTGCAAAAAATATTTAGTCACACAGAGCCACTATACTTTAAGCATGTAAATTTTTGTTTTACTAATACTACTAGTGTTTAAATTTATTTGAAAGGTCCTTTTGTAATTCTGTATGAAAATTATGTTATATAGACTTTTCCAATTACAGCAAGAGTGGGTTATAAGTTTTCTAACCTGACCCTGAAAGGATAAAGTGCTTCCTGAACAGAAGGAATAATGGCATTGGACAGAAGCAGCCAAAAATTCTGTGAGTCTTCTGCCCTTTCAAGGAAAAAATTATTATTCCATGTACCTCTAAGGCATCAGGATCTGACAACAAGTAGCATCAGGTCACTCTAAGAGTAAGATTGGAAGTGGTGCTTTGTGCTAGCATTCTTCAAAAGGAAAAAATGCCTTGTAACACACAATACTGTCTCCAAGTCACAAGGCACACTGTATTCCTGTATTATTAGATGATTTGATGAGAGAGATGTGTGAAGTCATTCTAAGGGTATCTACTGTGCAGTCAAAACAAATTACAGAGGGTTTTGTACAGAAATTCAGGTTTCTTTTAAACTAACCAGTTCGGATACTAAGGGCTCTCATTCCTGCAGAAAAAAAAAATATCTAATCTGCTTTTGGAGAGGTTTTTGCAGTCTGTAGTGAACTTGGTTCCACTGTGGTGAGACTCAGAATGCCTGAGCTTGGTTTAATCACACCATAGTCACTGTTTTAACTTTATGTGCTGTTTCTTCGTCTTTTCCCACTTTTCTGTATTGAATTACTTGAGAACAGAGCTCTTGAAAATCTTATTTAGGTTACAAAATAGTGTATGGATATTCACTGTTGCAGAGAATTAATTCAAATCAGTGTGACAGTGATAGATCTTGATGTTTCAGAAATTTCCATGTTCACACTTAGGAATTAATTCAAGGTAATTGAATGGATTTGTATAATTTCATTTTTAAATAAGACCCGATTCCCCAAAGTGATTTTCTTATCTGTTATTCCTGTTAGACTCCATGACGAAGACTCTTCAACTTTCAGTGCTATTACCTTCTTAGTTATTCAATTAAATAAACACTAATCATCTTATTTAATAAACTTTCTGTACTGGCCTAATTTCATGACACTGATAAACATAGATATTTAAGATGCAAAATTTGCAGTTAAGTAAACAACAGACTATGCAACATCTGGAGACAGCCAGGCACCTGACTAACCGATGCACCCTTCTACATTTTTTTTGGGGGAAAAAATGCTTTGAGGCTCACTTGATCATATAATTCACATTTAAATCTAGGAAGTGGAAAGGACAGATTAAAAAGGTCACGAAACAGACCTCCCATGTTAAAATGAAATTTAAAAACCTTTTACACACACCTTGTTTGTGAACATCCTTATTGTTTTTTACAGAATTGAATCTGAATGGAGGCCTGTGACTAGCGGTGTTCCCCAGGGCTCGGTGTTGGGTCCAGTCCTGTTTAATATCTTCATCAACGACCTTGATGAGGGAATAGCATCCACCCTCAGCAAGTGCCGATGATACAAAGCTGGGAGGGGTGGCTGACACGCAGGAACACTGCGCTGCCATCCAGGGAGACCTGGACAGGCTGGAGAGCTGGGCAGGGAGAAACCAGATGAGGTTTAATAAAAGCAAGTGTAAAGTCTTGCACCTGGGGAGGAATAACCGTCTGTATCAGTACAGGCTGGGGGATGACCTGCTGGAGAAGAGCTCTGTGGAGAAGGACCTGGGGGTCCTGGTTGATGGCAGGTTGGCTATGAGCCAGCAGTGTGCCCTGGTGGCTAAGAGGGCCAATGGGATCCTGGGATGCATCAGGAAGAGTGTGGCCAGCAGGTCGAAGGAGGTGATCCTCCCCCTCTACTCTGCCCTGGTCAGGCCCCACCTGGAGTATTGTGTCCAGTTCTGGGCTCCCTGGTATAAAAAGGACAGGGATCTCCTGGAGAGAGTCCAGAGAAGGGCTACAGAGATTATTAAGGGCCTGGAACATCTCCCGTATGAGGAAAGGCTGAGTGAGCTGGGGCTGTTCAGCCTGGAGAAAAGAAGACTGAGGGGGGACCTAATTAATGTTTATAAATATCTTAAGTATGGGATGCAGGGGGAATTGGCCAACCCCTTTTCAGTGGTCTGTGGAGACAGGACAAGGGGCAATGGCTGTAAACTGGAGCACAGGAAGTTCCGCACCAACATACGGAAGAACTTTTCCCCAGTGAGGGTGACAGAGCCCTGGGACAGGCTGCCCAGGGAGGTGGTGGAGTCTCCTTCTCTGGAGATATTCAAGACTTGTGTGGACGCCTATCTGTGCAATATGTGCTAGGGAGCTGCTTTGGCAGGGGGGTTGGACCCAATGATCTCTCGAGGTCCCTTCCAACCCCTCTGATTCTGTGATTCTGTGATATTTCAACAGGATTTGAAGCAGTCAGAAGTTTATTTTCAAATGTATATTTTTTAAATATGCATCTCTGATCAGGTTTTCCCCCAAAATAATCCATCTAGTTCAATAACAAATATGTGTAGGTAGGATTACATGGAATTAATACTGACATTGTATGTGACATTCTATCAGTAGGCTGGGACATTTTGTCCCTTCTGGATCTCCTAGCCTCACGTATGACTGCTCAGATTTCTCCCCCACTTGCGGTGACTTCAATGTCATCCTGTACAACAGCCCCAGAATCAGTCCTGCTCAGAACAGCGTGTGGGGAAAGCAATGCAAGCTGAACCCCTCACAAAGAGCCAAGAGGCAGGAAAGCCTGCCTCTAACCGCAAACCACACCAACCAATAAACCTCCTGTTTTCTAGCCTGTTCTCATAAATCCTTTACAAGCCATGTATTTCTCAGTAGATGGAGCAAGTCATTTCAAAACCAAGAAAGATCCTTTTTCTCTAAAGTTTACTATCTGGTCTATGCAAACCAGTGAGGCATCAACACAAACCATTTGCAGTAAGGTGTGGGGCTTAGGCTCTGCATTCTTCCAAATGGCAGGATTATTTTTTTCTTTATTTCAAGGACCAAATCAATGGTTAATAACAGAAGATCACCGGGTTGTCAATATGTTTCTTGGCCTTGATATGAAATGTCTTAAAGCAATGTAGCCTTTTCCTTCAAAACAGTCACGCTGGCAAAGATAAATGTTTCAAATTCTTTTTTGAAACAAATCTACAGTTAAGGCTCCAAGGAAACTGCTGAGTGTCAACTCAAGACAGACTTGGATCCACTTAGTGTATTTTGATCAGAACTCCAGAGTAAATACACAGCGATGTTGTTAACAGGAGTGACACCTTGTGTGGTCATAACTAGAAGGATAGGTGTATACTTAAACATGACAAACTTTCTTCTTGAAGGCACAAGAGTCAAGAGCAAGACTCTGTATAGTATTTATGATGGGATTGCATAGACCTTTCACAAATCCCCACAGAATAATGTATGTCCTGACTGAAAAGTTTTCGGATGAACACACGATGTTGTGTTGTTGTTTTACCTATTCCTAAATTAATTCCTTGTATTTATTCCTAAATTAGGATCCAGTAAGCTCTCATCATTCTGTTCTTTAAGGATAGAACTAATGAACCCAATTGTTGACAGGTAAGCACTCATTTTAGAAGCCAGAAGGGGCTTAAAATCAGATCATGCTGGTTTGGGAAAAAGATGAAAATTCTTCCACTTATTAAAATCATTACTTTTATCACTTGTGGCATTATTAAATGACAAACGCTCCAGGACAATTTGATCAATTAAGGAGATTATTCTATTGACTTAGATATTGCTTTTGTGATATGAACATACTTTCAGATTGTGGTTCTGATTTACCATTAGTAAAGTTAATTTTTGGGGTGGCAGTGGGGCTGGCTTGCTTGTTTTAGTACGTCACAGACTCCATAGTGTAAGCCTTTAAGACCTGTCTTCTCTGTCTTTTGCACTGGCGTAAAGAAGAAGAAATTTCAAGGACATCAGTTACCAGAGTTAAGGAATTCATTTGAGTAAGAGAAAATACACCTGTTTTCTATCATTCTGTTCTATAGGCACCAATCACAGTTTTTCTGTGATTTTGCTGGACAAAATCTGTGTAATACAGCTGAAAACTCTTTACCATATGATTCATCGATAGATTGAGTAAGAAAATGACAAATAGTTAAAACTGTGTCAAGAAAGACCCTGTGGTGATGAAATCACCTCCTCAGAAAAGCAATAGATGGCCAGATTTACTATTTTACTTGTAAAATTTTGTGAAGAGGTTTACTAAGTTTACTTTCTGAAGAGGTTTTACTACTTTCATAGTCTCAGAAGGGAATGCTTCATTACACTGGCTATCATACTGCTTGCAGTCACTGTAATATAAGCTTCGTGTTTCCCATGACATGATTAAAACCAGTATTTAACATTTAAATGAATCCATTAACCTGACAAATACAAAAATGACAGCTCTCTTTTTTATAAAAACATTATCAAAGTCTGACGTATAATAACACATCAGGAACATTTGCTTAATTTCATAGTATTAGAAGCAAACTCATTGGAAAATAATCATTATTGAAAATTATTCTGCAAACAGCATAAACAGAATACCAAGGCACAAAATGAGTGAAGCTTCACCTGTATACAAATTCTTCCTCAATGTGTTCAAGGTGCTGGAGTGAATGCAAACAAAGTGCCAGTTAGGTATTTATGCAGCACATATCTCAGAAGGGCCATAGCTTTTCCCCTTCCCTAGAAGAACAAGGTATGCTGAGCAGAAGTGTAATTGACTGACTACATGCAGCTTATTCTATGTGTGGTTCACAGCCATACTCCTTCAGGAAAGTATGGGATGGGAAGTATGTAATAACTGGATATGAAGAACGGATTGTCCATTTGACACCTAAACATAAATATGCTAATTTTCCATAGGTTAAAAATTCACAGTCTACTTTTCAAGTTTAGATGCAATAACGCATTATCCACTGTTAACACAGATTTGAACTCCTCTTGTCCTGACTTACAGTTCTAATGTCTACTCAGATACTTCCTAAGTGCAATTAGTACATCACAGACCCCAGACAGTCTGCAGGTTCTGCTTCTGGCCAAGCAGGACATTTAACCAACTCACTCAGCGTACATATGCATTCAAGTACCAGAAACTAATGATATTTTCAGTGCCTCAGGAAAAAAACCAAATTTGATAGCTATGCAGCAAGCTGATTCTAAAGATAACTTTTTTTTACATAATATGTCAAGAACGTGGTGATGATGTACAAACTTTCTGCCATCCATTCCCACTCACTGAGAATCGAGAGTGAGGCAAAAATTAGGGGAGTTGTACATGCCAGATCTAACGCCATAGCTTAAAAAGCCCTATATCTAATCTTGTCATCTTTCTCTGCCTCGCTCAAACAGCAAATAAAATGCGTGCATCTTAACTTATATTTCTAATGTAAGAGATCACCAATAATCATCCGCTGGAGCATGAAAAAAATTAATACTTTCATATACTCAACACGAATACTATTTCTAACAACAATAAGACCTGTTAAAAGCTCATATTAGATCTAGCACAAAATTATTGATTGCTGTCAATACAAGTGCAGAGTCTTCTGTCCAAGGCTATGAATTAATTTGCAGCAGTATGCCTTTTGTCTGATACTGTATTTTCCTCAGGAAAATCACACTTTCAAAAAACCAAAACCAACCAACAAAAAAATAAAAAATCAAATAAACCCTAAAACCAAACCAACCAATCAACCAAACCCCACCAAAGCAAGAGAAGGAAGAATTCCCTTGTAACAGAAGATACAGTCTGGAGGGCTTACACAGAGGTAAGTTGATTACAATTCACAGTGTTTCATAACCAAAGCTCTCACAGAATCATAGAATCACAAGGTTGGAAATGACCTTAAAGATCATCGAGTCCAACCATTCCTGTCCTATGCTAAACCATACCCCTAAGTACCTCATCTACCCATCTGTTAAACACATCCAGGGATGGTGACTCAATTGCCTCCCTGGGCAGCCTGTTCCAGGCCCTGATGACTCTGTCAGTGACATTTTTTTCCTAACCTCTAAACTATATATATAGAAAACCTCTCAGAAAAGTGAACTAACCAGAATCAGTGCTTACTTAACAATAAGGCACAAGTAACACATTTTAATATTAAACTATTTTACCTTTTTTTAAAGCTGAATCAATTCATCTGTAAAAACAAACTGGCTCAATATATTTTAAAAAAGATACACAAGCACAAAAAAGAAATTAAGATTTCTTTTTTCTCCCTGAGTTAAAACATCTCATGTCTGGACACAGCTTTTTTGGGGGGTGGGTGTTTTTTGGGGGGTTTTTTTGGTTGGTTGGTTGTTGTTTCAAAAGAAAAAGCCCCAAACAAGCAGTTAATATTTTTCACTTTGTCTTATTTATGGTTCAGCTTCTGAAAAGAAATTTAGTTTTTCACACCAGCTTTAGCCAACTTATGTCTCATTGTTAAGATGTGTCTAAAGATGGATTTACATGAAAAACACTTGGAAAAGTAAAATTTTAGCAATGAAGCTTTAGGAGATGAAAACTCTGCCTCTGAGATTTACTGTAGGGCCTTTGCACAATACTGGTCAATCAGAGAGGTCAATCTCTTCCACATGAGGTATTTAACATTAGACTGTAAAATCTATATTTAAAAACCAAAATATTTGCCTGGATTTTTAACCTAATGAGCATTTTTTCCAACCTGCAGAAACTCAAGTTCAAACAATTTGCCTTACACTCTCTTTTCTCTCAATGTCAGGAAAAAGAGAAATAAATGTAAATGTAAAATGGGAAATAGAAGACTTCTGAGCTTCCCAAATGCACTGTGAGGATAAAGTGTCAAGCCTGATGAATCCTACTATGATGTACATTGTGAAAAGCTTATCAATAAAATATCAGGAAAGGATTAGAGGCAATGTCACTGTAACAAAGTGGATTAAAATAGTTCTAACTGCTTTGAAAACCACCTTTCCTTCTTCCTCTGCAATATCTCTCCATACCTACCCAACCAACCACTCTCTCTCATGCATATATCATTACCCTCCCCCAGTAACAGAACTACAGACAAAGTATTACTGTTTTTCATAATATTCCTTGCATTAATTGACTAAAACTCTAAGGGATATGCTACTGCTATATGGAAAAGCTGTGGAGCTATGAGTTAAAACAAGCCTACTGGCTTCAGTAATCACACTGAGGCTAAAGCTACAGTTCCTCAGAATCCCCATCAAAATTTGTCAAACTATCAGTCCATCCCATCCATCCACCCATCTATCCATCCATCCATCTATCCAATTTGTTCTAAAAGATGTCCTATTGATATCTAAGATCTTATATAGGAAACACCAATCAATCCATGAAAACCCACCCAGTTTTTCTCTAGCATCTCCACCCACCACTTGAGTTTGGTCTGGAAAATATTTATCAGTACTTGCTGTATGGGATGTGAACGAGTTTTGGTTTCCAGCAGCTGATTTACAACTAATCCAGCAAAAGAGAGCAATTAAGAATAAAAGCTATCAGGATACTTAAGATGACGAGAATGTCAAGGCTACTGATGATTAAATGAAGTGAGGAATTGACAGGTAGGATAAAGTAACAGACATAGGGCTACCTCTAAGGTTAATAAATTTCCCTCTCTCCTTCCCACCCTTGTTCTAAGTTGCTGCAAATGATGTGAAATAATTGTTTTGACAGACTTATTTTCCCTCTAGACCAGATGTGTTGATCTCCCTTAGGTTCTTTAAGCAGAGTGATGGCAGATTTTAATCTTCCTGTGCAGACTGTAGCAGCTGTACAAACACTTCATTAACATAAGAATGGTGGTAAGTATGTGCTATTAAAATGGGAGGGGGGGTGGGGGGAGGGGCGGGCCATGTTCTCCTGTATCCTTCTTTATAATTCATTGAATTTTATGCTATGAGTAGGTGCTAAATTGGGAATGAATAAATGCATTTCAAACCCGCACTTGGCATCCAATGTATGCTTATTCTCTTACAGATGAACCAAATTTTCAGCTTGAGAATTTTTGCATCTATCCAGTGCCAAGGCAAGGCAGTTTTATTACATGTATTTGAGAAAGATTTAGAAAGTAAAAGGAATTTTTCTGCCAAAAAAATCCATATTCTTACAATTCTTTTATCCCAGCTTTCACTTGCATAGAACTCAGGCTGTGGCATGTAGCATCTGCTCACTCTGCTACAATTATGTCAACATGGTGAATTTTTCTTCTTTCAGAAGGATTATGAATTACATTTCTCTTTGAGATGATGCAGTTCTTAGACAACTTAAAGCTCAGCTGCCCTCCTTAGGGTTTCTCTTGATACTTCCCTTCACTACAGATGTCATTCCTGAGAATGTCCTGAGTCCCTCTCAGTAACTGGTGAGTGTGGGATTTTTTTTTTACAAAGAGGAGAATGGAGACAGATGATCTTTTGCAAATTTAAGAATATATTTGATGTAAAATTAAAAATAAAAGCATACTTTGCCAGGCACAGGAATCATCACAAGAAAAGGTTTAGTCTGCCTGCTGCTCACTAGAGAGACAGACATTGGTCCTCTCTTCTTCTAAAGCACTAAGACATAAAATTGAACTAGAAAACTGGCATCTTATCAGCTACTTTGGTTTCTTTGCATATACAAGCATGCACACGTAAAGCATTTGCTCTATGCCTATATCTAAGTATGTATATCTCCATGTATATATTAATTTATATAGATATATTTCTATATATATGTATGTATAAATAAGTGCTTCTTTCCTGCACCAGCTGTCACCTCTGAAGCATATGCCTGGCTAGGAAAGCAGACAAATGCTTTTTGAAGCGGATACATCTTCTATTTCCATAGCATGTTGGCAGGAGGTGGTAGTAAGGATTAAGAAATTGGTTCTATTCTTGCTAAAAGCCAGCTGGCTGGGAGGATGCTTTGGGGCATTGTGGATGTGATACGTTGGTAGTTCCTAAACTGAAGAGAAAAGATGAATTTGTATGCGGATCTCTGAAATCTCTGTCTATTCCATGCTCATCACACAGCTACCTAGGCTTGCTCGGATGCTGCGAATCATGTCTGAAGGCTCCAAGCCAAAATCTGACAGGTATTTCTTTACACTACCTCTCTGACATATGTACTGCAACATCCAGGCTCTTTGCAGCTTCTTCAAAATTCAGAAGGTCAAATTTCTCTCTCAGATGTCAGTACACAACTCTTATTGCCCTGATTTTTAATCTCAGTATGGTTTAACTTCTGCACAAGCTCTTTACAAAGTACAACGTGTCACAGAGAAAGAAATTAAAAGTTAGACAGAACCTTTTAGCCAAGCACCCATAACTTCATTAAATTACATTGCCTATACTGAGATAGGGAAATAAGGAGGAACAACAGACACTTTGAATTCTTACTACTCTCATCCTCATTTCCATTCTACATGGGATCTGGCTTCTGGATTTGCAGAAGCTCAGTAAACATAAAGACCCATGTAACTGTGCTAATTTTCCACCCTCTGCCTCCTACAGACTAAACGCTGATCTAGCATGCTCATGTTTGTTTAAGATTGCAGTTCGGTCCTTAGCTTGAGCCTTACATTAACTGAACAATTTCCTGCTCTATAAAGAAGGGATTACTTATATCACAAGATGGAATTACTTCAGTCCCTAATAACTGTACGAGTTGGACTTGGTTAAGCACTACAGACTCCTGTTCCCACTGCCTTTGTAATACAAGCAGACTAACACAGTGGGCCGGACTGTATCTGTCAATGAGTGCATATTCTGAAAAACCAGCTCTTTGCAAACAGACCCCTCAGTTGTATACTTCAGTTGCATCCACACCTGGGTATGTGCTAGCGTATGCTTAACCCTTGCACAAAACACCAGAAGCTGGAGTATTGTATCTGCTGTGCCACAGGTAACATGTATCTGGACCCTATCTCATGCTACAGAGAACCCAGGGATGAAGGAGGGGAATTTTTGAAAGCAGCAGTGGTAAAACAGAATAGAAAATTATCTGATTCTGTCCCTATTATGGAAGAAAATGTTTCTCAATCAATCCTGATATTAATTAAAATAAATTATTGAACAGTATAGGCATCAGAGGGGTCAGTTATTTGCAGACAGTTCTACCAGCACATCAAGAACTTGTTACAAATGCCCTGTTCACATCTCAACTACACCCTAAAGCTCAGGATAATTGTTAAGACTCTGTAGCCAACATCCCTACTCCCACCATGTACATCTTGCACAGCCAGATTTACCTTTGTGGATATCTGGGACTTTGAATCTTTCTAGCTCTCTGGGTTTGACCTTCATCATACAACTTTGTCCAAAAACATACGGGAATGATTGAAGCAGCACAACATGTCAGGAGCATCTACCTGGCAGGTAAGTGTCACGATGAGGACTGTCTCACTTTAGCCACAGGTGCATCATTTGGATTATCCAATCCCACTGTGCTTCTTCAGGCAAGCAATAATACTAACAAATGGAATAATCTGGCATCAAACCCTACTGCGAGGGAGTTCCTGCTCACCACACTTCACCAGCCTGACGTTCAGTTACGCTGTCTCCAAATTTGAAGCACTGTAATTGAAAGCAGCATCAGACACTGTCACAACTGATCCTCATTGACAATGATCAGAATTAATGCCTGAACCATTATTGTTTGAATTAAACAGACAGTATCTGTACCTGAGAACTGAAACAATTTCAGCTGTATAACAGAGTGGGCAAAATGGGGAGGACAGGCATAATGACTACTGGTGAGTGGGCTATACATATGCATTCATTTGTCAGAGCTTTCAAACATAATAACACAACAGAAGACATTGACATTTTCCCAAGAGCTTATAGGAAGTTCTTAGTTTCCAATTACTGCAGAGTTAAGCTAAAAATGGGGAGAGCAGTGAACTTGAGCTAACTTTTTTTTTTCCATTTTAAATTACCTTTCAACTACTCATGAAAGAGGACAGGCATCAATTTTCGGAACTGGCAGTGCTTTACTTATTTTTGTTTAATTCACAGAAAATGTACATAGGCAGAAGCTCTGAGAGTTAACTGAAGCCTTTTTGCTGCAGGTAGAAAAAATGTCCTTGCATCCATCACCAGTTAAAATTGACACACTGTTCTCTTCTGCTGAGAAAAAATGGTGGTACCTTGAAAACAAATTACAACTTAAAATTTCCTGCACAGTGAGATGTGCTCTGCTGATAAAGAACATGTTCAAGAAATCAGAAACTGGTAGAGATCAAACAATGTCTCCAGCTAAATCATCCTTCGAGAGAAACTGATAGGATGAAACAGAATGACGTAGTTCCTCTGGTCTCCACTGAAAACAGAGGAATCCTTCTCTCCCCTTACCCCTTCCTCCCTCTTTCTATTTTCTCTCTTGGAGTATATTGTGTGCAAAAACTGGAAAGACTTGATCCCATGCTCCAGATCTAGTATCTACTCAGATAAGTATAGAAAAATATGAATCAGAACTTGCAGGTCAAAAACCATCTCCTGTGAAACATTACATAAACTAAAGGCTATAAATTGAGATTTTCATTTATGTCCATGAAAAGATGACACTCAAGTGGAAAGCTATTCTAATGTGGACATCCTCTCCTACGCTGTAATTCTGACATTGCTTCTTCCTTGAAATGAACAGGTAATTATTTACCACATCACAATACACTCTTATAACATTCTTGTGTCATTCAGGTGAATGAAAAGGAAAATTAAGACTCAAATTATAACTGAATCTACAGTAAAGCAAAAAAGAGGATTTCCAAGGGGTTAAAAAGGAAGAAAGATTGCATAGGATAAGAACATGGGAAGTTGTTTCAATGGGTTTTTTTTTGGGGGGGAGGGTTTCTTTTTTTGGGGGGAGGGTTGTGGGACAGGGTGGGGAGTTGTTGGGTTTGGGATTTTGTTTTGGGGTTTGGTTGTTGGGTTTTTTTTTAATGTTTCTATTTAACAGCTCCTTAATAACACAATATGGAAAAAACCCCAAACCAACCAACCAACAAAAAAACCCCTCACAAACCAACTAGGAATTAAGGACCATAATCTAGAAACTTTCTTGTGCTCAACTGAAGAGCTAGAGTCACACATTCTTTAACCAAAGTATTCAGAAGCAATTTCTAAACAGCAGACATGTCTCCTAAAAGGCAATATGAAAGTTTAATTTAAGGTGGTTGCTGTACAAGACCCAGATGGCTATTCCACTTTTCAGACAATGCTTTAATCCCCAGGCTGTAGAGCAGACTCTCTGCTCTTCTGCCAGCCATTCCTGATCAAACAAATGGAACAAAATCCAGCTGGAGGCCGGTCAGGAGTGGCATCCCCCAGGGCTCAGTCCTGGGTCCAGTCTTGTTCAGCATCTTTATCAATGATCTCGACGAAGGGATTGAATGCTCCCTCACTAAGTTTGCAGATGACACTAAACTAGGAGGAAGTGTTGATCTGCCTGAGGGTAGGGAGGCTCTTCAGAGGGATCTGAACAGACTGGACCGATGGGCTGAGACCAATGGGATGAAGTTTAACAAGGCCAAGTGCAGAGTGCTGCACATGGGACATAATAACCCCATGCAGCGCTACAGGCTTGGGGGAGACTGGCTGGAGAGCTATCAGGCAGAGAAGGACCTGGGGGTGTTGGTTGACTGCAGACTGAGTATGAGTCAGCAGTGTGCTCAGGCGGCCAAGAAGGCCAATGGCATCTTGGCTTGTATCAAAACCAGTGTGGCCAGTAGGTCTAGGGAGGTGATTGTGCCCCTGTACTCGGCATTGGTGAGGCCACACCTCGAGTACTGTGTCCAGTTCTGGGCTCCTCACCACAAGAAGGACATGGAGGTCCTGGAGCGAGTCCAGAGAAGGGCAACCAGGCTGGGGAAGGAGCTGGAGGGCAAATCCTATGAGGAGCAGCTGAGGGATCTGGGGCTGTGTAGCCTAGAGAAGAGGAGGTTGAGGGGAGACCTTATCACCACCTACAACTACCTGAAGGGAGGTTATAGAGAGATAGGTGATGGTCTCTTCAGTCAGGTGAAAGGTGATAGGACAAGGGGGAATGGCATGAAGCTGTGCCAGGGCAGGTTTAGATTGGATGTTAGGAAAAAAATTTTTACTGAAAGAGTTGTCAGGGCCTGGAACAGGCTGCCCAGGGAGGTGGTCGAGTCACCTTCCCTGGATGTGTTCAAAAGAAGGGTAGATGAAGTACTTAGGGATATGGTTTATTTTAGGATGTGAATGGTTGGACTTGATGATCTTAAAGGTCTTTTCCAACCCTGTGATTCTGTGGTTCTGTGAAAACAGGGACATCCTCTGCAAAATGACAAATGCTACAAAAGGTTCCTTCTACACTGCCAGAGAGATTGGGGTCCTTGAGGGACAGAGGTGGTAGAAAACACTATTTTTATCCACCTACCATGGCCTAAGCATGGTCTGCTGCTAACTATTCAGTCAAGCTTGACACTGCTCTAGCTTTGAACAACACATAAGACCTTGTGTTGCAAAATCGAGTGTTTTATGCACATGAAAGGAGATTCAGAGGTCTAACAACTCTATATGGAAGGTTAATTCAAATGTGCAGTTTACTAGCCTGTAACCAGATCCTTCATATAGCCTTGTGCTATATGGGAAACCATGATCCTTTACTGCTGGGAATACGATGAGAAGGCAGAAAGCAAAAAGCGTCCTGCTAAGGGGAATTTCAGAAGCACAGCTTGTATTCAAATGTTCACAGGAAGTTTTAAATAGAGTTTCAGATTGAGGCTGTACAGATCATTACAGTTAACTGGTACATCCCAAGCTCTTGGTGCCCTTCTGGAATATGCTTTCTGCTGAAACAGAAAACATTGCACAAACATTGAAACACTCTTGAAGGCACTGAATGCACACCCTGATCAGGTAAGAAGGAAAACAAGACTCTGCAGTTTAAATTTCTTTTCACTTGAAGCAGCAGAGATACTACCTTGCATTATCTTTAAAGACTGCAATAAAACATATTTTGAAAGGCAATCTTTCAAGGAGACACTAAAGCAATGAAACACTGGCAGAAGTAATTATGCAGAAACATTTTTGCAAATAATGAGAAATATCTACTTTCATCTCAGCATTTCTTGGCATGGATATTTATAAGAAATTCTTGCTCATTTCACTGTGCATGATCCAGTAGGTAGAGCAGAATTTATAGAGAAAATGAAAAAGTTCCCATTTAAGTCTGAAAAAACTTTTTTCAGAACTTTGGTTTTAATCACTCTCCTTCTGCCAATGCTCACTGAAAAAAACCCTGACTTTGCTCCCTTGTGTTGGACAGCACAGGTGAAAAACTCCAAAATGTTTTCCTCAAACTGTTCATTTACTTTGCCTTTTAGCAAATTAACAGTTAAAATTTTGTCATCAAATTTTCTACAGAATACACCCCTCGGAACACCCGTGGAAAACAAGTTGATGAAGTCCAGACAATTTATTTTCCTCCAAGTATTATCAACTATGCAGTTTTTGAGTCCTTTCTATCACTAAGCAAGTTTCACATTCACTGTGTGGCTGCCAATTCTATAGTCTGTACTAAGGTCCTGTTTGGCTCTTGGCATTTCTGCTTTAGGTATCAAGGAAATGTAAAGTCATATATATAAATCTTCTAGCAGATTTCTTAATGAAAAGCTTAGCAGAAGTATAGGAGCTGGCTACAGAAGTACCACCAAGATAGCAATATCCTTTAGAGTGCCAAGTATGCCACAGTAAGCAATGTTGTAAAACCTATGACTTTTTGAGACTATAAATGAGACTGAGACTGCCTGTTCCTCAGTCCTTGCTAAAGGAAACTGTCCACACTCTGGACAGGCACAAACAGAATGAGGATTCATATGGAGAGAGGGAATATATTCCTACAGCTTCCAGATTGAATGACAGATTTTTACCACCTACACGCTGAGAATGGTGGCCCAAATTCCTGATTCCATCAGAAGCGAGGACATTGATGAGTTTATTTTAGCAATTAGAGCTGTTTTTTACATTACTAAAAAAGTATTGCAGAGGTATTGCGGGTTACTTGGAGCATGTATAATTTTAAAATGTATTTTTGTCTCCTGAGCTTTAATTGGTCTGCAGTGGTCATTTTTGTTCTTTCGCTTAAAAAAGTAAAGCCATCAGCAACGTAAGTTAAACAAATACATGAATCAGGTCTGGGAATGCTCTTGGGAGAAGAAATGCTAATGATAGGATTGTATAAAATATCAAGTGATGATGTTTTTGCACTTCATATTGTTTTACTGGGCGACAGCTCCTCCAACCTAAACCCACTGTTTGATATCCAGTTAGGAGCATGGCACGAAGCACCTTCTTTAGAGGACTAAAGACCAGTTTTCATGCTGGTCATGGTTTCATTTTTTCCCAAACCCAGGCAAAGACGACAGCTGCTGCAAAACTGTGTCTTACAGTAGCATTCTCCTGGGATGTAGATATCTGGTATTTAATTATTCTGGCAGAGGATTCACACCCCCACTTCTCAGTTCCTTAGAAACTGCTCTAACCAATGCTGCCATTTTATTCTATTTATTATGTTTGTTTGCATGCATTATGCCCTTCTCTTCCCAGTTTTATCTGATTTTATCTACCTTGTACACAGGCTAGAAGAGCCTGTCTCTAACACAGACAATGTACTTGCTATTCACTGCAGGCTAGATAACCCCTTTCATCTGAGAGCTGCCTGGCATTCGCAGTAGCTGAGGCTCGGTCCTCCATCCACAGGCAGCACTCCAAATTCAGAAATCACAGTCTCCTGGCATCCCCGCAGCATTCCACCGGGTACAATCAATGAATAATAGAAAAGCCAGAATTTGTGGGACTGGAGCTGCAATTTTCTGTCAGAAACTCCAGGTTTGCATGCAAAGGATATACAAGAAATGAAATACAAAGCAGGAAAAAAAAAAATCAATTTTAAAATCCTATGTGAACACTTGACTAATCCCATCATTCACAAAAAATGTCGCCCAGGTATTAGCCTGCACAGTGACACAGCAAGGAACCAGGCTAGTGCAGTTTAAGAGCTTCCTGATCTCACAGTTGCAATCTTAGCAGTTGATACGGCCATTCAGTTTACACCTCCATTACCCATTGCAGTATAATGCAAAGTAATTCCGTTGCAATACACAAAATCAATTTAGCCTCAGAAGGTGCTGGGACAGAGCCTGGGCTGCTTTCTTCCTCCCCAGCACAGAATGAATTATGCATGCACTGCCTAATAGTCCAGGAGGACCCCCTCTCTCTCAGCTTGTGGCCTCAGGCCTTTTTCCTGATTGCTGTTCCATGAAATTATCTCTGGATGTACATACACGTAGGAAGAGAAAGCCCATGTCCCACGAGTTTGCTATCTGAACAAGAATGAAAGATGAGAGGTGAGAGCTGCTTTTAGGAAGAAGGGCCCCAGGGGCAACTTGTAAAGCCTCAGACCATGAAGGGACCAGATAGGGCCATAGGGGTGGCAATGCAAGTCAGCCACTACTCAACAGTGGGGAAGGAACCCTCTGAAACTTGGTCTTGACTAGAGTCTCCAAAATCATAATGAAATCTGAACCTTAGAGCTAACAGGTAATTCGTGTGTTCTGGGAGTTCCTGTATGAGATGACAAGGAGATAAGGTAAAGTCTTAGGACGTCTCAAAATTCAGGTACAGAAAAAAGGCTTTAGAAGTAATTCCACTACATCATTGCTTAGTTATCACCAACATAAAAATCCATTCTAGTTTAGAAAGAAAGTCTGACATTTGCAACACTTCTTTGCAAAACTGTTTTGCACAGTAATCAACAAAAAAAATGCTGCTAAAATCCTGAGAATAATACTGATTTGCCTTAGGTAATAACCCAACCTTACGCAGCACAAGTTTTTTGAAAACTTAGGTTTATACAGGAAACACTTCGGACAGCTTGCCTTTGAAAAGATCAAACATCACTTATTTCTTATTTTTCTTCATATAAACTCTTTTCCTCTGTTGAGAAGTTGCCAGACTCAAACACAGTGCCACATAGCAACAAAAGAAGCCTTAGCAGGACTGAAACTATTTTTTCTTGATGGCAGTATCTGAAAAATCTCAGTGCTTCCTCTTAACTAAGTGTTCTTTAAAAGAGGGAATATTATCTTCCCAGATTTAGCATCTTCTAGAAGATGTCTGAAATGGTGGATGACAAAAATGCTGGTTTTACAGCCTTATATTCCTAAATAGTTCAAACCTGAACTTCAGAGCCTCAGAGAAAACAAAATGTGTCAAGTTCATCAGACTGTGTAATGGACCCTGAAAACTTTTATTTCCTTAATATGCTTATGAGCTTCAAGGTGAAATAATGTTTTAACATTTAAATATAACATTTAAATATAACATTTAAAATAATATTAGCAAGTAACTGCACCAGCAATATCTATGTGCTTCCTCTGAGTTGCTGGCAAACAGAGTAATGAAATCACAAGTTGCTTCTGATGCTATCAAAAAGCCCAACACTAGCTCCAGCAAACCCAGCTGGCTTCTGACTTCTACAGCAAAAGAGAAGCAGCATAGTCTTGTGGCTGGAAAATGAAAGGCTCTGAAATTACAGATTTGTCTTAGCCTACAATGCAGGAGGGTAAAGACAAATCAAACTGCCTTGCAACACATTACAAAGTGGCGTTTCAGTCTGAAGTTATCAGATGCAGTGTCCCCAGGTACAATCACTTAACCCTGTAATTCACATACTGCTGTTGATCACATACTATTGCAAAATGATAATTAAATACTACTGCATACCAAGTTTAGGACAGTGTTTGATGTACTACAGAATGTTCAGCCACATCTGTGTGAACTTTGGCCATTGTACAGGACCTGGGAAGTAGCTAACTCTTTACAGTCACAGCAGGTCCTTTTCCATGGGTACTCAGGCTGTTACCACCCAGGAACCTGTGCCACAGCAGCAGCAGAATACATATATTAACTGGGTGTTACCAATGACAGTGTGATTCTACCCGGACCCTTCTACAATTTCTACCTCAACTTTCTTTAGGTAACTATTCCTCTACATATTCATCTCTATACCAGACACCAATTATAGCATAAAAAACTGTCCTGGAACAGTCCTGGATCAGAGGACGCCCACAGATACTTGGAAGAGGTATGTGAATACCACCGTGACTATAACTGAACCCGGGTAGCCTGGCCTTTTGTCATGATTTAGCAAGGTGAGTCTATTACTGAAACCTCACTCATACCTCACATAGAGTCATGCACACACACAATGACTTGCAGAATACGCAGTGAGACTTAATAAGAGATGATCATTAGCAACAGTTATTAAAATTGCTGTATGGTGTTATGTCATTACAAATACAGTGGCAGCTTTTGTGGAATGGGGAGAAGCTGACAAGTATTTTTAGGTTGCTTAGAGAAATAACAACAGATGCTTATTTAATAAAAGAAATATTCTAGCCAAGGGTATTTCTCAGAAATCTGCCTTCTGTCATACACTGTCAAGGTTCCACTGTACTAAAATAACTACTTTTAGCAATAAAACTTCTAAGTTTCACGCCCATTAAGATCTTCGATCTATATAAAGTGGTTTTCAAGCTTTCTTATAACTATAATTTCTACAAGTTCTTTGTGGGTTTTTTTTTTTGTTTCCTATAAAATCAGTCTCTGAAGTAATTCTCTTAAAACAGTGAAATGAAAATTAACTTGATTTATCTCACAAAAATCTTTAACTCCAAACATAAATTGTGTTGATTGCAAATATCCCACAGAGGAGAGGAGAGAGAGTAGGAAAATGTAAAATGAAAATGCATTCAGTTCTAAGCATGAATTAAGTTCACTAATACATCTTCCTATAATTGCATAAATATCTTGTTGTGAGGGCATTTTTTGGTTTTCAAGCTGATCTTTTTTCTGTCTGCAGACATGTCATTTTTTTCCTGTATTGGGGCATCTTCCCATAAGGTCCATTCTGTGACTTGTTTGCTCATTAGCACCATGCATGGGGAGCCTACGCAAGGGTGTGATAAGCCTCTGCTACTGTGCCGAACAGTTCCAGGTTCAGCGAGGACCATCACAACACTGGAATACAACCAAACCAAAACAAAGGAAAATAAAAGCAACCCAGCTAAATCCATTATTAAATCTAGAACAGATTTAGTTTGTGTTCCTGTGAGACTTTACCAAACATAAGCCTTGTGATCTCTAACGTTAGGAAGGAAAATGCACAAAATGTAATACCCAACAAAGGGTAAGGCATTTAGCTATAACCTTCTCTTTCATTGGGTACAATACTTGGAAACTCTGACTTTATGTTTTTAACAATAAATTGGCTAATTCTCTGGGCTTTTTATGGAAAGACACTTTAAGACTTGATGAATTTTTAGGGGGAGAAAAGGCAAAGAAAAAGCACATTTAAAAAAAAACCAAAAACAAAACAACCAACACATTAAAAATCATGTAATAACTTGAAAAAATATTAGAGTCTGTAGTTTCAGTCTGTCTCTAGGGACTCTTTCTTGTGCTCTCATATGGATCCAGAGAGACTCCAGATCTTACACACTGTAAGACAACAAGCATTTCCCTCCCTTCCCGCAGATCAGATGAATTGTGTGTAACTGTAAGAATCTGAAAATTTAGACAAATGCAATATAAGAAGTTTTGTTGCAATTTCCATCCCCACACACTCTTTCACACCCCACCCCACCCCCCCACCCCCCCCCCCCCGTGTGTGTGAAAAAGTGGGAACATGAAACTGAATCTACAGGGAAAGAAGTTTCAGCATTCTTTAATAAAAACAGCTGGAAAAATTGTACCTAGTTCCCAAGGTGGAAAGTAAAATCTTCTCCAGGAATCACCTTTGGGAGGTGGGATATTGATGCTCCCTCCTCCCTGTCCCTGCTCAACACCAGAATTCAGATGTCTCTCTTCTGGGGCTTCCCACTGCTTTGGCAGAACATCCTTTGTGACAACGGATCCTGGAGCATTTCAAAGATGGCTTTGAAACAGGGTTCTATCTGAATCAGTAGGATTCGTTCTTTGTACTGCTGGCACAACACTATGTATTAAAAAGACAAATCGTTAGGGACAGGGAGCCAGTGTTTCAGTAGACCACCTTCTTGAAGCTGGCTTTTTTAGAGTGATAAAACTCTTACCCACAAGAAAAAAGTCATTTCCCACACTCTCCACGTACAAGTTGGAGAGAGTGCAATGAATACATGAGATGTGAATCATAAGAACAAGCCAAGACAGAGAGCCAGAGCTCCATTCCTCTGATAATCACATCAAATATCAAAACAGAAACCTTGTTTAACAAAAGCCTATAAATTCCCAAGCAAGTGAATAGAACAGATAGTGAAATGAGAGCAAACTTATTAAAAGGATGACACTGAAAACTAGTATAGAAATTGAGCTTACGTCAAGACAATTTCAAGCTCTTCCTCACCTACACACAGAATTCCAGAGTCCTCTATCATTTTCTCTGCTGCTGTGGGTACTCAAACCTGCCCACTCAGCTGCTTTACCCTTCCAGACTCCACCTGTAGCTACTTCACCTCTGCATATGGTTTACATTTCTCTTTTGAGTGACTTATTTACAATCCAGAAGACCAAAAGAAACACCCCAGTGATTTCCCAGCAGCTGTCTCTACATCACAAATGTCCATTCACTGAGCAATGTTAATTCATCACCTGTCTTTCAAGACATCAACCTACAGAAGGTTCAGTGCTGTATTGTATTGTCCCATCAGCACCCTCTGGAATTTCCCTCAAATTTCTACTGCACCTTTGCTTTATTACCAGGGTAAGATTCAGTATTTGGTAAAGGCAGATCTCTTCCATATCTGATACCTTCTCTCAACCAGCAGAGGATCAGACTTGTTTCTCTTTTTTGCTCCCATAGGAAAATATGTTTGTATGAACAATCTTTACAAAAAGCAGCAGAAATCAGGTGTAGGTGCTACATTTCAGCATCACGTTTAGTAAAATGGTATTGTCTGATTTGCAAATAAGCCCTGGGAACTCAGTGATGGGCTGCAAAGTTTGCTTTGTAATAGTGATTAAATTGGTCTGTTCTGCTTTGCTGCTGTTATCACCCTGCTCAGCCCAAGGACATCCTTGTTGAGATTGTGCTGTTCAGTACCCCAATTACCTTTAACGTGGTAATGTAATATATTCTATCTAAAAGTTTTCTCATTATTATGGAGTACCATCTCAGTAATGATTCAATAAAGGGAAATTATCAGCTTTTGCTTCATGATCTTCTCATCGGTGACAGGGTAGACCGAAGCATAAACAAGTGGTCAAAAAATATCATGTATCTCAAATAACAGAGGTCACCTATTAGTCTTAGGCAAATATGTGCCTTAGTCCTAACAGGCAATGGTGGTGTTACTGACATGCTGGTTCAGGAAAAAGGAAAACCTGATTTTCACAGGTGTTACGCTAGCTGAGCTTTGAAGCACTTTCAATGAGAATTAACAACTTACCTGCATTAGTGATTCTAAGAACTCTTGCAGGTTTACAAGAGAATCAATTTAAAATAAAATTATCTGTTTGAGATGTTAAAGAGTTGTTTATTTGCTTGGAAGAAAATATTTTTAATGGCACAAATACGTTTGACATTTCCTGGTAGAAACACTGTTTATCTTTCAGAGATCAAAAAATAAATAAATCACATTTATGTGCCTGTTTACCAAAACATAATCTGAGGTTTCACAAGTGTAGAGGAAAAGATGTATTGCTCTGTGGCATGACTCAGGCACTTCAGTGAACATTTACAACTGCTGTTTAATGGATATACAAAATGAACTCCCAGACCTGCTGTGGATAACTGGGTTTTCAAAGTCACATTTTGATGGAATCTGATCCCTTCCCACAGACATGGAACAGGTATTTCCAATAAATGGTTTAAGATTTTACCCTGAACAACAGGCATTTGGGAAAAAGGTTTACTTCCCAATTTCTTACTTTAAAGAAAATCTGTATGAAATTGGGATTTTCTTAAAAAGTTTGAGGTTTCTCTATCAGCATGAGCATCTCTGTTTCATATTTCATCCAACCCAAAACCTCGTCTGGACCAGGTAAGGCCTGCAATGACAGCAGAGCAGGTGCAATACACTCTAAAGTTCTCAGTACAGGGGCAGCTTTCCTGCCTCTTCTTCCACCTCTGCCGCATTACTGCTTGCCTGCCACAAAGGCTGCAGATTGTAGCTACTTTCATATGCAACAGGACAGAATTTTAGGCAGGGACTAAATGTGTATGTTTTGTTGTTGTTGGTATTTGGGAAGTAAAACTATAATTAAAAAACCAGATAAAACAGGTGCTGTGGCTATATTTCCTTCCACCAAAAATATCACTGTCATTGTAAAGTACCTAGTAAAACAGGACATGGCAAAAATATATAAACAAATACATACCTCTGTGAGAAAATCCACAAGTGAAAAAAAGTTACCCAACCAACTAAAGAAACAAAAATCTCACTTATGCCAGAAAGCCAAAACCTTATCTTAACATCATCCCAAACTACTCAAAAAAAGCATCCAGTCTTGCCAAAAAAATTATCACCATATTTTGTTTTCAAGACAGAACTCTTCAAGCCTGAACTCTTGAAATACAAATAAATTACCAGCCAAGCCAAAAACAGTGTCCAAGGGTATCTGAAATACTCTAAAGTAGTCTGACCCACCACAGAATAATAAAATATACTGTTATAATAGGGCTTTTACGAAGGGAGGTACGCATGAATTCAGACTCAAATGTCAATGGAGTAGAGTCATACCCTACCTGCAAAGTGGCTTGATGGACTAATTATGTACAAGATATTAAGTGCTGAAGAAACTAAATGGCATTTGTGCAAGACTGAAAGGACTTCCCAAAGGCACTGACGCAGAAGTTGTTTCTTTGACTCATAGTTTCCCTCCCTTCAGAAAAATGAAATTTCTCCAGCGACTGATCAGCCACAACATAAGGACAAACTCCTGATGTCATGGCCACGTCAGGCAGCAGAAAGGCAAAGATCACTACGTCAAAGCTAGAGTTCACTAATGCTGTGCTCTTAACAAAATAGCAGCAGCACAGGATGAAGCAGTAGAAAACAAATTCAGAAATCCATTAGAAGATATTTAGTAATTTATTGAAGTAATACCGCTCTACTCTTTCAACAGCAAAAGACCACAAACAGTGCAGCAAATTTTCTAAGCACTACCAAAGCTAAACAAAGAAAAAAATGAGAAAAACAAGAACCGTGGCATGTCTGAGTAATGTATAGCTACTGGTTTAGATAATCTTATTTTCCTGGGAAACTTATTTCTTTGGTCATCAGTCACTTCTTTTGGTTTGTTGGGCTTTCTTCTTTAAGATCCTGTACGAGTGCATGATCATTGCTCTTCTTCACAGAGCAAGTTAAGTTTTCTATCTTGGCAGTTGCTGAAGCAAAATATTCTAATACACAGAAAGCAGCAATATGTTATTTAATAATGTCTTTATGAAACAATCCCTGAGCAGCAAGCAGGATGTGACAGAAGTACGTAACACTGCAACAGATGGATCACTTAGGGTAAAGCTGAAATTCCATTAGGTGATAATATCGAAATCAGTGACAGCAAAAGCATCCTTTATGCCCACTGACCCTAAAAGAGAACACAGCATCTGCTTTCCCTGCGAGTTTCCATTGCCCGTGCCCACGACCACATTGTTTTCCATTAAGCTCACCTTTCGAGCATGTCCCAGCTGACAGCTCACACCTTGCTCTCTTCTGGCTGCAGCACAGCTAGAAGTGGTGTAGAACTGGGGAAATGCACACATATCCCAGATCTGCACCTATTATGCACGCTGGATTCAAAACTCAGTCTCCTCTGTACAAATGGGCAGATTCCAGTTTATAAATGTAAAGGAAATTTTTTGCAAGATATGAGCAATGCAATTACCACTTTGGTAGAGAGTGAGCAAAAACAAGACAGAAGAAATGCCTGTGCTTTGTAAGAAGCAACACTGCAGAGAATGATAAATATGCACTCAAAGTGTTCAGAATAAAACATCATTTTAGCTACAAAATGGCAGGTCCTCATCTTCATAAACTGACTTTTGATTTACTCAGCAATAAATCTGAGATGGAACAGAAAGAGAGTTCAATTTTGCAAACAACATACCAGCTACAATATAACCCAATAATGTAACTGTACCACAGGTGTTCAATTTTACTCTTTGCAGTCCAAAAACCGTATTTTTTGTTTTCAATTTCAATACAGAGAGACAGTGATGGATGATTACAATTGCAGCTCCATACTACAGATCCTGTGTGGTAGCGTGCGATAAATATTTTCTTCTTTTTTTGTATATGTGCAGCTCCACGCCTAATTATTTGTGTCAAAATGACAGTACAGTGAGTTTCTACAGTATTATCTGTGCTGTAAAATCCTCTGGTACAAGTGATTTTTATGCTCTTTGAAATCTTGTGGTTGGTTTAGGGATATAGTAAAAATGCATGACTGAAAAATGCTTTCAGAGATTTGTAATCTATTACTTGGCTGCCGAGGCACATCAGTGGCAGAAATAGGGCATCTGATGCCCTTCAGCTACTCTGAGATCACACAGAGCTCCTGCCTGAGCGTATCCATAAGGCTCAGAATTCACTTCCCGAAATTAAAGAGCAAGCAGAATTAATATGGAGTCTGCCTCTTCTGCCTTGTCTCATGCTTTAGTGGAGAATTTCTTTGACTTCATCTCTCAGTGGACAACTAGCCAGTAGTATAAATCACAGTGGCTTCACTGATAACAACGTATAATGATGTCTATGGTCCACACAATGAAAAATTAAAATATGCCTTTTGGGATTTGTTCCCTGCCTTCCTTGCATGTTTTTGCTTTATGAAGATCTTCTCTATGAAAGTGAATGCACTGGACAAGTTTACCTAGACTGTGACTAGGACTTCATCATTGCCAAACACGATCTGAGAGAGTCAGATTTGATTGAAATCTCCTCCAAACCAACCTCCTCCAAGTTCTGCCTTTCAACCACATAGCCTGATTTGACTTTAAGTCCTTCTCTGTGTGTAATTAATTTAGGTGTCAACACACTTCAGACTCAAACTAAACCTTTACACATGCATGCATTACCATTGCTTAGGAATGTAGTACCAGCGCTTGTGTGATAGAAACAGGAAAAATATTTATATTAAAATTCAGATGCTTATATAAGTGAGACAGAATATAATCACACCCTACCACAGACGTTCATCAGTAATCGTATTTTTTAAAGTTTTCTAAAATGCATGTCACAAAAATCAAAAGCACATAATTAAGAGCAAAATGCAAACAAGGGTTTTTATTTATATCTAGTCAACATTTCTGTCACAAATAATAGTAGACCTTAATGAAAACAATCTAATATATTAAAAATCTATAAAATAAGCATGATAAATAGGCAAAGTTGATTTAATTTCTTTCAAGAGAAGAAAATGTATTAAAAAAATCAATTAGGGAGGAGACTGGTTGGTAAAGGGAGCCAATAACAAGATACATCCGTACAGAACTATTCATTAAAAACAGTATTGCTTCTCATTTAGTCCCTTATTGAATCCTTCATAAATGAACACTGTTCCTTTTTCATCAAATGTATTTGTAATTTGCAAGTATTTTACAAATGGTTAAAATACTCATACACCATAGTAATTTGAGTTACCTGATTTTGCTATGCAGTAATACTGTTTAGTCTGGATACACCTTATTTCTGCTTCTTTCATGATCTGGCATAAGCATTTTTAAACAGGGACACGATGAAAGGTAAATAGTGGGTAGGGATCCACTGAAGCTTTATATGAACACCTCACAAAAATATTTTAATTAAACAGAAGCTCCAGGTGGCTGTATTTTCACCAGAAAAGCTCTCAATTCAGACTTTATTTCTGTACCAAACCCAACCAGGAAAACGAGCTGTCTTTGCTTTTAGAACTTGGCCATAAGACTAACTTTCACCATATAACCCTAAAGTATCTCGGGGATTTCATTCAAAATTGTAGTCACAAGCAGAACACTACTATAATGCAACTACTGCCTGGTTTCTGATTCACATAAAAAGTTTAAAAAAACCCACCCCAACACTAGAATTTTCATATACTTCCTTACAGACCACTGTCAACAAAAATAGCAGCAGAACATTTCTGTTTTTCATTGTGTAAAGGGGCCTAAAGTTCAGTTAATATGATGGATGAACAGGAAAGGAAGTCATCTTCAGATGTACATGGAGATCTTCTTCAGATGCACATGAAATACACTAGAGGCTACGTGCAAAATGGTGGGACCTGAAGTGACTGTTTAGAAGATTTCAAGTGAGAGGAGAAAAGATTGTCATTCCACTCTTTTTCCTGCCCTCTAAAGGGACCCTTTCCAAAGGTGTGGCTGAATTTTCATCGGCCTAGGATCTACCTATCTACAAATTATATCCTCTCTAATAGCTATGAAATCCCCACCACTGGCAGATATGTCTCAATGGGATATAAACCAACATTGCTGAATATGAAAAAGTTTAAAAATTAAATCACCAGCACGTTTTTCCCATCAGTTAAACAAAAGAAAAATCCAAACAATACTTTCTTTCCAAATAACATGTCTGAATACATATAAGGAAGATTATTTTTTGCTCAGTAAGGGGTGCCAGTCTTCCACAGTGATTTTTCAGAGGAGTACTGCACAGGTTGTTTCTTCTAATTCATGCTCTCTGGCTGAGGTTGACAAATTCCTTGCCGCTGTCATTTTTCAACTGTATGTTTATCGAATGTAGAGGCCAATGGATAGAGGGATGAATAACCTTGAGCAGTTTTCACTGCTGTCAAATATTACAGTAGAGGGTGCTTCTAAATTCCTGTGATTATCCAAGAAATTTAGTCCAAATTAACTCTTCCTCCACCACCAAAAAAAAAAAAAAGAAAAAAAGAAAAAAAAAGGAAAAAAGATAAAGACAGGGCTTGTAACACAAACTTGTTATTTTTCAAACTTACGATTTTTTGGGGAGAACTGGGGTAATGGAGAACAGAAGGCAATTCTTTCTTTTTTTTTGGGGGGTTTATTTTTAATCATAAGGCTGCAAATGCTGATTCACCTCTGTTCCACACGTCTCTGACTGCAAGCAGAACACATACCCTTGTGCTATGAATTTCATAAGGAATTTTCACACTGACAGACGCTGAGGCACCTCATTTGACTCAGTCTCAAAACTGGAAATGCACATGTTGGAATAGCAATGCTTTTTACAGGCATCTGACCCTGGATCCAGAGTATATACAACAAGTTTTGGCATGGTTCCAGCAATAATAATTATCTTTTTTGAAGAATCATATCTTGTTAATTTAGGCTTTGTACCAATTTGCTTTGGCTAGATCATATCTGGTCCTGATAAGGAAAGTCCATACCTTGTTGTTTTGTGGGAATTTATAAGCTTGGCTCTCACCTGGTGTAAACTTCTCTATATTGAACTCCTTTTCAGGACACCTGGTTTCATCTGAGTCTGTTTACTTTCTGGAATCATATAGGAACTGGAAAACTATTATCAGCTGGGGAAAGATAAGGATTGAGTGCTTTTAAGCACAAACCAGCATTGCTCTGTCAGATGCCTTCAGAATTACAGCAAAATACAGACCATCCTGATTTTTTTCCCCAAAACATGCATGTCCTGTTTTCTTCTTAAACTCATAAGCAGGCTGAGCTCAGGCACTAGCTTTGAAAAGGACAGAATCTCAAAAACTATTTCAAGCATTTTACAGAAAGGGAGCCTTTTGTAGGATGTTCTCCATAGGAGCTTCTTAACTGATTATTTATTGCACCTCTGCAGTACTACTTTAAACCTTTTTTTGGTCAGGCATTTGGACTGGTAGTGTGGAGGACAAGTATACTGGTATCTACAGAAGGACAGTGTTTGCCCTTGTTGAACTTCATTAGGCACCTCCTGGCCCAGCTCTCTGCCTGTCCAGGTCTCACGGAACGGCAGTGCAGCCTTCTGGTGTCTCAGCCACTCCTCCCACTTTCGTATTAGAAGCAAACGTGCCGAGGGTGCACTCTGTCCAGGTCACTGACGAACATGCTGAACAAGAGCGGACCAAGCACTGAACCTGGGGGCACACCACTGGCAGTAGGCCTTGAACTAGACTCTGCAACACTTATCACAACCCTCTGAGCCCTGTCATCAGCCAGTTTCCGATTCACCTCACTGTCCACTCATCTAACCCACCAAGTTCTAAGCCTACCTATGCAGATGCTACAGGAGACAGTGACAAAAGCCTTACTGAAGTAAATGTAGACAACACCCACTGGTCTCCCCTTACCTACCTAGCCACTCAGGCCATCACAGTAGGCTATCATCAGATGGGTCAGGCATGATTTCCCTTTGGTGAATCCATATTGATCACTCCCAATAACCACCTTTTCTGCACAGGCTTATAGATGACCCCCAGAATGGGCTGTTCATCACCTCTCTAGGAGCAGAGGTGAGGCTGACTGGTCTGCAGTTTCCTGTAGTTTTCTGCGATTACATTTAGAATATAATTTTAATATTTTGCCAGGGAAGCTGAAGCCATTATCGAGATAGGAATTTCTCAGCGTATTTATATCTATTATGTAGATTCTCTGGAAATACAGAGTTCTTTGATCTAACTTAAGCTAGTCAAAGAGATAAGAGAAATGAGATTGATTTGAGCTATTCTGAATCTCGGGGAAAATGAAACAGATAGATATAAATCAAAGGAGGACTGTTGTCCGGGTTCCCTGTGCTAGTCTAGCTGCTTCTGCAAGAGTCTCTCTTATGCATTATCAAAGAAACACAGGTCAGAGGTATATGCTCTATATTTACTTGAAATTTTCTAATTAAATGTCATTGGTAAAAATAGCAATAAGCACCGAGCAATAATATAGCTATATCTGATTCTACTGAACAGTACTTTATTGCTCATTCCTCCTCATCTCATAGCAAGGGGGTGTTCTTAAAGGGTCATGAGACTGATTCTAGCAAAGATACTGAGCTTACAAAGCTGTGATAAGAAAACTAATCAAATCAACAACAACAAAAAAAATCCCTGTTTTAGAGACTTCTGAATAAATGGATAGCAAATTTGGAGTTCTGAGTCAGGGACACCTCTTTTATTTATCACTCATTTGTTAAGTGTTTCTGTTTATAGAAACAAGCACATACAAATGATCTGATATAAACAAGCAGGTAACAGTGATTGAATACTTGTTCTAGAGACCTTGGATCAAGTGTGAGTAATCTTAGATTTAATTCTTCTCCTGCAGTTGTTAATGGAACCCAGAATGCAAGAACTTAATCTTATCTAAATAACCTGACCTATGCAACACCAGAAAAGCCACAGTATATGTGGCTTACACAGATGGTACATATACATTTCTTGCTTATAAGTGAAGGAAAGTCACAATTTCTGCACATCAAAACCTCTATTAGAGTATGGTGCTGCACTGAATTCACAGTATCCACAGGACATGACATTCTAAATGATCATCATCAGGCACAACACTGCAGAAGACAAATGTAGACTGAAACCAATAGAGCTTACACTTAGGATACCGAAATGGAAGTTTTACCTCTATCTGTTGGTGCTCAGGTGCTCAACTCTCAATCCTAGTGTACCAAGAGAACCAAGGTATGACCTGTCCATGGGCAAAATTAGCTCATAAATTCTTCTGTCATAATAATGATGTTCAAAGTAAATATTCTAATAAGATTATCAAATAAAGGCATCATTTCGCCCTCTACTCTGCCCTGGTCAGGCCCCACCTGGAGTACTGTATCCAGTTCTGGGGTCCCAGGTACAAAAAAGACAGGGATCTCCTGGAGAGAGTCCAGCAGAGGGCTGCAAAGATGATTAAGGGCCTGGAGCATCTCCTCTTCGAGGAAAGGCTGAGTGAGCTGGGACTGTTCAGCCTGGAGAAAAGAAGGCTGAGAAGGGATCTGATTAATGTTTATAAATACCTTAAGTGTGGGACACAAGGGAAAATGGCCAGCCTCTTTTCAGTGTCTGTGGGGACCGGACAAGGGGCAATGGCTGTAAATTAGAGCACAGGAAGTTCCGCACCAACATGCGGAAGAACTTTTACCCAGTGAGGGTGACAGAGCCCTGGGACAGGCTGCCCAGGGAGGTGGTGGAGTCTCCTTCACTGGAGATATTCAAGACTCGTCTGGACGCCTGCCTGTGCAATATGTGCTAGGGAGCTGCTTTGGCAGGGGGGTTGGAATCAATGATCTCTGGAGGTCCCTTCTAACTCCTACAGTACTGTGAATAAAGGGTTAATACTAATATTCTAATAGGAGTATCAAAGAAAGGATTTTAAGCTGAGGTCTGCTAAACTTGGGAAAGGATTAAACATTAATCATCTGTGCTAGTAAAGAACTAGACTTGACAATGATCATGGCTCTTCAGTCTTATGTTCTCCTTCTGAAGAATCACCCAACCCAGGGTAAAAAAAAGTAACAGGAGCAACAAACAAGTCATAAGAAAGTACAACTGTATGGGTAAGACAATGGAAGAACCACCTCTAGAAGAAACATTGCCATATTTCATAAGTTTTCCTGAATATTCAGCTCAGTAAGAAATGACTCAGTGGTGCTATGGGAATAGCAGAAATAGTTCTGTAAGTATTCTATGAGAACAATTTGGCATACATTATGTAAAAGAAACTTCAAGTAATCTTTAAGTCTGACAGTAGTGGCAGAGTTCCAAGGATCAAATATTTGGGTAAAACTGTGCACCTAAGCACTGATCAAGGTTATACTTTTAATAATAAAATCTGACTATTGTCAAGACCAAATGCTATAGGATAAAATAAATAAATAAATAAATAAGTATTGCCAGGTTGTAAATGAAGAAGCTAAAGGTTTATCAGCTTCTTTAAAGGATATTATTCTTCCTTTTCTGGACATTACTTTAGGAAAAATAGTGCCTTATATTTGCACAGGGATAAAATAAGAACTCTGATGCAGGCTGTATAATTACAATTCTACCTGACACATAGAGCTATACTGCATTCTGGGAGCTGCTAGTGACAGAAAGAGTGATACTGGGAGAACAAAGCATAGTTTTCTCCTTAACAGAGAGTCTGGCTTTCTAGTTTATAAGAAATAACACACACATCATGGGAAAAAGAGAACTTCTTTACCTTTATGCCACAAATACAGCAGCATTATCTTTAACCTTCACGAGTTTCTAGTAAATCAGTTAATGGTTACCTTTTCAGGAAACAGTGAGACAAATATATTATAAGGAGTTTGCCAGGCAGAATGATCTTGGTACCCAAAGTCCTTAAATTTTATCGTTTTCTTTAAGAAAAAAGGAAAAGCCACAATATTTGATTCACTCTAGAATGTGATTTTAATCCTGCTACTTCTCAATCCTAGTAGTAATGAAAACAACACTAAATAACATATTTCTACTGGAAAGAATCAAGGTCCAGGCAAAACAGTCCCTCTGACTAGTTCCCCAGAGAGTCCTCTGGCAGGGTACACTGAGTAGCCTTTCACAGACAGATTTAGGTAACTGGGGATCCTTCCATACATGGAGACAGAGATGGAATTGGACCTCCTGAAAAGAATCAAGACTGATATATGTGGTAGTCACGAAAGGTCACAGGACAGGCAACTGAAATAAATCAAATATGAAGTTGAATTATACATGAGATTAAAGTACTTTTACTGGACAAAGGGCCAATCAGCTGTGAGAGTGGCCAACGGGGCATGTCCAGGAAACAGCATGGGAATGACAATATCTTTGATGTATGGTCATGATTACTGTATATCTGAGCAGCTCGTTACATGTGGAGTGAGAAAACATTCATGGGTACAGGACTATGCCTCTCCTAAGGTTAAAATAGTCATGTAAAACCCCCCAGCCCTTAAACCCCTGCCTTTCTCCCATGCTTTGTAATTACAGACCTGGCAAAAATACAACCTGCACGTGAGAATACCCATGAGTAATCTGATATGTCATGTTGTATTTCTGAGATATTGCACTACAATATGGCACTCATAATGACAACTCCACAGAAAGGTGATGCTACCAACTCCTGATCACAGGTAGGTTATAAATAGAGCGTGTCATCCTTGAAAATCAGGCAGCCTTGCCAACTGGGAAAAGAATTTTCAATTAAATTTCCACAGATCTATAACACTATCAGAAAAATATATTTTTAAAAAGGCAAATAATCTATTTAATACTCAGACAGATGGAAGAATTCATCTTAGTGGTTTGTGGTATAACAGTAGCACAAGAAGTCAAGTCTTTGTCCTGACAAAATTCTACTTTATAGCTAAGGTGGGAAAATCTGTTAATTTTGGCAAAAATTCATAGATGGATCTAGTTTTCTTTAATAAAGTTTGTATATATCAAGATTTATTACGAACTCAGTGATGGCAAAGAGAGGAAAAACCACTCTGTTTTTAAAGAGTCAAAGTGGACTGAGATTCTATTGATTTCTTATTCAAAAATGTCTTTTCATTTAAAAAATATTGTTACTTTTCAATAAAGTTGTTCCCTTAAGTTTTTGTTTTTCAGTGAGGCAAAAAGTATGCTAGGTGGAACCCTTTGGTGTTTGTTCTTCACCAAATAATATGACATTTAGACATGTTTGGTAGAAAAATATCTCATCTTTTGACAGTTCTGTTAGGAGGATGAGGTCCAAAGAGAGGCCAAAGTATATTTCCTTTGCATATTAACAGTTACTGAGTTTCCCATAAGGATTATAGTCGGATCTGTAAACTGCATTTCATGATAAATTAACATGGTAATGAACATGTCTGAGCTATTAGGCCACTGCAGTGCATCTCACCTAGCCATAATTACTGACAAAGAAAGCTGTGAGACCTTTAAAAAAATCAAACTGGAGCAAAAAAGACCATCAGTATTTAAAGTGAACTGTGCTTCCCTAATACACCACCTTATTCCTGAGGCTTTCATAATCAAAGAATCACTGCATAACAATACCAATGAAAATTACTACATATGTGAACGTTTGGTGCTGAAAAGAAAAATGATTGATGAGAACAATATTGAGACTTAAATATCACCTAATCACAATCAGCAACTTTTAGCCTGTAATCTACCTGCACAACCAAATGCATGTGAGAGAAAAGACAAAATTGCACTAGGTCTTTCGCAGGAACAGGCAGCTGAGAAACAAAACACATGATGGCAAAAGCTTCACTGCACATTTCTTGAAATATTAAATAGCTGAAAATTAAGGTATCAAAAATCCAGACAAAGGGGTATTATGCTCCACAAGGTCTTTATTTGAACTGTATGTGACAGAATTATTTGCTTTCAGATCTTTGTGAAAGTTTTTCCTCTGCCAGGCAGTATTCTCCTCTGAAACAGTTTCTACCGCTTCAGCGATGGTCAAATGTCAAATACTCACACCAGGGAAGTAGAGAACTGTAGCTCATCCCTATCATCTTGGGCACACCAAAATCTTCTCTAACTATTTTTCACCAGCCTGTAATACGTAGGTAACAACACTTATGTGGCTTTTGAAAATATTTCTCAAGTGAAAAATGCTGAGATATAATACTGATGAGTGGCATCAACAGAAATACAGTTAAAAATCCACCCTTTTATTGCCCTAATAAACGCACAAATTTAAAATGCAAACGTTTTATTCTAATTAAGAAAACTCATTGATGTCTGCATGCAATTCTTTTAATCTCTCTACGCTGAGAGGTTAAACACTGCACATAGACTGTTAACATCATCTTTTTTTTAGACAGAGCTCCTTTTAAAAAAGCTGCCTTGGAGGCTGAAGGGCATGGAGTGCAGTGTGGGCAACACAGCTCCCCAAATGCCAGGATACGCTGTCAAAAATACGTGGGAGATCTAGCAGTGAGGATACATCTGCACACGCTTTGGTCACATCTGCACAGCAGTAACAGGCACAGATAGGCTTGCAGTTGCTAATTCTCTTCAGCATCAGATTTGTCCTCTCCAGCACTAAAAAGACCAGAAATCAAACCCAAGAGTAAGTTGTATGTGGGACTGGTGACAACCAGAAACAGCTCATTTACGGACCAAATATGTGTGTATGGTCTGTGGCGCTTTCTGGAAGACGCATTCCCAGTTGCTAATTACCTTTGATTGTCTTAACACTGAATGTTTTGGGGCTTGGAAGTAAAAAATTGAAACAAATAAGGACTGGACGTGCTATTCAAAGCAATAAAACACCATGAAGAACGTGTCCTTTGTAAAGGGCATCACCTTCAGAAAAGGCAAAAGGGAATCAGAGATACAGACATTGATTTTATGATCATTATTTAATGCAGAAGGACATGAGGGTCCTTTGAAGCTGAAAATTATTTTAATCAAGCTATTACCTATTTTCATCCTAAATCAATTTCCCTCATAGGCTTTAGCTGAAATCAGTAAGGTAATAAATGTCAGTCCTGTAAATTCAACGTGAGTGAAAGTTCATAAGCATCTGTTCCTTAAAAAGATTTATGTGCAAACTTTGGCATTTTTTCCCCAAAGCCTGATGATGGATGTGTAAAGGTTCACAGCCGTGCCTGACAAGGGTGGACACTGGAAAACAAAAGAAACAGCACCCTTGCTGATGAAAGGCAAAGAGTTAGCCAAGCTTAACCTCTTGGGAAATGGTTCCACCTTAAGCACAAAGAGAGCTACAATTTACTTTACTATCATATTAAAAGGTTCGTAAAACTACTGGATAGTATCCAGGTTCTCCAAGGAAAGCACAGCAGACTGACAGATCCTGGGTCATATCAGAAGCCTTCACAGCAATGTGACAACCCAGAGAGGTACACTTCACATTTGGTGTAAGATAATTAAACCAGAATAATTTGGAGGTTTGTGTACTGTAAAAAGAATGCATTTAATACTGACCAGGATAAATGTTTTGTATGTAATTGAAGTCAAGCATTTAGAAGGGCACCAGGACACAGAGCAGAAGCAGAATCCATGGCAGGTCCCCCCTAACTCTTGCATAATCTCCAGGCACAGTTTTAAATGACCTTGTTTATAACCATAGCCGCCTTTCTAGCAGAGGATTTTAGAGTTCTGTTGGTTTCCCTGGCAACTATTAGAAATGCAAGCAAGATACAACACAGAAAAAAAGTATTTTACCCAGCCCTATTTCCAACAATTGTGCTAATTTCCCTCTCCTATCAAAGACAATTTCACAATAAAATTTTCCCTTCCATATCAAGAGTGTCAAGAAAAACAGATAATACAACTGCTTGACCACAGTAAAGGCCTTTTCATACCTCTTTTGCCACTGCATCTGATTCTGCCTGGAGTTGTACAAAACAAATGCCAAACTTTTCGAGTTTTGCACAACAGCTTTTAACCTCTGTAGGTTAGACCTGTTCTGGTTTTGGGGGGATGGGTGCAGGGAGGTTAAGCAAAACACAGAAGCGTCTCTCTTCTCAGCTCTATACCTTATTGTCCCAACTCGCCCCTCTCCTGTTCTGTATCACACGGCACACCAGCAGTGGTGCTCATAGACCACATGCCAGAAGAGTCATTTCAGCCTAATTCAGTAGGACTGAGGTGGTGACTTCTCTCTGTTTCCTGTCCCTCATTATTATTCCAACACCAACTGAATTTAATTTCTGCAGAAGTGCCACACTGGCATCTTCTTTTCCCCCAGTACCGGCCCTCGCAGCCCGCCTCTGCTGCTTACACAGATTCACCTTCTCAACATGAATGTCATATTCAAAAGAGAGACGATTGCTGAGTTGTAAAATCTGTGTGGGTTTATCCTCTGTTTGGCAGAGTCGGCATTTACATGGACAAGTAATACTTGGTCACATCGCAAAGCTTCCACCGGAACTCAGCAATGAGCAGGGGATGACCTTGAAACACGCAGATGAAAGGAAACATTATGTGGCAACCACAGCTGTGAAAAGCAGGGGAAATCCCCCCCTCCACCCCCGAATAAATAAATAATTAAATTAACAAACTCAGAGATGAGGCAAGAGGAAGAGCAAAGAGTTAAAGATAATAGAGAATGTGAAGATTAAGTGAGTCTGTAGCAGGAAATGGAATTTCAGCCCTTTACTGACAGATCTGGTGGAAAAAATAGGTATTTATGTTTCTGAAAGACTGTGTTTACAGCAAGGAGAAAGGGGCAGGATGCAGAACCGAAGTGTGCTTTTAGGTAGGGAACAAAGGTAACAATAACATACAGAAGTCTGTCAGGATTTTCTATAAATTCTTTACAGTCTCTATACAATTTTGTAGCTATAATCAATAGATTCACACTTCAATATTCCTTCTACAGCTTCAAAAACATTTTCATATTTTTATAAAATACATGGCTGATTCTCAAACTGTTTTTAAAAGAAAGAGTTCTCAGAGAACAAAACCAAATGAAGATTCTAGCCTATTTAAAACCCTGTGTCTTCACCCACAGGCTTTTCTGTCTGTGCAAACCTATCTCATTAACATAATCTTATCTCCAGACTAACTGAGGAAAGCTAGGTGCAGTCGACAACAGGGTAGCACATCTACTCTTTCCAGGCATTTCTAACAAATCAGATGCATGAAGCCTGGAATGTTATTAGCATTCTTCAATAAAAAAGCACCAAGGAAAACTGTGTTGCTTCGTGATGTAACTTGGAAGTTCCTATTCAAAAGGTAAATCCAGAGAGAGCATAAAATTGCTTCATAAAGACAGAACTGGGAAGAAACAAATTGTACCAAACTGACCTTCTGTCTACCAAGTCAAATGACAACCATATCCTGTAAGCACGTGTGCCACTCTCAGAAAGGGTATTTGCTTTGTCTCCGCTTTTAACTTCGGATCTGCAGTTGCCTTCATACATCCTCAGTGCAGTGCAGTCTGCTGCCGAGATGCCTGAGCCAGCTACGAACAGGCAAACCCTGAAACTCGCTGCAGGATAAACAGAGCAGTGAGGTGCTAATTAGCACAGCCAGCACAAACACACTGCTTCCATGTGCTGGTGTCACTGTAAGACATCCTTCTGTGTCAGGTAGAAGTACCAGCTTACTGATTGTTAGGTTAGACTCTTAACCCAGGGTCAAACTGTGCTATACAAGCCTGAGCTGTGTAGAACTTCTTAACAGACTTTGTGCTATTTGTTATTTTTCTTAAAAAGACCCACCACTGGCAACCAAGGGCCCAGCTGTCAACCTTCCTTTTCTTAAAGCAATGTCTGGCTTCAATGTTTACCAAAAAAGCAACCTTGAAATGTAATCTTAGTGGCTCAGAAACCTGGAAGCCAAATGAAGAAAATCATCAAGGAAAAAAAGCTAAACCAAAACAAAAGCCTCAATCATTCAATCCACAGTGTTTGAAGGCTCGTATCTGACTCTGTATTGTACCTCCTGTGAATCCAGCCCTTTACAGAAGGGGGGTATAGTGTAGATACTACTTCCAGCACATGTTTTGAAACTTCACTGGTTTGAAAATGCTGTAAAATAGTCTCATTAACTCTGCTGTCATTTCAGAGACCCAGTCAGTCTTACATAACTGCGGGGCACATGCAGAAGATAAGATAACACGTCCATTCCTCCTTCCTCCAACTAGACTCTCTAGTTTTAAACGTTGCCTAGTGAGGTTCCTGTCATGGCAAGGGTTGTGGACAACTGCCTCATGAAGGCAGATTTCGGGTAATTCCTGCTGTCTTAACCCAGCAAGCAGAAATGACTGTTCCAATGATCAGATGGGATTTGATTTTTAGCTCTCACTAAAAAGTGCTGCCCTTTTAACAGCCATAATTTGCAGGTCAAAAATGACTATAAGTGCACTTTTGTGGCCTCTAACTGTATAACAAGTCATTATATTTGGGTTTCTGATTACACTTGTTCAGATGTTCAGATGACAAGCTCCATTTGGAAGTAATTGTGATAACAAAAAGGGACTAAATCACAGAAACTTGCTCAGCATTTTGGTATTATCCACAGTGCCATATCATTTTACTATGGCAATGCCATCCAAAAACCCCTGTTTTGATGAATACTGATTTTTATTCAATGACGACACTGTTTCAGTCTGTTCTCCACATGTGCCTCTCTTCTTCTGCAATTGTGCCTCATGCAGAATCACAGAATTATTAAGTTGGAAAAGACCTTTAAGATCGAGTCCAACCATTAAATGGCACAGACCAGAAAAGATAGTATAGATGTAAACCCAAATATAGCTCTACTTGAAAGGACATGTCTGCACAGATGCTGAAGTATGGTACAGACACCTCCAGCCAACTCCAGAACCAGCCTAATTGTATTTTCTTCCCCTTCAGTAAAGGCTGCAATTTTGTTAGAGCAGTCAGAAAGCTTAGGAAAAACATAATCAAAGTATTTAAGCTTTCAAAAGAACCCTAAGGCAGAGAAAAAACTGTATTGGGTTATGGGTGTTGCAGAACACCAGTTTTTATAAAATAATGGAATAATGGAGATATTAGCCTTATAAACTACAGAGTCTGTGGAATAAAGGACTCATACAGGGAAATTCATTCAGCAATATATTTGTTGAGTGGCTGTAATCATTCTTACAAGAAATGTTTTTCTTGAACTTTGCCTTTACCTTTACTAAAAAAAAAGCATTTCAGGACTGCAACTTTAGTTACTACTTTATTATAATTATTAATAAAAATTCTGATACTTCAAGCAAACCAGAAATTTTTGAAGTATAAAAAGATTAAACTTTGGGTAAAGCTATTTACATCAAGGAACTAGGATTTTATGCCTTGAATCAATGATATCAAGCATTTAGCTCAGCTTCAGTAATGTTATTTCTCCTAGGAACAGGAAGTGCTTCCATTAATTTAACTATGATGGGTTGAGACAAGCCTTGTTTGGAATGTTATGCAATCTATCTGGAAGACTACTAATGAAAAAAAAGGGAAAAAGAAGGGAAAAATAAATAGGTGTTTACCAGTGCACTAGAAATTGTTCATCCTCTCCAACCAAGAAGTAAAAATCCTGAGTATATTGAGAGAATTGAAGATGTAGAAGAAATTGCTCACAGAACACGAGGAAAACAGAAACTGCCAGATTCTATTAAAAAGCCTCCACAAGGTAGGACCACAGAAGCACACAGAGGGACTAAAGGGCATTCAACACTGCTCATTCTCAGTAGATTCCTGACCCAAAAACTTTCATTTGAGGAACCCTGCAGCATGAAATGATTCAGCACTTGCTTGGTGAGTGAATTTAAACATGGGGAGTTTCCACTTAGTACGCGCATCTGGCAAAAGCATTGACATTCCAGATGCAATTCATTAAAGAGCTCAGTAATTTCAGCAGTTACAAACCAAGAAATGGGGAGACAAGGGTTAACTTTAGGTTGCAATTTTTGTGTCTTTGTGTCAAAATCCCTGTCTAGTCATTGGATGAACTGGGCTGTTCAGTAGAACTAGGCTGTGGGCCTAGAGCTCTCCACTCACTATGCCAGACACGTAAGATACATGGCTAGTATCACTTTCTGTGAATACCCTTCACAGCATGTGTATGCTTTTGGCAGTTGTGTGTAAATAAAAAAGTGACGTAGACACTTAAGTGTTTGCATCAAATAATGCACTGTTAACATTTGCAATGAAGAAGTTTTTAACAGACTGTGTAGATGAAGGCAGCAGCAAACATAAAAACCCAATTGTTTTTAATCTGTTTGGAGATACTGTTATCATGAAGAGATAGTATAAAGCTGTTTCTCAAAATATTTGAATGGTGTCTGAATTCAATGACTCTTCCAGTTCCTAACTCAAATTCTGACTTAATTGGGTAGAAGATATACATACACATGCCCAGAGTAGAGGCAGACAAAAACATCAGGTCTGGAAATACTGTGTGTTTCCCCTGTCACAAATCAGAGACTGCAGCAAAGGGAGGTTAGGCAAAACGCCCAAAGTCAAGGAGAGTAAGATATAAATAGGAACTGAAATGGGGTAAACACTAATCTCTTAGTTTGCTGATAGCTAATTTCCTTATGCGTCCTGTCATTAGCCTAACTGGGCTAAAGGTATCATTTTTCAACATAAATATCTTACTCCTTTAACCAAAAACCAAGTCTTAATTTAAAAGTATGGATTCTGTTTTGTTCTGAGAGACATGGGTCCACTGGTAGAAGTAGAAAGAATAAAGGTCACAGGAGACATAATTAGAAATCCTATGTCAGCTATGTAGGCTAGTGTCATTATCCCAATTTCTCAAGGGAAGGAAGGAAGCAGCAGGAACAGCTTCTAACAGGTAAGCTATAGGGTCTTCAGTGCGGCTACAGTGAGAAAGAGCAGTGCAGTTACCATCAATAAAAATGACTTGGTAAATAAAGATGCAAAATTCTCAAAGGACTAAAGTGGTAGTTTCACAAAAAGTACATTATGGAAGGAGATATCAGGATGTTCACTGTGACTCTACAGCTAATAAACCAAAACAAGTAGAATTTAATTTTTAGTCCTCAAAAAAAAGGTAAATAAGTTATCACAGCATATATCATGACTGAGTTCGTTCCTGAGATAACATCTACCTTAACCAGGAAAGATATTCTGACATTTAAAGAGACAATACCTAGAGAAATCTTTAAGAATGATCTGTAATAGGGAAGAAGCACATCAATAAAAAGAAAAATAAGAAATAGTCTAATTGGCCAAGTTTTTCTGAGATCATACTGCATACAGTACATTGAGTCATAAACCTTCAGATTATGTACTGAATTTGATGTTTCATCTTTACAAGATGAATGAAATCAAACAAAATTTCAGTAGCTTCAGGTAGTTGTGCATTTTACCCAGAAGAAAGAATGCAATAGTGATGCCCTGTAAAGATGACTTTATTACACAGTCAAGTATTTGTAGATTATCATTTGAAGTAAAAAATCCCCATGAAATTTAGTCATGAAAGTGCTAGCATAAGAGTGCTATCAAGAGAGTTCACCATTTTCATTAAAAGTCTAGTCAGAGACATCTTCTGACCTAACACAGCACTATATCCATGGGCTTATTGTGTTAACTCAAGTTGCTGTTGTCATAAACATTCGGTTTAGTCTCTATAAATTCTGACACTAACTTAGACTGTAAAGAATTTTTACCACATTAAAATAGAGAATCTACTATTAATCACCAGATTGCACAAAATTATGCTGATGTTAATATTTCCATAGTTTAGAAAGCAAATCATCAATGGAAATTGCCTGAAATTGAGATGAGTATCATATCCAAACTGCTTAATATTTACTAGAAAATTTAATATTCACTTACTAAAATTCTCATTATAAATGCTTATAAATAACAGATTATGTGGAAGTGCAAATATGAGCACTGTTATTCTGTAGATACATCTCATTTTCTATGTTCTGTGTTTCTAGTAAAGTGTTTTGCACAACATTAATACAGACAAAGGCTTTTTCCTCCTAATTGAGGTTCTTTAAGAGAGTTGCCTATAAATGTAGGAGATGTAATTTTCACCTGTGTGTGGTGGTTCTGCCCCAGGCATCAGCTGAGTGCCAGGCACTGCCTGCTCACCCCTCCCCAGAAGCAGAACCAGACAGAGCCTCAGGCAGGTTGGGGTACAGACAGTTCCTGGCACGGCACAGCACAGCGAGAGGAGCAACAACAGAGCCTGGGGCAGAACACATGCCCAGGTAACACAGATCACTGCACTGACCTGACTGATGGCACTCAGATTATCCCAGAGTTGCATGGACCCACCTCTCCTCTCCCAGCCCCTTTTATGGGTGCATGACATCATGTGGTATGGAAAGCACCCTTGGCCAGCTTGGCTCACCTGTGCTGGCTGCTTGGGGAAGTCAACTCTGTCCTGGCTGGAACCAGGACACCGTGAACTAACACTGCTCCTTATTCATAAAGTAGCTACAAATTTGCACATGAATCAGGTGAATTTCAGAATTTCAGAACTACCTTGACAAAATAAATCACTCAAAATGACATCAAAACACTAAAATTTCCATGCAAACAGCAAAATACATGAAAGGAGACTGGGAGATATGTCACACTAAGTGATAATACAATTTGCTTGGGCTGAACCCTGGTTCATTCCTTTCTACGATGGTGTTGCGCTTCAAAAAACTGACTTTGAAGTTGAAGAGTAGAGAATTGGCTCCATTCGATTACAGTGGAGAAGTTCAAATGAGTGCTGCTGCTCTCGGTGGCAAAAATCCTGAGGTGAAGTGTGCTGAATATAAACCATCTGGCAGAATTTAACAGAAAGGTCTACACCCAGAGTAAGCTTAAACATGAATTAGGAGACAGGAACAGGACAGACTTTGGACTAACCAAGCCACAGGGGAGGAATTAAACTAGTTCAGCATGGAGAAGAAACTGAAGCTCTCGTGTGGAAGAGATGGGTACCAGATCTCTAACAGCAAGGAAACCTCTGCTCTGAAATGTGCACAACTCTCCCTCTGTGGAGAGGTTTGCAGAGCCATGAAAAGTAACAGCAGGATATATTGCTGTTTCTTGGGTTTCTTCCTGAATTCTGAAATACTCAGGTTTCATTTGATACTGAGAGTCTATTTGCAAATAGTTTATAAAAAAGTTAAAAAATTATATGTTTGATGATCTTGGTATGATTTTGGCAAACAGCTTGCCAAAATCCCAGCTAACAATTATAAAAATTTCTGTTAATATTTGTTAAACTTTCACAATATTTTTAGGGTTTATTATGTGTATAACTTCTAATAATAAATGTTTTCATGCATTATAATTTATGAAACCATGGCATAATGAATAAAAATTTAAAGTGTGACTAACATTTGCTTTCAACATGATAAATTATAATTTTATATTGGACTAGTGATATGCAGGTACTGGAAAATTAACCAGTCAACCAAAGACTTCATTTAAATACAGAAAAATTATTTTGCTATGTACTTTTCGGGGAATATAAAATCTGAGGTGGAAAAACAACAGCAAAAATTGTGATAAATTAGTGAATAATATTAATTGTAAAATACTGCTGCAAAAATTAATTTGCCACACTTTACTGTGTATATAAAATTTATCTTCAGGTCTTCAATATTAGGAAGGAATGATACATTTCAGAAAAATACTTCTAGATCTTTTTATATTGTAGACAAAGTTACCCCAAAGCGATAATTTATGGTTTTAGCTAATTGTGGATACTTTCTTTTTACTATGGTGCAAGCTGTCATGTAAAGGGAAAAAGTGGAATGTGTTGGACTTTACCCAACCTTTGATGCTTGCTTGTGTTTTTACTTTTTTTTAACCCACTCCCCCTATTTTTTTTCCTTGGTGGGGTGGGGGGCAACTAGAGAGTCACTGCATGGTGCTCGGGGCCAGCTGGGGCTAAACCATGACACAAATATTCTGCTAATTTAGTCAATATACACTCAAAAATGTATTTTAGAATTTGTTATTGAAACAAAACTTCCTATTACAACCAAAGACTGATTCATGCTATTTTTTTTTCAATGGAATATGTGAAAATTCTGATAATGATTTTTCTTAGTGTTTTATATATAAAATATCCTTTTGGTAAAAGTAATTTTCTCTCAGTTCTAGCCATACTTCTTTGAAGTCACATTTCCTTGAAAGAATGAGATTTCAGAAAGCAACAGAAACCTGAATGAGTAGATTAAATGAGACTTAACCCTAATCTTTACTATCTGTGAGTTTATTTTTACATCAACAGTACTTTCTGTTGACTCAAGAAAGAATCTTATTTGAAAAATTATATAGGATCAAGTGATTGATGTCTATATCAATGCTATATTTTATTAAGATAAAGTACTATATTTTCACTTGAACGGTTCAGAAGTTACATACAATTTAACAGCATTTCAAATACTTCTATATACTGTCTACAGAGACAAATTTACCCCACTCATCTTCTGTTACTTGCTTCTTGTATCCCAATATACCCCGTGGTCTTCTCCTGTAATGTGGCATGGCTTACTAGTGGATTAATGTTCAAGCCCCAGTAATTACTGGCATGCAGGTTACTGTAGGTATAAGTCATATATCAAACATACGATATTTGTAACAAAGAATATAACTGGTGCCAGTGGACTAAATAATGACTGCACAGTAATTTATAATAAGAAGACATATTTACTAATGAAATACCAAAATGCCTTAACCTGTACCACAAAAAAGAGTGTAAGTTTTAAAGTATCTTAAAATTAGATGCTCTGATATATTTTTTTCAAACAGATCTATAATTTGATATTCTCTGGTTAAAGAAAATGAAAGAAGAAAGTGCACTTTTTTTTCTCTTTTGATGATAAAGAAAGATAACCCTGGGGTGGAATTCAAAGGTTCACTTGAAAAGGTCCCTTTTTCATTCATATCTGGTTTCTTTTTCATATTTTTCTTCTTGGAGGTAAAATCAAGCTATAATTTGTTCTTGTACACAGTTTGTAGGTACTTTGATAAAAAGCAGGATAAAAAGAAAACCTCCACTAGAAAGATCAACTAAGGTTGCTCTGGAGCAAAAGAAGTATTGCACCATTTCTGTCCAGAATTTCACATAAGATATTTTAAAATGCTAAATACTACAAATGCAGCAACCCCTCATTTCACATAGATGGATCAAAACACAATGGACTTCCCGTACATGAGATATAAATGTTACTGAAACATTTTGATCCCACACGTTCCTAGAATTTCTGGGCATCTATCTAATCCAAACACATAGAACCCTTCTATCATGCTTCATTATGTAAGGGTGAATAAGCCCTCTCAGTCCTCCTAGAAGCTTCCTCTTTCAGTCTCCTCTTTTCTATTCTGTTTATCAGCCCAGCTCTTCTCTGGACCTATTCCAATACTAATTCTATTCTGAAGCTACATAACTTGAAAAATAAGGTCTCAGCAGGCTCTTAAGCAGCACTATTGATACTTTAATATTTCCCCCATAAACACTTTCCCTCAAGTATTCCAAAAGTATATGTAGCATTCCAACAACTATACCATACTGACAACTCTTGTCATTCTGTCATCAAAATTATCTACTTGATCTACTGAACCATCTCCAACTGAAAAGCACTCTTCTATAGAAGAAATAGTCATTACTTTCCCATGCACGTGATACTCATACATTACTGTATTTAAACCTATTTCATTACTCCATCCAGAACTTTTTATAAAATGATGGATCTTCCTCTATACAACTTTGAAACTTATGCTTACTGCTTTTTAATACTTCATACTTTGTGCTAGTTTTACAAAGAAAATACTGAACAGTTTTGACCTCATGAAAATTTTTTCAAAAATGTCTCTAATTCTACTACCTTTCAAGTAAATGAGATACAAATTCCCCCTTAGACACTAATTCAAATTAATAGACAGATGGAAAATACATTTTGTGCTAATTATATTTTTGATTATTTGCCATTCTATGCACAACCTGATTCATCACTACCAGCAACACTTCTGTTCTAGATTATGAATCCAGTTTCTCCTTTTGTAACAAAGAGGTTGAAGTCACATTAAATCCTCAGAAACTTAAAATGAAAGGGACTTTTGATAATTAAAATCGTAAGTTAACATAGCAGAAAGAGGAGGTGAAGAAAAAAAGAACAAGAATATTGAACAAACATGAACAATTAGGAGAACAACATTATTACTATATATCCTTTCAAAAGAATATATACTTAATAGAAAAATAAGTTAGTTCTACCATATTCTTCAGCATGAGTTCAGCTTGCAGTCCAAAGTTCATAGTATCCCTAAGATGCATTACAGCTGATGTTATCTTAATCATCATTCTCTAAAATATTTGATCTGTGGATTTATTTCATCTTTGCAATGTGCTTTGTCCTCACTGTTTCCTTTTAGCTTAATACAGTACTTATTTTATAGCTGCCTCTCTGATACACCTCTGACAGGCAGCACTTAGTTACAGAATTAATGATAGGCTTGTTTGCCATTTCAGCAGTTGGTGGCTGACCGATGTTGAGACCCGTCTTCTGAATTTTTTGTCTCAAATGAATTGTAGCCACGTTTACTGATAAGATGTTGAGTTTCAATGCCAGTATCAATGCCACCAAATGCTTTCCAAATCTTGAAGCCATCTAAACTACTACAGTTGTGTTTTCTCCTACTAAATCGCTGTCCCATTCTAGCATACATATACAAAAAAGTAGTGTATTTGGACACACTGTAATTTTTCACAAAAAAGGCCAAGGTAGCAAAATTGAAAAGATTTTAGTTCCATACAAAACAGCTGTTTTTTGGGGTTTTTTTTCCCCTAAAAGACAGGTACCTGTTTATGATTTAAACCATTGATAAAAGCAATGCCAGTTTAGTACAGCCCTTGCAAACCGAGACACTCAGATATAACTAGATTACCCAAAAGTTCATGTTTCTTACTAGCCGCTGAGGAAATTAAAGTACAGGGAAGTTATTGACTTTTGAGACAATAGCTGAGACTGCAGTTTCTTCCTTTGAGGCAGTCTTGGAGTAGATTTCTGTGGTCTAAACCTGATGCTCAAAGTCAGAGATAAAACTGAACATGAAAATATTTTTTTCCAGTCTAAGCACTGAGAAATAGTTTCTGTTTCTGAGAGACAAAATAAGTAAGGTCTGACACAGAAATGTATAATTTAGTCACCAATCCTCAAATTTGATGGAAATGAGGAACCTAAAATCACGTGCATCTGTCCTTACCATCCAAAGGTAAAGAGTATGACAACAAGAACAAATCAAGAAGAAATGAAAACCAAACAGAACTAAAAAAGTTCCACATACGTAGTGCCAGAACTTTAAAAAGATCAGGCAGGAAATCTTTTATCCAACACAATTTGACTTTAGACATGCCCTTCAGATACTGAGAATACACATGTGAACTAAATCAGAAAAGTTTCCTACACTGCATTAGCTTTAGGGACAATATTGGAACTACTGGGGGAAATATGGCCTGTGTTATGCAGAAGGTTAGGCTACAAGGTGATAACAGTCCCTTACAACTTTCAGATCTATAATTTAAATAACTTTGCAGGACAAACAGAGGAACTGGAGTTGAACAGCCGAGTAAGCAAAAAAAGATAAATTCACCTCGCCCACCAAATGAAGTTAAGCAAGATTTGCAAACATCTGCAAAAAATAACATTTAAACAGTAAATTTCACAGCCTAACTATGGTCCGTATAGCTGGTACTGGTGTCTCAGCCTACTTTCTACAGTGCAACATTCAGGAGTACAGCTGCATGGAAACCTGACGAAAAACAGGAAATTCCACTCAGCTGAAGATTTTTCCTCTGTTTGCAAATGAACACAGTAAAATGAACTGTGAAAGAGTTTATCTGGTAATCCTTGGCCCTAAGAACTTGAGGCCATGGTTGCATACCCACTTTGATCTGGCATTAGCCCAGGATGCTGCTGAAGAGGAGCATCTGTCCAGACATCCAAAAAATCATCTTTTTCCCGTCCCTTGAGAGGACTGATGCAGCTCACTAAGTGGCCGCACAAGTGATCGTGTCAGTACAATGGAGTCAAGGAGATCATGCAGCCGTGGTAATTGGAAAGACAGGAATGAATTTACATCAGATTTAAATGCCATAATCATGGTCTGGGTCTCTACCAGTTCAGTTGCCTGAAAAGTCTAATATGATAGCTCAAAGCACAAGCATGCTTACTTTCTAACTCATATTAACCCATACGCTGCAACTTGTACCATGGATTTTTAGGTCATTACTTTTGTACTTGTGACCCAAAGATTTATTCAGTTTAGCAATTGCTTCATTGCAATTCACACTGCATCATTGCACAGACTCAGAAAGCAAGCTGCTGAATACAAATATTTGAATTAAAAAAAAGCCCAAAGTCTGTCAATAAAGCCTTTATATGCAAACATAAAGAAAAAATAAACACTCCTGACTTTGTCCTCCAAAGGAACTCTGCCTGGTTTGTTATTGGATATACAAATATGTTAGGAATTCTATCAAACAACATGTTATTTTTAACTATATTCTTATCACAATAAATAAGAATAATGTCCTCTGTGGGGAGACAAACACTTAAAAAGCAGGGAAATTTGAAAAGGAAGCCCTGAAAGACTACTTACAAAAAAGTAAAGATTAAGATAATTTTCTTGCCTTGGCCTTTAAAAGGACATAAAGGAAATGAAATAATTTTCTCAGGACTCAAATTCTAGGCATGTAGAAATCTATGCTAGTGATTACTGCTACCCAAGAGCACATCATGAAAGATCTCCAGGATCCTCGTATGTCATTTAAACTACAAACCTGATAAATACCTCTCAAACCCAGCCACAGGAGGACTGCACTAGTGTGCCCATCAGATCATTAAAGGGTTTTTTACATTCTTGTGTCCCAACTAAGCAGCGGTGTGGCTCTGACATGTAAAGAATGTAAGTCTGATGTGTGGCTGAGGGAAGCCCTCCTGTTGAGTCACAAGGTTCAGAAAGGACCTCCTTGCCTTCCAAAATCCTTCTCAGAGAGGACACTAGGTGTGACCACATCCAGTCTTAGTCCCAGGCTCGGTCAAGGGTTTATATCCAAAGGATTATATATATATAATCACAGCTACATATCAGAGTCAACAATTCCCTGTCAGGGTCCCCAGAGGACTTTCACTGTGACAGTTTGGCAACATTCAAACTAATGTAAGGTTCATTAAAGTGACAGATAAAAAGAGTTCAGGATTGCTGCTGGTAAAGGCACTTACTGCAATAATGCTAATACAGGACTATGGTTATAATTCTAATGCCAGCAAAATACTACCCTGAGTATTGTCACTGAAAAGCTGAAACTGCACTTGCTTACCAATAAGGTGATGCTGTCTGGGGTGGAGGAGAAGAAACAAAGCCCATTGGTTGCCTCTTCAGGGTCTTCAACTTCTTCTCTACCCTCACTGGGAGAAATTTCCTCAATACCCTTTACATCCCAATCTTAGCCGTTCCCTCCCAGGGGTGATGTTTAATGTGATTTGGGTGGAGCATTGAGTACTATTGGCATCCATGTTCAGCATGTATTGCTTTTGTGTCATTACCATATTCAGAGGTGTTAACTTTAATATTCATTTCACAGTTAATGAAGCTAAAGGTCTCACTCTGGGTACTGTGGTGTTCAAAATTCTGTGTAGAAACTGCCTGTTTATTCTGCAGTCTCTAGGCAAAGCAGGGAGTCCTGTTGCTGTACGACTCCCTCCTTTGGCTGCTTCTCACACCAACATTGCAGATCTCCCTCCACAACATCTGTACAAAACACAAGCGGGCACCAGTGTACTTAACCTCTCATGTGCAATTCCCACAGGCTCCACAGCTGCTGTCCCTTCTTTTGGAACTTTCCTTAGAATACAGTGAGGAGGCACAATCCCTGATCTGCAGAGGCTCTTAGTTTACTATGAACGTTAGTTTACTATTAATGTTTGCACTACAACCAAAATACTTATAAGGCATTGCACACTAAATTAGGCAAAGGTAAAAGCATGGTCCTGATATTATACAGTATGTCTTGATTTCACAGCCTTTCTCTTTCTCCATGAGCTCCTCTAGATGTCTTTATTCCATGTTTTTTAGATCATCTATGAGGTGATCAAATAGAACTAGATCCTGATTCTCACAGCCCTGGTTTTCCACAAAATTTATTGTGACATCCATACATAGGGTAAACACTATCTATGTGTCTAAATAAAAATAAAAGCCCCTATGTGGTCCACAAATATAAATCGAATAAATTTATATCTAAAGGGAATCCGCAATGCTTTTTCAACTGCAGAGAAGTAAAAATGTGCACATGAATCTGTCTGTACAATTTTCCATTTATTTCTATTGATAGTTGCTAATTTTTAAAGTGACCAAAACAGCAAAAGGACAGAACAGTCAATCCTGTCAGATTCACAGAAAAAACCATATTTGTCACCTCCTGAAGTGTGGCTCCTCAGTCCAGATCTCCAGTGTTCTCTTTAGCAAAGTCTGCGTTTTGTTTTTCTGGCCCAGATGCTGTGCCTGTCACTCCATCTCAGCTAACCATCCTCATGCTTCGGCTTACCAGAGAGAATGTAAAGAGGAACACCATACCTAGTACTCCACCCAAACACAGAAACTCCATCTTAGCCACAAACCCATTTGTACCCCTTCCTGATTGCTGTGGTTTAGCCCCTGCCAGTAACTGAGCACCACTCAGATGCTCACTCATCCCTGCCCCCAGGAGGGGATGGGAATGAGATAAAGACTTTTAACAGGATAACAAAGGAAGAGAATAATAACAGTAAAAATGGCAACAAGAACATAACCAATAATAATATAAAACAAGGGATGCACAAGTGCAATTGCTGACCATATGCAGAAGGGAAAAAAAGCCACCTGATGATCAGTCTGCTTCCAAGCAGTGATTCCCCAGTTATATACAGAGCATGACGTTATATGGCAGGGAATATCCCTTTGACCACTCTGGGTCAGCTGTCCTGGCTGTGCTCTGCCAGCGTCTCGTGCACATGGAAGAGCATGAGAATCTGGAGAGTCCTTGACTTAGTGAGACAGAACAACTACCCAGCCACAACTGAAAACATCAGTGTGCAACCAACATTGTGCTTATATGACATTGTAACACAGCACTATGGCAGCTACTAGAAAGAAAATTAACTCTACCTCAGCCGAAACCAGGAGACTGTTATAGCTCTTACATAGGGAGGGATTCATTTGCTCTGTGAACATGGACACACAGAGAAATCTCAGCCATGTTCTTGCTATCCCAGTGCTAACTTTGTGGCAAACACTGCATAAAAAGTCCAGTTGTAAAACCCCAGAAATTACCCCATGCTGCTGAGTGCTGATAGATGGGATAGGAGATACTTTTAGAACTGTCTCAGCAATGGTGTAGAGACTGTATAACCCTTTCTAATGTTCTCTAAGCTCTTCTTCATTTTTATGATAGAATCCATTTTATTTAAAATCTCTTATACAGAGTTTCTCTGAGAAAGGCTAAGAGTTCATTCCTCCAGATCTGACAGTGTAAAGCCTCATGGACTTACTTTACAAAAGTAGGTTTAGTTTCATGAGTAAAGTCTCAGAAATAGATTTTCTTGAGCCTCATTTTTATCTTTCCCATTTAGAAGTTCCCCATGAATGCATTTATGCTTTTAGCCAATTATACAGAATTTAATAACTCAGGAAACATGTTCAATAAAGGTACTAAAAAGACTGGAATGCCCAGACTTTGGTACAGCATTCTTCTAATGACCTACAATGGGACTTTTTCCAGTGCTTCCCCATTTCCCATTGTGTATGATTATACATACGGTTTTGATAATAACAGAGCTGTCCCATAGGTCTGATCTCCTAGATACACTATCTTTGTAATTAAACTGTATCTCTTTCTCCCTCCCATTTGAGTGCCTGTTTCACATGCTATAAAGACTGTCTGTCTGTCTGTCCCTAATTTCTTCCAAATTCTACACTTGGCAGTGGTCCCCCTGCATTGTTCCAAGGACTTTCTCCCCTTGAGGCTTTACTATTTCTTGACTACTTACTGTGATAAAGACCAATGTCCCTGTAGAAATTTGTATGCTGAAGACTAAATGCCTCACAATACCAGAACTAACAAAATGCATCAAAAAATATTGTCGCATAAATGACAAAGCGTTAGTATTTGGAAGTGTATGCGGGTCTCTCATGGTTTAACCTCAGCCAGCAACTAAGCACCACACAGCCACTCACTCACTTCCCCACAGTGGGATAGGGGAAACTCACAGGTTGAGATAAAGAGTTTAATGGGTAAAGCAACAACCACACACACAAGCAAAGCAAAACAAGGGATTCATTCCTCACATCCCATGGGCAGGCAGGTGTTCAGCCATCCCCAGGACAGTAGGGATCCATCACACAGAACGGTGACTTGAGAAGACAAACACCATTGTTCCAAATGTCCCCCCCTTCCTCCTTCTTCCCCTAGCTTTATATGCTGAGTATGACATCATATGGTATGGGATATCCCTTTGGTCAGCTGGGGTCAGCTGTCCCAGCAGTGTCCCCTCCCAACTCCTTGTGTACCCCCAGCTACTCACTGGTGGGGTTAGGAGCAGAAGAGGCCTCGACTCTGAAAGCACCACTCAGCAGGAACAAAAACATCCCTGGGTTATCAGCACTGTTCTCAGCACAAATCCAAAACACTGTCCCATACCAGCAACTATGAAGAAAATGAACTCTGTCCCAGCCAAAGCCAGCATAAACTCTCTACAAGAAAAAAAGAAAATTAAATTTATGCATAGAAATGATAATGTAACATGGAAATAGCGCAACAGAGCTTCTACTGTTACAGAATTTTGAGTTGAAGCAGTATCTCTGATACACTTAAACCATAGTCTGATACACTTCTTGATGTGGATCATTATTTACTCATTCACTGTACAGAATTATGCAGAGAGTAGAAGATTATTTTTTTGAAATTAAATAAATGAATTAAATTTATACTGAACCTTTTCATTTGCAACCTGCTTAATTCAAGCAGAAAAAATTTGCATCCTGTCGAAATATTCAGAGTGAAATAACATTTGCTGCACAATGGAAATATACTACAGGATGATCAATGGGGGAGAGATCAAATAAAAGTGGGGTTTTTTAACTACCATTTTCAAGATAAAAACCATTCTAAGAAGTCTGTTACTAAATTAGTCATTATGTGAGATCACATAAGAGAATGTCACCTAGTCTGAAAAAGAACAACAATTTCATGCTCAGAACAAAGAACAACACAGCGTTCCAGTTTCATAAAAATACCAAAGAAAGGAACCAATAGTTTGAAAATTATTGCACTCTGGATGAAAAATAAGACTGGAAACAAGAACAAAAAAAACCCCCCAAAACACCCTGGACAATAAAAGTACTAAGTTGTTGGGGTTTTTTGCGGCAATTACATGATTATTGTGTATTACAAGGAAAGTCTACAGTATAAATTATCTTCACATCTGACTCAATCTTCTGTCCTTCTTTTGGCCTGATATACCCCATTTTGTATCTATTCTGTAAACTGCAAGGTAGAGGTATGTGATAGACTGCCTAGTTATATTTCATTTGTTTGGCTTACGCTAGCTGTAAATATCTGACAGGATGGTGTGTGTCATGACCCATGGGAGACCATGGGATAGTTTCTCAACAGCAAGAAGTTCCTTTTCTCAGCAGTAGCAAGTTTTTCTCTTGGGTCTACAGTGCAGATGAAAAATATCAATTTATTTAGGCAAGATTCAGAACAAGAAGAGAGCTTTTCCTTTGCCTTGAATACCCCTAATTCAATGAGCAGTGGATGTTAGGCTGTCATGCCTGGGTGAAACCAGATCGCACACCAGCCATATATGTTTGCTCCTTTTCCTAAATAGGTACATACAGTTTAAAGTAATCAACCTTCAGAGATAGATTTATAGAGACAAGGAGGGACTGTGAGTTCCTTTCCTCTCTCTGCCCATACTGTAGATGTAGGAACTCCCTGATTAGCATCCCTGCTTCTCTCCTGCTTCCTAGTTCTTATGTAAAGAGAGTAACAGAGTTCATGTGCTGCTAGGTAGGGATGCTTGTCTCCCCTGCCAAAGATGCCTCACTATAGTCACGTATACAAGCATGTCTGCAAAATCATAGTGCTGTCATTCACAGCCAGGATGCAGCCACTTGATTTTTGCTAAGAATATAGCCTATTTTTTGTTTCATTAGTGCTGTATCCTCTGATAAGCAATGAGTCTCCCAGACCCAAGTGTACACTATAAATGAGCACTGGAAAAGCATCAGACAAAGCTTCATTAGGAACATAATATTTCTCATACCCACGTAATTAGCTTTAAATTAGCTGTAAAACTTTTACTTAAAGCAAGAAGCATTTCAAATGTTCTAGTACAACTAGGGGTGCCCTCTTTAACCGGTGTGCATGTCTGATTCCACAAACATAGCATCATTTTGTCTCTGCTCTTTTATTCTCAGTGACAATCGCAGCGAAAAGAATTCTTCCCCTTGGCTGAGATAGATGATGATTGTTGCTGTTAGAGAACAGTCATATTATAACTGCATAATTAAATCCGACTGAAAATCTCTCTCAGTTTGCTGCATCCTGCTACCTAAGGTTCAACCCCTAGAAACAACAGTTTTAAAGACTTTCAGCTAAAAGGTAATTTAGACATAAGCTTTCCAAGGGGCGTCTTCTGCAAAGAATGTATTTGTTACCCACATAATCTTATTCTGATATTTTTCTTCATGGGTATATTTCAAAATGTCAGCTTTCACACAGCCTTACAGTTCAGCTACTAGCTTGCTAAGTGACCATCTTGTTCCACACATTCCTCTTTTTTCTGTTGAGACTACCTGAAGTCCTCAAGTTTGTGTAGATGTGTCAATATTAGAAAGCAATTTCTTATACACAGTTAATTAGACATGAGGCAGTTTCATCAGAGATTTTTAGCTTTTCTCTATTTTTTGGCTTTCTCAGTGCAGAGACATGGATAAGCCAAACTACTAATGTGATTTGAGACTGGTTTCTTTGCATGGAATGCTGTGATATTACAGATGGTGGCATGACATGAAATAACATAATATAACAGCCTTTCATTTTTTTTAATAGAATCTTTTCCTAACTGCATTCTGTTTGATAAATGGATATACCGAATCAAAAAGCTCCACTGCATAAAACCAATATATTCCTTGGATTTCCTGTTTACTAGAACCCAAAAATGAGGCAAACACTGTGAAAGATATTTTAGGATTAGCATCTGTATGCTAGATGGTACAAATGCTAAAGAGAACATTACATTCATGCAAAATTTCATACTTGGTTACGAGATTTCTGCCTGTGCTATTTGCTAAATGGATTAAACTCACCCTGCTATCCAACATCTGAAAAGAAGTTATGTCTTGGTAACTCAAAAATTCAAGAACCCTCCTGTACAAAACCATAGCCCCTTTTGCAATACAGGAGAAATGACTATTTTCCTAGAAATGCACTAGTTAAGTAAGTAATGAAATGACTGCTGAAGGCAGTCTATGAAGGTGAGATACAGTTACAGAAATAGGTATTATTGGTTTAGTATGACATAGTATTGTATTGTCTGTTCTGAGAAACAGATACAGACCATGAAACTCGAAGCTATATACTTCCACCACTACATGCACACAGTTTTCAAAGTCATAAAAGGCAATTCCATTCCAATGGAGCCAGAAAGGGATGTAACCTGAGACAATCACAGGCAGATTTTGCAAGACAAAAAAGACTTTCAATGAGCTGTATGTATGTATTTGTATTTTTTAACTTATGCATCCCTATCATTGACATAATTACACCTGTATAAACTTGCTTTATCTTCTTTTAGTTAGTATTTCCTTCCCAAATTAATAAAAACTGTAACCATAATAGACTTTCACTCTGATATCCTTTCAACCACACAATGATTACAACGGACAAATTATTGTGCCTATTTCATTTTGCTATACTCAAACTTCAATGAGAATATAAGTTTATTCAGGTACCAGTAATTACCTTTCCTATGCAAAATGCCCGAGTTGTTAATATTAGGTGCACATTCAGCACCAGTTTCCTCCCCAGTTACCTCATTCTTTGCTATGTGTGGTTAGGCTATTATCTTTTTGGTAGACTTAGCATATTATGTACTATGTGTCCACACTATAAACAATTCTTATTTCTCCCAACCTGCAACAAATTAAGATAGTATATGACATTTTGAAGGTGATTCTACAGGGACAGACTAAAGCTCTGTTGTGTCTAATACTCAGTGCAACAGATTTTAATTATTCAAAGCTATGTAAAACCACAATGTACGACAATTCCTTAAAATGCAGCCTTTTTATATCATTATCAACATAAAATAATAATAATTTCTTGAGCAATGAAAATTTTCAGCAACATTCTTTTCTTTTCCCACCGTTTTCATGACACTTTTTTCAATTTAGGAGAGGACACATTTCATTAGGTTTTACAATTTCTAATGTACCAAAATGTTTTGAGTTTATTGAAACTGCCTTATAAATATATTGTACATAAATAAATAATAGCATAATCTTTCCTAGAGCAACTACAATTAGAAAAAAAAATTAATACTATTTAGATCAATTTTTTTCCTCAGAACAAAATAAATATGTATATTTAATTCAATTTCATCAATAACTTTTGTTGCACTTCTAGCAGAACATTCTGGTCAGTTTTCTAGCATGCAGTTTAAGTCACAGCTCTGTGAGCTGTACATCAGTTAAGCCAGACATAGTTATGGTGCTGACCCAAAATTCCATGTAGTCAGTGCTATGCACTGAGTTCCACATAGACTTTATTTTAGGCACATCCCTGGTATTAGAGGCTAGAATAACTCATGCATGCACAGAATGCACCTTCCATTAGAACAAAAAGGTTTTGCGAGCACTAATACTTGTCTGCTTCAGATTCCTTCCATTCTCATAAGAATACAAGCAATAGGCTGGGGACAGAGACATGCAAGAATCTACCCACTGATAATATTTTATTCACTGTTTGCTCCCGCTTCCATTGTTCTGTGTGGCTCCAAGCTAGTTTCTGCAGCTGCACAGCAGTTCCTTCTCAAAGAGCACTGTTTCTAACAAGCTTACCATCAAAATGATTACATTTGTTTAATGCAAAAAGCTATTTGACACTTAGGATGAAACCATTTAACATATGAAGAAAACTTAATTAAATGGGACTGATTTCCACATCAGGTGAAAAAAAGTAGAGCCCTTTCATGGACACATCCCTCCAGAAATTTCTCTTTAAGCTTCAGTCTGCTTGCTTTACTTTGTGATCAATTATTGCTGATGTTAATGTGAGTTTTGCCTGAGTGGAGAGGACCAGATTCAAAACTTTAAGGGTGAAAGTTTCCTATGGACTCACCATACTAAAAACTGACTGGGTCCCACAAAAATCAGCCTTTAGCAAATGCCTGCTTAAGCAGATAAAGGAATCGGATTTCTTCAAGACCCCCTAAACTTTGATCATCCACGCTTCTATTTGGAGTTACTGGATGCTCAGCAGTTTGAGAGAGTAATCATTTTGCTTAAGGGTGGAAGTGGGGACTCCACATTTTTAAAAGTTTAGTCTTCTATTGTTCTGATTAAGAACCCAAACAATTAAAACATTTCTATGTCCAACTCTGAACTAGCTTAGCAAACAACCTACACAATCGAAGATGAAAGAACTGGGAAGAATAGGTAAGCTTTCTGTTAGGCATAGAGGCAAAATTAATACTATCCTCCTCCTCAGGGCTGAAAAATCAATTCTGCAGGACGAGCAGAGGAGGTTCCTGTTTTGAAGAGAAATTAAATAAAGATCTTGCAGTATGATGCATATTTACGCTGATCTAATGAAAATGTGATGAAAATCCTAAAATTTAGCAGTATCTGAACGAGCCCTACAGTCTCCAAAGGTCCAAAAGTCTTCCTATCAGGAAAGTTCAATAAAATAGGACCAAAATTAACTCCCTGAAGAGATCACATGGTTTTCATATTCACAGAATTCTTCCACAGATTTTGAATAGGGGTTGAATCTAGCCTTTAGTAATAATTTTTTAGCTAGTCTTCAGTTCCTTTATTTTTCTGGTAAATGAAAGACGTCTCAGACCCTCATGATCCATTCTCACTGCAGGAAGGTATCACGAGGAATGTCAGAGCACTCAGCTCTTATGGACCTAAAGATTTCTCTACCCTCTAGACATTTCATAGATAATTTTTAGGCTTGTCTCCCTATTTTTTCCTCATAGAATTTCCCTTCACCCAGAGGCTATTTTTAATACATATTTCCTGTCTCAATAACTGAAGTATTTCGCATGAAGTGATCTTGCTTTCTTACCATTTCTAGGGTCGGTGAGCTTTTTCTGTAACTTGGAAAATATGAATTGTGTCTTGCAGACAGATCTTTAAGAAAAGAGTGAATGCATTTTATAAAGTCAGACCCTTCGGCATAACTCTGGAAGGCCAATTATTTTCATGTTTGATCTTCTGTGGTGATTCTCCAGATTGTCAACTTTCTCAAGGAGATAAAATATTTCCCTGTTATGTTATTCTTTATCCTTCTTAAAGCCTGAAATACCATCTTCTGAATTACTAATCCTTTCCTCTACAGCACTTGCTCAAGCGTTTATTTATAACTAGATACTACTATGTCCTCTCAACCTTCCTTTTCTTCAGTCCCACTAAAACTGAATCTATGTAGAAACATCTCTACACAAAGAATAAAAAGAAGTGTCTTGTGTCCATCAAATTATGCAGACCTGAAGTGGTGGTAGAATAATTTATTATCTACAACAAATAAAGAATGTGGGGATCAGGTTTATTATTTTTTAACCCAGGATTTTTCCCAAATATGTTATAAATCCAAGTAATTGTATTACTTATTAATAATATTATCATTAGAGAGAAAAATGCTGGCCAGGGGAAATTCAGAGCATGTCTGTAAGACCAGAGAACAAGAACAGATGATGCTTTTTGACAGAAGAGGCAAAAAACCTACTGAAAAGGGGAAATAAGTTAGAATAGGTAATTAATTTTTAGTCTTTATACTGGCACCATTTCAGAAATTCATAATTAATTAAAGTGAGGGTCCTAGTTTACCGTTCTTTTGAGGAAGCACCAACTGATTTTACTTCATACTGATGTTTTTTATAACTAAACAGTTTGAAAAAAAAAATAAAACTCAGGTTATGCATTTTATATTTTCTTAGGGAAAATAGTGAAAGCAATTTCTTGTCCTTCAAGAAATGCTTCAAGTGATTTGAAGTAGATCATATTCTGTGAAGAAAGGGATATTACAGTGCCTTACTTAACTCATGTAAAGCAAAGGATTTATATTTTGTAATTGTCCAAATAATGAGGGAATAATCAACATTGTCAAATCATCCTGTTAAGAGTACTTTCTAGGAAATGTATTGGTTTGAATGTTAGAAACCATCTTTTTAAATATGAAAAAGAACTGAAGGATTTAGTAACCCAAATAAGATAGTTAATTAGTCATTATTTTGTGTTTCCTCTTTGAACGGGACAAATAGTTTATGAATTAAATGTGAACAATGCTTGTACAAGCTTTGAGACATCTTCAGCTCTTGTCTCATATTTGAGACACCTAGCCTCAGATTTTGTAACTTGCATCCTCCCACACCCCACCCATAAAATATTTTCTTCAGAACTGAAAAATTATGAACCACTTCTTTAACACTAGTGCAAGTTAAGGCTGATTTTTGTGTGGACACAGTACTATATATAACAGTGATATTATGAAAGGCAAAAGGTGAACATGTGTATAAGGTCCCAGTACTATAATAGGTATGGGAAGAGTAGCATTCTACATACCCTTAGGTCTGTGTGTCTAAAGACTTTACAGGCATAAAATTATGAATTCCTTTGCTGCTTTTACAACAAACATGGAAGTTGGACATTTTTGGATCCACCATGATCTCACAAAAAAATTATTGTTTTCAGTTAGAACATTGTCTGTGACAGAAGAGCATGAAGCCTGCCAGGAAATTGCACCCCAGCCAGAATTTGAGACAGACCTAGTTCGCCTACATTGTGCATCTACATTGATCCCTAACTCTGTTGTTATGAAAGGTGAGTATTCTCATTCTATGGCAAAGTTCCCCAAATTTTGTGATACATCACTGGACCCATCTAGAAAACAGAAATTGCTATTAAAATAATGCTATCATCAATTGTTCTCAAAAAAACCAACCAACCAAATCTTACATGTTGAAACAGTTGGTTAAAATATTTATTTGATACTGTATAGGTTTAATTGTGGACCATTACAATAATAAACTGTTAATTCCTTTCTTTGCTGCAGTATCAAGAAAAAAAAGGAGCATATAGAACACGAGGGGAAATAGACTTTTGTTACCGTATTTACATGATTAGCTGCTTTATAACAGACTTTTTATTCATTTTACTCTGTGCAACATTCCAAAACATAACTGTACTGTAGTGTTCTGTATAAAAACATAGCCGAGCCTTGCAGTTTCATGTTTTATTGTCCAACCTTGTAAATACGACAGACAGTTACCTTTCTTAGTGCTGGGCTGCAAGATGTGTGAAGTGGCCTCTGCGGTCCATTAAATGAGATTCTACTGGGCACCAAAAGTAGGACAACTCCTTCCTTACGTTAAACAAGAAACTGATCATAATATTTCAGTTCTATTTCAGTTCAAAACACAATTTTGGCAACTAAATAGTATCCGATGCTTTTCTGTACCTGCAAAATACTTACCATACCTCAGCAAGAGCAGCAAGAAAAGCTGTTGATTTTAATAAACCAAAAGCTTTTCAATTTTCCTGCCTATTTCCAGTGAAAAATAAAACCTTACTTTCTGTGCATTATACAGTAATGTCTTACATCATTCCAGACTTAGATCAGTAATTTTCATCATTCTGGACCACAGTGAAAAGCACAACCAGTCATTACATGACTCATTTCTTTCTCTAAACTGTAATAGCAAGGACAGATAGTGGTGCTTGTATGTCCTGGATTTTGGCTAGGATAGAGTTAATTTTCATCAGAACCTGGGAGGGGACACAGCCAGGACAGGTGACCCAATATAACCAAAGGGGTATTCCATACCATATGACATCATATTCAGCATACAAAGGGAGCTGACCAGGGAGGAGCACACTGTGTATCACTCATTTTGTATGTTTTAAGTATTGTTACTTTCTTCTCCCTTTTCTGTGCCAGTAAACTGTCCTTACCCAAACCCACAAGTTTTACCTTGTCCTTCTGATTCTCCTCCCCATCCCACCAGGGCTGCTGGAAGGGGTGAGCAAGTGGACACATGGTGCTTAGCTGCCAGTGGGGCTAAACCACAACACTGCAATAGCCAGGATTTTCTCTTTATTGCATGATACCTAATTCAAAATTTAATCAGGGTTTAGTTTTAAAAGATCAGATGATTATGTATCTAGTTTTAACATGTAGCTGTTATAGGTCCATACAGAAAGTAGGTATTTCCATAACAACAACATATGAACGATTTGTTGTCCTTATTACAAAGGAAAAAGAAAACAAACAAACAAAGCAAAACAAACAAAAAAACCCAACCAATCAACAACCAACCACCAAGCTGGTAAAGGGATAATGTTTCCAAAATGGAAATCGTCCTTCCACTTCCATTTATAAGATAACTTAAAACCTTAGTGCCAGACCTCACTGCTGAAAATTGTACAAGTTATCAGGAATACTTAGTAAGGACTGCACATCTTCATCCTCCCACTTCACCCCTCAATACTTTTGGTCTGTAACTTTCAATAGTTATAGAACATGGTCTTTGTTCTCCTATTTCTGTCAACTCTCTCAAGAGTTTCAACAAAGGCATTTGCTTGATAAACCATTTATTTCTAGGTAGATCTTCATAGAGAGGGCACAATAGGACATCTCTGAGGAATCTTGTACTTGGTATAGGGATTGTAATGTATGCAACAGGAGACTATTAATGAGACATCTAGATTCTTAAATGAACCTTTGAAATTAAGGTAACAATCCCACAAGTGCTGAACATTCTTTTCTGTTATTGTCAGTGCAAAAGTGCAGATCTGTCAACAATGACTGAAAATACCTGCCTGCTAATCCAAGCATTTAAATCCACAATCTAAGCTTTCTATTCACATGCCTCTATTTAGAAGTGTTTTTTCAATCCCTCCTTCTCAATTTCTTCATAACATTTTCAACAAAAAGCCTTTCATTTCTTTTGCACACTTTTTTATACACATATGTATGTTTTACCACAGAGCAACACAAGTATTTAGTGGCTTCAAACAGAATTCCATAGGAATGATTATGAGCTTGATTCTAAACACTTTTGTCACACCAAGTTGTGTGGGAGTGTTGAGCCATTTGAGGGTAGAAAGGCTAATACAGAGGGATCTGGATAGGCTGTATTGATAGTCCAAGGCCAACTGTATGAGATTCAACAAGGCCCAGTGCCAGGTTCTGCTCTTGGGTCACAACACCAGGACAGGCTACAGGCTTGGGAAAGAGGGGCTGGAAAGCTGCCCAGCAGAAAAGGACCTTGGGGTCAACTGGCAGTTAAATATGAACCAACAGCGTATCCAAGGCATCCAAGAGCATCCTGGGTCATATCAGAAATATTGCAGCCAGCAGGACTAGGGAAGTGGTCACCTCCTGGTACTCAGCACTGGTGAGGCCACATCTCATGTACTGTGTTCTGTTTTGGGCCCCTCACTAGAAGAAGAACATTGAGGTGCTGGAGCATGTCCAAAAAAGAGCAAGGAAGCTGGTGAGGGGTCTATAGCACAAGTCTTATGAGGAGTGGCTGAGGGAACTGGGGTTGCTTAGCCTGGAGAAAAGGAGGCTGAGGGGAGACATCACTCTCTACAGCTACCGGAAAGGAGGTTATAGTCAGGTGGGTGTTTGTCTCTTCTGCCAATTAACAACTGATATAAGAGGAAATGGCCTGAAGTGACACCAGGGAAAATATAAATTGGATATTAGGAAAAAGGTCTTCCTTGAAAGGATTGTCAATGATTGGAACAATCTGCCCAGATAAGTGGCTAAGCCAGCATCTCTGGAGGTATTTAAAAGATGTGTAGATGTGGTGCCTAGGGACATTGTTTTCTATTTGGGCATGGACTTGCTAGGTTAACGGTTGGGCTCAATGATCTTAAAGGTCTTTTCCAACCAAAACGATTCTATGATTCTGTAATTTAGAAACCTACACACAAACATTGTGTCAAGTCAGCATACATGGCACTTATGCTAATACTACAGAGCTGATGGACTCTGCCTGTGGATGAAGTGATAAATGAAACAGATGGAATCAAAGGCTACTACAAAAGGCAAAACTCTCAGTGTGCAAGTAAGCTGATGAAACAGTATCATCTGTCCTATGACTGGAGAATCTTCAAATAAATGTTCTGTAAGAAAACAGGCTGCAAGGGAGAGTAGAAATAAAATGTCTAAAATCTAAAGAACAGTCAACTGATGTTTCAGAGTCCTCATGCAACACGATTCGCGCCTCAATTAAAAACCTGCTGACCTTTTGTGTAAAAATATTTCAAGCACTATCTTTGAAATACCTAACCCCTGCACTCACACCTGCTCAGGTTCAGTCTCTGAAGGGTGTTTGTGTTTCCCCTTTTGTGAATCAGTTCACAGAAATCATTTGACTTCTGTTCTTCAAGGCCTAAATTATTCATCAGTTAGTGAGCTGACAAAAAGAATTTCATTAGGAGAAAAACACATGTTGGCTCCTCTCCATCAAACACACAGGCAGGGCTTGCTTTGTGAAGATAAGAGTGTCCTGGAATTTCTTTGACATATGTCTATGAATAATACTTAGATTTAAATGTTGATTAATTTTTTTTAAAAAAACAAGATACCCACCATTTCTTTAGTCATCTCTTCATCTTTGTGTATTTAATTCTCTTACACGCTGTCATGAAAGCAAAGGAATCTAAATAAAAAATTTGAAGGTCAAATTATCTACTATATGTAAGCAAGCATATCTCAGCTTCACTGAGTGGATTAATATCCATGGTAAATTTGGCTTCAAAGACTTGGTTTTTCCTGTAAGGGAAATTCCTACTTCTAATGTAGGAACATAGATGTCGTATTGAATCAGATCAGTACTCTTACTTGGCCATTGTCCCACTATTTGACCATTATTCGGTCCTTGAAACTTGAAAAGAAGAGAAAGAAATCTACACTAGAAAAATATTGGCTGACTTGCTTACAGATCATGAATCACAAAGGTTAATACAGCAGACAAAACTCAGAAAAAAATATTTTTATTTGGTCTGGTTGTTTAGGTTTTAATGTATATATATGAAAAAGTACTAAATTATTGACTCGGGTATAATTCTGTAGCAGTGTGCTCCATAGCTGAAAAGATTTTGTTTGTTTTAACTTGTTTGTTATTTTTCTCTGGATGCTCTCTTCTTTGCCTTCTGGCAAAGGCTGGTCCACAAATAATCACCACTGGGTGAGTATATTAGTCACATTTTTTAGTCTGCCTACTGAAATGGTAATTTTTCCTTTCACTTCTGCTGATACATAAGCTTCCTCCAAAGAAAATATGACACCTGAAGTTCAGAACAGTAACATGAGAATTTAAAGTTCAGAAAATTTTGTTACAGTAACAAATAACAGAAGATCAAATATAACCAGAATGCATTTTGGAACTGATTTTTCTTGCAGAAATGCCCATGGGGGAAAAGATTGGTAATGACTCTTGGATACCATAGTAAAGCAACATTTCAGCAATTGTGATGTCTTAAGAGTTGCAAGGTTTCAAGAGAGAGTATGTTCTAAAATGCCATGCTACAGAATCCTTACTTGGATGGCAGCAGAGCAGCCACAAGCACCTTTGCTGTTTTAGTCCTGTATTTGGCCATGATACATCCATTACTTGTATTTATGTATATGCTATATATGAACTTAATTAGGTAACAACAAAGTTGCTGTAGTAAAAAACATATTGAGAAAGCACATGGATGTAACTACATTTGTTCATCCTCTGAACGAAGAGATAGGAATGGAGCACTGAGTAACTCTCAGGGACTGAATTCACACAGGGATGAAAGTCACTCTGAGCATGGTTTTTCTGCCCTTCCTTTGGCAATAGTTTTGAATACCTTCCTACAGGGCTACATATTCGTCTTTCTTGGATGGGCACCAATTCCTTTGTATTGATATCAAACTGCTTTGAGGGTTACCCCTTACAAAGAGATAATGATTCCAGCACCACTTGTGATGTTTAACCAGAGCAAAGATGTCCTTTTGAAATGGAAATACACTTCTTCTAATGACACTTTAAATTCCTGAATCCATTGTACTGTGATCACTAGTTGGACTTGATAGATTACTTGTGTAAATTCTGTTCAATAAATAAACATATATGAAAATATAAATTCTATTTTTTTTACATTGTTTTTATAAATGTGTTTCAGGAAAAATGAGCAGCTTTTCATCTTACTAAAAAGCACTGAACAGAAAAGATACAGTATTGGCATAAACCATTATTTCTACAGAATTAGCATTGTCTCTGACAACACCTACGCCCCAACATTTCAAAGGAAGATGTGAACATCACTCAGTCCATTCAGCTCTCAAACCTGTATCACTGGTGTTCTTGGGAGATGAAGCACACAGATTGATTTCAAAGCCTGTAAAAACACTATACAGCCCTGTCTAAAAACCATTCACCTCTTGGTTACATAACATAGTCAAAACTGACTAAAAATTTGGGGTCAAAGTCAGTGAAGGTCTACATTTTCTACAAGACTTCGAGAACTTTTTACCAATATCATGTTCACCATCATAAAAACACGGATGAGACCAGAGAGGCACCAAAGAGCTGAAAACAGGATAGTCAGTGCTTTGCAGTTCTTGGACTTTATATTCTCAGATCTGAAAGTGCAACTTCATATGCAGACATAAAATTAATGAAAACCAGGTGATATCCCAAAAGTAGACTGACGAAGAGAGCACCCCAATCTTTTCTCTTCACCATTTAAATAATAAACCAGAAATTCCTTTTTGTAGCTAATGTTTCAGTATTGCACAAAAGAAATTATTCCTCAAGGGGCATGATCATATTTAAATTTTGCTAATTGAACTAATGATGCATTCTTTTCTTTGGTATTACTTGTCCTCCTCTTTTTTCACAAATCTTAAAAGTACTGGCAACCTTCAGTAGATTCTTCATGGGGGAACCCTTGGTCAGCGCCTTAATTCACTGGAAGTCTCATACTGCATTCACATTGCCAGTAATTAAATATCAAAACTTATTTTTAAGGTCTTAACACCACTCCGTGTGAACTTTCCAAGAACAACTCAGACAGCTCTTCCTGCCACATCATGCATAAATTATCCCATCAAAGAGCTGGTGTTTATTCTGAGCTCTTTGAAATTCTAATCACTTGTACACACCTCCTCAGGCCAGTCTGTGTGCTTTGAAATTTGGATTACTTACAATTGGGCTATTCATAATGTAAGGCTATAGAATGTCACTTGCTGCCCATTAACAAGCCTCTGTACATCCAACATATCATAAGCATTTCTTATTGACACACTTCTATTCTTCAGAATTATTTTCCCAATATCAACTTATATATATGCTTAATATCAACTATTTAAATGACAGAACAGTTAAAAATTGTTTTAAGAGAGTGTGAAACATGCAAGTGCAATGTTTCTATGTATTACCCAAACGAACCCCTGTAGTATTTACTTACTTGGTGCGAGTTCAGGCTACGTAGGTAGAGGAGCTGCCATTATATCTGAGCTCTGACAGGAAGTGGTCAGCTAAATTGTTTATACCAAATGGTATTTCATCCTACACCATTGAAATGTAAAATGAAGTTATTGCCAATGATACAAACTCAGTCATACAAGGTTTCTGCGAGAACTCACAGGGAGATCTTTGAGCTTCTGTAGCCAGCTTCCCACAGGCTGACAGAAGAGTGATTTCACACTGGAGGCCATCAACAGCTCTCTCGGATTCCCTCCATCCCTCTCCTGGTATAAAGGACAGTGACTTTATATTTCACCTGTATAAAATGGCAATTTGTGACTAAACCATTGTCAGTTCTGTTTGTCTACACACAGTCACTGCTTAGAGCTACAAACTGATCCCCAAGGCTTTTGTCTGAGCACCAAGGAATCAGTAGTAGTTCTTCAGCACAGCAGGCACAGATTTGAGTAAAAAAACAAGTCCTTGTAAATCAGTCAAACAATTTTTAAATACCTTTACTGAAACCAACTCAGCCCCTCTTACAATTACCCACTATACTGTCTCCCTTTCATTACTTTGAAGATGGTAATGAAACAAAAAAATCACTGGAAGTATACCTATTAACCTGTGCCCAATGACCTTTAATGGAATATGGTATCTTTTTAATTCAGCCTGGAATGTAGTAGAGGCAGCTTCCTACAGGTTGTCTTCTCACTCGACATTGCATTTCTCAGCAATCTTCTGGTTTTGTAATAGTCTGCAGATTTGGGGAGAAAGGGAATGACTGCCTCTGTTATTGATGTCAAGGCTGTATCTTTACAAACATTGAATTTCTGGAAGATCCTAACACTTTACTCCAGTGGGAGTGAAAAAGAATAGAGAACTACACCTTTCTATCCTTTCAGTCTCTTAAAATGTACCATTAGTGTGTGTATGTATATACATATATATATGTATATGTAGATATATATATATAATGTATGTTTGATGTTTCATTACCCTAGGTTTCTGTTTAGTGACTTGTACAAATTGAACAGAGATAGAAAATGTAGCTAACAGCAAAAAATGCACAGATACACACAGATTCCATAGTTCAAACTCACACAGTGTTCCTGAGCAGCTTCTCAGCTCAGATGATGAAGGGTGAAAACATTTTACAAGCCTGTATTCTACCTTATGAAAAAAGAGCACCAAGAAATGGAGTATTAACCATAATTATCCTTCATAATATTATATTCTTTGCCTTCACAAACATGTATCAGTGAGACACATGACAGTGGGAGTTCTGGCAGACTAATAAGGTATACAAGACCACAGAAAGGGAAATAGTAAATGTACTGGCAGGAAGCCCAGTGGGTTTAATCATATTTTTGCACTTGTATAGTGTTTACATAGCCAAATGTGGAGATAATTACAGAGAACCCCTCTCTCTCCCATTATATGAATATCCTCACAACTTACAATATTTCATTTATCCGCTGCTGTTATTTCATGTGGACACCAGTAATAGAGCCAGGCGCAGCCTCAGGAGTATCAAGGATTGCAGAGCTCTGGGAGGGATGTAAAGGGACTCTAGAGCCCAGGTAGCTTTTTCATCAGTCCCCCCAGTCAAAGGGAAGAGGTACAAAAGGGCCAGTGAAATCTGGGAAATCAACAAGTGGCTACAGGACTGGTTCCACAGCCAGGGGCTAGGCCGCTTATGCCATGGGCCTGGACAAGGATCACAGGTCAGCAGGAGAGCACCAGAACTACAGCACAAAGGAATTCCAGACAGTAAGTCAACTTCATCAGGGGCCCAAATTAAATGCCTCTACACAGAGGTGGAGAAGGACTGTTTACAAGGGCAGGGAGAGATAGGACAAGGAGAAATGGCCTTAAAATGAAGGACAGTACATTTAAATTAGATATTAGAATAAAATTCTTCTCTAACAGCATGGTGAGACCCTGACACAGGGTGCCCAGAGATGCTGTGGCTGCCCCTGGATCCCTGGCAGTTCAAGACCAGGTTGGATGGGGCTTCGGGCACCCTGGGCTGGTGGGGGGTGTCCCTGCCTATGGCAGGGGGATTGGAACGAGATGAGCTTTAAGGTCCCTTCCAAGCCAAAACATTCCTTGATTCTATGCTTCTATGAAATCAAAGTGAAAAAGCAAAAAATCTGTGGTTAGAAAGTACTAGTTCATTCATTGTGAAGAGAATCCTCATGAAAACTTCTGTGCACTTTAATCAAACAGCATAACAAGGACAAGAACCCTTGTCATTACTATGAAGTCTGCTCTCTGAATGCAATTGAGAAATACCATTTGGGGGATAGGGAAATAATGGATGTCACATTTTTTTTTCCCCCATATATATTTATATGGTTTTATTCTTTTTACTTTCAATGGAGTTTTGGAAACTTTCACCATTGGAGAATCTGACGCAAGGTCAAATATATAGAGTTGTTTTGAATTGTAAAGGAAGTTTAATTTGATACATAGCACAACCAGGAACTAGAGGAAGTATTTGAATAGGGTGGCATGATTAGAGAGGCCTTCAGCAAGAGCAGGATATGGCAAGTTAGAGGGTAACTGTAAGGCAGACTGTGGCACACTTTACAAAGGATACACTTCATTCCTGTGATTGACATCGTGCTGAAAATGTGGATCAAAAGGTGCTAATATTTTTGTTGCTTGGATCAAGCATCCTGCCTGAGGAAAGAAAAAGTTTCTTTGGCATACCTTTAAAACTTAGGTATTTAACTGTTAATAAGAGGTATCTTTAATCTTCTGCAATCTTATAACATAAAGAACCTAATTTGATTTTGTTTTTTTTTCCTGTTAAGATCTATTGCTCTGGAAGTCTATAATCCTATGGCTTGTGACAAAAGATAGTTTTAACAAGGTAGGGTAGCATTATTATTTTGGCTTCCCTGCTAAAAAAAAAAGGTACCTATTCTTACTCTGTCTCCGGCTATAACTGGAGTTCTGTGAGATGGGCAATGACAGAAGATAGACCACAGCAGTTCAGGGCAATACACATTAATGTAAAAATGAGATTTGTCAGGAGATGATCTAAATACTTTTCAGAAATTAGTCAGAAAATACAGAACTATGGGAAGATTAAGGCCATAGTTCTGCAAAGCCTCAATTTCATAGAGAATTTCACCCATAGAGAGTTTAGTATATTGTCCTAGAGGGTGATTTCTCTCTGATTCCAAATCCATTATCTGACAGAACAGTTAAATAGGTCATCTTATACCACCCACCAGGCAATGCATTTTTTTCTTTAAAAATTAGAGATATGCATATTTCCATTAGAGCTTATTATTATGCAGCATTACAAGTTTATTTCCATGCCTTTATTAGCTCAATGTCAAGCTTAAAATGTAGTTTTACACAAAATATTAAATAAGGGTGAACAATGTTAACAATACTGTAAGAGCAAGGAGCTAATCAATGTTCCCACTAAGATGTTCTGATGGGGAATCACTATGCACAGATGAATTCTGGAGTTCAGCCTAGCCAGATACTGCTCAGCAGAAAGAATAAAGGCCATATTTTAATGTTCCAACTGCAATTTTTTTTTTAAAGAAAGTCTGTACCATTTTTCCATGGAAAATATATTTTGAAATGTAGTTCAAAGGTTTGCCCCAAGTATTAAGCCTCCACAGTATTTTCATTTGGGATTTGGGATTTTAACTTCTTGACCTACTGACAATAAAGTAATTGAGTAAGTAAGTAGCTTGTAACCTATCTGAACTTGGGACGTTCCAACTCTGTGAATGCAATTCAGATACTTCAAATAAAATACTGGAGCAGAACAGCACACTGGAAAATCCCAGCATCACAAGAGTATTCTCAGTTTCTGAAACCTGCAAGAGTCCTTCCCAGTAAATTTTTCGGACAAATTTTTCAGAATAAAATATCCCACAAAGATAACCTCCAATCAACCACAGGTTTACAGAATGAGAACTAAAAAAGAGGTAAATCCTTGCTTTCCATCCCTGCTGAAGTTCAGTCCATACAGATCTGCTTCCACATGTGGCTGCCACTGAAAAATTGTGTCTGCTGAGGAAATCAGAATCTTAAATCTTCAACAAAAATGAATCTAATAAAAAGTTATGGGCTTTTTGCTAAAATAAGTAGAATATTGCAATGAATTCACAGTAAGGGTCTCTTCACCAAGACACAAGCAATTAATTTTGTTTCCAGTGAGCTTAAATGGAAGCACATCAGAAATCCCCAGTGATTAACTGCCAAACTACCATATCCTCTGTTGCTTCATAATGCCATTTGTGACCCCATACTGTTGTATAAACTCCAAAATAAAATAAATACTCCCTTGTAGTAGCCTAACCTTTTCCATCAGGTTTTGAAGTAAGATCTTAAAGAGAGGGTGCTAATATAATTGAAACTTTAAAACAACACTGTGCACAAATTATTCAAAAACAAAAGTAAAGTATAAGCAAATTTGAGGGACTTATGGCTTACAGTACACTGTTTTAACTAAGTTAAAGTACTAATTTCATTACATTCTTGCTTACACACCAAACTCAGAGATTTGCAACATGTCAGTTCTTAACACAACTGAGCACATTCACTCTGCATTTCTGAACTAATTAGTTGTGTCTGGGAAAAGAAATGGGAGAATTCTTCCCCAGTGGGAGAGGCAAAGAGTTGTAGAGGCTATTTAAATGGACTAAAGAAGAAAGATGAGTCTTTCAGAGGAGACCTAACACTGCTGTCTCAAACCCAGCACACATACTGACGCAAGCAAAATGAACCAAATAACACTTATGAACTAAGTCTCTCTTTCCATTGAAAGGATTCCAGCTTACAGGGTAAGGTAAGACACTGGTATGTCTGTGTATGCATACATATACATCTATATACACAGATACACATAGATATATTATAGGCTGGAGCTTTCTGTGTATCCCTGGGTATTTTCCTGCAGTTGCTTTTCCACGCAAATGAGACCACGCTCTTCTAGCAGCTCGTCTCCTTTCTCATTATAGCTGCCATATTACTCCCTTTCCACTCAAAGCTTTCCAGCTGCTATAGCCTCTCTAGACACTTTGGGGTGCTACACTTTTCCATCACTGCCACCCCTCCGGCTCAGTCAATGACCAGAGCTATGGCAACCAGGAAGGCTGAGATCAAACCATCCCCTTCTGGGGCGTCCCTCTTCCCTCGTTTAGCTTTCTCTCTGCCTCTGGCTTGCAGCAGTCATTTCTGGCTGAAATCACCAGAGATTTATCTAGCTAATGAACACCACTTGCATCTTTAATAGGCAATGTGACTCCCACACTGCGTTCACTCCCCAGTGGAAGCATTTTGAGTAGAAACTTAATGCAAATAGTCTAAACCAAAACAACCCTCACTTCCAAAGTCCAGGTGACTAAAACCAGAGAGATCTCTGCCCACTGCACTCTGAATATGGCTCACAAAGAGCAACAGTTGTGTCACTATGTCCCTCAAAAAAGACAGTTCTTTTAGTGCTAAAGCATAAACCCTGAATGCTTGCAGAAGTGAAAGTTGAAAATTAAAACTACTTTACAGAACAGAAACTATTTTTTTTTTTTTTTTTGTAATTATCTGGTAAAAATTTTAGTGTTCAAGAATTTAGAATCTACCTTGCTGGAGAAAAAAAGTTATTTATTCAGTTCTAGCAGCCTGCTTCTGGCAATGGCCCACACTTAGTAATGACCAGCAGGGAAAAGCAGCTTGTCTAGCCAGTTGCACGAAGTTACATTGCAGAGTATCTTCACAATCCTAGCACGAAATCCATTCGTGCCTTGGAGCACTAGGATTGATATCCCTTTCAATTTTGAACCTTAACATACTGACAAATGATATTTCTGTTCTTTTGGAGCCCTGTATATCAGGTTTAAATAAGAGACATTAATACAAAGTTTGGTCACATTGCTCCTTCTCAGTAATACCCTTCTTCATTTTTAGGGGAAAAATCTTAAGAGTTAGAATCCCTTAAATCTAAGAAAAACAATATCCAGGGTGGCTGTTTTTTCTCAGGATGCCTCATATCAGTGGTTCTTCCCTCCAGTAAGCATCTGGAGGTTGTTTAAAAAAAACCCAACTAACACGCTTTTAGCCTTTCATGAGCCCAAAGGAGAAAAGAGGAAAACCTGAAATATTTCAACACCCTTCAGAATGCATAGCAGACTGTTATGATCCCAGTATTCTTCATTAACCAGTGGAGTGTGAAGGAGGGAGATAAAGTCCTTTCCAGTGTAATACAACAGAAATCCACGTACGTTAATGTGTGCTGCAGCATTTACAGATGAGAAATCTGTCACCACTCAAGACGCAAATGCAGCACAAAGTTTTTTTGTTTTCTAAAATGAATGGAAATTTTGCCTGGTTTTAGTCACAGCCTTAATAATAGAGAACATTTGGGTTTGTTTGGGTTTTTTTCTTATCCAAAGCTTTTCCATTTCTGTAGACTTTTAACCTCAATGCAGACCAAGCAAAATATGTTTTTGTTTCTATAATGGCCACACCTGGGAATGTCATCCCAGAGTCTCTTTGAGACAACAGTCTTTGCTCCAGAATGCTTCGGTCTAAAGTACAGACTGAAAGCAAGAGCTCATCAAGATAGACAGGGTCAGAGAAGTGAAAGACAACAAAACAAATTGGGTTTGGTAGAAAAACAGAAGCCTCAATTTGTCATTTGCCTAAGCAATAAAGGACAGCAGCGATAACTCATAAGGAGGGCTTGAAAGGCAGATAAGTACTGACTGAGAGTGCCACTGCTGTGTGGGAGAGCTACCAGTCCCAGATTAGACAGGGAGTTTGCAAACCCCAAGGTGTAATTGAGCAATTTTCTTAATCTCAGTGATTTAGGATACGTTTTCATTGCTGTCTCAGTTCATATGTCCACAAATGTTTGTGTCCAGCTTTATCTCCCCTCACACATAAAATCCTTACGTGTGCATTTATTTGTCCTTTACACCCAGTCTCTTCACAGGTGGGAATACATTCCTGGACTTGAGCTGTGCTACAGGTTTATCTTTTCCTGATAACCAAAACAAAATTGGTAATTACTCCACAAGACTGGAAAATCATCAATCACAGGTTGTCTGGCAATTCACAGAAAGACTCAGAGAAACTAACTGGAATAACTGGAACACTTTCTGCACTCCTGTATGAATTTTCAACCCTAAAGCATTAGATCCAGAAGTAGTACACTTCCAGTTAACCGTACAGCACAAGCAGTAAACACTTAAACAGGTACTGTTTTAAGAATAGTTGTTCAACTATGAATCCCAGAATGACTAGGTTGGAAAAGACCTTTAAGATCATCAAGTCCAACCGTACCTTTTCTCTACTAAGCAATGTCCTTAAGTACCTCATCTACCCATCTTTTAAACACATCTAGGGATGGTGACTCAACCCCCTCCCTGGGCAGCCTGTTCCACATCCTGACAACTTTTTCAGTGAAGAATTTTCTCCTAACATCTAACCTGAACCTGCCCTGGCACAGCTTAATACCATTTCCCCTTGTCCTATCTCCTGTCACTTGGCTGAAGAGACCATCTCCCCTTTCAGATAATTATAGGCAGTGATAAGGTCCCACTTCAGGGTCCTCTTCTGACCCTTCTACTAAACAGGTTTTGGTTCTCACTCTAAGCATAACAATTCTAAGTACACATGCTACCCCTCAGCATCCTACCATTATAAATTGAGAAAAATCACAAAGATTCACAGATAACATCAATGGCTTCTCACAGTCTTCCAGTGTTACCTCCCTCTCTTTGCATCATCCCTGGCTGTGTTCCATCTACATTGAAGTATGATTCTGCAAACATTTATTGAAAGAAGGCTCTGATCTCTGTTGAGCAAGCAGTCCTGGATGGCAATACTTTTGGGAGCAGTCCATTTTAGTCTTAATTTTTACCCCATGTAGGACAGAAAGAATACCAGATACTAAGTAAAGAGATGATCACTTTGAAGCAGACAAAGTCCTTAACAAAGCTACTATGAAAGAAATTCAGATCTTCCATTAACACTTTCTGGGATTCCAGGTACAATTCATACTGCTGTTCTGGGCTGCGTGCTAAGCAGAGAGGTACTGCTCTTGGCAGAAAGGGGCTGATAAGCAAATCCTAAACTGTGCCCCACCTGCAGCTGAACATAATTCCACTATTCCAATTCAGTGGGAAGTCCAGGGGTGAGCACTGGAAGTGACAGCACTGAAAACCAGCTTAGCATCCAAATCTAGAAAGCCCTGCAGGATGCACCTCAGAGCACTATGACATATATTCAGGAACTTCACAATCTTTGCCCAAATTCTAAACTGGTGGTTATCAGCTTTGATGACATTACAGCAAGTTATGCCAGTTGAGAATCTGCTCCACTTGCAGCTACGTGTTCTGTAATTGCCAAGTCAGAATCTGTGATACATGAAGGTTGTTTTGCAGAACTTCTACCATACTGTTCTCTTTATGATGCATGATTTTCATTACTCAGTACCTACAATTTCAACATATGTTTATGGGCACAGCCTGCTATTTATTACACTCAAAGCAGTGTCTCATGCTGCACACCACTGTGACAGGCAATTAGTTCCCACTGAGTAATTAATTATTAATACAAATACTTATTTAAGAACTATTTGTAGTAAGTTATAATTATTTTTACTCCAAAAATATAAATAACACAAGCAATTACTGTCATTTTGTTTTTAAAATACTATATACACAGTGACCCTAAAAAATGACAATGTATTGGTAAAAAAGTATCTCTTGAAGAAGGCCAAGAGCTCCCAATTGTTCAGGTAGTAAAGCCAGTGGGTGACTCTGGGCCTCCTTTAGGAGTGAAAGCAAGGACCAAAGAGGAGAAAGAGTTGTGCAGGCAACTCCAGGTAGAACGAAAGAAAAGGATGTAATTTCTGCAGTCTCAAAATCATACTGGATATACCTCAGTTGCACACAAAATACTCGAGTGCAGGAACAAAGTAGATCCACTGAGGGAGTCAGTGACACTTCCAGGCAGTTTGCCGAGCTGCAGCAGGAGGATGCACAGGGGCAGACCCCAGCTCTCCTCTGGAGAGCTAGGGGTGAGGGGTGCTGTCTCTCTGAGGATGCTGCTGGAAGGTGACAGAAAACTGTTCTGAGGCCTCAGGCTCAAACTCCATTTGAATATCAACTCCAGGAACGGAATGTAAAACAGTTTGCACTACAGCAGGCTAGAAGACTAACAGTTGGGGAAGAAGGTCAGGAATCGTCTCTCTCCCCGCTCAGCACCCGCTCTCAGCTAAGTGTGGCTCATAAAGCAACCTAGCACACACGGGCACGCTGGCAATGGAAAGCTCCCAGAAGGATGCAAAGCTCATCTTGGCCACGTGAAACAAGAGCAACACAATTTCAGCACAGTCCCCCAGGTCAAATACTCAATCTTTTAACCCTAACTCTATAGGAGAAATGGAGAGGAAAATGCTATTGATTCAGATGGTCATGAGTGGATGAAAATTGGGTGGGTGGAGGTAACTGATCAGAGTTTTTCTTTTTTTTTTTTTTTATGAGAAGAAGGCTTTTGAAGGACATGAATCATGTTGATTAAGATTTTCTTCCTTCTGAATCTTTAGTTAGAAAGCTAGGATTTTTTAAAGGTTTCAGGCCAACTAAAATTGCAGGGAAAAAAATATTTATTTTTGTTCAAAGCTACTTGCAAAACACCCAAAGAACCCAACAGCTGTACACCCACAGCATGCAAAAAATCATCCATTGCTTTGCAACATTTTTTTTTCTTTCAGCATACAAACAAATATATCTTTTAAAATTTCCTACAAAACAACTGTAATTTTTAAATGTCTTTGGTTAGAGGGAAAATTGTAGAGTTACAGCCTTTCAAACGAGCAGATGTTTTGTATTCCTGGGGGAAAAGACAATCGAATATGAAATATCAAATATGAAATATTAGAGTAGCTACAGAGGGCTAAACTGGCTTCTGTTCGGTGTCTCTGTGCCAGTCTACTCTTTCAAGGGCTGTAGAAGAGGTTGAGAAAGCAAAGATGCCAGACATACTTCCTCTTTACTGATGAAAAACATGACAGACCACACAGGATTGTGTGATCACAGAATCACAGAACAATTGGGGTTGGAAGGGACCTCTGGAGATCATCAAGTCCAAACTTCTGCCAGAGAAGGATGACCTAGAGCAAACTCCACAGAACAGCATCCAGGCAGGTTTTGAGTATCACCAGAGAAGGAGACTCCACAGCCTCTCTGGGCAGCCTGTTTCAGTGCTCTGCCACCCTCACAGTAAACAAGTTCCTCCTTACGTTTAGGTGGAACTCCCTATATTCAAGTGTATGCCCATTGCCTTGTGTCCTGTCACTGGGCACCACTGAAACAAGACTGACCTCATCCTCCTGACTCCCAAATAGCTTAACTTTTTCCCTTTTGGTTTACCACCACCACCACCATCAACATTGACTGAGCTCAAACTCGGAAAACCATAGGATCGTATTATCCATGGGAAGGAGCTATAGTGTATCTATGAAGCAGTGGAAGCTATTGCTTCTGAAGTTCTATCTGAACATCTTTACCCTTTTTTTCATGTAAAACCAAAATAAAATAAAAATAAATGAATTCAAATGCCTCCCCACAGATGTTGTACTCTAATTATATATAGCATCACTTCTCAGCAATCCGTATTCTTTACAAGCACTATCAAACTGGCAGCATTTCTGCACAAGACAGATTTCTCTTATGTTACAGTAATGGTGCTTTAAACAACTCCAGAGCAAGTATTTACACCTGTACTCCAAATGTCTGCATGGCTGAAACTTCATGCAGAACTGTTTAAGCACTTGTGAATAGGTGAAAAAATATGTTTTGAGAATTTCTAAGCATGATTAGATGAGATATCTGGTAAATTATCTGGAATGATGATCAGGGCACACCTAGAATTTCAAAAGGTCAATCTTCACTATCAAGGTTATCACTCTAAATGAGTTGGCTAAATAAAGAGTTAAAGAGGCTGTCATTAACTGCAAGTATGATGGTTAAGAAAAATCAGGTAAATTTAAGTGTCTTATTTTCATTTGCTGTAACATAAACAAACCAATGCTGCTTCACATCTCAACAGGCAAATCTTTCCTCTTCATTCAGAAAATGATTGATCCATCTTAGCTAATGTACACTCAACATGGTTCAGCTTTTCTGAATTTCCCCATATGGACACATGAATGCGCCACCTCTCCCTCCCTGGGGGCCACAGAGGAAATAAAAATGAAAACACAGTCTGAAAAGTGGGTGTTCGCTAAGCTCTTGCATGACAAACTACACAGAATGTCTTTCCCTCTGGCACCTATCATCAAATTCTGCATTATCCCACATCTCTGGGAACTAAACTCAGCAGATGAATTCCAGTGGACTGAATATAAGCAGTATAAAATAATGCCATCGTGCAATATACACCTTTAGTTCATATTCATATACTTAGTTCATAAGTATATTTTATGCTCATTTTCTTCTTTCTACCATGCGGATTAAAAAGTTAGAGTAAAATCTCCAGCTAGCTCAAAAAGCAAACTATGAGACAGGAATCAAAGCAGGACATAACCTGCACTGACTGCAGGAGCATTTGGCAGTACTCTTCTGACTTGGATTAGGAACCTTTACCTTAAAAAACCTGCAGGCTTCAAATTACCTAGGAAACATGACTCATCTTTCAGTAACTTTAGCTACCAATTGTCTGAAAAATCAGAGTTACCAACTGTGATTGGAAGCTCCTTTAATATTTCTTAAGTTCTTCTGGTGCTGGTATGTCACAGATTTCATCCTGGCTTTGTTGAAAGGTCAAGTTCATTTTAGGAAACCCAAGATGGAAGCAGCTACATGGCCCCTGCTGCTGCGCATGGTTTTCTTCTGTTCTCCTTTATAAAATACTATTCTATAAAAACAATATAAAATCGTAGTGACCCTACAATTAGTAGCTTCATATGGCTCTGTAGTGTGCATATTCTCTACTGATGGTGTGCCACATAAGAAAAAAGAATACTGATATACTTCCGATCTGATGAGTTTCTGTTGTCAAGTGTCTTTAATTCAAGCAGAGTAAAAAAAATCCACCTTTTATTATTAAGGGTTGTTGGGTTTTTTTTTCCCAAAAGCTATTTCACCACATGGGATAATAGATATTATGCCATATTTATTACTTATTCAGCTTATTATTTTTAAAATAAGATATATATTTTTCCCTTTGTCTACAATAAAACCAGGCATTTTAAAATAACTTTGTAAGCATTTCAAAAGCACCATTCTCCAAATGGTGTTTTTTGAGCAGCTCCATATTCACAGTCACCTTGGACAAATAATGCCAAGCCAAATGTTTTTAGAACTTTGAATAAATTAAAAACGAATTATTTAGGAGAGCTCAGGAGGGAGGAAACAGGAATTCATTAATTAATTTTGACTTAACTGATTTGCGAGCGGTTAAATCAAATGACAGCAGCTCAGAGCCACAGGCTACCAGTTGAGCTAGATATAACAGGAGGAAGCTGAACCAAAAACGTTGAAGCAGCACAATAAAACGCAGCCAGTGGCACTCCAGGGCAGAGTCCCTGCGCATGACAAACCCTATTTGTGACCCAAGGTTGTAAGCTTTCAAAACAGCACTAAGCAGAAGACTTGAATGTATGTTTGAAGGCTGCACACCAATAAATCCAAGGCAATCAGGCACCAGACAGGAGTCTCTACACATCTATTTGGGTGCTATGAAGGTGCCTGTGACTACAGCAAGTTCACTGAACAGGAGAGAGCTGTGAGTGAGGGTACTCAAACGGGGTGTTTACTTTCTAACTTTAGAACTTGAAGATGTGCTAGGGAAGTGAACAAACACTGCTCTTCCAAATTTAGTAGGTTTGCCTACCTCAGATCATAACGTAACTCCAAAAATTAACTCAAGAGAAACTAAACCAGAGACATAAAAGTATAAATTTGTATTCACATGCTTTTCTGGAGATAAGAAGTACTGTATCATTTGTCAGCATGGACTTTCAACCTTTCAAGCACCACTTCTTGCCTGTCATTTGCACATTAATAATTTAGGCCCATTTCTCAAAAAACATATTTATATAATAATGAAAATAAAATTCAGACTCTTTCTGGATGCTTCAGAGGAATAATAAAAACATTTCAAATACAGGCTTTGGGAGAACACTTCAATTCCTTTCTTAAAAATAACTCCACAGCAATAACCTGAGGTATCCAGTAGCCATTTGACTAAAGTGGGATTCATTGACAGAAGTTAGGTTTTATGAACCTTAAAAAGAATTCCTTTCTCAGCAGAGATTAATACCACAAAGTTACAACTGGTCTCTTCTTTGCTCTGAAAAATCCTTCTGATTTTATGACAGTTTTCATGACAATACTTACAGATTTAATTTGTTGGGGCAGTTACCAGTAGTAGAAGTGATCACTGGTGAGGGAGGAAGAAGTTTTGTGTAACTTGGTTTACAAAAAATCCCCAAAAAACCAAGAAAAATGTGCCATAAAAAAAAGTAAGAAAAGATACTGATATAGGATCTTTGTTCAGTGTTGTCCAGAGGAAAAATAAAATACAAGCAGTTCCCTAATCAGTTACGTGAAGTCGGGTAGCATGGAAGTATTCATAGTCCTGCCTGAAAACTGTCTGCTTAACTTCACTCATGTGATTCCCACTTACATCAAGAGTGCAAGGAACATCACCCACCACCAGTGAGCCAGAGCATCACCACAGGACCTAGCAATTTTAACGGTTTTCTATCACGTGCCATTCTGCCATTAGATAGAGAGTCTGGAAAGGGGGCAGAAGGTTAAATCTAGCAGCAACGATGCACAAAACCATCACCATCGCTTGAAGCAGCTCTTCACAGGCAACTCGCTGAAGGAGACGAGACAATTTGAAATCTATTTTTACATTTCTTTTTTAATGTTCCTTCACCGAATGCTGGTTAGCACTCAAACATCAGGTCACCACTAAATGCAGAGTTCATTCTTTAAGGTTGCTAAATGGTGAACATCTTATTAGCAATAGCAAATGCACCCATGGACAGATAGGACCTTCATTGAAAGCTTTGATCATCCCAATAATGCAATGGGCTAAAAACAGAAAGGTGATCAAGTTAGGTAGGTGGTACTTAATGAGAAGAATGAAGTCTAGTGCTTAAATATGTTTAGCAGATGCAGACAACGTATCCAGAAAATACACTGAACTTCCAGCTCTGAGAGTTAGCTATGCTTTAATGGCATTCAGGGAAACAATGAGCCAATGCAGAAGCTGCCTGTTGAGTCACTGAACGTTGATTCAGTCTGAATGCATTCACTGCAATGTACCAAGCTACCAGTTGGGAATGAGTGGGAGTTCATTAACATACAGAAAAAGAAACAAGCATGCTGGTGCATTGTATCATCTGTTTCACAGCTTCATATTTTACCTATAGGAATTGTGGCAAATGAATAACTTTTTGGGGACCTTAGCAACAATCAGCAGTCACACTCTGCCTACAAAGAAAACAGAAAATTGGTTTAAAATCACTTCTTAACATATGCAGTGAAAACCATTACATGCTGTCAACATGTTCAAGTCATTGTGCTAATGAGATGAGACAGGTTGTGTGACAAAGAAAGCAGCATGTTTCTCAGTGGTGAGAAGTAATGAGTCCATTGACCAGTACAGAGAACCTGAATGCTCAGCTGTTCTCAAATTAGGCACTCCCCCATTTGGCAAGACACTCATCTCTGTATTTAGCTTTTCTGTTATATTTTAGGTTTGTGGGGGTTTTTTAATCTAATTTTGGCTGAAACAGAAGGGCGTATTCTGACAGCTGGGGCAGAGATCACAAGCACTTATCCACACCAATGGGCTAGAAATATCTATCTAAGCTTTACAGGTCAGTCATCTCACACTAAAGAGTGTCAATGATGATCTGGTGTCTGTTTGATCAACCATCTTAGCTATATTCTCTAGAACCAAACAGCTAGCTTTGATGAAGAAAGCAGCCAACCAAACTTTGTAGGAAAGAAAAAAAAAAAAATGTCCTTGAAGATCGTGTCCCTTTCATGCTGTGATTAATTAAGCAATTAAAAAGTATGATCGGTCTTTTTGAAGATGTCTTAAAATATGGCAACTTCCCGTTATCCAGAATAAATTAAGAAAATATCTTCAGTCCTTTTATAAAGGACTAGAGCTGCAGGACAAAATGTTACATGCCTCGGAAATTGGAGAAGATTTTTGTTCTCAAATATCACTGCAAAGTAGGATGAGTCAGATAGGCATGCCAAAGCTCTGCTCATAAATATTTTTACTATTTCTATATCGCATCAGCAACTCCTGTTGTTAGATCAATAGGCTTCAGCACTAATGATTTTAGCCCTTCTACATGGAGCTTTACTCCCACAAACTCTAGTGTCTTCTCATCACCAAAACTACATGTAAGCTTGTGACCCCAAAGCTGATTAAATATAGGACAGACCCAGACAAGAAAAAAGCTTAGAAATCAGTCTAAACCAAAGTAACATAAAAAAAAAGAAGACTCTCCAACACAGTATTTTTAAAGTATCAGGCTGGACACATAATTCTTGGATATTCTTTCAGCTTTTGAAAAGATAACCCAAATCTCCTGACAGCTGCTAAAAAAAGGTTCAGCAACCTTCACCTGACTTGAGAGACTTTAGGCTTGTATCAGGAAAATCAAACTCTAGTACTTTGATCTGGCTGCTCTTGAGATACTTTGAAACTGTGACATCCCTCAGACCAAGCAAAAACAATTCTGTCAAGCTACCTTTCGCCACTGACCCATTGGCTGAAGTGTTTCGAGCTTTCTAAGTCACTCTTTTTTCACCACTACCTGTTTCAGTGACAGTATGTCTCTAGGATAACTTTCAAGGAAGAGAACGATCATGAGCACAACAGAAATGGAGTAATATGATCAACAGTTATAAAAAAAAAATGTTAGCATCACTCTTCTTCCTATTTATTTCCCTATGCTTACTGCAGTTTTGAGAAGGAAATCACTTATCAGGAAGTTCATATTTCTTACTTCACCAGCAGATTTAGTGATGTCCCACTAGAGCTTTGAAAATGCTAATTAATGAATTTACCATGAGAAAAAAAAAACTTGTCTTTATTTCTGGCTTCCTACATACTTTGCCAGTAATCACTTTTAAATAAGGTACCACTGTTTGCAAACACTATGGTGGGGAAGGACAGACTGTGAGAAGTCTTCACAATCTATTGCTTTTTATTGTTTTATTTTGCAATAAGCATTAAACAGTAAGTGCTTTATACAATGAAAATCAATTATGAGGAAGAAGAAAAAAAAAAAAAAACAGGGCAGGTCATTTAGAAAAAAATCAATGACATATTTAGAATGAACACAATTAATCCATACAACCCAGTTAATCCAAAACCATCATGCAACAAATTGACTGGCCACTTTTAAGGTAGATGGTAGCATATTAACAATGTGGATGTGCCAAGTTTACTGGAAACAATTCACTTACCTCACACAAGTGCTGCTCTAGCCAGACCATCACTTAGCATGTCAAATATCTATAACTATCGGATGCACTTAAATGGCTTAGAAAAACATACAGAGTGAAATAATCAATTTTCAGGGGCAGAGAAGCATTCACTGTGGTCGGCCTTTTGCAGTCCTTATTGAAATGCATAGTTTTTCTATAGCTACTTATATTGAAGAATATTTAGAACCTGTCTGAATGTACATAACAGGATTAGCACTTTAAAGTCCACAGGAAGCCATGGTATAACACAGAGAAAACCTCACAAATACAAATATAAAATCTTCAGCTAGCTGCATCCTTCACATAAGTCACTCTGAGGTCCCTCCATCAACAATGACTCCTCAGCTTCACTTAGATCATTAGAAGCCCCTGGATTTTTTATTTTGCCAGAGTAGCAGTAGCATCTATTTCCTGATCCTTGCACCCCTTTATAGCAAATATTCATCTTTCCTTTTAAAAACATAACACGTTTCATCTCTCCATCCTGCGATACTTTATCACCACAAGAGACATTTATCTGAAATTGCTGTAAAATAAATGACAGCTCTCTTAGCTCTTTTGTTATGGTGTCGGACAGTCAGTCCTGTGAGTATGGCTGAAGAACATATAGTTCTATTCTGCATACAGAGCTGGGAATTGGCATGAAATTAAAGCAATCTAAAGTTTGCTAGATGGTTTCAATAGAGAAAGACTAAAATATAACTAGAAAATAGAAAACGTTCTGTTCAGCATTTTAATACGAGCCACAATCCAAATTAGTTCATTAAATGCAAGCTGCAAAACTTAACTTTGATCTGTAAGTCGCTAGAGAAAAGGACAGTAAAGAAAAGCTCTGATAAACAACAAGACTTTCTAGTTTTCTCTCCTTAGAGCTCTCTCAGAAGAAATCCCACATTCCTTTGGAAGTTCTCTTCTTCCTAACACCTAGTCCGTGGATAAAAGGACAAGCTTTCATTAGGGTGCAATTAGGCATGCAACTCTATTACTATTAACAATGTAATGAAGAATAATAAGGCAGAAATAAGAACATTAACATTTTTTCGAGACAACTGATCATTCTTAATGGAAAACCTGTGCCTTAATTTCCTATACATGGTAATCAAATATAATTCATTTTGTCAGTTCATGAGGAGAAAAAGGACAAAGCTCATAAAACCCCAAAACACCCCATCCCACTCTGCCCACAACTAACCAAAGCAACAATGAAATGTTGGCTCTCTGAAAATCCGTGGGAATTTTCCTTTTGCTGCACTGGGGGAAAACTTTACCTCATGACTACTTATTTACTGATTTCAAGACTTTTCATAAGTACAGATTTACGTAAAAATCTATACAATGCCAGAAATGTGAAAGTAATCTTGGTCATAGTTAAAATAAGATTTGATCCAATATCAAATGAAGAGTGTGAGCATTTTTCTATTGACTTCAGGAGGTTTTGGATGGAGTCCATTTGGGGACTGCACTCTGAGGAGGATTTCTATGCTAACCACAGTATTTTCTTTGCCAGAGGAAGATAGAAATGTATTTAAAATAATGGCATTTAATCAATTTGAAAATAAAATGTCTGGTCTCTAGCTCTGGAGCAGAAAGAAAAGCTTTATTTTCTTTGTTGCAACTAAACTCATACATCGTTACAAAACAACCCCAAACCTCAAAGCCAAGAACACCAACCAACACAACTTATTATTAGTATTAGACCAGGGAAGTTATTTTCTCTGTAATTATATTCTGGTTTAAGCATTTACCGTGTTTCCTATTGGAAAAGGTATTAATTCACAGCAGCTGCTATGAACCACAAGTTGACAACCCAACTAGAAAGCTGAGAAAATATTTGATTAGTTGTGCCTGGTGATAGAGAATGCCACTCGTACAACAAAATCAAACAAAGCACCTTCAATCCTATGAGGGATTTTTGTGTGAATTCCAGCTCACCTAATACACAGCTTGCTATGCAGGAAAATTCAGGAAAAGGGAATTATAGAGGATGATATACTGGATTAGGCCAATGGTCAGAGATTTAACAAAGCATCAGTGATAATGCTTATAAAATCAGGGTAAAGCAGGTACAACAGAATCATATCTGGAGGTAATTTCCTCTCTCATAGAAATTAGATGAAGACTGGCTTGTTGTAGGAAGTATGAGGGCTTTTAATGCTTTGGAACCATGTCCTCTTTTATAAAAAGAGTTCCAATTTGCCTAGCTGGACAATTCTATTCTTGCTCTTCCTATAAGAGGCCAATTCCTTTCTTGAGCAGTGCACCAAGCACTTGGCTTAAGTAATTGGAAACTACCTGTGCAAAGCTTATGTAGGAAGCACAGGGGCCTCCTACTCTTGCTGCAACAAATATTTTCAAATCCATGCAAAAAAAAAAAATAGTTAAAGGAAATGCATGTTCTGCTAGCTATTAACAATGCTTTATTTTTTATTGTTTATTTTGCTTTTATCTAGTTTGCTTTGGCAAACTCTTTCATTACTCTTTCCTTCATTCACATCCATAGCATCCTGAACATATTCTGAAATTGCTTTTTTTTTTTTACACCTTTTTTATGGCAAGGTATCAACTGTTTTATTGAAAGACTTCGATTTCAGTATAAATTGCAGGAAATACTGTGGAAAATAAGTAAGTGCCACTGTCAATATGATTTTTTGAAGAATTAAGTATCTATTTATTTTCTCCTTATGCTCTTTTTATTGCTGCCATGATGCTGAGGAATGTTAAATTGCCCTTTTGGACTGCTATGAATACTGGAATCAGGCATCTCACAGCTTTCCTCTTGAGCTGCAGAACTCTCAAATGTGAAGGATGGATTTTCTGTCTGTTTTTCCATCTCTGCTGGAGACATGAGAGAAGATTTCAACCATGCAGCTGTGGATCACTTTGAAAATCCTTCTGGCACCTAGATGGCTGCATTTCAGGTTTTATTCTTAGAAATGCCCCGTTACATTCTCTGTATATCAGTTCCTATCTTTTCCTTCATTCTTACCTTTTTTTTTTTTAATCTTTTTTGATAAAGGGTGAAAGGTAAAGTAATTCATGACACAAATCCCTTTAAAACAAAAATGAACAACTCCCTTGCTTCAGTGTTAGTTGTAGGAGTGCTGCATATGAACTCATGTAATCTTGAGGTGAGAAAACTGCTGCTATAGTGCATAAAGTGCAGTTAGGTAAAATCAGTCTGGATTTGCTGCTTTAAAAAAGGAATGGCTATCACTTCACAGATCTGACTGCACAAGGATAATATCCCTTTACTGTGTCAATACACAGTCCAGAAGCAATACCCCAAGTGCTTTTCTGCATTTTCTAATTTTTTTCCAATGGTACTTAATTGCCAGTGTATTAGGTGGTTCAAGTCACTGAAACACTGCATCACTGAGACAAGGGAAACCTATGACTCATTCACAGAGGTTCAAGTCCTCCTTGTCTTAGCACGGAGAGCCATCTCAATTTCTCCTGGCTTACAGCCAGGATGACTTCATATAGGTAAGTAAAAATAGACCCAGTTTTATTGCATGCATTAACGGTAAAATATTAATGGCTCGGATGGGATGCTGGTTCAGCAAGAGTCACAGCTACAGGAGTACCCTTTCAGGAACTCAACAAAACAACATTCAGTCACTGTGTTTAAGGTGGATGTGCGAATGTGCCTCTCGCACTTCCCTCCGCAGCATGTTGGCCATATCATGCGCTCTAACAGCAGCTCAGCTCAAAGACTCTCCAGCTGCTCAGCCTGGGGGGCTGGGCAAAGCCTTCATTATAGCTGGAAGACCCACAGAGGCTGTCAGAGCAATACTCAGGTCTCCCCTCTCTCCAGACTGGCAGTAAAGTGACCAGTATGAAAAACAAAGGGCAGCTTCAATCTTTAGTACAAGATAGTACAATAAAAACAAGGCCCCCGGCTCCTCTACACTTCTAAACCCACATCCAATCCCAAACCAGACCTCAGACTGTGCAGGTTCTGCTTCCATGGATGCCTCCGATGGATGCTCCTGGAGCAGAAGGGCAGAGCACTCCGCATGAGGTCCCAAGACAGTGTTAGCATTCGATGAAAATATGTTGGTGGGGGTTGGGCTTTGTTTCATTTTGAAGTGTGTGTGTGTATACATATGAACATATGTATGTAAATACACATAAATGCACATATATCCTTTAAAATTACAAGATTAAATTTTATAGACTTTCTACCTGAGGTCAGAGTTTCAGCCAATGCATCTGCTGAAATAAGGCCTAGAGGTCTGCAATCCCCAAGATTCCTCCTGGCATGTTTTTGAAGACCGCTCTCTTTGCTCTCTCTTGGCTTGTCAGGATAAGAACATGTGCTTTGTAAACCTAGTCAACCACTTCCTCAAATCCCTTCCAATCTTTTGGTTCTGGACCATTTCACTCCAGTGGCTTGTCACAATATATTAATTCTCTCTAACAAGACTGAAAAATACTTTTCACCAGCTCTTCAGTCAACACATACTTTTTTCGCAGCTTCTCACAGCTGCAGTTTAAATCAGGTGCCTGACAGGTAGCCATGGTGCCACAGACATATGAAATTACACTGTGAGGAAGTACACAAAAAGCTGGAGACAATTTATGAGTTTTGGACACTGTACTTGGACTTTCAGTGTGGGTGGCCTTCTCTACTGCCTCTGGTAACACGGAGAAATACTACACAACACAAGTGTGCGTCTAAGCTCATTCCTGTATGAGACATGCTTGTAAATTATTTAGTCCCTGCTTGAAAAACAATCTGGTTCTAAATTCTTTAGAGTAAGGAGTCAGTTTGCCAAAGGGGAAAAACACATGTGCTAAAGCAAACTGAAGAAATCAGTAAGCTATTCAATCCTCTCAACGTGCTACACAAAGTGAAAATGAGTTTTCTTAAAGGCACAAGTAAATCTCCTTTACTCCTCTTTAGGAGCCTAAGGCAAAGCACCTACAGCAAACTCAGATCTTCTCTTATCCCTGCAAAAATCTGAATTGTTTCTGAAATGGACCATAGTGTCATTACTACACTGGGAGCCCTAGATCCAGGGTTGGGATATGCTGCATAACATCACTACAGAGGATAAACAGGGTATCATATTAATCTTGTGAAAGGTATTCATTCGTCCTTGTTATGCACAGACTTGATCTTTTTGCCAAGCAATTACAGCTCTAAATCTCCACTGTGCCTCATAACATTCACTTGTCAGTGGTAGAATCATTCAGTGCAGAAAAGGCTTTGGTCTCCCTCCCTCTCTTTCTCTCACTAAGAACACATGCAACTTCCATTCCAACCTTGCTTTACTGCTTAAAATCTGTGTTCTAATAAGCCCATGACAAACTATAGAGCATTTCTGTTAAATTTGCTGTTCGCCTCGTGATTCACTTTGAAGTTTTGGAAGTGTTTCAAAACATCTTGCCTAATTAAGTGGAAGTCAGTGAGCAGATCCTTACATAAAAGTAAGGGGAGATACAATACCCTGTGAAAGGAGGAGAACAGTGGACTGGACTGCAAGCTGTAGGTGTTTCACATGACCTAGGTAGGTCTTGAGCCTTCCTGGCTTTATCCAGTCACTGACAGAGAGGAATGTGCTTGCACCAGCCTGTGGGAGCAGGCAAGGGCAATGTCAGGATGAGAAATCATAGCTAAGAGAAAGCACCCACTTTCTAGGCTGCTGCTGTGTGGCACTGGCAGCTTTTTTTCCCTGCTCTGCTCACCCACAGAGCCAACACAGCCTCAGTGGCTCAGCAGCTGCCACTGGCAGGTACGGCTGAAATTATGAAATTAAGCTAGGGTTGGATGATTTGCAGCACTACATCAAGGGAGCAGAAGGATAGGGATAACTAGGGAATGGAAGAACATATTGTCCCCTCTCGTCATTTCATTACTGTGTAAAACACCGAGCAGACTGGATATACTAAAAAAAATAAATAAAACCAATCTCATCTTTCTGCTATTTTAATGTTCCAAAAGGCCCCTGATCATCATTCTTTAAGCTGAGGTGTCCCTCTGGTCACATCATAATAAAGGCTGTATTGCACTGGGGACATAAACTCATACTACAGAAAGATGATCCCTATCCCAGAAGGATTTGAAGAGTGCAATGGCAGTTTAACTAGCCCAGGGAACAACATTAATTTTCATTACAAACAGCTTCCCTTAAAATTATACACACACATATATAAATTAAGACTTAGGGGTGATACATATCAATCATTTTTTCACCATTCGCTTTCAGACTGTGATGCACAAAAATGTCAGTCTCAAGGTGTACGCTTTGCAGAGAAGCTCTAATCTCCTTAAAACTGCAAGGATGATCAAAACACTTGACTTACAAGCTATATGCAACCTTAATGTTTTTCCATACTCTGATGAGAGAGGCTGGGGTTTTGTCTTTTCTTCATTTTCTTCAGAATGAGACATAATCTCTCCTTGTAAAATATGTCTGGAACCTTCAAGCATCTGCAGCAAAGCTCCCTACCAGCACAGATTCTAACTTATGTTCTCCAATGATTCCTGTCATGGGTTTTCCTGAAGATTAAACCTTCTGTGTTACTTTACACATAGAGTAGGACACACTTGTTTTAAGTATAGAGTGAGAATTCAGTAATTTTACATATAAAACCAATTTCCACATTCCAATTTGACACTGCAATTTAAGAAAATCATTCTACTTTGTCTTCATGATAACTTCAGTGACTTTCATATTAAACCAGGGTTTATGCAGGGTTGAAATATTTGGAACTGTTGGGCAGTCTAACTCTGGAGAGATTACTCCTGTACCAGCAGGATATTCTGAGACCTAGACTACAGGTGTGGATTTGCTTCCAGCACAACCTCCCTAGAAGAGACAATCCGGGTTCATAGTGGGAACAAACACCCACTTATATAAGATTAAATCCTTCAGATCTCCTATTCAAGACTGCAAAGAATCCAACCAACATTAAGCTGCCTCCTTAGAATATAAGATCAAGAAGACTTTATGTATTATGGATCCTGAAGCACTTAACAAGATGCAGTCAGATATGAACACCTTTATTTGACAAAAGTGCCTGAAACACAGAAAGTTTAGGTGACATACACCCCAGATAAAACGATGGCAGAGATAAGAAATAATTTCCTTCATTTAACACCAGCTGCTCCACGGATGCCTACCCTGCTCAATGAAATCCTATCACCTCTTTCTATTTAGACATGATGAACCAGGACCAATACTAAGCTGTCAGAGTACGTGGCTTGCTTTGCTCTGTACCAAGTGCCCTATTCCTGCAGGGCAGCCTGTTTATTTACTACTTAAGAGCTGCATTTTTGCTGAGGGTTGACATTTGCAAGAAGAAAAGTCACAGCTGCCAAAAGAAGAGTAACGATGCAGCCCTGTGGTAAACATAATGAACAAAAAAACAAGGAAGAAGGGGAAGAATATGCTGCTCAAGAGCACCACTGGAGAAGCTGGCCACTGCTTCCAGATACGCTGTTTCCCTGGGGTTCAGAGAGATTATTCATTATAAATATTTACCTGGCAAGTGTTGGCATTTTTCTTTAAGATCTATATTGCTTGAGAATATTACTGACACAGAAAATATTTTTTTCAATGTAAAATATTGATTTTCAGGTAAACTTGCCAGTGTGAAGGCTAAAATGGAAAAGGTGAGTTACAGACAAACCTTCTCAGGTCCCTCATTTTTTTGATATAAAATATAAGACGCTAAACCAATCATTTTAGGCCAGGCTATTCTTTCATTTTTCTCTGACTAGAAATTAGATGAGTTTTCTCAGCCAGCAGAAAAATGGAAGAATATTTCTGCTGGAATAACAGCAGAAACTTTTCTCTGACTCTGAGGTTTGCCAAGCCTTACAGACTCAGATGCAATCTTCCTGAGAGGTTTGGCCTACTCGGATTAAATTCTATAATCATGCTTCTCTGAGATGTGAACTTGTGCTCCTCCATTTTCTAGAGCTTCTACGTAAAATTATATTCCACTTTGGGAAATAACAGGAGCAGAAGATTTATTTCATAAGAGAGGATATTTGGCTCAGTATTTGAGCACAGGAAGTAATCCTGTTGATTATTTTATTTAGGAATGATTTTCCTTTCTGGCAGCCTGGAGGATGGAATCCAGTCCATTATACTGAGAGAAGTTTAAGACAATCCACCAACAAAACCTGCCCACATTCAAGTCCCACATTTATACACAGTATGCACTTTGTACATGCTGAATAGTTTATATGCTTTCAGTGGACCTTCTCATATCATGACCTTGATTAATCAAGGGGTCCTAGATCTGTTATCAAATTGCAGTCTATTCAAAGTGCATAATTTGGTGATTTGCACATGATAACAGAAATTACCATTCTGGAGAGACTGGGAAACAACTCTATGTGCTGCTGCAGGACATCATGCCTATAACCCCAGGGCACTGCCCCAGGTAGGTCATTCCTCAAGTTCTCAATCGAAAAGTAACCTGTACAATTTACCATGGAACACTCAAATTACAATGTTTGAGATACACATACTAAATTAATTGATAATATTATACAGTTTCTTCAAAGCTAGAACCAAGATGATTAGAGAACAAATGGGTATTTTTTGAGCCAAAGGAGGAAATGTTTTCAAAGCAAACAACAGGGACACAGAGTGAAAGAAGAATTTCTACAAAAGTGAGTAACACTTTCATGTATAGGAGTTTTGCAGCTGATGGTCCCTTTTCTAGTCTTGTATATATCAGTGTTCAAACACAGCAGAATAAATGTATTCCCATACATTCAGAGAAGATAATGACCCTGCTGCTGAGGCACATGACAGTGACAAGTCACAGCTATGGCTGCAGTATGTTTGAAAGCAGACAGATAATAGAGAAGAATAGCAGTAAGTTGCAATAAGTTCCAGCAGCAGCCTGGTAAGACTCATGCTGTTTCCTTTTATTCCAGTATATTGCTAAAACTCCCTTCAGGAGAATATAAACATTAAATTAGTTTGAGCTGTTGCACCCTGATCTGAGACTGCTAGTGAGAGCTCCCAAAGCTCAAAAGCTGTGCACGGTAAGAGGGGTGGAGAAGAGAAAAAGTTTCTGTTCATTTATGTTTCCTTCAAGCAGAATAGAGCTCTTCTGCCAGCATGATCTGCTGGAAACTTAATCTCTCTTGATTTGATTACTCCTTTGATTTCACAATGGGTGGGACCCTCCTGTCAGTAAAGTCAACGGGAATTTCCACCGTGACAGTAATGGGCTTCATTCTGTTCATTTGAGATCATTTCTTGAAGTCAGGAGGTGTTCCACTTTTTTATTAAACAAAATTAATACCGTGTTGGTTTTGTATTTTTTTCATAGGTGTTCCACAAAACAGCTTCAGTCTCACTGATTCCAACTGCTAAGTCCTGACATGTTTGAAAAAATACTGTGTAGCTGACAGACAGAAAAATATTTAATTTTCTTCTAATCAAACTGTAGAAAAAGTCGCTTCACTGAAACAGCAGAGACAATGGACTCAGTTGCCTTTTACAGGTTGGGTGGGGTTTTTCCCTAAAAGCCCCCCGCACACATTTATTTATTCTAACATTCTTGCAATGCATATTGGACAGCTCTCCTTGGGCCCCTTTCAATGGCAGACAGAACCTGACATTAGCACTACAATCTTACCTTTGCTGTGTTGACTTCTCTTCAGAGCCATCAGCCCACGTGACTTGCATTGTCCTGGCTGACCATTTCATTCTGCAGAAATGAAAGCATTTGGTAACTTTAGAGCTCTGATAAAATTCTCCTCTCTTCCAACACTTTTCCAAACTGTCTAATAGCAATACCATTTTAGAGATTAAAAGTTTTACAGTTTCATGATTAAAACCAAGGTGAAAAATCAGCTGGAAAAAAATCCTCAATTCCTCCTCAGACTGATAGAGTCAGTGCTCTGATTGCCATCATACAGTAGCTGCTTTTACTTAAAGCCCCCCGGTGCCCTCCAGTCCCTCATTGGCTTAATAAAGGTATGGTAAGACAAATAAAAACCCAGACCAAATATATGGCAGGTCTAGTTCTGCCTGATCTTTATTTCAAAGCAGTTTGTATTTCCCAGGAAATGCTGTGTATCGGACTATCAAAGGATAATTTTATTAGTTTTTGAATTTCAGGTTTACATTATTACTCCTTACATTAAATCTAGCACGTATTTTTGCTCAAAACATCAACCTTCATCTATAGTCCACTTCTGTTTTGACAAGACTAGGGATATTACTTTCTCTTACTTTTCTGCTTGATTATTAGACTTACATGGCTTACGCTGATATTTATCAGCAAAGCTGTAGAAGCTACTCTGCCTTTTGTTAGGCATCTGTATTACTGTTTTATGTGCTGGCTTATATGTAATAGAATTACATTAAGACTCCAGCACTATGTTTATTTTATTTGACCAAATTTGTTTGCAAATGGAAATGTTACATTCAAGATGCATTAAAATAAATCATCTCCAGAGATCTGCAGATAGGATATTACTCATGGGGAAGGTTACTGTATGTATTAATAGTTACTCAGTTCTTCCAGGTACTCATTTTACTTAATGCTTTCAGGATGTTACATGTAATATCTCCCATTCGAACATATGAATGGATTAACTCGACAGCAGCCTTTTGTGGGGTTCATTTCTGGAAAGGACAAACATACAACTAGTACCAAGCTGCAGTTCGGTTTAAATTAAAGCATAAACCATAGTTTTACTATAAAATAGCAATCAGTGATAATTAAGGTAACAAAGCAGGAATTAAATCACAGCTGCATAAAAATCATTGCCTTCACATAGTAGGACCACACAGTTACCTATGCTTCAGAAACCACAAATTATTTCTCTCACAAGCAATCGTATTTAATAGTCCCATGAAACATATTCAGAAAATGACAGAAGTGCAGTAAAAGAGCAGTATTTGTAAGTGAATGTCAAAAATATGCAATTATTGGAGATGCAAACTGTGTGATTAATGTCTTATGAAGATAATGCAGCCTTGAGTCCAGATCAAATTCCTACAGAAATCCAGGCCCATTTCACGTTGAAACGCTCATCTTTATATCTCTATGCTTAACAGATTTGGAAGATGAGGTACAATGACAAAGATTGGATTTGGAAGACTTAGACCAGTGGGTGCTGCCTTCTAGAAAAAGATGGGTGCTCCCTTCACCTCTTATGCAATCCTAGTTTTTCTTCAGACTGTCCACTAGTTGGAAAGCATTTTCTGTATATAAAACACCAGTAACAACCACCTACATCTGACAGCAATATTTATCAAGAATCAGTCCATACAGGAATGAACATGTATCTGGAATATTTGGAACATTCTGGACCAGAAGATTCCCCTCAATCTTCTATACATGAATGAAATTTTGTTTACATCTCTTTCCTATTATTAATTGATACTACCCCCCCAAAAAAAAAAAAAAAACCAACCACCCCTCAACAAAACCCCAAAAACCAACCCAAAGAAAAGAGATTATAAAAGAGACAGTGTTTTATTGCAATGGAACCTTTCGTTTGTTTTCTTATCTAGAACAAAAGTATCTCAGGATTCTTGTCTTCTTCCCAAATAAGCTTTACAATAGCTACTTCAGAGGGAGTCAAATTAAGTGATTAGTGCTGTTCTGCCTCCACAAAGTAGATCAAAAACATGAAAAATAAAAGCTACTATTAATGCTTCCATGTGAAATTGCTCCAAAGAATGAGCTCTGCCTGAAACCGGTATGCAAGGAGATATTCTTTGCTTGCTCATTGGCTTGGAAAAATACTAATGTAATTACTTGTTTTTAAAAAAGTTTAGAGGTTTTTTTTTTAGTCTGGGAGCAACTGGCATCATAATGTACTTTGTGCACTACGTGTAACATCTGGCAGTATCTCCTTGTAGAGCTATAAAAGAGAGTTGCTTGTACAACTTTGAAAGGAGGCAATTTACTGAAATTAGGTAATTCACCACTTGGGAAAGAGCGTTCTGTGCTCTCCTTGGAAAACCCCACAGTATCTCTAAGGAAAGACAAGGGCATTCTTTGCCTTGTGTTGCTCATTAGCCAAATTGCAGACACAGCTATTCATTTGCTGGAATTTAAGAACAGCTAAACTAGATCTCACCGCTCCGTGCCCTTTCTTCCAGTATGCTGTTTCCAACTGTAACTGCTACTAGGTGTTTCAAAGAAAGGTAGGAGATACAAAATGACCATGTAGTAGATGAGGTTTTAGCAGCCTGTGTATAAGGAAGTATCTTCTCCAGACCAGTAGCATGAAGATTTTAAAAGTTGTTGACAGACCTCAAACCAAGTAACTTCGAAGTGGATAATTACTTTTTTTCTTCTGTTTTGCTTTCCTGTCTGCCAAAGGTAAACTTTTTTGCAGGACAAATTGTTTCAGTGGTAGCCTAAGAGCTGTTTGCAATAGCATCCTTCCCAGAGATTGCTTCTAAATTCTATCTGCTTCTCCTCAAGCTTGGCTTATTTCCAGCAGGCACAGCCCCAGCGCATGAGGAGAAAAAGGGAGATGGGTGCACGCGCCCACTCCCTGCTCTCCTGCCTCCACACCACCCCAGGGGGTGCAGGTGGGCCCACAGCATGGAACTGCAGCCAAGGAAAACCCCTTTACTTTGGCTTGAGGACTATGCAGCGCCAAAACATTTCTGCAGCATCAGAGGAGCAGTACTGCTGGGTGCCAGCCAGGGATCCTGCAAGCTGCCAGCACTGTGGGCAAGACACGAACAGAAGAGACTTAATGGGGAGGCCTAAAACCTTCCTAGCTTTCCCTGTTAAATCTAAGCTCAGTTTTGAGGTACACCTCCAGTTTTCTGTTTACTGACATCACTCCCATGATGGCTATTATCTGGTCTGAATGTTCCTAGCACTTCTCCCCCTTCATTTCAGACTTATTTTACATAACTCCCATCAATATCATGATTTGTCTGACCACGAATCTCATCCCAACTTGGTTTTTTCGAGAAGTCTTGTTCCCTTCTGCAAATGTTCTTCCTACCTCACTTCAAACATAAAACTAGAATTAATTCTGAAAAAGTTACTAAACGTTTCCTTTCTAGTAACCTACTCCATTTCTAGAATTCTTACATTTTTCTGACTTATGGTAGCGGCAGGTACCACTACTTTAAAACTGCAAGATCCTCCCAAGAAGCAAAATCTGTTAAGGGCTAATTTATCAGTTACCCATCACTCATACATCTTTGCTAGGGAGGCAAAGTCAATACCAGTTTTCAAGGTGATCATTACCTTCATGATCACTTATGTTTCCTCTGCCAGCCTTCTGACTGAATTGCAAGGCAGGGTGAGTACAAGTGAAGAACACCAGAGAATATAATTTTCACTCCCATAAGGAGGCTTTCAAATATTATCAGCTTAGTATCCCAAAAAGGTAATTTGATTTGCAATGGAAAACACATTCGTACATGGATATTTTGTATGTATTATAACCAGTTTTGCCCAAAACTGTATCCTGTGTTCCTTGGGTGTAGAAGACCAAAGTGACCCTCATGACACAGTATTGACAAATATTTTCATGTTTTAGGTAAGAATCACAGAATCACAGCATCATAGGGCTTGGAAGGGACCATCATGAGGTCCAACCCCCCTAATAAAAATAATTTGATTGCAAAGTGTCTGCACACAGAGCACCAGTTATCCACATGCCAAACATGGAATCTACTTGGAATTATTATGCTTCTTATGTCTTACCTTTACATTAAGATTTTAAACATACAGACACGAGCAGTTCTCTAGAAGGCAAGAAAATGCGTATCAGTTATTCCCCTTAAGGCTTCAGCAGAACATAAACACTTCCACTTAGAGCAAAATGATCTGGTCTGGAGTATGAGAACTCCATTTGCTATGCTTCATGTCCTCCAGACTTTTGGATGAGATTTAAACAACCCCAGGAGTTTACTACTTTTCCCTCTCAGGCGTTATGAATCCTTGAATGCCTTACTAGCTCAGTGAGACTGGATTTACCTTATAGTCTGCAGGGACTGATAGATTCTACAAGTCTTAAGCTCTCCATCTTTGGAGAAGAATACTAAGTCATCTCCAGTTATAACAAGAGGCCAAAAAAAATTAAAGCCTCAAAGATTAGTCATCTTAACTCGAAAATTCCCATAGGAACCATTTTCCACTGAGATCCCATAATTTAAAAGTTGGATATCTTAATATGTCTCCTGATATTTAACCTCCCTCTTCAGACACAAATGATGTGTTTTACATGAAGGGAACCAGGTATGTTCTACTCAGTTTTATTCTTTGTAAAGCTTTCAAAGCACCTGGGTCTGGTAAACTCCATCCCAAAACATTTAAAATGCTGACACCACTACCTCTATAAATTTCTGAAGGGTATACACAGTAAAAAGACCATAGAAGAGTACATGTATCATGTCTACAAAAATGGCAGAAACAGAGCACTAGAATAGCTGTATTGAAGAGACTGTGTAGTCTCCAGTTTGGAGGTCTTCAGGATTAGGTTTCTGATCTTTCTACAGAGGATTTTTCCAGAAGTTGAGGCATACGTCATGTCTCTCTTCCACTTAGATTTTCTGATCTCTCATAAATGGTGTGATCTCACATTGCAGTCTTCCTCTCAAAGACAACATCTAGACCCTCTGACAAATGGGCTATCACATTACTCAATTAGAATACCAAAGTCATCCTCTTGTAGTCAACTAATTTTGTATGACATGTGGGTATTTAATATCTTTAAGAGCATACAACAGTTTAAGCTTACCAGAAGTCTGCCAACAGGTCAAAGAGTTATTAGAATACAGTCACATTCACACTGCATCTCATTTCAGTATAAAAAGGATCTAAAACCCTAAGTTTTTCCATGTTAGGGAAAGGAATTAAGACCTGAGTCATTTATGCCTCACCCTTGCAATTTGAAACAATAGCCACAGACACTGCTTCACACTCACAATATATCAGAAATACAAATCAAGTCTCTTCCTCCAGCTCCTTATTAAAACAAACTATTTTTCTCGGGTTAACATAACTTTCATATTTCCTTACGGCATTTTAAAGAGACTGAACCATTTTCAGTTCTAAATAAGAAAAACATTTGCAGCACAGATCAATAGCCAAAAGATTCTTTCGATTTGGAGTCAGTTGATATTTATGTTTGCCTTACAAAGACATGGTATTTTGATGTTTTCTGTAATTAAAAGCATTTTCGGGTAATAAGTTAAGATCAGGATCAAAAACTAATTCCATAATATGTGCTACAGCTGGAGTAAATACCAAAACCAAATGCATTCAATTCCAGTGCCTCATTTTTTTCACCTCAAATAGGTAAAGACATTATCTTTCAGACCACAGAAACCTCTCTGCTACTTCACAATCTACAAAAATGATGACAAAGAAACTGGCTTCAAATAAAATACCTAGCCTTGTGAAATATCTGATGGACGCTACGAATGATTTCACAGATACCTTGACCCTCTTTGAATAGCGAAAGGTTCAGAGAAGTCCTTGACAGCCAAGCAGCCAATGCACTGACAAGGCTGAATCCCTGCCAGCCCAGGATTAATCCCTGGGGCAAGATAGCGAAAAGCTGGAGCACCAAGCTACCCAAACCCCTGTGATGCTACGAGGCACAGGAATTTAAAAGGCTACCCAGACAGTCCATCCTAGCTTGGGCGCCTATTTGCAGCCTCATGTAATTACTTCCTATGGGCTCGGAGTGCCCTGTGTTCACTACGTGTCACCCAGAAAAAACACATCAGATTTTGATTTAACTTTTAAATTAGTTAAGTGTTCTCTTTTTCTTTTCCTAGAACATCTACTTGCATGATGCTTTTCATGGCCCACAGGGTGCTGTAACAGTAATGTATAGTTACCCATGTACTTTGTTTGTCTGCAGTTAATACCGAATGACATTTAGAGCAACAATGATGCACAGCACTCTACCTGCTCCCTTTCTGCATCTTTTTCAGGAAGGTAACGAAAAGCATTAGCAAAAAGGAAAGCTGTAGCATGCAAAATCCAGTTCACAGGTTCAGCTGATGGACAGGGTCATACCCAGAAGGTGACTCTTCCCCCCCTAAGAAAATTCAGTGTAACAGACAAAGCAATGAATGCAATGGTAGCTGTACTTGTGGAGCACACTTCATACGGCTTGTCACAAAATGTTACTTCAAAATATAAATCCAGGATGACTTGTCTTGAACGGAGCACAGATAAGGGAAGCAAACAGTGAGTAATAACAGCAGTAGAGCAAGTTGGTAAGGGATACTGAAGGAGAAAAAATACTCCATGGGATACTATAGAAATCTATTTGGTGACTTGATATATTCATTAGGTAAGTGGCCCAAGAGGTGATTAGCACTTGCATTTATTTGCCTGTAGAAAAACAGGGATTTGTCTCTTTTGAAACATTTGAAGGAAAAGGAGTTGATTAAGAAAGAAACATGGTTGAGAAACAGAATTAGATTCAGCTCGGAAAAGGTAAAATATAAGTAGGGGAAAGACTCTGCTGCTGAGATCATCCTCCTGACATGATTCACTTTGTTAGACAATTTCAGCTGCTCCCATTACCAGAAGAGTCAAGAGCCTCACATTTTTTTTCTTTTTTTAATTTACCTTGTCATTGACCCTTTGAGGCAAACTGTTAAATATTAAATATTATTTTAAGCTGGGAAGTGTAAATACACAGAGAGCAAAAAGGAGGGACTGAATCTAGGTTCCTGGAGTCTCTGTATAGCATACTAAACACCAAAACCTTACATTATGATCACACATGCCTCTTTCTACAGACCACCCATCTAGCCCATGATTGTAACAAAATACAAAGGGAATCTAAGAACACAGGTGCTAGGGGTGAGAACCATCTTTTCTCTTCTGAGTTGTCTGAATACAGGTGCCATAATTCAATTTTGGAGGAAACAGTTTCAAATTCTGGAGCACTGTACGCCACAAAGTGGCTCAAGAATTTCTCACTAGATTCCCCACAGAAATGCCTTTTTCACAGAAAAAATATTTACAAGAAAGTTCTTGTTGTACTCAAAGTATTTCATTCTCTTTCGAGAAATACTTAATGGCATCTCATCCCTTTCTTCTGCAGGCAAAAAGAAAGATCAAAAACCATTTGCCAAGCAGGCAGCTCACAAATTGAGGGTGGGTTTTTTGTAGGGTGTTTTTCCACTTACTGAAAATTCCTTCCCATAAAATCCAATCAAGTATATATATTTTTAAACTTCAAATTTTCCATAAAGTTTTATCACTCCCTTCATTATTTAAATTTTGCTTTCTTTCTATTTTAGCATTACCGAGAACTTAATCCAACATCTCTGTCCAGATATAAGAAGGCTGCAGACAACATGAAGTGCTGGTGAAACAGGTCCAAGATCATGATAACACTACGCAAATAAAAACTCAATGTCCCAACGGCAAATATATATAAACAGAAGCACAGTACAGCTATTGACGTCCGGTGTTAAAAACTGACTTGAACAATAACAGAGAGAGCAATTTTATGTTGACAATGGCATAAATTTTATTTAATTTCTATATATAACAGGGTGGTGTCATTGCAATTTTCTTCTCCCTTCCCATACACAGTGGAAGTGCTGTGGTTGTGTGGGTGTCTGAAAACATGTTAACCATTTTTTAAAGTCCTAGCTGAACGTTTGACAGAAATACAGTCTTAGAAAATATTAAGTTTCAAACTATCAAACGCAGAAAGAAATGGATTCAAACTTATAACTCCATAAGGGAAAGTCTGAAGTATGATCTTGGGTATGGTATGAAGTCCTAGCCAATCAACTTGAAAGAGAAATTATGAATGCCCCAAATGAAAGAAAAGCTTCAAAGTTTCCGAATTATTAGACATGAGATTATCTAACCAGGAGACACAAAGCTACAGAGAACCAGGCCCTGTTCTACTGCTCACAAAAGTACTTGTCACATACAAAAGGCATCCAACTGGGCTGTGTGTGCCACATGGGTCACACTTCAAAAGCAGGTACTGAGGATTGTAAGAAAAGGAAATACAAAGGCTAGGTCATACCAACCTTTTAAACCTTTATACAGGACTTTGAAATCCTCATGTTCTATTAATTTGCTTTTGCTGTACTTTTGTTTCAGTAAATGTCCATTATTTTTCCTTTGTATCAGTGTTCCTCACTGCACAGTGTTTAGCATGAAGGGAAGAAATGTTAACTTCTTTTTCCATAATCAATAACCCATACCAAAATTGCATGGTTTAAATAATAAAAACGGTCCATTTCCACTAGATTCCACTAGTATTTCCACAGTAGAAAAAAATATAAAATATGACTGTTGCTTTCCACAGCTTCCTTGTCCTGATTTAATTTAGAAAGGTATATCCCTAAACTCACACAGAACAAGGTAACCATCTGGAGACACATTCTGGTCCTATTTGGACAAAAACCCCAATGGGAGTTGTAGCCTTTTTTTTTTTCTTTCCTTTTTTTTTTCTTCTTCTTCCCTGAGTACTTTATTGAATTCCTACAGCTAAGTCTGCCTAACTGCACACCCTGGGAGACTGATATCCACTATTCTCCATCCACTATGGACTGTTTTTTGTAAGAATCAAAATGTTGGGACAGGCAACTGTGCCTGAAAGAGCAAGCATGATTCTGCATCACATGAAGACAAGGCAAATGAAATGTCAGTCAACTGTCTTATTTGGACATCTTTATTGTGTAATTTTGCCAGTATTCACTTAAAAAGCACTGAACAAAGTTGTATGAAAAATGTGCAAAATTTTAATGTCAAAGCACAACTTTTAAATAGAGATGAATTAATGTGTATATATAGATTGATAGATAAATTCTGCAGCCTTATATATTTAATATGAGAGAAGGATTACAAGAACACCAAGTTCCTCACCAGTATTGCACAGAAATTTTATTTCTGATATAACAAAATATTCCTTGGAAAGTTCCGTCAATCGTGCCTGGGACACAATGTTTGCCAAGAAAATGATATAGGCTGTAATTTTAAAAGACTGAGGAGTGGTTTTTTTTAAACCCAGGATGATGGCATTCCCAGTCCTGTAGTCCTTTGAAACTATTTGTAAATTGGAAGTGAATGCTTTTATCTTCACTTGGACAATTCACAAAGGTAATAAGAGACATATCTTAGTTGTTGCACCAATTTATTTGTCTTATTTCAGCCTTTTTCTGAGGATTTCCTGAAGCAAAAGATTTAAAAATGAGCTCTTCATTGTATCAGAACTCTCTAACAAGCCTTCTTTCTATTTTAGGTATTTCAAGCCTTGTGGTGATGGTGTTGAACAATCAAGTGAATTTTTATATTTACCTCACCATAATGCAGGCAGAATCCAGATGAGTCTGTGCAAACAGTGACCTATTTTAAATATCTCCATCAAATTCTCCAAGAACCTAGAACACAGGTATTACCACCGTTTATCAGGGATGAAAGGCAATATTAAAAATGTATAAGAAAAAATAGTTAAATAATAATGAAGTTCATAAATCTACAGTTTTCTTTTTTAAAACTATACTTGCAAGCAAAAACAGACCTCTCTTCTACAGCCCAAAGCAGCAACTTGTCATTAGCATTGTCAAATATCAGCAGATTGAATTAATGGAATAAACTGTCTGAACTGGCTGTCAACACTGATCTCCTTGAACTCTTGCCCCTTTATTTGGCTTTTGCTTTTAATTTTCACTGAAAAATCATTTGCAAACATCTTGCTCCCAATCCCTGTTTCACCATAGGACACAATGAAAACATCTGACCATTCCATTGCCTGTTCCTCCCAAGACACGGGCAAGATGCTTGTGCATCGTACCTCACTGCTGCTCTTCCTGCTGCAGTAAAAATGGACCTTATTCAAAACCTGTCAAAACCCAAATCATCGCTTAATTCATATGAAAATAACACAAACAATCACTTAATATTTTAGGCTACAAATTCTACACCCAGTATCTAACGTAAACTGGTTGATAGTGGTGATTTACAATTGATATCACAGTGTTCATATTTTCACAGTAGAGATGGGGGAGGGAAACTCAAAGGAAAAGAGATTGCACAAAGTTTTAGAAAAATACACACAACCAGAAGCTTCTCCTTCAGATTCACTCAAGTTACTGCATAAAATATCCATTTCTGTCATTGCTTCTTGATAAAAGTCAAGTCAGAAAATGAAACAGTATAAACCACATTTAGAAATACATTCCTAAAAGCTTGTGCTTTGCCCACATTGGCCTCAGACAGAAAGTGTGAAGACAGACGTGTAGCAATCTAAGAAAAAAAATCTTTAAATGGGGGTGTTTTTTAGGGGTGGCTAAAGGACATATGAATCTGACCAAAAATATTTTTTTTTAAATTTCTAATAAAATTTAGTCCATTTGTTTGCAGGTAGGATGCATGCAGGTCTGAAAATGACTTCCTATAGATAAAATTAATGAAAATGCAGCAATAAAAGAGAATTTCCATTAGAAATCCTCTCTGACAAAGCTACAAATCACACAGTCTCAGGTGAGAGCTGGATGCATTCCTTTCTTGCCAAAGAAATGAAAGGCAAGTCCTTTAAGTGAAGTCCTAAAGTTAAGGCTTTAAGACGTGGCTGCTTAAAAACTTACTCCACAGTAGGAACCTTTCAACAACAATATTGGATTACAGCAAGTATGCCAGAGATATACAGGAAATTAAACAGAATTCTCAAGAGCTCAACCTACACAGTCGGTCAGAGACATTTTTATACCCCAGAAGAATGGCCAGCATGCTTTATTAATATTCATTCTATACCACTGAGTGCTTATCAATATTTTACAATTCACCTGATCATATTTACGATCAGATTTTCGTAGAGCCATGTGAATATCTGGGATACACATTTTTTTCACCAGCATGGGAGTGGTGGTTTTATGAGGGAGGAGTGTGGGGGAGTGGGGATGCGTTGGAGTTCACTCTGGCATCAATTCTGTCTTCAGCATGTACCAGTTGAAAACTCTATACAAATTGTGAACTAAAGGCCCAAAATCCTAGGGTGAAATAAAAACATATGGCAATTATTCAGAATATAAAAAGAGAGTGACACAGGCAAAAGAAACTACAACTATTGTAAAAACCTGAATTTTTCTGAAATCATCCTGGGACACTCTTAGCTGACTGTAGCAGCTGAAACAACTCATGCCCTGAGTGTCCGTGGCTAAAGTGAATGGTTGTACTGAAAAAATACTAAATGACGAATAAGCAGATTTTAGTCAGCCTTCAGTAGAGAAATGACCCTCTCATTGAATAGAGGGAGCTTTCCAAATTACACTTTTCTCCTCATGCAAGGGAAGGAGGTTACCCTAATTTTTTTAAAATGAAACTGCACAGAGACATCTCAAAAATGAGTTTCACATACATTCTTCTAATAAGGGCATGGAATTTCATTAGCAAAGAAGATAACAGTGACACTCCTGGCCACGTGTGCCCTGGGAGATGGGGGTACTGCTGAAAGAACAGTTGTACCAAAATGTAAATTGAGCCAGGGTTTTAGAGAGGGGCCTGCATGGACCTTAAATCGGGCAGAGTGTCATGAAATGAGCATGCTTTGAAAAGAGGGGGGTAGGACACATTAAAATATCTCTCAGTAGAGACTATGACACATTATCGGGCATTGGAACAGGCTGCCCAGGGAGGTGGTTGAGTCACCATTCCTGCATGTATTTAAAAGATGGGTAGACAAGGTGCTTAGGGATGTGGTTTAGTAGAGGACATTACAGTTGGACTCGATGATTTCAAAGGTCTTTTCCAAAATAGTGATTTTGTGATTAAAATACCTCTTAGTAGAGACTATCTACCTCTAGCCCATGGTGCCTTCTTAAAGCTTCTGCATGCTGGCTCAGAAGGCTCAGCAGGGGTTGGGCTGGCAGCACCTTTCCAAGCACAGGTCCCTGTAAACCTCATTTCTCCTGAAATTGCTCATGAGGCAGCAAGCAGCAGAGCAAAGCGACCTGACCTCTGCAAGTCAGGGTGAGGGGGAAGACAAGCAAGCTGAGCAATCTCATCTTCAGCTGGCAGAGCCTCTAAAAGATGCAATCCTGTTTCCATAAATCAGTGGTAGAAATTTTTGCTTTACTTTCCACAATTACATATGTAAACAGCATAGCATTTTCTGCTGCTCATCCATCACTGGTACACAGCACAGTACCAGCACGCGCTGGATTTAGCACCTAAGAGTCTACACTAGCAAAAGTAGTGTGTGGCAGGTTCCAGGTCAGGTGCAAACCTCCTGACAAATTTATTTCAGCCTTGGAATTTCACACATGTGCTGGAACCATGACTAGCTCATTCCTCTGTTGCGAGCGTAACAAAGAACCTGTCTGATCATTCGTTTTATATTTCCATTTAGAATAAAAAACAAGTGACAAAGCTCTTTTCATCAGGAAACTAATACCTCAGAAAAGCATTCAGGATTTAAGGGTTATTTTTGAGATAACAGCAAACTCATATTACATGCTTGGGATTGATCTATTACTGGTACCTCTTGTTAGGATGTGTTACAGTGTGGGAATGTACCAAGTAAAGCTAGACATTTCTATTAGCATACTTGATTACAAATGTTAATAGAGAGTCAATAGAGACTGGAATTGTAGCAGCTAAATCAAAAACTCAAGGCCTGCTTTGCTTGAAAGAAATGATGTCTACTTGGGGAAGTTACTGAACAGTACCCGGGGAGGATTAATTTCCAGCAGACTTCCTGCAGAGACAATGAGAGCAGTGAAAAAGTAACATAAGCACACTTAGATAAGAACTTAAGTAATTTTAAAATATCAGTGGCTAAAAGACTACCAGACTCATGCATAAGGTAGTGAAGATAAATCATTAAATTAATAAATTATATTAACTCACGAACCCCACAACCTTCACTATCTTTAGGTGTCAGGTAAAACAATGCCCTACCCAATAGCACAGTCTTTTGTCACTACTCTTATTAAAAGCAGTATTTAAGAGATAAAAGCTGCCTTTCAGGAAATTCAAATAACTTTTCTAGAGGGAAAACATTGTGTGCATGCTGGGCACAGACACACCCATACAAATATGCATCCAGCTGAGAAGCAGAAACACTAGCCAGTGCATTGCAGAGATAACTGGATGCAGTAGCCAGAAGCAGCACAGAATTAACTGCGGCTCTTCAATTTTTGGCACCACAGTGACTTCTGCAGTGCTCTGAGGCTGCACCAAGTTGGTCTGGTACTAGTTGCATCCTATGAGATACAGCAGCTGTCCATTCCTCGAAAGGAGATTACATGCACTGTGCTATTTAATTACACTTTAGGTTCAGAAACCATGCTCACTGTTAGGTGTGTAAAGCATGAGAAATGCACGCAGCCTGTGAAGCCTTGGAATGAAGAGAGAAGGAACGCAGCAGGGCAGGCAGGCATTCTGACTCCTAACTAGCCTGAAAGAATACTGCAGACATTATTCTACTCAGAAAGAGCTTTCCCTTAACTGCATTTGTTGCTCATATTAACAAAGTAAACTAGCAGTTCTGAGATCATAACTAGCATCCTCCCTACCAAAGCTTTTGTTTGATGTTGGTCCAAAAGTAAAATCTAAGAACATTAAAACGTTTATCTTAAAATAGCAATTCACTCCTGGAATTGGAACTTGTGAAAGGAAATGGTGCCAAAAAGCTTATGTTTGAAATCTGTGCTGAATTCATCTAGCTGGAGGTTTGGCCACTGGTTGTAGAAGTGTATACCAGACAACACATAAAGGATGATAAATGAAAAGAAGACATACAGGGGATAGAAGCTGGAAGAACACCAAACTACAGAATTCACTAGCACTGCCACTTAAAACAATTTTGACACAGCTATTGAGCAGAAAGTTTAGATGTTCTTTATATAATCAATATATAGCGACAGATAAAGAGCATCTAACTTGAAAGTCAAGCGCAGACAGCCAAGCAACATCTGCTCCACACAAATATCGTGGAGCTGGTCAGAGGAAAATGAACCAAGGCCAGACTAAAAAGTGTTCAATCCATGAAAATCTTTGCAGGTCTGACAGTAAATCCCTCAGGTCACCCAGGCAATTAGATGGCAGCATGACGAGAGGATACAAGTGGTTTGCAAATACCCATCCTTCAGAATAGAACCAGTACCTCAGCATTTGTTGGAAATCACGGCATGCCCAAATGCTTCTCACTCCTTCCTTCACCAGTCAGGTCCTACAGACATTTGGCACTGAAAATGAAGGCATAGGGACCTCACCAGGTTTTGTCCTTCTGAACAGATGAGTGACATATTTCAACTGCATTAATCTTGCAGTTTATCCCAGAATTTTCCCAAAGTATTTTTTCCTCTCATAATGTGCATGTTCATAAACACAAAATTTGCATCTCTTTGTGCTCCTCCCAGACGCTTATATACTCTTCAGAAAGAAAACGTATTGCTGTGCTGTAAAAACCAAAGCTCCTGAAAACAGCTCCCAGACAAATTGGAAAAGACTATCAAAATAAATAATGTCACAATCAGAAAACATTTCTTTATTCCAGAACATGTCTTCTATGTACTAAAGAATTGCTGTGGCTAATTTATAATGCCAGCGTTCTGATCATTCTGTACTACTTTCAAATGACTGCTTGAGAGTGGACTTGCAAAAGGCAATCACCGGAGAAAACAATTCCTGTGCCAAGCTGGGGCTCTGATTCCCAGTCAGGATGACTGATAGGGTTATGGCCTCCAGCAGTAACCCCAGCCTTGTTGTACAGACAGCTGAGGAGAATTGCAAAGTACAGCCCAGAGCCTTAAGGTGAACCAGTCCTTTGACACATGAGGTTGGAGGAGCAGCTCTTTCAGAAGCACCTGTGCTGTTTATGTGGTGAGGGTAAGGGCAAACTGGAAGGGACCTGTTGTGGTTTTGCCAACCACTTCCCCACCACTCCCCCCAGCCCTTCTCCACGAGAACCCCACCATGCAAAACCACAATAGGATCGTAACCCCAGAAGCATTTTTGTTGTGGCTCAAGCCACAGAGAACGCCAGGCTGAAGCTGTGTACCCAGGTGATCAGCACTTGCAGTGGGACAGGAGGGAAGCGGGTGGGCATATACAGAATTAGGTCATCCATTAGAGCAGCCGCAAGGATGCTGTAACCTACACTGGAAGCTGCTTTCACCAAGTCATTTACAGCAGGCTCCTCAGGAGCTCCTCCAGCAGAATAAAACCTTCACAGTTAGTGCCCACCTGGGAGGTCAGTGCAGAGCAGCTAGTGGGCTGTAAATTCACATCCTAACTGATGGTGCAGCGACTTTCAGATGCACATACCCCCAGGCATCCCAGGCTGACTGAATGGCTAGATCCCTGTGCTAGGAACAGCAGCCACAGTTCCTCAGTTTGGGAAGTAGTTTTCTTTCCCTGCAGCCTGCTCCAGTCTTTTGACTGTCAGATCCTTGGGGCAGGGTGTGCCATATAGTTAAACAGTGAGAGTCTGCTTGTGAGAGGATTTTGTAGCTGCTACTGCAAGACTAGTAAGCATGAAAAGCAGAACTAGCAACCCAAAAGTTTATGAAGATGACAAATCACTATTTCCAATTCCAAACTACCTAGAAAGATTGATTGGAGGATTTTAGTCAAAACAGCTCTTCTAGAAATACTGCTGCCTCCCATTCATAAACCAATTGAACATTTCCTTTTGTTTACAAACCCAAGCACCCCTTTTCAGAAAAACCCCAGGTGCAATTGTAGCATCCAGAAACCCAAGAACAAACCTGTGAACGTGCTAGAACACATCTGAAGAGAAGCATCATACAATTCAACAATGCAAGGTAAAAAATAAGAGAGGAAAAGCTTATGCATACAAATACCTACATAATTTATAGGCTTGGGTATCATAACCTGTAGTCAATGCATCTCTGCCTGAATAATATAGCAGCTGCACTAATGTGTAAAAGACTTAATAAGTACACATGGGACACCACATAGTCAGATATAGGAGCAGTCTCTGTGACCAGCTAATACGACTATGTGCAACTACAGAGAGTACTTCACTTGTCAGTATTAACACAGGTACTCTTACACACGTATAATGATGAAAATGAGCAGCTGTACACTGGCTTAATATAAAAATCACAATGCTAATGATCGGAAGTGATCTGCTTCATCTTTCTCCCCACAGTCAAATATGGATTGATGGTTACATTATTTATTATTTATATTGCAATAATGACCCAAGACAAAATCCATATACTTTTCTGCTAGAGGAGACATTATCTGCGAGTGTGTCCTTAGTAGATCATTCTTTTACAGGCTTTTGTAAAAATGTTTAATGCACTGTAAAGCTAAAAGACAACTGAGAACGGCTGGAACTCAGTTACTGAACTTGCTGCCTACTATGCTTTCCAGTAGCAACTTCTTCTTTTCCACACTTCCCACCTGTCAATAATCATCTGGTGCCTCTCACTTCACAAACGCATTTTAATGTCCTTAGGAGAGAGATTATATCTCTTAGTTCTTTACAGAGCACAACAGCTTCTGCCCATAAGCAGGGCACCTCAAAGACAAAGAAAGAGCAACAACAAGGCCAAATACAGTATGAACATGAAGAATATACAGATGAATAGTTAATATCTTTGCCCGTGGCTAAACCCAGGGTTGAAGGCAGTCTTAGTATACTTTCTCATTAAGCTACAGAACTTTTAAGTCAAAAGACTATCTATATTTTTTAGAGAAGAAAATTAATTAGCTTTCTATGGGGGCCACAGTTTAGCAAATATACCAACAGTTGTGCTGGCAGAAGCAAAAGAGACAGGGATTAAAACACAGGCAAAAAATAGTGTTGGATGAAAAAGGTTACAGCAGCTACTAGATGTTTGCAGTAATTCAAAATCATAAGAAACATATCATTTGTGTTAGTTGAAAAAAAAAATCAGACATATCTGGTAAAATGAAGAGCTAATCTAATCATCCTGGGATTGGCTTGACAAGCAGCCACCGATTACTCCTTGTGGAAATAAGATTAAAAGGATATTTTTTAATTTATTAAATGAAACCAGATGTATTTTGGTCATTTCTTAAGCTGGCTGAAAGATTGCAACAGAAACATTTCACAGGATTGTATCTGTTTTGATGGCAAAGTGTCAAAACACACATTGACAGTTCCATTTTGACTACTTTAAGGCATTTTCTACTGAAACCTTGACATTTACATTTTATCTCAACTGGTTATTATGTCCAAAATCCACTTGGCTATATAAAAATGTGTTTTTTTCACGGTATTACCCTTCTGTGGAAAGAAGAAAAAAAAAGAGTTTTGCTTCTAATTAAATGTAAAATCGATTTTTCCAAGTTTCAGAACATTCACCTAACTAGTTATTTAACTTGAAAATTCTCAAGATGCAAGCTTTGATTCCTCATGTTTGCTTACATGGGCATAGAGGTCATGTATGACCACTTCAGGATCACGGCTTTCAATGTTTCTCTATATTCAAGTGGTTAGATAACCTGGAATGACTGAAATTACTGACTGGACATTTCCATCTTTCAGCAATGCAAACGTTTTCACTACAAATACTGCTTTCAAATAGCATGGAAAAATTTATGGATTCAGACCACTTATGATATATCTTGGTTTAGGATACATTAAGCATCTACTTATGCAAAATATCTTTAAGAAAAATGTCCAGTGCATAAAGAGCGACAAATTAATAGAAAAGCTTCTGTATGGTGATAGCTGTTATTTAAGGATGCTAAAATAAAAGGATAATTACTTTTAAAATGGAAGTTAAGTTCCTGATATACTTCAAAAGAGAGGGCAGGCAGGTGAAGTGCTTTTGACAATATTTTTCCCATGCTTTGTTCACATTCTGCTAACAATCTAATGAGGTGCCTCTCTAGTATGAACTGTAGGTCAGAAAAATCTATGATAAAAGTAATGATTCTCTTTTTGAAAATCCATGGGTCAGAGAGGAGGCATGACATGACTACATAAGAAGTTTGTTCTGTAATGGTAATTTTGGTTATTTTCCTGCCTTTCCCACTCCAAAGTGGTACATTGTCAATCCCCTCACACATGTCTATGACAGTAATTTGCTTGCCTGCTAGCAGATGAAAATCTTTGTTCTAAGTTATATTTAATAAAATCATCTATAAATGACTCTTGGGCCCATTTTTAGCAATTGAAATGTATGTATTATCCTAAAAAATATGGTGCCTCAAGCTGAGGGCTATTGTCACCCTCACAGTCATTTGAAACTATTGCCGACAATATACATGCTCTATATCTGTCAAGTGTGGAGGTAAGGGGTCTGGCCACACTGAGGAGAGAATCCATGCCACACAGCTTCCAACCTCAGTCTGGCATCCCTTCCCATGCCTCACCTTATTCAGCTGAAAGCTCCTGTTTGAAAACAATTACATCCAATTTATATATACTATGGAAAAAGTACATATCTACATTAATAATAATCCCATACTAGTTGTTTCTGTGTTCTGACAGATTAACCAAAGGGCTGGGGTACAGATAATACATTTGCTCTAATGAAAATTTTACACTTGAAAAGTTACTACTCCATCTTCTCTCCCAGACAGAACAACCAATACTTTTAGCTAAAATAATGAAAAGGATCATTACAGATGATAAAATGCATTTTTACACCTGGACCATGTGTCCCAGTCCCTTGGGTACATTTGCATCTATAATCTTTCTGTTTGCTCTCTTAAGCTGAAATGTCTCATAATCCCCTTTCAAAGCAAATAGAAGTGTTTGAAGTCTCAAGAATCTCAAGGGTCAAGAAAACTATTTCCTACCAAACTATCCTCTCAACTGGCTTGGGAAGAAAGGTCAACTTATCATCTGAAACCCCCCACAGCAGAGCATGCTGTCTTTCACTGACAGCATCATGAACACAACCTACAGTGCTGCCACTCTTAAATTTGCACTTCCCCACCTATTTTTTTTCCACCTAGGTTCCAACCAGACAGTGGGCTTTTTAAAGTGAATTTGGAAAGGCAGGATTAAATCAAGGCCAATTTCAATTGTTACATCTGACAGTTGCCCAAGAAATCAGAATGTTTTCTTAAATTGAGCTTTGACATTGGATTCCCATGCCAGCTGCACAAGTTGTTCTGTCCTGGTAGTTGTTGACAGTAGCTATAAAAAGCATAACATATTCATTTTCAAAACTGTACTTATAAATCAGACTTCCATGACAGCTGGACTAGACATTTTCCTGTCCTACTTGCAGTGTGCTTAGGAGAAGGAAGAGACAAAAGCAAGCACTTTTTTGCACTGCAGTTCTACTTTTGGGTCTTCTGCTGTCTAATCTTACTTCCCTCATTCAAATTTAAGTGAGGTGACAGGTAGCAGCACAACTGATTGAGAAGATGGCCATTATCTTACAGAAGGAGGAAGAAATCTCAGAATCTGGTTTTCCAAGGAAAAGACACCAAAATTTCTCTTGTTACCAATTGGGCTGGAGCTACTTTACTTATGCCTGTATTTCTAAAGCAAAATGAAGTGGAACAATTTGGGAATTTAATAAAAAAAGAGGGCTTTTGATGACAGAATTGGTAAGAAACAGACTTTTCAGACACGTTAGTTCTGATTAAGTTGGTTTGGGTTTGTGGGGGTTTTTTTGTAAGAAAGCCTTTCTCTGTCAGTAGACAGGTTAAAACATGGAGCGGAAAAAGAAAAACCAACTAAAACAAGAAATAGACTTGTCACTGGATCCAATACATGGGAGAAGAGAGATCCAGAATCAAATCTCTGCTTGGTAAGAGACTGTAAATTCCTTACCCAGGTTTTCTTCTATTTAAAAGTGTATCTTTTTCACTCACTCTCATGAAAAATGTAGATGATCTCAGTTTCTTCTCACTTCAGAATGGAAATGTCAACACCCTACAGATTGAGAAAGCAGCATCTCATCTAGCTTATGGACAGCCAGATCCAGCATGTACCAGGAAGCTGATTAATAGATTCAGTTGGGTGCAGAAGGCATTTCTCTCATCCAGTAAGTAGGCCGTAACAGCTGATGATTTACAGTAACTTCTACGTGACAGGGATCAGCCCCTCCCTTTTCAAACTATTCTTAAAGACAAGGTTACTGAAGAGTAACGACAGCTCCATGACTAGCAAATTTGTTTCTCACTCCCTTATAGCTGATGGTTTAACTTTTAACACTGACATCCTCAAGGGCAATGATGGGAAGCTCTTTATTATTCTGCAGAATTCCAGCTTATCACATGTCTTTGTTTAAGGCCTGGAAAAGGAGGCATAGGAAAACATGAGAAGGCTTGACAAAAAGGCAAATGCAACAAGAGAGGACACAATGAGGATGAGGCACTTTCCCCTGAGCAGTGGCCTTTTGCTCTGAGCATTAGATTCCCAGCTACTATTGAATGACCAAGAAGGAGCAGTACAGAAAGTGGCTTTCTTTTTGTCTGCAGGAGGCCAGGAGATTATCTGCTGTGTCTTCTGTAATCATCAGTGTAATTGTGATCTATAGGTAAAGCCCATACAGCACTTCATACATGGATTTAACTACATCCAACTTACCTAAAACCTGAACCAACACCAGCTACTCCATGTCTCAAGTGGCATATTTGAGCACAAGTATACCTCTCAACTGGCCTATAATTTTCCTGAAGCAATTGATTCGTTACAGTAGAAACCTCACATACAACTCCTGCATTTTAAGGTGCAGAATCATGATTAAGGTAATGAGAAGAAGGTTGAAATAAGTGAGTCAATTTTCTCCTTCCCCAGCCATTGTTATTCAAGTGTGTGTTGGGTGACTTAATTCACAATTTTATATTTAAATGTCATCAAGGGTGCATAGATTCCTATTTATTTTTGCATATAGGTAAAGTTAGGTAAGCTCATTCATCAACTAATTCTCCTGAAATGATAACTTTAAAATTCCCAGCTGTATGGAAATACATGCTTTCCCACACCACAACTTCAGAGCCTGTCGGCAAGTAACTATCTATACAGCTGCCACTTACCTGAGCTGTTTCTGTGCACTGCAGAGCACTACAGATGCTGAATTAATGTCCCAAATGCTGAACAAAGTGAGTAAATATAGCAGCAGGACTAACTCAGCCATATTCCAATCTCAACAATGGTTGTAAGACACACAATTACGATGCTTGGTTACATAGAAGCAGCTAAATCACTTACCACAGTGGGATCATTTTCCTTGTTTGAGGATCAGTGAATTACAAACTGTCTCACCTGGAGTCGCAGAGACTCAGTTTCTAAATTAATTTTTCTCTCTGTGCTACAGAGCAGTAACTGTAATTTAGTTAACTCAAATGTCAAAGATGAAAACAGTCCTCTGAAATCCATTCACATGTTGTTTGCATGCTAAATGCAAAGTGCTTAATCTGCTGCCACCACAAAAGCCTTTGCATATGCTAGCATTATTTATTCATGTTCCAAATATTCTAATTAAGAATTGGAGAGCCATAATAAAAATAATGATTCCTAGAATTAATTGAATGTCTGATACTTGCAGCATCATGCAAATGTTAACAATTTAACACTAACTCTTCAATGAGGTAGAGAATGGCAGAAAAGAAACAAAAAGCCCCAAAGCAATGAAGCTAATATCTGGGTAAGACAATACTGCTAATACGTTGTTAGTAGGAGTGCACTCCTACCTGTGGTTTCTTTTAAGATAGGCTTCACAGATTTTGTTTATAGCCATCACTGAAACAGAAACTCAGGATAGTAAGACTGTAATTACAAGAAAAGAACCCAACACTTAGAGTGTCGAAAGGCTCTGGAACAGCAAAGAGTATTTTTTAAAAATATGGAAATATTACATAGGAAAAAGATAAAATTAGCTAATTTATCAAAGAAAGTCTGTAGGGAAACTGATCACAGTCTAGATACCAGCACAAGGATGGTCTTTAACAGTTGACCCCTTATTCACACAACCCACAAAAAGATAACAAAAAAAGGAAAGACTGAACTTAAAGCTGAAATTGGATGCATACTGAATTTTTCATTCCCTTGGAAAGGAATTTTTATAGGGCATTTTTATGCTGAAATAACATTTAATGGATTTTTTGACTTTTCTAGTCTTGTTCCTTACCCAGTCAAAACCAACATACTGCCAGCAGTAGTTTTCCTGTAGCCAGACATCACAAACAAGAGTTATTGCCATGTGTTTTTATCTAATTCACTAAGTGTACTTTAAATCCTGCTATTTATTTTCCCTATATAGAATAACTGTGCACTTACAAGCCAGCCTAACATCAAAAAAGAAATACATATCGGGGTTCAGGCTTCCCAAAACCCTCAATTTTCTCTTAAATTTGTATTTCATAATTTTTTATGTTAAATCCAATTCAAGTTAAGCTTACAAAGTTTAAAATTTACACAATGTGCAGGCTGATCATTTTTTGCTTTTCTCTATCACCCAAGTTTTGGAGCTTCAAAAGCTGTGATTAACGTAGGAAAAAACCCAACCTTGTGACACAGTGAAGTCAACAGCTTGTTCTAGTACTATCAGCCCATTAAAGTTATTGTCGAGAGAGAAAAAAACAACACTGCATCATTAAGTTTAAGAGATGTCTTCTAGCAGCTTGGTATTTAATAGGATTTCCTACAGAAAATACTTAGTACATGGCAACTTTTGGATATTTTAGTGTGTTAGTCCTTAAATGATTTAGCTATAATAGCTATAGACTACAGCATGGGAATCTCCAGCAGTTTAGGTAGGTTGCAACTACATTTAGACACACAGCTAGTTAGATTCCTATTTAGACTCCATATGAAAGACCAAAGTACCAGTGAAAGAGATTACATTTCCAAGGCTGAAGCAGCTGCCAAGGAGTCGCTACCCAGTTTCTGTTGCCTCTCCCAGTCCTATGCTATAATGGGATTAGAAAATTTGCCCATCTTTTGCAACAATGAAGACACAGAAATTACTGCAAAAAGCAGTCATGGGACTTGCTTGGTGTTGCTAGGAATATATAGAAAGTAGGAGGAAGCTGAAAATGGGCTGGTAAAGTGATGCCTCACTGAGATTTCTATAAGATTTTAAATTCTGGTGAAAAAAGACTTTTGGGTGATTTTTAGTATGCAGCTAATAACTGCCCAGAGCTTGAAAGAAATAACCTCAATGATTTAACCAGATTGCTAATACTAAGAATATAAAAAATTCATGTACAGCACTTGGTTTATTTGCAGATATATAATTAAATTAGTTTAAAAACTGCTTGCTTTATAAAAAAAAAAATAAAAAAATTTAAAATGTGTCAAGTTACTCGTGCCACAGCCAGCCAGTGGACCAGGCACCTGTAATACTATTCACCATTTGGAGTGAATTTCCCTCATTCATGGGGGACATTCTGAGTACATTCAGATGTACTTTGATCCAGTAGAAAACACGTTTCTGAATTTGAAAAGTAAAGATAAGTATTTCCTTACCACCAAGATTTCCAGGAGCAACACTGGGTTGCTAGACCTGCATGCATTCCCACCTAAAGGGGAGGCAACGTGTAAATGAATCATCTGTGCACAGCATTGAGCTCACAGTGAGTAGCAGACGTGTATTCAAGAGTAAGGATCTACTCTGTTCTTTTTGCACATCTTCTCACCATAACAGACCTGATAGGAAAGACATCTGCTAATGTTTACATACTTCCCATTTCTTCCTCAAAAATGGCAACATTTGTGACACTTACCTGAACCCAAAAGCAATTTTATTAGCACTCTACAGTCCACTGTGAAAGAATGTGTCTTCCTCATGGGGCATTTTCCTCATGGGGATGTTTACTTCTTACTGAAAAATCCCCAGTGGCAACATTACATATTAATTTATGGAACACTATTCTTTTATATCTTAGACCTTTAAAATTAAAGGATCAGTAGTAGAGATTGGTTTTTTTTACCCTCCGGGAAGTTTACAAGCAGTAATATATAACCCCTACAGCACCCCAGTAAGAAAGTACTTATGTTCTTCCTTGTTATTTAGATAAGGAGACGCAGGAGGTTAAGAACATCTTCAGGAGTGTCTAGGTGTATGGGGTTCTCCGTTTAAGGCAATAACAGCTTAATTTTCAGTTAGTCAGCTGAATAGTTGCAGAAGACGAGGTATGGGGGAGGAGGGAATCAAGAATTTAGGCCAAGATCAAAAGTAAAAAAACCCAACGTAAGTACAGAATTCAAATTTTTGCAAAGGAGTGATTCCTGCATCCAGTTCTGGGCTCCCCAGTTCAAGAAAGACAGAGAACTACTGGAGAGAGTCCAGTGGAGAGCTGTAAAGATGATCTGGGGATTGGAGTATCTCTCGTATGAGGAAAGGCTGAGAGGCCTGGGTCTGCTTAGTCTGTGGAAGAGAAGACTGAGAGGGGATCTCATCAACACTTAGAAATATCTAAAGGGTAGGTATCTAGAGGATGGGGCCAGACTCTTTTCAGTGATGCCCAGTGACAGGACAAGGGGCAATGGGCACAAACTGGAACACAGGAAGTTCCATTCCAATATATCAAAAGTCTTAATCACTCTGAGGGTGGCAGAGCACTGGGACAGGCTGCCCACAGAGGTCACAGAGTCTCCTTCTCTGGAGAGATTCAAAACACACCTGGATGTGATCCTGTGCAACCTGTTGTAGGTGATCCTGCTTTAGCACAGGGGTTGGACTAGATCTCCAGAGGTCCCTTTCAACCCCTACTGTTCTGTGATCTTCTGAAGAAATTTTCCAAACACAGACAGAGGTAATGCAGGACTGAGCTGCTTCTGGCTGCCAGGCCTTATTACTCATTCTAATTGTTTAAAGGGATCAAGTAAAGTATTTCCGATTAAACAAAAAGAAAAATTGCATTTTCTGTGGAAACTGAAAATCCTACTATGCTGAACAGAGCTCTGCCGTATGCCACAGCTGAGGTATGAGAGTCTTCACCCAGCAGAGGTGACAGAGGAACAGTATTACTTGCTTGAAGATGTGACAGTTTACCTATGGCAACTTATCTAGGTTGTAAGTTTGACAAGTTGTCTTGTAAAATAATGTCATAGCACAGTTATTAGGCATTCCCATAGGTACTTGATCAGCTTCATCTTTTTTTGTAATAAAAAAAGAAGAAACTTGAATGTAGGTTGTCCCGTGGGCTTACTTTTGTTGAACAGGGTGGGAAGGAGGAGGGAGAAAGGAAGAAATCATATTCTGTAAAAAAATCCAGCCCACTCATTTCTATTTTAAGCATAACTTCCTTAAAAAGAATCATCTGAGCATCAATTTGTATTTAATACAAGTTTCAAAACCAGACTGATAAAATAGATTTGAAGTACATAATTTAATAATTTTTTTACATTGCTATATGTCTCTGCCATGTGATTAGGTTTCATGTAAAGTTGGGTTTATCGCAAGTCTTCCCATCCAGGTAAGTGAAGAGATGCATAAAGAGTTTGCCTTTCTGACCAACTGTAAATCAGCTTCAGTGGGGGTAGTGTCTGGACTTCATCTGTTGTCTCTCAAAGTGATTTTACCTATTTTTCTCTCAAGTGCACAAGAATATCCTCTAAAACCACATTGCAGACGACTAAATCTAAAAATAGACATTCCAGCCACATAGAGACAATGTTCTACTTGTTGGGAAAACCTAGTAATAAAATCATAACAAGCAGAATACTGCAGATTTTGTTGTGGGAGTTTCACCTCATCACAGCAAAACACACAGTCACAACAATACACAACACAGTTGAAGTCTTACCAAATATAAACTCAGTGATCACAAACAGATATAAAGTAAAGTACAAAAATAACAAGGACAATCTTGCAGAGAAAGAAAGACTAACAACACAGGGCGGTTTTATTCCCCCTCACATGTCCAAACTACTAAGCAGAATCAGTAAGAGATGCTTCAAATTATACCCCAAAAATCTTTCCATTACAGGGTAAGAAAATTGTATATGTCAGGAAAAGGGTAGAGAGAAACAGCCAGACAGACATCTCCATGACTTGTGACATGTGGATACAGCTCATCGAATTTTAAATAGAGAATAATGCAAAATACAGAATAAAACTTACATGCCTTAACAACAGCAATAAGAAGAAGACTATAGAAGAGTGTAGAAGTGTAGAAGAAAGGATGTGAGGGCCATTACTGATACCTAGTCGGAGGAATACAGTAAGACTAACCTCTAGATTGATTCCTTAAGCTCAAGTTGCCTTTTGTCTACAGGCTGGGATGCAGGGAGGAGTGGGAAGGGTGGGGTGCAGAGCATAAATCAATACAGGGTGAATTTTTTAATGAAGCTTTTAAGTGAATACCACAGATCTAGCATTCAAAATGCTGAAAAAGGTGGGGGTTTTCATTATAAATTGGTTTTGTTCTGTGTGAAGCATTTTGCTTCGTTAAAGTATCCATAAGACAACTATATATAACTTTGCATAACTTTGTCGTCCCAATACCTTTTTAAAATTGCATATTCTGCTCAGAAAGGTAGCATCACTCAGAATCCTCTCATTGAAACTGATTAAGATGAGGACTTTACAATGGATATGAACTGAAGCTAAAATACAGGATTAAAAATAAAATATAGAACAAGATTTATTTTTGATTAATTCACACACCACCCCCATTCAATTGATGTATGTGGGAGAACTACATTAAGCCTACAATGTTCTTACCCAAAAAAGAGTCAGACCTTAAAAAGTGTTTCTCTTAAGTAGGTAGGTAGGACAGTATATTACTGAAAGTTGAGAGGATCTGTTCTAGTTCAGACATACATGCACTAAACCTTCTGAAACAAAAATAAAAACACACATAGCATCATTGCAGGTTAATTTCTTGAAAACAAAGAAAATTATTGGTAGCAAAGTATGTGAAAAATTGCATTCTCATCGTCACCTAAGCCAGACTGAGACCTACTATTCAAAACCATTTTAAAAATTCAGGGTAAACTTATACATATGTTCCTAGTATTACTCTCATATGGAGATTGAGTATGAGCAAAATGTGAGATTAAGCCTCAGGATGCCTGCCTATGCAGAAGAAACCTACTTAAAACTTCACATTTTCAAATAACTTTAATTAAGCCTAAAAAAAAATTAATTTAGAAAATAGAAGAATGGGGAATGACTTGTTCTAGAAGTAGCCAGATGATGACTCCATTATATCTTTTCACTTCTGGGGACAACTTTTCTTTAAGTTTTTGCAGTCTCCCTTCAATCTATCTAAACTGTTATCATTCACAATGGCTGAATAATGCATTAACAACTGTTTCTCCAGTTTCACCAAAAGAGCCAGACTTTCCAGTTCTGAGATGGACAATCCCAAATCCTTGTTGGAGCTGCTGCTTTTATGGATCAGATAGACACACATGACTCTCAGTGATCAGATCAGAGATACATGGCCTATAGCTCACAGGATCTATCTTGCTTTCTTGAATCCATCTAGAAATGATGGTAAAGTTTTAGTAAATTGCTAAAGAACTGGAGCACCAGCTAAAATGGCAACTGTATTATAGGTCTGATGAAAGCAATCCACCGGAAAAATCTCTAAGCCATGGGGATGTATTCTGAGATTGTTAAAAGTGAGATGCAACCGGGAAAACCGACACTGGAAGCAGCTGTCTCCACAGGCTATACTGGATCATATCCGATTAGTAAAAGCTCTGCAGTCAAACACAACCAAGTGACATGTCATTGCCATGTTATTTGTTTGGAGTAGAAAGGAAAATTCTAGGGTGATAGTAGAATATTTATAGAAGGAAGAAAACCAAACCCTCTTACTTTACATCACTAGAATGACAAGCTAACCACAGGATCAATGGAGCTTCTTCAGGTCTTCATGCTTGCACTGTACCAACCCCTAATTGCTTGTCAGATAAACAGAATATTTTCCCTTAGTTTCTCTTCAGTAATTTAGAAAAAGATAGTAGACCACATCCTACTCCATTAAACATCACAAGTTTAACCAATTTCAGCAAAAGGGAACAGGGAGGAAAAATAAAGTATGGAGAGACATCTTGTCATTTGAGATCCCATTTTTATTATAGCAGCTCAGGCACTGAGACAAATCCCAACATCTCCACATCTGAGCCTGGAAGCATCAGATTAAAGAAAAAGTGTGTGGGGAACCATGCTTTTGTAAAATTACAGATCAGAATTGAAAACATTTGCAGAAGGAGAAGCAGAGGCAAATACATGAGGAATTGGGGGAGCCAAAGCAGAAACTGGCCCCAAGCCACAGCCAAGGTTTCTCTCACTTTAAAGCAGAGGAAACAAGTGGGATGATAGAAGCACGATCTGTTGCTGGCAGCAGCATCTGTGTAGACTACTGTGGGTTACACTGGTCTGCCTGGCTACCACGTCTGAGTGCATGAATCAGAAGCTCTCTCTCAGGATTAAATCATTCCCAGTAATAAATTCTGTTTTCTAATTTTGAAACAGTGTGATACTGGAGCTTGGGCCAACAAACCACCGCAGTCACAGCATGGCCGCTGCTGCTGGCACTACAGCAGAAAGCAACGGTAGTGACACAAATGACATTGTGAGCAGCATTAGCTCTACGGATTTATTTTGTGGAATTGGTCAGCTAATTTCCATCCACTGTTCTAGAGTGTCAGTGGCCTGAGACTCATGGTGTACATGGAAAGAAGCCACCTACAGATGCAGCACCTGACATTTTACCAGAGTGAAAGCTTGTTAATGAGCCATAGCAACTGGATGGTAACAGAATGTTGTAGTCTCTGGAGTAAAATCATAATCATGTTTCTCAAGCTTTTTTAGTGCTAAAACCTATCACGACTTCTTGTGGGAGAGGAAGAAGTCAACCACAGACTCTGTATATGATAACTACAAATGCTTTTATAAAAGGATTAATACTCCACAAACTCCTGAAAGTCTATTAGTCTTATTTTCTATGATTTTGCGTGAATATACTATTTTCTCTCCCTCTGTGGTGTTTTGACATTAGTTTTGTAGATACCTTCTGATATATTATGGACCACTGGCTGAGAAATTCAGGAGATGGGTCCAGACAGATTTGGAGACTGCATGGTTGTTCCTTCTAGTCCTACAATACATTAATTGAATGCTTCTTAACAACCCACACAGAAATTTTGAGGGCAAACTTGGGAGAAATACTGGCCAGACTTTTTTTTTTACCAAGACCTGTGTATGCCAAACCTTTTACAGGAATTGTGGGGTTTTTTTCCTCTCCCCAGGGAGACATTTTACATTGAAAAAAAACATGCCTCCCACAAATCTTAACATAAGAAGAGAAAGAATACTGGTGAGAAACATCCCCCGTTCTTGTCAGTTCCTTCAACCTCAGGAATTTGGTTTACGGCTTAAAAAAACCCCAGATGTCTTATGGGTTCTAGTGTTTAATGCTGATAGATTTGCTGGTTGGCTAGAGGTTACCTTCTAGCAGATGTCACTTTCCATGCTTCATATTGTTACCCTTCGGTAGCAAGGCAACACTTACTAGAAAAATCATAACCTTTTCATCAGTCACAGTGGCACTGTAGGGTCAGGATCCAGAAAATGATGGTTATGAAAAATATACTCAGGTCTGTCAGTCCTCAAACTGGGAGAGATGAGCTCCAAGTCACCCAGCCACAGGCACAACTTCACCCCTTCTGAAGACATTTCAGCCTCCAGATATTAAAATGCAGAGCTTGCAACACACTGAAATTGAAACTCCAGGCTTCCCAGAGAACAGTTCCTATTTTTACAAGGAAATTACATAAATTTCCCCTCAAGTTTTGCTACTCAGTAATTCAACTTAAAAAAACAATATTACTATTGCCACATGGAATCTAGGAGAAAAGGTAGGCAATTTGGAATAGTACATGTTTTCTTCATCATTTCCAGGTTTGATTTTTACTTGCAGGTCTATCTGTAATGAGATAGTTCTGTAATGAGAAACTGCCTTTGCTAGTATGCCCTGTGCTATATTTTGTGATCAAAAGCATTTTAAGAGAAGGGGAAAAGTTTCTTTGCATATATATTGGAAAGTGGTGCCTGATGCTGCTGTTGGACCCCTTTGTTATAGAATAATGTGCTGATGTTAAGCTACTTCAGTTAAACTGGTTCCCCATCAGTCAACAGTTAACTATGGAGTTTCAAGGCAGAAGCCTCTCTGATTTAAAAGCAGGCATTTGGTTTTGATCAGGTTCAAGAACATCCTAAGAAACTTGAAGGTGCACAAGCCCATGGGATCTGACAAGTTGCATAGACAGGTCCTGAGGGAACTGGTGAAGTAGCTAAGCCACTCTCCGTCTTACTTGAGAAGTCATGGCAGTTTGGTTAAGTTCCCACTGCCTGGAAAAGGGGAAACATAACTCCTATTTTCAAAAAGAGAAAAAAGGAACACCTAGGGAACTACAGGCCAGTCAGTCTCACCTCTGTGCCTGGCAAATCACAGAACAGATCCTGCTGGAAACTATGCTAAAGCACAAAGTAAATAAGGAGGTAATTGGTGACAGCCAGCATGGCTTCACATGCCTAAAAAATTTGGTGGCATTCTACGATGGGGTTACAGCATCAGTGGATAAGGGCAGAGTGACAAACATCATCAACCTGGACTTCTGCAAAGCATCTGATACCATCCCACATGATATCCTTGTCTGTAAATTGGAGACACATGGATTTGACATATGTACCACATACTGGATAAGGAATTCGCTGGATGGTTACACTCAAAGAGCTGTGGTCAATGGCTCAATGTCCAAGTGGAGACCAGTGATGAGTGGCATTCTGCAGGGGTCAGTACTGTGACTGGCACTGTTTAACATCTTTGTTGAAGACGTGGACAGTGGGATCGAGTGCACAAAGCAGTGTTTAACTGTTAGTCTATTTGGTAGATGTTATTCCATATTTACGAGACCAAGGTCAAACTAGGAAATTACTTCAGAGTGTACTTAAAGTGACATGATTAAAGCAAGCAGTTTCACAAGCAGCAGAGTTAATGAAAACTGGTTTCTTAGAGGCTCGTATCTCACGGCTAGATTCTTCAGGGCATAATACAGAGCAAGACTGAACTGATGTTTTCTTAAATTGGTTGTTCCCTCTCTCTACTCTGCAATAAAATACAACATGAACCCCTACCTAATAAAATCTTCCTCCTCTACCAATCCACCTATATTAATCTAATTTGTAGGACAGTTTTGAAACTCTCATCAAGTTTGGCAAATATTGATGTGTAAAAAAGGGAAAAGTGGGGGGACTGTTTATTGAGGTGGAAGGTCACCGACAGGACTCCTGAAGGAGCACAAAATCCCCACGGAAACTAGCCACTCCCAGTTAACTTCCCTGATTCCCAGATCCCCAGTGCATTAGGTGTACTGTCTGTGCAATGACATCAGATACAATGAAGAGCTATCCAATTATTACAGCAATGAATCTATCACTTCAGCAATTCACGGGCTATTTATATTCATTTAGTGGGAGCCAACCCTACCAGGTACTGCATGAGTTACACCAGTGTCACAAGATCTGGCCTTCTGTTAAAGTCGGATTTCCCCTACACTTGAGCCTTAGAAAGTTCAATTGCCTGGGCTTTATGCAGTGACTTTCAGATGTGGATGTGCATCCGGGAGCCAATATAGATGAGAAGATTTCTTTTCTTCACCCCCACATTGAAATTGTTCCTCTTCATAGAGACTAATACAAAAGTTAAGTTTTGATTCCTTGGTCTGAACAGGTAGATAAGACATATTCTTGATCTTCAAAAACCTCTAGAAGTTTGGTATAGATTTCTATAAATATATTTAGCAAAGAAGTGATGTCCTTGCCCTTTTCCTTTTTAACCTAAGGACTTGCTCAGATTAAACATCTTGTGGAAGCCTGTTTTGTGTATATATAGGATTTAATTTTGTTTAAGTCTACTTCTTAAGATTCCATTCTTCATGTACAACATGTATAAGTGTCAGTATCCTCACCAAAATTACATTTGCCATTAAAATAAAAAAGACCAAAACACGCATATCAGTCTTAGTCTTACTACAGCATTGCCAAAAATCAAGAGACTATCTCTTGTAAAATTCTCTATTTCACAACTAAAATGATCCAAAGTTTTGTAGGCATTCATCAGCTTTGCAAAAATGAATCATCCTGCACAAAAAATACACCGAGACGGAGGACTCTAGAATCTGGACAGGATTGCTCATGAAAACAGCTTAGAACAATTGAGAAAGCAAAATTCAGATGTGAACCACACAGGGTCACACATTTTTCTATTTAAAGGGCAGAGTAAGGAGAAGTATGATTTCAGTACGAAGGGATAAGCACAGTGTAAACACTAATGTAGTTGAAGGGGAAAATCTCTCCCATGAAACTTTCACCCCAGATTTTAAGGCCTGGAGGCAGCAGCTGACATTCTTTGGTACTGATCTAACTCACCTGGAGAGTAACTCTGAATTCATGAGTTCACTCTCATGAACTGCCTCTAGGGAAGGTAACCTAGTTAACAGCAGTTTAAGGTTTTCTTTGCAATCCTGCATCAACACGGCACATTTCCGATTGCATGACAAAAACCCATCGCCACAAGCCCTAATTTATCGACATGAGTTCATACTTGAAAATGTCTCTTTGAATTTAAAGCCAGCAAATTTTATTATTTCCCGTGTTGTCTCTGCAAGGGAGAAGAAACCAGACATGCCTTGTACAGAGGCTTCCCTAACAAATTTACAGGAATTGCTGCCATTAAAGTGCAATCTTGTGCCCCAAACAGTCCAATTCAGTATTTACTACAGTTCTGTGAGGAAAAGAAATGACTTTGATCAATTTTATTGATTTCTGAGCTTACAACGTGTGTGTAAAATTCTGTAATAGTTGGGATTTAGTTGTGTTGTTACGTTTCTATTTTAGATGATTTTTCATTGGTACCAATTCTGGACTGGGAAAGGCTGTGGATGTTGTCTACCTAGAATTTAGCCTGTGACACTGTTTCCCACAGCATTCTTCTGGAGAAACTAGCTGCTCATGGCTCGGATGAGCATTCTCTTTGCTGGGTAAAAAACTGTCTGGATGGCTGGACCCAAATTGTTGTGGCGAATGGAATTAAATCTACTTCATGGTCAGTCACAAGTAGTGTTCCCCAGGGCTAAGTACTGGGGCCTGTTTTTTCTAATATATTTTCTTCATCCACTATGTGGTTCACCTTGTCACAGAAAGAGATCAAGTTAATCAAACAGGCTCTATCTTTCATAAACCCATGACTGGGCCTGATCACTCAGTCAAGGATCTGGACAAGAGGATTGAGTACAGCCTCAATAAATTTGAAGATGACAAGTTGGGTGGAAGTGTTGATCTGCTTGGGAGTAGGAAGCCTCTACAGAGGGATCTGCACAGGCTGGATCAATGGGTTGCGGCCAACTGCATGAGGTTCAACAAGGCTCAGTGCCAGGTCCTGCAAATGAGTCACAATACCACCATGCAATGCTACAGGCTTGGGGAAGAGTGGATGGAAAGGTGCCTTGCGGCAAAGGACCTGGGAGTATTGGTCAACAGGCAGCTGAACATGAGCCAACAGTGTGCCCAGGTGGCCAAAAAGGCCAACAGCATCCTGGCTTGTATCAGAAAGTATCAGCAGGAGTAGGGAAGTGATCATCTCCCTGTATTCAGCATTGGTTTGGTTTTGGGCCCCTCACTACAAGGACACTGAGGTGCTAGAGCACATCCAGAGAAGAGCAAGGAAGCTGGTAAAGGATCTAGAGAAGAAGTCTTATGAGGAATAGTTGAGGGAACTGGGATTGTTTAAGTCTGGAGAAGAGGCCGAGGGGAGACGTTATTGCTCTCTACAACTACCAGAAAGAAGGTTGAAGCTAGGTGGATGTTGGTCTCTTCTCCCAAGTAACGAGTTATAGAAGAGGAAATGGCCTCAAATGACACCATACGAGGTTTAGATTGGATATAAGGAAAAATTTCTTCACCAAAAGGTTTCAAACAAAAGGCTGTCCAGGGAAGTGGTTGAGTTATCATCCCTGGAGGTTATTTCTAAGATGTGTAGATGTGGTGCCTAGGGACATGGTTTACTTGTTGGGTGTGGCAGTGCTAGATTAATGGTTGGAATTCATGATCTTAAAGGTCTCTTCCAACCAAAATGATTCTATAATACCATGATTCTATAGACTGTCACTGTTTGGTAGGGACAGTGGTTGTAGGACTGTAACTCTGTCAATCAGTTACATACAGCTTACAAAGTTGGCTATGGAAACCCTCCCCTTTCCCATTTTGCTATTCTTTTCCTACTAATTTTTACCACTATTTTGCCTATAGTACCATAAAAAAAACCCCAAACCCCACCAAGCCTAGATACTTGAATAGGAAGAAGTGCAAGGACTTGTTTTATTGGCAACATTTTCCCCATCCATGTTCTATAATATATTACCTAATTATGGCTCCAAGACAAAACTTCAACGGTCATATGCTCCATATTGTTTGAGGAAAAGACAATTTAAAAAAAAAAAAACAAACAGCAGATTTCATTCAAAACAGAGATGACATGGGTTCATATCTTTCCCCCTAAAGATAAGAAGTCTTGCTATTCTACAGACCTTATGGAATATATTTCTTCTCTATTTTTGATTATTTTTCTCAGAAGAAAAAAAATTCTTTTTTTTTTTTCAAAAACAGCTTTTAAAATCCATTTTAGCATTCCAAGGAAATTAAGGAATATGAAACTTCAAGAGTAGTCATCACCCCAACAGATAAATAATAATGAAGATAATGTTAAATGTAAGTGTATATTTCAAGAGTTTCAGAAAGAACTACAGAGACCCTCATGGATACTTGCCTTACAGTAAATTACTCACTAACTAAACCAAATTCCCATAAAAACTTATGAAGAATCAGTGACTTAGCAGTCAAATTTTTTACAGTGAAAATCTGCTGTCACTGGACATGTCTGGCATCCAGCAACTTAATCTTTTTGCTAATGCCAGTCCCATAGGTAACTTGAGCATATGGTCAGAGATTTTAAGATTCTGTATTCAACCAAAAGCCACTATGGAGTGCAGAGCACAAAGGACTGAGATCATAAAGATCTGTGTTTGCTGAGCAGCTAAGCAGATGACTATCACCATGCTGAAGCATCTCTCAAATATTCAATTGCCAGGCACAACAGCCAAAATCCCAACTTGATCAAAGACAACTGTGATTTACTATTGACTGCAACAACAGGACCTGGCTTCTCCCAAACACTTGCTGTTTCTTCCCTACAGGGCACCAATTTGAAGCCCAGGGCAGGAGGAAATCATCGCACCACAAACCACAAATATCTATGATGTGTATTGCAAATTTAAATTATTGCCTGTTAGTATCTTAAGCCAAAATGCCATATTTTAACTGATTGAAACATCAGGCCAAAAAAACCCACAAACAAACAACAAAACAACCAAGCAAGAAATTACAGTTTCTCCCACTCAATTCTACTAGTGATAAATGTAACAGCTTTTCTGTCATACTTTGAGCAAATATTGATTCTTCATCCCTTTAACAGATCACAATAATCTAAAAATTAAGGTTAAGGAACATAGTAGGAAGCATAAGAAAAAAACCCTGCCAATTATAATCCTTGTTGCTTCTCACATACTTTGATACACACGGTAGTTTTTAATTCAGCTGGCTGATTCCAAACAATAAAGCTAAGAAACAAAATAGCCAGTAGCTATTTTTAAATTGTCAGAAATTCAACTCCCAAGAAGAATGCCTTTCCTCCAGAGCAACCACTGGCAGAGTTACTATACACCAGACCACTGACATCTTCAGTAACTCTGTACCATGGAGATACCATAAACTTTGAAGTTAACATGTAGGTCAGATTCTTTTCTGGGACAATCTGTTTTATGTTTTTGTAATACTCTGCAACACCATGAGACTAAAGAAAGCCCCTGTATTCCCTTTTCTATCTGTACTATTACATAGGGCAGGAACCACCTTGCACACACAGTATTAACAGGGATGAGGTGGATCAGTTCTACACATTTCTGACGCTTAATGCAATAATGTCATCACAGAACGCGTTAGTTTGGAAGGGACCTTTAAAGGTCATCTAGTCCAACCCCTCTGCAGTAAGCAGGGACACCTTTAACTAGACCTGATTGGTCAGAGTTTCACCAAGCCTGACCTCGAACATCTCCAGGGATGGGTCCTCCGCCACCTGCACCAGCAGTGAAGATACATGCAAAGTGACCTGGGCATTTGGTAAACCCAAAGCACCACTGTTTTAGGCACAAAAGACAGGGAATATTCAGAACTGTGAACTTTTCCAGCAGAAAAAAAAAAAAAAATTAAAAAACCCTGTTACATCAGCCTGGAACAGACTTGCAACACAACAGCTGAAAAAAATGTTACACAATAAAGTAACTGGATTTTTATTCATCCTAACACTCACTTGTCAAATAACAAATCTATTAATATCTCTGTATCTCTGTTGTGCACAGCAGCATATATTTCAAGCAAAGACAAAAACATAGATAAACTTGGCACATCTTTAGTGCAATTCTGAGAAATGAAGAAATTATCTTGAAACAGTGGAGAAATTAATGAAAATCAGGATTTGACAAGACTGCAAAAATAGTTTATAAATGGGAGTTTTTACACGGAAACTGAGGTCATATATGCAGCATCTCAGCCTTAACAAAAGTGACAAAAAAGCCTGTCCTTCAATCATAAAAAAATATCTTGTCCTTGGATTCTGACCTTCCATTCATTCAGAATGAATGGCATTACATTATTCCTCAAAGGCATTTATATTCACTCTTGATATAAAATTAAAATAAATTAAAAACAAAACAAACAAAAAAATCACAATAAAACACTGTGATTAGTTTTCGTGGCTAATTAGATTATTAATAGCAAAAGGAAATGAAAAATAAGCCAACAATGCTGAGCTTTGATTAAAAAGAAAAGAGAGAAATGTATTGGAAAAAGTTGGTCCCTGTCGTCACTACTAGAAGTGAAGATTTCCTCCCCCATGCAGCACATTTTAACTCATGAGACCTAGCAAGGGTAATACAACATTATGCCAAGAATTTATTTATTACAGTAATTTTAGGATTTAAATCAACTAATCCTTGGTTTGCATACTGCCAACTTTACATGCTAGACCATACAGCAGACCCCAAGATGTCCTTGGACCATTTGGTGGGTAGTTAGGTGAAATGGAAACAAAACGTAACTCAGTCTTGGCTCTAAAGTCACCAAACAATGTTTTTCTAAATAGACAGCACTTTATAGACAAACACTCCCTATTTTGATTCTTCAAAATGAAGGAGAGGAGTATTCTTACACAGATCATCCCTCTTAACAGAAAAGAATTCATTAACTAGCCATAAATGGAGCTGACAACACTTTTTAGGAAAAAAAGAAAAAAAGGTTTTCTTCAATTATTTGTTCACATTTTTTAAAGTAAGAGCGATTTCTCCCCTTTGGCATTTATTGGTCTGAAGTATCTGTGACTAGATGAATGTGCACTGAAAGACTGCACTCAACACTGGAAGTTATTTGTAATGATAGGTTTATCTTCACAGAAAGCAGTAAAATCCAGTCCCCAAAAACTGTTCATCTTAGCAATATTATAGAATAAACTACTTTGCAATAATGAACTACTTCAGACTGTTCAGCAGCAATATTTCTATACTATAGAACAGATAAGAAAACTCTCCTTATTCAAAGCCCAAATTGTGTTTAGTATTCATTTAACTATATAACTACATTCATCTCCTTCACATTACGACTGAAGTTCCCCATATACCTAACAGTTACATTCATAGAATCACAGACTGGTCTGGGTTGGAAGGGACCCCAAGGATCATAGAGTTCCACACCCCCTTCCACAGGCAGGGCCACCAACCTTCAGGCCCGGATCTATACAAGGTTGCCCAGGGCCTCATCCAACCTGGCCTTGAACACCTCCAGGGAACACCACCTCTCTGGACAGCCTGTTCCAGCACCTTACCACAGCCTCTGTAAAGAACTTTCTTCTAATATCTAATCTAAACCTTCCCTCCTTTAGCTTCAGTCCATGCCCCCTTGTCCTGCCATTATCTACCCTTTTAAAAAGTTGATTCCCCTCCTGGTTGTATGCTCCCTTCAGGGACTGAAAGACTGCAATGAGGTCCCCCCACCGCCTTCTCTTCTCTAGGCTGAACAAGCCCAGCTCCCTCAGCCTCTCTTGGTAGGGGAGGTTACATACTTTGTTTCGTGATATGTAAAAGGTTAAGCAGTTGAAATTTTTTTTTTTTTGGTAAAACACACTTTTTGTTTTATATTTATAGCTTCCAAAATATACTTAAAATTAAGTAATGATTAAAGAGTTCTAAAATTAACTTCAAACTCCAGTGAATTCAACAGAAAGACTCTTCCCAGTTTGAACAGATGCTGACTTGGATCCACACCATAATCCCAACCCAGGAACTTCTCTTCTAAAAAGCCAAAGTTGTACTCTTACATGCCTACAAAGAAGTTCTCCACATAGTTACTACTTTATTAAATACAACTCTTAGAAAAAGACCTAATATGACTAGAGTTACTGTGAAGAAGATATTTACTATGGCCTCGGGTTTTATGTTCGATGTTTGATAAAACAGAACTGGAAATAGCTTAACCTAGCATAGCAATTTTTCCATGAAGTTATCTATAAAATGAACACTAAAATATAAGCTGGCAGGTGTCATTCAGATATGGATTCGGACAACACATCATTTGACAGTTTCAGATATCTCTGGCTATCGTGGGGGTCAGTGAGGTTGCTCACTATTTAAATAATGTCTGTCTTAAAAATCTAATGAAAATATGTTCTCATTTGATTTTAAAAGTGAAAATTCTAGCTATTTTTTTTTTTAAATCTAGAATTAAGGTGGCAATCCTCTACATTTCTAGCACTGATAAACTAAAAGACTATGGTTTGTTTATTACACTTCATATAGGATATAAAGATTAGTCTACTCTTTAATCTTTTCTTAGCAAGTATGGCATTTTAATTATAAAAGTCCTTATTTAATGAAAAAATTCTTACTAAAGCAAAATATGAGAGAGAAGGGATGTTTGATTTTTAGCCCACAGCAACCGAGGGAAAGAATTCCACTATTTCAGAAACAGATACATGGTCTATTTTGGTCAAACTAATAAAGCAATGGCATCAAAGCCTAGACATCCTTATTTCCACCAGATTTTTGAAAGAAATTTAGTGTATATAAAACAAAAATTAAAAAACTCCACTCCCATTAGAGAGTGAATAATGGGAAAAGATGCCCAGTATCTTGTATTTTAATCACGTAGAACCTGGGAAAGTATTAAACTCACTAGTAAAAATGACCTGAATATATCCCTGACAGAACTGAGCATTGCTCACCAAACTGAGTGAGAAAAGGGGACATACTCCAAAGATGTCCTACTTCAAAAGCTTAGGGGAGAGAGACTCTTGTTTCTACAGGTACTGAGTGTGTGTGTGGGGGGTGTCTCCTGTCCCTTTGAAACATTAAGAATATAAAGCGTAAAAACTAACCAGATACTTGGGAGTATCTACAGAAAACTCAAGATAACTCTTAAGCATAATTACTAATCCCATTTCATCATCTTTCCCATGCCTCCAGCCACAGGAGATTCCAGTCGTACCCCACTGAATCTTGTCACTGATTTCCATAGAGATTTACCTCAATTTGCTAGACACCAACTGCCTTTAGAGAGAAACAACACAAGGTGTGAGCACAAAGCCTCAGCTGTGAGATCTTAGATGTCACGTCTCTAAGGAATTCCTCTGCAGCTCATATTCAGATGTTTGTGGAGTGACAGGGGAAAGAGGAAGGGGGAGAGGAATACAATGTTTTCCCTCCAGCATAACCATTTCTTCTGTAATGAAAATATAAATCCTGATCTCGGATCCTTTATGATGCCTGGGAAATGGAAAGGAGAGGAAAGAGTATTTGCAGGCAGTAGATAAGATCTTTTGCAGTCAAATCTCAATATTAGCGTTACACGTAGCACTGACAGCCAAGTGCATTTCAAATCTGAGCAAGTGACTCATCACAAACATTTAGGGTTAAACCCATATATTTCAAGTCAGTGGTTGACAACGGATTTCTCTGCTAGTGGTAAATCAGGTCTTATGGCACTGTGGCACTCAGGCGGAGAATTGGAGTATTAATCAAAATATTTTGCACTCTGCTTCTCATTGAATTTCCTGTGGGTTCTTCAACAGTTGTATTGGATTTACTATTCCACGAGAGTGTCGGAAGATCCTTCAAAGTCTCCGAAACGAGAGTGCCTGTATGTCACTGGGAGGTAGAAGGAAGTGAAAATACTGAGAACATAATCTGAAATTTTCCAATACAGGGCATATCAAATTTTTTATGTTCTACTCACTAAGAATCAAGACAGGTTTCTGCAAGGAAAATAATAGGCTTTCTAAAACTGACAACAGAATGAGTGTTACATCCATAAAGGTCTTTTTATTCTTATTGTTTCCTCTTTCCTACTGCAAGACTATGAGAAAAATAAACCCATGGGATAATTCTTTAAAATACTGTAGTCTGAAAAGGGATATATCTTTTTTTTTTTTACAATATTTTGCATAAAGAAGTTGCATCATTACTGCAGCCTTTTTTAATGCACAAGAAGGATACTTCATTTAAATATGAAAGGATGATAAAGAAGAGGTAATCAACTCAAAAAAGGAAGATGACAGTTGTATATTATTTACCTTCCAAAAAAATCAAATAATGATGATCAAGAGACTGAGTACTCAAAAAAGAGGAACATTAAGAAGCACTAGATTAAATATTTCTAAATACTTAAAGAATTGTGTGAATTAAAAACATTTTATCAAGCTATTGCTTCCAACAGTTTTAAGTAACCATTTCTGTTTAGCACTTGCTTATGTAGCAAATACATATTTTCATGCAGTATGTATATGTCATTTCAAGGTTTACTTTAGAGAATACTTAATTCTGACAACATAAGACATCTATTTTCACATTTGAAACTATGCAATTTATACAGCAGGATAAATATTTTTATCCTTTGGGTTTTGTTTCACAATATAAACTTTGTAATTTCTGTTTAGTCTACATCTCTAACTTTATTAATGCCTAGATCTAATAAAGTGCTCTTCATTAGTAGCTTTGAAAGCACTTAAAATTGTGAAAACGTTCTGGGACTATAAAAGCTGTACAAAAATAGAGCAAACCACAGACACCAACTAGCACAAATTGCTTTTAATGCAGCACTAAAAAGGTAGCTTCCAGAGTTTAAGAAGAAAAATAGGAACTTCTAGAAATTCTTTCAAGCCCTCCTACAGTTATTCGCATTTTCATAAAATTACCTTGTAAATATTCCTCGAGTAAAATTAGAATGTTTTTTTGTGCAGCAGCAAAGTCTATTAGGGATATTGATAAAATGGAAGACCTCACTTCTGAGCTTATTGCTCATCAGTGCTGATAGCTTTCCATGTCTAAAAACTAGCTACAATGAAGTATCCATGAGCATTTCAAATTCACCTCCATGTTCATAATTCAAGGTCAAGATTGCATCATTTCCTTCATGAAATAAATGAAGCATAGGTAAATAGGTATGAGTTACACTGTACACAACACATTAACACAATTATTAGCAGGTAAATATGGATGACATACGGCTTATAACATAAGCAATTTTCATAATGGTTTTGTGCATAATCCAGACGCAAGCAATATTGACTCCTGCTTAACAGAAGACGACCATTAGTTTTACCTCTCACCCTGGAAAGGATAAGCAGCAGAAGGCTATAAGCCTTTTTTTCTTGTTGCCAGGATCCCAAGAACATTATGCACACATCTAAAAGGTGAATAAAATTAATGTGAGTACTTATTTACTTAAATATCCTTGTCAAAAGCCATTGGACTCTCCCAGCATACCATCTTTGCAAGCTGTCACTGAACCAATGCTGTTTCCACTGACAGCACCCCTAATGTTTTAGTCCTAGGATTATTCTAGAAGCACAACCTTTTTAAGCAAGGAAATGGAGTTTCCTTCTTTCAGACCATCCCATCTTTCTTGTACAGAACCAGACTGAATGTTGCCCTGTCTTTTGGAATAGAAATCCTGTCTCAATCCTAGAAATGAAAGAGCATTTCAACGAGGCAGAACCAATCCCAGTAATTGTTAACTTCTGACAACTAAGGGTAATGTGTAAGGCAGCTCTATTTTTTATTTATTTTAATTTAGACAATACAGATATTTAAAGGTAGAAATTAACAGAACATCACTATAGATTAATTCAATATGCTGCAGTACAGCAAGCTCCAGAAAAAGGCAGATACACCAAGCACATATAACACATATAACTACTCAGGTTCTTTAAGTCTCATCTAGCAAGGTCACTGAATTTGCTTTTGGCCATAAATAATTAGTCAAGTGACTTTTTCATGTCTCTTTCCATTAGACTAGTGGGAAAACTAAATGTTTTTGTTCATCCTCTCTTCCACGCTGGCAGAACAAATGAGGACACGTAAGTGCAACTTCTTCCATTTTAGTTCTCCAGCAAGTAGAGCATTTATCTTTCTCTCCCCCTCAGGGTAGAATAGGAAACAAATGTGTACTAAAGTAAATGACTCATGATAGCAAGGGAGTAATATAAACACCTATCTCCATTCCAATGGCTGCTCCAGCCCTTTTCTTTATTAGTGAAATGAAAAGGGCAAATGAGGGAAGACATGGAGGAGTCAGCTCGGAAACTGCCACTTCCGTCCTGCAAGGATTCCCTCCCAGAGGAGCTGAACTGAAGGAATGCAGAGGCAGTATCAGGACAATCTTCCACTGCATGTGTTCCTCTGTCCCCATATCTCTATGACAGGATGGCACTACAGCAAACAGGACTCATGATTTTATAGCACTCATGGTAAGACAAAGATCAATCTCTCTTCACATACAACTGGATTCTCTACGATTTTATCAGCTCCAGCAGTTACACATTTAATATTAAGCAGATAAGATCCAGATAAAAACTTTTGTTTTCCAACTTACTAAAAACAGGGCATGAAATTAGTGCATTTTATAGCTTTTGCATTGCAGAGCTTTTGTGAGAGTTCAGCATGAGAAAACAAGTAATGACATAACCCTGATTTATGTGTACTGGCAAGTTTCCCAGCACAGTAGCAGAAACAGCAGAAGCTAAAACTTAGGAGATACAACTACACAAGGAGTCTCACCTGGGGAAAGGAGAAGAGGAAAAAAAAAAAGAAAGAAAAAAGGGACACAAGACAACTTACCTTAGCAACATTAAGTAAAAGATGGCTAATTTGCTTTGTCAGTGACCAAGCTATGAGAAAGTCACAGTCAGTGAAAGACCTTTCAGTTCTTAGGATAGTAAATGACTTTAATAATAGTAGACATTTAGTTTTCCCTAAATTCTTCTGTTAAGCTCCTAAGGAAAAAATTCAATAAGAGAAAACAACTATATTGACTTTTTTTCCCATTTTACAGCTAGGGGCTCTAAATATAACCCTTAAATATTTGTTGGTTTGTATGTGGTATGTCATTACTTTAAAAAATGAATTAAAAGTCTTTTGCTTCAGTATACAGTGCATAAAGTGTCTAAATAATATAGTATGAATGAAGGTCCTTTCCAGGTTTGTGCCCTAAGGATTCATACCAGAAGACCAGAACATTTCATTATTGAGACATTGCCAGGTAATATGGCAATCTGACCACTACACCGGCACAGTTAAGGTTGTTGTGCGAAGTACAACAGACAGCTAAATCTTCTGCTCTATTTTTAACACAGTAAGGCTTTTTAGAAAAAAAAAAAAAAGACCTTCTTTTTACAACAGGATTCAAGTGTTGGGAACATGATATCATTTCACACTTAAAAGAGGGCAAGACTTTGAAAATCTACCCCTCTGCCAAAGCATGACAGTCTGCCCCTCACTGAAGAGGAAGGAAATGGCCAACTCAGCTATATGTCCCTCTTCTGACTACAGAATCAAATTCCAAGTTGTGCCTCCTAATTCCAAGGAAAACAATTAAGTTATTATCTATGAGCAGTTGAACTAGGCTGTCTTTTCTCCTCATGCATTACATTTTAAGGTACTATCTTCTTAAATTTGAAACAGCAGATGGTGGTGGCGGTAGAAATGGATGAGAAACTTACAGATTTTATTATTAGCTATATTTGTAACGCCTCTCTTTTTCTTCCTGCTCATTCACTGTCCTCAAAGGAAAACAGTACAACATTAACTTGAACCTTATAAGAGCTTCTTTTGTAGGTCTGATGTTCAGCAAACTTATCTCCCCCAGCTTCAAATGGTGTTCTTCACAGCTTAATAAGAAGGTCTTGTAAGAAAAATACACATTTTGTTTTGCAGAAGAAAGCACTTCTTTCCTGCCTATTATTTTGAGGGTGAAGCAAAACTAAGAAAATGAAGTTTTCAAGGAAGGATACTCCTAGAAAGGATAATATTGTCTGCCAGGAATAACATATGGCTATACATCTCTAAATAGTATCTGTACTTGAGTCCAGCAGACAGGAGTTGCCTCTGTTCTTGTCCTGAACTGCACACAGATTTGTTCTAGGACACAGTGAGGGAGCATCACACCAGCAGCAGTTTCCCTGCAGCACAGAAATGATACCACCCATTACACTGCTACACTTATTAGATTCTGCTCCATTTTACCTTAACAGATTTTTCAATACGGTACCAGATACGTGGACAGATGTCTGTGTCTCAACACTGTCCATAGGTGTTTAAATGACAAGGGTCTCTGGATGTTAATTACCCTGGAAAAGACAAATCTTTCCAGGTCAACATTTTACTCTATGCACTGCTGTAAAAAAAAACCCAATTGCTGAAGGAAGATAGGTCTCACATCTCTTTGGGAAATAACACAGAAATTCTCAGGTCTTAAAAGGAATGCAGGTAAACTCAGGTGAGAGCAGAAACAGAACATGGGATGTTGCCAAAGAAGCTCCACATCAGCAGTGCAATCCTGAATCCAAAATACTGCAGCAGTATTACTAAGGACCTTAAGCTAGCACACCAGTGAAAGTGCTATGGTAAATTATTCTTGGGCACACAACCGATTGTTACTGTTTCTGTATCAGACCTTAACACTTACAATTCAAAAATCACTAAATAATTAGATCATCTTCATATATGCAATTTTTCATGCATACTTCAATTTTTGCTTACCTTAGCAATGCACAAACATCCTGCTATCCCTGTCTTAAAACAGTAATTAGCTTTTTGTAATTAGCTTCTCAACCACATACTGCAAAGAAGTTGCTAAGGATGAGAAATCAGTTTCTAAGCAAGCAGCAGCAGTTACACTGGTTACACAACTCTTCTACGGGCAGGTTGATCTAAGGAACTACAAACAGTGTCATGAAGACTGCATGAGTTTCTTGACACTTCATTTAGGTTCCACACTACTGGAGACTGAATGTCAATATGGCCCTGAAAATGGAGCATGGTAAAACAGTGACATCCATGACCTGATGAGGAGAGAACAAGAGCAAAGTGAACTGAGTTGCAACAGTCAAGGCAAAAGAAGAAGAGGGAGGAATAATGAGTTGCTGCTCCCAATTCCCTGCAATCCCTCTTGCTGCTCTGCACTCTGAGCCTAATTTTCAATTGTGAAACCTTGGACCTGCACCCTATGACCACACATGTAGCATTTTGGATGATATAAAATTTCACATCTTAAATGAAGAGCTGTGGTACACGGATTATAGAAGAATCCCATAATGTGAGTCTCAAAGCAGATGCAGAGCCAGGAAAAAAGATAAAACAAGACATTTTACTATCCCAGGTGACACTTCAGTTACAAGGTTACCCTTTCTTGCAACTGCACCAAGCTTCTTTTGAAGGATTATACTTTTTGACGTATATGCACACTTTCTGCAGTGAAGTTGAATGGCAATAGCCAGAGATATTTGTACATAATTACTCAACCACTTTAACCACCTGTCGCAATTTTGCTGCAAGTGTCAAAGGTGCATTTTAGCATAAAAGCCCATAATAAACATGAAATTAGCTTTCATTACTCTGACTTAGGATGTCTATCAAAATGACACTTTTACATTTACGGAAAGTATCTATAGAATTAACTGTGACATTGTGGCTTTTTGACCTGCCATACATGTGAGCCTTTAGGAGCACAGACAGAACTCAGCTCCCTGACTCTGCTCATCCCAGCTGCAAAAGACATACAAATACGGATTTTTACTTCGTATTTCCCACAGGGCTTAACAAATTTTACACAACATTGATACACATGATAAAGTCAGGATTTGACATATCTGATGTGTCACAGCCCTATCATTTGGCACCATATAGCTAAAAACAACACTTAATACTGCAGAGTAAGGCTGGGAATCAAAAGTTCGCTTTTAGTTTTGGATTTCATGACTGAAATTGAGAGAGTCTGTTGGAAAAAGTCCAGTGGAAGGCTACAAAGATGATTAAGGGCCTGGAGCATCTCCCCTACGAGCAAAGGCTGAAAGAACTGGGGCTGTTCAGCCTTGAGAAAAGACCACCAAGAAGGCATCTGATTAATGTTTATAAATCTCTCAAGTGTGGGACACAGGGGGAAACAGCCAGCCTCTTTTCAGTTGTCTGTGGAGACAGGACAAGGGGCAATGGCCTCAAGTTGGCACACAGGAAGTTCCACAGCAATATGTGGAATAATTTTTTTACAGTGAGGGTGACAGAGCACTGGGACAGGCTGCCCAGGGAGGTCATGGAGTCTCCTTCTCTGGAGATATTGAAGACCTGTCTGGACGTCAACATGTGCGATATGTCCTAGGGACCCTGCTTTGGCAGAGGGTTGCACCTGATGATCTTCGGAGGTCCCTTCCAACCCCTACAATTCTGTGATTCTATGAATTGAAGGCAAAATTATTCACCAAGCAACAATCCCCCAGAAAGGGTCAAGCCATCCGGTGAATGTGAACCAGAGTTCAAGTCCAAAAGGAAACACGTAACCCAGCAGGTCACTGTGGATGTTCTGCCTCCTAAGAAGTACAAACCAACAAACTCTGCAACAACTGAATCCCACCTCTGTGGTCCTTTGTTCTCTGAACTCTTCAGGCATTATCCAAATTGGTTAGGGGAGGTGTAGCTACCCACAAAGAAAGAAATTCAAATTTAAATTGTACAGCTTAGTCATGACAGCATACAATTCAACTTTTCATTTTATATTAGACAATTATCAGGCACTTGGCACATCTAGCATGGTTTTAGCACTCTAGGTTTAGAACAGTTGGCATGGAGAAAATGATCGTGTAACATAATTTTCCTCATGACTTCCTAAGTCTCCTCTTCCTTGCTCACTCCCCCATCATTCTTTTACCTTACGGCTACTTTTCACGCCTTTATCTACCACTATTCCATCGCTCTTGACCACTATATCTTACATATGTTTCTTTCTGGAAAGCTTTTATTAATCCAAAGCACATTAAAGACCATGTGAACAGTGAAAGAGAACACAGTAGGATAAGGCTACATGATATTTGTTGACTTGGGACTCCTAAAATTAAGGAGAACTAACATGCAAAGAAAAACGTTCAGATACCCGACAGGTCACACTCGGAAATTGCAGCATCTACCAAGAAGAAACCTGCTCAAAACATGTGTGATGGCAAAGGCAACCACAGTTTTAGATTATTTTGTGTGTGTGTGAAAGAAGCCTAACAGTTTCTACTTCTGCAGAAATAGCTTCTGCTTTTCGCTTACAAAAACAGATTCATATTTTACTGCTGAAACTGCCAAAAATATCGCAGGCAAGCTAGTCTTAACAGAGAAAACATTCTTAGTGATATACAAAAACATGTTAAAAAGGATGGAAGGAAGAAAGCTCAGTGTAGAACTCCTCGGAAGATAGGAAAGATGCAATGACAAAGAATTCCTCATTGAAAAGCAAGTTGTGTACTTGACTAAAATAGTTCTGGATTCAGAGATATTAAGGCTTAACCACTTTTACTGTGCTCATGTTCTTGTCAAATCAGAAGAATTCAAGCGAATGTAGCAATCACACATTTAAAATGTTTACTTTGACATGCTATGGAGCAGTATTCGTTAGGGCATACACATGGAAACTGAACACTGAACAGAAAAGAAGTCAAGCTTGCTAAATACTGCCAGAGACCATTGTCGAGGCAGGTGAAAGATAGTACAAGATTAGGCTGCAAGAATAAAAGTAGCTGGATGTGTCACCAGATTACATAATGACCTGTTTATAGGCACACCTCCATTAGGAATAGATATTCCTATTGTACCATAACTTGTAGCTTTTAATTTGCTTATAAAATTATTTTTTCACTGCTTTCTTTACAGAGAATACAAAGACAATTTAAATTTCTAAACACAAACTTTTTCTAACGTTTTTCAAACTAAAAAGGTACGAAGGATGGGATTTCTTTCACAGAGAATCACAGAATCACAGAATCACAGAATTGTAGGGGTTGGAAGGGACCTCGAGAGATCATCGGGTCCAACCCCCCTGCCAAAGCAGGCTCCCTAGCTCATATTGCTCAGATAGGCGTCCAGGCGGGTCTTGAATATCTCCAGAGAAGGAGACTCCACCACCCCCCTGGGCAGCCTGTCCCAGGGCTCTGTCACCCTCACTGTGAAAAAGTTCTTCCGCATGTTGGTGCGGAACTTCCTATGCTCCAACTTGCAGCCATTGCCCCTTGTCCTATCCCCACAGACCACTGAAAAGGGGCTGGCTGATTCCCCCTGCATCCCCTGCTTCAGATAATTATAAACTTTGATTAGGTCCCCCCTTAGTCTTCTCTTCTCAAGGCTGAACAGTCCCAGCTTACTCAGCCTTTCCTCATAGGGGAGATGCTCTAGGCCCTTAATCATCTTCGTAGCCCTTCTTTGGACTCTTTCCAGGAGATCCCTGTCCTTTTTATACCAAGGAGCCCAGAACTGGACACAATACTCCAGGTGGGGCCTGACCAGGGCAGAGTAGAGAGGGAGGATCACCTCCTTTGACCTGCTGGCTACACTCCTCCTGATGCATCCCAGGATCCCATTGGCTCTCTTGGCCACCGAGGCACACTGCTGGCTCATGGCCAACCTGTCATCTACCAGGACCCCCAGGTCCTTCTCCACTAAGCTCTTCTCCAGCAGGTCATCCCCCAGCCTGTACTGATACAAACAGTTGTTCCTTCCCAGGTGCAAGACTTTACACTTGCTTTTGTTGAACTTCATCTGGTTTCTCACTGCCCAGCTCTCCAGCCTGTCCAGGTCTCTCTGGATGGCAGCGCAGTGCTCCTGCGTGTCAGCCACTCCTCCCAGCTTTGTATCATCGGCGTACTTGCTGAGGGTGGATGCTATTCCCTCATCAAGATCGTCAATGAAGATATTAAACAGGACTGGACCCAACACTGAGCCCTGGGGAACACCGCTGGTAACAGGCCTCCAGTCAGATTCTACTCCACGAATCACAACCCTCTGGGTTCGGTCCGACAGCCAATTCTCAACCCACCTCACTGTCCACTCATCTATCCCATGCTTTCTCAGCTTTGCTATCAGGATGTCATGGGAGACAGTATCAAAGGCCTTGCTGAAGTCAAGGTAGATGACATCCACTGCTCTCCCTCCATCTACCCAGCCTGTCATGAGATCGTAGAAGGCTATGAGGTTGGTCGAGCACGATTTCCCCTTAGTGAATCCATGCTGACTACTCCTCATGACCTTCTTCTCTTCCAATTGCTTGGAGATGGCATCCAGAACAAGCTGTTCCATTACCTTTCCAGGGGCAGAGGTGAGGCTGACTGGCCTATAGTTACTAGGTTCCTCCTTCTTGCCCTTTTTAAAGACTGGAGTGACATTGGCTATCCTCCAGTCTTCAGGCACTTCTCCTGTCCTCCAAGACCTGTCGAAGATGATAGAGAGCGGCTCAGCAATCACCTCCGCCAGCTCCCTCAGCACACGTGGATGTAACCCATCTGGGCCCATGGATTTGTGTGCATTAATCCCTTTGAGCCGCTCCTGGACCTCCCCTACTTGAACCAGAGGGAAATTCTTCATTTCCCAATCAGTCCTACTCTCATCCAGTGTCTGTGGGTCCCGGGGGGCCTTTGAAGTGAAGACCGAAGCAAAGGCGGCATTCAATATCTCCACTTTCTCAGCATCCCCCGTAACCAGGACACCCTCCTTATTCAGCAAGGGACCTACATTATCCCTGGACATCCTCTTACTGTTCACGTGTCTAAAAAACCCCTTTTTATTATCCTTTATGTCCCTTGCCAGCTTAATTTCCAAGAGGGCTTTAGCCTTCCTAGTTGCATCCCTACAGGCCCTGACCACATTCCTGTATTCTTCCCAGGTGCTCAGACCCTTTTTCCACGATTCATAGATCTTCTGCTTCTCTTTGAGTTTGCTCAATAGCTCCCTGTTCATCCATGCAGGTCTTCTGCCTCTCTTTCCCCATTTCCTCCTCAAAGGGATGCATCGTTCCTGTGCTTGGAAGAAGTGCTGTTTGAATGCTAGCCAGCTCTCGCAGGCTCCCATTCCTTCAAACAGCATAGCCCACGGGATAGCCCCCATTAAGTGGCGGAGGAGATCAAAGTTAGCTCTACCAAAATTCAGGGTAGCTATCCTACTTTTTGGCTTGCTTCTTCCACCCAGGATCATGAACTGAACCATTTCATGGTCGCTTTGCCCTAAGCTGCCCCCGACCTTCACTTCCCTAACAAGTCCATCCTTGTTAGTGAAAACAAGGTCCAGCAGCCGCCCTCCCCTTGTGGGCTCCTGCACCATCTGTAGCAGGAAATTGTCTTCAACACACTGCAGAAATTGTCTGGACTGCATACGACTGGCCGTATTGCTTGCCCAGCAAATATCTGGGTAGTTGAAGTCCCCCATAAGGATCAGTGCCCGGGAACTTGAGGCTACTTCTAACTGTTTATGGAATGCGTTATCTACCTGCTCCTCTTGATCAGGGGGCCTATAGCACACTCCCACAACAATGTCCCCCATACCGGTTTGCCCCTTGATTTTAACCCACAAACACTCGACAGAAGGTTCATCCTTCCCCAGGTGGAGCTCAACACATTCTAGGTGCTCTCTCACATAAAGACAAACACCCTCCCCACCACACGCCCCCCTCTCCCCCTTCAAAAAGAAAAAAGCAGTTGGCTGAAACAGAATAGACCCTGAGACCAGAACATAACTATAAAAGCTATGGTAATGCTTTCTCCCACAGCTTTTAGAGCTGCTTGATTTTGCACCAATATAAGGAAACAGACATAGTAAAGAGAGGTAAGTTCTGAAGCATGTTTTCTAACGTAATAGTGGAATCCATTTCATATGTACAGAGACACAAAAAATAATTAGGACTTTGTACACAAAAGCTGCATCCATTTATCTAAAACTACTGCTTCTCAGAATAGCGCTCCCTAAATCAAGACCAAACTATCCTTATTCTTACACAAGCTTGAGACCAATTTAAAAGAAGGAAGCAAACAGAATTACAGCTTTAATATCCTAAAACCACTAAAGAATAATTGTGGACCAAGGCCTCTCACATCTGAAGTGCAATCATACATTAACAATAGAGGCAGATCTCCCCTTCATACGAAAGCAACATCGAAGAGACCTAAGTCATCACAAAATAGGAGACTGTTTTGAAAATTCAGTTTTTCCATGGCCTATGTAAATACTTTTAAAAAAATAATCAACAACAAAACAAAAGAGAGGGGCACATTTCTTTTGAAAGGGATTCTCGGGATTCTAACTGTTTCCTCTCCTTCCAGGAAAGGGACAGCCAATTGGAGGTACTGGCTAAGTACAAGTGGTCAAATGTGGCTTTTGCTAGGTAGTATTTCCATTACACACTCTCATTGTTCTAAAAGAATGATTATAATAAATAATATTTCAGTCACCAGTTCCCATACATCATTTTATTTTAAAGTTCTGGCAAAAGTCAAGATGATGCCAAACCACCTTTATCAGTTCATAATGAGGTGACAATATGTCATACCTGAGATATGCAAACCTGACTACCCAAAGCACTGTAATATTGTGCAAGGTTCATATATTGCTGCAGCTTTCTGCTCAACATTAATTTCACTGTTTAGCTAATCTAAGTGCTTGGAGAGTCAAATTTAATGTATTTTAATTATTTGATGTTCTGCTCTGATGATCCATTACATCAGAAAGTGAAAAAATGAGGGATCTTCCTCTGAGAATGTTTCCAGACCAGAAATGTCTCTGTGCTTCCTAACTCCTTCAAACTGTAGGTTGTTTAAAATTCTATATAGGAACCTTTTTGCACACCCTGATTCATAAACATGAATAATGCTCAGCAATAATCCTGATGTGGTTTTTTTTCTCCCCTGCATACACTAAGTAGCTTATTGTTTATTGCTTTCCCCCAGCAAAAAATAGGAAGTGTTGTTTCCTTTCTTTCCTAAATTTTTGTGTTTTTAAAATCAGATTCCTTGTGTTATGTCATAGCATTGAGAGAACTTAAACTTAAGAAATTGTCACATACAACTCTGATGTTTGTATTTATACATACACTTGGAATAAAAAGCAAAACCCTTACCATTCCAAAAAGCTGGTTTCCACAGATACTGCCAGCTTCCATTACATTAATGAGGATATTGTTATTTACTGTCATGAATAGTCAGATAGAAAAATCAACAGAACCTATATGCAGATGGATCATGGCAAAGATGTAAGTTGCAGATATATATTGACATAAAATAAGAGAGTTTTGTAACTTAAAGAGCTGCATTGTTCTTCAGAGTAGTTCAGCAATAGACCTTACCTTTCGTAGAGACAAGTATTTGTTATCCAGTGAAATTCATCATTATTTCTGCATACAAGCAAAGTATGATATAGAATAAACATGGGACATGAGTGCTGCTACAATATGCAGTAACATTTTCACACAAAAATTTGCCATAAATTTCTTTCTATGGGCCTAAGAATTCTAGCCTCTCTCTGCCACTTCCCAGTAATATCCCTTTAGCAGTAAGGAACATTCCTCTATTGGAAGAATGTGCTGTACCATATCTGATCCCAGCAAGTCAGAAGTCTTAAGAGAAAACAACAGGGAACATGATCTTCAAATATGGGATGTCACCCAGTGCATACAGAGGATCTCAGCAAATAGAAACCAAGTTTATTCTATAGAAGCACAGTGTCCAAAACTCTTTAGCCACAGGATCACTCTTTTTCATCAGGACAAAGTTGCATGTTAAGATTTTACCTGCCACAAGGACTTGGTTTAGGATAGAGTTCATTTCCAGCATCATTTGAAGTAGGTATAGGAATAAAGTGACTGAATCATTTCTACAAGTGTCTTCTTCAAGGCAAAGCCAACAAGTTAGAAGCCAATGAAAACCTTTAAAACATACTAAAGAAAAATAAATTCTGAAATCAAACTGATTTTTACTTTCAGGAGTTTATTACTGAGTTGCACAATTGGATCACATCCTCAGGAAAGGAATTTTTATGCCAGATCCAAGTCAGGATGAAGGAATTTACATTTGCCAGCTAGGAAGCTGAAGATTTTCCTTAGTTCCCTGTACTCTTGCTATATCTTTCACTGTAGTGAACAACCTCTATTTAGCTTAATTTTTCCAACTTCTGAATTTAATAATTTAAGACAGGAGGAAAAAAGAAAAAAAATTGCAGAAGACAGACTGTAATTTAGATCAGATTAATATTAGTCCTTTAGTCTACATAAGTGACAAAGGCTGCACCACTCAGCAGGCTGCTGGCCTTAAGTGTCTCAGACTTTCATGCCCTAAATGGTACTTCCCAATGGCACCAAAAACACACAAGCTGCTGATGGCAGCAATTGAATCAAAGATCAAATTCTTACTTCTTTGAGCATCAAGAGCAATAGAAACACTTAACTTTGTGAGCTGCATTTATCAGCACTGTTCAATACCAGGTAGGGTAAGATGTTCTCTTGTCTCTTTTGCTATCCACCTCCATTCTTTGTTGGAAATGGAGTACTGAATGCTTTTTTATCCAAGACACTTATTCAGGGAGGGCACTGCTGCTCTTGATGCTAACAGTGTGACTTGATCCTTAACTCTTCCAACCAAAAAAAGAAAAAAAGCCAAGCTCTGAATCACAGTCCCTTTTTCTTTGTTTCTGATCAAGTTCATACTGTCTTTTGATTGCAGCCTCCTGTGGATTCTTACTTCTACAGAGTACAGCACTCTTTCTTCTACCAAAAACTGTATTGTGTAGTGTTTGGAGAAAGTCTTTGTCCTCAATATCAGGAGGATAACAGAAGGGAATTTTACTTGGTTTCATTTTATCCTTGTAAGATTGACATGAAAAAAAGAAAAAGACAGTCAAAAGGAAGAAAAAATCATGACTGTAGAAAACCTGAAAAAAGAGACAAAAAAAATGAAACCTACCCCACCATAGTTTTTCTCCTTTTTTTACAGGTCTGTAATTTTTTCTATTGTTTTACTGGGTGCTTCGATTTAAGCCAATTCACCATATTTTCCTTGGCAACTTTCTTACCCTTATTCAGCAGAATTGAAAAATTTTGACTTGTTAACGAATTCCTAACTGCTAAAAGAAATGCAGTATCTCTTTTCTTTAAATTCTTATGCATAGAACTATTTATTAATGTACTATAACTAGGACACTACCTGGTAATAATGACTGATGTCTTTGGATTTGCTACTGAGGTGTTCTGTTGTATGTAAGCCAGTTAAGCATGACTCTTGCAAAGTCATAAATTAAATGACTCACAATATTTTAAATAGTAAAAAATATTTTAAATACATAAAATACACTAATACTCAAAAATATTTTCAAATTAGATTAAAAATTTAATACAAACATCTATATTGGCATTTACAGGTTTAAGAATATTGGTCGTTGCTGTTGTTTCTTTTACATCAGTGTATAAATTGAATTTCCAAAGCAACAATACTGGTTTTGTACTTTTAATTTGTCTTAGGTTTTAATACAGTAAGTAAAATAGTGGAATAGTTTTGAAACAACTTATAGACAGATGTGTTGGGGCATCTTTTCAAATCCCACATTTTAAGTCATAGATAGCATTACTATCTTTTTTAAGGATACATCCTTTAAAAGCCATTGCTTTGTAAAGATAAGATTTCATAATCAAAATGCTGAGATAACACAGGAAGCATTGGGGTTTTCACCCTTCTGAGACAAGGAGACTTCCAAACTGTTGATCAAGAAATCTTAACATTATCAGCATGAGTACAGAGGTAAGGTGATAGACAACTAGACACAATTTATTCTGTATTAATTGGGAAACCTGGATAGGTAAGTCATTTCAGAACTTCCAGGTCCTTTCATGCATTTTCTGGAAAAACCTGCCTCCTCCTCAAACAGCCAGAAAAATCATCATCCATTTTCAGCTTGACCCATGCCACTCTCCTCTCCTCTGTCATCTTAGATTAATGACATTCTTCTGTTGCCATCTCCCTTCAAATCTGTTCCGTACTTCCCCCCATCTCCTACGTCAAAGTCTTATCAAGGAGACTCTGAAAAGTTTATCCATATCTGCTCTTACTCTAACTGTCAGCTCCTTCCCCATGGCCTTCCAGCCAAGTGTGCAGCAGAGCACCTCAGCTGGAACAGTAATTCTGGCACAGGAGGCACCTGCTCAGCCATCTCTATCACATCCAAGTGCTCTGCTTTTTCCAAAGAGCAAAGAAGTAAATCCAAAATTTTAGTGTGCCAATTTAGAAGACAATTCATCCTTTAGTTTTCTTCCTGATAAAATCCAGGTATTATAGGTTGTGTTTGCATTTGCAGCTATTTAGAAAAGTTTCTTTCAGATCAGGCCTTACCACTTTAAGAGATGAACAGTTGAAATAATTATGTCCCTAGCAAACTGAATTGACAAGAAAAATAGAAAATTTGATGAAAGTTTTACCGACACACAAGATACAGTTTTAAATGGTGGTTATTGGACTCGGTTATAAGGATGCATCCATCACAATTTTGCATTTCAGGTGTTTTGCATAAATATGGAAATATGTTATTGAATGAGCCATAAAGAAAAGGCAATTTTGGGTAATCATACATCTCGATTTTCTGAAGAGTTTTTGTAAAAGGGAGAAGTATTGCAAAGATCAAATATGTCCTTTTTTATTTCCCCACTTCTTTCAAACATACAGCACATCGTTTTTATCAGCCGTTCAATAAACTGAAGAACGTAGGGAAATGGTGCACTGTTGACTGCAGTAATAGCACAGAAAAGACAATTTGTTCTAAAGTAATTCTATTGTATTCTAACTGTATGGAGCTTTGAACACATTGTGAGTTAGGCAGAAAAAGTGGAAAAAAGTAGTAATTTCTTACATGATGGACGTTAGGGCATTTGCAGGAGTACATTGTCAGACACTAAAACATTTTAAAACAATTTCAATGGCATAGCAGTAAAGAAAAACTTTTTATATGCAAAATGTTTCTCTGACAGGGAAATCTATTGCAGATAATCCAGTGCACTGTATGTGTTGAATCATCCTGTTGAAATGCTTATCAACAGGACATTAATAGGCAGCTTACATTTTTTCCTGATTATTAGAAATGGGATTACAAATATCCCAGTGGGCAGAAAATGTTTGCACATTCCACTGACGAAGCTAAAAATCAGATAAGAAATACAGAAGGGTACAGATTTTTAAATCCCCAAAGCTCTGCCATTGCCTAGAGAGTCTGCAGTTAGGCTCTTTCAAGCCAGATGCTTTAGAATATGTTTCAGTTTGCCAGCACTTTAAACTACTGATAAAAGCTGTAATATTAGTAAAGAATTCATGTATATGTTGAAGTCCTTTACCATCTAGGAAAAGACATACACACAGGCTTATTTTTGTTCACAGATTGATATGCTTTGCTGAGTCTTGGCTACAATGGTCTGCTGAATTGGAAACACTTTCAAAGCTTATCTAATAGATTTTATTTAAGGGAACATAGCTGGACTAAAGACTGTTATAAACACTGAATTTCTGACATGACAGTAGCCTTTTGGTTTTTCTTTACAACTCTTCAGAAACCTAGAAGGTAGGTGCCTGGACAGACAAAACATCTACCGTTTCACGTAGTCAACCTCCTTTAAAAACATATCCTTTGTTATTTTAAAATACATTATGCTGCTTTTATTTACTATCAAGGTAAGTTCACAGCCTGGTGTCAAAAAGATATCAGTGCTAGTATTTAACACTCCTGAAAATAGGGGACTTAATTCTATGAAGAAAAATTACCAATGAGTTTCTATTGAATTTCAGTAAATCCCATACAAATTCCAAGCATAAATCGTCATGAAACAACTGAAATAGATTTGCATACAAATCAAGGCTATCAAGGCAAAGCACTCTTTCACAATTTTTTAGAAATGGGTATTAGAAATGCATTGCAATAACAGAAAAAAGTCAATACTTCTAAACACAAATTTACAATTTTCCTTTGCATTATATTCAGATTAGTTAGTTCTTTATCTCAAGCAGATTCAAAAGATATCAAAGCAAATTAATTCTCTGAAGCAAGCCAACAGCCAATGTAACTAAAGGCTCTGGCCACCCCTTGTGTCAAATCAGAAGAGGAGAAAAGGGTGGCAGGAGAAAAATGGCAGCAAAAGAAAAAGGAAAGTCTGATCAATTACTTAACCTGGGAATCGTGTAACCTAAAGCCAAAACAATTTTTGACAGTGGTGTATCAGCTGTAATGTATTCCTTGCTCCTGGCTTCAGTGGTGGTAAAACAGCTCACAGAGCTCATCAGTGGGAGTGGCCAGGCCCTCTGTATACTTGAATTTTACTGGCAAATTCCCAAATCCTAAACATTGTTGTTTAGGAGGAAGGTCAACAAAAGCCAAGAAATTAACTCTTGACTTTTTAATTTTTTATTTTTTTTTTAAAAAGCGTCCTTTGAGCCTCAGTCACCATCCTCCATTTACTGTTTTTTCCTTTGCTGGTTGGTCAAACAATTTTAATTCAGATGCTTTTGTATTTACATGATAAATTGTTTTACCAGAGGCCACAAAGAAACAGACACACCCTGATGAAGACAATATAATATTTAAATACTGTTATCTGGGGCAGGGGTAAGTCAGGATAAAATACCTCCCTTCAAGCAGAGCTGCTAGTAAAGTATTTTTTCCATGTATTCTGTCCCCCTGTATACTTTATCTGAGATTCTGAATTTAGTCTTAGTATCACAGATGTGACAAGGCAGTCATGGAGTTATTGTATTCTTATTTTGGTCTTACTTTGTCCTCAATGCAAATTGCAAGCAGACCGAAGAGAGCATATTTTATTCCTAACTTAGTCTACGGTGCTGTGGCTTAGCAGGTATCAATGAGTCTGTTGGCATAATCAGGTATTATTGGCAATGAACTTATTCAGAGCATAAAGTTGTTTGGGCTGTTATCAGGCTAACATTTGACCTTGGTTCCTTAAAACTGTACCGGTCCCTTAGCCAACCATTACCACAGGGGGAGCAGGGAACGTGTGGTATTGAGGAAAGGTCTGCTCTTCCTCTGTGCAGCTCTTCCTTACCTGATCAATCTCTGTTTCTCACAAAGGCACACACATATGCACACGAACAAAGCTGAGTTTACAAAGGGAGCAACGGCCATCTGGCAGTTGCAAAATGATCATTTTCAGCAGGGAGAGGACACGAAAGAGAGATGTCCTTTAAGGATTGCTGGTGGTATTCTGTTGGGAGAAGGTCAGCTACACTAATAACCCTGTTAATGGCCAGCACTTACATGTGCATTCACCAACATCAAAAGCACCAGCAGCAAAGGGAGTATGACACCCACCAGGACTCCACAGACTGTGCAGGTAACTGTGGTAATGTCCAGCAATTACAAGTGCATTCAGGTCCATCACCAAACATGCAACTAGGATTTCTAAGGAACAGGGTTTTTTAATAGAAAATTACTAAAAATCAAAATGGCATCAATTATTTGGAAATTATTTTTAATCATTTTGCCTGGGACAATTTTGTTTCCTAAAGAGAACAGATTTTATGACACTTATTCCTCCTGCTCCAACTTAAATTTACCAAAACTGAAATATCGCAACAAACAGGATAGCTCTGCAGCAATTTAAAAACATTACAGTGTTAATCCTACCAGTAAAGGTTTCAAGGCTCAACCTTTCAGCACTGAGCTATAGGGAGTCCAATTTAACATCCAGTCCCTGCTCACCATTTCCCATCACCACGCTACAATCCACCTTCTCTCCAAGTCTGATGTAAGTTGTGAATTCCTGCTGTAAACCAGTCACCAAATCCATACAAATCATTCAAATCCATGCAAACCAGTCACAATCTATTACAAATAACGTGTGCACCTACACTCAGAGGGGGAAGTCATTAACTTCTGTGAAACAAAAGGTTTCTAGAAGATGAGAAGGGCATGTAAACACAAAAGGTGTAACCTTTACTGAGACATCTAGAAAAACATATGCAGCACTATGTCCAGTGAAGATGCTCCTAAGTAAGCACATTTTACTTTGCACTAACACAGTGGAGCAGCACTGACTCGGTCAAATCACTTCCCAGCATTTTGGCTAAAGCTAAGGGTAGTGTAACTGGAGCATCTCAGCTTGGGAAACACAGGAGGGGTGGCAACTTTGTAGTCTATCACATTGGGTCTGGCTGAGATGGAGTTAATTTTCTCCTAACAGTGCAGTGCATTGTAGAAAGTTGTTGATAACACAACGGTGTTTTGGCTACTGCTGAGCAGTGCTGGCTGTCTCACCAACAGTAACCCCCCTCACCAGTAGGCTGGGGGTGGGCAAGATCTTGGGAGGGGACACAGCCAGGATAGCTGAACCCAACTGACCAATGGGATATTCCATACCACATGGCACCTGCTCAGCAGTAAAAGCTAAGAGAAAGGAGGAAGAAATGGGGCATTTGTTATTGATGACATTTGTTTTCAGGAGCAACTGCTACATGTACTGAAGCCCCACTTCCTGGGAAGTGGCCAGACATTGCCTGCTGATGGGAAGTAGAGAATAAGTCTTCTGTTTTCCTTTGCTTCTGCATGGAGCCTTTTGCTTTATTAAACTGCCTTTATTTTGACCCGGAAGGTGGTTTTCTTACTCCATCTTATTTTCTTCTCCCCTTCCAGCTGAAGAGGGACAGCGGTAGAGTAGCCTGGTGGGCACCTGGCATCCAGCCATGGTCAACCCACCACATCTATATATTACCAGAGGAAGGAAAGAGGTTTCTCTTGATGACCTCAGTAACTATCACCTTGAACACGAAAATTCTACTTAGCTATCCATCTATATAGATTTCCCTGGGAATAAGTAATGGGTGAAATAAAACATAGTCTTTAACTACACAGAACACGTGTCTGGTTTGTTTCCAGCCAAGTTGAAGCATCAAATACTTGTAAAATATGCTTGACAAAGATCTTGCACTATATAAGGAAAATCAAGCATGGTATTCCATCTCCTAATAAATCCCTGTGAAGTTATAAACAGCTTTCACACATTTAATCAACCATATACCAAACCGTCACCTCAACAATATAATGTGGGGCTTTTTGGAGAAAAAGTATTCAGCACACTGCAAAGCAATAGTTTGGAACACATTCTGTGAAGACATGAAATAGCTATTGAAGAAAGCAGGACAAAGTGTCAGAATGCTTTAGTTACAAGATGTCATTCTTTGCTGGAATAATGACAGAACTCACTGGGGCTGAACAGCAAATGTTCGAGATACAGATCTAATAATTTTAGTAAATAGAAAAAGAACAGGAAATCATATTTCTACTTAACATCTGAAGTTACAATTTAACAGAACAGCATAGAGAAGTGTAAGGAACTCTTACTAAAATTCAGACTGGCGGCGTGGAGTTTTATGGATGCTTACCACATGTATCAATAGCACAAAGTTTGAATTTCCTCTAATAAGCATGTACAAAGTTAAGATTACTAAAATTATTATAATTTTTAGTGAAAAGCTGCAACTCAATAAGGTATCATAAAAACAATTACAAATCTGAGATTGTTCAAGGATCTGCTATTTCTAATAATAAATCACAATCTATAGATACTTAGTGAGCGATAAAATGTTTAACTTGTAGAACAACAGACATCAGTTATTTCTAAAATAAGAAACAGTCATACAGAAGAAAGCAAATAATTACGATCTAGTTGCCTCTAGGCTGTAACTGCTAGATTTTGTGAAATGTGGAAACTGCCTCAGATGAACAGTTCTCCTTTTCCATCTAATACAGTTGGAATTCTCTTCTGCATGCTGAACATTTCAAAAGGAATAGAGAGGAAGTAACTGAAAGCCTTTAGGTTGGGGTGTTTGCCTGAGAGCTGTACGTGTAAATCATCTTGACTGAGAGAGATATTTTCCAGAAGTCTTGGAAATGAATAGAACTTGATTTTCCTTTGCATCCCATGTCTTGACATCATAAAACTTCTCCTCACCAGAATGCAGAATTTTCTATGCTACTCACAAAAGGATAAGTTGTCCCATCTTCACATAACCTTCACATAAGTATTTTTTTTCCAACCTACCTAGAACCATATTTTACTGAAGCTTCTAATAGCAACAGGAAAGGAAAAAACCTAATTGTGTTCAATTTTTCCCTGGTTTATTTTTAGGCAGGATAGTTGCTGATTTCTATGCAGTAAGATTTATTACATATAGTCAATAGCACTTTCATTACTCTACCAACAAGATGAGGTCCAGGGAGTATTCAGTGGTGACCAAAAGCAATGCTGCATGTGCTGTTATAGCAACCAATATTCAGCTCAGAAAATTGTCCTTTATTGCAGCTCTTACTGGATTATGAAAATCTTATTGCTAATTGATTATTAACTGAGAATAACGTAATATGTTTTCAGAGAATGCCAAACATCCAGCAAACATAATGTTAAATCAATACTAATTTCTTACCTGTTTCATTCATCATCTTCAAGTCCCACTACACCAAATACAAAAGGTTAAACCCTCTTTCTAGCAGTAGATAGAGAAGGGAGACAAATAAATCAATATAAGAGTAAATAAAAGAGAACCGGGGAACAGAAGACTACCTATAATTTTAAAATAGAATAGGGGAGGGAATCCAAACATTTACAGACATCTCTTCAGCTGGCCTGCACTCCTTTTCAATGGCAGGTTTTGTTTATCTAAGCCTGATTTTATTCCTTTAAGTATTTTGTGTTGCAGCACATTAGCCTGGAGTTTTTTGATCAATCCCTGCATATTAGGGGGAGACTTTTCTGGGCAAGTTTGAACATCGGCTACTCAAATTCGGTGTGAAACGAAACAGCCCCGGGGCTGAGGTTAAGAAGAGACCTGCCAGAGACAACATAGCCTTCTGTGCAGAGACATACTTCAGCAGAGTTCTGCAAAGCTTAGGTCTGTAATTTTCAGGAAGTCCTTTGAGTTTACTGGCTGTCACATGCTGTAAGAGCCTCAGACATTACATTTTACACATGTATAACATTACCTCTAATAACAAGCTTTCATTTAAACAACTACTTGTGTCTTTCTGTTTAAACAAAGGGCTTTTATATTCAGGAGAACTTAAATGAAAGCACAGCAAGTGCCCACATTAACCAAATGTAGATTTGATTTTTGCCCTCAAAGAGAAAAGGTCTCCGACCTATAATGCTGCAAATGTTTCAAGCCAGCATAGTACTAGGCTTGGAAGAGGGGTTAATTTACAGCCAGACTATTCTGATGGCCCAACAAATCATCACAATTTAAGTTCCACAAAGAACACTTATTCCTTACGAACTGAAACTAATTTTAGAAATAAGAAAGTGATAATTTTGTTTAGTTTATACCTATAAATTACATTTGATTTCACCAACATCAAGGAAGATGCACAGACAAAAAATCCAGAACTAAAAGATGTGCTGCCCAGATTCAAGAAGTGGTCCAAGAGAATCTTCCAAATGACAAAAAATGAAATTTAATTTAGGGAATTTATACAGTTCTGATACTTACAAATTTTCCAGAAGTCAAAGATTCCCCTGGATTATCTACTAAATCCATAGACCTCAGAGATCATCTAGTTCCAATCCCCCTGCCATGGGCAGGGATAACTCCCCCAGCTAGCCCAGGTTGCCCAAAGTCCCATCCAACCTGGCCTTGAACACTGCCAGGGATCCAGGGGCAGCCACAGCTTCTCTGGGCCCCCTGTGCCAGGGTCTCACCACCCTCACATTAGATACCCTAATATCTAATCTAAATCTACTCTCTTTCATCTTAAACCCATTACCCTTTGTCCTATCACTACATATACATGTAGTTGCTCTCCAACACGGTTCAAAAAGTGATTTAGGTTGGAGAATGGAATTGCCACCTAAGTAACCTGAATGATTTTATGAGAAACATACTCAGAAGAGGCTATAAAGGAATTTAACATAGAAATTCTGAGAGGGGGGCTCAGCAATGACCACTTGAGGTGATGTCATCTTCATGTGACCAAGTCAGAAAATTACTTTAGTCCTGCAGGCAACTTGATTACAAGAAGGTAGAAGGGAACCTTTAGGAAAGGTCTTAATGTCATAGGTACTATTTATGTCCAGAGAAACTTCACCCCAACTCTTACATGATATTTTTATAAATTCTCTTTCCTAAAAAATTCCTTTTCCTGCCCAAGGATGAAGGTGAACTCTGCTTATTTGAAAAACTCCTGTTGAAAAAAGGACAGAAAAACAATAGACAGATTTTGCTGCCAAACGTACAAGAACAATGTGGGCTGATTGGAGTTAAGGTTGATTCAATTGTTCAAAATGACTAGAAGAGAAGCAAACTATCTTCTGGAAATGGAGGCTGAGTTCTTGGAAAGACTGAGTCTCTTAAGCTGAAATAAACTCCTAGCAAATATGCTTCACGTGTGAACATTAAATAAGTCAGCTACTCCTGTGAAAGTTAGAGCAGTTTAAGTTGGTACTGAGTATGTTTTGCCATATTTTATGCAAAGAGAGTAGGTTCACAAAGGTCAACTGTAACCAAGGGAAATCTAACTCTCTAGCCTCCCCCAAGGACAATTTAGAACATCTAAAGTTAGCCTCCAGCTTTGAATTGTTCTCACACTAATGAGCTAGAGAGAGACTGAGATTGAATGAGTTAGAGCCTTGAAAATTCTCACTGTGCAACAGCAGAGTAAATGCACAAAGAGCTCTAAGAGATTGCCATAATTTAGGGCAATCACTTTGCAAATAGATCTGTTTGCAGTGTGTTCGGGCATCCAGGCTAGATTTAATCTGGCTAATTTGAATGCTATTAACGAAGTTGCAACAACAGAGTCTTTAATGTGAAGAGACAGGTACAACTGCAAAGTTTTATTTAAGAACCTAAGCAAGTGGTCTAATTAGATCAAGTGGTTAATCCACACATCTGTCTACAGATGACTGACAAAATAGTTTTAGCTTGGTGAGAATTCAGAGCAGGATCCTAAATTAGGGTCTCTGCATTGATGATAAATCAATAATATTCATCCTGAAAAAGCAATCACAGAAGTGAAGTCTCAGACCTGTGTCCTTTACATACAAAACTGAAGTAGCAACAGCACATATCGCTGTAGGAACAGAGAAAGATGACTCAGCTGCCTCTACAAACCTCACCAGCTGGTTAATACTGTTAGATAAATTCTCAAGTCTGTGAAATTACTAAATTAAATATAAACAATGATGTGGGCCTCTCTAGACAGACAAAAATTATGTCAGGAAGGTTTTTACCCTTCCTTGGATATGCCTTGAAATTTATGCTTTACAAATTGGAATTGATACTTCATTTTCTGAAGGATGCAAAGGAGATAAAAGTATGCTACTTAAGCTTTGGTTTCCTGTTTTCTTATTTCTCCTGCTTCTCATGATGTCCCCAAAAGATAAAGAGGTACACAGGCATCTTCTGAGTCAGTGTGTACCTCCTGCACTAAACACGGGAGTGGGAGCTTGGAGGATCTACTCACTTGGAGCTGGCTTAGGCTCCCTTAACTAATGAGGCAGATGGGATCATTTCATAAAGCAAGAGCACTAAAGGCATATTCTTACAGGGTTTAGTTTTACGCCACTACAATATATGAGAATGTAGCTCATGACACTGGATTGTGGCCTAATACTTTAGGACAGCATTATACAGGCAGCATAAATTGTCACATACCAAGTACATCAAACCAGCTGATGATCTTGTCTGGTAAGTTTTGGCAGAATCGAGTAGCATGGGGACATCTATACGATGTTAATGTTTTTTTCACATTTGTGAGTGGTCATTTCTCTGCCTCGTAAGACTACATATTCATGGAAATTCTTGGGGATAGTATATAAGTTCTCAAAGCTACCCAAGACATGGGAGTGATACATACTCCATATTTTTAATTCCATATTTCATCTTTGTCTTCTTTTAATCTAGAGAGTTACAGGATCCTGCTAAGATCTGCCATAAATCTGTAAGTTATTTGGGTAAGTAGCTCATGCTTTTATGGTCAAATAAAATAATTAGCAATTATAAATTGAAGGTTTTAATAATTACAAATTGAAGGTTTTAATTAAACAACCTGGTTTATACAAGTGACAATCCTAGTGCCTTAGAATTATCTTTCAGCAGATGTGACCTTTTTAGTCCACAGTAACTCACAAGCACTCACAGCTGCACGAAAGAATTTCTGTATTTTACAACTACTCAGCAACAGAATTCTTCCATTCTACCTGTATGCAAAATTAAAATGAGAGCAATTCCGCAACGCATATTAAACCCCAGAAGTTTATTGAACAGAAAGGTATTTCAAAGTTTCTAGTCAAGTATCAACTTATATTAAAAGCTTTTTCTTTTCAGCCTTTAAGGATTACCAAACTATAAATAATAACCAGGAGCCTTTTCTTAGCATATTTGCCCTGAATTGAGTTGAAAGAGCACAACAGTCCTCGAGCCATCAGAACCTATATAACATTATTTCCATAAAATCTATACCGATAGTGTTTACCTATCACTGAACTTATTAAAATACTGGATGCATGCTAACAATGAAACAAAAGATAAACATTTCAAACATTCAGTATCACAGACAAACTGAAGGTAGAGGCCCACATCATGTACCTACCTTAAAGTATAGTCAAACATGGCCACCCACTTTCTTTTCTGTACTCCACGAAGACAAATGGCCACTGCTGAAGGGAACGTGCTTCATGTAAACAAAAAAAAAATAAAATCACTTCCTCAAAGTTTTTTGCTGACTAGAAAGAAGCCTAAGCAATTTGCTTAGATTACACATTTTTACAGCTATAGTAGATAAATGACATCCACAGTGTTTACAATGGAATGTGGAAAATCTCTGTTTGAAAATCTTGGTCTAAAAAACCATCTTTCATGGGACTGTACAACTTCACAAAGTAGCACCATTTACTTGCATTAACTTAAATTTCCACTCTATACTGTCAAGAGGAGACAGTAGCACAGACCCTTCTGCATTATCAGGAAAACTCCTTTCTCTATCCTGCTCCCTCCCCTTCCCCACCCACCTCCCCTCCCAAAAAATGAAAGGAAAAAGGCAACTGACACAAAGAAGATTAAGCGAGTTATGGCAGTCTGGCACCTCATCTAATCTGTCAAAAAGCTAAAAGTTACAGTTAAGGAGTTGTTACTTTCTAAGTAAATGAACAGGGGCAGCATAGTTCAGTGAAGAACCTAAAGGCAAGCGTCCCAGATCTTGTTGGCATTTCCCACATTTTATTGCCAAGGACACCAGCCAGTAGAGGAATGTTGGTGAAGATATCTTGCCTTACAAAAAAAAGGCACAAGCCAAATGGGACTTTTCCAGTCCGGTTCCACAGGACTCGGGAATGGTGTTAATCGTCTAAAAGACATAAGAAGGTGTGCTAACAAATCCAAAAGTCTACAACCTCAGAGAGAATGCAATACTAAGTGCTGAATGAAGGCGAGTAGAGCCAAAATATCCCACTGGATGTTTAAGAAATTTAAGCATGGAATTTAGCACTAAGAGCACCAAAGCAATCGCTGGAGTTCTACTCATATACTATACAGCATTTCAATTGGACAAATTCTGATTTTCTTTCTGGTAGCATTTGTTCATCCTTAATTGCACCAGTAATTCTTTTTATCCCCCCTCCTATCAGCAAAGGACCATTTGTCATTAAGATGAAATTCCTGTCCAAAAAATCCCAATAGACAACCTTCCTCCCCTCAACCCCCTTCTTTTTTTACCCTGACCTTTACAGAGGTAGCTTGAATGAAAGAGATGAAGTAATTGCAAACCTTTCAGAAAGTAATAATAGAAACGTTAACAGCAATCTAGTTTATTCACACAAGTCTTTCCTCTAACTGTTGTCCAGGATGGCCTTGGATTATGTCCAACTAGAAGCTGAACTAAATATATTATTGGCGTCACTACATTACAAATAGTGTGGAAAAGATGTGCAGTTTCTGCCTTACATCCAGAAATAATGCAAACCAATTAAAATCTTTTAATTATGGTTGAGCAAACCTGAACACACACAAGTAAGTGTCATGATTTGGTTTGGTCCCCTTCTCACCCCACTGAAGTTCATTTAAATCTCAAAAAGATCTATTCTTCCCATAGTCTGTTTTTTGTGCCTAAGTAAAATCTAAAAAAAACCCAAAAAGCCACACAACAACCCGGAAACCCCCAAACCCACAGAAGCTATTTCCAAGACAAAGTCATCACTAACACGCCAAGTGGTCTTTCTGACCACCTATTGTTGAGCTTTAGGGGCAGGATTAGAGTCAATGAGGTAAGGATACAAACCTTAAATCCCTAAACATATATACACTTCAGCCCAAATTGCACTTAGCCCAGAAGCAGGCTGTACTGGTCTGGTGATTGGTTGGGGGAGGTGGGGATTTTTTTTGTGTTGTGCCAGAACAACTTTATGGTTTTATGCTAATTACTAGTTGATGTGCAAATTAGGACCACAAATCACAACACAAGACCCAGTTCTTTCCATACCTATGCACACTGTTCAGAAGGCAGTTTTATTTATAGTGGTACCCTTCTCTGCAAAGCAGCACAGTATCTAGAAGAGAGTTTTTAATGAAGCAGCAGCAGAGTCGGAAGCTTTTTGCTACACAGAGCAAGATCTTGAAACCCCTGAGAATGCCGCCTTTTGGGATGGACTCCGAAAAAGGTAACTTTCCAAACAAGGAAAAAGGAGCATAACATTATCTTTCGCTAAAATTATGATGATATGCTCAATTATACATACCACAAATCCCTACACATAACCCCAGAGGATATAGATATTCATAAAGTTATGATGCCTAACTGGAAAGAAATAAATCTTATCTAACTTGTCTTTGCAAAATTAAAAATGTCATGGGGACAGCTATAACTACTTTATACTACAGGGAAGTATGAATTGATATTTGAGAATGATCAGAGTCATACAGGTGTTAAGGAAAAATATTCATATATATCTCTCTCTCTGGAATAAAGAGAACTGGAAATTCTTAGAATTCCCTACCATTTTTACTAAAATGTAAATTTAAATATGTAGGTGACGACTAGTTACATAATCAAAATGCAAGAACCAGATTCAATTCTTACTGATTACACAAAAGACCCCTGACTTCACCTGACTGTGGTGATGAATAAAAATAACTAAGACGATTTGGTCAAGGTTATTACAGAAAATATTAAAGTATTATAAAATCTGTACTTTGGCTAAATTGCTATATAATCTTGTAAATTTCTATTCTGTTTTTAAATCATTACAGAAATCAACTCATTCTATTCATTTAGTCTAGCTTTCAGGCCGCAGAGTCCCACTTTTAATAATTCATAGATGGAATAAGACTCATGGCCCAATATATGGATGCAAAAGGATTTGTTCTAACAATTGGATCCACTGAAAAGTAATCAAAATTATCTCATCTCTAATATTTAGTGGTGTAAATGACACGTCTTCTTTCTAGAGGCAGTAAAGCACCCCTAAAACCTCTAGGGAACAGTAACAAGAACAGCATGTTAAGGCACCCACCTACTTGTGTCAGTAATGACTGTCTGCACTACAAAAAAAGCTTTAACACCTACGTTTCCTTGCTAAATTGTCAAAGATTGCCGTGTGAATATTTTATTTAGAATTAAAATATTGTATTAGAAATGTGTCACTTAATGCAGTTAAACTTCATGCTCAAGGACAGGTAGAAATGTTCTATTTACATCTTCATGGTAAAGACCAGTAGTTAATGTCATAGGATATAATCAAAATACATATTCATGCTTTCTCCCTGTTGGAAGGAATTAAGGACAATTGTACTGTCTTGGGTCAGCCTATGTTCTGGTATGCCATCTGCTTATTACAAGTATCAACTATTCACTTGATGCCTGGTAGAACACAACCCCGCACAACCATCATCAGAAATGGAGAACTGACTTTTCAAGCTTCTTGAACTTGTAGCTCTGCTGCTGTCAGGGACTAGAAGCACTTCTAGTAGCCAACTGCACAGAAGAGTAGCAAAACATGGATCTTATTAGAAAGCAACATATTAAAAATTATGAGCAGCGAGAAAAGTTTTAGAGTTTATGATTGTAATGTATTGCACCTGATCTCAAAACAAACCTCAGTAGAATGAGTTAGACTCCATCAGTGAAAAAGAAATTGGCCACTTGCAGCGTTTCAGCACACAACCCATTCATACAAATGTGTCTGACCCTAAAGGTCACATTACCACTGTAAATTGACTACTAATTACAGTTCAGATGATCATTAACTCGTTCAAATATTTTAGCGATTGAAAGCTAAAGAGTTGCAGTGGTCAGGGTTGACTGCTCAAACACAGCAGGAAAAAGGAAAGCATTATTCTGACTCCATCTACAAGAACACTCTAACCTCCCCCTTCTTGTATTGTTCTATCTCATCCTACCATTACACTTGATAGGACTTCTCTTTGGAACTGCTTTGCTTCACAGTGTGTTTTGTGTTAAGAGCAGCATGTATTTTTTTTACTTGGAGCAATGAAGCAAAAATAGGACTCAAGTTATTAAAAGATAAAGACATACTATGTATTCCCAAAACTGGGCCCTGGAGAACACCACTTGTCACCAGACACAAACTGCATGAAACTCCATTCTCCACTATTCTTTAGGCCTGGCCATCCAGCCAGTTTTTGTACCCAGGGAAGAATATGCTCATCCAAGCGATGAGCTGCCAGTTTCTCCAGGAGAAACTGTGGGAAACACTGTCAAAGGCTTTATTGAAGTGCAAGTAAACAACATCCTCAGCCTCTCCCCCTTCCACTAAGTGGCTCACTTGGTCATAGAAGGAGATCAAGTTAGTCAAACAGGATCTGTCTTTCATAAACCCATAATTGGCCCAGTCAAGGATCTGCATAGGGGGATTGAGTGCACCCTCAGTAACTTTGAAGGTGACAAGTTGGGTGGCAGAAGCCTCTACAGAGGGATCTGGACAGGATGGATTGATGGGCTGAGGCTAACTGTATGAGGTTCAACAAGGCTCAGTGTCAGGTCCTGGGGTCACAACCACATGCAATGCTAAAGGCTTGGGGAAGAGGGGCTGGAAAGCTGCCTTGTGGTAAAGGACCTGGGAGTGTTGGTTAACAGGCAGCTGAACAAGAGCCAGCAGTGTGCCCAGGTGGCCAAAAAGGCCAACAGCATTCTGGCTTGTATCAGAAAGTGTCAGCAGGAGTAGGGAAGTGATCATCTCCCTGTACTCAGCAGTAGTGATGCCTCACCTCGTGTACTATGTTCTGTTTTGGGCCCTCACTACAAGAAGGACATGGAGCATGACCAAAGAGCAAGGAAGCTGGTGAGGGGTCTATAGCACAAGTCTTATGAGGAGCGGCTGAGGGAACTGGGGTTGTTCAGCCTGGAGAACAGGAGGCTGAGGGGAAACCTCATCGCTCTCTACAACTACCTGTAGTGAGTTGGGTTCTGGTCTCTCCTCCCAAAAAACAAGCAACAGGACAAGAGGAAATGACCTCAAGATGCAGCAGGGAAGGTTTAGATTATATACAATCCCCATAGAAAACTCCAGCAGATTTCTGCATGACTTCAACTGCTACACCTCTCCAAACAAATGAATTTTTCTTTCCTAGACAGTTATTTAGGTTCGTAACTGAAACTTAAAGTGGGCCCAGTGGTGTAACAGGGACTCAGGTGCAACTAAATAGGCTCCTGCAACTTTGTTTCATGGGATAGCATTACTCTCCTATTCACCCCAAGTCAGAACGCATGTGAAGCGCTCCGTTTTGAGCTCCCCAGCATAAGACAGACAGTGAGTCCAGCACAGGGACACCACAATAACTGGGGGCCTGGAGCACAGGACATACAAATAAAGGCCAAGAGAGCTGAGTTTCACCAGCATTCAGAAAATAAATGTTAAGGAGGCAATATTACTGCCGTTTTCAGCTATGTAAAGGCAGGTTGCATGAATGCTTATTTTAGAGGTGCAAAATTAAAACGAAAGATGAGAACAGACCAAAGTTAAACCAATTATATTCTAACCCTGGAAATCAGGAAAAAACTTTCAACGGTGAAACAGGCCTCCCAGAGATGTCATGCCATCTCCAGCACTGGATATGCTAAAAACACAGCTCTGCTGTGTGACCCTAAGCAATCTAAGTTTGAAAATTGATCTAATTTCAAAATTGGCATTGCTTTAAGCAATGGGTGAGGCCAACCACATGCCAAGGGTTCTTCCACACCAATTATCCTCCAATTCTGTTCAATTTAAATGTTTTGATTTGTTACAAATGTTACAGCCATTCAGTGGATGTATTCATAGACCCCATTATCTACGGAGCTTTATGTTATGCAAAAGCTCATACATGCAGAAAAAAAATAAATAATCAAAAAGACAATCCCCAAACTGTACCCCTTCACAGAAGCTTTGTGGGAGATCTGCTCTTTCTTCTCTCACTGGCTTTTAAGTAATATAAAAGCCAAGGAGATCATTGTGACCATTACATGGTTGAGCAGTGACACAACACTGCCAATGGTTGCCTGCATCTTGTTGGCTATTTTCCTTTGTTTTAAGCTGTCACACTGTTTTCCAGACATTTCTGAAAGGAAGCCCAGTAGCTGAGTATTGATTCTTCTAAGACTGTTTCTTGTCAGGCTTAAGGAATCGCTCTGCAAACACCCTGGGCACCAGGATTACTGACTTTGGCATTGAGCTATGCTGTTTGCATTTGTCAGGATTTTATCCCTGCCTAGAAAAACTCTTCTCATCAAAAGTGCTGTGTTAAAAATGAAAAGTTCTGACATCCCTGACATCTAACAAAAAAAACCCCCAAACATTTTCTCTACAAGTTCCTGATGAATTCCACTCCTGATTTATGGCGTGGAAACACACACAGCACCTCTCGCCCTACAGCGGTAGCTAGAATGCCAACCAAAGTTTTCCTCTACTAGTATTCAATGATCACCTCCGATTTTGAAAATGTAAGAAAGGTCAGAACATGATGATTTATATTTCTCACATCCAAGTTTGAGGACTGCCACACCTTCTTGTTAACACTGCACAGAATTGCAAACATTATCTTTTTAGTTAAAGACGGCATAAAAAGAGTAGTAAGGCAGTGAACAGAACATCCAGAGCTTTATCCTCCAAACAAACAATACAGTGACAAACTACAGAGTTTGAAGTATGCTCATCAAGTATTGCAGACATGTAATTCCTTGTCTAGAAAAGTCAGAGTCAGCAACAAAAGCGACTTGGAATAAAAAGAAAGAAGAAAGCATTCTGATTAGGAGTTATGTACAAACAGGAATGATCAAAAGGAGGCGGAGGAGTTGTGTATAATGTGATCAGGATGGTACAATCAAAGACTGAAAATAGATTCTTCAGCAAATGAAAGTGAAATCAAGAGGTTTTAAAGCATTATATAAGTAGCCAGGCATTGCCACCTGATTTTGAAAGTCCTGCTTCTGCCCATTTAAAATTGTTGAAAAGAAAAATTAAATTTACTCTCGCAAATAATACTGACATTGAAAATTATGATTTTACTTCAAAATCAGAACTGATACATATCAGAAATATCAAAATGCTCTAAATAACACACGGATTTAATGTAAAATAAGTATTTCAAAAGGTATCATAATCACAATTTGGTGATGTTTTAAAAAATCTTCTGTAATTTTGCTGACTACAAGGAATCCAAACAGGAAGTACATCTCTGGTGCTGCTCAGGAAAGTTCTTGCCCTTTCTGGTTTTGCATTTCAGTCACTAAGCCAAGTAACTAAAGCTTCCCCCACTTCTAGTACTTAAGCTCACAATTACATTCTCTCCTTATTTGAATGTCTTGTCAAAAGTAGATTGTTTTCCACAACGTGCTGCAATCATTGTGCCTGTTACAAAGATCTATATGGCTTACATCAAAGTGCATCGTTTTCTCAACATTCTCAAGAGCTGCAGTCTGTTTAGGTTATATCACTATCAGGTAATCTCAGAAACGTATATTGGACTTGAAAGCACTATGATTTAAACAAGCCTGTAAAACATCCTGACATCATCACTACAAACGCAATGTTCCATCCCAGGAACATCTGAACACTGTTTCTAAAACAAAACACAGAAAAAATTAAAAGGAATGTGATACAACAAAATAGGGGATAATGATGCTGTTTTCATGCCATGTTTATTCATGAGGACAATTTTGATTCCTGTACTTTAGATCATATCACCCCCCCAGATAATCTTTCCCAAATTCATTTAAACTCCTGACATAGAATGAACATACTAGGCAGTGCTACTCTAACTTCTACTATTAATATTTTTATATTTATATTTCAGCAGATCTAAAAAGCATGAAATAATCTAAGAAACATCAAGTAGTACAAGAAGGAGCAAAATTGAGGTTTCCCAATCTTTAGAACTCCATCCTCACCATTCCTAAGTACTAGCGCTTCAAAATATGCACTCACATAACCAAACCAATACAACGAAAACCAAAACAATTCAACAAAAAAATGTAGTCATTACCATCTACCTAGTAGCTGTAAAGCATCCTCTTCAGGTGAGGCAGAAGCATGAAAGGGCAGTGGAGCCCTCCTGACATCTTACAAAGATATCTAGCAACTCAAACTCCATCCCAGGAGGCAGAGAGGAAGCCCTACAGCCAGCATTGGGTGACAAAGGACAAGAGCCTTCTGACAGCAGTATGCCTTTAATTAGGTCAGCCTGCCTTGCAAATAGCAGGAATGTTGAGAAGCTGAAAGGCAGCAATCACCCATTTCTTTGGAGGGTCAGATGTGAGTCAACAATAGGTTCAATTCAATCACAGGGGACTGATGAACTATAAACGAACACAGTGGAAAATACTTCCAGAAAGGGCTACTTTGGATAATGCAAGAACAAAACTCCAAGGGATGCTTCCCTGCAGAAATTTCCTGAAATACTGCCAAATTTTTAAGTTATCTCTAAGAAGTTAAGGCCTTTCACCCTCCAGTAAGACACTTTCTGTTGAGAGCATTTTAACTTCATGCGTCGCATGGATACAGCATCAGCAGATAATCAGCTTAATCACCTTAAATGCCCTGTGAAGAACCACCAAAAGAAAATTAAATTCAAGCCTAGGGAATTATTCTTCTTTACTCAGCAAACAAATTTTAGGTACCTTGCCACAATAACACTAACTCAGGTTATAAATATTCAATTCACTGAGGTTCACAAAGGGTAATTTATTGATCAAAGAATCATCTGCATCAGCCAGCTGGGAATACTCAGGTAGGAATTAGTCAATCCCTCTTCCTGTAACTGTGGAACTAGTCATATCATTAAGAACTACTGAATACCCTAGTGTTTAGAGTTGTTACTAGAGACACATCATTTCCAGGCTCTAGCCACAATTTTGTAGAAATGCTTAAATATTTTGAAAGAAACTGAGGTACTCGTCTCTTAGGAAGAGCCTCTAATCAATAAACTGAAGGCAGTCTTTCTCACTCCATGTCAACAATGACTACAATGACTTAATTATCCCGAGAAATATAAAGGCTTCAAAAAGAGGGATTTAAAAACTCCCATTGCAGAATATTTCCAGCTAAGAGGTTAGGACATCTTGCTCTACATTCATGTCTACATCTACCCATGGTTCCATAACCAAGGAATGCTTTAATCCAAATAAAATGGAGTAGTAACTCTTCCATCATTCATATTTTCTGCAGCATTAGATATTTTTGGTGGCTCTACATGAAGTAATCTGTGTTTAGCTAATGCAGAGATTGCACCTATGCTGGAAAAAAAGGCTATGTTTAGCTAGTAAAGCTGTCTAGAATATAGGAGATGAGGTGGGTATTCAGCTGATAAATATCACCAAACATTTAGCACTTTAATGCATACCCAATACTGGCCTCAATATTTAAGTGACAAGGAAATTTCTCCAGGGGAAGCCTAGCTGGTTGGAGTTAACAGATGTCAGTTGAGTTTGAAGTTTACATTTTGGCTGAAATAGCAAGTATGAACCTTTTGTTGATCTACACCTTGCACTAATTCCCTTCCTGAGTTAGACCCCAAGCCAGAAGACAGAAGATGGGAGCATGTGAGAAGATACAGGCCACACGATCAGGCAGATGATCAAAAGATCAGGGGACACCTGGTTTTACACAGGATGTCATGCTCCCAATTCATTTCCCCCTCTAATCATCATTCCCTGGACGGGAGACTGATCAAGCAAGACCAGTAAGAGCAAGGACTTCACCAGACAATAGGCATTACTAACAACATGGCTCAGGCAGGGACATGCACTGAAATGAAGTCCCAAATGCAGGCGAAAGGTTCCAAGCATCTCCCAGCCCTTTGAAATGCAGGCCAGCTGTGCACATTGGGGTAAGATTAAGATATTTCTATCCCTTTCCAGCCACTGCTGCACTCCTTTGTTATTTCTGGTCTAATAATTCATCAGACTTGACAGGCAATCAATGAAACAAACAGTAAAAATGAAATGCAAAAAAGCTGAGAGCATCTACCAAAGCTCTGATTTTTCAAACAGTTCTCATTTTAATTCATAGTTAGTCAATCATTATTGACTGTGAAATACTCCAATGAGCCAAAAGATTACTTATTATCAACCATGATACCTTTAACACCTACTCATTCACATGATATGCTTTTATCATTCCATCATTCTCAGGTTCCCATACGCCATATCTGCCCAGAGTTTTAATGCACAGGCTCCCTCCAACTTGTGGTAGAAGTAGAATTTTTGTCACAGTTCAAGGTCACTCAAGTTCTCCTGGCATTCATACTAGTTTTAATGAAATCTTGGAAACAAACAGTATGAAAATAAAAGTGGAAGTAAAAGGAAGAAAAAGACTTGGCATACATATTACCCTGACTTACAGGAGTACTAGAAAGAAAGCATGAGAAATGCAGCGTTTAGGAATAATGGAAGAGTATCCAAGATAGAAGATCTAAAGAAGGCTGCAGGGGGACCTCATTGCAGCCTTCCAATACCTGAAGGGAGCACATAAACAGGAGTGAAATCAACTTTAAAAGGGTAGACAATGGCAGGACAAGGGGGAATGTACTAAAGCTAAAGGAAGGAAGGTTTAGATTGGATATTAGGGGGAAGTTTTTTACAGAAAGAGTGGTGAGGTGCTGGAACAGGCTGCCCAGAGAGGGAGTGGATGTCCCGTCCCTGGAGGTGTTCAAGGCCAGGTTGGATGGGGCTCTGGGAAACCTTGTGTAGCTCCAGGCCTGAGGTTGGTGGCCCTGCCACCATAGCGCTGGAACTCTATGATCCTTGGGGTCCCCTTTCAACCCAGACCATTCTATGATTCTATGAAACTCTAAATAAATCTCTGATAGGTTTCCTTCTTTTTTCCCTCTCCTATTAAATTCCATCCCTTGCCAAAATCTCAGAACAAAAGCTGAAAACCATTTACTTGCTCAATTATTACAAGAAAACCCCTGAGCTAGCAGTGAGGATATCTTTCTGGTTAATGAAATGAACTTCTGAGTATGATTCAAAGTATTCTAGAAGGTGTCCCTGCTTACTGCGGGGCGGTTGGACTAGTTTATGGGTCCCTTCCAAACTAACACGTTCTATGATTCTGAAGTGCAACAGGTCAAACAAATTGGAAATTAAAATGCACCTCCACTGGAAATCAAGGAAGTCCAAAGAACTCTCACATATAGCTGCAATTATAGCTAATTTATCTGAAGTCAGGCATGGTGAGTCCCATGACTTTGACATACATTCTTCTGGGAGAGAGAATCATAGCTGAATGACAGCTAATATGTATATACACACTTACTTCATTAATTCTAATGGTTGTTTTCATTCCCCAGTCATTATTCTACATCTTCTAGAGACAAAGTTTATCTACAAAAGTATGCTGAATGAAAAAATGCAATAACTACTTCAAAAGCAGCTGAATTGGGACTTGAATCAGGTTATGCACTAGATTTTATGTTAAAAATCCATTAGCACCTATTCAATCACACCCTGCACTTTGTCATGTGCAGTATGCATAAATATGACATGCATAAATAATCATTGCAGGTATATCAGCATCAAAAAACATGTCATAATAAAGAGTACCATAAAAGATCAACGAGTAAATTTACAGTTGAGAAATTTGTGTATTTTTTTTCAAAGAAGGTCGATTTCAGAGGAACATTCTCTGAAAATTATAATTCAAAACTGGATAATATTTTGAAATTTAATTACTACCTTCCATCTTCAAACCAAAAACCAGAGGCCTGAAACATTTTCTTCCCCTCCTTAAAATTCTTTATTTTTCTTGTATAGAGATGAAATCTCTTCTTTTCTAAAGATGAGCAAAACCCGAGAATTTCCTGTGCAAAAACTTCATGGTCAGAAACACCTCACTAGGGATTCCTGATACACTATTACCGTGGACTTTTGAATAGAGAAAAATATATTAATTTCAGGAAACCATCTGTTTTCCTATGATAAACCTCATTTTCTCCATGGAGCTGGAATTGGAAACTTAACTCTGGTAAATTATTTTATAAATACTGCAGTAGTAAGTGATGTGAGGGTTGCAGTTGCTTTAGGTTTCATTATATATCATCTCTGCTTAACAGTTTAGCTTTTTTGCCATTTAGCAAAAGGAAGTGGGAAAATGAGTATATTTCTAAGTGTGAATATCTCCCAGGACTTCCAGAAGTAGAATTGTTAACATATCTGTGTATGACTGAGTACCATAATAAAACCACCAACCCGTAACTTTAAGTGGTGGGTGCAGCTTTTTCTGCCCTTCAAGTATATTTTAAATGAAAGTATTCACTGAAAGGAAAAACTAAACTCAATTAAAATATCTTCACAAAAAACCCCACCATACAGCACTTGTGTTATTCTAAGTTGAATCAGCTTTTGGCTAGCTAAGAACATACTGTTTTCACACTGAACCTGCAATTCTGTACATTCATCTATTAATCACATTTTCTGTAGATAAACCCAAATCATTTCACTTACTAGGAAAATAAAGTTCCTGGTAAAGACGAGGTCACATAAGAATGCCTTGAAAGAACAAATAAAACCAAGGGCACCTTGGAATTACCTAAATTCAAAAATTAAGTGTGGGACAGATTTCTTGCTATAGCTGAAGATAAATACATTCAATTCTTTCAGAATATCTAATTTCTCTCTGGTTTACTGTTCAGTCTGAAGTAAAATGTTATTCCTTATAAGCCTTGTGTTATTTGCTATCAACAGACAGATGATAGAAGAAGAAATTTTAGTTTTATTTAAGACTTTCTGTCAATGCATAATCTTCCTTCTATTTCAGTATTATCATCAAGAAATAAATTTTTCCAGTAGAAAATTTACTGTTTTGATAGAAGCAGAATCACTCTGAACAGAATATAGTCAGTAAATAAAACCATTAATGTGCAGTTGCATGACTATATTTCAAAGAAATGCAAATGTTTCAAATAAATGTACAAAATAGGTCATAAAGGTTTGGGAAGTTGATGATTAAACCCCGTTTGAAAGCAATTTGTTCTGGAAATGGTACTTAAACACATCTGAATGGCAACAGTTGCATTTATTGCACTTGCTGTTTGTTGGTAAATCTCAGCTTTTACATGCAAGTGCTTTATGGATACTTCTGAAAGGTACCCAAGCTTTTAATCTCTTATCGAGCACATCTTTTGTTATCAGGATGCCACATAATTTCTACAGGTTGCCTAAAATGCAAAAGATTTAATAAGTTACTGGTGCAGAAACTGTTTCATTTTCTTCTAAAAAAAAAAAAGTTTAATAGAAAAAGCATAGCATTTCTACTAAAACAAGTAGCAACTCCTCCAGAACTTTTAAAGCATTTCCAGAACATTGCATTCTTGGAAAAAATAATTCCACAGAAGTGTATAACTGCACTGCACAAAGAAACATATGACTTGCCTTTGAACAGTGGGGAACTCCAGCAGCAAGGCAAGAATTTGTTCATAGGCTTTCTTTGAGCCAAACTGCTTTGCTAAAGCCAACCGAATCTATCTGTAGCACAAGAGAGACTATTTGCCTGGTCCATAGGTGCTTCAATAGCTATAGTGGCTGTGTTACATATACACTGCATTCTAGTGTGGCAGTACTGCAAGAGGTGTTAGGAACCACAAATAACTGAGGATGTTAATTAAACTGTTTATACCTTTGAGATGGTTCTGAGCACTCTTGTAGATTCATGTACACAGAAAACAACCCGTACTTGGTAAACTAAGCCAGCAATGACATGTTTCTCCAAGGTGTGGTGGGTTGGTTCAGGGAAGGGGGTTGTCTTTATTTGGTCTGTTTTGGGTTTCTTTTGTTTTGCTTTTGCTCATTCTCAGCTGTAAGCAGCTCTCTGGATAAGGCAGATTTTCTTTGGTAGGTCTACAAAGATTTCTCTACAGTAGTAAGAGGCACTGGGCAAGGATTCTGTAAATATTTTCTGTTTCCTTTTGCTCCTTCTGTCAGTCATATGTTATGACATGAACCATTTAATTAGAAGTGTATGTGGTTCAATAATAGTTTAAGTGTTTGACATTTGATCTTGCAGGGATTAGTCTTAAGCAAAGCAAGCATCCTTTTCCAGTTTGCAACCATTTGCATACATCTTTTTCATGCTGCTTTGTTAGTTGTTTTAAGAAGTTATTTCTCTAGACAGATGTAATTCAATAAGACTTTCTCAGCTGGAAGACAGAGAAATTAGGTGTCTGTACCAAATGCTAATGGGAAATTATATTCTACTTATTTAATGCTCCTTATCTAGTGTACATTAGTACACTAGAATCTACAGTTAGTCTACACCAACTACAGTTGGTCTAGAAACTACAGTGTTATTCCCCCTTCCTTGTGATCTGCTGTGCTACTTGGTATTAAATAGCTCTTCTTGTAAATTGTGAAGTATTTTCCAGAGAAAATATGCAGCAAACAAAGCACGTAAGTTGCAGGACTATCTGGACTTAGCAAGGTATTTGCTTAACATTAATTTCTATCATTTGGGATGCACAAAGGTGCTAAAAGCTGCAATTACCAAAGGATGCTCACTGGTAAAATGTCTTTCACTGAGCCAAGGTCACATTTCTTTTTTAACAACTCAGCGTATGAACTGTTGTAAAGCCAACTCCCTTGCTTTTCATTTTGATACTCTAGATATGGATGTGGGTTCATGAGTTCTTTTTCTGTCACAAATATATTTTGAAAGAACAAAAATATATGGCTGTTTGAGAGACTCCATTTTCAAAGGCATTATTATCCATCGCATTGAGAGAACTGCTTCCTCGTGCACTTTTCAAAACACAGAAGATCCAAGTAATTTCTGTGAATAAAATGTCATTATTTTCTCCTCATTATTTGAGAATTATTCTCAAATAGTATTTGAGATACCTTCTCAGACAATTTAATGTCTGACATTTCCTTTCCTGCAGTGTCTTTCAGATCTGCACCAGAGAGATGTGTTTGGATAACATACCTTGACATTAACCTCTGATGGGCAATTTATTAAATGTGTTTGCTAAGAAGGTTTGCTATGAAGGAATAATTGCAATTGTGTGTTACTGTGTATCTTATTTTCATACTTTGCAAACAAGATTAGAATACATTAATTATTTTCCTTGTCCTGGTCATGAGATCTTTGACACTCAGGGGTTCTGCAAACATTCCATCATTAAATTTCATTCATATGCCTTTCTGTGCAGATCCAGTGGCAGGTAAAGTTCATCAGGAAGTTATTTGAAAGCCTAAATACATTCAAACACTATTCACTGATAAACAAGGCATTATTGTTTATGTTCTTTAAGCAAGAGAATAGCAGATTTAAAAAAAAAAAATCTGCCTGAAGTAAATTCTGTGGAAAGTTGTCTAGAACAGAACAAGGTATCATAAATAAGGACAGAGGTTGTACTTTATCACCCAGCCATTAACTAGAATTGCATTTCTCTGCCCCAACTAGAAAATAATTTATGGACCTAATTGCAGATAGTTCTGTGCAAGCGGTCATCCAAATTTTCAATCACAGGGCTACAGATGTGCAACCTGCCTCACCAATTTGGAAAGCTCCACTCTGTTCATCATGCAGTGACTCTATAGGACCAAAAAATTTATGAAAAGACAGCAAAACTGCAGATCACTCATCTAATTACATGCTTTGAGTCTCTCCCTTTTCTTTGGTATACCATGCCCCCTTCCAATTAATGCTGTGCTTAATTGAGTAAGTTCTGTGATTTTGTTTTAATCCAAAATCCCTCCCTGCCTCCACAAAGTGCATCATGATAAAAAACTGCAGTTCTTGCCAGTGGTCTTGCCAGTTTTAGGTAAAACATCTTCTGGTGAATGCCAAGATATCATAAAAAATATGTGGCAAAAAATGACAAAACATTAAACCCATGGATCGTTGACAAATGCATGCTATTTCTTTCAGATTCAGTTTGACACTCGTAATGGAATGAAACTGTGTCAGGGGAAGTTCAGACAGGACATTATGGAAAGGCTTTTCACTGAGAGGGCAGTCAGTGACTGGAACAGGCTCCCCAAGGAAGTGATCACAGCACCAAGCCTACCAGAGTTTAAGGTTTAGTTTTAGGTAGTCCTGTGAGGAGCAAGGAGTTGGACTCGACAATCCTTGCAGGTCCCTTCCAACCTGCATAGTAAAAACTTTGAAAAGTTACACAGGCTTTTCTACTAGTGGATGTGTCTTACAACTTTGCTGAAGACATGTACCATTTTGTTATTATGTCTTTAGTTTCTTAATTGGCTCAGAGGTTTGATCCAACTCCTGTAAAATTCTACTTTGCTGAACTCTCAGTGTTATTCCTTTGGATCATTCTGAGAACATTCATGCATTTCAAACTTCTTTAAAAAAACCTGGGCAATTGATCAAAATATCTGGGCAATCCTCCACATTCTGGGAGGTTTTATAACTTTCATTACTCATTTATTGTTTTACACTGTAATTTCAATCAATTCTAAATCCTCTGGTCTATTTTATGATGTTTGACTGTTAAGAAAAAGAACAACAAGGTTTCTCCACTGACAGAGATCTGTACTAGTTAAACTGAGTTAGTTGATCATGCAGTATTCATTGACCACTTCACTGTTCTTGCATTTACTGACTGCTTACTTATTACTGCATGATTCAATAATATAATTTCTGTCATATAAACAGTATCACTCATTTAAAACACAGCCACACAACTAATAGGGAAGCATCTCATTATCTGATTGTGCAAAAAGGAGTGAAGCTAGTCTTCTGACAGAAAAAATCTCCAATAGCCAATCATTATCTAGCCAGACCATAGAAAAGTTTCAGACTAAAATATTAATCTGGAAATTTTTCATAACAGAAATAATATAAATTTATAGACACAAGCTATGTGCATGTAAATATCATAATACAAAGAAGCATACACTATAATATAGGCAACTATAATATATAATATAATATAAAATAACTGAAAATATATAATGACTTAAGACAATGCACTACCAAATGGATCTTCTCAATAGCTCTAGAATATGTATATTTAGAAAAGAGACTTATTCTACATACATTTTGAATTTTTATATATTTGTTTTCACCTTTGTAGTAGAATTCTATATAGCAGACACTACAAGAATATCTTCAGTGCGACTGCTGTTCACAATCTCTCAGCACCTAACTCTTGATTTACAGGTCAGTAATAGCTATAGTTAGAAAAAAGGTAGATTATCAGTAGATAATCATTATATGCCTTCAAATATGTGTTCATAATAAATATTTTTTTACTAAAAATCTATTCTCAAACCAAAATTGCTGGATTATTTGTCTTAATCGTGAAATCCTGGGTTATACAAGGATCCTGAAAACAAACTAAAAAAGAGAAGAATTGACTCTCCTTATATAATAACTAAGCTTGAATTCTAGAAAGATACCTTCCCCTTACAAATTTAGGGAAAACACTGTGTATGTGTTCCAACTTGGATTTGATAACAAAATATGAATAATAAAGAGAAATACCAAAATAATAAAGCTTAAGATTTTTGGGTTTTCCTCTATGTCCACAAGACAGCTGCACCAAGGTGTTTGCTGTCTCATAATTTCATTAACCATTTTACTGTGGCTGCAACAGACACAGCGAGCCAGTATCTGTATTATAAAGCAAATACAAGATAAGAAACAGAAGTGATTTGACTTCTTTTAGACATCTATAATAAGAACTTAATTCTACCAGCATGTCATGTACTAACATAATGAGAAAAAGAAAACACATGCAAAGAAATTCTAACTATGTTATCACAGAATCGTATTATCATAGAATCCTTAAGGTTGGAAAAGACTTCTTCAAGTCCAACCATCCACCAATCCGACACCACTGTATTTACTAAACCATGTTCTATAGTGACATGTCTATGTGTTTTTTGAATGCCTCCAGGGATGGTGATTCCACCATCTCTCTGGGCAGTCTTGTCCAATGCTTGGCAACCCTTGCGATGAAGAAAGTTTTCCTAATATCTAATTTATATTTTTAATTTTTATCTCTCTCTTTTTATTTTTCTCTTTTTTTTTATAGTAACACATGAAACTTAGAATTGCATCCAGATAACTTGAGTTCTGCTCTCCCACAGGTGTCTGATACTTTCACTGCATTAATGACAGCTAAAAACTTTAATTGGTAAAAAAAAAGTACAGAATCTGAACACCAGGACTGCACACACATAACTCAAATCACAGCTACAATCAAGACACCATCGTACAAGTGTAAGATAAGACCTCCACAGGGCTTGATAAAAGCAGGCCTGTATATTGATAACCAAAAAACCCCAGAGATTCAGACTGTAATGCAGTCTGTGAAATGTGTGGAACCCTTCAAAAATTACAGAAACTGAGTATCTGATGGTACTAATTTTTCCACGTAAGCAAGGCTGTTTTCAGTAGTGAATGACTCTGAATGCTGATACTGAAGATATCAGGTGACCCCCTGGTAAACATGACTCTCCATTGCAAAAAGCAATGCTCATTGCCGTTAAAGAAAGGTTTGAATCAGCACCTAACAGCCTTGATTTATCTAACCATCCTGAAAGTGAAAAGCATCAGGCTAAGCATGGTGTCAATTAAATTACTGCCAGTGTAGTTGAGTAAGTGTGGACAATGTAGTATGTCACCTACAGAAGCATCAAGCAAATGGCAGCCAAGTCCCTGATATCTTTGCCTCTCCAAACAATAAACCACCACCAGATTACACCAAGAACAGCAAGATGAGAACATTTAAATGAAGCATGAAGTTGATGGAAGTTAGTTTTTTCTTTTTCTTTTATTTTTTGGAATGATATAAGATATTCCTTTAGGAAGAAAAAAAACAAAAAAACCCCTAAACCAACAAAGAACCAAACTGCAAACAGTGATTCAGAGCTGTGCCAAAAAGAGAAACCTAAATGGCAAAAAACCAGTATCCTGTCTCCAGTGTTCATTGCAGAGTAAAACACTTGCAAGTGACAACAAATATTGTAATTTTAATTGCAGTGCACTATGCTTACTTGAGTAAAATCTGAGGAAATTGGTATTTTTTGATAGTTTTCTTTTGGTTTAGGTCCTGCAATGAGGAAGCACTGTATAAACAAGACTGAAATATAGGCATAAGTGGAAGAAATTTGTCAAGGGCAAAGCACGCAGTAGAAGAACTAGACAGGTCAAGAACATCACAAAGTCATTATAGTTAGACATGTCATCACTATTGTAAAAGATTATTGTAAAAAGCTCCAAGGACTTTCAGGAATCTCTGGGAATCATAGGAAATATCTGTGAAGAAAATATCCAGAACTGTGTCAAAACAAAGCCGTCTACCTGGTTTGATCTTAGCAATCACTTTTTACAAGAACAGTAAGCAACATGGGGGTCCTGACAATCTTGCAATTGAAAGTATCAACTGTTACAAAGTACATTTATATCACAAACTTCTGTGATACATCCTGACATTTCAAATCACAATTTGCAGTTCACAAGAGGGGCAAAAAGGATTTTCAGCATGTCAAACTAAATAAATCCTATATCAGAGTCATCCTTCATTCATAGAGTCCAGTAACAAGGTTCTCAAAAAGTTGCAATACCACATAAATGGGCACCGATTTGAGAATGTAATGAGTACATACCATAAAGTTCCTGGTGGCAACATCTGTGAATCACTGTCCTGGGTCAAAGAGGTTTAATACACATCACACAGCATCAGGAACTTATATCTTTGTATTGACATGTGCACACCACAAAATGCATCAGTGTGAATAGCAGAAAGATTGCTCTGTGATCATATCTTTCTGTAGAAGACTTTAATCAGTCTTTGTCCCAAATCCTCGCTCAGAAACAAAAGGCATTTCAACACATTACTAAGATATAATATAGTTTCTTTGTGTGCCTTTCCTTTCACAACAAAAACATAAGAAAGGTTATGTAATGTTATTACACAATTTTTACACAACTTTTACTTCTCATAGACTTTGTAACTAAAATCATTTCAGTTCCTTAGCTGAAGGTACTGGCTGGTTTTACAGAAATATTAGGTCACAAATAAAGAACCACTTTAAAAAAAAATACAACAAAAAGAGACACATATGAAAAGTAGGCTAGATGGTAAGTTATTTATGTTCTTCATAAACTATTAATAGCTTTGAATCATAAAACCCCTCAATTGTTTATTTTTGCTAGGAAAAATGTATCTATATTACTGTCTTAGGTAAAGGATCCAAACAAAGTCAATGTATTAGAGACAGATTTGATACTCACATACACAAAACATATAGTAACACAATTACAAATTAAATGAGATCACAATCACATTCCAACCCTATACATTCAACAAGGAAAAAAGGACATAAAGAAAAGTTGCTTGTTTTTGAGGCCTTTTCCAGCCTGAAGCAACATATGGCATCATCCACATATGTATTCTGTTTAACAGGTTACAAAAGCCCCTGAGGTCCCTTTAGGGCTATTCTAGACTTCTGAAAACTCAGATCAGATCCACAAAGTACCTAGACCTGATGTGGATGGATTTTTGGCACAAGATCCACTTGTCTACAGCAAAGCTTCTCATTCCCAATACTGAGACACCGTATGCAGGGTTAGCAAATACAGCTAACTTGTAGGAGGAGATCCACTCCTTTCTGGAGAGGTATCTGAAGGCCTGGTCAAAAGCCCTGGAACACCTCAAGCCATGTAAATACTTGCTGAATCCCACCTCAGATGTCTTATTTCCCACTCCTGATAATAGATCTCCTTCATAACTGCCTAAGCAATACCCAGCCGGAATAACCAGGTTATAAACATTTGCCTGGACTCTACTGGAATATCAAGTGAGGTAAAATGGCAATAAAATCTTTCAAAACCTGCTCCTCTATGAATACTCAAAGTACCGACCTCTATAATCACCAACAAGATTTTCACCCCTCCCTGCCCTTCAAATGTACCCATAGGTTCTTTATCTAGAAAGCAGAGCCAGCTGCACTTGGGGGGAAGGAGGCACACACAAATGCCCCCAAAGCAGAGCTGCTGGTCACAAGGCTGCCATTAGGGTGACCTCTGATCATTCAAAACCAGTGAGTCTTGCTTAAAAAGCAGCATATCTTTGGGACAGCACTCCTACATGCAGATCTTAGCAGAAGGATATTTCTGCTTGGCCCAGATACCTGCATTCCAGAGAGGAAAGGAGTGCAGAGAAACCCTCTGCTTAGTACTTCCTACAAACTGGCCCCAGGAGCCTCCCTTCACAGGACTCCATCCTTGCAGCATACAAATTACTTGAGTCTAAACTTTGGAATTTATTCCCAAGGAAAGAGAACTTGAAAATTGGGTATTGCAGTGCTGCTGTTGGTTTATCTCTGTTTTAAGGTATAAAAATTGACCTGTAACATATTCTCACCAGGGAATATGCAAGATTATTCCTTATTCACACAGAACAAAGAATTCTATAGACTATAGAGAATTCTATATTCATATATTATTCCTTTGATTAGCATGATCTCAAGTACCAGAGGCTGCAGGACTTCAAAAAAAAAAAAAAAAAACAGTAATTCATTTTGTGCATCTGCAAATTTGGCTGACACTCCAAGGACTGAAATGGTGACCACCAGAGAAAAGCAGGAGTTTTGCAGAAAATAATCATAGAAATTTGGCTAGGAATCTAAAACCATGACAGACATCCTACGAGGGACCACCAACCTAGCATGTAAGAAAGGATGCTCCTTCCATATTCTAGCATTCTAAAAACAACCTCTCTCAGAAGGACAGCAGCTATCCAATAACTGGCAGTCATAATTATTCAGAGTGGTTCTCTCTCACTGCCCCAAGACTATTTTATTTTTCATGAGTACACTCACACATTCTCCTCTGCACCAGTATCTTCATTCCTACTGCCTATATTAGCTGGCCTGTTCCACTGCTGCTTTGTATGCACCGTGTCCTGCTTCCATCGATGTTCAGTCTTGCACTTTCATGTCAGTGCATTTTAATCTGCTATTCTTCAAAAGCCATTAGGAACAGATGGTGTCCCTGTATGAATGTTCATTGAAGCTGCCATGATGGTGTCTGTTTAGTACTGGACAAATTGTTTTGTTAGCAAAGTTTTTGGTTTGACATTGGCAGTCACAGTAATTAGGGTGCCAAGATTTCACAATGCATTTTGTTAATACCTTGTATCAACATTTTTTTTTTCAATATTGCTAAATAGTTCTGCATTTCAGGGTTTACACACGCCCCTTAACCTTTAGCCTGTCAGTCAGGATCTCCTATTGCTCTACCCTACATAGAGTAATAATGAAAAGAAGTTTCTAGGATGCTTAGAATTATGTGTTGACAGATTAAAAAGTGAACAGGATGAAAATTTTTGCTTGCTGTCAATAATTTAGCTCCTTTTGAACCTAAGAATCAGAATTATTGTTATTTTTCCAAAGATAAATAATGCATTTAACTCTAAAAAAAATATTTCTCCATCCAGTAAACACAACTTCACCTTCCCATGTTTCAGCAAGTTAACTTAGACAAGCTGGTAAGTGATTAAAACCTGAATTTGTTTATAAATCACATGTAATTGCAAAGGGATAAGTATGTGTTTGGGCTGGATTCAAGTGACTACAGGTTTCTCTTTGCTGGCCCTGGGCACTCACAGGTATCTGCCCAGTAGAAGACACTAAACTCAGGGGTGTGGAGTTTAGGCTGGCTGATTCTGGCTTTGTTTGGTTTGGGGTTTGGTTTCTGAATATGGATATCAATATACTTTAAAAATCCAACCGAAATAACTGCAATGAATCTCATCAAATATTGCATCAGTCACTCATTAAAATGAGGCTTCTTCATTTACATACTGCAAATGTTACACTGATGCACAGATTTTTTTCAGTATAACACATTGCAGAAGCATAGTGTGCACATAATGATATTATGCATCTTTTAAATTAAAATTTACATGAATTCTATACAGCTCAAATGAAATAATCTGCACAGTTCCAAACCTGTTCTTCATCTGTGCTTATCTGTCCAGATTTCTTAAAGACTCTTTGGCAAAAACGTAATAGTATATGATTTTTAAGGGAACAATCATGATCGTTGTTGTAATTTCATCTATTCTAGTTATGGAAATTGAAATGGTTGGAAAAGCTAAGGAAAGAGACATTTGAGAGAGCACCATGCAACTGCCCTCAGGGCAGCGTAGCCTCTGCGGGACAGCTCTGCATGCAGCAGGAGCTCAGCAGCCCTTCCCATGGCACTGCCTCTGAGACCTCTGGCTCTACCCTTGCAAGCAGACTAGTGCAGCACTTCTCTGGGAGGGAGATGCAGGATTTCTAACACAATGCTGTTTCTTAATGTGAGCGTCTGGGTGGTGTGATCCATTTGAGACAATTTTCAGGACTTGAGTGCTTTCAGCCCTCCTGTGGACCCCTGCTCTTTTGTCTATAACCAAAGGGCAGGAAAGAAAGGACCGAACATTTCTGATTGCTCTTTGACCTAGAAGATATTTCTGTGCTTCTCTTTTTATTCATTCGTGGTAGCCTTCATGATTCATTTGATACCAAGACTGGTGTAGTTTCTACTGCAGAATGCTGCAGTACTCTTTCTGGAAACAAAATCATTCATTTAAGAAAATGCATCACTTTAATGTGAGATACAAGGTCACTGTTCTGTGTAAAATGTTCCAGGTTACCGATGTCATAAATGTTTGTATGTCCTTCAAACAGAGAAACTATAGTGAAAGAATACAGTGCATACTTCTCATCAGCCATAGCATTTTTGTCTGACAGTTGGTGTATTTATTTTAACTGTCAAATTACAATATCTGTCAAAACATATTGCCTTCCTCCTATCACCATATGCCAGGCTAAATCTTCACATTCTCACTTGGATGTCATGACTGCTTCAGCATTTTGTTCTGCATATTTCTCAAGTGTAGAACAATCTTTGAAATAATGCATTCCTCTCCTAATTCAGTAACGAGAAGCAAAGTACTGATATTGTCATTAATTTCCACACCAACTATTCAGTGACATTATGACTATCACAGGGAATGGTCTGTTTGCCTATAATTAAATGCCATAAATCTAGCTGTACCTGCTGTATAGGACAGGATTTAAAGAGTGTAAGAGGAAGAAGTACCACATAATTAAATGGGAAGCTTAAGTCCCATTTTCAAAATCTAACATAAAAATATGGAAGCCTGTGTTTCACGGAATTGCAGATTCACAGAACAGTCAGGGTTGGAAGGGACCTCTGGATATCATGTAGTCCAACCCCCTGCCTAAGGCAGGATAAATATGGTAGGTTTGGAAAAATAACAAAAATCTAAACTTGAAAACGCCTCACATTTTAAAATCCTTCCTAAAACTCAAGAGACAGTTGGAACCCATGTGAAAAGAAACAGTTTAGCAGATTTTTTTTTTCCTTAATTACCCAAACCCAAAGCACTTGGAGAAAAAAAAATCCTGATCGACAGTTTACTGATATATAACTAGCTTGGTCTGTGCTCTGGAGTCCACAACTGTGGTGTCAGCTATCCCACATTTGGGAACGCCCAAGAAACCCTACTTCAGCCTGTCTTCAGGTTGGAAACTTCAAAGTTTGGGAATCCCACTTTGCATCAGCATATGCCCGAGTATCTGTCCATGAGGATACAGTTTAGAAGTGCTAGCACAATTTTTTAGCATACACTTCTCAGAGGAAACTTGTCTTCAGAGTGTCTGAATACGGAATTCTTACACGCTCATACCTAGCAAGAGCTTGAAGCAGTTCAAGCCCTGTTTGGGGTTCCAACTTTAGACAGTATATACAAACTGCCAACAGTGAATGCAGCTGATCTGCCTGGCTTGGAAATGTAGTAGACAAGGAGGACTCAGACAGATATCATGTTGTCATGGGACTGTAATAAGCAATTAAACTACTACAGCTGTTCACCTCATATCTGAAGCTGCCTTCATCAACTCTACAAGTATTCAAAGGAGTCTGCCTGTTCAGATGCTTAAAGGAAAGAAAACCACAAACTGCTTAAGTTTCCTTATCTCCTTTGTCTCTGATGCATCATTCTTTATCAAAAGAGGCATCGCACACATGCAGCATGGTCTTAAGATTCTTTAGATGTATTATGAAAAAAAAAGCTTTTTGTTGTTGCCCCTATATAAAGTTAATATGATAAATAAATAGCATGGTTTCGACCTTTCACTTGAACCTTCATAGTAGAGGTAAACACTACTTAATAATAAAATACAGCAGTAATAGGATTCCCTGTCTTCAGTTCTTTTGGCCTTTAAACAATGATGAAAAATGTTCTGGAAAGTAGCTAGCTTCTATAAAATCCTACATTCCCAATCCTCTTCAGAGACCATCCCTGCTAAGTTTCTCACTAATAATAGCTTTATATTGAAGGTTTTGCTTTTAAGACAACTCTCAAAATTGTAAACCAGGCATAACCACAAACTGTAAAATTCAATCGACAAGGAAGCTAGTAGATTAAGGTGTCAAAAAAGAAAATAATCTATTTACTTTAAAAGATAGATGGAGTAAAGAAAAATTCAATAGATAAAGTTGATCCAAACCTGTGAAGGAGCTCACAAAAAAAAAAAAAAAGAGGCTGGGTAAATCAATAGAAGGGAAATAATTTTTATATCAAATCAATAGTCACACAGAGTGGTTTTAACCAGCAGGACAATGACTTCTTTATGACAGTGGGAAGCTGAAAAGTAAGCCCATGCAAGCTTTTATCATATCTGCTTTACTCTTTTTTCAAGTTTATTTCTAGTTTATATTCACAAAATAACCTTCCCTGAAATGGCCTCCCAATTCATTAGCTACAGAAGCTTTAGGTAATGCTTCTAAAAACAAGGATTATGCCTTTTGTATACCTTTTGGCTGGGTTTTGGAGATAATTTTAAAGAGGAATTAAAAATAAAAATTTGGGGAAAAAAAAAAGATAGTTTTTAAGTTAGGATTTTTTCAATAATAAGTTTTTTAAAGTTACAATTTCTATGCCGCATTTTTTATAGGAACAAGAGAACACCAATTTCCAACACCTCATGGTATATTCTCCCTGTAGCTGCAGATTAAAAGAATCAGAAAAGAAGACAAGTTCAGCACAACAGCTAAGTCAGCTGGCAGTAATATCTTTGAAAAGTGTTCTAATTTGGACTTAAAATACTACCCAGCTATTAAAAATTCTGATCTCATATACATAGTATTTTATAAATAACCTCAGTTTCATAAAGGATCTTACAAACACCCGAGTCTTATTCCAAGACAGATGAAAAAAGATCTGTATAGAGAAAAAGTAAAAATAAACCATCTTAGAGACTTTTTCAATGTTAAAAAAAAAAAATTGGACTTTTGCCATAAAAATAATTTGCCACAATATACTGATAAACCTTAAATGGAGGGAGGCATATTGAATTAATTACAGACACAGGATTTGATTTGGTTCTAGTTGTTTGCCTGTGTATAAGAGAAGCAGCAGAAAATAAACCAGGAGCAGAACCAGAAGACAGGAAGGAAACAACAGCATGGCCAAACCACACCTCTGGTTCGTCCCTCACAGACTTCAAGTGAACACCACGTAAAATGCTCTTTGGGAAGAGGTTGAAATTTGCAAACTGTTTCCTGTTTGAATGGTCAAAGCAGTAAGAGTTCATGCACCTTCTATCCAAACTAGATTTCAAAGCACGCTGTTTAAAGCTAATAGTATGCAGAACAAGCCGAAAAGAAAAGAGTTTGGCAAACCCTTGAGGTGGCAGGGCAAGTCAGGCAAAAACAGTGATAAAATATTACAGGCATCAGTTGTTATTAGTGTGGCAATTATTCCCGTGTAGTCCAAGATATATGGAGTAACATTTCCATGTCATACACTCTTAAGAGCCCTGATATTCAAGAACTTGGATCACATGAAAAATACTTTGGAAGCAAAAGGCTGCTGTTCCTTCCTCAGATTGTGGCTGCACCCCCTCACACTAGTCACTCTGATCAAAAGTACTATTTTATTTCACACACCCAAGAATTTAATGCAAAGTCATAGAATCATAGAAACATGTGAGTTGGAAAGGACCTCAAAAAAAATCATGTAGTTTCAGCCTGCCGGCCATGGGCAGGGGCACCCCCCAACTAGCCCAGGGTGCCCAAAGCCCCATCCAACTGGGCCTTGAACACTGCCAGGGATCCAGGGCCAGCCACAGCTTCTCTGGGAAGCCTGTGCCAGGGCCTCACCACCCTCACAGGGAAGATAACTTGTTCCTAGTGCCTAATCTAACTTTACCGTATTTCAGTTTAAACCTTTTCCTCTCCAGACTCAACAACCCCAACTCTCTCAGCTTGTCCTCTTAGGAGGGTGCTCCAGCCCACATCTTTACGGCCTTGCTTTGGACACACTCCAACAGCTAGGAGTTAGCTAGTCCAAGTATTCCATGTCACTTTCTGGACAGAGACCAGTGGCTTAAACAATCTTCAGTGTTCCTACACACAAAATCCTTTGCCCTAAAAGGGAAATTTGAAAGTAAAACCTGAAACCACTTGTCATCACAGATAGCTTCTGGACTTTTCACAGCCCTGATCACTCCACCTATTTCATAGACAGGGAATTAATGATCTCTTTCTCACAGAAATATTGAGATATTTGATAATGTTCAATTGCAGCACAGGGTATTTTAGAAATTTAGTTGGGCAATTCTCTCACAGCCTTATTAATAATTAAGTTTCATTATCATACAAAGCCTCTCAATTTAATAGTACAATCACCCATCACTGAAGGGTAATTTTCATACCAATGATACTATAATAGATGAGGTACCAATGATTATCTGGACATCCCTCATTTTTACGATCCATTACAAAACAAGCCAAGGGACTAGAAAGCACAGAACTTGGAGAAGACTACACTGGCAAAAGGCTGGATTAGATGGCTGGTTTTTTTCTTCTTCATGAAGCTACTACAGTTGAAGTATAAACAATGCAACGTAATTCCAAAATTTCTTACTATCTCCATGTGCTGATACAGATATCATTCTTAACATCTTCCTTTGTTCCATCCTTGCTACTCTTTCTATTATCTCTTCCCTTTGTTTCTGCTAATCAAGGTACTTGTGAAGGATTTTAGGTTTCACAAACTACAGTGGAAATATATAGACTTGTCAAAGAACACTTAGAATTAATTCCTAAATGCTACAGTGCAGCTATCTCTGCATTCAGCATAAGTGCTTAAATTTGGTTAAGCATACCTTCCAGAAAGGCATTCAGCTTTGTCTTACATACCACGAGGACCAAAGAATCTGTTTTGTCCTTTGTTACTTTGTTCCAAATGTTTATCACACTATTTAAAAGGTCAAATTTCCAATTTGAATGCACCTTTATTGCAGAATTGCAGCCCTTTAGAGCCAGGCATTTTTTCCATCAAATTTCTCACACTCTGTATTAAAGCTTCATTTTAATCCACTTTCTGATAAGCTTAAGAAGGGGAGATCTTAAAATCTCTCTGGTGCAAGTTCTTATTTTTCAATTCTTTTTATAGCTCTTTACTTACTATAAAATCATTAACAAGTGGGAAAATCAGAGGAAAAACTGCTAAACTTTTCTCCCCAACACCCTTGGGATTACTTCCCCTTCTTCTGTTTACCTACACAAGAATTACATCAACTTCTTTCTAGCACATCATCCTATAGTTTAAGTCTCAGTTAATTCCTTGCATGCTATGGCCATGAAATACTTTGAAGATTCATTAGTTTTCAGAATAATCTATTCCATACCATGGTGTGTTCCTGCATTTTGAGATGCTGGGCACAGATATAAAAGACTTTATTAATGAGGTCTCCTGTACATACCATTCAGGAACCTGTAAGCGCTGTACTGCAACCAATATAATTTTAATTTTTACCATTTCCAAATAATAAATTTAATAAGCAGCCTTTTACACTCACTCCAAAAATCAATGATGCAAATAAAACCACAGACCTTCATATGAATGCCTCCAGAAGCACGTCCAATTACTAATTTTCTTTAAACCTCTTTTTACAACAAAAGAGTTGATTTCAGCATTTTGAAATCCTCTTAGGAAATGCTTCATTGACTCTCAACTATGTTATAGAATTCTTAGTCATGTTTATGAAAACAATTAATTGCACTTACAAACTTACATGTTAACCATACTTACCTAAGTTTGTTTTGTATATTTTTTTAAAGCAATATTTTTAGTGTGACTTGTGTCACTTTCCAGGCTCAGTCAACTGGAAAACAAGCCTACAAATGTAAAAGTTGCAGAGAGATGTACGGAGGAAGCAGAGTTTCCAGTTGGTTTTTCAATCTGGGTCTAGGGAATAAGTTAGGACAATCACAGAATCATAGGGGTTGGAAGGGACCTCAAGAGATCATTGGGTCCAGCTCCCAAAACACAGAAGTAGAAAGCTCTGAGTAGGAAGAAAAGGCAAAAGCAACCAAGTCATGATTCAGATCGGCTTTTTAACAGTCTGCCTCCCATAACTGGAAAGAATGAAAGCTGCAGTTTATCACAGTGATTTAAAAGGACCTGTTGATAACATTACACCAATGCATAGGCGATTTGTTACATGAGCATAGGAGTTCATTTATTGCAACAGGCCAAGCACATATAAATGCCTGTTTGGGAATAGTAGAGAATCTTAATTAGCAGGGAATAACTTTCAAAAATCAAGAAGAAACCCACTATATTCTTCATTTCTTTCTAGTAATTATTTGAATGTTTCTGACTGTGTTCATTTAATAATGTTTGATGACTGAATATCTGGTTTCCAAAGTTATTAAATTATAACACATAATGGCTCGTATCTCTTTTTAAATACAACAGTATAATGGAATACATCAAAAAGAATGCCTTACAATTACCATCATATTCAGAAATAAACAAGTATGAAAACAATTATTTCCCTCTGGAGTGGATAACACTTCCAGTTTAACAGTCACTAGCAAAGTAATTTGTGAAGTTTATTAAGATTATGGCTTTATAGGCTCTAATTTATTGAGACAAAGCCTCATTTATGCAGTAACATTAGGACATACGACTGACTCATTTTATATCAAATATTCTTCCTGTAAGAAATTTCTCACATAACTACTTCAAATAAATGAGGTGTTTATAGTCAATGAACTGACTCTCTTTAATCTGCTTCTGAAACAATACATACTTAGTGAAAAACAGCACAAGTATTTTCAATCTGAAAAATAACTCAATTCTGAAACAGATCAAGTAGCTGGTATTTCTAAATTAATCTTTTTCTTGACTAAACATATTCCTACATAATTCAGAGCATTCCTGTTATAACAGTTTAATGGTTAGGCTTCATTATTTGCTAGTTAATTTCTCAGACTGTTGCACAGACAGCAATTATCAAATTCTGAATTTGTTGAGAAAATTTCTTTTCATCCTTTTTCACTGGATTAGACCAGACCTACCATGAATCCAGTGAATACTATCACAAACTGCAATATCTAAGCATCTGGTTGTGCTGATTTAAATTAGGGGAATCCTGAATGAGCCTTGCAGTGTAGGTACATGGACTAAGCTCTCTTCATACTCTATTCAGCCCTGCTAAGAGATATGCTTATCAGCAGTCAGATGAAGCTACCTGACTACCGTGAAAAACTAACTATATGGCTCCTGAGTCAGACTGGGTAATCTCATCATGCCTACCACCTGTACGCTGCACAGCATGGTAGTGATGTTCCCTGGATAATGGAAACAGAAGAATGTAAAAAACATCCCTGGTGGACCATTGTCTCATTGTCTTAACAATAAGGTACTTTATTCTCACAATGATATTTTAAATGTATTGTTTATTGTTTATTTATTTAAAATAAATAATTCTTTATATTCCTGTGTTTCAGTCTGTGCCCATCACTTTGTGTCCCGTGACTGGACACCACTGAAAAGATTCTGCTCCATTTTCTTGACACTCTCCCTTCAGATATTTTCACATGTTCATGAGATCCCCGTGAGCCTTTTCTCCAGTTCTCTCATCTTTTCTTCTCATGTATGAGGCACTCCCATCTCTCTATCATCTTAGCAGTCCTTTGCCTAATATCCTAGGAAAACAAAAATCTTCCCCTGGCTCACACCTGGTCTGAGATTTGGCTGCTGAAGTGTATGATTGCTCCCTTCCCTAACAGACAGCCCAGCTTATGACTGTGAGGAATTCTTCTGTGATCACATGAAGATTTATAAAGGCAGAGTGACACCTCACACTGAGCTCAATTGGTAGGACTCTGCTAATCCTCAATGTACAACTCCATATACCAAACTAATTTCTGTATCTCCTGAGTGTCTCAGATGGCAGATGTGTTTATAATACACTAGCACTCTGCAATACTTTCTGTATTGTTATGTTAATCCAGTAAATGGATAATATATGTGATTTATATAAAGTGAATTTTAGAATGTAATTCTACAAACTCTGCAAAACCAGCTTCCATCCTCGAAGATGGAGTTGTTTTGGTTTTGAGGGTTTTTTTCCCTTTCTTTTTATTTAAGAAAACTTGAAGAAATATATTTGAGTAGGGATGAGAATGAAAGAAAATAAACAGAAGTGTCACCAATTCTCTGGGGATACAGTAAGTCAAGTGCTCAGAAACTTAGTGACAATAATTACAGTTAAAATACTCTCTGGCTTCTGTTTCACTACTGACTCCCATTCCTTCTTTTTAACAGCATTTTAACTCACCATGGTTAAACTAACAAATACTGCAAGTGCACCTATGTTACTTTCTTTGGAAGTCAGTATTCAAGTTTAATCTAAGCCTTATTTTCCTCAACAGTTATCTCCTTGTGGTAAAAACCAGCTGGGTTGGGAGCAATGACCTAGGACTTTAACACTGTGGAGGTAAGTTTTCCTGTCATCATTCACATATACATGAGTTCACTGTGGAAGAGCATATTTAATCTTTCGGATTTATTGCAACTAAAGCAAAAACTATTGTCAGAGTACCTCTGCTTCCTAGTGGGGCAAACTTTAGTAAAAATATTACTTACAAAGACATTATACAAGAGTTGGTTAGAGAAATTATTGAATTATTTTGTGGTGAACAAAACAGTCAATGTGCCACCATTCACTTTTTTCCCAAAGATATAAAACTATATTGACTTTCTCAATAACTAATGACACAAAACTGTAGATTCTTCATATCACCCAGGAGGGTTTTTTCTCTTATTTCTAACCAGGAAATCCATATAGGCTTCTCCCCACTCCCATATATCACTTGGTATGATAATTTAAACTGATACAATATTTGGCTAAGAAGAAATACAGGTACCAATATAGAAGGTACCCATATTTTGTATGTCCAAACAAAATCAGCAAGCTCCAAACAGATAATCACTTTCAAATTTATACTTTTAAAATGTATGTTGAAACATAGAACACAACAGTATTTCAAAATACTATTTGCCCAAGAGCAGCAACTGTATTAAAATAAGAAAAACATACATTGTCAGGTCTTTAAGTAAAGGGAAATCTGTAGCACAGCCAGGACGCTACATAATAAATTGCAATATTTAAGTGACAGGTATTTGTTTTATTTTAAAATGTAACCTTAATCTCTCTCTTCTGTGTGAAGCTCATTTTTTCTGGATAGTTGATCAATTATTACACATGTCCTTTCTTACTGAGCCCAAATAATCAACAAGTAAAGATAAGCATAGATTCCTAACGTATTTTTGTTTGGCATATTGGTTCATTTAAAAGTATCTCAGCAAGAAACCAGCTGAACAAAGCTACGCTGGTCCAGCAGGTGGTAAAGATCAAAAGTGAAGTAAATCAAAGAGGGTGTGCAACAGTTGTAGGCACTATTATATCAACTCACTTATGATGCGATAGTTGAGGTTTTAACTATCGGTTTCATTAGATGTTACCATTCCTCAGTGCAGTCAGCTCTGAAGTGAAAACTCCTTGATGTACAGCCTTGGAAATAAAGAGTTTTCAGCTAAAAGAAAACACCTCCTCCCACATCACAAGCCTGTGCTTCTGGTTACGTTTCTTCCTTAAAAAGACACTGATTTTTAAAAGTTATCATTAGTGTGCTTGTTTCTAACAAGTTGGCAAGAAGTCTTCACTGCAATAAGTCTTCACTTCTTGTCCCTGTACATCACAGAAGACTCTTCATACGCAACTATTTTTAATAGGGGCACTGCTTATTCTACACAAAAATCATAAAGCCTTTTTTTTCAAAAAAGCAGGCTGTGCTTTTGTATACCTCCTATTCCTTTTACCTAAGTTGTATACCTCAACTTCACTACCAATTAAACTCGTGCAATGGATTTAATAGGACTGTACCTCTTAGAGTGAGCGGTAATATCGGGTGACTCTCCCATTCAGTTCCTATGCAACTTTTTATTTTCTGCCATGCAAGTTTAATGAACTAAGTTCAGGAGTCCAGTACTTCCTGCAGGCAACCAGGAGGCACAAATCACAATCCTATTCTGAATCACCCACTAAAGCAGCTTCTCTGTATGCACCAAAGGTAGAGTCCACTTGGTCAAAGCAGGCACCACTGTCATTATGTGTTCGCATAGGGATGAAGATCCTCCTATGTGTAATGTGTAAGAGGAGAGGTTTAAAGTGTTCTGACAGTCCTGGCCCTTGGGGACACACCACATATCCCCATGGCACATCAGGAACACAGCAAGGGCCAGAGGGGGAGCAGAGATACTGTGCTATGTAAACTTCGCTTCTGATTCCTAGCACAGAAATGGTCCCCCCAGGATGCCACAGTTACTGCCCTGTTCGTTGTAGGAAAGAAAGAAAGTACTACTACTCCATGCCTTTAGACTATGAGCAGGCAGTATGGAATAGTGGCAGCAACGCTCCTTGCTAAGAACCAGCTTGACTGCACGGCTGGGAATTAGCTGCTCAAGGAGAGGAAACAACTTATTCCACACTGGTATGAAATGCTAAACACAAAAGTAGTAGGACTTCTTTGTTCTTCCCAGGATAATAGAATTACCCAGAAAACTCAGAGCAGTTTCTAAAATTACATTTCAGTCCTGTGTAATCTTAAGATTAATTAACTTCTGTGTTCTTTAGTTGCTCCTCTGTGTATAATACTGTTTTATTGACATGTAAATTCAGGGGGGAAAAAGAAATCCTCAGATGTTCAATATCTTTTGCAGCAAAGCAGGAAAAGTAAAGCAGAGGTCATGCAGTAATTCAATGCACGGGAGTCACCAACTAATATATTTTCCATACACGTTCACAGAAGTCTGCTTAGATGACTGCTGCACATACAAGAAAAGCAACCCCAAATGAATGTCAACCAGAAATAGCCTTTTCCTGTACCTCGTCTTCAGAAACACAGGGAGATCATTTCTAATGAAACTCGCCCTTTCTCATTTGAAAAATTAATCTACAGGCAAAATGAAAAAGTCTTTTTGCCTCTCCCTCCCCAAATTATGTTAATAATTTTGCTTGAAATACAAATGGATCACTTCAAGCTGAAAACCGTTCGTCCTTTCCCAAAGCCTACATTTACAGTTCTCCATCAATACTACTATCTAGCTGCTTGATATGTTGCTGTAGTTAATTTCAAACCCATCAATGTGCAAAATTTCTTTAAACTATTCATTTCTCTGTGCTAAAGGTTCCATTGCTCATCAGTGATTTATCTTTCTTTAAGCTATGAGAGTATTTCTACCAATTTCTATCATCTGAGGAAAAAATCAAGAAACAATGAATGCATGCTAAAATTACCAACACTGTTGGAAATAATAAACCATGTTTAGTTTGATTTCTTGGTCATCTCATTTTGTGAATACATGGAATAAACTGCCATACCTGTTGTTTTGGTTTAACTCCAGCCAGGAACTAAGCACCACACAGCCACTCACTCCCTCTCCCCTGGTGGGATGCAGGGATGGATCACAAGACTGAAACTGAAATAAGGTTGAGATCAAACCAGTTTAATAGGTAACGCAAAAACCACACACACAAGCAAAGCAAACAAGGGATTCATTCCCCACTTCCCATGGGCAGGCAGCCATCCCCAGGACAGTAGGGATCCATGACACGGAACAGTGACTTGGGAAGAGAAATGCAATTGCTCTCAACACCCCTCCCTTCCTCCTCCTTCCCCCATCTTTATATGACATCATATGGTACAGGCTCTCCCCTTGGTCAGCTGGGATCAGCTGTCCTGGCTGGGTCCCCTCCCCACTCCTCGTGCACCCCAAGCTACTTGCTGGTGGAGTGAGGAGCAGAAGAGGCCTCAACTCTGTGTAAGCACCACTCAGCAGGAGTGAAACCTCCCTCAGTTATCAGCACTGTTCTCAGCACAAATCCAACACACAGTCCCATACCAGCAACTATGAAGAAACAAAGTCTATCCCAGCCAAAACCAGCACAGCTATATACTAAAATTTTATTTGAACACAAAAATCATATGACTAAGATGGGTAACTACACATTGTGTTTAATCAACTTCTATTAGACCCAAGCTAGTGGTTTTCTCTCCTTTATTAGTTTTATTAACTTTGGATGTTCTCACCAGCAGCCACAGAGGTTTTGCTGAAAATACTAAAAAAAAATTAGAAACAAGCCATAAAAATAGTTACCATATGGTAGAGAACATGCTGAATCGATTTAAGCATCTTAAAGCATTTCTACACCGAACATTTTGAACAGGAATCTAAAACAAGCATATGCCATCCTAGTCTATACTCATATGTATTAAGGTTCTGTGGATCCTCTCCTCAGTGAAGTGCTGTGACCTTGCAGTGGAAGACGTCTAACCTGCATGCTTCTTCAAACTTCATCAATTCTCACCAGAATCTCAGAACAAACAGTGCCCACAAATCACAATTCATGTTTCACCCAGGTCACAGGGTGACACCATGCTCTGCAAGTCTCACTGCAATGAGAGGCCTGTATGTTCCTATAGAGTTAAAACTAACAGCCCTGCAACGTGTGGGCACCTCTGCAGAGTGGCAGTCTTCACCATGTTTTTCAATCACAACCTCCTTGACTTGAATGTAGTTGCTGCTGACCTTCAGAGTGATGTAAACCCATATGATTTATCTTCCCTGCATATCAGGATATGTCTAATGCTAGAATGTTTTTTTTTGTTGCTCAATCTGTCAAGTAACTCTCCAAAGTACTGCAAGGCACCATTTATTTGGCACTTACTTGGCTGGGGGAAGGGATGTGAGAAAAAAATCATTTGAGAGCTACAGAGGATTGAAAGTAGGGAAATATTAACAGAAACTCAACACACTCCTTTAATCCAAGGCTCTACTTATATCACAGATGTGCTACCTTATTTCTAGCAGATAATTTCCAACTCATCTTACTTGTCTTCTTGTACACTTGTACTGGCAGCAGTCTCCTTAATGCACAGTTAACCACAGATGGCAGGGCTCCAGCCTCAGACGTAGGATTTTGAGATCTAACATATAAATAAACTTTCCAGTACCCTAAAGCAGAGCTGTGAAAACTTGTTTGTACAGTGAGTGCTACTTTATGTATTTAGCTTGAAAGGCAATGCCACTCCAAATAAGGATGCAGGAAAAGAAAACACGATCGTACATTGAAGCAACAAGTCTTTCCATACACAATTTAGCTCTATTTATTCCCAATGACACCAACTGCACCTTTCTCACATCCATCAGTTAGAAGATTACGATTCATATATGTAAAAATAAAATTGTAAAATGCTTACACTTTTCTTTGTAAGAAGATTCACTATCAAGAGAATGACTCAATGTTTCCAGAATCAATTAGAAAAAAATAATAATCAGAGTACACTATCTAAATATACAAAACCTAGATGAGAGGAGTTATCTGACAGCACAGGAAAAAGCCATAATGAATTTCTTTTTTTCTGGGCAAACCAAGTCCTTTAATTTAAATTAAAAAACCCCAAAACATTGTGCTTTTACAGAAAATTGTATTAGGCTCCTATATAGGGCTCCCTCTACAAATCTGCAGACAATAAGATTTCCATCTGCTTATATTATTATATTGCTTAAAAACATGCACTTCATTTTTCTCTAGCTAACAACTTCACAAATTAGAACAAAATGTGCTTATGTTAAGGACTTCATATTTATGATACACAGTAAGGAGAACAGTCAACCAGCTCACTGCTTGCGTGGCACATTAGTTACTGGCAAAGAAAGGACAACGACGAACAAGGAAATGTTTGCAATCCATTACAGAAAAGATTTGACACTGATTATATTTACAAGGTTTTATCACATCAATTTCAGAAATGTATCGAACAAACACTTTCTAAGGAAGCTATGTCTCAAGCACCAAAACCAAACAGCATTAGAGTATTTAGAAGTGAAAGTTTGTTATATACAATGGAATTTCACCAAAGCACTTGAAGTGATCTCAGTTTCCCTTCTACACTCTTTCTCTCACCAGTACCACCCCAGCTGACTAGCAGAAGTTTGTTTCCTGCGACATTTCATTGCTATTAATAGGAAGAAATTTTAGATTTTTATTTTCTTTCTTATTTTATATTTTTTAAGAGAACTGAGAATTAACATCAGCAAACCTAAGAGTTGCTACAGGGAAATTAATATCATAGGACTGAGGCTTACTTAAGAACGACCATCAGTTGTTCAGCACACATACAGGTTAAAAGAATTCTATTTCAACTGCAGAAAAATCTGCAAGATTTCTACTCAAAATCATTTTCAAAGTGTGATATACTGGGTCTTGTATTGTCAACAATAAATGACAGCGATGTGTAAAAGTTCAGCACAAATTGGGAATTTGGTCAGTTCCTGCTTTGTGAGGTGGAAAAATCAAGGTATGCACTTATGAATACTATATAGATTTTAAAACTTTAAAAATTATTTCTCTTAAAATATGAGAGCAACCAGTTCAGTCTTATTGTCATGGAGCCCTTCCACATTCTCATTTAGTAAAGAATAACCTTAAACACGGTCTACTCTGCAGACACAATGATGATTTCATGACTGTCTCATTTGCATTTGCGGTTAAATTCAGGTGGATTGAGAATGTACCAGTAACACTGCTGATAATTCATTCCTCCTATTCAGTCGGATCATAGATCAGCATCACTGGTGTTCTGCCAGAGAGCAGAAAAGCAACAGTATCTGGAGAATGAAGAAATGTAAAATAATTTGTAGAAATATACCAACTCCAAAGTAAATGAAGGTCTGGCTCCAGTTCAGTTGTCAAATGAAGTGTTATCTTAATTATAGGGTTTGGGCTTTTCTCTGAGCAGAGTAGGAATCTCTTCCCCCCACCCCCCACCCCCCTCCTTTTTCTGTATAGCTACTGAATCCCAACTGTTCCAGGATTACCTTTTCATATCTTAATACTCCAGGCAACACAGTCACAGAGAAGCTGCCGCTTGAGAAAAAGGAATATAGAAAGGATGATTTCTAGAGGTAAACAACATAATGAGCTCCAATTCTGCAAATAATACAGAAAATGCTCCCATGAACCGAGAACACTGGTGTTCTCTTCCCTGTATGTATCATTTCAGTTTATATAATTGCCAAATTTGTTTAATTAAAATCAGCCCTTAACAACGTTTAGGAAGTAAAATAGTGTAGACTGTCGTGTTTCACTAATCAAATAGGACACTGTACTGATCCAGGTATTTAACTCCAATTTCCCCTGTCTCTCTCTGTTACGCCAGCCGCCTTGCTAGTATCTGCAGACACACCCCAGATTCCCACCAATCTTCACAGCACAATCAGAATAGATGGGAGGGATTTTCAAAATAGTAACAGGTTCATATGGGGATTTCAAACACAGACCTTCTGTGCCTACTTATGCATGTTTTCCTGCAACCTACACTGAAAGGAATTCACAGAGAAAACACGTATGCCATTCATTCAGCTTTGTTTTTTGTGAAAAAAATCCTACTTCCAGGACTAGCAGAGCTGCATGACTTCAAGGATACTCCTTGTGTTTCTCTTTAGTTCACCTGAAGATACAATTTTGTACATCCTTCAGGATGGAGTATCTCCAGCAGCAGTAACTTAAAACCATTCTTTGCAGGGCAAAATGCAGTGCTACATGTGAATGATTTCAGTGTCACCTGTGTCAATGTCATGAAGCCCCTACATAACTAAGCTCTCCAACAGTCTCTAGAGCAGCCCAGGGATACCCATTGGGGATGGGGTGGGAGAAACTGGAAAAGGGTGACTGAATTTAGCAAACCAGACTTCTCAGTACAGAAAGATTAAAGGGAGATCCAGTGCCAGTGAGTTAGTCAAATTCATGAATGAAAACAGTAATAAAAAAATACATTCTATTATTTTATTCCATAAATCGTGGGCACTCACTGCAACTACAAATCCCAAAAAGTATTGACACATGATGCCACATGCAACATACCAAACCAACTTCATGTCAATTAAGAACAAACCAACATTTACTTCCTGCTTAAAAATCGAAAAAGTACAAGAAAAAATGGTCCTATAAAACCAAAGAGAACCACTGTAATTGTATTATTAGATTAACAGCATAATACAATCAACAGAGATTTACAGATGAACTGTAAGATCTAGTTTAGAAAGAGCATCCTGATACAATTATTCCAAGTGAAAAAGAACTTTGGTCAAATGTTCATACAGTCAGTGTTAAAGATTTGGTCCTATTTCCTACTTGAACTTGTCCAGCTGTTGTATCTTTTATTGCTTCTATCTGTTAGATTAAAGCATCCCAAAGGATTTTTTTTTTTTTTTTTGAGGAAATTAGGAATAACTGGAAGATGATGATGATAATATATCAGCTCAGCTTTCTGTTTGAGCAGAACACATGGTATGGAAAAGTCAAAAATGTTTATCCTCCCTTTGGAATACCAGTTAATTCGAGCGGCACAAAAGTCAAATTGTCAGTGATTTCCTACATGCTATACATCACCACTAATACCAGCAGCATTGCTTATTTAATCAATAGTGAATCACCCATTCAGCCTAAACACCTATCCTGCAGAAATCTGAGCAATAACAGCTTCACTAATGCTCACATCACACCCTTTGCACAATCCACATCTTTTCATCACAGTACACTTCTTCCTAGTAAAGAATTTGTGAACTAGTTACTTCTTGGTTCTATATGAAATGGATAACACTCATGATATGCATGGTTACAGCACCTAGATTTGTGATAAACATCAGGTTCTGTCTAGAACAATTCACAAAAACTGAAGCACAAGACAGTTCATAAGGAAAAAATAACAACAAGGCTAATAAAATGAGTTCCTTGCACACTGCTGGCTCTCTCTGTACGTCATCTGAACACTACTTATTTCTGTCTTCTTGGCCTTTCTGTCTCAGACAAGTACACCTAAAACATGGCTTTTATGAAAACCATAGAGCTTTGATTAAAACAGCTACAACATTAATAGAGGACTTCTCATTCATCTTAAAGCCACTGATATACTATTATGCAATGCTGATACTCCATTGAGCTCTTTAAAGTCACATCATACGATGTAAAAGGATTTTGCCAAACTACACAGCATATCACCCGCAATGCATTGCACTGTCTTCTTGCAAAATGCTACATTTTTAATATGTCCACAGGCACAAAGAAAGCAAATTATTTTACCTGAGGGACAACAGGCTCTGTGCTCCACTGCCAGAGCTGTAAGCAGTCATGCACACATATGAAATACATTTTTCCTGTTTCTCCCTTCTTGGGGGTAAAAAAGTAAGTTAATAAAACATGCCAGCTTCTACAGCCTGCAAAAATTCTGTTTTCAAACTTCAATTCATGTTAGCTTTTCTGTTCTGTAAGTCAGGACTCCCTATCACGCGGGGTTAAGTACTGTCCAAGTACATCATGTTGCATGGTAGTACGCAAACCAAAGTCAGGAAATGCAAAGTAAACGTCACCTCATACCACTGACTTCAAAAGCTGTCATTTCTTTCAGGTGGGAAGCCCAGACTATGATTTTAACAGCCTGATTCATAAAATCAGAGGCATGCTTAATACCTTTAGTACCTGAAAATCGCCTAGGAATACAATCCCTCTAAGGAAATACTCTTAATCTGCACTATAACATGACAAGCACTATGCTGGAACACTTGCAGCTCTCCTCCTCTCTCCATACCTATGCCACAGCTCATGTTGAAGCATTAGAAGGGAAATCTGGTAAACAGCTTGGCTTAGATTATAAGCAACAGGCATCCTCAGGGACCAGCCTACAGGTATAGACAGGCACCAAGTACAGCAGCAGCAAGTTGTGTGGAGCTGACCTTGGGGAACCTAGCCTCACTGTCAAGTACTCCTTGTTCCAAGGCAGAACACCTCCAAAAAGCAGGTTAGTAACCAACCTTTTCATCTTTCTTTATACAAATCTCATATTACACATATAGAAATGGAAGGAAAAAACACACAGACACACTACAGGAACTCTTATGCAACGTTTTCCATGATCTAACACATGAGAAAAGGAGCACTGATTTTTTTAAGGTGATCAGTTTCAATCCTTTTCTTAAATTCTTACTTTTACAGCTTCTTGTAAGTTATTAAAATATATTGTCTTCAGCACAATGCAGAATTTCACCATGTGGAAATATACTGCACTAGGTCTTACACTGTATTGGTACTCAAACCCTCAATAATTTTAAGATGCATCACAGATCATCCAGGACATTTTTTGCCAGAGAACTAAGCCATATTCCCAGACTCAAGACTCCAAGGTAGAACTTGCAGTTTATTTGCTTAATTCTAAAATCAATAAAATAATCAGTCTTCAGGCTAAGATTTATCAAAACAGAAAATTAGAGGCTTTCTATAGAACATCTGTTACAAGTTCTAATATAACTTAATATACATCCAGTCCAATGTAAACATACCCAGTAGTGAGGCTTGGACAGACTATGGTTAAACAATAGCAAAACAGAACATAGAGGCATGAAATTAAAGAACTGAGGAACTACTGTTAAATATCCCTCTGCAGCAGAGTGTCGCCAGAATTCATGCACAGGCCACATACCTATTCTGACCCCCCCAGAGGAAAATCTGGTACACGAGGTCAATAAAGGCTTTCTCTCCAGCAAAAATTAATTTTACAGATCAGGAATGGCAAGAGGAAAGTGTGGCCTAGAGTAAAAATTATGTATTCTTTCAGTTGAAAAAGAAACGAACAATTTCGATTATGTTCCAAAAAAATGTTCTTTTTCCCCTTAACTTCAATTGAAATGAATTCTGTGTCCTCCCTTCATACTTGGAAGGCACCCCAAATGCTTTGAAGTTCATCAGCCTAATGAGGAAGTCCATATAGCTCAGACAACTGCTGCATATTTAGCAGCTCTTAAAAAGGAAAACCATTTATAAACCTAAAGGGATGGTTATCCAGGTACAAATATAAATTCACATCCTAGCTCTGCTGCTGACATGACTCAATGGACTCTGAGCACAAGATTTAAATATAACATGGAAAGGTATTACAGAAGTCTTTGTTTTGATTCACTGCAGCAATGAACACGATATATCTACAGCAAAAACAAAGCTACAGCTTTTACCAAAGGTTTGTAATTTTGGCTTCAGATGTGTGCAATTACTGCCCTATATGAATGTTTTAAGGATATCAACGTGACTCTAGAGCCTGAAAAAGGAGTGCTCTTTTTAAACAATGTTTAAATGTTTTTAATTAATTAAAATTTTTAATTTAATTAAAACACTGCCAATATTTTAATAACAAATAAGCCATATTTACCATATTATATTTCTAGTCTTATACAGGATTTGATCTTCTACTGAATGCCATAGGCTTAGACAACGTCCCATGCCTGAATAATGAGTAAAAGCAGAGTTTTCTATGTATACTGAAACACACGGTGGATAATACCTGTGTCTGGGAAGCATTGCTCATGACCTGTAAACCAGCAACGCCCCTAAACTCTGAATTTCATTTTTCAGTCAAACTGCAAAACCCACTTACACCACTGGATTGTCCTAGTAAATTAATTAATTTGGATCACATGAGGGGAAGGGAAAGTATAATGGTTTGTGATGCATACCCTCATGAAGTACTTTTGCTGCCTGCATACCTCCAACACTTACCTTTTCATTGTTTGGGTTTTTGGTGTCCTAATTACATTGTAGCTGAATTTTTTAAGAGAAAAAGAATTTAGAATAAACAGACCTCTCAGAGACAAGGGCAGCAATTAAGCTGGAAATGCCTGCTTTTTCTTCAGCGTAAACTGAAGCATAATTATGCAAGTGATGTTTCTACTATACCACTTCATTATCTGGTGTGACAACATAGAAGGTTTCTAATCCTGTGGATGGAGGGACCCTATTAAACCTAGCCTGTGCCAGTGGAAGAACTGAAGCTGCCCAGTAATTGCAAATGCAAATATAAAGAATTGAAAACCAAGAATGAAAAAGGGGTATTTATAGATATGCATTTTTCCTGAATACCCAAGATTATCTGGAGAGAAAGGCTGGCAGAACTACCCCAAATCTCATTCACGGGATGCAATTTCTTTCTGATCACTTTAGGGTGTGTTGTGTTTCTGCTTCCTATGGTGCATATTAAACTAAATTCTGAAGGCTGCAGACCATGACAAAGGAACGCTAAAATAAGGTACTCAAATCAAGCATACTAAAAGGCAAAGAAAGGGCTGAGATAAGTCACACCAATTGGGCCACCGATGTCAGCAGTCTTTCACCTGCATTCAGAGTGCCTACACAGCATAATGTGAGACACAGCATTCAAAGAGCAACAAGAAGATGCACAGTAGCCACCTCCATTCACACAATACTATACTGAGGAGCACTGGGTTAGCAAGTGCAATATCCACATGTAAATACCTGTTTTGCTTTGGTGCAATATAAATGTGTATGCATGTGTGTGAGTCTATGTATGTACACACACACACATATATGCATAAATTGATACCCAAAAGTAATCTTGATAAAATATAGCTGATGCTGCTGGTTTATTGTAGATAGGTGAGCATAAAGAAGTAAAGACCTACCTGGGATTATAGATGGCACTGAAGAGGATCAGAGCCCTCCCTTAGAGACATATGTTTGGTTAGAAAGCAGTATATTGCCCATAGCTCCCCAGAGTGCTCTGAGACCAGGGAAATAAAATTATAGTTTCAATAACAGTTATATATATAACTCAGGAGGCTTATAACACATATGCAACTTGTCATGGCATTTTAAGCCATACAGATAGAATTAGAACATTATTAGATCAGACACTCCTCTTGTCTCCTCATAGTTTTATGTTTTGTCTAATGTACTTTATTGAAAAATAAGCTTTTCACTAAAAAATTAAAAATAAATCTCTAATATTTTAAAAATAACTTCAAATTCTCTCATTTGATCATGAATTAACCTTAAAATTACAGTATTGTTTAAGATATAATTAGGTACTGCATAAATGAATCCTAACTTGCATTTTCAGATTGTTTTCCTATTCTTATGTTCGAGCACGGGTACGTGTTTTCTTAGAACATAAAATGCTAAGAACACTAACTCATCATGACAAACTGCACAGTAAACCATAGGATTTTTCTTAACAAAAAATGTAGGACTTTAAGTTCATCTTGGCTGTTTGCTGCTTTCTCCCAAGCTTATCATCTCATCAATTTGCATGTTAAACATGTAATTAAAGTCACAGCATTCCACAGATGCCACCATGTAAAACAACTAGAGGAAGTGAAAGGGGAGGAGAAAACAAGGAAATTTAATTTTACATACACAAATAAATAGATGGCAAACATGACCATGGAAGTAGATAAGCTGACAGCAAAAGCACAGGGAATACAAAGTAAAGAACACCATCTGGGTATTCTGGATGGCATGAACGTTCTGTCCCCTTCATCCAGCTGGCCAGGGGCTGGGACACGGTACAGCTAACACTGTTAATGTGTTTGAGAAGCTTAGCCAGCTCTGTGCTGCCCAGCAATCTGCATGTTTGGCTGCAGCAGGCATGAGGGCATCGGCACTTTATGTGGTAAAAACGCAGTTTCTGTGAATCAAGATCACTTTCCTATTCATTTCAATCAGCATCAGATCAAGCCCTGAAGTTAACTGGCTGAGCATCCTCCATCATTCTGAATTAACTTCTCTTTCGATTGGTCACTTCTTTTAAGCACTAACTTCATAAAGAAGACTGAAGGAAAACACAAGATAATTTTCCATGTTTGCTACTACAAAGAGAAAGTAAACAAATAGCTCTGCGTGTCCATTAAGTACAGAGCAGACATTAAGGGATTAAAGTAGAGCAAGGGGAATTTATACTGGATTTTGCCATGTTTTCTAACAATTGGGGCAGTGAACATTGATAGATATCATCGCAAGTTGCCAAAACCAAGGTAGAGAACCTTTGTGAGAATGCTTTAGATACAGACAATTCAGATTCAGGAAAAGATGTTGGAATGGTTGGAATAAGATAAGCTCTCAGAATCCCTCCTGGCTCAAATTCTTATGACTGTGACCTCCTGGGGTAGAAAAAGATGATGGATATTTGGTGAGATGACTACACTTTCCATAGCATAACACAATAGACAGACAGACACGTATGGATGCGAGTTTCAGCCTTTTTTGCTTTAAGTTACAACGTAGCTTGCTGTCTTCATCCTTCAGTAGTATTTTTCTGTTCTACTTAATTATCCCTCAGAATAATCATGTCACGGCTTAGAGTCTTTCCTCAGTTGTAAACACTGCTAATTTGTTTGAGAAAAAGACAGCAAGTTCAGATTTTGCAAGAATCCGAGAACCATGATGACCACCTCCAAAGCAAAACAGCAGCATAGGTTGTAGAGGTATTTTATCTGAAATGATTCATAAACTTTAAAAGTTACCACAGTCAAACTGTCAGCATTCTAAACATGATAATATACTCCCAGATAGACTATGATCTGTGCATTTTGTAAGTCAAGAATGGCGGCAAATGCTGTTGTTCCATAGAGCTACAAAAGTTAAGTAGGTGATACTGTGTTCAAAGAAAACTATTCTTCACATCTAGTTTTCTGTACCATCCATGGACCCAGGAATTATGCCCTACTATTTGCCACAACCACATCCTAGAGAAGACGAAACAGAGCAACTGCACTTTGTACTCAATCTGTCCTGACCAAGACCAAGCTAGTTCATAAATAGAAAGACAAAACATCTATTTCCTGTTGTAGTACATAACAGTTCACAGTAGACAGGCGTTAGTCAAGAAGGAAGAGCTTCCTTTCTAACAATGAACTACATATTATAGAAACTGTACCATTCTGTCCATCACGTGTTGAGCTATAGCCCCCTAAAATGTATATGTGACATGAATATGCCAAAAGATTACTTCTCAGACGTAACTTCATTAAATATTCCTGAAATACAATGTGCAGGTATAACTGAACCCATAGCTTTAGTCAAAGAGAATTCAAGAAATAATGCAAAATGATAGGCCAATTCATATGATCAGGAAAAATAATTCCAATTATAATAGTGTACAATTGACAGCATTAAAAATTTATTTAGTGCCAAACGCAATTGAAATGCTTTTAAAAAGTCAGTTTAACATAGATGTTAATATGCAAGATATGTTGGCACCCTTTAACGAACTTCCAGTTTGAGTGTGAAAGGCCAAAGAAGGGTTAAGGCAAATTCCAAGCTGTCAAGAAATATATGACAAATAATAAAGAGCAAAACTCTGCAGCCTATTTTAATTTGACATTAATGAGGGCTTTTGCCTTAAAAAGGACTGAGAAAACTCTGCAAGATTTGTGCTGGGAGGTGAAACAGCAAGACATTTGATGCTAGATTCAGAGAATGTAGCAGAAACTTGGGTACTGGGCTACCAATTAGTATTTACAATGGGATAGCCAAGAGCCTTATAAATGTACGAATGATGAGACACCTTAAAACAAAAAGAAGTGGTTCATTAAAAGCCCAGTAGTGTGTGGAAATCTCTGAAACTAGTCAAAAGGATATGCTGAGATGAGGGGAAGAACTTTAGGTTTCAAGAAGATATACTGCCGCTGTTCAGCTTTTTAAGGCTGAAAACATCAAATTCAACTACACAAGTTCCGTGATGCCACTGATTTACTTTCAAGAAAAAAAATCTAGCAATAACAAGTCTACAGAAAACCATGGAGAACCCTTAACACCTGAAGAATAATCTTACTTTGATGTTACAGGGAATAAAGAAATAGATGTTGTTCGGTTAGACTAAGGGACAACTGCCAGTCCTCCTTTACTTCCCTCAGTTTATTTGCTTTGTTCTTTTCATGTGATCTCAAGTCAAAATTCTGACAGTTTAGGGCCATAAGTAGCTTGGTTTTCCTATTTGTTGGTCATTTCTTTCCCTAAAGTCATGACATTTCCATTATTATACTATCCAGAGTAAGTAGCAGTAATGAGATTCTAAGCACTGAATAAATCCTCTACTGAGAGCTACTTAACATGTTTCTTTTTCATCTATTTTTCATTTAATTCCTAACAATACTACAGAACATAGTCCCTTTCAGTTTTGTTTCAATACAACTGCTCTGAACTCACTGAGAGAAAACTGAAGTTAGCAGTCATCCAAGAAAAAAGTCATAGCCTTTTAGTCCCACTTTATTTCTCCTGTGAGCTTGAGCAGGCCTTCTAACACCAAAATGCCCACAGTCATAGTTATTTCTGACAGTTTTGTTGCCCCCGTCACATTTGAATTTCTACTTGTTGTCTGGTGGCCACTGACCATGGCACTTTACCATAAGAGGTTTAATTATTACCTGGACATGTCAGAAAGTCCTGGCACCTGGAATCAGATTAAATCCTTTGGATTTAAGCTTTTATTAAGAGAAAAAAAAAAATCTCATCTCAACACCTGAATTATAGAGAAAAGGTTGAAAGAGACAAGTCATCCAGCAAACAAAAGTTCTACCAGAAAGTCTTAATTTTTTACAGGTCTGATACCTTCTGAAAGCTTTGATTTGACATTGCCAAAAATAGTATCAAAAAATAATAAAAAAGTCTTAGCACTTCCCATCTGCAGCATGATCCTTCACAGAGGTTACATTCTTTCCCTTGTAGTACTACAATTTAGTAACTTACTTTTAGCACACATATATTTTCCTTAGGACAAGTCACTGAGCTTCACAAGGAGGGCTTTTCTCTCTGTGAAATGTATTAATATACCAATATATGCTCATGGACAGGTGCCCATCACAGGGACCTGGGAGACGGCCAACTACCAGAAATAGCATTAGCTGATATTAGCAGCAATTCTGGTGTCCAGCTAATTAACACCTAATCTGTACCTCTCAAACACTCCATCTCTGTCACTGAATGACGATCTTGCCACATATAAAGGACAAGAATAAATCTGTAAAAATGCAGATGAATCCCACGCAACTCAAAGGTTGAAAAGCAAAGCTGGGTTGCACATACCTTTTTGGGACTGTTCCAGAGCTTTACAGTAAAAAAAAAAAGCCCAGAAATTCATGTGTTCTGGTTTGAATTTGTAAATAGAAAAAAAAATGCCTTAGAAAATCTCCTTTGATTTTGCCATCACTACTGTTTGATAACTGGAAAGAGTTCAATAGAGCTCCAAGCCTCACTTATTTTCCACAGAAATTATTCATAAAATTTGCATAGTCCATAACATTTGTTGGGGTCTAAATGCTTCTAGCTTAAAAATTATCTCTTCCTTTGATAACAAATGCTTATCCTGTAGTTATAACTGTTAGGATCTATTGAGTCATTACCAGTGCCCCTGGGCCCAGTTGATACCCTGTAAATACTGGATGGAAAAGAGTGTAGTTATAACAGTACCAATTTTACTTTCAATAAATAAATTGTTTCTGTAACTCTCCCCTACATAATACCTCATAATCAATAATCCCCATGTATCTTCCCTACTGGGCAAGATTACTATTCACATTTCAAAACAAAGTCGCCTAGAGAAGATGCAACTAGAGCCAGAGAAGACATGTTCTAAGTATATGCAATTAGGTCTTTATCACCCATTTCATGCTTTCATTATGTTAGCTCAAAAAAGAATTGAGGCAATCTCATCATTTGATACCCATTGGCCCACTCCACTAAAATATCTTCTCTTGATTTTGCTTATAAATAGCATGATCTTTATATAGTCTAGATAATATTCTTTTAAGCTTAAAAAGTGTTTCTAGATTATTACTTTAAGACAGCACAGTCAGCTCAAGATGTCGCTGGCACCACGCCATTCAGAGGTATTCAAACCTCCCATGAGCTCCTTTGGCACATGGACAGTATGCAGTGTTTTTGTTCGATAAGTTCTTCTTAGCTCAAAAATGTAAAAATGAGGTGCTTTAGAGTATTATAATTTACAAAAAGGCTCTAAGCAGCTAATCCAAATATCTTCAGGATTATAAAATTTATCTCTCCCAACGTTGAAGTGGTAAAATGAGCAATGGCGTATAAAGTAATAGTAGGGTTGGAATCCATTCATTCTCCGATGACCTTCTACTGGCATTGAACTTCACTTGGCGCTGAAATGCAGAAGTGTACCAACAGTGCTTACTGATGAAATACATAATGAATGCAACCTGCTTTTTGGAATCTCTTGTACCTCGTACAAATGTTCTGCTTTTATGATAGCTCATGAATTCTTTTGTTGCTTCTCTGCTAGTGGCAAATACTAATTTTTAATAATTCAAGCAGCTTTTTGTATTGCCTTAAAACTCTCTTTATAGCTTGCTTAAAGCTTAAAGAATGATCACGATCCTGATATTCCACAGCCATTAAGTTGTTAATATCCAAAAAAAAAATTTAGAGCTACAGACTCATTTTGACCTGCTGCACAGTGAAAGCTATTATAATAGGTAACAAATTATGCTTTGCAGAACTTCATCTATTTTGTAGCCTACTGTAACTGAAATAGTCTTATATTAAAAAATTTAACTCATTCAAAATAAAATTTAAGTGGTCCATGCTCATTTATTGCCTAGTGTAATTAGATTTCTTTTTTGTTGTTGTTTAATTACATTTCCAAAGTAATGTTTGTTTTCTTTCACTGATATAATGAAAAACAAATAATGATCACCTAACATTTTAGCCAGAGGGTTCTTTTAATGCTCACAAGACAAAGAGCATGCAAACAACACAGAGAAAGAAAGAGAAAAGATGGCTTTCTTTGCTGCCATGAAATATACCAAATATATGAATGTGTTTAAAAAAGCAAAGAGATATTGGTAAAACAAATTGTATTTGAGGTTATGTGAGTGTGTGTTCTACTAGGAACATCTTTATTATCTTCGGGAATAGAAAACAATATCATGAGCTTTGAAAATTAAGAAAAGCATTATTGAACAGGAAGATAATCTCTACAGCCTTTAATCGGTATCCATTAATTCAATCAGGTCTACCAGGACCTGTTTCCAGATACTGAGCTAAATCTGGTTCACAGTACAGTTCACTGTATCCAAGAGAATCACAGAAGGGATTTATTTGTCAATTTTACTGCTTTTACCACATTTGGATAACATGCATGTTTACCAATTTGATATGCCATATCCCTGTAACTTTACCACACTGAACTCTACTGCCTCTGAGTTACATAAAGAATTATACCAAACTCTTTGCTGGTTGCTTAGGTGGTCCATGAATAGCAAGTCAGGAATCCTGCTCACAGTGTTGGATTTTGTCATCTATTATTCTCTCTCTTTGAATAGAAAGCAGCTTTGTGATGTGAACATAAATATGAAAATTTGACGTTTTCAAGTATTGTGCTCATTTTATCTTAATGTCAGTTTAGAATTTGTTAGCTTGTCATGGTCTGTCATATCATTAACTACGGGAAACATAAAACCAGATGCTGCTTTTAGCATAGCGAGTGTCTACCAATTCCGATAGAGTCCAATGGAAATGGTCAATATCATAGAGAAGGCAAATTCCTTTAAAAAGGCAGTAATGGAACTCCCAAAACCTGAATAATTGTCTGTAAAGTTAAATGCATATGCATAAATTATTTTTATTTTAATAACACCACTGACAAATTAGTAGCTTTATAACTTCAGTGATTTTCAGAGGCAGTTGTGTTTGTGATCTTGCCCTTTTATGAAAAATACTGATCAACATAATTTCTGACAAAAAAATCCAGGAGACAATTAAAATGTTTCAGCCCCAATTGATAGATATCTATAGAAAAATTCACTCCTCGAATACATATCTAAGAAGGAAATCAAACCAGTTTCAATAAGTAAACACTACTCTACAGTTTCTGAAATATCACATCAAAGTGACATTGGCAGGGAGACACTCTATCTGTCAGTACCCATCCCCACCTTACGGGCCACAGCTGAAAGTCACCTGCATCCTGTGGGCTTATGTACTCCTTCCTCCCTACACTTCATCTGTATGAGCAGATTCCTCCAACTTCACTGATTCCCACCAGTTTACAGCACCCTTTCTCATATTCTAATCTCTTCCTCTTAGCCCTTGATCATTAGGAAGCACCTCTTGGTATAAACACCCATATCATGGGCGTAGCAATTAACTAAGTCTGTCAACACTTTACAAGAACAGTTGGTTTAACTGAGATTTTTGCATCTCTGTTTCTGTAACACTTTGTTTGCCTGCATCAGAAATGTTTTAAGTAGAAACTGGAAGGACAAGAAGCTTTGAATATAAAATTATGGATCTGATATGTAATTTTCAGGGTTGTTCAGAAAACTGGATCCTAGGAAGTTATTTTTACAGGATTAGTCCCCCCATTGCTTTCATGCAAAAACACCCTACCATAGTCATATCTGATCATCTCACCTATATTATTAAAAATTTAGGAAAGCAAAAAAGTCAAGAACTTCTCTGATAAAAAAATTCAAGAGTTAAAAAAGAGACAATCATCATAATATCTCAGAGATAAATATTTTTGTCTCCAGAAATCTATTTCAAAAACTAGTCAGAAGACCCTTCCTAACTTTCCATCTTAGTCTGTGCTTGGGTTTTCTGTATCTCTCTGTGGCCAAGGGCTCAGCTTTTGAAAACTGTCAAAAATCCGGGTCTATTTTGAGGTGCAAACACTCCCCTTTTTCTAACCCATAAATATACAGTCAGGAAAAGAAAAAAAAAATTATATAAATTTCCTGCTTGATGGTCAACATTTCAGCTAGTCTTCTATGTCCAGTCTGAGTCACAAAAACACCAGTACTATATATTCTGCACTTGTATCCACCTCTATCCCAATAAAGATATAAAAAGCTATTCAGGATTCCTTGGACTACTCCGTAGACATAAGAATACAGATAACTTTATGAAAATTTTCAAATCACTGGTTACAGCTTGTACCATCGTCTGGCATGGAATATAGTTTTGTGGAAGTAACTGAATGTCCTTTGGGAACCCATACCTACTGAAGTTACTTCCCTGTGGACTCTCTTCATGAAATCTCAGAAAATGTGGGAAATAAAACTCTGCCAGATTTCTTTCTTTCCACTCTGCATCAAAAGTAGGCGCATATTGTTATTTCTGTTTGGACAACACCAACAGCCTTTTTTTAATAATCCAAACTTTAACTGATTAAAAGATTATACTATATTACATTAACATATTATATGAAACCATTTGTTTGCAACAGTTGAGACATTCACAAAGAAGTTGTGAACCCATGGGAAGACCATGCTGGAGCAGGTTCCTGGTAGGACCTGTGCCCCATAGAGAGAGGAGCCCACAGCAGAGTAGGTTTGCTGTCAGTGCTTGCAACCCCGTGGGGGACCCATGCTGGAGCAGTTAATGAAGAACTGTAGCCTGTGGGAAGGACTTGTGATGGAGAAGTTGGTGGAGGACTGTCTCCAGTGGAAGGGACCCCACACAGGAGCAGGGAAATAATGTGAATAGTTCTCCCCCTGAAGAGGAAGGCAGAGCAGATAACATGTGATGAATTGACCAAAACCCCCATTCCCCTGTCCGCCTGCACTATTTGGGGAGAGGAGGTGGAAAAATCATGAGTGAAGTTGAGTCTGAGAACAGAGGAGGGGATTTAAAGTTCTTACTTTCCTACTCCAGTGTTAATTTGCTATAGATCAAATTAATTTCCCAAAGTAAAATATCTTTTAACCATGATAGAGGCAGGTTGACCTGACAGGACAAGAGGAAATGGGCATAAACTTTACTATAGGAAGTTCCACCTAAACGTGAGGAGGAACTTCTTTACTGTGAGTGTGACAGAGCACTGGGACAGGCTGCCCAGAGAGGTTGTGCAGTCTCCATCTCTGGAGATATTCAAACCCTGCCTGGATGCTGTCCTGTGCAACTTGCTCAAGATGATCCTGCTCTGGCAGAGGAGTTTGGACTAGATGATCTCCAGAGGTCTCTTCCAACCCCTATCATTCTGTAATTCTATGATTCTGTGACAGCAATTGCTGAGTGATCATTCTGTCCTTATTTTGACCCACAAGTCTTTCATTGTACTCTTTTTTTTCTCCTCTGTCCAGTACTGAAGATGTAAATTCACATGTTCACGGCAACTGAAATAAGTTTTAATTTTGTCCAAAGAAAACAATGAAGATTTTGAGCAAGGAATTAATAGGAAAATAAAATCAGGTTCTATATAGCTGACATTATCTTCCTATTATTTGTAGAAAGATTCTCACTGCATTAAATTAGGAACCAGAATCTAATTCTTGTTTTGGTAAACACTCATTTATCCTGGGTTCTCTGCAGCAGAACACAAATTTATTCAGGATAAGAGTAAGGTTATTGTCCCACCAGACTCATTCTCAGCTACCTGCCACACTTTTGGTATCCTCATACTCCATTCCTCTGTAGTGGAAGACAAAAGATCTACATCAGTAGCTGTCTCCTGAAAAGAAACGTAACTCTCTTAAAAATTAAAAGCCATTCAGGTAACACCTCCCACAGAAATTATTTTGGAGTAAAAAAATAATCAATCACCACATTCAAACATAAAATAAAACTTGAGAACTCGATGATCAGGAACATGCCATCAATCAGAAAGAAATTACTACTGACTGAATAGAAAAGATACTTCTATTATACAGTCACATCATTCTGCTGGGCTTTTTTACTTTTTAATTTCTTTCTGTGCTTCTAATTTAGGAAGAAATGTCACAGCTAGAAATGCACACACAAAAGATCCATCTACAGGCTGCTTTAAGCATTTTCTGTGATTCAAATGGAATTAGGAATAGTTAAAAAGTCTATTTTCATTTCTTTATGATCATAAAGCTCTACTAAGTCTGCAGGACTGATACTTCTACTGAAAGAATTACCCTGTAATAGTGAGTTAAATGGCAGAAATTTTATATTACAGAAGAAATGCTGATATTAGGCAGTATTTACTAAAACAAAATCACTTAAACAATGGTTGTGACAAATTAGGTATAACTAATTATACCTTTTCTCTCCCCTGTTTTCAGACACAACTGAACCCCTTCTAGAGAGATCCTATCAGCCAGCTAACATGGTCTTCCACAAAGTCACCCAATCATTCGCAGTATCCTTACATCCTCCCATATCACGAGAAACCTGACAGATACTCGGGAAGAAAGGTTCTTGCATTGGTGTGGATTTTGTTTTCCACTTTACCAAATTTGCTTTGAGATTTTTTACTTTTAGGTGCTTTTACTTTGCCTTTCAGAAGACTATTGAATCACAGAATCACAGAATAACAAGATTGGAAAAGACCTTTAAGATCATCAAGTCCAACCATTCACATCCTAAACTAAACCAGATCCCTAAGTACTTCATCTACCCTTTTTTTGAACACATCCAGGGAAGGTGACTCAACCACCAACCTGGGCAGCCTGTTCCAGGCCCTGACAATTCTTTCAGTAAAAAATTTTTTTCTAGTGTCCAGTCTGAACCTGCCCTGGCACAGCTTCATGCCTCCTGCTGAGGAGCAGGGCTCTGAAGCGGGAGACTCCGTCGAGGGACCCCCTTTCTGCGAGCAACAACCCCCGGACATAGATCCGCGAGGGCAACTAACAAAAAGCACCTAAGATCAAAAGGAGAGAGGCAGAGGTGCACCCATCAGTGGCCATCAGCACCCATTAACAGCCATTGTTCGTCCCCTGCACTGCCCGGAGCGGTGACTCATCGGGGGCGGAGCTAAGGGCGACAGGAATTATCCCTCTCCATACAAGAGAGGCCTCTGGGAGCGCGGCGACCCGGAGCGCGGCGACCAGGACGGGCAAACAGGGCGTGGCGCGTCAGAAGGGCGTGGCGCGGCAGTTAGCGAGGCAGTTCGCGCAGGCAGAGCAAGCAGGCCGAGCAAGCCTCCCCTCCTAGTTTGCTGAGGGGGTATACTCAGAGGACCGGCTCGCAGAGTACAAAAGGGCGAGCTGAGGGTTCCCTGTCTGCTGTGTGCTCAGCTAACCATGGTCTCCACCAGGCGCAGAGGTTCCCCCTGCAAATCTCGGGCAACCCCGATGGAGGGCCTGCCTAGGGATGCTGCGGTCCAGGTCTCAGGCTGCAGGGAATGCCAGAGCCTGCAGTTGCCTGGGATAAGAGGCAAACACCTAGCCTGTCTGAGGTGTGAGCAGGTCGATGACCTGCTTGCTTTGGTGGTACAACTAAAGGAAGAGGTTGAAAGACTGCGGGTGATCAGGGACTGCGAGCGAGAGATTGACTGGTGGAGTAGCTCCCTGGCGTCCCAAAAGGAAGACAGTCGGAATGACACCTCACACCTGAAGACGGTCCCCCCTCACTGCCCGTGCCAGGTTAATGGGAGTGACCCAAACCCCGAGGAGGCCTGGAAGACAGTCCCGACTCGGCGTCGTAGGCACTCCCCCTGCCTACCTACCCCACCCCCTCAGGTGTCCCTGAGCAACAGGTTTGGGGCCCTGACAGTTGAGGAGGAGGTACCTGAGGAGATGAATGGAGCCCCTCTGCCTCAGAGAAAGCGGAGGCCTAGAGTGAGGCGGTCATCTGCACGCCTTGAGACTGCCTCTGTTAGGCAAGAGAGGAAGGTAGTCGTAGTAGGAGATTCCCTTCTCAGAGGGACAGAAGGGCCTATATGTAGGCCAGACCCTACACGCAGGGAGGTGTGTTGCCTCCCTGGAGCCCGGGTCAGGGATATTACCAGAAGGCTACCAGGCCTGGTAAGATCCACTGACTATTATCCCTTACTGATAGTTCAAGCAGGCAGGGACGCAATCACAAAGTGTAGCCTGCAAGCTGTCAAAAGGGAATTCCGGGACCTGGGGCGCTCTGTTGAGGGGGGGGGAGCCCAAATAATATTCTGCTCTATCCCCACTTGTGGGAGGAGGGGCTCAGAGCAGGACAGGATAACCCACGAGTTGAATGTGTGGTTAAAAGGCTGGTGCCGGCGCAAGAACTTTGGATTCATTAACCAAGGGATGGTGTACTCTGCTCCTGGCATGAGTACTGCTAATGGGGCTCACCTGTCCTATAAAGGAAAGCGGATCCTCGCCCAGGAGATAGCAGGGCTCATCGATCGTGCTTTAAACTAGTTAGGAAGGGGGAAGGGGATATTAAGGCGGCTGCCAGGGTTAGGCTTCGGGAGACACAACGGGAGTTGACGGTGGGAAGAGGTAAATACCAACAGCACAGTCGTGGACTTGGGGACGTTTTTCCACGTGAGAGTAGGGAAAATTCTGTGGACTGCCCTGAGTACTCCTCCGTGGAGCCACTTTTGCCAGTCCCCTGTCAGAAATCTCGCTGTGGGCCGTTGAGGATACCTACATCTGCTTCACCACTGAACTGTCTTTACACAAATGCACGTAGCATGGGGAACAAACAAGAAGAACTAGAGATCTTTGTGCGGTCGCAGGGCCATGATCTCATCGCAGTCACAGAGACGTGGTGGGACAACCTGGACGACTGGCACACTGTCATGGATGGCTATGTGCTTTTTAGGAAAGACAGGCTAGGGAAGCGAGGTGGAGGAGTTGCTCTTTATGTGAGAGAGCACCTAGAATGTGTTGAGCTCCACCTGGGGAAGGATGAACCTTCTGTCGAGTGCTTGTGGGTTAAAATCAAGGGGCAAACCGGTATGGGGGACATTGTTGTGGGAGTGTGCTATAGGCCCCCTGATCAAGAGGAGCAGGTAGATAACGCATTCCATAAACAGTTAGAAGTAGCCTCAAGTTCCCGGGCACTGATCCTTATGGGGGACTTCAACTACCCAGATATTTGCTGGGCAAGCAATACGGCCAGTCGTATGCAGTCCGGACAATTTCTGCAGTGTGTTGAAGACAATTTCCTGCTACAGATGGTGCAGGAGCCCACAAGGGGAGGGCGGCTGCTGGACCTTGTTTTCACTAACAAGGATGGACTTGTTAGGGAAGTGAAGGTCGGGGGCAGCTTAGGGCAAAGCGACCATGAAATGGTTCAGTTCATGATCCTGGGTGGAAGAAGCAAGCCAAAAAGTAGGATAGCTACCCTGAATTTTGGTAGAGCTAACTTTGATCTCCTCCGCCACTTAATGGGGGCTATCCCGTGGGCTACGCTGTTTGAAGGAATGGGAGCCTGCGAGAGCTGGCTAGCATTCAAACAGCACTTCTTCCAAGCACAGGAACGATGCATCCCTTTGAGGAGGAAATGGGGAAAGAGAGGCAGAAGACCTGCATGGATGAACAGGGAGCTATTGAGCAAACTCAAAGAGAAGCAGAAGATCTATGAATCGTGGAAAAAGGGTCTGAGCACCTGGGAAGAATACAGGAATGTGGTCAGGGCCTGTAGGGATGCAACTAGGAAGGCTAAAGCCCTCTTGGAAATTAAGCTGGCAAGGGACATAAAGGATAATAAAAAGGGGTTTTTTAGACACGTGAACAGTAAGAGGATGTCCAGGGATAATGTAGGTCCCTTGCTGAATAAGGAGGGTGTCCTGGTTACGGGGGATGCTGAGAAAGTGGAGATATTGAATGCCGCCTTTGCTTCGGTCTTCACTTCAAAGGCCCCCCGGGACCCACAGACACTGGATGAGAGTAGGACTGATTGGGAAATGAAGAATTTCCCTCTGGTTCAAGTAGGGGAGGTCCAGGAGCGGCTCAAAGGGATTAATGCACACAAATCCATGGGCCCAGATGGGTTACATCCACGTGTGCTGAGGGAGCTGGCGGAGGTGATTGCTGAGCCGCTCTCTATCATCTTCGACAGGTCTTGGAGGACAGGAGAAGTGCCTGAAGACTGGAGGATAGCCAATGTCACTCCAGTCTTTAAAAAGGGCAAGAAGGAGGAACCTAGTAACTATAGGCCAGTCAGCCTCACCTCTGCCCCTGGAAAGGTAATGGAACAGCTTGTTCTGGATGCCATCTCCAAGCAATTGGAAGAGAAGAAGGTCATGAGGAGTAGTCAGCATGGATTCACTAAGGGGAAATCGTGCTCGACCAACCTCATAGCCTTCTACGATCTCATGACAGGCTGGGTAGATGGAGGGAGAGCAGTGGATGTCATCTACCTTGACTTCAGCAAGGCCTTTGATACTGTCTCCCATGACATCCTGATAGCAAAGCTGAGAAAGCATGGGATAGATGAGTGGACAGTGAGGTGGGTTGAGAATTGGCTGTCGGACCGAACCCAGAGGGTTGTGATTCGTGGAGTAGAATCTGACTGGAGGCCTGTTACCAGCGGTGTTCCCCAGGGCTCAGTGTTGGGTCCAGTCCTGTTTAATATCTTCATTGACGATCTTGATGAGGGAATAACATCCACCCTCAGCAAGTACGCCGATGATACAAAGCTGGGAGGAGTGGCTGACACGCAGGAGCACTGCGCTGCCATCCAGAGAGACCTGGACAGGCTGGAGAGCTGGGCAGTGAGAAACCAGATGAAGTTCAACAAAAGCAAGTGTAAAGTCTTGCACCTGGGAAGGAACAACTGTTTGTATCAGTACAGGCTGGGGGATGACCTGCTGGAGAAGAGCTCAGTGGAGAAGGACCTGGGGGTCCTGGTAGATGACAGGTTGGCCATGAGCCAGCAGTGTGCCTCGGTGGCCAAGAGAGCCAATGGGATCCTGGGATGCATCAGGAGGAGTGTAGCCAGCAGGTCAAAGGAGGTGATCCTCCCTCTCTACTCTGCCCTGGTCAGGCCCCACCTGGAGTATTGTGTCCAGTTCTGGGCTCCCTGGTATAAAAAGGACAGGGATCTCCTGGAAAGAGTCCAAAGAAGGGCTACGAAGACGATTAAGGGCCTAGAGCATCTCCCCTATGAGGAAAGGCTGAGTAAGCTGGGGCTGTTCAGCCTTGAGAAGAGAAGACTAAGGGGGGACCTAATCAAAGTTTATAATTATCTGAAGCAGGGGATGCAGGGGGAATCGGCCAGCCCCTTTTCAGTGGTCTGTGGGGATAGGACAAGGGGCAATGGCTGCAAGTTGGAGCATAGGAAGTTCCGCACCAACATGCGGAAGAACTTTTTCACAGTGAGGGTGACTGAGCACTGGAATAGGCTGCCCAGGGAGGTGGTGGAGTCTCCTTCACTGGAGATATTCAAGACTCGTCTGGACGCCTATCTGAGCAATATGAGCTAGGGAGCTGCTTTGGCAGGGGGGTTGGACCCGATGATCTCTCGAGGTCCCTTCCAACCCCTACAATTCTGTGATTCTGTGATTCTGTGATTCCCCCTTGTCCTATCACCTGTCACCTAGCTGAAGAGACCATCACCTATCTCTCTATAACCTCCCTTCAGATAGTTAAGAAGAACCTAAGAATGCACAAGCTCCTTTGCAAACAATACGAGACTTTATCAAGAACTTGTTTTCCCCTCATGAAAGACAGAAGATACAGAAAAATACAGAAAATAAAATACAGTCACAAATGAAGTTCATTTTTTTCTATTATTTCCATAAGTCATATTGCCAATGATACTTCTTTCCTTCCAAGTATTTGTAAGGTTATGCTTTAGAGATGGATTTAATGCTCAAAGATGGAAGATCTGACAACTGAAAGCAAACCAGGTAAGTTGTGAGTGGTACCATCAGCGGGAATCTTTTGTGAGAGGACTACAAATAAGAGAAATGCATTGAGATCATCTAGTTGTAACACTTGCAATTATATATGATTATGATCCTGACTTTCTAGAAATAAGTTTGCAGCCATGGACATTTATTTCAACAAACATAATTAACTGATGAACTGAGCTGCACAGAAGTCCAAGAAGCAATTTCAGAAAGGATAAAAAGAGACACAAGACAGCCCATGGACTATAGACGTGATTTTAGCATTATCCAAAGGTTCAACATCACCAAAACCACTCCTTGCAACAAAATGCTATTGCAGTTTTAGGAACACTGCATCTTTTATATTGCTAACTGTGCACTAATTTGCAAGTTGTTTTCCCCTTTAAGCAGTCAACAAGCAATTGAGGAGAAAAGGTGTCATACAACACAGGACTTAAAGCACAGTGTGTTACAGACCTGAAATCACTTAAGCCTATCAATCAAATCTGGCCTACAAATAGACAAAATTAGTAAAGAATTCTTATTTCATGAAAAGCTGTATCAGAGAAGTCATACTGACTTCAGCCAGCTGGTAGAAGCAGGTGTTGACGTATTTGGGCAGTGAATGCGTTAAAAGGATTATGTTCAATATACTTTGCTGATGCAATGATTGCAGGATTTGAGAGTGTAAAGGTCAGGGACAAAAATTATTTAAATATAGATTTTCTACACATGGTTAAAGCTTTCAGTATTATAAGCTAATGTGTGGAAAATATAAGTTCAAACAATTTGCATGAGAGCATGAAATTAGATAATAATAAAATAAAAAGTTTCAGAATCACAACTCTCTGAAAAGCAACATAACCTACAGTAGCAAAGGGAAAAAATATTTCTACACAGACACGTCAATAATTCAATTATCACAAAATACCATTTGTTGCCTCTCATACCTCAGATGGGGCACACAAACTCAGGCACTCAGAACAGCTTGGCAGACTTGAAATTTCATGCCTCTCTGCTTAGCTCTATATTAAGCTGATTAACACTGTGAAGAGATGACCAAACTGGTATCATATGTCATGGTTATATTTCTAAGATTTCCTTTAACAGCAATTAAGACACCATTCCAGTGCAATCTCTTACTTGTATTCCTTATAAACCATATGCCATTTTCAACACATCACACATATACTGTATCTATAGTGTTTTATTTGGTTGCATTAAATTTGTAGCCTTTGTCCATGAGAGTTGTATATGTAAATGTAAACATTGAAGGAGAAGTGAGGAATGCAGACCTGGTGCAATCCAGACTCAAATGAGCAATCACCAAGGCAACAGCATCTGCTTACATCCTTCACTGTAGCAGTTTCTCTGGAATGAAGGGATACAGCATAATTTATCTGACTCATAGGTATTTTTATCTATCTGCTCATTACCCAGAAAAGTCGACATCCTGCTTTTACTATGGAAGATAATGGAGGGTAAACCACAGTCACTGATGAAAAACCAAACTGCAAATTTTGGTTTTCCTTTAATAAAATACCAAATGAGGAAGTGAGGTACATGAAAGAAACTATTTTCAAGTTCTCAAATGATACTTCATATTTTACATGCTGAATTTTTCCCTGAATAATTTCATGTGGTTTGATCTGTACTTACAAACTCCTAAAATGAACAAAAGGATGGATTTGTAAATTACTAGTAGACACAGTTAATGATTTCTGAAAATTGTTATCATTCAATTCATCAACTTTCAGACTATTCAGCACGCATTCCTATTTAAACTATAGTCTGTGAGCTAATGTTTTTCTTCTGCTCTTAACTACATTATACAATTTCTGACAGTTCTATACGCATTTTAGGCACTAATCCATCCCTCATTTTCCTTAAGCATTCAGTCACCTACCCTCTGCTTTCACTTTTTTTACTGTATGTAAACATATTTCTTGACAATTAATTTCTATGATGGATATTTTATTGTTAATATCTGTGGGTTTTTTTAATCTTCTACTTTCTTTTGCAAAAGTCTATCAAAAAAGTGGTATTTAACTTTTTAGTTACTTCCAGTATTCCTTAATATAATTTCTTATGATTCAGGTCATCACACTGCTGCTCTCTGCTGTCTGTAAGAAGAATTTACATGAAATTATTACAGAACTGGGATTCATTTTTAGGGTCTGTAACAGGGATGTGTTCACTTTGAATTTCTATTTTTGCCTTCTTACAAGAATCAATTCTAATTTTATCTGGCAAGAAAATCCATGCAATTGCAAATACTACAAGGTAACAAATGTGAAGAGTCAGAATGTTTTGCAAAGCACTTGCACTTACATTTAAATTGTGTGTGGACGATTACATACACCCTTGTGCAGTTACACTTTTAGCCTTTAATTCTTTATTCCTGTTTTACCACAACCCACTAACAAATCCAGCCAACAATACTTTTCCATACATAATGAATGCAGAATTAGGTCCAAATTTCCACATCAGATCCTGCAAATGATCACTACGTGGGCTGACTTCAAAATAGTTGAGAGAAAACAATTAACAGTAGTTTGCGTATTTCCCATCATGACAAGAAAGACAGTGAAATATTAAGAGGCATTTCTCTTGGAGAAGTAGTTGACTTGGTTATGTTAGGAGAAAACTTTTAAACAGAGGAAATGCCTGCACAGCTCAAAAATTTAACAATAGAAAATGAAAAATACTACTGTTCCCGCATAATTTTTAGAATGGATCATTTGAATTAATTAGAATGAATACTCTCCCAGGGAAATAATTCTGTTAAAGGGAGAAATCTTTCACAGTAAGACTTTAGACCGACCTGAGCACTCCTATTTAAGCTACATTATACAAAAAAGAGAAACTGATGGCACAGTTCATGATATATTTAGGTACTTGAATATATATATTAGGTATAGGTCCGAAACATTTATGCATACAACCACATTTTGGCAGGAACTTAGACTCAGCTTGTGGTAAGAAAGATGATGCAAGTGGAAATTGAAATTTTACATAAAATGGGCTTAGGTGTTACCCATTTTTATGGATTTATTCTCCTGAAACTCAATTTATGCTGATCCTTTTTATCTCCACATCTTTTTTCATCTCTTTGCTACGGTACCACCTATGGCCTTCTGAATAACACTCTTCAGAATCCTGAAAATCTGACGATTATGTCTAATTGTATGTGTAGCACAAAACAGAACAACTACAATAAAAGTTGTGAATCTATTTTTGCATGGGTAAATCAGAGATGCTCTCTATTTTCTGGTTTGTATGTAAATGCATGTAGCCTATTTAGATTCTGGCCTTCTGCTCCAAAATCTCTTCATCTGTTTCACTTAGGATGCTTCCTTTGTTCCAGTTTCTGATGTGATAGAAAAAAAAGGCCCTCTATAAATGCCTGAAAAAATACCTCTGAAAACAACTCAGAAATGTAGAATATCTGCACCGTGAGTCAACAATAGCAGCTGGATTGTCCCCAGCACATGGATGGGATTAGTCAGTCTTCCAGGTGCTCACAGCTACAAGCAATAAACAAAACTGTCTTAATTACGATTTAACATAAATTAGGATTAGCATACACAGGAAGGCTTAGTGAGTTATCAGCAGCGTGTGTTTTACTTAAACTGGCATCTGATGTTCTGTTAGTTACATAGCCCATTTGTCTCTTCATATTGGTTAACTCTTACACAGAAGCATTTCATGATAGGTAAAAGCCATGATTTCTCAAACAGTATATCATCTAATCCTAAAAGCTTTACTACCCAAGAAGCCAAGTACTTTGTCCAGCACATGGAGTCACACAAAAAAAACCCAAACAAAAAACGTAAGTCTGCCTTTCCTTGAGGGGAAGGAAAATAAACCAAAGTACAAGATTTTACAACTGTCATACTATGGCCAACTACCTTTGGAAATACTGCTCTAATTATTTATTTTTAAATGAAATGCCAAAAAAACCCATTGCTACTTGGAAGATAATGCTCCCCAAGTAGTTGTCAATACCCATGGCTACTTCACAGCAGTCTATAATCATTTTGTTTCTATGCAACATTCTTATGATTCCCATCCCCGTTTCGCACTAGATATCCATAAAATGCACTTATTCAAAGTATCGCCTTCATACTCAAAATATCAAGGAAATGAAAAAAGGACTTTTACTACCACTCCTATCACTTTTAACTGACTAACCAAGACAAATATCAGTGTTTCTGTAAGAACTGCTTGAAAATTTGCAACTTTTCTTTTTTTCCTTGTTTCTAAAGAAGCAAGTGCTAATTGACTGAACATAAAAATTACTGTGGGAAATTATTTTTATAGGTCTCTGAGTATGAACTCTGATCAGTCCAGAGAATTAAGTTCTTCAATATGAGGATGGTAGATGACTGGATCTGTGATTGCCCAGAGAGGTAGCGGAGGCCCCATCCATGGAGATATTCAAGGTTAGGTTGGATGGGGCTCTGAGCAACCTGATCTGGTAAAGATGTCCCTGATTACTGCAGGGGGGTTGGACCAGATGGACTTTAAAGGTCCTTTCCAACCTAACACATTCTATGATTCTTAGAGACACATAAAATTTCAAAGTCCCAACAGTGTAGGAGGGCATGGAAAGGGCTTTCAACTCATTCTGTCCCTAATTCTGAGCAAAGAATCACTTTTGGGTCACCAAGAAAAGGGTTCCCCTCACTACATTAGGCATTTACTTTGCAAGACTGCCAGATTCAGCGAAAATGTTATGGACTGATATGGCAGAGTTGATATCACCAGGATGTTAACATTTCCACATCAGTATCAGCACAACTCCAGCTCTCTGAATCTCTGTTCTCCTCTGTAGTGTAAAACTGTAGTGTAAAACTATAGAGGAGAACAGAGATTCAGACCACACATTGCACTTCTACATCAGGACTTGCACAGAAGACCTTGCACTTTAGCAACAGAAAACTCTCATAATATGAGATTGGATTTAAAAGATAATCTCAAGCTTTTGTCTCCAAAGAAACAATATTTTGCAATTCCTTGACTTGTTAATGGATATTCCAGGAAATTGCCAGGAAAGGATTTGACACCAACATATGACTTCTCATGGCAATACACTCATAAATCTGTAAAATTATGAATTGTGTGATTTCTGTATTAGAAAACCAGGACAAATGTGTTATAAAATCTCTGTGAAAAGAAATCAGAAATACTAAAAATCAACAATTCTAGTATGGTTGGAAAATGTTTTCAATACTACATAAAAAATGTATTACTAGAGGAATCAGTGAACTTCACAGGTAGCTTTCTGATGCAAAAAATGAAAGCAATAAAGTATGTTTTTTAAAAAGAACACTCTTTTTGATATTTTAGGTAGAGGCTAGTTTCAGACTGTGAACTATTTCCAAAGTTACATTCACAAAGCTAGCCTGACACATACTCCTAAGATACCTAAAAAGCTGTGCATCACTACAGTTCCTTAGCTACTTTTCCCACTTCCATGTATAGAATGGGCTGAACAAAACACAGCTCATTGTTAATGTATTTGATTTTTCGTAGCTACACTTAGATGACCTCTGCAACAAAGACACACAACTGCATGTCCTGAACCATGTTCTGATGAAGTTGCCATCTCCATGGGTTGTGCCTGCCTGCAGCAGCAGCAGTCCCCACACTGCCCACCCACTTTCATCAGCTAACTTTGAGACCCTCCTGATACCTCCCATCTACAGGGCACTTAGGGTGGTGTGGAGGTGAAGATATGGCAGCTCTGGATTCCTGCCTTGCATCACCAATTTTATTTCAGGAAAAAAACCACTCCAGGTATCCCGTTTTTACTAAAAATGATGCTATAAAACTTTAAAAATTGTTTACCAGAAGTCTTAGCATGTAAAGAAACATTTGGTTATTGCTTAAAAGAATTCTACCTTCTAGTTACTCTCTCCACTGTCATACTGGCCCCTGATTCAGTGTTAAGCACCTGATTTTCAAGATACCACTTCTATACTTAGGTCTGCATTTATACAGGTAACCGAGGACTTCAGCACGCTCTCTATTCAGCAGCTGACCTAAGAGGTTTAAGTAACAGGAATGACAGCAGAGCAGGATGGCAACATAAAACCAGTTCAGTCTGGGGGGATGAGGATTCCAACTGCTGCACAACATATATAGGAAGGGTCAGTTTCCTGTGCTGTTTAAGACCAAGTATCATAGTATCTGAAAGGAAACTACTGAAATACTTCTGCCAGGTGTAATGATTTAATGGGCTGCTCTCCCCTCTTTGGACTGAATTAGTTCTTGGCCCATATTGGCATTTCTCTCACTAGAAAATTTAATCTGCATCATTAAAGTCCCAAGTCTATTACACTTGCAACACAGATGTGCACCAGAAAAAACCTGTATAATTTTGGTAAATTCATTAAAATAGTGATTTTTAAGTACTATTTAAAATTTACTTAAACATCAATAAGCTGCTTTAGTTAAAGAAAATCTTATATTAACACCAACAGACAGAGAAATATATTTCATTAGTAAGAGATCTGACCTCACTTGGCTCCGATTAAGTTTAAGCACATTTAACATTAAGGGAATGAAGTGCTTTGCTGAACACGGACCTTCTTTCTTGATCCAGCAGTTCCATGATGGCATTATGACTGATCTTACAGAGCACAGAACCAAACCTACCACTCTCCAGATCCATTGCCTATGGCAATCCCAGCAATCAATTATTTAAAAAAAAAAGCCATTTATAAGTTGATACAATTGGATTTGTCTTAAAAACAAAATAGAAAAACAAAGGGCTTTTATTGACATCAATAGGAAAAATGTCAGCATTTCCATAAAACATGATCATGCCCTTAAAACAAATTACTGTGAGAAGAGACTGTTTAGCATTCTGTTTGATATACTGCTTCATACTAACATGCAGCTCTGGTGGTAAACCATTGTTACCATTTCATAGAATCACAGACAGGTTTGGGTTGGAAAGGACCTCAAAGATCTTCTAGTTTCAACCCCTCGGCCATGGGCAGGGACACCCCCACTAGCCCAAGTTGCCCAAAGCCCCATCCAACCTAGCCTTGAACACTGTCAGGGACCCAGGGGCAGCCACAGCTTCTCTGGGCACCCTGTGCCAGGGCCTCACCACCCTCACAAGGAAGATAATTTGTTCCTAATGCCTAATCTAAACTTACTCTCTTTCAGTTTAAACCCATTACCCCTCCTCCTATCGCTACACTCCCTTATAACCAGTCCCGCTCCATCTGTCCTGTAGGCTCCTTTACGCACTGGAAGATTGCTGTAAGGTGTCCCTGGAGCCTTTCCTCTCCAGACTGAACAACCCCAACTCTCTCAGCCTGTCTTCATAGCAGAAGGGAGCTCCAGTTCACTGATAACATTTGAGCCCCTCATCTGGACTTGCTTGAATTGAGGACCCCAGTGTTGGACACATTACTCCATGTGGGGTCTCACAAAAACAGAGTAGAGGGGCAGAATCATCTCCCTTGACATGCTGGTCACACCAGTTCTGATACAGCCCAGGATATGGTTGGCTTTCTAAGCTGCACATGCACAAATCATTCCACCCAAAATATTTTTTCCCCACATCCCTTTATATTCTTTTCAAAAGAATGAATATGAGAAGATACACAAACAACAGGCTGATACAATTTAGCTACCTTGCACCAAATATAAAAATGTCTAGATGCAAGACAAACTTCCTAAAGAATTAACAGGCTGACATAAAGCTAAGCCATCTATGTTAGAAGTTGGAGTGGTTATATGCACGAGTAGGTGATATGAGGCTATCACATATTTAGTAGAAGGCCACATTTTTATTTACACCTGAAAAGAACCAATTAAATTAATGTCTTGGAAACAACTACATGTAATAGTACACTGTAAATCTTTATGCACTGTTGCATATATTTCAAAGACTTTTCTTCTCCTTTGTTCTTCCCCAATGTCATCACAACAATTTACACCTTCCTTCTCACATTTCAGACACTGGCTGCAGCTTCCAGACAAAGATACAATGCTGAATAGTAAAACCTATAATTTTAAATTATCATAACTCTCCATGCACTTAAAACTTTTGTCTTGGAACACCAGCAGGCAGTTGCTTTTTCCCCTTCCTCAAAAATGAAAGTATTTTTCCCTTCCAAATGGCTGGTGAAAAACTACAAAAAAATACACAGAGCAGCACGTGCTAAATATCCACTGTAAATCCTCCTTGAACTTGAAACAAGACTCAGTGCAATAAGGAAATGCACCACTTAACATGATGGAAAAAATAGCTTTAGTTCCCTGATAAGTATCATTGCTCCAAATTTTCAGTTTTTTTCACGTTAACAGTTCTAGAAAGCTCATAACCATACTAACCAACACTGAACATGGATGATTCGAATAAGTCACTTGTTACTGCAGTAAAACTCAAAGAATACCCATCATGCACAAATCAGGGTTTGTTAAAACAAGCCACCAACACCAAAACCAGGGGTTTTTGCACTCACTGTCCCCAAAGTCTCATGCCTTAAGTGGTTAAAACCTGCCCTCTCTTTTATTCTTTTTGTTTTTTCTCAAATCCACTGAAAATGCACTGCATGCTACAGTGAGGATATCCTGTACTACAGCAATTGGAAAACAGCATTACAAATTTAAGATACATTAACTTTCTTCCTACTTTGACTCGGCCCCTTTACATTAGAGATTACTAAGCTCTTTGTAAATAAGAGGCTTCCTCAGGCCCTCACCTCCTGTCAAATTCTCTCAGCAATACCATAAATCCAGGGTCTGTGACAGTAACAATCGAGCTACATAGGAGTGAGTGATAATAATACAAGCAGTACTGCAGGTACCTTCACACCAGATATAGAAACCATTGTACAGACTGACAATCAACACCCACATGTTCCCTATGAGTTATCTTTATCAAACCTTGTCAGGTTCTTTATTACTGGGAAAAGCATTTTAAAGAAAACAATCAAGCTCTATCTGGAATCTCTAAAGGTGCTGAAAAGCTTTAAGACCAGCAAAGTCAGGACTATGACAGATGGGGAGAAAAATTGGGGGGGGGAGAACCTTAAGAACATATTAGCAGACTGCTGGGGACCACTTTGTATGCCATACCTGAAGGAGGGATGGAATTCAAACATGAGAATGCCGATTTTTTTATAGCTGAGTATCAGAATCAGTGCACTTTATAAAAAGGTTTCATTACTTAGACTCTGTGAACCATAAACTTCAGCTAATTTTCTCTAACTCAGCACAGGTTTTGGTATCTTTCAAATTTGGGTCTTTTAACAGGTAACTGTCCAGTATAAACCATTCCCATACACTCAAAAAGCTAACATTGTTACAAATCAATAGTACAATAAACCTGGGTTTTAAATCAAAGGAAATGGGCTAAAAAAATCCAATTAGCAAGTGAAGTTACAAATAATACAAATCAAAGTATCAGCTACTTTTTAAGTGGAAGCTATTGGCTAAAGATAACTCCTCCTCAACTGGACAGGGGAGAGAAAATGTAACAAAAGGCTCCAGGGTCAAGATAAGGACAGGGAGAGATCACTCATCAACTACTATCCCAGGCTGAACGGACTCAACTGAGAAAAAAGTTGTCTAATTTATTACCAAGAAAAACAGAATAATGAGAAATAAAACCAAGTCTTTAAACATCTCCTCTCACCCCTCCCTTCTTTCCAGGCTCAACTTCCCTTCTGAATGCTTGCACAGCGGGATGGGGAATGGGGGTTGTGGTCAGTTACACAATGGCAGAATGACAGGGGCTCTCAGGGTCCTCTGGAGATCATCTAGTCCAAATACCACTGGCAGAGCAGGATCACCTTGAGCATGTTGCACAGGACTGCATCCAGGCAGGGTCTGAGTATCTCCAGAGAAGGAGATTCCACAACCTCTCTAGGCAGCCTGTCTCAGCGCTCTGCCACCTTCGCAGTAAAGAAGTTCTTCCTCATGTTTAGGTGGAATTCCTTATATTTAAGTTTATGCTCATTGTCTCTTGTCCAGTTGCTCACACAATGCCTCTGCTGCTCCTTCCTCCTCAGGCAGAGGACTCTTCACACACTTCCCCTGCTCCAGCATGAGGTCCCTCCCGTAGGAAACAGTCCTCCATGAACTTCTCCAATGTGAGTCCTTCCCACAAGCTGTAGTTCTTCACAAACTTCTCCAGCGTGGATCCCTTCCACAGTGTCGTCATTTATCCCCAGCCAGCAGCTGAGTACCATGTGCTGCTTGGTCATCCTTTGCCAGCTGGGACAGGGAGGAGAATGGGGAGACAAAGGCAAATGGGCTGGGATAGGGACAGGTTACTGGGACAGCGCAGGGAGGAGAAATAACAACAGGACTTAGAATAAACTGGTGATACGCAATGCATTCTCACCAAGATCACCTCAATGCAACTCAGAGCGTATGCTCAGACCTGTGATGAAGCCAGACAGTCCCCAAGGATCCTGGTGTCACACTGCCCCTCTCCAGCTAGCCCCCTTTTATACTGAGCATGACATCATATGGTATAGAATACCCCTTTGGCTAGTTTGGGTCATCTGTCCTGGCTGTGTCCCATCCCAACTTCTGGTGAATATTAACTCTATCTTAGACAAACCCAGGACACACAGGGTGTGGGCCTTCAGGATGAGAGTGCTCCAGCACAGGTCCCCCATGTAGTCACAAGTCCTGGCAGCAAAGCTGCTCCAGTGTGGGTTCTTTTCTCTCCATGGGCCCATAGGTCCTGCCAGGAGCTTCCTCCAGTGTGGGCTTCCCAAGGAGTCACAGTGTCCTTCAGATGTCTCCACCTGCTCTGGTGTGAGGTCCTCCATGGGGTGCAGTGGGACAGCCTGTCCCACCCTGGTCTTCACCACAGGCTGCAGGGAAATCTTGTCTCTGGCACCTGGAGCACCTCCTCCCCCTCGTTCTGCACTGGCATTGCAACATTTTTTGTACCTTCTCACTCCATCTCTGGCTGCAAAACCTCCTGTTCCTTTTCTTTTTTTCCTTCTTAAATACATTATCCCAGAGGCACTGCTACTGTCGCTGATGGGCTCAGCCTCGGCCAGCGGTGGATCTGTCTTGGAGTTGCCTGGCACTGGCTCGATCAGACACAGGTGAAGCTTCTCAAAGCTTCTCACAGCTTCTCTCAGAAGCCACCCTTATAGCTCCCCTGCTCCCAAAACCTTGCCACGCAAACCCAACATACAAGAAAAATTATATTAGACATTAGACACAAACCATCTGTCTTCAATGCTATGCTTTTTTAGCCTGGTACTTAAAAAATCATGTTAACTATTTTATTTGCAATACAGTAGCACGAGGCAATCCTAATCAAGAACTTTTTTCACAACCTGCAAAATAAGGAGCATCCTGTCCAGCTGCTCTAATAATTTAAGCCTAGATCCCACAGGATCGATTCAACCTAGCACAAGATTGCAGCTCAGCCTCTTTCCTCAGTAAAGGATCAAAATAACATCATATGGGCCAAATGCTGATCCCAAGACTCTGGGAGCTTTACTAGTCAGTGCTTTAATACTCAAACCGTTGCAAGTCATTAAAAATAAAAGCTAAGCAAGGGCTTGCTTGGCCAGAAACACTTTACCAGTTATTAGTCTACTAGGGTATCTATGCAACACCTGAGAGCATCGAGCACATAAAATATACTAATAAAGTTGCACTGATTAGAAATTAATTATAAGTTTTACTCTTTTTACAAAGCAAAGAGAAAACACAGAAAAAGTGCTACTGAAAAGTAGCAAAGTGTCCAAAAGAACCCTGAAGTACAATTTGACAAAGCAGAATTTATGTTTAGCTATTACCTCGTTCATTACATTTTATGGAAAATATGCTACTTCCAACAAAAGATTATGTAAAAACACCAAATATAAACCACTGCTATTGACAAAGCCATCAGATTAAAAAAAATGCATCCCACCCACTAACCATAATAAAAAACTATTATCTCCATTTAGTAAGTGTGGATAATTAAATCCATTCTGGAGGAAAAATATGTTTTGTTTAATGAAATGAGAGATTATTTTTGATGCTAAGAAATCAAATGCACTCTGGAACTATTAGAAACCCTACTCTGAATAGTCCTGTGCCTCAGACAGTGAATTAAAAGATGGATTGTACAAACAACTACCATTTAGCATAGCTCTTACTATCCTAAGTAATCCAAATAGATACTAAGCAAATTATAGCTCTAATTAATGCTTATCAGCAGTGGTAGAATAACATTAACATGATGTATTTCCATTGCCATACTGTTTAGAAGCCACAGTCATTAAATAAGGACACTTTGGTAGGTAACAGACGAACAGAACAGAGCTTATAAATTCTTTGAGATAGTAACCCAAGAAGAAAGCTGAAACGATAGCTTGAAAAGATAATTTTCCTTGATTTAACCTGGGACTAAAAGGCAGCAGCAAAAAAAGTGGAGCTGTGAAAGAGATTCTCTTATCCTATTCTACCTTCACCACTCACATGAAGTTTGCAACATCAGGCACCCAATAAAAGACAAGACAATGCGATCAGAAATTACCATGTTGGATGGGCCACAAAGAAACTGTGGCACCTCGTTCTCATGTACTGGATGTTCACAAGCCTCTATATAGGAACACATACTTGTGTCCAGACTGCTTTTAAATCATGCTGGAGTGCACATTCAAAACACAAAGGCAGGACAGCTCTCATATCCAGAGCACTTCCTAACTGAGCTTAGTACAGATGTGAGCTGCCCTATTAAGGAATAAAACCTCTAAAAAGAACACCTAAGATGTGTCCAAAAAGGATACAGTTTGCAATTCGGGACTACTTCGTGAATCAGTTATATTCCAATCCTTTCAGTGAGACAAGGTTTGTTGGTGAAAACAAACATACATGATTCCCAAAACAGCTTCTAGAGAAAGAGGACATTATCAACTGCATTGGCAAACATCAAAACAAAATAAGCATACCAAAAATACAATAAAGAGAATAAACTTGTCATAACTCTGTTAAAAGGAGAGTGGATTCACTTTTCTTAGACATAATTCTCTATTTCCTCAGGTTTCAAGAGGAATTAAAACTGCATAGCTGGTATTAGTGAATGAAATATCGAGATTGCTGTCATTACTGTTGTTTCAGACCAAAATTTAATTTGCACTTTCCTCTATACATTAAAAGTCCATGATTAAAGGACTTTTTGAGTCTTTTTTTCTTTGCTAGAAGTGTCCACACTTTCTTATCTTACACCCATAGCACTTAAAATTAATGGATTTTATCTAAAAGATACAGCAGTCATAATAAATGTTTAAGATGACTATTTAAATTTGGGCTGTATTAATAGTACAATGTAAAGAATCCTAATTTTATTGGCCTTGATGAGTCTAAGATTATACTTACTCAGGCATTTTATCTTGCTTGCCCTTAAAACAGTTCACTTTAAATGCAATGAATTATATTTCTTAATTTTTATGAGCTTTGTTCACTTCCATAGATTTCATTTGAGAATAGAATTATTTCTAGTACTTACTGGAATACTGATAAAAAAACTATTGAATGCATTTTTCTGTGTCTATAGTTAAAAATCATTTGAACTCATCTGGAGGAGTCAGATTCTTAGTTTTGCATAAATGAGATACTGCCTCAATTTATGTCCATTGCTACGGCACACGGAGTTACAGGAATCATCACAGACACTCAATTACAAAATAAGGTTCAGAAATGTACAATTAGTCACAAATTCTGAGGGCAGGTCCCTTGGAACATCATACATAGTATTTATTGAAATGTATTTCGACTTGACTTCACAATGAAATTTTGCAAGATTTCTCTCCAGTTTCTGAAAGCCTTTTTAATTCAATGGCAATTAATTATTTCACTCATGCACATACTAATTCCAAAATATAATCTCTATAATAGGGTCAATACAGTCTGTAGAGCCATCAAAAGTGCTTCAAGCTACAACATGGAGAACTCGAGTGGATACATTTAATGGTGGTACAAAATGGCAGGTTTCAATGGAACTGCACAGCATTGGCAAGTAAAGAGCCACACCAATTAGACAGGGAACACATTGTACAGGACAGTATATCAATATCCTGGAGCATCATTGCACTTTACCTAAACAGGCTTTCTTTTTCCTTTGGTAGTTGCAACAAGTAGAGGGAATAGGCAAGAGGAGTTCATAAAGGAGCGCTGGAGGGAATAAACATTTACTGATTCTGCTGGTATCAAAAAAGTAATAGCAAGTTAGATGTCATGCTGCTCCAGAGCTTGTAAAGAGGTAGGTGACTCCCTTTAATACTGGCAACATTTACTGCCTCAGAAACTAAAACTCCCTTGACCTGAATAGAAATGGTCACTGTCAGTACAGTTGCATAAATACAAGAGTCAAATATTTCAGTTCAGGTGCTGTGGAACTACCTGAGCAGTCCTATTACTCATAACAAGGAGCAGCTCAACCAGAACTAAAATTAACTAGAAGAACTTGTATGTTGAAAACTGTTCATGACAAATTTTAATGGACCCGAATCAATGGTCGCTCAAGTCAATTGGAGTCTCTGGTATTGGTATTTGTATCATATGTTTTAAAACATATTAAGTATTCAGTTCCTATAAGTGCTGAGTGCCTAATTACTGTTAAAAGTCTGTATGTATGTGTCTTAGACTAAGCCACTGAGAAAAACAATGTTGTGACAAAAGTGATCTAAATCTGGAGCTTTAAAGTGATGAACGATATAGAAATACTACTGCTGCCTATCGGCTTCTTCTGTCTCTGAGGTCTACTTAAAAAAAATAAATACATTTCATACATCCTTCTTTCATGTCTATTTGAAATATGGTGACTGTTATCATAGAATCACAGAATGCTTTGAATTGGAAGGGACCTCAAAGATCATCCAGTGTTCCAACCCCTCTGCCATGGGCAGGGACATCCTCACTAGACCAGGCTGCCCAAAGACCCATCTAACCTGGCCTTAAACGCCTCCAGGGATGAGGCTTCCACAACCTCTCTGGGAAACCTGTTCCAGTCACACACACCAAGCTATCCCAAGCTTGCCAAAAAACTATATATGAAGTCACTCAAGCCTAACCTTGCATAAAATCCTGCACACACTATCATACACAAACCTAAACCAATTAATTTAATTTTCTTCATGCTTTAATCATTCATATTTATGATACACTTCAAAGATGTAAAAGGAAATAAAGACACCATTTACTTGCTCTGCAGCATTAACTTGTTCTAACAGTTTGTCCAGCCCTGTTTAACATCAGCAGTTGGCCTTGAGATGTCCTTTTTCAAACAGTTTATCACAGAAACAACCACCTCGCCATTTAAGAAAAAAAAAAGTGTGTTAAGGCAGAGGGAAATCTCTGCTTTTCTGATGCAAAGCTGTGAGTTTTAGATAATCTTAAAGAACAGTCAATTCACAGAGGAACTGCACATTCAGATAGTTTCAATGAATATGTACACATAGAGTCTTTTGATTGTTTTCCTTAAAAGAAAATATTAAATCAAAGCAAAGCCAGTTAGGCCTATTACAAAAATTATTTGTTGTGCACACTTCAGTGTGTTTCAGAAACAGGTTTTCTTAGTAATAAATATTTCCTACAAGGAGGAAGACTATTTTAGTTCATGTTTTTCCAAATAAAGAAAGAAAAAAGGCCAAACTCTTATCTTAACTTGGTTAAACCATTCTATTTTAAACTTATCAGTGATTAAATTAAAAAAAAACCCACTTAAGCAGGGTAAAAGAGAATGTTTTCTAGGGCTAGCTTCTTATGTAACTAGTTTGGATCTTGTGTGTACTTCATGCTACTTCTAGTTCTCACATATTGCACTCATCCAAGAGCATTCTAAAGTATTGTCTCCTTTGTCATCATATTCCTTTACGTCTTTCCAAAGGATAGTTTGCATCTCAGTTTCTGAGAGATACTGCAGAACAGACGAACAGCCAGTTGAACACATCTTATTGCTCACTGCTCACAGATTTAAGAACTGTTCACCACACTCTAGACTCCACTCTGCCCTGGTCAGGCCCCACCTGGAGTATTGTGTCCAGTTCTGGGCTCCCTGGTATAAAAAAGACAGGGATCTCCTGGAGAGAGTCCAGAGAAGGGCTACGAAGATGATTAAGGGCCTGGAACATCTCCCATATGAGGAAAGGCTGAGTGAGCTGGGGCTGTTCAGCCTGGAGAAAAGAAGACTGAGGGGGGACCTAATTAATGTTTATAAATATCTTAAGTATGGGATGCAGGGGGAATTGGCCAACCCCTTTTCAGTGGTCTGTGGAGACAGGACAAGGGGCAATGGCTGTAAACTGGAGCACAGGAAGTTCCGCACCAACTTGCGGAAGAACTTTTCCCCAGTGAGGGTGACTGAGCACTGGAATAGGCTGCCCAGGGAGGTGGTGGAGTCTCCTTCACTGGAGATATTCAAGACTCGTCTGGACGCCTATCTGTGCAATATGTGCTAGGGAGCTGCTTTGGCAGGGGGGTTGGACCTGATGATCTCTCGAGGTCCCTTCCAACCCCTACGATTCTGTGATTCTGTGACTTGAGCCTCTTGATCTTTCCATTTCATGTCCAAATGCAACTTCCATGATCCTTTTTTCCTGCTGCACACTTCTTTAATGAAGATTTCCCTTGTGTATTTATTATAGTACATAAAAGCAATTTGAGTTATTTCTGTGATAAACTAGAAGAAAACAGCACTGAACCAAAAAACCAAAGTACAATGATATACAGAATAAACATTTGAAGTGTAAGTTCATAAAATTATTTTGTGTATTGACACCAAATAGATACTAATATTACACTGAACTGTAGCAGAGGCCTAGAAACCTGAAATTGTTGAGTAATAGCATATAAATGATTGATGACTGAATGATATGCCTCCTAAACTGCACATTTTCACTTACAAGACACAGCTAATCATTCCCTCTGGGTTAACTTTGAGGAAGGCTCTGAACCAACATGCTGAGATGTCCCAAGCAACTTGTAAACAATTCAAGATTAATTTTATTTGTTAGGAGTGAAGACAAGAGGGTTCCCATCTTGAGGAGAAGGGCCATTCTCTAATTAGGCCGCCTTTTGAGAGACCACGGTTGTGTCTTGCTAGTTTCTGGAAACATCACATCCTGTCAATAATGCTAGTAATTTCTGTAGAGAGCCTGTTGCTAATTAATGTAAAAAACAAAGCCATGCAACTGAAAAGCTGAAGTAGGAATCAGTAGGAATCTAGCATAAAAAATTTGGGTATCCTGGAGAAATTCAAAACTATTATTCTAATTAAACTTATTTCTAAAGAAGCTTTAGGGTTTTTTTCCATTCAAGAGACAGAAATCTCCCCTAAGATCCCCTGAATTTTGAACCTGCAGTTAATTTGGATCCTCTTAGTTTCATCTGTAATAGCTGTCTGCCTTTCTTCTCCATTGTATTATCTAATGGATGTCAAAGCACGTTTTCTATGTGAACCAGAGCAGTTGTGGTCTCTGCAAACACTATTAAAACATCAGTCACAAAAGGGGCTGGGGTTTGCATCTCTTGCTTGCCTTCTCATCATTAAACGTAATAAAAAGTCAGGATCTGGACTAAATACTTTGAAGTAATGGAAAGTAAATCTCTTGACTGCCCAAAACTAATATCTTCCATAGCTACACTTTTCCATTTAGCGTCTTAAAGGGAAGGAGACATGGAGAGAGAGACTAATCTCTGTCTTTATTAAAATCACCACACTCAAAGCTAGCAAACCTCTATCAATTACAATTTAAGTTAATGATTTTTTTTTTCCAGACTGCCCACTCTACTGTTAAAGAAAAACTTCCTCTCCTGTCAATTCCAGTTAAAAGGATGGGGGAGAAGTGTTCTGGAACCAAGCCTTCCCCTTGGGTATGTTTCAGTGACACAGGGATAAGAGCTGGAGCTATGTCCTGCTGGACTCCCAGGTCTGACATTCTGCAGGCTGTCAGCTACTGCTCTTTTGGATGCACTCTCCACATCTTCCAGCCCAAAGCATATCCACATCTAAGGCACAACCAAGATTTAAGGACATTAATGTACACAATATTATGTTTTGCTCAACTACAAACACATTCTGAAATTCTATAGAATCTCTCAGCGTTTATTTGCAACATAAAAAATTAAGTTGTTCTGGATTTTAACCTAGAGGCTTTGCTCACAATTTCTGCTAAACTTGAGAGTAATTAAACATAATACAAAGTGGTGTCAGGTTGGATTAGCTTTCAGGAACTACAGTACCAACAAAGAGCATCTCTGTTCATGTTAATGGGAACCCTTTGTACTATGGCATTGTTATGTAACCCCCAGAATTAGTATCAATGAACTTGAAATGACAACAGCAACCCCCTGACTTAATGCTATTCACTGAATTGAATCAGTGATTTCACCATTATATAAAAAGCAAATATCCATAAATTAACATTTACTAACTATCCACCCTGTCACTTTTTGAGTGACAAAGTATTTTAAAAGGAAAAAAAGGAAAAGATTGCCTTTTCTAAGCACAAATCTTCCTTCCCACCTTCAGTGAAATTACTAGAGACAAGAAACTATAATGCTGCAGGAACTACAAATGCCAAAATACACTTTCAGATAATCCTGCTAAATCTGCTCACAAACCCACCCATCAGTGTTTAGAAATACCACACTCTTCTCTCACGTAAGCTGTCCAAACAAAGCCACCTCTATTTTCAAACCAAGGACTGGGAATTCGTGTAACTTCTGTCATCACACATTTTATTGTAGCAATTGGCAGGTTAGATGGTCATAAAAACAAACACTGAAGTTTACACTACAACAGCTAGCAACTGTCATTTACTTTAAACCCCAAGAGTGTAGCATTTTGCTCACAGCACTGGGCAGAATTCCCATTTTATTTCTGTAAAATCATAGATAAATTAATTACATAGAAGGAGATATATTTATATATAATATTCCCACTTGCAACTCTACTGCTTTTATCGGGGGTTCACAAAAAATGGTAGAATAAGCTCAGCTTCAGAGGTAAAAAAGTAAGCAATAAGCATAATAGACTTTTTTATACTACAAATCTGTCTGGCATAGACAGAACAGTTGATATACAGCTCGATATGTATGGGCTTTTAATATAAAATCATGGACAATGCCTAAGATGGTAAAATAGCAGTAAGTAGCAGTAGTTCCAGCAGTAAGCAGGCTCACAGTAAGTCTGGTTTGCTATCCCTATGTTATGTTTACATTTGACAGCAACCATAAAAAACACTTGGAAAGAGTAGAGCTCTTATTATCATCTTTATTTTCTGTCCTATTAAACTCTCAACCCATGAGTTTTACCTTTTTTTTTTTTCCCCCTCCTCGATTCTCTCCCCCACCCCATTGAGCAGGCGGTGTGGAGGGGAAGGGAGACAACTCCTGGGTGGCTGCTTTATCTGCCAGCCAGGGGAAACCACAATAGGAACAGATTGAGTGAATCACACCAGCCTGAAAGCCCAGCCCTGGAGACTGGACTGCTGCAAGATGTGGTACAACGTAAATGCTATCCCAAATGTTGGGGTTTTTTTTGGTTCTTTCTGCAAAGTTGCAGGAACTAGATGTTTTTGTTGCCTATTTTCTCACAGCTCAGAAAAGGCATTTGCTGCCTGAACAGGAAGCTTTTCCCCAACCCCAAAATTTATTTATGGAATAAAACACTACCACGAAAGATTTAGGCTATTGCAAACACGAATGCAGTACACAAACAACATATTAAATGCAGGTATAAGAAAATCTGCTTTAATAAGCTAAACACTACAGAACCTACCAGAATACAGTGTTCCTAAACATAAAAAGTTGCCATCAATGTGTGTGTTGAACATTTTTCAGGAAGCAAACTTTCCATTCAGGTATAAATTAACACAGATCCAGGAACATGTGTTCCTGGAGGTAGAAACCCCCAGCTAGCCAGTAGGGAGCACCACTGAGCATCTTGTTATTTGCTCCTGTAGGTACAAATTTTTTCAGTTAAGCTGATGGTCTAGGTCAAATTTAAGGGAAAAGAAATCTATTGTTAAATACGCAATTTAAATACAGCTAGCAAGATAGTATTTCTACCAAGAACAAATACTCCTCACAAAGCATATTAAACTTGCATCCTTTTGTCTACTTTAAAATCCAGAGAGAATTGTTCAGTTACTTGAACAATATAGCAGACATCTAGGGGAAAAGCAGCTATTTTATTTTTTGCTGTGTTTTAATGCATCATGTACAATTATGATGCATTAAAATTCAAACCAAGATAATTTTCAAACCTCAATAACAACTTGAAAGTGCCACTGTTCTTCAATTACTTTTGAGAGCTGAAGCAGGAAAAAGCAGGTAATTGTCTCCATCATTTTCACAGCTCTGAGTTTTTCTGTGTCCAAGAAATATGGAAAGAGGTATTTCAAGAAGCTCACTTTGTGTTACAAAACTACAGAAATGAAAATACTACCACATAGAACCTTATTTTAAAGCAAAACCTACCATATGGTATCCTAAAGCAAGGTAACATTTATGTTTATTTTGCCAGGCAGATTTCCCAGTAAGAGATGTAAGATACAGTATCCTTTCTTTAATTTATCTGCAAGTTACCCGATGAACTCCTATAAAAATTACTTAAACATAAATATCCTTATCCCTGCCCTTATAGTAGTCAGTATTGCCTCTTTTTTCTTTATTGCCTTGTTTCTCCTGTAATTCATTTTTCCTGAAATATAAGACGCATCAGTCCCTGCACACATTCAGGTTAGGTATGAGGAAATCAGGTAGAACAGTTTAAGGAAATAATGTTTCATTTTTAAGTCCCGTTATATTTATGAAATTGGGACCTATAGATGCAAAGTAAACCTAAAGCAATTTGGCGACATTCTGATCTGCTATGAACAGGCTGTTCAGTGAATAAGCAACTATTTCAAGGGTAACATTTGAAAATGTGCCAAAGCAACAGATTTATTGATTAAAACAATAAAATGGCCATATTTAGATATGATCCAAAGCCCTTTAAAGTCATAAAAAGCATTCTGCTTGGCTTCAGTGGGCTCTGCTTAGGGACACAGTTAAAAATAATAAAGGTCATTCATTACAGGACCATGTAAGACCAAGACGTTAAACACAACCACTGTGTTTTAAGAGGACAGATGTGATATGGAATTGACTCTGCATGTTGAGTGAAAGAGTAGTATAATCTGACATTTATTTTGATCCTGACGTTAGAAAGACTATATGACATCATTTTGTCCTCAAGTCACATACCTTTTAACATACATTCTTACCTTTTAAAGACGGGAAATACATTCTTTCTTTCTCCATAGAAAAGATGCCTATCTGACTTGAATGTAACAAGGATTACTGAAGATATTGTCTTAGTGTTTCTCAGGATTTTTATAGAACATTATTAATACTCATATTTGAAAGCCTCACCACGCAAACCTCTTGAGAAAAAAAAAAAATCAGTTGTAACTAAACCAGAATGAGAACATCAAAACAGAGGCAAAGATATATAAAAGTTCTACAAAATATATTTAGGATCAGGAATTTATTGCTTCAGGTTCTTCATTCTGTGAGACAAACCATGGCAAACATTTACAGGACAAGCAGACTTGTCAGGGAAATCAGAGGCAAAGAACTTACTCAGTGTCAGTGTGAAAAGGGTAAAGGTCTTTAAGATTTAGTTCCTAGAATATCCAAAATGTTTTATTCTTTGATTACAGCTGTGCTGGCTTTGGCTGGAATAGAGTTAATTTTCTTCACAGCAGCTAGTATGAGCTTGCTGTTCGGATGTGCGCTAGATAATAAATTTCGTCTTGATAATAGAGGGACATTTTCATTGTTGCTGAACAGCCACTCACTCTCCCCTGGTGGGATGCAGGGATGTATCAGAAGAGTGAAACTGAAAAAAAGTTGAGATAAAGTCAGTTTAATAGGTAACACAAAAACCAAACACACAAGCAAAGCAAACAAGGGATTCATTCCCCATTTCCCAAGGGCAGGCAGGTGTTCAGCCATCCCCAGGAAGAGCAGGGCTCCATCACACAGAACAGTGACTTGAGAAGACAAATGCCATAGGTCTCAACATCCCCTCCTTCTTCCCCCAGCTTTATACACTGAGCATGACATCATACAGTATGAGATGTCCCTTTGGGCAGCTGGGGTCAGCTGTCCTGGCTGTGTCCCCTCCTGACTCCTCGTGCACCCCCAGCTACTCGCTGGTGGGATGGGGTGAGGAGCAGAAGAGGCCTCAACTCTGTGTAAGCACCACTCAGCAGGAGCAAAACATCCCTGAGTTATCAGCACTGTTCTCAGCACAAATCCAGAACACAGGCCAATACCAGCTACTGTGAAGAAAATTAATTTGATTCCAGCCAAAACCAGCAGAGTATCCGGAGAAGGAAGCCAACCTGAATAGGCTCACATATCAGATCAGTAAGAGACAGGAATGGAAAACTGGTTCCCAAGTCACCAGATAACATGAATTACATAGCTTGCAAAGCAGCAAGAAAGTTGTAAATAGCTAAATAGCCTGATTGAGCCGAGGATTTGGAACACTTTGTCAATAAAAATAACAGATCTAAGGGTGGTTTAAATTAATTAGCTACCCTAAGACTGTGATTTTATCCCCATATAAGCAATACACAATATATTTAGGCTTTCTGCCTATTTACAACAGCACTGCTGCAGCAGAGAGAGCTCTTCACAAAAATACACTTGGTTAAAAAAAAGTTTATAAAGAAAGATAGAAAAGCCTCCATCCCTGAGCTCAGAATTACAAGGAAAAACAGGAGGAAAATGTGTAGTCTTAGTTGTTTTCCTCTACTTTTGCAAATTTCTACCCTCATTTTCGAGTAGGTAAGCATCCGACAGCTGCCAATGAAATGTCAGGTCAGGCAAACAAAGTCATTTCAAAAACCTTGAAGTGGGTTGATCAAAAAATAATCATAACAACTTACTGTAGGGCTTTCCTCCAAAGCTTTAGATTTCTTCCCTTTGCTACTAAAGGTAATAAAATATACTGTCTAGTTCAAGAGATGAGAAGCTTTCTAGAATCATTTTTTTACTTTTTAAAAATAATTTAATCGCTTTGGTCTGGTATTAGAAGAATTCCAAATATCATAGAGAAGTCTCCAATTAATTATCTTCACTTTATATACTTATAACACCAAAGTCTGCATGCACAGAAAAGAGTATCTAACATTAAATTCTTTAAAAGACAAGAATTTTCTTATGTTTCTGGAATGATTTATTATCTAAGTACTCATTGAATCATATGAAATAAAACTGACTCAATGGGGATATTTAGCTCTGCTACCCTTTTAAAGAGGAACTTCTCAAAAGTGTGATAACTACCCAACACATTTAATGGTTCTGCAACAGCCAGCTTTACTGACAGCACCTTCAGGAGATGTCATGCCAGTAAACCTGCTTTCATTGATGCCTTGCAGTTAAGAAAAACACAATCATCAAAACGAAAGAAATTCAAATTAGGCATTATTCAAATTGAATCACTGTTAAAAATTAATTGTTACCTTAGACTATTACTGTAATTTATATTTTTCTTCATTTTCTCTTTAAAAGCTACACGTTAATCTATTAGATTTTTATTGATATTCAATCAATACTGTGATAATTTGAGTACATCTGTTTTTTCCATTTTATTTCTGCCTTAGAGCTTGAGTCATACAGAACTTCTCAGAAATCATAAATATGCATTTCCAAGTTACTACAGGATTCAGATCTCAAGGACATAAAAAAGACGGTTGTTTTGTGATATTTTTTCCGATTTGTCTCTAGAAGAGCAGAATCATTTCACTTTTTGAGGTGAATACAGTCTTCCTACTGACATAAAACTCAGATAGCTTGGAGACAAGGTAGAGATGTAGGTCTGTAGGGAGAGAAACCAAGTACAGCAAAACTAAAGGACACTTGAGCTACCTGTCAGATATGAAAGTGTCCAAAATCTTCTATGGTACAGTTTAAAATTCCTTTCTTGGTGATCTATAAGTGGCATTCATTTCTTCACCAGATTTTTCCAGTGTTGATTATCAGACAAGAATAGAACCAAGCTCCATAACAGATGTGAAAAAGGTTTACAGATAATTGTGCCATAATTAAAACTATCCTAATTGGATGGATTATGTTAGCATTTTCTTGCCATGGTTACTTTTTCTATTATTACCTCAGAAAATTTTGATCACAAGGCCAAAGCAGGGAGGTTGCTAATTACTTTTAACTTCCCATCTGTGTTCTTTGAAAATTATACCACTTTAGGAGTACGGTGGGAAGGCTTCAGCGTTCTGCAACACAATCCAAGAACTGGAGATTCAGAAAGAAGTGCTGGCCAAAGATAGTGCTGCTATCAGACAGTGCTTTTGATTTCAAAGCAAAACCTAAGCCACAGAATATGCTGGCTTAAGGACAAACACAGTGCTTCTAACACACTGAATGCGTGAAGGCGCTATCACTTTTGGCAGCAGTCTAGCCCCTTGACTGTTTAATTATTTCACTTTTGAGCAACAGAGCTATTCCATGTTTGCTTTTAGCTGATCTCAACTATTTAAATGACTGAAACACTCATGATTCGTAATCAATAAGAAAGATCTCAGGGCTGATTTAACTGTCAAATTGGGCTATAAAAGGCTTTCATTAGAGATGCTTTGCCCGTGAATGATATGACTCAATTACATGAGGATGAAACAGTTAAATCACTCTATTCTGTAACTTACAGCCTATGGCTTATTACTCTCAATGAAGCAGGAATCTTTAAAATTGAAATAACACAAAGTTATGTATTGGTAGCCTTAGTGGGGAACCAAATGTAAACCTTCTACCCAGGAGTATCATTTATTTAAATATGCTAGGAACCCAAACTCTAGTTCTCAACCCACCCTCAGTAATTTTGCTTTGGTGCAGCAAATGGATTTCCAAGATGTCACTACCAATTTACACCAGCATAAAGGGTAGTTGATCATTTTAGAGTGAACCAATAGTGCAGAGAACAGAAAACCAGCAAGTCCAGACAGCAGGAGGATGAACATTTAAAAGCAGGACATGCTCTAAAAAAAATGGAAAAGAATGCCCTGAAGAACAAGATGTTAAAGTTCATCTATGAAAACAAAAGCAATCCAAAATTAGAAATGTATAGCAAAGCAGAGCGGGAAATCAGACTCCTAATCAGGTAGTATGACTACTAAGGATAATTAATTTATCCAGATTTAGAAAACCTTTAACACGCATTTGCAAGGTCAGCACATTGCATAGAGTTACCTGAATGCATTCAGAATAGACAACAGTATCAAGGCAGTGCATTTTACATTGCTGTAATAGTAAGTCTAAATAGAAAGACTCACCCAAACAAAATAATTTCTCATTTTTGGCACAGCATCATAACTGAATAAAAATTACTACTTAAAGAAATTGTTGTGAACCATTAAAAAAAAGCTTAGAAATTAGCTCACTTTCCAAAAGTCCAAATAAAATCTTTGAGGCCAGGTATCGTGTGTTTCCATGAAAAGCTCTACTTTATTTCATCCTTTTACTCATACATAAATTTGACTACCAACTCAGAAAGCTAAACCACCTCGGCAATAAATAAAAGAATACACCAACCATTCACTTCTGACTTTCCTTCATAATTACTTTTGTACATTAAGAACATTGCCTGTGACATGGGATGCAAGCCAGAAAAGGCAGGCAGAAAAAACAGCAAGGCAAGATCAAGGCCTAACTACACAACATGCCCTTCCTCAGTTTCTTACAAATACAAGTGTTTTTTACGGAGGAATCTCTCTCAACTGGAAACTTTGGCCTTAAATTCTTGCATTCAGCCTTTTTTCCTCTGAAGTTCAGACTAAACCACTTTGTTAAATAGTAGTTAGGCACCGTTGAGCAATTCAAGGACCATTTCCCAGGTCAGATTTATCACCAAGCCACTGTTTTACACTGTTGTAATGCAAGCAGAATCAGGCAAAATAGACTTTTGCAACTAAAAGACAGATCTTATGCTTTGCCGTGTTTCCAGTATAATTTTTTTTAATAGTTTCTTAAATTAGAAGGAAATATCTTTACCCATCCCATAAAATACTTCTTTCTTAAACTGCAAATCTCAATTGTTGCCAATGACCTGCTAATGGAGCAATGTAAGGACTCAAATGCAATTAACTTTTCTCCCTAGCCTCTGACCTCCTTATTACCATCCTGCAATCAGGGCCCTCATGTAGTTTTCAGAAATAACTGATCATCTAACACATTTTCTACAACCATTAGAGACTATTCCAACTATTTTTTCCTTGGTTATATTAATGATATTCAACTCTTGGTACATAAAGCTGTTACATAAGGACAACATCATTTCATTTTAGTATTTGTAGGCTGCTTTCAAACCAATGGGTTATTCAGTGTGCTCAGTTATCTCGAGGTTATTTATTCCACTTCTGTGCACATCTTGCAAGTCTTTCATCATGCAACATTCACATACTCCAAAGAAAAAATATTCGCTGGTATTGAAAAAGTAAGGATGTGAATTTGGTAAGTTTGTATAGGAGGCTGCATAGACAATATTTGCTGCACATGAGAAAAATCTTTGCAATGTCAAAGTTATTTCATTTCCTTGCATGAAATGTACTGGAATATATTTCTTGATAAATACGTTATTCTAGAATAACAACATTGGGGTTAAAACTTGACAACAGTTATAAATCAGAGGCTGTGGATAATACTTGTTTTCAGACTAAACATTCTCCTTTATGTTCAATCTGTTAGAAAACTGTCCTTATTAGAAATGCATATACACTTTATATCTCCAAGACAGACTAGAGCTTCCCATAGCTCCTTTACCTCTGTGCAAAAGGTGAAGTGTGAAAGGCTGCATCAAGAATTACTGTAATCGAGTGTTGCAGAGGCACCGCTCCCTATCACCAACACTAAAATTTTCAAAATCAACTTGGCAAACAAAAATAAAGAACAAAATTCTCTAAAAGAATAGCACCTGATTCAGTCTTTCCTGTTTTCTCTCATTTGAGACCATGAGTGCTCCTGGACTACACAATCTAGTACTGCTGTAAGCTCTATGGACTTCTTAGCCCCAAAGTACATAGTAATAATACTGCACAATCAGATCAACCAATCAGCACTGATTCTTCCTCACCTTGCTATTTACCTGAGGACCTCTTCCATCCAGCTCTTAAACATTTACATGTTGTAGCAATGCCACCTCCAAAAATAAAGCTTTCTCTAAGATCAGGCACTGAAGCAAGGCAAACATTATTCATCTCTTATAGACTATAAGATCATCTATGACCAGGTTTTAGGAGCAAAAGTATTATAATGGTTAGACTTCTGCTCCTCAATCAATATCCAATTTGTTTATTTATGGCAGACAAGACCTGTACTAATTCTACTAGTGCACCAAACAAATCTACTTGCCTTGTGGTGTAACCAGAGGTACCAGTTGTACAAATTGCACAGTGTGAGCACCTGGTCACTGCCTGGTGAGCAGCTGAACAAAGGTATTTGGGCACCTAACTAGGCCCGTAGCTGCCTACTGGAACGTTGTACAAAAGATCCTAACCAAGCCAGGCAGCTAATGTTCAGAGAAGTCTCATAAGGCCTGGCTGAAATGTATCTCTGAATGTCTCTACTACATTTCCAAGAACTTCCCACAGTGGGCAACCAGTTTTAAACACCACTGATGGGGAGGCAGGGAGAAAGCCCGCATTTTGGGGTTTGAGGATGGCACTACACGTTTAACAAATACTGTATGAGATCACAGGAGGCACTGGAGGAGCAATGATGGCACATTGTAAAATCCAGCACCGCGTTTTTAAATATGTACTGATATACTATCTTTTAATTACACATTTTAAAACCTGAGGAGTATAATCAAATATCATTGTATACACAATTTACACCTACATATAATTACCATATATCTTAGGAGTTTCTGTTTAGAATACAAAAGTTGAAAGCCTAATCAGCATCCAGCAAGTGTTAATTACACATTGTAAGCTTATATTCTGATAACATTTTGAAAAGCACCTAACTGATTTACAATGCAAAGAAAATTGAATGCACAAACTGAGTTTCAAGTAAGGTATCTATTATCCATTGCATTTTTGTGAGTAGTAATTGTTTTGAATACATTTCCTCATGGGTGTATATGTGGTGCGTACAATACTGAATTAACATATAACACCAAAACTTCTCAGAAGGGGACTTTTTTGCCTTGGAAGAAGCAAAATTGGTTTTAAATTTAAAATTGTCACAGTGGGTCTGAATTAAAATCACGTGCAATCCCAGTTCAGATTTTGGTTTAAATAGAATTCTCAAATTTTATCAGTATAAAAGAGCAAGACACCACACTTTTGCTACATGCCTAACAACTTCGACTGCTGCAGAGCATCTAATTCTACCAACTGACAAGAGCAGAGATCCATCTTAGTAAAGACTCACCACTGAAAAAAAGGACACATAAGCCAATGACAAAGCGGAGGAGATCACATATTAAAAGACAAAAAGTGGAAATCACATATTAAAGACAATACAGAAAAATTTGCATTCTCTCATCCGTTATGTAGTTCTTGCATATTGTCCGTGCTACCACTTACAGAACTTATTTGATATTCTTATCTTTAACTTGAACTATTAAAACACCATAAAACTTCAAAATTAAGAGACAAGACTTGGCATGAAAGTACTAACTCTGAAAAACAAGGAACTCAGATCTATACTTCTATCAAATAATTATATGAAAGATAAATCTACCCATCATTTAGTTACATCAGGTTTACTTTGATGTACCTTACCCCATACAAAAATTTGGTGTAAAGGTTCTATTTATATTGATCTCCCCAACAATACATAATTATTTAAGTCTACTTGCTTTCCTGCTAAATGGGCTTCAACACACATCCAAATTTCTCATTAAAACAATGACCTTGAACTCTGATAAACAAACTGTCCTTCTTCTGTGCATATTAAGTGAACAAGCAAATCCCTTGAAATATGGTAAGTTTATGGACATTAAAACTTGCACATTTCAAATGTAACAGTGTATTTGAAAAGTTTAGTATTTTCTTTTTCTATTCTATTACACAATGACATTTATAATAGGAAATACTTTTAAAAATTATTGTCATCAATTAGTTTATAAGCAAATACTGTTATAAAACTTCATTTGATTAATCTCTTGTACAGCAATAATCTAATAGTGAAGAAATGTGATGTAATGGATGGAATACACATTTTTCTCTCAATTATACGGTACTTGATTGTAATTAAACTATGTGGATAGAACAGCTGATACTACAGCTTGCTAGATTAAATATCAAGATCATATATTTTACTTTATGTGGTTGGATAATCCTGGCTAGACACCAGGTACCCACCGAATCGCTCCATCACTCCTCCTCCTCAGATGGACAAAGGGAGGGAAAATACAATGAAAGGCTCATGGGTCTGGTAAGGACAGGGACATCACTCGCCTGCTACTGTCATGGGCAAAACGGACTCAATTTGGGAAAAATCAGTTTATCAAAATCAGAGTAGGGTAACGAAAAGTAATACAAAATCTTAAAATACTCCCTTCATCCCTCCCTTTTTCCCAGACTCAACTTCACTCTTGATTTTTCCCACCTCCTTCTTACCTGAGCAGCACAGAGGAACGTGGAATTGGGGTTGCACTCAATTCAACACACACTGTCTCTGCCACACCTTCCTCCTGAGGGGGAGGCCTCCTCACATTCTTTCCCTGCTCCAGAATGGGGCCTGTCTCACAGCATAGTCCTCCACACACTTCCCCAACAAGTCCTTGAAATGGGGGCTGTAGTTCTTCACCAACTGCCCCAGCAAGGGTTTCTTCCATGGTGTGCAGAACTTCAGGACCAGACTGCTCCTGAGTGGGTCCCCAATAGGGTCACAAGCCCTGACAGCAAACCTGCTCCCAATATGGGTTTTTCTCTATCCACAGGCTACAGGTCCTGCCAGAAACTATCTCCAGCACAGGTTTCTCATGGGGTCACAGTATCCTTCAGGTGTCTCCACCTGCTGCAGTATGGGGTCTCCCACAGGCTGCAGGGGAATCTCTGCTCCAGCGCTTCTTCACCCTCCTTCTGCACTGACCTTGGTGTCTGCAGAGTTGTTCCTCTCACATTCTCAAAACTCTCTTTGGCTACACTTGCTTAGCAGTTTTTTCTCCTTTCCTAAGCATGTTATCCTAAGCATGTTATCCCAGAGGTGCTACCATCCACTGACAGACTTTGAGCTGGCTGGGATTGGCTGTGAGACAATTCTAGCAGCTTCTCACACAAGCCAGCCCTGTAGCCCGTTACCAAAACCTCAACATACAAACTGAATACACCTTACATTACAGAAAACAGGTATTTTCTTTTTTCCTTTGGATAATACATTCCCTGCTTATTTATTATTGGTGTACAGTGGCTGTACCAGAACATTTTAATGAAGTCTCAGAGGCTGATTATAGAGATTGGAGAAATCTTGACTTATAAATCAGCATAATTCTAATGCCTTCAAGCTTTTCACTACCTGATGAGCCCTCTCAAAGTAGGATTGTAATCCATCATGATGCCATTTATTAGCTGGGCTGGCACCACTTGCTGAGCAGAAAAAAGATGTGCATGAACCGCACTATTTTAGTAAACATCACTCCACTAGAGACAAATTGTGCTCTGTTACTCCTTAGTGAATACTATAGTTCACTAAGCACTAGGAGTCTATTTTATCCACCCCAAAATACAAGTTCTTGTTATTACTGTTCGAGTAAGAAAACCTTTCTGTTAACTCTGAAAAACTACAAGAAGTGAATACTAATAAATCTTACCTTGCCCAAACTCCTAAACACGTTAAACACGCAGCCTGTAACTCATGTTTTTAACATAATCCTAGACTACTAAGTACTACCAGTAACAATAGTATGCTCACTCTTTTGATCCACTTCAAGGACTCCTCCATAGGAGTGAATGAGTCCTTCTCCTTTAAAAATTGAAACAGCTCCATGAAAAAAAGCTTTCCAGCAACATGGACACAGTACCTTACTGAGGCATGAAGCTTTTCCTTTGCATCAAACTTCTAGCAGTCTAAGCCTTTCAGAATCAGACACTGAATTACTGCAGAGGAATCCACACAGTGACCAAGTAAATAAATGGAGACCAATTTGCCACAGTAGCACATCTGTTTTTAGACAGATGCTCTTTATACAAATAAAGGAAAACACAAATTAGTCATGTCTACGATATGGAAAAGGAGAAATCCAAGCAAGACAGCACAGCAGATTACCAGAAGGGAAAACAGAAGTAGTTAGATGCCTCCTGCTTGTTATCAGAGAATTAGAAAACTTGATACATCCAGGTCTATCCAGGCTTCTGAAAGTTCTCAGTGCACAAACACATTGCACAGTTCTTCACGTGTCAATCAAGCAGAGCTGCAGTCAGCACAGGCTGCCAACAAGTGCCACTCAAACATTGCCTTCATGACAATGCATCTTGAAGAGATGACGTAGGACTTGTGGAAAACCCACTAACCTGTTTTGCGTGCTTAAAATATGTGCAGCTTGTACAGATGCTGTACATTCAAATGAGATGTTTTCAGTCATACCAGCACCCTGAAAGTTGCAGTTCATTTCTTAATTGATGACTGCGTGGAATCTTTCTTATGCATCAGCCAACTACCCAGTTACAGGCTCCCTTTGAGAACCCTCTCCATTTACACACCACAGAAATCAATTCACTGATGCCTTTTACTACCAAATCCACCCCACTGCTCCCCAAAAGCATGTCCAAAATACTGCTTTAGAACAAAAACTAATTTAAAACTTGAGCTTAAGATACAACGAGCACCTGCAATAACTAATGGAACACAGCACGTCACTAGATCAGATGCCCAGTAAATACATGACTGCAACATCTTAGCCAGTAAAATGCAGTTCCAAAGTAAGTGTGCTCTATGAAATTTCTTCATTTGACCCTTTTAATATTTCCTTTCCCAGTTTTTCCAGCAGGTAGGTAGTCTCCTACCTTTTGTGCAATTCAAAGTAGGCCAGAAACGTGAGCAACTTACAACTAGAAAATACTTTTAAAGGGCTGTGCAACATTTTCTGTAGCTGGAAGCAGTTCAAATGGCACGAGAAAAATTAAAATAGAGGATACATAAAAGGTAGCCATTCCTTCTCACTGCAAAAGTTACAGATATTTCGTACTCCAGCCAGTTAGGAACAAATCTGGCTTAAGTATCCTGAAAGGTCCCTGGATATGATTGTTGTGTATACGATGGCCTCTGCTTTACAAACAATCAATGGGGACTTAGCAGGACTAAGCATAGGAACTCAATCAATTAAGATGTGTTTAATAGCAGGGGGATGCCCACAGCTGGGAGTGGAATTGTTGTAATAGATCAGCATCACAAAGTAGGGAAAAGTGGGTGGCATACCAAATGTAGCTTCCATAAGTGTGGAAAGACAGTATTTAAAACAACATTAAATGATACACAACTTTCCTAGACATTGGGAGCTTTTTTGATATGACTCTAGTGAGAAAAATCACACAAGAAAATTCAGCGGATTTCTTAAAGCCCAAGCAACAATACAACGAATAGGAAATGCAGATTGCTTCCAACAGTCTCCAGCCTTGCTTTCTCTGATTTTTCAACACCTGTATTGACTCTCAGTAGCCAAAGCCTGAAACCAGTATTCATCTGCACCTCCTTTCAGGTAGGTCAGCTGTCTTCAGCATTGTAATTAATAACTAAAAATTCATGACTGACTTGAGACATTATAATAGTACAAAAGCAAGCAAAGTTTTGCATTACCCTTAAGATTCTACTCTTGGTTTTAAGTTATTCTGCTCTGATACAGTATCAGTAAATTCAATAATTGATTTAGGATGCTCCATTTCACATGATGCAGTACTGCAATACTGCATTTTGCACCAACTTCGGTGACATCTCTACATACTGACATATTCTGGAATTCAAGTTCTAAGACTTTTTAACTCTTACTCCTAAATTTTCTTGCTAATTTCTGATTTTAAAACCAAAGTGCCAACATTTAAGGTTGCAAGCTTTCCATTTTGTTCCTGTCTACCTATAGATACACCAAACCACAGTAATACTGCTCCAGCATAAATTTTCAAATATGACAGATCAGAAACTCTCCTGGAACAAAATAAGTGATATTTCCAGTATGCTTCTCTCTGCAACTACAAAACAACCACGCTTTCTCTATCAAGCCCTTAGAAGAACTGCTTGTCAATGTGAGATTCCTTCCATCAGCTGATATAGGCATAATTCTGCACTACAAGGCAAAGTAAAAAAATAAAAATGAAAAGATTGAGGTATCTCCAGCCATAAATCTGCAAGTGTGATGAAAAGTGTTCAGCTTTACCAAGACTAAACTCGCTATCTTCTGTAGCTCTCTAGCTCTGTTAAAGTAGTCTGAAAGAATTTGTGTGCTACTGCACTTGTACTGTATTAATTATAAATCAAAGCACTTCCACAGTATGCTCCCAATTAGAAGCTCACATTGTACTAGTAGTGGTTTCACTGTGTGCATAATATTCTGGTAAGAACTATCAAATTTCAGAGACCTCAGGTGGAATTGAGGTTATTTTTACTTACTTCTTTCATTGCTTTTCTGTAATCACTTTTGTATGATTTTAAGATCTCCTAGTTTTGTGTGACAGAAATGAAGAGCTGCTGCTACATTTGATCACCAGCCTGTCTCTGGCAGAAGTCAAACAGGTTTCTTTACAAGTCCTGGTAAAATTCTAAGAAAACCATGAAAAAAGTTTCTAAGCTAGACCATGTTAGTGCTAATTGGTTTAAAGCTTTGTCTTTGGTTCCTTACAGTCCTTAAGCCAATCATGTAGAATGATTAGTGCAAGTGTTACGCTGTGCTTATTTATGAGACTGAAAAAGTCATAAATGCATTTTCAATTTGATTCATCACTGGCCTGCACATTACACACTTGCTTACACTTAGGCATAATGGTTATTGAACTCTGCAGTTCTGCATGTTCAGGGCAATAAAGTGCCTTAATTTCACACTTGTGACAAAATACAGTTGGTATTCCTTGTAACTTTTCTATGCATGTGTGGATCTTCAAAACATTAAGAGTTTTATTGTACATTATCCTAAAGTCTTACCTACTTATTATAGTCTTATTCTCTCGTTAACACAGAATATGCAGAGAATTTCAAATATAACAAGGCTATGAAAATCACTGTGATTCTGTAACATGGAGAAAAATTTTTGGACCTCATCTGGTTTGTAGATTATAACTTGAAGCACAATACTCAATAACTCATTCAACTCAAAACACACAAGTATAAATGCCAGCATTATTCTATTCATATATATCTTCACTCTCACTCTTAAAGAATCTTCAGTGTTAATAATATTGTGTATCAATGAATTGCAAAACTTAATTTTGCTCTAAAATTTTTAATATATGCTTCATTTAACACTGGATTGCTAGTGAAGCAGTCTGAATGGTGGTTTTCAATTTCAGATGTTTTTCTCTCCATATTTGGCCAAATAAAAAAGAAAAAGTCTTTATGTACGCTCTTTAGTTTATAACTGCTGTCCACTATGACTTTTTTTAATTCAAATTTAAGTTCCAATTATTCAGACTTTCCTATAGGTTCTGATCTATATTTCTTCTCATTTCCAAAAGAAAATTTACCAAGTAGTGCTGATATTCACAAGTAGGAATAACATCTAATTTTAGGGAAGCTCTTCCCATGAAAAAAGATTTTAACCTGAGGGATCTTGATGCCCCAGTAAGAACAGGTGCACACAAGATGCAATTGCTTTAATTGGAATAATTATTATAGAAATAATGACTTTTCACTCATTCTGTGCAAGTTACTTTAAGCTCAGATACTGTGTATCTTAATATAAAAGACACCTGTGCAAAGCTAAATTTATTTTGGGCAGAAAATCCTTCAGTTACGTTGGGTCTGAAGCAGGTACAAGTTATGACACAGTGCCTAAAAAGTGTGGTAGAATTGAGTTACTCTGTAGAAAATTAGATGATGGTAACATGATCATTCATTAGGATTAAAAAAAACAAACCATAAAAACATTGCCAAAACATCTCCAAAAACTAACTCAGAAACTATATGCAATGCAGAGAGATTAAGTAGTAGCTCATTAAAATTAAAAATTAACCTTAATTACAGTGCCACGATTACTGGACACAGGGTACAGGCCATTTAATAGCGAATAACCTTTTGTTCTGGTCATTTTTCAAACTTCCATTTCAGCCATTTATAGTAGGATGCAGAAGGTATCCAGGGTACCTGGATGCTGTGCAAGCTTTGTCCACAAGCCCAAAATAGATGCATTAGCAGGAAAATAGCCACCCCGACAGCCAAATTGTCACAATTAGATCTCAAAGCTAACATTCCACTCAGAGATCAGCACAAACCTTAAAACTTGCTTTCTGCTCGAATACTGAAAGTATGAATGTAGTATGAAATACAGACAGTTCTGAGAAAGATTTCTGGCCATATGGCAAGGTCTGATATTGGTTATGCTGTACCAGTTTTATGGTGTTTGCGTATGATAATTCACGTATGGAAAATTACCACATTCGGTCAAGCGAAACCATTTGCAGAAAATAAAACTACATACTACTTTTAAATATAGGTAATAACAGTAAATACAGTAGTTATAGTAAGGAGTCAGTATCTAAAATTTGCTGTAGCATCCATTAGTAATTTTTAACATACTTTTAAATATTTACAAGTTAAAGCTTCCATATGTACTTCCAAGTATACCATATAATGAGATCCAGCAAGGGCGTAAGAATTCTTCTCTTCTTTTGGCTCTCCTGGCTTTCAGCTGAATGCAAATATTTCAGACAAAGAGATACAATTCTGCAAAGAGTCCAAAGTGAGATCTGCAGTAGTAGCACAGGGGTGAGGGCCTCTTTCCACCCAAATCAGCCAACATCCTTCATGGCTCTCAAAGTTCTGAAGAGATCACTTCTCAAATATCAATTATTTTAGTTTTTAGAAACTAAAATTTAGACTAGAAATATCTCATTACACAACAGAACAAAATGTATCTCATCTTGTGGAAACGATCTGGTTGTGATACAGAATCACCGAATGTCGTGGGTTGGAAGGGACCTTCAAAGACCACCTAGTCCAACCCCCCTGCAGTAAGCAGGGACACCTTTAACTAGATCAGGTTGCTCAGAGCTTCACTGAGCTTGACCTTGAAGGTCTTCAGGGATGGGGCCTCCACCAGCCCTCTGGGCAACTTGTTCCAGTGTCTCACCACCCTCAGAGTGAGAAACTTCCTCCTAATGTCTAATCTCAATCTACCCTGCTCTAGTTTAAAAGCACTGCCCCTCGTCTCAATGCTACATGCCCTTACAGACAGTCCTTCCCCAGCTTTCCTGTAGGTCCATTCAGGTGTGTAAGTCTGCAATTTACCAACCCATCACTATAGGAATCTTGCATGTTGCAGCCCAGAGTGATAATATCATAGGTCCATTTTCGTCCAGCTCAGATGGGATGGCTTCTGGCCTTTGATTTCTTTACACTACTTGGGAATCATTTCTGACATTTGCCTTCATTGCTTCTAAGAAAATCTGCAGATGATTAAAGCAATTAGCACATTTTGATTTTTCAAAACTCTGTAGCTGCTTTTAAACTAAATATGATCCCTCTATCATTAACTTGGCATTTGGCTGGCTGCAACTGAAAGGAACTGTCAGTCTCCATAATCAGAGCCACAAGATTACAAACGATTAGGAATCAGGTGAGTTATGATTAAAAAAACCAAGATTCACACATGGCATGGCATGGGGATTGATATCCAAATGCCTGCAGTGCAATACAGGGGCTTAGGTTGTACAGCCACTTCTCCTTAAGGCACCTGTCTAATTTTATTATAAATAACACTGCTGCCAGCACATTTCTTTTGCTCATATAGATAAGCCTTGTAGTTTGGAGTAGGAGGTTACAAGCTAGAACCACCTGGCTGATGAAGGTAGATTTTGTCCTAACATCAAAATACTTTTCCTACTCTACCCATTAATTGGCATTAAATAGGCTTCCTTAATGATTCACTAAAATAAATTCTTTGGCTTTTTTCTCCTTACTGCACATGAAGAGAGTGGATCCTTGTCACAATTCTCTGCAGCAATACATTTACATATGTAGCAGCTCTCATTAATTTTCATTTTTCATGATTCAAGACAAAATGACATTTTTCTCTCCACTAGTTAAGTAAATTCTTTTCATAATATTTCAAAATCTGGTTTTAGCCCATGTTTTTGTCAGCACTTTAAAGGGCTCCAGTATTTGAGGTTGACAAGTATTAGTATCCAGACTTTTACATTGCAATCAAGTTATTCATAATATGAAGTTTAAAATAAAAACTCAGGAGCAATAACAGTGCAGTTTTTGTCACCAAGCCAGACTTGCTCATTCAGATTTCCTTGTATAATTAAGGTCCCACCAACTCACACCCAGAATACATCTACCAAATATCTAAAGAAGATTTTAAAAGGTAGAAAAAAAAAACAAATCAGAGCAGTTATTATATGAAGTTAGGCACCAAACAGGACACACAAATGGATCTCCCAGAGTGGATTAAGTCTTAATATATTAGTTACCCTGGGTAAAATCCATATCTCTGAAAACACCTGAGAGAACCAACACTGTTCCAACAGGTTCTCTGTACTCCATTTCCCTCTGTGTTTAGGCATCTATCAGAGACCTCAGACTTCTCCAATAAATTTTAAAATACTATTGGCCACAGTTTATTATACTGTGATATTTCTTTCTAAATCAAAAAAGTCTGTGCTCTGAGTGAAATATGAACAGGGTAGAATTCCCTGCCACTCCTTCTCCCAAATAAAAAATGAACCTGTATGCTTTTCTCATTAACCATAAAAGGCAGTAAGAAATACTTAAGGCCAACCTTTTTTCTTGATTTCTCCTGGAATTTAAATCAGGGTGTAATCCAAATGCTTTAGTTTGCACAGCAAACTGCAGTTTTGCTTGTAAGAAGAAACAAATTAAAACTTTATTCTTCTGTTTCTCAGTAAACTGTATTCCCAAAGTAAATAAAATAAATTCTCAGAAGAGGTGTAAAGGTAGAATACATTTCACATAACTTCAATTTGAAAAAGAGACAGGAAAAACATTCCCAACTTTTCTTAATATACCAGCTTGATCTCTCAGTGACTTTAATTTTCTGTTAATTTTAATCTAACACACATGTCAACGCATGACAAATTGTACCAGCAACCTTGTGGTCTAAAAGAAATAGGTCACTGACAGTAGAGGAGAGCCTTCTACATCCTCAACAGCATCATTCAGGTCTGTACATACGTACAAAGCTTCAAAAATTTAAGTCATTAACAACCTCAAAGAACTCAGGTCCACTCTCTCTCCAGAGTTCACAAGAATCAGACTGCCTTTAAAGCAGGTATACTTACTTTCACACCGGTAAAAATATTTCCATTTAGAAAAATCAGAATAGCCATTAAATACTTCTCAATCCTATTCAGCTCATGGTGTGTTGCTGGTGTTGTGTTTAAGAAAACTGGTTCCTGACATATAGCAATGGTTGTAATGAATCTAAAGTTGAAAGTCCGCCTCATAAATCTAGAGGTTGAAATTAGTTTTAAAATTACACTATAATCTACCTCGAACACAACATTTTCTATTTGACTTAAAGTCAAATCATATTAATTCTGAAATTCAAAATAAATGTGTTACTGTTCATGCAGCTTTAGATATACAACCTGCTTACATTCACTTCTCTCTCCTCTTCAGAAACATGCAAGTGGCATTTGGGGCTGTAAAAGGCAGACTTCAACCTCAAGGACAGAGCCACACAGTAGTGATGGGTAACAACCACCATGAAAGGAAGACTAAAAGGCTTATTTTTCTACAGTACTGGAACAGTAGTGCCTAGCAATAACTCTCTCCCTGTGTGCGTGTGTGTATGTACATATATATATATGTGAACACCCATACATAAAAATAAGTGCACATACATACACAATGAGGTGAAGTGGAACTCTAATTTCCCATTCTCTTCTCAGCAAGGAGAATGAAAGTAATCAAACAATATCATTTGAAAATAAGCATCATCATTCTCAAATCAAATGCAAGTGAAATACTTTTTCATCACACAGCCATCTAGAAAAAGATGTTAAATAAAGCCTGTGAAAGACACATTAAACATTCAGCTGAATGTCAAGTCATGCCTTGACAAAACCAAGAAAGAGTCAAAGTAAATTTATAGATCCAACTTTCCTCCACATTCTTTCATTAAAGAAAATGTCAGCTTTTGATTAAGTATCAAAAATACAAAAAGGAATCTGTCAATGCAACAGAAAAAAAAGATCTGACTAGGCCAACCTCAAGCAAGACACCTAACAGTCTTCTTGACAGCTACTAATGGGTAGAAATTCCCAGCTGCTCACACTCACCAACACCTTTCCTTCTTTCCCTGTTGTTATTTTCCTTTATCTTCTTAATATTGAATGCAAAACATAGCTCAAATTAAGGATTTCGGCTCTTAGAAGTTCTAAGTTCTCTAATAGTTATTATTTTAGCCCCAAAGCACCCAAAAGGGAAGGCAGAGCACTGGGCCAGGTGCTTGCACACAGTCCTGGATAGCATCTGCAGTACGTGAACTCTGCCAAGCTAGAAAGATGGACAGAAAGGTCCTTCAGAGCCAGTTGCCTACAGCATGCAGATAAACAGATCCAAATAATAATAAAAGTGGCTGTGTTTAAAATTTGCATGTTCTCACACTGCACTCAGAACTTCAGTCTTTACAAGCAGCAGATCTAAAGTCCCCTGAGGCATTACCAAGAAGTCCAAGCTGGCCCATGGGCTGCTGCTGGCACTGACACCGAGCTCAGGCACCACCCCAACCACAAACGTACTTCCTCTGGTTTTGAACCTGGCACTAGGCCCTGAGCAGGCAAGAAATCTCTGCAGCAGAGCAGGCCACCTCTGTCAGGGACAATCTGGGTGTATTTGGATAAGGCCACTAGCTTCTTCCTTTTTACCTGACACCTTCCCAAACCTTCACTGCCTACAGCTAAGAGCAGTGCCAACCATCTATTGCCCAGAAACAGGAGGGAAACATTCTCCATCTTTCCCACCAGAGCCATCTTGCCCTGCGCAACACTCATTCCTCCCATCTTCTTGAGTTAGTCTTTCTACTCCAGGGCTCTTTCTTCAGCTTAAAGTGCATGAGATTTCACACTAAATCTAAAAGCCTGAGACTGCCATCTCCTAGAAAACATAAACCTGAGTGATATTCTGACTGATCTAGAATATTTTTATTTCTGCAGCTTTGTGTCAGACTAAAATTTATTATCAGAATGGATATTTTCTTAGTTTCAAAGGGACTACCATATTAGTGCATGCCAGGAGGGAAGCCCATATAATTAAAATAATATGATAGAAAATTAGTAGAATAACAATGAAGTACTTCCACAAAAAACAAATAACACAAAATCAGAATGAACTGTCTGATAAAAAACCCAAGCTATTCTATTTAACATTATTTTATTAATGATATAGCATGGCAGACATCAGTCTACCAAGCAGTGTGATTAGACTGACCATCTAATAAATTATTTGTCAGTGTAGGAAGAAGATTATTTCTTAACTGAAAAGCAGTTCCGCAGGTATTCTTATAACAACCCCACCATGATCAGTGGAAGCAAGACTAAACTTAGCATACTACATCACCTTTACTGCAAGCAACACACACCCTGCAATGTGGATGCAGTATGAAGGTGGGAATAATTTTATATCAGTTATAAACCTTTCTAGGCAGGTATTTAAAATAAATCTTAGCCAAGAAAATAAGGATTCCTCTATGCCACCAGGAGGAAAAATAAAATAATAATAATTGAAAAGAAAACCCTACTACCTGGGAAAGATTAGCAACATTTAGCCATTTGTTTCAGATGACCAGTAATTCTCTATGTAAGGAAAGAAGCAGGAGTTGAGGTGATAACTATTTGCTAAACTACAACCCTACAATAGAGCTTAACACTACAATAATAATACTGAAAGTATAGCCTTGTGATTCTTCTCACTTGACTCCTTTTTTAACACTTCCTATGTTATCTTATATTCCACTAAACATGGATGTTAGTAATAAGTGAAATAATAAAAGAAATAATCAAACCTTCTATTTATCCTACAGTAATAAAAGATATCATCATTACTTGTTACACCAAATTGGTGCAGCAAAACAGAAGTTCCAAACCTCACTGCATCATCATCATCATTCCTCTCTGTTCTCTCTCTCCAACAGGAAAACGAATGAGAAAATGCTGCCTACACCATCATTCATTTCCAGCTGAGCAATTCTGACCTTTTTGGCTACTAAAGCCTGACCTAAACTCCACTGAAATCAATGGTAATCTGTCCAGTCACATGCACTGGAGTTTAACATATCGATTGTTTCTTTCGGCTGTGGTTAAACTGTTTATACACAAGATACTGGGAAACTGTAGACTTCACTCTAGGAATTTGTGATTTTTTTTTTCCTGGTCCCAGAATCACTTACTCTGCTGCTAAGGTTTATTTGATGAGCTCCTATTATACACCAGCTCTCTCATTTCCTTACTGATTTTTCCTTTTTCAGCTCTCAAGTAAGCGCTTCAAACTCTGTTGGATTTCCATATTTGGGAAGTTAGTTACCATGTACATCTTTTTCTATATGTTAAGGCAGTAACAGGGAGGAAGGGAGGGAAGCATAAGAGTTTTGGTGTTTTCCTTTCTTATGCAACCACCTTGAGAAAAAATAGTCAGCCAGTGTTGACAAGGATATGATCAAGATCTGAACTGAATGTCAAATCAATATAGGCAGAGCATGGTGTATAGACTTCATTTACTTCATACCTATCAAGACAGGATCAGGAAAGCCAAGGCACAGGTGGAACTGAACTTGGCGAGGGATGTTAAAAACAACAAGAAGGGATTTTACAGGTACATTGGCCAGAAGAGACAGGCCAAAGAGAACGTACCCCCCTTGGTAAATGAGAAAGGAGAATTGGCTGCAACTGATGAGGAGAAGGCTGAGGTACTGAATGAGTTCTTTGCCTCGGTCTTCTCTGGCAGCCAGGATTCTCATAATTCTCAAATCCCAGAACCTTGCACACCTAGAACTCCAGGTGGGAACTGGGCGAGCAAATCCCCCCCCACTGTAAGAGCAGAGCAAGTCTGTGACTGCCTCATGAGACTGAATGTCTACAAGTCTATGGGGCCGGATGACATGCATCCCAGGGTCCTGAAGGAGCTGACTGGTGTGGTTGCTGAGCCGCTCTCCATCGTATTTGAAAAGTCGTGGCTGTCAGGAAAGGTCCCTGGGGACTGGAAAAAAGGTCACATCACTCCCATTGATAAGAAAGGGAGCAAGGAAGACCCAGGGAATTACAGGCCGGTGAGCCTCACCTCTGTGCCTGGGAAGATCATGGAACAGATCCTCCTGGATGACATGTTGGAGCACATGAGGGAAGAGCAAGTGATCCGGGACAGCCAGCATGGCTTCACCAAGGGAAGGTTGTGCCTTACCAATCTGGTGACCTTCTATGATGGAGTGACAGCATCAGTAGATAAAGGGAAGGCAACCGATGTCATCTACCTGGACTTGTGCAAGGCCTTTGACACAGTCCCCCATCACATCCTTATCTCTAAATTGGAAAGATGTGGATTTGATGGGTGGACCATCCAGTGGATAAGAAACTGCTTAACAGACCGTAGCCAAAGGGTGGTGGTCAACGGGTCTATGTCCAGGTGGAGGCTGGTGACAAGCGGGGTCCCCCAGGGGTCTGTCTTGGGACCAGTTCTCTTTAACATCTTTATCAATGACATCGATGATGGGATTGAGTGCACCCTCAGCAAGTTTGCAGATGACACCAAGCTGAGTGGTGTGGTCGACACCCTAGAAGGAAAGGAAGCCATCCAGAGGGGTCTTGACAGGCTGGAGAGATGGGCCTGGGTGAACCTAATGAGGTTCAACACTGCCAAGTGTCAGGTGTTGCACTTGGGCCGGAAGAATCCCAGACACAGATACAGACTGGGAGAAGAGCTCCTGGAGAGCAGCCCTGCTGAGAAAGACTTGGGGATTCTGGTGGATGAGAAACTTTAAATGAGCCAGCAGTGTGCTCTTGCAGCTTGCAAGGCTAATGGGATCCTGGGCTCCATTAGAAGAGGGGTGGCCAGCAGGGACAGGGAGGTGATTGTCCCTCTCTACTCTGCCCTCGTGAGGCCCCATCTGGAGTCCTGTGTCCAGATCTGGGGCCCCCAATACAAGAAGGATGTGGAACTGTTGGAGAGGGTTCAGAGGAGGGCCACAAAGATGATTAGAGGGCTGGAGCACCTGCCCTGCAAAGAGAGGCTGAGGGAGCTGGGCTTGTTCAGTCTGGAGAAGAGAAGGCTGTGGGGGGACCTCATTGCAGCCTTCCAGTCCCTGAAGGGAGCTTGTAAGCAGGAGGGGATTCAACTTTTTAAAAGGATAGACAATGACAGGACAAGGGGGAATGGATTAAAACTAAAGGAAGGAAGGTTTAGATTAGATATGAGGGGGAAGTTTTTTACAGAAAGAGTGGTGAGGTGCTGGAACAGGCTGCCCAGAGAGGTAGTGGATGCCCCGTCCCTGGAAGTGTTCAAGGCCAGGTTGGATGGGGACCTGGGCAACCTAGTGTAGATCCAGGCCTGAGGTTGGTGGCCCTGCCTGTGGCAGGGGGGTTGGAGCTCTGTGATCCTTGGGGTCCCTTCCAACTCATACCATTCTATGATTCTATGATCTGTTAGTCAAAACATTGGTATCCAACTAGATGTTACGCTACTGCTACCCAAGTGGTGCATACTGCTACAGCAGAAAGATGTTTTAAAAAAAATCAACAGAATTTATTCTTAAACATCAATTTTTTTCTTTCAATTCCTGCCCATACATACCCATATGATTTCTCTCAAAAACCTGCGCTCACTGTTCAGTTTTTTTTAAAAAAAGAATCCCAAGACAAACATACCACAAGGAAGGCTTTTAATCTAAATGCATTAAGTAGTTTATCATCATAAATAATTTTAAGAGCAGGAATACATTTTACATGTACTATAAATTAGACAAAACAATATATTTTATGCGTATAGTTAAATTAAGATTAACTCATAAAGCATTTTTGAGATACAAAGAAGTGACGGATACATTTTTACTGTCAGATGCAGCCCTGGAAAGTATTTCTTGTCCTGTCAGTAAAAATATTAACTTTCCTAGCAGCAAGGAAAAATATCTATCTTATAAATAGTCTACATTTTTGCCTGTATAATTAAATTCTTGTATTCATTATTAAAAAAGCCCAGGTCTCAATCGAAGTATATTTCTTAACAAGTAAAGTCACCTGTATTGTGGTGATCACTAGTTACTCACATTTAAAAATCCTCTCTGTTCAGCTATTTGATTTTGAGAAATAAAGAAAAGACTTAGGATTGCACAAGTACATTGTTCCCTGCTTCTCCAGGTTTTCACTTACCTATAAAACAACTAAACAGTCACTCAAACAAGTCTAACCATAATCTTGCAAATGTTAGCCTGAACAAAACCTTTCAAACTTTCTTCCACCTAAGAAAAGGTGGAAGAGTACCAGGTTTTGATCAAACTAATTTTTAAACTTGGACATTTCTTATATTTACAAGCTAAAAAAGAAAAAACCACAACTTTTCTTTATAGTTTGCCATTTAGGGAATGACCACATTTGTGCAATATACAGGTTCCAATCTCTACACTATTTGGATTTAACTAAGAACTTTCTGAAAATATCTTGTGAAAAGTTCTTTTAAATAAGCATATTTAAAGCAACTATAAAACATTTAGTAACATTTTTTTTTCTTGTCCCACTAAGCCTTCTGACCCCACAGTGGTCACCAAAATTGCTTTTCTACTCTAGCCCCAGTTTCAGGAATCAAGTCTTCCATAGAGAGAAGTTCATCACTGTAATTCATTACCTGGGGAAAGGAAGTGACACATGGAAAGTCATGTGGGATATGCAAAGAAGGATAACAAAGATGATGTGCTCAGATATCCTTTAAAAAAAAAAACCAAAACAAGTCCAGATGGACCAGAGCTATCTTACCTTGTCCAGTTTCCCTCTCTACAACTATTTCATTTTTCAAATAGCTCTTTTGGAATACTACTGTTCAGAAAGCACTGCCTCTTCAGATTGTAAGCAGAAAGGACCTACCCCAGCCCATTTAAAAGTTTTGTCAAGGACAGAGAGTCCTTCATTAAAGCCTTTCTGATCCCATCCTCCACATGGACTGCATCTCTCCAACAATGCAGATTTAAGTTCATAAAAATCCTCGGCCTGAAATGGAGCTCTCAAACACACAGTTCAGAAGCCTTGCAGATTTGGGACCTATTTGTGCAGCCACACCCTGTATGGCATTACAGGTCTCTTCCTGATCTGTGTTTGAGTTCTGACCTTCTGATGTGAACAGATAGATTTGCGCAGACAATGACTTGTCTGGTTCTGGAGCTGGATGTAAACAGAATTACCCACAACAACGGAATGAGAGCACAAGTTTAAAATAAAAAATAAATTAATAAAATCATAGAACACTCAGTATTCTTCAGAAAAGATTATGGTTTTAGAAGACGTTCCCAATTGTCTGCCCAGACAACCACACCATTCTTATCCAGGTGCAAAATGATAGGTTTGGGAGGCAAGCTACAGGATCCCCATTTTGAAGCTTTGGCTGACAGAGACTAAACTGTGTTTACATAGTATGAAAAATGCATTATCTATCACAATATTTGGGAAGAATTTCCTGACACGGTGCTCTTTTACCCTCTCCAGAAAACAGATGCTATTGCTTGAAAGCTGAAGCTTGTGATGGGAAGATAGAAAAAAGCACATAAAACAAAAAATACCCAAGCAAACTGGCACACAGATTGTAACGATAATGCAGCCTGCTCGGCTTCTTTACAAAAATCACTGTCTCTTGAATGCCAAAGATTATTTCTAACCTTTGATGAAAAGCATTTTTGAGACAGCATGATCATACTGTTACTTCTTATGGGCAGCTGATTTAAATAGTTTCTTGATGAAAATTTCTAAGGCATCGCATCTCTTTCTGTATCGAAAAACTTGACCTCTGATGACAAGTAACTGTAATTATGTTTGTTAACCTGACTTCAGAACTGAACAAAAGAGGTATGATAAACTCCACGCTGCCAAACAAGCTATGCAATCATTAGTGAAAGTAAAACTGGTACAGTTCAAATGGTGCAAACTCTTTGGAAAGAGTGCTGAGCTTTCCAAATTGTAGCAGCTTGCATCCTTTGTGCTGTGTATCTAATCAGTAATTCGTGGGCTCCGTGTTTCCCTGACAGCTGGTGTATGGACATAAGATCAAAAACTGTAGGTGTAAACAACATAAGATTGTTTAGAAATGAGATTCCAGCAAAAGTACCTCTGCAAAGGAAAACTAAAAGCTTATCTTGCAGTTTCTGTTCAGAAGGTAAATCCTGCTGAATCTTCATGAATTCATTAAAACCCATACTGCAGAATATTGATTTATCCTCGCTGGGCATTCTTTACATACTTCCAAATTAAAGACCATCTTTGAACTGTACAAAAAAAATCCCTGTCATCAAACAAGTTTCTTTCAATGCTGCTTGAGAAATAGCTTGGGAAACTTCTGCAGTTCCAAACTAGGCCTTCTGCTCCTAGTACACAGCTCTGCTTCTTCTTAAATCCCTAATCCAATGCTCCTTTGCTCAGTCTTTACGTTAGAAATAATTGAGAGAACAAGAGTAGAGGTAGATGCAGGAAAAAACCTCCAAACGAGGAATCCAGCAGGCCTTCCCCAAGGCCTGACTGTGGTTACAGGAAGCATGGAACACAACACAGCAACAGAAGGAAATCAATAATGACATCAGGTCTGTAGTATCTCAAGGAAATGTCGTGATAAAGAGTAATTTACATACCTTATGTTCAATAAGCAGGATTTCGTGTTTCCCTGAATTAGTAGTTGCAGATTTTAGAACTCAAGAGAACAGGAGACAGTTCTGATTGCTTTGATGATTCTCTTGATTGCAAAGTGGCAGCAGAATTGTTTTTAACCAAATATCTAGCAATCTAACCTTGCCCAAGCTCATAGACTGCAATACAATAGATGCCGTTAATCCACCCTAACACATTTTCAGTTCTACTCTTACTCCTGGAACAGTACTTTTTTCGGTACTCTAGAAAGAATGGTAAGATGCCACCACACTTTGGTTCCCCAGCCCACTTTCTGAACCAGTAACAAATTATAATAAGTTCCTACACTACAACTTTTGTCCTTAATGTCAGCAGTTAAGTAAGCGCTTTGTAACCACTCAAAAACCTCTTAAGCTTTCCTCACTTTATGTTAACTCCCTGAGACCTCTAATCTCCTGTTCCGTATTTTCATATAGTATTAGGCTTACATTTCTACCAAAAAAAAAAAACCCCAAACCAAGTTTTGTTTGGAAGTAGTTGAGAACATAATTTCATTAGGGGGAAAAAAGCAATTATGACCAGAAACACCAGAAGAGTGTTTCTACTTGTCAACCACCACTGAAATCCTCATCCGATGTGTGCAGACAGGGACAAAGACAGCTGATAGCAACTGGCAAGTCAGCCAGGCAGACAGCTCACATCATGCTGAACGCAACAGAACTGCTCAGGAGTCTCATATAATGCTCAGTTAACCATCAGGCCTAACAACTTTTCCTAACTTTTCCACATAAATGCACAAGTAACTTATATTTTTATGCCTTTAGGTTAGGATTTTAACAACATAGACAAACCTAAATCTACAGTAGGAACCAAATGTACCAGTAAGGAATTTATAAAAAACCCTAATAATTATTCCCCAAATCAGTAATAGCCATAACCTGTCCATTCGCTGAATCTGAATATTTCTGAGCAGACCTGTATTACTCAGAGACACTGATGGAGACAAACTGGTGATAATGGAACTGAATTTTCAATATGTTTTTCTAAAAATGCATATTAATAGTATATTTAGAATTTTAACAAATTATTTCACCACTACAATGCTGATTTAAGCTTTGGCTTAAAACCAAAACCTCTTGCTGTTTTAGTATCCTGTTGCTATATTTTATGGCAGACAATAATGCACATGATGATATTCAGAGTTTGGTGTTAAGCCCTATAAACATCACATGAAAATAATTTTTTACAAAATAAAGACCCGTTAACACAATTTTTTAGTAAGCTTAAATCACAACACTGATAATTGATGGTTGCAATTACAATCTGGATTTTGATCTCCTGTTATTAGATACTGGTAGAACCTACTCCCTGATGAAAGAATACTGAATATTATTGATAGCAAATTTTAATAAGGTTTCCCAAGTATTAAGCTATACATGTAGAACAGAGGAATTCTGACTATGGCATTAATCAATTTAATCAGCACTTTAGTGCTGCATTTTATACATCCGTATTTCTCCATTTCTTTCTTCTTTATTAAGAATCGTTAATGTCCATAAACATTACTCAATAGGCTCAGTAATGGAGCGAAAACCTAATGAATTTACTGGTTTAAGGACCTTCCCATTCACTTTCATCTGATACACTGGAATCCCATCTGCTCTTGTAACCTTTCAAACACATTTCCCACATACCACACAATCTCATAGATGTCAGTCTCAGCTCATGGTGAAAGCAGAGATGTTTAAACCATGGATGAAACATTCTGACAATTCTGCCTCCTGAAGATTATATGATACCTATTTCACTGAAGCCAGCACTCTGAAGGTACCAAACAGTGAGCTACATTCATGCTTTCCATAAAAGTATTTTTAAGCTATCACATGATCTGGTGGATTTAAATAAGTCATCTGATTCTGTCCTGGCACCTGCAAGTTCCCACATAGAGAATTGAGTCCAGCTGCGGGTCAAAGGGCACATTTTTCACAAGTGGTTACTCAGTTCTTCCAACACTGATAGGGAGAGGTGTTCATTAGGCCACCTGTCAATTGTCTGTATCCTGCTTTGCCACTGATCCTGGTATTTTCCCTAAAGCCAAGTTCTCAGTTATGAATAAGAAATACAGATTCTGTGCCTAATTATCTGCATGTAGACTTATGTCATCCACATGCCCTATAACGAACCACTGAAGAATGGCCATGAAAAAAGTTACCAGAAATTTGACATATCCACATACAATCCTTTCTGTTTTGCTACTATATTTTACATTTGGGCTTCAGATGCCTAAATAAAGTTTGTGGGTTTAATTCTACATCCATCCAATACCAAGAAAAAGACAGTACCTGTGATTTACTGGCGCATGTCTAAGTGACTGCCACACTGCTAATTACGAACGGGAGCGGAAGGAGGAAAGAATACATTAGACAAATGTATCAGAAATGACTAAGGCAGAAATGACTAAGACATAATTTATTCTGCCTTATGGCAGAAGAATAGAACAACAGACCTCAAAAATCTGTTCTCTGTAATTCTGTAACTGTTTTCATGCTAGAAAAATTTTTCTCCTTTTATAGAAGTGCTTCCATGCAGTGGTTATACCATACATGGGACCTGTATCTGCGAGTCCCCGAAACAATATCATCTTCCTAGGCTTAAGGACATCAGTCCAATTCCATCTCATGCCTAATGCCCAAGTTTAAGTCCACTTTTAAGCATTATGAGAACATCATTCTTTAAATGAATCCCTGGGTGAATAAAGTATTATTTTAAACATTTATAACACACAGCTATATATCTCATGGCTAAGTTCACAACTGCAAGTAAATAGTAAAAAGAACACTGGAGTTGAAAAGTAATTCAGGATACCTCATCAATCCAACCCAAACCATTTGATAATTCTATGATTCTCTGAATAGATAATTAGCATATTCTGTAAGCAATTAGGATGTTATATCATCACAAGCATACCTTAGAAGCATGCTGTCTTTGACTTAAAGCTGCCAGTGATTCTTTCTGAGATAAAAATCCCAATTTGATTTAGAGTTTGATTAAACATTTAACTACACAGCTCTGAAACAGAAAAAATATTCAGTCTTCAAAAAATATGACTACACATAATTATGGAAAATAAAGTAAAAGAGTTAAGAGTATTTTTCACGTTACAAACAATAAAAAGGAAAATGGTTTAAGTTTTCCTATGCTTTACTACAGTCATTTGGCTAATGAAATTCATGCATCTACACCCTCGGAAATTACAAATCAAAGTTGACAGTATGTTGGGAAGGCCTAAATAATGTGTCCTTATCTGCAGAATGTGCTTGCTGTCTCCACCTTTTCTAGATGCCCAATGCCTGTGACACAATTCTAGAAGAGGATTGGTGGACAACAGTCAGTCAATCAATGCTCAGTCAATACTGCTGCTTGAGAAAATAAAAGCCAAGAAATATACTAAGGCATCCTTCATTAAAAAAGCACATATTTTAAAATAAACTTCTATATATGACATGCTGAATTCATAGATACTCTGATTCACGTTTCTTTTGAATTAAAAGAAATGTGCATTTCTCAAAGCAAGACACAAGCTGGTTTTATTCCAACTAAGCTCTTTACTGGCTGTCAATCTCACGTATCCTTTAGCTGCCACGCATGTTTAATTTCTGAAACAGAGTTTATCTCTGTGAAGTTCTTCAGGAAAATATAATTAGATAATATATAATTACATTTATATAATTTTATATAATTAGATTTCTGACAACTCATTTATGTGATAATATGGCCTTCGCACTGCAGAATCAATGCAGCTCACAAATTAGTAGTAGATTTCATTTTTGCAATGCCTCTGCAAAGCAATATACAGGAGAAACTGAAGGAAAATAACACTTAAGTGACTTGCTACAAGAGCACAGGAAGTCTGTAATTGATCCACAAATGTAATTGGAATCCTGAATCAATATTTAGTGTTCAAGCTTCAGATGAGTTTTTCTTTCACACTACATAAAACAGGAGAGAATTTGGCCCCTAGACCCATTTTCCTCTGAATCAAGGAGATGAAGTATACCACAACCTATCTCGCTCCTCTGTAGCAGAGCAATTCCTCTGAGTTTATACTTATTCTAAGTTTGCCTTACTCCAGATATAATAGCAAATAAAAACAACATAACAAATGAAAACAGCAATTCTTTTGAACAAATGCTACTTATTATTGAAATTTTTCCAGCTTTAAAGATTTAGAGATATCTTCATAATGATTTAACACCAAATGAGTTGCTATCAACATTAACTGCTCTATAACTACCTCTGGTTTCATAAAAATTCCCATTCAGCTTGAGATACATCAGCGAGTCCTGAATTAAGCAAATCTTTATCAAAGTTTTTGACATCACAAATTAATTATACTAACATATATAGTCTATTTCTTTCAAACATCCTGAAAGTGAGTCTATATGTGCTTTTCACCTTCTGATTGTCAATGCCTAATTCTCAATACAGACACCATCAGAGACAGAACATCAGCTAGAAATTTCAAGTGGGTTTGACAAATTATTGTTTACTGTAAAAATAAGTAAGAATAATTAAATTAATTGTACAGGAAAGACAGATTATCCTTAGCTCTTTATAAGACACTAATAAGACTCTAGCAGACCTAAATGAACAAAACAAAAAAGACACATAATATAATACATACAGTGGTAGCTCAGAATTCTTTTAAAGCCTTCCTGAGTAGTTACTGTAAAAATCAAAGCTCCTCAAAGTGAAGAGCTCAAACTTCTGGAGGAAGGACAAGACTTAATTCAGGACTCTTTGATGTAACAACCAAGGAAAAAGTGAATTACTTTAGCCTTCAAAAATTCACCTCACCACACACAAAACTGAAAATTCCTTAAATATAAACTCCTTAAATATATTCCTTTGCAAGAAGCAGAAGCAATCACATGAGAATTTTGCCAAAAATTTTCCATGATCTGATCAGATGAACTGCATTAAGACCATTTGATTTATAAACTAAGAAAAAAGTATTTCCTTTGACTTTGCACACTAGGTCAAAATTGGAATGTGGAAGCCGCGCAGAACAAGTTACCGGATTTTTTTCTCTTTGTTTTTAAGTAAATACAGCATTTGAATTCTTCCTCTACAGCCCCTAACTTTGGACCTTTTTCTTTACACCTTTCTTGGTTCTTCTGCTATTAGTCTGCTATTAGTCTGTTAGCCCTTCCCTGCGTGCAGTCTAGCCAGACCATTTTCTTCAATTTTAAGCCCACTCTCAAAATTGCCCATCTATTTTATTTATAACTTTTCCACATTTTTTCAGAAGCATCTCAAAGCTCCATGACTAAGCATACTTCCCCTCTTCACCTCTGTCTTCTTCCAAGGGCTGCTTGTTGCTAGATTTGAATTCCAGTGCAGCTGTTATTTGAATATTGCACAGATTTGTGCCTCTCGGCTCATTTACTGGCTCTGTTTTATTTGTCTTGTCAGTGGCATGTTGTGAATGTTTCAGAATATAAAGGAATGTTTCTATAGAGAAAGACCTTCCTCTGGCTAAAGTGGTTTCTGTTTCATTTCTGTGGTTCCAGTCGCACTCTTCCCATGTCCAAATTTTGCTTGTATTTTTCCCAAGTCTTGTTTTTCCTTTGTCTATAACTTTACTTCAAACTCTCAATGAATTAATATACAAATGTTACTTCCTCTACCCAAGATTCTGCTGAATCTTCCTCATGTCTTTTGGATCAAAAAAACTAAAAAAAAAAAAATTTTTAAATCTATTATATAATCTTAAACCTTTACAATTTCACAAATCCAAATTTTGCTTAGCTAGAATGTCATCCCTGAAAGCAGAAATTTGGCCTTTCCCTTTATAACCTGCAATATCTTTCTGTGCACTACTAAATTTACATTTTTCACTGTCGCCTAGATTTTGAACCAAAGAAAGAGTGCTGTTACTCAGTGCAGGTTCACTCATCTGACTCCTCCTCTCAGTTTAATTTATGGGTGTGTTCCATTATCTTCTCCCTGACACTTTTCCCCTCACAGACACAAACCTTTTCTATCCTCCCTTCTGAACACTCACTGAAAACCTTGTCTCAGTCATCACGCTTCCACTAGCTCAATGCTCTAGAAAATTCAGCAAGTATTAAAAATGTGATGAAAAAAGCATTAAATTTGAACAGAAGTGTAAACTTTAGCACACACATTAACTAAAATTTTGTATTTTTCATGGTTTTTCCACACCATTGTAATATAAACTGTGACAGCAAAATATGTTGAACTTAGCAAGAAATCCCAACTTGAGCAACTGGCTATTGGCCACATGATTCCATCATCTTGTTTTCACATTCAAATATTTGCTGTAAAATGTTTCATACTAAGAAAGAGAGGCCAGTTCGAAAAGATAACAAAGACTTCAGGCAGTTACTTTGCTGCTTCTCTCTGTAATGACATTTTCACCTAAATTAAAAAGCTTTACAAATACTCCTTCCTCTGATACATTCTTTTATGAGCAAAAGCTAACTACAAAGCTAGATTTTATACTATTTTACAAGATGTGCTTTGTATCTGTTTTTTGATTAAATGCACACCATATATTTAAGCATAAATCTTTATCATAGTTCCGCTACACTCTCTGAAAATGCATTTACTGAGATTGATTGCCCTGAACAGCATAAAGCCAGAGAACCATGGACCAGTGCCAGTTATCTACTGGTAAGGAAAGCAATATGCATCAACAATAGCTCAGCAGTATCACCTAAGCCTACATTAAAGCCACATCTACATTCATTCTTGGCAGACCACACACAACATAGGATGAGGAAGACTCGTTAGGAACAAGATGCAGAAGTAACAAGCTTATGTTACTATAGCACTTGTCTCTCCATTTACAGCAAACAGCTAAAAGAGATGTGCAAACTGTGTGTTATACAGGTGAACTTGAGGCAACTGTCACTCAGACATGTGCAACGCCTGTCCCTGTGTAACTCTTCCTCATTTGAATCGTCAGCAAGGTTTGAACTTAAGGCATCTCATTCCTTAACACAAAATATCCTTGGGTGAATAGAGCTAAAGCTTTAGTTAATAAATGAAAGTCAGATGGTAAAAATGGTTTGATGACTCATAAAACATTTGTCTGTTCCTCAGCAATAAGGTCAGTTATTACTTTGAGTTCCCAATCATGAGAACCCATCTCTAACCTTAAGTGAGCCACAAAGAATAAAATTACCACCCCCTCCAAAAAAAAGAAGCAATGTTTAAGTCATTAAGCCTCAAAGGCCAAAAAAGGCCCTTGTAAATAAAGTACACAAGCACATAAACCTTCTAAGGACAGCAGACCTACAGAATAGTTTTCTGTAGTGTCTCATGTATAATAAAATTTTGAAGGCAGGGGTAAGAAAAGCCATGCAGGTACAAGAGAAGTAGGAATAATGCCATTATCAATGTAGAAAGTAAAACGTGCTTTCACTGGTAAATTTCTGCCAGATTCCAGCTGTGCTTATGTATATTGAAAACTCATCATGTTTTTCACCCTTTGCTCCTGACCTTCCAAATGGCTCAGAGGAGTGAGACTTTGTGAAGGATCATCAGTTAAGTACAGAAAAGCTCTGCTAGGTTTAGCTAATGAGATTTCTCCTTTAGCACTCTGCAAAGGAGCAGAGAAAGACAGACTAGCCTAGGCTCCTGCATTCTTTGTTTATTATGGTTCATTTATCAGAGGCGTAAGGGACATATCTGGAAGTATATTTGTTTGAAAAGGTTGAAGACCATGCGTGCATGCAAAGTAAAGGCATTACACCCAATCAATCTATAGTTTACATGATTTTGCAAAAAAACAACACTGGTCAGAAAACACTGGATTAGTAACTTCCACCTGATTAAGTAGGATTTACATCTTCAAATGCAAATAGCTCTGTCTGTAGCAAAACATGCTGTGAAGAAAATGTTACCCCGATATAAAATTAGTAAGCTAAACCTCTATAAAAAAATGGGGAAAGGACCAGGATGAGCAGAAGCAACACACTTTCTTCATACAGAGCCAAAATCTGATGAAAGAAACAACCCTTAGAGAAACTGCCTGGTTTGAAAGGCAGACAAATGTCATGGATACACTTAAAATAGCTAAATACACTCCTTAATGGTCATTTGAAGTAAGCAGTTACATTTTAGTACAGGTAACAAGTGCATAGACTCAGAACATGGCAGATGCTGCTGCTGCAGGCTACAAACTCTAGTTTTCATACTGCTGTTGAGGCCTCCTAACCTCACCCTCCAGCAGAGCCAAAGCCAGAGATCCATTTGGTATGACATAGTGGCAAAATATCAAGGTGAAAAAGAAGGGGAAAAAAAATCCCTGTTACTAAGTAATCAGTTTACCTCAACCTGTTCTTAAACTTGAGCAATACCAGTAACAGGCCAATCAGTTATATGCCATTCTAAATAGATGCTCCCAAGCCTTTTGTTTCTTTCTATGACCCAGTATTTTTCAGACTACTACTAGGGCTTATTGAGTCATGTGGAGATAAGGGTCTGCCACACCTCAGCCTGAAACATGTCACAACGATATTTGGAGACCTCTCTAAGACTCACAGCAAAGAGATCCGAGTGTGGCTTGTGGAAAGAACGCTGGCTGCGCTCAGACTACTTTAACACACCCTGGGAACCTACAGAACTCCTTTTACGATCTATTTCTCCCAATAAGGGTAAAAAGAAACAGCAATTTGAGGAGTGTTCCTTTTTTCCGTAAAGGTTTGCTAAAGTTGGCTTGGAGGTCCTAATGCATAAGGAAGGCCTCAATACGTAAGAGTAATGATGAATATTCCAAAAAACCCAAATTTTTTAATTTACAGCTTCAAAATGCAATGTGTGCTACGGGATGCATTAAGCCTCCTCTTAGAAGTGAATTAGAGAATCAACTTTAACATATTCTATTGAAAAGGACAAGCTGAAGTGTCACAGACTTGATCAAAAACATTTCCATCACACTTTGTAGGCTGGCTTGTTCAGCAGTGGCTAATTTTTCTTGGGGGCTTCCCGTGCTGGATCACAAGAAATATATTCATATGATTTAGAAACAGAGTGTCCCTTAGCCTATACATTACACACTTGATCCTCCCCATTACAAATTGGTTTTTTATATAAAATTATGGAGTTTAAGGCTATGGAGTTGCTTCCTGCTTGATAACCCTGAGTAATTAGGTACCAGACTGACATGACTATAATTATTTCTGCAGTATGGACCTCCTATCTATAAACCCTGGGTTTGCACAATTTTTATTAGTTCTCCCTCCTGAATATGTTCCCTAATTCATGAAAAACTGGTGCCAATGGTTCCTAGTTTAAACAAACAAGTTTGGGGCTTTTTTTAATGCAGTACTTAAATACAGCTACTGGTAAAAACTAATCCAATCCACCCTCATGCTTTGCTTTTCCTACATTAGGTAGATAAACCATTAGTCTCCCCATAAGGTGAAACTGGTTACGGTCTTTGCCTGTGCATTCAATTCTACTTTATGCTTATTTTTCATTAAAAAGGATGCCCAGAAAATTACTACTCAGGGTTGATATAATTAACACCATGTCAACAAAGAAGCAGGGCTGATACTACCTGGGGCACATTTTTGCGTTTCATCAGTAGATAACCTGCTGACCTTGACTCATTTACAAAGATGTTCCAATTCCTGTCTGATCACCTCAGCTCAGCGCAGAAGTGTCACTGCTGTTAAGCGCTGGGCTATTGAGGTTTTTTGGTCTGGGGTTTTGGTGGGGGGGTTGGTGGCAGGGTTTGTTTGGTTTGGGTTTTTTAATGGTTCTAGAATTCTCCAATTTTGTCAGAAGAGTATCCCGATCTTTTGCCTAGTTAAAAGGAAGACCTCTGACCTGTAATACACCAGTGATTCCAGCCTGGGAAGCCCCAGCAGCAGCCTTGGTCACACAGTCTAACCACGTTAGACCTCTTTGCACCTTCTTCACCAATCTGAGGCACTCCCTTGCAGGGATATCTTTACAGGTGAAATCACTGTAGTGTTTGGTCCCGGTATCAGGTATAACCTGCAGGATTTTGGTGGTGGAGGCTGCAGGGTACCTTGTGTGGAATGAGGACACACCCCAGCTGGCTCAGCAAGAGCCAAAAGGGTCTCTCAGGAGCACAGCCGAGCAGAGCAGCAGTGTATTTAAAAATGGCAGCAGCTGCACTGGGAAAAGCTCCTTTCTTCTGTGTCCTAGGGATGTTAGAGCACAAAGCTGTAACAGGCATGTACAGCACTCTCCCAGTAAGCTCAAAGGTGCATCAAAGGAGTTTGCAATCACTCAGCAAAGGCAATGGTCAGGAACTAAAAACAGAAAAAGTTTGATCGTTGCATTTACGAAGGGTTTAGATTGCACCGTGGAAAGTGAATTAGATTTATCACAGGCCTAGTGCATCGACAAACGGTCAAATGGAAATAAGAGGTCATGGGTTTGAACAGTTTAGCCATTCTGATTGTTTCCTGTAAAAAGTCATCTCTCAAAACTGCCATTTCTTATGTGTTTTTACTAAACAAAGCCCATGCCTGCAACAAGATCTCTTTCCATGTGATGAGTATTATTCAAATGGACACAAATTAATGTTATTGCCTTGACAGAAAGTATAAAAGCAGAATGTGATATGACATTGTCAGTGATTCAACAACCTTGCACTGCAAAAGAAAGAAGCAAATAAGGAATACGCAGGTGGCTAGACAATGTGATCCTGCAAAGGCACATTCCAACCCCAGTACTGTCCACATGGATCAGGTGCACTCACATTACATAGACTTAGTTTGTGCAACCTTAAATACTTATAGCATCTCAAATCCAAACTTTAGCTCAGTTTCAAGGAAATACAAAGGCAGGAGAAATTAAAGGGAGATGAAAGCTTTTCAAATCAATCTGCAATTTTGATCAAGTGCTTTAGTAAAATAGAGGGCATTTTAAACCTCTAAGGAAAATTAAGATAATTTTATTTTCTGTGCATATTACAGAAACATTGCTTGGTTTTCACAAATTATACATGAGAATTTCCAAGTCTTAAATGCAAAACTTCACCAGATTCTTAAGCTGAGATAAGATATTTACATAAATAAAACTTGGATCTCCATGTTGATATATTTCCCAGCTATTGTAACCAGTCATCATTCCTCAGAAATTTTTCCCCTTTTGGAAATCATCTGCCATTTAAGCTGCCATCTAATTTACCAAACACCTCCTATCTTAAATGAACAATTAGCCTCTTTTTTTGCAATGTTCAGAAGTTAACCTTTTTTTTTTTTCCCTCAAGAATAAGATTTCTGCTATGAGTCAAAAAAGAAATCTGAAGAGTAACAGAAAGCACAGAATTATAACCAAAGGCAAAAGAAAATGGGAATGGAAATAAAAAGGCAATAACTTTCTTCTGTTTCCATCTCACACCCATTGAAAAATCAGATTTCCTACTACACTAGAAAATCTAGGAAACTAAACCTAGGAGAGGTTTCTGGATATCTGTGGAAAAATATGAGCCATTTCTCTCCTAAAAGACAAAAGTTACCTAACAGGAACACTGGACTTGGTCTCTTTTCTAAACTTCAAAGATCAGAAGTTTGCTTCCTGAGGACCATCATGAGACAAAACAAACAGTAGCAGGCAGAATTTTGCAGCTCCAGGAGAGAATGTGCATTAGAGCTGGAATTAAATGAAGATCAAAGAAACAAAATTATTTATGCAATGTGTGTACATAATGGGTAGATACAGAAAATTTTTTTTCTTCTCAGTTTGGAAGCTGCTATGATCAAAGTACTTTATTATTATTAGTTTGGGAATGGAACTGTATACTTTGCTGAACACTTTTGATTGTCCTTCAGTGAAATACCTGAAATACACAAAATGTACCTTAGAACATTTCATTTTGTCTAACTACTATAGCTGGTATATTTAGGAATGACAGTAGGATCACAAAACAAATAATGACCTAGTGTTCTTTTTCCTTCAAAACTGTCTCAGCTCTTTAAGAGGCTTGATGTATTTATAGCATTTCACTTCTAGTTTCTCTCATTCGCAGCTAGAGGCAGACACTGGTTCAAAGAATTGGAGCACTTCATCTGACCAACCATTATGTGACACCATTTAAGCGTTTTGCAGAGTTTCAGACTAAATCAGACACCATAAATAAAGGAAATGTACAGTAAGAGCTACAACCACATTTGCCTCATGTCATCTCCTTAGTAACACTTGATCAAAGACAAGTAAGAGCAAAGGTAGGAAAAAAATCTCAGAGCTAGTGTCAGGCTTCTTTTTTGGTTTTTTTTTTTTTAATGAAAATACACATTAATTACTTCCTTTGGTTTTGTTTTCCCAGCTGATGTTTCAACAGTCATACCTTAGGATTCTTCAAAGCAGAAAACAACTGCTGTCCAATAGGAAATGTAATTTACTTGGTATCTTGACATTTCAGTTGTAACTGTTAAAGTTCTCAATGGACATAATTAGAGAGTAAAAATTGCAGTAAAATGAGTAACCAGTCAGTACTTGCGCATTAATATTTGGAGAAATGAAGTCCTAACAGCAAGAGTATAACCAGTCTTAAGAAGGATCAAACAGAAAAAAGCACCAGACAAGTAAGACAAGTAACCTCGTAACAGAAATGGTCAAAGAAATTACTTGGGACTTATGAAAGAAAGTAAATTAATTTAACCTTATCCCCAGACTAAAATGATACAGCTAAAATGACCCTGGTGACAGGCAGGAAGATAAATATATTACTAAAAAGCCGACTTACTGAGTTACTCAGTATATAGTTGGAAATGAAAACTCACTGACATTAGCAATGGAATACAACATAGAAATGGGCCAAGAGAAAGAGCTGCGCTCATCAGCCCAAGAGATCACCTCTAAGTTCTGTGATTTTACATTAAGCAACAACTGGTGTCAGCTTTGCCAGCGTGTGACCACACTCATCTTTTGAAGCTGCCCTGCTGCAGACAGAGCATATCCCCAGCTGACTAAGATCAAAATAATTTTAAAAATAAAAAGTTTGACTGAAGAATCTCTAACATTATTTTTGAGTCAGTAACAGGTCAGTCTTGTTGTCAGTAATTAGGATCATGATATAATTACCCTTACAGGACCAGACCATCTGTTCATGAAAATCCTAGCAGCTATTCTGATGTAACATTTGTTTTAGTCTTAATCACTAGTTTGAGTCTCCCTCTCACTGTAGTTTTCAAATATTAAGTACATAGTCAAATTAAAATGCCACCAGCATGTTAAAAGACTGAATGTAAAACAGAAAGGAAATTAAAATCACAATTCATTTAGTCAAATGAAACAGCCAAACAAAAGCATACCAGCTATAAATAAAACTACAAACCGACTCAATCCCAATGCTGAGTTGCACACCATTTTTCTGCCCTCTCAGATCCTATACATTTGTGGTTTAAGTCAAAGATGTTTTCAAGATCCCACAATACTGTGTGTTAAATGTTAATTTGGTCTATCAACTTTTTGCTAAACCAAGATTAAGTGAATAATCAATGATACTGACTACTAAGAAGCTTGTTTTGATGAAACATCATGTAGTTTTCCAAGACAGCTCGCTTTATAATACATGCCAGTTACGCCAGGGTTTTTTTTTCCCATATTAACTCCTTCTGCCAGGTATGACAGGCAAGCAGAAGTGTGAGTTTTCAGTGACATATGAGAATTCCATTGCGCTGAATACTTTGTTAATAAAGCGTGATCATTAAGGGGTGGGGTTTTTTAAAGAATATACAATAAGTCAGTAACTTACTGCAACAACTTTATAAACATGAACTTCTTGTTTATTTTAAATATATCTACAATTCCCATTTATCTAGGCAGGAGCAAAATCTTCAGGGTCTTCTCAGATTTGGAGAATGTATTTTAAAGATATCAATTTCTTTTTCCCCTGTTCTCACATCTCTTTGATCTGATGTTGCTATATTTGTCATTTTACAGACCCTGGATTTCCACATTTCTGCTTCAAAAACAACTCCCACTAAATGGAAGCTTAACTATTTAACCTATCTTTTACAGACTGACTATATGTACCAAATGTTATCGCCTGATATATATATAAGATTATTCTCATGTTCCAAAATTGTTTCTTTTCCCCCTTCGAGGAAAGTTAGATGTTAACAGCTATGATTTTTTCACAGAAACCATTGGAAATCCAAGCAGTTGTGAGATTTACACACCTACATGTTATATTTGATGTTGTAAACAATCATACTCGCTCTTTGGTTCACTCATTCCACCTTCCTGTTAATTACAACAGCTTCTGTTCCTGCTAGAACAACCCCCACCTGAAGACTATGGTGATAAGTATCTGTTATTGCTACTGAAATGGGCATTAGCTTCAACAGTTTTTGCCTAGGATACTGAGTAGGTGGGCCAGGCACTGTGCGTGGTGGTCCCAAACACAAGGCATCAGTATGGCACTGCCCTGTCCGTGCAAGAGGAGCAGCAGGACAGAGCTGTGAGAGCACAGGCAGGGGGAGACAAAGGACTCATGCATCCAACCTCATTGCTAGCAAAAGCAAAGTCAGTACATTTTAGAGTATTTGCTGTTTATGAGATGAGGAAAAATGAATCTTTTTTTCATTGCTGAATGGCCATATAAAATACAAAGAAGATTTAAAATACAGTTCTGTAAAAAGAACTTGGACAGCTTAAGAGATACTTCTTTATTTGTACACTACTGAGGTCTAATGTTCCCATATGGATAATACACAGTGGTTTAATTTCAGTAGTATTTCTTGATTACCACCATGCAAGTCACATGTTGTATTGTCACATGTGTTATCCCCCCTTCCCATTCTTCCTCCAGTTACTTCAATATGTACAGTCAGTAGGCATCTAATTCAATTCCACTGTATGAATTCTATGCATTTTTGCTACAGGAGAGCAAACCAAAACTACACAAAGCAGTAGGTACAGTCAAGGTGTATCAGCTTTCCTCATCTGAGCTTCGGCACCTGCAAAACATCAGTAAGCCTAAGAGCAGTTGGAAAAGTTTGTATTTCATATAAACTTGCAATAAGACTGATACTGTACTGAAGGAGCCCTTCTCCCTTCCCTCACAGGACATAAACACTTGTTTCTTACAAATACTTAATGACTTCTAAACACTTCCAGATATTGAGTGTATTTCAACAGAACTGCTTTACATTGTTTTAATCTTGGAATCCCAGAAGAGGGATAAGGAAATTAAGTTTTGCAATCACAGAGATTGTTGATGTTAGCTATAGAGATGAAAACACAAACTAGCCCTTCGCTTACATAAAAAGTATTACCAAGACAAGAAAGACTTGTTCCACTTTCTCCAGCTTTGGCAGAACCTACTGAATCATGTAGGTAGCAATACTATGTACTAATACTACATGCTAGCTACAATAACTTTGCAGAGTAACAGTTGTGCTGTCCAACACCTGAGGACCTGACAGCAGTAGTTGTTTCACAGAATCACAAGGTTGGAAAGTCCAACCATTCGCATCCTAAACTAAACCAGATCCCTAAGTGCCTCATGTACCCTTGTTTTGAACACATCCAGGGAAGGTGACTCAACCACCTCCCTGGGCAGCCTGTTCCAGGCCCTGACAACTCTTTCAGTAAAAAATTTTTTCCTAATATCCAATCTAAACCTGTCCTGGTCCAGCTTCATGCCATTCCCCCTTGTCCTATCACCTGTCACCTGGCTGAAGAGACCATCACCTATCTCTCTATAACCTCCCTTCAGGTAGTTGTAGGTGGTAAGGTCTCCCATCAGCCTCCTCTTCTCTAGGCTAAACAGCCCCAGCTCCCTCAGCCACTTCTCATAGGATTTGCCCTCCAGCCCCTTCACCAGCCTGGTTGCCCTTCTCTGGACGCGCTCGAGGACCTCCATGTCCTTCTTGTGGTGAGGAGCCCAGAACTGGACCCAGCACTTGAGGTCTGGCCTCACCAATGCTGAGTACAGGGGCACAATCACCTCCCCAGACCTACTGGCCACACTGGTTTTGATACAAGCCAAGATGCCATTGGCCTTCTTGGCTGCCTGAGCACACTGCTGGCTCATATTCAGTCTGCAGTCACCCAACACCCCCAGGTCCTTCTCTGCCTGATAGCTCTCCAGCCAGTCTCCCCCAAGACTGTAGCGCTGCATGGGGTTGTTATGTCCCATGTGCAGCACTCTACACTTGGCCTTGTTACACCTCATCCAGTTGGTCTCAGCCCATCGGTCCAGTCTGTTCAGATCCCTCTGAAGAGCCTCCCTACTCTCAGGCAGATCAACACTTCCTCCTAGTTTAGTGTCATCTGCAAACTTAGTGAGGGAGCATTCAATCCCTTCGTCGAGATCATTGATAAAGATGTTGAACAAGACTGAACCCAGGACTGAGCCCTGGGGGATGCCACTCGTGACTGGCCTCCAGCTGGATTTTGTTCCATTCACCACCACCCTGTGGGCTCGGCCATCCAGCCAGTTTTTAACCCAGCTGAGGGTCCACCTGTCCAGGCCAGTGGCAGCCAGTTTCTCAGTCAGAATGCTGTGACAAACGGTGTCAAAGGCTTTACCAAAGTCCAAGTAGACCACATCCACAGCCTTACCCTCGTCCATTAAGCGGGTCACCTTGTCATAGAAGGTGATCAGGTTAGTTTGACAGGATCTACCTTTTGTAAACCCATGTTGACTAGGCCTGATCCCCTGGCCATCGTGCATGTGCTGCATGATAGCTCCCAAGATGATCCTTTCCATGATCTTCCCTGGGACTGAGGTCAGACTGACAGGCCTGTAGTTCCCTGGATCCTCCTTCCAACCCTTCTTGTCTATGGGTGCAACATCTGCCAGCCTCCAGTCGACTGGAACTTCCCCAGTCTGCCAGGATTGCTGATAGATGATGGAAAGGGGTTTGGCAAGCACATCTGACAGCTCCCTCAGTACCCTTGGGTGAATCCCATCTGGCCCCATTGACTTGTGGGTATCTAATTGGCCAAGTAGGTAGGTAATCATTTCCTCCTGAACCATGGGAACTGTGTTATTCTTCCCCTCCCTCTCAGCCAGTTCCTGAGGATGAGTACTCAGGAAATATCCATGTTTACTATTAAAGACTGAGGCAAAGAAGGAATTAAGGACCTCAGCCTTGTCCTCATCCCTTGTCACTAATGTGCCATCAGCATCCAATAAGGGCTGGAGATTCTCCTTGAGAATCTTGAGCTTATTATTCTGCAGCTTGTATTAAGTATCCCTGGTTTATATATACCAGGGAAAAACAGACAAAATTAAGGTTATTTTTGAAACACCGTCACTGACAACTGTGTGGAAACAGTCTGAAAGTGTATCAAAATCTGATCCAAACTGACACAATTTCACACTAATATTACTGAAAATCTGTTATTCAGCACAGCTCAGTTTACTGTTGCTACCTCTGTGGCTCATCAATGCTGAAAGTTACCGTACAGTGAGCACTGTTACATTGAGCTAGAGATATCATCATTGCAAGACCAACAGCTGTCATCTCACTGATGGTTGTCTTCCTACAGTATGTTATTTTTCTGGTTTTAATATCTGCCATTTTGAAGTTCTAAGCTAGCAAGAAAAACCTGGTATTAGCATTTCTTAAATTATTTTTTTCTTTAATAAATTATAAGTCCAGAAAACCCAACACTAAATTTCATTCTCCTCAAGGTGATCCAGAGCCATACCTGTCTCAGTAAAGATTCCTACTGCTTCAAGGAATACCTTAAATGAGAAATGTCAGAGCATAAGTTTTGATTTTGGGGGGGGGGGGGGGGGGGTGTCCTAGCAATTATCTTTTTATTATTCTTTCAAATGTCAGTTAAACTTTCACAGATGAGTTTTCCACATCAAGAGTCCATTTTGTTACTGAGTGGTATTCGTTGTTCAAAACACTCTGCCTTGTTAGTTCAGCTACAGAAAGCTCAAAGGAGAATATACTAAACCTTCTCATCTGCAACCTAGGTACATTTGGCCATATACTAATAAAGAAATGATGACCAAAAAAAGGTTAGCCTGGATACAGTATACAGCTTCACTGCCTCATATAGTGCTGGGCTCATATTCTAATCAGCAAGAAGAAATTGCTAAAAAATCATACGTAATTCCAAATTTCCCCAAGGATTATGAGCTGTTTTAAGGGATATCTTTGTTGGACCAGTATGCTTTTGTATTTTTTTTTTTCTTTTAGTTGAGTATATTGAACTTTTTTCCTAATTTTCAAACAGAAAACAAAAAATACACAGAAAACCAGTCCCTAACCATAAATAAATGTAGTAGTTGATTGCTATCACGTAACACTACCTTTTACATAGGGTTATGAACGATGCAGTGGAAGGTGTACTTACTTTTTCATTTATAATATCACCACTACTTTGCATCTCAACTGCACCTCAAATTTTCAGAACGTCCTACATCAAACATGCACTCTGAAAGACATGAAATAGAAAGCTGTTGCCAATTGGGCTCTTATACCAAAAGCAACTCAAGGATTATATGTAATCTTCTGACTTTCTTCTCTACTTTCACAAGCTTAATGGCACTATAGGGACATTAACCATACACAGACATACTGCAGTGCAAAAACCAGAAACACTCTGCTTGAAGGCAGTCTTACTCCTTTTGGTTTTCCAGGTGTTTAAGCTTGACTGGTTTTTAACCTTTGTTTTTTGCAGTGCTGCTGACAGTCTTTGTCTAACCTTGTTGCTAAATTATGCCTCACTACTGGAACTTTTTTTTTAATCTTAGTTTCTCTGTCTATCCTTCAGAATGATGCTGTACACCAAACAAAGCCCAAGAACGTGAGATGCAAACCTCCTTTTCTTTCTTTTGACAGCTTATATGAAAACCTCTAACTTCTTAATCAACTTTCCCATTTTACACAGTAACCATCAGAAAGAAGTACAAGGGCAGGATATTTAATTTTCAACACTGTAAAATAGCATACTCCTCTTGGTGAGCGGTCATGCTGCTCACAAAAAATTAAGATATCATAGAGGTTGAGAGGATTATTTTTTTGAAGGTTCTTTTCCCCTTCCCTTGTGCGTTTTCAATCTATATAGCTAAAAGCAATTTTACTTTACTAAATTCATAGGACAAAGACTTTGAAAAACAGGAGCTGTAAACTCAAGCCGTGGCAGCCTTGTCACTGTTATAATTTCTTTTCCACATAGATAAATGGAAGGTTTATTTTATTGCCACTTACTATTTGAAAAAAATAAAGCACAAGGGAAGATACATTGTCCCTCCTAGAAATAAGGCTGGTTTTGGAAGAAAATAAAGGTCAAAAATAAAACAACACGTATATGGTAAGTTCTGAAGACATACAGTAATAGCAAGAAAGAAATAATTATTAGCATTCAGGATTCCAACCACAATTTGTGGACTTCAGTTACAGCTATTTACTTTACCCAATAATGTCTGGGCAGTCTCAATATTTAGGTTTCAAAGAGACTGGGAATTATACTGTTATTTCCATTTTTCTCTAAAAGTGCACTTTGTTGGGCTGTAAGTTTCATGGTGGCAGCAAGAGCCCCGTGCTCAGCAGCAGTAATATGCTGTCTACCTTCAGAGCAACACCTGCGCATGGCACTGACTTCAGCTACCTGCACAGCAAAGATGGTGCAGAAAAGCTGCATGTTCAGGCTTAGCAGCACCTGCTCAGCATCACCCAAGTTCCAGCTCCTGCAACACTTCATACTCCGGTACAACCCAAAAAGCCTTTAAGTCTCTAAATGAAACATGAAATTCCCCAATAATATTGACTTTCCAAACCTTGTTTACTCTAAAAATATACTTCAGTTCCCTTTTTTTCCCTTTTTTTTTTTTATTTTCCCCCTACAATACTGTGAGAGTTAGCATGCTGGTAGCCTTCAAGGAAAATCCACAAAGACATCAAAGTCAAACTTCCCAGGTCCTTCTGGACTCCCCTAGTTTCCTTCTCCTCCATAATGCCAACCCACTTTCATGAAGCCTTACACCCTCTTTCCTCTGCATAATGCAGACAGTTGCTTTATTCATCCCAGCTAAGCCTCTCTTGTTTACTCTTGAAGATATCTCCCTGATGCAATCTTCAGAAGACTTTGAGGTTTACAAGCTGCCTTTAACTCTCTTGGCACAGAGAAGTTTACACATGCACATGCCTGTGTAAACTAACAAATTAACTCCTAGATCTGCAGCCTGATAGAAGGAAGCACTGATAGAAGTACTGCCTTGTAGCAGAACAGGATCTCTTATCCCCAATGGGCTACATGAACAGATTTGTATGCTTGGAGAAGATTGTGAAGAAACTGAACTAGGTATGAACAGAAATCAAAATTCCATGTTGAGAGGACAATAATACTTAAAAGGTTTTGTCTGATAGTTGTTTAAGACTAGTCAGTAATATATATGTACACACACACTTGTATTCAGTGTTCATAAATTCAGTGTTCATGAAATCCAGTTTAAAAAAATTCCAATTAAATTCTAGGTACAAAAATATTATTTACCTCTTCTGAAGGATTCAGAAGACATAAGCAATATATCCATTTATGTAAATCATGAATGTGAACCCCCATTTCTAAAATCTCTGAACTTCAGGAAGGATGAACATTGAGATTAAAAAGGAAAAGCTCAGATCTTGGGATCAATTTGGAGCTTAGTTCTCATTTCCATGGATTTCAAAAGTATGAAAAACTTTGGGAATCAAGTACAGACCTTTAGATAATAATCTTTTTTAAGATCTGTAAAGGATATGTGAAATGAAAGAGCATGACAGCTGCATTTCTACTTAGCTTATGAAACAAGAAAAATGTTACCAGTAGAAAATACATGAGATTTAATGTTATATAACCAAACACAAACGTGTACACATGTCAATCAGCTGTCAAAGAACATGCATCCATATTAAGAACACAAGAAGAGAGAAGCAGCATCACAAAATAAAACTTGTATAACCCAATGATTATAGGACCGGAGTGACTCAGAATGAAGAGATTAAAGCCTATTCTTGTTTTTCCATTAGTCTGCTGAGTAATCTTTGGCAAATCACTTGACTTTTCTACATGTCAGCATCTCAATTTGTCAAATTGGTGTAACATTTCATTCCTTTATAAATCACCTTGACATCCAGTGATGCAGACAAGTTTTATTGTACCACACTGAAGGAGCTCTGAGCCATTTGGTAGTATGTTTAGTAGGAGTCATAAATGTGTAACTGAGGCTTTTTCAATTTAGAAAGGAGTAAATTCAGATTAGAAATTCAAATGCACATCTTGCTTCATGAGTAAGATATTCTATCCCTCCAATTGTTCCGGTAATTTCAGGACATAGAACAATTGCCAGAAGACCTTTCACTTTGTTTTCTGATGCTGACAACAGACTAATATTTATGAAATATTCTTATTCAGTACAGTTAAGAAATACCTCCTTAGTTCATTCCAGAAAATGAACTGTCAGTGGGCTGAGAGCTAACTATGGACTACTACCAATGGAACACGATTTCTTTTACTCTTCCATTTTAATTCAGGAAAATTAGGCCACTCTTCTAGCATTGCAGTTATCAGGAGGATATTACTCTGTGACAAAATTTTTAGTTATACAGAAATAACTTCATCTAAGGTACAACTAATATGCCTGTAAAATGCTCTTTTGCTTGATACACTGAGCTTCTAAAGAAAATGAGAGACTGCAAGCCCATCTTTACCACAATTCCATCAGGCACAGCACAGCAAAAACCCAATCTCTGCCCTTAGAAATTCCTATCTTGTTTTAAAAAAATCAGATTGTAGAAGGTCCTCTCTCCCCTTCCAAAAACAACCTGACTATGTTTTCAGCTGGTCCACTGAGGGTTAAACAGACTCTTGACCCATCACCACCCAACTGTTTTCATTTGCAGACCACATTACAGCATGATTTTCTCACAATATTTTCCATAATCATTAAGCATTCCAGGTCAACAGAAAAGCTTTCCAAGCTTTAATAAACCTTGCAAAGAATTAAGCTCAATTTTTGAAGAAACTGATCATAGAAAGAGAGGAAATATTTTAAGGAGTAAAGGAGCAGCTCAAGAGACCACCAGCTATGTGCATGGGCTGAGAAATGCTGTTTTAATTTTGATTAAAACATCAAAAGACTTGAAAAGGTAAGTACAAATCTGACCACATCTCACACAGTAAGATAAAAATCAAGATTTCTCTAAATAGGTCCAGTGTTTCACTACATTCTTAAAGTACAGTAGCTGCAGCTTTCCAATTAGACATGAAGTGAGAGGTAAGAAAAGCTTTATACACACATCAGTGACTTTTCTGTGGTTATAATCGCACGGGATTGCATGAAATTGGCTTGTGTTACACACTGGTCCAAAACCACTTCGATCTGTTATGAAGTTCTTTTTCCTTCTTTCTATAAACTACAGGTACAATTATCAGCAAAATAAAAAGCAGCAAAGTCACACTGCCTTTTCCCCTAGAAATGCCATGCTTTGCAGAAATAATTTGCAAGATTTATGTTTAGCATCTTTCAAATTCCTAGCAGTTCTTACAATGCATGCATTCAAGGGAACATCAGATGCAAGCAAATGCATCTAAACTTTAGATTAACACTATCACATTCCCACACAGACCATTCATTCAAGTAACTTATGAGCAGCTGGCACACTTCCCCAGTAACATAGCATCTAACATTTTAAGTAAACAGTACCTAGAGTTTAGTGCTGGAACTCTTACACAGCACTTCCCACAGTAACATTCCAAACTGATTTAAAATAAAACAAACTTGAGTTGCTGTTGTGTTCTCAGTAATTAGCATCTTTAGATTAGCTTATAGGAAAATTCTCATAATGGTTTCATACATTTCAGTTTCTTTTATAGATATGCTTTTACATCTATACATCTGTAACTAGATACAGGTGTATGTGCCAACTAGCAAGAATGGAAGATGAAAATTATTTTGTGAAATATTTTGCTTGAAAGAAGTTACCTTGAAATGAATCAACATTTCAATAAGCAATTTTGACTGCACACAATATTTTGATAAACATAGTGGCTGAATTCGCCAGACAGCCATCAATTCTCCACATCTAAAGCACTCATTGCTATGTATTTATAGAGCTGTATCCACGCAAAAGTAAAATACATCCTTTGATCACAACACACAAATGCTTCACTACAGACTCAAGTTCAATAAGAAGTGACGAACAGAAAAGGATTTTAGTTCTAACACTATTTTTTAAAGAGAACAGCAAAGAGCAGTTTTGGATAATAATACCTTGCATTTTATCTTTTTTTTTGCTAAATAGTATAATATTTTCTCTTATAATAAATTAAATGCTTATTAGCCAACTTGTCTCTGATAGATATGAACTGAGTGTTTTTGAGCCAAACCCTACAGCATGACATTCAGCTGAAGATGATGACATTTGTTACTGAGAAGAATCACTTTCTCACACGATAATTGCATGAAATCTTGTTCCTTTGACCTCTAATATCAGGCATCAGTCACAACAGCTTTTCATTTTTAACTACTCATTACAGCACCCAAACCATATACTACTTGAATTCTTTAACAGCACTTTAACAGCTTTCCATCTCACTTGTTAATTTGACTTCCACATTTATTATTCCAAATATTGTAAAAGGTTAAGAACTTTAACCCTCACTGCCCTGCATATACTGCATTCATTTACTGTAAGACAAGTGTAAGCTTTCCAGTCTCATTTAACTGCATTTTCAGTTAGATTTTTTCATAGGTATAATTGCTGTAAATGCCAAAAGTGCAGAAGAGTGTAAGAGTCAAACCAATGTTAATGCAATAGACTTTAAAAAAGAATAGCTAGCTGACATTTCTTTGGAGGTGATTGATCTTCCTCACAGCTTTAGATAAGGTCTAGCATAAGGTGTTAGTAGAGAAAAACATAGCATGGCATGGCCATAAGCCTGACCAAGAAGATAACCCTGCTACTAACAACTAATACAGTAAGTTTAACCAACATTCTGTTGGGGAAGAGGGGAAAGAAAAAACAAAACATGGGTAATATAAAGTATGAGAAAGTTAATAGAATCACAGAATAATGCAGGCAGGCAGAGACCACTGGAGGTAACATGGTCCAATCCCTGAACAAAGCAGAGCTCATATCTATTAGACAATGTTGTTCTCAGCCTGAACCCATCAGGCTTATAATCCTTCCAAGAATGGTGATGCCACAGAGTCACTAATCCCACATCAAAAAGAAAAGAAAAAAACCCAATCACATAGGATAGAAGAACAAGGTACCCTCATTTATGTCTTTTGACAGACAGCAGCATGACAGCAGACATGGCAGGTAACAATTGGTCAATTCCGTCCAGGAGCAGACAGGATTTAAAAACAGACTTTGCTTCACCTCTAAGAACTGTGCTCCTATTGTATTTCACTATTACAGGCCAGAGACTGGCACTTTCATAGGCAACATGCCAACTTGTGTTGTTTTTCCTTAAAATGCAGGGTAAGCCTAGTAGAACATTTCCTGAATTCTGTGGAAATGAGCCCAGAGACCATAAGAAATCACCTTGTGTCCATGAATGGCACCAGTGCTGAGCTCCTTCAGATGATGGAATTCACCAGGACTGAAGCACTAGCCCGATTCTAAACAAATCACCAACTCTACTGAGCAGGAACAAGCCAAAGTATTCTTTGCTCCATTTAAGGATCTTTCTGTACTCAGACTCTGCCTGAGCCATAGAGCAACATGAAAGAACAGTGGATGAACATCCTCAACTCTCCTGTAGCACAGTATTGGTCAGAAGTATTCAATCAGATGGCTAACCATGTGAGTTTTGTGGACTCCAGTGCAGGTATGGAGACTCTATCTTCAATGAAGTGTAAAATTGATTGTGAAAGATGGCTTAACAGTTTGAGAGGAATTAAAACTCTATCTTAATAAGCTCAACAAGTAATGACCAGAGTCATGGGAGCTAGGCTAACTCTGAAAAGTCTGACTCAAACCTGTGGCAGTCATGGTATTCTGAACTGTAACAGGTGCTCTTTCTAATATGATCATTCCTGCAGGTTCACCAAAATGCAGATCTTGTCTTAAAGGTCCACATTTCTATGCATTGTGCAGCATGTCACACTCCATACAGAGCAACAGCAGCAAGTTCTGGTAAGTCTCTTTTCTGAAAGAGTTAGCATTATCTCCACCACTCTTAAACTCTGCAAAAAAAAATCTTTTTTTTTTTAAATCTTGATGTTAAAGAATAATACCTACATGGTTGCAATTTTCATTAAACAGCAAAAATTCTAACATATTTCCCATCCTCAGCTAATTTGAAGGATAAAGCATTTACATTTATTAACAAAAAGACAGATATTTATTCATAGGTTCTTATTTCTAAAGTCACACCTGCTTCTCATGCCAGTTAAGTACAAATTCCTATACAGTCTCTGGACTAAATATGCTGAAGTAACACTATACAAAGCACAAATTTATGTTTGGAGACACAAAATACTTTATATTGCTGGACTTGTAGTGGCAGCAGTATTTAGAGCTACTTTTGCTTTGTGTAAGTATGCTTAAACAGGAGAACACTGACAAGAATGCAGAGTGAAAAGCTATTAAAGAGACAGAAGAGTGCAAAGCTGTCATCACAGAATTAAGGCTTTCAAACTAACAGAACAGTCTTCACAAAGAGAAAACGATTAAAGGACAGTGCATACATTTCCAAACATTTCTACAAGTAGGCTTTTATGTGGAAAATTACTGCTTCCCTAGGATGACTTAGGAAGTGGATGAGCTCCTCTTTTAAAAGCAGATATTGAGAAGAATAAAGCAATGACAAGAGACATATCCAGCAAATCACAAGGGCTTCCATAACCATGTACAGCATAAGGGACAGTGGGAAATCCACAAAAAAAAGAACAAATCCAGATTGTTTTTTTAAAAAAATCTATGCTTTTATTTAACAAAAAGGCTTCTGTGCTGCATAGATAATATTCCTGTCATAACTTAAAACTCTACAAGCTCCTGCACAGCATCCATTCTGAAAGACTGACAATGAGGCCTATGATAGCCAAGGTGTTTATCTAAACAGAGGCCTTGACTAACATACCCAGAACAAAGTAAATAGCAAAATGCTAAAATAAGTTTTTACCAGTTTGGGAGGTGGGTATTTTGTTGGTTATTTTTTGTCTTGTTGGGGTTTCTTGTTTAGTTTTTGGTTTTAGATTTGATTTAAACAATATCCAAAACCCCAAACCCCAGCAGGATGGACTCAGGCTTTTAATGCCTCCTCATTGCCCCAGCTAATTCAGCATAGCACCTGAAGTATTTCCTTTATTCAGGATATGTATTTGCTCTGGGTTTTGGTGGCTTGGATTTCTAAGGAAGCATGATACTGTTTTCTTTTTAAACAGAGATCAACTGTGCTGGGAAATACAAACAGCACATTTTTCTCCCTCACATTCACAGCAACCAGACAGCAACCTCAAAAAATATATGGTTTTCTTTGTTATTTACTGAAAGTAAGAAAAGAAAAGAAAAAAAAACCACAGAGCTCTGACCATGTCAAAAGTAGTGGAGACATTTCTAACTGTTTCAAGACTACAGACAGCAGCAGAACAAAAGATTGTCTGAAGATATAAGGAATGCATTTCCAGAAAGTTTCATGTCTCTTCTGTCTACTAAGGCAGGAGCAAAAGAGAAGCAGCATTTGGTTTTTCAATACTCTATCCCCAAGGATGAAAAGTTCATATCCAAGAACATATGTAATTGATAAAACTAATACTGAGGAAAGAAAACCCATATTTCCTTCAACAGAAGATAATATAGTTCAAACCAGAGGGGACAGCATAGACTGAAAATCTTCTCTGGTACTTTATACATTAGTAAAGCTAAGTTTTTCCTTCAGATCTTATCTGTCACTAAGTAAAAATTTCAAAAACAAATAAAGGTTCTCAGTAGCCACTTGTGTGCTAATAGAACAAAGTTGTGTTTGTGTTATATTTATCAATGCACCATACCAAACTGGGAGGTGATGATGCCTCTCTTATAGGTACCTTCCAACTGAAACAGCCTCTTCTATTCTCAAACCACCAAGCTCTGAGGAGAAACTGCCTTTATTTTTTATTTCATACAGTCAGTGCTCAATATGGTGCTCAATGAGAGCTAATCATCCAAATCACCAGAGCTGAATCTCAGCCTTCAGTTTCCCTTTAAATCTGGAAAGTCGGGGGGGAGGGGAGGGGGTGTCAGGAATCAAACAGATCAACAGGAAGATATTTTGTTACTAGGGAAGCACAGTTAGACAATTTATGTTAAGGAGACAGTCACCACTGCCTATACTTGACAAGTGTGGCTTCCAGTCTGCTGGGGGAAAATACCCAGAGGGTCTGCACAAAGGGAAGCTTTCTCATGTCAAAAAGTAACAGCTCAGAGGTAAGTACCGCACATAAAAAGCAAGTAAGCACCTGAGTAGGTGTTTCACGGAAAAATAAATCTACCATCCAGACACAATCTAATCTGCTTTTACTCACTACTTTCACCAGGTCAAGACCATTTCCACAGTCTTCAGGTGCACAGAAGTAATGTATTATCTTGCATTCACCTGCTAAAGAACTATGAGTTAGACTCCAGGGAAATCACTGAGGGCACAATAACACATCCCACAATTAAAAAAAAAAAAATTAGGACAGGGACCAAGTCTATCCTTCTCAGAAGTGTGAGTATTACACAGGGGGTGAGGTCAGTCTGATTTCAAATTTCTTTAACATAAAGAACGTGAGACCTGGGATTTTGTCCTTCCTGGGAAGGAGGAGGGACAGAAAAACAAGTGAGCAGCTGAAGTAGAAGATGTGGTTGAACTGCTGGCAGCCTTTCTGTCCCTGATCCACAAAGGAGGACGTCTGATGTCAAAGTTAGTTTTGTGTGAATAAAAACACTAGTAGGTACCTACAGTAACATCTGAGCACTGAAACAAAGTAACCTTTTCCCATAGTGCATGAAAAAAAGAATCTTGCTCCATTGCAGCAAAAAGCAGAAGCCTTGTATTAGCAGCTGCCAGAAGACAGAAAGAAGTGCTTGTTTCTAGCAGGGAGGTAGCACAGCATATAGCATTAGGATACCCAAGGTACTCACAGTGTCTCCTGGAACAGGTAAAAGCAAAGCACTTCCCAAGCTTTCAGAGAAATCTCTAGAAAATAAAAAGAGAGGGAAGGGGGAAGGGAGGGAAAAGACCATATTGCAGATGTGTATGTTGCTAGCAGTGAAGTAAGTGTGATTGATAGTACTGTCATTTTAGAGAAGACAGCTCTTTTTATGTAGCTATTTTTATCGACAAAATACTGCTAACTACTTACACTGCACAGAAAAAACCCACCGTGACTTAAAAGAGAAATAAGCATCTATACTTGGAAAAGTACAGTTTGAGAATAAATGAAGGATTCCTCTTTAATGGAAAAGGTAACAGATGTCTCCTTTCAGTCCAAAAAACACCTGTTTTATCTGTATTTAAAGTTTCTTCATCAAAAAAATGGCTACACGATTACAAGCCTTTAAAATCCAGATCTTCAAGTTTATCAACAGCTGGTTTGCACAACTGTCCTGTTTAAAATGGAGGGTAGACAATCCAATCTCACTGTTTTGTCTTTGTGACTGCAGGCAACAAAACCAGCATTTTACCCACTTCCCAATACATCCTGTTGCAACCCCACAGAGCATCCCTGACTTGGAAGATGGCTGTCAGTAACACCTCAAAAATCACCCGAATGCTTTTGGGGTGTTACTGTTGGGGGGATTTTTTGCTTGGTTTTTATTTTTTTTTCCCTTTTCACACTTTAAATTATTTGTTTCTTCTGCAGCAGATTTGAAGGGACACACACACGCTCAAATCTGTTCATACTTCACAGTTTTCTTCCCTTGGAGTAGGTAGCAAGACTTGCTAGCTGGTACTTTGACTTCAACTGATAACACTGACCACAGACCTTACATGTTGCAAACTTGGTTTTTAAGCAACAGATTCAAGTACAATTTAATGAAATTAGGCTAAGAAAATAGTCTGCTATTTCTTATAAAATGGATTGCTGATTCTCTTGAAGAATTACACAGCATGATAGAAATTCAACCCAATGGAGTTCTCATCTAGCTTTTCCATTCTATTGAATGGTTTAATCTAAGGCAGTAGACTAGGTAAGGCCAGCTCAGTGATGCTTTTTCACAAAGAATTAAGACGTTCTGCCCCATCGCTTTGCCTAAAACAACCAAGAACTGATATTTCTTGCAATTCTCTCCTGCTTTATATGCTATCACCATCATAATCAAAGGTTAAGTACCCTTGCCAAGCCTGTATATGTTTAAAATGAAAGCAAATTGCCTAGTGTTACCCCTTTCTTGTGAAGTTATGAAAAAAAGTTAGACCGTTTTCATGGTAATACACAATCTCTGATTGCAAGGTAGATTGACTATATACAGCATCACAGTCTAAGTCATTCAATTAACTTTTTATTTCTCCACTCAAAAGTCCAGCTGCAAAATGATTATGCAGTAGTCATCTTAAAGTTGGTGCATCATTCTCTTCAATGCTATTTGATTCTGAACATTTGGATTGCATAATTCTCATCAGACTGAAGCAGTTGTACATTAATAAAGGGAGCTGACTAAAACAGAAGATCATTAGTAAAATTATAGATAGGTATCATGCAAACAGTTTAACTCTAACATCTACAATTTATTCAGAAAAATCTTCTTAATCTCATCTGTTTTTATGATAGACTTTCACTTTAGAAATTACTTTTACAAGCACTTATATGAAGGACAGTATACCAGCATTCCTTCCAATGAGTCAGAGAAAACATCCACCTTTGTCTATTTATAGAGAATTACAGGACTGGACAAAGCTTGGCATCCTACTGTACCACAATGCACAGCTAAACAAAAAACAGTTTATGATGTCCTCTTGCCAAGAGATTTCGCAGAAACAGGCGCCTTTTAATAACTATTATAGTTCCTGGGATATTTCCCCAGAGCTCATTGGGAGGAAAGGGAAAAAGGGTGCAGGCAACATAGAAAAGGAAGAAGGTAAACCATTCCACAGTACTTTTCCAACAGTTATTTATCAGTGTGTCCTCTACTGATGTTTTCAACAGAGGAAATTTTATATTATCCTGGTTACATGCTTATCTCAAATGTCATATCAGCATCAAGGGGAAAAAAAATTGTATGTATTCTTTTTTCTAAGCAGCATATCCCATCTCTAATTTTCTCAAAGTATCACACTTTCTCTTGCTTTAACAAACTAATGCCAAATGTAAAAAAGAATTAAGTCTTTATCGTCTGTCAAATTTTCTCTCTCCACTGCTTGATCATTAATGGTGCAGTACATAGAGCATCAAGCTATAATAAATGATCTAGAGCCTGAAGAAATGAATTAAAGACAACCTGAAAGGAAAAACCTACGGACATCCTAGAAAATTTTACTGTGGACATCTCGTTCACATAGCATACTTTGTCTTGGAATGAGATGTTTCCATTAGTCAAGTATGCACATGATCTTGTGATTACCTTTCTGAAACTCTTGACTCACATATGGAGACCCAGTATCTCCAGCAAGTTCATCTAATTACATAGCCCTGACCTACAGAGGTCTCTGAAGCTGAAATAAAGGTAAATCTCTGGGCTTGATCCCAAAGCACAAACATGTTACACTGGCAATGTCTACTGCATGGCTGTAAACATGCTTCCTGATGATGAACCATGCCTTCCTCCACACAAAAGGTTTGTGCCAAGGACCATATGTAAAAGAAAACAAATCAAATGCTGAAGCAGCACTTTCTGCCACTGCATTTGGCCTTTCTAAAATAATTTTGATGAGAACTGAGTCCTCAAAAGAACTTCCAGGTATGTTCTATCAAAAAAGACATCACCAGGTACAGTTTGATAGCAACCTACATAAACATTGTGCCATTTCATGATTGAGAGTCTCATTAAATGGCATTCAAGACCAATATAACTACACCAGAATTTGAATAATGATGGAACGCTTTCCATGTCACCTTTTCAGTCTTAAAATTATTTTGCTACATACCACCCAAATGTCTTACTACGTAACAATTCAGTAGCATAGGAAGATATCTTTTTGCTTAAAATTCTCTGATAAAATTGCAAATTAAGAAATTATCTGTATGGAATAAATTTATTACTGTTCCCAAATGTCAACACTCAATTGCAGACAACATTGCAGGGCTTGATTTCTTTATGTAGCTATCTCAAAGTTAAGGTAACATGAAAAATTCACCATGAAAATAGAGAAATAAGGGGATAGGTACAGTTTAGCACTTCTATTAAACAATAATCCTTGCAAATTTATAGATGCAGAAGGCAAAATACCTGAAATGCCAAAGGTCAAGATTAAAGCTGCCACTTATGTTCTTACCAAGGGTGTAATTTAACTATGACAACAGTAAAATGGTACATGTCTAATTTTTCCCATTGTGAGGGAAATCAAATATATTTTTTTTAAATTGACATTTTAAAGTTTCCAGTGAGGCACAAAAAATGAAAAAGTAATCCATATGTCAATTTATAAAGGCATAGAAATAGTTATGGGGACATACACTGATATTTTCTGAATTTACTGCATCTCTTGGTTGCCCAGCAACTTGAAATTGCCAAGTAACAGCTCAAGGCTCCAGACGAGATGCAGCTAAAGACTTGGAAAGCCTGAACTTAAAGTACTTACTTATGAAGCACCTCACTCTCAGAACAGAATTCAGAAACACGTTATCATCCTTATTCAATTCCTGGGGAAAGCAAGGCTCCAGGGAATGCAGTTCTAAGCAGCCAGCAAAACCTGGCAGTGAGATGCAAATATAGGAACTATATAAAATCCTGCATTTCTCTGGAGATTAGGTATACAGCCAAAAGCAAAGCCTTTTGTTCATATAGTAACCTACAGAGGAAAATCCATTTTTGGGTAGGACAGCCAGCAAATACTCTTTTAGGAAGCATGATCATGCTCAGTAGAGAACATGGTGATGATCATTGTACCTCCTGCAACCCCATCTTGCTGAAGGAAAGCATGTGAAAAGAATATCAAATACATTTATTAATAAAAACAGTACACCAGCAGATGGCTCCTGCTCAGAGTTGGTACCATTTTTGCATGGAAAAAATTCAAAGATCCAAAAAAAGCATCCCCCTAGTTTAGACTTGGAACCTAGGTCTTATTTTATAATTGTCCTAATATCACAGCAGTGGCATAAGCAAAAGTATTCTTTAGTCTTAGCCATATGATGGAAAACATGCTGGCCTAATCATGTCAAGACTCAATTTGCAGGGCAAGTCTATAAGGGTTATGTCAAGGTAATCATTTTTTTAAGTTATCATAATAAAAATACAAGATCCTAACACAATTATGATGGTTTTGACAAGGTCAACATTCAGGACTAATTTAAAGAAATAAGCCAATTTTCATGTTGATATTGGAACTGATTAAACTTGGTTTGAACTCAGGGAACAGTTCTTCCACCATTGCAGCTTTTCTCTTTTGCTACAGTATGAATGCAAAACAAAGGTTTACTCCTCTCTACTAGAGTAGAAGCAGTGATAATTTGAACAGAATAATAAAGAGAATAAATCCCTTGTGATAAAGAGGTATAAGCCAGGCCACCTCATAGGTGACCAAATAAAAAGGTCCCAGTACTCATGTCAACTCTGGAGATCAAAAAGGCTTTCTTATCTCACAGGGAGACTATTCCTTTCACATCACAGCAAATGGATATGAGCACAGCAAACCTGCATTTCTGCAGCTTGGGTTTTGCTTGTCATCAAGAATTGGGAACACCCTGTGCTTACTGACTATTTTATTTTGGTATAGTTAATGGTGAATGCAGGATATTCCTCAGTAAGAACAGAAATCAGAAAATCACATAAATTTTCAAGGCTCTGCTTAGTATTCACCAACTTACTGGCTTCAACTAGAAATTTCTGAGCTGCTATTATACCTCATTACAGTAAGGAAGCTACCAACTGTGGTAAGAACAAATGCCACTTGTGACTCCTTTTCATTCCCTCACTCATAAGCGTGTCATGGCTTTAAGTTTAAAAATAAACCAGACAAAAACTTCCTGTGGCATTTTGTTTCATTTAATTTATTTCTCCATCTGATTTTGTAAGCTTTGCAGTAAAAAGCAATAACTGGGAACAGCAGATGCTTCTATTTGGGTTTTGTCTAGATAAGTGCTGCAACGGAACGAAGATGAGTCCAGTGTAACCATTACATTTGATGTCTTTGAGCCCTGGACTGACCCATTAAGTTACCCTGCATACCAAGATAGCTTAATTGCACATATTTGACTAAGCATACTTACGTAAGTATCCAATTATAGCTTAAAACAACACTCAACATGCATAGCCATCTGTCATTGAATATATCTGTTGTTAAGGCATAATGGTGTGCTCAATTTCTTCCTTTCTGAATACATTAAATTTTTTTTTTGCAGCTACGGTGAAGACAAAATGGCATTACAACTATTTGGAGTGCAATAATGCATTACCTTGACAATTTAAAACATGAATTTACAAGACAACTGGCATTATTCTCTAAATACCCCCTCACATCAGTGTGGGGTGGTTGGGTTTTTTTTTTCAACTTATAACTACAGATAATACTAGAACTAACCACTTGCCTACGTATAAGCAAAACAAAGTGGTTTGAAATTCTTCTCCCTTTTCCTTTCAAAATATTGTTCAATGTCATTTTCATTCTAGGATAAACTATCAGCATTTCTGCAACTGAAAGATAAAATGACATTTAAATACATCTCAGGAGAATAGGAGTCAATCAGTAGAGTAGGAAAAGAAAAATGCATGATGAGATATATTTAGAAAGCTCTGTAATGACACACTGTTTTACAGTGGGAGGCATTAAAAAGCCTACTATTAGTCACTACTTCTGACTACAGAACTGTGATACTGCTTTTACCAAAGTCAGATACCATACCAGCTGCAATTACCTGAGGAACTTAATGTTAAGTTGCTGATGACAACCACAATATACATGCCACAAGACTCGACCACCATTAACATATATACTCACATTATCTGTGACTCAAACTAATACATTTTATTTTTAAAAAGGATTTCTCTCTTTACAACATTACTTTCTCCCTTAGCAGAGCACTACATGGCCTGTTAAAGTGTCATAAACAAAGTGTTTATGTTATTCTATAAAGAAATCCTTTGGTGCACGCTTCCCTGGCTGTTTTGTTTTGGGGTTTTTTTGAGAGAAGCGTGTTATTTAAGATTTTTAGGATATCTGCAAAAAATCAAGTCTTTTTTTCCTAATGATAATTTCAATCATGCCTGTAGAGTAAAAAACCCAGACATTTTCAGTCTGGAAATAGAAAATTATAACATTACCTTTTCTATCAAGGGAAACCTTTCTTACCTCAGCTTTTAATTTGAGGAAATATAATCAGAAGGGGCAAACAGAAATTAAGACAGAAAACTAACAAAAGAAAAACAACTTTTTCAGTAAGATTCTAACACAACTGCTAAGGAAAAGTAATAGAAGTAGAAATATACACTGAATTCTGAATAATTGTTTAAATAAGAAGTCTGCATGTTTCCTCATTATGCTGCTTAACAAATGAGGGGCCATTATTCCTTACTTCAGTATGGTGGCAGTATGGTGAAAACCTATTTTATTGAATTATGTCTCCATACATAGAATCATAGAATGGTATGAGTTGGAAGGAAACCCAAGTATCACAGAGCTCCAACCCCCCTGCCACAGGCAGGGCCACCAACCTCAGGCCTGGATCTACACAAGGTTGCCCAGGGCCCCATCCAACCTGGCCTTGAACACTTCCAGGGACGGGGCATCCACCACCTCTCTGGGCAGCGTGTTCCAGCCCCTCACCACTCTTTCTGTAAAAAACTTCCCCCTAATATCTAATCTAAACCTTCCCTCCTTTAGTTTTAATACATTTGCTGCATGGAAGAAAGATCAAAGCTGCCTCACTGAACCTGGGTAGACAACTGTGTGGAGAGCACAGCGACACTTAGCAAGACTAGCCAGATCTTGGATCAAACTGAATTTGCCAGGCTAGAGCTCATTACTGGAAGCACATGGACTTTGAAGAAACATTCATGAATTACTATTAAACTGGGTAAGTCCAACTGTGAGGACTGATTTTTAAACATTCCTGTGCTTTTGGGCAAGAATAAGGTGTTAAAATGCCTTAAAGAGTTTGCAACACATCCAGATTCTACTATCTAAAGAACAATGCACATCAATTTATAATTCTTCCCATCATTGGCCCATATGAAAGAGTTATCACAACAATAACCTATGGTTTAAATCCACACTATACTACTAAAATTCATTTGAAAGAAACAACAGGTGCCTTGTAAGGCAGTGCTCAGTGAAAGTCAGGGTAAAGTACAGACTACTAATTCCCACTGTACATTTGCTTGCACTGGCAAAGGCCCAGGTCACCAGAAGTCATAAAGTAATTTATTCTTTTTCTGATTAAGCATCAATTCAAAGCTTACTGACATGGAGATAGACCTATGTCAATACAGCAAATACTTAATTCAAATTTATATTTATTCCTTTTCAGAACTTTAAAGCAAATTAAAAAATACCCCAAAACTAATTAAAACTAGGGAAAAGCAGCAATTTTAGAATGGTTTCACTTAAATCTTTTCTTATCAAAAGAGCCTAGGACATCCGTATTTTGGTTTGGGGCAAGAGGAAGTTGAGTGGTTTTTTAGCAGACACTGCATTCATTCCACTAAAGCTGTTGGTTAAAGAACAAGAAACTTATCTGGTTATGAGACAGGCACAAGAACTGCATGAAAGCTGAGCTAATTATCTGCCACATGGTTACCTATACACATAATGATTCAACAATGTACAATTCCTTCCAGTTGTACACTCTCCATTTTTCAGTATGAAACAGCATTAAATTCAACCATTTGGGATGGAAAGATTGTTTAGATGCCACAATGTTTTCTTTAAAATTTTCAAATTCAGCAATGTTTTTAAACCAAAACATACAAAAGAATGTTTTCTAAAATTTAAAATGTCAATATTTTTAGTACTTAGAAGAGCAAAAAGATAACTGTTAATTAAAACTTGTGGCATTTTTCTCAGGGTTTTGCAAGCTGATAACTAGTTTCTTTCCAGCACATGCAATACAGCTGTACACAAAAATCCCAGTTGTATGCTAGGTTTCTCCTCTTTCAATACCCACCCACAATAAATTCCCTTCTTTCAATTAAGAACTTATTTGCTCTAATGGTTTCCATTTCTATCTCAGGCAACTAATAAATAATTCTTCAAATAACTTGGAAGCACTGAAATGCAAGAGAAGTGAACCTCTTTGCTCTACGACTTGGTAGAAAATTTGATTTTACCAGCAAAATAGTTTTCAAGTTTATCACATTAACTTTCAGATTAAACAGTTTGAGAATGCTAAAAAATTATCTGACAAAAGCTCCACAGTTTACTTAAGAATTCTAATTCACATAGCTCTTTTGCAGGAATTTGATCTTATTTTTAAACTACTACTGCAAAATTTTGACTTATCAGGATTTAATGAATCTTAATTTTGTGAGGACACAGATTTGTTAGATTCTGAGCTCCTTAGTTTGGATAGCTGTATGATGAAATAGAGAAGCAGTTTGATGTGAAAAGCTTTTATTTGTAAATGTACAGGGGTTTTGACATCTGGGTACTAAGCAACACAAATTAATTTTGGCTTTTACTGCTGCTTGAATAGCAATATCCTCAATGTAACAGTCATGTTTGCAGGAAATTCACTTAAGGAGCTTTACTACCTATAAACAATGTTCTTATATGTATATACTAAAAGAAATCAGTGTCACAGAATAGAATCATAGAATCATTTCAGTTGGAAAAGGCCTTTAAGATGAAGCCCAGCTGTAAACCTAGCGCTGCCAAATCCACCACTTAACCATGTCCTTAAGTGCTACAAGTCTTTTAAATACCTCCAGAGATGGTCACACAACCTTTCCACTGGCAGCCTATTTCAGCAACTGACAACCATTTCAGTGACGAATTTTTTCCTAATATCCAATCTAAACTTTCCCTGGTGCAACCTGAGGTCTTTTCCTATCATTCTTTGTGTGGTGGGTTGACCCTGGCCTGGGGACAGATGCCCACCAAAACCATTCTGTAATTGCCCTCAGTTAGGGAAGAAAATATGTAATGCAAGTCATTCCCTTTGAAGAGTTGTCAAGTTTTTCCCATCACAGAAAAGCAGCATTAGCCTGGCTTTTACTAAGACACATCATGCTGATGTCCAAAGTGATTCAAATCAGTCATACCACAAGTGCTACACAAGGGGAGTACAAGGGGAGTAGGAGAGTGAAGTCTACAAATTCACAGAACTTACAAAGCTCCTGCAATTTGGAGATGCTTTTACAGCTTTGGAGCTCATAGAACACCTGTCAAAAAGATACATCATATCACCTGTGGCCACTGTCTCCCCACTCATGATATGGCACTCCTTCCACTCGTTCTTCCGCAGGATGGACTTGGTTCTTAGGCTCACTGAACTTCATGGTTACTATTCTAATCCTCCATTTGTATTAATTCTGACAGGCATTGTGGAGCTGTCTTGATGCTTCAGTAGAGATCTGGGTTCCCTTATGTTAGGCAATTTGCTACCTTATATGCTGTTGAGATACAAGTTAACCATGGAAGAGAGAACTCTGCTAGTGAAGATTTAGGACTTCAAAAAAAGTGACTTGGCCAGAATCAGAAGTGAGGCAGTATCAAAAACAGACAAGTCTGAGATGCAGTCCAGCATCCAAAGAACATCACCATGCTTATTCTTCCATCCTAACCTTTTTCTGCATTCTTATGCTTCATTAGGTTATACAAAACCAGTACTGAGGAAGGAAAATACTGTCTTCTACCCTCAACATTATTGTCTTGCATGAAACTCGAGCACTTCTTGGTTTTTAAGTGATTATATTCCTGTAATTTAGCTTGCAGAATTTAATATTTCGATACAGTACTCTAAGATACTTCCAAAGGTCATTTCCTCAACAGCAGAGGCACACTGCAGGTCTGACCAACATGCCAAAGAAAGAAATTGTTCTGCTCAAAGACAACTAGAGCTAAAAATTGACCTGTAGAACAGATCTAGAGAAAATATTTTACTAAGGTGGTCAGAAAACAGGTAAGACAGTGGCTGAAAAACATGTTTTACAGCTGTATAAATTGAAAAGCAAATGACTTTTCAATGATGTTTACATACAGTTTCACACGTTTCTCTGTTCAGTGATACTTGCACACAGGCACTGTGAAATGTGACTCTGAGTCAATTTAGAAAAATGGGTCCAAGGCAGCTGTGATTTCCATTCAAAGTAAGTTAGTCTATCATGATAAAAATCTATCAAAAAATTGTGATTATTTACAATTGTCACAATCATATCACAATTTTCTCTTGGAAATATATTATGCAGATACCCACTGGAGCTTTAAATATTGTTTTAAACATTAAAAGCAAAAAACAGAAGTGCAATACCACTGTCAACTCAAAGTAGAGCTACAAACACAGCTGTTAATGAGACTTAGGATAGCACTGAGATGATGCCTTTCTACCCTGTGATCTTACCTGTAGCTCACATTCTTCACATGCTTGGAAGAAAGCACAGTTTGTGTAAGGACTTAAACCTACAGAGACAGAGCCCTCATCCTCCAGCCTCAACCAACACCCCTCTGTCTAGTTCTTCTCCTAGCAGACACCATTCCCTTTTCTGTGTTTCTCTCTCAATCCTGGTATTAGGTATCCACAATACCTAATCCTTACTGAAGTATCTCACCTAACCTGGCTGTGTTCCTCTTTTGATACACAAGCATTTGAACTTCTGTGGTGGTCTTAAGTTTACCTGAAAAACAAAAGTGTACTTCAAATAGTTAAAAATCCAAAAGCTGTTACGTGGAGGGAAAAGGTAGGCAAACTCAGTAACAATGGTACTACCAGCCAAATCTGTATTAGACTGGTTCCCCCTCCAAAAGATGCACTGAACACCACATTTGCTTTTGCACATAATGTCAAGCAGACACCAGCAGAAGTTTTCACCCAGTTGGCATCATACTGATGTGGAAAATTAACTTCAATTCCAAAGAGATCTAGCACCATTTCCATTAAAGGCAGTACAAGATTGATGCCCAAGCCCAGCTTCAATTTTACGATTTTCTTTTCATCACAGCATCCAAAACCACAAACAAGAATTATTATGCTCACTCAATGCCAGTCATGTCTGCCAAAAATTTGCATTTACAACAAGATGTTAGAGATCAAGAGAAATACCAACATGACTGGATTTGGCAGTGTCATATTCTCATAGTCCCTTGATAATATTAAAGGTTGACAGAAAAAAGATAACTAGATCAATAATTGAAGCATGAATGAACTCTCATCTGATATGACCTAAAGCAAGAAGTCAGCATGCTATACATAATGCTTTAACGTTATTTTCACTGTTCCAACACAGATTGTAGCAGATGCAAGACTATGTAAATATTTCACCTAGTACAGTAGCAGAGCTTTGACTGCTTTCCCCACACCATTTACAGGGATGTTTCAGAATTTTTTGGTCAAGTTCAAAGCCTCCCTTAACAGCTCAAAGACATGATCTGCCTCTACTCATATTCACTTTAGTGATTTTTTTTTTAGCAAAAAACTTAGATGGATGGACAACCTCTGTTCAAATATCAATATTCCCTGTGTTTAGTGAGAATTGAGGGAGGAAAAAAATTAAGAAAAAGATTCCTTCACTGCTACAGGAGCAAGATTACACTTTCCAGTTCCCTTCATTTTCTCTCTATATATGCAACCTTTGCCTCTGCTTATTTTTTGGTACCAGTCAGAGGTTTCAGTGAAAAGATCATATAGCTCAAAACTTTTAAGTGTATAATACTCACAGTTAAAAATATCTACCCCAAACCAGCTAGAAATCCCCAGGCATATATCAATCACATTTCTTTTACATACTGAAGTGCGCCAGAAGAATACTTTGAGAAAAAATAAAAAGATAACAATTATTACCCCCCTGCATTTCACAATCCAGGAAATTGCAGCCAATACTATGTTCTTTAGCTACGTGCTGTTCCCAATGCAGTTAACAACACATTGTCACAAAGCTTGTTATAAGAGCTGCTATGAGAACCCCCCAGAATCAAAATTTCATTCCAGAAGAAACTGGAACTTGTTTCATAAAATCTGTTTACAGGAATATAGGAATTTTCACAGTAAGAAAAAAGAAGCTTAAACAGCTCACTCCTCAAATCACACCAAAGCTCTCAGGGAAGCCCAAGAGTTAAGAATCTCATTTTCCTAAATTTGAGCACCTTAATTTTCAAGTAATACTGCATCTCCAGGTTCTTTCTTATTTGATGCTTTGCAAAAAGAGAAACTATCAGTGATGTATAAATGGGTTGGGGTTTTTTTTGGATCATAATAAAAGATCACATCTTGTATTCATCCTACACACAGCTATCACAGCTAGACTGATCTTTCTGTTTCAAAATGGTATTTTGGCATTGCATGTATGTTTTAAAGTTCAGTAAAGCATTCACATTTCAGTCTCAATTAGAGCTACATACAACTATACATAAAGCACACTGCAAAGGGACAAAATCAGGAGTTAAAAATAAGACATGAAAATAGGAAATTAATCCAAGAGTTACAGAGTTTCCTCTGGTACTATATTTGTGTTGGAAGGTTAGAGGAAAGTAATTTCTAACTGCAGTAAAGAAGGCTTGTGTTTATCCCCCCAGCACCTCAGTAAAGTCAGAGGGAGTTGTGAAAGCCACTATTGGTCAAAGGAGGGGCGGAGGGGGAGGAAAACAAAATAATGAAGAGAATTGTCTAACATATATATTAAGTATTCATATATAAACAATTAAAATAAGGAAAATTGTATTAATGAATCGAAATACATCATTTCTTTTCCACTCTACCTACATACTGAAGCCCACTAAGACACTTTCTACTGTTTTGGATTCTGTACACAGCTGGATTCAAGTTTTCAAAGACATTCAAGAGCATATGTCTAAAATTTAGTAAAAGCTTTCAATGTCTTTGAAACCTAATTCCAATTCAAGATATTCCCTTCAAAGGCCATGACCTTTCCAAAAATATGTAGAAAACTGTCCACAGGGGAACAAGAACCGTTAGATAAGGAATATGTGCTGGCACGTGAAGAAGGACCTAGAGTGAATAATACCTTGTTCCCAAGATGCAAAGGAATTCTGCAAGTGGGGTATTTAACTATCTTCATGCTCAGATGTAATGTGCTTACACTGCAACAAGGAGGATCAAAATTAAGCATCTAACAATAATGCTAGAAAAGTATTCAATGGATTGATGCTTATGGAGCTTATGGAACCTCATTCCAGGTTTAAAAAAATATTTTAGAGAAAGTTTTAACAAGCACATTAAAATCAAATGCACACAGTGGTTAGTTTTGAAGTGCAGGGAATGGATAGGACCTTTTAATGCATGTATCACTCTGCTTTCTACCCCACAACCCACTAAAGAGCTATTCTTTGCTGTACCAGAGCAGGTACTATTTAAACAGGCTAGACTCTGCTTGTCCTTATTGACTTAAGGTATGCAGGATCAGTAGGAGCCACTCCAAACAAAAGCCAGCAACCTTCTCCAATATGAAGTATACAATATATATATATATATATATATATATGAAGTATACTTCTCCACATGAAGTATAACCACCAGAGAGAGAGCCTGCACCAACCTGAGCTGCTTCTCTAGACACAGTTATTTCCGTGCTCTCTTACTCTCTCACCTTCTACGTGCAACATACCTTACCAGTGGCCACCATCAGTGAAATACTGAATTGGGTTTTGAGGCCTTTTCATGTTCCTGTTAGCATTTTGTTTTTCACAGAAATAGATTGGATTTTTGGAAGAAAGTGTTTCGCTTCTATCCTCATGTTGAAGTTTCTTGGGAGTTACATTTTCTCATTTAAGGATTCAACAGAGATAAAGGAGGCATATATATGATGCAAATTTGTTAAATAGTCAGCATCTTTTATTAACCAAATCAAAATCTGCAAGCTTGAAAGCTTCTGTATGATAATACCCTATTGAATGACCTTTTATATTTATTCTCTAGAATAATTCTTCTGCATTAGACTTAATAACCATACTTCCTCATTATCATTTATTCTGACCTAAAGACTAATTTTGCAGTCCACAGGGGAAAACTTTTCCTGATAATTAGTTCTCCTTGGTTGTATTCCAAGAGAAATGACAAATTTCACCTTGTTTAAGATGCCTCTTGATAGCAGTTTAAGCCAACAGAGGAAATCATGCACAATTTTTTTTTTTATACACACATGTTTTTCTCTTGAGGTTGCACCTCAAGTCCAATCACTTGTTACTCTACTCCCCTGTGATAAATATGGCCTACAGAATAAACTGCCAGCTTTCCTTCCCATCTCTCCAGAGAAGTTTAGATTTTGACAGGATGAAACGTACTAGTAAAATAAAGTCCTCAACAAAACACCCATTGCTTCCAGCATTGCAGGCAAAATGTTTTTCTTTCCCTAGAAGTGCCCAAAACCAAATATACATCTATAGGAACTCTGGCAAAAACTGTGAAATCAATCTATATATAACTGAAGTCAATCTATAACTGAAATCAAGATTAGACCACAAGATAAGTAACAAAATTCCTATAACTCCCATCCCCTTCAACAGTTCAAGACCAGAGAACATTGTAAGAAATTCCAGACTCATATGCCCACTGCCACCCCTTACGCCCCGACAAGACCTGCATACAATGAAAATGCCTGGGGAAACACACACACAATAACTCACTAAAAATAAAAAATGTCAGCAGTCAAAACAAGCCTGCACAATCCTGACTCCACATAGACCAAATCTTTTTTGTTTTCCTGAGGAATCAGGAAATTATCTGGCTAAACATCTACAGATGATCACAGAATCACAAGGTTGGAAAAGACCTTTGAGATCACCAAGTCCAACCATTCCCGTCCTATGCTAAACCATATCCCTAAGTACCTGATAGACCCTTTTTGAGTCACACATCCAGGGAAGGTGACTCAACTCCCTCCCTGGGCAGCCTGTTTCAGGCCCCAACAACTCTTTCAGTAAAAATTTTTTTCCTAACATCTGATCTGACCCTGCCCTGGCACAGGTTCATGCCATTCCCCCTTGTCCTATCACCTGTTACTTGGTGCACCTCTCTACAACCTCCCTTCAGGTAGTTGTAGGTGGTGATAAGGTCTCCCCTCAGCCTCCTTCTTCTCCAGGCTAAATATCCCCAGCTCCCTCACCTGTTCCTCGTATGATTTGCCCTCCAGCCCCCTCACCAGCCTGGTTGCCCTTCTCTGGGTTCACCTGAGGCATAGGAACACAAGCATGTACACTGAATGAAGATCAAGAGACAGTAACACGGATCTTGGAGCCCAAGTGTGAAAGCAATGTACTCCTCAGGGGAAAACAGGCACTTTCTCTAAACAGAGGACTTGAGTTTCTTCTCCGTTGTTGAACAATTACCAATCTGAAACCTCCAGAAACAGCACAGTCCACAACTGTGCCTTGGGAAGCAGATCCTAAATTTACTTTGCCAGAAATCCACAAACACTGATCTCCTGGGGAGGGGAATGAGACAAACTACTGGCAGTGATCAAAGCAGAGATTAAGGCACAAGTGCATAGAAGGCTTTGATGTTTGAATTTAAAGCATCTGTTCAAATTATTGTGGAATTTAAAAAATAACTTTGTAATGCACAAACATTTGGCAATATTTCACTACTCAACTTAAAAACTGGAATAGGAAGTATTTTTATACTTACAAATACTTATTAATGCTATGATACTGTAATGTTCTAACCACATAAAATTCCATAAAATTAACAATTTAACATGGGAACAGTGTTCACAATAATTTAGCATTTGAAAAGCATGTTTTCTCTCCCTCTTTGACAATCTGATGTTCTATGTGAAAAATTCATGATGGGTTTTTCAAAGCAGCCTTACACTGACTGACCTTCTTATCAGCTCTTTAAATACTGTAGGTGCTTCCCAATGAATTCATAAATGATACTGGAATAAATTGTCATTGCTACTGCAGCTGGAAACCAAGCCACTGCAGCAAATAATTTATTCAGACTTATTTACTTTGTTCATGGAATATTTCACCAGCAAGCTAATCTGTTCCATAACTCCCCCAGACCTTCCCTCCACCCTCCCCAGTGGTCTACAGACTGCTTACTGCAAATGTATTTATCATAACACTTAGCAAGTCTGGTAAGTGGCATAAAAGCACTTCCATTCCCAGTCTGGAGGAACATAACTTTAAGCAGGAAGGATTAAATAGACCATAAGAGTTCAGAATTTTTAATTGTGCATTTGAGAGATATCTGATAAAAGATCTTTCCCCCTCCCTAGCTCCCCAGGTCTTCATATGCAGAATCCCTGCAGAATAACTGGGCTCCTGTAAGATTTGTTTTGCATCAGAAGTAGTGAAATTTGTTATCCCCATGCCCTGGCATTCTATACATGTGGCAGTGGGCAGGGGTGGAAAAAACATTAATGGTTGACCCATTTCGTTATCATTTTGCCATGGAAACACATCACTATATTGACCTAACAGCAGACTTCAAATATGTCAGAGCAGTTAGAGTTACATTTTCAAAAACAGTTTAGACAAAGCTTTGTCATGAATATGTGCAAACTTCATTTGCCTGCATGCAAACCAACTAAGTCATATCCACTCCTATTTTCTAGGACTGTCCTATATTATTCTAGTTTCATTTTTTATTTACTTATATGTGTATATAAACACTAGTATATACTAGACACTGTGTATATTGCTTTATATCCTTTTTTCTATTACACATTTTCATATCTATCCATGTGTCCTGGTTTTGGACTGGGATATATTTAGTTTTTGCATGAAGCTGTGAGGAAACACAGCCAGGACAGGTGGCCCAAGCGAGCCAAAGGGATATTCCATACCATGACGTCATGCTGGACAAGGAGTTGCTGCTTGGGGACTGTCTGGGCATCAGGTTCCACACAGTGAACAAACTGGGTATTACCCCCTTTGCGTATTCTAAGCATTTTCCTCTTGCTTTGCTGTCCCAATGAACTGTCCTTATTCCAGCCCAAGAGTTTTACCTTTTTTCTTCCAGTTCTTTTTCCCATCCCACTGGGTGGTGGGAGGGGTGAGCATGCAGCCATGTGATGCTCAGGTCCCAGCTGGGGCTAAGCCACAACATCATCCTTTTTGTATTTTTCTTCTGATTCTATTACATATATGTGTGTATATATATATATGTATTTAGACATACACATAGTGTATCTTTTATTTAATTTTCTTTAGTAATGTCACCGTTTAGCCCTGGCTGGCAAGTAAGCATGGTGCAGCTGCTCACTCCCTCCCCCACCCCAGCAGGATGAATCATTACAGAGTCATAAATAATTCCAAGAAACTTCAATTTGTTCCTCATTTAACAGCAATATTCCTAGTTTTGGTCTACAGTACATTATAAAAACTGAAATATTTGATGACCTCTAATTTCTACTGCAATTTCCTCCCCTAGAAATAATTTGTTATACACCTGAAGCATAAATCAAAATTAGAAGTAGAACGTAAATTAAGGTTTTTTCACCTTTCTGTATCACTTGATAATGACCAGCAGTTACAGATATATTATAAACATAATTAGAAATGCCTATTTTCATGCTACTTGATATATTTGTGCAAATTCAATAAATGTGAATAATGAATGAGATGCATTAGATTTGCATTCTGTATTTAAAATACTAGCTAAGATGATTTATGGTTGTCAACAAGTTAATATATGAGAAAGGAGAGAAAGACTCATGAACTTCCCTGAAACTGAGAAACTTCAAGATACTGAACTGAGGAAAGTTGTAGCAATATTTCCATCTACTGGAGGTTGGAGATATTTGGCTACTCACAGCTGCCATATTCACTTTTTCCAATGAAAGTCAAATTGACTAAGTATAAATACCTCTCTTACTGGACTGATCATTCAATCTGGCTCCATGATTTCATATTTTTTATGTCTGTCCACAACATTAGGACATAAAAGGCAGATACATTAAAAGCTGTTGGCTCTCTTATCTTAAAGGACTAGGACAAAACTAAGGCAACACATAGAGAAGGCAAGTCAGCCACATCTTCTCCATAAAATAATACTTCTAGAATCTATTTGTCCAGCAATAGATTCATTTGTCTCATGACAAATTAGCTTGATTCAAAAAGAAAGAGCATGATACTTAAAGAAACAATGATGTTAAAATTATGAGTTTATTTTTGTCACCAAAGTATATTTTAAATATACCACTTCCATCTTTCACATAGAAGACCTTTATTTCCCTATGTCTGTATCATTTTTCAAAACCATCTCATTTCTTAGTGGCATTTTACAGAAAGCCTAAAAAAAGTGAACAATGTATCACTGCTAAATAGCAAATAAGCAGTCCCAAAACTATTCCACTTTGTGACAGGAACCAAGGGCTAAGCCCTAAGAGACTAAGAGAATCTGTTTCACTCTAAAGATTTTGTCACTCTTCAAACAGAAAATACTTACTATTGTCAAAAATTCTGTTTTCAGCTAAATCCCACTACACATTATTTTAGGATAGCCTACAGAACAGGACCAAACAATTCAGTTTACTCATAATGCTGTTCAGGTGCACAGTTGTGGATTCTGAGACCACTGGTTTTTGAGAGTATCACCAATTAAAGAAAACAAGCTCTTTAAGTAAACAACCTTCAGTAAAATAACACAAGATAAGAATTAATTCAATCTTTTACAGCTGAAGGCTAACATAAACAAAGCAATATTGTGCATGGCTTTTACAGTTACTTCACAGCATGTCACTGGCAGTTCCAAAGTAAAATCCTTATGTAAACACAAGACATCTCTGAGTGGCAGCACCAACTTTGACTTCAATTACCAGTCATCCTGGGCTTCTGACTGACAGGAAAATTTGACTCTGTATTTATGAACCCTCACACTACCTTAGATACCTCTGATTGAAAGCCAACACAGAGCAATTCCAACATCCATAGTGGCACTGCCGTGACAAGAAGTGTTACTGCATCCTTTCTCTAGCATGCTGCAGTCAAGTCAAGCTTTTCAGACACTTCTGTAGAATAATTTAGCCCATTACTTCTTGGTTGTTGTTGTTCATGGATAATTCAGTAGACCCTGGCAGTTAGTCTTTGTCATTTCAAATTGTGCCAGCATGTTATGTAAGCACATCTCTGCACCTGCTTCTGGTCCTTCTTTGTGACGTATGGGAGGTCACACAACTAATACAGCAGCATTTATGCCCTTCCCTTTAATGGCAGCCCTTGTAAAGTGGGGATAAAAGCTTGCAGCAGGAATGCATGTGTTCAAACTGCGGAGTCCACAGAAACCTCAAAATCTACAGAACTTACTACTGCCTACATGTACACTACCTGAAAGAAAGCAAATGAGATATTCCACGAGAAATAAAGGATCAATTAAAAGCTTGCAAAAGGATTTCACTCCTCATTATTTTAGATGTACACAAAGTATAGCACATTAGATATTTGTAGCTAGTTATCATACATTAAAGTGTTAAAAAAAAAGGCAATCATTTCTGTTCCGTGTTTGTTAATCCCCAGTAAAGATTAACTCATTTTTAAGCAGCAGTCAACTAATTAAGAGACAAAAGTTCAGTCATGTTCATTACACTAGTCACAATAAAAACCACTACCTGAATTTGGAATAGCAAACACTGTATCACAAAAAATGTCCATCCTGGGACTGCATCTGCTCACCTTCCACTTAATCCAACTTCCCGTAACGAAGTTGAACCTCTACACACGCTGTATCACAGGCAAAAGCAGACCAGGTATAATGTAGGTCCTTCAGTGTTTACTTATAATAGAAAGTACATTTATACAATTCATCAAAAGGCTGCCTCCCTAGAAGCACTGAAAGTGCCACTTAATAAGTAACAAATATAAAGCATCACTGAAATCTATGCAAGCTGTTTTCAAAGGGAATATTCAGACACTGGAAAAAAATCCTTCCCAACATGAAAGTAAATGGACATCAAGAAACCAATAAACCAGCTTCTTAAAGAAGGGTTCCAAAAGAGTGATACAAAAGGGGTCAATAAGATTTATCCTCATTATGTTTTTATGTTAGTCTACCTAAAATCAATAGGCTTTGGATTATGAATTTTAAACACCCTAAAAGATTCTTCCTCTACTTAATTTACATCTTTCCTTAAATATTTATTCCTGGTGCATGCTGGCTAGTCTACCTATATCATAATGGACAAACAGTTGCTGTCAGGAAGCAACTGCTTTCTCTGAGGAAATACTCACTTCCCTATCTCTTGGCATTTTCACTACACTGCAACACTGTAATGGAGTAAAGCACTACCACACTTAAAATGCTACAAGCAGCCCTGGAAATGGAAAGTTATCATGGCAACTACCTAGTGTTCAGGAAAGACTTTCCTTTGAAAGCATTCCCCAAAAACAGTGCATAAAACAAGCCATTGTAAGCAGCTGTTGTCGTGCTGATACTGGAGACAATTCAGCAATTTTTTACCCACAGATTAATGGAAAATGTATGGAACGGAGCCCTTGGGTCCAATCCTGTGAAAACACTTACTGTTCTCTGATTTTAAAAAAACTGATGAATATAACCACAAAACCCAGTTCACAGAGCTGCAGATAATATTCAGACAAACACTAAAGAATTAAAGAATCAAAAATTCTCAAAGTAAACAAGCTGCTATTTTTTCAATTCCAGCCTTCTCCTATTTTCATTTTATGTTTTTCCATCTCTTTTGTCTTCCATTCTTAATTTCTTTTTTCATTCTTAACAGAGAATGACAAAAATTGACAAACATAAGAGAAGTCAATAATTCCATTTTATGGATAATGTTTCAGTTTTCAACTTTGCTAAGCAGAAAAAAAAAGTATCTTCAGGCTTTCAGACCAGCTCTTAAACTGCAAACTATGTAATCTGCATAAAAATGATGAATCTTCTTTTCATCTTCCTTACACATATAACAGCCCCCTTCATTGTACTGAAGAGTGTTGTTACAATGCCATATGGAGTAGCATCCACTATGAAAAACTCTGGAATTACACAATCACCAACTGCTTTTCTTAGAAGAATCCTCACTTCAGTTAGTTACTTTTGGTTTGAAAGTCCACATGTCAGAGAGTTTAAGGCACATGTATGTCCAAAGCTCCATCAGCTGTTTTCCTTCCCTTGGTCTGCTATAGTGTGTTAACAGTGTTTTTCATTGTAGGTGGGATAGAGGTAATTTTCACCAGAAGCTGGGATGGGAAACAGCCAGGACAGGTAACCCAAACTAACCAAAGCACTATTCCAGACCATATGACATCATGCTAGTCATATATGTCACATAAATAGGGGCTAGTCAGGGACGGTCTGGCTTCAGGACTGGTCTGAGCCATACAATCTGAGTGCATGGCTCAGTGAGAAACTGTATTGTGTATCACCAGTTTCGTGTATCATAAGTCCTGTCATTGTTATTTCCCCCTTCCTTTGCTTTCTCAGTAAACTGTCCTTACCCCAACCCATGAGGTTTGCCTTTGTCCTCCCGATCCTGCCAGGTATGGGGGGAGCAAGCAGCCATGTGGTACTCAGCTGCCAGCTAATAAGCAGCTAATAATTTTATCCTGACTTCAGTTTCAGAAACACCCAAGCTATTGTCAGGAACTTTATATAACAACTCAGCTCAGGCCAGGGCACTAGCATAGTTAGTTAAAAAAAAGTCAGCAAATAAAAAAGGAACTATAAAACAATCTTAATAATGATTTACAGGACAGCCTGAGAGTGTGAAGAGGCCCAAATGAAAAGCATTGCCCAGTTCTCTACATTTTATAGCACACCTCTTAAAAGCACCATAGTAAAACATCAAAATGAAGTGGTACAATCAAAGTGACAGTGAGTCAGTGATAGTCACTGAATACAACTCGTAGTTTTATGAAGGATTTGGCAGGTGAGCTGGTGGGAAGCTTGACTATGAGGAGAGCTCATTTCTCATCAGGTCTCATGTCAGTTGCTGAAAAGGTGGATCTTGCTAAATAAAATGCAAGCACAATAAGTTATCATCTCTGTATTTCATACTTCTGAATTTATTCAGCTGCTGTCAAATACAAGATCCCCTTCAGATCAGTTCTGTAAAAGTCATGCCCACAAAGGTCTATGGAAAACATAGGAAAGTCCTTAAAAAAAAGGAAAAGATTTGTCACAAATGTAATTATTTCTCTGACCTTCTAGGAATCTGAAGGCAAACATGAACTGGCTCAACCAACACAGCACTGGGAAGCTGGGCCAGACTGCAGAATGAGAAAATTAGGAAGTGGCCCCCTCCTACAGAGGAGATATCAGTCATGCTGCATAGTGCATTCTCTGAAGGAACAAACCCCATCTTTAAGGGGGATTTTGTTCTTCTGGTTTCTCCTGGAAGGTCACTTCAAAGCCTTTCTTCCCCAGATCTATCCTGTGGAAATCTTGCAGCCTACTGTCATTTGCCAACTGTTACTATTGCAGCTTTCCCACACTCACAAGACGTGTCCTCTTTTAGCACCAGAAATTTTGATGAAATCAGTAACTGCAGAATATTCATAATATTTTTTTCAACCCAAATCTGACTTAGTCGGGTAAGAGAAGTAACACATTTAAACCTGTAAGTCAAATTTCAGTACCAGCTCACATTTCAGATAGCAAACACTGACTACAGTCTGAGAACAAGCTGTAGTAGTAAAACTTCTTTTTTTAACACTAATTTGATAAGAACACAAAGCTTATACAGTCAAAATCTGTGTTTGTACACACATCTTTAGTAGCACTGAGCTGTGGTCAACTCCCAAGAAAAAGATGCTCTATTAGTACTCCCACTGATCCATTTTTAAAGCTACTTGTTGCTCCTGTATAATACATTTCAAAACCAGAATACAAGTACAAACTGTTCCCAAGGTACTAAAAGGAAACCTGAAAACATTCACTGGACAAAAGCATTCTTCTCAGAATAAAAGTTGTGTTTTCTTTCATGTAAATAACCCCCCCAAATCTCTTATATTCCCTCTCTTGAACAGAGCCAGAAGAGTTGGGCAAAAGAATGAAAGAAGAAAACCTTCTGCAGAAACTCACATATTGCCTTGGTACATAAAAGCTTGCAGAATGTCTGTGGAAAACACTAAAGAAAAACTAATTAAACTTCAAGCTAAAGAAAAATCTTCCTTTTAAAGTATTGCTTTTCCTGCTTTTCCAGGAAAACTTACTTCACCTAAGATTTGCTTTCCACAAAAAAAAAAAAAAAAAAAAAAATCACAGGGTTGGAAAAGGCATTTGAGATCAAGTCCAACCATACCCTCCCTCTACTAAACCATATCCCTGAGCACCTCATCTACTTGTCTTTTAGATGCATCCAGGATTGGTGACTCCACTGCCTCCCTGGGCAGCCTGTTCCAATGCCCGATAACCCTTTCGGTGAAGAATTTTTTCCTAATGTCTAATTTGAACCTGCTCTGGCAGTTTGAGTTCATTCCCCCTCATCCTATCACCTGAAGGTAAAGAGACCAACCCACACCTCTCTATGACCTCCTTTCAGGTAGCTGTAGGCAGTGAGATAAGGTCTGCCCTCAGCCTTCTCTCCTCCAGGCTTAAAAACCCCAGTTCCCTCAGCCGCTGCTCATAAGGTTGACTATCCAGCCCCTTCCGCAGCCTGGCTGCCCTTCTCTGGACATGCTCCAGAAGCTCCATATATTTCTTGTACTGAGTGGCCCAAAACTGAACACTGTACTCGAGGTGTGGCCTCACCAATGCCAAGTACAGGGGCACAATCACTCCCCTGGACCTGTTGGCCATGCTGTTTTCTTATACAAGCCAAGATGCCATTGGCCTTGGCCACCCAGGCACACTCCTGGCTCATAGTCAGTCGGAAGTCAACCAACACCCCTAGGTCCTTCACCACCAGGAAGCTTTCTAGCCACTCTTCCCTAAGCCTGTAGCGCTGCACAGGGTGGTTATGTCCCAAGTGCAGCACTCTGCACTTGGTCTTGTTGAATTTCATCCAGTTGGTCTCAGCCCATCAATCCAGCCTGTCTGGATCCTTTTGAAGAACCTCCTTGCTCTTCAGGTAGATGGACACTTCCTCACAGCTTAGTGTCATCCACACGCTTACTGAGGGAACATTCAATCCCTTCATCCAGGTCATTGAAAAAAAAAAAAATACAAAAAAATGCATCTGCATTCCTTTAAAATCAGAACAGGGAGATCACAGCACCCTAAACACAAGGGCCTGGAGCTACAACTCTCAACAGCCTAGTTTCTGAACCACATTGGCAACAAAAAGCAAAGACTTCTCTGTTTCATCATGATTGCTCAGGAGAAGGAATCATCATAGAACATAAACAAGTTGGCCACAAACAAGAACAAGACCATTAAAAAAGTCAAGATGACCATTATTTTGAAATCCAAAATACTTCATTTTCCAAGTGCAATGTAAAACTTTCATCTTCTGAGTACAAATAATTTTTTTTTTCAGGAAAAAACACAACATTTTCATTCAGCTGTGGTTAGAAGTTAGAATACTTCACTTCTTTCTATTTTTCTATGCAGGTATCCAAAAATATAACCTAAAAGGCAATAAATTCAGACCTACCCACTCCTTCAACCCCCTGCCAATAGTATACTTATCCTTTCAACCCTTCAGTCTGAGAAGAACAATGAGTTAAGAGATGCACTTCACAGATCTCCTTTCACTCTAAGGGAGAGGGAAATTAAAGGTGTTACTATACTGTGATCTTAAAAACGTTGTGGCAAAGGTCAATCATGTTCACTTCATTCTGGGCCCAAAGCTGCCAATCAACTGTTAAAACAAGGTAAGCCATAGATCCTAAACCCCTGATGCAACAGAACTTAAAAACATTGCCAGCTTTCACTATGCATCACTATTTTAAAGACTACAGAAATTCTCTTAGTCCTCCTGAACTCCAAGTCTCTCAGAAGAAATACTATCCTGAAGACTTCAAATACATCATGCAGTATACCATAATATCCATACATCATAGCTCTGCAGTATAGTAGGGCAGACTTATTTGACCCAACTCATTAAAAGAAACAGTAACTGGCAAGAACGAAACCTACCTTCTCTGCACTGTCTTCTCTTGTAAACAATCCCTTTTTCACAAGCAGTAATTAAACACCAGCAGCATCAAATACTGCTTCCAAGCTCACAGAGAAGAGCAAAATCCCAAGAAAACAGTCCAGCTGAAAAAGCAGAACACAGATACCAGGAGAGAAGGATGGACCACAAAGAAAGACCTTACATGTGATGGAAGTATCAGGAGTGCTCATGTATGACACTAAATCCACTTCATCACTTCATCATCATGTGTGGAACTCACAGATCATATGTATTCTCCCAGTTCCTCCCCTTTGTCAAAACCACCAAGAGTGATCCACTTTGAAAATTAAACTGAATCTTTCCATAAAGTTATTTCGTGCCTCATGTTTCTCCTTTAAAGTGAGAGGAAGGAAAGAGCAAAGAGACTTCAAATCCTTCAGCTGTGTGGCTTCACCAGCAGTCCTTTTTGTGTAGGGCAACTCAGCCTTTCCCACAATTGCCTTTATTCTCCCAGGGGCTTTCAGGAATCAGTCTCTACACAGCCACACTGACAGTAATACATGATCAAGAAGCAATATCAAGAGGGAACCCTTGCTGAAATGGCTTCTCTTTCTCATTCTCCTGTTAGAGAAATACTTTTAGAAACACTATCTTACTCCCTACTTTTAAGTTAACCACACTACATAATATATATAAATTCAACAAAATACTATATAAATTTATAAACAAAGGCTTTGCTCTCCCTTTTAAACTGTGTTTGCTAATTGCCTCCATTTCAAATATGCTGGCAGTGCTGGAAATTCTGTGAGAAGCCTACATGCATCTGTGCATCACTGGGGCAGTGACGCTCTCATACATTATCTCATACATTCCTCTGCTTTCCTGGAGTTCCATGGTGGCTACGGGTCATGTGTTCTTCATCCTTCCAGTATGCCACACAAATGTATTGATAGCTTTCTCTGAAGCAGAAGAGCCACTAGTTCATACAGAACAGGCTAAAGAGAAATCTGAAGTTATCTCATTTCGCTCTTTCCAAAAGAGTTTAATTTTTCTGTTGCTCAATTCCCTCAAGCAGTTTTTATTGCCTTACTACCAACGGCACAACATCCTTCCCTAAAACACATACATGTACTACTTTGGGTAAGTGGTACAGCAAAGACCTTCTCCCAAAGGACCCTGAAGCATTTGGCAATAAATTGGACTTCTGAAACATTGTTTTTTTCCTAAGTGATAACCACAGCTCAAACCTCTGAACATAAACCTCTGTAGAGCAGCAAACTAACAGTAAGAGCAATTTGACTGGACTCTTACTTGACAGGTATTTTACACCGGCTAAAAACTTAGAGACCCACCGAAGTAAACCTAAGACTCCCTAATTTTTTTCCATTTAAAATATTTCTAAGTCTGCACCGAAGGTACAGATTTCATTTATATTTCATGTCTAGTCTTTCACTAGAGGACAACGAGAAAGTGTTTTTGTTTACTTTGCAGAACTCTAAAGAGACTCTGCTAGCCTACATCTTATGCCAAAACAAACAAGGTCTTACAAACATGCCAAAATACAAACAAGTTCTAATATTTGCCTGTGAGTACAGGTATATATCCCTTATCATAAGGGATTAAGCCATGGAATTAAATCTGTGTAGAATCTGGATTTTAAAAGCACATTTTGGCCCAAAGGACAATCTCTGGTAGTTTTAATGGTAATCCAAGAAATAATTATCAGCTCTTGTGAAACTGCTTCTGTTTGAACTTGAAATACTTCCCTGGCTGATGAAAACAGTTTTTTACACTGATAAACTCTCAGGCTAATTTGAAGCCTGGCTTTATGCGGATTTAATTTGATACTTAGGCATGTGTTAAAGTTTAAGCATCTGGATAATCTCTGCAGAGAATACTATACAACATGTACTTGGCAGCATCTCAGTAAATCAAGGCCTATTACATTTCCATTGTGGGATGTGCTACCACTGAGGCCAGTTCAAAATGATAAGGTGCAGTCCATTTAACTTACAAATAAAAAGAATATTAATACTCATGAGGAAAAAAGTAATCAGCTTCAACAAACTCCAATCAAGCAAGCTGTAATTAAAAAACATCTCTCCACATCTGATGAGTTACACTGACATCTATTAACTTTCTCATCTTGCTTCCCCTTCCTCCTCCTCCCTCAAAAAGTAGATTATACTCTTCACTCTCTTTCATAATAGAGTAATAACCTGGGACAGCCTAGTTGTCTTCACCATAGAATTAATATCTACAGAATCAAAAACTCAACTCAAAAAGAAAGGGGTAGGAAGAGAAAGGTATTTTTATCATACTTTGGATTGGAAGGCATTTAAACATATAAGAGCCAGTAAAGTCAGGCCAAAATTGCATAATACACCATTCATATATGAACTTCACTCAAAATTCCATCCCTTAGAAATTTATGTCTCCAAGAGGAAGCCCTGCAACTGTTACTGCCATGTTACTCAGTTTCCTCTCACAAATAATAGAGAGAAACTCAGGTGTCGGGAAGGCCTGTATATTAAATATGGTTCATGCTGCTTTCCTGAAACAATCCTTTTAAACCAGGTAGGGAGCTCATTCTACTACTAAAAGGCCAGTAAAGACAGAGGTTAAAGCACCTTCTTTTTAAACCTCAGAAGAATGCTATAAAATGCATCTATTTAATTAAGACAGAGGACAAATTACATATTAAAAATTACATATTACATATTTAGACTAAAGCCTAAATAAGTCAAGGACAGCTGTGTAGACTGAAAAACAACTCCTCCACATCTCAATTCACATTTTCAAGAGAAGGTGACCTGCTACAAGGACTGGGATCATTGAAAACATAAACAACAGTTGGAGTAAAGGACTTTAAAAGTTCACACATCTAATTCAGAGGGAGGAAATCTTATGAACTATACCATAATAAACTTTTTCTACCTCCAAACCACTTCATTATGGCTCAAGGACTATTAAAAACAAGTGTTGTGCACATAAAACCAAACACAACCTAACTACCTCTGCTGTTGTGCCTTTTTAATTCTCATCAGCTATCAATTTTCAGGTCCATTCATTTTGTGGTCAGAAAAGCTATGGAAAAAGTCTAAGCACATGGAAGCAAAACTCAAGAAAAAAAAAAGATTCAAAGTGTCTTATGCAGCTAAGAATTCCAACTAGAGGCCTGCTATAAGCTCCTTTGCTTACTCAACTGGAGAATAAAAACCTCTACTGAAATTAAGCAATCCATTTTTAAGTTCTGAATACTATTTGCAACGAATTGTTACAAACAATGTTATTTACTAGTGCAGTTAGCAGGTCATTTCCACTGATCCATATTCAAGCATATGCTAGGTGACTTGTGCACAATCTGCAGAAGGTTATAAATTTGTGCAGCAAGACTGATTCAGCTTCACCCAAACCGGCAACATTTTAGGAGCAATTTAAATAATGTCCCTTACCTAAGAGGTTAATAACACTGATGTCTGTTTATCTCTTATGCAAATATTGTGAAGAGACCCACAGTCCCGTTTTGTCTACAGAAAGCAGAATAAACAAATGAATGTTTCTACTCAGAGTCTTGAAGGCCAGGGTGCCTGGAGTGAGACCTTTTTACTTGATTATCCATTAAATGAACGTTAAAGTTGACACCCCTAACTATGATGGGCTAAAAGAAGTGTGCGCTAAACACATGACTGTAGTACTTGACTCTCCACCCAAATCACATTAAATATCACCCCTGTGAGGGGAACAGCTAAGGTTAGTGTTTAAAGGATATTCAGTAAGTATCCCAGCAGCAGAGAATGAAGACCCCAAAGAATCAGCCAATGGGCTATGTTGTTCCTCCTCCTCCACCCAAGACACCTTCTTGGTAAGTACTGCAACTTCACCTCTTAGTGAAGAATACCCAGGAGAGCATTTTGCTAGCATTGTAATCATGTTAGAGCTATTGCAGTAAGTGTATTTATCAACAGCAATTCTGAACTTTTTATATCTGTCACTTCAATAAACTACTGTTTCAACTGTGCAAGACTGTCTCAGTGAAAGTCTTTTAGGGGGTTCTGACAGGCAAGCATGACTGAGGGAAGGTTTAGATTAGAGACTAGGGGGAAGTTCTTTACAGAGGGAGTGGTGAGGTGCTGGCACAGGCTGCCCAGAGAGGTGGTGGATGCCCAATCCCTGGGGGTGTTCAAGGCGAGGCTGGATGGGGCCCTAGGCAATCTTGTCTAGATCCAAGCCTGGAGGTTGGTGGCCCTGCCTGTGGCAGGGGACGGTTGGAACTCTAAGATCCTTGGGGTCCCTTCCAACCCATGCCATTCTATGATTCTAAAATATGCAGCTACGCACATAATCCTTTAGACATAAGCAGTTGACCAAGACAGGGACTAAGACTGAACCTAGCCGCACCTAGGCTCCTCTCTGAGGAGTTTAGAAGCAAGGGGCTCCTTTCTGCAACTCATGAGTCAATGGGAGGGCCTCCCTCAGCCACACATCAGACCCACACCCTTTTACATGACACACGTTTTCTAAATCTACTCTAGAATAGAAATAAAACAGAATAATCCTTCAAACTTCTTCAGTTTATAAAAGTATCCACATGAAGAATCAGTAACATTCATATATGGTTTGTTACCACTCTCAGATACACCTGCCTAGGTACATTGAAACAAACAGACTTTAGTCTGGGATTTGGCTGCTCATAACCTGATGCCTATCAATCCCTAAGCAATTTTAGTATTTAGGATTCTTCACAAATACTCACCAGCACAAACCACACTGCAGGAAATCCAGGCCAAACTGCTCAGGAAATCAAATGTTTCAACATAAAAGTCCATATGTTGTCTAATTTGACCTTAAATAAGTGCATTTGATTTTTTTATCACCAAGGAAAACATCAAACGTGGCACAGCTTCCTTGCATACAGGAGGCAGCACAGCTTGTCTTGTAGGTAGACAGTTAAGGTTGTCTAGCTTCACAAGTCCATCCTGACTATGTACTGATCACCATCCACACAGCAGTACTCCGATCAAAACATACTTTATTATACATTTGTAACATGAAAGTAACAAGAGAGTTTTGATTAAGACTCAACTATAAATTCAGTAACTCTTTTGCCAAACAGGCCATTTCTCTCAAGTAAGAAATTGTCACACAATAAAGTTTTCTTTCAGCAAACATTGAGATGTTAACAAAAGCTGTCTAGTACAGTTCAAAGTATGAATTTTGGCTTTTTGCTTTTTTTTTTGTTTCTGCTTTAAAAAAAGCAATCAAAACTCAGCATAAGATATGTGAAAAAGTTTTCTTCATGGCTAAAAACCAGATATGTCCTCTCATCTGATGCTAAACTAACTTCTGTGGGTTTTGTTTGTTGGGTTTGTTTTTTCTTTTTAAGATCTGAAGAAATTTAAAGATCTGAATTTATTTAAAATGAGAAATTGCAACAGAAGTTATTCCAGGCTGATTGGTGTTGCTCTCGGACAGTGCACAGGAATTCAGACTGGTTAATAAGGGACATCTTTTAAGAAGTCAAGCAGAAACATCCCAATTTCCAACTGTTTGACAGCTTATATAATTGTGGCTCAAATTAGCCCCAGACTAATTGCTTGATTTTTTTTTTCACATTATTTGTAAAAATCTTTAATTAAAACGGGAAAAGGAAAGAAAAATAATTCAACCACCACAAATGAGAGAGCTTATAAAAAAGTATATCCCTGTGTAAGTTTCTCAGTTTCTCAAGTTCTCTAAACAACATTTGCTGTTTCCTCTAGAAAATGATGGACCTGCCATCCTGTCTCATTTACAAATGCATTGATCACTTCCTCTTCTTTAAGTAATACACCTATTTTAGGTGCAACAGCTAAAGTGTTCAAATTGTTGAGTGACACAGATTTTCTGCTGGGCTTTTGCTTGCTTTGACAAGTTTCATCAACCAATGCAAAGCTGACCAAAAAGAAGAGTGCCCTATTTCTTTTTCACTCTAATATCCCTTTGCAAGTAATATGTTTTAACCTAGTTTATCAAATTTGGCATTTAATGTCTCCTTGTAACTTTTACAATTTATAGTACTCACCTTCACCAATAGCCAGGGGGGTTACTTGCACAGAAAAGTACAAGCAGGAAGATTGGTCTGGCCATAATTTCAAGAGAAACATTTTTTTGTTCAGTGAAAGAGGCTTAAAACTATAAATTTTATTTGATTATGCACAAATTTGATGAAAAGCAGCACTGATGTATCTGAGCTTGATGGGGTAAAAAGTAGCTGGTATTACAGTTTCTCCTTACATCAACTAGGTAGTAATACAGAACTACAAAGTAACTCTAAGTTAGGATTACAGTGGCCCTAAACTGCTAAAGGCTTTGCTGCTCACTAGTTCTTCCCAGGTAAGAAAAGCAGTACTAGAAACTATGCATTCGGAAAAGTGAAGTCACTAGTTAGATATCTCACTTCTCTTGCTTTTCCAACTAAAAAGTCGCTCAAGACCCTCAAAACTCTGTAGCAGGATAGGATACAGTTATTGGGTAACATAATGAAGACAGGCAGCCCTCCAGAGCTGCACTGTGGCTTCTGAGCTGCAAAGCTATCCCTCCCCGACACTGCAAGGGACTCAGGACATTCATGGCAGCACCTAACTCGCTGTGGCACGCAACGTGCCACTGGCCACAGGAAAAGCTTATACATTTAAAGCAGTACACTGAGAAAGCAGGAAGCAGTGAGAGAGCCAGTCTTTAACACAACCCAAATAGAAATTAGTCAGCACATCTGCCCCACTTTACATAAAGTGAATAGTACTTATAGCACAGGGGTACTCTGATGAGCATCTTCAATATGATAAAATTCACCAAGCTCTGCACATCTGCAGGTGAAACACATCCTAGACTTACCTGCGGAACTGCCCTTTGAAAATACTTGCAGTCACTCCAGACCAAGAGGATCCTTTGGATTTTCCCCTTGCCTGCAGCAGGAGCGGCTGGAGATGGCAAGCTGCATTACCTAAGCTCATTCCATGTTCCTATGCAATCTGAGCTGACTGTTGTGCAGGATGTAGCCCTCAAGTACTGGGTCTACCAATTTTTTAAAAAACAAACTTTCCTTATTAGTGAAAATAAACTCGTTCCCTCACCCTGCACTTAAAATTCAATGAATCCAGCTAGAACTAGTTCCTTTTCAAATTTAGGTAAATACTTGCCCTGTCTCTTCCTAATATTCAAATTCTATTAAATATATAAATCATCATTTTTGTCCTTACCCAATACCAAAACTTACTATTGACTGAACTAATCTAAAGTTTACTGAAAGGAGTGAAAACATACATTACTTTGGCAAAGACTGTTACTTCAAAATTGCAGAGTAAAGTGCTGTCAGCAATTATACCTACTCAACTCTGAGGAAAAAAAAGGAAAATATGGCCCTTGCACTACATTTAAAATATTTATATTGACCATTTAAATATTTATATATTTGTCACTTTAAAATATTTATATAACTATCTATTCAAGCACTTCATATACTGGAGAATGAACTTATATAATGCAAATAAATTATGTATTAAATATTTACCATAGGTTAATATTTTATGAAATTTACTGTACACGCAGTAGGAACAAAACTGGCAAGGGATGAGGAACTCCAAGAGACTACTTTTGCACTTTCAGCACAAAACAACAAGCATCACTTACCTCTGCATTGCTTTTAACAGATTTTATAGGCTTGCTAAGAGAACACCTCTGTTTAGAAATTATGTAATCAAACATCTAGGGATAATTTATCCTTGGGCAGAATTCCACCAAAGTTCATGCTATTAGTCACAAATAAAGTTGATCCTGCAACTTATACACTAGCAGATCAAAGAAGGGATTGAAAAAAGTTGAGTATTTTTAAATATTAATGATCAAACTTCTGAAACTGCTTTTAACTCCTCTGCCCTCAATATGGGTTTCTAACAGCCTATTCAAAAAGCAAAGCTAAATATTCCCTTTGTCCTGAAGGTTTAGACAGGAGCACAAGGCCTGAACACAACAAAAACCCATTCTCCAATGTAGCAGATGTGAAAAACAAGAGTCTTCCCTTATGGCTTAAAGGTTTAACATTTTTTTTCAGCCCATAACTGAGCTCATTTCAACCATCAGGCCATAACTTGTGCCTGTGTCAGATACAAACAGCCACAGTCTACCTGAATCTTTAAAAAAATATACTGGGAATTAAGAAACAGAATGAAACAGAGCAACAAGCCCAAGTGGTTTTGGTCACTATGCTCTGGGACACACAGGGATGAGTTCAGGATCTCAGAAGCAAGCTCAGATAACAATGAAAGCGCTCTATTGCTATCACAGTCATTGTCCAAATGAGTCTTCTAGCAACAATGTATAAGAAATTAATACCAAGAGGAGACTGCAGTACCAATACAGTCCTCATTTACATTTTTATGACAAGCTGATATATCGGCAGTAAGTTTATACCAAAGGGCTATATGAGCAGAGGAGTCCTTATGGCATTGAAATTTCCTCAGAGCTTTTTAATTCCTTCATAACTTTTTAATTCTGATTAACAGTCATAATAAACTCTAAATTTACTTACAACCTCCAAGCGTTAGACTTTATTAATCTACATAACATGCCAATTAAGTTAATATATTTTGAATGTGTCTGGTTCTGAAAGATGTTTTAATCTTGCTGGCAAATATGAAAGCAAACCAGCAAGTCTCCTTGCTCAGTTTTTGAACAACTGACCTTATTTTTCTGCATTCTAATAAATTAACTTCCCAGTAGGAAGCATGTACTTCAAGAACTAGGAACTGTTCTGCCTGCTAGCAAACACGGCAAGGTTCCTGTCCTGCACTGACCATGTAACAGAGGCACAGGAGTCTGATTTGCTCCAGAGACAGAACTTGCCCTCTAGTCCAAGTGAAGTCCTCCTTGTCTACATCACAGGTTCTCTCCCCTGTCCCCACCTCATCCTTCATCCTGCTCCATCAGTGCCACCCACCTCCTCTGCTTCCCTAATTTTGCCTTCTAGGGCAGGAGCCTATACTCTCCTGTACTCTGCAACACAATGTTGCCTCATGCTGCTCTTGTAGGTCACTGATCCATTACATCCTTCAACCCCATATCGGTCCCTGTAGCCTCCCAGCAGCAGGTTAGCAGTCCTCATTGCAGATATAGCCATTGGGCACACAGCCTGATTCTGACCACTAAAAATTAAAAGTCACAGCCAAGGTGGTGATCTGCATTGTATTACATGCAATTCACTGGCACCTTGCTAAGAAACACCTAAGGAGGAGTTTCTGCCTTGAGAAAGTTCCTCAATGGCCCTTGTTTAATTCAAATAGGGGACTAACAGGACACCCAGAGCTCTCAAGTTTAGAGAGCCATTAGTTTTGATAGATGACTGTTATTAAACCTGTCCACATTTAATTGTTTTCTACTCCAGCTACCTATAAGCCAATTAGGAAGCACCTGCTGCTTCCTATTTCCACATAAATGGCACCATCCTTATTGCAGGGCAGCCAACAAGAAACAAAAATCTTCTTCCAAAAATATGTATATTCAAGTCCATAGCCCCTCCTGCTGTGACTGCCTCTATGGCAAGAGCTGCTAAATATTAAAAAAATGCACTGTTTTCAGGTGAGGTGATACATTGATTCACAAGTGGGCATTTGCTTCACATTTTAGTTCTCTATGAGTGTGCCAGTTTAATATCTTCAAACACTTCAGGAACTATTGCTCTGGCCTGGAGCAGCTGGGGTGTGAGGGCCAAGGCACTTTGGAAGCAGCTCTTTCAGAACAGACCCTTTGTTGAAGGCAAGCTACCGCCTCCGTGCCACACAGAGAGCACACAATCAGCAGGCACTACAACAACGTGACTTGCCATGGGCACACATACAACTTCACTCTCACCTATTTCCCAAGTAATAACAAGGAACTCTAGAAGGGTATGCACAGTACACTCCACTGCTCTTCCTATAGAATCACAGAATAGCAAGGTTGGAAAAGACCTTTAAGATCATCAAGTCCAACCATTCGCATCCTAAACTAAACCAGATCCCTAAGTACCTCATCTACCCTTTTTTGAACACATCCAGGGAAGGTGACTCAACCCCCTCCCTGGGCAGCCTGTTCCAGGCCCTGACAACTCTTTCAGTAAAAAATTTTTTCCTAACATCCAATCTAAACCTGCCCTGGCACAGCTTCATGCCATTCCCCCTTGTCCTGTCACCTGTCACCTCCCTTCAGGTAGCTGTAGGTGGTGATAAGGTCTCCCCTCAACCTCCTCTTCTCCAGGCTAAACAGCCCCAGCTCCCTCAGCCACTTCTCATAGGATTTGCCCTCCAGCCCCTTCCCCAGCCTGGTTGCCCTTCTCTGGACTCGCTCCAGGACCTCCATGTCCTTCCTGTGGTGAGCAGCCCAGAACTGGACCCAGCACTCGAGGTGCAGCCTCACCAATGCCCAGTACAGGGGCACAATCACCTCCCTAGACCTACTGGCCACGCTGTCTCTGATACAAGCCAAGATGCCATTGGCCTTCCTGGCCGCCTGAGCACACTGCTGACTCATATTCAGTCTGCAGTCACCCAACACCCCCAGGTCCTTCTCTACCTGACAGCTCTCCAGCCAGTCTCCCCCAAGCCTGTAGCGCTGCATGGGGTTGTTATGTCCCATGTGCAGCACTCTGCACTTGGCCTTGAACTTTCAATAGAAAACAAAGCTTGACAGAACAAAGGGAGAGCACTGGTGAAAAGCATATTAACATACTGCTGCCAGGGACCGGTCTACATTGCAATTAATAGTACAGGAATAAAAAAGCCCATTCATTTACTACGGAGAAAAAAGGGAACAGAAGCACGATGACCATAGGAAATTCCAAAGAAAAAAGTCAGGATAATGCTTAGCTAACTGACCTTCCTTAATGAAATTATGATTGCAGATTAAGTAATACTTCACAAAAATGCTTGCCAATTAATTTTCTCAAGCAATTCTATCACTGCAAAATGTTTTGAATACATTATTTTTGCATGAAATACATTATTCATGAATGAACAGATTACATAAAGGGCTTGAAAGAGAAGTGATGTCTTAGATTCACACATCCATTTGAACTTCAGTGTATTCTGTTCAGCCACACATGCAGAAAAGCAGTGAGAATTAGTCTAGATATATCCTGACTCATGATAAATCAAAGGGTAGTGCCATATTTCTGATCCCCCACTCACTAGGTGAAAATTTTCAGGTGATAAGGTACTAGCCTAAGGCTCACACTGACCAGCGGATTACAATGCATTTTTAAAGTTAATTTAGAAATCTCATTTCAGAATAGCTTGGAAAGGTTAAATTGCAGTCAGAAGTTTCTTAACCTTGGTCCTGAATGATGTTAAAATGCTGTTTTACAAACATAACCAAATAAAAACTACCTAATGCTAATGATAGTGATCTCTGGATTGAGAGAATTGATGTACACAAGTACTGTGGATATGACCTCAATGTCATTCTTGTACTGAGGGGCCCACAGTATTCAAGATGTGGCCTCACCAGTGCCCTGGTCCTGATGGCCACACTATTCCTGATACAAGCCAGGATGCTGCTGTTGGTCTTCTTGGCCACCTGGGCACACTGCTGGCTCACGTTCAGCTGCTTATCAACCAATACCCCCAGGTCCTTCTCCACCCGGCAGCTTTCCAGCCACTCTTCCCCAAGCCTGTAAGACTGAATGCTGTTTCCTCCTATACACTCTCAACACAGTCAGTGAGTATCCCTGAAGTTTGTCTTTGAAAGCTGTTTCTTGGGGCAACGTTTGCTTAGTCTGGGAAAGAATGGGGGTTAAATGCTATAATAAATCTGATTTTCTACAAAAGATTTGTCCCATAAGTACCAGCCTGCTCACATTCACCCATACAAACTGCACAATTAGTCACAACCAACAGACATGTCATTTGGTTGCATTCATGGAATTACACCAACATAGGTAAGGCAAATGCTTTCTAGCAGTACTACTAATTTCTTTGAAGTGGAAAGACCAGTACTACAAAGAATCTTTGCTCTTTACTGAGCACCACTTTCAAAAAAAACACCAAACCCAAACAAAACAAACAGAAAGAGACACTTACCAATTCATAGAAATGCCCACAGTTTGGTTTTGGGGTTTTTTTTAATATCTCCTCAACTCTTAAAAATTCAGAGTCCTCCCAAACCTAAACAGCTTCACACTCCACACAATTTCATTTCTAGGCACAATCAATCTTTGACTGATACACTAAACTCAAGTTGTTTATGAAGTTATTCAGTTCTGGTTAATGGAACGGAAGATTATATGATATAAACCAAAATATTTTACAGGGTAGGTGCATGAAATCAATGAGTCACTTAGATTGTACAGTCAACCTGGTCACAATAGCAGACGACCTTGTCCTTTTCACACCCCAAGGATCAAAAGTGTACACTTCACATTTTTCTTTAATCTCCTAACTCACAATTCTGCCATCCTGGGGTTTTTTTTTTACTTTCCTTTGCCAGTTACAGCAGGGAGATTACAAATGATGTACGTGTTCAAAATCAATATGCCTGTAAGGAGATGGAATTCATATTGATCTTCAGTCATGCAGCACATATGCCTTAGTTGTTATAATCCTTTTGCTATAAACAGAAGCACTGCTCCTGTACACTGGATTTTTTCCTTATTACTGCTTCAGTAGTGCTCTTTCCTGCACCTACATCCTGTTTTCAGACTGCTCTTAGAGCACAATGTAATCTTTGCACACAGGCTTTAAAAATTAAAAATTAATGGCAGGAACAACCAGGCCTAGTGCTTCATGGCAGGAAAACAGAATGTTATTGATGTCTGAAAGATCCAATCTAATTAATTAGTCCTTCCTAAATTAGAGCAAGGACAACAACTATTAGTGTAACTCAAGTTCCAGCATCCCTGTACAGACCGTACCTAACAGCTGCACTGGGGAAGCACAAGGCACGGTGGTAAGCCTATTCTGCCCACAGAGCCTGATGCAAAGAGCAAGTCTAACAGAATTATTGGCACATAGAGCCATCACAATATTTCCAATGAAGCATTCTATTTTCTGACTACTTTTGTTTATTTGGATTTTAAACACCTCTTGTATAGATGTTTTTCTCATCCCAGGAAGTTTATAGTTTTTTCCACATTTAATCAAGCTTTCCAACAGAAGGGACATTTTTTGACAACCTCTACAACTCACACTCTTCCCACGAGTTGCTTAGAAGTTAAACCCATATTGTTGCTCTTCTCAGCCCTCCTTTCTCACACCATAGCTGCAAAGCTCCCCCAGTCTTGCTAGGCACATGCTAAGCCACTAGAGAGACACAGGAAGGCTGAGAGCTTCGTGCAGCATGCAACTGGAGGCATTCATTATGGATGAACACACATAGGGCTGAAAGAAGCACATAACCCATGAATGCAATCTTTTTGTCTCACAAACAGCAGCATCCGGAGGACTTTAAAAAAACCCAAAATTTTAAACCCAAAATTTTAAGACCCCACTTTGAAGTTAACCTTTACAATCCAGCAGTCAGACTGCCGTTCTGAAACCTGAAATACTCCAAAAGTCAGAGTAGAAATTTTAAATGTGAATGCCCAACATCCCAACTCCACAAGCCCCAACTGCTGGGCAATTTTCACGTTGATTCTGTGCTCCTTATCAGTACTGCATTTTAAAATAAAAAAAACACCAAAGGAAATACACTCTGAAAGGCTCCAGTTTCATTCTGTTAAAGAGGAAAATTTTTCAGAGCTCATATTCCATGGGATGGGAAAGTTATTTCCCCACCCACAGAATCTAATGCTCTGATGTATTATAATACTGTCTCCAAGCACTATTTTTAGCCAAGCCAAATGTGATGAATACTGAACCAAGTGTATTATCCTACTTGTTTCATCTTGTTTGCAGAACAGTTTGTATAAATGCATGTTGGGCCAAGGATTTAGCATTCTCCCTACAAACATCTGCAAGCACATCCCCTACAAGAGCTGACACATCTGCTTACATTGATAGCTTCACTTGCAGTCATTCCGATTTTCACAGACTTTCAGTAACCTGTGGAACTGACCCAGAATGAGATTTTTTTTTTTTGCTATGCATCAGATGGGGGCTTTCAGCCTGCATTAATCCATGTCTACCAATTCATTTATAATATGAAGACACTCTCAGTTTTCTCTTCTTATAGAGAATTAACTCTCTGCCACCATTGGAATATTCCCTCCACCCCCAAATTACTCAGTTTAAATGTGTAGTAATCCTATGTATGCAAACAACTGACAACAAAATATTATTTATCTCAAAACAAACATACGGATGAAAACAAACAATCCTTAAAGATAATAAACAGAGATAAACCCTGCAGATTCTGCCACCTGTCTCTGTGTAGCTCAAAGGTCAGCCCAGTGCTGCTCAGGCTCAGCAAGGCAACTCCGTCACCAAGAAAGAATCGTTCAATGAAGGAAATAAAACTAAAATCATGCTTCCAGTCTTGCAACAGCCCAGAAGTCATACCTTTTAAAGTTAGTGCCTTCTGCTGTGTTACATTTATTCTGAAAACATTAAAGAGAACTTCAAGAATACAAAATTCCCCTTCTACAGTTTACAATAGTTTAAAAAAACCCCACCCAAAACCTACCAAAATCAGAATACAAACTCATTGTCCACAGAGAGCTATACAAAAAAGCTTTTTTTGTTTCCTTTTCTTAACACTAGTGCATTAGTGTCTTAAACAGAGCTATCCATTCTCACAGGGTCTGCAGTACTGAGCCCCACAATGCAGGGGCATATTCACACACTTGAAACACATGACAGAAGGTGACCCCTCACCAAGTTAAATGGAAGAGCACATCCAGTCATGCAAGAAGACAGAGACAACAGGCAGGGACTGCAGTCACAGGACTGACAGCACCTCTGGTCACACAGCAAAGCCAACCAGACAAAAACTGTGAGCTATTAATTCCTTATTTGAAAGTGTCTGATTTTGACAATCCAAAGTTAGTTGACACGGTGGTATTGGACAAATAGTTGGATTTGGTGATCTTAGAAGTCTTTTCCATGCTTAAGGATTCTAGGAAAGGGAGTGCTCCATTTTGGTATTTAACCATTTCTCAGCTAGTACATGATGGGGAACAAAGTATTGCTCTCAGAGTAAAAATCTAAATATAAAAGAAATCTGTTGTGTGGTAGAATAAAGGCTGATCTACTTCCTCAGCAGAACTTCATCCACTTCAAAAATAAGGAACATTTGCATATGAATATCTTCAATGGCAATTAAGCACCTTTTGAATTTCTACATATAGCACTGCAGTATTAATGAACTCATACCACCAATAAAGTGAAAATGAGAAAGGTTAACAGAATAGCTGTGATTAAATGGACTGTGAAAAGGTAGTCCAGAAAAACTCCTGCAGAAATTAAGATAATTAATTAGACAAAAAGAAAATTGTTCCTGCCCCCTCCCCACTTGATTAACCTATGATTTCATATACAGAGGGCATTTACATACACAACAGAAACAACACCCCATCTGTTATATTCAGAAAGCACAGGGTGCAGAAAAGTGGAAGTATATCAAAGAGTAGTTGCCTTGCAAGAGACTGGGCAGGCTGAATTTGCAGCAACTAAGGCATTGCTCTAAGCAGTCTTAAGTAATGACATTCAGAATTTCATCCACCACACATCTGGATGAGCTGTTCCACTAACTGCAAGAGTCTGGCACAGGAAACCTACTCAGGAGAGGGTCTGCAGACTCCCATCTCCTTGTGTAACACAGCCACTAGTTTCTTCATATAGGACTTGACCTTTCATTAAGGCAAGTATTAAAACTTCCTCATCACATCATAGGACATTTCTATTTGTAAACATCATGCACTAAACTGAAACGTGCTGTACATGCAGCAGAATATGCACACAAGCAAAGACATTCAGTACAGCCCAGCACCTCAATTCATACAGCAGCCATGGACTCTTAAGTTTTAAAGGAATGTATCTTAGTCATTGGGCTGTTAAAAATAAAAGTTTTGTACGAAAAAAATACTATAGTAACAAATTATTGCCATTTATTTCTAAAATGGATTTCTATTGATTTTTTCTAACTCCAATTCAGAATTTTTTTCCATCTTAAAAAAAAAAAGTAGCAGTTACAATTTCCAGGTTTCTTGTTTACTTTTTAGCATGGATGCCAAAAAACGCCCAAGAATAAGCAGTGTGCTTCCCTCTTTAAAGGCAATAATAAAGATGTGTGGCATAAATTAAGATTCTCCTTTATAAAAAATGCAAGAAAATATATTCCCTCCCCAGTTTCAGCGCACACATCAGCTCCCTCCACTGTCAGAAGCAAGAAGCACTGCTGACCTCAGACCTGTCACAGTACGTCCCTATTGTACTAGAGCCGCTAAAGAAAGCACACACTGCTAAAATAGCCTTTGGAAAAAAACATCTTAGCATATGGAGTTTGTCTGGCAAAGGCTTGACTGAACATCCACTGCAGAATATGCCTATAGCAGGAGTACAGTGTGTTCTGGATAACCTTTTGAGTATCGGCTCTAACCCCCATTGTAAGCTGCCCAGTGAGAAAGTCACTACTGTCCCAAATATATGTGAAGAAGTGGCCTTTTCTTCCCTATTCCATTTCTGAATGGAGAGAAGAAAAGGGATAAAAGGAAAATCCAGTTCTTTGTGCTTCAGATGTGAAATACAGTTAACCAACAGATCTGCAGCTCTCACAACCCCCTTGATCTGCTTTCCCACTTCATTTCTACCCACTCACCAGAGTTTCATTGATGATCTCTGAACTGTCTCCATCTGCGATAACAGACAGGCGAGGAAGGCACGCTGGCACGGAGGGGGCTGAGGGGGAAGAGCCATCCAGAAAAAACGCTGCCAGGGAAAGAGAACAACAAAGAGGTAAGAGATTGTTTGATTTAGATACATGCTTGAAGCGGACCCAGGAGGGTGCTGAAAATAGTTGCAAAAATCAGAGAGCGTTTAGAAGTGGGAAACAGGCTTCAATTTCATCTCAATGAGCTAGCTCAGGGGAAACAAGGAAAACATTACTTCCCTTCCATAGCCCTGCAAGTCCACACACTGTATCCACACCACAAGACCAATCTGTTGCTACTTTTTCAAACACAGCACAAGGACCCCAGACATACTGGGCCACAATCCCAGCACCAGAGATAAGAGCTTAACGGGAAGGTCCATCAGGCTCCTTTGCTTACCCTAACTCATACACAGCAAAGGACCTAAAGTCACTGCTCAAGCAGCAAATCATACAGCAGAAACAGAAGTGGTGTTCTTTATATCACTTTGTTTTAAAAAAAAAATAAATCTATAGACTTTAACCTCTGGGAGAGGTCAGCAAGGCAGCTGGCCTCTATCTCTGGTACAGCTTTGTAGCACAGCTCTGCACCACACACCAGCTCAGTGTCCCATCAACAGTAAAGTAATACATAAAGGAAGAAGGAAAGACTGCAGCTTTTCAAGGCTGATGTCACACGGGAGAAAAACCAGGGAAGCTTCTTGGTATGGAAGCCCCTCAGTTGTACTCACCTCACCTGAGGAGAGGGGCTGGGCTGTCCAGAGGATGAGTACTAGGGGGCACACCCATACAACCAAGGGAAGCAGGACAGAAAGAAACCCCAAAATCCGTGTGTTTACCCTACGAAGTGTTGCCAGAGCCAGGCTGGGAGCTACAGGAGGCTCCGACAGAGCTCTGGAGCCACTCGGGGCAGGAAGTTGCGGAGATGGCTGCCAGCACACAAAGGTAACTGGTAATTAAACCAGGTGAGATGAAACACTGGCGTGGCGCTGGCTCCACACACCTTCCCACAGACGAAACGAGGAGCCCACCGGTGGGTACCTCGACCCACCTGCATGTTCCCACGGCTCAGCCCGGCCGCGAGGCACTCACGCGACCAGCTTCTCCCCTCTCCCTCCCGCTGCCCTCAGCCCACCCCGAGAAAAACAAACCCTCACCCGCCGCCACCCCGTCCCCACCTGGGGCTGGAGCAGCCACCCCCGCGCCTGGGCTCCCACAGCTTAGCGAGACGCGGAGCAGCTGCGGGCAGCGCGGGGAGAGAAACCGCCCATACCGCCCCCGCCGATGTATATAGCCCCTCGCACCCCCTCCTGTGGCAGGAAGAGGCACAGCAAGGGGCGGCCGGGCGGCCTTTCGTCAAGCTGAAGCGCTGCGGGAGGGAGTTAACGACCGGGGTGGCTGCGCGGTCGGGAGCCGGGGAAAGGGATCGTCGGCCTCCTTTTTGTATGATTTCTCTATGGCCAAAGAGCTGAAACTATCCCGAGGGGAAAAAACACTGCAGCTCTCTCATGAAACTTGGTGCCTGCTGTGGCCTGCAGCGCTTGGGACATCCCACGTCTGAGGGAGCATGGGTGTCACCCCAAAGACACCGTGTGGCCAACAGCCCACGCGTGTCACAGTCACGGGCTCCCCGCTTCGCAGGTTTGGGGTTTGTAGCAGTCCCATCAGATCCTTGGAAAAAATAAATGAGCATCAGAAATGTAGAAGCAACAATAAATAGAAATCTGGAGTTGAGGCACGTTCCTTGCTGGCCTGTTCTGCAGGCAGCCTGCACTGGCCGGGGTGCGGGGCTGAGGTAGCACAGCCAGCCATGGCAGAGGCAACACAGTGTTACTAAAGCCCAAAACATTAAAGCACTGAGACAGTTTCAGCATAAAGCCTGAGATATATATATATATACACACACTCCTGTATCAACAACATGCATTTGTTACATAAAGTCATTTTACCTTCTCTTTAAACAGTGGGGGAAGGGAGGCTTAAAATATCAGTCAAATGACTTAAAACATAGCTCATACTTCCAGGGCTCATTACCAGAATTATACATTTCGTGTCTGGCTGCACAGTACGATAGATGGATTTTTTTTTTCCTACTTCCTGCAAAACAACATTTGCTTATTCAACTGCCTTTTAGCAATGGGTATAATCATAATCCCAAGTGACATATGCAGTGAGAGCAACTGACTACTTTCTCTCTCTCCAGCACTTTATTTCTAGAGATGCTGTGTTTAATTAGCTCCACAGTAGGCAGAGGAGCAAACAGGTCACCTCTATGTCAAATCTCTGATAGTCATCTTCCTCACCGCCACCCCCATCCCCCTCATTTATTTTACTGCTTTGCCTTTGTTTTGCATGCTAAAAGTAAGGTCATTAGTGTCAGATAGCTTTTGTATGTGTGTTACATTCCTGCATATCTGCACTTTGGGGAAGGGAGTGAAACAAACTCTGAACGCCAGCTTACAGCATCTGTGTCAGGGAAGGAATATTTCATACAAATTCTGTATTCAAACTGAATAGCGCTGATGATGTCATAAGTGTTGCAAAACACTGAGAGTTAGGAACCAATATGAATTTTATTTTTGTCTGGATTCCAAAATCTGTAGGGTTACTCAAAGCCTTCTCCTATACCACCTCATCTTTCTTCTCTTCCTGCAGATAGACATTTTTTTTGCCTCATCCTGTGAGAATTTGTTGTTGGACTAGCATTCAAGCAGTGCCAGAAGACTACACCAAAATCTGTAGTCTTTAAAACAGACCTGCCACAAATGTTGAGTCACAGGAAAACCTATACAAAGGGCAATTGCATGCAGAGTACTGTTCTTTGATACTTCATCTGACACAGGGCAAGCAGGCAGGCAGAGGACAGAAAGCAGGATGCATTTCCAAACTGAAGCTGTGCAAAAGCCACAGATCTGCTTACTTCTGCGGGAAGCACTTTGTAATCACTGACACTGTGGCAGGGCCCAAGTGACTCGAGTCCAATCTGGAGTATGACCAGGGTCGTGCCTCTTTGCCTCTGTATCTACTGCCCAGTTTTCTAATTTAGGTAGCAATCCTTCTGGCAGTCCTCTTGTACTGTGGGGATCCACCTGCAAAGCTGTTATTGTTTTGGAATCAGCTACTACTTTTGACAGAAAAGCAATGTTTTATAACACCTGCAAGTCACAAATGTCTTTTTCAATTTCAGTATTCTCTGACAATTGTTACAGACCAGGAAAGGCATATCCCACACGCTACTGTTTCAGGTGTTTTGTCTGTAATTTCACTAACATTGTATTATGTACAAGTTAATTTTGGCAAGTATGGTACATAAGGTATGCAAATATTTACTATTTTTATATACTTTCTAAAGTGGGTTTCCAGGTTTGACATCTTGGAAATAACCAGCCTCAGCTGCCAGCATAGACAGATCTCCACTGATACCAAGACAGCCACACTACTTTATGCAGGTTGACCCTGGCCCACATATCTCTATCTATTGAACAGTAACTGCATAGGCCACAGCAACTGTGAACTGCTCCTGCAGTGCCTAAATATGCCTCGTTTATTAGATTACATCTGAAACCTTTCCACAAAATGTAGGGAAAATTCACTCTCAGATGATGCTACAACCTTCTTATATGCTGTTCAGTGAACCATATCCTGCAGAATTTCCTGGACTTGGGGTTTTTCTGTTTTCCTATCAAGAAAGGCCTTTCTGCATTGGGTTACCTTAATGACTCCTGGTTTCCCATCTCTTTAAAGCTGTGTTTGTTCTACTATCATAAAACTCACTTGCATTGTATTTTTCACTATTAGATAAGATAGAAGTTATTTTTTCATTGTGTGACAATAAAAACCATGATGTTTCTTCCTGTGAAGGTTGCATGTTACAACATGGTTGTGGTGCTTCTTTCCTGAAAGAGGGATAGTGCATTGTTCATCTGATAAAAGCTGTGTGGGACTGCTGGTATGTGTACCCAACTACCAGGGGCTATAATCAGTATCCAAGGATGATCAGCACACTTGGCAGTGTTGATTGATGTAAAACTCAATGTGAGCCAGTAACGTGAGTTTGCAGCCCAGAAAGCAACCTCGGCTGCATCTAAGACAGTTTGACCAGCATGTAAAGGGAGGTGATGCTGCACCTATACTCTGTTTTGGCGAGACCCCACCTGGAGTACTGCATCCAGCTCTGGGGTTCCTAGTACAAGATAGACATGGACCTGTTCAAGCAAGTCCAGAGGAGGCCACAAAGGTGATCACAGAGCTGGACCACCTCTCCCATGAAGACAAGCTGAGAAAGTTGGGCTCGTTTATCCTGGAGAAGGTTCCTGAGACACCTTATAGCAACTTTCCAGTACTGAAAGAGGCCTATGGGAAAAGTGGAGAGGGATTTTATCAAAGAGCGTAATGATAAGACAAGGGATAATGGGTTTAAACTAAAAGAGGGTAGATTAAATTGGACATTAAGAAAAGATTCTTCACCATGTGCGTAGTGAGGCCCTGGCACAGGCTGCCCAGAGAAGCTGTAGATGCCTCCTCCCTGGCAGTGTTCAAGGCCAGGTTGAATGGAGCTTTGGGCAACCTGGTGTAGTGGAGGGTGTCCCTGTCCATGGCAGGGGGTTTGGAACTAGATGTTCTTTGAGGTCCCTTCCAACCCACATCATTCTGCAATTCTGTGATCCACAATAGGTACAAAAAAATCATTCCAGCTCAGGCTTAGATAGCCTTGATGCAGGCAAAACTAGAAAAATCACTCTTCTAGCGCTGGTGGCCCCTGCTTTGTTAAGCAGGACAGTCATCATCTTAAACTATACCAGGAAAGACAGTTTGAAATACCATCAGTTTCAGCACCAGCCAAAAAGAACGACAAAATTCACACAGCAGCCTTGGAGGTTTAATGGATTAGTCCAGGTGATACTGGGGCTGAAACTTCAGACTACTGTTAGTATCCAAACCATTTATTTTTAAATTATTTATGTATATAGTGTAAGAAGACAGTGCAATAGGGATGTAATCCTCTGAAAAAGACTATCTAAACAGGAGGCTCAGAGAGTGAAGTGACATGAACATTGGATTACTTGAAAAATTAGCAGCTGTTTTGCTTCATTCTTAGTTGAAAGTAATTGTACCAGTGACTACCAAGGAGGAAAAGGTCAAGCTCAATACATTCACAATTACAGATATCTTTAAAGTCTTTCTTAATCTCAGCAGTTGAAGTGGTGACATTTTTTAAACATAAAATGCACACTGTTTACAAGCATGGTGGGGTCAAACAGTATCAGCAGTTGTTTAATGCTTCTCAGCAAAAGCTCCAGCCAGAAAAATTATTCAGTATTTAAATCTTGCTATTCCTAAACACTTTAGAGATGCTGGTTTACATTATATGTATTTAACCTTCCACTCTGCAAATGATTCACCACTTGGCAGGCCCATTTATAACAAGTATAAATAAAAGTATTGTTTTTATTGGGGTTTTTTCCCATTTGTCCTGGGTTCTTCTGGGATAGATATACTCTGTAACAGCCCATTAGGAAACATGTTTTTTCTTTAGAGAGTGGAATTACAAGTAAAGCATGAATTATATTAAATGTTCTCTCTCTCAGTGTGGTGTGCTTATGAATCAGGCTACAGCTTTTGGCCAACACTAGTAGGTTTAAAGTTAAGGAAGATAAATTTATGTATTTGTGTTCAAGTCATTTGAGAGATGAAGATTTATTTCAGAGAAGGAACAGGAACTGTAGAATTAGTTCTACAGAGCAAATTGTCCTTCCAACTGAAATAAAAATTTTCTTGAAATACTTATTTTCCTGAATTTTAGGTAGGAGGTATGTTTTGTCCATGGGAGCAAGAGCTAAGGAATCTGCAGTCATTTGTCACTGTTAGTTGTTTCAGAAGACTAACATGGTGTAGCAACCAAACATTAAAACCATGACCCATGGCTGTCTTCCTGGCCCTTCGACAGTGATTTGCAAGAGCAGAAACCTCTCACATCTACCAGAATTACCAAGGGTAGTGTGGTGAAGTCTGGTCTAGAAAGAGTGACAACTAACTGGGCAGAGGTTGCAAAACCACTTGGGGATAGAGGGCTCTCTCCCTCTGCCTCCACACGTATCAAGCTAGTTAAAACAAATATCAAACAGAAAGGAGCTGTGTGGTGGGAAGAAAATAAGCATATGTTTTGGTCAATAATTTATAGAAGGTTCACATTATATCTAGTCAAGGTCTGGATGTCTCCTGTCATATTAATGTGAAATCACTTTATTTACTACTTAACTTAGCCTAGGAAGGCACTTCTCATAACCTAAACCTCTGCCAGTCGCCCCTGATTGTTCAAGCTGGTTTTAAATTAGAGTTTAATGAACTGTCCATGATGCTGGAAAGGGCTGAAGAGAAGTATCACCATGCTGAACTGTTGTGTGATCTATAACTCTTTAGGGCACAGGAGTAGATATGAGTGGAGATGAAGACAACAGGGATTACCAAGCACTCCTTCTCTGTTAGGAAATGGGGTTAGGGCTTCTTTTACTGCATAGGTACACAGCACCTCACATAAAGACACTGACCTAAGGTTGGGACTCTCAGCAGTGCTGAAATTAAAAAATGAAACCAAACAAACAGTTTTTTTCAATTATTTCATAGAATCATCTCTTGCAATCAGAGATGGCAGATAATAATGACTTCATAGAATTATCTCTTCTAATCACATATGTTTCACAGATAGCTCCAGATCCAGATCAGGGAGACAAGCAGTGAATCTCCTTTTACAGATTCCTGTAACTGGAAACCACTGTGATTGTGCAGCCTGACTTCCAGAACAAGAAATATCACTACTCATTCCCACATCAGTGGCATCTACCCATAACTCCAGATCTTATGTTAAACAATAATATTATTCCAGTGAATGATTGGCCTCAGTATATCAGGGAGGGATACAAAACTGGTCAAGAAGGCTGTGATGTTATTTTCCAAGACGCAGATAATAGAAATATCTCAGATCTTGAGCATGATGTACTTTATCAAACAGAAAAAAGAGGATGCTTTCAAAAATATATTTCATTCTTTTTTTCTTCTCTTCTAGACTGACTAATCTCAGCCCATTTGAACAGAAAAATATGAACAAAGCTTGATGAGGCAAGGATCCCTGCAGAGACAAGGTAATTATGAAAAAAGTCAAGTGAAAAAACTAGAATCAAAAGAGATTAAAGTAATTACTTCAACCAAATTGTCCAAATCATATTAAGGTCTGATCCTACAGCTTCTCACCTGCTTTATATCTCTTGCAGGCCTGCATAAGAGAGTGGGTTGAGGCATTCAGATTTCTTCTCTTATCCTAATAGTAAATATCTGAAAATGTTAGTGAGAGAACAGAGAGCAACACTATAATAACTAAACATCTATATGTATATGATGAAACTTGTAGTTAAATTTTTGCATTTTAATTAGTTGTACTTATTCATCAATATTGTTCATGTATACATTTATTTGGTGCTTATAAAAAAGCAAACAAATGCTGTTTTCTTCCTTTCTTTTTAGTAAGATACCTATAAACAAGTTACTTTTTACATGCACATGTTACAGCAGATGGCAAGTATTATTATTCCTACACTTCTAACAGTTATAGAAAGGAAAAAAGTCATGTACATCAAACTGTGTTTTGTTTTAATATAAAGATAATGAAAAAAAATGAGTAAAATTAATCTGTTACCCCTTTTGAGCAACAGAAACTATTATCTTCCATCCAGTCATGTGAAGAACACAGAGCTATCAGTTCTGTGTCATTAAAATGAATGTAAAAGTGCAGTGAATTCCTTCACATAAAACAAAATGGCAATTAAACGAAATAACACGACGTCTGAAAACAGGGCAACATGGCAAAAAGTGCAAGTAGCTGCCTTGAAAGTCATAGTTCAAGAAAAACAGTAATGCATGAGATTGTCCATAACTTCTGGAAATACCAGGTTTTTTAAAAAAAACCCAGCCTGTTACTACAGCTTTTTAATATCTAGGGCTACTTGAGGCATTTGAATGATCTTTCTACTTGGCATTTTATTAATGCAAAAGCTTTTGGAGGGATAAAAATGTTTTGAAGTGGGGTGGTGTTTTCATAAAATGCAAGTCTGGCCCATAGGCCTAATGGAATCTTTTCTCATGTTGCATATAAAACATACCACAGAATTTCACTAAAGGATTCTTGAATTAACATGAAGTTGATACTGTTCACTACAATACAGTACATTTTAAGAGAAAGATTAAATATACTGAAATTTCAGCAATTAAGGCTTTCTCTTTTGTTGGTTTTTTAAAGAGGAATGGCCACTTTCTCTTCCTTAAAGTTTTAACACATGATAGGCATTATGAGAGGCATTATATTCTTAGAGCCTTAACTCTTGCTTACCACAAGATAAAACATAGATAATTTCACTTAAAATACTTACCACCCAGGATAGAAAATTAATTTCCAGTTATCACTATTGTAGGTCACCAGTATCTTGCAACACGTGAGACTGTCCAAAGCAATGACTGTATTCACCAGTGTTGGGACCTGAGCTGGTATGTCAATACACAACTGTACTATTATAGAGAAATTTGCCAGTTTGGGCTGCCACAAATGTCTTCATGTATACTCTTTTTGTGGGACACATGGTCTGTATGAACCTTTCCCAAGGACTGGAGTTAATGTATAAACCGTACATTTGCCAGTGACTGACTGTACTCTCCTGGTGTGGACACCAAAATTAGATCTGGCAAGACATCTGTGCTGGCTGAAGTTCCTATTGCACTTCCAGAGCTTCTCTGTGCTCAGCCACATTGAGACTGGTACATATTTTACACAGAAACCCATTCAGGGATTACTAAGACTCGAATCTGGTTATAAAGGTGAAGCATTGGTGATAGAAATGGAAAATAGCCCAGAGCAGGCTCCTGATGCACAGAGACATGGGAATACTGCTCCAGGTACCAAAATGAATCTATGAGAAAATGTCATTGACACTTACCTATCTCCAGCAATGTGGTGTAATTTGGTTCAGTGGGTTTCTTTTCCCCCCAAAAAAACCCAAAAGGAAAGTTTGGTAGAAACAGTCTATGACACAATTAACATTTCAGAAGACTGGTAACATTAAAAAGCTTCGTATTTTTATTGGCTCAACAAACAAAAGATTCTCTTTGAGTTTCATGGGAGCTCTGGGTTATCAGTCCAAAGCTGAGTTAAATTAGAAGTGATTGGGAGCTGTTACCATCTGTTGAGTGCGTGGTGGCTTGTGCTACATGAGTTAATATAATTTAGCAGACAGATGGGCAGAAATGTGCAGGCCTTAGTCATTCAGCACCCTTGTTAGCAATCTGAATAGAGAGATCAGGAATATGGACAGCATAGGAGTGAATTTCTCTTTAATTCCATCCAAAAAGTCCCCTGCATCATGCTTTTGTACTTTTTCAAAGATGTTTCTTCAGCTGCTTCCTCTGTTATATTTATATTGTGTGGGTAAGAAAAGCATTGTTCTTTTCAGGTGCTGTCATTCTTGATCCTTTTTCTTGCTCTAAAATAAAATTTAAAAAAAAAAACAAACAAAAAACTAACCAACCAACCAAAAAAAACCCCAACAAACAAACAAAACATTTCTGTTCATGCCTTCAGGTGTTAAAACCCACACAATATTTTTTCATGGACTGAATGTCACAGCAGTTAAATAATGATGACGTGAAAGCACACGGCCATATCAACTGTAATTTAACTCCCTCTATCTTTTCCTTCTTTTTTCCTACCAAGCACAGCTTTCCAGGTCTAAAGTCACTGGTTCTCTGTCGTGGTTTTGCCCCGGCCGAGGGCCGCACCCCACACAGTCGCTTGTACTTTTAAAAGGAAGGGGGAAGGAAAGTTGGGGGAGGGGGAAAAGGGAAGGAAGAAAAGAGGGAACGAAACCACAACCTAGAAACCAGAACCACGCAGGTTGGGATAAGGATAGTTTACTAAACAATAACAGAAAACTAGATATAACAATAACATAAGTTTAAAGCACAAAATAGATGAAACTGGTGATACACAATGCAGTTTCTCACCAAACCACAGAACTCAGGCCGCACAGCTTACAGCCCGTCCCGGACAACCCAACCGTCCCAAGAAGCTGCACGTCCTGGCCTTGTCTCCTCCTCTTCCCCCCAGTCCCCCTTTATACTGAGCATGACGTAACTGGCATGGAATATCCTCTTTGGCCAATTCGGGTCACCTGTCCTGGCTGCGTCCCCTCCTTTCTCGTTAGTAAGGAAGTATGAAGAACTGAGAAAGGTCCTTGATTGCCCGGCAACAACCATAAACATCAGGGTGCTATCAGCACTGTTCTCATCCTAACACCCAAACATGGCATTCCATCCACTGCTAAAAATAATTAACTCCATCATAGCTGAAACCAGGACATTATCCACCCCTTATTCCATACCATTTACGTCATGACCAGATCCAACAATTTTCTTTGGGTACAACCAGTTTCGTGTTTCACACACCCATATATGTATGTACACATATATGCACACATACGTGCATACAGATCTTATTCCCTCAGTCTGTGAATCATCCCTCTGAAGTTGTTGAGTTCATTTAGTCCATGATTTTCAGGCTCCATTTGTCGTAACAGTTTCTCTGGATAATTGTATGTTCCATTGGCTCGTTGCATGCTGCATCTCAGGCTCTTGACTGATACACCTGGCATGGTCCATGCTCATTGTCTGTGGGTCAGAGTTTATTTTCAAAGGGAAAAAGGAAAAAAAGTTCTTGAGAGGCCAGGCTTTAGTTCCATCATCGTGGCACTCGTTCTTCATTAACTTGTATGACTCCGGCTATAATGCTATGGTACAACATACAGCAATCATAACAATAATGAATATACAATAATGGGTTATTTGGCAATTATTATAATTTCTACTTTATTAATTATATTGGCTATTCTCACCCAAAATCAAATCCCCTTGAGGTACGCATCGAACTTCTCCATCCCTCTGCATTACCCACCAAGTACAGCCAGGTCCTTGAGCAAAAACAATTCCAGACATGGGTTTACCTTTGCCTGAAGCAGGGATGACCCAAACTCTCTTTCCCAATACACTCTTCATATGCACTACTGGGACTCTGTCTCCTTCTACAGTACGTGGAAATTTTGACTGGGCAGGGCCAGCCCGATTGGTAGATCCCCTAGAGTTAACTAACCACGTGGCTTTGGCCAAATGTGTATCCCAGTGCTTGAATGTCCCACCACACATTGCTTTCAGTGTAGTTTTTAAAAGTCCATTATATCGTTCAATTTTCCCAGAGGCCGGTGCATGATAAGGAATGTGGTACACCCACTCAATGCCATGCTCTTTGGCCCAGGTGTCTATAAGAGTGTTTCGGAAGTGAGTCCCATTGTCTGACTCGATTCTTTCTGGAGTACCATGTCGCCAGAGGACTTGCCTTTCAAGGCCCAGAATTGTATTTCGAGCAGTGGCATGGGGTACGGGATATGTTTCTAGCCAGCCGGTAGTTGCCTCCACCATTGTAAGCACATAACGTTTGCCATGGCGGGTTTGTGGGAGGGTGATGTAATCAATCTGCCAAGCCTCCCCATATTTATATTTCACCCACCGTCCTCCATACCAAAGGGGCTTTAACCGCTTAGCTTGCTTGATTGCAGCACATGTCTCACATTCGTGGACAACTTGTGCGACGGCGTCCATGGTCAAGTCCACCCCTCGATCCCGAGCCCATCTATATGTTGCATCTCTCCCTTGATGACCCGAGGTATCATGAGCCCATCGAGCCATGAATAATTCACCCTTATGTTGCCAGTCTAGATCTACCTGAGCCACTTCAATCCTAGCAGCCTTATCTACCTGATGGTTGGTTTCATGTTCCTCCATGGCCCGACTCTTAGGTACATGGGCGTCGACATGACGTACCTTTACAACAAGTTTCTCTAACCGAGCAGAGATATCTTGCCATAAGTCACCAGCCCATATAGGTTTGCCTCTACGCTGCCAGTTGTTCTTTTTCCACTGCTGCAACCACCCCCACAGGGCATTCGCCACCATCCATGAATCAGTATAAAGGTAGAGCATTGGCCACTTTTCTCTCTCAGCAATGTCCAGGGCTAACTGGATGGCCTTCACCTCAGCGAACTGGCTTGATTCACCTTTTCCTTCAGTGGCTTCTGCTACTCTTCTTATAGGGCTCCATACAGCAGCTTTCCATCTCCGATGCTTATCCACAATGCGACAAGACCCATCAGTGAACAGGGCATATCGCTTCTCATTCTCTGGCAGTTCGTTGTAGGGTGGGGCTTCTTCAGCGCGTGTTACCTCCTCATCCTCTGGTGACATCCCAAAATCTTTGCCACATGCCCTGCCACTCGTGATTATTCTGTCTCGGAGAAAGCTCTTCAGTGGTATTCATAAACCTATGCTTGATATATAACAAAAACTGAACCATCTGCACCAAATCTACCAATAGCAAAATGCTAGTTTGAATATCCCAGAGATATTGAAGATTTTCAAAAACTGCCCTAAGAGCTGTTGCATTTAGCCCAAAGGAAAAGAAAGCAGTGCCCCCACCATACTGGCTGCTGTTATTAACCCCTTCCTGTCCAAAGAATGGACAGGACAGCAAAACCTCATACAAGTACCAGCTTAAACTCATGATCATTGATATTATTGTATCATAGACCGATATCATAAAATACACTATAATGAAGTATGGGAACAAATACGGGAGCCGCAGACCTGAGAGAGTAAAGAATCCTGCCAGGATTGTATACAGCATGCGGTGGTTTTGCTGCCACAGCCTTGTGAATAAATACCACAACATCGTGACCAGAGATTGCTTAAACAACAGTGCTTATCTTAATTGCGATAGTTAGGGTCAGATCTACCGTTATCCCAACCGTTCGTCGTGCCCCACGTTGGGCGCCAAAATGACTGTCGTGGTTTTGCCCCGGCCGAGGGCCGCACCCCACACAGTCGCTTGTACTTTTAAAAGGAAGGGGGAAGGAAAGTTGGGGGAGGGGGAAAAGGGAAGGAAGAAAAGAGGGAACGAAACCACAACCTAGAAACCAGAACCACGCAGGTTGGGATAAGGATAGTTTACTAAACAATAACAGAAAACTAGATATAACAATAACATAAGTTTAAAGCACAAAATAGATGAAACTGGTGATACACAATGCAATTTCTCACCAAACCACAGAACTCAGGCCGCACAGCTTACAGCCCGTCCCGGACAACCCAACCGTCCCAAGAAGCTGCACGTCCTGGCCTTGTCTCCTCCTCTTCCCCCCAGTCCCCTTTATACTGAGCATGACGTAACTGGCATGGAATATCCTCTTTGGCCAATTCGGGTCACCTGTCCTGGCTGCGTCCCCTCCTTTCTCGTTAGTAAGGAAGTATGAAGAACTGAGAAAGGTCCTTGATTGCCCGGCAACAACCATAAACATCAGGGTGCTATCAGCACTGTTCTCATCCTAACACCCAAACATGGCATTCCATCCACTGCTAAAAATAATTAACTCCATCATAGCTGAAACCAGGACATTCTCCTACAAAAAAAGCTGTCCTACAGAAAAAACCCCAAACGGTACTGACAAGGAAACTATTGTTTAATGGTCGAAAATAATATATTATTAATATGTTACTGCATTAAAATATAATGCACTGAAAAATAATATTTTTCTTGTAAAGACTGCTTCATCATAAGGAACATCTTACTTTGCACTCAGAAAAATCTGTTTCCTGTACTAGGTAGTCAAAAGAACATGACATGTTTTGAGCAAGGACAGAGGAAAAGGGAATAAGAGCACTGCACTGGGATTAAGGAGACACCATTGCAGTTTTGTACGTAACCTCAACTTTTGTGTGCTGTTTCCCTCTCTGTGCATCAGTTTCCCCATCTGCAACTGGTGATCATTAATCCACACAACCCACCATCAAATTCCCACAGCCAGTGCCATATTTTTGGGGTTTCCAAACATCTTTCTTATCAGTTACTTGTATTTCATCATGTCTCAAATTAGTAGGAATTTGGAGCTAGATTACCTTTCAATCTTCAAAATATTGACTACATTTTCAGAAATGTAAATATATAGTTACTTTTAAAAAATTTCTATCAATAAAATGTCATCGTCATGAAACCTGTCACTCAACATTACGCAATGCCAACATACAGGCCTCAATGCCTTGTGCATACCCATATTTTTTAAGCAAGTCCAGCTTTCCTGTATCCTGTGTCTGTACTTTAGTGAAGGCCAGAAAATGTGGTCTCTTCCTGAAATCCTTCTTTATTTGTCATCCTGAAAATATGTATAGTAGGTGTGACAAAAACCAAGCATGATAAGAGTAATTGAAGCCACCATCATTACATATAAAAGCAGGGCACAGCTTCAATAATTCCTGACCAAATTTTCACATGGAAGTTAGCTCTGTTGGATTGAATTGACCAATACAACTCTTGGTACAGTTCAATCAGAGGAAAATATGCCATATAAATGATGTACTAGACCTGAGAACTGGAGCTACAGAGACGTTTGATGTATCCAAAGTAAAAGATTTTTTTCCATTGTCACTTTTGAGATTAATATAATTTAGTGAGTGACCAGCATAAATAATGCATAAAACATCTTTCATCTAACCAGTTCAGCAAGGTAACATGAAATAATCTGCAAATTTTAAAACCGACAGAAGACCCTGGGCTAATGATATTGAAGTCCCTCTGAAGACTGTTCTGCTTTCTGGGAGGTGGGTAACAGCAAACTGAAAGTTAGGAGAGGCTACAGAGGTTGGTTTGAAAGGTACATATCTTTATAGTGAATAGTGATGATGACTGGTGAGACACTGATGCTGCACACGTTCAAGAAAGTACAACATGAAATAGCACTCATGCAGCTGACAGATGAATGAGCTAATGCCCCATCATGGTGCTCAGTGCTCATGAACTAGCCGTCTTTCATCTGAAATGTAAAACAAAAGCACAGACTGGTTATGCTCTTTAATCTCAATAGTGCTTGTCTCTAAAGGAAAGCTTTAGCCCATAAAGCTCAGGCCAGATTCCACTCTGAGTAATTATATTCTGCCTACAGTAATTATGTTCCCTTTGCAGTTTCACATGGAACTAATGTCCACCCACTCGCTACGCTGAACTATTTTATTGCTGTGCAATTGCTGCAAGAAGCTGAAGAGCTACTGGAGTGGGAGAGGTAACCTGGGGCCAGAGACAGCTGGGGCGCCTGGTGCCTGCATGGTGGCAAACTACTCACTGCCAACTGACCCAGGGTCTGTACCACAGAGGGACATGCTGCTGAAGGAAGAATTTCAGTCCCCGAGCCCACAGTAAGACTTCCTCGGAGATAATTTATCAATATCTCACTCTTGCAGAAAGAAAGCCACTATGTGCAAAGAGTAACGAGGTCCCTGATTATTAAATGCAGCAGCAGATTCCTGTGCTGTACAAAGCAAGAAGACACACAGCATTATTGCACGGAAAGCTTGGAAATACACCAAAAAAGCAGAGCCTTCTCTATTCCTAATGTGGGCTTCCATTGTCATTAAAAGCTTAGACCAGCCGCAATTCAAGTTAATGGATGTTTTTCCATGGGGTTCAGCAGTTATTGGAGCAACCTTAAGCACTGAAACTCTGCCTCATGAGTTTAGTACAGTCTGAAAAACACTCAGCTGAAGCATCGCATCAACATGAAATTCAGAAAGCGCTTTAAACGTAAGCCCTAAGAGCATGTTGCTACTCTGCTTCAGCTGTGGAAACTGACTGAAACAGTACTAGCATGGGTTAATAGGTGTGCAACAAACAACACTTCTATCTTTCACAAAGAAAAAATAGTATCTGTTCTGCAGACATTTCCCAAGCGAGGGGGGGTTTAAATTTCATAAAGAAAGAGAAGAAATTTTTCACTCAGAAAATGATCGGGTACCTGTAATAAGGACTCCCTAAATATCGCTTTGTAAAACGCAGGAATGACTGGCCTGTTGCAAAGTAATCTATGAACTCCTTCCAGTACTTTTCTGAACAGCATTTGGACACAAATAATATAGAGGATCCGTGTTTTATGGACACACTGGATGCATCGACCCACTCACTATTACATCTAACTCAATAACTCTGTCCTCCTCCTTTTCATGTTCCTCCACCGATTATTTCAATTCTCTCACAGATTTCTATCTTGCTTTTTCAACTCTGATTGTTGCTTAGAGTCCTGCCTACCTAACTACCAGCTACTCATAAAAAATGCTCTGCACTATCTTTCACTAAGCATTGGAAATTTTTGGTTTATCCTTGAAAAAAACTATAGGACTTTACATAATTTCAGGCAAATAAACATATAAATTATGTAAATAAATATATAAGAGTGTTTCATTTAATCATTCACTCTCTCTAAATGATTTTCTACAATTAAAGTATTTCCTTTCTCTGTTCACTATATTCAGTAAGCTATATTTGACAAATTGTAATATTCTGGTTTGTTCCTGTTTTTCAGTGCTTGCTGCAAGCTGAGGCTGTTTTGAGTAGTCAGTGTGTAAACAGCCTCACCAAATCCAGTGGGGACCAAGTACTGAGACATAACCCCATGGTGTAGTACCTCCATGGTCTGACTGCTCTTTCTGTGTGTATTCAATACATCAAAAAGGTTTTCATTTTTACCAAGATGTTTTTGCTGCTAATGAACACAGGTGTACATCTATCTATTGTGTTGATGGGACCTAAGAATAAAATCTAATTTTAGTAGGACAAGATAACAAGAGACAGAAATCAGCCAAAGCTGAATAAGAAGCTGAGTAGTAGATGAGAGTATAAAAAAAAATTAAAAATTAAAAAAAGAGAATCACATGAATCAGATCTATTTGTTATTTCAGCAGCTGTCTCCAATTTACCAGAATGAATAATAAAATCAATTGCAAAAACTGAAGTCAAGAATTTTGATTAAATAATACCTACCACAAGTTACTGAATACTATCCTATTACAATTAATAGCCATTGTAAGGTCCTTCTATAGACGTTGCCCATTTTGGCTACATAGGAGCAGAGGAATTGAAAGATAACACTTATATAAAGATAATGCATTATATTGATGGATAGATGGACACAGCTAAATAAACCATGCCCAGTCTTCTAAAGACAGAATATATCTCTTCTTCTGGTGCACTGTAGGATCCATCTTAGCAAAGTTCAGCTATGAAGACTTCCATGTTACCTGGAGTCCCCAGGCCAGGTTAACAACCTTTGCTGCCTCTGCCTGCAGAGCCGCTCCTCAGCAGCTGGGACTGTCCCCTCGCTGGTACCCGTTCATCGCTGCGTGTGGCTTAACATGCACTGTGCACTTCATAGTGAAATGATCTCGTTAAAAACAAACAAAACACTTGGACAAAATCTCAAAAAAGCATCCCACAGATCCTCTTTAGCACACAGACACATGGCCAGGTGACTCCATCCAGTTGAGCTGGTAGGAAATAAGCAAGGATTTCTTTAGCTAGCTCTGCCCTAAATGATTCACACCATGGAAGCGCAGGCAGGGCCTTCCCTAAACCTTCACAGATCCCTCACCGTCTCTGTGTGCTGTGCTGCCCATGCTGCCCATCCTACATTTGTCATGGGGTCACATCCTGATGTAGTACATCCAGCATCAAACTGGGAAACTAGAGATAAATCGTGATAAAGGACAGCATGTATAATTTGACACATTATTTTCTTTCTGCAGGGAAAGAATAGTATTCTCTGAGAAATGTGAATCGTAACAAATCAACACAAACCCTCATGTGGTCTGCTTTTCAAACTGAGGGCTTCAGCACAGAAACAAGCCTTTGGAGAGGAATAGCACAGGGGAGGTGCAAAATGGCAACTCTCTACTTCCAGTTACTGTGTGGCAATGGACACTACTTCACTCTTCTTCCCTCATTTTTTTGCTTTTGAACTTCTTCATCTAGATCACTGACTTGCTTCTTCCCCTTTTCCCATTTCTGGTCCTGCTTCCTTTTCAGTGCTGCTAATAAGCAGAGCAGCTGATGTGCTCTTCTGTCTTGCACTGGGACTTCAGCACTGGCTGCTGGGCCAGGTTACTTCTGGCCTTTTAAATTACGTGCTGCTCTGGGGCTCTGTGGGAAAAATTTGCATTTCTCACAGTTAATTTTCACAGTAGCTAAGAGTCTGTATTAAATTGGTCCATTTCCTACTTTAAGTTTTGCATATGCCTTTAGCTAGCAGTGCTTCTGGGGGAGCCCAAATAATATTCTGCTCTATCCCCACTTGTGGGAGGAGGGGCTCAGAGCAGGACAGGATAGCCCACGAGTTGAATGTGTGGTTAAAAGGCTGGTGCCGGCGCAAGAACTTTGGATTCTTTAACCAAGGGATGGTGTACTCTGCTCCTGGCATGAGTACTGCTAATGGGGCTCACCTGTCCTATAAAGGAAAGCGGATCCTCACCCAGGAGATAGCAGGGCTCATCGATCGTGCTTTAAACTAGTTAGGAAGGGGGAAGGGGATATTAAGGAGGCTGCCAGGGTTAGGCTTCGGGAGACACAACGGGAGTTGACGGTGGGAAGAGGTAAATACCAACAGCACAGTCGTGGACTTGGGGACGTTTTTCCACGTGAGAGTAGGGAAAATTCTGTGGACTGCCCTGAGTACTCCTCCGTGGAGCCACTTTTGCCAGTCCCCTGTCAGAAATCTCGCTGTGGGCCGTTGAGGATACCTACATCTGCTTCACCACTGAACTGTCTTTACACAAATGCACGTAGCATGGGGAACAAACAAGAAGAACTAGAGATCTTTGTGCGGTCGCAGGGCCATGATCTCATCGCAGTCACAGAGACGTGGTGGGACAACCTGGACGACTGGCACACTGTCATGGATGGCTATGTGCTTTTTAGGAAAGACAGGCTAGGGAAGTGAGGTGGAGGAGTTGCTCTTTATGTGAGAGAGCACCTAGAATGTGTTGAGCTCCACCTGGGGAAGGATGAACCTTCTGTCGAGTGTTTGTGGGTTAAAATCAAGGGGCAAACCGGTATGGGGGACATTGTTGTGAGAGTGTGCTATAGGCCCCCTGATCAAGAGGAGCAGGTAGATAACGCATTCCATAAACAGTTAGAAGTAGCCTCAAGTTCCCGGGCACTGATCCTTATGGGGGACTTCAACTACCCAGATATTTGCTGGGCAAGCAATACGGCCAGTCGTATGCAGTCCGGACAATTTCTGCAGTGTGTTGAAGACAATTTCCTGCTACAGATGGTGCAGGAGCCCACAAGGGGAGGGCAGCTGCTGGACCTTGTTTTCACTAACAAGGATGGACTTGTTAGGGAAGTGAAGGTCGGGGGCAGCTTAGGGCAAAGCGACCATGAAATGGTTCAGTTCATGATCCTGGGTGGAAGAAGCAAGCCAAAAAGTAGGATAGCTACCCTGAATTTTGGTAGAGCTAACTTTGATCTCCTCCGCCACTTAATGGGGGCTATCCCGTGGGCTACGCTGTTTGAAGGAATGGGAGCCTGCGAGAGCTGGCTAGCATTCAAACAGCACTTCTTCCAAGCACAGGAACGATGCATCCCTTTGAGGAGGAAATGGGGAAAGAGAGGCAGAAGACCTGCATGGATGAACAGGGAGCTATTGAGCAAACTCAAAGAGAAGCAGAAGATCTATGAATCGTGGAAAAAGGGTCTGAGCACCTGGGAAGAATACAGGAATGTGGTCAGGGCCTGTAGGGATGCAACTAGGAAGGCTAAAGCCCTCTTGGAAATTAAGCTGGCAAGGGACATAAAGGATAATAAAAAGGGGTTTTTTAGACACGTGAACAGTAAGAGGATGTCCAGGGATAATGTAGGTCCCTTGCTGAATAAGGAGGGTGTCCTGGTTACGGGGGATGCTGAGAAAGTGGAGATATTGAATGCCGCCTTTGCTTCGGTCTTCACTTCAAAGGCTCCCCGGGACCCACAGACACTGGATGAGAGTAGGACTGATTGGGAAATGAAGAATTTCCCTCTGGTTCAAGTAGGGGAGGTCCAGGAGCGGCTCAAAGGGATTAATGCACACAAATCCATGGGCCCAGATGGGTTACATCCACGTGTGCTGAGGGAGCTGGCGGAGGTGATTGCTGAGCCGCTCTCTATCATCTTCGACAGGTCTTGGAGGACAGGAGAAGTGCCTGAAGACTGGAGGATAGCCAATGTCACTCCAGTCTTTAAAAAGGGCAAGAAGGAGGAACCTAGTAACTATAGGCCAGTCAGCCTCACCTCTGCCCCTGGAAAGGTAATGGAACAGCTTGTTCTGGATGCCATCTCCAAGCAATTGGAAGAGAAGAAGGTCATGAGGAGTAGTCAGCATGGATTCACTAAGGGGAAATCGTGCTCGACCAACCTCATAGCCTTCTACGATCTCATGACAGGCTGGGTAGATGGAGGGAGAGCAGTGGATGTCATCTACCTTGACTTCAGCAAGGCCTTTGATACTGTCTCCCATGACATCCTGATAGCAAAGCTGAGAAAGCATGGGATAGATGAGTGGACAGTGAGGTGGGTTGAGAATTGGCTGTCGGACCGAACCCAGAGGGTTGTGATTCGTGGAGTAGAATCTGACTGGAGGCCTGTTACCAGCGGTGTTCCCCAGGGCTCAGTGTTGGGTCCAGTCCTGTTTAATATCTTCATTGACGATCTTGATGAGGGAATAACATCCACCCTCAGCAAGTACGCCGATGATACAAAGCTGGGAGGAGTGGCTGACACGCAGGAGCACTGCGCTGCCATCCAGCGAGACCTGGACAGGCTGGAGAGCTGGGCAGTGAGAAACCAGATGAAGTTCAACAAAAGCAAGTGTAAAGTCTTGCACCTGGGAAGGAACAACTGTTTGTATCAGTACAGGCTGGGGGATGACCTGCTGGAGAAGAGCTCAGTGGAGAAGGACCTGGGGGTCCTGGTAGATGACAGGTTGGCCATGAGCCAGCAGTGTGCCTCGGTGGCCAAGAGAGCCAATGGGATCCTGGGATGCATCAGGAGGAGTGTAGCCAGCAGGTCAAAGGAGGTGATCCTCCCTCTCTACTCTGCCCTGGTCAGGCCCCACCTGGAGTATTGTGTCCAGTTCTGGGCTCCTTGGTATAAAAAGGACAGGGATCTCCTGGAAAGAGTCCAAAGAAGGGCTACGAAGATGATTAAGGGCCTAGAGCATCTCCCCTATGAGGAAAGGCTGAGTGAGCTGGGGCTGTTCAGCCTGGAGAAGAGAAGACTAAGGGGGGACCTAATCAAAGTTTATAATTATCTGAAGCAGGGGATGCAGGGGGAATCGGCCAGCCCCTTTTCAGTGGTCTGTGGGGATAGGACAAGGGGCAATGGCTGCAAGTTGGAGCATAGGAAGTTCCGCACCAACATGCGGAAGAACTTTTACACAGTGAGGGTGACAGAGCCCTGGAATAGGCTGCCCAGGGGGGTGGTGGAGTCTCCTTCACTGGAGATATTCAAGACCCGCCTGGACGCCTATCTGAGCAATATGTGCTAGGGAGCCTGCTTTGGCAGGGGGGTTGGACCCGATGATCTCTCGAGGTCCCTTCCAACCCCTACAATTCTGTGATTCTGTGATTCTGTGATTCTAGATTCTTGTGATGTGACAGTAACAGGCAGAGAGGTGATCTGGGTTTTTTTCTTCTTTAAATGATTTTAAATGAAGCTTTTTGTCCACAGGCACCAATAGTATGGCACATAAAGGAGCCTCCTTATTTCACAGAGCTTTTTCTTTCCAGGCTTTGTGGCCTGAGCCCCAAAGATGAGACTCAGTGCCCATGAGCTGATGGACACTCATCAGCTAATAGAATTTGAAGACAGAACATGCATGTATTCCTGAAATATATTGTGAATATAATCTCTTTATAAGCCTCTTACACCTTTCAACATCTGTTCTGTTGACTGACATTTTCCCCAATGTATGTTCCACAAACAAATCTCTGAGTAGGTTAATGCAGAAGTGTAAGTGACATCTTCTAATGCTGATTGTGTACTTTAGGACTGCTTACATGAAGGAATGTTGCTCTGTTTTTTCAGACCACTTGTTGGCCAAGAATATTTTGTGGTTTTTCCCTTACCTGAAAACACTAGCCCGTCTGCTCTATTGCTCAGTTCCTGACCTGTCATTTTTGCTACTATTAAATGCTTCCAAGAAAAATCCTGACCTCACTGAGCACACAGAAAAATTATATTGACTCCAGCATGGCCAGGGTTTCAGGCTTGAGCTCTGGACTATTTGTGACATAACTGTTTTGCAGTCATTAATTGGATCAGTATCCACACTAGATAAGCATTAGCCACACTATGTTTGCAATCCTTAATGATTCTTAGAAAAGAATCATGATGTCAATAAAAGAAAATAACCTGTTTTTCAAAAGGAGCTGAGCACACAACTTAGAAAAATATCTCCCCATCAGAAGATTTTTCTTTGCTGATTACTTATATTTAGGGACCACCAATGCATACAGGCCTTTTTATAGGACATCTTTCTGGCTCACTTTTTTTGAGCAGTCCTTTAAATTTCATAATGTCCAGAGAAGAGATTCTTTTAGAGTGGCTTTTTGCAACTGGTCCCTACTTCTCCATTTCTGCCCACAAGTAGGACATTTCTCCCAGTGTCTGTTCTTCCTTCTACAGCTTCTGACAGGGATGGCATGTTACCAAAAGTGTCTTTCCACATAGCCACATATTAAAGTACTTAACAGAATGTTTATGTTTTAAAGCTACAAGAAAAAAAGATTGTTTATTTTATGTATTCAAGTCATAAAACTTTTCACGGAATTTTTTATTACAATGACAGTTTCCCAGCTGGAGTCTGCCAGCTCTGGTAACAGAGTAAGCAAGATGAAGTAAACACGTTAAGTAACAGATTTTTTGTACCCCTAGCCCTCTGGTTTGATCATTAGACCTTTGTGGTTCACACCATTCCAGCTGTTTCCCAGCTCTGTCAATGCTTTGGCACATGTGCCTACAGGACTTAAACCAAATTTGTGTCTGCCCATCTTTAAGCATGTGGTAGTTTGGCAACGGCTAGAGGCCAGATGCCCCCCAAAGTCGCTCTATCACTCCCCTTTTCTGCTGGGCAAGGGAGAAAAATATACATTGAGAGGGTTAGGAGTTGAGATAAGGACAGGGAGAGATCATTCCACAATTAGTGTCACAGGGAGAACAGACTCAACACAGAATAAAGGAAATAAAATCTAATTTTGTTACACTACACACACAGAGAAACCAGAGTCGGGTAATAAGAAGTGTGACCACCCCCCCACCCCTCCCTTCTTAGCAGGCTTCACTTTAGTCATGATTTCACTCCCTTCTTCCCCACCACCATGGTACAGGGAGGGGCAGGGACTGGGGGAATGGGGGTTTCCATCAGTTCCTCATGAGTTGCTTTCCTTCTTATCTGGGAGGGGGGGGCATTCACTCCTCACAATCCTTCCCCTGCTGCACCATGGGGTCCCACCCACGGCAGACAGTCCTCCAAGAACCTCTCCAGTGTGAGCCCTTTCCCACGGGGCTTCAGCTCTTCACCGGCTGCCCCAGCATGGGTTACTTCTATGGGGTGCAGTCATAAATCATAGAATGTCTCCCAGTCTCTCAAGCCCAGACTGCTCCAGCCTGGTCCTCCATGCAGTCATGAGTCCCCTGCCAGCAAATCTCCGGCTCATCTCTGTGATTTTGTCTCTCCCCATGGGCTGCAATTGCTGGCAGAGACTTGTTCCAATGCAGGTCACAGCATCTTCTGCATGTTTCCACCCATTCCACCACAGGTTTCTTCACGGGCTGCAGGGGCATCTTTCTCTCCAGCACCTGGGGTGCCTCCTCCCCACTCCCCCTTCACTGGCCTTGATGCCTGCACAGCTCGTTACATCTTCTCACTCCCTTCTCTGCAGGCAAAATGCAGCTGCTTGCATTTTTTTCTCCTAAATGTGATTCCCAGCGGTGCTGTGACCATCGCCAATTGGCTCAGCCTTGGTCAGCAGCAACTCTGGCCTTGAATCAGCTGATGTTTACTCTCTGGGGCCTGCAGAGAGCTTCTGGCTGTTTCTTGCAGAAGCCATCTCGGCAGCCCCATCTTCTCCACCAGGACCCAGCCACGCAAAACTACAACAGAGCAGCAGTTGTTTGAAGACACGTAAGATAATTCTATCAAAAAAACTGATCTAGCATTTATTGAGGCACAGGTCTAAAGTAAGCAGCAAAGGCAGCCCAAATCACAGAGTGCTGAATAAACCTGAACTTAGGTAAGGTCTGGCCTTTCCTGGGACAGCTGTGGAGAGGCTAGCTGGTTTGAGCAGAGTGTTCCTACCAGCCAGCCTGGGACAGGTCGGCTGCCGTGGCCGCACACTCTCCTACCTGCCAAGATAAAGATGGAAAACCAAGTAATAGGGAAAGGAAGGGAGATTTGCCCCTCTTCCATAGCAGCTCAAGCATTTTGATACCATCTCATGCTTTTATAATAAACAGGAGCCTTTTCCTAGATATTTGGTCAAATTCCCAGTATTTTCACTTCCATGTCTCTAGCATTGTCCACTCATGACAGCAGGAGTTTAGGGTGGTGCCCAGTTCCAACTGAGCAGCTTTATAAAGGATTGGGGCACTTTAACTTCTGCCAGCCCTGGTGTGTGACTCAGCATAGCACAAGACAACTCACACCCCTAGCTCCAATCACTGTCCTTAGAGATAAAAGCAAACACTACCAGTAGGAGAGGATTTATCCCTCGCAGCATCAGCAATGTATTTATGCAGGAATTATATATAGGGTGTATCAAGTATTCACAAAACTGGAGATTATAACAGAATCTTTAGGATCACAAACGTGAGCCTTTCCTTGCAGCTAGGGAGCTACAAAATAACCTTCCAAAATAAGTGCATAAATGTTAACAATTTGACTATAACCCTGGATTTTCAGAGGCTGAAGCTTAGAGTACAACATCAAATATTATGAGCTTCGTGATAAAAATGCAGGACTTGGCAACACTGGAATTGTGGCAGCCCATTAAACTGTAGCATTTTATAATCAGGCATCTGGCATTCTTAAACATCCCACCCCCTAGGCCCTGAGCACTTCAACCCCAGCGTCATCCCACAGACATGAAAGGGACTCTGCCCAGGCACGGTAGCCTGCCTGCACCAATCACCTTACACAAGCACAGTAAGGCAGAGGAAGGAGGTTAAATTAACTAGCTTGGACAGAGGCTGTGCCAGCGCTGCCACTGTACGGACCAGCCAACATATGTCACATCAAGACAATATTGGTCACTGAGCCACAAGGCCAGCTGCTCCACATTCAGCACATCATCTATTTTACAAGGATTAGAAGCTCATGATTACTAGAATGGCTGTTTGTGGGTATAGAGTCATTAAATTGCAGCTCAAGTAAAATTGTTGTTAACATTTGGTTTCCTAGATTGTGTGTTTGTCAAAAAGCATCTTCATTACATGATCTGAAAGCAAAACCAGACCCTACAGAAATGAGGGATTTGATGGAAAATCCAGAGAAATTTTAAGAGAGAGTGAGACTGAAATTAAGCAATTTTTAGTACAGAAAGTGTTCTTTATGTGTGTTTAAAAAGCTGTAAGGGATTCTCTCAAGAAGCCTTTTTACTGGGTTTTAATTCTTTGGTAATCTTCACAACAGATTTCAAAAGCAAGATTTCAAAGCATGCATGCATGTGTGTACAGCAGATCACATGCTCAGTTGGTACAAATCCCTGACATCAGTGGAGCTCTGCTGATACACCCCAACTAAATGTCAGCTCTCACATGTCTCCAGAGCAGCCATGTGAGGAGGCTGCTGTTCACCATTTGACCACAAGTGCCTACAGTTGCAGGCTGACAGCTTCCCAGTGCAGGACTCGGTGCCACTGAGGTACCTCTGCATCTGCTCAAGTCCCTTCTGTTACCTCTTTCATTAGGGTGATGATGGTCAGACTCTTACAGTGGTCAAGAGGAGAATTCAATGGCATTTCAACTGGTTTAAGCCCTTACAGAGAGAGAAGAGGGGTAAAACAGTGCTGTGTGCTCTCTAGGTTCAGGTCATTGACAACCACTTGGAGTTTAAGATTTTTTTCCTCCAAAACAGTTTTACTGTAAGATATTTTACCATGAGGTTTCCCTGACACACATGGTGATGGCTGCCTCTGAAGGAAGGATAATAAACTCACGAGACCTGCAAGTATGATCTAATGTGGAGGCTCTGACATTGCTATCAAATACTGAGTGGTGCCGAGCACGATGCCTGCGCAGTTACCTCTCTTCTGGTCATTTATTCTTGCTAATGGATCCTAAGGATAATGAATACTTTAGCTCCTGTTTATAATAGATAAATGTCCTACAATAATGCCTCTCACTAAGAAAACATAATTTTAACTATGTAAGAGATTAAAAATAACTAGAGAAATATTGTGACAGATGGCACCGCTCATGCTGCCTTAACATTTGGGCATGTTCTGTTTAATGTTTCTTTCATTCTCCTGATTCAGAACAGAAAGCCCAATTAAGCATGTTGTAACATTTCTGACATTTTTTTCTTGCTCTGTTCCTCCTTTTGCTGATGAAACCAGTGTGAATTTAATGCCCAGTTTAGATGAGGGATAGGAGGCCGGGGAAGTAATGTACTATGAGCAGACATAATGAAGGTTTTTCTGCCACACTGTGAGCTACTGCAGAGGGTGCAGCCTGTTCTTCAGGCTCTGTGTTTTTTCAGTCCTCTACCTCTTGAGGAAATGCAGTGACTTGTGCTAAATTTGTGCTGATTTTTCTTAGGAAATATGGCTAAGATTTCCTGGGGGAAAAAGAACTACATGACACTGAACTTATGAAATTTATTCCTGTTGTTTTCCCCATTTTGGAGGTCTTATGTCTGTCTCTTTGGAAGTGCAGGGGAGATGATAGCCCATTCCTAAACTTCCGTTCAAGCTGAGTTAAGCACAGAGAAGACAGACAAAAAGGGAGACCCAGGTGTACCATCAGTAGATATATATTGACCCTGCCTGTCACAGGATTCTAGCAGACATCAGGTTTAATTGCTTCCATCAAACTTAAAATATTGTCATTTCCCTTTCCTCTTTTCAACCCAATTTTAAGTTTTTGTTGGAAGGAGAGCAGATCACACAGCTCCATTTTAGTGTCTTATAGCTGTCTTTGTTGATGGGTCTGGACACAGAGCCTTACCCTCTCAGAAATGTCTCCATTTCACAAGAGTGAGGTTACACCAGAGAAGCACCAAAGGTTTGGAAGGACACAGTGACCACTGTTGGTCTGCCTTTGGTCACTGCTCAGGTGTGAGCCAGGGGTCAGTAACCCAAAGTCGCTCATCCAGCCCCTTGGGGAAACAACCTCTCAGTCTTTTTACCAAATTAATTCCTATTTCAGGTTATTTTAACAATTCTAGGACTGTATTGGAGCCAACCTGTGGCAGCACCTAGTTTTCTCTTGGATACCTTCATTTTAGGTTACATCTGAGATCTACAAGCATGTTCAAGATAAGCAGAGCCAATCTGGCAGGGGTTGATAAAGAAAAGTGGTCCTGCTCTTTTTCAGTATGAAGAATGTTCTTTCCTATAGGTTTTGGAAAAGGAATAGGTAGGAGGAAATGGACTACTTCTTACTCAGACTTACAGGCCATCACCGGACAAGTCTGCAGGTGGTAACCCTGCATGAGGGTTCTGATGTACAGCGCTATACTGCCACATGTCAGCTCTCCCCACCCAGCTTTTCCAAGGGTGTGATCATGTAATTCTTTGCCATGCCACTGAATTCTCACTCCTTTGAGGTAATCCCAGAGGAGTCTAGAGGGCTACTAAAGGGAGCTGGGTTAATGTTTTCTCTAGCTGGTGCCTTAATGCTGCCAAGTGGAAACACTTCTCTGCTGGAAAGGAGGTTTCTCACTGTGATCCAGTCTGGTTGTGTAAAGCACTTGCTTGCTGCCTGCACCTTTTTCATATGCAGGAATTAAGGAAAGTCTACACACACAGAGCACAGCGAGGGTCTGTAATTAGTGCCGTTCCCGAGAGGCCCACCAACTGTCAGCGCACAACTTCTCTCTCATATTGGAGTCCTCCAGGATCAGCCTGAGGAAACCGGCAATTAAAGGCGCTGTGACCCAGCCGCAGACTCCTCGGGTGACCGGCAGAAACTCACCCCCAGGCAACCGCAGCAGTTTCCTGCTGTAACACTTCGGTCATTTCAATCATTTTAAAGGCTTTGTCTCTGCCAGTCCCAGAGGAGAAAGAAATTTCTTTTTGCTGCTTGAAGAAGAGAAAATATATGCAATAAATCATTTCCACCAGGAAGGAATAATCCTACATCTATAAACTTCAGCTTTGGTCCCTACATGTCCAGCTCACTTTTAAAGGAAATAGTACTCAGCATGAGTGCATGTCTCCTGATTGCTATTAAAATCAATGCAACTGAAAGCTGGGCAGCCATATGAAAACTGAATTCAAATTGTATTGTAACTGGGCCATCTTCTCCTTTCACACTTTTGTTAGGTGCATTTATGTATGTATTCCTCAACAGACTGATAGCAGCACACCTCAGAGAGCTCCTTTCTTACAACTTGCAACAACCAAAAGAAAAGGAGGGGAGTTATGTTTAAAAAAAAGATGCACTGAAGTGTCTTCTTTTGCGATTCCTATTGCAGAAATTCTTTATTCTCCAGATTTCCAAGACATTTGTGTGACAGCTCCATGCAGCACATCCTGGTTTATTCTATCAAATCAAATGAAAAGGCAACCTGCAGAAATCTAAAAATATATGGTTTCCCTCATATAAATATGGAATTATTTCAAGTGGGTATGAGCTGCTTTCATCCTCTATCCCCCTATGCATTTTTAACACTTGCATTTTTCTTCCCTAGATTATTTTTGGAGGAAGAGATGGTTTCAAGATTATATAGCTGATGGGCTTGTGGGTTTGTCTGTTGCATGGGTGCCTGTTCTGGTGGTTTGGCAGGACCAGGTTACTATCACGAGAGATTAATGATTTTTTTATAGCATCCACAAAGGAAAAGTGATGAATGAGCAGAGAGTCATAAATAAGGAGACAAGCACAAGAGATCATGGGGCTATATGATATCTCATGAAAGTCTAGAGAAGTAAGAAATCCTGTCTTCCTGCAGGGAAACTGCATAGAATCACAGAACCACAGATCTTTTTGGCTGCCAGGGCACACTGCTGACTCATATTCAACTTGCCATCAACCCAAACCCCCAAGGTTTGCAAGGGGAAGACAGGAAACAATCTTTGCCCTGAACTAGCAAGGATTCCTCACCACTGTACCTGCAGACATCCCACATTCTTCTCCCACACACAGGCAGGGCTGTAGCCAGAAGAGCTTCTGCTGCTTTGCTCCACGCACAAGTTTTCAGTTAATACCACATCAGAGGGAATCCTCAGCTGGGCTGCAGAGCTGAAGGCCCTGCTTATATGTGCTGCTTCTGAGCCCCGGCTGCCCGTGGCAGCCAGTCTCCCTCACACCCCCTGAGGAATCTCTGGGGCAAGGGCAGGCAGTTTGTCCTGTGGTTCAGGCAGCTGCACAGAGGATGGCAGCTGGCAAACTCCTAAACATCCCTACTGACCCAAAGTCTCTTCGTTTTGCTATTGATCATCTCTGAAAACACTCCCTTGCTGCATTTGAGTATTCTTCCCTTACCCTCTTCTGTAGCTCTGGCTTCAGATGCAATGACAGAGTGACTGGTACCCTAACACCTCTTCTTTGGGTAGTGTGGGTGTAGGGGAACAGCCATTTCTCACTCAGCCACTCATGTTTTCCTAAATACGAGGTTCGTACTGAGACACTATTTTGCATAAGCAGAATTAATCAGCTTGGGCCTGGGGACCTAAGTTCTGGCATGGATTTCATGTGATGTACTGAAACTTCATTAGGAAAAAACAATAAGAGAGAGCACATAGCTAAAATTTCTTTAAAGAAGCAAGCGTAGATAGCAAATCAGCAGTCATACCTTCCACTAACTACTGTGCATTCTGTCAGTCATTATTTTCTCCAAGCAAAAAAAAGAAACCCCAAAATCAGCCAGTTTCTTGCCTGAGTCTGTATTTTCTTTTAGGAGACTGTCATATTTTTTCAGATGTATTTTCCAGTCTTTAGATTTGCCAAACAAGTCAGCATCAATGATGTCAGCCCCTCTCCACATGAAGGGGCTCTAGAAATCTGCAAAATGTCAAAAGATTTTCTGTCAACTAAAAGTAATCTAGAATGGGGGCCTGGGAGGATGGGTGCTTTCGCTGAAGATTCAGGCAGGAGCATATCCCTCCTTCCTTTTAATGGTGTTTGCTTTATAGTTCCTGAGATGCTTTGAAACATAAAGCTTAATTATTACAAACACTTAGGCATTGCACAGCTTTATGACAAACTGTTGTCAAAGCCAACGGCTTCTGCTGCCAATTTATTCAAAATAGAAACATCAGGTGAAAGAGACCATCACATACCTGAGTAATTGTCTCTTTGAAAAGGGTTCTTAAAAAAAATAGATGGCAGATTCTTAGTGAATCTCATTGTTTACTCTGGGCTACAACATCTGAAGTTAGATTTTCTGTTTGACTGCCGTCACGGTGACTGAAGTCAAAACATCCTGTTCTCTCTTTGTTTATGTACTGCAATCAGCTCCACAAACCTGCACAACTTGCAGCACAGCTAAAAACAGCTTTATCTGTGTGCTCCCCAGCAGACTTTTCTTGCTCTAAGATGGACTATACCAGTAATCTCTACGGACAGAAAGCAAGCTAGAATTACATTGGCAAACAAGTGCTCAAAAGCAGGAGCAAATACTTACTTAGAAAACAAAAATCCTTCGAAAATTTGTCAAGTAGTACTTCAACAGTTAAGGTGATGGTTCTGCAAGAAGGCATCTCAGATTGCATTCAGAGCTCATTTTTGGGAAAAAAGCACGCAGTCAGTGAGTGAGGAAAATGTTTCAGCAGCACCTCTGCTCTGATACCTTCTCTGGCACACACAGTGTATGGAGAGAGTTTTTTTGAGAGGGGAGCAAGGAAGCTTGGCCTCCATGGGTAACTGGAGCAGGAGTAAAAGCTGAAGCATGCTGCAATGTCCTGCACAGTGATCCCTAAATGTACCTTGACACTTTCACACCATCCCTGTGGGGGTGCTTGGGCATTCCCAAGGGAAACACTTACCTGGAGATCTGGTGCTGGTCTCTCCCTGTACCTTACTGGGGATCTTGGAACTACTCGGAGGGAGCTAAGTCTTACCATTGGCTGAGTTTGGAAGCCAAGAAGAGATCTAGTGACTGCATCTACAGGAGATAAATTCACTGTTCATTTAATATAAAATTAAGCTGCCCATTATAATTTTAGTTGCTTACTTTTAATGCATGAAGGAGCTGGTAGAGCAGTCTGATGTTACAAGGTACTAAGAGGATTTGATCTTGCCAAGTGCCAATCAGAAGGGGAATGAGTACTATAGCTGGCCAGATTGTGTCCTTGGACCCACCAAGGAGATGTTCATTCATCACCTTTTTCTCTCCCACACTTTGTCTCTCACCTGCAGGTAGCTGATGTTCTCATTACCACTTCACATAAGACTGTTAGCAACATAGTGGATTGAGCAAAGCCCTGAGAAGGACTCGGGGGTGCTGCTGGTGGATAAGAAGCTGAACATGACCCAGCAATGCACTCTTGAAGCCCAGAAAGCAACCACGTGCTGGGCTGCATCAAAAGCAGCTGTCCAGCAGATTAAAGGAGGTGATTCTCCCTGTCTACTCTGCTCTGTTGAGACCCCCATAAGTTATAAACCTAGACAGGTATGTAAAAGGAGTATTTGTATAGAGGGCTGAACATCTGATTTGAAATGGCATGCATATTCCTGACAAGAAAATAATACTTGCATGTAACATGCTCCTCCAAAGGAAATTCGAGGCCCTATTATTTGGGCAAGGATTACACACTGTTCTCCTTAAAAAGAACAGGATTGGAACTGGTATTCTTGTTGGTGAGCACAAGTTCCAGTGGAAAATACCATCTTTCATAACATTTGTAACTTAAAATGAGGTAGGTCTTCACTATGCCACAATGAGTAAGACTTCAGAGAGCAGAGTGAAATTTGTGTGTAATACTGGTATATGCCTCTCATCTCAGTCTTCATTCCTGTTTTAACATCTGTATGAAGATGCACTGTTAACTCAGTTAGCATTTTGAACTCATAAAGAATCTATGGTACATGCTAAAACGCTACTACATTCTCTCCCAAGCCTGATCATTCTCTGGTTTATTGTGCTCAGCCTTCTGTGATGAGCCTGTCCTCTTGAGCACAGTGTGCACCCAGCAATTTTATTGTCTAAAGATCACTTCAGCTGACTTACCCTTTGAATGAATAACAGCTCTGTTCTTGTGTCTGGGAACTTTTTTTAAAGCTTATGTGCATGTCCAAATGTTTCCAGTATCATAGCATTTTGGTTTTATGTTCCATGCAACAGTTTTAATTGGCATAGGCTTTATGTTCAATTTTAAAATTATGGTGTTGGAGGATAACAACATCGACATTAGCGTTTCATTATCCAGCCTCATTTCTTTAAAAGAATTATTTCAAATTTTTGTAACAAGCCACTTTTCTGATGTCTCACATTGAGTATCCTTACACCCATAGTCAGATTTAACAAAAGGGAAACCATTAATAAAACTGGACAAGGAACACTGTGCTAAGCTAAACCTACATCCAGATAGTACCCCTAATATCTCAAAAGCCATTTCCACCACTTTACTTAGTTCCTACTTCACAGAGTAGGAGACAATTAACATTAACTGCAAAAACCTAAAAAGATCGCCCTGGCTTGCACAGCTCTAAACCCAGTGGATCCTAGTCATGGGTGTTGGAGGAGAGAAGGAGTCTGTGCTGCAAGTCCCCAGGAGTTCACAAGATGACTGCAGCAAGATTGGTTCCATAACCTAGGAAACAGAAATCCACAGCATAACTAATCCAGTGTCATCTGTATTAAGAGACAAGCTATTAGTCTATTCTAGGCTTTAAAAAATAGTATGTCTTCTCATCTACATGTGGCTCCTTGATTTCTATTAACAAGTAAAACTATTAACTAGAGTGTCCAAATACCATGTTGCAAACACGATGAGATCACCATGCCCAGAACACAATTGCTTTAACGGTCAGAGAACACTGCTGAGAACTAGAAGACCCTCAGACAGAAAAGATGGCTTCAAAGAGGAAAGATGTCCAGTTTCTTCTTCCCCAGTGTGCATAGGACAACAAATAATGGACATAAACTCTTATGGAGAAGACTTACATTGAACTAGGAAAACATTGTAGTGGTAAGACTATTAATAATGGGATTAGACTGTAAGGTTGTAGCCTTACCATCATTTCAGGTTTTTAAGAACAACTTAGAATGACAAATTATTCTTGACAACTCTTTAGGTATAGTTCATTCTCCCTGAAGGAGATATAGTCAATAACTTCTCAAGGTCCCTTCTAGAGTTGTTTTGCATGATCTTATGATATCACAGCTGCAGATCTCAATAGTTTCTTTCAAATTTAGAAAATATCTGTATTTCAAAGGGTTCATCTGTAAAGAGACCAGCATGTAAATTTTTTGGGGAAAGACTATCAGCTTCATACAGCAGCTAGAACCAGAAATTTCTTGCAGAAATTTTGCCTCTGTGGTATTGAGAGCATAAATAATTAACTGAAATATGAAGAAAGGTATAGAGAGAACTCCACTACATAAAATCCATTACACTAGAAAGCACACATGGTTTTGGACAGGGTAGCAAATGCTCTGAAATATATCTAGTCCTGAAGGAATATATGGCATGAGACCAAGTTATCTGATCATGAGACATTCTTACAAATATCTGATTAGTCTTCAGCACCACATATTTCAAGCGGAGATTTGATTCCTGCTGAATGTGTTGATTCCAGTTTCAGAGTAATGCATTTAACCTTTCATCTGTTAAGACTCTACAGAAAGAGGAAAGGAAGGGCGAAGTGTCCTATATATACATTTTGTTTTTCTCTTAATTGCCTGGCAATTTTAGTTTAGTTCCAGGACTCCAATTTATAGGGTATAATCAGCTCTAAAAGTTCCTAAATAAAAGTAAATTTTTTTAAAAAAAAAAAAAAAAAAATCAAGAAAGACTGTGGTTAAAAGGTTTTAAACAAGGAGTTTTAAGAGTTTTCAGTGCCTATAATTTAATGCTTTTTATTTCACTGTACTATCAACAGATTTAGTAATTTTTCAGAACCATAAACATTTCCAATTTCGAAATTTTCAGTGAGTTTCTAGTCCAGATCTATTTCAAGTTTCCACTTGCTGAAACATTTCCAAATAAGCCAGCTTTTTACAATACCATTAATTTTTGCAGCACGTATTTAAAATATTTATTTTCTCTTTGCATTTAGATGGAGGAAAAAAAAAAATATTTCCTCATTCCTATTTTTCTTCTTTTGATAGTTAGGAAAGTTATAGTACCAGGTGACTTTTAGAAGAATCACGTCAATGAAGTTTGCAGGTAAGTCGCTTTCAAACTGCTTTTGTAAAGTACTGTTCTACTGGGTTTATTTATTCTGATAGGAGTTGCAGTAGTCATTTTCTGTAATATATGCTTCCCCTTTCCTTAAAGGAAGCAAAACCACTTATGCTGGTGTTTGAGAAAGGGAAAATATCACCTCATGAATGTCTGTTACAGCTTGGGGAATCAATCAGAAAGATTCATCTGGTTGACTAAAAGCCCGTGGGCCACAAATAGATCTGTGCATCTGACAACTCCAGAGTTTTCCCCACCTGCCAGCTTTGGACAAAGGAAAAAAAAGCTCTTGAAACATCTCTAAATGGAACTTGAGAAAAGCAGTTCTCAAAAATAAGGTATTTCATATTGGAGGATGACGGAATTTGTGGCTGTCAGGTGGGTGATATAAAATCCACTATAGTCAAGGAGATTCTTTCCTTGGCTGGAATGATGAAAATGAGACCCAAAGTCAGCAATCAGAGTGCCACACACAGACTCATCTAACACATCAGTTTGGGCAGAGCATTTCTAAAACATAAATCAGACCATTTGCAGTTCATATTTTGATCTTTATCAGATAGTTGCTAGTAAATTACCATTTCTGGTGTTAAATGGGTGTTTCTGAAAGCATGCCTCTATACACTACCTTGGATAAGGAAACACTGCCTTAGGTAATGCTCAGCCACCCAGCTTTGGGCCACTGGATAATACCCAAGTATCATTCAGTACACCAAATCTTTTAAGGCTTATATCAAAACTCATGTCATCATGAAGTCTAACACACCTCATTAAAATACACTGAGCTGTTACAGTTGACAGCATATGGATCTCTGCTGGACACTGGGAAGGTAGAAGAATAAACATTATCTCAGTTCCTAACAGGGAACATCTTATTTCCACTCAGTATAAAGCTGTCACCCCACACTAGCAATGGCTGTAGACAGTGTGCTAGAAATTGGCAGCACTCAGATCAGGGATAGAGAGAGAGAACATTTTTGTGGAAGGGTTATTGCTGACAACACAAGAGTAATAAATGAGAGTCAGGAATAAAAGATGACATTAAGGCCCCCATGGCACCATCTTAGAAGAATTTAATATTCTGAGATATTTCACTTTCTACTGTATCTACATGCCATTTATAATCTAGACAAAGCAATATCCAGAAAACAAATGAGGTGTAATTTTCATGCTAATTATACTAGATGCATTTATCCCATTGCCATATTTATTTTTATATTGTGCCTTTAAAATATAAAGACAATAATATTAAAACACACAAATTAAATTTTAACATTGTTTTGCCTTCTGCATTCCTTCTGCTTTGCATAATATTTCCCAGCTGACATTTCATCCTCTCTTCTCACTTCTATTCCCACATGACAGAGTTATTTATTCCCTTGGCCAAACCCTGGGGGTTTCTTTTCAATCCTTGCATGAAACGCACGGGTGTTCTGAGCAAGGGCAGGAAGAGAAATTAGAAGGCCTAATGTTTCACTTGTGATCATGTAAATCAGGAGCAATTTAAATGAAGTTAAGGAATTTACCAGTTTTACAGGGATGCATGCAATGATAAAGAATTTGAGTGATCAGCAGCATTCATACAATATCATGTGACATTGACCAATCCTCTCTTATTGCTGTTATGTTTTTCTGAGGCAAATTAAATTATAGATTAAACCCACCAACCGGTTCTCGAGTCAGAATATAGTTACAGACATTTTAATAACATGTTTCATAAAGGGACCCAAGTTGAAAATGTTGTAATTTATTTATCAATGTTCTTTAATATTTCAGGCAGTTCAGATGATCATTTTTATTTATTTATGTGTTTGAGGATTTATTAAATATGCCCATCATCTGGGTGAGTCTACAAAACTGACATCACAAGGAACTTAAGCTGAACTGACGTATCTAACTCCCAAATATTCCTTCCCCATCTGTTCCAGTAGTACACCCACCATGTAGCGCCCCTTTGCAGTCACCACATTCAGACCCTGTCAGAGAGCAAGGAAAGCAAACTTCATACGTGAGAGCTCTTCATCAGGACTCAAAAATGACATCATCTTGAATTCTATTTCTTTTGGGATGCATCTAGCAGTGCAGAACAGGAGATCAGGGAAATTTGTGCTCTAGTGGAAACTTGGTACCATCTTGGGCACAATAGGCTATAAAGAACATGGGGAATTGATCCACACCCAGAACAATGCTGAGAAAGTGCTGAGTATCAGCCAGAGACCTGGCTTATATCCTGCTTACATCTAAGAATAATCCTTGGCTTCTCATTAAGCACAAAAATAATGCAAGAGTCTATGTCAGTATGTTTGCTGTTTATCCCATAATCTTTTTTCCCCCACTCAAGAAGTGGTAACAAATCCTGAATCTACGAATTTCCTTGCTTAGATGTACTGATGCTACATGGGCTGAATATGGTTCTTTAGAGACATGTACTGAAAAATCAGCAGTTGTAGAAATTAGGCTAATGAGACTAGATTAAAATTACACTCCAAGAATTATTGCTGAGCCAAAGTTTGATGCAAGTTTTTTTTTCCTGTTTTTTATATGCCCCATCTCAGCATCATGCCAGACTTCACATCTGTTCACATTAAGACAGCAGAGCTATTAACACATCCTCCCCTTGTTCTGTAAATAACCTACTTGAGATACAGCCTGCTCCACAGCAGAACCAGAGCAAGCCATGACGAGGAACTCCACAATGTCAAAGGTTCAGCTGAGCAAAGCCAAGTGAACACAGCCCATGACGCATCCCATATTATAGTTATCCTCATGTCTCACAGCAGTTTGAAATAGCACATAAGACAGCTGGCAGGGATGATATTGGGACTTGCTCATCTAACCAATGAGCTACAAACAGATGTTGCACATGAAATTGGAGCCACTGCCATTGACACATCTCACATGCCAGACAGTGGGACAAAGTGACTCAACCTGACAAGAAGAAGAAATTGTGTGTGACATGTCCTTCATTTCAATGAGTAATATGTCACTTCTGGCCCAACTTTTCATCTGAAACATCAAATACTATTTGACAGGACATATATGTGATTTCTGGGGTGGTGAAAGTCTGCTTATCTATATATATACACACTAAATGTAATGAAAGGCACAGTGACTGTGCAGCAGCAAAATGGGATTTCTACCCTTAAATCTATTATTAGAATCAGGGTTTTAGTGTAATGCAGCAAAAAAAAAAAACTTTAAACTAACATTTCTTATAAATACTGTCCACAAGCATCAACAATCATGTTCTAGAGGAACAACTGCAAATGTTTTATTCTTTCTTATAAATCATGGGTTTCCTTCCTACAGCATCATTTCTAACTGCCTGGGCTGAAAACATTGTTCTACATTGATGGGCATGTAAGAGATAATGAGAAACTGAGAAGTGAGGAGAGGCAGTGAATTGTGCAGGTACGTGGCTGTGACAGCACAAGATCTGGAAGTCTCTTGCTCAGATGCTTCAGAAGAAGGGTGCTTGCTCATGTATCTGGTTACCTAGCAATAGCTTGCTGTCCCAACTTCCAGACTCCCCATCTGAGAGGAAACTGGCAAAGTTATAATGGTGTGAATAAGAAGAGATTTTCCCATGAATCACAGGCATAGACAAGCCCATCCTTTTGGTCCCAACCTGTGAGTCTGCATGAACCTTTGGTAGGATGTGTACAGCACCACGAAACAGGCTGGCAACTAGTGAGCAAGTGTCATGTTTTAACCTGGCACTCAGCTGGAACCACCACACACTTGTTCCCTCACTCCCTCAGTGGGATGGGGAAGAGAATAAAAAAGAAAAAGGTAAAACTCCTGTTTGAGATAGATGGTTTAGTAGGACACAAAAGGACAATAATAGTAACAGTTAATATATTCTGTTCCAAGTGATGGACAGCATAATTGCTTACCACTTGAAGCCAAGGCTCACCTAGTTCTTGAGCCATGCTGTCTCCCAGCCAACCCAGTACAGTTTGGGATATCCCTGTGGCCAGTGTGGGTCACCTGTCCTGGCCCTGTCCCCTCACAGCTTCTTGAGCACCATCAGCCTTCTCACTGGTAGGGCAGCATGAGAAGCTGAAGAGTCCTTGACTGCTTGGCAGCAACTAAAGTAACAGCATGTTATCAACATTATTCTCACCCTAATTCCAAAATGCAGCACTATACCCACTGCTAAGAGGAAAATTATCTATCCTAGCTGAAACCAGGACAGCAAGATAAGGAGCTCAGTGCACCAGAATGTAGCAGGACTGCATACAGCTCCTTGCAGGCAACATCTAGTTAGATGTTTTTGAAGAAATTCACCTGTGAACACTTCCAAGTGAAAACAAGTGTTACTTTCTTCAAATTGTAGGCAGTGTTCTAACCTCACACAAGGAATTTAATCCTACTGACCTTTCTTGTGGGATAGATTTCTTCATTCTGCTAAGATCACTAGAGACAGTAAAGAAAGAGGAATTGCCCCAAACATCTACCCAAAACAACCCTGGGTCTGAAACACAATCATCATACTCAACCATGTGCTGAAATTCAAACAATTAAGAGCCCACTGGTGGGCTCAGTAGCCTATAGTTTATGCACAGCTACGTGGGCTTTGCTAGAATTCACATGACTAAAAAAACCTCTTTGAGTGCACTTCCTCCTGGTTTCTCAAATTAGAGGTTAGGAGAGAACAGAATTATTTCAGTTGGTAGGGATGAACATCTTGGCCAAGAGTGAATTGCAAAATACCCACCCACTTCCTTGTTGCTCACTTATATCTATAAGGGACCTATAATAAACAGAGAAATCTGGGAAGGGAGGTCTCATGGCAGTGTAGCACCTCAAATAGTTTCTACTCAATAATTAACATTTTTCCTTCATGCCTTGAATTATCAGATATTCCCAAAGCATATGCAGTAGAGAGCAAAGCATATTTACTATGCTAACAGGAATTTTATTAGTGGCAACATTGGCAGCATGCATGTGGGCAGAAAGCCATTGGGTGCCAAAAATTGGATGAAGTTTCCTGTTGAATTAGTCAAGCTCCAGTGTTCATCAAGGTTTTATGTCTGATACTCAAGTTCACAAGTCCTGGCCCAGCTGCCAGGATTCAGGGCTTTAGTTCAGGTATCAGAAAGTGATGGATACTGACTGCAGTAAACCTAAGAGCTGACTCTGAAGAGACCTCACAGTTCTGCCAGCACATTAAGAGCCTGCAGTAACTCCTGAGTTTCCACATTCTGCTTTTCTGTAGTTCAAACCCAGCTATAGCTGTTGCCCTTTTCCATGGGCAAGCATTCCCCAAGCTCCACAGCTCCTCTAACCATGTTCCTCTTATAAGCTCCATCTGAGAGGAGATCACAGAATCACAGAATCACAGAATTGTAGGGGTTGGAAGGGACCTCGAGAGATCATCGGGTCCAACCCCCCTGCCAAAGCAGGCTCCCTAGCACATATTGCACAGATAGGCGTCCAGACGGGTCTTGAATATCTCCAGTGAAGGAGACTCCACCACCTACATGGCTCCAGGACAGGTGACCCAGTTGTGTGGATCAACCCTAGTGTTGGTTGCTAGGATCTCTGCTACTGATGATTCCCAAATCAAACATCTTTTGTAGCCACTGCAAAAAATAGCAGGGAAACTGGAAACAACTGAATTTTCAGTCAGAAAGCATAAAATCCCAGAAAAAGAGCAGCATTTTCAAATCATTAGGTGTCAGTGTTTCAGGAAAAATTCTTTGTAGCTTTTCTGATTCACAGGAACTGAAGACATCAACATTGCAACCTGAAGACAAATCTAATCCTAAAAAAACGTAAATACCCAGTAAGTCAGAAATCAAACCCATCAGACAGGTCTCCAGTTTTAACTTGCTCAATGCCAGTTACAGAATTTGAACTTAGGAATAGTCATATTATTCCTTGCACACCATTAAGGAATAAAGGCATCACTGACCATGATAGGTCAAGTCAGACAACTTCCCTTTGCTTTCTGTCTGTTACTGATTTACAAGATAAAGACATATTTTAAATAATTAGTTGTTGTGTCCTGTGGACATATGCTTTATCATATACTTGATTGCAGCTTCTTAGATGACAACATCAATATTTGTTTTGAAACAATTTTATGCAGCAGGGTCACCAACACCAGTTTATGTTAATTCTCTTGTGTCTAATAAATAATACTGCAGATTTCCTCATTTGTTTCATCAATTCTGTGGTCAATCTCCTCTACTTAGTTCTCTATTTTAACAAAACCTGTGGCAATATGACTACGTGGACCTCTATCACTCTGCCAAATTTAGCTGAAATTTGCTCATAGGTTAAAAAAAATGCTGGGAGGGAAAGTAAACACAAACATCTATGCAGATGGCCCAACCACTTATGTCTTCTTTCCTCCCAAAGATAAGTTTTAAAACTGCTGATATACCAGACTGATGTAAACCAATATGCCATGGGAATGGGCCTAAGTGCTGGAAGCATGATAACACATTCCTCTAAAGTCTTACAAGTGGAGTCAATGTTCCAGAGCACTTTCCCAAATAGGATAGTAGTCTGTGAAATATGTTAAGAACATGTGCCCCTTGAAATTCAACTCTAGCTTTTAAAAAGAGAAAGTCTAGAAAAATGAAGGGTAAATACAGTAAGAAATACAGAACAGGAACCATTTGCCAACTGGAAAAAGCACAAGGGTAGCATCAGCTTACACCTATCTGCCTGGGTCACTGGTTCCCACAGTGAAATGCAGCAGCTATTTACATCTGTCACCATTTATAGAACATACTAAACTACAAAACAGTCTTGAGGTAACATATAATGATTTCCCTCCCCTGTTAAAATTGGCGTCGAACAGATGTCATGCAGTTATTAAACCATCCTATAAGCAACAGATTAGAAGTTACCCATACAGAGAAATGATTCTCCAAGTTGAGAAACTGTTTTATCTTTCCAAATTACCAATGAAGTGTTAACAAAGACTTCTCAGCAATATAACAGTGCACTGGTTCTGGCTGGGATGGAGTTAATTTTGCTCACAGCTGCTTGTAGGGTGCTATGTTTTGTCTTTGTGACCAAAACAGTGTTGATAACACACTGATGCTTTGGGCATCACTGAATAGCATCAAGGTATTTAGGTTGTTAACACTTCATTGGTGTTTCTCCTGTTGCCCTGTGCAAGTAAACTGGGGACACAGCCAGCACAGCTGACCCCAACTGATCAAAGAGGTATTCCATACCATATGATGTCATACTCAGCATTAAAAGCTGAAGGAAAAGGAGCAAACATTTAGAGTTACAGTGTTTGTCTTCCCAAGTTACGTGTGACAGAGCCCTACTTTCCTGGAAAGGGCTAAACATCTGCCTGCTGATGGGAAGTAGTGAATCAACTCATTTTGCTTTGCTTTTATGTGCAGCTTCTCCTTTATCTATTAAAGTGCTTTTATCTTTACCTACAATTTTTCTCACTTTTGCCCCTCTAATTCTCTCCCCCATCCTCATGGGAGTGATGGGCTGCATGAGGCTGAGCTGCCTGCCAGGTGGGTTAACCCACAACAAGCAGATTTCAGCCTCTTTGTCTTGCTGAATTGACTCAACAGCATGTTTCCAGCTGTCTTACAAACAATTATTTGATTACATTGAACAAAGAAATGAAGGAGCTGGAATATGTCATCAAGGTATGCCATGAAGTAGTCCTTGAAAGAAGCTGGACTGTTCCACCTAATTCCTGCTCCATGTTAAGTCAGATCCATAAACTACACCTTATGAAGCCTTCAGTGGCTGATGCTTCTATTTTGCTTATACTAATGAAATGTTAATAAACCCCACAATGTTAATAGATGCATCCAGTTAAGAGAATACAGAAAGATGTCTTCAAGACAAGTAAAAAAAGGTTACTCTGCCTGCGTTTGATTGCCCAGCAGTAAGTGCTGCTCATTAGTGGAAGAGGTGCAGTACAGTATATTAAGAAAGCAATATATATGCTCTGATGAAAAATATCAGAGAAGACTTGATGAAAATGACTTTAAACAGAGAAGGGCTCATGTCATGCTGGGTTCCCAAGTCCTACTGAGCACTCTAGACATCAAGGAGAAGCGAAGACATGAGTTGTCCTTTGAATTTCTTTTTTATAATGTGGCCTCCTTTGTTAAGTCTACATTGGACATGACTCCAACCCTTTAGGCTGTGGAAGTAGGGAAGTGTTTGACTGGTGAGTCCCACAGTCTCTCTGTGTGTCTGCTCCTACTTGCAGACTGAGTAGCAGAATTGAAGGCAATTCAGAGAACAAGAGTTATGGATTTGGGAGAAGAGGTCTCAGGAACTTGAGCAGAAAGATTTGGGCTTTGCTGCCTCATCACTGGGACATATGCGTGTTCGGTCTTCTAATGAGCAGAGACATAGACATCTCCTGAACAGCAAGGAACCTGCTTCCCTCTAGGGTTTTTTTTTTTTTTTGAGCTGTCATTCTTTCTTCCTGGGCCTCATTTCAAAAAGAATGGAGGCTTTCACCCAAAATACCACCCTGTGGCAAGGACACTCTCCTGGATGTGGCAGCTGCCACTGCAGAAACGCTTAACCCAAGGGATACCCAATACAGAGCCCCCCTCCCCCCACCAAGCGAATACACATTCAAAGAAGAGGAAGACAAAATCATTGTCTATACATAAAGTTCAGCCTTTGAGCTCCGCTGCAGCTCTAAATAGACACAGAAGCTAGACACAGGCTTTTCCATGGATCTCTCCCCTGACACATCCAGTAGCCTGAGATCTACTCCATCTGCTATGAAACCCTTGGAGAACAACCCCCACCCCTGGGTCTCTATTGAGCTGAATTAGCACTGCTGACTCCCTGGTGGGGCACAGCACTGAGCATGGGGACAGCAGCACTAAAAGGCACCAACACTGAAGCCTGGGGCTCCAGTGCACAGGGAAATACAAGAAGCCCAGTAGCAAAACGTGGCAGAAGCCAGGCTGGGCTCTGGTTAGTCCTGTTAGATTTTCTTACAGATCCTTTTCAGTCCTCCAGACAGCCGCCTCTGCTCTACTTCCAGGATGTCATTATTTTGGGGACATATATCATTTGAGTATTCCATTTTTCATCTATTCACAATTACTTCCTAAGTAATACAGCAAATTTTCAGATGTACTTAGATGGCAGAAGAGAAGCTGGAAGCAAAACATTGCTGGAGCATCCCCAGACTCACAGCAGAGAGACAGCAAAACGTCCTCAGTGACTTGGTATCCTTCCTGTCAGCAGTCTGGGGAAACACTCAAGAGCAGCTCCTGTGATAGTAGCTATAATTGTTTCAAGCTTATCCTTGGACAGAAGCCTTCTTTACAATTTTTGCCTTCTTTTTTTATTTGTACTTGCCAAAATGCCTGTGATATTGTTACCAAGACTTTACAGTGCTCCCTGAGGGCAGGAGCTAATACAGCCATAGTCATTTTATGCTGGGTGAACAGCCAATTGTTCACACTAGAGACTTTTTTTAACCCTCACTAATAACAGCCAAAAGCATTTAAAAAAGAAAAAAAAAAGCACTTGAAAGCTTTTCATTTTCTGCCAAACACTTTATACAGAAAAGTAGGTTTTGTTAATACCAGTTTTCCCAAGTGTCTCAATTACCTGAAAACACTGCTTCATTTAGATGCTACAAGCAAACATAAGAGAGAAATAAACACTGAAAGCTGCCAAATCCAAAATGGAGAAATCTTTTTAGAACTTATGGATAACTCACCCAGTCCCCAGTGCTTGATCCTATAGAAGGAACATCTGGATGCCATGAGCACTTTTGCTGCACTCATTGGTGACTGCTACCTGTACCTGGCTGGGTCACAGCCCCAAAAGAGCTTCCTGCAAGGTTCAGATAAGTAATGTTGGGCAACACATTATATGCTTGCATAAACAATCAAAAGCTGGTCCTTAACAAGCCCTTTAATTTGCCTTTGTTTCCCTTTCAGCAAGGGTGATTCTCATCACATCCCATCACCTGTGAGGACCACCCACCAATTTGGGCCTAGTTCCTCTGGCACTATTTCTTGCAGAGGTTCAGATCAAGGCTTGGACTGTATTCTCCGCCCTGTCAAACCATAACAGCTACCCACATCAGCAAGGACAAAGGTTGTTGAAGGTTACTGTGTTAAGCTGTGGCAGTGCACACACACACCCACACACACACACACCCACACACGCCCATCCCAGCACCCTGCCCTGTGGGTCCAACAGCCCAGCACAGAGGGCCACTTTGGTGGGAAGCACTTATGCTGCTGGGGACATACAGAGAGAGCCCCCAGCGATGTCCTCAGGTACCAGAGGCCACCTCAGCCAATACAGAATCACAGAATCACAGAATCACAAGGTTGGAAAAGACCTTTAAGATCATCAAGTCCAAACATTCACATCCTAAACTAAACCATATCCCTAAGTACCACATCTACCCTTTTTTTGAACACATCCAGGGAAGGTGACTCGACCACCTCCCTGGGCAGCCTGTTCCAGGCCCTGACAATTCTTTCAGTAAAAAATTTTTTCCTAACATCCAATCTAAACCTGCCCTGGCACAGCTTCATGCCATTCCCCCTTGTCCTATCACCTGTCACCTGACTGAAGAGACCATCACCTACCTCTCTATAACCTCCCTTCAGGTAGTTGTAGGTGGTGATAAGGTCTCCCCTCAACCTCCTCTTCTCCAGGCTAAACAGCCCCAGATCCCTCAGCTGCTCCTCATAGGATTTGCCCTCCAGCCCCTTCCCCAGCCTGGTTGCCCTTCTCTGGACTCGCTCCAGGACCTCCATGTCCTTCTTTTGGTGAGCAGCCCAGAACTGGACACAGCACTCGAGGTGTGGCCTCACCAATGCTGAGTACAGGGGCACAATCACCTCCCCAGACCTACTGGCCACACTGTTTTTGATACAAGCCAAGATGCCATTGGCCGCCTGGGCCGCCTGGGCACACTGCTGACTCATATTCAGTCTGCAGTCAACCAACACCCCCAGGTCCTTCTCTGCCTGATAGCTCTCCAGCCAGTCTCCCCCAAGCCTGTAGCGCTGCATGGGGTTGTTATGTCCCATGTGCAGCACTCTACACTTGGCCTTGTTAAACTTCATCCCACTGGACTCAGCCCATCGGTCCAGTCTGTTCATATCCCTCTGAAGAGCCTCCCTACTCTCAGGCAGATCAACACTTCCTCCTAGTTTAGTGTCATCTGCAAACTTAGTGAGGGAGCATTCAATCCCTTCGTCGAGATCATTGATAAAGATGTTGAACAAGACTGGACCCAGGACTGAGCCCTGGGGGACGCCACTCCTGACCGGCCTCCCGCTGGATTTTGTTCCATTCACCATCACCCTGTGGGCTCGGCCATCCAGCCAGTTTTTAACCCAGCTGAGGGTCCACCTGTCCAGGCCAGTGGCAGCCAGTTTCTCAGTCAGAATTCTGTGAGAAACTGTGTCAAAGGCTTTACCAAAGTCCAGGTAGACACATCCACAGCCCTACCCTTGTCCATTAAGCGGGTCACCTTGTCATAGAAGGTGATCAGGTTAGTTTGACAGGATCTACCTTTTGTAAACCCATGTTGACTAGGCCTGATCCCCTGGCCATCGTGCATGTGCTGCATGATAGCTCCCAAGATGATCCTTTCCATGATCTTCCCTGGGACTGAGGTCAGACTGACAGGCCTGTAGTTCCCTGGATCCTCCTTCCAACCCTTCTTGTCTATGGGTGTAACATCTGCCAGCATCCAGTTGACTGGAACTTCCCCAGTCTGCCAGGATTGCTGATAGATGATGGAAAGGGGTTTGGCAAGCACATCTGACAGCTCCCTCAGTACCCTTGGGTGAATCCCATCTGGCCCCATTGACTTGTGGGTATCTAATTGGCCAAGTAGGTAGGTAATCATTTCCTCCTGAACCATGGGAACTGTGTTATTCTTCCCCTCCCTGTCAGCCAGATCCGGAGGATGAGTACTCACAGAATATCCTTCTTTACTGTTAAAGACTGAGGCAAAGAAGGAATTAAGGACCTCAGCCTTGTCCTCATCCCTTGTCACTAATGTGCCATCAGCATCCAATAAGGGCTGGAGATTCTCCTTGACCCTCCTTTTACTATTAATATACCTATAGAAGGACTTTTTATTATCTTTTGCAGAACTGGCCAGCCTGAGTTCCAGATCAACTTTAGCCTTTCTGACTTTCTCTCTACATGATCTCACTAATTTCCTATAATCATCCCAAGACACCTGCCCCTTCTTCCAAAGCGCATACTTTTCCTTCTTTTCCCGTATATCTACCCAGGAGACGCCTCAAGCAAAGGGAGCCATATACAACCACGACCAGTGGAAGATCACACTTCAGATCCTACCTAGGGTATAACTGGGGCCCCACTGGACACCCTCTTTGAGTGGTCCTGCTCAGAGCAATAGATCTGTGCCTAGCACCCTCCGTTTGGATCAGGATGCTGGCCAAAGTAACTTCCCAGGGTTAGGTGCCCTCACCTAATGCATATTTTGAATCATCATTGTAGGGTTCGATTCAGTCACACACCATGTGCTGTAAGTTCCCAGCTGTCATCCCGGACCTGTAAATAAGTTGTCCTGCCAAAGTGTCTGCCAGATAAGATCCCCATTCAGTTTGACCATTCTACCTATTTCCTGACCCCTTTACACTTGTTTGGGGTCTGAACTTGTTTAGAACATATTTTGTTAGTCTTACGCTTCTATGACATAAGCTCTTGCATCAGTTTACTTTGGTTTTACGTCACATATGAGGCCCAAGACATGGGGTCAGTAATCAGAGATGAGACCTGCTTGCATCCAACACAGGAAAGGACTCTAGCCACAGCTCTGTAACAGATGTCAGGCCAATACTGTAAGTGCAGCGAAAGCAGAATGTGACTCCCCCAGGGAACTCTTGTGTGGGCAACAAGGATAACTTCCTGCAACAGCCAAGTCTCACTTACTTATTGACTTGTGTAATTCTGTTTAATAAAGTGAGCAGAATTAGTGCGTTGGTATTAGCAAACAGGCCTTGTATTTCATTGATGTAAGCCTGTAACAGCAGCCACAAATCATCTGCTAGCTATCAGGTATCCTCATGGGTCTCTCATCACAGAATTGGCACACCTCAGAGAAGGGTGAAGCTAATGATCAGCATAGAACGCACTTATGAGAAACAAAACCTACTGCTTTTTTTTTTAACCAAGAAGATATTTTCATTATTCATTTTAAATGTTACAGACTGAATCAGTTTATTTCTGGATAAAAATTAAGTCTAACTCACAGTCTAAGCAGGGTGATTTTCTCAGACTCATAAAACCAGAGGAGCTGCAAAGCCTTCTGTGGGGAGGATTCCACAGCCTTTGAAGATCCAAGGTTTTAGATACAGGTTGTTAATCCAAGCCTTGGGGCTGTAGGATCAAACAGCCTGGCAAACTAATTTTTTGTGGTTCTGTGGTGGGCTTATTTTAACCACACTGGTGCCCAGCCACTGCAGTTCGAAGGAGTAACACGAGGCCAACCTGCCTCCCAGATCCAAAGATCAAGTGCCTGTTCACGGGGGAGGTCAGCTGTTAATACCCACACTTGGATTTACTTTTTGGGATTCGTAGAAATTTCACATTCTGATAGATTTAGCCAAGTTAATATAATCTTCATGTGCCTCGTGATTAGCTGTTATTACAGTGTGGATATGAAACCATGGGCTAGAAGAGCTCACGTTTTAGGCAAGTGCAGTTTGTCCAACATGATGAAATTCACTTTCCCTGTCCTGGATTTGACAAATACATGTCAAGTCTGGTCTCCAGGTGGCATTTGGCTCTTGCACAGAGATGGCTGTGCTAGTTACAGCTAATGTAGAACATGTAGTAGGTACATGCAGTACTGTGTTTACGCTGTTATGAAATATAAAGCAAAACCACCTACATATGTTACATGTAAAAGTGAAACTATCAATCACAGGCAGGTCTCCTGCTGAATATTTATTTGGCTTTCTGAAGTATTTTACATTAGCAATAGCAGGGTCTGTAACTTCTCTATGCATATTCAGGAAAAGCAAAATACTAAGAGGACCAACAAAACCTCGTGTGGGCTGCTCCTGGGTAAAACCTAGTTTCAGGAGTTAGGAGTGCAGCTGTAGGGATGTTGGCAGCACTGAGAGCATTTGTTACAGCCTGTGTGGGGACACCTGAGCATCATATCATCTCCCCTCAGTGAGTACCCAGGGTCATAAAGGCATGGAAACAGTGGCTTCAGTGCCAACTAGATGAGTCCGATGGGCACTGTCTACTTCTTCTGTATCACTTTTATATTTTCTATATCACTACTATGCTATATCACGGGGATATAGAATAGTGATATTCTATAGAGTAACATAGACTTGTGATATCCTGTATCACTACTATCCTATATCACACGATGAAGGCTATGCTGCTTGGTCTTGGCTGGTTGGTTCTCACCAGGCTAGCTGGAGAGACACATACACAGAATGTATTCACCTCTTTGGTTGTGGGATAGCTTTCAGTGACACCCTATGCCTTCGTACTGGACATGGGATATTCTGTAGCTCTATCCAGGCACAGGCATGGGAATCAGCTCCTTTTCAGTGCCGTGGTAGGAAAGCAAGAACTGAAGCACTGGCCCATATCTCGCTGACCCTTGAATCAGAGCACCTACTCATGCAGGAAGCTTCTGTCACATGGTCCAACATGGACTTTATAATATTAAACTATTTTTGTAATCCAGACACCTTTTGCAGCTGAATTCTCAGAGAAGACAGTGTACAAATACTATAGTCACTCTGAGTTCTCACTAGCTCTTACACTGCAAAGGGACAAGTATTCTTCTTTTTCTGCCTGTTCAGCTTGGATGCAAGGAAAAATGCAGAATTCTGGCGTTTCAGTCTCATGGAACTGAAGGTGCTCACACAGCTCACAGCCTGGTGATTTGCTCCAGAAGAAATATCTCTTGTATTCTTCTAGCCAGTATAGGGGAGTATGGTAAGTAACACCCTATTTGATAGTACCCTATCATTATTCTTCAGGTTCTTTGAGTCTATGCTTGTGACCAATAGCCTCCTACTTCATAGAATCACTCAGAATCACAGAATTACAAGGTTGGAAAAGACCTTTAAGATCATCAAGTCCAACCGTTCCTGTCCTATGCTAAATTATATCCCTAAGTACCTGATCTATCCTTCTCATGTGAGCTTATTGTGGAGGAAGGAGTACTGGTGGTCATCACTCTCTTCGCATCCTTCATGCCAAACGCTAAAGTCATACAGAAAATTAGAACAGTTTAATCACAGAATCACACAGAATCACAAGGTTGGAAAAGGCCTTTAAGATCATCAAGTCCAACCATTCACATCCTAAACTAAACCATATCCCTAAGTACTTCATCTACCCTTTTTTTAAACACATCCAGGGAAGGTGACTCGACCACCTCCCTGGGCAGCCTGTGCCAGGCCCTGACAACTCTTTCAGTAAAAAATTTTTTCCTAATCCTCCCCCCAACCTCTTTTTCTCAACAAAATTGCTGTTGAGAATCATACTTCAGTTTATGATGGGATCATACATCAATTTATGAATTGAATTATAGGATAAGATTGCCCACAATAACAAGAGACTGGGTTTGGGAAGTGAACAAGCCTTTCCCACTCCTCGCTTACTTTTCTGCTCAGCGATTTAGCCCACACACTGTCTGGTCTGAATTCCATGGGATTTCTCCACATACTCAGTTTACGTGAGAAGCTGTATATACTGAATGAAAGGTTCATTAAACATTGGAACTTCCTGGCCTTTTCTTTGCCTTCACCCTTCCCCTTTGATAGCTGAATGTACTGCTTTACTTAAGAAAACCAAAGTGCCCTGGCAGGAGGGAGGCATAACACAAGTACGTGCCCTGAATACAGAGAGTTGTGAGTGTGGCTCTGGCAGCACATCTCATTCCCGACCCTCAGCACCTCTGCCACAGGCACGTCTGCAGGGCTCATCGGGGCAGACGTAGCATGCATAGCAAACACCCTGTACAATGCTGCAACTATGCAAAAAGTATCTGCCGAGGGGAAAATCTCAGAGCAGGAAGCTCCCTCTCTGCTTAACTGGACTGTGAGGACATGGGTCTTACAAAAGGAAATGCTAATAGTCTGTGTCACTGTGGTCTTTCCCTCTTCAGCCTCTTCCTCTCTCCTAAACTTGATGATACCTGTTTGCATGTGGTCAGTGAACCCAGCAGTCTCACACATTCTGGTTTAGATCTATTTCCTGGCTGAGGTGAGCGATGTGAATAAAGCTCTGTAGAAGAATCAGAAGGCTCATCTTAAACTTGAGGCCAGGATGTATGGCTAAAATCACAATGTGAAACCTTGTGTTCTGCCTAGTTCAGAATGCAGCGCTCATATCCATTGAAACATTTTGCTTTAGTGCTTTCAAATAAAGGAATTCTGCATCATACACTGGGAATTTATGGCTATGCACCCATATACACACAGAGAGAGTATTTCAACCAATAAAAAAAGCTTCTTATTACTAAAAGAGATATCAAAAGTCACAAAGCTTAAATGGAGTATTCAGACCAGCATGGACTGAAGCTGTTTTGCCACTTCCCCAGCACCTCTTTCACACTGCGCCTGACAACGTGATATTTCTATGCAGGTTTTACTGTAGTTGTAACAGGGCTGAAAATAACTAAAAACCCCTTGGATCCTTGTCTCTTACAGTGATATCGTAACAGTGATTTTTTTTTAACACACAATTCTTAATCTACTGTATTTTAGGTATAGTTCCTTGATGCTGTTAAACCACCTCTGTAAATTTAATGAATTCCCTGTGAATTATGAAGCTGGAACACTATAAATACTTTTTGCAAAGATTACTTCTCACTGGTACTTTAATAATTTTAAAACATAGTGACAAATATAAAGCTGAACTTGATATCTCATGTCACCTCTTCACAAAATAGCGCTTTTGCCTAGCAGCATTCACAGCGCCCGAGCTGACAGCCCACCTGTAAGAGCCAAGCTAAGCTAATTGTTCTGATGTGTCAGAACATGGTCCATTAATGTTGGGGAGCTTTGTTACCCAGGTATTCCGTTCTGTTGCCACTTTCTGGCACATCCTCTGACATTAAGGCAGGTAACAAGCTTTTAACACTACCGCTGAAGGAATATAAGCTGTGTTTCTCAGAGCTTGTGTTCTGGGACATATCTACAAGCCGGGGTGCAGCATGATACAATTTGCATCTCTCTGCACAGCAGGGGCCGAGGCACAGGAGAAAGGATTTAGTACTAGATAGGAGGAGAATTGGAGATCCTACTTGGATCCTGCGGGCATGGTCCCTAGCACAACTCCTCACTGGTTTCAATCTGCTGAACAGTCTTGCATTGGCTGGTCCTGACATTCCAAGAGACGGGAGCTAGCCACCCTCTTCCTTCTCTGTCTGCACTAGGAATCCAGCTGCATGAGACCTTCCATGCAAATTATATGCTATATCTGCTGGAACAACCACAAAAAGGGAGTTGGTGAATGTTAGTAAATGTTCTGGTTGTCATTTGTCTCTCAGCTCCTGTTCAGGAGTTCTTTGAGGCAGCATTTCTTAGTAGTAGAAAATATACATTGTTATTTCCAATTACTTTGAACTCATAAAATGAAAATATATTCTCATTGCATCAGGGTTTTTTAATGTTATTTGCCATGTGCCTTGCTGTACCAGACGTGCAGTTTTCTTGTGGCATTTGCTGAAGGCTGGGAAAGTCCATGTCAGCACCAGATAGTCACCTGCATGCTCATCTCATGATAAAGTTGCTGAGAAGTCACGGTACCTGGGCTTCGAAGCAAGCTTGTATGCTCCTGAAAATCCTACGCTTCTCTGCTACCAGCAGCAAAAACACAAGGCTGGCTCCTGCTTCACAGGACTGATGGCAGCATTTTATTCAGCCTATACTGGAGGTTTTGAACGCCCCTGAGAGTCCTTTTCACCATCCACATGCAAGTTCTTAGGTCTCATATCTTTGTGATTTCTACTCCCCAGGTGGCAGCAGCTAACTCTTCTCCTTTGTACTTCTTAGTTTCACTTCTACTACAACCCACACTTTACAAGACATCTTCCGTACCAGCTCATGAAGTATAAGCAAAGTTCTCTACAAAATCAGGTCCCAGAGAGATCTGCACAGGACATGGCTTTGTTCACACCCCAATGGGAAAGGAAATCAGGTGTTGAGCCTGCACAGGAAAATGCTTGTGAGGAGGAGAGCGGTCTGTTGACAGCTGGTCTGAGGAAGAGCACACACCCCTCTGTCCGCAGGAAGACCACACCTGCCCAGCAGCGCCCCAAGGCAGCTACACGTCAGACGTGCCTGCACATCTGCACGCAGTGCTGCTCTGACAAATCCAGGCCCCATGGCAGGGGAGGCAGGGAGAGGGTCGATCCTTTGGCCTGCTCCCTTTTACCACAGTACAACTGCCCTGGCCTGGTGTCCAGGGTGCTGCTTCCACTGCCCCTGCCCCAAGTCCTGCTACGCTGGCTGTGCCCAGCAGCCACTTCCCACCTGGGCTGGCACCTTCTGCCTCTCCAGCTGCACTGGCAGCAGCCACTGCCCTCTGTGTGCCAAGTCCGCCTCAGGGCTGAACTCCATCATACCACCAGTGCCCGGCTGGTGCAGGTCCAACTGGAGGCCATGTGAGCAGCGGCTGTGACCCCAGCCCGGGGCCTGCTGGGTGCCTTCCACAGCCCTTCCACTCTGTACCCTTGCACAGCCCAAGAGAATGAAGCTGCATCAGGGATGTTCAGACATTAGGAAATTGATCTTCACTGAGAGGGCAGTTGGCCACTGGAACAGGCTGCCCAAGGAAGTGGCCACAGCACCAAGCCTGACAGAGTTGAAGGAGTGTCTGGATGATGTTCTGAGTCCTATGGTTTCGTTTTAGGTAGCCTTGCAAGGAGCAGGAAGTTGGACTTGCTGATACTTACTGGTTCCTTCAAGCTCAAGATCTTTGCCCTGACACCTTCTTAGAAGGTATTTGTACCCTTGCATGGCTTGGTTTGGCTTCATGTCAGTAAAAGACTGATGCTTAGCCTTTTTCCCCGTGTTAATTCATGGATCGCCAAGTTTACTACCTCCACTTTGGAGGGATAGAAGTGGCATCTTCTGTACCAGATTTGGTACAAATCCTAGCTTTTTTCAGCTCAAAGGGCAAGATTGGGATGCAGCCGAAGTACTAGTTTGGGGATAAAAAGGAGACCCAAACTCATCTGCTTTTTATCTCCCACTTCGAGGTGATTAACTAATCATAAGGAAAGACGTTAGTTTATCCGTGACTGGTACCACTGCCCTTTCCTGTCCTGCAGCGAGCTGGCTACAGCCATCCAGCCATCCTGGCCTAGGACAGCTCTCGCCTGGATTATTATTCTTTATTTGTGCCGGAGTCATATCAGCTTTGATGGGGATGAGAGATGGCAGACAGTTATTAGGTAGGAGAAGCCAAGGGGAGCCTGTTATGTCAGTAATCAGTTCCTTCTGATTACTTGCAGTCAGCTCTACAACAGGGCTTTGGTGCAGTTCTTAGCGGGGTATATGGAAAATCATCTGCTTACAGAAATCCTGGGAAAAAACGCAAGCGTGCTGCAGCCTGGAGAGCTGCCCTGAGCCAGCACAAACACAGCCTTCCCCAGTTCCCTGAGCCACCACAAACGCAGCCTTCCCCAGTTCAGAGACAGCTTCTCTACGAAACAAGTAGAGCCTAATCTGTGAGGCCGTGTTGGTTTGGGAAAACCTGGTTGTTCTTTTTCCTCTGAAAACAAATTCAGTTTGCTGCTTGTTTTTTACAAGTTACTTAAAACTCTTCCTTGTATTTTTCAGAGGTTTTTATCAAGTTAGTAGAAAACAAATCTTCCTGTTCCTTCAGCAGTCAAAATACATGCACACAAATTTATTGTCAAAGACAAGGGAAAAATTGCTCTGTCTTGTTTGTCAGGCTCTTACCCCAGACACCGGGGTTGGGTTGGGTTTGGCTTTGGTTTTTTTTTCCATAAAACTTTCCACCCTATTAAAAGATATTTTGCCTTCAAAGTTTTGATGATAAAATGTTCACGCAGTTTCTTCAACGGTAAATTTCACAGTATCTCCTACCATCTGCTTCACTGCAAAAGATTTGCCTCTCTAGGAAGACTAAATATATAAACACAAAAATGCAGATTTCATGTCAGCAAGTTCATCTCCAGAGATTAGGAACTATTTGCATGAGCAGGGACTGTTAGCTTGATTGTATCTTAATATTGAACAGTCCCTAAATTGCTGGTTAAATAAAGCCAGGCAAGCTACAGATAGACTGATTTTTATTTATATAATGTATAATTAAGATAATAGAGAATCTGAAGGAGCTGTAAGAATACAAATCTATGTAAATAAAGAAATCAGATCTATTCAAGTAACTGACTTTGGGCATGATGAAAGGAGTTTCAGGTTAAATTAAATGAACTGTTTTACCTGACAGAGCTTGTTTTGGGGGGTTTTAACATTTCCTTAACTTTTCATGCATGAATCAACATTTTAAAACAAATTACAAACCTGGAACCATTATTGATCTGTCAATATTTTAATGCAAAACTCTTTCAAGTTCATCTGAATTTTAATTTTCCCTTTCTTCCTCCTTAAATATCATTTATTTGCTCCGGCACCTAACTTATTTATTGGGAAACCATTTGCTGCAGGAATGAGAGGTGGAATAGTGTGAGCTCAGTACATCCCACGCTAGCCAAAAGGGCTGAGGGCTCGCACAGTAACAGGCACATGAACCAGGAGTCCGTGCAGAAAGAGTAGGGCAGGGAAGATATGGTTTAGTCCCAGACAGAGGCTAGCTGACATGGACACACAGTATTTGGAGGAAGGTAGGTGGTGTCATACATGGCCCTCGGTGACCACAGCCTTGTAATATTTTCGAGAGCCTAAAACCTGACCAAGTGCAGTTGACGCATACTGAGCAAAGAGAACGGTTTCCAAAGGGACCCATCATGCCACACACCCCACCTGGGTCTCAAGGATTTAGTGTTTGCTCAGTGCCAGTATGAGACTTATTTACTCAGTTACATGAGAACTTGAACTTTGGGCCTCCATCAAGCAACACATCTACACTAGCCGAACTATATTCCTGTGGCTAATTGTCTTGCTTGTTTTAGGATTGCTCAAGGTCGTAAAGTCAAGGATGTGTTTGCAGAACTGAAGCTCAACAACGCAGAAGCTGCACAGATTGGCAGGAGAGGAAGAAATGGAGCCTGATCTTTTACCTGTGAAACTACTCAGAAATCATGTATGCTTGGTGGAATGCATGGCACTTAAAATGCAAGTGCTGTATTGAACTCTGTTTCTCTGGAGGAAGAAGCTTCTCAGACTGAGAGACTTGCCATATGAATAGCTACTACAGAATCCTTCTTTTCTACTTTGTCCCTTTTCTGAAGTGATGATGTAAAACAGGCAAACTCTTGATCCAAGTGTATTCCAACTTTGATATATCCACATATACTGGGAATATCAGACAGTTGCCATGGGGAAAGTTAATAAAATTTACTAGTCCCTCTTTTAGAAAGCCCTGAGGAGTGGTTAGTGTATGAAAGCCTGCCTGCTGTTTCTGATTTAATGGTTGATTATCTGCTTTTGGAAACTCAAATGTTTGCTGCCATATTAGGCTACATCAAGTCGTTGGGTTTCGATACCCTTAAAAGTAGAACTCGTGGTGCAAGTATTTGGCTTGGGTTGGTCTGGTGATAAGTAGAAGTGATAATGACCGTTAACTGATACAGCCCCCCCCCAGCATTGCACCTCTTCTGATCCGGTCTGACACTGCAGTGTCCTACCTGATGTCTCACCAAGGGTGTGGAGCACAGTGCTTTGCCCTTATGAGAAACTCAGACTGGGAAACCTTGTGACTGAAACCTTTTGTAGTGGTGCTGCAGTCCTTTAGAAACCTGGAGAATCATGTCAGCAGAAGCCAGCCTGACTAGTACATGTTTGGGATGAGAACAGATTTTCATTCTACACAAAGTCTCTTCTGGGTGCTCCAGAAACAGGCTGATCACACGGAGAGTCAGAATCAATAAGCATCCTTCCTCTCCCTCCGCCTGAGATAGCTAGATGGCCTATGGGGGTAGAGGTCTGTGTCCATCCTTAATGAAGGAACGGCAAGAGACTTCCTGATTGCAGTGTCTATCTTAGTATGATTAACACTCTGTTCCTAACAAGCATGTAGAAAGGAATACAATACTGAACAAGTCATCCTGTCTGCTACAGCCCCCTCCCCCCCCCCAATCTTTTACACAGGCGAAGGAGGAGCTGATTATGAGCTTGTAGAGCAGCTGGAAGTGGTGTGCTTTCTGTTAATGAAACCTCTGAAGAGAATGGTTGGAACACAAAACATTAAAGTACAAAATATTTCTCATTCTGTGTAGGTACACCACAAAAAACATGCCAGTATTTTTCAGTGAAAGAAGAGATAGTGCATTAAGAAAAAAAATAGAAGATAAAGAATGAAAGAATAAAAACCGAAAGTCCAGTGTTGACCTTTTGCAGACAAAGATAAGCATCTAAGGGGTTTCAGTGATAGGTATCTTCCATGGCCTGGTTTAAAAACACTAAACGCAGAGTCTTTTGTGTTTATACCTACGTTTGGAAGAAGCAAAAGTATTGTTTTGCAATGAATCATGATCAGAAAAGAACTGAATCTGAGAGGCTTGTGAACATTGTTGTTAGAGATATAAAGAAACACTGATACATTTTCCCCAGACTTTATCAGCTTTATTGCAGAAGTGATGAGCTTCCAATGAAGCAAAGGGAGATTTTTCATTTCTAGGAAAAAATCACATTAAATTTATAGCTGTCTTTCTCAGAAAGGTCACACATTGTTTCCCAGGGTAAAATCCACAAGCTGAGTTCTTCAGCACTTCAGTGGTTTTGTGTGGGACTGCTTATAATTATGCTCACTCTTCTGCTTTTTTGAGAGACCAGAAATCACTGATATGAAGTTATTCATACTCATTTGCATTAATTGTATTTTCTTTTCCATACTTCCACAACCACCCTATTTGAATTCTGCTATGCAGCCATTTATTTATTCATTTATTTTTACTTTGCAGGAGGATCATTGAGGCCCAAAAAGAAAAATCAGAGCTTCGGGTGACAGATTCCCCTCTCTTTTATTCCTGTGCTAACAATCTTGTTTCCTGTGCTATTTAATTGCTTCTCTGTGGTATTCTGCACCAATCAAACTACCTATAAAACTAATTTTGAAGTACATGAGGTCTGAGCCCTGAACTGAGCTCCTGTTGCACCACTGAGTCATGCACTCCATTAATTTATACAAGCTGAATTAGCTCTGTTTGGGATTGGGGGAAGGAATAGCAAACAAGCAGCATATCCCATCCTTCCTAGGAGCCTGAATCTAGATTGCTTCATTTAGAGGGCTAATTCCATACAGGGATTTTTCTGAATGTGCTCACTACTAGCTCTGTCACATAACAAAGAAGAAGAGGAAGGATCATATGGTGATGATCATTAGCTCTTCTCAAAGTAACAGGCCTGTATGAAAGGTGTTTGTGGAGGTGTTCCCATCTGTAGCTAAACAAACACAAGTCGCCGGAGTTCCAGGTACTGTGAAGTTCAGCCATGGCAAAATGCTGTGGTAGACTGAGAAACTGAATTTCAAGGGAGAATCTTCGGAGCACAGGGACAGGCTGCCCAGGGGGGTGTGGAGTCTCCTTGTCTAGAGATTTTCAAGACCCATCTGAACACCGACCTGTGCGACCTGTCCTAGGGAGCTGCTTTGGCAGGGGGTTGGACCCGATGAGCTCTGTAGGTCCCTTCCAACCCCTACGATTCTGTGAATCTGTAAAACTAATACTTGCTGCTGTAACACCTCCTAATGCACAAAGCTATAGTCCAACACAACATGCACTGGAAACCATAAACGAAATGTCACACTAGAAGCAGTGGCCAGCAGAATTATTTGGAGAAAACAAGGACTGGGAGCTGGGGTAAAACCTTACGTCATGTGATACCTTCAAGGGGACCCAGGCTCAACTGAAGATAGGCCATGGCAAAAGAAAACCTAAAGTCATGACTTTGTCTTACAGGAAAGATGTATTTTGTTGCTCTAGTGAGCTGTTTGCCATTCCAGTGGTACTTCTTTTAATAATACAATAATTCCATTTTAAATAAGTCTGTTGTTGTGTAGTAACATGCATTGTCAAAAAAAAAAAAACCAAACCAAAAAGGTCTTGCAGGACATTTAATAAAGGAGGAAATTATTTTCTCCCATTCTTTGCACTGCAGAGAATTGCAACAGAGACTCAAAATCCATAAAGTTTAAAGCCTAAGGAAACATGGATTTGAGAGGTTACAGGTAATACCTCCCTAAACAAAATCTGCTTTTCAGCCTAAATGCTCAATTTGCCTCTGATTTGCAGGGAGAAGAGCAAACCTAATTTGTATCGTGCTGGCTACCTGGGCTTCTGTTTACAGATCAGACATGCACATAGCATAAATAATTGGAGAGGGGCTAAATTGGCTTTGTTGCCACTTACCACTTCAGAGGCAAAGCACCAGAGACACTAAGACTTGCTCTTCAATACCACAAGCTACATCCTGCTTTCATGGCTTCTGGTGTGATGTCCTGCCCCCCACTTGCCTAACAGCAAGCCAGAGACCATGTCAAGCTCAAGAGTTTTCAGACATAGCCCCCTAGACAGAGAAGCAATTGTTTTTCCAGCACAGAGCTGCTAGATAGATGTTTGTTCCACATAAACATCAACCACTTCAAGTCCTTGCCTTAATCAAGGCTTTTCCGTAGAAGTCTTGTTTAGCCTTGTTCTTGTTTTCTTGCTTGATCGAGGCCTGTTATGATAATCTACCTTTTCCCAGTAGCTTCTCTTAGCTTCTTACTGGCTTTCAAAAATGACCATCAAAATTGCCAGCTTTCTAGCCTTAAGTGGGCTGAGGTGATTGGGTCATCCCTTCTCCGACAGAAAGGTCTCTCCAAACTCCATGGGGGCTAATGTGATATCTACCCTCAGTGGAAATAAAATCACCAGTGTTGTTTTTCATTGTGCTCTTTCTCACTCTGCTGAGGAAGGTGACTCCTTAGTTTTAGTCTGAATATCCGTTTTCATTAAAAATGAACTTAAGGTGTTGTGGTGGTTTAGCCCTGGCCAGAGGCCAGACGCCCACCAAAATCAGTCTATTGCTCCCCTTCTTAGTTGGACAGGGGAGAAAATATATATCAAGAGGCTTAGGAGTCAAGATAAGGACAAGGAGAGACCATTTTATCAGCAACAATACAGGCAAAACAGACTCAACACAGAGTGAAGGAAAAAAACTTCTAATTTATTACACTGCACTACAAAGAACAGTGAAACTGGAGTCAGGAGCACGACCACATCTTAAAACAAATGCAACCAAATCTTAAAACACGTTCCCCCTCCCCACTCCCTTCTTAGCAGACTTTAGTCAGGGTTTTTTGCTCCCTTCTTCCCTCCTGTTTGCAGTACAGGGGGGGCAGGGACTGGGGAAATGGGGTTCTCAGTAGTACCTTCCCCCCACCCCTCCATTCTAAGCAGACTTCCCTTTAGCCATGATTTTACTCCCTTCTTCCCTCCCTGCTCGCAGTATGGGGGGGCAGGGACTAGGAAAAAATAATGGGGTTCTTGGTTACTTCTTCATGAGCTGTTTCCTTTTCCAGATCTTAAAACACCTCGACCTCCCCCCCCCATCCCTTCTAGTCATGATTTCACTCCCTTCCTCCCCCCGATCACAGCGCAGGGGGGCAGGGACTGGGAGATGGGGGCTTCTGTCAGTTCCTTGCAAGTTGGTTTCCTTCTCAGCCAGGGAGGGGGCATTCATTCCACACACCCTCCCCCTGCTGCACCATGGGTCCCACCCACGGGAGACAGTCCTCCACGAACTTTCTCAAACGTCTCTTCCCCCAGGGCTTTATCTCTGCATCAGCTGCTCCGCCTGGATCCCTGCTATGGCAGGCAGCCATAAATCACAATGTCTCTCAGTCCCAGTCCTCCATGGGGTCACCAGCCCCCCCAGCATACCTGTTCCAGCGCAAAACTCTCTCTTGCTCATCTCTGTGTCTCTGATTCTCTTCATGGGCTGCAAGTGCTGGCAGGAGCTTATTCCAACGTAGGGTCACAGCATCTTCTCTGTGTCTCCACCTGCTCCATCCAGAGTGGAGCCCCTCCACGGGCTATGGGTGGGGTCTCAGCCTTTTCCATGGGGTTGGTTTCTCCACGGGCTGCAGGAGCATCTTTCTCTCTGGCACCTGGGGCGCCTCCTCCCCTGTCCTCCCCAGCCTTGGTGTCTGCACAGCTCGTTACATCTCTTCACTCCCTTCTCCGGTGGCAAAATGCAGCTGCTTCCGGATTGTTTTCTCCTATATGTGATTCTCAGAGGCGCTATGACTGTCTCTCATTGGCTTGGCCCTGGTCAACAATGACCCTGGCCTTGAATTATTTACACTTTGGAGCTGTGGAGAATTCCAGCAGCTCCTCGCAGCAGCCATTTTCTGCACCCCTGTTCTTTTCCAGCACCCAACCATGCAAAACTGCGACAGGTGTACTTACATGCATACTTTTTCTCAGTAAGATTTTGGTGGTTATGAAAGTACCAAGACTCTTCAGTATGTACTGACAACTACAGACCATGCACTAGTAATGCTAAAAGCACTGAGCTAACAGAGTCCACAGGCCAGCCAGGGCTGGAGTGAGGAACCCACAGCCCCGCACAGGGCAAAGGCAGTTTGAAAGATCCCGCACAAGGATGGCTAGATTCTGTTTGCTGCCGCACAATTGCATTTTGACACAACTCGCCATCTACAGGGGCTCTTTAGCTTGTCTGTGTTGCGAATTTAGATACAAAACTTAGTGTTATCAGGTAGACTCAGATTCATTTTTTCTCCATAAACAGTAACTACATTGATATTGAGCAACACGCGCTTAGGTTTGCCTGATTTTAGCTTGCCCTGAGCCAACCTTACAACTGACCTGTTTTCAGCAAGAGCATGGACTACATGAGTACCAGAGATCCCTTCCAACCTGAAATAGTTTATCATCCTATGATACTGGGTTTTGAAGGATCAATATTATTGATTAATTTCAATTAAACTTGGTAAATAATTCTACCTGGAAAATGGGAAAAAGCATTTTCCATTTTCCATTAATATCATATGTTCAAAATTATTTATTTTAAAAACTTAAATTGCTTCACTCATATTTTCTAAATTACATTTTTTTTATTACAAGACACATTTTTTCACTTAAAACTGAACCTAAATTAGAGTAAGATACTAGGGGAAGAATCCAGAAGTTAAGCCACGAAGGGCACATGTATGTATATAAGGAATTCCCAAGAATACTTGAATGTTCAGACCAATTTTGCCACATTTGTCCTTTTTATTTGTTTGAACTGTGTAACTATATATATATATATACACACACACACACTAAATTCTAACGGCTTCCAAGGCAGAAATATTACTACAAATCATGAACAGTGAACCATAAACAATGGCCTTTACCACAGTCACCGTTCCAGGAAGTTTTGCTGCCAACTTGCTCAGGGCTCTTTCCAGACCAGTATCCATGTCCTTCGGCCTGGCTGTGCTATGGGAGCCACCACCAACGTCCCCTGGGGATTAGGTTCTTCACTGCAGCAGGACACTGGATTCTTGCAGCTGGAGCCAGGTTTGCACATCAGGGCAGAAAGAGCTTCAGCAGTTTGATAATAAAAGCTGTGTTTCTGCTAGAGAAAGCCAGGGATGAGATTTTCAAAAAATCCTCGTCTTTCACCCAGGTTAGATTCCTGAATGTGTTTTAAGGCACCTTGATATTGGTTTTATGTGCACAGACCTCTGAAGCAGGTGCTGAGAAGGGTAAAGAGCCATGCAAACCTGACTCAGAGGTGGGCTGTCTTCATACATGGCTTTTCTGCTTTCAGGCTGAGACATTACACGCACTCAGCAGTGTGCCGCATGGCATGGACTGATGAATTCAGGCCAATGTGAGTTTAGGATCTCTGTCCTGCCTCCACCGATTCTCAGGTGTCGCTGATTTTCCTCATGAATCCCTCTCCAATGTGTCTACTGATCAGAGCTGACTGGGTTTATGTTAACTTATTTAATTTAATAACACTTTTCCAGTGCCAAAGTGCATTTTGGTGCACTCTTGGGGTTGTAAACTTTTTCTTTTTTCTGTATTTGCATGTTTTTCTGAGGAAAGCTGAGGAATTTCTTCAGGACTTTGCTCTGTTGCTTTGAGTAAGATATTTACTTGTCACAACGGCAGCCTGAAACCAGCAGCTTTTCTCTCAGCCTGCTGAGGAAGAACAGAAAGGAAGCCCTTGTGACATGGAAGCAGCGAGATATTAATTTCTGTTTAAAAATCTTACAAAGTGTTACTGATCATACTTTGAATGAAGCATAGATTTCTATTCCTAACTTCAAAAAGCAATTCTTAACTAGATATCAACCCTGGAAGTCTTTTTCCTGTCAGTCTGAGGTTAGCAGACTAAGAAAATGAATGTCAGCTGTATAAAGGCTCATTTCCCTCTAATCACACAACTTCCTTTCTGTTCTGTTGTTCTGAAGCATCCAAATTACTTTTTTGAAACTTCTGATCAACTCACCCTGGATATTGAAAGTTCAGCCTGAAATGATGATCTTAAGGAAATTTGAAGGGTTCAAGGCAGACAGAACAGACCAAGAACTTACTGCAGATTTCCTGAAGCAAAAACCACAGTTCCCTGTTCAACGGAGCAATCAGCTTTGAGCAGGAGTACACTCAGGACTGGCACATAAATAAAAAAGGATAAATACTCACGTTTAAGGCCCATAGAATACCTGCACTTCTTCTTTAATAATGAGAGGAAATCCTGTGAGTTACACAGATATTCTTAGATTGTTTCTGTCGTTTGAAGATGCGAAGTGTCATATGAATTGTTATTGCCTCCTACCGTGTATCAATGACTGCAAGAACAGAAGATGACTATAGGTTACTTGGAAAAGAGGGGAAACTACTTCAAATAATGTCCTAAGTAGGTACCATCAAAGGTAGCTTTTGGCTTTCTGTCTTGTGAAGCTGGACGGTAATCACACAAGCAGGTGTAAATCTCTAGTAACGTCTCTGAAATTGGGTAAAACTACTCACTCTGCTGTGATTTAGAAAAGGCTGTTTCTTCAGGTCTGAATTTTTCTTTCTTTCTTTCACCTGAGGAAGCTTATCACCTACACGTACAAAGGTGCTACTTTATTCCGGAAAGAAAAATCTATTTTTTATTTGAAGATTTCTTTGGCAGCAGAGAAACGCGGTTGTAGCGTTGCTCTTAGGATCCTGGGGGAAATAAAGGAACGGAGTATGCTGAATGGGGCGGGGGGGGGGGAAGGAAATGTCTTGAAATACGTGTCCCTATCATATTCTCATCTAGAGAGGCCTTTCAGGGTGCCACACAACAGAGTTTATTTTAGGAGGCATAGCACCCCCGTGAGGCACACGTTTGAACTGAGAGAAGTCAAAACTCGCGGGGGGGGGGTGCCTAAAGAGCGTAGAAAGGAGCTGCTGCTTGCCTCTGGCCCGTGTTTGCATTGGAATCGGCGGGCTGTGAATAATAGTGGCTTTGGAAGCTGAGTAGAGAGGAGTGTGCACTAGAAGAACAGTGCCGTGATTTTGGGTGCTCTCCTCACACATGTAGTCATGTTAGGAGGAGATTACCATTTCTGTAAATAACTGTTGTAATTAATATAAGGATTAATGCTATTAAGCTAAGAGTCTTTCTGAATTCTAGGGATGTCTGGAGCCAAAGCCTGCTAGTATTTGGAAGGGAATTAGGAAGAAGTTCTTTTCAATGATCACCTAGCCCTTCAGTGAATAATCAGTCAGCAGCAATGCAGTGTTTAAAATTAATAGCTTTAGCTCTCTTTCCTTGGAGAAGACTAAAACTCAGCAGGAAATTCAGAATGATATGTAATTTGTAGGCATAAAACCATGGACATGAAGGCTTGGATCACCCTGAAGTCCACAATGCCCTTACTGCCTTGGAAAACAGCTGGACGTTTGTGACACATGGTGTGGTAGTCCATCAGCAAGACCTATTTAATGTTATACTTCTGAATACATCATTACCTTCTGGCCTTCTAGGACATGCTCAACATTTCATGCAGGAGAAGATATTTTGGATTTGCAGATAAGCAAGCCGTTTAGTGCCTGAACTGTCTCTGCATTACAGGTCAATAGGAACTCTTTAAGTCAGCTTTTTCCCTTCTCTCTGTACAGCAGGAATTTCAAAACATGTCAGTCAGCCCAAGAAAGAAGCTGATGCTCTGACTAGTTATTTTTAAATGTGGGTCTTCACAAACAGAATATCTAACAGACTTCTTAATTTGTTATGCCAGTCATTGGTTTCAAATCTATAGCACCATTCAGGAACAAGACTGGTTTTGCTGTCACTTTTGCTACCTGCTATGTTGTATTACACTACTGCAACCTGCAGTGCTTGAGGACAGCCTCTGTGGCTTAACTAGAAGCAGCTTCAACTAGACTTTAAGCCAGCTCAGCTTATTTTTGTGCAGTGGATTAGCATGCTTACAGTGCGTGCGTTTTGCTACCTACCACAGACAATCTGAGTGGTTCTTCATTTTTATATCGCTGATGTGATTCCACTCAAACATAAAGTCCTACATCTCTAGTACAGGGGGAAAGGTCTTACAGCTACTTGTCACAGCAGCTGCAATAATAGATGAGTTCTAGCCCTCAATATCCAGTGTATTTCTTGGTTTACCATTGAGAAATTCTCTGTTATGCTCAAAAGGGGCTACTTCAGTCTCGGACTGCTCTAGTTAACATGCTTGTACTGTAATCTATGAGATGATGCCAATAATTACCTGAAGTGGAGCCTGAGGAGTTGAAAGCACCTAAACTTTGGTTCCACAGGCCTCAAACTTGCCTTCAGTTTTGCTTACAAACTTGAAGACACAGACATTGGCCTACCAATGTCTCTGCCTATTTATGTCTTTCTGTTCCAAAAACACTGAATACTGTCTTAGTGAGTACTGGCAACTCTGTGGAAAGCCACAAGGTTTGTAGATTTGGGGTTGGTTTGGGGTTTTTTCCCACTTTTTTTTTCTTATGAAATATCCTGCTTCTACTCAGTGATTTCCAGAGGTACCATACTCAGCCTCAAGTTCTCTTCACACATGCCTTGCTCTGTGAAAGTTTTTATGTCCTACAACTGCAAAAATAAAGAAATAGGTTTTCTATTACCTGCCTCCTTCAGCAGCTCTTTCCCCACACACACACTTTGTATAAAATTTAAGAGTCTTACTGAGACTCAGAACTCCTCCTTTTAAAGTTCTGGCATGCGTTTGTGTAGCCTACATTGCTTATGGCTTATGTCCTTTCTCTCAAACCCTTTTGCCTACTCATATTGTCAATGGTTTGGAGCAAGGACAAACCTACAGCTAACTGTGCCACGCCACCCAAGCGAGCTCTCGCTCCAGGCTCTATGCAGTGCAGTAATGCAGCAAATACAGCAAGAGGAAACTGCAGCCAAAGTCACTGAGAAGCTGGTTGCTAGACAACTGAAAGAACAAAAGAGAAAATAAAGGTGATACATTTGCAGGTAAGGTTCAAAGAAATCTGAAATGGATTCCTTTCATAGAAAAATAAAAATTGAATTGTTGACCAAAGAAAATCAAGAACCTGACAAAGAGATCAAGGGAAGTCTGTGTTTGAAACTTGATGCGTTTGCTGAAAAATTCATACTCTTGCAGATACTCTAGACTCAGTCCAGTACTGATTATTTCTTTGATTCTTCAGATTATTTTATTTGTTTGGCTCTTGCATTCTGCCTACCAAGCATGCCTTGTTGTTGTATCTTAAGGTCATCTCTCCCTTTTCTAAGACACTACCTCAAACACGCACCAAGTTGGTACCTGGTGCAATAAAACAGATTTTGGTGTTAGCAGCACAACAAAGGACCACCACCCATGCCATGTAGCTCTTTTCCCACCCAGTCTCCTATGTACTTCACAGCAATGACAGCAGACTCAAGCCTTTGTGTAGGATCAAACAGATCAAACAATACTGTCCCTAAAATAAAAGTCTTAGGTATGGGTGCAGTCTGCAAAGTGAAATCCCAAATTTCATGGCACTCAAAAGTACCAGCAATGAAAACTTTGGATAAAAAGGAAGGAATCCTGATTTTATTTATTGATCTAAACATAAGTAGTTTAAAAAAGTGGGTCTTTTTCAGTCTATGTCAACCCCTACAATACAAGCTGACTGTAAAAACGCTATTAAAAGAACCATTCTTATTAGCACATTTTTACCACAGGAAACAAGATGCTATTGTTTCTAATCTCTAACATACTGAATATTTTCAATAAGGTAATTCCAAATGTGTTTCCTCTTGTAGCTATTTTATTACATTTCCTACAGATAATGCTTATAAAATTATCTCACTTACTGCTATTATTATAGCCTCTGGTTCAGGAGCCAAGCTCTAATAAAATGAAAAATATTGTTTCACATTTCTTAGACCTAACAGGGATAAAACCTTCCTGTTTTTAGCCTCTATTATCAAAGCTCACAGTGGAAGGTGACCAAAAATCCATAAACTAATCCAACTCCTAAAAAAAAATCCCCAAACCTCCAAGCATCAATCACTCCAAGCCTATCAAAGGGGACAAAATACCTTCAGCATTGCTTCTAAAGAAGTTATTATGTTTCATGTGAGGGAAGATTAGAAGGCTCATGCCATATTTTAGGGGGAAGAAAGGAAAAATAAATTGAATAATGACTTGTTAATGACAGGCTTTCACACCAAGACAGGAAATCCAATGTTTTTGCACTATGGTGCATCTGAAAATATGGTGTGATAAGAGAAAGAGGGAACAAATGTAAACTGTTCTCTTTCATGGTACTGACCAAAAAGAAAACTTAATCCTGTTTTCTAGCTAGAAAAGCACTTCTTTTTAGCTTTGAACAAGGATAGCTGGTCAAGAAAGAAGTTCTAGAGTTAGCAAACAACTGTAATAAAATACAAATTTCCCTGAAAACCATTTGATAGCATTCTGCGTAGTAACTGGGGAGTTACAAAAGAGTACCTATTAATCTTTCATTAAGACTGTCATCTGATAAACACTCGTTTTTCAAGAGACCAAGAAAACTGGTTAGGAACCAAGGCTTCATGTTTTGACAAACACATTGCTGTCTTTATTCAGTTTGGATAAAATCTTAATGGTGATTAATTTGACATAGATTAAGTAAAGTTTTCAGGGAGCTCAGATTTGTATTAGCATATATCTAACTAACAATAGCTATTGAAGAACACCATACTGATTTTCTTCTATCTGTATAGATTCAGATCCTAAAAAAAAAAAAAAAGGAAAAAATTTTTAAAAGCCCATCAGGCTAAATTGTGGGGGGGTTTTGTGATAAAGTTGGGTATTTTTCTACCTGTTTTCCATCTTTCTGGTTTCCATCAAAATCATTGGGAAATTTGCCTTCATGTCTGTAGAAGCCAAGTAAGATCTTTAATTGTTGACAGCCTTGGATGGTTTGCACAGCAAGTTCTTCAGGCTCTAAGAGAGCTGGGAAATGTCTCTTACTGGTGGATGGACCAAGAAGAAAGGTACCCCCCTCACTGTTTACTTAATCTATACTGAAAATAGACTTGAAAAGCAATACCTCAGTGGCAGTTCCTTTCCTGTCTTCCTAATGCCCAAAATAATTTTTATTTGAACATAGACCCTTACTTTTGTCTATGGAGAATTTCTCTGTTCTCATGTACAATTTTGTTACCCACAGTAGCACATACGGCCTCTCAATCGGTTCTTTCTCATTAAATAGTATCTCTGACTTATTTTAATCACTGTTTTTCATGTTGGGAAGCTGTCAAAGTTAAAATCAAATCAAGTGAACATATCAGCAACAGCTAATTACTATATATCCAAGCATTTCTGAGATGTGATAGCCCTGTTTCACAGAGCATTGGTGCGTCTACCCTGCTATTCCACTAATAAAAACCCCTGTTCTTCGCTGTAACAGGAATCATTCTTACTTGATATTTGTCTTACTGGAGTGCTTAATTAAAATGCCTAAAATAATAGATCTCAAGGATAAAGGGATAAAGGAGAAAGACACTGTAACACATAGCCTGCCCATGCTTTTCCTGTTCTCCATCAGGATCACACTTGGTGGCTTTTGCTCCTGTCCTCCCCCATGCCTTTGCTGGACACAAAGTTGGAAACAGTCTTTATGGTGTTGCTCTTTTCAGTGAGTATCTTTCCTTTTTCAGTTCATACAGCTTCACCATCAACATATTCTTGGCTCATAAAGCCACCTGCTCACCAGTAAGTAGTTCTCTTCATATCCAGGATCACATTTTCATCTGCCTCAGTGTCATCTCCTCCTTGGCCGTTCATCCTCCTCTGAATTGTACCATACAGAGCAGGAGTTCTTAATTTTTCTTCCTGTGTTCTCAACAAAACTCTTATTATCATTTTGATAACAGATTAATCTTCCCCAATGCTTTAGCCCAGAGGCTGAGATTTATTGATTCTTTGTCCAATCAATAACAAATAGTTGAGAAATTACCTAAAGAGAAATATTGCTTCATATCCTCTCCTCGAGTAACTACAGTCCTGCTGATCTTCATCTGGGGGGTGTAAAAAGCATAATGGTTTTCCAATGGGCCTAAAGCTTTGACTAGCATTATTTTCTCTCTTTCATGAGTGACACAACTAAACCCATTGACAGCCCTGTAGGTTTACTATAGAAACGTTTCCACTCATATGAATTGGTACAACAATTTGTGCTCATACCATTTGAAAGCTGCTTTACATGAAACTGCCATGCAACTTTGTTAGGAAAAATTCCTTTAGGGTTTATAATGCCTATCATCACAATGTCATAGCAGAACAATTGGTCTCTTGTGATTCTGACTGATAATGCTTGCCTCTTCCTGGGACATGTTAGACAGCCATTTCAGAGACATTTTCCAGAGATGCTTTTCCTCAGCTGTTGTTTAAATGTGTCTTTTTTTAATTTTAGCCTCCATGTCCATCAGCTACCTTTTGGCAATACATGATATTCCTATAAGGCCTGTGTGGCAAAGCCTCTGTCCATGTTACAAACTTTCTGTGATATAGTTTCCAACTGAGAGATCTGCTGCAACGTGCTCCAGAGCAGGTAAGCTTTAACAAGGCACTGAAAGAGTCAATGAAGAAGGAAAAGATTGTCTCCTAAGAAATATTTTTAACCACAGATGTGGCATTTCAATATTTAATGAAAAGTGGCCACATGGACATCACTTCTTGTTCCATCAAATAGCATGAATATCTGAACATGCTTGAAATGCAGAATTACTACATCACTACAGAATCATAGGATAGTTTAGGTTGGGAGGCACGTCTGAAGGACATGCAGTGCAACTCCCTTCATAGCCGGGTGACTTAGATCCTGAAGACTGAAGTGGTAGATGACAGGAGGAATCTTGACCTCACTCCTGAGTTGAGCAGAGCAACTTCACTGAAATGAATCGTACCAGAGGACCTCAGTATTTGGGGTGTGGTTTAGTTTGTGATACAGAGCAAGGAAATAACTTGTGATTCCTAGTGATGCCTTTTTGCATGCCACCAGCCCAAGCTGCCATTTTGGATGCAGACTAAGCAGACCTAGACTATACTCTTAAGGCAGCCAGCAGAGAAACAGACACCAGCAACGTGTGCAGAGGCACAACATTTCTGCAAGAATGCCCATGTCTTTCACTCACTGAAATCTGCAACTTTCCTTCCACAGTTGAAACATTTCTTCCACCAACTGCCAGATTCAGCAATGTCTTTGGTTCCAAGAGATTCAGAGAGCACTTGTGACATAAATTTACACTTCTTTTTCCCACCTCTTCTGCGAAATGTTACATGTACAAAAGGAAAAATGATGCATTGACTGAATGGCACCTCTTTAAAATGCAAATCAACAATCAGGTCTGACATCAAAACGCTGGAGCCCGGCCAAACCTTTTATAAAGGTGTGAATTGCTAATCTAATTTGGTGCAGGACTAGATGTTTTGACAATAATGTTAACAAAAGCAGAAGATGTATAAAGCAGGGAGACAAATGAGTTTTGCTAAAACATATGGTAATCACAAGCTAAAAGACCACAAAACCATCTACTTAGTGTCATGATCTTCATGATCTTTTTTTTTTTTTTTTGGATGGGGAATGTGGGAGCAATAAACACCATGTTGTGTCTGTGGCTCGAATCCCTCTCACACAAGTTGGGATGCAGAAGCCTTTCAAACGGAACTTTTCTGGGACAGAACATAACACTCACAGGCTTTTGCCTACAGTAGAATATATAAATAAAGGAATGAATTATCAGTGAAGTTGGTTTATCATTTTCATATTGGTGAATACGCCACAGAAATTTGGGACTGATTTCCCTTCAGGTACAATAACATAATTTATAAAGGAAATAATTTTAATTACATTAAATGAAGTCCATCAGTGCTTCTGCTTGCTATCTGTTATTTTCTAAAATGGCAGAGAGAAGACCAGTCAATGGAGACAAGTACTTTATTGATATTTACATATACAAGAACCTGGCTTCCTACTAACACAGTGATACATCTGCATGAGATTTGTTAGTCTCTCTCATGCTTTGCTACTGAGGAAGCACTAATTAGTACCGGATAATCTATGTGGATGCACCTTTGTGAACAAAATCTCACTTTATTTGGTTTAGCAATACATTATTGAAATGGAGCTTTTTAAAGAGTAAAGAGTACAGCACTAAAGTTCTTCCTGCAGAATAAGAATATCTAGTTGACTTTTCATTACAGTCCAAGAGAGCGCAACTGTATTCTCCACTCTCAGGACATATGATTTTCTTTGAAAGTCTGTGAAAATGTGAAAGAACTATAAGCTGAAAAGGACAGGATCAATAAAGTAGAATAAACATGGTCTAGTTAAAAGGTCTATAAGGGAACTTCAGGATTCCACATATGTGCTGTGAGTTTCATAGTCTTCTGAGTAGATGAAAGTAATGGAAGAACAACCTAGATCCTGGTATATAAAACAGTTGTCAAAATATATTTAGCAATAATAATAACTAATAGTTTCTAGGTTACTACTTAATCGTTTCTAGTTTTCTACAAACAAAAATAATAACAAAAGTCATTATATGTTCTTAGTGTTTAAATCGGTCCAAATACGGTTCCTGGGTTTATGTGAAATACTATTAGTCTTAAAGTAGTCTGTAGTCAATATTTAACGAGCTAATACCAGGTCTTCTTTCAAAATTACAGTGAAATGTATAAGCGATCCTAAAACATAATTAAATTTATGGCATACCACAGCATTCAAAGAAAAATTTGTATCTAGTTTTCCACACAAGACAAATTGTCTTTGGGGGTCCTCTTGTGGTAGGACCTAATTATTGCACTTAAAATCTTCCTGGTGGTCAGGCAACCTTTAGACTGAATCCGTCTTCAAACTATACTTTGTGAAGCTAAAGAAAATGCAAGTTAATATTAAGTGCTTTTTAAAGCCAGAAGGAAAGAAAGAAAGGTTAATATATAGCTATACCAAATATCTCCAGCATATAAGCCTACAAATGGTATGTCAAAGACTGGTTTTCAAACTGGTAAAGGATAAAATGTTAGCTATTGAGACAAAAATGTCAGCTATCTTAGATGAAAAAAACAACACTAGAAAGCAGGAATAAAAGACTATTATTACAGGCTGATTGCTTTCTTTGCTTTTTATTTTTGTCACACTAGTCACCTCTTGCTATATCATAAGATTACAGCCTTTTTTTCTATAACAATTTAGTGGAAAAAGACTGATCTTTCAAGTTATGCATGCTTGCAATAGTGAGTTAAATATCACAGTCTGCCAGGATTATGACATTTTATATAGCACTTCCATAGCACCCCCCATCAGGGCCAATACAAATACCGTTAAAGCAATATAAATGTACTGGCATATCTAGCCTATGAAATACAGACCTACTGCTGCCCAGCATCACTGGGAATCCTGCTATGGATTGGGAAGAGTCATGTGATCCTTTCAGATTAACCTTAGTGAAAACTGCAGTATGTTCAAAAGAGGCAGAAATCGATCTCCATGAATCTGTCCTGGCTTCGGTACCAGAGCATCCCGCTCACACGCACACCAAACGAATGCACTGCGGAAACCCCGATCTGATGAGCCCTCAATTGATTTACCACGGGTGCTACACAAACACCCTTGTATCTGTGTTACAGAAGTGAAATAACCTCGAAATGCCTGTCCATTGTACAAATAACTTCATGTTCTAGGTTGACTGGAAATGTAGAGCCTATAAGCGCAGAAGTTCCATCTTTGACATTGATGCTGATGAATTCTGCCCTTTAACAAATACACAGGAGCTGGCTGGAAACTCTGTAAAAGGCTCCTAATATGGAATTCATCTAAGTGTACCTGTCTTCATCAGAACTATTATCTAATGTTCTGCTTACAGCAGAAATGTAGGGCTGTACTTGACCCACCAAGTGAATCACAGACATTTTGACACCCGTAACTCTTGGCTATAATTAATTCTACCAAAGCAATTCCTGGTAAGTCAAATCCTAATGCACCAATCTTTTCTTTTCTAAATAGCAACATTAATGCCTACACTCATGGAGATCACAGGATATTAAGGTCCATAGCTTCCAGAGAGATATGCTGTTATTTAAGTGCTGTATGCTCACAGGAGAAGTCACTTAACTGAAATGAGGACCACTCTGTGGATTACCATACAATATTCATACATAGTCACCCAGTATGCATATTGGAGGGGAACAGCTCCATGGTTAGGAATGGTGCCTGACCACACGAGAAGGACAGTACCTTTCTCTTGCATTGCATTCCAACCAGTAGTACCCCAAGTTTCTGCATGGGTTTTTTTCTGGTTTAATTCATTCAACCACTCAATACCCACATGATTCAGGGAAACTTTTCATTTCCATCTCAAATGCAATTTGGTTGATGATTAATAAAAAAACAATGAGCTGGATAAACTAACGTGCAGTTTTACACATGAAAGTGAGTGTTGTCTATTAACATGGACTGTTTACAATACCAATATATTTCTGCAGATGAAATAATGTGCAGGCTTAATATACTAATAAATGGATTTGTGGGGTTACAAGAGAAATTAACAGAAATTTATGAGTGGGAGCTGAAACTGAATAATTAAGCAGCAAAATAATACATGGCATGTGTTCAAATTCACTCCTTAGAAAAAGGGAACTGTGTTACTGAGCATATACAGCAGGGTATACAGATATTGTGCTGGAAGAATGCAAATTACTATTAATTTTAAATGAGACCCATTATCCCAACAAATAATGTAGCATGAGCAAACAAGAAAGAGATTACTCACCAAGACAATTATTTCACAGGTGAGTCAAATAACAGTGACAGTTGTTTCGGGGATGACCAGACTGAGCTACACCTTGATAGTCAGTAGGTAGTACTTTCAAAATACGTATTTTTAGAAGACTATGTCTTCATAAGTTACATAGTTTAATAACCTTCTGAAGTTTAGATATCAGTGTTTACTTCTTTGACTCTTCTCTGTGAAACTGGGAAGCTTCTGCAGGTGCAAAGTAGACATAAACCCTTCAGGCTTCCTTCCATATTCAGGTCAGGAAGATATAGTATACTGTAGAAACTGAAAACCACTAATGGAAATGTTTATCTACACTAAAGCAGAATCTGTGACAAAATGAACCTTGGGTGCCTATGTGTTCTGAGCTTACTGTACAGAATACCATGTATTTGGAAGAGGAGAAGATAGAGTCATGACTTACTAAAGAATCAAAGAAATAGTCATTTAATCAAAGGTCAGCTTAAGTAATTATGATATATTTTTACAAGATCAAAGAAGATTGCCCACCCATCTAACAATCATAATGAAGGATTTTTGGGTTTAATCATTTTATGATACTCAGTTTTGTCTTTTTGTAATGGTTAGACTCTCATTGCCTCTCCATGTGAACGCTACCTTTCAGAGGGTATTATTGGGACTCCCAGATAAAGTTCACATTAACTATTCAAAGAACTGAATGAACAGGCATAGCATAACCTGATTTCTTGTACACATGCAGTAACACTTGCAAACCTTCTCTAGTTTAGTTGAGCTTCCCTTCACGAGTTCTGGGAATACCTGCAGTTCTGCTCCCTGGTTTGGATCTATGTCATTTCTCGTTATCACTTTATTCAAGGACAAGCTAATAAATCTACAATACCTTGGCTATATTCAACCTTCAGCCATTATTGATTAATAATAAAGCAACCTTGTCTAAGAAGTTTTTCAACTTTATATCTTTATTGATTGTAACTGCTTCTTCCATCCACTGACCTGGTTATTGTAACATCACCATTGCAGTTAGATTACTGAAAGGCACTTCATTGACACTTACATTGTAAACCAACAAGAAAAGAGCATCTGACCCCATTTAAACTGGTGTGGTAGTCTCCTGCCCTCTGAAACTTTCTGCTACAGCTATAAAGTGACAGGACAACAGTCTGAGCTCTTCTAATTGAAATGAGTCAAAATCCTGTTTATCTCAGATGAATGCAAAGTCTTTTTTTTCTCTCAGTATCAAATACAGTCTCAGAAACAAACAGATATGTGTTGTAACTACCAGCCTTAGATGGAAGAAGAGAAGTCTAAATATCACCCACACAGCATGCTGAAAACAATAATGTAGGGGAAAAGAAGTAATGCAGGAGAGCTTCCTCTGTGAACTGATGCACAGGGCAAACCAGCAGAACCTCAGCAAGACTAAGCTGAAGCCCCAGATGGGTGTGTAAATAAGGATAATTGCATAAAATACTTTGACAGCTAATCAGATTACCATCTTTTAAAATGAATCTTTCATGAGTAACTCTTATTTGTAGTCCCTGACCAAGCCACAAGGTAAACAGCATGAGGTGGGAACTATACTGAGTGGTTCCTGGCACTCTTAGCCTAGTGTCTCTTAGACAGGGTCTTTCACAAATGGATCCATGAGCAGTTCGTGATGCTGGGAAAGTCTCTGGTTGTTGGTATTGTCTTGAAAGGCTGGTGCTGATGGCTACATTTTAAATGCCTAACTCCTTAAATGTACTGAATCAAAGCTAGAATTTCCTGGTGAAGACCAGTAGAGTAGTATTAGGTAAACAGGTACAGATGACCAAGGATTCAGGGCTCTGATACACCCTGAGGAGTTCCATTTACCTTCATTTATGTCCTTCATGACTTTCCTAAGGAGGGCAAGGTGGGAGGGGGCCTTTTTCTTACAGTGTTTGCAAATATTTGAGAAAGCATTTGATGTGATCACTAATGTGACACATTAGTGAATAAAAGTCAAAGTTGGGGATCTTTTTAAAATTAATTTGATGATGTGTTCCAAATGCAGAGTACCTGAAATGCCTTCTAGTGAGCAGATCAGCCTGCAAACACCAGATAGCGTGGGTCCGACAAAGAAAGAGAAGCACTGAGCATCTGTAGGACCAAACCCAAGACTTGGAGCAGGTGAATTGAGATTGTTGGAGAACGTAAAGGAATTTGGGGGGTAGAGAAATGGGGAATTTTGGTTGAATTATAATCCCATAGCCACTTCATAGTGTAATTAGACACTAGGATTATACATAAAGAAGTGAAGTCTAACATTTGAATGAAATAATATTTTATCTTTAATATTAAAAGACTTGAATGGAATTACTGAGATGTATTTTTATTGTGTCACTCTGTTTGAAATATAGAGGTTGGACCTGATGATCTTAAGGGTCTTTTCCAACCTTGCAATTCTGTGATTCTGTCATAGACACATTTAAAAGGTTCTAGCTGACTTGAAGTCTGTGTAAGAACTAGTTAATTTATGAATGCATTTTAGAAGGGATGGACAGTTCAGTTTCAAGATAGTTCAAAATAAAAAAGCAAAAGCAACAAGTAATTTGGAAAATAAGAGGAAAGGTTAAGAGTTAATCAGCAGAAAAACCAGAGAGCAGGCTCTGGAAATGTGTATATTCTCTCATTAAGTAGACAAGGATTAGAACATTCACTAGTCAGAAGAAAATTAAAAATGTTGAATTTAAGCAATGCCAAGGAAAATGTAAGTTAAGCATTAGGGAAGATTATACAGTACAGCAGCTTTTAGCTTAGGGAAAGTGGTGAAATCATCACTGGAAGTCGGAGCTAAATTAGACACCTTTATATTCTGTGTGCTTAGCGATAATCTGCCAGCAAGACAGCAACCTACTTTATTAACAAGAGAATAATTACAGCAAACAATGAATGAAAAAAAAAAAAAACCCAAAAGCACAACCCAAAACCTTCAGCTAGCTTTGATTTAGAGCTGGGCATCATCTCTCCTGCAAGATTGCTGAAATTTTGAGTCAAACCATTTACACATTATCTAGTTTTAAAGAAAAAGTACCAAACACCTCCCATTAAAGGCACCTTGCATAGCAATCATACTGTTAAATTTGCTTCAATACTGTGCATGCATCCAGTAAACACCAAAATAAGCAGGTGAACGCATAGTATACAGGGATTGCTACAGGCAACTCTCCTCAATCTCTCTGACATTAAAATATAAACAGAAGAAGTTTTGGTGGCTGACAAGAAATATCATACTCCCTTGGGTAGCGTAAGCGTAAAATGTAGCAAACTGAGCACCTGACTTACTCAGGCACGTAGTGAGAGACACCAGTCATGCTAACTTTGCAATTGTCATTTTTGTGGGTAACAATAGGTCTTAATCTTTTCTTCTCTTACTCTTTGTAGAAAAAAACCCCATCACATAGGGAGACCGTGGTTATGCTTGTGTGGGCCTGAGGCTTTCATGCCAGAACACCTGCAGCTGTACATGCTCCATCACAGACACAGCAGCTCTTTGAACTACTCATCACCAGGTTGTACGGTGAACCCTTTGCAGTGCTGCGCCTGGCTGCCAGCAGAGTTGGGGAGCCGAAACGCCCCTGTGTAAAAACAGCTCAAGTACGCGTGTGCACGGGGAGTCCCTCAGTTCGCACAAGGCCGGCTCCCCGGCCAGCGACGAGGGACTGGCCCATCAGCCTCCAAGCCCACAGCTCTGTCCGTCTGGCACTGGAGTCCTTGGGAGGCGTTTAGGCGATCGGCACAACCACAGCGGACAGACCATTCGTTAGGCACTGCCGCAGTTCGCGCCGTACCCCTCACGCCTGAGCAGCCGTAGCCAGGGAGGCAGGGCCTGCCGAGCCCACCTTCCCCCGCCGCGGCGGCCATCTCTCGCAGCGTCCCCGGGGCCTCCAGGCGAGTCCCTCGGGCCCCGCCTTCCCCCGCCCACCCCAGCGGCCCCCACGCTGCACCTGCCCCATCACCCCCATCGCTCGCCCTGGGCCCCTGCACTATGGTCGGCCCCGCCCGTTCACCGGCGGCCCCGGCGCCGCCGCCCCCTCCCCGGGCCGCGGAGAGGACGGAACACCCCCGCCCCCGTCACGCGCACCCGACGGAGCAGGCCGCGCGCCCCGCCTCCCTCTCTGGTCAAACCGCGAGGCGCAGCAAGCGGTCTGATTGGCCAGCGGGGCCGTCACTCAGGACGGGAGGCGGGACCTCCGCCGCAACTGCTGGGTTCGCTCGCCCCTTGCTGCTGCGGCTGCGCGCGCTCGCGGGAGGAGCCCGCCCGTTAGGCGGGGGGCGAGCGGCGCGTGCTGGCTGGGGCCCGCTCCCCGCCCCGCCCCTCCCGCCGCCGCCGGTCACGTGACGCGGATTTAGCGTTTACATTCGAAACGAGCGCCCCCGCGCCCCCCCGCCCGCGCGCGCCGCCCGGCGGTGACCGTTTCGCTTTCATTTCCGGGCGGCCGAGGGCGAGGAGCGGAGGCGCCGGGCGTCCCCGCAGTGCCCCCCCTCCCCAGCCCCGTGCCCCCCTCGCGGCCCGCCCTCCGCCAGCCCCACCCCCTCGGGCTCGGAGTGAACCGAGATTCCCCTTCCCCTCCCCCGCCCGGCACACACACCCCTCCTCCTCTTCCCCCTCCTGCGCCGAGAGAGAGAAAGGGAAGGGAGGAGGCGCCGGGCCTGGGTCTCCCGCACCGAGCCGCCGCGGCACAACATGGAGGAGCTGGTGGTGGAGGTGCGGGGCTCCAACGGGGCCTTCTACAAGGTACCGGGTGCTCGCGGCTGGGTCGGGCTGGGCCTCAGGGGAGGGAGTGGGGCCTGGGACGGGAGGAGGAGGAGGCGGCGGCAGCGGTGGCGGCTCCTCCTCCCCGCTCTGAGGGAAAGCGGAGGCCCCGGGGCAGGAAGGAGGAGGAAGAGTGGGGAAGGGGTGGAGGCCTCGGCGGGTCCCTCTCCGTGTCTGGGCAGAGGGAGCCGGGCCTCTGGGGTAAGAGGAGCCGGCGGCCACCGCCGCCTCAGGGCTGAGGAAAACTCGAGGCCTGACGAAGAGGGAGAGAAGGCCCCGGCGTCCGAGGAGGCCTTGGGCCTTCCCCCTATTGTGGGAAGGGGAGGCCCTCTCGCTGCCGGTGTGCGAGAGGAGGCGAGGAGAGCCCGGGGCCGCCTTTTCCTTGGCGCTGAAGCGAGGATCAGGGCTGGGATGGGGCGTTAATTGCTAAATCCTCAGCTTTTGTCGCTACTTAAGGAAATTCTCTCTCGCTCTCTAGGTTTCCGAGAGAGCTGCGCTGCCGGTGCACGGTCTTTAAGGCGGGGGTGGAGGGGAGGGCCCTTGTTAAATACACGTTCATGATAAAATGCTGTCGTGGATTCCTGCTCTTAATGCCATGGCGGGGCACTGCCTACAGATATCAAAGAGAGCATTGCTTGACCAAGTACATATTCGCTGAGCTGCTAAATACACCTAATTATGAAATGTACTTCTTACTGAAACTACTTAATGGCATTCCGTGTTTGTTTCTAAGCCCTGGTGCTGAATAAAGCCATCACTGAGCCTTGAACATACATGCTGAGTCCTTAATATTTTGTGCAGTATTTCTGTGCCTTGCATGAGTTGGGCTGTATTAATCAGCATATTGATAGGGTATAATTTGTGGGGTTGCCCTGTTTACAGAAGAGTTGAATTTGGACACAGTGGATTTGGGCCTACTACCATTGATTGATGTCTTACCAACAAACCAGAAGCAGTCATGGATTGGTTTCTGCAAGTCTGCCATCGTTTAAATGTTCCTAGTACTTTAAAAATTGGGCCTAGTTATTGTGCGACATCCAATATTTATGTTAGTGATGAAAGAACAGGTAGAATTTCACCCTCTGATGTTAGTGTGTTAGGGCAGGTTGATGTCCAGATGATATGGTTCTAACAGCTCTGCATGTTTCTAAGACAAAAAGGTGTCTTACAATCTCATTTTTTAAAAGATAGGTGATAATATTCAGATTTTTTTTTTAAAGTATGTATAAAACAAGTCTGTAAATCCGATAAATAGGCATCATGTGGGCTCTCAGTGTTGCAGTCAAAGCCCTAGATCTCTGTATTGCTTCTTGGAATTATTTAGGGCTTCCAAAAATCAATTTTATATGTTTACAGATGAAGTACTCTACCAGAAGGAAACAGGAGGCTTAAATGTGTTGTGAAAAATCTTGTAATAAGTCTTTTTAAAAATTATATGAGTGTCTACACAATCATGCAGAATAGGTGATCATAAAGAAGACATTGGATGTTCTTTACTAATAAATACTGCAGAGAAACCTGGAAGAATTGAAAGCTTCTGTAACTTCCCTTTGGTTACATTCAGTTTTGAACATCATGGGGTCCTGTACTCCTTTTGTCCATAACATGCTGGCTTTAGTGGTTGTAGTTAGGTGAAAATTTCTTTTTGAGCATATTTTCAGGGGTGCTTATTCATTAATGATGACTAAGTGCATCCAAAGTATAAAACAGACATTGCCTCCAAGTTGCATGTTACATTAGCCTTTTAACTTTTAGAAATATAAACATAGGAATTTTTTTGTGTTGTCTTATCCTGTGACCCAGAGGACTTGGTTAAATTGTCTAACGGGGCACGAGAGATTTTGCCTTCAACCTGTATTGCCTGTCTTGATGGAGCATCACACTTAAGATAAATGCAGCAACTAAAAAAGTTTGGATTTCTCTTAAAAAAAGCCCAAACCCTTATGCAATAATGTTCAGTTTAAATGAGTGATTTTCCTTTAGCCTGAAATACTTGAATTTTAGGTACAGTTTTTTTCTTTCATCATTAATGTCTGAGTATCACTCTTACTAAGTTACCTCAATGTTTTATTGTGAGTTTTATGCCCATTTTGCAGATGGGGGATTTGATTATAAAATGAATTGCTTGACCCAGCACAAGAAGTGTATGGTGGTATCAAGTATGGATGTAATTGCAAGATGATTTTTATTTAATGTAGAAAGTTTCTTCAAGCAGCCTCCTGTGAGAAATGTTTTACAATAGTAACACTTGCAAACAAATCAAAAGCAAACCCATTCTTCTATTCAATCTCATGGTTTACTGCTAACTTCTGATAATTGCTTTGGCTTTGAACTCTTTTGAAGATCTTCATCAGAATATGTAAATATTTTAGATAAATATGGCTCTATCTTTGATAATTAAGGCATGGAGGGGAGCAATAGAAGACTGTTGGGGTCATGAAAGGACTAAGTGGAGCAAGTAGGCAAGGAATTACCACTTCAGGTTTTCATATCCCCCATGTAGCTCTCTGAGGACCTTAACTTAATTTTTGAGCGTACCCAGCATCATCTTGAACTTGACAGTACAAAACTGGTGCCCAAGTGTCATCTAAGCCCTAGTGGGACTAATAAACCAGTCTTTTCTCTGCTTGTATTACCTGTGGGACTAGACCTGGAATGTGTTCTGAGATACATGTAAGGGGATCATATTCCACACAAAACGTAGAAGATGGTTTGAGGACGCATTTGTACTCAACTAGAATTTCACCCTGGTCAGGTGTGCTACTTTTCACAGAGTGCCAGAGTGTGTTGGTGTGATAACTGTAGTGGAAACTATTTCTGAATGGAATTAAAATATTGTTTGGTGAATGCTCCACACTTTCCTGGGTTTTTTTCTCCTTGGCTAAGATGAATTTTTCCATGGAAAGTGCAGTGCAATCAATGAGCATGATTCAGGGACAATTGACAGTCTAGTACCTAGAGATGCTTAGTCACTACTTGGTGTGTTGCTGGGCCCAGAATCCTTGGAAAGAAAATACTAGATTCCCTTATTTAAAGATGACTGGTCCAACAAACCACAGGACTCTGAATCTTAAGGGGAGGGAGCTGTCTTTCTGCAGCTCACAGCTAAGTAACTAAATCTTACGGATGTGTGCTGTTAGGACATATCTATTTGTGACTTTTTCTTGTATAGGTGTAGTAAATTCTGTTTTGAAGTTCTTCTCAGACAACTAAAAGACCATCCTTTCTCTATCTTTCTGGGACTAGCTTTAAGCAGTTCCCTCTGGAAGGGCACTTGCTGTATACCTTTCCAGCATGGGATTGATTTTTTCTTGTCCTTTTTGGGAGTGATTCTCTTGTATCTTCTGTGAAAGATGGAGACCATCCTGTTTGAGGCATGTAGTTTTGGAATGTTTGCTGCTAACATCCATACCTTCTCTGTAGCAAATTTTTACTACTTCTTGCTCTATAACCTTGTTTAAGATCTTTTAATTTTAAAAGGAAAATTGTTTCCTTCGTTTTATAGGTACTCTACTTGGGAGGTTTTTTTTAAGCTACAGTTGATAAAATCATTCATCTATCTTAGGTTTTTTATTACTTCAGGTCTTGCTATTAACAGCTGTCCCTTTGTCCTCCTCTTGCATTCTGTATGAACTTTTTCCTTTTGCTGTTCTGTACAGATGTAGCCTCAGCAAGTATCTCCAGTCTCTTTGTAAATTCACAAGTCTGTCAAATCAATCCTTCTGAGGGTTTAGTCCTGCACCCTTTTCCCTTGAGCAGGTACCGCTTCTGTGACTCTTCTTTTCCTAGTGTGTTTCTTTGTATGGCTTGCCTTTCTCAGACTTGATTAGCCATGTGAGTTCCCTTCAGACCTTTTCCTTCCAACAGGTATGAAATGTTATGGAACTGTTACGCAAACAGTAGATGTACACTTGTCAATGTAGTATTTCTTAATCCTAAAAAGCATGTTCTCCTTTCATTCCTTACAGTTAATTATCCTCCTTTATTAAAATGGTTGACAGCACTCATGTCTGATGTGAGTAGACTTCAAAAAAAGCAACAAAACTTCATGGCAGCTGGAGCCTTTATTTGTTCCCTTGAAGTATCTGTCATTCCATTTAGCACAAAAATAACAAATTACTGGTGTTTCTAATAATTCTTCTTTGGTATCAAATTCTGTAAAATTTAGACCATATCGTCAGCATATAACACTTAGAACGTGAATGCTCGTGTGTTTGAGAGATGCCATAACATGACAAGCTTGGATTGTAAACTTTTTACTTAATTACATCTGAAGGATGGTGAGAAACATGATTGGTTTATGTGACTGAAAGTCAAATTTGGCATAAAAGACTTAGGCATATGACTTTTTTTTTTTCCTCCACATTAGAGAAGAAGAATCGACTTTAGCCATTGTAAAATGTGCTTCTGTGAACAGAAGCAAAAGCAAACCTTTTTCACTGATTCTGATTTATTTTTGTGTACTCGTGTTGGGTATCTCTGCTGTTAGTCGTAGTGATACCTCAGCTGCTGTGGTCTTTCACAGTCCTGTTCCCTTGTTTTGCTTCACCTAGTTTCACTGTATTTTTATGCTTTTCATCTATGTGTTGACATTCATCAGCACCAGTGTTCTGTCCCTTCATGGGTCTACGTTTCAAGCTCGCACCTTTCCATCTGAATTTCCATGCCCGCTTTATAAATTCTTTATTTCAGAAAAAGACTGATGGATGTTTACTGTACTTTTCATCATGCTTAGTGTGGAGTCAGTACCTCTGCTTTTAATGGCATAGCAGGCTGGCTTGTCCTGCATTTGGGAATTTGGCTTATGGTGTTAAGCCTCACATGTCTTTTTAGCACTGTATATAGTTTCACATATACCACAGAGTGAAGAAAACAAAACAGTTCTGATAAGCGTGAATTTTGGTTTTGCAAAGGCATTAATGGTTAATAATTTTTTAATGAAAACTTAGATGTGTTTCAAAGAATTATTTGTACTTAAAAGTATACAAATACATAGTGCTCTTAGGGTTGAAGTGCATTTTACTTACTACAGATCCATTTAAATACCAATGAAAATTAACACAATGTTATGATACAAACTATGAAAAACTGCTATGTTAAGTATCTCTGTTTTCTGTGTTACAAGAAACTGAATAACAAGGAAAACCACAATTCTATGGGTAGATGGGATTAGACAACCAAATATTCAGGCTGTTAATATGCTTGGTCTGATTAATTGTATTTTAAGCATAGATGTCACATGGAGCTAGGCAGAAGTGTGTGTTGTATATGTGGCATATTTGAAAGTAGGTATTTGGCAAGGCATCATTCACTTTGTAATTAATTAAAAATTCATTACAATGAATATTTGTAATTTTGCAAGGCTGGAAATTAAAAGGCAAACAGTGTTACGACATCACGTTCTCTGGCTAGGTTGGAGTGAAAACCAGATATTCCATCTGTTTCTGTGGTTGTCTTCTAAACTCAGTATAAACAAAAGATAATTGTCAGATTTTTAGTCTTCACTAGCAATGTCTGTCTTGATGCTACCTGTGTATGGTCACCCTTTAATATTCCTGGTTTGGGTTCTTTCAGGCTTCTGGGTTATGACCAAAGCAGTGTTGAAGACACTTTTCTGTTAGCTGGAAATCAGTAAGACTCTAAAGTAAATGACTTGAAAACCTTTGCACGTTGTTGGAATTGTTTTCAGCCAGAAAGAGTAGCAATGAGAAGAGCGTTTCATCCCTTGTACTAGGTCTTCGGTCTTTACATTAGGATGTGATGTGAATCTAAGACAAGACCAGTTCAGTACTCTATTCAACTAGCTGTGTGTCCCAACATTGACTTTTTCCAGGTACCATAAGTACTAGACTGTTTAGAGGCCTTAGGCTGGTCTTCAGCTTGATAACTTACATTTGTTTGTGATTTTCTTATTAATCGTAGGCTTTAGCATTATTAGCACAAGTTACTCATATTGCTTCAGTCACTAAGATTCCACTCAAGGATTTGTACGTTAGGAGCTATGGAATCTGAACATGAGATGAAGTCTTGCCCTTTGCTGCTGTGGTTGTGTGTTTTTCTGTTGTTTCCTGTAATTTTCAGGGTGCTTTGTAGAATCTCTTTTGTTGTTTCCATCACCATAGAGGGAATGGCTACTTCTCAAAAAATGTATTTCACAGTAGAAGTGATTCTTTGCTATTTTATGAATGAGAAAATTTAACTATAACAGATTCTTCAGACGTTCTCTTTTGTGTTACTCTTACCTGTTTTCCCTGAGGCTATTCGGTGTTAGTTCTGTTAGATTTACTTTATAAAATAATCTCTGCTTTTGCAATACTCAAGTATTATTAATAATACTAAACTCTGTCCTTTTCCATCCTGTGGCATGAAGGTGTTATACCAAATACTTGGTAGTGATTATAGTATTTTCCAGGTATGAAAGGCATCAATTTCTGATAGATCTGTAAGAATAGGTGCTTCAGAGCTGCACATGGCAAACATTGGAAGAAATGTGGGTGGAGCCTTTGAAGGTGATGTGTGTAATCTTCTGAAATGAGTCAGGACTAACATAGTATTTTTCAAATGCATATCCACTTCTGGAGTTTTCCTGCAGAAGACACAGCAATATGAAACATTAGAGAAAGGTTTAGTATCTGTAATGATCAGCTGGGAGTTCTGTAGCCTCTTTGTGTAAATAGCATTTGTCAGCGTGATCCAAAGATGTGGTCTTAAAATCTGTTCTGGATCATGTCATTAAAAAATACCAACTGTGCTTGTAACCCCCTTGGAAGGAATATCTTGGAATTTTGAGATTTGCAATTATGTAAATACTATGAGAGACTCAAATATGCTTTTGGTGCTACATTAATAAACTTTCTGGTAATCTTACAGTATTGAGAGGTGAGAGAAGTACAAAACAACTCTTTGCTATTGCCATTGTGACTTTGCTTTGACTTCTATTCAAGGTGGCATTAATTATTTTCAGATTCTTAACTAGCATTGCACTTCCTTCTTGTACTGAATGTCTCTGAATAATGACAAGAGTGTGTGTGTGTGTACTGGTTAATTTTAATACAACCGGTTCTTGGTGCTCTATCAGGCATCAGGTACTGCTCTTCTTTGATGCAAAAATATAGCTGCAACTCATGACAGACTTAGAAATACTTTATAAAGGGAAAATATCAGAACCATATAGATTCCATATAAGAAAGAAACTCTTACCTTTCTTATAAGAGAAAAGAGCTGGTTTTGTCCTGGAAACTGGAAATGCAAGGAGAATAAAATGTTCCTCAGTTAATTAAATTTTTCAGAAGTGGTAGTTAACTGCTAAATTATTTTGAATTTACTGAGAATTTTTTGTTGTACAGTCTTGTTCATGGACTTTTATCTATTATGTTACAAGGATGTACTATATATGGATAAATATTAGTGGAATATTTACCACTTCAGCAATGTGTTTATCTGTTTCAGAAGCTCTTAGAGGTTCTCTTAAAGAAAGAAACAAAACCCCTTGAATTATTCTCATCCCTGGTTGCTCCATGACCACCCCCATTTGAGGTTATGAAAAATATTTTCATTGGTAAAACCTGAAGTTCAATCTTGCTGTTCTCTAGATGCAGGGGATGCACACACATTCAGGTTTAAAGCTCAAAAATGATCAAAGATTAGTCAGTTGAGTAGTAAGGGAGGAAAAGCCCTCTGAGTGCTGACTTAGTTCTGTACTCTCTGGTTGCATGGGAGAGGAAGACTATGCACAACTGCTATCCATCCCTCAGAAGAAAACTGAAGTAACTATAGAAGTTAAGTATGGTGAAGTAAAAAAAGGAAAACCTGCAGAAAGGGATATAGATGAGTGTTGCTAGTGTGTTGCATTATTGAAATGTACCTTGAGCTGAGAGAGGGGTTTTGGGATTTTTTTTTTTCTTCTTTTAAGGAGTACCAGCGTGGCTTAATTTCTACACCTGTCAAAATACGCAATATGTGATTGCAAAATAAGCCATTTTAAACTTAATTTATAAAACTGTTTAGAGTGATCTTGTCACTTGTTAGTAGCCTCTCACATTAAATCTTAACAAGTAGGAAGAATGCATGTATAGCTCGGGCATTCTGTCTGTGCATCAGTATACTATCAGTCATGAACCTAAGGAGGTTATCGGCTTCCAGTGTAAGTCCTTTTCAAAATTAACAAAAGCTGACTTGAAAGCATACTTAAATTCTGAGTTTTAACAGTATATGTGAAAGCAAGGCATTGTAAAGGTTTAATTTTATTTTTTTTAATATCCATAAACAGATCTGATTATACCTTTTTTCCTGCACAGGCATTTGTAAAGGATGTGCATGAAGATTCTATAACTGTTGCATTTGAAAACAAGTAAGTGCTTTAATGGCTATACCAACCTTGCATTTGATTAACCTACATATAACTTAATAATGTGGAGTAGTATCTTTTAGATACTCTAAGCCTGCTGCTAGCATGTTTTACAGTTATGGTTGACATTGATGATGTGACATTTCTGTATGAATGCTTTTAACTGTTTAAATATTTTTAAGTACAAACATAGTAACATGGGTTTGTTGGGAAGATAGCCGTGTTATTGAATTTACATGATGACAATCCATGTTTGAATAAGCAGCAGTGGTACTATGACTGCCTTTCTCATGTGAGTGTCTTATATTTGGTAGATTATTACAAGACTTGATTTAAAGATAGGCGATAAATACTAGTTTTCTAAGCTACAAATGAAATTACATTCCTTTCCCATCCTATCAGGGCATAAAAAGTTAACCTTCCATTATAACATTTAGTTCAGATTTCATTTCCTTCAGAAAAGAATTTTAACACACAGCTGTAGACTTTTTCCTGTGAATCTTTATATGGCATAATCTGTTGTGTTTTAGAAATTGCTTTCTAGTTTTTTTGAAAATAATATTTTCTTTTCATATTCATTTTATTCAGACTCTGTTAAAGAAATGGAAAATTAAAACTGTATTCAGACTGAATCCTGATTAATTTTTTATAATCTATAGTAGAACCAAAGAAAAAAGAAGAGGCTTATTTTGAAGGAAGTGTCCAAACATGTTACAAAATGGTTTTTAACCTGTGTTTCTAAAGTTGGGAATAAAACCCATAACTGTAATTAAGTAAAAACTGCTGCTGGAAGGTTTCAGATCTGGGTAGGGAGCATCAGGGATTCATTTAAGATAGTAACTTGTCACTTAAGTGACCATTACATGCATGTTGAATCACATTACCTTTAATACATATAGGCACGAAAGCTGAACAGATTTTAAAAATGTAAAATTACTGGATTAAAAATGTTTCTGATCTTTGTTTACAAAGAGTGGGAAGAGTGTAGGCCATTCACTATTTTTATTTGTAGCTGGCAACCAGAGAGACAAATACCATTCCATGACGTGAGGTTTCCGCCACCTGCAGGCTATAATAAAGATATAAATGAAAGTGATGAAGTAGAGGTATGTACGCTCCATTAACAACATTTCCTTTGAGAAGTGAGAGAACTCAGATTAAAAAATGTCAGCCAAGCCAGTTCAGGGTTTGCTTCTATGTCATATGCTGTCCTCGTTTTTGATTCAGAGTACTACATAAAACACCATGTCAAACATGTCATCAAAAGCATTTCGGCAGTTGTAAACCATATGGCTATTTTGGAATTCTGTGTACTGTGACCTCTGTACTGACTTACAAATGTGATTAGCATTTCTTTGATTACAGGTCAGTTCTTTATCAGAACTGAATTAATCTAGAAATAGGTGCTGCACTGTATTTCTTCCCCTGTAAGTTAATAATGTCTGTATTACCAAAACTTAAAGCTGAATAAGATTATTTGCATTATGTGTGTACATAGAATATAAAAAAGGTGTCTGTGTAAATACTTACGTGTGAACAGACAGAGACTGGTTTTAATATAGCACGTTCTTGAAACTTCCTTGATTTATAAAATTACAAAAGTTATTCTTATAAGGCTTTTTAAAAAGCGAACTTTAAAGATTACATCCTGCTTGCCATGCTATTTAAGCTTATTTTGATTTGAAAGATAAGAAAATGGCAAAACTTCTTTGGTGTGGATGTGGCTGATACCGTATGTCCTACAGAAGTGTAGATACGTATCATCTCCCTGCTACCCACTGGTAGGACCTCATCAGAATACACACAATTAGAAATATTGTTGATTAAATATTAACAGCTGTAAAAGGCTGAATTATCTCTCTCTGATGGTATGTAAGACTGAAGCAACTAATGCCAGTAGATAAGGTACAACATTAATTATCTGTACTATATTATATATTCAATTTTATATCCTACTTGTATTTGCAATAGACAGTTTGGCTGTTACACGCTTGCTAAGCAGTGCTTAGATTAGAGGCTCTATGTACCAATCTGTTTTGCTGGGTCGAGTTCCTATAGCAGAGCTCCTGATCATATTAGTCAGTGTCAGTATTTGTGATATCTTGTAAAAATGCTACAAATATGTAACGTGTGTGTTTTGTTTAGGTTTATTCCAGGGCAAATGAAAAAGAACCCTGCTGTTGGTGGTTGGCTAAAGTGAGAATGATAAAGGGTGAGGTAGGAATATGCATATATACATATATATTTTCAAAATATATTTTTTTATACCTTAATTTTCTTACAATGTTTTTGTATCCATCTGCACAGTGTTTTTAACTTGTCCCTCTTCATTTCTAAAGAGTTCCTTGTTTAGGACTGTTGCAGTTACTGCTAACCTCAACCTGTACAGTTAACAAAAGTACCTTTCACTTATTAGTGTAATGCTTGCTCTTGTCATAAAATGTGTGGCTTGGATGATTTTATTATTTTTATATCAGTTCTACGTAATAGAATATGCAGCCTGTGATGCTACATACAACGAAATTGTCACAATTGAACGTTTGAGATCTGTGAACCCCAATAAACCCGCAACAAAAGATACTTTTCATAAAATCAAACTGGCAGTTCCAGAAGATTTAAGGCAAATGTAAGTATAAGCATTTATTTAAGTTGTTTCAGAATGTGGGTAGCTTTCTGAGCATGAGACAAGAAGGAATAAAAATGTGGTTTACTGCTCTAAATTAACTTAAGATTTTCATGTAAGAATATAGGGAATTCCAATGTGGACATGTTTACACTTCAGAGATAGAAAAGATGTTTTTTTTTTGAAATGCAGTTTAATCCTGGAAGAGGAAATAGCTTTTCCATGTTTTAAGGCTTGTGTGCAGTACAGATTAAGACATTCATTCTTACAGCGATATAATGTGCAGAGATTAATCTGAACTATTTCTTTGTCAACTTTATTAATAATTTTCATATGGTCACTCTTTCACTGATAGAAAGAGTGACTGCTGACAGAGTATCTGACTCTTTATGCAAGCTGGTATTTAATAACTAAACACATATTGTAATCATAAGACATTTTGATAGTTGTGCAGTAATCACCAAACATTCCATAGCATGATACAGAAACAGCTAGTTTTCTTGTAGAACATGAATGTGTCCTTTTCATGTCAATATAGCTCTAAACCTCGGATTAACAGTGAATCTTTTTTTGTAGCATCAGATCACTGTCTGCTTTTTTGATGTAGATGTTAATGCCTCAGTGTGGAATAAGCTATATATTCAGGTTAAACTAAAGTTCTGAATTGAATGTTATAAAAAACACAAGCTCACTAAGTGAGGGGACTGAAGAAACCTGGAGAGACAAAGTACAGCATGAGATAAGCATAAAGTCATTAGAATGCAGCAGTAGTCACAGTGAAGCTGCACATCGTAGTGGTTCATGGTGTGTTTGAAATTTTGGAGTTGCTGACTGTAGCAGTTACTACTTTTTAACATAGTTTTGCTTAACTGGTTTGTCGTTTCATAGATGAACATACTGAAAACTTAAGAAATATTTCTAATCCTATTCATGAAAACAAATGAAAGAAAAATAAGTAAAATAAACTATAACAATAAAATAGCACTTGCCTTCAAAGAGAGAACTTGGATATGTTTAATTAGATTCTTTGTATTACGAAATAAATCTTTTTGGCTGTGAATCGTAAGTATGGCAGTTAAAAATGCTACAGAGTTATTTTTATTTCTAGGTGTGCCAAAGAATCTGCACATAAGGACTTCAAAAAGGCAGTTGGAGCTTTTTCTGTAACATACGATTCTGAAAACCACCAGCTTATTATTTTGGTAAGTAAAAATGTCTAACCAATACCATTGGCAGTGGTTTGCTTAAAAAGTTAATGTCTAAACAACTGTGTTTTCTTTTATTAATATTTTAGTCAATCAATGATGTGACAACAAAGCGGGCAAATATGCTGATTGATATGCACTTTCGAAGTCTTCGTACCAAGTTATCCCTGATACTGAGAAACGAAGAAGCTAGCAAACAGCTGGAGGTATGTTTGTTTTCCCTAAAGTAATTTGAGTTAAAAATTAAAAAAAGCCAAACTTGTGCATTTCTTAGCTGGTAGGACTTGGATTGGGGTGAAAGAAATTATGTATTGTTACTATTCTCAGTGTTTAAAAGAGGCAGATGGAGATGTAACTCAACAAAGAAATTTATGGATAAAAGGCCTAGTCTAGAAAAGACTAATTTTTATCCAATCCAATTTTATTCAGCAGGTTTTTGTGTGGGATTAAATGCAAATACATAAAAATCTGTCATAATTTGAAGCATAAAGCTATTAGCCATTGTTGCATGAATAGTGTCGCATTCGATACCTTTGAGTTACTGTTTTTAAGAATAGATGGGAGTGAATATGGCGTGATACTGAGGTGAACTAGAACTGGATCTTGTAAAACAACACAGTGAAAATGAGAGCTGGAAGGGCTGAGACTGGTGTTTGTAGGATGTACAAAGGGATGCGTTTGTAGATAAAATGTTAAGAATTCATCTTGCAGCAGATAGAGCTTCTGATATTCCTGTGACTGAAGAGTGGGTGTTGACTGGCAAGAAGCTTGACTCATTTTTGTCCATAGGAGAAAAAAAGAGTAGGTTAGGAAATAAGGGAGTCTTTATACAGTGGAGTTAACATTTCTTTATGTTTTTTCTTGTATTATCTACAAATCAGAAAAACTAACAACGTTTCTGAAACTTCTTTTTAGATTCGCTGTCAAGACTAGAAGCACCACTAACCATTGCAATTCAGTTTTACCTGGGTGCGTTCCAGTTCTTTTATGCTGGAGCCAGGTTTCATTTCTACTCGTCCCCAAGGGTTACATGTATTTAATCTTGAAGTGGATGTGGTGTAGTAATTCAGGTCTCATGTATCCATTAGGTGTATTCACCATTACAAGAAGTTATCTCTGTTGTGCTTTCTTTAGTCTTTCGACTCCTGTATCTCAGACCTGCAATTCAAGTTTGTGTAGGTCTTGATTTTTCTTAAGACCAAAAAAAGACCAGTTTCGTCTCATTGGGGTATCTTGTTGAGCACCCCACTGTAGCTCTGCAGTGATCCGTTCTCTGTCTTGAGAACTGACAATTGTGTGGGCAGTTTACCTCTTGAAGTGCAAAGTATTATTTTGGAGGTGGGAAGAACAACAGTCTCTTTAGAGCTAATTCTCTGTACGTGCCCCCACAAATACATGCAGCAACAGCTGTTGTCATTGACTCCTTTCCCAAACTAATCTTGGATTCTTGCTGTCACTGTACAACTGAACCTTTTTGCTGCTGTGAAGGAATGAAGAACTTGATTTGGTTCTCACTTGGAAACCATTATTTGACTGTAGTTTCTACCTGAGCAGTACTTAAGTGAAGTTTGTGAGATAAATATATGTGGTTATAATTTGCCTAACAAGAGTTGGCTGGTATTTTTCATGTTAGCATTTGTTTCCTGTACTTATTAAAAATATAAAATCAATTTCAACCAAACCTGAAAAGAAAAGCTTCAGATCATAAAAATCATACTCATGATTTCTGTTGAGAGACTGGCATACAGACAGTACATGTCAATCTGTAGAAGAAATATTTAGTCAGCGCTTTGGACTTTACTGCATTATTAATAGTTCATTGTTTCCATCAGACTCCTCTGTGTCGCATACTTTCTAAACTAAAAAAGTTGCATTTTTTTTCTTTGATCAGTTTTACCTTTCCCACTTTCTGAGCCATAAGCACTAGACTTGGGTTTGGTTTTTTGTGGTTGTTATATCTTGTACTTTCTTCTCTGCATATTATCTTCTTGACTTGCATAACTACTTCTCAAACATGGCAAATTACGTGCATAGTTGGTTTTTACTAACTTATTAGAGGCAAGTAGAATGCAGAATTTCCTATGTTTAAATAAAATATATCTTGTAACATAATGTGCAGAAAAGGTAAGGATATTTTACTCAAACAGTGTAACTACTGCTTGGTATGGCTGAGGTTCCCAGTGATGATGTAACTTCATCTTTTCTACATACTGTAGGTAGCTGTGTTAACAAATTATTGACTTGATTATCATGTTCTTTGCTCTCATGCAGCACTCTGTAACAGATGTCAACTAGTAAATAGGCCCTTGGATTATCTGTTAGAATGTAGATCTGAACATTTAAAATAATGCTTTCTGAGTTATCTGTAATCAGTTAATGAAGCTCCCTGTGCATTGGAAGTATTTCATGACACTTGGATACTTACACCACTGTCTGCTGTAGCCAATTCTCTTGACAGTGATTTAGCACAGGACGTTTATCAACAGCTTTAAGGAGGAGTAGGTCAGGTAACAGTAGTAGTTTAGCTGGGACAGAATGGGGCTTACCGTAGGCGCTTTCTTGATGTTTTCTCAGCCTCTGTAGGGTCTCATGTTGTTGAGGTTAAATCACTATTTTAAAGTGTGCTTGTATGTCTTCACAGTTGTTACAGCTTTGGCCCTGATGCATAAACCTGTATAGGATTATATATCTTGTCTGTGAATAGATAGCATAGAGCTCTCTTTCTTCCTTGAAGAATACTCTTTCCTCCTTTCTTAATAAATTATCACAGTTGGAAATTCTCTATCTTCTCCAATGCATTGAAATACTGTTACTTTCCTGTGTTGTGTTCTGCTTGGGTGCTTGTGGATAGTGACCACACTTTTATGTGGGAAATTTACTCACTATGGTAAATAATGACCTTTTTTACTCAGTTAATATTTGCTCTTCTGTGTAGATTTAAGTCCTGTAGCTTCCTTTAAATGTATGACAACTTCATTATCATGAAAAATGTATATTCTGTTCTGTATGTTTATATCCTATTGATAGCTCTGCATATGTTTCTTTTAGCTCTCTGGATGACCAGTCTTAGCATTTTGTCCTGCTTCATATAGCACAAACATCCTTTAAGACAACTGGGGTTTTTTTTAAAGTATGAACAGGCTGTGTAGGAGAAACTTAACAGTCATTGTTTTAATCTTTTTAAACATTTGGTTCTGTTTTTCAAGGAAAATGTGTCCATTTATCTTCAACAGTTTCCCTACTTGCTTGGCAGGTTCGGAACTGCATGCGATTCAGCATTTCCTGTGTGTTTTTCCTTGCACACATGAAATCTGTTCATGGTTATAATCTGAGCCACCTGGAATTGACAGAAGCTGTTCATATCAATGCGGGCTTCTATGGGTGTTGACAAAATCAAGGCTTTCTGCATGTTTGATTATTTTCAGCACTATCCAACTCCACCGTGTGCTACAAGAGATTTCTTAAAAGCTTCCTGCTGCTCCCAGCGCTCTTACGTGCTTACTGCATGGTGGAAGCTTTATACAATTAAGAAGATATTAAAACTGTTTTACGTATGGACATGTGTATGCGTACTTGTGCATCACATTAGACCTCACTAACGTAGCTGTTCTGTAAGCTGAGGACTGCTTTAGGCAATTAGGTCATTGCAAGTTTTATCCAGCCTTCTAGTCATACTTTTTCAGTTTTGAAAATCATCTTCCAAATCCAAAAGCTTGTTAGTTTTTTGTGGTTTTTTCTTTTTCTTTCTTAGTGTCTTATTTCATCTAGGAGATCCTCATTAAGATTTCATAAGCCATTTTGTGTTGTTTGGTTAGATCATAGCAGTTGCATCCAAGGTGATGAGAGTTGAAAAGTAGTAACCAGGTGTTTAATTCAAGGGCAACTGAGCCTCAAATGTGATCGAACATTGTTTTAATAATATGGTCTTTAGTCATTGTTACTGCTGGGCTGAAGAAAGGACTCTTGTCTCTTAAGTGTGTTACAATCTCAAGTTCTCACACCCTTCTGTCTTGGTACAAATGTGATTCCTGCGTGAAATTCCTGACATATTTGTTCTCTGAATTCAAGCAGTGTACTGCAGTTCGAGTTTTGTGGTGTCTGGCATAGGCAAGGATATTCTTCATCTTATATTTTAAGTGGAGTAGATATCCATAGTTACTGTGTTCTATATAATTTTGTGTACAATGATTTATTGCTGTATCCCCCTACCTGTTGAAATGGGTGCAGTTTTCTCTGAGTCATAGGGTTTGCTTTAGTAATCCATATAGCTCCTGTTTAATAACCTAAAGGAATGCTGTCTTACCTAGTAACACTTGATAGCTGTAGATACTCTCTGGTAATTCAAAATACAGACCTGTCAACACAACTAGAGGCTAGCTTTTTATGCTAATATTTAAAAGGCAATATTAGGACTTCTAAAGAAGACTTTTCAGTGTTTTTGAAGTGAAAATAAGTGCATCAAAAACATTAATTAAAAATACACTAAGTACCTGAGTAAAGAGTCTTCTCTAAACTTATGTTGATTTCTCTCTCCGATAGAAAACGGAGAGACCAGAAAACTAAGTAGAACAAAGTAAACTAACGTATTTTTCTTTAGAGTTCTAGGCAACTTGCATCACGATTTCACGAGCAGTTTGTTGTACGTGAAGACCTAATGGGTTTGGCCATTGGCACTCATGGTGCTAATATCCAGCAAGCCAGAAAGGTCCCTGGAGTGACTGCAATTGATCTTGATGAAGATACTTGCACATTCCATATTTACGGAGAGGTAAGTCCCCCGTTTTAGCCTTAAAATCATAAACAGTATCTGTTTCCTCAAGGTATTTTTTCTCTCATGCATCCGTCTTCTTTTAGGATCAAGACGCAGTGAAAAAGGCAAGAAGTTACCTTGAATTTGCTGAAGATGTCATACAAGTCCCAAGAAATTTAGTAGGTATGTCAGTTCTGGAGGCTAACTGTGTGATGCCTTGTGAGATCTCTTTATATTTAGAAGGGTGGCAGAATGAAGGTTTGAAGAAGTGCTCTTAATTAAAGGATTCCAGGTGGTAGAAAGTTCAGGGGGTTTTTTGTTTTCCAGCTCCATGCAGAACTTTCACAGACACTTTTACCATCAGTACATTGTAAGAAATTACCTCTGGATTTGCAGTTCTGGGATATCTTAACCTAGAAGCAATAGAGAGAGGTTTAAATACAAAGTAGAATAGATTCCATGGTCAGTCAAAGAATTAAATTAGTTCCTCCAAAGAGGTCCAGAAATTAGTTCAGCTATACAACAGCTGAATCTCTAGTCCCCTATTTTCCTAGTATATTTTGAATAATTTCTACGACTTGTATTTGTCTTTTTATTTCTGTCTCTTTACATCTGAAATGTAGTTTGTTTAGAAGCAGCACTGTGAAATAAACTGAATGCCTGGTTAACGTACCCAGTGATCAAGAAAATACCCCTCAGAAAATCTAATAGATTTTCATTATCAAACACAATTAAAAAAAAAAGTCCTCACGTACCTGTGCAGCCCTTGTGTTGGGGAAATCTTTTAATGAGCTTTTGATGCTACAAAGCAACATAAAAACATATGGCTCAATTCAGTAGATAAGAACATGGAAAATACAGTACAGCACAACGTACCACTGCAGCAAATATTTTAATAGGTTGTCAAGCAGAGGATGGAAGCTGGAGTTGAAGCAGTGTGAAATTCTGCAGCGGGACAGATACTTAGAAATGTGGCACCTCAGCTCTGGAATTAATTTAAAATGAGTAGTTTTCCTCACTCCCTCCTGGTTTTATTGATGATAAGTTAAAAACAATAAGCTGCCATGATTATTTTAGTTTGAGGTGGTTTTTTTTGGTTCTGTTTGTTGTTTAGAACTCTGCAATTATTTCTGGCTTGGCAGTTTTTGATTTCTAGTCTGTTTCTTGGCCTTGGATATTTTGGAATATAAAATTGGCTGAACTATATGCTCCATCCAAAATAAGCTATGTTTAATTTACTTATTTAGATTTCTAATAATTTGACAGAATAAATAATTTGCTTTGAAATGGCAGTTTTTTCTTTTACTACATTATTGATACATGGAATTTTTTATATAATGAAAATGTAAACATCTGACTCTTCTATTATCCTTCAGAAGTTTCAAATTGTACAACAACAAAACACCACCCAAGATGTTGCTTTTTTATTTTAAAGGCTATATGGAAGTTTAAAACCTGAAACTTAGGTTAAAAATGTATGTGTTTTAAGTTTTTTTTATGTATGTTGCTGAACAGTAATTGTAACTAAATATTTAATATTTAAGTATTTAAAAATTTATTTCTTTCTCTTGGAACAACCAGTGTAAGGTCTGTTCTTACTTGGTGTTGGTTTACTTGGCTTTTTAAAATCACTACCAAAGCTTCTTTATACTACTTAGTAAACTGCTGTTATTTTGGCTAGTGATGTGTAATGGAATAAAGTACTCAGAAGCAGCTTTGACACTGAGCAGCCTTTGCCATTAAGGAAGAACTTATTTGCCATATTATCAAGTTTTTCTACAAATATATAGGATTCACACATTCACAGTAGAAAAGTTGAAACACAAAACTGAAAGTTTATTTAGCTTTGAACAATAGAAACAAAGTTCCTTGTTGCTAATAGTGGGTTTTAATTTGCTCTTCATGGATTAATTGTATCAGCAAAACAATAGCTGTTATAGACTCAGTATTTTTTGCCTTTATTTCTGTGATGTGCCTAGGAACACACAGTTCATAGTTACATTTCTGTTACGTAGCTTTTTTGAGCTTTTCCTTAATGCTGTGACTGAAGGATATGGCCTTTCCTCATTACCTCACCAGCAGCTCAGTTTTCCACTCAGTCTTCAGACAGCAAGTTATTTTGCCTAGGTTGGAGAGGACTAAAGTTTCAATTTTCATTGTCTCAAATTAGAATGTCTGGTTCCAAAGATAAATGCATGCATTACTGGCAGTAGAGTATAATTTATTTCCATTTTTGTCTCTGACTTTTCAATGAATTTAGAGATACTTTAAAATAGTTTGTAAGAACTCAGGAGGAGAATTTTACATCTGGCTCAGTATCTTTTGGCAATATCAGAAAACTTCTAGCTCTAACTTCTGTGAACAAACTCAGAGCTTTGCTTTGTTCCATACCCAGAAAGGAGTCACAGCAAACGTTAGGGTGTTGTAAAAAGGGGTTTCATTTTGATTTTTATACGCAACCAGCAATGTTTATTTGTAAATCACTAAAGTTATTTTAAAGCTACCGAAGCAAATAAGTGTGCCAGATAATTAATATTTCTGTAATCAAGATGGATAATTGAAATAATTTTATACTAAGGTAAGTAATTTGTGATTGAATTTACTTTGTTCTCTTACAGGAACTCTGAAAAAGTAAACTTTATGCGGTAACAAACTTCTGTAATTAAGGGCCTCTCTTCCTCTGTGCTGCAGTGGTTGCCTTGGAACAGTACCAAAGTTAATGACCCAAGCTTATTTAGATGTTTTAATTCATGGCTCACTAACTAAATCTGTTTTGTGGAGTTTTAAGTTACTTTTGACAAGTTCTTGCACTGGTACTAAATACACTTGTTTAATTAGAGTGTAGCAATAATCTCAGGTTTGGGGAAAATCACTAAAAATGGAATGTTCTGTATGTCCTTTCTGTAGGAAAAGTAATAGGAAAAAATGGAAAACTGATTCAGGAGATAGTGGACAAATCTGGTGTTGTAAGAGTGAGAATTGAAGCTGAAAATGATAAAAATATTCCACAAGAAGAGGTATGTTTTTAGTTAATGTGATTTCTGTTTGTGTTAATTAGTGGTTATATTGTACCCAGTGGTAAAAGTAAATTCCTCGTTTCTTTGTAATGTATGAAAGTTTTGTGTGTTTCCTGATGTAATCTGTGTTTCCCTGTTAGTGTGTTTGAAAAATTCTTTCTGAAACTTTTTGGTCTTGTTAGCAGCCATGTTTCCCAACACATGCTAAGCTATAAATTAGTATATGTGAAACTTAGTGTTTCTGTTCATTGATCTAACTTTAGTTCCTTAGGGTTTTACCTAGTTTAATTTTTTTATAAGCTATTTCTGACATTGTAATAAAAGCCTTGTGCTTTATGTATAATGCTGTCTCTTTTTAAATATTGCCTAAGTTCACAGTAGCCTGTAAATTGTAACCTAAAGACAAATCAAGCATGAACAATGTGATACTGCAGGTTTGTGCAGGAAGGCTATCAGCCTTGCAAAGGGCCTTAATGAAGTCTTGAACTTTGTAATTTGAGGTGCTTTCATGTGGGGTTGTGTTGAGGGGAAAGGTTGCAGGTTTGCAAGGAGAGCTGCAGGCATGAAGCTTCTAACATCTCAGGGCAAAAATACTCCCCACAATTTCAAATGTGAAATGTGCTTAAAGGAAACTGAGCTGTCTTTACCTGGAAAACTAAATATGTACCAGGTGAGAACCTTTGCTATTGGAATAAGACATGAAATATGTTTCTGGAACTCTGCCACTCTTGCTTGAGTAGTTACTTTATCTTGTATTATCACGGTAAAACTATGCTGAAGACCCACAGTCCAATTTCCATCGTAAGTTCTTTTTGTACTTGTTTTGCATCTGTCTGAAAAAGTAAGATACTCGCTTTAGATTTAAAGGATTCACTGCTGTGTCATGTTTCATTTCTAGTGATTAATTCTTGCATCATAAAATTCTTGAACTAGCTTAAGCAAGAGGTGCTATTATTGCTGGAGGCTAAAACTTTCAGCATTTTTAATGCATCAGCACACAGAATAATAGAAGAGTAAAAAAGCAAGTAGTCGTGTCTGCAGTTAGTTTGTCAGGTTTGGTTTTGTTTTTTCTTCAGGCTTGAAAAAGGTTATTTTTTGAGGTTCTTCAGTCCAAGGAGCAGCTTTTAAAGATGAACTTGAAAGCTTTTTTTACCTGCCAAGCTTTTTGTTCATACTTTTCAATTTTACTTGTTAATGGCATTGCTAACAGTGGCATTGCTTACAGTGCTTAACATGTTAGTTGTGTCATAGCAGGAGCAACACAAAGGCCTGAGATCAAATCTTGGCGGGTAAGAGTTAGTTCTTGTAACTTTGTCTCATATCTGAAATAAGTGTGAATAAATCTTCCCATGTGTGAACTTATGTATGACAACCTTTCTTGTTGTAAAGAACAGTGGTTCAGTTTGGATACAGCATTGGGTTCTTCTTATGACTGAGATGTTAGAATACCACCTATAAATTTCAAGTGCTATTTCATAATTTCCATCACTTTGTAACAGGATCTTCAGGCTTTCCTTCACTTTAGAATGAGAGAGGTCCTGTGTGTTATAGTAGTAATGTTATTTTTATATCTACATTTCTAATGCATGTGAGGTCTGCTCAGTATTCACCACTGAAACTACGTTCAGGATTTGGCACTTTTGCTTTGGAGATAGAAATAAGGTTCGGTAACTAAGTACATTGCTTTGTATGGCTAAAATTGCTTGACATTGTTACTGGCTCTGTTCTTAATAGCTTGTGTTGCTGTACCTAGAATCCAGGGCTAAAAGCAACAAGAAGCCACTTTCTTAAAGGCCTCTAAGTCAGTTGTCTTGTGATCCTTAAATAATTGATAGTGTGTGCTAGTTAATGCCAGTTTAGTAGGAATTCCATTGCTCTTTATCAGGTTATATTAAATATTTATGAAACTTAAAATACCCCAGATGATAAAACGTTTCAGGTAACGATGCCTGTTGCTAAAGGATTGCCAGAGCTTATGAAAGTTAGTGTTCAGGTTTCGTAGGATTAGAGGATTTTAAGAATTTTCTTGCTATCTAATGCAAATATGTAAGATCTAACAGAATCTCTTTGTATGTAAGAGGAAAAATACCCAAACAAACAAGAAAAAAAACACACCCAAAAAGCAGACACAAATTATAGACTAGCCAGTCTTAGGGAACATCAGCATGCTCTGTGTGTATTAATCTTTGTTTAAAATATTTGTGTTTCATATCACTTTACTTCTGCAACAAGCCTCTGCCTTTGGAATGCAGTCCTGTGCAGGGTACAGTGGGAATCAAAGGTGTCTTTAGAGGTCCTTTAAATTAATGCAGTTGGTGCAGCCAAGCTCTGGGTCTGCAGTGACATGGGTTTCAGCAGCTGAGTGTTTGAGTCGTTAGGATTGTCTTCTGCAGGCCATGGTGAAGCTTATACTGCCGTGGTGAGGCTGCAGCTGGTACAAGAGTCAAGTAGTTTAAAGCTGGATCATTGGATCTGTGTGGGCTGCAATCACACCTCTGAAATGCTGCATAGGCATATTTTAGTGTCAGGAGTTCTGGTGTGGAAATTATCCCTGTGTCTGCTGAAGTGTAGTTGTTTTAAGTTCTCAGGGGCCCTTTTACATAGATTTCTTGGCCTGCTTTGGCTGCCTAAGGTACTCTTTGGATATTTATCTCCAGAGTTTATAATTTCAGCCATTAGAATTTCCAGCATTGCATTTTTGATGTTTGTTGAATCACTTAAAATGCTTGAAAGGTAAAAGAAATATAAGCGAGTAATTGTCACCTGAAGTACTTTTTGAATATTCTTTTGTTTGACTTTATTTGTAAAAGAGATTCTCAAAAGGATCAAGTTTGGTTTAAGACAGGGTGTTAATTTGATTATTTTTTTTAAGATCAAAGGTTTCCTTACTGATGTGTAGCCTAAGAGAACGTGGTGTGAGAGAATAGACATGTTCAGCAGAGGTGCTGTTAATTTTAGAGAGTTGATTTTTATTTTTTACTGTTTTTCAGAAAATAAAACTTTTGGCATTGTTACTTCTTTTTAAAAAGTGCTTTGCATAAAGGGAAATATTTTTCATTATCTAGTCTACATAAGAATTCAAATATACTACTACTTATTTCTTAATGGATGTTCATCCATGTTGTAAAAATTATGTTAAGGTTTCACAGTAATGCATTCAGTATTTGATGCGTGATCAGTAACCACAGGACTGCTGTAACTGTTTTTTAGGGCATGGTACCATTTGTGTTTGTGGGAACCAAGGATAGCATCACTAATGCAACTGTTCTTCTGGACTATCATCTTAATTATTTAAAGGTGAGGAAAATTTTGCTGCTTTACCACTGAAATTTTTCTATCAGTACTTGATACGATAAGATTATGAAAATCTCTTTGGGCTCCAAAGGCTGTTGAAAAATTGGTGTTAGGACAGGTTTTCAGTCATAAAAGGCTTCTTGTAAAAGGTGTATTTTAATAAAAGAATAATATATCTGAAAGATGGGGTGAAAATTTTTTTCCAGGATGCAAAATACAAAGAAATAATACAAAAATTTTTAAAAACATCTTTAAAAATACTGACAACTTTGTAAAAAGGAATAGTCAGTCCCTCATGCAAAGCAAGCAGCATTCACGCAGAGAACTTGCATACAGTGGGCATGTCATTCCAAAGCCCTAGACTTCTTTTAATGTAGTTAATTGGCATTTCAAGCTTGAAGATGCTTTGAGGCAATTCAGCTTTATATATTGTGTTTGCCTTCTGGTTCCCTAACTTCTGCAGTTGTGTGCAGTGCTCACTGTATTTTATATAGTGAGCAAAAGATACCTAACATTATTGCTTATGGTTACTTTTGCTGATAGGTATTACAGCCAGATGCTCAATCTTTGATGGCAGGGCCAGATGCCAACAGTATTGACTGCTTGGAAGTTAATTTAACTAAACAGGTTCTTGAACATCTGAAACTTTCATACCAGTCATAATTTGATACATGTCCAGTCTATGCATTAGCTGTCACTGAATTGTCTAGAATGCTAAGATTTCTTCTGAGAGGGAGAGACTTCTCAGAGGAGGTAGAAGAAGAAACAACTTTTGTTCCCTTAGTTACCTATGCAATAAACTGTACCTTCTAATCTTGTTTCTGGGGCACTTGAATTTTTCAGTGCTTTGGAGCAGAGATAGAGCAGCTCTGCAGCTGTGTCAGTAGAGGCAGAGAAGGACCACATGAAGACTAGTACTAAAAATCAAGCTGCTTTCTTGCATCATGATTATTCTTTGACAAAATATTTCTGGTTTAAGTTCCTTTGCCACCTTGAGTGGGTGCTTGCTTTTGAGTAGTACTTGAATGGGTACAGACATGTGAGCAGAAAGTGCTTTATAGACCCGCAATTTAATTTTTAGATTATTCAGTTCATTGTCAATTAGGGTCACCTTCTCCTAGTACTGCCTTTCATAGTGTTCTGAACATACTACAGCAATGTTCATCAGTCCATATAACAACTAGAGGATAAATCCTTGTCTTGGAGGTTTTGATCCCAGCCTTATCATCTCTTCTAACATACACACAAAATGTTACCATCTTAGCAGCCCATTGCCTTATGGTTCACTTTTGGAATAACGTCCTCCAGTTCACTGACAAGAAGTGGAACTGACCTTTAAGACTTTCTCTGTTTCTGTGCCTCCAGGCAAAGTTTATTAAGGAAACTTTTTGTTAGATACACAATAGGACATCAACATCATATGTACTGTAGCAATTCACAGTAGTGAAGAAATCAGACTTGGCTGGAGTAACAGTTACATAGTGAAGTTTCAGAATTCTGAGGGGAAGGAGACAGATCAGTACCAGGATCACAGCCCCAGGAGAGTGGACTTGAATTGTTCAGGGATCTGCTTGGAAAAATCCCATGGGATCCACTCCTAGAAAGAAAACAGGTCTGGGACAGCTGGCTGATACTTAAAGAATCACCTTCTCCAAGTTCAAGAATAATCCATCTTGGTATGCAGGTAGTCACAAAATTAACAGGAGGCCTGCATGGGTGAACAGGATGCTTCTCTCAAAAATCAAATATAAAAAGAAAGCCTAGAAGGGTGGAAGTAAGGGCAGGTGGCCCATGAGGAATATCAAGACACAGTAGTATTTGAGAAGGTGAAGTCCACCTGGAGTTGAATACAGCATGAGATGTGAAGGGCAACAAGAAGGGCTTCTACAGTTATACTGGCAGTAGAAGGAATACTACAGAAAATGCAGGCCTGCTGCTGAATGGAGCAGGGAACTTTTTCACAGAGGAAAAGGATGAAGATACCAGCTACTGTCTTCACTTTGGTTTGGTGGTTTGGTTTTTTTAAGATTTTTACTAAGGAGTACCAGGCTCCTGAAGCCAATAGGAAAGTCTGGAGTAATGAAGACTTGCCCTTCTTAAAAGAAGATTGAGTTAGGGAACATCCCTCGGAAGAAAGCCCAGGATACACACAAGTCAGTGGGACCTGATGAGATGCATCCCTAAGTGCCGAGGGATCTTGTCAAAGGCCTAGTTGGACTGGGTGACTTCCAGAGGTCCTTCCCAATATCACACTAAAACTTTGATAAATAGCTTCCCAATGGATTTTTTTTTTTTAAAGGCAGTAACAACCCCAACAAACCCACAAAAAATGAACAACAAGAAAGATTGTTGCCACTTTGAGATGTTGTCTAGCTGACATCAAAACCTGACAAAAGTGCTCTCTGAATATGTCACTGTAGATAATTACTGTTTGTGTTTATTTCTGTTAGTAGCAATGCGTGGGAAGAATTTCTGTGCCTGAGTTACAGCACTTTGCTAACTCTGCTTTTATGTTTCTTTACTTCCTTGGTGTTATTTATTAGAATTAAGGAGAAGTTAACAGCAGTGTAACCTCTCTAATGAAACAGTACTACTACATCATCATTTGATATTTAGATTTGTTACATGCAACAGTGTAAGAAGCTTGTATTGGGATCTTAAAAGTTTAAATTACGTCATCGTTGAAATAATATAAATGGGTATTACTGCATTGACAAGTAAAGGAATATTAATATCTCTGTTTAAAGAATGTATAACTTCCTTAATGATAAAGATCTCATAAACTTAATACTGAAGCATAGTTGACTGTCCTGAAAACCGTTGATCAGAGTGCTTTTTCTTGATATATCCATTTCAAACAAACTTGCCAGCTGTGCCACTAGGAGAACTGGTAAAGAAATTATTTTCAAAGATGAATTACTATTTAATGCTTAAATAGATTATTAGTTGCAGTACTTAGGTTTTTTCTGACTGCTGCATGTCTGTACATTCAGGTGATTAACCAGTGGTTACATGTGACTTGCTATGCTTTGTGTAGGAAGTGGACCAGCTGCGGTTGGAAAGGTTGCAAATTGATGAGCAGCTTCGACAGATTGGAGCTACTTCTAGGCCACCACCAAATCGTACAGATAAGGAAAAAGGGTACATGACTGATGATGGTCCAGGACTTGGACGTGGTAGTCGACCTTACAGAAACAGAGGGCATAGCAGGCGTGGTCCAGGCTATGCTTCAGGTAGGTATCTAGAAGCACACTTAGTTTTTAAGAGTGGCTTGTTAATGTCTGGATTTGTTGAAAAAGGAACTGAACTTGGAAACAGAGCAGTTAAAACAGAAGTTCAGTTAATACAGAGTTACTAATATTTGAAGATTATACAGACCTTTACGTTTTTAATAGAAGAACATAGTCACAAAAATGTAGTGTTCCTCTAAAACCTCGTAAAAACTCATTAGTGGTTTTCAGGATTGTACTGCTTAGGATTGTACTTTTTCAGAGCAATCTATTGCTTCATTACTCATGAGGTAGGTCAGCTGGTGCTGTCCTGACTGAAAAATCTGTAGTATGAGCTTAGTAAGACATTCTTAGCTTACGTTGTACATAGGCACAACAACATTAATTTTGTATTAAGTCCTTCTACTTAAGCTCCCCTGGCTAATAACAGGGATTTGGAGGTGTGGGGGGGCCGGAGGTGGCGGGGGGGACGGACGACGAGAAGAACCAGCTTTTATCAGCGAAGATTTTCTGTTAAGCGGAAGAATTATGGCCAGCTATTTTTGGTTTGATAACATTTCTAGCGTTCTTTGTTCTTTGCTTTTGTAGTGTGTGCTACAGGGTGTTTCATGATGATTATTTTTCCTTTCCTTGCAGTGGTGAGTGGAGGCAGGGCAGGTTATGTTTGGAACTGAACTTTAGGAACAAGTCTAGTCTGTTCTTAAGTTTTACTAGACTAACTACATTTGCATAGTACATTCAGGCTGATAACACCAAGTAACTATAAATGTATGGTACAATTACTTAACCTTAAAAATACTTAGAACTTACGTCTGTCTCGACTCTTTGAAGAAGCAGTGTACACTATGCACATTTGTGTTGTGTGCTATAGAGGTTGAGAGGCAAAAAAACCCCCAGAACTGTGTATTAGAGAAAAAAAAAATAGAGTTTTCATTCTACTCTAGTATTTTCGTGCTAAGCTACACTGGCATGTTTGGATTTTTTTATCCTCTTGATAGGAACTAATTCTGAAGCATCAAATGCTTCTGAAACAGAATCTGATCACAGAGATGAACTCAGCGATTGGTCAGCAGCCCCAGCAGAAGAGGAGCGAGACAACTACCTTCGTAGAGGAGATGGGCGAAGACGTGGAGGTGGTGCAAGAGGGCAAGGAGGGAGGGGTCGTGGAGGATTCAAAGGTAAATGTAGACCTAATTTTGAAAGAGGTCAGTGTTGGAATCCTTAAGTGAGCTTGCTTCTGTTAGCCCTGTTTTGTCATCATCTCTTAGCCTCCTAGCATTCTGGTGTCCCTCTCCTGAATTCTCTTTGTTGATCGTATCTTATTTCATATACGTTGAACGTTGAGCAGAGGGGAATAATTCCTCCTTTTGACCTGACGGCCACCCTCCTACTAACCCAACCCAATTCAGTTATCTGTCACTGTTGCAAGAGCACAGTGATGTCTTACCCAAGTTTTTGACCACCAGAACACTCCTTTTGTGTGGAGCTTCTGCATACACAGTCCACAGTGTGTGCTATTCCGTGGGTTATTCTGTTAAAGCTGTGGGACTTGGGATTCATGTTAAAGGTGATGAGTTTTCTGTTACCTATTTCTTCAGCTTGTTGAGGTCCTTGTGATAAGCAGACCTGAGTTCCATTGTATCAAACCACTTCCCATAGTTTGTCACCTGCAGAATTACTGAGGAGACATTGCATCCCAGTGTGTCTTCATACATTATGTAAGGCCTTTATTCTCTATGTAAATTTATTGGGATAGCATTCAAAATACTTCGTTTTTCTAACATGTACATTGACTTCAATTTGTAGGTTTTGCTATCACATGTGCAGGTCAGGGAATCAAATTCTAGTTTGTCATTGGATATAGAAAAATCTTTTATCTCACTCATTCAACTATCCACATTCCCATCATCTTGTATTTGATCTTCATGCAACAGGATTATATTAGGTTGTAATTTGTGTTCAACGGAAAGGAACAGGCAAGTGTAAGATGGGAAAACATGTGATACTTCATTACATTTCTTTGTTTTAAATATTTTTGTCTACAACCCTGCTTATTGCTTGAAATGTTTTTTCAAAGTGAGTATTGCTTAATTTCATAAGATTTTTTTTTTAAAAAAAAAAAAGGTAATGTGGCATTTAGAATCGCAGAATCTCCTGAGTTGGCAGGTACCCATAAGGATTAAGTCAACTTCTGGCTCCACAGGGGGCCAGACAAGTCAGAGACTGAGTGCAGTGTCCAGATGATTCTTGAAGACGGTCAACCTCAGTGCTGTTTAGAAAGCTCATAAGCCATTAGAAAACATGTGAACAGGTTAAATCTTAGTAAAGATGACTATACTCCTTTCCTCTGGCTTACTGCTTTGAGAGATGTTTTTACTTCAGTCAGTCTTTTCTAAACTGTGGTGTTTTTAAACACTCTGGCTTTGTCTACTTTGATTAACAGGAGAATGTGTTTTCTTAGTGATTCTTGTTTAAAGAATATTTTTTTAAAAATGTTTAGCATGCAAATTTTTAATTAATTCCGTATTATGCTTCCATAAATTTTAGGTAAAAGATGATCATATGTACTTGTAAAAAAACCCCATTAATTAACTTTTCTTACAGGAAACGATGAACAGACACGAACAGATAACCGTCAGCGTAACTCAAGAGATGCAAAAGGGAGAACAGCAGACGGATCTCTTGAGGTAACTTTTCTCTTATTGGAACTCTGCGCTGTTTAAAATTGCTTAGGTGTCCTGTAGTGACATTAGCATCCTCAAGGTTACACAGTAGTCTTGTGGTTCCTTGTTCCCTGATGCCCTAATCAGATGAGTACTGTTTCATTTTGTAATACATACACAGTAATCTGTGTATATCAAGTTGCATAAAGATGCAGTGTTGTAGTATTAGCTTTGCCCTCTCGTTGGTCAGAACTCTGATCATGAGTCCCAAGGATTTACTAATCAGCTTGATGTCAGTCTTTGTTCTTACTAGCTTTTTGTTTTTAGTGGTTCGTTCTTGCTGCATTGTCTGTTGTTGTCTGTCGCCTATATACCTGAGGGAGGAGAATCCTTAACGCTTTACATAAAGTGTGTTGTAGCCAGAGTCTTCAGAGTAAGAAAGATTAAACTTCAGAAACTACCTTCACTACTAAATGAAACATTTGCAATTGAAGGCTATGCAGTCTAGAAAGTAAGTTAAAAATGCATATCAAGAAACTGTTCAAGTCATACATTGAAATATTTTATAACATTAAATATTTTATAGTCTTTTATAAATATATTTCTCCAATTTTTCCAAATATGTTTTGTTGTGTAAAGTTGTTCAGGCTTATATGTTATATGTGTATACATATATGTGTTAAGTTTCCCCATGTGGAAACTTACTTCAAATGATAAGATGCAAACCTTCTACCATCTCTTACTGCATTTATTTGTATACAAATAGAAAGATGGATTTTTGGAAGTGAAAGGCTTTTCCAAAGTTCCCTCTGCTATTAGCTGTTCAACTTTCTCTTGCACAAACACAGGACCTTGGAGGCTTTTTGGTTTGGATTTTTGTTTGGCTTTATTTTTTTTTTAAGGTCACTAGTGTGTGGCATTTCAGAACAGAAAAGAATTCATACACCCTGCATTTCAGCTGGATACATTTTAACAAAGCCATAAGGGTGTAGTCCTGTTGTGTCTTTGGACTATTAAATAGCGATCCTCCCAGGCCGCTGAGGTAGTGAATGCGTAAGGGGTGGATGAAAGGAAGGGAATGCTTTATATAACTCTGACTTGTTCCAGATCAGAATTGACTGCAATAATGAAAGGAGTGTCCACACTAAAACATTACAGAATACCTCCAGTGAAGGTAGTCGGCTGCGCACGGGTAAAGAACGTAATCAGAAGAAAGAGAAGGCGGACAGCGCAGATGGTCAACAGCCGCTGGTGAATGGTGTACCCTAAACTGCATAACTCTGAAGTCATATTTCCTATACTGTTTCAGTAATTCCTATTCCATGTTAGAGAAACTTGTTAGGCCAAAGACAAATAGTAGGCAAGATGGCGCAGGGCATGAAATGAACATATGTTCTCTGTTAGCCTTTTTTAACATCAACAGTATGCAGTTGTTTTCAGAATAAGAAGTTATTCAAATATTTGCATAAAAATATCTGAATTTCCGAAAACCGCTTTCAAGTACATATTGCAGTTCAAACAATGAAAGATTCCTTTTTGTTTGTTTTAAAAATACTGAGCTGTGCATTGGTAAACTTTCTGTTCAGTTGTACCATTTTAACACACCGGGTCAAATTCACTGCTCAATTTCAATTTTCAGAATAAATAGTGTTTGCAGTAATCAAATTGGCTTCTGTTTTCAATCTAACTTACAAGTTCTTCATGAAATGCTATGTCGTTTTATGTCCTGTGTCAGTTCACATTCTGGTCCACCTTTTTCAATATTTTAGTGGACTCTGAAATATGTGTGATGTAACAGTTGTCATTTTCATTAGCAAAAAAGTTGTATGATCTGTGCCTTTTTTATATCTTGGCAGGTAGGAATATTATATTTGGATGCAGAAATCAGGGAAGATGAGTTGGTAACACTAAATGTAAAATATATGTAGCAATCCTTGTCAGACGTTAGTACTTTATAGACAAGTGCATGCTTTCCATAATTTTTCCTTACATAAACATTGAGTTAGGCAGTTATAAGAATAGGAAATTTATTTTGCACTGAAGATTTGGCAAATAGTGTTATTGAAAAAGGGGTGTAATTTTTTTCTCTGTAGGCAGTACAGAAGCTTTTTTTTAAAAAAAAAAATTTAAAAAAACATCCATTGTGGAAAACTAAAAAACTCATTGTTACTGAGGGAACAAGTGTAACGTGTTCACAAGCTAGTAATGTGTGCCTGCTATTTGGCCAGATGACCAGTTTAAAGCACTGATGTTTTTCATTGTCCCAAAATTTTTTTAATTGTTTATTTTAATTCAGGGACTATCTCAGGAGAGGTAGGAAGAAAATCACATGTAACACCCTGGGAAATACAGATATAATAGTCGGAGGTATTGGAGGTAGAACAAAAAGTCATCATACGCTGAGGTACAAAGTCTGCGTTACCAGCCAATTTGAAGGTGTCATAGGATTTGATCCGAAATACAGTCATACGCCAGGGAAGGATGGGAAGTAGTGGGAGGAGCTGTGCTTTATTTCTGATCACATATTAAACTTACTGGGCAAAACTGTATGAGGATGTTCATTTTAATCCATTTTTTGTTCCAATTACTTCAGAAGGAGAGCCACTGTTCATGTACAGAATTTTACAAACTTGACCTTGCCTCTGATGTACTTTGTGAGTTTTGTTTCTTTGCTTTTTTCATTCTTTTTTTTCCTTGCATACAGGTGAGCATACTAAAAACGGCAACGAACTGCACATGATTTAACAAATATAAAAATGTCTTAAAAAGTATTGCCAAACATTAATGTTGATTTCTAGTTATTTATTTTGGGAATGTATAGTATTTGAAAACAGAAATTGGTACCTTGCACACATCATCTGTAAGCTGTTTGGTTTAAAATACTGTAGATAATTAACCAAGGTAGACTGACCTTGTAATGTATCTGCTCTTGGGCAATATTCTCTGTACATATTAGCTACAACAGATTGGATTTTATGTTGACATTTGTTTGGTTATAGTGCAATATATTTTGTATGCAAGCAGTTTCAATAAAGTTTGATCTTCCTCTGCTAACTGATGTTGATGCAATCCTTATAAATGATTGCTTTTAAAAATCTCAACTTTAGAAAGTAATTCTTTGTTTAGACTTTAACTGTAGCCATTGTTTATTTACACGTTTTAGGAGACTTAAATTACCAGTTTTCAAAAATATGACACATAATGCTCAAGAAAATGCAATCTAATTATGAAATGGTACAGTACCTGTTGAGTTGTCACACTACATGCACTATATTTCTCACATTCAGTGGTTGAGTTCACTAAGGTGCTAACTAGGTTAAATGTGAAATTACTAAACAGCAGTCTGACTATAGCTGCATTCCGTTTCCAAGTGCATTTTGGGGTTATGACCTTTTCCAGTATTTGTGTGCTTAACATGTATCCCTTTCAATTCAAATCCCAGTGTTTTTAAATGTTATTAAATTTCAACAAATTAAACTGTGAACCTAAATGTACGATTTTATTTTGAAAAGTCATGTTGTTACGGAACTTACAAGTGGAACAAATGTCTGATGCTTGAGTTCAGATCCGTCCTATTGGTAACTTATAAACTATGGTCTAATGAATTAAAATTATTTTTAAAATAAAGTTCTTTAAAAAGAGTGAGAGGTATTTGTGAGTGATACCAAAGCCTAAATTCAGTAGGGTTAAGCTCAAAGCCTATGAGTTAACAAATGCTTATGAAAATAGAAAGTTTGTGTTTCCTTCCTATACTAGATTGGTTATTGATGGTGGGATGTAAGGATTTTCAGAGTTGGTATAAAACCAAGGAAAAAAATTACAGCTTTTTTGAAATGGATCAAAGTCTCTATGAGCATCTATGAGTTGAAGAGGCAAATAGGTTTAGTTTCTTGAATACAGAAATTAACTTACAGAGGAGCTTTTCCAGCCTTTTGTCTCAAATATCAAATTTTCTGTACCATGCGTGCTTCTAACAAGCCAGAAACAAGATTAAGTCCTCCAGGTATCATACTGGGTGTAGACTCTGTGTTCTTTGTAGGAGCCCTTATTGTGAAATACACTGTGATTCAGGGAAGTTCTATTTCTCTACAAAAACCCTTCAGTATTGAATCTTAAAAGAGAATATAGATTAATTACCTTACAGAGAGTATATTGCTCAGTCACTTCAGGAACTCTGCTGTATAGTCCCGGTAAGTGACATTTTGTAGTAATTAGCAAGAAAAAAGGTGGTATCCAATTTATTTTTTAGCCTGCGTATTGTTTTGCATATTGTTGATTTTTTTTCCAGGTCCAGTAAGACTCGTAGTGAAACACCTGTCTTGAGGGGTGGGGGAAGATGATGATACTGGGTCTCGTGGCTACTTCAAAGAATTTTTTTAAATGACAGGGATTAGCTTGATGTAACTTCTGCAGTAGTGTGTTACCAGCTTGTTTGTCCTCCACTTGAACTTAACAGTACTTTAAATAGTGTCTTTTAGGATGAAAACCTGAATTTTCCATCCATGCTCACATCCATGAAAATCAGGGTGATGAGAAGAACTTACCGTAATATGTTCTATAGCTTTATATATGTTAAGAAAAGTGAATCTAGTTCTGAGTTCAGTGTTCCAAATATATTCATTTGACTTGCAAGGTGGTTCTTGCCAGAGTTTCATTAGGCTGAAGCACAGCATAGCTTTCATGTCATATGTTCATGCTGCTCAGATTTACTACAACAGCTCTTTACCCCTCAGCAGTATGAGTTTGTGAAAGAGACTGTCTGTGGTCTTTTGCCTGCATCGGGGTGACTTTTTTCTATTTTTTAATGTACCCCACATCTGTCACTCCTGCTTTCAGGGTTATGAAGATCATCCATCTTGAGCAGCTCGTCATGGAGATAAATAATTGCTACTAAACCATGATTATGAATCAGTTGCTACTATTACTTTATGTTTTTTAAAGATTTCTTCACAGTAGGCTTCAGTGAAGTAATTCTTGGTACTTGGAGTACAGCAGTTGATAAAAAGAGCAGCAATTGTAGATCATTCGTGGATGATTCAATAGGAAAAGACTTTTTCTTATATTTTTTGTACTGCATATAAGAAACTAGTTTCCAATAAAAGCCTTTAATCTAAAGCAAGAAAAAGAATCCCGTTTTAGTCTGTATAACTGACTAGGGACTTGACTGTTGCAGAAATGGTGTAACAAAGCATTGTTTGGGGTATTGAATGTGCTTTTTTGGCTAGTTGATTCAGGTTGAGCCTTAAGTATCAACTACAGTTACAGCAGGGAGAGTCAACAGTCCTAAATTGAATGAAATAATTAAGTGGCCAACATAAAATTGGGGGGGTTGGGGCAGTTTTCTTGTTTCTGAAAAGTCCTGTATTTGTGCATCACATGATGCAGTGTTCCATGAGAGTAATCAACGTGGAAAATCTTAATTGCATATGAAATCATATGCTTCAGCAAATGAAGACTGGCTGTTCTGTTGGATGTTTCTAAGTATCTTCTCATTGGTACTATTGTTTCTGTCTAGTCTGTGTATGGAACGAACGAATGAAATTGGGGATATTGTGTATTGTTGCTTATATTAGCAAGCTAATGCTGCGTACAAATTACTTTAAAGTCACCCTTTAAACTCATTACTCAATTAGCTGAAATGAAAAAACCCACAACATTTGCATGTGAATAGAGAACTTTTTCCAAGATGGCTTATCTGTTCAGATGGCTGTGCTGCACATGTGTTTTCTAAATCATAATACTGCTGGAGGTGGCTTGACTGGAGAACTGTGGATCTGGGGGCATCTGTGTTTACTTCATTTTAAAAAACACTGTTCCTAGTCTATTCCAAGAGCTTTTCCTTAATAAAAGGAATGGAAATGTTTAAGGATGTGTGTCAGACCACTTTACTTCAAGTGTGTGTGTGTATTTGGTGAGCCTATGGGATCATCCTGTTACCTAATTAATTCACATTTAATGGATTATTGGGAAGCAATAACTTAAGGACTTGGATCAAAGTGTATTTTGATGTCTTGAGGGGTCTGTTACCCACTCTGCATGGAGGGGTGCGTGTTTTTCAGACTGAACTATGAATGGTAGTAGCATAAATTTGGGGTTAACTTTGCCAGTTGAAAGACTAAGATTAATTTTTTTCTCCAGACTGCGTGTGCAGCTTTCTTCTGTCTCCTTGGATGCATTTATCACACCCGAGTGGCACCATAGTAACAGGGAGCCCATTGTGATGAGTTTTGTTGACATGTCACTGTGTAACACATCTGTAGGTGCAGTGCTCTGCAGTAGCTGTGCTCTTCCAGCAGTAGCGGAGAAGACAGCTAAAGCAGTATGTAATGGGGAAAAACTGGAATTCTTGCCATCTCTCTTGTTTTCCTTCTCCTGGGGGGTGTTTTCCTCTTCAAAATTTGTCTTGGATGGCATTAGATTTTGATAGATAGCCTGGAAAACATTATTCCTGTCTTCTTCAGAAATAACTTCATGTTTAATGACCAAAGCAAAGTCTCTGTGTGGAACAGTGTGTGTGTGTGTGTGTGTATTTGACTCCACAGCCCAAGTCCTTCCTAGTGGCAGGAAAGCTTTCATCACTTGCCAGGAGTGCTGGGAGACCAGACCCATCAAAGGCCAATACCTGTGTAAAATGCAATCCTCCTTTTCCCTGCATTGCGTGTCAGAAAATGGGGCAGTCCTCCATTAGCAATGCTAACAAAATAATCCAGTTTTAAGCTGTTTTAATAACTAAATATATGTAGTAATAAATGAAAAAGACCTTTTCAGGGTAACAGCAGGAGCAGCCGGCAAAGTGTAATGTAGCATCTGGCAAAGCACTCTTCAGGGGTTGGCTGGAGGTAAAAAACCCAGCTTAAACCTGCTGTTAAATTGCTATAAATGAGTTGGGGATTTCTAAAAGTATTTTTATCCATAATATCTTTTTGAAACACCTTTTAAAAATTGTTGTTTATCAAAGCATCTCATCTTTCAAGGCTGAAGAATTCAATGAGCTAAACTAGAAGTCAGTTGTAAGCTTCCACCAATTTTTAGTTCTTCAGTCCTGAGTGTGTTTGTTAAAGCTGGATTAAAATTTTAAGCTAAAAGTGATCTTTTTAGGGTGTCAGCTGTCCAGTTCTGGGGTGCTTCAGAGAGATGATTTTTTGGCTTGTCCATTAACAAGATACTTCCTTTATTTCTCTTTAAATGTGTAATTTATTCAAAATTACTTACTACAAAAAAAGGTTTTACTGGGTTGGGCAGCCTCCTTATTGGAAGGAAAAAGGGAAAACAAAACGTAGCCCTGCTCTGAGCAGTTGTCTGCTGTCATGTTCTAGTCTGCAAATACAGACTTAAGCTGAGTAACTTTTACGCATCATATCCCTGTACCTGTGACTCCTGTTGGTTTTATTGCAGTAATGCTGCTCTTCAGCACCCGTCTAGTGTGGAACTACACAGTACTGATTCTGCTTTGTCTCATTAATTCAAGTGAGTATTGCAAGGAGTCTTTTCATAGAAGCAGCAAGTATTTGTACTAGTATGAAGTTGCATTTACAGTGTTGACTTGGTAATGATTGGGAAAACCTGAAAAATATGAGCAGTTACATACTCTAGCTGGGATGGATCAGTCCTGACACTTTTAAGCTTCATGTAGATTGTGTATATATAATTATATATAATTAAATAAATGTTTTCCCCCACAACTATAGTTCCCATTTCCCTCTGTATGAGAAACAAATGCTGCTTTTTTTCATACCTGGCTGTGTACCTTACTTTCATTTTACCTTTGATTTAAAGATTCTTCTGTTTTTCTCCACTTTGACTTTTCTTTCCTCCTAAGCACTCAGTTAAAGGTGTGCCTGGAATCTGTCGAGATTCGATGCATTTGCTTACTACAGCAGGTGGCTCAAGATAGTTAGCAAAGGGTTTTGGCTGATAACTTGCACACACAGAAGTTAAATTTGGTTATCTGATGTGTAATGGATCAGCCCACACATGAAGCTTGCATTTGATCCTTCATGCACTGAGAAACCAACCTTGAGAGAGAAGCTTTTCAGATCGTGGCGAGAGGCTCAGTTGCTGCAACTGTCACTGTAAATTGCCTCTGTGATACCTAGATGAGGAAGTAGTTCTGCCTTAAAAAAATAAAGGCAAAAATGTTTTTCTAGGGTGTGTGTGAGCCCTTAGATATAAATGTGATTCATAAGTACGTGATGCAGCTCAGCTTGCGCTGATCAGCGGTGCCCATTAAAGCGATGTCTATGGCTTGTGTCTCTTTACTGTCACAAGAGCTTAATGTTGTAGGACAGCCATGGTCATACTTCCAGATAATTCTTACCAAACTCTCGGATACCTTATGTCATGAACTAGCTGTGCAATCATTACAGAAATCTTCAGAAGTTTCTGTTCTTCTGTCCTGATTACTGGCACAGGGGCCCATGACACAGCTGTTCATTCGTGTGAACTCTGCTGGTCACATTTGTTACACGTTGGTTTCAGGTTCTCTATTTTGACTCAGGTTCAGCTCTCCCTACTCTGATGCTGCTCTCTCCCTGTGGAGTCTCATATGGCACAAAAGAGGCAAGTTGTGCCCCAGGGCAAAAAGGATTTATACACTTGGGGCTCCTCACGCTGCTGGTTGAATAATCATCCAGAGGCCTGAGGTTGCTTACTCCCTTAGCTTTTGGTTAGGCCATGCTCTTGCTTCTATTCACACGGAACTGTAATGCTGTCAAATGCCTGTAGATAAACTCCCTTGCTGAGAGCTACTAATGTTGTGAATGGTGAAGTTTCTCATGGAGAGAGAAAAGCAAGCAAGTAGGAATTTATTTTTTTTTCTTTCCCCTCCCTCTTGTAGGGGGGTTGCAACAGAAGGGTCCCCACCCTGATTTGTCCTTTTGGTTTAATGAAACAGAGATACAGTGAGGCAACAAGGCTTACTAAGTCACATTTTTTGGAGCAGTGTAAGTGAAAGGTGATGGAGTAGTCCCAGAACCGTGAATCACTAGGGTTTGGGAAAATACTCCAGTACCTCTATATTTGGGGATGTTTGGTTCTTTTCTACACAACTGCTGTAGGTCACTCTCCTGTCCCAACATCTTGTTTGGATGCACGTTTAGTTGTACCTGATAAAGCTGCTTTTTGCTGCGTTTCTGTGCTTCAGTTGGGGTCTGATCTTTATCCAAAAGTAAGGCTGAAAGTTCTGCCTGCATACACATAAGAGAAGTACATCTCTAGGTGTGACACAGCTTCCATGTAACCTGCACCTTACAGGTAAAGAGTAGGGCTTTTTATCTTGACAATTTCCACCTGAATGGATTCCTTAATTTAAATTTTGCAGCTTTAGTTCTTTACTCGTTGTGGTTCATGAAGCAATTTGAAGCAATATAATTGAATACAACAGAAAGACATCTATGCTTAACCTTGCTAGCCATCAGCAGTCACAATTCATAACGACTATAAATGCCTTCATAATGAAAGATAATCAGTATGAAAATGTCATTGCATTTAATTAATTATGGATATTTTTGTGGTAATGAGCTAATCATTATGAGCTTTCAGGTTTTGCACCACCAAGTCAGCGTGTTTTAGAAAAAATTGAAGCAGCACCTCATACATTGAACATGAAACTGAAAGATGCCTATGAACTTCACTTAAGCTTCTTCAAGCCAGTGAGTAAGTGTCACTTCATCGCTGCAGCACAGTTTCTCTCTTCCCTTTCCCCTTCTTTTGCCCTACTTCCACACCACCTTCCCAGCCCTTGGCATGTAGCACATTTAAAACCCTCAGTCTGATGCTGTAAAACTCACTAAAGCTCTTCAATGCCCCTTTGGGACAATCATAAATTTGCTTCTGGTGTGTTATGACCCTACTACAAATCCCTTTACCAGCGATGGGACTGTACTGGAAATGCTGGACAGCTTGGTGTAGGATCTACCTTGCCCAGCATTGTTGTGTTTAACCTGAGCTAGTTTTCCAGTCTCCTCGTGCACAGAGGAGAAAGAGGGCGATTTGGCACATCCCAAGTGAGAGAAGGGCAGTAGTGTCTCTGCCCCTGGCTGAGGAGGGCTCTGGGGACTTTAGCTTCAACTGAACTGCTCACCTCTTATACTGCCCAAGCTGCTGATGTTTGGCAGCTGCTGTGAAAGTGCCATAAGGGATGTGATACCAAGTTTTACAGGAATTGAGACATGTACCACTCATAACTATCTTGTACACTTAAGCCCTTCCCACAGAGGACCTCATGATTATCACTAAATCAGTTATGAAACAGCAGAATTTTGAAAGTTCTTAAATATTTTGTTCAATAACTAGATAGGGTATCTTGATAGTTTCTTCCTATCAGCTGATTTTTCAGCTGCATGTAGAAACATGCAATTAGTGCCAGAGAGATGTTTAGTTGCACTATATTTTATGCTGTGCCCTTAAAAAAAAATTGTCTTAAATTTCTGAGTTTTATAATTAGAAACAGCCCAGTCAGGAAATGTAGTTTGTCTTTCCCACTTACTTTACACACTGAAGTGCAAGGAAGTGGCACAGCAGTGTTTAGATTCACTTTGTAAATGGTTCTTACTGAAACAAAGCAAATTAGATCTTGTATGGCATGCTTTTAGCTTTTCTGTTAATTTTAATATAAAGATTTATTAGGTTTTGGGAGAGAACATACATGAAAATCAATGATAGTGTTCTCTGGCTGATTTTACCCTTTCAAAGCATACTGGGGACACCAAAACGGTAACTTCCCTCCACTTGAACGTTGCTCCTAGAAAAGAAATCTTATATTTATTTCCTTCTTGTTGTTTTTTGTTTTTTTTTTAAGCATGCAGTCTCAAAGGTGAACAAACCTTAATTCCTTGCCATGTAGGAGAGGGCCTTAACATAACTAAATGCTTGGAAAATAAATGTTGTCCTTCCAAAACCAACCGCGAAGTGAGCTGCTACATGCCGTTTAAAGATGGTGAGTATCCTTGTTTAGATCACTGCCTCCTGCCACATGCCAAACACTGCTTCTTGCCAGACAATGCCATTTTGATTTCCATTTCTTCCTTTAGTTTTTCAGGTCACCACCTTCTTTGGTTCCTGGGAGCATACAAACAGGAGGGGAATCAACTTTTTAAAAGGGCAGACAATGGCAGGACAAGGGGGCATGGACTAAAGCTAAGGGAGGGAGGGGTTAGATTAGGTATTGGGGGGAAGTTCTTTACAGAGAGAGTGGTGAGGGGCTGGAACAGGCTGCCCAGAGAGGGGGTGGATGCCCCATCCCTGGAGGTGTTCAAGGCCAGGTTGGATGGGGCCCTGGGCAACCTTGTGTGGCCCTGCCTGTGGCAGGGGGTTGGAGCTCTGTGATCCTTGGGGTTCCTTCCAACCCAGGCTATTCTATGATTTTATGATTCTATGATACAAAGCACGTGTAAGCTTGCATTTATTTCTGTGTATCTATATTAATACAGAAAACAACTCATTGGTAAAGAATTGTCTGCATACCTTGTCAACCCCAGCACACGCAATGGGATAATAGTTATAGTCACATATATTAGTACAAAGAATGGAGTGAAGGCTTTATTTGTGGAAAGGGGGGTTTAATCCGAAATAGTAGTGGCTCTGAAGAAAAGGTGAAGGAACTGAATGTATTAAATCTGGTGAAAAGAAGGCTGATTGGCTATTTAATTGATACTGAAGCCTGTTTAGAAGGGCAGTTACTAAGATGAAGGACCCACAAATTACTCTTGGTAATAACAAGGGGTAACTGACACTAACTGATGCTTGAGGAATTTATCTGGGACATTGAGAGGGGTAATCACTAGGAAAGTAGTGTGATTCTCGAACAAGTCATCAGAAAGTGGGTGGAGTCACCATCCTTAGAGTTGTTCAGTACTTGCCTAGTACTGGGCTAGACAAAAATGCAACTTACTTGATCTTATGTTAGTTATAGTCTTGCTTGAGGAAGAAGGTTGGTCTACATGATGTGCAGAAGTCTCTTATAACCAACATTTCTGATTCTGTGTTCTCAAGTCATAGCCCTAACAGTACTTTACCTTCCTCTCATAGATTCCTGTCAAGAAAAATGTCAAGATATTAGAGTTATGTTTCAACATCCATTACAGACTTGAATAGGAACAGAGCCAAATATTAGCCTGTTTTTTCTAACATAACAATGCTCATAGTGTATCTTTTTTTTCACCAACAGTTAAGCAGGAAGAGTCCTCAGACAGGCAATTGGGCCAAACATGGATGTTAACTTAGAAAATAGAAAACATAACATAGAGCTTAATGGTTTAGGTGTTACAATTCAGGATACCTCCACTGATTTCAGAGATGATAGCTGATTTTCAGGGAGACCTGACTTAATACAGATATGAAGCCCCAAGGGAATACCTGTATATTAACACGAATTCACTGCCTGCTTGCCCGTGCTTGATCAAAAGCAGAATCAGAATCATAGACTGGTCTGGGTTGGAGGGGACCCCAAGGATCACAGAGCTCCAACTCCCCTGCCACAGGCAGGGCCACCAACCTCCAGGCCTGGAGATACACAAGGTTGCCCAGGGCCCCATCCAACCTGGCCCTGAACACCCAGGGATGGGGGATCCACCCCCTCTCTGGGCAGCCTGTTCCAGCCCCTCACCACTCTCTCTGTAAAGAACTTTCCTCTAATATCTAATCTAAACCTCCCCTCCCTTAGCTTTAGTCCATACCCCCATGTCCTGCCATTATCTACCCTTTTAAAAAGTTGAATCCCCTCCTGTTTATATGCTCCTTCAGGTACTGGAAGAAGTTTGGATCAAACTTTGAAATTTTTCTTGTAGTTGAGTAGCTCCACATCCCAGGGCCAGGGCAGCTGTAATTACTATTAGCTAGATAACTTTTGGTAGTAGAAAGTACTGTTCAGCAGGAGGCCATCAGAATCTGTTTGGCAGGTAGGGCCATACTACAGAAGTGAAATGTTTTAATAATATTCATTTCCCACTTGGGACTTTGCATTATGTATGGAAGACTCTTCACTATAGTGAGAGGAAAAGCTGTATATTGAAAATTACAGCTCTTCTGCTCATTTTTAGGACATACTCAAGCAAATGTTAAAATTAAATATGCTTATTCAGCTGTGACTGCTTGATTCCTCATTCCAGTTAAGTTTTTATTGTTTGGACATAAATATCAAGGGCTGACTCTTTTAGAGAATTATTTGTTCATAGATTAATTAGCTACTTGAATGCTCCTGGATGTACAACATATGTCCAAAGAAAATACAAACAGTTACTGCCCTGGGAGCACATGCTGTTTGCCTCATAGCAATCTGTTGACAAAATTGAAGCACTTAGCAGATATTAGGCTCATGGCACTTACATCTCTGTAAGATGGCCACAGGCTGCATACTTGGGAGTTTTTTTCTAGAATTTCACTAAGAATAAAATGAGGTTTTAAGAAAATACTGCAGGAGTTAAGAATGCAACAAGACCAACAGCACTTATCTGCATGATTTTGTCTCAACTTCTTAAGAACCTTCTAAAGGACTTTGATGGGGTTTTTAAAATTATTATTATTATTTATTGATTCCCCCCCCCATGCCCTGGGCTCACTCTATCCCCAGTTACTTCTGAAACAAACCAAACACTTGGGCACTTCGCACTCAGGTCAGATTTGAAACTTGATCTTTCTCATCTGAGCTCATTTCTAACACCTACATTTTTTCCATTGTGTTGCTGGCTGAGATAGATACATGTTAAAGGCTAATCTGTCACCTATATCTCAATATATATCTCAGAATGATTCATCACTAATAAAACTTGTGCTGACTCTACAGATGTGCAGCTGACATTCCGGGTCCTTGTGCTTGTGGCAGGAGGATTTTTAATTCTGTGGTGTCTGCCATTCTGCTGCAGTGCCTGTTTGCAGAGAAGGTAAGTGTTACAGTATGACCAGACCAAATTTCACTTAAATTCAGATCTGCAGGTGGCAAGTCCTCACCTGGGATGATAGGCTGAGGCATGGAAGACCAGGCTTTAGCTCCCTTGACTCTCCAGTTATCTTCCCCCACTTTCTGCCCCTACTCCCCACCAAAGGCTAGCATAGCCATATATGTTAAAGGAACTTGGTTTCCATTCCTTTCCCCTTTGGAAGGAAGGCAACACCCAACAACTGGCAGTTGTGAGCAAAAAAAACATGGAAAATGATGGTTCTGAGCAAAGCAAGCCATCGAGCAGCATTCAACACTCTGCACAGTCAGTCCTGATCATCCCAATCTAGGTTTGTAGGACACTGTCCTGAGTGCAAAGAGAACCCAGAACACCAGTAAAAAAGAAAAGGAAAGTTTTGAGGATAAGTTAATTTTATTTAATAATACAACTTTAAAGAGAAAAAGGTGAGAAAACTTCTTCCACTTGCCTCAGCTCTCAAAAAATCCCAGGGAGAAGGGAGACAAAGCGATTCTTTTCCTACTCCTTTCAAAGATGCATCTACAAAAGGGTGACATTGCTTGTGGTAAACAATTGCCGCACAGGTAATGACGTGTGCAAGCAGGAGTGAGTTATCTGAAAGATGGTAGGGAAGAAAATTATGGGAAAAGGCAGTTAGTAAAGAAGAACAAGTAGAAATGTGTCTGTGTGGGGTAGACCTAGAGGTTTGCAGTAAGACACAGAAGGAAAGAAGAACATAGCATAAGGAAAGAGTAACAGAGAGATGGGCTGGGGGACCCCTTGGGAGAAAAGCAAATTAATTCTCTCTAACGTGCAGGGTTTTTTTAATGTATAGGGCGTATCACAGGCCGTGAGTGCACTTTAGTGTTTGATATTGTGAAGAGTTTCAGCATGAGTATATGTTCCTATGCTAATGGAAAAATGGAAGCACCACGACATCAGAAGTCATTAAGATGAAACATATTCACATGAGTGTGCTTTATTTGTCTGGGGTGGTGGCTCACACTGAATGGCCGATGCTATAGATTGGTTAATAGGACAGATTTGTCTTCTTTGTGAAGGGTTTGGGTTTTTTTTTCCCCCCCAAGTGTTAAACTTTTGCTTTACTAAGATATTAGTAGTCTGTGTGGGATCATACACATGCACGTACACACATGCATAGACTTTACTAGCGCGGCTGCTTAGCAGATGGCTGTTTGCTGTGGAGTTCCACATTTAGACAAAACCTGCTGTGAAAATCTCCACATTACATCTTACACTGTGCTCAACAGCTGACGTTCAGCATACAGATAGCTGCACTGAGTCATCAGTGACTCTGAAAACAGGAGGCAAAGAATTAACATGAAATTATCATAAATTTTCTGGAAAATGAATTAATACGTGATGGTTTTGAGAGAATTCACATTAATGCCTAAATGATCGCTTCTGTGTTTTTTCATAGCCAGTGAAACTAGGAATATTGCTGTTCTGCTCTGACTTGGGTTTTGCTTTGTTTTTTAATGCAGTGATTAACCAGATGCTAAATGGTTTTAATTTCCAACATCATATATTTGAGTTCTAGGAAAGGAGCAATCCTATAACATTGTAACTTTGAGTTTTACCACTTTCAGAGACAGTTGATAGAGGATATGGCTTTGAAAAGCATTCCTTTAATGAGCCCTAAACCTCCTCTCTGGATGGAAATTCTTTTGTTTTCACCATAGTACAGTCATTCGTGAGAGGGTCCTACCTACAGTGCCAAAACTCTGCTGCAGTGGAAGAGCATGAAAGTAAAAATTGTTCTCTTGAGTTATTGAAAAATAAGAGGCCTCTTGCTGATGTAACTTGGGATAACTGATTAGTTCCACTGTGCCTCTTACAGAGCAAATTCCAAGGTTCCCCATAGGAGTCTCTGCTTATATTTATAGAAAAAAAAAGGAGACACCACACCTGGGTGACCAGCCCTGCAAAGCTTTTGCAGGTGCTTGTGCTGTGAGACTAGGAGTGGCTACAGGAACTAGCCCAGGACTTCAACAGGAGGGATAATTCCATAACGTGTAGGACCAAGGAATTCCTGTAAAATTGATGGAGGGAGCTGAGTACTCCTCCCCTTGCCACACTTGATCAGCACTAGTAATTTCCTGAGTCAGTGAGGCTTTGATACTCCACATCCCCACTGATGAACTGGGGTTTTTGCCTCCTTCCTGTGGTATTTTTCATGCAGGAAGCAGTACCTACACATGCCCGCTCCCTAGTAATTGGCAGTTTCTCTTGTGTACTGTCAGCATACCATCTCTTCTGGAGCTGTGTACTCTCATGCTTTTGCTGCATCCATAACTGTGCTATCCTATCTTATTTCTGTTTTGAGTCTTAATTAACAGCCACACATAGCAATGGGTAGATGAAGACACTAAAGGTTAGGAAAATTCAGGTGCACTTAACTAGAGCTATATTTAAATAATTCCATGTAGATTTTAAAAATAGAATAAGATTAGGAAAGTCTTCATTTCCTTCTGCTGGATTCCTAGGAGACCTGTGGAAAGCAGGCCATAGAATTTGGTTGACTAGTTACTGGGGAAATTTCTGGTCGTGGTTGCATTATATGAATCAGAAGGTGGGCTAAAATTCATGAAAAAATGCAGGAGATGGGAAAAGCTTGTTGAAATGGTTTTTCTAGCCATAATCGGCCTACGTTCTAGTGGTGAAAACTTGTTATAGCCCCTGAAATCAACTGAAGCTAAGATTTCACAGCTGAAGTCTACGTCTTCTCTAAATTCCTTCTTTGGATGTCAACTAATTTCAGCTCTTGTTTTAATATGTTGCAGTCAATGTTTCAATCCTCTACAAAAGGCGAATAAAGAAGTAGAGCAAATTGTGCTGAAGAGAAGAGAACTTAGTGAACACACTTATAGCCATTTACCAAAATTAATTGAATGACTCTAAGGACCATAAGAACCAAAAAATAGGTAAATTAACCTTGCAGTATTCTTTTGTTCCTTCAGTTTAAGGTAGTTATCTTAAATAAATTCTGTGTATAATACTAAACATATTGCAGTACTGAAATGCCTCTTGCTTCTCAGTCCAATAGACTTTGTCATAAGGCACTATTTGTCAGGGATCACCTTCAATTTCTGTTGTGGAAGAAGTAGTGAGTCTGCAAGAATTTGCTTGCCAACCTGGGATGTTAAATGACAACAGATCAAGCCATTGACAAAATTTTACTGTCCTAGGCTTAAGTCCTCTGGCATTTCAGTGTTCCTTATTCCATGTGCAAACTGTGTTGCATGCAAAATGATGTTTTGCTGCTTTCAGGAGATGTAGATCCATTTGCAAGCACTAAGAAATCTGTCCTGTATGTTTTACAGTTGACATACTCACATAGCTCCACATCTTGGCATGCTTCCTCAATGCTGAAGAGCAGTTGACTACTGAAATAAACATAATGGAGACTGAAATGTTATTTACTCCATGTGAGCAAGCCAAAGTATAGCCTATTAAAGGTGACAGTGAAATTAAAAGTGACAATGAGGTCATTAGATGATAAGGAAATATTTCTGGGAGAGTATTGATTTACTAAAAATGTAATGATAAAATGTAAAGGTGTCCCTAAATCTAGTTGTACTGATGTTCACTTCACTTGTTTGTGGTTTTGTGTGTTTTGTGTGGTTTTTTTTTCTTTTGGTATAGAGGAATACCCACCTCAAGCAGAAGGACACAAAGATTACTTGAGTATATCCTAGAAAACAGGTTGTTTTGTTATGGTATCAAAGTAATACAGTGTTGTCAACCCTTGATAATAGTATTGATTTTGCAATGGAATGTCTTCATTTTAAGTTCTTCATGCTCATTCCACATGTCCTGTACAAAAGGGCTAGTAACACCGAGGGGCAAAACTGTTGGTGGGAACTCCTGGATAATAAAGCCAGCCTTCTCTTACTAATGTAGCACCCCTGTGGAGGGGTATAAAGGTACCAGTTAAGTGCCTGCCTCACATCAGAGCTCAGTCTTAGAATATTGTCAGGATTAAGAAGAGAGTGTTGTCATTCATTAGTGGCAGTGAGTGGCAAGCTTCCTCCGTTTTGGTTTTGGATGGAGCCATAGCTGATAGTGCTACTCTTACTGAGGACAATGGTTCATTCCTTACCAGGCTGCAGAGGACTGGGGAAATCTGTTATTCACAGGGGTTTAAAGATGATATGATTGGCAAAAATACAAAGTACTTGTAGAAAGAAGTACCAAAAGAAACTGTGGTAGTGTTTTGTCTGACATTGCTTCTCTCCACGGTATTTCACTGTACCACAGAACTTTCTTTGCTCTTTGCATACCTGTCTCCTAAGGTAGGTCATTTCACAATGTGGTTTATTTCTGTTTCCCTGTAATGCAACAAAAATAAAGAAGCATGTAACAGCTTCCAACAACTGTCTGGAAAATAAGACTGACCACCTAAAAGATTCTCAGTAGAAATCATTATCTTCCCTAATAATGCAACCACTGGTCATTTTTCTTTGGGTCCGTGATGTCCATATAGCAGAATTTCCAAGAATGGAACTTTGCTCCTAATTTTGAGAGAGAATGAATATTATGAGTGATTCTTAGAAACTCTGTTCTTTCAGGTTTCCCCATTTAACAATTTTTTCTTAGTTTCATTGGTCCTTAAGAAGGCAGTGCTTAAAATCCAAGTGTGATAGAGGTGGAGTATGCATATGGGTAAGCTCGTGAAGTTGTGGAATAACTTACTGATGGTCAGGTGTAACTGTACATGGGAGCTTTAAAGCCTGGTGTAATAACCATTGCTAGTAGCATTGTATTACAGATGAATTGGTTATAATTTTGTAAGCAAAAATGTTATATTTTCAGTGTGGAGCAGCAGAATGATGGAGATTGAATGGGGCTCTGTTTGCCTTCCAAATCTGACATGTATTTGCTGTTTGGTGGGGGAGTTTTCTATTCTTATGAATGGTGAAGTACATATGTAGTCATTTTGACAAGGATAAAACCAGTTTCCTGATACATGAATTTAGGGGCACTGAACAGCTGAAATGTGCATATGAAAAACCATATAGATCCTCGTGGCTGATGGTGATTATGGAGAGAGAGCTGTGCTCTGGAGAAAATTAGGCTTTCATATGGTGCTTCGTGATTTTGATTTGAAGGGTAATAAATTCCTTCTGTTTCCATGTCATTGACAGTACAACTGCTTTCAATGTCACACAACATTCTGACAGAGGGACACATACTGATAAAACAACTGTAGTTAACAGTAAGTAATCAATGCATGTGCAGTATCTGGCAGCACTAGAACAAGATGAACATAAACAAAATATAGGCACTGTAAGAGGAGGAGGTGAGATGAAAAAGACACAGAGAGGGTTTATCCCCTCTAATGGGATGGTAGTCAGGAGCATAGTGTGTGGACTTGGGCCCTGTCCCTTTTCCATGTAACAGTTTCATTGTAGAAAGCTGGAAATGTTGCTTTTCAGGTGGAGAAGACAAAAAACTTAAAATTTTAATTTCTGCAGTAGTTTGATAGTTCATTGAATCCATAGTTGTCAAGCATGGGTATTGCATAAATAACCACTGTCTGTCCCTCAAATATCATAATAGCCATTTCGTTGTTATTGAAGGTCAAGATTGTCACCTTATGGTCAAATCACAGATATCCATTTACAGGCCCATGTGTGATGCTAATTGTACTGACATTGTCATGTAAATGTGGCTGTTTTGATCAGCTTACTTCCACCAGTAAGTATTTGGATCCTTTTGATAATATTTTTGTTTGGTTTTGTACTCCTGGACCTTACCATATGACAGAACAATTCCAACATGGGGTTACCCTAATTCTACCTGGAAGAGGTCTTTTCCCCAGTGCCTAAGCTGCTGTGTATCTTGTGTACTGAGCTGCATGTTGCTGATCCAAACTTACTTCTCCTTTGTCCTTTCTATCCCTTCAAAGACCTGGATGAGGACCCAGGTCAGCTAGAAGATGGCACAAGCATGTTCTTACAAGGCTCCTCACAGCAGCTTTGTGGCTAGGGAAAGAAGCAGCTCAGGGCTGGGTGAAGTTCCCAAACCTGCAGACCTTCCACCTTCCAGGCTCAGGGAGACACCTCCAGTACTAAAATCAGGGGCCACAAGATGGTGCTGCAGGAAAATATTTTTCCCTCAGTGGTTTTGGTTTCTGGAGAACTTTATTGATTTCTACCTTTTACAATGTGGTTCATCAAGTCACAAAAAGGAAGATAGTGTACAATAGAGCAATGGTCACTCAGTAAAAAAGACAACATAATACAGCATATAATGACAAGGCTTTAGAAGACTTACAAGATATACAAACCATTGCTTGTGGCTTTAGATCTGTTCTTCCTCCTATTGAACTGATACAGAGTGAAACAAAAGAGCTCTCAGTGGAACATCCCTCTTTATCTTCACAAAGATTAAATAAATACAAGGCTAAACAACCTGCCCCAGTGCACAACAGCTGTGTCCAAGAGTGGATGCTGCTACACTAGAGACAGGAGCGTCTTCAACACTAGTACAGCTCCTCATCATGTCGCAGGGAGCCAACGCTGTGTCCAAAGGCAAAGGGTTTGTCTCACTTTGTTCCCTCTGCAACCAAACCCCCGACCTTTAGCCACGTTCTGTAAGATGAAGAAAAAGTGTTGAGATGATTTCTGTAAAGCTTTAAAGCAATATGAAATGACTGCATTACAGTGCAGGCAATTGTGGCATTATCTGGTCCTTCTCTCCATCTGACCTTTAGAAAGCTTTCCAAAGTCATGAGAATTGAACTTAAAAAATAAATACAAATGCATGAAACCCAAGATTCTCAGAGTGACAGTGAGAGAACAGATTTGAACAGTAAAGCTCAAAAATCCAAAAGCCAAATACAAATTTGTATTTAAGCAAAATCCCTGTGATCAGGGAACTCGTATCTCTGAAGGCTTGGGGTTCAGTTTGACAGGCTTGAGGCCTGTTCTACCCAGCTGAGATTGATGCAATGTCAGGTAGCGCAGGTATAGCAGGAGGATGTACTTCATTGCCTAACAAGTATTTTCCCAGCTTGTCTCCACGTGAGGGTTGCAGTCTTTAAATGTTGCAGTTCTTCTGATCCTTTGCTGACGTAGGCTTGGATGCACAGCTAAAGTGACGTGCAGAGGTCTCCCTGGAAAAAGTGTTTCTGTTCTGCAAGGTCCCAGCGGAGTGACTGGCTCTGTCCAGCTCAGTTTTTCTTCTCATCTTCGTGCTGCAACACATTTTAGGTCTCACAAAACCCTGGAAAAATTCAAAAGCTCTTTTTTGCTAGATGAAAGTGAGAACGTGTCCGTAGCTATCCTGTTGTAACCCTCTGAGTTTCACTGTACTGCTTCCAAACCCCTTCACAAAAGGCGTGTTTCTTACTGCATTGCTGCTTCTCAGAACCCACTATCCCACATGCATCTCCCATCCAAGCAGATAAACCATCAAGCATGTCTGTGTGTTCCATCCTGCCCACAGGTCAGGGGCACGGAGCTTCGCTCAGCACCAGCCGTTCCTCTGTAGTATCAACAGCCGTCGCTGCCCCATGCTCTCTGGGTTTGGTAGTGTCAGCCAGCGTTCAGACAAGGTGGGAAGGATGCTGGTGGCCCAGCATGGAGCTGCCCTCTCAAAGGGAGCCTGGCTGCAGGTGTTACAGACCTGCTGCATCCCATCTCCCTGATTTTCGGGGATGTGATTTTTCCATCTGTAGGGCTAGAGCTGTTCAATATTCTACCTGGTGTAGCTCATAGCTGAGTTGAAGTGAAATGATTAAAACAATTTCCTTTAGAAGAGGGATTTTCTCATGCATCTCCTTTGGCACTGCACGCTTGCCCAGGCTCCTGGTAAGCTTTTTACTGACTCTCCAAGCTTTTACCATTTTCCTATTCAGGGTACTCGATTCAGCACTGATATGTACGATCTAAATATGAGATGGAGGAACTAAGCCATCTAAAAGAACAGAATCATCCTGTGCTTCAGACTTATTGCACAGCTCGGAGATCTGGAGAGATGATGCACAGATATAAAATGCTCTTGTGTACCAGGAAAGCCCTGCTTCAGTTAAAGGCACCAGGTAGGCAGCAGCATTACTGAAAAGCAATTTTGTCAATTAAACACAGCCTTATGAATTGCAGTAGCTAAGCATACAGGAATTGTGGTTGTCTGTGTGATACAGATTTTCCCATCGTTTTCAAGGAAGGGCAGGAAAAAGTTCATTCCCATTCCTAACATTGAGTGCATTGTTAGCTGGTATTTAAAGTTACATTTCTTAGATACCAAACTGATCATTTTAGGGATTGATGGAGTTCAGTTGGAAGGAGAGGGAGCTGCCCAGAGAGGCTGTGGAATCTCCTTCTCTGGAGACATTCAAAACCTGCCTGGACACAGACCTGTGCAACCTGCTGTAGGTGATCCTGCTTTAGTAGGGGGAGTTGGACTAGATGATCTCCAGAGGCCCCTTCCAACATCTACTGTGCTTTTATTCTATTTGAACAACTACCAAGGAAACCTGAGAGCCTGGGGAAAACCAGTTATTGGGATGGTGTTGACCAGTTATTTTGATGACACAATAGGTGACCAAGATTTAGCTTTGCATAGTGGATAAGCATGGCAAATTACTGTTACAGTTCTCCTCATTCACAACAGTCCTAGAATGCTATAAAATGACTATGGTTAAACTGGGAAATGTCTGGGGCTGGGGCACGTCGACCAAAGACCAGACTGTGCAAGATGGAAAGGAAGAGAAGGAAGATCATGGGAAAAATGGCCTTGTGAAAAATGACATGGAACACTTGACCAGAATGCTACAGAATCTTATTCCCATTTGGCTTTTGCAATTTATTTGTGTTGGTGTGGTCACATATAAAAGTCTGTCACAGCAACTGCTACAAGCATTTATCTTTTTCTTTTTTTGTATCAATAATCTTGAGTTTGTTTCTTTTAAAGCATAACTACAATTAATCATAACTCATCAGTGCAGCTAGCTAGGAAGCAAAAGGTTAACAGCAAATTCTGTTTTACTGGTTAAAGATGCTACTGTAGCAGCATTTGCTCAAATGGTTGTTTTACACATGCAGTGGCGTCATCCAGTTTAAATCCTGCTGTGTTTCTTTGCCAACAACTGCTAGTGAACATTTGCCCACCTTCCCTGCTGCTGAGTAGTATCAGGATTAGATGCAGGGAGGCGAGCAGGCTTACAACTTCATCTGTTGGCACCACAGGAATGCAGGAGCAGAACAGCATGGCAATAGGGAAAACTTTCAAAATCATCAATTTTAAGGTCTTACCTCAAAATGGCTATTTCCTGGCTGGGGGGAAGGGTATCTTTCCCCAAATGTGCAAGGAAAAAGAAAAAGCAGCAAGGAGAAAATCTTTTTCAAAGACATGATGGGCATTTATTTATTATCCAGCCTAGCAGGCAGGTGGATGTCTGCAAAACTGTACCGGGAAGTAGATTTTGACATGGGAGGAGTGCCTGTCAAGAAAACACTGGTCTTATCTGGCTCTGTTGGGAATAAAAATTTAGGGAGCTTTAGTACATCTTGGACTTTTTTAAGATGATGGATAGCTTGCAGCAACAGGCATTTTCCTCACCTCACCAAAGGAAGCCACTTTTCCCTCAGTACTTAGCAAAAGTCTCTTTGAATGACATGATTATAGAGAATCACATTCTGAGCAAAGAGACCGGTAGAGACAGACAGCTGGGTTTACTGAGCATTTATATTAGTTTTTGCCTGCACTTAAGAACAGCTGGAATCTACGTCCTGAACTCCCTACATTTCTTACCCATAAAATTCCGTGCCTAGATCCGACCTTCTCAACCACTTGTCTGTCCTCAGGGGCAGAGGAGAGGGGATGTAACGTGCCAAAGGGCAGAAAGACAGGAAAAGGCAGCATCGCTCTTTCCACTGAGTTCCTGTGCCTGAGCTCTCACTAGTGCTCCTTACATCCAAACCTGCTCCTACAGCGCATGAGCTGCACCCCCTTTCCTAGCAGAGCTTTCTCAGCTGGTTGGCGGCAGACAGTTGATCTGGGAAGTGGGGTAGCAAGCAGATATTGCTTTTTAACTATAAGTGTAGCATTAATGGTTCCTCATAGCTTTTTAAAGTAGCTGAGTACAGAGTTAAACAGAGAAATAATCTGCCTCCCGTTCTGTCTTTCCTCATTGTTTGTCCTCTGTAAACACACGGCAAGCATCTCCGTTATTAACTTTGAATCTGAGTCCCCTGTGATTTGTCTGATGATAGTGATGCCTGCTCTTCATAGCTGCTTTAGTACTTTACCTCCCATGCTCAAACAATGCTCAGCTATGGCATCAAACAATCAGCTGAAATTGCGCATTGGCAACTACAAAGTAATTGAGATTTTTTTTTTTCCGGATTAAAATAGATTGTGACAAACTAGGCTGACAGCTCCAGAGCAGCTGTTGTGGTCTGCAGCAGCAGTGGTGTGCACTGAAGAGCTCTTGACCATATATTTATGTGATAGACCTAATAGCTCGTAATAAGCTGTTATGTTCTATCAATTAAGTAATATGTGTGGTTAAGAATGCATGGATAAACCCACAGGAATTATTGTTGTCTAGTGCAGTAATTTTCATATTCTTATACTTCAACAAACTTTCTTTCTTAGAACAATTGCTTTTCTATTTGCTTAATGCTGTTAATAAGAGGAAAACAGCCAACGCTGAATGAATTGTGAAGTGTGCACAAAATACTGTGCTGAGTGTAGAGCATCACCTCAGGCTCAGCTTGACAGGTTAGAGTTGTTTATACATGAATCTCCTATTTAAGCAACTATTTGGAATCGCAGCAAGAGGGATAACAAAGTCACTGAATTTTCTTCCTTTTGTGGGTGCATCATTGTCCATCCACAGGATTGTTTGCTTTACTGTGGCCTCCACATGGGCTAATGTTCCAGGCAGGATGTTCAGGTCCTAACACTAGTTTTAGGAGTACGATAACTACTCTAACACATACCTGCTCTAATTGTTGTTGTGCTGTTTCAGCACTGCTTCTAGTTTTAGATCTGACCTGGTGTTACCTGCCAGACCAGTTCTTTGGGCTTCCAGGCTTTTTGATCACATACCCCATCAGTAAAATAGTTTTGAGCAAGTACCCCTGCTACTGTGCTAATATATTATGTGCCCTGTAAAATATACACAAAAATAAAAATTAATTAAAGATGAGATAAAGGTGGAATAAGCACCCTTTGAATTTTTTTCCCATATTATTAATGGTGTGAAAAATATTCTCTTCCTTTGAATGGATTGTCTTGTGTACCCCCTGGAGTGCATGCACCCCACTTAAGAGACCACTGCTTTAGTGCAGTGCAAGGACAGACCTCGCTCCCCACTTCTTTATAATCTTGTGTTTTAATTGTCTCTGCATTACTCTGTTCCCCCTACACAGACATCCTAGTCATATAGGATAAAATGACCAATGAGACAGGCATGACTTCTTCTTTCCCATTCACTCTTGACCTTAAGCCTCTTACAGATATAGAAACTTAATGACTGCTATGGATAAGATGGGTAGATCTTAATTATTCTTAGTACATCATGTGGTCAGACTGTTCTAGTAAACCCCCTATAATCTGTAATAAAACTGGGTTTTACTCATCATTACATGGTAGGGAAGGTGTTGTCTGGTCCTGGCCTGAAGTTCTGCATGCAGTCAGCTGTAGTGTCTCTCATCTCTTGTTATGCTCCTCTACTTAATTTTCAGGAGAATTTGCTCGTGCTTCCCAGTGAATAGGAACAGCACCTGCCTGAACCAAGTAGCAGCCCTCTGACCAATGCATCAACCTGTTAATTGTCTTCCAGTGCAAACTACATCATCTACACAGATGATCACCAAATGTTAGCTGGCTCCTGGCTGTTACCTTCCTGAGCTCAAAGATTCCAGATAAAGGAAAGTACTCAGTCACTTAAGAGACTGGTGGTTATGTCACAGGCTCAAGTGAAGAGAGGTAGAGCTTCCGTAGGCAAGGCTCCTAAAGTGGCAAAGCTGCTCACACCTGTTTTACTCATATTTACTTCTGCTGAGCAAGGGGAGAATTCTGCCAACCTGCTCAAGTTTAGCCTCAGAGGGAAGAATAATTATTTCTTGATTCATTCAGACAACCAGCTGAAAAGGGTCTTTTCTCCTTTCACATTTGATTGTCTCCTTACAAGTGTTGCAGACCGTTTGACAGCAGTGTAGGCAGTCCTTGTATTAATACATTTCTTGGGGGTTGTGATAGCCGCTGCCTCCTGTTCCAGTCATAATGTGATGGATTGGAAGAGTACAGTTTGAAACTGAGTCATGCTTTGGAGGAAAAGAACCCACATACCAGCTCCAGAAAATGTCAGTATTGCATTAAGGCTTATGGAATTTTGTGGAATTTCTGGATACTATGTGTAGTTTTAGGTTACCCTACATATTGTTCCTTTTTGCATTCTGTTTAATGGGCTTTGGGTTTTCTGTATTAATCTTTGGTGTCTTGTCTTTGAAGGTATATTGATTATCTAAAAGTATTCTTGAAAGAAGAGGTTTGAGATAGCTGCAGGGAAAACCTTTACCAGCAGCCATTTTCCACTTTGGGGCTGATCCAGGTGAAGATGATGAACCTGATGATAAGGCCACTGCACTGGAGTGAAAAGAGGGCAGAGCAGAAGGAGGATGGGCTGTGTGGAGCTGGTACTGAAGATAAGGAATACAGAGTTGTTGTTAAGGTAAGAAGAGCAAAAGAAGTTGTTATTGACAATTGACAGCAATGTGTTCTTTTGTATCTCCTAAAGTTTGTAAGCCTGTGTTTAGGCTCCATAGGAGTGGGTATAGTTTAGTTGATGAAGCTGGAGAGAATGGGACTTTTTTTCTTCTGTTTGGTGATTAGACTGTGAGGGGTGGGAGGAGGAGAGTAAAGTGAATGGGCTTTTATCACGTAGTTTGGCTATGATCTCTTAGTTCTTTGTTTGTGGTGTATCTTGTTACTTGCTTTATCCCCTTTGCTATTTCAGTAAGAGGAAAGGGTGTTTAGTATTAGCCAGTGTGTGAGGCTGGTCTCCTTGACTGGGGAAGTAAGAGTGAGAAGAAAATTAACTCTTGCTGGGAAGAGTAAAAGAGCACAACTTGCTGGAGGCTGTGGTGAGCGATGTACCAGGAAATGCAGAGGACAGACTGTTGTGGTGCTGGCTCCTGTGCAGGGTAGGTCTCTGGGAGAAGAGATCTCTTGGTATGCTTGTATGGAAAAGTAGAGTGTTAGGTCTGTGTTCACAGAGAGCTCCCTTTGTCATGGGTAAAAGGAGAGTGTTGGCTATATAAGAACAATAAGCAAACTTGAGAGTGCTTGGAGCCCTACTCTTGGTTCCCCTGTGTCAGTTACTGAGCTCTGTGATGTCACACAAACCAGTCTATGACTACAGCAACAAGACACTGGGAAAGTCAGCTGTTCTCATCCATGATTCAAGATTTATTACTATGTCTATATGTGGCCTTCTAAGATAGCAAATACTTTTATGTAACTCTGAAATCAATTAGGGGAAGAAAAGGTACAATATGAAGAGGGAAATAAGTATTTGCATTTCTATCGTAATCCAAGCAGAAATAGTAGGCTCTAGGTAAAGGTTTGTGAGTATCTGCTTCTGCTGTTAGGCATTACCATTGGTCCCTCTCTTTAAAAAGATGGGGCCTGGGCTCTGATACCTCAAAGGGTTGGTGTTCAGAGCATGTGAGCAACTTGACTGCTGTTATCCTGAAGTATTGCATTCTGCAATGACACGTGCCGTTCCTCTAAGTGGGAGAGGGCTTCATAAAGACTATTTTTATATATGATTCTGTAGAAAAATATATAGACAGTCAAAGCTGTTGTAATTAGAGTTTGGCTCTAGATCCAAAATATTTATGAATTGATACTGGTGCTCTAAGTCTTTTATGAGACATTCATTCACAAGTTTGATTACAACGTTACAGAAGAAATAAGTTACAAAGGAATCAAATTTCATACAAGAAACCCTGGAAAACAAGACCACAAATGACAAAACATACTATTTAGAGCCCAGATGGCTGCATAAAATAAATAGCCGTTTCCTCGGTGGAAGCATAGGCAATTTGGCTGTGTGAAGCTACAATTCCAGCAGAGATCCTTGAAACAGATGTTAATATTGCTTGTGCATGGAAACTTTAGTAGAAAGCAAATGTTCAGGTGTCATGAATGTAATGACTGACAACCTCGGGTTTCTTTGTTGGTAGGAGATATGCACTAAAAAGCATAATGTGACTCTTGTGGAGCCTGGAACATATCTGTATGCATGTTGTGATGAGCTAACACGTGTGGCTCCTTAGGATGTTTGAGGTGTTTTGGTAATTCTTATTTTGCTGTAACTGGTAGTGCAGTGAAATATTTCTAAATCAAGAAGAAAAATTCAAGCTGAGCTTAAATATTGATAGATAGGGATATGTAGATACAGGCATAGATAGATATAAGTGTGTAATGTCTTTGCCTGTGTAGAGTAGAAACAAGAAATCAATTGCTTTCTGCCTTCACGTCAGAATAACTTAAAAACTGTCCTTTGTTAATGTGTCTGTCTTTAACAAGTCTGTGTTATCACTTCTGATGTACCTGGTCAGATTTAGCAACTCCATAATTTTAGTAGGAGCAAGCCCTACTCATTTTTCCATAGATGGTTACGTTCTTGATTCAGTTTTATCCTAAGAAATGTGAATGACAGAAGTACATTTTCTGGAGGCATTTCTAAGTTTCTCAGTGGAATATGTTGTCTCTGTACAATAAGAAAGAGGAGTGGCAATTTAGCAAAAACCTGTGCTTCCAGTCCTTCAAACATCCACCTGGTTTCTATTTACGAAGTGTGGTACAACAGCCTCCTGATTGGCAGTAGTAAGGCACATCTCTTATGGCTTGCACCTGTGGAAGGTTTTGTTGGTCTCCAGCTGAATCCTATTCCATGCAGGCCCTGAATACAGAACTTGCAAAATGACTCCCTATGTCTGGCAGTGGCTAATGGGAGCATGGTCATTATCTCCAGTGCATGCAAGATCAGGTGGCAAGGTCCTTGTTTTGAAGCAATAATTATCTGCTGAGTTTAATACCTACTGAACAAGCAAAAATGTGGTATGTCCATACTAAGACTTCTGTGACTAAGGGAAAGGCTGCCATTTACTCCAAAAACTTTGGGTGGACAGTTTGGAGACCAATGGGTAGTGGTGAAATCTGACAACAGGTTGTTCTCCCCCTCTCCCTGTTTGAAAATACACCCAGAAGGAGATGCTCTGAGGAGACAGCTTTGCACAATGGCCAATGGTCAGAGCAAATACCTAGGCTATGTGAGATGTGTACTGTTTCTTGCTTAGCCTGAGATGATTCAGGGCCCACCAGGCCAGTTTGGAAAACCTGAGTGTTCTAGGGAAATCCATCATCTATACTGCTGTGATCACCAATTTGATGAGGAAACACTGGAGTTCACTGTGTCAGGGTCAGCATTCATGCTACTGTTGTTAACTGTTTAGTCAGTAATAGTTCAGTGATCTTGGATGTAAAGAAAACAGTTTGCTCGGGAAGCCATGTAGCTCAGTATGTTCATGGCCATGGATGTGTGAGGCTTTCTGTTAACCTCCAAAGATTTAGACTGGTCTTGAGAGGTCCCTGAGGCTAAGTAAATGCTAAGCATTTAAAACTTCTTTGGGTAAAAGCATGAGATTCTGCTCTTCCTGTCCTCTCAAAAAAAAAAATAAGAAATTCTCAATCCAAGATCTGATTCAGCCATAATGGAACAGTCTCAGTGGAATAAAATTTTTTTTCCTATGTGGTTCAGAGCAGCAGATTTGTTACTCAAGTGTGTTTACCTGCATATCTTTAAGTCAGTAATCTCCCACATCAGTCTAAGCTTTCTCTTTTTCCTTTTCATAAATTAATGTCATGTTAATCTCCAAGTATTCAGGTCCTTTCACCCTTAATATTTACAGAGTATGTAAGCCATAGCAAGGGATTTGATGTGTGGCAGACAGCTACTCTTAGCTCTGCTGGTTGTTGTTGGAACTGCTCAACTTGAAACCATATCCTCAGTTGTTTGTGCTGAACAGCCTTTCCCCTGGACAGGCTGTGGAGGTGTGCTCTCTTGATGAAGGAGGCTTTGGAATCTCTCCCCAGCCATACAGCCCGGTTCTGATCATCTTGTTCAGCTCTGAAAGGACACCGTTTATTGTAACAGTAAAATGCCTTTGTCTTCCAAGGCTTAGTGTCTCTTGGTTAGAGCAGGGAATAGGAGTAGAATATCATAATTCAGAATCCTAAATCATTCACTTGGCCGCTCTCCTCCTGAGCAGCTCCATCTCTGCTACGTTTTCCCCATCTGTAATAACAGACATATGCCTGTGCAGGAAACTGATATCTTCAGCTAAAAGTCTAGTATAAAATATACATTTTTCTAAGAAAGCATCAGAAATCTTTCCAAAAAGAAATTGCTTTACTTTATGCTAAATTGCAGTGCCTCTACTGTCATATGATACTGCTTCTCTAACACAGTAAGTCAGCTGAGTCAACAAGCTAAACACTGCACATCCCAGTATTAATTTCAGCAATCTTGACACCTCTGTATCATAGTGTTACACTTCTAACTCAGCTGTCAGTGTGCAGTAAATGTGCTGGTACTGTCAGCCCACACAGACTAGGGCTTAGTATCATAAGGGGACTGCTTTTTATGCTCACTCTGAGAAATTCCATTTTTATACCCTTTCTGCATTTACTGTAACAATGGGCTGGGCTTGCCATTCCTATCAATTAATGTCTAATGCTAATACTGCAATAAACAAACATTTTTTTGTGACTCTTCCTCTCTGAACAGTCCCTTCCTTTGATGTAGAACCAAAAAGGACTGAAGTCGTTCCTTCAGTTTCAGAAGAAGTGTGCTTCTACTGGTAACTCTTGCAACTGGGACACCTGTTAGTCTGACCGATGAGACAATAAAATCAGACTCAATTGCTTTATTCAGTAAAGATAAGTAGATAAAATCACAGAAAATAAAGTCACAGTAAAGTAAATTCTTGTTCCATTCACAGCTGTTAGTTTAATGGAATTGCCTCTCTCATGACAAGAGCAGCTGCTCCAGCCCTGCCTGCAGCATGCACGGTGCGTGGGCCGGGAGGGGGCTCTGGAGCTGCAGCAAGGCTTGTCCAAGGCAGCCAAGAATGTCTGGAATTAGAAGATGCATCTAGCACCCCAGCAAGGTACTGAGCGTATTGACCAAGCCTTGCTGGTGCCCATTGGGTTGGAAGCTCAGCTGAGGGCTCAGTTTGTGAAGTGCTCAGCACGTGTCTGCTGGCGGATCCCTGCCTATCAGGCTGTAGGAGATCTGGCACGACTCTGTGTTCTGCCCCTTGGTAACACCAGTGCATTTCCTTGCTACGAGTCAGCACCTGTCCTCACAAGCTGGTAGATCTTTGCAGACCAGACTGTTAGCCTTGGTGCACAAGTGTTTGCAGGTAATGGGGTCTGCATCTTTGCAAGTTCAATTAGCTGTGTATAGAAATGCAGCATTAGACATGGATCCCATTGTCTCATTTTCGAGAGTGGTCAGTAGTGACGTGTACAGGGCCGGTTGTTCTTTCCTTTTTCCTTCCCTATACTCACTTGGCTCTTACTTTAGAACTTCTCCTTCAGATTAGACCACGCACACAATAGGACTTGGTGCCTTAGTTGGCCATTTCTAAATAAGAATAATTATCTCAGAGAAATTGTGAGAAAAAGTCAATTAGCGTATTGGAAACAGCCTGATATTGCATTGGAAACAATGCTGGGTTTTGAACGTGGTCTAAATAGTATGCAAAAAACAAGGCTCTAGACCAGTAATGAACAGTGACAGAAGGAAAAATTATTGGATTGTTGCTCATTTAATGGATGTGAATCCTTCTGTGCACTGGATGAAATTGGCCCTGTGGGGAAAATAGAAAGACTAGGTTAATTCTTACAAAAAGAGGAATGACTTATGGTGGCAGGGACAAGCCTAAATTTAGCACTTCCTCACTTTTGAGTGTTAAGTGTGGCCATCTGAAAATGTTTCAGAAAATGGTGTGTGGGTATTTGATTTAGGTGACTGTCTAGCTTTTGATGAAAACTGAATATTTAGCACTTCTGTCCCAAGGTGTTGCCCTAATACACAGAATCACAGGGTTGGAACAGACCTGTAAGATGGAGTCCAACCATACCCATCCTCTACTGAGCCACATCTCTAAGTACCTCATCTACCTGCCTTTTAAACACATCCAGGGATGGTGACTCAACCCTCTCCCTGGGCAGCCTGTTCCACATCCTGACAATTCTTTCAGTGAAGCATTTTTTCCTAATATCTAATCTGACCCTGCCCTGGCACAGCTTGAGGCTGTACTGGAGTTATCAGTTTACGGAGAGTACTGAAATGCCCAAATCCACAGAGAGCTAAGAGAAGCTCCCAGATGGGATTCTGTCACCCTCTGTGTGGGGAAATAGAGCTTTGTCACAAGCAAATGGAGCTTCTAACCTGCTACTTACTATGGAAGTCATTGCACCTGGGCAGACAGTCAGCAATATCCCCATCCTGGTACTTTCTTGCTTTTAGCTTGGTGCAATCAAGGAATGAAGCTGAAACACTTAGTCCACTTTTGAATAAACTGGTTTGTGGAGAAACAACTGTTCGTGATGTCCTAAATGCCAGCGGGTTTTCATAGGGGCAGAGGGAGGTAGTGCACTCCCTGATTTTAAGCCTTTTTCAAAATGTGTCTTCTGAAATGGGTTAATTTGTTAATGTTCAAGAAGCAATTGCTAGAATTTCTTGACACAGATCAAATGCTTTATTTTCCCTTATCTCATCCTTGGAAAGAGCAAAAATGCTTTGGCTGAAAGACTCTAAAATGCCCAGTGTGAAATCTTCAGCCCAAATAGTTATAATTGAGATAAATTGTAAACAATTGAACACAGGATCCTCTAATGAGAGGTGTCAAGGAATATTAATAATAGATGTTATTTCCAGCCATGTCTGTAATAATACATGATAGGATATTTAAGGTAAAGAGATGCAAGTGCAAAGTGAGGCGAATGTATGTACTCATCTTTTACATTTTAATGGAACTAATTAATGAGGCTGGCATGCTTTTGAAAATGCTTTAATTTATTCTTTGATTAAAAAGTAGAAGTCTCTCATTAGTACAAAAATATCTTTTCTGAGTTATACTTCTGGAGTGTATAAAACAGATCAGTGCTGATATAAACTGGGAATTTCAAAATTATTGTTTACATTGCATACTATTTCTGCATCATTCATTGTGGATTTACATCATAATTAGTTTGCTCTGTTTTCCCTGCAGTGAGCTTGACTTGAAACAGAAAACTCCTCTGGATTTAACTGTTGCACCTGATTGCTTTTTTACTTTCAGACATTGGCTGTAAGGCATTTATTTTTTTTTATTTATTTCTATGAGGAGGGAAAAAAAAAATCTGTTTCTGTATTTGATTTATCAAATGGTGTCTCTCCAGCTTTGCTCAGTATTATGTAAGGTGACCTTTGCATTGGTGAAATGGTATTTTGATTGTGAACTGCTGCTCTGGCTGGCTCAGAAATGTGTGCATCCACCCTCATTTGCATTATTCCTCTGCAGACCTCATTTGGGGAAAAAGGATCTAGTATAGCAGTTCCTCTCTAATGCAGGGTTCTCTAATTAGTATCCTCCTTCTACTTACTCACAATTTTGGTTGAACATTAATTGATATTAAACAGCACCTGTGTGTGTAGGGTGTGGGGGGAGTTCCCTGGCTGAAGGGAACACAATCATGGAAATAACAGGCTGGCTCCAGCAAGGAATGTAGTTGCACCTTTGGATAAAAGCATGATTCTGATACTTCTCTGCCTTGCTTTGATGGATGAAATTCTCCCCAGGATAAAAGGTAATGTAAAGACCTCAAACTAAAACATCCCTGAGCTAAAGCTAAAAATCCTGCCAGTCTTCAGGAATCTCATCTGGATAGTAAAGGATTTGAATGTGTGGCATGGAGAAGTCCTGTAGCTTCTACATCAGCCTGCTACGCTGCCCTTCTGCAGGCTGTCCTTCTCCTGCAGCCACAGTGGGGCTGTCCTTGGTCATGGTTTGCTGTTTCAGCCCTCCTGCTCACCAGCCCTCCTGCTCACCAGCCTTTCCTCAGCGCAGATTCACGGGTTCCTGCTTCCTGCCAACCCGCTCGGGTTCTCCGTGTTGTCCATTCTTGCATCCCCTGACACTGGCAGAGAAGTGATGAGGGTAATGGCGTGGTTACGTGCTACAAAGTGCTGAGCTCTACCTCAGAGCAACCCAAACTGCTGCAAACCAAACGAGTGGCTAATTGCTTTTGGAGCAGTCCTTTTCCAGCTTTCTGCTACAAAAGGTTCAGCCTCTGAAGTGAAATTGCAACCTTCCCTGCCCTTGCTTACCCTTGGTGTGTGGCTGGGAAGATGGTTGTGACAAGGGAGGAAGATTTTCCTTCTAGAAAGGCAGGATAAGATCCAGAACATCTTGTTGGCTAGGAAGAACAGATGGGAAGCATACCACTTTGCCCTCCTCAGCAGGTTAGAATCTGGCAGCTTGTGTATGAGATTTAATGTGGATATGAGCAAATAATAGAGAGAAGGGAAAGAAATATTTGTTCAAAACAGAGTTTACAGAATGATATGCTCTACTGATAAATCAGTCCAAAAATGCTTCCTTGTCAACACTCATTTTTCGTCTCCTTTGATGGCAGCTAGTGTCCCAATTTGAAGGGCTCTCAGTGGATTTTACTCCCACTATTCCTCCCTTTCCCAGCAATGTTACATCTCCCAGCTCTACTAATGCAGAGCTCTTCCTCACATAAGGAAAATAAATTAGCAATTTAGGAAGGTTGACCAGAGACAACTCATCAATGAAGAGCCCAGAGCTGTGTGAGTGGCAGCACTATCTTACAAGTTCTATAAATACTTGGTGTCACCCCATGCACATCTTCCTTGGATTTTGTATTTATTTCTCCTTGCATTAAACACCAACATGGGTAGCAAAATATGAAAAAGAGGAGACAGAGCAGAGATTAGGGGCTGGAAACATTTTCACAGCAGTATCTTGTCAGCTTTCCAGCACACTCTGACTTACCGAGATCCAAACACTCACAGCTGGTGCATATTTTAATGCCAAATGACTGGCATGGCTGAAATTGGAATTCACAGTCTCTCAATGCACCATACTAGTGCATTTAGTCAGCACATTGCTTTTGTGTGACTCTCTTAAAGTTAAGTTACATTTCAATGAGGGTATTTTTATGGAAGAGTGTGTGGCTTGTTGTGCCAAGTGGCTGTATGTCTGATTAAAATTAGAAGTAAAACAACATGAAAAACCCTGCTAATTTACTGCCCTAAAATTGTCAATTAGAGCAGTGCCAAGCAGTCTGGCAAGAGCTTCAGCTCTTCCAAAAGGCAGAAGAGCAGTGCCAACTCTGAAGCAAAGGAAAGAGGAGGAAATATTTGTCAACTCTGTCCAATAACTGGTCACGTAATAATTGAGCACTAAATTCTCCAGCCTGAGTTGTTTGGCTGATAGTTGGGACGATGCCTGGTGGGGAGGGGGGAGGTTAGGGGGTTTTTGGTGGGTGTTTTAATTTTAAATTTTCCATCAGTGGGCTGCTTTTCGTTGGTATTGTGATGAGTTGCTGTGCAACTCAACTGAGCTGCATGTTCTACGTTGCCATGTTTTCTGAACAGATCAACATAAGGCTGTGTTGTCTATGAAATTTGAAATAAACATCAATTTCTTACAATGACACTAAAGGAAAGAAGTATCTTGGACAAACAACTTTAACAGGGTGATTATCTGGGGTATATCAAGCCTCTGAAATTCAGTGATCAGAAAGGTGAAGGCCATTTCCCTCTTAGGAAGTGCAGGTCAGTTGTGTAGTAAGTTCTTACCTTGATTTTGATTCTCTGAACACAGCTAAGAGTAGCACTGTGGGGTGAGGATCCTTTTTTGGGTTGGTCCTTTAGCACAGCTATTGAGTCCCTGAGTGGCACCTTTGGGATCATCTTTCTAATGATACTGCTGGAAAGGGTTGTGTCATGCAAGGCTGTGGTGTTTGGGGGTTGGCTCTCACAGCTTAAGAAGGTCCTAAACATTGTCTAAATTATTCTTTAGTAATGAAGCAACTCAGATTTCGTTCCTTAAAATTCTTACCAGACTATGAAATGAATTCAGTTCAGTGGAAACATGATCCCATGATGAGAGATGCTTTTGAAATCTCCAGACCTACAAGGGTTTTCAGGTTTTTTCATGGGATCCATATGTTTGCAAACAAATTGACACAGAGGGGTGCAACAAACCAGCCAGTGCTTCTATTCTAACACAGATTTTTGTGTGACTTTATTTTGTGACCTCGTTCCTGTGCTTTTTTTTTCCCTTTCAATCCTAGATTTCAGTTTATTTTAATGACTGTAATAGTCATACTTTAATGATGAACAAAGTGATATATAGTGTATGTGCTAGCATTAAAAATTGGTTAATTAAACATCTTGGCAAATACCATTGGGGGGAACAATACAGAAGGTAAATTATGGCTCTGTCCAAAGCAAAGCAAAGGCTGTGTAGTTGTTGGAGAACATGGAGAAAACAAAAGGAGCAACAGGTGGCGTAGGACACTAAGTGGGACAACTGAAGTATCCAGACCAACACTCACATGCTGCACTGGATAGGGTGAGTAATCTCCACCATTAATTTCTTTCCCTCATCGTGCAGAAAGAGGTGTTTCAGACAGTGACAGGCAGATATGGTCAAACACTGAAGTAAGTTAGGAGGAGAGGCAAAGGCAAAGGATTTCACCTTGCTCAAAGCTGTTGGGGTTTGGTTTGTGGTGTGTTTATTTTTATTTTTTTTTCTTTTTGGAGGCTGTTTTGAGACAAATGAGAATCAGATTGGCATGCTTTTATCTGGTCTATGCCAAGGACTCTTGTCTTGGGAACTAGTGAGGTTCAAAGCTAGGACCTCAGCAAGACCTGAAGTCTGATTTCTCTGTAACCTGGAAAAAAACCCCAAAACAGTGTCTAATTCTTTCCCCTAAGGTTCAGGGAGAAGTGCTGCCTCCCAGGGGTCTTTAGAGGTCCTTCACTACTGCCTTCAGCAAGATCAGGTCATGGACAGTGTATATTACTGTTGTTATCAAATGCACTACATATATGCCATAAGGAAAAAAAAAAGTCAATGCTATAGTACATGGTACCAACTTATGTTACAGGTTGAAACTGGTGCTTTCCAGTATTATTGTTAAGGTGTGAAACTGTGAGGAGAAATAGATTAATTTTGCAGCTAGTAGTTTTAATTACAAAAAAAAAAAAACCAACCCAAAACCTCAAATTTAAGAACAAATGTGAGTTCTTTCACAAAGACATCTTTGGTTGTCAAGAAAAGTTGACATACTGCAAGGACCAACTTGTCCATGCTCCCCACTTGCAGCCAGTGTGTTTAGTTCCTCATTGAGTGTAGAAAGAATTACTTATGTTCAAAGACCAGTTCCTTACTAAATCTGGGACAGCTGTGTATTATCATACTAAATTCAGTAGGAGCAAGAATAGGGTCATGATGGGTCGATATAAAGTGAAATGATCTTTTGGTTTAAACTTTTGTATTTTATGTGTTTCAAATTCATGTTGTTTTCTTAAGGCTCTCATTTCTGCACGGATTCAAAGACAGGGCATATACCAACTGCAATTCTTTATATGTCTCTGATATTGCAGGTATTTAATGAGCTTTAACATAATTTATTACCAGTAGAGAGCAGTCTGAGATTAGAATTAATACTGGGCATTGCATGAGGAAAATACCGTGGCTGAGCTATACATACAATACGAAGTGCAGAATCAAACTGATTAATTTTTAAGCATACATCATATGTACTTATAACTTTAGCTTATTTTTGCCAGTTGGGTCTTTAAAGAGCAAACATTTTGAAACTTTAGCCTAAAATAAAGAAAACATGGTGGTGTTCTTCAGCTAAAACTTTAAAGGTGTGACTACTGGAGGCTGTATTTCTTTTCCTTACCTTGTTTAAAACCCTCCAACATTTAAAACCTTGTTTAATTAAGGTTCATGAGTTTCCTTAGTTTCTAAGCTTAAAACTTGCCTTGATGGACAGTGAGTAGAATGTTACATTGTTGCCTTCATTTTGGTTTGTTTATTTTTATTATTTTTCAAATTACAAATATAGAGCCTGACTTTCACCAGGAACTTCTTACAGAGTGTTTCATTGATACTATTGAAAGATGTAAGAAATACAAACCATTGCCAAAATCAATAAACTGAAGTATTGACTTTCAATTATGTCTGGTTTAGAAAGCATTAATCTACATACTAAATCATGTCGTCATTACAGTTCTGTCCATCTTGCAGTTTTAATCATTTTTCATACTGTGTCTTCTAATTACACTACCCTGTTTGTACGTGAAGGGCTTGTTTCAAATACTGTTTTGATTTTTGTTTCACCCTGTAATAAAGTCAATGCTCTAATTTTACTGCATGATCCAGCAGAGTGATGATGCTGTTGAGGGTAATCTCCAAAATCCTTCTAAGTTTACTTTTTCTGGACTTAAGAGCAGCAGCTTACCTAGCCGTATCCACAAAAGATATGTTTATGCTGTGAGCCTCAGTACCTGGAGCTAAACAGATCTTTTAAAAATATAATCTTTTTTATTTTATTTTTCCTGCTTTCTTTTGGCTGCACCTCACCCCTTGTGCGCTTTTCCTGTGGTTGTATGGCTGGACATCCATGCGGTTCCCTGTGCCAGTTTGCTCTTGCCCTGGTGAGAACTCTCCTGCTGTCTGCAGTGAAACAATGGCAAGGAACTTGGGCTCTGCTTAACCCACTTCTTCCCTTCATGGGGCAGAGATACCACAGGTGAGGCTTACTCCCCTGTCCTTAATGCAGGTTCCAAACAGAGTAAGTTCGTTGCCAAGAGGTTTATATATGGATGGTCAGGTGGTTCAGGCAAAACCTGGTGGCAGGCTGGTTCAGGCATCCATATATGGATGGCCAGGTGGTTCGGGTTCAAGCTTGTAGGAACACAGCTGAATCAAGAGTGTAAACATGTGTCGCTGGAGAGATGAAACAGTAGGTGTGTCCTGTATATATTCTTTAGTCTGTGAACACAGTGCATGACCCATCCCTCCAAATGTTTAATCCAAGCTTGTTCCTTTCATCACTGTGAAGACTTTAAGACTTCTCCAATAAAATTTAGCTTGCTTTCAACTTCACTAGGTATCAACAGACTGATGCCAGTCTACAGGAATTTTTCTATGCATAAAAAAATTACCAGTAATGACAACTTCAGTACAATGGAATAATTTAGTTCTTAAAGCCATAGAAGGTGTGTGTGGCCTGCCGAGCCCTGGTGCACAGTACAGGACTCTGGTGGGGTCAATAGAGATCAGGGTGTTTAATTTGTGTACTTGATGATGTTGAAATTGTAAGGGAAATCAATCAAAAATGAGCATTTGATTCATGCTGTGGTCACCTATAGAACCCCTGTGCATCAGTTAGAGGAACAACATCAATTAGGCATGTCCTAAGTCATATCTGTTATTTCATGTTGTGTATGCTTTCAGGAAAAACAGTTGGGAAGCGACTTAAAATTAAGGGGGCAATAAAGTGAAGTTCTAAAGGAGTAGTTATAATGAAAAGAAAACCCAAACGTTAAGGGAACTAACAAGACTTCCGTGTCAGGCTGAATCAAAATCAATCACTTGGCCCCACCATCATTTTGTTTTCTACTTTCTTGCACCAAGGATGTACTGAGCTTGATTGTATTTTGTCTGTATTAAATTGATACCTATGCGAACACAAGCTTGAGATGACAAGATCTCTTCTCTTACTGCCAAAAGTACTCGGGGGGCAGAGCTATCAAGACTGAAAATTCTGCACATTTTAGGCTTGCACTAGTATGCTTATTAGTCTTTAGTCAGAAACTGGTTTTATCACAGTTCAAACTTTCCTTACAGAATGTGCCTGGTATGATATTTTTAAAACTACACGGAGGATTAAATAGATAATCACCAACCATTTTTTATTCCAGACTTCTTGTTTATGTTAGTAGGTTTTCCTATTTGAATGATATAAATAACCAAGGCAGAGACCCAGCTTGCAAGAGCCTATCTGGGTCTTTATCACTGAACAGAAGCTGTCACTTCATGGGTGCGGTTCACTTGTTTCTTTCATGTATTTCTTGCCGTAGCGTCAGCCAAGCCTCATCCCATGAGAACTTGAGGTTGCTGTTTTTCTCAGTGCTTCCTTATCTCAGGTTCCAGGGTTGTCTTTTTTTAGCTCTCTTGTTGTGTTGCAATCTCTCTATAGACTCCCTGAAATACAGTGCAATAGGGCAGTTGGGGGGCATTGTTTGACGCTGTTATCTTGGCTCAGATACGTTTTACCCCTCTGGTTTTGTGGGGGAATTGATAATTAAAGATGAGAAGGCTTGTTACTGTAGCATAATGTAGGAATGCTTTAGAATCAGAAAGCAAACATTGCAGTACTCAAGAGGAAATGAAAGTTCAAGAATGTCTGAGTTATTAATCACTCACATTGTTTCTCTCGGTGACAAAAATAATCTGTATTTTCTGTGGCACTGCATGAATATTTACTTTTTGTTTTAACAGTGTATTCCTTTAACACAGTTTCCTCTTAATGGCACTGTTGTGCTCTAGATGCCCATAGGAATCTCACTTGAGGAAAAAAAGATTCATATCTAAATTTTCCAGGAATAAAATAAGAATACCTGTTTGAAAAGCTTTGCCTAAATTTTATGTGTAATCTGTAGATTATAAATTCTTGGAGATAGAGATTGCCTTTTATTCTGTGCTAGTAGGGTACCTAGAACAATAGTGTCATTGCAAGTGACTGTAGGTGAATAAGTATTGAAACCTAATATTTCAACAGCGACGGGACTCAAAATGTGCTTTGAAAGATGATATATCAAGGCTCCATTGCAAGCCTGTAGATCGTAAACAATATAAAAATAAAAAATATGACACTTCCCTTGCCTCTGCTGTGCCCACATAGTCAAAGAAAACATAAAACCCTAAACCTAGGGAAACCAGTGTTGCAAAACACTCTGCTAACAGAGGTAGTATGTAGTAACTTTGCTTTACCCTTGCGTATGCGCATCTTAATCCAGCCTTCAGTTAGGGCTGAATAGGATATTTCCTCACTTGTAAAACAATGTTGAAGCATGTTTAGCATAGGTTTATTTACATGTGGAGTATAAATAGTGCAGTAAAACCAAGGTTAATTGCAGGAATTGCTGTTCAGAGGGATGGGTAACAGGAACGGTTTTGGAGGTGGGGTAGCAGACTTGGTTCTCAGATCTACACCAGCAGACAAGTGATTGCACCAAGTGATGGAACACAGCCAACTCCTCTACTGCCTTTGCTCCTGTGGTGCCAGCATCTCACTTGCAGACCACTGACATATGAGTTTGGAGGAAAGCAGAGGAGGAAGGGCAAGCAGGTTACAAAACTGAATCCATGGCAAAAGCCCCCTGTGTACCCACCTGAACAGTGCAAGCAGATGTACTGGCTAGCTCGAGATTTTCAGGGTTGAGCTGAGGAGCAGCTGCTATGTGCAGCCTGCTCCTCTGGTAGCATGGAGAAAATCCAGGAAGAAACACATGCTGGATTTATCGTAGCAGTTCCCCTACATCCCTTCTGTGGTATCTGTCCTTGTCAAAGATGGCCAGCCCCTTTCATGGTCGATTGGTCTCAAGGGAACTACTTGCCTCTGGAGAATTGCATCTGTCTCCTTCATCTCTCTCCAACTCGATCTATTAGCATGCTAGTAAGTTGTTGGGGTTTTTATTTCTCTTTGCAGGATTTGATCTTTACAGACTGCCCTTTTGTGTACGGCTCTTCCTCTGGCCATACAGCCTGCCCCTCCATGCATACTTTCTCCTTCCTTCCTAAGGAGTTTCCCTAAACAATGAGTAGAAACAGGAAGCCACTTAGAGCCTCTTTTCCCTTCCCTTTCACTGAGAAGCAGTGGGGCTTTTTACACAATGACCTTGGCGTAGCCTTCCTTTCCCAGCTCAGGCTGGTAGTGGTCGCTGATGCAGCTTTGAGGGGGCAAAGGCAAAGAGGAGGTGAAATAATAAAAGTGAAATAACATAAAGAGGAAAAAACCCCAAAACTCTGGCCCAGACTGAAGAATCCTGAGAGGAATTAAAGAAAAAAACACACAAAAAATAACCCCAAAACAAAAAAACCCAACCCAAAAAAGCAAGAAACCCAGTTCACCTGTATAGACTCAAATGTCTCTGAATAGCTACCCCATGGAGGTATGATTGCTCTGTAGGTCAGAGTCACTGGGTGACTGAGAGCTTGCAGTCAGATGCCTGGGGCTTTCTCTTCCCACAAAAGCAGTAGGGAAAGAAACAAGTTTTTTTTTTAAAAAAAAAAAAACCTAGAAAATTACAGTTTTTTTCTACAGGCTTATCTTAAAATGTTACTACTATCAGTATCAGTGGAAGAGGCTTGAGTAAATTATGGCCATTTTCAGGAGTGCACATTTATCCAAAGGTGTTCAGCTTCACTTTTTTGTTGAGTCCCTGCTGACAAAACCGCACTGTGTAATGGCTGCGTGTCAATCACTGGCGGACGCTGCCGTGTTCAGCAGAAAGTACCGAGCAGCTCTAAGAGTGGGTGTTTAAAACAGGAACAACCTCAAGGAATAACTGGGGGGTGTGTTGCTCGGCGTGATTTTTGACTTTGCTTTTCAATTTGCTGGTTAATCCCACCCTCTTAACCACCCTATTTAAAATCACATTTAATAAAATATCTGTTTAAAGGTTATGGTAATGAGCACACTATACAGTTTCAGAGCATGTCCAGTATCAAGATGTAAGGCAGTTCACTGTGCTTCTGAGACACTGAAAGATTGTTTCCCTTAGGTGAGGACAATCCTGACTAAATGACTTCCCAAAGTCCTCAGGTGTGTCCTACAGAACTGTCTTGTGAGCTTGCCTCCTAATCGGTTCATCGCTCTGGCATGAATATCAAATATAGTCTTTTCTGTTTCCTACAATGTCACTTGAACTTTCCTGATTTCATGCATCTGGGCTCATTTATCTTTTTTCAGTTCTACAGTAACATACTTTGCTGGGTCTGTGCTGGCTCCCTTCTCCTTTTGTGCAAAGAGCTGCATTTGGGAAGCAAGCAAGGAATGGTCTTTTTTACCCCCAAAATCAGAGATACGAAACCAACTGCCCCAACAGGCTTGCCAGTAAAGTGAAATACATATAGTTCCCCATCCTTGCCTTTGCTGTTCTTGACCTGGCTCTTTAATGGTTTTATTAATTTATTCTTGATTCACCTGTTCCTTGCTCTTCCATGAAGGAGCTATGGCTGACCCTGCTAAGCTCTTGCTGGAGGTGGTTGTCTGCAAGCCTCAGATCATCATCCCGCATTTAAAAGCACACAGGACAAGAACTCTGATTATCTCCCTGACCTTAAATACAATCTGGGCTCTTCCTAAGCCTGTTACTAGTGTGAAGAATTTATTTGCATTACTCAAACTGGCTCCTGGTGAAGGAACATTTGTGTTTGCCACGAGTGACTCTCTTCCCACCAAAGCTTGCATTTTTGAAACCTGCCTTGTTATTCATGCTCTGTGGAGAACCCTTTGGAGAACAATTAGATGTTACCTAAGGTATCATGACAAATGTTGGAAACAACTCCTAACTCATCAACAGCGTGAATACCTCCTTTCCTGATGCCTTGTATTTCTTGCAGCTTTAAATCCGGATGGATTTCCTCATTGTCACTGCACATTAAGTTAAACCCCACAGAGATTTTTCTATTAGACTCTTAACTCTTTCTGGGTCAGTTCAGCTGGTATTTTCCTCCTGCAGCTTTCTCAGTTCCACCAGAGGTGTTTGTCTTTCATAGCTTTTGTTGATTCAGATTCCTTATGTGGGATCCAAACAAAACACTTTTTGCTCTTTCCTTTCTAGCCAATCTCTCATCATTATGCTTCTCTGAAGCCAGTGGTGAGCAGACTTCTCAGTATTTTACAGCGATTACTAAATTCATCTTCTCAGTGTTGCCCAGAGGCAAAAAAGCTTTGTGCAAAAATAGGAAACTGGGAATCCAGAGAGACTGGTGGATTTGGTGAAGATTACAAGGGAGGTAGTGGCACAGAAGTGACAAGGGCTGGCTTACTTCATGGTCCTGTCCTCACATGGAGAGTCATCTTGCAGGAAAAATGGCTGTTTCTATTTTTAGTAGTAAGATTTTTATTTAACGTGGAATCTAGCTGATGTAGTTTCTTGGAGAGGAAAATAAGAAATCTATCCATTCCTGAAGAAAAAGATATTTTAAGGCAATATCAAATGCAAGACATTATGTGTCTATATTTGCAAGTGTCTAGGGGTAAAAGGTGGGGCAGAAAAACCCCAGTCCATGAGTTCATCTTGCAAGCTGAGTCATAGTGACAAGAGTGAAGTGACCAGCAGTATGGAGAGCTGCTGATGTGGAATTTACTGATTTGCTACTTCCTTGTTTGTTATTGCTACACATGGGACCAAATGTTAAGTAAGTCTAATACCTTCCCTGTGATATTTTTTGTTGATGTTGAGAATAAGGCCAAATTCTGATCCTCATGCACTTGCACACCCTTGAGCCTCCTGGAAAACAAGAGATTTCTCTTTCTCCCAGTGCATGTGTTTGTCCTGGGCAGATGTTCAAGTAAATCAGAAGATGCAAGAAGCAGACCAGTTCTTATTTGTACATCACTGAGTGTGTCTTTACTCTCACTGCTTTGAAAGATTTTTTTTCTCAGAAAGGGACTCTGGTGTTGAATACAATGTATAGTACCCTTATAGAAAAGGAATGTGGGATTGAAACTTATCTCTGGCTCCGTTATGACCTGTCAGTACGTAATGTGACCCTCTTTATTTACACAACTTTTTTTCTGGCTTGAGGCAGCTTAGGAACACCATTGCTTTTCATGAAGACAGGATTAGGCCCAGGTGATGCAGTCTACTTTCTGATTTTTTTTTTTTTTTTTTTAAAATGACCTTTTCAAATACATCCAACTAATGAAATGTATTTCAACTTATAATGTATCACTGATTGAAGTGAAGAACTTTTGCCTTGAAAACTTTAATCAAATTTGGGCAGGATTGCCTTCCTTCTGTGCCAACATTATTTTTATTTTTATTTTTTTTTAACCTTCCAAATGTCTTTAGCTTTTAACTGCCCTTTTCTGAGGCCTTCTGGACGTACTTGATGTAGAGCGATATATGCTGGGCTGTTTTTGCAAAGACAAAAGTCTGTCAGACAAATTAAGCCTTGCTGAATTAAAATACAGAATTTTCGAATTAGCTGTATAACACTCAATTCCTCCTTGGTAACTGAACGATTGTGAAGAAAAAATGTTTCTGTGCTTAGACTATAAGTGACATTTGCTCTCTAGGCTCTACATGTGACTCTTCTAGTAGAGGTCATGTTTTCTTGTCAGATTCAGCATACTTAAATCATGTATCTTCTGTATAGTAGTCTGTTAACTTTCCTGGAATGTAGATACAGATGTCAGCATCCTCATTTGAAAACACCAGTAAATTCCCCTTTTTTGTCCATCTCATTAAGATTTATCAAAAACAAATGAGGCCTGTGTTCAGAGGCAACAGTTTTATTTCCTGTGCCAGAGGCAGCTTCTCTGGTGCTAGATGAAGTCACTTATGATGTTCGTGTTACCATCCCACTCACTTTTGCATGAGCAACTTCTGCAACATTAATCTCCTTTGGAATTCTGTCAACATTTAGGGTTTAGGTACTGTTATGCATCATGAATTCTTACTCCATTTATGACATTTTTGTACCACTGCTTACACCAAGAGTGCAAATTGCCACCGCATCCCACAGTCTCCATTTTCTTCAAGCTTTCTAATTCTCCTACTATTTTGTTGTTCTCAGATTTTGTTGTTGTTGGGAGTTTTGGTTAGCTTAGTCAACTTGCCAGACTTTATTACAGCTAATTTAAGTGTTAGCCTGATCCAGATGGAGCTTTTACTTACTAGCTCTGCTGTCCGGTACAGTTAATTTCTCAGCCACCATCTACCCTGTTTTCAACTGAAATTATAGATTTTAGTTCTTCATCAAGTGCATCTTGCCATGAAGTAATACTTCACTTTCCCTCCAGCTGTCTCGTGGCTTGTCCCCATGCCCTATTGTTGGTGTCTCTTAAAAAAGGCACAAGCCAACTGTGCCACCGTCTTTGTGCCGGAGCGAGAGGCAAAAAGGCAAACATCAACTTTGGGTTTATGTTTCCCTTCGGTTTTGTCTCCCTGACATTTCTTTCTCTTTGTTGCTCTTTTTTCACCAGCTCAGTATTTTAGTTTTCAAATGTGTCTCATGACAGGAATGAAAGATGTGCTTTCTGAGCAAGGCCGCAGCTGAAGCCAGCTGTGAGGGTGCTGCCTGAACCGCTGTGCACACCGTGGCCAGGCAAAACTAGTACCCATCCTTCTCCCGTCCCTCCTCCGTGCCCCACACGCCTTGCAGGGAAACTTGGGACGGGGGGGGCGGTGAGAGGGAAGGCCGACGGCACATAAAAGTAGTCATGGTCACGGCGTGACTTCTGGCTGGCTTCTGGCAGCGGGCCGACCGCCGGTGCCCGGCGTGTCCGCACAGGCAGCACCCCGCGGGAAGCAGCCACCGCCCCGGAGCTGGCCGAGGTGCTGAAGCAGGGCACGGCGCCGGGCGCCTCCCTCCCGGGGCAGGGACCCCTCTTCCCTACCCCGAGACAGCCGTGTTCAGCGTGCGAGACAAAGCCGCCGCCACCGCTCTCGCTCGGACACGGGTAGAGGTTTCCTGCTCTGCTGCGGCGGCCCAACCGTAACGTTGGGTGAGTTGGTGGGATGGGAAACGGGCATCAGAGATCAGCTGGAGATACTGGGGTGTTTGTACCTGTTAATCGTATTTCCTTAGCCTGTTTTGGGGGGCTCTTTATGCAGGAAAAAAACATGTGATGTATTAGGCATTTTACTTGAAAATATTTCTCACAACTAGTTTTCAGACTTCACAAAAATGACAGACTTTTAACTTTCTAAGCATTGAGGGTATCCAAAATATGCAGCACTTTAGCTGGTTATGAAACGGATCTAAGCAGTTGCTTTCAGAAAACATTTATTATACATTTGATGCCCTATTTTTTCAAGTATTAGTAGACTATTTGCACTAATGCAAATCTATTAATATAAAATAGAAACCTAGCCCTAGGAAGGCCTGAGCCAGATCTTCTCTTACTGTAATACTCTGGAATGAAACTTCACATCCACAAATGTGTTGAATATTGATCCATCAGTCCTGTATATGCTGTATAACTGGTATTTTCTATCCAAGAAGTTAAAAATTGGCTTGCCAACATTCAATTTATCCATCTCTCACCCATCTCTTTGGCTGTCTATTTATTACACAGATCTTACATGGAGTTGTGATGGTGACAGAAGGGTGATGCAATGACCTCCTTGTCAAACAGTGGTGCTGGTGGAGTTAGAACACCTGTATTTTGCCTTCATCTTAGGTAATATTGCCAATTACTTTAAAATGTACCACCTGTGAGCACAATGCATCAGTAACAAAATAGGAAATACTAGTCTGACTCTGAGATTCTTCTGCTTTACTAATTGCATTTTCACTTCATAATAAAGAATATACATAAGGGAACTGTAACTTCCCCAGCCTAGCCAACAATATTTTATTCTTGATGAGTGTATTTATTCAGCTATGATTCTGTCCTGAGCTTTTGTAAGTTTATTTATTGCTATGCTTATTTGTAAAAATGAGAAAATCAATAGAGTATTGGGGGAAGGAAGGGAAAGGAAAAGGAAAAAAAATCATTCAATAAATTTACTGCAGGATAGAAAACTCCAGAGACAAAAAGTAGATAAATGCCTGATGATAAAGACTGAAGGCAAAATCTGAATCGTTCATTGATTCATCATGTCCTCTCTTCAGTATTTATAGAGAGCCAAACAAATAAGATAAAGGGAAGAGAGAATCCCAGTAGCCTAATGAGCATTTTACAGTCACCATAAAGTCTTACCTTCTGAGGAGCGAACGTAGCCATGTGCTGTATAGATTTGTATTTCATAATGGGCCAGAGGGTGTTGTGGACTCATCTGGGCCTTAGATTAGCTTAGCTAACTTGGGAAACATCATTAGTAGTAGCCTGATCTAACTCCAACATCTTAGAGTGTTCTAGGATTTTTAAGCCTTATTTGGTTTAGAAATGAGGTGATGTGGCCGTGTCATAGAAGCCTCATTCTGTACCCTTCCTATTAGCTGGGTGCATTGATTGTTTTAATGAAAAATAATAGAAAAGCAGAGATCTTTCTGTGGGATGGTTACAAATTTCATGAAAGTACATGGTGAGGAGGACCCTAACAAATATCCCACTTCAAATAGGGTCTGTATTCTGTGTGTGTAAATGACGCATTTTGAGAAAGATGAGGGATGTGAATGCCCTGTTCCTTGATGAGGCAGTTTTAGTTAAAGTCTGCATCTGTTTAAGGATGACCGATCCACAGGAAGTTGGTCTTCCTTAGCTCTGTTAAAAAATTACAATGCTATTTTGGAAGATTTTATGTGCATGTTATTTCTCTTTGTTTTGTTATGAGGCAGCTTGTGTATTTCCATTTTTTTTAAGACCAGTTTGTCATTTAGGAAACTGTACTTTTCAAGAAGGCCAAAAGTCAGTATTTATTTGTATGCATAGCTCTGCATTCCTTTTCACTGAAGTGACATGTGGTCATTAAAGTAGTAGACAACCCTTGGCCCGAATAGTTTGCAGACTGCACAGCCATCCAAAGGGAAGAGGAAAGGGTAGCCTCCAAGATGTATAACCACTGTTGCAACTGGCAAAGTTCTAGTGGTGTTTATTGTTTGCAATGGACTGCTGCCAAGTTTCAGATTTTGCTTGTGAACAAAACAAGAAATGAAAATCTTTTTCCTGGCTGGTGCAGAACTGGGACTTTCCAAGATGAAAAAGGCTCATAATATTTGACTGAAGGTCCTCCATACTGCACATCTTTCCTTAGCTCTTCTATTGATTTCACTCCCATGCAGTACGTTTTTTTTTTTCCAAAGCCCTAACAGACTATCTCCTAGGTGCTTGAAATGTTATGATGGGTGCTGTTGAGCAGTGTCAGTAAGCAGAAATGTCTTCTGATACTGCAATGCTGGCTTCGTTGTGAACTGCTGTCTCTTTGCAGGCACTGGCCCAAAGGACCATAAGAGGAAGGCATATCAGTTTCCCTAGAAAGGGTAGTGTTTTGCATGGAGCAGTTGGTAACATCGAGCAAACCTCTTGGTCTCCTAAGGATTTCTTTTTTCTTTATTCTTAATATATTCTTTTTCTCATTATCTGTGCTTGCCTTTTGTACAATAAACTGTTACTAGTTTAGGGACTGGATCTAAAAGACTGCTTATTTTCCTTGCCTATGCACCCTGATTCTACAGCTGAACCAAAGCTCTTACTTTCCACAAGATTTAAATTGGATTTTTATTCACCAGGCAAATAATTTAGAGGCTTTCTCTAATCTCTGCTACTCTGGCTCATTAAGTGCAAAAGAATTGTCAATTCCACTCACCCTCATTGAAAAAACAGCCTGTAGTAACTTTGCATATAGCTTGAAGGCTGCTTTTGTTCCCCAAAATTAGTTTACATTTAGCCTATATTAGTTATTCCCCTAGATACCGTGTCCCAGACAGCCCAGTATTCAAGAGTCCTTGCAAATACAGAAGAATAACACCAAAGACTCTCTACAAAGACCTCATTGTAAGACTAAAAGGATTTCCTGTGAATAAGAGCTACACATGGACTTAACACTGCTGGGAGCAAGAACATACAAGGAGAAACCAACTACATAGTGAAGCCAAGACATTACTGTTTTTTAATGATTTCTTTGTAGATAGGGAGAAGAGGTCTTTTCCCAAGGAGCTCATGATAATACAGCGTAGCCAAGAACACAAGGGAGAATGTTGTATGGAAGGGAAAAAGGGAGCCTTGAAGGAAGAGAGGATGCTCTGAGCTTTCTCTGTCTTTCTGCTCTTTTCTACTCCTTTAGATGAGGTATGAATGTAACCGATAGGCAGTGCACACTGCCTCTCCTGCAGAAAGGGATTCCAGTGTGATATAATGATTTCTCAGCCCTACTTTATGGGATCAGCTCAAAGGGGTAACAGAGCACAACTTACAGTAACAACATCCTTGAGGTGTATGCCATAGGACTGCTCACTAGAGCAGACAGCAAATGCCTGTAAGGGATCTCTGGTAATTTCCAGAACTGCATGGAAGGTTGGTATGTATTTGATCAGAACTTTCTAAACACATAATCATGATAAAAGGGAATTGAAGCAATAGAGGAAAACAATTGAAACTCAGGATTAGATTAGTTTTTGTTAAATTAAACTTAATGTCTTTCCACAAAAAAAGTGTCCTTTATCTAAAGCTCTTGTCCTCATATGAATGTTCTCCTACCTTGGGTAGCTTTAATTAAACTCACATTTGTATCAACAAGGAATTTCACTATTATCATACATCTGTGCAGGACCAGGAGTAGCTTCAGCCTGAAAATGCTTAAGGGACAGGAGACTTTAGGGTCAGTTTTTCTGGTATTAAATATTACAAAGCTTATGCAATTTTGGAGAGAATATCCATACAGTGTATTTGTAGTGTTTTAAACATGAAATAAAAACTAGCATTGTATGTCCTGTGCAATATAGGCTTAATTGCTCTGTTCTATGAATAAGCTTGACCAAGAGATGATGGTTTGTTAATCAGAGAGTACCTAGGAGTAGTCTGTTGCTCCTAGAGTATGGCAGGATCTGATATTCACTTTGGATACAGACACACAGCAGCGGCCTTGTTTGTTCTACCCTTACCTCCTCTTCTTGAGATAAAATAGAACATGTCTTTGCTTCAGAACAAAGACCAGTCTACCTTTTATCCTGTCCCTGACCACAAACAGCAGGGGATGCTTAGGAGAAGGGTAAGAACTACACTCTACTCTCTCATAACTGTGCAGCTCAGAAGCCCCATGAAAGAGGCTTCTACTAGCCTGGATTATGACCACCTTTCTACTGCTGATCCATATGATCATCACCTCGGCTTTATCCTTGAAATGCATTTGGCTGGAGCTAGCTCTGAAGATAGCATTTAAGTATTTCTGCAGTGTAAGAAAAGCAGGCTTTGTTACATGTGTCTGTATGAAGTAGTTATTCTGGGCTGCGCTTTGCCAGTTGGTGGAGAAATTTCCACCTCACAGAAAGGAAGAGAAGCTCTGAGAATGCCTACTTCTCTGTCAGATTAAGGGTAGGACTGTCATGCTTTCTCATATTTTTGTTCTTTTCTGTTTAATCTAATGACACCTTGTTCATGTTTTCTTTTCCCTAAAGCTTTAGTGATGAATCTTGCAGCTGTTGGACCAACCCGATTACAGGCTGAACCACGCTGATGTAATCTTGCTCTTTCACTTTCCTTGACCTTTCCACCTCTTTCCTCCATGTATTCAGCCTCTCATTTTTGTAAGAAAAAACAAAAGCTACTCATACTCTAATCATCATGACCTTGGAGTCTCAGTTGGTGAGAAGCTACCTCATTTTGCATTCTAAGCCATAATTAGTGTCAGTCAATGTCAATGGCATGAGAAACTCTTACACGCAAGAAAGGTCAGAGACTGACTGTTCCTTAGGCTGAGTGCACAGTGGGATAGGTGGGTGTCCACCAGATGAAATTTGTGTATATGAGTAATCTAACAGGATACTTGACCTCACCATGTAGTTGGCAGGTACAATTTCGGTTCATAGTTTTTTCACGTTACAGTATTAGTTTTGATAACCATGCAGAGACAGATGGCATTTTGTCGGCTTTCCAAAGCAGAGGAATAATTTGCCGAGCTGTAGCTAGTGTAACGAGAAGCCAAGGAAGTTGAAGATGAGGTAAAACCAAAGCATCTGTCAGTCCTTGTGTGCCAACTCTTAGATACCACAGACAAACTAATATTTCCACACAAAAAAGTAGTGACTGTTATAGATTTGTGTAAAAAAGATGGCATTCGATAACAATGCCGCAACAGATGTCGTTGAGTCCATGCTTGATTTTTTACTACTGCTCTGTGCATTTTTGGAAGAGATACTTGCTCTGCACAGCTTGTATGGAGTATGTTCATTATAAAATTTTATTTTTCAGGAAACAATGAGATGGAAAATTTGTAGCTAATCTGATATTGCCCTTCTCTATCACACTTCCTTAGTGGTTAGGGAGGGAGAGTTTATTCTTGTTTGATACCTTTTCAATCCTTTTTATGTGAGAGAAGTGTCTATACATATAACTATATGCTGTATATAATATAAAAATCATAAAAGAGAGCTCTCTATTAAAATACAATGAAAAATTTGAGGTTACTTGCATTATCCAATATTACATTTTCCAGCATGTGTCATGGAAAATGTGTAATTATATCTTCTCTATTCAAAGAAATCCTTCTCTTCACCTTAATCCTATTCTTTCTCATCTTCTTTGATGAGAGAGAACAATGTTTCAAAAGTTCTCCTTTAAGAGCAAGGCTTGTAAAAAGAAACCCATGGAATACTATAGCCTACTTGACTCTTTCTCCTTGGTAATAGATGTGGCAACTTAATAAAAGCAGTTTCTATCTAGGTCAAAATTATTTGAGGCTTGCATACTTCACCTAAAATATATATGTATTTTTATTAAATACCTGCTATGGTGTGGTATCCTCTGCACAGTTTGCATTGTGTGTTGAGAGTGTGAGGGGCCCAGTGGGAGTGGGTGAAGGGGAGCACTTACTCCTCAAAGACATGTCCAAGCCCTTCTCAGAAACAGAAACAGCAGATCCATGGGTCAGCAAGAGGGAGTCTGAGAAGAGAAAACCAGCACTTGGGGGAGACCAAAGAGAAGCAGGCTTCCTCAGGCACCAGAGCATCCCACTGCGGGCCTGTGTGTTGCTGGGTGTACACCTGAAAGAGAAGGATCGAACAGTAGGCAGCTGCCTGTTTTATTGTGCCTCTGCTTCTTTCTGTTTGCCAGTTGTGAACAGTGGTGCAAGCGTTGCTTTGCTGGGTGCAGGGGTGGGGAGGAGGGAATGCAGGTGTAGCTTTGTGTTCAGCGGGCTCTTTACGCTCCCAGGGAGCAGCACTGACCCACTCTTGCCAAAGTATGCTGGTAGGACTGAACCATAGCCAAGGGTTAGAAGTCCAGTTTGCACAAATAGGAACAGGTAAACTGGACAGAGGTTGAATCTGAGGAGCTAAGGTGTAACCTGTTGATTAGAGAAATTTACAGTGGTGTTTGATTGATTCTTTTTGCTACCTGAAGCCCAGAAGCAAGGAAGAGTGAAACCCTGAGATTATAAAGTGCTTTCACCGTGGGTTAGCAGATGCTCTCAGCCAAGGGAGTACTCTTAGACCTTGCCAATTCTTCAAAACACTTTCGTCTGCCAACCAGCATTACCTCTGCCTTATCCATGCTGAACTGAAGTCTAACATGCTTTCATCCAATACCAGATTTTTGCCAAGTATTGTAAGAGCAGACATTTTTCTTGCAGTAGATTTAATTCACTGACTTTCTCTCAATTTCATAGTATTTGAAAGGGTGCTTAAAATGCACAGTTAGAGACTAAAATTACCATATTTTGTACAATTATCATTCAGTTTAAATTGATTATCCTAATGGAGACCTGCTCTCTTCAAAATTCTGCTGTCTCTCTGGTTTTAGAGTGCATTGTGTAGGTTGCTGATGCCTTACAGCCCTTACATAGTCTGTTTTCATATTATTTGCTTTCTTATGAGCATGGAACACTATCAAACGTTACAGGCTTTGGATATTTAAACAAAACTCTTTTAAGGACTGTGTTCAGTAGCAAATATTAGTACACAAAATCCACAAGTGTGTAAGAATGGAACAAATACACTTGAGCTAGGAAAAAATAATCTTAACTTCTGTACTTGTACAGGAAGATCTGGCTCATTCAATGTCCTTTATTGTGCTTGAATGTTCTTTAAGTCAATATACCATCTATGAGAACCCAGATATTCCACGTAAAAACCTTCATACAATAAAATGAATGCTGATGATATCTTTGGATGTTATCCTTGGAGACACTTGGTGTTTCCTTCTATGAAAGAGTTTTAAATGTTTGTATAACGATCACAAGCTTAGAACGTTTGGCTCTTTACGATGTGAAAACCAAAGTTAAACGGGAAGATGAGTAGGGGTGTTCAGGGAAGATGAGTTGGGGTGTTCAGTGGTCTAGAGGAAGAAATGATACTGTGTGTTGAAACACAACAAACAGGTTCACTTCCAAAGTTGTCCAATGACTTAGGCAGAATGTTCACCTATATTTTCTCTTTGATTTTACCTCCCTGTGACTGTGTGTGTACATTTAATTGTGAATGGTTTATATTTTTCTTTCTGGCACAACGAGAGGCTTAAAACCAACTGAAAGTTCTGAAAGTTTTGGATCCAACAGGAAAGACCAGGACTGCTCTGTAAAAAATGCATCGTAATGTCTATCTGCCTGGAATTATCAGCATTGCAGATATGCTTTTAGTTATTTGTTTTTAAGGCCAAAAGACAAAGGCAGCAAAATTAGCTTGTCATGCTGGAATTAAGTGGCAATAATTGGAATCTTAATACAAAAATTCTAGTGAATCAAAGCACACATTTAAAATTTGTGGCTTTAATTGGTATAAGAATATTTTTTAGATGAAGATGAGCACAGAAATACCATACTTCAAATTTGGTATCTTTTACAGATGATCCAAGAAGCTAATATAATTTTGTTCTGCATCGCTTTCCTTAAGTACTGTTTTGCTTTAATACTGAGCATAATAGATACCTCCCTTTTTGGTATATCATAGATTACATTTGTTAGAATAATGCTCTGATGAGCAACTTGTACAGTGCCAGCTTGAAGTAGATTTAATCCTTTTTCTTGAACTATCTGTTATTCTTCTGTGTGTTCTCTGTGCTGCGGTTTCCACTGACCCCCATTTGCTAATGATACATTTTATTAGTGGCAGTTAGAATGAATTGGTCTGCTAGGTTTAGAGCAAAGATGTTAATAATGTTTTCAACCTTAAAACAATGAATATAATGCAAATCACTATACATACACTTCAGAATACAGGGTCACTTCAATCTCTGCCGTTTCTGTGATTTGTGAGTTTGGTGCAATGTTTTATTAGAAAACCATTCATAAAACATTTTGTCATCCAGGATGCATTATTTCCTCTTTCAGGTGATGAATTTCAATCACAGGAGCATCCTTTGCAGCAAGGACTAGTTAAAAAAAGCCCCAAACAAATAACCCAAAGATAATAGTTACGGGCTCCAGTGGTCTCTTTGCCTCAGCAGATGCTTCCACTGCAACTAAAGCAAACACACAAGGAAAAAGAATAAAATCTAGCACACATATTCATGAAGTTGAGCAGTAATGCATGAGGACTATGTACACATCTTGCATCACTCTACTAAACACAGTGAAATTGTGCTATATATGCATTTGTATCAATTAACAATAAAAATTCTGGTCGTAGATTCAGGGGCTTAAAATAAAATTGAGTTCTGTTTTTACTTGGGGATGGAGTAAATCTACTATAAACTCTTAATTCAGCTGTTAAATTAAAAAAAATAGTATTTGGATCATATCTGGTATATCTTTTCTCAATGGACTAAATTGCTTTTATGGACACTACAGGGAGGTGCCATTTCACCTGACAGCTAGTCAGTTAATGGCCTAAAGGACCAGAGGAAAGCATTAGGCTGTTTTGAAGTACTGAACCTAGTTGTTAGCTGTTGTAAATTAGCATCAACAATATTTTTGTTCAGTGACATCTGATCCATAGGTTGCAATTCTACTGTTTAGAAGTGTTCCAGTTAATCAACCTTTCTAGTTTGAAGTGTAGTTCATGGCTTTTATAAGACATGTATTTAGGTGGGAAGAAAGCTAAATTCTGGCATCACCTCTCACGTCTTGTTATATCCTTCTGGGGATTGTGCTAGATGTACTGTCTCACCCCCCTTTCCCTGATCATCTTCCTTCCTGGTAGGATCATCATCTCCCAAGCACAGAGAATACTTCTAGATTTCCAGTGTTGTTTAAGACCTAAGATTGTATAGCTGCTCATTTTGTGTTCACTGCTCTGGAATGACCCAGAAATAATGGCCTTGGGGCAAAGAAGGCAAATAGCCTCCTGGACTGCACAAAAAGGAGCAATGTCAACAGTCCTATCTGCTCAGCACTGATGAGGCCACATCTGATGTGCTGGTTTGGGCTTCTGAGTATAAGATGTGGACTGTTTAATGAGGACTGTGAAGGTGATTAAGAAATTGGAGCATCAGTCACAGGAGGAGAGGCTGAGAGTGCTGTAACTGCGGGTTGGAGATGAGGAATCTCAGGAGGACCTTGTCAGTCTCTATGAATACCTGATGGAAAAGAAGATGGAGACAAGTGCTTCTCAGTGGTGAGGTAATGGGCACAACCTGAAACACAGGAGTTCCTATTCATACATAAGAAACTCTTTTCTTGTGAGGGTGGTCAAGCATGGAAGAGATTGCTCAAATGCTGTGGAATCTCCATCCTTGGAGATACTCAAAACCCAACTGGAAGCAGGCTGCTCTAGGTGATCTTGCTCTTAACAGGGAGTGGGAATGTCTGATATCCAGAAATGTCTTCCCTTCTCAGCTGTCCTTTGCTGAGACCCCAATCCCAGCTACTTTAAGTTTGTTGCAAAAGCAATACTAGATCTCTGGCATCCTCTCTGCTCTCATGCCCATCTGCTAGAATGGCATTATGCCCACTCAGAAGGTGCTATGCCAGTTTCAACAAGGCACAGGTGCCAACCAAACATAGATTTAGAAAGATACCCTGCATAAGATCCTCCTGGTAGTAAGCAATGCCAAATTAGGCCCACATGCTTCATTACGAGAGATCACATCTGTTGAGGCTTGTGGGCATTGTACCATCAATTACAGCCTTTATCCTCTCTTTCTCTTTCCTGAAAGCTTTACTGAATGGAAAGCAGAATTTATGAGCCAATCAAGTGCCTTGAGAAAATCTGGGTTTTTCCCTAGTGATCTCTGTCTTGAAGTCTCAAATTTCAAGCTGTTTGTGTTTGTATCCCTCTGTTAGACATACTTCAATATATGCTAGATTTGTTTGTGAAGGCAACAAAGGAAACTGGGAAAGATATTCTTTCTTGTCAATTAATATCACAAGAGAAAGATCATGTGCAATTTTTTTGATGTCTATTAGACCCTGAAGTGTTGTTTGCACTGGTACCTTCATATAGCAGAAAAAAATATGCTATTTGGTTGTTACGTGTTCTCAAGTTTTACTAAAAGGCTTGTGATCTCTTGGACATATATCTGCTGGCCACCATGGTACCTGGATTATGTTGTCTGTTGTTGTGTAGGAGACCTGAAGAGATGATATTGCTCAACATGTGCTACGAGAAGAACCAATGACCCATGAAGAATTATTAAACCCTCTTCCCTCAAGAAAATTTGGCCTGTGTAGGTAAAGACAGGTGGCAATGTGCTGATCAGTACTGCCTGTAGTCTGCAAGATATCGGTCTTTCATGTCTTCCTGGCACAGCAAACTCCCAAGCTAGCCTGCAGGATGTCTCCCGAGTCTTCTTACTGTTGGCCCTGAATGATCTTGACCTCTGCTCAGTGGGTTTCCTTCATGATCTCCGTAAACTGGAGCTTGTGATTTAACATGAGTTAAATAACTTAAGCAGAACGAAGTAATGCTAGAGTGGAAGTGAAGAATGCAATGCAAGAAACCATCTAGAGCAGTCTAGATAACATGATTAAGACTGACAGCCTGGACTCTCCATGGTGTTTCGTGATTTACCTTAGGGTGTAGCAGAGGGGAGGGGGCACTTCTTTGTACCTGTTTACACCTCATATTTACCCAGATGGGAATTGGCTTGTATTAATTGGCAGTCAGCTTAATTTGAGTTACGCCAGCCATAAAAGCACAAGCCCAAACAAAGCCCTGTGATCTCTCAGTGTGTGCTTGTTCCTAGTTCAGCCAGGAAGCTTGCAAGGAAAGGCAGCGCTGCCTCCTGCCCCTGCCCGCACAGGCAGCGTGGGGGGCCCAACCGAGGCTCAGGCGCTGAGCTCCCAGTGGCATCGCCTTGTTCTAGCTGTGCCTCATGCTGCTTCAGCTGATGGGCAAACCAGCTGTAGCACACGCTGGTAGTATAAAGCATCATAATTTTGATGGTGTTTATTCCATGCTTACATCATTAAGAGAAATATGGTTTAAAATATCGGCGAGTCCTACACAATGAATTCTCTTAATGATACAAATATTGATATCTGAGAAGCCCGTTGTTTATGCACCATTAGGTATTCTGCTCGCAGCCTTTTCCCACATCTTTCCATCTGAACCTGGAGCACGTGTCGTCATATGGCTCGCCTATTCTTTAAGAGTTAAAACAATAAAAATAGCACAGCAGGGTCTTGTCCATAAACAATGGAAACAGTGCTCTAAATTCAGTACTATTTCTGTTTTTATTATGTGATCGCTTCTTTGTTGTTAATCACTTGCCCTACTTAATTCATTCATTATACTCGAAAGCTTTGAGATTAAACCCCCAGGCAGGATAGCTTCATATGAATCCTTTCTTTTTTATCTGTTCCAAGTTAGATTAAGTCTAGGTCCTGTTTAATGAGGTGCCACTTGCTGGCTTTTCATGCAGCAAGAATTCCTCATACTCAGCGGTATGTATATACCATATAAATTATAAAATATTTTACTCTTTTTCTGAATCTCTAACTAATATGTCCTGCAGAAAACACTGTTATTACAAGTTCCCTGGGATATGGGTGGTTGGCTACTTCTGATTTTTTGATTTTTAGTGCTGAATCTTGCTGTTAATTTTTCAACTACTTAATTTATTTTCTTTATTTACATTGTCATGTCATAGAAATCTTGTTATTAATGACAACTTCTATACCTGCAACTCAGTAAGTCAGCTATTGGAATGTCTACACCTGCCATACAGCGTTAGCAGCCTGCCGGTGGCTAGGAGTGCTTCGGTGTTTATAGCCTAGTAGGGCCAGTGTGGCTCAAGCATGGCATGTTTGTGGTCAGCAATGGCTCAGGGAGTGTGCTGGGGCTTGCACTTCAGTCTGAGTGATTAAGTACTTTACATGACCATGCTTACTGGGGTTTGGCTCCAGCATGGGTCTTAGGTTGGAATCCGTGCCTCTGCTTCTTTAGTGAGATGTCGTTCAACTGCCATTGGGTTCCTTTGCAGCATCTATTCTGTGGTTAACAAATATCCTGTTGGAAGATTCCTGATATTAATGGCACTTCCTCTAGGTTCATGGAGTTGCTTGTACTGATCCAAAATACATGCTGGACCCATATGCATGTTTTTGGACATCCTTTCCAACATCAAAAAATTTGTTTGATTGAAAATGCACGCACAGCTCTAACACCAACCCCTGGGTGTATGTTCATACCTGTTGCAGATGGCATGTTTCTTTATGCTAACCATGATAGAAATACAAGGAGAGTCTGGCTATGCTGCTAAGCCCTTCCTTTCTGAAAACTGGGACCCTATGTGTTCTCACATGTTTTTACTTCAAGATGGGGAATCAGGAAACAAAACTGGAGTTGGTCTATTTTTGTAAAAGCCTGCTACAGATAAGTGGTAGGCTGTGTTAGCGATGAAAAGCAGCTTTGTCCTGCTGAGAGAAAGTGATCACAAATAGTCTCTATTGTTAAATGGCTTCTAATACCCTTTTCTCTTTTTTTTTTTTTTTCTTTTTTCTGGAATTTAAGACTGAATGTCTCACAAAAATGGAAGGTAGCAGTGATGTCCCTCCAGGACAGATCATGTTCCACAGTCTCTGGAGAGTTCTTGTCCTCCCTTTTGCCTGCTGAGTTTAGGGTTTTGGTAACTTTACTCCAAAATAAAGCTGCTCTTGAAAGGTTATTCTATTCAAGTTCGTTATGCTGAACTAAGCATTAGTTAGGCTGAACTGCTTATGCTGAATTAAGCCAGTTTAGGCAGTGGGTTGGTGGTGGGTTTTTTCTTACGGAGTTTCTAAACGTTTCTGCCACTTTATAGGGAAGGTACGCTGTAATCCTCAACCTGGGTTTCTGGTGACTCTTGAACAGTTCATCTGGACTAATGTAGTCTGACATGCAAAGCCTTGGCTTTAGGCTCTTCTTCAGTACTTGTTAATCCTGTTCTGCTCTGAAACTCTTGCAAGAATGCTTCTCAACACCTTTGTGTAAGGGAAAATTGTGGCATGTGCTGTGTGCCTCCTGGGTTCTCCAATCTTGTCACGTTCCTTGATGCCAAGTTTTTGATTATTTCACCTTAAGAACAGTTGAGAGTCTAGTGTTAAGGACTTTGCATACAACAAAAATAACCACTGAATTGGTAGCATGTATGATCCAGATTAGTTCTTCAGGGAGGAAATGTGGGGTTTTTTGTTACCAGTACTACTGCTGTTATTCAAAGTTAGAATAAATACAAAGCGTCATATTGAAGACGAGTATTCAGGAGAAAGAGGAGAGGGTCATCGATTATTTTTCAGTTCTTAACCTGTAGGTGACTGATTTCAAGAACATTAATGGATGCTTAGATGGGAGAGAATGGAAGAATAGAGTTTAACTAAACCTAAACATGTGGTGTAAGCAATGGCCAAGAGCTTATTCTTTCTTCTGAAGGAGTTGTCAGTCAAAAAAGTCAATATTAATCACTTGATCAGAATAGTACACTTAAGCACTTTTTTGCTAATGCTTTACAGAATCCAAGGTTGCAAACTCCTAAACAGTCTTTGTGTATGTATATATGTAGAAGATGATGGCTCAACGTAGATAAAACATGAATAATTTTACTTTTCTAAAATACCTATGGCTATTCAAACACTATGAGTGCAAGTACTGGTGCATAAATATAATCTAATAGGTGATTGACAGTCTACTTTGTGAATCAATAAAAAAACCCTTCTATGTTCACGTCCTTTAAAAAGTTCAAAGTAAAGCCCAAATTAACCAGTTGTTTTCTTTCCTTCTGCCCTCCATTGCTAGGTTGTACCACTTATCACTTACGAGACATCCAGACCTGGAACTGAAATAATAAAGGGAATTGCAGTGCTTTCAGTTCAAGGGACTGATGGTGTTTCACAGTAGGCTTGCCCCCCACAGCCAGCTTTAGAGAAGAGATCGGTAGCTTTTCAACTGCATAGTGTGATGTTATCAAATATTTTGAACTGTAATCTTGCAATTACTATTAATGTTTCATTAAAAGATTATTTAATGAAGGAGATCATGCAGAGAACAAGCAATATAATGGCTCCAAGCAGCTTGCCTCCCACATACCTGGAAAAACTCCCTACTGCTACAGAAGGAGGAAGAACAGTTAGTGCCAGTTCTAAACAATAGGTTTCACACTATATCTGTTAAGACCTGTTGCTTTTGGCAACAAAAACTGACTCAAAGGCACAAATTTAAATTTTGAAAAGTGGTGCTCGGTGATTAAAGACAAACATGGAATATTCTAGTTTCTGCTGTGCATTGTTTAGCATTCAAAGGCAGTTGTGGAGGTGTTGGCTGTCTGGGCGTTTCTTTCCGCCATGTATTGTTTAACCTCTCTATGCATTTCAGGGCTGGATTGTAGTTTCTGACAAAAAACATAGGTATTTCTGAAGCAGGTGCTGTTACTCCGGTGTAAAACTTGTTGGAGTAACAGAAGAGCAAAGGTTTAGTTCTGCTTTAGAACTGAAATGCGTTTCATGTAAATTTATGTCTGTTGCTGTAGTGTTCTGTTGGCAGAACCTTAATGTAGCACATCTCTCTTTGGTATCTATGACGATGGCTGCCTGGTGTTTCCTTAAGCCTTCACTGCACGTATCTGTTTTTCTTTTGCAATGCGCTGAAAAGTGAGTAAAGTGTGATGCTGTTAATGTGTGGCCAAACCCAGGCAAGCCAGAAGTAGCACAGGTACTGTCCAAAACTGGTCCACATTGAAGAATATATGAAACATGGGCATATTATAAACAAACTCTCCTGCAACTATTAAGAAAATAATAGTCAAAATAAAAGGTAACTAGATCTGGTGAAATTACAGCTGCGATGGTGTCAGGACACAGGCAGGGAAAGCGTTGTAGGAAAATGACTATTTTTAATTTTTGGTTTTTAAACCTCCAATACAGGAAAACAGGGGAATGTTTCATGCAAACTCTTCCTTGTGTCATGCTTTGTAGATATACTTAAAGGAAAATCCTCCATGCTGTTCCATCCTCCAATGAAACAGGTGTTGGAGCACAAGAACCACGTTTCTGGCTTAGCAGTAAACTTACAGAGGGCTGCTTCTGAAACTGGTGTGCTCTAGCATCAGGTGCCCGGGTTCTTTTCCTGTAAACTAAACGAACATCACAAGGCAGTGACAATGTGAATGCTATTATATATTGATTGAATTCTGAGTATCTTGCTTCCTCAGTTCCTCAGTCTATAAAGTCTGATCAGGTATCTGCAAAATGGTGATGTAACTATAGTTACCTAGTTTTGGTTATCAAAACCTTTGTGTTTTACATCAGTTGGGCTTGAGACAATTAATATCTGGAGTTTCTTCATCTTGACAATTATAGATTGTTTTGTCCTGACTCTGTCTTTTCCTGGCATCATGGAATTTGGTGACAGGGCATCCAAAACAGCACATCAGTCTACGTGCAGGGGGAAGTTGTCCCTGCTCTGCTGGTGTGTAAATACCCAGCAGTAGCTGTAACCCAAGACCTAACCTGGATTTCACCTCGTGGATGTCAGTGGCGTTGGTGGTGAGCACTCACCCTGTATGTAGTTAATCAGAGAACTCAATAAAAAATAAGCACTTTCACCTCACTTTTCACAGCATTTTTCTTTATCTTGTATTCTGCTTACTGAGTAAAGACACTGTGTGTAAAGCTATTGACACAAATTTATTACTAGGCGAAAGAAAATCCTACCTCTGACAAAATCTAATTGTTAGACTGGAGATATGACTGTTCATATCCATTTCTTTACGTGCTTAAAGTTCAGTATTTCATGAAACAGTAAGCCTGTTCTCTCATCTTTATTTGTGATTGCATTTACAAACTATGAATAATTAGAAATAATATTTGAAACAAAGGCCTTTGGGGCTATATTAATCAAAGAGAAAAGTGTTACTCATGAAATTTTATGGGATAAACACAACTATCAAGAGAAGATTATTCCTGCTGCGCTCTTGGTTTTTAAGACTCCTAGTCACAAAGAAATGCAATATTTTGCAGGAAAAGCACAATATATTCTCAATGTATGATGTGTTTTTTAAATTAAAATAATATTGAGTTTAACCTCACAGTGTCTTTGGGGGAAAGATTGGTATAATTCAACCCCTTTTACATATGAGTAAATCGCTTAAGTGATTTTCAGGGCATGTGGCCTAAAAATGGAACTGCATGTCTTGAATGGGTTCCAGCAAATTTCATGTGCTCTTCTTTCACTGCATCTTTGTTGATATAGAGGACAAATTAATTCAGTCTTCCAAGTAAGTAACCCTCAGTAGATTGATAGACTGTCTGTCTCTTCCTCTATAGTCATGATTTCCTATGGTATCTGTATTCCACTGGGCATTGAAATCTTCAAAAATAGACATGAATTCATTTGGAACATGAGAGAGTTTTCCTGGGAACAGGCAAAACATTTTGAATATTTTCCTAGAAAGGAAAACACGATCACATATTTCGATATATCAAAAACTATAACCCAATTTCTTTTTCATTAGTCTTTTTTATGACTTTTCTCTGTTTCTGGCCATGTGTTGTCTCTCCTCATCCCTTCCCTCACTTTTTAGATTAAACAAATGGAACAGAAGAAATAAATAGGAGAAAGCAGCATACTGTAGGGAAAAAAATCATAGCAATACAGAAGAAACTTGTAGCAGAACAACTCTTTTCACCATCTGTTTATCAATTTTCAAACTTAAGTAGAACACATAAGGTACATGGCAAAGAATAGAGGAGTCCACTGTGGGAAGTGCTACTGAACCTACTCAACATCAGCTTTTCAAAAACAATCCCCTCTCTTTCCTTCTTGAGCTTTGGAATGTAAGCCCGTTAGGTTTACAGATCTACAACCAGAGCTTTATGAGTCTACGATACTCCAGTGTTTCTTTCTATTAACAACTCAACTGGGAGGAAGAGATGGGCTTTTAAAATTACTGTCTACAATGCATTCAGCTTCAGGGGATTGATGCATTTTGCCTTTGTTTCTAAGCACCATCCAGTCTCTTAAATGCTTTTACAAATTAAGCTTGAATGCTAGCTTTCACTGCCATCTCAAGTTGAACTTATTATTTCTAATGATTCCTCCTCTTCTTTGAAATGCCACTCAACTTTTCTTTACTGTAACCATTAAACATAGCTAAACAAAATAAATGAGAAGACTATTTCTAGCATGCAAACCTTGACAAATTTAGATGTTATTTCAACAATTTTTTGGTTGATAATGAAATACTCATCTTTGTTTTCTTTATGCTACTGTGCTGTATCGTATGATGAAACTTCATGAAGTTTCTTTTAACACTGTTGGTGGTGATGTTACTGGGAATCTGTGTTAACTAATGAGTGTTACATTTATAATTTATTACATTTATAATTTATTCCAAGCAAAATAGTCAGTGGCTGCTAAAGCTTTATGAATATAGCTGCAGGTATATGAATAATTTGTAACCATATAGTCACTGATTAGACAAAAGTAATGGAAGTTGTGATATTAGTTCTTACTGGAGTGACACCTGTTAAAAACATCCCTTGCTTTTTAAATTAGTTCTGATATAGATAGTCAGTGTTTTTCCATGAGTGTTCAACAGAAATCCTGTTACATAGTAAAGTGTCTCCTTCAAATCCGAAAGAAGCAGAACGTAACCTTTCTTCCATTCCTTGAATACAAATATGCTAATCATATGTTAATTAATTGCATTAAAATTTAAGAGGAAACATGCAATTATGGTACACAGGTGCAAAATTATTAACCAAACTTTCATTGTTATATACAACTTGAGAACTGAACCTCTCATCGTTATTTATTATTGGCGACCACGCAGTACTTGGATGCTTACAGTTTGCATAATGTAGTAATGAATAAGGGAAATCTTTACATTCTGTTGGTGTTTTAATCGCTTTTGTTTAATCTGTGATCTGGTTATGTGTCTTTCTGTTTTACACAGAGCCTTTATTCTCAGCTTTTACTCTCAAGAGTTGTGGAGCTGCAATGCGTAACTATTACTGACAAGCATAGCTTGGAAAGTGAGTTCCTCAAAGTTCAGTGTGGTGGTGTCATGTCAAAAGAAAAAGCATTTAGCACCACTTAAATTCAGGCAGACTGAATCAGGAATCTGATATTTGTATGAAGTATACATACACAGATTTAATGGATACTGCTCTCATTGCTACCCTGAGGCCAGATGCAGTAATCACAAATACTATACTCAGTCTAGCAGTCTATTAGTTGGTGAGATGGCATGGGGTGGGAATGATAAATGATGTAGAACTGCTGACAGTTAGGTACACATGTGGTCGCTTTTGTCCTCTCCTCATGTCCGTAGAACATTCAAGTAAATAAGAGGATGCGAATGGCAGAGAAACCAACATGGTTCTGTCACCTCTTTTTAGGATTCTCTGGGCTCCACAGGTAGGGTACCTTTGCAAATGGTTGAAGTTAATTCAGGTATAGCTGTTAAGAGTCATGACTGTAAACCAGGTTTGCTTCAAAACCCATGTCTACTGGGACTCAAGACTGATCTTGCCACAGCATCACTCTGAAGTGATGCTACTTATTCAGGTTCTGAAGATTTTCTAACCATGCAGCAGAGTGTAGAATCATGAGCAGTACTTATTTTCTTGAACCTTTCTATAAAAGAGTAAGAATGTGGAGAGACACTGGCTGTAAGTGTGCGCAAGTTGCAAGTGTGTGTATTTAAAGAGAGCCCTGAACATTTTTCTTTCAATATGACTTCTGGGAAGTTCCACATACTTCTAAGTGGAATATATTGTAAACTTTGGTTTGGTGCAGTCAGTAAATGTGATGACTGGTTCTCTCTGGGTAAAACTGGAAAAGTCAGGTGTTGCTGCTCAGGTGGTTCTGCTTTCCATTGGCACGCTCTGTGCAGCTGTTGTGTTCTGTGGACTCTTGCAGACTTTCCTGTTGCTCTTTGAGATTTACATGAGGGTGCCCAGCTAACAGACCTTCAGAATGACATACTTAATTTTCCCAAGAAAGTGAGTAAAATTTTTATGAGAAGAGTTGTTATAATATCAGCCTAAAAATGGGCTGTGTCTCAGTAGTCCTAGAAGAAACTGTGAGCAAGTAGTCTGTGCTTCTGGAAATGATATTGGCTGGTCTGTTTGCTGGGGATTAACTCATTACCTTGTTCTTCCAGAACCCAAGGTCTGCAATGTGTCTGTGCTTTCTGATCCACTTTAAATCTGTCATAAAAAATTAAGAGCTGCTTTTTTTGCCCCTCTCATAGCTCACTTGTAAGATTTCTTTTATATTTCTCCTACTATTTCTTCATCACTTCAATATCCTACGGTGCATTTAATTGTAACCTAAGTAGCTTGTGTTCCCCTTGCACGCATTAAAGAGTAAATTCTGAATGATTGGACATAACTAGTACTTATCATAGTAAATAGCATATTTATCTCTTCCACAGTCAGACAATCTCATACTGTGTAACTTTTCTGCTTTCTGAAATGTCGCCACTTAAACTGTGGCATGATTTTCCCATGAGGACACATTGAAAAGGCCTCTCCTGAAACACAGCTTGGAAATGTAACCTACACGTTATATTTAAACCAATTTTATAGTATTCAAAAATTGGATGAACACATACAACGCTCACACAGTAGAGACAGTGTGCTGCAGTAGGGTTTTTTTTCCCTAGGAACTGGTCCTGCATTTAATGAGATTCTTCAATTTTGAATTTCATTTTTATTTTGAAGTTGCTTGCCTGTTTTGTGAAAGCATTTCTCCATTATTAGGCCTCACAACTGCAGAAAGAGCTACTTTCTGTTATCTCTCTGAGGTGATGCATATCACAACAAAAATCAGGTACTGCACGTATCATTTCCTAACCTTGAACTAAATGGCACCAAAGCCATCCTGAAGTTTAATAGTTTCTTCGATCATGACTTTGCAGGGGAAAGCTCTTCTTTCAGTAGTGAAAGAAGATCGGGTATTCTTCTTAGAAAGTACTCTATGAATATGGAAAAAGGGGAAATAGTCACATTTCAGATTAAATATGTCAGATGCATTTGTCTCAGTTTATAAATGAACCACCCGGCAATGTGTCTGCAGGTAGACACGTACACTACCATGAACAGCAGAGCCTGAAAAGCTCCTTTCATCCTCAGTGCAGTTATTTCATAAATCCCAGAGAAACTACTGGAAGAACTTTGAAAAACTCACCAGGAGGGAGAAAACTATGAATTAATTAAAAAACACAGATTGACCAATTTGTATTTTTAACTCCATTTCTGTCAGCTTCCAATGTGTCCATCAGAAGGATCAGCAGCCGTCCCCCCAGCACAGCCACGGCTGTTCCTTGGGGATGCCTGGGGAGAAACTGGCACAACCTGACCTCAGCCAGTACCAAGTATGGCCAAAGGGGAATTTCTCTTGACATGCCTAGTGAGCATCAGATCATGCCAATAAAGAATTTAAGTCCAGAACTGTCAGATGCAGGGTTTCTTGATGCATTTTAGTATATTTCTCCTGTCTAATAAAATACAGAAAGTTGACTCTTAACAATTCTTTTTGTTCTCAATTAATAGAATCAAGTCACCATGTTTTTTTACAGTACTACAAAGGAAGAATACCACTGTTTTCTCTGTATTTATAAGTATTAAAGTATTTATAAATATATTAAAGTATTTATAAACATTCAACTAGATTAATGATTAGTAACCAATCATTGCACATAAAAATATGACTTAGCTTGGACTTACCTGCCAGCTTGCTGGTTTGGGTTTGGGGGAAGGTGTCAGAAAGAGGAAAAGTATTATTGAAGTTGCTATTGTTCCTTATTTGAAGATGAATATCATCATGTCATGTTACATGTAAGCAAAAAGGGAAGAAACTGCATGTTTGTGTTATGTATAAATGACAAAGGCATGGTTAAATAAGCAATGGCCTTTTATTAAGGCTAAATTCTACCTAATGTTTGGAGACCTACAAAGGACAGAACTGTTTATATGTGGTTTAGATTAACAGTATTCCCAAAACTGCTGCTAGTTAATGTGCTAAAACTGGCTGCTGGCTTGTACCTCTGAACCCAGCACTGCACACAAAAGCCTGCTCCAGCAGCTGGGCTGCACCAAGAGGCTGCAAGCTGGGGACACTTGTGGGCTCTGACCCAAATAGTTCACCGCTGAAGGACCACTGCAGTGTCACCTGGGGATGTAGTTTGCATAGCACCATGTGCTGCCAGTGCAGCACATGTTCCCTCCAGTCCCTGGGCAGTGGCTGCCCTGGCAGGCTGATCACCCAGGAGTGGCAGGATGGGCACCCTTGCGTCATCTGGAGCTGTGCTTCATGTGTGATATCTGATGTTAAGTATCTATCTCCTTGGTTAAAATCCAGGAAGAAGTCAGATTAATGACTTTTGTCTGTTTGTCCATTTTTGACAGGAAGCAATTATAGCTGGCAAATAGTACGTAGTGTCCTATGTGTGCTTTTACTCTGTGTTTATGGTTACCGGAGGAGATTTCCTCTCAGCACACTTCCTCTCAGTAAAGGACGAACTGTCTGATGTGCAGATAGTCCTTGCTGGTTTAGTCGTTTAACCACTGCAATATAGCACTTACTATATCTGGATTTATTTCTTCTCTCCTTAGCACCGATAGTCAAATACCTCCAGTTGTGCGGTTATGTTTCATTAACTGGAGTTCAAGTCACTTATTGTTCGTGGTTTTAATGGAGAATCCAGTACTGAAAACAGAGAGGCCTGTGAGATCCATAGGAGCCTGGGGCTGGGAGAATTCGCAGGTAGCAAAGAGCTTCATGCAGGAATTTGTAGGAGCTGCTGTCTAGCTACAGAGCTGGAAGCACGTCTACACGCCCATGAAGTAAAAATCAGGGGTGGGATTTCCAGAAGCACTAAATCCTACTCAAAGCAAAAGGTATTTATACTTGTAACACTCTCTGCTGTGAACACTGTGTAGCTATTGCCAGTGTGACACTGAAACTGAATTGGCATGCCTAGGGCTGACACTGAGCACCCACAGCTATAGAGCTGCTAAACACCTTTGTTTGTAAGAGATCGTGATTGACTCGCAATCTTTTAAAGACTCTTGTAAAGTCTATGGAAACTTCCAGAGGTTCCTAGGACTGCCAAAGCTTCCATCTCGAACTCAAGAAAATGTGCATTCAGTTCAGAAGTAGTTTGCATTATATTAATGTTTGTTATTAATCACACTACTCAACTAATAATGTCTACAACCATCTTAGAAACACAGAGCTGAATTAAATAAAGGACATTGCTGATACCTTTCAGGAAGCCCCATGTTCAGTACCAACTGCAACTGAACCTGGCCTATAGATTCCAGGACCTACAAACATATATGTATGTATACTGCTATACCTATGTCAGCGAGTACGTATGCATACACCTATATTCCTTATAAAAGTGAGCTGAATGCATGTTAAATGCCTGAGCTAGTCTTGCAGCGTGGACAGCTGAGCCAGAATTTCACTGGTGGCAGCAACGGCTGTAATCTAAGCAACAGGCTCCACTCCTTCAAGCTCTGCTGTAGTTTAGTTTCCCTGCCTATGTGTAGGTCAGCTAACCTGTGATAAATGTGATGGATTGTTAATTCATATTATTCCCCCCCCCCCCCCCCTTTGTCTTGTCTGAACACTATAAACAGTGCTGAAATGAGCACCGAGAGTTCTAGTTTACTCTGGTTGCAAATCCACCTCTGCAAATTGCCACGAGTCTTTTAAACAGTAAAAATAATGTTAGTCCTGACTGCAAATCTGTACGTGGGAGACAGAAAAGAAAGAAGGTGGAAGCATGTGGGCCTGATTCTGCTTTCAGTGTTGCCCTTAGCAAAATTTCTGTGGCAAAATCCTAAAGGAGCTTGATGCTGACAGCCTGCATAAAGTGTGCTGCATTTGAAGCAATTGAGTTAATGTTTGAGACGCTGACAATCGGAAAAGTAGGTTGACATAATTATATTAAGATATCTCAGAGTGTCATGTAGTTTGCAAGGCTGAATTTTAAACTGTTGATTTAAATTAATAAAGATTCAAGAGTTTATAATTTGTTTATTTATTGAAATCAAATGCAGTCCATGTTTCGAACTAATTGAAAAGTATACTTGTGATAGAGAAAGTATTTAATTTGGGCAGGCAAGTTACCAGACTTCCAAATAAAGATGATGAATTGCAAATTCTCAATCTTAATCCCTGTAGGCTGACAGTTACCCCTTTAAAAGCAGCATTTGAGTGATATACTATAGCTGGTAATAGCACACAGCTGCAGAATAGGAAATCCCATTGCTATTTTGCAAAGCTTTTATTTTGCCTTATTCATTTATTTTTCAAAATTATGCTTTCCTTATTTAGAATAAAGAACTTTTGGCCATTACAAGTGGACTGGACCTTTAACAAACAATGGTTGTTTGCTGTATGTAAAAATAAACTATAAAAAATTTCAGAATTTATTTCACTTGCATGCAGCCTTCTCATGAGCGTAAATGCATTTACAGTTGTGCAACCTCTTCCCCCTCCAAGTGTAAAGAACCTGTTTCTGTTATATATCCTAACAGCCAGTATACAAGATCAAATGCAAAGAGAGGGTTTTTTCTGTCTTTAATGTATAAAGCATGTGTCCAACAACAGCAACAAAATCAGTGCCAGAAGCAGCAGTCCATAGGGAAGCAGTAATTTGTGTGTCTGCACATTATTCTGTGTCTATGCACATATTAACTCTGGTATACAGTAAATTGTGTTACCATGGCAGCCCTCACATGGAAAGTTATATACTAGTAGGGTATCTCTAACAACCACCAACGGGGAATACGCATGTTCTGGCAAATGCAGAAGGGTGTAGTTTTTTCCTGGGAGGAAACAATGCGCTGAAATTAAGGATGGGAAAGGCAGGTTCCAGAAAGGAAGAAACAACTCAGTATTTGCCCCAAATATAAGAGGTGGGGGGAAAAAAAAGCCTTCAGAAGAACTCCCTCTCTGCCTTTTCCCATGCGTCAGCACCACCATGACTCCCAAGGGCTGGAATGCTCTAGCTTTTATTCAGACAAAGCTGCCATTAAAATCCTGTCTTATGGTTTTCATCCTGTATACTTTTCATTGAGGCTTTTACGGGGCACTTTGCTTACATTAGCTTTTGTGTCCGATTTTGAGATTGGACTTTCTCTGTGATGAAGCTAGTTTGTCAAGGGTGAGCTGTTATCAGTGATGCTTACAGTTCTTCAACACTGCATGTTATCATATGCTGTGTTATATTTATAGTTGTATATACAACTTTGCCAAACTTCAGCTTTACAGCTGACATTTTGAAGCAGATGCTATTTGCTTGAGTTATTTCCTTTTTTATGTTTAAACAAAAAAAGGTTCAACCATTTAGACGAATCAGGTTAGAGGAAAAATATTTTTAACCCCATTAGAAATCTTTCTGACAGTTCTCCTGGAATGCTTAGCACCTGCTGGTTTGAATTGGAGTCTTAATGTTAGGGATACATAAATGGTAGCATCACTCAAAGAGAAAGTATAATAGAAATGAGAGACCATGTCAGTGTTTTATGATGCAAAACCCAACACTGAGGCGAGTGAATGTAGGGTCAGCACTTTGGGTGAGTCATCAGTGGTTTAGAAAGAAGAAGAAAAGGAAAAAAAAGACGTGACAAGATAGACACTCCCAAGAGCTACAGGCTTGTTGTATTGGCTGAAGTTTAATGGAAAAGCGGTGCTCCTGTCAGCTGGTATACTACATAATAACGTTAACACCACTACAAACAGGTTGTGGTTTATTGCTTCAATTTCTTATGTACTGGCAAGAGAATTAACAAGATTGATGCATTAGGATCTCAGATCTCAGTCAAATTAGGTGACTAAGAGGGTGATGAAAAAAATACTTGTTCTTTGAAGGAGCACAGCTCCATCAGAAACTTGTTACATCCTAGCATCAGACCATTTGAGCTGCTGATTTAACAGCACACTTAGCAGGCAGTAGTTACATTGATAGGGGCAACTACTTAATCAGTGCTTTAAGGATATTATGTTCAGAGTGATTTAAAGGGATATTGTGCTTTAGTAAGTGTGCCGTGAGTATGAATATGTTCTGCATGAAGTGAATGCAAAAATGAGGTTGCAAGTGTCAGTTATACTGTCAGCTGCTTTATTTGGACATATGTTAAAAAAAGAAAAATCCACTAAATACAAAACAAATACTAGCACTTTGAAATTGTTACTTACTGGAAGGAAATAATGATTAGTGGAGGAGAACAGGGAAAGAAAATATCAGTGCTCATGTTCTATGGATTTGCACAGTAGAGAACGAGAAAATAATGAAGTGCTGTAAAATGCAGGCGAGGAGGTTTTTGAAGATGCAACAGTGAGTAAAGTTCTTGATTTCCACCGTCTGGCTTCTATGACTTGGAGCATTTCCCTCATCATCATGAATATATCCAGGAACGCTGACTGCCTTTCAATACCTGCCTTGTATAGCAAGTGGCTCAAGGAATAAATCTTGCATACCTTACCAAACAAGGGCAGACCAGCTTGGTACTGAGGGCTCTGTCAGCACTTGTAGATCTGATACTGCATTTTGTATCTGATAAATATCTGTAGAGAATCAGCGTGAGAATTTCTTTCTGAATTCTCATGGACAACGTTTAAAATAACAAACAGTAAAAAAATGGAGGAGGTGGTATTCGGTATATTTTGAAGTGTCTGATGTCGGAGGATGGCTGAGGTAGAGAGTGTTTCGTGCCACGTGACTGATCCAAGTCTGGCATGACTGTGGCTCTTACATAGAGCTTGTCTTTAGTTTTGGGCAGGTGACTATATTCTAATTTACCTGCCTCAGTTTACAGGGGTCTGCAGACTACATCCTTCTCTTGTCCTGGAGGACTGCTTAAAATCACCACAGCATGCTGCAATTAAGCAGAGAGACCAGAGATTAGATACCCTAATGCAGGCTAGCTCTTTCCAGTAATATCCAGTTACTGCTGGGGCAGTGCAGTGCAGGCACCAGAGCCTGGACCCCAGTGCCAGGGTCCCATGGATATCTGTGGTATTGCAGCATCCCAGGCTGATGACATCAACACTGAATTCATTAACTTTTGAAAATGTCCAGATCTTTAAGGTCCATCACAGCAAGCACAAAAATAAAAGAGGGAAAATAAAACCAGGCTTTGCTTAGGGCAGGAGAGCTATTCATTTTGTTGAGGAGAAAATGAGGCAAGGCAGAGTCATGTGGAGGGCTCCTTATGAAAGCAGGCATTGCTTGGGAAATTACAGTGCCATTGACTAGAATGCATCGAGTACAAAAGGGAGATATAATAAGACGAAAGCAGTTATGCACCTAAGCCCTGAAATGTAGCATTACATCCATCTGGAGAGGTAATCATTCCTATCATTACTAAGCTGTAAGATCACTCAGTCCTAGCATGGTAGAAATCCAGGAGCTCAACACATCAGTCAGTTGGCTTTTCATAACACTGCTTCTGTGGCTCAGCTGGAGTTAAAAAACCCAACCCTAATAGTGGCAGTCACTCTTATGGTTGCTAGCAAACCTTGTAAGTAATAACTCATAAACTTCCTTAATTAAATTCAATCTTCATTACTGCCTTACAGAGTCATTTGAAAGCGTGGTAGTTCTTGCTCAGGAAGTGATCCATTGGTACTTGCGGCTGTGCCTCTAGAGCAGAAATCTGGGGGACAAACTATGTATAACACATTTCTATCTTCTTTTAATTCACTGCTGGTGTTCCCCTTAATTGCTGCAGGTGAGTTCTCTGTGTGTGTGTGTTACATACCCAAAACATGTGTGTTAGTGTAGCAGAAGTGGCAGAGATCACGCTACTGGAATGGTGATAAAAGTAGCTGGGGCAATGGCTGGCTGAGCAGAGTACAGAGATGTGACAATGACTCTTTGACCACCATAGTGCCTCTGTGCAGCCACTGATGACTTTGCCAGTCTTCTCAATGAAGTTATGACTTGTTCAGCGTGGTAGAAACCATTCAAATTGTTCCTAGTGCCGCTTTACGGATCCAGGATGTGATATACTGACTTGGAGAAAAGGTCCTGCACTCTATCTGTGAAGCAGCCAGAGAAATAGGAAAGTAAATGTTTGAGTTAGTTACCACAAAGTTTGACAAAATACAGACCCTTCTGACATCCTTAGAGGATAAAAAAAACTTTGACAATCCCTGCCAAAAAGACAGTCTTGGAGAATGAGATGGAAAATCATATGTTTCTTTGAAAGATTCAAAGTAAAACTGTGACAGAAAAAATACTGCATAGTGGTGCAAATAATTGAGGTTTTCTCCTAAATGATACATGGGTTCATAAAAATAGCTTGAACCATTCTGGTGACCTTAAGATTACCAGCACCACAGAGCCACAGACTTGTCCTCATTCATTTCTGTGTCCAGTCATTGCTCTCATATTGTCCAAGAGCACATCCCAGAGAACAGACAATCTACATTTAAAGAATTCAAGTGCTGAGGAATTCATTCCAGCTGCGGATATATAGTCATATCACTCTGTTATTGTTGCTACTTATTTACCAAAATATAAAAGCTTCTTTCCTCTCTACATGAAACCCTAATTTCTGTGTTTTCACTACTGTCTCTTTCCTAATAAGTTTTATTCTTCCTTGCTGCTGGACTATGAGCGAACCACCCACTGACCTCCCCTGACATAAGCTAAACAGCCAGAGCTTCTGTCTGTCCAACTGTGGGATGGGTTCTGTCGTCTTGAAATCTTTGCAAACATGTTTCTGGACCACTTCCAGCTTGTCAACAAGCTCCTAAAACTGTGTGGATTGAATACTTAGGACTTAACACTGTGTCAGGGGGCAACTTACTGATTTCCTGTTTTATGTCCTATTCTCAGGGGAAGCATCAATGAATATCCTAGCTGCATCTGCCCTTATCTGCTGGGATGCGCACAGCATAGTCCAGTTTCCCAGTCACCAGAACATGTAGATCAGGCAGGCATCTGCTCAGAACACTCTGGAGATTCTTTTCAGTCCTTGCACCCCAAAGTATCTGTATGCAGGAAGCAGATGTGCCTGCTCACCTGGTGATAGACAGGTAGTGCCTGTTTTCGAGTGAGACTCTGGTCCGTTTTATGCCATGGAATAGGGAGAGAGAGAGAAAGAGCATTTACATTTTGCTTTGATTTGTAGATTGATAGCACCAAAAAGACTGCTCACCTGGAGAAGGAAACTGTATTGAAACTTAGCTCTGTAAGTGGTATCAGTCGTGGAAGCTTGTCAGCTTTTCAGGGTCTGACTGTCTGTGAATCTGAATTAAAGGCTTTAAACTGCTTTGTGTGGACAAAGATGGGCACCTAAGAAGGGTGTTCATTGAGCAAAGCTGCTTATACCAGCTCTCAACCAAGACTGCGAAGAACATGTCTTAGCTCCCCGAGGTGTTGGGAAACACTCCATACTCAAGCAAGCCATATATATGGGGTTTTTTTCTCTATTCTCTCCAAAGATAATCTCATGTAAAATGGCTGAAAAATTTTGGGAGTGGGGTTTAGGGTAGCAGACATGCATGTTGCAGTTTTTTTCCTCAGGAACTGGAAACATTTTCCTACAGTGCTGCAACTTCAGTTTTAAGAGTCGCCAGTCCCAGAGCCTAGAAAATCCAATGCGACTCTTAAAGGATGGGGATAAAGGGTTTTAAAATCCCTTTCCTGAAAGACTGTTTAGCTCAGACCTCCTACATACTGAGCAGAACCAGTACAGACAAGATGGACATCACCACCCAGCTGACTGACAGCTGTACTCACTGCAACACGTTTGTGCACGACTCATTCCCATCTGTGCATGATAAGCTTGGTTTGGGTGTCTGGATCTGGCTCCTGCACTGATTTGGACTGTGGTTTGACAAACTGGAGAGCCCGTGAGCAGGTGAGGCACTAACTCACTGTGCTGTTCTGGGAGGGCAACGCTTTTTGACAGGCAAGTTAAATGCCAATGGACTTTAGAAATGCAAATTTACATATCTGGGGACTCCAACTAGGCTTTATGTAGGACATTTTAGGAATTATGCTCTTCTACATAAGTACCTAAATTCCACCCATGTTCCACTTCAGGCTTATTAGTCCCTCTGTGGATTTAGTCCTGGGAAAATAAAAGGCAGGATGCAAGAACCACTAGACTGTGCTTAATAATGAATCTCTGAGCAGAGAACACACAGGCTTTGGTTTGAGATCCAGCCAAAATTGAGTCAAATAAGAAGAGAAAACTTGTGTCTTTGGGGATAGCATATCAGCAAATTGGTGCTGAATAGAAAGAGAGCAGTAGAAGATGAAGCTGAGAAAGGAGAGAGACCTGTGTCTAGTCTTTCAAAAACTTTTGCTAACATTTTCTGCAAGTGTGGGCTATTAAAATACAGCCAAAGATCTTCTGTTTTGTTTGGTAGCCATCTCAAAATAGCAATTTTTATGCATGATGAATGCTTAGTTAGAAACTGCCATGTAACTGACATCTTTCACACCTGGATTTTCTAGGTATTTCATTACACAGCTGCTTTCCAACAAAATGGTTAATGAGGTGAAAACTTGAAACCTCCTCTCAGGTTAGCTTTATATTGCACAAGGAAGAAAGGCTCCCACTTCAGTGGAAAAAGGAGGCTGTGGTCACAGTAAGGTCACAGGCAGTGTTCACCCACTCTTTGGCATGAAGCAGATATAGTCCAACCACAAATGCCCAGCTGAAGATTTTTAGGTAGAAAACCATTTCCATTTCTACCCATTCTATGTTGTTCCTGGACATCGTTGCCTTCAGCTGTGGCAGTAACCTGCTTGTTCCCAGCCCTAATTCAGCACATCTAGATCAAGAGTGACCTTCCCAGAAATTCCCATGTCCCTTAACCTTTTTAATCTAGTGAAGTAATAATAGTAGTTGTAATAGTAGGGATGGTATTAGTAATAATGTAATCGCCCAACTAGGAATGCTGTTCATCGCTACGTGGAAGTTCAGATGATGTTCTAGTTCATGCTGAACAACGATTTAAGCTACAAATGAACTTGAATGAGGGTAATTGTACAGAAAGTGATTACTCAGACTGTAAACCCTGTGGGACAGCCACCATCTCTGCTCTGTGTTTGCATAACACTCGGATGCACCAAGGTCCAAGTCTCCTCTGGGGGGATCACCATCTGTGCTGAAATAAACTCTAACTAATCTCTGAGGCTTAAAGCCATCAACACTATAGAGCCTGTTTTCTCTTCATTTCTCTTCCACCATTCATTCAAAGATCTTAAGCAGAAGCAGGGAAAGTAACAAGCATATAAGGCTATGCAGAAGAAGTCTATGTTTTCTTGGGGTGTTTACTCAGAGGATGGAGGCATCTTCAGTGCTATGCTTTCCATCCTCATCAATTTTCTGCCATTGACAGTCACCCAAGAGAACCTAGGATGGCTGGACAACTCTTTCCCTCCATGGCTCTGAAATTTAAGAGATCAGAAAAATATTAAAGAAATAGTTTCATAGCTAAGTTCTAAAAACCAAGCAGAAAAGTTGGAGATGTTTCGGGAAATAAAATGTTAGTTGTCTTGGTCACTGGAGAATAATTTAAAATCCATTTTGTTTTACGATGGCTGACTGTCATATGTCTTTTAGTGACTGAAAAAATGACTGTTTATGAGAGAGACTGATATTTTCCAACAACATTGCCCCATTTTATTCTATTTAATCAATGAAGAAGAGTATGAATGTTGGAGTCATTGGGTCCTTTCATCATTTGGCTACTTCTACTCTTTGCTATGCAACTCTTCTGTTACGGTCATAGATCTATGCCTTAATGTCAGGATACTGTAAATTCAAATTCATAGCAGTTTCATAGTTGTCCTCATAAATTCCAGTTATGGCAGCATGCACATGTTCTAGGGAGTATTGGAACTAAATTGCTCTGGGTGTTGAACACATATAGGAAAAGTGATTCTTCATCCTCAGTATGAGTCTGTCTAAAGTAGGGATAGAAATACTTTCCTATGATTAAAATGACCAATGGACCAACAAAGTTTAAATCTCAGATATTATGTGTTGCAACTGATCCTCACAATAAAAGAATGTAAACAAGTTAATATATATACATATTGTCAAGTTAATTTACTTGAATAATTGGAGAAAATCACAACCTGTTTACATGTACTCTATGAGCAGAAAGTAAAGCTATATTAAATCATGTAAATTATTCTGTGAGCTGTTTACTCTTTTCCAGTAATGATGTTATTTGTCACCCCAAGCCCCTGTATGTGGATGTAAACCAAAGCACATGTTAGGAGAAGGAAATAACTATATACAACACGAGCTTTTCCTCTCTAGAGAAGTCTAGTGCTGTCCATTTACATTGTGGCCTTAATTAAGCAGTGATTGATGCTTATTTGGAAAGCTAAAGATAATTGCTACCTTCTCCAATGTGAACTGGCTATCTATTTGACCTCAGTATTTTAACCAAAGAACATTGTGGGGAGTTCAGCTCTCTTTTAATGCAAGAGAAAAAGTGCTCTTTTCTGTCCTTGTTCTGCTCCACAGACCAAGGCTCCTTGCCCCTGCCAGGTGGATTTCCTGGCTCCTGTGGGGCACAACAGGAGGAAAAGATGCTTCAGGATGATACCTTCTTAAGATGAAGGAAGATCTGCCTACCGCCTGCTCCCCTTTCAAGAAGGGAAAGAACATCCCACTTCTTGCCTGTTGCTCCTGTCACGTGTTTGGGTGGCTAGAAGGGTGGACAGAGACTGCACATGCAATTTCTTCACAAGTGGCTTTCAATTTTTTTGAAAGCTAGAGCATTATCACTATTTCATTCAAAGGAACCTTGTTAAGCCTCTCTGCCACTGCTGGATTTGTTTTGCATTAGTACACGGGTGTGATAATGTCCCAGTTTCATGGCAAAAAGGAATGAGAAAAAGATTAGGAGCAAGCTTTCTGCCATCCATCTCTGTCCATCTGTTTGCTGTCAGCAAAATATAAACTCCACACAAATACTAGCTTTTCATTTTTCCTCCTCTTCCTTTGTTGTTTTCCGTACTGATGTGATGTGAGGCCCTACAATGGTGATCTCCAAACATCCTGAGCTCCCTGTCTTATCTTGATTTACATTACGTGCAGCTAGGTGGACTTTATTTTAAAACAGCCACCTGGAGAGATTTAACCACCTTCAGCAGGCTTCATGCTTCAAACAAAATATGGCAGGTACTCGAGCCACTGATCTGATGATGCATTTTATCATTCCAACGGGCATTTCCCATTCTGATAGCAACAACTTCACAAGCACCATTGTGTCACTGAGAGTGGAGGAAAAAAATTCACTTCTGCTCTGTCCAAGACAACAGATTTTTTTGTACAACAAGCTATAAGCAGGATAATTGACTTGTGGGTATTTGAGAGAGACATGAGAAATCTTTGTGCTAGCTATTTTACTCCAGTGTACGGTTCGGATGCTCCCCTCCACAGCAGCACCTGCTTGCTTTTCTGAAGTGCTGCACTGACAGTCTAAGAAAACACCTCTTTTCAAAACCACCTTGGGAGATTTCAAAAGCTGTGATAAAACAACTGTGTGATAGAAATTAGAAATCATACAGTAAATGTTCAACTGAGGGTGTTTAAAAACCCATGAAAGTGTTAGTGTGTGTATGTATACAGCATCATTAGGAGCTGAGTCCCTTTCTGATTTTCCAAAAAAAAAATAAATTAAAAAAAAATAAAGTTCTACATTCCTCATTGTATTCCTGAAACAAATAAATGGGAGCAGGAGCAGCAGATCCCAGCCACAGTTAGGGAAATGCCAGTTGCAGCCCCATCTCATGTAAGTAGAGGATGGCAATTGCATTTTACAAGCAATTAGAGGAACTTCTGGAGTTTCTGCGTGCGTTCTGTGATTTGGCAGCATGGCAGAATCGGAGAGATTTTTAATGTTAGTGCTGAAAGATTGTAAAATCATGCCTTGCGATGTAGAAAATGGAAGTTCCTTTGAAAGCTGCATTAATGAGCTCATTTTACTAAACTTCATTAAACCAGCCATATAATCTGTGCAAACTTAGTCTGCTTCTCAATTACATGGAAATGGAGTGTGCTCTGAAGAATTAGGAGCCAGTGGCCATTACTGATTGTGTCATGCCAGGGAGGCTAAACTATTGCAGATGTTGTCTTTTATGATTTTTTTAAAGCTGTAGGTGAAGAAGAACTTGGCTGAGAAATGCAGCACATGCTTGTGGGTTGCTAAAAGACCTGTGGGATGCAGGGCTCTTGCACATGTGGGCTGTGGAGCCAGCCCAGCAGATACAGCAGCACCATGCTTGGGTCGGTGGTTGCACTGGCTTCAGAGCGCTGCTTCTAGGGGGACAGATGCACATGAATGTTTCCAGTACTCAGCAGAAGTGAGCTTAGACCTGTGAAGTGACAAGGAAGATCCTCATAAAGCATAGGATGATCCCCTCTATCACCGAGAAAGCTAAGATGTGGGCAAAACTGTTCAGCTGAATGCAATGCTGTTTCTCTTCTTCCTACCCTAAAATCTCTGATACTGTCCCCTGGTGTGTAGGGCAGGGCAGGGTGGTGTCTGTGCTGTGCATCCCTGTGCAGGAGAATTGTGGTCCCACAGATGCCCTTCCCTGCTTTATAGGGGACTGTATGGTGCAGATGTCTCCCATAAAGTCTTTTGTCTTGTTTTACATCGTTGATAGATGCCAACCTATCAAATCTAAGATGCTTTGGAAAGAAAGCTAATTTTAACGAATTTCGTAACTCAAAATATTCCTGTCAAAATATGCTACTCCTTCTACTGCTAATGGTCTTCTATTGGGAAATTTGGAGGGGTTAACCTGAACTTCGAAGTCAAATGGAGGAAAGGAAAAGAAAGGACCGAAATCAAAATACTGAATTAGCCTGAACCAGCTTTGTGGTTTTGGTTTCAGTTAGCAAACAATTCTGACAACTTGTCATCCCATTCCAGGGATTTATTGAAACCTGTGACATGAGAAAGTGGTAAGAAAGCACTGGAAACATCAGGAACCTTATGATGCAGCCCTGTCCCCTACAGTGAGGCAGGTTAAGTTTGCACCACGCACCTTTTGATGAGCTTTTGTTTAACTATGTTTATTCAAGCTCTGTACCAAAACCATCGTATATATTAATCACTAATCAAAGAGTCCAGTTGTCAGGAGCAGATGTGGCTTGCTTTCCCTTTTACTGTAGCAACCTGTCCTTCGAGTGTCCCAGTGTTTTTCTTTTAATTATGTACCAGTTGTGCCATATTCTGTCTTGTGGGACACAATGTGCTGTAACAATTAAGCCCAGAACATCAAAGCTGACTCAGCTTTTATTGGTGAGGGGAAAGTAATGTAAGTGGTAAAACAGCACTTCTGGGATACCACAGGCCTCCTCCAAGCACAGGCAGTGAAACCAGAGGATAGAAGAGAGCTGGTGACTTGATCTTTTTGTCAATGTCTTTTGTTGTGAATTAAATAATAATTTTAAATATGACAAGAGTGCTTGAAAACACATTGAAAAAATTACTAATTGTGTATAAATCAGCTATTGATTTAGAGATCCTGAGACACTCAAAAGGGAGGCAGATTTCAGAAAGTGTTAAGTATCCGTCTGTCAAAAAAATTTGCTGTCGCTACAGAGCTGAAGCGATGTTTGCCCTGACCATGGTTAGAAACATTGAAGAGTGGCAGATGATTTACAGTCCTGGTGGGTGTCACTCCACCAAACCACAGGCAGATCTACCATGACACCACCAGCCCAAACAAACTCCATATTTGAGCTGGCCATGATACATGGATAATGAATTTAGACCTGTCCTATTAAAGCTTATAGTTCCTCAGCTGCATACGGCCCCTCGTTACATCATAAAAACACACTGTAAATAGAGTTTGATCTGATGCAAACATCTGAAAGAGCTTGTGATGAGGTTATGTAAATGAACTGGCTGTGCCTGTTTTGCCTGCGTGGGGGATGACTGGCTCGAGGCAGCGTTACTTCCAGAGGAAAGGTCATATCTCACAGAACCTTTGTGAACAAGGACGTATTTAAGGCCTTTCTGCAAAGTGATGTGTGTTGTTCTACAAGTCCAGGAGAAGCATAACATCATAGTCTAATGGCATTAGTCATAATAGTAACGTAAGGGCAGTGACAGAAAAACTGACTTGGGAAACACCATGATGTTAACAGGACAAGAGGAACCACGTAATGCATGAATCCTGCTGTAACCGGGTTCCTGCACGCAGGAAGGTTTAGGGAGACCATTTGGAGGGAAGGGATGGAACAGACAGACTGAGAGCTGGCTCTCGGGTAGGATGGCAGAAATGAGGCAACAGCGGCTCTTCCTTAAATCATTCCAAGGCTTGTGCTGGGCCTGGCACAGACTGGCCTATGAAATGGGGAAACTGTAACTGGTTGCTGCTATTCCCCCAGGCCTCCAGGCTGAGCAGATCTTGTTCAAAAAGGGTTCTCGTTGAAGGCAGTAATTATCTGGTAATTAAATGATGCTGTTGCATATGGTAGATTTCCAAAGTGGGATTGTCCTGGATTAATGTAAACCTGTATATGAAGAAGGTGAGCAAAATCTTGCCTGAAGACCTCCACACGTTGTTTTTTTTCCTGAGTGCTTTCTGTAATATAAAGCCAATGTTAAATGAAGCTATAAAGTGAAACTATCAGCTATTTGGCAGTGGTTCAGGCAAGAAATACTTTTTAAAAAACAAATTATAAGTATGAAACATCTTTTCTGGGAGACTGTGTTCAAGGAAAAACAATTGCCATCATGCTCATAGCAATTGCATGAGAGGCAAAACAGCACGCGTAGCTCAGGGTCCAGTGTGAGTAAACTCTGGAAGCTATGTTAGGTCTAGTGGTTGAGGAGTGTTTAATAAGATATTAAGAACAACCAGAAAACTCCTTCTCTGTCTGTAACTTGTCCAGTGCCCTCCTTGAATATTTTTCTTTTCGGCAGCAGCAATAGCAGAAGCACTTTCATAGGTTAGTCTACAAACCAAGACATGTTAAAATTCAAGCTAGCAATTATTTTTGAACACAGAATGTAGTTTTGGTTTGTTGGGGTTTTTTTTCCAGGCAATGAGAGGCTGGCCTCAACCTGCCATTAGAGCATTTTTGGGTGGTTCTAATTTTTACTTATTGCAGAAAGCAAAATTTATATTAAGGATCCATCTTATGTTTCCTTTTGTGTCCTTTCTGCATAAATAGTGTATCTAACTGAATCTTCCAAAATTTTCTTTTCTTTTTTTTTTTTTTCAAACACATGTGTTTCTTCTGAAATATTGATGGGATTTCCATCTTTGAATCATTTTTTACCTTTAGAAAATCTGTGTGTACAGTGGGGGGCAGGGTATGATAGGAGATTTAAAGTACTGTCCCAGTGGGGTCTGGATCAGCGTGTGGAAAATTCTCCTCCAATCTGAGGACTTAGGTGAAATGTTTTCCCCGAAGCCAGAAGCCTTTCAGTGATGGGTCAGTTCTGAAGATGAGTCATTGGGGTTGAGGAAAAGCTGACCAAAGGACAGCCAAATCATGCTGCTGATGCAAAAGTGTGTAGGGAGTGATGACAATTTGGGTTGAGAAATGAAGAATGTACTTTTCTCCAATCCAATTTTATTCCCCAAAAGCAACACTAAAAATAAACCAAAAGCTTTCTCAAGAGGTTTATTCTGCTGTTCCTATCCAAAACAAAACAGATATGTTGCTACTGAGTAAAACCTCTCTTCTTCCTACATTCTCCAGTGCTGTTTTAGTTTCCCAATCAATACAGCCCATGTTCAGAGAAGGTATAATTTCTTCAGGTGCTGGCCATAGTTGCTTTATTCCTTATCATCTATGGAGCACAATCCTACTTCAAAGAGACAAAAACAGTCCTCTGCAAGCCATGGGGTGCATTCTTGCAGCTTCCTCTCTGTTGTCGTGCAGAATTTATGAAGGCCTGGGTTTTTTGTACTCTGATCTGATAGGATATGGAGTATGGCCAGGTTTTCAGAGCGGTCTGCAAAGCCTGTGCCAGTGGCCCCCAGTCTGCAAGGTGCCTCTTGACAACCCGTGTCTGCTTCACCAGAGGGGAAGCGGGGTGGGGGCAGGAGAAAGTCTGAGCTCTGCTCCTTAGTGACAACAAAACATCAAAACTCTAAAATCAAATTAAATACATCTCCCATGTATATTCAAACATATACATTGCTTGGGTTGGCACAGCAATTGATTGATTCTCATTGAAAGCCTTCCTTTCACTCAACAATCTTGTTAAAAGTCAAAATGCTTGTCTTATGGATCAGAAAAGCTTGAAGTTGGGTATTCATCAAAGTATACTTGCACAGCTCTGGTAGGAGCAGAGGTCAGAGGACTCTAGAAGAGACTCCTTGATAATCCGGAGGGGTGGATAGAAGAATGTGGGGTGTGGATTGTGAAGAGGAGAGTCTGAGTCGTGCTCAGCCCTCTGCTAGAGAAACAGTGGTTTCCCTGGAGATTTAGGGAGATGAAATAAACTCTCTGTATTCCAAACTTCATTTTAAGACTACTTCCTGATAGGCTATTTTTGCTTGAAGAGTGAATCTGTACAATTAATTCTGGTGCAATATTTTTTGTTGCTCTGTTTTCACTAGTGTAGCTTAAAAAATCTAGTCCTGTAATAAATAACAGCTCAGTAAGCCCTGAGCTCCCTGTCGGTGAATCTCTTTTAGTGCCATCTGATTCATTTCTAAGGCTCCAGTTTCTCATTGTGGCTTATTATTACATTTTACTGTTCTGAAAGATGATGTAGGTAATTGCATTGGTCCCTTAGCTAACTATAGATTCTTTTTAGTTTCTTAATAATAATGAAATTGCCATAGATGCCTTATAATATTTTTCTTCAGAAATAAATATTTAAGTAGAGGTTCATACAAAGTAATCCTGGGCTGCCCTGTGGCAACAATTATAATTAAAATATAACTGTTTGATTATATAATTGAAATTGCTTCCATTTGATTAGCTTGGATCCTTTCCATGGCCATACCCCTGGTTTTGAATAACTCAGTCTTTGTACTCTGTGCTGCAGCAACATTAATGTAGAAGCAGTCATGGGCTGAAAAATATGTGACTGTTTCCATCCACAGGTAAAGAAAGCACTTGACTGTAATACTAATTGAAAAAATCTGGTTTGTGTGTAGTTAGATGGCTGCACAGTCCTGCTAGAAATACAGGGCCGGTCAAAAAACAGACAGTGAAGAGCAGAGCTCAAGTCTTTCCACTCCACTGAAGATCAGCCTAACAACATGCACGTGGAATCACGTTCACCATTGCTTACACGTGTTTTTTACTCTCATGCATATTTAGTATCAAAATAGGTCTAGAGATGATCCCAAGAGTTCATCTTACCCACTGCACTGTCCAAATGGCAGAAACTGTGAGCTGCCTGGATTTCTTTCAGGTCTGCCCTGAAAACACTGGTATGATATAGTGTGGTATGACATGGCGTGGGATGGGATGTCCTCTGCAAGAGAGCGAGAGATGGACATCTGCTTTTTGAAGATCCCCAGGGAGGTTTGGGGAGGAGAGAAACACGAATATATTTGTGTCTGGGAAGACTGAGATATTGCTGACAGCAGAGTGCTTTCCCGGTGAAGCCCAAGTGGGCGTTACATTCCTCTTCAAGAGCTGGGTGGTCAAATGTGGTGGGGAAAGCACCCACAGTTTGGATACGGGGGCCTGAAATGGCAGTTTAGCATATATAATGCATCCAGAATCAGCCCAAGGAGCAGCACCAAAGGGCAGCTGGTATTCTTTTACCACAGGACGAGTGAGCTCAGAAGCTGTGAAAGGGCATGTCATGTATAGAGTAACTGATTATTTAATTTATACAGTTTGCAATCAAGTTGGGTTTATCTGGTAGCGGAAGCATAAAAGCAGCTCTAAATATTGCTAGAAATGCACAGAAGAAATAAAATAAATTTGACAGTATAATTACAGGTTCCTTTTATGATTCCATCAACATTGTTTAAGTGCACACAAACCTGTGCTTTTACAAAAAAGCTTTATTAAATCCCAAATTGTATCGAAATTCGGGAGAATGAGGGAAGAAACGTCAAATCCCACATGTTTTTATTGTTTTAGAGTGAATACGCAGAGTCCTATTGTAGTGTGCTGCATACAAAGCATGACATTCAATTAAAGCATTGGTTAATGATTTCTTCATTTAGTGACAATCATGTAAACAGCAAAGTTGGAACATAACAAATTATGAAAAGGCCTGTGGAATAAATTTCAATTCAGGTTGAAAGCTAATGAATTGAAATGTCAAGTCAATCATTTAAAAAATTAGAATTCAATAGTTTAAAATCGTTTAATCACTTTTATAATTATTGTGTGACATGGAAGGAGCAAAGGGTCAAAAAGCGACCCTGTGAGCAGATTTTGGCTGATGTGAATATTGGAGCGAACGGTTTAGTTGCATTTCACCTGGAGTACATTAGCAACTTTCACAATGATTATTTTTCTTGCTTTCAAGGAAATTAAATAATCAACCAGCCAAGACAGTTCTAAAATAAGCAATTGACCTGTCACAGGATAGAGGGATTGATTATTCTATAGTCTTCATTTCACTTCACTAAAAACACATCAGAGCAGGCTTTCGGAGGTGTCTGAAGGTTACCTCAGCCCCTTCGCGCTCCAGCCTCGCGGCTGCGAGTACGTTCAGTTCCCCCTGAACTTCATAAAAGCGAGCCATGGTTGATTAAGCATCAACCCTTAATCAGACAGCACATGCGATGTAGCACAGCTGTCTGTGCTGAGGTGGGACAGGAGGAATGTGCCAGGAGCACCCAAGTTCTTTAGAAACACAAATATTAACGACTTCGAGCCACGCTGAATTATGAATATGCCGAACTGCTACAAGAGTCGTCAGGTTGCTTATTTTGTGGTTACTGTCTTCTAAATATGACAGGTGACTAATGGAGGAATGAAAGGGCTGGCTAATCTTCGGTGTGAGTTTGGGAGAAACACCATGTCAGCAGGTTGAACAACTACTATGTGATGATGGTTTCCTGATGTGTTATGCTCAGTAAGAGCTGAAGCTCTGTTATTAGAGAGGACATTGATACCACTGCAAAACTTCTAGAAGCTTATTTGTGCTTTGTCAAAAGCATGGGGAGAATTTATTTTTGGTAGGTGCCTGTACAATAAGAAAGGGTCAGCCACAGTGGGATTTGCTTGGTCTGTGTTCTGCATGCTGGACTTTCAGGGAATCCAGAGGGAGCTCTGTGAGGAGCCGATCGTCCAGCTGAGCTTTGTCCCTATTAGGGCTCTCTGTGTCCTCCAATATTTACAGAATAAACAGCAGAGAGCATCAAGCACATGCTTTGTTGTTGTTCTGGTTTTTTTTTAGGAAAAAGAAAATGAGATTGTTTCCTAAGTAATGTGATTTCTGACTGCAGTATTTAGAGCTGGTGGTGATACCGGGCTTTTGTTAATAGTGGACAGCAGGGAAAATAGTCTGTTTGCTTCCTGGGTACCACATGATATAATTAAGCATATAACCACACAAAATAATTGTCCTTAAGGACAATTGGGTAAAGCCACACTGTTAGCATCAGTGGCGAGCATGGGAAAGCAGAAATGAGACAGCAAATAAGATGAACAATCTGGGAGAGTCTATCAGATACTACTCCACATGCCATATCCCAACCCAAGACAGTCTCCAGTGTCCCAGAAGAAAATTAAATTCTATTGTACAAACCCACACTGACCAATAGTCCCAGAACAGCTTGTATTTGTCTTGCTGTGGTCAGCTTTTGGTAATTCATGCATCTTCTGCAAATGCTTGTGTTGTGTGACAGCTTACAGACTGCACCCAGGAATGACAGGAATTGCAGATGGAAAGGAACTGTTAACCTTGGCCCCATGGGACTGCTCTCCACTTCATATTTTTAATGCAATGTGCAGTTGTCCCATTCCAGATGATCTGATATAGATGTTACTGTCACTTTCCCTCTTAGTCAGAAGAGCTCGGCAGTGACAATGGGATAGATTATGTTGCTGCCAATAGGAGAAATGCCTGCTGAAAATCCAAGCCACAACTCTATAGGTTCTTTTGAAGGAAAACGACTTAATTATAAGGCTAGAAAATTACCATGGAATAATTAATATGCTTGGTATTTACACTTAGGGAAGTGATTGTAACGCATAGAATACAGTATTAAATTGGAATTAGCTACACTTATTTCAGTTACTAATATAGCCGCCCTCCACACCACCTCTTGTGGGACCTCTCCAACATCTGTTTGAAAAAATGAAACCAAATCAGCCCACAGTTTCTGCATGATCTAATTGTAAATCTCCAGTAACTTCTTGGGCTCTATCCAAAGCAACATGAGTTCCAATTTTTCCAGGTTTTCCTTATGCTGGGAAGTCAACCACCCATGTTATTACTGGGAAACATGACCCTGTGTTATGTTCCCTCACTGAGGTCCTTGAGTCAATAATCCCAGCAGTGCCTCAGCTTTTTTAGAAGTCCTGTTCTCTTCTTTCAACACGCTTTACTCTCGACACAGTGCCAAATGTTACAACAAGTTTTAGAGGTGCCAGAGTTATTATAATTAATGCTAAGAGAGTTGTAGAAAGGATGTAAAAGCTCATACCTCAGGGTTTCAAACACTTTCCCACTCTTAGAGATTAAGATGAACCCATCAAGGGGGGCTAGATCATTCCCTTTCTGCCAAAACTAAGATTTCTTGTGCTTTTGTCTAAGGCATCTGGCTCTGGCTGCTGTCAGAAACAGGAAACTGGACTAGGTGGACTCTAGCTCTGATCTAGTCTGCCAATTCAGATGCTGGGAAAGTAAAACAAACAAAAAAAAAGGACAAGCTCATTCTGTCACTAGCCTGTGGGGTTTATGCACACTAGCGCAAAGATGGCCATGGCAGCTGCTTCCATGGAAAGGAAATGGGGAAGAGTGAGGTTGTACCAGGCCATCAAGATTTCCAAAATGAAGCTTTCAGTTTCACTTCAAAGCGTGCAGACCAGTACTTCTAAATTCCCAGTTTAGCCACATGTTTTGCATGTTTAAGAGGTTTCATTCAAAAGACAGCAACCAGAAGTAATTCTGTGAGAAAACAAACCCTGGCTGGATTTTGCACACCAAGATCCTGTACCCCCTTTTCTCAGCCACAGCTGTGATGCTTTTTTTCTGAAATCCCTGGTGCCTGTCTGCACAGGAGCCGGGGTGATATTCCCACACCAGGATTTTGTTGCCTTCAGAAAAAGGACTAATATACACTTTGTGTTTTTATTTATGTTTTCTGCCCATCTTGCCAAACGCCAGGTCCTGGAGCAGGTCCTGGTGAGGACGCCACCCTTCACAAAGTTTTGATGAGAAAGTACCCCAGCGTGCCATACCAGCCTGGCCAGCTCCCAGCTGGGCCCAGGCAGCATGCAGGGTGGAAGGACCCTCTGTTGGGGGGATGAGGGAGGTTAATCTCTTTAGAAGACTTTCATTTTATTAGCGGGTGAGTTCCAACAGTTTTTCAGCATTGAGAAAGAGGTTGTGACCCTCTGACAAAATTTTGGCTGCAAAATGAAATTTCCTCTCCATGCAGGAAACCACTGGAGAGAATATTTCTATAATACTTCCATTCAAATAAATCCAGGTATTCCAGTAATTGTATGGTCTCCAGTAAAAATATCAAATAAACCTGTCATAGACTTTTCTCCCAGATGCTTAGATACTGTCTCCTTTCACTGCCTACCCGTGTAACGCAGCCTGTAATGCTAACGGACATGCAAGGTTATGTTCCTGCGGTTCAGGCTCTATGGCTTGTCCTGGGAGGAGACAATGGTTTCTCTATGCTCCAGGGTCTGCAGCTCGGCAGTGCTCCTGCTTGCCCAGTAAATGAGGTCAGAGTAATGCACTCTGCTAATATCTTGGGTAACACGGCCTCTCAGAGCACAGTTTGACCGTGATGCAATCAAAGCTCATAACTATATAATTTATTAACTTGCTTTGTAAGGCAAAAATGGCACGGCATAGGAAAGGTGTACTCTGTAAGGAACGTACAGCAGCTATGATGGTGTAACCATCTAATAAAGTGTTTGTGCTGTCGGAAATGTTTGCTGCAGAGGAAGATAAAACACAAAGATCAATAAAATGTAAAAAACCTTGACTTGGCAGCCTTCTGTCTTAAGAGGAGACAGGGCTGCTCAGCCAGCATATGGCGGGTGCGTATTCTCATGGCTGCCTTTATGCTGAGCCTCAGATCTGACCGTTCTACCTTCAGGTCCACAGAAGCTTGTCTTGGCCCATCCTAGGCCTTCCCGTGTCACCCCTTGCCTGAGCTGTCTTTCGGTACAGAAATGTTAATTGCCCATTGATCGCTTACTCCAGTTCCCCTCCGCGGCAGGCCTCACGTCAGGCACCCGGCCGCAGAGGGCATTTTCTGCCTTTTACATGCAGCTCACAGCGCCGGCACAGCACCACAGACCCAAGCCCCCCAAACACTTTAAACAAACCAGAGATGAAACACTAACACAAGTAGTAAATCTCAAAGACAGCTCAGTGATAGCATGTGCCGCTTTAGCTATGACATACAGTGGCTTAAAAAATTAGAATTAGTTACGAATAGTAGATTTCTCACACTGCCAGACTGTATCATTTATCTTACATAATTTACTGTATCATTTTCTCTTATAAACAGCTCAGAAGCCCAAGACTCGGTTAAAAACAAAGCAAAACAAAAACCAGAAATGGATTTAATATTTAACTGTTCCCAGGGGACCGGGCTCGTTCCTGGTAGAAGTGAATGAGTTTGACCCAATCTGGGCAATTCCCATCAGCTTTAATAGACCTTCCTCAGGGCTGGGCTCCACCCAGTCTGTTTTTTAGCTCTTCTCTGGATGACACTCTATTAAAATTAGAGTACCTTGACCTCCACTGGCAAGAGACAAAAGCCCGATGTATTTTCCTTACTAATTGGCACATCCATAATGACTTTCATTTCAATACAAGCACTTTGGAAATACGAATTGATGGGTAGCAAAGTTCATTGATTAGAGCTTGTGTACAGGCACCTTTCCTCCTGGTATGGTTTTTGCACATAATCACTCAGCAGTAGCCAGCATGCACTTATCAGAGAGAAATCCAGAAATGTATGGCTGAACAACTACACGCAGGAAACATTTATCCAACCACATACTTGAGCATTAATTTTACATACAGGAAGAGGGATTTCCCTTTTGATGGTGATAGTTCCTGTAACAAAGAGACGGAACGATCTGAATAGTTTATACTATTTATTATTACAAAACGGGCAGGAGAAATTGAGTGACCTTCTGGGTTAATAAGAATTTTGAGCAATGGCTTCATTGAGATATAATTCAGAGTTCAGGAGGCATAAGCCTTATATCTTAATTAATAATATATAGATATTTAAAAATAACATTTTAGGGGTATTAAATCTATTATCACAATAAGACACTTCAGTGTGTGAACTAGTGTGAATTAATTCACACCTAGCTGTATGGATGGCTCTTAGCCCTTTGGCCCCATACTTGACAATATGCTAGGCTTGAATTAATGCACTGTAATTCACAGCTTGTCATGTCTTATTGCTGGAACATATCCCTGAAGTGGCTTCACCAATATATAGGCTGGCTTCACACTTTCACATAGAAGAATGGCTTCGGCTCTTCCCAGTCACAGCTTCTCTCCAACACTGTGACCTCTGAGAAAGGCGTCGTGCTTCCCACTGCTGTTCCCCATTCACTGAAATACTACTCACTGCCATTGTAGCCTCAGCACTCAATGCACAACACACAGCTTGGGAACAGATCTTCTTGCAAAAAAGTGACGTATATTCAGCTTCCTTGCTTCCAAACATGGATATGCTGTTTGGAAAACCTCAGACTTACTGAGAGACACCTTACTGTAACTTGAGTGTGAGTGTGGAGCGAAGCGCTGTGTTGCATCAGCACGGCGCTGGCAAGTATGAGGGTTCACAGACAGCGGGGAATAAGTTTTCTCCTCCATTCTTGCTGAACAGAAATAATTCTGAATAAACCATCCAAGGCAGACAGTGACTCATCCGCTGCAAGAATTGCTCAAGAGAACTTCATTTCGGTGCGTGGGAAAATACTACCCCTGTAATATTGCTACAGACTGCATCATCTTGATTTATCCTCCTTCTAGAAGCACAAGCAGTATTGGTTGCATCCACCTGGATGCTGGCCTCACATAACCTGCTTAGTTTTTTGCTTATTCATTTGTTTGGTCAGCTGGCTAGTTGTTTTTCAGATGCATTTGATCCCATTTGACATTCCCCATTTGAAGCTTTATGTGGGAATACCAGAGCTGCTCCGGCACTCCAAAACAGTAGAAAAAGTGCCGGTTTTGTAGTGAGTCCTCAGAAAAAAGGGCCAGATGAAGTAAAAAACCACCCCAAAACAAAAAGCAAGAAGAAAAAAAAACCTGTAAAGGTGAAGAGCTTGGTAGGTGTGGTGATAAATCTGAATAAATAAATGAGAGTTGCTGCAAGACACGGAGGTAGCAGTTTTGCTGAGCTATGTTGGAAGAAAGCCCTGATTGTGTGCCAAAGCAAGAGAGCAGCTGTGAAACACTGGGTGTGAGTACTCAGCAGTAATCTGCTTTAACCCTGTGCGTAATGGTACAATGCAGCTGCCAGCCCGTGCTCAGTAAGAGGCAAAGCACACTGAGGAGGTGCCACACAGGCACCAAATACACCTAACCTGTTCCTCTCATTCTGCAGTAATCCTCATGAAGACAGTACTCATGCTTCTGTCCTCCTCAGGAACTGGATAAAGATGAGGCCTTGGTGCGATCAAAACCTTTCTCAGGACCAGGTCACAGGGCTATATCCTTTCCTGGTGTCATTTTAGTGCTTTCCCAAAATTTCCCCCACATCAATCACCAAAGCTACCTTTCAGTGCCAGAGTGAAGGCAGCTGGAAAGTTACAAAGTGCAGCTACAACAACAGAGATTATTGAGCTCCAAATTCAACAGAAATGTCTGTTTTCCCAGAAAAAAATAAAATCTCAATCTTGGTGGAATTATCCAAATATGAGGGCATTGCTGAGGTTCTCAGCTCTGGGTCTTTTTTCACCATTGTTAAGACCTGTTTTTGAATGTGGGTCCCCAAAATAATGTGCCAGCACCTTAACATGGTGGTTTTTTCCTCCCCTGCCATAGATGTCACCTAATCAGGAAACAAAGACCTGTTTTGTTACCAAAGTTAACTACACATTTAGGAAGATGGTATCAGGTATTTCAGTTGGAAAACATCAAGGTGTTTTTTGTTTCAAGGCACACCTCTGGTAATACAACATGCATATACAAAAGCCAGTAAGTGACTATATATATCATGCCTGAATATATACAGGAGTTCAATATTTCTATTTACAGGGTAAAGTAATGGAGTCAGTCTGATTTGAGAGAGGTTCTGCATGCAATTTGAGGGAATCTATGTTTAATTTAATAGGTCGTGTATCTGTCTCAAGTGGGGATTACAGTATCTGGTTTAAAGTGATCTACAGTATCAGGCTTATTATGTAGCTTTTATTTTTAGCAAGGAATGGATTTAACAGTTGACACTCCTACTTAAGTACGAAATACATCAAATTTACAACCCGGGCCAGCCTGCTGGCTGTACCAGACATACCAGTTTACAAACAACCTTGGGACTTCCACTCGTCGGGTAGTCAGGGGCAGCGTGAAGTGGCAGGCTGGAGGCATAAAATCATCATGGTCCTGCGGCAGCCTGGGCTGATCTATGGGGCAGTATTGTTGATGAGGTTGTAAAGCTGATTGGAGGACAGGTTGATCACTGCACTGGGAAAAGTTACGGAGCGAAACAGGGTAGAGGGAATCCAGAGTGAAAAACAGTTCATGCTCGAATACCCTGATAAAGGGTATCGCTCGCTCTGCTGTATACTCGATGAGTGCTAATGCAGCTGGAGAGTGGGACAGCAGAGCTGGTCTGCAGCGAGGGAGAGAAAAACAAACAAGCAATAAAGAAATAACATGAGCATAAGATTTCTGAGGGCTGAAGGGGAACATATAAATGGTCACAACGCTTGGTGAGGCAGAATGGGGTGATGCCGTTGTTGCCAGTTGCAATATTTAAATGATTTGGATACAGCAACATCCAGAGATTATCATGTTTCCTGTGGTGATTGACTGCCCCCTTGTCTGTACCTGTCAACTCTTCACCACATTTATCACTGTAACTGGTTTCCAGCTAGAAACCAGTTGCAGAAAGCTGAGTGCTGGTGCAGTTTCTAGCATAATGAGATGACTTTCATTTTGCTTGTGTAATAAGAGTGGCAAAACAGAGGTAAGTCATAAAGAGCTTATCTGTAGTCTAATTAACTCAACTTTTGCTTCTGGCCTGGTCTGTAGGTTTTCTTGGCACAGGAATCAATCCTCTCAGGTGCAGAGAAAGAGGAATGTAATATCTAGTCATCATAATTGCACCAGTGAAAGCTGCTATATAAACAGAATTATTCTGCTAAAATTGCACTTCTCCTAAGAAGCCTAGTCTACCTCTGCAACTGGCTTTACTGGAGGGATACAAAAATTTCCTTGTATGGCCTGGCTGCACAAAGACTGCTGTGCCGGGGCTGAGCAATACCAGCGTGCCTATATGAACAAAAGTCTCCTATAGCAGACTACACTTTGGTGTAAGTCTGCTACATTGAGATAAAGCTTAGGATTTTTCCCCCCTTTATTTTAACTCATTTATATCTATCTGTAAAATCAATATCTCACAACCAGTAGAGCTATAAAAATTCCAGTAAATCCATTTTCAAGTGCAAGTTTTGCTCCTGAAAATGAAGGGGGTGACGGTGTCGTTGCATGGTTCCATGTCTGCCACTGAACAAGTCTGTTTTATTTGCAATTAGAAGTTAGTTTTTCTAATTGCCAGGTGCAGGAGCCCTCTGCCTGAGCTGCAGCAGCCCAGCCAGGGTCTGCTTTCCTCCGGCATCCCTACCAGCAGCAGTGACTTTGCAGGCTGAACGCTGCCCTGCCTTACGCTGGCTTCTCACGCAGATGCATTCGGTGAGAACGGATGGGGCATCATTTTGCTGTTCGCATCAGTTTTGTACAAAAAGACGGGAACCTGGCTCAGGTGACAGAGGGCATGCTGAGTTCGCTTCTCTGGCCTTTAAGCCTTATTCACTTACATATTTACTTGGGCACAGTCTCTCCCTGGAGTTGACTTTTTGGGATACCATAGGAAGGAGGCCAGGCTGCTTCCACAGGGTGGTCATTTCGACAAAGTCAGGAATGGAAACAGCAAAATCTTATTTCTTTTGTCTTTATCTTCTGCTCTCCTAAATGATACAGCCCTGAACTAAACCCCACCTTCCCAGCCCCTGCACAGCAAGTTGGTTATTTCTGTAGGCAAGGTGGTGAGTCAGTGGCAGGAGGACACTGCCAAGCAGATGATGCCCAGGAAAGTTTAATTGGCTCCCCACAGGTCCTATACTTCCAATATCACTTTTATAATAAATCCAAAACATTGCTTGTCAAATAACCTGAGACCTTTCTTGTAATCACACAGGATTACATTAGAACATTAAATCTGACATAATTGGACTGTCCCATTTAGACATAATTTTAAGTAAAAATAAAAAAAAAAATCAGACAGTAGTGTATTATATGTAATGAGAAATTTATTGCTGTTCCAAAAATATCTTCACTGAAAGTATGTAAGAATTTATGGGCTAATTTTTTTCCTGAGTATAAAAAGGACTAACTAGAGTGTTTTAATCTGCAGCCACTGAAGTAAGCACTCTTCCTGACACAAAGGGTTTGCTTTTACTAACAGTAATTAGATCTTTAGTCACCTGTAGAAGAAAATATTCAAATGCTCTGTTCTTCGCCGGTCTTATCTCTTTAAATTACACTTTCTTTTTGTTCTTGAAATAGCGTCAACATAACTTCATTGGCTTGGATATTTTGACATATAATCAACCTCAAAACTGACTTCTCAAATGAAGGGCTTAGAATTAAACTGGAGTCTGTCAAACTGAGAAGTATAAAAATATTCATTTCCTTTCTGTAAAGTTTATTATTATTTATAGTCAAATATATTCACTATCAGAATGCTTTCCTGCAGAAGGGGTTGAGAAAAGGCAGAACTAAAATCAGCATTGCCACTTGCCTGGAAATTTATGTTCTGCAGGTATGTTCAGAGGAGGTTTTTAAACAGAGATTTCCCACCCCTGAAAGTGAGGAAAATAATTTGTTAGTGAACTTCCCCTGCTGCTCAGACATCCTGCCCACAGGGCAACCCCAGCAGCCCGGGTGTGCGGGCGCAGGATGTGGGCGAGATAAGAAACAGGCGCAGGACGTGCGCAGCCGTGTCACACCAGCAATGCTTCCTCGCAAGGCTGTGACGATGCGCCAGAGCTCTCCCCTGCCACGCCGCCCGGAATCAGAGCAGGGTGGGCAACGGCTTCCGGAGATGGTTCACGCTCCTCCGCAGCGCGTTTCCGTGCCCGGCTGGGGTTATGCCTTCTTACAGCTGTAAAGCTAATATACGCGCAGGAGGTTCTGCTTAAGATCTGATGAGAATTAAACATGATCGTGGCATTTCTGTACACCATCCAGTTTCTGCCTTCAAAAAATTTTGTGCTAATATCACTCTCGGAGAAAATTTGTGCTTCAGGAAGAATTCTGAGACTTCAGCCTTTATTTCTAGTGCTCTCTCTTTTGCGTGTGCATTGCATGTGTTCTAAATGAGATGGTTTGGAGCTTATGGACGGTGTGCTTCCATCCGTGTTTTATAGTCTTACGATTTCTAAATGCATACACTTCGTATTTATTTCATAGAAAACTCTAATAACCTCGTGTTATTATCATTTATTTCGGCTTGACATAAATCAGGAGACAAACGAAAGGGAGGACAGGTTTTTCTGTGTTTAACTAGGTTGCTTCACATAGCTTGACATTCTCCATGACTTTATTTAAAAGCTTCCCTCCAGCTTCATTAAACCGCCTTTGACAGGCGGCAGCTTAATATACACGTGCACACACACATATGTATATATGTATTCATTTGAATTTGGGCTCTTTCCCTCTGGTCTCTGGTAATTATGATTTGTGTCTGGAGGGATGAACTGTCTAAAAAATAATAAATAAGAGGCCATGAGAATTGAAAGCCAGCGTTCAGGTTCATCTAGAAAGAAATTAAGCAAATCAAGTTCAGGTTTATAAAGGGAAGCAAATTACCCTGGGGTCTCCACACACTGGATCAGAACTGACTCAACATATTTAATTATATCGCAGGTTCCTGCCCTTCTAAAGAAAATTGCAGCACTTTTACTACAGCCACCCAGAGAGGTGACGACGAGGTTATCAGACGGTCTGGAATTGCTTTAACAGCTCCTCAAATACCCCCAACCAGGGAGGGCTCCTGGTGCTGAGGACATCTCCCCATACCACCAACCCAATGCCCAGCTAGCCCCTGCTATCCTCACTGGCCCATTGAAGGCTTCGGCCTCTTGCCGGTGTGAGGAGGTGACCTGCCTCTGGAGAAGATACAGGAAGAAAAGATGGCTGGGAGCTGGCAGTGGGCAAGCTGTTGATAATACAAAATGTGCCCTCAGAGTATCAGCAGGTTGGTGTGGAGGCCACCTCTGTCTGCTGCACTGTCTTGGCAGCCCGCTGGCGGGGCGCAGCTCTCGGTATGCTGAGAATGCTGTGTGCCACAGAGGTATGTAAAAGAGATGACTCAACACCGCTCCGATCATGATCCTACAAGCAGCTTGGGGATTTGGTCTTGATGGTGAGCTGATTATTATTTTATCTCTTACCAAACTGCATAATTCACAGCAGCCTAATGTTTGCATGTTTTCTTTGTAAGCTGCTTTTGCTATTTCATTAGTGGCTGTGTTAAAAGAGAAAAATGCCTTTCCCCCCACAGAACTACTTACTCTTTGGTGCCTATGTCTCCCAGCCTTTCTACCTCTCCACAGAACCCTGAGCCTGCTTGAAGGGTTATATTTTTGTGATTGCTAAGCAATCCATTGTAGGTGGATGCAGAAACTATCTTTGATTTCAGTTTCCCCTTAAGTGATTTAACTAGGCTCCCACTTGAGAGCAGACTTTGAGAGGGGTCTGGACTGGTTTCTGAATTCAGCCACCCACGTGAGAAAGCCAAATTTAAAGAAGTTTATGAGTGTGCACGATGCACCCTTACACACCTGCAGCCACTGCCTGCAATGGTGAGCTGACTACCAGCCTGCGCACGTGTGTGTTGCTGCTGGGGGGGCTCAGGAGCTCTGCAGTGTATCCCCCACTGACCACTGAGGTTCTGACCTTGATTTCACAGAATCACAGAATTGTAGGGGTTGGGAGGGACCTCCAGAGATCATCGGGTCCAACCCCCTGCCAAAGCAGGGTCCCTTGGACAGGTCGCACAGGTTGGCATCCAGACGGGGCTGGAATATCACCAGAGAAGGAGACTCCACACCCCCTGGGCAGCCTGTCCCAAGGCTCTTCCACCCTTACTGTGAAAAAGTTCTTCCATAAAGAAGAACTTAGGTTTGGCACTGATTATATTTAGAGCAAGAGTGGGCTAACAGCAATGTTTTGTTTCTTCCTTCAGTTAGTGATTCTGATAATCTAATGATACCATCTTTAGGCTGTGAATGTCCACATTGATAAATAGTAACTGATAGTTATTTTGGCAGTATTTCCCAGCAGCTGAGGCCTTGTAACACTCAGCAGGGAGGTTCCTGTCCTGCTGGATGCTTTGGGACAAGATAGAGTAGGCTTTTTCCTGCAGTTGTTGGCTGGTGTGTTATTTCTGTAGCACAAGCAATTCTCATAATTTTATATCCAAAAATGGAGGCTCAAAGGCTGCCAGCTGCAGTACAGATAGCAAGGGCTGTACAAAGGGGTGAACAGTGAAGAAGCATGGCCACCAGCTTTTGCTGGTCAACACACTTATGGTAGATCCCAACTGTGAGCACAACCTTTGGTTCATAGGTGCTTTGACTGGGCTTTTGGACAAAACCACATGGTGACACTGTGTAAGCTGTGGGCACAACAGTACTTTTCTTACCCTGCTTGGATTCTGGATGTTAAGGTCACTTTTAAAGGGAGTGCAAAAACTCTCAGCCAACCTATCCAAAAATTCTTCTATCTGCTTAATAAGAATAATACTTGGAAATAATAAGACTATACTTGGAAATACTTTTTCTAAAGCAGAATGGTAGTGTCCAGCCAGAACCAGCTATTTCAAACAACCTTAATATCTCAGGGAAGTCCTTAAAACCCTGTCTCCATCACTGAATAGAAGCTTCCTTCCAGCTCTGGGCTTGGGTCTTGAGAAATCATGGGGTTTGCTGTTGAGCCCAGCTGAAGGCTTCAGTCTGACAAGACTAACCCAAGTAGGCATGGTGGGGCTGTACGGGTACGACACACTGAGAAGGCTCTGAGCAGGATCACTAAGCGCACACAAAAGTGCGTGCAAGGGGTGCTCACGTTAGGCCTTGAACACCAAATGCAGCAAAATCAGCAGTCTTGGCCTACAGAACATCTCTTGTTATTATTAACGATGATTATCCTTTATACTGGTGGTGCTGGAGTACTTGTGCCTGTGGAAGTATGAACTTTACAGATTCACCTGGAAATGTGTGTGTTGTCTCTACAACCCATGCGGTCTGTTCTTGTGGTAACATGTGGCAACAAAGATGGTTCCTACACATTCAGGGCAGTGAATAAGACAACCAAGTGCCAAGCTGTACGTGATACTGATGGTGTATCAGATAAGAGGTTGGGGGAAGAAGGGGAGAGAGATTAGAAACAACAACTGACAGCAGAGGAAAAGGTGTGGGACTTAACCTGGTATGTGTTGCTTGAGAACATCATTTGGCTGAATGACACTCAGCTGCTACAAAGGATTTGGAAAGCAGTGCTGTGAACACACCAAAAGCCAGTGTGAGTGGAAGTGGGAAGCTCCTGCTGAAGAGCAGACTGCTCTTTGCTGCTTTCTTCAAATAGCTGACTCCCATTTAATTTGTTTTTCGAGGAGTATTTCTGCATTTATTTCTTTGACAATAAAAACACCAAGGTAGTAAAATACTTGCATCCCATTGCTAGGAACCATGTTCTGCTCCACTTGCTCTTTCAACTAGTCCCTTAAACTTTGTATTCACCGTATATCCTATAAAATGTGTTTAAACTGTTACATTGGTTTCAGAGTGGCTTTTTTAATCTGAACATTGCATATTTTTGCAGCCACAGCTTGTGACAGTTACGAGGCGTTCCTACTTTACTAACAAATGAGACTTTCACTTTCAAATTCTTTACCAAATTGTGCAATACACATTCTTTATGAGACACTGAGTTAGCATTTAAAAAATTTTTTTTTGGCAGTGGAAAGACTGTTATAGTTGTGTGACAAAATTCAGATTGGAAGGAAATGGCTCACAAAAGCATGAATTAAACATCTAATTAGAAGTGTTAAAGTCTCATTTTAATTTTCTTTAAAACACCAAAGACAGAAAAGCAGCTGCGTGCCTGAAGAATGCAGTATGATGGGATCCGGTTGGGTACAAACACAGAACTGATACAGAGAGCTCAAGGAAACGTATTTATGGAAAATGTGGATTTTTTGGATCCTTGAAGAAAGACATGGTTGATCAGAGAATAGGTATTTGCAAGAACTGCTTATGAAATGTGATCTGAAATGGGAATGGCAGAATGACATGTTTTCCTAATTTGTGGTGAGCAAATATATATTTAATTAGCTTCGTTTTTTCAATTAGCAGATGACAGTCCTGTGCATAATCTTGTGCCATGCCTCTAGTTTTGGAATAATGAGTTCACAGGGGTCTGACACAAATGGGATCTTATTTCTAAGTGACTCCTTTGAAGACAGACTTGTCTCAGCTCAGGGTTGCAGTGCCCTGCAAGCTGTGGTTTGAAAACATTAAGAAATACTTTGGCTTCTTCTCCAGTTAGCAATATAATTCTAAGCCAGAAAAAATTTATATGAAAAAAACCCAACCCTGTAATTTTAGAAGATGACTTTTTTTTTTTAATCTTCCATATTACACATCTATTTAAAAAGAACATACAGCATGACCTAGGAGTGTTATCTATTGTTCAATAATGTAACTGGACAGTCTAATATTTGCTCTATGAATATGAAAATTGGAACGCTATGTTGCTTGGGCCATTTCATGTGATTATGGGGAAGAAAGCTCCTTGCCTAATTACAATTGTAATTCAAAATGTATTTTAAAATATTAAAAAGTTATCTGCACTTGCAAAACTCAATCTAACCAGAAAGAAATGTGCCGTACTTGTATCCCTCCCTGTGGGCTGTATTTTGTCAGACACTGTGCAGAGGAGGCAGGCTCAGAGAGATGAGCAGTGGAACTACACCAAGTCCATCTCTCTCCTTGTTTCAGCCCCAAACCATGCAAAAAGCCTACTTGCCCAGCCCAGAGTTCGGGTGCTTCTGCAAGCTGAACGACTAGACTTGGATCTGCCCTCTAAATTAGACTGGTTTTACACTGGTGCAACTGGTATGAAGCTCCTGATTTACACCACTTGCTAAGAGTTAAGAAACAAAGCTTTGAAATCAAAGCATTTTTCTTTTCACGCCTGCCTTGATGTTGGGATGGCCGCTGTGCAGAGCTTCCTGCTGAAATAACCGATGCTTCTAAGGAAGCAACACCAGCGACGGGCTGCGCACAGCTTTGTTGAGAGCCAAAGCATACACGCAGACTTAGATGGGTGCTGCTTTAGTTGTGTGTGGTCTTTCTGTGCAGTAGGAAGTTTCTTTTTTTGGTTTGAAAATGCTCGTGTTTTGCTGTTTCTATTTTGGAGAGATTAAAGACGTTTGTCACTAAAATGCTGGGCAGGTTGTTGGGTACATCTGGGGGAAAGCAGTTTGATCTCAGCTTGGAGGAACACGTGAGCTTATTTTGCTTTTATGTGACAAGAAGTTATAAGGCTTTATTTTTTTCATCTTCAGAAAATACCTGGGGTCTGATTAAATGCACATAAATTGGTACCCAATTACCACGGTACCCCAAGGCGTACGTCATTCTGGGTCTGCAGGCACTGAAACCCAATGGGCCGGGTTCTTAGCTTTATGCTGGGCATGTCTGAAAAGCTGTGACCAACAGTGAAACCACACAGTGGAACAGTTCTGCCCCAGTTCTTCCCTCTCCCCGAGACAGTGATGCAGCTGCCTATGGCTGAGCGTTCCTGCGTGTGGCTTGGGGAATCAAGCGGAGCAATACATGAATTTCAATAAGCATGCCCCCCTCTCTGTGTGCAGTCCCACATGCCTTCCTCAATTTTGTTTCTGGATGGAACAATTAATGTTCACAGGCTGTGTGAAGCCATGGGCAGCAAGAATATGGGGGTAATTTAGCACTGCAGACACAGTGCTCGTAGACAGGCGTGTCAGGCAGAGAGAGTCAAATTCGGTTCTTCTGCTATGAAGTTCCTGGGCACTAGTCTATACAGGTAGAATATGTGCATTAAAATGCATTTAACATTACTGTGGGCCTCTTTTTATAAATACTCTGTTCAGGTCTAGATGGATAAAGAACGCCTTGCAGTATAGCCAGGAATCACTGTGCACGCCTTGGATTAAGAGGGGAGGGAGGATAGTGTTCAAAGAAAAATCAATGAAATATTTAAGCAGAAAAAAGTAATTTTGTCTCTTTCATTTCATCTGGTAGCAACTGAAAATACATTTTAGGAGCCTTTAAAGTACATCTAATTTTTCATTCACTGCCAAAAAAAAATTTCTCTGGTTATTCATAAATACAAGAGCAGTATGAAGTGGTTACTCATTTATTCAATATATTATTGCACAACAGTGCTCTAAAGTAAGAGGTTTAAAGGTTTGGAAATACAAAGCATTGAAGCATAGCAATGGTAATATTAATTTGCAGAGGGCAGCTGTATATGACCGTAACAACTGAAAACTGGATGGGGCAAATGGGTTGGACCAAGACCAGGAACTCATAAATGGAACATTCCACCACCACCATCCCCCTCCCAAACAAAGAGAAAAAACCAACCAAACAAAATGCTCCAGAAACCCCAACCAAAAACCCTAAATAAGACACAAGAATCAGAGAAGCTGCTGAAACTAAAAAAAGCATCAAACCATAACCAAGTGGGGGGTGGGAGTAAGTCATGGCTGGAGAAAGGGAAACCAACTATGAGACAATGACTGGAAAGCTAACACTACAGTGAGAAGAGCTTTCTAAAAAAACAAAGTTACAGTCACTAAAAGACTCCAACCCACAGTGTAAAACCCAGACATATTTCTTTACATAGAAAAGAAACATTCTGAATCCTCTGCCCACACACAATATGCACAAAGCTTTATAACTGTTGCAGCAAAGGTTGGGCAAACAGCTGGTGCTGAGGTTCTGGTTCTGCTTTGTCCAGACTTTGGGCATTCATGTTTCAAATCTGCTCCAGCCTGGTCAGCACTGTGGAGCCAGCCTGGAGTAGGCAAACAGGCTTCCTTTTGGTGGAAAATAAACTGATGTGGACAAATTTGGCCTAGAGTTGCTTCAAAAGAGCTGTCTTGACCTGAGCAGCCATCAGACACCCCCAGCCTGGGAGAAAAGGGTACAATTCTGAAGCTCTTGTGCCTTGGTGCAGCTGTTTGGGGTTTCAGTACTTGTAACTTTGTCCAAAGTTGATCAAGACCGTTGCTTGCAGCTGATGAGTCTTCACACATCTTGTGCTTTTCCAGTGTTGCTTATGTTTGGCAGAATGACCACGTGCTGCTTCTGCCCATCCCACCTGCAGCACAAGTAAAGGGCTGATCAAAATGAGATTGCTGCTGCAGGCCATACAACAACGATTGCTGGGGACTGCTTGTATTTGATGGAGGGTTTATATATTTTTATGTTGATAAAGTCACAAGTCAGATGACCCGGTAATCCTGCCTTTCCTCCCCATGCTTATACAAATAGCAATGACCAGTCCCAGTTACTAAATACCACACAGTTGACAACAGAGTTGACTTTAGACTTCAACTTCTTGTGCATCTGTACTTGTGTGTTTTGTCTTGGTCATTACCCAGGGGACACTGCTCATAAATTGCATGGCATTTGTGAGCTGGGTATTAATTTTGTTAAGAGTTGTGTAACCCATCAGAATTTTAATTCATTTAAAGTCCCATTTGTAATTAAGAAAACCAGGAACAAACTGACACGGACTAAAAACTGTTAGAGTCAGGGCATTTGCTATTGTATAGGAAACAACCAGATCTGTACAGCACTCTCCAGGCATTTTTGTATCTGTTCAGAAAAGGCTGCACAGGAGGCTCTGTACCATTTTGGCACTCTTTTTATGTAAACGAGCACAGCTGAGGATTGTAGCTATTAATATATTTTTAATTGAGAATACATTGACTAGGCAAAAAGAGAGATGTTTACTCTACAGAAATGCTACTGGCAGTCTTCTTTGCACAGAGCATCAACCAGGAAAAGAAAGTGGTGGCATAAGGGGTTCATAACTTAAAGATACATTTTGAAGAAGGCCATAAGATTCAGGGCAACGTAATAGAAGCAGAAGTTTCTATTGCTTTGTCTTTGACAGGCTGTCCCAAAGAGAAGAGCACTGGTGCTGGCCTGGCATGGGGAGCAAAGGTACCCAGAAGACTTTCCCAGCACTCCATGTCTTCCGTCATACTGCTTTAGCCTGTCCCCCAGCAGTATCACCTTGTGCTAGCCTCCTGTCTTCAAGAATACAAATAGCTAAATAACCTTAAAATAGTGTACAGGGAGCATCAGCAACTTAAATAAAGCCTGATCCAAAGGAGTGCGGAGTCACTGGGCCAAGACTCATCCCCAGTTCCAGCAGTGAAGACACCAGCATCATATGTGTGTGCTGGCAGAGTGGTTTATCAGAGCCCATAACCCTTAATGAGCGCTGCTGAATCATCCCTCTGTGTGGCTGGGGCTGTGGGGGTTTGGCTTCCCCCTCTCCAGCCTGGGCTCCTCTGCTTTGCTCTGTGTTGCATGGTGCAGGTACACCTCCGGTCAGGCTTTATGACTGTGGATAAATTAAGAAGGATTTTTCTCTAGTCATCCTACTTAAGGAATTATATCAGTCTGCTTAGAGGGAGTTAAATATCTTATATATTGAATTTTTATATCAATAAATATGACGATAAAATCTTGATAGCCATTCATTATCTATCTGTCCTAGGTCTTACCTAGTCTGAAAAAGACAGTGCTGTTATCACTTATTTTAAAGTATATTTTATTCTTAAAACTGTAGATTATTCTAAGACATTTTGGGTTTCAAAATATGAGAGTTTCATAAGATTCTGTTTTCCAGCTTAGAAAAAGGATGTTGAGCTGCCTCAGAACAAAATGAAGTTACAGACAAGGCCACCCCAAAACATTGGCTCTTAACTCGCTTAATCTGCTTTGAACTGTAGGAAAAGCAGAATTCCTGGTGAAGTGGGGTGGGGGGGAGGTGTAGACTTCATGTTTGGATGTAGGGGCTTTCCCCTGTGTCAAGTGGGGAGGGAGCATGTTGCCAGTGGAAGGTGTTTGTACCACAAGATCTGAAAACATAAGCAAAGCAGCACTCTCATTTTCCAGCGAAATAAATATTCGCCTGGAGTACTTTAAAAATTAGGCTCCAAGTGTGGAAAGAAAGGGTAAGTGCTTGTAGCAGGTTCTCAAGCTTCAAGGACACCATAGTGACAGGCACAGCATAAGAGTAGGGAAAATGATATAAAGCAAGACAAAAAAAGAAAAGTTTTTCTCTTTTCTTTATGAAATTCTTGAGTTTATTCCTGAGACCTCCCACAACACTATGAGGGCCATCATATCTTGATTTAGCTCCTTAAATGGATGGGCTTGCTCTCCAGATAAGATAGGCTTGCTCTCCGGATAAGATAGTGACAAAATACATGTTTCACATGGGAACTGGTCCTGTGATTCTCAGGAGGTGAAACTACCTATGAAGGCCCTGGACTAAATCTCAGCATATGTGAATAAATGTCTTACTTCAGTGTTGGGGTGCTGCAAGTTTTGGGAGCAGCATGATCTAGGAAATGAGTGCTAACTCCGTTGGAAACAGGTGTGATACATCAGCTTGTATAACTCTGAAGGAAAGGGTTTATCCAACAGACAGTTTCTACCTTCCATTATCAGAGAGACTGGTGATGCTGGGGAAGTATTGTGCTGGCTATAAAGGGGGGCAGGACAGACTGCTCATTACACTGTTCAACACTAAATATCTGATCAAACTGAAAATTAATGCTTTGCTGTGAATCACATGACCCAAAATCAGAGCAGCGTGAAATCGTGGTACTCTAGGGATACTGAAGTGGGACTTGAAGGAAGTAGAAAGCTCCAGCAATGGAATAAAACATAATCAAGCAGAAGAGTTTTGTGTCAATGTAAAGAATAATTTCTAAATTGCCACAAGATTTTGTTTAAGTGGGAACAGGCCCATTAACACAAGCAAATAAAAAGTCCCAGATTTGTCAATTAATTCCTAAACTGTGGGATTTTTTTAATGCAAAATAAAGCCAACCTGAACCTGAAGGGAGGAGGGGGATAAAGAAGGAAAGTATTTCTATCATTCTGGGACTGCTTGTATCTACAGCAGAGAAGTAGTCTCAGTTTTATACCACTTGCCACTTGCTGCCTGGGTGGCAGTGGTTTAAAATATGTTCACATCTGCACTTCTTTGGCTTTTATAAAGTGCTAGCATTTCAGTTTGCACTTCTGTTTTAAAAAACCCCTCTTGCTACTTTTCCTCAGTTCAAACTCCATCCTCCCAGGACTGGTTCATCCCCTCTGATTTTCACAATGTCAGAAATTAATTTCCTGCATATCATTTGTGGCCTTTAATTATCTCTGGGTTAATCTGCCTTCTTACATCTAGCTTCCCCAAACCAATCTTCTGGGAACAGAAAGCCCTGTGCGTGTGACCTATCCCTGGGGGCTCTGCTGGCAGGAGATGCATTAGCAGAGCTGGTGAGGGGCTCTCCACAGGGCACGGGAACTTACAGCAGCCGTGGCACCACTACCCGATTGACCTCGCTCTGACGTTCCTAGTCAGATGCACCACCCAGCATCCCCACAGACATTTTACCACTCCCTACCTGGATTCTGGTCCAAAATGGCAGAAGGGAAGGTAAATGAGCTGTTAATTTCATCCAGTGCTATATGACTATGCAGTGAAAGTATTTATTTGCTGTGGATGCTGTGAGCTAAAGGACCTTTTTGGCTCATTCTTTCCCATGAGCTGAATTTTAACACTAAGCTCATTTCTGTGTAATAACGGGTGTACTATTGGGTAGTTCTAGATGGGGCTATACAGGGAGAAGCCACTTGCAGTTAGAAGAGGTTCAAGATGCTCAACAGGCTGAGATGGAAAAAAGTTGCCTTGTAAAGGGTTGGTTTTCTTCCTCCAAATTCTAATCTGAAAACATTACCCAGGTTTGATTTGCATATATTTATCCATTATTTGTAAAGGAAATCCTTTCCTGAGGCAGCAAAATGGTAATGTTTGTGAAATTAACAGTAGGAACATATGAAATGACGTAGCAGTGCTGTCTGAATGATTCCATGTGATTTGGCATCTCTGCTGGTGCTGTGAATCTTATGACAGGGAAATGCAGGCATGACATGATGAAAACGGTAAGCTGATTTGCACTTTGCCACAAAAGCTTTATCTGTAGTGCTACAGCATCTTAAAAGTATGGCGGAGTTATGAAAATGATGCGTTTCATACCGTGAAAATGGTGACTGCAACTTGCCATTCCCGCCAGTGATGTCAGCAGCTGCATCTCTCTAGGAGCGAAGAATTAAGTCAAGAAGCAAGATGCTTGAAAAGTCAATCAAAATTAATTAAGGAATTGTAAATCAATCAATAATACCCCAAAAAGTCTTGTTATGACCTCAGTTACTTGTTTAAGCATAAACAAGATAATCGGCTACATTTCCTGTCTAGAAATAAGATCACTGCCAATTAACTTAGGACTTAATTAACTCTCTAAGGTACTGAACTTTAGATGCATCATAGACTGTGTCTTAACATTATTATTAGTTATTGCAGTGACTCTAGTACATTCTTGATTTATTATTATTATTATATAACTATTACATTTACACTTACGATGCTATTAAAAAACAAAGCCTTCAATATTACATTAAAGTTAATGCCACATAAAGGACAGAGACATTAAATAAAAGCGGAATTAAACAGACAATATAAGTTTACATTGGAAACCCACCAGTCCAGCTTCTGTTCCTTGCTGGGAGGCATCAGCATAGGAGTTTATACGTTTAGAGGTATCAATTTTCCATTGCCCAGCTATAATTGTTCTTTATTTCTGGTCATGAGCTATTAGACTTGCCAGCCCTTTGGCAGCTCGGAGAAGTCACAGTATAGCCCTGTAATGTAATCCCTACCTCCTTTTGAAGATCCTTCCTGCTCTTCTATAACAAAACTTTGGACAATCTTGATTTTTTTTCCCCTTTTTCTTTTCTCTCATGACATCCCAGCAATTTCTTTTTTTCTGACACCTCAGTGACCCAGTTTTCTTTTGCTTCTCTTTCTGTTTTAATAACTACAAGCTGCTGTTTTTCCAAGGCTGAGAAGAATTTGTTCCGTGTTTGCCAGGAATAAACAGTCCAGCGGAACAAGTGTTCTGTCTGCTGAACAGAGGGGGTGAAGAGAGAAAAAGTTGGATCACCGCAGACATTTAAAGCTGTTCCTTTGCTCAAAGTGGATGTTAATGCTAGTTGTTTGGCAGCGTATGATAAATGCCCCCAGAACACTGAGTGTCTGGAAATAAACCTGCACTACATAAGTAATATGCAAGTGTAGCTGTTGCCTCGCAGGCTGGCAATAACAACACCAGCACGCATCTTTGGTAAATGGGCATTTTGTCTTTTTTACGACCCTAAAAAAGTCACTACAAAAGTATTCTAATCTTTTATTTCAGAAATACTGTCACCTTGTCAAATGCTTTTTGGATGCCTTTATGCATTCTTTCCACCAGGTAGAATGGTATGATCTAGTCTACACTTTTGGCTTTACCACGGTTTTAGCTGGCATCCAGGCTTTGGCTTCTTTACCATTTTATGACTGAGATGGACATATGGGGCTAGGAAAGCCAATGTACCTTTTGGCACTGATTATATTTACAGCAAGAGTGGGCTAACAGCAATATTTTGTTTCATGAAAGAATCGTTTCAGCTTTAAGAAAAGCTCCAGGCTCCCATGTGTATTATCTTGTGGGTTTGGGCTGCTTTGGGGTTTTTTTTTTGTTTGTTTGCTATGTCCAAACTTAGGAAGTGAAACAATCTGGTATCTGCTTCAAAACTGGCAACCCAGATGTAGGTGGCTTTAGGATTTGCAGGGCTTGTTTTGAGAAAGAAGCAGGCTCACAGAGAACTCTTTGATAGGATTGACCCCACTCCTTTACAGTGTCTGAAGATCAGGAGCTTCCTTGTCCAAAACACTCCTGGGTACCTGTTTTGTGACCCACCTACTAATGATATATGCATATGCATGGCGGTGTTGCCACCAGCTAAACTGAAGCTTCTGCATCTTTCCACTGTTACTAAGCTGGGACTACAGTTAAGAGCTTCAACTCCACAGCATCTCTGACAGGTGAAATATATATATATTTTTTTTTTCAGTACTTCATGCACACATTTTCCTTTAATTCATGTCTAGATTGGTCACATAACACTTTACCTGGATCTAAGAATAAGTCCCTTACAATAAAGGGGGTGTCTACCTAGGGAAGTAGATTTGGCAGTCTCTGCCAAATAGAACAGGTGAGCTATTATTTCTAAAAAGGCTAAAGGAATCCAAAATGAGACACTTTTGTTCTAGAATAGAAATATCCATCCTGGGAGTGTCCTTTCTGGAAGTGATCCAGGAATAACTCCCTAGAATAATGCTGCATGACAGCTCACCCCTTTCTCTTACCTTCAAAATGTGAAGCAGTCAACACAAAAACCTAGTGCTACAACAGAGATGAGCGTGATTATCTTAGCATTTTTTTTCTCAGTGGCTCTTGGACTCACTATTACACACTGTTTCACAAAATTCCTGGTGTTATCCAAGTTAATTTATTGGGTACGTTTTCTATGCAGGCCATATTGTTATTTCTTTGTAGGAAGGTAGCCAAGGATCCACACCTAGAGTAATGCTATCGTAGGATAAATGGAACCCTTCTCTCATGCCTGACTGCCTTGGTCCGTGTGCCTGGGCTTCCTTACAGAAACACTGCTGGGAGGAGGTTGAGGAGAACTGGTGGTGCTTGTGCAGGACTCATTTCCTTCCTATTATGACTCCTCCTCCAGTCCCTTTCTTTGGAGTCCTTCGCCCCCTCCTCGCCATCCTTCATTTTCCAGGGTAAACCCAAATTTAACTCCGGAGTAACTGTGTCTGTTGTTAATGTCAAGGATCACACTGGTCACTGTTCTTGTGCACGGTGGTTCAGCCCCTGCTTGGCCCCGAAGTCAGGTGGAGAGGGAAACAGCTTCTGCAGTGCTTCGGGTCGGCTTGTCAGTGGCTGCCAACACGCAGGGAGAAAATGATGAAGTTACTGCTATTGCTGGGTAGCGCAGAAGTACTACTATCTTTACAGGCATTAAAGAATTGAGTTATGTCTGGACATTTGTTAGTTATGTACTTGCTCACAGTCATGCAAAGAGCCTGTTCAGAGATGGAATAGGGCACGTCTACTCTGCCTCCCTTTCCTGTGATTTAAAGGACACTCCTAATCACGACTTTATTACGCCTGCCACAAGCTGCTTATATTTCTGAAAGGAGTTTGACTGAGAGTACTGACATTTCTTAATGATATTTTGTTCATTTTCCTGTAGATTATACAGTTAGGAAATGTGCCACGAGGAATAGAGGACGGAATAGAGACATTTTACTTTTGGCCAGACCTAGATGAGTAAACCTTGCCACAGTTCGGGGTGCTCAAGGTGTTTCCAAGATGCATTTAATATATTAGGGGCCACATTTGAAACATACTCTGAGTTTAAATAGGTTTGGGTTAGACCCTTGAGCACTTAACCATCTTTTTCTACAGACTGTCAACATGCTGCTTTTGTCTTCTTCAGGTCACCAAGTTCTCATAGCCTCACAAGCACAAGTAACGTCACCACTGCTGTTGCTCAGGAGCAATTACTGTGCTGGATACAGTAGCACAGAGTTGGAGACTAACGTCCCCATGCTGAGTGAGGAGAGAGGCAGCTCGTGATGGGAGGTCAGGCTGGTGGCAGTTAATGGCCTTTTCATCATATTCAGGTACAGTGCTCTATTCTGGTACCCGGTGGCTTGGGCAGGAGAGATTAAACTTCTGGGAGATAAAATATATAAGGGAGGGAGAAGAGAGGGGGAGAAAAAAAATGAGATGTGTGACACATTGCAGGGATGCAGTTATCCTGGCAGTTCATGAATGACACAGCAAATCCCAGGCACTACAAATAGTGGGCTGTGATGCAGGCTCCTCATGTTCAGCCTGCCCAGATCAGAGGCTCTGTCGTCAGTAATTGTTATAGGCGGAAGCCTATGCTGTTAAAAACAATCTGGTATCAGTGGCAGGCAGGACTGGAGCTTGCAGTGGCATTGGAAGGTTTGCTATATTTATATTTTGCTCCAAGGTTTGTGGCACTGTGCGTGGACCAGAATCTATTCACAGATTTACCACCCACTCTGTCCAGAAGTCTTGAATCCTGGTGTGAGGGGACTTCTGGTGTGGAAGGGAGAGAAATCCCAACTGACAGAAGTGACATTGCAGATGGGAGGGCAACGGCTAAGAGGGTTCTTTATCAATAACACATATTGGATGCTAGCAAAACCACAAGCCTATCTGAAATAAGTCAAGATAATCTTTTTCAAACCCCCTCCAGCATCACCCTGAGACTGGGATTTTATTGGTAACTTAATAAAATGGTCTTCTGTTTTCATGGCATGATTCACAGGGCAGACTGCACAAGCTCACTGGGCGTTTGGTTACAGCTTGCACGGCCGAGTTTTTATTGCTTCCAGCCTTGAGTAGCCAGGCAAAATCTGATCAAACATGTTGACCCATAATGCAGCTCCACTTCTGATTACATGGGAGGTCAGCACTTAGAGTATGAAATAGTTTGCTCTACCTGGTGAGTTCTTAAAAGAAGCAGCAGCAGCTTAAGCCTTGACTCTAAGTTCTACTTCCAGATGCTTTTATAGAACTATCCAGCCCAGACAACCCTACCAAAGTCATCTCCACTCAACAGCATTTAATTCAGCTGCTTTGTTGTTGTTTTTTCCCCTCCATAAGCAAACACTAAAGCTCTCCATTTCTTCCCTGAGCATGTTCTTGCAGAGCTCTGTTCTGAACTATAAACCACAAAAAGCTACAGCCAACTGCAAATCTAAGGAGCAGCTGGAAATTACACAATGTAACTTCCAAACTTCCTAATGGATAACATAACCATATCACATTTGCAATTGTTCTGTCCCAAGTTAATAAACCTATTGCCATTTCCAAGTAGTATTTTAGCCTTTCTGCTTCAAAATTCTTCCATCAGGCAGACCACACACTCGTAATTTGAGGTTACCTGAAACAAATATTGCCACTCCACCCTTTTTTCTTTCCAAAATCTTTAAAGATTTTAGACACATTAGCAGAATGCAAACCGTCACTGGTGACTAGAGCCAAGCAATCAATTTTAGCATCATCCCTGGAGTGCACTAGCATTTCCTTGCACATGGGTGCTTTCAGAAAGCAAGCAAATTACCTGTTTAGAGAGATTAAGTGAGTTGGTGTACTAACCTGCGAACTATAATTTAAGGAGTCAAAAGCCTTTCTCTCCCCACCCCCTTCCACAGAACTTAACAACTCCCGTAGCATAATGTTTTTTGTACTGCTGCTCTCTCTATAGTAAAATATACTTTATTACTATTTGGAGGCTTTATCCCTTTATGACAACCAGCAACAAGAGTAATATTACACCAATAACTTGGTTTGCTAAGTATTAATACAAGGGAAATTATGCTAAGAGCACTGTGTGAGTTTAATTGCAATTCACACTTTAATATTTTGATGCAGCTGTAAAAATGTAGAATGAGAAACATTACAATTCTATTAGATACTAATAAATTGTGTTGTGGAGGGGGATATGAGCTGTACTTGCCATAATGAAGCACATTCTACTTCCCATCTCTCTGTTTTGATCTTGCATCTGTTCAGCAAAGGTGCTGCAGAGCAAGTGTGAAATGAATGCAGGGTTATATATTTTTTTCTCCAATAACCAGAAACAAAGTGAAAATAATGTAAATCATCTTGCTCATGAAGTGTTTATGTCAAAGACCATTTTCTTTATGTAAAATGGGAGATTGTTTAGAATGAATCCTAAATGTTTAATTTTATTTTTTTTCCCCATTTCTGGGCCTAACCTTTTCAGGTTTGGCTGCAACTAATAAAATGGCATTCTGAGAAACATTGAGATTCATCCTCTTTCATTTTCTTCCTAATAGAAATTACATTTTTAAACCACTATGCTTTTCATTGGTATTTTGATTCATGAATGATGGATGCTCTGTGGCACTGATGCTTTCGTGGAGCCAAGTCTTGCACAATTAGTCCCACTACATTTCTCTGGGTAACCGTTTGTTGGGGGCAAATGTATGTTTGGCCCTGGACTAGTAACTTCACCACACAATACCTGAGAATGTCCTGTAAGAGCCCTCGGAAGGACAATGTGGTCTGCGGTGCATATAGCACAAAATTACGTGAGAGACGTTTGAGTTGTTGACCCCCTTACGGCGTTTTCAAGTACCTCGTTGGTTTTCTTTGTGTGTGTGACAGTAACTAGCTGTACTTCAGTAACTCACTTTCAGTCAGCTGTCTGTGCCCTGGATCAGTTGCCACAAAAGACACCAGTTTTCATCTTCCATAATTACAGCTCGCTGAGAATACGGCCGGGATCAAGGGCTCTTATGCTGGACACTGTAGACAGATACAAAAAGATATGGTCCCAAGTTAAACATTTTTCAATTAAGGCAAGTAAATGATTGGAGAAGGTAGACTGCACTCAAAGATCCCCAACTTCCATGTCTTGTGTGTTCTGAAATAATTGTGGGTGTTCAAAGCTTAAGTCCTGATATCAGCAGCAACTGAAAGGAGACCAAGCTAATGGCTTAGTCTTATGATCCGAGATCCAGGCTAAAATGTGTAGAGCTACATGACTTCAAGCCAATCAAGCTCTTGGCTTCTGTTTCAGCAGCTGGCAGGCAGAAATGAAAAGTCTCTCTCCATCCCCAGAATATTTTTCTGATTAAAAAGGAATGTTGTTTGTGTCCATTTTTCCCCTGGATTGCTCTATTTTCACGTGCATGTGCAGGTGGGAATGACCCCACTTCTGTGCTGCTGATAGAATGGTCTCCTGTAGCAACACCTTCCTTAATTTATCAGGAACAAGGACCAGATTAGCCACAAAAAATATTTTTGTATCAGCACTTGGGTGTCACACTACTGACAGGTTTCATGGAAGAGCTGATAAAGACCCAGCTCACATCCTCAGGGAGGACAGCAGAGCAGCACTTGAACAGATCTGCTGATCATCTACATGTAGCTGATGTTAAATAGTCATTTACCATGGTTTCTCTTTTCAATGTATGGAATCACTGTGAGCAAGCAGGGGATGATGCAAGACTGCTGATTAATTTGTTCTCCTTTATAAAGTAGATATTCAGAATGAAACCAATCAACATTTACCTTTTCTTATCAGGCTTGATTTTCAAAGGTCAGTGTAGTTTTCCACTGGCCTCAGTGGATTTTTTTTTTTTTGTGGGGGTGCGACTGATTTAAGAGACCTGGTATTTGTACACCCTATTGCCAGCCCAAGTATTTCTGCCAGCAAGTTCTATCCTTTCACATCTCCCAGCTTGAAGCACCCTGCCTCTTCCCCTTCGATTCCTTCTGCCCCTCCTGATTGGGGTGTTTTGTTGTGTCTGGCTCTCTGCCTTCTGCCTGCATGCCCAGGCTGAGCACAGTGGCTGCACATCTCTCATTCCCGAATCTAAACCCATCCATGTGTCTTGAATGAGCAACTTACACAGGGATCTTCTCAATTAAAATGTTCTCAGAGTCATTAAACTAACTAATGGTGGAAACTTCAGTAGAAATAATGCTGTAATGAGACAAGCTTTCATCATCTTGCTGAGGAAAACATATTTCACTTGATTCAGACAAATTATATGCCCCTACATATCATGATCAATATTTTAGCAAGACTTAGCATTTAACTGTGTCATTTTTGAGTAATGAATAATCACGTTGAGTACATGAAAAATGAGTAATGACAGTTATCACTGGACTGGTACGTTTTCTACTTCTAAAATGATGTTTAAATTTTTACAAAAATGTTGTATAGAGGATTCAATGACTCAGACTTGTTCCTTCTAATGGGTATCTATCATTTAATCCTGTGACTGCTCTCAAAGTACAGGTTAACATAACTAATTCTGAAAAACATTTAAATAGTTCTGTATTTTGACCGAGGAAAATGGAAGCCAGTTGTCAGGAAATGTATGTGAAAGAACTGGATTTCAGAAATAGAAGGCCTGGGCAGGCCACTAAGACTACTATCTCATGTGGCATAGTGACAGTAGTACTTACTAGTTCATGGCTACTTCAGGACTTTGCTATTCTAGGAAATATGAGAGGTGTAAAGTACTTTTATCACAGAGGACATCTAGCATAAATAAAGATTTTTAAATAATGTTCAGAAAACTACAACAGCTGTCCTGACTTAGGCATGTTTTAATTTGTTTATTTACTTGTCTCTGCTTACTGTATCACATTTCTTTTCTGCACAGCCTTCCCAGTGGCTCCTGCCCTGATCTTGAAAATGTTTATGCTTGAAAATACATTCTTAAAAGCACAAACCAGGGCAAAAGGAACTGTTTTGATTTTCCTCAAAAAATGACAATACTATTTCAAGCACCTACTTAAGAATATCTTTGCCTCCTCTAAGGCCTGGTGAATGAACCATCAGTAAATGCGTGTCGTTCTTAGAAAGATCAGGAAGCATTTGTCACTGTAATCCAAAAAGAAATCTCTCTATGCATAGGATACTAATTTTTTCTCAGTCAAGTAATCAGTCACTTGATTACATTGATCTGTGGTTGACTTTTTTTGTACAACTACTGATCTGTCATGCAGTTTTAAGGTTGCAATTGGGGTGATACATATTGTTTTATGTTTTCAATATCCTTAGGCTGTAGTTAGCTGTTCTGATCTTGATTAACTTCTTTTTTTCCATGATGTCTAGCAGGCGCCTCAAACTAATTTGCAAGTATGACTGACATGGTGACTTGTCTTGTAGGTGGGTTTAGTGGTGCAACATTGTACTTTCACTTTGGGAAGAAAAAAAAAGGGTATTCATGAGTTTACTGTGTTTCAATCACATTAGAGAGATGCATCCTTGGCCTCAATGGTTACTTCTGGGCCCTTAAAATTAAAATGGAGTGAACAAGCTACAGAAGCGTCCATGATGGCTTAGGTCAACTTTTCTGTCCAGCAGCTCCTTACGAAGGTTTGCACTGTTATCTTTAACAAGCACTGTTTGGTTTTAGTCACCTAGAATACACAAAGAGGTTTCTATTCCTAACAGAGTGGACAAAGGGCTTTTCAGGTGTCCCCTCAGCACAGCTGGCTGTAAGGTGTTCTTTCAATATTTAATTATTTTAGCATAGTCCACATAAATTTCTCAGGTTTCTATCATTTTATGGAGTAGTAACATCAAGGAGATCAGCTGTGATTTTCTCATATTTACTTAAATACTACTCTGCTTTTAAATTCCTTCCCAAGTGTGGCTTTTTCACTCAAAGTGAAATTCTGCTTTTCTCAATATCAGTGTTTTCCTTAGGGAAGAAACAGCTAATAATCTATACCATATAATAGGAAAACTCACATTAATACTATCACAAGGATGATGATTACTGACTCTTATAGGACAATGGCAAAATGGCAGAAATGCATCCTAAAATGCATTTTCATAAATTAGGTCATTTAAACCAGTTCAATATGTAAATCACGGTAGCAAATTTTTCACTTGGCAGCTCTTCATTATGTAGCTTGGATTAATTCTGATTCTGTTCAGTTACTCATTTTTTCCTTGAAATTTCATTTTCAGTGTGTGTGGTGACATCACAAAGTGGTATAACATCATTCGGTGCTGCCCATCTCTTCAGGCTGTGGAGATGACTTCAGAGGGCACAGTCACTGTAAACAGCAGAATCCCAAATGAACCAGGTAAGTGACAAGGGAGCAGTTTTTTATCTGGGATAAAGGAAAAAAAAAACCAGTGGGAGTGGAATTGCACCCCAGGCCCAATGACTGAAGTAGATGGGTGTTATAGTACTCACTTTTGAAAATAGATTTTTAAGAGCATAAGACATTTAGCCACTTTTAAAGACTTTACTCTGGGGTGCCTCAGTGCTAGAGCTGTACAAACACATGGTAAGAGACAGTCCATGCCCCAGTGAGCTTAATACCCCTCTCAGTTTCCCCTTGGCAGTGCCATTATGCACTGACCATCCTCTCTTGTGTAGGATGAAGGCCTCTGCCTCCTCTTCCTGATTATTTTAACAGACCTCCTGTTAGTGTATGGAGTGAACCCTCTAGACTTTGCCATCAGCATTACAATCCTTTCAAAGCTCACCTGGCAATTTTCCCAGAAAAGCAAGACACGGTCATTTAAGCTGGTTGCCAGGAAAAAGGCTGAATAATGCTCATTCTAGCTATTTGTTTGGGATACTGGTTCTCACTTTATGAAATAAATATGCCAGGCATTCATTTCTTGAATGAAAAGAAATTGCTGCAGTGGTCTTGCACTGTTCTCGACAGAACCTTTCCAAGACCTCTCCAAGGCCTTTGACTCGACATCCTGGATGCTCTAATCCTAATGCTATTTCTGTATTGAGTATCAGTTTCACCAGGTCTTCCAAGGCTCACATGGAGTTTGACTGAGGAGGCTTCTCTATCAGTTGTCTTGTAGGTGGGCTTGAATATCTTTTTCTCAAGTCAGAACTGGCTTTTGTTTCTTGTAAAAAGCTGGGGGGAGGCAGGTGTGGGTGTGAACACTTAAACCCACTGACTTTCATACAGTCCTCTGTGCTTGCCAAAGAACAGATATGTGGGCTGGTCCTCTAAAGGTATATTCTATGCCATTTCATTTGTTACATCATAGCAAAATAGGATAAGTTTCTAGGATCCATCCCTTAATGGCCAAAGTGTCCAAGTGAAAAAAGGGTAGATGAAGTACTTGGGGATATGGTTTAGTTTAGAATGTGAATGGTTGGACTCGATGATCTTAAAGGTCTTTTCCAACCTTGTTATTCTCTGTGTGTGTGTGTGTGTGTGTGTGTGTGTGTGAGTGACTGGCTGTACCTGCCCATGGAAAGCAGGCACTTCTGGTTTTCTTGCACTGCAGCCAGGAAGAAGCCTACTGACTGTTGGCCTCCCCACACCAGTAATACACTCCTGAAATCTTGTGAAATTGACCAAATTTGTGAAAAAATTCCAGATGCCTTCAGCTGCGTATCTGTGAAAACACACCAACCTCTTCATTGTATACATGGAATATTTCATGTATGTGAATGTTATTTGTAGTTTTTAATGCTTCAGATTTATCATCCGATTCCTTTGTTTGGTACTGGACATCTAGACAAACACTCAAGCTGCTGCCTGCATTATATTACACGTGAACGGCGACAGAATCTGATCCCAACAGATTTGTTAGAGATAGCATGCTCTAATATTAGCAGAAGACAGGAAAGTCTAGTATCCTAACACAGAGTGGCCAGATAATTGCAGTTGAAGGGGATGAACATAGCAGAGTGGTCTTATCAGAATAACAGAAGAACGGAGGGAAAGGGAAAGGGAAAAAGAAATCAACTTTTCTTGACTGATATTCCACCACTGTGCTAATGCCATCTGCCATATATTATTCTTTTTGTTTCCTTCATAAAAAGGAAGCTTGGCCTAGTCTTATGTTTCTGCAAAGTGCATTAGAGAATATCATCATAAAAATCACTGAAGACAAGACAGTACTTCAGCAGCTTATATATAGACATCATTGCTGTAAAGTGCTTCTGTCTTTTGAAAGCAACATGGCAGAAAGAAGGAGACTTGATGTGAAAAGCCTTTTTACCATGCTTTTGCACTTCAATTTTCTGGCTATGTTTGCGTTCCAAAGTTGGTGCAGTAGTTTTGTTTTACACTGTACTTTTGCTTTGGTTCCACTCTGAAGGAATTGGTTAAATGCAATTGGCTAAAAAGCTACTACAGGGGTTGTTTCTGTGTGCCAGGCTGGGAGAGGGTAAGAGCTCACAGAATCATAGGGGTTGGAAGGGACCTCCAGAGATCATCGGGTCCAACCCCCCTGCCAAAGCACGGTCCCTAGGACAAGTCGCACAGGAATGTATCCAGATGGGTCTTGAATATCTCCAGAGGAGACTCCACAACCCCCCTGGGCAGCCTGTCCCAGTGCTCTGCCATCCTCACTGTGAAAATGTTCTTCCACATATTGGTGCGGAACTTCCTGTGCTCCTTGTCCTGTCTCCACAGACCATTGAAAAGAGGGTAGCCATTTCCCCCTGTGTCCAACACTTGAGATATTTATAAACATTGATCAGACCCCCTCTTAGCCTTCTTTTCTCAAGGCTGAACAGCCCCAGTTCTTTCAGCCTACCCTCGTAGGGGAGATGCTCCAGTCCTTTAATCAGCTGTGCTAAGGCTGCAAGCAATTGGTTGGGTTAAAGGAAGGCATTGCAACAGATGGCCACCTCTTCAGCTGCTCGCTTTGGCCCATTGTTTGCAATCAGGTGGTAAGCATAAAATAAAATTTTGCTCCTTAACTCTTTGAAGAAGATGGCTGGCTGCTTTAAAACATGCAAAACAAGGTATTGGCCATAGACTTAAAAACAAGTGAAATAAAAAAAGAAAAAAAAAGAGGCAAGTGGATGGGAGAGAAGGATCAAATTGTGATGATCCTACTTAATTAATGACATGTCTATTTGAAAGTTGAATTGATTTTGATTGTTTTCATACAGCCTTTGTGCTTTGGACCACTGGTGCTCTCCAAATTCCTAGCTGTGTGGCTTTCCCCTCTTGCTTTTTGCAATTAAAATGGATGTTTTCCAGTAGATCTTTTTGCTTACTTGTTTCTGAAAAGTGACTTCTCATAGCTTTCACATACGGTGTCTGTCTTGCCTAGTTTTGAGTTTAGATTATCCTGACAGTGTTTTAAGAGTTGCCCGGCTAATGTGCAGGGTGATGGTAATAAATAGGAATCTTGTTATTTTTGCCTTTTTTCTCCTGGTTTTTATTCTGACAGTGGCCAAACATCGTGGTAAAGCTGTGGCTTGGTCAGGTAGGGTCACACAGGGCTGCAGCCCAAGCACCACGGCACTTCTAGCATGATTGCCAGGTTTTCTCCGTGCATCTCTCAGAAACATTAGTTTGCAACTTGTATTAGGGAGGACAGGGAAGTGGTCACAGTACCGAGCTTGGCTGAGTTCAAGAAGCAGCTGGACAATACCCTCAGTCCCATGCTCTGACTTGTCTGGCCCTGTGTGTAGCCAGGAGCTAGACTTGATGGTCCTTATGGGTCCCTTCCAACTCAGGAGATTCTATAATTCTATGACTTTCTCACCACCTGAATGGCATCTTGGGGCTTTTGCCCCAAACATGTGGTCAACACAGGGAGAGGTATCAAAATGGGGAGCTGAAACCCCCTATGACCAATCCCCATCTGACTATTGTGGGACCCTGTAACATCCACTGCTCCGTTTCTATGTGCAAAGTGTGATGAAACTCAGTGTAAAGTTGCAGCTAGCTGCAGATGTGTCTTAACATCCGACATGCAAGAACTTGGCATTGTGATAAAATACCAAAACACCACGTTTCCTAAAGGAGTCTATAAAAACTTACTGAAGGAAAGATTATTCAGAAGGATGTGAAAACATTCCCCCTTCTCACAGTAAGAAAACTATCAATATATTTTCAGAAGTGATTATTGTATGAAATTATTCTTGTTTCATAAAATAGAAGTAACAATGCTAATAAGAGAATAACTCTGCACAGTTCATAAATCACTCAGGCAGCACGGAGTTGATAATTACAATTAAGATGGCAAGAAAATAAAGATTACCTATACACATGCACTTGAAACTAAATAACAACATACTTTCAGTAACTAAAATTCATATGTACTTCCAAAAGGGAAATTTAGCCATACAGGCAGCACATGATGGGTTCCTACTTTATATATGCACATCTCAATGGTGGTTTTTTTTTTTTCTTCTGCTATAGCAGCTTTAGGATACATAAGATTTATGCACTCATGCCAACAGCCTGCTCGTGGAGTTGGGCTAAATGTTCTTGTGCTACTTTCAAACCGATGCTAATGTTAACTTAATTTTCAATGTATTAATGTAATCTGTGTGCTTTATCTAAGGTGTTATAAGTTTGTTCTCTGTACATGTTTAGTGCAGTATGAATGAGACAGAAAGAAAAATCAATCATTGCTTCACAGAGAAATATGAACTCTGTTAGCTTCATTTTTCACACTGTGAAAATGACTTGACCTTCCTTTCCTCAGAAATCCAAATATCTCCAATCTGTATTCAACAGCATAGCTGGGCACAAATTTTCCATTAACATTTTCTGGATAGAAAACTGTGATTTCATTCTTGTTGTTTTTGTGGAAAAATAGGGTTTTCTTTGGCTCAAATGGAGTTTTCTCAGCAGAAACGGTTTCTGTGCTGTCTCACAACGTTACAGTTCAGTTACCTTTTGCCTCTGCAGCTGTGGACCACTGGCCTCAGCCTCTCTTGCCTGACCCACCATGTCACAGTCCTGCCACTCCTCCTCCAGAACAGGGACTGCAAGGTGGCTCGTGGCGGCTGCAGCCTGGCTGCTGAGCCCTGCCTTCAGAGCAGAGCACTGAATGGCCCTCATTACTACTCTCCCATATCTTCCTTGGTGCCTTTGTATCTCCCTTTGCGTATCCAGTACATGCACGCAAAGCTTTTGGGCAGCGAGGTTAGCATGGGATGTATGGAGGTTTGAAAGAGAAAGGATGAGACTGGGATGCCCCTTCCCCGCTTCAGACTCAGTACCCCACAGATGACCCTGCAGCAGGTGAGAAGTCCAACCACTTTAGTGCAACCTTAGCAGCTCCCCTGATTGTACAGTGCTTTCAGCCTTGTTCTTCCACCCATGGTTGCTCAGTCTTGACCATGGCAACAGCAGCTGCCTAAGGAATTTGTGCCTTCATCAGAGGGATGCTCTGGCAGGCCTCCTCCTCCTCTAATCCTAAACAGGGACAACTACCAAACCACCCATCAGGAGCATGTGGCCGGGAAGCCAGCTCTGGGCTGTAGAGTGGGGTGGGCAAGGGAAGGGTTGGCTGGCGCAGGGCAGGGGCGGGTGAAATGGCAGCAGGACTCGTAGCCTTCAGCCTCGTCGGCAAAACTAGACCTGACCCATGCTGAGCCAGCGTTCCCCTTTGTAGCAGACTGCGGTGGTGAGCAGGGACAGGAGGCCTTGCTGATCTTATGATCCCTTTCCTGAGCCGTTGCAGGTGCTGGGAACCACAGTTGTATTTTCCACTGTAACTGTAAAAGAGGTCATGCCGAGGGCAGTTGAATTTTCTATTCCTGGCAGTTCGTGGAAATGAACCCTTCACTGTGTGAAGCCAGAGCTGGGACAGCCTCATGCGTGTGCTTGCCCCTGGACCAGCAGTTTGCAGAGGCTGCTCGCTCCCCGCAGCCAGGAGCATGTACTGCCCCAACGTGCTCCCTGCAGCCTTTCACCCCTGTAGTCCATGGCTTCGGCAAGCAGGCTGCGAGCTCAGACGTCCCTCTCTTCGGCTGGTGTGTTGAGGTCGTGTGGGGCCATGCGTGGCTGCTGGCAGGGGGTGTGCTGTGTCCCTGGGGAGAGGCATGGTGAAGGCACACTCCCATCAGTCCTGTGGCAGCAGACAGCGTGTCTAGCACTCGGCCCCACAAAGCCTTGGCTGGAGGTCTGCAGTGGTGATGCTCAGGCGCATCCTTGGGCAGTTTGAAACCTGACTGCAAAAGGCATTTCAGGCACGAGCTTTCTCATGCAGCTGAGAGCGTGGGGTGTTTGGGGAGCTCCAGGTGCCAAACATAACTTCTGAGAAGAGGAATTATCTCTACTATTGGCCTTGATGGGAACAGCAGGTTTGCTTGTAGTGTCTCCCCCCCCCTCAGTTATCTTTGCTAGAATGAGCCCTGGAAGCTTTTTCTGGAGCTATTTTGTGCAACTTTTTCTAGTTTCTGAAGAACTGAAAAGGGTTTAATTTAAGAAAGTGAAAGCACTGGTACCTGGGAAGGGGTTTTCTCTCTGCTGGGTAGGAGCACCTGCTGCTGCAGACCCTTTGGGTGCAGGGGTGTAACCAGGGTGTGAGGTAGGCAATTCCTGCAAGGCCCAGTGAGGAATGTTTTAGTGCGTCCTGTGGTTATTTTAATGGTTCAAGCTCAGGATATTGAAAATAGGTGAGTTATTGAATGGCCGTGTTCAGGTGGCAGACTAAGCTTTTACTAATAGCAATTAAAAAGAAAGAAAGAAAAAAACCCACAACAAAAAACTACCTCTGTACCTGTTTCTGGAGAAAAGTTCTGAAAATGTGAGACCTCCCCCCCCCCGCCCCCCAACTGTTGGTTCAAAGTATTGACCACAAGGTATGATTTTGAATGGGACTTTAAAAACCAATGACAACATTAAAATTAGAAAGAGAAAAGAGAGGGGCCTGACTCATGATATTTCAAAGCTGGAGGCCCAGGGCAGTGTGTTTGTCTGTGGAGAAAAGCAAGATGCTGAAAAGGAAATGCTGTGTACACCTGCCTGCCCACAGCAGAGAAGGGAGCAGTGCTTTGGGTTTGCTGGGTGCGAGCGCAGACTGTCAGCAGTGCAGCCGTGCCTGAGCTCCCTCCCTTCTGGGCACCTACAAGACACACGATGCAAATGCGAATCTTGCAGCAAAGCCCAAGCTAAGACGATGAAGTCTGTCACGTTTGACTTCCACTGGTAACGGTTCCACAGCTTTTCCTCAGCAGTATTTTTAACCCAATCGTGGTAATAAAACAGTTGTGTACTCCTTAGGAAGACAAAAAATGTCGATAATATCAGCTACTCTGCCACAGATCTACTTTGTGACCTTGGATTTGTCTTTTAATTCTCAGGATGCCCAGAAAGATGGTTCTGTTAGAGGGTGCACTGGAGCCTGGTCTCTTTGGCTGCAGAGCTGGCTGCTGTGACTGGCTACATGAGCCTCTGAGGGCTGGGGCATGGCTGTAGAGATGGGGCCCCACCAAAGCACAGCTCATTTCAAACTTCACTGGCACCCAGTTCCCTGGTACTCACAGGCATGCAGGGAAGTTCAGGATGTGACTGGTCCTGTGAAAAACCAGAGTAGAAATGCACGTAGCCTTGCTCATGTCTTTGCAATACCAGTGTACATACATGTTTGGAATGTTGGATTTATGAATTGGATGTGGAAAATCATAAGATAGTTTCTGTTTAGAAGGCAGCTGGATACAAAGGTGTGTGGGCAGACCATGTAAACCTGGGTAGGAAATAATTCCATCTGGGGTATGGAGGGCGCAGCGGCCCCCTTTCCCCTTCTGTCATGTGTGGGGCAGCCTGGGACACCTGCTTGGCCTCATCATGGGGTAGGTGGGGGTGGGATGCTCTCTGCAGGAGCACTTCAGGATGCCCCGTCCTGTCCTGCCTGATGCCCGCAGGTGAGCCGTGCCACTTCCCATTACCCATGGGGCACGCAGGTGGCAGGAGGGCTGCTGTCCTAGCTGGAAAGCAGACGCTGCTCAGCTGGAGCAAAAACCCCAGGAGGGGTCTGGAGGACCCTTCTTGTTCGGCCCCTGCCCCAGGGCTGCCCGGCCTGTGCTTTCCTCTGCCCTCTTCACTGCCATCTCTCCCAGCAAGGCTGACCCGGAGCGTTGTCCGTGTCACGTCTACGCCACCTCCCGCGTCAGTGGAGTCCGGTTCGTTCTCTCCCAGGAGTTGGCTTTGGCGATTAAAGTCTAGGTACCGAATTATTTACATCCTTTTCCCCTCTCCCCGCTTTTCTCTCCCCTCTCCGAGCCAAGCCAGGCCCGTCTCAGACGACCCCCGGGCGCGAAGCCGCGCCGCTCCCCGCGTCCCCGCTGTTCCCCCTTCCCCGCAAAACTTCCCCGCGCACCCGGGCTGGGGGCTGCGAGGCTCCGCCAGATCCCGGCGGTGCTGCCGCGGCGGCTCCATGCCGCGGCTTCGGGCCGCCCCGGCTCCTCCCCTCGCGGTGTGCGAGTGAGTGTGTGTGTGTGTGTGCGTGCGCCAGGGCCGCCGCCGCCGCCGTGCCTGCCTCTCCCAGCCAGGCAGCCAGCCGCGCCGCGCCGCGCTGCTGGCGGCGGCCGGAGCGGGCGGCGGCGGCGGCGCTCCGCGAGCCCCGGGCGGCTCCGCGCGGCCCCGCGGCGGCCGCCGCTCCCCGCGGCGCCGCTGCCCATGCCGGCCGGGCAGCCCTAGCCGCGCCGGCTCGGCTCGGCGCTCCTCGGCTCGGCGCGGGGCGGGGAGGGGGCACCACTTCTTTGAGTCTCCCCACCAGATCGTTATGGACCTATTCGACTTTTTCAGGGACTGGGACTTAGAGCAGCAGTGGTAGGTTTTCTTGGGGGATTTTGGGGGGGTTTGGGTTTTGGGTGGCTTTTTTTTTCCCCTTCCCCTTCTCTGCCTTGTCGCTCCTCTCCTGCTAACAGCTGCCTCCTTCCTTTCCTCCTTGCTTGCTCCCCCGGTGCCTTAGCCTTTGTTGAGGGGCGAAACGCCCGGTGCCCGCCGGGGAGCGGGTCCGCGCTGCGCCCGCAGGGAGCCGCGCCGGGGTCGGCCACGCTCCGCGGTCGCTCCGCAGCCGCGCCGCCGGCTCCGGCTGGTGGGGAGCACCTCGCGGTCCGCCCGGCTGCCGGGGGCGAAGTTGGTCGGAGGGGGAGGAGAGGCAGGGGAAGCGCCGAAACGTGCCGGGGTGCCGGCTGAAATAGCCACGGCATCCCCCCTCCCCGAGCAGGGAAGCGGCGCGGAGAGGAGATGTTTTTCCCCGGGATCGCGGCTCCGCTCCTGTTGTGTTTACCGCTGTCAGTGACAATGTTCCCTTCGCGGGGAGAAACGCAACTGTAGTTTTGTTGTGTGGCACAGTTCAACTGTAGCCCTGTCCACTGTGGGGGCTTCTGCTGCTGCTTTTGCTGGTTTCCGATGCTGGGTGAAGCGTTATTGAAGTTAGTTTTGGAAGTGGGAGGATCGGTCCCCGTGATATTAGAACAGGTCTTTTTTTTTTTTTTTTTTTTTTTCCTTTCCCCCTCCTCTCTGTCTCTTTCTTTTCCTTTTTTATAATAAGAGTGAAATTTTAGCTTTATACTGCTCTGCAAAGAGGTGCACACCTTGGAAAGGTCGGTGCATCCGTTTTAGTGCATTATAAACTTGTTACCAAAGTGAATGTTAAGGAATTTTCGATGGGTAACAAGTAACTGGGAAAGTTAGAATTCGGTAGGTATTCAGCCACTTCCCCGGCTGGTTAACGACATTGTGTTTATTCTTTGACTGTTTTCATCGGCTCTTCCTTCACTTTATCACCCAGCAAATGTAGTTGTAGTTCTTTAACTCGCCCGGTGAAATTCGGTGGGCTGGTTACAGCTCTGCTAAATGCTTTTAGGCTGGAGCGCGGCTTGCCAGGGAAGAGAAAGACTAAAATACTGTATTTTGTGATCCTAATCTCTAAATGTCACCCGGATTAGATGTGTGTATGCATGTGCATTTGGACCTCGTGCTTTGCAGAGAGCTTACTTTACTTTGCTGATAATATAAAGGGATATCTACGATAAAAGATAATATATTTGGTTAATAACTATAATTTGCCAAACAGTCTTGCAGCCGTGGTTGCAAATCCAGGATAATCAGAACCAAATACCTGTCATGTTCTGTTTTACAGCAATTTGGAGTAAATCCTTGGGACCGTAAATTATGCTGTATCAATATTAATCTGTAAGCAGGGGGTTTGGATCGTGCGCATGTTTTATCAGGTCTGCATAAAACCATCATGTCACATCTTTTAATAACCGTGCTGTTGTTATTTAAAAGTAATAATCACAATAAAAGTAGTGCTCAATTAAATATTATGCTTCTACCACACTATCTGTACTCTGCTACACTAATTTATTTTTCAGACAACTGATAACCACCGTATTACGACTCAAATAATATTTGCATACAATTTGCCTAATTTATAGTGTGGGTAACATCATTAATTTAATAGAAGCTGTTACAACCCAATATGTGGGTGTAGTTCAAATACTAAGCACATTATAGGTATTGAGTTTTAATGTTTGCTTAATAACTTACTTTCATTTGACTCTGGTTTTATGTGGATTTAGAGATGTGCATCAAGAAAGAAGGAAACTCTTGTGCCTCTTTTTTTTTTTTTCTATAAAAAGATGAACATACTGCCATTTGTTCTAGAAATTCCATTTGCTTGCTTTCGTACAGTGGAATTTATTTGATTTAGTGTTTTTAGGGTCCATGAGGAAAGAAGGTTTTTACTTTGAACTAAAGTGTTTGATATCTGCACAAACTCTCTGCATGCACAGGCGTTCACACACAATTACTTACTGCAGAGATCAAGTTGGACTTAGCTTTTAATAATTCAATTAGTACATTCAAGTGCACGTGTATATAATATGTAGGCACACAATCTACATGTATACCCAAACATTCTGTGTAGTGTATCATACATGTAGATCTCTGTCCCTGACAAGTAGTTGCCTTGCTTAAGCAGAATTGAATTTAGCTCATCTGCCCATAAATATGTGTATATATGTAATATGCTAGGCGTGCATCCTGTCTGCACACACAGATGTGCCTGCTTTCACCCACCAGGGTTTGTTAGTTTTTGTCTGTTTCCAGTAGGCTGTAGTTACTTCATAATATTTACAAATAGGTGTATATAATACAATGTGTCAATTGCTGCTGCTTGTTTTAAAACCGACCTCTTTCCTCCTGTCTGTAAGATGACCTTTGTAAAACGTTCCACCAGCATTTGCAGGGCAATTAGAGACCCTCTTCTGCCTGCCTCCCAAACCCAAAAACTTCTGCTGAGCTGTGTTGCAATCGCCAAGAAGGCAAGCTCAGGCCTACAGCCTGTGTGTGGGTGTTTATGTATATTATCTGTATTTAGAGTACAACAGAAACACAGTTAGCCTGAGAAATATATATTAAAAATATTTATAGCTCAGACAGAGATAATTACTACTTCTTTTTCATCTGATGAAAAGGTGTGAAGGTATCACTTCCGATGTGTTGCCATCGTATCAGGAAATGACTTTGCAAAAGTTTGGGACCAATGGGGAAGAACACAGCTAACTTTTCCTCCTCTCCAGGGGAGGTGTGTCTTTGTGTCACTTCTCAAAACACGTTTTGTCAGACATGGTGAGAGGCACGGCGTGCGCTGCCGCTGCACGTGTGCTTCATTTCTCACCTGGCGTTCGGGATGATGAGTTGGAACTTTATCTTGATACAAGCTGCAGAATCAGCCCTTTAGTTTCCCATGTTAGGAGAGATCACGGTAGTACAAGAATGAGATTTCATTGAACCTTCATCAAGAATGCCACTGGAAGGGTAGCCGAGGGTCAGTGTGGGGTTTTTTTTTTCTAACATGTGGGCAAAATGTGTAAAAGAAGGCTACAACTATACCGGTAGATGTTTTGCCAAACTTAAACAGCTGAAAAACCCCAACAAAACCATTTAAATTAATCTAAATTCTGGCTGAGGTGTAAGGGCCAAAGCTAAAGTCTGCTGTGATTCCTGGATGAATAAGAAGCGTTCACCTGGGCTTGCGTTTAATATGAGCCATTCGATGAGGGAGAAAGGAAGGGAGATGGATATAATGAAAAGCTTGAATGCCTGTGTGCACCAAGGGGACCACTTGCTGTTAAAAATCAAATTTCATCTTTTAAATCACTTTCCATGCTTGTCTGTGGTAACCAAGTAAATGAAATCTTGAAGCGTCCTGGGACCGTGTGGCTAGATTTGAACCTGCTTACGGAGTAAGGTGGTGCCATTAATCAGCAGCTGGGAAACGACAAAACCCAACAACAACCCAACCACCCCAGAATATATAGCTCCTTGCTAACGCAAACAAAGGCAGAGAGATTCATGGTTTGTGTTATCTTTATTGTCATTAGTATTAATGTTTTTTAAGTCCTCCAATCTTTAAAAGAAAAAAAGTGGAAGCCAAGAAAATACTTAGTGGGGAAAATGCAAAATGAGGTGTATAAAATAAAACCTAGGGAAGAGAAATGAGATGGGCAGGTTAGGAGCGTGGTCATAGCTGTGTGGCTGTGCTGAGGAAGACTTCTCGCTGCAGAGGAACCAGCCTCTTGTGTTGGGTTTTTGGGTTGTTTTTTCTCTTTTTTTTATATTATGTATCACAAGTAGCCTAATTAGAGCAAAACCAGCAAACTGCCAGTTATACAGGAAGAGGCTTAAACTCACTAAACTGTTATATAAATAGAAAGTTCAAAGGTCTGTTTGTGGCTGACAAAGCTGAGAACAGGCCATCTGTGGGCCAGGTTCCTCTCCTGTAAGAGTGCAGAAATATCCCGCGTGCCACAGCAGCCTGTGCTTCCAGCCTGGCCCTCAACCTGGAGGGGGTGATCCTGCTCTCCAGAGAAAGGTGAACTGTTTCGGTTCCAGCCCTGGGTAGTGCCCCCCTTCCCCTCTTTTTTGCCTCGTCCCTCTGCAGAAGACCTTCTCGGTTACTGTGCTTTCACCAGTGTCTGTAATAGCTCACTAAATGAAAAGCCTTCTGAACGTGGAAGCAGGGTTGTGTTTCTGCTGGGAATGTGTGAAATGGTGTAGATAGGCTCTTTGGGAATTACATTGGGGTTTTAATTTTTTTTTTTTTTTTTGTGGGTGATGGTGAGAGCATTAGTATAGGAGAAAATCACAGTTTTGAATGGGTTTCTGTAATGTTTTTCTCCCCTCCTCCCCTTCTTCTTTAGAAAGATTACAGTGGAATTGCAGTTCCTTTTTGGGCTTGTATTGCCGACGTCCCCGAGTAATTATTTGAAAATGTTTCATTTTCAATTTGCTTTGAAAGTGTAAATGGATGGATTGTGTGGCTGCTGGTGGGTGGGTGGGTGAGGGGGATTAGATGCTGTCAAAACAAGCAGCTGAGAAAGACCAAAAATAGTCTTGGGCCAAAACCTGTACTTGAAGTACATCCTGATTTAGTAATTCTTCCCTGGCTGATACTGAACTCCATGGAGTGTAAATCTTAAAAGAATTTGGCCGTTTGTGAACATTAAGCTCACATCTATCCTATAAGGCAAAATTACTATCAGTTTAACAGCATTTGAATTGTTTTCCTAATGATTCATTCAAGAATTTAATGACTTTTAAAATACACAAATTGGGATGGAGAGTAGATACTTCAGATGCTGTTCAGCTATTCTGAAGCCAGCTAGAGCTTCAGAGCATTTAAGCACTTTGTATGTGAGTGCCAGTTACAGTATTTAGGGTTTTCTTTTTGAGGAAGAGGTGGTACTATAGTGCAGGTCCATCAGTCCTGAATTATTCCTTTTGTCTGTCTGACAAGACTTTCTCTGCAATGTGGAATTTAACTAAATAATTTAAGGAGAGAATGTGATGTTCTGTAAAGTATTAAGTTAAATAAACTAAATGATCTCTGGAAAAAAGGGGTGGTCTTGTTGAACTTCTTAGGACTGAAACAGTAAGCTCAAGGCTCATGGAAGGAGTGTTGTGATGCTTTTTGTGCTGTGGGCCCACGTGATGTTATCACTGGAGTCAAGCAAAATTGCCATCATGCCAGATGGGACAAAATTTGCTCTAAGCCCTAGACAAAGGACATGGGCTGTAATATAGCAGGGTTGATAGGCAGGTACATAGTTTTAAGCACACAGGCAGTCTCATTGAAACAAGTCTAATTTCAAGTTACGTTTACATTTTTCGTCACTCCAAATATGCTCAATGTGTCTTACTAATGACTAGACCCCCAGTTCTCCATGCATTTAGTAATGGAAGCTGGTGCTGTTTTTTACTGTGTAGCAGGCATCTATCAGCAGTTTTATGTGACTACACAAATAACTGAGCAGCCACAAAGAATGCAAATATTACATCTCATTTCAAAAAAGTAACCTAAAAGAAATGTAGGAGATGTTTTGTACACCGAACCCAAAAATTATGTGGAATGAGTATCTGAACAGCTAGAACCCATCCTATATTTTCCTGGTGCCTTTACTTTGAGGTAACGGAATTTCTTTGTGTAGAAAACTTGAAGGATTGGGTTCTTGGTTGCTTGTTAAATGTATATAATGAATAAATACCGTCAAGTACCCATGGCTTCCTCCAGCTTGGGCCTGAGCTAGTAACCAGTGACGTCAATGGAGGTGCCCCCCGTTGACTTTGGAGAGTGCTGGGTTTGACCCTGCTTTGGCTAAAATGCAGACTCCGTGAAATATGGAGCAGCACTAATGACCAGGATCAACAACACGCCTAACGCTGTGCATGTGGAAAAAATCCACAGAGCCCAGTTCTGAACCTAATTCAAATTTACTGCCTTTCTTTTGAGAAGAAAGAGAAATGAAGAGGAAAGCTGGAATCTTTTCTCTTGGTTGCAGTTAACAGAATAGATTTTATAAAGCCATCAAACATCTATTAACATTGCAAACTGAAACTGTGCCACAACTCTGGGTTTTGCAATGTTATGAATTCTTTTTTAAGCTTTGAAAAAGAGGATAGTAAATCCAGTAATATGTCAAGTTAGTATAACCTTCCAGACAACTTGTAATATAATGTAGTCAGGAAGTCACAACAGTGACTCAAAAAGACAGCTCTTTCATCTTTTTATTGTTACTCAATGTTCTGTATTAATGCTTTATAATAAAAATATTTGTTTAAATTATTCTAATAGCTGTGGTCAGAGGTCAGAAGGTACATTACTCCTGACGAATGGACAACTGCAGAGATAAAAAATGAGAGGAAATATGGCAACATGTGTGTCAGTTGCTTTTAAGCTCCGTTTTGAATAACGTCTAATGATACGGTTGCTTGACCAAAAATTCTTGCAAAAGGGCATGTGATATTCAGTCTGCGCTTGTGATTTCAGATTTTGGGCAATAAGACAGGGGGGTTGTTTTCAACAACCTCATCTCTGTACTGGAGCCTAGTCTCGCATAAACTTGAAAAGAATTGCAAGTTGCTCCTTAATTTCAGCAAGACTCCTGTTGAGTGTGGTCAGCATGATGGGTTTACAAGTTTGAGCCCCTAGTGCTGAAAAAGTAATATGGAACTAGAGAGCTGAGGTAAAGGAATAACCCAAAACTTCCTGCAGTTAACTTCCCAGCTGTTAGAAGCTGTTTTTTCATGAAGAGGCTGTTTTTCAACTTGTAGGTAGCAGATCCATACCATAAATTATTATGACTTTTAAACAGAGGCCTAGTCAGTAGTCTCTTCTTCTGTAAAACTTATCACATTTTAACGACCCTTTATGGATGTGTTCAAATCAAACCACCAAGAGAAGAAAATTCTTACTTCTGGAATTTTTTCATTCTGTGACCTCAGCAGTTAATCTCTGTGCTTTTAGCGGAGATTATTGATGAGGCCTTATTCCAGATTATTTGAGATTGTGAAGTATGAGGAAAGTCTGAGGTACCACAGCTGGAAGCTGGTTTTCACTGTAGGTGACACAGAGAGCAAGGGAATGCCATTTACTACGTACAACGTTTAAGCCTTGTTCAGTGAGGAGCAGTCAGCAATTCAGATCCCTGACTCAGATGCTGCATGGTGCTACCAGTTATAGTAAGACATGAATATCCCACTCATAATTATATGTTTTTATAGGGGTGGGGTATTAACCAGCAAAGAGGAAAACGAGATAGAGCACCAAGTTAAAAATCACTCAGTTGTTCCTTTGACAAGTATTATAATAGCTATTTTTGTATTGCTGTGGGTGTACATGGTGTGGAATAACTAAATTCTGTAGCTCTACATGGCTTTCAGTGCCTGGGGCTCAAACCAGCAGATGTCTTACTACTGAGACTAGTGCTTTTTCCTTCTGACACTTCACGTGGACTATTCTCAGGGTTTGACCACAGTTTAAAAGTTTTCTTCTTGGTCATTCGAGTGTAGGCCTGTATGATAGGTGATGGTGTCTGGATCCTACAGCGTGATGAACACCTAAAAGTAAGACTGGGTAAAACCAGAGCAGTATTTCATGACTTGTGATCTGTGCTGAGAAAGTGGCTTCACAATGGAATGTTTTTCATTTAAAATATTTTTAGGTCCGAGGGTAGCAATCCATTACACAGGTCTACTTAAGCGGTTTCCATCCTTTACTGTATCACTGGTTGAGGTCGAGATTTCACTTGTGAGGACAAAAGCAACATAACTTGCAATACAGAAAGCAAATGCAGTGCTTTAAATATAAAATCAGGAAATATAAAAGGTCATTAAGGTTGCCAGTTCCCATTTATTTTAGTCTCATGATGCAAGGGAAACTAAGATCCTGCGGTAACTGGGTGTTTAGGTGAGCCTGTTTCTTTGTTGCTGTCAGGAGCCATGCTTACGTTTGTGAGTTTAGTATTCAAGACTTGGAAAAATACATATGCCTGTTGATTGTAGACCTCTTTGCACAGAGATCAGAGTGAGAAATTATTTCAGAGGACTTAATTCAGGAGATTGCACACTTACCAGGTCCCTGTCCTGAACTTTCAGGTAAGGCACCCGTAGCTCAGGGCAGACAATTCGTGTATAAAAACTTTGGCCTGCTCTTTCGAATGCAGGGGTGATTTTTCTTCCAGTTTCTTTCCTGTAGAACAATGGAACGACATTCTTCGTGGTGTTTCCTATGAAGAATAATGATGAGGAATTATCTCCTCTGTCTACAAGTGTTTAAAAACTCATTAGTTAGGGTCCCTGAAAGAATTCCAATACAAGTCAGTGGGTGTGGTGAAGCTGATTGTAATGGGAAGCGGACTGGGCCCTGGGGCTGGTGGTCAGCAGGGAGGCAGAGTTGTAAAGAATACTGTGCATATGCTATAGTAAGCATTTTCATAGATCTTCTCTGTGGGAAAGGACAATGGCTTTGGAACTCATATTTACTCAAAAAGCAGCCCTTTGATTTTCATGGCTTTATGCTTCATTGCACATTGGAAGGCCCATTTGTCTTCACTGAGCCTTTGAAGAGGGGTAGGTGAAGGGATTGAGGCATCAGCCAGTGGCTGAGGGTAGCAGTTGCTTGGAGAAGGAGCTAAGTTGCCTTGCTTTTTTGGTGATGTTTGGCAGACGACTTGCCCTTTTTCAGTTGGCTAAATCAAGGTGAATATATACTTTGGAGTAGACAGATTCTCTTCCTGGCTCTGCCACTAGCTACTTTACTACCCTTGGAAAGTCATTTTGTGTCTGTCAAAGTGGGGTAACGATATTTATTTACATCTTCTGTAATTTGCCTTTTTTTGTTCAGGTGGAAAGTAGGAGAGAAGAGCCAGCTGTGTCATTACCTGTATCTGATGTTTCTTTTCACTCCATCTTCAGGGTCAGCTGGGAACTGTTTTTGGCATTTTCTCTCCTCTGAACTTCACTCTAGCTATGCAATCCTCGAGTAGCTTGCTTGTACTGCATTACCTACAGGAAGAGCAAACAGTGTTGATGCAGATTGTCTGTGGCATAGTTTATGCATTGAGATCCTATGTTGGATGCAACTTTTGTGCTGATGATATCAGACAAATGTTTAGAAAAATGGGGTGACATTTCTGGCCACAGACCTTTCAGGCAATGCTGATTTACGTGTCTCTGCTTTAGCTCCTTTTGTAAAGTGGGAAAAAGAACATCACAGAATTTTAGTGGTACACTGAGGCATTTTTGTGGAGAAGCCATTGCCATAACCCCTCCTTCTATGTGGGAGAATGGAAAGAGAGGAGCGGAGTGACTTGTAGAAGGACTTGGCATTGGTTAGGACTGCTGTCAGCTGAGTTCCAGTTCACTGCTCGCCCACTCCGATGGGTATATTTTCCTATTCCGCAGGGGTGTGATGAGGTTAAGTCCCTTAATGTTTATGAATGTTTATGGTGATAGAGCAAGACAGGAACGTAGGCAGATACATTAGTAGGAGAAAGGCAAACCCGTGAAGAGAAATGGTAGGATATGGGCAGAGCATATCTGGAAGAAAAGGTAATCAAAGCAGAGAAAACTTTTTCTGAAGGACAGAATTTATTAACACTGTGCATATTGTATATAACTTACCCTGTTCTCATCTGGACAGTGAAAGCCATGGACCTTTTGGAGACAGAATGATCTTGTTACTCCAGAAGACTTGTCATTTCCCCAGTCTTATAGCAAAGCTTTGTATATGCAGCTGTAGCTTAAGTAAACGTCATGTCTTGGACGCTTCACTGAGTAGTACATCCACACTTTTTCAGAAGCATTGTTGCTCTTTGAGCCAGCTGCCTTTGTTTCTAGCAGACGGACGCTTTGTTGGTTAACCCTGGGCATGAGTTTTCTTCACATATGTTATTAGACTGAACATATTTTCTATTTATACCACTTGGGGATACAAATTACTGCATTGTGTTTAGCAAGGGCTGGGAAGAGTGCATCTTTGTGATGTAAAAAAAAAAAAAAGACAGAATTTTGTTCAAAGATCCCTTCTTTCAAGGTTCAAGGGAAAATAAAGAACATCAATTGATTTTGCTGTCTATGTACCAGAAAAGCAGGAGGTAGATGCATATATGTGTTAATAGATCATGTTGGTGGAATTTGGTTCTGAAATTAACGATGGGCTTTTGGAGGAGAGAATGAATTTTGATTAAATCCTGTGTATCATTTTAAGGCAGTTAGGCAGACTTCGTAGCATACATACTTCAAAGTGTTGTCTTCGTGGCTTTGATAGTTATCTGTGGGCCAGTCAAGCTGCACTAGAGGGCTAAGCCAAAGGCTACTGCAGTGGGTTGAAGTATTTCATTGATTTCGTAAACTATAAAACATACTCGGCCAGAGCTTCCTTTGCTTTCTCACTCTGTTTCTGGAGATGACTTTTAACTACTCTGTGGTGGAGCTCCAGAAACTTATACAATATATTGTGATATTTTTGTTACTGCTCAGTCTTTCTTTCTCTGTTTAAAGAGCCCTTGCCCAAACTGACTGTTCTTTAATATGCACATAGAGGGGTCATAGATAAGGGAACATAATTAAAGAGGGTTTCGAGGTTTGTGTAGGAATACACCTGTGTGTGCTTGTTCAGAATCATACAGCACCATGATCAGGACATGGAGCACATTTGGATTGTAGACCATGACTAGGTGTTATCCTCTTCAGGATAATAAATAATACAGTTTCCTGTCACTTCACTCTGCCTGGTTCTTTCCCTGCTACCCAAGACAAGCTGTTGTTTGAGAACTTAGCCTGGTAGTAGACTGCTCATGAATCTTGCAGTACATGACAGGCAGACATCTAACAAACACGACTAGAAACTGCATAAAATACACAGACATAACACAGAAGTTGTATGTTTGAAAACACATTAGAGCTCCACAAATAACCTGATATCCAGAAGGCTTTTTTTCTCCCATATATCTATAACCAAGAGTATTCTGCTAGCTGGGTTCCAACCAGATCAGGGTCATTTTAGATTTTGTAATGATTCTCACTTGTGTAAACTCAGAGTCTACCTGCAAATTCAACTTCAATGATAAAAGGTCTCATCAAAAAATTGAGGCAGGCTAGAATGTTTGGTTAAGATTTAATGTCTTTCTAACTAATTATAACGCAGTGTCAATATGTGCTCTATTATCTGTGGAAAGAAAAGGAGCATAAATGATACAGTTCCATTGTACCAGGTCCTTTGTAAACAATTAATGGTTAGGTGGGTGTCTGAAGCAAGGGCGAGAGGATTGATAAACCTGTTCCAAAGGGCTTGAAAAGTTGAAGTGAATTCTAAATGTAGATTAGGAGCAAATGATGACAGCCAAGCCAGCATTACCTCAGTTGATTAATTTATAAGGATACTGGTCAATGATTTTAACCAACAGCTATGCATAGTAGAATCCTAATGGGATCTGTCTGTTAAGATTACATAAAGTAGAGCATTTGATTTATTTCATAGCTTTCCAATGCTCCACTTTAACTTCATACAAATAATGCATTAGTCACACTGGATAAAATGGCGTATTGAATAAAGTTGTGATTTTGTCTGCTTCTTATAATCTGATTTTTATAAAGGATTAAATCTGGTTTAGTAGTTTATTCATATCATAAAAGAGATTGTCGGTTGAATGAAATCTTTACATCTGCCACTTTCTATCTCATTAGAAAAGACAGTAACATAAAGTTCCTCATTTCCTCCCAGTCTGTTTTATCCCCTGGTGTGTCTGAGTGTGTATATCTTCTCTACATGTTTGTATATTACAATGGCAGTATGTTTTTGAAGTTGTGGTTAAGACTGCATCACAGCTTTGGGGGGGTAATACGAGGGGTTATAAACATTCTGGCACAGAAGACACCCATCCCAGGAACAAATGAGGGATGTGGCAAGGGGTTACTGTCAAAAATCTGAAAGCAATGGCTTTCAGCAGCGTGGCCATGCGTTCTGGCGTTGCTGGGTTCAGTACGGTGTTTAAGTACGGGCAGTACTTTGCTGTGAGTATGCCTACGTCAGTGGATGCAAGTGCATGCCTAAGGATAAGCGCGTGTTGACTTACTTCTGATTTAAGAGGATGTGAAGGTTGGGCATTCCTCTGAACTTAAATGTGAATTGTCAGGGTTGATGGAACTGTCCAACTGTCATTCATCTGTTCCAGTGTATTTTTAAAACATTCTTCTTATTCAAACTCGTGGTTGTTGGTTTTATTAAGCCAAATATTGAATTTAAAATTACATATTTAGGCAGTTTTATCCACTGTTGCTGGAATGTTGGCTTACTGTTTGTGTATGTTATTCCTTTTGTTTAAATGTGTCACTGACAGGATGTTGCTGTTACAAATGGCAGTTGTTTTCACGTAGACCTTTAAAGTCCAAGCAGCAGATGATCTTTTCCTACTTGTTTTCTTATTTACAGTTAAGGTTCTTGCCATTTCCATTTAATCCCATTAAGCGCTTAGGGCCAGATACAGTCTTCTGAACATGAGGTTCTCTTGGTTTCTGATGCTGGTAGTGTCCAGCTCTTCTAGTTGCTGTTTTAGTCAGACAAGCAGATTGTGAGGATCTCGGTTCTCCCTTCTGAGGACTTGCTAGGATGAAACTTCTTCATTCACATTTTCATTTGTGGGTACCTGTTGCAGTTTTACTGGCTGTGGCATTTCAATCTTGGCTCCCTTTCCCACATACTTTAACTCAGTAGGAGTATTTTGATATGAAATGTGTAGTCAGCCTCTTCTGTAGAGCAGGGAGCCACTTCCAGGCTTTGGTTGCAAACGCAGTGGGAGCAGCCGTAGGGCCTGGGTGGGCAGGGAGGCTTGTGCTGGCCTTGCAGAGGTCCTTGGGTTGCCGAAGCGTTTATACAGGATTATACCCATTTGACTCCCAGCATGGGGTTGGGCCTGTCTCTGACTCCAGCAAGCTTCTTGAACAAGACTTGTAAGAATCATGTCTCCTTCATCAGCCTGCTTTGTTTTAGGAGGAATGGCCGTGGGACCTCTGGCCATTTTCCCTGCAGCAGCAGGAGTGCACTCACTGACTGAGCCCTATAGTCACAGCTGAGTCTTTTTTCTTTTTTTTTTTTTTTTCTCTGAAATTGTGTTCATTACTGAAATTGAGGGAGGGGGGAAACCCCTTTTACTTGTCATGAAAGTGTTCTTGGTCCTGAGTACATTCCTGTGACGTAGAATGCTCCTTGAAAGGGCAGTAATGTTTGCTGAGGTGGAGATACACCCTGGTCTTGTAGCTTTTGGGTCCAAATCCAGGGAGCATGCAGAGTTTTGTTTGCTGAGGGCAAGTAGTTTCCATTTGGCATTGCTGAAGGAACAGTGTCCTCTTTCTCAGCTAAATTTAAGTTTCCCCCACAGTACGTTTACCTACACACATGAAGCAGCTCTAGTATCTCTGACCTGGCTTCAAAAATGGGTTTTTGTAAGAGGCAGACACAGCTCCCATGTGCGCTGGTGTGTGGCTACTGGGGGAGGTGGGCTTTGCAGGTGTCTCGGGACCCTTCACAATTTGCCCTCCTAGCTTCTTGGAGGGGTCAGCTGGAGCTGCACAAGGCTGGAGAAGCTATCCACGTGCTGGTTACATATGGTGCTAGTTGCTGTTAAAGAACATGAACTTGTGCTGGACCTGGTTTTGTAAAACACCCAGGACTACTGCAACCTCCCAGCTCTGGGTTAACAAATTATCCTGTGAGATGGTTATGGCAATAAGACACGGCATAAGTATTTAAATATGAAAGAGCAGTGCCACACTGTTTATTTTCTGTGAGGAGTACTGACTGTATCTCTGAATAAACAGACAATAGCCTTTTATAGGAGATTTTTGTTGTATTTTATTTGGCAGCTGTTTGTATTAATAGGAATTCTTCAATAGTATTTATTGTATTTTGTGCTGGTGGGGGGGAGAGCCAAAGCAGAATCTGAGCAGTTTTACTTGCTTTACTCATGAACAATAAGAAAATATTGCTGTATTAATTACTGTTGTGCTTTATTGGCAAAAATAAAGAGATTCTATAATATGAAATTGCTAATATAAGAAAGGCTTTGATTTTCTCATTAGCACAGGATATTTTGCATCTGTTCTGGCTCACAAGTGCATTGTCGGCACTTAAATAATAATAATGACTCAGTAATGAATAAGAATAACAACAAATAGGCATGTGAGTATGCAGGCAGTCAGGCACCCTCCAGTGTTTATCAGTAGGTTGGCTTTGGAGGTCTTGCAAAATGAGCTGTTCCCATATGCCCATTCAGATTTTCTTAGATCATTGCACAGCCCAGAGATGCATTTCGCTGCTGGCATGGCTGGGTTATATACAAGCACTTTTTTCATTGTGTCAGGAGTAAAGTGTTGGAGTTCTCACTTGAAATGGAAAACGTATGTTTCTTCTGCTTAGAGACATTTAAGTCTCCATTTTTCCTCCATTTTCTTTTTTTTTTTTCTTCCTTCTTTTTAAATGTGTGCATGAGTAGACTCAAAGTCATTGTTTTGAATTTTCGAGAGTATCAGAGCTCTGGATTGCTCTGCCAGTCTTTCAAGTATGTTCTTAAAAATGTAGCCTGGAAGCACCTTCACTGTAGTCCAGCTGGCTTTGTATCAAATTGTCCCTGCTTCTGTAGTTAGTTTTACAAAACCAGATAGTCTTAAACTAATTTTAACAGTCCGTCTTGAACATTGAAAAGCCTAGGAATCTAAAATTAAGGTTGAAATGCAGATTTGACCCTTAGTTTATAGCACTGCGTGCCTGTATAATATACCACACAGTACAACTTAGGGATTTATTTTTTTTCCAGGTTTTATCTAATGCTGAATAGGAACAGTGATAAGTGAAGGGTAGTGCGGTCCTCCCGTTATTGTTAAAGCAGTGGCTAATTTCGTCAAAGAATGTTAACTTTTAACCTTATTCTCAAAATAATTTGGCCTAATGATGTGGCTTAATGGTTCTGAGTTTACTCTAATAGAAAGGGAAAAAGCTTAGTTCAAGTTGGGGGAAAAAATCTGCAATTAGGCTTTGAGTTACCATTTTCTTAAAACACTACTCTGCATTGTAAATTATACCCTTATGACCCTGCAGCTCAAGAGAAAGTCACAAAAAAGTGTGTGTGCGTATAAACAGTCATCTGGAATTTGACAATTCTGGTCAAAATACTTAAAGTTCTGGGCTGATAGGTGAGAGGGTGTCCTCTGTGTGAAGAGTCTATGTTGTACCTGCCATTTAAGGCCATTAAAATACTACCTTAAAAAAATTACCAGAAAGTGGCCTTATTGATTCCTTCAAGTGATCCTTGTTTTAAGAAGTCTGCATATGTTAATGTACACTTTAACAGTATCTGTGAAGCAAAGTAAGGCCAAACTGGATTTATTTTCCCTCCACTTATTGATTAGAATTATTTTTTTTGTCCAGCAACCCTTAGCTCTAATGGTACAAACCTTTCAACACATGCATGGTTAAAATAAAACATCAAGGAAGGAATTAAAACAAACCCCACCAAACAACCAAAACTAAAATCAACGTTACCCTCCAAGTAAAACAGTTTAGCCCTGGATAAGCCAAAATAAATTGGTAATGCAAGTAGTGCATGAGGTGTAAAGCCCTTAAAGTGATCGATGAATGGGAACTACCTGAAGTCTGCTTCTGGTCACAGTAACTTGTCTGGCTTAGGGGCAAAGTGGGTCTCCTTGGCATACAAAAGCAAGAAGATAGCCAGGTAAGATCAGATAGGAGTCTCTGGTGGTAACAGCAGAGCTACAAGAAAGCTCTTCTTTTGACACCATTTCTGCTGCTGGTACCGCTGTTAATAAATGTGCTAATTATCATGAACCTGATAAGGCTTATATTAATTGACTGAACTAAATGTAAATTCTGGTTAAATAGAGAGTAGTTTAGTAGACTTGACAGGTGCTGGTTTGCTTAGCTGCTGTGTTCAGAGGAACGGCATGCCTGAACGCAAAATAAATGCCTGTACTTTAGCCTTTAGATTTTGAGGAGGCTTAAAACATTCAGATATATCTCCTAAAATAGAAAAGCTTAAGATTTTCAGAATGTCTTCTGCCTTTCTCCCACCTGTCCTGTGATACTGTATGCAAGGGCAAGTAGTTCTTGCAGATGGCAAATGCAGCACAATCCCTGTGTAGTCATTTGTCACATACTTGTGTGGCACAGAGCAGTGTGGCCTGTTTAGTCTCTGGACACTATTACAGGAATAAATGTTGGAAAATAATTAGCAGCAACAACCAGTCTGATGGCTGCAGATGTGGAGTCCCCGTTAGAGAGCACTCCGTGTTGAGCTTTTGGGTAGATCTTCTCTCTCCAACTCATCCTACGTGTTTGAAAATATGGATATGGCAGCATACACTTGGCTTTAGAGGCAGTTTAGGGCATGCCTAGTAGCTGGGAAGATACTTTGAGGTCTTTCAGATATCTTTCATGTGTCCAGGCAAAACAGTGCCAGTATTAAAGTGCTACTCTTTTCCCCAGGAGGCGGGTGTTTCCTGACTTACAGGAGTGTTTAAATGCTCAGCATTGTAAGTGCAGACATGGAAATGGACATGGGAGAAACAAACGTGGTAACTCTGGTGGTAAATGTCACAGACTTTCTTTGGAAATGCTGGAATAGTTATAGTATTTTTTATGTATTCCATAATTTGGCATTGCTGTTAGGGCATGTGACCTCTTCATTTTAATTGTCAGGAGTGCTGTCACCCAGTAACACAGTGCACGCTGCAGGACCAGTTGTCTTTTGCCATTTCTCAGCTACATTTTACTACTTCATAAAATGGTTTAATTCTTTTCCCCCTTCTCCCTCCAGTAAACATCACGTTTCTGTGTGAGGCCGACAGCTCACGAAACTGTGTCCTCTGCCTACAGAGGCACTGGCAGAGCAAGGTTCTTCCTCTGTGATCTACAAGGTGCTTCCTCTGTGCTCAGGTCTGGCCACTTCCATAAGGAAGGGGGAGTATTTCAGTCCCCCTTGTTCCCATACTTGATTCCCACTGTAATCTAAATCATGCTCACTGAGGACTGACTTTTGTGTTCATTCTGGCTATTTAATACTCTTCCCCCAACACTCCCACAGCAATCTCCCACCCACCCACCCAAAGAGAAACCTATCATGAGGCTTGTGCAGAGAACTTCAGGACTCTGTAATCTCGCTGTGAATGGGCTGGAGTGGTACCTCACAGTTAGTTTTTGATGCATGTGGGATAAAAATAGCTGCGTGCTTTCATGCCCTGTGCATGCCACCTGTTCCAGTGAAAAGAGGAAGCCGTAGCTGCTTATAATGGTCGTGAAACTAGCTGCATTTTACTGAGATGTACAGGTGCAAATAACCCCCTATTTTAAAATATATAAGGTGACAAATTGGCTGTTGGGAAATAAGAATGCAGCTGGACTCATTTGCAAGGTGAGGGTGGCTTCTTTCTCTGGGTGCTCCCTTTTCTGTCAATGCAGGGTAATTACCAGACGTTACACTTTATTTTGGATTACAAGATCATCACATGCTTTTACTACATGTAGTGCTTTATTGAATCTATCCTGCATTATGACTACAAAGTTAACCAAAAAAAAAAAATAAGAAAAAAGAAAAAATTACAATTACTTACTGCCAGAGGAACATGCTTCGGGGCCTTTTTTTTTTCTTTTTCCTTTCTTTTCCTTCTTTTTTTTCCTTTTTAGTTTTGTATTCACTAATTTACTGTTTGTTCTAGAGCAGCAGTGAGTGGGAGTTAAACTTTAAGTGCACATTTGGCTCTTTAAAAAGACATTTAGTGTACAATTACTGCTGTTTACCATCTTATAATTGTTGTGTGTTTAGGCTTAGTCAGGCTTAGGAAGATGGGTATCTGTAATCTTTAAGGGCTACAACTCCCTGTCCTAGTTTTTGCAAAAGAGAAAGTAATTACAGATATTGAGATAGATACAGAGATAACACAACATTTTGTGTTGTGATGTTTTAGTGATTAGTGTAAAATAAACACACAGACAAAGAGAGAGGTTGTGGTAAAAGATGCTGTGTGTGGCTGCAGTTTCAGTCAGTGATGCTCAAATCGGATCTGGGAGTCAGGACTGCTCTTCATGGAGTCCCCAGATTTGCTGTTCTGCTGTTACACAGGTGCACAGTTTGCAAAACACTGGGTTTAAGTATGGGGTTCTATTTGTAGTAACAACTGTACGTTACACCACATCAGAGTAAAAGTAACTGACGTGCAGTCATGCCTCAATTGGCAGCCCCATGAGCCAGGGGTGTCAGCACATCCAGTGACACAGAGGAGAAATATCTCTATCAGCTTTATTTGATGGACCTCTTTATGAGATAGCAAATAGTAGAAAGGTAGAGAGTATGTATTTAGGAAGACCCAGACCTCTATTGGGATCCCAACAGTGGTTAAAGTGTGGTTTGTGGGAGCAGACAAGGGTTGGAAGCTGCTAGTTTCCCAGTTTGAGGTCCATCACAGAGAAGGACAATTGCATGTTCCAACCTGCTGTGTAGCTTGCTGCTCAGTTAAACTCTTTGTCTTTTCAATAATACATGCAAAAAGCACCTGAGAAATAGGGCTGAATCCAGGTGTAAAATACATAGACAGTAGTATTTACATTTTATAGACACTGAAGTGTTGCCTTTGTGACTTGGCAAGTGTTACCCTGCTAACCTGTGTGGTCTGGATTTTCTTCACGAGGAAATCCATCTCTGTGGAATGGGCTAAGATGGGGATACGATGTCCTCAGTGAAAATTTAAATTAAGTTCTGTGGGTTGATTTTGCTTTGAATGTGGGTTGAAAAGACAGTTGTCTGAAAACAAAATGTAACAAATATGCAACTGAAAATGCCACAGTACTTGAAAGGCACAAGATAGGTAGTTAAAAAGCATCATTAGCTAAAAAAGTATCTTCTTCCTTTAATTCAGCTTTATGACCCACTGTAATTGGAAGAAATAGCTCCACTGTTTTTCTTTAAACAGGAGAATATTATTGGATTTCAGGCCAGTCATCTGAAAGTTTTCACTTATAAATTTAATGAATGCTTTCAGCTGTATTTGTAAGAAATGTTTTCGGATTACAGATGCTCTAGAGAAACAAATCTGAGGGCTATTTTGTAACTGAAAGCCTTTGAGAAAATGTTCCTATCATTCAAAAAAGATCTGAAGCTCTGAGTATGTATTGTGACTGTCATATTAACTTTCATACTCGGAATGCAAAGGACAACTAATCCTTCCTTCCTTGGTAGGAGTCATATGCTGCTTTTTAGCTTTCTTCACCATGTTTTATTTTTAATGTAATTTTAATGAAAAGGTGGATCTGGCAGTGGTTGTTTGTTGCTTCTCTTCTGATTTCACAGTGACAGGAGTTCCAGCAGCGTAACTTTTTTTTGGGAACAATATTATATATATTCTGCACTTAAATTTTGATCTTGTGTTTAGTTAGAGTTGAAATCCATGACACTGTCTTTGGGCTTTAGCTGTGGCCTTTTAAAATCAAGTGGTATTTTTTTAACAGACTGTAATAGTCTCTGGATTGAGACCACAGAGCTTGAGTACTTAAGTGTTACAAAGGTGGAATATGGGGAGGGAGGTGTTGAAGATCAAATCCACCCTCCCATTTAAAGGGTGGAGATAAAACCTGGTATCTTACCCCACCTCTCCTTGATAAGGCCGCTCTGTCTGTGTTAATGCTGTTCCTCCTAGCAGTGGTGAACTTCACCCACTGACATTAAATCCTCTCATAAGTGATTGGTGTACAGCCCTACTCTGTGATTTCCAGGCGTGTCAAGGGATTTAGCTGTACAAGCATTTTCTTGTATTTGAAATGCAACTTTTTTGATAGCAATAGGAAGCATGGATCAAAATGTATGATTCATCCTGCTTGGTACTCATAAAATTCTGTGACAGTAGCCAATTAATAGCTAATTAATATAGCTAATGAATTTGTTCCGACTACTAACTAGTAAGGGGGGAAACCCTACCCACAAACCAGAAATCCTAGAGCTTATCTACTTTGAGGGGGGAAAAAAAAGGGCGCTTTTTATGTGAACCCCAATTTTTTCTTTGAAGACCAGTCTTTTATATGGGAAAATAGATTTTCCCATAAAGTATAAAATTTCAGCAATTTTATGTCAGTACTGGTGTGGAAATTTTTTAAATTTAGAAAAGGATCATTTTTTTGCCAGTGGTGACGGAAAATTGTTTTGCTTTAAGAAATAAATCCGAGCATCTCTTAATAAACACTAACATTACTGTGTGTTTTATCTGTATGCGCTTTCATAAAAGGTTCTTTTTAGTGCAATACACATTTGGTTAAATCCTGCAATACCTTAATGCCTTTCATGCTAGTGCATCCCAAGGCACTTTACAATCTGTAAAGTTAACATTAGAAATGCAGCACATAAAATTCCCTAAGACAATCCTTTTCAAAATGCTGAATAAAACATCTAAACTGTTAAGTTTGGATTAAATGGCCCAGCAGTTGGTGCATTTTTTCTTTCTGTGGAAAATATGTTTTAAACAAATGACTGAAATGAATAAAGGCTTTGTAAATAATATGACTTCAAATGATATTCATGAAGGCCAAAATCTGCCATTCTGCAGGAGGAAGTCTAGACATGTACAAAGTTCAGCTCTGTTAATTAAGAGGGAGCAATACGCTGCAGTGAGTCAGAGCAATTTTATAATCCAAATGCTGCTAAAAGGGACTCTTGTCAACCTCAAAATCTTATTTGTTTTATAATCACCGGGTAAGGAGACTTGCTGGCTGAGGAGATACGTGTCTCTCTTACGTTTGAATACCATCCAGCCTGGTAGTGACCAAAAGCTGTTACCATCTGATAACTGTTTGTTAGGCTATGCAAAATAATTGTAGTCTCCAAACAGTTCCCAGTGTCAACGTCACAAAAAACACCCCCATGCTTGGCACTAATTATTGCCCTTGCTGGCAGCCCTGGTGAGGAGGCCAAGGTTTGACTGTTATTTCCCCTTTCACTGCTTGCAGTGGTCCTGCTGAGAGTGTGTGCGTCTGGTTTGTGGTTAAACGGTGCACGCTCTGTTCTCTGCAGGGCTGCCAGCCTGGCATCTTTTATAAGTACTGATTTTTATCATTAGGAAAACAAGATCCTTCATTGTCTTCTCACTCCACCTTTAGGTCTGCTACGAGCTGATTTTTTTACATTGATGCAGTTTAAAAAAATACAAAACCAAATCCCCCAAAAGAAGAAACCCCCAAAAAACAGCAGAACAGAACAAAAGCAGCAGCAGGTATGAATTTATTGTGTGGGGTAAGATGAGGCCAGAAAGAACTGGTGCTTCTAATTTTTTTTTTTTTCCTTAAATTAAAAGAAATAAAATGTATGCTGAAAAATAAAAACAAGAATAACAGCCAGCTGATAGCAGTGGAATACATAAGAGAAAAAAAACCCAGGATTATGCAGCCTCGGAAAGAGCCAACAGATGTTCAGGGCGGGTTAGAAAAACAACATGATCAACGGTATGAAAGCTGCGACAGATCTAAACAAAACCCCAAAATAGATGCAATTCTAGAATAAGCCTGAAAAAGAGAAAATCATTATAGGCTTTCCTCAGCGCAGCCGCCGGTCTCTGATAAAACAAGATTGAAACTTCTCAAAAAAGAAATTTATACTGAGGTGGGTTTGCAACTTCATTGCTAGAGACTTCTTACGCACCTCTGCCAGCAAGTAAATTGGAAACAGGATAAAAAAGAGCTCCTCAGGCAGGAAAGGTGCCTGAAGAAAGAGCTAATTGCTGACCCCATAACAGAGTGGCACTTTCTTAGGAATTGGGAACATAGTTGTTGTATCACTTTAAATTTTTGTATTTTTTCCCATTTTACTGGGCACCTTGAGCCGGAAGGAGGTCCACGCACGCTGTGTAGTCGTATAAAATCACCTCTCGCCCTTGATGTGGTGATTTGCATTCCCATAAAATGAAGGAAACTGAAGTGCAAGTGAAGCTGGATCAGTGTATGGTAGTGTCAGGGAAGCTAGTGTCCCTCAGCGTGGATCATGGCCACTGCCCCGAGGCTCAGATCAGTGTTACTGCCTGACTGAACCATCTTTCTCCCTCAGCACCAGAGAAATGTCTTCTTGGGGCAGACCAGAGGGTTGTCTCTTTCAGGGGGTTTCGGATGGTATGAGCCTGGTTGTGCTCTCATTGAGGTTTATCACAGCTTTCCCATAGACACCAGTAACACAGGAGAAAGCCCATGTGTGTAATGGTCTGAGGCCCTTTTGCTCCAACTTAAAATTGTTTCTCACCTTAAATGTCACTTAATGGGCTGGATGTTCCTGTCCAGGGAAGAGAAAAGTCAGAGTCATCCCCACTTCCATGAAGAGGGGATACCTGGCTGGAGCAGGAGTCCACTGCTTGGGGTGGCTGTGTGTGGCCCTGCAGGCATGGTGGGGCAAGTGGTTTGTGGCAGCCTTGGAACTGAACTGGGAGTCAAGGTGGCAACCAAGTGGTCATTTTTGGTATACCTGCTTTATTTTAGGGTGTTGTCTGCTGCCTACCCAAAAGGGAGACCACAGCTGCCCAGGTCACCTTGGGCCTCTTACCCGTGACTAAAAAGTGCCATTTTGAAAAGGCAAGTATGTACAGTTACTCCAAAATGAATAAGACTATTGCTGTATTTTTGCTGTAACATTGGAGAAGCACTAGAGTGAAATATTTTGACTTAGTGTTGTGGGAAGGGTGTGATGCCCAGGCAGGTGTTTGCTGCCCAGCCTGTGAGAGAGGCCAGCTCCTGCAGCATGGGCACCGTGTTGGGTGTGGCATGCTCCTGCTGCTGGGGCTCACACCATCCTTCTCTAGGCTCCAGGAAACCCTCTCAAAATACTAATTAGCGACTCTACATTCATTTGTATAAATTATGCAAATCAAGTAGCAGTTGCACACCACTGTGGTTTAGGTGGATCTCATACTGTACTTAACGGCTTCATGGACGGATACAGGTTTTATTCATTACAATAAATGGTTTTGTTGTAGAGTGTTTTCCACTGCTAGTGGTAATTGGTTGTAAGTGACATTGCTGCACTTTGTTAAGGTTTATTTAATAATATATTATTCAGTAGAGAAATACAGAAGGTCAGTGAGCTTAACTCACTGGTGTACATGGTTTGAACTGGCAGGACTTGGGCCATTTTGCTGCTGTTTGTGGAAACATTAAAGTGATTGTGTGCTCTAGTAAAAATAGCTAATTTATATGTCTTTCCTCGGGTTTAGGAAACTGTGAAATTAGTGTTGAATCCTGCAGAAGTGGGGCATTTTTCAGCAGGCGTCTTTGTCCCTTGGTTTTTGGTGTTGCCTTGTGTTGCAGCCCTGTGCCACTGACTGCTCTCCCCTACTGCTGACTGGGGATGTCCAGCATCTTTGGCAGCAGCACGCTGAGCAGAGCTGAGCTCTGGGCATATGTTTCCAGAAGAAATCCAGCTCTAGCTTTTCAGATGGAAAGGTTAAAGACTTTGACACAAGATAATTATAAAAGGAAAATGAATCTTTTCTTGGATCAAAAATTATTGTGTAAAAGAGTGTGTAAATTATGGCGTGCAAGTTAAGTAATGGCTTTTGTACTGAAATCTGGAATTACTGTGATGAAGGAGATGGTGTCAAACTGTGGTAATTTATTTCATTTTGGTTTCTCGTATCTGCAATGAATTTAGGAAATTCAAATTTATAGTAAGTGAGGCTTTGTAAGAATTTCTCTGTGAGAACGAGGATACTTTATGTAACTTCCATCGGGGTCATAGTCATACTATTATTCTATCTAGGACTTCCAGTTAGAAAGTTCCCCTGTATGATTTGTTCCGCTGGCTTCTGTAAGTGGTTTTCTCAAACTTTAAATGTTACTTCCATTTTCTCATTTAACTTGCATCACTGCTTTTCAGTGTTTGAACAGGGATATGGTGATGAGCATAATGCAGTATTTTGCTAATGAACCATAAGACCTTCTGAGCACTGTTTACCTTTTGTGTGTGTGTAAGGTTTGGAAGTTGGTGGATTTCTTTCCAAACCATGCATAATTGTAGGTTTTGTTATTACGCCAGAGTACTGAAAGCCTAATTTAAAGATTTCCTGAAGTTCTTAGTTGTATTTTTGGGAGATTAAGTCAGGTTAACTACAAGGACTCAGTTTTATTCCCAGTGGAGGATGGTTATGAATTGGTCATAAGCATAATTCATCCTTGAGTCACAGCACTTCATACGGAAAAGTCTTGTTGATGCTTCAGAGCATATAGTCTGCCGTGCCGTAAATCTCAACCTACGTTGTAGAACCTTTCCGTGTGTGTTTAAAGAAAGAGATGAACAGACTATATATCTGCTGTATCTAAACTGTGCTCTTTTGTAAACAGAACAGCTATTTTTGAACCTCTAGCAGGATGTTTCTGGAGAAGGGATAATGCAGATGGATCCTTGTGTGCACACAGTTACGCACCCGTGTTTATCGCTCAGTGAAGGGGCTACGTGTATCATTCATGTAACTGGCAATTCTTTTGTGGTGTCAGTATCATTTCCTAGCAAAACGGGCTAAAGGAATTGTTTCAAACACAAAAGATGTTTTGAACTGGCCTAATTACTTGCTTAACAGCCAATAACTTTGGGAATTGTTTTCTATGCGAGTTCTAGGTACAAATTGGGATATCTTTCCATTTGTTGAAAAAAGATTAGGCCAATAGGAGAAAAAAGGATCTTTACCCATTCTCACTGAGCAGTGAAGTTTGAATATACAGCTTGCAATTGAAACTTTTTTTTTCCCCCCAAAGCCTTTGAGGGCTGTTTCTCAGTCTAGTGTAAACAATTTATTGTTAAAGTCCTAGAATATTTGCATTTTAATTAAAGACAATTTTAATTAAATACAAAACTTTAATCAGAAAAGCAGAGTTTAGGCAGATAGTGTACTTGCATGCTAAGCAAGCTTACTCTGAGGGGACCCGTACTCTGTAAAACTGGTTTGTGTGGTAGTTTAAGCAGGAAAGTTGTAAATGCATCTTTCTTGCCCAGTTTACATACAACTAGTAATCTCCCTCCTGCATCTTTTACCTTGCAGTAAGATATTCTTCCTACAAGCAATTAAGCAAAAGAGAGGGTGATGTAGAAATCGTAAAGGGGTGGTGAGCAGGCAGAAGTTTACTTTGCAACAGTAATTTTAACATTTACTTTTATAGGCATTCTTATGAGTTCATTTTTTAATATTCCATTTTAATATTCCATGTTCAAAGTTTTGTGTGGGGTTTTTTTGTGGCTTTTTTTTCTCTCTTCTTAAAAGCATAGGCATTACAGTGACCATTTGATGTCAGATAGTTAATGCCACATGTGGATTTGCCAGTGCTTGGCAATGCTATAATGCTGATGCTATAGCAGCATCTTAAGCTATGGCCCATTGGTTTTGCACTGTTTATAGATGAAACTCTGCCCAGTCACCGAATTAATTAGGGTCCTAACAGAGAGATGTATAATGGAAAGTTGGGGTCTACCATCATGCTGTTAAGTAAATTCTGTGGTCTGACAGGCAAATGTATTTATGGAGTTTTCCTCCTTCATTCTGATGGGCATTTGTTTGGGCTAAGGCTCCATACCTGGACTTTGGCAGTAAAACCTCCCAGGGTGAGCTAGGCACTAGTCTTCTGAGAAATACGATGGTAGCCTGGCCCTGAGAGGTTTTGGTCTGTGGTTGTTGTATGAGTCTATTTTATACATAAGGTTTTAGTATCCTAAGGTAGACAAGAAATGGGTGAGCTTCTGTGTCCCTTCTATCTGTCTATTGGAATTTACTTAATGCTTTGTAAAACAGCAACTAAGAACTAAAATGATAAACAGTCATAATATGAAAAGAGGTTATTTCATGTTTACCCGCAGCTACATATTTTGAAAGCAGTACTTCTCATTAAGGTCTCATCACTGACTAACTGCTCATAAAGAATTAGAATGCAGGTGTCACTCAAGATCTGTTTAAGACTGAGACTTCAGCTGTGATTTAGTATAATATCGGCATCATGTTTTAATTCACAATGGATATACAGCATGCATACAGAAACATTTTCTCCTAGGCCTGAAGTTACTTGCAGTAATGGTGAAGCAGTTAATATATTACCTTTGCTAACAGGAAAAGTGCTGCATATAAATATTTTTAGTCAATAATGTATTTTAAAAAAGGTTTCTCAGTGGGATCAGATTTATGTTGTCAGAAAAATTTATTCTGCTGACAAGTGCAGATGCCCGGCACGTCGTGTATTCTAAGATTTACAAAGTAGTTTCCTCCTGGACGTCAGTTGGATGTGGTTGTGGCAGGGCTATGTAGAGAACTGGGGAATCGGTCCAGGAATACTTTTGGGCAAAATCCTGCCTTAGATTGGTATGATCCAATAAACCTCTGCCTCTACATGTCCGTAGCAGCTTCTGGTAGTGTTTAGATACTCAGGTCAAGAAGGGGCAGAGCACTGGAGTCAGGATCTGTGGTATGGATCTGAGAACAAAATTTTGCCTGAAGCATTTGAGATTTTCCTTATATATTAAATGGGCCGTTTTCCTCCTCCTGTTACTTGTGTGCTGCTGCCAGCTGCAGTTCAGCTAGGTAGAAGTTGGAGCTTGCTCCTTTGGTTTCCACAGATAAAAAGCAGAGGATAATGCTGCTTGTGCATTAGGTTTTACTAAGTGTGCGTGTTTCAACTGCTGTTGTTAAAGAGCCTGCATAGTGTGTGTTGTACAAAATATGTATATAATGAGGAAAATATGCTTGAACAGAGGGTTCATGTTGCATAGAGTAGCCAAACCATGTAACGGGTGAAAAAAGAACAATGCAGCTTGAATCCACTTTAAAACTAATGATCACAAAAATAATTGAAATTCAACTCTGTTGAAAATTAAGACCTTTTAAAAGTATATAAAAAGATATAATTCCTCTTAGTTTTTACAGTTCTAGGTTCAGTTTGTTAACTTGTTGCATCAGTCTTCATACCTTTTGATGGAGCAGTATTCAGTTACTCTGAATTTGTTCCAAAAATTTTAATTGGTTGAATGGAATCTCTTCTCCCAAGATAGAGGTAGCTAAAGCCAAGGGGGTTTTTAGCTGCTCAATTAGCTGGGTTTGTGAAATGATTTGGTATAGGGGGCATGCCAGGAAGAATTTGACATATCTGTGCTGGTTTTGAGGTAATCCATCAATGTTATCAAATAAAGAGCTGGAATCCTGGGATTTTTTTTTTTTTTTTTTTTTTGATCAATAGGTGTGAAGTAAGCAGGACTTTTTCCCCCTTTATTTTATGTCCTTTTTGAGTAATTCTAGTTATCTCATCAGCAGAAAATTTGCACTACAGTTAAATAGTAATGCATGATTATACCTGATAATACACTTCTTTTTTTAAAGAAAAAGAATCTAATAACAGGATTCTGTATTGATTGTGCTGCTAATTCTGCCTCCTAGCACAGACTGGCAGAAGGCAGGTAGCTGAATTGTATTTAACGGTTTTATTGTGATGTGACTGAGATGGATGTGACATGGTCCTCTATTATTCGTTTGAGAGTGTGGACACTAATGAAGCCATTAGCTGAGCTAAGGCAAGTGAAGAAAATAGGGAAATTACCATTATTCTGAAGCCATTAAGTTGTAATCTGCCACTTTCTCTCCTTACTCAAAAAGGCATCTTCTTTTTAAGGCCTCCCTGACTGTCCTTTAAAGATTCATTAATTCATTAACTTTCCAAAGGAGATGGAGGAAACACAATTGAAATTTTAATCAGCTCAGCGTGTCATATTATTAACATTTTGAGTGTATCTGTATTCACTGTTGCACCACATCAGGTTAAGGTTAAATAAACTACATTACAGCAAATAATGTTCTGTTTCATACCGTAAAACATAAAATGTTGAAGGCAGAAATTGGTTTCATGCTTAAATTAAATTACAATACAGAGTTTATAATATAAATTCTGTTATTCAAATGTATGTTCTTTGGAGGAAATGCAATACTACCTCCATGTTATCAGCATTAATATTTTCCAAATATTCACAATTAACCTATTCTATGTGAAAGGATATGGAACGCACCACAATCTTTTTTTATAAATGTCTGCTTTTACTGTAGACTCACTTATGATCAATGCTTTTATTTTATCTTTTGCAAAGTGACTGACTTACTAAATGTCTCCCTTCTAATGGGCCATTCGGACATTATGTACAATTACAGCTGCAAAATTTTCACTTCATTATTACTTTCCTTTAGATACTATGGAGTGCTATTTTTGTCTTTCTCTACTTTCTTACTCACCAAAAATGTCCCTTTCACCTCAGTTGTGCTGGAGCATCCTGGAGCAGTAAGCAGCTTTTGGCTTGTGCCGCTGGAGCTGTTTGAGACAGCTCAGAATGAATGAGTGCTCTATCTTAACAATTAAAATACCCCAAATATACAGAAGGGGTGACCTCAGACCTGAGTATGGGAACATTCTGTTTGATTCTGGGTAACCAACAGGAATTTATTTTTTGGGGGTGGGGGAAAACTTTTTCATTTTGTGCTTTAATAATCCCTCAATTAAAAAAAGCCTGGGGTTCAGACACTTTCTGGAAGGTGCATGCTTTAAGAGCTTGCTTGAAATACTTTGAAACCGTTCCAGGGATAGGACTCTCACATCCACAGAAGTATGGTGGGAAAAAAAGGTGGAGGAACAACAAAGACTTGACAGCAACCTGCAGGTTAGAGGTAAGAAGAGGCATGAAGATGAAGAAAGAGTAATGGAGGCCTGAATATGCTGTTGCTTATGTGAATTTAAAGTTCCTTTTCAGTTTCATCAGATTTCTTCCTCCTCTTCCTATAGTTTTATGTTTGGAAACACTTTCTATTTACTTCTGGACTTTTTTGCCCTTGTGCTGTATCACAGAACTTTTAAGCAGAGATATAACAAAGCCTGCATAGCTTGATGTTAGTATTTATGCTAGGCAGGCAAGCCTGGTATAAATCTGAGGTGGTTTTCTTTTTTTTTTTCTCTTTTTTTTTTTTCTCTAGCTGTGATAGTGTCAGTTTGATATATCACCTTTCATGTTGTGTTTGTACTTGAGGTCAGGAAACTTCTGAGTTGTGCGTATCATCAGCGTTGTAAATACAAAGTAGCCTTTGGCACCTTAGTGTGGTGCCTTGCAGTGGATTTGTCAAAACAAAACAAAATCCCCTCTTTTGTTTTCCCCTGGAGTCAATTACACTCAGGATGAAGCCGTTAGTGACACCAAGGATAGCAGTTGAAGCATTACAGGTTAACCTGCTTATCAGAAGCTCTGGCATCGGTATTTTCTAATATCACTGAACTTCACTGGTCCATTGAGAACTTCAGCTTTCAGCAGGACTTGAAAAATTCACTAAAACTTCTCTGCAAATTGTTGAGTTTCCATAAAGTACCCACCTGAATAAACTGATTCTGCTATGTCAGTGCTGGCAGTCTTTCAGGGCAGGACCTTTCCCCTTTTGAATATAACAAACCCTTTGATCAGGGAGGTGGAGTGGTGGTTGTGCCTTCCAGCTCTGTCCTGCATGCCCTGCTGTCCCCTGCCAGAGAGCTTTGTGGCTGTACTGGCTTTGCCACTGTTGAGTGTATTCTGAACGTTTATCTAGCTTATGCTGTCCTAAATGAGCAAGTTGCTCCTAGAAAAACTCAAAGGGAAGAAGGAAATTTATTGAATGTGGGAAAAGACTGGCTGCATGGGAGGAATATAGGGATGTAATCATGGATGCAACAAGGAAATCCACTTGGAATTAAAACTGACATGGTATGTGAAGGGCAACAAGGGCTTTTTCAAGTACATCAACAGCAGAAGGAGGACTAGGGAAAATGTGGGCCTGCTGCTGAATGAGGTGGGTGTCTTGATGATGGATGATACAGTTACTGAATGCCTTCTTTGCTTCAGCCTTTGCTGCCAAGGCCATCCGTCAGGATACCCAGACCCTAGAGATAGGAGAGAAAGACTTGAGAAAGGAAGACCCTTGGTTGAAGAGGATTGGGTTAGAGAAGATCTAAGCAAATCTGTGTCCACAAATCTGTGGGCCCTGATGGGATGCACCACGAGTGCTCAGGGAGCTGGCAGGTGTTTAGTGCTACGCCACTCTCAATCATCTTTGAGAGGTCGTGTAAAACAGGAGAGATGCCTGAGGACTGGAGGAAAGCCGATGTCACTCTCGTCTTCCAAAAGGGCAAGGAGGACCCTGGCAACAGCAGGCCAGTTAGCCTCACCTCCATCCCTAGAAAGGTGATGGAAAAGTGGATAAGGGGAGACCAGTGGATGTTGTCAACTTTGATTTCAGCAAGGCTTTTGATACTGTCTCTTATAGCATCCTTGTAAACAAACTTAGCAAGTGTGGGTTGCATCAGTGGGCCTAGTGGTGAGGTAGATTGAGAACTGGCTGAATGGCAGGGCTCAGAGGGTTGTGATAAGCATTGCAGAATCTAGTTGGAGGCCTGTAGCTAGTGGTGTGCCCCAGGGGTCAGTGTTTGGTTTGGTCTTGTTCAACGTGTTCATCAGTGACATGCATGAGTGGACAGAGTGCACCCTCAGCAAGTTTACTGACAATACAAAACTGGGAGGAGTGGCTGACGCATCAGAGGGCTGCACTGCTTGGACAGACTGGAGAATTAGGCAAAGAGGTACTTAATGAAATTAACAAGGGCAAGTGTGGGATCCTGCACCTAAGGAAGAATATCCCCAAGCACCGGTACAGGCTAGGGTTGACGTGCTGTGAAGCAGTTCTGTGGAGAGGGACCTGGGTGTCCTGATGGACAGCAAGCTCTCAGCAAGCTAGCAGTGTGCTGTTGTGGCCAAGAAGGCCAATGGTACCCTGGTGTGCACTAAGAACATGCCCAGCAGGTTGAGGGAGTTCTCCTCCCTGCCCTGATGAGGCCACTTAGGGAGTTCTATATCCAGTTCTGGGCTCCCCAGTTCAAGAAAGACAGGGAACTACTGAAGAGAATCAGTTGGAGGGCTACAGAGATGATCAGGGGGCTGGAGCATATCTTGTATGAGGAAGGGCTGAGAGAGCTGGGTCCATTTAGTCTGGAGAAGACTGAGAGGGGATCTGATCAACACTTAGAAATATCTAAATATCCCTTTAGAAAGAGGGTCAGGCCAGACTTATCTCAGTGGTACCCAGTGACAGGACAAGGGGCAATGGGCACAAACTGTAATACAGGAAGTTCCATCTCAACATGAGAAAAATCTTGGATAACAGAACATTGGATCAGGCTGCCCAGAGAGGTTGTGGAGTCTCCTTCTCTGGAGGTATTCAAGACCTGCATGGGCACAGTCCTGTGCAATCTGCTGTCGGTGATCCTGGTTTATTAGGGGGGTTGGACTAGATGATCTCCAGAGGCCCCTTCCAATCCCTATTGTTCTGTGAATCTATCTGTAAACAAGTCTTGAGCGTGTGCTAGGGAGAGCTCTTGGGCTTTGAAGAGCTCATATATAGCTGAGCCTATATCTTTGTAGGTTCTGGTATTAGTTTATATGCTGTGTGATATGCATATATATATATGCATTATGTGTGTATATATATGCACAGTGTATGGTGTGTTTGTGTGTTTGGTGTACCTGTATGTTCTTAAATTGCTTCTTTGCAGCATCACGCTGGATGATGTAGTTGCAGCTGGTTTGAAAATGGGCTGAAGTGTGTTCTTCCTAGGTTCAGTTCAACTTTGGCATGGCAGTTTAAGAGTAATTTGTTTTCGACAGGTCTTGGAGGACAGGAGAAGTGCCTGAAGACTGGAGGATAGCCAATGTCACTCCAGTCTTTAAAAAGGGCAAGAAGGAGGAACCTAGTAACTATAGGCCAGTCAGCCTCACCTCTGCCCCTGGAAAGGTAATGGAACAGCTTGTTCTGGATGCCATCTCCAAGCAATTGGAAGAGAAGAAGGTCATGAGGAGTAGTCAGCACGGATTCACTAAGGGGAAATCGTGCTCAACCAACCTCATAGCCTTCTACGATCTCATGACAGGCTGGGTAGATGGAGGGAGAGCAGTGGATGTCATCTACCTTGACTTCAGCAAGGCCTTTGATACTGTCTCCCATGACATCCTGATAGCAAAGCTGAGAAAGCATGGGATAGATGAGTGGACAGTGAGGTGGGTTGAGAATTGGCTGTCGGACCGAACCCAGAGGGTTGTGATTCGTGGAGTAGAATCTGACTGGAGGCCTGTTACCAGCGGTGTTCCCCAGGGCTCAGTGTTGGGTCCAGTCCTGTTTAATATCTTCATTGACGATCTTGATGAGGGAATAACATCCACCCTCAGCAAGTACGCCGATGATACAAAGCTGGGAGGAGTGGCTGACACGCAGGAGCACTGCGCTGCCATCCAGAGAGACCTGGACAGGCTGGAGAGCTGGGCAGTGAGAAACCAGATGAAGTTCAACAAAAGCAAGTGTAAAGTCTTGCACCTGGGAAGGAACAACTGTTTGTATCAGTACAGGCTGGGGGATGACCTGCTGGAGAAGAGCTCAGTGGAGAAGGACCTGGGGGTCCTGGTAGATGACAGGTTGGCCATGAGCCAGCAGTGTGCCTCGGTGGCCAAGAGAGCCAATGGGATCCTGGGATGCATCAGGAGGAGTGTAGCCAGCAGGTCAAAGGAGGTGATCCTCCCTCTCTACTCTGCCCTGGTCAGGCCCCACCTGGAGTATTGTGTCCAGTTCTGGGCTCCTTGGTATAAAAAGGACAGGGATCTCCTGGAAAGAGTCCAAAGAAGGGCTACGAGGATGATTAAGGGCCTAGAGCATCTCCCCTATGAGGAAAGGCTGAGTAAGCTGGGACTGTTCAGCCTTGAGAAGAGAAGACTAAGGGGGGACCTAATCAAAGTTTATAATTATCTGAAGCAGGGGATGCAGGGGGAATCAGCCAGCCCCTTTTCAGTGGTCTGTGGGGATAGGACAAGGGGCAATGGCTGCAAGTTGGAGCATAGGAAGTTCCGCACCAACATGCGGAAGAACTTTTTCACAGTGAGGGTGACTGAGCACTGGAATAGGCTGCCCAGGGAGGTGGTGGAGTCTCCTTCACTGGAGATATTCAAGACCCGCCTGGACGCCTATCTGAGCAATATGAGCTAGGGAGCTGCTTTGGCAGGGGGGTTGGACCCGATGATCTCTCGAGGTCCCTTCCAACCCCTACAATTCTGTGATTCTGTGATTCTGTGATTTCCAAATGCCCTATCCTCTGCCTAAGTATAGATAACTTTATAATACTAAATAACCTAAATAGACCTATTTCTGAACAAAGCTTTCATTCTTGGGCAGGAAAAGTTGGGTTTGACTCCCTTCTCAAATAGGTCAGTTCATTAATTTTGTTGCAGCTGTGATGGCATAGTAAATGTGGCTCAGGTGTCCTCATATCACTGTTGCAAGTCAGATACAAGCTGGCTCTTGTCAGTGGTCTCTGTATGTAGGATTAGATTGTAGCCATGTTCTGAAAAGAAAAAGGAATTCAAAATCCAAAGGAGAAAAATAACTGCGTGCCTCAGAAGCAGCAGAGTATAAATCATGTGTTGTTGTTTTGATGAGATGGGTGGCTGGTCATTACATGTCAGTAGATTAAGAAACTACTATAGGTTTGGGATGGGGTTTCCAGATATCTGCTGACAAGCTAGGTTTGGGACCCAGTCGCATCTGCTGTCATGTTCTTTGATTGAACAGAGCTTTCTTCCCATTTTCTCTTGCTGGCTGGAGATTAGCATAATATATTTGAGTACAGTAGAAGGTCCAGGCATCCTGGCCAACAACCAAAATATGCTTTATACTTAATACTGCCTCAAATTTCTCATAAATGGTTTGTGATTATTCCAGTCACAAATAACATAGGGAGGCTTTGAGATAGACTTTGTCATATGGTTATGAGTTCTTTTGTAAATAAAGCCAATCCTCAGGAGTGAGCATGAGTAATGGTTGATCCTGAAAAATGAGGAATAGGACTGTGATTTGAAGCTGGGTGAAAAAACCCACATGTTGTAATTTATTTATTTACTTCCATTACTCTGCACTTCTCCGAGCACTGAAACACAACCAGAACATAAGAACTTATTGCAGATCTGCAAAGTCCTGTACAGCAGGGACTGCTCGTAGTTATTGCTATCAGCAGCAATAAATGTAATAAACATAAACCTCTCACGACAGCCTCATACATCCCTCAGCCTGTGACTTCCCCAGTGGCCACGAAATAGATGAACTTTGCAGAGGGCCTGAAAAGGGTTATCGGCAAACTCTGGGTCTGCAGTCTTGGGGAAAAGATCAGGTTTCAGTGTCCCACGTTCTTTGTGGAAAACACTCTGTCATCAGGACCTTCTAAATTTTCGGGGGACTCTGGTCATAATTGTTGCCATCTCCCGTATGAGGTGTAGGAGGTTTTAGTAGGTAAAATCCAAACCTGCAGGAGTGTTAGGAGCTACCCTGGTGTCTAAATGCCTGTGTCAGAATTAGCCAGCCACCCAGACAGACTTTGGAGCATCAGTGACACATGTGAAGTGGGAATACATTAATAAGTAGCCCCAAAACTGTGCACCAGTATCTTATATTGAGGTGAAAAATACAAAGCATGGCCGAATCTGCAAAAATCTGTTATAGTTTTGCTGAGTTTCTTCAGATCCTTATGAAAACTCAAAACTTATTTGTCTTTAAATGGTGTGCCCCTGCTGACCTCACACCTTTCTGTCTGTGCTCCAACATCCCTCTTTAAAAGAGAGGTTTTGAGATTTGGTTTTGTTTCCCCCACCTTTAAGTGTGTGTAGGCAGGGATCTCGCTGCTGTGGGGGGAGTCACCCGAATATACTGAACTTATGAAATGTGCTCCTTGTGAACTTAGTGATGAAAATATATGTGAATAAACAATGTGTATGATTCAATTCTCCCTCTCGTGGTCAGATGAGGTCCTTCTCACAGCCTTCAAGTGTGGACATATTAGATGTTTCTGTTTGCTTGATGTAACCTGCATCTTTTGGAAGACTCCCATGTTCGTAGTACAACCAGGATTTAGTGGGGAAGTTACTGATAGTTCTTGAAATACATATATTGACTTTTTGCCACACTGTGAGTGGACAGATGGAGATCTGAACTGCGACATTCTGTGGAATTGTATTAACCTTACTTATACACACTTCCCCTAAGTGTTTCTAATTTGTCTCTGTTTAGGTGTTAAAGTACTTCTGAAACATAGCTCTGTTTATCATCCTCCTGGCACTCCTGTTGACTCCAGTGGGTGATACAGTGTAAGCTCTGTTGCTTTTAAAGGATGCTGCAGTGTCGTTGACTTTGACAGGAGCACTCCTCTAAAAAAGGAGAGTAGGATTTGCCTCTCTTGTCTGTTATAAATCCCACTGTTTTGTAAGAAAAGTCTTGGGGATTTTGTTCAGTGATATTCATGTCTTGCAAAAAAAAGCCCCAAAACACTGCAACCCCACAAAAAAAGTTTACACAAATGTGCAGGATTAAGCATTCCAAAATAGATTCTTAATTATTGTTTAATTGATTTCAGATATAAAAAGAAAACAAAAAAGAAGCAAAAACTCAAAGATTTTTTTTATTACAGGGCTTAATAGCCATTTTCTGTCAAAGTGGATATCAGAGCAAGACCAAAGTTCTGTCATGGACAAAGCCGCTGTACACCAATATGCCTTTTCTTCTGGTTTATCACTGAGTAGCAGAAGTTTTAGGGTTTTTTCCTCTTTATTTCACAAATGTTTTCTGTTGTGTGCATCATTTTAAACTGCTGCTAACACTTACGTTCATCCACTGGTGTGAGAAAATAATTGCCACTGTTTTTAAAACTCCTGTTAAATTCTGAAGCAGTAGGTTTAATTGCTTATTATGTATTTCTAAGTAGTTAGTTTCCTCTAAGAATTGGCTAAAGATTTTCCTCACACGGATCTTGACTCAAAGATTGTCCTTTAGCTAGAAAATATTGATTTGCTTTTGTTTGGCCCTTGTGGAGAGCACCTTATCTCTAAGACTGGGTTTTGTTACGATGAGAGTTGACAGAATTCAGATTTAGCCAGGTGAAGTCTGTCACAGTCAGTAAAATGTTAAAGAATTGCAGTAATAAAATACAATATTAATCTTGTGATTTTTTTTTTTTGTTTGTTTTTTTAAAAATCCAGGGCAGGCTTTTAATGATGCAGAGATTTTTGGGAGGTTCAGGTTTATTGAATTAATTCATGCTAATTGTCTCATCTGCTTAGTATATCATTTATCATCTACGAATATCAATACCTACATTCATTTAATCCAAAATAATACCCAAACAATTAATAATGAGTGATAGGATCTGAATTGAAAAGACCTTTTAAAAGATGTTTAAATGTAGTAATGATTAAGACAGAAGATAAATACTGCATGTTTCAAATTATTTTATCAGAAAAATTATGTGAACAGCTAATACAAAACTGCATGCATCTGTTTGTTATGCATGCCAATGTTATTATTTTATTAGCAAGAATATTGTGGCAGCTCAGGGATTAGACTTGGGTACCATAGTTCAGGCATTGTGCAAGCTTAGTGAAAGGGTACTGGCTGTGGATGGACAGCTCAGACTATTCAAGTGAAGTGCAGTGGCTGCCTAGCTGATGTAAGCAGGGAGATAGGTGCCTTTGAAGAGTGATTCAGCATCTCTCAGTGCTGACTAATCACTAGATTTAGCCACTAGCAAATGCAAGATCCACAGTGATGTCTGAGCTCCTGCCTTTTAGGGCTGGCATAAGGCTCTGACTCAGGGTTGTATCTGCCGACTAATGATCTGGTGCCTACAGCCCGCTTCTGATGCAAGATATTTGAGTCCATCTTGTTTCCTTAAAACTACTGAAACCCTCAACAAAATGTTTCTGCCTTAATGGTACTTTGTAGCTTTTCTGTAATAAACTGGTGACAGAGAGACCCTGGCTTTGGGGCTCTCAGCACCCTGAGGGTGCAGACCCTGCTGTCCTCGTCTGGGAGAGGGTATCGCGAAGAAAGCATCCCCTGTGCACCTGCCTGAAGATGAGCTACAACACAACTGAAAATGCAGCCATCACAGCACCAGAAGTAAGTCCTATCCTGTAACCTTCTGGCCTGGGACTCACATGCAGGGGGTGGGTTGGGTCCTTGGTCTGAAGTGTCCGCATGTTTTCTAGCAGGTAGGAATTGGACAAAATAATCAGGATCACTACTTCTAGTCTTGGCTGAGGGATGTGAGCTGCTGTTGTAATGTGGAAGCATACATGTTGCTTGTGAGGTTCAGCAGGACCTATGTGACCATGGCTTTCACACTATGGTGGGGTGTTTTGCATCTGAAGCAGTAGTTGCTTCCCAATGTCATTTGTGGCTTTTGGTTTTAGCAGATCTTTCATGCTGCTGCTAAAGGACATTAAAATGTGAAGGTGGATTAAAGTAGATGTGGAGATGTTAGTTAAGAACCTGTTTCTCTGGCTCCCAAAATCTGCTGCACTCATCTGTGCTTGCAGGCGTACTTGTGACATGGCAACATGGAGGCTTACCTAGGTGTGGCTAGCAGTGGAGTATGACCTGCCACACAACGTCACTGCCTTGGCTCTTAAGTGTGGTGATGGCTTTCTTCAGTCAACAGTGGACAGTGTACCTTTGGTCACCTCTTTTCTGAATGTTTTAGGACATTGGTCTCAGATGTTCATCAGCATCTTTCTGGCGGTGTCTGTACTTCAGGAGTTATCCCACCGGGCAGATTCGTGGATTCCATGAGCGTGTTCTGTGGATGTTAACTTTCCTTACTATGGGTGTGCCTACAGGCTATGACAGAGCTGGCCTAGTTTGGCCATTCCAGTTGTATTGTAATAGCCTGACGTGCTAATGCCTGCTGGCAGAGACGGCATGGTAATGTTGTTAGTTGTTAGTGATGTGTTTTATATGTGGTTATCTGAGCCAGAGGTAGTTTGGCTTTCCAAAGGTGAGAGTTAGAAAGCTTGAAATGGCAAAAGGGATAATGAAGCTTGTGTGTGTGTGTATATCTATATATCTATATATTTTTTTTTTTTTAAGCATTTGTAAAATATCCTCAGCCTGGACACTGACAGCTGTAGGTGTGGTTTTTTATTTGCTTTAAATCTGGTGGTACAGGCTTTTAGGATCTCCCGTTGTGAATTGGATCAAGCGAATGATCCTTCTGAAAGGACTTTTTTTTGGGGGGGAGGGGGTGGGGAGCGGCGTGGCAGTGGGGGTGGGAATTGGGAATGGGAGGGAAATTACTTTGCAGCCAGATTAATTTCCTGGCCTATCTGCCTGTGCAGTTGCATGAATGCCACTGCCAATACAAGAAGGGGAGCAAAATTACTGCTAAATTAAAATGTTTGTGGATGGCCATCTTTAGATATGAAAGAATGATTACTTTGTTAATATTACTGTGCTCGAGGTTTTGACAAGCTATAGGCTAGGACCATATGTCTGCAATCATTATTCACTCCTGAAATGTAGAGTAGTCATCAGGCATGTTTTGTGGCTTCTCTGAGTACATATGTGTACTGTGGTATTCTCTGTTTACTGGATGAAATAAATTTATTGGTGGAAAACCATAACTTGACTCTGCACCACTGTAGACTTAGCATAAACGATTATGCGTCTGCTTGATGGTGTTACTGTCTTTTAAACACATGTTGTTCTGAAGGTTTTTTTTATCTGTTCTCACTCTTGCAACTCTGTTGTTTGCAAAGGGTAAAGATGTTGAAAAACTTGGTGGTCTATGCTGGGCCTGTAGCTGTGGCTTCTAATCTTGCCATTGACTTTAACTGGGTATTTTTTCAGTTTCTGTATATAAATTTACCCCAGATTACACTGCAGAGTTTCACAAAGTGATTAATATAGTTTCACAAAGTGATTAATATAGCTTACCATTTCTGTGTTAATGTTGCTATTATAGAAATCCTGTTGTAGAATTCCGATTGGTCTTTAATCAATGACCTGCAGGTGAAAAGTAAAGAATCAGTAATTCTTGTGTATATACTTTAATTTTGTAAATGTAATCTTAGTAGCTTGGTCCATAAAATTCCTGAAGTAGACAATTGCTATATGAATTATCAGCTTCAGGTAAATGTAGCAAAATACTTACATTCATACTGTTTCCATATTTTCTTCATTTATTAAGGCAGTATGACTTCAGTGGATGTGGGAGACAGTAGGGGAAAAATCTTAAATCCAAATGAGTAAGCAGCCTTTCGGATAGGATACAAGGAAAGAAAAAAGGTAGTATGAATTTCAAAGTATTAATATACAAAGTACTTAATAACTTTGTAAGTACAGGTAGTGTTTTATATGCGAGATTCTACTTCTTTCCTTTTAGAAACCTTACAGAAGGAATTCACTGAGTTTACATGTATCTTTGCGTAAATACCAATAATGCTTTAATTTATGGTTGTTTGCTGTTGGGCTTTGTTTAAATGAGTTCCATCTAAAAGGAATCAGAGCCTTCTATTCTTGCAGAAATGAATAAACCACATGAGGTGAATTTTCATACAACCCATTTCAAACCTGGAGTTTTCAGGATATAATTTAGATATTGCATTGGTGGTTTATGACCATATAAAGTGTAGGTGTGTAGGTAGGAGGTCAGATAGATGTACTTGTAAATGGCTAGAAGCAAGGAGGCTGAGTATGGTCTCCAGCAGTGCGTATTTCAGCTCACAGTTTCACATCTCTATCCTAAGGCATTAGATGTTACTAATTCTCCAAAAGCGAAAGATTTGTTTTACAGAAGAAAATTCTGATTTGATTAAGATATTGCTTCAAGACCTAATGTTCCTTTAGCAAATCATGCCACAACTGGAAATGTACGTGTTTGGAAATAAACTGCATGTTATCGGAGAATGAGAGAAAGTGCCTCATGATTTGGAATGATCCTGCAGAAGCAGCGTTTAGTGTAATGACAGTACACTTAGATTAATTATAGCGCTGCTTGCAGGCGCCACTATATGCTTACTGTTGTGTCAGCACTTCTGCTGTTAACCCTGTGTTGCAAAAGTTTATAATTTGGCTCTAAAAATGAATAAGTCTTCTGGTTTGAATTCAGGCTTTGTGTTGCATGCACAGAATTAACTGTTAGGGTCTGAATTTTATTTTTGTATCCTTAGCCCTTCAAAGTAGTAGAAATAATCATAGCTATTTAATAATGTGTACAGTTTTTGCTTGGCCCACTTTTAATGAAAAATTTAATTGTAAGAAATGCCCAGACTGTGTTGTGATCACTTCAGATGGTTTGAACTAAAGTACTGAGATACCTGACTGTGAAAATGGGAAGGTCTGAATATGAGGCCACAGTTTTTTCTACTCCATGCATGAGTTAAAGTTAAATTTGGCTTAATGTGTATTTATATGATTAGCTGAAATGGTACTGAAGGATTGTTAAAGTCTGAAATAAGCCTGGAACATGGTTTAAAAAGCTGTTTACTAAGTCATGTAAACACTACAGAATGTTTTTTTGAAATAAACATTCAGAATATACTATAGTCATAGAAGTGGCAGTGAAATTAAGTAACTTTTTGACCAAGTCATAGGACTGTTCCTTATCTTCATTTGACTCTTGATGAGAATGTAATAAATGCTGCGCAAATAAACTTGCTTGTGCATAGAATATATCCTGCAAGTACAGGAATCTCTGCAGATTTTTCTTGCAGTTTTTAGTCTCTTATCCTTTCTTCTTTCTACTTTGCACTCTCAGATTGTATTTTACTTTTTTTCTGAGTAGTGCTGGCAAGTGGCTCTTATCAAGAACAAATGATGCCATAAATCAGGACCAAAATCAATGGTGCTGTGGGGCTGTAATAGCGAGATGCGGTTATGTGGGCCTGAGTGTTTTACCTGCCCCTGAAGCCAAGAGTGAGGCCCTGGGTACTGTTCCAACCTTTGGCTTCTCATTTACTGGCAAGTATATGTATATACAGCTGTTCTGTCACAGACTTAGAGTAGAGACATCAATATTAAACTGTTTTAATATGCCTTCTTCATAATGCAAACAGTAAAAAGCAAGTGGACATTCATATTCAAGTAGAATTGCACAGGAATACAGAAAACACTTAATCCCTCCACCCTTAATACTACTAGAGTAGGATTTAGGATTGGCAGGATGCACTGGGATGCCCGGCAGCATATTGTCTCCTTTTTCTTTTGAGCATCTGTTCTCTGTAGGTGCAAAGGATATTGGGTGTTCGAATAGTAGGACTGGTTCCTTCAGTCAGGGGAAGGTTTATTTGCCCAAAGCAACAGGGTCCTTAACATCATGACTGGCCATTTTCAGCTGTAGTTACTGCTCTTCTCCATGATAGGTGGTAGTATAAACAAGGAATGATTTGTGCCACTGGAATATGGCCATATGTGTTATGCCAAATATAAAATGAGAGGGCTGATATGAGTGCCTCTTGGACATATCTTTCATTACCCTTTACGCTTCTCTTTCCTAATAGAATTTGGAGGAACCAAACACATGCTGTATGCAGGGTTTTATTAGAGTGCTTTGCCTCAGGCCTTAACTCCTTTAGCTGGTCATTACCTGACCAGTAAAGACCTCTAAACGGGTCATTAATGCTTAAGTAATAAACTGTTTCACAAGACTGTCTAGTACAGAACCTCTTCTATCATTTTTACAGTTACTGTTTTATAGATAAATCAATGACCAACAACTGGATATTCTTGTTTTGCTACATAATCTCGTAATAGCGGCCGCAGCACATAGGCAATGGGTTCACTTAACAGTGTTCAGGAGAGGTGGAGATGGCCACACATGGCTGGCACCTGGAGTTAGATGTAGAGTAAACCAGGAAAAAGGTAAAGAATGAATGGAAGTTCTGCTGTTAGCAAAATAAAGAGTATCTACTTCCAAAGGGGTTTTTTGGTGGGGTTTTGTTTTCGGTTTTTTCCTTTCCCTTCTAGAAGTTGTATGATTTCAGTAAGGTGGCTTTTCTTCCCCCAGTGCTGTATTAGAGACAAGTAGGCCTCAGTATAGTCTAATGTTGGCAGAGCTTCCACCGAGCTGTTCTGAGCTAACATTTAATACAAGTCTTGTGCCCTTTTATACCATTCAGCTGTTGACTTGGAGTTTGGCATGTATCAAATGCTTTCTAGACATGACAATAAAAGCTAGTAGTGGCACACATTCTCATGGTTCTTGACATGAAATTTTCAGGCCTTCCTTCATATCCCTTAAAATAGGTTTCCGTGCATGAAGCTGTACAGAGTAGGTACCATACAATCTATTGGCAGATCACCATGCCTTCAATATTTACATCCATGTTCATGTCAGTGTATCACTGACCAGTGAGCTCTGGCATAAGCAATGCAGCCATATACATCTGTTACCATGTTAGCTTATGAGGAGCATCAGTCTGAGCTGGGACTGTTGGGATTTTTTGTTTCTTTGGTTTTGGCTTTTTTTTGGTCATAATGTACAAGCATTCCAAAGCAGAATATAATTTGATGCTGAAAATGGTTCTTTGTAGACACACAATATTTTTCTATGGTAAAATGGAACAAAACCTCTGCAAATTGATGAGTTGTAGTGTGATTAGTACCCATGGAGCAAACACTTGGTAATTATTTTCCTAAGAAATTGAAAATATGTTAGTTGTGGGACAAGTTATCTCTGGCAGTGTAAAACAATTAATATTGAACAGCTGTTTCTATGATGGGACTGTTTGGCAAAAAATGTAACAGTGGCATATTTCTCCATTTGAGTCTACATTGTCTTAGGAGTTCTGCATTTGGAGATGCCATCTTGAATCTAATAAAGAAAAAAAGATTAAAAAATGTGGGACAAGTTAATTATTGAAACAATACAATAAATGCTTTTTACTTTTCCTTCTCTTTTTGACAAAAAAAATGTATCTTTTTAAGTAAAAGTTTTAGCCAGACCCATCAAGAGCTTTGAGGGGACTTCAGTCCTGCACGTTATTGTGCTAGATCTTCAAAGATGATGCTGAAAGTTGTAACATGATATACAGTGATACAAGAATTGTGTGCTGACTTACAGTTTAAATAGGGGTGGATCTGATGCAGCACAGTGCTGGTACGATAGCAGCAGGAGCAAAACCAGGATTTGTACTGAATATTTCCTTCAGACTCTCTGGGCAGAAGCTGTCCCGTGTGTCACTTTGCTATGTTAGAACAACATCAGGAATCAATTTGGTCCCATCTGCAATTGCCTAATATAATCAGCTTCTATTCTGTTTAGTTCAACACACTACCTACAGTAAGCAATTTGTGTGTGCATGAATATTAAACTTCTCAAGTAAATGTTAAGTAAATAGGAGTTAACTATAAAAGATATTTTTGTGCACTGACAAGAAGACTGACAACAAGTGCCTGTTACTGTTTTTAGAAAAAAACCCCATTATATTGCGTTATCATGGTGTGAATAATAATTGTTGCTGCTTTTTTCTCTGATAGGAGAGAACAGTACATCCCAAATAATATCTTTGTATTACTGCTTTCAGTTTTGGCTAGTGTAACCTCTGTTAATTTATTTGTTCTAAAGATTTTCTTTAATTTTTTTAAACTCAAGCCTCTGTTAGAGAAATTTTTCAAGGCTCAACAGCTCTTAGGTTTTTTTTATATGACTGACTGCAAGTATATTTGCCTAGTGATTACAACAAGGCAGATACAATATTTACAAGCCTTAGCAATTCCTGTGCAAATGCAGCCTCCAGAGCAGGGCACAATAACAAAGCAAGCAAACATCACAGTTATCTAAATAATAAGAACTTGCAGGCATTGGGGTGGTGACTCACAATGTGGATGGGAACCCTGGAGTTTTAGAGTAATTTATGGGGATGCTGAGGAGATGGATTTCATTTAAATACAGTAACTGCCGAAATATTTCTAAGTTAAAAAGTCAACTAGTGGTTAAGTAAATATCCTCTTGACCCCTTTTAACTCTTGTGATGTACCGTTGTTTTAAAGTATTTACTTTGAAATGCTTGAGTCATAAAATGACCCAGGAGAGATGGATTGACCACAGATAGTTAATGCATAGGATTGAGTTGCTTAAAATTTAAACCCCATGCCCATTTTTTATCTAATCTATTGTTCTTTAATTGGATGAATGAGGTTATAAATGGAGGGCTGTGGAGTCTTAAAAAATTTTTTAAAAATGGTTTCATACAGTACTGCAAAAAGCATTAGGGGGAAAAAAAAATTTAGAGAAGAACAGAGATTCCTTCTTGTTTCTATAGAAACCAATAGTGATCAGGAGGGGAGAGGATTTCTTTCAAGTGTTCATTTTAGCGAGGCTGGCTCAGCAGCTCGGCACACTGGAGGGCCAGTGTAAAAAAAACCCACAAACCCTCTAGTGACTGGAGATGCAGTGTTCATGCCCCTGTGATACCAGCTGGAATAAGAATAACACATTGCTGAGAGTTCCTGGTTGGTGCTGCTGTGGGTGAAGGGAGCTCTTTGCACTGCCACATCCCCCAGGGAGTGCAGCCTGGCAGGAGGGCTCCCGGCTGCTGAGCATCACTGAGACAGGGAAACCAGCCGCAGCAGGAACTTGCATGAATCGGATGTTAAAAACAGGGAGAGGACAAAAGATGGGGGAAATACTGAAGGAGAAGTGTGCTGTCCTGTGTCAAAATTAACTATGCTAATTGCTTTGAAGCAATAATCTCCTTTGGTTTTATCGTGACTGAATCATGGCCACTGGAATACCGTGTGTCAAAGCGATTACAGTCAGGACTCAGTGACTTGCCTTTTCAATTGTGATCTTCTTCCTACTATGCCACATAATACATAATCCCCTCTGCAGCAGAATTATATTCTTAATTATGTTCTGTTTTCCTAGTATCACCTCGGTGTTGCCATAAAGAGCAGATCAGGGAAACATTTGAAAACCAGATTCTAAAGCAAATCTAAGTCTTAATCAATACTGTACCTTTAAAATAATTGCAGGATTCTTCTAAATGAAGTTCAGGTCAAATGCAATGTCAAAAATAAGGCAGTTTCAATTTGCTGCAACCTGACAGGTTGAAGAAGTGAGTGAGGAATATCTAGTAACTGGCAAAGACACCTCTGTTTGACATTTACTTTCACATGTAAACAATGGAGCACTGTATATTGGCATCTGAATGTATTAGCTGGTGGTGATCCAAACCCTGGTATGAATTTAGATGGTTTTCCTTTCTGTTTATAAATACATAGTCTTGATAACAAGGGAACATTTACTGCAATCTTGCTCTGCAGTTGTCAGAGCAGAATGAATCATTTTGAAACATAAACCTCCTCAGATCTCAAAAATATCAAGAAAAACATAAAACATAAGGGAAAAGGATTATAAAATACAAATAAAAAAGGTTCTTAACATATTTAGAGGCCTATGGGCTGTAAACACTGTAGATTATCATTAATGAAACTCTCTGCCAAGTACACAAACCACAGTTCGGTAGCAGCTGTTAAGCAAGCATTGTTCAAAGCTGGATAATCCCTTGAACATTATACATCGTGGCTCTGTACCTCTTCCTATTAGTAATCAGATAATTGCCTTGCATTTTCTGTTGCACGTTTTTCTTTTAAAATTCAGTTTCATTCCTCTTTATGTCAAAAGGCTTTATCTTGTAATAATCACTTAGGCAAAAATCCCACAGAGGTCAACAGGCAGGGCTGCGGTCTCCTTTATTTTCTGGAAATCTGGTGTAATACAATTCAGCCCTGTGGTGTTACTTTGGCTTTACAATGGTAAAACAGTGAAGAATCCCACTCTACAAACAAGGTGCCTGCATTGTGGTGTTACCTGATTTATATTTTTTCCTATAAAATCGGCTCTTCTAAGGAATTTGGAAATTAATTTAAGGTGCTTTCTGCAACTGTTTTTTACTTGAAAAATTACTTTGCTGTTACATGTTGGGGAAAGGTGGGGGACTTTCTGATTCCATTTGTCCAAGCATTCAGGCCTCCTAGGAAGGCTTCCCAGGACATGATATGTAAGTATCTTGCAGAAAGAAATTTGGAAATGATGGCAACTGGTTTTTTTTTTTTTTTTTTTTCCAGCGTCAAAGTATCTTTAAGTTATAAGAACACGGAAATAGTGAACCATAGCCCTGGTAATTGTGAGTTCCCTTGAGCTCTACTGGCTATTAGGGTTGAACTGAGAGAGTAGCTTATCTTGCACTTCTGGAATTTCTCATAACCCTACAACAAAGCACTATTGATTTTTCTCAGCTGAGCAGGAGGGGAGGAGGGACTGAAGAAGGTCATATGTAAATGTGCTAAGTTTGATAAACAGCTGGATCAAGTACTACTGAGTCTAGAACCTCACCTGTGCTAAATAAATCCATTTTATAACTCCTGATTTATGTATCTGCTGTTCCCTCTCAATTAGCACATCGTGTCTCTGCACTGGAGTGTTTAGCCTAACAACACTTACTGACACGGGCCATTCGCTTTAAAACCACCCCATCTTTTTGATGGGCATTGGCTTTGCAAGCTATTGGCATCAACTTTCTTAGTCCAAGATTGGGTTCTAATCCGAAAAATCAAAGCAGATGGAGACATAATTCAGAGAGCAGAAAATATGATTCATCCATAAACCTGCAGGGTTGCAGGGACTGTTTCTGTCTAGTACTTAAAATTATTTTACATCACATGGCATAAGCAGAGGTTTGAGAGATGGTGTCACACCCCCCCATGGGCAAGGCATAATGGATATTTTCTAGCTAACATATCTCTGTACACATATAAGAAGAAGAAATTGCTTTTTAGAAAAAAAAAGAGCAACATTTTGTTTTCAAGAGAATCTAGTGCTTTCTGTTCATTGCAGAAGCAATATTATTAAATGCCAGTCAGCAGGAAAAATTAGAAAAGGATGGTCTGAAAGACAAAAAGAAAAGCGTTTCCTCCCCATTTTCCAAAAAAATAAATTACCAGTGGAGCAGGAGCTGTCTTTAGGCAAGGTTTCAGGAGGCAGATTAGATAGCAAAACTATTTCCTTGTTCTAGTGAGAGGCAGTTTCCACTGAAGACAGGAATTTAGAAGTATTTCTAAGGGAAAAGGTCTTGCAGCAAAACTGCAAATTGGGCAGCACTGTGCATAAAGCAGCTAACTCATTGATTCTCCCAGCAAAGTGATAGCAATTAAAAAGGCATCCGTAACCAACAAAGTACAAATGTACTCAGCTCGGTTGCTGAAAGGCAGACATGTATGAAACAATATTGTTATTCTAAAGTGCAACTAAAAGATTTGGAGAAAGTGTTCCTCAGTTGCTTTGTTGTAAGAAACCCCACTCTGTAGAGTATCTGCTGACAGATTTCTTCTAGCATATGCATTGATTTCTAAAAAGCCCCCACCAGTTCTGCAAAGAATCTAACTTTTGGATGAATTTCCTGACATTAGTGTGCTAAGACTGTGCATTTCCATCAAAGAACTTTGACCTCTGTAAGAAGGTTGTGACAGTGCCAGTTTCTGTATGCTGTTTGGTTGCCACCATTTGGGGGTTCCTGATGCGATGATGGGCTTCAACTGGAAGGTTTTCTTGCCTTAACCATCTTTACAGTTGCATGGAACTCTTGCATTACCTTGGCAGTTGTGTGTTCATTTGGATTTGCATTTCTTTAGAATGCAGGATGTGTCGGAATCTGCCAAACTGTGTCAGCAGTACTGCTTCCCAGGAAAGCCAAATAGTCTGTGATTAACTCCACGTTTATAGAGGGTTTAGTGCCAGTGGTGTGCAGTGGTTGGGGGAATTTGCAGGTAACTTGGGTGCTGAACATCAGCTGCAGTGTTAATGCCACTGAAAATGAATTTGTGTTTTACTGTTAGAGATAATGTTGGCCAACTACAAAGGTTGTCCTGTGGTCTTATGCTCTCCTTTTAACTTAAAGGAGCACATTTGTCATACGTGATCTCTAAAGTTCAGATAGATGAGCAATTTTGAGGAATGTTAATCTGTGGGTACTGAGCATGAATATGAAAATAAACCACTTTGCTTCCGTAGTCTATTAATTATTGGCATTTTGCCTTTCATGCAAGTGCAAGGGGACAGAAGAGGTATTGAAAATGGGGAAGGGAGGAATTGGGATAAGAGTCAGATCCCATAGCTAATCTCCATTGTAGTTTTCAGAGAAGCTGCAAAGCAGTTGAATAGAGTAAGGGGTTGAACAGTGCTTTCCAACCCCTACCCTCCTGCTCTTTACCTGCTCATATTCTGGGATGAAACATTGTTTCTGAGAAGTCTAAAACACAGCTGACCTGGTTGCCACGCAAACAGAGTCTGAGGCTTCTCTTCTATTTTAAAAGAAAACAAACCCCAACTGTTCACAGTTCCCCTAGAGTGGAATCCAGGAATGCCTTCAGCGTTTGACTCCAGATGATGGAGGGCTCACAGCTTCAACCGCAACCCCGTCAGCTGCCATTTGTGATTTGGGCTGTCTGGTTTGGATGAAATGAAAGGATTGAAAATCTTCATCTTATTTCAGGGGAAAACACCACCATTCTTCTTGTTGACCAAATGTGGGGACTTTGAGCATAGAATTCCTATTAAAGGATTTTATAAATAAGATAAAACAAAATGCTCTGACTTCCCTACTGGAGAAGATTTGCGAAAGCAAATAGCTGTAGTTGAACTTGGTAGGACATATGCTTTGGACGTTAAAATGCAGAAGATCCACAGCAAAATTAAGAGAGAGTTGGAGGAAGGTGAGATTATTAAAAAATACTATGGGGAAAAAAATGAATCTGAAAGGAAATGGGAGGTGAAAACTAACGCTTTCCTACTAATTTGCCCCCTTCATTCTCTGTTTAATTTAGTAAAGCAGTCATAAACCTTGCTAAACAGTCAAAAAATTAAATGTTGCTGTATAATTTATGGTGGTTACAGGATACATGAGAGTGCACTTTAATTAGCAAATTGCATGTTTATTTTATTTGCTTAGCATATAATTTAGATTGGATAAATGCGCTTTGACTGGCTATGGCACCTTGGTATCCTCATTTCATATAATTTTTAATCACATTGTTTTGGAATTTTATTGCAACATTATACAGTTGATATAACAGTATACAATTAAGTATGCTCAGTTCACACCTTGCTCTTGAGGAAATTACTTTTTATCTGTATTTGGATGGAGCACTTGGTATGGCAAGTGAGAACTTGGGAGTAATAAAGAATGTGCACTGTGGGCGCTGAAGCTGCAATCTGAATAGTAAATAATAATAGTAATGATGGTGCCCTGTTAGGGAAATGTGTTTGGGAGGAGGGAAGAAAAAAAAAACCCACAAATAAACCCTGGAAATAGGCAATTGGAAATGATTATTGTATATAATAGTATATCAGCTATATTATAACAATGTCTTGACATTCCAGCTAAACTGAGGGAGGGTGAGGACTATACCAGGTGCTGTACGTAGCCAGAGAGGGAGAGGAGACAGAGGTGGAGAAAGGGCGAGTAGGTGATGTGGGGTGTTGGGAGATAATCAGGCAAAACTGCCATTTCAGTCCTGGGTCCTGCTCCTGTACCACTGCTACACTGTGACCTGCATCAGGATGCAGACCAGCTTGTAAAACGTTATGAGTGTGAGGAGTACCATAAAGAGACACTACACTGGGAGAGGCATGCACAGGCACAGCGTGTGTTCACGTGATTGAGACTTAAAAATATTTCTGCACTCTTTCATTTGTTTACTGTTGTGTATTTGATCATGCTCAGGGTCAGTCAGGGATCTGTTCATGGTATTCTGACTTGGATAGGCTTTGAATCTGGAGCTGGGTTTTCCCTGTTGTTTGTTTTGCTTTTTTATGTGGCAACAGGACTAAAAGGCGGCTGTATATCCATGCTTGGGGAAATTCAGATTCACCTTGCCAACTGCATTTAAATCCCCACTTCAGGTAAAAGGTCAGCAGCATGTTCAGATATTCTGTAGATGTTACTGGAGAATGTAACAGGAAAGAAAAAACAAATCTATATTTGTTTTCATATCAGAAAATTATTCCCTAAACATACAGATATTAATAGAAAATATTTTTTTTTTTTGCAAGCTAAAATATTGCAGGAAAATAGAGCATTTAATTGAGATCTAGAATATGTCTCAGCAGTGGTGTTTTATATAATGCTTTGACTCACCAAATTCTGCAGAAAAGCTATCATTTTCTTTTACATGATATGGACTTTTTCCGTAAGGGCTGCCTGAGTATTACATATATGCCAATCTGAGATCCCAGGCGACTCTGTGTCGGGAAGATTGATGCTGGGGCAGATTATGCTTTCAGTCACACAGGTATAAATCTGGGGTAACTCTATTGTCTTGCTTTCACTGAGAAGAGGATCTGGCCCACTTTCCTTTCTTCTCTGCCTTTGAGTAATTGGCCCCGTAATGCGCCCGTGCTGCTCTCGTGTGACTGGCACTGATCGCTTGGCTGTGACAGGACGTCGACAGTGGTATGTACTGCTTGAACACTGACATTCCTCACTTTGTTACAGTGTGTTTTGATAACGTTATCTGTAAAGAATGTTCCGTGCACTGATTATGGTTATTAAAACATACAGAGATCAACAGATATGGCAAACAGCTGCTTAGTCACAGCTGATGTGAGAAATTTGATTTAATATAAGTTTCAGAATTTGAAACTATATCCTCTAGAAAAACACAGGCGATTAATCCCTGCTGCATGCAAGGTAGCTGACTTTGTTTAAAATAGGATTATATCTGGATGATAAAGAGATACTAGAATTAAAGCACGGGTTTGAAGATTGCTGAAATATAGAGAAAAAAAGCAAAGAGGAGAGTTTTTCTGTTTGGGTATTTTGTTTGTTTCTTTTTTTTTAACTGATGTACTGGGGTGTTTAAATAATATTTATGGGATCTATCATGCAGATGTCATAGTGCTGCGAGAAAATATCTGTGGTATTTAGAGCCAGCGATGCAGTCCTTTTAAATATCTGTATTGCTCTATAAAGGCAGACGGTGCTTCCCAGCATTCCTTATGGAATGCAGGGAGAATGGCATGGACCTCTTGAATAATTAATATGGTTTTCAGAGCAGTAGTCATGGAAACCCAGGCAGTGTCACATATATGGATTTTAGGAATTAGGCACATTTTGAATTGCACATTTAGCCAAAAAAGAGCATGCTGCAAGTCCTAAAGATCAGAAGCATTTTCTCAGTGAGCCTCTTGTTTATACTGACAAATACAAGAAATACATGTGTGTTATGTATTTTTGGATTTAAATAATATTTGGATGCCTAAAAATTTACATGTAGCGATCTAAAAGGCTGTTAAAGGCAGTAACTGCCATAAGTCATCTTTTAGATGTCTTACTGTCTTTTTTTTTTTTTCTTTCCCTCCCTCTCTTCATCCCAGACCCCTGAAGATATTAGGATGTAGGTTTTAAATGGTATAGCCACTTGCTATTCACTTAAATGACTGCAGCTTTACCACTAAGTTGCTAGGCCCTTTCTATTAGTTCAGTTGTGTGGCTTTTTTATCTGTCTCAAAAAAATGTCTCTTCAGGATCAATATTGTCATTACCTTGGGTGTGTATGTGGAAGAAGTCAACCAGGCAGCAGTGAAAAGCTATCATCCAGTCCTCAGTAATATTGTACGTGTAAAGAATAAAAATACATGGAAGTTATTTATAGACCATAAACCCTCTGGTTTCATAAACCATTTTATACTATTATTTGTCCAAGTCTACAGAGTCTCTCCTGAGTTCACAGCACACTCAAAAGCCTCTGTTCTTTTTTCTGGCTGTTTGAATTGGGAAATTAATTAGAAATACACTTAGCAATTTATGGACATGAAAAAGCCATTTGGCCCAGTAAGCCTGCTTTCTTTTACCTTTTTTCATCCTCATTTTGTTTTGTCGCTCTCTTTCAATCTACTCTCTACTAATAAAAATATCAATCTGTTTCATAAACTCATTGAGACTTTGTGGCAGTAATATTACTTGGCAGCATAATATGGCATATTCATTACTCTCTAAGCAAAATGATTTTTCTTTACATTTTGTGATCCAGATTCCTCAATTAGATGCAACTTGCAGCTTTCATTGAAGTCAATGAGAGTTTTATAGCTGTCACTGATAGCAGATACTGGCTCTTTATTTCCAAATGTGAAATGATGCCCACAGTTTGGGTTTTTTTTATTATTTAAACTGGTAAATTGGTAATGAACAGGTACTCTGCCTTTCCCACATCTCTGTGCTGTATTTAAAATGTTCCTAATATGAAATATCTCTGTGCAGTCACTTAAAAGTTATCTCTTTCCTAGCAAGAAATAAATCCGGCTATGTTGGCCTGTCTTGACAACAAATCTTTCAGTATCCAAGGTGGTTTAAGGTTTTTAAAGTTGCACCCCCTCTATATTAAAACTAACTTACCTGTGTAATGCTTAAAACTGTGGACAGAATTCCAGTTGTGAAGTAGTTATTAGAGAAATCTTCTCACTTCCCATGATTTGTGTTGCAGCCCTTTGTTGATGCATCTCTGTGTCCTTGTTTCCTTGTTGCTTTTTCTTTTACTGCAGCCGTACACAGAACAAATGGCTTCAGAGATTTTTCTACACAAAGCTCTAAATACCTTCCCAGTTGCTCTGAGCACTGTTTGACTGTTCCTTTTCATGTGTATTCCTACTTTCCTGGCTTATTATGCTACAGCACTCTGGCTAAGTTGTCCATCTGTAGACCTCTAAAAAGATGTATGTTAGTGAGGGAAATAGTCATAAAATCAAGAGGATCAACTCAGGAAGATGTGTAAATAACTACTGCCTATTGAAAACTTCTAATTATATGAGGACTTTCAAGACTCAATCCCATAGAGTTGATAATCTTCTCAACTGTAGTGTTTCCTAGGAAGAGTCACAGGGAGTTAATTAAGATGCTGAGTGTCCCTCAGACTTTTAGAGTGATTAGAGAAGTTAAAGTGGAACAAGAATATGGTCCAGCACTGTAGCTGCATGCAAGACAATTTGTTAATGAGTTAAACTGACATTCCCACAAAAGCAGCTTGGGTCACAGAGGAATTGCAACCAATCAAAGAACTTGTTTCCTGAGTGTGTTTTGGCTCTCCTCATTTCCTGCTGCCCCTCAGGTAGGACTCCAGCATGTTAGTGCTATGTACCTTCCTCCTTTGTGAGCTGATACATTTATGCTACCAGTACTTTCCTCAACTCATTCCCACTCGGGGTTGCTATGCTTCCCTACTCGCAGAAGTCATTTAGTGACAAGTTTTACAAAAATCCATTTGCCTCCCAGTTTTAATGCAGAAAGTTATTTAGCAGTCTCAAACAATTGATGCTGCTGTCATATCTCCAAGTAATCTGCAGTACCATCATTGCTGCGACCTTTCAGACCGCGGAATGTAAATCAGATTCTTACCCTCTGGTGGTCTCGGTGACAAACTAAAATTACTCACAGATTGTGTTCAAACAGTGCCTATCAAGTCAGATAACAATGCAAGAAGCGTATCATCGTTCTGGTTGCACTGGCTTATTTCCAACACCATGCCAACTGCAGTGTTTTACAATGCAATCTGTGGTTTGTTGAGAGAAGTGTGTGTACACCTCTGTTAGCTGTCACGGGCTTGCTCATAGCCATTGTGTTCTCCCTGACTTCTACCCCTACTGATGGAAATCCCTTTCTTCTTCTTAGGCCATTAAATCTTTGAAAACATTATTGGCTTTCTGGATTTGGGCTTTATAGATTGACATGTTAGGATAAGATCGTGCCAGGTAATCAGTGGAAGATACTTCACATACCATAGTCTGCCAAGTTTGCATCTTTATTTACAGGGATGTCTTGAATCCCAGGCAGTTGTTTTAACACGTGGAAATTTTAAGTAGGGTGCAATGCCAGGCCCCTGGGAAGATGGCAGGGTTGAAAAGAAGCAAGCGCAGAGTAATGGGGTAGTACTGGGTTATTAAAATCACTGTCTCCTGGCATGATCCCATGCAAAGATGTGTGTGGGTTAGGTTCTCTCCTGCAGAAAGCAATGTGACCATGATGACAAGTTTCATTCATTGCTAAAGAAAGGGTATGATTAGACTGAGGGAATAAGAGGATCAATAAATATGATTTCCACAGAAATTGGTAGGTAGATGAACGAAGAGCACTGGTTTTTAGTTCAACTACTGGTACTTCACATGCGAGACTAACAGCAGCAGTCGTACCATACCTTTGTTAGATTTTTCAACTTTATAATCTGTCTGTTTTCACCAAAAGATCAAACAAAAGGGAAAATATTTGTGTAAGCCAATCTGGGTTTTGACCTCTGGAGCTGTGATTCTCAGAGCACTCACACGGGGCGGGTGGGCTTGAGCTGTAATTCTAATAATGGCATTCACTGTGTTGGGCTTTCTCTGGGATCTCTTTCTCCTCTCAGATGTGTAGTGGAGAAAATCAAGGAGGAGATTATTGATAGTCCATCACTTTTCTCATCTGAAATGATACATTTAAGTGGCTGCAGGAATATCAAAATTTAACACATTTATTTATGGTTTAACAGAAATAAAAATGTGTTTGTTTGGATATCTTGATGTTCATGGTGTTTTCATCATCGGGCCAGAACTGTTTAAAAGGGGCTGGTATGCAGCTAGATTAAAGAGGCTCAAAGCACCGCTGATCTGTCTTTTAGAACATTGTCAGTAGAAGAGACCGTCTGAATGCTGCAGTGTGCCTTAGATCTTGGTTCCATCACCTCACAGTGGAGATCAGGTGAACCACTGTACCTCACAGAGCGAAAGAAACCAAAACCATGGATATTTGCCACAAATCTACATGCCACGTGGCCATTTAAGAGCTCAAATAGGTTGGCATTAGCGGCAGGGAAGTCTGAAAATGCTCTAATCATACCTATCACAGCAGGGCTCTTAGTCCAGTGCTAGGACTATCGTCTTGACAGACTTTGAGAACTTTCTTCTTTAAACATATACAAAGTGGGCACCGGGGGGAAGCTGAAAAGGGGAGGAGGGAGAGGGGAAGACAGAAAAAGCTTTAACTCTGCTGATGTGGCTTCTTTAATTTGCTGTCACTGATGCCACTGATGTTAATTCTGGCAGGGTTAATTATGAGAAATTAAAAAGCTGCTCAGAACAGACTGTACCCTTCGTACTCCAATAAAGAGGCAGCTCTGGCGTGAGAAAATTTCTTCATTAATATACATCCCCAAAGGGCTACTGCATACAGCTTTCTGAATATGAATCATAAACTCCCAGGGACCCTGCAGGAAGCAGGGGAGATAGGATTCAGAGGAGATTGACTGTGTTACTTTTACTGCTTCAGGAGAATGACGCTCAGGCTGGCAGGAAATCACCATGCTGGTGACATTTGGAAAGAAGAATTTATTAATTTGCATGTTGGCATGTTACAAGCTTTGAAATATGGTTTTAAATACGTTTGGTACAGACACTGCTGTATCAATGTTCGGTGTGTCAGTCTGTAATACATGCAGCTGTTAACAGGGAGCTTAGCATAAGCATTGTAATTGTTTACCATTTAGTATTTTGCAGGAATGGCTTTAGGGCATGCATTTATTTCTCAGGAAAATTTCACTGGCTTCTCACAAACTAGACGCTATATACCCTTAACCTAATGCAGTATATTAAATGGCAATGCGGTTATACCAGATACATTGTAGAAAGTAAACCAAGAATACCAGATACAAAATACCACGTACAAATTGTGTATCTATAAAATATAGGCTGAAAAAAGAATGCATCCAAAAATAATAATCTATAATTTATATTAGTATAACTTGGCAAAGCCACGTTACCAAGCAAATATAAGTGCAAATGGAGCTAGATAAAAGTGAAATACCTCAGTGATACTAACTTTCAGCAGAAATAAAGCCCTATTGTTAAAAATATATGCACTTAGACCACTTGCAGTGTAACTCCCTGATGCTGACAGGGTGTTCCAAACTGCTGGTGCAATTTTGACGTCTCTTCCCAGGAAAGGTATTGTGGTCTCTAAGTCCATACAAATTCTGTACAGAGAAAGCAGTTAAAGTTAACTTACAGCACAGAGGTCTAAAAGGAGAGCAGAGGATTAATTTTTATAAGGAAACCTGTCTTTTTTTCCTGTAATTTACAGTGAAGCACCCATACACAATGTGTAACCTTTCATTCAAGAATCTCAACAGTCTTCAGAAATATTAATTAATTAACCTTAATAGCAGCTATAATCCACAAGTATTATTTTGAAACTTGTTGTCAATGGTCACTCAGAGGACTGACAAAAATCAATTGAGATAGACCTCTAAAAAATGAAACATTACTTATAACAATTGAGAGTACTTGGGGACAACCTCTTAGGAGAAGTTATTTAAGCAAATTGCTTTTTCAGGCGGGTTACATTGTATATTGCCATTCTGATTAGCACTGTAACTTTGGGCAGTCTGGAATATGTTAGGATTTGTGGTAATCTACTGCGCATCTGCAGTCCCAGCATGTGGGATCTCTGTGTTGACAGCCCTTTGTATGCAGAGTTAAGCATCCTTGGAAATATAATTTTATTTTCCCAGTTGCTTTGTTAACGTGGAGCCAGAGTTGCAGGTAGACTGAGTGGCACACACAAGGCCACAGTGTGATGTAGTCTGCTGCGACTGAGGAACAAAGTCAGAAAACCCATTTTCTTTGTTCTAACACTGGAATCCCACTTTCTACCTATATAACTAAACATCTGCTATCAAAACTAAGGGAAAGATTAGGTATGTGCCATAAAAATGGCATTTCCTTTGCCACTGAAAAATGACTTTAACATTTCCAGGAATAAAGACCTCCTTTGTTTTCTCCGACTCTAATCCCTGTCTCCAATTTCACCTTAGAAGTGTGTGTCCCTCCCAAACCCTGAATCCCTGCTGTCACCAGCTGTGCATTTCTTGGCAGAAACCCACTTATCAATGTTAAGGATGAACTTTGAGGCTCACTGAATCATTCATTGTAATCCTAATGTAACAAACATAACATTTCAGCAAGATTTCTAATTACCTTTTGACTGTTTTTTTCCTAATGCCCTGTTGCTGTTGGAATGGCTCTCATGGCATACACAGAAATAACATTAGACTGTAAATCTATCAACTGGAGCAGTGGTAGGAAGAAAAAATGTAGAAGGGGAGAAGGTCATTTTTATAATTAGTGTAATATATCAACATGCTAGGAAGCTGAAATGGAAGAAGTTGTTAGAAATGGAAATTTGACTGAAAGGGAAAGTTCATCTGTGAGTCTCTTCTTCCCTACTTCCCTTCTGTCACCTTACTCCCCAAAGCAACCCTTCTGAGAGCTTCTAGGTATACTGTTCTCAGTCTGAATCTGCAACCCAATACACGGGCAGAGTTAGCGGCTCATGCCCTCCTGGAGGATGGCTGCTTTAAAATATTCAGGTAGGAGAGATGGGTACTGTTCTCAAATTACTCTGACCCAATGCTTCTGAAGCCTGGGGGAGTAAAGCAGCAGAGCAGAGCAGGACTGGGTTATGCAGCTGTGCCTTCACTACTTCCCGTTCAGGTCTGTATAGAAAGCCCTGTTTGTGCCTGGACCTTGCTAATTGGTGACCACTGGACACCCAGTAGTTCCCAGCACTAAAGGGGAGGAATAGCAACATGTCTCAGTCTGAAGTCCATGGTGTGGATGGTCAAAGAGTAGTCAGATGAGATAAGCCTTATGTAGTGATACACATGATATCAAGCGGGAATCAATGCACAGGCTACTGTGATTGGGAATGACAGCCCTAAACTGCATTCAAAATCTTTTGATTTCTAGCAGCCTTTCCCAGACATCAGCGTATTATTTAGGCGAAGATCATGAAAACTGCTCTGTTTTCAACTGGATTTTTCATCTAAAATGCAGCTCACTCTCAACTTGTTACTGTCTAAAGAGAATGCTAACACTGCCACATTTCCTCATTAGCTTTGCATAAGACAGACTCCTGTGTCACAGCTGATGGAGCCTTTATGAGCCTTTTAGCCAAATGACTGATGTTTCCCTCGTTATGTCAGATCTGAGGGCACTGCTGGCATCTTTCTTTATTCGCTGTCTAACACCATCAATCGAGCAGCTGCCATGCACCCATGATCAGGCTGATTATTAAAATGTGCTCAGGAGGCTGCCGACACCAATTTTCTTTCATCTGAAGAGGCCAATATACACTGGCTCAAGACGACAGTTATGTACATGGAATATTTAGTGCAGGAACCAGCAGGTAAGATTGAGGCTGATTCTTTACAATCTGGATTCAGTCCACTGGGATTATCATTAAGATGTTAGAGGAACAATGGTGATGTTTGTTTTAGTTTTTCCTCTTTAAATAGGGAAGTTGTTTGTTTTATGGGGAGTGCTTTCTCTAAAACATAGCCCTTCATTTTGTACCTAGATGGCCCTGGTGATGTGGGGTCCCAGCCACTGAAGAGCCTGTTAAGCTTGTGTCCTGTAAAAAATGGGCTCTTGTGGGGTTGTTTACCCCTCAGGTTTATAATAGAAGTTTTGCTCTGCTGTCTCTTCATTCACTGATATGTCAGTCACTTTCAAAGGGAGACAGCCCTTGCCTTCTTTCTGATGCTAATAGTAAATAAAGCCTTCTGCAAATAGTGTAGTTCAGAGCCATGGGCTGACCCAGCATGTTGGGGATTGATCAGGAGCTCAAGCTCACCTGGAGCTTCCCTATGAACAGCAAACACAATGGATTGGCCGCGTGTTCGGCTGGGAACTCAGCTGTTAACCTGCTTCTGTCTTTGGGGTTCCTAACCTGGGATGTCTTCATCTCCAAATAGTAAGTTCAAATCTTTATTTCTAATGCACTTGTCATTTTGATATTTAAGGATGACATGTGAAGGTTTGATTGGGCTTTTTTTAACTGCAAGGAGTTTTTAGGTGGTTGGGTTGTGGCGTTTTTTTCTGTAAGGAATATTTTAAATTTTGTGGTTAGATTAAAGATGTAGTTTTGTCTTAGCCCAACAATGTGGTTGTCTGTGACTAAAAGGTATACCCAAATGCATGTTCCATTAGAGGTTCCTACACACAGGCTCATGTACGTGAATAGAGTATAGCACAAGAGGGAAGGAAGAGAGAAACCTCTGCAGATGTCTGAACATAACAGGCTGCAGAGTGAGGGGGGCTATTACTGACCTCCACAAAGTTCTGTTTGGAAAAAATGGGGACAGCAATTTTATGTTCAGATGTGGTGGATCCCTTCCTCTTGTTCTTGTCCTGCCCAGGCTGTTCACGTGCCCAGGCCTTCGTTTCTCTGTATTATCTTGTAAATAGACTGGTATGCTTCAGAAATGGTTTCTGCCTTTGCGAGACGGTTCATTCTCTCCAGTCCCTGCAGTGATTAGACCCAATCTGTAAATTGGTTGGAGAGGAATTCTAGGAACAGTGCTGTACCCCTCACTTGAAGGAATGTTATACTGTGTTACTCTGATCGTACAGGAAATGCAGACCTGAGCTGTGTCATGCTATTTAAATACATTCATTTTTCCACAGTTCAGTTTTTATTAAAAAAAAAAAAGGTATAAAACTGCCTGGATTCCTTAGGGATGGGGATTCCTCATAGATTGAATGATAATCAAAACCACCCTTAAACTCTTAGTACTGCTAATTAGCTACATGGACTGCTCAGCAGTTAACACTTTTATTGTCTGTCTCAAGTTCACACCCAAGAGGTTATTTTTTCTTGAAGAAAGCCCTCTCTTTAGGGAGAGACTAGAAAGTCCCAGATGAGAGTGACTGAATTACAAGATGCTGAGAGTGAAGCCCCAGTTACTTTGAAACCCATGTTGTTCTTGACGTACCAGTACGAGGGCTTGCTGTGAGAGCTGGTGTACAGACTTGGCGTAACGATGACAATCACAGAAAGAAGAATGTTCTTGTATCACTGGGCAGCCATGTCTCTCCACTGCTTTTAGGTGTGTGCTGTACATTCAAAGACTGTTCAGTTTTTAAACTCTTATTCTCTGAACGCTATAGAATCAACACAAATTCTAATAGTATGGTATTCTGTGGTATTAAGTGAATACTGTTTTCATGGCCCACCTGCTAGTGTAACTAATTAACAGCCATTCTCATTAATTACATTGATCAGGATCATAAAATAATTTCAAATTGCTGAACATGATCAACAGGAGTAAAATGGTTTCACTTTAATCCCTTAATGATTTTTTTCATGATTAATCAAACAAAATATATGTAGTTATTTGATCCATTTTTTTCCTCTTGGAGCTGCAACTCAGGGCAATTACAGTAGACATCAAGTTGGTGCAAACAGAACTACATTTCATCCGGTAGCTAATTAAGCAATAAGGCACAATAGGATAGGAGGGGTGTGAGCATTGTGAGAAAATCACCCCTCTGAGGATTTAAAAAAAAAAAAAAGCACACATGAGGACCTCTGCTCCCCTGGGAATCTGATTATCTTCATTTAACCATGTACCCTGCAATTCTGTTCTTGCTAGCAGGAAGTTCTTTAAGATTTTCTATGCAGCTGAATTAGGGGGAAAGAAAATCTTGCCAGAGTCTGCGAGAAATGGTGAGCTGCAATCTCAGCATCTAACTGGAAGGCTCACCAAATCAGGTATCGTTCACAACTCACAAATACTCAGTCAGCAGATTTTCTCAAGAAAACCAGCATTTACTGCCAGTTTTTGGATGTTGTATAGATCTGTCTTTGACACTGTGTAGCTCCTCTCATGTGGCCTGTGTTCACATTAGCTTCAGGCAGTTGATACACCCTGAACATGGGCTGTTGAACTGGGATGTTAAGAATTGTTGGTTAAACTGTAAAGAAGCTTTGGTATATATATCTGCACAAAATAACATATGAATCTGAAAAAAAAGGTTTACAGTTGTGTTTGTCATAATTTATTATATGCTTATTACTGCTCATTATCCCAAATTACGGAGACATTAACTGTGCTTTGCATGGTCACAGAGCTACAGTGGTTTATAGCCATACTGAGATAGCAGTGTGTTTCTCTACGTGGTAATTCATAGATAGTAAACATATATACATTTGGAAAATAAAAAGCGAGTGGGGGTGGCATCATTTCTGGTAGTTATGTTCACATGAGCAGAGTTGCCCAGACTCAGAGACCATAATGCCCAGGTACTTTGTAAAGACTAGTGATGAGCATCTTCATGCCTGGTATTTCCCAGTCCTGCCTCTATCTGGAGCAGGTGTGGTAGGCTGCTGTTGCGCTCCCCACAGAAACAGAGCTTGAAGAACCGCATGGCAGGAGCACCTTGTGCCCCAACTGCCCTCTCCAACTGGGGATGTGACAGTCAGATTTGGGAGCAGCCTGTTCATCACCTGAGTGGTCCTGATGCTGTGTGGGGTGGGTTGCCCATGGCTTGCCATGCCCCCATATGCACAGAGGAGAATGGGGGGTGGGGGCTGTGATGGACGATGTTGCTACTGGACCTGAACGACCAGACAAATTCAGTAACTTTACCAGGCAAACATTTTGTACTTAAAGCCTGGTGATTTTTTCCTGATTTGATAACTTGTGGTTGGATTTACTGTGGCTTACCCAGCAACAGAAATACAATAGCCTAGTCTGTCATGATAATGCTTTCTGTGTGGTCATAAAGATCCACAGTATTTAACCTAGTTTTGCATGAAATAACTAGATTTAGATCAATCACAGTCATTTTGTAGAAGAGAGAGAGAATATTAACTTGGTCTTGAAATGTGATTAATTCCAATTTGCTGTTTTCAGAGATAAGCGATGCTCACAATCCTGTTAATTAAAAAATTTGGAGTTTTCCATTTTACTTCATGCACTATTTTAAAATGAAATAAGTTTGTCTTTTTGCTTCTTATTATGACTGATGCCTGGCTCGACATGCCACAGGCTTCCTGAAGGAAAAGTAGTGTGTACTTGTTGTGACCCTATGAAATGAAGATAAATGGTCTTATGCAAGATACATTAAAGGCTTTATGACATGCATAAATATACAGTAGATTGTATCCTTTCCATAAAAATGTTCTTAGATTTCTAATATTGTGTTTTAATGCAGTTTTGTTAACAGGATGACAAATAGTAAAAATATGTAGGTATTAAAATAGGATCCCAGATTTGTGTGCTGTTCATTCAACTGTCAGCAATTGCTGCTCCTCAAAGAGCAGTCTGACTTTGACCTTGCTAAATATTCATTTCATGTCTCCACCACTCTGCTTGAGTAAGTCAGGCAACTTTCTATGTGTAGCTGTACTTGGCATGGGTCTGACTGCCATGTGGAAACACTTTTTTGGTCAAGGTTAGGAATGAGCAAGACCTTGTTAAAAAGTAAACAATCACAGGAGTTGAGACTTGCGTGATCTAGGAACACGGGGCTCTTATGAGAACTACTGGTTTCACATCTTATCTGTAGTGCGCAGCAGTTGTCAGGCCTGCGTTATATATTAAGAAGAGGAAATGTCAGTTATTAACATACTGTAAGTGGCCTGGCTAGGAATACAAATTGACCTTTAAACTAAAAGCCACAAAAAAGGGGAGGGGAAATAAAATATAGATTTACTTGATAATTGACTTTAGTTTTTTTACTGAGAGTGTTTGGCATTTGGATTTTACATCTTGCTGATGCTGACTCGGCTACTAATAAAAACAATGATGACAAAACCAATAATTGGCCTTAAAAAAAAGTTTTAGTGTGCTGAGAGTGTATATGGGGGGTGAGGTGTGCAGTGTTTTCTGTCTACACCCCCCTTGCTCTGTGTGCACCCTAAAGCCCTGATTGAAACCCACTGTTGCTAACAAGCTGCACTGTGCAGAAGCGTAAGTCACCCGTTAATGGACAGGTGCTGGGGCAGGTTCTGGGTGTGCCAGAAGTTGTGCATCAGGGACTCCACAGTGCTCAGTCGAGTTGTGTTACTTGATATGAGCTTAGTGTCTGATCCTCTATCCTATTTGGAAAATAAATCTTAGAGCAAATTGTGTGTTTTTAAATTGAGTTGTCTAATTGTTGTTGTTATTCAGGAAAGCAACAGGGTGTAGGGATGTTTATACCTGTAAATATCCAGGTGTTTTGCTCTTTTGAAGTAAGCAGCAGTCAGAGTTGATAAATGTCTTGGCTGGAATTTAGCGACACAATGAACCTCTGTATAGATATCCCACATGGTATCAATTGAAGCTGCATTTAAGACCTAATCGTTGGCCCATACAAGCAGAGGAAAGCTTGGCTAGACAGATGGAAAGAGCTGCTTTAAGAAGGGATCAGAAAAGGCATTGCTACTCGGCTGGCCTAAATCCACTAATCTGATGTTATTATTAGCGATAAGGAACAGCGACCAGGATAAAATCTCATTCTCTGCAAATGTCATTTAAATAGGACTCTGATATTTTCCAGTCAAGTAGACAGGCTTTAGTCAAATAGTGAGCACTTTATTTGTAAATGCAGGAGGAAAAGAAAAGCTTTAGTTCAGCAAGTTCTTAAGATGTCAGCTTACCAGTATTGATTAATCGTTCAGCAGTGGCAGCTGCTTCTTTATTAAAAGCGTAGCTCTCCATACAAAAGATATCAGATGTAGGAAATGTTTGTTGACAATTTACCTTCTCTCACAATGTGGCAAGAACTCCGTCTGTTACACGTTCCCCCTCTTTCTGGCCCTGCAACTCGGATAATACCCATGAAGGAATGAATGTATTAGTCCATCTGCACGAGGTAGATTGTGGCAGCTGGACTCCGCTGGAAATGTCGCTCTGTTTGAAACAGACCTGCAGCAACGGTTCCCAGCGTGGGAATTAATTCATGGAGAGCCAGTGCTGCTTAGGAAAAACCTTTGGTTTGGCTGTGTTACAGGCGTGTTTGGAGCGGAGAGGAAAACATGGCCTGGTGAAGTCAGAGCGAAGAATGAGATGGATGCTGGAATTGCACACGATGAGGGGTGCGACCTAAGGTGCATCACTGCCCATTTGCATTTTGCGTGTTTTAAAACCTTTGATTTCACCTACTGCTAAATGGAATAGTTGCTCTAGTAATTTGTCACACCACACAGACACCAGGAGGTGTATGGACATGGGGACTTACACAGCTCTGCACAGAAAGATGTTCCAAGAGGAGTATTTTCTTACATCTCTCCTTAGATTTAGGACATGGCTCCTCTGATCACATGGACACCCCCCACAGAAAAAGGTAGACAATGAGGTTCATTTCAGGCTGAAATTATACACCTTCAGAGTTCCTCCACTTTGCTGTTTAGTACAGGGAAGCCTGTGTGTTTAGTGTAGGCAGCTGTCTGTCACCTCATTTCTTGAATGTGTTTCTAGAACTAATAAAGTCAAATCCCACCATTAACTGATTGTGGAACAGTGGAAGCAAATACTGCACATGTACTAGGAGCACAAGCCAGGCTTATTGCCCTTTTGCTTTTGTTTCCTTTTCTTGCCAGTTGCATAGCTGAAGAAAGAGTAGCTTTTCCGAGGGATTAGAAGGGATCTTAAGTCACATCAGTGTACATAGTGTCTTTTCTTACAATGTAAGTACAGTTAATAACCAAATATTATTCTTGAAATTTGAATAGTTTCTTTGCTGTACACCACCCTCCACTGACTCTCCTGTCTCCTATTTCCTCTTTTGGCTTTCTCTTTTAATCAGAGCCCTCCTGACATGTTTTTCAGAATTAAAGCAGTTTGATGGATATCCTCTGAATTTGGTCTTAGCTTTCACGGAGGCATGGGAATTAAAATGGATTAAAACCCAGAAACTCATGTCTCACCTTCAGCAAATACATAGCTAGAGAAAGGAAGATGCATCTAAATCCTTGTAATTATTGAATGCTAAGCACTCCCATTCTTGGGTTAGTATTGGGGGGGGGGGGAGGTGAGGGTGTTTGTATGTGCAATACCTCTCATGCTAGTGCATGCTTGATGAGAACATGTCCAGCAGAGCTGGTCATATTAAGCGGAGTTGAAACTATTCAGTATCTGAGCTAGGGCTGAATAAACCAATTAAGGACTTACTCAAATCTTCACTGTCAAGTCTGAATCCTTGGAACACGATAAATTTTTTGATACCTTGTCCTTTTCATTTATATGATTTTGCCTTATACAGCAAGCCAGCTTCTACTAGATATTAGCTGTATGAACTTACTCCTTGAAATCCCAATTTGTAGCTTCTGTTCAGATGAAAACCCAAATTAATTTTTGAGCTCTGAGGTGTTTACCGGTGACTAATTGTCCTAAGCAGTTTGCAGTAGGTGGTAAAATATTCCTTATTAGTCCCTGATCCAGTAACTGCAAGTTTTCAAAAAGATTCTGTGATAGTACTTATATTTTTAAGGTTTCAAAAAAATGAAGTCTCTATGTCAAACACTCAAGCAGACCAGATTTCACTTGTCTTCTGTTGCTACTGAGACTGTGACATTCTGTTTGTCTCAAATGCCTGTAAGGTATGGTTTGGGGTTTAGGTGTTCTGAATTAGTAATTTATGGAGTCATCCAGCAGTAAATTCACCCATTGACCTTTGTTCGTGCTGTCCAACTATTTATGGTTAAGAACCCAACTGGGGCGATCTGTTGGATAATGTATGTTGCTGTGGTGTGTCAGGCATTTCTTTTCATTTAGAAATCAAGATTCGTTTGTAAATGGAGTTTAGAAAATAGCATCTTCTACACTTGCTGACTCCATTTACTTATTGACCTGTTGTACAGAGATCAGTAGGTGACTGTACCATATCTTTTTGTCAAAGGCTTGAATTTTTAAAATAATATTAATTGAAATGTCAAAAACCCTGTTCACTAATGATATTATGTTAAATTGAATAAGCAGTTGCTTAGAATTAGCATTTATTTACTTTACAGTAAAGTACTTTGAAGGCATGTATAGACTCATGTAAGCAAGGGTTTGATATAAATCGATATAGATTGATATAGATATGGCTCAACATTGGCTACATCAATTTCATGTTTGTCTTGCAGATACTGTCACTGCTCTGTTCTTAGCTGGTTTGAGCAGAAACTGGTATTAAATCTCTGCAGTGGATATACAATGTGTCAGTGGTAGTGGGGCAGCCTGGCCCCAGAGGGTAGAGAGTATTTTCACTTGTGATTTGCCATCTCCAGCCAGGGTAAAACTCCAGATGAAAACCATATTTCACTTAGTGCCATTATGCTGCTTGTATAATCTTTATTAAAAACCAAAAATAAAACAGAAAAACAATTCCCCAAAGAAGAAAACCTCAAAACCTCCCACAAATAACCCCCAAACAAATAAGCAAAATCTCCTCAACTCTCCCAGAGCCCTCAACCAAACACCATCTCACTGCCCACCCCCCCCACCCCACCCTGAAAACCCAACCCTACAATGACTTTTTTAAGATGCCAAAGTTCAAAGAATCAAAGTTGCTCTAAGTTCCCATCTGTAAATCACAGTGTGGTAAAAGATCTAATGGTGGCTTTATAGGGAAGTTCTAGGATTAGAGGGCATTCAGTTGCATGAACCCCCTCCAAACTTAACTCCCAAAGCCAAGTGATCATTTAAAATTGTTAAAACCCGTAATTATTGAGACCAGTTGTCTGTTTTTAAATGCCCAATATTGTGAGTGCTAAGATAATGAACTGGAGGAGGGAAGTGCAACAGAGTATTTGGCCACTGATTTTATATGGCACCCCAAATGCATGTGTGAGCTCACTTTCAGTAACTGTGGAGTCAAGAATTACTGAAGTTTGGGAAAACCTTCTTTTCCTTTTAATTAAGAGACAGTATTTAAAATGTACAGTGTGAGGGCCATGTTTTATTGGCTTGGGCGCAATCTGCCAGATGTCTTCTGCCAGCAATGCCCCTTTCTAATGGGAGGCACTCCACAGTGGCCAGTAGGAAATGCCTGCTGCCTTAGGCTGAGGTGGGAATGCAGAGGGATCCTTCCCAACCCATGTTGATGGATTTTATAGACACAATTGTGTATTATTTTCCAAAACACGTCCAGAACATAAGATGGTTTTGGTGTTAGCTCCTAGGGACTACAGGAATGCAAATTGAGAGCACTGTATTTATGAAATAAAAATAGGTGCTGGTCTGAAGCTGTCTGCTAGAGTAGAAATGAATTTTAAATTACATGTGCCTGAGGCTTTACCTTACTTGCCGTGGGCAAGGCAGATCCTCCAGCCATGGCACTGTATGCACAACTATGCTACTAACAAAACACTGCTTTGGGAATAACTGAACCTATACATTTTGTTAAGCTTTTCCTTCTGCTGAAAAAATATTACCAGGTGATTTTTTTTCCTTGCCATCCTTCCTGCATTTTTCCTCTGTCATGCTCAAGTTAATGCAGAATTAAACACAAGCCTGAACTTCCACTCTGGCTGAAAGCAGTGCTCTGCTAATGCCATCTATGAATCTGAAGCTATGAGCCAGATTAATGGAAATGAGATGTTCCACTTTTCCACTGGCCCTAAAAGTGATTCCCTGCCTGGCGGGGTGAGTGCAGAGGAGACTTGCTTTCTGCTTAGTGTAATTATAAAATCCAGCCAGACCAGCAGCACTTGAAAATATCAGCTTCCAGAATCAGCAGGATCAAAATACCAGCCCAGTCTTGTACATCCTACTTTTTATTTTTCTTGGAGCTCTTTGGTGACACTTGTATTTTTGAGAGGAGGATTAAAAAGATGTTTTTATATGCTGATTACACAGGTTTTTAATCAGTAGTGATATGTGGAAGCTTGTAAGCAGGAGAAAAAATACAGTACTTTAAGGCTTGGTTTGGGGTTTTTTTGGTATATGCTTTTCAGTGCCTGGTAAGAAGTATCTCTGCTAAATTGGAAAGATGCTGCAGCTGCCGAATACAGCTGTTGGCTGGAGTGGGATTGCTCGTGTGAGTAAGGGCAAGTTCAGGTCTTTTTTGTCTTACTTCTGCCTGTGCTTCCTAGGAATATTACATGTCTTTTGGCAATGGTAATTTCAAATGATGAAACTAGCACTGGAGAGTTTAGTATTTACAAAAACTCAGTATAATAAAGAGCTCTAGAGATTTGATTCGTAAGTCCTGAAAGCAAGTATAAAAACCTCCCACATCCATGAATGTATGTTGAGCAGAAATGAAACATTTAGATTTTGCTTCTCTTTTTCTATTTGTGCCTTTAGGGGGCTGTAGTAGAAATGGAATACATAATGTATTGACAGGAGGTATATATTCCACTTGTGAGTAAGGCTCTGAATCCTCTTGGCTTCACTGTTTCTGAATCATCATGTCTTTCCTCAGTGGGGAGATAAATATGGTATTCACTTCAACCCATTTAGCCCATTATTCATTTATATAAAGCAGGACCAATTAAGACATTCTTTTGTGTATTTGCACATTCTACATATGGAGCAAAAGGGAGTTAAAAATATCTGTTGCATCAAATGTGACAGGATGCTCTCTGAATACTGAACAACATTACTCCTGCAACTCCTCTAAGCAGCAAACTGACATTGGGGAACTGCTGAAATACACAAATAGATGCTTGTTTGGTTTTGTTTGCTCCATTTCTAACATGTGAGATTCATAGTCACCCACTCACTTATCTAAAAAAGTGCAGTCCTTTCCACTTTGACCCGCTGCTGAGTAGATGGTGTATAGGAAGAGCTGTATGCTGTGGACAGAGGCAGGAGTGACCAAATAGTTTCTGAGGCAGATGTCTGTATTCCAGGAGGAATCTGTATTAGGTAGTGCTGGTGTATCAGAATGAATTATTTTATTGGTATTGCTGCTTTCTTTCAGAACATGTGTTTTGACTTTTTGTTCGGTCTCTGAGAGTTTGAGAATAAAATAAATTTTAAAATAAAATAATAAAACCCCCCTAAGAAATTCCTGCTATTGCAGGCTTAAGGAAATAAGCCAAAATATACATTTTCAATTCCAACAACATTTCAGAATGGTATAAGTCTCTGTTGGCTTAAGTGATTCTTGGCACAAAATGCTGATTATATATGTCTCAAGGAGACAATCAGCATGTTCGTACAAAAGTCTCAATCCCTAAAACACAATAACATGTGGTTGCCACTAAAGATTTGCTGTCGAAATAGATAAGAAAAGTTCTTCTGGATTACGATATGGGGCTTTACATTGAAAAGCTTTGTTTTGCATTAGAAGGTAGTTTGTGGCATTGTGAAGTGATGAAATGGTATGCAGCATAATACACTTTGAATGGAAAGGAAATACAATAAGATATAAACTGGCTTGATGGTATTTTTTCCTAGCAACTCAGCAATATTTAACTGTTGCATTGCTGCCTGAAACAAGTCAGTCCAGGCCTTGCTGAGGAAGATGTGGTGGAGTGCGAAGCTTTTCCGCGAGGCTTCATGTTCTGCAGCGTGGCCTGGTTGCAGATGGGCAGCTGCAGCTTTTGGGGAAGGGGCTGTCTAGGGGAAGGCAGTGGAATTGTTCAATGTGGTTTGGTGGGTCAGAACGTGTATGAGTACCTCCTGTCATGTGGATGGTATAACAGTGATGCATTTGGGTGCGTTGCTTTGTATTTTTTAAGTCTGTTGGGCTGAGTTTTATGTTCTTCACCTAAGATCCTTCCCAGAGCTGTCTGTATTGTGGCTTAGAACTTCAGTGTTTTTTCTGTGTCCAAGGTTGTGAATGTCAGTTTGAACACATGCTGGAAATTTCTGGTTGTGCAGTTCTGCTGTGCTCCTGGGATGAGTGTAGTGGGATTGGAAGAGACCATTTGGGAACAGATCCTACTGCCTCAGCAGCTCAGGCCCCAGAAGCGTGCCCACAGTGTCGAGTGAGGAGCCCATCCACTGGGCCACAGAGGGCAAAAGCAGAGGAGAGTTGTGCTTCTTGGCTGGAGAAGGCTTTGTTTCATCCCTCCTACCAGGGCATGACCCCCTGTGCTGTAGTGTACCTTTAAGAAAGGCTTCCAGTGCCTGCTTAAAGGCTGCAAATGGCAGTGAATCCCCTGCTTTTCTAGTTAAGTTGTTAAATAGTTACTATTTTGTTATTGTTGAAAATTGATGCTACATAAACTGTTTTGAATTTGACTGGCTTCAGCTTCCAAGCACTGGATCTTGTTACACCTTTTTCTGCTAGATTAAATACCCATCTGCTCTCAGCAATCTCTTTCCTGTGTAAGTATTCATAGTCTGTGATCAGGTTGCCTCTTAACCTTCTCTGTTATGAACTAAATAGACTGAGCTGTAGTCTCTCCTTGTAAGGCAAGTTCTTCCAGGCACTCTAATCGTTCTTGTAGCTCTTGTCTGAATCCCTTCCATGTGTTGCAGGAGGTAGGGAATAAACCAGCTAAGCAGGGGAGGCCCACTTTTGTAGTTTGGTATCAGGAATTGTTCATTCCTGTTGAGACGATGGAGAGGTACGTCATGATGCAGATGAAAGTGTGTTTCATCTGGCAAATGTGTCTCTGTCAAGCATCACTTTTCTAAAAAATCCTGTCTCTTCAGTCAATGGCAGAAATTCAAACTAAACCTGTAGGTGCTTTTCCTTCTTGGTCCCTCTGTCATATACATTTCCCAACATGTCCCAGTATTCACCTGTATGGATCTAGTGACCCCCGATCCTACCCAATGTCTATGGTAAATTTTTGATAATTGCTTTGGATGATGCTGTGAGAGGTTCCCCATGGAAGCACCTTGATAACTGCAAGATATTAATTATTTTAAGAATATTTTTTAAATAATATGTGTATTTTTATCACTTTAAATATACGTAACGTACTGCTGATCTGCAAAACAAATCATCTGTATGCACGGCTTAGCTGACCTGTTATTATGGCTTTTCTGGCCAACTTTAGGGCACAAGGCAGTCATAGTTTCTTATTTGATACAACTGTAAACCAGTGAATTAAGAGGGATCATCTGTCTCCCTCTTTCTGTTTCTCGTTTGCTAAATAGCAAAATAACTACCTATAGGCAGTCAGGACTGTATCTTCATGGCATGCAATTAAAGAAGATTTTACTGTATGCAGATTCTATTTAGAATAAACAACAAATGTGAATAATTGAAGATCTTAGTGAGGTCTTCATATTGATTGTATTGCCAGTGGTTTGTTTGTGCTGAGCATTTGGGATTCGATAGAAATATGTGGTAAATATGTTCTGCTTTAATGCTGCTCACATTTAAACATTGTTAGGATGAAGCTTGAATTATTGAAGAATCAGAACGACTAATCCTTGATAAAATCAGAATGCTTAAAAAAGTTAAAGCGAATCCTTTGTCCTTCAGGTTATATGACCTGAAAATAAAAGTATGCAAAAAGATTTAATAAAACATAGGCTACCCCGTGTGAGAGCTCTCTCAAGGCTTTTCAAGGAGTAAATGGTTACCATTACCAGAGGTAATGTACTTCATTTGCTTTCCTAAGAAGCTACTTTGATATTAAGCGAAACTCCTGAGCTAGGATTAGAATTTAAACTCCTGTAGGGTATTTCATCTTGCGCCCTAACAGACCAGCAGCTTGTTTGATTCTGAGGTCAACTGTATTACTGGGCATTAAACTGGCTTTAATAATTTCAGTGTTACTTGATTTTTCAAAAAATATTTTTTTTCTTTTAGTTTGTGGAGCTTCCATACTGATTTTAAGCTGTTACGTGCTGTGATTGCAGAGTCGCCGATGGCTCTGTTCAGTTTCCCACTTAAAATATCCTACATATAGTATATTACTAATATATATTAATCTCTCTAACTGGTTCTGCATTTTAAGTGATTTTTTTAATTGTAAATATGAAACTATGCATGATTTCTTTACTGTAACACAGCTGTAGCTTCCCCCTAGAGTACTTCTCTGAGCAGTTTCCTAAGGGAATAGTAATACATGGGTGTTTGAGGGTGAAGAGATTCCAACCCACCCCCACCTTCTTAATAATGATTCAGTGGAATTACCTATGTAAAGAAGGTACCATATGTATTTATGTGTGTAGGTTTAAAAATAATTCATACTTGGGTGTTACGTTATGTATTTTGATGTGATTTTGATAAATACTCTCTATATGTTTGCGAAGTAAAGTCATTGTTTGAATGCACTAGGGCCTGATTTAGTGTTAGCTGAGGTCAGCAGAGAGCTTCCACTTCATTTTGAAGGGATTTCGTTCTGGTGCACAGAGAGGGGAAAGTTGATCCACAAGACTGTTGAGCTGTGCTTGGGATAGAAAGAATAGAAACTGCACACTGGAATGTGGTACTTGCCTTTTAGGCACCTGAAGGAGATGATGACCCACTGGAAATAGAAACAAATATATTCTTGCCGTTTTTGCAATTTCAATTTCCATGTTGTATGAGAAAACTGTAGCCCATTAAAGGGATTGCTTCTTCTGAGAGTCACTTTCCCTTTCCCTCCTTTAAAACACTGCAACAGTTTCAACACAGAAGATACCTCTTTGCCTCCTGGGTTTTTCAAGCTCTTACAGGTATGATTTTTACATGATATTTCCTTTAAATTTCCCCCTCTGGTAGCCCAAGTGGTAGGAGGTGTAAGCTGGGGGCATTTAAGAAATTGATGTGGTGTAAATGCAGCTACATGCACATAACCTGCTCTGAAATCTGGCTCGATTTAACAAACAAAAACCCCTCAGCAAAGATGTCCTTTTGGAGTTTAACACTGGGGCTCTGTGTTGACAAGTGAAGGTAAGAATATTGAATGTAAACATCACCTATCCCCCTCTTCCACAAAGAAATGCCATCATCTTAATGTATAAAAATCTTATGTATGGCATGGCAGATGAGTTTGAAGCAAGAATATGGCTGCTTTTTGTTATATGCATACATTGATTTCGTTTAATTGTAAGTGTAAAGCAGAGATGGGAATTTCATCAGGTACCATACCCCCTTGGACATGCTGTATGCAAAAGACTGGCAGATAAATACATTAAGCATTCATATCAGATGCTGGTTTTGTAGGTAGAAATGAAAACTATTCAACTTCCGGTTTATCACAGTCAAGTTATATCTGAAAGCATTTTACTGTATGAGTGAGGGATTACATTCTGACCTACCTATTTGTTGGTGTTTATCAGTCACTTAGCTGACAATAGGAGTGCTCCAACATGTCACGTTCTGTGCCGCTGCACAAGTAATAACAGTATTTCCAGTTCTCACAAATTATGATTATTACCTAACTGCTGATGACTGTTCTGTTTTCCTAGTCTGTTTTCCTGGAAAGCTTTTTTTTGCTGCCATAAGTCTCTGCATGCTTCCCCACAATCCTGCTGCTCTCCAGTAGAGTTCTGTTGGTGTTTGCTGGATTAGCAGGCTAATTTGCTTTCCTGGCATGTTTTGCTTGTCCATGGGGACAGGATGCTCAAAAGAAAGGGCTAACCTGGTACATCAAGGCACAGAAACTAGTAACTAGCTTTAGTTCTGAGTTTGAACCTGCCGGCACTGAACTGCACGGTCTTCAAGAATAGTAAGATTGATGTGTCTGTTGGTAGTTTAACATGCCAGCCTAGCCTGCTTCCAAACTGAGTTGTAGTGTTGTTATCCTTGGGTGACAGATACATGCAGTGATGGTGATCTTTGACCTGCATACAATAAGTCAAAGGAACAAAGAAAAACTTCAAAGAACATGAGTGTGCCCAATGTTTTCAAGCTTATGAGAACAATGTAGTGTTAATGTGAGTATTGTGGAGATATAATCACTTCATCTGTACCTTGGCACGTTTTTGGAATTAGAAATCAGACAATCTTTTTCATTTTAGAGCTAGAATTTCTGTCTCTCCTTTTCCTTTTTTTTTTCAGAAATCAATACTATGCTTTGATTTTCTTTTAATATTTTGCATATCACATACTCTGATTTATCACAAAAATGTATGTTGCATATACAACTAGTAAAGAGCACTTATGGCCCCCATTTTTGACAGAACAAGTCATTTGAGACAGCTGCAGTAAAATTTTCCCAATTCAGACTAATGATCAGTAGAGTGATGGCAAATTCCAGAATTTTCTGATGGGGGGAGCCAGCAAACAGCCATAAAACCTAGAACAAATGCATCCTATAATGTACTGTGTTCATTTATTTCATACCATAAGGATAGTTTTGTTTTAATTATTTATGATAATAAACTTCTGAGTAAAGGCATTCTGCTATATTTTTTGATGATAATGAAACTTGAGTGATGCAGGGCCTCTCCACAGCATCCTGGTATTAAACGTGTCTTGCAAACAAAATAAGGAGTTGCTCATATGCTCTTTTAAGGATTTTTTTTGCTATTAAGTAGGGGTTGAAAGCTTGTTTTCTTTTTCTCTCCTGTCTTTTTCTTCTCCTCAAGATAAAACAGGAGCCTAATGCTGTTTCATGTATCAGAAATTCACACTGTTAAAAAGAAACTCTTAATTAAGGCTTGGTATCCTGCACTTTTTAATGTATGAGTGCTCGTGGAAAGCATCTTAAAGAACCTTTCCAAATGTTCTCTGTAAGCATAGAGGGAGCATAAAAAATTTTACCCACTGGCTGCATTTATTGTCATGCTAAGGGGAAAAGAAAGGGGGGGGTGTGTGTGTGTAAATACAACTAAAAAGGCCTCTGCAAGTCACCTGTAAAGTCTATGTGCAAATTATGGCCAGTGCAACTCAGAGGCTCTGCAGTAGTTCACTTCTAGCAGTGTGATTTTTTTTTTTTTTTATTCTTATTTTAAAACTTTTTTTAATTGGTGATCCATCTAAGCCAAAGCTATTGAAGCAAAAGGCATTTCCTGGGGAATTAATGATTGGATGGGAGGAGTTGATAACATAAAGTACAAGTGAGGGCCAGCTATCCCAGCCCATCATTAGTCTGCAGAAAATGTACTGAGGTCACTGATTTAGCGATTCTTTTAATTTTTTGAAGTAAAAAAAGAATAAAGAACGGTACCAATTTGCTGTCTGCATTTTTAATGATGTTCAAATAGTGTGCTTAGATGGACAGGTTCACGTACTACACAGTTCTTAAGATCTCAATAAATAATAATATATGGAGCATTTGTCAAAAAAATAATGCCTCCCTACTAACCAATTGGAGTACTTTAAAATTTGTTAATATTTTATTAAATTAATAATTATTAATTTGCCAAGTGCTAAAATTGAACTCTGACTCTGGTGGTGGCTGTGATGGTATTTACAACTAGAAAGAGACAACCACTATAAACAGAATATTAATGGTAAGATTCAGCTTAGGTTTTAGCCCTTACAACATGATACGTGGGGGTATATTTTCTGGTAGGTAGTGCAAGCTGAGGTGCTGTAATAGTAGCTCTTTACCATTAAAAAGGGAGGTTAATCAAGTTGCAGGTGACGGGACTATGGCATAGGAAGTGGTTCCACTCCCACTACTGCCATTGGCTCGTCCTGTGGCCATGAGCAAGCCCTTTAACCTCACCATGCCTCAGTTTCTCAATTCAGAATGCATGTTGGTAATGGCAGTTAGCTGCTTAACCAGTGTTTGCACATTATTCTGAATTAATAGCTGTTAGGAGAGCCTTTGTTCCCTGTTGTTGTTGTTACCAAATCTGTAAATGTTAACAGTGGAAAAAAACAAGTGATTTATCAGATGAATCACAGGTTCTCATCGTTTGATGTGGCAGACAGTCCCACCTTCTCCCTTCTCTTGATGTTCCGTCAGCATTGTGGGATGGAGGCCTGTAAAACGCTGTCTTCTAAATCAGATCTGGCTACAAAATCCTATTTAGTCTAATACTCTGATGTGATTGTGCTGTAATCCAGTGAATTAATAGGAAAATGTTTAAAAAGTGGGAAAACTGTATATTTTTCAAGGAAATAATTCAGAATCTGTGTAGAACTGGGGAATGTAGTTGGTAGTTTCCTCAGGGGTCAGTCTTGATGGGTTGACCTGACAAACCTGTGAGAGCAGTAAGTATGGGTAGACCTGCTCTCCATAAAGGCAAGCTGAGGTGTGGAGGGACCAAGATTATTTCTGTTCTGGTAGTGAAATGCCGACACAGAGGAGTAAAGAATCCAAGGAGTCATATAAGCAGATGCTTTTATATTTATAGAGTATATTCCTCCTGATATTAATTTGGTACAATACCAATTAAAAGAACATAAAGCTGTAGTCCTGTCTTCAGACTGCTGCTTAATGAGTTTAATACCTGGCCCACGATGGTGAAGAGATCCACACAGCCACAGCCAGATGACCTCCCTGAAGCCGAAATCATTAATTAAAATGTTTAAATCATCAACATAAGTAAAGGTGGATGTGAAAAGTGGCTATACACGTGCAGTCACGGGGCTCATAGCTAGTGATGTGCAAATTGCTGTAGAGGCTTAGTTTTGAGGGGCTGTGCCCTCCTGGCTGATGTGCTGATGTGCATTTGGCCAGGGCTGACTGATCCTGGAGGCACTGGCTGGTATCTGCTGGTGCCCAGCATGGCAGCCTTGCTGGGACCTACTTTTCTGAGCGTTTGGGCTGTGCTGGCCATGGAGATGAGCTACCTTAGAGTAAGGTTAACCCTTCTCATGGGAAATTTTTACTTGGTGTTTAACTTAATGTTAGGCTTGCTTAATTTTGCTCCTTCCATCAGCTCTTTCAGGGCATGTTGTCTGATGTGGGTGCTTGTGATTCAGGAGGCCAGGCTAGGTCTGTCAGGGCCCTTGGTTTTGTCTCTCAGGCTTGTCTTAACCATAGGTGGGTGTTTTGTGGCTATAAAATCCACTTTGTAGGATTGTTTGCTCGAACAGATGTTACATTGGCTTTAGTGCTATAATTATTGTTTATTTATGTCTAGTTGCTTGAAACTCACATTTAAAGAATGACAGGTTCTGGGGTAATACAGAAATGGGGTGCGGGGGTGAATTACATACAGTATGTTAAGTTAATGTGAGAAAAATAATCCACGTTGTCAAAACCAGAGAATCCTTCCTAGACCGACAGTAATATACACTTTTTTTTTGTTAGGCTTTCAGTGTAGCAATGCAAGACTTTCAAGTGGAAAATTGTTAATTTACTATAATGAATTGAAATGTGAAAAAACAAATATTTAGTTAATTGCCTCATAAATCTGTCTGTTACTATCAGTGGAATTAAATTGATAAACAGTTCTTTAAAATTAATTTCCACATGTCAATGTGCAGATTTTATTTTATTTTATTCAAACCCCATTAGGTATTTGTATGAAAGAAAACATAAATTTGTATTTCTGTCACATTAAAGAGCGTGTGTGACAAAACACACATTTCCTACCGTGGGTACTGAGGTTTTAATACATTTGGCATAATGAGGAGCGCTCAATGTTAGTTATTTTCAAAGGCAATACCAGCTGAAAAGTGGAAATGCATCATATTTTCATGATTGTATCATGTAGCTGTACTGCCAATACAGCTTAACTCAGAGTCCTTTAGCTGTTGGGGTCAGAGGACCCTGAACATGCTGCTTGAAGGTCACATGTGGTTTGGTGCTGTTGGCAGTGCTGAAAGGGCTTCCGGTGGCTGAGGGATAGGTGGGCACTCTCAGGGGGACTATGAAGCTTATTTCTGATCACTGCCAGAATGGGAATTCCTGGTGAGATAAGAAGGTCGGTGTTTTACATTACTGGGACGATATTGCCTCTGCAGCCACAACTTTTCCTGGTTTCCAGCCTGCTGCAGTTGCTCTTTCAGGCCCATGGTATGAAAGGAGGTGGGAAGCAGCGTGCTTTTGTACTTTAATCACCTAATGACATTATGCCCCGTACAGTATCAGTTTGTCAAACTAAGTGGGGCACTACACAAAATTAAATCATTTGATACACTCCATCCTTCCAGCAAATGTAATAAGAACATCCTTGCTGACCTCTCCTAGTGACATTCAGCAGGAGAAAACTTGTCTCACGGTGTATGACCCAATGTTCTGGAAACACACATAAAGATAATTCCTCCTTGCTGTACAGTATTCATAGATAGTCTTAAATTTCAGCTTGATAGTTGTCATCTCAGACTGTAGTGGTGGATGATTGGTTGCATGTTGCAGCTGGTCTTACAGTGAAGTTTAAGGTCTGAGAGTCCAGACTCCTCAGTTTTCATCGCACAGCCATCTCTTATTTCTTGAATGACCGTCATCAACTTGCTTAAACTTTCATTCCCTCAGTTGTTTTGCTTGACAGTAGTTGCTCCTTCACAGAGGTGTAATCAGGCGTGGCTTGCTCTGATTCATAAAGAGCTTTGAGATCCCCAAAGATGCTAGCTAGAGGGGAAAAAATATTAGTGGTAACAGTGACCTGTAAGACTTCAGAGGAAGGAGATTGCAAACACCTTTTCATTTAGTTTTAATAATACTTTAACAATCAAAAGAAGAAATGTAATGTTTAATATTTAAACAAAATCACATTCACTTTCTTCTCATGTTAAGTGAGTATTAAAGCAGGATGGAAACTAGTTTACATATTTTTTTACACTAGACTATTTTATTATTAAATACTGAAATGTGCTGGACTTGGCCAGCCTCCAATGTATATGACTCAGTTACATTGCATTTTAATATTTTCATGTTACATAGTATCAGACAAATGGCTGATGGTGGGGAATTAAAAAAGGATGCGCTTTTATTAAGTAACACATTGTGTTCCTGTTATGAAAATAAGTGATACTCATTTGGTGATTGACAGCAGAAGGGACAAAAATAGCAAAAACATAAAGGGTTTGGTGTGTAAGTACTAAAGGATCTAGTATTTGGGATGTGGAAATCCATGTGCCTGATCTTGAAAATGCATGGTGGTGTTAGTGCCATGAGGTGATTCTCCAGAGAAGGAAGAGCACAGGAGCTTTCTGTGTCTAATAAATGTAGGTGCCCCAAAAAAATTGCATGTGAATTGTTTTCTCACATATTCAATGAAATACAATCAATCTCGTTAAGTAGAGTTCTCAGACCTACAGGAGTGGTAACCCCAGTTTGAGATACCACAATAATTTTCAGATGAATTATGAAACTCCTTGCCACCGAGTCTTCTGTTTGCGAGCATTCTTTGCAGAAAAGTCATCTTTTGAGAAGTGTCTTGTGGAGATGTTGAAGACAAAAGATTCCAGCCTCATGTGCCAAAAATGTCTCAGGGCAATGTCACTATTTTGGGGAATGTTTGGCTCCGTTCCTAGGGGTTTTACTGGACATTTGCTGTCGTCAGAGGTGGGATGGGTTAAAGGGAGCTTTGGTCTTACTTTCTTCTGGAAATTTGGCCTTAAATGGCCATGTTTTCTTTATTGTGATATTTCTGCCATTCATGAAGTCAGCTATACCTGAGCTATACTGAAAACATAATTGGGGAAAAAGATACAGTTCCTGCTTGGCTCTGGAAACTGCAGTACTGGGATAATCATTTGCGTCACACCCAACTTAAAAATTCAAATAATTTCAGACATGAGGATGTAGTTTTGGCCAGTCTAAAGAAGATTGTGTTATGACTTGGCTGTGTTGAAAAAAAGTTAAATTATTTTACTCTTTTTTTTTTTTTTTTTTTTTTTAAGTGCTCATTTTAGCTTTCCCAGGGCAGGTTTCAACCTACTGTCAGTAACACCTACGTGCTGTATCCCTATTAGCACAGCATTCCCATGTTTAGTTAAATTTAAAGGTGGTGTTTTTTCAGGGAGCATGGTGCATTCACTTTGTTTTAGTGCCAGGGTCTGTGATCTGGTGCATGTATTGGTGCTTACTGTGGGACAGAGGCAGATTTGATTATTCCCCAGTCAGTTGATTCAGATGTGATATGTACAGTCTGTAACATCGCTACAAAAAATAACAAAATTGTGCTTTAGCTTAAAGCAGTAACAGCCTGTGGGGTAGGCTGGGTACCTTTTATTTCCCACTTAATGTTTTAATTTTTTTTAAAAAAGAAATTCCTACATTTAATTTAATTTGCATTTGTTCACCAGGAAGTCTATGCAGTCGATCTCTGTTGTAAATAATGATCATGAAAGCTCTGTAGCTCTGGCATGTGCTGGTTTGTACTTGAGGATTTTTAAACTCTTGGCTGTGGATTAAAAAAAATTTCTGTTAGTATGAGAAATGTAACAGAAAAGCTAGTTTATACCAGTAAGTTGCTGCTGCTTAGAGCTGGCTGTGTTATGAGACCTGGCTTTTGTGTCGTTATTAAATGGCTAGGTCCCATCTAACCCTCATTGAATTCACTGGGAAAATTGCCAGTAGCATCAGTTGAAGTTGAACTCTGCCCTTAGAGAGGATGTAAACCTCAGTGATGCTGATGAACTTTGTGCTGCTTTGGCTAAATTATTTTGTCATACTTTATACTCTGTTTATAGATGAGGAATAAACATGATATGCTTGCTGAAGACGTGAACAGTATTTGTTATAGATTATCTACCTCACTAGAAGCCGATGATGATAATCCATTGACCTGTTGACTGTGAATCAATTTAGGAAAAATAAGTACAAAAACACTATTGTTTCTTAAACTGTGTGTAACAGGCACCTTGTTGCTATGAGGCTTTTTAAGGTTTAGTAGAAGGCGGCTTACAATTTGGAGTTGGAAACGTTCTAGGTTCTTTCCAAGCTGATGACCGTTAAGTCTCATGAGTCTCACGAAGCTATGAAATCAAGTGCATCTTCTGCAGTTTTCAGTGCCCAAGATGGGCAGAAGCACTGAAAAGAGGTTGCATGTTTACTTGAATTTGAAGCAAGAACACTTTGCATTTATTTGATCATCTCTTTCTTTTCCAGTAGATGTTACTGCCACAAATGGAGGCAATTCTGTTGGGTTTCAAACAAGAGAAGAATACTTTATTTAGAAGATAATTTCTCTAGCCAAAGTGTCCTAAATGCCAATCAATTAAATTATATTAGGCTTATACTACTATTTTTCTGTGCATTGGGGTCTCTGAATCAGTGTGTATGTGTGCGCTGCGCTGAGAGATCTGCTTAACATTTCTTCAGTCTAAAATGGGTGAATGAAATAGTCATCCCACTGAACTCTTAATTTTCCTGTGGTGGCATTCTTCAGCATACGTTAAGTTTAAGAACATGTGGTTAAAGAGCTGCACAGCGTGTGAAAATGCTCAAGGGAGTAGAGATGCCTGTTAGTAAATGAATGCGTTTATTAGAGCTGTAGGAGTAGCATGGAAGCACTTCTGTGATAAAATACTCCAGCAGTTGAGTCTGCGATTTGTCTGTCTCCAAAAGGTTGTGTTAATCAGGGATTGTTTGTAAGGGTTTTTATGAAGGCTAGATTTATTTCTGATAGCAGTCTATCGCGTATCATTGCCGATGTGTCAAGAAAATACAAATGTGTGGACTCCATTTTTAAGGGAGCATCCTATGGGTGCCCAGGACAGTTTTGAATAGCAATATTAAATAAAAATTTAAATTCTAAATATGGAAAGAGGTAAAGAGGAAATTAGAGTTCCAAGATGGTTTTCTGCTCAGATGTAAGAAAGCAACCTGTACACATTATGTGATAAGAAATTAAAGTTTTATGCTTCCTTATATTAAAATATATTAAAATCTTTGGAAGTGGTACATGTATAAAAAGAAATTTGGACATTTTCAGGAGGCTTTTCATAATTTGAGGTATCTAGGTGAAGGAATACCAGACTGTAATAAGCATTGTCAGAAGATATTTAGTTGCATCAAATTAGTGTAATGCCTCAGGAGTAATATATATACAAATATACACTCTGCAACAATACTACACCGTGTTTGTTGATGGTGTGTATAAAGGATAATGCACAGCGTGACCTAAACACATCCATGTTGATATATAATGCATTAATACATAGAATGCTGGTGCTGATGGGCATGAGAAGTATGATGGCAGCTAGGAAGTCATTGAGATATGCTGTTGAATATGCTTGAATTATGTTGTATATACTTTGGCAAAGACTTTTAATGGCTTCATTGCCATCAGTGACTTTTGAAGAAACTTCAAATCCCAGGAGAGATCAATGAAATAAAAAAAAAAAAAAATTAAAGAAACTGGCAGATCCTGTTAAACTCAAGGATGATGAAATTTGGAATTCAGGTTGAACCTCCTTCCCTATTTAACCCCCTTGTAATAATCAGACTCCCCTTATAGACACAGCACATTACCCAGCTAATAAATGTTCCAAATCCAGCTTCTGTGTCCTGAATGCAATTCATTTGATGCCAAAAATGATCATAAATTTCACATTTATGTAAGTGGGTTACAGTTTATCAGTGTTTTAGTGTAAGTCATGACTAAAACACTGGATTCCAGGTGGTTTTGGGGAGTTGATATCAAATGCCTTAATGAGCATTCATTTATTAAAAGAAAAAGACAGGAAAAATAATCCCTGTAATGTTATCTTAACTAGCTTTTTTATTTATGTATCAGCTGTTTACTCTTAGAAATACTGCATGTTGGAAAGCTCTTTTATGTGACTGATGTTCTAATGACTGTCTTTTAATGTGATTTTGGAGCTGCAGTCATAACTGTTTTTCTCTTTAGGGCTTTGTTTTGTTCTTCTAATTTTTTCCCCTCTTTTCCTTCCTTTTTGCTTTTGTTTCTCATCCTGCAGATTTGTACTGACAAGGAGACTGTAATAGGACTCCAAAACATACCTTGAATGCACATTGTTAACCAAATTACAATCGCTGATGTCATTTACACGTGTTGCCTTTCAAAGGATGAACATGTTCATTTAATTTGCTTTTTAAATATCCATAACAGTGTCCCAAAGCATTTTAATAAAACAGAAACAGTTAATTATTGCCAAATAAGGATATCCAAATACAGAGGTCTGCAGCTTGCATTTAAATATATCTGACAGCACTTCTCTCTTGAACAGAAAAATTGTGTAAATTGCCAGTTACTGTAAGTTTTAATAAATAAGTCTTATCTTGACTCTGTTTCTCTCTTTCTTCCCACCCCTTTGCAATAGTGTTCAACAGCCATACTTTCAGTGGGACCATTTCTATTGCAGAGTGATTGAGCTCTGATTTACACATCAATTACCCAACTTCATGGAGATTTTCATGCTCCCCTAGCTGACATCAATGAAGCATAACTGCGTAAGCGCTTTATTTCATCCCAGTTTTTGATAACTCAGGCTGATAACTAATCATATCGAAAGACAATGTGCTATGATACAGGAAACAATAAATGCTCCCCTTTGAAACCTCATCTATTCTTTATACGCTTTACTATTCAGGAGCTTATCTCTGTCATCCATTCCCCCAGAACTGTTCCTTCCAAATTCCCGTTAAGGAAAGGTTTTGGGGCTGCTTAATATAAAAAAAAAAAAAAGAGGAAAAAAAAAAAAGGAGAAAATTGAGTGAAAATAACATTTTCTAGGTACTGGAGGAGGGGAGAAATAACTAAAAGAATGAAGAATATGACAAATATAAGCCAAACCCTTAGCCTCCTAGCTTAAATTTCCATAAATTGCCCAGGGGGTCTCTTGGGTGTTATTTTGTTCGGAGGCTTTAATCTTCTGTATTCTCTATCAAATGTGCTACAGGAATGGCATTGTTTTTAATGCAAATTGTTAAGAGATTTAGCTCATGTGGATAGATAACCAGTGACCATCTTGAGTGTTTCTCTACAGAAATGTTGAACATCAAAGACAGAATATTCTATATTTTAAAATAAATCATTTATCACAAAGAGCAGTGATAGATAAGTTATGTGCTAGATACTTTCAGTAACTATTCATGCTATGAAGAGGAACACAACATTAAAGTAAATGTTAAATATGAAAGATAGTGAGAAGTTGTAAAGCTCTTCTGTCATGGCTTGACTGGTCTCTGTCAAGTAGTGTAATTACCAGGACAAAGATGCAAGTTCAGTGGTGATAAACAGAGGAAGAGGAATTTTGCTGCTTCAGGTATGGTACTGCTTATGTTTATCCTTAAGTGAAAGAAAGACTTCAGATGAGCAGGGAAGATGTTACGTAGTGGTGAATTCCCGTTGTAATGTATTTGCTAGAAGTAATCTTTTACCCAATTTAATTATCAGGTGAAATGCTTTTTGCCTTACATTTTCCCTCGCACTGAAAAAGAATTGCCCAGATGTGGGAAAGCAGGCATGTATTTTAAGCAGGGGAATATTTTCACTGACCTGGGTTGAATTTCTCATGCGAGTCAAGCACATTGAGGAGCGGTTTTTGGTTTGGGATGTTCAGTGCCTGGTGCAGACTTCTGCATTGGTTTTCGACGAAGCCCAGAGTCTGAGTTTACTTCACAAACTTCCTGAGTGCTCGTGGCAGAGTAACGATTCTGCCCCAAAGACAGAACTATGAAGAAATAACCCTGGGAAAGCACTTTCAGTTCTCAAATTTATATAATTTTATATCCACCGTGTCTTGTTAGACGCTTGTGTTTATTTCTTGTTTCCACAAGTTACAAAGATTTTCATTTGAGAACTTTCATCATTTTAAGACATACCTGTTATTTTAAGGAGGGTGGAACTTGTACCCAGGGATATTCGATCAGCTCATAGTGTGTGTTTTTGTGACTTCAGACATGTTATTGGGAACAGCAATGCTTCTTCCCTAGCGTATGGATAAATGCTGTTTTACCTGAGTGGTGTTCATTTATCTGTGTGGATGTAGTCTGTCACTACTCTAAAGCTGCTCTGCTTCAGCTTTTTTACTGATTCTTTCCGTTTTGGGCTTTTGTTGTTTTGACTGAATCAACAGAGCAGTGTTCTGTTCTCATTCATGAATCTTCTGCAACATTAGGTGTTTGATCTTTTTTCTCCTTTTTCCTCGCCACTATCACAGTGACTGGTCCTACAAACTTGTCTGGTTTGAGTTCTTTCTTCTACCCTTCCTCCTGTCTTTCAGGCTCTTCTCTGCCTTGCCTAGTCTTCCACACTTTGGGAGACCACTTCTGTGACTTTAGTTAGCACAAACCCCAAATGCTAGCTCTCAGCCTTTAGCTGTTGGTCGTATTTCTTCAGGTTTCCTTTTACTCTTTTCTCTAAACTCTTGCTCTGTTGCAGTCTGTCCTAAAAGGTTTTTTCTGTCCCCTCCACATCTTTTGCATCACAGCCTTTCACTCTCACCAGAGATGATTGCACTGTCCTTTCTAATGCCCCAAATTTTATTTTTCTAGTTCTCTTTTTTTGCAGACAATGCATATCTGACTTCATCTTTTCTGGCCAGATCTGCATTTTTAGCTTCCAGTCTGAAACCCACCTGCATGCCTGTTATCTTTGGCCTTGATATAACCTCCTCCTGCCTCAAGCCACCTTCTCTGCTTGATGCAGACTGTCCCCGCAGCCATCGTGGGCTGCACTGGGTGTGAAGGGTGCAGCTCCAAGGCCTCGCTGACACTCTGCAGATCCACACAGGCTGAGCACCTGGTCTGTCACAGTGCATCAGCTCATTGCTGTCCCTTAGGGGATCCGTAGCTGAGAAGAATGATGAATGGATATATGCTGGTCTGATTTTAAAGGATTACGTATCAAATGCTGTTATTCAGAAGGCATTTGCAGCCTGCCTCACTGTTAAGCGTACCAAAACAACAGTACAGGTGTGGTTACTATTCTTTCCGCTGTATCTAGCATGCTGGTAGTTTGTGCATCAGTGGTCTGATGTGGTCTTGGAGCATTCTTACTGCTCACCATTCCTGATCGTCTCAGATTTATGTACAGGCTTCCCCATTCAAATTAGATTATTAATCTAATAAGTGGTAACAAAACAATAAAGCTCATGTATTTAAACTCCATTGTCATCTAATAGCTGCATCTAGGGAACTGACCCTCTCAGATGCAGTGAGTATCATGGCCTGCAGCTGTTTTCTTCTAAATATCTTCTTCTGAAGTGCTTGCAAAAGTCTGTTTTTGTGATATCCTACTCTCCTGGCTTTAGATGAGTCATAAAATATTTCTCATACTAATAAGACAGACTGAACTCTGGTGTTCCCCATGGTATCTGACTATAGTTTTCACCAACACCTTCACCACTAATCACATATCTGTATTTCACAGAACATTAGCTAAGCTAAATATTAAACATAAGTCCCAGAGATTCCATTGTGGCCACATTAAGAGTTTCTGGAGAGCATCCCATTAGGTTCTCAGTGCATTGCAGCCGTAAGATGTAATCAGCGTCCCTCTTTGGATTACAAAGAGGAACACAGAGAAATTGTTATCATAATCTGTGTATGATCTTATAATATTTGACTTTCCATAGCCACAATCAGTGCCCTGTCAAGCATTCCCATGGCAAAAGTACATTTCCAGAGAAATAAGCCAAGTAATTGACCTGACAGGATGAACAACCACTTCCTTTTGAGTAGATACTTTGTACGCTTAGGGCTGCAATGTGACTGTGTGAGTGGGTTCAAAATGAACCTTTAATTCTTTTCTTTTTCTTTCTCTTTCTTCTCAATAGAATATATGAAAGAGAAGTGTGGATTGGTACACCACTTGGTACACCAAGGTAGCAGTTTACTTAGGGCTTTGCCTCGGTTGTAAAATGGATGCTCACAGTGTGGTAATCTGTAAGCATCATTGGGGCCAAGGCATGAGATGCACCTTTGTGTTCACGTCTTGGCTGCATGGGGTAGATATCTTTTATAAACACACGCACCCTTCAGTATGCCTTTTGCTGTTAACACTGTAAACCCTGTTTTAGCTTAGGTTCATGTCTTTTAAAGTGATGATGTCGCTTCGCATTACTGCTGTTTTCATAATTTCTGAATTTGTGGTTCTGTAATGTGTCATGAAACATATCTAAATAGTCTTAAGAGTCTTTGCTACTTTTTCCTAGATAGGATATGGCATAATGCCACACTTGGTTCTCTAAGTACTTTGCATGTTTGAGACCAGAGCCAGCTGTTAGATAACAAAATGCTGGAACCTCGTGTGAGGGGTGAGATGTGTTCTGTGCTGTAAGCTGTGATTCTGTCATCTGTGTTCAGTGTCCAGATTCAGTTTGATCTGAATGGGCCCAGGATTTCACCCTGAAACTCCAGGCCATTGGGAAGCTGTAAAACTCAGCTCTTACTTTCATGAGTAATTCCTTTAGAAGTGAGTGCTGGCAGTGCCTGGGCTAGGGCTGCTCCCATAAGCAAAGACCACTTCTGCAGGATATAAAATCCTGCTTACATTAGATCCACTCTGCTAGTGTCAGGGCGGGGCTTATAACTTCATAATGATCTGATCTCGTGGCAAGAGTCACTCAATCTATGGGTCAAACTGCTGAAGAAATCCCCAGAAAGATCTCCCGTGAGAGGGGTGAATACAGTGTGTTCCTACTATTCCTGGGCTGCACCAGCCCCCTGCTCTGCAAGACTTGTGAGGAGAGATGGGGTCAACTCATCCTTATGTGCTGCTTTGGGAAACACTTTGTACTGACTTATTCCCATACCCATGGATTTCATTTCTGATTTAGGACATGAAAGGGAGATGCATACCTCCCTTCACGTTTTAGTGAACAGTTGCTTTTGGTCTGATATGATATAGTGTAGTACTATAGTACAGTATAGTAAAGTGACTGTTGCTTACAGAGATTTCCCTTCCGTCTCCCTCAGGAAACCAGCAACTTGTATTACAGCTTCTGCAAAAATGCCAAGAATGATTATAAAAGTGTTCTGGAGCTTGATATTGGTGCCAGTGATGTCACTACATCAGAAGGTGTTATAAATAAATAAATAAAACGTGGCATCCTTTCAGCTTTCAAATTTGTAAAAGGAAAATGTGGATGGAAATCATTCAGCTCAGCCCCTGTATGTGGCTTTACATTGTGTTTACAAGCTATATTCAAGCCTTATTCAATCTAAACCTGAGTGATCTTGAGTTGCTTAAACCAATTATTAATTCAAATATTTTATTTAGGGATCTCATTGTGACATTAGTCTTCTTTTTTTCCTTCCCTTCCTTGTACAAAAACAAGCATATGAGTGTAAGGAGACATGGAGTCATCAGGCAACAGACATACGCTTTCCTGTGCTCTCTGCAGGGCTTGCAGGTTCAAACACAACCTGCCTGAATCATAAGAACTTTAATTGAGTAGATAAAGAGGTCCTCATAATTATAAACTGCAGTAGGTATAACAAGAGGCTAAATACATAGCTGTGGTTTTAATTAGCTGGTGCTTCAAATTAGTAATTGTGGTTTCACTCAGAAATCAGTGACTTTATACACTGTTAAAGCCTCATCACTGTGCAGTTCATTCCTCATTATATCTCTCGGTGTGAAGCTTTCAATACAACATCATGCTGAGCTAAAAAGGCAAAAGTTGTAGATATTTGGTTATCTTCCAAGTGCAGTGGAGCTCTATGGAGATTTAATTCATTCTCAGTAGAGACAGCAGAATTAACAGTTCTTTGTTACCTATGCAATAGGTATGTTTGTGTATGTATGCATTTGTACATCGAGAGTGAGCATGGACATATGTGTGCGTGCCCGGCATCTACCCGGAGATACTGCTTACAGCAGATAACATCAGTGCATATACTGAATCTGCTATTCAAATTGTTGTCTGGAATTTGGTAGCTAATTAACTGACACAAAGCAGAGCCAAAAGCTTCATAACAAATCAAATACGGGCTGAAAGCACAGAAGTGTCCCTTAATGCTTGTCACATGCGAGGTTGTCACTGCAAGGTGAAGCGTGCATCTTTTCCTTTCCTCTTTCCTATTTTTTTCCCCTCCTTCAGGGTTTTAATTATATCTCTTCCCTCAGAGGAGCAGGAGGTAGTTTGCAAAGCCAAGAGACCAAAGTACTTCAGTGCTATTCAGGGGAAAGTGAATGTGGTCTCTCAGCTTGTCATCTAGGTCTGGCAGGTGCACAAAGTAAGCTGACATACAGATAAGTGCCACTCACTATTGCTATGCTGAGACGCTGGATCCTTTTCTCTTTGTTTGTGTGTAAAATTATCTGATACTGGAATTGACTATCCTAAAGTCTCTTCTGGGAGCCTGCTACAAAAGCACTTTTTAAAAAACCCTTGACACCTACAGTGAAGCCGTACATAAATTTTAACAAGTACACGGGATAGAATTAGGTGGTCTAAATCACGTGAGGCTGAACTGGAGCGTGGGTGCTGATGGAGACAAGTGTTACATGGTTAAATGGATTTGAAGATGTTGCTGTGCTTCCTTGACTTCGCCTCTGCTTTCTCTGCACAGACACGTGCTTTGTGTGCACACGCCCAGAGTCACACAAATGGGTCAAAATGTGTTTTATTCTTCTGCATAATGCTCTGTTAATTTGAAAAGAACATTTTTGTCTGTTTTCATTCTAGAAGTGTACTGACTGTCCTACTGCCCAATTTCATGTAGCACTATCATCAGTCCAGATTCACATTTGGGAAAATTATTCAGTGGCTACTTCTTTCTTTAAGAATTGTCTCCTGGAGTTGGATTGTTTCTGCTGTTTTGCTGGTCTTACTGATAGTAATGAACCTCTAACTAAATTATGGGGAAAATAAAGTGTTGGCTTTTTTCTTTCTTCTCTTCAGTCACTATGAGCAAGACCGGAGCGCGCTTAAGCGGAAGGAATGGGAGAGAAGAAACCAGGAAGTCCAGCAAGATGAAGATCTCTTTGCTTCAGGTTTTAACCTCTTTGGGGAACCCTACAAGGTAAGTTGCATTGTTATGCTTTTTACTTTAAGAATGTATTTTACACATACAAATAAAGCTTCTTATCAGCTGTAAGAATGAAAGCATCACATCTCCTGCAGTGCTCACACCCTTGCATACACTGATTATCCATTTCAGCATATGGCAGCAAACTGAATGCTCTGCCCACCATTGCCTGCTAGCATTGACAAAATTAGGAATTTTAGTTACAATCCAGTTCAAGCTTTCTTCCTCTAAACATATAGCAAAATCCTGCAGTAGAAGTATGTGTAGCTGATATCTCTACAAACCACAGATATCTCTACTACCTACAAAGCTAATGCATAGTGTGGGATAATTACTGGAGGAAACTTACTGAAGGGAAGATACAGTGCTAAGGAAACTTCCAGGGTGGGATGTGGCTAATATGCAAGGAGTCTGTTCCATAAACAACATAACCTGCAACCTTAGATGTTGGGAACACCAGAGATGCTTGGTGTGCTAATGCCAAGAGAAACAGCACAGAGTGTGGAGTGGAGTGGAGACACTGCAGCCAGGCTTTATGATACCTCCACAGGGGTTAGAACTTGATGGTACCATGGAATTGATAAACTGCATAGTTGTTATCCTGAGCCAGCAGTTTCCCATTTTTCTATTCAAATCATGTCCTTTGCTTGAACCTTGCTCATTGTAATACCAAACCATAGCTCCATCACAAAGGTTACCTGCCCCCAAAGTATGACCACTCCTCACTGAGCATGCACTCTGAGTTTCTTTAAGCCTATACCTGTAAAAGCAAAGTGAGAAACTCTTGCACCAGTCGTAACAAAGGTATGTATGACTAGAGTCTGTCAAGCTCCATCTGACAATAAGAAAAAGTATAAAAATGGCTTGAAAGGGGGGGATGTTAGGGAAGATACTGTTTCAGATTAGTCAGGAGGACATCACTGACTTCTGGGATCAGTTGGTTGACTGACTATGGGATTCTTTTGGCCCACAGAGAAGCCTTTTGTGTGAGATTCAAACACTTGGCTGTGCCAGATGCCAATCTGGGAAACATAGAAATCTCTATAGAGTTGTTTCATAATTTAATTATTATTCATATTCTTGGTACTTGCATGTGCTTTGCAGACAGTGTATTTATCACTGGCAATCCAAAAGAACCTGTACTTTGACATTGATGTAGCTGTGAGAATTGTGGTTGGACGTGTCCAAATTCCTTAAGCATGGCTGTGCTTGGGCACTGCATGCAGCTCGACTGAAGGTGCCTCATTCTATTAGTGTGTCCGTAATAGAGATAGTTCAGTGTATTAAACTCAACCAGATTTACACTGCCCAATTGGGTATCACCCAGAATCTAAGACCAGCTGCCCCCAGCGCCTCTGATATCTGAGGACAAGCTGGAATACAGGGGGGTTTATTTTCTGCTAAACTTCTTTGCCCTTTTATTTTTAAGAAGAAAATACACCTGAGTTGTTAAAACCAATGTCCTCTCTATAGATAATGAGTTCATAAGCTTTCTTGTGCAATCATAACCATCCAAAGAAGTCTTTTGGGAGACTGTCTGAATCTTAGGGGATCATAACAAGGGTATGAAAGGGACTTATGACAAGCCTTATTCTCTCTAAGGAGCTTTGTTGCATGAGATTTTAATCACCAAGGGATGTCCCCTTTTATGATTTCTGCTGCTTTGATTTTCAGTTAGACTTTCCCTGAAGAATTCATCAGAATGTTAATTTCCATATCTATTTCTCCTCCCAATCAGTGCCATCCATTGAAAGGCCACCACTTCATCTTTCTGTTCTACATTGTTAGCTGCTGTAGGGCAGATGAGGAGCCTTTGAAAATGGCCCAAAAAGGAGGAGGAGGAAAGACTTGTATTATTATCAAATAGTGTCTAATAATTACAGACTGGGAGAGTGTGACAGATACACTTGACTTGTAGTTCTACTTTGGTTTAGGATGACTAAGGAGCAACTGGCCTCATGTCATTGGGGTGAAAGTTGTGAGCTGGAAAGCCTTCGGCTTATGGACACAGGAGTGATGGTGTCTTCAAAAATCTTTCAAAAGATGGTTTTGAAACCCAAAAGTGGAAGATAACCAAAGTGCAGAACAAGATATCACAACTAAAACAATGCTATCTGTCTTGCCTCTGCTATTGACAAGCAGCCAACTGCTTCACCCTATTCATGTTATCATCAGAATGGGCCCAATTTGAGCTCTCTGAATTGCAGCTGGACTGCACGCTAGGTAACTCCCTTTGAGTGGGAAAGCCATTCAAGGGTAGACATTCCTTACCTGAGACTAAGGGATCTTTACTTGCGACACATCCTTGCTTAAGTGACTGATAGCATGCTGAATTAGTACTGTGAAACATTATCAATCCATGCAGCTGCTCAGTAGTATTGTGACTATTGTATGGATATAAACTGTCGACCAGATCTGAGACTAAGATTGGATCTGGCTGCACCTAGGCTCCAAAAGGAGTTTAGAAAGCAAGAGGGTCCACTGTGAACCAGCTTGAGGGTCCTCCTTACTCTTTGCATCTCTGGTCTCTTTGTGACTCATGTTGACTTGATTCTAACTCAATTTTGAACAAAAAAATAACTGAGGAATTTCAGTTCAAAGTAACGTATTATTCCCATAAATAAAGGTGCTAAAATGTGGTCAGAAATAGTGCTGTCACTGGGTTGTTACCAAAACAAAACAAAAAGAACCCCACAAACAGACTGTCCTAGTCCATAGTCCTTATTTGTCTGAATAAGTCTCGTCACGGATGAGTGGAATATACCTCACTGAAAAGAGAAAAGCAGCAATATGTTTTATTGAGGTAAAATAATAATTTGACAGAGTTCAATAAGTCTTGATGGAATTTAACACAGTTTAACAGTGGTTCGACAAGGTTCAATAAGTTTGATGGCAAGGTTCACCTTATTAATTACTGCATGGAAGAAACATACAAAGGAAAATTGAGTTAGAATCAAGTTACGATGAGTCACACAGAGACCAGAGGTGCAAAGAGTAAGGAGGACCCTCAAGTTGAATCAGGAGGTTCAAGGTTGCTCCCCTTGCTTTCTAAACTCCTTTTGGAGCCCAGGTGTGGCTGGATCCAATCTTAGTCTCAGACTTGGTCAATGTTTTATGTCTAATGGAATTATCCATACAATTTCCTGCAGGTCATGTACAGATTTTTGTTCATGTAAGTGGGCATTTGGATTTCAGTAAGTAGAAATACAGGCAAATCTTTGTGAAATTTTGTCATGAACTAAAATTATAGAATCATAAAACGGTTTGGGGGCTGGAAGGAACCTTAACAATCTCCTAGTTCCATCCCTTTGCCATGGGCAGGGACACCCTTCACCAGACCAGGTTGCCAAAAACCCCTTTCAACCTGGCCTTGAACACTTCCAGGGATCGAGGGACTGTCACAGCTTCTCTGGGCAACCTGTGCCAGGGCCTCACCACCCTCACACTAAAGATTTTCTTCCTAATATCTGATCTAAATCTACCCTCCTTCAGCTTAAGGCCAGTACCCCTTGTAACCAGACCCTCTCCACCTTTCCTGTAGCCCCTTTAGGTACCGGAAGGCTGCAATAAGGCCTCCCTGGAGCCACCTTTTCTCCAGACTGAATAAGCCCAACTGTCTCAGCCTGTCTTCATAGGAGAGGTGCTCCAGCTCTCTGACCATCTTTCTGGTCTCCTCTGGACTTTCTACAGCTGTTTTAAGATCTCTCTGAAGTTGAGAACATTAAAACTTGGCTAAAGACAGGAGCCTACATTTCTTCATAGAGCATACTGCCATCCTGTATCATCATATGCATGGAATATCTGCTTCCATCTATCATTACCTGGCTCTAGCTGTTAGAGCATCTTTCTTTCTATCCTTCTGTCAGCTAAAACATAGGTGATAACATGCACTTGTCCAAAACACAAATACTACATTGATTCTTTGTAGTATATGTATGTGTGTACATACATGAAAAGGAATATTTATTTCTGTGGGTATATAGAATACATTTGTACATGCTTATTAAAAAGCTAAAAATATATTTAAAATCTAAAAACATACTTTTGAAGTTTCACTGCCTCACAGGGAAACACTGCCTTCGACAATGTGATCACATCCGGTATTATTGGGCAGTAAGGGCTGTGTTGCCCTTTAATGCAGTTGGGTTGCAGGTCTTGCCTTTGAACTCTGATGCAACCTGTTAATGCTTGATTTTGCAGAAGTGATCAGAGAAAAGCCTGCAGTCTTATGACAACAGACATTTGAAAAAGCAATGTCAGAGTTTTCCTGAGAAAAGCTGCATTTTTCCTCTTGAATTTTTGACAGCTTTTAATGTTTTGAGCTAGTAAAGAGTTTCAGAGATCAGTATTTCGAGAAAACAGTAGGAGTATTTTTGTTACTTTTCAAAATAATTGCCTCAGAAGAGCTCAACTTGAGGAGAGTCCAGTGGGCAGCATTTCCATTTCGAGCCTCTGGTGAATGTGAAGTCCTTTATCTTTTTCAGGTAAAGCCCCTCCACACTATTCAGGCTTAACATAAAAATGATCTCAGCTTCTAATCCATGGAGGTTAGTTTAACTATGAGGCATGAGAAAGTGAATGAATTATGAGACCTCAAGTTTCATACAAATCTTCGCAAACCCCTTGCAAATTGGGCCTATAAGTTTGAGTGCATTAGCCCTTTTCTTTGTAAAACTATAATGCAGGAGCTAGCTAGCAAATTAGTCTTCCAATAAGATTCTATTACAGATCTTTTTTGAAAGCAATAGAAGCAAATGTAGGAAGGTGTACATTTCTTAAATTAACAAGAGCCTGGAATGAGGAGGAAGGCTACTAGCCGTGAGTCACAAACCAGATGTACAATTTATGCCTTGGAATAGTCAGAAAATGCTGCATTTCCTTGATAGCAGCAAAATTGTGATTCAACTTGCTGTTCAGAAAATAAGATGTGCAGAGGTTTCCTTTAAGAAACCAGCCAATTATCCAGCATATGAAGGTAGAAATTGTCTTCAGTCTGGAAGTAACAGAGAGCAACCAGGAATTATGACTGGATTTTCTGTTTGTCTTGCTGGTACCCAGGCTTGTCAAGAATGCCTCTCAGGAGAGGCCAGAATTTGCTAAGGAAATAAAATAAAAACATTAATGTTATGCTTTATGTTTTAAATGCAGGTACTACACTGCACTACACACCTGAGCAGCTTCAGGTTGTGATGCTCGTCTCATCTTTAGTTGTGTGTGCTCTAGTTTTAGTTAAGCGGAAACCAAATCACTGCTCGCATTGGCTGGGTGGTTTTGCTTTGCAATCTGGTCCAAAGCCCATTGAAGAGAGTAATAATCCTTCCATTGACTTCAGTAATTATTGGATATGAGCTTTAGTGCCCTTCAAATATTCTAAGGATGTTTAAATTAATTTAATCTGTATGCTTTTCAAGAAATACATTTTTATTAGTGCTCGCAGTAAATGACTACAAATAATAATACCTAACATTTATACAGTGTATTTTATCCCCAGGATGTGAAAACACTGCATAAAACAGAGTTAATATTTATCATTATGTGACATGTAAAAGAAAATAAATTGAGAGAATCAGATATCTCCAACACAGAAATGATTGAAAAGCTCTACTTTCAGATTAAAATATTGATTCCCTCTGTGAGGATCTAGACAAGAGCCATTTAATGTGCCGTGATGTTAAAGTGTCACAGTGATGATATGTTGTCAGTCCTTTTTTTCTTTTTTTTCTTTGTTGGTTTTTTTTTAGTTTAAACTTTTGCTTTCTGGAGAGTAAGCTAAATGCACCCTGGAAGTGCAGCTGAACCAGGGGTGAAGGGTGGCAGCCAGGCTGTTTTTGATAGTTGGTTGTTTCCCATGTGCTATCCCGTAAGGAGTTAAAGTGTTTGGGGAAGGAGGAAACAGAACAAGTATGTAAGTGTTTAGACTTCGAATCACAATTCCTGCTGGGCCCTTAGGCACAATGGAATCTCCTTGTTTTAAATTTGGGGGTTGAACAGAGAGAGAGCCTGGTTTTGGCTGCTGCCCAAACAGCTCATTGTGCAACTCAGTTGAAGGAGACTGCTCATATACAAAGAGCTTATTCTTGGCTTAGCTAGAATATAATTTTTGCCACTAAAATGACCAACCTAGGGACTTAGTGAATAAAAGTGATTCGTGGTTCTCCACAGCTGGGATTATTAACTGTGTCAGTTAGGAGCACTGGAAAAATGTATATAGATGAGAACAACATTGAACAGTTAATTTTTAAATCACTGCCTCAGTGCAGTGGTAATATATGTTACAATCCTTGAGAATGAGCAAAAGGAAATTTGCATTTATTATCTCCTTTTTCAACAATTTTTTATGGCCTGTGCAGTACTGAGGGAAGCAAAATCTTTCTGCAATATTCTTCTTGTCTCCTGACTAGTTCAGCAGTGGGTAATATCAGCAGACATATCAGAAGAATCCCATGCATGGACCTTTTTCATTGCTCAAACTTGTGCTTGATACTTGAGGAAAATGGGATCAGTGGCATGGTAGGATCCCTGGTTGAGGAATGAAGTGTAACGTGCTCTAACCAAGCACAAGGTCATAGTGCTGCCTTTCTCCATCTTTATGGCCTGGTGTTACAGGGTCTTTGGACTGTGACACTACTTGCTCTATTGAGTGAAAAAAAACCCCAAACATAAGTAAAAGAATGTCTAGTTGGCTGTATCCTGAACTATCTTAAATACCCTGCAACTTTGTCCTTTAATTCCAGACTGCAGAACTTAACCATCTGCTTGACCAGGGACTGGAGTTTTGCTTTGTTTTGATCCTTTGATTCTTGTAAAGTAGTAAGCGTGGGGAATAAGGTGTTATAGTTCTCTGCTGGTTGTTTCAGCGGAACATAAAGGTCAGTAAGAATCCTGGTATTTTGGGTCTCTGTGGGGTTAGTTACAACAGGGGGAGAGAGGATATTAGCTGTGTATTAATTATAGCTTCCAGCTTATTTGTTGAATTTTTTTAAAAGTGAAAAGGAAAAAGAACCAAAAAAAACCAACTTCATGCTTCAAAAGAAAAAGTATAATAGCAGTGAAACCCAGATGAGTCACTATTTATTTAATAATTACTGGAATTCAAAGAAAAGCACAATTCACAAATACAGCCAGCCCGCAGACAATGGAAGAATCCTGATACTAAAGAATGCGGCAGTCATGTCTATTTATGTTCTATAAGAAAATATTTTTGAACAGTCTTCCATTTGAAGCTACTGTAGCATTTGAGTGGGTGGAAGGTTTTTGTTTCCTTGATTCAGACTGTAGATACCTCAGGTCAAACTGAACACTGTATAAAAAAAGTAATTGGAGTTACAGTGGAGTGAAGAGTTTGGCGTTACCTCTTTATTACAGACTACCCGGCTTCTATTTATGGCAGGACTGTGGGTCAAGGGGCTGATAAAGCAATAACATACTTAAATAAACTGTGTGATTGCAATTCAAATGCTCAGTAGCCAGTAATTGCACATTCATGTTTTGCACGATATGAAATGTTCAAGCCCAACATCTCTGACATAAGCCTAGCCTATTTTGCTCCTAACATCCATAACTGATGCAATTTAAACACTTCTCTGAGAGCATATTTAAGAAAATAGGAAGCAGTATACAAGTGTTACTCATGCAAGCCTGTTTCAAGAGATTCTTTGAACACAGTTATTGATAGGTTTTTCTTACATAACATATGCAAAATGTAATTGAAATTAAATTAAATGTCAGCATGACACCATTAAACAGCTAACATTTGCCATCTTCTAAGCAGTAACTTTATAATCAGGAATTTGCTCAGTCTTTTCCTTTTTCTTTCTTTCTTTTTATTTTATATATTTTAGACAAATAAAGGTGATGCCCTTGCAAACCGTGTCCAGAACACATTGGGAAATTATGATGAGATGAAGGACCTGTTAACCAACCATTCCAACCAGAGCCACCTTGTAGGAATCCCAAAGAATTCTGTTCCACAAACACCCATTGACAAAAATGAACAGAACTTTTTCCCAGAACCAAGAAACAGGATGATCCCATCTCATCAGCTCAGCGGCCACTCATCGACATCCATGCCTCCGCCTTCTTCATTGTCATCTAATTCTACTTTGCTACACAGTCACCAGAGCAGCAGGAAGTCGAGGACAGACTGGTCACGTGGTGGTCACAACGCTAGTGGGGCCCAGCCAAGCCAATCCAGTAGTCAGCAGAGTCGGTCAAAGCATAGCTCTTCTCATGACCAGCCACAGGGCAGGTATGAAGACCTCTACAACTGTCAGAGTGAGCAGCATAAAAGTGGAGGAACTGAGGAAGCAAATTCTATGGCAGCATCTTCACATTCGAGGAGGCATACTCATTCAAAGTCAGCAGCTGGAGAACATGCTTACAAGGAAAACAGTCATTCCAAGTCACCCACAGAGCTTGAGTTTGTAAGTCATGGTCCTGGATCTCCACTTCCTTCCACATCTTTGTTATCTGCAAACAGTGGTCTTTCGACCCAGAATTTCCCACCAGGACTTCACTGTAAGAATAGCATGGTCCAGCAAAAGCCTACAGCATATGTCAGGCCCATGGACGGTCAGGACCAGGTACCCAATGACTCACCTGAACTGAAGCCTCCAATAGAAATTGAGAGTGGATACGGAAACCAGTCCTTTGGAACACTGCTGGAAGGAAAAGTGAACACACCGAGTTCGAAGAACAAAGTACCAAAGCTCAACATTCCTCCTGTTACTGAAGTAAGTAGTTTAAAATATCTTCTCTCTCATACTGCTTGAGTATTTCCTGCACTGAATATTTTTCTCTGGAAATATGCAGCTCCATTTCCTGGAATTATGGTCTAAACCATTCTTTTCTTTTTCTAGAATGTGCATGACTACTTCTGGCAAAGTTTGTTGTGATAGTCCCAGTAGCAATATTTAATGACGTTTCAAAAGCATGGTTTGGAATACTAACATTGCTTGTTTCCAGTTAATATATTGAAGGCTAGATTTCTGTTGGATGCCATACATTTCTACCAGCTAGCACTCTGGACCGAGATCTCTACTATCTCAATTAATCTGCAGTTTTAAATCTTGCTTTTTCAGTTAGGAGCTGGTTCGATAGGGAGATCACTGTTTTAAACTCTAAGGAAAGCCAGCAGTGCTCACATTTCAGTGGTGCTAAATAGCTCTACCAGTGAGGAGTTTATTTGCAGAGTTCGCTAAATGCCCGTTGCTTTTAATGGAATTAATGTGGCTTAAGTTATGAGGAACACTCATGAAAATGTGTCCCATTACAGCTTTTTTGCATTTTGAAGAGCTCTGAATATTGGGATTCAGTCCCAACCTCTGCTACCACCAGTTTAAGCTGTTGAATTTTGTTTTGCTGGTCAGTACAGTAGTCCTGTGAGGAGCACTTTAGTTGTTCATATTTGCGTCCGTTCCAAGCGCAGATGTAGAATAAGGATACCAATTGAACTCTTTGTACTCTGTATACTTTTACTCTGAGTTTCTCTCAAGCAGTAACCTTTGCAAGGTAGGTTTATAGTGTGCATATGAGCAGAATTGCAGTATGGGCTTTTCATAGCTTTCTGTTTTCCCAAAAATATTTCCCTGCTTGGTAATATTTTTATACTAGGAATGAGGAGCGATGCATTCTTAAACCACTTTATTGCAAAAGGTCAGCTTTTTCTATTGGAATAATTGTTTCAAGCCAATAATTTGTTTGACTATTTAAAAACTTGATGTTATTTATTAACATTCCAGGCAGCAACAAAGACTGATGTGTTTTGCAGTAGAGCTTGGAATAATTTTCTGGGAACTGCATCTGAAAACAGTAAAAGGCCTATTTATATCAAGTGGAAGCTGAGGGTTGCTTGCAGATGGTGTTTTATTAGAAAATGTATTTGTTAATAAACCTAGCTTTGTACAAGATTACTTTACAGATGTTTCTGTTTATTTTTACCTTAGGTTAAAAATCTGCTGATGTAGATGGCTTCATAGTCTGTTGCGATTTGTCGCTAGCATTGTTGGGCAAGTAAATAATTGCATGCAAAGGAAATAATGATGTTGCAAAAGCAAATACATTTTTTCACTTTTGCCATCTATTAACACTGTGAGTCAATAGAGGCACTTTAAAGTGCAGCATTAATATGAAGTATTTTTGGAAGCTGTGTGTACCTTTTGCAACTTGTATCAACTATTAAGAACTCATTCCTTTAATTCTTGAGTGAAACTCTGGCACTGCTGAAATTGGTTGTTAGCAATGTCTTTTGGGTACAGGATTTCACCCACAGTCTTTCTGCATAGCTCTAAGAACCTCTGATATGAACTGTTGTTTTTGGAAAGACCTCTAGTCACACAGAGGAAAAATTACATTCTGAATTTGTTGCTGTAGCTGCTTTAGTTTACATCCTGTGCAGTGAAAAGCAGAGGTGTGTAATTAATTTCATTTATGATCAGATAAATGGTAAACTCTGAGCACTTTAGAAATTAATGCAGATAATCATCTTAAAAGAGTCTGCATTTTAAGAGTGAACAATAATTTGAAGAGGGAAGGGAAACCCAAAGCTCTGTTAAGGTGACAAGTAACTTTCCAATGCAGCACACAGGACAATAGCCAGGCTGGTGGATCTTTTACAGGGAAGCTCCTCCTGAGTTTTGGAGGGTTGGGTATTTTTTTGCCTGTGTCAGGACTGTGAACTTTGGCCCTCTGTGTTTTTCCACAGATGTGTATCCTGAATTTGATTTACCCTGTGGTTCAGCAATAAAACTCCTTCCAACCCAACGTTATAGATAACTGGTTTAGTTTAAGCTTAATCAGAACTGACAGTGCCCACCTGTGAAACCCATAACCTTTGCAGAATGACTGCAGCGAGTGGCTCTGTTGTAATCTTTATACAATTGATGTGGAGGCTTATGATCCTTCAGTGGTGCTTATCAATTTATGGACCTTCCCTAGCCACCTCAAACCGTAGTGATCTGCTTGAAACAATTTTGCTCCTGCTCCACAGGTTTCCAACCTAACACTGTTCCAGGTGGTGTTCTTCTCCAAACTAACAGTAGGAGAGTTACTTTTTTGGGGCGTTTCTCCATAATTTGTTCTGTGCTCTCCCATATCTTTGAGGCAGTTTTTTTCAAGTTGCTGAGCATACACATAGAAGTTGCACACCAAACCATTTTCAGGGATTTCTATCAAAGTTTTGCATGCTCTTAGGATGAGGAACTCTGTAAAGAAATAAAATTCCTAGGTGGTGGCCCTGCAATAATGGCATTTATCAAGATGGGCAAAGTTGGAGAAGAAAAAGTTTTTTCTGTCTTGAAGAGGGGGAGGAGAATAAGTAACCAAATATTTGAACAAGCAGATTTAGAGATGAGTTCAGACAGATGTGGAAATACTATCTCCTTCATCATGGCTTAATGGAATAGGATGTTGATTGCCCTGGAAGCATTCTGCCATGTGTAAGGAAGTGATCAATTCTATAACATAATTTGTGTCACTTGAGGTGTTGCTCTAAGAATCTTTCCTTCTTCCCTGGGCCCAACTCTTCCCTCAGAGATACCCATCCATCTTTTTAGCACCTCTGGAGTGGGCAATATTGTTAATGCCTTGCTGCTGGCATGTCTCCACTGTGCAGTGGATTGTGCTGTAGTGACTTCTGAGCTTGTAAATTCACACAGACATCTCAGACTGGGTCGGGTTGTAGTGTTAGCAGCACTTAGGCACCTGTGGGCTAATCCTTGCCTCTGAGTGGATGCTGTTGTATGATTTCCAGACCGTGACTCACCCACATGGAGCTAGTCCAGACCTGTCTGCACCATGCGTGGCCATTTCTGGTAGAGGAATAGGAACAGCAGAGCCTCTGTAGTCTTTCAGTTGTGTCCTGTACAGATTTCCCTCTGATTTTGTAATCCTTTTGATTTCTTGCAGCTTTCTCCTACATTTAGTATTTTTTCCTCCTTATCAGTATTGTTTTCTAAGGGGGAAGGTAAAAAATTTTAGTGTTTGGTGCCTTGAGCAAGCCCCAGTGTAAACATCAGCACTGAGGCCTGGCAGCCTCTGGGATGCAGAAATTGTGAAGCAGAACTTTCAGAACAGGGAGGCCATAAGGCCATTGTGTGACTTCAGGGGGACGTGCAGAAATTGTACCTATTGTGACAAAGAATTGATATACAACATTCCTGGAGCTAAAACTGATAGAAAAATTGATAGAGAGCTTCAAGCTGTAACCATTATTTCCTGTTCTTTTCTTATTAAGCCTCATCTCTTTGGTCTGTATTTACATACATACTTGCATACCTGTATATATTAATTTTGAGCTTGCATTTAACATTTGGTAAATCATGGCAAGCCTGAGACATTGCAAAGAGCTTTTGTATTATGTAGAATTCCACCTACTTAAATTGTATGATGGCAGATGATTGTTACTTACCTCTCAGAGAGAGCTGCCTTGTTAAACTCTATGCATTTCCTCAAAAAAGTAGAGGTTAGAGACCACAATAAACAGCTGATCCTCTCTCTGCTGTATTAAAATCCAGAATCTTGATACATGTATGTATATTTAAACCTCTAGGCATCAGATGCTTACAAATTATTTCAAATTGACTAACTCAGCAGGAGACAGCTGAAAGAAAGCCTGTACTTTTCAGATTGGGCTCGAACACAACTTACTGAGAGTACTGAGTAAACCAAAGGGTTTTAAGGTCTGTGGGAGCATCAGAAGACGTGTACCTGGAAAATCTTATGTGCAGCTCTCCAGAACAATGCATGGATTTCCAATAAATGTTTAGGCATGGGAATTCAAGGGCAACTGAGATAATGTTTGATTCTCAAGCCATTTTTTAATCTCGCTTCAAAACTGGCCTCACGTTCCTATAAAGTAGCAAATGCTTGCGTACCGAATTTTCCCAAAAATATAAAGCTAGGAACAAACCCAAAAGGCCTACAACATCTATGTCACCACCCACTTAAGTAATAAAAAATGGAGAACTCCTATTTTCACTTCTAGGAAAATATTTTGACGGGTTCAGTATACTGCGAAGTGATAAGCTGCTGTTACGTGTTTCAAATCATTCTGTTATCGCTGCATGTATTGATTAGCTTAGTACTTTCTGAGCTAGCTATAAAAAAGGCTGCTCTCTTTCTGCATTAAAGAGCAAGAAAAATTGACAGGTAGATAACCATATTGATTCAACCTAAATAGTAAATGCAAGAGGCTTATATATGAGTTATAAAACTCTTTATAGGAACCAAAGCCAGTTTAATATCTTTTTTTTTCCCATTTAATTAAATGGAAAGTAGATGTCTTTAATTAACCACCCCCACACCCTTTTGATATACATGCTACTCTAGTTGCCAACTAGTACATTACTACAGCTGTGGGCAAAGCACTTCTTTCAGATGCAAGCTCTAGCTGTGCCCCAGACTTTGAGCTCTGAATAGGAATGGACTGAATCCCGCATTAAGCTGAAATCCCTTTGCTTGGTTCAGATTTCAAAAGTCTGAGGCCAAAACCAAACCCAAAGTGCAGTATTTCTTGCAGTATTACAGGTTACAGCCATATGTTTCTCATTTGTAAATACTGTGAGAAGTAATGTTCTTGTGATACTTCTAAATGAAGACCATATGACACCACTCGACTGAAGACCTCTCATTGTGGCCTTCCTAAGGCTACTGTCCGAATGCTTGGACAATTGCTAGCACAGCTATTTTGTAGGGATAGCAAGAGGACAGCTTGCCTATTTCAAATCAAACATAAATAAGCATACTTGGGGCCTGATTTTGAACCCCTGTGACCAAGGGACCTTTGCATTTCACATCAGACTGCAGAGCATGGCATTTGAATTCAAGTCATCTGAATAGGTTTGGTCAAAAGAACTGAACATGTGTATTTGGTTGGGGGAAGGAAAGGTTAGATAGTTTCTTTTCCATTGTGCATATGTTAGTGTTTTGGGGTTTTTTTAAGTTACTCCTCATCTTTTCTTGCTGGGAAGAAGAAAAAAAAATCTCATTGAAATTAGAGTGCCTCTATCTGTGAAGAGTCAGTCTCATGGTATCTTGAAAAGTGATTTTTTTTTTTTTAAACCTTTTTGAAAATTCCAGTGCCAAAATTACTCCTTATAAGTGGCTTGTTATTGTTCCAAGTTAAGTGCAAGAAATACTGTTATTCAAATGGTGTCATACGAGATGTCACGAAGTAAAATGACCTAAAAGAGCTTTGGGGAGAGCAATACTAGAATTTGTTTTGCTTGAGCAAAGATGTGGAGGCATCACTTAGCAGTTGCAGGGGGACTGCAGGGTGTATTCCTAACTCTGCCAGTGGATTTGGTGTGTGACTATGGGACTGTCACTTTGGCACTTCTCAAATTCATTACTGCTGTTTAATTTGTAGAGGTTTTTTAACCAGAAGGCAGAAATCTTTATCGATCCTGTTTCTCATTTTGATGAGTGGTCCTCAGTGCTGTGGTGCATCTGACTAGGAAAAGGGAGTATTAATATTTATTCTTCACCCTTAGAAGAGTATTATCCAGGTCTTTGTTTGGAGGAGCATTATTATGGATGCTTTTCCATAACTAAAGCTGTTCCAGTTAATTTAAAGAAAACATCACAAGCCATATAAAACCAGTGTAAGTGTTGTGATATCTTCATGTTCACTGGTAATGCATTACTTGAATAATGACCAGGAGTTCCTGGAGTTGGTCACTTGTTTCTGTCTATCTGGTGTGCAAATGCATAAGGAACAGTGCTCTTGGATATGATAATCTGCTGAGTTGTCAGCTAACAAGTTGGAGCTGTTGCACTATTTGTTAATACTTTACTGAAATGTACGCTGCTTTAATAAATATATTTCATATATATATATCAAAATATATTTTCATATATATGTTCAGGTAAGAAAAGATGCATTGATGCCGTTTTCAGGTATTTCAATTTTTTATGATATGTGCTTTCTCTCTGGGCTGTGAACAGCATGCATGCTTCTTCCTGCAAACAGGATTGACAGGTATTTGAGTGTCAAGGGTTGGCCTTCTCTGCTAGAATGAATGGCCATCTGTAAAGTTTACCATCAGCTATGCTAAATATTGTTTTATCTGATGCAAACCTTTAAAGCTATACACAGCTAGTTTGAAAGTACCCACCTACAGTCACTGCTACATTTTTGCATGGGCAATGACAGCTGCTGTGCATCATTGTTGGGACTGAACCTGGGGCTTCTCAGGACAACTTCCATGCTTGAACAAGAGCAGGGAGTCTTAGTAGTAGCTGTAATCAACTTACCCCCAGCACCACTCATTTAGTGAATATGATGAAAACATTATGTCCAACCCATACCTGTTAAGTGTATAAAAAGAGGCATAAAGAAAATACAAGAAAATCAGCGGGTGTAAATGTGGACTTGGAGAAGAAAGTTATAATCTTGATGAAAATGGTAGTCAAGTAGAAAATTGGACTGTGCTTTATCTGGTAGGTGTAGGTCAGTAAGAAACAACTGGCAGGCTCCCTTGTAAATGCCAGGAATTTGGGCAGCTGAATGGTGCAGAAAGTGTGAATAGATACTGTAGAATCATAGAATATGTTGGGTTGGAAAGGACCTTTAAAGGCCATCTACTCCAACACCCCTGCAGTGAGCAGGGACATCTTCACTAGATCAGGTTGCTCAGAGCCCCATCAAACCTGATCTTGAATATCTCCAAGGATGGGCCTCTGCTACGTCTCTGGGAAACCTGTTCCAGTGATCTACCACCCTCATATTGAAGAACTTTTTCCTAACACCCAACCTAAATCTCTTCTAGTTTAGAACCATCACCCCTTGTCCTGTTGCTCCATGTCCTTGTGAACAGTTCTTCACAAGGGCATATTGTAGAGGTAATAGGAAGCCAAACCAACCACTGTGCAGATGCTATTTTAGCAGCTGAGACTGAAACGCAGCTAGCAAAAGGTAAAGGAGGAGGCATAGTACGGTGCTTTGTCAAGCTGAGTGAAGCTTTCCAAAGAATATTGCAACAAGTAAAATAAGGCCTAGGAAAGAATAAGAAAAGTTGCTTATGCAACCAAGGTGTGATAGCCATGAAGGAGATGTGGGTGTGATCTGACCATGCAGTGAACCTTTGCTTCAGCTTTCAGTAGGAACGTGCTGACCACAAACCAGAGGATGGATGTGGAAGTGAGGAGAGGGAAACTGAACTCAACCACAGGAGAAAGAGGAACTGTGGTGCTCGGTGTGGGCGGCTTTCTGGTGGGAATCGCAGGACTGCTTAACTGCTCTTAAGCTCATCAAACCCCATCTTGTGAAAAGCTGTATGTGATACGCAGCAATTAACCCATGATCCATAAGGCAGCCTCTCCTGCTCTGTGTTCTTGCATTTTTACACACATAAGATGCTTACTTACATGCATACCTCCGGGTATTTTGTATGCTTAGTTCATTGACATGCAGAATTATACTCAGATTTTAAGCCATTAGAGCAATACCATGTGAATCATATCTATAACATACCTTCAAAGTGTGAAAATCAGAGGAGGGTCTTATATGACCCTTTCTATGTTTATGGCCAGAGCCCGCCCACTGTAAGCTAGATGTCTCTGATTCAAGTATGGAAAAGCATTTAGGAGCTGCAGGTGAAAACATCATATGGGAATACTTTAATAAAAAAAAACCAGAGTGAAAGAAAGTTGAACATATAACTTGGCAACTCTCCACGAACTGCAGATATAGGTTATTTAGTTGGCAGGCGATTGCTAGTGTATTAGCAATGTTGGGGGAAAAAAAATCTAATTTCTGTATTTTGGCTTGTGCAGTAAAGAAATTCCTCCCACATAAATATGTTCATTTCACCTTCTGGGAAGTAAAGAAAGGAAACTGTAGCTGCAGTCTGTTATTTAATCTTCCTGAAATTAGCATTTGGTGCTCAGGAAGATTGAAAGATTTAATGCCAATGCCTTCCTCAAAAGAAAGAAATGACATACCACATATGTTTTAGCACTGGTTAGACTGTTAAATGGAATTAATCAAAATCCAAGTTAAAATATTTCCATGTGTTAATTAGCAACGGTTTGGAACATTAAAATACATATTGGCTTGGGAATAAATTAGGGAAGAAATATCAGATTGAGTTCGTGGGCTTTTAATTGCAACATAATATACTGTGTGTTTTATAAAGGTAAATGTAAATACACTCCTATGAAATGCTATGGCAGTGTGCATTTAAAAATTGTGTAATAAAACAATCTAAAACAGACTTTCATTATGGCAGAGAGAGTGATACCATTTCCCATTTTAAAAGAAACACTAAATCGTTCCCTCATATAATAAAGGAAGAGAAAAAGAGTTTAAAAATACTGAGAGTTTCATCTCAGGCCAAAGGAAGTTTTAAAATTTCTCCTTTGAAATGATGTAGCAAGTGCCAACATCGGGTCTCCTGTTGTGAGTAGAAGAATTTGGGTTGCCTTTCTGTTCCTCCTGGGTCACTGCAAAGTTTGTTTCCCATTCCATCATGCTGAGTCTTGAGACTATGCAGAACAGCATAAATTTACTCAAGTATGTAAATGGGACTGGACAAATGGGTATGTTCATACTCTTAAATGAAATCACAAAAGGGATAGAGAGATCTGTATCTATTACAGATACCCAACTACTGACTGAGGGTAGAGGCCACGGTGTGCCCACAGAGTAGGGAGGACCCAGTTACCTTCCTAGGGAAGGAATGGCCATTCATTTCCCTGACAAAAGAGTGTATAGGAACCAGCTCCAAGAGATTTCCTGAAGTTGCATCCCAGGGTTGATCTCCAAGGATCACATTGGTGGGGATGATTTTGTGTACCTCCAGTGTAGGGAACTTGAGAAGAAGGTAGGTGGTGATTTTTTCTATGGTTACTGTTCAAGTGGCAGTTTGTAAAATGACATTGAGCATAAACAAAATGTTTGGGGAGCAGAGGGGTGAAAGAGGCAAGGTAAGCACAGATTCAGTCACTTTCCAGGCTAATGAGCTTATTTTTGCTTGGATTTGCAAAGATCTCTGAGAGGAGCCAGTGATCATAAGTGTAAGCCTCAATCCCCATTAATACTGCCAATTAATACTGCCAGTCTAAACATATTTTAGTTAATACATGCTGCTTTCCCTTGCATGCTTCCTCAGAATAATTTCCCATTGTTATATCCCCCAGATGTGTAAACTCGTTGGGTTATATTTCACTGAGCTGCAAGCTGTGACACTTAAATCCACAAGACAAGCTGGCAATTACTTCTGCTGTTTGTAAATATCTAGGCACCTATTTACATTTGCCAGTATTTTAAATATAAACATTGAGATAATTCTTTCTTAAATATGTTAAAAGACTGACACGTACCCTTTGTAAACTTAGGAAGCCGTAAAGATTCTCAAGTCACTCACAGGAGTCAGGACTTGGATTTTACTACTTAGGGATCAACCTGAAAGAAGGTTTCATGTCCTGGTCAGTAATCTGCCTCTGTGGGGTTGAATCTTTCTTGGTGCCAAGAAACCCTAACTTCCACGTCACCAGAAACCTGAAACAATTAAAAAAAAAAAAGTATAATTTCTACTAGCAAATGCTAAGAACACTTGAATATACTTAATTCTGAACCTCTCTTTACATCCAGGAGTAGCTTCCTTAAGCAGCTTCCTTGTGAAGTGAATCTTCACAGTATATTTTGCATTGGGAAGAAGGAGAGACTGTAACATCTTCCCTTCCTGCCAAGACATGCAGTTACACATTGACATGAAATATGGCATAAATTTAGCTAGGGAAATATTAAAAGAGTAATTTTTATTCAAAGCAATTTTCCTAGCGACCACATCATTTGCTGCACAATACCATGATCACAAGGGTCACCGTTTAACATGGTTTCATGGCGAGGACCACGCACTGTGGTGTCATGGACCACAAATGGTTTGCAGATCCAAGTTTGGAAATCAGGGATTTAGGGCTTTGCCAATATTTCTGAAAGCAAAACTTTACAATTCAACTTTCCTAAGGTCTGTGGAGTCACAAAGAGCCAATGAAGGAATTTTTTCATTGTCATAAGTTATTTCTTCCACCACCAGATAGAAAATGACTGTGCAGACTGGAATGGAGGCAGGGTTGCATTCAAGAAGTTTTTGTATGTGAATACAAAGAAATACATTTAAATCCCACTAAATTTGTATTTAGAACTGCAATTTCTTTTTCCCCTTGATGTAGTGATAAACTAGCTCTTGCCAGTTCCTTAAAACATAAAATATCCTATTTGCTGTACTCCAAATAAACAAAACAAACCAGACTGAGGAGCAGACCCTTCCCTAAGGAGTGTAGAGGTGATGGTAAAATACAGCCAGGTTAGACCTGTCTTACTCTTTTTGCTGTTGGCATCGCTGTGCAAGTGACCCCACTGATTCCACACGAGGACTAAGGCTTTCTGGGTTGGAATAGAAGCAGCAAAATTGGGCCATAAATGATCCGTGTGAGTAAGGCTTATTTAGGATGTAGCAGGGATGTAGAGAATTACTGCTCTTCAGAGGAGAAGAATTAAAATTTGCAAATGCTGTTTTCGTAAACACATTTTATTAAGCTGTAACTGCACCTGCATTTCATCAAGAAAATTGTTTGCTACAGTTTTTAATATACTTTGATATATTGAATGTATTTGATTTATTTTGATAATAATGTTTTTTCCGCTTTTATTAGTATTCTACATACTTTAAGTCCCCAGTCCCAAATATCAGATCTCATGTGAGATGGCCTGTTTACTTAGAGTTTTCATCCTACATTTTCCAAACTGATGTTTTGGCTCTAATGAAGACTTCAGATTAGCAGCCAGATTTCAGATGTTTAGCTGAATCGGAAATGCTGTATTAGTACTGACTTTGCTCAGTTAGGAGAGCCAGGTGCTGGAAAGGGAGAGGCACGTTTCTGTTCCCATTCCAGTCTGCTAGGAGTAGACTTTGGGAATAAATCTGATCCTCCCCAGTTGATGCTGGTTCATTGGGGAGCGGACTCAAGATACATGAACTGAATTTCTTGAGGTTGAAAGGAAAGTGAGAGAAGCTCTGCAGGGATGCCTGTAACGTGCTCCTGATGCTCCCTGGTGCTCAGGAGTCAGACCCAGTGCCACGCAGCCACTTCTCTTGCCTCCTTTCCCCCAAGACACGTGGGCTGTGTTAGCTGGCTTCTTGGCACCGACTTCTATTGTGCTGCACTTCTTACTAATGTAGATGCAGCTCAATTCTCTGGCGCTAGGGGACAGATAGTCACCCAGGAGGGTGACTGACTTCTATAGCTTGCCAGTAAGAACTATAAACACTGCTGTGAGCAGGTGGCAAGAATGGAGAAGGCAGAGCCTTCTCCTCACCATGGGTTTCACCTCTACAGGGAAAGCCTAAATTTAGCTCTTTGGGAAGGGGATGCTTCTGTAAGTGATGGAGGCAACTTCCATAACTAAGCACATTAAAAGCGAGTTGTTTTTTACAGCTTAGCATGGGAGACTTTCCATGGCAAATCTTGCATGTGGTTTCAGAAGCAGGAGCCCAGAACAGTTCTCCATGGTCTTGGTTTCACCAGTCACTGTGGTTTCTAGGGTGAGGCACATGTCAGGTCACTGAAGGACAGAAGGGAACAGAGGCATGAACAGAGGCGGGATTTCCCCTTTCATTAGCCACAACAAATGTGTTTGTTCAAGAACAAATAGCTGGAATAAGTGACTAATGTGGGGCAACTGCATAGTGAGTAAGGATGTGATTGCATTGAGCTGGGCTTTAAACTATTTCAATAGAGCAGAGTGCTTTACTGCAAGCTGCGTTGGACTTTGGTGCTGTCAGAAATCCTTATTGAGCGGGATTTCCAGGTTTAAAGTCAACAGCCAGAGGCAGAAAGAAGAGATGCTATCTCTGTGGCATGCCCTTAATAAAAAGTTTGCTTGAACATAACTCCCTTATGATAGCAAACGTGTGTTTAATGGTCAGAGTATTTACTTGGCACTCTCCAGGATTACCCGTGGTATTTTGTTGTAATGGTGGAGGGAGAGAGAGAAGTCCAGAGAGAGACCAAGCCTGTGGCCATGGAGTGTAGGAGGGATACTTCTATGGCTGTCTCAGGCAGAGAGGTGGCATGGGGGCAGCTGGGCATAGAAAGAGAAGTGTGTTTGCTTTCACCAGTGGTCTTGGAGCCCAGGCTGAAGGGAACTCTGCAAGTGAAAATGGAGCAGTTTGTGTAGGCAAAGCAGGAGACCTGATCAAGAGCAGCCAGAGCTGGAGGCATACGCTCCAGGAGGAGGTAACAGAAGCCATTGGGGAACCCCTAAAACCTGCTGAGGGTGCATCACTTGACTTTGCCCTCTGCCTGGGCTTCTCCAGAGATCTTGTCTTACTTCCCGTTCTGTGGGCACCTGGTTCTTCACATTACTGGAAGTGGAGCTCTGCACCACGTTTGTGAACTTGAGCTTTTGTGGGCTTTATGATTACATTACTGGCAGTAATATCTTCAGTTTGTTTTCTGGAACTCTGTGCACATGTACAAATCCAGTTGTAGCATTATAGATAAGCAGTACATAGGCTGTCATACACCATGTAGATATACATCCACACTTGCCATACAGAGGCTGAAGAAGCTTTCCCTGGCACAGTGTGGTGGTTTCACAAGAGATCACACGTGATGAAAGTGGAAAGGAATTACATATTTTGCGGCCTCCTTTCCTGTGACATACAGCCACGTGGAGGTCTTCACTGCATCTGGTTTCTGATTTTGGCCCTGAATACAGACAAATATCACAGGCCCTAACAATTGTCATTTCTGATCCTCCCTCCAAAACTGGGACCCAAGGGAATTAGCTTTCAGCTGAATGCTCTCTGTATTTGTTCAGTGCTTAAAATTACTGGTATTGCTTGTTTGTTTCTTGCTAAGTGGGATCATACAATTACTTCTTAAATTCCTCTTTGTTCCCAGAGCTACTTTCACACTTAGTCCATCTGAAAATGAAGCAACATCAGCTTTGCCCACAGTGCTGGTGTCCCATGGCTCCCAGCACTTACTGTTTGGCCTGCTATGGGGAAGGATGTGTGTCTGCAGTGTGGAAGCTGGAGAAGGGAAGGAGAACAGTTTGGTTTGCCCACAAATGTAGGGAGCAGAGCTGTGTGCCTCAGGAGCTGGAGGAGAGAAAGACACTGCAATCCCAAGGTAGAAGAGAAGAAAGATGAAGGAATCAGTGCATGTTTTAGGGGACATGACCGAAAATGAGGGATGAGAAGGGGAGAAGTGCAAGGAAAGAGCAAGGCAGGTATTCACCCAGGTGCAGGATGCTGGGCTCTGGCTCTCCGGAGGGGGCAGCAGCAGGAGTGCCCACCTGGACAAATGGGAAACCTGGAGGTTTGGCTGACACCTCAACTGTCTCAGGCTCTTCCTGTGACTTGTCTGCACCATTTGCAAGGAGTAGCAGTGACTGCAATAATGTGTTTTAGATCACTGATACTTCCATTCAGAGGAGAGGTAAGATGTTGACAAGACTTCTGCCCAACTCTAGTTTCCTTGTATGTATCATCAGATGCACGTAGGAAATAGCTGTGGCTGTGATAGCAGCACAACCTGTACTCTGTTGTCATAGAAAAGCCTGAACAGTTTGAGTGCATGGTACCTGAGGAGCAATCCAGTGGCTTCTCTTGGGGAGATTTGAGTTAGCAAGCTGCTCTCAAACCTTGAGGTGACTACAGTACACATGTGTAAGGCGTATAAGCACAGCTGCTGTATTTGTGTGCATATATAAGAGAAGGCATTCAATGTCTTCTCCCACCATTTTTCGTGTATTGATACAGTGGTGATGGCTGGACTTTGCATATGGATTATTGTAATCCTACAGCCTTGTAGCAAAGGCTCACCTTGGATTCAGTGTCACACTGGGCAAAGAACACAGCAGGTATTTGGGAACAGTTGTCCTTCATGACTGATTTTCTCTCTGCTCTGAGGAAGGGAAAAAAGTCGCCACAGGACTGCATTCACCGCAGCTCTGTGCCGAGCTAATAAACTGCTGAGAGCTCCGGCTCAGGCTTAGGGGTGTTATTCCAGCCTGAAACACAGACTGAGATAACTCAGGCCTGCCCACACTAGGCAGCACAAATATTTCTTGAAAGGGTTCCAAATGTTTCGAGGCCTGGATAGCTACAGCAAGAGTTTCTCTGTGTCTATAAAAATATTTGCCATATCAACCCATTTGAACGTCAAGTAAAATGTGCACACAGCTTGCTGAGATTGCTCTCGCTGAAAAATATTTTGAAAATTACTGAGTTCCTCTAAAAAAACCCCACCAACCCACCAAACAATAGCAACAACAAAACCCCCAGACAATGAAAAGCCAACAGTGGCATTTTTGTATGTGGCTGTTATGCAAGTCTCCTTAGGGATTACCTTTGACATTGGCTCTTAAAGCTGCAGCATCTTGCATAACGCGCTTGCACAACAAGCACCCCGCTTCATAGGCAGCAGGTTTCGACCCAAGGCAGTAAGCAGTGATCACTGGCACTGTCTGCAGCCTCCTGTGAGCGTGTGCTGACCTGCTCCAAAACTGAAGGGTAGAAAATGGAGTGAAGGAGGCTGTTGGGAAAAGCAAAGAAAATCTCTGCAAAGCACATGGGTCTGGCACATTTGGCTTTAAGTAAAAGAGATAGAAGGAATTATTTACAAATCTGGTGTCTAAGCTTTTGGTTTCTTTACTATAAAGGAAAAATTAATGCATTTTCTCATTCAATCTGTGCTCCTGCCAAAGTCAGTGTAATTTTTGATTTTGGCTTCAATGGTAATCGAGGTGCTCAGAGATATGGTTTAGTAGAGGACAGGTATGGTTGGACTCAGTGATCTAAGGTCTTTTCCAACCTAGTGATTCTGTGGTAACAATTGTTGGTCCTTTATAATTAAGGTTAATATATGAAAATTGTTCTCCATTTTTCTCCCCTCTTATGCATCTGTAGCTACCCCATAATATGCCAAACAAGTGGGCCCAGACATGAACCTACTCTTCCACAGAGATTTTATTTTTAAGCAATGAACTTCAAACCCACTGTTGCTTACAGAAAACTTGTCACTGACTTCAGTTGTGTTTGGATCAAGACATGTAAAAACAAATTCAGAAAGAACCACTCTGAAATTAGCACGTACACATGATGACTGCATTATAGATTGGATTGGACTGAACATTTGTGCTATCCTCTTATGTAGCACTTCAAATCACCACAACTTTCACTGAAACAAGCTTTTGGGAAAATAAATTGAGAAGTTTCCAAATACTATAGCTGCTTCAGCATTCATACATAATAAACCCAGCTTCTGTAAATAACTCATTTTATCTGTCAAACATTGTAGGCACATATGCCACATTAACTGTCACTGGGGTCGTAAATAAACAATGTATCTGTCTACACATTACTTATGTCTGGGGGGAAATGAAAAAGTACACAAAACAGTAAGGAACATATTTTAATTGTAAAATAAAATGTTGCTATTGCTCATTATTTTAAATGCATCTGAACTTTAAAATACAGTTCATAATTTAATGCAAAAGGCTAATATTCAAACAAAATTGAGTTTATAATACATCTAATATGTATTTCTTAAATGCGTTTCAATTCCCAGTCATTCGAGTACAACTCTAGGCTGTCTTTGACTCTATTCCTAATGCAACAACAGCAAACAGCTCCCCAAACTGCACAAGCAGAGTTTGGAGCCACAGCAGAGTCAGTAACTGGTGCTCTAATGATGCCTGAGTTTGTTCTTGAAATGGCATTTGTAGATTTGGCTCAATTCCATCAGAATCAATGTGTTCTGCATTTAACCATACAGAATTTCCAATTTGGTTTAGACTGTAGGACCTGACTCTGGTGTACTGTATATCAGTGAGTCACATTCACTTGTGTCTCTGTAACATTGTCACAATGGACTCTCCTTTCTAATAGTCTGTTGTCATGATTTCAGTGTAGCAGTCTGTGCTGTATCACTTGTTTGTGATCGTGTTTAGGCACCAGAGATAATATGAGACTTCTAATGAGATGCCAAAATATCAGGAGTCCGCCTTTGACCACTGGAGCATCTTGGTTGTTGAGATACATTCTGCACATTCTTAATTTTGTTTTCTCTAGGCAGCATTGGCTCTGTCTTTTAAGCAACACCTATTTCTGAGTTTTTCTCAGAATACTTTTCTTTCCTGATGTATGTTTGAAAACAGAAAAATCCAAAATCAACAAACCTGCAGATTGCCTTCAGCCCCCTCTGAATTTGTTGCACTTTTGGGGGGGAAAAAAATGTTCATCAACTTAACTGGGTATGGATAGGGATAACTGGCTCAATTTATGATAGAATAAAATTAAGTTAAGCTCTGTCTGAGCCAAAGTGATAGTAGATCCTATATTTATATTGTTAGATGATATTATCATTATTAATTATAGAATTATTATGATTTAGTGTCTGCACTAACCACTAATACTGCAAGAGAGACAATGTTTTAAAACAAAAAGCCTTTATAAATTCTGTTGATTGGCTAAAATACACCTTTTTTACTAATAGTCTTTTACCTAAGCTAATGAGCCAGAATATTAAGATTTAAGACATTAGTGCTATTCATATAATAGCTAATGATGATGAAGTTCAGCTTTTAGATATTTTCACGGATCTCTTGGTAACTTATGAATGGGCAGAATTTGACCCTACTTGCTTTGCTAAAACACCAAAATACCGCAGTAAAGGACTAAGGTACATTTAACAGTGGGGATAAGTCACAAGGTAGCTGTGTCTTTGAAAAGAAATGTATTTATTTCAGCTTGGCATGCATATAGCATCCATGTTACTTTCCTTGTTATTGTTAAATATCTGGTAAGCTGTTTTCTGCCACACACAACATTGCAAGTGGCATGCTAGAGAGCATATACCATCTGCAAGGTGCTCTTGTTGCTGGATTTAAACAGCACAGCCATCAGAAGAATTCAAGTGCAGACACCTCTTGTTAACAGCCCTTCCATAGGTGCTTAAGTTCAAATTAACTGTTCTAAAACCCAAATTAGAGTCAAATCTGATGTGAGCCAATTTACTCTGCACAACAATCATGGGCAATGAAAAGTGTTCTGCTAGATTGCTGTTTAAATCGGATCACTATAGCTCCCTCGGTGGGAAAGTAGTGCAGAATAACAATGGCTAGCGGCTAAATGTAATTTAATTATTGGGTTTACATATTGGTTAGTTCTTACATTGTTTAAAAAGAAACATTTTCCAGCCAGGTGTACAATGTCTGGCCAGTGTTAGAAATCATTTTAAAAAGCTGGAGGAATAATAGACCGATGATCTAACACATTTAAATTAAGCAAGGTCTGATTGTTGAATGCTGACGGGTGGTGAGTTCATTTCCATTGAGGGCTGACATTTTGTCCTCTTTGTATATTGCATTGTTAGTGGTAGAATGCATCCAGAAGTGTGATGATGAAAAGCCTGAAGACTCAAGAGTTTGAAAATAAAGCTTCCTTAGAGTTGGAATATCTGTTGTTTCACGCAGTAGTTTTTCTGGTTGAAATCACACGGTAAATTGGAGACTCTCCATTCAATATTTACAAACCACAGGAAAAGAGAACTAATACGATGTCAGTCCATCTTTTATCTTTCATCTGTCTTTTAGGCTTTCTCATAACTGAAAGTTACTCCAGGTTGCTGATTGCAAGGCGGTGCAGGGCACCATTGTTCTAGTACTGCACTTTTCCCTCCAAGTTCCTTCTTTCCTATCATAACAGCAAAATTCCCTATCATATCGTTGTTTGATATGAAATTGCTTGGTAGGGTGTGATGGCACATTCGTGTTATGTTAGCAGCATAATTTAACTGCTCCATTTTTTTTTTTAAACCATTTGCAAAAGCGCCTGAAATGTGCATTATAAAGGAGGGTCATTACAGCTATGGTTGAATTGGCATTTCAGTAATAAACCCTTTGTAGAGGGCTAGATGTTAATGCAAATCTTTTATCATTATAAATATGAATCAGTCAGCAACAATATGGAGTGACTTCAATAAATGGACACTGGAAAACCTGATTTGCTGAATGCTGATACAGCACCTCGCAAAACCCTGACATCATGCCATGAAAATGTCTGCCAGGGTGGTTCAAGTCAAGAACATAGTTTGTTGGTTGTTAAGGGAGGAATGCTACTCGCAGATCAGCTGGCACAGTAGGTCAGGCGTGGCTGGCAACTACTGTGTTTGGAGGTGTCCTGGTTTAGCCCGAGACAGCAGCTAAGTCCCACATAACCACTTGCTCACTCCCCCATCAGCATGGTGAATAAAAGTGAGAAAACTCATGGGTTGAGGTAAAAACAGTTTAACAGGTAAAGCAAAAGCTGTGTGCACAAGCAGAGCAAAACTAGGAATTCATTCCCCACCTCCCACGGGCAGTCAGGTGTTCAGCCATCCCCAGGACAGCAGGGTTCCATCGTGTGTGACACCATCACTCCAAATATCTTCCCTCTTCCTTCTTCTTCCAGCTTTATATGCTAGGCATGACATCATATGGCATGGAATATCCCTTTGGTCAGTTGGGGTCAGCTGTCCCAGCTGTGTCCCCTCCCAACTCTTTGTGCACCCCTAGCCTACTCACAGAAGAGGCATCAACTCCCTGCCAAAACTAGCACAGGAGGGAAGGAGGCTGAAATGGACTGCTGTCTTCTAAACGTAGCTTCAACTTGTGCTTGTACTTTATACACGCGCCAAAGCCATTATGTCCCTCTTTGGCATTGTCAATCCAACCCTCTGCCTTTACTCAAGGGAAGCCTACTGCAACAAATACAAATGTCTCCCAGTAAAACTGATAGGGCCCTTTGCACTGTTTCAGAAGAATGGTTTTCGTACTGTGTTGAGAAGTATCTCTGTATTGCACATAGGGAACTGAACAAAAAGATTTGTATGCCAGAGCTTCTGGTCTCGTTCTTTTCCTGCCCTTTCTTTCCAAGGAACTTCCATAGGAAGTTACTTCAGATGTGCTTCTCTGAGGGATAAAAGACATCCCCATGGGAAAGTGAGAGCATCTCCTGTTGCAAAGAGGAGGCTAAATTCTGATCACAGCTTTGGATTTGAAGTAGTTTATTGGACACCTTAAGAATTCTTCCAGGTGTGGCTCTCTGAGAGCAGAACCTCATGTATAGTCCCATATGCATTTCCCTCCTCTTCTTCCCGAGGCAAGGGATGGAAGGAGCAGTTACCTCAGCTTCAGCACCAAAGCTTAAGGTTCTTCTTACTTAATTTAATTCAATTTACTTGGCTGCATTGACTTAGGTTTTATCAGGGTTTAGACTTTTGGAGGTCCATCTTTGGAGTATCTGTTAGAAGCTCAGGAGGGACACCACCTCACAAAAGATATTGACTGCACAGGTGGAATGGAGAAAAGTGGTGTCTGTGGTGGATCCTGCCTACTAAGTGTCATGAACAACCAAGATCAACAGACACTGGTACGAAGGCTCCTTTCATTTAGTATCACGTATATGTGCCTGTCAGGAATTACACACTTTATGGTGTCACTTAGGATACGGGGCTCCTTTTCTGCTGAGTTTCACTAATTCTGTTTTATGCTCTGTCCATGACACCAGCTAGTAAACTCACAAAAGCATGTTTTTACTGCTGAACCACTGCTTTCTTTTTTTCTTTTACTACTGACTTTTTCTGCATACTTCTTTGTCATTTAGTAGTGCCTTTTGTAGTCCATGTGATATTCTTTCATCTTCCCTGGTATGATCCCATAGCACCAGGCATGGTAAGACTCATGGGACAAACTAGTAATTTCTCCAGTTAGAGGCCTTGACTGTTCATAGGCTTAATGATTTTCTGCATCTTTGTCAAACACGGGGGTTACCTCCAGTTGAAAAACCACCGTTACCATTAAATGCGACTTTTTACTATGCGATAAACAGAATGTCACTTGGTATGTTGGGACTGAGGAGGACGTTTGTGAATCAACCATGAATATGCCATGTCTGTTCCCTACTGTATGTCTGTAACAGAATGAAATGGAAGAATTTGGTCTGTTTGTACACCCTATGATTTATGGACATTTTAACTTTAAATCATCTAGCTTTTGTTACTGGAAAGGCTCTTGTAGTGGGAGCATATACCCTACCAGGGGTACCAGGGGAAATGCAAATAGCATTTCTCAGTTTTAGTTCATTTTATTTAAATTCAGAATAGTGTTGGATGACTTATTTGTTCACTCAATAGACATAGAAAAGTCCTATCTGCCTGCATGGTCTGTTTATTTTTTAGGTCAGATTTGACACATGTATGTGTTATTTCAGCAGTGTAATCACACAACTTGTTGCCGGTTTCAGGGAATTCTTTTATACTTAGGTCCTTTTGAACTAAAATAAATGGCTAAAAGATTGATTTGTTTTAGAAAATAAGGAAATAAATAGATTGATGGATACTATACCTCTAATGAACCAGGAAGATGTTTCTGTGCTGTATTTCTATCTGGAAGGCCAAATGTTCCAAGTATTGTAGCCAGCCCTCATGTTTTAAATTTTAAGAAGCTGAAATTAATAAGGTACTTCTGCTGGCAGAGATATGCCTGACCTCTGAGGTATGTGCAGTTTGTGAGTCAGTATTATTGAAACTTGTAGTTTAAATGCAGTGATTTCCCATGTTGAAAAGTAACAAAGCATTTCCAAAAGTATAATGTTGTCATATGTATATGCAAAATCTATAGGTGCTCTTGATGAATAACAATGCACTCTGACAGCAAAGAATCAACACAGAAAAATTAGGTCACAGCAGCTTGCTTGCTCTTTACACTGTCATGGTTGATTGGTTATTCTCATCACCCTTTGTTTAAAATCATTTCAGAATTAATTGGCGTTCATTAACGCAAGTCTTTGTAGCAGAATTGCAGAAACAGTCATTAATGTAGCTAATAAACATAAAAAAGAAAAAAGGATCCTATTACCAGGTCCCTACAGGCTGTTAACTAACATTTTGAATAAGAATACATAAACATAAATTAAACATTTTTACAAACTGCTAAGGATGTGGGAATTTAGCATGGTGGTCTGTAGTAATGCTTTGAAGCAATTTGTTACATTATGTCAATTTTTTAAGGTTTCAGCTATAAAGATAGCAGCCCTGATTAGCTTAGATTTTCACTGCAGTCCTGCAGGTTTCTTAAGAGTTCTGGATGCCTCTGCCCGCTACTATGGATGAGGCTCTGATCCTTCTCCCCCAAGTTCAGTGAGGGTTTTTCTTGAGGAGTGCAAAGGATCCAGGTTCCTTTTGTGGTATTTCGAGAAGAAGCAGAGCAAACTTAGGAGCCAGAAGTTCTGACTGAGGTCCCAACAGCAGACAGTGGTGCACGTATCACCTGCTTCATTTGTGTGGACGAAGGTTAGTCGCTGGCTTTGGGTGCTCTGCAATCTGGTTTTCCTGTTAGCTTGAGATAGCCCACCCTGTACAATGTGTGCCCAGATCTGTTGTGTGTTAATTACAGGATTTTCCTCATTTGGGCTGTTGCCCTGATTTGATGGAATATGCAATTTCGAAGGCACTGCTGTATCTTGTAACCCCTCACAATAATTTCTTCTAATGGATCTCCCAAAGTTAAAGGTCATTAGTGGTTGAGTACAATAAAAGTAAGAAAAGTCACCTCTGTCATGTATGCGTGGGAGGAGTGGAGGGATATGGTGGTGCTTGTGCAGCTCTGGCTGCATGTTTCTGCCCGAACTCTCGTAGGTTTGGGAGGATGCAGCAGGTCCCAGGGCTCTAGCACGGGGCCTGGGATTGAGCCTTTTGAGGAGACAGGCTCATTCCGGCACTCACAGGTACTTGCTGCCCAGGAGATACTGCTCACACGTGGAAGGGCACAGTGGCTTTTCAAAGGGTGATAACAGCAGCCGGGTGTTGGGCATGCAGCAGAACCTCCCCGCGAAGGCTCTGGCTGGCTCTTTGGCATCTCCACCCAGCTGCACAGCAGCTCCTCGTGCTGCCCATCCATTTGGCTGCAGTGCAGGGAGCGGGCGGTGGAGCTGGGAGAGGCGGCCAGGCCATCTGCCCTCACCCAGCCTTTCTGCACCTGCATGGGGCTGGCACAGCTGCCTCCTGGGCATCCTTCTGTCCCCCTGAGAGTTTGCAGGACACCTGAGTCCCCGATTTGCAGGCATGACGAGGTACCTAAGCAGCCAAGTGAGCATAGCCTGGGAACAAGTGAATGGAAATGCCAAATTATTTATCCCTGAATGTTGTAGACATTGAAATGGAGCCCTAGTGGGGAGCAATTGGAAAACGTGTCCCCTACTATTTAATTTTCAAATGTCTTTGCTACAGCTTGCCGAACGTAAAGAGGGTAATTTGCCACCACACCACCTAATGTAGTTAGTTCGTACGTTTTGAGGGCACTGTAATATCTGAGCAGCATTGACTGATGCACTTTTAACTTTGGTTAAATGCAGTCTCCATGCAAATGCAGTCTTGGCATATACAGTAAACTACAAAAACATTTCAAATACAAAATCAACTAGACAAATATATTGCTTTGTATGTCTGACTCTTGATACACGGTGTCTGTATACATTCTGACATATTCAGAGAAACACGGAGACTTGCCAGCGATCCATATACGTTCCCTTTTATTGCATACAATTTATAAGAATTCAAGCCTTAAGTAGGATACGATTGGTAAAGGGACAAAGAAATCTATTTACCCATACAATTAAAATATAATAACAGAAAGACTAAAAATTGTTTTAGTCTAACTTTTGTTTATTGACTAGAACATATAAATGGCTTTAGGCACTACTAAACAATAAAAAAATGTGGCTCACTATTGGGTCTTTTATCCATTTTAATTTATTTTGATGCTGCATGCAGTTTCTGAATATCTTTTGTGGGTTGTAATAAAATAGCCGCAGTGCAATTTTGCATGTATGTCAAGCGGTGCGTGACCTGATATGCAAATTTAATACCAAGGTGCCAAAACTGAATTCATAATGTTTCACATCTACAGAGCTGTTTAAGGCAGTTTAGAAATCAATGAATATGTAATATGAAGGTGATAAGACCTAAATAAAAACCCTATTTATCTACTATGAAAAGTATTTATACACAGAATATTTAGCACAAGCAGAAAATGGACAGAGTTTCCAATTATATGGTTTGCATAAACAAATGTTGAACCATGTGCTTAGAATAGATAATAACATAGCTAGTTCCTTTGCATTATACTTCAGAAATGTTTACAGATGTCTCCCTTTTAGTGTATATATAAAATGAAACACTAAACTGAAGAAGCTTTTGAAGAAAACCTCTTTGAGGTCTTTTATTTATTTTTAATTTACAGTATATGGGGTGCTTCATTATAGGTTTCTGTTACCGGTTTTCAGGTTATTAAAGATCAGTGAAATAAGATACACTTTTGTGAAGTCCTGTAGTTTATGGTGAAATAAGGGACATAAATTTAACTGGTAATAAATAAGAATCAAATGTTTTCCATCTGCTTACCTTTAAAAGCAAACAAGATCTAATTTGGGAAGCATTTTGACTTTTGAGATCTTTTCCTGAATCAATGAACTGATTATTTCTGTTGTTTTGTCCAAAAAGTTAATCTAATAAAATTTCAGGAGTTTACCAAATGATACTCGTGAATTAGATTGGCCTTTCACTCAGCATACTTATATGTGGAGATGGACTGGGAATCCAAGCCTTGATTGATGGCAATCAGTCCCAGCTATCCCACTGAAAATATATACTGTTTCCCCATGGAGGGAGAGAGAGAGCGTGTGTTTGATTGGCTGGCTGTGCTGCTTTACAGCACCCTGCCAGTCAGCACAGAGAGACATTTATATCTCTTGGCTGGAAATAAGTCGCTACAGTAATGACTACCAATGTGTTGAGCAATCAAGAACAACGCATGGGTGCAGTAGGATTTGAAAAACATCCATTGTGCCATATGCGTACTGCTGGTATTTGGATGAGGTTTTGCATCCACCTTGCTAGAGACCAAGGTCCATCATCGGGAAAGTCAGAGCGTTAGACGGACAGGTGAAATAATGATTTGAAATAGATACTAATTGATCTTTGTTCTTGTGTGAGAAACAAGAGGAAACACCAGAAGCATACACTGCTTTTCACATCTGACCTTATATCAGCTCAGGTGTAACTTCCCACTGTCGGTCAGCAGCCTGTTGACTTAATGTCTTAAACCTCAACAAGGGGTTTAAAGTTCAAAATAAATTCGAACACCTTCTTTCTCTGATCAGATACAGATGAGCAGAACTGGGAGGTAGATAATAATGATCATTTTAGTTTTTGTCCCTTGTGTGGCTACTGCCCCGTGAAATTGCTGCCTCCCTCTCAGAAATGAATGATGGGGTCATTTTTTGTTTCTGCATGAGGGATTGTCTACATTTCTTCAGCAAGTGCTAGAACTGTTCATTTTTATGACATTTTCTTTGGCTTATGCCACTATTAATAAGAGATTGCATAAAAATAAAAAAGATTGTCTAAAAACCCCCAAACAGTAGCCAGCGTACTGTGAGCATGGGACTTTTCTGGGCCTCGGTTATGTGCAAAAAGCTCCAGTTAATTCTGTGTACCAAATACACTGCATTAACTTTCCTCAGTTGAGGGGAAGATGCCACCACGTTCCTTGGAGGAGAGGACATCCAGGTTTCCCTTGCTCAGTGGTGCCCCATAAGAGGTTTGTTTTAACAGGATCTATATGGAAATGGAAAGATCCCTGAGGTTCCCCTCCAAAATTCTCTTTGCATTGTTTTCACGGTCCTGAGGGGTGCTGAACTCCCATAGGAGATGATGTCCTTTCTACTCCTAAAAGAAACCTGCATTAAAGGACACATTTGGATGAACTCTAGAACCATACTGTGGAAAGATTTACCTTCCTCCTCGGCTGGGATGTGGTGTGCGTGTAAGAACTGTGCAGTTGCATTCCCCTTTGGTTGTTCAGATGTAGCCATCAAAGGGACTGAAGGACCAAAACTTGAGAACTGGTATAGTAAATAAATGAACTGAAATATATGTGGTTTAGTAAATAAATGGAATGTGGTTTTGTGGGTTTTTTTCCCAAATTGAAACAAAACGTATGGTGTTTTTAGGAATATTTCTAGTTTTTGCATCTTTTTCTGGAACATAATTTCATAGTATATATGAATTTATCTTTAAAGTGAATGAACATTATTATTTTTTCCCTGGAATTTTTATTTTGATCTTGGCTATATTTCTCTTTTTCTGACTTGGACACATTATTTTTTGTCTTTTTTCAATAGCAGAGTTTTCCATGAATACCAAGTCTGGTTCCTAACCAAAAAACAGAACACAGGATAATGTTACAGTAGACAGTTTGGGTTATTTTCCTCCAGAATCATTGTTTCCATCTCTAGCCTCTTTCAGAGAGTGTGGAGGAAAATGGCAGGAAGAGTTGGTGGTGCAGAAGGAACTGGATGGAGCAGGAGACCACCACCTCCCTTGTGCAAGTTCTGAGTTCCCACCAGAGCCTCTCGGTTGTAATAGAGAAGAGCTTTAACTGTGTGTTTCTAGGTTCAGTTATGAGGTTAGATGAAAACTCCATCCTCACACCAAGAGTGGCTTTGCATTCTGCTGAGTGACTTAACCTTTCTTTATGCAAGCCCGAAAGCAGCTGTACTAGGTGTGGCTTTGAATTTTTCATAAATTTTGGACAAGAAGTTGGACATGAACCTACAGTGTGATGACTGCTTGGTCAGTGCCTCTAAAAATAAATGGGCAGTCTCGGTCTGTGAGACCTGGGAGCTTGTGATGTGACACCAGGCTTCCCCAGATTTCTTCTTGTGCAGAGAGGTGTAATGCACCTTTATACTAATGTTGGCATCAAGACTTGAGCTTCCAATTCAGGGAAGCCTGTTCTTGGAAAATATATATCTGTAGGTTCATTTTGTCTGCTTCATTATTTAGTGGTTATCTAAACTAAGAATTAGGGACACTGATCTCCATCAGGAAATATTCCTAAAATGGGGAGTGGCTTTGTGTTACAGATGTGTTGTAGCGATAGTTTTGCTGCTCAGCAGAATATCAATCCAGGAGAACTATATTAATAAAGAAAGCATGCAATACTTAAACCCCTAATTTTCGTGGAGGCTTAAATGTCTTTATTGGTGATTTTTCTGTGCATGTCTGTTAATCAGTGTCACGCTGCGAAATCTGCCATTTTTGCCATGACCAACCCATGAAATTCCCCGTTGCCGTTTCTGTGGTTTGCACAGGGCTTGCTTTATGATTACCAAGCAAAGTTCACAAGTGTGTGTTTTACTTGCATTGATCTCCAAAAAACGCATGGCCTCTTAGCCTGGACTCCAAGCTAGTCTGTAACCTAAGGCTGAATATTTCAAAGTGATATTTTAAGTGATAATTATGCCCCTTTCTGAGTGTGATGGTTAGGTTAGGCAATGTGGTGCTGTCAGTGGAGCTTACCTTAAGTGCTTGGGTTCGTCACCTTTGTTTTTCAGCTTGCTCCTATTTGCTTGGTTTGGCATACAGGGAAGCAACAAAACCTTTCTGCAGAAAAAATTTAAGAGACTTCCAGAGTGTGTCATGCAGCAAAAGAGATTACTGTAACAGGCTCAGCCAAGGGTTGAATCCCCAGTTTGGAGTGTACAATCTGTAGGAGAAAGCGAGGCTCTTACTGTTTGATATATAGTAATTATATAGTGAATTACAGTGATATATAGTGAATGATAGGGCAGTGCTTTAGTGTTAAAATATGAATCTTTTGGCCCAGCAAAAGATAGTATGCTTACTTTAACAATGGGGTGGTATTTTGACATTTATTAAAAAAAATAAATTAGACTTGGCTTTATTTTAAGTGTGTGGTCAGAATGAATTCATTTGCTCTTACTGGAAGAATACTTATCATAATGGATTCATGTGGTATCCATGTGCTTGTCACATGTTCTTTTTATACACATCCCTCTAATTCCATTTCAATGCCACTTTAATTTAGCATTAGTTAATGGACTCCACATAAAGGTTGATCATTTTTTATCTGGATTCTCCAACTACATTTCTGGTATTTAAAACTGCTAAGCTGGAGAGGAGAGCACTAAATATTAATAGCAGCACTTTGAAAAATTAACAGAATTATCTTCTTTTTTGTCTGTTGATTCTGTTTTAGTACTTTACAAATTAATAAGCAAAACAATAGGGGGCCAGAGATTAGACATGAAAAATTAAATACATGTTGGAAGAGACTCTGCAGCTTACCTACGCATCCCAGTCAGCAGTGACTCTTGGGCAGCATGGGAAGATGTGCACATCACCACTGGTGGGCATGGTGGAACAAGAGTGAACAGTCACCAGTTCAGTAGAGGAAAGCTGCTAATAGTAGGAGCCCACCTCTATGTGCTTCCTGTAGCTGACAGAAGTTTCCACTCATTGAGGCTGAATTAGGAGCCTAAAGTGTCCAAATTCTATGATCTCATTTCTGGAGACACCAATTTACCTTTGACACCCACCTGAAGGTAAGGTGGGACTGTCTCCTAATATATAAACTGCAAAGAGGTCCATTGGAGTTCTGCAGTTTAATTTAGGTGTAATCTAGGTTTCATCAAGAACCTTGAAGACCTGAAATTGTTGAGAAATTTTTCCATTGACTTCACTAGGGTTTGGTTTAGGTTGGATGGGCCCATGGTGTGGTGTGAGACAGCCCTACACAAGCCAAGGTAGAAAAGATCCATTATGACAGCCAGTTGGGAAAAGAAAATACTTGAATGACTAAATTGGCTCCAGTTGTTTATTATCTATTATTTATTATCCCATAAAAAGGCTTTATCCAATAAGACTGGAGCTGAATTTTCATAGGATGTTTTAAACAAAAGTGGCTTCATGTCAAATTTACGCTGGAAAGGTCAACATTAGTTTACATCAAAGGTTTGGGTTGTTGAGAAAAAATAACATAAGGTCATAATTTCAGTTTGTTTGAAGAGCTGCAATGAGCTGTTTGCCAGAGATTCGATCTCTGGTAAACAGGCCCCTCTAGGCTCACTTGGAAAAGCTTGCAAATGTGGGGATGCACTTTGCCCATTCGGTTCAGGATGAAAAGCAAGCCTGAAAGCTGCCAGTGTTTATAGACAGAATTTGAGTTGGTTTGGGGTTTTTTTCTTTTCTTTGTTTTTTAATCTTAAGAGTGAAATCACTTAGAGAAAAACAAAAACTGATGGAAGAAAGAAAGCGGAGAGTAGGTAAGAGGACAGGGTCATGATGTTTAGACCCCAGCTTAATCTAGCTTTACAAGTGCATGGTGCAACTGAAAGTTGCAATAAAAGTTGTTGATCTTAAGGGGCCTTTTTAAAACTATGTTATAAACTACAGACTGGAGCCCCTTTACGTCAGGTTGAAAATGGGTCAGAATTGAAAGCTTCCCTATGCAAGTGAAGAGGAAGCCCTTGCTTAGCTGAGGAAGGGCTCTCTCAAGAGCCAGGCAGCACCTCTTCCCAAGGCTGGAAGGAGCCAGCGTGGCCTGTTCTGAAGCTGCCGATGGCTGGCTGTTGGGGCTGGTGCTCCCCAGCCTGTGCTAGCCCTTTTTTCAAAGGGCTTCACGTGCTTTGCTGCAGCTTTGCCTGTGCACTGTCACGCCTCATGGGCTGGTGGAACGGGCTGGCCTGAGTGCCAGATCTTTACATGGTGAAGGTCTCTCTCCCTACCCTGAAGGGCAGGATTTCCCTCCCCTCTGATGTCTCTGCAAACACACCTTTCAATTGCTCGGGGACCACTGAAATGTGAAAAGAACCTGGTCTAACACAAATACTGCAGCTGTTTGTCAGGCTTTAGGAATCTATCCCTCCTTGCACATTTGGTTATTGGAGTGATGTAATTTCCATGCTTTCACACACATGGAAACTATAATATCTCATTACAGATGGAGGAGTCCAATGATTAATACACAAAAGAAGGTTGTCTAATTTTGTGCAGTTTAAGAACTACCTTTAAAAAAAGAAAGCAAGAACAATAGAGCTGCGAAACTGTCTTTAACTCTGAGTGAACCTTGTGAGCCTCATTTATTGGGGTTGGAATATTTCGCCTCTGGGGCTTGTTGAAGGACCGGAGTCCCTTAGGATCAAGTGACAGACCTTATTTTGGGAGTATCCAGTAATTACCCAAATCCTTTGAGTACTGTTATTCACAGTTCTGATTTTTACTCTAACATTTGTAGTGGTACTAATTTTTAAGTTTCTTCACAGACTTCTATTCATTACCCCTCAGTGATGTGCTAATTAGAGCAGCCAAATGCTACAAATGAGTCTGTGTTTGCGATTTTTCAAGGACTGGAGTCTAATCATTTTCTCCACCGCTATAAAGATGTCATGAGGTAATGTGTAAAGTTATGCTGTGGGAAACCAAACAGAGAGAGAGGGAGATAAAGCATTCAAGGGTGTCTGATTTAACTCCTCTGAAAACAGTCATGCTCATGCACTCTGGGCTGGAGTAGGGGGTGCGCGCAGGGTGCTCTGCAGCCTTGCACTTTCAGTCGCATCCATGGGTTTTTTCCCTCCTGAGAAAGAGACATACTTTAACACTCATAAACATTTATTTAATCATTTGAGTCTGGAAAGGGGCACCTCCAGAACGGCTCCACGCGAATGTCTGTTCTTCAGAATAGGCAATAAACAAAGTCTGCTGTTAGTCTGCCAAAACCCAAGATCCACCCAACTAGACAAAAATCTATGAATAGGGAAATGCCCAAAGAAAATACATGGATTCAGTCTCTCTTCCCCTAAAATACCTTCCACAATGAAGCAAAAATAGCCTGTTTTCTTTTACAGAGAAGCACTCCAAAGCAGAGACACTTTCCTTGCCCGCCTGGCTCTAGTGTTTTGAAGCAGCTGAGCACAGTATGTGATACGCAGCAATTCCATCCGACTTGGGAAAGCACCGGATAAGGAAATTCTGCTATCTGAAGTTAGAATTAAATCCTTGCAGTGTGCTTCATCCCACCAGATTTGAGTCACTTAAAACGTAAGGCATTTCATCCAAGATTAGATTGTCTTCTGTAATCAGGTGAGAAGAGTAGTTGGGAGATCTCACCTGCCTTGTCAATCTTACTTGAAACTACATTTCAATGTATATTGAACTAGTACTATACCTTCCAGTAAGGGTTTAAGCTTTCAGGTGTGTTTACTCATGGGAAGTGGCATCTTCTTTCAACACACGGTGTTGCCTGTCCTGTGGGATCTAGCCCCCAAAAGGCTAACACTTTGTTAGTGAGGATTATCTGTGATTAACCTGATGGCACAGAGCAGCTTTGTATACCTACTGAGTTTTGAATTTTCTAGCAGAGAAATGATCTGGTGCCTCAACACCGCATGCAGACTTCACATCTAATGCACGTGGAGGCTTTCCTTAATTGCATTGACCCCGTGCTAGAGTATCCTACCTAATGCACAACAGAGACAAAAGCACAATTATTTGCTCATCCACTCAAGGACTGAATAAAACCATTCTGAAAAAGTCATCCTGCTTTTCGTGGACACAGTGGCAAAAACTGCTCTCTTCAGCAGTTTAGGACTGAAAACTCTTCTCCCCACTGCCCTTTTTTGTATGTTCCTTGATGCTTTATAAAAGGGTGCAAAATTCGTTCTGTAACACTGTTTGACTTGATCTATGATGATGTATGCCAGAACATGTCAAAATAATTGTGTGGTGACTATTCTGGGTTAAGGAGAATCATATTTAATGTTACTAATTTTCACATTATTTCACCCATAAAAATCTTTCTAGCAGCAAAAGTTTTATTGCACTGTATTTCAGAGCCTCTAATTTATTCATGGGATAAATGTTTCATATAATGAATTTTCTAGTAAATGTATTCTGAAATTCGTGCAGAAGCAGGACCACTGTAAAACTGCACAGAGTTGTGCTAAAAGAGATGGATTTCCCCCATTGGAAAGTTTGGAGGGCAAATTGTGTGGCTTTCTGCCCTTATAGCCCTAGTTTCTTCTTTTATTGAGGTTTTGCAGAGCTTTAACATCTTTATTGTTAAAATACTACAGCCACATGATATGCAAGTTAGATTTTTTTTTTATTCCCTTTCCACTAAGAGAATATTATTAAGGCCAATGTTTTTCTTGATCATGAGACTTAACCATATTTTTACTGTTTACCCTGAATTGTCTTTGTTCCTGTTTCATATCTTGGCACTCTCAGGTAGGGAGCAAGAGGTCTTGAAATTCATATGATTTTTTGCTAGAATAAGGCACTCTGTTAGAGATGTGCAGTGTTGGAAGGAGCAGCAGAGAGGAGCTCTGTACAGACTGATTCTACTGTCTTTTCCTGATGTCTTGTTTCTCCTATGCTAAAAATGGCACCTGCGTGAGATAACATGTATAGAACAGCACAGAGATCATAAGGGCATAACCGCAAACGACATATTCGTGGCCATAGGTTCCTCCCTGAGACAGTGTAAAGTCATTTGGCTGTAAACTGTCTCTTGCTGCATACACCAGGTAGCAAAACCAGTATTTCTAGCAGTTTAAAAATCTCACTCTCCTACAGCAGAGAAGTAAGCAGTGGATGTTCCTCAAACGCCTCACCTTACTTTACCTTACCTTAGAGATTAAGGTAGAAATTCTTTACCTTAGAGATTACACCTCTCAGGTGTTACTGAAAAGTCAGCTCTAACCATGTCAGGCTGCATTGGTGGAAAATTTGAGGATAAAACTGATCTTGAATAATAAATTAATGTCACAAGGGCACTTATTCTCAGACTGAGTAAGTTTTGGGGACAAATATACTGCCAATCAAATTGGTTATTAACGATTTGCAGCAAAGCAGATCCACCCTACTGCCATGACATATAAAATACACATAGTGATCAACACTGGCATAGTCTTTAGCTATAGTTACCTCTCTGTTCAGCAGTAACAGCCATACCTTTCTGACTCTAGGTGTGAGAACGTCTGGAAATAGTACTATTTTTTAAATGCTGTCTAGTTAGCAGGGATCAAAATAATAAAAATGAGGGATCAGATCCTAAACTGGTGTCAGTCAGTGTCAGTGATACTAGGTTCAGTTTAACAAAAAGTCTACAGTCCACTGTTACTAATTAGTTAGTGCTGCTCCATAACCTTCAATATGGGGAAGGCAAACATTTAGCAGCAGTTGGGGAAGGGAAGCATTGCTTGTCTCTGTGGTGAATGGAGCAGACATCTGTAATCTGAATGGGTATAGTCTCCTGATGTCATTTCTTTCAGGCTGCTCTTTAAATAAATGAGGTAACCGTAGCCCATTCCACAGCTCTCGTTTAATATTCTTTTTAGGGTATGGAAATCTTGGGATGTGAATCTCTGAGTGACCAGATGCATAGGAGCAGGTATTAAATTGCTGCTATCTAATTGATATATGCTGCCATCAGTTCTGACCCAGGTAATAGCACAGCTAAAACAATTTTGAGTGGGTCGAAACATCCCTGGAGTACTTACTGCAGTGATATAAAAATCTTGAAGCAATGTGTCTTTAGTCCTGTAAATCATGTTAGACTTAATGAAACCTTCTGCAAGAGTATTCCGTATCTATGATGCATTCAGCTGCAGACTGTTGACATTTTGTATCTGGTTTTAAAAATTATGTAAACTTCTGATGATGTGCTGTAGCTGATAGGATTGAAAAATAAGGATTGCTTTTTAATGGTTCAGGTTTTTTGTGGAGATCCTAATAATTGTGCAGGAAATTCCTGAGATCCAATGTATTTCATCCTAATGTTTTGATTTCTTTTGCCCAGAGGAATTTTTCCATATAAAAACTTTGAAAGCAGAGATGCGTCTGTTGTGTACACAATATCTGCTTCAGCTGGGTTGATACAATTGAGTCAGACCAACTTCAGACTCATGTTGCTTCAGTACATAAAATTTATCTGCCTTATATTTACCAGCAAGCTATAAATGTTGTCCTTTGGAAGGGAAGTTGCTAGATAATGACAAGAGAAAGATAACAGGTGAGACTGCAGACACATAGGCATACATTCTTCCATCCATATGCACACATAAATCCTGCTGACATTAATAAGGACAACATGCATGTAGTGAAATGCAGACAAGGCTCCGTAATAAAAGTTCTGCAATGCAAAGCACTTAAAACACCCTGTCAGACTCTCTGTTTTCAAATATTTTCTTATCATTATTGCTGTGCTTAACATACACAGAGCTCTTAATTTCTTACAAATTAGAGTTGTGCTGTTGATTTTCCTAATTTATCCTTCCATACGGTTTCTTATTGGTAGAAGCTTGCTGCTGGAAGAGAAGCAAAATCTTATCCCCAAATATACGTGGACTAGATGAACTCAGTGATTCCAGGGCACTTTCTTTTGTTCAGTTTCAGAGCTATGTGCCTGAGAGCTGTACTCCACTCTAATGGACACTGCTACCTCTAGTGTATTAGGGTACACTGGGCAATTTGAAATGCTTATTTTAGGAGGGAGTGGAAGAAGCTAAGGGACCCTATAAGAGCCTGACTATCAGAGAAAACATTCAGCAGTTAGGAAATTGAAGTTGGATTTCCTCTAATTAAGCCACACAGACTAACAATCATTTTGGAAAATGTGGTTTGTAATGCCAGAAGTCCTAGCCTGCATCTAAACCCAACCATTTCTCAAACTGGATGTTGTCGCCAAAAGCATTTAGAGACAGACAAAAGGTTCTTTCTCAAAAAGTCATGAGACTGGCATAGTTATCATGACATTTAAAAAAGTAATAAGGTCTTATGTGCTCTTATTTGCTTTCTGGTTTCCAAACGAATAAGGGTAACATTCTGAAGCTTTTCTCTGTGACTGTGTAAGCTAGAAAGCTCTTAAATAAATTGAAACTAGGTTCTTCATGTGAATAAATGATGTAGTAGCTTAGGCTTTAGAAGAAGCACCAAATGCCTCAGAACTCTGTGTAAATCTGGTGGGCTAGCACTGCTTCGTCAAAGGTGGTAGATTTAGTTTAATGCTTGCTAGGTAAAGGTAAATACCTTTAAAAAAATAGTTGTTGCTATCTTAAAAATGTAAAGGTCCTTACTCCCGTAGTTGACAGCAAACAATTACTGCTTGATTCTACAAATATGACATTTTGTTTCATAAAATGAATGCATATTTTCTTCTGTAATTACCTTAATCTTAGTGAAGGTACTATTGTTTTACCATGTAATCCAAAAGCTGTTGTATGCTGGGCTGTTTTGAAAGGTACTGGCATGCATGTACTGAGTGGATTTTGAAGGCCAGGTGTGGAAAGAAGTTGCCATTTAATGGGAACAAACATCTTTGGTATAAAGCATTCCAGTTCTATAAATATTAAGCTTTATAAAGACAGAGCCCATACTTAGTTCTTCAGTGTCTCACTGAATTGTGTCTTTTTAAACCCTTTAGAAACATTAAACCAGTAGCCCACATAACTTTTGACTTCTTGTCACGAGAAGTTTTCTCTTGAGTTCTGCTCGTGGGCTTTAAAAACGTCCCTGGCTTTGCCTCATTGACTGTGGAAAGTCTGAAGAGGGAAGCAGAAGCCTCACAGCCTCCTTGTTGTAATGCAAGAGGGAGCACACCACAGGACCCGCTGACCTTGTTGATAAGACTGTAAGAAATGCTGACAGCTCCCACCACTCCACGCTGGCTGGAATTCCTCCTCTGTGTAGGCTTTTATTGTCATACCACCTTCATTATTGTTGTTAATCGAGTTGGTAAATTATTACAAGACTTGAGCTACTGGTAGTGAACCAAGGATGTCAGAGATAGAAAAGGTCAGTTTGGTTTTCCTGGGTCAGCAGAGAGCTGAGCTCCCCTGGTTTCTCTCTCTGAGGCCAGAGAGCCTGGCTCGGGTTCTGTGTCTTCTCCTGTCCCTGGCCAGGTCCTTCAGCTGGTGGCTCTCCTAAGGTGACATCCTGCACTGCTCTGGTTCATGCAGTGAGTTCTGCATATAACTGTACTTGTTTGGCATCATGAAGGAGTTTGGGTGCTGGGTCATCTGCTATGGGTCCATGCCCAGCTGCAATGCTAGTAACTACACAGCTGTATTTGGAAACAAAAGTACGGTTTGTTTTAATAGTATGTGAAGATGCTTAGAAAGAGAGGGGTTAACAACAATCCACATGCATTTCCATCTCACAATGGGGCGTTTTATCCCCTTGGAGCAATGCAGGCTGGCCTAATTCCTTTAGTCACCTTCTGGGTATGTAGAAGTCGATGCAGAAAGCTGATTCCCCTAAGCAGTTCCCACTCTGAAGAGAAAACCTCCTCCTAAGCTGCAATAGTTTCATGTTCCTGGCCATTCTGTGTGAAACCTGTCATGTGTGCTTACTAGAGGTAAACCCATTGGCTCTCAGCACATCAGCATGGTGTGCTGCCATGGCTGCCCTTGAGCATTTTCTTTCCTTCTTTGCTTCTTCAGCATGTTGACATCACCTTACACAGCTTGAATGAGCATGGTCATGCCGCAACAATTGCGGCTGGGCAGTCTGGCCAGCTTACAATATCCTGTACATTTCCCCCAGGTTTAGGTACTCCACTGATGTTCTCGGGTGGTCAGAACTTTTTTGAAAATCTGGCCAGACCTCTCCAGTGAGAGGTGCTGGTGCTGAATGCTTTTGGGGCTCTGACCCTTACGAGAAACTCACAGGCCCTAGAGTAGCAGTACTCTGGGATATGGTATTGATATAATAAATAGTTTCCTTTGCTGTCTAGACCACCAAGTCACACCATGAGCACAGGTCTAACTAAACTCCTTAGCACTGTCCTGCAGGACACCTGGTTAGCCACTGAGTTTTACAGTTTCTGGTTGAAGCCAAATAAAGGATCCATCCCAAATACAGTCAGCTGTGAGAGGTGTCAGCCACCATGGTAGAATCTGTACCTGAGAGCAGGGGGACTTTCTGGATAAATTCCACCTTGTGTAGATCTTTGTCAGTCAGCACTGTTGATAGCTAAGGTTGCTCTCCAGGTGTTTCTTTTCAAAGGCTGCTGTACCCATTAATTAATAGTAGGGATTTACAAATCCTCCAGTCACTTCCTTCTCAGCACTGCTCCTTAACCACAGAACATCCCTTCTGCCTCACCTGCCCCAAGTCCCAGCCAGGCACGCAGTAGGGTACCTGGTGGGTACCTTTCAACACAGCCAGTGGGAAACAAATTCTCACTCCCTATGGATGTAGAAAAATGGTTTGAACGTGTTGGTGCTAGGGGTAGTACCTCCCTCAAAACAGAGTAGCGCTGCGCTCTCTTCCCTCATGTGGGACATCCTGTGGAATATAATCAGCAACTGCAAGAGTAAATCTTCCCTGAAGTCCATTCCAGAGAAAATCTGTCACCCTCAGATGCTGTAAACACTGACTTCTTTATCCCAACCCTCCCTACATACCCCCTCCACATCTCTGTCCTCTGCTTATGATATCCATTTTTATCTTTCCTGTTACATCACTCCCACCACACTGTATTAATCATCTGGCCACTATCACATTACACTTAATAAACGAACAAGATCTAATACAAAAATCCCTCCAAACCAGATGACTTAATACTCTTTTGTGCTTAACTCTTTACTTTATTCCACAGATGTGTTGCAAACACTCATGAGTGTTCTGCACTGGATGAAATGCTTTTAACAAAGATAGTTTAAAATATATGTAATTTATATAAGCTGTTTTAAATACTGCTGCTCTTTTCTGTTTGATGAAGTATTTTACATCCTGTCTTCACTGTAACAAGAGACAAAAACTTCTATTTTTGTGTGCAAAAATAGATTAAACCCCACTAAGTTATAAGGCTAGTTTAACATGTGGCTTTAAGTTTTGGAGATGTTCTCAGGGTAGAGCTGGGACAGGCACCACCAGTTATAGCCACGGTATTCCCTTTTAACTGAAATACCTTGTTTTCAGGGGCAAAATCATCACCTTCAGGAATGCAAGTTCACCTCTGCTGGAAGCCACTGGGTCCTGGCTGAGCCTCTGTTCTGTGTGCTTTCATGCTCCCAGACACAGCATCACCTTCTCCTGTGTGTTTTGTACCTCATACCAAAAGCAAATGCCACTGTACCTTTCTTGGCCCTGCAGCGCTCCCGTGCCCAGATGAGGTTGCCATCCCCAAAGCCCAACCCTGGGCTTTGGTAGATGGATCTGCCATCCCATTTTCCCTGCAGGACCTCACAGTTGAGTTCTGCAACCCCCTCCTGACTCATTTCCTTTCCGTGGTGCCCCGGTTGTTTGTGCTCTCTGTGAGCACCCTGCTTTATAACTTGTCTTTCTACAAGTGCCACCGGCTGAGCGGGACATCCTCGAGGCACATCTGCACAGCCCAGTGCAGTGCAGCAGCCAGCTGTGCATGGTGCAGGGTTGTGTCTCCCCACCCCAGGAGGCAGAGGAGGTGCAAGGCACCAGAGTGAGTTGTATGAGCACTGTGCTTCGCCTGCGCTGATGGACACCACTGCTCCAAGAGCCTGTTCATACAGGTGGCATTAGCAGGTGTGTCTGCCTTGTACTGTGCTCTGTAGGTACACCACATCGATACCACAGGTGCTTTTCAGTGTCAGTTCCATGTTGTCACCCTTGCAGTTTCATCCCAAAATAAGTATAGAGAAGCCTGAGATGATAGCACTCTTGGTCTGAAATAGATACATAGAGGATGCCTCTAAGTACTGACGAGCACTATGTGGATGTGTTCTGTGGGCTGTGACACATCACCTGTGCTGTGGGAAATAAGCCCTTAATGAGAAGATGCCTAGGAGAGAGAAGTAATAGGGTTTTCTGAGCAGGATTTTGATAGGGTTATAATAGGTGATTAAAAAACCCTCCAGTAATTCCCTTTCTTTACTCACAGGAGAATCTTTACCTTTATTTTCAAGAAAGAGAATGGTCATTTAAGTAAGACTCAAAAATTTTCACTCTCTTAGGTTTACCTGGGATGTCCTTACATTTATCTCAAACAGACATGAGTTTGTAACTTTCAGATTGCAATTTGTTCACCCAAAAACATTCTGAAGAACACATCAGGTTTCTAAATTGAAATAGTAATGACCCTTGTATGACTGTGAAAGATTAAGCTCTGGGCTTGGAACACATCAGAGGCTTAAAAACACTGGTAAGTAGGTATAACGTTAGGTGATTAAGAGAAGAAGGTTGAACTTTGCATCTGGTGTAGGTACCTTAAAGCCTTCCTGGAAAATGTAAACCAAATTACCTGAGTACTGGAAAATTGCATTTGAAAATAATAACGGCATCGTTTAATTTCATCATGCAGACTGACAGCTGGAGGAGACTCCGTCTGTTGCTGAACCCCCAAATCAACAAGTTTTGTCTCTTGACACACACGGACAGGGGTGTGAGAAGCTGCATATTTAAGACCAGTAAACAGCCACTGCTGTGAATGTCTAATCCTTTCATTAAACCTTGCTCTCAGTGATTGCTACCTTCACTTTCCTTTCTTTTAATTCACTATCTCCTAAATTATAATAATTGAAAACATATTAGCACCAAGAAGGGGAATGGAAAAAGCTAAGTAGACAATCACCTTGTAAACATCTTGTGATGGTGATGGCTATTAAACAGGAACGTTCAGTACCAACTGAGGCACAGGCGAGCTTATCCAAGCAAATCAATGCAAGTTAATCTTTCAGTGTCAGCTGGCTGAGTTTTGGACTAGTGATGAATGCCTTGACTGGAAAGATGAAATGCTGGAATGCCAGGCACTGCTCTGACAGCTACAGATGGTGCCAATTACTGCCAGTAGAGCCTGTCCTGCTGTGAGCCCAAGATGTCTGATTTGTGGTCACAGAAAAATGAAAAAGAGGTTTACCAGCTGGGCCTGTCACCTGTCCTATATTGCTCCATAGTGAAAATGGTATTCGTGTTCTAAAATCAAATTTCTTTGTATATTTATGCTAATGATCCTGCTATGCTAATTACCAGACATATGCTTTGGAAAGATGCAGACACTATTAGAAAATAGATATTTTTTTTTTTACCCTTGATTAAAATAAACTTCAGAAATTCTACAAAAGTTAGAATAAAATACAGCATTGAAATACAGGGGAAGGAGGTGAAAGGAGGAGGAACAAGGAATTCAATAGTCCAGGCAGACATTCTGTGCTTAATTTTTCTCCATGCAGTTGAAAGGGATTTGCAGGCTGTAAATCAGAACAGAATCTAGCCCACGGTCTCCAGTCTTACCATACCCAGCTAGAATGTTAATATAAGCCTTTATTTTTCCTTTGTACGTTTGAACCTTTTTGTGTTTGTTTTTCATGTGCCGTCTTATTCCACCACTACCCAAGCTATACAAATTGTCATTTATTGCACTTTCACATTATTTCCTGCCTCTGTGATATTTAAAAGGATTAGTCTAGACATCTGTGATCTGTAATTGGCTTTTTCCATGAAAGGGGATCAGCTGTAAGAACTTAAGCAACCCAGACTTATTTTACTTGTGATACTTGAAAGCCTTCTGGACAGAGCACCTTTGCTGCAGTGATTTAACACCAGGTTACTCAGTGTGCAAACGTAGCTTCAGCCAGCCCTTTGCCATTGAATCCCCTGTGACTTTATCCACCTGAAAATAGCCCATGTGTTTTAATTAAAATACATTTTGAAGTAACTGGTTCCAGCTTTGGCTTGCTTCAGCATTGTGCTGTGAAAGGGGACCCAATAGAATACTCGAACTCTGAAATATATTGCCATCCTGCTTTTATTTATATATTAAATTAACAATAGCATAGTAATTATCCGTATTGGAGCATGAAATACAAATCTGCCTCTTTTTCCCCTGTCCTTGGAACTCATTTACCACAATTTGCCTAATTGTTAAGAGCTAGTAGATGGGGGTTGGGGGGCAGATGACTTATTTCCATTTTATTAGGCTCAACCTTTGCTAATGAAGCTATTTTTCCCTCAACTTCAAACACAAATGTTCAAGCAAATTTTAGAATTCATTTAACAATAGTAGTAAATCAGTGGACGAACTGTACTATAAAAATAACACTTAGAGCAGCTGTGGAGTGGAGTGGGCCAAAGTACCTTCAGGTCTTGGCTTGAATCAGAGAGTATTTGGTGCTTGCAGATAACCGCTCACTTACCAGTTGTAATTCCACCATTTAACTTGTGAGAACTGGCACCCAGGGGTCCCAGTAGCCATGAATGAGATGATAGGCTTTCAAGTGACCATTTCTTGAAGTATTTGGGAATTAAATGGTGATGATAAAATGAAAGATGGGAAGAAACCACAGCTCCTCTTGATTTTTATCTTTTGACCTTTTAGCAAGTGGTGAGGAAGGTTAAGACACCTGGGGAACTTGGGAAGCCTTTCAGTGTGTCCATGTATAGCCGTAGCTTCCATGTACCTGTTGTCTGAGGGTGCTGTCAGCTTGCAGTCTTTTATTTGTTACTGGGTTTGCTTTCCCCTGGCTGTAGTTATTTAACAGTTAAAACAAAAGATACAAGTTTTGCTGTCAAAGGTCTCGGGTTCTTGTAGAGCCCTTTGTTTTAGCACACACCAGTGAAGTCAATTGCTTTTACTGGTTCCCTTATTCTGTATAGGTTGCCTGTATTTAAAGATGTTATCATTAATCTAAATGCAATGAGAGTTTGCTGGACTAGTAGTGGGAAGAATGGCATAAAGAGCCATTACCAGAGTGGGTAAGATCCACGGGCACATCCTCAGGTACAGCTGTGGGGATTATAGATTTGATAACACACAATAAAAAAGTCTCTCAAGCTCCTTTTTATCAGCAAAGCGGAGGTGGTAAAACAGAGGGATGGTATGTTCAAGGCTTAATCCTGCAGCTGCTGGATGTGCAGATGCTGGGCAGCCCCTCGCAGGGCAGCATGGCTGTCGGAGGATGCCTGGAGCTGCGGGTGCGCTGTGCAGCGGGGTGAGCCCAGGGCAGCTTCACGTGCCTGATGTCAGACCTTGCCATTAGGCTGCAACCTCCTATTTGTTAACGGGTTTCTTTCCCCTGCCCCTAATTATCTAACAGTTAAACCCACATATATAGGTTTTGCTGCCAAGGGTCTCAGCTTCTCGTAAAGAATTATTTCGGTTGTCTTCTGAACCACTTTTTCATTTCCTGACTGCTGGCAGAAGGAGGATAAAAAGAGTGAAAGCCACAGCGGTGGGCCCCCCGAGTACAGAGTTTTTTGGGGCAGATACGCTGTTTTGTGTAACATTAAACCTGGGGAGATACTTAACCACTTTGCCTCAGTTCAGCATGTCTAATACTTGGCACAGATCTGCGTATTCGTGTTTCATTCAGCTTGGCTAACAGCCAGCATAGAGACTCTATTTTCATTTTTGAATTTCACTTGGCAGATTCTTAAAAGTCACTGGAGAACTTTGCCTGGGTAATAAAAAGCAACTTTTTTATTGAAAACTAATTATTTTTTCAGCTCCATGTGCCAGCTGTTTAAAAATGTTGTGGTCACGTTAGTGCATACTTTAATTACAGAGTTCTAGAAAAATGCAGATCCTATTGTGAAATGTTCCTCACAGCAGTTAATATGCCACTTATTTTCAGCCACGTCCAAACTGTTAAAATACACAGATAGATTTTTTTTTTTTTGGCTATAATTAAGGATCAATTAACACCAAATGCACAAGTACCAGGATAAAGCATCTGCCTGCTTTGCATGGAAAATTGTGAATTTAAGGCTAGAAGACCATGCTCGTGCATATGTGCAAGGATGATAACTGAGTGAGGTTTTCAGAAATGCTCAGGACTTTCCGAGTCTCTAGAAACACCAGATTCAAGGTACTTTGGAAATTTCTTCTATTCCTAAGGAAAATGCCTTTAGGCATCCTTAGGTACCCAAATGCTTTTGAAAATCAAGCATGGGAAGACTCTTAGGATTCTGTAATGGGCTCTGCTAGCTCCAGACACAGCTTGGGAGGAGCTGGGCTGCTTGGTGCAGTGACACAGGACACGGTGCCAGAGACCCAGTTTCTTGGCAGCTGTGTCCCCTAGATGGGTGGGTTTAGGTCTCAGGAAAAGAATAGGGGCGATAACAAGAGGACAAGGAGGACGAACGCTACATGAACTAATGCAGGTCTTTTCCCCTTTGAAGAGAGCACCATAGGGATGGTGGGAGCTGGGTCCCTCCGTGCAGCTGCAGCTTCCAGCTTTCCTGCATTCACCCTTCCTGTGTGACCTGGCTTCCTCCACGAAGGAAGCGTTTCTTCCAACACGCTCTGTCGCATGAGACTTCATCTTTCATAGTGCCAGCATTCACAGAGCATTTGGCCTGCCAGATGCTGCTTCAAATTAAGGATGGGTCTGAGCCAAAATCTTGGGTTCAAACACCTTCAAACTTTGGGAAAGTTTGCATCCCAGTTTTATAGCTTTGCTCTATCCCTGCTTCATTTCAGTCTTACCTAGTTATAGTTTTTATATTCTCCTGCAAGCAGAAGCTGCAGAGAAATGTAACAGGAATAGAGTGGGTGGATGTTCTATGGGAGAATAGTAAAACTTTGCCTGGCTGGAGGCATGCTCGCTCTCCTTGGTCAATTTATTGAACGTATAAAAAGGATTATTCAATGGACAAGAACAGTCCGGCATCCCTACCTTTTTTATGCTCTATTCTTGGTCATACCTTCCTTGTAAAGCACCTTTTGCCTATTATATTTGATTAGTTCCTGTAAAAACTAATATGTTGCATATATATAAGCAGGATTTTTATGTAAGTATATAAACACTAAAGGAAAATGAGAAAACAGATGGCAAGTAATAAAGCCATTTAAAGGTATTGCTGGACATGCAATGGCCAGATATGTATGGTTCTTCTCTGTAATCTTTTTAACTACTCTTTGAGTTTGTTTAGATTGCATCTGGCGTCATGTTTCCTCTCATTGTTTTGAATTAGATTTAAGACCCATTTCACCTTCATTCCTGCATTTTAAGTGTAGGAGTAGAATATGTTACCACAGCAAACTGTGTAGGTACAATATTTGCTTAGGTTAAGTTATGCCTAATTTCTGTCCTTAGAGACAGCTCTAGCTGTTCCAAGTAGCCTGTCCTGGAAAGAAACAAAATAAAATGGAAATGTCAAATCATTCTGAACATACAAATTTCAAAGCCATTTCTTTGACCGCACAATGTGTCAGAATAACACAGCCAACAATGTCTTAAAAACCTGGAAAACCCAACTGGCGTGGCTGGTTTGATACTGTGCAACTTGGCATTTTCTCCCAGGAAACGGTGAAAACCAAGGAGATGAACCGGTTTAAGGTAAAAAGGGAAGAAGCAAAAAGTAGATTTTAATGAGACATTTACAGATTGTTCAGCACAGAGGGAGGCACGTTATGCTAGCACTTTGTCACTGTAAATATTGCAGACGTCGTTCCTCTGAGTTTGTCCTGCAGCATTATTAGAACAAAACATACAAACATACAGCCAAATCCTTTAGCATTGATATGAATGTCTTTCACTCAGTGCTTCAGCAGGGAATCCAGATCTGCCCCACAATCAGATAGGTGTTGGGGCCCAAGACTCCTAGCCGCAGTGATTCATTCTGTGCAGACACTGGTACTGGTGTGGTAGGTATCATTTGGCTGATGGTGGCTTTTGCCTGCAACACAGAACAAAAAGCAAACTCCTGGTGGAGCTGCGACCTGTGTTAGGTGCAAACCATGATCCCCCGTGGGCCTCACCCAGCCCAGTGTACAGCCAGCAGCAGGGAAAGCCAGCAGGTACGGCCAGGCTTGGGGGCAGGCAGCCAGGGACAGCCATACGTTGAACAGCCATACGTTACTCCTACCTGCACGGCACCGGAATGCCTCATGCCCCTGCGACTGGCAGCTGTTGCAGGTGTACAGCTGGCCCTGTTGAACCAAAAGGAAGTTTTCATCTATTGCCTATCAAACATCACTGCGGGCAGGCAAACCCTGCCCAGCATCTGGCTGACCAGCAAGGTGCATGGATGCTGGTGGGCTCTGCAGCCAGGGGGGTTGTGCCAGGAGGCAAGAAACTCTCGTGGGACCTAGCAGAAGAGAGGACAGAAGAGAAATGGCTCAAGCAAGCCCTTGTGGAAACAGGGAAAGGCTCCTTCTTGCTAGGGAACAGATCTTTATGAGCAAACATGTCTCTGCATCTTTAGCATCCCATCACTCGGCAGAAGAGCTCTGTGCCTTGCACACCCCACAACCATGACTTCATTTATTTCGGTGTCCTTCCACACCTTATTACCAAATCTTTTACCAGATATTTTAGTTAAGCAGCAGGAGCCTAACAGGTTTTCTTGTTGCTCCTGTCACCCTGCAGCCATCAGTCCCCATTGCCAATTCATTTCATGGCTATACTGGTTCAACTAAGGGCAGAGGACCTACTGGCTTTGTCTCAGCTGGTTCCTTGGCTGGCTGGGTTTGGCATCATGCAACGTTCTTCAGTGTGTTATAAGGAAGCGCGCTTGCTGTGGGCTGTGCTTCTGCCTGAGCTTTCTCAGGTGGTGCATGGCCATGAGGTCCTGTGGTGTGTGTCCCACAGGCAGCATCACCAGCCTCTCCCAAGGTGGGTGGCAAAGCTCCAGCTGAGTTTTACAAAGGTGAGAAGGGTCTGTAAGAGGAAAACAACAGTCTTGTCATGTTCCTTCTTATCAGACAGGGCTGGTTTCAGTGGGAGCTATGAAAACTGGAGCATTCCTGGATGTCTGAAAAGCTCTATTTCCCTCTTCAGATTTTGCCAGGAAGCAGTTATTTTTCTTCATGCTATATTTAAAAAATGCAGTTGAGCAAAAAGTTCATATTTTCTTAAAGCACAATCATTCTTCATAAATTACTAATGTTTAATTTTTTTGGCTGCTAGGCTTTTTTGGAAAGCTGCCATCTTCTTAATGTATCAGTGTGTATGTATGCACTCCCAACCACCAGTGAATGTAATTAATGTTTGAAAATTGTGGCTTTCAGTCTCACAAGCATAAAGAAATGTTTTAATTTGACAGTATGGCTGACAAAATACTAATTTGTTTTGGGATAGACCCTCACCTAGTTGCATGGAGACAAGCATAAATAGGAAGCAAAGCCTTTCCAGAGTTTCCAGCAGGAGTAAATATCAGATTGGAACCTGTGTTTAGAAAACATCCACATCCATTATAATTATTCATTTGTAATATTAGCATTTTCCAGTAGTATAATTTGATAAAACACTCATGGTGCAATTAACTGTTAGGAAAGAAAACTGAAATTAATAACAGCAGCATTAGCTTCTTTTATTTAAGACAGTTTGGTGTGCCTATGAAAAATAAATGTATATTCCACTTTTAGTACAATGGACTAAGGTGGAAAGGCTGTCTGAGTGCAAACAGAGAAAAATACAAATTTTATGAATAAGATATGATGGACTACTTTCAGGAGTCAAGGTAATTGTAAAAGATCTATCTGGGCTAATGTGGCTGCTTTATATTTTTGTCATGCCTTTGTAACATCGGAGATCATTAGGAACTGTCTCCAGGGAAAGGGACCTGTGTCTAAAATCAGTTTGGGCCCATTATCTTCAGTAAGAGAGTGTCTATACCCCAGGCATCCCGAATCCTCTATTTACTGGGGGAGGAAGCACATTATGTAATGGATATTAATACAGTGGGACCCCACATTTCTCGAGCTCATTAATCTGAATGACTCGGAGAGTTGAACGTCAGTCTGTTACTACCTCTGCTGTGCCTGCTGCTCCTGCTGCTCTGTGGGGTTTTTGTGTTTCCTGCCCTCGCTGTAGTTATTGTTCCTTCTGTTTTGTCTTGTCCTGAAATACTCATTCGCCATGAAAAGTCCTTAGTACACAACTTGAAGGATATGTGGTGGCACTCGCAAGCGCCACGGGGTGAACTTTGGTGACGGTGTCTCCAGGTTTTGCGGTTAATGAGGTTCCTCTGTTGCTGTGTGTGTTACAGGGTAGAGAGGCTGCAGCTGATGAAGGCACAGGCCTTCCTGATACAGCCAGCCAACGGGCTTGGGGAGGCACTGGGTTTGGGGGTACCAGCAGCCCGCTTTGTTATGTGATCCTGGGGCCAAGTTTCTTCCTTTGCAGCAAGCTATTCTTAAACACATTATTTTTCAGCTGTTCCTCTAAACACAGTGGTAATGTTGAAATAATGTAGCACACAGATATACTCTAATGTAATCTAAAGTAAAGTACGACTCTGAGATGCTAGTAGACATGTAAAATTAACATTGTGAAAGTATTATTTTGAAAATTCATATAGCATCTGAGGCATTTTACCTCCCTTGAAATAGAGTTTAGATGTGCGAAGAAACAGAAGCTAGATAGAGATGACTGTTAGAGATTTGACTTCTCAACTATCTGTTAGAAATGTTGTGGTTTTCAAACAGCTGAGAATATCTTCTGCTTTTCTTTTGAGGCTGGAAACACTATGAATTACTGAGTAAAATACTAGTCCCCTGTTCACTAATCAAACCTGTAAGAATTGGCACAGTGTTTTAGAATCAACATTTTAAAATACAAACTTTGAAAGACTTTTTCCAAATGATCTAAATATATTTCTTTTTTTATGTGCCTCTCTACAGTTTTTAATATCTCTGGCAGTAGAGATTTGAATGTCTTTAAAAACTACAGGTTATGTCATCAGGCACGTTAGGCGAAGGGGTAGGTAACATTAAACATGTGAGCTTTATAATGACCATACAAATACGGACAAATGATACAACTTGAGATCACACAGAAATTATATGTGTAAGCATTAGATAGATGTTATCTTTACTCCAAAAATTATCCTAAATCTGGTTAAATAATTATTCACCAGAAGTACAATAAATAACTCCAGGGTTTATCTGTTACGAAGATCTCTTCTGAGGTCATCTGTACAGATGTCTGTGCTTTCTCTTGTAATCTGATGACTGCATCTCCACAGACAGAGTCCTGGGAAGTCTTCAGTGCCCTTCTGACAGGTGCTGAAGAGCTGAAGGATTAGTGAAGCCTCAGTAAATTGAAACGTTGGTGATGTTGCTAAATTCACCCATTCCCTGAAGAAAGAGAAATAAAAATAAAAAGGATGCCCCTAGAGCATTTTAATGCTGGAATATTCCTCCATGTGATCATACTTCTTTCTTTAATTTCTCATCCAAATGAAGCTGATAGGAGCAAAGTGAAAATAAACACAGGTGTCCATGTGCTAGGCATGTTCTTATCCTTGTGTGGTTTTTATCATTTGAATTAAACATGTCAAAGAGCAATGTGAGTCTTTTTGGCTGAGGTATGGGGTGCAGTCCAGCGACTATCTGGGCTGTGGTTTGTCAGCACGCAAGCTTCTATGTTTAAATGCCATCAAGTTTTTGGATCATTGAGCTGGTCTGCTCTAGCAAATATGTTGTGGAAGAACAGCACCCAGAAAGGACGTTTGATTTCAGTAAGAGCTTAGTGCTGGTAGTTCCTTCCCTGCACATGCTTAGCAGAAAAGTGAAGTCTGGTCTTTAAAATTCGGTGCTCCAAGCTGATTCCCTTCCTAGTCTAAGAAAGCAGGACTCACTAACTTCCATTTATCTTTCTTAGCTTTAAGACCAAGTCTAAATAAAACTCCAAATTGATTTCTTTGGACTTACTCCATGCTACTGACCTCATGTCCATCTGCTCATATGCCTTCTCCGGGCATGGCCACCTCCCTGTGACAGTTTTTCTTCTTGGTCTGTTGGCTGGTGCACTGAAGAGAAGTCATTTTTCCTCTTGAGGTACCCTACAAGTATGGAAGAGGTTGCCCAGAGAGGTGATGGAGGCCCCATCCCTGGAGAGATATTCAAGGTCAGACTTGATGAGGCTCTGAGCAGTCTGATCTAGTGAAGATGTCCCTGCTCACTGCAGGGGGGTTGGACTAGATGACCTTTAAACATCCCTTCCAACCCAACACATTCTATGATTCTATGATTCTATGGTCTACCAACCCCTTAAACTGCAGAACAAGACCTTTTCTTTAAACACCATCTTAATTTTCTTTTTGCTTACAGGTATTTCTACGCCCCCCCCTTTCTGTAGTGTGTCTGTGAGACTGTGTCTTCAGAACGCTATATAAAGTGTGTTGTGTTGTAATGTTGTAAAGAGAGTTCCTGCTTGAATGAGGTGCTACCCAAGGAGTAACAATATTTGTTGAGCAGATGTTATTCCATTCTGAATAATGGAAACCATTTGGTGTCCTCCAAAATCATCATGAGGGCAGTAGACAGGAATAAAAAAGATTCAGCAGAGACGTAACAGCTGGAGAATTTCTTCCCCCCTCCCTCGGTACCATGAGTAGTTGCTATTGCAGATGTTTCAAAATGGCCGAGGTGCTGTTCAGGAGAAAAGCTCCACAGCTTTCTGCACCATGTGAAGCCATGCAACTGGCTCCTGCACCCTGCTGAGCTATTCAGTAGAAAGCTCAGCTGGGTCATGGAGTTCCTGCCAAGGGGCCAGAGGGCAATTCCTGTAGAGAGCATCGAAATCAGGGCAGGAAACTCTATTCCCTGAGCTCCTCTGAGTCTAATGCAAAATGTCCCACAATGAGCTGGGGGGTTTTTTATTAGACAGAAAATCTTCTCCGTGCCAGGAGATCATCAGCTAGGTAATTTGGAAGGTATGGTTACACTTTGATAACCAAGCTTGCTAAAAGAGGAGGGGGGGAGGAATAAGTTTTGTTCCCTGGCACGGCTGGGAGGAAATGCAATTTGCATTATTTTTACTTTAAGAAGCTCTTAAAATATTTAAAACTGCAGAGCTGAGTGGCAGCTTTCCGCCAGGCAGATGCTTGCCTGACTTCCTGAGCCGGTATTTGTGAAATCTGGAACTGTTGGATTGTTTTTTTCTAAGACACACTGTGAGGCTCTGTGGTCATGTCTAGCTCTGTCTGACAGGGAGGGATCTGTAAAACACAGTGAGGCTGGTAGCTGGAGCGATTGATATCAGGAGTCCCCTAAGAATGGTTGGATCTGGTTACCCGCAGCGTTCATACACCAGCTGAATTTGCACAGATTAACTTGGTTGTGGGTAATAAAATAATGTGTTTGCAAACCAGCCTCATACCTACTGCCTTCTGTCCAGGACTTTGACATATGTCTATATAAAGAAGTCACAACACGAATCTGTGAAACCAGCTGTTGTATGGGGACCTTTTGGTCTCCAGTAGCCGTAAGTTGCCTGAAGAATCTCCAGGCTGTAGTGACATGCATCAATTTTAGCAAAGCCTTTTATGTTATAGGGCAGTACTGAAATAACACACATTTGCACACCCCTAACTACAGGATCACAAAATATCTCCTCAATTAAGAAGTGATAGAGCAGCTATAACATAAGAAATCCCAATCTTTAGGAGGTAGTGTCAGAAGAAATGGCTGCTTTATTAGCAAAAGTTTGATGATACTACAGCCGCTCAAGTAGAGTATTCATCTACTTTAGATCTATTCTTAATTAATTCTTGAATACTTGACAGGCTTTTTCATTTAAAATTCTGTTTCCCCCCTTTGAATATCTCTCCTTGTTTGTGCATTGGTACTTAATTTTCTTATGGCTCAGCCTAACCTTTCTTTTCAAGCCTTTTTCTTTTTTGAATGAATATATCATCAGACTCTCACACAGAAGTTCCAATGTGTTTTGAAAGTAAAATAGGAAGCTGATGTTGCTTTACAGCAGAGAACAACTCTTCTGCCACAGTGCGTTTCACTGCATCGGCCAGACAACACCCTGGTCATTTTAATGTTAGGAAAAAAACCTGAAGCCTAGGAAAGTGCAGTTATTTTACAAAGTCTGTCTTAAGACAGTCTTTGAGAATTCCAATTCCAAGTGGTGGTGGAAGAGTGGGTTTAGGTAAGATCAAAATTGTACCTCACCCAACGGCTTAAGAATTTAATGGTATTTTTGCTGAAATTTCCTATGGGAGAGATGAGATACTGTCAGACCCTCTGGAAAACCCGACCGACTGGAGCAGTCGTGTAAGGTCTTTGGTAGCACATATTTGGTAATAACCAGGTAACCAATGTGTATGTAGCTCCAGGTAGTCCATGCACGGTATGGTATGTGTCCTGTCTGGCCAGGATGAGGTGGGGAGTACTGGTTTATGCTGTTCTTCAAGGACCTGAGGCCACGAGCGCAGCCCTTGGTGTTTCCACAGCTTGCAGATTGTTCTGAGTGAAAGAAAAGAAAGGACCAAAGAAAGGACCTTGTTTCAAAAATAGTGGAAAGCTTAGGCTGGATGTGTTTCCAAAACACCATTTCTTTTCTGTCCTGTGTCTCTCTTCACATAGCTTCCTTGAGTTCCCAGGGCAATGTGTCCTTTGCTGTAAATTCAGAGATCCCAACCTAAAGTGCTGTGCAGGTGAGGCTGGGGCCATTCACACGGCTGAGCCTCACACCCTGATTTCGCAGCTGACTTAAGAAGAGAATCTCCTTGACTCCTAGGGATCAGTAATTAACAGAGATGGACGTCTCTACAGTGTGAATTGGTGCCGCTAATTCCGCTCGTGATCCAAATTCCTTCCTGGAGGAGCATCTCTCTTTCTACAACTCTAGGGAAGGTGAGGAGACCAGCATCAAACCAAGGCACAGAGGGGTGGTCTTGAGGTACGCTTTACTTGAACACTCCTGCACTGTAATAGCACCTCAGTGTTACACTGCAGCCAAGCACATGGCTCGCTCTGCTTTTAATAGAGCTACACACACACAGGGTGGGTGCAGCTGCCCATTAGAGGAGAAATGATAAGGAATGCCTATTTGTGGGCATATGTGAGCCATGTCACCGGAGCTTTTGAGAAGTCCCCATTCTCAGTCATGTCCCTAGTCCAGCCCTAAGCCAGCAAAACTTCACTAACTTGGCTCCAGGTTAAGCTCAGACTGAACCGGTATACTCGGGAAAGGTGACTGAGTTTCTGATTTGATCTTCCAAAGACAGGGAAATTTCCCAATAATTCTTCCCGAGTCTCCCAGCTTGTTGTTTATGGCTTTTGCTGTCATTTTCATTAACAGCAAATTGTTCAATATGATGCTAAACTGAGCTATATTAGATCAGCTAGAAATCTTTGTAGGCTCTCAAAGCATGGGCATTACATATTCAAAACAGGACCTAATGTTTCAGAGATTCATATTCTACTATAATTATATGGTTCAATGCAAGTGATTATATCTCTTCTTCAGTATCGGACTGAAAAGTTTTGGTTTGCTGGCTTCCTCATAATTTACTGCCGAGGCATAATAGGCCAGTCTTGCGGAAAAAAAGATGATAAATGACGCTGGCAAGGATTCATAGATTTATTAAATTTCTATCAAACAGTGCAACAAAAAAAATCTGCTTAAGTTAGAAATGGGCTCAAATTTTTTAATCAAAATTCATGAGTCCTGATGCTTGGTTCAGTAGGTCCAAGGAAGGCTTGAATTGAGGACTGATTAAAGAAAATAAAAGGCTTATTTGAAGTAATTTTTCAATGACGGCTTTTAATTGGATGTTAAATCAAATTCTTATCTGCTTTTCTGCAGATAGCACATTATATAAAATACAGTTAGTGGCACTACTACTGTAACTGATACACTGAATAACAATTGACTTCTTACTTTACACCAAGAGGATAGAAGGACTGCAGTTGTCAACCTGTCAGAAATTAAGTATGTAAATTAATGCTTAAGTATATGAATATGAATATGATTTACAAGAGGCTCTCAGTGCTGTCAGTAAAAATACTGATTTCTTCCCCTTCCAAGGTTAACAATTACTCACTGACCTTTACAAATTTGGGCTGCATTTTTTTCTCTATTTCTGTTTCTTTTTCTTATTTTTTCCTCTTTTTTTGCTGGTATGATGTTCCAGAGGTCTCAATAATGCTGAAATAATCTGAAGCAATCTGTCATGTATAAAGAGAAGTCTCTTACTAATACCTATTATATTTCATGTGTGTAAGGCAATACATTGCTAAAGATAATAGACTTCTTATTTAGTTTGATGGTTACAGTATCTGTGAAATTTGTTGCTTGCTTTCTTTGTAGGCTGAATTGTAGGGTAGCACTATTTACGATGGAGATGTATTCTTAATAGGCTATCCATTAATTCTCTAATGCTTTACTGCTGAGAATAACATCTGATTTCTTGGGCTTAGGAAGAAACCTAGACTAATCGGGACCTATAAAGAAAAGTGAAATGTGCTGTAGAATTTATGCAGTCCAGAGTGTGGAAGGAGGAAGAAACCCAGCAAGGTTTAAGCTTCAGTGTTACGCTTACTTTTTCTTCAGTAGGAGAAATGCATATGTGTGGGTTTTCTCTGCTGGAGTTTGCATCGTGCACAGTATAATCACTGTTCTGAACATTATGATTATTTGTACCACTGGAATTTGCATCTAGTTCTTATGTATTCCCCTGCCTATTTCTCCACAGAAGTGTTCCCACAGGAAATAAAACTCCATATTAGGAAATCCTCCATGAGCTTTGATTTCAAATTCAGAGAAACTGTCCTCCAAAACCAGAGCTGAAGCTTCTCTGAACAATTAAACTTTACAGTGTATAACAGCATTTTTCCACAAAGAGGCAGTATCGAACACAAGGTAGTGTATCTGAACTGCAGGATTCCCAGGCCCAGGATGGAAAACTAGACTCTCCTCCTCATGGTTACCTCGTGGTTTCTCTTGTTCCTCCCCATCTGAGATACCCAGCACATTGGGATCCCTAACTTCTGTGGCTGGGACAAGAGCACTAAGAAAGAAGGGAAAGCACACCGTAAAATATATTGCATGCTAAAATGAGGTTAAGCAGTTGCAACTTCTCCCAGTGCCTTGTAAAATGGACCCCCTGAGCAGAGACAAACTATCTTCAAAAGATTCTGAAATTTGGTTCGGTTAATCGTCAAGAAATTCAGCTTTTTCAAAGCTTTGAAGTTCCTTATTAGTCATGCCCTAGAGCACATGGAGTTTCAATGGCTTGTGGGCTTCTATAGGTACTTCACACTTTGCAGAGATCTGTTACACGGATTGCCTGGGCTGGCAATAATTGAGAGTGCCACCGTGCTCAGGGCAGCTTCAGGGCTGTTGGTTATGAAAGGAGATTCCAGCTCATGTCCATCAGAAGCGACCATGTGTGGCTGCCATCTGCTCTGTGTTGTCACCAGCCCCTCTTCCCAGCTCACAGGGAGATCCTTAGAAGAGCAGGTAGGAAGGTAGAAAGGTCCTCTCTCAGCATGGACACTGCTCACACTGCTTGCAGTTCTGGAGGTCCCTGATTTAGCTCCTTGCCCCACCACCTGGTTAACTCTTACGTGCCATGCTGGATCAGGGTGTCACAGCTTTCCAAAGAGAGGGGTTTGTCGTCCAAGCAATCTGCATTCCATTTTACATGTTCTGCTTACGTGTCTTCCTGTACCATGACCATCCCCTGTTCAAGGCTTGAGTTCACTGACTGGGAAGTGTAAACTTTATTTTCAAGGCCGGTTCTCCTCATTTTACAGCTTCCATGGGTTCTGCATCAGAACGCATGAAATGGACACACCATTTCATTTTCTGTAGATGAGATGTGGGCTTCCTATATCACTTCTGGCTGTTTTCCCATGTTAAATTTGGGGCTGTTTCTCAACTGGTGCAAATAAGCTATGCTGGCTTAAACTGTGCAGAGCTCCGACACCTCCACGGGAGCAGCCCTGAGTTTGCATAATCAGAAGGAGACCTTGGTCATTGTCTCTGTAAAATAACCTAAATATATGGACCCTTAAGTGAGGTTATTTGTGGGAGGTAAATGAGTATCAAAGAAGAATCTTTCGAGGTACAAAGGTGTATGCAATTTTTCACTTAATCTTTATGGTAGCAAAATTCATCTTGCTAAATCTGTATTATTTGGTAAATACCCCAGTAAATACTGGCAACAGTTCATGGGGAATTTTTCTTCTAACAGCCTGGAAGACAAATAGTATGTTGCTCAACCAGATATGGTTCTAATTATAGCGTTTGCATTATACTGTTTTAATTGTCCTCTTAAATGCAGCTTTTGACATCCTGCCAAGAACTTCTCAATGATTTCTTCATTGAATAGAGGACTTTTAGTCATCCACTATATTTCTTAAGGCCATAATTTTCAACAGCATTAAAATCTACTTTTTCTTCCTCGCCTTGTGCTGCAGTTAATATCATTCATCTCGAGAACAATTGCCCTGTCACCCATTTACCTGGGAAGCACAGTCTCCTTTTTTTTGTATTAATCCAGAAAAAGTAGCAATGGAATAGTTCAGGGACTCGGTGACTCTGCCATCTTGGCTTACATTAGGGAGGTGGTGGTGATGTAGCTTTTTGCTCCTGGGATAATAAGGATTTAATAAGTAGGAAATTGACAAAATTCATTCATTTCCACAGTTTCCATACTATGCATTTTTAATTATATTTTTGTATGCGGAAGTCATGGAAGATAGTCTTTAATTCTTGTTTTAGGAAAAGAAAAGCTGCCTTAGGGTGACACTATTTTAAATTCTCCAGGAGAAACTATGAGTACAAACTATTTTGCTACTTGTTTTACCTCTCTGGCTGCTTTGTAGTCATGTTTTTTGCACAGAAAATTACACACTATGGGGTAAATTTTAAGTATGGTTATAAATTGCCAGTAGAGACTTTTGATGCAAATAATAAGAATGAATTTAAGAGGCAACTCGGTAGTTCTGAGCAGGGGGCAATGCTGTAGAATTAGGAAGAGGCATTTAAGGTCATTCAGAAGCAATCAACCTTCCTCACCCCCAGATACCTTTGTTGTGTTTTTTTTTCCCCTCTAAACGCAGGTGGGAAGCAGGGGCAACGTGTCAGCGCTGTTCCCTTTGCATTCCTATCGGTGCTGAGGTCCGCTCTTGAACAGAAGTGTCTGCTGTCAAGTTAGGGGTTTATGGAGGGCTCTGCACAAGGCTGGGTTTTTGTCCTGTCATACAAACTAACGCATTGCTCCAGTCTCAATTATTATTTATCTACTCATGTCCTCAAAACCCAAACATTTGCAAAATGAAAAAATACATGTTAGACCCCTCTCCAATCAAACACTTGACATAAATGCTTAACTTGGAGTATTTAAGCTGCTGAATTGAACTCAAGCAAACTATATTTTTGTTGAAAGTCTAGAAGTACTTGCCAAATCAAAGTCCCAACATAGAAACCACATCTCTTTGGAAGAGCTCTTGAGCCTGTGTTTAAATGCTTCCCTGAATCAAGACCTCGTTTCCGAAGAATGTATTTTCTAACAGATAAGCCCTGTCAAATTCTAATGGCCGTTCTGATTAGGCGAGAGCTTGGGCAGTCAGGTCTGCAGAAGGTAGGAAGCATTCTGAAGTTGCTCCTGCTGTTCATATTTTAATGATGTTTATAGTGATTCAGAGACATTTTGGTTTAAAAATGTACATTATAAATTTATGGTCGACATTTTTACTAATGTGTTTCTTTTAATCGCCGGTTCGATCATTTTATTGCACGCTCTCCAGGAAAGCACATGCAGCCAATATTCATCTGCAGATGGATTTAGTCCAACGCATTTCAATAAAGCTCATTCATTTATTAGGAATATTTGGACTTGTAGGTAGAACCTAGTCTCCCCAGTCTGCAGAATGTTTTTCTGGTAGCAGTAAGCATCTGACTGTTTTCAAAGATTAACTAAAACAAAATTAACAGGTAAATTTCTCTATTACTCCCAAACTATTGCTGCAGTTCGTCTTACTGTCTGTTGTTGCTTGATAAATGAAGTACCGCTGCAATGATATTATAAAGTGCTTGTCTGCGTACACACATCTCCAGCTGGATTATTTCAGCAATGAACAATTAATTGGAGTTTGATCACTGAAATTCATTAATTGTAGCCTAATTTGCCACTAGTGAAAGCAGGCAGAGATCTGTGCGAGCAGCATAGCTCTGGCAGTTTATACCAACAGTGAATTTGACCTATTAGCTTTTGTTGCTAAAGCATTATTTCTTTTGAAGTAGTTGTATCCTTTGTCCGTAGTTAATTATGATATTAAATTGCAGAGGAATGTTTCCATTTTCTCCAACAGCCTAATCTGAGGCTTTGGTCTGACACATCAGATTAGTCGAGATTTAAACCAATGACCTCCTGGCTCTGGATAATGTCATGTTGGTTCCTATACAAAATAACAGGGCTGTCCCTGTTCAGGTTGCACTAAATCACAAGCTGATGAGAGGTGACGGGTTCTGCAGCAACTCTGAATCACATGTTGTTTGATTTCTGCCTCTCTGGGCCAAATTCCTCCAGATAAAAGGTACAGAAGGTCACCCCCTGTCCAGAAACACAGTGCTGAGATCACAGCAATATTCCAGCAGCGTATTTTTGGTTTGGCAAGTAAGACAGCAGCGATCTTATAAATGAAAAAAAAATGGAAAAACTGTTTATAACAACACCAACCCAAACTGTGCTTTTGTGTGCATCTCATCTCTCGTTTATAAATAATGGAATGAAGTGATGAGATGTTGTATAAAAACATTTTTAGGCTCAGTTTTTCTCAGTGCCATAGGATAGTCAGAAGATGCCGTAAATATATTCTGAAGACACTGGCCAGTCAGAAGTACTTAGATGCCAGCTTGCAGCCTTGACATGCTCAGAAGTCAGCATCTAAGACAGCAGTTGGCACAGATCAAGTTGGAAGTCTAAATGTCAGTGAGTGGTAAGTGTCTAAATCTTGATCTCTCAAGTCGTTAGGTTGTTTATTTGAGCGGTTGCCCCCTGAGGTAGACAGAAATGTCAGGAGAAAACCGTTCAAAGAGATGTCGCACCACTGAGCTATTGGATAACAGCCTTCTGGTGCCTTGACTGTGACCATCAAGTTGCCATAAGCATTTTTTAATTTTTTTTTTTTTTTAGTATTCAAATAACCCCCTTTTTTTTAGTTTTTTAATAACTCCTAGAGATTTTATATATTGAAAATTACACGCAGTCATTTGTTCTTTGTGATTCTTACAGCAGACAGGTGTGTATGGGGTGTGCTCTGTGGAGAAGGGAGCGAAATGGGGGCTGGGAGGAGAGACAAGCTGAGAGGAGGAGCTAGAAACAGACTCTGGGTGGAAAGCCATGCTTCTGCAACTGCAGTAAAGCAACTGCCATGACATCTGCGTGCTTCAGTGAAGCCTTCAAAGTTTCAAGTCTTATTAGTCAGCTTCTTTAAAAAAGAAGCGGTTCATGTCTGTGGTTGTGTCTATATGTATCAAGGCTTTAGATTTTGTTGGGTAATTTCAACCTAGTGTCATCGAAGCTGTTGAACACTGTTCAAGCTGCTGTAAGTTTTGTGAAAGCAGTGGGATAAAATGGCTGTTGACCAGCCCTACTAGCAGTAGAACTAGAATATGAACTCAGTTTATGTTGGATGCTTAAGAAACCCCCCTGAGCTGTGCCTGGAGACCTGACTCCAGCTAGTCCTCACTTGCTGTGATCTTGGTGGAAAAGCATGTTGTTCCAGGATGCAAATGCAAGTGAGGTTAGACAGTGATCCTGGCAATATTTGAATCATGACTCTGCCAGAGCATGTTCCCTTGCCACCTCCAGAAGAGCTTCGTCAGAAGACATGGGCTTTGGGTCACGTGCCATTTTGGTCAAAGCCAGGACTAGTCTATGCTCTTTGTCCGTAGTTAATTATGATATTAAATTGCAGAGGAATGTTTCCATTCCATGATATTAAATTGCAGAGGCATGTTGCCCTGCAACACTCATAATTTAAATAGTTCTAGATGCCTGTAAGTGTGAGACTCCACTCAAACCCTGGACAAATAAAGAAGTATAACCCACCCACTATTTCTATCTTACCTTCTTCCCAGGATGCCCACACAGTGTTGATGTGCTCGATGACAGATATCTCTCTAGACTACCCCCAAAACCTTGGCTTCCAAACAGGGAAATATCAGAGAGCTCTGTTCCATGTTAGGCAGGGATAAATTTATCTCCCTGCTAAACCTCCTGTTCCGCCTACAGGGTATCGTTCGGTATTTTCAGTGCGCTCAGGTTCAAAGCCCATAAAGGTCATGTTTCCTTAGGAGTAAAGGGAGCAATTAGGGCAACAAGTTTTATTTCATTTGAGAAAAGTTCACATACTTTAATATTCAAGTAATAATTACAGTAATCCGTAAATTAGTCAGCTAAAATATTAATTCATTTGGCACAGTCCTAGCGTACACTGTCATAACAGTGCCTGACAGGACTAGCTGAAATCCTGTAGTTACCTTCTTTAATACCACGGAATTTCTTCATTGTTGTGATAAAATACAGATGTGACTTCGAACGAAACTTGCATGGTGAGCAGAAATAGAATATATAATTAGAACAAAGAGGGCTTAAATCAAATTAATCTTTATCTGACAGGAACATTTACATTTACATCACTGAGTGCAAAGTCATAGCCAAAATTGAAATTAGAAACAGATAATTATGATAAGAGAGGACACTTATGCTGACTTTCCTCATGCATAATTGGAAAGCACACAAAATGCACTGCTTGTTATAATTAGAATTAGTGTTAAAAATATGCCACTTTTGATGAATGCTGGTTTGTTGCAATAAAAAGTTGCCTAAATACTTGTCTGGTAGAAACACAAGTTGGTTCTGATTAGAAGATCATAAAGAGGGCAGATGGTTTTGTAGCTTTTCAAAAATAATAGAAATGGACTCGGTAACGTTTTGGCTGGTGTGAGCTAGAGTTTGAAAGCCTAGATATCTTTGATGCAGGGCCTGAGTGTGTGCATCTCAGTACTGTCATTTACAAATAGTAACTGCGCGTTATGAGTGGTTGGCCAGTCACTGAGCAAACGCACGCGCTGCACTAGGGTTTGATCTTCAGAAGAGCAAGCTTCATTTTTGTCAATCTGGAGCACCATATTGAAGGGGCCCAGCACCTGGGAGGATTGTGCCCATCAAATACCCACGCAACCTTTTCAGTGCGTACACCTTGAAAGCATTGTACATCTACAAACCTGTCCCCTTTGTGTGGAAGCTGCTGCTCATTTAGGTTATGCTGAGCTTTGTCCCTGGCTTCTCTGTGAACACAGGGTGAGGTGCTCCTTGAGTCCCAGGGAAGAAAATTTGTTTTATGAGGATACTGTAAGAAAGAACTAGCTAGAAACCATGAAGGGTGTCAGTATCAGAACAACAATCACATTAAAATAACATAAAAAAATTTAATTCACTGGTTCACAACTACATCTGTTGATATTATGCTCAACTGTATGAGCTCTGTAGCTCACTCATCTTTTTACATATGGTTGCAAATTGGAGGACTAGATTATTAGTTGCTGTAAATCTAGTACTATGCTTGACGTTGTCAAATTTGACTGATTTACCAGGCAGCTGAGGATCAGAGCTTGTCTATATATAATGCTGCAGATACACACACATTTGTCGTGTTTGGAAACAGCACGATAATTGCCCCCAGCTGTAAAAAAATCCAGATGTTTAGATTTTTAGATTTCAAAAGAGGTATAGCTGGAGCTCTAACGATGTCTGTCTGTTTAGCACCTCCTTGGCAGAAGGGAAGCCGTTTCCATGATGTTAAGGATGATGGGAAGAGCTGGGATGTGAAGTTCAGCCTTCGGATGGATTCTCGCAGGCTGCGAGCTGTTCCTCCTTCGGCTTTCACTTGCAACTTTTATTAATGAAACAGATCCAGAGGGTCTCTGGGAATTCACCATCACAATAGTTTAGCATGCTGTCAGAAAGTAGCTTGTCAGATGGCTCTATTGTACTGGGATGTGATTTTTAGTAACATGTAGGATTAGGGAAGTGATTCATGTATTGTGCACTGTTGAAAAGAAGGGTAATTTGAGGTAGCAGAAAGGATTTTCAATGCCAAAACAATAATGATAATTCATCCTGTGGTAAGGAATTGTTATGACACGTTTTCTATTATTAATCTGGTTAGAGGGTCTAGGTTAAATGACTGCAGTCGATTAAAAGATATATAGATAGAAAAGCTTTATGTATTTATTACCTGCTTAAAGAAAAGGAGATTTATCTGAGAAAATTACAGCATGGAAGAGTGCACAACTGTGATTTAATGAGCTTCCTTTGCACAAACATCTGGAATTATTATTAATTATATTATTATTATTATTGTTATTCTACATGAAAACAAAATACAGACAACTATGAATGAGAAGCGAGTTTTTTACATCTGCTCTAACAAAAAATAACCAGTGTGGTTAAAATAAATCCAAACTGTAGTATTTCTATGGGCCCTGTGCTGCCACAACTGCTGTAAATTAGTGCTTTTTCTCCTGGGGAGTGTCCCACTTAAATCAGGGAGTGCAAAGGCACTTGGTGCACAGTTTGTACAGTGTAGTCCCTAAACGACAAATATGAGCTGCTGTAATTTGGAAGAAAACATTGCTAAAGGAAATAATCTAGCAACTAGGAATTTCATTCAGCTGATGCCATAGGATGGTTTGTTTAAGGAGGTCAGCTCAAAGTATACATGGTGGTATTAGCTCACCTAAAAGCTGGCTTTTGGCAGGCACAGTGAAGCATAGTCCCAGTGCTGGCCTTCTGTGTAAGACCGAAATTTGCTCTTATATACATATCCGTTTGCCCAAAGCCTAGAAATGGCCACATGTGAATGTATACAGGTGCTTGAAGAAGAGCTGTTCTTTCCAATAGCACCCTATATTTTCATTCCAAATACTGAACTTTACTGTAGCTATGAAACCTAAATTAAGTCAATACCTAAATATACTCGTTTGTGATACTAATTGGTTATTTTTTCAGTGCCTTTTATTGTTATGCTAAATAGAGGAGCTTGATCATAAAATTTAGAGTGATTCTGGTGTGGTCAGGATAGGACTGTAGAGACAACAGTGCACTTGTGATAAAAGAGTCATCTTGCTATTTTTTAAAGGGTAAGCCTGGTTACAAATGATACCCAAAATGGATAAGTGCTTGTGCCAGCAAGAGGGTTCATTGGTTAGAACGGTCTATTAAGTACCTACTTTGCTTTAAAGCAGAACTCTTAAGTTTGTTGGCTCTTTAAATTAACCTTGCCAGGAACCCATATTCTTTAAAGAGCTGAGGAACATAGGACAAATTGAAATGAAACGTAGCTAGAGTAAATATGAACGTGAAACCGAAGTACCTTTCTCTTTCTTTCTACACTCACTGGCTTCTCCCAATATAGTTAGCTATTGTGAACACACTTCTTTTTGGCTGGAAAGCAGGAAAAACATCCACTAGGTTAATTTAATATCCAATGAATATCCCTTAAGGAAAGAATTATAAGAGTCTTCGTTACAGTATTTCACAAATCAAATTAGCAATTCAACGTTAATAGATTTTGATTGACATGTCTGATATTAACCATTAGTGTCTCTATGGACTTCAGCTCTTCCTCATTAAGTGAATTATAAAATTCCACTTCTTGATCAGAAGAGTCTGTTTTGTCTGTTTTGAGTGGAACCAAAGGCAGGTCTTCAGCTGACATAAATAAGCCCACTTCCATGGAAGTCCACTTCGGTGTGCCAGTTTATATCGGCTTCGGCAATAAACTCTATTTCTGATGCAATTAATTTTTCAGGACAGAATTTCCTAATAGCACAGGTGAATTTCTTGGGATTAAAGTTTATTATTTACAGGTAAAATTGTGGCAAACCAGAGGTGGTGTTATCCCGCTGCTCACACTCCTTTGCCCAATTCTGACCATTCTGTCTGGGATTGGACACTTTGATGTTCTGCATCAGCAAAGTGACAGCAACCCATTTGAAGGAATTCGTTGAACAGATTACATGTTCTCAGAAAGTACAGGGACTTCCACTATAACCCTGTTTGGAGAGGAGAGGGACACCATTTTGGCGCAGAATGGTGAGGAACCGTATCTTCTCCAGCAAACTGAGCACTCACCTGTGGGAGGCAAAGCCTCATGCTCCCACTCTGTTGAACTCAACTCAGAGGCTTGAACCCTAATCTGTCACATACCTTGTCAGTATTGTAAACGCTGGGGTGATCTTGGCTATTCTGGTGCAAGTCTCTTTGCTGAGTGCATTGGAACCCCTCTTCTCTGTGCGGGATAACTGCCTGTCAGCTGCGGCTGGAAATATGAAGTCGGTTGCCTAACTTTTTGGAGGCTGTTTTAGCATCACCAGCTGGTCTGGTGTGAGTGTGACGGAGCAATTCTCTTGGCTTTGTCCTGTGACACTTGAAAATGTTTAATTCCCAGCTTCTCTAGAAAGGCACTTCAAAAATACTTTGAGAAAAAAGAAAGCCAGAAGAATTAATAGGAATCAGGGCTCCTTTCAGAAAAGCGAATCTTGTTTAGATGCTACCTACTGGTTTGTGGAACTAAAGCCTGAAAGCCGTGAATCTTTTAAAGAGAAAAGATGACATAGGGAGAGAATCAATATCTAATTTCTTCTCTGGAATTGCTTAAGAAAAAGAAGGAACTCTGAGAACAGTGTTGCTATCATAATAACCATATTAATTGTGTTTTTCTTAATAAAACAAGTATGCAGATGTAGATATGCACTGGAAAGCAAACAGTAGATACTGGATGTGCTAAGCCTTCATTTGTGGGGCTTCTGTGTTACATAAATTGTGTTTCCTTGAAGAAAATTATTTTTTTTCTTTTGATTTAGTTAGTGTTTGCCAACATTCTCCCCTCTATGATGATTATGAAGGTGACTTACTCCCTTAGGAATAATGTCTTATATGACACCTGATGTGTCTTACAAATTAAGGTAGATAAGTGGGCAATTTATCTCCACAGATACCTCCACAGAATCGTTTTACTTTACTGACCAATACTTTAAACTTCTCCTGCACTGGGTGGGAGGCTTCTCAATTTCTTTTGCTGTGAGCAACATACCAGTTAACCCAAAACAAACGTATATGATGGATGAGACTAATTCTGCAAAAAGGAGCTCGGCCTCATACCTGCTGCAGACAGGTTTGTGGCCAACCTTCCTTGACAGAGCTGGTGTGAATTCAGATTCAACAAAGAGACTGGAACATCTCTGTGCCTCCTTTAATGACTGTTATTTTTAGAACAGTTAAAAGCCAGCTATGCAGCATGAAGGATATAAAGAAGTATGGAGTATCTTAGATAAGAATAAAAATATAATAACTCTGTAAGGAGGCAGAGGTGGGTTTTTTGTGTGATACCTGCAAAGCTGCCTACTCCCGAGTGAAAGCATCTCTGTATGGATGTTTTTTCTCCAAGTAGATGCTCTTTCCCTGGTGAATAAATAGATCAGATTATATTTGTAATAATGTAAATACATTTTAAAATTAAATGCTTTGGCCCTGGTTCTTTACCTTAATGTCTGGATTTTACACCATTAACTCTCATGACAGTATGAGTTTCTCATGATTTATTTATTATGAGGTATAATGGGTTTAAACTGGAAGAGTGTAGATTTAGATTAGCTATTAGGAAGAAATCCTTCCCTGTGAGGGTGGTGAGGCCCTGGCACAGGGTGGCCAGAGAAGCTGTGGCTGCCCCTGGGTCCCTGACAGTGTTCAAGGCCAGGTTGGATGGGGCTTTGGGAATCCTGGGCTAGTGGGGGGTGTCCCTGCCCATGGCAGGGGTTAGGAACTAGATGATCTTTGAGGTTCCTTCCAACCCAAACCATTCGATGATTCCTGTCTTGCACAGATTGCAGCCCATTCCTGTGCCCCCTTCAAGAGTGAGACCCAGCACAGTGGACATCTGGCCTAGCTCTGTTGAAGTGGCTGGACTTAGGACCACTGACACAGCAACTCCATAGATCAGAAATACATCTCCTTCCCTCACTGATACTGTTACAGGCTTCAGCACCATTGTAAAAATTTTTACAAGCCATCCATGTTTCTGCCTCAGTTCTGTACACCTGTACTAACGCAATACTTCTGTTTAAAAATTTGCAAGTTTAATTACAGACTCAGTTCTACTGGGATTGCCATGACAGAACTCCGGTGACTTACATTTAATTACTTCTGATTAGACCTTTGGTGCAAGTGAAAGCAGAATCAAGCCCAGTATAACCCAGAAGGTTATTCTGAGTGATCCCAAAGGAGAGGCATTCTGAGAACTCTCGATAATGCCTCTACATTTTAGCATGTGACATGATTTTTTTCAATCCATTTGTTGCAGCGAGTACAAATGAGGCAAAATATAATCGAAACTGGTTAAATGAGGTCCTTCAAATATTAGAGGTGCTTACTGGAAATGAAGTGGTTTAAATCAATCAAACATGGCTCAGAAGTTATTCACAGCTAAGCAAAGTTGCATGCTAATCATTTTTTGTAAAGAACTTCAAGTTAGCGTTAGAAAATTTCACAAATCGGAATTTCAGGACATTTACAAGATTTTTATTGGTCTTCAAAGACAGCTGGGTCAGATCTTGAGTTGGATCATTGTCTCCAATGCAGATTTACCCTACTAAGGACAGGGTACTTTGTGTGAGATGACAGAGAGCCTAATAGCATTATGAAATGCCCAGTAAATCAGCAGGGTAATGGTGCTCTTTGTGGATTTTCTGTTGCTTACTTTCTGTGCCTTATTTGCTGTTTATCTGTTCATACATGGTGTGTTCTTCTGCATAATTTTGAAGAGACATTTGTGTGTGTCATTTGTACATGTTTGTCAAGTAAACAGCTCATATGGAAGGCAAGAAGACAGTAACATTGCAGGAACGAGAAGGATCGGGTTCATGTTTATTTGAAAAAGACACCTGCAGAATTCATGCTAGATTGGCCATTGCCATGAGCCTGTTGGCCCTACAAATGTGGTTTTTGACCCATAATAGGTTACAGCTTGATTTAATAGGTCACATTTCACTGCCTTTATGGACACCTTTACATCTTCTTTTCAGGGTAATTATCTTTACACACATCTGATGTGGCAACGTAATTGACTCCTGCTTTTGTACGGCTATAGGTTAATGAACCAAACTGATCATTTTTTTTTTAAGAGAATAAATCACTTGTGTATTGTTTTTGAAATTATAGCTGAGCTGTATGTTTAAAGCACTGGGTTTGATTTAGCAAGAACACTTTGCAGAGAGGCAGCCACCATCTGGGCCTTTATGCCACACGGTACATGGTGCACAGAAGTGTCCTGGAACGGCACTCCTCTCTCTGATGGACTAGGTCCTGCAGAGGGTAATGCCCTGAAAGCTGATCTGAAGTGAATAAAATCATGGCAATTTGTGCCTGTATGGGGAAAAAAATTCTAAGTATCAGGAATTCTTTTTTTAAAAAAAACCAAAACCAAACCCACAGTGCTTCTAAAAACCCAGGATATATCCCCTTCTATTCCAAAGCCCACATTTTCCCTGAAAATATGCACTGATGTGAGTTCAGTCATTTTTCAGTTCCTCTTTCAGTAAAGTGTGGGTAGATGGCAGTTCACCATTTTTGGTTTGTTTTCATACAATTTGAAAGGAGTCTTTGATTAACAGTGGTCATTTGGCATGGTTTCTTAGCTGTTTTAAAAATCTGTTTGAACAGTGGAAGCACTAGAGCAGGAAAAGCCAAGTTTGCAGGTGCCTTTAGTACTTTTCAGGATTTTAATGGACACTGCACAATGTCATTATGCATTCCTTTTTTTTTTTTTTGCTATGACCTGAACTGAATCCAACAAATCCTATTTGGTTTTCTGTGAGAGTGGAAGGATGTATATATGAAAGAGGAGGCAGAGGAGGAGCATACTGTGATACAAAATCTTTCTGTTTTCTGAGAATGGGCTGCAGCCCCAAAACATGGATGATGTCCATTTATGTTGGCTTTTTAAGGTGCAAAATTTCCCTTCATAGTTTTACTTGTACATTACGGTTCTTCCTCTCTCTGCATCAAGCATTGGCTACAACCTGTGCAACGGATGTCAAGAAGCTGTTTAAAATTCTCCAGGTGGACTTTAATATAGGTTTTCTGCAAAATTATTCATGTTTAGTAAAATAGTACCTCTATTTCTGCCTCAAAGTATTTTGGGGGTTTTAATTTTTGCAGAGGAGCTGAAGACAGGGAATTTGAGGCTAGAATATGCTTCTACAAATGTTACTCACATGAACAGGCCTATTAACTTTAGACTACCTGTGTGAGAAAAGACAACTCATGTGAGCAAGGACCCTGCTGAGGGCCCTAATTAGTTAATGTGTGAATGCAGAGAATGTGCTCCAGGAGCCCAGTCTTGTTACTATTCAGGACGTGTTGGTCTGTCTTAATAAAGATGTCACTTCCACTTTACTATCCCTGATTTACTTTATTACTGATTAATAAATATCTGATAGATGCATTGTACATAGAGTGCCAGAACTTGTCTGGCCTTTTGATCATTTTGCGTCAGAAAGAAGATGCAAGGTGGTCATAAACCTCTGGGCCTACTCAGCAGAGGACTTGTGCCTTACATGGGGATGCAGCCAGGTTGCTTGGCAGTATTTAGGGCCGTAACAGTCGTTGGGAGTGAGTGGCATCTGAGAGTGTTGAGCTTCCCTGAGGATGAAAGTGAATGGAGACACAGAGGGCTTACGTACACCTCTCTCAGCTGCTTATCGGGGTGTAGCTGAAAATGTGGACACCATTGCGCTCAGTCTGCAACACATGCCCTTCTTAAAGCATGCTTATAGCTGACTCACCAAATTCTCACGACCTGCCAGTAGGAATGGGCCGTATGCAACTGTGGGGCGGCTCAGTGTGTTGTTTTGCCCACCCAGCACCTCTTGACCAATTTCCACCAAATCTGGAAGAGCTGGTAGCGCTCTCAAAGTTGAAAGTTTTGTGAGAACAAGCAGCCAGCTAGGGGGCGAGAGAGAGAGAGAGTGCCTAGTGAGGCTGCAGTCGGGGGAAGGGACATGGCATAGGCCCAGCTGTCATCAGACATCAGTGAATCCAGACACAGAAGAGGACAGACAGATGTGTGCGCACACGAGACCTGTAGGAAATCAGCCTTACTTGCACTGATCAAAGAATTCCTTGCTTAAAGCTTTGAGTAAGCTTCTTCAACTTAGTTGTACTGAGGCACGCTTTTAAATATGAGACTTAAGAAGAGTTTACTGTAAAGCTTTTGGCACTTGATATTTGGGAAAGTAAAACTCGGAAAATATTCTCCAGAAAAAGTGTCCGAGCACAAATCCAAGTGCTTTGTGCAGTCCTCCCTCCCCCTCCCACCCCCCAAATCCATGTTACACTTCAGCTCTCTGAGCAGCCCCAGCAGCAAGCCAACAACTTCATGTACAAGAGCAGACCCGCTGAGTTCAAAGGATCTTGGTAAATGTATGTAAATGTTTGCAGGATCAGGATCCTAGATGTTTCATGGAACTTGGCCTGGCTTTCTGCTTCCCTGTAGGATTTGACCTATTGTTTTAAAACACCACCGTAATCGGTCCATTTTGATGTTGCTGTGATGTTATCCTGAAAGGCAACTGGGAATTAGCATACTGTATTTCATTATTCTATGACTTTTTATACGTTCATATTTAGACTGAGCAGTGTTAAAAAGAATATTTTATTTCATTATGCAATTTTTAGTGAGCTTATTATCAGTAATATGTTTAGCATAAAATTTATTAGTGACATGCCCTTTAATTTAGCCTGTCTAATTGGTGCTAATTTAGTTAGATTGCATTAAATTACACCCTTTAATGTAGCTATGTGTGGGTCAAGAAATCCATTCCAACAGGTTAGGTAATTTTTCATGCAGCTGAACAGTAAAAATGGTATTAAGGTAGCTGAAAAATGCAATCATGTTCCAAAATAATAGTTTTCCTGGATATGATTATCATGGAAACAGGATTTCTGGTATAAGTGCTCTTCCTTTGAAGACTTAAAAGGTTCATCTTCCATCTAAACTCATGTCCCCAATCTCCACAACAAAGACAAAGGGTAGGAATTAAGATCATTACTCTTACGTGAGGGGGAATTATTAAGAATGATCTTTATTTCAGCCTTCATTCCTTCTTTATCATGCTCAGCACAAAGATAACAGTGAAAAATATGTTGTCCCTTCTTTTATCTGAGTTTCTGCTTTCTGCTCCATTAGAATTACTTTGGTCAGATGGTTCGAGTGGAAAGTAATTGATTTGATCTCAGCAGTGTACAAAGAAGCAATCTAAGCCTGACAAAACAAAACAAAAAATCTGACCTGTAAGAGTCATCGATCTCGAGCAGTAAGAGCAGAGGGCGGCAAGGCAGGACTCCTGGGGGCAGGTCTTCAGCTGGTGTAAATTGTCGTCGCTGTTATGAGTCAATGGTGTTTGAAGTCACTGGCAATTTCACCAGGAGGTGTCAGACCCTGGATTCAGTTCCCACTTTCCCATACAACCTCCAGAAAACTCCTTGTCCTCTCTGGTCCCTGAACGTGTCGCTGTCTCCGCTCTGTGGATCAGCGATTGCTGCACTCCCATGCCTCAGTCTCTCCCTCTGTCCCAATCTGTCTGCTGGGAATCTAGTCCAAGCGCAAAGCAAACTTCTCAGTCTTTGGAGGTGTTTTAATACATAATTCCTGTGCTTTGGGAAGCCTCCTCACATCTTGGTGCTGTCTCTAGCAATGGCTCTGAGAAGAGTTGGGGGAAAAAACCCACATTAAGGCTTTCTCTCAGTGAATCTAAGTGTCAGTCCTAGCGCATAGAGGGCAGGCTCTCAAAGCCACGGGAGATCAATAAATAATCTCCTCCCAACCCCTTTTTTTAACCCAGAGAACTTGAATCTTATATAAAAGGGTTGGACAGGTTTTGAGCATCCCTTTTCCAGGGATAGTCCTTGTAGCATAATGGTTCACTGACCTGCTTTAGTGGGTGTTTGCTGAGGTTATGGTGTGGGGTTGTCATCACTGCTGAAGGAGTTACGTTGTTAAACTGCACTTTGCAGTTTCATTGCCATCATCCTGTTCTTGTTGAGCTTAGTTTTACTGTAGACTGCCTGAATGCACAGTAACACTTGCTCTGTTTTCCCAGATAGTCTTCTCCCGCCACAGCAGAGTTTGTAACGGTTTCAGGTTGTAATCTCAGATTACCCACATCCTTGGAGAGCATCTACATGACCAAATGCATGGGAGCTGGGCGAGAAGGAGCAGTTGGTAGGAGCTCAGATGCAGGGCCCTTGGGAGGAAGAACAGGGCTGTCAGCTATTTTTTTACCTTTTCCAGCTTATGTGATATTATTGCAGCTGAGTCGTGCGTTACTGGGATTTTGCAGGTAACTGGCAGCATAGGCTCAGACATAAAGCTGCTGCTCATTCAGCTCCTGGCCTGTCCCATATTTAAGCGGTTGCAATTTTCCCCAGAAGCACCAATGAGAAAAATGACTTGGAGGAACAATACTTGTAGCAATTTTCTCTTCCTACTAAGTGCTGATCCGTAGGGTATCTCCTTGGCAAAAAAAGAGCCAGTTATACCAAAATATCAACCTTAGTTTCCTAATGCAGCCAATTGAGCATTGAGAACAAAGCTTAAATGCCTGTTAGGTCTGATCCAAAAGGCTTTTTAATTCTTTGGAAAAGGCTCCCATTCAGATGCTAGAGCAGTTGTAGTGGATTTAACCCCTGGAAGGCATAGGAAGAGCTTCTTTCAGAGAGCAGTTGTCTGGGCTAAGCTGATACCTGTTTGAATTTTGGAAGGATGTGAGATCAACTTTGCCTAACAACCCAGCTGTAAAACTGGCAGAAAAAGAGCGGCAGCAGTTCAGTTGCAAACATCACGCTGAGTATTATGTTTTGGGTAAATAAATATAAAAAAGAATAAGTGGAAATCTTCCTCTAATAGGAAAATACATCAATGATACTGTAATTAGAACCAACATTATTCAACTGTAATAAAGTATTTATTTTACTGTGATTACAACAGTTGTTTATTCTTGGGAGCTGTATCCAGCCGCAGAATATCCGGGCTGGAAGGGATACAGCAGCTGCCTAAAACAAGTTTCTTATATCTGTGCTTAGTGGCTCAGTTGATACTTGTCACTGGAGCCTCAAGACAACAGACTGGGCGAGCACACCAGTCCTGCTGGGTCATGACATGGTTACAACCCTGTGTGTACCTGGGTAGCAATGGAGCTGCAGCTCAGGCAGTGTGGAGGAGGCAAGCAGAAGTGCAGCACAGCTGCATGAGAAGTGAGCCTGTTCAAGCACTGCCGTGGCCCTGCCATGCATGAAGCGATGATAGACAGATTTTTATCCCAGAAACGAAACTTAATAGTTGGGGTGGGTTTTCAGGGCTATAAGGAAAAGAGTGGATTTTTTTAAAGATGTGTGTTTATGTATCGGCTTTCAGTTTAGAACAATAAACACTCTACACACACTGGCACTGAGCATCCTTCCAGCTATTCAAATGTTCCCAAACTAAACATACAGTTTAGTCCATTCCTGTGCTCTGTCAATGGGAGAAAATGATCAGCTCCAGCAGCAAGGCCAAGTTCACAGCCAGACTTATGGGGCTGATCCCAGGGAACTTGCTGCATTCTGCTCAGTAGTCCTTCCTAGAAGGTGGTGGCTGAGGAGGACATAGTGGCTGGACAGACTGTCCAGGACAGGGAATCTCTGCTGAGGAAGGGAGAGAGCAAGTATCTTTGCTTCATGGACCCCTGCCTGCAAGGGAAGGCCCTGATAGTCCCCGGTGGTTCAAAATATTCAGAAACATCAGCAGGATGTTGTATGTAAATTAGCTGTATAATAAAACGTTGTAGATTAATTCTGAGGTTTCATGTGTTGATGTAAGGGAAATGAGCTCTTCAGTTGTCCCCATGTCCTCTGCCTGGGCTCTGCTGTGGGGCTGGCAAGCAGCAGGTCACTCGGGCTTTGTGTCCTTTACGTTCAAAGGAGAGGAGAAGCGGTGCCAGCCCTGCCTGTTGTTCTGATAAATGCAGAGTGTGCTGGATGTGGTGCCAGTGCTGCCCTGGCCAGCACTGCATGGCATGAACAGGGACGCTGGGAGGTTGTGCTGGGATGCTTCTGCTGTGGGGATCTAGGCCATCAGGAGTGTCCTTGATCTCTCTGATCTCTTGTAGCTTTTGGTTTCTTGCTGTGAACCCAAAGCTCTCATGAGGAAATGCTCTGTAGCCGGCTGTGTGCCTGCAGCCGAGTGCTGGTATAGGGAATCACAAAGTGGCTTCACCATCAGGTCTGATATGTCCTCCCAGAGTCCCTGTGCCATCGCCTTGGCCTTTGGGTAGAAGCTGAGGGTCAGACAGAGAGTGTGGTCTCCTGGGCTTGTTTTGGAAGTGTCTGGCAGGGCACTGAGCTCAACTGAGGTCTTCCAGGCAGTCTGTGAGACATGGCATCCAGTCTTGGGAAACGATGCAAGTTGTCCTGAATTGGTTCTGCTAGTAGCAGGCACTAGCTCTGGCACTCCTCATTGTTTTGAGTGCTGTGTAGGTGGGACACTGCCAGGGGGATGCAAGCCCATACTTTTTATGATAATATTTAGAAAAAAGATAAGAAGAACCTGCTTTTCATCTAGCCTCATTCTTCCCTGCCAGCCTGTGCTTTCTTTCAGCTCAGGAGACTGAAATCTTCTGTTCTCTTGTAAAAAGAAGTCACTCTGTGAGCAGAGGAGCTAATGAAGCCTGGCTTGTAATATCTCTCTCTCATGTGGATCCTCTGATATCTCACAAAGGGTGAGCTTTATTAGCTTTTCCTGTAATGGGACAGCAGTAGGGTCCCTCTCCTCTCCCCCCACTGCCTTCTTTTCAAACTCCGAAGAGTTTCCATATCTTTTGACCTTGATGCTGGACAGCAGGGGTGAGTTGAACACCCTTTTTGTATGAGAGCACAAACACGTGCATTATTTGAGTCTGCCATGACTGCAGTCTGTGGGTGTCTCATTTCTGTCAGGAATCAGGCTAAAAATAAAACAAACAAATCCCCTGAAATTAAAAAGAAGCATCAGTGTTCAAATGACTTTATGGTATAAACTGGGGAGTCATCTAAGAAAATGCAAAATAAGGGCTCTACTGGCTGTGCTGAAATCCCCCCACTCATAGCAACAGGAGTTGATGCTTTATTAGAAGAGTGGGATGCTGCTCCCTAAACTTATATTCTGTCTTTTAACATATACCTGAGACAGCCCCATCCTGTGGCTTCTCCTTTTAGTCCACTGGTCAGCTTTCCCTTTTCTTATGGTTAGAACTGGTGAGGCAGGAAAAGGGATGGTTCATCCCTGCCACTGACAAGCAGAGGGGGACGAGGGAAGCTGAAGGGTTAAGCTCAGTGCTGGATTCAAATATCAGATTTTCCTTGTCAGTGTGTCACAAATGCAACCATATTTAAATTCAGCTGCTTGGGTAACACCCAAAGGCTATCACTGCACTAATGCAATTATGATAGTGCATCAATTGCTGTAAATCACAAAGCTATAGATAGGGTGTAGTTGTCATGTTCTTTGTGATTAAAAGATGTAGAATCTCTAATCACTGCAACGAGAGAGGCTGTCATCGATAAAGGGGATCTGGAGCTGAAGAGCAGTATTGATCGTGCCCAGGAATTTGCGAACTCTATTCATCCGTTTCGGCACACTTTGAGCAGCCTTTCCAGATGCACCATCCGCTTCCCAGACACCCCCAGGCTGGGGTAGGGAATTAGGAGATTAACAGCTGCCTTGCTCAGGCTGTCTAGCAAAAGGGTGATGCACTTATTTTAGTAGTTGCTTGTCCAGAGGGCATGCTGTTTGGTAAATCAAACCCAGAAATGGTACACCACATTTCCACCTTGGAAGAAGCAATGGCAATTCCTCAGAACAGTCTCACATCGTGCTGGTGACAGGGCTCTCGGTCCCCCCGGTTGCGCTGGTGCCAAACCAGTGTGAGTTCTGTGCAGAGGGCAGAGGCGACCTGCCCAGCCAGCAGCATGGCCCCAGTGCTGTGCCCAGCTGCAGCACAAGCCAGCACCTTCACAGAATCACAGAATCGTAGGGGTTGGAAGGGACCTCGAGAGATCATCCGGTCCAACCCCCCTGCCAAAGCAGGCTCCCTAGCTCATGTTGCACAACGACTGAGCCTTTAAATGACTCCTGGAACTTTGTTGTGAATGACACTTCTCTACCTGTGAGGTGTTCCCTTGCTCCAAGAAGATGGTAGTGCTTATCATCCCTGTTCCTCTTAAAAAAAACCAAAAGAAAGCAAGAGAACACAACCCTTCACACCCCACCCCACCCCAAATAATTTATGGCCAATATTCCTAAATTATTTACAAAGTGTGGGGTTGTAGGCAAAAAATAATATTAAATGACCAAGTATGATGAAAATGGAAGGATAGTGCTGGATTGTCAGGCTGCTTGGTTGTTTTTCATGCATTTGGCTGTTTGTTTGCTTTTCCCTCTGGAATCTCCATGGATCAACATACAAAGAATTTATGTGATTTTTAAAATTTTTATTAATATGTAGCATATGGTTTGAAAGCTTTTAGACATTTCTACCTTTCATCCACAATCACACAGTTCCTTGTATTGGTGTGTCTGCATATAGACAGTGTATGTACACAGCATCTGTATGTGCATGTGTTTAAACTAATATTCTTTGTACAAAAATCCTGTACCCTCACGTTGCAGTTTCTCTGGTTTTCACCACTCTCTTCTTTATGCTTGGGTGGTCATATTTTGAAATTTCCCCAGGACCAGTTTTTCATGCAGTCACGTTTCTCATCACATCTGAAGGATGTTGTGCTTCGCATGGTAATTAGGTCCTCTTTGTTTCATCTGCTGAACTGCTCTCTGTTACTTCCTGCAGCACACTCACGACTGGAGGCTATTGCTGAAATGTTCGAGCAGTGGAGATTCTCTAGGAGTAAACAGCTTCACGTTAACTTGCTTTTTTTCTTTTTGTGCTGATTTACATCCTGTTTAAACCTTATGCAATTATATTTATCCTTGTTCCTTTCTTGGAGTAATACCATTTATTGGGATAATTTATTATTGCTTTGTGTGGCTGGTGGGTGTGTATGGAAATCATCTGAGTACTTACAAATGCATATGACTTTATATATAAAAACACACGAGTATCTGTCTCTCTCCCTAAGGCTTGAAAATGCTGATGGCTTAGCTGGGAGCACAAGTTGCTGTCAAGCATTATAGAGTTTAAGCTTGCATGGCTTAAAAGAAAGCTCTTATTGTTAGTTTTTCTGGCCCCACGTGAAGGCAGGTTGAGGGTGGCTTCAGGCTGTGTTTGGTGTTTGTGGGGCTGAGCAGGGCTGGGCTGGGGCAGCGCTGTGCTGTGCTGGGGGAGCCCCTCTGTGGATGCTGGGACAGGGTACCCATGTGTGTTGCAGCGGGGACCAACAGCCAGAGCTCCAGCAAGCCTGGCCAGGCTGCTCTCAAAGAAGGGGGTTTCTTCCAGCACAACCGTGTATCTCCCTTCTAGCTGGAGAATCAGGCCCGAAGTTTTAGCCTTTGTTGTTTAGAAGGAAACTTTCCAAACCTGCATGACCCCTTTTGCCAGCGTGGCCAGCTCCTGCGTCTTAGGGCTGGAGCCAGAGGGCACTTGGTTGGAGGTGGCTCAGGTTGTACTGCTGCACCTGGGAACCCCGATGGTGCTGGGGAGGGCACAGGAACCATGTCAGCTTTGCCCCAAGGCTGCTGGGGAATCCCTGCAGAGAGGGGTTCAGGGCAGGAGCACCGAAAATACCTGCAGTCATCTCAAGAATAGGGAAGTGATCTAGTAACTGACCCTGAGTTCCCTTCTAGTCAGTACTAAGCTCCGGAATGAGTTTCCGCCAAGCATCAACCAGCGTTGGTCTAATGGAGACCGGATGGGATCATGTCTGAGATGCCCACCTGCTGGGGCGGGCAGGAGTGGGGGACGGGAAGCCCTGCCTGCAGCGCGGGGCAGAGGGTGGCACGGGGACAGTGTTCACCCTGGTAGGTTGAAGAATACCCTCGGGCTGATGCGCCGGGTGCGCTGCTGGCCCCAGTGCTGCACGCATATATACATAGAGATGCGCAGAGCCATCCGAGGGATGCGAACACTGACAGCAAATGCTGTTGCCAGCACGTGGAATTCCTACTGGTTGTTTATCTGTTTTTTCCCTCTTGTAATTAATAATGCCGTGATTACTCTGATTATAATGATTGCATATCCCTTTAAGTGGTATCTAGATTGAGGTTTACATGGCATGTTTTCCTTGTTTGTGTGTTCTGCAAACATATTAAGGAAGTCTCTAAAATAATATTACCAAACGTCAAGTAAAATCCTGTCTCCTGAAGGGCTGATGAGATCATACACATATGACTCTGTGTTATCTTGCCCTGACACATGGAATTAAGTCTTGGACTACCCTCACCTAGGAAGACATCGTTCTGCCAGCATTTTCTCTCTTCTGGCCATTTCAGATATGACAGCTTTCTTCCCTTCAACCAGTTAAAGTGGGGCTGTTCTCTGTAAAAGCCAAGGAGGAAAAATTGGTAGCTAATTTCTAAGAATTTCTTCAGTTTATTTTGTTGAACTTACTGGTAGCATGCACGAAGAGGCATTTGTGCCAAAAAAACCCCACCTTAGACCTGTAAAAATTTGGTAATTTTAATGAACTGAGTTGTATGTGGAGGGGAAACTGGATTCTCTGTTACCCCACCAGCAAAGCTGTGGGTGAGGAAAGCCTGAAATTCAGCTATACAGTTCTGCAGCTTGCGGGAGGTGGGGGGGGGCGGGGGTGGGGAGGGGGAAGGCAGTTTCTGCAGTGGAAGATCCAAATTAGCAGCACTCCACTTCTGTTAATATTATTTTTTATTTTGTTGGGTTTTACAAATTCTGGGAAATTGTGAAAATTGAAAGTAGACATTTAGGCATTTCCCTAACTGGCATTTCTGTTTTTTCAAGCAAATTCTATTTTGATTCTTTCTGGAGCTCCTGCCATTGCTTTGCTTTGTTTTCTTAATTAAAGTGTTTTACCAGGTTGGACTCAGTAGGAGACATCTCTGGTTCTGTTAGAGTGAAGGGTTTTTTTAAGTCAACACAAAATGCCCTATTTCAAATTTTCAGCTTTTTGAAAATTTTTTAAAATATTGTTTTAAGTCTAAATCAAAGCAATTCCCCTACCTCCCTCCAATTAAAAATTATCATTAGACAACAAATTTCTCATTGTGTAGCTTGACAAGAGCGGTTGGCTCTCGGTCTTGCATTCAGATCCCCAAGCCACTGTCTGATGGGGAATTTATTCTCCATCTGTTCCCATTTCTACACGGCGAGTTCAGCCTGGCACATGAGCTGCAGCACAATTGTGGGTTTTGTGATCCATATTTAATTCACCTAACTTTCAGTCTTTAACTGGGACACCCCGATTAAGCAGAGTGGTGACCCTGGCCTCTCTGTGTAGTCAGTGCAGAAGTGAGTTCATCCAGAAGGTGACTCTGCCCATGGAAGATCTCAATTAAATGCCTAAAGAATAACTTCTCCAAGATCAAGCTGCTGTATGCTTTAAGCAGTTCCACTAAAAGAAACCTCCTTGGCTTACAGAGACATACTGATAATGGGCTCATTGGCTTGTTAGGTCAGCCAGCAAATGGACGCTGGGAGGTCCTTAGGGCTTAAGTACCAAGACAGCATTGTATTTCTGGGGAGATCATTGCATTTCAAGGGGGTGATGTGAGATGTGAGACTGCAAAGTCATCCCCAAGCTGCATTTATTCCCCTGAAAATGCTCAGTGTGTCAGACCTGATTTCAGTTATAAAATGGAAATAATAGATAAAAAAGGTCAAACCATTTATTGAGGATTGACATTTACAGCAGTCAGGAATCTCCAGTTGTATACAGCTTTGTGTATATATGTCACTCCTATATGGCACCATTCCACTGAGGATCTCCAAACCACTGCTTTCCTGCTGTAACTAGCTGGTGGCTAGTTCTGTATTGCTTACTGTGTTTACACAGATGCCTAAACAAAGAAATGCAGAACTTAATTAGCTTGCCCAAAGTTGCAGTGCACCTCTAGCAAAATGAAAATATAAATTCCTAAATCCTCTCTGTCTCTGTGGTTTCAAAATTCTTTTATTTTCTACTTTAATAAATGTTGTCAGAATATTTACTGTAAAGTTTATAAAACAAAGCTGTTTGAAATTAACCACGTTTTCTGTCAGAGCTGACTGATAGAGGCCTGTGTCCTTGATCCCACTTCAAGGAGCAGCAGCTGTGTGTCAGATCATTGGCAGCGTGTGTGGGTTGAGTACGGTGCAGCAAACTGTACTGAAGGTAGCAGTCCAGACAGCAATCCAGAGGGTGACTGCTACCTGTGCTGCATCAGGCCCCGGGCACAAACACATCTGGGAGGGGTCACTGAGTGTGTGAAATAACGCTAACAGCAGCCACGGAGCAGTGGGTCATCTTTGCCATCAAGATCTAAGTAGGAGGAAAGGCAAGAACTACATAGCACATACAGCCATGTGCACATACACACAGAGCAGGAGACAGACATCTGAGATCAGGCTGGTAACAGCAGAGTAATTAAAGGTGCTGAAGCAGTAAGTGCCAACACACCCTCTCCAAGGGTACAGAAGGCTTGCTAATGTCACTGTTGATGTCCCTAAGGTATCGTGCAATTCTGGTATTTGTCTCAGATGCCCTTCTGTGAGATTTGCATTGCCTAGAAGCTGGGCTGTTTTCTCCTTGCCTTAATGGACTTTGAGAGCTGAGCCTTGAGATCACGGCGCCTCAAGGAGACCCGACGCACACCCGGTTAATGTGGTCTTCAGGGCTGTTTTCTTCCCATTGCTCATGCATTGCTGCAGCATTATTTCTCAGTGTTTTGAATTAAGGGGCTAATATCCTGGCAGTAAAGATTTAAGGGACCTTGTGCAGATATAGACAGTATAATTTATAGAGCAAATACAATAGTAGTCTTGAAAACATTGATAAAATGACCTATCATTGTATAATAGGTATTGACTCTCACATTCCCTGTTTCCCCCTTCCTACTTCCAAAAAGGAAACTTTTCAGCCTCTGGATAAGATGCCAAGAATTACTGGTCAGTCCCAACTGTAAAAATGAAGAAAAGAGACATTTAGGTTTTAATGAAACATGTCTTCCGAGTTAACTTAAATGCTTGTTTAGATAGCTTTTGAGATTAGTCTAAGAATAATAAACTGTTATTTATAGGGAACTTCCTGGCCAGAGACCTCTGGGCAGCACCAGAATGCCAGAACAAAGGCTTTAGACCCTGCTGACTACTTAAAACAGTGATGTTATTTTCAGATTCAAAAGTTCTTTTTCCTTTATGACAACCTGTTGGTGATGAGCAAAAGCTGTCTGCCGATCCTTCAGATTCTGCAGTTGCTCTTGATAGTGTAATACACATGGGTCAGTAAATTCAGCTTGAATTCAGAGCTTTTACAGATCTGCATTATGTCTTCTGTGCAGATTTGTTTTTCTGCTTATGGCATCAGGCAGGATAAATGGAGGGATGGGATCTGCCCTGGCTGCTGTAGGGAATTTCCCTGAAGTGTCCCCAGTCTCCTAATAAATCAGTGTCTTTCCTAGTCTGTTTCTGATGGGATCCGGCAGCAGGTCAGCATCCTTAGGTAAAGAAAGGCTTCCTCAAGTGAGCAGCAGTCACAGAAAGTAAATTAATGGAAGCCAGCATCTGCTGATCTCTTTGACAATAAGGAATTTCGCTGCCAACATTTAGAAACCATTGGAAATGGTCTCCATTGGAAACCAGATTTCGACTTTCTGCCCTGGGCTGCCAGAAGTATTTCAGCATAAAATGCTAAAGTAAGTTGAACTTTCAATTATAATTTCAATGACTGTCTAGTGAAATGGATTAATGCTCTGGCACTGCACCTTTGAGGCTTTGGCTCGAATCTTGTAGGATAAAAATCTGTCTGCTTTGACAGTTGAAAAGGTCAGAAGTAAAATAATGTCAGGTGGTCTTAGCCCAATTCAATGTCTCGATTAAGAAGTAGATGTAAAAGTTGTTGGTGTGGGATATCATATCAGATCTTTTTTGCAAAAATAGAAATATATTTTTATTTACAATTTATCAGCAAAATTAGATGCAGACAGCTGCATTCTGGAGAGGTGGGGCTTAGCTCAGGCTTCAGGAACACTGGATTTCAAAGTGAGCAAAATTCAGGTTGCAGTATGCGGTATGATAACCTCAAGAACTTCTATCCATTGTTAAATTGATTTTCTGATATTTGACTGCAAGAAGCATAGTTCTCACTTAAATATTTTTTAAAGTTTAATTTGGGAATTTTTATTACCTCAGAGTGTATAGAAAGAACATGTTTTTCTCACTGTTCAGGCAAGACAAGAGTCTCTTCAATTTACTTCTTGAAACTGCTGAGATTCAGTTCCTAAGCTTATTAACTAAAATTGTGGTTAAGGAGCAAAGTAGGGGTATTTCCATAGTGCATTTTCCTCTTATTTGGATACATACTTCCATAATTGTATATGATAATAATATATAAATATAAATTGCTTCTCCAGACATCCCTGTGGAAAGGTCACAATGGCAAAAATTTCTAGCAATAGTAACAGGAATTTCTTTTGGGAAAAAGGAACAAATAAGTGTTTGGGGCTGTGTCCCAGTGCTGGGGACGTTGACTGGCAGAGCTGCAGAGGACTTTCTCTGCCTTTGACTTGTCCTGGCCTCGCTTCTCACTAGCCCTCCTCATATGTCAGCAGCCTTGGCATTGCTCTTCAAGAAAGGCTGCAGATTTTCTTTGCTTATTTCAGTAAATACCACACATACAAGATAGTGCAAATGAGAAATCAGCTGTTGTGGTAAACTACATGAATTACCTGGTTCTGGTTGGTAATCTCTTGCAGACAATTAAATAAGTGAGCAGTTACGTCCTTTCCAGTGCGGGTAGGCATCTTTGTTTTATTTAATTCCCTGTTTCTTCTCTTGTGTGCATATGTGGTGTGTCGTGGGGTTTTTTTCAAGTTGTGTTTCCATCTTAAGGCAAAGAAACCACAGTTTCCATGTGATCATGATGCAATGCAAGAGCTGATGGAACTGTACATATGTTGTAAAGATTAATTGGCATTCAGTTAGGCCCCATAAAGCATGGCATGCCGTGCATTATCCTCTATTTTGCCTTCAATTTACAGCGCGGTTCAGTTCACATGGTGCGCACAGGCTGAAAAAAGAGTATTTCTGAAGTACAAAATGTGTACTTTTTAGAAAGCTGATCTTCCCAGTGACAAAATCTTTGAAGATCTTTGGAGATTCGGATACGCTTTAATCGTGGGGCAGTCGTAACATGGTCTTGCTTTTCTCTGCTGAGATCTACAGAGTGGGGCCCAGGGGACCGCTGAAACCACAGAATGATCTTTTATTTGTTCTATAGATTTTTCTGACCCCCCCAAGAAAAACAGTAACGCGTTGCCATCCTCACACTTAAAAGACGTGGAGCTTAACTGGGGTGCAGACCCAGAGGACCGCTGGTGGCTGTGAAGGCACCCTGGTGCGCGGCGCCATGCTGTGCTGACTGCTGGTGGCTGTGGTGGCGCAGGCCTTGCCTGGCTGCAGGCAAAGGCAGAAAGGCCAAGCACCCTGATTGCGAACCGTTATTTATAACTGAACGAAGTGGTAATTTTGCAACTATCACAGCTCAAATATGGGACCATTTCCCTAGTAATAAAACTATTACTCTGTAACTGTTTACTTATCAGGAGACCATTATGTGATTGATGACCTGAAAATGGAGGTTATCTTTCAATTCATTTGAAATGCAAACTGACTAGAAAATCTATAGTTATTGCGGCATATTTTTAAGCAAAATCAGGCACCTACATTGACCTCCTATTTACATTTCTTTGAGAAGAAAAATCACATAAAAGCTATCAAGAAACACATTTCACAGCAGGCAAATTAATTGGTTTTACTGTATTTGAATGGAGGGTTTGTCAAATAAAACATGCCATGACAGTTAATAGTATCATTTAGAGGCAGAAAATTATTGGCTTATTTGTTATTGGATAAAAGGAAGGCAAACACTTTGTATTAGGAAGTTTTAATGTGTTTAAAATCCTCATTAGGGATTTATGGACATTCTTGCTTAGCATAGCGCCTCATTAATTTGAGGCTAAACAGTTACTTCTGTGTTTCAATTCCAATCTTTTTTTTCCCTTTTCTTTAATTAGATCTCGCATTAGAGTTTGGTCTCTACACCACTGGAGATGTAGAATTAATTAATGTGATTTATAAATCTAATGGAAGTGAGTTATTCTTAGATATCTTTTCATTTTAGTGAGCAGTTTAACTGCATGCAGTATAAGTGCTCACAGATCTAAGAGATTCTGGGAGCTCAGGAAAAGTGTGTGACTTCTGCATTGAATACATTTGACAGTGTCCCTTGGCATTAATAGATCAAAGCATTTTAATTAGAAATGTAACTAAAAGAGAGGCCACAAAGATCCCATTCAAAATCAGATTTTCGTTGTTCTAGGTCCCGTACTGTCCAAAAAGTGTTACTTTAGCTCCCCTTTTGTCCAATAACCATGACATTCAGTGACAGTTGGGATAATCCTTTGCATGTAATGAGCATAAAATCCAGCTCTTAATGTAGTCTGAATTTGGATCCAATCCCAATAAAGAAATAATCATTAATTATGCTGTTTTATTGTTACTAATAAAAGGAAAATTTCTTTGATTGAAGTTTATCTAAGAAAATGTGGAGTAGTTATGCTAACAGGTAGTGTTGGTATTTAAACCCTAAGATATTTCAAAATGCATTTGTTTTGTTTCCCCCTGAGCAAGACCATGTCCTTGCCCTTTGAGTTCTGGCTCTCTGTTTTGAAGACAGTCTGCAGACATGATCTGCAAGTTGTGACTCTGGTGAAGGGACACATGAAAATAACTAATTTGCAAACGAGCTCTGAGTAATTAATTTGGGTCTCGGCACTGGCCTTGCAGCCATGCAAGCTGCTCTCCAAATTAAGCCCAGGATTACCTTTTAGTAAGCGCAGTCATACCTGCTTTGAAAAAAAAACCTGAGCAGATAACAGGCAGGGGCACACACAGTGTTCTTGTAGCTGCAGTAAAGGTATCGTCAGAGGTAAATAGATGCTTAAAAAGGTTCCTCTTTCAAACCTCAGCAGAAATGTTACAGTCTGAATTCATGAGGTCAGATAATGCTTCAGGTTACACTGATGCAACCTCGCTGACATCAGTGGAGTTGTAGTGGTGTCACTGAGGCCACAGTCTGACCTGGTGCCTTTGCCATTATTTTAGCAGGGAGTTGCACAACTCCTGCCCAACGCTGCTGGCTCTCGTGCTGGCGTGTGCTGTGAACAGACACAGAGGTCCACCAGTGTGAACTAGATTTAAAGGAGATCCGGTTCCAAGCTGTATTAAATTTAGACAGCTATGTCTGCATAGTAAAGGGATTTTGAATGATTTCCAAGAGGTTTTACTCAAAGGGTTACACTGAGAGTAAATATGGTGTCTAATTTACGTCCCCCTAACTGAGGGCAAATAGACTTGGAAGCTGAACTCCCTTCACACTCCTTTTCTACTTATACTGCTTCACTGTCTTCAGAGGAGTTAGATTTCATTCACACTGCTGAAAGTAAGACAAGAAGCAGACACTTGATCTTTATTTCTGCCACACCATATATCTCACCGCACCAGAGGGTTGCATAGTCTGTTAGTCAGGCTTTGATGTTTCAAGTGGACAAGTGCACGGTGGCATTTCAGGTCAGGGTGCCTCTTATCTTCAATTTAATGGAAATGTATAAGGTAACCTCTTCCAGAATAAGGTGAAAATACCAAGGCACAAGAGAAAATGTACTTATTTTATATAAGTAAATAAGTACTTGCAGTCATTGGAGGAGGGGGGATAAAGAGAGAGAAAGGAGGGAAGCAATAAATGAAGAAAGAAAAAAGGAAAAAGTGAAGTTCCGCATTTCCTTGCTCTTTGTCAGTATTAAATGGTTGTAACAGCCTTTATGCAAGCCAGTGGTTTGGTCACAAATTAAGTGCTGTGAATGCCACTTTTGTTGGGGCCTGGCTGACTACTGAGATTACCAGTTACTCTGGTATTATCATCATGGCGGGCTTCTAAAATACTACATTCAGAATATTCCATAAGTTAAATGTGCAGCCTTACCTACATTAACAAACTCCCAGGAGACCTTGAAGTGAGAGATCACTTTATCAGGCTTCTCTCTCTAATAGAGTTTGGCAATTTACTGCATGAAAATAATGGAGAACCATTGAGTTTAAATTGAACATCAGCATATTGTGCTTTCATGGAGACTATTTCATGCTGATCAACATTGAAATGGTATTGTTAAAAGAAAACATCAAAGAAATAAAAAAGAAAAAATGGGCTAAATACAGCATGTGCTGGGAAGAGCAAGAAAAATATAATTGTCACATCCAGGTCAGTCTGGTCTAAAAGTTGCTGTAGCAGAACTAAATGCTGGTGAAAAAACGTTGTCCTTGCAGTTGGGGATACTCTGACTGGGAGGTCATTGTAAGCCCAGTTTGTTGTAGGGAAGTCAAACTAGAATTCCTTCTGATGTGTGGGCTAGTGCCCAAGTGCCCCAGCCTGGTGTAACTGCCCCATTCTGTCTAGCTCTGAAGTGACTGGAGAGGAGCATATGGAGTCATTGGCTTTTGTATGAAACTAAAGGTACCCACTGTGGGCAGGTTTGTTTTCTGAACTAGAGACCGTTTGGGAAGTTCACTAAAATCAGTGGGGAGTCCGATTCAGTCATGTTTTAGGCCACACTAGTAAGTTTTTTTTCCTAGCTCATGTGTTTTACTCAAGGGAAGAGACATAAACTTCTCCACCCACCACTGGAAGAGCAGCATGGACTGCAGGCCAGGCTTAACAAATTAATTAACTCGGTCCACTCCTTAAAACTTTTTCCTGTTTTCAGGTTCTCCAGTAAATGCGTATTTGACACAATTGCTTCTGCAGTATTTTTTAAGGGGGAACAGAGGAGTAGCTCTCTGTATTGTTTTAGGCAATAGTTTTTCTTTTTTAATTTTTATGTATATATAAAGTATATATTTTCACAGACCTTTTAATAAGCCCCAAGGGATATTTTTGGGATGGAAATAATGGGAAATGTGGTCTTCTCATGGTATTTTGGTTCCAGGGTGGTGGAGGTACTAAAAGAAAACAGTGGATATACATTATTTGGGACCCACAAACGGCTCCCTTGAGAATGAATAACCCTGTGAAAAATACATATGTATTTGAATACCAAGAAAGCAATTTTATTTGGGTTTTTTTGAATACCACCATGTTTGACTTCATTCAGTTTCCTCCACAGCCCTTCCCTAGTAGCTGGGTGTCTTGGTCCTGGCCAAGCCATAGCAAAGCCAACGTCCCCAAGCAGCCAGCCCAGGGGAGCTGAGTTAGCCCAGAGGAGCCGAGTCAGCCGGGATGTTTCCACCCCACCTGGCATCACTCCCCCATAAAAGGGGCTGGTCAGGAGGGGTGCTCCTGGGTGTCTCCAGGGCAGTCCGAGTGCAGTCATGCAGTACCCTCTGTTATCTCGGGTGTGAGTCTCATTTTCCATGGGCTGTTATTGTTCCTTTTTCATGGTGCTTTTGTCAGTACACTGTCCTTATCCCACCCCATGGAGGCTCTGTCTGTTTCTCCGGGAGTGAGCGAGCAACATGTGGTCCTTGGCTGCTGTTTGGAGAAGTCTGAGAGGGGATCTGAAGGGTGGATGTCTAGAGGATGGGGCCAGACTCTTCTCAGTGGTGCCCAGTGACAGGGCAAGTGGCAACAGGCACAAACTGGAACACAGGAAGTTTCACCTGAATATGAGAAAAAACTTCTCGACTCTGAGGGTGACAGAGCACTGGGACAGGCTACCAGGAGAGTTTGTGCAGTTCCTTCACTGGAGGGATTCAAGACCCACCTGTACGTGATCTTGTGCAACCTGCTGTAGGTGATCCTGCTTTAGCAGGGGGGTTGGACTAGATGATCTCCCTTCCAATCCCTACAACTCTCTGATTGTAGGATTCCTCAAGAGGAGAAGTGTCTTGTCAGATGGCAGCTGAGGGACAGGCTGCTGTCTGAAAAGGGGCAAGTCTGCAAGAGATGTAGGGAATGACTGAAGAGTGGAAATAAGGCCTGAGCATGCAAGGAAATAGTGATGGCAATCAAAGGAAAGCTGATGTTGAAAAGGCATGGGTGAGTACTCCTGTCAGGGGCAGGTAAAGTATTTCATCTTCTTAGATTTGTAGTGAGCATATTGCAAAAATGGAATCATAGTTTCATATAGGTTGGAATGATGTTCAAAGGTCATCTAGTCCAACGTTTTGTATCTGGAAACCCTGCTATTCTTGGTACTGCCCGATCCATTTCCCACTTGTATTAATCAAAAAAGTAGCACCCTCTGTTAATAGGAAGCCTGGCAGGAGCTGGAGGCATTCATAGGACGAGCTTTCAGCTGACAGTCCTGGTTTTGCTGCTTCTGGTTTTCTGAGTGTTTTCCTCTTACCACTGTGTAGAGCACACTGGAAATGATCAATCAAGGCTCACGCACAGGATCTTTTCATGCTAGCAAGTGAAAAATCAATTTGTGTTCAAAGGAATAAACAGTAGTATGAGCTTCATCTCCCCAGAGTCAAAATGGGTGTCTTGATAAAGGAGATAGCAATGAAACCTGAGCTCTTGATGTGTAAGCACATAGGCACCCATATGCAAGAAATGAGAGTGGGGTCCTATATTAATTTAACATGCTATGTTTATCTTTCCAATAAAACAAATATGGGAAGAAGAGATTATTTGTTGAATGCCAGTTGTGCATCAATAAAGCCAAAGGGATCGTTCACAAACAGTTTATCGAGATGAAAAGGTAGTTGGTCATTTCTGGCAAAGACATTATACATTGCGTATTTCTGACACCACATTTGAATTTGCAGAACTCTTCTGACAAGTCTGTTGGAAGATTTTGTTGCTAACATTTCTGAGAAGTGCCTCCTGTCAGATGTAAATTACAGGGAAAAGAGACTTCATGTGATTTTTCTGTGCTGCAAAAACAAAACCTGATCTCATGCAGGTTGTAAATTGTCCAGGAGGTAAGAGTGGTCAAGGAATTGTTGAATGAATAAATGGAAGGTTAGATCAACATGACTCATCAGATATTGTAACCAGTCACCCTGTGTCATTTGATCTGTATAACATTAAAGGCTACTATTCCCTCACTCCTAGGTTTCTGCCCTCCTTCCCTCCCTTTAAAGTGTAGCGCTGAGCCATCCAAGCCACACATTAAATCTTTGGTTCCATTTCATTTAAGTTCCGTTCTCTCTCTTTTGAGACTGGTATGTGAAGAGAGACTTACAGTGCCGGTGGAATATTTTGACTGTCTGACCATTCCTTTTTACTTCTTTCTTTGATTTTATTTTTTTTAGCAAGCAGCATTTAAAAATAAACATGAGGGTTTTGGATGCAAAAGAGTTTTTCCAGATTAAAATGAAATTGGAAGATGAGTTCAGTGTAGCATGTAGCTGTTGTGAAATCTTTTTGTTTTGATTACCTCAGGACGTCTGTCTGCAGCTTATGTAATATTCACCGTTCTTCAGCGAGAGGTTCACCAGTGCACTGCTGTCCGAGAGAAGAGCTCATGGTGTGAAGTGCAACTTATGGAAGCCAAATTCCTGGAATCTGTCCTTTTGGCCCAGTTAGACCATGCTGCTCCCAAAGGAGAAAAGCACCAAAAGCTGTGCCCTCCTTTTTAGAATCTGATTATTGATGAAAGCTGAAAAGGAGAGAGGGTGGAGAATCACATAATGAGTCCTAAACAGCCTGATTTTTATTAGATTAGGAAAGTAGAAGTATGGGATGGGTGTCCAGTCTTGACTACAGGAGGAACGTGGCATTTTATTAATGGCAATTCTAGTAGCAGTTTGTTATAGCACTGGTACTCCAAGAAAGTGATGAATATTGTATCTGCTCTGTTTCATTCTGTCCTGACGAATCTATTCTTGGATGCTGTGGTGTGCCATGTGGGCCTGCTCGCACTTGTTAGCTGAATGCAAGTGTTTATGGACAATTAAACTTGCAATTTTAGCTTCACACTTTGATAGTTTGAGAAGTTGGTTTTCCTTTTTTTTTTTTCTTCCAGGATAGACTGTTTCTAATAGATCCATGCCTTTCAAGTCTCTTAGAATGTGCAACTGTAGCATGAATTTAGAAAAATGGTCTCATTTCTTTAGAAATCCATTAATAGTAATGTACTGAAAGACTCTTACATTGATCTTCTCTCTGATAGCCATGTTGTAATAATTATTCTTTTAATGTTAGCATCAATCTAAATGTTTTCCTCTTTGTGCTAGCTCCTACTTGGATCTCCCTATATGACAATCACAGCACTTTGACATCTTGCATTACTTTAATACTAGTGATTCAAAACAAAGCAATGCCAAAGGGAACAAAAGTTCTGTCAAGCCATTAAAATCTTCTTTGCCATTAACACAATTAAATTGATGCATGAGCATTTAAAGTTATTAGCGAGTGCTGCCAGCAGAAGCTGGTTGTGATTGCATAATATATAGTGGGCTTTATTAAAGTAAAATGGTATGTTTATTGTTATTATCGTCATTAGTTCTGAAGTAACAAACTTAAACAGGGCTGCAAATAGGGAGAGGACTGTGAACCAAGTAAGAACATGTTTTACCCTGTGTTAATAATCAGGGACACAATTATCACAGTTATGACATTTCTAAACAAAGGAATACACATAGTGTCTCAGCTAACCATTGAAAATGGCCTGGGTAATGGTAGGGAGGGGTGTTAACTGAAGAGAGGGCTTCTGTATCTCTGCTTCTCTCACTCTTCCCAGTCTGACTCACCCGGCTGGATTTTTGGGCTGCTCCTGTTACTGCTGTGAGAGATTTTGTGGTTGGTGTGCACACTGCAAGCTTATTCAGGGAGTATTTGCTTTGTTTTCTTGTATTCCAAAACAATAATTTTTCAGTGAAAAAGAATCAGGACTGGATTGGAGACATCTGTACTCCCACTGTCCCGCTGCACGTTGCTGTAATACCCGTGCTGGCCAATCTTTTGGTTAATGTTAGCTGTACGCCTCTCTGGGTGGGGAGTTGGTACGAGGTATGGAAAATACAGATTAGCAAAGATCTCACAGGCACTGAGAGGGGAAAAAGTGAGGGACAACAGATAAGGTTCTTTTCTTGGTCAGTTGAATATTTTAAAGTGGTATTTCAGAAAATTAAAATCTCTAATTGCTGGAGTAGATAAAAATCACTAATATCCCTGCAGTATAGTCATATTCACTGAGTACTTCTTTACTAAGGTATTGATGAAGTGTTAGAAATTCAGAGAATGGTGATGAAATAAACGAAAGGGATGGCAGATGTGTTTATCAGGAAAGAAGGTAGAAGTTGAACATAAAGCATTTGAGAAAAGTGGAGTGTTACTCTGCGTGTCTGTGCGTGGTGTCAATGTGAAGTAATGAAGTATTTAGAGTAGTGGGAAGCATTCTACAAAAAGGCCAAGGTGACACTGAAAGTAAGATTTTAACAATTATCAGAAAAAAAGGACCAAATAGTTTACAACACTGCTCCATATTTTATTAAGGAAAGGGATGGGAGACCTGTTTCCCTATGGTTTTGGGTCAGACTGGTCAGCGTACTAAAGGATAGGAGAAAAATGAGCTCCATCAGCAGAGTGTGAACTTGTGATCTAATATGCCTTTCTGGTCTTTGACTCTTGTAGCTGTGTGGATTTATTCTTGAAGTGAAGTGCTGGCTGAAATATAGGAGGAAAGGCATGGTCATTGCGTTTGGTCAAGCTCTGTAGCAGATTGGGATGACAGGGATTAAGTTTAGTCATGAGTGTCTTCCACCAAATGAGTTACTAAGGGCAACACGGTAGAAGCACCGAGCAGAAGAGTCTCACTGAATATTTTCAGTATGCAGCACATACCTGGTTTTAGGTGCCTTCCTGATTATTGTCTCTTCCTCTTCTCCTGTAGCCCCATGCTAAGACCCATCAGAACTACCTGCAGGTGCTACAAAACAGCCGTACGTCTGGGTCGTGTCTGCCCGATTATGTAATTGTACACAGTGTTGAGAGGTTTTGTGTTCGTTCTTGTCCTTGGAATGAGGGATTGTGGCAAAATGCACTAAGTTAACCAAGTATTTTCAATTGGAAGATGGTAAGGGCACCCCTGTGTGTGTGCTTGGGTATGGTTCTGTGCATAGATACATCGCATCCTTCTGAGGCAAGAAGAAATATCTGTCAAGCCTCTCAAGGTGGATTCCTGTGTGCTCTTCAATCTTCAGAGGATGCTTAACCTGCAACAGGCTGATGAAGTGAGGGACAACAAAATCAGCAGCCACTCTTACAGTCCAACCAGTATTTTACTACAGTATATGTTTAAGTTTTAAGAGCTGTCTTGGCTGTTAGCCTATTAAGCTGTAGGATAAGATAGTTGATGATAACAGCTTTCTCCTAACTGTTATCACCTCTGTCCTTCGCTGCAGCGTGCAGCAAGTTAAACCAAACCTCGTCGTCTCTCTGAAGGCTGCCGATAGGAGTAACAGTGGGATCTTCTTCAATTACAGAAGTTTCAGGCAATTCCAGTGCCAGTTCTCAGCTGTGAGGAAATCAGAGTACTTTATTGCTTCAAAAGTGTTGTTAGTAGCACAAAGCAGCGCAGAAGGAAAAAACAACTTTTGACAAAATGGGTCCTGCTGATGATTTATGTTGATCTGAACTAGAAAATTTGGTAGGCAGCAAGTGTGGATACAGCAGTCTTCAAACGGAGGCAGTTGCTTGTTAGCTGTTCACCTGTGTGCTTGTAGTCATTGAACTTTGCATCCAGCACCTGACTAAACATGTTATTTTATTTCTTTTAAACCTAGGTTACCCTTCCCAATGACTCCAGCTGTGTGGAAGAAATACTGCGGGTGAGTAATACCCTTTGCTTTTGTATCTTTTGTATAATTGCAGTGCTGTTCTTTCATCTTTAATGGAGAAGGGTTATATGGCTGTCTTTAACACTGTAGTTAAATAATAAGTATTAGTGGGTCCATATTAAAGAGGCACAGCCAAGCAGTAGGCCCAGGGTGCTCCTTAGTGAGCGAGGTCAGTTCACCAAATGCTCTGCATCTGCCAGCTTGTCTCGGTCAGGATTTACAGATGTCCCTGTTCTTTTTTTAAGCTCTCGGTCTCTGGGAGTCTCTCCAGGACACATTCCTATTCTGAGGTGGAGTCACCTTAATTCTCCTGCTCAGAGACTGACCTACAGTCTTCCTTCTCCCAAACTACAGTTGCTCACCATTCATGGTTTTGTTAAAGACCTATGGGAATTTTTCTTTCGAGCTCTGATTAGTGGTTGAATACTGAAAATAAAAGCAACTACTCCAAATTGAGTAATTAATTGCAAAGAGAATGCACAACAGGAGAAAGGGGAGTGTGCACAACAACTTGTATACGTGTAAATCTGCCTTACTTTAGGTGTAAGATGGGCTCAGAGACCCCAACTTCAGGGTCCCCTGCTGGCAGTGGGATTTGTTGGGGGCAGGTTTGCAACCCACCAGTCTCTATCTGGGATTTAGGCTTTTATCCTCATGGGCTGAGTTCCCCATCTGTCAGAGCTGCTGCCCTGGGATTGCCAGCCAACCTGCTGGGTTTCAGTGTAGAGGGTATCAATTTTGCACCAGCCATGTCCCTGTCACTCAGAGCACCTGGTGCAAACTAACCCGAACCCGAAATCGTGTGCAGCAGTCATGCCAATGTGCTTGCAAAGGCATGGACTTATTCTTGCTTGTAAAATCAAATAGGCTTCTTGGTATTCTTTGCAATCCAGAGTTAAATAGGTTGGGAAACCTCCATCCATTTTGTGTACACACACCATCTTGGGATGCTATTGATGTCCTTATGGGTTGCCAGTGTTGCTGCAGAAGTATGTTGAACCAGCAGGCAAACACGCACGTGCAGACCTGCTGTAACGAGGGGTATGCATCTGCATGTGCACCCAGCAGCAGTGAATGCAAGGCAGTAATTACAATTTAGTCTCAACCTTCAAAGTGAGCAGGGGTTTATTACCTATAGAATGCTAAGGGAGCAAAAGCAAAGAACGTGTTGAAAGGCTGTGGGAAATGCTTGGTACATTTTAAATGTCTTCTTCCCCTGTTTATATATTTCAATTAGGTTCATTACTATAGTTGGAATGAATGACTTGTTAGCTGGGAAAGCAGTTGTTTTCAGTAAACAGCATCAAAAGGAAATGTGATGTAGTGAATTTCAGGGATCAGTCATCCAGGTGACAGTTTTAATGTGGGAACACTGCATATAAATCACAGGAAGCAGAAATGTCTTTTTTCTAATCAAGAGGATGTGATCCTATTTCCTACCCCATGACTGTAAGTGGAGCCAACAAACAGGCAGAATGTCCCTGGCTTCCTTATGAAACCTGCTGAGATCGATGTAGAGCTTTCTGTTGTCTTCAGAGGATGGGTATGAACTGCAGAGTCCTTGCAGCTGCCAGCAGCACCTCCTGCCACCAGCAGGCTGTTAGAGCTGGGGGGACTCTTGGGGTGAACAGAGCAGGGATCTGGCAGGTTTCAGTGACTCTGGGCATCAGTCTCCCAAGGGTAGTAATGGGCACCCATAAAAGGGATGCAAACCATCAGATCTTTCTTGACTGCTGAGTGCAGATGCCCGGATGCACCGACTGTACCCAGCCTTGCCATCCAGCCATGGAACAAACCTGTCAGCTGTAGCTGCAGACATAGCCAGAAGCCAACTAGAGCATATGAAACTGCCTGTGCTGGAGAGCAGGTATGGGCTTGGCACGCCACAGGTGGGTGTGGGACCTCTACTGTGTCGGATCTCAGGGGAGTTCACTTCCTAGATAGGTGTGCGTGTTGTTACATAGTGAAAGTGACCACATATGGCAGTGTTACGCCACTAGGCAGCTCTGGGCACTGACAGGCTGTCTTCAGACTTCTTGTAACCTGTCTGCAAGCAGCATGCATGCTGCCAGCAAGGCTATGAGTGTACGAAAGCAGCAGATCACAGAGCTGCTTCTGGGGCTGCCCATCAAAGGCCAAGCAAAACCCAGTCCCAACTGGTTGCCTTCAGTGGCGTCATTTTAGGCTTCAGCTTCGTATGGTGCTGCAGCACACGTGGAAGTAGAAGTCTCTAAGTTTTGTCAATGACTTTGTTCTTCTCAAATTCATAATTCAGAATAAGCTTGTGGGAATGTGTTTTGGCTGCACACAGAGTGTCATATTCTGCTTGATAGGAAACGGAGAGAAAGTAAGTAAGAGAATGCGATGCCCAGCAGTGGTCAAAATGCAGTCTTTGGCTTCCCATGGCAGCCCTGTGTCAGGAGATTCAGGCTGTCTGCTCCAGATGAAAGGACGACCCTTGGTTTCAGCAGTGATTTGTGCTTGGAGAGCCTGGATGAAGTTCCCAGTCCTGACAGATACTTTCTGGCCTTTTGAGGCCATTTACATAGGCTCTGAAGAACCTTTGGGAGCATGAGCCTCAGGTCCCTCATGGCATCTTCCCTAAGTAATAGCATTCCTGTCCTGCCAGGGATGTTGCAGAGGTAGACAAGAAGGTCAGGTCCCCAAGGTAAACAGGTGGGGTTATAACAGCATGCATTTGACCAACCAAACCTTTGGCAGCAACTGGTGATTTCTGCTTTGGGACAGGCCCACTGCTGACCTATGTACCCCAGAGTGCCACAGGAGGGTTGCTGCTGCCTGCCACATCCCGGCCCTTGAGAGCATCTCATACCTTGGCGTTTGCTTTTTTTCTTTGCCTTGACATTTGTCTTTTTCCTTTTTTTCTGTTAGTTAAGGAATTAAGTGACTTAATTTGGTTTCACCCCTCAGAAAGACATAGCAACTTTTGGAGGGTTTTTTGCTAGACTTTACAAGGAAGAGGGACCCAAGCTAAGATCTGTGACCTCTGATTTTACAGATCTCTTTTTTCAAGTTGAACTTGATTAATGGGTTGGGTTTTGTAATTGTAGAGGTTTGCAATTCCTAATCTCTGTCATCTTTTTTGTTTTCCTAGGAAAAAAAAAAAATAATTAATTGAGTTTATGGTCAGAAATTTCCGAATGAGTGAGGGGAAAGGTCTTGAGTCTGTTCAGACCCCTGAGTCTTCAGGGACAAAATTTCACAGTCCTTCAGATTTCCTGAAACACTTAGCCACTTATGTCATCTTGTGTAAATGCTTTAAGGACTGTTCTTGGTATGACACCAAAAGGTTAATGGCAAACCAATCTCCTGTTGATCTTGCTTTTCTAACTGGGACAGCTGAGAACATTGTTAAAAATAATAATAATTTGAAAAAAAATATCTTATGCAACTAAGGCCAAGCTGTACTGGTAGTACAGGAGATTCACATTTAATATAGGTTGCTAATAGCAAATTGAAAGATGAAGGCAATGTACTGGTGGTCGATACACTTTTTTCTGTTCCAAAATGTGACTTACTTTTTTTAAACCAACATAATGGCTTTGAAAGTGTGGATAACATGGAAGACAGGCAATCAACAGGGTGTGTAATTCACATTTTATTAATATGGATTTAAATTAACTTGTCACTTGCCATGTGCAGCCATTGAAAAATGAGTTCATTGAAATGTTGTGATACAAAGTGTGGATGGGGCGGGAGGGCTGACATTTTAAACCAATATTCTGAAGCCGTTACTTGTACCACTTCCCATCAGTGTGCCTCGCGGCCATTGCGCGCTGCGTGAACCGCCCAGCCGGCCCAGGCGTAGGTGTGACAGGCTAACAGTGAGCCGTTTTCTGGCTGTGGATAGCAGAGGTGGGACGTCCCTTAGCATGGGTTTCCCTCTGGGTAAGGAGGTGATATGTATACAGCGTTACACGAGAAAGAAAGGAAATTTTATTTAACGAAATTTTCTTGAGGACTTGTAATGTAAATTGAAACTTTGCACTAGGTGTTTAGGCAATCGATTAGACATAATCCCAGAGAAGTGAGGCTCAGGTCTGTACACATAAAGCTTTCGTGTCTGTGTTGCTAACCATCTGGGCAGGCACTTCTGTCTGAAAATCTGTCCCTGCTTAGAGGAACAAAAGAATTCTTGTAGGTGAGTATTTGCTGTAGCAAGGCATCAAGTGACTAGATGGACTTCTGATGTCATGTAGACAGCTGTGAAATTAATTAAAAGCTTTCTAGTCTGGAAGCAAACAAATCCTAAATATAATTCAGATTGTAATTAGTATAAAAGCGACTGGAGTTAAATGAGCAAAGTCTGTAATTTGTGTGGTCTTCTGTTCTTCTGATGACTAGCTCACATCTAATGACATTGGAGAATATGTAAATTGATCAGCAGGTGAAAATGCCCTTGACTGGGCAAATTATGTGTAGTATTACCTTCCTCATGCCAATTGAAAGCACTAACAGATTTAATATGTATCATCCATAGCTGAGGTGAGCTGTTCACAGAGCAAAATGACAGTAACAGATACAGCCCATTATTTGTCCCTCAGTAATTGTTTTCTCTTCTAAAATACAAACCAACATTGAAGAACGATGCTAAACCTAATTATAATAATTGTAATTTGAAAAATACAGGTACGCTGTCCAGTGTGGTTACAGATGCACTTAGTAGCTGACAAGCAGTTTAAATATTTTCATGTGGAATCTGGGGGCCTGCTGGGGAGGACATGATGTGAATTTAAAATGATTATCCAGACGTCATTGGACAAGTGAATAACGAGCTGACTGGCCTAGTAAATCATGTGAACCTGTCAAATGTGGGAACACGTTGGGGAGGAGATGATGTCAAGTAACAGTAACTTAGCAACCTGGCATTTAGCTGTCCAGAGAATGAGTAAGAGTAGCCACTTTTAAATAGCTGAGTAAATAAATGAATCCCTATGTGTCTTAGGTGTGCTATAAAAATAGCCCAGCACCGTATGTTTTGTGTCAAGCTGCTTCTTTCTCCGGGATAAGGCGATTTATTATTTCTATTGAGATGAAAAAATGGATTGAAAAGTTAACCCACGTGTGAATGTGTATCTGCGGCCTTTGTCCCTTGTCTGGCGCGCAGCTCTGGGAAGTGTGTAAGGAACGGGTAATAGCTCTGGAAAAGGCAATGTGTTACAACTCTAGAGTGGTTTTTTCCTTCAGACTTTGCTTACGTACACAAAGATTTGGATGGATAAAACCAATTAATTTCTTAGCAATTTCCAAGCCATTGTATTTTCAGCTTTTTATCAGCATTTTTTCAACAGAGGCAGAACCACTTTCTACTCTCACATCAAAATAAATCAAGGGGTACTTCCACTGACCTCTGACCTCATTTGAGTTCATTCAATTCTTCTTCCTCCCACACTGATATGAATTGGCAACAGCTCCGCTTACGTTGCTGCTGTTATTAAATAACAAGGACTTATCCCGCATTACTTGAGGTATACATAAGATCAGCAAGTAATCCTGTCCTTTGCTCTGATGACTCTTTCGATTTAGTCTCACTCCAGAAAATGGAAATGCTGAGTAGTTCTTGAGAACAGCTCATTCCTGGTTTGGTAGGTGATCAGCTCAAGTCTCATCTCTGCACCACCACAAGCATCCAGCCACAATTCCAGGAAGGTCAGAAGAAGTGTTTTCCCAGTATTTTTTGTGCTCTCCAGCCATGTACACACAGGCACGGTGAGATTCATAGTTGGAGTTGTTTGAGGACAGTGTGGTGTAGGATTGAAGTGCAAAAGGGTCTTTGGGAGTTGGAGAGTGCAGCCTTAGACCTTCCCAATCTAGAGCAGACCCTTAGCATGGAGGCTCACCTTGGCCTCTGTGACTTAAACCTGACTGCAGCAGAACAGGATTATTCAAGGTTTTGGCTATTCACCATTATGGTGACAACATTCTGGTGCCACCCATGAGACAGGCATCTCAGAGCTAACCTTACGCTTGCTGAGCAGGAAGTTGGCCTGAGTCAGTGCTAAGTACTTAGCTTATGCGCTGGGTTTTGTGAGCCACCGTTGCGTTGCTGGCACGGCACAGGTTAGCTACGAGCGGAGTTCATTTGTGGTGTAGGTACATACACAGATCTGCTTTGTCCTGCCAGATCCACGCAAGGCAGACTTCATGCTGCTGGAGAGGTGACAGGGAGAAAAGGTTGACTGTCTGATCTGAAAAATGCGTGTGGGTGTGCAGTGTTTCCTGTATTTGAAAGGTGTTGTTTTGCACCTGCCTGTTCCAGGGATAAATGCCTCTACAAGATGTAAGGCAGCAAAAGATTAGACCTTTGTCAGGACAGAAAAGCAAGGTCTGGTTCCGACCTGCAGGCACATTTATCAAATAAAGGCTTTATTTTCATAGCAGTATTAAAGAAATTATTTAGCAGAAAACTGAAATGTAAAATCTGATCGTTATGTGGCTCTATTGCAGCCTGTCTACACTGTAACAATAAAAAAAGATTACAAAAGGCATTCAGGAAGAGAGAGATTGCAGCACACCAATCTCGAACTCACTATTCAGTTCTTATCTCCTTAACCATAATATTCTAACATATATATTTTTGTACTGCCAATGTGAAAAACTGCTGATTTCAGTAGTATTATATAATTCTGTTATTGCCAGATTTACCATTGCTACTAAAATTACTATACAGTGAGCTGACATCACAAGAGTTTGGACATGTGTTACTGCTCCTGAGGAGAATGAAAGTACTGTCATGAGAAATGAATGACTAAATGAAAAAGTGTTAATTCTTATCTGTTTTCCAAGCTCTTCAGCATCTCTTCTGCATCCAAACAGCCACTTTTAGTTTCTCTTCCTCACTGACAGTCACCTCAGAAATTACCTACTATGTTCTGCAACTTGTTACATGCTCAGCATCCTCACTCTGATTCAATACTCTGTTGTGATAGAAATATTTTTATTTTATGAGAACAAAATATTTTTTAAAAGCCTGTTCAAACAAGAAAGTAATTCCAGCAAAGTTATTGTCTTAGAGGAAAAGATAAATAAGTTTGGCAACTTCCACAGAAGATCAGGTGTACCTTCTGTGGCACTTAAACATTTTGGGCATTTCATATACTGCTTTTTCAAATACCTCTAAATTTCATAGTTCCAGAAATAACTGGAACTTAGAGAAAAATAATGTGGGAAAACAAGTTGACAGGGTCTTGTAGAAAGTATCATAAAAGTAAGATTCCTACTCCAGATTTGCAGACCCATGGGACCTGGCTTCCTGTCCCTTTTCATCATTGTAAATAAAGGGTAACTCCCTTATCTTTGAGTGAAAGTGCGAGAGAAAACAGACCCGAGGAATCTGGGCTGTCAGAGCAACTTTGACCTTTTGTATGCTCCCATGGATGAGAAAGGCCCCAAGTGCTGAACTCGGTGGAAAATTTTAAACACTTCTACGCTGTTCCAGTGTTTGGCTCTAGCTGTACCAGGTATTCTCCCATAAGTACCTCATGGGCTGTGCACATTAATTTTGTGTAAAAACATGATTAGGAACTTCAGAGCCTGGTGTGTACCTGACCTGGAGTACTGGTGGAGGTTCCAGAGTGACCAGTAGCAGCTGCTGGCACGGTATGCAGTGTGGTGAAGCAGAAAAGCCATCTAAAGCTCCTGCATTCCACTTACACATCTTACTGACAAAGTATTAAAAGAAAAAAATCTAGTCCTATTTTGAAATATAGGTAGCAGAATGTTCCTCTGGTCTCAGATTAATCATTTCTGTTGTTTCATCTTGTCCTGTCAAAATGAAACATGGTTAAATATGGGCATTGAGTGCTTAAACTGGTAGCAATGTTACCTTTCATTTAAGTAGATTAATAATGTGTACTCTACATAACAAATTGCTTTAGGCACAGAATGAAGACATTGAAAACATATTAAAATGGAGTTAGGCCTTCCAAAATGAATGCATGCTTTAGAAACAATTCTAGTTTGAAATGACACAGGGGATTGAATCTTCTGTGGCTCTTTATCTCACAAAAGGGATGGGATCCATTTTTGCGGACCTGAGGACAAGTGTTGTGGGTTTTAAGTCCTGGTAGGAAGACAGTGCACTGCTGAAGAAGCTTGTGGGGCCCATGGAGGATAAGTTGGAAATATGTGGTTAGTGAAGAGAAACGGGTAGGAAAAGGCTAGACAGACTTGCTGTGTCCGAGGGAAGACAAACATGGAAAATGGAACTAAATGAACCTTCTGAAAGAGTTTAAAAAGCTTTTGTCTTCAAAATTTCCTCTGAATTTTCAGCTAGCCATGACAATCAAAGTCTAAAAAACTTTGGTGGTGGTTAAAAAAAAAAAAGTAAAGAAAGAACTAGAAAAAATAGAAATGAAAGGGGCCGGATACTTGAGGCATGCTCAGTTTTACCTCTTTAACTGTGTTTGTACCTTTGATGCTTCACTGCTCTTCGAAGGAAAGTAAAGAAAACACATTCTGTGATTCTGTGGAAACAGGGCACAGATGACAGTCAGAGTAAACATGAAACTCAACTTTGCGTCTCATTGTTGCTCACAGAGGAAAGGGGTGGAAGTGTTCTGTTACAGCAGATACCAGGAATACTTGTTGCCATTCCTAATTTTTCTTGTCAAAGCAAGAATACAGACACTGAGTTAAAGGCCAAGAGGTATTTCTTCTTGAGAGACCCCCTGGATGAGCAGGTGGACTTTTTCTTTGGAGGCGTCATGTGGTGAGATGCTATCAGCCTTGCCAGTCTCCATGGGATTTGTGGAAGCAGCCTAACATGAGGAGGCAGTCTTGTAGTCATCATCAGTCATAGTTCAAGTTATTCCACATTCTGTAGGGAGAATAGTTTGGGAAGCTACCTTTTTTGGGGCAGCAATTTATGTCTTTACTACCTGCCATTGATCTGTGGGCTTTAAGACTGTCATGCAGCGTAGTCGCAGAGCTCTTTCAGAAGGTGTCTTCCTTCTTACCTGTGGAGATTGTTTCAGCTGTCAAAGTCTTCAGAATAGACCACTTCACACCCGCCAGTGAAAGACTGATATGGTCCATCTTCCCGTCTCTTTGAACATCCTCTCAATAAATGGTTGAATTCATAGACTCAGATAAAACATCCTCCCTTTAATCTTCCTCTATAACCTTGAGATGCCACTTCGCTCCACTCTCTCTCCTTCTGTGAAATGGGGAAATAGAACCTCACCCACACTGCCGTTGTGCTGCCAAGTTAAATTATTTGCTAGAAAAACGCATTGAGGTCCTCAGCTGGAATTATTGGTGTTATAATTGTGCAAAAGCAAGGCTCTATCAGATATTTAAAATTACACTACATACTGTGGCTTACCCATTTCTATAGAGAATTTCTAACATTTCTGCAAAGAAAGCATGTCATTGAATTTAATGTTCTGAGAAACCTTATGAACTTACAATCTATTTTAGCCATATATTTCAAATTGTGCTTATAATTGTGTTTTATACTGAATGTGTAGTTCCTTTCAGTTTCTTAATACAGTACATGGGTTTTCATGCGCATTAGAGAAGAATGCACACTGTGGATGGGAGGCACTTTTGAGTGTTTTCAAATTGTCACAGTAAATTGTCACATTTGTTTAATTACCCTGTAGATCCTGCCACATTGATTTATGTCAGCTGTGTAACAATTTCTTAGGATAGCTAGAAAATCTGACCAGGATGCTGTTGGGTTTTTTTTTTTCTTGCCTTTTTTTTTTTTTTTTTTTTCCAAGGAATTTCTCACATTTCTCTTTGATTAAAAAGCAGTCAGACAGGCACCCAGCCTTGCAGAAGTCAGGTGGAGAAAATGTCAGGCTGTAGCATTAGAAAGGAAGATGGTTCTGTTAGTTCAAGGCGTTGAGGTATTTGTTGACCATTGTTCAGAGGCAAGAGATAAAAACTGACTACAAACATGAATCTGAAGTTCAGACCTAAGTGCTCAGATTGATGTTTGTTCAACATTCGGCATGCACTGTTTATTCTATCAGCTGCAAGTGTTATGCTACTGCCTTCCAGGGCTCCTAGAGCGGGGGCTCTGGTGTGGGTGTCACTGGAAACCCGGTTCTCAGCACTGTACAGCTCTTCTCTAAAGGTTTCCTCTATTCCAAAATTTATGTGCAACATCTAAGCAAATGTTTTTGGGTGGAGGTGGAAATAATACCCACTAGTGCTTTGCAGGGTAAGATCGGAACAAGATGGACACGTGGACTGAGGAGACTCGTGTGGTCGCTGATGGGGAAAAATAAAATAAGAGGCAGGGTCGTGTTCATTGCATTTGCTGCTGGATGAATGGGTGATTTAAGGCACGGGCCAAATACCACCTCAGGAGCCAAGCTGGAAAATGGCAGTTACTGATCTCTTGTGAGAAATGCTTGGAGATCTTCTAATGGAATTTATTGCACAAGCACTGACTGTTAAGTCCCTTTTGGGCCTTGTAGTCCATTAATTTCTTTGCCATGAGTACATCCTGCTAAAGGATATGTTGTTTGTGTACCACAAGGTACACTGTGCTTTAAAAATATTCTTCTGAGCCTCAAAAAAAATCCCAAACAACAACTTGGTATTTGGTTTGTAGAAGAACATTCCCAGTAGTGATTTTTTTTTCTCTTTTTTTTTAAAATCAAGCCAATTAATCCCTTCCCACTTACTCCACTATTTTATCATTTCTAACCTCATGAGTCTCTAATCTTTTCAATAAGAGGTCTGAGCTGCCAGTTTATCTGAAAAAAGGAGTGTTGTACCAATCAAATGAAAACTGGTGCTCAGATTTTTTTGAAGAGCAAGCCCCTTGTCGTTCTGAGTTCAGACAAAAACAAAGAACACAGTTTCAACAGCGAGGCGTTCACTGGAGGCTTCTTTCCATGAAAATAGTTATCACTCTTTTTTTCCTTGGCAATTGAGTCATTGTTGCTTTTAAAAGAAGTTGTCATGATCTCCTCATTACCATTTTTCTTAATATGATAAGTGTAAACTACAAGCAAGCTATGGTGTTTGAAAGGATACAGGAACCCCAAGGAATGTTACACTAACTGCTTGTGCGCTTTGAAAAGGCTTAGACTGGGAATTTGACTAAATGTATCGTTCTGCCTCCTTTGCAGCAGCATTGTCATTTTATAGAGCCTTTCACTGACAACACCAGCTACCTTTCAAAAAGAAAGCTGTGTTGCTGCATCTAGCCTTTGTACCTCTCCAGCAAAGTGCGATCAACAACTCCTTCTGGTAATTGCTTGAACGTGATAATACATTGCACTTTGTACTTAAAATACCCCAAAGAAACCCCAAAACAACAGAAGTATTCCTTGGCAGGTTTATTCCAGTCCGTCTTTGTATGATAACTGGTAATTGTCGGTGTTTTGACACCAGCTGGAGTTGCAAATAGCACTAACTGCTTAGAGCTAACTAGCAACCATGGGTCTACTGGGTGGTCTTTTCTTGGGCTTGCTCCAAGTTTCTTCCACATTGCTCATATGACCCCTGATAAACTGTGACTAATCAATGGTTTGCTATTCCTTTTTGGCCATCTAGAAGCAACAAAGATAATACATGTCATCGTCTAGTAATGCAGATATATAATTTTTTAATGCTGGAGCCCCAAACATACTGCATTTTAGTGCTGTGGCTTTTGTGTCCTATTCACTGGTTTTCCTGTGGGAAAAAAAGCAGTGCAGTGTTTGGAGACAGGAAGGTTGTGGACTTTGCCCTTTTCCAGCCCTGTTTTTAGGAGTTAGTTTGTTTCAGTGTAGTTTGTTGTCAGAAGGTTTTTAAAAATGCAGGCAGGGGAGGAAGATAAATTAATCTGGTGCATAGTCTGAGCATGCTGATTTCAGATGTTAGGACCACTCTGTGTGGGACCAGGCATCCTCGTCTGTCATATGTCTTAGTGGCAGTTCTGATTATTTAATGTTTGCAGCCTCAGACTTAGTAGCTTTGCCAGAAAGAGCGAGCTGAGAAATGAGGAATCAAATACATGCATGTGACAGTGGGAACCTGTCTACCAGGTATACTCTGAAGCCTCCATGCCTTAAGGGAGATCAAAAAAGACCTCAGCATGTTTTGGCTTCGGTTTTCTTTACTCTTTAAGCTGGCTTATTTAGGTAAGGCTGACATGCCAAAAAAGTCTATGTTGTATCAAAACATCTTCTATAGCATACATCCATTTTTTCTACACCTGTTAGCTTAGCAGGAGTAGATCAAAGGGGACTGTTGGCATGATTTACAGGACACACAGATGCAGGAACAGACCTGCTTCAAGGCACAAGTGAGGAAAAGGAAATCCAGACTGAAATGTTCTTTTCCAAAGGCCAAAATTGCTGTAATAAATGCCAGTTCGCGTGATGGGGTTTCAGGTGGCTGCTTAGGTCTTTCTGTAAGAAAAGAGAATTAAAAGGTTGAGTGTGAGAAGCAACAAAGACTCTACCTCTCTGTTACAGGCCAGAACCCACAGGATAGTTTTTGGCAAGCATGCTAAGCCTTTAACCTTACCAAAAAACATGGTGCCAGATTAGAGAATCCAATGATCAGGCTTCAGTTTGAATTTTCCTGTCCATCCAGGGCTCACTGAATGCTGATCAAGCTGGCTATGTTGTCCACCCAGGATTTTCCAGCCAATATTCACTGTTCCCAACTTCCAGCCAATATTCAGAAATCCCACCACTGCCCAAGGCATTGCGTAAGACAAAAGATGAGGCAGTCTTTTCCCTCAAAGCATTCATATCCCTGATAGAAAAACTGGGAAGATGATAATTCTCTGTAGGGGAGAGTGCATTCTTCATACACTGAGGGAGAAGCAAGTTTGCAACCGAGACACATGGCAGGGACAGCATCACATAGGGAAAGAAAAGGGAATGGTGACAAAGCAAAGCTTCTGTAAGGGCAGGTTGGAGCTTTCCTCGGTTTTCGTTGTGTCTTCACTCCAGCCTCAGACCACTGTTGTAGTGGCATTTCAGTTGATGTGTTGATGAGACCATGTAAGAGAGAAACAACACTAAAAAGAAATGCTACCCTGGCACACCCACCCAGGAAAATCCATGCTGCAGTACTGCTTGTGTGGTAAGCAGGATAAAAGATATCTGTCAGAGTCTTGGTTTTAAAGGCAAAACCCCCAGCTTTTGTAAAAGATTTCAATGTGCATTGTACAGCAGTGTGTGGTAGCTTCATTTCTTTGTGCTGGATGAGTAATAACTCGGAGTCCAGTTTTAATGAAAGCAAATCATGGCTTATGCAAAAGAATTCAGATTTAAACACAAATAAGTTGCCTAACCTGGTTTCTTAATTTCTTCCTATATGCTGTTTCAGATAATTGATGTTCCTGTTTTAAGACTAAAGCTGGTGTTTTCTAGCACAAATTGATGCTTTCAAATCCCTGATGATTTTTAGTCTTGGTTTCATCATATTGTCAGGATGTGGGTTATAAGCTGGTTTCATGGGTTTGAAACTTAGTGTGCAATGTAAAACTTGAAAAGCTTCTGTCCTCAGCTTACAAACAGGAAATTTTGTAGTTTAGTAATTTAATTTTGTCTGATACAGAATTCAGGGATTTTCTTTTTTCATGACATTGGTGTAAGTGGCTCCAGAAATTAAATGTATTTTGCAATGAATTACATGGATAAGGTTTTGTCATGTGACTGCACAATTCAGTGTTGTCTTTTGTATGAAAAAACCATGAATTGATTGCATCTGGCAATGTAAAGGAGATGGTGTGATGTATTGTATAAATGTGCACAGTGGAGTGCCTCGGGGTAGGCACAGTCTTGTTTTGTAACTGTAAATTGTAGTTCTGCTCTCTTCTTGGTGCGAACCCTAAGTTTCAGAGAAGAAAACAAGCGATTCAAGACATGTTTTTTGCTTGTGAAGCTCAGGATGGATGGAACAAATTACCAGATTCCCTTAAACAAGTGCCAGCAGTGAATAGTTTCAAAACACAGTTGCTTATTTACTTGGAGAAATGTTGCCAATGTTTTTTAAATTGCAGAGATGAAATTATATGTTGGTATTAGTAACTTTTTGAAAGAATTAGGGTTTTATTACTTATTGTGCCTTTGTTTATATTATACTGTTGTACTGCCAGGATGTTATGTTGTATTTAACAGTTCAGTGCATACTTCCTATCTCTCGGGGTCTTCATGAAAATTAGATGTGTCATCCCTGGAGATGGTTACCAACAAGTATCGTTTTGAATAAATAAAATCAATGGGATGTGGCTGTGCATCTCAGTGGGGATGAGAAGCTGCCAGGAACAGGAGGTGTTGCATTGGCCATACTATGCACAGCAAGACTCCAGCACTGTCTTCTGGGCAGCAAAGTCATTAGTTTAGTTATTGAGAGTGACAGATGAAGGAAGCCTAACATTCCAGAAGCAGATCTAGTACACGTGACTGCAAGTACCTGCGTAGTTGTGGAGATATCATTAACTTTTAGGACTCTAAAACTGGTGTTGGATGGTGTTAACTGACTATCAGGTTCTGGGTGCAGTATTAAACAAATAGGATCTCAGCACAGCTGAGAATGAGTAAGTATGGAGGATCAGAATTTTATTATTGGGATTGCTGTGCTGTTCTTGAAGTGTGAAAGACACATCACTGACACCCCAGATGTCCACCAGCATTGCAGATGAGCAGGACCTGGACTCTGACCTATTCTGGCAGTTCCATGTCCTGACCCATCAGTACGTCTGTCCAAAAGAACAGTTGTATAGAAATATGAACACCTCACATGGCCCAGCATCTCACATATGCTTGGCAAAGCTTCAAAGCTTTCATCCTCCTCTCCTGGAGTGCAGCCATTATGGGCTGTCCTTAACAAACCCAACATATTCTGCTTCTCCTGACTCTCTTGTATAGGAAGTGGAGTTACTTCAGTGCCATTATTCCTGGTCAGTACATGGCTCATGGCTTGTCACAAAGACAGCACTAGCTTCTGATTGTCCCCTGAACTTTTACTAGGAAGCTTAGGGAGTGGTCTAAGACAAAGAGAGCGTGGGCAAAGGGCCAGTCATACATGCAGGATGTGTCTGCCTTCGACTTCACAATTTCTCAGGCCTTCCTTTTCCACAGAACTCTTAATTCTGTCATATCGCATAAAACCTGTCAAGAGAGCTCTCCCCTCTACTCCCTCTAAGATCCTGCTTCATTTTTTATACTCTGTGATTCTACTTCACCGATTATGTTCTGTGAACCCCCCACCCTGTCCTTCTTGCACTTTACTCATACAGATAACCCGAGCCTGACAAGATAGGAGTATTGTAGCTACAGACCTCATGTTTTGTTGCAGTTCACCGCAATGATGTTTCTATAGCAGGACCCTTAGAGGGTTGTGCTGCATCTTCCTGTAAACATCAGGAACGTGTGAGAAGGTGCTCAAGGGCATAAAACCTGCTTGGGATAGAATTGAAGGATTGTCCTGAGCAGTGTGAGCCACATTCAGGACAGTTTTTGACCTGAGGTGGACCATGAAGAAAATTATCTTGATACATCTTGAAGAGAAGTATCCAGCCTGTTTCACAGGGGAGCCTTGGGAACGAAATACTGTATGTACAGCATGGACCATTTGGGGCCCAGGACCCAGCAGGGAGCTAAATCACTTGACACTGTAGACACACTTTTACATAGTCTGTATTTACTTTTAGGACTGTGTCACACTTGTGAAACTGGAAATCCAGTGGTAGGTTCATGCGGTGTAGCTTCATTAGTCTCCCCCTAAAACAGCCTCTTGAGCTGAGACACCTTCTCACTGTGATGGACTGTTGTTTTTCCTCACATACACAGGACTGGTTAGAGCAATAAGTACATCAATCATGATTTGCTATTTTTTTATTGCCTTCTAAATGCTCTAAGCAAAGAATATGAGTGTTATTAGCTACAAAAGCTGCAGTATGAGGAAAATATATTGAAAAGTCTGAGGTGTATGGGAGTCCCAGAGTATTGAGAAGCTCAACAGAGAAAGAAAATGTCTGTATTGCTATTACTTTCTTTGTGGATTTCCAAATGTTAACAAAGTAGAAAAGAAAAAAATATATTACAAAGTTTAGAGCAAACCCTGTTGGCTTCTAAAGCAATTTCTATGTTCCTTCTCACTGGATATACAAATTTCACATTTTAGTCTGTCCTTCCCCTTGCTAATATGGACAGGAATATTAATGTACCATGGGAGGGTGTGGAATGCATCCCATTCCCCAGCTGGGCAAAGGGAACTTACTTGACTGATAAAACCCACAAAGTGAACACTGTGGTTTTAGATCATGGTCAGTGAAACAGTTGCTTTTTGTAGAATAAACTCTAGCTTTACAGTAATAAACTCATGAGTGTAGGCACTGTATTTCCAAATGGCCTTCTAGTAGGTTTTGGTACAGCAAGGTAAATTCTAGTATGATAAAGGCATCATTGGAGATGTCGTCGCGTTGTTCTTCCAAAAATGTGTACTGGGCAGTTGCCACAGGTAATAAATTTGCTAAAACATTTGCAGGACTAAAAACTTTCAGCCTAAACATTCATGCTGGAGACGTGGAGGCCAACAGGCCATCACCAATGTCTTTTGTTGGGTTTTGTTTTCCCATTACAGGAAAAAAGATATGGTATCCCTTTGATGCTGAGTATTTTTTTAAGTGCTGAAACATGATAATCAAATGCATATCCATGGATTTATCTATCGTGTCCCTGTCAGTACTGACAATGTATCAAAATCCCTTTCTCAGGAAGCCTTTGGCCCAGTATAAAGCAGTCCAGATTACAGATCAGGATATTCCCAACCGATCCTGCACATTTTCCATTCCTTCATAAGGAATTTGAATGAAATACAGCCCTTAGGTTTATTGCCTTTTTATTCCTTTAGGCTTTAGTGTCATTTGCTTGTACATGGGTAAATTTATATCTATATATTCATTCTTTCCCTAGCCTTTTCCCCAAAGATGAAATGTTTTTTAATTCGGTATGCATCACACACAGAAAATGTGGCTGCCCCTCATGCGTTGCTGGCTTCCTAGCTGAGAGTTTGATCAGCCTTGCATATATGCAGAAACCAGATAGATACTGTGAAACAAGATACACTTTTTATTAAGGTTGCAGTGATACATAGTTAATAAAACATTAATAAATCATTAATAGAGTCTTCAATAAATGGTAAATCACTTGGTTATCTTTATTCCATCAATAGCCAAGGTTGCTTAGCACCAGCCTTAACATCAAGTTTGTAATAACCTTAGAACATCTATTCATCATATATTAATTTTTCCTGAATGCAACTCTAACATACTGTGTAGTCAACAACTGGAGAAAGTTTAAAACAACAGATTTCAGGCAGGAGTTAAAAGGACTGAGAAAGGCAGTTGATAGCGAGAATACCACAGATAAGGTCTCTTTAGCAGCAGTGGCCTCAGATTGCATTTATTGCTAGCAGTGTGTGCAGGGCTGCTCCTCCTCCTGCTCCTCTGGCTGCCCTCAAATGATGCGGGCAAAGTGTCAGCCCTGAAACTGCCTTCATGGACTCTAAAGCCACAGAAGAAAAACACCGGTATTGTTGCTTTCTTCTTCTACCTTTTTGTGGATTGACTGTCCCTGAGAGAGACAGCAAGGGTACCGTTTGGCCAACAGAGATCTATCAAACTACAGAACAAGAAAAAGGGCTGGGAAGGATCTTAGAAATCTCATCATCTAATACACATCCCTGTCCTGATGCAGGAATCAATCCTGCCCAAGCTGTGCCTGCCTGATGTGTGCTAATCTGTTCTTAAGTGTGTTCCTCCAAAGATGGAGCCTGTGTAGCTTTCTGAACAATCTGTTTCAGTGCTGCCTGGTCTTTACCATTAGAGAGCTTTTTCTTCTGTCTAACTGGAATCTTTCTGGCTGCAGTTTAAGTTCATATCCACCATAAAACTGGAGAACAGATTATTCTCTCCTTTAGCAACAGCTCTTTCTTTAATAGAAGACTGTTCTCTTGCCTCCCCTCAATTCTCCCAAGGGAAGTAGCATGAGCCCTATATCTTGGGAGACTTCAAATTAGATCAGGCTAAGCAGTTTAGAGTGCACTGTAGGAAGGGAAGCTGCCTCAGTAGGAACGCAGGGTACAGTCTAGCTGCTTTTTTCCATAATGACCTCTTAGAGTCTGGCTCAGTGCTTTTATCTGTATTTAAAAACACTGCACACTTTCTTTTGAACAAGAAGGAAATGATGGAAAAATGAAACACAGAGAAAGGAAATAAATCTTGAAGGCGGCTATTAATTTTAGGGACTGGTTTTGTAAAGCTATTTACCATCTGCCCTGTATCCCCCGTACTCAATTCTCTTGCTCTGTCCTTTTCCTTAGAAACTTGTGGGTTTAAATCCTCCCCCAGTCCTCCTCTTCCATTTAAATTCTGTTTTGGCCTTGTGGCTCTGCAGCCCCTGAAAAGTTTTCTTGGAATATTTGTATTTTTGGCTATTTGTTAGATCGTGTCTGCATGTGTCCTTCATAGTTACTTACCTGAGGGCTTTTGTAGCTGAAAAAAGCAGACTTAGTGAAAGAGAAGAGCGTGCCTAGCTCTAATAAATAAAGCACATGGAGTCAATTAAAACAATGTTTAAATAATTTTCAGAAAGGAGGATGCTTGATGTTACTACATCAGAGGACCACAGTGACTTTTAAGCCAACAAACTGTGCAGGTTTACTTTCTCATTTAATCTCCAGGTCCATAAAAAAAAACGCATGCTTCCATAGCAGTCATCTGCCCACTCCAACAGTTGACATGATTTTGGAATTATTTTAAGTCCAAACCATGTGAAAATAAATCTTAACTCAATTTTGTGGGATTACTTTGTTTCCATTAAATTCCTCTTTAAAGCATTTCATATGTTTGGTTTTATTATTGTTACTTCCAGGAATTTCTAAATACTTCCAAATTTGGATTGATTAAAGTTTCTTAACTTTTCCTGGGAAAAAAAAATGAATGCAATTCCCTGCCTACTTTCCCAGGTATCTACAAACGAAGAAGTTTATATATCAATATAGATATTTATCTCTTAATGGATGCGTAGGCAACACACACACTGACTGTGTGGTTCTTTATAGTCATAACATTTTATATGGTAGATACATCAGATTTCACAAGTTAAACAAAATAGTTTAGCGAGTACTTAGAAATGAGGGACCTCCAAAAGAAATTGGGTCATAGGAAGGAATGGTTAAGTCACGTGGGTGATTAAGCATCCTTTCTTCTGGTTCTCCAAAGTAAGGTGCATGTGCTTAAGGAACAGAGTAGGAGAGAGTTAAGCAGATTGTCACATCTCTGCAGGATGCGGGGTTGGGGTTTGACTCTTCACTGAAAACAGAGCAGGGCCATTTTTTGCGTGTCATGCTGTCACTCAGTAGTGCTCTGCGTGAGAGTAATACACAGCTGAGATGTGGTTGGGGTGGGGTTGCTGCCCATACATTATGAAGGGACATTTTTCAGATGAGTAAACTCAAACTTTCTCTATGATCGTTCAGGGTTCTTTGTTTGGTCAACAGTGCTGTGGCACCTATCTGTAGGTCAATATAGGTAGGTATCTTGAGGTGACTATATATTTCCTTACCACTTCCACACACAGTGTTTGATTGAATGCTAGGCTTTAAATACTTACATTGTTTTGCCTGTGTGATTCTATCTGGAATTTTCTATCTAATAATTGTTATTACAGTGGTAATTGAAGTGAAATGCTTCAGTATACCCAGCTTGTACCTTTGCAATAGACTTTGATGCTCACAAGGTCACTCTGGCAACACATAGATTGGATAATCCTAACCTCTCTGAAGTTACCTTTCGCCTCTGACCTCAGCAGAGCCTGGATTTCTTACCTTGCAATTGAATTGCTCACATAATAGCAGACTCATTTTTCCTTTTCCTGCTGTTTTATATTCAGATGACTAGATTTGCTTACACTAAGCCCTCCAAGGTGGTACACAGTGGACACTAGATCCATTTTGACAGAGAACAACCAGAAATACTTGCTGGCATCACCTCACTGTGAATCCCAGGCTTCTCTGTCCAGCCTTTTATCCATGGGCAGGAAGAGACAGAGTTCAAGCCTAAAATTGCAGTTCTAGAATATGCTTCATTTCTGCCTTCAATCAGGCTGCCTGTCCCTCTTTTAATTATGTGATACAGCCTCTATTTCATCATTTTGCTATGAAGAGATTTGCCACAAACGGCCTCTATGGCATAGGATTTGGGAGAGGCCCGTAGGATTTGGATTCTGTTATCTCACAGAAAAGTTCCCTGGATGCTGAAATCTTTCCCTACCTTCCCCTCTGCAGAGGCCAGACATTCGGTGCTGTGGAACAGTGTACTTCCCGTCACTGGACCCTCACCCACCAGGAGGGATGAGCTGCTCCTGATGTGCCTCCTTCCTCCTCATTGCCGCCGTTTGAAAACAATGGCGGTGCAGTGAAAAGAGACCCTGAGCTCCACAGGCAAAAAACCAAAAGCTCTTTCAGTACTGCACCCTCCCCTGTCTCCCGGTCATTAGCACAAGGAGCCAGCAGAGCAGGGTCCCAAGCGGCTCGGTCTGTGGCTGTTGGCCTTTTAGACAAGCAGCAAGTGTGTCCATGGTGCGAGGCACTGGTGGAAGCAGAGCAGCAGAACCTGGACCAGCCTTGGCCTCCTGCATCCACCAGGATCGGGTGAGGGCTTCTTGCTGTAGTGATTGTTCCTGGGTTCTGTCCCTTGTGGGGCTCAGCCAAATCTGTTGCAGTAGCAGCATGGCTAAGGGTGGAAATTTGGTGGGTTTCAATAAAATACCAGTGCCTAACAGGAGCTTGAGGGAAGGTTACACATCTGCTTATTGCACTGACTGAGGCCCATGGTGCAGTTTTCCTTTCCCTCTCCTAACCTCCTGTATGACACGATTTGTGAGGGATAACTGGATACCTGAAACTTGCTGGCTGTATCTTCAGTGAAGAGCAACCAGCTGTAGCCACCCAGCCGTGTCTTTAGCCCAGGTGCATCCACCACACTGCCCTTTTGACATATTATATTTTCTTTAATTAATTGTATTATGTTATATTTTTTACTTGTGGAGCATTTGCAGTGGTTGTCGTGTTACCTACAGAAACCTGTGTGTTCGTAAGCTTTCTTGTGACTGGCCCTGGCTTTGGCCAGTGTGAAATAGCAGCTGGGAGGTTTAGTTTACCGAGGTCAGGTTTATGGCCAGTGCACACAAAATTTCCTAGATCAGACCCTCTTTTACTCTTTGTCTCCCTTGTCTCAAGAAAGAATCCTTTCTGATCTTTGTAGGCAAAGAAAAACAATGAATAAAAAGATATACAGATTGCTGGAGACAAGTATTACTGCCCCTCTGATATTTATTAAATTAAAAACAAAGATAAGAGAGGATGGAGCAGCATCAACCATAAAACACGCTCATTAGAAGGGCATTTACAAGCTTTGCCTAAAACAACACTTGTGCAGTTTCTCTGTTTTACTGATTTTTCCCCTCCTGTGAACATAAGCCCCAGTCTGCTCCCACCGAGGTTGGTGGGGTGGCAGGTCTGGGCCTCAGTACACAAAGCAGGGTGTGCACTGTCGCTTCTGCTTGTATTTCATGGCTGTGGACACCCAGGTGATTTCTTTAAAGAGTTGGGACATGCATGTACAAGTCATGAATTAACAATCTGATAAAAGGGCATGTTGTGTAGATGGTCTGCTGGGCAGGTCTTCACCAGAGACTTGGATTTCCTACTTAAGTACGGGTTTTCTGTGTAATCCAGTGCAAATCACCTAATCTCCTAGTGCCTTATTTTAAAATGGAATTGACAGTGCTCTAATGCTGTGACACTGCATACCACAGCAAGTGGCTGTGCCCAATGCTTTGAGAAGATGCTTTGGTGCATAGGGCGCTGTCCCTGCTCCCTTCTACACCAGGCTTTCTGGCTGCAAGCCCACTCCAGTGTTTTCTAGACCTCCCTCTGGTTTATTTTGCCACTGTGTGATCCTCTGTAGGGTTACATTTTGCCACCATGCAATCCTCTGTAGGGCTGCATCCAGTGTGATACAGGAGGGGTCACAGAATCACAGTCTTTCACCCTCCTGCATGGGCTTTGTAGGTAAAACCCTGCTCTGTAGCCCTGATACAGCCCTGTTCCTACTGCTTGGCCACAGAGGTGGAGTCAGCTGCCACCTGAGGAAGACACAGATGATCAAAATTTTCAAGAGTAAATCCTGTCCCCACCCTTATTCACAGAAAGTGCTGCCTGTGGGGTAGTGAAGGTCATCAGCTGCCACATAAGGATGAGTGGTGATGCTTCCTTAAGGAATTGCCACTCTAGGCTCAGTGCAGAATACATCATCAGTTTTTCCTCTCTTTCTTCTTCCATGTACATGAATTTGTTTTCAAAAACATGTTTTTTTTCTTCCCTAGGAGATGACCCATTCCTGGCCTCCTCCTCTTACTGCTATTCACACTCCTGGCAAGGCTGAGCAGACCAAGTTTTCTATCCCAAGCAAGGTACAAGTAGGCTATTACCAGTGACCTGATTAACATTCTGTTCTGTTGAGTGTTCTTCGCTGGAGAGTTTATTTTTGTAATTGGTTCCATTTGCAAAATTTTCTAAAGACTATTTTTAGTTGGAAATTCCCTCTCACACTGTTGTTACCAGTAGAACTGCTTATTCAAAGCTGCAGAAGTTACAGTGGCAGCAAAGTGAACCTTTATATCTGTTCTTATGTGTCTTTCTACATCAAGTACAATATATTTTCTTTGTTTGTATTTCTTGCACTATTATTGTTGTTATTTGTGCAGTGCAGTGGCTGAAATGGTCATTTGTTCCTACTTAGTGATTACTGGCATGATGAGGTTTAGCTGCATGGTCACATTATGGTGATGTAAAACGCTCCTGCATGGGAACAGCGCTCTGGCATCTGCCTGTGGCGCACACACCAAGGGCACATGGAGTCGTACAACACGGCCCTCAGGATCAGCCGTGTTACAAGCATGTGCTCAGCACTTTCCATGTCATGTGTGGAGACTACCTGCAGCTCACCTAACAGGTGGTGAATTGTTAACTTGCATGATTTGAGCACACCTTTAGCCCAAATGGTTGCCTTCTGGCAACGATTCTGGTAGCACTGCTAGAGATGGAGCTTGTACCAGGGGCAGTTATTGCCAGAGGTATCCTCTGCTGGGACCTGAACATCTGTGAGCTGCTGATGTTTGGGGAAGAGGAGAATTTCTTCAGGATGGGAAAACTACACCAGTCTGACATGGAGCTACATAAAAGTTTCTTTCTAAAGGCAGGACCTTGGAAAACAGCTTATAAAACCAGTACTGCTTGACATTGTTGTTCAAGCAATCATATCCCGGTTTAGAAGCTGGAATATGATTTTCCTCTTACTGATTTTATCTGTTTGGCAGATATTCCTGTCTGAAACACAGCCGCTGTACTTAATTGGAAATCATATGAAATTAGCAGTATCTGTGGCTCCTTAAAAAAACAAAACCAGTGCCCAGAATGCCTTATTTTAACGGGATGTGATTGTTACTGCTGTAGCACTGCCCTTGTCGCTGCAGTTAGCTGCTGCAGCACTAAGCCTTGGAAGCCAAAAACAAGAGTGCAGACTCCATTGCAAATTGTGTTAGAGTCAGTTGAACCTATTTAGGTGAAAGTGAGTCTCACCTGTGTGAATACAGTGAGAGTAGAGAGGTTTGACCACTGGAAGCTGTATTTTTTTTAATTTACATGACCTCATAATTAAGTGCTTTGTTCTTGATGGACCCTACAGAAACTGGTTGAAGTCCTGTCGCTGTCTCCATTGACAGCAGTGTAAGCAGAGGTTTAGAGAAGCTAAAATTTTGTTATGCTTTTCTATTACGTTTGCTTTGAACTTTTAAGATCCACATCAAAGTTAAATTCTGGGCAAATTAAATGTTGACCATATCACTTCAATACAAAATATAAATTAGATTTATTATTTTAATTTTTTGTGAGCTAGCATTTCAAGTAAGAGGCAAGCACTTAAGTGTTTCCAAGTTTGCTAGTTTTACTTTAAAAAATACAACAGAAATGTGTCTTCAGAACTTCATATTAAATCAATTATAGCTAGCCAAATTATAGATCTTACACATAGCTGTGCAGCCATATAAACCAGAGACGGGCACTGTTAGAAGTTCACAATTTAACTATTAAAAAAAGAAATATCCTCATGAGAAACATATATAAAAAAGTGTGATAAAAAGGCGGAACTTATCAGAACAATTTATCCCTTTGACATTCAAATGTAAAGCGCTGTGTTTACTCTTGGGGCATGATTTACTTCACAAGGGACTGACTGACAGCACAGTATAATATTAGGAACTAATAATGCCCTAAGAGGAAGTGCAGTGAGGGCTTTAATGACTTTAACATCCTACAGAACTAACACTTCCAGCAAAGTAGTGCCTGGCTGTAAGATGAGGTTGTAAATAACACCGTAATTTCAAATGATCAAACTCTGCTTGGAAGGAAAGCTGATTACAATCACTGTGCACTATAAAGCTGAGAGAAAAACTAAACCAGAAAACACTGTGACATGAAGAAAGCAGCTTAGTTATTGTGAGCCAACAAGAATCCCAGCATTAGCATGTTCAGTGTTACAAGCCAGGTTCTTTGCTGGCTTAAAGTTTTGTACTTCCATTGATTTCATGGGATTTGGACCGATTTCCGTCAGGTGAAGTTCTGCTACCTTCATCTTTTACCAAATCCTGTGTATCACAGTCCAGATAAAAACAATGACTGTCAATAAAAGGTTACTTTATTTCCAAGCAGAAACATCAAGAAAAGAAAGGCAGTGGTGCTGAATTTAATGCACAGTTGCATTCATGCTGAGGTCAAGTTCTACATCATAGGAAGCTCATGCACACATCCGTGGCCAAGCCTAGAAGAGGCTAGGACTACTGCGGGTATAAATCTGTGCAGTGTCTCCAAAGGGGGTATGTAGATTTCCAGCAGCTGAAGACAAGGTCTTGTCTGAGCTGAGAAGGGTCTCTCAGTGGTTCCGTGTCTCTGCAGTTAATGTTTTTTTAAACTAATGTCACTGGTGCTGCCTTAACGATCACATGATCCCTTCCCTGGACCATCTCCTTCCCTGTTTGTGTAATGCCAGTGCCCTTAATCTAGCAAACCAAGATATATCTTACCTTCCTCATCTTATTTAACTAATGCTGACATTTTGTGTGTTCTTCTTTGTAGGACTCCCAACATCTGACCTCAGGATACAATGTACAAAGTAGGTTCTTATCATCCTAGTCCTAACAGTCAGGGTTGGGTAATTTTTTTTTTTCCTGCTTAACATCATCAAAACAAAGACTAAAAAATTAATTTCTATGGTGCTAAAGCAGATCAGTTCCATTTTTTATTACATGTTATGCATTGTGGCATGTTGTGAAACCAAGTATAATTAGATGGGCTGACAGCTTTGGGTGCATTTTAATTCTACAGTAATCTTTTGACATTTGAAAATGTGTTTCCTTTGTTTGCAGAGTGGAGTGATCCAGCAGGGAAAGTTGCAACTAAGTCAGTGCCACAAAAGTCGTAAGTATTATTATTTCCAGCTTTAAATCTCATTTTAAATTTATCATAAAGAATGAGATTATTTCTCCAAAGGTAACTAAAATCTAGCTCTGCTCATAATCTTGTTCTGGTGTTCAGGTGTTCTCAGTAGTCCTTAAAAATTAGCCATAAACCAGTTTTATGTTTTCAGTGCTTATTACTGTTTCTTCTTTTTAAGCATTAGCTAACAGAGGTATGTGTGAAAGATGAGTTTATTAAGCAGAAATAATGCTGATTTTAGTTGTACGGCTTGCCAAAATTAAATCACTTTTATGCTTCTCTCATCAGATACTAAGCCCCTTACAATAGAAAATGCAACCCAGTGAACAGATGATGCAGTAATTTTTACATTCATACAAGCGAGAGAGAGTAAAACACATCATACAAAATGATTCTACTAGCTGGTGTTGAAAAGCTGGTCTTGAGTTTCATACACTTTGAAACAGCTGAAAATCACACATGATCTATAAATATGACAGTTGAAAATTGTGGAAGAGCTAATTCTCCCTTGTGTTAAACCATTTTTCTTTGGTGCTTCTCTGGTGTAAGGCTGCAGTAATGTAGTGCTGAGTTGAGACTGAAAGGGTTTTTTACTTTTACCCCAGGAGTAATTTGTGAACAGGAATAATAACTTTGAAAAGTAGGTGGTTGTTTTGGTACTTATGAAAATGTGTGGGTCTGATTTCAGTTCAGAGCTCCTATTTGTTTTAGTGTTCAAGTGTTTTAAGCTACTGAACGCAGAACTGCACTAGCCTAACTGACGTTTGTGTAAATACAATATGTTCATCTAAAATTACTTCAGACTTATTCCAATGGTTCTGTTTTATGTACCAAGGACACAATTTTAGGGAAATTCCTATAGGGGAAGGAAAATCAATGGGGAGATACCGATATAGGTGGGGGAGGGGTGTTTAGTTAATTTAATATATTGATTTTAGTGTAAGTTTGCATACAGAAAAGGACTTGTTGGTTTTTAGTTATTTCTCTGTGACACGTAAGAGGTGTAGGACTAGACTAACTGTAGGTGCCAAATCCATTGATGTACTCACCAGGCTCTAAAGTTCCAGTTCTTTGCCCATAAACTCAAGTAGTGTAAGTACTCATTCAAATAAAGTTTGTTGAGTAAAACTTTACAAAATCAGGGTTAAACAGCTAATTCAGTTTTAAAATGAAATGTTGGGTTTTTTCCTTCAGATTGAATGAGAATTGGGTAGGGATGCTAATGATAGATTAATTTGCATGAATAGCATTTATTTATGAAAACTTGATAACAAATTAGGTTTTGCCCTTTGTTGTTTGATTTCCAGCAATATCTTGGCTTTTTAAAATAATCCAGCCAACAGAGTAGGTGCATTCATGTTTCAGAACATCTTAGTGATCCACACCTAACATCAAGCACATTCCATAGTAAAAAAAGAAACAGGTAAAAAAATATTATTACATCTTAAAGTGATTTTTCTCCTAAAGCAAGTATATTTGGATTCCACAGTGAAAAATATTTTAGTGAGTATACCATAAAATACAATATTTCAATAGTTTGTAACCAACAGTAATAGACTTGTCAATCATGGTTTATAGTTATAAGCTGAATTTCAAAAGAACAGTGCTTCAGAGCTCAGTGGTATATAGTGCATTTAATGGGACCAAAGCTCTCTATAGGAAGCCTGATATAAAACCCGAAGACACTGAGTACATTTTATGAACCAGTTGCTCTCTGTTCTGCTGCTTGAACTAAAGTTCCAGTACTATCAGTCAGATTTCTGCTGCAATGAACTGCCTTCTTATGGTAGGTGATAGATTTTACACATGAGAGATCAGAGCTGCAATAAAGCTACTTTTATTTTTAGCTTCCAAATGAAGATCAGCTAACCCATTACTATCACTTTTTCTCTTTTACTGCAGAAAAATTGTTAAGGCAGCTTCTAAGAATTTCCATAGGGCTTTGGGAGGTTAGAAGGCAGTCCACTGTGAGACTTGGTATTACGAGGCCAATTTGTTTCTTTAGATCTGCGTGTGCAGTTACCACCACCACTTTCACTGGGAATTACAGTACTTGAGGACATAATGAAATTAAAGCAGAGAGTGGGGCAGAAAGCCGTAATGGTATCAAGGAGAGCTGGATAGTGTGATCCAAATAAACCCTGATAGATTGACAGTTCCAGCAGTCATTGTGTATTTTAATAATACAGTATTTATCAGATTGCAATTGTATTACGGAGCATTTAATCTTTCTAGCATTGGCCAGTTGCAAGGATATTGGAGTCTATGAGTGAAATTAGAGTCCAACCTATCCCCAGTAACATTTGTTGCTACGCTGTCAACCACACAGCACGATCTAACTGACTTCAAAATCTATTGCCCACCAATTCCTTAGATATTTTGTCAATGGGATCTGTTATCTGTATTTCAGTTTGATCGAATCTGACTGAATTGGGGGTCATTCATCTGTATGCTTTGTTGGAGACCTTGAAACCTTGACGTGTTTCTTGGTAATCCCCAATTTTTTAAAGTTTACATGCAATTAAAGTGAAACTTCAGTTATATTTTCAATTTACATTGGTCCCAGGGACAGTCTTGAAGATTCCATTGGCTTTGTTAGAAATCCATAACGGTAGTAATGTGCTTGTGTTCACTGTATTGCTGAGTTAGACCATTAGTTGAGCGATGCGTGCAGAACAAAGATACTTTGCCTTCATGAATTCATATTCTGCTCCAGCAGCCAAACTGCCTGTATGTCATTACAGAATTCAGGTGTAAAAACATTGGCATCATGGAAGATCAGACCAAAGGGGTGTATGAATTTTTTGGCGAGATAACCTTTCCAGTGCGTGCTTATAGGGGGAAGAATCAAGGCAACATACTGCAAGAGAGATTAACTGACCAACATCTTGCTTTTCTAGGGCAATGCGAGATGCATAACTTCTCTAAGTAAAGCTTTCTGAAATACAAATTTCATCTTTTTTTATACTATTTTAATGTACTTTTTACATCCATGTGCTGGAGAAACACAGTCCCCAGTGCTCTGGAGCAGGTAAAATAGAAGGTAGTTGAGATTCTGCATCTATGATGTACATGAGTATGTTCACCTGTAACTAACCTTACAGCCTAGTATCTGCTCAAAAATCTTTAAAGTGAAATTTGGAATACTTACGTGCATGCAAGTGTGTAAACCGTGGTGAATTTTTATAGCTGAAATCAAGCTATGGAAAACTGTGGTGCTTGGCTTCCCTTTTTTCAATCTCAAAGTCACTGTAAATCTCCACTGGGTATCGTGCAGTCAGTTTTCAACCAGTCTGCTCTGATTAGTTTATTATGAAGCACGGTAAGCAGGAACAGATAAGGTGCAACCAATTGCACTGAGAAGGATTTTCTGTCAACTTCCATGAATTTGAGGGTAAGGACCCAGCTTGCAACTTAGGTTTCTGTTATGTAATTACCATTGCGAGTATGTCATCCTCAAACATCCAGTCCTTTTGTTCTGTTTTGGTTGTTAGCATTTGGCCTCTGTCCAGTTGGAAACTACCCAGAACCTTTTTAATCAAGCACATCCTGTGTTTTGAAATCATACTGCAGAGTAGTCTTGGGTAGTTTCCATAAAAGCCTAGCTAAAAAGAAGAATGTAATCATAATGGTATTCTTCCCCTGTCATAAAATTACTTCCTATACTTACTGTATTAATACGGTATTAAAAGGCCCTTCTCATGGGCTCAGTGAACTACCGGAAACCATTAAAAACTTCGAGCAGCAAATTTTATGGATCAGACAAAAACAACTTATTTAATCTTTATAGAGTTTTTGTTATCCATCATACTTAATGATACACAACCTGGGGGGGGGGTCAAAAACAAAACAAGCAGCTGAAACTCTTTATGTGATATTTCAGGAAGGATTTTTCAAAGGGGGCTCACCACTGCTTTCAGTTGGGCCAAGAATTCATTTCATGGTTCTAAAAAATCTCAGTAAATACCAGTACTTTTCTAATCTCAAAGATTATCATAATACTTGATGGAAGCCTGTTTGAAAATGGAAATGTGCTTCTTGACATCTAACTACTTTTCATAAGTATCTAATGGCTTTTTGGAAGTTCTCCACTGTGTCAGGGACAGCCACCTGGGAGCATGGAAAACAAAATTTGGCAGCATGTTCAAGCTATGAATTAAAGGTAATTCATGGTTTGAAATGAATCAGCATGAGGTCCTTATGAAGAGTAATCAGACATCAAGAGGATTTTACACCAAGGATTGTATATTGGATAATGCGACAACAAGTAATGTTGTTATTCAGAACATTCAAATCAAGAAGCACTGATGAATTCTTAACCTTGAAAGGAAACAGTTTCAAAACGTGGGATTCATTCAATTTTGGTGCATCATTTCCAGTTCAGTCCCATGAACCAAAAATGTGACATTCATTTCCAACTGGAATAGGAAAATGTTTCTATTTATGTACCCAACTGTCATATCTGAGTTCCAGTCACAATCCAGCCCAGGTGTCACACACCAAAGCAGAAGCTGAAATTTTAGTATTTCTAATTGCAGTGTTTAATCGATCATATTAAAGCATAAGAGTGCAAATTGATCCCACACTGCTGATACCCTGCTTTCTTCTTTAGCATATATTCGTTTTCACTTAGCAAGTGTGGCAAGCTTTAATCGTTAGACTAAGTACTACCTGTTTGTTAGAAGTAGGAAGTTCCAAAGATATTCCCTCTGGGTAAACTGGGAAAGTCATGAATACAAGGGACTTACACTGCCATGTACAAATTATGATAAGTGAAACAACAGCGGCATGTAATTGGAACTCCATTAATCTTTAGAGAGCTCCAGTGCACCATATTAAAGGGACAAGCAGCAAATTAAAATAGAAGGGTCTGTTTTGATAAGATGTCATTCAACTTTCATATTTACTCTTTTATTTTGTTAGTTAGAGGTTTGCTTTGCATCCTTTTGCCTCGTAAGTTCCTGGATTTGAAGCAATGATAGCCAAGATAGTGTCGTTTTGTTCCTCACTGCCGCAGGCTTTTCCTGTTGAGCAAAGTACTGAGTAATGGGGACTATGGACAGTTGCCTATAGAAGCAAACTTGCAAAATATTTCAGCTGCTGTGAAATACGTTAAAATTCTGTGTCATAATTAAAAGCCCTGTATGCTTGAAGATAAGCCCATTATTCAAAATAATTTCTAAATTAGACTTTTAATTTGTTTTCATTATTCAGCTGGCTCACATACAGTTTAACCTCCCTGTCAAAATAAAGTTATTCCCTAATACATTCTTTTCCATGATCTCTTTCTGCTGACATGTTTATAAATCAGTTTAAAAGATTGTGGGAACAGAATTAAATTAATTCTCTTATATTTTGCTGATCATTGTTGAATAATTTTTCCTGACTATCAGAGACTTACATAATTACCGCCTTTAAGAATGCCTGAAACAAGCTAACCAACTGCATTCTTGCCAGCGCTGCTGATTGCAACTCAAGTGAGCATTGAACCATTTGAATTTCCTCTGATACCGTATAACCCCCCATTAAATATTCAACATTTACTTGCCCTAACTAACAAGTAGCAGTTGAAATACTTTGTTCTCAAGTAGGATGCACTACTGCGTCACTGCCAAACGTATGCAACCACTGAACTGCGACCATTGAAGTGTCCATATTAATAGAGACAGGTAAATGACACAGGCTAGCATGTTTGGAATGTCTTTCCCTGTCCACTACATAGCAGTTCCCATTTTGGAAACTGATTAAACTGCAAATCTGCCACAGGTTTCCCTGTGTTTAAAGTGCTTTTCCACAGGCAGCAGCATATGTTGTGCCTTTGTGGCTTAAAGCCAATCTCAAACCGACCTCCCAATTTACATTTCTGTGGGATGGAATCACTTCCAAACTTCAGTGCAACTTCAAACATTCAGTTTGGAAAAACAAATGTACTCGGTAAATCTGAAAATGTAAATGAGGATAGAGTAGAGGAAGAAGCCACCTCACTCTGTTCCTCTCCCACCCGTTTGTGTGGTGAGCTGCGCGCTTGCTGGTAAAATGCATGTGAACTACCTAACTTCTTGCTTGAGTTTCTGGCCACCATAATTGGGACCTTACCTTTTGTCTTAATTCTGACCTGTCAGTAAATTTCAGGTTCAGAGCCAAGTCATTTCTCTCTGTGGTTTTAATTCCCGATGCTCTTTGCTCTGTTCCCTTTCATTCTTACTGTCACATCTTACTGGCTCTGTAGACTTCAGTGACCTGAGACAGACTGAGAAAATTGTCACCCAGATTCATCTGTGCCATGCTGAAAAAATAGTCATAAACGGAAATGGGTGATAAGCTTGAAAGAAGAATGGATTTTGCCAGGAAGCTTGGCATTCATAATACCAGAGTGGGCTTGAAACTCCCAATTTGTGTCCTAAATATCCTAGGTAAGACTAACAGCCACTTTTTCCTAATATCACAACTTAATCCTTTGCATCTTTCCTCTGAATCCCTCTGACAACCCCAATAATCCACCACATTTTTCTCAGCTTTGCACTCTCCATCCAGAGGAACTTATATTGCTACCATTATCCTTTGGGCTGAGGGCTCAGCAGGGCTCCAAAGCCTATCAATTTTCTGGCCAGAGGGCTTATTTTTTATGAAGTGAAGTTCTCACAACACCCCATGGGGCTAGGCCATGCTCGCTGCATTATCCTCCGTCTTGGATAGTCCTTGGAGCCATAGACTCAGAATAGCTTTACCTTACAAATAGATCCTTCTGAACAGCAAAAAAGGAAAATATTCCCCACTGCTGGGCTAATTAGTGTTCCAAATTCCTGGAGGAAGAGCTGCTTCCCTCACTTGTGTCCATGCATCTCAGAAAAATGCATTATGAGACTTTCCTGATGCCTTAACTGCAGCTTCCTGAAAAAAATTATGTAGCCCTGGAGATGGAGATGTCTGTAGCCTTATTGCAATAGGTGCAAACCAGTTGTGTAATTAAAATCCATGCTTTGGAAAACACAGAAGGGGGCCTAGAAAATTGCCAAATAAAAAGTTATTTCCCAATTTCCACAGGAACATTTTGTCCTTCAAGATAAAAATAGTAAACAAAACCTGAAGGTAGTTCAGCTTTCAGGAAATTGTCCCTTATTGGAAAGTCTTGTTTAGTCGAAATGGTTCAAAAAAGATCCTTGTAGGTTTTGAAAGAAAGATGTCGACTCATCTACCTCGTATTGACAAAAGAGACTTAAATGCAGCTGTCAGGCTCATCTGAGTCTGCAAAAATAGTATCTCCCTCTGGTAAGGAGGGGATTGCTTTCACAGCTATTTACCTGTTAGGCTCCACTCGAGTATTTGCTTTTAGGTTATCCTTGATAACGTACACACATGTAACTGTGCTTTTAGGGCATGTGTATGCTTTCCTACCGAGAGGAATGTGAGTCAGTGCTGCCCATATTTGATTTAGCATGAATTTCAATAGTTACAGACAAATTAGAAAGCCTGTACAAATCATACAGCTTCGAGTCTGGCTGTGTGCTAGACTGGAATTTTTTGTTAGGTCAGACCTTTATCTCAGCTTCTTTTTGTGGCTCTTTATGGGGAGATTGAAGAGGAACTGAAACTGGTGACCTGTCTTGACCTTTAGTACTGGATTAAAATTCCAACTTGCTGCCATGGCAACCGGGCCTTGAAAATTAGATCCTGACAGAAGCAGGGAGAAACTTAAAACTGCAACTGCTGCACCAAACTGAAGAAAGGTTGCTTACAATTGTCAGTGACAGGCTCTTAATTGAAATAATCTGCCTTTCCCTGTGCTTAAAAAAATAAGGAAGGGAGAAATGAAAAAAAAATCCAACCCCAAAACAAAACCAACAAACCAACAACAAAGCAAAACCAGAAAACTATGTCTGGGTTATTCTTTTTTAGGCAAAAATACTAAGTCAAGCACATGCTGCAGAATCCAGCGCAGACTCTGCTATTAGAGGTAGCGGCAAGCGAATCCGCATGGAGACGGGAGCCAGACATGCTCTCGCAAAGGTCTAAACCACTCAGACCAGGCTGGTATCAGGAGCCAGACAATGGCCAGTGTTAACTTGCTATTTTTTTCTCCTTTAATGTGACACCAGGGATCAAAAGAGGCATCACAGTGTTGCGTCTGACTCCCAGGATCCATGCAATTATCTGTTCTGTAGATGTAATGGGATGAACATAAGCTAGATAGTGCTATTTCAGATCAAGTGTGATAGAAGTTGCTCATTTTCCAATCTAATCAATGCAACAGTCAGAGGGAGATAATAGTGCACGTCCTTCCCTGCCCAAAGAGGTTAAGATGTTTTTTTCCCCATGGAGAACAGAATGCAGTTATAACCTGAAAAGAGAAGGTGCTGAGAGTCATATAAGGGATTTCCTGCTCTTTTCCACTTTGTCCAGGAATCTCCCTCATCCCAAAATCAAATAGCTTTGAGTATCAGGTTGACACACCTGTCTCACGTTAACCTGTGGCTTTCCCCAAACACCTGAGGGTCTTGAGGATGCTCCAAGGGCCCTGCTGCCCTTCCCAAGGCAAGAAAGGATCAGAACACCCCCCATCACATAGGAGGATGCTGCCTCCTAGCAGCCATTAGCCCCCTATTTCCAAAGTCCCTCTAGAGATTTCTGTCTTCTTCAGAAAAAAAAAAGTATAGATTTTACATATCAGATAAAGAAGATTTCTTAATGGCCAGATAGATACAGTTGAATTGGATTAGATGCTCTATACAGCTAGGTAATGGCTGCAGAATCAGATTGGATTGTAGGTACTATATATAGCTAGATGAAAGTTTAACATCTGTAGGTAGATGGCATTAAATTTTTGGAAGAGATCGTTTTGTCAAAGCTTAGTATCCAAACTTACTGCAAAATCCTAAGACCGTGTTGAAGGAGAGTCTGAGTTCAAGTAGAAGGCGTCCCCAGAAGAGTACTTCCTTTAGGCTGTACTGCCCAAAACTGTTTGATTTGTTATGCATTCATGGATCGTATAGTTATCGGATCAGAGGAGATATTACAGATGCTCACCAGCAAAATTTTGGGTAATGCATTTTGTGCTACTCATTGCTTGGTTTAGAGATGTTTATCAGTAATACTGTCCCTTTTCAAGGCCAGGTGAGCATTAAGCAAGTGCCGATTGCTTTGAAATAACGTGTTGTGTCGTCCTAACGAAACACTGATTTCTGGGGCAGGTTGTTGACTTGATACAGGGCAGGAAGTGAGTGAGTAGATGAGCAGTTTCCTAACAAAGGAAAACAAAATCCACTTAACATTTCTCAGGCTCCAAGCTATGTGCTTCAGTAAGGTCAGATGGTTAAAAATAGAGGCCATTATTTGAAATTTCAAGTGTCAATTCCTAGAGCAAGTTAGTTAGTTCAGAGGAGTTGCTGTCAGCGATAGATTTGGCCCATCCTGTTGTACGCTTGCCTCTGTTACCATTTCCTGCAAAGCGCCACTAATTCTACCTTAATTACTGTCAGACTGGACTATGGAACCCTGGAGTATCTGGCAATAAAGTTGTGTTTTGCTGAGAGGGAAGGTAAAGAAACATTTAAATAGGTTTTTAAAATAAGCGTGAAATCTCTGAAGATATACTGTTGTAGTGCATGCTGTATATCAAAATATATAAGCATCTAGTTGTAACAATGGCTTTGTAAACACATTACTGAGCAAACTATGAAAAGTAATCCACCAAGGGGCTGTTTCCCTAACTCATAAGCACTAAGTTAAGAGACCAGTGCCATAAAGTAGATATGTGCTGTTAAAAAATACTTCCTTTTATGTGAGATTATTTTGTGTTAAGCCCAATAGATGATCCTTTTTTTATTCTTAGATGTGTATCTTTTAACGCTTGGAAATATTTGTGTTTAAAGCCCCGTCCTCAGAAAATCCAGGAATGGTTCATTAATATGTGAACATATTAATGGGGCAAACAATGCTTAAGGGTGGCATGAAAGTGCCCACATGCAGCTCACGTGGGTGGAGAGCAATATTGTCATGCAGTCCTACTACAACTGTCCGCTAGCGTTTTGTGGAATTACAATATTTTGATGGATAATGAGTGAAGCCTTCAGCACTGCCATGCCTTTTAGCAGCCCTCAGGCATGGCCTGAGGGGCGATTGGAGCCCACCTCCCAGGGTACGCAGAGCATCCTTGCTTCTGAGCCCCCATGGCTTGGTGAGCTTTGAGCTGCTCCAGAGCAGGCACATGCAGCAGGGCTGTAGGCTGCTTACCAAGGAGAAGCACAATGTTTTACAGCCATATTGGAGGTCACAGTTTCCAACTAATTTTGGCAGAGCTGTCAATCACATGTTCATATCACTTGCCCTCACCTCCCCACCCCAAACCAGTTCAGAGCAGCAAAACAGAAATGGCACGAGGCAAACGATGCCACAGTATGAATAGTTCTGATCTCATGTTGGCATCTTGCCTCAGGCCTGGCGAGGAGACTTCCTACCATGCAGCGTTCATGGATAATGTCAAGAAGGAAAGGGAGATCCCAGCCAGAGGATGATAGGATTTCTGGGTTGATAAGCTTTTCAGCATTCACCCATCATGTCATCTTTCAGAGCTGACAGCGATGTTCCTAGTTACTACAGGGGAAGTTTGCTCAGGTAGTCTGCAGCTCACTCTCTGAGGGATTTTATTCAGGAAATTGCAAAACCTGAGTAAGAAAAGGTGTTAAGTGAATTATATACAAACTGGATGTGGAACTAATCTGTCATAGCCAAAAAAACAGTACAAGCTGATGCGTTGCCAATTACTGACATTTCTTGGAGTTTTGAAAATTGTGCAGCTATGCAAACATTGAGCTAAAAATCCAGTATTACCTTCCTTCTCCAAAATACAGCACTTTCTGTGTGATTTTGCTTTAGCCAAAGTGTTACATACTATTCTTTTTAGTTGACTCTCGTGAATTCAAAAAAAGACTACACAAGGACTGATATTGGTTGGATTCTTGGTTATATATGGTACACAGCTCAGCCTGATTAATGCCGGTGAGAGAGCATTCATTGATTTTGTTTGCTTTGTCTCAACCAGTAAAAAAGTACATATTTAGAGAATTGGAGAAAATTTATTTATCTGAAATCTCAGGTATGGTGGTGTTCTCACAAGTAATGGAAGAATGAGACTTTCCAGAAGAAAGAGCAATATGCCTGGCTATGAAGATTTTGCAGGACTCATTCATTAGTGTAACGACGCAGTGTTTCAGCATTGTTGTGTTTCTAAAGACTGAAGGCTTTAATGAACAGCTGTTGGTTATCTGTTGTATGTTTTTAAAAGTCTGTTCTGATAGGTAAGATTACTTCACATGTATTCTACAGAACACGCACCGTGCATCGTTTTAAAAAAAGAATAAAGCAAACACAATGAATCTGTTAAATCGTAATGGCTCCCAATCGTGACAAATTTGCAGATTAAAGCTCATTGAATACACATTTAAATGATAAATGATAATGGCCTGGAAAGAGCCATTATGATCTATTTCATCAATAATCCACATTTTTTGCATTGTAAGTACACCAAGGATGAACATAATGGATACTGCCTGATGAAAAAAATATTTTGTTTATGAAAGGGAATCAGAGAAAAGAAATTCTCAGATTAACAGATTTAGGTGGTTGTAGCTGTTTGTTTATATTGTTTATACATGACGGATTTTTCCCATTATTAATATTAATCATTTACAGCTCCAGAGCTTGTACTCAGGAAAAAGCTTGTTTAGTCTTGGTATCCCTCAAACTGCAGTTGATGTCAGTGAGGTTTGGAAACTGTAAGTAAGCAGAATGAAGCAGGGGTGCAGAATTAAGCATTCAAGGTTTTCAGCTGCAGATTGTTCTGCACATATGAGCACCCAGTCCCACAAAGTTTCTGAGCAGAGTTCAGTGGGTTTGACACAAACCTGTCATGTTTCCCATGCAGAACCATGTGCACATTTTCTTAATTTACTGTGCACTGGGATTTGGGGTGCCTGCCCGGGACGGCCTTCAGGGTACTCCAGCAGTTCCCAAGTGCGTCCAGCTCAGTCTGGATGGCACTGATACGTTTTGGCACTCACAGGGATGCACCTGTAGAAGACCTGGTGGGGTTTTGTCAACCAGATCCTCAAATTGTGCTGAAATGAAATTTCCTGCTGAGGAATGAGGAGGTTTGAGGATAGATCCAAGTGTGCTGTGTCACCAGCTCTTGCTTGTAATCTCATGGATACATGGATGTGACATGGTACCTCATTGGGTATACATCGACTCCAGTGGCAAGTGCCTTTGGAGCTGATTTGCTTAAGGCCATTGATAAAGCAGCAGCGAAACTCTGTTTAGTATGAGGGGTGATAAAATGCATCTTTGTGGGGTATTCTAACTGGAAATTAGCAGTTAAAGCTGAAATTTTTGAAGTTGAGTGCGTATTTGTATATGCATCACCAAAAGTGAAGTCTGCTGCGAGTATGAATGGTGGTGGATTCATTTGCCTTACTGTGTTACTGGATGGAGCAGGATCCCAGTACTTCACGTGAAGTTACTGGAGACATTCATTTGAAGGACACGAAGGTCCTTTTTAAGAACCACATTTACCAAGTACTTCTGGGCATTTCTGTTTTCTGGTAACACACCATGGCAGGTTAGCACCATGGAGCCACTTAACTATAAACAAGTCTGTTGGAATGTCATCTGAGAAAAAAGAGCAAGATCCAGGTCTAGGGCCTAGATAACCCTCTTAAAAGTGCCCATGATTTTAGGTGGTTCTCTTAAAAAAAAATTACTTGTTAGTTCATTCTCTGATGTTGTGTCACACACAGCTCCCACCCTTCACCCTAGGTGTTTCACTGGGAGCGAAACCCACCAAGGGGCTGTTGTCAGACAGTCAGTATCTGGAGCAATTCAGCAGTAATAGCATCCCTCACTACCACAATGTTTTGAATTATAGAAGAGAGAGTGGAAGACTTTTTAACTTTGAGCACCTGCTTTATGTAAACACTGAAGTGAACCATAAGCCTTCTCCCCCTGAAGGCCGTATGCCAAGATACCCCTGATGCTGAGGCTCTGAGGCTGGGGTGATGGTCCCTAGTGCCTGTGAGGGGAGAACCGTGGGGACAGCTGCAGTGTCTCCCTGCCCTGGAGCTCCCCAAGCCAGAACTGAGGATCTGGCGTGGCCCCTTGGCCCACTCAGCCTCAGCAGCACTGTTGTGCAGTTGCCATGGCAGTGTTGCCACATTGGTAACAGGCAGCTGAGCCGGGCAAAGTGCTGTGCTGCCCCTGCATGGGCACCAGTTCCTCGGCCACCAGTTCTTCAGTATGTGGCAGCATCAAAAAGTGGCAGCACGAAAAGATGGCTGCCTTTCTGCTGAAGTGCAAGGCAGACAGGTATGGCAGAGGCCATTTCTCCTCCCTCCCTGACCGACACATGGGTGCTGGTCTCCATGGCCTGCGGCAAGCTGAGCGCAGTTGGGCCCAATGTTTAAACAACCTGGTCGCTCCATGTGTGGCCTGCGCTGGCCTCCCAAATCCCTGCAGTCATGGGAGGTGCTGTAATGGCTGGGCTAATGATTTAAAACCTTCTCATTAAATATTCCTCCTGGCAAAGTTTGGTTCATAGATGCCCTTGGGGTGGAGGTGTCAGTGCCGAGTTTTAAAAAAATAGCTCTATTTTTAGGCCTTTTTCCATAATAACGTTTTCTCAAACTACTTGCTGCAATAAATGGGTCTTTTTAAATTTGAAAAGTTCAGTTCTAAGTTCAGGGGTAGCCCTCGGGCACTGCAGTGGAAGATCCTTGTACATATTACAGAGTGATTATTGACAGAGTTTAACTTTATTGACCCTGCTCTCCTAATTCCTAACAAATTTTCTAAATGTGCTCTTTAAAATCCCTGCAGAGTGCTGCAGACTTTGGCTAATTCCAGAGCTGCGTTTGAGATTATTGCTTTATTACCTTCCCTCTTTCCATCCCTTTCCCCAGGCTGACGGGTCCTCTGACATTTCTTTTTTAATATATTCTAAGCAGAATATGTGTGTTTGTCCTTCCTATAGCTTTCCGCTTAGCATTTATCCAGCACATCTGATCTGTTCTGTTGATTCAGGCACTTCCCACTCCTGCTCAAACCCATTGCAGCAATGTACTTGCCTATGCTAAAAAAAAAATCAGCAATTTAGCAAATGGATCGCTTTGCCAATGGATTTTATGAAAACAGGTGATGTGTTTATTCTTGTAGGACAACTGGAAATATTTTTAAAGTCTGTAAACTTAGTACCTGCCCAACTTCCCTGAGCAGACTTGCGTCTCTCCTCCTCTTCCCAGCACCCACCATGACAGAGGTTCTTGCTGGAGGGTTGACTCGATTCTTTTCCCCCTGCTGTCAAGCTTGCATAGTTGAGGAATAAAAATACTACTTGAATCAGTAAAGAAAAACTGAATATTTAATTCCTGCACAGGATTCTGGGGTTGATAACTTATAGCTATGCATCGTATAAATTAAGTACAATTTGTGCTTAAGTGCTTTTTTATTAGATGTTGCTGAAGTTGTTAATAGCAGGTACATTCTTTGGATTTTAGAGAAAGTTACTTGCTCTGAAGTGATTGAAAATCAAGTGATATGTCTATCTTTAGGTAGGAAATAATTCTGAAAATGAGAAGGGCAATGCATTCATACTTATTAGAGCATTTCCACCTTCCTTGGAAATAACTATGTTGCAGTAATATTCGATATACCTAGCAATTCACCAAAGCATTTTCTTAATCTCACTTTTTGCTATAACGGCGAATTAGTTGCTTCTTTTAAAGGTTAACTTTAATTCATACCAAGTTTTAACATTCTCTCATATATGAGTTAATAGAACAATATTGTTGTAAAACACTGACTAGAGTTTTATTTTTTGTCACAAATTTTCTCAAAATATTTACCTGAAAGTTGAGAAGAAAAAAATGGGTACTTTGGGTGTCCTTGTGCCCCCTTTCCTTTTTCTTTTTTTTTTTTTTTCTTTCCAGGAAAGAAGAAATCTTAGGTTAATTACACAAGTGCTCCTAATTCTGTCCAAGCAGGATGTTTAGTGTGAAGCACAGATGTGTCCAGAGGAACTGTAGTGATCTTGCTTCAGGTTGAATGTGGCAATGCATATACTCCTCACATGCATCCTTGTGAGTCAGAAGATGTTTAAAGAAAGCAGGGGAAGTAGGAGAGAAAACTGAGGAAAATCAGCTTACCTCTACCCGGTCAGCATCAGCACTGTTCCTGTGTCTGTTGGAACTTTCCCTGTGGGGATAAGGAATTGCCTTAGACTGAGTTTAGGCTGTTGGTTGGGAACAGTTGTAGTGCAAAACTTAAATGTCACTTCTTGACCCACCAGTGCATGGCCTGTCAACCTTACTTGTGCTCCTCACGCATTGGCTTGACCAGGTGTGTAGTTTGTGTGTGTGATGCTTTAAGACAGGTCCAAATGATGTTGCTTATGGTACCAAAGGGAGATATTTAAATGGTACAGGGGAGAGTGTGGAATGCAGTAGATGAAGAAAAACACAGATGTTGGGGGAAGATGGATTTGTTGTTAAGACACCAGATTGGTGCTTAGGAGAATTTGATTCTAATTCCGGCTCTAACTGGGACCTCCTGCATGACCTTTTGGAAATTGTGTCTCAGTTCTGAGTCTAAAAATAGAAATCATGGGTTTTTTTCCCATTCCCTGTCTTTCCAGTTTAGACAGTGCAAGGACTGTTACATTGTGCCTTCGTTCTGACCCAGCAGAAGGGACTGGGCTCTCTCTCTATGCAGCCACATGTGTATGATATGACACAAGGGTGTGGTTAGAGATAGGGGGAGGAAAAATGTAAACAGGCAAAGTGGATATAAATGTCACTGGTTAAGAACTTACGGAATTTATTGTGGGATGCTCAGGATAAACCTAATGAAAACATTGCCTATTATAGACTAAGATTTTTGTAATTTCTGTGAATCTCTGTACCATAAGGGGCTTCTGTAAAAAACTGTTGGTTTAATCTCTGTTTCACACTAATAAGACCTTTAACATAAACTGGTTTTTTAGCATGCGTTTGGGATGAGTACATCACCCCTGAGTAGTGAACTCACAAGTGAGTTATGCGGGTAATCCCAAACGAGTGCCAATAAAAGTTTTATAACACATAACATCATTATGGAATTTGTTTATGCCACATATTTTACAGGGGAAAAAATATTTTAGTCATATATTAGAGAGTTTATAATGTTTTTCACTGGTGCTTTTTTTCACATCCCTTTGCCTCTAAAGCCAGGCCAAGTAAATACCAGCAATCCTAGAAGGAAGGGAAAATTAGAACAAACACATGTTTGAAATCGTTCTGAAAATAAAACAAGGGCCAGATTCTAATCTCCTTACTCATACCGAACACCACGTTACTCCCTGAATAGCCCCATAGATTTCTTTGGGACCATTTGTCAAGTGAAGTGCTATTTGACATGTGCAGGAATACCCAGAATTGGCTCAATCTGAACTAGCTTTTTCCATTTAAGCCTTCCACAGCTTGCTGTCTTCGGTGGTTAGAAACACATATTTATGCTTTTTTATCACATTGAGAAGAAGAATTCTCATGCTTCTTAGAGGACTTGTTTCAGCCGCTTGTCAACAGACTCAGGTGATGTGAAGCAGAATCCCAGCACTTTTATAAAGGCAAGACAGGGAAAAGCTCACGTAAACGGGGGGCTGGCAGGCTGAGCACGCTGCTTTCCGCCCCATTTGATAGGTCATCTTTGGGAAGCAGGGATGGACGAATTTGGGCCTTCCACTTTCACCAGCTGGAATCAGCAGCCTTGCAAGCCCACCTCATGCCACTCATACAACAGATGTAAGCCTGTTGCGCTGATGCAATACCCTTCTCCCCATTACCTCAGCATATTAGGTGCCACATCCTATATTCAGTTCCTCTCCTCTTGGGCATAGTTATTTCTCCTTAGAGACTTGAATCCCTTATTTTTCTTAGTGTAAACCCAGTGCATTGTAAGAAAGAGGTTTTATATCTATCTTTTGTTTTGCTGCTGCTGTGTTAATTTTATTGTAAAGATCATAGATCCTGAACTAGCAAGCATAAGTCAACGGAAGAACTCAACTCGACTTTATTGAGAGCAGGATCAGGCCATAAATGTCCTGGGGTTGTTCTTTTGTCTCACATAAAATAACTCCACCGATAAAATGCCCTGTCTAATGATGGCTAATCAAGGGTTGCTGCTTAAAGCTCCACATGTAACCTAGCCATCTCCACATTAACCTTCTCTTTTCATTTCCTTGGTTGTGTTGAATAGGAAACAGTTATTGAACCACAGTTATGTTCATAGAAACCATTTGATTAATTGACAGTGTTTTGAACTCGTGACCTGAGGCTGAAATATAGCTCAGACAAAAGTGACAGAAGCTCAGCGATGAGATGGGGCTATCAGGAAGCATCAGTAAACTGTCCGTGGGCAGGACAAATTCACGGTGATGTTTATTCTTGTGGAACTTGCTAAAAGTAAAGACAGATGTCCAGCTTATCTCATGGAGTCAACAGCAATAATATGTACGGATGCTGCTCACTGGGAGTTGAGCCTACTCCTGCTGTCACTATGTCTTTATGTGTCCACAGGGAGAAAACCTGGAAGGCAGGGAAAAAAAAATATAAGTATTGCCAGAAATCCCTGTAGGCTATCTGAGAAGGAGCGGATGTGTAAAGCATTTCTTTCTGCATAAACATTTAGAAATCAAGCTCTCATAAGTCAGGGATCCACCAAATGTGGTGTGAAGAGGCAGATGAAGCCTGCCTTCTGGCATGCCAGCATTTGCTGATTGATTTGGAATGCAGAAGGGCCTTTTTTATTTTTATTTTAAAATTTGAACCACATCTTAATACAAATCAGGTGAAAAATAAATTGAAAAATAGCAAGCCTGAGATTACAGATGTGCCAGCTTCATATTGTTCAGTTTAGCTGAGGTCAGTCAAACCCATCAAGTTCACATCGTTTAGTGTACGGCCACTGAGGTAATATTCAAACAAAAGAAAAGCAGTCAGAATACTGATACGCTCTGACTTTGCCAGCTGGCCTCGTTCAGCTGTACAAAGCACACTGGCTTCAGCTAAGTAAGGAACTCTGCATCAGTAAGGAATACAGGTTTTTAAAAAGATACTCTGTTCCAACAGCCCATTCGTGCTCCAGCTCTTTGACTTTAGATCAGTCATAAAGAGGAAATACCGCTCCTAATATGCAGTTTCATATTCTGAAATTTAAAATGTAAGAGCTATGCTAATGATGATACAGTTAATTTAGACAGAGGAATTTTTTAACAGGGGACATTTGTATTCTGCTCAGCGGGTTAGAAAAAGTTTGGATTTCCTAGAAAGCCAGCAAGTAGAATTACTGGCATCCGTTCCTCCTCCATAGTGGTGATGTTACCATGCTGGTTCCCTGCACACAGGTATAGATTTATGTAGATTAATTTGGTATAGCACAGTGAATTGCCACTATGATATATATTTTAGAATTACTTCCTAGCACAGCCTAATGGCTGGAATCAAATAAAACATAAAAGTAGATTTATATAGATTGCTGTATAAATCAGATAAAGCTTTATGTTACCTAGCATTGGTAATGGAGGCTTTTCCTGCAAATAATATAGAAGTTGTTCATGTAATATTTTCATTATTTCAGTGAGAGTAAAGCAACAAAAAAGAAGAAAGGAAATAAACAAGTCTGTCGGGCTTAGCCACCATTAACCATCATTAACTACAATTTTGCCTGACAAGTTCTCTCATCTGGTGATGGGTGAAATGGTAGAAAAGTAGACTGAACAATTGCATAAACCCAAATGAAATATGCCCTTGTATTCTAAGTGTGCACAGTTCAGTCAGTTAAAATAGAGCAATTTATTATACTTTAGCAGCTTGAGCTTAATCTGGTTTTAAATAGATCTTTTTTTTTTTTTTAAACTTCTTGCTGAGATTGAACTGGTTTGAGAAGACACAGTGCTACACAGTGTCTTGTTCACTCATTTACCAGTTTACTTTGAAATAACTTTAATAGGAGTACTGATGATGAAAATTGCTCACAGGAAATGTAGATGAGCCTTTAAACAACAGGGAATATATTTGTTTTGTTTTAAATGAGTGGAGAGAAGGGAGGAGCATGTGGTGGGGCAGAGCGGTCAGCAGCACCCTCCTGGGGATTTGGGGACTCACCAGGCACAGGGCACCCACTTTCCAGAAGCTCCTCAAGGCTAATAGCTCTCTGCATTTTGGGGCCAGCCTTTCAGATTTCTTACTAGTCGATTTTAATATCAGACTGCTACCGTGAACCAGGCTGAAAACACTTTGCCATACTGACCACCCAAAGCGAGATGGGAATGTTTATCACAGTACCCTCACATGATAGAGACAAAGCTCTCCCCTACCTGCACGCAAGGTGTGCTGTGCCATGCCTCCAGCCGGGGAACACATGACCATTGCCGAGGGAATATTTTGACTGTAGGCATTTTGTTTGATATTATGCTGTAGTTTTCCACTTATTCATTAGATCCTTCAGCCTTTGTGGTTTTTCACAGGTAATTCTGTAATTACACCAACTGTGATAAATACTTGATACTTGAAACGTTACTTGAAGAAATGTAGCTCAGTCCCTTTACATGTGGAAGGAAATAAGCATCTACTCTAGCATTTGCACTTTTGATTGGTCCAAGCAGCCTTGCAGGGGGAATTACCTGTGTGTTTATATTGGATCCCACAGAAATGGAAGAGGGAAGTTCTTTTCAGGAAATTTGTGTGTGTGTGTGTGTCTATAAATTTGTGTGTCTGTAAGTGTGTGTGTGTAAAGTTCAGCACCCAAGTGACACCAAATTCATCTTTTAACTGTGAAGAGGACTCTGGCTGGCACAGCCTGCACTAACAATAGGACGATGCCCCTTTCACCTTCAGGTTACCAGTTCAAATTTAAGGCAGATTTGTAGTGTGCCCAAGTCATTACGCTCTCAGAGCCATTCAGTGGCCTGTACAAAATGATTTGAAGGTCTCAGAGTCTAATGCACATGTCCCCAAATGCAGAAGCTGTAATCCTAATTGGCACTCTTGTTGACAGTGGCAGCACAGAGGCCAAGGACTGCATGGGCACACAGACTGAATTTACTCTCCTTGTCCAGAGCTGGGTTAAGGACCAGTAGAGTAGATCATAGGATGTTTTGTGTTACTGCCGCACATCATACGAATGTTTCTGGCTTGAGAAAGGCCTGCAACTTCTAAAGCATTCATGGAGTCTTAAGTGTTGTAAAAGAACCCTAAGCTAACTGTATTTATTTATTTATTTAGAGGAAAAATTACTAGCAATGTTTGTTGAGCTGGCTGAAGCTTTGAGGTGTCTTAACTAAAAAAGTAGGGAAAAAAATGTTTTAATTAGAAGTCTAAGAGTACCAAGAAAATCAGTAGAGAAACTGAATGCTCTGTTCCTTCTTATGAATGACCATTTAAACAGAACCAGATTCTCCAGTCTTTAAAATATATTTTCCTAGAAGAAATTAGTTGTTTCCTAATAAAAAGGAAAAAGAACAGTCCTAAAAAACAGAAAACGCCCCCAACTGCCTGCCTGAAGCAGCTCCATGACCATGAGTGTGTATTGCGATCAGAGACCGTATATTGCTAAAACTCCTTGATGGAATGAGTTTTAATTTGGTTTACAGAAAGCTTTAGGGGATATGGCTCTCTACAAATTAGACCACAGGAGCTGTAAAATGAAGGATGTCCTCCCTAATTAGAAACAGTGGAGCGGCCTGGTGTTCTTCCTAGTTACAGCCTCGTGGGTACTCTCTCACAAGTGAACTCTGGGCAATAGATGCTTCTCTAGTAACTGTTATCTGTCTTTTTCCTGGAGTTTAACTGTCATCCAATTTTCCGTCTCCAGTTCTGAACGCGCCTTTCTGTGTAGCTGTGGCAAACTCTTCACTGAAGTTTTGAATGGCTGCTGCAAAACAAAGATTCCTATGTTGCTCGGTGATTAGCTACCACTGTCAGAGCAGCTTATTTATTTTAAATGCTAGGAAATAGTTCTCAAACTCTCGTGAGGGAGTTCCTTTTGCAGCGTTCAGCTGTACCAACTCAGTTTTCTCATTCCTCTTCTGTTGGAATTAATGAGAGCTCCAAGGAGAGGAATATAGATGGACTGAAATAAATTATGCTTTATGGTAATCAAATTCAATTTTCTAGACACATTTTTTAACAAGAAAGCGTTCATCAAACTGGGATCCAGAATTTTGGACAAGAAAATAATACAGTTATTTGACTATGGGTAGGAAAAACCCCGGTGCCTACAAATCTAATAGTGGGATGTCTGCAGCTTGTCATTTGTGCCAAACGATAAAACCAAATTTCAGCGTAACTGCAAAAAAGCATTAGGCATAAATGCACAACAGTGAAAAATCAGCTTCCAGTGTATTTCTGAACTGCATGTGACTGGAAAACTGAGTGCAGAGCTGGGCTGGGAAGTATTCTGAGGCTGCGCTTAGGCAGCTGTAATTTGACTTTTTTAATTGTCGGTGAGGGAGGACATCCAGGCTCTTAATCTATCACATCTTTTCATGTAGACGTATATGGAGTAGGACCAATGACTGGTCCAATGAAAGCTTTAATTTACTTGTGACATATTGTTTCCACTAGGAGTTGTTTTAGATCAATCTAAGAACAATTACTAGGTGAATAAAAGAGAGGGGGAAAAAAAGTCAAGCGTTGCTCTGGAATATAAGTAAGAAATGGAAATTTAAAATCAATCAAAATATTTATTTTGCTGCTCAGCACGAGGTATTACTGACAGGAAAGGGCTGTATTTTTAAGTGTGATTGCTGTTTAGATTTTACCAGAATTTATAACTGAACATGTCTCATGACCGTCTTATTTTCGTGTAGTATTTCATCCTCTGGCTTTGTGGGGGAACTTTATGCCAAGAGAACTCGCTGGAGACTGAGTGACAGATCAGGCTGTTGTCCCACATTCCCTTTCTACTAAATCACAGTTTTCTTTAGATGGAAGGTGGCTATTGTGAAGCTGTCAAACTGAGGAAAGTTAAATGGGCTGAAGTGAAGGCTCGTGTTAACAATAGCAGCTATCTCTGTCAAATGAAAGCTCAGCAGACAGTTACAAGGCAATTCGGCACTGATGGGTGGTCGATTAAAAACAACAAAAGGCAAGATGAATGAAAGGGGAAAATCCCTATTACTTTGTGGTAGGAGCAAGGGGAAAACCAAAAATAAAATAAAAAGCCCACCTCACCCAACCCTGTAGCAATTGGAACAGACTTGTAGTTAGCATGACCTTCATCATCTCAGATATGGCACAATAAAACTGACAAGATTATTTTCTCTTCAAGCAGTGCTGAGGTATTTTCATTGGCAAAAATCTGGAAAACTAAAATAAATGCAGAGTTCAAGGCAATTGAAGAATTCTTGAATCTGATAACAGCTGGAACATAGTGCCAACCAGGAAAAATAGCTAGGTCTTGTGCTAAAAACATTATGACTTGATCATTTTTTCACAGTGTCATATCTGAGATTTTGAAGGTTACACTATAGACAACCAGAAGAGGATTAGAGAGAAATTATTTTTGAGCTCAAGGGAGCACCAATTTAAATTGGATTTGAGATATAACTTTTGCATTACCTTAGGAGATGAAAGGTAGTGTTGTGCCCTGATAGTTACCCAACTACCTAACCATATGTATCAACTGGATTAGTGTGTAGATTAGCAGCTCACGCACTGAGTGCAAGGTGTATCATGCAGCTTCCTCTTGGTGGGACTCATCCCGTTTCCATTGAACTAACATCAAACCTCAGCAAAAGTGGGGAAGGCTCTGCAGCTTGCATGTCAGACATAAGCTAAATGTACACGCTTGTTCTGCAGAAAGATAATTGTCACTAAGACTTAGACTTGCTACAGCAGGTGTATAAAGTAAGATGAGAAAGCACAAAAGTAATAGTGTAGGAAAAAAGGTGTAACTACCCTGATAGAAAATCAAGGTGTGAAACCCTTGTGAAGTTTAACGGGAGGCAAGCACCTAGACTTACTTAGATCCTATGAAATTCCCATTCCTTTTCTCTAATTTAAATGCTAAGAGGCATTTTGTAAAAGAAAGCCAAGAAAAACAAATAGGTTCTTACACAGCATACAGTTAGGACTCAGGTTGCTGCTGACAGTGGAGCCAGAGTTCAAAGAGATTCTAAAGAAGACTGGAATAAAGAATATGGGAGACATATGTGCTCCATGAGGGAAAGAAGGCAGGTGTGGCTGAACACAGAGCTTTGGCTGGAACTCAGGAAAAAAATCAGGGTTTATGGCCTTTGGATGAAGGGGCAGGCAGCTCAGGAGGACCACAAGGATGTTGTGACGTTAGGCAGGGAGAAAACTAGAAGGACCAAAGTCCAACTAGAACTTAAAGACAATAAAAAATGTTTCTATCAATCCATTAGCCAGAAAAGGAGGGCTAAGGAGATTCTCCACAGGATTCCTGTCAGGAATAGTGTGGCCAGCAGGACCAGGACAGGGATCGTCCCCTGTACTCAGCACTGGTGAGACTACACCTCAAGTGCTGTGTTCAGTTTTGGGCCCCTCACTACAAGAAGGACATTGAGGTGCTGGAGTGTGTCCAGAGAAGGACAACAAAGTGATAAAGGGTCTAACACAAGTCTTATGAGGAGCAGCTGAGGGAACTGGGGTTGTTTAGCTCGGGGAAAAGGAGGCCAAGGGGAGATCTCATCACTCTCCAGCTATGGGAAAGGAGGTTGTTACCAGGGGGATGTTGGGTCTCTTCTCCCGAATAATAAGTGATAGGACAAGAGAAAATGACTTGAACTTCCACCAGTGGAGGTTTAGATTGGAAATTAAGAAAAACGTCTTCACCAAAAGAGTTGTCAAGCACTGGAACAGGCTTCCTAGGGAGTGGTGGAGTCACTGTCCCTAGAGGTATTTAAAAGACAGGTATGTGTGGTGCTTAGGGACATGGTTTAGTGGTGGACTTGGTAGTGCTGGGTTAATGGTTGGACTCTATCTTAAAAGTCTTTTCCAACCTAAATGACTTATGATTCTGTGACCATCATGAACCAACATCTCATTCCAGTTATATTGGGAAGAATAATTCAGTACTAACAAATTGTTGCAATGAACAGTCTCCTATGTCAAAATGCAGAACTAAATGTACCACAGCCCTGATCCAGTCTGACAGTTTTGATATACTATTTTACTATTATTTGTCCTTGTAAAGTCATGACATCATTAGACTTTATCATTGAAATTAAGTTTAGTCTGCATCACCCCTAGGTTTTGCCCTTTGAAAAAAAGATTTAGTGTCCATTTATCAATTTTATGTGCTAATATTCTTCTTTATTTGTCTTAAAATAACACTGAGGTACATTAGTCATGGACAGAGAAACTGGGCCTGCTATAAATGTACAAAAAAGAGGGAAAAATTGGTATTCTGGAATTTTCTTTTCTGGAATGTTTTTAGCACTGAGGACCATGTTACAGTTTTCAAGGTTTTTTCAATGATAGCATGTGTTTCATATCACAACTAAATGAATTTTGGACTATGATAATAATATTAACCTTCCTCTCAGAGAATCAACCACATTGCTTCTGAAAGGCTTTGCGGTAAAGGAAGACCAGAGTGGTCTCAGGATGACTTTGGGAGAGAGGGGCTACATAGGGAGCTGTTAGAGGAGGTTGTCTTTCTCCTGATTTTGGAAACGTCAATCCATGCCATGCTCTTACTAGGATCGGAACCACAGTCATTAGGATCAGAACTTGCTGGGTTTGCTCTCAGTACTTGGGCATAAATAGTGTCTGTGAGTATCCCTACTGTAACTTTCTAAACCAGTTAACCGAATATTCCTTTCTTGATTCCTCCCAGTTTCATTGGAGAGGACTCTGTAAGCACAAATTAGCAGATAGATCAAAAGTAACCTGGGCTTCCTAGAGAATATAAAGAAGGGTGACTATTTATTGTCCTCGGGGTGTGTGTGGCTGTGGGGAAATGAGAGCTTTTCCGGAGTTACACCATTTGCAGTGATACTGAAAAAAATAACCTCTGCGGATTTCAGCCCAAAGTGTGGTTTAACCATGTGGCATAATTTATAGGGTAAACAAACTTTCAGTAAGAGCTAACTATACCAGAAAACTTGTTTAACATGCACAGAAGGCACTGTTAAATTATTTCAGTGCTATAATTCAAAATGCGGAGGAAAATTCTCCTGTATTACAGCCAGTGCAAGATTGGATCTGTAGCCAAGTACATCAACAGAAATGTTCAGCTGTCTGGGGAAATACAAGTCTTACACTGTTACTTAGGGGAAAATGTGCACAGACATGGTGGAGCCCTTTATGAAACAATCCTCATTTTGTTAAACAATAGGATCAAATTTTCAATCAGGTTATCAAGTATATTGCATTCTTCAAGCTTGCCAAGCAAAAAGAAGTATCAGCATGAAGATGGATATATTTTTACAGAATTAATGATGTATGAAATCTGGAAGTGGAAACATACATTTTCATTTTATCCTCTAATTTTTCTTTTTACATTATAAGTGAAAGGAAATGCATGGAAGTATTTGCAGTTATTCATATCTGTTTATCTTAGAGTGATTATCAGAGCAAACAGTGTCAGGCATTGTGGTTGGATCTGAGCCTGAAAAATAGTGCTTGCAGGAGCAAGGATTACTTGCATGAGTCAGTGTTTTCAGGACTGTGCTTGGTACTTGATTTCTATCATGCATATTCAGTGCCTTATAAATCATCCAGATTCAGAAATCATTTGAGTATTTTATTCATTTATCCCCTATATTGAGATTAGTTTTAGTCTTGCTCAGTTTTATCCCTGCTATTTATATTAGTTTTAGTACTCCTTGGATTAATCTGTTTTTACATTTTTAGATTGATCCACAGAATGTTCACTTAAGGAGAGAAGTGAACCATCTTGCAGAAGATTCATTTCTCTTTGAAAAATTTGTATCAGATCTATGGGGTAGGATACATTCTCCATGTAGGATTTTGCAGCTACAATAGAATTGGCTTTAAAAACTGATCAGAAATGTAATGCAGTGAAAACGAAGCTCACCTTCTCCAAGATCACCTTATTTTTGCTTTCTGTGGGGATTTTTGCTGATTGATCAGCCCTGAACTGCCTTGTGTATTGGGCACAGTCCAGCAGTATATTTCATGAATGTGGCATTGGAAGCCCCAGTCAGTTCTCTTATGGCACATGAGCCCCTGGCACTGGCTCATCTTCTCTATGGCAGACCCTTACTCTTCATTCACCATTGGTCTGCAGCAGGCCAGCACACAGACTTGCATCCCCTTTTCCAATCCTGCTTTGGTAATGTACACCCCTGAAAATCTCTAAGTCGCTGCTAAGCTTAAATTATTCGTTAAGTATCTAACATGTAACAAATTACACTTTGCATCATATGACCAAAGACTTTCTGAAGGTGAAGCTCCCATTATCTGTGGCCTAACACAGCACTGAGCACCATGGCATGGCTTCATTGCATTGCCTTTCATCAGCTGCCACTGCAAGACCTTCTCCTACCAGTCTTATTAAACGTCTTGACTCTGCCTTTTGAACAAGTAAATAAATACTTTACAGTTTTATGAAGTTATTGTTCTTTTGCACTGAAATGAAGCAGCCAGACCCCTTTATTGGGTTACAGGGCACTCATCGCCAGCAATTCATTCTTGAGGACAGATTCCTCAGATTTGAATCCCAGGGATTCAAAAACCTCTCAACCTGAGATCACTGTCAGAGAGTCTTTGTTGCCATTCCTCCAGTCATCTGATTAATTAGGGTCCACTCGCACCAAACTATTTAAAATACAAGGACATGGTCACACTGCAGCTTTTTTAGAGGTTAATGTTTTGAAAGAAACTGGCAGGGTTTGCTTTCAGCTTGCTTCTTGCCAAATACTCTTTTATCCTTACTGTGAAGGGATGAGCAGATCCCAGCAGTGCCTGAGCTTTTGAGGATCTCCTGAGTTCATTGTAGGGGTTTGCAAGTTTCCTCATTTTAGGAAACATAGTAATTTGATTAAACTTCTTCATGGATTATCCTTATTCTTGGATAAAGTTGACTCATCTTATGGAGGAAGACTGAGTGCAAAATCACCCCCATCCTTCTGAGGTCCTGCACAGGACTCTCAGGGCAGTGTGAAGAAGGAGAGGAAGGTCCTCCTGTGAGTGTTATGCTGCGTATTGGAGGTGTGTCTTCATTGGGTACTGCAAATGGGCCATGGTTGGGAGGGGATGGACAGGTGCTTGCCCCAGTGTCACATGCAGCTAGTGGAAGGGCTGCAGGTGCCATTGCAGCCCACACACTGGAACAGGCTGGTGCTACTGGTGAGGTGCCATGCAGCCTTAGCCCATAGCAGACATTGAATGAATTTCTCTTCATCTTAGCCTGCTGACCAGCTCTGCACAGTCCTAATACCCACGCTGGAGAGGAGCAGAGTTCATCTCAGTCCATACTGCCTCGGTAAAGTGCCTCAAGGACTTGGTGTCATTCTTCCGCTAACACTGAAGTACAGTCTCTCTGTGACACTGAACTTTGCAGACAGCAGTTTAGAATTAGAGGCAAATAGTTCAATTGGCAGGGAGAGCTGCAAAAATGCATCAGTATAAAGGTTTTAACAAACAAAAAAAGCTGGTTCCACTCCAGAACAGATTATGGAAGCTCAAGAGTTACCAGACACAACTCATTTTCAACCTGCAGGAACAAAAGAAATCCGCTCTTCAGGTACAAGATTATCTATGTAAGGGGAAAACAGTGTACAAGGATTTGTGAATGTCATGTTGGTACTGATAGCTCATCAGACAGTTCCTTGAAGGACTCACTTTGCTACCAGATTAAAAAAGGAATAAAATAAAAGATAAAATAATATAATCAATTAATAAAATTAATGGCCTTCCGTATGCACTGTAGAACATTGGGTAGATGAGCCCATCCTATGTTACTCGTTCCCTGTTGAACAACTCTTTTTAATATATTTTCTGGTATGATTTTTTAAAGTCACCTTTGCAAGTTGCTATAGAATTATCAATCATTGTTTAACTGTGTGCTAAGTTCCCAAAGCCTTCGTGTGTAAATATGCCAACTGAAGGCTTGTTTACCAGAAAAAATACTGGTGCTCTGGCTAGGAGACAGTTTTAATCAAATATGGTTGCAGTAAGCAGGTGTTTTTCATGTGGAATGTATTGGAAATGAGTATGTATCACAGAAACGACTCTTGGACTATATATTGCTCTTGATAAATAGCAGAACCCAAAATGATATCAGCCGTTGCAGTTGATCAAAGGAAAAAAATAGTAAAAGCTTTGTGTGCACTGGCAGAATTTGGCACACTACAAAAGGTGGGATCTGTTTTACACTGGCTTTTTTAGAAACTGTTATTAGTCCCTCTCTCTATTTTTCCTGGACCCATACTTCTCTTTGTTCTTGTCTCTTTCCCCTCTATTTCCTTTTTCCCCTTTTTGCTTCAAAGACACGTCATCCTCAGGCCTTGCCAAACAGAGAGGTTCATTGTACTGAGGAGTCATGGGACTGTGAGTGAGACACAATGTAATAGAGATTGCCCTTTTCTAGGCAGAAGGCATAAGCAGTGGTATTAGTGTTAATAAGCCAAAAATATCAACTCGCCACCTTGAAACAAAAAGATGCTGCCTTTTTGACTTTTTTAAACAGCTGTTAAAATATTTTGTCCCAATCCTGCTCCCACTCTGTTCAGTGTTCTTTGGGAGCAGGATTGGACCTCAATATGGAGGTGAAATTATTGGATATGCCACAGTGTTATTTGTGATAAACGTACAGATTTCCATCTACACTTACACAGATAAGATTTGGCAGTAGGCTTCTCCCTCCTCCCAAAGTTCTTGTCTCAGCTTTGATGAAAAACAAAATGCGTGTCAACAGAGCAGTAGTTGCAATGCACTTAGTAGCAGCTTAATATTTTAGTTGCCTTGAAGAGCTTTTTATACATCAAGATTAATGGATGGTTAGATAAAGAAATTCTTCTCGCGAAAGAATTAATTTTGCTTAATCCTTTTGAAATTAAGAGATGATACGGGGAGATGAGTAATGAAGTGCACTCTCTGATTGTGAGGTACCTAATAGATAACCACAGGGGTTACTTCTCTCTCACCAGCTGTAATTACACTAATTACTGATATGGTGCCAGGAACACTAAGGCAGGCAGAGTGTGACAACATGAAATGGAGTGTTTCTTAGTAAGCCATCTTTCTCCATCAGCTGGGCCAGAGGGAGGCTGACCGTGCTATGAGCTGATGTGTGCCTTCTCCAGGAGGGAAGGGGCCAGGTACCCCTGTTGCTCACAGCCTTTCTTGTGGGGAAGGCACAAAACTTGCCTTCAGATCTTTCTAAGGGCAGGCAATTTGAGGCTGGAGGCTGAGGACTTGATCTATCCGTAAGCAAATTAGCCCTGTGCAGGGCACTGATACTACTCAAATGGGTAGAAGATACTCCTGTGGGTTTGCCAGGCTGACCTTACCATTGACAAGACTGTAATGAAAGAAAATGGTGGATGAGAAGAAGGAAAAAAATTAGTAAACTATATTCATGTATAAAATTCCTGGAGAAGTGGCCCTGACTATTAAGGTAAATGGTGCTTGTAAATTCCATTTAATCTTCTGAGATTTTCTTTTACCGTAAGTCTTACAATATCTCAGAGGAAATATTTTAAAGATGACTTGCACATTTCAGAAAAAGAATGAATATCAGGTTTCAAGATTTATCGATGGGATGTTTTAAAACAAAAGATCTTCTTTCTTCCTTTGGAATTACTCTACCATTTATTTTCATTTCCCCAGTTTTTTTGTCCACTGTATTATAAACTTCTCTGGGGAAATCTATTGTTAGATGTTTTTGCACACGTAGCCCCCTTCTTCCCCCTTGATAAATGATAAAATTGTGCTCCAGTGTGTGCAACACATTCTCGAAATACATCTGAATTCCATTATACAGTTTGTCATTTGCATGATACCTTTGGAGTTACTGCTCTCAGAGAAGTCTTCTATACCACAGAGAAATGGACTAGGAAAATGAAAAACAAGTTTGGTATATAGTCCATAGGGTAAACTGGCATAGATTGCGTTGAACTGATGACAGTTCAGGGGTAGAAGAGGTTGCAGCTCAGTATTAGGCACTGTTTGCATAGGCAGTGTTGCCTCCACACAGGTACTGCTGCAAACGAATGTCACAAGGGCTTTGTAGCTCAGGATGGTAATATACAACTTTGTTCACTTCAAAGATGTTTATTTCATTCCTGCCTGTTCTAAATTTTTATGAAGTATCACAAGTGAAATTTGTTATAACAATCTCAGGTCTCTAACGTTGAACAGAATAACTAGTTGTAGCACATGCTACTCCAGTGTAAATCACACAAACCTCAGTGTCCTTTTGCATCAGTGGAAGGGTGAAGCAGGAGGGGACCCTTTCCTTGGGGAGCATCCCACATGCTTATATGCTTCCTATACCAGCCAGTGCTTCCCTTACCAGCCAGTACTTCCCATACCAGCCAGCTCCTTATCAGCACTTTGCTGTATCTTTTGTGTCACTAAGCGCAGTTTCATCCTTACCTTTTCAGCCAAATTTAAGCAATACATCCTACCCTGTTAATGGGACAGAAGCATGATTTGCCCATGGAGGTTGCAAGGATAATGTTACAGATTTACAAAAGCCAATGAACTGAATATTTTGAAAAGTGAGAATCTTAAAGATACATTCATATTTTCTCAGAGACAAACCTGGAAAGAAAAGAATGGCATGTGTGTACATCTGGTTAACACCATTGCCTCTTCTTCCTGCAGGAGCAGCACTTGGGTTTGTTGTGATATGACCCAGCTGGGATATGCATTTTATATATATGTGGTTTGACATGAGTGAGTTAATTTTCTGGGCAGCTCAGGATTAGGGAATTGACCAGTATTCCCTTCGCTGTCTGCTTGCAACCCCCTCTTCCCCTTTCTCCATCCTTTTCATTCCCATAAGACTTTTTTTTACATCTGAGTGAAGCTCCAGTGCAGTGGTGAACTGATCCGGTGCAAAACCTGGATCCCATTTAGGCTGCTTTTTAAGCACCTCCTCCGTGATGAAGCTGTCTCACCAACCCTTTAACATCTTGTTATAAACACACTGTCCTGCTGTCATGGCCCTGCACAACCAGAGCAGGAAGAAATGCATAGCATCCTCAGAGGTTTGCTGGCAATCCAGACCTTATTCACTTGTAAAAAGCATTTAAATATGTTACACATGAAAACAAAAAGAGGATGTTGAGCTGTGAAAATACTCCCATAAGAAGTTTGCTGTCTTCTATAAAAATGTGTGAAATCGAGTTATATTGTCATAGTGCTTTTTCAGAAAGATTATATCACATCTTCTAATCAACTTGCTCACTCACAGGATCCCAAACCAGCACAAAACACCTGCTGAACTCAACAGTGAGGTTGGGCTACAGGTCCAGTGTGGTGTGCATGCAGCACTAAGTTTCAGCCCAGACCCCAGAGCTGAGTTGAGGTTCTGCTGCCTTTGCTCCTCCCAGCTCTGATGGGTGGGAAACCCTATTTCAGTGCCTGCTCCCCCCTCCAAAATCTTATCAAGTCCTCAATCATCTTACTCTGCACCTTTGGCCTCTCGCTATTTGTGACTTCTCTGAGGCAGTTTAAAAAAATGTACCTAGACTTAGATTTTAACTGAGCAGCTCGTGCTGTAACAACTGTTTGGAAGGGCTGGAGGGGCCACATGACTCGTTTATACTGAACATGGAGAGGAAAAGTTATACTGTGGAGTCCATGTCGCTGAGAAACCAAAGCCATGATGGGACTTGCATAATCTTTTGACATTGCTTGGTAAGAGAACAGATACAGAGAGGTTTCTGATTATGTCTGAACTGGTTTATTATCATGGCATTTTTTTAATGATATTTTTGGAAAATATGTGAAGAGTCAAAGATAAAAATTTAGCTTGCTGTGCCAAAATCACAATAAACTGGTATAAAAATAGCTCGTTTTGATTTTGGTCCATCTCATCATCTTCTGAGGCCTGGTACAAGTTGAAGACTCCTAATAATAATATTTTGTCATTGCTGTTTCTAGTGAGACTTTTACAAAACTCATCCTAATAAAGCCCTCAGTGAGCCATTTGTCTAGTTAAACTTGTAATGTAGGAAAAATCTGCTTTGGGAGCCAATTCATCCCTGGAGGAAGTGGGTATTGTAGTCAGTCAATGAGATTGCCCCTACTTACACCGCAGATAAATGTGTTGCTTTGTCCTGACGTTTCTGCTTCGCAATAATTTCACATTCCAAATTATAAACCTCTGAAAATTGTAGATTATAATAAATGTGCTGACACAACTTCAACTGTTACAGTAAATGGCATTGCTCTAATAATGAAATAAAAAATCCTACTTAATCCCACCCTTTCCCTAAAGTGGTGTTTTGCATTAGCTATGGATGAAAAGACAAACAAGTACATGTATATTCAATAATAATGTCAGCTGGGTCAGAGAAGAATAGGAAGTAAAATGAATTCATAACACCTCTGGAGATAGCTTTCTGATACAGGCAATTCTCTCTTTGATTTGCCCTCATTGACAGTATTCATTGTAACTTCAACATATCCAACAAATTGGCCTTTATTAATAGCTGGCCTGATCTTCATAACAAATATACTCTGTAATCTCCAGTCTGGGTGCTTCTGAGGTTAACAATTGCATAGAGCAGAATAGATCATATGCGTATTTACTGGGATCTCTCATTCAAGAGGGCCTTGTTTCACGTTCAGGCCATCCAGATGGTGTTTGAGAGAGCTGTAGATACAGAGCTCTTTTGGCTCGGGGCTTTGAAGCTGAAATGGGATACCTCTAGGCATGATAGTGAAATAGTCACCTTGGATTAAGGTTGCTGGCAATCTTAAAAAGCCCTTATTGGGCTTTGAAAGTGATCAGATGCTACTTGCTTATAAATGGGAGTTAATAGAAACATTAAACAGTACAAGCTACCGTGACCTGTGTCTTCAGAATATTAAGCACATTGTAAAATTGAGGAAGACCATCTAGTCCTCTGCTTGCTGTAAAATATTACCTCTTCCAACCAATACCCTCTGGGAGCAGGTTATTTGAACTCTTCAGCATTCTGCTTTCATTTGCACATACCGTGTATTTTTAATTTATTCCCTCATTCTCTGGCTACCATATATTTATTGTTGATACCATACTCGGTTTCTCTTTAATTATTCCATCTGCCAGGAGAGTGTGATGCATTTTAGAAGCTGTGTGGTTTGGTTGTTTAACCTTTGAATTTTGTAGCTGAATGGGATGACATATTCTTCATTTAGCAGAACAGGCTAAGAAGAATTATATACTCCAAGTGATAAGCTTGGAACTGCTAAAGAAATACCAAAATCCAATTTTTTTCGTCTCTCTAGTCATCTAAACATCCGTTAGTCTCTTGAAGGGAACTCATAAATCCTGCAAATTTAGTTTATCTGAAACGAACTCTAACAGTTGTCCTTCCTACTAATCATGTTTTATATCCATTTTATATTTTTCAATATTCAATAAACATGTCTTGCGCTTACTGTTCTTGTTAGAAAGTGTCTGTGGTATAGGCTGTGTGAGGACAGTTATTAATCAGCCATTTCAGATGGCTGTTTGGTTAGTTTAGTAAGTGTATTCATTTATCTTCTTTATGTTTTCTTCTTTGTTCTTTCCATTTATCCAGTATGGAATTTCCTTTGTCCTTTTTGGTTTATTTCTACCAGGATATGTCAAAAAGGAATTTAACATGTAACAAATGGGGAAGAAAGCCATAGCTGGAAAGAAAAAACCACACCACCCTTTGGGCTTCATTCATTAAAAGATCCTTTACGTTCTGTCCTCTTAGATCTGCATTAAAAATAATAACAGAGCGCATTATCTAGCAGTGCTGCTTTAAAGCAGGAGATAATTTACACATTAAAGTGAGATGCAGGTTTAAAAGTAGGACTGTAGGATTGAATTAGAGTTAAGAGTTGGAATGATAGAGTCCTGTGTGAAGATGGTCTTGGTTTCCAGGGGGTGTTGTCCTTCTGGTGTGTAATGAGACTTGTAGATAACAGTCTGGGGCTGTGGGCAGATTGAGGTACAGTGATACACTGAGCCTAGCACAGCAAGTAATGGCACTGGGGAAACAAATGAACATGTCTGCTAGATAAACAACATGAGAAGTTCCTGTTCATCACCTTTAGAGTCCAGGCCTCTAAAGATTAGTATTTCCTGAAAACTGCTGTGTTGGGTTTGCATGACAAGGTCTTGGTAGCCAGAGGGGTTACAGAGGTGGCTTCTGTGAGCAGCTGCCAGAAGCTTCCCCCAGTAGAACCAATGCCAGATGACTCCATGATGGACCAACCACTGGACAAGTCCGAGCCTGTCAGCCACAGTGGTAGCACCTCTGGTTAAGAAGGTGGGGGGAAATGCTGTGCTGTGAAAGAGAACTGAAAATATGTGAGAGGAGCAACTCTGCAGACACAAGGTTGATGCAGAAAGAGGGGAAGAGATGCTCCAGTTGCCAGAGCAGAGATTCCCCTGCAGCCTCTGGAGAACACCATGGTGAGGTAGGCTGTCCCACATGGAGGATGATGATGGAGTCAAGATTCCATCTGCAGCCCGTAGAGGATTCCATGCTGCAGCAGGTGGATGCCCACAGGAGGCTGTGACCCCATGGGACCTGTAGCCTGTGAAGAGAGGAGCCCATGCCAGAGCAGATTTGCTGGCAGGACTTGTGACCTTGTGGGTTACTCAAATGTGTTTTTAAGATTAGAGTTTGTTTCTCTTTACCCTACTCTGATTTTGATTGTTAATAAATTCAAGTAATTTCCCCAAGTCAAGTCTGTGTTGCCCATGACAGTAGTTGCTGAATGATCTCCCTGTCTTTATATCAACCCACGAGCCTTTTGTTACATTTTCACTCCAGCTGAGGAGGAGGAGTGATGGAGCAGCTTGGTGGGCACCTGGCGTCCAGCCAGGGTCAACCTGCCATAAATTCTTACTTTTAGAAGATTCTTTATCCATGCTACAGTCTTACTTTTATGGGTTCACATATTACAGGGAGGCATCTGCCATTTATCAAGACGTTAATGACTAGTAGTTATGTGTCCAGATACTTTGTAACCACTGAGCTGCCCGACAACAGAGGTCACCAAAAGACAAATGACTTCCAAACTGGTTTCAAGATCTCCTTGCACTTTCTCTTTTTAAGAGCACCAGCAAGCTTTCAAGCCTTCTGATATTTCCACATTGGGATTATTGTCCCCTCTTTAAAATTCCTTGTACCAGAAGGCTTCCATGATTTACTTGTCTTCAAACAACAACAAAAAAAACCCTTCCTAACAGAACATCCATTGATTGCTACAGTTATTTAAAGACTAACAATAAAAAATCATAGACTTTGGTCTCCATCAAGGCAGAAACGAAACAGTAACAGCAATTTGCAAGCCTCCTGCTGTGGGTAAAAGAGATGGGGATGGGAGAAAGGAAGCTCGGCAGTTTTAGTTGCTGTCAGAGCAAATCTGGGTGAGATGTGCTGATTCATTCATACGTCATCCTGTGGTAAGAGAATTTTTCAAGGTGGAAAGATGGGTGGGAGGTAGAAGCGTGCCCAAGGGGATATCAGCTTTGAGGAGGACCACCAGATAAAGGCGTGGATTTATGGGAAGCTGTAAGGGGGTGTATTTGGTGGCTGCTAGTCACATCTCTCTAGGCAGACAGACCTCAAAAGAAGAGACTTTTTCTACAAAGGCAAAACAGCAAATAATATGGTTTCTTACCCAACTTCTTTTGCCATGCCCAAGTGTTGGATTAAAAAAGAAAAAGTAATATAGAATGAGTGTTAATGTAGCAATATACATTATTGAACTCTTTTTTCTGCCAAAGGAAAGGAAGGAGCCATTGGGACAGCCTCATCTTTTAGGAGTTTCCCTTCCCTTTAACCAAGGGAAGGGAGCAGTGATGTGAGATTTCCCTGTATTTAAAAAAAAAAAAAAAAAAAAAAACAGAGGATATTGTTACAGATTCCTAGCTTGGAAAAAAATTGTTCTGCCTTTAGATGCTAACAACTGTGATGTCCCATCAAACCTCAAGCAAGCTCCTTCTCTTCCCGCTGTTCTCCACTCTGCATTCTCAGTTTGACGAAGTGGAAATTGATACCAGCCTCAAAGATGGTCAATGATGCTGTAGATCAAGAATGAAACATGGAGGACTTTTTCTCAGCTGAATTTCCCTTCCACATTATGGTTTAGAAATGCACAGAGGTGTGTATGGACTAATCACTGTGACAGTATGCAAATAAAAGAGGGCATGAAAGAGGATCTGACTGCCAAACTTGATAATGGACGAGTCTGAAAGGCATTTTTCTTACCTGGCATCACACAGAAGGCCTAATGCATACATACATGGAATATACATCAGTTTTCACAAATCTGATGTTGCTGTTGTTGAATTAAAAGGTAGTTTTTGTTTCCTGAAGGGTAGATTCAGGCCTTCAGAGTAAAGTTAATTCATTAAATGTAATTTGGTATTGTCTCTCTTCTTTTTCAGAATGCTTGAGGATGATCTGAAACTCAGTAGTGATGAAGATGACAATGAACAGGTAAGTACATCTGATATAAGTGCATAGTTGTTTTATCAGTAGGATGTGATTTCATGTTGGTTTACTGTATTTGCATCAAAAGCATTTTGGGGTGCTGCAGAATCCATTAGCTTAAATCTTGCTTGTGGATAGAATCTCTGTGGCAGGAAACATTCTTAAATAGGGGGTGCATTTTGTCAGTTTTGCTGAATTGACTTTGTGGAGTGGATTAAACTAAAGCAAATTATGACTTACTTGCCTTGGAGTAAGAAACCACACGTGGCATCACCCAGGAATAGCTAATATCTGCAGCAGCCTCCACTTGTTTCACAATTAGTTTCTGAAATTGCTGATCTTTTTGGAAGTGGATGTAAAAGGACCACATGAAACCACTATCACAACTGCAGAGTTGGTTTGCACTTTGCAATTCATTTGTACAGTTGCACCTGAGAAGATGTCTGTAAGTTTTGCTCCAGTCAGTGAGTAAAGGGCTGGGAGTCCATAGTAATCCAGTGATTCCCATTTGTGAGAGGGAGAATCCTCAGTGTGTAGCTATAAATCAATACTGAAAGTCTCTCAGCCTACTTGGGACGTTAATGAAGAATCATTTTCAGAAAACTGGATCATGTCACTCTCTATCCTTCCCACTTTATAAATATTTATGGATAATGCTGGGAAATAAAGATGGTGAAATTTATATGCTCAACATTCTTAACAGAAAAAAGAGACTTTGGGTTAAATTCATCCTTCATGTTATTTTATATATGCAGTAGGTTCAAATGTATAAACGTCTGCAGTGGAGAGGAAGGCTATGCTGTAATTCAGCATAAGATCATCTGGGAAATGTTAATTATAAGTTGAACTTTCTTATTTATTTTTAAACCACCTAAATGTTCTCTTTCAGTGTACCTAATCTGTCCTTTAGGGTCATACCCAGCAAGATTTACCTTGTGGTGTCAGTTGACCCGTTAGTCATACAAGCCAGTATTTTTTAGCACTGAGGTAGACTTTTGCTCTCATCTAAAACTGAAGGATTAAAAGCCTGGACTTGTGCAGTGTGCTGTTGTACAAACACAGGTTAGGAAAGTAGCAGGTTTCCAGATCTATTGGAAACTTGCCCAAACAGTCCTGTAAAATGACATTGTGATAACCAAGATACCCAAAATGGAAATATATTATCAGTAGGAGGTACTTTGTTTTCCTAAAGCAGTAATTTTCTATTGATTTAAGTAAAATTACTCCAAATTTACACAATTTGCACTGCTAAAATGAAATCATGTGCCTCTTACCCAAGGCAGAGTCATGCTCATGAACAGTGGCACATTGTTGCCAGTTCAGGGACTGCAGCCAGAGTCCTTGTGATGTGGTGTTGTGCCTGAGCTGTAGGAAGCCTCAGGCTGCACCAAAACTCCAGTAAAACCATTCACAGCATAAGCTGGAGACAGACAAGAGAGCACAGCAAGGACCCCTCCTGTAGTTTCTTACAAGCTTATAGTACGTAGAAAATGTTTTTCCTTTTGGCAGTGTGAGCTTCATCTGACTCTGAGTGATTAGAATTGATTCAGATCTCCTAAGCTCTCTCAAATATCTTCTTAAAAAACAGATTATAGTCTGAATATAAACATAAACACTGAAGATCAGGTAAAAAGTAAAGGTACTGTCTGGACAGGAAGCATGCTGAGCATATTTCTTAATTCCCTGCACTTCAAGGGAAACCTTCATCTTTCCCATGCACTCCACGTGCGTATGTTTGGATCTCTTTTATTTGCATTAAAAATAAAGGATATAGGTAAAATTATATGCATTACAGCTTTCTTGAATGAATGGCTGTACGTGCCTGTCATACACTGCATCCAAGACTCAGGCCTCGCAAAGCCAAGCAGCATGGCTCTGCTGCATCACTCGCACATTACACTGGCAGAGCCTTCACACTTTAGCAGCTTCTGCCATATCTCTTTAAAGAAAGGGGATTGGAAATGGAAAGAAAGGTTGATGTGGCCCACTGGTCACACATAGGAACATGAACAAAGTCACTGCAATGGTTTTTAACTGCAAGATATTTTTCCCAGAAGTGTATAAAATATTAATTCATGAGGGACAGACAAGCAGTTACAGTAGGTGAATTTTACTGTGTTGAATGTTCAGCTGGGGAGTCCAAGGTTAGAAGAATCCTTTTTTTTTATTAACATAAAGATTTTGCAGTCAAATGTCCATTGTAATTCAGCTGTACACACACGCACACTCTGACAGAGAGAGAAAAGATTAAAACTCTCAGCTCAAAACCATTCTAATATTATGTGCAACATTTCTATAAGGACATGGAATCGTTGTCTTCACAATCTTTCTGAATTAGTTTTTTTGCTATAGGCTTGCAGTCAGCGTGAAGCACTGGTATCACTTTTGTTAATAAAAACACAGTATATAAAAATCAAGTTTGTTATCTTCCTGCCTGTATTTTAGGGAAATTTAAATTCTTTTAGAACAGAGGTCGGTAGGGAGCCTTAGGATTTGTCCTTTGAGATTTGCTAGGGACCCTTCAGTCTTTACATGGCAGGAGCGGTAGTGACACTGATCCATAAATGCACCTTGATCAGAACTTTTAGAGAATATCTATAGTATGTGGAGAGAGTTTGATCTATCAGCCTGTCTTCTGAGACTGCCAGTAGTCCATTTGTCATGGTGGAAGATTGTTAGAAGCTTGTCTGCAAGAAACAAAGCTCTTCTGTCTTATTCTCTCACTCCTGTGAATGAGCACACTTATTTCTGATCTGTATTGTGTTTATTTGGGGGTCTGTGGACCTTGTGCTCTTTCAGGTGTTAAACATATCCTTCCTTTTCTTCTTCTCCCCACTGCTGAGGAGAAACCCAACACACATGAAAGCTCCGGGCAGTCATATAATTAGGAAGTTGAGCCTGATATCTGGATAAGGACTACCAGGCTGAAGTCAGTGGAAGGTATTTGTTCTATAGATAGTGTTATCAAAGCTGTTACTGAATGTGCTGCCCACCTTTAGCATTCACTTTTCAAACAGAATTTTGAATAACGGGAAATTGTTCCTAAGAGTTAAAACATGATCTGGAGAACCCTCCAATATAAGTGCTAGGTCTGTCTTTGTTTGGCCAAGCAGAGTTAAGGCACGCATGACAATGGCCTAGCCTAGCAATGCATCACCAAGAAAAAGATTCCTGGAAGGAATACACTTTTACCCAAGAGGGCTTAAGAGGCTTCAGTAAGGGCTGACTGGAAATCCAAACTGCTAGTGCCAGACTGCTGCAAATTACATGGAAACCTGGTGGTTTCCCTCTCCTTTTAGACTACTGATAGTTGTGGGCTTGATGTAGAAGTTTTCGAGTGAATTTCTTTGGGCAGTGACATGCAGGAGGTCCAATGAAATTTTCATTGCATGTCCCTTCAGACTTAGATCTGTAAAGCTTTGGACAATATTGATCTTTGCAGTAAAGCGTGAGGCAAGTTACTAGTTACTTCACTTCAGCTACAAACTGCCGTCATCACTTTTTGTGCCTCACTTAGAGAGACTGCAGTTGTCCCCTACATCTAGTACATGTAAACACATCCCACAGTATCCTCAGAGTAGACAGTTTGGAGCTGGCCATATGACACGTGATTTGTCCCATAGACAAAATGCTGATTCTTGTTGCGGTGTGATTTGGGATTAAAGACACACAGAAAACGATGGGTTAGATCTGGAATCAATTTTCATTTACAGCTGAGAAGCAGTTATTGATGCTGTGCTCACAGTTCAATAAAAGATCTAAAGATATAGACCTTGTGTTTCTCTTTCAATATAAGCAGCATAATCAGTCTCAAATGTTTTTACAAAGAAAATTGTATTGACAGTTTTATTAAAATTGCTGTCTTTAAAGTTTTAAGTTATCCACTATTTGACCTACTTGAATGGTTTTTAATATGCACACTGACCAACCCAATAGATTTTTATGTCACGTATTTATAATACCAAGTACACATCTGTTTAACGTATTATTTGAAAGATATTGTTACATTTAAGCATTGCCTGGATTGTAAACTCTTGTAGTGCATTGGCAAATGCATCAGTATTGCGTTCAGAAGCCCTGCTGCACGGGAGTTTCAGGCTGGCTGCGAGAGATACAGTCAAGGCAGGTGACAGACATGTTGTTAGTAAAGCCATTAGATGACAAGGCATTTCAGAGGTGCTAATGTTAACAGTCTTCTGTGAGGAAGGACAGAGCTTTTAGATGGCTTTATTACTCTGTTAAAAAAATACATCTGAAATTAGGGAGAGTAGTGAAGAGTTTTAATTAATAGCTCAGTTCAGCTAAAAGAGCTTAGATAAAACACAGGTTAGTATTTTTGTTCTTTAAAGCACCTCTGTATAATTCAAATTAGCTCTGAGCTCAGAGGCATCCAAATGAGTTGTGCCTGGATACAGTATTTTAAGTAGCTGTAGCATACCCAATTTTCTTTAGCCAGCTCCTCTTTGTTCTTCTGCCTAAGGAATAGTCCTGTTAACCTTTGAAACACGTACTTAATTTAAAGCACATTGCTAGCGTTCTGTGTGTTTTTGAACCAAGGAAACTTTGATACTAGTTACAGACCTGCTCCATTTTCAGTATTTTATGTGTATAGTGGTTTTGGCAGAACAAATCAATACAACGTTTTCTTTTATATTTGAATTTTTTTTCTTCCTTCCCTTAATGATTGCCACTTTATTACTGCTTCTCTGATAACCATACAAACACAGGACATGCATACAATCCACGGCCCTGCTCCACCGCTTGTATTTTACAGAGATAATTCTTTTCTGCTAGGTTAGTATTAGGTAATTACATACAAAATGTTTGACTTTATAGCTGAGTCTAAAACGATGATCAGCCATAGGCTGAGCTTTGAATTCTTATAATGCAAACTGAGCTTTCAAAGCCTTTACTCAAGTTAAATTTTTTATAAGTTTATGAAATTCTAAGACGTGGTAGGCTTCATCGTATCATGCAAACACTTTTTAAAGCGGAACGGTGGCCACTTTCCCTCTAACAATAGATATCCTTTCCCGTTGTAATTTTCCCCGTTTTTTCGCTGGATCCTGAACAAGCTGTTTACCTCCCCAAGGTTTCTCTACATTTCCATTTACTTTGTTATCAGCAGAAAGGCTGAAGAACAGCTCTTCAGTAATGACATCAATACTGCACACACAGCAAGAGAGGTCATCTTGTCAAAGCTATAGAAAAATCAGATGGATTAGGATGAAACTAGGTGCAAAATAACTTTGATAGAGTCTTTTAATGTAAACAGTTTATCTGTCATTGGGTTCCATTGAAATCCCAGAGTGATGCAGCATGAGTTGTAGCCACAGCAGCATGTGCTTTGATAAAGAGCCCACCTTTCAGTGTTTAAGATCTACAGTCATGTTTTATAATTGTAGGGAAATGTTTTCATTAAGCCATTAATGAAAACAGAAGCTATTAGGATAATACAGTCATTCTCCAACCTTGTCAGTCTATAACCATGAAAAATCCTTTTATGAAGATATGTCTCTTCTTGCTATCTCAGTCCATTTTAATTGATATTCAAATTATTTTATTCTGCACAACACTAGTTGAAACAACCATATATCATCAACTGTGTAAAATGAACACGCCAGCTTCTGTTAGACAAATCTTTGGTAATACGAGATTTGATGGCTGACATGTCTAAGGTCATAACTCACATGGCAATGAAGTAGGTTCATACCATATATTTGTTTATTATCAGCAGAAGCTTTCAGTAGCCACTCTGAGATTTGGGCTGAGCTCGCTGCAGTTATGAGTGAAAAAACCATGGACACCACTGAAACACAGTACTAGCAAAAGCTTTTAACTTGTTCAAACTCACAGAATCTCATTTAATTGTTTCTGCACATGTTGTTATTGTGGAGGACATCCATCAGGGAGGAAGGGGATTAATACAACAGATGATTGCTGTTGAGTGCAGAGTCCTACAGAGCAACAACAGCAAGTTTGTCTAGGCAGGTTGCAACCATGGTCTTACCTGGGCTCTGGGACAGCAGCTGCCCCGACCAGCACAGGAGCTGGGGCATCTCGGTCCCTCTCACTGACTTGCCTTTTCCTTGGATTGCCCAGTAAGCTCTGGCAGCTCAGTGTCTCAAAAACATGCCATCTCAGTAGAGAAAAGAATATGGGGAAGAAGATACTGGCAGGCAAGCAGCCCTGACAAAGGGGGAATGAAATGCCTTAGTTGAAAAGATGGATAAGTGGGCTGCCAGAAGTTCTCTCCTCACTTCCCCACAGTAAGCAGGCCCTTCAAAGCCCCTCAGAGCTATCTTAACCAGCTGCTTCTCTTGGGTTCAGTTTTTCATGCTACCAGCCTCAAAAAGCCATGCTCAGGCAGCCATACCATAAAACATTGTTCACCTGAAGGAGAGGCTTTAAAAACACCCAATGCCCCTATCACTAATTAAATTGAGGTGGAAAAGCCAGTTGTTCCTCAGTACAGCAGTAAGGACCAGCTGCTGGAGATCAGCCCGCCTCTTTGGGGTGGGAGAGAGGAGGGAGATGCAGCTTTCAGTTCACAGGATGGGTCATGTACTCTGCGTGTGTGTGCACGCTTATGCACACATTTTTTGCAAAGGAGTCTTTATTATAAGCATAGAGGAAAAATATATTTCCCCAGGGTCTCTTGCTATGTGTGCCACTTATGCAAAAGCCCTGTATTGTTTTGGCAGCAAGCAGAAGCAGCAGTAGGTGAGCTAATTGATTGACACAAACGTTGTTGTTAAGAGAAAAGCCAGACTTGACCATAGTGTCCTATAAAAATAAGTCTGAAGTCTGTGATATCTGTGGGCCATCTCAGTGCTCAACACTCACTAATCCAGCCACATAGGAAACATTTATCTCCCTTTTCTCTTCAAAAGGAGAGTGTAATTTTTATCCTGCATGCCTTGTGAAGCATTTTGGTAAGGAAAGTGTCTGGCTTTCTTACACTGCCCATCTGCAGAGTCGCTCTTTTGTAAAAGCCCAAGCAAATGTCTCTGAACTTCAAAATCTAAATTCCTGGGAGTGTTTCACACCAGTAAAGGATAGCACTAGTGCTGGCTTTGAAACTGGGGGGGTGGCTGCAAAAGTCTCCTAGGTGGCCAGAACAAGCGTAAAGTAGGTGATGAAAAGGGCATGATAAATCCAGTAATTAGCTTCTGTCAGCCAGAATAAGGGGGAAGAAGTGAAAGTTGATCTCCCCTGGAGATATTCCAGAAGGAGAACAGTAATGAGAACTAAACACCTTAATTTTTCTTACAATGAATGCGTCTGCCACTGTAAGGTTTGCTGGGGTTGCAGGTGCTCCATTCTGTGCCGGCAGGATGAATCTTCCCAGAACGGACCTTCTGCCCGCTTGAAGGGACAGGTCAGGACCACAGTGTGACAGTGCCATTGATTTGGGCAGAGTGTTCTCACAAAGAGCGTGCCTGCTTCACAAAATTACTGATTCTGTGGCAATACTATTACCTATATTTTTTGGAGCGGTGCAATTTAGTAATTGGCTAAGTCATCTGAGCAATGTTCTAAACCAGACCAAGGTCAGCAAAGAGTTATTTCATGAGTGTTTACCTCTGTTACCTCTGTTGCCTGTTCGTAATAGATTTAACATGCCGTATGGATGTAATAGTATAAATTAAAATCCTTAAAGTCTTTAGTCCCACACAGGAAATAAATGGGCAGCATGAACAATAGCAACATCAATTCACATCCTCCAGTGCTGCCACTGCTGGTACTCTTTGACTCTGCCCTTGTATCTCTCAAGTCAGGGAACTATTCATTGATTTGGAGGAGGGAAGAGACCAAGGGTAGGTTGGACTCTGAAGGAATGAGGTAAAGGGCTTTGCCACAGAGGAAAGTCTAAGGGCATAAACTGCACATGAGCAGGGTAAATGGGCTGTTTCCGAGATGTCTGCCTATGCTCCTCTCCATTTTGACACAGCAAGCTCTAACTTGTGTGAACATTGCAAAAGTAACAGTCAACCATTGCACGCTAAAAGGACACCTCCTTCTAAGACCTCAAAATAGCAGCACTGTCTGGGTAAGTTCCAGGGATGGAGATACAAAGAATTACTCCCCTGTTCGAAGTGTGAAACTGAGGAATACAGAGGTTGTGGAGACCAACTCCAGCTGCACAGGGAGGTTGGTTGAAGGAAATTCTTTCAATCTAGCCTTTTGCTGCTTAGTTCTTGAGGGAAGCTCAGGGAAGACTTTGTTTCTCTTATAAATGTTGCTTGACCTTTTCTCTGTTTCTTTTGCCTCTTCAAGATTTTTAATCATGTGATAAACATGTTGTAATGCAGCTATGGAGTAAACCCAACAAATAATGGATTTTTTTTTTTTTAATCTATTAGCCATCTGGAGGGTTGAACCAAAGACACATTTTAGAAAAATCACCAAGAAATAAAATAATGGCAAGTACTGAGCTTTATTCCTAGCTAGGTGTTATGTATTTTCAGAATAGGATCATCATCTGCTAAACCTAGGTCATTTGTAATGAATTTGTAACAAATTATTTGCCAGGAATTGATGATTCAAACCAGAATTTCAATGTAGAATTTTTTCCTGAAGCACAGACCACTCAGTACAATTTCCTTAACTTTTCCCATCACTGGATATTTGTTTTTCAAATAAAACAATTCTTAGGGAAAATCAGCCTGGCTCTAGCCAGGAGCTTGGTTCTCTGCCACAGAACTCTGCAATGACCAAGTCAGTTGCTGTTGTCAGGGCAGTCAAATCTGCCAGAGATCATGAGACACTGATTAGTATTCATAAAGCAACTTGAAACATGTTTTGTAGGACTACAGAAGTTGAATCAGGAGAAATTGTACTGCCATACTACACTTTCTGCTTTGGTCAGTAGAGGAGTCAAAATCAGTACAATTAGCAGCTGTCTGGGGTTAACTTCCCCAGGCAGCCAGCGCAGGTGAGCTGAGTTGGCCAAAGGTGTTTTGCGTACCAGGTGATGTCATGCCCCCATAAAAGGGGGTGGGAGGGGAGGTCCACACAGTTCTGAGAAGGGTTGAGTTTTGGCAGAGCCTTTGGTTTCTTGTTGGGTTGGTGTAGTGCTCTGTGTTATCACCTTGTCAGGTTGGTGCAGCACTCCCTGTTATCACTGTCTGTGTGTTCTGTGCCTGGCTCTGTTGTTGCTCCTGTTGTGCTGTGTCAGTGACTGTCCTTACCCCAGTCTGTGGGGTGCTGTCTGGCTCTTCTCCCAGGGAGGAATGAACAAGTGGTGCTTGATACTTAGTTGCTGCCTGGGGCTGAACCACCACAGCAGCTTCCTATCAAAAGCATTTTTGAGAGTCCAGCCTATATCAAAATTAATGGGGAAGAAAAGCACTGCTTTAAGCTTCTTTGGTCAAGGTACATTGGTGCTGAAGTCCAGGCTGTGCCTAAATCAGGTGTACATGTTATGTGAGTTATCTTTGAGGAAAGTTTGTTCACTGGCAGGTAGCTGTTACAGTTGGTCCTGTAAAGGTCCCCTCAATGTGTAGCATGCACTCAGTGTGTGTAGCTTTTTTTCTCTGTTTCCTAAAAAAATAATATGAAATAGTACTTTGAGTAAGGGAAGTGGCCATGTTTTTCATTGGACTCTTCCTTAGTTTGTTTTCCACCATTGACCTGATCAAAATGTAGGGATTTAGCAAAATATAATGACAGAGGCCCAAATGGTGTTGTTCAATTAAAAGCAGTTCACTTACATCAAGGATGAAGGTGACTCCTCAAGCCAGACAGACTGGTTTAGGTTTGGTCACTTGAACTCTTGTTCTTTATTTTATCCAGCTTCCACAGCACCAACTGAAATTAATTTTCCAGTATTTCAAGTATTCTTGAGCATCTCTCCATGAAGCCATGAAGGTTACTGCATTGCTCAAAGCAACGATGAGAAGCTCTCTGTGGTTCCTACACAGCAAGAGTTCAATGAACCATTCTGATTTGTAGATACCACATGCTTGGTGACTTGATATTTCAAAAAGTGGATCTTAGATGATCCATCCCACGTGTTTGGCTTCTGAAGGAGAAATATTCCTTTTTGTAAAAATACAACATGATGAGGAGAGTATCTTCACCATTGCTTTTGATCTTCGATACAGTAATGTTGGTCTTTCTGTCCTTGAGGTGAGCCTGACCTGGAACATCACACACAGAATCTCAAATATAGGGTTGCCAACTTCATGTCAAATGCAATTAGCAGGAAGAAACAGATTCTCCTCTGTTGACATTAGGGGACAGGTAGAGGAGAGTGTAAACAATGAAGTAAAGAATGAAAAGGAAAAAAAAAAAAAGAGAGCACAGCACACATATTTATACATGTATCATCACGTACTCATCATTGAGCTTTCTGATTCCCAGCACAGTTCTGGATGGTTTGTTTGCTGCACACTACATTCTCTCTTCCAACTGTTTCATTGCAGAATCAGAATACAATACGGTGCAGTCAATAGGTAGTGGGTTTTGGTTGGTTATTTACAATCATAGGTAAGGCATTCTGTATAAGAGCATGGTATAACTTCCAAGACAAACCTATGAAGATGTCTATATATATATATATATTTTAAAAAAAACCCTCATCTGATGTGAAAAGTTGTTTTTACTGGACCCTACAAAGTGTCTCTTCTACATGTAGAGGGTAGAACAGCGTGGTGGTTTGGAAACTTGTGTTCAGTCGCTTAGCTATTCACCCAAGCATAGGAGCTGGTTAGAAAGTGGGAGATTAACCTAAGTGAGTTTTGCAGCAGCTAATTGAAACAGTTGAAGCATGAAGGCCTTGCTTCTAGTGCCAGCGTGTTTGATGGCATGAAGATGGCATCTGTCTCACCCTAAGACTTTGAGGCTCATCGAATGCCTCAGGCAGCTGATCGGTGCTTCTGAAGCAAGAGGTTGAGGATGCGTTTTTAAAAAATACTTTTTTGTCTAATCTCATTTTCTTGAAGCTAATACTTTTCCCTTAGAATCCTGGATTTTCAGTTATGCAATGGAAAATACGTATTTTATTTGTGTAGCAAACACTTCCCCCTTAACACCTGACCAAAAATCTAATTTGCCTTCTACAGATGTCAATTATTTACCTTTGATGTTTTTGAGTCAGCCTCTTGTCAGTTGATTCTCCTCAGGTCTTTGGGTTGTGGGAAAGTTGTAGTAACTGGCACACTACTTCTGGTTCTCATTATCCAAAAGCCAATCTGACAATTGATAGTGATGAAGAAAAGCATAATTTTTCACATTTTGCTGTCCTTTTGCACAGTCTATAAGCAGTTTGTGCTTATTTCCACGATTAATCTTTTGTGTAATAGTTAAATACCTGCTAACAAAATAGCTTTGAGGGCATATTCATGCTGCAGATGATATAAAGCATGGTGCAGGTGGTTCTTGAACAAAACAAATAGCACCAAAATCAGGGGTAATGCAACATAAGAGGTAAGAGTCATTCACAGTTATAAAAGTCATGGGAAAACATCCCCGGGCAAGTACTCTCTGGTGGATGATCCTTTGTATTTTACTGCTTTTCATGTATTCTTCATCTTCTTCCTTCTTATCCGATGCTAGAGTCAGCTGTTGAAATAAGGTCTTAGAGAGCAGAGGCACAATTATGGAAAGGCCATAATTGTAAAAAAAGAAATCAGAAGGAAATTACAATTTAAAGTGGAATGATTGTCTAGTTCACTCTGGCTTCCATTTTCTAATCATCCTAAATTATTTTAATGCATATTTTCAAGCTCAAAATTAGCAAAGGTCCCATGATGTAATTCTCCTAACACCCATTGAATATTACATTATACCAGTTGAATTTCATTCCAATCTTTAGCAGCATCATCTCCCACTCAGGGCACGTGCATCATGTTTTAGGGACCTCCTACCTGCTCTGTTTCTAGATGGTACTTTTAATATATGAAGTGTAGGAATAGTTGTGGAGTTAAAACCAGTTTCTTACTTGTAAATGCCTAGCAATATAAAATTTAAAAAAATAACTCTTAAAACAAGTTTGTCTTTGAAATATCTTAAATTAATAATCAAAAGCTCACATCAAGACTAAAACAAATCAAGCTCAGTCATGAAGATGAGAAACAGGAATTATTAACTGAGTAGCGAGGCTGATGGAGGCTCAATGAGATCATTTTGTTCAAAGATTAAAGGCGATGAACACTGAAATAGTTGAGGAGGATGGCTATGAACACATCTGACTAGAGCTGCTAAATTCAGTAATGATCAAAAGTTAATTATCAAAGCAGAGAGAACTACTCAACACAGATGATTTGAGTCAATAGCTAAGCAGCCCAGAAAAAAAGTAATTTGGAAGAAGTATTTTCCTATAATGAAGTTATATAAAAGACGTACATTTCAAAGAAACCTGCCTAAAACAAGATTGTATTCTTCCTGATCAGAGAAAAATAATTAGCTCTAATTGACAGACCTGCTGCACACCAAATATTTTCAAACAATATGTTTCTGCATCAAAGCTTAATGTGTAGAGTTACTCAATGTCACTTTGATTTTTGCCTTCCTTTATCTTCTGCCACTGGGCATGCTCATGATATCTCAACAAATACGCTTTGAAAAATGAATGAGCAACACCTACAAGAAAAATAAAAGCAGAAGGCCAGATCCTGCATTTCTTTCTCAGATGGAATCCCTCACATGAGTTCTGTGCTGTGTTTAACATCACCGTGGTCTCACAGAGGGGCAAACTGAATCATTTGTAATAGGAAATGGCCAGTTGCTTAATTCTCCATCATTAAACTGTGCTGGCACGTGAATTAACCTGAGCATTTGCAATATTCATCTAAACCTCTGTATAACTGAGGATGTGTGTGAAGGACACTATCCCTCCAGCACGTGCCTTTTCTTCAGAGCTAGCAAAGTGCCTTCACCCAGTAACAAAGGGCAAAAAATGTTGACATTTTCCATGAAAAAATATAAGGAAAGATGTGCTAGAATGTTCAGGTCAAAGAAAATAATATATATCTATAATTCCTTCTTCCTAAAGCTGCCACATTTCTTTCAGAGTAAGCAGTTGCCATCAACGTAGCTAAGTAGTCAGAAATCAAGCATCCAGTTTAGACTCAGCTCTTTAATATTCTATGACTTTGACATTGCCAGTTCTCACTGCCTGAAATATCTTCATCTTCTTTAATCTTTCATGTAAACAGTTTAGCTCACACCATCACGCACATGCTCTCCAGAATATCTTCTGCTTTACTTTGTATTAGAATCGACTGCATTTTTATTATTCACTTGTGATCCTAGACACTCTCCACTTCTGTTTTCTTTATTGGTATTTTGTTATCAGGTTTTTTGTAGTGAATTTTGAATAATTCAGGGGAAAAAAAACCCAATCTAGATGCAAGTTTCACATGCTTGAACTCAGAATTGTTATAGTCCAGGTATTTACTGTATAGAAGGGTCAAGCAAAATATCACTGTATAGTCAAAAAAACTCCTCTGCCTTTGTGGAAGACTGTTTTTGAGCTTTAAAAATAGTTCTGGTTCCCTGCAGGATGGGACTGAAACTTGGCATTTAGTGGGAGGCTTGGGAAACCAAAATGCCATTTTTCATGGCATTATAATCCATTTTAAATGAAGCATTTGTGTGTTGTTACATGTAGTTTATTACTCAGAAAGATTTCTTAATAACAGGCTTCTGACTTCGTTTGCACGTGGCAGCTGAAAAAAGGGAGATTTGGGAGAGTATCATTGGAAAGATGCACAACTCACATTATCTCACTAATGAGGCAGGGACCCCATTTCATCATAGGCTTGTTTGAGAGGACATAATTAGGTTTGGGTCTGTAACACTTACTTGTGCAATCTTAAGCTTAGCATTTCCTGAGGTTTAAGTGTTTTATTTAGCAACCCTACTGTACAATTAATATAATTGTTTCTTCTTGTGCATTCATTGATTTATTCTTTAGATGGAAAACATAATCCACATAAAACAAACACATTTTTCTTTGCATACTGGGAACCAGCCCTGAAGATTGCTGTTGCCCCATTGTAGCTTGTACAAGTATCTCATTCTTTCTCCCAAATTTTGAACTCATTATTAGGGATTTCTGTGGATTTAAACCTAGATTTTATCTTTACTATGATTGGAGGCAAAAGTGCCAAAACAATAGGTATTTTGAAAAACTAACCCCATTGTAGAGCCCAAAGGAAAATTCATCATGGCAGAATTTGGAACAGAGTTATGCAGGTCCCAGATGTTTCAAAAGTTAGTCAGTTTTCATAAAGGATTAAATTCCTCAAGGGCTTATGTGAGCGTTTTTCAGGACCACTAATATTAGCAGTTCCTATGTGGGAACCATTTTATTCCCATCCCTTGCATAGCAGAGGCTAAAGTTCCTCACCAAAACCCTTCTCTTCAATTTTTGGTAGGCTTTATAAAAATATCTCTGAAGGCAATTAAGCACTAAAATTTTCCTTAGTATAACAGGCTTATGGATCAGTTGTCTTAATGCTGCCTTTCACCGCTATCCATGCTTGTAATCTCACTAACCATCTGACCGCTTTCCACATTTAAATCTATTACAGTCGGGTTCTGCAAACACTAGGAGGAATTCTCTGAAATGATACGACAGCACGAGTTTATCTGAAGCTGATATTTCGAGCCCTCCTGCGTTAAAACGTTATTTACCTATTCTAACAGAAAAAGGAGGGGTGCAAGGTTGGCTCAGATTACGTAATTATGCCACAGAAGCATTAAAACAAAAAAAAAATCTCCACTGAAATCTCGAGCAGCTTAACCAGTGTGATAGACTGGCGCGGCTCTGCCATCGGTGCCCCCAGCTGTGTTGCTTAGCAACATTTTAATTCAAGAAGAATCGAAGGAGATGAAATCCCTGTGGAGAGGGAAACAGAAATAAGAGGGCCGTTGACAGATGATCTGAGTTGTTTCTTCTAATATACTGTGAAGATCACTGGCTCTTTTCATGAATGATAAATGGACTGTACACAGATCAATGGGTTCAGCAATAAACTGGAACCAGGCTCCATGTCTGAGGTGGTGCAGGCCGAGAGGCCCAAAGATTTACTCATTTAGATGATTTGGAGTGTGTTTTCTCAAAGGTTTCACGAGGGGAAATTGATCTGAACATTTGGTCATCCCTTGCCCTTTTCTGTTGTTGGCAAATAAAAACTGTTTTGGAAACAGAGTCTGTTCTTCCCTCTATGTTTTCCTGTTGTTCTTGTTCTAGATATGGACAGATAGCTTGTGACAAAGGGGCCAGACCTCAGAGTGGGAAATGAAGTAATCCGCCTGACTGAGTGGTTCCTAAACACTCATGGCCATTACAAATAAACAAACCACACTAATATCCCAAACTGGGGCAGAAGTATTCAAAACCTGTAGCACCATCTGGAAGGGCTCAGCCCCTGCAGCCCTCCGCTTCAGTTATGGTGGGCTGCCAAGGTGTGAGCTTCTGAAGAGCATCCTGATGTTTCTTGTGGCTTGGTTGTGCTTTGGTGTATTGCTTAATTGTTTGTTTCCCCCACCCCTCTTCTGTTTACAGGCTGCTGAAAAGACAAAATTGAGAAACATTCCTGTAAAGTAAGTTATTTTCATATCCATTTGAAAATGCAAGTTTAACAAAGTTGTTGTATACAATCACTGAAAAGACTAGGACAGTAAGAAGGGCAATGAGAGAGATAATAGAATTCAAGTTACCCCTAATCATAGCTATAAAAAGGTCAGTATCATTGAGGAAAGTGTTCGATTTCTCATGTGTCCCTAATGATTGCACTCCCCAAGTTTCATCCACTTTCCATAAATTAATGTGTTGTCTATGAATAGCTGCCAAATAATATCAGAATCATACTCAATACATAGTGCTCCTAGCCTTGGGGAGGTTTGTACATGCTAAAAAGATTATGATTTTTAATTGCAATCCTTGAGAAGGTCTGACAGGGGGGAAATAACTAGGAATGTGCCAAATGATTTCTAGACACATGGGAATATTTTGCACCTATGTATCAAGCCTTTGCCATCCTGTTGATTAAGAGCTCTTTCTCACTCCGTGTGTGTGTCTTTCTCACACCATACACACACGTATGTTTCTGCTCTTTACAGTAGGGCTCTGTGAAGGATGAGCAAGCTACCAGGGAGCAATTTCCAGGGCATTTTATGAGAAGTTCTTAAATCTTAGGGCACTAGCAGCAACGCTTAGCCATATATCATTGAATTAAGAAAGTTGCTATATAGATGTCCTGGGTGTTTGAGAAAAGGCATTTTCCCTTAAAGCTACCAGCAATCAGGGATTCTGTTTAAATAATGAATACTTCAGTCTTAATGGGCTCTTATGTACCAATAAAACACATATTTTTAGCTATTGTAGGTGATCATTGCAGTTTAACTAAGTCCTAGTAACTGTATATTCCTATTACAGACAGAGAAAATGTTCTTATTTTCATAGCAGTTTGCTGATCATGCTGGCTTTTGGACTGGAGTGATTTTCTATTTGTAAGAACATGCACTGACAGGACTCACAAATCATTGTGTTTTAGCACACATCATAAAAGAATACAATTCCACTTCTCACTTGGCTTCCATCACATATAGTCATTTACATCTTATAAAGTGAATGCAAAAGGTGTATGGATGCTCCTTAGAGTGATTAGGCAAGATGCAAGATAGTCATAAATCACTCTGTTTTTATTCAGCCTGATAAAAATTAGAAACAGGATCCAGCAGGGACCTGGTAGCACGTGAAACTTCTAATAAGGCAAGGGACCTTTCTTGCCTATAGGGCTAGTTCAAATTCAGTGCAAGCTGAATTAGTCATTGTTAGCTGCTGGTTGTTTAATAGAGAATGTGAAATGAGCTGTGTTTTCACCTCACCTTCTAGAAGATTCAGGAGTTGCAAGGTAGTGAGAATCCTAGGGAACAACTCCAAAATGATCATTTATCACTCATTCACTTTTTTTTTTAATATTTGCAGTCTAATTCTTAGGAATGGCTCAACTGAATTGAGTTTTCCCATATATAGGAGAGATACTGAGCCTTGTAGTCATTAAACAGCGTGTATGTGACACTGATGGCTAATTAATCCACCAGAAAGATTTGGGGGAGGGGAGAGGGTGATTTAGGTTAAATCACTCCTTTATGGGACTTGAGTAAGTGTAACATTTTGGAATGGAAGCAGGCCAGATGGACAGTCTCTCTCTTTCCACCTACATGTGCATATTTCACCCTGTCATGTTTCCCCCAACTGGTTGTTTAACTTCTCTGACTACGTTCATGGTGGCAGCTTCAATTAGTACCCTAGGGAATCCATTATACATATTAATTACACTCTGCATAACAAAACAGCTGAAAAATCTGCCGAGTAGTTTTCGGTGACATGTAACTATTTAAAGTACCTGTATACAGCAGCGATTGCATGCTAAAATATTACCTCTCTGGGCAAAAGTAAGAGTAGTGCCTTTAAAATAGCAGTGGTAGATATGGAGCATTTTTATAAGCATCACAGCCACACTTAGTTCGGCTCAGGCTTGTCTAGCTTTTAGTTGTTGCTTTTGTAGATCTCAAATGTCAAAGAGAATTTCACTTGAATTTTAATGTTCTTCAGCTATGCAAAATAAAGTTAGTAGCTTCCATTGTCATAAGGCCTGAAAGCTGTACAGATTCCTTCTACCATATGTGACTTATCACATACATTTTTAAAAACACATTTCTGTTATTAAGACATATGTGATAGTACACTTTTGCAAATGTGAATTGCTTTTGGCTAAAAGCCATGCACTAATAAGTTGCATTGAATCTAACTGCATTTGACATCTGTTACAATATATATATATTTTACATGTATAAATATATATATAAAAAATATCCGCAGTTTTCATTAGCATAAAAATATTCCTTGTTTTTATGTTGTGCTGACATATTTCTTGTGTCCCAAAACTGGAATCAGACTACCACTCCCTTTTAAAGACTATGGATTATCTGGAGTCCTTGGACAGGACCTCATAGTGCCACTATTTATCATATCAGTTTAGGAGCATGACAAAGATTTCTGTAGAAACAGTCTATTTACTTTTCCTTATTCAGTTTATTAATGTGCTGATTTAATGTTTGGGAGTAAGTTTACTCTTCTTTTTTGTTGTGTTGAATCCCTCCAGAATGTAACACTTACAGAGGGGAAAAAACCCAAGGAAGCTTCCTTACTATAGCTCAGTAAAGCAGCCAAGCAGCTGTTTTCTTAATGTCCAAGTGTCTATAGGTGCTTAGACTAACTGGTGTGAACTTTCTGACAGCCAAAGTAGATGCAGGTGGCTTTTGGCTCCTTCAGAATAATTGTTCTTAATTCTATGTTGCTTGTATTGTGTGCAAGAAACAACACAACCATAGGAACTCATAATTATGTATGGGTAGCATCATCTTAGATATTACTATAAATAAGCACACAGAATATAGCTAAGAACTCTCCGTGTCTGCAGAACTGATTTATTTTTAATAGTGAAGCTACTTTTCCAAACACGTAAGACCCTGTTCTGACTGTATGTGGCACTAAGGTGGCCCTCATAACTTCAGAATCCATTACATTTAACTTACTTATCCTCTCCCACCCTTGTCATATAAGGAGCACTTGTTTTCTCCCATTGTTTTTATCCATATTTACACTGAGAGTCTGCAGTAAAAAAGGGGTGTCCTGGATGCAAAGTCCTAGACACTTTATTTACCATGCTTCTCCTACCCCAGGTCTGAAAGAGGTAATATGACTTAAATGTTACCTGCTGAAGGGTTGACAATTTCTGAAGAGCTGTTGCATGAGAAATGGTTTTGAAGTAGGACATGTCCAGAGGAAATAATCTTCTTTATACCCTGTGATGTGATGGAAGAGGGGGAGAACAGAGATATCGTTCAAATTCAATATCAGCTTTGTACCAAAACCAAATTGATGATCACTCTTCCCAATTTTTTTCCAGACTTGAGGAGGCAAAGGGAGCCCACATCAGCATAGAGCCTAGAGGAATCATGTTCATAGAATCATAGAACCATTTTGGTTGGGAAAGACCTTTTAGATTATTAAGTCCTGCCTCTAACCCAGAACTGCCAAATGCAACCACTAAACCATGTCCCTAAGCACCACATCTATGCATTTTTAAAATATGTCCACAAATGGTAACTCAACCACTGCCCTGGGCAGCCTGTTCTAACCCTTTTGACGAAGATTTTTCTTATGTCCATTTAAACCTCCCCTGGCACAACTTGAGGCCATTTCCTCTCATCCCATCGCTTGTTATTTGGGAGAAGAGACCAACACCCACCTGGCTACAACCTCCTTTCAGGTAGTTGTAGAGAGAAATTAGGTCTCCCCTCAACCTTTCCTCCAGGCTGAACAGCCCCGTTTCGCTCAGCCACTCCTCATAAGGCTTGTTCATGTTCACCTGGACCACATCGCTTGTTTTTTAACAGTGGGTTGAGCTGTCCGATCCCCTCAGATTTGGGCCTCACTCACAAGTACAAATATGCTTGGCAGGCTGTAAATTAATATAGACTGAAGTTCAGCCAACCCAGTGCTTTATCTCTGCCAGGAGTAGAAGGTGGAGGAAGAACAACAACAATTAGGGAGCTGCACACAGCTTTTTACACTTCCATAACTGCATGTCCCATGTTTAGGAGGTACCAATGGGCTTAAACTCCATGCAAACTCTCTTTTGAAATGCTTATAGTTGTCGCATTGAGCACCATACTGTGTGAAAATACACTGTCTGGTTTGTTTAAAACCTTTTCCCTCATATATTCACTGGAATCCACACAAGTAGTTATTCTTACACAAAAGAGCAAATGATTACTCACTGTTCTTTCCTGATATTACATATCTCTGTTGTATAGACCAAGGAGTCTTCCCACTCAAAAGCGACTAATAATGCTGCTTTCCCTCTTTAGTCTGTGGACCCACCAGTGAGCTAATACAGATACAAAGCAAGTCTCTGCAATTGGGAAAGGAAGGCTGTGGGTCTACTAGTTGGGCAGAGACAGTGGTTAGGATGATAAATAGTTTCTTTTCACTGTTTTCCATATTAAAGAGATAAGTTCTTTCCATGGTAGTGCCCTTCTGACTAAGGACTCTAAAGAAATTCCTCTGATGTCCTTTGTGAAAATTGCCAAATGGATTCCTTGGGAAAATGTGGGCAGGTGAAAGAATGATTTGGCTAAACCTGATGCCATCCAACACTATGAATTGCAACAGTTTTGTAAGAGAGAAATTAGATTGCTAAAATGGAAAACGAATGCTTTTAAGTGTGGTGCAAGTAGTCCATAGCCTGCTGTAGAACTGTGAGAATATCAGAATTGACTTCTGGCTTCAGGGAAGAAAACATTGCCTTCCTTGAGTGTCCTTTATACTCTGCTTTTATAGTCCCATTAAAAATCTTCAATAGAAAGCAATGGCATTTTCCCCAAACACCTGCATATGCTTAAATTTGCTGTATACTTAATGACTTCCAGATACATGTTTGGGGATTATAGCTTGTGTTAAAATCCCACTGCTTTTTATATTTTCAAAATATATTTGTTTTCCATCAACCACAAGTTTGTTAACCAGAAATACTTCTGGTGTTTATTGTCTTTTCCTGCCATAAAACTCGTCTTCTCCTCGGAAGGGCATCTGACTGGGTAGGGTTTTCTGTCCCAACCATCATTGGAAATGCAATCCATTAACATTTGATATCTTGACATTTCTATTGACCTCTCATTTGCAAAGCGCAGTGGTATTTTTCGTGGCCTTTTCATCCTTGATTATACATGGAATAGGAGTGACTGTTTCTACTGACTGCACTTTAAAAATATCTTTGTTTCACCAGCTGGAGTGGCACCTTGTTTTTGCCTCCCTGGATAGACCTTATTCTGTATGGAAGGTCTGAGGTCTGAACAAGTCATGCGGAGCCAGAGGATTTTCTTATTGACTCACTAAGCGGGAGGGTGAGCAGGTCAGACTCCGAGGGTCAGTTAATGTATGCTGTAATAGCAGTAACCATAAACAGATCTTTCACTCCCGTTGGCAAAAGTGCAGGCCAGTGGGCTAGGTCTGAAGGTTGTTTTGTTTTTAACCTATCAAATCATGCACTTGTAACCAATAGAGGTGTGGAAGGGGCAGAGTGCTGTTGATACACAGACTCAGCTCTTCCAATGCGGGGTCTCTCCTGTCCTGTGTATGTCATGTATAGGTTTAAAAGGCCTCCCATTTACGGAGAGCTGTATCGGAGGATGGCTGTACATACATAGATATACGTGTACATATACATACATAGGTGCATGCATAGGCATCTTTGGACCACAAGTGGCTATGGACATTTGTGTATGTGCACCTAAAGGACATTTGCTTAAGGACTCAAACCACTTTTAAAAGGACAAAGAGCCCCAACCTGCTATAACTCTCATTTTCAGTAAAACTCCCAAGCAATTTCCACACCACCACCTGTTAGTCTCTGTTTCCAAACCTTCCCATTGTTTCTCATCAGACTATTTCTGGTGAACTATTAAATCAGGCAGCACCAATTCATTTCATTCTAAAAATCTATTACAACACAGTGCCTAAACTGCCTCCCCATATTCATTTCTCAAAGAAATCCCTTCATATTTATGCTTTAATACTTTAAGTCTACCATGCAAAAGCACTCAAATCCCCAGTAGAAATCCAGGAAAAAGCCTGCTTACAGGCAATTATAGACAATGTTCTTTAGCCCCTGATCCTCCTAGGCTGTCCACTTAGGCATCTGCAGAGTGGGGAGTTTGGTCAGTGGGATCAGTTTATTGCACCAGCAATTAAGTCCCTCTAAAAATTCACAAAAACCCCAAATGCCACCAATTCTGCAAGTTAGGCCACGTGGTATGGACATGCAGTACTCGGCAGGGTCAGCACCTGGATTATCACCATGAAAACCAACACCCATATGCTCCTACTGGTTTCCAGTGAGTTTAACTGGGAAGAGAGCGGAGGGGGTGAGTGGCTGTGTTTCCTCAGCAAAATGTGAACTCTAGAAATGTTGCGAGGGATTATTTTACTCTTACAAGTTAAAGGTTAGTGTTGGAAATGGATTAGAGAACTGCCGCTTTTAAACTGTTTGCAAAGAAACGTACATATTAAATCCTTTTTGATGATATCGCATTAATCCCTAAATACTGATTTTTATGTAAATTTTGACTCTTGCAAAGCTCTGACAATTCAGCTATCCCCATGTGGTTTTATCAGAGATCAATTGCTCCTTTAGATCTTTTTTTTCCTTTTTGCAGTACCTTCTCCTTTATTCCAAAGTCATCACAGCAGCTGGAAGATGTAGTACTTTAGACATAAAATAATAACTCTATTTAATATTTTACCTTTATTTTCTGAATTTGTCCCTCTGACACATCTTGTTAGATATATTTTTATCAGTCCAAAGGATAACCACAGTAGGGCTATTTTTATTTCTAGGGAAATGATGCATGATAACTACTGGCAGGGCCCAAAACAGTAAATCAGTCCTGTTCCAACCACAGAATGTATTAAAAGTCTGTAGCCTGTGGTAATAAGTTATAATTTAGTTGACTCGCAGTTTGTTTGGGCTTAAAACTGTACAAATGAGTCACACTGGCTAAGTCCTGGAATATAAAATAGTTTGTGCTTTATTAAGGTTTTCAGCTACTGCCACAACAGGTACCTGGAGAGAACACGCATTTTTCAAATGGGCGCAATACATTTTTATAGCGAAATGCTTCCGACTTGATTGTATAATTTATAGGAGATGGTTAAATTACCACACGTCCTGTGTAGTGCACAATGTTTGCTTACAAGACAATGAGATGAACAGACTCTGAGAGCTCATTCATCTAATCTCTTACAAATCTGAGCACGCACCATCAATACCAAGCACCGCTGGCTGTATCCAGCCACGAGGCACCCCTCAGCTGCCAAGCCAGGCAGGTTACTGAGGAGCCATCGCAGAGCTTCAGACAGCTAAAGAAACCATCTCTTTCATGTATTTTTATTTACATGTGCATGCCAGTTGACCAAAACTAATCAAGCATTTGTGTCAAATTTGCCAGGAGTCTCAGAGCTGGACAAACCCAAGTCTTTTCATTTTAACTGGTCACTTAGGTTATTTTTTTAAAACAAAATTTTTATACCTTCCGTGTGATACAACTTTTCAAGGTTAAATTTAGGTCAGTTTTTAGAAGTTGAGAGAAAGCGAAAATTTGAGCCAAACAAAGGCTTTTTTTTAATTGCCTGATTCCTTCTTGTGACAGAAAAAGTGAATTAAGGTCAATTTTTTTTTTTCCACTTTTAGCATATGTTTGTTACTGATCAAAGGAGTACGCATTCTCTCCTCACTCATACTGCAGTTTTGATCATTTTAGATTTTATACTTGTCTTTCTGGTATTATTTTTAAGTGTTTATTCAAACAGTTCATCTAAGTATTTGCTTTGGGCATTGAATTAAGTAACAGCTGTTTTCCAACTACCTGTGGCCCTTAATGCTTTAAAAATGTCCTTCTGAGCAATGAAGATACTGCAACCAATGAAAAAATGCTAGAAAAACTGAAGAAGGGGCCTAATCTTGGTATAAACAGGAGTACCTGTTCTGGTAGTTTTAGGACAGCTGTCTGAATCCCTCATAGGAACCAGCCTTCAGAGGTCATACCCCTGAATTTCACTGTTATACCGTTTTTGTGCTGCTGTAAGATAAATAACCAGACCAAAACTGTAAGGAGTGTTAGTGTATGTATGTAACCAAATGGTTTATTTAGACTCTAGCATGTGCTCGACACTCTCCAGATGAAGATCCCTGCCTTGGAGAGCCTGGTAAGAGGCAGTGAATAAAATTACCAGGCAGTGCGATTTAATTGAGGCTTTTTCCAATATCTTTGAAATCTATAGGCCTGTGTCTGCTCTCTTGGACTGCAAACTCCGCTACTTTCACTGGCATTTCTCCTATTTTTTCCATGGTGTGAGAGGAGATAATGAAGTTTTCTTGCTCTTTCTGGCTTGTAGCCTCATGGTACTATATCTAGTAGGCTTCCTCTGCCTTGCGGGTTCATGAAAATAGGGCAGAATAAAGGTGGTCCTCCTTGCTATCAGCTTTTATATATATGTAAGTGCCTGCCATACAGCAAACACTCCTTTCCTTTGGCAGTAAGTGGAAGAAAAGAAAAACAGGTGTCTTTCAAGCATTTTTTTTAAATACAAGTACAAAACAATAATGATCTTGTGCTAAGTGAGAGAAGTAGAAGAAAAAAATCCAGTCATTTAGGATCGATGAATACGAAAGAAAGGCAAAAGCTAGATAATGTTTCAGGAAATAACACTGCTACAAGGTTAATTTTGCCTAGTACAACATTTCCTAGTATTGAATTGCCTGATATACTCCCTCAGGGATTGCTCCTGCGCTTGCAATAATTGAGGCTGATTTTATTGGAAAATCACCTCTGGATGAGAGACATACTCTAGAGAGAACTTTGCATGGGTACAAATAGGTTTTTGGTGCCAGTGCCATGTTGCCCAGGCCAGCACAGTTATAGTTCCCAATCTGTCTGTGCATTCAAGCAGCAAATTCATTAGCAACCCTTCTGGCAGGATAGAAAAATAGACATATTAGGGAAATTTACTTTGAATTGTTTTCAAGATTTGTTGGATAACAGTTCAGTAATCAAATTGCGCCTCCTAACAAGAGCATTAAATATTTTTATTAATAGTGGCAGGGAAGCCGCAGATATTCCTTTAAGTGCAGAACACTTTACCATAATGCTATGTGACTTGCAAAGATCATGGATGAAAGAAGACATTAGCATAGTTGGAGCAGGGGTGCTTGTAATGTCGGAGCTGATTTTTGTTTTGTGTTGTATGTCGAGGCTGTGTTGAGTCGCGTAGCGCTCGCGTTACAGATGTAATGTATGTTCCAGTATCGGCTCATCCATCAGACCCTGCCAGTTTGCTGGCTCTTTAATTGCAGAAGCAGGCCGTGTCTTGACAGAGCTGTGCTCTCTCTAACTATGGGACCTAAGTTCAGATGTGTGTAGCGGCTTCCAGGCCTTGTCAAGTGGAAACTGAGCATATTGTAAACAGAGTGCGTTTTGCCTCCAGCTGGGAGGAGGGACACGTGGAGTGCCCGCGTACGAGGGCCCTCCGCTGACCTTGGAGCGACTTTGAGTGTGGGGAGGCTGGAGGAGTGCTGGGAAAAGGCTGATTCAGAGAGACAGACGAGCGAGGAAGAAAAATCAAGGAGATTGGCAAAGGATGGGGGAAAAAAAAATTTCTTAAGAAGGCAGGAAAAATTTTTACACTCAAGGCCAACACCAAGCCCTTCTAATCAGGCTCGTCTGGCCACACACCAACAGTAGCAAGAGAAGAAAACGCTGAATGCAGCTTGTGAGCTGAGGTCTCTGCAAAAGCTAGTGTTCTGCTGGGGGAAAAAAGAGCATGGACTGAATTTATTAAAGAATAAATTACATTAGGCTCCAGGAACTGACAGGGTTAAAAATTAGGATTGTAACAAATAATCTATATACTCTTTCCTAATTCCTGTTGTCTTCGTGATTGTTTCACTGCAAAGAGGAGAGCCACCCTCGACATCAATCATAGTAAGCTATTTAGACACAGAAATAAGTGGCATATGGCTTAGCACTTTTGGGTCTAGCAATCAAGTAGCAACCTTCTGCAATACGACTGTAGTTCGGTTCCCAATGGGCTTCACTTTGATGATTAGATATATTGAGTTCCCTGTGTCATTCAAAGACAGCAGAATTTCATACAAGTTGGTGTTAGCTTCCTCTCACTTCATTTCAATTTTCAATAACCAGTGTCATCACATGTAACAGTTTCTTCGTAATGGAACTTCATGTCGAATCAGATTTATCTTTCAAGTGAAAGAGCACTGTGAAAAGTCTTCTGAAATACTGATCACTGGGAAAAAAACCTTACACAGTGAAAACAGGGAGAGGTTATTTATTTCTCCTAAAGATGCTTAGGTGCCCCATCCCCAGACCATTCAGGAATATTCAGAATAAAAGCTTTAGTATTGCATTTGGGGGAGTGTTAGCATTCTTTACAGCACTTACCCAGGTCCTCACTGGAGTCCCTGTTGCACTAAGGAAATAGAAAATATTTTTCAGTCATATTTGAAATCAGAACTATGATATTTAAAGTCAAGTTCTGTGCAAGTGTAGTTACATCAGAGGATAATTTGGACTTTTAATATTAATTGATCCCTCTGTACTTCAGCATGGCAGCTGTTAAATAGTAATGTGCTTCACTGACACAGAACTGCTTCTTTCCTGGTATTTACCTTCTCTCCATCAGCTCAACCCCTGCCTCTGGGCATTGGGGAGGCGTCTGTACAGGCAGATGGAGGGAGCCAAGTACTCCAGTGCAATGGGGGACAAAGGCATGGGACCTCCTGGAGGTCAGGGTATAGTGAACAGTGGGGAGAAACTCAATGAGTAAACAGCCCTCAATGTTCATCATGCTAAGCATAAGCCAAGTGTCTACCAGCTCTGTCAGGGATATTTCTAGAGAAATCTCCAGCTTTGGAAATCTTCTACCCACACCAGTGCTTGAAGCTATATCCTCCTCAATGGGCTGCGATCTCAGTTCTCCCCTTGGTGCCCCTTTTCCATAAGATCTCCTAAATGGAGGAACTCTTTGAAGGTCCACCTGTGCCACACAACCTGTACATTGAGATTCACCTGGCAGCTTACCAAATAGCACCTCCCATGGATATGGATTATGCCAGATGATATAAAGGCACAAGCAGTGGTTTTAAAAAGGAAATTCTGTGTCACACTTTGATGACAAAGCACTTGCTGTAATTCATAATTAGTCTTAATATGCTGCAAGAAGAGCAACTGCAGACAAATGTTTCACAGCTTTGTAAACCCAACATGTACCAAGCAGCAAAGATGATGTGGCTGTCTGTATCACATATCCAAGACTGCCCATCCCATAGTTTTATTTCTTGGCAGTTTCCTACAATTTTGTGGAATATTTTTTTAATGTGACAAAGTCACTTCAATTACACAGTCATTATAAGTTTTGCCAAGGTTGACTATGGATCGTTTTGTGTTCATTAGAGCACAAAATTAGAATTTTCATTGCAGCAACAGTAAACAGTATTGGCTCAAAGGAGTCAAGCTTTTTTCCCTTCATAAAATCCCGGAGAAGCTATAACTGAGGACTTCCATGGGTTCTGGACAAGATTTTATTTTTTTTTTAACTGCCTTCTGGGTTGTTGGATTTTTTTTTTCTTCTTCCTAGCCCTTGATATATTTATTTAACTGAATAACTAGTTCCCTTCAAAATGATGACGTTGCCACTATGTGCATGAACAAGAAGGCACAGTGTGTTTCTAAGGTTGTGAATATATTATTTCTTCAACTTCTGAAATGCTGTAGCTTGGTGTTTGTCATTTTAGATCCAGCCAGGGTTGTAAAAGCCACAAATGGTTTTCAGGAAATAACCCCATTTCAGAAAATACTTAATCATCTGCTTAAGTCTACCTAAGCCCCATTAAGCTTTCATTTGAATAATCTCGGAGTTTATTAGTTAAGTAATAATTAAAGTTGCTATTTAATATGGATATCTATGATTGAGTCCACTTGTCATACTGATGTAAATATAAATAAATTCCATCCAAACCCATAACTTTACATATGCAAAAATTAAGCAAATAGGAAATAAATCCAGCACAGAGCATAGAAAAAAACCAAAAGGGTTTCCAATATAGTCCAGGCTTTCAAAAGCTGTCTGGAACAAATAAAGAATAGGACTGCCTCTTCTTGTCTGTATCTAGAAAAATAAGTAAGATGTGGAAAAGCATCTTGGAAAGATTACATTTTTAGCTTGATTTTTATGGTAATTTCTTTTAGGTTAATTTAACCTTCTTGCTGATTTAGCTCACTGGAAACAATAGTGTATTAAGTAGTGGAATGCAGCTTAGTAGAAATATAACCAAAAATGTCTCATCTGCTATGTTTGTGGGCTGAAGGTGAACCTACGCTACTCTACCTTCCTCTCCATGGTTTAGGATTAGGGAGCTTGTGTGCGGCTCCTCAGCTGTGCCTCACTTGGAGGAATTTCCAGGCTTTGTTTTTAACCTAAGGTGCATTTACAAGGAGGAAGAGGCAATAGAGGCTCTTAACAGAACTTCAACAGACATCCCCATCAGAGCTTGCACGGCAGCAGTTCTCTGCTGTCCTCCTACAAAACCATGGAGTGCGTGCTTCTCTTTGCATGTGTCATGCTTGTGTCTTGCCAATGGAATGCACAGTCCTTAGCAATTTATTTTTTTTTTTTTAAGATATAATACTCCATGATAATGTCATTCAGGATAAGATATGTCAGCAAATGCACTGACAGGCTTTATCAGTTTATACCTCTGAGCAAAACCTGGAGCTAGAGTGAATGGGAACAGCAGACATACAGCAGAGGCATATCTCTTCCTCTCAAAGAAATGTGTTTAACAAGATTATGTACTATTTCCATTCCAAATTTGCAATTAGCACCCCATGAACATAAAAGAAAATCATCCAAGTGGTAGATAAAGTGTTAGATATATGTAGTTAGACTTTTGAGATTAAGCACACTATTAGATATGTGGTAGCACAGCTACTAATCTGAATAGTATGAGAGCTCATTAAAATACGGTTCTCCTATTAAACCTGTGAAGTGTGCATGTTTGTGCATGCATGGGTGTGCATGCAGGAATGCAAATTACGAAGTGGCAAGATTAGCAAATTGTGGATTGTGGAAGTCCTACTGTATATAGTAGATTTTTTTTCCTTCGAAGCAGTTTGATTCTGCAACTTTATTCTCAGCCCTATAATTTTGCACTAGCTGGCATAAATTAGCAAACTAGAAGTCTAAATATATGTGTCTGATGTGCCTCTCAAAAGAAATAACAAGACGAACACACACGGTGAAACAGGAGTAGTATGTGTAAAATATTGATGCTTTTCTGCACATAGGTTACATTTTAGTCAGGGAAAGGAAAGAAAAATCCTTCAATTGCCGTTTATCTGTGTTGTTTGTGGTCTGGAGTTCTCTGAATGTATTTCTTTTTAACTTCAAGGACTTTTCAGTCTGTAAAGAAACTGGCAATGCCAAGCATTCCTTCTCTACCAAATGTGATAATTTCTGAATCCAGACAGTGGTTTACTTGCATTAGTGTGCTCAGTGGTCTGGTGGAAATCAGTAAAATGATGAGGTGCAGTGAAGGGGGGAGGCGGGCCTTCCGCATTTATTTATTCTGGATAAATGGTGCCCATTAATCTATCAGGAAAATATGGAATTAGCAGGGAAGAAACCACAGTTGCAAATTTGGCAGTTGCTAGCGTGCACAGATGGTCTTTCAGTGTTTTAAGATTTTCCAGTCTTTTGATATTGATACCGACATTGAAAAGTAGCCCGTGTATTGCTAATGTTTGTCTATAATAGCCACAGAAAAACAACGTTGTGTGTTTTGGATTGTTCCATCTCCTCTCGGTGTATTTGCATAAAGTTTTTAAATCTTAAAGGTAAACTTCTTATGCTCTGTCTGTCTGGTTATTTTAAGAGGCATAATTGGAGTGTGATTTCCTAAAATAAGACAGCCAGCAAGTCAGTATATCCAGACAAAGGCATTAGGAAGAAAGAGACTCTTGCATGTGAATTCTGTTGAACAAAGTTTGCAGGTTGGTAGTGCCAGTGGCTTTCCTATCATTGCAGACAGTGTGCTGCTTTGTAAAGTGGTGTTCTCAAAACCAGGATGTTGAGTCCCTCCTTGATAGAGCATTGTTTATTCTTATTCTGCTGACAAGCAGTGTTTTTCAGTCACTGTAGCTTCACTGAAGCTGGGAATCTGACCCTGGCAATGTCTACATTCAATGTTTCAGGGCATGAAGTCAAGAGGGAAGGATAATGTCATCTGCTTAATTTACTTTGGGAATGTTTGGTTGAGTCTTTAAGACCTTGTTGAAATATTTCACAGAGGAAATCACAGAATAGTTCTTGCCAACTTTACTTTGAGTTTATTCTCAGCTGGCCCAGAGGATACAGTACCTTAATGACTGTTCTGAAATGTGACTTTTGCAGTGCTGTAGTTGTGTACACTACCTATGTGTGCACAGGACAAAGATGGTTTTGACCACAAACAGCCCAAGGTGCTTTGTATTAAAAATTTTTGGGAAAAAATAAATAGAAAAAAAAACATATTTCAGCACACCAAAAATTTTTATCTGGTGAAAAAAGATATGAGGTTCAAAAGTGAGGTGAAAGTTTTCAGTGTGTGGCACAAGCACCGTATGGCTCAAATCTCCAGTGTCTCCAGGTGCATAGGTCTCACTTATATAGATCTGTATATAGATAGATACGTACATACATACAAGTGTACATATGTAGACAGACAGATACAAATGTCTAGATACAGGAAGCTCAAACTACAGGACATTAGTTATGCTTCTAAGGCTTTTTTGTCTTGCCAGTATCTTCCAATGAGATAAATATTTCTGTGAAATTAAATATTAGGAGCTAACAAGTACATTTTCTAATCACTGTTCAGCAGCAATCTTCCTCAGCATCTGTGTGGATACCATAGAACACACCTGGAAGCACCTTGCTGCTTCAGACAATAGTTCCTATCTTTGATGCACATAGCCAGATTTCATGTGCCACCTCAGAAACAGAACTCAGTTTTGTTTTACAAGCAGGGATGCAAAATGTAGAGTTTTATGTCCCAGCTTGCCAACAGCCATCTTGGGTAAACAGGTACTTTAGTTTAAGTCATACCTGTCACACAGGGCAGAATTCTTAGATATATTTTGCAAGCTATACTTTTATTTATTCATCCCAAGTGAACAGTTGCCTTTTCTGCAACCAGCTGATACTATTGACTGATGCTGTGTGTAATCCATTATAACCATCTGATCTTTCTCCAGAAAACTACCTTCCTGGTCATTCTCCTCCTTGTATTTTGCTGTTGAATTTTCCTGATAAACCATAGTACCTTGCATTTGTCCACACTGAATTTCATCCTGTATCTTCAGATCTTACCTCCACTTCATCAGGATCATTTTGTATTCTGACCCATCCTCCAAAACACTTGCACACCTTCTCACACGGGTGTTATTTGCTAATTTAACAAGCATACTCCCTGTTCTCTCATCCAGACTGCTAATGGTATTCTAAAATGTCCATGTCTATTGTATAGCTACTGTGACAGTAGTTAGGCTTTAGATTTGGCAGATGTTTCTTGCCAGATCTATAATAAAAATGAGATATAATACTGATGATGATTTGGGCGAGTTATATGGTCTGTAATGGATAGCTTACCAGAATGAATCAGCCCTGTAAAATCTTGAAATGGCTGCACATCATGCAGGACTTCTTATGGAAGTCTGAATATCCTGGAGGGTATGAACTTTTCAGCTTTTTTGCCATATGTGATACTTTCATTTAGCAAGCCACAAAAATGCACAAAAAACTCACTGCAATCCATTTCAAAGTCCCTCACTGGCAATTAAAGGCTCGGCAGCGCTGATTGTCTATTTGCTAACCCACCGCATATGAATTTTGTGAAATACTGCCCGCTGTCAATGTTCTTGCAGCACTGGCAGTTCTTCAGTTTTATGTGTTCCTATTTTCTCTTGAAAATTGTATTGAGGAAAATCCCAAATTTCTTTGTAGTCTACATGACATTGAAGAGAGTAGTGCAGATCCTGCACCACTGAGGAGCAGAGATGCAAAAACAAACAAACAAAAACGGAAGTGGTTGGAAGCAGAGAAAAAGAAGTCAGGCATCAGGCTAGGCTTAGAAATGAGCATGCAAGATGGTTGTTCTGTAAGCAAAAGCTGACCCTGGTCAGCTCTAACTGGTGTTAACTTCTCTTACTCCAGATATTGCTAGAGGAATTCCTTCATTTGTATAATATCAACAAGCAATTCATCTCAACTTCACTCAGCAGTCATATATAATCATATCATCACTCATGCATATACTCCAGAATTCATCCACACAGTGCAAGAATAAAGCCATGCATCTAATAATATATGTGGAGGATTGTTCTGGACATTTACTCAAGCTTCCTTTTAAAAGGAGCCATTTAATATTCTTTTACACATATAATTGTGCTACAGTCAAATGATCTTTTAAACACTTCTCTAGAAGCCTTGGTTGCAGGGTAAAGGGTTCCCCACTGCTTTTGTCCTATGTTCTCCACTGCAGTGAATTTCTCAGTTCCTCTCCCTAATTTGCCCACAAACGGGTGCAGAGAGACATAAATACAACCTCTACTCCAGAAGCTGTCTCAGACAATCACTCGCCTACTTTTGCACCATCCTACAGGAATTCACTAGCATTTAGGGAGTACTAGCACAGTCGTGTTCACTTGGGTATATGTACGGTGCTGTTTGGATTTATAGCCTTTGCTGTGCTCTGTCTTCTGAACAAAATGACCTGGAACTCAAGTTCCAGGCTCTGTCAGAGCATTCCCCTGCTCTTTGGGTATTCCTCACTGCACTTGTGCGGACCATGTTTTCGTTTGCTTTGGCTGAGTTACCTGGGTCCATCTCTTAATTTGGTAACATTTGCCTGAGTAAGGGCAGAGACATGGGCTTGTGGTTTGCTCAACAGAAGTGTCGTTCTCTGCATAAAAGCATTTCTCACTCATTTTTGTGCTCTAACTCCATCAACGATTATTTTTTCTTGGCCCATAACCATTGCACAATGACTAGTCTTTTAAAGAAAATTGCAGGTCTCCAACACCAAAGGACAAAGAAGTTAGTTTTGTTGTCAGCTTTCTAGTGTACCCAGGAGAAAATCTATCCTCTGCCATCCTCGCAAGTGAGAACTCCGGGAACAATCTCACATCCATTTTTCCATTTAGGTTCCCAAGTGCCTTTGTGTATTTGCTCTGACCTTATGTTGGGAAGAGTTATAAGTTACTAGCGGTCATCTTCTCCATATTTTTTCTGTGACCATAATTCAGTGTAATGGAAACTTTCCAAGACAATTAGAAACGCAGTCCATACAGCAACTTGCACTCAGAAATTCAGGGCAAAACACTAACCTTCTTTAAAGAGGCAAACCCCATCAAGAAGATGGGGTTATTCAAAGTCCTGAATCTGTTCTTCATAAGCTTTATACTTTGTTCATATACTAGGCTGCATCTTAAATATAAACCTATCATCAGGTTTAGCAAATCAATACCGTAAGAGTGTGAAATGGTCCCCAGAAATCTCCAGAATGCCATTTCACAGTAAAAGCAATTGAAAAAGAAGCTGCAGTGGAATATCTTATGAGATAGCCATTTAGATCACAAAAGGATCATAAAAGTCAGAAGCAGTTTGTTTGAAGCAAGGTTCATAATATAACCATACAGAGCTTGCTGGGAAGAAAGAGGAAAATTGCAAACCAATTTGTGGTTACGGCTTTTTCTGTCAATTCTACAGGGATTTAAAACTTGTAAAAGGTGGAACTTCTGCCATCTTACACTGCTCAACTAGAAAGAGATAGCTATAATCAGAGGAGCTAAACAAACACCAATTATTGAAAGGCAATATAGTCTTTATTAACTTCAAAGCAATTAGCACTTCTTTAGTTCATTTGCCACTGAGCAAGGTGGTGTCAGACAGTGGCATTTGTCAGTCATAATCTGAGCATCTTTTGAGGCTTGCCCTCCTCTCTTCTCATCATATCTTTTCAGTGAAGTTTCGATACTTTCTCGTTATGTGCAATAAAGGCACTAATGCAAGTATTAAAAGGAATGTTTCTGTGAGCAAATGCCACCTGAGCGTGCCACCCTATTTCAAACATTTTGTATCACATCACTACATAATTATAAAAGATGATTGTGTCTCAATGCAGGGTAATAGGAGCAGAGCATGCTGGAGGAAGTCGTATATCACAAAGCAAAAATAATACTGTAAATAAATGAATCAATTCATTTTGTCACTCCCATTCAATTCTACACGCACCCTTTGAATTAATATGTAATCTTTGCTCTTCAGTAAGAGCTAACAGATGCCCTGGTTAACTAGAATGGCTCAGGTCAGATTTAAATGAATCCCTCCAATGGTTGGAAACTTAATTAGGTTGCAGTTACAAGTCCTTTAATATTTATTTTTTAAAATCTTTATGGTTCCTGGTTGATTAGAAGTTAATGTGGAGCCAGTCTACCTTCTTCTTTGCTTCCTTTAAAAAAAAAAATCTAGACAATAAAAATAGTTTCTGGTTTTTCTTCTGATAACGTTTCTCTTTAAAGAGTGGCACTGCTTTAATAAAGATATAGGAAATGAAATTTCAGCTATGTTACACTCAATCAGATTACTTTGGACAAATGAAAAGTAATACTGCCTCCTTTAATACCATTAGAAGAATTGATATTGCAGAACTCTTTTCAGATCACAGTGCACTGACGATTAGAGGCCTGATGCTGTTTACCCTTTGGTGACACCCATGTGCTGTGTCACTGGAAAATGTCTCAGTGGTGACTTAGGGGCACAGGAGGTGGAGGGCTAATGTGCAGCCTGCCCTTTTTCCTCGCTGCTGATGCCACCATAGGTGAGGCTAAAGCCCAGGGCAGGGAGCGCAGCCAGGGCTGGCAGAGGGCAAGAGGACCATGTATGCGTGTAACTCACATGCCTAGAGATGCTCTCCACAGAGCTTTTTTATGGACTGGTACATGGCCTTGTCTCTCCAGAAAGAGGGACTCTCCAAGGCCCAGGAGGTTATGCAGGATCATTCACTTTTGCAGGATCGGGTTCTAATTACAGTGTGTCTGAGTGACAGTTGTCCTGAAGAGTTCACATCTGTATAATGGAGTGAAAACATGTAGGCTGCAGTTTGCTGCTGCTACCTTCTGCGTGGCTGATGGTGGCCCATTGCAAGAAAGCCTAGCTGGCCAGCTCTGGGAGGACTGCCTGGCTTTCCATAGTGACAGCACAACAGGTTTTTGCTGCCTGCCCCTGTGTAGTATTCCCAGAGAGTCCCTGCTTCACACGGAGTCACAGTCGCTGTTGCGCTGGGGCTCCTCAGGCACCAGGCATGAAGCAGAAGAGGCCTCTGACAGCTCTGCAGGGTGGGGTGGTGCGATTGCCCCAGGGTCAGGCTAATGTGGAATTGTGCTCTTGATTTCCTAAGCTACTGCTGCTCACTTCTCAGCAGCCCAAGTCCTGGGCTGTGGAGCACTAAATGAGTGCTTGAAGTGATTAGGTGTTATTTATCTACATTTATGAACAATGCATTTCATTCATTATCATCATTTACTGCACATATTGGGAAAGTTATTGGGCTCTTTGGGCGATTTCTGTTCCAGGAAGTGAGTGTGGCATTTTTCTGTCTTACATAACCCTCCATTTATCTCCCAGAGCCTGCTTTCTGGATTACCTCTTTAATTTTTGTGTTCAGTTTTGCACATATTATTTTGTCTGAAACAATGAGGAAAAAATGCACATTGAAACATCTGTTCTAATCCATCCCATCAGAGAGGGACAATCACAAATAGCACTTTACCAATTAATTTGTAACCTTATTCATCACATAAAATCATGCTAAGGCGGCTTCTTTTCCTTTGCATGATTTGCACCATTTTTATCATCATATGTGACTGGTGCTGCTGAAATAAATTTCTCAACGAGGCTTGGAAAGACAAAGACTTTCCCCAAGTGAGTCTTAATGAGCAGGAGGCTGGTGTGCATCATCTCTGCCACTTCTTGTAGTGTCCCTTGTTGCAGGCTGGAAATAAAAAAAAAATCTTAATTACTAAATGCCACTAGAAAAAGCTTTGTTGGGCTTTGTAGATAGCCAGAGCACTGTTCCTAGCACAGAGCCACTGGCCTCTTTTAGCCACATCGGGAACAAGGTCAGCGTGGCAGCTGGCAGGCTGGCTGGGCTAACCAGCATGTGAGAGACGCTCATGGTATTTAATAACAGCAGCAGATACACCTGAAAACTGAAAATCATCTGCAGGTTGGAAGCAAGGAGACACAGATGCTGCTGGTAGCTGGTCTGTTGTTATGGATGTAATGATAGCCCTCAACATGTGTAAAGCAGCATAGCTGCAGTTACTTTGTTAGATCAGCACCGGTTTGTACCAGTGAAGGGTTTGTCCCATGAATCAAAACCTCTTTTGGTGTATCTCCATTGATTTATTTGGAGTTACCCCAGAAGAGAGTTTTGCTCCAAAGTGTTGCAGAAATAGAGGAAGCTGACAGGGTGAGAAGAGGGGTAACAGCTGAAGCTGTGAGGAATGAGACATAGGAGGGAGACAGTTTGCTGCTTTGGGGTAAGCAAGCTAATTCTCAAGATTAAAGATTTATTTTTTTCTTAATCCTACTTATTTAATAGAATGTAAATAAAGGCTTGTCTTACATAGCTGAACTTCTCCTAGCATTATACTCCCCAAGTGGGGCCAGGAGTCACACTGGTGTAAATCCAAACCAATTCAACTTCAGTGGAGGAACTGTCTATTACATTAAAAAAAGGAAACATTTCAGTGTTAGGACTTCCAGTCAAAATAGGCTTCTTATTACTAACATTTGCTTTAAAAAGCATGATGCTGCACTGAGAAATGGGACTAAGGCACTACGGAATGTCAGCGACATCCAGCTCTTGCTTGTGTTTAGAAGTAAAGTTCAGCCACCTCAGAGCCACCAGCAGGATTTGGGGAGATCTCATAACGCTGTGAATTCTTCCAGTAAAACGGAACTGAAAGAAGGAAGAGTACGATGCTTTCCTATGAAGTTGTGGAAGCGTGGTGTTTTTTCATCACTTATTTGTACTTTGGAGCAGTAGCACTTTGTGGGTATGGTTTAGGATCAGCTCCAACTCTCCGTCAAGTTAATGTGAGCTGGATCGGTTCCTCCACGACATGCAGTTGCAGTCGATTTCTATGTGGAAACAAGCAAATGTGACTGAACAAATGCCACACGCATCACGTGTCCCAGGCAGCTACAGAGGGACCTTCACACTTCTCATTTTGCAAAATACAACTCTTCAACCAGCATTTTTTAAAAATCTTTAAAATGTGAAGCAAGTGTAACTGATACAGGAGTGTCTGGTTGGCTTGTGAATAGCCTGAAACTGCTTTTCCCTGGGATGCAAACGATACTGTTCAGGGTGGTGTGAGCTGATACAGATGATGACAGGGATGCTTCAAGGATCAACATCTGTTACCCAAAGAGTCAGCATGGCCTGAAAGGAGGGAACATCTCTCACGGAGATGGTGTGGGTGTTTATAGGGTGATCCCCCCTATCCTGTGGCAAGTGAATCAGTGACAAACTCTCATGACAGAGAATATGTACAGGAGAGCTGGACATCAATACATTGTTAATGTGGACATTTAACACTATATATATAATATCCTGGATGTCCCTGGTTGTATTTTACTGCAGCAGCATTCTACCTTGAGAAAGTAGGAGAAACTGCTCTGCTAAAGTCCAGTCCAGTGGCCTAAAATCAAGACTTGAAATAGGAATACTAATTTTCCATGCTTGACTTTTTCCCCAAAAATCTCTGTAGCACTGGTCAGACAATTCAGAACTTTTCAGCCTGTGTGCCAAGATTTAGGCATCTTAAAAATCTTTATAGAAACAAGAAGTACTAAAGGTTTTCCTTGGGATTTGGTTAATTCTTGTGGGAAATGCACAGGAATTTGGAATAAGACGTTTTGTTAAAGGCTTCATATATTGAATAAATGTATTGGGTGCTTTCATATATGTGCAAGATATACATCCTAGATGTCATGCTAGCATGCAGAAGAAAATTACTCTAAAAATTACTTCACTGCAAAATCTAGGTGTAGAGAAGAGCCTAGAAGCTTAGCAGATTCTTTTTGGTCTTTTTCTGAAAGTCTGAAAAAACAGATAGTGGTTGTTGGTGCATAAGAATGAGGAAAGTTCTAGTGTAGTGTGAAAAATCGACAATTTTTTACAGAAAAGAAACATGAATTCAGCTAGATTATCTTATAAATATTTCCAATCAAATAAAATATTTTGACAGTGGCGAAACCAAACTTTTATTAAACTGACTGAAAGGTTGCCTTTGCTTTGCATTGCACTGTGTAAGACATCCCTCATAGACAGGATGCAGCCAACTTAAAGCTCTCAGCAGGGACTGCACTCTGGGCTTAACTGGTTACATAAAACATTTTAAGTCAATTTAATGTAACAAAATATTTCATCGTGGATGAAATTAACTCAAAATATTTTATTTGAATTTTCCCAACAGAAATGTGTTACTTTGGGGGGGGAGTTCAAAATTTTCTTGCAGGTAGTAATGGCAATTTTAATGAGAATTTGTTTTTGTCAGGTTATCCTGGGGGAGAATTTCTAAGAGCACAGCTATGTTCTCCATAGAAGAGCTAATTAGCATTGCACTTCTCAAGTCCTGCTGGGGGGAAGGTCTGTGGTACAACCTTCTGCATCACCAGTGGAGAACCAGACCCTCCACATAAGTTATAATGGATTGTGTTACCCCTCCCCGACTGCGAGACAGGATCTGGCCGTGCGTCTGCACCCTCTGCGGGGCGTTACTGGGGCAGTGCCTTTAGGTGATTTAGCTTCAGGGCAGCGGAGGGGTGAAGAGCACTGTGGATGCTCAGCTGCAGTTCAGCAAAGGCAGCTGGAGCTGATGTGACTGAATAAAGAGGATTTCTTTCAAGCCCATTGGGCCCAGGGTGATTACTGAACACTACAATCAGGGTCCTTTTTTTTTTTTTTGTCTTTTTTTTTTGTCTTTTTTTTAAGATTGCCCTCGCATGAGACTGGAAAGCAGAGAAAGGGCTGTGGCAGTACAGATTCCTATGATCTCCCCTTGCCATGTAATCAGAAGAGCTCTGCAATTGAATATTTCACAATAATCACTGCATTTTCAATGGGGATGATATAAAAGCAAATATCAAGGCCTCTGGCTGACAAAAGCAGAATACAGAGGGAAAATATGAAAATAGCAACTTACTTCAGCAATAAAGAGAGTATATTTTATACTGCAGTTTTTCTTTTTGTTAAATCATGACTTTCTAGTAAATGACATCCCAGAAGATATTTATCAAAGCAGGAAAGCACTAGAAAGGAGCACCCTGCATTCACTTTAATATTTCTCCTTTTCTTCTGACATTTTCTTGCCTAGAGATCTAATTCCATTAAATATGTACATTTTTGACTGGAAGACTTCTTCATGTATCTTTCAGATGAATCTTAAAAGTACATAAGGTCTGTAGGGCAGGTTTTTTTAAGTGCAAATGAGGTGCACAGTAGAATATTGTCTATGAGGCTTTTCAAATTATTTATATTCCTGCAGTGCTTTGCCTTTCTCTTTCTGTGATAATGATAAGGAAGAAGTGAGACTCCAATGCACCTTCTGTGGAACACTGTCAAACAACATTAGTCATATTTAATATCTGACATACAGGAACTTACTTTGGCTGATCTCCATTTTTATTGGATTTATTAGATGTTATCATGTCTGTAACTTTCTGTGATCCCACAGCGTATCGAAGTGTTAAAGCCCGTTAGGCCCATGATTGGTCAGCAGTAGAGCCCTGCTACACTCTTGTGAATGGATATAAATTAACATTCCCTCATTAAGCCTACTTTGCAGTACATGTGAATCTGCTTTAGGAATAACGACAGCTAAATGCTCTGTTGGCCCCCAGCCATGCCCACTTGTGCTGTTCTCCTCCAGCCTTCTTCTGAAGCTCCATAGAGCTGGGCCGTGGCCGTGCTTGGGAAAATGTAGTCTCTGGGTCACTTGGGTGCTGCATAAAGGTGTATGGGGCCTGGCTGGGCTGGCTGTTTTCCTCACACCACCTTTGAACTTGTCTGAATGTTGCGCTAGAGGCCATGGTGCTCTAGGAGGTGCTGCTTCACATTTGGTGTAAAACAAAGGTCCTGGCCATTTGGGGTCGTTAAAGATTTCATTGCTTTCTCATAAGAATTTGGGTTGAGTGCCTTCATCCTCGTGTCCCAGCCAAATTGCTACTTTAGTAATTATAATCTACCTAGATGCCTTCCTAAATTGCTGCTAGTGTCACCCTTCTCCCATTATCTCTGAGTGTATTGAGCCTTATTTCAGATCCCACATTTGAATAACTTATCCTCACCATCATGCAGTGCTCTCAGCTGTGTTTCACCAAGAAATATACAGAGCTGTGCTGATGAAAAGATTGGGATGGTACAACTTCGCTCTCTCGGGTTGTATTGAGATGTTCAGTGAATTAAGCTTCAGTGGAGGAGGGAAGGTCTTAAGCAGGACCTTAAGTAAGGACCATTTGCTGGGCCACATGTTTATACTTCCATGGTGCTACCTAGCCTTAATGCCTCAAAAAAAAAAATCAAGGGTCAAGGGTAATATGAAATATAAGGCCATCTTAGTCCACAAATTCTGGGCTGCTCATTCCTATGCTGACAAAATGGCAAATTGTTCAACAGAGCCTCTCTTTCTCCAGCCCTGAGTGGCTACTTGTGTTTTTGTATCTCCTCAGGTCTCCTTTCATGTCTTTCTCCTGAGCCTCTTATTCTTGTACTGGAGTGCAAGTGCCTGTGGGGATGGTTGCACTAAATTCACATATATATATATTCACTAAAGTTCATACACACACACACACACACAAGTTGAACAAAATACAGCAAAAATTGCAACTGTACCTAGTCCCAGAGACTTAACTTGCTTCTCTTGGAGGTGATACTTAGCCTTTTCCAGGAATTTAGTTTACTGCTCAGTTACAAGTTGCAGGCTATAAAGAAGCCTCATTTATAGTCACTGCTAAGAAAGCCTAAACCCCAAATAATTGACACCAGTGTATTAAAACATGGCACGCTCTCCGTGAAAAACAGCACCTGTATGCGAACTCTGTAGCTTTGTGGTTGCTCTTGGAGTTCAGCTCCATGTTAGACTTGGAGCTTGAAAGCCTGGGTATAATTTTGGGGTGCATCTTCCCCAATAAGTTCCTTTTTTTCTCATCCTTGCCTACCTTGTTTTCCTGTTGAACTTCATTCAGTCTGTAATCTGCTACGAGAATATTGACTTCACAATTTTCTGAAGGGGTTTTGGACGAACGAGTGCTCTCAGCTTCTTTCACCCTCTGCTTCACCTTTTTTCAACTGCCTCTTTTTTCCTCTTCTGTTTTTCCTTCTCCTCATTGACTTTCCTTCTTCCTTTCTCTCATCTTCTCTTCCTTTTCTGATGTGTGGCTAATTGGTCCCACATCTGGAAGGAAATACTCACTTCTGCTCAGATGCCTTCTGATTCCCTGGCTGAATGAGGATGCTGCCATTCCTCACTGAAGTCAGATGGTGTGCATAGGAATTCCACTTTGTCTGCCAACTCAACACTCTTCAGAAGTCTGGAGGCTTATCCTATATAAATATCGTCCTCTCCAGTGTTGCCAGCCAGTTTCTAAGGCAGTAAAACCCTCAGCTCTGCAATCCACTGAAATCCCAAGCCTTCTTGTAGGCTTGTTTTTCCTGAAGGTCAGGAAAGGGGTTGCCTGTCTTTAATTCTTGGTTTATTCTATGGGATTAATTCTGCTTCTTGAGTCTTATACTTGACTTCCAGGTGGCACTAAGCTCTACTTTTGTAATTGCACATGGCTTTTGACAGGGGTTAATTTGACGAATAAGTCACGTGATGTTGGCTGCTGCGATTTCTGGAAAATCATATTGTGTGTGTTGAATTGTGTCTGAATCTTTTACCTGCTCAAGGAGTTCTTGTGTCTGCTGACTTTTGCAAAGTGTTGTCTGATAGCATCTTCCATCAGCTCGATATATTCCCAGAAGTACTTGAACTGTGGCAGTTTTAGTTGCACTGCAATCAGTGTCAGAAAAAAACATAAATGAAAAGTACTGTTCGGTTTTGGACTGACACTGCAAGAACTTCCCCTCCATGTTTCCTTCCTCTGGGCAGCTGCTCTCCACATACACACTCCATCCCCAGATGTTTTGATAACATCTCTGCTGATAAGTACTAGCAATACATCAACAAATAAAAGTGCAAAGTAAATAATCACTGTCAGCAGAAATATATAGTCGAGACAGCACGTTTTGAAATATGCAGAGGTGAGAGCCTGTGCTCCCTCGAAGAGCCAGGACCCACGTACACGCTGCCATATGGCTGCATGCACCTATGGGATCCAGTAAGACGACTGTCAGCAGTTTTTCATTTGCACTCACGTAGCAGGATGCAGGGTACATGCATCTCTTCATGTCTGCCATGTAAAACAACCGAAGACAATGGGTGAGGCATTAGCAAGATAAATATGTGGCCAAGCCCCAAAGAGAGAAGACAGATTGGTGCTAGGAGAAAAAATTAAACTATATATTATGCCTAACAGCCTACCACAGGAGGCTGGTTGAGAGGGGGAAAGGTGCTAAGAATGAGAGGCAGTTCCTTGTTGTCTCACAGGGTTTTCCTTGCCTGACTCTCAAGTAGCCAAAAAGAGGTTCCGTGAGGCTTCCCATCCCCACTAGATAACTGTTTTATCCTTGTTTTCTTTTGTTCCTGCCTCCACCATTGATAGCAGCCTGAGGGAAGAGGGGTGGGGAAATAAGTTGCTTCTGCAAAAATCATTGCAAGAAGAATAGCCAGAACATAAATGATACTGTTTTGGCTTCAAAAGGGTAAGCAGGTGTCTTAGGAGTCCCAGAAGAGCGATGTGCAAGCTTGTACAAACAACGCCCGAATCATGCCTGCTTGTTATTCACACAAACAGAGTTGAAACCGCCTGAATTCCTCGGCTCCCAGAATTCGGATGGAGCACAATGGCCCGTAATGAAGAGCACCTGTGCTTACCTCAATTACCACACAGAGCTGAACAACGGCAAGAAGGGCTTTCAAGAATATTTTTTCAATAATAGATTTAGTTATGTCTTTCATAATTGGATTCAAAAGCTCAAAATTTCATTTTGCAACTTGTTCATGAAATTTGTATGAAAAAGTCTGGCGTTTACTCAAAAGAAATACTCTATGAACAAGAAATTGCAAAACAGCCAACTGCTGGTAACTAAGCAGCCAAATTATAGTCCAAGCACTTGGCAAATACACCGTCTTTTTTATTATTTCAGTAATTGAATTTCTGTAAAAGCGTGGAGCATAATTTAACATCAGGAATTTATTTATAATACAATAGTGTTTCAGTAATAAATGCATTATTATTGTCACTTTTAATGGAGTCTTATGTATTCCCTCAGAGACTATGTGGCAGACTCTGAGACAACCACTGCATCAGTGTTGTTTGTAGACAATTGAATTAATTGGAGACAGGGTCATTAACTCGACCTGAATACCTCTGATTGCTTCTGTAAATAAGGTTAGAGAGCAAATGGCTAATCTTTGTTGTCATTATAGATTCTTTTTACATTTTCACACTGCCTTGTATATTAAGATCATTTTCCTAAGCAGCTTTTCAGGCTGTCGTCGTGTTTACAGTATTGTCTTGCATGGCATACAACCGTAATTGTATCCGACTTACATTTCATTTCCCATATCTATATAAAACATGATACTAGAGAGAGACCTATTCTGAATTGCAGCACATAAAAACCATTGGACCAACAAATTAATAAACCAAAATGAATAAGCTGTAGCATTAAAAAATAATCAAATCACAAAACAAAAGTTGATTTTGTTTGCTTTTGTTTGAAAATTCCAACCTGAGAGACTTGCCAGGGATAATACAGTGAGTCCATTACTCAGTTGGGAATGTGACCCGCAAGGCCAGTTCTGTGTATACCAGCCTGTGAGTTAAATGTTATCCGGACTTTTGGCATGGATTTTCTTGGAAAACGAGCAGCAGCAGGCTGTCAGTTAAGCTCAGATAGAACACAGATATTTTTCAAGGAGAGATCCAAAAAAAGGTTGTGAGCACGCTGTTCCATTTCTCCATAAACTTAATAAAGAATATAGCCTGAGAGGCCGAGGAAGGCATGCGTCAGGAACCAGAGACACCCTAAACTTGAGAATGAGGTCAGGTTCACATTGAACTCAGGGATACCAGCTTGTCATCACTCCCATATTCCACCATATACTTATAAAAACACATTGCTTTCTCAGAAACGATCTTGTAAGTGGAAGAAAACAGCTGGCAGTGTCTTATAATATGCCTGGTATTTGCATGTATGTATTTCATTCTAAATTTATATTCAAGATGGGCTTGAACCCAAACCCCAGATATGCAGCGTGAGTTATCCAAACTCTGGAGCCAAGTGTGGGATCCTGAGTCCATCTGTAACCTAGACGATAAGTGATGTTTTATGAATTCAGATGCAAAAATAACAGCCTCTCCACTTCAAAACTAGCAAGTACAGCTTTCAGCTTCAAAACTCTGCCCATGTCAAACTCCCGTTGACAGTCGGTTGGTGCAGGAATCTAGCCTGACTTGAGTGTGGTGGGAGGAACATGCTGCCACACTATGTTTTCTCTCAGCTGTCTGCACAACTCACAAGAACATTTAGGGATGTTTCATTTAAAAAGCAAAAGAAGAAGAAAATCATTGAATCAATGCTAAATTGTTCCAGGGCTTTGAAGGCATCATCTGAACTTACAGACTGGTCCTGTAGGTTTTGCTCTGCAAAAAAACAGATCAGCCAAGCAGTGTTAGTACTGAGCAGGATCCAGCCTGTTAGCTATCTGTGATTCAGGGTGAGCCTTTTAGGAGCCATAGTGTCTCTATCCCTCGCTGCACATTTGCAGGGGATGCAAACACTGGTAGTGTCCACCTTGGAGCCCTGCTGCAGGAGCAATTGGTCCTGCTCATCCTCTTTGACCATTTGTGCTCCATTCTAGTGTAGGGGCTGGCTTTTGCGCTCTCTGCTTGGTTAATTTAGCCTTATTGTCCACGGGATCCCAAATACTGCAGGCAGACTTGGAAAGGGTCAATTGTAGGATTTTTTAATTCTAATGTAGATAATAATTCTACTTCTCTGCTTAGTGGAGTGACATCTCGATACTGATTTTTGTCATTAATGAAAAGAGAGCTTCAGGTCTCAGGTAAGAAGCCACCACCATGCCACACTGGAGCATTAGGAGATTGAGGTTGTTTGGGCAGATGTGAGAACAATGCATTTTGCACCTTACTAAAGGAGTGGTTAACAAGTTGAAAACAATAAAAAGTTCAAGGGAGATTGAACTTTGCCTGTTTAACTCTGTATCCATGAGGGGTTTGGTTCTTCCTGACCTTTGCTTGTTGGCAGACCTTCAACAAATCCTTTCTGATACAATAACCCTTCATCAGTCTGAGGAAAATTGGATAGTGGTATTGTTGAAAAATCCACTTCTTGTAACTCAGGTTCATAAAAGTGGCCAGAATGAAAGCTCCTTACCTGGAAGCTTTTAAAAAGGAAATAATTTAACTAATCCTAAAGATCTAAATTCTTTTTGCCGTATGGAAAAAACAGACAGAACATCACTTTTTTTCATCACCCCATTGACAAAATGCAATTTCTGCTCAGGATTATGGTCACTCCACTTCTCTTTTCCTCTGCCAGGCACCCAAGCTTCTCTCAGCCTGGGTTCAGAACGCAGGCAGTGTGTGACAGAGGAGATAAATACTGAAGTACCACTTCAGGAAGGCATCCAGTGTTGCAACTGTTACTTCTGGTGATCCCAGTTAGTCTTTCCCAGTTAAACCAAAGCTGGCTCCAAACTTGTCCCCAGCACGCACACAGGCAGGCAGGCAGTGCAATCCTACTTGATTCCTGCAGAGCTCCATCCTGAAGGTGCTGAGCACCGACAGCTCCCTCTGGAAGACACGGCAACGCTGCCCACTAGATCCCAGCAAGTAGGTGCGGAAGCTAATAGGATCTTCCTTTTATTTTGATATTGATGAAAAAAGGCTGAAAGGCAAGATTTTCAGCCAGATAAGGTTAAAGAATTAAAGATTCTCTGTTTCCTTTTGCTGTCATTCAAAATAACAAGCATAGAAAATTCTGTTTAAAATAGCTGAGCCTTTTGACTTAAAGGGTTTTCATGTCGAAGATTTAAGATGTCAGGTTTAAACATGACACTGATAGTATTAGGCAAAGTATGAGAGCAGATACTTGTAGTAACTGTCATTTTTTCTGACTGTTTATTAATGGCCTTTTGTGATTTATAGTGAATGTTGTGAAGGATCTTCAGGTCCATTTATCACTCAAAGAAGCACCTTTTTTTCCTTAATACCTACCTATGTCATAATTAAGGGTGAATGCTGCTTAAAGATTTAGTTCTGTTCTTAACATAAGATCCTTCAAGATGATATTTAATCCTAAATAGATTTAATACCTTTTTTTTTTTTTAAAGCTACAAAGCAGTGTATTATGTACCTGGCAAAAATCAACAGCATTAACAGGGGCTCACATTAGACAGAAATATAGAGAAGGTTTAAATTTTCACTCCAAATTGAATTTTTCACCCCATTTTAAAATAACTTGTAAAGAAGGCGCCTATGTTTTAGTATTCAGCTTTATTAATATTTTACCAGACAGGTTTCTCCCTGTTCAAAAAACAAGTCATGTGTGCTGAAGTACATCTTTATATCCATGAAAGGCTCTGGTGGTGTGCCATAAATTCATCATGTGCCTTTAGGAATACTTCTTTAAAAACTATTTCAGAGTAATTGCCAGTTATTAATAATGATGATTCCTTTTTACTATTATGGCAGTAGCAGTGAAACTAAATGTCTGGTTGTGGTTTTCATTAGTGTCTGTGTACTTCTGTGGCCCCTGTTATCCTACAGCTTAAATCTGATGAACATAAATATGCTTGGAGTCTCACAATACTATCTGTATTAAACCAGGGAAGAAGTTCCAGGAATTGTATTATTTTGCCCATTAAATACCAGAGAGATCAGGAATCAAACCAGTTTTCTAGAGTGACACACCTGTGCTATAACCACAGGGTTGTCTTTCTTCACGAAGGTGCAGTAGTCATCTCCACAGAGGTGGGTTATTTGTGCCTTAATCATTTGAGTACATGCCTACGAGCCACCCCGTGCCTCCAGCACCAATCCTGCTGTTTGATGCTTTGTGCAGCATATAATGCGTGGAGATTGCTGCCGGCTTGTGAGCAACTGAAGCTCATTTAGTAAAATATTGCCCAATTTGTTCTGATTATACTCAGTTTTTCTCTCTGGCCTTTTCTGTATTGCTTGTTTTATTCCTCATGCTTCTGACAACAGCCACAGTTGGGCCTTTACTAAGTAGGGGTGGCTTTGATGGACTGCGAGAGGCTGTTTTCCCTTCTCTGCTTGCAGAGACTCGTGTTCCTGGTTGATCTCTTTGCTCTGGTCTCAAGCAGTTATACTGCTGATCTGCTCCCAAGGGCTTCCCCTGGAGAGCAAATCCTCAGGTGCTGATGTACACGGCGCACAGGTCTGAAGGACTGCATGTGTGCTGTGACGCTCTGGAAAGCAGGGTAGGGTTCGGGCGCCTCTTCAAGTGCAGAGGTGTTGTCTCATATGGAGGCTGGGGGTTTGGGGGAGTCCTACTTTCTCATGTGTTCTGACTGCTTGCTTGCTCAGGGTGGTAAAATTAGCTTTCCTCAGATATCAGATGAGAGTGGAAATGTTGAGGATTTGGAGGTGTCGTGTGGATCCATCTGCACCAGTGTGTTTGGTCCCAAGGCCCCCAGCTCTCTTCTCACCAGGCTCTGCAAGTGGGGTTCTGGTTTCAGTTAGAACTGAAGTAGAGCTGAGTTGGAATGAACAGGGCAGTTCATTTACAATGTCATGTGTCCAAATTTCTGCCATACACAAATGAGGAAAAAGCCAACACTGCTTTTAGAGGTTTGTTTTGGATGGTTTTGATCATGACCACACTTGGACTTTCTGCTGAAATAAGTAAAATCAAAGTGCAAATAAGTGACTCATTAAAGACATTTTATTTTATGTATGTAGGTCTAAACTTTCACAGAGATTCGCAAAGATGCAGAATTCCACATTTCCTTTGTGGAAAATAAATACGCTTCTGTGTATCAGTACTAATATCTGGCTTGATTCAGTGGGGTGATGGTGCTATAATAAAATGGCTCCATTTACATCAGATGAGGCCCTTTGGAGTCTCACGGTAAGGGATAGTATTCTTGTCTGTCCAGATGCCAGACAAACGGAGCACATCAGGGCATAGTAGAGACAGTGCTCTCTGACACTTGAATCCATTCGCTAAAATACTGTACATCAGAAAGTCTACGTACGTCGCACTCCCTGAGTAATATCGTGCTCACAAAATAGTTTCCAAACTCTGAGGTGAGCAGGGTGCTGCTTCCACATATCACGGATACAATATTGCTTTTAATATGCAAAATCCCCCTCTCTTCCATGTCAAGTGTGTGCCAGAGTGCTGTGAAATTGGAAGGAGAGCGATTACCATACCAATAGTTCAGAAAGTTTTTTATGCACACCCTATAGGGATGTGCCATTAAAATTCCTCCTCTTCTGTTTGTCTTTTATAATTTCACAGGCGGTTTGGTACGTTACACCTGTTCTTCAGTGCAGGTGTGATAGCATCAGGCTTGCTATAGCCCAGGACTGAAACCTGAGAGAGGGTCAGAATAGGACAGCAGAAACAGTAGTGTGGTTAAAGTCACATTGCAGATGTATATACACAGTTCCACCTAGGATTTGTGGCTAATGTAATTCTTTATTGGAAGGCTTTGACCTTGTTACGGATTCTTGGCAGCTTTTCCCCACTCTATTCATTACTAATGCAAGCTGTCAATCACTTTAGTTCTGCTTTGACATAGATTGTGGCTCATAGGAGTTAGGTCTGTCATTCTTTTTATTTCTTTCATCTTTACTATCCTTTTTTATGGTCTTTAAAGCTGGAAGTATAAAAGGGTTATATGTATATGAAAAAAAATCTGTTTCAGTAACTCTATCAACCTCGTTATAAACAGTCTTTGATTAAAACAGTTACTTTTGAACACAGTAAAATGAGAATGTGGCTTTTTACATACAACATCTTGTAAATTACCCTCCCCCTCAAAATAAATCAGAACTCCTATTTGCATTACAGTGTTCAGGGTTGATAGAGGCAGATCAGCTGCCACATCCTGAATAACATTTTAGAGAGTGTTTTTTTCCCTTTCCATATGTTTTGACATGAGAGAGCCATCATATGTGATGTCTTACTATACATGCTAATATTAGCTGAAGTAAGAATTTCCACACCTTACTTCATTTCATTGACCTGGGTGCTGATTAATATTTTAAAGGGGCTTGATACAGGTTTTCAGTTCTGTGTCAACCCAATCTTTGAAAGTTTAAGTTTGAATCCTACCAGCCTGGTGATAAATAATTTAATACTAACCAATGGAAAGGCAGTGAACAAATCATTCAGAGCAATCCTTTTCTTTAAAAAGCAATCTAATGGCAGTCATATACAAGTTTGAAGATATAGATATGAACAATTCATTATAAAAAAATGGCAGCTCCCTTTCAAATTAAAAGAGAATATTACTTCCTGATAATGATGTAAGAATAGAAGAGAAATAAAACTTCGTTATTGAACAGTTATGGTATTAAATCCTGACACTAAATATTAATCTGCTAGGTGCTGCTCTATTATTATCTGCTAGAATTAATGAAGCAGCCTTTTTTGAACATTTACTGGGAATTCAGCAAGCCCAGTAACTCCTAGTAACACTGCTCAGGTTCACAGTTTCTCTGTAGAAACAGGGGAGAGATTGGGTTAGCTTCTGAAAAGGTGAAGCTGGTCTGTCCCTCTGTCTCATCTCTCAGAATGAAGCATAGTGACTGGGAAACGAGTATCCCCTGAGAGTGAGTGTTACCACTACTCTGTGGTGTGGTTGTAGTGCACAAAAGTCTCACTCAGAGCTGAGTGCCCACTTTTCAGTGCCCTGTGCAATCAGAGTCTTTGTTCTGAGGAATTTGCATTTTAAGTAGACACGCCAGATTAAGGATAGGCAACATAGTCTCTCTTTTACTCAGCAGGAACTGATGCACAGATGTATTTTCTTCTCAGACACAAAGTAAAATTCATGCAAGTCCCAATCCAGTGCCTCAACAGGAAGATCACCCACTGTAGCCCCTTTTCCAGCATAGACCTTCCCCATTCCAGATTTCATTGGTTGAATTTTCCCTAAAAATAGCCCTATGCAGTAAAGCAACCTTTGTAAAGTGCTGCTACATTGCCAGCATTGATACACTGTTGACTCACTGGTCAGTACCCATCTACAGTTTCCCACTGCCCAGCATTGTCTGCTTTCTGGAAGTTTACATTTTGATTTCTGGGTAGAGCGATGGAACAAGTGGCCAATTCATCGCTACCCTAAAAAGGAAGGGTTGGAATGAATAAACCTATTGTTGGGGGGCACCAACAATTTGCCAAATTCTCTTCACAGCAATTAACATGACTACATCTAATTGGTGAAAAGTTCAGGGAGATAGCTAAGGACTTGTTAGGAATTTTTGTTCCTTGATGGGTTTTACTGTAGTAATGTAAGTATTTACAGGGTAAAAAGTTTATTATTTTTCTTGTTAGATGTTAATGAGTTTTAATATTTCACATTATCATTGTTGTAACTACCGGTTTAGTCTTGAAAATAATTTATTACAACAGTAAATAATGTGTTGAAAATAATATAGTAGTCTAGATGACAACAACAAAAAGGCCACATGTTGGGCCTTCAGTTCTCTAGGCAGCGTAATAATCCAGATACATAATAATGCCATGTCTGCTTCAAGTGGCTTTGAAAAATAACCCATGAGTTAAAAACCAGACAGGCCACAGGGAGACATTTAAATTTAGGCAGATCACCCGTACCAGTCAACTGCGATGAAAGAAAGATTGTGGGTGTGTGAGGAGCTTCATGCGGTTCTTCACTGGGAGTCAGGAGCAGCCACACATCTGCAAGTCTCAGCTGCTCTGTAGTGAAGCTTGAGCTCAACAACTGCTGAAAACCACTGGCAGGTACTGGTGATACTGGTGTTTTTCCCCTCCAAGACATTTCTCATCTCATACTTTGTGCCCACGCTGTGCACGCTCATGCTGCCAAGCAGCAAGAGTCAGGGGAAGTGCCTGTGCTGTGGAAGCAGAAGAAGGGAGATAGGTGAAAGAGGGGCAGAAGAGCTTCTATCCAAACTGCTTCCAGATGTGCAGGTCTCTTCTGTCTGCTTCATTGTTTGATAGGAGGGAGGAGACCAACTTACCAGTCTGTAGGCAACTACAGACATTGTGATGGCCTTTGCAAAAGATGGTTCTCCTTCCAGCTACAGTAGGGGTGTCACATCAGTGTCTCTCATCTCTATTGCACAGGAGAAGCTGCTTTGGAGGGGGGTGAGCAGGTGCTGATCCATCTGTCCTGAGTAGTGGGGACCCTCGCTGCTAAGGGTGGGTTTTCCCTCCCAGATGGCACACCCATGGTCAGGACTATGGGTCCAGGCAGAGCATGTCTGACTGCCCTGAGGGATTCAACTTGAGTGCTGAGCACAGGGCTTGGAAAATGGGGAGAACAAAATCAGAAGGGGGAAGAAACTGATGTTTCCATTAACTGCAGAGAGGCCTTGCGCTTAGAGAATGCGACGGGCCTGCACCGAGTATGGGGATGATTGTAATACCTCTGATGTTTGCTCTGTGTGTTTGGATTGCAAGCTCTTTGGCCCACGGACTGTGTCTCATCATGTATTTACACAGATCCCAGCACAGCAGGTCACTGGTCTCAGTAGGAGCCTCCAATCTCAAGTGATAATAATGAACTGGCTTTCTTCTAAGTGTTATTTACCCAAACAATACTGTGTGCCATTGTGCAGCATTGTTTTTATTAATTTTTTTTTCAATTCAAATTAAATAAAAACATTGTCCGCCCAAACACTGTGGGACAATATGAGTGCTCATCTCCTGCTGGGAAATAAAAATTCAAGAGTTTCAAATACCAGTGCTTCCTGCCTCCTTTAGTCACTTTGAGGACTTGTGTCTGATGATAAAAATGCTTTAAATCCATTTTAAACCTTGTCCAGGCTGGCATTCCTCGCCTGGATCTTAGCAACACAACAAAGCTCGCTTTGAAAGTCTCTTAGAGAGGCAACCCCCAGTTCATGTAGTTGGTACTTATGTGAAGAAGCCCAATTTATTTGTATAACAGCTGCTTGAATGCACATTTGCAGAATCTATCTCAGCATCTTTTAAAACATGTGATTTAACTTTAAAGCAAAAAAAAAAAAGTCTTTGGGGAAGAGTACAAACCAACCTGTTCTTTTGAATTAAAAGATACATTTTATTTAAGGGAAAAAAAACCCACAGAAGACAGCCCAGAGTCTCTGCACTAAACCTATTTTATTGGAAGCAAAGTTTTTTTTTCTATGCACTTCTATGTGAAAGGTCTGTATATTTTCTTCTGTTCTGCTGAACAGCATTATTAGAAGTTGATTGTGTGTGTAGCTATGTGCAAGATCTTTCTATCTGTAGTATGGTGAGATGTTAGGAAAGGAATTTTGGGTCTTATCTGATTGTTTTGCAAAGCATACAAACAGGGTTACTCTCAACTCAAACTGCATGATGAAAAGCTAATGCTTCTACTTTAAAAATGTAGATCAGCAATGATGTCTTCAGCATGAAACCACCCAATGTAGCCAAGGCATAATTTTATTATCCCAGATGAAAGACAAATATGACCTCATTGTGTTTTGTATGAAAAACATTATTTTGAGTCTGTCTGGTTCCTGCAAGCTTGCTGAGCTGTGTTATTCAGTAATGTTTGGCATATGATAAATTTTTCTGAGGCTAGTGTGCAGAAAGAGAGAAAATAAGGCCAGGTTGGAGCTGCCATCTATCTCCATGGTTTTGTTCTTGGCCTTTGAGTTCTTTGTCAGGCAGTTGCAGTCTGATACAGTACAACTCCAGTTGTTTTGTGTAAGCACATCCCAGCTACAGTGTGAGTTCTCTTCCAAAGTGCTAAAAGATATAGCTTGTGTTTAAAGGCTAGAAAGGTCTGGCCTTAGCTGCTGGGACACTGGCTTCTCCTTCTTTGATCTATTATAAGAGGTGGTATTCTTTAAATCAGTTATCTTAATGAGAGCGAACTTGCCAGCACTGAACACAGAGCGTTTTCTTGGGTAGATCTGCAGAGCTGTGCGAGCATCCCCACGCACATCCTTCTGTCTGCTGGTGGGCCCCGCTACACTCTGCAGGACCAGCGTATGCCAGGCAGCTGTATGTCCAGCCCTGAGCTCTCAGAGAGGCTGCTGAGGGTCAAACATCTCATCTTCACAGTCAGCTCTCCATGAGGGTTGTGGGAACTGGAGTTTTCAGCAAAGATGAAACATTTGGGGTGAAAGCAGAAAATAGAAGTGAAACAGATGACACTCACAGATTTAGGGGAAAAAGTAATTTATAAATTGCAACTTCATTATTCTGAGTAAATAAATTTTTTTTCAAGGCAGATGTTTCATTTTGGTATGGAAATAGAATTCCATAGAATGGAATTGCTGTGTTTGCCTCCTCAGTTTGGGAATCCTTGAAGGTTTTGGGTTTTTGTTTTGATTTTTTTTTTCTTATTCTTTCTTCTTGGAAGCAATTGTAATAAGTAGAAAACTTGGTTTTCATCTACTTTTAGTATTTTCCAAATAGAAAGTATAAGACCAAAATGGCATTATATTGAACTGAAAGGCAATATATCGAATTGAAAGGCAAGCTCCCCTACAAATACTTTCACTTTTTCTCTACTGTTCTGTTTTCTTCTTTACTGTATAAAAGAAGTGAAAGATATATTGCCCTACACTTTCTTGAGTTTCACTGGAAAGGAGGGATAAAGAAAGAAAAAAACAAGTTCACAAAAGGTTTCCAAAAATAATGACATTAAATAGAAATTTAAGATCCATTTCTTAGTTTGGCCAGGTTTAGTTTCCGTAACACTTTGGGAAATGCCCGGTATTTTTAAAAGCATCTGTTCTTTTGATTTACCTGTTAACTCCCAGTTGGAATTTTTGAAGTAGTTCTACTTTAGTCAGTTGAGTGAAGAGCCTCTAGAAGAAGGAAAAAAGTGTATGCACTTAATGAGCAACAAAGTTAGTGATCTGTAGCAATTACCCAAGTGAGTAATTTTGTTTCATTAATGCACCCTAAAGCACCAAGCTGTTTTGTCAATGGGCACTGCAGGGCCATAGCGATGCTCAAAGAGACAGTTATGTTACCAACTGCAGTGTAAGGGATGGGTTTACCAACAAGGAGGGAGAGAGAAAGTAGCTTAGCATAAGAAGAAAATTAAAGACCATCTATTATTGTCACGGAAGCCAACGGCAATACTTGTAAAGACTCCAGCCGAGCAGGGTCACGCGTCAGTTTTTTCTGGCTTTTCCAACTTCCAGTTTCTTGGTTGCTGTGTTTTTTTAAGATGGCATCTTGGTGCACATAGCATGTCAGTGTGAAAGGGGAGAGAGGGCATGTGACTGGCTTAGTTTAGTCCTTCTCAGAAGAAAGTAGTGAAGCAGATAGCAGACGTGATGGCAAAGCTGTATTACAACTTCTGGGCAGCTCAGGATCACTCGATATGGGGCACACAGAGCATATGATGTATTAAGGTGAAGTATTGAATATCCGTGAAGGAGTACTCGCAAATGGTGTCAATTTTCAAACACTTTGCTTTGTCAGCTTCACAAATTTAAAATCAATTGTCCAAAAGTCTCCGTATAGATCAGATGAAGAGATGTGAAAACTTATGGTTATCTCCCTGACAAAAAAAGTTGAAATTAAAGATGAGTTTATAAAGATTCAGACTGGCAGAAATCTGTAGTGCTAAAAACTGGGGTCATCCAACTTCTCGGTTTAGAAATAAATGCTGAGGAAAAACAATGACACCCGGAGCACTGCTAATAAATACATCTTGGAGGACAGTTGAACATGCAGAAAAATAGATTTCACAGAGAGGCTTATTTTCAGCATGAATGCCATTTTCTCACTGCATTATCATAAACATGAGAGAAAAAGAGCTATAAATAAAAAATTCTTGGGCAGTCCCTGGAGACTTGTCAAAAAGATGTAGTTTTTGTACACCACGGTGTAAAAGTATTCATTAAAATTAATTTTTAAAATGCCCTGTCCAATATTAGTTGCCTGATGTCCTTCCTTTTATCATAAATTATAAATGAACTGGCAAAAAATGAAGAAACCGTGATTCCATTAATGAATTATTTAAGTGTGATTGTTAGTTTTCACAATCATTGGGCTAATAAGCTCAGGCTTGTGACACCGAAGTGTTTTTCATTTGAAGGTGATGATGATGGTAATGTTATTAACACCATTATCAGTGTGTCCCATGAAGCGTAAACCCAACCAGCTCCTTTGGTGGCCGCGCAGTGCCATGACCACTGGAGCTGCAGGAAAGGGACTTAACACCGAAGAGCGCTGGTGTGAACAGGGTTTGCTGGGTGGCTTCCCCCAAGGCGACACTTTAGAAAAGACAAGCAGCATACTGACACGAGACCTTCTCTCCGCAGCAGCCTGCCAGTGCCTGCAGCACACGCAACTGGCTTGGCTCATTCCAGCGGTGGCTCCGGAAGCTCCAGTGAGTCTGAGAGCAGCTCCGAGTCTGACTCCGACAGTGAGAGCAGCTCCAGTGACAGCGAGTGCAATGAGGAGTCACGCAGTGCCACGCCGGAGGTAAAGCCACACTCAGCTCCTCCACAGCGGGAGCTTGGAGGGGCAAGCATGGAGAGGAGTGAAAGCCTACTCCCTGTTAGGAAAATGTTGGAGTTCTGTACTGTTTGATACTCTCAACCTTTTTCTCCCTTTTACATGTATGACCCACATACTCATTCTAACTTTTGGAAGAATCCTTCTGGCCTACATTTGAATTGCTTTAAAGAAATATTTAGATTCTTGCCAGTAGCTAGAGAAGATTTTATTGACACAGTATTCAGCTGGGACTGAGGAAAGGCAACATGACAAAACTATGTCTTCGGGGACCAGCTAAACTTTTTAGTTGTATTAAATTTCTCCAGGGCCACATTGTAAACCAGATAAGGAAGCCTAATTAACCATAAATACTCCATAAATACTCACATAAAACTAGCAGTCACCAGTAGTTGACTGAAATAAAAGGGTGTGTTAAAAACGTTCTCACTTAAAGGAAAAAGCATTGCTTCTGTCTGAGATTTGTTCCTTTCTGTTCTTCAAACTGCAGCCTGAACCTCCCTCAACAAACAAATGGCAGCTGGATAAATGGCTAAATAAAGTGAACCCCCACAACAAGACCATCATCAACAATCAAAATGAGCCTCACAGCGAGACCAGCTCCCAGGCCCAGAGCAACCAGCAGGCCGAAGGGCCGAACAAAGGGAAGCTCAATAGCAGCCTGCCCCCGACAGATTCCAAAGACCGGGCGATCCTTAGTCCCATCAGAGAGAAAGCCAAACCGCGGGTTGCCCAGAAAGCCCCAGAGGCAAAAAGCTCCAAGCAGAAGTCACCAGCTCATAATGAGCCAACTTCACAAAGGACTACTGGGAAAAAGCAGCCCAAAAAGGTAGAAAGGACTTCCAGTGTAGAAGAGTATAACTGGCCCAAACCAAATAATACCAGCAACACTCCCAAAGAAAAGGACACACAGGAACCCCCCGAGCAGCCAAAGGTTCGAACTAAAGCAGCAGTTGGGAAGACCGCTCCAAGGAAAGAACCACGAACTAGCACAGGTCTCACTGCAGAAAAGAAAAAGTACAGAGGCCCCAGCAAAATTGTCCCTAAGTCCCGGGAATTCATTGAAACAGATTCATCTACTTCTGACTCAAATACAGACCAGGAGGAGAGCTTGCAGGCTAAGGTATTGCCAGCTTGCACTGGGTCTGGCAGTGGCGTCAAAGTGAAGGACTCTGGCAGTAACATCCTCAGCGTAAGTAGTCTAACTAGCAATGGCAGCAACACATCCATTGATCAGACCAGCAATGACCTGGAGGAGCAGCTCTTTTCTCCTATCCCAATCGTACAAAATGAACTTCTGTCCCCACTCAGAGAATATGAAGAACCCAAATCTCTGTGGGTGAAAATAGACCTTAGTTTACTCTCAAGGATACCTGGGCAAGAGCCTTTTGAGACCACGTCTGTGAAAAGTGAACCAAGAGAAGCAAATGTGAAACACAGGCGACCATCTCGAGAGTCCCCTACCCCAGGAGCTGAGAAACCACCCACAAAATCCAAAAGGAAACACAAGGTAAGTTGCTTCCATCATTTGGAGGCAAACACTGAATTTGTGTGACTCCTTGAGGTCGGGACCACAGTTGCTGCTTCCTCGCTGCACCTGCAGCAGGGCTGTAAACACTAAGGCTGCATTGGTTTTACAAAAGACATCTATTTACAAGCACATTACAAATTAATGTCAGAAACAATAAAAAACAAACTCCAGCTAAAAAAGTCAATGAACAATGGGGTTTTTTTTTGAGCTTATAAGCTTTATCACTGTATTTTCTCACTTACCCATTAATATCCAGTGTTGAGTTAGTATTACTGTGGGTTCAGCCATACTCAGAGAATGTGACTTCTATTTGGAAGGCGGGGTTTTACTGTCTGCAGAATTAAGGCATTTTCACCACTGGTTTAAACAGGCATAGCTTCATTAAAGTCAATGAAATGGTGCTTGCATATGCTCCTGGGAATTTAGTCTTTATATTGCTTCATAGTATAAACAATTGTGATTCATAGAAATATCATTTGCTTAACTAGCTGCTTTCTCTACACAGCTACCTGAAAAAGCAAATATATTTTGACTTAAGGCGTTACATTTTATCATGTGTTTTATGTTATATTTGCCCGAGGGTATCCTATCCTGTGGGATATGATACTGCACTTCAAACTAAATGTGTTTTCAGAAAAGAAACTGAAGTTTTATGTCATAAGTGAATTTGTGTACTTGGTTTTTCCAGCTGAAATGATTGTGCTCTGGTCTGTCTGTGAGAAGTCATCATTTTTTGTATCCCAAATTTTATAAATCATTGTGAATCTGACTTCAGCTGTCTGTTCAAGTGGACTTCTTGAAATCCTGAGTTTGAGCAGTCCAGTGGTATGAGAGAGTTAATGCAAGACAGAGACAGACAATGCCAGGCAGACACAGGGTCTGCACCCCTGCCTACATGAGTCACTGCACTGGCTCCTTCCCTGTTGAATTAAGTGGAAATAATCACATGAGTAAACTCAGCAGGTTTTTATTCAGTTTACATTCTAGCTGTACACTAAAGGCAGAGATGTAAGAAGGAAGGAGAAAAGAAGAAAGAGGAAAGGGTTGTAAAAATGTCCATGCATATGTGCATGCATAAGTACACCGAGGTGTATATTAATCATACAAAAAGCCTTCTTGCTAGGTAACGTAGTGGAGTGTGAGTGTTATGGAGAAGGAATCCTGGCTAAAACACAAGTATGGTATTTGAGGGCTCTCAGGAGGGAAAAAAAAAAAAGGCTTATATGAAAAGTCGTAACCTCCTAATTTCATTAGCTTGGACGCTGGATCAGAAAGTAACAAAATAAGGACTCTAATGCTGGAGCTGTACAAACATAAGCTACACTCTGAAACAGCCTGTTCACTCTCTGTGTGATTGTTCACTGCTACCCAAGGGAAGCAAACCAATTAGGATGGCTTGAGGGTGTATCAACAGTTAAAACAGGCTAGGGAAAGCCTGATTTGTGTTTCCAAGTCATGCTATTAAAAGATTTATTTTAGCCATCTACTAGTGGGCTTGAAGGCTGATACGAAGGTTCCAGTGACAGAACAGTAATCAGCTTTGCTTGTATCGTCCTAGTTCAGGCACAAAAGTCATGCATCAGGGAATCTTTCAAAGCAAATTTTAAACCAGCTATCGCTGTTAATGACTACCCCAGCTCAGTCCTGTAGTTTTTTAGTCCTGTGAGGAATACTTACTTAGGGAAGTTTTTCCATCAACTTCCATTAAGTCAATGAGTAAAGGCTGTTTACTTGAGTAAGATTTGGTGCTATCAAGTCATTCTGTCTGAATTATTAATTAAATTCCAGTGCACTACAGAAGATAACCATGGCACATGAGGTGTTTTGCTTCCTAATTATCTGGCTGTGTCACTTGTTATATAACTTCACGTCATGTGTTTGGAGCATGTTTAGCCCTGATTTCAGGTGACTTTCACTTCTCTTAGATCAGTAATTTAACTACTACTACTGTAAAGGAAAGACGCAGAGATTTCTGAGCTTCTCTTAATGGCAAGTGAAATTGTGCATACATGTTGGATTTTTCAAGCTCTGCCTTTTCTGTTAAAGCAGACAGAAAGCCTGGATACCTTTGTTGAAAGCAAGAAGCAGCGTCTGGAGGACACTTCAGCTTCATGCCTGCTCCCACCTTGTATCTCTCCAATACCGAATCACAGATTAACCAGCACTAAAGAGTAAGTTCTTTCTTTTTTCACAATAACATTCATGAGGGATTTCATGGTACTGTTCTAAAAATGTCTTTGCTGTGGAGCCAGATGGGCTTTACAATCCGTAAGCGTAAGTGACCTGGCATTGCTCTTCCCATCCATCAGAAAAAGGATCCACATGGTTTTGGATGAGATTCATTCATCCTTCTGATGGACTCCTGGAAATCAGTGCCACCACAACCCTAGTGTACTCTTCTACCCCTATACTGCATCCTTTCAAACTTCTTTCTTGTCCCCATCATCCTTAATATCTGTGGCCAGAGAATCCTGCTAAAAGTGGACTTTATTTGATTGCCTGGAATATTTTTTAAACTCTTTTTGTAAGAGACAGTTCTCAGTTTTATAGAATGCAATAAGGACCGCGCTGTTCCCTTCAGTGGCTCCTACTGTTTAACTGTGTATACAGCAATGCCAAGGGTGACCATCCTAAATGTTTCAGCCATACGTGCTTTGTATTTCAGCAGACATATAATCAAATAGTTTGTGCCTTTCAGTGTCTTTGAGAGATGGCTCTAGTGCTTGAGCAAACAGGCGCCATGTAAATAATGATTCTGATTAGTATAATCACAAGATTAACATTCGATAAATAACCAAAGCGTCCAATTCCCTTCTGTCATCAATTCTGTGCTTTTACAATTTTAAGATGAGGCTCTTCTTTCTGCGCTGCACTAGGGCAAGAGAAGAATCAAACCTGCAATGTGCTTCTGAAAACAATTTGATTGTAGTAGTATTTAAATCTAGATAAAGGTCAAAAATCATTTATGAAATCACACACAAATTTAAAAATCAATAAAGATTGTTGAGCATCATTTTATTTATACTGGTGTAATTACAGAGCAACTTCATTCTACCATGGAGAAAAGGAGTCTGGAGAAGGCAGATGAGTTGAATTTTACAGTGTGATCTGAAACACATTGCGCATTTGATAAACATCATGATGGGTGTTGCCTGATTGTCATTACTAGAAATACAATGAGCAGAGACACATTACAGAGGGAATCAAGGATTATCCATCCCCAACACCTCCACAATCCATTAAAAAAATCTTTCTATTCTTGTCACCAGCAAGCCCTAAGGATCCACCCCCAACCTGATGTTTCTTAATTTGAGCTTGTTTTCCAGGTCATTAATTTGATTCCTCAGAGCTTTCAAGCCTTTGGTATTCTCTGTTAAAATACAATTGTGTCCATCAATAGTTATTTCCATATGCTAGCTTTTCCTCTTGTCTGACACAAGTTTTGAAACAAAATTTTCTGACTTCTTTTCCAGTATGGTGATTGAGACCTGGCTCACGTTGCTTTTGTTATTAGTATCTTCTGAGTTTGCTTGAAACAAATGCAATATTGTTTGATTATTCAGGTCTTAACTCCCAGAGAAGGGCAACTGAATATAGATCAATGTATTTCCCAAAAGATTAGGGAGCTGGCTGAGCTGTGTGAGGACAAATTTCTGGAGAGCTCTACATTGTTTTTAAGCAGTCGGGAGTGGTTCCATTCTGCAGAGCTTTAAGTAGAGTTTTAAAGAGAGGTAGAAGAAAGGGGAAGCTGAAAGTACACTGCTCAAGGGCATGGGGGAAAATAACTGCTTCAGCAGTAAAGGTTTAAAGACAGGCTTTGCCATTTGCTCCTTTATTCCTAAAGCTTCTACATTTTCTTTCAGAACTCCTAAGTCTCTTCCTAAGGACTTTGAGGAGTGAGAGTGATTCACCTTACAGATTTGATGATGATGTTCATCTATTAAGAAGGTGTTAGGTCTCATGGTGGATGTTCCCACTAGGGAGGAACCTTAGGTCTCTCCTTTTAGAATTTGTTCCCTGCGTCAACAAGCAAAGTTTCCCCAGGCAGACTTCAGAGACTCTCATTGGGCTTTTTTTAGAGATAAAAGCGTGTTTTGAAAGAAAGACCATGATGATCCCTGGGCCAAAGTTTGGAAGCGTTCAGGAGTCTGGAGGAACCAATGAAAGACAGGCCATCCCCATGCTTTTGCAGCTCCCACTGGCTGCCTGTCTATGGTTTAGGCATTTGAATACATTTCTCTCATTACCTTTCCCTGAATATATGGGCTTAATAAAGCACACAAAGATGTAAAATTAACTTTTAAAGGGTCAATGTCCACAAGTTTCTCTGACTTCTCGTACAGCTTGAGTGTAGAAATTTCAGATGGTCAGTTGTGAACTTAAAAGCTCTTAGCACAACTGAAAAGACTACTTTGGAAAGTTAATTTTAAAAGTTTGTAATAATTAGTTATTGCATAGGGTAGTTACCTGTTTCTTCCTCCCCTCACACATTTTGGGGCTGATGCCTTTTCCTAAATCTGACTTGACACTTAAAATATCATTATTCAAGATATTGCCACTCTTATTTTCCTTATTTCTGATATTTCATAATGAATGAAAGAATAGATGGTATTATGTTCTGTCCAGGTAATTCATAGTAATACCTCGAAACACTGCTGTGACGCTGGGTTTTTGTTATACCAGCTGCTCACTTTGCAGCAGAGGATTTATGTATTTACTTGCTTGCCAGAGCAATTTTAATTTAAGCATGAATTGTATGTGCTGCTGAATACCATGTGTGTCTGAACACCTGATTGGTACACCCAGTCCAGACAGAGCACTGTCGGCCAACATTTGGCAGTTTGTAACAACTCAGGGAGTTATCTACTGAAGCAAACTGTGACCCTGCCAGTAATCATGCCTGCCTATAGGTCTGTCTGAGGGAAGCATTTCAGCCTGCTTTTCAAGATTTCCTGCTGCCTTTTGTTTGACCTTTAGTTAAAGATGCACCTGTACTTGAACACATCTTGGGCGATCTGTTGGGTAGTCACCACGGCATTCATCGGGGTTGGTTCACTTTGCAGGCAGCCCTCTACATCCGTGACAATGACTTCAGCTTCATTCAGTTGCTGCCGTATGGTCCAGGCTAATGCAGGAGTGACCTTTCCCTGCTAACCCCCTGCAGAAAATCAGATACACCGTCAATGTGCGGCATTTCATTGTGGACAGGGAGAGTAGAGGCGAAGGAAAGCCAAGCGATTGGCATAGACAATGGCTTTGTCTCACTAATAGGCCAAAGATACCGCTGCATACCACGAGAGTGGATAAAGAAAGGGCAAAGAAAGGCAGCTTGAAATGTGAGAGTATATGGAAATTCTCTCTCCTTCACATACTGACCTCTTGTTGCCTGCTTGCTTGCTTTCTGCCCTAAAAGAAACCAGGCTGAACAAAAAAAGCAGATGGGGAGCCTTCTCATTCCTTGATAATTGGCCTTTTCAGACACAAAGATTAAACCCTGAAGCCACAAGACCATCAGTTCTGCTTGTATTTTTTCCTTGCACTTTTATTGTGTTTCTCCTTAGATTTTAAATATAGTTTAACTAACAATCATGTCAGCAAATTAAACCATTGAGTCTCGGTAATTATTGCAATAAATTCATTCAAAATTAGTGATTACTGCAATCAAAGACTAGTTTCTTAGCCCATTAACAGCCCAAAGCAAAGTGACAATCTGGTTAACTGCTGGTAACAACCTATTTCATGGAGGTTATTGTTAACATAAATGCTTTGGCATAAATCTGAGGGAGGTAACATTGCTAAATAAATTATCAGTTTAATTCCTTTGAAAAATCATGAGATTAAGTGGGCAACAGGAAAAAAAGAAGAAAAGCCCAGACATAATTATAACCATAAAGTATTGTTGGTTTGTTTGGTTTGTTGGTGGGGTTTTTTTTTCATTTGAGTTATGTAGGAAAAAATTATCCTCAAGTGTATTTTGCTTTGTGGTGTGGTGAAGTCTTCTCACCCACAGAATGACTTGTGTGCCAGAGCTGAGTAGCTGCACCTATATCTGGGTTTGCCCCATCTTATAATTTAGCTCAAAAATGTAGTGAACTGGTCACATTTTAAGTAGTGAAGTTTTAACCATGGTACCTGCAGCCTTCTTAATTTTTTCTTAATCTCTCTTAATCCCTCCACCTCTGAGTAGCAGCTGAGGACTGTTGCTGTGATTGCTTTGTATGTGTCTTAAATTTCCCAATGCAGTGGTAGGCTCTGCACAGACAACAGAGTCCTGCATTAGCCCTGGAAATCACCAGGGATGTGCTGAGGAACTGCACTAGTGCTGCAGGGTCAGATCCTGGAGGAGACTTGGCCTCACAGTCAGTTCTCCTTCAGATGCTTTTGAGATAGATCTGCCAGGCAGGGTTACTCTTCGCTTTGCAAAGCTGTACCGGAAGGAATAAGAGCTCTACACACCTCCATGCACAGGGGTGTGGAGAGCCACTTCGCTCTGTGCTCTCACCTGCATCTGTGTGTTCAGCGTTCCCTGTGCAGGACACTCATATGGGAGGCAGAGGGCTTGGGGTTCTGCTTCTGGGTACTTCATTAGCTGTGCTTTGCCTCTGTACAATCCAGTAGCACTTGCATGCTTTCTTGGGGCAGTGCTTATCCTCCTTTAGAAAACTTTCCCCTGGAAGAAGTTCAGAGTATTATTGTGCTTTAGCTATGGAAACTTGTCTGAGCTCCAAAATGCCCGTTGGGGTAAGAAAGCTAACAGATGGGGCTTTGAGTGAGATCTCTTTGGAGGACATGTTGCAGGAGCACATGTGCATAAAATCAGTCTCATCGAACAACTGCCAGTCTCTTCCAACCTGGTTGTTTTCCTTTGATCTTCCTCAAGCCCATGTGTTTTCCGAACGGGACAGCATCCTTACTGGTCCTACTATAAGGCAGTATGAATTCTGTGCTCCTTTCTTCAGGCTGCAGATCTTTAATATCAGAGAGTTTCACATGAGCTGTTTTTAACTGTGCTTTAGTTGAATTAACATAGCTTTGAGTAGAAGAGCTGTAAAACCCGTAACACAGGGAGTTTGTTTGATTTCACTCTGTGATTTCAAAGATAGGCCAAAATTTTTTGTATCACCTTTGGGTGATCATGAAGGGGAATGACCAAAGCAGGGGTAGATATTGATACTGTTGATGAAACTGGACAAGAGGCCAGCCTGGAATGAGAGAGTGCTCCAGAGTGAAGAGTAAGGAGATGTGGGTTGCCTTCTTCCCTTCTTTCCCTGTTTGCTTTAAGGCAAAGTAGATCTATAATTCCTGACACTGACTGAAAGTGACTGGGAATGAAACATAAATTCTTGTTGACTTAATTTGTTATTGAAATTTTGGTCAATAATCATGAAAAGTAAATGATCATGTAGTGCAATATTACATGTCTAACAAAAGATTAAAATTCAGGTTATCTTCATTGACTGAGCTAAGACAGTACCTAAAATAAAAATCTATGAGTAGATTAACATGTTAAACAGTCAGTGGGGTGTTGGGTTTTGTGGCTTTTGGGGGTTTTTTTTGATGGATTTGAGGGGAGAAAGGACTGGCGGGGGGGATTGTTGTTTTTATTGTGTATCACAGCTGCCATTTCTAGGCAGCTAACAGTTTCTGTACATAAAACAGACAATAGATTATCATATTACTTGAGCTTTCATGTCAAAACCACATTCATTTTCTGAATCACGTTCAATTCATCAACCAATATTTGCTCAAGGGCTTTTGCCAGCTACAATGTATCATTTTAATATAGTGTTGAACATTGGTTTTATTCCAGAGGTAAAATAATTATTATCTTGTTATTGTTATGGTTATCATTTTGTAGTTGTTATAAATTATTTTCTTGGTTCACGTGCCATGTGCTATTATGTTTTTTTGCAAAGGTTGCTTATGCAGACCCTAATCTACCTCTTAAAAGGATGCTTAATGTTAAACACATAAATAGTCATACTTGATGTCAAAGGAACTAACCCCATGCATAAAAGTTTCCAGCACTTTGCTGAGTCAGAACCTCTGTGACCTCTCAAATGAAGACTGACTCAAATTAGCATTTAAATTGGGTGCAATTTGTACTAATGCACTGGAAGTTGTCCTCCAAAGCAGGAGGTTTCTGCAGCCCTTGAAAAGGCAGAGGTAGCTTGTCTGTCCTCACTGCCTGTCCCCTTCTGACTTAGCTCCTAGGACATGGCGACTGCAGGATACATTTGAGGGAACAGCTGCCTTCTCAGTAAATAAAATCTAGAACTTTGTGCTATGGAGATTTAACCAAGGTTCTTGAAATGCAACTTGTTCTTATCTGTGTCCCAGGAGCAGTGGTAGCTCAGTGAAGAAGGTTGCAAAGAAAAGAGAAGAGAAGCTGTTTCCTCCTCCATTATCCCCCCTCTTGGACGAGCCTGTGCATCGGCGGCACAGCACTGACAACAACTCCTTCAGCCAAGAGACCAACATCACAAACACTTCTCAAACCAGCAGCTCTTCCTCCTGCATTTCTAAACACAGAAAGAATGAAAATAAATCCTCTTCTAACCCCAAAGGAATCTGTGTAAGTAACCAACCTCAGTTGATGGAATTGAACAAGGTAAAGTTAACGTAGCTCTGTTCTGTTTGAATTTTTGGTTTTTCCTGGTATCTATTTTTAAATGCTTATGTAGCCCTGAGCAGCAAGGGATGGATCTTTGCAGAGCTGGGCTCAAGCAGCTCTTTGCAGGTTCCATTTTTAGGTTAGCACTAGGCATCTACTTGGTGTTGTGTAATCACTCCTTGAAGCACCAGGTCCCAGATGCTCAGAGGACAGAGCCTTTGCAACCAGGTGTAAATAGTCCCTTAACTCTGTAGCTACAACAGACACATTTTGAAAATAAAACTTAAAGAATTTTGATATCCATCACCTGAAAAATTAGCCCAAATTCTCAGTAGTTGTACTGAATGCCGTGTCCTTGTCCTGGTTCTGGCCAGGCCAGAGTTAACCTCCCCAAGCAGTCAGCACAGATGAGCTGAGTTCACCCGGCCTGGCCAGAACCAGGACAGTCCTAAACTAGAGAGCCAATAAAAGTCTAATAAAAATCTACCTGTCCATAGCATATTTAACATGGAACTATCTTCTCTCAGGTTTTCAGGCCCTCAGCTTCCAGCAATAAGGTTTATCTCCATTATTTATGTGTATAAGCATGTATATCCCCCCTGCCAAATTATTCTGTTAGAGTCATCTCCCCATCAAAGATTTTCACATAGGCAATTATTTCTTGCTTGCTTTTCACCAAATTCAGATTTTTTTAAAATTGAAAATACATCAAAAAGAGCCAAAACTAGAGGCTGCATAGCAAATTCACTAAAAAAAAGAGTAAAATTTCACATCAGTTTTTTGCTTTTAGGTTAAACAGGGAAACTTCAGGGGTTTGGCCCATTGTAGAAATCGGCCCTCCCTCCAGAGTTTCAAACATATCATTCAGTATCAAACTGTATTTTAGCATTGCTGTCAAAATTAAAAGACAAGAAGAAAATTCTCCCTCAGAAAAGGACACGTGGAGCCCCATTTTTCACAGTTCGCCACTTTGTGAGAGGTTGTTACCCTGCACTGTAATAGTAAAACTCACAAGTTGCATTGGATCGTAGGTGACAAATCACCTCACCTTATTCATTCATCCCTGTTGCTTTCTGATATCATTGTGTCACTTCAAGCTGCGAGAGTAACACACATGCCTTCAACTGAAATCAATGCCAGAATGAACCGCATATGTCAGCAAATAAACAATGCTATGTAAACAGCAGGGCCACTTCCTTTCACTCCCAGCATCTCTAGTCAGATTTATCCTTGGTTTATCTATTATCCTGATACATGAAATATTTATCTTCTAAAATATGTTAGACTTCTTTCCCTAGCTCATTGGTTTATCTGTAATTTAGATTGTCTGGTTGCAGACCTAGCTTGCAAGTTGCAATTGCCCCATTTAAATGCTTCTGTTATGCTTCTGGTTTTAATCAATGCAAAGTCACAACTCCTTACTTCTGCTTTCCATTCTTCTCTCTGTTCTGCATAGCAAGGGTGAGGAGACCGTTCCTTGCTGAAATCCAAGCATACTTTTCAGACACCTTACAGTTACCTAACAATGATATAGAAAGAAAAAAAAAGTTTAGATTAGTGTGACACACTTTGGATGAAGCTGAGTTCACATCCAGCACTTCTGCACTAGATTTCCCCGCCCTTGCTTTGACCAGCGTCTCTAGTCAGTGACACTGCGCTGTCCAGGCTGACTTCACCTAGGAGCGTTAATGAGTTCAAGTGAGCGATCAGAGGGAGAGTCATACTGCCTAATTAATAAATTTATTATCGCAGGATCACAGGGTTGGAAAAGACCTTTGAGGTCGAGTCCAACCATACCCTCCCTCTACTAAACCATAGAATCACAGAATCATAGAATGGTACGAGTTGGAAGGGACCCCAAGGATCACAGAGCTCCAACCCCCCTGCCACAGGCAGGGCCACCAACCTCAGGCCTGGATCTACACAAGGGTGCCCAGGGCCCCATCCAACCTGGCCTTGAACACTTCCAGGGACGGGGCATCCACTACCTCTCTGGGCAGCCTGTTCCAGCCCCTCACCACTCTTTCTGTAAAAAACTTCCCCCTAATATGTAATCTAAACCTTCCTTCCTTTAGTTTTAATCCATTCCCCCTTGTCCTGTCATTTTCTATCCTTTTAAAAAGTTGAATCCCCTCCTGCTTATAAGCTCCCTTCAGGTACTGGAAGGCTGCAATGAGGTCCCCCCACAGCCTTCTCTTCTCCAGACTGAACAAGCCCAGCTCCCTCAGCCTCTCTTTGCAGGGCAGGTGCTCCAGCCCTCTAATCATCTTTGTGGCCCTCCTCTGAACCCTCTCCAACAGTTCCACATCCTTCTTGTATTGGGGCCCCCAGATCTGGACACAGTACTCCAGATGGGGCCTCACGAGGGCAGAGTAGAGAAGAACAATCACCTCCCTGTCCCTGCTGGCCACCCCTTTTCTAATGGAGCCCAGGATCCCATTAGCCTTGCAAGCTGCAAGAGCACACTGCTGGCTCATGTTAAGTTTCTCATCCACCAGAATCCCCAAGTCCTTCTCAGCAGGGCTGCTCTCCAGGAACTCTTCTCCCAGTCTGTATCTGTGTCTGGGATTCTTCCGGCCCAAGTGCAACACCTGACACTTGGCAGTGTTGAACCTCATTAGGTTCACCCAGGCCCATCTCTCCAGCCTGTCAAGATCCCTCTGGATGGCTTCCTTTCCTTCTAGGGTGTCGACCACACCACTCAGCTTGGTGTCATCCGCAAACTTGCTGAGGGTGCACTCAATCCCATCATCGATGTCATTGATAAAGATGTTAAAGAGAACTGGTCCCAAGACAGACCCCTGGGGGACACCGCTTGTCACCAGCCTCCACCTGGACATAGACCCATTGATCACCACCCTTTGGCTACGGTCTGTTAACCAGTTTCTTATCCACTGGATGGTTCACCCATCAAATCCACATCTTTCCAATTTAGAGATAAGGATGTGATGGGGGACTGTGTCAAAGGCCTTGCACAAGTCCAGGTAGATGACATCGGTTGCCTTCCCTTTATCTACTGATGCTGTCACCCCATCATAGAAGGTCACCAGATTGGTAAGGCACGACCTTCCCTTGGTGAAGCCGTGCTGGCTGTCCCGGATCACATGCTCTTCCCTCATGTGCTCCAACATGTCATCCAGGAGGATCTGTTCCATGATCTTCCCAGGCACAGAGGTGAGGCTCACCGGCCTGTAATTCTCTGGGTCTTCCTTGCTCCCTTTCTTATAAATGGGAGTGATGTGACCTTTTTTCCAGTCCCCAGGGACCTCTCCTGACAGCCACGACTTTTCAAATATGATGGAGAGTGGCTCAGCAACCACATCAGCCAGCTCCTTCAGGACCCTGGGATGCATGTCATCCGGCCCCATAGACTTGTAGACATTCAGTCTCATGAGGCGGTCACAGACTTGCTCTGCTCTTACAGTAGGGGGGGATTTGCTCCCCCAGTTCCCACCTGGAGTTCTAGGTATGCAAGGTTCTGGGATTTGAGAATTATGAGAATCCTGGCTGCCAGAGACGACTGAGGCAAAGAACTCATTCAGTACCTCAGCCTTCTCCTCATCAGTTGCAGCCAATTCTCCTTTCTCATTTACCAAGGGGGGTATGTTCTCTTTGGCCTGTCTCTTCTGGCCAATGTACCTGTAAAATCCCTTCTTTTTGTTTTTAGCATCCCTCACCAAGTTCAGTTCAACCATATCCCTAAGCACCTCATCTACCTATCTTTTAAATACATCCAGGGTTGGTGACTCAACCACCTCACTGGGCAGCCTTATCCAATGCCTGATAACCCTTTTAGTGAAGAATTCTTTCCCAGTGTCTAATCTGAATCTGCCCTGGAGCAGCTTGAGTCCATTTCCCCTGGTTTGTGCCTTAGCCTTTTGTTTTCTTTTGTTTTCCTTTTTGGGGGGTGGATATGAGGACTTACATTGTCGGAAGGTGTTTGAACTATGAAGGGTGTATAACAGTCCCTTTTTTCTAGGAGGAAGAATCTCACAATACACCAACAGCCAACACTCTTCTTGACACCAGCCATCTAGAAACAGACATCTGGTCTGCAATGCCAATGCTTTCCAATGGGAATTCTGAGCCCAGAAGACCCAAAATAACATTTGATGATGTGTAAGTATTATAGTATCTGTGTGCTAGAATTTTGATGCAAGCAGAGCTCCCAGTGTAAGAGAGTATCACTGATTAATGAAGACTCTGTTGATAAATGTTTTCAGATCATGAAAGTTAATTCACAGTAATTTTTTTTAATAATTTTTTATTTTAGCTCCTCTAATGGAAACTTCTTATACTACAATCATTTAAAATATTGTTCCTTTTCCTCTCTTCAGCACACATTAATGGGTCTTTGGGGTGGCCAGTTTCTAGAGCTAGTTATCTTCCATTCTGTTCAGCCATCGTATTTCTGCATACAGCAGCTTCAGATTAATATCAGGTTAAGATTTAAAGACAGAAGTGGGTGTATGTGTCAAAATTGTTCTTGGAAGCAGTCAGCAATTTTCTTAAACAATGTTTGTCCGGCTGTATGAAAACAGACTTGAAATAATTGATTTTGTCTCTTTAGGCTTCACAATGCGGATTATTACATGCAAGAGGCTAAGAAGCTAAAGCATAAAGCAGATGCATTGGTAGGTTATCACAGGTTTTATTATCTCTTTCCACTACAGAGCTGGGTGTTACAAAAACGTATGTTCTGAATGTCACTGAAAGCCTCAGAAACCAAGAGGAACCCTGCTATTGACTAAAGTATGGTTCAGATTGTGCTCCATAAACACACTGGCCACAAGAAGTCAAACCCTGAGCACCATTCCCACCCTTTAACAATTTGTTCCCAAAAAAAGAAGCTCCTTACAATAGCTGCTATCTCTTCCAAGGAGGAGCAACAGTCATGCTGTTTATGAAGGATGTGAGATAATTTCATGAAAGATGATGTGTATTTGAAATTTATTTTCCTATTCACTTTGAGCCCAAAACAAAAGTGTTGAAATATTCCATAGCGGAAAGTTAAGAAAGGCAAATCACCCTCCACCCCATGATCATGTGGCAAGACTGTTTGATATTTCCAATCCAATTGTTTAAAATTTGCATCAATTGATTTTAAAATAGTACATTCATTTTTATTGCATGCTTTTAGACTGGTAAGCACAGACTCAGCATGCTCCTTCCCAAAAAATCTTGCAATGGGGTAGTTCAATGCTGGGAAAGCTTTTTCTCCCATATTAGCCTGGATGAAATTCCAGTAAGAATAACCTGGTTTTGCAAAGTGTTTTTATTTTGATAAAACTACTTAATCTGACAGATTACACTCTAGCAGAGTTTGTTCTATCCAAGCTACGGCTAGCACTGAAATGCCTTTAATACCCCTTTGCTTTGTAGGTGGCGGCTTTGCTCCCGTATGCTACATAGAGTGGAGAACAGCAGCTTATTTAGGCAGGCTTAGTGGAACTCAAGTCCTCTATTTATTTAAACTGAGGTGTCTAAAATGGAGTATGGCCATTCACTTTGCCCCTCAAAATCACAACTGAAAAAGAACTGGGTGATTATTCACCTCTCGCTTTGTTCCTTGTGGGGGTTTATGTGCATATTACAGCATTCCATATCAGAGGTTTCCTGCTTGGAAATACGGGTTTGTTAAAACAAGCAGACAAAAAGAAGATCCCACGCTATGTTTTTAAAACACAAAACAAAGAAATGGTAAAGAAAGAAAAAGAAGCTCTCCCTCTGCTGTCAGTGAACTGAAGGAGAGTTGACGTGTCAAGCTGCCTGCTTCAGCTCTCCAAGCTCCCTTTTGACTTGGGGCGCAGCGTTACGGAGTGTTTTCTGTGGGAGGTGGGTTCAGGTTTTTGGCAACCTGCCGTGACTGTCAGTAAGTTAGCAATCGTGCCTCCCACCCTGCCCCTTTCCAGCGGTGGTCTGCACCGATTCCTGCAGCCTGACTCAGCAGAGCGTGTTCAGCCAGAGCCCTGACATCTGCACGCGCAGAAGGCTGGCAGAAGCAGACAGCACCTCCCACAGCTGATTGACCTTTAAAGAAAATACACATGGTCCTGGCACAGGGCTGCCTGCTCCTCACTAGCAAATATTTACAGGCTCAGGCGCCTGATGATCTCACCGTGCTATGTCAATCCACTTCCCTCCATAGCCTGATTCACTCAGAAAGCGTCGACCTGTCTCCTGTCCTCTTTCCTTCGACTGTGCCTTGCGGAACCAGGGGTGTTCCCCAAGCAGAACTAAGAGGAGCAGACACAGCACATCGTGCTGCTGCCTGCAAGCAGGCCCTGCCTGTCGCATGCAGTTTGACACCCTGAGTGCTCTTAGAGGAACGCGAGGCCATCCGCCACCATACAACTTGTTGGCAGACGTAAATACCCATGGACAAAGAATCTGCTTTTTCCTTCTGCTGTTTAGGTCTCAACTTTTTTTTTTCCCACCCGATACAGCTGCACACAAATTATCTCCGTGTAACACATTTGCTGTGCAGTCCCATAGTGTTACTTGTCCTGTGGAAACAATTGCTTCTGGTTACTTGGTGCTGACATGACAAAGCACACACAGCACTGAAAGATGTGTTGCAGTGGCTAGAAAGATAATGCATGTGACCTCAAAATGTGTCAGCAAACGTTAATGAGATTTGTGGCAATGCTGTTCTGAGCTTGTAGGGAAAATAGATTTCTGTGCAGGGCAAGGCGTTTTGTGTCTTGTGGGAGCGACCCCATGAAAACCTATCCTTGTCTGCAACGGCAGTAAGGAATCAACTGATTTGGGTGGGCTGCTGCGCTGGCAACCACCTGTACCATATGGAAGAGATCTTGGAGACCTCACTGTTGTCAGCTGAGCTGTGATGAACTGGATTGATTCCGTCTACTCCAGTAGAGTCAGCGTGGAGCAAAGGGCAGGATCGCATCCCATTGCTGGCTCAAACTGTGGGTCTGTACTAAATCTGCTTGCAGCCAGATTCCCTTTTTTATACCACAGAAAGCCATCTTTGGAAGACTTGAAGCAGGATTAAAAGAATATGCTGAGAAGCAGGCACTGGGATAGAGAGAAAACGTTTAGAAATACTTCCCCTTTTGTGATCACTCAAACCATGCCTATCAGTTATACAAAGGCTTGGTATGTAACCAGTGAGCAAGAGCCAAACTTGAAATTAAAGGTATGCAGAGGGAACTAGATACAAGGATTGCTTAGAAGCAACCACAAAGGCAAATATACTGTTCACTTGGACCAATAGTAAATGTTCTCTTTAATATGTTGCTAGGATAGGCTTCCATTTTGTGATTGGAAAACATATGCAGATGCATCAAAAATATTTTGATAGGGACATACAAAGAAATTTTAAAATTATTTAAAGTATATTGGATCTCTTATATCAAATGCCACATTAGTAGAATTCTTACATCCAGCTATCAAAAACTGAAAATGTTAAATACTATTATAAAATACTTACTATAAAAGTGTCATATATAATATTCATTACACATAAAAAAAGAAATCAGTATGTCTAAGTCAGTTTAATCACAACCATTATGAGGGCTAAAACCTTTTGCAATAAAATCCCAGTAAAATAAAATATTTAGCAGTGCTATATTTTCTCTTTTTTTTCCTGCTCTTTCAGTCATCACATAACTGATGAGTTTTTTTTTTGTCAACAGTTAACACAGAATGTGGCATCTGACAAATGGCATGGAATTGTTACTTAACCCTTGCATAGAGATATTCAATCAGAGTATTGAGGAGCAATACGGATTTGTTCAAACGTGCTTAGTGTCCCTCACTCCCTGTGTAAATCCCTACAGGCCAATGGACATACATTGACTTTCCATCTCTGGCCATATGCTGCTTGAAAAGATTTGGTAGAAAACATAGACCCTGTCTTAATGACTGTATGAAGTGATTTTTAACCACCAGCATCGCTTTGCTTTCATCCTAATGCTAGTGTTGCTTTGTATTATGATCTGTCTACCTAGAAGTTAAAGCTGAAGGATTTTCTTAACGGTGTCATTCCCTTTTCAGCTGGAGAAGTTTGGCAAAGCAGTGAATTATGCTGATGCTGCCCTCTCCTTCATCGAGTGTGGGAACGCTATGGAGCGAGATCCATTAGAAGCTAAATCTCCATACACCATGTACTCAGAGACTGTGGAACTCATCAGGTTAATGTCCTTTCTGTGATCATTTTCATAATCTCATTTCAGTCATAATTAGAACCTGCTATGTTTTAAAAAATACCATTTCAACGTATTAATGATTTGTCCAAGGCATCTTCATCTCAGAAGTCATCATAATTAGTTCTTGCCATTTTATTAATGTCATGGAAAATTTATAATTGATGGACACTGCTTTTATAAATTATCCCCTTTAGAGGTTATAATGTGAGTGTTATAATTTGCAATATTCATAAAATTAAAATTGAAATGTAGTGGGTGGAAGTAAAGTATAGTAATTTCACTGTTTGGCATTGACACTTGTCTTTTAAAAGGTGTAGTTTTATAATTCAAAACATTAAAGTGAGTCTATCAGGATTTCTATTACAAACCCTGTTTTTAGAGGTTTATAACCTGGCTGTTAAAAAAGGGGGGAAAAAAAAAAGCTTAAAACTTGGTGCATCAGATCTTAGCCAGAGAGGAAGCTTTCTGCATGTGTTGTATTAAAAAAGTATATTTTTTAACATTAAAAGAATGTGAACCAGCTGAATTAGTTTTCATACAGCTTTGTAGACTCGTAGGCTAGAATATAGATGAGAGTGCCTTTCCTTACTAATAAAATGTCTGAATTATTATCTGAGAATCTGCTACTGTTCCCTATAGCTGTTTCATAGTGTCAGCTGTGTAGAAATAATGGTCTCCTGAGTAACTAAGGGCTTGTTTGTTTTACATGTACAAATTATCAAAGTGAAATCAAGCAGGATTAAACAACAGGATTTTTTTCCTCTTCACTGTGATCCACCTTTGCTTTCCCCAGTGTATGCTGGGAATATCACCGTTAATGTCAGTCTAATTACTGGCAGTTTACTCGAGAGAAAGAAAGGAAGGTAAATCAGGCCCTAAATATTTGGGGTTTAATATGATGAAGGTGCTTTTTTTGCAGGATTTTAACATGCCAGATTAGCTATTAGGGACTGCCAAAAATAATGCATGTTTTACATTTTGAATAAGTAGGTATTTACATAATAAAATGTATCCAATCTTAAGAAGCTCTTACTCTCAGGTAAATATGCCTGTTAAATATTTAAAAACATCATTTTGCATTCTGCACTTCATAAAGAGATGAAGAAAGTCTAAAGATACTACTCCACACAAAAAAATGATCCCCCCACACTTAGGATCTAAGTTAAACTCTTGAGAGCAGGACTTTAGAAAAGGAGCCACCCTACCTCCACCCTCTGTGAGGGATGCCTGCAGCTCCCCTCCAGCCTATGGTGCTGGATGGGGTCAGCTGAGTGTACAGGTGCATCTTGGAGCAGCTGCCACTCAGCAGTACCGCCAGTGCTGCTGCCTTGCTCTTCCCAGCAGATTCTGTACCAGCACAGTCCTGCTGCTGGCTGTATGATACATAGACCTTGTCGTGGAAGCAGCACCTGAACTGATTTTGGCTATGGAAGAGTCTGGATAACCTGGTTATGGTAGATCTCCAATGTCTAAATAGCGAAAGTGAGGTGAGACTAATTCCACCACCTAACGCCAAAGGCAGAGTTTAATTCACCAACCTTGGCATGCAGCATCTTGCGGGCAGCCCGTGAGCCACTGACTTGCTCGTGTAATCACTGTCAGTGGGGTCAGGCAGGGAAGGAAGGCGATTGCCTAGGTGAGCAGTGGGCTGGGACAGGTTCAGTAAACCCCGTGGGCAAACACAAGATTCTCGGGGACCACGGTGGGTGCTGAATGTACAAACCAAGTGTGCAGCTGCGCGCACACATTGTCTCAATGTGCCTCCTAATGTTGACATAGATTTTTACTGTGAGATAAGAAATAGGAGGAGATACTTCTCACTTTTACTCCTCCCTTCATCAGAGGCACCATTTCCCCCTTTTGCACTAGCTGTGCCCACCCCAAGTATTTCCATCAGACACCTGTTTGTCAAAGTAAGTGGAGAGAGTAAGAAAGTAAGAAAGTAAGAGATTGGGAGTGTCAGATCTGACTGCCAAAGGTGTTTTAATGGTAAAGCTAAAATCCCTAAGGTGACACTGAAAATCCCAAAGAGAAATATATCTTTGTATGTGATCAGATTCACACAGAATCACAGAATAACAAGGTTGGAAAAGACCTTTAAGATCATCAAGTCCAACCATTCACATCCTAAACTAAACCATATCCCTAAGTACTTCATCTACCCTTTTTTTGAACACATCCAGGGAAGGTGACTCGACCACCTCCCTGGGCAGCCTGTTCCAGGCCCTGACAACTCTTTCAGTACAAAATTTTTTCCTAACATCCAATCTAAACCTGCCCTGGCACAGCTTCATGCCATTCCCCCTTGTCCTATCACCTGTCACCTGGCTGACATTCGGTGTGCCTGGAACCATGCCAAGGAGCGGGTGAGATGGGACATGGAGGAAGCACATTGGGTGGTGCACTACAGCTGAAAGCTAGGAGCTGATGATGGGGGTGGTAGGAGGAAGGCAGAGCCAGAGCAGCACTGTGCCTGCACTCCATTACCTCCTTGTAAATGAGAACTCATCAAGACTGCCTGGATACCTTAAAACTTTCTTACGCAACGCTGAACCCTATTACTTATTCTAACACAAGTACCTGTGAAATTGCATTAGGGCTCAGAACAATGATTTTATGCGATGAATTGATTTTGAAGTGACTAAATGCATGGAATGGAGTGTACTCAGTTAAATAAAAAAAGAGAGAGGAGGTAGGAATACTCCGTCTTTGATCATCCAAATGCTGGACAGCAGCAATTAAATAGAGAGGGAAGACCAAGTACACAGGACTCATAAATTAATGGACCCAAGAAATTAAAAAGCTGTGAACATGACCTTTCCTGAATTATAACTGTTTTCTATATAAAATACATTAAAAGCTCTGAAGAGGCATTTATGGGAAGTTATTGTTCAAGCCCAAGGTATTACATGTAAAACCTTATTATATATATTACTCTTCAGTACATATAGGGCCAAGATCTTACACTTCTGTCCAACAGCTATCACAGATGTTTGCAGGACTCAGCCTAGATGGCTCGGTATAATATCATTAATATACCCAAGAATAGTTCACCTCATTGGCCCAGAAAATGGGTTGGGGATTTCTGTTAGCCCTCCAGATTTTAAGTGGTGCTTTCTGTGGAATTTTACATTGATCTCATTGCTACAGAACATTGGGACCATTGACTGTTGCAGTCCAAGAAGAATATCTGTGTGAGGCTGTGATTTTTCAGAGTGTCAGTAGTATTCCTGGAAACATCTTAACTCTCAATTTCTTCTCTCCTCACCTTTCTGACAAGGTATGCAATGAGACTCAAGAATTTCACAGGCTCTTCTGCCACGGAAGGGGACAAGAAATTAGCAGTTTTATGGTAAGTCCCATTGTGACAATGAGAGAAGCAGCTAAAATCTTAAGGAGGACTTTAAAAGTACTGAATTACTTAAGCAGCTTACAGAAGATCATTATTCTTGTTTTCCATTAAACTATTAAAGGATAACTAATGGATTTCTTCAGCAGCTGACTAAACATTTATTCTTCTAATTTATACTCTTATCAAGATGGGATTTTAATGCTTTTGACCACTTTTTTTTCTTTCTCCATTTGCTTATGTTTCAAAATCTAACCTTAGAACAGAAACTGCAAAATATAGGTCAGCATTATTTTTTTTAGCAGTTTATAGGTTTCATTAAGCAATGGAATTAACATAATCCTTTCCTAATTACCACAGCTACCGATGCTTATCACTTCTCTACTTGAGAATGTTTAAACTAAAGAAGGACCATGCTATGAAGTACTCCAGATCTCTGATGGAATATTTTAAGGTAATCTTTATTCTGTTTAATTTATTGATATGAAATGAAATTCATACCAGCACTAAGAGCTCTCACAAGTATAACTGCGTGACTTAAAAGTCCCACATTTAACCTCTCCCCAGGGAAATGCAGGCAGGATGGCTGCCAGGGAGTGGGGACAGAAGTGATTTGGGGGATTTTTGGATTACTCACTTGACTCAAAGGGCCATACACAGTAATTTTACTAAAATAACATTATTCTCAACAGCATGTAATGTTTATGCAAGTTTTTGTAGGGGAAACTGATTCTTGAAAGATTTCAATGTGCAAGTGATTATGAACTGACCCCCAATGAACCATAAAAAACCAATTATTTAGACTTTAGTTAGTTAAATTTAGATATTAAATTGAGTATGTTTTGCTGAAGCTTACTGCAGACTCAGAGATTTCTCCTTTTCTTTCTGTGGAACTTCGAATTGCCTCATATAAATCTTGAAATTTTGCCTTCATCTTGAATTGAGTGGAGACCAGCTGAGTGTCATGACTCGCTGATGTTTTCCTTTACCTTGTCAAATGCTGTATATATACCCAGTGTAAGAATGACAAGTCCTTACCATTCCTAAATTAAGAGAGAAGCGGATTCTTCCTTCAGCTCTCCCAAGGTTTTGATAATTGTATTTTACTGGTTAGTGCTGTTTGAAGCATACATTAATTCTTGTATTTTATTACTACATATTATGCTATAATTATGTAATTATACTGGTTTGTCAGCCCATCAGTCTTTTTTTTGTTGGTTTTTTTCAGCCTCTGTGAATTTGTTCCAGGCTTTGACATATTAGTACTGCAAACCACTAAACCTTCTAACACTGCAGTTTTAATATTTTCATGTAAATGCTGATCACATGGTCCTCCTGCTGTAAGAGTCTAGTCCTGTCTACTACAACCACCACCTAGTCCTGGCTTCCCTCGGGTCCTCCGTGTGTGTATCTCTAACTTCAGTCATGTTACTCCTAATCTTATGTTTAACTGGAGGCTCTCATGAAGTCATTGGGGTGCCTCTGTTGTACTCGTGGAGTTTCACTCAGGGATCTGCACAACAAATCAAATTTGAACAAGGCACATTTATACCCTCAGCATTTTCATTTAATGTATTCCATCCTCTCCAGGATGAATGTAGCTTGTATCTTAAAAACAGGTTATTAGACAAATCATTCGATAAACCTTTTCTGCAGAAAGTAATGATTTCTTAAAATAAAAGGAAAAAATGTAAGGGGGTGTGTGTCTCTCTTCCCTTAAAGGCATTTTACTTTCTCTAGCTGGGCAAATAGGTAAAATGAAGAACATTTTACTACTCCCAGCATAAGACCATTTTACTGCATCTGCACAAAGAAAATGCCTTTTAATGTAAATGAAAATAAGAAAAAGAAATTAAAATGTAATAAAATAGACAAATCAGGAATGCTGGTTTTAGGCATCGAGTTGAAGCTGAGTGTTTCAGCTGATGTTACTGTGTGTATGCTCTGGGGACTGTAACTCATTTGTAGGAGTAGTGTTTGAGTGTATACAGATTGTATGTTCAGAATCTTTTTGTAGTAAAGGCATAGGAGGAGAGGGGAAAAGAATGAGGGCTATTAACTACATATTAGTTTTGTGCTGCTGCACAATGTTCTCAGTCTTCACTAGTGAGAATCTATAACACAAATGAAATAGATTAACTATTTTAATAGAATTGTTATTCAAAAGTTTGCACAATTTTAACTGTGAAAGGGAGACCGCTGTTTATAGCAGAGCTGGAGAGGAGCCTTTTGGCAGAATTGTTCTTCATATTTTTCCTCACAAATGGTACTTTGTCAAAATTGAAACCATTTGTGGACTGAAGTGGTTCTGATTAATTTCCAATTAAAAGGTTGAAATTTATATTTTTGACATTTAAAACCAGAAAATAACCATTTAATCATAAAAGTAGTTTTGAAATTTAGAGTCAATTTGGAGTAAAATATAACTAAAATGATCAATTAAAAAAATGAAAATCACACCTTTTAAGATTAGTGGCTCCCTTTGATGCATTTCACCTTAAAGTTTGAGGAAGATTTTTCTCTTTTTGAAAATGTCTTGTCAGTAGACATTGGCAAAGATAATTCAGTCATTGGCAAAGATAATTCAAAAATTAACATTGCCAAATAGCTACCTCCAATCGAGATCTAGCCTTAATCTTGACAGATCTAGTATTTGTGTCCAGATACTGTCAGGAACAATCCCCAGACAGCAGAAACTACCATCAAAGTTGCTTCTTCATCCCTGAAAGCTTTCCAGGGGAGTTTAGAATCTTCTTCCTTCTTACATAGGAGTAGGTGGCAAAAATACACACTACATATGTTCTGTGCTACAAGGCACGCTGTTTGATGCTCACACCTTTAGTCAAACACAGTGCATGCTGTAGAGGAACATACAGGCAAGGCTAGTATCACAGTTTGGGCAGTGTTTTCTGCTTCAGTCAATACTGTTTGCCATGTTCAGTTGTGTTTTAGTCAGTACAAGGGTAGGGTTTTGCTCCCAGTCAGTTGCATGACCTTGGGCCATGCCCTAGGCTGCTCTGTGCTCCACTGACTCTGTGCCTCACATGCAAAATAGCAGTTACAGTAACCAGATGAATCTTGCAATAATGATGGTAATACTTTGCAGAGAACTTGTAAAATTTGATTGAATTTTCACTGTGCGTGCTGACTTCTTTGCAAGAGAGCTCAGAGTGATTGTTTTCAGAAAGCACACATAGATAGCTTCAGCCCTGGTGCTGCCACTTTTTATAGCACCCAGTCTGAGCAAGACTGGAAAAATCTGGGCTTTATTGCTGCTGGGCAGTCTTTTTGTTCAGGGTTGTACAAAGTGCTACACAGGCATGAAAGGCAGAATGAGTAAGCAGGTAAGGAAAGTCAATTTGTGCAAATAAAATACATAAAAACAAGGGCATTCGAGCAGATCCTTACTATAAGCATTATTTAGGCTACTATCTGAAATCCAAGCCACCCTCCCCAGGAACTTGGGATGGATTAATTTCATGAAGGCATCAACCCAAATTGTTTTTGTTTCTTACTAAAAGATTGCAGGTGATGCTGAAAATAAGAAGTCATTTGCACTCTGAAGAACGTAGGTTGTAGAATAAGTTTCAGTGGTAATGAAACCGCTTCTTTGTGAACTACAAAGCACAGCTGCTTTTACTGGGACTTTGCTGTATTACCCCCTTCATCAAGTGACCTTCAGGCTGCTGGTTGGAACTTCTCCGTCATCCACCAGCCATTTAATTATGGGGCTGATGGGCAGAGGTGCTTTGCTACAGGCTCTGTGGCTCTTGCAAGGCAAACAGGGAGCGTTGCACCTTGTGTCATCAGTATTTGTGTATTTGCATCACCTGTATTTACATTTTGGTTTTGTACTTACAGAACTCTTCGAAAGCCTCACAGGCCCCCTCACCGTGGGGCGGCAATGGAAAGTGAGTATTTTCTGCTAAGTACTACTGTCTGGGAACAAGTGGTTCCAAGGGGGGTAAATTGTTTTAGTGCCTCTAAAGGCAAAGGACAGGCCGTGACTTGGTGGGGCTCGCTGGGCTAAAGCCATGTGAGCCAGGCAGTGTAGGTGGGAAGGGTGAGGAGAAACACACCTTCATCATTGTGCAAAATCTCCTTAAGTCTCAAATCAGCCGTGGTGGGTCTGTGCTGAATTCTTTGACAGTTTGCTTCTCAAGCCAAATGAAAGCCATAAAAATATCTGTTAATTAGCTAGCAAGTACCATGCCATTTCAGGAAGCCAAAGTAAAGTTAACCTTCATTGCAATGATTTTTCAATGATTGGTTCAGTAATGAAAGACCAATGAATATTTCATTGATATATGGTAAGTGCTGTTTAATAAAACTGAAGGCGTAATAGTGGTGAAAATGTGAAGGCACTTAGTGAGCCAATTACCAGTGGCTTTATACTAACGTTAAAACACCCTCGCCTCAGATATGAAGTCAAGGTAATGCAATTATGATCTGCTGTTCAGTGAAGGTACATTGCTGCTGCAACCTTGCATTTATCTTGTGAAGTCTATTGCCACCTGACACACACTTCCCCAGATCCTTTCTCCTTGGCCACAGATACCGGTACAGATAAAAGAGAGAAGGACTTTGCTTTTTGTTCTTTATTTCAGTAGGCTGAATTGTAGGTGGAAGTTATTATTGTCAATGGTCTCCTTCTGGTGGTTCCTAAGAAGAAATTACTGTTAGACACTCCTGAGAACCAATTAAGGAAACCAAGTAATGAAACTGTAGAAGGGATTGAAGTTTAGCACAAAAAGAATTTAAGTTTTTCAACAGACTTTGACCTGAATCTGTGCGAAATCAAAAATGACAACATTTTGCTTAAAGGAAAATATTATCTTAAATAATTTGAAATATTTTGTGGTGTGTATGTATAAACACACCAGATACACAAAGTTATTTTTAATGTGTGCATGTATAAAGATATTTAAGTACAGATTATAACACAGTCTAAAGTGATGAAATACAAAATTGCTTTAAACAAAAAAGTGAAAATGTATTTCAAGATTGGAAAAACAACTGCTAATTTAAATTATTCAATATATGCCAGTTCTTCCAGGCATTTTAATGTCAGTGAAACCTTGTATTGCAATAAAAATACAGTAAGGTCTACATAAAGTTTTTGTGCTGAAATAGACCACTGGAGCATTATGCCTCTTTTTTTCCTTAAAGAAGTAGGTTATACGTAAAAATTTCATGGAACAGAAGTTATCCTTTTATTCCCATCCTATAACAGACCTCTTCGAAACATGTGCTCTGCAGGTGATGATATGTCCCTTGCTATTTAAAGGAGCTGATTAGGTGCCCAGGGTTTAGAATCAGTGTGGTTTGACTGGAGGGTAATAAAATTATCCAGCCACAATGTAGGCAGCAGAAACCCAACATCCGGGTCAGCATCGCTTCTAACACACCATCCAGCTGATCAGCCTCTTCCCACCGACTTGGGAGACAAGGAAGTAAAGCTCTGAAAGTGCACATCTCTGTCTTCTGTTCAGAGAAGGAAGCAGCTGACATGTAAGAATAATTGAATATGACAAGGCTTTGTTATAACAGTGTTATTATGACACCCATGGCCCAAAACACAAACACCACAGTCCACACGCAGGTCTTCCGTCCCCCCTGTCTGTGTGTCTCAGAAGAAAAGCTTTCCAGCTGGCTCAGGGTTGCCATGAATCTCAGGTGTCTCCTTGGTGGCCCCAAGGATTGGGGCCACGGGCAGCATGTGCTCTGCCTTCCCCAGGGCTTCTGGCTCTACGGTTTCCTCTTATTCGTGCAGATTTACGCCAGCTGAGAAGAGAAGTCGCTCACCACAGAGGTGAGACCAAACACCATTAGGGTGTGGCACCACTGGATACAGATCAGCAGTCTGGTTCAGATGGGGAGAGAGCAGGGAATTATGAAATCTTTTTCTAAACAAAGAACTTACCCACTGACGTGAGGTGTAGTCTGCTCAGGATCTCAATCTATCAAAATCTCGGCTTGGCTTACTGGAATTTCTGATCACTTTTGTTTGAAAGGGTTGTGAACCTCTATGAAGTTGGCTTGAGTTCCAGGCTGGCAATGAAACAAATTTTCCCTGGTTTCATTACAGAAATGTTTCCCACCTCTAGCGACAGCAAGCACAGAATAGAGAGATTTAATAGACTCACCACAGTAATAATGGCTGTGCACAACAGGGTAAATCCAATGAACAATGTGCTTTATTTGGCAGAAGTGCGTCAGCTTGTTGTAAGTGGCTCTAACAAAATACTCCTGGTCCCCTCAGATACTTATGATTTTTAACTGCTCCCAGACCTAATCTAGCATAGTTCAGCTCTTCTGTGCATTAAAGACACTGTGGTGTGTCAAATAACCAGGATGTTTTGAGACTTAAAAATGTTTGTGCCGTAGGATATGCTTAAAGTTTAATACATAGGTTGTGTAAAACACTACTAGCTGCTGGATTCACGTGGTCTCTAGCTCTGAGAAAAGAATGTATTGCATCTTGAGGAGCCTGTTCTTGAGCACAGGTAATAGCAGGGCACTGCTGAAAAACCTGCAGCAAAGGCTGCTGCCATAAATGCCTTTCAGCCCAAGGCCGCACCGTGGTGGCAGTCTGTCCAACTGCACCTGCCAGGGATCACTACAGCAGGTCTGTGCCTACGCTTCATGGCCAGGACCATTGATGGTGGCTCATAAAGCCAAGAGGTGGAGCCTTTATCCTGGGGTTCGGATCAGGCCCATCGTGAGTCTGAGTGCTCGATGCTGTTGCACAGCATGAGGCATCGGTGGCTGCCTGTCAAGAACGGGGTTGCAACATCCCCATCCGGAGAGTTTTGGTGTCTTTGCTTCATGCAGAGAGCGCCGGGAGCGTCTCAGCCCTGCCTTTCAAGTGTATTCCACAGCAAATCGAGTGCATTTGTTTAGGTAAGTGGTTCCAAATAGGGGCAAGCAAAGAGATTTTTGGAACCCTTAATTTTGTTCACTGAAAAGAGATTTTCAAAGAGAATAGCTGTGTGTGAGTGTTCAGCACTGCAGCTCTAAACATGAGCTTGCTGTGCTGACCTCCGCACTGCCTGCAGCCAGCAGGCGATTCCTAATTGCTGGTGTTAGAATTAAAGGAAAATCTATATTAGAACATTAGTGCTGCACTAAGTAGGTAACTTAAAACACTGCTCTGAACAAAACTGTGCGGATGAACCGTAGGCAATTAGAAACAAATCTCCATAGCCAGTCTTAAAGAATCCTATAGAGATATTCATAATCCTACAGTACCCTCAGCTCCTAATACTGCTCTGCAGGGTGCTTTTAAGACTTGCACTTTACTTATTGTGGTGACTGTATTTGGAGCAAACTGTCATTGTGGTTTCCACAAAACGCTTTGATAATAAGCCAATATTGCACATTGAGTGTTTTCTAACTGCCATTGCAGCTTCTGGCAGCAGGTAGAAAAATCATTACAGCTATGAGATACTTCTTTCTCTGAAAGATTGCTCTATTTTTATGATAGATTTTTTTTTTTTAAATAACAGGTTCATTTATAGGGAGAATTAAATCCCTTTTTATTTTCAATCATTCCCAGTTTATAAGCTCTCCTTTCTCATAAAACCAGGAGATAGCACTGCACATGTTACCCTGACCAGGGTGCAGAGTTAATTTTTCAAGTGTGTTTAGGATGGCAATGAATCGGTGTATGTGAGCGGGACTCACTTTCCCTTTACCTCTCACAGGAGCACAGAAACACCGTCACCCATGTCCCTGAGCCCGTCCCCTGTCAGCTCTGCTGGAAGCAGCACAGGCACCGCCAGCTCCTCCTCGGCGGGGACCATCACCATCCCTCAGCGCATCCACCACATGGCTGCCAGCCACGTCAACATCACCAACAACGTCCTGCGGAGCTACGAGCATTGGGACATGGCTGACAAGCTGACTAAGGAGAACAAAGGTACCCCACTCAGCTGCTTCTTTTGTCCCCTTTGGCTCATCAGCTTTAGCTTTCTTTCTGTGCTCGTAGGCGTTGCTGGGAATTGGACCCAGAACCACCGCATCTAAGAGCACAACTGCGACAGCTTGTGCAAACAGACCAAATCTGCTCGCTGGTCACTGTAGCCAATGCGTATCTTCTCTTGTCAAGCACAGAGGGGGGATGTGTAACACACACGGAACATGGGGTTATCAGAGCAGCTGGCAAATAATTTAGCAAACATGGGCCCCAAGTGGTGAGAGCTTTTGAGTCTGCAAATTCGTTCACAGTTTTAGCTTCTCGAAGAGCACCGAGGTTATTTTCAGACTGCTCTGTCAACAGGTTTAAGACTATTAAAAAGCTAGCTAGCATAATAAGCAAACATTAGATGTTAAGTTTATGCTGGGAGTCTGATTGGGAGATGTCCACTGAAAGCCATGACCTTGACTCTCCTGTGGTTGGATTGCAAATCTGCTTGTTTATTCCTAACAACAAAATGTAAGTCTTTACCACAGTTGTTTCAAATGAGTTTTGGCAAGCAGTTTGTGCCTGGGTCATGTCGAGTGTAGTAGACTGACTGAGATGTAACTAAAGGACAAATTTAGCCTATTGTTGGCCAGCTGTGAACTACCCCATGATAATGTAATCATTCAGATTCCAGCTTTGGGCTTACACAAATCATTGACAAAGCTTTCTTTGACACTTGAGGTGCAGAGCCTAACTAGGAAATATTCTCATCATGAATTGTCTCATTCTCTTAAATTATACTGAGATTTCAGATGGCTGACTTTTCCTGACAAATGTGCTCACTGTATGCGGTTTGATCTTACTCCCATTAATGTCAGTGGCAAATTTCCACTGATTTAGAGAAACTAAGCTTGAGATTTATAGAGTTTTATGTCTGAATGGTGGGTCATAATGATCTATCCCTGGATGAGGAACAATAATAGAAGTTCTGTCCAGTCCTCCCCGCTGCTTCTTGTCTTTGTTCACATTGGTTAATTTAGTAGCAGTGCAGTCATTTTGGATTTTTTCCATAGCTGCATCCATTTTCACAAAATGTGAAAGTGATTCCCTGTCAAATGTACTGCAGAATGTTACAGTGGGAATGCAGAAGGATGCTCTGATAGGAAAAAGAGATGGCAATAATCTTGTAATTAGCCCTATGTGTTGTGGAGTTGTTAAATGTTCTACTTGGTATTGAATCAAAATAGCTCAGGCATTCAGCCAGCAGACAGAAAATGTACCCAGCCACTGCTGTTATCAGTCCTAGAGCTGGATGAGAAAAAACCTGCTGACTCTCTTTCTGCATTTTCCCCCTACACTCTTCTTTGTTCTCATTTTGATTTACGATCAAATAAGCCGAATTCTACAAAGCCATATAGGAATAATCTTTATTCAGATGAGCAGTTCCTTTGACTTTGGTGGGACTGGATGCACGAATAAGGGTTTCTCACATGAGTGAGACATTTAGGGTTGTACCCTGTTCTTTCATATCTTATTTCACAAGCTGCAGCCATGTTACAGGGAATGGAAAGGTCATGTTACTTCAAATTTCATTTAAGTATTATAAACCATTGGAGCTCAGTTTCATACATGCTATAGCATGCCTGTCTTTACATTTGGTCTGGAAACCTATCTCATTTCTAATTAAATACTCAATTTAAAGTTACATGCCTAAACACAATTAAACTGCAATTTGAAAAATTCATGATGTAACAGAAAAGTTTGTAAGAACCATTGTGGGACTCTGCAGGTCTTTGTCATACCACATGATTCCACTTATAGAAGGAGGTATTTAAGACAACTTTGACATGAGAAATGTCGCAGTGCTTGATGAAACAGAGATGTAATTATTTTAGTAGCTGTGATCTGTACCTCTCACATAATTCAAAACTCCCATATCCTGCTACCTGAGACAGGACTTGTCCCTTTGCCCGTAGCCACCTCTCATCCACCTTTGCCAGCTGGACCAGCCGTTGCAGTGCCCCAGCTCTGGAGCACTGGCATGTGGGCTGGGAGTTCAGAAATGCCCCATTTGCAAACAGGTGCAAACCCCAAACTCTGCCTTGAGTCCCAGGTAAAGGACAGATCTCTTGGGCTGTCTCTCAGGGCTTTGGGCAGTCGCTTCCTCATAACAAATGTGATCTCTCACACACACACCCCCAACTGAAATAAGAATGGTCCCCAAATAAAACAGGAAAAAATCCACAGACCAGGAAAAAAAAACACATTTAAGATAAAAAATAGTTTTCTTAAAAAAAAAAATTCCAGTCACTTTTTTTTTTTGTGGTCAGCTCTCATTGTTTCTGTTGTCATCTGAATCATGGGGTGTGTCTTGCCCAAGAACATGTCGCTGGTGAGCTAATAGAGATGGGTATAAAAATGTGGCCCCATCATTGTAATGTCTAATAGCCTTTACCTCTGGGTCTTACTGCTGTCATAGATGTTTCTTAGGTCGTGCCCATGCAGACAGAAGACATTTCTTGCACGTTGTAGGAGCTGTGCAGCCTCCCCTTGTCCACAGCTGTCAGCTTAGGTTTCGTGCTCCTCTGAGTATGCCTGCACGCTCCCAGTTTGGACTTGACTCATGTCCAGCTGGCTTAAAGCAGGAGACAGAAGCCTTTCTTGTCAGCCTGACAAAAGATGTGCCATTAAAATAAAAAGGCATAGCAAGGGGGAGAGCAGCAGAACTGCGACCCGCCAAGCTGATCTGGTTGGAAAAGCAAAGCGGGAACACGCTGCCCTGTGCTGCTGGTTGAATTTCCCTGGCTGGTGGAGTTCAGAGTGTGTGGGAGAATAGCTGGAGCTTGTCATAAACTCTGCATCAGCAGCAGGCCCAGCTAAACCACAAACTCCCTGTGTTCAACCCGTGGGCTGGTTTGTGTTGGGTCACCTAGAGAGCTGTTCACCATTTATAACATCAAACTCTCAGCTGACTTTACAAAATCAGGTAATTTTTTTTCAGTTTCCAAAGATAGCAGCACTTTTTCTCTACAGTAGAAAGCTCTCAGCTCTGCAGTGACAAAGCCATGTTCTTTCACCTGTAAATTTAATAAGTGGCTTCAGTGCTTGTAGCTTTTTCAAGAAATGTTAAACTGAAATTAAGCTTTAAGGTGAATTCTCAGTGTTTAAAGCAATTATTATTTACTTGAGCCTAGAACAAGATCTCTAGAATGCCAGCAAGACAGTGTGTTATTTCACTTCTAAATGTATTGATTTTACACTGGAGGAGGGGAATAAAAGACAGAGGAAGGAAGATTAAAAGTAACTGCTGGCTGCAGCATCTTAACGCAACTGGTGATAGCCCTAAGCTTTCATTATGCTTGCCTCCAGCCAAATCACTTTGTGCTGTGATACTGCTGCAGCTCCCAGGCTGACCAGGGTCAGGCTGTCAATACTTGGATAGAAGACCTCAAAGCAGCACTTACTTGCTGAAGAAAGTACTGATAATGATTTTGTACACAGCATCTGCTCTCCCCAACTGTGGCCAATACAGTGTTAGCTGGCTGAGTGCTGTGCCCTGGGTTTTAGATAGGGTGAGAATGTAAGGACTCAGCCCCCCCTTGTTGTGCCTTGTTGAGCTCTGAGGGGCTTTAACTGAGAGCGGGCTCCCACTCACCTAAATATAGTGTCCATGCTGTGTGTGTGGGAATGCCTGCACCCCAGTGAGCAGAAGGATGGGCTGTGGGAGAATAGAGGACACAATCCAGTTCTCCATTGAAAGCAATTAGGAAAGGTCTCTTGGCCCTAACAGGATTAGTCTTTCACCCAGAGAGCATCTAAGGCATGGCATAAACTGGTGCCTTGCTCCTAACTGTGGCTCTGTTTAGTGACCTCCTGTTAACCCTTCCCAGTACCTGATCCCAGTGACCTTACCCATCACTTCTTTCCCCTTGTAGATTCCCATCTCCTCGAAGCTGCTTTCCTGTTGTGTTCCCTCTCTCCTCTACCTTCGTCCCTCCCACCCCACACACATCCTCTGAGTTCTGCAGCTGCAGGAGGATGATCAGAAAGCCAAAACTGCTACAATGGCAGTAACAGAAGGGCAGGGAAAAGAGCAAGCAAGGTCTTCTGCAAGATCCAGAGTAGCTCTTCATGCCTAGGGCAGGGTACGGCACAGAAAAGGAAATGCCACAGTTCATTGACAGCTATTTAAATCATGCAGTCAGCAAACCTAGGCTCAAAAACCTGAAAGTGCAGATCATCAGAACTAAAGGCAACCACTCATACCATGCTATGGTTGACTTCCAGCATGGATAATCTAATTTGGTCCATTTGAATATATTGTTGCCTTTGCTTAAAATCTTTCCTACTGTCCGTGTGCTCAAGTGCAAAACATCCTGAGAACTCACTAATTGCACTGCTGCTACTGAGTGGGAAATCATGGTGACACATGTACTTCTGTACCACTGCCCGAAACAATCACTTCTGTTTCTTGTGTGTTGCAGAATTCTTTGTAGACCTGGACTCAGTGATGGGACCCTTAACACAACACAGCAGTATGACCAATCTGGTTCGTTACGTTCGCCAAGGACTCCACTGGCTCCGCATTGAGGCTCATTTGTTGTAGTGACTGCTGCCCTGTTCATAACATCCTCATTCTTCTACCTCTACCAGCGCAGAGACGATCACTGGTGGAACTCCACTCATTTCTGGAAGTTTATTCATGTAACTTCATTTTTATTGCCTTTTTTAATATCCTATCTATTGGAAGTAGAAGTCACCGTACATGGAACTTATGACTCAAGAGCAGTATGTGATGTACCATCTAATCATTTTCGACAATTTTCTATGCCTTGTGTCTCCTGGATCCTGCCATCCTTATGTGCTTTATGGAACGGTACATTCCCCGCAGTATTGTTTTAAGTCCATGCTGCCTTCAAGTGAAAACAAAAAAAAAAGCACTTTGAGAAGATATGGATTCCTAAGAAATAGTACAAAGCGTCTTTAATATTTGAGGGTATATATGAGAAGTCCCTTCAGAAACAAATTAGTAGAAGTTAATAGCTATTCATTCAAAATTGTCTTCTGAACCTGAACCGACGCTTAATTCGGATATCATTACCTGACACAGTACATTCCTAAAATGTCATGCTTCCTATAGGTGTACTCTCTGAAAGAGAACATTGAACATGTTACAGGTACATAATGTAGGATCACCAAAGGTGTTAAGAGGTAAAAGGTTGAAGGAATGCCTCATTAGAGAATGATGACACACTATGCAATGAGGTTTTGATATTCCATTCTTCCTGTTTATTGTTGGCTTAATATTTTCAGCAAGCAGCAGAATTTATTGCAGTTTTTAGGCAATTTCAAAATACTCGCTTTCATAGTCTTGTCTGCCATTCCTTTACTAAATCTGTGACTTTCAGTTTTACTATTTGGTCTCAAACAAATACTCATCCAAGTTTTTTTCTTCATAGAAAAATCTCTCCTTGCATAGTGACTCAGCGAAAGCAGATTTTAACAGGACCGCCACACTCTAAGCATTGATATTGTATGTAAAAGTCCATTAATAAGTGTATGCAGATTCTTCATGAAACCTTCTAGAAGTTTAACTAACCAGCTACTGTTGAAACATAATAATTCCATATGGCATCAATTTTCAACTGTTTTGTTCATTTCAGAGCGTTAGAAACGAACAGTATTATCTTGCTATCTTGAAAACAATGTCAAATTAAATAAAATTACCAGATTTACCCAAAAGCAATATAACAGTTGTTTAATAATGGCCATGAATACTTCTAGTCAGATTACCTATTTTCCAAGCTCTGCACCTGTTTACCCATGCTGTCATGTTTTGGACCATTCCTCTAATGCGTGAATAGTAATGAGACATTTCAGATAGAATTTCAAAGCAATTGTGAATAAATTACACCATTTCACATTTGCTCTTTCCTCTTCTTTATTTTTTTCCCTGTTACAAACTGCACTGCTCTTCTGGTGCCACAACAAGAAGCACCGGTGCATGAAACAAAACAAAATTAATATATATCAGTAATTCACAAGACTTTAAATGGTCTCATCTCATTCTTGATATAACGCCTGCATACCTTACTGGACTGTAAATTCCATTTCTGTAAACAGAAAATGCTTATAGCAATGTAAATATTATTCTGTCTCATCTCACTGAAGTAATACAATATGTGTATTAAATGCCATCCAGATATTAGTTAATTGCAATTACCTTCTGCTATATAATCCTGTATATCCTTTAATCTGGTGAGTTATTGGATTCTACTCACTGGGTTGTGACCAGATAAATAGGACAAATTTGCATTTAAAAGGTTCAGACTGTTATGATTTTTAGAGCAGGCCTTGGATATCCGCAATAAGAGCAGTTTAAGGACTCTGCCCAGTGCACATTTAAGGCAAACATTACTGTAGCTGTTGTATATTAGCACCCCGTAGTACTACCTTTTCTTAAAAAAATCAATAATTCCTAATATTTTGTTCCACATGGCTGTATTGTAAATGTGGCCACTGTGCATCATTAGAGAAATCATCCAGGCTGGGGCTGTCTGCAAAGGACATTTGCAGAACATGCACATCCTGTATTATCTGCACATTCCTGTTCCTGAAGTGGTTGATAGACCCTTATCTGTTCTCTGAGGTTTTGGGTAGCACGGCTGAAACGTGGATCTGACAGCATTTGTCACACTGATTCGGGCTGGTGGCTAATGAATAAAACCACCACAGTGAGAACTATTCGGAAATGTAGATGAAAGGTGGTTGTTGAGGGGTTTTTTAAAGGTAAAGAAAACAAAACACTCCAAGTATTTTATTCTAGATTTTTTGAACAGGTTGAGTACTTGAGATGAAGTGGTGTTGGGCTGGTTTTGTCGTCAGCCAGAGCTTTCCATGCATTTTGCAAGATCTCACTAATGAGATGCAGTAACTATTTAGCCTAATTAAGCGCATTGTCGTCACTTGTTCCTTTAACGTAGACTGAAACCCTAGACTCCCATGCATTTATGAAGGATAGATATGTCATGAAATACAATCTTCAGACACGAGACTGTTCAAAGAGTGAGCTGCAGTCACTGGGTGAAGATGATGTATTATCTTTCCCCTGTTGCTTGCAGTAAACAGACTCCTATCTCTACATTTACCCCACGTTCACAGTCTTGTGCTTAAACAGCTTAAGGAATTAGCCCACCTGATTTTGTATCCCGTGACTTAGTCTGAAATGTATGCTGAATCAATGGCGTGATTATAATAAGTCCAGCAGTCAAGTCTAGGATCACAAGCCAACTTACTATTTAGCAGTCTTGTTTCAAAAGCGGCTTAGAAACAAATTAAATATGGAGAGTGAATTACCGTCTTATCCCTGGGGATGATGCTTCTTTTGGGTTAGTTATTAAGGATTATTGCACTTTTTACAGGCACTGTATTCATCTCATTTCAAATGCCAACATGTCATCTTTGTGGAATCATTTTACCTCTTAAAATATTACTTCCAGCAGAGTTAATCAAATGAGGTTGTTTGTTTGTTTCAAACCATGGGGAAGCAGCATGTGTTTGCTTGAGCATTTGCTACGACTGCTCTTAACACTGTCCACCTCAGGCATTCAAACTCACAAAACAAGCACCAAAAATCATGAGATTGGCTTCAGATCATGATGGGGCTTTTTTAAATAAACTTTCCTGTATTGCCTTCTGGATACTAAGCTTTGAGACTGATATTATGACACGTTTTCAAGGCATTTCTTTCAAGCATGTAGAGGGCCAGAAATGTCACATTTGTTTTTAATAGTGTTAAACTGGGACAGTGAAGTAATCTTTTGATTTCTGCAGCTGGGATTTAAGAAGGGCACCAAGCTTCGTAACAAAGTGCCTGAGCTGACAAGACTGTCACTTGCATCCCATGCTTGGGGAGGTTTGGAGCAGTATCAGCAGTGCAGCAGGCAAGGAGCATGCCAGTAAAGGGCTAAACGCAAGCGTTCCGGAGCTCCGTGGGTAGAGATCCAAGGGCAGCAAAGCCCGAAGTGCTCAAGCAAGGCATTTACATAGCACTTAACCTCCGTGTCAAGAGCTGCAGCAGGTCTGAAGTGTTTGACAATGTGCAGGCAGAACGTCCTGCTCTGAGCGCAGCGAGTGGCTCTGGCTGCACGAGGTGTGTTGGATCCTCGAGAGCAGGGAATGAAGGGAAAGCCTGAGAGTCCATCACATGTGGGCTGTGGGAACTTGTCCCGTTGGTCACAGATCTCAGCCTTTGGCTCCTTTCAAAGGATGACTCACTCTTCCCACTCTTAGCAAACAAACAGTGTGAATGGTTCATGCTGGGTTTGGATACCTGGGTTTGGCCCAGTATTTGTGCTTTTTATTTTATTTCATGTTATCTTGCTTTATTTTTTGCTTTTTTTTACTAATTCTGCTTTAGCTTCCAGCCTCTTTGTTGATAGTGTGGTGGCTATCACAGCTTGCTTCTTATAGCTTAATTTCACTTTTTCATACATGGTCTTTGGACTTCTAATTGCTTAAATAGTCTCTCTGTAAATATATGGTCTCATTTATATATTTCCTCCATTGAAAGATAGGGATGGGTCTGTTGACAACAGTGTGGGGGGGTTAAGAATAAAGACTGACATCTTCCTTCCTCCTAAAGAAACAAAATCTGAGAGATTGAATTTGGACTTTAATTTCTATGCTTTTTTTTATTTCACATAATTTACATTTACGGACAATTTTTAGGTACTTTGAAAGCAATGTTTTCATTGTATTTTTATCAGTATTTAATGCTGTCTAAATCAAATAACTAGTTTTATGAGGGCAACTTAAAAGGTAACAAAACTGGGGCTAGTAGAGATTCTGACTGAGGTATTAATATACTTCTTTGCTTTGAGTTGAGGAGAAGCTCCACTGCACACAGTATTGAAGCAAGCATGCACACATGTGTGTGTACACATACATGTGGATTTGCAGTGGAAGGTCTTTGCTCATTACTTCATAGCACGGGAAAAACAGATGCAATAGCTGTAAAGAGAAAACACTCTTACCACTGCAGTGTTATTGAAGTGTTCCTCTGTAGTTTGTGTATAGCCCTGTTTGCATCTGTGGTCCCTGTGGTCAGTGTCAAAACTGAACGTGCTGTCAACATGCTGTTTTTCAGAAGGTTCACTCATTTGCAGTAGACCACTGTCCTGAAATTTTAAGGCAACATGTTTCACAAGTGACCAAAGAAAATTGATTTGTCATTTTGAGCCAAGTGTAGAAACATCCTACATTAACGTGGGCAGGCCCACAGACTGAGGTGTCATTGCAAAGGGCCTTTGCCCCTCACCACATCTCCCCGGCCTCACTGGAGCACACGGCGAGTGAGGCCAAGGGCGTGGAGATGAGAAACCAGTCCACTGTCCTTAGGACATCTTCCAGCTTTACTTTACGCACTATTTTATAAATACAAATAAAACAAGCCCTATTAATGTTGGGAGGGCTCGGTTCCTTTATTTCTCATACTCCTCCTGGACTTCATGACATAACCAGACCACTGCACACAGCAGTGCATATAGATGTTCTGTATTATCTAATGAGATAGATCTCACTAGATATAGTGACGTGTTTTAGATATATCACTTGATATTTTGTAGCCTATATGTATAGGCTAAAAGCTCAATTAATCTCTCCATCCTCAAAGCCTACCTGGCCTGATCCATTATCAAAACCTTGCTGCCTGACTTTCAGAGTAACCATCTTCCCTAGAGTATTCTTATCAGACCTGCCTTTCTGATGGACTCGGTAGCTTTACTTTAGCCATTCTGTTTCAAAGATGTGTTGTCTATTTCTTTTGTCTTCCAAGATCAGTGATTCTGATCATCTCACGACGGTTCAAACCCAGGGTGGTAGCTGTGAAGTCAGAAGAGATTGAGTTCAGATCTTGTGTAGGGACAGGGGGATTCCATGGCTCAAGAGATAGAATTGAGAGCAAATTCAGGTGCAGATGAGTTACTGCCTAAGGCTGGTGTCAGATGAGAATCAAGCCTGGCCTCATCGGGAGGCACTTCAACAGAAGTACTATGAAGATAAGCTGTGCCCAGAACCACAGGGTATGTAGCAACATCTCAGGCAGCTCATTGACACTGTAACCATCTTAGGCAATGGAAAAGATGTGCGAGGAGGGGTTTAAAGGAACTGGAGCGAGTTTTTGTGGTCTGGCATCATGAATTTAAGCTCTGTGTGCTTCTTGGGAAAGGGGATTCATTCCTGTTGATGTGTCCTTCAAAATAGCACCTATGCCATGGTATCCTACAAAATCCAAATAGGACGCCATCCCATCCAATTCCTTAATCTGCTTCAGGGTGCCACCACATGTCACAGAGAGCTAATGCTTGTCGCAGCCCTGAAGTCACCATGGAGTTAAACCGTTTTTCCCTTACAACTCCAGCGAGGACCAAGCCCAGGGACCCAGCGACCAGCTCAAGTAGCAGTGTGTGTACTCAGTGATTTGGAGAGAGGCAGCAGGAAGGGCCTGACCTTGCCTACCATGGGCTGCTCAGGTGTTGGTCGGCGCAGCGTGAATCCCACACAGCCCTGGCCTCAGCATTGGTGTGCAAGAGACACGGGGGAGCAGTGCTGTGCCCAGCGGGACCGAGGGACCCCAGCCCCACCACCTGGGTGCAACAGAGCTGTGGCTCTGCCTTGCTTTTAGGTCTTGGTCCTCTGCAGCTGCAGGTGGGACTGGGATTTGAGCTCTTGCTTGTACTTGCGCTGCATCTGGAAGTGTCAAATGAGTTGACACGCATGCAGTAACACCACAGAACTAAGGCAATATTCACTGTATGCAGAACTGCAATGGAAGCTGTAGTGTCCATGGGGCCACTTGTGCTTACAGGACTTTAGCTGAGTCCTGCTGATGCCAGCAGTAAAAGCCATGTGAGTGGATGCTGGAGCTGTTTGAGACTTGTTTTCCTCTTTGATTTTAACTGAGTTCCCCTCTATGCAAGTTCTTAAGCTCTCTGTGCTGGATGTAAGTTTACTCACATTGTGTGAGTGTCACCCTGTTGTAATTCCATTGAAAACCCCATCAAGTAGAGATAGCCCTAATTTCTACTCAGTTATTTCCTTCTCTGAATTAGAAGGATGGTCAGATTCTGAAGTGAATTACATGGTTTTAATGGACAACAGTAACTACAATGGACCAAACTTTGAGCTAAGTGAATGTGAAGTAACTTGGCTCAGCTTGTGGAATTCATGGGACCAAATCCTGCTGTCACATGGCAGTCACAGAAGTGTTACGGATTGTTTCTGAAAGCAGATGCTGGCTAACAAAAACAGCATAGCATTGCCAGAGTGAAGTTTGTTGGGCCAGAACTTTGGTTGCATTAACAAAATTAATTCAATGGAATTACACCCATTTTTGTTCTGGTTGAGCACTCACCCCACTGAAATTAGTTTGAGGTCTCTGAGCTAGTGCTGGAGTAACTGCAGGCAGACTTGCTCTTCAACCAGAGCGTATGTTGTCTCAGCCCTTGCTCAGGGAAACCACCATTGACTTCAGTGACAAATAACATGGAGTTATGGATGTGAAGAAGCTCTGACCCACTGGCAGGAGGCATTTCCCTGGAATTTATGAACGAACTGAATAGTGGATAGCTTTATTTATCAAAGAGGTAGAGCACAAGTTCCTCAACTGGTGTAAACTGGTATAAGAGCACTGATTTCAGTGGATTTAATCCAATATGCACACACTGAGGAGCAAACCCTCTAACCCCAGACTAATTTTTGCCAATTTGTATCTCTATGCAGATAAACTCCCAAAGCTTTTATCATCATGCCTTTTTTACTGATCATGCCAATGAAATGATTAATGTACCATAATCCTTGCCTGTAAGGAAATATTGTCCTTTGCAAAGCTATGCAGTATGGAGCACATCATAAAACTGCTTCAGACCACACAGTCTGTCTGGAAAAGCGCTATCAGAAACTAGACTAACAGAGAGGCTTTTTATCTGATGCCGATTACACTTTAACTCCACACTTCCACCTCTGAGAGTTTTGCATGTGGGGTGAATGATGGTTGCACGATTCTGATGACTGTGGGCCAAAGCTTCAGCTGATGTGCCTCTCAGTAGCTCTGTAGATGTCAGTGCTGATTTACACCAGCTGAAAAACTAGTTCTCTCCCTTTCCGTGCTATGCTGTATGCCCTAATGTGGCTTTATAAATGCATACTGAAGCTGAGTATATATTGAACTATTCTGATTCAGCACCAGATAATCCCCGCTAGAAGAATTGGAGGGTGATTTCTGCCTGCCATCTAGGCTTGCATATGTTTTGGTTTTAACTAAAAGGCGTGTTGCGATTTCATTACCTCTGAGTTTAAATATTTACTGGCATCAGCATCAGCTTGCATAGAAAAATGGCAAATAAATTCAAACGTGTCATAAATGCTCTCAGTCTAGAGATGGAATCTGTTACTTTAGTTCAAAGACATTGCAGCAGGCTAAAGTGGTTTTTCTGAGCCAAATGGGTTTTGTGCATTTAAAAGTCACGGCAAATACTTACCTAGACCCACTTCTGCCACTCCTCCCCTGAGCACCCTATTTGGCAGGTTGCTCCGCTGAAGTCCACAGGAGTAACTGTGTAAATTAGTGCTCAGCACACAGATTGCAGAATCAGGCACTGAATGTGTTAGGTGGATGCAATCAGTAGTTTAATTTTAGCCATATGTATCATTTGAGGACACTTAAAAAATACGTACATTTTATCCAACCTGACAGTCCTTGTAATTCCATACAATATTGTATAATTTATTCTTGTCTGTATTTCTGGCATCTCTGGATTGCGTCTCTTCTACTGAATCTTAAATGCTGGTTTTTTAAACCCCACATTCAAATGGTCTGGAAGATATTGTCGCAGAATAAGAAAACAAGTCAAAAGATCTGGTTATTTTTTGCTTTGGTTTTGAGCCCTCCTTGTGTTTGTGTTTTGTCTTGGGCTGTATTACTCCCAGGATTTTTAAAATGGCTCGATCCAATTCCAGTTGCTTCCTGCCTTCTGAGGGGAAAAAAAAAAAAAGGAAAAGCAAAATGCAACTAAGGTTCAGGAAAAGTAATCCTGGCAAACTCAGCGGATGTTTGCTCTGTTTGTCTTGGTTTTTAACCTAGCCACGTTGGGAGTAGTCTAGTATGTGCTCTCTCCTGCCCACCATTTCTGGCTGTAGTGGCAAAAACTATTTTTTCCCTGTTTTTTTTGTTTGTTGGTTGGTTTTTTGGGTTTTTTTAAATTTTGTGTGTGCGCGCGCATGTATAATTAACCAAAATATCAGGAAAATTTATATATGCTTTCTTCTGGTTCCTGGAAATAGAGCAACATTATGACCTTACGGTCTTCCAGCAAAAATCAGATTTAATTTCTGCATTGCAGTGCAACTTAATTAGCTATTGGAATTAGATTACAGTTTGCTAAATGGCCCTTTACCTTACTTTCTTACGTTTTATTTACTATTGAAGTAGCCTTTTTCTTTTCATGTGTGCAAATACCATATCAGTAAACATTGCAATTCCACAAGGTGTCTTTGTTCTGAACAAGCATGTTATTCTTGTAAAGTTTTAAGTATAAGTTAAGATGTTTTGTACAGACCAAGGTAACTGTTAAAATGTCAAGCAATTACTGAAATGTTGTATAGTTATAAAAGTTTGATTTCTTTTGCTTTATATGTATAAAATTGTATCTTGCCTGTTTTGCTTTGTATTTCCAACGTGTTGCACAATTACGCATTTTGTTTACATTTGTTCCTCCTTCAGAAAAAAAAAAAAGAAATAACAGTAATACTTTATGTACAAACATTTTAAATGTACTTTTGTTGTTTTTAAACACAATGTCTCTGTATAAATAATATTGGTTGAACTGGTACATTTGTGTCTCTCATAGAGGGATTAATTATACTGCCAGTGCATTGAATTATTTAAAAAAAAAAAGTAAAATAAAATTTTTATGAAAATGTAACCCATTTTATCACTATAAATTATTCCGTCTTCTGCTATTTTCTCATTCCCCTCCCAGGATGCAGTAAGTACGGTACAGTAAGTACTGTTTGTGGGAGAGCTGTCATTGGTTTTAATTTTTAATCAATGTGTTTGTGTCATTGTGGAGACTTAAAATGACTTCATGTTAGAAAATAATGTAGTGCTGATACCAGCCGTGAGGTAACAGGATCGATACGGTGTTCTCCCTTCCCTGAGGGGCCTCAGCAGCAAGGCAGAGCAGCCTAAACCCCGTCTGTCCCAAACCCCACCTGAAGAGCAAAGGAGGCTTCAAAGGCAGGATTTCCTTGGTGGCAGCTGACAAGCTGCCCAAGGCTCCAGCGTGACTAAAGCGGAGCAATTCAGCGCCGACCCCCTGCACGGGGCTGTGTGTCTCCCCAGGGGCTTCCCGCCAGGACAAAACCAGGAACGCCAGGCTTTATATCATCATCGCAGAAACAGCTCTAAGAGCCAGTGCCAAGAACACCAGCTCGAGGGAGATGTAAAAAGCTCTCCAGAGATGCTAAGCAGTGTGTGATGTGGCTGCCCGGTGCTGCTGAGCTCAGAGCAAGTGAGGTCAAGCTGCCTGCCGGGGAGGGACAAACACAAGGTCCATCTCAGGCCACTGTCTCCGAGCAAAAGAAGCCGTCGCCGTGGTTTGCTGCGCAGCCCTTCACACTCCAGTCCTGATGAAAACCTTTCCATCTTAGCGTGGAGAGCGGCATGCTCAGGCGCTGCTGCAGGGAGGCATGGCCGGGCAGCTGCTGCCAGGGATGTCATGGCCCTGACAGTGTTGAGGAGGGGGTGGTGAGCCCAAACATGGGGGGGTGCTGCAAGAAGGAGCCCTTGGGAGGACTACCAGTGGGTGTTAGTCTGAATTTGAGACTATTTATTGTAATGTCCTGCTTAAAAACAAAGAGCCACTCACTGATACCTCCAGCTTCTCTGCACCACTCTGATGCCATGAAGCAGCCTCCAGCTGTCCAGTGTGACCAGGCTGTGGCTTTTCCAGTGCTCCTCATCCTGCTTGTGTGAATGGTTATTTGTAAAGTGGGTGCAAGAGCCCCAGTCCTTCTTAGCAGTAAAAGTCGCTTTAGAAGAAAACCTGAAATGGGGTGTTTGGAGCTCACTTTGTACCACATGTGCACATTTTGCTTTCAATGAGTCAGCAAACATCCTTTCTGGATGTCGCAGAGGGAGATGTCTTTGGGTCAGTGGGAGCGGGGGCAAGTCCGATGCCATGTGTGCCATCCATTCCCCGTGTCCTCAGCATCCTCTGGGTGCACCTACAAGCCGACTTGAAGTTTGGCTTCAGATAGGCAGCTCATGTCATTCCCTGCATGTGTAACCTTGTAATTGGCTGTGAAGTGTTCTGTGATCCCAGCTATGAATGATGAATGACTCCACATAAACCTGTGCTGCACAGCGCTGTCAGTGCGACTGCACAGCTTGGGGAAAAACCCTACAGAAAAAAAGAAAAAGGATAATTATTCACCTGGCCAGTACATGGGATCTCCCAGTACCCAGAGATGCCATCCTACTGACTAGCAGGAGAAGGATCTCTGCTGAACTTGGCTGTGATGGGCTAATAGAAGATGGGTGTTTGGATGCTCATTCTCACACACAGTGTAACAATAACCTCTGGCAAGGTCCTGTGTGCCCTTTTCCCCAGCGGAGGAGACACCTTCCCTCCCTCCCTGGTCATGTGGGGCTGAGGCAGTGGAGTGGGATGTTGGTCAGAGCTACGCAAGGCTCGAGAGAAGCACTACAATTTCTCAGCCCGCCAAGATGATTTAACTGCACAGCTACCTCAGGGATGAATTTGGCCCATGACAAGCTGCTCTAGACCACGAGACATTTGGTTGCCAGCAGGAAAGACGTAGAGATTGGGAAGCCTTATTTATATCTGAAAAGTCTGGCTGGAGCTTCCTATAGCGCATGGAGCTAAGGGGGAGGAAGCATAGCCTAAATCCTTTCACTGAAAGGCTGAGGCTTCCTTCAGCCCCTCCTAAATGGACCAAAAGGAAAGCAATGAGGTATCAGCTCCATGTAATAGAGAGGAATTTCACTTACCAGCTGCATTTCAAAGTGAATTTAGATATCCTTTTATCCCTTTGATTGAAAAAAGCACATGTGCATGGGGAGTTTCAGGGTTGGGGTTTTTTTCCCCATACTGTGTCCACGTGGTTGGAAGGACTTTATTAAAGCTAATGTAAATGTGTTCAGCACACAAACCACATGTAAAGCTAACGTTAAACAGAAGTTTGTGGTCACATGAGCTATAGAAAAGTCCCTCTTGGTATTTTTAGGCATGTATGTAGACTGGCCCTCTGAAAATGAGATGTGATCTCCTCTCTTTTGGGAACCTGTATGCCTAGGATCACATGAAAACAGCTAAACACAAGGGCTGAGTTAGTAGCTTAGACCTCAGGAACTGAACTGCAGAAGAAAAATATTTCCTGGCAGCATTGGCCTTCCTGGTACTTGGCAAATTTGAGCAATAACCTTTAGGATCAATTTCCCTTCAAGTTATATGACATTCATCTGTGAAACCAACTTTGGAGCTGTTCTCAGCTGCTTTCTGCTTATGTTCATCCCACGCAAATCTGTGTGCTGCCCCAGGCACCTTGTGTGCTTTGCTGGACTCAGTGGTGATTTGCAGGTGTTGGCATGCCACTGCCTGGTATGAAGATTTGCTTGGGAGTTTCCATTTTTGAAAGGCAAATTTGAGTGAAAAAGTAAAACAAAAGCCAGCCCGCAGGCAGCTCTGCCACCACCATCACTCCCCATTTCTCAGCCAGCTCCAGGCAGACAAGGCTCACCCTTTGGCTGGGCTGGTACCATGAGAAATGTGTGAGGCTGGACGTGATGAAGCCACATGAAAAATGTTCCATCTTCTGCTTCCTAAGAGCACTGAGTCTCACTGCCGGGGTCCTGGGGTGCCAGCTTCCCTCTGCCCTGCCACCCCCTGGGAAACCACAGCCCCAAGAACAAACACCGCCCCCCTCCCCGAGGGTTTGCTGCATTTGAAGGGCAATTCCCACCTGCAACAGGGATCCTGGAAAAACTCAGCACACCTGAGTACCCTTAGTCCTGATCCTGGGCTTTGGGCAATGCCGGGACCCTCCTTTAATTCTCCATCCCAAGGAATTCCAGCCTCACAGTAGAGCAAATTCTGCAGCATTTTTTCTTTTAATGTCTTTTTTTTTCCCTTGGGCTTTTTTGGTTGGGTTTTGCTTTTTTTTTCCTTTGGCAACTCTACATTCTCTGCCTATCAAGCAGGAACTAAATAAAAAGGCTGTTATTGTGCTTCAAGCCATCAATTTAAGAGCAATCACCTATGCGTTCGGGATGTGCTGGCAGGGAATTATCTGCAATGAGAAGCTGCTTGCCAATCAGCATTGTGAAAGCCCGTTGGCTTTAGCTGTACCTAGAAGTGGATGTGACTCATTCAGTTAAGTGTAGCACTCAGATCTCTAATGCCCTCTACGGTTTGGGACCTGATTAGCCAAAAGGAGCCTCCTCCAGATGGGTGTCAGGGCATCCCTGGTGCCCCAGCCACCTGCCCTACACTGCTGAAAGCCAGCATGGAGCTGCCACCCTGCCATAACCTGCCTGCCCCCACAGAGCAGCAATGAGATGCAGCGGGTTTGCTGCAGGGGAGCCCGAAGGCTGCAGAATGGTGCCTGGGATGGGATGTGTTGGAGGAGCAATATGCCTGGGAAGCTCTGACATTGGTGTCGAGGAGCCATAGGGTATCACGAAGGAAGTACTTTCATGTGAAATGTTTCACAGCCAAGATGACATGATGTCTCCAGCCTGGACCACACTGTGTTGGTGAGCTGCTGCCAGCTCCAGGCAGAGAGATAAGTTTCTCCCTAAGGACTCCTACAAATGAAGGTCACTTGGGCTTCCAGGGACTGGACACAGACATTTTGGCAGCAGGCTCTTTTCCACACAACTCAAATAAATCCCTCCTTGGCTCCACAGAGCTGGTGCTGGTTCAAGGACAGCCACGTATTCTCCAGGCTGCCCCAGGTGATGAGGGAAGGGCCTCACAGACCAGCTAATTAGTTCTGTTTTAGGCAGGAGAGGCCTCCTCTGCTGCTCAGCTCAGTGGGTTGCTTTTTCCTTTGGCAGCAGTGTCCTTGCCATGGGTAGCACCAGGGCTATGCAGGTCCCCTGCAGCCCCCAGGTCTGTGGCTGCCCTGCTGAGGCAATGGGCTCGCTCAGACAGTAAGGCTGAGGCCTTACAGAAGCCAGTAGGCTTGAACCAAGATGTACCAGGCCAAGTTCAGTGCTCTGTTGGTATTCGGGAGGTTAAAGGAAACAGCCACAGCAACTAAAAATCTGTCCGTTCAGTAATCAGGTCCCCTGCCCTCAGCACAGAATCTTCTGGAGAGAGGTAGAGCCTCAGCCCAAATCCAGGTTATTTCACACCCACTTAAGGTCTCAGATCCCAGGGAAAGTGAAATCAGATTCAGGCCTTCAGATGTGTAACAGCAGCATGGAAAACAACGCAGCTGCATTGACTACTTGGGGTTTGTACAGGCATAACTATGATTTCGCTGTCAAAACTGGCATCTCCTGTGGTGAACACTGGACTCTAGGCCTACGGAAATGTCACCTCCGTGTCTCAAGGAGGCATTTCAATCTCAATCATCTCTGGATCAATCAGTGAAAATAGCACGTCTGTTTTAATAATGAAGCACCGTGGGCCAGCGTACAAAGCTCCCGGTGTCTGGCACGGGGGCTGCCAACGAGCTGCCAGCCCATGGCTCAGACCCCAGCTCTCTAATCGCCTCTGCCAGCACTATCAGCCCCCCAAAGTTGCTGTTCGCATGTGATTCTGGGAGGGTAATTTATTACCCTGAAGAGCCTGACTCTTCTCTCCCATCTATCTATATCTCCCAGTTACATTGTTTATGTTAGCATAATCATTTCTCATGGAGAACGTCAATAAATGCTGGAGACAAAAGCAACACCAACACCAGCACCAACAAAAAGCCCAACTGCTAAATAATTCCTAGAATGAGTTGTCAGAAACCTTTTATTTACTGATTCCGCACATTTCATTTATTCCTGGCAGCAGGCCAACCTTTCTGACAGTTAAGATTTATTGATTTAATTGCCTAGGGTAACCATGCAATAAAATCATCTCAAAGATAAATTTTCATGGCACTGTGCAGCATTGAAGTAATTTTTCAAGTGCTATGGCTATATTTCTGCAGGTTACAGGTGCAAAATTTGCTTAAAGCAGAAATGTCTCATTACTGTAACCCCAGCGCATCAGTGTGGTCCCTCCTGTGAAACTCCTTTCTTCTTTTCTTTCTCCCCTTTCCTTTCTTTCCCTCTGCCATTGCCTCTTTCTCTACATCTATCCCGTTCCCCCTGACTCCCCCCCCCATTTTTTTTTTAAGGGGGACAGTACAGGTCTCTCAGGAAAGAAATTATATTTTCTTAATTGGTTCATATATTCAATGCCCAGGAGAGGCGAAGCTTCAGTTTAATTAGTAGTGGGCTTAGAGGTTATTTACAATGTTATACAGAAGCGTTTGTTTCCAGCTGTGTGATGCTTTTTAACGCAGAGGCCTCTCATGGTAGATGATTGCCATTTGTGACATTATAGTTTATTGAATCTTTAGATCTTTTTATTTACGCTGTTAAAGGGCTCATTATAGTTCAGAACAACGAGCAAATGAAAACCTTCGATTAATTCCCAGGTTAATGGTAACATGTCTGAAGTCAGAGATAGCATAAACTTTTAGCAGCGTGAAATGTTTTCTTCTGTCTTATGATTTATTTGGGGTGGGGGATGTTGCTTGGTTGGAGCAGAGCATTTAATGGCCGATGGCTCAGGCAGCCTTGGCGGCTTCCCTTGCCAGGGCTGAATGTTTAATTTCACTCTCCTGCCCCATTGAGGACATTTGGCCAAAGGCAGCTCCAAGGTGCCGCCAGCACGATGCAGGCACCCAGCCTTGTGTGGAAAGGCTGGCTGCCCATGGTCCTGCGGCCTCAGCCACTGTGGCTTCTGCGAGCCACAAACATCAGAAATCATCAAAACAATCCAAAAAAATCTACGAAAGAAAGTAAGGGTTTTACTCTGCCAACCTGGCACGGAACACAGTGGGCATGGGACATAGCTGTGGTGTGGAGACCGTGAGGAGCCAACACGTCCTCAAGGTGACACCATCATCACTGGAGACCTGCTTTCCCATTAGACCTGTGCTGCCGTGGGCCAGTGGAGTTTCCCCAACACCTCTGATGGCTCCTGGAGCCCTTGGCCAGGCTGCTGCCAGTCTGGCTCTAAGGAGCACACCTTGAATAACTTATAGTCCCATACACTAGTGGCCTTGCCCCTCCTTCGGCCTCATTCTGCAGTGTTCTCTTTCCTTCTCTTCACTGCCAAGTGCAGACCCAAACCCTGGCCCTCAGCACACTCCCTGTCACTCTACAGCGTGGGCTCCTCCAGCTCTCAAGTGCTGTTGCCATGGCTCAAGACCTGCCTGTGGAGAACCTCCTTTTCTGCAAGGGTGCAATGAATTTGCAGCCATTTGAGGGGCACAATGCATGACCTGGTGGCTGCCATGCTGCACAGGTTGCCCACTGGCCCCCTCCTGCAGCAGTCCAGCAAGGGTGAGGGTCTCCCCAGCCCAGAGCAGAGCAGAGCACCATCCCACCACACTGCAGGAAAGCACTGCTGCCCGCGGGGACACTGAGTCACACTGCTGAGCACTTCATTCCTGCTGCACCGGAGAGCTACCCTGCATACAAAACTGCCCAGCAAGTCAGTCACAAAAACAAACCCACCCTATATACAGAGAATGTGTAAATGACCTATTAAAGCTGAGTTTAATTTACAAGCAAGACAACTGCAACGTTGGTCTGTTAATTTGGATTAGTTCCAAGACAAACAACATGTGAGATGTATTCCTATCTGTGAGAGAAAATTTGCCCCTTGTTTCCAAAATCATACAGTCTGAGATGGGCAGATGAGGGGCTGGGTTATCATTGGTAACCCATGAATGGGTCAAAAGGAGGGGCTTTTCAAAACAAGATATTATAATTCAAATTGTTAGCAATAAAATGTGAAATTGGCATGATGCTTACTTTTCTCTGGTATGAAAGAGAGCTCAGACTTGCAGATTTGCTCCACTGACAAGCTGGTGGATGTCACATAGCAAACACCGACTTTAAAGCCCAGGACCTTTACTCTTGCAGTTTAACCTCTTCGACCTCTACCTCTCTGACTTCAGCCTTTCATTAGGTGAAATAGGAAGGCAGGCTGGATACATTAAAAAGAGTATTAGTGAGAAGAGAGGCAGTTGAATCAATAATGTCAGTAAAGGTAGACCTATTTATAGAGAAACAATGTCAGCATATGATAAACCTGTGAGTAAATTGGCTGAAAGCCCAGAGCTTTGTACTGGTTTGAAGAGCTTGAAGGGATCTGAGCAGCAACAAGCACAATCAGTAATCCTGAGCCTGAAAAACATCATCCGTGCCAACTGGGGACCAGAAAGACAAAAAGGTGTCCTGGGGTGGGAGGAGAAGGAAGGAAAAGGAAGGAAAGGAAAAGGGAAAGGGAAGTCCCAAGTCCTCAGGGCTGCGCAGCAGTGGTGATAGCTGAGGAATGTGTTTGCTTTCTTTAAAACAGGGAGCTGAGTAGCCTCCACTCATAAGGCTCTGGGCACGTAAGATCAATAGGCACCTCCAAATTCAAGACAAAAACCTGTCCAAGTGTTCAGAAAAAACATCCCACATGTATCAACCAGGGGCACAAGTCTCTCAGTTGATCACCAAGAGAAGAACCTTGGCAACTTCAAAGAATCTCCTGACCCATCTGATACTTGGGTTTGGCTTTTTTTAAGGTAAAAGACTACTCAAAGCAATCTGAATAGAGTCTTGAGTCTATACTCAAGTCTATAAATAATTAACATTGACTAGATGTAACATCCTATTTCTTTTCATTGACTCTACAGAAAGTCAAGGGATGTGAGCTTTATTAGAGTTAAGTTGTTGTAGGCACCAATCTGAAGGGTCACTGGAGCCTATTGTGAAGAGTCACATTCTGAACATACTCTCGATAATTAGTTGGAAAATTAAAGAAGAACAGCATTTTCATTTCATGTGAATATTTGAGCAACTCTTGTTCTAGTTCCAAAGCAAAATGCGGGTTTGGCTTTTTTCCCCCAATTGTTAGAATTCTCCTTTCCTGTACTCTGACCCCAAAAATTTCAAGTTTAGGGGAAGTCCTCTAGGTTCTTCCCAGAGCAGTCAGAAAGCTTCCTTTTCTGATACCAGTCAGAGTTACAAAATGTCCTTTGCTTTGTTTTTGTTTCCTTAGGTTCTGAGATGGCTTCAGTGAAGTAGGACACACCAGATGATGTGGGCGGTTACGTTTCTGCTTAACTAACTCTGTCTTCTAATGTTTTCCTTTCGCAAGTCACCGCTGCTGTAGGCAGGCTGACAACCCTGGAATGTTAAGAGCCCACAAAACACCACAGGCTTGTGTTTGTAGGGGGAGTTTGGAAACTGCAACCAAACGAAGGAGTCTTCAAGTGAAAAAAAACCCATTCAGAAATGCAACCAGTGAGATCAAGTGTCTGACCTGATATTTAGGTGTGTAGAGCCAGATGTGTACTGTATGAACGTGTGGGTAAGCTGTATGTTCCCAATAAACAAACATAGGAGGAGACAGGCCCACATCAGCGCACACAAATCACTTGAGCCCTACCAAGACCCCACAGTATTGAGCCCCTCCAGGAGATCTCAGCCACCCTCATTTGAAGTAAGTGGTCAGATAAGACAACAGTGATAGCACGATAGCCAGGTTTAGAGGGTCTTGTGAGGGGTGGTGTCTGAGAACCACATTCAAAAACCATGCTGGTGCTGCTGGTTTTGCTGTAGTAGACCCAGTGGTCAGTCTGGAGCCATGTTAGCCCAGTTCTGGTCGCAGAAGGCAAGTGTGCTAGATGTCCCAAACAGAACGTAAATAAAAAGGGAAAGGGCCATCAGTCATGTTAAGACCCCTACTGACACACACTGTGCTCACATACACAACATAAACACCTCTAAAAAGCTCGCTGTTAAAGAACCAGAATTACAAGCTGTTTCAAAACCCCTGCACTTTATTAACATTGAGAATGTGTCCTTTGATATAAACTCTTCTAGAAATGATTCAGATGAATTAGCACAGGGAAATCTTGCTGAGTTGGAGAGCGCTGAATCGGAAGCAGTGTAGTCAGTGAATAATGAAAGTAAACCATCATTCTGAAGTATGAGTAATGGTGACATGGCCTGTCTAGAAGAACAAATAACCAAAAGACATACTACTTGGCCCCAAAACTGGGCTGAACATTTTTTTTTAAATGACTTCACTGCTGTATGAAGACTATTAACAAAACAGGAAACCCTGCCAACTTGTGAACTGCAAGTCCAACGGGGGAGAATTTCACTTGTCCACAGGAGAGACAGATGATTCACTTTGTAAAAGAGTGGGACTTATTACTCTTAGAGGCAATATTAATAGATTAATCCGAAATCACCCATGGAACAGATCTATTGGTGGTGCCAAGATCCATAGCTGAAAAATGTGCAGAGAAACTTGAATTTGCAATGTAGAATGCTGCAGTGAAGTGATTACATTTTGTGGCACCTAAAATGCTTTTATCAAAGGATGACTTGACAAGATATCAAGATAGTTAAATGCTTCGGATTGAATGTCAATCAAAAACTTACATGTATTATTCAAAGTGCAGACTGAGCTTCAGCTAGGCAACAGGAAAATACTAAACTACGGCTTATAGAGCGCGTTTGTGAAAAGATAGGAGATATCTTTTGCACTCTTAAGTACACTTATTCTGCTTCCTGGGCTATGTGCGTTGGGTATGACACCACCAACTGTGTGTGGAGTACATTTGACCTATAGTGTCTCATTTAGCAGGTGAGGTAAATACATTGCCAGGGCATGGTGTGGTTCCGGGACCCAGTTAGGGCTGCATAGGTTTTTGGCTCAGTGCTGGTAGACCAGCAGCTAATGGCAGCCAGTGAGCCATCATTTGAATGCTTCCATATCAAAGGATGCTCTCCAGGAGTAGGAAGGTAACCCCCCCCCAACATTTCAAAGCCCTAACACAGCCTAAGTCCACCATAACTTGCTCATTCAGCATCTCAGCGCATGTCCCAATCCTCAGCTTTTCTGGGATGGCCAAGAAACAGGCAGCCTGCTTTTTCAATGGCCTCCAAAGACGTGGTGAAGCTTGCTTCAGTGTCTAACTCTGTACACTGACTTGGCTGCTGAACACAGTGATGGTCAGGAAGAACTTGCGAGTCCTGCTCAGGAGAGGGATGTGCAGCTGAAACCATTGCTGAGTATTTTCTGTCATCAGAGCTGTATAACAGGCATGAGACTTATGCTTAGTCCTGTAAAACACCAGAATGACAATCAGTCTCTAGTTTAAACAGCAAAAAAAAGCCTTCCTACAAGAAGTGAACAACTAGAAGAGACAATTAATGTATCTCCATGTCTTTATGCATGTACACGTACATATGCTTTCTAATCGTGTCAGTGTCCTAAGGGTTCCATGACTAAGAAGCCAGGGAAATACACATTATACAGCCCAGGACTGGCCTTTACAGGACTCCCAGTCCTTCCTTTGGCATTGTTCCCTGCAGACCTCTCAGAGCATCTGACATGAAACTATTAATTTTACTATGGAAGTGATCAAAACAGTGGCAAAAGGGTATGACAAATAACCAGGCAAGGAATTAATGGCAGCATGGAGCCCAGTTTGAGGATAACCCGCCCCTGGGCAGACAAAGAGGAGGAGCACATACTTTCCCTCTCCTTCCCTCTGTGTGACCCAGTTGAAATATGAGGCATCACCTGAGAGAAGGACAGGGTCCAATTATTGCACTATTAATACCAGGAGCGAAACAAAGGTAAACACAGTCTCATGCTTGATCTGCTGTCTTCTTGCAATAGTCGAATTGCCTTCCACACCCAAAAGGTTTTGCAAGATGAGAGCGGGAGCAGAATTAGAGAGAGGTGCCTTAAAGATGTTAAATATACCTATTAAGGGAAGGGAAAAGCAAATTTTCCTATAGGGCACATGCATCAATTAAACCTCTGAATGGGGAGACCTCCCTTGTGCTCCCAACATTAGCATGGGCTATGTTACACAACTCTATTTACACCTCTAGTTAATATGAATGAGCAGTTACCATAGCAATTACTACATTTTATGATGTCCATAAAGTTCCTGATACAGTTAAGAGATAGGGTCAGCGTTTAAGCTTAGTTCAGCATGTACTAAGCTTTCCTTCCTAGATGTTTTGATTACTTAGGAAAGCCTTAACCACCGCAACATAACGAAGGGCTGGAAAGTTGTAGGGTGATTTGTAGGAGAAAGGGTGTGCATGAGGATATATGCACTATTATAAAGCTCAATAAATAATCACGTGAAATCACTGGCATTTAGTGCCCTCCAGAGAGGAGCTTTCCCAGCCGGCTCCTGATCCCTCATACCCTGAGTAATTCCAGATTAAATCCACTGACTTTGTGGAAGTGTACGTGACATCAGAAACCCACCATGTATTTCCAAAAACGCACGTTAATTGGCTCCAGACAGCGGCGAGGGGGCTGTACATGACTACAGCCATAGGGCTCCAGCTCCTCCATCCCCAGTGCGGCTCAGAGGGAAAGCGATGCAGTGCACAGATCGCCAGAGCTGTGGGAATGATGTAAGATGTCTTCCACTTGCATTTTATTGAGCGAGCCCATAAAATTCAAAATCCAGCTGTGCACATTGGTTCAGTCTGCCTGTTAAAAGGGCGGCATTTTCTCATGCCTATGATTGATATGGTTTTAGGCACATCTGTGTACTCACTTAACCCCCTTCCCTCCACCCTCTCCATCTCAAGCCACTGCGTAGACATGAAAAGTGGGAATTTGTCTTTTGTACGTGAGGGGTATAAAAAGCTTCTTGACTTCCACTGAAGGACAATAAGCGTGGGTTTGCTTTGACTCCCTCTTGATGCTAATTTTCCCTTAGTTTTACCCAGGGAAAACATGGAAGCTCAGCACCAGGGTAATCATCCCTTTTTTCTTTCTTAACCTCTAAGGTGTAGGAAAGGGGCAGCTTGGTAAAGTGACCTGGACACGTTACAATAGATAATCAATGGCTCTAGGAAAATGCACGTGAAAGCATTTCAAGCCCACATTTCAGTAAACATTCTCCAGAATCTGTGGCTATTTATCAAATATGAATGCGCTTTTCAGGATGAGGATCTCATTTCCCCCCAGTGTTTTTGTTCCAAAAATAATTGGAAGTGACAATACAGAGAACGATGATGTTTCAACTTCATGTTTAAAATAAATATAAGGCTGTCATCAGAGCCAAGCTGTCTTGTGAAGATCCCTCTCACAGGAGTCAACAGGCAGCTCTACTGATAGAGAATCGTGTTCCATTATTGATTAGCTTTTAAGTTCTTGTTACATATTAGATTAGGATCGCTGTATGCATAGGGAATGAATAGCCCAATTACAGTCTAAAATAGCTCATCTCAAAGTGGTTTAGAATTTTGATATTATAGAAAGAATTTTAAGGAAATTACAGGGTTTATTAAGAAAGCCTGCGAGGCAGATATTTACATTTTTATATGATGGCTTTTCAGGATGGGGAGGACAGAACATTCCTCCTATATTCCATACAGGGCTAGTTTTAGCTCTTGTCCCAATTAGCTTTTAAACACTTGGGGAGTTAGGGGTTTTCTACGGGTTTTTTTTTGGGGGGGGGGGGTTCTGCATAGGAAGTAGCAGGGTAAGCAACCCCAGAGTTATACCTCTGGGACCCCTCAGTTTAAAGGAGAGCACCCTACACTGAAACGTGCAACAGGCTCTGCTCTAAGTGCTGCTGCTGAGACCCCAGGGCTTATGTTGGAGGCAGTGACAGTCCGCAGCAGAAGCTGGCATGCAGACATTCAGGACATGCTGTTGTTTCTTATTCTTTTGTGCAGGAGCAGAATCTATCAATGGTGCTAAACCAGTTACAGCTCCCTGAAGCTGGCACTCAGCATTGACCACGAGTAACCTGGAGCAGACTCTGGGCAACTTGAGCACATCCCAGGTTGCAGCAAAGGCACCAATCCTGGTGACCAGGGGTCCCGTGGTTGTGGAACCAGCACTCACAGTGAGAGCACTGCTTAAGGTGCTTTAGTGCTGCCAGGGTTTGTAAGACCAGAGCTTAATTTTCAAACACAAGTAATTAAATATTTCACTAAAATCTGGCAACCTTAAGGGCAAGAAATTTTCAAGACCAGCGTCAGCACGGCTGATAGAGGCTGGCAGTGGTAATACCCCTCTCCAGGCAGGAGGTGGGACCTTCCATTTGGTGTTCAGTTGTCCTTGTGGAGACACTGGAAGGACCCCTCCAGGTCCTGCCTGGGGCTGGCCCAGGAGAGTTGAGGGGTGCTGGCACAGCCCTGCCCAGTGCATGGGGGCTCATGGCTCCCCCGCCCCGCCAGGGGACAGGAGGCCACAGATCAGCACAGTTGGCCACATCCTGCTGCCGAGCAAGTGAAGGGAAGCGACAGCAGCACTGCATCCAAAATGCTAGCAGCACCAGTCTGGCTGTGAGAGTCAGTGGCATGTACCATACTCAGCACATGAGCCTTGATGTGGTGGACTGACAGCATAACCTGGGGCCACCCAAGGTCCCTCTGAGATGCCAGCCTTGGGGACTGCAGGGCAATGACAGGGCAAGAGCTGCTTCCTGCAGCACACAGAGCCACACCACCCTCCACCTTCCCCCACAGCCTGAGTTTTAGCATCAGATTTAAAGACCCTCAAGTTGTAAAAAAGTCGTATTTTTATAGTTGTCCAAAATATAGTCATCTTTCATCTCACAACAAAATACAGTTTTGTATTTGGGGCGAGGGGATATGGAAGCCCAAACCTCAGCTCACCACATTTACTCATGACAGCGCCAACAATACTGCATTTCGTAATGTTCATTCCATATCACCACCCTCAATATTTTGGTATAGAAAAGAGTCTCTTTCAACTGAGAATTTCCAGCCTTCACAAGGTGGAACAGTTTTTAAAAAATCGATCTGACTTCCCCTCAAATTTGCCTAATTAATCATTCCTTTCGTAAGTTAGTCTCCCATATGAGGCTGGCATTGACCACATCTCCAGCAAAGCATGGAAAAGGTCAGCAGAAATAGATTTCCAGGGCCTAGAAGGGACCCTGAGGGCAAATGGTTGACACCATCCAACTGTGCAAAAGTGTGATTAAAGGTAAAAGGGAGAACCAGGTGGGAGAGTTGCATGACCCCAGGATCCTTGCCAAAGAAAAAGCCACAGTGCAAACATTTAGTAAGTATTCCAGGCCCACTGACTCACTCTTTTTAGAAGGTAATACATGAAATCTTCAGAGAAAAGTTCTGCTCACCAAGTTGTACACCGCTGATAGACTCATAATGTTTATATTAGCCTGCTGCATAAGAAGCCCAACTTCCCTTATTTTTGCATGGCTGCAAGCATTGTAAGCACCCAGACGGTTCTCCTTCAAGAATGAAAGTCTGAGTCCTCATAGATGTGTGCACACAAGTTCACACTGGCCGCTCAGTTTAGCCATAGCTATTTCTGACCCCTCCTGAACTGTATGCTAAGGTATCCCACATGAATTTACAATGCCTTTCCAAAGAAGAACCAATTCTGAGGTGCTGAGTAGAGTAGTTTAATCCAAGAAAGCATTTTTTGAACTGAGACTGCCCACATATGTTTAAAATTAAACAGGCTCAGGACAAATTGCCTTCTGCCCTGCAGATGAACACTTGCCAGCTGTGAAATCCGAGATACAGTCCTAATAGATGTCTACTCCACTTCTTGCACATCTGCAAACTAATAGGGAAATCCATAGCTTCATGCAGGAAAAGCACAGCTGAACTTAGAAGAAAACAGATTGACTTGAGCTCATGCAGCTATTTGTTGAACCTGGGGACACTCCTGTCTCGAGTGCACAGGTATGGCTGCAGAACCCAATGGGTGGGTTGTGGACATGCACGAGGTATGAAGAGCTGGATCAACCACTTGTTCTCCAATTCTGTAAGTCCAAAGTGACACTTGACCCAGGACACTGTGTGAGGAAAAGCCTCCAGAGATGCACTGGGTTTGCATCCTTCTCCCAGTGGAGGGGATGGGAATTTTACCACATGCTCCATGGAGACAGACCCACCACCCGCACAGCGGGGTCCCACCTGAGGTGCTAGTTGGAAAATCAGATGGGGAGAGTAAAATGAGGCAGTTGGTGCTTTTCTTTTTCCAGAGTGATGAAAAGTAGACAGGGACTATATCTGCATGGTAACACAGAGCTCAGTGCAGTGATATTTGGACATGTGGGAATGTGAATCCATAAGTCCAAGTCTGAATATCACCTGACTCAAATGACCTGCTCCAAACCTGAACTTAAGGGGAAAAGCAGGGCTCTTTAGCTAAACTGCACACACCACATCAGTGCCAAGCAAGCTGCAGGTTACCCACACAGGTGCCATGCCCCACACAGCCCAGGCCAAGCAGTGCAAACCCAGGGCCAGGGACATGCATCGGCTGCATCGGCATCCTGCACAGCACCCTGTGGGGACTGAGCCAATGCCTCTGTGCCACGGTGTGCTCCAGAAACTGCTCCATCCCTCTGCAGCTCCTTTAGTCCCTCCAGAGTCTTGTGTCTAAATATCACTTTACTTAGCCTACAATGGAGAGAATTTCTGTTAGACAACGAAACATTTACAAGCAAAAAATCCAAGCTGACAAAGTGTAACAGATGCTCTGAACTCTCATTAGGGCATCACATTTTCAACAGGCTACGTGGCCCATCATCTGCATTAAATAAATTTCTTTAATTAAATGCATGCAGAATACTCACCTGTCCAAGTGGAGACAGTACTTTCTTTCTAATTGTACATTTTGCAGCCTTTAGGCAAGACCAGAGTGTTCTCTAACAAAAAAAAAATCATCAATTTTAGTAGCAGTAGTCATGCTAGTGCTATCACTATTGCCACCTTACGCTTAGAAATGTTTCTTTGCTTTCCTTCACCTCAGTAAAGCAAAAGCAATTATGTAGCTTCATCCATTTCTCTAAAGGGCTATGGAAAAATGTTGCTTTCAAGGAAAAAAAAAATGATAATTTTTTACAAATATATAAAACAAAATACTCAAGGCATTTTTGAGAGGCATTCTCACATATTGCTGAAATTACACACAATGTGTGAAAATTTGCATAACAAATGTGACAAGATGGTTACTTAAGGGACTGAAACAGAAGGAATAAAATATATATTAGATACCTCGGCTCTCATTAATTATTATTCTGAATGAAAAATAACGCCAGGAGCAAGAGGGGTGCCAGAAGAAGCGATGGGGAAATATATTATCATGTATTTAAAAACCTTTAAAAGGTATAATAATAATTAGGAAATTATTGCACTACTGATCTGTTTTAGTATCAGAGCAACCACTTGTTCACGCTTTTATTAATCGCTCGCTCGCCTCTTCCTTAAAGACGGTCTGTGAAGATCATTAAAGGAAAAGATACCTGGGTAAAAAGGAGGAGAAAGAATTCACATTATGCAGGCACAAAAAAAAAAAAACCCAACCCTATAAAATTCATAACTTTAATTAAGAGTCACACATGAAAAGGCAGTACTATTTTAAGACTGGTTTATACCAAAATATAATTTGGCTTCAAACAATAGCAATGGAAGAGAGTGAATATTATTATTATTGATTTGGTTAATTTGCTCCAAATGCCCTGCCTTACCCAGCTCATCTTCCCAGTGCTTCCTAAAATACCACTGGTGCAGAAATGTAGTTAAAGCAGCTCCGCGGGCTTGCTCAGCACCAGCACCCACGCCAGGGGGTGGCTGCAGGAGGCCCGGTCTCCTCGGGCAGCACCCCGGGCTGATGCACAGCAGCACATGGCCTCAGACAGTATCCCCCAGGCGAAGTTATTGCTTAGTTGTTGCTAAGCTGGAAAACTGCAGCCTTCCTATTTCAGGAGATAATGCCAGTTAATGTATGTTTGTTGTCAGACACACATTCATCTCCTGAATTACACTGCTACGTGCTCATGAGTGTTGCACAGGCCCCTACTGCTCATCTCGTTCCTGCCTGCCTACGGATGGAGATGAAAGCGCAGAGGTGTCTCATTGCTGGATTGATCCCTTCCCTGCTGCTGCCGCGGAAAGGTGCACGCCACAGCAGAATCACTGTGGGCGTTTGCACACACCACGCTCCATAATTATGGCAAGCAATTTTGCAAGCATTTCTCATCATTCCCTCCTTTAGGCTTTGAAACATTTAATGCTTTATCTGTCCTAAACCAGAGAAATCCATTTTTCTATCAACCTCTTCCCTCAAGCCTCCCATAGAAGCCATACAGAATTTCCTATTTGCTTCTTGCTGCAGCCAACTCTTGAGTTTCCCCAGAGGTTTTGTCTTGGCTTTGCCTGGAATCACCATCTCATGCAGGCAGCAGCTTCGCTTAAATTCGAAAGTCCACGTCCATTTCCCCCATTCTCCTTTATGTTTTGTTTTTTCTATTCCCTCTCTCGAACCTCTTCTGTCCCGGCTTCACCATTTGAATGCTATTTCCTCACTGTTTGGCCTTGGGAAGCACTTTGGAGGGCTGCTTTCCTGCCTGCGTAGTCCATCCAGGACCTTCTGAGTCCAGTGAAACACACTATAGCCACCTCCACTGGTCCCACACCACTCTTGCAGTCCACTGTCACATGAGAGATGGGTAAAGTGAGCTCAGTATGGTCAGAAATTAGTGAAAGAAACCTGCTGTGCAGCGGCACTCCTAGCTTTGCAAATACCTGTTCCCCTTTCTCATCCTTATGGAAATGACTCCATATCCTGACATCTCTCTCCATTTTTAAGCCCAACAGCTGGGGCAGGCAAACTGGAGGGTGAAGGAGGTAGAGAGGGAAGCAAAACACTTTGCACAAGGTCCTCTGCCAGTAAAAGACAGAGAGGGTGCCAGTTTATTGTACCATTTCATCATCCAACTGTGAGAGGACCCGTGTCTTCACTTTGGGCTGCGTGCCCTCACCCCCTGCCAAGACCCCACACTACACTTGGCACCTACGCTGACATGGATTATCAGCAGCAGCTCGCACGCAGGGCAGACGTTCGCACGCTGCAACACAGGAGCCGCACACCTCCGCATCAGTGGGCTAGAAACGGAGTATCGTGGCATCTGCCTCCTGTGCTCCACCTGAGTACAGCAGTGATCAAAAGCTAAATCCATCTAAACTCATTTTTAAGAGGGAAAATAAGGCCCTTTTCTAGGGATATTATTTCTAAGTTATGTTTTACTCTGCCATTAATATACTTCTGGAATACATGAGAGCTCCTTGCACCCAAGGCAGGTAATAACAGTCTATTAAAAGACACCATCTCTGTTTCCTAATGCTCTATCAAAGGTTCATTGATGAAAATAGCCATCTGACTGCTCTCATCAGCTTTAAGGAATTCCATAAAAGAATGAAATATGCTTTCCTCATAATTGCTTTTGTATAAGATTTATGACAATGGGAGTAACGAATAAACTGAGCAGTTGCTGAACAGGATTCAGATTTAAGATGTGCAAATGAGGCAGTGTCCAACCGAGAGATGCAGTTCTTGGGAGAAATTTCATAGAATCAGAATCTGGTTTGGGTTGGAAGGGATCTCAAAGCCCATCCAGTTCCAACCCCCCTGCTATGGGCAGGGACATCTCCCCTAGCCCAAGTTGCCCAAAGCCCCATCCAACCTGGCCTTGAACACTGCCAGGAATCCAGGGGCAGCCACAGCTTCTCTGAGCACCCTGTGCCAGAGCCTCACCACCCACCTAACATCTAGTCTAAATCTCCCCTCCTTCAGTTAAAGCCATTACCCCTCATCCTATCACTGCACTCCCTTTTAAAGAGTCCTTCTCCAGCTTTCCTGTAGGTTCCATTAGGTACTGGAAGTCTGAAAGTGTTTGCAAGAGCCACGAGTTACCACATACACCTGGCTACAGTCGCTGCTGGTATAAACACAAACTGGTCCAGGGAAGCCAAAGGTACTGCATCTCCTTGCTCTAGCAGTAAAGTCGGATCTTAGAGGCCAGTCACCTGAACAGCTCACAACTGAGAAGAAGACTTTGACAGCATCTAGAGGATGTCCTGGGTATAACCATACAGCTCATTTTTTTGCCAACTACACCTGATGATGCTGTATGTGTAAAGAGCATCACATGCGTGGAGATAAAAACCAGCTCCTTAATGCCTGGCAGCACTGTTCATACTCCTGCCAACAGGAGAGGTCACATCAGTAGGAATGGAGGGTGTGATTAGTGTTGTGGCATAGTTTGCCAATTATCCATCTGGCTTAACCTGTCAGAGGTGCAATGGTCATTGCTGTGCATCTTTACCCTTATGTCAATAATATGGTCCTATGAGTTTTCGCTCCAAGACTATCTGAAGCCCAGGATGGACACTAAGGAGATTTCTTACCTATTTCCAACTCTGCTATTGGTTTTTGGTCTCACTTAACTTTTTTTGTTCTTGCCTTTTCCATCTCCAAAACAGGAATAATCATAAAAACATAGAATTATTTAGGTTGGAAAAGACCTTTAATGATTCCTTGCCCAATTTCATTGCCCGTTAGGAGGCAATCAGCTGCTACAGACATAAATGCCAGTTAAGTACTTGTAAACATGCCTATCTCGGTCTATATGATAAGGCAATCACTACACCCTCACTCAGTGCAAACAAACTATTCAGTCATGTACAGTGAGGGCCTAAAATTGCTAATCTATGCATACGTCTGAAGTTGCTCCGTGTCTATGAGTGTTTGACATGCCCACCTGTGTGTTCAGAGAAAGCTCAGGAGTAGCCCAGTCCCACACAGAGGTAGAAGATGTGAATGATGTCGTTAGACACTTTTTAGATTTTTGAATTTAAAAAAAAATTGACTCTGCCACAGTTTGAGTCTATAGAGATACATGGGGTCTCTCAAGCACTCACTCTCTCTCTCGGCGCTGTCTCTCTTTACAAACATCTGCATTTTAAGACTTCCAGCACACCCATGTTGGGGTATTATTTGCACACAGAAAAGGTAATTACCAGTATACAAAATTTTACATGAAGGATTTGAAGCCTGTCAGAGCCTTAAGAGAGGGCAGAGTATCATAGGGGAAGAGCCAGACTTTTTGGTAAGTCAGTACTACAGCCATACTTTTAACACCCCAGTTACTCATTCAGCTTCTCATCCTCCCCGCCATTACATCAAGAAAACTTTATGGGGAGTGTTGCCAAATGTTTAACATGAGAGCGGTTCAGTTGTTATTTCAGTCCCAGATTACTGTTGTAAATTGTACATGCTCTCCTCATGCACTCATTTGTGAACATTTGACATATCAGTGATTAATTAATATTAATGGCAAAAATCACTTCAAACTCGCTTTGTGCTAGAAATCACATACAATCCTGGCTCTAATCACTCAGCACATAAAGAAACCTTAATTGATAACCCAGGTTTAATATCCATCAGGAATGGATTCTGTAGGAGGAACAGAGCAATGTTCCCTGTAATCATCTGAGAGGAGATAGAAAGCTTGTTCTAGCAACATCAAAGAAGATTAGGCAGCAGAAGCCTGATAGTAAAGTAGCAATTATGGAGGGTTTTTTTTAATTCTGTGCACCTGCTTCATCAAAATAATAGGCATCTTTTAGCAAAATAACCTGAAACTCAGTTCACTGACTTTCAATTATCTGATGCTGGGAAATGCATCTGGAGAGACATGAAAAAAGGTGATACACACAGAGAAATAAAGAGAAGGGGGAAATTAGAATGAGGGAAAATATGAGGGCCTGTGTAAGTGGGTGTTATAAATATCCTGTGCCTCAGGCTGATTATAGAACGGGAATATTTTTGCTGAGTTAGGACTGTGCCATCAGGCACATTTGACCAAAGCAGTCCCTGGTGGAGTGCCTCTGACTACAGTAAACAGCTTACACCAGGGACGGATTTGGCTCGCTGCTTTTAAGGGGAATTTTAGGCATCAAATTTTAATGCAACCAAGGGAAGCGCATGGTAACTTTCCACAAACATTTCAGGCTGCATAACTCAAAGCAAAAATGACTATCCTCAAATTACCCTTTATCATGTGGTCTTACTACACAAAAACTAGGAATGACCCCATAACTTTGTTTCAAAAGATGAGTCTAAAGTTAGACCAAAGCCAATCTTTCCTGGCAGTGGGAAGGGGAAGAAAGCCCGGATGCAGTCTTAGTTTTTCTTCAGGAACTGCATCCCCATTTGTGGAGAAGCACAAAGCAAACCCACAGACCCAGATTTAAGAAGCCTACCTGGGGCTCAGTACCTTTCCATTTGAGGCTCTATGATGGTGTGTGCTTTTTTAATAAACCCTAATCTTCATAAAAAAGCTTTTTTGGAGGCAGTGGGCCATTCAGGTAAACATTTCATGATCTGCAGCTCTAGAGCCTCGAAAGGCAGAGCACTGCAGAGCTCTTACCAGAGAAAAGCAGCATCACCAGCCCCGTTACCAGGAGTAGATCTCGCCAGGGTCAGGACAAAATCCAGGACAGCAATTTTTTTATCTTTTTTTTCTAGGTTTATATCCCTGCTGAATTCACTGTGCCCTTTCATTCACATCTCACTGTCCTCCATTATATACAATCATCTGCATCTTGTTCGAACTCAGAAATGACCCCCACATGGATGCTGGACAGACAGCTGTTTCTACATATTCTTATCTCCTGAGCCCTTATCTCATGCCTGAGCTCCCATCTCCCTGCAGGAGACCTAAGGCAGAGGGGACTTATCATCACATCTTCCTCTGCACACCTCCTTGCACATCCAGCAGATACTCATTTGTTTGTTGGAGGTTGAAGCACGAACGTTCATGAACCAATAACGATACTCAGCAGAGGCTGATCCTTCAGCAAGAATGAAAACCACATCCCACTTCATGGGAACAAAGCAGAAGTAATTCCATTGTAATTAAATAGAAGTTTTTGTGTGAATTCCAAACGAACCTTTGTAACATTATCATTAGTCCTCAATACATCTCTTATTTTACCTCATTAGAATTATTTGTAATAAATGGTAGTAACTGGGTTGTAATTAAATAGGAATTAAAATTTGACTTCCTAATGAACTACAGCAAAGCAATCACTATTTCAATATACATTAATTGCTGTTCTGTTAGGAATATAGGCAACTTATTTTTAATGAATTGCTACAAATTATTATGAATATATGGCCTGAGACTACAAAATAGTCTCACATCAGTAAGTGTGCCTGGTAGATGTCAGCCAGCTGTGCAGTGAGCAGATCTACCCAAGGAACTTGAGACTTGCAGCACGCTAATGCCAGTAGAGAATACACCGAGTTATGACATTTCAACAATAAACTTCTTCTTCAGGCAGTTGCAATTAATTTACAAAAAGACCAGACAAGATGCCACTGGGGCTGCCACTGGGGAAGTAGACTAAAAGGTGTGAGAAACCAATAGCAATAACACAAGACTAGTGCACTTTCATGTTATTGGTTCCTGTTTGATTATAATAAAAGTGCTTTGTACCATGTCCCAGGGCAGTAAACCATATCTAGAAAAACCCATTTTATTATTTATACCTTCTCTCTCTGTACATATATATACATATATATAGTGTGTGAATAAAATGTCACTTCTATGACTGGTCTAGATTTAAAGGCAACATATAGCATTTCCCTCTTTATTACAGTTGAGGATGTATCAGGTGTTTGGTGTAAGAATGCACAACTTATGAGAGGCATGGTTGTAACAGGGAGCACTGACTATCTAACTGAGAGTTTGCACCTACAGCCAGGGCAGACTTGCTCTGGTTCAATGCGGGGTGTGGGGAGTGAACCCAAAGCATGCACTCAGCTGCTGGAACGTCAGCTTTCTGTTTTCACTTTGGAAGCTGGCAGCATGCGTCCCAGCACTCCACCTCTCAGTTACCTTCTGTCTCCAAAGTGATACTGGGCTGAAGTCCTTCAGCTTTCACAGGGTGTAAGTTCTCCCCGTTAACTATTGAGGAATTATAGTCTATCCAGGCTCCTCATTTCTGGCCTGTCTGTCACCTCACACTGTTATTTCTAGGGGACAGCAGCAGTGAGTCACCACAAACATGGGACATCCAGTTCCCCTGGACACGATGTGAGCCATCCACACTGATGTGATTGCAAGGCCTATCTCAGTGTGGATTTACGTGTCCTGACATATCTTCATGTCTCCATTTGTTGACAATCACTATCATTTTACCTCTCATCATATTACAAAGTCCCTGTCTTACTTGGACATTTACAATCCCTTTGGATTTCCAGACCCAGTGAGGAAAATTCAGAATCAGGCTCCAGGTGGGATCAGCAAGAGCCAGAGTCACGCCTGTGGGCTCAGCAGCGGGCAGCTGTCGCTTCGGCATCTTTGTTGTACCCAAACTTAAATCACAGAGATTGAACAGGGCAAGCAAACTCACTTTTTCAATTTTGTTACCTAATCAAAACTCTGAAGCTTTCTAGTGCTGGGGAGTGTTCACATATCATCCACTTTCCATATCCAATGCTGACAAAACAATAAGGCAGGAATAACATAAGTCGTGAGAAAACTAGTCTGTCTCATAAATCTTCACAGGAAAGTGGCTGCTGTTTTATGTTATTGCAGTGTGTTGTTTCCAATGAAGTGATTACTGTTAGATGTATTTTTAAATTGCTTTTGGTATTTTTAAAAATACATGACTTTGAGAGTGATAGAAATGAGATTGAGTGGCGGCAGACAGTGCCTACAATATGATTAACTTTTTCCCAGACCAGCTACTTCTGAAATTAAGGTTACCAACACAGCTATCGTTAACTTTCCCCTGTCTGAAAAGGGCTCATTGGAGTCTGAGAAATGCATGCGATTATCTGACGGCCACCGAAACCCTCCTCTTGCTTCAGACACTACACGGGCTTCCGTTCTGCTTCAAGATGTTTGATTAATACTCACTGGTGTTATTTTCAAGTGTGAATGTGAATGTTTATGCACTAACCCCACGTTATATCCCGTTGTGACTGAGAAGTTGTGGTTTCTGTCCCCGGAGGGGAGGAACAGCTTTCCATGTGAACAAGTCTCAACTATGGCGCACACGCTTCCGAAAAGGCTGAGCTACGTTTTAGATAAAGTTCATTTGGAAGTTGTTCAAGGCAATAAATATCAAGTGAGAGGTTTTCTCGGGGCTTTACAAGTCATTAAAACTCCAGGTAGATCTTACCTACCAAGGGCTTCACTCGTGGCTTGCTGAGCTCACATGGTTCTTTTCCTGGATACGGTGGTATCCCTTCCAGCAGCTAATGAAGCCTGTAACCACCCCTGGGCCCACCTGTGGGGTGCCTGGGGGTGCTGCGTGCCACAGAGACCGGGCACTACAGGGTTAAGCTTACCCAGACAAGAGGAGACTCAATAAGAGGCAAAAGGAAAATGAATTAGAGGAAAATCAACAGGCAGCAAAGGAAAAACTAAATTACATTTCATGTACACACATGCACTCATTTGGCTGAAGGGGCAGAAAATGTAGCCAAAACCGGGCTGTTTTTATTCTAAACAGTGCATCAATCCATTGATTAATTTTACACTTTGTTCCTTATGAACCTGGGCTGGGGCCATGAATGCTGCTATGAAAAGAAGAATATAGCCAAAAAGGAACTCTTAAAAAGTTGGCAGTCATTTCAAGGTAATGTGTCTGGCCAGCAGGAAGGAGATGGCTCCTCCAGGGAAGTGTATGAAGCTGTAAAACCATTTGTGAACCGGCCCTGCTCGGTTTATAAGGTGTGTGACTGACTTAAAGTCAAGTTTCTTGCACAAATTTGTGACTTGTAAATCGAATGATAAAAGTAGTCTTAAGTATCATTTTTCCAAAAGGGCATTACAAGATTGGTTAAGAATGACTGTATTTCCTCACTAATACCATTAACTTCAGAATTGTTTCCATCCATTACCGAGTTGAACAGGGAGGGTTTACCGTAAATTGCTACATGCTGTATGGTTCAGCTGGTTGGCTTTATGGTATAGGAAGCAGAAATAAAACAAAATCTAATAAAGGAATACAATAAAACACCACAGACCAACTTTTGCCTTGGCATAATCAAATGCAAATGGAAATTAATGGAGTCATACTCGCTCACACCAAGGCTGACACATCCCTTGGCCACAGAGCAAAGGGTGGCAGCTAACCTCATCTCTCTGTGTTGCTTCCCAGGAACAGCTACAGTGAGCAGCAGCAGAATACCAGCCCATTGTTTGCCAGCTACCTGCTATCTGCTGCCTACAGGTTTCCTGAGAAGCTTAGCTTTCTTCAAGATTTCCCTTCCGTAAGTTTGCATTCTTTTCAGCAAGTTAGGGGGTTAAGGAAGGATTTGGGAAATACCCCTAAAAATGGGTCAGAAGGAGGGGGAAATTCTGCCTGTGATAAAACTTATTCCTCATCCTGACCACATTGCTAAGGGGAGGTAGGGCCAGGAGTTTCCATTGCCAGAGGTTCAGCAATCCCATAACACTGCTTATCTCTTTTGCATCCAGCAAGAGAGAGTACAGATCGCTCTTACTGATGGGGAAACTCACCTTCTGTAGAAGTCTAACACAAAGCCCAGGTGCCACTTAAATGCTCATGGCAGCACAGGTTTCAGCCAGGCAATCTGACCATCACCCTGGTCAACACACAGTGCTCCACAGTCACCACACATGCTGGCATCTGCCTGACAGAAGAGTTTGGTTCAATGGTGAACTCAACTCCATGTTCAAATTTAGCAAGTGCAATGCAAAAAAGAAAGAAGATACATAGGTGATTTTCTAAGCCATTGCTCTCCTAAGCTACAAAGCTGCTCCTGCTTAGGCTTTTGAGTACTGGACTTCCAGACTTCCTAAGCGCCCGCAACCTCAGCATAAACACTTCTTGGGCAAACAGAGGTTCACAAAATCTCTGCACAGAACCAATTCTTTTTATTCTCACTGCATTTCAGTGTTTCTAATTGCTAATGAATCACGGACTTTACACAGCCTCCCTCTTACCTAAGTTTTACGGGTAAAGTTTTGTTTGAACTACATTTCACCCAGCTGAACAGCGCTTGAGGGTCAACAGAGCCGTGCAACGTGCTGTAAAAAGTGATGCTTCTTTTAAGAGGCCTTGTTATTAAAATAACTTCTGAGTTAATGTTTGGAAATAACTTTGAAATGAGGATTTGCACAGATTTGTTTTCTTAGTGCAGCAATTAGCTTCACGAGCAGTGACTGGCTGCAGTACCTTCTGCCACGTCTGACACATTAAATAAATTATTCACCCAGTTCATTAGCTGGAAATACAGTTTGTAATACCCACCAGGTTACAGGACACTCGGCAAAGCCACAGATCATCTCAAGCAGACAAATGAAGTCAGGTTTTGCTGATCCCACGTAAACAAAAAAAGGATGAAGGAAAAAGGTAAATAAGGTACTGCTTTTCCTACCATGTGGCCCAATTGGCTTCTTTCAGAAAACTGCCCCTCTTCCCTGATCCCTTTTTAATGGTCAGATTACAATTTTCTCCTTCCCCCTGAGTTGGAGTGCCTCAGCAAAAACTCCGATTGCCTCTGGTGGAAATATAATAAGCTTTGGTTAACTTTTTAATGAAAGTACAACGTCACAGCCTCAAGAAACAGCTTATTAGTTTCCTTGCCAGTCTGTCTCACTGTTGCAAGTCATCTGTTTGTCAGGCTTTACGTCGGCAGGCAGCAGCAACCAGACACCTTTACAGAAAGGTGAAAGCTGGGAGAGGGAAAAGTGTGGGCTGTCTTTCAGGCTTGTTGGTCTCCAGTTGATGCACTGGGACAGACTCAGAGCACCAGCTGCTCCCATGGGAGACAGGACGAGCTATGGAGATGGGAATCTATTAATCTGACAGTTTTTTGTCAGGGTCCCAGCCTGGGATGATGTAACATCTAGGATCTTACCATGCAAGCCATGACATTTAAATAGAGAAGATTTTTAAATATCAGTCAGCAATGGAGCTTAACTGGGGAGGGGGCAGGAGAATGAGGAGATGTTTGGAGCCTTACCCTGCTCTTCCATCCTCTTCATTAAAGCCCTAAAACCAAAGCAAATATGCAACCAACTTCAACTACATCCTTGAGCTCAACATTTCCTCAGCCAAAGGAGAGTCCTCCTTTCTTCAAAGGCACCAGAGCCAGTCACTATAGCAGTCACTAGTCAGGAAACACCGTGTGGTGAAATGAGTGGACTTCAGGCCAGAGTGCTGTGATGCATTTTACAGAGACAAGCTGATTTTCCAGAAGCACTAAGCAATGATGGCAGTGGAGGCACCAAGGTGAACCCCAGTACATGTGGCAGCTGTGTGCTCATCTCCAGCAGAGCTGCCACTTTCCAGGAGGCCTTGGATGAGTTATTCCTTTCTTTTGCTCAGATTCCCCCAGGTAGAATTAAAAGGTTTAACCACTGCAGTTTAGCTGCATTCTTCACAGCCACATACCATGGATGACACAGGTCTGCTATGCAAAAAATGTGTTCTGTAAAGAAGATAAGGGAGAGAAGAAATCTAATAAATACCCTATTATTTCCAGCGTATATTACGCAAAATTTGGCATGAAATCTTTATCTCACATAAACGTGAAGGTCACTTATTTGTTCATTAAATTCTCCTCAGTCTACATCATTATGCTCATAGTTTTTCTTATACTTAATGTAGTAAGGGCCTGCCAAACTCATTAGACATCAACTGATAAATGGATTTGAACTCACAATCTGTTAAAAATCACATAGGCACATTAGAGCAATATTTCCATGGCTTAGAGACTATATACATTTAAATCTTCCCAGAGAGCATTTTGAGCATTTTTGATCCAGTGCAGCAGACTCTACACATAATTCAAGTCTGCTTGCTGTAAAAATTTACAGGCTGGGATCTTAGTATCACTAGTCATAAATCAAAGCTGCACACTTAAAAATGTGATAGTGGCAAAACTGTTGGCTAGGATGTAAACATCATCAAGCTCATTGCCATGCAGCAGTTCTATTGGAATAATAGAGGGAGATACTGTTAAATGTTGCATACATTTTATCTCTTCTGGTAGATTTCGTACATATATAACCATCTGTAATTTCGAGCCTGGGCAAATATCTGGATGAGGAAGAGCTTCTGAAACTGTCCTGGATTCTCCCCCTAGTGCCCTGGCTTCAAATAAGCTTTTACGTGCAACACGGACAGAGACCATGGGGCACGTTAACGTCATAGTTTATGTTTCACTTACTCATTGCTCTTTATCGTAATTTCCCCCAACTGATGATAAAATGCTTATAAAGCATTGGGCTGATAATTTGCAGGCTCTCCTGCTGCTCTGTTTGTTATAAAGCTACTCGTGTCTCCAGGAAAGTCTTTCTTCCTTTTGGATTTATGAGCCTAATGAACCACTGTTATTCTCCATCACAGGAGCCAGTGATGCTGTGACATTATAGCAGGAAGATTTGAAAACTTATGAGAAAGCACTTGAAACAAACTGCTGCTCTTAATAAGTGCCTCTTGTCTTCAGTGTGGTCTGAGGAACATCTAAGCAAGCTAATGAATGAAAAGAACAAACCTAGTCCTGCACTAACCCTGTACGCTTCACCGCAGAGTAAGCAGTGCTAGTGAGACAAATCCTCTGCTGGGATGAGCAGTATTTATCAGTGGCAGGGCGATGGTACACGGCTCCACCGAAGGGCCCACTCAGCATGCAAGAAGTCCAAGTCCTTGGGGTTGCTTAGATTTTCCAGATCAGGGTTGTTGGATGTAGGATACTAAATCAAATTAAATTTGACTGCAATCAAATTGAACTTCTACCTTGCTGAAGAGTCTTTCACTGGCGGTCAGCTGGCTGACTAGACAGGCTTTTGCCTCCTAGGCTCTCTAGATTCATTCAAAAGTATCTTTTTTTTTCTGGGGCCATTCTCAACAGTCACCAAATTCATATAACTTCAAACCAAAGAAGCAGAGGTGGGGCAAGAGGGGCCATTTTCTGAAGACTAGCTGCACCAAGGCAGTAACATGCCCAGGCCAGCCTCAGGCTATTTAGGAAGTTATAGGTCATAATCCACACCTTCATCTCCATCTGGAGACCATTAAGAATGCCTGGAGCACACAGTTCATTGGCTCCCAGTGAGATGTCCAGAGTTAAAAGCATGTCCTGTTCCAAGCCCCATTGTGAAAGCTGGTGTTATCAAAGAGATGGTTCTTGGACCCAAAAAACTTGAGCTGAGAAAGCGTGGAGAGCAAAACAGAAGTGAGTTGCCCAGTGTTAAGCAGTACGTCAACAGCAGCGCTAGACGCAGAACCCAGGCGCCTTGGCTGGGAGCACATGCAAGACACCAGTATGCTCTGGCAAGGTTTCTGCTGCCTTTGGCTGTTGTGCTGGCTTCCCAGAGAGAAGTGGATTGAGCCAGTTGAGCCATGCTGCCTGTTGGGGCAGAATTTGAGATGATGCCAGTCCCTTCCCACCCTAAATGTCCCTGCCTGCAGAGCCAACTGGCTCCCTCCAGGCTCATATCAGAGTGTCAGACAGCATCTCCGCAGCACAGCTGGACAAGGAGCTTACCTGTAGGGTAACCCTGAGCTGTGGGCTTCTGTGATAGTCTTGACATACTCCTTATTGTCCAAGGGGAATGCTAGAGGTGGCTGGAAGTTATGTTTGCAGGTAAGCAGTCTTGCCAAAACTATGAGGCCTCTCACTACACAGGATAATTAAGCGTGCTGTCAACTGTGTATTATTGAGAAAAGCTCTGCTGTCTTCAGTTAATCTGTAATCATCACATCTTTCATCACAGTACAGATATCTCAGCAATTGTACTCATTACAAAACCACTGTGGCATAATAGGAAACAATGACATGTTCTTTCTTTCTTTCTGGGATACAGTGGGATTGGGAACTCAGTGCAGTACAGGTCATTTAGCCAACAAAATATTAGTGGAAGATGTACATTGATGTGCCAATCAGCACTTTGAAAAGCTCAACCTAGGTGACTCCATTTGTTAAAAAGTATTCAAAAGCCCCAATTACAATCAGTTAAAAGCAATAAGCATGCAAATTATTTTAAAACAAACTTTAATTAATTTCAGCATATGTTTCACTTAGGCTGATTAGTCAAATCTGATTTTCTGAAAAGAAACAATAAACATCTGCTAATGATGATTTACATATTACTGCTCACATGGCCTGCAGTGTGTTCTGTGGAGATGGAGGTTCTGCACAGCACAGGGAAGAGATGTTGTGCTGTGCTAGCCACCCTCAGCCTGCAGCCATCAGGTACAAGAGAGCGACAAAAATAATTCTTCGCTAAAATGCCTAGACATGCCCTAAAAGAACTTGATGATGTTTGTATGAATAACTGTCCCAGAAATGGCTTTGCTTTACACTAAGAAATCTTTGGATGAGAAACAGGCAAAGAAGCCTCAAGTCTGGACCCACAGGACCCCAAGTTGAAGCCCCCCACAGACTGACCTTGGTACAGACCTGTACTCAGAGACGCCAAGTGAGAAGCTATTCAGGCAGCTGCATTCAGAATAACAAGAAGGGTTTAACCTGTTATTCAGATCCCACCTCCCTATAAAATCCATGGAAAAAAAAAAAAAAGAGAATTATTATCGTTACCTATGAGCACCTAACTTAGCCAAGACAATCACTTATTTATTCTCTGTTTGTTATATAGGGAGATAGGATGTGATAATCCTGCATAGTCGAGAGTCTAAATCCCTCATCACACCCAAGACTCCATCACAGGACGCCTGAATACAGCCCCCTCATACCTTTGGCCTGTAGCTCACAGTAATGTAAATATTTAAAAGTCCATGGCATTTTATGTTCATAAGGTTGATTATGGAATAGCTGTAATATCCTTGCAATGCCAAATCCAGATTAACACGATAATAGTGGCTCCCAAGCAGTTTATTAGCACTCATACTCAACATGTAGTAATCCTAGAGGGGGATAAGAAGGGGAAAAAGAAGTCCTGCCAATGTATACTGCACACCAAGCTGTGGGATGTTGTATTCCAAGAGTTATTTCAGATGTACAAACCACGTGGCGCCATTACTTGGCATGAAGAGAGGATAAAGAGAGAATGGTCCATGACAGGTGTTGCTTTAAATATTTTGAAGATATGCATCAGGAATAGTTCATAAAATGCTTCCAAAGTAGCTCTTACACCCACTGGGTTTGGCAGTCCTCACTCTTAAAAAACATGAACTTGGCGCAGTCGTCTCCTAAATCTTTTAAACTAGCTTAATCCTCCCAGTAATGAAACAGGCACTCAGCTAGATGGGTGCATTTATCTGAAACTCACTTATTTACAAGCAACTAAAACATGAAATTAGCTGGTCCCGGAAGACAGCTTTGTACTTCCCAACTCTTCGGCTATCATAAATCAACCTATTAAAGAGGGTGCCACATTTGTTTTTCCCATTCTCACATTCTGTATGATCATTCCCCATTTAATGCCAAAGACAATCCTCTGGAGATGTCTCCAGGCAATTCTGTGATTTCTGGTTTCTGTGGGGCTAAAAGTGTGTGTGTGTTGGCAGACATCAGGAGGTTTGCAAAATCTGGAGTTCTGGGAATGTTTCAAGGAGGTTCCTTTACCAAACAGCTTCTGCTGTGTGGGCATTGACTGTGAGTGGTAGCAGTAGGATCACCACAGTTCCACCAATTACATGTCTGCAAAGAGCAATCCAGTGAGCAGGAAACAGAGCTGTACTTCAAATGTATGCTCCTTTTATACCCATATTGTTGTGGAGGCTCAAGTGCCCAGACAGATGGCTTGATGAGCTCATCACAACCACTCAACACTTCCTGGGAATACTAGTTCTGCAGAAGGCTCTTGTATCTCCTCCATGGGGAGGCAGAGCAGTCTTAATTCACTAGATGTAAAGAATTCACTCTCCAGCCATCTGTCCAGCTTGGAGAAATAAAGGATTTTCCAGGATTCCTCAACAGCAATTAATTAGTGTGTCCTTGCTCCTTTATGCTGTTCCTGCAGAAGAAAGTGCTTGGTGGTCAAGTAGCATCCAGTTCAGTGATAGTAGCATCTTACCAAATATAAGATATTTTTAGCTTTAGGATTCGAATTAGTGTTGAAACTCGTCTTTAGGGAATTCCTTCCAGAAGTTACAGTGCCCCAAGAGAGATCACTGGTTCATCACTGCAAAGAATAACACACCTTGGAAGGAGAAAACCCCAGAGCAGGAGATCAAGGCTCACAACTGGTAGCAGAAAACACCATCACTAAGCCAGCCAGGCCCTGGGCAATCACAGAGCTACTCCATGCTTCGTCTCTGAGTGGAAGATAATTCCAGTTGGCTTCTATCAGAAAAAGTAAGTGTTCTTGCAAGGTTAAAACATTTCATGCAAAGTGAGCTGAAGGTCAGAATTTGCCTTTTATTGTTCTTTTATTATGTGACATACAAGACAGCTTAAAAAAAATAAAAAGGCTGCTTTTCTCACTTGCCTGAGAGAATAGGATATTCATAAATACACCTTCATTTGCCTTTTTACATCAAATTATCACCTGTCACCTGATTATTTCAGCTGCATGACTACTACAAGGATTTCCCTTTATATGGGACCATTTTCAAGTACTGCATTTAAAATAGCACAAAGAGCAGCACCCAGCTTGAGACTGCAATCAGGACCACAGAACTGGGGTAGAATGTTTCCACAGAAACTTTTAGAAAGGAAACAGCAACTCTCCATTCATTCCTGCATCCTCTTTGAGGTCTGGAGTAAAGATTTGCTGGGAAAATGAGTTACATGCGAATATACCAGATGATGACTCAGAAAAGCTCTGGGCAAGAATTCAGCAAACCTCAGTTTTACCAGTGTTCATATGCTTCTAAAACAAGATCCTGAGGAGCTGCTTGTCAGGCACAGGAGAAACTGGGCACACTGGATATGCACCTTTTGTCAGCCAGCGAACTGGAGACACGTGTGAGATGGAGGTGGCTTCTCACAAATTCTACACTCCCCTAAATACAGTGGTCCTAAAATTTTGTTGGCCTGGGAAAAACTGTGAACAAAAACTGTTCTGCCAGAATCTCAGACTTTTCTCATCTTGTCTGCATCAATTTGAATGTTTTAATTCCCTGATGATAAAAGCAACAGTAGAGGGTCTCACAGGCAACACAAGAAGCCTATGCTGTTAAGAGATGGGCTCTTTTATGACAGGTATCAAGTAACACCTCCAGCCTCCTCTGGAAAAAGTGAAAGAGGGAAACAGAATAAAATATATAATGTGATAGCAAAGCTCCTTGTCTTTGAGAGCAAAACTCCCATCCTGTGCGAAGAATATGAAGGAAACAGATGTTCCTGTGTGGAGTTTAATGGCTGGATTGTTAAAGGGATAACATAATTTCTCCTATTTGCATGTGCCTTGCTCAGACTAGTACAGCAAAACTTCTTCCTCCTGACATAATGAATTAAGGACCAGATTCTGACCAGTTCCAAAGTAAATGAGCAGAAATACCCTGATAGCATTTTCCTCCAAAAGCACCCTGCTGAGAAATTAGCCCATGTGTCCAGGGGAGCACAGACACCTTCCTCTGTAGATTTTGGAAATAGGCAATCTTGCTAGGAACAATCCTACCAAGGACAGAACAGAGGTGAAGGGTTTCTGGGCAGTCTCACTTCCCAACTAGTGACTAGAAGCAGTTATGTTTTGGAGTCCACAACCTCACTTCAGTTGCAAACCCCAGATAAGCAACTGAGTTTTCACCACACTGACTTTGACCACAGACAGGGTTTCAGCTCTCGGCTCTCAGAGCCAACCAAGACTGCAAGCCTGGCAGACACCCCCCACCCCCTGAAAGAGAAGGGTGCACTAAACCCTCTGTGTTGTGCCATGCTTCCTCAGTAATCTTGAGGCATTATTCTCTAGAAGGTCACAACAGAGATTTCACCACCAGGTTATACACCATCTCCCAGTTTTTGGTTTAAGAAATCTTTGGGTTTTGAGCAATTGTATTGGGTACTTTTCAGGTCAGCTCCTTTAATCTTGAGTTAACCCCGATTTCTGTCTATAAAAATAAAAGCAGTGAGCACCAAATACATTGCCAGGAAAGTCAGTAGTTAAGCATCACCTATGTGACCATGTCATGCCCACGAGAGCTCCTAGAAAAAAGGTCACCACGTATTTATCTGGCTGCACGCTCAGTAGGAAGTATGCTCTGTAAGAAGTGCTTTTAGCAAGAGCTAACATTTTCAAGACAATATGTCAGCTAATGGTAACCTTTGAGAGGCGGGTTCGAGGAAAGGTTAAGGGAAGTTAACATAAATAGCTTAGAGAAATAAAGAGAAGTGTTGGAGGTAATTAATACTTGAGAGGAAATAATGTAAAGGAGAAGAAAGACTTATTTAAGGTTGGCCAAGTGCAATGTACTACAAGAGGTAATGGTTTTAAATTAAAGAAGGGCAAGTTTAGATTAGATAACAAGAAAAAACTTTCCAACAGGAACAGTAATTCAGCAGCGTCGCAATCCAAGGAGAGAAGCGGCGCAAGCGTTATCAACAGACACATTCCAGCCGACGCCAGTGAGCACTCTCAGAGGGAAAATACCTGGGATAAACCACAAGAGATCCTGGTGATTTGACTCACAATCTATAAAGACCACTCCAAACCCAACATCTATGATCCTGTGATTAACACACACATCACCTATTAATCTTACATGTTCCGATGGCTACCACTTCCCATTTAAAGCATACCCACCTGACAGAGATGGATGGTGGATTGCAGAACCATAATGTAGCCCTACAATGGATTATTGGTCTGATCCTCCCCTCAGCCATGCATCACATCTCACCTCATATATGTTATGTTACAGTAAATTTTCAAAGACCAGCCCTCTCCTCCAGAATAGCCAGATGCAAGAACCAAGTTGGAAAAGTTAAAAAGTGTTTCAGGTACTAATTTAGCTGAGCACAGTTTTTTAACTGCTAAAAGGCTTCAAAATTAAAATTATTGGATCTTCTAACAAAACCGCATCAGCTCCTATTTTATGAGTTTATTTGCCATTATCTTTATAATTCTGAAGGTTTTGTATCTCATTCCTCAATCTCATAAATTTCCTTCAGCCTACAGTATCATCTGTTAACCTCTTCTTTGTTTGCAAGGGCAGTTGTTCAACTGAATTTCAAAGATTTGATGGCTTCTGGCAGAGAACAGAAAATACAAGATGTTGCATAGTCTGAAAGAGGAAACAGCATAGGATCTCATCTATCACACGGTATACGACATAATTAGCAGAAGCATTGTTTCACTATGATTAAAACCATACTCCTCACAGCACAGTTGTTCTGCTGGGCATGTCTCTAAACCCAGACATTCCCTCAAGATTAAAACTTCTCAGAAAAGTATGAGGAAGTTGAAGACATGCCACAGGAAACTAGTAACTGGCTCCAAAAGTACAGTGGTGCTCAGTGAGGGTATTGGTGGGTTAGAACTGCAGACAAGGGCCAGACGGTGATATTTACTTGCTTAGCCACCACTGAAATCTGAGGGCCACTGACCCATGCTGGGATAGAAAGACATGACCAGAAACACATGAAATTAGGGCTCCTGGGGTTTTTTTCCAGCTTTGCCATTGACTATCCACAAGACTGTGTGCATAATAATAACAATTCAGTGCAGACACACAAGGGTTAATGTATGGACTTCGAACCCCTTGACTTGAGGCTAGGTTCCATCTCTTCCCACAGCTGCAAGATGACATAGAATGAAACCTTAAAGGGTTCACTTGGAGAGCTTGGGAGCAAGATTTGCAGTCTTGCCCTCTGCCAAGGGTTGAGACCCTAGCTAGCTCCAGATTCACAAAGTTTCTCCCAGGCTAATTTCACCTACTGAAATTAGAGGTTGGATCTCTGAAGTACTAGTAACAAAATCATCAGCTAGTAACAAAACCACCTTCTGATAGCTACCCATCACCAGATGCTTTCCAGTCATTGCATAAGTCATTACACAGGCAAAGCCTGTGTCACATCTTCCTCCTCTTGGGCTGTTTCCCATGGCCATTATGGGAACAGATCCCCCCCTTTCAGGCAGAATTCTGTGATAGGTCTGCTCTGGACTGAGCTCTGATGGGAAGAGTTAGAGTTAACTTTTTGAGCAGAATTTTTATTGCAAAGAAAACAATACTAAAAACTTCAGTTTGCCAGAAAAGCAAACAAAAAATACGCTTCACTACTAACTATTAAATTTCCCTGGGCAAATTTAATTTTGCTTGCTATTGTACAAACATTACTATACAGTCTCATATGAATTGCCTCACAGATACAACTAACTATATGTGGTCTACAAATCCATATCCATCCTGTGTCTGAAATAGAAAAAGGAATAAGAAGACTGGACATTCAGGTGATGGACATTAAACTCAGCATGAGAAAATGATCCCTGTAAGGATTGATATGCAAATTTCCTACATACCACCCTATTATTACATACAGATATAAGTTTGGAAGGTAAGTGGTCAAATATAATTTTGCCATTTTACAGCTCTTCTGTTCTCTTAACATAGGTTTTAGAGGTGACATCTATAAATCATATATATCCTGAAAAAGTTGCCAAATTCATGGCCAAAAATAGTTCTTCCTCATGTATTTATCACTCAGTCTTCTTACTTCTCTGCTTACCAGATCTAGCTATGATTTCCATCACTGAAAGGTTTGGGTAGTATATCTAGCTATATTAGTCAGACCAAAAGATTAGTGGTAGAAAATTGTCCAGGGTTCAACAGCAGCATTTAATCTTCCAGCTGCAATGTAAGGCTCTCCCATTCCTTCTCTCAACAGGTCAATTCATGAAGGTTTATTGACGGCCACAGCAATGGTGGGCTCAGAAGAGGCAATACAATAAAAAGGGACTCTAAAGAGGAACTTTAAGATAAAAGGAAGAGAAAAACATTGATTTCTTCTGCAGACCCTCAGATAGACCCAGATCTAGCTGCCTAGAATTGTGAAAAGAAAAATCTAAGCTAAATAATGGAAGTTTCATTTCTGCAAAAAAACTCACAGACCACTGCTACCAGCCAAGACATGGCAACTCATCACATGTCTCTGCTAAAGAAATGGTTGCCTTTACAACTTTTATTCCCAGCATGGTCACTCTGTGCTTCTGTTCATCCTTAGAGCTACTAAAATCCTTGGAAGAGAAAAACCTACAGCTCCGAGTTCATGTGGCAGGACACATAAACTCCCTGATCCACTCAGGGAATCAGTGCTAAAGTACAAGATACTCTTTGTAAACTAAATTACCTTTCCTCTGAGAAAAGAGACCTGCACAGAGTCACATTAAACATAGTTGTTTTTAAAGACCACATGACCATACATTTGCCAAAAGTTTAATAGAACTAAGTTGCTTATAAAGTATGAGCTGGGTATTTGAAGAGGTTTCAGCACATCGAAGGAATAAGATATTTAGAACAGCTCTCCAATGGTAACAGGAAACCAAACCCACTTTAAGGCGGAGCTTAATAAATGAAATGGAGAAACAGCAGGATTGTCTTGCCTGGAACAAGATCATATTTGGGGAAATAAAGTGTTCTTATAAGTTGCTGATTTGCTTCCTGGCATCAGTTTCAGTCATGTCCAGCAATGTTACAAGGTGATCTGTGATTTCTAAGAGCCGCCACAGTTCAGGTTAAAGGTTACAGGTAACATGGTCTTCCAGATGAAAAGCTGCATTTGTAGTTATAATCCACCTGGACTTTGCCTATGGTTTCTTTTTAGTTCTCGTTCCATCGTCTACTTCAGATGCTAAATGCCCTGCACTGCATGAATGAAAGGTAGGAATCAAACAGGTATTAGTTGATGATGTTTCAAGTTTCTTCAATGAACTACCCCAGCACCGACAGCCTACACGCCGTACCTCGGCTCTCCAGCCATCCACCCCATGCTTTCCCACACCCATGCCCTCCACCAACAGCATTCACCCTGTTGCTCCCAACCACCTGTGGCTGAAGCCAATGAAACACTTTCTCAACGACTGTTGATCTTCCTTACCAGCAAAACAATGGCAGTGACATATTCCCACAGTGCTGCCTGTGTTTGGGGGTATCCAATGCCTGCCCAGTCCTGGTGCCTGTACGTGGCTGTCCGCGTGTCTCAGGGCACAGCTCTGGCATCGCAAACATCTCCAACGAGGGAGGGAAACAAGCATCAAAACTCTCTTCTGCAGCCACTGGCAGTGACCGTACATCATACATAGACACATCTACATGTATTGTTTTTCTACACAAGTGTGATGCTTTGACCACACAGCCACACAAGCCTCTGCCGCTCGCAGGAGTGATCAAAACTCACCCACTGCCTTGGGGTGCCTCATCGGACACCAAAGACATTCACACTCCAGGTTTTTGTGAGCCTTTTATTAATACTGCACATTTCTTGGGTGACTGAAATGACTCGGTTTGTAGCTTGCTGTCTTACAATTCACAGGGGCTTATTATTAATGGCCCAGTAAAACAATATACAGCCTGTTGTATCTTAATTCGGTAGTCAGTAATGACCAACTTAGAGAAATCATTTTAGACCTACGGGTTTTCTAAGGCCTTTTGAAGGTAATGGCAGTAAAATATGCATATATTAATGTTACTTGCAGAAGGCAGAATATAGTGGCAGTATAACCAATAATACAGCGCTGTGTAATAAAAATTGAAAATTCTTTTCCCTAAGTGTAAATATAAAATACCTCTGGGGGACATATCTAAAGGAAGAGTGTTTCAATAACACATAGTTAAACTCAAAATTATATTTTTCAAAGCTATCCAAGTATAGGCTAATAAATAAACCATAAAATAAAACAACATTTTACAAGGAAGACTCATACTGTATTTCAAGCTTTTTGCCACTCTTAAAATCATTATTTAATACGGACAGTTTTAGTCACAAAATTTCAAGAGTTTATTCAATATCTTTTATGTGCTTTACAAGGTTATTAGAGAATTTATTTTCTCTTTCCCTTACAGATTGGAAGGTGGGCAGTGATATATGAGCTTTCACATTTTATTTATTCACCAAACTGTTCCAGATGTGATCCCATCATTTATCCACTGACACATCAAACCTGCTGCGTGACCTTTACAGTGACCTCTTTACAACATTTGCTTTCATGCTCTTAAAGTTATAGCAGCTTAACAGTGCTTGCTTCAGTGGGAAGACAAGAGAACTGATATTGGGGGGAGGGAGGCTATAATTTAAAAATAATAAAAATTTAATTCCTCTCCTACAATATGAAAACTAAGTCCAGGTGGTAAACTAGCCAGTGGAGTTATATTCCCAGAAATGTTTCAATCATATTTTACTCCAAACAGTATTTCACTCCATGGACTTGGAATGTACTGGATTTGCAAAGGATAAATTTAGCAGGCACTAAGTCTTTCTCCACTTGTGATTTGTCACAGCAATAGGCATTCTTGGGGTGATATGCCTTTCCTTACTATACATCAGCAAGTAGAAGGAGGGTCCACCTGCAGATTTCCTTCTTAAAGGAAAAAAATTGCTTATAGTTCATCCAAAATTTCCATTAACCAAAAAATGTCTGCATCATTATGACCCAAGCATTATGCAAAACAAGAATTTTGGCATCATGTCTTAGGGAGCCAGTGAGTACATGAAAATCCTTCAGGTACAGATCATTCTTTGCAGCCAGCTCCCAAAGCCCAGACCTGGCCTGTGGGGAGTTTCCAAGTCTGGAGAACTTTTCCTTAGCGTTGTTTTGCTTTATGTGCTTCCACATTTGGGCTGATACCAGCAGTACACATGTCTCCGTTGTGGTTCACACAATATTTATGGCCCAAGAGGTAGCAAGGAGTAACAAAAAGCAAACACCATATACACATAGACATATACATACCCCCACGTACACAGTGTGAATCCAGGAGAGCTGTAGCCAAGGGATGAAGCTTTGATAGCATGAAAAAGATGCTGCACGCCTTCTAACTAACAACTCTCCACACTTTAATTTCACTTACAAAACCTCCCACCAACTTAAATAGAAGGGTTCAAGTAATTTGTAAGTCAGAAATAAGTAAAACCTGGGAGAGGCTGTGAGAACTCCTGGATGGCCTCTTGTTTTCCATGTGCTCAGCTTTTTGCTCTACCTACACCCACTGCAGACTTATTTCACAATAATGTCTGAAATTTTTTATTCATATCAAAGTAAGCCTGAATTGTGAGGCACTGAAAAACCCCACCAACCTTATCCCTTGTCCTCTTCTCCTTTCCCTTCATTCCTGATCCCAAAGGTGGTCAGGAGATTCACAACTGCGAGGCAGACATCTGACCAGACCAAGGTGCCTCCTGAGCCCATGCTGCAGAATCACCACGTAGAAAAAAGAGGAGTGGAATAAGCCCTGCAACTGCCTTTCAGCAAACCCTCCCCAGAGCTATATACAGACATCTATGCTTGACCCAAACATGGGCTTCTATTCAAGTGACTTTTAACACGGAGCTGAAGCTGAGCCTGGAAGGTTTACACCCAAAGCAGAAAATCAGATTCGCTCCTGCCATGTCTTCCCCTCTCTCTAACACAATGTTCTGAAACTGAGATTTGCTTTGCCTTTCTTTTTTTTGGCAAAAATAATGAGGCTTCAGAGTAAGATCTTAAACAGTCTTTTTTCTGCAATATTAGTTCATCAATAATGGAAAAATTACATCAAAGAAATCACACTTGTTTCTTTAGGTGTAAATCAAAATACAAAGCAAAGCTAGTAGAAAAACAATGCATTAACCTCATGTGCTTTGAACACAGATGAACGATACAAATAGTAGATCTGAAGATGCCATCAGGAGAATATTACGAAGCTCTCTGGAAGTACCGCTTCCAGGTTAAATGATCACAGAGACCTACAGTAACACACCGCCACTAAGTGATTAATTCTCAGAGAAAATTTTAAAAAAGGGAAAAAAAAAAGAAAGGTGCAGCCCAGTTTTGATCATTTCTCTAGTTCACAGGCTTACATTTCAGCTGGAGTCATACTTTAAATAAACAGAGCTGAGATTTGAAACTTTTTTAATAACACTCAGAAATAAAATCCGAGTGAGCTCCCCTGCTTGCTTGCTATCGCTTATCCCTGCTGGCAAAGGAAATGCAACTGTTGGCTTTTGAAAGCCACAAATTTGCAAGGGTCTGGGGCGTGAGCTGGCAGGAGGCTCCAGCTCCTCGATGTTTGTAATTGAAAAGGACATGAAGTAATGAAGTAATTTCCCTGTCCCTGTTCTCCATGTTTATCAGAGGCCTGTCTGCAGTGGAGGAAGGGTGACAGGGTAATCTGAGCCTCCACAGAAAACCTGCTTTTTCTCCAAAGTTATTTAGATTTCCATGAGCGCTGGCAGAATTTTGGAAGGAGTCCAGGCGAATGAAGGAATTTGGCTGCTCTGAAAATATCATACAGGAACTTTAAAAATTGAACTGATTTATGCCCTGTAATGTTTTCAATACTGTATAAATTAAGTTTGAGTTCCTAGCCTGGATTTTAAGAAGAAATTTTATATGTTATGAGCCATGAAAGAACTAGAGGAAAAAATATCTTATTGTATGATAATTCCACCTCTCCTATAAGAAGTGCTAGACTTTGCATATATAATGTGTTCAAAGGAATAATATGGAAAATGCATTACTTCGTAGCATCAAAGGATGTTCCAGAATACCTTGAGGTCCTGACAGCTATTTGGAGTTCACTAATATCACACAGCACTGTGAAATGTATTAGCAATATAAAGTTCATATGTTCTGTTCACCACCAACTAACTGCAGAGCTGGGCTTGGGAACACTGTAGGCTTCTAAAGTGTGGCATCTAGAAAGTGTAACCTAATTGGAGGGAGAAAATTATCTCCTACAGAGGACTGCTTAAAGCCACCTTCAGTCTTTCATGTGCAGATGGCAATGCCTGGGCTTTTTTCCCTTGTGGACATGCAAGCCTGTGTCAAATACTGGAGCGGGGACTTGCATGGCATAGTCTCAGGAAGTCCTCTAGCGTCAATAAACAGCCATGTGCTTTCTGAGGCTTTATGATAAACTGTGAGGTTTTCAAAGGAACCACAATTTGCACATCTAACAAACATAAATACGTTTATCTATGGTGCCTTGTCCTCAGTCAGAAGGAGATACAGCTGTAAATAGCTAAATATATTTTCTTCTTTTAATCAGCCACAGACACAACCTCAGCTGGGGATCTAAAGGTTGAGTCACAGTTGATCCCTGATCTGATTAATCACCGCTGCTTCTGAGGTTTGAGTCCTGCTCTTGGTTCAGAGGTCAGCGCATACAAAAGGCCATTACCAGTGAGCCCACTACCTCTGTGCTAACAGGCACCGAGTGCAACCAATTGCTGCAACCATCAGCCAGATTGCTGCAGGACAGGCAGCTTAGTGCTCAGGCGGGACCCCAGCTTCAGGGCCTGAGGAGGAGCATCAAGAGGCTGAGAAGAGGTTCCTGCCATTCAGAAGGGTGAAAGCAGAAGCTTAGGAGGAGATGGCTTTCTTCTGGAGCCCCACAGAATAATCAGGATGTTCGCAGACACCAACAGAATCACCAGCAAAGTGAAATGATAAAAATTAAAGCTATGCTGGCTGCCAAACCTCCCTCCAAGAGTTCAGGAGAGTGATGCAGGCTTCATTCACCAGGCAGTCAGGAAAGGAAAAAAAAGTTATTCATCAGGCAGCTCTCATAAGCAGACACGTACCTTCAGCGTGCAGATATGTGCAGGGTTGTCACTGGTGTTTCCTACAGAGTGGAAGAGAATCTATTGCCTGTAACTGCTGTTACGCACCACCGTTCTTCCATCCCTACACTTTAAGTCTTCTTTTCAAAAAAGAGCTCTCTCTTTTCTGGTTGCAATCTTCAGTTCATGATTACTTGTAACGAGTGTCATCTCTCAGCAGACATTTTTATGCAAAAATCCAACTCCACACCTCCATGCATGCAAGCGAGACCACTGTTATACCAAAGCTTTGGTACAAATTACTGTGCATGGACAGATGAAAATAATTTAAAATTAATAATTAACAGGAGCTATGCTCTTCCAGGACAAATGTTTCTCTCTCTCTTTCTCTACTGTGTGCCATTCGTGGTGGTTAAGATAGATACTGTCCGTTGAGTTGAGGCAACAGCCCCTCTCTTATTGCTCTTTGTGACATCAAGAGCTTCAACCCCTCTTTGCCTGCCCACCCTTTCAGCGAGCCACTGTACTTAGTCTGTACCTCTCTCTTTTTCCAAAACGTTCACTTTTTTCCCCACTATGTCTCCATAATCCTGGTATGCCTAAAGCATGGACAAGCACTAACAGTGGAATAAACCCACCTTTTATACCCATGGAAATGAAACAACCATAAAACCCAACGCGTCCTTAGTTCTCTGGAGAAACTTAGAAATGTAACCTATTGGGAATGGGTGTTTCCACAGTGACTCCCAGCAGAGTGGAGAAAGCTCTAGATTTACATTATAATTAAAATTACATTTTTCCATTTTATTTTCCACTGAGTGGATTTTTTTTTCCTCTGCTGTAGTATTCTGCAGGCCTTAGAAAAGTGTCCCTGTATCTTAGTACACAGAGGTCTTGGGATATTACTTGAAAACAGTACACCAAGAGGAAATTGTGCAATCAATTCCATGAGAATGCCTCCCTCAGCAATAAACACTGCCTGTGCCAAATAAATGGGTGATGTGCGTCATAAATTTCCTTTTCCTGTCAGAGCAGCCACAAGAAATGGATGAAGTTATGCACATTTGTATAAAAATAAAATGTTGTATTTGCTCTACTGCATACTGTGGACAGGGCACTGCAAACCCCAAGTAGCTGTGGAGTACCTGCTCAGGCTCCCAGCACTGAGCAGCCGAGCTCCTCGCACACAAAGGAAAGCACATCCAGTTTTTCTCAGTCATATTACACCAGTTCCAGCTGAACTGGTCACAAATGATGAAGGAATGCCTTAATTTTTGCATTCAACTTAAGCCCCTATCAAAGACCTTTTGTTTTTAAAAGGGGAGGTGTTTACCACTTGCTGCAAATCAGACCTAAGCACACAGTCTTGGCTGAACAACCCCAGTCTGACAGTCCAAAACCACTAGCTGCTGGACTGAGAAGTCAGGAGAGTTACTCTCTTTTTTTTCTGGGTAGTATTTTTCCCACTGACTGAGCTTACAGAGTGAGAAACTTGCTTTGTGTTTGTAACAAATGGACGTGACCCATCAAATTTACACACTACGTTCAGCTCCTCATCTAGCAAAAATAAGCACAGGCCACACACTTTAGGGCCACTCAGAAAGCTCACTCACAGAATCACAAGGTTGGAAAAGACCTTTAAGATCAAGTCCAACTGTTCCTGTCCTATGTTAAACCATATCTCTAAGTACCTCATCTACCCTTTTTTAAAACACATCCAGGAATGGTGACTCAACCCCCTCCCTGGGCAGCCTGTTCCAGACCCTGACAACACTCCAGATGGGGCTTCAGACTATGATAAGAACACAATTTTGGGCTACTTTTATTTTTTCTAATATTCTCTACTCTACCCCGTTCCAGTGGGTTCCCAGATGTAGAAGAGTGTTACTCACTGTGATCAACAGTGAGAACATCCAACCCCAGGCCCCTCTGTATGCCTGCACAGTGCTGCCACCAGCACCCCCTCGCACACCTCCGAAGTCCATTCCTGCCTCATGTGCACAGTGAGATGATGTTGTATTATCTCTGCCTCTCCATCTCCTCTGCTCACATCTCTCCTCAGGAAACTGCCCTTCTTTACCAGTTACTTACATAGGATTCTTGTCCCAGCCGGGGAGAAGAGAGAGCTGTCAACACTGATATATTAGAAATACAATTCAAGCAGCTGCTGTTTGTGTGTTATTTTCAGACAACTTTATTTTTCCCCCTCAGACTGATCTCTATTTCTATAATATTATTCTTTCTCCTAGGTCAAACAATATCTGTTGTGTAAAAAGGAAAGTAAACTCATTTGCAATATTAAGTTTACATCTTTCAATTTATATTTTACTAGAGTTGCTTCACTAAGAATTGTCCCTCTCTGCCCTCTGATACTCTGTGAATTACTGGGCCTATAAAAAGGTCTTGAAGTGACTTGGTATCAACAATCACTGCACAGGCCTCAACCTGATAAACCACGACTGCTTCACAGCAGGATTTACAGGTGGTGTCCATACCTCCCATAGAAAATGGGATCAGAGCAGCCATAGGTGCAGCACCCTCCTCCCAGTCTTGCTGCCTGCCTCTTAAGTGCAATGGGCTGCAGCGACAAGTCACCATCCCTCCTGCCATGGAGGGCTCACTCTGGCCACAGAAGAAGTCACTGGTAACTGTCTCTAAGTCAGTGTAGGTGTAACTAATCTGTCAGAAAAACATATAGAGACATAATGCTGTACTTGAGCACAACTCTCAGAAGGACAAGTAGCGACTCTCAGAAGCACAACTCTAACTACACCAGCTGGACATCCAGCCCCAGGCTGGCTGTAGGACCGGTACCAGTGAGCAAGGGCTCACAGTGAATCAAAACAATCCATGAAGTGAAAATCACGTTCCTACATCCGAACCTGATTTAATCCAGCAAGAACAAAGCTATTTAAACTGATGAAGGGCACAGCAGCTCTGGCTCTGGCCTCTGTGCCTGAGGACCACTGGCAGCACTCAACGCCTTTGTTTTGCTCTTCTACTTCTCAAAGAATAGAGCCAGAGGGGGGAAAAAAATAAAAGGAAAAATCCCAGCTCTTTGGAGGCGTGAGATGAAATCAATGGCATTGATTTGATCCCAGCTGGCCTTTCATACACCGAAACGCCAATCTCTCCCCCTCCAAATCAAAAGGAGTCGAGAGTTAAGAGCAAGCAGGACAGAGAAGGATAAAAGTGTTTGCCCAGATGTGTTCCTGATGAGCAAAGATGTTATTCTTCTGCTTGGTCACATCTGAGAAGAGCATTTGGTTCAGTCATCAGGGGACAGATCCATACGAGAGAGGCTAGAAGGACAGCTATGGACCTCAGGAAGCCCAAGAGAACTCTGACAAGGCCCCATCATTTTTTTCTGTGGCTCATACCTGACCTTTGATGCTTATTTTCCTTCTCTGCTGCTACCTCTGCTTTTCAAGCAGTAACAAGAATCAGTGCTGTAATAGCTTCCATCACGTCTTTCATAAAAAACCCACTTGACTTTTCCATAAGGCTTTGCTCTAAGAAAATGACAATTTACAAACATGAAAATCTTTGCTGGTACTTCCTAAGGTTAAGAAAAAAAGACTCTCTCCATATGTTCACATTTGTTCTTTTAGGTAAGCAAGCATGTTCCTTGTAACTCTACTAAACTGCTAGGACATGATGGATTTCCACAGCAGCCTTTCTGCCCCTGAAGACAGCACAAAGAGCCCTCACACTCAGAAAGGAGCACAGAAGGTGAACAACTGTGTGCAGAACCGATTCTCATTCTGGTCTGAACTTTGAGTAGCAGCAAAACCCTCAGTGCTGTTCGTGAGAAAAGTAATTTTGCTAGCACACAGCTGGCCATGGGAACATCCTCACAGTTGTTTACGCTTTTTGCTGGAATGCTATCTCAGAGGAGCACACAAACACCCCTCTGAACCCTCCTCCTCCCCGACACAGCTCAGGTAGGAACATAAAGCCAGCCTATCTTCACTTCCAGAAGTGACATGAAGGACACTTTGCTGCTGAAACACAGAAGCTGCTCCTCACAACAATGTTCCTTTTGTGAGACCAAACTAAGTTACGTCCTGTGGGTACTCACCTACCATCTTGCTGTAGCATCTTAGAGCTGTGGCTCTAAGTTGGATGCTGGAGGCATCTTCACCATCTTTTACACTCAAGGGTTGCTGCCCAACCCATTGAGTGGCTTAGACCCTGACAGGGGAATTCTTCCAGGCTTGTCCTGGGTTCAGTCACCACACAATCCAAAGAGCAAATATCTGCAAAAAAACTAAATGTTCCCAACATCATCTCTTTCACCTAGATTTCCTTGTTGAAACTTGACAGGGAATGGGCACTTTTGCCGTAAGCAGTAAAATTTAGACCATCCTGCACCCAGCACCTGCCTCTTTGCTCCACTGTCAGCCCCATCCTATGACAAGGCATGTGCCTCCAGACTCTGCCACGTCCAAACACACTCTCTGCCAAGACACCCCAGAAATCAAAGGGGAGATGTTGGAAGGAGATCGTGAACTTGGGTCTATAGCCTAGAGTCACAGTTCTCCTGGTCTAGGAAAAAACTGCTGGGAGTTGTGAAAGAGCAGGATTTTGTACAATGGTTTGAATAGTTGATCATTCCAGTCTAGTCAAAAAGCCTCACAAGAAGGGCCTGATTTTGGAGCCTGAAGTACTTCTGTTCCCAAAGGGCACTAGGGTATGGAGAATCATGCCACAGTTTTTATGGTTAACTGAACATTTCTTTTCAATCTCTGAAGGGCTTGGGTTTTGTTTGAATTGTGAATGATGGCTCGTATCCCAGCTCTGTGTGTGACATTACTCCTCTAGTGACAAAGTTCACACACTGAGCCTCAGTCAAGAATCCACACGTACCCTGAAAGTTGCTGGCACCCACAGCATATAATTAGGATCATATGAGTCTCAGCATTTCTTTCCCTTGCCCAGCTACATCCAAGAAAAGGGCCAAATGACTCTCTTTGCCCTTAAGATTTGGAAGGTAAATCCTGTCACCGGGCTTTTCCTTACATGCCTTCGTTTCCAGCTATAATTTCTATTTAAACTTCTCTCTAAGCTTTCCACAACCACCACCGTCACGGTACATTATGGCATGACCGTTTCCTGCAAGATAGCTAGGCAGCATTTTCAAAAGCAGCTAAAAGAGTTAAAAAGCACAAGTCCTCAGTCAAAATCTTTCCAGGATGAATGGTTCTGTGAGCAGGGAACTTACATGAGTGGCACAATGTGGATCCTCACCTCAGCGGTGCCAAGACAGACCTGAATTTAAAGAGATAAAAGGTTGGTTTGGCAAGTTGAAATAGCAAGGATAATTCCACAGATTTTATAGCCAATTCCGCTCCAGGGGATTAAAACAGCAAGAACAACAAGAAGTGTTCCTTTTCTTATTAGACACCTATTTTATCATTTTGTGTGTCAGTATGTTGATTGCTGCATCAGATAATAAAGAGAAAAATCCCCACTGTTTTAGAGAAATATTAATTGCTGTCATTTAAACTGCTGTCGTGATTGTGACTTCTGACTGACAGCTTAAGGTACATCCGAATGTAAAACGCTCAGCCTTCCTCCAGTGGTCAGGGCTGGTTAAGAGGGGAGCAGAAGAAATGGGTATTATGACAGTTTGTTGAGTGCGTTTCTTACGTGGCACCACTGTGTTTTATCGACTGTCTCTGGACATTGAGTGACAAGCTTACTGTAATCCAAGGGAAAGCAAAATAAGATTGTCTCTTGTACAGCTCAAATGAAATCAGCTGTCCTCTCTAGCTGGGTAAATTCAGAGCAACTTGCTGAACTCAAGCTGAATGTTCAGCAGTGAAAACAAAGGAAGATTTGGGTACTGAATTTTTATGATTGGAAACAGTCATACTATTGTGAACTCCTCTGAGTGTGGAAGAAAAGCCACATCTGAGAATTACGACGGTCAGTTTGTGTACTATTCCACGCCCTGCCTTCAGTTTGATCACTGAGCTTCTCCTCTTCCACAGTAATGACTTTGATTTCTTTTCATCCAAATCTATGGGGAAAAAAAGTATTGTTCATCCTGCTGCAGAGCCTGTAAAACTCATGCTACTTAAAGTAACAACCCTGTCATTGGAGATGGAGTTCCTTCAGGAGTCACAAGCAGCGGAGTGACTAAATAGTCCCACTTCTCAGGCAGGGGTGGAGGAGAAACAATACATTAGGGGAGGACAAACCAACTCCCAGACTGGAGGTAGGAGAGAAAGAGGAAAGAAAAGATGAAAAACTAAAAGAGAAAGAAGGGATGGAAGGGAGAGAGCAAGAGTATAATAGAGAGAAATAAATACTCAGGAGAAAAATAATACTGACTTCAAAATTCCCAGCCTCTGTTAGAACTTAAAGGGAAAGTCTTTCCGCTCCTCAGATTTCCTCTTTAGATGATGAATGGACGGGGTGGGCGGAAGCCTGCCGAGGAAAGCCCAGCACTCTCACCTTTGTTCAGAGGCTGGGTTCTGCAGGGCTGCTCTTTGTTGCCTTACGCAACAGCACACCGGTACTGTGGCCAGCACCAGACAATATTCCAGGTGGGATCTAATGCCTTTTACAGCAACAGACATATCACCCCTCCTGTTTTTCATCCTGTCCTTCCATTAATGCAGCCTTGTCTCTCGCTTGCCCTTTTACCACAGCTGTGATCTAGGCAGACAGTGTCAATGATTTTTCCAAAAGAAAGTAACCCCCACACATCAAATCCCCTTCTTAATCCCTCTGCTGAACGCTGGCTCTGTTTAGCACATATTCCCCAGTCTGATACCCTGCTTGCAGATTAATTACTTCACGTTTCTCCACACTGAACTGAACTCCATTTTGCCATTTGTTAGCAGAGTCACTGAAGAGATTCTGGCCCTGGTGAATCTGATTAGTTTGTGCCCAGTCCTGGGGAGACCTTACACCAAATTGTCTTTTCTCTCAGCTCACCGCAAACCTGGAATGACTTCTCAGACATCAGCAGCTTTCACATTTACACAGTGTTTCCGAAGAGCAGGCTCACTGTTTTCAAAGCCCAAGAAATACATGGACTGCACTGAAACACGTGGCAGCACAGCAGCACCAGCAGCCCCTCACTGCAGCTCCAGAGACACAGGTGACTCCAGACCACGCTGACAACTGTTCCCACCCAACAAAAGCATGCAGGGGTTCCTGGCTGATCAGGCTGGGGAGTCAGGAGGGGGTCTAACTAGGATGCTTTGCTGCCGGTGGTGCCAAACCCGGGCTGCCTTAGCGACATGAGCGTGGTGGGGCACCTTTGTGCTGTCTGGATTACGCATTACAGAGGTCCTGAAACAGTCCCAAGAACAGCCTTCTGCCAGCTTGAAAAGTTTTCATCTGTGCTGATTGTCTCATACCTGCCCTTGAGCTGGTTTTGATCCAACAGCCTCTATTACCTCCTCTTCCTTTACCTTTTGCCTTAGCTATTAATCTCTGATGTGGAATTTTGTGAAATGCTCTTTGAAACTCTAAGCACACTGCTGAATTCCCCTTATCTAGCCTGGCAGTAATATCTTCAAAGAACTCCAGGAGGTTAGTTAAGTATGACCTCCTCTAGCTTCAAGTTCAGCTTCCCAGCAAGCCCTTCACTTCATTGCTAGAGATGAGAGGAAGAGGACGGGGAACTCTGGGACAAAGAGGCACATCTCTGTTACAATAAAGCCAGCAGCAGACACAGCACCGCTCCTGCTGCCCAGCACATTTTTAAATTACATTGGTGACACCACACTCTCCAACTGCACCTTCTGTTTTACAAGGACCCAATGCAAATGGTGTCTCACAGGCAAGCTGCCACGACCCACACAGGGGAGGACTTTCAAAGGGGGACCAGGGGTTTCTGAAATAAAGCTGAGGACCCAGCTGCACATCCTGTACCTTTGGATATCCTCTCAAGCCCCTTTAATGCCTGCTGGTTGTCAGGTTCTCATTTTTCATGCCTTCCAACCATGGAGTCTAAAAAAGACTTATTTGATGCTACATGAAATGTTTTCACCATGAAGGTGCCCAAACACCAGAACAAGCTTCCCAGAGAGGTATCTCCATTCTTGGAGATACCTGAAAATCAGCCAAAGTCCTGAAAAACACTACCAAACTTCAAAGTTGACCCTGATTTGGGCAGGAAGGTGCATTGCGGTACATATCAGAATGAGACTTACTAGTGATTTTTATTTTCCCTTGGTGAGTCCAGGAACCCAAGCCTAATTGCAACCTGTCCCCTGCCCTTCCCGAACCTGAGCTGGGATGAGGTACAGCTTGATGAGTTCCCTCCCTTCTGCATCAGCCCAAGCAGTATTTAAAGTTTGCATCTGCAACGCAGGGAGTCCACGTTTTAATTCCACCTCCGCCGGTGACGTGCAGAATTTCCCCTTGCACTGCGCTTCCTGCTCCCTCACAGAGCACCTTGCTGTGTTTCCATTCACACATCATCTCTTGCTGGTTTCTCATTTACATCATAATACCGGAGCTGCTGTTTACACCGAGCTGCACAAAGGTATGTTTTACATCTTACTGCGGTGTGATCATTAACATCACACTGCTGGCCCCAGGGAGTTTCATGACTGGATTCAGATCCATCTGTCCTGTGTTCCCAACAGGGGTTCCCCCTGCAGGCCTGAATATTTTGGCAGGAGACAATTCAAAATGTGCAAAACACCTCATGTCAGGCAGAATGTGTTACCCTAAATGATGATCTATTATATGAATGTGCTTGTTGTATTGTATCTTACCTCTTTAAAGAGCAGCCTCCTCAGAAACCACGGTGCAATCTATGTTCCATCACAGTAAAAGTGCTGGGTATACCTGCAGTGAAGGTAAGCGAGGTAAACTCCTTTAACATTCTCAATTTATAGATAAAATCCATCCCCCCAAAGAATAAAAAAAGACCCAAGATAGATTTCCTTATTTACAACCAAGACAAGGTTAGTAGATTTTGGTGCGTTCTCTTTATAGTTTTGCATCTCCAAGGTAATTAAAATGCTTCCACCACCTGTATCTGCAGAGTCTGTCTAGAAACTAAAAATAAAGACACACATGGTGATGGTTCAGACTTGAGCCACAAGCCACAGACTGATACAGCTCTGAGCGTTAATCACGGGGGGAACCAGGTGTTTCAAATGTACTAGCAGCCACGCTGGCCACAGGCAGTGGGATCCAGGCAGGGGGAAGGAGACATCTGCTTTGGAAGTAAACACCCACCTGGCAAACTAGGTGAAAACAAGAGCTACGGAGAAAAATGAGGATGGTGAACATGTCTTTTCCTTATAGGAAGTCCTGTAGAGGTTCTGTCACTTTGAGGGCTGGTTTTAGTAGGAGATGGTCCTTTTTTATTTCTCCTCAGTTGTATTTATGCCCAGGGCTTACTGCAGCTGCCCTCAAATTCCCTTCTGCTGAGTCTACCTACCGTTTGCTCAAGTACATTAGATCAGATCCCTCAAGATTAGATTTTAAGGTACACGTGTGGATGGACAAAATCCAGCAATTTTTTACCTTCTAGTGAGAGAACAGAACTTCCTCACTTTCTGCCCTCTCCTCCTCTATGTCCTTGGAGGGAAGAGACACCTTCATCTGCACTGGTAGGAAACGTCTCTTCAGCTCTGAGGACAAAAGGTCATTCCTGACACTTGGCACAGAGTAGGCTCAAAACTACAGCCTGAGAGTGGCTGGGTTCTCTGAAGGAAATATGAAAAAAAAAATTACTAGCAGAATAATAAATTTGACAGAACTTATCCTAAACAATAGCAATCTCTGTAGGCTTCTCAGAAGTTGCAAGGCACTCACTTGCAAACAGCAGTGCCCTCAGGAGAGATCCACAACACAAACTGGGCCCCTAGGCTGGCTTTGGGCTGCATCCTTTCATCTGCAATACACAGCTCAGGCTGACCTTTAACTAGGAAAAATAAAAAAGGGAGGTGACTGTTACTGAGTCGCACAGAGGGGAAAAAACAAGGTATGAATTATGATGGGTAAGAATGGAGAATATTTAGAAAATCCTAGGAGGTAGAATATTTTGGGAATGCTTCTGGATGGGGCAGACACACTAGCAGCACTGTTTTTGGAGAAGTGGCTGCTTCAGTGAAGGTTTGACAATGGGTTTCCCTAGGTTTTCTCAGGATAGATGCCTGAAGGCTGAGATTTCTAAATCCACAGGCGCATTTGAAAATCTTGGTTCCTTATATGTTCCCACAGTGCTCCAGCAGCTGCTCAGCCTTGAATTTACTTAGCATTAAGTGCTACTATAAGGGTCAGGACACATATCTGACTAGGGTGTTGTTGGAGTCAGATCTGGCAGGTTCAGGCCCCAGCACCTGGCAGGGAAACTCCATCTCATCCTCTACCCACTGCTGCACCAAACAAGCTCAAAGGAAACAAAAGGGAGATTCCTCAGCAGAGGAATCTCAGGGAGATTCCTACGCCCAATGCTCGTAGATTAAAAAGAATATTAAAAATCTCAGGATCATTCAGGTACAAAGTCAATATAATAGCATTGCACAGATGCTCAAACTGGTTTTGAACAAGCTGTGGTACAGCCAGCTACACAGTGATGATGGTAGCACAATATCCAATGTAGACCAGACAATAATCATCACCAATTTATTCATTTTCTTGGGAGAGCTTTGCAATCAATTGTGGCCACTGCCTTCACTATCCTTCACTATGTAGCTCACCATATGCAGGGAAGGTGGCTTAGAGATGGTTCAGCTATGCTTGTACCTACACTCCTGCCTACGGGAGGAAGACAAAAACCCTCCCAGCAGACTTACCTCTTGTCGTGGTTTTGCCCCAGCCGAGGGCCGCACCCCACACAGTCGCTTGTACTTTTAAAAGGAAGGGGGAGGGAAAGTTGGGGGAGGGGGAAAAGGGAAGGAAGAAGGAGGAAAAGAAACCACAACCTAGAAACCAGAACCACGCAGGTTGGGATAAGGATAGTTTACTAAACAATAACAGAAAACTAGATATAACAATAACAGAAGTTTAAAGCACAAAATAGATGAAACTGGTGATACACAATGCAGTTTCTCACCAAACCACAGAACCCAGGCCGCACAGCTTAGAGCCGTCCCCGAACCCGGAAACTGCCCGTCCTGGTGTTGTCTCCTCCTCTTCCCCCCAGTCCCCCTTTATACTGAGCATGACATAACTGGCATGGAATATCCTCTTTGGCCAGTTCGGGTCACCTGTCCTGGCTACGTCCCCTCCTTTCTCACTAGTAAGGAAGTATGCAGAGCTGAGAAAGGTCCTTGATTGCCCGGCAACAACTAGAAACATCAGGGTGCTATCAGCACTGTTCTCATCCTAACACCCAAACATGGCATTCCATCCACTGCTAAAAATAATTAACTCCATCATAGCTGAAACCAGGACATTATCCACCCCTTATTCCATACCATTTACGTCATGACCAGATCCAACAATTTTCTTTAGGTACAATCAGTTTCGTGTTTCACATACCCATATATGTATGTACACATGTATGCACACATACGTGCATACAGATCTTATTCCCTCAGTCTGTGAATCATCCCTCTGAAGTTGTTGAGTTCATTTAGTCCATGATTTTCAGGCTCCATTTGTCGTAACAGTTTCTCAGGATAATTGTATGTTCCATTGGCTCGTTGCATGCTGCATCTCAGGCTCTTGACTGATACACCTGGCGTGGTCCATGCTCATAGTCTGTGGGTCAGAGTTTATTTTCAAAGGGAGAAAAAAAGTTCTTAAGAGGCCAGGCTTCGGTTCCATCATCATGGCACTCATTCTTCATTAACTTGTATGACTCCGGCTATAATGCTATGGTACAACATACAGCAATCATAACAATAATGAATATACAATAATGGGTTATTTGGCAATTATTATAATTTCTACTCTATCAGTTATATTGGCTATTCTCACCCAAAATCAAATCCCCTTGAGGTACACATCGAACTTCTCCATCCCTCTGCATTACCCACCAAGTACAGCCAGGTCCTTGAGCAAAAACAATTCCAGACATGGGTTTACCTTTGCCTGAAGCAGGGATGACCCAAACTCTCTTTCCCAATACACTCTTCATATGCACTACTGGGACTCCGTCTCCCTCTACAGTACGTGGAAATTTTGACTGGGCAGGGCCAGCCCGATTGGTAGATCCCCTAGTGTTAACTAACCATGTGGCTTTGGCCAAATGTGTATCCCAATGCTTGAATGTCCCACCACACATTGCTTTCAGTGTAGTTTTTAAAAGTCCATTATATCGTTCAATTTTCCCAGAGGCCAGTGCATGATAAGGAATGTGGTACACCCACTCAATGCCATGCTCTTTGGCCCAGGTGTCTATAAGAGTGTTTCGGAAATGAGTCCCATTGTCTGACTCGATTCTTTCTGGAGTACCATGTCGCCAGAGGACTTGCCTTTCAAGGCCCAGAATTGTATTTCGAGCAGTGGCATGGGGTACGGGATATGTTTCTAGCCAGCCGGTAGTTGCCTCCACCATTGTAAGCACATAACGTTTGCCATGGCGGGTTTGTGGGAGGGTGATGTAATCAATCTGCCAAGCCTCCCCATATTTATATTTCATCCACCGTCCTCCATACCAAAGGGGCTTTAACCGCTTAGCTTGCTTGATTGCAGCACATGTCTCACATTCGTGGACAACTTGTGCGATGGCGTCCATGGTCAGGTCCACCCCTCGATCCCGAGCCCATCTATATGTTGCATCTCTCCCTTGATGACCCGAGGTATCATGAGCCCATCGAGCTAGGAATAATTCACCCTTATGTTGCCAGTCTAGATCTACCTGAGCCACTTTAATCCTAGCAGCCTTATCTACCTGATGGTTGTTTTCATGTTCCTCCATGGCCCGACTCTTAGGTACATGGGCGTCGACATGACGTACCTTTACAACAAGTTTCTCTAACCGAGCAGAGATATCTTGCCATAAGTCACCAGCCCATATAGGTTTGCCTCTACACTGCCAGTTGTTCTTTTTCCACTGCTGCAACCACCCCCACAGGGCATTCGCCACCATCCATGAATCAGTATAAAGGTAGAGCCTTGGCCACTTTTCTCTCTCAGCAATGTCCAGGGCTAACTGGATGGCCTTCACCTCAGCGAACTGGCTTGATTCACCTTTTCCTTCAGTGGCTTCTGCTACTCTTCTTATAGGGCTCCATACAGCAGCTTTCCATCTCTGATGCTTACCCACAATGCGACAAGACCCATCAGTGAACAGGGCATATCGCTTCTCATTCTCTGGCAGTTCGTTGTAGGGTGGGGCTTCTTCAGCGCGTGTTACCTCCTCATCCTCTGGTGACATCCCAAAATCTTTGCCTTCTGGCCAGTCTGTGATCACCTCCACGATTCCTGGGCGATTGGGGTTTCCTATTCGAGCCCGCTGTGTAATTAGTGCAACCCACTTGCTCCACGTAGCATCAGTGGCATGGTGTGTAGAAGGAACCTTCCCTTTGAACATCCAGCCCAGCACCGGCAGTCGGGGTGCCAGGAGGAGCTGGGCTTCAGTTCCAATCACTTCTGAGGCGGCTCGAACCCCTTCATAGGCGGCCAGTATTTCCTTTTCTGTTGGAGTATAATTGGCCTCAGATCCTTTGTAGGCCCGACTCCAAAACCCCAACGGTCGACCTCGAGTCTCCCCTTGTGCTTTCTGCCAGAGACTCCAGGTCGGGCCGTTCTCCCCAGCTGCAGTGTAGAGCACATTTTTAATATCTGTCCCTGTCCGGACAGGCCCAAGGGCCACTGCATGGACTATCTCGCGTTTGATCTGCTCAAAGGCTTGCTGTTGCTCAGGGCCCCATTGGAAATCATTCTTCTTTCGAGTTACATGGTAGAGTGGGCTCACAATGAGACTGTAGTTTGGGACATGCAGTCGCCAAAAACCTATAACACCTAAGAAAGCTTGTGTTTCCTTTTTGTTGCTTGGTGGAGACATAGCTGCTATTTTATTAATAATGTCCATTGGGATCTGACGACGCCCATCCTGCCATTTTATTCCTAAAAACTGGATTTCTCGCGTAGGCCCCTTGACTTTACTTCGTTTTATAGCAAAACCGGCTTCTAAAAGGATTTTAATTACCCTGTTTCCTTTTTCAAAAACTTCCTCTGCTGTGTTGCCCCATACAATGATTTCATCAATATACTGCAGGTGCTCTGGTGCATCACCCTTTTCCAGTGTATTCTGGATTAGTCCATGGCAGATGGTGGGGCTATGTTTCCACCCCTGGGGCAGACGATTCCACGTGTATTGGATGCCTCTCCAGGTGAAAGCAAACTGTGGCCTGCACTCTGGCGCCAGTGGGATCGAGAAGAAAGCATTCGCAATGTCGATTGTGGCGTACCACTTGGCTGCCTTCGATTCCAATTCATACTGGAGCTCTAACATGTCTGGCACAGCAGCACTCATACCTGGAGTGACTTCATTTAGGCCACGATAATCTACTGTCAGCCTCCACTCTCCATTGGACTTCCTCACTGGCCATATGGGACTATTAAAGGGTGAGTGGGTTCGGCTGATCACTCCCTGATTCTCCAGTTGACGAATCAACTTATGGATGGGAATCAGGGAATCTCGGTTAGTACGGTATTGTCGTCTGTGCACCGTCGTCGTAGCAACTGGCACTTGCTGTTCTTCAACCTTCAACAACCCCACAACAGCAGAGTCCTCCGAGAGTCCAGGCAAGGCACACAGTTGTTCAATTCCTTCTGTTTCCAAAGCAGCTATTCCAAAAGCCCATCGGTACCCTTTTGGGTCTTTAAAATACCCTCTACGTAGATAATCTATACCTAAAATGCACGGAGCTTCTGGACCAGTCACAATGGGGTGTTTTTCCCAGTCCTTCCCAGTTAGGCTCACCTCAGCCTCTAGCACAGTTAGTTGTTGGGATCCCCCTGTCACTCCAGAAATACAAACGGGTTCTACCCCTTCATGATTCGATGGCATTAGAGTACACTGGGCACCAGTATCCACCAGAGCTTTGTACTCTTGTGGGTCTGACGTGCCAGGCCATCGGATCCACACAGTCCAATAAACCCGATTGTCCCTCTCCTCCACCTGGCTGGAGGCAGGGCCCCTCTATTGCTGCTGATCATATTTGTTTTCCACTGGTTGCATAAAGGACTTAGAGGTCCCTTCAAGAGGATCAGACACATCAGACATATAGGTAGGCCTTCCAGTTGGTCTAGGGAACTGCCCAGTAGAAACTGGTGCAGCCTTCTTCCTGGCAGAATCTCGTTGTGCGAATGTTTTACCCCGCAGCTCATTTACTCGTGCTCGAAGGGCTGAGGTGGGCTGCATATCCCATTCCCTCATGTCCTCTCCATGATCAAGCAGGTAAAACCACAATGTACGTCGTGGTGTGTATTCTCCCTCTTGGAACGATGGACGCTTTCTCCCAGTAGCTGCAACATTGCTCCATATGGGTTGGGAGTTGGACACATTGTTGTCAAGTCGTTGAACCAGTTTCTCTACTGCTGCAATGACGGAGAGGGAAACACTGTCTTGGTATTTCCTGAGTCGGCAGGCCACCTCATTTACGGTTGGTGGATCCATATCAGTCCAGTCAATTACTGCCAGTGAATTGGTGTACCCTGCTGGTGCACTTCGTACAACCTTACGCCACATAGCTGGAGTGCATAGGACTTCATCGGGATCAGCGGGAAGCCGTGAATTGTCCAGATCATAATAAATTATCTCCCGTACAGCTAATTCTCTCAGGTGCTGGATAGCTGTCTCTATGCTGTTACCCTTGGGTGTCTGACATGTAATATATTCCTTTATGGGATATCTTTCCTTCACACTTGACAGTAGTCGCCTCCAGAGGCTGAGGATTTCCGGCCTCCTCCCAATTGCTTTGTCAATTCCTCCTTCTCTAGCTAGGGATCCCAACTGCTTGGCCTCTCTGCCTTCTAACTCCAAACTATTGGCCCCGTGATCCCAACATCGGAGCAACCAAGTGATAATGTGCTCACTTGGGTGGCGGGTGAAATCTTTTCGAACCTCACGCAGCTCACTCAAAGTCAGGGATCGGGTAACAATCTCTGGTTCTGCCTCCTCCTGATATCCTCGAGATGGCCCTGGTTGATCATCATCATCATCCGTCACTGTGCGAACTGATTTCTTTGTGCATTTCCTCTTTTGTACGGGAGCAACAGACACTGGTGTGGGTTGGTTTTTCTGATCATCTGCAGTGTCTGCTGTAGAGATTACAGTAGCTGCAGTGTCAGCCCCAGTGGTTGCAGCAGCTATAGTATCTGCCAGTCTGTTTCCTTTCCCTTCTCCCTGACAGTGCTGACAGTGCTGACAGTGCTGCCTGCTATCAAGCAGTGTTTGATAAATAGTGGCCAGAGCCCAGCACAGTGCAGTAAGGTGTCCATCTCTGGGAAACCTACAGCATTTTTTCTTTAGGTATGCAGTCACTTGATCGGGGTCTTGTAGCTGTTCAGGAGTGAAGTTCCAAACCATCGGGCGTGAGAAAGTACCTAGGTACTTGCCCATACTTTGCCACATGCCCTGCCACTCGTGATTATTCTGTCTCGGAGAAAGCTCTTCAGTGGTATTCATAAACCTATGCTTGATATATAACAAAAACTGAACCATCTGCCCCAAACCTACCAATAGCAAAATGCTAGTTTGAATATCCCAGAGATATTGAAGGTTTTCAAAAATTGCCATAAGAGCTGTTGTATTTAGCCCAAAGGAAAAGAAAGCAGTGCTGTTATTAACCCCTCCCTGTCCAAAGAATGGACAGGACAGCAAAACCTCATACAAGTACCAGATTAAGCTCATGGTCATCGATATTATTGTATCATAGACCGATATAATAAAATACACTATAATGAAGTATGGGAACAAATATGGGAGCCGCAGACCTGAGAGAGTAAAGAATCCTGCCAGGATTGTATACAGCATGCGGTGGTTTTGCTGCCACAGCCTTGTGAATAAATACCACAGCATCGTGACCAGAGATTGCTTAAACAACAGTGCTTATCTTAATTGCGATAGTTAGGGTCAGATCTACCGTTATCCCAACCGTTCGAGCCCCATGTTGGGCGCCAAAATGACTGTCGTGGTTTTGCCCCAGCCAAGGGCCGCACCCCACACAGTCGCTTGTACTTTTAAAAGGAAGGGGGAGGGAAAGTTGGGGGAGGGGGAAAAGGGAAGGAAGAAGGAGGAAAAGAAACCACAACCTAGAAACCAGAACCACGCAGGTTGGGATAAGGATAGTTTACTAAACAATAACAGAAAACTAGATATAACAATAACAGAAGTTTAAAGCACAAAATAGATGAAACTGGTGATACACAATGCAGTTTCTCACCAAACCACAGAACCCAGGCCGCACAGCTTAGAGCCGTCCCCGAACCCGGAAACTGCCCGTCCTGGTGTTGTCTCCTCCTCTTCCCCCCAGTCCCCCTTTATACTGAGCATGACGTAACTGGCATGGAATATCCTCTTTGGCCAGTTCGGGTCACCTGTCCTGGCTACGTCCCCTCCTTTCTCACTAGTAAGGAAGTATGAAGAACTGAGAAAGGTCCTTGATTGCCCGGCAACAACTAGAAACATCAGGGTGCTATCAGCACTGTTCTCATCCTAACACCCAAACATGGCATTCCATCCACTGCTAAAAATAATTAACTCCATCATAGCTGAAACCAGGACACCTCTACACACATCATCCACTTCACAAACTCAGGCAGGGCTCCAGACTCCCTGTCCTTGCCAACAAGCCCAAAGCTGCATTACTAAGGGCTGCAGGGGAGAGCCCCACAGACTGTGCCTGCTACAATGCAACCTCATGCCAGTCAGAAAAGTCGTGTGGAGGAAGGTGGTGAAAAAAAAAATCACCGAGAATTAATCAAACCATCATCAGTGGCTCCAGGTGCAATAGCTGTACAAGAAAAACAAATAAATCAACCCATGGTTAAAAATAGCCCTTTTGATTACTGTCTTCAGTCTTCGTCTAAAGACAGCATAACGACATAACGTTCTCTCAGGAACTAACCCTTGTCCAATATTTTACTGCTCCTGCCCTTAGAGCTAGTCAATACTTGCAGAAGATAGAGAGGCTGATTGAGCAGAGCTAAAAGATACCTGTACCATACATGTCTGCTCTTGCTGGGCCCAGGACACTGCCCGTGGGGGTCACAGGAGGGATCCCCAGCACCCACGCAGCCTGATGGCCAGGCACAAACCTTCATGGCCAAAAAGCCACATCCAGTGAGTCCAGTGGTCAAACAGCCAGGCAAAGGCAGAGAGTACTAATTTTGGAAAACCAACCTGGTAGGAAGCATTTGTAGTGATAGCTGTGTCTCGCAATGGGAGCTGCAATGCTGCATCTCTAGGAACTCGCACCTACCTATACCTGCAAATTAACACTTAGGAAATAAATCTTCAACAAGCTGTATCGACTCTGAGCAGCTATTGTTCCCGGTAGTCTCTGCTAATGCTCACGTTCCAGCAGTGTTCATAAAGTAGGAGAAATATAAAGCAGGAATACAAGTAATACATTGTTTATTTTTAACTGCTTTAGGTCAATTTTTAAACGTTACCATACCCATGAGAGGAAAATCACTTCCATTAGCGTTATCATTTCTAGCAGATTCTCAACCAGCTAAGTTTAGTGCTTAAAAAAAACCCCACCCCAAACCAGTCAATCCAATCTGAAAAGGTTTGCAACCCCCATTACTTTGCTGCTGGAATCTGTTTGCTGGAGTGATTTGTGCGTGCCCAGCACCAGGGCCTTCCATGCTTTGGGTATCCCAGCTCCACTGGCAGGGGGAAGCTGGCTGCGGGCAGGGGGTTGCGGGGGGTTCTGCTACCTGCTGCCACTGCCCTGAGCTGCAGACACCGTGCTGCCTTTCCCATGCAGGAATTTTCAGGGAGCCGATGTGAAACCTACTCCTGGGAAGGCCCTTCCACCGGTGGGTAGTGCACACATGAAATAAACACTCTGGGTTGTTGCGTACCGGTGAAACGACGCGGGCGATTGTGCATGTTCCCATTGTCCACATAAATATTTAATCCGTTCTGGAACCCTGCTAAGCTCATGGCCTCAATTAAATCTTGAGGCAGTAAATGCGACAGGTTAATCATAGGGCTTGTTTCCGAAAGCCCAAGCGGCCTCGGTTAATTTTAAATGTGGCATCTTACCATTTCAATATCTTCTTGAGAAAGGGCAAACAGGAGCAACCAGTGCCTGCTTTTCTGCTATTCAAGATTTTGATACAGTCTTTATTATATTTCCTTTGTTAATCATCCCAGTTATTAGTTCACCCAGATTTTTTTAGCCTTTCCTCACGTGAAAGTTTTCCCCTGGATCTAGCTTGTGGATAATAAACCTTACTATGTGAAGTGTCCATCATCTTTAACGTAGCCTCACTAGTGCCAGGGATCACACTGAAGTACTTCAGCCCAACCAACCCAAGCATTTGCACTGCCAGGCCTTATGTATCCCATATGGTCAGCTCAGACGTGCAGTCCTCCCTTTCCTGCAATTTATACAAACAATATAATCCTCATTGCCCAGGGTCATCAGAACTCCTTTTATACATGTAACACAGAGTCAGCTTTGCCTTAAAACAGGAAAAATCACTCTGATTATGCTCCTTGCTTGCAGTTTGTGTTTATTTGCTCCAGCATTCATCTGCAGCTCAGTGTTTACATAGGATACCGAACCTGTAAATCCAAGACTTGATTATACAGAAAGATGTTTCAGGAATGTTGCACATAAATAGATGGCCTCAGCGTAGTCTGATTCATCCAGACTTGTTTTTTCAGAATTCTGGCCTCACATCATTTGCCCAAGAATGCTCTTGTTTGTCCAAGTACCATCAACACTGACAGCGACAAGTCCTCACCCTGAAACTACATGCCCTCCTGCTGGCACCTGGCTCGAGGCGTCTCAGGCAGTTATGAAGACAGAGTTTGAGCTTTTCTGAGCCTGCAGGGATGAGGTACCTGCTCCCTACTGGAAAACCCTGAGAAATGGGTAGTTCTTCTGAAATCATGCTCCAAAATAGATCTTCTGACTCACTACATAGTGAGTCACTGACCTGGCTCCCACAGGAGAACCCGGAACCACAATCCTGAACTGTCCAGACCTCTTTCAGTGGCTCAGCACACCACAGCCTCCCAACATCAGCAACCACATTCAGACAGAAACTCACTGCCCAAAAGCTTCTTGATCAATGCAGTACAGTCTCTTCCCTCATACCAGGTGAGTCATGGTTAGGGATGGCTCCTCCTATCCTTCATCCATCTAGGTCACCACCACATGATTTGCCAGAAGTGTCAAATTCAGTCCTAGGATAATGGAAGAAATTTAAGTAATATTTAGGCATTTCTACAATATAATAAACTCTGAGAATGGGCTGGGGAGCATGTGTGGTTACAAAAACAAGTAGCAATCAACATGCAGTTTGACCTGAGCATGCCCATGAAGTCCTAATGCCCCTGGGTTACTTCTTGCCTTTTAATCTGTACAGGTTGTATAGCCCATCCCTGCTGTACCTCTCCACCAGTATGGCACGTCCCCTCTAACTGTTTGTGGGACTGGTGTCTCTATGTACTGCTACAGTTGAAATAAAGATAGGAAAGGAAGGTTTCTAGGAACATGACTCAAAATTTCAACATGACTATTGGGCAAAAGATATAAGGTGACATTTCCAGAAACATATACATGACACAAGAAAAAAAGGACATGACTCAGATCTTTTGCAGTGTCCTAGAGGTTTTTTAATGTCGTTCAATGGACCATGCTCTGCCCAGAAACCCATTTTCACAAACCTTCAGTAGCCTTTATCTTTTGTATATTTTAACTTAAGACTTAACCCTCCCAGCTCCTGAAGGAACCGACTAGTGCACAGACCAAGGCACTGCCATCTCCTCACTTCTGGAGACAAGTGATCAAAGGAGTCCTGCACAAAAACAGCCTTGGCTTTGCCAAGTTCCAGCAGCCTTCCATTGCTTGGCTTATCTGCTATAGCTACAGCAATACTCTGTTTCTAATAAGACTTTTATCTTCCCCAAATCCATGTAACTTTTCTTCAACTCGGAGGGCTGAATTCAATGAGCTCGACTGGCAATTTCTTCTAGCGAAGGCCTACCCACTCCACCTGGTGTCCATCTGTGGGTGGCACAGCAGCCTTGAAATGCTGCAACGTTGCTACCAAAGTGTGCAGGCCTCATTAAAAAGAGCAGGCCAGCAGTGCGAGATGTAACCACAGCCCTTCCAAAGGCTAGCTAGTTCAAGCTCATGATCCGCTAAATATAGCTTGTGTACTGTTGGGGGAGTCATTAAACGCCAGAGTCTTGATGTAATTAATGGTGCAGCTAAGCGTCACCTGGGATTTACAAAATTATCAACGTAGTTGTTAGGAGAAAATCTCCCTCTTCTCACTGGCCACATTCTCCACTGGTAAAAATGAAGGGAAAGACCTCATCCCACCTTACGGGGCTGCTGCGATGAGAAACTCACTGCAAACTGTGATGCTGTGGTAACGGAAATTCTCTTGATTTTTGGCTATTTCCTTCACTGATGGGCTTATTAACGTAAAGAACATTCACGAAGGAAAGAAAATACAAATATTTACCTGCATATTTCCATTAGATTTCAGAATATTATCGTATTTTTAGCAGTGTTAAAAACATCACGTATTTCTGAGAGGGATAACTTCTCCATCTTTATTAATAATTCCCTATTGTGAACAAAAAAGAGTATCATTTTCCTTACACCTTTAGGGAACAAACAATTTTCCCATTTTCTACGACACTAATATACTTTTAATGGCTGTAAATTGTGCACACATAAGAAGTGAAAGATTCCTATCATTTCAATCTACATGAAAGTTTCAGCTGCAGCATTTACCTTACTCTGAGTCACTGATTTTAACATTACAGGAATGCCCCCACCGATCTTTTGAATTAAAATAAGATGCAGCTTCTGGTTTAAAGTGTGAAGGTAGCCTCCTGAGGTAGGTAAATACCACGCAAATCGAGAGGCCAGCATTTTTTCCACATTGAAACCGGCATTTCTTGGGAAAATCTGAGTGGTACCCGTGCCCTGTCACTATCAAACAACCTCACTTAGAGTAGGACTTTGATTTGTCACCACGCAGGGCGCAAAGGTAGCTGAATCAGAGATGGAGATGGGTCAAATGAACCCACCAACCAGCAGCAAAGGAGAAAGCAGCAGCTGCTATGAGATCCAAGGCTACACCAGGTCCCCTGAAGACCACTCTTACACTGCAGCATAAAATCCTCACCCTTTGTAAGGACTTGTATTGCACTCAGAGGTTGATTTAGAGTTATTTGTGACAGTATATCTACTGTTGCAATCTACAATCCAGCTTTAGCGCATTTCTATCTCTGTTGGCTGGCTGTGACCGAATGGTGAAACACCAACTGTTATCATTAGTAGCTGGAGTACCTCCACAGGAATGGCCCATCCTAGGGCTCTTCTGTTAGCAAGACCTTGTCAGAGAAGAGAACGTGCAGCTATGTGAGCAATTGCAACAGCATGGACAGCATGTCACTACTGAGTGGTTTCCAAAACTTCTGCTAACACCTTCTTGCACCCCCCACGTTGCGGACTAACACGCACCCTGAATGAAGAAAGCAGGCACAGGCTATTTGCACCCAATGCTTGAAGACTGTGCTTCTGCATGGAACCCGTGTCCTTTTGTTAAAGGTCATTCCTCAAGTGCAATTTCAAAACACAACTTGTCTTCTAACCTGGTGGTACAGCATCTCCCAGGTGCACCTAGGAAACATCCTGGTAAATGAGGGAAGGAGGAGCGCGTGCCATTTTTGGTGGGGGAGGGGAAAGAGAGACAGAGACAGATGTCACCACAGAGCAGATAAATTCAGAAGGTATGGCTTCTGGAGGAGAACAATACATTCATAATACAATTATAGCAGAATGGGAAAAAGACTGATAAACTAAATAGCCTTAACTCACTCCCCAAATTCTAAGTGGTGATGTGTTCACTGGTTTAACTTTCCACCAAGATTACAGCTGTGTGACATTGGAGCCTATGAATTTAGATAGCTCATTGGTTGTAGGAGACTAAACACGTACCCGTATCAAGTATGTTTTCAGATCCTTCAAACACGAGGAGAATTCAGGTAGAGTATCATTTGCTACTGCCGCCTGGAGTCTCTGATACAACTCTGAATTTCTATTACAGCTTTTATACATAACTTTCAGACTTCATTAATTCTGGTGGAATTATGATTCGTCTTTCACTTTTTTTAAGGTTATGTGTGACAAAAAAATTATGCTTTCAATTTGTAAAACCAAATACCTACGTGGGACCTGTCGCCACCAACAGAAGCTCCAAACAATCACACTGATGGGGTTAATTGGCATTTTAAAATAAATCACTGCCTCCAGATTGATTTATTTCCCCCCCTCTCTTTACACAACATTACTGCATTTCTCTATAATTATTCAATGCTAAGTTCATGGTTTTGAAGCAGACGACTGCAGACTTAGGAAATGGTGTTTGATTTGTTGCCATGGAAACATCTTGCTGTAGATGTACTCTAATCCCATGACAACTCTGTCTCTTAAGAACCATTTTTTCTGACATAATAAAAATCTGATCAAGGTCAGATTTAATAACAATCTCAGTTCCCAGACTTTATTTCGTAAAGGTTTAGCAGAGTTATTTTTTTCCGAAGGGATTCTCTGGAAACTTTGTTTTCTTAGCTGGATTGGAATTTATTCCCTAAAATACATAAACCTGGTGTGGTGTCATGTTAATTTACAGCGCACCTTTTGTTATGGTATAATTGCATCATTAAAAGAAAGTTACTTATAATTGTTTATATTGTCTTGACAGATGTTAACATTTTACATAACATTGTTCCCACTAATACATACATTTGGGATATCAATAATGCTTATCGTTTCCTAACAACTGGTGTTTACATAGTAGCAAATGCCAGTGTAGCTTAACTTTCATTTCGTACTATAATGTTTTTCTGAACTATTTATCACAGGCACATGGAAAGCTGGAGGACTGGAGACAAGTGCCAATGCTTTATACGTTCCACCAAAAAATAAACCCAACGGATTTACAGGAGAGTCAGATTAACATAAAGAAGTAACCTAGCAGTGAGGAACTAGCCAAGAACTCAGGTATGAGTTTGGGGATTTTTTTTTCCCTCCTTGGCAAAACTGTATTTGTCCTTTGGCTGTGAGGCATCCACTGGGGCCTTTGGACAGTCTTAGCTCCATAGGAAAAGAGACGTAGCTAATGCAACTCAGCCATGCCCTTAAGGTTGGACTTTCAAAAGACAGTTAGCTCCTGACAACGCCAACAAACAGACTTCAGAAATACCTTTTCATTGACTAGGGTCAAGCCTTTGGACAACTGAGTCCTGAGAATTATATGGTCCCAATGGGTGGGGAGGAGGAACCAAACTTACATCTGCAGTGGGGACTTGTCCGTTTATGCTACTTGTCCAGTATGACTTCAGAGCCCCTAGAGAGAGAGATTTTACATGTTCATCTCACCTTAAGGCACATACCAAGAGGTAGGATAAATCACAGCCTAGAAAACACGTCATTTCCATTGATTATGAAAGGAATCCAAACTCAGAGGCAAACATCTCAGATCTGCTCTAGAAGCACTGTCTGCAAACCAGGTCCAACAACATTGAAGAGAACATCTGTGAAGAAGAGAACATCTGTGATGAATACACCCTTCCTACAGCAAGAATTTATTTTTCCCACATCTATTTAGTCTTATGGCTATCAACCATTGTATCAAAGAAAACACATAATTAACTCATTCTGTCAATGTGAACAGTGGTCCAGGAACTCCTTAATACATTGCTCTGTCATTTTTTTGCATCACAACTACCCATATTTCTTATTTCTCCAAGCACATCTTCACACAAACAGATCTGTTTGTCAGCATCTTTCTAACCATCAAACACTGGACTACGTGATCCGCTCTGGAAAGTGATATCACATCCCTGTAAGGGGCATTCAGCAACCAGTATTGCAGTGCTGTTCTGGACCCACCCACAGGCCACAGCAGATTATGCAAGTTACTCTACAAGTTATGCAGCAGAAAATCCTCACCTCAAAAGGACGGGTAATGGTCTCTGCCCAGTACGGTCTCTGGCACTCACATTCAACCAGTGAAGTGTCATGCCAAAGACAGTTTCTGGGACCAACTGTGCAAACGTAAGGAGTCTGTTCAGCAAACGTTTATATTGTCATGCAGTACTACCACCACGGTGTATGAAGCCACAGAAACCGTCATTTAAATTAAAGACTGTAACAAAATTTGTACATTATTACTTGTTCAAGAACAACAGCTTTTCCATACTGACTTTCAAGTGTGACACCACAGGCAGAACCTAAACCCTTCTTATAGTCCAGAAAAAACTGAGCTACATCTGTTCTTTGACATTACGGGTGATAAAGCTTCACTTTGATGGCTCAGCTGAGATCAGAGCACATCCTAGGTACCACATAGACACATACTAAGATACAGCATCTGCCCTGCAGAGCTTTCATTTTAAGTACCATAAAACAGAGAGAAAAAGGAATTATTCATATTCCTGTACTACAGGTGAGGAAGCTGAACCCCGGGCTTTAAGTACAAGATTGTCCTTCTTTTGGCATTACCAGTATAAAAAAGGATTATTGACAGCATTACTGTGACCAAATAAGAAAAGCTGAGACAGCTTCAATGAAGATTACATCATGGCATACAAATTATTTAAAGCATACGTGTTTGGCCCGTAGGCACAGAGACACAAAATACCGATGTTACCACTGTCAGACCTGAAGGTACTGATCCTTTCTGCTGGGTGTTGTAAACACACATACACTTATACACACCAAAAGATGGTTTCTGCTCTGGAAAGCAAAGGGTCCCGTGAGGATACAGCTGCTACATCCATGCGTCAGTAAATACAGCATCACTGTGCTGTCAGTCCTCCAGCATTGGATCGCCAGGTGAAAGTGCCACCCTCCCAGGACAAGTCAGTCGGGTGCTCTCCAGCAAAGGGAACAGCGAATCCCAGTCACCCAGGCTGCCCTGCCACCTTCTTCAATAGAGTCAGCTAAAGGATTTGAACTCTTCTTAGGCTTACCTTCAAGCCTAATGAAAAAGGGGGTTAGTGACTTACCACAGTGTGTGGACCGATACTGTACAATGGCTAAGTGGTGTGCAAACATAGAACAAAAGGACACTGTCAAAGCTAAAGGGCTCAGAAGTTGCTTCTACATTAAAGATGATCGATGTCTATTTTTCTTCTTTTGCATACTCCAAGCAGGCTCCCTAATCTGCCCTGTTAAACACTCGACCTTGATCACGAACTGCCAAGAATAAGTTACAGACAGAAGCGTCAATTCTAAATATTGGCTGATTTTCTATTATTTCCTCTTGGAAGGAATGTCAATCCTTGGCTTTTTTTACTTATTTTTCGATTGAAATATAGAACTTACCTTAAAAAAATCTGAGTGGGTTGTTTTCTTTTTATTTTGAGGGGGGGGAAGGAAGGGATTTCAGGGCCTGTATTTGGAGCACTAGTAAAAGCAAAGTTGCCTTGACAACTGTAGCCATCTTTACATAGTAATTCTCCTTGCAGAGTAGAAGGCTGGTCTAATTCCCCGTTTTTCCTCTCTGTCTACAAGAAGATCCCCTCCCACTCCCAGGTAAGATTCTGTCGTGTACAGGCTGTTTTTCCTTCAGCGCAAACCCAGGGTACAGCCTGATCTCATTGACTGAATCTGGAGTTTTAATAGATGTTATTTGACTTTTAAAAGCATTTCATATTAAAATTTTCAGATTTAATTGACAGATATTCAATTTCAAAGCCTTACTCTCCTCTTCATAAATTGCTAATAGTACTTTATCCGAAACAGAGCTAACCTAATAAACAGATGAAACTTTGTTGTCATCTCGGCTGCTCGGAGCTCTGGGCTGTATATAATTGCTCTCTTCATTTTACAGTTCTTCTGCTTCAGATTAAACTTTTTCAGGATGTCGCAACGCCAAAACATGCATTCTAACAGGAAACCAGCATCAAAGGTAATGGGCTCACAGACATCTTTGATGCTTTGAAACCAGAGGAAGAGAAGTAACTGTTTAATTTACAACAGTTATTGCGGAGGAACGGAGGAGGGGGAGAAGCAAAAATCGTGACTAACAAAGGGAAGTTTAGCGCCGGTGTTCGCTGCGCGATCCCAGCCGGCAGCCCGCGCCAGCCCGCCCGCCCGAGAGCGCGGCCAGCGCTCCCTCTAGTGCCCGCCGCGGCTGCAGCCGCCCGGGGCTCGGCGGTGCGGGGCAGGGGCTGCCCGCGGGATCCGCCGCGCCCGCTGCGCCCCGAGGACGGGGTGAGAGGCGCCGGGGCGGCGCGCTGCCAACGAGCCGTGGCGGCGCTGCGTCGTCCTACGAAGTGGCCGTAGGAAAGGGCTGTGGAGCTTCAGGCAGGCGGGAGAGAAAGAGGCGTTGGGACCATCGGCTTGTGTCAGAACAGCCCGGACAGTAAGTCTGGGGAGGTGACTGTGCCCCTGTACTCGGCGTTGGTGAGGCTGCACCTCGAGTGCTGTGTCCAGTTGTGGGGCCCTCACTACAAGAAGGACATTGAAGTCCTCAAGCATGTCCAGAGAACGGCAACGAGAAGGCTGAGGAAGGGGATGGAGGGTAAATCATATGAGGAGCAGCTGAGCGAGCTGGGGATGTTGAGGCTGGAGGGGAGGAGGCTGAGGAGAGACCTCGTCGCTGCCTATAATTATCTGCAAGGAGGTTGTAGAGAGGCGGGCAATGGACATTTAGCCAGGTGACAGGCTGAAGGAGAGCATGGTCTTTAGCTGCACTGGAACAGGTTCAAGATTAGATGTTAGGAAAAAGTTCTTCACTGAAAGAGTTGTCAGGACCTGGAACAGGCTGCCCAGGGAGGTGGTTGAGTCACCATCCCCGATGCATTTAAAAGATGGGTAGATGAAGTACTTAGAGATATGGTTTAGTAGAGGATGGGTATGGTTGGAGTCAATGATCTTAAAGGTCTTTTCCAACTTAGTCATTCTGTGATTCTATGACCAGAGCTGGGTGGGAAGCAGTGGTCCTCTTCCCACCAGGCTCCAAACATTCCTCATACTGAAAAAAGCCCAACAGTGAGAGGAATGGTTTTTCATAACAAAACAGAGATCAGCCAAATAAAGTAATCCTTTCTGATGAACACTCGTGATGGAGGTAGGAAGAGCTTCCAATAAAGGATCTGAAGTTTTTGAGGACAACAGACATTTTTCACACACCCTTTGCTGCTATTTTTCCAATCAGTAAAAATGTTTTCTGTGGGTTGTCGTTAAATAGCTCTGGTTATAACAACAGCACCCACACATCTTCATGCTCACCTTTATAGAAATCAAAGTTTAAATTTATAACAAAGGAATTTCAGAGATGTATGTTAAATCATGGAGACTCTGCTCTCCCAGCAACCCTCCTCAAGGAACAAGGAATGACCTAAGGGTGGCAAATTTTGTTACGTGCACACAGTCCCTCAACCAAAAAAGCCAGATGCTGCATTACAATACGTGAGTACATGCTTGCTTCCTCCTCCACCTCCAACACCCAGCGTCAGCACTTTGATAGAGAACAAATTCTGGCCCTTACCACCTCCATACGCAGAGCTGGCAATGCTGTTTCCTCAGCTCAAAGGTTTAAGCCACATCCGTGCGGGTCAGTCAAGTGGAGTGGGTGGCACACAGAGTTAGTAGGGATCTTCCCACAATAAGCAAGTGCTCACGTTGGGCGCCTGCAGCCAAATTCACCCCGTTGGGTACTGCTGGATCCCAGTATACTGTTGGAAGACAATAAGGCAGGAAAGGTTAGGAGTGAAGCCGAAGTGGATGTGTGCATGTCTGTGTGTATGTGCATAAACACAGACAGAAAAGCAGCCACAATGATTAAAAGCAAGTGAACCTAAAGTATCATTTTAGTAGAGTCAAGAAAAATTGTAAAATGTCCTGCTTAAATAGCATTTTGGTTCAATGAAATATTTTAATGCTATCAGATTTTGAAGCAGCAGGAATTTATGCCATTGTTTTTCCACAGTGGAAAGAAAATGGGCAAATATTCCCATTTTTCCATTTACACAACTATGGACTATTTATTTTCATTGAAATTGTTATTCTTGGTGAATAACACAGAAGTATACTTACATTCCGATAATCTTTTTAAACCACACTTCAAAACATTTGAAATAAAGACTGATCCCTTCTGAATTGGATAATGATATAAAATTAATCTTTTAGTTTGAAATAAAACCCACTGCTATTGTTTAGGATCAGCTGTTCCATCAAGTGATGAGGTAATCTTTAGGATGGCCCAAGACATCGCAATCTACTGGAGCTTTGGCTCTGATGTGTTGAGTAACCTACTGCAAGACACCTATCACACTGTACCTCAGTTTCCCTTCTTGTTAAAGGGTACAATGACCCTGCCTTTAAAAAGCACTCTATGGTCTGCAGATGAAGTAAGCCATACGACAATTACCATCAATCAGAGCAGCATCCAAGCAACTAACAGCAAAATGTGGCTCATGTCCCAGATTAGTATTTGGATAAACGTACACAGAAACAAATAATCAGACAAGAGAAACCTGTTTGCATAGGAATCACGTGTAACAATAAGGATATTCATTATACTTTTGAGAGGATAAAAGAAAATAAAGATGAGTGGACACACACGTAACTTCTCTTACAGAGTTGCATCTTGTTTGTAAAGTCAACTGGCCCCTGTTCCTTCTACTCAGAGGAATCTTTGATAATTCACATGTGAAATTAAAGGCATCTTATTTATTCAGTTATTTATTATTCTCTGTAAAATGAGTTAGGAATTTGTCCCTGTGAATAATGTTAGCCATAATAGTTAATTTACTCCTATTCATTGGCAGTAATAAAAATGTACAAGGGGATGCAGAAACATTATTATTTCTTGCTTGAAGTGCAATTTCATGTGGTGAGAAAAACATGCTAATATGCTGCAAAGTGCTACAGGAATTTAGTTCTCAAAGGAATGGCGGTATTAAATGTATTCTGACAAGAAGGGGCTTTGGAAGGGAAACATTTATCTTCATAAAGTCATTAAATTTACTGAGCAGCACCGCATTCTTACTGCAATCTGCTCACTCCATTAAAGGCAGAGCTGTGGAACGGTCTCTGCTGTATTAGCAGCATCTACATTTTTGAAAATTGTAATAATGGGGGGAAAGAAGACTCAAGGATGGGGAAATAATATATCTTTCTTTAAAAGAACCCTCTGCATTAAAAAAAAACCCACCCTCAGAAATCGCCACTCAAAAAGAACAAGTTTCACTGCCTACCTCTGGAAGGAAACATATTAGAGGGGAACTTTGAAAGATAAGACTTTAAAACACTGAAATGAGGACTAATGGCTTTGAAGGCATTGGCAGCACATAACTGACACGTGAGGGATGCTCAGGGTAAAGGGGTGGGAAGAGCAGCTTTGCACATTTGTATTTGGCCTGTAACTACCTGCTCGTGTTCAGGCTTATGGCAATAAAATGGAATTAGGGAGGGTAGATAACTCCTGAAATTGCAGATGCTGTTCCCCATGACAGTTCCCATGCAGTTGGCTACTTTATTTCTCTTCACCCTTCATAGCTAGACATGCTTTAAGTAAAAAGATAAAACCTCTATGCGTATTGCAGTGCTTCATTAGCTTTTTGGGTGAAGTCTAGTTCAGACAACTCAATCCAAGGGCCTGGGTCACCACAGCGATCGTCATAGTTGAAGTCAACAGTCTGTCCTCCAGAGGAAGCAGGATAATTTCTCCAGCCAGGGGTAAACTAGCAAGGGGTATTTTTATAGCAAACTTAGCAGGCTACCACCAGAAAGAAAAGAGTCCCAAGATAAGTCATGCCTTAGAAGTAAAAATTGTTGCATGGAAGACACCAGAACCAGGACACACTGTTCTAGTCCTGTCATAACCCCTCAATGACTTCCCATGCACCCCCTGCAGAAGGAAACTACCTGTGCTTGCTCTGATTACAGCAAACATTAAGAACAGAAAGCTAATTAAGTAGCAGTCGAATATGACAGTAACACTGTAAAACCACATTTCTGAACAACAGCCAGAGTCATCAACAACATCTTTACTGCAGGCTTTTTACATCAATATCATAGGGTGCCAAAGCTCTCCAGGAATTCATTTCAAAAACAACACAGCAGAAAACCATAACATTAACAACACAAACCCACTTGCCCTCTGAACCGAAGAGCTATACAGCACACAGAAACACCTTGACAATCCTCTGATCCTCTGTGAGCATCAGAACCTGAACCTCATGCTCAGCGTGATCAAACCCATCTAAAACAGAGGAAGAGCAACACTCTTAAAGCCTCTACCACAATAGGGAATATCATACCTCCTTTAATTGATTTTTATCCACACACTCTCAAAAGCTCAGAAACATATTTTCCCTGGCCTGTGAAAGCAAAACAAGATGGAGACAGAACTAATCAACCCCATTTTCACAGAGGTTGAGTGCATAAGGTTTCAAGTGGTGCAAGTAAACTTCTCTTCAAGCTTTTCTTCTGTGAACAAACAATCACCATCAAGGCCCAGAACACCAGGTATTCACTGATTTCTGGATATAGCAGGTCCAAAGAATGACTTTCTAATGGCTTTACACCACAAGTGCATCAGTTGTGAAGATTAGAGTTCTCCCACACCTAACATCTAGATTAAAGGCCTGCACCTCCCGGCCTTGTTCTGTGTCTAAACATGCCAGATAAATTTAGCGGGTAGCCATTGGATACCCTGCAGAATAATTGCACAACAACTACACCAATTTCTAATATATGTGTAGCCAGTTGCAACCTTGCTGTAACACAGAGGGGAGGAAAAAAACCTGCATCAGGAAACCACAGACTTCCCTAATGGGTTACAGTGCATAATTGAGTATAAAGAATAGTTATTGCTTGAACTGCAGTTGAACTGAGATTTCCAGCTTCCCTAGCAAATGTTCTGCTACTGCTGCTAAGCTATAGTAATAATTTCTAATTGTGTGGGTTTTAAGTGAAAACAGCAAGAAATGCCGTTCGATTGGTTACCGTAAACCATTCCTTCCAATGCTACCAGGTCACTGGAACAAGCCCTGGAAATCAGAGGTCTTTTACCTAAACACCACCAGCAGAAGCTGGAAACTAATGAAGCGATGCTGCAGTAGCATCACGCCCGTTACACGATTAGAGGGACAGCACTGGACACCATGAGATTGTCACACACCTTGCTAATGAACCATGTTTTACACACATTTAATTAATTAATTATGACTGGAGTCATTCACTGCTAGCCAGCAACTGCTTTATTATACACAAACCTGACCACCTTACAAATACCACACTGGAGTGCTAATGAGCTATTAAGTGGGGCTGCACGCTACCAGCAATTTTGTGGGAAATCAAGTAATAAGAGATCAAATATCAAATAAAAGAGCTTTTAATCCAAGTGAGATAATTAATTGCACCTCCTGTCTCACAGCTTTCCTAGTACTTTACAAGAAAAAAGAGCTTTCTCATCAAGTTAATTTGATCCTATTGCCAAAAACTTTTTTTAAATTATGAGTGCCATTTAGCAAGTATGACAGGAATTATTATTATTTACATAGCAGTTTCTCCTTGGGATTCCAACATACCCCTGCAACGTCGTTCAAGCACTCGGGCAAAGACGGTCAGCAAGCCCAAAGAGCTGAAGAGATGGGTGAGGCAGGAGAGGGCAAGGTTATGGTTTCTGCAAGGGAGCTAGTAATACTCCACGACTTTCACAGATCTCATTCATTTCTCAGCCATCCATCTGCTTCTCAAAACCATGGAGAACATAAGCAGGATGCGGAGAACTTCTGGCACACTTTGCCAAAGGCCAGGAAGAACTGCAGTCCTTGCACTTAAGGCAGCTCTCAAGGGCAGGGAAGCGGGGTAAGAGCCTGTTCCTCCAGCGTTGGAGCTTTTGGACTCTGCACGGAACAGTCTGCAACCAGCTTCATAGCCTGAAGCCCCCCTACAACTGCACTGCTCTGTTGACCTCCAGGACCTTATGCCTCTGCACATTCCAGCCTGGAATAAGAAGGCATTTATGAATACATTTCCTCGTGCACCAGTTGCATCTAAAGAACAACTAGCAACACGATCCAATGTAATTTTAGGTGTTCCCAAACTAATAAAGAATGAACTCTGTTCTGCCTTTACTTTTCCCTTTATCACAAGAATGATCACAAGACATACAGAAGATGATCAGAACATCTGAGGAGCATTAAAGCAGACTGAGTTTTTGATCTCAGGGAAATCTATAGCTGAGAAGAACCAAGCTCAGCTTTGTAACCTACATAGCATTCTTCTGCACTCTCCTTTGGCTTGTGTATGTACAAGTGTGTTATAAATCCCTGGGGCCTCAATAGAGCTTTTCTTCTACAGTTTCAGTAAACCACAGGTTGGCCATGACTTCCATAACCCTCATAAGGTGTCTTAAGTAATGTGATGGAAGCATACTTCATTTCTCCCCAGATCCAGAATTAAATGCTCACTATGCATAAAAGTCTTATTACTTTTAGTTCACTGGCTCATACCATCATCTGTGTTACCCAATTATTTCCTTTCTACATGGTAGGTTACCCCCTCCTTAAACCCTCTATTCTTTCAGTATTCTACAGCCCATCACTAGTTAATTCCTGTTGACTTTTATCATTTGTACTCTCCCTAATTGGTTTGTCACATTCCTATTTCCTTTTCATTCCCTCTCCATTTTTACCTTTCTACATTCTAACTTCCTCTAATTTATTATCCCCCTACATAAACTATGATTTTTATTGATGCTGAATGCAGCCTGCAGGCCTAAAAATAATAGCCAGTCCAAAACCAAGTGACCACAGTTCTTCAGTTTTTCACAGATCAATTTCACAAAAGAGGTTTTATTTGGCTAATTTTCCTTTTCTATATTTCTAGCTACTGAAGAAGCTACACATACAATAAATATTTAATAGGAAATTCCCTCCAGCTGAATTCAGGCCCCACAGCATCTCATTACCATGTCTTGGAATAGCATCCTCATTGTCACTTGCTTAATTATGCTAAGAAAGAGTTGAATTGTGTGGCTGTTGGGATCAGAAAGTGATTAAATTCACTTGGCGAGACTTTGGATATCTCACTATGATCCTCATTTAGCACTTCTAATTGAGTCCATTTTTAAATTTTTATTTTATTTTAGTTTTCTAGAATCATGATTTGGGAAAATCTCTCCAAGAACAGCAAATATTTCCTTTAATACAAATTTCTGCCATGAAGAAGAATGATGTAAAGATTAAAAGTGATATGACATCCTACCACACCACAAATCTTTCTGAATGACTGTCACTCTTACAGAAAGGGACACTGAAACTGCCTCAAGTAGACACCTAATTTCCGATGGAGTTCTCTTTCCTATGCACTAACACTTCCTGAGTATATTGCCCTCTATAAATGATCATAAATGACAGCTTGCCCCCAAGCCATCCCCTGACCACTACTCTCCAATAGGTTTTTAAGAGCTTGTCTCCTCGTTTCAGGTGGCAGCATCAGCACTCTGAAGGTAAAGATGAGGATGCTGCTGGGAAGTGGAGGGTTTCTGCTTTAAGAGCTGATACCTTGTTTGCAGGAAATTCACTTCTGTGAAGTAAACCAGCAGAAGAGCTAGGTATCATTTCAATCACAATTAACACATCAAAAGATGACTCAAGTGATGCACAAGTGCCAGATAACTGCACAGGGGGTTAATTTCATCCTAAGAAGTCAGATGACAAGAGAGTGCTCCATTAAAATCAACATACAGAGTTTACCAGCATAGATAAGGTTTTCATATTAGTATTGGGAAAGCATCTTAATAGCATCATAAGACAAGCTCTCATAGCAATGGCTACATGCAGCCAGAAAGAGACAGGTTGTTCACAGACTCCTGTTTGTATGAAACTTTCTAAAAACAGCATAATGAAAATATACCTTTGTGGTAACATCGTGCTGACAGAGTCCTGTCTCAGTGCAGAAATATTCATGAAAGTATATTTCTCACAGTGAGATGCAAATAACATATGTGTAACCTCTGAAATTAACCATCAGTAAAGAATGCAAGACTTTGAAGGGCAAGAATAAGGACTGGGGATGCTAGGACCTCTCCCACAAAAAGAAAACAGAAGAAACACTTCCTACAAACACCCTTAGAAGTCTTTACAACCAACAGCCGCAGCTGAACAGTGGCTGCTACATCTTCATTTTGTAGAGATGTAGGCAAATGAAAGAAGGTACTTTAAGAAACCTTGGAGCAATTCTGCTGCAAGAATAACAGAGAGAAGTAAAAAGAAATAGGAAATCATGAATCACCTCAGCATCCAATAAGGCATGTACAAAAAAGACCATTTCTATTTTATATATGCAAAGCCAGAGATGGGAAAAGGTCAGGTGACTTAGCTGAAGCTTACACAAAATGACCAATATGACCCAGGAAACAAACCTTTCACAAAACCCTCATCCATGCAGAGCCCTACTGGAAGACGTGCTCTGACTCGGCATAACACCACCACTTTTAGTCTGCTCCAGTACCTGGCATGCTTAGATGGCCAAATATCCTCTTCCAAATCTCATTCAGAGAGAAACATAAAGCAAAAGTACTTCATTTTCCCAAGCCTAATAATTTCTTTCTTTCTTGTCCCTGTAGAAATTTTTTCAGAGCCTCCCAAGCACATGTTCCCCTTTTCAAGAAAGAAAGAAATTTTAGGGTTTCCTTCTTTGTAGGTGTGAACTTACCCAAAGAGGGTCCATGTCTGTCTGTCTCCTACAGCTGAAGATTTGACCCTTTATTTCTGGCATGATGATTGCCACAGAGACATTTCTCTCCAAGAGTTGCCTAACAATGTCCTAAAGGTATCTTTAGCTACTCTGAAGCCCAGATTTTGATGAGTGGTAGTCTTACTTAATTTCATGAACTACAAAATATTTGCAGGTATAAGCATCTCTTCTACCAGTTCTTTCAAGTTTTTTCAGAGAAACAAAGGGAAAAAAGTAATGGCAGAGCAAAACTGAAAGCCTCAGGGCCACCATCAGCCCAAGGATTTGTGGTTCTCCTGAGTGCATTTTTTTAGTGTCTCTGTTCAAGCTGGTACAGGAGATTGACTTTTAAGGTTGATGGTATTGATCTAATTCACAGCCCTATACTCATTTATCATGATTCTTTAATCAATAGTCTAGCTACTTAAGATACTAGAAGTTCGGGTCCTTATTTATCTAGATGACATTTTGATAGCGCCTATCTCCTCAGGGGCTCTTGTCTTTTAGGTCACTGCTTCATTTCACCTCATCTTTCCCCAAGGTGTGTAAGCAGTAGGAAGACATTAATGTCACTCACCCCAGTGTATGCTTGGGTGTGGCAATGCCAAGATTTGGACTTCTCAGCAGGTTTCATCACTGTAAAGGCACACAGGTAGGGTGCTGAGCTGGGGAATGCAGACATCCTTTCAGCAGCACCACACTGATTTTCACCAGCTTGAGCTCTCTCCTACACAATCCACATAGACCCCTTTAACACAAAAGGAGATGAAGCTTAACCAAAATACGATCCCAAGTACAGCACGCCTCATCATTTCGCCTCTTTACCTTTTCCACCCTTAACATCAAGAGTAAGAGAGAGGCTTTCCTCTCAGCCTCTTCATTAAGAGCTTCAGTTCTCCAGGATGAACCAGCTTGTCTGGAGCACTCAGTTGTTCCTGCTTTACAGCAGATGCACTCCCAGTTCTATCAAAATATATGCTAGCAATGAGATTACAACAAAACCACACTCATGTATCTAAACCCAAGTTATTAGCTCAGCTATTAACTTTAAAGTTCTGTCCTACATTGATGGGTTTTGTTAGGATGGAGAATTTTTGCTTTAATTCCAGGAGGAGGCAAAGTTTAGTTGACATTTGTCTTTCATTGCCAAAGCAATGTACCTGCTGAACACTTTGGTGAAAGTGAACTAAGAATGAACAAAGACCTGCTGGTCCTTCATGCTGAAAAATAAACTGTCTCAAGCTTTGATGGGTCAAAAACTGCTGTATGCTGCAACCCCAGTCCTGCTGTACAGCACGGCATCCTCAGCTGGCCTGAAGTTGGGGAAGCTACTTCAGGTTCGCAGATGAACATCTGGTCCCCTGCAAATGGGCTTTGCGTTCCAGTAGCAGAATTTCTTTCTGTATTATGCAAGATAAAGAACACAAGGGATAGAAGCTTGAGCCTTGAAAGTGAATGTGGCTGTTTCATGAACCCCTGCAAAATTTGCCTGTGTCACACCTGAACTCCAGCATTCAGTGTTTTGCAGGTCTCAGAGTAACTGAGACACAGGTAGGCCCAACCTTACCAACAGCCACCTAAGCAGTTCTCTCTGATTTCATGCAGACTAACGTCAACACTTCCCAGTGCTGAATCCTTTCCGAGACCAGTTTGGAACAGGACATCTCCCTCCCCCAAAAAACAGGGTCCACAAACTTCGAAGGCATGAAAAAAACTGCTGTAAATTGCCAGGGCAGGTTTCTGGAGAGAAGGTAAGAGTCCAGAGACAATGTGTTTTGTGGCTCCATGAACATTCACTTTATAACTTTTTGCTATTGTTTACAAGAAACCATTGCTTTATGAAAGAAACCCCCAAACTTCCTAAAACTTGCTTTAATGAGTATTAAATAATTATAATTTACAAATGTAAGTGCATACACAAGGATAAACACGGTTTGGGTGGTGCTGCTGTCCTACCAAGCACTACTTTTCTTTGGAGGTAATTCTACCTGTTGCGGTGAGACTCCCCGGGAAGCACAGTGGCATTGCAGTCCAAGGGTAGCTATGGTGCCCTCCCCTTTCTCCTGCTGCAGACATGCCTTCTCACCAGAGTATGGTGACTGCAGAGCTACGATCTGCATGGCTGCTACTAAGTTCTCAGTATGTCACCATGTTGGCTGCATGCCACCACAAGGCTCACTCAGAAGTTTCCCCATTGTTCCCCTGTCACTATGAAGCCCTCCTATCCCATAAACTTGATTGTTCAACCTCCCTGTAAATTATAATCTCTTCTCACAGCACTAGAAGACAGGATTATCTCCACAAAGTTCAGTAAAGTTGCAGTAGCAATGTATGGGCATGCTGCATCCATAACTCACCTAACTATGGGCTTCAAGTCATTCCCATCTGAAAAATAAATCTCTTTAGAAAGGAGAGCAAGGACAGTCAATCTGCACCAACAGATCTTCCCTGAATCCACCGTATCACTGCGGGTGAAATCTACTCCTTTACACCAGGGCTTCCCATTCACTTCCACCTTGGAAACAGATTTATTTAGGACAGAAGTGGTGCTTGAACCTCCTGCTGAGCTTCTGTACGGAGGGGTGAATTTCACCAGACTATTTAGCCAAAGTCATTGCTTCCCAAACCGGTATCACAACTACAGCAGTTCCCTGACACGCAGAGAGGTGTCATCTTTAAGGTCTGCCACAGCTTGTATCTCAAAGGCAGAGTAAGTAATGCGGGGTGACAGATGCTTTCATAGCTGTTTTTGCATTGTAGAACTTACAGAGCACATACATAAATATATCTACTACACATGCAAGGAAGACGTTATTTACACATTGCCTTCTTGTCATATTTAATTCACATATGCACACACTCAGCCTGCTGTGTTCCAGCTTGGCCAAATCCTTGTTCACCAAACTATCTTCCCTCAGCACTGCAGCATCCTCAGGGCACACAACTGAGAGAAGAGGGAAAGCCTATTAAGTGATGAGGATGCAGTGTTTATAAAAATTAAAATGTGTGCCGGGTGTTTGGGAAAGAATGAAAAAAATTCAAGAGCTGTATTGAAGTATGCTGAATAATTTTAAAATATTAAATCAAGGCCTTAATTACTATGTCTCTAATCTCATACAGTCACACTTCACTTTGAGGCAATTTGTGATTAAATAATAATACTTTAAGGCAAATAACAACACTTGGCACTTTTGCCTAATTAGTTTGGGATTAGTTCCTTCGCATTGGGTATGGGGCTTTGAAGATATAAAGTGCTAAGTATCATTATGACCTGAGGATCTCAAAGCATTTTACCCATACGCATTAATTAAGCCTCAGAGCGCTCCTATGAGGTAGGTAAGTATTTTTGTATCCCTATGTGTTTGGCAGGCCCAAATGGAGAGAGGATTGGCCAGTGCTTTCAAACTTGGAGATACATTCTGCAAGCACTTATGTGCATGGGCTACCTTCCTGCACGGGGCATTCCCATCACTCCCCAGCCAGAGGACCAACACATGAGCATCCTCACGTCTCACTGTAAGGCTCTTGTACCAGAAAGTTCTGTGGTGGGGGCTGGCCATGCCCAGAGCTTCTGGGAAATCGGATCGTTACTTTGGAAAAAGAGTTTATTCGCATCTGCAGGAACCCCAGTGAGAAAGTTACTCTCATTTTCTCAGTCAAAATCTCACAGATATGAGGAGTGAAACTGAAATACTCCAACAACTCCCATCCAAGGATTTACATGGTGGAGTCAGATATGAAGTCATGGCCCTCACTTCAGGTTGCACAGCCCTCAGGCTTCCTCCAGAAACACGAGTCTCTTGTTTCCTCCGAGCTCCAAAACGCAGAGGCAGCCTAGGGATCACAGGCTGTTACCAAAGCAAAGAAAGGAAATTTCTTCCTTTTTAGTTGTTCCATTATGAAAACATAAATCAGCAATAAGACGCTACAGAATCTTCACTCTATTTATAATTAATATTGTACCTGAAGCAGTCACCTGCAGAAGAAAGAGGTATGAAAGGATTTCAACTTACTTTGATAATTAAGGGTATTTAGTGTCCTTTAAACACAAAGTTTAAAAAAGAGGAAATCCACAATCTGCCTGAATGTTCTTAGTTCAACAAAGTCTTTGAGTTGACAGCTAATAATTAATTAACAATGAATGGTGTCTTTCAGCCTGTCACCGTGATTGACACTATCATCTTCTGAAAAGTGAAAGATTTGTTAATGTGGCAGACTACAGTCTGGGAAACATTAAAGCTTCACAATTCCCACTGCTTTCAGTTAAACGCTTGACATGACAGGTTAGCTAGCTTGAAAAGAGAAGGAGGTGAAGGAACAGCAGCATCCTCTGCCGGTGGAAGCACCGGTCCCCTCCGAGAAGACATTCTGCTCTAGACAGGCAGGAGAAATTAGGGACAAGACCACCTGACTGTTTCTGAACATCCAGATAGCTGGAGGCTGGGTCAGGGGGCTGGGAAGCTTTAACTTGCAGATGCACACTGTGCCGACAGCTGGTCCTGGTCCTGGTCCTGCTCAGCAGCAGGCAGGGCTGGGACAGGCCTGGGCAGACCCTGCTGCCAGCACCCTGTCTCTGCATAACTACTCCGCTCAGCAGGGTGACCCCCAGTTTAACCCACCATACTCACCAAAAACAGACAGAAGCTCTCTGAGACAGTCAGTAACTGGGAGGTCGTTTTCAATTATACATATTTACTGATTTTTTTTAAATCCTATTTTTACAGACACTGCCAAAAAATAGGAAATATGTGTTCTAACTTAAAATAACTGACCCAGTTAAACTAATTAAGCAGCAAGGAGGTAATTCATTCCAGTAAACAAGGAGTCTTGACATCTTGCCTGCTCACTGTTGTTACTGTCCACCATGGATCCAACTTCTCACCAGTCCCCAACTGCCTCTTGACCCTCCTTCAGCTTAACTCTCAATGATGGCAACTTCTGTGTTGATGAGCCACCTGCACTCATGGCCACCCATCTCACTGGTCTCACATCTGCAGGTCTGCCACACAGCCCTTGTTCTACCACTGCCTTTACCAACACTATCCACTTTCTCTACCTCATTCCCTCTCGATGTCTGTCTAGCACACAGGAAAAAAATTTGTTTTCTTTCATTCCTCACTGCCTCACTTTCTCTCTTCCACTAATCAGGTCTCTCTTGCCTTTTCATACTGAACAGGGTCTCATTTTCCAAGCTTCCATCCCAGATCACCCCCATTTACATAGCTTCAGCTCAGCTCATAGAGGAAAGCTGCTCTGGTAGGATTATGGAGACCAGAATCACTTCCCTCATCAGTTTCTCTGACACCCCCCTAGCAAAGCTTGTTTTCCTAATAAAAATAAATCTACCTCCATTCATTCTGCCTCCTATTATTTATCCAAACAAGCTTTTGCCAACCTTCTACCGAGAAAAAAACCACTTCTAGACATTTGCCCTTCTGCTTTCTTCCTTCCTTTCCCATCAGACATAGACATTACTTTGCTTCTGCCAACTCCTTTAGTTCCCCAGGAATTTTCCTCATCCTCATCCCATTTCTTATTTTCCTCTGTGTCTTTGTACACCCAGCACTATCATCTTCAGTGTCTCCCTGCTCAGAAAGTCCACACACTGACCCTGCTGCTTCTCCACCTATTGATCCATCACTACTTCAGTCTTCCCATCTCCATTTTGCTGATTCTGTCTGCATAATGGGTTGTCCCCTGTTCTTGTCCACTGCACACACACTTTTTCACCCAGGAGCTGGTCAGTCCCACTGTCACATCGATATTCTCCTCTCTGGCCCTCCTAATGTAACCTTACCCCAATACCATTCCCTACCAAAGCATGCTGCAAATAATACCCTTCTTAGCTCACGTGATGCTGCTTTTCCCCTTCCTCCTTGGGCTCTCCCTTCTCTATTATTTATGGATTGCTTGCCTTGAGTTTTGAGGCTGTTCATGATTTACTGACACGTCCCATTTCCTCTCATCTGTTCCCAAGATGTCAGTTCTTGCCTCCAATCAACCCTTGGCATCAAACTTCTCCATTTGCTTCTTTTTAAAATTAGGACTTTCTTGCTTTCTTTTCTTCCTCCCACGTTATCCCCTCAGACAGGAAACGTCCAAAAAAGTAATTAATTCAGCTTTTAAAAAAATTCTCCTTTCTGTTAATGTCTACAAAGAACCTGACAACAATAGATCATTCTTTGCTCAGATCTCTTCACCTAAAATACTGTTTCCTTATACTATTTATGCTGCTGCCTACCAGGAATGGTCAAAATCCCTAAGCGGATCTTCTAGTTGCTATAGAAATATAAATACTAAATAACAAAAAGAACTTGGAACCAGAGTAGGCAAAGTACACACAATTTATACCATTTGCTCCTTGCAGAGAAAACTCCAGAGAGCACCTGCAAATAAACTAACAGCCCCACATCCCTAGCAGGCTTACATGCCAATATTGATGATGGACTATACTGAAGTTCTACACACTAGCTTACCAGCCTCCTTCAGGTGTTGGTTTCTTTCTTATTTCAAACAAAGAAGTGCAGGGGAGAGAAGGGGAAGCGCATTACAACACATCCTCCCCCCCCCCCCCAATATACAGTTGCTCTGAAGATGAAACTTGGGGAGCCTTGCATTAAGTATGCTAAAAACACTGCAAGCTGACAGATGCACAAGAGTACAGCAACTTGACTTCTCTGGGACTCCTGCAAGCACAGTCTGCTTAGTAAAGGCCTTAATTAACAACTTTGCAAAGGACAATGAGATTATAACAATTATTCACTGCAGGCAGCCTGTTTTCTCCTCCTCCAGTCTCCAGCATTTGCTTTAGCCTGCATTCCAGATAAATATTTTATTCTGCGCAGGCAGAAGGTTCATTATGTAAGTGACAAAGAGAAAGCATCAACTGCCACATACACAGATCTGAATGCACCTGGTTAATGTAGTTATAATATGTCACTGCAAAACATCTTGTCAGCATTTTGTAATTAAAAAAGAAAAGCTGCTGCAATAATAAAGGCAATGCATTTAACAGAGACATATATCATGTGTAAGATGATCTTTCAAAGCAAAAACAGACATTGCCAAAGTAAAGCCCTGATAACCTTGCCCTACATACTTCAGTACCCTTGAATGCTCTTTGGCCCAATAAAGTACCCTTCTCCTCTCTACAATAGCACTATTCAGATAAGTAACACTGACCAATCTACAGGGCTGCAACATTTTTCAAAGGACAAAAAGCATTTCTTTCCCATTGAGTCAGCAGGATATTTATTTCCTTGTAACAAAGAGTTTTCTGAACTGCTGAGAGATTTGTCAAAACGGAATCACAAGTGATACATTAAACAACCAGAGGGGAGAACTTATTATTAGGCATTAAAAGAGAAAGCTGCAAGTTTACAAATAAGAATAGGACCATGTACTTGACTTTGTAAATTCTCAGTTAATGAGAAATCAAACATGAAAGGCAAATATTTAATCTAGAGTATATTTAGTCATTTAAATCACAGCCACTCACAATCCTGCTGTCTTACACTTCATAATACTCAGTAAAGGGCAACTAGCAGGGCATAAACACGTGCCAGCTCAGTGCTCCGGAATATGCTGCAGTTATTTAAATATGAGTTATCAAACCACCATAAGGGAAAATGTTAGGAAAATGCCAACTCCCTCCATTGCAAGCTAGCCCTTAATAAAAGGCAGGCCACTGAACTGGCCTCAGTGGTTCCTGGGGCAAGACAGCTCCTTCCCTTTCCCAAGGGCATGCCCTGCTCACCGGGCTGGAAAGCCCCATCGCCGCCTTCTGGCGCAATGGGTCCTGGGTGGTTAATTGCAAATGCCCAGAAAGGCCACAGCACACTCAGTGGGATACAGTTTAAGACTTAAGAAAGAATGAAGCACCACATCAAATGTGGATGGCCTACACCCCCCCTAGATTTCCCCCATGAAAAGGGAAAGGAGAGAGTAACTTCTGGTTCCTCCATCAGCCCGAGTACCACCTACTGCAATTCAGCAAGGGAGAGCACACCACAGGAATGCCTTCTGAGCTGTACACACTGCTCTGACCCCAGCGCCTTCTTGCTGCCTCAGCTCCAGAGAAATAGGATTAAGATTCACTCATTCTCAAACTCTTGCCATCAGCTAAACTAAGTTCCCCCCTGCTCAGCCAGCCATCTGTCCAGAGTCCACTGGGAGGCATTTAACTTCTCCTGCACGTCCCAGGCGCTGGGCGTCTGGTCGCAGCAGTGAATTGCCCCCTTGGAGCCAGGCATCTCAGTGCTCAGTGCCTGCTCCCCACTGCTGAACCTGGGGAAGGCCTGCTGGGTCACCGAGCTTACAGAAATCATGGTACTGAAACACCCCAGGGGGCCATTTAGTTTCCTGGCAGTCTCCCCAGCTTTTGCTGTCCTTTCCATCAGTACAGGATGGGTTGGGGTTTTTTTCTTAATATCCAGCTTGTACTTTTTGCTTCAATTTAAGGCCATTATTTCTTGCTCCGTCTCTATGGACAAAAAATATTTAAAGAAAAACAAGTTTAAGAATAACAGTGCACTTATATAGAGGAAATAGCCCACATGAGCAAAAATTGTACACCTACCTTCTTTCAAATTTGACCTATTAATCTATAAAATTAACAGAGGGGTTTTGGGGAATTAAGGCTCTTTCTTGTTTTCAAAACAAGGACTTTCTGGCATGAGAAGATGGTAAGGCGCTGAGTGTTTCATGAAAAAAAAATGGAGAGAAGAAAACCAAAATGATTCAAGTTTTGTCCTCATACTTGCAGTTCACCTAACTAATGACGTTGAAGAAAGGCAAACACCTAAAGATGGTAAAGGGGTATACATAGCTTAGGGATGGAGGGGAGGATCAGTGATAACAGAACTGTTAATTCCTGATTTGAATGCTTTCTTTTGTTCAACATTCAAAAGGGACTCACCCCAATAATTTCAGAATGTCAGTCTCTGTGGTTGAACCATGTTCTTCTGGATTATCACGTGCTGACTCAGTTACCCTCAGGCAGTCAAATATAAGCTTCCCTGTCCTCTCCTGTGCATCTCTCATGTACATCCATGAGCACATATGGTGTTTCCTCTCTAATTTAGCATCCTCCATCACAAGCAGTTCTTCACCCATTGTTGCAATCAAGGCTGATGCTGGAGGATAAAACAAAGGGAGAAAAAAAATAGTACTGGAACTCAAGGAGAGTTGGCTTATGCTGTGAACACGTATTGAATAACAGGAGGAATATGTTAGTATTTATTGCGATGTGCCCGTGGCTACAACAGCTGAATGGGCCCTGGTATATGTATATTTTCAGTGGTTTATGACTGGAGTCAGAGCATTGATAAGAACATATAGACTACTTCAACCCATCAAAGATTCATCTAATAAAGTATAAGGATGTGGCAGCTGGAACCATTACCCTGCTGTGGACTCCCTCTGTCCTAGGTGCTATACTTGCTCCATTAACACCTCCTATAAGGAAATGCTTGTTTTCTTTAGGTTGTTTTTTAATCTAACTTGTCTCCATAGCAGCAGAAAGTTAATCTTTAATTGATGAATGCAAAAGCTTAGACAAACCACAAATGCACTATTCAGCATGTCAGGCTTACAAAGGAAGTTCTGGTTCTATCAGGTTTCCACACCACATACAGCTGCAACATTGGCTTATATTACTAATCACTTGTAGTATTTGTGTCTTGGGCTGTAACAGATGGTGTTTGTGAGGCATGCAAAAGCTTCAGATAGCCAAATGGTACAGCAGTCGAGATAAGGGAAAAAAAAAATCCTCAAAACAAAATACCTATCCCTACTGCAGGGGCTGGAATGTGAGCAGTGTTTAAATTATTCCTATTCTCTGCAAGCACGGTGGATTTACAGACTCTTAACCCTAAACAGGACTAGATTCAATCTTTCATATTCCATTACCCCGGGAAATCCACACAACACCAGCTAATAGAGGTAAAGCACAGCAACATGAACCAAACCACCACACACACAGGGAAGTTTTGTTCCTGATACTTGGAGGGGCCTGGGCTCCAGATTACACCAGTACAACTCAGGTGTAACTCTCACATCTTTTGGTAACATCTCAGTTCTGATGGCAAAAATGGTACCCCATGTGCTAGGGCACTCGAAAATTCAATCTGGCCATCGGCAGATCTCGGGCAGTAACCTGCTCTACAGTGGCTCAACAAGTTGTAATTCTCAATGCTGGGCTGTTGGCAGGTAACTTTTAGGGGACTTTCTTTAGCCTCCAACTCTGGAGAATCTATTTTCAGCCATGAGTATTTTTGCCTACTACTTTCCTGGCTTAATAGACATGGAGTAGACAAAGGACACAAGGCACATCTTCATACCAGCGCTTGACTTACTGACATCTCAGGAGATCTCTCAGCAGTTTCACATGTTTAACAAACACAGAGAGATGCTAGAGCCCAGGGCAGCTGCCAATCAAGACTATCTAGGCTTACTCTGAGATGAAAAAAATAGAGACAGCCAAACTATTTTCTGCAAATTCTTTGCAGGATTCAGGTCAACAGTAGGTCTTTTTAATAGCAATCTCATAATGCAGTAATGAAATTATGACACTTTGCCTAGGCAATGATGATTCAGCAGCACAACATGGGTCTTAGATGGGGAAAAAGCATACCTCATCACTAAAAATCGTAGCTGAGATTGGATAACAAAATAGCTTCTCTCCAGTTTCTACTTTTCATTCTTTATCTTCCTTTTACATTAAAAACATAGGAGCAAGACAAAGATTAGTTCTTCTTCATTCAATAAAAGACAATGCCTCTAAAACTAATTTGGAAGAAAGTCCTTTTTTATAAACAAAAGTTTTAGAAGATACTCTGACCACTGCTGTATAATATTATGCAGCACTGACTCACATTATATTGAACACAGCTAGGCTTGCTTATTTATTTCTAGGGGTTGTTATCACTGAAAAACCAACCTGAGTCACTGTTAAAACTCTTCTAACACACAGGCTTCAGGTTCTCTCACTGCTGGATAGTGGGATTAATTTTACAGTGATATTCATGATATCTTGCTTTTAAAGCTGGCTAGTTTTATTTAAATGGTGATAATATTTAAGAACAATGCCAGTCTGAATAGCTCTTACTACAGGTTTACACGACCTTGGCATGCAGCAGCACTGACATTTACTACCAGTGATACCTGAATGATATTTTTGATGTCTCACTATCAAATTTGGAACCACTGAAGAGAAAAAGGCTTTACTATTACTCTTCATTGAAGCAGGACTGGCTGTGTAGAGGAATGCCCATGAACATCACCACAGAGTCTTTTTATTGCAGAACACAAAGCACAGAGAATTAAAACAGCATTAAAATACAGAGAAATGTTCTTCACTCAGCTGTTTCAGATATTGCACAGGTGGAAGTGGACCACCCCATTCACTGAGGATTTATATGAGCACCCAACGAAACACCCCTGATTACACCTTTCAATGGTGGCAAAGCTACAGTCCTCTGCCCAAATAATAAGCACTTGCCTTCCTTCCTCAGCATGTCAGGTTTACAAAGAAATCACTAATCCAGTGCTTCCCTGAGTGTTTTCCGAGGGCCTGATCCTGAAAGAAGTAGTGTTTTCTCAGGTGGCCTCTCAGAGGGGCCAGAAGAGAGTGGAGATAAACCTCGGCACTGCACACAACAGGCACACAATGTAGCTCTATTCACCTCTGCTGTACCATAAAATTATGAAGTCAATGTAAGTGGAAAAAAATGGGTCAGCATATATAGCCCACAGAGAGGGTCTCAAGAAACCCAGTATCTACTCCTAGCTGTACCAAAGACCTCACAGAGAACCCCACAAAGGTCACTCCTCCTCTTCCTCAGGTCTTCAGTGTATCTTACTATAAAATTATAGCACCAATCATCAACACAATTGTGGGGGGTTTTAAACCATCACCAGTTCCACAGCACCTTACAGGGCTTTACTTGCTTCCTCTCATTGCACAATACAGCCAGGGGCAGAAAGAGGAGAGGGAGGCATCTGCCATCAGACACATGGAGTGGCTGCACTTCTGTCAGCTGTGTCCTCTACTGCTACCATTAATGACTGAGCGAGTGTTTCAGATTTGGGTTGCAAAGCTCTCTGCTTGTGGAGCTGTGTGGGATGAACCTTTGGCCACAGGAACACACCAGATATTTGAACTGGAGACTGCTGGCACTAAAAGCAGAAGGTCTGAACTGGAGGTCTTCCTGCACAGCAGCCATCTTGCAGTAGAGGTACCAGCATCTTAGGTATACCAGGCACTAGAGAGATGAAATCACGTGCTACAGTAATACAAGCTATAGTTTGAGTATTATTAGGCAAAATCCCAGGTCACTTGATTTCTATTAATGGTTAAAGGAAACAGTTTCTCAAAGAGGCAATCAGTCTTGCTAAAGTACAAGTGTAAACTGAATCAGAGCTTCAGAAACTCACTTTACATTTTATGTAAAAATAGAAAAAGTAATATATGCAATAGAGCCATTAAAATGCATGTGCATTTGTGTGCAAGTTCTCTTTCTTCTCTTCCTTTCCTTCTCAGCTTGATAACTATATTGTTGATAGGAATAAAATATCAGCCTTTACTTGTACACATACCCGAGATCTTGTAAGTCATTACAACGTGTTTTTGAGATTTGCCACTTCACTGCTCTATAAAAAGCTTCCTGAAAAAGTATTAACAGATGGCCTCTTACTCTCCGAGACTGTTCGCAATACACCAGATGGCAACCTGAAAGAGAAAATCCAACTTACATTTTCAAAACTGAAAGAAATGTGACAATATCCTCACAATAAATATACAGCATGAAGGTAGCAATAAATGATCCGTTTGAAGCAAACCGACTTTCTTTATTTAAGCAGTGAATCCAGCCCTTATTTCATAACATATTGCAGAATGCTTCATATCCAATGCTGGAAGTAATTTTTAATGCAAGCAGAAAGTTTGCTTTAAATGAACAACAGATTTATGAGAGGCAAGGTTATTTGAAAGAGGGAAAAAAAATGGGCCGTTAGCCTTGGGGGTTAAGACTTTACATACTGGATCCCTGGTATCTGGTTTGTGTCTGAGAACTAGTCAGTAGGTTGCAGCATTTTGGCTATTAATGTTAGAAGTATTAAACCCAACTCCCCAGTCAAGCTCTTCTTAGGGGAAGGTAACAATCATTTCAGGTACTTGCTGCTTTCAAGCTTACTCACTTGCTAGACAGCAGCTTAGTTTATCTCAGCTCATGAGAACTGCTAAATACCATCAGCCATTCTCAGTGCTACTAGCTGTTCTTTGGGGCTAGGGCTATCATTAGATCAGTCACCATATCCTTCAGATACAGGGAGTAATCCCTACCTCACAAGTAGTCCCGCTAAAACACAGAGACCGCTGCTGGGGTTAGAGATGCCTTCCAGCACATGTCTAAACCTGAACAGAGGCCTTCGTACTCGTACAGTATCAGCATGGTGAGGCTTCTTTTTGGAATGAAGCTTTGAGGTACCGCTGCAGCGTCAGAAACGTCCATCTAAGTTGCGGCCCTGTTCCTAACGGCAAAGCCCCAAGGGATTCCGAAGAGATTAAACAATTCTTAAGGAAGGGACAGGTAACTTCCCAGACACACACACACACCACGTACCAGTGCTGCTGCTCCTAGCAAGTTCACCTTTCACATGCAGGACACACCTGTGGAGCCCACCGATGGGTTTCCTCTTCCAAAGCCTCTCTGAAGTACCTAGGGACTGGCAGTGGAAACACAAATGCCTACACCTGCCTTCATGGCAAAGCAGAGTTATCTGTGGTGCCATCAGGTTTTAAGCAGAATTCCCTGTTGAAGTCAATATGCCATAAGCACAAAATTGCCCGTAGGATGAATTATAAAATTACAAACTAGGCAGCTGTCCTACCATCACCCATAAAAGGAAACCATTTCTATAAAACTGCTATTTATTATTAATAATATAAAATATTTATAATGATACCAGATGTATGAAAATTGTCACAGAGAGAGTTTCCTCCTTTGCTTTCTCATTGGCAATAAGCCCATTTTCACAAGCTATAAACAACACCACAAACACTACTATGGAGATAAGACAATAATAGGACTAGAGCTGGGCTTTCTGTGTGAGTGTATCACCACAGAGCTACAACGGCTTTTTTTTTCCAAGACAGTAGGTTCTATCCACAGATTAGAGAGTTTCACAGAAAAGGAGATGATGTTTGTGAAGTTCCAACACTGCAATATGTCAACAGATTTCACCTGGAGCTGGAACAACTCGTTCAACCTAAAACAAGCACTGTTAATGTTGTACAACTTCATCATTTTCTGATTAGACTGCAGACCCATAATGGTAAAAAAATACACTGTACAAAAAAATTAATCTTCAGAAGAGCACAGGATAAAGCAACATCCCAACATGAATATTATGGGTTTTTTCAGTTGTTACCTGAGTCACCAGTATGATGTTTAAGTCATAGTGTTTAAATAGTATTTTGTATCTGACAAAAAAAACCCCAAAAACAACAACAAAAAAAACCCCCCACAAAACCCCACAGTGTTTTAGGATCATGAGCCTGCCCACATTGGACAGTGATAGTATCCAATCCCCCTAGTTTTATTCCTCATTAAACTGCTGTTCACAGGATGAGATCACCTCATCCAGATCCCACCTGGTGCTCCTCACGTTCTGGAACCAGGCTAGGCTACCAACTTCATACTAATGCACATCCCCTAATTGCACTACTACCTCTAGACAACTACTGTGCTCCTTGCAAAGCCATCTGAAATGTTCAGATACACTACTAGGAAAGGGAAGGGTAAGCTTTCATCTGTCATCTTCACCTAGGTGTTCAGTTCTGCAAGGCAGGAGCTGTGTCTTAGGTCACATGCTCCTTCCTGCCTGCTCTGGCACTCCTCTAACTTTCTGGTAAGCTACATCAACAGGAAAGAGGAGAAGAAAAAGGTTTTGTCTCTTGGGTTATCAAGCTGAAGCAGCTCCCAAGGAATCAAACATGCACCAACAGAAGGAGGAGGGCAGAGCCAGCCAGCTGTGAACAGCAGCAGGGAGGTGGGACCAACCCTGGTACTGGCAGCGAGCTCAGCCACAGCAGAAACCTTCGCCCAGGATGGTTTGTATGGTGTCTAGCATGCCTGGGCCGTCATCCAGTTTGAGTCTCTAGACCCAAACAAGCACTGAACATTTTCTAGTTAAAAAAACCTATCACACAGCATCACTTAAGCTAGAAATCCACCTTTGCTATTTGAATGAAACAATGCAAATCTGCTAAGCCCAGGGGCTTTCGCACATTGAGACCAGAGAACTTGATTTACTTTAGGAAAGAGGTTAAAAAAACCCAAACCAACCCCAGAGTTCCCACTACATTTCATTTCCCCTGTTCATTCAATTATCAAATGCACAAGAGTCCTCATTTCTACCCCACAAGCTTGGGTTTCCATTTTAAAACCGACTGAATGACAGGGGATAACGGATGATGACGACCTGTCATCATCCACGTCTGGAGCTGGCAGGCTGGAGCAGAGCACTTTGCCAACGTACCAGCTCAAGAAACAGAGATGCCAGACCCGAAGAGATGACTGCACCGGGCTTTGAAAAGCAGTTTCACTGTTCAGCCTCCAACCAGCGGCTGCTGTCTATGAAGATCTTTTTGCCTTGCTGGTGCTAAAAGGGGAGGTGCTGGTATCACACCAAATGGGCCAGGGCTACTTATCCCGAGGTAGTAAACACAGAAATACAAGATGGCCACAAGGGTTTAGCTGCTGGAGGCTGCTGGAAACAGTTCTGCCCAGAAGAAAAGGACACTACCTTTCAGACTGATCCCAGTTCCAAGTGTAACTATTGCTAATAAAATCCTTGCAAAACAAAATACCAGCCCCCAAACATACCCCCATTGTCCTGCCAAAAACATTTCCAAGCAATTAATCATTGCTTAAAACCAGCCACTTTAACCAATGCAATTTGTTGCTCCAACACAAGAGGTCTCCTGCGCTTGCAGCTCACGACAGGAGCCCAGCTGACCTGCTTTCTTACGTCTGAGTTTTCAGTTCAAATCACACCGAGTTTCTTAATGCAGGGATGACTTGATACTCCCCATATACAACAGGTTCACTATGAGCGTGTTCATACAGATAGTAACCGACCAGCACTGAGAAAACACATCCTAGGCTTTTATTCTTTCTTCTGCTTCTTCTGGATCTAGAGGGAGTAGGGAAGAAGGAAGTTAAAAAAATTTTTAAAAAAAGAGTGCCAAAATGCAGAGTCCAGATCAAGTAAGAGATTTTTGGAGGGCAACGAGTTTGGTGAAGTTTTGGGGGTCTGGACTAATGGCAGGTCTGCCACTCTTGGCTGTTGTTACTCTGAGGAAGGACTGCATCTCTTATTTATATTATTCACTAGAATTATACCATTCATTAGAATTGTTAACATTTTACATTTTAGAAATACTGGTCTGGATCCACTGTTACTAACTCTGGTATAAATCACAGTGGAGCCTGCACACGTAAAGCCGGTGTGAGGGAAGGGAAGGGAAGGGAAGGGGACTTGTGTAAGATGACTATTAACATGCCTTGGCCTGCATTTCTTTAGTCAGGGGCAAAAAAAATGAAAATCAACTTAGCTGAGACAAGAATGCTGGGAAGCAGTGATTTCTCCTTCATAAAGAGCTGGAGCACAGCTCTTAGGAGTGCAGCATTCAAATAAGAATCAGCATTTTAGCAGAAGACAAATGCACTAATCACGGTCATGAACACAGCTGAACTAAATGTCTCAGCAAAACCACTCAGTAATGGCATTAGTCATGATAAAGGAAATGAGTATTTTCAGGAGAGGACACACTCAAAGAATACAAACAGAATCCTTTGTGCCTGCTTCTGTGGAGGAATGATTCAGAGTATGTGTTTGAACAACTTGCTACTAAAATAGCAGTATGGTTCAAGACATCCTTTAAGGAAATGCGTCTGGAAGAGAAAGTGCTGGTCCATAAATTGTTTTTTAATTGTCCAGATGACCAATTCCTCTATCACCAAGCAGGAATAGTTGAGCAGAAAAAAGAAGGAATGGAATGATTACAGGAACAATAAGGTTATTTTTGAAGTGAATTGCAAAAAAAAAAAACCCAACAACCCTCTCTGTTTACCTTTAAGCATTCCTAAACTTCCCTTTATTAAAAAGTGACTGATGTAGCCTATACCCTCCGATGGTGTAAGGACATGACAAATAGGGCTTTGAGCCTATTTGTAAAGTAATCCACTTTTAACCACCTCTGCTTTACACACCGATCTTTTCTTCCAAGCACAAGCACTGTGTGAAGGAAGCACCAATGCAACCAAAGAGATTACATGAAGATTTAGCTGTAAAAATGCCTATAAATCATATCTTCTCTAAGCTCCATATCACATGGAAACGTATAACTTACTATGCAAGAACAAATTATATTAAAAGGGTGATAATTTTTCTTATTGTTTAAAATTTGGAAGCCCTACTTCCAACATGTTTCTAATACAAAAAAAGAAATAGACAATAGAAGAATTCTGCTGCTTTGGCCACTTATCTCAGTGACTTATAGCTGATGATGATTAGCCATACCACAAGTCTTTATTTCAAATGCAAAGTAAGATGTCTAGTGGTAGCTAATATCCCACAGTTTATGATTTTCTGCCTCGTGTTCTTTGATGTGTTACTGACCTCTAGTCGAGGAGCTCTGGAATTACAGGGCAGAGCCGCTCCCAAGTTCAGATGACATCTGAAGAACTATTTATCACAAAATGCTAACAAAGAAGTGAAAAGCTGGAGGACTTTTGCCTCTTCTCAGCTGTGGTCATGAGGAAGAGGCAATGCAAAGTGCAGACAAGCACTGTCTGTGTGAGGTTTGCATGTGAGATTTCATTTAAGAACACCACGTGTTTGCACTTCCTAGTTTTTAGCTTTACTGTCTTGTGACTCATCTAAACCCCTCAAGGAAAGGTGAAATATAATTGACATGCAATCAAGGACACGAAAAACTTTGAGAAAACCAAACCTGGCTACTGTTTCCAATTAATAAGTGTGAGAGAGAGAAAGGGAGAGATGCAAGAGATGTTGGAGCCTTAGGAAGCATGACAAGCACAGAAATTCCATCCTGTGCTACTAAAACCTTGCCACTAAACCCCATACAGCCCGAAAAGTGGACTGACATTAAGACACAGAGCACCAAGATAATTTTTTTCTATCAGAAAAGAGATCTTACTAATACACAGTTACCCCCTCAGGTGAGTCCCTTCAGCCCACTGGCTTCCTCTGGTAGCACCACTGGATGCACATGCCACAGTCCTCTGGCACCAGCTCAGCAAAGCATTTGAAACACGTACTTCGCTGTCACACTTAAGTGTTTTACCAAACAGGAATGTACTTAAGTGCACAGCTTCGTGCTTTTCCAGGTCAGGGGCTATCTGTATTTAATAAAGGTAAATGAAGGTTAGCACTTAATTTTTCACAGAGTGAATATTACAAGAATCCTTAGACGAGCCATCACTTAAAAAGGCAGTGAAAAATTCTGCTCTCACTTGTGTGGGTTTACATCAGAGGGAATATTATTGCTTTAACAGAGCAACACGGAACAAATACAGAAAATACTTGAGGTGTTTCCACCAAGTATTATCTTGGAAAAGAGTAACTGCAAGCAAGGGTAACACTTAAAGAAACAAACAACCCTCAAAAGAAATGAGGTTTTGCAAATTCTTAAAATATGAAAACCCATTTAAAGCAAACCCAACAGAGCTTCCCTGTCCAGAATGCTGTACCTCCAAAATAAATAGCTTTAATGTGTCCTAATCTTATTTCAGCAAAGAAAAGCTAAAGCTGGTGACAAGAAAATGATTATACTATCAAGTCCAATAAGCCAATCTATTTGTTTTTAACATCCCTGACCTTGATTTTGTTTAGTAAAACAAGGTATCCAAGTTTTCCAGCCAAGCAGATAAAGGAAAAAGATGAGTATCCCACAGCTGCATGTAGAGAGGGCTCCCTAAGTAATGGCTCACATCCTTCTTACTGCAAAATATCCAAGAGGGCTCAAGAAAAGAGCCCTGAAAACAGGAAAACGTGGGAAGTATTAGGCCAGGACATAGGTTCAATCAAGGGTAGATATTATACACTTCATACCTGCCAAGATGTGTCTTCTAGGAATTATATACTAATTCTATTATCAGGAAAGTATTTCAGAAAAGGCTTTGTTCTTTAAACCAGGAATAGCAAACGCAGAGATCAAACCAAACTTTTTCCAGACATGTGATTAATACTTGCCCTTTTACTAGGCAATTTGCTGGGAGAGAAAGCCCTGCTTAAAATTCACCACAGCCCTCCAGCCAGGGGAAGCACGTCTCTGGCTCTGCAGGGGCTGTGTAGCCTGGCTTTCCAGGGAGGAGGAGAAGGAGAGGGAGGAGTGTCCTGACAGTGGGATCGGGGTGAACCTGCAAGGCAGTACAACAAAGCGTGACGGTGGGGGGTACGAGGAGAAATAGAAGAAAAAGCTGCTGCTCCTTTCTGCAGACGAGAATTGCCACTAGCCTTTTCCAGTTGGGCACCTGCTCTTCAGGGCAGCATCACCTCGACTCAGGCTAGTTTGTGTCATCCAAAGACCACATTCAGAAAGCTTTGGGAAAGTGGAAACAGCCTCGGGTTAAAAGCACCAGATAAAGAATCAATGTTCCTTTAGACCCAAGTCTGCTCACAATTCCTGCCTGACCTTGAGTAAAAACCCCTTCCCTCCAGCCCGTAATCCTCCCACTGCCCCACTCACCTAGGCCAAGCACTGGGGCACAGACACTGCTCCGACGCCCTGCGGACGGAAGCGGCCTAAGCCCAGCTCCAGCCTTCAACACTGCACTAACGTGAGTAATTATTTGTGGAGCCAGATTAGAATTGGCATTTTTAATACCGTGGGAAGCTGCAGGAATTGGAGTTTTTCCATTACTTGCTCGTTGCCAATATTTTGAAGTTTCCCCGCAAGACAAAAATTACAGAAACCCCGTGTTTAAAAACCTGAACTGACACTTGTGAAATGAGCCATTTCATTTTGACAGAGGTGAGCGCTTCCCTTCTCAGGTCAAATTTTTTTGTTTTGACTTTATTGTTTTCACAAAGTAATTGCATTCTCATTTGCTATAATACCCTTCATATTATGTCAAAATTATGCAATATAATAAAAATTGAAATAAAATTGAAGCAGAGGCCCCGATCTTATCACAGCCAAACTTTTCAATAAAACTGTCACCAAAGCAATATCTCTACATAAGACACTTTGATTTAATCAAATAAACATTCTCCTGACAAAAAAAAAGACCACAGCCACATGATACTCATCCCTACAAAAGATGAATAGGCAAGACACTCCTAAAACTTGCAGTGGCACTTGCAGCCCAATATACCTGAAGCACAACCAGACTGACCTCAGCAGGCTGCCCGAGAGGAACCCAGCCCAGAGATCTATGGAACATTTACTGCGGGATGCCCATGGAGCACGTCCAAACCATTAGGAACATGTAATCTATAGGTAACTGCTCTTCAGTTACACAGTAAGGACTAAACTGGGAAGCTGCACCATGTGTATGACACACTAGAAATTAAAGACCTGCATTCTACTACAGCATCAGGACCAAAAGAAAAGACAAAGGGTTTGAATACCTGGGTGATGCCAAGTTGAGCGTACTTGGGACAGAGTCAGAACAGACTGTCCAGAGACAGATTTTCAGAAGTGTTTCAGTAACAAAGTGTAAGAGCTTGTGCAGTCAGTCCCAACATGTACAAAGGTTACAGATTTTACACCCAACGCACAGAAATAAACAGGAGCCGAAACAGGAAGATCCAAGTAGCCCTAAAACCAGAGATACATTTCCCTTTCCAGGGAAATCCTTAGACTTCTATTCTGTCTTCTTGCTGGTTCCTAATCTTTCAGGTCATGACTTGATACCTGTTTTCACTGTTCATTACATCTTACTGCTCCTTTCTCTGCTACATCAGTCCATTACCCCCCCTCCATGTCCAACTGCACCTACAGAAATATCACAAACCTTGGCATTTCCTCTCACTACTCAAACCTCCAAAGGGCCTTCACACACTGTTGGATTGAAATGTTCTTCTGCTACTCAGCACTGAGGCAAACGTTAAAGATAGAGGGAAAAGGGGTTTTTTTCCTGCTTCATATGGTGGATCTTGACATTGGCAGTCTATCTTCTTTCATAAGCAGAACTCCCACAGACTGTAAAAGGAGATCTGTGCGTGTAGGCAGAGAACATTGGAGTCAAGATCCACCCATGCGGATCTGAAGATAATTTTCATTAGCTAGGAAGTCAGACACAGGGGCATTAGAAGTTTTGACACAGAGTCATCTTAACTTGGCTGGGAGTTTCTGATGTGAAGAGCAAGGAGGTCTATAGCCTAGAAAACTGTAAACTGCTGGAAAACCTAGTTACCAAGAGGGCAATTTCATTCTTTATGTAGCGTTTCACATTTGAATGCTAAGTAATCACTAGAGGGGGGAAGGAAAAAATAATCCCACATTCAATAAAGGATCTCAGCTGCAACCACCAGGCACTTCCCAAATACAGCCTAAGCTTCTCCCTGAGCCTCTCCCTATCCTAAAGGTGTGAACATAAGCCAAGCACAGTGCCCTGTAAAAGCTGGGTGCTGACGACGATGCTATGGCCATTTTGCCAGCGGTGATACTGCTGCCTGCCAGGGAACACACACATGGACAAAGGGAAGTCAGCAACACCGTGACAGAAGCAGCATGTCTACATGCTACCCTTCACGCTGTGGAACACTCATTCCAGCAGGGAACTCCACTTGACCACCAGTACGCAGCAGCAAGTCACTAATACATCATTAACGTGCAACAGTGATTAATTAGGCAACATCTGACCAATTGCTGGGACACTCATCTGCCTTTGCCTGTCTCACCACACAAAAACATTTGCAACTCACTCAGACAGCTATTAATTCCACACGTCCCCCGTTTCCCGCAGCAAGCGCAGGCCAGAGCGGGGATTGCAATCTGTTGCATAGCACAGTGTGCAGCCACAGCACTTCCAGACACTCCAGTGTGCACAGCAGGCCTGAAATTAGACCCAAATCTTGCCTTTGCAAACAGCATGCTATAAACATTCAAGTAGAGTGTTACGAAGCACACCCAACTACTGAGCTGTTTTCATCTTTCAGATTCTTACTGCTCCTGCTTTGCACATAGCAGTATTTTTAGATTCATTTTAAAATCCTGATTTTAGGATGCCACTGAACACTAGGAACAGCGCCATGAGTTATGACTGACTGATGTACAGCTGTTCAGGGACCAAAATTTTAACTCCATTGGTTAATCACTCCTGCACATTAGCTTATTAACAGAGGCCTGTTTATTGACTCTGCTTTGTGCCAAGTGCCTACGACAGCTACTCCGGGGTCCCCAGTGAAATCTCCCCATACATGTACCACAGGTAACAATTCCTGCTGATGCAGCATCGTGCTGTTCTTCCAGCTGTTCTGGTGCCATCCTGAGAAATAGGGTCAGCGCTGGCATCTCATTTATTTCCTGATGCTTGGTTTGCATCCTCTTCCCTCTAGAGAGAGCACTGTTCACAGGAGCACTTTACTTTTATTGCTCCTGTTAAGCTCTTTTGTTCTCCAGTGGATGCTGCCCAGCCCAGCAAAGCCCACAGCTCTTCAAGGGGAGTGTCATTTTGGTTTGTGTGAATAAAAACTCTGCCTTCTCCCTTTTTCTCCACTGGTTTTGCTTTTTGCTCAACCAATTCCATAACAAAACTCACTCACACAGTGCTCACAAGGTCAAAGGTTGGGTTTTTTCCCTTCTTTCTGCCATGCCTCACTCGTCCTCAAAACATTATACCTCAACTCAGCAGCAGGCAGAAGAAAACAGCTCAGGTGGACAGCAGTCCTGCTCAGCAACCTGTGCAATTATTCAACAATGTCCTTGCCCTGAGCACGTGGATACCAGTCTTGATTCACTGGCTGTCAGAGACAATTCTGTTTCATGTCTCCCCGAAACATTACTGGATTTTGATTAAGGAAGGTCAAGGGCAGCTTTTCCCTTCCAATATAGTGACTTGAGGAAAAAAAATACTCATCACCTAGCACCAGGACTTTTATCTCCACTTGAAAATTAAATTGTCTGAACTGATGGGATGCTTAGGGCAGGGTACGTACAAGAATGTTTCGATGCAAATAAGTAAGTCCCCCCGAAAGGTATGGGGTTTGTTTTGTTTTTTAAACAGATGTTTTAGCAGGAGAATGAAACACAAAGCTCCAAGTCTAAGATAATACCCATTTGTCAGATCAATTTAAAATGTACATTGTATTACTGACCTAGCATACCAGAGATTTAGATTAATCTTTAATGCTTCAATACATCCCCTAAAATAACTTTCCCAATATTTGATTTTCCTTTGAAGGAAAGTGTGTCAGGGATATAATTAGCTCTAGCTGCAGACTCCAAACCTCTGCCTAGCACCATTCTCAATAAAACAGACCTTCAACCAGTGTGAAATTGGTAGAGCTACATTGAATCTGCTACACGCAGCTGCAGTATTTCACACTGGCTGAGGATCTCAGCATACAGGCATCAGCAAGGGGAAAGTACGTTCTCATCAGGATTATAATGCTGCAGAACACAGAGCATCTTGGGCTGAGTAAAACAAATGACAAGTTCATAAGAAATATATTCTTCTAATTGAGTTTAAGGCACTAAATAACCACTGTCTTCTAATAGAGAATCAGATTCATGGTGGGTATCTCCACATTAATTAGGAGTAAGACTGTCACATGGATTTTAATGAAACAAAGTTATGTCTGCGGCTTCTCTAAGATATTAAAGTCAATTTATCTGAGGAAGGCAAGTAATGGCTGGCTTTTTCTCTCTGTAGCAACAGTTCGCTGAGGAAGGTAGCAGGGGTTAGCACTGTCTGAACAAGCTCTTATCTGTTAAGGTACAAATTCCAACAGCCTCAATTACCAAGATGGAATTGCAGAAATCCAGCAGGCTGACAGAACACAACACAAATTACTGCTGTTGTGTAGAGTGTACCTAGAGCACAGTGTACCTCGTGGCTGTGAGCATAAAGGTACGGAGAGCACTTAAATAAAATAGCAAAGACATTTTTCTCAGATACAAGCTCCCAAACATATTTACCTTAATGCATTTGGCTATATGAAGTTTACTTACCGTCAGAGCTTGGGACAGCCAGTGTTCCACATCCTGCGTTGCGAAATGCCACACTGAAAACTGAAACTAAGTGGGCAGCTTTTAGCGATCCTAGCCCAAGAACACCAAAGCCACACTTAGGAATGCAAACATCCACATTTCTGCCACTGGGCATAAGGACCCTCAAGTGCACTGAGCAGCTGAAGCAACCACCACAACCAGCAAGGTAGGCAAGCTAAAGGTTTCCATCTTTCAGCTGTGGGGCATCATTAGACCAATCCTCATGGAAAACCGGAGAAGCACACTGGTGTTACCTTAACCCCTCAGACTTCAGTGCTGAAAGTTCTCCTTTTATAGGTAGCAATTAAGAATGCAGATCTCCTGTATGAAAAGCAGTGCCTCCAAACTGGACATTTAAAATAATTAAACTTTGAAAGAAACACACGAAGTTTCCCTTTTAGCTCTAGCTGGGAGGTAAGACTGATGACAGCCAACATCACAGTCCTTCACCACTATCAAACGTCTCCTTGAAAACTCCAGCCTCTGGCCTCCTCCTAGGTAAAGAGGACAGGACTTGTTTATTGACATACATTCTCTGCACAACCTCTTAAACACAGATGTTCCTCTTTTTCCACCTTTCCCACCACCAGTTTCAGCACAGATAATGAAATTTAACTCTTAAGCAAGCCATTACAGAACAGAAAACCACACAGATGCTTCACAGTACGGGCCAGCATTCCCTATGTGGCCTTTTCAGAAGCACTGAGAGCTTGCTCAAAAACACAACTGCAGAAGTTCACTCTACTTCAATGTAGTAAGGACTGTAACAAGACAGAGGCAATAGCTAGTATTTTGATACAAACAGGATTTTAATTCAATCACAGAATCATAGAATCCAAGTGTTTTCTGTACAACAGAAAGGTTTTATACAAAAAAGGAAGCATTAACTTCAGTTGCAAGAACAGGCACAAATAAGTTTCTGAGCCCTAGTGCTTCAGGAAGGCAAGAAGTTTTTGGAAAAGAATACCATGTGCAGCATTGTTATAGATGTTATAATCCTGGTTCGGATCAGTCTCTACCATGTACAACTCTCCTGCATGGACATCCTCAAAGTTCGCACTGAAGTTGTTCGGATTAAACCCAACCCATAGAGTATACCTGTAGTCAACTGTACGCATGGAGTAGCCCATGATTCTGATGTCTTTCAGCTTGGGTTTGTCAGAGTTCCACTGAGGAGTGTCTGCAGGCCGGGGATACTGGCTGAGAGCAACAGGCTCTTCATTAACACACCCATCTGTGTCCTCACAGCCATCCTTCTCTTCCTCCACTTTCCCTCTGGAGGCGTTAAAATACCGGACAATGCTTGTGCCCTCAGTGCACAGCGCAACATGAAACGAGGCCTTGGGGCACACAGGAGGAACCTGCAGGCCAGCGAGTTCAGCAAGTGTGGGAAAGAGAGACACGAGTTCAACAACTCGTTTGCTTTGCCCTAGAAGAAACACCAAAACAGAAGTGATGGAACACGATGGTTTGACAGACACCAATCGAACATTTCAGAAACTTATGCTGATAGTTCAGTTGGTGTTTTATTCAAAGTACTTTGCACTGGATTTGAGAGGTAAAAACTCAAGGCTAATCAAGGTGTAGCAGTTAGCTCTGAAGGTGCCAGTCTCTGCCTTTATCATGTACTTTTAAGAAGAGAATTTTTGCACTGATGTTTCTCAAATGCACAGCATTCAACACAATAATGTTCATTACTTGGAAAAAGAACACTTCAGAAACACAAAGCAAATTCCAGTGTCAATGGCTTAACACAAGCCTGCCTGCATCAAAACAGTTTCCAATGCCACCATTTTAAGTACAGATGCTACACAGAGAACGTTTTCTAATCACTGTTAGAAAGACAGCAGCCACCACCACAAAAGATAGGTCAAGATTCCTTTTAAGCATCTACATCACACAAAAATAAATTGCCTGCTGTGTTAACGCAGACATCTAGCTGTTTCCACTAAAGCAGATCTAACCAAAGCACTAGTTTGCATTCAAGGATTCCTTTCCCCATCTTGTTCCTTATCAGCACAAGCAGCACAGTCAAGGACACTGACTCAAGCTGCCTGCAGGCAAAGTATCGCTACATCACTGCTGCTTCTTTACACAAACCCACTGCAAACAAAAAATAAGTGTTGGAAACTTACCTTGAGGTACCAAGCCTAAAGTATGGCTAAAAGGGTCGAGGTAGGGGAAGAGCCTTTCTCCTTGTCTAACAGAGGAAGCCATCATTCCTGGTACATAAAACATCAGTGGCACACGGGTAGCAACATCAAAGTTGCTGTATTTTGCCCATTCACCGTGTTCTCCCAGGGACCATCCTAGACGACAAAGAACACAATTCAGAGCAGGTGCTGGGTCCTAATTTAGTAGTTATTTCTTTTTCACTGTAAATTGACTCTGGCTGTTGAGTCCACTAGTCTGTTATCAAGGTTATATTGAGGCAAGTAACAATCTGTATTTAAATATAACGAGATTTTTCACTAATGTGGAAGCTATTTCAGCAGCCACCTAAACCTTGAAACTTAATACCCTTATTAAGGAAATAATCACTCATTTCCTTATTTCCCCTACTCTAGATTAGGCTAAGGAAAACAGTGTTACAGCAGCAGAAAAGGGGAACTGGGGTGTCGTGCTGCCTGCAAGAGTCTCCAAATCAAATCCACAAAGCATTCATTTAAGTTCTGACCAGCTGCCAGCTCTCCAATACTCCTGTTAACGCTGTAACTGCACAACCCTCAGAGCCAAGGCTGCTGTCTATGCCAGACCACCAGATCAGGACATTACCCCTGAGGAAGCAATAGAGATCAAAATTCTTTAGCTCTCCTCTTCCTCTTGGAAGAGATGCCAACATGACTTCCTTTCAGGCAGATTTATAGCTGACTTCAGTTTGGAGGAAGACAAAGGAGCTCTATGACAGCTATGTTAACACACAGGTTTTCTGGATCACTTTGCTAGCCATGGTATTGCAAACATCATCAGTTCACAGCTAACCACAGCAAGGAAAAGAGGAATTTGCTTTACAACCGAAAGTCCAAGTCAAAGCAGCAAGTCATAAGGAACATCTTGAGTGACTTTAGTACCAGAAATGTTAATACCATTGTTCCACAACTCATAAGGGCTCATTTATACACACTCACAGAAGTCAAGCCAAATTAACTAAATGTGACTTGAAACTGATTTAGTTAAGCCATATCCTAACTGTTGTAAATCAGCTAAGCCACTCTCCTACTAAAGGGATCACAGGAGGTTTATGTCAGTGAACATTAGAATATTGAAACAAACATTAAATGCTTGAGGTATTTGTCCCATGATTCAAGTTTATTTTTTTACCACCAGGATCCACGGTGTGAAAGGCCTCAGTTACGAGGGGGGAGCCATACTGCTATCAGTCTAGATGCTCTGCAAGCAGCACTGACAAGTGCACGAAACACACTTCAGCAGTTAATGAGAAGCCTGTCATCCACTGTACCATATGGCTCTCTACAAATTGTAAGGGGGGAGGAATGGTCCCTGTCCTTTCACAGTACTGTTCCCAGCAGGAATCACTCCTTGGGTAAGAGGTGGGAACACAGCAAGCTCAGCCCAGTGTCCTGGCAGCCTGGTTCCTCACTCACTAGCAAACCCCCAACCAGATTAAAGAGAGGTGCCTGCAGGGGAACAGAGCTGTGCAGCCACAAAGCCCCGTGTCAGTCCATTAATTGGAGACAGACTACCCAGATATACAAGGACAGGTACCTCTGCTGTACGTTACACCAACACACCCTGATAAACAGGCCAGCACTGAGTTATGCAACTAAGTTATTTGCAGAGAGCTGGAGGAAGATTTCAAGGCTTACCATGGTCAGCAGTAAAAACTACTATTGTGTTATTGGAGAGTCCTACATCATCCAAAGCATTCAAGAGCAGGCCAACCTGCATATCCAGGTAAGAAACTGCTGCATAATAGCTCTGATGAATCTGCCGCTGCGAGTTCAAAGAGAAGAGGTGAGAAGAACTTAGCTTTTCCCCAGACACACACAGGAGAACCAGTGCATGGCTGCACAGGTTAAGGAACTGAGGGATTTTACTGGTAAAGCTTTATTTTTTAATTGCCTGTAGCCTGACTGACATCCTAGAAAAGATAAACAGGGAGGGGGCAGTTAAAAAGTTTCTCTCTTCCCTGAATTTTTCAGGCAAAATGTTAGAAACCAGTTATGCTTCTCCCAGGGTCCAGCCAGTGCACCTCATCTTGCCTGAAGCACTAAAGTCAAGGAAATGCTTGTAAAAGAAGATTGACTGAGTGGTGGTTTGAAACAAACAGATTCAGATAACAAGACCAAACTCAACACTGGTGGCTGATACATTCCCTTACACACAGAGGAACATACTAATATCGCTAGTTGGTGGCTGATCTCTTCTTCCTTAACCCCCCAGCCTGACTGCAGGTACAGTGAAGGTTTGCCTACAAAGCTGGAGGTGACAGCATGCAAGGCAGGGAATTCACAGTATTTGCAAACCATCAGTTGCTGAATACCTGGGAGCAACTAAGAGCAGCCAGCAGCTCCCTTTGCATTTGCACAAGTTAAGGCAGTTTGATTTCAGTGCCCTGCACTGACAGCTTACCTGGAAGTCATCTGGAAGTGGTCCATAAGGAAAACTAACGTTTAATGCTTTCACATCATCCCTCTGTCTGATGTCTGTCCAGGGGTTGTACGCCACAGCAGGCAGTCTCGTAGGCACCCAGGGATCTGGGGCTAGTGTGATGTTTTCCAAGGGGTACAACTTGAGAAATTCCTTTACAGCACAAGCACACAAAGAATGCCCTCACTTCTAAGGCACACTGTAAACTTTGTGGTGTAAAGCAGCAACCATTTCCCCTTGCATAGGCCTTTAAAATATTCTTCTACTTTACAAGGCTCCACCCTCCCCCAGGCTGTAAAAGGCAGCAATACTACACCAGTCACTACACAACACTGTACCAGTCAGCCCCAAACAATTCCTGAAAAGTACTGAGGAGGTAAGGACCTAAAACCAGCCTCCTGCATCTCAAAGCAACGCTGAAATACAAGGTCCAACATCACTTCCTCTGAACAGTTAGGAGTTCTGCCACTAACTCAAACAAGGAATGGAGTACAAGATCTTCTGAGGCCTCATTATGTCTCCATCATTGTACTCCACCAAGCCAAACACCATCTCCATGCTATAGCAGTCTCTGTTACAGTGGTGGAAGCCTGGCTTTCAACTGAGTTCATTCTTGTTCAACACTGAAACACAACACAGGCAACTGCTAAAGTAACACCAAACCAAGGCTGTTTTTTAGCTTGTTTACAGAAATGGCAGCAATAAAGCATTTGTGGAAACAGCTTTGAGAAGCAAAAGCAATGTTGGTTGGAGTTCCTTTCCCTTCAGGCTCCAGTTTCCTCACCTGTGGGTACCTCAGTGGGATATGTGGTTTGTGGTAACCGACAGCCAGGAAGAATTTTTGCTGGTTGGTTTTCATACCATTCAGTAAGCGTATGGCTTCTTCAGTGCTCTGAATATCAGGCAGCGTACTGCTGGGCATTTCTGTCACATTCACTGGGCACACTAAGTTAGCATAAAGTTTTCCATCTTTTCCCCTACAAGTCTTAAAAAAATAAAATAAGAAAAAATATACTTAAGTTACTTCTGTAAAAACAAAGAAATCCTCTGTTCCATAGCTTTCAGACCTGTTTGTTTCTCAATCCTTCCACCAAGAAAGGACTGCAGATTGGATTTCACAATTCCTATGAGCACTAAAGGTGCTGGGTACATTGATGACTGAGCAGGCACCTTCAGGATTTGAAGAATGCAACTTCCATGTCTACGGAAAAGCAGAATCCTCCCTTAAGTTGGGCAGAAGATTAAACAATCTCATGAGAAAACACGCAGCTTCCATGATGAATAGAATCCCTGACTGGCAAGAAGGCAGAAGCTGGTTACACTATACACAGGTATTTTTACTCCTCCTCATCCCAAGAACTCACAGAAACCTGCCTGGTAGCTACTGGCTTAGCTCCTGAGCAAATGCCAGCAGTGACTGATGTATAATCAGTGAAGAAAGGTAAATTAAACTCAACAGTTGCCAGGAAAAGGTGGCCTCAGCAGGGTGTTTGGGAGAGTTGCTAAATGAACATAAAGAGAAGTATGTCATGGATGCAAACACTGCTGTTGCTAAAGCCAGTCTTTTTCAGCAGCAAATGGATGAACAAAGCATTGCCAGGGCTGTAGCCTCATGGCTGGAGCTCCTAGATCTGCAGGGTGTAGGCTCCAGCACACAATGATACCGCAATGTTTGCATAAACGTAAAGCAGATTCTCCTGGGCCACACTTAGGAGCAACAGATATTCTAGAAAACTCAATCAGATTATAACATTTCATACTGTTTAAAGATTACTCTAATTATGACCTCCAGCCACTCACTTCTGAGCTCTTTTGTCAACTGAAGTTCACCAAGCCCATCGACAATGTTTTGTCACTTCCTAAGCAGAGTGAGGTTAGCAGGGAAGTCAGCAACTGCACTTTTCAGATAAAGGAATTCATGACCTAGACACAAATTAAGATCACTCTTTCTTGCAAGTACTTTTGTATCTCAGTAACTTAAATTTCCAAATACTAATTTAGAAATTCTTAACACATCTGCAGGATGGCACATGCCTGTGGATAGTGTAACTGCACAAGTTTGTGGTCTCAAAACCCAATGAGTACGTAAACCCCTTTTTGGTTAGGGTCCCACAAGTAACCCTCACCTTATCGTTTTCGTATTTTTCAGTTGAAGGATGAAAGGGTGGAATGGACCAACTGTATGGATAGTCATCACTGTAATTGGATGAAACCCCTGAAAAAGAGATTAGAAATGCTCAAACAGTTCCCTGAACCAGGAAGAGCTCTAACACAAGTTTAACTTGTTTTCAGGGGTTTGGGTTTCTTGTTTTTGCTTTAATATGCTAAATGAAGAAACACTGAAATTATCTTTGACAACTGAGAAAAAGAAAAGCAAAAAATAAAAAGTTTAAGTCAGACACTTTCCCTTGAAATACACCTTTTACTGGCACAGGAGACTCAAGACTCTTGAAGAGCCTTACTTCAGGGAACAGTAAAAAAAAAACACCACCAAAAAATGCCAGGATGTGTAACAGTCTCCATGCACATCCCTAATTAGCTTTACTACCAACTGAAAGTTCATAGATATACACAAGTTTAGTTCTGGGGTAAAGAACTATCAAAAAGAGGGTCAGTATTACAGTATTTGTCAACTCAGCAGTGTTATGCTTTTTAAATGGTGAACTCATTTCCTATTTAACTGGTAGTATTAATCACAGTTTCTGTATCTCCTGAGCCAGCCAGCCTATTATGAAACATGAAACATGCTTATGCAGAACTAAGACAGTAATTTCGTCTTCAGCAGGTACCTAACTTCCAGACATATTTTCAGAATGTTAGACATTTATTCCCACAATCCCTAGACAAGATGTGAAAATATTCATTAGAGAAGAGTCATCTAATATATTCATCTCTAATGTCTTAAGACTTAAAATTAAGGTTTAAAGACAACCTACAATCATGGTATAATCTGGCTCATGATTATGATTTAGGTTGTCAATATAAGCAAGAATCACACAGTTGATTCTCACAGATTTTACATATGAGTATATACACATTATGACAATTCCATCCATACCAGGATGAAAAACCTTCCCCACAGACATGGTCACATAGCCATTCTCCTTGAAATACTGGGGCATCGTGGAGTAGTTTCCTGCATGCACTCTCCAGTAGCTGTAGAAATCATACAGTCGGGTTGTATCAGGTCTGCGTCCAGTGAGAAACGACACTCGACTGGGAGCACATATGGCCTGCTGAGGGGAGACACAGCCAAAAAGAGAATAAATATGGAATACAAAGCAAAACACACACATGATCTGACTTAGGTGTAGCTGGGCAAAATATCTGAAGGCTCAGGACTGCAGTGAAAGTGTTTCATATCACTACAAGCTGGAATAAACAGCATCTATCAACTGCAAGCTTTTGGCAAGACATCCGCTCACCTACCTGTATTTTTTCCTGAAATGACCAATCCCTAAGCCCCAAAAAGCTTTGGTTATGCAGCTAGTAGTGAGAGGAGAAAAAAAAAGTCAGTTTGTGTTAAGGACAGTGCTTTTGAAAGCTAGTAGCTCACACAGAATTAAGTAGAAGTGACAGATGGACTGGGCTGACAAAAGCCCGAAGTCTACTTGATCTGGACTGCCTTAAGAATAACTAAGAGGACAAACATGTGGAAGGTCCAGGTTATGGTCCAAAGGCCTCACCAATTCCATTTTTAGACTGGAAAGAGCCAAGAGTTACTGCTTAAAAGTCCTAATATCTAGTCAGAATTAGACTTGAATTTCTAGTATCTCAGCATAGAGGAATTTGGGAACGCAGGCACCCTATGCAAAGTATTCAAGTGAAGAGCAATTAATGAGATTTTGACTCCTGAGGGTTTAAGAGTGATGCGTGGCACACAAGCTGCCCCTTCATAAAATATTTTCTTTTCATCAAAAGAAAAAAATCAAAAGGAAAAGAATCTTTTACAAACAGTAGAAAAATATTTCTAATTTAGTAAAGCAGCATTTACAAAAAAATCCTTGAGTGACATTGCACTTCTCCAAGGGCTACACAAATACCATCATTCAAGTGCCCTGTTTTCATTTCTCACCTCAGTAAAGCTCATACAGTACAGTTCAGCCCAAATATTCATCTTTTTACTAGAAACACTTAAGGTTAATAAACACTTTTTCCAGTGGTCAGCCTAACACCTACTGTGCTAAGACCAGTAATTATTTTGCAGGCAGAAGGCATTTTGCCAGTGTTTTCTCTCACCTGTGCGTACGCATTGCTGAACACAACGCTTCGGGAAGCAAGTTGGTCGATGTTTGGAGATCTCACAAGCTTGTCTCCGTAACAGCCCAGAACAGGACGCAGATCATCCACAACTATGAACAGCACATTCATGCCATCTATAGAGAAGGGAATTAGGAATATGTTAGCTTCAGCTCAAATAAGTAGAGACTACTTTAAGCAGACGTATCAGTTTTTAACGCCACAAGAACATCTAGTATCTTTGTAAGGAAATGTAAGCACTGGGATTAATGTCTGCAACACTTAGAAATCCTGATTTGGCCTAGCCAACCCCATAGTGCTTTTCACCTCCCCTCGCCTACCTTGCTCAGCTGCCTTCAGCTGGCTACAGAAAGGGGGTGGGAGACATATTTTATAGCGCTGCCAGGGGTAAAACTCAGCCGCCGCTTGTTATATAACCCTGCTCCGAGGCGATCAAGCACTTTAAAAAGCTGATCGCGCATGTACGTCTCAGACCGCCCTCCCGACGAGACAGCCGTGCCACGGCCCGCACCCTGCCAGGCGGCAGGCCGAGCCACGCCAAAGCACGAACTGCCGGGGCCCGGCGGCTTCCTGCGAGCAGCTGCGGGGACGGGACAGAGCGGGCCCGGCCCGGCCCTGCCGGGAGAACGAACCCCGCCCGGAGCCCCGCCGCACCTCCGGGCCCCGCTGCCGTCCCGCGGGTGTGGGGCAGATGGGTCGCTGCCGCCGCCGGGGCGAACGCTGGGGGCAGAAGCCCCAGTAGGCAAAGCCAAACGATTGCACGGCGCCGGGCTGTCACGGCCATGTCCCGAGCAAGCGGCAAGCACAGCCGAGCCCGCTTAAAACCCTCCCCGGAGGCGGAGCTCCGGTGCAGGGCCACTGACGGGCTTTAACCCTCCCGACCCCACCGGCTCCGCCGCCGGCGGAAAGGTGCCGTTTCCCCAGGCCGCCACACGGCGGCGCCATGGCCCCGCGCAGGAGCCCCAGTCCCTACTGAGGGCGGCTGCGGAGGGTTGGGAGCCGGCAGCCCAGGCCGGGGGGAGCCGCAGAGAAAGCGGGGAGGCAGCGCGTCAGAGCGGGGCGCTGCAGCCGCTGCCGAGGCAGCGCAGCTGGGCGGAGGAGCTCGGCGCTTGCCGCAGCTGCTCCCTGGGGAAGGGGATGCCTAATGTCTTCTGACGGCTGTTTCCTTCTCCTGCGAATAGCGTCGGGGAACGAGGAAATCCGGGTTTAGTAATTCGGTGAAGCTGTCTCAGAGTCAGGTTTTACCTTAATCCTGTTTGTTAATCAGTTCTACAGCCAGTTAACACTCTTGTTCTCTAAACAAACGCACTTTCCAGCTACCTCAGGACCCAGCGAGGTCTGGTTGGTGCTGGCTGGCAGTGAGCATGCATGCTCTGCGTGCAGGTGTCAGTACTTCTGCCGCGGACTTACCATTTGTGAGACGTGAGCCTCATCTGGGTCCCTCCGCCATTCACCGGTGCCCGGGCTGCCTGTTGGGACCCGGCAGGCAGGGCCTTGCTTTCCAGACAACCCACCCTTTGGGTTTCTTTCTTTTCAGCTTGGCTGTGGCAGGGGCCTGTGGTGCCAGAAGGGAAGAGCAAAGTTCTGAGCATGTTTTTGACCAATCTTTCCAAGATGAGGCTTGCCTTCAGCAGACAGAAAAGCTGCATGCTGTTCCCCTGCCTGTAGTATTAAAAATTTCAAAAGAACTAACGTTAAAAAAGCTCTGAAATTTGATGTGGTTTCTATCTTTAATTGTAGAAGACAGAATAGATTTATTGCCAGCATTCCTGTGCAACATAAAGCCACTATTAACTATACAGATGTTTCCCAATCCACCACTGTAAGGTTACTGAAAACCAAGATGGTATAATAAGGCTGCTCACAAAATGATTATAAACTAATTAAAATACCATAACTATGTAGTCTTAAACATTTAACAAGCAAGTAAAATGATGACAAATGCAGACAACTTTTCACTCGCACATGAAAACCACTATGGCAGTGGTATCTGTGATGGCCTATGGATTTTTTAGGTTTAGCAAGTATTAGGTTCTGCTTTGACTACAACTGGCAGATAACAGTGAAACATGCTGGCAAATATCAATATCTTTCCAATTAGACTATTTTTAAAAATGGGGAAAAAACCTCCATGTACAGAAAAGCAAAGCATCTCTAATGGGATCTGTAATATTACCCGTGCTTCAGGACTCTATTGGTGGCTCTTTCTCATCAAAATTAAAATGTTGGCAGCATGAGTTCTGAGACAGAAATGCCATAATTCATCACCATTTTTATACTGAGGACTAGCATTTGGAAAGAGAATCGATAGCTGATATGAAAAGTTCACAGGCAGGCAGGCAGGAGATTAGTCCCTCTGTGCCGCTGGGCTGGTGCAAATTGTGGTATTTCTGCAACTCTGAAGTTATCTGCACTAAGAGAAATCACCATGAAAATAGCCTTACTGCCCAGACTTTTCTAGTTGTTCCTCTTTCCCCCCAACTCTCCCCCCCCTAAATCTTATTCAAAGGGAACATAAAGATTTTGAAGGCTTGCCTGGGATTTCTGCACACCCTGTCACTTTCTCAGAGACAAGACAGTAGATTTACCAGACACAATTAATTCACAACATGTCCAATGCATGAATAGCAAAAACCATGAACAAAGCTTGATGCCTTCTTGACATGATGGACATACGGCACATGTGCATATCACCTGAAGAACACACCTGCTAAGCCAGGCTCTCCCCAGGTAGGATGGATCTCCTGGATTCTTGTTGTGTTGGTGGTTCGTACAGCATCTCCAATACATGCAAGCCACACACACTTTCTCTAAACTATTACAGTGAAGTTTATTTTCATGTGGATCTTATGCTTCCTTTCTACACACATCAGAAATGCTTGAATCAAATTAAGAACCCCATTAGTGCACATTCAGTTCCTACAGTGTACATGGCATGCAACCAGATTATGCATATTATTCAGTGTATTTGATGATTGCCTATTTTGGAATTAATTTTGTGTGTAAGCAGTGTATCTCACAGGTATCACAACTCTCCTAGCACAGATCAGCTGCTGGAAATGTATCAAACACTGCACCCCCAAGTGGCACTGCTCTTCATTTGAAGACTTTTAATGGAAAAAGGCAAGGAATTATTTTGCTACTGCACATGCATTTGATTACCATAATGCTTGCCTCTCTCAAATGCAAATACGTTAAGTGGTACTTGATATGGGTTTCCTGGTTTGCCTCACATGAGGGTTTAGCAATCATCTTGCATTCGGTCCACTAGAAGAATAAATTGCACAGAAAAATTGTTTTTCAAACAGCACACAAGTTCTGATGCTAAAAAGCAAATTGGGATGATGCCAGGTGAATGACTGCAGACAATGAAATCACAGCTCTAATGGTATGCCTTTGACAAACTGGTCCCACAACTTGGATGTCCACTCCACCCCGGATGTGCAAGCATCTGAGCTGCCTGGCATGCAGCTCCTGAACTAAACCACTGCTGCTGTATTGGGTGACATGAGTCAGGAGGGTAATAGGGAAGTGTCGAGTGTTCCCCGCGTCCTAATCCAGATCTTGGGAAACTTTTAGGTCCAGGGGCTTCGAAAGAGCGGGACGGCGCTAGGAATCAGACCGCACACCAATGTGGCTAAAAGCAGTCAGTCCGTTTATTCTACAGAGCAGCGTGATTATATACTCTCTAGCAAGCTTAACAAAGCATGGCTGGGAACCGCGGGGAGAAGAAATTAAAAACAGTGAAAGCGATAGAGTGGACACCTGTGCAAGGCCTGTATCTTATCTTGTCTCAGAGGAATGTTTCAGAATTAGGAGCTTCTATTCACAGCCCATACTCCTTAACCCATTATCTGACTTTGCTGCTAGCTCCACATTCCTTTAAAGTGATATTTCATTCGGGCTGTTTTGTTCGCAGGGATAGAGAGTGGGAATATGTGGCCGTTCTCACAGAGCCATTTCTCCACAGTTCCCTCTTTTTCTTTTTGTGCAAACAAAACAGCTGAAGACAAGGCCTCGCTCAGAAGTCTCTTAAGAATCTGTATAATGCAAGGAATAACAGTTAAGATCAGCAAAATAACTATCAATATAATTAACACACCCTTTAACATGTCTCTAACCCACCCAATTATTCCCCATTTGTTAAACCATCCATCGAGCCAGCTACCCTCATATCTCAGTTTTGCCAGCTGGCTTTGCAATGTTGCAATACTTTGATGGATCAATTCTGAATGGTCTGACAAATTCACGCAGCACATACCCTCAAAATCTTCACAACCATGAGCTAGGAGTAAGAAATATATTGCAGCCCGATTTTGAAGAGTAGCATGTCTAATGCTATCCATGTCAGTTAGCAAACCACTTCATGCAATGGGTGTAGCATTAGTTTGCTTACTCAGCCAACAGCCCAATTTCGTTAGTTTTTTTAGAGTAGCAGCAGAAGCCACTCCCTGGGCTAGTATTGATGATGCTATTATTTCTGCGGGTCCCCGAAATGTTACCTGGTCATCATAGTCCTTCTCAAATTTGTGAATGCTTCTATGCACTCGTCCTCTTAATTTACGTTGTTTCGCATGTATCATGGCCAAATTAGGAGTCAGCAAAGTGAGACAACCAAGACTGCAGAGGGCACCATTCAAACATGATGGAATTCCACTCCAGGCTCGGTCTCCACATATCAAAAAGATGCCAGGAGGCAACATGAGCGGTATGGCTGATGATTGGGAAATATTTGGACTCGTATAACCACACCAAGCAGCAGCATTACGATATATACTAAGCATAGCGTTAACATTCTGACCTCTACGAGTAATGCTATAAGTATAATTAAAATATATACAAGCATCCATCACCACAGAGTCCCATAGTGTTAACCCCTGAGGTTCCTGTGTCTGCTGCGGAAGATGGAGTAGCCACAGAAAGACACAGTGTATTTTGACCAGTGATGTTTGCAGGGGTTACCCATACATTCTGCTTTGGCTGAGCAATTACCCAGGCCTGATTATATGGGGGTCAGCAATAAATCTGGATGGGCCACGAAACCCATTCCTCTCAATTCCCCTTTTTTGTTTATGGACCAGCCAGATTTTTGCAAAAGGTGTTATCCATCCTGTAAGAGAAACACTGTGACATACATAGCAAAAATAACTAGCAAAAGCATAAGTCCTTATTTAACTATATTTAAAAGCCATCCTATAAACAAAAAGCCATACTATAAAATGTGACAAGCGAAAAACTGCTAATTAAAACGAGTTTTGATAAGCATATCTTCTAGCTAAACATTGTTAGTTTACCTTTGATGTCTAAAAGTTATCTGCACACCTGCTGTGTTTTGGCCTTCTTATTACGGCTGGTTCTTCACATATTCACTTACTTCCAAATAACTTCTCACAACTCCTTGGTTTAAGGCAGTCTGTCCACCTGCCTTCAAGGCCACTACATTTTGAAAATGTGATTACCAAATACCTCTCAGCATGAGTACTTTTCCTGTCTCGTGGGAACTCAAGGATACTGTCGGGGCCTGTGTCTGTGTGAGGAGAGCCAGGCCGCCGGCAGGCCTGCTGTCCTCCTTGACAATGTTTTTTTTTTTCTTTTAGTATCTGCGTTTCAAAAACTGCTTTTAGAGGTCCCTGCAAGGGCCCTTTGCAGAAAGCTCAATAAGCATGGCAGTAAGACATGTACCATAATTGTCAAATCCAATAACCCAAATTTCACCACTGACAATATCCATCCTGAAATTTCCCACTCGTGAAACCAATTGTCTGATCCAAACAATCCATTTTCTTGTTGTATCTTTTGTGTTTGATCTATTAATTTCTGAATGCTCGCATGAATTGACTGAGAGTGGTCAGCCAGATTCTTTGTTTGCTTTGCCAATCAGTAGTGTCAGAGGTGCAGATAACATCAACCTCACACAGTCTGTGATCTTAGGCTGTGCAGAAATCACTATTTCCCTACTTTTCATTTACCACAAATACATGCATATCTCAAAGACTGTTAGATGGTTCAAAATGTCCCACAGCAAAACTCATAGTCCACTGTGGCTGCAGTTGGAACACTTGACTTTGGTTACTGTGATTAGGATCCCGTCCTGGTTCATGCAAGCTTGATTTCTTCTGGATCCATAGCTTTATCCACGTCGCTGGGTCCCACTTGGTTCCCGTATCTGTAATGACACAGGCAGATCTCCTTCCCCAAGTTAGTACCTGCAACTTCATTTCTTTAACTTTTTTTTTTTTTTTTTTTTTTTTTTTTAAACCTACTGCTTGTTTCACCGTTGAAGGTACCAAACTGTTCTGTGGCAGACATAAATAGTTCAAAACGTAAAGAGCTTTGTTTAATCAATCAGCCGGAGAGATACCCTTCTCTCCCCGTTTTTGTTTGTGAAGCAAACGCTTGAGAGTTTGATTCATACGTTTCACTATGGCTTTGCACGAGGATTGCTGACAATCCAGGCACAACTGTACAATCCCTTTAGCCTCAGCAACCAACAAGTGGTATTGTCATTGAAGTACCTTAGCAGATTGGTTAAGAAAAATGCATGCAACTTCTGAGCTCGTGCAAAGCGTCTGCTGAGGGAGCAGCCCAGGCCGGTGCTAGCAGCCTGTCTGCTCTCTGGTTTCTGTCTGCTAGACCTTGAGTTAGTCAGTTAGCTCAGTGTGGCTGCAAATATGGGTAGTAAAATGCTGATGCACAATACCACACAATAATCTAATCCAGTTAATATTTCCAAGCAACTTTTGAACACCATTTAATGTGCTAACCTCAGCTTTGATTTCAATCCTCTGAGGTGTTACGGTACTTTTATCAATCTGTCAGTCCAAATATTTCCATACTGTCTTCTTTTGAATTTTCTGTAATCTGTAACCCCTTGCTTTTCAAATGCACTGTTAACTCAAGAATCAAACTTTCAATATCCAAGTTATTTCCCACAATCAATATCTCATCCATGTAACGATAAAAGATCAGATCAGGATGCCTTTTTCGTACTGGAGCAAGTGCCTGTGGTACGTAAGTCTGGCACATAGTTGGTGAATTTTTTATGCCTTGTGGGAGCGCACCCAGTGATGCCTTTTGAAAAAAAAACCCAATCTTTTAAAAATTTTGGCATGTTCCACAGACTTGTGGAAGGTTTGATATGACCCTTAGTCTAGTGCACCTGTATTAAATCTTTTAAGTGGGCAATTTTTTTTCTTGAATAAGCAAACATTAATCAGCCCAAATGAGGATTTATGTTTTCCAGGTTAAATTCTTAAAGTAAGCTTCCCACTTTCAATGGTCGCTATCAAAAATCCTTTTGCTCAGTAACCAGCCTTGCTCTCAGTGGATAAACTCATCCCTGACCCTATAGCACATATGCTGCAAACCAATGCATCAGACAAACAACAGTGCAAGATGCAAATTGTCACATCCAGTCCGTATGGGTGGGTGGGTTGGGGGGGGTGGGGGGGCAGTTCTCCCACTTCTACAGCAATTCTGTCAAGGCACCTGGCTGTGCGGCACGTTGTCACGGGTCACGGCTGCTGCCCAGCACCATTCTCCCCCCACTGTGAACCACAGCGTGACCCCGGTAGTCACTGTGACTGAGCCCTGCATGAGTGCTAGGACCCTGTTCCATCCACCTCCCACCGGCCTGCTATCAACGTTCTTTTCTCCACCACCCGCTCGTCCCCACATAAACTTTTCCCTGGTAATTTTCACGATTATGTAGGAATCAAAATACCCTGGTTTAACCATTTTTCCCGCTCTGACGCCACCTTACGTGCCCAGGCTCCGATGAGCAGTCTCTGCAGTCTCTTGGGCGTCAGGAGATGTACTGATGATGTTTGTCGGGCGGTGGGTGTAGATACAAAATGTGTCCCTGATCCGATGGTTGTCGAAGCCGATAATTGCCCATGGCCGTAGGTGTCCTGTGTCCTGTCCTTAGGTTTCTTGTCTGTGGGCATAGGTTCCTTGTCCGTGCCGTAGTAGGTGATTCTTCGTGTCGGTAGTGTCTGGGTGGGTGGGTGGGCAATTCTGCAAACCCTTTCACAGCAGGGCAAGCCGTTGCCGCAAATGCCTGCTCCGCTTTCATGTTTTCCAGCTTTTCAAAGACAAGCTGAAGTTTTAGATGGCAGTTAACATTTTCGACTGCGTCACGGGCTCTTTTAGGCTCAGTAAAAGTTAGAGGTGAATAGATATTTAAAGGCAGTTGGTTGTACTTTTTTTTTTTTTTTTTTTCACATTTTTTCCTTCCAAAGCTATCATAGTGGGGGGGTTTGCAGACCGTGGTGGCAGATTTATGTGCACTACTTGCTTGCCTTCCCGGTCAGTTCCGACAGATGTATCACTTTGCTCTGATAACGTGGCATAATTACTTAGCATAGTAACTGGGGTAGGTGAAAGAGCACCCAGAAACAACAAACACATTCTCCGTAGTAGATGTTTTCCCTTTTGAATCGGTTCTGTAGAACTCGCAACTGGTGTTAAAGCTGCAAAGGCTGAAGCGGCAGCAACGCAAACCGCCTCCATTTCGGTTAGAGTCCTTTCAATTAATTTCCAGAGAGTTATTAATGACTTAGCTTCTTTCGCCCCAGCTGAGGGTTCGTCAAGGAGTTAAACTCCAATAGCCTCCCAAGTAGGCAAATCAAACGCTGTATTTACATTTGTTATAAGATTCCTTTCTTTGCTCCACAAAAGGAGCTATTTTAAAGCATTTTTAATTACTCTCTTAGAGAGCATATTGTATAACTCCAGTCCAACGGGAGGGAAGACTACGAACTCCCGAGTCCGGAGGAGCAGAAGGCAATGATGGAGTAACAGTTGCCTCCTCCTTTACTTTTTTTTTTTAATGTTGATTGCTTTTCTGTAATTTTTCTCTTCGTGATATTTCCAATTTCTGCAATCGCCCAGTAAGTTTACACATTTCAGTCTCTCCTTCCTCCCCTTCTGAATCTGGCCAAGTAGCTTCGGAGGAAGGAGGGCAACTAGGAGTTAAATTCGAGGGAGTATTCTCAACAGCAGAAGCTGGAGTTTGTGTTGACTCGTTAGTTTTTAAGACAGAGTTAGTTTTCAGAGTAGAATTAAAGGACTCAGAAACTTCACCCCCCAAGGTGTTAGATTGCTGTTTTTCAATTGAGTCCTGTTACTCCGCAGCACTTGAACAAACCAGGTGAACCAGTCCACATACCGGAGTTTCTAACAGGGTGGTAGATGGTGTCACTGAGCCAGACAGAGCTTGAACAGCTGCAGCAGCTACTTGCCTCTCTGCCTGCATGGCGTTTAGGGTGTTAAGTACTACACGCCAAGTCGCACCCAACGATCGCAGTAATTTTTCTTCCTTTCCTCCAGTAATCACCACATCCCAAATATGATCTCCTATCGCTTGCCACTCAGCAACACTGAATATCAGCGCTACTTCTTCCAGGTGTCCCGACCTGCGGGCCCATTTAATTAAATCTGAAAGCCCTATTGGAGTCACCATCTCGCTTTTCTTTGAGAAAATAACTAGAGTCGGCTTCTCCGCAGCTAGCCCTGTTGGAGATTCCTGCTCGCCTCTCTTAGAGAGGGTACTGAAGAGCGGTTTCTCCGCAGCTCCCCACTCCATTGTGGGTACAGAGGGCGGGTAGCGACCCCGCAACCAGCTACCGCAACACTTACGATTCTCAGCGGCGCCTCCTCTGTAGCAACCGTCTCCGAAACCTTCTTTCCGGTCCCTGTTTGGGCGCCAATTGTCGAGTGTTCCCCGCGTCCTAATCCAGATCTTGGGAAACTTTTAGGTCCAGGGGCTTCGAAAGAGCGGGACGGCGCTAGGAATCAGACCGCACACCAATGTGGCTAAAAGCAGTCAGTCCGTTTATTCTACAGAGCAGCGTGATTATATACTCTCTAGCAAGCTTAACAAAGCATGGCTGGGAACCGCGGGGAGAAGAAATTAAAAACAGTGAAAGCGATAGAGTGGACACCTGTGCAAGGCCTGTATCTTATCTTGTCTCAGAGGAATGTTTCAGAATTAGGAGCTTCTATTCACAGCCCATACTCCTTAACCCATTATCTGACTTTGCTGCTAGCTCCACATTCCTTTAAAGTGATATTTCATTCGGGCTGTTTTGTTCGCAGGGATAGAGAGTGGGAATATGTGGCTGTTCTCACGGAGCCATTTCTCCACAGGGAAGGTTAAACCTAAACCTTGCTCATACAACACTCCTCAGTTATTCTGCTAGAAGTCCCAGAAGCCCTTATGAAGGTCAGCCTCCTCCACCTAGCACCACCACTGAGTAACAAACCAGATAATTTGACAGCTAAGCAACATGCTGAGGCATATCCTGAAGGTTTGGGGGTCTACACCTAGTGCTTGCACAAGTGTTAGTAATGCAGATGAGGTCACCAACAGAACCGCTATGTATCTTAAAATCACAGACCCACATTAAGACATGTTAAATATACAGTACAGGAATATTTTTAGTGGAAAAAATCCTATAATGCTACTCTGTAAGAAATGGCTGTATTATCAGACCCATAGTAGATCTTATAAAGTAGCATTTTCAGACTTGGGCACGCTTTCAGATTTTCCACATGTACACTTCCTGTTTAAGGAAGGATTTAGTCAGTGTTATTTGGAAATTGTACCTCAGTTTTCAAACATCTCAAGCCTCAACTCAAGAAACTAACAGGTAACAGTCACTCAAGTCAGCATCTAAGGAATACATTACAAAAAAATTAATGCAAGTATCAGAGAAATTCTTTTCTTTGCTTGACAAAGTATGTGATCAACTTGGCTTTCTCTGGTGTTTCCCTGTGCTGCAAAATGGCTTAGATCATCCTCTTGGAGGACAACAACATGCCAAGGAATAGCTCCCAAGGCTGACATCAAGATTTGCAGGTTTTCATGTCCTTTGTTTCCTCTGACAAGGAAGATAAAGTGTGTTCTTAAGACCAAGTGAATATGGCTGGGCAACATAACATATCCCAGGTGTTGAGGTCTTCCTAGGAAGGATGTCTTGGTTCTCCAGCTATGTAACTTGTCCTCGCCTGTGTCCTCTGCTGACTTCACCAGAAGTTTCATTTGGCTCAAAAAAGTAACCACAAATACATTAGATTCCTTAGCAAGTCTGAGGACTTTTTTCTGCATCACTTGGTAATTCTAAGCAAGCAGGTTTTCACAGATGGGTGGGCACTGTGCTCAGTTCACTCAAACTCTCAGAGAGCAATGCTGGTTTATGTGAACCAGTGTAACTTATCACAAATAGATTATAATTTCTCTCTCATGCATTACAGGAAGTTTTTATCACAGAAAAAAACTTCAAGATCACCAGGTCCAACCATTTGGCTAATCCCTGAATGGCAAATTTATTTATCCCTAAACCGTTTTGGGGTTTTTCCCCAAAAAAAGCACTAGTTTTGTTTTGTGGACTAATGAAATTTATATCTGTACAATTTGCTATGAAGATGAGAGAGGCCTGTTAAAATTAACAAAATCTTCACTAGTATCTGTAGCATTCTCTGGCATATATGGTGAGGAAGTGAAAAACCTATAGCTAACACGGAGCTGCCTGAACCAGAGAGATGACATGTTGATAAATCTGCAAACAGCACTTTTGAGAAATTCCAAAGCTCTACTTACAGAACCAAAGCACACTTACTTAAGTTGTCTGTGAACATTACCACTCAAGGGTAAGCTAAAACCTTTGTATTAGAGGCATCTACATAGACTTGCAGTTTAACAAACTTCTGATAAATGGTAAAATACCATTGTGGCCTGTCATTGCAGCCTGCACTGCAGAGCTGTGCACTAGGAAACTCACTGTAGGCCTTAGATAAAATACATATTATATAAGCCTTCATTTCACATACAGTAATTTCTCCATAGCTGAAGTGAGTCATGCAGATCTGCTCACCTGCAGTGCGCCCTCTCTCTCTCCCCCAAGTTCCAGGTTGGTCATCTCTCCAAATGAGTTTTCCTAAGCACGTGTAGTAGTAGAGCTGTTTCTAAGATGCTGTTTAGACTGACTTCAGAGTACTGGGCAATAGGCAAGGCAGGTGCTGTTAACACCACCAAAAGCAATGAATCAAAGGCACACCCCAGCCACAGTTTCTCACATTTCCTGTTTGGTCTATAAACGTGGCAAATTAGGTACTACCAGCTCTGTCTCTGATGTGCTGGCCAGAGAAAAGACAGATGGGTTGAGGAACCAGAGTTCTTCTGGACCCTCCCTTCCTACAATCCAGGTAATGCTCAAAGGAATCACACCATCCAAGTGCTTAGTGAGGGCAGGCAAGCGAACCACAGCGTAGCCTGCAAGAACTTTCACACACATAAGCATTGACACAGGCAATTTCTCAAGTTGCATGGTGAACACAATAGAGATAAGGCTACAAACAAGAAATCCTATCTAAACAAGATCCTGTAATACTAGTGAATTCTTGAATGTGAGTATGTAGCAAGGACTGATCTATTATTTAGACATTTACAAACTCTGTTTTGTTTGCTATTTTGGATTAATGGTTGATGTAAATTTTAGGAGGCATTTTGGATAGCATCCTCAGTGTAGTTACAAAATTCAGTTGTTAAAAGAACCAAAATAATCTGTCCCCTATTTATTGTTAATAGTGAAATCTATCCAACCCTCTGTTCCCCTTGTTACAACTGCCTTGGAGGGGAAGTGAATAAGCTCATCGGCATTCAGGTATTGCTAACAGGGAGGTCACCTTATGTTAAGCAACTCTCAATTTCAAGCATTAAAACCCTGCAATTAGTAATTTGACAAGGACACCAAAGTACACAACTACTTTGCTCTGAGTAAGGTGATGTTTTCTATAGTGTCATTCTACTTACAAAGCAGGAGAGGAGTGACTCCAGTGAAGACACAGATCCTGCCTCCCATATACACACAAACAGCGGGATGCAAAGCAAGTGTCATGAAGGCAGAAGCACAGGGGAGGGTAAGCAGGGATCTGTAATTAGGCAGAGCAAGGCAAAATTAAAAATTACTCAAGGTTAGGATAAAGCATTTTAGAAATTAGCCGGTACTTGCTACTCTTTAGGGCTCTTTTAATGACACTTTTCATCATGCCTGACTAAAACAGAGAAGCAGTAAGACCAAGAGACATAGAACTAGTCATTCTATTAGTGAATAACAATGTCTTTTGACAGGATTAAATTCTTTTTTTTTTCACCACCTCCTTTCTTCACAGTTCACCTTAGGGAACAGATCATTTGAGGTAGAAGATTCAGAGCTACAAAAAACCAAAATCATTACAGCCACTGTAGACATTTTTTGTACTGCTCCGAGTTTACTCTCTACACAGTAGGAGACTGTGACTGCAGGAACAGCTTGTGTCTGGTTACTAAAATAATGATTCTACATTTCATTCTTTTGTTAGCATAAAATGGGTCAAAACTCAAAGTTTATTCCTGTCTAATCCTTCATATCCTACCATAATAGCTGTACTGGATCCCAAAGACCCCATGCTGAGTTAACTCAGCACATTTTAGCATGACACTCCTGCAAGGTAACTAGTACTTTCTGTATACCATCATTTTCTTTTGAGTCAGTGAGAGTCAGCAGTTTTTTCTAGGAGCTGTTTGATGAATAGCTCAAACTAGTACACCCTTCCCAAATGCTTGTTTTCCCATAATTTGTCAGCAGCATTCTATGGTCCAGAAGGTTCAGGTAAAAACCACAAAGGGAAAAACACGACCTCGTGTATCTAGTTCTGAAGCCATTTTCATGTAAAGTACTTTCACACACACCATATTAATTCACAAAACAAAACTGACAAGCCACTTTTGCTTTGAAATGCTCCAGCAACAATGAGCTTTGGAAAACAAATTTGCTGCGAAGAGGTAGCCCTAGTGATAGCTGATAGCAGGGAGAAGCAGGAGATGAAAACTCTAAAATCCATCAGAAATTAACTGGAAAACCATGGGAGTAAAATAAGACAAAGCCCCTGCAGGTCTTAAAAGGTGAAACTGAACATAAATTGTTACTTTATAAGCATCAGCAAACAAAAATAAGTATTGATCTAGCTGTCAACTTTCATGGACATGATAACATGATAAGCCTGCTTTTAAAAATAAATAGAAACCAGGTTGTACATGCTCAGCAGACACTCCAGCCTCAGCTGAGCAAAATTTTATGCTGCTCCAGGCCATCACAAGAGAGGCACAGAATCAAGCTGCTAAGGAGGGGGCAGTTGTGAGCTGGCTCCCCCTTCAGCAGCACTGCCTCACAGGCGTTTAGAAGCTAGCAGCCCAGGGAGCATGGAGACAACCAGAGGCTATGGTGTCACGTTATTTCAGTACTTTGAGCACAGAAGTGTTCATTTCTTCACTGAGAAGATTTCATCCCTTTGATAAAAGGGTGGAATTAAAGAACAGGGAGAAATGGAAGACAAGCAGATAGTGGCCCAGAGATTGTAGTAACTTCTTATCTAGATGGACAGAACTGATTTTTCAAACTTTTTGTTCTTCCATAACCCTGTAATACAGGTTTGACTGAGTATAGCTCTGCATCACTACTACTGCAGGGCTGAGTGAACTAAGTCCCAGGATCAAAACCACAGCTAGCTACCCAGTGAATAACCAATGCAAAGAGGGGAAAGAATTACTAGTAAGTCTGGTTTGCATGCACACCAATAGAGGGTAAGATTCAGCTGCCTTAAAGGAGAACATTCTTTCTCTTCCAGAATTTCCTTGACTCCTCCACAGGACACTCTTCACCTTCAGCAACAAAAGCATACACAAGGTGATGCTCCAGCATACTGCAGGAATCCTGTGGGGAAGCCCAGCATGTGATCAGGTCATTGCAGACTGCTTCACAACAGCCTGGCTGTGTGAGAATACCAATGCTTTAAAACACTTACTGTTGTGTTTTTTTCTTTTCTTGTAAGATATACACATGTTCACTACAATACAAGTTAAAAACCAAATGCCTGATAGACTTATGTAAAGCTGAAAGCCCAGGGAAGATAAATCACCCCACACTATCCTCTTAGTCATCCTTTGGGAGCTTGGACTTGGTAATCCAACATTACTCTTTGGACCACTGAGCTGGAGCTTTTTGATTTTTCTCTTATATTTAATTTGGAGAGCTCCTAGATGGTTCCAGAATGTCACCTTGCAAGATCTCAGACCCAAAGCCAAGGTACAAAATAAAAAAGAAAAGCTAATCTCTTTGAGCTTTTTCATTCCCTGCCTCCCTTACAATTTTGTTAACAATTGTTTTCTCACTTCATGGCTGAAACATGAGAGACTTAGTGAGCTGTATTATTTTTAGAGATCTTTGTGTGTTTTTTCAATGGGGTGAGGTATAAGTAGGTCCTTGTCAAAGAATAAAATGCAGCAAGTACCTTATTAGTGTTTTAGCTCTGTAAAAGCCATGTAAATTTACCAAAATCATAGTGACATTTAACCTGATCCTTTTCCTTGACTACACTGCAGAAGGAGCTATATTATATCCAATTACTGATAAGATGAAGCCTGATTTATCACTGTCCTGCATCACTGGATAAAGTATATATTGCACAATGTTTCTACATCAGGGTGCCAGTATTTTAACCCACGTGCTATACTGCTGCAAATTATTCCACTGCTGCAGGGCATGCTGAACTGAACTCACCTCTTGTACACAAAATCTAAAACCTGTTATTTGATTTGGTGGCATTTAAGCATTTATCTTGTGCAATCTGGCTTGACTTCTGAAAGAAGCCCAGAGGAGTCACGGCCAGAAATCTCATTTAAAGTCAGTGTTATCTGGACACACAGATCCTTGAGATTCTTGGAACACCTGACCTTTGTCAGTACTAAAGTTTTTAGTCTGTATAACCCTTTAGTTAAAATTCCTAGATGCCTTCACTTTAAAAGGGGGAAGGATAAATAGTTAGAAGCATAGTGTTGCATGCAGAAGTCTCCTCAGTTTCCCTAGGATAATATGATTAGGCACAATCAGTTCCTTTAACTCACAGGCTCTTGGTGAAAGTTTCCATTCCTAGTGCAATTTCCTTAGTTAAGCTACAACTATTTAGTGAAGACAAGAGCTCCTAGTTTTCCTATTGCTGACAAGTCAGTCTCTTCACATGAATTATCAGGTCAAGGTAAAGCTCAAGCTGCCTTCCCTTCATAATGTGCAGGACTGATTGAGTAGAAGTTAACAGAAGAGTAAATTTAGAGAAAACACAAGCAGCATTGCACTGCAATTTTTTTATGATTTAGAAGTCTCATGTTAAACACTTCTATTTTTCAATGATAAGAACACAAATTATAGAATTAAATTACATTGTGTTGGACTAAGGTGATAGTATTATTCAACTAAATCATTAATTTTACATGAAAGCCACGGGAGTTTTATATCAAATAGTCTATCTGTACAGTCAGTCTTAGTCTACTGTATTACAATTAAATGCAACATTTAAAGCTAAAATGCAGATATGCTGTATTTTGATTATATAAACTACTTACTACATTTTTTCCAACTGTAAATATAAATGATTTCTTATTTACAAATACTGCAAATTACAAGTTCTCTTTTCTACATTCTATAAGGACATTTCTGCTGCAGATACATTTCTAGGTAATGATAAACATGAAAAATTTTTAAAATAGAAATGTGATGCTTTGTTATTTACGAAACTATTTGCTAAAATCTAGTCATAGAGTAAACTACTGAGGGACAGAAAGTCTGCACTTTAGTTAGCTCTGTTTAGAATTTGGATGACTATTACTTTTGGCAATTAAACAACAAAATGTGAGCTGAAAGACAATATGAAAATGAGCACTGTGCTAACTTGAACAGACAGAGTTCAATAACAATTAAAATCCCCAAAATTCTCCAAGAGAGGCGATAAGAATATGAACAAAGACATCACATAGGAACAGCGTTCAAAAAAGCCATTAAAGGAAGCAAAAATCAAATCTCACTAGTCCCTGGATCTGTTTAGTTAATAAACAAAACATTACTTAAAATACTTGATGAAAATACTTGATTAAAATACTTCAAACTAAAGAAATCTAAACCCAGGTTTAAACAAGGTTACCCTGTGCCCTCCAGTTAATACAAAACAGATACCACTTTGACTTCTGTGGTGGTTCAGCCCCAAGCAGCGGCTGAGCACCACACACCGCTCACTCACTCCCAGAGAAGAAACAGACAGAGGCTCCATGGGGTGGGATAAGGACAGGTTTCTGACAAAAGCACCATAAACATAGAACAATAACAGTCAATTACACTCACATGCTGTGATAACACAGAGTAGCTTACCAACCAAACAATTACAGAGCACTGCCCAACACAAGGGTCAACCAACCTTACACCCCAGCCACACTCAGACTGTCCTAGAAGCACCAAACCCCTACAATTCCCCAACCAGTTGCTTTTATGGGGGAGTGATGTCAGGTGGGGTGGAAACAGCCCAGGCTGACTCAGTTCACCAGTGATGACTGCCTGGGGAGGTTGACTCTGGCCTGGCCAGAACCAGGACGACTTCATTGGAGTCACTAAGGATACCACCACTGATTTTTGCAAGAGCCACATTGGGCTCGCACTTCAATCACCATAAAGCACAAAGTTACTGTGGGGGTAGTTTGTTGGTCACAGTTCACTGAGATCTCCAATGCACTACAGACAACTTATCTGGCAGAGGAGTTATGCCAAAAACTTAGACACAGAGGAAGAGAAAACAGTGCTGCTTCAATGGCTGTTGAGATGTTGCTGAAAGTATCCTTAATTCTAAACACACAAGACATTGGTAGATGTATTAGCTGTGGCATCCACAGCACTGATTTGGTATGAGAGGAGGGCCTAGGGGACATGCAAGTTGTTCATACTGTTTTAAGGTTGATATCATCTCTAACATCTCCCTGTGTATATGATAGGAAAGGTCTAGTTTATTCAGGTTTCTGTTTGTCTGGAGCTCTCTTAAACAGCCTTTGTCTCTCGGAGCTAAATATCTCTGCTCACGTCTCCCTAAGGAGGTCCCTTCCTTCTCAGAATCTCTCCACTGAGAAATTTATGGAACTTAAATCATTATGGGTTCAACTGGTCCAAGCATGATAGGGCTGAAAGTTAAATAGCTGCAAATAAAAGCCATGTTTTGTGCTGGATACTATGCATGGGTTTTAAGAATAGAATATTATTTATTTTTGTATGATCTGATCCACCATCAAAGCTTAATGGAATTAAGGCATCCTTGAAGGAAAGCATCAATTCTGATAAATCACCTTTATTAGGAGACTGATAGGACTCAACTTAGAGACCAATGATCCAATGCTTTCTTTTCCAGTTTTATTTCAAAGTTCCTAAACAAAGTGGAAGGGACAGGAGCAGCATAACACTCAAGCATAGAGCACCATAAAAAAAGGAGTAATTTTGAAGCTGTGTCAAGGCAGGAAAAAGACAGATGGCATCAGAAAAGGGGCACAAAACATGACTTGTTTAAATGAGCTTCCTCTCAACAGGAAGGCAAGTAATAAGTGAAACTGGCTGAAGAGTTTAAGAGTATATTTAACTAAACCAGATATATCTTTTGCAGGCAATGTCAGAACATTGTTGCAAATCCTGCTTTGGCCAAACAGCTGCATAACAATACCTTTTCTAGCACCGCACTGGCAGAGCAGCTTATGAAATTCAGAGTGTTTTAGGAGTGTAATTTGCTTCACATCACAATCCTAGTTGGCATTAATAGAAACAGCAACTTGCTAAACTACTACAACTCTCCAAGTAGGTTTCAGGCTGGAGGATATTAATTTAAAGGCACAACATCCAATAGACAGATGCAAATAGAATTACTTAAAGCCTTTGCTCATGTTCTTACAGAAATTACTGAAATCTAGAATGAAATCCAAGGCCCTTATTCTAAAACTAAGCAGTTCTGTGTAATGCCAGTGACAATAACATCTGTATAGATATTAGATCACTACTGGTTTTAACTGCAAAATTGCAGGCTGATCTAAAGTTTTATAAGAGATTGAGTGATCTCTTCTTTATCAGTTGCCAGTCAATCTCTGTTTATAGTGTGAATAATGTTAACAGTAAGGCCTACAGTAAAATCAACAGAAATTCCAATGGGGATTTTCAAACCTGAGGATTTCTTTTTGTAAATAGCTTGCTGCTCTGTCATGGACCATGAAAGAAGATCCTAGAAAAGTTCATGGCTATGCTGTTAGCCACCTAAGTCAATCATTACTGAACTGCTGTCCTCCCTTTAAGTGTTACTGTATTCCAGTCATCCACCACTGACAGTCTGAGAAGTCTGAAAAGCAAACAGGACTGTGGAGAAATGGCTCTGTGAGAACGGCCACATATTCCCACTCTCTATCCCTGCGAACAAAACAGCCCGAATGAAATATCACTTTAAAGGAATGTGAAGCTAGCAGCAAAGTCAGATAATGGGTTAAGGAGTATGGGCTGTGAATAGAAGCTCCTAATTCTGAAACATTCCTCTGAGACAAGATAAGATACAGGCCTTGCACAGGTGTCCACTCTATCGCTTTCACTGTTTTTAATTTCTTCTCCCCGCGGTTCCCAGCCATGCTTTGTTAAGCTTGCTAGAGAGTATATAATCACGCTGCTCTGTAGAATAAACGGACTGACTGCTTTTAGCCACATTGGTGTGCGGTCTGATTCCTAGCGCCGTCCCGCTCTTTCGAAGCCCCTGGACCTAAAAGTTTCCCAAGATCTGGATTAGGACGTGGGGAACACTCGACAATTGGCGCCCGAACAGGGACCGGAAAGAAGGTTTCGGAGACGGTTGCTACAGAGGAGGCGCCGCTGAGAATCGTAAGTGTTGCGGTAGCTGGTTGCGGGGTCGCTACCCGCCCTCTGTACCCACAATGGAGTGGGGAGCTGCGGAGAAACCGCTCTTCAGTACCCTCTCTAAGAGAGGCGAGCAGGAATCTCCAACAGGGCTAGCTGCGGAGAAGCCGACTCTAGTTATTTTCTCAAAGAAAAGCGAGATGGTGACTCCAATAGGGCTTTCAGATTTAATTAAATGGGCCCGCAGGTCGGGACACCTGGAAGAAGTAGCGCTGATATTCAGTGTTGCTGAGTGGCGAGCGATAGGAGATCATATTTGGGATGTGGTGATTACTGGAGGAAAGGAAGAAAAATTACTGCGATCGTTGGGTGCGACTTGGCGTGTAGTACTTAACACCCTAAACGCCATGCAGGCAGAGAGGCAAGTAGCTGCTGCAGCTGTTCAAGCTCTGTCTGGCTCAGTGACACCATCTACCACCCTGTTAGAAACTCCGGTACGCAGACTAGTTCACCTGGTTTGTTCAAGTGCTGCGGAGTAACAGGACTCAATTGAAAAACAGCAATCTAACACCTCGGGGGTGAAGTTTCTGAGTCCTTTAATTCTACTCTGAAAACTAACTCTGCTTTAAAAACTAACGAGTCAACACAAACTCCAGCTTCTGCTGTTGAGAATACCCCCCCAAATCCAACTCCTTATTGCCCTCCTTCCTCCGAAGCTACTTGGCCAGATTCAGAAGGGGAGGAAGGAGAGACTGAAATGTGTAAACTTACTGGGCGATTGCAGAAATTGGAAATATCACGAAGAGAAAAATTACAGAAAAGCAATCAACATAAAAAAAAAAAAGTAAAGGAGAAGGCAACTGTTACTCCATCATTGCCTTCTGCTCCTCCGGACTCGGGAGTTCGTAGTCTTCCCTCCCGTTGGACTGGAGTTATACAATATGCTCTCTAAGAGAGTAATTAAAAATGCTTTAAAATAGCTCCTTTTGTGGAGCAAAGAAAGGAATCTTATAACAAACGTAAATACAGCGTTTGATTTGCCTACTTGGGAGGCTATTGGAGTTTAACTCCTTGACGAACCCTCAGCTGGGGCGAAAGAAGCTAAGTCATTAATAACTCTCTGGAAATTAATTGAAAGGACTCTAACCGAAATGGAGGCGGTTTGCGTTGCTGCCGCTTCAGCCTTTGCAGCTTTAACACCAGTTGCGAGTTCTACAGAACCGATTCAAAAGGGAAAACATCTACTACGGAGAATGTGTTTGTTGTTTCTGGGTGCTCTTTCACCTACCCCAGTTACTATGCTAAGTAATTATGCCATGTTATCAGAGCAAAGTGATACATCTGTCGGAACTGACCGGGAAGGCAAGCAAGTTGTGCACGTAAATCTGCCACCACGGTCTGCAAACCCCCCCACTATGATAGCTTTGGAAGGAAAAAATGTGAAAAAAAAAAAGTACAACTGACTGCCTTTAATATCTATTCACCTCTAACTCTTACTGAGCCTAAAAGAGCCCGTGACGCAGTTGGAGATGTTAACCGCCATCTAAAACTTCAGCTTTTCTTTGAAAAGCTGGAAAACATGAAAGCGGAGCAGGCAGTTGTGGCAACGGCATGCCCTGCTGTGAAAGGGTTTGCAGAATTGCCCACCCACCCATCCAGACACTGCCGACACAAAGAATCACCGACTGCGGCACGGACAAGGAACCTATGCCCACAGACAAGAAACCTAAGGACAGGACACAGGACACCTACGGCCATGGGCAATTATCGGCTTCGACAACCATCGGATCAGGGACACATTTTGTATCTACACCCACCGCTCCCACCCACACCGCCCGACAAACATCATCCATACATCTCCTGACGCCTGACAGACTCTGCAGAGACTGCTTGTCGGAGCCTGGGCACGTAAGGTGGCGTCAGAGCGGGAAAAATGGTTAAATCAGGGTATTTTGATTCCTACATAATCATGAAAATTACCAGGGAAAAGTTTATGTGGGGATGAGCTGGTGGTGGAGAAAAGAACGTTGATGGCGGGCCGGTGGGAGGTGGACAGAACAGGGTCCTAGCACTCATGCAGGGCTCAGTCACAGTGACTACCGGGGTCACGCTGTGGTTCACAGCAAGGGGAGAATGGTGCTGGGCAGCAGCCGCGACCTGCGATAACGTGCTGCGCAGCCGAGTGTCTTGACAGAGTTGCTGTAGAAGTGGGAGAACTGCCCCCCCCCCACCCTACCCCCCCACCCATACAGACTGGATGTGACAATTTGCATCTTGCACTGTTGTTTGTCTGATGCATTGGTTTGCAGCATATGTGCTATAGGGTCAGGGATGCGTTTATCCACTGAGAGCAAGGCTGGTTATTAAGCAAAAGGATTTTTGATAGCGACCATTGAAAGTGGGAAGCTTACTTTAAGAATTTAACCTGGAAAACAGAAATCCTCGTTTGGGCTGATTAATGTCTGCTTACTCAAGAGAAAAAAAAATTGCCCACATACAAGATTTAATACAGGAGCACCTGACTAAGGGTCATATCAAACCTTCCACAAGTCTGTGGAACATGCCAAAATTTTTAAAAGATTGGGTTTTCTTTTTCAAAAGGCATCACTGGGTGCGCTCCCACAAGGCATAAAAAATTCACCAACTATGTGCCAGACTTACGTACCACAGGCACTTGCTCCAGTACGAAAAAGGCATCCTGATCTGATCTTTTATCATTACATGGATGAGATATTGATTGCGGGAAAAAACTTGGATGTTGAAAGTTTGATTCATGAGTTAACAGTGCATTTGAAAAGCAAGGGATTACAGATTACAGAAAATTCAAAAGAAGACAGTATGGAAATATTTGGACTGACAGATTGATAAAAGTACCGTAACACCTCAGAGGATTGAAATCAAAGCTGAGGTTAGCACATTAAATGGTGTTCAAAAGTTGCTTGGAAATATTAACTGGATTAGATTATTGTGTGGTATTGTGCATCAGCATTTTACTACCCATATTTGCAGCCACACTGAGCTAACTGACTAACTCAAGGTCTAGCAGACAGAAACCAGAGAGCAGACAGGCTGCTAGCACCGGCCTGGGCTGCTCCCTCAGCAGACGCTTTGCACGAGCTCAGAAGTTGCATGCATTTTTCTTAACCAATCTGCTAAGGTACTTCAATGACAATACCACTTGTTGGTTGCTGAGGCTAAAGGGATTGTACAGTTGTGCCTGGATTGTCAGCAATCCTCGTGCAAAGCCATAGTGAAACGTATGAATCAAACTCTCAAGCGTTTGCTTCACAAACAAAAACGGGGAGAGAAGGGTATCTCTCCGGCTGATTGATTAAACAAAGCTCTTTACGTTTTGAACTATTTATGTCTGCCACAGAACAGTTTGGTAACTCTAATGGTGAAACATGCAGTAGGTTTAAAAGGAGGTTTGAAAAAGAAAAAAAAAAAAAGAAAAAAAAAAAGAAACAAGAGAAAAAAGTTAAAGAAATGAAGTTGCAGGTACTAACTTGGGGAAGGAGATCTGCCTGTGTCATTACAGATACGGGAACCAAGTGGGATCCAGTGAAGTGGATAAAGCTGTGGATCCAGAAGAAATCAAGCTTGCATGAACCAGGACGGGATCCTGCTCACAGTAACCAAAGTCAAGTGTTCCAACTGCAGCCACAGTGGACTATGAGTTTTGCTGTGGGACATTTTGAACCATCTAACAGTCTTTGAGATATGCATGTATTTGTGGTAAATGAAAAGTAGGGAAATAGTGATTTCTGCACAGCCTAAGATCACAGACTGTGTGAGGTTGATGTTATCTGCACCTCTGACACTCCTGATTGGCAAAGCAAACAAAGAATCTGGCTGACCACTCTCAGTCAATTCATGCGAGCATTCAGAAATTAATAGATCAAACACAAAAGATACAACAAGAAAATGGATTGTTTGGATCAGACAATTGGTTTCACGAGTGGGAAATTTCAGGATGGATATTGTCAGTGGTGAAATTTGGGTTATTGGATTTGACAATTACGGTACATGTCTTACTGCCATGCTTATTGAGCTTTCTGCAAAGGGTCCTTGCAGAGACCTCTAAAAGCAGTTTTTGAAACGCAGATACTAAAAGAAAAAAAAAAACATTGTCAAGGAGGACAGCAGGCCTGCCGGCGGCCTGGCTCTCCTCGCACAGACACAGGCCCCGACAGTATCCTTGAATTCCCACAAGACAGCAAAATTACTCATGCTGAGAGGTATTTGGTAATCACATTTTCAAAATGTAGTGGCCTTGAAGGCAGGTGGACAGACTGCCTTAAACCAAGGAGTTGTGAGAAGTTATTTGGAAGTAAGTGAATATGTGAAGAACCAGCCGTAATAAGAAGGCCAAAACACAGCAGGTGTGCAGATAACTTTTAGACATCAAAGGTAAACTAACAATGTTTAGCTAGAAGATATGCTTATCAAAACTCGTTATAATTACTAATTAATCACTTTGGTGTGAACAATGTGTGTAGCCAATTAGCAGTTTTTAGCTTGTCACATTTTATAGTATGGCTTTTCGTTTATAGGATGGCTTTTAAATATAGTTAAATAAGGACTTATGCTTTTGCTAGTTATTTTTGCTATGTATGTCACAGTGTTTCTCTTACAGGATGGATAACACCTTTTGCAAAAATCTGGCTGGTCCATAAACAAAAAGGGGGAATTGAGAGGAATGGGTTTCGTGGCCCATCCAGATTTATTGCTGACCCCCATATAATCAGGCCTGGGTAATTGCTCAGCCGAAGCAGAATGTATGGGTAACCCTTGCAAACATCACTGGTCAAAATACACTGTGTCTTTCTGTGGCTACTCCATCTTCCGCAGCAGACACAGGAACCTCAGGGGTTAACACTATGGGACTCTGTGGTGATGGATGCTTGTATATATTTTAATTATACTTATAGCATTACTCGTAGAGGTCAGAATGTTAACGCTATGCTTAGTATATATCGTAATGCTGCTGCTTGGTGTGGTTATACGAGTCCAAATATTTCCCAATCATCAGCCATACCGCTCATGTTGCCTCCTGGCATCTTTTTGGTATGTGGAGACCGAGCCCGGAGTGGAATTCCATCACGTTGGAACGGTGGCCCCTGCAGTCTTGGTCGTCTTACCTTGCTGACTCCTAACTTGGCCGTGATACATGCGAAACAATATAAACTAAAAGGATGAGTCCATAGAAGCATTCACAAATTTGAGAAGGACTATGATGACCAGGTAACATTTTGGGGACCCGCAGAAATAATAGCATCATCAATACTAGCCCAGGGAGTGGCTTCTGCTGCTGCTCTTAAAAAACTAACGAAATTGGGCTGTTGGCTGAGTAACCAAACTAATGCTACACCCATTGCACGAAGTGGTTTGCTAACTGACATGGATAGCATTAGACATGCTACTCTTCAAAATCGGGCTGCAATAGATTTCTTACTCCTAGCTCGTGGTTGTGAAGATTTTGAGGGTGTGTGCTGCATGAATTTGTCAGACCATTCAGAATTGATCCATCAAAGTATTGCAACATTGCAAAGCCAGCTGGCAAAACTGAGATATGAGGGTAGCTGGCTCGATGGATGGTTTAACAAATGGGGAATAATTGGGTGGGTTAGAGACATGTTAAAGGGTGTGTTAATTATATTGATAGTTATTTTGCTGATCTTAACTGTTATTCCTTGCATTATACAGATTCTTAAGAGACTTCTGAGCGAGGCCTTGTCTTCAGCTGTTTTGTTTGCGCAAAAAGAAAAAGAGGGAACTGTGGAGAAATGGCTCTGTGAGAACGGCCACATATTCCCACTTTTTATCCCTGCGAACAAAACAGCCCGAATGAAATATCACTTTAAAGGAATGTGGAGCTAGCAGCAAAGTCAGATAATGGGTTAAGGAGTATGGGCTGTGAATAGAAGCTCCTAATTCTGAAACATTCCTCTGAGACAAGATAAGATACAGGCCTTGCACAGGTGTCCACTCTATCGCTTTCACTGTTTTTAATTTCTTCTCCCCGCGGTTCCCAGCCATGCTTTGTTAAGCTTGCTAGAGAGTATATAATCACGCTGCTCTGTAGACTAAACGGACTGACTGCTTTTAGCCACATTGGTGTGCGGTCTGATTCCTAGCGCCGTCCCGCTCTTTCGAAGCCCCTGGACCTAAAAGTTTCCCAAGATCTGGATTAGGACGCGGGGAACACTCGACACAGGACACATGAATTATAAGGTATGTTAGAAGGAGTCAAGGCTGACTGTGACCAGAAAAGTAAGTGTGACAAATTAGAAGGCTGATTCAGGTTGGGTTTTTTCCCCCCACTTTGGCCAGGCAAGGATAAGGAACTTCCTGGTGTATGTTTTTTAAGCAGAGTAAGAAGACAAGTAGATGGCATATGAAAGCAGTAATGGCACTGACTATAAAGTAATATAGACACTCTATATTAATTTTTGAACTAATTCGACGAACTAATGGAATAAAAATTAAATGTCTGTCTGATCCCAAACATAAACTATCTAAAGGAATTCATTTCAATTCCTAGTGTGCAAGTCTGTACCAGCAGTAGACAGGAACTCTGAACAGAAAGCAGCGACTTTCTGCTTCCTTTATCCCCTCCCTGTATTCTTATTCCCATCTTTAAATCACCACAAAATGTAAACTCCAGAGAAATGTTCAAATTCTTTAAGTTTAGACAACACCTTGGTTTTTCTTTGCTGCTTAAGTCTCCTGAACGTCACCCTCACAAATGCAGTATCTAGCCAAGCAAGAAACCTGAGACCACCAGAAGATCCAAGAAAGCCCCTGAACTCCCCACTGCCAGTTAATTGACTTCAAGCTAAAAATTTAGCCCTACCTTTCATGAGGTAATAGTACAAATGTCACCTGAGCTTAACCATGAATTTACAGGAATTTAATCATGGATAATGACATGGTAACAGTTTCAGGTTCAACATCCAATTTAAGGGGTAAAAAAGTAGGGAATAACAATGCAAAAATGTCTTTCTTTTAATATTATATCTCCTACAAGCCAGAAAAAGGGCAAAGAGATCATCCCAAATCTCAAAAGAGCCACATTAGAATTGAAAGATAGATTGTTTGACATATGTAGGGGTCAAAGGTATTGCTGCCATTTTCTCATTATCTACTCTAATGCACAGTTTTTACTATAAAGTATATCAGCTGTTTTCTTGCAGCACTATAAACTTCTCAATTGTGAAGAAATACGTGGATTAATTGCTGAGATCAGGAAGATAAATAATTTTCATTTCTATGCTATTAGATCTGTCTGAAGGTGAACTGCTGGATGGAGGTGACATCAGAGTCTTCTGTCTGCCTACCACATCATTTTGTGTTTCATTTTACAAGTCACAATCAAAATGACAATGTATCCTGCACTAGCCACATCTCAAGCTGCTTTTCACTGTCGCTCTTGGGTCTGAAATCCCACAGCAGTCCTGCAAACAGGAGTCACCATACTGTACAGAACTTCCCAGATGCAAATAAAATAATTAAAAAGACCACATGAGTAAGTTAAAAACCACAGAATTACCAGCCAAGCAGAAGAAAACATACCCATTTGGCTCTGAGCAAAAGCACCACAACAGTTGCCAGCTGCGAGGCCAGGCAGCGTGAGACAGTGATTTCTCTGGGTATGTACACACACGCACACACAAACACACCTTCCCCAGCACCCAGTACCTGTCAGCCCTGGGCTCAGTGCGGGCTCCATCCTCCCAGCACAGCTCCCCTGCGCTCCTGTGTCCTTGCCCTTACCTCTCCAAACACAACAAAGGATCGCATAGAGGGTAAGCGGGGTGGGGAAAAGGATGAGTGCAAGAGAGCCTCTGCCACCAGTGACACCATGGGCTGTACGTCCCCAGGTGAGGGCAGGAAGCCAGGACACTGTGCAAGGCACTGCTGGATGTGTGTGTCTGTGCCATGGCTGCACCCCGGGGAGACCTCTGTGCCTGGGACAGCCCCAGCCCTGCCTGCAAAGTCCTTCTTTCCACCATCTTCTGTGCTCGCTGTGTTCCCGCTGCACAGCACAGCTTTGTTGCTTGCAGAGAGAACAAGGTACTTTACAGTGTGTTTGTCAAATCAGACCACAGCTGCTAAGCAGCCAGACCTTCACTTTTCCTCTGGAGGAGTGCAGGGGGAAAAGTCTACTGTCATTTTGGGGGCTGAATTTACTGTATTTTCCCTCAGGGGAAAAGCAGATAAAGTAAGTAGAGGCTTTCTCAGCTGTGGCACCTGCAGACAACAGCAGAGAGTGGTTTCTTTCTGTCTAGTTATCTTTTTTTTCCCCCTTCATCTCTCTGTTTTCTGTAACTAGAGATTTCTTTTGTAGCTCTTCTTCCCTTCTAGGAATTATTTTCCTCCCTGGGCAGTCAGCCAAATATTGTAACTGCAGAAGAAATCTTTCTTGATTTATCCCTACAGACTTTCATGAAGATTCTTGGAAATGACATGCTGCTTTATTAGACTTCTGGATTATTAACAGTTCCCAAGTTAAGATAATTCCTTCTTAATATTATCTTGACCTTGTTTTATGATTTCATCTGACTGAGGATAATGCTTACAGGTACTGTCTTGTCTAGTAGCTTCTTTATACATTGTAGTAGATGTACTTTATCTTGGATAAATACATAATACATAACTGTTCTCATTTCCAAACTACTAAGGCTCAACTTTCAAAAAAGCAGAATGAAAAACAAGGTTCTAGTTTCCAATTTTTATGCCTGGTAATTCTTTCGTTCCTTAGAAACTTGCTCAGTACCCTGTCACAGGCCCATCATATGGGCACTTTTCAGCTTACCAGTCTCTGGAAGCTGCCTATCCCTTGTCCTTCCTTCCCTTAGGTTTTCATGCTGCTCTCTCACCCCGAGTCTCCTCACACACTCTCCCCACTGCCATCACTTGCACTGACATACCCTTGCCTTATCAGTTGAATATATTGTGCAGAAAGCTGCTGGTGTGGAAGTCTCTCACCTACTTGTGCTGTTGCCAGTGGGGTTAAAATTGTATCTATGATTTGCCAGTGAGTATCTCCAGATAAATCACATCTTGGAGTAGATCATATTAGCTAATGAATACTGTCAAGGGCTACAAGCAGCTATGGCATTTAATAAATCACACTGCATATAAGCCTTGCTTCATAGCTGGTGTAAATTGCCAGTCCTGTTAGCACTGGATGAAGATTTAGATCCATTTACTTTTCAGCCCTTTTTTCATCTTTCTGCAGAAGCCAGAGCTTAAGGCGTGATTGCATTTTTCTTTTATTAGCATTTCACTTGCAATGTAATCTTGATTACTGAGGAGCTATGGGGATTTTCAGTTCAGAAAGTCATCATATGATCTCTCCTAATCTGCTATATCATTTCATAACCCTTGTTAAAGTCAAGCTCATTGACTTGAGTTTGATTAGCATCTATCTTTCAGAGGCACACAGACTTCATTTAAAAATGAAAAATCTCCTGTTTCTCAGGGTCATTCCTTCCAAAGCTAATTACTTTCACTTGAAAAAAGAACAAAAAAGACAAACCTCAGCTGTCTCCTCTCTAACTAGTATTGGTTTAGCTGAAGCCCTCAGCCTTGATTCTTGTTACGCCTCTCCTGGCTTGGCTGAAGAGTCCTTTAGTACCTGATATTTTGTCTCTGAGAGGGTAACTACATAACATAATTAAGTGATCTCAGTGTCTTTGAAATACATTCAACTCCTTATGACTTTTTTCTGAGCCTCTTATCACTTTTGCAGCATTTAATCAATCAGTATCTACAAAATTTTCAACATTTGTCCTGATGCAAGGACATTTAAAAGCCTGATGTGACCATTCCAAAATATGCAAAATAGTCCTCAGCTTTTTTAGAATGGTCATTTTTTCTTTTTTCTTACTGTACACATTGATCCATATCTAGAATAATAAGGAAAAGTAGCATACCAGCAGTTTCCACAATAATAAACCAGAACTAACCTCTTGAAATCATTATCAGTGATACTGTAGTTGAAAGGAACAGCTGGCAGAAAAACCGCTTCTTTCTCCATGTTACATTTGTATTTCACTGGGCATGTATACAACCCAAAATAGCACATGAAGTCTGCTTTTAGTTCCTCAGGCAACTTGCTGAGTAATACTGAAAAACAACCTATTTTATTTCCACCTTTAAAGTAACACTTTTGAGATTTCCTAGTGGTTTGCAGGAGTCAAATTTAAGCAAGAATCACATACTAGTGCCCTAAAAATCAGCTGAACACTTAAATATAGTGAGGTGAGTATTTCCAATAGAGTACACAAAGGAAAACCAGCCATAAAAAGGGTGGTTTGAGAAGCACATCCCTAACTGTTATTCCAATATGACTGTAAAAAGTAACATTTGTCCAAGACTTGTCCATTGCTACCTTTGCTTCTACTACAGAGGGAGCTAAGCCTGTATTGTCTACCTAGGTAAATCCAAAGCCACTTCTGTCTCCTTGTATTAATTCTTACTTTTCCTGATATCTTCTCTTCCAGCAGCACTTGTTAATATTTCATTTTAATGTAAGATTAGCCTTTTCAATCCAACGATGGCCTGACAGCACTATCAGTTAATGGGAAGGCCCTGGAAGAGAACCAGACACTCATGATGTATCCAAATAACACGTGATTTAATGCTGTAACAGTCATGTCACAAATCCAGCAGGAACTAAGTGGCAGAATCACAAACAAAACCTGTCTCCAGATCCTCTTGGGCTTGGCTTCACTAATAGTTTGGAGAATGTCTGATGAGGATTTCTATTGCCACATACACAGTAGTATAAACTTACTCAAGTGTGCAATGAAAGACAGATGAGCAGGTAACAAATATGCCATTTTCAACAGATTCAGAACAGATTATCAAGCCCATAATTTTAAATTAACAAAGATCAACACAACTTCTTAAACACAGTCATAAATTTTAAAGGAAGCAACCAGAGATCAACACGACTGATGTGACTCAGGGTCACGGAAGGATGTTCCTTTATGTGCCTGCTGCAAGCCTCTTCCCAGTCTGAACGTGAGCAGCCAGGCAGCGCGCCCAGGCCTTCTGAAGTTTAAGTCTACGAAGGAACTGGGTACAAACACCCTGCGGTCCGGCTCCCCTACGGCGCTGCTCCCAAGGGGCTTCTTCAGCGCGGACAGGCTCGGGCCACCCCCTCCTTCTCCGGGGTGGTAGCGGCGGAAAGGCCAACCTCCCGCCGGGACTGCTGGGGAGAGAGCAACTGGGCGAAGAACGAACCGCTACCCCCCCAATCCCAGTCGGAGCCCGGCCCGGCCCGGCCTCTGACGGAGCCTTCACCTCGCTTAGGGCGCATGCGCAGTGCTGGCCCGTGAGGCCCGGTAGAGCGAGCCTGCCGTTTCCCGGCGGAGGAACGCTGTCGTAGGTGCCTGGTGGACGGTGCGCATGCGCCGTTAGGGCTGCCCGGTTCCGGCGGGGGCGGAGCGGCAGCGAGGACAGGCCCGGCTCCGGTGGCCGCGCCATGCGTGCCTGATAGAGCGCGGCGGGGGCGGAGGGCTGAGCCGCGATGAACCTGCGTGGCTTGTTCCAGGATTTCAACCCCAGGTGAGGGCGGCCTGGCGCTTAACGGCGGCCTCGGCCTGAGCCGCCTTGTTAGGGCCTGCTCGTTGGGCCGTTGCCGGTCCGAGCGGTGGAGGAGCGGTGCCTCGCTCGGTACCGGCGGCTCCCAGCCCCAGCACAGCGCTGCCGTGGGTCGCAGGCTCCCCTCTCCCCCGCCGGTAGCGGGACGCGTCCGGAAGTGGTGGCGCGGCGGGCCCCGAGCTGCCGCCGGGACGGGGCGGAGCCGGCGGCGAGAGGAGCGGGGGGAAGCCCCGCCAGTCCCGGCTTCGCCGCCCGTCCCCGCTCGGCGCGGGGGCTCGTGCGGTGCGGCGCCTGGGGTGGCAGCCGGCTTCGGGCGGTGTTAGTCCGGGAGCGGCGCCGGCCCGGTCTGGAGCAGCGGCAGTGTGCGGCCCTTGAGCGTTGCGGCGGAGCTCGGCTTCAGGCGGCCTTTCCGCGCCCGGTGCCGGCGGCTCGGCGCTGCTTCGAATACGCTGCTCCCCTCGGCCGGTTCCCAACTAGCACGGCTGAAAGCGGGGGCGCCCGTCACCCGCGGTCCGGCCAGATTGGGATCATCTGGTTCTGTGCCTGACTCTGCCCGGGTGCTCCACGGCCGGTTCGGGTCTTTGGGCTTTTCACTGTGATGGTTCAGGGTGCAGAGCCTCTTGCTGGAAAGCACAGTCACCTTGCGCTCTGATACGCGCTTCCCGCGTTTGGCGGCGGTTGGTTTGGTCAAGGTTGCCAGAGCGCTGATGCTGATTCTCCGTTCTGGGCTCTCCTAAAGCTAACGAGATGATAGGCACTACAGCCTGGGCTCCTGTGTCTTGCCAAGCAAGTACGGATACATCTGTCTCCTAGAGAGGCTCAGAAAAGGAGTTGAATTTTACCGGTTTTACTGTGACCAGGTGTGTTCAGACACAGAAGGAAATAATTTGTGCAGGATGGCATGAGATACCAAGAGTCCCAGAAAAATCTTGCTAGTGAAAGAAGCCTTACACGATTGAATTACAAAAAGCTGCGTTCGGTTGGTTGCTTAGACAAACAGAAGGGTAACCAGTGCTTTGGGAACTGCATTGTTGTAGAGAGGCTGAAATAAACAACTTAAGTATGTGTGGCTGGAAGTAATGGAAAAGTAGGAACAAAAGCTCCAGGAGCTTACAGTTTTCTTGCTAAGTGGTGCTTGCTGCTTTCTTGGATGCTGTCTAAATGATGAATGAGCAAGCTGAATGTTGTGCTTGTGTAGATAGCTTTGAATGTTTTGATGTTTACTGGAGCACTGGGGGAGCAGTGGTATTTTTTTTACTAAGGGGCAGCTGAGACACTTGTTCTGAATAGAGACAAAGCACCTGGGGACCCAAACGAGGCAGTGATGGTGTCAGTTCAAGTTAGTAGTTTGAGTTGTGCTGTTGGACTCAGGGTAGTATTCCTGACTACTGCTGCTTTACTCTGTGCTTTAGGTTATCTGTGTTTTAACATACATTTCATTACTTAAATGGGGTGGTCTTGAACCTGAATTACGTGTTTTATAAAGCAGCCCATGGGCTTCTGGTGAATGGGTGGGTGACTTTTTCCCTTCCTGTAGCATGAGGAAGTCATGTATGTAATTATTGTGCGTGATCTTCAGTGGCACAAACAACTGCTCTGCCACTCCTCTCAAGTTTTCCAGATACATTGATTCACTCATAGGTTGACTAGTTCATAAAATACATCAACATAACTATTTTGACGTTGAGCGCCATCCTCAGTATTCCAGTTAGAAGCTTCACTCTTTGTGAAGTAACTTTGCTAAATGTAACCTGCTTTTAAAAGTTTAGCCTGTTTTTTTTTCTGTAATGTTGCTTTTTTTTTTTTTAAACTGAATGAAAAAATAAAAAAATCTCTGGAGTCTACCTTACTACAATATCTAATGGTTTTTAATCTTTAGATAAAAATACCAGGGATACAATTGCACAATTTATTTTGAATGTCAAAAACTATCTCATCTGATCTGTGCTATAGAAGGTGCTTTCTAAAACCACATACAACTGGTATATTTCTGAGCCTCTAATACTACAGCTCCTCACTGGATCCTTGTGGGAGGGAACTATTTATAGATGTCCATTCATTACATTTGTCATGCAAGAATGCTTTTGATGTGTTCCCTTGAAGCAGTGGCTTCATACATGATAGTGGCTTTATCCACTCTATTTATGATGTCTTCAGAACCGATTTGATTCTTTGCAAAGCAGCTTGGCACACATTTTCTGTTAGGAAGTATCCAGATTATGAAAATCTGCTGTAGCTGAAATTTATTCTCTGCAAAGTTCATGTTAAGTTGCCTGCTTTAATTTCCTACTCTCTTTTTTTGTTTGTTTAACAGCAAATTTCTCATTTATGCCTGCCTGCTGCTTTTTTCTGTGTTGCTCTCTCTACGCCTGGATGACAAAATCCAATGGAGTTACTGGGCTGTGTTTGCTCCCATATGGCTATGGAAGTTAATGGTGATTGTTGGTGCCTCGGTGGGGACAGGAGTATGGGCCCGGAACCCGCAGTATCGGTAAGTTGAGGCTGTCTGCAAAACTGAGGGAACATGCTGCTTTTTCTCTACCGAATCAAATTCATAAAGAGGTGTTTTTAACAACAGAGGATGTAGCACTCAGGAGGTTTGTTTTCTCCATATTTAAAACAATTACTGTAATGCATAACGTATGCAAGCAGTTTTATGCAGCTATGGATGTCTTACTCTTTAACGTAACAGTTTTATCACAGGCTTCAGCAATGTTGTCTTTGGGAAGCTAAAACTTCTCATGGAGAGACTTTATTTAGTTGGATTCTTTTCTAATGTTTCTTGAAATTCACAGATCAGCCTGAAGAATGTCGATTGCCCCTCCCCGCTTTGGTGTGCGTATAACCTCAGTGAACATATTCCTGAATATGCAGGAGCATGAAGACTTCTTTCCCAGGCTTCAGTTGTAGTTTTCTAAGAAATATCAAGTAGTAGCAAATGTGTAACATTTTGCAAAGAAAGATGTTTGTGGGAAAAAATTCTGTAAATTTTTCTTCATTTATGTCAAAGTTGTTTAACATCAATAATTTAATTGTCAGTCTAGGGTAAAATAGCTTTCTGACCTCTAAGTACATCAGTTTACTTGTTTGGTAATTGAAGTAGAATGTGAATTTGAACGTGCTAGGGGGAAAGAAAAACTATATCGAATGAAGTGCAATAAATTCAATCCTCTCTTCAATCTCTGATGAATATTAAATGAAAAATACTTTGTGCAGGTCTCATTCTGATACACTGTATTGTGTGGGCCAGGTCTTGCTTCTGCCTTCTAGGCTTGGTTCCACTTGTGTAGGAAAAAGTGGTTTCTCTGTGTGCTGTTATTTTACAGGCATTTTATTTTCTAGTAATACTATTTTCTAGTACACTGATTTTGTTGATTAAAGAATTTCTGGGCAAAGACGATTCAGTGTCAGTTAGAGCAGCAACCAAACATAATTTTAGACTTATTTCCAAACAGTCTGCATGATACTTGAGTGTTTACATAGTAGAAAAGAAATCCTGTTTTTTCTGCACAGCTATGGAATCCTTAGAAAATTTTCAAGTTGCAAAAATCCCACTGTCCCTTTTGAGTAAAATGCTCTTTAAAAAGTGCAGTTTTATGGGCAAGAAATCCCATCAGGAGTGTAGTTTAATAGTGGCTAGGCATGAAGTCTGTGTTTATTAGAAGTAAGTTTTAAGATATGAAACTTACGAATTGTCAATGAAGTATGCTTTCTCTTTGGCAAGCAAACTGAATGGTTCCTTATCCTCTCTTTAGAGCAGAAGGAGAAACCTGTGTGGAGTTCAAAGCTATGCTGATTGCAGTAGGCATCCATCTGCTACTGCTGATGTTTGAAGTTCTGGTGTGTGACAGGATCGAAAGAGGAACCCATTTCTGGCTGCTGGTCTTCATGCCGTTATTCTTTGTGTCTCCGGTGTCAGTCGCAGCTTGTGTGTGGGGATTCCGACATGACAGGTCTCTGGAGGTAATGCTTCGTTTCTGATGTGGGAGATTTGTGTCAATTCAGTTCCAGTTCATCTCTCAGTAAAGTGTGGTATGAATGATGGCATCAATTGAATTAATTGCTTGCACTGACCTGCTGGAGTGAAAAAACAGAATCGGGAATAATATAATGTTTTCTAATATTTTCTAGCTTTTTCAGCTACCAAACTGCAGCATATTTTAAACCTGCCTTTTTCTTACTGTGTGTTAAAAGAACAAACTCTATGTTTAAGTGTCCACATCACAGATCAATGAAGAAAATTCCACTGATAGTAAGCACCATCCCTAGGCAGAATTGAACATCCAGAGCCCTAGATAATTGGGGTTGGAAATTTCTTACTATCCCAGTCTGTGTGCTTAATCTTTGATTTGGGAATGTGGGTGGTAGGCATAAAACAGTAGTGTTGTACTTCCTGTTGCTGTCTTAGTTCCCATCTAACGTTCCTTTTGGATTTGAAAGACCTTTGCAAGGATTCTCAAGGTGTTCACGTGGCTGTGGCATTTTGCAATAAATTTAGGATCCTTATTGAATTGATTTGGGGTTTTTTTGCTATATCCTCAAACTACCTCATTACAATTAAAAATCTGTTTTTTAGATGCGGTTCAGCTTCTTTTTTTCCTTTAATTTCAAGGGCATATTTCTTTAACATTTAGCATAAGCTGAGGTTTTTCCTCTCTTTGCTCTAACACTTCTCAGGTTGCTTGGTCTTATGCTTGTGGGGGGGGTTTATGCTGGTGTATTCTTTCAAGAAAGCCAGTGGCAGAAAGTTATGTTACATCCAGTTTTCTAGTGTCTTTACGGTAACCTGTACTTCAACATTGAAGGCTTCAGTGCAGCCTCTGAAGTAGGTGAGTGCCTGCAGCCTGTTGGATTTTTGACTCCTCATTGTGAATTTCAAAGGCATTTATCCGAGGCTGCAGCACACAGTCTTATGTTAGTGAGGAGCAGTGTGTAGTGTCTGCTTCTGCCAAACAGGACACTCCAAAGATGCCTTACATACCTACGTGTTGGTTTTTTAAATGGAAAATGTTTCTCACTTGCACTCAAGAGCTTCAGTTAGTCTTTTCAGATAATAGTTCTCTGTTTGATCTTTGAAATTCCTGCCCACACAGGGTTGCCCATAAAATTTAGAAACAGAATCTTGTCAATTCTGATGCTTTTTCATTATTTGACTTTGTTCAAGCTAGTCACAAATTGGTTTTAAAAGTAGAATTTAAGGTTAGTTCACACAGTGACAAGCAGGAGATATTAAAAGCTTTCATTAAGATTTTTAATGAGAAGTATTGCTTTTCTGTATTACCTCAAAATCCAGGTGTCTTCACAGAGTCTTGTAAAATACCTCTCACTTATACTGTAAATGATGATTGAGTTTGGATGTCATCTTCTACTCTTCTGTGTATTTCTTTTTCCCCACAGGTAGAGCTGGGCCTTTCAAACTTGAATGTGGTAGACAGACCCATGTAACTCTGATCTTTACATCTTACATTAAAGTTAGCTTTTAGTAGATGCACTAAAGATAGTTTTTGCTAATTTTAAGTCAAAGGACTTTTTACTGCTTGTTAATTTAACGCTAGCAATATTTCTTCCGTGAAGAAAATAGCTGAAGTTGGTTTTGAATGCTTTTCTTTTTTCTATTGGATTAGCTTGGCTTTTATTTCTCTAATAACTGTAGGAAGTGTTGCAGGTAGTGCTTGTGTCTTGTGGGTTGTTTTTTTTTTTAAATGCCAGGAAGGCCTTTCCTCAAGGGACAGCTGCCCTACAGTTACGCGATTGGGATCACAGCCTCCCTTATGTAGGGATGCTTACTAATATGTACTGTAAATGCAAAAGATGTTCCATATTGCACTGATAAACGTGGAGTCAGAGAAGTCCTCGACAGATTCTGTGGTTATCTTGGAAGCAGCTTTATCGTGCTAAGAGTTAACTAATGCATTTTTCTTTTTCTAGCTGGAAATCTTGTGTTCAGTCAACATTCTGCAGTTCATATTCATTGCACTCAGACTAGATGAGATCATCAGATGGCCATGGCTTGTATGTAACAAGTGTTTTCTTCTCATCCTTGTTTAAATTAAATGTTGAATTCATAAAGCTATTTACTACAGGGAACAATTAATGTATGGTCAGAGTCCACAATCACATTTTTGCTGATTTAACAGCCCTTCGCCAAAGGATTTCATGCTAAGGGGGAGAGGGATCTGCCATCAACTGTGCTTAATCCCTGAGCAGTTGTTGAAAGAGAAATCCTAACCAGGGGTTTCCAGTGGGAACACTAACCTGTCATGAAAAGGAGTGGCGAGTTAGGGAATGTGTTGGTAAATGTGGCATGGTAAATAACTAGTTTTGTTTGTTGTGTTACCATGCATGTAAATTCACTTGCTGTGCAAGTGGTTACTGTCACAACTGCTGACATCTCTTGCCCCAGGTGCCTTCAGAATACCAAAGTGCTGCTTCTGTGCCTGGCTTTCTGTTAACTACCACAAAACTGGTATCTGGCATGATTCTGACTCTGCTTTCTGTGTCACGTGAAACTAGGAGAAGGCTCTGATTTAGAAACTGTTTCAAGTAAGGCATCCAGTACAGAAAGTAGTTGCTAAAATCCGTTTCAAGTACTGTTTGAGCTCGTGTAAAAATTACAGAAGCCTTAGTACTAAGCTGAACTACATTGACTTAATTTTAAATGGTTTCATCTTGATAGGGAACCCCATAAAGCTGCTATGGCTCAACAGGACACATGATCTGTGACGCTTTTATGCTACCGATTATTGTAGTTAAAAAGCATCATACTTAGATTTCTTGTGTAGGCTTACTATGTAGAATTGCTTTATTTAAAAAATCCATGCCTGAAAGAAATCCAACTGATAAAAATGTCTTGCTGTTGGCACGGGAAGAAGCAGTGGATTTCTTTTTCTTTCAGGTTGTTTGTGTTCCGCTGTGGATCTTGATGTCCTTCCTGTGTCTGGTAGTGCTCTATTACATCGTGTGGTCTGTGCTCTTCCTGCGCTCTATGGATGTAATTGCTGAGCAGAGGAGGACACACATAACGATGGCTGTCAGCTGGATGACAATTGTAGTTCCTCTGCTCACATTTGAGGTAGGAAAAAGCATAACAAGTTTTATGTATCTTGTTCTGTTTTCAGTGAGTGATTAATGTCACTCTGTCTCTTTTTGGACTCAGTAAAATGAGAATACTGCTTTTTGTTTTGGAATACAATATTAACAGCAAATATGAAAGCAAGAATTCTGTTTCTTTAAAGACTTTTTCAGTAAAATACACATCACACTGTAACAGTAACGATGTGTTTCTCTGGAGACCTTCTCTTCATAGATGGGCAAAGTTAAAGATCTGAGATTAGTGTATGTTTTAAGGCACTTGAAAGAATTAGGTATTGCAATTAAACTGACACTGTATAATTTTTTTTTTCCCATTTAGATCTTACTAGTACACAGGCTGGATGGGCATAATTCTTTTTCTTTTATACCCATATTTGTTCCCCTCTGGCTTTCACTGATAACTTTAATGGCAACAACATTTGGACAAAAAGGAGGAAATCACTGTAAGTACTTAAAACTCATTGAAACAGCTTGAAACTCAAAGCTTAAATGTTGCTCATCAAAATTTTAATTTTCCAAAAGGGCTTTTTTGTGTCTGTTCTTTCAAGAAAGAATTCAGACGTGTCTTACTGTTCACTGTAGGTGATTTTAGTATGTTTTCAGTGTTTATAATGTCCCTTGTTTTTTTTCATATTCCTCTAAGAGCTTGGACTCTACTTGAAATGTCAGTTGGTTTTTAATTGTACCATAGCCATTTATCCTTCTTCATTTCCATAAATTAATGCCAAATTAGTCTTTTGGAAAGCCGCATGTCCGTTTTGTGTTCTGTAGGGTTAGAACCCAATTTTATAATGTTCATAGGCAAACAATCATGAGAACTTAAATTAGATTGCATAGTCTGCAAATTAAATTTTCACCCTGTTCTGCAGTAATATGAAACAATTGGGTTGTGTTTTTCTAGGGTGGTTTGGTATTCGGAAAGACTTTTGCCAGTTCCTGCTTGAAATTTTCCCGTTCTTAAGAGAATATGGAAATATTTCTTACGATCTTCATCATGAAGACAATGAGGAAACAGAAGAAACACCCCTGCCTGAACCACCAAAAATTGCACCAATGTTTCGAAAAAAGACTGGAGTTGTCATTACACAGAGTCCTGGGAAATACGTGATTCCACCTCCCAAACTGAACATTGATATGCCAGATTAAGATGACAGCAGCAAATTAAACTTGAACTGGGAATCAGCAGTGAAATGTATTTCATCTCATGCCTCGACCCAATTACTTTAAAACAGGTATTGCTGAATCAGTGGCTTGGATTACACAAATCAGAGATCTGGAAGAAAATCAGAGTTTTTCCAGAGATACGTGGTGGTATAATTTGTGAACCTCCCTAACGGGTTGGTTGCACACTTGCCTGTATAGTATTTATATGAACATTTTAGCAGTGTAATATATTGTTTAAAACTCTTGTTGTGTACAGTATAAGTATTATCTAAAAGTATTTTTTTAAAACCCTGTACAAAATGCCTGTGCTATTCCAAGTGTCTTTTAGGTCCTAAATATATGCTTGATTTCCATGTCTGTTTTAAATGCTTTGGGGGATGTCCTAGTTCAGTACGTCTTCTTTTTCTGCTCAGCCACAATCATTGTCTTAACCACAGAGGCAAAGGAGTGTTGTGCTTCTCAGGCAAGACTGGAAAGGGTTTCTTTTGGGGGGAGATGGAATGCTACTTAAAGTGATGGGTTAGAGTTACCTGTGCAAATTTTCACCTAAATATGTAAACACTTGCACTGGCTTGGGAGTTTTGCTTTTCCAGTTTCGTGGTTTAATTCTTCTTGAGCAGCATGTAGGGCACATACCCATTAGATGGGCTGTTTAATAAGCTGTTTCCTCCTGCACTCTGCATGCAGTCTCTGCCAGAAATGTTAGCTGTTGGTTTTACAACTGTAGGTGAGCTGGTTTAAGTATCAGAGCTTGGTCTTCACTACCAACATTCTGTTGGTGTAAATGATTGATTAAACTTTTCAAGAGAGGAACCCATCGGTATCAGTGTAGCATTTTGATGTTTTCTTTGACAGAGGGGCTTCCATGGGCTTTAGAGAACCTTAATCTTTGAAACCCTTACTCCAGTACCTTGTAACAACAGATGTTGAATACTCCTGCATCCTTGCAGCTGTTCTTTGTGTTGTGGTGATCCCACAAGTTTAGGTAGCTTAAATACCATGGATCACCTCGACATTGCCATGTTAGCATGAGGCAAGAGCAGAGAATGTATGGACATTTCTGCACACTGGAAAATGACACCCCTGAAATGTCAGCGATGTGTCGCTGTCACTCCTAAAGCTGCAGCCCTCCCTTCTTCCTCCCTGTGGATCAGGTATTGGCTGAAATCCAACACAGCACTGTCCTGTTGCTAGGCTTAAACTTTCACTGCAGTTTTATTTACCTTTCAGCTTTTGAGTGAATAGATCTGTAAGTGAAAAGCAGCAGGTGCTGTTCAGCACTTGGTGCTGCTGTTTCATGTCGATAGGAAACAGATGCTACTCTTTAAGGCCCTGGTATCACCGCACCGGTGCCACCGTGTTGGGGAACTTGGCCTGGCCTGCTCAGCAGTCAATTCCTTTCGGCTGGCTGGCTGACAGGGTGTCTGTCTGCTGACGTCTACTCAAACCCAGAATAAGGAATTTAAAATGGAGCTTTCCTCCTTGGAACCTTCATCAGATGCTGTGCTGGCCAAGGGAGTTGAGCAGTCAGGCTCAACTTCTCTCTGTCCAGCGTATGACTAAAGAGCCCCTGGAGCTTCATCAGAGAGCATCCAGAGTCACCTGAGGACAGCTCTGGCAGAGGTGACACCTACATCTGCCTCGAGTTCCTGAAGAAGCTCTGGGACATCATTGACAACGATCTCTTTGAGTCCATTTGTTGGTGGGACAACGGGAAGTGTGTGGCGCTTCATGAATTGTTTGAAGAGGAAGTACTGGAAAGGAGGGGACCTCTGAAAATCTTTGAAAGTGAGACCATGAGAAGCTTCATGCGTGAACTCCCATCTGCACCACTTCACCAGGAAGCAGTGGGATTTTCCAAAATCGGGCTCATGACATGACTTGCTTGTAGAAGAGCAAGCTAGGGAGGTATGTTGGTTCCTTGTCATGGTTTGGCTCCGGCTAGCAATTAAGCACCACGCAGCTCCTCACTTGCTCCCCCCAGCTAGGTGGGAGATCTGAAGAGAGAAAGGGAGAACTTGGGGGTTGGGATGAAAAGAGTTTAATAGGACACAAACAGGGAAGATGAAGATTGCTAATAGAAAGCTATACACAAAGCAACTATACACAACACAAACAGCACCATTTCTCTCTCCCTGAACTTGCTGCCCTGTACAAGCCAGGCTGCTGCGCAGGTCCCTCAGGCCACACATACAAGCAAAGCAGAATCCTGAGAGTCCTTTTCACCATCCACATGCAAGTTCTTGTATCTTTGTGATTTCTACTCCCCAGGTGGCAACACCTAACTCTTCTCCTTTGTACTTTATAGTTTCACTTACACTACAACCCACACTTTACAAGACATCTTCTGTACCAGCTCATGAAGTATAAGCAAAGCTCTGCTCTACAAAATCAGGTCCCAGAGAGACCTGCACAGGACATGGCTTTGTTCACACCCCAACAGGAAAGGAAACCAGGTGTTGAGCCTGCACAGGAAAATGCTTGTGAGGAGGAGAGCGGTCTGTTGACAGCTGGTCTGAGGAAGAGCACACACCCCTCTGTCCGCAGGAAGACCACACCTGCCCAGCAGCGCTCCAAGGCACATCTGCACACACCACCTGGTGCAGAGGGAGAGAGAAGAGGGATGTGCTTCACTCTTTGAGAGAGGGGCAACAATCTGTTTGTTGATATAAAACAAAGGCTGTAACGGTGTTTGATAATAAACACAACAGTGATTAAGGTTTGATGGTGAGGTAATCTTGATTCTCTAGTGCTTAGAGGACAGGGTCAGATGAAGCTGTCAGGGAGACCCTCCCCTTGAGTCATAAGGTTCAGAAAGGACCCTGTTGCTTTCTAAACTCCCTCTCAGAGAGGAGCTCAGGTGCAGCTGGGTCCAGTCCTAGTCCCTGACTTGGTCAGCAGTTTATGTCTAAAGGATTTTATGTGTATAATCAATCCTTTATATTTCTTCACTAAGATCACAAAGTTTCATGCAGTTCTTCCCAATTCACTTACCCAGGATCTGTTGTGGCAAGGATTCTCTCAACCTTGAGTAGCCTTGAGAGGCTCCCTTTCAAAGGGAGATCCTGGCGTGCAGCCCACTGTCCGCTCAGAAGAGCTCAAAGGGGCTCTTGGGCTGCTCAGTATTTACAGGGAAAAATTATTGTTTCAGTCATATTTACATACCCCCTGCAGGTGCCAGTGGACACTGCCCAGTGCTGTGTCCTGGTGGGCACATTAACACCGATCGTCCTTGGCTATTGTGCTGATACCTGTCTTCCCAAAATCACCGAGAGACAGAGGCAGATATCACAACTATCACCAGTGGTTATCGATTAATCCAGATTAACAGGAAGAAGTCAGGTAAAGGTGGGGGAAGCATACTGTCACACCATCACTCTGACAAATCCAGGCCGGGAAAGGCTCGATCCTCTGACCTGCTCCCTTTTGCCACAGTACAACTGCCCCGTCCTGGTGTCCAGGGTGCTGCTTCCACTGCCCCTGCCCCAGGTACTGCTACACTGGCTGTGCCCAGCAGCCACTTCCCACCTGGGCTGGCACCTCCCACCTCTCCAGCTGCACTGGCAGCAGCCACTGCCCTCTGTGTGCCAAGTCCGCCTCAGGGCCGAACTCCATCATACCACCAGTGCCCGGCTGGTGCAGGTCCAACTGGAGGCCATGTGAGCAGCGGCTGTGACCCCAGCCCGGGGCCAGCTGGGTGCCTTCCACAGCCTGTCCAGTCTGTGGAATCCCAAGGGAATGGAGGGATCTTTTGAGTTTTGCAATAAACTATCAGAACATACAGCCTTTGCCACTTGTCCTGTTTTTACAGCCATGCCCATGAGCAGCCTCAGGTCGTGCTAAGGAAAGTCAAAAGGATTTTCATTGTACTACAGGGTGTAAATTTTGAAAACCTCTAAAAGTACCAACATTGCTGCCTTCCCCTTTGTTATTCTTCATACTGGTCTTTACATCAGTATTAGATTTCCTAACCTTACTAGTATTTGTCATCTTGGGTATTGTAATACCTTTAATTTTGTACAAGCACCTTTTTTCTAATAGAGGTCTTTTTATAGAGGCTTCCAGGTGCCAGAGCTCTGGCATGCAGACTGTTCCCCCATCATCACTTTAATAACATTTCTCTGAGTTTCAACTTTGCCAAACTCTTTCAGTGAAAGTCCTTTGGGAGCTCAGACAGGCAAACGTTGCATCTTCTCTATTATCAGACTCCCACCCTTTACATGACAGGCAGTTCTGCAAATGTATTTGTTTTTTTCAAACCATCAGTTTTGGAAGGGAATCTTGAACTCACATATTCAAGATGCTGACTTGTGAAGTCCAAATTTGCATTCAGGTAGGAAAAACAATAGTGAGGGGCAACACCTACGCTTCTGAAGGGATGAGTTCTTCAGGGATGTCCACCTCCCACACGCCTTTTCCTCCTCTAGCCGGAATGGGTTCCAGGAGCCATCTCGGATTTGAAACAGCAGTCAAGTATTTCTGTTCTAGATTAGTGAGGACAGCTTTATTTTCCAGCTCCAGAATCTTTTCAGGAGTCAGGTTTTCTGGATAGAGCAATGTCTCTCCAATGTCAATTAACCCTGTTATAAAATTAAAATATACAATTAGTTGGCTGTTTGATCTAGAGAAAAGTAATCTGAAGGTAAAACTCCCAGAGGAGGTTTAGAAAACAGCGCATTTGTCACCAGAAATCCACAGTAGGAAGCACGTACACCTCAAACCATGTTACTCACTGCAGAAGATGGGCTGTGTGACTGCATGACCATTATCATGAGCATAAATGTGGAAAGCAGACCTGTATTGGACTGAAGCAAGTTAATGGACCAGAAGATTTCTGGGAATATAGAATCCAACATTACTCACCTGCAATAACTCCTCTGCCAAATTTTTCCCCTTCTTCCAGCAAATCTTGCACTTGCTTTGGTGTAAAACCAAGCCTATTCAAAAGAACTGCTCTCCACGATTCATCTTCCCAGTCCTTAACAGCTATATGAACAGCAACGGTGCAGTTTTGGTAGCCTGCTAGCAAAGGATGCCAGCGAGTCTCTACTGTTTTGACTTTGTTTAAAACAAATCCCGCATAGGGTTGCCGGAAGGAAAGGCAACCGAATTTCATCGTTTCCCTTGCAGCAGAACCCGGTTATTTCCTAGAAACAAAACAGCCCGAGGTTAGTCTTTACAAACACGTCCGGCACCGCCACAACCCAACTGACCCTCCCGAGCAAGGCCCCGACGATGAGGGTGCTGCGCGCTGCCTCCCCGGGCCGCGGCTTTCCCACACTGCGGGCTGCGGACACAGTCCGCCCTGGGCTGCCGCTGCCCCAACAACCGCCTCAGCGGCCCCAGAACCCGTCCCCCGCCTCGGGCCCCCACACCGGTGGGCCGGTACCCACGACCCGCAGGCCGTGCTCAGGAGCCGGCTGCTCCCGCGGCCGGAAGGAGTTTAAAGGCCCGCTGCGCCGCGGGCAGCCCGGGGCCGGTCTCGGAGGCGTGCGCTCTGCCGCGGCTCTTGCTGCTAGGCTTGCGGCTCGCTTCTTCCCGCGGCGAGCGTTCCGCCACCGCACAGCCACGGAAGCCCGGCGCTGTCTCCTACGTGGTTGCGCCAGCTCCGCACTCTTCCCGCCTCTCAGTGCCGCGGTGGGGAAGGTGGGTGACGGGAAGCGGCGTGTGACGGAGGCGGGCGGTTCCGCCGCTTGTGGGCAGTGCCGGCTGCTCCCTGCGGAGGCAGGGGTTGGCGCACGCCGGGCGGCTCTGGCAGCCCGTGCCCGGAGCTCTGAGGGAACGGCCTTCTTCCGCGCCTGGCTGCGCCAGCGAGGGGACGGCGCTGGCCCCTGGCCGCGCGTCGTTTCTCCTTGGCTGTTGTGGGGAGAAGGGAGCCGGTGCGTCCCCCGGCCGTGCTGCCGGGGCTGCAGGTGTGCCGTGGCTCCGGGCATGAGCTTTGTGCCCGAGCTCGGGCCCCCGGCAGTCAGCAGAAACTGAGTGCCTGTCCCTGCTGCAGCGTGGCAGCAGCAGTGTGCTGGCTCTTCTGATACACAGTCGCCGTTAGACAGCCGAGGTTTTATCCGTGCCTGCAGCTGTGATCCCTGGTAAGCTGCCCCTGGCCACAGCAGCAATACACGGAGGCCCAGGGAACTCACAACCAGCAAAGGCTGGTTTGGAGAAGAAGGGGTAAAAACAGTAAGGCCCAACTTTGGTTTAATGGTGTAACCAAGGTGTAGCTTGTGTCATCCAACACGTGGTTTAACAGTTCATTTCCAAGCATAAAGTGACCCTTTTAAGGCAAACCCTCATGCTGAGTAGTGAGAGGCTGTGCAAGTAGCTACTAATGCAGTCAACTGATGTCCTGGCTCTGGCCAGGCCAGAGTCACCCTTCTCAAACAGCCAGCCCAGGTGAGCTGGGTTAGTCCTGAGGAGCTGAGTCAGCCTGGGCTGTTTCCACCCCACCTGACATCACTCCCCCATAAGAGGGGCTAGTTGGGAGGAATGCTTCTGGGATCCTCCAGGGCAGTCTGAGTGTGGCCTGGGTGTTTGGTTAGTCCTTGTGTTGGAGCAGTACTCTCTGTTATCAGCTGGTGTAAGTAAAATTTCCTGTGGGCTGTTATTTTTTCCCTTTCTTGGTGCTTTTGTCAGTATGCTGTCCTCATCCTACCCCGTGGTGGCTCTGTCTCTTTCTCCTGGTGTGTGGTCCTTAGCTACTGCTTGGGACTGAACCAGCACAGCTCAAGAATTGAGATCCTGCCTGATCATTTGTAGGCATAGAAAATAAAGAAGTGCAGCTGCATCTGTATCCAAACAGAATCTAGAGGAGAGTTATCTTTCCTGTAGAGCCACATCTCTCAGTTGAGGCTTATAAATATGAGAAGTATTTGGGCTGGTTTTCCAGGTGTGCAGCATTGTAGAGAAAGAAAGGTGGAGAGACTGTTCCCTCAAAGTAGTGAGTTTTCTATAGAAGTAAAGAGAAGGAAGGGAGCAAAGGAGGAAAAGTTGTGAGGTGGGAAAGAAACATTAGTAATACTTGCAAAGGGGTAAGATTACAATCACCAAACCAATGTTCTGATTTTGAATGCTGGTTTAAGTGACTTTGAATTGCTCCTGTACTTTGCTGAACCATGAGAAATCTCAAAATTATTTTAACAATTGTAGGAACTCAGAGATGGAAAGAGAAAAGTGATCTGTTAGAATTCCACTCAGAGAGATTGACTGTTCCTTCACTTGCAACTTCATACAGCACAAGGTAAGATTAAAGAAGTTTCTTTTGGGGTTTTTTTTTGTCCAGGTCTATGATTCTGTATAGGAAGTATTTATCAGAAAAACTTTGTGAGTAACCTTAATATTAATTCTGTAACTCTCTGGTTAGATGAGTCTTTTCTGATAAGCACTTCATATAGCTTTTATGATAGCTGGTTTTGATGTACACCTGAAATAAACCTTCAGTGAATGTTGTGTTTTCTAAACTATTTTATGGCTGATAAACTTTTACTGTTGAGACTTTTTTTTTCCTTATTACCATTTTCTGAAATTGCTAGTGTTCTCATTATCCCTTTTTTCCCCCTGGATATTTCCAATATCATGTTCAAAAAGTTCTAGATGAAATCATCCCAGTCCTTTATACAATGCCATTGTAACAAGAGAAAGTAATAGATGATGTGAATTTAAGGTCACTGCAGTGTTTGCAGTGTTGTTATTTTAAATGTTCTTTGGCTTTAAGCTATTTCCGTCTTACTAGGTGTGCATGGTTAGCTGAAGAACCTGTTGAATCTGTTGAAAGTATGTGAGGAGTTTTTATGCTTTTTTTGTTTGGGACTTGCTTCTGGCATTTTTCCACTGCATAGCTACAGTTTATGGGAGGGTTAGTGATTTTGGGGGAAACAGAGGCCACATCTCCAAGGTACTTAAAATCTCAAGTCTAACAGTTCTAAATAAAAAGTAAATAGCACAAGACTTGTGTGCTCCTACCCAAGGAACATAGATATTAGCAGTGAATATGAAAAAGAAAATTAATTCTAATCTTAGCAGATGTTCAGCTTGTGCTTGATGTATCAGATAATTTTTTTTTCATTACTGTAGCTTTCATGTGCTAAAACCAATCCAAAACTATCTAATCTTGGAATAATACCAACAATAGGAAATTCTACAAGTTTACATCTACTACTACACTTCTGTATAGTATGGTTTATTTCAGTGTCTAGCTTTCCTTAGGGTTTCCCTAATTTCAATTTTGATAGAATAGGCTGCATAATTCCAATTATAGAATGTGTTACTGCTTTCTGTGGTGCTAAAACAATGCCTAGTACATAATTTATAAGGATTCAGTTCTGATCTTATCTAGATAGGTAAGCATTGCTGTGTTTCTTGTCCAATTCACTTAGTAGCTGATTTTACATGACTCCCTAAGCAGCAATATGTGCTGGGATATCTTGGGTCAAAATCAGGTCAAAGTACTTGATCAGATAGAGTTAAATTCAGAAGTGGATACAGTGCAGTGTGTTCCAGGATATTGGTGGTCAAAACTGAAATTTCAGGTTTTAATAGCCTGAGCATTACAATACTACACAATTATTTGTATTGAGTGGTCACTGTTTCATAATTGGCATTCACAAGAAGCTGGGATATGTTGACATCTGAAGGTCCATTGCATTTTCCTGTATTGTAGAACATCAAACCATGTGAAGGGTGATGCTGTTTCTACGTATTCTTTGGGCAGCAGTTCCATCTTTAGAACTCCTGCCAACCTTCTACACTTTGCCTCCTTTTCCGGAATTTTACTGTCTCTTATCCTAACACTGCAATTACAAAGCCTTAGCACATGCTGGAAAATCAGCTTCATATCTTTCTTATGTCCAAATAAAGAACTTAAAAATTTTGGATGAACTTAAATTTTACCATGCTGATGTGTATTTATTTTTATATATTGTGAGAAATGACTGTTTAAGTGTTTTAGTAAGTGCATCTCTGGTTTCTATAGTTGATTCTCTTATTTTCAGGTTTGTTGCAACACCATGCTTTCTGAATGTTTCTCTGAAAATGAAAGTGTGGATAGCTTGGTGGTAAAGACACAGCTGTTTCTCAGAGGGGTATTCCAGAATAAAATGCATACTTAATATATTCTTATGCAGGTTTTGGTATGTTTCAGATAATGTGTATATGACAGATCTTATAAGAACATAAGCACTCTTCTCTTTAAATACCCAACTTGAAAGGTATGTAGAACAAGCATTAGCCTCTGCAGTTGTTTGCAGTTGAACATGCTGCATAGTGGTATGCTGTAGTGACTATACAGTGGTATGTAGTAGCTAATATGATAGCAGTTTGGTTTTCTGATTTAATTAATATAACTTCTTGTCCATATCGTAGTTTCTGTACAGAAAAAACCCCACACTGGAAAACCCTTTCTTCTTGTTTACAAATAGTAACGGAGGTAGTGTCATTTGAAAATAAAGCCTTGTTTTTTTGATTTGGAATTAGCCCCATAACTCAAGTTAAAAAGCATTATTTCTTTTGTACAGAAGAAATGCACTTACTGGAAAATAGTGCAAGGGAACTCTGGCACATTGCCAGAAACTAAAAAAAATTAATCTAACATGCTTTGACTGTGCTAGGTATTAATTTCTTCTTCTGCTCAAGCAATTGAGTACCTTCTAGCTTCAAACACTTGAATAAAGGTAGAATAAATGGCTTCAAAAAATACCTGCATGCACATCTTTCTAAAAAGTGCTGTGGTTGGTATTGAAACGTGAAACCTGGACAAAGGTGAATTGTGAGAGAGACTTGAAGGATTAGTTTTCTGGGATCAAATAAAAACTAACATTGACAGCAGCTTCTAGTCACATAGTTGCAGCTTAGGTAGAAACTTCAAAAGCTCTTTGCAGAGACATAAACTTTTTTGAATACATACATAGGGGTTTTTGGTGAAGGGACTTGTGTTTAATCACATTTCTACTGAGGATGCACCTGAAGCTGCATGTGTTGTGCTTATAGTTTTGCAGGGTATGCAGTGGGAAAGAGCCAGCAGCCTAGGTGTACTGAGGCAGATTAGGTGTGATGCAAAGTAGCACCAGGTATCTCATGCTTATTGAGAGTTGAACTCCTAAGCTTCCATCCTACATGAGGTTTTTTCAGCCTTTTCAATGCAGACTACTGGGCTTCTTGATTTTTTTTTTTTTTTAATTTATCTCAGAGGAGAAAAAAGTGGGGGGGACATACGTGATACCTAGGTGAGTCTCTGTGCACTTAGAACAATGTTTTAATGATATTCACATTACATTCCAGTCTCTGACTTTGACACCGTTAGTCCTCAAGAGTTGCCATATGTGCCTGATTTTCTTACTTGTCTGGGACAAGGAGATAAACATTGTTATTTCTCTCCAGAATATTACAGTCTGCTTTTAAATTTTTTTTAAACGTTGATGTTATGATTTAGAGCTCTTCTATAAGTCCAAAGATCCTGATAGGGAAATGTCTCACCCCATATGTGATATCCTGCCTTGTCCCTTTTATATCAGGTCTTGCTGCTGAATCCATGTATTTGAACTGGGTGTCAGTTGTGTGGGCATGAGACAGGCCAGGTCTGCTGGTGAGTTTTATCTACTTAGTGATCTATTTCTAAACTTTAGGATTACTAATATTCAGATATGATCCTGGTCCTTCTGAAGGTTAAAAGGAGGTTGTAACTGTAGGCTGACCACCAAGCTAGCTGATCTAGAAACATCTTGAGTAGCTCTCCTTAGCAATCTTTTTGGTTGAGATATGTGGTTTCATGCTGAGGTAGTCTGCAGGGGAAGGAGAGCTTGTAGTAATGAGCTCTCCTTCCCCTGCTGATTTATTGTGTCCAATCCACAGGCAGCTCCTATGCAGCCACATACTGCATTCAGACATTTTTAAGGATAACAGATCAACACACTAGTATGGCCATGGGTCTATGACCAGGGTTCGTGCCCTCTAAAATGCTGAAAACTTTTCTTACTGAGTCTGCACTCCTGCCATCAAGGGAGTATCCTTAAGGCATCCTTACTTTTTCTGATCAACACTGTCCATTTGGCTTTATAATTATTTGAGTTTCTAATCTGTTTTCAGATGCAAGGTGTTCCTGGAAGTTTTGAAAGGATCATTTTGAGGTATTTTTAATCGATGAAAAATTTGCACTGCCCATGGCAGCTGAAATATGAATTACTTCCTTTGTTTCCTTAGTAATGTCTACTGTACATGATGCTTACAATGCTTAGGAATTCTTTGACAGTTTCTACTGTGTCTGTCCAAGTACGCTTTGATTCTGTCTCTTCAAGAGACACTTGAAGAAAGAGGAGAAAATTAATTGCCTCACTGGTTTGAATTAATCCCAAAAGATATTCCTGACAAGAACTACAAGTGAAAGAACTCATGGGCAGAAGCAAATGCATTTTCAAACTGGTCTCATATGTTCTTTTGTAACTAAAAGATTACACTTTGGCTATTGATAAAATACTAATAAAAATGGAGAATGCAGTGTTTCCCCTCTGAATTCTAGTGAACAAACTACCAAACACTATCTTGAGAGAAATGCCTCTGCAGCAGGGATCAGTCCAGTTCTGGTTTCTGTTGGGTTTTTGTTTTGTTTTTCTGGTTTGGTTTTGTTTTGGAATATTGGTGTCAATATAGGTTGTGTTAGAGAAGGCACCAATAAATGGGTCGTTATATTACTGGAAAGGATGTTATGAAAGAATTTAGGAAAACTGGTCCTTCTAGCTGATGTAGCTTGTTTTTCTATACTTACTCTCTAAAAATCTTTCAGATAAAATGGGAACTTATAAAATATATGTAAATAAAGGCTTGTATAGACTTGATGTGCAGGTTTATGATTGTGATGATTAGAAAAATGTGTAAAAGCCAAATTTAGAACTGATTGGTTTGCTGTACAATGGTTAAAACTGTTTTTAGCATTCTACACAAAATTTAAAAACAGGTAACTTCTGACTTGCTCATGCCAAGCACGTGTGTATATTACTTTAGTGAATTTTATTGACTTCACTAATAACTGTGTTACTTGTGGTTATTGGTTTTATACATTTTTTCATATATGTATGTATTGAAACTTTAGGTCATATTTTAAAGAATACCATCTCATACTTTCTCTGCATTTTATTTTCAGGAATTTTCCATATGTATTGGACTTCAATGCTCTCTTAATTGTCAGGTGTCTTGATTTCCAGCTCCCTATTGTCCCCATTAGCAAACACAGTATGTTTTCATCATGCATGTCTGCTCAGATGAAGTGTTGCCTTTTCTCAGGCATACTTTCAAAGATAAACCAGCATTCTATCAGTTATTTTTACAGGCTTGTTCTAAATATATTCTGAAGTACTCCATAGTTACTTTCATCACTAATAGAGCTGTCAAACGATCTCCATTTCTAATGCATGAGCAAGCAGAAATTAAAATAAAACGCAGATTGTTTTTTTTTCCCCTAAAGTCTGAACATATCTTAGTTATCAAAGTAGTTTAGAATTGAAGACTTTATGCCATCATTGTGAATAAATGATATAAAATACCTTGTTTCCTAAAACAAAACCAGAGCTCAACGTACAGCGTAGCCATTTAAAGGGGGAAGGGGGGGAGGGGGGCGGAAATCTCATTTAAGTTGAATATGCATTCTTCATTCCTTATGGTTAAGTGAGCTGGACCAAATTTTAGGAGTTTTGTTCATTTAACGCTCTGTCGTCTTGCTACCCGTGTTCCTTAGTCTTTTCCATCTTTCCCCTAGGTGGCACCATGACCCACAGAACAGCTCCTTCCCTTACAACTGCAGCCCTGTGGAGTGATGCAAACCCTTTTCCACACACTACCTGGTCGTCCTTTTGACCATTTGCAGTGTTTCTCGGAAACAACTTTGTTTCCATCCTGGAACAGAAATAGTAATGGCTAGAACATGGACAACAAATTATTTTAGTTGTATGACCTTTTCCTTAGTTCCAAGCTGACTTTTCAAGTATCTCATGTAGATAACTTACTCCTTTGCACTAGAAGGAGGGAAGATGCTCACACCTTGTGCAATACAGACTATGGCACACTTGTGTTTATTTAGGTAACAACTACTGCTGTCTGTACAGACCTTCAGGTAGACTTAAATGGAGAATGTAATAACATGGTTTCCTACTCCCAGCTCCAATCCTAATCCTGCTTTACTGCCAGTATTACCAGTTCTTCTGCACCTCCTGAGCTACTTCTCTTGCTGCTAAGTACAAATACCTGTGGGTAAAAGAAAGTCCTGCTTCTCAAGCATGCTAAGGTAAAGCAAAAAGAATTTAATCTGATGGTCTGAAAAGCCACATAATTAACTTTTTATAGGAGGACTACACTGTGTGGTCATTAGGTACGTGTTTTGTCTTCATAGTCTACATCAAGGAAGCCCACCAGTCCTTTTTTGGAATAGAAGGCAACAGACATTTAATAATGAGGAAAAAAAAAGAGCTAGTCTTAGCCCATAGCTTTGTTACAGGTGGAAGAAGCCATATGTCCTCTACCTGACAGCAAATTAGGAGCAGATGTTTTGAATGGAGTAGTGAATTTTTTGGTCTTAGTGTTTTGCTGACAGTAGAGCTTCAGTTGACAGGCAACATGATACCATGTTGCTCAGTCCTACAGGTTAGTCAAGAATTTTGACATGATCAAGAAGGTTATGGGATTATTATTGTCCCTATGTGATAATATGTAATGAAAAGGTGATATGAGAAGCTTTTACAGTCTTCCATTTGTAATGTGACTGTGTTTTTTTTAAATGATTTTTAGAATAAATAAACTCTGTTTTTTGGAGTTAATGTGTTTATCATAGTGAGAACAGACCTGTGTACTAGAGCATTTGTCTTTGAGACGTATCATAGCCTAACCAAACATAAAACAAGGCTCAACATGCAGGCAGATAATTTTTGCCATATAAAAATATGACTTAGAAATAACAGTAAGCAACAAATAATGAAATAATTATGAATTGTGCTGTTCCAAAGTCTCTGGTGAAAAGATTTATTGATTTCAATATCTGCACAGTTGTAGCTGTCATCTCTCTGTTAACAGCTGCATATTTGAAGTGCTATCCAAATTCAAAGTTCAGTATCTCTGCTTCCTTTAATTTCCTATTTTTTAATTTTGTTATGTTATCCTGTCACTTCCTAAATTCATGGTTTTTTGGGCGTTAGGGTTAAATTTGGTATTTAATAGGAATAACTTTGTGTTTATACTCAAACTTTGATTACTCTATGTTCCTTTTTCAAAGTGTATGAATAACAGTTTTTTGCTGTCACTCTTTTGTTTAATCACTTGAGGGATTTTGCTAGTAGTTCTGTGTTCTTACCTTTATATAACAACCAATATTTTGCTCTATAGTTCCCTTGCATATTTCGATTTCTTTGCAGGCATTAACTAGAAGGAAGGCAAATATTTTAGAACATGGTTACATAACTTTAGCCTGTGAAAATATGAACATTTTTAATTTATGTTTATTGCTGAGAGTGCAGACAGGAGTTTGTGAAATGAGTCTGTCAGAGTCATATCTAGAACTTGGAATTGGCAAGTCTCTCACTATGACTCTTGTCAGAAGGAAGTGTTAGCCTCTCTGGAAGATGTCTTTACTTCCTTTTAGGCATCTGCATACATGAGGAATGGATCTATATAACTAAATAAATAATAATAATTCTCTGTGGTATTTAAACATCTGGCATATTTGAGTTTAAAGTGTGCACAGAAATTACCAGAGTTAAAACTAAATGAAGTTAAATCTGTGCAGAGCCTGAAAATAGAGGTTCTAGATATAAATATTTAAACCTACTTGAAGTCTGATATATCAGTTCTGGCAGTGTTGAAGAGAATAGAGCCTACAGCATTGTTAGTGCCTGTGAGAATGGCACAGGGCAAATGTGGTGTAGCAAAGCTTTGTAGTTTGAGATTCCCACATGTAAATTATTTCAATGCCCAGTACTTAAAATCTAAAACCACAACAGTTTTTAACCTCAGGAGCTATGGAATCATGCTGATGTGGAAGAACTGGACTGTGAAGTCACTACAGTGTTTACTTATATGATCTGTTACATCTTCTGTCACTGCTTAAAATGGTGGTACTTGTACATCACAAGCTGCCAGAAACATTCTCACCTATACTGTGTATTTCTGTGTGAAGAAACTGAGCATCCTTAGTAACTTCCATCATGTAGCTGTGTTCTGTTTAAGTGCCTACTTCCATTTTAGTAAGGTAACATTTACTTTAGTTAATTATTTTGCTTGTAATTGCCAGTTATCACAGACAGGTAGTAATTTCCTATGCAGCATCAGGAACATGAGAACAAACAAATAACTGCTAAGTACTGGTGTGTTTTCACACAGCAAAGGCTTCTCTCCAAACTAATTCTGCAGCACCACAAATTTCATCCCATCTGTAAGAACTGCAGACCATTGATTTGTTAATACCCATTTTGAGTGTACTACTTACAAACATAGCTGTATGTTTCAAAACATTCTTTGCAAGGAAAATGAAGTAATCTTCAGATTGTTAATAATGAGCCCTTTTGCATATTTTTTAATCATTGGGAAAATTGTTACTTCACTGTTGTAGGATCATATACATTTCTTTTTTTATTTAGGCAGTTTCTGCCCAAAACTGACATAGAGAAATGAAAGGGTAAAAGATGGTCATCTAACCAAGGTCACCTGGAAATCTATTCAAAAGTATTAACTAGGTCTGGAGATGCTGCACTGTGGTTTAGGTTTTTAAACTTCCATTCATTTTTTGGCTCCAAATATTAATTTTTCATAGCTGCCTTTTTGACATTGCTGAAAGGCAATTATTACAATTATCTACTTTTATCTCTGTTTCTTATTGCGAGATAGTCATTGTCTAGACCTCTGATTTGATGTCAGAATGTCACAATTTCTTTTAAGAGTTTCTATCCATTAATACTAGCCAGGAGGTCTAATAGCTTTCAGAGCACTTAGAATAAGAACCAAGACATATGTAGATTTCTCTGTATGGTTATAAATTCAAAACCAAATAGCGGGTCACAGAGCTTGAGTCACTCTCATGTATATAGCTAACTTGCTTTCAAAGGGTGATAATGCCTCACCAGCCAGTAAGTGAGCAAAGTGGGCCTCTGAAAGATCCTGTTACCATTACACTATATCTAACAATTATTGCTGCTGCTTTGAAAACGTTGATATTGTTTTAATGTGGTAAGCCATGATGCCCTTTGTCTCTTTAATTTTTTTTCCCCAAAAATACTCTAAGAGACTAGACTGCTACAGTCAAGATGTGTTGTAGAGATGAGAATTCTGTACCTTTTTAGACAATCTTCTTTGATAGTATATCTGGAAATTGAGTCAACACAATGAATCATCATTTTTATGAACATATCTTAGGAAACTTCAACAAAGGTTTACTGTGGGTTTTTTTTGCAGAAGGCTCTTAGTAAAAGTTACAGGTTGCTTTCCAAGAAACATCTGACTTTACCACAAGATATGGTACTTCTTAAAAGGAAGCTATCAGGTTTAAGTTGCCATTTTTTCTGTTTTAAGCTCCCAAGAGGACACTTGTAAGCACAGCTTCTTTCCAACTTTATTTTGCTTTTTGCCTTTTGACATGCATAATTTCCTCACCTCTTTTAGACTTTATTTGACACTTGAAATATTTTAATTTAGACTGCACTTACTCTGTACAGCACTAGGAGTCAATGATAACATGACACAAGAATAAGATTTGTTCTTCAGCTTGCTGTTCCCACTGCAACCTTGTTGAGGTGACCTTTTAAAATTTTTGTCATAGAGACATTAATCTTGATAAATATCTATACTGTTCTAGGAAATCCCAGCTATTTCCTTCCTATTGTGGGCCTTTACCTTGCCTTTTACATGTAGTATTCATCAACATGAAATAAAGCAAGCATGACAAATACAGTGTATGTAAAGTTTGGGTTTTCTTAAATGCGTTTTGAAAAGTGAGTCAAGCTTGTGAGTCTAGCAAGCTGAACTGAACTACTTCTGTTAGCTGAAGATGGAAGACTCCATCCAGTGACCAGCCTGTGTGCTGCCTAGCTTTCTGTCTGACAGCTCTGGAGAAATCTTTACATGTTTTGAGCAATTTATCACGAAATAATTAAAAAATCCTAAGAAATCTGAAGATTGCTTATGTATTTTGTAAACATCTAAATAAACTGAGAAGTCATAATTTTCAGCAATTTAAATACTTATTAATTCCCTGTCACTGCAACCTCTGTGTTGTATTCTCTGTGCAAAGCTGTCACTTTGCTTTCATACTCATCTGGATAACTGGCACAACATAACTGGCCTTGGGTAGTTAAAGGGGTTTTGTTGAAAACAGAAATAATGAAAAACCTGAGGGATGGTGAAAGAAAGGTTACCAACAATGTTTTAAAAACACATCTTGTGTATATCTACACCTTTGTACTGCAGTCTGTAAAACTGTTGTAAAATAGTGTGCAAAGTAGGTTGTCTGAGTCAGCTTTAGTGGGAACTGTTCAGTTGCATGTCACATCATGAATCCCTAACCTGTATAACAATGATAGATACCTCTTTTTAAAAACCTGATACTGTGCTTTCTCTCTGAAAGTAAGGACAAATGAAGGCAAAACCAAACCAAAACTTTTCAAGTATTGTTGTCCCACCCAATAATCATCAAGTCTTCTCATGTATTATATGTGCCTATATGAAAGGAATAGAAATCCCACAAATCAGTGTATTAAGCTAAAAAACTTATGGACCAGTCAGCACACCAAGCTATTCCTTATGTAATTGAACTCAAGCAAAATAACAATTATGAAAAGGTATGCAAATAGTTGCTGCATTTTTTTCCACTTAAAACTCTTAAGGGACTCCCTGTTTCTGGATTAGTTCTGTGACTTCAGTTGCTGCAGAACTCAATGCATGGGTAGTTTGTTTCTTTAGTGGCAAACTGACTGTTACTGCTAAAAGTGATAATTAAATAAAGAAAAAATGCTTAATTGTTAATAATTTGTATGTTATCCACGATGTCTAAGCTGAGAACTTGAGGGTGTTAGAGCTCCAGTGTTGCTGGAGCTGTAGGTACCTCAAGAAAAAGTGCATTATGGTTACTGGTATAGATTAGGTACAGGAAGGGAACGAAATGTTTTCTTCTGTATAGTTCTTGTCTAAATCTAAGGTAATGTACTGGAAAAGGAGAGAAGGTTGCAGGAGTGGAATCTGTGGCGGTTTGATCAGGCAGTGGGTAATGTCAGGCGGCTGGTCAGGTAAGGTGGCCAGTAAGGTAGGCAGTCAAGGAGGCAGCTGGTCAGGCCGTTACCTGACCACCCCCCTTTTGCTGACCGGCTACCTTACCTGACCGACTGGCAGCCTGACCGGCCACCTTTCTGACCACCCAGCTTCCTGACTTGCCACCTGCCTGACCGGCCGCCTTGCTGACCGACCAGCTGCCTGACCAGCCTCATGCCGTTGTGAGAGGCATCAAAAATTTAACATGTTTTTTTGACTTTATTGGTATGCCTGCATGGGTTTTTTTTCCATTCTTACTGTTTTAGAATGTGTTTTCTGTATTAAGCATATTTAATTTGGAGGGGTTTTGGTGAGGAATGTACAGTGAATAGTTGCTTTGGAGATATGTGAAAAATGTTGACAGATTTGAAATAAGGCATACAAGTTTCCTACTGAGAATTCATACTTGTGATCTGCTTTATTAACTAGAAAATGTCTTTGTACATCAGAGAAACAAAAAGACCTTCAGCAGATTGTTTTTTTTGAAGTCTTAATAGATATTAAGAAACATAACGCCAGCACTTCTGCCCTATTGCTGTCACTAAATAATAAATCATCGAGGTAGCTGCCTAATGGGATATGTAGCAATGCTGATGGTGGCAGTCTAGACCTGAGCTGAAGTGGATTAATGTAAAACACAGAGCAAAAATACTAATCGCAGTGCTCAGCAGAACACTTTTGGTGCTAGAAACTGGTGCCTGAACACCAGAAAGAAGAGAATAGAAATTACATCTAACTAAAAAAATGGTAATGATGTCTTTTACAGTCCTCAATATCCTTCAGCACTTAATTAGGAAACTGTCATATAAGCATTAACAAACGTATTTTCAACACATCATAATACACAGGTAGAAAGGGAGGCACTAGAAGACAAGTGGCTGTATCTCAGAAATGATGATGACCTGTACCTGCTTTGAAATAAAAAGTCTTATGGCACTTACTCCTAGTGCAGTCACGTGAGTTGTTTCGGGTTTTTTGTCAGGATTTTCTAGTTAGGTTTGTTTCTAAGCAAGAAAAGCTGTAGGTTTCTGCAGTTCTGCCTCGTGTCTGCCCAACTTAGAAAGTCACATCTTTGGAACTGATATGTGAGGGTAGGTCACCTAGATGAGAGCTACCTCCCAGACAGGCACAGTGGGTCTGTCTGAGCTGACCCCTTCAAGTGATATACCCTTGAGATGCCACCAACAGTTTGGCCTGTTGTATGCAAACTCATCAAGTAGAGATGCATATATCAATTTACCAGTATAGTGAGCAGCATTTGTAATGTTAAATGTTTTGTCAAATTATTAAATTTTATCAAATTTTAAAAACTAATTACCAAAACAATCCATTCAAAGACTGCTCTGAAAACAACAGAGTTTCTGAAGATTCCAGCAGTTAAAAGCCAAGAAAACCAAAAGCAATTGTTCTGTCTCTGACTATTGTTTGCTTCATGTAGGAATCTGTTGAAATTTGCAAGTGTTGAATTTGTGAAACTAATTGGCACATAAAAATCCAGCTGTAATAGTAATCGAAACTTGCTGGTTCAATGGACTATGGAGTTTTTTAGTATTAACACATCCTGCACATACGGTCCCCAGTTGAAGATCTGGAGCTGCTCGTTATCAGCAAGTTAATAGAAGGGGATTTAGAAGCAAGCTTTCATTTGTGGCAGTTGTGAAACCAACATGTGGTCTAACCCTGGTGTTTCCAACATCATTTGTGTTTGTAAGGGGGGGAAAAAGGAAAAAGTGACTGATACTGCTGTCATTATCCTCATACTGTATGAAAGCAGGGTACAGTAATAGATTTGTTGGCTGAGATTTTTTCTGGAGAGACCTTCAGTTGATGAAGTGTAACCTTGCTACAAGTTGAAACTGCAGCAACAAGGAAGTACTGTCGGTTTTCTACAAGTCACTGTTGAAATTCACATGCTCATATTTGTTTAATTAGAGTAATTTGCTGGCATTTTTAAAATTTTCCTTTGTGACAGGACCAAAAAAATGGAGACTTTGGTTTATGTCCTTTGGAAACATTAAAATATACTTTTGAGGTTAGTCATCTTACAAATCAAAACAGGCTATCCCATGAAATGTACTTAAAACGATTTTAAAGCATCTCTTTCATTCTGACTTGCAGACTGTGAGTTGGTAAGTCTTAGCATTTAAATTCAAAATTTAGATTCCGCTTTTAGGTCTTTCAAAGGGAAGAGAAACAGAATCTATTTGGACTTGTCTTAATAAACCACCTAAAGTAGCTACTGGATTACTGGTAGACAAGTGCTTATAACTGACTAATCAGGCACTTTTAGTATATTATTTATATACCAGACATAATTTCTGTTAAGATATTTTCCTTAATGTAAAAATACAGTGCTTTTGGCAGGATGCAGCTACCTTTGATCTCTGTAAATGACTGGCAGTAAATTTTGAATGTCAAAATCTCACCAGTGGGATGTCTTAGGGAAGACGAATGGATGTGATGTTACCTTGCAAAACCTTCAGTGCCTTAACAAGGCTCATATTTTGTTGGGAATCTATGCAAGGCACTTGATGGTACTTAGGCTACGTATTTGTAAAAATACATATAGTAAAGAGCTATTCTTCAAATATGGCAGTGCAATTAGTGCGTTGACAGTGAATAAAGCAACCTAGACTCAGTGGATAATATGCTGATGCTGCATTCCCTTCTTTTCCAGTTTCACTTCAAAGTGGTAAGATTTAGCTTTATTGGTACTTTTTGAGACTCTTAAATTCTTTGAGCATCTTCTGAGTGAAATAATTCAGCAGGTTTTGCTATGTTTAAACCAAGCAAGATTTTCAGATTCCTTCTTTTGTTGTCTGTTTCATTTGTGGTATTTAAAAATAACTGCATGTATTTTTATTGAAACTGCAAACTGTTACATGAAATAGAAACATCTTGTTGCAGGTAAACTGCTTGAACAAAAATGTGTTTAGTAGTGTGAGACAAACTGCTGTTGCCTTGATTTCATAGTTTTATATATTCCACATTTTATGTGTGTTTTTCTTTTATTGTGTTCCTCTCCCTTCTTTTTACTCATTTAAATTCAGGACTTCAGAGTTCTGCTTATATTTCATGAGAAAGCCTTCACTATTTTAATGAATATGTAGACAATGGGTGAATTTTTTCAGTGCTAGGAATTTTGTCTGTTGATAGCGTTTGTGCTGATGTTCTTTGAGCAAACCATATACAAAAGAATAGACAAAAATACACTTCTAAAGCTCCTGTTTCTATTCACTTTATTTCCTAACCTTAATTTTCAACCTTAAACTTGAGGTACACCGTTGGAATCAAAGTGTATTTTATTTACAGCTCTTCCATATTTTCAGTGATGACAAAAACAGGTTTTACTACTATTATAGCTGATTCTGTAAGTCAGAAGGATAAAACAGGGGATTTTGTATTTTACAAGATTCTGTTGCCCCCCTTAACTGTCAGTCAAAGCTGCAGTCTTTATGTAAATTTAATTGCCTTGCAACAAACTAATAATTTTATTATGTTCCTTCCATTTCAGTCCTTAGCTTCTTAAAAATGTAAAATTTTATTAGACATCTTTGCTTTGGAGTAGTCAGTGTTTCTGGTCTGTCTATGGTAGGTACTGAATTTGTTTACAAATAATGAGCCAAGTTATCCTTGATTTATTCTTGCAAATAGTCTAAATGAGCAAGCTTTACAGTATTTATTCCAATACTAGCTGAATTTATTTTGTATATCTATATGCATATCATAATCAAATTACTACAGTTACAATATGATAAATACATATCTATGTTACATGTCCATAGTGTTGAAAAACTAGTAGAACAAATCCCTGTTTTGAAGAATATTCCTGCTCTTTATACAGGTCCTCACTGACATTCAACTCAAGGTGCTGTGCAGCAAAAAAAAATCTGATGTGATGCTGGTATATAGACATAGCCCATGTTTATTCTGAAACTGTGACCTAGACTGCGATCCATCAAAAAGTTTAATAAAGTGCTTAACTTAAGTATCTGAATAATCCCTTTGAAGATCAGTGGAACTACTCAGGTGTTTAAGACTATCAGTCTGCTATAGTATTTTGTTAGGTTGTACCAAAACTTCCCACAAGCATGTGATGAAACTCTGCGGTTTTAACATGCAGTGCCTTTCAACAGTTGATCTGATGTTTTTATCTAATAAAATTTTAAACATATGGACTTTTCATCTGAGGTTTATAACAGTATTCTTGCACCAGACACAACTGCTCATGTATATGTTTTCAGGAGGCTGGGTGGAGTTTTATTTAAGGGCTGTAAATCACGAATTCTTCATTGACCTCTAACTCATGGAAGAATCAAAGAAGGTGGGAAATGGTTCTGGTTGTTAAGGATAAGAACAAAAAAGAACCAAGCATCCCAAGTTTCAACAAGGAAGGTTCTTACTAAGCTTGGTTTAAAAAACCCAAATCTTCACAACAGGAAACTCCATCACTGGAACAGTTGTCCAGAGAGGTTGTGGGCTCTCTGCTCTTTGGGTTATTCAAAGGTTGCCTGGACAGGCCCTGAGAAACCCAGCACAGCCCTGTTTGGAGCAGGGTGTTCAGACTGAATGACTTCCAGGGGTTCTTTGCAACTCCAGCTGTTCCACAATTGTAGCACATTTATTACTGCACTAAGGAAGGAAAAGGTCCAGAAAAGAGTGCAATTAGCAAGAGAGATTGCTAGTAGCTGGAAATAATTCTACAGTTACATTGCTAACAAGAGGAAGACTTGGTTTGCTATTCAACAGATATTAAAGCCATCAACAACAGTTAGCAAAAGCCTGTGGTTCTGGTGGGTGGGGTTTTTGCCATAAACCTTACGTTGAACAGTGCCCATGCAAATACCGTTACCAACAAGGTGGTAAAATTTCAATCGCTATGAGGAAGAACAGGCTAGAGGGTAAAGAGATATGCTAGGTATTTTCTAACTGTCTGCATCTGTTAAAAGTGTTATCCTAAAACTGATAGTGAAGTTATTTGAATGTTTGACTCGCTGCCCATGTTTAGAGTACATGCTGTGTGTAAGTTTTGGCATGTATAGTATCAGGCTGGCTGTACGTTGAATATAGGGCCTCTTTCACTTGGATGGGCTGAAGCCTGGCTGTGTACCAGTCTAAAACTTAATAGCTGGTGTTTCATAACAGAATTTGGCTCAATGGCACAGTACTGCAATTCCAGCTGTTATTTCTCTAAGGCAATATTTGTCTTAGTCCCACCCATGAGCCTCTAGTAGTGTTATGATGGAAGTGGAAGAATTTATAGAATCATCAGTGTATAATAATGTGTAGAGGACATTCCTGGTGTACTGGACAGTATTTGATAATGTGCTATGATAAATGTGTAATTTTCAGTAACAGCCTTAGTCTTACTATTTCTTACCTTTACTTTTAACGTAATAAGTTTCCATTTAACACAGTTGTTTTTAGGCTTTTTGCCTTGCCTCTGGCAAAATTGAAATGCCACCCTTCTAGCATATGATTTATGTTGTTCTTCCATGATTACATTCTCTGAGTTCATTGTTCTTTAACCTTCAAAATACCTGCAGACTAATTTAAGAATGTGTGAAAACTGCAACAGGTAGCATTAAAACTAATAATAAAAAAACCTGTACAATTCGTCCTTGACATATGTTACATGCTTCCTTAATTTAAATACATAATCCATATTTGCATCCTTAAAAATAAATTCTTCCCTCGGGTATGGATAAACGACATACATTTATATCAATAGGGATCGCATGTAGATCCCAGAGAGTGATGTACAGTCCTTAGCACAGTAAGTCACTATAATGTCTTTTTTAAACTACTTCCCTAAAGATATTACATGTTGCTTTATCTCAGTCCCTTGCAAAATGATAAGCCCTCTTTTATATTCTTAGGAATTGTCCTGCTTTGAAATGATGCAAGTCCCCAAACTGCTAAATAATTCTAGCTATGTTGATCAGGAATTTTCTAACTAGATATTTTATTGGCCCGATTTCTTCAAACCAGAACTCTTTGTAGGCTGGAAAGAGGCTTTTTTTTTTTTTACAAGAATTGAAATTTCTTCTTTAAATGCAGAAAATGCACCCTTGAAATATATTTGGAGGAGGAAATCCACTAAGTTGAATTAATGGACTGCATGGCATTATAAAATGGGAGTAATATTTTCTGAAAACCTTCACTAGAAACCAGTCAATGTTTAATTACAGGGTCAGAGAACATGCCCAAGAAGAGTTAGTTTCATAGGAGTGCAGAAACTCCAGTTTCCATCCTGTGATGTGACTTGAGTGGGGGCTGTGGCTGTACTTGGCTTGTCTGTTCTGGCAGCAAATTTCCACTGCTGAAGATGAAGTGGGTTTTATAAATGCTTGATATAGTATTTGAATTAGTGGCTTGATTTTTATTTTTTTTTTCCCCTCTTACATCAGGCAAATGCCCTAATCTACTGCTAATCTATTGCTAGATATTCAACAAGGAGGTTAGCTTAATCTGTGCTTTTGGAGGGAGGATGGAAATTTCACTGTCACGAGACAGGAACAACTGTTTCTCATTCAGATCTATCTCTCTGCACCACACTGTGGGCAATGTAATACCTGTGGTTCAGAATTTTATGGTTTTGATGTAGCAGGAGGATCAAGTGAATTAAGATACAGTGGAATCCAACCACATTTATTTCCATCTTTCCCAAACTGATGTTCAGATAATGGGATAATGCAATTAGAAGCTTTTGGGATACCTGTGACCACGCAAGAGCAGTTTAGCTTGAGCATCTTGGTAGCTGCTGGCATATTGAGTAGTTTTCCACGTTTCCTATAATAAGGTGAACGAGGCAAACACAGTTACTTTGAAGTGGGATGTAGTAGGATACATGATGCATATAGATTTAGCCTGTCTTGTTCTATATGACAGAGGCAACATCTTAAATATAATGTATGCAGTGGGTTTTGGAGAAAGAATGGAGGATATAATGCAAAAGTAACCTTTTAAGTGTGCATATTGACATAATCTGTATTATTTATGGTATCTGAAACCAATGGGTCAATTTACATCCTTCGCAGAACACAAATACTATCAGGAACTAGACCATATCTCCTGGAATAATTCTGTCTTTCAGTGACTCTGTCTGGAGTAATTGAACATATATCATTCACCCCAAAATATTAAAGGGCAGGTTGTTATTTCTGGTTTAACTTGAATTAATAATTTACTCAAGTTTTACATTACCTAGTTAATCTTACATAGTTGTGTAGCCATACTGTGAACAGTAAGGCATTCTTAAGGCTTATAACTTCCAGAAACAGTTTTTAGCTGAAGTACTGTTTTAGCTATTTGTTACCAGTAAATAACTTTATCCAAAATCATGGATAAAAAAGGAGTGTGCAATAATTTCTCTTTTCTCTGACTTGTTGCTTTTCAACAGAGTGAAAAATCTCCTCCTCCCTCCTTGTTCAGTGAGGCATTTAGTTTTTCTTTGCTGTGACTGCGTAATGAGTGCCTGCTGAGACAGCCTGTGTAATGCATACTTGTATGCATCAAAACCATGGGAGCTCAGACTTTAATCATAGGTCTCTGTTTACATGGAGAAAAAGAAGTTACGTGGGTGTTTGACTTATGTTGTGGAATTCTCCTTGGGAGTTGTTATGCATTTCATATCATATTTAAAAATAAGGTTTTAGGGGGTTTTTTAAGCTTAGTTTGAATGCATGTTGGTATGTGACTCAGTATGAACTTCAGGAAACACCTGAAAATTAAATACATGGTTTATAAATAGAAAATTATAATCCATTATTCAGGAAAGGATTAATTTGCTGTTTGGCTTTAATCCTAAAGCAGAAACAAGAAGCCTGAATCTGCTTGATGCTTAACAGTTCTTCACAAGCTAGGTACACAGGTGTTCTGTCCAAATTCTGTCCAGTCACAGATGGCTTCCAGATTCTGTAGTTCTATTCAGCTATGGGTTGGAAAATAGAAGATTGCAAAAGCCCATTCTCCCATGAAACCTTGCTATAAGCATATGCTAAAACTATTTAGGAGCATCGCAGGCTTTTTCCAGTCTAGTGGGGTGCCACTGTGCCTTAAAGAAGTAGCTCTTTGTTTGTATTGTGTTGCCAGATGCCTAACAGTGAGGACACCATCTTGGAGCTGTGGTCTCTCAAAAGTGAGGAAGGGTATTTAAGAGCCAGGAGTTTGGATGAAAGTTCAACTTTCGCAGTTGACCAAATCAGTGTAATTAAAATTAGTAAGATTCAGTTCAATGCCTGTGACTCACCCTTAGAAATACGAGTAAAGAGGCCCTGAATATTCATGTCAGCTGTGGCTTTCTAGACATAACTGATTTCTTTGTTTAACAGAACTGAAGTTTAAGGAAATTAGTAGACAGGCTCCATAAATAGTTTCAGTTCTTAGCTGTATTTCATACTTCCAAAAGCATGGATTTTGCACTGTTTCAGAGATCTTGTGTAAATTATTCCTGTTCAGGGGACGTACAGTGCACTTGCTCTGGACAGCTTTCCCAGTGACTGTTGTCTGAAAAGCTGAACATCTTACAATGTCTGCAGGAAAATAACTCCCAGAATCAGCAAGCCTCTGTTAACAAGACTTAATTTATTTTAGCTTTTGTAAAAGCTTTTGATTACGCAGCAGCTGCCAACATCTAAACTCCCCCACCCACGTCAAGGTGGTATTTCTAGTTACAAGTTTGGCAATGTCTGTAATTTTTCATCCATCCCCCTAGATACAATAAAAATGCCATACAAGTTTTGCAACCTTTTTTGGGGGGAGGAGAGAGGGGGAAAATAGTGATACTCAGTTGGGAGATACCTCTCACAGGACAGCCTCAAAGTAGCGTATGTGCAGATAAGAAAATTCCCTTTTCTTTGTACACTGTGACAAGCAACTATTTTGATCTTAATGGTGCCAGCTATTGAGGAGCTGACTGCCATATAAAATACAGTATGTAGAGCAGGTACAAGGAGAGTTGACTGTTGCTGAAAGAGATGAACTATAGATCTAACAGATGCATGAGTCTTACTTTGCATTGTGCTGTGGCTAGAATGCCATCCAAATCTTACCTTACCTCAGGGGCTGGAAGTGCAAGTTGTGAATGTGGTAATAATGCCTCCTTAGTCCATCAGCTTCTATTTTTCCTGAATGAGGAATGAGGCAGATGTGTGATATTTTACTCATCATATTAGGATATTTATTCCCAGGTCATATTTTGCTCTTTAATCAAACAATTTCCTATGCTGGAGAAAAAGTGCCTTGCCTGCCAAAATTAAAAATACAAAATAAAGATATGTTGCATTTTGAGTTTGCATGCATGCTGTGTCATAGGGTGGCTACAGCACAGGAAAGGAGGGCTACCCGATGACAGGTTAAATGCTATTTAACAACTGGACATTGCTAGGATATTTTTTCCTGAAGTAATATAGGAATGCATACTACAAACAACACAAATGAGCAATATATTAATTTGGAAGGTAATGACACATCAAGCTTAATAATAAAAACAATTTTTCTGACTGTATGTCATTCTTTTTAAATATGTTAGGCTGTAAAATTGTAAATCTAGCTCAAAGTATTCAAAAGAAGAATTAACTTGGTGCCTACTGTTCTATAGAATTACCGTTCAAACATTTATCCTGGAAATAATTCAGTTAAAAAAATTAATGTGCTTGTAATCAACACTTTTTTTCTTCAAATAGTTTTATTTTCCATCAGTATTTTTCTCATTGATATAATTTCATTATTTTAATATTTTATAATCCACCTCAATTATCACAGAAAGTTATATACTATAATAAAGGATGAAAGATATAACTTATTCATAATGAACAGTTTCTAGTTAGACTGTACATTGGCAATTGAAACAGCTATTAGGAAATTTTATTCTAAGATGGAATTCTTCCTTATTTTTCTCTCAGATTCCTAGAGGCTTATATATTCCATACTTAAAAGTTTCAGAAATGAATATTAATTTTTCTATGATAGTCAAATACAATGACTCAGTTAATATACAATGCATTTCTTGAAACACTATTGTTATAACAAAAAGGTTACTACTGGGCCTCAAGTGAAAGCCTTTCCAGTAGAAAACATCTTCAAATGTTTATTGAGCAAATGAAAGCCAAGCTCTCCCAAACTATAAAGAGTGGTTTGCCATTATTTTGAAAACTGGAAAATAGGTATTCATTTATGGGGAAAAAATAATTAAAAACTCCTCTCATCTCACTGCACTTCTCACCTTACTACAGGATAAATCCATGGATGTTCAGAGATCACCACCTTAGAAATTTAGGCTCATAGCCCTGCAGTATGTTTTAAAAAAAAGACAAAAAACCCCACTGAAGAGTTACAGCTTTTGAATGTTTTAAAGATACATTTAGCTCTGCTTTGCTTTAGGGGCTAATAGGATATTATTATAATTTGTGCACAGCTCTATGCTTACTCTGAAATTGCTTGCTTTGTAATTTATGCACTGATTTTGCAGGGGGTACCCAGTAGCATTGAAATGTGCAAATGTGTTTTGATTACTTTTTAAGGAAAAAACTTAAAATGAATGTGACAGGATTTATTTTTTTTAAGCTAACATGTAAATTAATCACTCTGAGATGATTCATTGAAAATTTTAAGCCATTTTAATATAAGGACCTTTTCTTATTAACTGCAATGGATGAACGAACCCATTGTCAAAACTGCATTCAGTATAATATGACATCCATTTAATGTCTTTCTCATCAAATTAAGATCAAATGCAAAAAACTAATGAATGCATTCTGTACTGAAGTATATTTTTCAAGGATGACACTTTCATTTCAGTGGAAAAAATTAGAGAACTGCACACTAACACCATGACTCCCTCTATTTTTAAAATACCTTTAACAAGGAAATAACTTGTGGAATTAGGCAGATTTCCCCTTAACTATGAGATGAAGACCATATATAAACAATAATATCCTGTCTTACTTCGTACCAAATTAGGTGACTTTTATTGCTGCTGAATAGAAATGTGTAGTCTGGCTGCTTGCAGAGTTCATGCTTGAAATTCCAGAAGTAACAATATTGAAGTAGAACACTTCAAAGGTGGTTACTCATCATCAGAAAACTTTCTGACTCTTTGTTGACTGTTGATTTTCACACTCTTCTACATTTACTGTTTCTTTGAAATTGTAAAGAAAGTATTTTATGCTTAAAGGGCAGGTGCACTACATTATCATTTCTTTAAGAATTATGGAGATCCTGGGGAAATGTGGGTTACTTTGAATGTGGAGGGGAGGTGGCTTCTGGCATGTGATAAGGCAGCATTATAGTAATATTTCAGGTCTTTGCTTATTGATCTGCTTGTACCATACAGTGCCTCTGAAGTAAATATTAAATTTCACAGAATGATGTGTCTAGTATCTGTACTACAGTTGTCTAATAAGATCACATACCACTAAATTTGCAGGAACTTCTGTGAGATAAGTTTGGAAGTGCTGTTGATTTTCAGCAGTGCAAATCAAGACACACACACACAAAAATTGTTTTGCCTGACATGCTTGCCTTCAGACCACATACTTTCCCACAGCAGTAAACCATTGTAATCTTTTGCACTTTGGACAGCTTATTTTAACTGTTATGTTACATAGGATGTCCCTCAACAGCCTATTTTAATTTTGCTTTTTAACCATCTCCAGTAGTAATTACAGTGGCACAGAATGAGTTCCCTAATTGCCTTCCTTATTTCCATCACTTGAAAAGATGTCTTTTATTTCAACTTGTTTTTTTGAGTTTCCAGTAAATGTAGAGTAATAAGGAAGGAAGATCACTAAAGGCTGTTGAATAATATAAAGCAGAGGGAGGAAAAGAACCTGGGAGTCGTGGTGTAGTTACTGAGGGATGGCGTGCTGGCAATGACTTCTGGTCAGTCACCCTAGTAAACAAGGGAGATAGTGCTTTAACTCAGAGTAGAGATGTAATTATTATTGATGAGCTAGGTAACTTAACCAGATGTCACTTGGGAAGCAAGGCTTCTCTTAGGAGTGTAACAAGATCAGTAGATCAGCTGAAGTGCATCTACACCAATGCATGCAGCATGGGCAACAAACAGGAGGAATTAGAAGTCCTTGTAAGTCAAGGAGACTATGATGTGATTGCCATCACAGAAATGTGGTGGGATAATTCACATGACTGGAGCGCTGCTATGGCTGGTTATAAACTATACAGTTGTGACAGGCTGGGTAGGAGAGGAGGTGGGGCAGCCCTGTATGTCAGAGAATGCTTTGACAGCCTAGAGCTGGAGTACGGTGAAGACAGGGTTGAGTGTCTCTAGGTAAAAATCAGAGGAGCACGAAATCAGGGAGATATAGTGATGGGAGTCTGCTATAGACCACCTGACCAGGATGAGGAAGCTGATGAATTGTTTTTTAAACAACTGGGAGAAGTCTGGTGATCACCAGCCCTCGTCCTTATTGGGAACTTCAACTTACCGGATGTCTCCTGGAGGTACAACACCGCAGGGAGGAAGCAGTCTGGCAGATTCCTTGACAATTCCTGACCCAGATGGTGAGTGAACCAACAAGGGAAAGTTCCCTGCTGGACTTGTTTGTAAACAGAGAAGGCCTAGTGGGGGATGTGAAGGTTGGAGGATGCCTGGGTGTCCTGGTTTCAGCTAGGATGGAGTTAATTTCTTTTCTAATAGCGGATGGAATGCCGTGTTTGGGAGTTAGGATGAGAGCAGTGCTGATAACACCCTGATGTTTCTAGTTGTTGCCAAGCAATGAAGGACTTTTCAGTGGTTCATATTTTCCTGCTAACAAGAAGGGAGAGGACACAGCCAGGACAGGAGACCCTAACTGGCCGAAGGGGCTATTCCATGCCTATTACATCATGCTCAGCATAAAAGAGGGGCTGGTGGGAGGAGGAGCAGGCAGCTCCAGGATGTCTGGTTTTGGGGATGGTCTGGCTTTTCGGGACGGCTCTGGGCTGCACGGCCTGAGTTGTGTTGTTTGGTGTGAAGCTGCATTGTGTATTACTGATTTCGTGTGTTTTGCTATAAAGTCCTGTTGTTGTTGTTATATCTGTCTTTCTGCTGTTCCAGTAAACTATCCTTGTCCCAGCCAGCGAGGTTTTGATTCCTTGACTGAATGAGTCATCAGTGTGGCCAGGTGGCCAGGAAAGCCAATGGCATCCTGGCTTGTATCAAAAACAGTGTGGCCAGCAGGTCTAGGGAGGTAATTGTGCCCCTGTACTCGGCATTGGTGAGACCACACTTTGAGTACTGTGTCCAGTTCTGGGCTCCTCACCACAAGAAGGACATGGAGGTCCTGGAGCGAGTCCAGAGAAGGGCAACCAGGCTGGGGAAGGGGCTGGAGGGCAGATCCTATGAGGAGCGGCTGAGGGAGCTGGGGATGTTTAGCCTGGAGAAGAGGAGGCTGAGGGGAGACCTTATCACCACCTACAACTACCTGAAGGGAGGTTGTAGAGAGGTGGGCAATGGTCTCTTCAGGCAAGTAACAGGAGATATGGGACAAGGGGAAATGGCACAAAGCTGTGCCAGGGCAGGATCAGAGCAGATGTTAGAAAAAAAATTTTTCACTGAAAGAGTTGTCAGGGCCTGGAACAGGCTGCCCAGGGAGGGGCTGAGTCACCTTCCCTGGATGTGTTCAAAAAAATGGTAGATGAGGTACTTAGGGATATGGTTTAGCATAGGACAGGAATGGTTGGGCTTGATGATCTTAAAGGTCTTTTCCAACCTTGTGATTCTGTGAGGAGCATGGTTGCTAGAATCTGAGGACTATATTGAAGATGCTGCGATAAGATTTGTGGTGGAGTAAAAGCGAAGATGAAATAAGTGATCATCAGTGTAGGGAAGCTGTGACACACCCCGATGCGCTGCTTTGCGTAGGTGATTGTAGAATCCCGTGGGGCTTTCCCTGGCTGGCTGCTGATGGAGGATTTATGTGATTATTGTTTCTGGGAAGTGGCACGCATGGGAGTAATGTTATGATTTTGTGACTAGATGGCAATACCTGGAATCTTAATATTTCTTTCATCCCAGTCAGTTTTAGGTGATGTAGGTGCTGATCTAACCACAACACAGTAGTCTATTCCCAGAGATACTGAGCATATGCTATTCCCCTTGCACTGCCATAGTGCTGTCACCTGCCTGTAAAGCTCCTGTTCCTTAGAAAGGGTAGGGAACGTTGTTTTGGAGTGGCTCTCTTCTTTTTTTCCTGCTGCACAGTTACATACCTGTTCTCAAAACTTACCCTATGGATAGCATAAACCCACCTACCACCCCTCCCTTTCTGCATGCATAGGCCAGTAACACAAGAAATCAAGGGGTAAGTGTTATAATATCCCCAGTAAAGCGGTGTTCACAGCTGTGCTCTTGTTAGCCAACCCAACTAACAGATAAAGAGTTCACTGAATTGTAATGAGGTTTGGAGGAGAGCTAATTGGCTGAACTTCAACCCAGAAAAGCCTGAAGAAACACTCACTGTGGAGAAATCAACCAAAAGAAATAGCTGAATAATAATTTCCTCGGAAAAAAGTTGTGGGGCTGGCAATTCACCACTCAGTGGCATTTAGTTATGTACCGTTATATTCATACAGTAACAGGGGGCTGACAACGCCTTTTGTTCCCTTTGTTCTCTCTGACTTCTAGTGAAATGTTACCTGATGGGCTATTGGACTAAATATTCTGAGCATTTTGAACTTGATACCTGAAAAATTTCATTTCCCTACGCAGCAGTAATTTTTGAGGGGACACCTGAGGTGTGCTATGGACAAAGACTGCTTTGGAACTGGGGACTGGATTTGTTCTTTTTAAGGGCATACTGTCATGATTGTTATCCTGGATTTTCAAAGGCAGGACTTCGGGTTGAAAGCTGTGAAATAGCAGTATTTCTCGTGGGTTCTATTGGAGTTACTGGACCTCCTCTTATTTTTTTAGTGGGCCATGGCATCAAATAAACTCACAATAAGGATAATTTCCAGTACAAAATGCTCTTTGTCATTGCATTTTAAGTTATTTGTGGTGGTTAGGCAGACTATAGATCTTGCATGTTTAGCATTTGAACAGATGTTCTAAATGCATTTAAATATTTTTCTAACAAAAGGAAAGTTTCCAACAGTCTTAAGAGAGCATTTGTAATCTCAAGTAACACGCTTCTAAAGTGTTGTTAGAAGAAATTTTACACTGATCTAAATCTTTCTTAACCAGATGGGAGTTGTGCATCTTCTTAATTGGCTCGTGTTTTGTGCCCTTTTTTGCTTTTACTTCTGCCGATATATTTATTGATTTTGTCCATATGTGTATGGATGTCCATTTCAAGGAATACAGGGGAGTCAAATGCAAGCAGGATTTCCCCAGGAAAGCAACAAAAATTTTCACTGGTAATGATTCTTCTAGTTGACCAGAAAAGCTAAATTGCCAAATTTTTAAAAGTTTGCCTGATGTCGACAGTAGAAATAGTACAGAACAGGAAGCAGGATGCACGCAGCCCCACACTTCTGGTGATGCTACCAGGAGTAGACAGATGATCTGCTTCCAATTAAAAAGTCATTATGAAGTGTGCATAGTTACCCTTAATAAATAGTCTGTGCTGACAGTGGTTTGTTGGAGCAGGAGTATGGGAACCAGTGCTGTATCAAATTGAAAGTTTGTTGAGATTTTAGATATGTAAATTATAACAAGTTACTGACTTTGCCAGGTACTGCATCTAGTATTCCTCATTTTACTGAGCTTGCAAGGGTTCTTGAAGGATATTTTCAATAAAGTATAGGCCCTTCATTTACTAGCCCTGTATTAAGTTCTGAAAGAGTGATAATATATGTGAACAAAAGTAGGTTTCCTCTGAAAGCATAGTTAGGAGACTGCAATGCTTGTTTTTAATGAAACCTCTTGTAGTAATCTTATGGACGTCATATTCAGTTGTTTGTGGCAAAATAAAGACATTCTTAAATTCAGAGTTTTTTGCTTTACATCGCATGAACATCTTTATTTCTTATATTACCACTACTTTTGCTCTGCTACATATTTAACACAAGTAATGAATAAAGAGAAAAGTTAATACAAAATAGATACTGGTTAATATTTTAATGATAAAGATATCCCATCCTTTTGAAACAGCTGAAGCTAATAGAGTAATAGATTGCCTTTTCCACTTACTTTTAGACTGTGTTGTAATGGCAGTCTTCATGCTGAACTTAGATCTGTACTGAATGAAACTATCATAACTTGTTGATTTTTTAACAGTACTTCCTTCATGCTGTCTTTCCTTTAGCCTCTTCGGATCCTTATACTTTCCTACTTACTCTCTGTTGGTTTGGGTTTTTTCACAGAAAGACCAGATGTTTCTAAATTAGACTTAATGCATTGTGTTTTAAAACCCAAGAGTTGGGTATTTCTACAAAAGGTCCTTGATTGTCAAAAACTTGTAATAAATATTAGGAGAGATAGCCATTAATCTTTCCATTTGAAGACTTATTTGTCTATCACATTCTTTATTTCTTTATAATTCTTTGCTCATGCCCTGCTTGGTTAGTTTTAAGATAAAGAATAAACAGTAACCGCAGTTTATCCATCCTTAAGATTATTTTTTTTTCTTCAGTTACCCTGTGGTGAACAGCCACTCTTAATTCTTCTTGCTTCCAAAGCCTCAGTTCTAAGGACCTGAGCTTTTATAGGTTCCTGATATTAACATGATTTTTATTTTCCCATCTATGAATTAACCTGCATAGAAAGGCTTGTGCACCTCTAACGATACTGAGTGAAGAATGTGAAATAGGAAAATTGTACATTTGTTTTGTTGTGCATTTGAGCATGGATTCCTTATTCAGAGACCATATCTCTCTTCTTTTGAAGCATATAATAAATCTAACTGTGCACTTCATTTGGTCTGTGAAAACAAAGTGGTATCCTCTAGACGTGAGTAGGTTTCATAACACAGGATGTAAAGTAGTCTGTATGGATGCTGTTCTTAAGCTCTTGTTTCTGTTACTTTAATGTCTCCAAGAGCTTTTGTGTCCCTTTCCTCAGCTGTGCTGCCTTATACTCTTCTGGGTATTGTGACAAATCAATCTACTTTGTTTCCAACACAGCAAGACAGTAACGTGTGTGTAAATATATCCATTAAAACCTATCTTGGTTATATTTTTAGTTACTCTTTTTAAAGTTTATTGTTTTGAATAATATGAATAATATGCCTGCAAAGAGCCATTGAGGTATCTGTGTTGTTCACAATTTGGTGAAGTATGAATTCTGAAAGGCAAGATTCAGGTTTCCTTGTCTGTCCTTTATTAAATATTTATTTATGAGCTTATTATTAACATATATTTATCTTGGAACATCATCCTCTTCTCAGTTACTGTCCAGCTCTTATGGGCATGTCACTGAAGACCAGATTTAGTTCCTGATATTTCTTAGGTAAAAAGTAAGAAAGGAAGAACCTCAATCATGACAGGACCTATCATGACAGAATGAAATTTTTCATGCCTTTAATGAAAAAATTGTACAAAGTTAATGCTTAAAAGCCTTTTAAAACTTAAAGTTAGTTTTTAAAAATGCCTCCTGAATTGTCACTGTTTCCTAAATCTTGCCAGGCAGTGAGCGTACAGGGACCATGCCCTTGTTCACTTACCCCAGTGTACAGTGACCTGCACCTCTGCCTGCATCCCTCCTCATCATCCTGCTGTTCCACCCTGCCTTCTGCACCTGAAGGAGAGAAGGGATGTAAACCTCTCCTTAACATACATGCAACCTCTATTTCTTTTGATGCATGTAAAATTAGACCTAAATATAACATACCACTTTTGTTTTGCTTCTGGGTTGGATTGACAGCAGATTCCTTTTTCTTTTCTGTAAATGGGTTATATACGAAAAATGTCCATGTTGACACAACTCAGGCAAGCTTAAGTTGAACGTTGGCAGCCAAAGGAGTGAGCATCTTTTTGCAGGCCTACCTCTCCACCAAGGGACTCTTGACTGGGAGCAGTTATCCTTGTGTCTTCCCGCAAGTCTGCTCCCTTTCTTAGCTAAGCACTAATTAAGCAGGGCTCTTCCTTTTTTGTTCCTCCTTTGAAGTCTGTTGTTTGCCTCTGGGAGAGGCTGATTAGGCACCCAACAGCCCATTAGCTCCTTCCAGACTCTTATAATGGGGTGTACAAACCCTGCATTATGCTGCTGTAATATTGTCCCGTTGGGGAGCAAAAGGACAAAAAGGTTATGGAAAACAGATTGATAATCTTCTACCCCTTTGCAGTGTTACATCCGTACAGTCATCTGTACAGAGTCAGTCAGGTATCTACATAATCACCCCAGCACCAGGAGAGCAGAACCGTTTTGTAGGGCCTGATTATTAGAGCTGCTGATCACAGAAGAAATCCCACTGAAGGATCCTGTGTAGGAGCGAAACTTCGCATAAGCAAAGCTTTCATGAATTTTAAGAACTGTTTAAGGTGCTGTAAGTGACTTTTCATTATATCAGAGTTAATGGTATGGCTGCCTTTATGCTTCTCTCCCCTGCTTTATCTGTCCCCTTCAGCTTTGCTGATAATGCCAGAGTAGAGGTAGCGGGAAATTTAGAGGTGAAGAAGTGTTGAATCACCTTAAGCAGACACCATTGTAATGTATCCAAGTTACTTTTTTATATCTATTACATAGAGGATTACCCCTTGTTCATACATTCCTGAGTGATTAAAATGCAGGCTGAATGAGCTGCCTGTTCAGGGAAGCTCTAGGCGTCCCAACAAAAATGGATTACCATCCCGTGTGCTGTCATTACACTGTCTTTAGAATTCTGCTAAGAACTGTAGAAATTCAACTAAAATATATTAGCTCTGTTTTGTTAAGAGTGTCTTGCATGCCACAGGACACTACTGAAAAAGGTCTAGAAGTATAATCTTCCTAGCATTTTGCTCTATTTTTTTTCTCTTCTGTAAAATACTTTTTTTTAGCTGAAAGTCACGGATTATTTATTTACAAATATGTATGTCAGTTCCTCAGAGATTTGTGTTTCATTAGTGAGACTTTAAGACAAACTTTGTACACTCTTCCTTGGTATGCAATGTAAAACTACTCTAAAACTATTTCATTCCATCTCATCACTTCCTTGAATGTTCTATCAACTGTTCCAAAATTAGGCACTAGATAGCAGTCTTAAGAAGCTGAGGTAGGTAAGCAGCTAATACACCAAGTGCCCTATTTTGTATCCTATTAATAGGCAGCTGAGCTTTGATAGTTTCTGGAAGTCTTTCAGCTTTGTTGTATTCATTGTGGTATTAACCCAAGTGAAATCCATTTACATTAGCCTAGTCTAAGACAAAACAGACTCAAGAAATAATGTTTGAGCTGTGAAAGCTTAGTGCAAAGCATGGCTGTGCTGGGATCTGTCAGGAACTGCTTCCTCCTCTGCAAGGCCGTCCAGCTGCAATAAGAAGGTTGGAGTTTAGTATGTGTGTCTGGGCCTCTGACTGTCTGAAGCAGTTGAAATAAAACTCAGTTCTGCTCTAAAGAGGCTAATGAACCAGTCAAGCATTTTCAGTTATATCACTTGAAGCTGGTATACAATATATACTTCCAGTTCAGAATCAAACAATTAATCTAAATTTGATGCTGATACAGTCATGTGTGAAGGACAGTGTTAAAACTTAAATGTTGTTCTGAGTTTTTTTTTCCTAGAAAGAAAGTTCAGAAAAAACATTTTCAGTTGGTAGTGCATGCAAAGTCTGAGCTGATCTTAAGTCCAGCAGTCTCAGAGTAAATCATCACAGAGAAAAGATACAAAGAATTGTACATAAAGTACTTAGACTGAATTACCTTTAATAATGTAAAATGTTCAGTCTGTGTGATAGATAAAAAGCATAGCCAAAATGTGAGCTGGAGAATATATTGAATGTAGAGGGCCACTATTACTGATGTAACATCATTTCCACGAGACCAGGAAGAAGAAAGTCTGGATAGCTTTGTGGGGAGAGAGCACATAGGAAAAAAAGAAAGTCGGCCAAGGTAGCACCGACAGTATTCTAGAGAAAGTGTGCAGCATCAGCAGTGGGGAAACAACAGGTAATGGCTGCTGAGAAACTGTTCTCACTGTCAGAATTGTGGACTGGTTTGGGTTGGAAGGGACCTCAGATCATCAGTTCCAACCCCTGCCATGGGCAGGGACACCCCACCCCCCTCCAACTAGCCCAGGAAGCCCAAAGCCCCATCCAACCTGGCTTTGAACACTGCCGGGGATCCAGGAGCAGCCACAGCTTCTCTGGGCAGCCTGTGCCAGGGACTCATCACTCTCACAGGGAAGGATCTCCCCTCCTTCAGCTGAAGGCCATTACCTCCTGTCCTGTCATTCCCAGCCCTGTAACCAGTCCCTCTCCAGCTTTCCTGGAGCCCCCTGGAGCCTTCTCTTCTCCAAGCTGTGCAACTGCAACTCCGTCAGCCTGTCTCCATAGGAGAGGTGCTCCAGCCCTCTGATCATCTTCATGGACCTTCGCTAGACTCATTCCAGCAGCTCAGTATTTTTCTTGTACTGGGGACCTCAGAGCTGGATGCAGTACTCCAGGTAGATATGATGTGTTTTCTGTGCTAGGAGGATTTTCAGGTCTGCACAAACACTCATTAGAAGGGTGTCATTTTATATGAAGAAAAAAAAAGGCTTTAAGAGGTCAGATAATAAATTTTAAACCTGCAGAATAATATACAGTATTTGTATGTATAAAATGCAAAAGGCCAAAAATCAAAAGGAAAATAATTCTCTTATTAGAGGAATTTGTTGGGAGGTAATTTGTGCAAGTACTTTGAGAAAAAACAAGATCAAGTAACAAATTGTGACAGATTTTTTTCAGAGAAGGGTCATGTCTCACTGCAGTTACTTGAAGCAGTCAGTAGCAGAGGATATACTCACAAGCAATAAAATAGTGTAGTCTGAATTGTGGTATGCAAACCACTAACAGTACACCAGATGCACTCAGTCGTGTGCTCTGATTTGGCTGGCCCTGTGTGGAGCCAGGAGTTGGACTTGGAGATCCTTATGGGTCCCTTCCAACTCAGGAGATTCTAGGATTCTATGAGATACAAGAAGTTTTGCAGAGCCTGGTCGGAAGTGTTGCTGCTGCTGCTGCTGTCTTTGCTCTTGAGGATACCATTGGTCAAGCTGGGACTGCTGGTGGTGGGTTGTGTTTTCTTATCTCAGGTTGCCACCACTTCCTAATGCCTGGCTCAGACCCCCCTCCTGTGCTTCTGAGCACCTGATGAATACAGGTGGCTGTGTGGTTCTAGAGCAGATACATCTGTTTCAGGCTAAGCTGTCATGCTAGGAGTATGTGCATTTAAGAGGGTTGACTCTGTTGGAAGGAATAGTGTTGGGAAGTACCAAGCCTGTCCCCTTTGAATGAGATGTTCTCACATCACACAGATATGGATGTCATGGTATTGATTGATTAGAGAAGTATCAAAGCACTTCAGTAACACAGAATTCCCACTGTCTTGACTTGCCAGAACAACTGGCTTTAATCTGCAACAGGAGGAAGAACAAAGTGCTTTCAAGTCTCTGCCTTATTCCAGAGCATGGCTCAATGGCATCAGCAGAATCCAAGTCTGGAGAACTCTGTCATTCCAAGGAGCAACATGAAAACCAAAATTGGTTTGTCACTGATTGTTTTTTCTGACCAAGGAGTGCCTACCAGGCTTGATTGAAATGCACTGGCTACCAAAGCGAAGACAAACATTTTTTCTGCTTATCTGTCTGCCCACAGAGATTATTGTTGTTATTAAATAGAACAGCTTTTCACTTGGCTACTGGCTTTGAACTAAGCAATAAAAATATTTTCCACACAGTAAGTCTCAGAACAAGCTCATTGAAACAAAGACTTTGTTCTCATTTGTATAGGTATTGCTAAGCTTGTGAAGAACTTACTGTTTTGGTCATTTTCATGACTGGTGAACTGGGACACTGAGCCAGTTGCACCAGTTATCATAAAACCAGTTAGCAAGTCAGGAGGGAACAGCAAATAGCTACTCAGAATCCTGTACTCCAAATACCCCTCTAAACTGTGATTTCCTTTCAATGTGAACAGTGATTTTCTTTTCTCTCCTCCCCAACCCCCCCCCCCCCCCCCCCCGCCCCAGCTTAACACTTCAATAGGATGTGACATGTTTTTAAAGAACTGGGAAGAGCAAAGATTATAACTGAAAGAGTGGAGTGGCTAATATTTGCAAAACCAGGTTATTCAACCCCTGGATGAAGATTGTCCAGTCAGATGAGCCTAATGTATGCAGAAAGGAAAGTGTTATTTGTTGAAAGGTCTGTTCTTTGCTATCAAGCTTGATGGATAGATTAAAGGAAAAGGAAGAATTTCATTACATTTCAAAGTCAGCATAAGGGATACATCTCTATAAATATTTCCACTGAACAGGAGGCAATCTATAATGCCACTGAGTCTAGCTGAATTCTGTTTTCTTCTGTGTGTACAAGGATGGTGAGTCTTTTTCCCATGTTTAATTCTAGCCAGATGTGCTGGCCATTGCGATATGTTATTTTCTTTCATATGAAAGATATGTTTATGCCCTTACTCTCATTACTGTGTACAGTAATCCTAAGTGTTCTGAAAATAAGTTTTTCATCAGCCTTGTTCTTCTTGCATGACTTCAGTAGAATTGTGTCCTCCCTTCTAATTCAAAGAATTACTACTCAAGTATTTCTTTTTAGGGACTGGTAGGTGATTTACCATCATCCTTCTCTAAGATGAACTAAGCTGAAATTCTTTTGTGATTGCTGCCATTCTCCCACTACTGTTTTTATGCTGTTCCTCTATGGTGCCTTATTTTTGCAATCTGCATTCCAACCCCTCTTTCTCAAGCCAGGCAGGATCACAGAAATAAAAGCTAGCGATGACCGACTATTTCAGGAATATATAGTACAGAGAATGAAAGTCAGATCTGGAGGAATGCAATGGAAGCTCTGTTGCTAATCTCACAGGGTTTATTCCATATTTCTACCATAACACCTTTCTGTAGCTTCAGGATATTGCTGCAATGCAACTGTGTAGTAATAACACCTTCAGTTGCTCGGTTTCCTTTTCTATAACAACCACCTATCAGGTTGTTAAATAGCACCATTTTTGTCATGTTAGGTATCTGTGATTTGGGGAGGGAATGGTATGTAAAGGCTAAGCATACTGATACTGGGTAGATAGGAATAGAAGAATGTGAGATGGTTTTTCTCTTGCAGACCTGAGTTGAAAAGATCTCAAGAATATGCTCTTAAAGTTTCAAGAAGAGAAGCTAAAAAAGGGAGCTAAATCTCTAACAGCAGATCTTTTTTGGGGAGAATATTAATGATCCTAATTCTGGAAGGACTTAAAAGGCAAGCTCTCAATGAGAAGGACAGCATGGTTTTTCACGCACTGTTTCATTAGCATGCCCTAACTGTGACCTGTAGGAACCCTGTCCCCATGAAGGGTCGAACCATGTGTGGCTTTCCACCAGGAAGCTGTGCCTGACCTGCAGCCCTACCATGTTCTGTGCAACCAGCAGTTTACAAAGCTGGGTGCATTAAGTGGCCAGAATGCTGCTGTTTTCACAGAGGAACAAAAATACTTTCTGATCTGTGGGAAGTTGGTTTAAAGAGGAACAACAAGGTTCTTACCATGATTTACCTTTATGGATCAAAGGCAGAGGGCATGGGGGAGTCAAGTTAAAATGTGGGAAGGCAGCACTTTCTCTCACGCCACCTCTGCTTCTGTAGGACTTTGGTGCTACATAAGCAGTATAGGATTAACAGTTATCAGTGGAATTACTGCATGCAGGGATAGCAGCTTGAAAAATATGTAATTGATTGGTATTTTACCTTTGTTTTGTACAGAAAGGGTATGGTAAAATTATTAAGGGCAATGACAGGAAAAATTGCTATGAATGTCTTAAAATATATGGTGGGAATTCTTTGGGGATATATTAAATTGTAAGCATAGAAAGTACTGAAAGGCAACTTCTCTCAGTAGACTTCGGGGTTTCTCTGTGCTTTAACTAGACTATATTTCTTTACACAGTTAAACAATATAATTAATTTCTCCAAAACTCTTGCTGTGGCCTAGTCTGTCTTGTGTTCCTTTATTTCAGTGTGCTTCTTAAACTGCTACTCTTTATTCTTTGTGATGTTCTTCAGTGTGAATGGTCAATTTATGTTTCTTCAACTGTCTTTTCACTTATTTCCCCAATATATATCCTATGGTAGTCTTCAGATATGTTTGTACAACCAGTGGTATATTGCTCTGCTTACCTCGTAAAGCAGCTTACCTTGTGTGCATGGGAGTTTCCAGCTGGAAAGAACTTGTCGATGCCTCAGGCTGTTGTTTCTGATTCTTGCTTTTACAACTACCCTTCTATCCTTATAAACAAGAACTATGTCTACCTTTAGATTTAAATTTTGCCAGAGGGCTTTTGTATTCCGATTGCAAGAATCTGTAGCTGGATAAGAGCTCTAAATCTACTATACAAATGCAAAGTTGTATTATATGATTCTGTGACTGAGTAATTATTTTCTGGGGTTTTTTTCCACGAACAGGTAATTCTAGTGCACTAAATGAATTTTTATTTTTAAAAAATTATGTTTGAATAATGTATCTACTTTTATAATAGCAACGGTGTATTTCAGGCTATCCCTTTTGTTAGTTTTTTACATTTTCTGTGCATGTTGTGATGTTCGCTATGCTACTCCCCAAGTGACTGTGATCATAACTGTTTCAGGTGTTGGACAGGAGCAACAGTGGCTCCCTACTAATATCTCAGTTTCCTGTGAGTTGGACAAATATGTTATTGCATCTCCAAAGCATCGGCTTCCAATCCGTATTCAGGATCCAGTTTTACAAGAGGAATCTAATAGAAATGCATTATCGTGGTGCTTCAGGCTTTGCCAAAGCGTTACATACTCACCCACATCCTGCTTAGACATGATTCAGAACCAGCTGCACTTCCAAACAGATTCACTCTGTAATCATAAAAGGGGACAACCAAATTATAGCTGAGGCAGCAAATGCTTTTGCATTAATGACATGAGTAGGCTCCATGCCAGCATTAATCATAAAATATAACTCATTATTTGTACATGAGTGGAGCATGTGAAAGTCTTTATGGAGGAAAAAAGTAGTAAAGAGATCTTCTGAATGTATCTCTCTAAAAGATAAAAAGTGAAGGTCTGGGGTATGTGTATTACTTATTTTGTACTTTTATTCACTCTTTTCAAAAACTATTCTCTCATTTATTAGACTTTTTGTAAAAATGTTTTTTCAGTATGTAAGAACAGTGTAATGATGTGGTGGTTTAGCCCTGGCTGGAGGCCAGACGCCCACCAAAGTCAATCTATCGTGCCCCTTTTTAGTTGGACAGGGGAGAAAATATATATTGAGAGGCTTAGATTTACCTCTACATTTTTGCTTTTTATTCATGGGGCTGTTTTTGTAGATTAAAAAAAAAAAAAAATCTGTGTAACATGGATTATACCAGCTGTGACCAAATTCCACTGTTGTGACTTAAAACCTTTTCATTATGTTTAGTTTGTATCTGGAGCCATTGCGTTAGTTCCAGTTTCAGTATGAAGTCTTTCCAGTAGTTTGCTCCCAGGCTGGCCTCAGATATTATCCTAAATATTTACAAGAGAGGGAACTTTTCTAAATCTTAGGAGATTTGGAGGATAAGCACAAGATTTAGAGATGAGCACAATGTAATTCTGTGTTGAGGATTTGGGGTTTATTTCAAAAGTGGCAACAAAGGTTTGAGGGAATGACAGAACCAAAGGATGGCTGAGGCAGCCAGTCCAACCCTGCTCCCACAGGGGCAGCTACAGCAGAATGTGCAGAGCTGTGTCTCACTGGGGTTTGATTATTTCCTAGAGCAGAGGCTACACAACCTCTCTGGGCAACCTGCTCCTGTGTTCTGTCACCCTTTTCTTGGGCTTAGACTGTGTTTTAGCTGAGTTGAATGGAATTGATAGAATGGTAAAGTTATGGAGCCTTTGACTTCTCAGTCTCTTACATGCAACTTGGGTTTTGATTGCCATTTAGATGTTAACATGTCATCTTGAATTACACTTAATATTCAGGTGAAGATTTCCATTAAGTTGTGGCTGTTCTGAGCAGAAATGCTGGCCAGTACATCTCTTACTGGGAAACTTCTATCACAATATTTTTTTCTTATGACAATAAATGTTTTTAACTTCTTAATATACTTTAAAGGTTGATAAACCTTTGGCATCCTTATGAGGAATTTTAATATTAGCATTTCTGTGCTCGTAACAAAAGCAATTTTCATGCAGACAAACTAGTGATCTGCTTAGTATGATACAGTAAGTCACCAGCAGATGGGAATGCAATCCAGGAGTCGTGGTTGTCTCTTACCTACTGCCAACTTGCTGACATAATCAAAACAGAAGTTGCCAGTGAATTGTACAAAGGGCTGTCTTCCTGAGAAAGCAATGTAATGTTACACTCTGTAAATAGAAAAGCAATATCTACTTTTTCTTGGCAAAAAGCCATCCAAAAGAGAGTTACAAGATCTGAAAAGGCAGATTCTGTTAGTTGTGTGTGCAGTGGCTGCTGCTCTGCTTGTCTACCTAAATTTTGTTTGTGTTAAGGTACTTATCTCAGAACTAAGATATTCAGCAGTGGTTTGAAAACAGAATGCAGTTACTAGTGCTGTGTAAGTTGCCAGTCCAGATCTGTATTTTACACTTACACGATTTCCTCTTTATTTTTCCTGTATGGCTATGATACATAGTGAGGCAGGTGAGCGAAATCATTACAGAAGGGCAGTTTGTGCGCCACCTCTTAAGAGTATGAAGAGCTCTTGCAGTTAAAGCCAAAGCCATTAGATGGTGCCATGCTGTAGCCAGATTTTTCTCTTCCTATGCTTAAAACTAGCTGTATGTTATATCTGGCACGATCTTAAATGACTAAAGCTATTCTTCTAGCGCATTGACTTGTATTGGTCAGCCTTAGTCATTATGCGCACACCCAGGCAATAAATTAAACACGGAGAATTTTTTTTATTTGTTTCAATGAAAAGACTGCACCATCCTGAAAATTTAACAAAAGAGAAGGCAATGGCAGGACAGATTTACTGCCCCTTTTTCAGTTGAAAGCAGTGTGCAATCTAAATGATTTACTTGTTTGCTAGCCCTGCATGGTGCTGTCTCCTGGGTTATCATTCACCTAAATGGCCAATGTAGTACAATGAAAATGATAGCACCGTTACAAATTCACAGCAATTTACTGGTTAGAATCTGAACCTGGTAAATTATTTAATTTCTATTTCTTCAGTTACTGTTCAAGGTTGAAAACTTAGATGTGGAATGTTAAAAAATAGAAAAGAATTTAGCAGCTTTGGAAGCCCAGTTTGTAAAACTGTGGTGATAAAATGGTGGGCTTTATTGTGTATGTAGATGTGGCGTACTTAGGCTTTTGTACAGCGTTTGACTTACTGCTCTGTGACATCCTGATAAAAAATTAACGCCCTACAGTATCAGCAAAACCCATCTTAAATGGATTAAGTGCTAGTTAACTGTCAGATAGCAAAAAGTAGTTGTTAATGGGGCATCATCATTTAAATGGGAGTGTCTTTACCATATTTGTGTGGGGATGGTAGGAGGCCTGACTCCTTGTGTTTTCACATGTGAGCGATAGGGAATCACTGCGGGTTAGTATCTAGGGGTGACATAAAAATTGTCGGGGTGGCAGGTCATGACCTGCTTGGGGCACCCGTGGAGGGGAGTTTGGGTTACTCTGTGACCTCAGCCTGTGCAAACAGATCTACCTAATCGTTTCAGTTAGTACAGGCAGATGCAGAGCTATAAAGCTGGTTAGTTAGGAAAAAGCAATGTAATCAATAGAAAAATGGGGGCTGTATTCTGAGAAGGGGAAATCGAAAATAACCCATAGGTGAATTTTAATCATGATGTTAAGACAATGTAAGTCCTTGTTCTTGAAGGAAGATCCTTCCCTGATTTCCACTGGCTTGTGGCCATGTGGTCACCCAAATGAGAGCTAACTATGTTCGTCAGTAGGTCAGTTTTAGGCTGGATATGTTCCCTTATCTGGCTGAATGTGTGGCCTCGTAAGCTCTTGTGCTTGGCATAGTTAGAAGCTGGGGAATAATTGGATTGTCTTTTCCAGTGGAATTCATAATTGATTATGAAAGCAAACCCTGTCACCACACAATTCAGCAGGAGCTCTCACTAAGAAGCCTTGAATTGTAACACTGCAGAGTAATGGAAAGGAGCTAGGGAAAGGTGTTTATATATATGTATATATGTAAACATGCATATAAAATATACATATTGCAACATTGAGACCACTGTGATGGCAGTTCTGGTATCTGCACAGATTTTTGTCTTTGGAGGAGAGAGGCTTCAATCTCAATAATTCATCACCTGAAGAATGTCAGAGGAGGAGTTCATTACAGTGTCTGTAACAGCCCAGCCAATAATAAAGTTCGTCACCATGTGGTGTGACTACCTGAACCATGATGACATTTAGCAGTGTGATGACTACAAGTCTGCTGGTGCATAAATAACAGAAGCCCAGCTGCAGCAAGATGTTTTCGTAGCATTGGACATTGGACAGGGACAGGTATCTGATCAAAATCCAGATCTTGTCTGGTTCTCCTGCTGTTCTCAGAACATTTGAAGCAAGGTCTGGTGAAACTCTTGAAGCAAGTTTAGGAAGGGCCTTTCATGTGTTTTCAAGTTAATCCAGACTGTAGTTATTAGGGTTTCCTGTAGCAGAGGTAACCATCGCATCTGGGTTTCCTTTAGACTTGCATTGAGACACTCTGATAGACAGTTACCGCTGTCATTTCTTGACATTTCATATTGTGTGAAGGAGAGACTAAATTCAAATTTCCATTGTTAGGCTCTATTTTCTTTATAGCTCTAAAAACTTTCATAGATCAATCTATTTTTTTTCCTGTTCAGCTACCAAACATTTTTTAAAAATTGCCTCAGATAAATGAGCATAAATAGATCTTAAAAAGAAAGAAGCAAAAGAAAAAGGAAGGAAAAGGAAGGAAGGAGTAGGTCCAAGTTTTGAAATGAGAAGATTAATTCATAACCTTCCACCTCTGGAGACCATGCTTCAGACACAGTTTAGGCCAGGTGAAATGAGCTCACTCAATTCAATTCCAAGATGACGTTTATCCACATCACAAAACCAAGCCAGAGTCTGACCCAGTTTCCCATAACTGAGCAATTCTCCTCAGGAGAGGTTCAGCAGCTGAACTGGGATACTGGATGTCAGGACTGAAAGAGTTGTCGGGGCCTGGAACAGGCTGCCCAGGGATGTGGTTGAGTCACCTTCCCTGGAGGTGCTTAAAAAAAGGGTAGATAAGGTACTTAGGGATATGGTTTAGCTCAGGATGGGATTGGTTTGACTTAATGATCTTCAAAGGTCTTTTCCAACCTTGTGATTCTGTGACTGTGCTGCCCGGCAGAACTGCGGAAGGGAGGTTTCGCTGAGTTATGGATGCCTCTTTAAAGTTGGCAGCTTGGGCTGTTTCTTTGTCTAAGCCAAAGCTGCCAAAAAGTGCTGAGAGTTGTGACAGCCTTTTTCAAAATTCTGACTTTTATTGTGTTCTGTAACCACAAAATAGTGGTGACAAATGAGTCGCACTAACAAAAAGACTTTCTAACAGGAGAAGTTCACACTGTCACTTCATTTTATGGCTAGGCAAGGGTGCATGTCGGGCAGTGAATTATTAGGGTGCATAATATGTGACCACTGTCTTAAATATTTGTTCTTTTAAACTTTGAAACTTAAGCTACTTGATTAAATAGAAGTCTTTATAAATTTGAGGGACCCGTTTCCCTATGTTGATCTAATTGCATCTAATTGTTACAGTGGATCCTGATTTTATCCTTCTACAGCTCTAACAGATTACATTCCCCATGTAAAAGCAAAAGAGGATTATATCACAATCAAAAGTTCTTGTCCTCCTTATGGTTTGCAAGATCTTAGAACTGCAGAATGAGGAAGTGCACTGAATACTCATGTTACATGATTATTCTAGCAGGCATTTATTTGTGATATAGTTGTCTTCATTGCTTAGATTCTGCTTGCTTGAGACAATAGCCAAGCATCTGCTAGTCACTGCAAAGTTCTACAAAATAAAAGGCTAAAATTTTACCTCAACTGACACCAATCAGTGAAGCAGATGCTGCAGAAACACTGAAGAGAATTTTAACATTGTTTTAATTGCATGTTAGAAGTCAAACAGTGTTCATCTCAGTGGGGCAGTGAGTAAAAGGCAAGAAAGGAAGGAAATTGTTTTTGTCAGTTATTATTATTATTTCTAAAATTGCTCAAATGTTTTATATATTATAAACTATGCTAGTTTGGCATTATTTAAGGTGATTTGTGGATGGACTTTGGTCGTAACAATCTATCAGCATTGGTGTGTGCACACCAGCTTTTCAGTCTGAAGCAGAATTGCTTAGTATCAACACTAACATTTTGTATTTGAAACTTTGCTAAAAATGGTACAGTTCTGGCAGATTTATTTTTTTAATGGGACTATAAAACAGTAGTAGTATTTTAGAACCCAGTAACTGAAATTTTAAAGCTGGCTACAGTTCTTGTTAGGAAGGAGACTTAACTTTAAGGTGAGTTTTATGTCAGATAAAATAATTTTTGTGAATATGATGACTGTAATATGTGAGCTATGATAATATTTATGAATTCTTGAAGCTGAAACTGATGACACCACCAAATAGTGACTGTGGAGATGTCTCAGATATGGTTGCAATTAGAGGAAATAGGCAAATACCTTATTGAAGTAAAAGCAGCCGAGTTCTCTATATTCCACCCCAGCCACTTCCTCTTTTCAGTCATCTCTCAAACTGAAAGTAGCAACTGCTAATGAGGAATCCCCGTGGTTTTCAGATGAATAATGCTTACATCACCAGCAACCTCACACTTATTCTCTTACTTGAGATGCTCGATTTTCCCAGATATTTTGTCAAGATGTTTCTACTATTACCAGAAAAGAAGAGAAACCAGTAAAGAAAGAAAGCAAGAAAGAAAAGCAGTGTGTCTTAACCACAGAAAAGTAAGCGGATGTAGTGACATGATGCAACGCTATGTCTTTAGGGTGAAAAGATCATATTTGTTGTTCTCGGTGCTTACAGCTTCTGTCAGGTGTGGTAATGAAAATGAAGTTGTCTTTACTGCTGCAGATGTGTACTTACTTAACAATAGAAATGATCAGGGATTACTTTTATAGACTTAAAAAACCCCAACCAACAGCAAGGGAGGAAAGTATTACTGTCCAGCGTCTCTCAGCAGACTTGGAAGGAAAGTGAATTCAGGAAAAATAATTTACTGTGAAATTCTGAAGACAGTCAAATTTTTTTGTCATTTGTAAAACCCTAAGAAATTTAGGGGAAGGGGGAGATAGACAATTATCCTGGTAAATAAGTTGATTAATTATTGAAATATAATTAATTATTGTCACATGATTTAAGGGCAAAAAATTTCAGCTTTATCTGCTGTTTCTCCTCATACAAGGAATCAAGGAAATGTATATAGGCATGGTGGAGAGAGTGAGGGTAGTGATGGCCAAGAAATTTTCACTATCCAGATTGGTAGCCAGAAGGTGTCTTTTCTGACCCTTTGTTTGCTAATCATTAATTTTTTAATTTTATCTTTCTCTTAGATTATAGCCATCCTTTGAAGAAAATATTTGCTGATGGCATTTCTGTGGGTTTTTCTTTTTTTTCCTTCTGACTCAGTCCCTCAGTTTCCATTTAGCTAGGCAGAAAATTCAAGGAAACATTCCAAGAACAACACAGAGATACATGGCTCTTCTGAAATACCATGATATTAAATTAATCCATTATAAAGCAAAGACCTCCTAAAGAATAAGTAAATTGTGCTGTTAGAGACTTTCTAGAAGATAATTAAACTGTATTAAAACCGGAGTACATGGATGTAAAAAAGGTTGTTACAAAGAGCAAATAAATACGACCAGGCAGAATGTGATGTAACAAAATTACTTATACTCCACTGTAGGACAGATGTTTGGTTTTAGTGATATAATATTTACAAATAGGAATTACCTCAGTATGCACCTGTAAACCCTTTCACAAGAAGTTCATTCATTTGCTTTTTCATGGTGGATTTTACTGGTGTGTACCCAGCACAGGTTGAAGCCTGTGAATCGAAGTCTGAGAATCACAATTCCCTAATGCAGATCATAGAATTTACTTCACATGTCTTGGGAAATCCCTGCAGCCAGAGAAGAAATAATGCACGTTACATAAACTTTCTTCCACTTCTCCACTCTGTTACAAGATGTGCACAGGAGAAGAGTCATGTTTTTACCAGGCCTCATCTGAATCTCTGACGAGAGTGTGTGATCCAACTCATTTCCATGAATAATTTAGTTGTCTTTTAGTGGCTATTCACACTACTCATTTATAAAAACACATTTGGATTATTTTAGCACCAGAATTGGTGGTACTAGGAAAGTAAACTGAAATTCTTAAGCAAATTCTTCTGAGCTGCTTAAAATGGTACAACCTAATGGAAGCTTCTCTATGGCTTGCCGCAAGGGCAGTAAAGTTGGGAAGAATCAGCTTTTTCTCTGTAATATCTCAATACAGAAGAAATTTGGTCAAAGAGGATTAGTGTAAACATCAGTATTTCTGGATCATGGAAGTACATAAGTATACATGAAAAATACAGGTGTGTGTGAACTATTTTATGCACACTGAAGACAAAAGCATAGTATAAAACTCTTGGATAATTATGTGGTACAGCTGATTATTCACAACAGATGTGGGACGTATAACCTGCAGCGTCTGTCCTGTTGTTGTTAGACTTGAGTACGCACACAGCCGTTACCTACATCTTTAATTCTCTCATGTTTATTGCTTAGCAATAGAAAAAGTTAACGTGTTGTCTGACAAATGGACGTTCTCTCTGTGTGTGTGTGTGTGTGTAAGCTATTCTCCAGGTGGAAGTAAGGAACACCCTTAGAGAATCACTGCCAACCCAAAACAGTATACAAAGACACAGTACTCCAATTGACAGTGATGCTTGCCGGCAGGATTTCAGTCTGAACAGAACACTCCTTTGAAAGATATTCCTCTTCTCCTGAGTACTGCAAATGCCCTGTGCATGCTCATGAAATCCCATGAGCCCTGTTTTTATTTCGATCAGCAGTAAGAAAGAGGGGGTTGGGGGGCAGGATGCTTTGGGGAGGGGTGGGGGGTATTTAGTTTTGGGGATTTTTTTGTTTTGTTGGTTTGTGTTGTTTTTTTTCCAGAAAGTGTAGCTCGCTCATGCAGGAGGCAGATGGTCACGGTGGTCATACTCCCTGCTTTGTAACTAGCACTTGGTTTTGGCATGCTAATGATTTCTTGTTCCCAAAAATAGCTTTGCAGACAGGGTCAATTATATTTTTGGATTGTACAGCGTGTAGAGCAATTAGTTAGTTGCACAAGGCAGTTGGTTTATAATGCAGCACACCCCTTCTTCATAATTGGCACCTTTTTGATATCCCATTTATAATAGAGGGGTCTATCTTTACAAACAGTTCCTTGTATTAGCATTCAAATACACTGGCTCCCCCCAGATAGTTTTACACACAGAGTCAATTATATTTTTGCATTGCAGGATGTGTGGACTAATTAGCTATAGAGAAATGGGGCACTTGATCTTCAGATTTCAAGATCTAACTGCACTAAGTGATTTTGAGACACTTTCAAGGGCAGATGGGTAAGTAAAATTAGAGAAAGAGATTGTACTGGCTCATCCTTCAGACTTGCATTTGAATGCAAAGTGAGAGATTTTATAGTTATGTTGTTTCACTGTCTGGATCACTCTGAAGAGGATAGGGTCAGGTGCCACACGCAGTACTCAGCAGATCTTGGTGAAATCTTCGCCTCTGAGTTTGGGCAGGTGGAAAACATCCTGGAACCAACGTGGTTAATAAGAGTACTTCAGATTCAGGTAGTGGTTCTGATTTTAACGTGCAGGTTGCTAGTAACTGTTCACTGATCGTTAGCTGTTGCGATATCAACAAAAACTTCTGTTGACACAGTTAAAAGTTTTCCTTTGGAATATAAAAGTCTCTGAACTGCTCTCTCAGGAGAGCAGATAAATGAAGAAGGAAAATTTTCATACATGGTATTTAAGATAAGATTTCCCTTAAAGCATTCCAAATGAATCTGAGTCTCTGCTAAAAAAGTGGTGCTAAATCTAGAGAGTAATTTAAGCTATTTTTAAAATGTAATTCTTTCTCGCATAATAAGACTAAAAATGAAGAAATAGAGAAAACGGTGAATTTGCTCTGCTGTGTGTAGTCTTCATGACAGAATGGTCATGTGTAAAACATTGGTCAGAGGTACAGTGTACTTAGCACCAATACTTCTCATTCTGAGTATGCTGAAAAATCATGTTGTACTGTCCATTAGCAAGTGCTTGATGAAATACGGGGGGCTAGGATGTTTAGTTTTCGGGTTTAGTTAATATATTTTTAAACTGAAGGATGCTCCGTTCATCTGTCCATTTATTTACTTATTTATTTATTTTCCTTAATATCCTCTCATGTGTAAGGAGGAGCAGAGAGGAGATAAGAAATAACAATGCCAGCAGGGAATGAATGAAAATTATAGATTTGAAGCTACCCTAACAGAAAGGTTCCTGCTCTAGCCTATATTACAGGTTTGGAGACTTAAGTGATTGTATGTTCTTTTCACACCAAGGAAGAAAATCACACTTGTTCTTGATATCTAATAATGATTCCACACAGTATGCACAGCCTGAAATCAAGCAGAGAAAAGAGATAGGTTTCCTCCTGCTGCCCAAGGGGACTGATGTGATTTATACACACTTCTGAAACATGTTTAAGAATGGATTCAAATGCTGGAGTCTGTTTAGAATACAGTAGAATCTACAGAGTAGATGTTTCCAGAGCCTCAGCCCCTGCTGTCACTGGGACGCAGCTTACGCTGTTCTTACAAGTGTGGCTACTTGTAAACTACAACCCCGAGTGCTGGAGAATTTTCATGTTACTAATAAGAAAGTGACATAACAGCCTGTGAAGAGGGGTCACATTTTAATAGAAATGCATTTAAGAAAAACTTGGGCAGTTTAGCTATTTTAATTCTTGATAATGCATGTTTACTATATGCTATATGTTTATAAAGTATATACATACTATACATACATGAGTTACACTGATATTATATAAGTTACTGCTCCTATGTGAGAGAAAAAAAGAGGCAATAGATAGAAATGTAGCTTTGCTGGCGCTGTGTGTGGGTACTGCCACTGTGATTTGTCTCCTCTGGAGACATGTAACATGTTACCATCTCCTGGGCCAGGAAGAGAAAGCCTTCTGTGGACTCTTCTTTTGCTCAGAGTATAAAACATAAATATAAAAATAAACAATCTAGTATTTTCTTTTTTCTCAGGTGAAATGTTAAAATTATGACCAGTGCAGTTTGGCAAATGGGTAACTAAGGTAGTTCAATAATTTACAGGTTATTTTTTTTTAACCTAATGGCTTTGCATACTTCTGTTTTCTAATAAAAAGTTAAATCTTTATGCAACACAATAAAGAGTACTTTCTGGCAAGTCAGAATTGTTTCTCCATATGAAATATGGAGAACATGGATATAGTTTTTTATAAAAGTCTGCAAAATATTTATTTAGTTTACTAGTTCTAACAAAACTCTGAAACACTAGAAATCATGTTTTTATATCATTCTGGATTTTGCTGGAATGTGCCTAGGAGTAATATGAAATTTTAAAACTTATGCCCAAGTGTTTTTCTTAGTCCAATGAATTTTGTCATGACTTTGCATGAGAAAAGTAGCAGGACTTATTTGAAAACTTGAAGTTCTGTGTTATTTCATATCACATTTGGAGATGTGTTTTGTTCTGTTACCAGCAATGCCTTGTGCTTTAGCCAAGAGAAAAGGTTATCCTAGGATATAGCTGAGTTAATCAGAAATGCATTTTCTCCACCATACCTCTGAACACACAGTGTAAGTGTTCCTCTTCAGTGAGGCTGCTGCTTCAGATTTCACATGAGATCACTTTGACTTACCTCAGGACGTGCATCTTACCTCTATCTTTCCTGAGCATCACTCACTCTAAGCAATTTGTCCTCAGTGAAAACAAACCCTCTAATAGAATAGAGCAACAGATAGGTGACCACGTGTATTATGGCAAATGATATATCCACACTAGTCAAAGTAGAAGTGTTTAATTATAATTTGAAATAACTTCAATTAAAGAAACTTTTGCTCTTTCACCGATGCTAATCTTAAAAATGATCCCAAGAAATGGCATCTACATCCTGGAAAATTATTATGACTGATTACTATTTAATCAACATTTAAAGAAGTTGCTCTCAGCCATCATTACATTTATTTACATATTAGTGAGCAACTGGATTCCAATCAACTCGGGACAGTTATTTTGGTAGAATTCAATTAACTTGGGGCTTTGTATTTCTGCTTATGAATTATGTTACTCCTTTAAAATACTACTGATAGGACTGGGCTAACAGGAGGACAGATTAACAATCTGATTGAAATATTTAATACACTAACTCTGAATTTACTTGCAATGTGGAGGAGACAACATTTCAAATTTAAAGCGATAGGTACATGCATCTTTTTGTCTCAGTTTCTGATGACTCAGCTGCTAATATCTTTCCCATGTGACATTAGAAGAGATACAAATATATCGCATCCAAGATTAGTTAGGAAAGCACTCATCTCCTGTAGGTGTCTTGAGGATGGCAGATGGTTATGTCTTTGTATCAATGATACAAATGAACATGCTGTTTATTTTTAGTGATGTAAATTCAAAAAAGCATATCCAGGTTCTCAGGGAAAATATAAACTTGAAGGATAGTTAGTTTGTGGTACTGAGAAATCCATTTTTGTTAAATTGTTGCTTGATAGAGAGATCTTGTAGTAAGTTGTTTCTGAATAAAATCCATCAGTGCAATTCTGGAGCCAAGTATAAGATACTCTCTCCTACATCCCACAGCAGAAAGGTGATGTCTCCATGAACATGCACATTGCTCTCTGCTCTTCACGTTACTTATACAGATAAAAACATTAATCTATAGATGTAGCTATATCTGTGCTCGATGCAAAGCAGCTGTCTCTCGGGGGCTAGTCCCACAGAAGGACAATAGACTCCTGAGGCCCAGTCTATTATAAATTAAGACCAACTCTGGAGCTTTGTTGTTTACTGAAGTTTATGATGCTATTTTAGTCCCTGAAGCCCAACGTACTCATTAATTCTCTGTACAGTGTTTCCCCCTGTTGTGAAAAGGAGCGTGCTCTTTATGTAGCCTAGCACCTGCCCCTTTCTCCAGAAATTAGCATCCCCGTTGCCCATTTTCAGCTCCCCACAGCAGAAAGCCCTTAGATTAACTCACTTCTCTTTCTTTGGGAAGATTTCCCCCACCACCACCGCTATTGAGTATGCTACTTACTCTACTTTATGTTCTTAAGCCATTGTATTACACGTGATGAGCATCCTGGATATGAATGATTGCTCTCAGATCTGTCCTCCAAAAGCAGCACTCTCTGCATCATAACACGCTACAACAGCGTGCGATACAGATATTAAGACATAGTAAGACACAGTGACGTTTATTCTGGAGTCATTCAGCTGTGGATCAGGATGAGCTTGTTTGTGGCTCACTGACTAGGATATCTGGGGATAAGTGTCCCTATGTGTTCAGATAAGCAAATAGCACATTGCTTCAGCTACAGGAGAGCGCTCCAGACATTTTTTTTTTCTCCCTGCTTTTATAATGTGCCTATGCATAGTATAAAAGTTATTGCACTTGCTTATTAAAATGCCATTAAAATTGAGTTAACAAGTCAAATATGAATGTAAGGCCAAAGCTTGATTTTTGTTTGCATCACTATAATTTGCAGCAGAATTTTACTGATCATTTTGTATTCAACTAAATGTAAAACATATGGCAAGCTGCACTTAAAGCAAAATCAATAAAAACAAACCCAAGGATATTAGCAATGGCTCAGCTGAAGGATCACAAAGACGGATCTCTAGTATAATTACATAGCACAACACTACAGTCAGATTATTTTAAAGTATGTATCTACCTCTCAGGCTCTAAATTCAGTAATATATTATGAGAAATAACTTCCACAGGAACTGCTTTCCTTTTGCTCAGGAAAAAAAAAAGAAAACAGTTGGGCGTAAACTTCAGAGAAAGGTCATAGGTTAATAGAGTTCGTAAATAGAACAGCAAGGGAATCTAAACTTTAATTACTATAATGTAAATTACCTTAGAGAGACCAAATTAGTGATCACTTAGCCTAGCCATTCCACTTTCCCAGCAGGTTCTGCTCACTTTGGGGGCTTAACCCAAATTCCCTAAATTCCATCCAGACTGCTGAGATTGTGAACATAATGCATAGCTGCCGCTTCCCCAGGAATTTTAGGATGTCCTTTTCCTTCCAAACACCTTTCTACCTCTTCGGTGCAACTGTATAAGCAGATGGATTGCTGAAGTATCACTACTTGCTAAATTTTCTTAATGTGTGTAAAGAAAGTGACAAAATCAAGTATATGAACACGTTATGGGGTGAAATGCTGCAATGGCATTACCCCCCCAGCCCTGATATTCCTCTCACCTGCATGTCAGTTCTCATTCCTAATTAGTAATTGCAAACTGAATTCTGTTTGCTTTTAATGACAGGCCTGAAAACGTTGACATTGACTATACAAATAAATGTATTTATTAAGTTGTGTATCAGCAAACAACTTCAGTATGTTCCAATTTTCAATTCAATGATAAAGTGGAAGTGGAAGCACCAATTTTGAATGTTCACTCCAAACAGTAACAGAAAAATTTTGTATTCCCACCATCACGTCTGTGAATAGTCTGGCTGAATAGATGCAGTGTGACAAGAGCTGAGATAAAGGGAGAAGGTTTCTTTTATGTTTGCATTTATGAGGTTTTTCTCATAGTTTTAGTAAGCGCTTGAGCTTCAAACATAGTAAATGCTTTTTTCCCCAGCATGTCTTAAATTATGCGAACAAATGCAGGCAAAAGGGGGAAAAAAAGAAAGTTTGACAAGATCTGTGAGGCTCCTGTTCCAGGATTTGGCATTACAGGAGGTGAACAGTGCCTCTTTATTACTATTTTAAGTAGAGGTTAATCTTTGGAAAGAGGTAACTGTGAAGTGATTTCTGATTTAGGGGTACTTACGGTGAGGGGCAAACAACAATGTCTGTGTTTGTAGTCAAGATGTCTTTGGAGTTTTGGTGGCCTGGCTCTATAACCCTCGCTTGTCCTATGTGTGAAGCACAAGGGTGCTGCAGAGAAATGCTCCAACAATGCCGCCTCTGAGAAGACAAAAAAAGAAATTAGTTAATTTGAGACTTAAGTGTAGACTTTCTACTTTTAACTTCACAAAAGGTACTGTTTGATGAAAACTCATCGTTATTTGGCCAGTTAAATCTAAAAGCATCCCAACTACAGAGTCAGGAAGGTCTAGAAAAAGGAGAAAATTTTGGAAAAGAAAACATTTTAAATTAAAAAATGTTTAAGTAGAAGTTTTTAACATGTTAGAGTAGCACTTTGGAGATGTGGATTCAATTCTTAGCATTGTCTGACACTTCCTATGACCCACTGTGTCAGTGATTATGTCCTACATTTAAAAAAAAAAAAAAAAAATCTATACAGATGACAAGATCTCCAGGACAGAGGAATTAGATTATGTTTTACAGTGCCCAGCCCAGTGTGGTTTCAACTGAAATTGGATATTGTAAGTTTTACTGAAAATTTATTTAATGATAATTTAAATAGTAGTAGTACAATTAGTAAAGAAATTCAAACAAATGAAAAATAGACCTTTAATAAGGAAAATTGTAAGTAAGGATGTTATCTTTTAATTCTAGCCTCATTGGTGTAGAAGACTGATTCTTAATTAGGTTAGTTCTGTTAATAAAACGTCTTCAACAAAATCTTATATAAGACTCCCAAGATACAATTGCCCTCTCCCAAGCGGCGGTGTGAGATCTTATTCCCTGACCAAGGAGAGCATCCTTCCAGGAGAGGGAGCTGCTAAGCCTAGTGACTCTGGGCTTGCCTGCTCCAGTTTTATCTTGCTTCGGGGATGTGAATTGCAACATGTTCTTAAACTTCCTCATGCACAGCAAACCTGCAGCTGCCAGCCTGGGTAGCTAGTTTAGGTACCTGTCCACTATGCTACAGCCTCTCAATAAAAGAAAATAACTTAATATGTCCTAAATGGAGGGTACAAAACCACCAAGGCTGGTCTGTGTGTGATGAGTGCAAGGCACTGCAGGGAAGATAAATTCTAGGACTGTCTGGGAAGGATCCCCAATGCTCCCATGTGCATTACTTCCCTGGGACGCACCGGTGTGAGGCCGCTGGGCATGCAGAGGAATTGGCAGCGTCAGTGAGAAGTCAAGCAGGAGGTGCCAGGGCTAACAGAATGCTACTGATAATTTCTTTACTGGAATTTATCTTCTGTAATAGGAGCGCATGTGTAAAAGTAACAAAACCAAAGCTCTGAGTTATGCAGTGCATTTACTGCATAGTACTGGACTTCCAGAGTGGTCTGTTTGCCATAGCCAAGAAATAGTTTCTTTGCGTGGACCAGGAAAAAATGTACAATATTCAGTTGAGGTATGCTGATCTGGTCTGCTTCCAACCAGGAAGCCAGGACATGAGCTGTTATGGTAGTTTCACTTAACAGTGCCCTAAATTTTTAGTGGCTTTTTCCTTATTGTGGCTGTGCTGATGCTGCTTTCTGTTAAGATGGTGTGTTAATTATCTGTTTCTAAGTTAGAAGGTGAGCATTTTACCTGATTCTTTGAAACTCCTCTATGGAACAATACTCTCCCTTAGGAGGCACGTGCTGTTGGTCCTACTGAATCTGACATATGGGGTTGTCATTCCTGTGCTTAGCTAGCATTGATCTTTTCAGCATTGTTAATGGGGACTGTGTATCTCTACTCACAGCTCTGTCTTCTCCCTGTAACTGAATTTGTGAAATCCATATCTGGTACAAATACAAGGGTAGTATTTGGTATTCTATTTTTCATCATCAAAATCAAGAAGAGCTTGTTACTGTGCTTTACGTGGACAAGCTCCCTTACTCTGCGCTGCTCGCACTCAGATCAAATGTAAAGATATGTTTGCTGTTGACCTCATTTAAAAGCCCTCTAGAGGAAAAGTCTGAAAAAGTTGATACAGTTTGGCATGGTTATTCATTATGCATGGGAAGTGCATTGCTTTATTTTCATTAATTTTACATAGAAATGAGATACAGCACAACATGCTTTTCTTGTTTTTGGGAGCTTCACAAAGCTGATGTTGTTACGTTCTCTACGCAGAACCACTTATAGACAGGCAAACCTAAAAACATTCTGTATTCCCCAGCTCATCAGTCCATGTTTAAAGAGGGGGATGGGATTGTCCTTGTGTTAAATGTTGGCATTCTATTACTTCTCCTGGCATAATATTTTGTCTGAAGATTGGTCCTGCAGAATGACTGGCACTGATGGGGAAAAAAATTCAGGTGTGCTAAAAACAGAAAATATTTCTTTGGCATATCACTGAAAATGGCAAATAATCATCATGATGTGAATGTGTGGGCGACCTAAATACAACAGCAAAGGTACAGAAGTCTAGCTTTAGTGTACTGGGCTAACAATATTGTTGGCAAAAGAGACTGAAGCTAAAATACAGCCTCATTGCTGAGTTTCACTTTTAATAGACCGAGGACTCCTACACCGTAACTTTTTTGTTAAGTAACACCAAGTTTCTATTTGTCTTTTCTGTCTGAATGAGATGTAAGGGAAAGGTCAGCATGTCAAATTTAGGATGATTTTTAGTAATTAGTTGAAAGAGCTGAATATAATTTGTTGTTGGAATGTATACCAGTTTAAAAGCACAGCTAAAGCTCGGAACCTTGGGGAACTCTTCACACAAATGTGATGGCTTTCAGAGTGGAGAATACATGAACTGATACGCCCCAGGCCCTTATAGAACAGAACACTACAAAATACAGCATTGACTCATGAAGATAACAATTATTAAAGGTATTTTAAATACTTGCAGTCAATCTCAAACAGCAACTTTGGTTGCAAAGCTGTGTGTGTTCCAAAAGACTGCAAAGGTCTGCAAGCGATGTGCAGTCACTCTGTTCTGCTTCCTGTCCCTATCTGCAGCATCCACCATCCTATACCCTAACCTCCTTGTTCTAAACCCTAAAAATGCCATTGTGGATCAAATCCTGTAGTTTTTAAACTTCCAGGATAATTGCTTTTTCTTTATATCATAAATTATGTTAACTGTAATCTTAGCAGTCATAAAATTATTTCTTCTGGGCCTAAAAACTTAGTTAAGATCTAGTGGTTTGGCCACAAAATTAGGAACCAGAAACTTCCCTGTAATTCTGTAACCATTGTCACTTCTTTCATCCAAAGTAAGTAAGTCCTTAAAGCTGCTTGTGGTGTCTGCTCTCTTGATGTTGTACAGTTATAATACCTCCTGCCTCTTAGAGGTGCAATGGAAATTATTTAAAATCCACAGTCCTGAATGACCTGGAAGTACTAAATATTACCATCTAAGTATGACTAGTCCTGATTATGGATTTTGTATTGTGTGTGAAATGACAAATACCTGGTTGTTTATGGTATTCTTCTCAGTGCTCTAACACATGCACTAACACCGAATTAAGTTCAACAAAAGCAAGTGTAAAGTCTTGCACCTGGGAAGGAACAACTGTTTGTATCAGTACAGGCTGGGGGATGACCTGCTGGAGAAGAGCTCAGTGGAGAAGGACCTGGGGGTCCTGGTAGATGACAGGTTGGCCATGAGCCAGCAGTGTGCCTCGGTGGCCAAGAGAGCCAATGGGATCCTGGGATGCATCAGGAGGAGTGTAGCCAGCAGGTCAAAGGAGGTGATCCTCCCTCTCTACTCTGCCCTGGTCAGGCCCCACCTGGAGTATTGTGTCCAGTTCTGGGCTCCTTGGTATAAAAAGGACAGGGATCTCCTGGAAAGAGTCCAAAGAAGGGCTACGAAGATGATTAAGGGCCTAGAGCATCTCCCCTATGAGGAAAGGCTGAGTAAGCTGGGACTGTTCAGCCTTGAGAAGAGAAGACTAAGGGGGGACCTAATCAAAGTTTATAATTATCTGAAGCAGGGGATGCAGGGGGAATCAGCCAGCCCCTTTTCAGTGGTCTGTGGGGATAGGACAAGGGGCAATGGCTGCAAGTTGGAGCATAGGAAGTTCCGCACCGACATGCGGAAGAACTTTTTCACAGTGAGGGTGACTGAGCACTGGAATAGGCTGCCCAGGGAGGTGGTGGAGTCTCCTTCTCTGGAGATATTCAAGACCCGCCTGGACGCCTATCTGAGCAATATGAGCTAGGGAGCCTGCTTTGGCAGGGGGGTTGGACCCGATGATCTCTCGAGGTCCCTTCCAACCCCTACAATTCTGTGATTCTGTGAATTGTAATTAATCACTTCTCTACTTTAGTTACTAAAGGTAACTAACGCCCTTACTTATCCCTCTGTGGTCCTATTGATTGTTTCGTGATTTACTTAGAGCTTAAAATAGGGTAGAGTTGGACCCGAAACATTCTCTGCAAATGTAATTTAGGTTTTGGCATCAATGGAGATTTTGTTCCACACCTCTGCCTTGTGATACCTTGTACAAATTCCATGCAGGGGCTCGGAACGCCTCATGCTGTAAGTGGAATGCCTGGAGCACGTTTTCCATTGCAGTTATTCCCAAAATTGCATAACCAAAGTTATGGCAGAAAAAGACTCAATTACTGACCCTTCAGACAGTTACTTAGTTAAGTATGGGGGTTGGAAAGAGTAATATTACTTATGTTTATCTGCATTAGAATAAGCAAAGCTCTTCCTCAGTTGAAGATACTGGCTTCTGTATTCCCTGTTGTATCCAGTCAGAACACAGTTTTCCGTGCAGGCATTGCAGCGAAAGACAAAAGGAAATGCAGGAACAGGCCTGTCTCTCTTCCAGCCACCCAGCCGTCTGAAGAACAGAGTGGTCATGGAAGCTGTTCTTTTCCTTCCCACATAATCCAGCCCTGAGCTGGATTAGCAAAGGCGTGTTTCTTTGTCAAAGTGGAAGCTTAGACTGGATAGCCATGTGGATATTCCCAGCTGGGAATCCTGCCCTAAGTACCTTCACTTGACACATAAACACAGTCTCTTGGCTGCCTAAGACCCCTGCCCATCTGTTTGAATGGCATCGTGCCCACTTCTCCAGCTCACTGGCCATTTTCAGTAAGGCATTTCTGCCAAATGATGCTTGGTTTCAATGGACAGCTGACATAGCGTTCCTGCCTGCTCTTCTGCTAGCAAGTCTTTCTTTTCTAGTAGCACAGAAACCTGTGATACAGGTGTATTTATAGTTATGTAGGCAAAACTGATTGAAACTGTGTCAGCCTTACCAGTGACCTGACTGGAAACAGGTCTGAAATATCATATTTGTACTGGAGGAAAGTCAGAAAAAATGGTTCTGCCAGCTGGGGTTTTTTTTGTTTCTGCACAATATTTGAGTCATGTATTGACCTGCCTCCCTAGAAGTAAAAGTATCTGCCTTCTTGGACAGCTCAAATCAAGCTGGTTTTTGCCTTTGTAAAGATCTCTCATCCCAACCTATGCATGTGCATCCATGCTGATGGAATATTCTTCTGCCTTTTGGGGCATTCATAGCCTGAGATTTTTCACAGCTTCTGCATGCCTGCTGTCTCAAAACTTAGCAGTAACAAGCTGCTAATTCTAGAAGAACTAACATTAAGAATTTTAGATCTTCAGAATATTTTTTTTTCCTTTTACTGTGAGTAGCTACAAATTCTGGTTTGTTGTCTGAAAGATAAATGATGTAATGCTCTCACAGACAGAATGCCAATGCCAGTTAATTCCAGTAAAAAGAATTCTAAGTAGTTTTTACCAGTTTGTATTTTTACCTGACAGAATAACACATGGAGAAAATTGGGCCCTGTGTGTTGCAGTGTCAAAGGCAGAGTGGGAAGGAAAATGGGCTGAAAGTCAGCCAGGGCTCTTTTATTGCCTCTGCTGTTGAGCTACTTTATGACCCTTAGCAAGTTGCCCAACTTCTCTGTGCCTTGGTTTTCTTTTGGTATTAATTAACTAAATTGTAAATGATTCAGAAACAAGACTTCTACCCTGATCTTGGCTTGGGATTCAGTTGCTAAAGTACCAAAAGTAATAATGTTGAAAACTGCATTACCAGTCTTTCATTTAGCCAAACATTTTCTTAGCTTATTGTGAATGAATGGATTTACTTGCATTAAAAAATACACATATCCTATATTGTCATTCATCCGTTTATCCTTCTAGACCATATTCAAATAGAAGCAAAATAGTTTAGATCCTTTAAAACAAAGAGCATAGTAAAAGTTGAGGGCTTTGTCGTGTCCGTGATAGCTGTTACAGCTTCACTCATGCTTAAAAGTGAAAAAACAGCTCTTTTAGCTAGTATATGTAGCTCTGTGTGTGTGTGTTATAATGGACATACAGCATATAAATACAGTGTAATAAAAAAGGTTATATATATATGCCTGTAGTCAGCTCTAACTCAGTGCAAAAAGCACAAATGGTAGATCCAACTCTTTCTGTAAATGTAGGCCAGTTGCCACAGAAGGAAATGAGTGCTTCAGACCACAGTGCACTGTGTGTTCACCTGGAGTCTGTGGGACCCAGGACTGTTGCCAGCACAATGACTTCTTAAGCTTCTCTTCAGTTAATTTTATATTTTTCCCTTAGCTGTGTGACATGTTTGAGTTGCATATAAAACAACTTTCTCCATTTTTAGTTCAGGTGGTTGACAAAAGCATTTCTGCTTTTGGAAATGTAGGATTTTACCAGCTAGTACAGATGTATTGTTGTACTGTTGTTTGTCCTCCCCCCTCTCCCTACCTGGATGCCTTCCTAGCATCCTTTTATGAATAACACATATGTTTTGAAGTCCTCTGAAGTTAATACAAATAGGGAATAAACTATAAGGATAGCACAAAAGCTTCTCATACCACTGCTCAGATTTGAGAAGGTTTAAGGGCAAACATGATAAAATTCATGTAACTTTCATACAGGTTTTTTTGTAGCTTGTACAGAGGTCCAGATAAATCAGGTTTTGCTTTATCGGGAATTCAGCTGATATATCTGACATTATTTTCGCTATTATTTTTTCTTTGCAAGTTCTAAGGATTGCTTATTCATTGACCTCTGATCCCAATTCAAACACTGTAAAAATTCCCATTTTCTTACTCCTCTGTCCTTTCAAATTTTATTGAGAAATGTCTGAAGGTTTTCATCCAATTAGCACAGGCTATGTTTACCCTGTCCATCTTTCTCCCATGTGCGACCACAGTTTGAAAGTAGCCTTGAGAATTTTTTTCTCTGAAAGGAAGAGGTGTAGCTGAGATAATAGTGGAACAGATAGTTTGTTCTCTGCTCCCTAAGTGGCCACCCAAGAAATAGGTGGTTATTCTATCAAAATGTTTGTGTATGTGCATATATATATGTTCACACATGTGTATGTTTATATATAGAAAAGTTACCCTGGAGGGGTGCTTCCTTTAAATATGAAAGATTTTTTTAAGTAAGTGTTCCCTTGAGGGCGACATGGCAACAAATCTTCTGCTCTACATCAGACCTAAATACAGACAGCCGACACACATTGCTAATTATACTGGGGGGGGGGGGGGGGTATGTGTGTGTGGCTAAAAACCCCCACCACCTTACATTCTTGTAAAAGAAGTGAGCTTATTTAGAGTGTAATTGGAGAAATGTAGCAGTCTTTGACTTCCACATTTGAGGGAGAATCAAATTAACCATTTACATTAAATTACAATGTCCACATGAATGCGAGTGCTTCAAAATCCATTGTTATGTGATTAGTGGAACTCCTGCAGTACCCCCAAACACTGCTGCTACCTCTGAAATCCACTCATACGTGGTTTCCAACACAGTCTTATGATCTCATCACCGGCTGGGTGGATGGAGGGACAGCAGTGGATGTCATCTACCTTGACTTCAGCAAGGCTTTCGATACTGTCTCCCATGACATCCTGATAGAAAAGCTGAGAGAGCATGGGATAGATGAGTGGACAGTGAGGTGGGTTGAGAACTGGCTGTCGGACCGGGCTCACAGGGTCGTGATCAGTGGAACAGAATCTGAATGGAGGCCTGTGACTAGTGGTGTTCCCCAGGGCTCGGTGTTGGGTCCAGTCCTGTTTAATATCTTCATTGACGACCTTGATGAGGGAATAGCATCCACCCTCAGCAAGTGCCGATGATACAAAGCTGGGAGGAGTGGCTGACACGCAGGAACACTGCGCTGCCATCCAGCGAGACCTGGACAGGCTGGAAAGCTGGGCAGGGAGAAACCAGATGAGGTTTAATAAAAGCAAGTGTAAAGTCTTGCACCTGGGGAGGAATAACCATCTGTATCAGTACAGGCTGGGGGATGTCCTGCTGGAGAAGAGCTCTGTGGAGAAGGACCTGGGGGTCCTGGTTGATGGCAGGTTGGCTATGAGCCAGCAGTGTGGCCTGGTGGCTAAGAGGGCCAATGGGATCCTGGGATGCATCAGGAAGAGTGTGGCCAGCAGGTCAAAGGAGGTGATCCTCCCTCTCTGCTCTGCCCTGGTCAGGCCCCACCTGGAGTATTGTGTCCAGTTCTGGGCTCCCTGGTATAAAAAGGACAGGGATCTCCTGGAGAGAGTCCAGAGAAGGGCTACGAAGATGATTAAGGGCCTGGAACATCTCCCGTATGAGGAAAGGCTGAGTGAGCTGGGGCTGTTCAGCCTGGAGAAAAGAAGACTAAGGGGGGACCTGATTAATGTTTATAAATATCTTAAGTATGGGATGCAGGGGGAATTGACCAACCCCTTTTCAGTGTCTGTGGAGACAGGACAAGGGGCAATGGCTGTAAACTGGAGCACAGGAAGTTCCGCACCAACTTGCGGAAGAACTTTTCCCCAGTGAGGGTGACAGAGCCCTGGGACAGGCTGCCCAGGGAGGTGGTGGAGTCTCCTTCTCTGGAGATATTCAAGACTCGTCTGGACGCCTATCTGTGCAATATGAGCTGGGGAGCTGCTTTGGCAGGGGGGTTGGACCCGATGATCTCTCGAGGTCCCTTCCAACCCCTATGATTCTGTGATTCTGTGATCTCCACTGAAAAAGTGTTGAGGAGACAGGATGACTGTTTGGGTGGCTCAGAGGTTCTATTTTAGAGAGGAGTCCATGTCAGAATCAAAACAGTATATTGATGACAGCGTTCTCAGATAATACCCGATAGCTAGGGAAGGTCTGCTGTTACAAGGTACTTACTAAAGATGGTTTACAGATAATAGCATTATCAGAGCGCCTGAGTATGTGTGTATATAAAAGTGTTTGTTACTATGGAGTCACAACTTCTACGTGATGCTAACATGCTAAAACTTTGCAACACACTCAGTGCTCTGTGTAGCCATGAGCACTGGTTTCAGATCTTTCTTGCTAGCATTTGGGAACTTAAAGATACAGGCAATTCATGGGAGTGCTGTGGGGGGGGGTTCTCAGCAAACTAAGCTAGATCAATCCCCTTTGATGGGCCCCCTTTTAAAAGGTTATACAAAAGAACTGTTTTGTTTGAGGGAATTGCCTTCTACTTTGTGAAAATCATATATAAATGAGTCCCAGATCAATACTCTTGAGACTGCAAAAGGAAAAAAAACCCAACATAAAAGATAGATCAGAAGCTGTATTTTAGCAAAAATGTCTCTTAAGTGCTGTTGTCTGACACTATGAACTCCAATCAATGTGTCAGTATTTTGGAATTTGAAAGGAAATAGGGATCAGACCTGACAATCCAGAGCTGAAATTTGATGCTCTGGTCTTTTTGATAAACTGACAGGCAGTGAAAATTGCACACGTCTGCAGGGAATCAGGAGAAAGAGAGACAGTTCTGTAGAAAGTCTGCTTATGATTCACAAAGGCATGCATTTTATCAAAATGGATTGCTTTTGCAGTGTGTGGCAGGTTGCCTTCCTTTCTGAATGGAAGCTTTTGCAGCTTGTAAACTGGTGAGTTTTGTACGCATCTACAATACACTGTGACTTCTGTTGCCTTACAGTATCCTTTCTGTTGCTCTCCCATTCTTGCAAATGAAGCAAACTTGGTAATAACAGATAATCAAATAGGAATTAGAACATTCACCCCAACAGCTTTTTTTTTCTAATGTTTGTTCAAATTTGACAAAATGGGATTTAAAAACTGTTCTTGTCAATAGTTTAACATAACTGAAAAGAATTCTTCATGTTTCTTCTCCCTAAGCATCAAGTCCTTTGGATTTAAGTAATACTTTTCATCTCAAACCATGTTGCAAACGCCCAATCTTAAAATTTCTTATTCACACATATAACTATTATTTTACCCATATTGCAGGCTGATAAACTGCAAGGTTGGGTGACCTGCCCCAGATCACACGGCAACCGGGAGTCCAACATGGGAACAGAAGTCCAGGCTCCTGACTCTCAGATTGGCATTTGAGATGTTACAGATAGTTTAGCACTTTTAAAATACTGGAAAGAAATCCTGAATCCTGCATAGAAATGTGCTTAAATGTGCTTTGTGTGAGGGAACAAAGAAGTTGCCTTGTGGGACAGATTTACGGATCCACTGAGTTCAATGTACTCTCTCTGGGAACAGCTCATCTTCCAAATGCTTCACCCACTATCTGGTGGGGTGTTTTTATGGTTAATTCATTCCTGGAATTCATCTCGGTCCTCCAAATACAGGGATTAGAATAGCTTTTTAAAATTCTCCTCTTCTCCTCCTCAGTATTAACTATTATAACTCATTTCTGGTTTCAGCCATATAAACCTGTTTTGTGCACACAGGCAGCATGGAGTGGAAATGGAATCCCTTTGTGTTGCTATAATCTTTTAGCTTTGAAACACTTCTTTTTATAGTTTGTTTAAAATTTTAAAAGATCCCTCGCTCTGCTTTTACAGCCTTTACAGCAGTCACAAAAATGACAACCTGTAAAACTGCTTTGTGTCGTTTTAGGTTTAGTATATAGTCTTATAAGAGGCTAAATACCACTACTTTTCTTCATTAGAAGTGTGTTCTTAAATGCCCTGCTATGTTAGGAAAGTTCCCTCAATTTAATCACTTGTTTCCTTGTGCTCCTGGAGACATTACTCATACCAAAGAGAAACATCACCTCTGAAAACAAAGTGTTCATAAAACTTGGAGATGGACAGACAAGCTTGGAAGTTTGGCTTTGTGGCTTTATTGCCCATTTCTGAAATGAAGAGCACTGCATTGAGAGGTACAGCCATGGGGACAGAAAACAGAACGGATGGGGGACATTCAAGGAACTGCTGTATGGAGGGGACAGGGTCCATCAAGGGCTATAGGCTGTCAGAACTCATCCTTCCAAATCTGGTTCAGTCTAACTAAAACTGAAGTAGGTATGTTTGTGATTTGTATCTCCTAAAGTATGAAATATCCTTCCGATATGTTCATCACTGAGCAGAGACTTTACTGCATGCTATGCCTTCATAGGAGAACAATAACCATCTTCTCTTAAATGAAGTTACCACACTGTATGATACTGAGGGAAAGCATCCAGTCCGAGGCTGCCGCTGCTATTTTACCATCCATTATCCTGGTTTCACATAGCAGCAGCAGCAGATAAAGTGAGCCTGACCATCTCAGCTTCTAGAAATTCATGTCTAACTTTATGTTCATGGACCCCCTACATAAATCAAGTACAGTTCTGTCTGAAATAATTCTCTGCCAAGGCTAATACAGCTGTTTCATTCTTATATCATATCAGGCAGTAAGCAGGGTATGATTGTTTATGCAGCTGGGAACCTTTTGCTTACTGGGTTTGCTACATCTCAAGCATTGTGGAGCATAATCTAAACAGCATGTTATGTTCTACACAGACCACTTATGTGGAAGAATCAATAATGGAAAAGTCAGTATTGCGTTATCAAACAGGGAGGAGTGTCATTTGGTTTCTTTAATGCTATTACATTGCATACTGATGTTGTGTTGGATATAAAATCCACCTATATTCATTGCAAGCAAGGAAAAACCCACCAGCACTACTACTACTTCTTAAATAAGTGAAAGTTGTTTGGCTTGTTTTCTTTCCCTCCTAATGTATATTTTCACCGTGGGGAATGGCTGTCTATTATTGATTTATCCAGGAAGAAATATAACCCAGAATATATTAAATGGGTCCTATTCTATCTGGCAGCACCTGTAAATTTTTAGCTCTATTGGTGGATAAAGGATTAGCCACTTCCCGGGGTTCTTTTACAGATACATTTGTTTAAAAAGGAATATATTGTTGTATGGCTCTAGTTGTATATGTGTGTGTAGTTGTGCCCATCCTGTGCCATGTTCTAGTTTAAAAAAAATCCTTAATGAATATGCTGAAATTCTATCCGTTATCTGAACCAGAATATTTCAAGCATGCTGTTTGGACCCATATTTTGATGAAGATTTGTCCCAGAGAATCTGCATCAGTTGACTGTCATACTAACATGCTTTTGCTTCAATTTTGGCCAGTCTGACAAGTGAAAAATAGATGTCTGTCATGTGGCAAGCTGCTGAATATAAATTCTGTTAGCATCTGCTCCTGAGAGAAAGAGAAAAGGTGAGGGCTGGGGAGGGGGTGAAGAAGAAATGGGGAGTGGTTAGAGGAGGCTGCAAAAATAAGAAAGGAAGGATGTTAGCTACTCTTAAAAACATCAAGGCAAAAAGGGAGTGCTAACCAGGTTAGTTAGTAGTTAGTAGATGCTAACAAGCCAGTCTGCTCTCTCTCCAGCTGTAGATGTCATATAAACACCTGCAGAAGTGTACCACAATTTCAAATTGATGAGTAAATAAAAGCAGCAGAGAGACCCATTTCTGGTGCTGTATTCAGATGTGCTGTCAGGCCAGCCTGATGCCTACAGCGACTGTGCAAGTGTACCAATACTTTGCAGAAGATTATAGAAAACCTGTAACCTAAACTCCCAGCGAACTTCTGGGTGATCAGATCCGACACAGGCCCGAGAGGCCTGCAGCACATCTATCATTTTCTGCAGTAAATGCTGTACCGGTTTTGTTAGTCACTGAGAGAGGTGATGTTAATTTAATTCTGCTACCTTTTTGGGGTGGGGAATGTTTTGCATGTAGACAGAACTTATCTCACTGGTGTTGGAGAACCTTCTCCTAAGCAGAGGAAGTTCTGCTGCTGCCTGGCAGGAGACAAAAGTGCCCTGGGCATGTTTCAAACCTCTGTATACCTGAACAGTTTATTACCTTTTTCAACCATGCATAGTTTAATCTGCTACCAACTACCTCTAAATCAACAAAGCCCCCTTCCCCCCCCAATTGGATCTAAATAGTTAAAAATGTATTTGTTAGGATATTGTAAAAGCATTAAAACCTATTTAATTGGCAGCAGACAAACAGAAAAAATCTTTTGACTATTTCTATCTAAAGAAGCTTGTTAAAGGTCAGTCCCCTGTCAGAACTCAACAGTACCGAGGGTGAGGATAATATGTGAGGCTGCACTTCAACTCTGTCTCTGGGATTGCCAGCATCTGTTGTGGTTTCCAGACTTGTCCAATGAGATTTGCTAATACAGTTGTGTGTTTGATGCCATGCTACTGAATGCAAATATATGGAGCATGTTACATCCAATATAGCTCACCCTCAGGGAGAGTCTTATTGCCACACTTCCCTTTGTACAGCCCAAGATGTATTGTGAAGATGACATGGGTGTATAAATGAAGTGGAATCAAAACTCGGACACTATATCAGTAAAAATAAACCTCAACAGCAAAATAGGGAGTTGGATTCAGGCTGCCACAAAATTCTGCTCTATTCAGATCAGAACTGAGATTAAGAATTTACAGTAATGAAGGGAAGTTCAGCGATGATTTAGAGAAAATGTTGTCCCTGTTTGTCCACTTTCTGAATTTCTGAGCATTCTCCTTAGGTGGACGCTCTGTGAGGTATGCTTCAAACAGTCTGTGTCACTGAAGACCAAAATGATCATGGATAGCATTTGGAAACTGGAATTAGAGAGTGAACTTCTTTTTGTTGACGTATCTGTTAATAAGTGATGTGGGGAAGTTAAGTGTCTGGAGGAATAGATTCTAGCTTTGTGACTCATGCTTTTACTATCAGTTCATGGAATACATGGATTTGATCTAAGCTAGTTAATGGCATTACTGTCATGATGGAAGAATGAACAAGAAATGAAAATTCCATTTGTGGCCAATGATGTTTCCTAAGAATTCATATTCTAGATAAGTGTATGTTTCACCATGAATTTCTCAAAGGGAAAGTAAATCCCTGGTTATCATCCCCTGCCGGGTCAGGTTCGTATACCCAGATACTATCGTGATAGGTGTGATATGGAAGTACAGAGGGAGAAACTTTCTTTGCTCTTACCATCACTTTTGTACTGTTCTAGATTTTTTGTGTTGTGTTTCATCAAGGCTTGTTCTAAGGTGTGCAACTTTGGCAGGAATCAGATATTCCTGTGCATTACTTCTGTTACCTAGATACCTCACCAACAGTTCACTGTAGCCACCATAAGGCATGTTGTGACCATAGGATATTTTCATATTGCAGTTTGGTTTGTGTAACAACACATCTCTTGAAATGCGTAAACATCATCTTTTAGTAATTGAAGTGCTATCACTTTCTCTAACAGGCAGAAGTTTGAGTTGTTTACAGGACAGAAACAATCCCTTACCATGCTGACATCTTCAGATGTGTTTACAGAAGTGTAAGATGTGTTATTAACTAATAGTAAAACTACTTAAGTTCCCAATATTTCTGTAGGAGCCAGACAACTTACCTGTAACCAAGCTTCTACCTACATCTTTTCAAGTGCACTGTGCAACCCAGCTCACTGTAAGCCTTGCTCCTGCCCTGAAAGCAAGTGGAGCACCTGGGACTTGACCTCCTCACCAGTGCTCTTATCCTTTGTATCCACCTCCCTGGCCTCCCATGGAAGGCTTTCTAAATAAATCTTTGCTTGAGTACTTAACAGACGACTTTCTTTGAGAGCCTTTGTGCAGCTGACCCAGAGTTCTGATAACTGTGGATCTGCTGACCCTCCTATACAGGGGCTGCATTAGATGCAAAAGGTGGACAAGCTGATGAAATGAAGGCTTCTGGCCCCTTCCCCTCTAGACTATTCACCTACAAAAGAGCAAAGTGAAAACCTATGTACAGTCACTAGCTACAGTGCTAACTCTTCCAAATCTGAATTTTTATGAAAGCAGTAGGGGGTGAAAATGACGGGGCTAAATGCAGGTGAGACAGGCCCCTGGAGAACTGCGGTGAAGGGAAGGCGAGTAAATCAATACGTGCCATGGGATAGCATAGTGTCTGAAATGGCATGGTAATGGCAGCAGCTGAAGCTTGTATCGATGCAGCAGGAGATGCTTTTTGCTCCACTGATGACTGTTGTTCGGTTTCAGAAAATACAGAAAGTTCTCTTTCATTATTAAAAATCAGCCAGTGGTGTCTGTGTATCAGGGACAATGTTTATGAATCGTTATAACAGTCATTTGTGTTACAGAACACTAGTACGTGCACAGGAAGGTCCGTGAGTTATTTAACAATTCCATTTTACTTACTAAGGAAATAGGGAAACAATGATCTAATCCAATTGGTCTTAATAGTGAAATTTACTCCAGAACGTAAAAAACGTTTTAGCCTATTTAAGTAATGGCTGTGATTATAGCCCACTAATACGGTGCCTCCTGTACCACATAGCATGGTATGAATAGCACGCTGAGTGACTATTTTTTTTTTTTTTAGTATATGTAAATTACATGGAAGCACAAAGGATGCATCTCTGAACTGTTTTTGTAGAGCTGATTATAGGTCTAACTGCTATAGGAGGAGGCTGAAAGCTTTGTTGAGAGGCATTGATTGATTAATAAAGAGTGCAGCAGCAACAGACATAACATTGCAGTTATAGATTTTCCATACTTTATCTTCAGGGCTTGTAAAGATACAGTGGTGATCAGATGATGAGGTTTTCTTTCACCTTGCAGTAACACGCAACAAATCATGGCATTCTGCGATGCCACAAAACAGCTTTGTGCAGAACACTGAGTAAAAGAAAACTCCCCCACAATCACGACTTTACAGTTAGACATTGTCCTTTTTCCTTCTAATCTCCTTTAGTGAGAGATGCTTCCAACAATAATTTAAAGTAATGTCCCAAATTTAGAAGCAAAGTGGGAACTGTACATTCAAACACTTAGGGATTCTATTTTTATTAAATTGAAAGTGTGAGTGGAGTCACATGTGATGCACGCACACATTTTATTCCTGCTGATAGAGAAGATTTGCCAAAGAAACCTGTATTCAGATTCAGTTACCCAGTGCAGTGGCCTATACTTAAAAATCATATTTGATGGAATAAGACAGTAACTTTGTGTACCTGGTTAAAAAATAGAAGCTATAAACAGACACAGATCAGCAAGTGGCCAGAATAGATCTGAGTTGATATTTTTACGTGAAAATCAAATCCTGGCTGGGAAAACACCCCGTTTCAGCCATAGCTGAACCGATCTCTGGGGCACTGCTGGAAATAATGTGGATTCTTATCCATTACTGTCATTTTGCTACACCTCTGTAACAAGTATCTAACTGGGAACAGAGAAAAGAACTGCCACCACAGACAAAAGCTGTCTTTACCACAGAACTGCTTTTGCAAGATGTGTGTTGGCATAGGTTCTTGGAATAGTTTTGCCTTATCACATACCCTTCCAATAAATCTGCACTCACCTAAGCTGGGCCTAATTTATTTGAAGTTTATTAAATAAGAGCTTAATAGTAAGTTGTTTTGAAGCTTCTAAGTCTGCTGATCTTTCTGCAGTTTTAAACCCATTTTTAATAACATTTTGTCTTTCACTTGGCAACGTGGAAGATCTGTACAAATGGGCTATTGGGTATACTCGGATTCACAGAGATGTAAAATAAATGGAAGATGTAGTTAAGCTATTAAGATTAATAAGAACCACTAGGAGTTTTTCAGACCGTAGTCTGTTCTTTAAATTGACAGTAGCCCTTTCACGTTTGTTATTTCTGTTCTGACTTTAATTCACAGCACACCCTCTTTCATCCATCTGAAATATAAATGAAGAATCAGAAGAGCACAAGAAGTTCTTACTAAACAGTCTTTTTCTATACTTCCAGGTACATGTACTTTATAACTTATTATAGAATAAAATTATTTTTAAGAAAGAAACTGCTTTTAGAGGAAGTGTCTCAAGAATAATTACCTTTTGCCAAGCTGCCGTTTAAACTAGCTGTGGTATTCCTCAGTTCCCGAACCCCCAGTGAAGTTTTACTCTGAAATGTTGAACTTGCTTTGTTCAATTTCGGGCATTACTTTAGGCTTGTATGAAGTGATCCAGATACATGTATCTGTAAACATAATACAAATCCATATACTCACAGAGACGTGTGCTTGCGTCCCTAAGCACGTTTTTCAGGGTAAATACTGCAATAAGAAAACATGAGGTGAACGTCTGTCTGTGATACGTGTTTCTCTGAGGTGTGAGTAGAACACTGAGTAATAGTCACTGGATTTCTGTATGGCATTTGTGCTTAAAAAAGCCCCATATTCAACGTTAGTCCAGATCTCTTCGCTTCTCTTTGTAAAAGTTGTCACTGAAAAATGCCTCACAGTCAGAACATCATCACTAATGATAGTTTCCATTTTCAGCACGTATTAAAAGAAAACCCTTTTGTTCCACATACAGCCCACACAATGACGCAGCATTCACTGATCCCAGTGGTGAAAACTTAAGTGAATTTTCATTAGAAATTTTAAAATGGGTCCAGTTCTTCAGCTGGTGCAAATTAGCATTGCTTCGCTAAAGCAAGTGGAGGTATGACAGTTGTTAACACCAGAGGATTTTAGCCAGTGCTTTTGTTTTTATAATATCCTGCAATATGATGCAAAGTAAGACCTGCCATGTTCCTCACAGGAGATGAGTGGAGATGGTCAGGTTCGCCACAGTAACAAGCAGGTGCTCACATTGAACCTGTTCTGTTTATAAAACCAATGAACTTGATGTTGGAATCTCATAGGCTTCAGGAGCATTGCAGTCATACAGCTATAAATAAATAAACAATGCTGTGTAATTAGCTATCTTTGTGATATAAAAAAAAATGTGAGCACATGTAGGCATAATGCAGTCCAGATTTTGCATAGGGTTTAGCATCAGTCTGTTTCAAATTTCAGCATAGAAAAGACTTTTCTATTGACCCAACATGAAAACAGTGTGAATTCTCCAATCACTTGCTTGCCAACAGGTTCCAGCTCTTTTTAAAGATAAATATGCATATATTTATATTTTAAATTACTTTCATCTGATGATCTTAAGTGGATTTCCAAACTTTGATTAATATGTAGCGTTACAGTATTTATGGCACCGTCAGGCTCTTCCACTCCTAAAATGAAATCGCATTTGTGACGGAAGGCAGCAACTATTGTGAAGTGCACAGGAGCACCTTAGCCAGCTTAAAATGGGAAATGAAAAATTCTAGTGGAGACTTCAGGTGAATTTATTAACTACATTGTTACTGCCAGGAATATGATCAGAATAAATATTGAAAGATTTCATATGCCACAGCAGTGCCTGTTAATGTCATCCTGAGGCATTGTTTTAGTACTGAATCTGAGAGGAGAGAGACACGTGCTCTGTATCAACATTGTGTCCTGGGAAGGAATAAAAAGCCAGTTCCTCGTGGCACATACTGAACGTTCTCAGCTTGCCAAGTCCTCTGTGGCGTTGGACTCATAACATGGAAAGCAAATAAAACAGGAACTGTTTTGCAAGTAGATCTGCTCAGATTGCCTCAACACTTTGGTGTATTAGCAGAGCATTCCAAAAGGGATGGAGGAGAATGCTTATTTACCTTGACTTCATTAAATACATTTGCATAATTTTAAAAAAAAAAGGAAAAAGAAACTGGCTTTCCAAGGCTTCAGGTCTCTTAAAGCATGTTTGCATCTCTGTTGAGTTCAGAAAAACTCTAAAATAACCAAACTTCGCTAAAACGCTTCCCCAGTGATGGTGCCAAGATCAGTTGTATTCTCTGCAGCTGTTTGCCAGCATCTTGCTGGAACAAGCTGAAGGGGTGAGGTGGATTTATACTTTACTGCTCAACTCTATTTCTGGAGCTACATCTTCTACTCCTTCCTCTCCTTTTGCCCTGCACCTGTGTGCCTCTCCTTCCCCAGCAGACTTAAAGCTGCTAATACCTGTTCAGATTCACTGTGCCCTGTCAGACTTTGATTTTAAGTTACTCCCTGGAGCTTTTAATTTAATACAAACAAGAGCATACAAATAGAGCGCTTTGTATTTCTTCCTCCAAATGGCCTGGCAGGGGTGATAGCTGTTGGCACTTAGAGCATCTATGCTACTCCCTCCCTTTTGCTCTCCCATTCGCCTACTGATGGCATTTTACTGGGAGCGATGCAGAGTTGGTAGAGTAGAATAGGTTCCCTGGATTAAGCAGATGTTAAAGGAGAAAGGGGCAGCAAAATATTTAGCCTCTGCCTGTGATGTCTGGATTCGTTCAGGAGACCTTGGAATAGGAAAGATTTTATTATAATGCTATCAAAGGAAAAAAGTGGTGTGCTTCAGTGAGGAATGTGTTTTCTGCGCTTGATTTTCCGTCTGTTGAAGACTACCTCAGGTCACTTCTCACTGTTCAGCTCTTACAGAAACAATATTGTATTCCTTATGCCAATTGTGAGTTGTGGAGGAACCAGAACAGAAGAGGTGCTGTCTTTGGAGGTTCTTGGCACTTTGGCATATGCTTGTCATACAGACTTGATGCTGCAGCAACAAGGAAATACTAGCACAGTGTTTGGGACTACTACACTTCCATCTGTAGGAGGCATTGGTCTCCAGCTTGTTTCTAGGGGTAATTGGAGGTGTTGATTCTTAATGAGCGGGGCTTACTTGCTTGGAGTTGAACCTCCACTACAACCACTGAAATCAACTGGGATTCTGAAATTCCCGTATTGGTTCCTAATTGCAGGATTTGCTGCCCCTGCTGCTCTGGAGGAATTCGAGGTTGTTGACCTTCAGGGCTTACTGTGAGGCCTGTCTCTCTCTCAGGCAAACCCGGATTAGCTAGGAAGGGGGAGTTATTAGGAGCAGGGGAGAAATTTCTTTTTAAACTCAACACTGTGTTATTCTTGTCATATAGTATCTGGTAAAAGAATGGGTAAGGGTTATATACTTTGTTCATGCAATTGCAGTGCCAAAACCCACGTGTGAGTATCCAAAAGATGATGGACTCTGAAGTACCCATTTAATGTTCCTTGAGTCACCATACTAGCCTGTTGCATGGGGAGGCAGTGCTGTGGACATAGGCTGTGGCTGAGCATTTGATACAGAAGAGGGATCACAGAGAGAATGATTTTCCTGTGCAAACTTTAATGAAGATGAGGAGAAAGCGACGCAGTCATGTACAGCAGCCAACAGGGATTTTGCTTTTCACTGCATCTATATGGCTTTGAGTCCCAGTGTCTTTAATCATTTACATTGCTGAAAAGCTTTTTAGAACTGCACATGCAGACATTTTTCTATTGGTGCACCACCAAAAACGTCTGTGTAAGCACAATATCCATGGAAAAAAAAAACATGTCTTGAAAATATTATCCTGTGGGGAAAAACAAAAGAAGCTGGTATACTTGCAAAGGGTTTCTGTCCTTTCCTGGAGTCATGGCACTTTGTTACTATCAGGGCTATGCAGACTGAGGTTTAATTTATTTGTTTAGAGGATGAGTAGAAAAGGATCAGCCTAGAAGCAGGATAGAAGATTGTACGACTAAAATACCCTACAAAATGTCTAGTTAACTTTTCTTCTCTCTTTCCTGTCCATGCTTCCGTAGTGGCCTCCATATACTGGTGTCCTGGTTTCAGCTATGATGGAGTTAATTATTTTTAGCAGTGGATGGAATGCCATGTTTGGGTGTTAGGATGAGAACAGTGCTGATAGCACCCTGATGTTTCTAGTTGTTGCCGGGCAATCAAGGACCTTTCTCAGCTCTGCATACTTCCTTACTAGTGAGAAAGGAGGGGACGTAGCCAGGACAGGTGACCCGAACTGGCCAAAGAGGATATTCCATGCCAGTTACGTCATGCTCAGTATAAAGGGGACTGGGGGGAAGAGGAGGAGACAACACCAGGACGGGCAGTTTCCGGGTTCAGGGACGGCTCTAAGCTGTGCGGCCTGGGTTCTGTGGTTTGCTGAGAAATTGCATTGTGTATCACCAGTTTCATCTATTTTGTGCTTTAAACTTCTGTTATTGTTATATCTAGTTTTCTGTTATTGTTTAGTAAACTATCCTTATCCCAACCTGCGTGGTTCTGGTTTATAGGTTGTGGTTTCTTTTCCTCCTTCTTCCTTCCCTTTTCCCCCTCCCCCAACTTTCCCTCCCCCTTCCTTTTAAAAGTACAAGCGACTGTGTGGGGTGCGGCCCTCGGCCGGGGCAAAACCACGACAGTCATTTTGGCGCCCAACGTGGGGCTCGAACGGTTGGGATAACGGTAGATCTGACCCTAACTATCGCAATTAAGATAAGCACTGTTGTTTAAGCAATCTCTGGTCACGATGCTGTGGTATTTATTCACAAGGCTGTGGTATCAAAACCATCGCATGCTGTATACAATCCTGGCAGGATTCTTTACTCTCTCAGGTCTGCGGCTCCCATATTTGTTCCCATACTTCATTATAGTGTATTTTATGATATCGGTCTATGATACAATAATATCGATGACCATGAGCTTAATCTGGTACTTGTATGAGGTTTTGCTGTCCTGTCCATTCTTTGGACAGGGAGGGGTTAATAACAGCACTGCTTTCTTTTCCTTTGGGCTAAATACAACAGCTCTTATGGCAATTTTTGAAAACCTTCAATATCTCTGGGATATTCAAACTAGCATTTTGCTATTGGTAGGTTTGGGGCAGATGGTTCAGTTTTTGTTATATATCAAGCATAGGTTTATGAATACCACTGAAGAGCTTTCTCCGAGACAGAATAATCACGAGTGGCAGGGCATGTGTCAAAGTATGGGCAAGTACCTAGGTACTTTCTCACGCCCGATGGTTTGGAACTTCACTCCTGAACAGCTACAAGACCCCGATCAAGTGACTGCATACCTAAAGAAAAATTGCTGTAGGTTTCCCAGAGATGGACACCTTACTGCACTGTGCTGGGCTCTGGCCACTATTTATCAAACACTGCTTGATAGCAGGCAGCACTGTCAGCACTGTCAGGGAGAAGGGAAAGGAAACAGACTGGCAGATACTATAGCTGCTGCAACCACTGGGGCTGACACTGCAGCTACTGTAATCTCTACAGCAGACACTGCAGATGATCAGAAAAACCAACCCACACCAGTGTCTGTTGCTCCAGTACAAAAGAGGAAATGCACAAAGAAATCAGTTCGCACAGTGACGGATGATGATGATGATCAACCAGGGCCATCTCGAGGATATCAGGAGGAGGCAGGACCAGAGATTGTTACCCGATCCCTGACTTTGAGTGAGCTGCGTGAGGTTCGAAAAGATTTCACCCGCCACCCAAGTGAGCACATTATCACTTGGTTGCTCCGATGTTGGGATCACGGGGCCAATAGTTTGGAGTTAGAAGGCAGAGAGGCCAAGCAGTTGGGATCCCTAGCTAGAGAAGGAGGAATTGACAAAGCAATTGGAAGGAGGCCGGAAATCCTCAGCCTCTGGAGGCGACTACTGTCAAGTGTGCAGGAAAGATATCCCATAAAGGAATATATTACATGTCAGACACCCAAGTGTAACAGCATAGAGACAGCTATCCAGCACCTGAGAGAATTAGCTGTACGGGAGATAATTTATTATGATCTGGACAATTCACGGCTTCCCGCTGATCCCGATGAAGTCCTATGCACTCCAGCTATGTGGCGTAAGGTTGTACGAAGTGCACCAGCAGGGTACACCAATTCACTGGCAGTAATTGACTGGACTGATATGGATCCACCAACCGTAAATGAGGTGGCCTGCCGACTCAGGAAATACCAAGACAGTGTTTCCCTCTCCGTCATTGCAGCAGTAGAAAAACTGGTTCAACGACTTGACAACAATGTGTCCAACTCCCAACCCGTATGGAGCAATGTTGCAGCTACTGGGAGAAAGCGTCCATCGTTCCAAGAGGGAGAATACACACCACGATGTACATTGTGGTTTTACCTGCTTGATCATGGAGAGGACATGAGGGAATGGGATATGCAGCCCACCTCAGCCCTTCGAGCACGAGTAAATGAGCTGCGGGGTAAAACATTCGCACAACGAGATTCTGCCAGGAAGAAGGCTGCACCAGTTTCTACTGGGCAGTTCCCTAGACCAACTGGAAGGCCTACCTATATGTCTGATGTGTCTGATCCTCTTGAAGGGACCTCTAAGTCCTTTATGCAACCAGTGGAAAACAAATATGATCAGCAGCAATAGAGGGGCCCTGCCTCCAGCCAGGTGGAGGAGAGGGATAATCGGGTTTATTGGACTGTGTGGATCCGATGGCCTGGCACGTCAGATCCACAAGAGTACAAAGCTCTGGTGGATACTGGTGCCCAGTGTACTCTAATGCCATCGAATCATGAAGGGGTAGAACCCGTTTGTATTTCTGGAGTGACAGGGGGATCCCAACAACTAACTGTGCTAGAGGCTGAGGTGAGCCTAACTGGGAAGGACTGGGAAAAACACCCCATTGTGACTGGTCCAGAAGCTCTGTGCATTTTAGGTATAGATTATCTACGTAGAGGGTATTTTAAAGACCCAAAAGGGTACCGATGGGCTTTTGGAATAGCTGCTTTGGAAACAGAAGGAATTGAACAACTGTGTGCCTTGCCTGGACTCTCGGAGGACTCTGCTGTTGTGGGGTTGTTGAAGGTTGAAGAACAGCAAGTGCCAGTTGCTACGACGACGGTGCACAGACGACAATACCGTACTAACCGAGATTCCCTGATTCCCATCCATAAGTTGATTCGTCAACTGGAGAATCAGGGAGTGATCAGCCGAACCCACTCACCCTTTAATAGTCCCATATGGCCAGTGAGGAAGTCCAATGGAGAGTGGAGACTGACAGTAGATTATCGTGGCCTAAATGAAGTCACTCCAGGTATGAGTGCTGCTGTGCCAGACATGTTAGAGCTCCAGTATGAATTGGAATCGAAGGCAGCCAAGTGGTACGCCACAATCGACATTGCGAATGCTTTCTTCTCGATCCCACTGGCGCCAGAGTGCAGGCCACAGTTTGCTTTCACCTGGAGAGGCATCCAATACACGTGGAATCGTCTGCCCCAGGGGTGGAAACATAGCCCCACCATCTGCCATGCACTAATCCAGAATACACTGGAAAAGGGTGAAGCACCAGAGCACCTGCAGTATATTGATGACATCATTGTATGGGGCAACACAGCAGAGGAAGTTTTTGAAAAAGGAAACAGGGTAATTAAAATCCTTTTAGAAGCCGGTTTTGCTATAAAACGAAGTAAAGTCAAGGGGCCTACGCGAGAAATCCAGTTTTTAGGAATAAAATGGCAGGATGGGTGTCGTCAGATCCCAATGGACATTATTAATAAAATAGCAGCTATGTCTCCACCAAGCAACAAAAAGGAAACACAAGCTTTCTTAGGTGTTATAGGTTTTTGGCGACTGCATGTCCCAAACTACAGTCTCATTGTGAGCCCACTCTACCATGTAACTCGAAAGAAGAATGATTTCCAATGGGGCCCTGAGCAACAGCAAGCCTTTGAGCAGATCAAACGCGAGATAGTCCATGCAGTGGCCCTTGGGCCTGTCCGGACAGGGACAGATATTAAAAATGTGCTCTACACTGCAGCTGGGGAGAACGGCCCGACCTGGAGTCTCTGGCAGAAAGCACAAGGGGAGACTCGAGGTCGACCGTTGGGGTTTTGGAGTCGGGCCTACAAAGGATCTGAGGCCAATTATACTCCAACAGAAAAGGAAATACTGGCCGCCTATGAAGGGGTTCGAGCCGCCTCAGAAGTGATTGGAACTGAAGCCCAGCTCCTCCTGGCACCCCGACTGCCGGTGCTGGGCTGGATGTTCAAAGGGAAGGTTCCTTCTACACACCATGCCACTGATGCTACGTGGAGCAAGTGGGTTGCACTAATTACACAGCGGGCTCGAATAGGAAACCCCAATCGCCCAGGAATCGTGGAGGTGATCACAGACTGGCCAGAAGGCAAAGATTTTGGGATGTCACCAGAGGATGAGGAGGTAACACGCGCTGAAGAAGCCCCACCCTACAACGAACTGCCAGAGAATGAGAAGCGATATGCCCTGTTCACTGATGGGTCTTGTCGCATTGTGGGTAAGCATCAGAGATGGAAAGCTGCTGTATGGAGCCCTATAAGAAGAGTAGCAGAAGCCACTGAAGGAAAAGGTGAATCAAGCCAGTTCGCTGAGGTGAAGGCCATCCAGTTAGCCCTGGACATTGCTGAGAGAGAAAAGTGGCCAAGGCTCTACCTTTATACTGATTCATGGATGGTGGCGAATGCCCTGTGGGGGTGGTTGCAGCAGTGGAAAAAGAACAACTGGCAGCGTAGAGGCAAACCTATATGGGCTGATGACTTATGGCAAGATATCTCTGCTCGGTTAGAGAAACTTGTTGTAAAGGTACGTCATGTCGACGCCCATGTACCTAAGAGTCGGGCCATGGAGGAACATGAAAACAACCATCAGGTAGATAAGGCTGCTAGGATTAAAGTGGCTCAGGTAGATCTAGACTGGCAACGTAAGGGTGAATTATTCCTAGCTCGATGGGCTCATGATACCTCGGGTCATCAAGGGAGAGATGCAACATATAGATGGGCTCGGGATCGAGGGGTGGACCTGACCATGGACGCCATCGCACAAGTTGTCCACGAATGTGAGACATGTGCTGCAATCAAGCAAGCTAAGCGGTTAAAGCCCCTTTGGTATGGAGGACGGTGGATGAAATATAAATATGGGGAGGCTTGGCAGATTGATTACATCACCCTCCCACAAACCCGCCATGGCAAACATTATGTGCTTACAATGGTGGAGGCAACTACCGGCTGGCTAGAAACATATCCCGTACCCCATGCCACTGCTCGAAATACAATTCTGGGCCTTGAAAGGCAAGTCCTCTGGCGACATGGTACTCCAGAAAGAATCGAGTCAGACAATGGGACTCATTTCCGAAACACTCTTATAGACACCTGGGCCAAAGAGCATGGCATTGAGTGGGTGTACCACATTCCTTATCATGCACCGGCCTCTGGGAAAATTGAACGATATAATGGACTTTTAAAAACTACACTGAAAGCAATGTGTGGTGGGACATTCAAGCATTGGGATACACATTTGGCCAAAGCCACATGGTTAGTTAACACTAGGGGATCTACCAATCGGGCTGGCCCTGCCCAGTCAAAATTTCCACGTACTGTAGAGGGAGACGGAGTCCCAGTAGTGCATATGAAGAGTGTATTGGGAAAGAGAGTTTGGGTCATCCCTGCTTCAGGCAAAGGTAAACCCATGTCTGGAATTGTTTTTGCTCAAGGACCTGGCTGTACTTGGTGGGTAATGCAGAGGGATGGAGAAGTTCGATGTGTACCTCAAGGGGATTTGATTTTGGGTGAGAATAGCCAATATAACTGATAGAGTAGAAATTATAATAATTGCCAAATAACCCATTATTGTATATTCATTATTGTTATGATTGCTGTATGTTGTACCATAGCATTATAGCCGGAGTCATACAAGTTAATGAAGAATGAGTGCCATGATGATGGAACCGAAGCCTGGCCTCTTAAGAACTTTTTTTTCTCCCTTTGAAAATAAACTCTGACCCACAGACTATGAGCATGGACCATGCCAGGTGTATCAGTCAAGAGCCTGAGATGCAGCATGCAACGAGCCAATGGAACATACAATTATCCTGAGAAACTGTTACGACAAATGGAGCCTGAAAATCATGGACTAAATGAACTCAACAACTTCAGAGGGATGATTCACAGACTGAGGGAATAAGATCTGTATGCACGTATGTGTGCATACATGTGTACATACATATATGGGTGTGTGAAACACGAAACTGATTGTACCTAAAGAAAATTGTTGGATCTGGTCATGACGGAAATGGTATGGAATAAGGGGTGGATAATGTCCTGGTTTCAGCTATGATGGAGTTAATTATTTTTAGCAGTGGATGGAATGCCATGTTTGGGTGTTAGGATGAGAATAGTGCTGATAGCACCCTGATGTTTCTAGTTGTTGCCGGGCAATCAAGGACCTTTCTCAGCTCTGCATACTTCCTTACTAGTGAGAAAGGAGGGGACGTAGCCAGGACAGGTGACCCGAACTGGCCAAAGAGGATATTCCATGCCAGTTACGTCATGCTCAGTATAAAGGGGGACTGGGGGGAAGAGGAGGAGACAACACCAGGACGGGCAGTTTCCGGGTTCGGGGACGGCTCTAAGCTGTGCGGCCTGGGTTCTGTGGTTTGCTGAGAAACTGCATTGTGTATCACCAGTTTCATCTATTTTGTGCTTTAAACTTCTGTTATTGTTATATCTAGTTTTCTGTTATTGTTTAGTAAACTATCCTTATCCCAACCTGCGTGGTTCTGGTTTATAGGTTGTGGTTTCTTTTCCTCCTTCTTCCTTCCCTTTTCCCCCTCCCCCAACTTTCCCTCCCCCTTCCTTTTAAAAGTACAAGCGACTGTGTGGGGTGCGGCCCTCGGCTGGGGCAAAACCATGACAACTGGTTTATAGTTATCACTGAAACTCCCATTTTTATAAAGGGTTATTTTTCTGTTCCAGTTAAGACAAAACATTTTGACTCAAGAAGGTTGCGTTATGCAGTGCCATGAGATTTGTATTTCTCGCCCACCTTTCCCATTAGCTGCTTTGTAATACATTAAATGATACAACACAAAAGATCTAATAGAATCTGAAATAGCTTGGGTTCTTAGAAACATGTAAAACTCCGCATAAAATGAATATTGCTAAAGCTCTGTCCAATTTCCATATTCTTTCCACATTGTGTTTGTGTATAATAGGCTTCCAGGAATGTTCATGACCTTACAGCTGTCCCTTTTGTTTACAGTCCAGTGCTCTGTCCTTGAGATATGTTGCACACAGACATGAAGACAAAATCATGGCTTCAGGCCTCCGTCTCCCTCCTCTGGAAGAAATAAATAAAGCCTATGTAGGAGACATTCTCCAGCCAGCATTGTTGCAGATGCATATGAGTGATTACAACCTGGGAAACAATTATAGATGGTAATAAAAGAAATGAAGCTCAAAGGGGAATATAGCTTTTTCTCAGGAACTTCCAGGAAAAAGCCTGATAATGTGTTGGTTTGTGTTTGGGTTTGGGGATTTTTTTTTAATTATCAAAACCACTTATCTTTCTCACCTAAAACCCAAAAATGGACAGACGTGTCTCCTAGCAGTTTGACTTGAAGTTTCAGAGGATTCTATTCCTTTTGAAGACACTGTATCCTGCTCACACACAAGCAGCCGGTTTCTTGGTGCCAGAGTTAAGAAAGGATCTATATGCATTTACAATCCTGTCCCGCCGGCATGATGGTGAGGGTGGCATTGGGTTGATTTTTGCTTCCATGCAAATTTTCACTCTCTTTGAGTAAATGAATTTTTCTGTTGATATTCTGGTTTCTCGCAGGTGCTGAAAACTCCCTTGTTCAAATGTATTTGCAGATGGTGCAGTTATGGGTTCTCTGTGGTGTCCCAGTTAGATGGTGCACAGCCCGGGACAAAATTACAATCACTAATTATTTTAGAACGAAGGGCATGTGTGAGATTTCAGTAGCAAACATCTCGATACCAGCAGTGCTGTGCACAAGCATTGCCTAATGTAGCCCTGTCCATCAAGTTTTGGGGCTGAATTTGGCTCAGTTTCTGACTGGAGGCCGTGGCAGTGAGGTTTTGGCTAAGACCTCTGCGTGTGGAGGCTGGCCCAGGGAAATGCGAGTGGTGCTGTGCAGTAGCACCGAGAGAGCTGCAGGGGCATCTTCATGTTGGATTTGTGGCCAAAACATTCATGGCTTTACTCCGTTTTCTTCCTGCGCTAGAAAATTTATCAATTTTGTTAAGCAAATGGGAGGGATGCCTGATGATTACATATTATGAAATAATTGGGTGACTCATAGCGTAAACTGAATTAATGTAGGTTACAGTTTAAGCTGTCTAGAAATTCCCAAGTATTTGTGAATGTTCAGTTCCACGCTTCTCTGTGGGGTTTGAACTTCACGATCGATTGGTAGTTGCAGGAAGCCACTCCAGTTAACCAGGTCTTTTTGGAGACATCGAGCAGCTATTTCAAAGTGTTGTCCCATATGTGGACAGTAGTTTTGTGTGTACCTTGACAAGCAGCACCACTGGTGAGGACTGTTTCACAGCCCTGGTAACATTCCTGCTGTTCAGCATTTACTAGGCTGTAACTGGATCTACAGACACGCTGACTGTGTGCTTCTGAACTTCTCCAAAATCACTGGCCAGGCTCCAGACACCATCTCTGGCGTACATCCTGGCACGGATTCCCTATCTGACACCGTTACTTAAAAGGAGGGTCTTTTAGCTCCCCTTGCCTTAATTTCCAGGACCAGTATTAGCCTGCCAGAGCACTTAATAAGGTTAATTATCTCTTTTTCCTGCCCTCCATCTGGTGGACTCGGTTTAGCTGTACAGTCACAAACATAAACAATGAAGTCAATGCGTTGTGCAGAGGGATTTTAGGCATGAACCCTCTTTGCTCTAGCTCAAAACATGCAGATAGATAGATATAGATAGAGCAAAAGAATGAACAGCCAATTCTCCCCTGATGCTTTCTGTGTCTCTCCTCAGTGCTTGCAATTATTCTTTAGAATTTGGGTATGTGTCCTGCCATGATTTGTGAGTTTCTTCTCTTCAAATACCCCTTTAGTTAAGGCCCTCTCCTTCAAACACAGAGTGTGTCTCTGACCTTTTCAGTCAGCATCTTTCAATGTCAGGAGTTTTACAGACTAAAAAATACTTTTCTCCTCATACAAAGCCTGTCCTTTGCTGTGTTTTGCTTGGTCCCTCCTCAGCTTCAGGTGGAGGTCATAAATGACATGTTACTGTGTTTCCCAAATTATCAGAACTCTTCCTATTTTTAATTGGGCAAAGAAGTAGCTGCATATGATATTTAAATGAGTGAAAATACAGTCCTTTTCCAAAGACACAGAGGTAATTAAAAGAATAACATTGGGATATAAAACCACATGCAAAAATTTCAGTAAAACAGAATATAAAAAGTCACATCACTTGTAGTTAAACTGCATTATGTTATTTAATTTTTGTTATTTATAAATTTTAATAGTTACATATGTGAGTTTTATTTACTGACAGGTGATTTAAAGAAATAGTGTCTGGTGAGTTTCATTTTGGGAGGGTGCTCTCTTCTGTCAAATGCTCTGGTTAATGATGCAATCTCATTTTTTTCATCTTTATCTTCATTCATACAACGACACTCTGGCTTTTATTGCTTGTCTCACTCACGCAAGGGCAGGGCATTTCCTTTCATGTACCACATTGTTTGAAAATAATAGTGAAAAGGCACATGAACTGTAAAGAAACCTCCCATGAAGTCTTGAAGGCAAGCTCTGGGAAACTTTAGGGTGGATGTCAAGACGGATACATACACTGTATGTGCAAGCAGGGGGATTAGTGTCATGTAAGCCTGCAGAGCTTTAGCACAATACTTCATGAAGCCAGAGTGGGGTCTGGCAGTTCATGTTCCAGCAGCTGATATGGAGCTGTTAAAGAAAAACATGGAAAGGATGAAAAATCAAACAATAGGAAATCCACCTTGAGCAAAAGGCTAGTAACGAGGGTGATCCATAGTGTTCTTGCTTTCCAGTGGCTCTGCCAAGCTGTGGTATAAGAAAGATCTAGAAAGATCTGAATTGAGAAGTTTCAGAGAAAATGTGTGGGAAGTGTTGTGCTTCTGGAACCTGCGCAGTGCCTGCGAGTCCCGTTCCCACTGCTGCAAAAGTGGATGTCAGTGTCTGAATGAGATCTTGCTCCATGGATCTGAAATGTACTTGAAAATACCCTAGTATATGGAAATAAACTCTGACATAGATAAAGGTGTCGCTTTCATTAGAGCACTGATTATTAGCAGTTTCACAGTCGCACAGTAAATCAGTGCTGGCGCTTGTCATGGAGGTCCCTGGTATGGCACAAGGACCGACTGCATCCGATTCATCGTCTCCCGTATTCTACTGCAGGAGGTGCAGAGAGATATTAGATCTCATTTATAAATGATTTTTGTAAAATATGCAGCTGTATTTATAAGTACAAGTACCTATCCTTTCCCTGCTGAGCTGAGCACCTTTTATTCTTGCTATGAATCTATGAGTAGGGCAGGATGTTCAGCACTGCAGAAAATGTGCTTTTATCACACAGACTCTGTGAAGTTCTTGTAAGTCACTGGAACTTTGTTTTAAGGGAAAATACTGCTCTTCCACTTCGGAATACAGCTAAATGGGAAGTGCTGAAAGGCCACAGAAAATGGCCACTGTCACAAGTGAAAGCTGGAGGCGTTCCAGGGGCTTCGTAGAAGTTAGTGTCATGCCAGCAGAAGAGGAACTCATCTCGTTCACAGGGTGGTCAGCAGCACCCTCAGACAGCAGGCTCAAGGGAGTGGTTATCAGCATTGGACCCTGCTGACTTGCAGTTCATTTGATGCTAAGGTGAAACTATTTTTTCCTCCCAAAAACACCTGGCTGAGGAAGGGATGTATTGCCTCCTATTTCCCTGTCTCAAGGTGTTTTTGCTATAACTTACCCCTAGCAGAGATGAATTGCATAGTTGGGTTTGTGTTGTCAGTCAGCCTTTTCACTCCTCAAAAATTGTTCAAATAAGCTAAACATTTTACATGTCCCTGAATTCAGCATGTCAGTAAGGAACTGCAAAAGCTTGGTGAACTTTAAAACTCAGATTACACATAAACCTGTGTGTATGTTTCTGTCAAATGAGAAAATGGAAACTAGAAAACAGCAGCATTTCTGTGGCCAGCATTTAAGATGCTTAGGATACTGGAAAGCAAAAGTAATGGAAGCACTTGTCATAAGCTGGAAAATAGATTTATTGCATATAACATGACTAAGGTAAACAAACAAGATCAAACAAGAGCTGAGCAGGCTTCTGTGTAACCAAATGCCACGTGAAGTGCAACTGCTGAAAGGATTCTGTGAGGGGGAAACGAAACTGAGCAGACAAGACAGACAACACCACAACCTAAATTCAGCGCTTTCTGATGACACTGGAGATTGCACTCATTTTGGCACCTGATTTGGTGCTTTCCCCTATTGGAAACGAGCTGGAGAAGTGCATCGTGTACACCTCTTGCACCTTCGGTGACAGAGTCTGCAGATTCTAGATTAAACGTGTTCTTGGCAAACAACTAATGTACGTCCAGCTCTTCGTGCACAGTGACTCACCAGGGTAAAAGGAGTATTTAAGAGTAGGGTTGCCTGGTTTTTTTGTGTAGAGTGTCTTGAGGTCGATTTTTGGTGGTTTTTCTATGTGACTGCATGCTTATTTAGTGGAATAAGTTTGCTTTTTCTCTTATTTTATTCTTCTGTTTCTGTCCCAGGGCTTTTCTCTGTGAGGAACAGTATGATATATTAGGCTACAAACATAGATAGCACTAGTTGAGTAGTATTATCATCCCATTCTGAAATACTCAGTCAGTAGTAAACAGGAGGAGCGGTTACTTTGCAGTGTACATGCACACATTGGAAGTTGCTAACACACTGCAGTCACAGTTTCATCATTCAAGCCTAGCTTTCTGGCATTTTTTAAACCCTGGAAGTTTGACCCTACTCTATGGTTTAAAATTATTCTTAGCAGGAATATAAAATTTTCTTTTACACGTTTATTCCTTTAAATGAGAAAATTGATTATAGCAAAATCTAAGATGCTCAAGGCCAGCTTGCAAGACTCAAGGGAAGAACTATCAGGAAATTCTGTGAGCTGCTTCTGTTTTATCATGTATAGTCTAGGGAAGAATGAATATGGTATCGGGAACATGCTCAGGATGTGTCTTGATGCTTTTATAACCTACTGTTTTAAAATGATAAGCCAGAGTACTTGCAAAACATACTAAAAACTGAGGTGCAAGGATTGTTCTTTACTACCCTTGTGCACAAGTGATTGTAGTGTCTTTACATCTGTCAGTTTGTGTTTGTTGAAAGCTAGAAATATTTTTCCTGTCCTTATCTGTAACGCTGTAGTCATGAGAAGCTATTTTTGCAGAAGAAAGGGCTATTGATCAGGTTTAAATATCATCATAGCAAAAAGCAGTCAAAACAAAGCCTACTGAAAACTGCCTTCCAGGAACCACAGTAGGTAAAAAGCTGGTGACACAAATCCCTCCTCTGGTACCTTTGTGCTAGATTTGCAGCTTCGTAGAATATATTCACTTGTACTCTGTTCAGCAGCACAGTCCTGTATCCTGACAGCTGAGTAATGTTCTGCTCACGTCTTCCCTTGTAAAATGAAAAAAGTAGATAATTTAATATAGATGTGACAAGTACAAGATAGATTTCTACCCAGCACAGTTCGCTGCTGAAAGTATTAGGTTGAAATCCTTCTTTAAAGATAACCAGATTCTTCTTAAATTCTCTCCTTATCACCACCTACCTTTCCCCCCCACAAAATTTTAAACTAAAAATTGAATTTATTCTTTCATCATTTAAGTATGAAAAAATCTTCAATGTTGCTCCAGAAAACAAACTGAAGTCTTTTATTTCTGCTTATGAGCAAGTTTTCTAGGCATGCTAGATATTTTTGTTTGTTTCCAGTGCAAATCTTTTTAGGTCTGTCACCGCTTTTCTTTTCTGTAGTTATTACTCACCCCTGAATCACAGAAGCAGATTGTTGCTACTTCTTGTGGCCACTGTGGATAGAGACTAAAGAGAGCTTATTGCCTTCTTAAGCAAAGCATGACAGACTCTGCCAATCCAGATGTCGTTTCTGAGTAGGGCAGGGCCTGCAGTCTGATTTCACTGGCTTCTTAACAGAAACACATTGAAAATTTCTCGTACCTACACATGCATTTCTAATGGGTGACATGCTGCATACACAGCATTGTCATGATGTCCTGATGCCTCAGTGTTAGTCCTGTAGCCTGTTCTCTGGTATTTGACCCATTTATATTGCCCTGCACCATTAGTGCTGTCTGCTGTTACAGCCTTTCTGCCCCAGCCGTAGGGTGGCCAGGTGCTCAGAGCAAGCTGTGCTGCTGTTCCTCTTGTCCCCTTGTCTCCAAAATAACCCAGAAGCGAAGCAGAGCCGTGGCTGGTCTGGGGAGCATACAAGTCTTTGAGGGGTGATGTTATGTTGAGGTGAGGGGAGTTTAAGACTGGATCCAGCGCCATTGTGGAAGCTGCATTGTTGGTAATGGCAAAATCAAGTTGACTCAGGAAAGGTAGAGGTTAGCTTGGGCTTCAGCTCCCCCAAATCCCACTGAGCTTTTTCCAAAGTCTTTAATGGTATCATGCATGTGTTAGTATTGCTATGCTTTTGTATAGAATCAGTGCTATGAGAGATCCAAATAGTTGTGACCCATCACTAAACTGTGCTGTCTAAGGTCATCCAGTAGCAGAATTTGAAACTTTAGGACAACGTTTCAAAAGTATTGACAGAGCTTATTTGGTTGTTGTTGCTGCTGTTAAGAGCAGACTTACCACTGACTTCAGTAGGCGAAATGTTAGCCTAGTGCCAAACATTTAAAAACCTCATTTTCTGCCTCTGGGCTTTGACCAGAATGTGGTTTTCAACTCGGAGTTTTTAACACACAATTATCTATGTCAAAGCAGTAACTTCTTTCTCTGCAGTTGATGTGGTGCATATATGCTGCACCTATCAGATTCCTTTGGCGTGCTCAAATCTCCCCACTCAGAGGAAAGAATACAAATTAAAAGGTTGAATCAAAATGACCTCTTTTAATGTTTTCACCAATATCCTATTTACAGTTGACTCAAAACCACTAGTTAAGGAGAGAACTAGTCTCTTTAAGCCAAAAGGAACATTTTAATCTAAGAACACTTTAACAGTATTACTAAAAAATTCATACCAATAGACAGTTTGCCCAAACTTGTAGAGCTGTACTATTGCCTCTGTGTTCAGCCCTGCACAGACGGTACCTCCTGTTCACTTTGATGGGAGATTTGCCTGGGGAAGGGCTGCAGAACTGATGCCTGGGATGTTAATTAAATGTACAGTCAGCTGCCCAAAAAGTGGATGGTTGAGTCATAAGGACAGATCTTCCTGGCTTACCTAAGAATAGTTCTTAGTATATAATTAAACCACAAAAAACTGACATCAAAGTAACGATAAGGGCCTAATGTAATGCACATAACTGAGGAAATTCAGGCTAACATTCCTTCCTTTGATCACCCGACTAGGCCAAGCTAGTACACAGGGTACAAGTCTGGTTACTCCCTTTCTTGAGCACTGGTGGAGGTGAAGGAGTTAAAACTGATGGAACTGGCTAGATTGGATGAACTGGTTGGAAAGTAATAGTCTTTGTTGTACAGAATCATCCACAATTATAAGATGGGAACAGCGATCTTTAGCTAAAGAGATTTTTTTCCAAGGCGTGAAGGAATAAACTCAGACACAGAATACCTCTCTAATTTGTTGATCTCCATACATCATACCATTCAAAACTCTGTGAACTTCTGTACCAGCTCAGTGTTTTTTTCCTTGGATGTGCTTGCTTCACACTGGGAGAAATTCAGGGTAGGTGTATGTAAAACCACTTGGAGAGTGCTCTTTGAAGGCACAGAGGTACTAGAAGCCTAGGAACAGTGTTTCTACCTTGTATCTCATGAAGGTATAGTTCTTAACTTTAGAGATGCTTTAGAGTACTCTTGTTTCACATAACATTGTCTTAAACAAGCTGGAAAAAACAAGATCTAACAGAGGATCTCTTATGTATTGTTAATAAAATGAGCTGGAAAACCAAAGTTCAAGAGTAGTTACCAATAGTTTACTGAAAATCAGGAATGATCTGTCAAATCTGGTTTCACAGGGATATCCCTTGAGCCCAATACTGTTAAATATTTTCATTAGTGACTTCAATGAGAGGATAAAGAATGTTCTTAAATTTGCTAATGCCACAAAGCTTTGAAGGCTCCAGGTATGGAAGACATCAGCATCAGTAGAATTGTGAGGGATCTTGGAGAAATTAGAAAGATGATATGAAAAAAAACAGGATTAAAAGAAAGACAAGTCTAGTTTCTGTGCTTGGACAAGAAGAATCATTTATAGAATCAACTAAGTGAAAAACAACTGACTAATTTACAGTCTTATAGGAAAGGAGCTAAGGGTTGTAGCTGATTGCAGTCTGAACATGAATAGGCAATGAAAAGAAAAAGGGGGGAAAGTAATTTTGAGTTATACAAACAGGAGTGTAACGTGCAAAATGCATAAAATATCTCTACTGGTTTACAACCACGGAAAGATCTAAGATTCTGACAGTGGAGACAGTTAAACAGCTGAACCTGTACCTTTCTGATTTAAGTTGAGCTTAGAAAAAAGGCCTATCCAGAATGAGAAGGGTATCAGTTCACATCGTCTTGGGGTAGGATCAGGGTTTCTTCATGAAGGTTCATTTCCAACCTGTTTTGTGACGCTCTCTGATCTGTTGCTGGAAGCTTTAGGAATCTCTCCAGTAGGCTTGTTTCTGGTATGTGTATAGAAAGCGACTTAGCACGGGTAACAACTGGAAGCCAGGTAACCTCTCTGATGATATTAGAAATTAATTATAAATTAACTGTAGCCTTCTATTGCCTTTTTTTGTTTGTTTTTTTAATGAGGATGGCCTTAAAGCCTTTGTGAGCATGTATCCAGTGAGACTGTGTGACTTAAAAAGACTTATTTATCACACTGAGTATCTGACCAATCTGGTCTTGTCTTGGCCCCGTGGGAGGCTGCTGGGTTTTCATACATGCAAGCAGCAATCACATGTTTTCAGTGAGAATGACCTTCATTCTAGATTAATGGCAATAGCCTCAACACCAGTCCTTAACAAACTAAGAACAAATGATTTCCTGCTCTCAGACACCCTTAAAGATTTAAAGATACAGCACCTATTAAATAATGGGCTAAGCATAAGTTGTGTTGCTTCATCGAAAAACAGTAAGCACCAGAAGACTGGAGCGGATGGGGCTTATCATTGGACAGTATACCAAGTCTGTCGGGCATGGGACGTGTTAGCTGGATGCAGCCAGATTATTCCGTTTCTCTAGGTTCTCTTTGAGTTTAAAATAACACTACAGTTGGGTTTCAGACAGTAGGAAAAGTGCTCCCATGCTTCTGTGTACAACCTGCTTGAAGTTCTTAGGTAAAGATGTTCTTCTCTAGAACAAATTCTTTTCCTCCCAAGAGAGTCTCTTGTGCTAATAAGAAAAACAAGGGAGGAAAGATTGCAAAATGCAAAATGTTAATAGGCTTATTTTTGTTGGTTGTTTTTGGAGTTTTTTCCAGTGGGTTCCATGCCAAATTCTATCCTTGCATGAGTTCTTGAAACCTCTCCGATTTCCCAGGGACCTTGTGGCTATAAAAGAATAGATTTTTTTGGTCTTAAGGTCTAAAAAGCTTCCTTCTGTATAAAGTGCTTTACACATGGAATGGCTGCTGAAGCAAATTGACTAGAATGGTAGTCAATTTTCCACGGCTGCCCTCCCACCTGAAAAGCACTTTTGGTGCCCTACAGAGAAAAGAAATGAAAGAGGAGGGGTAGAAACATGCACATGCACACATATAGAGAAGAGAAACGCTTGAGAAGAAGGATTTAAAAAGGGAGAGAAAATGAAATAGTACTGTATAGTGTCTGTCCTACATATTTGTCATGCTGGATGGGGAGAGGTGTTTCTACAGGATGGAACATATCCTGTGATTGCACATTGAGCTAAATTTAGTTCTTATCTGCACTAGGATATTAGCTTCAAATAGCTTTGCTTAAGGGCCAGAATATTCCCAGGTTGCATCTAGGGAAAATGAAGATTTCAGGTTCAAATCAGGTTTTAGAAAGATGCATACCTACTTAATGTCTTGCCATGTTGTAGAGTTTAGGGACAGATTTTGTACTGATGTTAATCCAGCATATCTCTGCTGGACATGCTATAGCCATACCTGTTTTACATCAGCTAAATTTCTACCCCTATATCATGAGAGCAATCTACAATAAATATTGACCAGATGTCTTTGGTTAAAAGTAAAATTATGTCTTTGATAAGGAAGGAGCCTGACAGCTCTGGGCAGCATTATTCACGAACCTTGGACTGTGAAAGTCTTATTTTAGATAATAATCTTCAGTGTATTTGGGAAAATGGAAGTGCTGCTAATGCAGCAGTTATGATAGCAGCGTGGGAACGGGAGCAATAGGAGGACATGTCAGGAAAAAGGGTTGGTTATGCGAGGTCTCTATCTTCTGCAGTAAGAACGGTGTAGTGATAGGACACAAAATCTGTTTCTCTGACCATTTGAGAGCTAGTGGAATATATTTTAAGGATGTCTTCTGTGTCCAAAAGGCAGCTTATTTGGTGCTGTTCTTGAATACTCAGGGTTTATTTTCAGGGCTATAACAGCAAGGTTGCACACAACACCATACGACAACTCCAAATGCTATTTATTCTGTCTAGGGGCAGGCAGCCCAGAGTGCTCTCTGTGGTACATATATATTTTTCCATTTTCTGTTCTGCTGATTCTGGTTATAAAAGTAGATAATACGGCAAAGGTACGGCAATGAACATATTTACTTTTCAGAGACCTTGTGCACCAAGTTTTCACATGTTTGCCATTCCAGATCAATTGGGATGACAGAAATTCTGTAAACTAATTTGTCCTTCTCTAAATTTGGAATTTGACCACTGCTATATGCAAAAGTTGTCACTCATACTTTTGGGAATAAAGTGCCTTAGTCTTTTCCCCAAATTCAAGAAAGCCTTTAATAAGGTTTGCAAAACACTAAAATCAGGCTTTGTATCTTTTTAACCATACAGCCACATCCATGGTACTTCAGGTCGTTTTGCTGAGTAAGCAGCATCCTCCAGTATGTTGGCTGTTAAAGCCAGAGTGCTGGAAAAGTTACAGGACAGCCAGGCTCTCCATCACCACATAGGACACCAAGGAGGAGACAGCTTTTTAATATTCCTTGTATAAAATGCCTTTTAAAATATCATCAGCCTTGAAAGAAGTTCTGTTTTCAAGGATTTGATCTGATTTCAGAGCTCAAGAAAAATTTTAATCCCCTTCTGAGAATTTCACATCATTATGGAAAGTCTTTCTTAAAATTTATTAATTTCAGGCATATTTTCTTCCTTTATATATATATACTTTATACTTTCTGAGTACTGGTTATGGTGATATTCTTTGCAGTGTTGTCATCTGTTCTAATTTTTCATCTGAAAAATATATTGTTTGATAGTGGCTCTAAGGAATGCTGATTCTGTGCTCCTCGTTGGTTGAAGATAAGGAGTAGATGCTCAGATATTGTAAATTGTCATAGCTCCATCAACTCATATGCTGATTTAGACAGTCTGACTTACTAATTGTAATCATATATATTTTTTCTAATTGGTAGTGATCTTACATTAAAAATAATGTGAGATTTCTATCATCAAAGCATTAGAGTTATACATTATCTTTTGAAGAATACTAATTTGTATGTTTATTTTTCATTCATAAGGAAATGTCTAATCAATTCCTTCTACCCCGTTCATTTTAATTAGATAAATGTCTGGATCTATATTAATTATTACTAAATCTTTAATTCGATTAGGTAGATACGATCTAAACACTACAGGATCTTGTTCATTGGAACATCTCTTTAATGAAAATTCTCGTTACCCAAAATTTTGACTATATATCCCAATGTGCGTCATTTGCATTGAAAATTCATTATTTCTGAGTAGCATATCCCCTCCCAGTCAGTTTTATAGGAATATTTTTCACACTAAGTACTCTAATCTCTCTGAATTCTGTCGTGACTGCAGTACTCCTTAGCAGTCAGTCAGTAATGAAATTATGTAGGAGCTGCCGTATTTTTTTAATTTTTCATTTGATCTCTCTTCTACTCCATGCCACATTGCCATCAGTCAGTGCCAGGATCTGGCCTCCGGTTTGCAAAGTTAGTATTTTGCTAAAATCGTCATCAAATTAAATAGCGAATTTCAGGAACACTGCTACTTGGATCAGCTGCAACTGTTACTCCTGTTTGCCCCAGTGGATCACACCAAAGAAACTCAGACATGAGGCAGGGGTCACATTACACTTTTCAGTTCATTTGCTATTTCTGTTTTGTATTTATACCCGTGGTCAACAATTTTAAAGAAAGTGATATGTGTATGATTTCAGGAGTTACACGGCTCATTAACTGCAATATAGCTGACAATCTGATTTCAAAGACTTGTCTCTTAAGTTAGCAGATTTTTTGCGCAGCCTTAGACACTTCAGACCCCAGATGTGTGAAGGAATAAAAGAACGAGAGCACTCTCGCCTGCTCCTGTTCCTGGGGCTCCCCAAGGACCAGCAGTTATCCTTGAAAGCTTCTGTGCTAATGCGACTGCTACTGTGAGGAGGAGCCTGCTCAGCTGCCCCTAGGCGTAGCAGGACTGAGGAGGGCTTGTAGAAATTGAGAGAGATAAGGCAAAGGAAAGGTGCTGGCAGCGATCTCTATCTTAAATTTCGGAGTTCATAAGCTCACAAACGGCACAACCTGAGTGGTTGTTGTGGCCGATGTGGGTTTTTCAAATCTATGTAAAGCAAAGCCAGTGAGTTTGATGCAGCTCTAACAGGCACTCACTGAAGCCAGGAGATGAAGTCACTTTAAAAAGCAAATTAATTTAAGTGGACTTGTGCCTTCTGAAAGAGGAGAGGCAACTATAAAAGAGGGCTTTCCAATCTGCAGCTGAATTAACAAGGAAAATGCAGTTTACTAGTGAGGGGCTCTCCTGAATCCAGGCCTGTCACTGTGGTGAAGCGGCTCTGTTTCGAAGGACAAACACCCGCAGAGTTGAGGGAAAATGTTTTTTGTGGCTGGCCGGGCAAGGTTTTGCTGAAATACCAGTTCAAGCACAGAAGCCTGACCTATGACTTTTGCCGTGAGTGTTTTTCAGGCAGTCATGCATATTCTGCAATGAATGGAGCCTGAAATGAAGCAGCTCAGCATCGCTACTAGCAGTGAAGTGCCTGACTATAAATAGTGCGTTTCAGTCAGTTTTAATCCCAAGAAACAGCTCTTTTCTCATGACAGCCCCTTCTCTTCTTTTGTCTCCTTCTTTAAACTGCTTCCTCGAAGAACAGTCCAAACAGATATACTAGCACATTAACTTATTAAGGAATAATTATGGTAATATAAACAATGTAACAAACGATAGAACATGTTGAGAAATACAGACACACTCATCAAATGCTGACATTTGTAATAACCTGCTCCGACTGTACTTTTATTGCAGTCATTCAGTGTAGTCTCACCTGTTTTACCTGTTGAATTTTTATTTTCATGAAATGATAAACTACAATTATGCTTTGGTCTTCAGCCATACCATATTACAACACAAAATACTTTGAAGGCATGGCACCCGACAGGAGCCCAGTTCATCCAAATATGTATACATACATCTAACTTTAAACATGTAAACTTTCCTACCATGAGCATTGTGCTGACTTGAAGGCCACCTTCTCAGAATGTACCTTAACATCTCTGCTTGGCCGTGCTCTGAATTGATGAAATCCATGAAAAGAAACCAAGGGCTTGGGTGACATTTAGACAACTATCACGCAAACATTGTTTGTACCTGTGAAGCTGCTTGTTCTGTTGGATCTCCTGCCTTGACATGCGCATCCTTTTAGGTCCCCTAGCTGAGAAGCAACCTTGAAATTGCAAGTAGAGATATCAAAACCAAAAATACATAAATTGGATGTCTTGTCAGCTAATACCTCTTGCTTTAATGACAATACAGCCTGCTGACACATGTGGTCGTGGCAAGAAGGCTTTCTGCAGTGTGAATGGAGCAGCTGCTGCTGATCAGGGAGGGAAATCAATGACTCAGCGTTCATCAGAAGCATCCTGCTGGTCACCACTGCCAAGTGCCGAGTCATCGATTTTCCTCCCTGCTAGGCGTAGACTGCTCTATTTTCTTTACAGCCAGCTTTCAAACGTTTCCAGCGCACTGTACGCAGCTGTTAGCTCCCGTTGGTAGGTCTCAGTAGGAGCACCCCAACACATGAATTGTATTGGGGCTGGGGGATAAATCTCAAATCCGCCCACTGTAGTGTTTGCAGAGTGCCCGAAAGCCAGCGCGCCTGAAGCTCAGCGTGCGCCAAGCCACAAATCACCGCGTGCCCCCAATCAGCATAAACGAGGTGTTCCGCTTGCCATAAACCCACTCAATATTTTTTCTCGTGAAGTGGAAAATGGAACACAATATGCATGGCTCACATATTCACAGCCACTTAAACAAATCCAACAGCATGCAGTTGTCATCAAGAAATATGTCTAGGAAAGGCTCTATCGCCGTGCAGTTTCAGCACAGCATGCTAGTACCAACCAGTTCTTCAGCATGCAGACAAAGGGATTGCCATATATAGTGCACATTGGAAGTGCTGCCCTTTGATTTCTCCTTTTGAAAGAAATCATCCTTACAGCTGTTCTCCATTGTCCCTCGGTCTTGAATGTCTTCTTTATTTAAAGAGACCCTGGAAATCAAAAATAGAATCAGAAGGGGGTCTTTGTCTGCCAGTATTAAAATCTTGTGAGTCATGTTTTCCCAAATCCCTCACAAAATTCTGTCAGAATTCAGCTCACAGCTTCAACTTAAGGAATACTGTGAAGGTGACTACAAACAATGATATTCATTTAGAATTTGAAAAGCTCATTTAGGCTGAAACGTGTGATATATTCACATACATCTCTTTTCTGTTTCATTTACAAAGAGCAACAGAACTGCGGAGTTGAACAATAAAGCTTGAAAGCTTTCAGTTCCACTCCATTCTCAAGATGCAAATGAAGCAAGTTCTGAAATCTGCAACCCAGCTTCTACTTACTGATTTTAATCTAAGAAATAGCGTATTTACTAGAATACTTACTTAAATAGAATATTTACATAAAAATAATATCTCACTGTATTACAGTTGCACAGATTTTCGGACCCGTAACGCTGCCATTCTCTTCACAAACAAGGCAATATGCAAATAAGTTGTTATTTATAATAGCTGCAGCTTGCTATGTTTGTAAAATAATTATATTTGCCAGTTAATTGACCTTGTGTGCACAATAGGGACAAAAATAAAGAAATGATGCATAAAAATTCAGAGTAACACTGGATTGGTTTGGGAAAGTATATTAAATGTTAATTTTCGAAAATCATCAGCAATTAATTGCTGCTATAATGAACGTTTCAGTTTTACTCTGGCAACCATACTGTGCTAACATGAGATCTGGAGAGTCAAGGCAGACCACTGGATCGCAGTGTTGGCGCTGTAATAAGCGCGCGTTCGGTTTCATTTTAAATTTTCATCCCAAATGTTCTTAGAGGAATGCAGATGTTGTCCTATTTGTCGCTCTTGTTAAAATTCTTAGTCGTGTGAGTGCCAGTGAATGTAGTAACACCTAATAAATTATGTAAAGTATTGCAGTGTGCTGCACTCGTATGACCATTTCAATACACTGTAATTGTTTTCCAACACTTCCCCCACAGGTTAGTCTGGCTTCCAACAGAGGCAGAAGTGAATAACAAGCCAATCAACATGCAAAATATTGAAGAGAGTAGCTCAGCGCGCAGCCATCAGCCAAATGTGAGATTAACACGTGGCTGCAGTCGGGGCAGCGGCTCTTTGCGCTTGGCTTTGTACACATCTGCTCCCTGTATCTCCATGTTTCTGATGTTTGCTGGGCAAAATAAGTTGTTACCCCTGTCAACACTGGGTGATTAATACAACTGCAGAAGGAGTGCTAGATTATGTTCATGGTTAATTACCAGCTAGCGACTTGATTTTGCCTCTGTTGGAGCTTTGGAACCGTGTCCAGGGGAGCTAAGGCTGAGCCCCTCTTCTGATTCTGAATTGTACTGTGGGGATACGGGCTGATGATGCCAACAGGCAAGTGTGGTCAGCAGCACGTAGGGGACCCTGTCCTGGTATGTACAGGTGCTTGTCTAGGTATTCTTTAGGAATTTTGGTCAGATGAGGAAGTGTGTACTTCTGCCTCTGCCATACTCGAGTGGTATGTTCATTTTACTTCAGTGGATGCGATTTTTGGAGGCCATTTTCCAGACACATATAGTTTGTGGCTGAAAAAGCTGTGTATCGAACAACCCCAGGTCTGTTATTTGTACTGTAGTACCTGGAGGAGCTGCTCCTGGGGGCTTTTTTGTCCATTGCTTTTCCACTGAGCCCACTGGGCACGTGTCTGTAGGCTGGTACCAATTTCTGATGGAAAGAGCTGGCATTGGCAGCTGAGCGGAGACCACCGGCTCCTTTTAGACAGACCACACTTTACAGATTTCAGAAGGTAGCACATTTCAATCACTACTAGCCTGCAGTGGATTTAATCAGTGGTTTAAAAATGAAAATCTCTGTGTTGTATTACAAATCCCCTAAGGCATCCAGCAGGATTTTTTGTGATTTAACTTGAGGTTGTTCCTCCATTTTTTAGCATTTCCAGAATTCACATTAGCTACTATAAGACTAGATGGATAACTGCCCGTAATTTGGCTCATTTCTCAAACAGTCAGGTATCTGGAAGTTGGGAAGCATTGGCTTTTTCCTATGTAGGTTGGTGCCTTTCTGTGAAACATGTAAAATGTTTTTGCTGTAACTTTTCCAAAATGGAATATTTTATAACCCTGTTCTAGTGCCAGTACACCCTTATGAAAGAAGCTAATCTGTGCTAATGATTGTGTAAGAGTAAGAGGGAAAAAAGGCACACAGGAACTTCTCTTCTCTGAATTTATGGCATTACAGCCCTTCCCATGGCAACACAGATAGTCAGATGGTTAGGTAGCAAAGTACAAGCAGGAGGAAAAGGAAAACAATGGCAGAGGGCAGGAAGGGCAAAGAAAACAATGTGGGCTTCTCTAAAACTGTAAGAACTAAACAGCAGCAGAAAACCCTTATAAATGGTACTTTCTACTTGTAAAGAATATCCTTTGGTGTGCCTTCATTTTTTTCTGTTAGACAGGCTTGTCTAAAACTTACACAGAAAGCCCCTTAATATCCCATTATACTGTATACTAAAGTATTCAGGTCTAATACTATTACTGATAAAGAAACCAAAAGCATATTTACAGAGACTGAATGTCTATAAAGAGCAGATCAAGCAAGTCTCTTGAGAAAAGAAAGTCCCATATCAGATTATTGTGTGAAAAAAACCAGCGTGCTCATCTCAATTACAACACCAATTGGGTTTATTTAAAAAGGAAGTCATTCTGTTTCTGTATCATAAAATCACTTTTTTAAGCCTGTAAACATCCAATAAATTAAATTTTTAGATAAGATCCATTTTGCAAAAAGCTCTTTATGAAAAGCTTCAGATAATAATTAGAGAGGATTTAATAACCTAATAACTGACTAATACTAGCACAGAGTAAGTACACTGAATTAGATCCTTCTGTGGAGTTACTGTTTTACCTCCCGTCATTTGGCAGTTCCTTATACAAGGCAGGCTGCTCAAGCCTATAGTCCCTTCCCCAGTGAAGGTATGTAGCAGAAAACTTCTGATTACAGTACCTCTAGGTTGTAAGTAAAAAATCTTCAATAACATTTGTCAGCTGTCTAACTGAACCTAATGCAGAAGCCAAATACAGTGTTACAGTGTAAAGTTATGAATATTAACATCAGAAACATAAAAGGAAGCCACACTATTTGGCATAAGCATAGACCAATTCAATATTGTCAGCATAGTATGGAATATTAAAGCTTTTCCTTAAAAAATATGTGCATATTATGGCTTATATTACTTCAGTACTCTGGTAAGCACTATAGGCACTCTACTAAAGTTAATAGGAGCCCTTCTGTTTATTATAGTGCACTTTGAGCCAGACCCTTGAATTATTTTCATTTGAGGTCATGCAATTTACCTCTAAATAAAAATGAATTAAATGTTACACTGAGCCTAACAACAGAGAGAGGGGTGATGGTCCAAAATCAGAGGCACTAACACAGTACAAGTTACATCCCTTAGAACCAAACCTACCACTTTACTACTTGAATCTTTTCTAGTGAGATTTAATTTAATTTTTAAGAATTTCAGGGCAGGTTAATGAAGGTCTACTCCTGTAATAGACGTAAGATATTTAAAATGGGTCAAACCAAAACCCTAGACAGACCATTGCAGTACTTTGGGACTTTAACATCCTGAACCAAACTTCATGCATTAGCATCACTTGGCTGGTCTTGCTCTTGAAACTGCTGCTACTGGTGGTCACTGCTGAGTGGTACGGTGTTATGTCACACCTGTCTGCTGGTCACAAGTACTAGATACATCACACTGGAAGACAGCACTCTCCAGTCAATTAGCATGCCTTGTACATAGTTACATTTCTGTCTGTATACTGGGATGTAAAATAGCAAGGAAATAGTTCAGAAAAGGTAGAAGAAGAAAACTGTAAATATACACAAGCAGAACTGTTTCTGAAGTAGTGTATGTGTATATATATATATGCAAATTATGGATCAGATCCCTCATACTGAAGCTCTCTTTAAGAAAGAAACAGGAAAATGAAAAACTGTCAGATCAGGACCATGACCACTTCTCTAGGCACTCCTTGGAGGCCATTAAAAAGTTTGCAGAGCTAGCTAGTGACACAGCCACAATGATACAGAGCCTAAAAGCTCCCCTTGACATGGCCCACCAAACTCTACCTGAAAGGCAAACAGATGGCCATAAATGGGAGGCATGAAAAATGAAAGAGAATTTTTAGATTTTGAACAAAAAGGGGGTTATATAGGAATAGATATGCCTGACAGAAAGTTAGCACTTAAAACCCTATATAATTGCATGCATTGTATTTGTGGAAGTGTCTTATTGCCACTGCATTGCTATTAAAATGCAAAACAAGTGCGAGCATGTCATGTTTATTAAACCACCAAAAAAATGTTCCGACAGCATTATGACTGTGGTTTCAAAAGCATAGAAAAGGGAAGGGAAAAGAAGGGGGAGGAATCAGAAACCAAATCCTCAGTTTACTCTTTTGTGCCTAGTTACTGGAACATATAGGGTGGATTATATAGTCCTTTGAGATGTCTGCAGTAATAATCTTACCTTTTAGAATAAATGGTCTCAAAGTACATTGCAGATTTAACAGTTTGTTATCAGACCTAAGCACAAGATGACTACAGCTGTATCTGAGATTTTCTAGGGAAAAGGTTTACAGCAAGGGAAGAATACGCTCGTTTTTCCCCTAAGAAACTGCAGTGGAATCATAGGTGTACAGAATGTAATTATGTAGACTGAAATTAGGCCAGTTCACTGCAGCTAATTCCTTGTCTTTTACAAAAGGTGCCACAGGATCTTTAATGCCACAGATGATTAGGTTGTCAGCTTTAGGTATCATCTGCAAGTTGGCAGCTCTAGTAGCTTACCCAACAGTGTGTCCAGTTTTCAGAGCGTAGGGATAAATCCTGGCAGGGTGACATGGAGCATTTCTTCTCAGTTCTTCGTGACCCCATGTTCCGCATCAGTGGAGCTGGAGATCCAGTGCCTTCTCATTCAAGCTTTCAGCTTGAAGTTTCCATTTATTAAATCAGCTCTTCCATCATCATCATTTATGTCCTATTCATACATCACTTCTATCTATTGTAATACCTCTTCCTGGGATTTAAATAACTCTGGCACCAAATAGCTCGTGCAATCTGAAGAAAGAGTCTTAAGCTATCAGAATAGCTTTATCTAAAGCATACTTACAAACAAGTGAAAGGAAAAATGTTATTTGTGTTCTTTTTGTGTTTTGTGAATAAGAGTTATGTAGGAATAGAGATATTTGGCACTGAGTACATTCTGGCAGTAGTCGGATGCAGCCCGAGCAGATGAAGGCAGTTGCTACAACTTTGAAATGATCTCTCTCTGCACATCCTGGAAATGTTCTTCACTGTGCAGTTAATTACATATCTTCACATTTCGGGTGATACCTAGGATATTGGCTCAACGCTTGATAATACTCAGCTTGTTTCAACTTCTATCTCTCTCCTCTAAATCCAAGTGTTAATTTTGTTCTTTGACTAATATACCTTCCTGGGTAACATACTTTACTGTTTGTTAGCTGTTGCTCTCACAAATCTTTATCCAGTCAGATGTTGCTAACCTATTCTCATATCTAGATTTTTAACTTGAAAAACTGTATTGCTACCATTTTTTTTGGCATCAGAACTGTTAGATGTTGTGCAACATCCCAAATTGCGCTGAGATCATAAGATAAAAATAGACCATTGGGAATCCAGCAGAGATTTAAGCCAGTAACCACACATAATTCTTGACTCCAAAGATTTCCTTGCAGATGGACTTGAGAGACTGTGTAAAAAAAAAAAAAAAAAGATGTTTTCCAGCTAAAGCTAGGCTCATTCTTGGAAACTCCTTCTCTAAAAGTAAAAGTCTGCTATGTCAGTGGAGTTGTGCTAGAAAAGAATGGGCAAATATGAGTGTTGTCCAAGAGGAGCTCCAGCTGTGTCAACAGGCTTTCTCCTTCAAGCCCACGCTTTCCCTCAACAGCTCAGGGAGAGATGAAGCATGGATACCTATATTCCTTGATATAATGTGTAAGGAGCAAACCTGTGGCAAGCCCTCGCTTACAGTAGGTGTGGAGAAAGGGAGTGAGGTGCTGCGGCATGTACTGCGGCACGTTTTAGAATTACATGAAAGTTTCGTTTCAATTTCAAAGTTCATATTTCATGTCAGGTTTTGGTGACTGTAGGCAGGAACATTTCATTCATATGTTTAGTATCTTAGGTACAAATTTCAAATGGGCCATCAGGAGTGGCACTTGTTAGGCCTCTGACGATGCAGTTCTCAACCCGTGTGAACTCACTGTTTCCTTGCCTTGGACTCCATTCTGCTGTGTGCTTCTCTGCATTCTGAGATGTTTCCTTCATCAGATTGCACATGTTTACCTCAATGTCCTGCTTGAAGGTGGTTCGCAGCAGGTAGCAAGGCTGAGGCTGTATGAAAGGGAGAACCCATGTCACAGCTTGTGGGTGGGGCACAAGCATTTTTATTGCCTGTCATTTAATCTTTCCTTGGAAAGGAGGTGGCACTGGCTAAACCAGTGCAGCTGCCACCTTGAAAGGCACTAGTAGTGTATTTAAGAGGACATATAAGAAAAAAAAATCATTTCTGGTATTGAACACTTGTGTTCATTTGTTTTTCAGCAGGGCAACAATTCATTCTTGCACTTCCTATGAAAAAGCTGTATCATAATAACTTAATCCAGACTGCCCACACCTTCCTTCCCTGAGTGGTCGGGTCAGAGAAAGATGTTTTCAAACTCCCAAGTAAGGGTGTTCAGAATGGAGATGTGCTAACGCTGATTTCTCTTTTGCTGTGGGAGTTCCCGTGCTTGTGATTTGGTTTTGTGTGATAATTTAAGGACAGATGTAGAAACACTCCTTCCTTGGATCTCTGGAAGTAGGCTAGCAGTATTCAATCGTTATTACATTAAGATGAATCACGGCTAAGAATACTGATGGCACCCTTCCCCCACCGCTCTCTGCAGACACACACAGACACATGCACACGGGCGCACACAGAGTATTATCTCTGTTTGCCTTACTAATGTCATTGTGCAATATTCCATTTTCCTCTCTCTTCTTGTCCCCAGGGTCTGTAACAAACCCCTGATGGACCTTTTATCCACCCACTAAGTCCAGATTAATTTATTATACTCCATCTAGTTTTTGAACTGTTCTTTCTAAATGTGTGATGGGGCTTAGGGCTGTGCAAAGGGGATTCAAGGATAAGGGGAGAAAACATCCTCAGGCTCTAGCTTACAGTGAAAGGTTGCGTTACAGTATGAACACCTCTGCTATTATTATGCATAGCCATGGAAGATGATGCAGGAGGAATGACTGATTAGAGCTCATATTTAGCTAAATTAACATCTCAAGTCCATTTTTTTATATGAATCTGAGTTCATCATAATCTAAAAGCAAATATTTGCCTTTAATATCTCTGATTTATGCATAGAATACAGTGTACTCTTCATTTCCTTCTTAATTATTATTATTTTTTTAAACAGCTTCCAGGCAGAAAGTCAAAGCCTGCTGTGTTTTATATTATACTCTGCAACTCATTTTCCTTTTTTTTTTTTAATAAAACATCTAATTAATCCATGTAATCTGAATACTTTCTGTTTAAACTCAATGTGCTAATGAAAAGAACTGAATTAAAATGTAGCTAATTTGTTGTACCTCTGGAAGTAATAGCTAGGTAAAAAATGTATAGAGATAAAAACTAGAATACTTTATGGCTAGTATGTGAATGGTGACTGAAAACAAATAATAAGGGGAACTACGAGTGGAAAATGTCTGAAAAAAGTTCTTCAGGGAGGTGGAAATTGTGCTCCTAATTTTTGACATGTCATTTTTTGCTCATTGCATTACATAAGCTGGGCCTGATAATCTTGCATTTGTACCAGTAAAACTGCTTTTTCCCTTTGCTGGAACTCTCAGTGTGAGCTTTTTACAGGATCCTGATAAAAAGAAAGCTTGAAAGATCGTTGCAACTCAGGCCTCTTTATCTTGGGTTGAACACAATAAATGACTACTTATGTTAGAAGTTTCTTTGTCTTTATCACTGTCCAGCTCGGCATCTTCTCTTGGGGAGAACACATACATGAGGGACTGGAGCCGATCATATATTATAAAGTGTGTGACTTCAAGTGGCAAAGTCCATAGTGAAGGAAAGGAATTGGAGAAGTGTGCTTTTTGATTATCACCAGCACAATTTTTAATGGAATGTTTGTCAGGCTTTTCCATGAAGTACCAGCAGGTTTTTAACATCCTGAAAATTATTACCTAGAAAATTTCCAGTAATGATGAAGTTGAAAATCGATGTAGAAAATATTACCATAGTAAAAGTAAAAAGATGCCTCCAAATGATAGTGTATGAAACCTCACAAGAGAAGATTGCTTGCCTGTGAAGCTTTCCCAGTAGAAATATTATAAATCATACATAAGTCAGAGTATAAATGAAAAAAAGAAAAATAACTATCAAGGCATAGTTTAGCATCTCCTAAAATGTTCATGGTTTGGCACAGACAAATGCAGATAGCACATGTTTGTTAAGCACGGTCAGCCGAAACACGGCATCTGGCTGTATCTGGGTGGAAGCTTAGAAGCCCTGGGTTCTTCTTGAAAAATGCATTAGATCCATTTCTCTGCCCTCTTTTGCATCTGCACCAAAATCAGTCAAAACACATCTCTGTTAAGTGGCTGTGTAGCAAACCCAATTTTTTCCAGGCAATCTCACCTTTGAGGCAGCGTGACTTTCGCAGGAACCTCTTGGTTTTACCTGGTTTTGCAACTGAGCCCACCAAGACAAAAATGGATACGCGGCTTCCCCTCTGGCACGGAGTTGGTCGTTCACATTTAGAGCCCAGCATGAAATCTCAGCCCTGTTGTACCGGTGGCAAAATTCCAAATGAATTAAATAGGAGCAGCAGCCTCCTGATCCCCCCTGTTTCACTAACTACAAGATAACCATTTGTTCTTGGCAGTGACTATTTACACTGCAAATGCGAACGGGCACATTTTAAAATACCCAGGAATCTCAGTGTTACCAAATCAGTCAGATATTTTTCTAGATTTAATTTGAAATTAGGATGAGGAATATAATCATTGATACCATACTGTGGCTTCATTCCTATTTATACGCAGGATCGCTTTGTCTTCATATTGTACTGAACAGTAACAAGAAGATTGTCTCCATCCTTCTTCCAGAGTTTTATAAATTATATGCTGAATGAGATACAGCAGGTGGCAAAACAAGGATATGAGTGGCATGGAAAATCAAATTACAATAAAATAAATAAAGATTAGCGGAGAAGCTTGGGCTACATTTTCTCCACAAAACCACTCTCCTGGAAGGGAAGCAGATAGAGACACACACCTTCTCCTTTGTATGTACAAATGCGAGCTTGAACATGACTAGAACATGGACAGCAACACACATCATATTTGCCTTTATATATATATGTATTTATATATTTACATATTTTAAATATATATATTTATAAGTAGAAATTATTACTTCCATGAAATACATACACAGTTATTCTGCCATCTTTTGTAAATAAAGCTTAACTCAAAAAATATCCACAAGTTCATAAAAGCAGCTAATAGTGAACTGCAGATGCCCAGATTAGTTTGTCACAGCTGAACCTAGAATGACTAATGTAGCATTCCACTTTAAAAGAAAGTTTTCTAAAAGGTAGCAAAGAAAACAAAGTTTTGCCATCGAGTTTAATTTTTAAATCGCCACCAAATCAGGCATTTGGTATTTTGTATTGCAGAAACCTCTTAAAAGTTATCTACAGAAATTGTTTCTGTGGATACATCCTTATTTCAATGTCACCGTTTCTCATCGCTGGCTACTAGTTACCTTCATCTCAAACATGTTTCATGGCAAAAATCTGTTAAGTATGTACCACTCCTCAGCAGTCCTGTCCATGTCTAATTGTGGAATGCCTGAGTAATAAGTATCAGTTTAAAGTAAGTATCAATTTTAAAATATATTTTTCTATGGATCCACAGGAGAAAAAAAAGGATTATAAAGTTCCCACATAGCACTCTATGGAACGTTTTTACAACAGCAGTGTCACCTTGTTAGTAGAAACATGTTGACATGTGGATTTGCATCATGTGTGCAGATCAACTGAGCAGAGTTCACAAGCACATGGGTTTGTCATATTTTGAAACTTTCCAAGCATTTCCTCTTCTAATTCTCTTTTTAATTAGGCTTTTCCTTCATCTATAGATTATATCTAGGATAGATTTTAACTACTATGTAATAATAGTATTGGTTTGCGGTAGACAGTTTGATTTTGTTCATCTGGCTGAAGGAAGGCGTAATTTTGCTACGGAGTTGTGGGGAGTGGGATGTAAAATAATAGGATAGAAGTTGACCTAAAATAGGGAGTTGGTAAGATCTCAGTCACCTGCCAAGGTGGTTCCACATGGAGCCTCCAGAAAAGATTGCAGATGACACCAGAATTGTCGTTCAAAAAGTTCATGTTTTAATTTACACAAGGACAGAGGGGTGAACACTAGGCTATTTACAAATTCAGCTGTGCCCTACTTCAGCCTCAAAGTCACATTGCATAAAGATAGTGCTGTATGCCTGATTCAGGTAATTTCTGACACTTCCATTTCTCTCTTCTCAGCTTACTTTGGTATAAAGCAGATGACATATCAGTGGCTCAGGTTGTGTGCTCTCTAAGCGTACTGCTTGACCAGGTACAACAAAAGCTGGTAATTCTCCAACCATGAAAGCATACCCACTTTTTATATCATGAGCAGAATAGCAGAGTTTCCTGATCCCTGGAAGAACAGCTGGACCAAGGCAGTAACATGGCACAGGCGCTGGGAATCAGCTACGGTCTCAGTCCCTGTCTTCAGATGAAACAGGCTTCCCACCTACAAAGGTGCCTGGGTCACGTAATGGGCACTTCTCAGAGGAGGAGGCATGGAAAGGCTCTGGCCAGGGATATCTGGGTTGCTGTAAAGAGCTGAGTAATGCCACCTAACTTGCAGAAGATAGGGGGTGTTGGCAGTTGTGTCCTGTTCTTGGACTGTGAAGATAGCTTATTCTAGAGTTTCTTTGCCCCAGAATGCTGGTAGCTGTCACCCTGTATGATGAGCTCATGTGTGATGCTGTCTGCTCCTGATGTGCGCTCTTGTTAGTGATGCTAACCTGATGCTGCCCTGTCTTGGGGTAGTGATGTCATTCTGCATCTACAAAGGCAAAAGCTCAGCTGCTTTCTTAAATCTTTGAGATCTTAAATCTTTTGGAGCTTTTCCACTGCAAAACCAGAGAAAACACTCACAGAGGTTCAGCACAGCCTGCCTATTGTCTCTGTGTGCAGTACCAGGGGTCTTCCCTGGGTGGTGGTTTGTCTCATCCTTTCTTTGGAAAGAAAAGAAATAAGGGAAATCCTAAAGCATCCTGAACTACTTTGATTTCAGGTGGAAGTACCCGTGAGAACCATTATATAAGAGGACTTGGAAAGCATCATTTTGGAAAAAATGTAACTTGTCTGTCTTCCTGATTTCACCAGAAGAAAAAAATCAAACCAAACTTGCTTCTTTTATATGTTGACCTTTACTTAGTTTTATATTTACCTTTACTTACGGTGATTCAGGTCTCAGTCTAATACCAGCACCTTTGAGAGCAGTATGAGCTTTTTGGAGCCAAGCATTTGTAAGAAGTAATCTCATTTGTGACAAAATGGTAAAGTTAAACTGTTGAGCAGTGGTTTTAGTACTTCTAGTTCATTAAAATTGGGCTGCTGTATCTTTTCTGTTGTACCTCCTGATGTGGTTTGGTCTCCCTTTGAGTGGGAAAGCCAGATCAATAGAGGGAAGACTTCAGGAGAGCTCTCTAACACAAGTCATGAGATAACGAGGGAGGATGCTGTTGCGGGTGAGGATTGTTGTTGGGTTTTTCTCCCCACTGATGCCAACGGGTTCAAGTGGCAACACTTCCATTTTAGGAATTCAAATTCAAATAATTCTGTTTCTTCAGGTTTGAAAGAAAGTTTAACTCTGCTCTTGTTAAGGACTGAGGCTTTGTCTTCGGCTGAGACTATGAATTTATTTATGACTTTGACCTGCTTTCAGCCACAGTTCACTCAGAGCCGAACTGATGGTCACATACAGACCGTACCTTTTTATTTTAGCTAACAGTCAGAATTTTGGGAAGTAGATTGTATTTGGAGCCTTCAACAAATATTTACTAAATGTTTGCCATTTGTGTGGGTAGGAGAAACCACTAAGATGAGCACAAACGTTGTAGTGCACAATACAGAATGAGGACTAAGCAAAACTATTTTAGTGGATAAATCTGTGCACCAGTTTGAAAGGAAAAATCTCAAGATGGTCATCCAGTCCTATTAACAATCCTAATACAACAAATACTCTCCTACTCTTTCTTACATAAAACTTCCTGAAACTGATAGAAGTCACACAAACCAAAACTTTTCAGAGTTTACATCCAGGACAGATGTCTTTAGGGAGGATTGCTGTTTGCTGATGTGGTGCGAGGGATAAACACAGCTCCAGCAGCTATTTCTGACTAAACAGGAAATATCCAAAGCCAGACCAGCTCCGTGCTTTGTTCTGCTGCAGTGTGTCACCTTTACTGAGGATAAAAATGAGTCAGAGATTGAATGTCATTGCTGGAATTACTTTTGTTTCTGTTAAAATAGAAATGCAAGTTTGTATACGATTTAGAAGTATATACATGCACGCACATACTATCTTTTAATGTGTTTGAAGGTCTTTTTTTCAGAAGCCTACTTCCAGTATAGCTAATGCAAAATGGTGCAAAATAATCGTGTAGAGCACAGTTGTTTACTAATAATGGATATTTGAGGCAAAGCTGTTTGAAGTGCTGCTGTGCAGTCATCTGCTGAATTGAAAGATCCTTTACAAATAGCATTTTTACATTTCAAGGTAAGAGTTAAATTGCCTAGGCTTGGTATCCCACCTTCAGAGTTCTACTGAATGCCGGTACAGGTGATATGTATTTTAAATACATCCAGTAAAATGCATATTTTAAATGATATTTTACAGTTCAGTGGTTTCTCTAACCTGAAGATCCCAAAGTGCTTCTCAGATGGAGGTGAAGTTAGCTTAAGAATGGTCCTATGAGCACAATTATTTCCATTTTACCTGCAGAGAAAATGAGCAATGAAAACCGATGGTTTGTTCAAGGTGCTGGCAGTGAGAATAGAACCTGCACTTCTTTTCTCCCACTTCTGTGCTTTAACTATAAAGCCACTATTAGGCTTTCCACATCATCCTGTGATTGAGTAACTTTCATTAGATCAGTGGAGGTTCAGGAATTCTGAGCTAATTAATGCTCTGACACTTTTCAAACCCTCAGATGCTCTTTACCTCTGATGGTTCCATAGGGTTCGATGACTTGCAGTGATGTGTCTCTGAAGAGACAACAAAGAAAGGCAAATAAAGGATGGGGATTCACTAACCTTGTCTGACAAAGGTAGGGGCTATTTGCTTAGGTTTTATAGGCTTCTCATTCTTCTTAAACAGAGGGTGTGAAAGCTTCCAAGAGGGACCCCATCATGTTAAAATCTGATAATTTGAAGTATTTCCTTGTTGCCATCCTCTGCACAGCTCTTCCACTGATTACAGGAAATCACCTGAAATCTCTTTTAAAGCCACGCCTTTTCAGTGAGATCAAATTGAAAAACACGATTCCTGGGTAAGCCACAAGGAATCAGGTATTGCATGTGCTCTGGACTTCTAAATAAACAGGGGGGGACATGAGCTCCTACTCCTTGATCTGGATCAATGCCTCACAGAAGTTTGGGTTAAGAAGTTTTAAGCAGGGTATGTAGAGTTAGCTGTTTCAACTTTTTTGCTACCAAGAAGGTTAGTTGTGAAGACAATAAAGAGGCTGAGCTATTAGCAGTGATGAATTTTGGAGCAGATCATTTTTTCAGTCCAATTAACAGCACACGGGCTGTCAGTAGTGTTTGGACATCAAGAGGCAGTACATTGCAAACAATCAGGGGGACTTAAGAACATTCATCGTTACTCTCATATTAATTCTTGTAATTAGTTTTGGCATTTCTCTGTATGGCAAAGGTTTGGGTTTTGTTTGCATTTTATTTCGATATTTTGATATGTTCCAACAACCCAGAAGTGGGTTGCCACTAAGGAGTGTGTATGTACCCAACACAGGTAACTTACCATGTTAGAAACATACAAAACACACGTTCTTTCTAAAAATTCTTTCTTTTGATGTCAACTTGTAGTGCAGAATAGGAGGGCAATTTCTAGAAATATGATGTTTTGGGAACTGAGGCCTCCGAAGATTACTTTAAAACTATAAATATATATATGTATACACACACACATATCACTGCAGAAACTGAATGTTTTGAAAGGTTAAAAACATATGCAATTTGCTCTTTAAAAATCTATAAGCAAATTGGTGTGAGGAACACAGGGATGAAGCAACTTTACAGTGTTAATAGGGCTTTGTATGTTAAGTACTCAGCACTGCTGTAGCACTCATAAAACAACATGGCTAATGCTTAAACTTGTTTGACATTGGAGCCTTTTTACTACTTATATTCCAGCATATTTACAAATTGAGAAGAGGCTTGTTGAATCTTGTTCCATGATAGACTTCTGAAGTATTCAGGCTGGTAGTTTTCAATTACTTCATCTTGGCTGAGATTCAGAGCAGGCCAGCACAAGGGGAGGAAGGCATTCGGCTTGACCAGCTGAAACACAAGAGGATAATACATACTTTTAAAGTGGAAGAACCCAAAGACCGGGCTCTTCTTGACATTCATCATTAACTATTAATAGAGATTCATTATTTTGTGGATTTGTCACAATTGGCTCTCAGGACAGGGTGTCTACATGCTTTACTAATTATCCCCAACCTGCTTGGAGGCACATTTGTGAATGCCAATCATTTATTGCCAATTTACATACTTGGGGGAGGGGGCTGGGAAGAGAGATTCCGTAATATAAAAACATGTTAGAGTTAATGCATTAACGCTTCCTTCAAGATCGCCCTGTGCCATGACTTGACACGTCCATCTCTGTCCTAAATAAACCTAACCTCTTGCATCCTTTGCAAGCGACAGGAAAGCCGAACAATTTCCTCGATATTACTTGAATACCTTGGAATAATGTCAGTCATTGTGTTGAATTTTAGGATGTTTTTAAAAAATGAAATTATATATTTATGATAAAGTCCTGATTTACTTATTTGATATGAAATTCCAATGCTTTCGTTTTGCATAACCCACTTTGCAGCGTGTCAGGAAGCATTTTCCTAACAATCCATAAGGGAACATAAACCTCCTGTTTGAATACATATGAGTTTATTATTCTCCCTGCCTCGAGGTTTGAAGTGACTTGTTTTCGCATGGTGGGCAAAGCTTGGAGTGTAGGTGTCGGGGTAGTAATGTTAGCCACCCATACCTAGCCTGAGATGTCATGCCTGACTGTACTGTGCCATCATGACTGAGGTGTCTGTGTTTGTCATCATTAAGTGGGTGGCTGCTGTGGCAAGATGCTTCTGTTCAATGAATCAATTGTAATAGGACTTCTGCAGGGGGAACTATCATGCCTCTTTCTGTGACTTCCCACCCCCAAACCTTTTTCTGCCTCTGCTCCTCTGACATGCTGCAACAGCTATATGAAAATCAAATGCTTTAATTGTAAGACTACCACCACTTAATTGAAAACACACAGGATTTATTCAGTGCTCAGCTCATAGAGATCACTTCATTTGGCTTTTTTTTTTTTTAACTCCATCTTACCAAGCAAACTTTAATATCAAGACATTGATTAAGGAGGCAAGTGTCAGAATCACAGTGAGCTCTAAATAAGTTATTTGAAAACTTTTCTCTTCTTCAGTATTTCCTGTATAGGGGGCTGGGTTCTCTGATGACATTGGGCAAAGCAGCTCTGATGCAGTCAGCAGTGAGTTCCTCACAGGACAGAGTTCCCAGCCATGCCCAGCAGCAGCCTGGTACCCTCTTCCCAAAGCCAGGCACAGGACAGAGAGGGGTCTGCTATACACAGGCTTCTGTGGCTCCGGGCTCCTGAGGAGCTCAAATTTGCTCCTTGCAGCTATTATTTAGGATGGTGCAGTTCCAAAATATCAACCATTAAGCTCCTTACAACCTCTCTTCTCAAATGTGCTGCAGCCTAGAAGTGATTTCAGCATGAGTGGAGAAAACTCACTCTCTCTCTCTCTATCTGCTCTCTGAGAGCAAAGTGAATAGGATGCTCCGTGGTTAGCGTAATGCAGCTGCTGCTTGTACGGGGAAGTCTCTAGCACGTCTTCAACTAATGAAGTGGATTCATTACTTTTTCAGAGCAGTCCCTACGTTAATCTAGGCAGCACATGGTACAGAACTGCCCTCCCAGCTGAGGAGTGGTAATTGGCCTCGTTTGCCAGATACAGAAGAGGCTGTGTCCTGTGACAGTGATCTGTGCCGTATGTGTTGTGAGTGTGTTCATAGACACACGGGTGCTGCAGAGGAGTACTGTACTGTAGAGAGATTTCCAGTTCCTGGTTAGAAGTGGTATAAGCACATTTAAAAAAAAACCACCCAAACCAAAAAACCACCACCAACAGCAACAAACCAACCCAAAACTAAAAGAAACAAAACCCCCTGTGAAGCCCGACGAGAAGAGGCCTGTGCAGGGTATGGCCTTGCTGAAGAGTGTCCTGAGGAACCTCAGAGCATTTCTGGGATGTATGATTGCTGTAGACGTTGCTTGGTATTGATCAGTTTGGAAAGTCTCTCTTCCCCTTGCCACCTAAACCTGTGGGAAGAGGGAGTCTCTTTCTAGCGCAGACCCTGGCAGTGGGCAGCATTGCGCTGTGCTCAGCTGGGTCACTGTTAGACCAAGTTCTGTCTGCACTTATGACTGCTACAGGTGCCCTACAAACAAGTGAGTGTCTGTTTTAGCTGTGATTTCCAAGTAACTGCTGCAATACTGCCTGGGGGTTATTTATCCCTTTTATTCAGAAGTGGCTTCTTATGAAAAAGAGGAGGAGGTGAAGAGATACAGCTTCTGATGTAGTAGCAAATGCATGCTGCATGTGCATGACAATGTAGGTCTCCGAGGTTTAGCGGATCTGGAATTATGCCATTTGTTTCACACTAATTGAAGCATGTGTCTACACATGTGCAGAGCAAGAGATAGGATAAATGGAGATCATAAAATAAGGGTACTGCATAACCCATCTTACTGTTAGACAGTCGCTTGCGCAGCACCTGGAAATGTATGTTTTGTGAAGAAAAGCTGCTCTTTTCAGTGCGTGTGTGTATACATACTAAGCTAATAGGATTTATTTCTGCTAAGCCAGTCTGAGACAACACAGAGTCTTTTACAGCTTTTCAGAATCTTCCCTGTATGTGCCTCATGTTTGTGAGAGATATCCCACACCTTTCAGCGCCTCTGAAATCACGAGTCCGGAGTAACAAGTGTTAGGCTCAAAGCTGCTTCCGTGTGAGAACAAGACATCTCAATGAGTAAGTGCTGTATCTTAAGCATGATCAAACTTAATTTGCTCAAACACTGGACTCTCTAGGAGAGGGTTTACATACCGTGCAGTTTCAAGAGGCACCAGCTGAGATGAGACTGAACTTGGTCGCAATTTGAAACAACCTGAATGGTACTGCAACAAATGGGTAGGCTCTGTACCTGGCAGAGACACTCAGTGCAGTGTGCAGGTGAGGGTAATGTGACCATTAATGTGTCATTATGCTACATTTATTACTACAGTGTACATAAGATCTCACTGTAAATGTTTTCAAGAAAGGGAATTAATGAATTTTGTCATCTGAAGTTTGGTTTCACCAGGCAAGGCAAATGGATTTGCGCTATTGACTTTGGGATCAGACATTCATATGACACTTCTGTGGGTTTTGAATTCAAAAATCTTTTCAATAAGTCCTTTATTTTCATTGCTATGTCTCCAGTATGGCTGAGGTGTATTAAGCTATGTAAGTGGGTAGGAAAAAATGAGACAGTTATATTCTGGAGATATCAAACCATTAAGAGAGAAAACACATTTGCTGTGTGCCTGATCTCAGCAAACCACTGAGGCATCTACTCGTAGACCTGGGGGAAAAAAAAAGAGGAGAAAAAGGCCCCACCAAGCCTGATCCCAAAACACATTTTCTCTCTATCTGCACGCTTCAGTGCATGACAAGCAGTGCATGCTTTTTAGGCATGATTCACAAGGCAGATTCATGTGCAAGTGACTGTAGGTACAGCAGCGGGGGTGGATCTGGATCATGTAAGGCCAGTGCAGAATGTATACAGAATGTGGGAAAACATCTTCCCCCCACTCCTCAGTAAGCAACATCAAATCCAAAGGTTTACACTGCAGTTTTATTAATACATGAAGAGGCCTGGGTCAAACAAAAGGTATATTTAATTGTATATTCTTTCTACAATAGCAGTCAGTATCTGGTACTTGGGGAAGGAGAGTAAGAGTGAGGACAAATACAGGCAGACCTGCAAAAATAAATTGCAGTTTTCTTGCGTAGAGGTGGTACTCGAACCATGGCAGTCTGAGCAGCCAGAGGAGTTACTCTGTGACTTTGCCTCTGAACCTCTTTACACTTTATCTCTACAACAGCCTGTGATAGTGAGTCTCTGTGATTTAATTGTGTACTGGATGGAAAAAGTACTCTGTTCTTTGTTTATAGCTTCCTACCTAACCAAGAGGTACGCTATCAAATTAGTGGGATGTGAGGAAAAAAATTTATTCATAGGCATTTTCTCTGTTTTATAGCCCTCCAGCTTATCCACTCATTGTTACCGCTTTTCCAGTCTGCAAAGTCCTAACTCTCTTTGTGGAAGAAGGTTACTCTATACCTTTAAGCAGGATTGTTGCCACCCTTGTTACTTTTTTCTGTGCTTAAAAAAAAACCAAACCCACAAAAATCCCCCACAAACAAAAGCAAAGCACAAAAAAACTAATGGAATCATTTGGAAGGAAAGTTCATTAGAAAGGTCAACTCAAAGCAGAAGTTAGCTTAGCTCCACAACTAAAAGACAACAAAACTATAAGGATGAGAAAACAGGTCCTTGATTTCAAATCCCAAATGACTGGTCAGAAACATTAGAGATATCATCATGTTTTCTCTTGGCTAATAGAAAATGAAATCCAGAAAGATTGGTGAAAACCCGAATGGAAATTATTATCAATCTGCTCTATGGACTTTTTGCTTGTTTCTTCCTCATGCATTTGTATTTATTTCAAATGGGTTGATTGTAGAAGCTGATAAATGATCTGCCGTCAGTTGTAGTCCATTGTGTTTGTCATCAGTGCAAGTTCATTGTAGTCAGTGATGAAATTTCACCTGCTGTGTGAGAGAAAATAAAATTCACAGTTGTGGTTGTAATTAGGGTTGAAAATCAATAGTAAAAGATGTAAAAATGAGAAAGACGGTAAAAGAGAAAACGAGGAGAAAACTGTGAAAATAGAATTAACTGGGGACAGATAAGAACAGTGAATGCAGAGACACATTGGAGGAAATGGAACATTAATCCAAGGTGGAACAACTACAACCACTTTTTGCAGGAGGCTTCCTTCTGAGCATAAGAAAGAATATCTTTTCTAGTAGAAATCTCTCCTCCTGTGGTGGTATGTGCTTGTGTGTGAACAGAAAATGGGGCTGCTAATGGTGCCTTGAAGGTCCTCGCATTTTTTCTGCTTCAATCCCTTGGTGGCCACCATCCTGGAAAATGAGGGACTTGGATGGAATTCGCTTTAGAATTCAGAAGGGGATGTCCCTGAATTAGTCAGAGAGGGGCATGTCACAGTACAATTCACAATAAAGAATGCTGCAACTGATTTTTTTTTCATTTGCCTTAAAACTATTCTTTTTTAGCCTTTGAGACCAAGTGTCTGGGGGTTTGGATATGACCAGATGGCTGAGCACTGAGTAGTCTTCTTCTAAGTCACTCTTAAAAAGCACCTGTACTAAAAGGGTGGAAAATTGAAAATTCTTGTTGGCTCCACAGGGGATGACTTGTATTTGGTTTTGATGGAGTGGAATATCTTTGACTATTGCTGATTATGGAAGGGTTTATTACTGGCTAGGGAGTAGGAAAGGCAAAGCATTTCATTCTCTGCTTTTCTTAGCTTTCACCTCAAGAGCATCAGCTTAGGAAATAGCGTGTCAGAATGTCAAAGAAATGCTCAGGCAGTTTGTTCTTTTTGTTTTATCTTTCTCTAAATATCATAGAAAAGACAGTCTTTCTCTTTAATAAGACTATTTCCAGTACAAAGCTAGTACAATATGACAGGCAAATATAATAACCTAATTAAAGCATCTTCTGTATAACACACAAGTGTGTGAAATGTTTTCTCCTAAATAAATAGCCTTCAGTAAGGTCTGTGTATTGTGCTTAGTTATTAGACTGCGTTCTCACATCACTTGGAAATGACATCCACTATATTTTAAGTAGCAACCAACAAAGTATGACGAGATGGCAGAGTAGTTTAGTATCATGCCCTTTATCTGCCCAGAGAGCACAAAAGAAAAATAAAGCAAATGGCTAGCAGAAGAAGGGTAAAGCACGTTATTCCATCACTGCAGACAATTCTGCTCCTCTTTGGCACATCAGTGGTATAATACAGAGATAAAAATGAATCCTTGCACAGTGAATTGGATATTTCCTAGAAGCCCTTGTTGGGAATTGTTTCTGATGTTGTTAGTTAAGGAAGATTTACTTTACGTTTATGTTATCAGACATCAGTTTCCTAATGCACTAATCCACAACAAAGTAATGTCTCACGGGTATTCATGAACTTTTTGTGAAGGGACAGTAAATCTATCAAATGCCTGGCTTTGAAGAGCTTTGCTGTATCTTATATTGAGCAAAGGTATCTGACAAACAGCAAGGTTTTATGTGCTTTTTGTAGAAATGTGCAGAGGCTCGATGACATCTGGCATTGTGTGCGCTTCTGAGGGGCGAAGGAGAACAGAAAAGGAGGCAGACAGCTGTTTCGAGCCTGGTTCTGCAAACGTTACCCACAGAGAGCAATGTTTGCCTTTACATCTGGGCAGACAGGCTTCTTAAGTCAGAGAGGTCTGTGGGACTACTCTTAGGAATAAATAACACCCAGTGGGACTCCCTGCTCCTGCAGACACACTAATACTACACAGAATTAAGAAGGTGTGGTTAGAGTAGCATTAGAACTTTCTCATACCTGTTTAAGGAAAGTTTGTGGGCTTCTCTCATTTGCGTATCTAAAAAAAACCCCTCCTGTACTTACTTCAAATCCAAAGCTGCTGTTGACTTCAGCCAGGCTGTGGATTCCAGTATCTTTTGAGTCACTGAGTCTCTTGTGTGTCTGTGCACACCCCTCTGCTGCCAGACCAGACTAAATTGAATTCTCGAGCTCAGTATTCAGCAGCCTACAGCGCTGCTTAAATGTAGATCTGAGCCCGCTCTCAAGTCCTGGCTTGTTCATCCTCAGTGCTGTTTATGCACAAGCTTATGCTAAGGTGTGGATTTAGGCAGAGCTCCAGAGCACGCCCAAGGGCAGCTGCCCAACCATGTTCAGCTCCCTAGCAAGAGCGCAGCTCAGCAGTGCTGGCAGGACAGTTTGGATACGGCGGAGCTGATGTCTGCTGCCTCCAGCCCTGTCCTGCAGCACGCATCCTGCTGTCAGGCATTCTGAAGGACAGGGAGATGGGCTACAAGGGAGCTATTAGCCAGCAGCATGGGTGGAAAATGTGTGTGCCACCAGTACCGTCATGCTAAACTCTATCTTTCCACCTTTTAGTGGGGATACAGCAGATGATGACAAGGCTGGATCCCCAAGCCTCCCACTGCTCTGCAGGTTCCACCAGCTGCTCCTACACTTCTTGCACCCACCTTTTCTTTTTTTTTGAAAGTATCATTGGCAATCAGGGAGAAATCCATTTGCTGTACAAAACTTAACTCCCATATGGTATGAATTGGAAAGTGATTTAATATTTCAGATGGCAATGGTGCACTTTTACCCAGACTGGTAGAGTAAATGGCCTCTGTGGATAAGTAGGTAACATTTACATTTTTTACAATGTCAGGATGTACAACCAACAGGAAGGTGGGAAGAGGGAGAAGTATTAGTGCTGTATTGTTTACTCAGTGTACAGAACACAGCCCTGTAAACCCTTGATAGGAGAATAATCTCTGCTAGTTGTGGGGGGAGAAAAAATGAAATAACTAGCCGTATCTACAAAATCAGTTGCCCAGCCTCCTTAAATTGAAAGTTGGCTTAAAAATAACAAGGATATAAAAATAATGTACTCCTGGTTTTTTGTTCTTCTAGCTTTTGGGGGCTTTTTTTCCTTATTTTCAGGTGCTTTTTTATTTTTTTTTTTTTGTCCCTAGAAGCTCTTGAATCTGATTGGAATTTTAAAGGAAAAAAAGATTCAAATCATCTACCACAACCCTGAGATTAGGGTTATGTTTTTGAGAGTTGCCAATACTACCCAGATAATGAAGTTTTGATTTGATTACAAAGAGGTGGAAATTAAAATTTTCAGGGCACAAATTAAGTGAGATTAGAAACAACCATACTCAGTAAATCAAAGGAAAGGCAAGTGCAATCTTCCAGAAGCCTGAAAACGTCAGCCCAGTTCCCCACAGACCAGCAAATCTTTCATTAGCTGAAGAGCCCTGGCCCAGTGATCATCAGCCAATCTTGATCCAGTGAACTGTATTTCTGCTTTGCAGAAGGAATCCTTGGAAAACTAAGTATCTTATTAGGACCATCATAAAGATGTGGGATGCTCCAAACAGACTGTACTCACCTGGAGTACCTGTATTACCTGTGAAGTGGTGGTGGTCTCCCTGTTCTGTCCTTCTATGGATGTGGCCATTGAACGTTGCACCTACTGAAAGTTTTGGAGAGGTGTTTCTGACCAAGGCCCCATGACTTAAACAAGGCCTGTAACCTGGGCTTGGGCTGCAAGGAGGAATCATTTTAAGGAAGGAGTGCCCTTAGGTAACTTTGAGAGGCCACTCTGAACTAAGTGAGCTGAATCTGTAGGAGTAGAGGGTGTTTATGCCTCCTCTCCGGGCAAGGCTGTTGTTTAGGGGTTTTTTAATCCAAATAAACACTGTCCTGAGATGTATTTTCACAGTTTTCTATAAGCCATAAAGCACATAGCAATAAGCTTTAATGGCCATATCATAAAATGTTTCCCTGCAGATGTTCAGAAATCTCTTCCAAGTTACAGAACTGAGTATACAGACTGTAGGGTTTTGTTCTGAGCTGGTTCAAGGGACAAATTAACATGTAAGGGTGGGGAGAGGAAAGAGTTTTCAGACAACAACCCCTCAGTTGGTGTAAATTAACACAACCCTGTAAATTTCATAGGGACCTATGCAAGCTAAGGATCTGTTTCATGATTTAAGTATTTTATGGCACAATAATAGAGTATCTTGTAAAATATTCTGATAAATCACATTTTTAATCTTAAATATTTCCAGGAAAATAGGAGATAACTCCAAAACCTACTGGCACTCACAAGAGTGGTGTTCGTAGCAAATATTCCCAGGCAGTTGTGCTCCTAAATTCAATTATGCTGGTGGCTTCAGTGTAGATCTTGGTGGACAATCACCCACATGATAAAAAGTGTGCAGGTCATTTGCCACAACTGAGCAAAACTGTCATTTTCTGCCTAAAAGAAGCTGGGGCTAAGCTAAGGCAGAAAATAAATCCTCTGTGAGTCATAAAGAGAGTGCTTTTTTAGGTCAGGTCAAGAACAAAGACATTGGCAGCGCAATGCTGAGAGGCTTATAGTGGTATATCCCTAAGGACACCTCCCGACACCAATAGGAATTTTTTTTCAGGATAGGGTGAATGGGTTTTGAATGGATTTGTAAATGGCCTTAAAATAATCGGTTTATTCAATTAGCAAATTCTCCTTTAAATATGGAAAGGTTTATTTAATTTTTTTTTAACAAATATGCTGTTTGGTCTCTGTAGCAGGAGGGAAAAAGGAAGAGATGGCTCTCTGAACAGAGTAGATGCTCTGGGGAGGGTGAGGCACCGAGACTGTTACCACAGCCCCTCCGTCCCCTGCCAAGCACAGACACACAATCTCCCCTAGCACTCTCCAGCCGCTGATTCTTCAGTACTGAATAGGGGGTGGAGTGGCCTTCCACCTTGGAGTCCAGGTATTTGATAGCATAACTCAAATCAAATCATAATTTTGCCTCCAATTTTCTTGCAAGTCTTGTTATTTCTGCCAATGTTTGTTTGCAGAAAAGATCAAAAATAAAAAAGCTGCTTTCCTAATTTCCCCCATGTTACATTTTCCTTTTCTTTTTCAAGAACAGTATGCTTGGGTTTTCCTGTCAAATCCTACAGTGCTCTGTAACAGGAACCATCTCCTGGTGTATTTACAGTGGATCTGCATGTTAAAGGCTGATGCTAACCTGACACAGATGGGAGGTGGTAAAACCTTTCCCAGAAAGAGAAGTAGGAGAGACTGCAAGAAAGCATCATGTGCTTGCTTCTTTTAGTCCAAGACCTCCTTTGGCCTTGGGTTTTGGTTTCAGTTCACCTTGAAATTATAATTATTCTCTAGAAAATAATTTAAGAGAACAGTTTCAGGTTACTTACTACCTTAACATTGATTTGATTTATTGATTTATTTATTCTCAAGTACTGTTGAGGACTAGTAGTTGCATACATGTAAGCATTATTTGTCCTTCCACTTCTGAACATAGTTTAGAGCTGGCTGGCTTCAGGATTGGTGATATACGACCTTTCCTGCCTGAGCTGTTCTGACCACACAGACTCTACTTCCCCATCAACGCAGGAAACTCTCCCAAAACCCCAACCCCAGTAACTGGGTCGCTAGGAATGAAATTAATTTCTGCCTCTTACTTTCTGAGCTCCAGGAAAGTGTCACAAAGTCCACAAAAAGTGTCCACAACAGCATCCAAAGTGGCACAAATGGCCTGACTCCTCGACTTGTGCTCTGTGAGAGACAAATGAGGACAGAGGGACTGTTCTGGCAAGCAAATATGCCAGTACCCCAGGAGAGAAGGGACTCCCAAGGAGTCCTTCACCTGCTTTACTCATCCGTGAATGCTTCCTTTGCTGCTGGAGGATCATGTAGTACATGGGCAAAGTAAACCTCAGGGACTGAGAGCTCTCAGCCGTCCCTATGGATTTCTGCATGTGTCTGACAGTGGGCTGTTCTAAAAGTGGGTGTAACGTCATGTGGCCCAGTGAACATCTTCCTTGGAGTCTTGGGTGGTCAAGAAATGACAATGGAATTGTACGAGTGGCATGTGAGTTATCTGGAGGAGTTTGCTCTGAGGAGATATCACAGCTCTTCTGATGCACAAATTTCAGGGAAACTGTGAACACTTGGGTGTTCATGACCAAACAGGAGACAGGCAGGAGGTCACAGCTAAACAAAACCCTTCCATCAAGAGTGAAACAGGTAGACACTCTAGGCAGCCTGACTTGCTCTCTGTGCATGTTCTTGAGGGGTTAAGTGTGATTTAGCATGGCTATGACCTGGTGCCAACTTTGCTTTGAGGAAGTGAACTTAACCTTTTTTGAGGGTCTAAGATAAACTTCTGAAAAGTTGAGTACCATTTTCAGTCTACGCTAGACGACGATAGACCATGAATCTAACATGAAGTCCTTCTCAGTGGTATTGCTAGCCTGACTTTTTGGCCAAAGACAGTCAGATATAAGCAGTCAAACTCTTGAATCCTAATGAATCCTCATGAATCTTTGAAGCTTTGCCCATCATTAATCAGCCCATCCATGAAAAAATACCCCAGACGTACGCACCATATGTACATGCATGTGCTTCTGTAACTATTAATAAAACCAGCAATATTGTCATCTCAATATGACTACAACCCGCACCTTACGGAATTGCCTTCCTGGTGTTTGAGCTTTAAGAAATTAGATCCCCATCTCCATTGTATAAACATTTTAAAAACATCACCTAGTTGCAAAGTATTCCCCAAATACATGTTTTCTTTGAAGATATTCCTACTAATGATGTGTTACTAGTGTGAAGGGCCAAATTATCTACTCATCTAATTGGTTCAGCTCCACTGTGCTGCAGAATTTGACATTATCATTTCTCAGGGTCTAACATAATTCATAAAAAAGATCAATTTGTTATACTTATCATGTTAGTATAGAGCACCCTTAATAACAGGACATTTTATGCAGCATTAGTTTTCCGGCATTTTTAGTGCAGAGAAAATATATTTTTTTCTTAGCATTAATTTAGGCAGCTCATATTCAAATGTTTTTGCTCCTCTGCTTTTATAAATTAACTAATTTAATTGTATTGTAAATATTTATCTTCCATAAATTAATGTGGAATCAAAATTAATTAGGTTGAAAAATATGAATCGCCATTCAATATCACATTTAAGCATACAATAAATTAACAGGATAATTTTTCTGTTCTGCTCTGCTCTCTGCATGTGCAACCTCGCCAGCGTAAACCTCAAGATATGGTTTCCTTGTTCTCAGTTGTCATTAAGCACAGGCCTCTTTTGACAAGTTTTTGACACATTGCTCTTCCATCAGGTTCCTTACTTTCGATTGTGGAATGACAAGTCTATTTTGTGGCGGTGTGAAATGAACCATGTACTGCTACCGCTGTCTCATGTCTCATAATGGAAGGTTCACAGCATGGACAATTGGGAATTTCTCCAGGCAGGGGAAAAGCACTTATTTTCAACCCCTAGCTTTAATCAATCAAGGAGAAACTGGAAATCGCTGTAAAGTAATGAATGTCAATTTATGTACATGCTATTGATTTTTAGAAATTTAATGCTCTGTTTCCCTATTCTATGTTGACCTTATGAAGCTTTAGGATGACAAAAAAGGTGAATTCTTGAGCCAGAATTGTTTTTTCCCATGGAAATATGTAGGAGATGTTTTGTACCTTCTGTGTATGGAAGGAAAAAAAAAAATAGGGGGGGTCATCAGGAATTTAAGCCAAAGGGCTGTACCAAGTCAAGGGACTGGAGAAAACAGGGGCATGTTATTAAATCCGTTGCAAAATGGACAAAACCATTCCTGCAAGACACGTCCCAGTTGTTGTCATCTTGGCATGCTGAGGATTTGGGTTATTAAAATTCACCCTTTGGTTAAATGCACTCTTGATGTAACGTTCATAATTTTTATATAAAGTGTGAAGGTATTGTTTTGAATAATTCACTGCTCATCTACCTTGTAGCTCTCATGCTTTGTGCTCCTTCATAACACTCTGACAGAGAGTGAGAGAGAGATTAGTAAACATGACCCCAGAAGACCTCTGTAAGTGCCTGTCTAGCATAACTTACTGGCTTCACTTTCCCCCCTCTGAGGATCGTTAGCTTCGCTGGATACATTACACTTGAGTTTTGCTATTGCTTATCTTCACAAAGTTTACATCTCCCCTTTTCTTATTCCTAGATAAGAAACTCAGGTGCTGTCAGTTAAAGTATACTCCCATGAACTCTCCCTCTCCCCTGTGGAGGAAGAAAACAGTGACTTCAGAGATGATATAATTTGAACCTCCATTGAAAAAATCCCATTCTCATAGTGTTGTTTCTCTAATTCCTCCTAGGCATTAAAAAAACCCCAACCACAATTCCAGTAAGAAACTGACTGTTACGCTGTTGTTTTAATCAGTCACAACGCTCTGCTACAGAAGCAGTAAGAAAACCCGTACAGAATGTTTTGTTCACTCTGAGGATTTCTTGTTGATCTCCACTGTATATTTGTACAAAAGATCTCTGGGGATTTCTCGTGTTACTTCCCTGAATACACAGTAACAGGATTGCACAGGAAAAGAGCTGGTACTAACAGTATGCTCTTAAACAGCGTATTCTACTGCTCCAGCTAGTGCAAAAATTGAAGCGAGCTCTGAACGACAGGTTTTCCCCTCTTTGCAATAGTTTTACAAATGAAATCACAATACTCCCTGAAATTACTGGTGCACTTGACTCCGCGATCAATTTACTCCATTTTCAATATAGACTTTGACAAGAATGATTTGTTTATGCTGTCACAGGAATCAGTCTCAGTAAATTAGACCTGTCAAAGTTACTTTTTCTGCACAATACAGTTTGCTTTATTTTTGACACCTGTGCAGTTGGGAAAGCTATTGTAAATAGTGTGAAAACTTGAGTCAGAATGTAAGCTGTATCTGCCTTTAGATCCTGCTCCCTGTGTCAAAAACACATCTCAGCGGTCCATGGGAGCAATTTATACTTCATTTAGAGTTGATAACTAATAATAATAGAAGTATGAGTTGAAGTTTGGATTTTAAATGTACTCCCTGTGTCTACAGAAATGCATCTGAAAGTCCAACAAATGTACCTGTGGGAGTCTGTGTGCAGCAGAACTTTGTGTTGCAGAACTGTAGGGAGATGTCACATCACCACCAAAGTGACATCTGTGTGGCATGTCAATATGGCAATGCTAGCTCCTTTTCTTTTTTTTACTTTGCCCCCTTTTAATCATTGCATTTGAGCTAAAATCAAGGTCTACATTGTGTCCTGGGCTGCAGCTGGACCTCTTGCATAGCCTTGAAGTCGGTGAGCCTCAGTAAAATCTCCTCTCAGGTGAGCTCCTTCCCCGGTTTGCAGTCTTGTTGCTATGCATGCGTTGAGAGATTTCTTGTGTGCTTGCCCTGGGTGGAAGGGAAGTCGCAGCACAACTCCAACACGCCCAGGCTTGTCCCTTCGATGGCCTGATACAGGTGTGACCCAGATCAGGCCTGAACCCTGACACTGAACATGCTTTGGGTACTCAAGGAGAATAATTGTAATGGTAATTTCTTATGATAACAAAACACCATTTAATCTGTTTATGGAAATTAGAGTTGGTTTATGGCATTAGTTACTATTAAGCCAAAAAGAAAAAGTGGGTTAGTAATTACACACTGAAGGGTCAACAAAAAGTCCTCAGTTTTATCTGCATGACGACATTGCGTCAGTTGAGTGTTGGTGTGAGATTCTGTTTGCCTGCCTCTTCCAGTGCCAGGGAAACTTTTGGTTTCATTTAGACTGATGTGTGGTCACCTTGAGTTAAAGCACAATGAACCCACTTTAAACCATAATAAAAGTATTGCCACTTTCAGTGAGGTGGTTCGGTTGTTTTACATAACAGGCTTTGTTTAATCTGGAACAGCCTTTTTCTGCAGACAGGCCCTTAGTGCTCATTAAAGCACTGGAGTGATGTCTGCTTAGATTGAGCCTGAATTCTGCACTTCAGAAAATCTTCCAAATTGAGGAGGTAAAAATGTACAAATATTGAGGTAAACTGAAATCAATAACTGCTAAAGAAAAACAAGGCACAACGATGATTATCAGGGTGATCTGCTACTAATTAACCAAAGAACCAAATTGCTCTGACTCTCCTAACTTTGCTTCTTCCTTTCAATTTGCCTACGTCTCTTCAATTTGAATGTTCTGCTAGAAAGTAAAGCACTTGGTGCTTAACGGACCTTCATGATAGAGTTCATTTGATCCAGGCAGGCCCAATTTATAGCTGCTTCTCCCCAGAGCCTATTTGCTTTGCTGGGATTATGATTTGCTGTTGTAATATTGGGATGTCAACAAAAGAAGCCAAAGACAAATGTTGTTGATTGATGGTACCCTGTGTGTCTCCGAGAGGAGTGCTTTATCAACATCATAAAGGACCTTATCCTTTGCAAAACCAGGGTGGTTTTTGTGGCTGTGACAAAAACAGGAAGGGTTTTTATCATTAACATTGTAAGCAGTTTTGTAATCAGACACGTTGCTGTGTGTCTGGTGCTTGCTTGCACTGTGTTTCTTTATTTGAAAGCCTGCTCTGAAAACTAGAAGTGGAGTGAATATAGGGTTTTTTAAAGGAAGCTAATTTTTAGATTAACAGCATTGGTGGGGGGGTATTGTTGCAGTTTTCCCTTTCTTCCCTCCAATTTTCAATTTTGGATAGTCAGAGATTTATTTTCTTTTGAGAGTAAAAAAATCGAGTTGAATGATCCTGGGTATTTTATAGGGTTTTGTTGCAGAAACCTGTCTCCTTAATTGGTAAACTCTTGCAAATCATAGCTAGTGTAAGTAGTTTTTACATATATGAATAATCTCATTTACCTCCTTGGGGCAGGAATACTTAAGTAGTCGTAAAGAATATTTAAAATATGAGGCTTTTGCTGGCAGTAGTTTTTAACTCATAGCATTCTGCTTCCTCTCCTGTCTTTTAATTAAAGTATGCATGGATCTGACCTCAGAATCAAGAGAGGCCAGATCTCACCAGCTCTTACCGGTGTAACCTGTGCTCACCGGAGCGGCTCCGCTGGTTTGGAAAAAGGGTCACTGGTGTCAGTTAAGCTTTGCTGGATTAAGCCCGTCTTTCAGTGTTAGGATATGACGTGCTGCTGGTATCGCTGCTTAAGTATACTGCACGTGTCTGGTTTGACAGATGGGGCCCAACACCCTCCATAGCTGTCAGTGTCGCAAGTGCATGACCAGCCTGCCTGTGGCCCGGGAACCCCACTGCAGCTCTGCACTGAGGCTCCAGTCCTGCCACAGCTGCCAAATAGGTGTGCAAGGCCTCAGCCCCACTCCGGAACTGTCCCTTGGATTTCCTAAACTGACCTTGGACTTGGCATGTAACCTGCTGTTCGCCCGTGGCTCGCTAGGCCGTCCCCAGGACCTGCCACAGCCCTCTGCTCACAGGTCCCCAGTGACACATCGGCATGCTCTGCACCCAGTCTGGCCAGTGGCCCACAGGCCCTGGCTGGCCAGCCTGCGGCGAGCGGCCCTGCTCTGCTGCTCCCTGGCAGTAAGAGTCAGGGGCTGCTTGGGAAAACTGTTGCGGCTTGTGTGTCACACCTTGAGCGAAACCCAAAGGCAAAGGATGTATTAATAGTTTTTGCAACAGGCATTAACTTCTGAAAGGTCATTTTTCCTAATAAGGAGGTTTACCATTCTCCTGCCCCAGAGAATGTAGCACTGGCTCTTGGTGGTGGTGCTCAAGCTCCCTCTTTATAAAATAGAAAAAAAACCCTAAAAAAACCCCAAAATAAAAAAACACCAAAAAAAACCCAAAATCCAAAACAACCAACTGAAAAAAAAATTAACAGATTCCTTACTACAGGCCTGAGCTTGAGATCCTTGCTCAGGCAGAGTTCCCACTGAGCCTGATGTTTCCCCGGCACACCTGCCCTCAAACAGTGGATGGTCTCCTGAAGACTCCAGCTTATCAGTGCTCGGATCAACCTTTCCTCTTTCACTCCGCTCAAGTCCCATCCTCCCCACTTGCGATCCCCACCCCACATCAATTCCTTTACCTTTTTGAGACATCGCCTTCCCCTCCTCTCTGTCTGCAATTGCTTACCTACCTCAGCATCCTTGTCTATCCCAGGTGCTCCACTTCTCTGTAACAAATCCTTCTCCTGGGTACCCTTCTTGTTTGGGGTGTTTTCTGGGACCCCAGCAGTAGGTAGCAGTGAGGGCCAAGGGAAGGTATTTCCCTGCCAGACCAGTCACAACATGCAAGCCTTGTTATCCAGAACGCGTGCGTGCTCTCCCAGCGCCCCGTGCATGCTTGTTACCTGTCAGCCACAGGCAACCCAAATAAATTGTCCTGTTGTCTGCATTCAACCCCTGGGCAACATGATGAGTGGATCTAGTCTAATATATGTGCACTATAGGTCTGATTTTTCTGTTAGTTTATGACCACTCGCTTTCCTACAGTTGTATTTGATTTATAGGGTGTAATAACATGGAAGTATTTTTCGTGCAGATGGTGTAGCCTCTAACACCACTTGGCAGGTCTTGTGCAGAACAGGGAACATGCTTTGAGACACTGTAGCTGTGAACAGTTATTGGTGAAGAAGTAATCTACACTTCTGCAGCTCTCCTACTTTGAAAAAGGAAAGGCTGCCAGTGCCAGGAGTTGTTACACCTGGGCAGTGAGCCTGGTACGGCTGTGAAGGTACAAAAGAACTTCATGGCACTCACCTCCATTGGCATCTGGGGAACAAATTCAGCTGTTAGCTACTGCAAAGGACTGGTTTAGGGATTTATTCTGCGTTTCGTAGGTGTCAGAGAGGAGCGTGGGGACTAGATTCTCAGGTGATAGCCATCAGTTGACATTAAACCAAAGCTGCAGAATGAACAGTTGGAAAAAATTGGCCCTTCGATTTTCATGTGGTGACTGAATGTGAAAGCTTTGATCCTCCAAAGTGTATGCAATGAGCTGTGTCTGACAGAATTCACAGAATTGTAGGGGTTGGAAGGGGCCGCCAGAGATCATCGAGTCCAACCCCCCTGCCAAAGCAGGTTCCCTAGGAACACAGACTTCTGACCTCTGTATTCTTCACTTCGTGCTGGTCACTTGCTGAGGGACAGGTGAGCTGGTGAAGGAATTCACCTGTAGACCCAAGTCTACTCCTGAGCCAATTAGAAAATACCCATGTAATAGAAAAGTCTGGTAACTGATGCTGTTGGCTGCGATTTCAGCATTTTGATGCCAAGACAGAAAGAAATGCTCCTTCATAGCCAGTTCGGTGAGGTGCTGAGCCCTTCTTCTGAGGCCGTTAGCATCTTCAGGGAAGGTCATGACAGCTGGCTATCTAGCAGGATTAAATCCAGATTTAAACTTGGAGCCAGAGTTTCAGAGGCTGTGAGTTTGTGCATGGTTGTAACTGCCATTGGATGGCCCACAGAGAGAAGGGAAGCAGGGTTTGTTAGGATTTGGGTGGTATATAGAGGAATGAGTGTGCATGCTGGGATGGGATTTAAAGCTTCAAACCAATTAGATTTTTAATTGTTTCTTTTTTTCTGTTTGTTAGCAGTTGTGATTAACTACCCTAGGCCCATAGACAGCTAAAGCACGTCCCCACGTAGGGACACCACATCCCGACTAGTTTGGGAAATTTGCTACAACGAGTCCTGAATTATCTCTAAAATATCCCCAATGCTGAGACTGCATCAACCCGGTGAAAGTGACGAGTTTGTTTACTGCTAACAAATTTGAGAATGTTTATGTCCTGAACACATTCCGCTGTAATTTTGAAATGATGGCTTTTTTCCTTTACAAATAACAGTTTCAATATCCTTTGCTTCACAAGTGTTTGATCTAACCACAGTTGATGTTTAGCCATGGTAACACTCAGGATCTTTTTTTCATGCCTGTTGCTTTTCTGCCCCCCCTCCCCTCCACTCCCCGAGACAGATTGATTTGGAAACTAACCAAGTTCTCTCAGGAGTGGTATCAAATTCGCTCTTTTTTCTCTACACCTGACCCATTCTGGCTTCCTTTAAATGCTAAACTAGCAAGGGCCCGGCCGTGATGAAAAAACCCAACACAAACAAACAAGAAAATCGCATTACATGTTATCCCTGTGCAGTGAAAGCAGCTAATCAGGAATGGTGTTTCAGTGGGGATAGATATAGATATATATATAAACAGTCTATGTCAAAAGGGAAGTTACCAGTCAGGTTTCTTTTTATATCAGATCCTATTTAAGAAAGAGGAAAAAATAAATGTTGGCATTTCTAGAAGAGCTGTACCTACATGCCGTTCCCAGCTGTTTTACCCCTGTGCTCATGCAGTAATAAACCCAAACCTTTTCCATATTCACACGTGAAATCGCACACTGCAGTTCCATCTGATAGTTCGTGTAATAATCAAAATAATTCCCCTGCTAATAGCACACACACATGTGTGCATGGGTTCTTTAAATACCCAACCTTTGGGAAACAGGCCCAGGGTTGGAGCGGGAGGTGCTCAGGCTGAGCGTACACGGAGTTTAAATGGAATAAGCTAATTTGTCACTGTTTTGTTATGATTGAATATATGTGTTTAGAATTAAATTTAATTTAAATCCAATTTGTAACATCTCTGTGGGTGGGACAAAGGAAAAAAAGCCAACCCAAAGGAGGTATTAACTGGATGCTGTACTGTGAATGTAATGGGACTTCTGAGTTTAATGTTCAATTAAAAAGCCCTGCATGTTCTTATTGCTGTTTACAGGAGTGGGTTTGGGGGAGATTTATGACATCACCCTCCACCCTGTACAACCTTTTTTTTTTGTCACCAACTCGTGCAAAGTCTTTACCTGGAACAGTTAAGCCATCTGTTATTCTTGAAGGAAAATTCAGTCGCAGAGGTATCAGGAGATAAAAAGAGCATTTTTATCTAAACATTTGCCTGAGTTGCTGTGTTGGTGGTTTTACTTCCAGAAAGGAAGATGAATTACTAGAACTGGCTGTTGATTTTTCATACAAACCAGAGGAATCCAAGTGGACTAAACAAGCATGAACTGTGTGAGGGCCGATGGGTGTCACACCGCCGGCATCCGTGTCAGGCTGCACACCCACACGGAGCCACGCTGCCGACCCACGTCGGCACTACCGAGGGCTTAGCAAAGCCTGGCATGGGAAACTTCGACTCCTCTCCCCTGCCTCCTCCTGCTGTTTTAAATGTGCTTGGGGAACGTGATGAATGGTGGGAAGAAAAGCAGTTTTGTCCTGCTGGTGGGTGGATTGTCATTGTGTCGGCACCTGGCTGGGGGGTCAGTCTCTGGTTGGGGTCCCAGCTGGTGTAAGCCAGGATTGCTCTGTGGCCTTCAGTGAAATGATGTGGCTTTACACTGGATTTATTTTTCAGGGTGGGTTTTTTTTTTAATCTCCTCCCTTCTTTATTTGAGAAAAATCTTCAAATTACCATATACCAAGCAGGCACTGTATAAAGGAGTTGAGAACATGGTACTAATCCAGGGGAAGACAGGCACTGTACAGTTGGGAGGGAGGGAGAGGTGAGCAGGGAGGCACTCACCATTCTTTATATTAAGGATAGACAGAACGATTCAAAGGTATCTAAGTTTGAGTGTATTGGCAATCATTATTTTGTACCACCTTAGAATTCGTTATTTAACCTTGAGTGTCTGTACTGAATATACCCTTCATATGACCACTATTCATAGAGGGATATTTAAATATATACCTATAATAGGTCCTGCAAAGACAGGTTTATTTATTATAGACCCTTAAAATACATACAAATAATTAAACACTTCGTTGCTTAGACAGTATGTTCTTTCATTTGCATGTTATTTACCTAATATTAAGTAAGGACTTATTACAAGCTCTCAAAACAGATGTATCCCTTATTGGGTAATTAATACTAATCTTGCAAACACATTAACAACACAGAGACAGTAACAGCTATCTTAGGAGCTGTTACAGTCCGTCTTGTAAATCCTGTCTTAGTGCGTGGATTAGTTTTGCTCCTTCAGAGATGCAAGAATCTACAGTGCCAGTCCTGATGCCGTGTCTGTAGGGATCCCGCCAGACTCTGAGGTTTTTGAATGCAGCTCAGACAGTACCTGGAATTGTATGCACATGTGTGTGAGTGAGAGAGACACACGCACAAAAACCACACCTGATATTTTGAAATACTTTGGTGTTTTCCACTGTATTTGGCTGGCATTAGGAATAAGAAAACTAAGCCTTTAATTTTTAAAAGTTAACAGAAAAAAAAATAATACCTCTTGCAAAAACTTTCTTTATTGAACAAATAGTATTCTTCAAGATTGGTTTTGTTGTTTTCCTGGTGGGGAGTTGTTTTGGTTTGTTTCTTTTAAAGTCTCAAAAGCCTTTAAGCATGATGTTTTCCCTCAGATATAAATGTGCTTTCTGGTTGTGACCTCCAGAAATCACTTCCATAAAGGGAGTGCTGATCGAAATGGTTGTAACCACGAGTTTACTGTAATAACTTGTGGAATACAGATGGTGCAGGAAGTGCAATGGCTTCATACACATTTACTCACGGCTTTTAAAATTACTTTTGTGCCTAGATAGTAGGCCCAACCTGCTTTATCTTCCATATGTGTATTTATATTTGGCCATCCACAAGAACTGTTATCCTGGCTGTGAGTAGGAAGTGAATGGTGTCACCTGCCAGCATTGCCTACGCTGGCGGTGCTGCACCCTCACAGTGCAACTTGCATTACCTGCTGTCTCCGCCAGCATTAAACCTCCCAGAGATGTAAGAACAGTTTTATGGGTGCAAAGAGGAGTGTTTTGGGTATGAGGCATGTTTACAATTCTAATTGGAATTAACAAAGGAAACAGACAGACTGTGCACACAAAAAGAAAAGCTACAGTGGCAGAGTATTGATTAACATTAAATGGATTCTGTTCATGTAACCAAATTATCTCCAAAGTAACCTAGGTCCTCATTCAAAGGCATGTAAAAGCTCAAGCCATTGTGAATCCAGAACCACCACCTGAGATCCAAAATACCAGGTGACTTCAAGCACTGCAGTAAATATTTGTATTTACAGTCCTGTTTGGTTCGAAACTTGGCTTATCAGATATTTGCTGGGACAAGAAACACTCTTATATTGATTGACTGTATACAGCATCTTCTGACATAGTCTGTCTTTAGAAATGAGTGTTCCTTCAATTCTCACACTCTCCTCTTTAGCTGCGCTGTCAGATCAGTGTTTGTAGTGGCACAGAAGGGGATACGCGACAGATAGTCCAACTTTCATTATACTGGCGCCCAGTGATGCAGGGGTGGATTTCAGTTCATCATGGGAGAGTTACTGTAATTGTCTCAGAGCTTCATTAGCTGTCAGTCCTCCCCTCTGTGTCTGACATGTCAAAACCCAGAGACAAGCTGCTAATTTCTTGTTGAAAGCAGCCACAGTCTCTAGAGCTTGAAAAGATATACAAGCTCCTTCCTTTTATGCTAACACACCTGACAAGTGCCAAGTGCTCTTACCTCTCAGTGAAATCTGAAATCAATAGGTTTTGTGGGTGCTCAGAGCTCTCAAGTGGCTCTTTTAAAGATAGAGACTGTGGTGCTTCAGCTGGGCTGGGTTTTAGGGGGTTCTTGGCATCCGTCTGTGACTGCAACGTGCATCCTGTTCGACCCTGAGCAAGTCACTTAATCTGCCTCCTCTTCTGCTTCTTGATCTCAAATGCAGCCCCTAGCATTTTGGACCTAGCAGATCTGTGGTGAAAATTAATTCCTGGATGCCAGTAATGTGTTCAGGTTTTATTATTTATTATTTTACAGAATATATGTCATGAATAATATTCAGTTCTTTAAGCTTTTCATATTGAGTTCTTCACACTGCATCAATCTTGACTCCACTTCCGGGCAAGATTTTAGTCCTACCCAGCCCATAGTCTTGTTTCCCCAAGATGGAAAGTGAAGAGCACGTGTTGGAACACAGCTGTGATGGGCAGTGTGTGTGGGTGCACTATGGGTTCATCTGCCCTGCAGCTGTAAGGTGAGACGCTGTGCTGCATCTTCAAGACATGCAGCACAGTTGGTCTTCTCCTGAAGCTTGACTTTCTCAAGTAGGTTTGAGGCACCTTAGCAGCTTTATTATTCCGGGCCTCAGTGGACCCAGCACAGTCCTTGGGGTGATTCAGTGAAGGCTGTGGGTTCTGCCTTCATGGTTGCCTTCAGCAGCAACATGATAAGCAGCAGCTTGTAGCACCATTGCACCCTCCCACACCGGGGATGACTAGAATGTGCAGTTGTCTTCCTTGTTTCCTAAACTAGTGCATGATTTTATAGCCCTTGAATCCTGCGCTGATCCCAGACAGGCATATGGATCTCTTGCGCTGTTACAGAGGAGGAAACCCTGAGAAACACTACATGTCTACAACCTAAGCAGAGCTGCTAGTGAATCTCAGCTCTCAGAACTGTATCTCTTCTTTCACTAAAGTAGGCCGTATGCAGCCATTTTGCATTTATAAAGAATTTTGATCGGTTTGGTATGGATGGCATTGGCCAGGAATATTGTCTAAACACACAGATGTCTGTGTAGTCCTTACCGTGATCGCCTTCTGCAATTTTGGAGCTATTTTTAGCTCTGCATTTGTACAGCAAGACCTTTTGGCATCTTTGTGGAACGGGAGCAGTGTCCTGATTTAGCACAGCTCTGTGGTACTGACATTGTATAACTGAAGGAAGGAAATAGCTCCCTCGGTATGTACTTTTACTGTAAGCGGCATAGGGATGTTTGTTGAGATTCATTGAGGAGTAGAGGCTGTAGGAAGTTGTGGAGTACTGTAGCTTTCCAGCAGAGGACAAGGGTACAGAGGCTCCAAGAGAAACAGGCAACCTTTTTAATTCTCATAATGCTTAGGCATCTTTGCTTCCAGGATGAGCAAAGCAGTAAATATCCAGCAAAGGATGTTGATTTGTATGCACAGCAATTGTTGGAATAAAAATCAGTTCAGACCCCAGTGACTCTTGCCAGCCCTTGTTATGGATGTAGAGATGTGAATGTGCAGAAAGTAAATAATACTTGCAGTGCAACTTAAAATTCAAGCTACCCATCAGATTGTAACTCCAACTAGATCATTCTCTTTTCCAGAAATGACTGGAAAGTTTCCATGGCAGGGGGGGTGTAGAGGCAGCACAGGAGCAGGACCTGTGGAACTGTGTTTGTGTGCAGAGCTCTATCGCCAGCCCCAAGATGCTGCTGGCATAACACGAAAACCTATTGCAGAGCAAAACAAAAGGAGAACTCTGTATCAGAGCGTAGATGCCAGTCTGGCATTAATAAAACAATAAATTAAATTAATAATTTATCCATAGCTGGTTTTACTTTTTTGGGTGGTTGGTTGGGTTTTTTTAAAACACCAGTAGAAGGATATTTCCATTCAAACCGAACTGGAGTGAAATTACTTCTACTATAGATAAAAACATATTCAGATGAGCGGCATGCTTTCCCCACAAAGCTAACTGCAATCCCAATTAACACTTCTCAAAACTGAATTTATTTTTTTCCCCCCTACTTCCTAATGAGGTTTTTTCCTCCCTGCTGTCTTGATACAAAGCTTTATGCCGTATGAGTGTGTTCATATGGTGCTTGAGTGCGTTATCTGACCTTGATTGGTGTTTTGGGAGCCAGTTAAATAGATTACATAGAGGTTACCTTGACAACTGTCTTTGCTGATTTAGCAATGCAGTTCATTCTTGGGCACAAGACTCTCAGCAACTGTGGAATTCCACTGACTTCATATTAATCATTAACACAATGTTCTGGGGAGGCTCTGCCGAGCTAGCAATAAGGACTGTATTGAAATTATTATTTTTTTTTAGCGGGTAAATGTTATAGACCAAGATATGTTTACAGTATGAAATGTTGTTCACAGTCATAAAATGAAAATATATGTTCCTGTTTATTTTTTCTCTCTCTTCTAGTTTCAACAATAATATTGGAATAATAAATCTCCTATCATGTCTGATGGGAAAAGATGGTCTTTTAAATGAAACTCTTTCCTTAACATTGATCTTGCACCATACCTTCTTTTAGATCCACGCTGTAACCTCGCAGGCATGACAGATAGTTAAATCCAGTGTGCAAAAGCTTCTGAGCCTGGGCTCTGATCTCTATTAACTTCAAGGAGATTGCTTCCGATTTACATCTGTGCTGCACGATGCTCAGAATATGGCCCTTTTCAAAAGGCGATTGAAGAAAAGACAGTCACTCCCTTTCTCAAAACTGTTTTCTGCAATTATTTACAAAAGCCTTAAACATTAAAGGTGGGGCATAATCAGGGCCTTGTGCTTTAAAATTAGTCTTTTCACTTTTAAGAACCTTGCTTTACCAGAATTTTTCAGGAGGATGTCAAGAGTCTGGGGCTGTATTTTGCAAGAGGTTGGGAACCTTGTGGGATTTAAAAGTTGGGTTTTATGCCCTAAATATGAAAGTGAATAATGTAGCCAGAGCAGGGGCCATGTCTCCTCCTGTTACGATATCCAGGGTATCTTGTAATGGCTTGCCTGCCCTTCCCGTTTCCATCAGCAGTGTCATACTGCCAGTCCAGCTGGGGTTTGGGTCAAAAATGCATATCTGTGCATACTAACCAACACGTAGAAAGTCAGCACAGAACACAGATGAGGTCTATGGCACAGGTGGATTTCACATGTAGAAGGACACGGTATGGGGGTTATGGGTAGACCTACCAGCTAAATATTTTTGCTAGTGCTGTCAGATCATGCCATGCTAAAATTTTTTTTTAACTGCCATCTTTAGGCTTCAGAGTTAGTCCATCACAAACAGGACAGTCACTTGTTCTTCCTGGAGCAGTTGTTCACAAACTCAGAACAATTGAGTTAATCACGGTGTCTTCAATTTGAAGTTAGTGTTTGCTTAGGTTGAGAAATACTTTCTTTCAACTGAAATTCTACTGAAGGATCATTTCCCCCAGATTTTCTCGTTCATTCTTTTAGCAGCTTGGTGCTGGGCCAGTACCACAGGCATGAGCCATGTTTGTCGTCTGGGGTGAGGTCAGTGCACACATTGCTGTGCCAGGCACTGCTGAGAGCTGACCGTGGAGCCTGTGGCCACCGCAGCTACTGAGGGTGTTTCATAGGTGTTTTCTGCAGAGAACACTAGAAATAATTGGAACCTGTCTCTCCAGCGGTGTCTGGGAATGGTCTCATACGCTGTCTGCGGTCAGGAAGGATCTTTCACTCACTCCCAACGCAGAGGACTCCACTTGAACACGCAAAAAGGCAGCTCTATCTAAACAGGTTTCAGATTTTTTGGAGGCAGGTATCTACTATCATTCCCTAAATGCCTAGTGAGACATTACAGTTGCCTTAGTTGTGATCCTAACTCTGTGTCTTCGATGCTGCCTTGGCATGCTGATAAGATTTGAGACAAAACATGGGATGCATCAGTGGAAGAGTCAGTAGGAGCTGGATTGTGTGGCTGAGTTACTGCACCCAAGTGCCAGTCTTCCCTGGTCCCCTCCAGCGTAGCTCTTCTGCATGCCAAACTCGGGATTTCTTAGCATAAAAATATACATGTCTGCAGCTGGAGCCTAATTTTGGACATGCACCAAAGTATCTCTGATACAGTATACTTAGATTTATTTTTTGCTGGTACAGGATCAGAATCAGTCTGAAGCAGGCTGGTGTGGCTTGCTGGAAGATTTTCAGAATACCCAAATCCTTCACTGCGAGCATGAACAGAATTGGATTCCTTAAGGAAAGGAGAAAAACTTTGTTACTAGAGATTTTAATCTGACACTTTAAAAGATAGTGAATGTTTTCAATATATGCTTCAGGGTGTTTCACAATTGGCAGGGGTGATTTATTTTGGAGGCCTGTAACCCTTCAAGAGTTCGAACATTAACACGCTCAGTGCCTCTGATTTTAACTTACAGGGTACAGATGATGGAGATTTCCTTGGCAGGGTTTCTCTCTTGTCACTGATGATACCTGGGCTTGAATATTGGGCACAGGGGTGCGCAGCGGCCAGCCACATGATATTGTTTCTCCTGGAGAAAGACATGGAATAGATGAAGTATAAACAGAGAGGAGGTTGGAGTACTGGGGTTGGGAGGTGTTTATTGCAACTAGGACAAGACATGGGTTTTATCAAAGGAACCCACAAGCATGAAGCATCTACATTTTGTATGAATGGAGTTTCCGAGTACCTTCAACTCCTTTGGAAATCCAGGGATCAGCAAGAACCTTGTTTTAGAACACGATCGGCTGCTGACTGCTTTTAGCCCAATGTCATTTTTACACCCGCGTACTCATTCCTGCAAACCATGACCTCATGTGATCAGAATCAAACCCATTGCTCCCCTCTGCCACTCTGATACTGCAGGAAGAGCAGGGAGGTATTTCTGTCTTTCATGATAATTAAATGTTTCCCTTGCTCCTAAGTGAATCTTCTTTGTAGCCCTGGTGGCCTTATGTACTGATAACTCATAGTTCAGGATTCACAGGAAAAAAGTTTTTCATAAATATCAAATTTCTACTGGTCACAATTTTAAGAAAATGTGATTTGATGCCAAGTATCTATGAGTATTCAAGCTTAATGACTACTCAAGACAAGCATCCGTGATAACATCTGGGTTGTATCTGTGCTTTAGCCATTTAACTGACCTGGTCAGGAGTTTCAAGGCAGTGTCCACCTGGGCCTGAGAACATTTTTCAGAGATTACTGGATGCAGTTTGAGGTCTACAGACCACATCCTGAGACTAATGGATGCTCGTAGCTTTTAAATTTCTGCAGAGGAACAAAAAATGAGAAACTTTCACAGCCTCAGATAGCACAGGAGCCACTCACTGACGGTCAGGAGGATATTTTAACTAAGTACTACAGAAAGGCTGTTAAATTACAAGGAACAGCAGTATGGTATATTCTCACAGGAGGCAGCCAAACTATCAGTACAGAAGTTATGCAAAATCATTAAATAAGGCTTTCTCCAGGCTGATGAAGAAAGTGGCTCTGGAACCTATTAATTTTTTTTTTCCCAGAGAATACTCCTGAGGTATTAGGGCATGGTTCCTAGCGGGCTTTGGACTGGAACAAAAGGCATGTTTAGATGCTGACACTGAAGGCTGCTCTAACTTCTGCTTGGGGACTGTCTAGCAATTAGCTTGGGATCAGGGGATTTCAAAAGTCACCTTTGCACCTCCTGTTTGGAGCTGCAGTGTGCAGTTTTATCTTGTATCCCAGATCACACCAGTGCAGGTGACTGGAGCCGTAATTTACTGTATTACTTTTCCTCCACACCAATAAATAGAAAACATTTTGTATCTTTTAGAGATTTATTCTTTTGAAATAACTCCAGAATTTAGGATTTGTACAATATTTGTCTGGGAGGAGACCACCTTTGGAGGCTGCTGCTGTTATATATGTTTTTCTAAAGGTCCGTAATGGAACAAGATAATTCCACCTGTGTGTCATCATTCAATGTAAGGGTGAAGTTGACAACAGATTGTGCAGGGAGATGAGCACTCTGGATCACTTCATATTAAAGTGAGATATATGTGTGTTATTTCCTTACATGTCACCTGGAAGGTTTCCCCTGAGTATTGCCAAGTCATGCAATTAACACTGCTGAGTTCCTCAAGAGAGTCCATGTTTCTGGTCTTCTGCCCATACGAAGACAGTGATTTCACCCCAGACTTGCTTCAGTATTGAGTAACAGTCAAGTGCAAGAAACTAAACTTGCATATGTGGCTGTACGGCAAAGGCTTTGCTAAAGCAAAGCAAAGCACCAGCTTAGGATAAAGAATAATTTCTCTGTCTTCCCTTTTTTTTTTTTTTTCATTTTTTTTAGGGAGAAGGGGGAAAATGGGAAAGAATTGTACTGTTAGGTTAGGGTTGTAATGCAGAACAACAAAGCTTGACTGTGATAATCTACAGAGTACCTGCCCTGAGGATAAACAAGCAGTTCACTTTTTAGTGCTTTCAAGTATGGTATGAGCAAAATAGCATGAGCAAAGCACTCTTTTGAACCTTATAGAAAAGGAGAAATGGAAACCTTAAGAACAAACAAAATGATATTTTATGTCCTGTGGTGGGTTTTGTTTAACAGAAGCTGCAGCATGCAAATCAAATTGATCAGAATCAACCATGTGGTTAGATCCAAGACAAGAAGCTGTTCTCCCAGTTTTTACCAGCCCATTCTTGAGCTTTATTTCATCTTCCATGTAATCCTGGGCTGCCCGGCAGCTTGCTGATGGCAGAAGCACTCTGTTTGCCTGGTGAAGCAGTCCTGCCTTTAGTCCCTCACAGCCTTTGTTTCACCCCGTTAAAGGTTCCAAATTCTGACCTGTGAATTAGCTCTGGGCTGGTATTTTTGGTCAGCATAGACCTGTTGTTGCTGAAAATTCATCCCCTGATCCTTTGGGCAGTGCCAGACTGTACAAACTGTGACTGTAATTTGGCTGATTGCTTTATTTTTCTGAGTTGACTGAACAGGACATGTTAAAGATCTGACTCTTTCACACCTGGTGTCCCATAAGCAGGGTGATTTTTCTAAAAAGCATTGCTGGTTGCTATTCTGTAATATCCTTTCCATGTCCTCCAGAACTTCCCAGCACCTCCTGTTCTTCACAGCCTGAATAACCACATTTTTAGACTCTGCTGTTCTAAAGTCTTCTCCTAGCCACCAGAAGTTTCACAACTAACATGCCGCACACCTATCACACGCTGCATGCCGATCATCCCGCTGACACACATGCAGGTTTTTTCCTCCCTCTTCTGGATTTCAGTCTGTTGTTCAAATGTGGTGTTGGTGAGACTCCAGGAACACCTCGTATGTTCTCTGTGCTGTGCACGATATCTTCCCCAGCCTTTGTGAATATGTTATTTGGGATAATCCTTCAAGGAAAACATTTCCCTTTCGAGTCTGGGACTTTGATCTCCAAGCACAAACACTGTGCAAATGGGCTTCTGCTAACTTTAATTTTACTTCAGATGATAAACTGATATATACTGAAATGAAAAAGAACAAGGAGAGCACACTGACACACCGAACAGGGGACTGTTACCCAAGAGCACATTGTTCATGGATAGCATAGCTACAGATAAGGTGGGCAAAGTGGATGGGGACACAAGCCTCAGAAGTTCACATCAGACTCAACCGTAACAACCGAGTCTAAGAAGCAGACAGGATTGCTGGTGTCCTGAGAGTTCTTGCTGACTACAGCCAGGCTCTGTCTTGATCCCACTGGAAGTCCTTAACAAAACTCCTATTTATTTCCATTGCTGCGCAAATTGGCTCATCTGATTAGTTCAAGATTTATTCGATAATCCTAGGAATAATAGAAACATCTATATGCAAAGAAAATGTGTGTTTATGATTCTCCTCTGGGTTCTATTTTCTCTGTAATCAAAGTCCCAGTTCCCACTTCATGATGAATCTAAGTCTTCAGTTCAGCTTCACTTCTGTTAGCACCATGGAGAAATCTCTGACAAGACAGATGTCTGCAGCCACCAGAAGCCTTAAATTGAACACCTAAAAATAGAAAGCTACAGAATTTATAAATATTTTTGCAAATCAACCTTTTATAACTACCCTCCTTTTGTAGCAGCGGTAGTTAGCATTGAAATCCAAGTATTTTTTAGCAAAAGAGAAAGCTGACCAAGCAGCCTAAGAAATTCTGCACAGTTCTGCAAATTGCAGGAGGCCCAGGGAAGGAAATCACTGCATGCCAAATTTTCCCACTGATTTCTATTGTCTCTACTTATCATATGTAGCATGAGGAATTCAATGTGGAGCACCGTATTGTCCCCACAATTCTTACCTAGCTAATAGCCTGATGATATTTTATGACTTTGCTTTCTCATTCAACATAATTTACTCCTGAGTTAGAAAATATGACTGTCCCCAGAGAAACATCCAGCCCTTTGTTCTCTTTGTTCACAAATTAGTTTGGAGAAGGATCGACTGGTAGTGCAGAAAGCCTGTATTAGATCTGCGAAGATCTCTTCCTATTCAGATCTGCTTTCTGTTGCTGGAGGCTACTTTTGATATTTATTTGGAATGAAATATTGTTCATCCCCTTAACAAAGAGATAGTTGGTTCCATTCAGTACTTCCATGAACCTCAGACAGTGTTTATATAGCGTGTATTCAAAACACGCCAGTTATTTCTTACCATCGTGGTGTTTCTCTGACCATGGGCTGGGTTTCTGTTTTAGCAGAGGGCTTCTGTTTTACCTGGTGTCTTTATTTATTCTTTTATATCTTTCTCTGTACAGTCATTTTCTAAACTGCGCAAGGAAATCTGATCATGAAGAGGAAGAACTGCAGAATTCTCCTGCAGTAAGTTCCTCCAGCTTTTCTTCCAGAGACTCATTCCTCCGCCCCTTTCTCACACCTCAGGTTGGGATGCCCCCGTGTAACTCCTCACAAAACCCAGCACTCCTTTCTCCACTTCCCTGACCCTTATGCAAGCTTTGCCATGGAGCCCATGAGTGAGTCACTGTGGATGATTTCCTTTTGTATCCAATGTCTCAGCAAAATACCTGGGGACTTCTGTGTATCCCACAATCCTTTCTCTCTCGTTTCTCATTGCTGCTGGAATGATCTGTGCCAGATAGGAACAAACTGGGGGGCCTCTTGTAAGTAGAAAGTTACTTGCCCATAGTCATTCCTACTTCCAGGAGGGGTCTTTGCTGTTTAATGTTGGCCTGTACTACTTTGAGAGGGAAGTCAAACCAGTACCAGCTTCTGGAGGAGGATCAAGTTCCGTGTACAGACCCCGCCTGCGTTGCTAACCAGGCTTCTCTAATTACATAGCCCGTCCTACGGAAGATTTCTTTTGCTGCTGTAAACTGTGCCAGCCCGGGTGATTTCCCTTCATAGCTGTTTTGGCAAAATGCTGCCTACGCAATGCTTTGTAGGTTAGACTGAACCCTTATGGGGAAGGGGGGTTGAACCAGGTGAATTCTTTCTATAGGCCCACTGTGAATATCAATGGAAATCTAACCTGGGTCATGGCAAAGCCTTTGGCTTAACTTGCAGGAGTGGGAAGATGAGGATGAAGGAAAGGGGCACCTCTACTGAACTTAAACCCTACACGCTGCAGACAGACAGCCCCGGCACATCTCAGTATGCCTAATCCAGCTCAGCAGCTCACATGAACATACCAACTATCACCAGAGAATGTGAACATTGACAGTACCTGTCCTTCCTCTGCCATGCATTGAAGTCATCACAGACAAGACATATTAGGTATTTTCTTATGTTCAAGCAGCCCATGGAAACTGTAGGGCCAGACGCTGCTGGAGATTAATGCCAGTGCACCTCTTCATGCTGGCTGACAGCCTGGTCTGCAGTTCACTAAGTGCTATTTATTATTTTATTTTGTTTGCTAGAGTGACAATAGAAATGACATTGATACACAGGTCAATTCAATCCTGCTGACATAGCCTCGGGGGGTTCTGTTTATTTTTTTATTTCTCCCCTCTCCCAAGAGAATCTCCTTTACAGCTTTATTTTTTGTTAATGTTTATTTAATAAGATCGTCACATTGGCAGTCTCATAAGCTTGTTATTTTATGTATCTCTCAATTTCTTTAGCTTTATTAATCATCATGGTATGAAGTTCCTAGCATGAAAAATGCACTGTAAGAATAAATAATCATTATTATCAAAGTGTGTTCATAAAAACAATCTGTGGGATTAAATCCTTATTAGCAGTATTATTAGTCATGATTATTATTATTATATATTAATTAATAGTAGCAAGATAGTGCAGCTTTCAGAATTATCTTTACTAAAGTCAGTTAAATATGAAGGTTTGAAATTTCAGTAGATGTAGTGGTTTAGGGCATGGTAGTGAGATTATAGTTAATACTATTTATTCAGTTCAGTACTTGCAAAGAGCTGATGATGTGCTCAGTGCAGTGCACAGCAGAGCTGGCTGCCTGAAACACACTTTAAGAACGGGAAAGGAAATAATTACATTACAATAGGGTGGGGGTTTTTTCTTAAATCTGGAATCGAGGAGTTCGCTGTTGTTATGGCTCTGCCACTTCCTGTGGCTATTACATTTTGTGCTTTATCATTTATTTAATCTCTCTCTGCCTCGCTGTATTGATGTGCATAAAGTATGGCACGTTAATTAATCTGTGTAAAGCATTTTGAACTGGAGGTACCACGTAAGATTGGAGCGGTTTTTACCGTACCTGCAAAGCAGCTCTAGTTTACATGGATCACCATGTATTTGGCTGTGTGTTTCCATAGGTGTGTTGACTGGTTAATGTAACTGCGAGATGACATGATGGGCAGATTGTGTACAGCATACTCCTCTCTTTTTCTTTTATCTGAAATGATACTATTACTCCTTCCCTTTGATGCAGTAACCCAGTCAAGCTTCAAGAGACATAGGATAAGAAAAGACTGACAAATAAAATATTGTTATGGCAGGTGTCATGAGATGGTGCTGTTATATAAAGTCTTCCAAGTTCTTTCTTTTCCCCCTGCCTTATTATGTGAGCAAACGTTCAGTCTTGGGAAGACATGCTGTGTTTGTAAATTTTCTTTTGCGAGGTTCTAGGTAGAGACAGTCAAATAAATAATTTGCTTTGTTGCCTCAGCCTCTGGATGGAGTTGTTCTGGAGGCAGTTGCTCCCCAACAGACGGGCATTAATCTTTGGCTAAAATTCCTGAACAAAGCCATTGCCCTGCTGTTGCCATCACTTTTCCAGGTCTAATTTTGCTTGGTGCCTTCCCTCTTTATGTCATGCCTCAAATTTAGCAACCCAGGTTTTTAAGAGCAAACACTCTGCGTTAGACACAGAAATCCAGCTTAGGCACAGACTCTGCCTGCAAAGCAGGAGGAAGGCTGGGTACTCAAAATGACAGTCCCAGGAGCCATCCCACTGAAGGGGTGTTAAGGAGGGAGTCAAGGGGGGATGTCCCAGGGGAGGACAGCCTTTCAGTCTGGCCTCTGAGGGCCAAGGGGTCACCTGGGATTCTGAAATTTCTCTTGAAGATAGGTACCCAAAAGAAGCTGACCCTCCCCTACCAAAACAGCATGTGGGAGAGACCATTTTTTCTTCTATTAATTGGGCATCTGCTAGTAAAAGGGAAGTGAAATGCCCCTCTGCCAACTCTGGCATATGGAATTACAATGTAGGTCTCCAGTATCGCAGAAAGGGCTCTGCCCACCAGGCTTGCTGAGTTCTGTGGGTTCTCTCAGCCTCTTCCAGTGACACTGCTCCAGTTTCCAGTGAAACACCAGCAGTTGAAAGAATTGATTGATTGAGATGTTGTGACTTTGTAATCTGCCATGTGAAAGATGTAATCACTGGTTTATGGGATCTTCCTCTCATAACCTTTCTGTCCTGAGAAGTGCCTGACACTTTAAAGAGATGGAAGGGATCTGGGTTGATATCCCCATCTGAGAGAGGCAGAGCAGGGTCTAAAATGGTGATCAACTAGATCACAGGCAAATACCGCAGCTCCTAGAACGTGTTTTTTAGTCCATGTTTTAAAAGTATCTACTAAAACAGTCCCTGTTGGTTAGTAAACTGGAGATCCTAAGGCCTGCTGTGTTGAGAAACCTGGTCTAGATTCATGTCATTAGTGTGCCATGGGGGGCTTGATGTGCAATGGCTGTAATGGCCCTTCCTCTAACAGTACTGGACATCTCCTGCACTTGGTGGCATTGTGTGGCATGCGAGCAGAGCAGCTGCTGAGCATGGCAGCTAGTCATTTGAGCAGCCTGGACTCTGTGGTTGGCTGCCCTCTTTAAAATGGGTACCAGTGGAGCAATCCATTGGCACCTGATGTTAGTTGGGAAAAAAACCTCCACACTTAAGTGATACAGTAGCAAAGTGCTTTTTGTAAATCTCTGGAATTAATAACTACAGCTATTTGAGAAGAGAAACAGTATCATTCATACTGAAAAATATTCTCTTCCCTCCCACAGGGGAAGCCTGTGTAGGTGTGGAGCTGTAGTCTGGGAAATTAAAAAATGCAAATTAAAAAATGCAAATGTAAAAGAGAGGCATTGCTCGCTGCAGTGCTCTAAGGGTTTTCTTGAATAGCAGCAAATTAAAGAAATGCTATGTAATCAAAGTTTATATCAAGCCTACGAAATAAAAGCAGCGTTATCTCTAAATATAGTGATAGTACTCTGCTCCTGATCTTTCCCATTGTGTACATATTACCAGTAAATTACAACGACACTGTATTATAGTTTTCAACAAGTCCTTGAAGAAAATGCACATTACCTTTTATATGCCACTTTATTCCACTGTATTAAAACATGATGATTAGGAAGGAGAGGGTAGTCGGGCTGCTACGTTTTTGAACCTGGTGCATTCAAGTTTCTTCACTCCGTTTCCCTGCGGTGCTCAGTACCAACCAGGGCTTCCCACCTGCAGCCCTTCACCGCCGACGGTCACGCAGTTCCGTCACATGACCCGCACCGGCTGTAGATAAGTTTAGATAGGTACTTTCTGCCTCTCACATCCCCTCTCGATGTATTCACATGTAGCCTCTATGCCCGCTTTGCTCAGCCTCACACCAACTTCATTTGTGATCTGTTTGCATCATTCCCCACGACAGGCCGACACGGGGCATCTGGGGACAGTGAATGCGTGTGCAGATGTTAACTGCTCTGCATTTCGAGGCGAGCACAGTGCGTTATAAAGAAGGGATACGTGTAAGGCAGGGAGTATGGTGTGATGGTATCCCTGCCCACGGTAACCAGATGTCTATCAGAATAATATGTTAAAAAACCTCTCCTAAATTCTATATTGATAATTAGAAATGGAGATTGACCTCCGTTATTGTCTGTGTCCCCTTGCCTTAAGCTGGCTTTCCAGATGGCTACGTAAGGACTTCCTGGCCTAAGGGTACCCTGGGCAATGGTTTAATAGCACAAGGAGTGGGCAGTGAGGCTGAGGAGGAGAGAGAATCAGGCAAGTGGTGCATCCTAGCAACATCCAGGTAACCTGTTGGTCTCCAAGGCAATATGTAACTGTTTTGAGAGTGATGAGATCGTTGCCAATGAAAATAGAAAATAAGCTATGATGGAAACTCATATTTATTTGATTGGTAATTACAAGGAGCCTCACTTCCTCCAGCAGAACCCAGGATATGTTGAGCATGACTAAGAACAGGGGTGCAGCCATAAACCGTGCAGCTGGGAATTCCACCAAAGGTAAGATAATGCTATTCAAGTTGTGATTCCCCTGTTTCAAAAAACTTGTGTTGCTTTGTGCTGTAACAACTCACAAGTTTCACTTTTTTTTAATAAATTTTCTTCTTGGTGATTCTTAGTCCTTTCTCTTTAGCAGACATTTGCACATGGCTCCTGCAGAGATTAGGCAGATAATAAAATAGGAATGAAAGTTTCGTGGAGCCTTTTTTCTGGGGAAACTTGGAACCACAGCAAGATGCAGAGCCTGGAAGTTGTAGAAAGTAGAGCAGAGTTGTATAAAAGCAGTGTGGGCCTTACACAAATGCTCGTGACCGGTGCGTTCTGATTTCTTTTGGCTGAAAAAGTGCCTGCAGCCTGTACACAGAATGCAGGTCTGTGGATCTGGCAGATTGAGCAAATGAAGACTTCAGCAGAATCTCTAGATACTTGAATAAACTAGGCCAAGCATGCCCAGGTAGATAGCCACTGAATACAATATTTTTTAGACCCTGATTTTAATTAAAATAAAGCATAACTACCCCATTGTGACACCACTACAGTTTACAGTTCTTTCTTCATTTATTTAATCAGTCAAAGCAGATAAATCAGCAACTAGAGCTCGCAAAGTCTCCTAGATTAAGAGATGAAACTCTGATAACCTTCACCAAATATGTTAATAAAACCAGAATTAGCAAAATTCCCCAAATACCTCTATGGATGAAAAATATTAAAGGGATTTGAAAACAGCTCTTAACAATAGTTGTGAATAGCATATATTTTTAATTTAATACTGTAATATGCTGCTTACTGTTCTTAGTCATTAGACAGTAGATATTTTAATAAAATTCAGGCCTGGATTGAGAGATCCTGCAGTGGGAAAACGGTGGTGTTTTCAGCAGCTGTTATCACTGTGATGTGGTGAGGTGAGCAAAGATTCCTCCAGGGCATCTTCTTGAGCTTTGTCTTGTCTTTCAATGACTTTCCCTTTCTCTTGGTCTGTCAAATAGTGGGGAGAAAGAACCCAAACCAAACAGAACGGCATTTGGGGTCCAAACCACTCACTGTTAGGACTGTGCAAGTCATTTATGGTGTGACATTTGCTACCTATGAGTGCCAGGGAGGTGAACTTCTCCAATCCCAAATCAATTACTTCAAAAGAATGTCATCACCACTGTTTCTTTACTCACTCACCACATCTCAACATGCTTTTGTAACTAGTTTAGCTCCGCTTCCAGAGCGGCAGGTTGTGAGAACAGAACTTAAGTGTTTCCAGGATCAGTATTCCAAACACTTCATGGTACAACGTATGAAACGCAGGTCTACCTCTCCTTTGACATTTTAATGCTAAATTGAGACGGCCACTCAAATTTTACAGTCATCAGTGTCTCTCTGTGGTGTGCATTTAGCAGCCTTGAAACTCTTCCAAATTGGCTGGCTTTAGCTGCCTAGAAGATTCCATTACTCTCAAATTCAAACACCATCATAAAAGCTGCTGTAACACCAGGGGTCCTGAAAAGGTCTTTGTCCAATTCACCTAACATTATCAGAGTGCTTGTAACTGGACATTTATGTTATAGTCCTAACTCTAGTCTATTTTTAATGTAACTGGCATTGGGAAAAGATGGTGAATGTCTCAAGGTCTTAAAAGAATCTAATGTGTCTTTTCTATTGGGTCTTCTGTTCTTTTCATGTTGTCTCTTGCTCCTGACGGCTGGAGTCAAGTTCTCCTACCAGTAGTTACTGTTTTTATGGCTGTCAATGTTAGCTGTTCGTCAGCCTTTAAAACTGCTAAAGAAGTTACTGAAGCCATTGTCATTTCCATGGGGCAAACCAGGCAAAACAAGTAGAGGTGTCAGGCTTGTCATGTTCAAACCAACTAAATCATACCTTCCTGCCCTGACATCATGGGAATTACCCATCTGTTTCCTGTATTTTAGTGCCTTGTTGATTTGAGGAGTGCCTTCCTCATGTTTCTGACTGAAAGTGATGTGCTGAAGCACATCAGCAGGCATTGAAGCAAGCTTGCAGCACCTATTTGGTGAAAGAATTGAAGGACTTTGGCCTCTAAAGCTATTAATCTTGTAACTTCCAAGCACAGAAATCAATAACATTTTGGGAAGTCAAATTGTTCATAAAGGAACTGTGGGTGGTGTCAGGGCAGAAAAAAACATGTACTGGAAAATCCAGAGAAATGTATGTATTTATTGGATACGGGGTGGCATGTATCAGAAATGTAACTAATATCTCTGGCTAGAAACCAACTAGGAATTTTTTCTAAAAGTCTGGTTGGCCAAGAAAAGGGGGAAACAGATCTAAAACTAGAAGAAGCAGGGTTGTAAGAAATAATAAAATAATCAAATGCAAATAGTAGCTAGAGCTGGAGTACAGTGTGTAACCTTTTCCTTCAAATGTGGATTGAAATCTTTCCAAATATCAATTAATCCCTAATCTACCATGCATTTTCTAGTTGCTTCCTGTGCATTATTAATGGACTGGTCACCCTGAGATGAAGGTAGGAAGTAAAAGCAATTAAATTCCTCTCCCACCCCTGCAGATACAATTGACCTGGAGGATGCAGCTACAAGTAAAAATGAAAAAGCTCCAAAAAAGAATAACATGCCCTTCTTGCCTGAGCCAGCCTGTATAGTTTTAAATGCAGCATGCAAGAGCAACAGCGAGCTCCCTTTATATAAAACATCGAATTCTAAGATGCAGGGCTGATCAAGGAAAAGAGCAGGTGCCCACTCTCTGCTGATTTTTCCTGGTGTTGTTCAGTAGCTGAATGAATACTTCAAGCCAGAACTCCAGACACTGATTCTTTTCTCAGTGTAGAAAAGAAAACCCCATCTGTCTCTTGAGAGGTATTGATCCCATTTGAATTCGAAGAAACAATTTTAACTTCATGTTTTTGTGCAGGGTGATGGCTACAGAATTCAGTAAGGCTTCTGACTGTATAACAAGGTTAACTCTGGCCTGAGAGGGATACAGTCATCCTAGCCTGCAATTACCATACAGATCAGTCAGCGAGGGTAACAAGGAGAGCTCTGTGGCTGCTGTTCGTTTCCACAGTGTTGTAATGCTGAGATGGAAGTTTATCCTTTTTGCTCTGTTCAGCATCATATTAAGCTAAAAGGAGCATCTTTCCAAATCACCCCGATGATCCTTCTATTTAGGAAGAGTCTCCTAGCTTAAGGACAGTTATGTTACCACACTGAAGGCAGGGAAGAAGGAGGAAAACGCAGACAGTGCTTTCATATCACAGGGAGGAAAAGGGGAAGGAGCGTGATGTGATTTTACTGATGTGGAGGGTCACTCCTGCATGTCTGTGAACGAAGCCCTCGGCTATACCCACCCTCTACATGCCTGGAAGCTTTTCCTTACTCTTTGTCCTCTCACTATGCCCATAAAGTCTGTGGGCACACACTAGCTCAGTTGAGTGGCAGGGAAAAGAGAGGGAAGGTAGAAGAAATTATAAAAAACATGAGTTAGATTTCCCCTTGAGCCTGAGATCTAGTGAGCCATCTGAGCCTTCTGATGACAAGGAGTCTCAGAGGAGTGGCAACAGGAACAGAACCAGTAAGAAGCAGAACCAGTTGCCCCATGGAGAACCAGATAATAAGTGTTCTTGAAACATTATTTTGCTGGTGATGAGGCAGGTTTTGACATCAATATCTCGTTCTCTGAATCTGTGCTGTGTCAGGTGAGTCAATAGCACACAATGCTGGCCCTTCTGGAAGATTCTTTGGTTGGGTTTAGAAATGAGCACCCAGGAGTTTGGCACAGAAGCCCAAGGTCTGCGTGCAAAGGAATGATTAAAGTAGGATCATTGCAGGAGGGGTAAATCTAGGAACTTAAGGGTTAGGAAGAGCAAAGTTTTAGAGTGGTCATGAGAATGGTCACAGGAGAGAGGAGGAGACTGAAGTCAGAAACAAAACCCCAAGAAGAGAAGAGCTAGGGGGTGGGGGAAAAGTGAAGGAATAAAGTTCCTGGAAAGATGCCATCCCAGGGCTCTGTTGAGCTGCTGGCTTTCTATAGTGTCATATTTATTTATTTTGCAACAGTTTACACCTTCTAGAAAAAGGCATTTTGAGTAACCAACTTTGGTTTCTCTTTTCCACCTTCTCTGTGTGCGTATTTTTTCAGAATAATTTATGATAGAAAGGGCAAGTTTTTACGAACAAATTAGTTTCTGCATGAAGACATCAATTACTTGGCCTCATTTCATGGGACTTCATTAGCTCTTTTGGGACATCCAGTAGACGTTGCCATTAAGATAAACAGTGAGTGAACCAGATAGGACTCTCCTTGACATGAAATCCTGATGCAGTCAGGAGAGGTCCATGAACAAGCGCTGACTCATCCCGAAAGGGTGAGTTGGGCTCACAGTGGAATAGAGCTTAGTGTGACTGGAATGGGAAACCCGAGGTGTTCGTTTTGCATTGTGATTAAGGATGGCATTGGAAACAAGGAGTACAGGAAGATGGGCTCAGACCATTAAACCACAGGCAGGGTGCGAACTGGTAATGTCAAAAAAAATATCCAAGCAAAATGATATTGGGCACTAAAACCTCTGCTCACATGGGAGCAAGACTGAAGTCTTGGGGGTTGGACCCGATGATTTCTTGAGGTCCCTTCTAACCCCTACGATTCTGTGATTTTGTGATTCTGTAAGAACAGAGAGTGTCCCCAGAGATGAGCTTTGGTCGATGCTGTGCCTTTTAACAAGACTGTTGTGCCTGGTTTTCTTAATGACATGAATTAAGGAGAGACCGTCAACTTTCAGTCTGAATTTCCATATGTTTGTCAAACTGAGTTTTAAAACCAATTTTCTTGCTCTTTTTCTTTTAAACGGGCAAAAAGAGATGGAGATCATACTATAATCACTTGCCAAAATTCCTTTTTTTAAAAATCAAATCTGTTTAATGTTCGAGAATCCTTTTTATGCATATAAAGTAGTGTTTCACTCCTCTATGATTTAAAACTGATTTTATTAATATTAGCAAAAATGTCCTCACAGACAGACTGAACTCTTGTGCTGTAATTCAAATCCCAGCTAATTATGGCTCAGCTGTAAAGTTATAACCCCTTGAAAAACAAGGTTTATAAGAGAAGTATTGACACAGTCTTAACTATAGCCATGTGAATGGAGCCACTGTAATATTGTTTGGAAATAGTGCTCTAAAAGGGAATCTTTTATGAAAAGAGATGCCAGCTGTTCACTTTGGAAACATTTATTTCATTGGCTCATGATAAAATTGGCTGTGGAAGATATTATTCTGAAACACAGCGACTTCTTAATTTCATTAAAACCTGAAGTCACTGAGAAAGACATGATGCCTTGGAGCTGTGAAAAAGGATTGTCACTGTGTCTTTTGCTGATAGTGTTTTTCAAGAAATATATGCATTTTCTTAGAATAATTCAGGCTGGACAGGTCCTCAGAAGGTCAGCTAGTACCTTCTGCTCAAAGCAAGAGAAAATACATGATACACCATTTTTATTTCATTTTTGGTACAAAGTTTTTTTTTTTTTTTAATGAAACATAAAAAAGGTTGCTTTTTTTTTTTTTTCCTTTTGGTAATAATTTGCCAGGCAAGAGCCACTTGCTTCAGTTTGAGGAGGCAGAAGTCTACAAGCATACCTAGAACTACCTGCCAACCTCAGCCAGGATACACAGTCCAGGATCACACATTAATAGCTGGCTTTAACCATAAGAACCCAAAACCTAGAGAGATACAAGTAAGAAAAAAAGAGAGAAACAGGGAGGAGTGTGTCCTGTTGACTGGCTCGTGATGATCTGCCTTTGGAGTCTTGCTTCTGAGTCAGAAAGGCTGCAGGGTCCGGGAATGAGATCCAGAATCTGGGAGTGCTGGCAGGAGAGGTACCACAGCTGAAATGCTGCTCCAGTGATATTCTTCGCTAGAGAACCTAACAGGAGAAAGCTGTCTGCCCTCAGTAATAAGATCTGGGGTGAGTCTCTTGTACATCAGGTGGAGCTTGTGCATCTCACAGCGTATGAAGTCCTGAAACTCTATCTTATTTATCCTATATTATATTCTGTACATCTTATATCCTATTATGGATCGTATTTTAATGATGCAATGCTCTTGGAGATGCAGAGGAGGAAAGAACTTCTGTTTACCTGAGTTATTTTACTTTAAAGTACAGTGCAGTGCTGACACAGATCCGCGTGTTCATTCCTTATTGCTACATCTTGTCCTTGAACAGTGCTGATGAACTTCTTGTACTGGCCAGTGTCTGCTGCTATTATTGACTGCAGTCTCTATCCTCTGCCATGTCATTGAACTTCCACTGCCATTGGCTTCATTAGCAATTATTGTTTTGGTGGAAAAAAAAAAAAATCGTACACCACATATTATGGGATGACCTGAGGCCATTATGGAACTGAACGTTCCCATAAGGATAATCTAGCCACAATATATCAAAGTGCTGAGAAAATATCTTTTGTCTCAGGTCATGTAACCAATGGGGCTGTTAAATGTTTTAAAAGCAGTTATATAACTGGCATTTAAAATGTTTTATTGAAAACCCTTAATGCTACTGTAACTAAAATGACCTTTAGGAGAGTAAAACACATCACACCTTAAAATGGGATTTGATTAAAAATATCCAATGTTGTAACGTGCTCATGGCTGTACATGCACCGTCCTGTCGTACCAACCACAGCAGCAGATGCACTAGCTCTGGCTTTTGAATGCTTAAATTTATAACCTACTTAACTTTACAAGGAATGATTGTTAGGAACTTTTAAACATTCCTTGCAATATCTGACATATGAGCACTTTATTACTGGTATTGTTTTATGAACAGGTGATATCTTTTAAGGCAGATGTTCCCAAACTGAGAGCATTTGATCTAGGGAGAGTTGTCTGATCAGAGGGTTCTCACTGGCTCCTCTTCCCATGCTATGATTAGATCTTTCCGAGAAACAAAAAATACATCCATTAATCTTTACAGTCGTAGAAGAAACCACAGAAATGCAAGAAAGTAGAGAGGTGGTTTTACATGCTAATGCAAGGCAAGATAGCCATGAAAGGTTTTTTTCTCTTAAGAGACTGCCTTTACTAGAAGCAATTTTAAAAGTCCCACAGAGCAGACTTACATGTAAAAATATATTAAATGTCATGTTACAAGTCATATACTGCTGATGTCTGGAGTTCTGAAACACAAAGCCATCTAAATAGTGAGAGTGGAAATGTTTTTGAACTCAGGATAACAAAGCTAGAAGTAGAACAGATACACAAGTGGGGGAAAGAAGAAAAAAAAAGATTCCCTGAATAACAATTGAAATGAGAGATACTTTTAAAAATAGAGAAATGCTCTGTCTGAGATTATGTGGCCCACTGAGAAACATAATCCTTTTCTCACTTTCAAGTGCTCTGAAGAGGGGTAGGTGGGAAAAAAACCCTACTCCAACCTGTGAGAGCAAAAATCTTTTTATCTTTCTACTTATTTACCTGTCTGCAGCTCTTTCCTCATAACTCCATGAGCACTGGTCATCCAGACAGATCATCATCCTCATTACTCTACAGCTAGGAAGTTGAGCCCTGTAGGAATAAAGCAAGGCATCCAGGATCACTGAGGAAGCCTGTGATAGATAGGATTGGGAGCTGAGTAGAGTCCTCAACACGTGCTTTCATCAAATAAATATTCTCCCCACCCCAAATTTCATTCCTGGTGCCTATGGAAATACATCACCCTTATTGAGCTGGTGTATGCAGGATGGGCAAGACTTCTGTTGTGTGTTCAGTTGTCTAGAGCAGGGCTTGGGATCCCAGAGGATGAATTTGTTAGCAAGGATGGTAATTTGCTGGTAAAGTGTTCTCAGGTGAACTGAGCAGGTGCGTGGCCCAAGCAGACATGCAGCTTTGAAAAATCCATAGGGAAACACTGGGAAAAGGTTTATCAGAGATGTCTTGGAAATAATGGACAGCTAACAGTTTTATGTTAAAAACCAGAACCACTTCTGTTCATACTCTCAGAAAGTCACCTCTGCCCCCACAGGCTTACAAGATACAGCCCCAAACCTTTAAACACCTTGGTGCAATTCTACTAATTGAACATTCAAGGCATTAATTTATCAACAACTGTGGCCAATGAGGGAGGGTTTTATAGAGAGGTGAGGCTGTCTTGGCTTGTTGTGTGCTGCTTGGGAAAGGTGCTGTAGGACTGCAATGGCAAGAGAAGGGCTGGATGAGAGGGGAGCCATCCACTGCATAGCTTGAGTCTGGAACCACAAAGAGGAAGGATGGAGAGCATGAGGTAAGAAACCTTGGTGAGGCGAGTCTTGAACTGAAAGTTGCTTGAGAAGGGAAATGATGTGGAGGTATCAAGTTGTTTCTTGTGGGCTGGTGTTTGACTGTGCAGGCTGTGGAGGTCAGTTGGATGAGGTGGAGTTGGTGCTGTTATTGCTGGAGCTGCTGCATGTACATACAAGGGGTTTGACCTTTGGAGCCACTGCAGTGCCTTAAGGAAAGTGTTTCCAAGTTGGGGGGTTAAGTGTCCTGTTAAACTTCTTTAAATAAAGATGTGAAGAAGACTCTAGCATTGGGGGGTGACAAAAGCTCTGGAAGTCAAACCCAACCAAGTAAGTTTGTGGGAGATTGAAAACAACTCCAGCTGTGAAGATTGTACTGAACAGTCAGGTCAGCAGTTGTGCTCGGTCACACCAGGGCTTGTCTGCCAGAGGGTTTGGTTTTGCAAAGTGAGAACAATAGAATCATGCATGCAAAAAGTGATTCTTTGTAGAGGAGAATGTTGTAGTCCCTTGACCAAGAGGAAGAGGTGTATGTAGAGAGCATGGACTAAGCTGATGCTTAAAATTGCTCTGTGTGAGCAAGAAATAGAGAAATGGAACAACCAGAAACAATAACATCCCTGAATAAACAGCTCTGGAGGTACTGGATAAAATAGCAGGCATAGTGGTGGTGGCTTCTATATGCTGCTGAGGTGCTGAGCCATGGTGGAGATAGCTGTTAGTAGTGTACCACTTGTTTTCCTGTCTTTGTGATCACACATGAGTAGTAACAACAAAACAGGAACAAAACAGATCTAAGTGATGTCACTGTGGGGCTGGGGAACCAGGAGGTTTCCCATGGAGCTCCTTCTAAAAGGAAAAAGTGAAAGAACTCAGAGAACAGTAAATCCTGGCAAATGTTTGCACACTGAACTTCACTCTGTGCCGTGCAGTTCAGTCCCCCTCTGCTACGGGGCCCTGGGGTGGAGCTGGCAATTAATCTGCAATTGCTTGGGAGGGAGCAGTTCACAGCTGAAGGGGCTCTGTGGATTATAAATTTAGCAAGCAAAATGGGAAGTCAGAGCGCTGGTAATAAAGGAAGTGCCAATAGTTAAAGCTATAATCATCAGAACTCTGGGGCAGATAATCGACACCTATATGGCAATTTTCAATTCAATAAATAAAGCTAACCGAGTTGCCTAACAACACCATTGAGCTGTGATTACAACTGGCAGCATTATGTAACTGTGGCAGCCAGGTGAAGCAGGGAAAATACAAAAAAAAAAAAAAAAAGAGGGAAATGCATATATATTTCCAGTCTTGGTTACTGAAGGAGTCTGGGGGATGGAGCCCTGTATTTGAAAGCTGTGGAGAGCATACTACAATCCATTTCGGATACTCCTCATCAACACCCTAGGGATCTGCACACACACACAAAAAAAATTAGACAAAGGCACTTTTTCTTTTTCCCCCCTACCATGGAACTGGCACCAGAACCATATTCTTTCCATGCTTTAAATAATGCAATCCAAGTGCGCTTAAAGAACCTGGAGGCATGGCTAACCTCAGCTCCAGCCACCAGTGTGGAATTTTGCACTGCAACGTTCACATGCTCAAATTTACCATAGCAACCTCCACATCACATTTAATACACAGAGACATCCCTCCTCTTGCCTGTTTAAAGAGCCCTTGTTAAGTGGTTTTGCTGTATTTTAGATGCCAAGATGTCGGTAAGATTGATGGAAGGGTGCACAATCAAACTTGCAAGGAGAGCCTAGCATCTAGCTCATTATGTAAGAGAATTAGCAAGGCAGTTCTTTTGACATGACAGTCCATTATGGCGGCTGTCAATCATACCTTAGCATATGCTTTTTTTGTCCTCTTCAGTGATTTTTTTTATTTTTTTTTTAAAAAAAAGGTTGTTCCACTCCTGTTCATCAATACAGCAGAGAGCAAACGCTTTGTGTGCCTGCACGGTAGCTGCTGCAGAGCTAGATGGGCAGTGCTGCCTCCACTGTAATCACTGGTAGAATGTGTTATTATGCGTGTGTAATCCTTACTCGTGTGGCTCTTTGTCCCAATTATATGTGCACAGAGGCTTGAATCTGCTATTGCTTCTTCTCCATCTAACAGTCTTGGCCCTTTCACATGAGGGAGTGGTGCTTAGACATTTTGGTGCACAAAGTCTGGGTTTGCTACCCGAGGAAGATCCATCTCGAAGGGCAGTTTTATTTATTCATCCTTCTTTCAGGAGAGGGAAGAAAAACTTGCACTAAGGGTTGTCTTGAAATGAAAGTGATACTGGAATAACAGCTTCGCCTCTACCATTTTTTGTAAGAATACTTGTGTATGATGAACAGGACTTAATGAACTGAGCCTGGGAGGTAGTTTGGTGGGGTTGCAGTTGGTAAGCAGGTAAACAGAGGCACAAAGAATCTCAAGCTTCTGAGTCTAGTTTGGTACACTTCTGGAAGTCTTTTACAACTGACCCATCTCCTGTCAGAAAGGAACTGAGATGGAAAGGAAACAACTTCTGAGAGAGGCTCCTTTCATCTCTGAAACAACATCTGAGTGGGGGGAGGGGGAACTAGAAGGACAGATTGCCTCTGAAAAATGAAGAAGTTCATCTGTAAAGCTGCATCTTGACTGGTGTGGTCGCTTGAGAGAGATGGTAACTGGCAGTAATGGATACTTGAGAGCCTGGGAAGTTAACACATATCAAACAATAGTGCATTTGCAAACATAGAATATGTATTGAGGTAGAATTATCTTTTCATGTTATTTTAAAAAGAAATTCTCTAGGAGGCAACTCTTGTAAATTGTAGCTATATTTGTGTTTGATTCACACATGTATGTCAAGCAGCACAGTGGAGACCGGATAAACACTTTACTAGATGTGGTTGTGGTTCATTTATGGTGCACACAGATAAGTTGGAAAAAGAAGCTTCATTGTTGCACCCACATTTTTCTACCACTCCTTAGTATCTCTTTCTTCTGCCCATGTAAAATGAGGATCTTCTGGGGCAACACAAAAAAAATAACTACTAATACAAAGCTGCACCAATGGGAAAGTGGTAGCATGTGTGTCCTAGTGAAGATGAACTTCCAGAAGGAGGTTAGTTCAGTGGGAAAAAACAAGGTTCAATGCAGAGAAATGCTTTATCATAGTTATCACTCTTATTAGGGTGAGTAGGAAAGTGGGATTGCATTTTAAGAGCAAGTGAGAAATCAAACATTTGGGAAGGTTTCTTCTAAAGTAAATGTTTTCTGGAAAGTTCTTTAAAGTATTCTTCAGTTTCTCTCCTTTTAGTTTATCTGGAAAAGAGCGATGTGACTATTTTAAATAATCCACTTGTAGCCTCGAGATAACCTAAACAGACTGCTACTTATCTTAGATAGCACTTAGATACACACCCTTGTATGTATACACACACCATATAACTGCAGATAAATTACACCCTCTGCCCCAAGGACCACACAGACTGGAGGTTAGTAGGTAGAAAGAGGCTCTCCTCCCCCCTACTCTGCCCTGGTGAGATCACACCTGGAATATTGTGTCCAGTTCTGGGCCCCTCAGTTCAAGAGGGACTTCTTGAAAGAGTCCAGCACAGGGCCATTAGGATGATTAAGGGGGTGGAACACCTTCCTTATGAGGACAGGCAGAGGGAGTTGGGTCTCTTTAGACTGGAGGGGACTGAGGGGTGACCTCATCGATGTCTATAAATATGTAAAGGCTGAATGTCAGAAGGATGGAGACAGGCTCTTCTCAGCAATGGCCAGTGACAGGACAAGGGGTGATGGGTGCAGGCTGGAGCACAGAGGCTCCATGTGAACATAAGAAAAAACTTTTTCATAGTGAGGGTGACAGAGCACTGGAACAGACTGCCCAGAGAGGCTGTGGAGTCTCCTTCTCTGGAGACATTCAAAACCTGGCTAGATGTGTTCTTGTGAGACCTAATCTAGGTGATCCTGCTGCGGCGGCGGGGTTGGACTAGATGATCTTTTGCGGTCCCTTCCAGCCCCTAATGTTCTGCGATTCTGTAAGGCTTCTGTCCGGGAAATTGCTGACTGAGTCAAATACACCTGCTCACATCCATTGGCAATGATTTCAAGTGGGTCCTCCAGAGCTGAGGCTCAAGAGACCTCCTAAAAGAACGGATCTTACACAATTGGTATCATAAGCATTTGCCTTGGTCTTTCTGTGCAATTGGATCAAGCATCATTGACTTTGTTGGTACTGCTGAGATGTGCAGTGGTGTGCAGATGTTTGCTTCTGAACTTTCTAATGTTCTTTTCCATTAAAAATCAATAGATGACGATGCCCTGAAGTACCAAACAGCAGCCTGTTCACATTATTCTAGCTGTTTGCAGGTTAGATTTTTTTCCCCCTTCTATGCTATCTTTTGATATTCCTTAAATAAAACCTTAACTTTTTGGGGGGCAAGTTGGGGATGAAGCTGAGGGATTAGAAATATACAACCTGTTAAGTAACTTGAAAGTTGCTTCGTTCTACTATTTAATCCTAGACCATCCAGGACTCTTCTCCTGATCTAGTCTGCAATGAAATCAATGGGAAGTATTCTATTAAATTCATTTGGCTTCAGATCAGATGCTGCCATTGAAAACCATAATATAAGCAGCCTGGTCTTTGTGATATCTACCATAATGGCACAGTGTGGTCCCAATCCTGCAGTCTTACTCTGGGAAAATCCCTATTGACTTCAATGAGAGGTCTCCTTAACTAAAGGTTTCACAATCAGGTAATGAGAAGCAATGAGCATACGCTGCCCTCTCTATTAGATCCTGTAGTCAGACTACTTCTGATAGGCTTCTATAAAGTGATTTTCTATGGCAATCTGTGCTTGCAGCAGCACCTGCTCTGTTAGTCTCTCAATTCTTCACTTAACAAACAGCTTGATACCACAGGTGAAAGATTCTGAAATGTTTTAATTAACTAGCTTGAGCACCGTTTGATTTCTGTCTCCCTAGATGTTTCAGAAACTCTGAACTGCTTGGTTCTGTGACTACCATCAAACGAGATTGAATGTATGAAACAGGCTTCTGTAAGAGGGAAAGGTGCTGAATTTGTACGGGGAAGTTTATATTGGGCCACTGTAAACAGTCTGTTTATGCAGCTTGTTATCACTGGGAGGTTTGACCAGCGATTATTTCTTGGGCTGCAAAAACAGCCCTAGAAATCATGGGCCAAATCTTGTATTGATCTTGGGACTTTTGGTTTGGGGCTCAGTTTGAGTTTTGGAGAATGAAATACAAGATCAATGAGAAGAGCAAAAAACCCCCACCTGGGTGATTTTAAACTATTCATTTTCCAGGCTCTCCTAGAACATGCATTTGGGGGGCTGGTGTTGTACAGAAGCCGTCAGTGCTCTTGGTCATACAATGAAATAATCACCAAAATGTTCTGGCCACATTAGCATAGCTCAGCTCAGCAGTTCGGTGTCATACACCTACTGCCACACAAACAGGGATCAAAGAAAGGCCATAAACCACAGCACCAGCAATCTTTCCGAGCCAGCCTGCGCCATGGGCTGCCGCACCCTGCCCCAGCTGTTCCCCACTGAGTGGAAGCGCTGGAGATAAGGGCTTGTTGTCTGAAGGCAAGAAAATAGGGTGCTCTCAAAAGGCTCAAAGTGGACCTGTATTTAGCAGGGGCATAATCTAGCAGGAGGAGCTATTACCTCTGAGAAGACTGGCTTATTTGCGTGTATTGGCATCCAAGTTACTTGCTTACAGGACTTGGTACTGGACATCTGGAAAAAATGTAGGGATGAGCAAGGAGGGAAAGCCAGCAGCTGTCTGTCGTGGCCAGTGGGAACTTTTTCCTTTAGTCCTGTCAAAATGGTGAAAATACACCTTTAGCAAAAAGGGAAAAGCTGTAATTCTCATGTAATAACTTGCCTCTGCACTCTGAAACATCAGCACGCTTATAAAGGGATGAAAGCATAACGACCTCACCAGTACAGCAGCAAAGCAGCAGCAGACCTCTGTGGTATCCAGGATCTAAACAGGACTTGGTCTGTACGGCCTGGCTTGTAAATGCTCTGTGCCTGGGAAGAAATACCCATTACTAACAAATCTGCGATAATCAGGGAAGTGCTGCTGGGGGGAGCGGGGAAAAAAAGGTTGTGGGTTTTTTTAAGCTAGGATTACAATACAGGTATCCTCACAGAATTATCCCTCTATTGTTCTGATGTCTTAATCCGCAGGATTTTTCCCCTCACGTGAAGCACAGTAAGCTCAATGAAGTGTTCTGTGCCCCGTTATGTCTTTTCATCGTTTCTGAGCAGAAGCCAATTTAAATAGTTAAAATCCATTTACGGGTAACATTCCTCACAAACCCTGCACCACTGAGACTATTTGTCTTTCTGAACTTGTGCTAGTGCTTGCTGCATTAGCAGTTTAATCAGGTTTGTTAATGAATAATGTTTCGCTTGCAAAGTATATCTTACGTGCATTAAGCTCTTAATTGTGGAGTTGCCACAAGCCCTGGATAAAAGGCAACGCGTACCAAAGAAGCAGGGGGATTCCCAATTGCAGCTGGGTTCCTGGTCCCCTTTGCCAATCTGTCGTAGCTGAGCTCTACTGGGTGCTGTGAGCAGGGAGGGCCATCACTTGCCTGGCTCCTCAGTGGGGCTGTGAGTAGCGGGGGCAAAAAAGGAGAATTTTTTTTATAGTGTGGGGTTTGTTGTTTTGGGAGGGTGGAGTTTTTGTGATTTGGAATAGGGAAGAGTACAGGGATGTTGACATGAAAATACCAATTTAACCTTGTAGAGTAGTTTCTGTGTTGCTGATGACTGAGGTGTTTTTCCCTACTGACATCGTTGTTCTAGCCCTGGAGTTTTACTTCTTATATGCCAAGGCTCAAGAGCAGAAATTAACTGAAAAATTGATGTAGATCTTCAGTTAATAGTCTTGGGCTGCTTCAGCCTGCTGTTTCTTAATGCCCAGTCCTTATTTTCCTTCATGTCTCTTGAGTGGATTTAACTTTAGCCGAATACACTTACAGTTGGGCATCGCAATCCTACAAACTGGGTAGTCTTTTTTTAACTAAAGCGCAAGCTAGCTTTTACATTCTGACTAACAATAAATCACAGCATTGTGTATGAAACTAGTCATTTAATTGCAACGTAGAACAGTGGGGCACAAGTAGGAAGTGAGGGGTTATTTCCCTTTGAAGTTAAACACTCCATTTCTCATTTTCTTATCATGTTTTCAGTTTCATGCCTTTTGAAATAACAGCCATTATATAAAACACTGGTTTGAACTATGTCACAGAAAACTGTGTGCCAAATTTTTTTTTTAAGCCCTGGAAGTACATATAAATGTAACTTGTTTCATATCATATCTGGTTTTGTGGGTTTTTTGGGAATACAAACTAGAATACCAAATCAGTGTTAGGCACTTGTTTAAGGACATAATGAAATCTAGAATTTGCCAAGTAGGAAATCGGGTCCTGAATCCAGATAGTAGCAATCAATTCCTTCCTCACTTTGGCACAATGCTTCTGCAATAATTTTAATAATTCATTTTCCTCCACAGTGATTTCGCTGTGTTTTTCCAGGGGAGACCAGTACGGTCTCAGGTTGGATTATCTGTAAGTGCCTTCCTTAAACCACCTTTTTCAATGCTGTGAATTGTAACTCTTACTGAGTTATTTTGAAATCTGTCCAACTTCAGAGAAACCAGACACACATGCCTCGTGGAGCGGTTTCAGAGGCTGTGTCCTCTGTGCTCTGTTGCTGTTGGGCTCTGACCTGGCAATCCCAGGAACTCGTGGGCTGCACTCATACCAGGGCACTGTCCCTTCCCTTGGGTGACACTTTGCATGGCTTGTCTGTAAGCAGAGGTGACGCAGTGTGAACATGGGGGACCACTCATGAAAGCCAGCACGGAGTTCTGCTACCAGAGCCCTTCCCCTCATCACCTTCGTTCCCTGTTTGTACCCCCTGGCAGCGGAGCCTGAGCACGTGGTGGGAGGCAGCAGGTAATGGCCACCCGCTCCTCAGTGTGACCAGAAACTGCCTACACACATCTCTGGCCAGCTTGGGAGGCAGTGGTCTCGGGTGAAAGGCGGTGCTGACAGCTGGGCCTCCTGGCAGTAGCACAAGATACTCACCCAGCTCCGTATTAAATGTTCCCCAATGCCTGCATTCGCCTGCTCACGCCTGCCCTTTCCCAGCTGATACTGGGAATTGCCCTGTTCAAGTGGTGCTAATTCGGGAGCACGGTGCTGGCATGCCAGCCTGGAGCTGTGAAACTCTCCCAGGGTTGGTTTTTTCCTCATTTTAAAAAATAAAATACTTCAGCCTCTCCTGCAGTGGCTTCGCAGGTCCAGCTTAGCCCACAGCACCGTGGTGGCACGGCTGCTTCCCAGGCAGGGCTGGAGCTTGGGGCCCTTCTCCTGCAAGGCTCTGCCACCAAGCGCTGCGTCCAGCTGGCAGGGGCCACCATCGGCGTGTCCCCGTGGCAGAGGTGAAGAGCAGCACTTGCTTGTGCAATCAGGCTCCTGCCGCAACGGGTGGCCGGGGCTGACGCTGTAACAATGTGCGCAGTGAGCGAGGCCGGGCACGGGGCCAGCACAGACCAGGGTCAAACGCACGCTGCAAACGTCACGGTTGCCGACTGCTCTTCTACTAGCCTTCAGTTCCTTCCTGGTTTTATTTATTCCTTGTGGTGAGCACCAGCTGAATGCTCCGTTTTATCCCTAGCAGGACAGGGCACACCCAGTGAGGAGAGTTCATCGGGGCTCCAGCCAAGACCGGAGTCTCTGCAGGGTTACTGTCAACAGTAGCTAGTGGGGCTCATTTGACTGGCAAAATACGAGGGGTAAAGCTTAAAGGAGGAGGAGAGCCAAACCTGGCAGCTCTTTCCAAAGCAGAACTAGGTAAAGCTTCTGTTTACTGGGTTATACCAGCTGCTGTAGCCCCTTCTTCCTAAGTGTCAAGGCACAAAAAGCAGAGTGGGGCTGGAAACCTGATCCTGTGTGTCTGCTGCTCTAGCACTGTGTTTTGGCTGTCAGAAGGGTGGAAGTTGTTAAAATTAAGGTATATGTGACTTTCATTGTGGGTGCTTCTCTGATGCTTACGTGTGGGCAGCTCACCCCGGCGTGCCCCCCGACTCCAAAGCTAACTTCTTTCTGGCTTGAGATTTCTGTGCAAGTTTCTCTGGCAGCTCTCCTAGCCACTGTAAGACTTTTATTTAGCACCCATCACTGTGTCAAAAGTCTTTTTAATCTTTTCCCTCCCTAATATGATCTGTACTTGTGAGGCTGCTGAGCAACCCCCACCCCAAGAAGTGTCAGGGTGTACCCCTCAGGTGACTCCCCTGCAGCCCCCATGGCATAGAAGAATATTTCGAAACGTTGCTAAGCTGACACCATTTCTCTGCAAGCTTGCCTTGCAGACTTGGAGGAAGCAATTGCTCCATCTTTGGCTCAGATAACTTCTGACACCACGTTATGTTTTATAAATACTCAAGAGGGAGGTTTTTCAGGATAGAAGGCACGCTACCTATTATTAAGTGCACAAGCCATCAGTGCTCTCGTTCTGCGCCAGCGTTTGGAAACCTCTGCAGCTTTACTTCAGTAGAACCAGGCTTTCATCTTTTTGGTAGGCACAGGATGCTCTCAGCAGTTCAGTGTGGTTATCAGCACAGTTACATCCACACCAAAATTATATGATTTAATCTCATAGTCGTGTTCCTGCTTGCAACTAGATACCTCATTCCTAATATTCCTTGGGTAGCTCTGGTATCTTTTTATGTACAGTCCTATTTCCTTTCTGGACTCAGCACTGAAATACGACCAGGTGCCAGGCTGTGGTGCCAAGGTATAAAGTGCATATGGAGAGCAGACCAGCTCATCAGTGCAGCAACCAGTACTATAGCCAAGAGTCTGTGTACAGATTGCATTTTTGTGGGGAGCAAACTATGCTATAAACACCCGAGAGAGAAAAATCCCAAGTCAGTGAGAATGCTGTTACATAAATAAAGTCATATTTATTCCTTTGGCTCAAGAAAATGTTGTGATTAAAACATTGAGGGAGATCAAAGAGGTGAAAAACTCCCCTAAATAAACCAGTAATAATTGGTGAGTCCAGCTTCCCTCTTATAAACTGGTCAGATTGGACAGAGCAAAATAAATCCTGAAGCCCTTCAGTAATCACAACTGAAATAACTAGCTGCAGAGCACACGGGAGGGGAGGCTATTCTTAGTCCTAACTAACAGACAAGTTGGCTAAAGACGTAGCTATAGCCGAACCACTGAGCAGCACTGAGTACAGTGAATGGTGCTGTAATTCATTTAAAGATGAAGCTTCTTATTTCCATGTGTTCTTAACAAAAGATCCAAGGAAAACCTGATTTTTTTGAATACTTTAGGAAGTGATCAAATTAAGTCTGACAGAATAGTGATATGTAAAATAATGAAAGTAAACCAAAAGGTGCATCAGGGAATTGTCAGACACCTTTCATCATAACAAAGCCAAAAGTCATGCAAGCTATGGAAAGATATTTATCTTTCAAGCAATGGAATTTTTTTTTTTTCTCTTCTTGGCAAGTTGCTCCCAGTCAGAGGAGTGGGAACCTCTCCTCCATCTGACTGCAGTGCTGGGTCTTGCTTGCACAAGATCTTACGACAAGTAAAGTTGCTCAGACTTCATACTCACAAAGTTGGATTTATTTTTCTTCAACACATGTGTAATGGATGGAACAGACTATTGGGACCATACTAGTAGTCAAGAAAGGACAATTAAATGCTAAGAAACAGGTCTCAAGCTTATCTACAGTGATACTAACTAGGATAAAAATCTTAAGAGAACTAAATGCTTACAAATCGTAACATTTGTAAGTGCTGACTGAGGAGACCCAAGGAAATACTTCCCTTTCCATAATTGGCCATTACAGCCACCCTTCCTCTGGCCCTCCATACCAGGCTACAGGGACAGCTGGAGTGATCCAGGATGGTGGTTCCTATCTTCCTGGAAGGTGTAGTCTGTGGTCAGCACCCCCCATTCTCTCTGAGATGTGACTACTGCTAATGTGCAACCCATTTTGGAGTTTCATCAGGCAATACAGGCAATATGTGTTTTCCCACTTCTTTTCCCCTGTTTTAAGTTCCTGCCTAGGTAACCTTGCTGAAAAACTTCCAGAATTACTGTGTGGATTGGTTGCTGGTCTGATGTTACACTCAATTAGCCACTGGCTGGCGTGAGCAAGGAGCGTTTGCGTGCATGTGTTGAAAGGCCAGGCTGTGGGCTCTGCAGAATGTAATTTCAAGAGGCATTCCAAGTTAGCCTGAAAAAATAAAAAATGTCTTGGCTATATTGGGAAACTACTTCGAGTGGTCTACTTTGGGCAGGGTCTCACTTCTGGAGTAGTCACCTGCCTTACTCCTGGACCAGCAGAGACTGCAGGAAGGACTGGCAGGAAAGCAGCTGTGGCTCTGAGCAAGTATGGTCCTCCTGGGTCAGCAATGAAACCTGTCATCTCCTGTCACAGAGAGGGGTCCTGTCAGGCTGCTTCCTCTGTGCTGCGAAACTCATCCTGGATACCTGTGTGGGAAAATGGAGGGTTGGATGATAGAACCAGTACAGAGCATCCACAGCTGGGGTGGGCGCCTACATCATGCACATCTAAGGAGCAGCTTCGTGCAGTGATGGAAACAGCTTGATATCCCCAGGAGTACCGTGATCCGTAACAAGTCTCCTGTACAATGGAGGCATTAAAAGTTGAAATCAGCTCACTCTTCTGTTGACAGATCTTTATGATCCTCTCACTGGAAACACCGAAGTCTGCAATTAAAATGAAAACAGGTTTAAGTAGTATACTTTTGTCTGTATTTTCCTTGGCTAGAGGCTGAAGTGAGTACAGTGTGCAAGTGTGATGCAATAAAAGAGGCTTCAAGAAAGAAAAGAGCAAGAGATGTGTATGTTACAGATGTAAATATCACCAGCAGAGCTGTGCTGCAGAATAAATTGAAAGGTTTATAATGGGTTTCTGTCAAGAGGTTGCATAATGGTTAGAAAGGAGATACATGGTTCAAATCCACAGTTCAAGTCTAGGAATGGCAGCAGATGGAAAAGTATTGATTTATATTAGCAACAGTAGGAAAATAAAGGAAATAATTGAGCTACTACAGCTAGTTCCATGTTAAAAGAACAGTGTTCACATTCTGGCTGCTTGATGCTACTGTAGTCACCCTGACACCCAGTAAAGATGCCTGTGTTTCCACCACTGATTTTCATCTTTGAGTTTTGCGGGGCAAATAATTTAACTCTAATAGCTATCAAAACTGAATTTAATGGCATTACTCTGTATTCAGCTAGGGCGACTGGAAGCAGAAATTTGTCTTAATAGGAAACAAAGCCAACCAAAAGCAATCTATGCATTTACCAGGTTCTGTCTAGTAGCACAGCTCTACTCAGCACTGGAGAATGGGGAAGATGCCAGTATAACCTCCTATATGCTGGTCAGTCTATACTGGCTGGCCCTGGATGCCTTAAAAACAATCATGAGATCACTTCAGTCTGTGCAACTGGAATGGAGATCGGGTGAAATGGAGAAGCACTGAAGCACAGCATCCCAAATACCCCCTGGTTCCCAGTTTAAATCCTTACTGAGATTGGGAAGGCATAGAAATACTTTCCACTTGGTTTTTATCCCCAGATTTTTACTGGTCATTTAAAGCAGAATCTGTTCCTTTGTGCCATGTGTGCTGGATCTAGCTTTGTAACAGGGTTTGTGTGTGACCTGTGTGGTGCTGCGGCTAGACCCAACAGTGTCCCTAGGGGGTCTGTGGCCCCTGGTCACCCACACTGGTTCCCTTCTGCACAGGCAGACCTCTGTCCTGTGAGATGAGGAGGGGCGATGTGGGGTGCTGGGTTTCCCCTTGACATAGGCAGCAAGACATCTGGGGAAGGAATCTGGAACAGGAACGTGCTCCTGTATCTTCCAGTTGAGCCTGTGGTGTAAGCACTGGGGAACATCTAAGCTAAAGAGCTGTGTGTGGAGTGACCTCCTGCTCTCTGCACTCCCACCCTCTCCATTCACTTCTTGCCTGTCTCTTCTGAGCAGAAATGCTGAGCTGCGGCGAGCCGGGTTCTGGTTTAATTGCACCTGCTGTTGCATTGCCCTCTGTTTCTTGGAGCTTGGTCAGAACTCATCTTGTGAGCACACCTGCCTGGAGAGGTGCACCTGAACTTAAGTCCTGACATAACTTAGTCCTGGACCAATAAAGATCTTGTAAATTAGGATTAGGACTTTAAATCTGATTTACAGATCATTCAGGAGCCAGCTAAGGATGTGAACTGTGTTTTGCAAAATGATGTATATTCATCCCTCTTTGCTGCACACTGAACCAGGAGATAGATACTGACTCCTCCAGCTGAATTTACGCTACAGTGGGGTACTTTTCTGGCAGAAGGAGCCACGAGTCCATGCTGGCGGAGTGAGGCCTGGAGGCCCTTGCTTGTATTCCTTTGGGAAGATCAGGCGTGCCCAGTGCTGGGGGTGCAGCTGACGTGTTCTGCCACCTTCCCACTGGTCCATCTGCCCTCCTAAGTGACAAGGCAGAGCAACAAGGATGAGTGGCATTTCTGGGAGGACCTAGGCTTCTTCCTCAAGGAGTACTAATAGTGGCTGCTGCAAGAGCAGATGGGGTTTGTAGGAACCCCAAGCTCCATCTGTTCACAGTAGACTCGATGAGCCCAAGATCCAGGGCACAGCTGAGCGCAGGGGCTAGCCCCGCATTGTGGGCTGGGGCTGAGGAACAAGTGGGTCAGAGCAGGAAGGTTAGAAGACAGGCAGTAAAGGCTGCTTTCTCTAGACAATAGCAGAAAACATTTTTTCGCTGCTCTTGAAACATACCTGTAGCAGAACCACACGTCTAGCAAAGCCATCTTCTAAATATGACTGGCAACCCTTTGAACAGCCTTATTTTACCTTCTCAGTTGCCTACAGTTGTGGCTGCACGGCACGAATCGGCTCGCTGACTGCCGTGTACAACCTTTTACTTAGTGGGTGGAGCTGGCACAGCAGCATTTGTAACCTCAGAAGCTTGAATAACCCAGTTTCTAAAATCATCACGCTCACCAGCCTATGCAAAGAACATATAATTAGAGCAGCCTCGACTATTTCTGTTGAAACAGCTCTTGCAGCTTCTTGTTAGTTCTGATAACAAGAATGTTGCTGCTTCTGCACTAATTGCTCTAACAATCTTCGGAGGGCTCAATCCTGCAGTTAGCACGTACAGTTCCTGCTGAGCATGCTGCTCTTACAGCAAGGGGACTGTCAGTCCTGGCGGGAACAGGGAGCAGTGGTGGCTGATGTTCCGCAGGATTTTCTTGCAGAGGAGGCTTTATGACTTGTTGTTGCTGCGCTTCTGTGTAACTGGCTCAGAGGAGTGCATGTGATTTCCATCAGGATCGCCACAGCTAACTTCTGCTGGTGTTTGAGTGCTCGGCTGTGATCTCAGGAGCAGTCCTTCTGTTCCATAAAAAAATAATTAAGCCCCTTTGGGGAAATTATGAGTTCATCTAAGATGGTATCCCTTTGGTGATGAACTCACCATTTCGTATGGGGAGAAGCTGCTAAAGCTACCTTAACTCTCTACTGCCTTTGACACATTTACTGTTCTCCAGGACGGGAATGTTTCTGCCAGATTTGGGCAGTGATTCTCAGTTGCCACCTGGTATTTCCACTTTGGGAGCATCAGGGTGTAGCTTGCCTCTCCGTGGCATACCTTTCTTGAGCTGCCCAGCCTCAGAGGCAGCTGCATTAGCAAGGGAGCTTATTTTCTCAGCCTCATCGTCTTGCCACTGCCACCTCAAACTATAGCTGGCCACGCGGAGAAGACAGTCGGCTACGTATCCTGACATGCTGAGGAGCATCAGAACTTGCCACACAAGAGGCAAAGCTTTGCTTTGTAGAGCTTTGGCTGATGTTGGTGCGGTCAGGCTAACACACCAGCGAGCCAGGATCTCGCCCGTGTAACATAGGTTAGAGCAGTGTATTTGAAATACTTTAACACAAATTTCTCAGTCGCTGCCTCTGGGGAATTTGCCTGATATGTTGCAATCATCTGGATATTTTAACAGAGTTTCAATAGGCTTGCGTCAAAATCATTTTGCCATCATCTTGACATAGTAATGTAGTCTCCAGTGACTGCAGTGACATTATTTTGCCATCATCTTGATATCATCTATTACAGCATTGTGGTCCCCGTGCTCTGGTGTTGCTGAGTGCTTTGCCTCATTATATTATTTTCATAAGCTTGCTCTGAAATTAGTGCAAAATAGCTGTGGTTTTGATGGCAAGTTACTTACATAGGGGGAGTTCCCTGAAATCAGAAAAGATATTTCAAGTATAGCGATCTGCTATTTTAAGAACACTCCAGATTTTTAACGTTATTCCTTTAAATGACCAAAATGTTTAATTCATACAAAACTGCCAGAAAAATGTTCACTTAGGAGGTAAATGATGTTTTACTCAGAGTTTGGCAGGAGCACTGAAAATTGGTTCCAAATTATGCTTTGTTCAATTCTCCATCATTAAAAGCAACATAAACTTACTTAATCTTTTTGGGGTACACTGGAGGAAACATTGCTTATTGCTGCTTGAAATAGGCACAGTGCTCTCCTGTTTGTGATTTGATGTTTGGGATCCAGTTTACTTTGAATAACCTCAGTCCTTGACTGTATCCCTTTAAGTCTTGATCGCAAACATATACAGGTTAATTCCAGAAATGGGTCATCTTGTTGAATTATCTTGGATGGGGAAAAGCTGGAGTTTGGGCTTAGCCTTGCCAGGTTTAGCTAAACCTGTCTTAAACTCAGCTAGTTTTTGTGGTTAAGATGAGCAGCTTCTTCTGTAGGATGGTTTGCCTGAGTAAGAAGTACATGCCTAAGTGCTTGAATAATCTGTGAGTGCAAGAGAGATGTAAAGATTCCCACTGACTTTAATGGCTTTAAAAGGGCTTCAGTAGCTTTACATCAGGCCCTCGGAGAGCCTCAACTTGTTAATATTTGTAGAAACAGGAGGAAACTTTAAGCTTGGTGCATCAGTCAGTGCACAACAGTAAGCCCCTGGCAATCCTGTAAGTACTGGAGTTTGAAACATGAGTATGGAAAATGCTGTGTGTGGTGTTTCCAGCTCTCTGTAAGCACTAGGAACGAGGAGGTATGGCGCTGACGTAACTGGAGAGCCAGCTGACATGGGACCTGATGCTAAATAGCAGTTCCTGTTTTGCAACCTTGCTGTAAATTGCTGTAGGGTCCCTGCTTCTTAGCACCCTGCCTTGGTGCTCCCACGTCCCTATTCCACTGGTCTCTTCCACCTTTGTAGTTAATCACATTTTCTAAGGAAAACAGCAGTTAAAAATAGGTATCCAGTGAAGGCATTAACCTTTTTTTCTTTTTTCCCATGCTTTCAAAGGAGGCCATCAGATTATAAACATGAAGTTGGAAAAAAGTGAGTTTGATTATCTCTTAATCAGGGGAAAAAAATAGCTGGGGTTTCTTTATTTTTTTGCTATTGATGTTACCCTCTCCAAAAGTACACACATAGCAGGAGTTTTAAAGTTTCAGCTTTTAAAGTGTGTTGTCTCACATTCCAGTACTGATCCTTGCAGCATTGTCTCTTGGTTGGCTGCCCTTTCATTTCTCTTCAATTACAGCTCCCTCAAAAGCCGTATAGAAAAAGATGCTAAAGAATAACGCAGGCCATTATTCTAGGCTTTCAGCGGTGATAGACTCCGCTATAGCAGACATTCAAATAATGACTGAGCTATCGCTTTCCTCGGAAGCTGCTCTAACAAAACGCCACCAACAAAATTCATGGAGTTAATGCTTAATTGTGACAAGTTATGGGATGATACGGAATTGGTTTTTGTTCAAAACTAGAATTACCTCGTGGTTCTGTTAGCTGTATTAAATCTTCATTAGTCCAAAAATGAGCTGAAATCAGGCCATTCATACACTGACATCTGCTGAGCTCGCAGATGAATAAAACTTTGTGCTTCCCCCCCTACATTCAGCGGGTTGGCAAACAAATAATTATTTTCTGTTTCTATTTTGTTCATACAAAGCCACCAAATCTTGGTGCAAATACACGCAATAGTAAATCTCCCATTGTCTCTAACCGGAGCTGTGTCTGGGTCCATCTATATGCGAGTTGTTAAGTTTGTCCTGAAAAAAGCTGCCCAGTAACCCTGTTAGTGTGCCAACAATCATAAATGTGGCCTATTTTATGGGGCGTGCTGGAGAGCCGCTAGTGCAAGGGAAGAAGTTACTGACAGAAGCAGCCGCTGTCCCCAGGATGAGAAAGCGGGCACGTCCATTAGCAATTCCTTTGTCGGTACGAGGAGCAGCTTATCTTCATAATGCAGCCAAGGGAAGTCTGAATTACTATCAGGAGAACAGGCGAGTAGCTACTACTATAAGCAGAGTGGGAGGAGGAAGAGAATGGGGGAGCAGGTTGCTGGGAGTCTCCGCTTGTGCAGGGAGTGAGAGGGGAGTTAGATGAAATGAGAAGAGGGTCAGTGTCAAAATGAGGATGTTTAATTAAGAGGCAGCAGTAGGGGAGCGAGTAGGGCAGGGGAAAGGGGGATGGAAGATCACATGAGATAAAGGAATTGTGGGGGAAAGTAACCAAGTCAAAAAGCTCAGGGGTCATCTTCTAATTCTCTGGGGTTTTGACAAGGAGAAGCATTACTTCTAGAAAAGAATCAGTGCTGTGTTTCAGCTGGTAGGAGGGTGGAGCCACAGGAGGGGGCATCTGAGAGGGCAAAGGGGGGACCCTGGGGAAAGGGACGGGGCTGTCGGAGGGGTGGAGAGGTTTTGTGTGAGGGACATTTCTTACATTTCAGTGTAGGTGAGTAATGGTAAACTTTCACAGTAGGGATGGGCAGGTAGAGAGCCCCTTTCCTGAAGGCAGGGAATGGCTTTTGCCAATCAAAGCTGCTGAGATGAGGGGTGCGAGGAGCAGCTCGGTGTGAAAGGAAAGGGGCTTTTGCTCCAGGCCCCCCAGCTGAAGCGCAGCATGGAGTCTTTAAAAAGGCCTCTGCCAGGCTCTGCTTGCACCCTTCATTTTAAAACAATGAATATAGTTACTCCTAATTTATTGTAGGGTTTTCAGAGCTGGCAGATCCCCAATGTTGTTTCTTCTCTCCTTGGATTAACCCAGCCAGTGCTCTCTGTGTTTCCCGGAGCTGCTGCCCGCGTTGTCCTGAATCCTGCAGCACCAGCTAAGCCAATCAATCACCCCCATCAGTGCTGGCACAGTGACACAAAATAGCATGGGCTGAAGCTGGGTCTGTAACCCAGCGAAGGGCTGGGTGGCACTGTGAAATCCTGAGCAGACACATCCTGCCAGCGCCTGTATCAGCGCCTCGGTCCCTGCTCCCTGTGTCTCTGGCTGTGTGCACACCATGTGCATTGTGGCTTTTCTCCTCCCGCTGCAAGTTTGAGAAACTTGGCCCGATATGCTAGAAAAAAATCATGTACCTAAACCAAGAGAATATTTAACATGTTGTCTTTATGCCTTAGACCCACTCCAGGCTAGGGCAGGATGGGGGAAGGGTTTGTGATTAAATAATTAGTTTAACATATTCTTAATGCACATTTTATTGGCATGTAACTAAGTGTTGGTAATTGAACGAAATATGTTGTGTAACAGAACACACCTTCTTTACAAGTGCCAGCCTAAGAAACGTATCAGTGCTTGTGCAGGAGCAGGATGTGAGAGTTCTTGTACCCACTGTACAATCCATTTACCAGCAGACAAGCTCTGTCTTCTTCCAACCCCCCTAATTCTGTTGTTACAACAATGTCAGCTCATACTGTGTGAGCTCTGACACTTTTAACTGTCTGATGTGTTGGCTTTCTGCAGCACCGTGTCTTCAGTGGGCAGAGAAGGGTTTGGCTGGGGCCTCAGTGGGTTGCTGGAATGTGAATGTCCTTGTGACTGAAAAGGAGATCAAGATTCTAGAGACAATGTTAATGAAAAAATCCAACTGTGTTGTCCAGCGTGCGCTGTGCATGGCTAGGTCTGGGTTTAAATGCGTGTGTCACGGGGACACGTTCATGGCGAGTGATGCGATGCAATGCCCCCCCCCGCCTGCGCCGTTACCGAGAGCTTGCGCAGATGCTCCCGAGCAGCGTGGAAGGCGCAGTGGGTAGGACACAGTCTGCTCTGTGAGACTGCAGCTTGGCCTCCAGCACTTCTGGATTTTAATGACAGCGTTTGGTACTTCGTGGTTCCCTCTGAAACGAGTCCTTAGCCAGAGCACAGTGTGTGGGTTACCTTTTCTCTGGAAATGCAGGGCGATGCATCGAGTAAAGCCCCTCTGTGGCCTTCAGAAGCACTTCCAGGCTGAGCACGCTGCGGTGGCCCCAAGCAGCAGCTGAGAAGAACTTGGAGCTGCAGCTTAGGAGGGAAAAGGCTGCCAATTTCACCCCCAGTCCAAGAAAGTGTTGCAATGTATATTCACGTACAGGAACGCCTGCCAGAGGGATTGCCTCTCTACTGGAGGTGAAGTGCCCGTGTTAGCGCGTGGCGGAGAGCGTGACACCGCAGGAGGGCTGGCATGGGGGTGGCTGTAGTGTAGTGTCTTGCATCCAGGCTGGGCTGCCGTTTCACCACACTGAATTATTCCTTCAAACTGGGCACAAAATAGTCCTAGTGAGGTGAAGTGGATTTGGAGAGGTCATTTGAGCCCATCTGCAACTTTACAAGTGTACTTTTGGTTAGTGTAAGTCCTGCATGCTCTTGAAAACTCCCAAGGAGAGGTAGGCTCTGCAACCTCCCCAGGCAATCTTTTCCAGTGCTTAACTAGCCATATTATTACTGAGTGTTTCCTAATGTTTAACCCAAATTTCCTGTGCTCCTGTTTAACCTGATACTTCTTATCCTATCCCCAGCGGATAGGGAAGACCACTTACTCCTTTCCTTTTTGTGTGCATCCGTATTACACAGCAGTCCTTCTCAGCCTTTTCCACAGACAAGATGCGAACATTTTGGCCAGTCCCTGCACCTTGTGTTTCCTGGACCTCCAGCTGCTCTCAGCCCTAGATCTCTTGGTTTGCTGCCTTTTTCTGAATCAGAAATGTGTTAGTCCAAACTGGATGTGCTGCTCCACCTGTTAAAACTATACTTGAAGCAGACATCCTCAGATGGGGCTGCTACCCCCTGTATGGCCCTCCTCAGTTTTACCACATGCAGAAAGTTAGTCAGTCTCTTCTGACCAACAAGGCTGCAGTAGAAATATTTCAAAAAAGTAAATTCAGGGCAGATGCCTGCAGAAATTTACTTAACAACATCCTTCTAGTTTGACAGGAATTTTGTAGGTGGAGGGGGACCATATTTTTTCCTAGCTCGCTTATGACCATGAGGAGGCTGATACTTGAAAGCTTTAATAAAGTTGAGATTTATCTACTGCTTCTCCCCTATTCCCACTGAAGGAAATTAAATTGGTTTAACAAATCTGTGTTTTTGACAAAGCCGTGCTAGCTGTTACTCATCTCCTTGTTATTTCCTGAGTGGTTACAAATAATTTGATTGTTTCCGTATTTTTCCAAAAACTGACCTTCACTCCCTGCTCTTTAATTCCCCATTACAATCTTTTCCCTCCCTGCAAGGAAATGCAATATGTGCCACTTTTCTGTCTTCTGGGCATTCACCCATCTTGCACAAGACCTAAAGGATAAATCACTAACATCTCTGAGATTGCTCCAGACAGTGCGGTAGGATACCTTAGGATGAATTGCATCTGACCCAGCCAATTTGAAAGATCTCATTTATCTAAGTACTATTTAATCTGTGCTTTCCTTGTTTTCACTTGTGTTTCCACCCCTTTGTCACTAGTGCTGTTTCCTGACCGATCTCATTTGACCTTTTTAGTAAGGATTGCAGTAAAAAAACCTTTAAGCACTCAACCTTTTCGACATCACCTGTCAATAACTTTCCCTGTCTTGTTCAACAGGGGGTTTTTTTCCCTCATCTTCCTCTTATTATAAAGTATGTTCACAGCACGTTTTCTTGTTATCCTCTCCGCACTGATGTGTTCCCTGTTCTCACTTGACCTTCCTGATTTGGGCCCTATGCTCCATCTCTCTTTTCCTTCATTCTGGTCGTCAGTAACCTGACCTAGGATCCACTGTTCACTCACTTGTGGTGTTTGAGGTCAGCAGGGAGTTCATGGCTTAGCTAAGGTGGTTTCTGGCAACACTTGTCATGGTTTTGGTGCCTTGGGATGATTTGTGCTTGTGTCTTTAGTACAACTATTTTAGGGACCTGTCAACTACTCCGCACGTATTCCCCGTGAGGTATTATTTACTGATCCTCTGAGCTTATCTAAGCTGTCTTCAAGTCTGTTGCTTGTATTTTGCTATTCTTTTTCCCCTCTAGGAGCTGAGTGTTTTCTCATTCTGTGGTAGCTATCACCCAAATTGCCTTCTGTTGTCATATTTCTAAACCTGTTTCTCCTGACTCTTAAAATCAAGAGTAAGGAGCTTTCCCTTCAGTTGCTTCGCGTTGGCAGCACGGAGTTTGTGTCCTGCGATACCCTGTGTCCCAGCAGGTATCTCCATTAGCCTCCCTGTCACGTGCCTCCATCGTCCTCAAGCCCAGTACACCGTATGTATGATTCATCTCGTCCTCCAAAAGAAGTGGCTCTGTCCATCTGTTCTCTGCGGCTTTACTCTGGACAGCCCCCCACACCCCCATTGTGACAGCACCTGCATTCACTCCCCCCGTAGCTATCAGCTAGGGATTTTCAAGTGGCTCATCTCTCTACACGTTACACAGCAAAGTGAGGGTGCCTATGGACAGCCTTTCTTCCCTCTTCTCCCTGAACAAACTGTACCACCTATATTAATATTCCAGTCATGTGAATTATCCCAATGAGTTTCTCCTGCCAAATAATTCATAATTTTGAGCACGTATTAAAACTTCCAAGTCCTCCTGTTTATTCCATGTATTTCTTGCATAAGTTCTCGTGATTACTCTTGTGATGGCACCCAGCATACATCAGGAGTAGCTCTGTGAAGTCAGCGGGTCGTATTTTGCTGTCGCTTACATGAACGTCAATCCAAATGACTCTACTGATTGGCAAGAAGTTATTTCAGATTTCCTTGTGTGAGGGTAAAGGAAGAATCTAGCCCATTGAAATGAATTCTGTGTGAAATAGGTCTAGCCCAGGAGGATTAAGCATGTTTCTCTAATTGCTAGATGTGTTATATTGTATGTAATCAGTGTAGTGGCAATAAAATACGAATGCCACACCCAGAATATTTCATCACCAAGCTTTTGAGATCCTATAATTGTCCTTCTCTTGTTACTGCGCTCACTTTAATAAGGTGCAGGGCTTTACATAATTGGGAAAATAAATTAAAAAAAAAATAGAGAGCTGCAGCTCTCTGGTACGCGTGCAAGCAGACTGTACCACGTAGTTTGTGCTACAGCAAAGCAGCAGAATGTGAGGTAGAAAAAGTCGGCTTTTGAGGTTTTATTACTTTTTGCTTTGTGATGACTGGCTTCGAGCCCACACATTTCTTGAATACACAATAGGGAGTTGGGCAAGACTGCAGAAATAAATTTTATTAACACACACAATCACTGCAGCACCAGACAGAATAATCTCCTTTAGTCTCCTCTAGCTGGCAGAGTCCTCTTTGTACCAGGTCAAGTCAATTAGCAGTATAATGTACGACAGGTTTTATTTAAAAAGGGTTTAATTAAAGTTTTGTTACAAAGCTCATACAAACTAACAATCTGTCTTTTAGGGATATGTATTATCTAGAAATTGATTTTAACTTAAACACTAATTTATAGACTGTCCCCTTTAATAAGTATAATTCCTTAGAAGATATTAAGGTCCTCCTGCCCCAAATAAATTCAGGTCCTGATTCAGCAAAACACCTAATTACTAAGGACTTCAATGAGGCCACTCATGCACTAAAAGCTGAAGGTGTGCTTCAGCACTTTGCTGAATTGGGGCCTTACTGTGTAACTACTGCCCCGATTACACGCGTTGTTCAGCTCAGCCAGGCTGTTACTGGGAAAGAGGTTTAAAAACATTAGCGATGTCTTTAAAATATCTCATACAGGCTGTTAAAGATGGGGCCATGCCCTTCTGCTAGATATAGGTGGTCTTTCCCTAGCCCTGGCACCTTCTCAGTTCTTGCATCTAAACACAGTAATTGACCTGTGTTAGCTGCGTGTATACTTTCCCCAAAAAATATTGACCCCACAAATCCTTTTGTTTCCCCTCTCCACTGAAGAGCAAAGGTTGCCTCTCCCGCAGCCGCCGGGAAGCATCGCTGCATCAGCCGAACTGGAGCGATGTCGCTTTCTGCCAGCTGAGGATTGTGCCCCAAAAGTTCATTTAAGTAGACCTTTCTTACAGAAAACGAGCGATGTTATTCTACTGACTGCTTGCTACAAGCTTTCACTTTATTCTAATCCCTGTGGAATAATAATACCCTCCCTCCCCAAAGCCAAAGAATATATCCAGTTTCAGGGTAACTTACAATTCATCGTTGTATACGCCTTTATCTTCTTCACAAGCTATAGGATTTAGAATAAGAAATGGGTGGGTAGAAAGGCTTTCTCCATAGAAAAGACTCCAGGTGTTTTCCTGGCTCTTTCCTGGCTGGTGGCGTTATGTTGCATCAAAACCTCTGGGTAACTAATTTCCTCAATGGCCAGGGAGGCAGGTAAACTGGGTCCTGTAATCAGCCTTGGAGACACCACAGAATTCACCATGTTTCTAGCATGGACCCTGCTGGGGCAGCCAAAATGGGCTGGTCGGATGCTTTCCCAGTGCTGGGAATGACAATGCAGCAGCACTGGTTTTGTCAGCTCACAGGTGTGAATCCACAGCAATGGCCAGAGACACCAAAAAGCCTTAGGAAGCATCTGTGTTCTCTTCACAGCGTATTTACGAAAGTTGTGCCTTTTTGTTGTAATGCTTATCACCGAAGCAAAGCCCCCTCATTTTTTATTTTCACATTTTAAATCTCTGAGACACACAGAACAGTGGGCCAGAATTTGCTTTGATTAATCTTCAATCTGGTTCGACTCTGTTCTTCCCCATGGTATAAATCTAGAGTGCAGCTGGCAGGGGGTTGTATGCTTTACAAAAAAACCCAAAAGAAGTCTCAGCACCAAAACATTCAAAGGAGCAACCTTGTGTTGCCTGCTTCTAAATCTGAGTAGTCTGAAAACCAAAATATAATTCAAAATACTGCTTTTTGTGCCACCTTAAGCCAGAGCCCGACAGTGTTGAGGCAGGGAAGGCAGGTACATGTTTGGAATGTGTGACAGAATAAAAAGGGGGGGAGGGTGTGAGCAGAGGGAGAAACAAGTGAGTTCAGAAAACTTGTAGGAAGGAATAGAGAAGAGCTTGACTAGAGAAATAAATTCAGCGGGACGAGTCCTGTGCTGACGGCTGCTGTTGCAGATCCCTGATTTCAGTGAAGCTGCTCGGGCTGTTTTGCCTGGATGGCCCTACTTGTTTCAGCATAGCTGTTGGGTGGGGAGGCTAGGCCCTGATGCGCATCACAGGCTGCCTGCTAGCTAGAAGAACAGGCTTGCTCATTTAAAACTGAATCAGGCTTTGAGCTTACGTCTGCAGCAAAGAAGAATTAAGAGTGAAGTGGTTCCCAAAAGAAACCCAAAGCAATCCGATAGATTCTCAAACCAAGCTCTTTGTGATTTGTCCAGGATTGGTGCCCGGTCATCTTGCAAGTTAAATGTGTGCTGGCCACAGCCTATTTTACAAAAACTGAGAGGACCCATGGTTTGTTCTGCCAGCTGTGGTGTGGGGTTCTGCAGGAATAACCCCCGGGCTCCAGTGTACCGGGCGGCACAAGGCACAGCCTGTGCTGCTAACGGAGCTTACAAGGCCGAGGGAGGCCTGACCCCAGCAATTAAACAGAAATATTTTCGTTGATGGGGTTGCTTCTTGGCCAGTCAGGAAGCACGGGGTATTTTTACTTGCCGTTTTACAAGTATAAGTCTATGTGTGACTGGGAGAGACCAGTATTTAAGGACTCGAGCACTGTTTTCCTGGCTCAGGTGTGTGCTGGGAGTGGTGTGGTGGCCGTGTCCGAATGCGTGCAAACCCCTGCAAGTGTGAGCACTGAGGACTGCTTGAGGGTGATGGTCTGCAGCAGCAAGAGAGAGGGGCAGGGTGTCAGGCCTTACCTGCTGCGTAAGCTGCTGCCTGGTGTTGCAAGACACAGAGCCCTCGCCCGTGCCAGGTGACAAAGCATTCAGGGACAGCAGTAACTCTTAAGGTCCCTCAATCTCCACAAAGACACTTGCAGGTTTAAAGTGAAGGGTGTTTTTAGAAGCATGATTGTGTTTGGGGCCAAGTTGATCAGCATTTTATGAGTTCAAGCCCAGAACTGTAAAGCAGAATAAACCCAGGCCTCCGTGTGCCAGAGCCTAACGCATTAGCCCACTCTTTCATCCACCCCTTCCTTCCCTCCCCTCCAGAAACAGTCTCGCCCAATTTTACTGTACCGTAATGGAAAATAGGAACCAGAACATGCTCGGGCCTCCTCTACCAATATTTTTACTGTCCAAATATGTCCCACAGAGCTCTTCACCAAGTGGTTTTGCTGCTTCTCTGTCCAAGTACCCATGTGGGATAAAATATAAACAGCATTAATCCTAAAAGACAAAATGCAGCAGAAGAAAGGGTTGCAATGAGGAAATTAAAATATCTGCAAATGAATTTAGCTAGCATCCACCATCCTTTTAACATTTGGACTGATCTTCCCCTGGAAAAAAAAAAAAATTAAGGTCAACACACAAACTTCCTCTGCTTCCTGGAATTCTTACATATTTTCGCTATGATAACATGATTTGTGTGTGTGTAAATGCAAGGGGAGAGGCAGCCGAAAGCTGGCGGAGAGCCCCCTCCCCCTCGGGTCCTGGGAGAATGCCTGAAGCATGAGCTCAGCTGGTCAGGCTCCGCGCATGGTGTCATACACTTCCACAAGCAAATTCGCAGTGACATTAAGAAAAGAAGATCTGGGGCCCTCGTCTCTGAAGTGTTCACAGTGTCCACGAGACAGCTCCTACATAAAGGGCTGTTTATTTGTTCAATTATCAAATTCTTACCCGGGGAGGAGGTTGAAAATATCTGAGTGGTCCTGGGGTTTTCTTTGGTGTGTTCACAAAACCGTGGGGTTTTTTGGTTAGTTTTCTCTGACAGAAACCTGGGTTTTTGCATTTCTGCTACCCCCCCCACCCCCCCTTCCTGCATATAGAAATACCCTTGGAAAAAAAAAACAGTGGCCCACAATTAGCCATTAATTAAGTCTTTTACGGGTTTAAAATAAATACTTGATGAAAGCCTAGGAAGAGGATCTCAGCACAAAGCATGTCTGTACGACATGGTGTGCTTCTGAGAAACAGAATTTAAATGATTTGCATATGGCCACCTAAATATTTAATGGTTTTGCAGTTTAGGAAAGCAGGCGTAAAACTGCTGTGCGTGTCCATGATCTTATCTTGCTCGGCCAGCTACGTTGGGTCAAATGTGTTGTTATTTTTGGGGCCCGATCCTGGAATTTCAGAAGCCGTCGGAGCACTTGGCACCATTTTAAACCAAGGCTCCTCTCTGGTGATTTCTGTGCCCGCGGCCGAGGGTAGCACACGCTCGGGTTTCTAAAGCTGCCAGGGCGTTTTGAGACTCTCTAAGCCAAAACCTGACAGCGTTGTTCCCTTCACAAAGAAGTTTCACACCAGTGTCGTATCAGTTCTCAAGCTGCCTCACAGCCCCCTCTTTCTTCCCCCCCCGTCCCCATCCCCCCACCGTGGCCCGCTATGTACACACTCCCAAACTCAGCTAAGCATTTTGTGAGTGTGCAGGGCTGAATGCACATTCACAGGAAACAAAACCGTGAGATACTTTCAAAAATGCAGACACATAAAACACTTCGAGACGGCTCCAGGCAGGTGCAGAGTTTATGCTTCAGATGCCTGTCCCGTTTTGCAGCGCGGGACGGGGGCATTCTGATGAGACCGCTCGCGGGGGCCGCAGTAAAATATTAACCGAACAGAGAAGTTAAATAAAAAGAAGCAGCTCTTCCCAGTGGAATTGGAGCATTCTCTCCTCTTCGCATTCTTTTGAGCTCATTCATTCCTTTGAGCTGCAATAACAAGTCAGCTATTTGTATATGGTGAGGCTTGTAATGGAGAAGAGGGAGAGATTTGCTCAGAAGCAAACTCCCGTCTTGCTGCACTCCTTGCAGCGATCGCTGCGCTGCTTCTCCAGCCACAGACAGATTTCTTCCCTGTCCCACTCCCAGGCTGCCTCACTTTTTGGCACAGACCACCTTTTGGTCCCTGTGATTTAGAGACCAGGTCTCCCATCATGAACACGCGTCCAAATAACCGACGTTATTAGAGCCCTCGCTCCAAGTTATTCCATCAACTACATGCTGGGGCTGAGGAGGCCAATAGCCCTGGAGATTCTTAATGTCATACAGAGTTGGGTTTTGCTGGCCCAAAATTTTCCTGGTCACCCAAAAATTCCTGTTGACACTAATGGGAGTTGCAGGTGCTTGAAAACCTCACAGATATACGGATCGGTTCATTCATCATTCAGCTGCAGCCTTGTCTGGACAGGAAGACGGTAACCTTTAAAGAGCAACACTTCACAACCATTAAGCAACTAATATTTTATGCGTTTGTATCACAGTTGGCTCCAAAGCCAACCTTGGCAAGTGTCTGGGGGTTTCTCTTGAGAGTCATTTTGCCTGTTTATACTGCTGTTCTGTTTAAGGTGTTTAAGGGTTGTTTCCCTGATCCTTCTTCATTAGAGGTAATTGAATAGTTTAAAAGCTCGATCATTGTTTGGCTGAGTCTTGCAGTCAACAACCCACTCACTGAATAATCACTCGCAAGATAGGGAGGCACAGAAAGGTAGGTTTATGACTATTTTCTAGCATTCAGAACATCTTCAAAGTGCTTGGCAGGTCACTAATTCTGCTTTTATAAACAGCTGCAGATTCAGATCTTGCCGAAATGCAGAAAGCTTCCTGTAGATTCCCCATGATTTGAGTTTCCCTACTACTTCACCTGGGCAAAAACATCCTTCGCACAGGCTCCTCACTTGGGGGGCAAAAAATTCCCTCCATTGCTTTGCAAATAATCTTGGTGCAAGCCCAGGTGCCAGCCCCTTCCTGCAGGCTTCAGAGCAGTGCTGCCTTCTTTCTGTGCTAAGAAATTCCCTTTCACCACCCCCAGTGAGACAGAGTTTACCTTCTGCCTGAGGCAGAGCTGCATCTCAGCCGTGCCAATTATAAAAGATGCCTCCCAAACGTGTATTCCTGGTTTCCAGAGTGACTCTGAGGTGCTACCACACCTATCTTTCGAGTGGCTAAAAGTTACTGAGAGGCAGTGTGGTCACAGGGAGTTGCATACCGTGGTGATGAGCGTAACATGAATTGCTAACTAGACGGTCAGGGATACTTGGATTCTCAACCCAGAATCCTAAACTGGCCGAGGTAAAACTCTCTTTTTGTGGGTGAATTGCTGTCCAGCTCTTTGCATTGCCAGGATGTACCGTGCCTTGCTTTCCTCGTGGGTACTGTGCCCGAAGTTGCACTTGGCTGTTTCCCCTAGTCTTCTGACTACATGGGCAGCCCCAGCTTGGGGTGGAGGCAGCCAGAGGATCGGTTGGCCAAGCTGTACGAACAGGTTCAAAACGGCTGTCAAACTGGGATCGCTGGCACTGAAGGTGGGAGCTGGCATATTCAAAGACAGAAGAACTTTCTGGAGAGAAATGTGATAATTGAACATCGTACCCACCATGTTTGTATCACAGTTTAGTTGGCGTGTCTCTGCATCAGAGGTGAGCCCCGGCTGAGAAAACTGCTCTTAGCTCTATGCTGCTCCGTTTCATCGCCACTGACCTCAATTCAGCTGTCTTGAAAACACTTTCCCATAGCCCTGACACAAACTGTGGCACGTGTCCCTGCTAGAGCCTTACAAAAGCCTTCAAAATAGAGTCCTGGTGAATCCTGAGTGAGTGATTGCCTTCACCCTAGGACTGCCGACTGCCCCAAGGCCTCAGAACCCTTGCGCCAGGAATTGTATCCAGGGCTGTGATAAGTACAGAGAGGGCAATGCCACGAAAGCAGAGTGGCACGGCTGCTGCCCATGGGGAAGGGAGTACAGGCCGGGCTAGGGTCACCTGTGCTGTAGGTATTTCAAACCCATCCATTAAACCATGTTACTTGGTGGTGGGGCTTTTTTTCTAGAATAGTCATAGGTGCTCTTCCCTAATGGAAGAATGCCACCCGCTTCAGAAGTGACTTCTATGGACTCATTAAGGAATATTTGTTCAACTGGGAGAAGAATGAAGTCCTACATATATGTTAATACATCCCCACTAACACAGAGTGTCTTTTTGTTGTTCTCCTCTGTCTGGAACGTGAGCGATTTGTAGTCTGCTGCTGAATCTAATTAGTGGATCTGCTCCTTAAATTGAAGTGGTAGAGGCTTGTGATTTTTAAGGCCAACATTTTCAGGCTCTATCATTGAAAAAAAAGGCATCATCAAAGACTCAAGAGATTGAGCACTATGATATTTAAAAGCGAAAGACGGATACAGCCAGAAAATAAAGGCGTGATCTTAAGCAGTTGCATGGCTGTCTTGGTTCAGATTCACACCACAGAGTGAAGGTAAACTGCATTCAACATAGATATGTGGGAAGAACTTGGCTTTGTGTAGCTGCCTCCGTGGTACTAGCCAAGATAAAAATACATCAGGATTACCAGCATCTAGGAAACTAGCATATGGTGCTACTGCAGAATGTAATACTAATATATTTTAGAAAACCATTATTTTTCTCCTTTTGTGCAGCTCTTTGCTAATGTAGATGCCATTCATTCCCTGCTTGGATTTTCCCCACATTTTTCCCATGAAAGGAGAGGATATGCTTGAATTAATTTAATTGCCAAATGTTTTGTTCGAATAGCTGTGGCAAGACTAACTTTTAGTAGCCAGGTTAAATAGCCCCCTTTGCTGCAGCAGTTAAGACTTGGTGCTGCCAGCCCCTCTGCGTTGATTCAGGTCACAGGGCATCCTTTTCTCTCTCTCATTTCTTTTTCCTGCAAGAACAAGATCTCGCCATAATGTGGGAATAAGTTGTTTTCAATTACTTTAGGAAGAGCCAGAGTGCTCAGAAGGGATTTAGAAGTTTGTTTCCAAGCCAGCTGAAAATTGTCTGTGAATAAGCAGGCCTGAACCTTTACTGGTGTAACTGGCCGTACTTTCCTGGGGCTATACTGTGATGCTAGCATCAGCCAGGGGGGACACCCCCTATGACTGGAAGCCATCTACCTACCTCTTCCATCTTCCCATAGCAAAACACAACTTCTCTCAGTCCAAGAGGGAAGCTGCAGTTCATTCATCCTGCCCCAAGGGCTGCAAAGCAGGGTGGTCACCGTCCCCTTCCTGACAGGAAACGCCTTCCCTCTCCCAGCCCTGCTAGCTGTGGCAGGATGGAGGGGAGCTGGCTCATGGACCTCTCACAGCCTTTACCTGGAAAGATTAGACTGGCTGTTCATGTCAGGGCTGGGCCCCTTTCTGCTGCTCCCAAAGTTAATCTATTCTGCACTGCACAAAAACAAGTGAGGGTGAAGTGACAAGACAAAAGAAAATGCAATCCTCTCGATTCTGTCGTTTCTGCCGCTGCTGTCAGCCCTGAAGGTTTTGTATTTTAGTAAACAGAGAACTCATTATGACATGCAGGTGACTTGAGAAAAGTGATGGTAAAGCAGAGATTTATTTTTTGGAGAAAATCACAAAACCAAAGACGTGCTCTGAACGCTGAGATGGGCATGCACCAAAGAGACCACACACCAGAATTGTCATCATCTATCACCACATCCCACTAATACCACTGAACTTTGATAAGCAGCTAATGACTGAACCATAAAGGTCCCAAACCTTCTGGACTCTTTCATGGTCTGTGAAGTGTCCCTCAGTCAGGGAGGCTGCTGCTGAGCCCACATGACAGCAGGGCATGTCTTGGCGTTCAGTGAGCAGCACGTCTGAAACAGACCCATCTCTACCCAGAAGCGTTTCCCTTGGGGGAGGGAGGGCAGGAGAGTGGGTAGCAACTGGGATTAGAGGTGTGAGCACAGCAGAAGGACCAAGAGAAAGTTTTAAGGAGTAGCAGGGCCAAATGAAACAAACAACACTGTGCAGGAGTGCATCAGGTGGGCAGGAGAACAACAGGACCTCAGGGTTCGGGGAGGAGACACATGCCCAGCCTTCCAGGAGCTCACAGGGATGTTCTTTCTAGTCTTTGTGAGTGCTGACAATTCAACTATCGCTCTTGGCCCAAATGAACAGAGTTACTATCCCCGTCGTCCTTTTGCACTTCCATGTTGTGTAACTTGCTCGTGACAGATCTGTACCCAAAAGCAGTTAAATTCAAGCTGTTTCTCAAGCTATATGAGAAGTCTGAGGCTGTACCTGTCTCATAATTTAAAGATAATCCTTGAAGTCTTTTGAGTGATTTCTTTCAGGGGTGGGGGAGAGGGTGGTGCAGTTTCTCAGGACTTTGCCTTCTTATTAATTTTAATAACCAAATGTGTAATTCTGGGTGGATGCTGTAGTTGTGTGACTTGCACTGATATGGTATTGGGCACAGCAAAGTGCCTTAATCACTGGCATTTGTTCCTGCTCTGAAGTACAGCTTTATTTTTTGGGGCTCAAGGAATCTGACACTAGTTGAGACAACGCATTTTTATACAAGGCTGCAGCTGCGAGCGAGTGGCTGCATATTTGTGTGACAGGATATGCTCAGTAGCCCTGGGAAACCAAGATTTGAAGTCAATAATTTCAAGTAAATCGCAAACTGACGTTGGCAGCATCCTAGTCTGGCTGAATATCTGTATCATCACAGACACACTTCTTTAATAAACAGAGCATACGATGCTTCGTGCGTTGGTTTTGCATTTTCTTGACAACTGCATAAAAGTATAATTTCTGTGCTTGATCCAAGGGATCTCTGACAAAAGGAAGAGGGTAACATTTGTTTCTGTGGGCTTCGTGGTTTTAAATCTCAGGGCCAATTCCGCCATCAGGTAGTTTATGAATATTCATGTAGATTGTTTTGAGTTGAAGAATATGTAACTTTGCCATGTATCTGGCATGGAAAGAATAGTTTGACAGTCATGAAACAGAGAATGCTTTGAAAAATAGCATCAGCTCTAGGAAAGGGAGGACAACTCGAGAAGTGAAAGGGAAGATTAAGGGTGTGTTTCCCAAGGGAAGCAAATTTATGTGATCCTGTCTCAAAAACAGTGAATATAGAACAGTCCTGCAGGTGGTAGGTGTTTAAAGCAGTTTGGAATCTCTATCAGGCATGGCCCAGAATCTGCCTTTCTGTTGACTTCTACAGGAGCAGAGGCAGGTCTGTGTGTTCTGGTCACTACGTGTGCACATGAACTGTACAATCCAGCAGTGAGAAAACAGCAGAGCTAGAATTGTTTCTAAGCCTTTTTGGCATCGTTGTATCTTCTGAACGGTGCCTTACTTGCAGTCAGGTACAGAAGTGGCCTGTCACCCAGGCCTATCGTTAACTCAGAAATCTGGTGAGCAACGCTCGTCGCTGGCTGCTCCTGATCTGATACCCCTTCCATGGGCTGGAAGCTGCTTCTGTGCCCACTTGGCTGCTGGAGCTCTGTGGCAGCTGACAAATGTGCGAACACCACCGAATGTCACGCCTGGAGAAATGGCACCGCCTGGGTAGCGACAGGCGTCGCAGACGCAGGCTCGGCGCAGCAATGCCCGGGCATTCACGTGGACGCTGGCGGTTCAGCGCACCATGGCTTTTATTCTTAGGCACAAGGTGAGATGGGCAGCAGCCTCAACCTGTCGTCCCATCCCCGCAGCCCTGCTCCCCAGGCACGGCCATGCAGGGAGCGCGTGTCATCAGTCAAGAGGGAGAGCGCTTTATGCTCAGGTCAGAACTGGAGAAAGCTCATTTATTAGGAAAGTTTTTCCACATGTTGTTGCTAGTGATACAACTCATAAATGTGATGCTATATTCACTCATATCATCTATATTTTTAATGGAAAAATCTTATTGGCTGCAAGACTATCAGGACTGAAATGACCCTAAGTCCTGTACAGACAGGTAAATGTGTTGGTCGTGATTCAGCCTGTCTGTAGAATATTTTGGCCTTGACAAAGGAGTGTCAGGTATTCAATATTCTTCTGTCTCTGCATCTTGGCTTCAGTGGCGGTGGAGATCCACTCTTTGCATCTTTGTGCAGCCTGATTGCAAGTAAGGGGATGGAGAGGTAACATATCGCAGAGCTAAATCCTGCAGGCCAGATTTCACTTGAGTAAAGGTAAAATGCCTGGATGAGTTCAACAGACTTTTGTTTTCGTGAAAAGGTTTGGAGTAGTGGTCTCACATTTGGGATGTCAGCAGGGCTGGGGCTTTGCTTCATGCCAGCAAGACTTGATCACACCAGTGCTGCTGGTGCGGGTGCATCCCTGCGCTTACTGAAGTGCTCAAGTAATCCCTTCAATCTCTGGGAGCACCGTACATAATGTTAAGCATGAGCTTAAGTGTATCTCTGAGCTATGCAAATAATTGATTTCTGTATTTAAAATATAAGTTCAAAGTAGATCAATTTGGAACAAGCATTTGGCAACCAAGCAGATGTTAACAATGTGATTTCAAGGTGTACTTTAGCAGAAGCTACATACTTAATGCTCTGTACCTTTCTATGAAAATAAGAGGGAATTACTACGAGCGTTGTCATCTCTTAACTCCTAAGCACAAAGATTCTGCTTAGATCTGTGTCTGTTTTTCCATATAAAAGACAAAATCAGCATTCACTTTGATTTATATAATTTCCTAAGCTTGTTGATGTACGCACTGCAATATTAGCATGCTGGTTCACCCTTTGGTGTTTCTACCTATATGTTCTTCCACGGACACTCACGTAAATAATGACCTACTTAAGGAAAAGTTGATGAACTGTGTTCTCCTTTTATATCCAAATCAACAAGGCCATGCAGAAACTCTTGAGTTAACTGCTCAGAAACAAAAGCTTTTTTCTTGAAGCTTCCAATTTTCCTAGAAGTAATGTTTCTTTTAAAATTACAATTGATAGATTAAGAATCATACATATTTTTTCTACATGACTTACAAAATTACTTAATGTAACAAGCTTCACTGAGGAAGTTAAAATTGTTTATTGATGGGATTTATCCATTTTCAGGTACTTCCCATATATTTTATTAGGAAAAAAAAGACATCAAATTAAACAGGTTCAGAAACAACCTGCAATGCTATTTTACTCAACACATGGTGTTACTGATGTTAATAGTATAATGGGTCTCAGAAATGAATTGAAATTTTGCATGCACTAGGGGTCTCATCCCCGATATGGTGCAGTGTCTCATGGAGGAAGTACACAAGGGACATGAGATGGGACACGAGCCCTGCTGATTCTGAGCATCACCCCATTACAGACTGTCTATCCTTGGGAAGAAGCTTGCTAAGAAACTTGCACCACCACATGCAATTTGTCCTGCTATTGTTCAGTAAAGGTTTCTTTTCTATCACCTGAAGCATCAGCCCGTGGTCAGAGACAAGTTACCAAATTAACTAGATCACTGATCTAATCTAGCGTAAGAAATGCAATACTGACCGGTCAAACCTAAGGTTCCTCAGGCCCAACCACAGTGCCTTGAATTGGCTGTTACTAGACCCTTAGGAAAGAACCTGCTTTATACCCAAGGCCTGGACAGAGTCCTTCCTGCCCTCACTTCCCCTGCCAGCTTCCAGCAGGTAGTGGTTCAGAACCAGAGGTCACAGCCAGACCTTCACAGTAAATAGCAGCAGATGAATTTGCCCTCCACAGGTACTTCCAATGTCTTTTGAACCCATTTATCCTAAAATGTCCATCCATAGTTAGGATCTCCACAGTTTAAGTAAGTACTTTTTGAAAGTGGATGTCACTGATATCCAGGAAAAAAAATACTGGTTAGGTGCCCCTTTGGCCTGATGGGAATTCTTATGTTCTTCTTTATATCACATTGACTTGTAATTATGTCACAGTTGTCTGGAAGTAAACATAGCTGGATTTGTGGGGGTTTCTATAATTTTCTATCAGGGGAATATTTTAATCTTTTTTTATATATTTTTCCTTCTCACCCTGTTCATCTTTGGCCTAATAATTGTCTTTGCTGTGGGATGGAGTTATCCACATCCCAGTTCATCCCAATTCAGTCCTCCGAATTTTGCACCTTGCTCTCACCTGCTAATGGTTTGTGGTTTTGGTGGAATTAGGACAGCTTATGGTGTAGCTTATGAAGACTTGTGTGTATCTGTTGTAGCTTGTGTGATTTTACTCCCCACAGGAGCTTTGCTTTGAGTTTTAGCTCCCAATAAACATACACTTAAAGTGTATTTCATCCAAAGCCATTGATTTTACCCAATTTCAGGTCAAAAGCATGCGAGTAGCAAGCATCATGTGATTTGCATCCTTCTGATTCTGGGTCACTGATGAATTTGTGAATCCTTCAGTGGATCTGTGGTGAACCCTTGCAGTGCTCAGTTGCAGCTTCCCTTCAGTGTGAAAGACATGCCGCAGAGCAGCCCTTGTCTGCTCAGGCTTCCACTGTCCTTACTGATGTCAGGAATGCCCAGAGGCCGGCTGGGAGTTGAGCACAGCTCTCCTGTGAGAGCAGAGTCCCAGCATTAAGGTTACCCGGACACTCCTTTTTTAGCGTGTTTAGTTCACACCAGCCTGAAAGATGCAAATCTTTTCTCTAGCCCTTGGCCACCTGGTATTGGCAGTGCCTGTTACTTGCACAGCTCATCAAAGCTGTCTCTGAGAGCGTGATCCTTTCACTTGTGAACATAACATTGGGATAAGGTTCCTTAGCACATTGCAGCTCTCCAGCTAACAGTTGTCCTTAGGTAAAAAGATACTGCTTCTTCAGAAAGTACAGGGTACAGGACAAGAATTGGTCCAGTTTGGGGGGTGGGGGGGGCATGTGGGGGACGGGGTTCTTCCAGAAAAGATACAGTTTGGTACACTCCTTTCATCAGTTTATTTTTTAGATAGCTATAACTTCTCAGCTATCTGACTGGCTTTGAATAAGACATCTCTATTTGGAAAGATATGACACTAGTTTTATTAAGTGAAAAAACCCTATTTCATTTGCTATGGATATTAAAGATGCTAAGTAAAATTTGTTAAACTACTGTAAAATTGATAAAGAACAGGATGAAACCCATCCAGTCAGGCCTGGGTTCAATGCCTGGGGTATGAGGATACATTCTGGCACACCTTAGCCCATGGCCATAACAACAGCCTTGATGCCCTTCGAAGTGCCTCTTCCCCGCAGAATCCCACAGCTTGCCTCTTCAAAGCCAGACAGAAGCATACTAATGAGATAGTCTGCAGTTTGCTTAGGTTAGGCCTAACCTAGGAAGATAAAATGCTGCCCTGAAGAAGCCAGTGAAAGTTTTGTTGCTGATTGCAGAGCAGCCAGGGATGGTCCAGGTCAGCTATAGGAAATATGCCCAAAGAAAGGGCTCACTATTTGATCACCAAGACCAAACTTTCAGCCCTGGAATCCCTTGTTTCGCCATTGCCTATGGCTGAAAATGAGTGATCTCTGCAAGGGTGTTACTTTTTGTTAAAAGCTCACACTGCCTGGAATTTGGCTTCTGTGTACCCCCAAACCTGCCCTTGTTGTGACACTGCTGAGTGACCCAGCACTTACCTTACAGCTTCGTCCAATCAGTCCAAGCACCACGCTGGGCACCCTGGGGACGCTTGGCACCGGGCAGCCAGAGTGAAGTCCAGACCTCCAGACCTTGTGTGGGTTGAGCCAGTAGCTTAAAAAAAAAAAAAAGAAAATGTTGCCACAATTCTGTTGTGGACTAACCAACCGATAAAAGTACTTGTCTTGATTTGTTTTCCATCTTGTATCCCACTTTACAGAGGAGAACACCAACCACTGTCTGGTCAGAAGATTCCCCTGACAGCTAAAGATAGCAGCAGCAGTCCTGCTGCACGGGCAGGTACAAACAGGATTCCTGTACACCCTGTTCATGTCATCTTCCTTTTGGGGAAGTCCTTTGGTCTAGTTTTATGAAGTGAACAAAGCAAGTGACAGTCCTTAGGACTTCAGCTGTTTGTCATGAACGTCAGGTGTCTGGCAAGAGTCAGGAATGACATGGTTTGTCCAAAACTTTGGGACAAATGACTAGTGTGCACTGCAGGTGCTGGACAGAAAAACTGACATGGACCTACCATGCATTCATGATCTGGTCGTGGTGTTGGCAGTAGGTTCCACAGAACATGGGAATCCCTGTGTGCCCTGCTCATTTCACACATATTTTGGTGCAAAAAAACCTCCCAGCAGATAGATGGGAGCCATTAACACATGTACACCTTCAGGGGAGGGTTCCAGGCATTGCATACTGGGCAGACAGTGGCACCTCCTTGCAGGTGGAGCTTAATTCCCGAGTGATAAACATGCGTCTCCACCAAGCTTGCTCATTTTAGGTGTCTCCTGCTCAGCATTTTGGCTCTCTGAAATCCCATGCTGGTGCCATAATGCTATGCAGATTGGATCTGAGCAGCCCAACAAACCCAAATGTCAGGTGTCGATACGCATCACCTTATATACTGAAACCTTTTGTGATCCAGCCCTCAGACCCTGCAGAATTCAGGGTGCTCATGCCCACACAGGTTTATTATTTTTGTGCTTTGTGTTTATTATTTTGTTCAACAGATGTAATACATAGAAACAAATTTAAATAGCTATAGAAGGCAAAATCATTAGAAAAGCAAACCAATAGACTTGCAAACAATCCAAACTGAAGTAATAGAAATACTGCTCGTTGTTCCAGCAGTCATAGGAAAGGTAGAGGCTTCAGTAAAAGTGAAACCTTTTTTTTTTTCTCTCATGATGAAGTGATATTCCTGATATTTATTAACTTGGGGCATGAAGATAGGTTTGGTCTATAAGTTGACTGGAAGTTGAAGAGGATTGCTGCGTGGAAAACTTTGAGGAAAGTGAGGCCAGATTCTGGCTCCATTTATACGTATTTGGCCACAGTAATTGAGTTTTATTTAGATAACTTTCTTCTTAATTTTACACAGCACAATTTGCTAGTATTACTATTTTCGGAATGATTTTAAAAATTAGACATTTTATTAGAAATGGTACTATGTCTTCCACATCCCACCCACTGAGTCATTGTATCAGGACAGGGTTTCCAGCATCTCCACTGTATCAGGACAGCAGTGACAATCGTATTGATTTAGCAAGGTAATGAAATGAAATTATACCAGCAATTATTTGTGGACCCAGCGTGCTCTCCTAGCTGCCTGCAGCTTACTGTTCCCAGTCCTTTCTGCACAATCCAAGAGGAGGTCTGAATAGGTCTCAGCATTCAGCTGATCGCCTGTCAAATTTAATATTCAGAGATTGCGGCTTGTAACGAGCACGTTTATAGTCGTATGAGAAGTGTATGGTTTTATGGGAGCTCTCTGTTCAGAATTGTCTCTGTCTTCATAAATACATGTCCATAGCACAAAGGGGAAAATGAAACAACTCTGCTGTTTCCTTCTTGGTAACCTGGGTTCACCTGTGTGAGATGAGTTTAACCCTTTCATGGGAGTTAAGAGTGCTGAATACCATATCTTAATGGCATACTGAGAGGGGAAGCTACACTTTTGGAGAATCCCTCACACCTTTGCACTTCATGCTGCTGACTGTCTTTTCAGAGATTTGTACGCTTTGGCCTGGAAAAAATAAATAAATATCCATTAATTAGTGGTATATTTCTGAGCTACCCTACTTTTGTACTAAATGAACTTGAAGCTGTACACAGAAGGAGCTAAACGTGCTAAGCAGCGTTTCCTGTGTTAAAACACTGTCCAGAGGCTGCATGATTTTTACCTTCATGCTCAGAAGAAAAAAAAAATTAAATCAAATCCTTGGATCTGTGGAAATCTAGAGAAGAAAGTGTTGCTTCCCCTTTAAGCCTGGAGCCGTGCGTGTGTGTGAGTGTGTGTGTGAGAGTGTGTGTGTGTCTCCTCCTCTTTGAGTGACACAGCACTTAGATATGCCTATCAGTAACTTAAACCCCACAAACTCCACCTTCTAAGTGAGGAAGCTGTGGGTTGATGGAAATGTAGTGAGCAGATTGAGACAGACAGTGAATCATTAGCAAACTGCAACGCCAGGATGAACTTGTCTGGAACCTAAAAGGAGAAAACAGTCTGAGAGTCCTTCGCGGCGCTGGGTTTTGCTAAATACAGCCAAAGTGGATCTAAAAGCCGGTTGATCCCCAGTCCAAGATGCTGCTGGTTTCCCAGCGGGTAGAAGCACCACGCATGGAGCCACATATTCCAGTAAGTAGCGTTTGAAATCGATACGGGCTGGAAAAGTAGGAGTTGATTTAAAAGGACTCAGAACACCCTGGGAATAGTTGCTCGCCCAGGCTCGGCGCGGCCGGAGCCGCTCTCAGCCGGGCTTGTAAAGTTTGCAGGCGCGGCTCAAGAAAGTGCCCACCTTGTGCTGGCTTTGCCCGGCGGGTTCGTGTCGGTCGGGGCTGCGGCGGGGCTTGGCGAGAGAAGCAGCCAGAAACTTGGGGGAAAGATTCCGCCCTCCTTTCTGGGGAGGGCTGGTGTCAGTCCGGGGAGAGGAGAGAGATCGTCGCTGGCGGCGGGAGGGAGGAGGGGGTCCGCGGGCTCTAAAATGGTGGTGAACAAGGTGATCTCCGGGGCGGTGCGGTCTCCGGCGGGGCGGCCGGTGCGTGGCGGCGGAGAGGCCGGCTCCGGGCGGGCGGGCGGGCGAGCAGCGCCCGGGGCTGGAGGGGAGGGGGGCAGCCACGCCGGCCAGCCCCGTCCGCGGCTTGGCGACGACGGGCGACGCTCAGGAGGTTTTCGTGTCGTTGCTCGTGTGGCGACGCGCCGCGGGGTGCGGGGAAGAGGAGGTGGATGCTGCGGGGTGAAGCGCCGGCGGCCCGGGGGCGAGCGGGATGAGGGAAGTGCCGGTGCGCCCGGCGCCGCCAGCTCCCGGTATCGCTCTGTAAACACAGCCGGGCTCGGGGCTTCCTTTAAACTTGGGACAAACCGGCAGGGAAGGATGAACCTCTCATCGCGAGGGGACTCCTCCGGGAAGGTGTCACGCCTCGGGGGGCTAGCGCCGGTCCGCGTTACTAGTATTTTATGGTTTTAATAGCTTCTGGTATTCGCGTTGGCAGCGGCGTGCCTGGGTATTTTGGGAGTCTGGAGCGCACGGTACATAGGCAGGATTTTGAACAAAAGGCTCCGCCGAGCCCCGGTGATTCCTGAAAAGAGCGCGGAGCCCAGTGTGCAGCGTCTTTTTGGCGAGGTTGCGTGTGTGTGTGCGGTTCTCGAAACGGGAATAGCCCAGAAGTGAGGGAGACGGTGCAGACGCGGCGTGTCTGCCGCTTGCTTTGAGACTATACATGTATATTTGAAATAAAATGCATGCTGACTCACGATTTAAACTGTTTTGGTTTCTCATCCTGTGATTAAGATCGGGGTTTAGAGCAATTGCAGGGTAAACAAGGCGCTCGCTGACTCGGTCCCGCGTCTCCTTCTAAGGCACGGGCTGCCCCTCTCCCCCAGTCCAGGCGATCCCTCCTCCCGGTCCCTCCTCCGCCGCCGTCCCTGGCCTGTTGCTCGGCCCGGGGGAGCGGCGGGGCCGAGGGCACCGCGGCTTTTGTTCGGGTTTGGCTGGCGGGGGGTTGTCACCAGGGTGACTCGGAGAGATCCCGGGGAGAACGGCCGTTTCTTGGAAGAAAACGGGCTTTGGTTTCCTTTCACACCGCTCACACGCACGCACCCGGAACAATAAATTAAAAGGCCGCTTTTGTTTTCCGCGGTGCTCCCGGCGGGAGGGGGGCGGGGAGGGAGGGAGGCGGCGGAGCCCGGGGTTGCGGAGCGGGGGCCGGGAGGCGCCGCGGAGCCGCTGCCCGACGCCCGACGCGATCGGCTGGGCAGTTTCCCCGGCGCAGTGTGCGGACGCGAGATCGCCGCGCCTCTTCCCGTCGGAAGCGGAGGAGCCTTTCGGGCACTGGCCGCTCGTAGGGAGCCTCCTGGCTCGGGCGCCGCACGACGAGCCTGCCTCCTCCTCCTCCGGCACCGGGGGAAGGCGCGGGAGGGGTGGGGGGACACGAACCCCGCAGTCCCTCCCCCGACCCGCCAGCGGGGAGATTAACCGCGTCTGGCCCCTTCCCCCAGCCGGGGGCGGAGGCGCCGGGCTCCCCCCGCCGCCGCTCCGGCCGCCTCCCGCTGCCGTGCGGCCGCCCCGGCTTGGGAGGGAGGGAGGGAAGGAAGGAGGGGTGTGGGAGTGACGGGAGGGGCGAAATACTCCCCCTGTTATATAATGCGAGTGTTTCCCTGCTTAGCCCTGTAATCCCCGGGTAATGCCTCATGCCCGTGCCCCGGGGGCTGGGGGGGGCGGAGGGGGGACTGCCCCTCCCGGAGCTTCCCCCTCTGGACCGAGCTGATGGGGAAATAAAGCTGCTGGTGTGCGAGATGGACCATATGGTGCCTCCGGGAGAGAGGGGGCCGGAACGGCCTTGAACCTGCCGGACCCAGCAGCTGTTTGCTGCCTTCCCCCGCCCCGCCCCGCCCCGCCCCGGGCAGCTGATCGGCTCCCCGCACCCGCGGCTTGGCGGCGGGCGCACCGGCATCCCCCGGATAAGCGGGGGCCTTGCGCCCTCCTCCGCGCCGGTAGCGGCTTTTCCCCGCCACCCACTCTCCGCCCCCCACCCTTCCCCCGAACGGGCTACCCGCCGGGACGTATTTTTGGGCATTACCGTGCGAGGAGCTGACGGCAAGCCGAGTAACACCGGGCGTGGGAGGCACTAACAGCGCGGGGGGGGCGCCGGATGCTCGGGACACAACCACGCCTCGGCGGGCGAAGCTCCCGGACCCGGGGGGTGCCCGCCTGCGGCCGCGCTCCCCGAGTTAAAGGCAGGCAGCGGCAGTTGGGTTAAGTTACGCGCTTCCACCTAAAAAAGCAGCGATGTAGTTCTGGCATTGACCATTTTCAGTTCTTTCTCCCTGCCGTATGTTTGGGGGGAGGGGAAGGAGAAGGGAAAAAGAAAAAGAGGGAAAAAAGGCAATTTGGGAAAGATGCTCTCAGCTGGAGGGAGGAGGTGGGCTGAGGGAGAGAGATACGAGGAAATTCCATGTTAGGAAAGCATTAGCAAGGGGTGACTTCTAATGTTTTCCTGCCACTGACGTTGACAGTGACACACATGTGTGGGTTGAAATTGGAACGTCACTGAGTTTTTAAACTCAACCAGGAAATAGTCTGTTGCTCAGGGATAAAAAACAAATAGTATATATTGTAAGGCAGGTAACAGGCAGTTAACAGCTCCTTTCGAGGGAGCGAAAAGCTGTTTAATGTTTAGAATTGAGCGGCTCCGATTTAATTTAGCTTTTTATTTTCGGGGGGGGTTAAATTGAAGTTTTTCAGATCTTTTTTTAAATCCTTTTAACTAATACTTCAGAATCAGTAAAGCAAATATTGACAGGGCTTCAGTTTTAGTCCCGTGTAACTAAGTAGTTCGAACTTGGAAAGTCTCTTGGATTTTTTTTTTTTTAAGCTAAGGTAGTTGTTAAAGGGTTTGTTGGGGTTTTGTTTTGGGGAGGGCGGATTTGTAATTAAAGGAGTGAGATTTTTAAAAATTGGCTTACTGTTACGCAGGTAGGAGTACTTCATAAATACAGTGTGTTTGGGTTTGTTGTTTTGTTTGGGTTTTTTACCGATCTTGTTACAAATGTTGCAGTGTGGCAGCATTCTTCGGTTTAAAATGGGATTAGGGAGCTATTGTGCTGGATGCTTTCTGAACGCACGGGAAGATTTACTGCGGGAGTTCAAGATCCGAGGTGTCGGGCTGGCACTCTTGCCCTGATTTAAGTGGTCGCTAACCTGCCTGGATGCCACTGCAGGACAGGGATCGGCCCAGGACTGGCTTCGTAGAGAAACCAAAGTTAGGGAGGCAGAAGGTAGCACAAGGGCAAGAATAACAGTAAGTAAGTCCCTGAGTCGTGCTGTAGGTTAAGTACAGTGCAACTCACTGGTTCCCAGTCATTTAATCAATAAACGCTCTGTGTTACTTGCTACTCTGATGAAAGTCACCTTAAAATAACTTTTATGAGTATATAGCCATGGGAAAGTGAAGTAAATCTTGCAGAAGCTGTGACACATGGATTTATCCCAACTGGGGGACAGGGCAGTGGAAGGTTGTCCAAGCTCCTTCAGTTGGGAAAAAGGCAAGGTCCCCAGGTTCTCATTGTTCCCCCTTGCCGGCTGTTCCTGAGCGTCAGCGTTGTTCAACATTTAGGCAGAGGTGACTATAAGTTACCATTCATTAGTAGTTGGTATGGTCTCCAAATAAAGACAGCTATATCAGTTTAAATCATGCTGGCGCCTCTCCAAGGAACCCTCTTTGTATCTGACACATTTGCCACTCACTTCTTTAAGGAACAATTAATATTGCACACTGCTGTTTTCCCCTCCATGGGAAGAGCAGTAGTGTAGCTCGTTACGTAGGCTTTCTACCTGATGGTCCAGTTTGACTTGCTATGTTTAAAAAAAAAAAGAAAGTATTTTGAACTGAAGGAAGCAGAAGACACACCAAGGTTTTGCGTTGAACTGTTTTATATCAATATTGATTTTTTAAGGGGGTTTGTGTTATAAAGAGGGAGCTTTTATCCCCCTGAGCTCTTTGGCAATTATCTTCCTGCCATAAATGTTGATACGCACATAATGGATGTAACTAAAAAATCTCCTTATCCCAGCAGAAAAGGCTGACTGTTTGTTGGAGCAGAGAGAATGCTGAGAGTGTGAATAGACAAACCCATATGTCGCTGGTGAGAGAGATAAATGATGGACGAACAGGAGTTGGTTACTATGGATCAGCACAATAAACCAATTCCCATCATACACCTCTCTTAATAATATACCAGTTTCAATGCCATTGACGGGTAACCTAGGTAGCACCAGTCAACTGTAAGTTTTTCAACTGTTCTTTTATACATCTCAAAGAACATTTGGGACTGTTCTAATTTTTTCAGATGTTGACCGCTAAAATTATGCGGAACTTCCTTCCTTGCCAGCAGTTTTGAAGGGGAACTGTAGAGAGTTGCTGTAAAATGCCAAATGTGCAGGATGCTGTTGTGTACTCGTAGCAAGTTTTGTTTTGTGCCTCCGTGAAAAAGGGTGCACTCGAAGAGGCAATCGCTTCACAAATAGGGGAAGAAACTCTTTAGGCATTCAGTACTACCCTCCTTAGTGTTGTTTCAGATTGGACTGGATATTGGAAGATGCTGGAGTATTGTTTGAAGTGAAAATAGCAAAAGAACAATGCTGCATGTTTGTTGGGGTTTTTTTAAATGACACAAACCCTAAAATTCCTTGCAGGATAGGCAGTGATCAATAACACAGCTTTAACTTTCTGTAACCCGTTTCAGGGCTGCCAGCAGCTGAAGGGAAACTTTGCAAAACAGCCTGTGCTTGCATCATGGTCTCCTTCCCATGTTCTTTGTTATTACTGCTAGTGCTCCGCACAGAAAATTGAAGTCTTTGTCAGTTAAAGGTTTCACTATATGTCCTTGTCTTTTGTTGGTTTGGGGGGGTTTTTTCATTGCAGTTGCTATGGACTGACCTGGTAGTTCTGTTCAAAATGAAAATGTATCTCAGTGTGACAGCTCGTGGTTCTTGGGATATGACTCCATCGCTTTCAAAGTCACCAGTTGCGCTACCAGAGAGTGATGCAGTCAGCGAGGGATAACTAGCAAATGCAAATGAGCTACAAAGAGTCTGTATTTCTCCCGGGGAACCTCCTCACTGATAATAATTTTCTTTTTTTAAATGGAAGAAAATGTATTACTAAGTTGTTACTTTCCTTCAAGAGGAAAACACTTGGCCTTACAGCGCCGACTGGCAAAGTCGCAGGGGCCCCTTTTAGAGCTGTTACTTTGCTGCACGTCTCAGACGAACCAAAGGGTGTTTGTTAGGCTAGGTGTTAGGACAGTACACCAGCCTTCCTCCTGCCAGAGCCCAGCCTAGCAGGGCTTTTGCATTTTATGTAGGTAAGACTCAGATTTGATCCTAGAACTAAGGGCTCAAGGATGAGGCCCTTGCGTAGGGATGGGGCATTGCTATGTGCCCCCCACCCTGCTCACTCCCGCCTGCTGAGGGAAGTGAAATGGGAAGGAAGAGGAAGGAGGATATTGGCTCTGCAGGCTGAATTTTAGCAAGGCTTTGCTCCTGTACGGAACAGTTGTGCCCAAAGGGTAAAGCAGGGGACAGAGCTGTGGGTTTCCTTCCGCCCCTCCCTCCCACGCAGCCCGGCCAGCTGGCCCGGCGGGGGGACGTGGCTGTGCCCAGGGAGTGGGCAGCCGGTGGCTGTTTCCATGGGGCCAGCGGAGCACCGGCGGGGCCCAGGCGTGGGAGATGCAGGGGGGATGCAGGATTTCATCCTGCCCTTTACTCGGAGCGCCGCCTCGTCACTACAATGAGCCGTTGATAAGCGCTGACCTGATTAGAGGGCTGCTGCTCACGGGAGGCTGGGGTGCACCCTGGGCTTCGAGCAGGGTCTGCCAAACTGGCCAGAAGTGCTTTTTGGGGACAGGTGGCTGAGCTGAGGAGGGGGAAGCCAGAATTCATTGCTGCACCCTGTCCCAAGGAAGGGAGGCAGCATATCAAGACTCGTTGAAATCCACTCCGCTTTTTCCCTGCAAGGGACTTGGCAGCTTTATTGATAAAGAAGTGTTACATAAGTACCCCATCAGGCATGTCCTAATTTGTTAATAATTGATGATCTGGGTAGCACAGAAATACCGGTGGTGTTAATGCACTCCCACACTGATCTGCAATCTCCACAGGCCCCACGTTTTCCTTCTGCTTGAACTGTAACATAGGCCTTTTTGGTTTTCTTTTCTTTTTCTTTCGGATTTACCTGGTGATCCAGCCTTGGCTGCCTGTTGTGCCTTCCAGTCCAGGCAGGGACAGCTGGGGCACAGCCTGGCCCAGGCATGGTGTAGATTACCTCTGTGGGGAAGGGTGGTACTGCTGCATTGTTTCACCCTGTGTCAGGCAATCTATTGAGTGGGGTTGGTGTTAGCCCAGGGGGAAGCCAGTTTTTTGCACCTTCCACCTTTGGAGGTAGGGTGTAAGCCAGACGGGATGGCACAGTGCTGGGTCTGCAATTCCTGTGCTGGGATTTGCACAGCACAGAGCCAAGCACCCCTTGGCCTCTTCCCTTCTGGAAACAGGCTGTATTTGCATGGATTTAAAACTGGGCACCTTTGTCATGCCACAGCCAGAGAGATTGGAAGAAACATTTGGTTCTGTTGATGTGCATGAAAAAGAAATGGTTACTGGGTATTATTAACATGACCTGGCTGCCTCCTTTGTCTTGTGTTTGGTGGGTTTTTGCCCTGCCATGGAAGATTCTTTTTCTCTAGAATTAAGTACCTCAGAACTTCAAGCAGGTTCAGGAGTTACACCTACCGAGACACCCCTATTTATTGTTTCCAGAATACCACAGCAGGTTTACTCTGTTGTGGGCAGTGAAGTCCATTACCTGCATTAAAATCAGAGGCAGCAAGGTAACTTTCTAGTTATGTTGTGAAATGTAATGCCATTGTTCCCTTGTATGAACGTCTCGAGGTTGATTATACAGCGGTTAGAAGCCTGTTCTGCAAAAGGCTGTCTTTAATTTCAAGTGGTTGATCCTGATCAGGCAGTTAGAGCGGCTGCAGCAGCAATTGCTCCCAGCTCTAAATCACATTTGTCACAAGATCTGCTCGGTAGTATTGGCTGCTCGAAGACTTAACTCCGACTTTTCAGCGTTCGCCTTGGGTTGGATTGCAGCAGTGAGGGACTTGCCAATCTCGCCTGTTCTTTGTGCCTAATTCTGAAAGACTGGCAAGCTTTATGCTGTGTTTTCTGAAGAGGGCCCAGCTTTACTAAGCTGCCTGTCTGTCAGGGATTAATTTAACCTCTAATTACTACATTTTCTTCACAGTTTGCTGCACATGAGCGTGTTATAACAAAAGCACAAAGAAGTATGTCATTTTATTTAGCCACTACTCTGAAATTAATTTAAGGGGTATAGAGTCAGATCTGACACACTTGGTGTTAAAATAATTGTGCTGGCATTAGAATTAAAGTATATAATCTTGTTGTTTCTAATGATACAACAGTACTAGTGTAAATAGTGTTGTTAACTCGTTAGTCATAGTCACAGTAATAGAAGTGATATCTGGTTACAGAGCAATACTCAAATAAGCAAGGCAGCAAAAGTTTCCCCAAAATAATTCATGGTTTCCCCAAAATACAACGTGGTTTCTGCTTGATTCCCATCCACCATTTGGGTTTAGGATTACACGCCTAAGAGTAGTCTGTTGTTTCTTCTAGAAAGGTCTTTCAAATTGCAATAAAGAAACATTTACGATGGCTTGGGTTTCTTCCAGCCTGGATAATGATTTTTGAATTGCTTGAATTTTTTTTATTTTTTAACATGAGGCATCTTGGGAACAGTACAAAAGGCCATATGTCCTCTTCTGCCTGCTCACACTGACATCAGCGGTGCTGCAGTTCACATTGCACTGAGAGCAGCGTGTAGTCTTGAAGGAAGGGAGGGAGTCTGTTGTGAAATGTAGGATGACTTTCTTTTCCAGTTCTGTGTTCTGTAATATTTACAGCCAAGGTGCTTTGGGGAGGGATTGTTTGGTTGGCTCTTTTTTTTCCCTTTGGGAAGGTTTGGGTTGGGAAATGCAGTTTATCTCCAGGTTAGGCAAACAGTTAAAAGAACTGTTGTTCCGTAAGAAATCCGCAGGAGCTGTCTCTTCAGTCTGCCCCGTGTCCATCACCTCTGAGCAGGCTTGTTGAAATGGCTGAAAATGCGAATTCTCACAAGGGTCAGATCTGCAGAATCACTGGCTATGTCCTGACGATACATTTCAGGTGGAAACAGAAGCTGAGGTGTGTATTTTTGTGTGGTGTGCTCGAGTTCTAAAGCATGGGACCAACTCAGTAATTCTCCTTCAGGGAGAGTTGTACCTGCATTTGATGGGAAACTTCCCCCAAAGATTCCCCAAGGTCAGATAGGGCACAGTTGCAGAGCCAAATCTTGTAGCCCCTTTCTCAAAAGGAGAATTAATGTGGCATCGTTATCCAGGCTTGTGACAACACTGACACAGGATTGCCAAAAAGACTAATGGCTGCAGAAGGATGATTGATTCCCTTTGCAGCAGCAGATTGGGTCAGATCTCTGAATTCCTTCGTCAGTTCCCAAACTGTAACTGGTTACTGTACTTATTTAGTAACTAAATTGGAGATAAATAGAGGTGAACTGATGTGAGGGACGAGGTGGTTCAGTGAGCTGGCGGTACGGTCTGGAGGCAGGTTTGCTGGTCAGCAGTGACATGGGATGGCTGTTGGGTAGCTGCGTGCAGTGAGGGGTAAGTCCTGGCTCTGATTTTTCTGGAGAAGAGTTTTCATACAAAAGTTTGGAGATTTCCTAAGGTAGAAGGCAAGATGTAATAATGCCTCTTCTAATGCAAAACTGTCAAGATACTCTTTCAAAGGTTCTGAATATCTGTAGCCCCACAGGTCTCCAGAGACAGAGGCGGTTTTCGGACTAAATAGTTCCCAAGTTCTTATTTGTTCACTGTACAATGGGAATAATGGTGCTTTGCTTTTACTTTCATGCTAAGAATCCTTAACTAGCTAAATATTTTGTAAATCAGAAGTGCTTGTTACTAGCAGAGGTTTTTAGGGACTTTCCACGTAGTTGGAAACTATATTCACAGGTACTATATAGGTACCTCTCACTCTCAGACCCCCTCAGTGTGAATGAAAGTTTTATTTGTTTGCTTTTGCCAAAATACCAGTGCAGGTGGATTTTTTTTTTTGTCTTCCCCTGACATCATATCACAGTATCTTCCTTTTTGCTGAAACTTCAGAATTTTATACAGAGGGAAAGAAAAAATATTTAAAGACAAAAATGGCAACTATTTTAAAGTTCCCTTCCCGACTGGAGAGCTTCATAGGTTAAGTTTTGGCCAATGGTAAAGAAAGCTGTGTTTTAGGGAGACATTTGTCATACACAGTTCCACATGCACACAGGAAGCTTTTTCCCAAAAATGTTACTATGTAGCATTTCGTATGTAAACGTTTTCATAAGTGTTGCAGAATTATTCTTAAACTAACTTAATGGGGTTAGCAGACTGGACAGTAAAACTGCCTTCTGCTCTGAATAGTTACTTTAGATCTTACTAGGAATTTCACAATTCCAAATCTATATATGGACATAATTTCTGAATTCACCTGGGATTTCAGAACCCCTGTAGATCTTACTGATGGTCAGGTACTTCTAAGGACTTCACTTTTCATGTTCCTTTATTTTTTTTTTAATTAACTGCATTGATTTAAATAAAATCACACAGACTGAAACAGCCCCCAAGATTCTACAATCCTGCAGTCAGAAATACAGGCAAAAGGTTTTGATCTCTGACTGCCAAATGGTGACTCATTAAAAAGGAATTTTTGTTCCTCCCTTTTCAAAGGGTTACTCACTACCAAGCAGTAAATATCTAGTTTTGATGCTACTGCCTTCAAATGCCTGACATTGTTGGTGTATTAAGTCCAAGCTCTGTAAGATTATTTGATCACAGGCACCACAAAGTTTTGGTTTGATATTTTTCTTGATTAAAAAACCCTGTTGGGGGATTTTCATCAAGCCTTACCCTCTCAGTTTGAGTACAGTCTAAAATGAAATGTTTGGGTTTTAATAACAGAGGACCCTTTCCATACTTTAAGCAGTGGGTCATTCAAATTATTTTTAAACACACAGGACTGTGCAACAACTAATTTCTTTCTAATTTTGCATCGGGTAACATTGGATGAGGACTTTGGAATTTGTCTAAATCAAAAAAATAATTGCTTTGTCTTCCACATCAGGGGTTGTGTGCTAAGCATTTTCTAGTATTGCATTGCATAAAGCTGAAAATAAATTCTACTGAAGAGACACAGTCAAAATCCAACCAGAGGCATGCCCTTTTTCTCAATTTCCATATTAATCTTGACTCTTTGAGTCAAGAGAGAGACTCCTTTGTCTTCCTGTTCTTACCTATTCTGCATGTTTGATGGAAGGGGGCAAAGGCAAGTGGGAATCCTCCATCTTACCTCCTCTTATTCATGGATTGGTTGGCTTAAACTTTACATAGTGTTGGAAAGAGGTTTTCTTGGTTGCAGCAACACTTGTGTTTGACTTGGAGCAGGAGAGTGCGTTCAGGCTTTTCAGCTTTATGAGAAGTGAATCGTGGTCCCTGATCCCAGGAGGTAGATCAGCCTTAATTTCAAGTGAAAGTCCTGCATCTTCAAATAACCTCTCACGTCAGTTAAAGTTCAATATTCTTGAATTCCAGAGATATAGATGAGTCAAAACTGAAGTTTAGGGCAAGTGTGAAGGATGTAAGAGAAAAACGTAGATGTTTCTTCTGATGCTGCTCTCCCCTCCCCTTCGGGGCTTCTACAGTCTGTCAGCTGTAACACTGATTTGATTACTTCCTAGTGTAAAGCTAAAAGAATAAATCTCAGTGCCTTGGGAATGGGGAACCAATCCAACAATCAAAACCAAACAAGTTAATAAATATGAAGCATTTCAGGACGGTGCTGCTGCAGAAATGCTACTTGCAGAAATGCTCAGGGGCAGCCACGACTATTGGACCAGTCAATTAGTGTAAGTATGTTCACTCTACACGCTGCCATTAATTGGATGCTGGGGGGTGCGCTCGGTGTTTTGAAGAAGCGTGTGTCTTCTATTGGTATGGAAATCTTGACTGTGGCAGGCTGAACTGTTTATTGCTCACCCCCTTGCTTCCCAGTCACACCAGCATACCTGGGAAAAGGTTGTCTTGGGCAGTCTTAATTGCCCTTTCTTTAAAATTGTTCCAGCTGTACACATCATCTACAGATTCTCCTTTTTTCCCCCCTTGTCAGCTCTTCTCTCTTCCTGCCCCAGCCCCCCCAAAATCTAGCCTGAAATAGATCATTTGAGTGACTGTCCACAAAGGCAGTTCGAAATCCAGAGTAGCCACTGAGACTGATTTGTGATGCCCACGTGCCAGGCTACATTCAGTCTGGAGTCATCTCTAAGGCCAGTGTGCATGGACATACTGAGCTACAGCAATGGCCTACAGTGTTGTTGTGTAAGAAACCCCTACTGCCCACTGCACAAAACCCATTCTGGGGGGTGGTGCTTGGCGAGGAAGGAGTGTAGTAATTACCAAAAGTCTTATGTCAGCCTGTAGCTTCAGTTTTTCTCATATCAAAGAGTGGCAAACTAGCAGGTAAATGACTAATTCTGGCTGCCCACAAGTCCTCCCTTTGGAGCATCTGTATGGGGAACTATCCCTTCTGTCTGTTACTTCAGGATTTAAAATGGTCACCCACCATGCAGCCTTCAGCTAGTCCAAGGAATGGCCCTTCCTTGGTGCTCCCACCCAGAACAGAAACAGGGATTGGCCTTTGCACAAGACCTGTGGAAAATGTACCATCAGGTGCTGCACCATCTGCTACTCAGAGCACACTGAAGCAAACTGTTAAACCTCATGTAGCGCTTAGGCCTTGATTAACTTCAATTACTCTCCTGTTGGACATGCTTGCAATGCCAAGGGGATTAGTTGGCATATATTTTCAAGAAATACATTATTAGGAAAGGTTAAGCAATAACATCCAGTGGTCATTTCCTTTTGGAGCGTAGCTCTGTGTCTGTAGTGTAATTTGTTTGTTTATGCACAGTGCTGGGTCCTGGTGAGGAGGTGGACCAGCACTGCAGGCCAGAGCTGGCCTGGCTGCTTGGCTGGTGCTGCTTGATCCACTGATGGAGAGCCAGAGACCTCTGAGTGAAGAGGTGAAGAGGTCCAAAGTACGAGGAGGCAATGGTAGGGGAGAGAGAGCAGGGATGGACTGGGACCCCCTGGGGTCCATGGTAGGAGGGACAAAGCCAAGGATGAAGAGGGCGAACTGAGGAAGCCGGGTGGGTATCTGGGGGAGGATGGAGGTACAGAAGGTCCAGGCCCACCGTGGGAGGGCTGGGATCCCATATGTGCCTGGTCTGCCAGATCCAGCATCTCCTATTGCTTCAAGCAGTAAGTGTTCCCTGAGTGCAAACTCGTTCTGGGCTGCTTTTCTTCATCTCTGTTGTCTTTTTTAACTTGGAAGCTCTTTTTTTTTTTTTCCTTTTGCCTCTCTGTACTCTTGCTTTCATACCTTTGTTGTGATTGCTCTGCTGGAGAAATCAGCCTCTCTTAGCAGCAGTGAAGAGATGCTCCAGGGAGCTACCCCTGTGTCACCTCTCCAGTGTCAGGCAGAGCGGCTGTGGTGAGCAGGCACGGTGCCGGGGCCGCACACCTTTGATTGCCCTGTGATCACGGGCACGTGCTGGTTTGGTTTATTCGGTTAGAAGGGTTTTCCTTCGGGCAAGTTGAGTGCTCAGGCAGCTCAGCTACCAAGCCGCTGGCCGAAGCACACGACTGCTCTTCAGCGTGCAGCGGCGGTACGTGCTGCTTGGCTTTGAGCCGGTGCGAACACTGGGACAAAAGTCAAGGTATGTCTGTGCTCTGTCCTTGTGTAAATTCACGGGCTCCAGCAGAAATCGTGATGACTGCTTTCACCTGGCCAACCTGCTGGCTACTGCCAACAGGACAGCTACGGGTGCATGAGCTGCGTTTGAGCTGCAAAAGTTGCTTAAGACGTTAAGTAAATAATCTGGCACTTGAGACACATAGAACAGCAAAAGCGCCCAGAGCAGCATCGCCAGCCTTCCCCGGGCCAGCCTCGCAGGCACGTCGGCATGACATCGGTGTGCCTCGCTGTGCCCGGGAAGCTGGTTCAGAACATCAGCTCAGCTGCTGGTGAACCATTCTCCCAAATCTCCTTCAGCAGATGTTTGGGTTCTTAAGGTGGCCTTCAACGCTGTTGACTTAAAACAGGAACGTTGTCTTTTACAGCTGGCTCTGAAGCACTGCAGCTTCTCTGAAGTCGGGAGACGTAACTCAGTGTTTGTGAAGGTGGGCAGGAAAGTAAAAGATCTTTGGTTCTCTCTGAGAGCTCTTTCACGTTCATTTCAGAAAGAATGAGTCACTCCACATCTCGTCACTGAATGGAGCTGATGTACAAGTGTGCGTGCTCAAAGATGAATGTCGGTGGACAAACTCCTAGAGTTTCCTCCATGGTGTAAGCAGCCTTCAGCCAGTCCGATGTGGTGTGTTCTGGGGCACTGTGCTGTCTTTTGAAGTGGGAGCATCATCCTTATAATCTTTTGAAGTCTAGAAGACCGATTAACATGGGAACTCTAGATTACCTGTAATTCAGCTCTGCCACTCCAGGAAAGCATAGTTCCTGAATTGCACAAAGGCAAACTCTTCAAACACGGATCCAAATCAGCATACTGGAGATCCTGTTAGTAGGTGTGGTGACTATGATTAATATTTACTTGATGCCTTTCATCTTCCAAGTACTTTGCACAGAGCAAGCATTTCATCTTCACAAAAGATACGTGAGTTAGGTGAGCACTGGAATAGGCTGCCCAGGGAGGTGGTGGAGTCTCCTCTGGAGATATTCAAGACTCGTCTGGACGCCTATCTGTGCAATATGTGCTAGGGAGCTGCTTTGGCAGGGAGGTTGGACCCGATGATCTCTCGAGGTCCCTTCCAACCCCTACGATTCTGTGATTCTGTGAAGTTTTACTGTCTCAGTTAATGAAGGCAGGGAAACCAAAGCAAAGAGATTAAAGTAGTTGCTCGTGGTTACAAAGAAAGCTAGCACTGAAACCGTGCAATTTCTGGTTTCTGTTTCTGTGTCCAGATTAATGTCTCTTCTTTGTAAGAAGAAGCAGCAGGACGAACTTTTGAGTAAGAACATCGTGTGAATTGAGTGAAGCAGTCAGCAGATGTTGCAGCTCAGTTTAGTCACTGGTCCAGATGGACTGTTGGAGACCTAAGTATGTTGAGATTTCTCAAGTAAAGGAGTTTCTGCTGGAGGGAATATGACGAGGTGCATACATGATTTTATTCAACTCCATGACTTCTTGAGAAGTCGGATGCACCAGATCACTTTAGAGATGTACTAGAAAGTACATAAATGATATTGCTTAATTTTAAGCATGCAAGTGGTCTGATTGATGTGGAAACATCATTTGTTTCCCCTTGGCTTGGGTAGGGCCACTCACAGAGCTGGATTTACATATACGTGAAAGTGCATTGCTGATTCAGGGCCCTAGTTAACAGCAAGAGCTGTGTCACCCTGAATTGCAGAGTGGCACAGGAGTTGTTGAGGGCCAAAAGGTACCTTTTGGTTTAAAGAGCTTCCTATCAAGATGAGTCAGTGGACAAAGCTTAACATCTGAGAAAGTTCTTATCTGAGAAGGCATCTGACCTTTTGAAAGAGAAACCTCCTTTGTAGATGCGTAAGAGTTGTGTGCAGCTTCTATCAGCTTGTACAGCTGGTTGACTGTAATGGGAATCCTCACCTGGGGAGGCTGTGCTGGCCAAGCCTCCTTGCCTCTGTGCAGGGAAAAGCAGTTGTGTCTAAGTTCCTCCAGTCCCACCTCAGTGAAGGAGAAGATGCTTTTGGCTGAAACTGGAATCTGCATGGAGCTAGCAGCTGTAGAAGCCTCTGCAGTCAGTCTAGATTTGGCTATAAATTCGGTCTCATTTTTCACGTGGAGTAACAATTTCCATGCTGTGGTGAAGAATCGCTCGGTGAGGGAAGGGAGATGGGAGAGCAGAGCGGTGCAGCCCTGCTCTCCTTGTAAGGCCACAGTTCAAAATGTTTAATTAGTTGTTCCGAAATGGTGGCCCTTCTCCTTTGAGGAAGGAATGATGTATCAGCAAAAGCTGACGAAATTGATGTAGCAAATCAATTCTATGGTAATCCGTTTATTTAAACTTTGGTACTTAATTTTATAAGCTCTCCTCAAGTGTTCCTGTGCTCCCGTTCATTAACCGGTATTCTTTTATGCTGTTGCTTGGAGGTTTGTGCTGCAGATAGCAAAATGGCCAGGACATGCCACTCGAAACTGCCTCCAAATGTAATTCAAGCAGGTCTGCAATAATAGTGCTAAAAGAAGAGCTATTTAGCGGCATTATTAATGGGCAAAGAGTTCAGGCAGGATTATGAAAAAGTAAATTTTTATTAAGAGTGGAGGAGCTAGAAGAATGGACTGATTGCCCCGAGTCCTCTGGGCCCTCGAGCAATCAATTTCCCTTTCTAGTATTCAGTTACTTGCTAATTGTATTGATTTTTATCAAATATGTGTACAAATCAATTTTATATTTTAGTGCTGTTAAAAGCTTCCTTCCTTCCTTGCAGAGCGCTGCTCTGATCATTCTCATTGTCTTCCTTTACTCTAATGCTTTTATCTTAATGCACATTTTTGTTGGGACGTGCATGTTTTTCTGTAGGACGTTTAACCAGGATGGGGTTTTACCTTGGTGCTCGGGGTTGGAACAAACAGGCGTCACTCGGACACAAGCCCCTGTGAACACACTGGACCTGTGTGCTCAAGTAAAAATTGCAGGAAAGGGATGTGCAGTGTCACAGAATGGGTGGGAGCAAGTGACCATGTAGTGTGACCCCCTGAAGAGCAGGAAGCACGCCTAGCACGGGAGATGGCTTGTGTTGTGGAAAGATTGTGACTGGAAACAAAGGAGGGGATAATTGCTGAACATGATGCACTCTTCATCAAATAAACGTGAAAATTAAGTCGGGGTGACAAAAATGAAACTCCTGTTTTACCAGTACACGCTCCAGCCTTTCTGAAAACCCAGTTGCTCAGGCAGTGCGGGTGAAGGGGATGCTGGAGACATCTCTAAGCAAAGTGAATGTATTGAGCTCTGAACAAAATAAAACAACATTCTCCATTTGTGTTTGTTTATGCCTGTGGCGGTTTAAATTGTTCCTGTCAAAGGTACCTATTTTCTGCGATAGCACATGCTCGCGCTCTCCTTTTAATGTGAGCTGCACAGTTTGGAGTGGAGGAGAATCACTCTGGCTGTGTGTGTAAACCCAAGAAAATTGACTCTCATAATTGAAGTGTTTGGGGTACGTACAGCGCTGGGAGAGGCTTTGAACTAGCAATGGTGTGAGCAGTAGTCGTGAGAACCAGGAGAGTTACAGTTCTGTTTTGCCACTGGCCTCCGACTTAGGATGATGCTGTGGAGTTTATGGTGCTGTGTTTTCTGCTCTCATTGCTAAGGCACTTTACAGAAACCTGACTCTTACCCTGTTTTAGGGGAGGGAAGAGTTGCATCAGCAAGAGTTCAAGTCTATACACCTATATAGTAAAAATACACTTTTCATAAAAAAAAAATCCAGTACAGTGGCAGAAACATAAAGCATTTTGCATTGATCACTCTGGTCTTTTTTGTTTTGTTGCCCCCCTGGTTCTGCTGTGGTTCCTCCATTACAGAGCCAGCAGACACGGCAGGTTCCCTGGCCTCTCTTGTCTGCTGGTCGCTGCTCCCCCGGGCAGTGGTGCTGTGGTACGAGAAGTTCATTCCCAGGCTCTCCTGCCAGTTCCGAAGGCGTGTAGGAACCTGGGTGGGGATTCACCAGGAGCCCCCAGACACCAGCTCAGTAAGATGCGGGCGTGTTTTCTGCCCCATAAGGTGGTTTTGCTGTTCTCCCTCGCTGCCACAGTGGCTTTTCTTGCTACGGGGTGCTTGGTGCTTTCAGATCCAGTGTAGGCACCTCAACCATAATCATCAGTATAATGTTTTAGAAGCCGGTTAGGAGAAACCAGTCTTGTTCTCCTTTGATCTCCATGCACAGTGGGATCCCTCGCTGCATTCCCAGCCGGAGCGTGGGGGGACGTATTCTGCCTGTGTGAATAGCTGCCTGCCCCAGGCAGCTGGCGGGCTCCCGAACCCAGGGGCCAGGGCTCGGTGGGACGAGAGCCTCTGCCAGCGCTGCTTCTGGCTCGGCATCGTCTTGCGAACCGTGAGCGCGTTTGTGTCATTAGGTTTGTGCAGCACCTCTTGTATGAGAAATCACAAACTGGATAAGCTGTATGAGGGGTCATTATAACACGGGGAAGATAAATGTACCGGTTCTGCTGGAGGCTGTCCTCGGGCTGTTTGTTATGTGTCTCTAACACTGTCACTACATCACACACTTCCTCGATCTCCGTATTACCCTACAAGCTTGTCTAATGGGATCCTCTGTTGCTGATTCCGGCTTACCCTGACCTACTTCTTTCTTGTGTCCCAGCAAGCTGTCAGGAGCTATCAGAGCACTGGGAGCTGAAATAAACACTCACTGAGGGGAAAAGCAAGGCTGTCTCTAGTGAATTTAATTAGCTTTGTTTAACTGGCTTGTTTGCTTTGTAAATCACATCATTTTTAGTCAAATTTAAGGGATAAAAAAAAAAAAACTGTAATTAAAATGAAATGATGCACGACCTTATTAAAAGTCAAGGGTTTTAGAACTTCAGTACAAAAAGTCATTTAGTTTGTATCACGTTTGCAGCGCTCTGAATGTTTTAGGGGAAAAAGGATGAATTTGAGATGCTTTTTAGTTTTTGGGTCTTTTCTTCAGACAGGAGGGAAGTGTTAGTGAGTCAGAATCTTTACTTTTCCTTGAACTAAAAAAATCCCCACTGTTAGTTGGTGTGTTATTTTTTGATGGGTTTTGGGTATTATTTTGTTCTTTTATTAATATGTGAGTCTTTTAATTAATATTGCAGGGTTGCTGGATAAAGTTTTTGACCCCAAATAAAGATTTTTACTGGGGTTTTTTTTTCTGTCGTGTGGCCTAAGCACCAGTACATTTACCCATAGCTGGAATCCCTGCTGTTGTGTGAGGCCATAGTTTAAATCCTGGCTTCCCTCGGCACTTCTGTTGCATTTCTGAGCGTTACACCCGAAGCCATTGTCATTTTGGCTGAGCCCAGACAAATGAAGCACTGACTCCACAAGTCATTACTGGGTTGAATTTGAAAGTGCTTATACAGTTTCTATCAGATGGTATGTTACGTCTTTCAGGTGCTTTACTGTATTTCAGCATGGCACATATTTCTTGTAACAATTGATGTTCTTGCTCGTGTCAGCGTAGGGTCTAATCCTCTTGCTGTTGAAAATGATAAAAGCCCTATGAATTCCTAATACGTCTTATCAAAATCTGGCTAAAATATAAAATGTCTGACCCCAACTTCTGATTCCTCTTCGGCAGAAATATGTTTCTCCCTCCCTTGCACTGTGCATGCATATTGATAGAGCCTCCTTGAGCGTGTGGCTCATAGAAGTACACCCATCAGTGTGCTGCGCTGCGGCATGAGCAGCAAGGGATTAAAGGGCCACTAAGGAAGAGATGGGTATGGAGTGTGCAAAAAGGTAAAATCCAAGATAAAGTGACTGCTCAAGAGTAAGAGAGGAATTCAAATCCTGTTTCACAGAGCTGCAGTACTTCTTCCAGTGCTTTGAAAAAAGATGTAAGATTGGCCAACCTGTAGTACTGCGCTGAGAATTACTCATGGTGGTAATTTCATTGAGGAATATAATGAGCACCCTGATTGCTTGATGACTTCTGAGTAACTCGCTTACCGATGGCTGAGAGATCTCGGTGAAGGAAAAGAGAAATGTACTTCCCTCAGTAGGGGTTGTGGAGGTCGTTTGGCTCTGCTGGAGCACATGGGGCAGGAAGCTCTCTGCCATGCTGGGGTGGAAGTCTTCCCAAGAGAAAAACATTGGGAAGCTTCAGTGGTTTGATGAAATTGAATCTAAACAAGAGTAACCAGGTGGGGAGGATAACCCAGCAGTAAGGTGTTGAAGTCAAGCAACTTAGCTTTGCTGAGTTCCAGCAGCGGGGAGTGAGGCAAGTAAAGCTGAGACATCCCAGCTGAAGAATTCCCCTATCTTCAGTGACTCCGCTGAATGGAGACCAGGAAAATTGAAGTATTACAACTTCAGAAACTTTGCTTTACCAGATCCTGGCTCTCCCTTGCGGATTGAGGTCTTCAGTATTTTTGGCATCTGCAGCTGCGATGTGTAGAGTGGGAGGAACACAAGTACTTCTCCTGGGTCATCACGCCAGAGAAAGTGGGTGAGGTGGGTAGTGTGGAGCTTTCATTATAGGCGTGGAAGCAGAGCTGTTTTATAATCCGATCCTGTGTGCACAGCAAGAAAAATGTTGTGGTCTTAATAACCCAACAGGGAGATGAGCAGTGGAGCAGTGAGCTAACGGGGGCTGAACCCAAGCGCTCATGTGGACCTGCTGGCTGCTGAGCACAGCTCGCTGCGGCTGAGGGCTGGCCGTGAGGGCAAGGAGGCTTCGGCACTGTGGGACAGCGGGAATTTAGTGTGTTTAGCAACAAACAAGTGATTAATAGATGCGTGCCTGTCATCTCTGCGATAGCACTGTGGTCCCTCATTCATCTCCTGGGCTGCTGGGGGAGGGCAGCGGGAAAGCTGCTCCGTTTGCTCTTGGTGTAAATCAGGAGTAGGGAAAGGGATCTGTCCCGGCCCCTCCCTCTGTGCTTAGAAAAGCACTTGGCATGTTTTGGGCACCACTGTAATCTGAATAATAACCACTTGATTCCGAGCTCCTCATATTTGGCTGAGGTTGTTCTGTTAAATGATGCTTTGCGTAGAGGACACAGAAAGGGGCAAATGTTCAGTAAGACTTGAGTCGTTTAACTTAAATCAACCTCCTCCTACCCACTATTGACATATCAAGAGAACCAATGAGGCATGTTTAATTACACATGCACCGAGTTTACAATTAGTCTGCAGACAGTGATTTCTGGTTTTTTTCTTTCTTCTGACGCAGCAAGGGAAGGCTTGATCCTGCAAGAGCTTATTAGCTGTAATATGAGCAGGACTGGGGTGGGGTTTTTTTCCATTTTAAATGTAAGTGGAATGTTTTTATCTTCTAGGTCAAATGATTTAATCTGATGCTCTAATGTTACACGGTTTAGCAATCCTTCTGCTCCCCTTCTGCTTGTAATAAGTGACAAAAGTACGGCTTCTTGCTTGATAAATGGGTTAACAGTATTCACAAGGCAGGTAATAGAAATCCATATTAATAGGTGGAAATTGGCTTTTGATGCCAGGCAGGAGAGTCTAATGAAAGTATTATTGTTTTAGCTCCCAGCTCCTTTGGAAGCTGAAAGCTAAATGCCTGTATTACATTCTTATTACCTATTTATCACACCATATAGCTGAGTGGATGTTTATTAAATTACATTCATGTTTAATGCCTGTTTGTATACTTTTCACTGAACGTGTTCTCAAAGGAAATTTTCTGGAAGTGTTTCAGAAATGTGCAACTATTTTCCCATTCTCTTTTTATAGAGTAAGACCATTGTTGCCAACTGTCAATATACAATTGGCTTGGAAATTAAACTGTTTCCTGCTAAGCTGTAAGAACCAGCTAAACCTACTCTATTTAATTTAGGAAATAAATATTTAAAAATGTGAAAAACACACGGTGTTCTTGGGTTAGTGGTGATTCAATTCGAGTCTTTGAAAATACCCAAGATCCCAAGAGTTGGGCTTACCTAGTTTCAGCTTTAATTTAGCATTAAATTGCTTCATCGGGGATTTTATATATGACCTTCTGTATGTTTGTGATTCTTTTGAGAATATTTAAAATAGCACTGAATACCATCAAAGATGAGAAATTAGGAGCCTGTTTATTAATATACTTACTTATGGCACTTCTCGGTTTTGCATGCTTATTTTCTTCTTAAGCAGCACTTTCAATTAATTCTACCTAGATTAAAAGTAAAAAAGAAGATAAAACCTAAATACAACCAAACCCAAACAAGCCCCACCAAACCCTGAAACTCAGCACAGCTCAGATATTCCCACACAGCTTTGACCTGGGGAGCGCTGGGATCTCGAGGGTTTTCTGCAAGTTCTAGGAGGCAGAAAAAAAAAAGAAAAAAGGAAAAGTGGGCTTGCATTTTACTCCAGCTACATGAGCCACAGCTCATCCCCATCATCCGAGCCCTGTGACCATGCAGCAAGGTGGGAGTCATGAGGATTGGGTCACAGCATGAGTCAGGTGAGGATCATGGCTGGTAGCCAAGGGCTCCTGGGTGCATCTCCACCTCGTCCGGCCAAGTCACACCACATCCCACCTTGATGCCTTCATCCTGCACTTACAAACCAGACACAAGGGATGCCCAGCTTTTCTGGAAGCTGTTACTGGTCCTGGGCCGCAGGCACCTATGGCTGGAAATCTCTGCTGGTTTATTTAAGCAATCCCAAATGGGAGGTTTGACTCTGCTCTCACACTGAGAAATAACTGGATCACACACAAATCTGAAGTGTGTTCTCTTTCACTTCTGCAGGGCATTGGCAGATGCCTCAGCAGTACCTGGTGCTTGGTCCAGGTGAGGCTTGTGTGCTTGCACAGCCGCAGCGACTCTTGCAGGCACCCAGACTGGGGCTGAAAGTGCCCAAGTGCCAGTGAAACTGGGGGGCTCCTGCCTATGAAACCCTGCTCAGAGGATTGGGCTGGGCAAGATCCGGACTTGTGTGAGAAAGAACAAGGGGCTTTTAATCAGAGGCTTTGATAGGTCGTGTCTGCTTGAGGTTTAAGTTCAGTGGGATATTGTATTGATCTGCCAGTGCACTCTGTTAAATACTGGGATTTGAACCATGCTCACCTGCTTATATTAAGAATAAATAAATAAATCAGAGCTGTTCCATGCATTTCAGGTCTCTGCTGTGCAGATAATAATGCAGGCACTCTCACTTCCCTAATGAGCAGGTTAATCACTTGATCGCTTTTACTAAAATTTTGCTGCCACTGCCCTTTAAAGAGCTAATCTTTGTCAGTCCTAAAAATGCACAGTGAACATACTTTCCAGTTAGAGAGTTTGGCAAAAAAAAAAAAAATCAGGATAAAAAATGTCATGTTATGCTCCACTTAGTACTGATTTACATTATTAATTTAACAGAACAATTCAAAACACGGTTGTAATCATGCTACCAGGGTGGGTTTTTTTAAATGCTGGAGAGAGCATTTAAACAAAAACAATAACTCAGCCTCTTGGAGTACGTGGAGCAGATGAGAAATTGGCATTTCATACAAATTTTAGCAGGCTTATTGGGCTTTCAAATTTAACCTGCCATCAGCATCAGCAAATGCTATTTGAATTTTAACGTTTCATATATATATAAAATGTATGTACAGGAAGAAAAGGTTTGTATATGTGTAGCAAGAGAAACTCCATCTCTCCTAAGCATTTTATGAGAGATGGGAATGAGGTCTTTAAACTGCTTTTCTTTCAAAGTTTTCATCTTGCCTTCCCTGTCCTTGCACCTCTGCTTTACCTTTGTGCTCACTCGGCTTCAGAGAGACTCTGGGCCGCGTAGTTTCATTTCTGCTTCTGGCTGGTCTCTACTAGTTTTCATTCCTTTGGCTTCTCGGATCTCAGTCGGGGCTTCGGTGCGTCTGCTGTAACCACAGTGGGGAACGATTGTTCTCTTTTCTGTACCCAGTAAAACACACTGCAGCACTTCACTGGTTCCCCATTTTGTAACCCAGTTAAAATACGGGTCTGTTTGAATCAAAACACATATACAGCACTTTCTTCCGTCGTACTGGTAGGAACATTGCATTAGGTCCTTCTTCATGTAGCGTACAGCAGAATTTGTAGCATTGGAATTCATCTGAAAGGCATCTATAATGATGCAACATTTTCTCACCAGCCTCAACAACTTTTCTTATTCCAGGCATTCGTAACTGCCTCCTTTAATATTTTTATTTTTGCTTAATGAAGTTCTTTAAGATGATACTTTGCCAACTGGTGGTTGGGTGAGGCTTTAATAAGACTTTTTTTATTATTATTTTCTAAAGTTGTTATCTTACTCTCCAACGGTTTGTGCATATTTGAGTTATGTGAGTTTGGATTCCATCCTTGGAGGTCAACACGCAGCGCTTAGCATGAGGCAGAGATCTTGTAGATTATACGTGTAACGCGAAAGCAGTTTGTGGGACCGCAACCAGTAGCAAAACCACTACAGGTTTCATATGTTTGGATAGGGAATGCCCCAGAAAATGTGTTTCTGAGCCCTGTGGTGTTTGTTAAGTCACGCTGACACACAACCGAAGGCCCGAGGAAAAGTTGAGGATACTGATGCCAGAGAGAGCGAGGGAGAAACTTGTCCGTGGGGCCTTTCTGTTGAGATAGTTTGTTGGCTGTTTATTGATTGCGCAGGTCATTGGTGAAAGGTCAACAGCTCTGCTGTGTCGGCAGATAAAGATAGAGGAATGGCATGTTGAGGTCACACTGGAAAGGAATTCAGTCACGCTAAAGGAGGAACATTTTCAACCTTTACTTACTCAAAAGGGGTTGTGAGGTACTGAGCTTGCACATTTACAACCCTTCGGTGCAAGATTCTCCGCTTTCCCTGGGAGTTTCCCCCTTCACAGTGGTCCTGGAGTTGAAAATTGTTTCGTTCTTCGCTGTAATTCCTTGAGCCTGCTTTTGTTTCTTGCAGTGCATTAGAAGGATATTCCTTTGAGCAAAGAAAGACCAGTGATTTTTTTTTTTTCTGAGCTACCAAATGTTGAAGTGATTATCCCCTGATTCCTTTAGATGACATTTTCCTCCCTGTTTTTTTTTAATCTCAAAGTGCCCATAGAGCACTGAGCACTGTTCCTGCAGTTTCTTTCTGTTGTGCTTTGCTTTCACCCGATGTGAAGGTAAGAGTTGCAGGGAAGAGCTGAGATTTAAGGCAGCTGAAAGGTAAGCAGTTACTGTTCAGGGCAGAAGAGGACTCGGGTCTTGTCTGAACAAGGCAGATACACCGACTCGCGGTGCACCCACTCCCTTCCATTTTATTTCCCTCCCTTGGGAACCGATGTAAAGGAAAGCTAACAGCCTATATTACACTTCAAGAAAAGGTTCCTATGCAAGCAGCTTAAGTTCACACTTTTAATTAATCTGATGCTGATTAGCTGTGCAGGTAAGGTGGAAGTAGATGGCTGGCTGTTTTCCGGAGCTGGGAGCTAAACACCTTCCAATAAACGTTGCGTTTTCTCTAATGCAAAGTCCTGGTCCAGACCTTCCCTGTCACCAAATGCCACTTAATCCCTGGCAGTGGTGGACAAGGACACAAGGATAACCTGCTGGGGAGGCACCTCTGGCAATCCCTTGGCGAAGGCGGTGGCAAGGGATGTGCTGTTTTCCTTTGTTGGGTTTGGCATAAAGGCACAGTGAGAATAAGATTTGCTGTTATAGGAGGTGTTGGAGACAGGGTTGCTTTGACTGATGATTTTAATATTGCCACTTATTCTGGGCTTCTAAACACCAAAATTACATTTAAGAAAAACCCAACAACAACCCATGTGTCTTTCTCCTGCAACTCAAAGCTCCTGAGTTTATGATCAGGGTAATATTTTTTAATATTTTAATATTAAAACTAATAAATCCTCCCTGTTAAGTCTTCCAAGACTGCTCAGGTAGTTTGCTACTCCCCGCCCCCCAGCCTTGATGCAAAGCATTAGATAAAGACAAACACTTCTGCTTTTGTGCACTTCCATGAAGAGACTCAAAACTGCTCTTGAGAAGGATGCTAAGGAGCATGTCCAAGCATTGGGCACACCCCTGCGAGCATCCTTGTGCACCCTCTGCAGCAGCACTGCCAGCCGGGGTTTCTGCTAGCTCAGCTTTCTAGGCTGGTGTTTTCAGGCACACCTTCTGTGCCTCACAGGGAACAAGTGAAAAAATACACGTTTCACCTGCGTTTGGCAATCGCCTTATTTCTGCTCGTCCCCAGCAGCCCATGCACTTGGCCAGGAGATGATGGTATTCTTCCAAGCTCTGCCCACAGAGCAGGGTCCACTGGATGGAGACGGCTGATGCACCCTGCTCAGGCACTGGCCTAACAGGACAGAGCAGCAGAGAAACTGCATCCAGCTGTGGGTGTACAACGCTGGGGGGGGGGGGAGCTGCATTTTGGGGGAAATTCTGATAATACGGGGAAGCAAGCTGTCCAGAGACTGTGTGATGTGGTGCAGAGTGCAGGATTTACTGAGTGTTATTGACACGTGGTAATACTGTGATTCCTCATAGGGGGAGAGGGGAAAGAGGTGTGTATTATGTTACACCAATAGCACCATAGTCAGAAAAAGACCAACATAAAAGTGACTAAACTGAATTTTACTGTACTTTTATTAAGAAAAGAGGAGTCTAGAGGCAAGGGATATATTGCTGCATCATGCCTGCAGTTGCTGAATCACATCCTGCTCCATCCAGAAGTAACTACATGTTGGCATCTAAACGCTATTGAGTCACCTTTGCAAGATGAACTGGTCATTTACATTCCTACATCAGAAAAGTATCTCTGTTTAATAGGAAAAAAATTAACATATTAGAAAAAACACTTTTGCAAGCATCCACCCCTGCAGAAAAATCTCTGGAACGGGTTAAAATTTCCATTGGTAACAGGCAGGGAAAACTTTGCAGGGGACCTGTCCCATGTAGTTGCTCGGGAAGGTGTTGAGATGACAAACACCCCGCTGGCAGCCTTGGCCAGAACAACATCCAGGGGTTTGCCGCTGGGGGAGGACAGGAGCTGTAGCTCCCTCTTTCTCATCACCTGGGTCTGAAACCTGAAGCAAGGCCCAGGGAGCAGAATCCTAGAACTACAGGCTGAGTAACTTGTCAGCACCGTGCCCAAAACACCGTGACTGTTGTTTTCTGGTGTGCGTGCCCTTCTCTTGCAGAGAATCAGGCCTTTGTCTGAACAACTCCTTTCTCCTTTCCTTTTCTTTCTGAAGTTTTCAGTTGGCAACTAGGAAGGCGAGGGGGGGACGACACAGCCTACAAAGATGAAGCAGCTCATGGAAAGAAAGCTGCTGAATAGGCAAATTGTTTTATCTGGATGGGTTTTGTGGTCCTGACTCTGCGTTGCAAGGGAAGGTACAGTAGGAGCAGTGTTTGGCTCGTGCGCTCCTGCTCCAGCCAGGAGATCACTGTTTCTCCTGCTGCCTCTGGTGCTCAAAAGCTCTGAGCATGTGTTATCTTTTTCCTTCTCCCCCTAAAAAAATCCTTTTGCTCCTGATAGCATTTCTATTTAGTTATGGCCCTGTTTACACACTCTAAAACATGTGAACTAGTCCGAAGGATTCGGCAGCTTTGTGTGCCCCCACAAAGTGGTATTTCCTATGGCAGTTGACTCCCAAAAGGTCCTGTGTTTCCAACCTCGTTTGCCTAACAGTCTGGAAAGAAATCTGGGAAGTTAAGGATAAATCATCTGCTTGAGCTTTAGAAGGAGATCTGAAAGCCCAGGCTCGGAGTGGGGACCCAACTTGCTTGGGCATGGGCTGCATCCTCTCCTGCTTCTCCCTTCCTTCAAAGAAACGCTTCAGGACTGGCCAAGGCTCTGAGCGGCTGGTGGTCACTTTGGTAGCCCATGTAATCCCAGGCTCCAACATCAGATGTGTTGATAGTCCCTGAAACGGAGCGGCGATGGCCTCTGTGTTATTAAAGGTCATCAAGCATCTTGTACAAGCTGAAGGGGTTTTGTGCTGCAAAGCCAAAGGAGCAGAAAGGATATATATGTTTTTAAAAGAGGAAAAGAAAAAATGATGGTAAATTTAGTGCCTCAGCTTCAGCACCGTGCGGTGAGATGTCTGTGTCCAGGGAAAAAAAAGTCCTGATTAAATAAATCCCATTGATTCAGGGCCTTTGAAACAAGAATTCCTCATCTGATGTGACTGGGGTTTTTTTTCCCATCCTGAACTGTGTCAGTGAGACCCTGAAATCCTCATCAGCGGTGGGGGGAGAGGACTGGGGCTGCTGGTTTCTTACGTGCTGAAATCATAATTTAAGGATAAGTGGGGCTTTGGGGCTGCGAGAAGTTTTCTGGCTTTTCATCTGGGAAGAAAGCGCCAAGGCATCCCCCAGCTCAAAGGCAGCGAGACGGCGAGCAGGGCTCTCCGCAAACACAATGGCTCTATCTCGCTCTATTATGCCACAAAGGAGTGGCGTGCTTAATCTCCGAAATTAATAGAGCAGAGAGGAAACGGCTCTTAAAGAGATGTGTGTCTGCTTCCTTCCTGAGTGTAGCACGGGGAGCCCGGGGCTGTGAGGTAATGTCATTTCACATAACTAGAGGGCTCTTCTTATAAAGGACAGTTACAGTAAGTGTAGCGAGGCTGGAATTTTTGACTTTTCAGTGTTTTCTTCCTGTTATGGTGGTGGGGATTTCTGTTTAAAACCTGATATATTGTTTTGGTGTAAGATGATGCTGTGAGAGTTTGTCCCACATTTGATTTTTCAAAAGATTTTTAATACTTTTTTTTTTTCCCCTTGGTCTGCCTCTTGTTTAGTGGCATCAGAGACAAACCAGCCCGCTGCTCTGTTCCCTGCCGCGCTTAGTACAATAGTCTAAACGCTCTTTAAGCCATAGTCCTAGGAGAATGTCAGTTCAACCAGAATTAACGGAGTGTATTCTAGTAGAATAGCTCCTTTTTCACACTGTGTTGGCCCTTTATAGCAGTGTGTTACTCTTGGTGCGAAGCCAAATCGACTGATAAGCAATGGACTAGATTTTCCTGCACGTGGTGGAGGCTGCTCACATCTATCCAAACATTTTTAACTTCAGGAAAAAGACCTTGCACTTAAAAAACTAAACCCCACCTAACTATTGTCACTTCGGAGGGAGTGAGAGGAGAGGAAAAAATCGGCTTGCCAAGAAGCCTTGCGGGATTTTTTAATTGCTTCAGGGAGAAAGATGGGAAGGCCAGGAGGAGGTACCATGGGGAGCAGGGCTCCTGGGTACCATGCTGCCTCCAGCCCGTTTGACTTGGGAACAGGGGGACGATGCTCAGCATGTTTCAGGAGCTGACTTTAGTTGGACAGATGAAGCTTTGCTCTGCTTTCATTCCTTAACTTTTGTTAATAATTTATATGTGATCCTGCACAGCAGAACTATCCCTCCAACACTGTATTTTAAACCACTGTCTGGAGCAGCAGAACACAATCCAGCCATATCATGTATCTTGTACATTTATTAGAAAGAAAGGATGCATGAAATGTTTGTTTTCTGAGTCACAATCAGGTGGAATCTGTAATAAAATGACTTTCTGTAAAACACAGGACAGTTCGTTCCCTACAAGCAGCATGATGTATTTTACATATGAACAATAGTAGGCTGCTTTGCAGAAAATGTGTTTTTGATATAAAGATTATCAGTGCTGCCACCCCTCTTCCCTCATCTATTATTGGACTCACCGCAGCAAAATTGCCGAGCTCCAAGTGCTTTTTCATCTTTCATTCAGCTGCATGATTTGTAATGACTGTCGTGAGCTGGGGAAAGGAGGAAGTTTAAATTTGGGCAGTTGTGCATCTATCCACAGTTAACGAGGCATCTAATTTCTCTGCAAATTCAACACTGTTACCACACTCCTGGCTGTAGCTTCAAGTATGCCCTAGCATTTTTCAGTATGTGCCTGTACCTTTGCTGATATCTACGGGTGTTAAGCTCCACCTGTTTTGGATTTTGTTTATCTGAAAGGTGAGATCAAGAACTGGCTTTGTATGGCAGCCGGTCGCTAACGGCCGGGAGGCTCAGCAACCTTCTGACGGCCTCGCTCCCTGCTGCCCACCGATGCTCCTAACCAGATACTGCAAAGGGCAGATATTCAGGGGAGATCGTGTCACTGCAATGTCCTTTTCCTCTTGATGGGTTTTCAGGAGCTCCGGGTAGCTACATCATCTCTCTGAACCATCGCTTTAACACCTTAAACCAGATTTCCTTTCCAAGAGTCGATAAAGCTTCGCTTCAGAGTTACTGCAAGTTCTTGGGGGCAGGGACAAGCTTTTCTTCTGCTTTTGGGCAGGCACCTAGCACCACACAGATGTGACCCTTCAAGGAATCACTGTGGTTCACATAATACTGACACCAAGAGTGGACAGCAGCACAGCACAAGGTGTGATGGCTACGGTTTGAAATAGAAGGTGGAATAATGAAGTTCTTGGGCTAAATGCCAACATAAAATTAGCATTTAACCTCCCCCTTAGAATTTGCCTGTTAATTGGATGTCACCGTATATGTTGGCGAGTATAAGTTTTTAGAGATTCTTACGGCAGTGTTAACGGATAGAAATGCATCACATGAAATTATAATATCCATCAAAGTTTTCTCCTGGTAGGGGCTTAGATCATCCAGCCCACAGCTGGGAATGGTGTTATTTTACTTGTTCTATTCTAGACATCCAGACACATGCACAGCCTTCAGACATACAAGAATGTGTCTGCAAGGTGAAATAATAAGTGTGCACTAGACAGTCCATGGGATTATAGGGCTATTCAAATGAGAAGAAACAGTTGGGGGGCAGAGATGAGAAATGTAATGATACCCTCTTTCACCTTCCAGCTAGGACTTCTCAAACCGGACCAGGGTACTGGGCTCTCTCTTCTTGAAGCTTGGGTCCAAGCATCCCAGAGCAGGTCGGGTAGAGAGGATTTCCACCACGTCCTGTCTTTGGGCTTTTCTTTTGGACAAGGTCTTAGTGCAGTGCCTTTCATGAATCATGATGTCAAGTTTCATCAACTTGCAGAAAGTTCCCATTTCTGTTCTCCCAAACAAGATGTAGCCCCAGACTGCTGCTGTCAGGCTTCCCTCTGCGGCCAGGCCCTTCCTGAAACCCCGTGAAGGTTTGGGATCCCGTGTGTGCGGGGCTGCCTGATCCTGACACATCGCAATGACTACTGTTCCCATGCAGTCACCGCCTCTCTTCAGGGGCCCCCTGTGATGTGGGGGCCCATCCAGCTGCCCTGTGATAACTCTTCCCCCACTGCCCCATAACCAGCATGGAGTTAGAGGGGGGCTCAGGGGGCCTGTGCCATACACCACAGCAGTGCCAGAAGGCAGGCAATTTGCATATTAATAACTCCCTCATTATGTATTTGTCTGATCTTGTCAATATTTTGCATTTTCTAAATTTTGCTGACTGCAGACGTTGTGGACTATCAAGTTGATAATTAGATTGCCTGATTTTAAACACCTCCGTTATGAATCAGCGCAGCCCATTTCTACAGCCCGAAGTAGCTGTCTTGTTTGTGGGAGGCAAAAGATGTGAGGAGATCACTGCATGCAGACTTACTGTCGTCAGGAAGTCCTCGATGACCATACTTAAAATGTGTGGGATCAATCCTTTTTCAGAAATAAAAATGACAGAAGCTACATCTGCAGACTTCACCTTCAGTTTATTGCACCTGCCTAATGAGAGGGGTTGGTTTTTTGTTTCACCCAAATCTTGAGCTAACGGCTAAAACATTAAATGCAAATTGCACCTTCGGGGCCCCCCTTGGATCGCACGGCGCAGCTTGCACTGCTGTTGATGCTGGGTTTATCTCAATTGTCGTCTAAGGCTTTGGAATTAGAAATGTTTGTGTTAGACACATGTGTTCTCTTCCGTGCAGGGCCGTTATTTGTATTGCACGTGGGGTTTGAAGCGGGTCAAATACGGGGAGTGCGGGAACAATAAAATCTCTTCATCCGCACAGGTATGCGGAAGGCGCGAGTAAGCACTGGTGTTGTTACCAAAGATGTGGCGATCGTTTCATTCCCAAAAGAGCTGACTGTCAGTAGCTACACAGAGAAACACCCACTGAAATCAGCTGAAAAGTTCCCAGTTGTTTCAGCAGCCCGTGTCCAGGTATAAAACAGAACAGAGATTGTTCTGCGCAGAGAATATCGTAACGGCAGGTTTCTGAGAGGAAAAGAGCAAGTTTGCTTTCCTTGGAGAAGATAATGACTGCCAAGCCCTGGGATACCCAAAGGGAAAGGTGTTGGATGCGTGAGGCAGGGGAGAGCCTGGATGTGGTGAGATCTGCAGTTGGCGCTGGCGCACAGTAAAACAGGTCCTGGGAGAACATTGCAAAAGGGGCACCCGGGAGCCAGTGAGCACGGGAAAAGGCAAGTTCTGCTTCTTTAAATTTGTGTCAGGAACCCAGGGAAAGTTGTGTGCAAATGTGTTGGAGGCAAAGAAGCATTAGAGGTTGCGTTATTTCTCTTACTGGAAGTAGCTTTTTGTTCAGCATGGAAAGACAGCTCTTCCTGGGGTGGTTTGCTGTTCTCACGTGACTGTTGGATGGTTCAGCCCCCTAACGGACCAGGTTTCTATCAGAAGTATTTAGTTGTTTGACAGACGTGTGCTTCAAAAGCCAGAAACTGTGTTATGTGCTGGTGGAGGCTGTTACCACATTCTCATGTGGAGATAAAATGCTTTTTTAAGGGGTAACAACAATCCCTCCTTGTTTTTGGATTACCCTTGGAGTTAAGCACCAATCATTAGCAAGTGCAGGAAGTGTACTTGAGGTTAATTGTTCTTCCCTCTCCTTCAATCCATGAGCTTCCACACATCTGACACTGCAAGTGTTGGTCAGGAATAACAAAAACATCTTCATATGACCAACACTGTTTCAGCACAAATCCAAACCCCAGTCCCATACTAACTACTAGGAAGAAAACTAACTCTGCCCCAGCCTAAACCAGAACACCTGCACAACATCCTTGTCTTTAAATCGGAGAGACGTGGATTTGATGGGCGAACCGCTCAGTGGGTAAGGAATTAACTGGATGGTTGGACTCACATGGCCAACATCTTGATATCCAAGCAGGAGAGCAGTAATGAATGATGTTCCTGAGGAGTTGGTATTGGGACCAGCACTGTTTAACATCTGTGTCAGTGACAGGAACAGAGGGATTGAGTGCACCCTCTGCAAGTTTGCTGACAACACCAAGCTGTCAACAGTCAGCGTGCTGTCAGCACACTGGAGGGAAGGGATCCCATCCAGAGGGACCTTGACAGGCTTGAGAGGTGGTCCCATGTGAACTGCATGAAGTTCAACAATGCCAAGTGCAAGGTTGCAGTAACCTCAAACATAACTACAAGCTGGCAGGAGAATGGATTGAGAGGAGGACTGAGGAGATTGAGGAGAAGAACTTGAGGGTGTTGGTGGACAAGAAGCTCAGTATGACCTGGCAATGTACACCTGAAGCCCAGGAACCCAACTGTGTCCTGGGCTGCATCCAAAGCAGCATGACCAGCAGGTTGAGCGAGGTGATGCTGCCCCTCTACTCTGTTCTCATGAGAACCCACCTGGAGTACTGTGTGCAGCTCTGGGGTCCCCAGCATGGACTTGCTGGACTTAGTCTGGAAGAGGGCCATGGAGATGATCAGAGGACTGGAGCGCCTCTCCTCTGAAGACAAGCCTCGGAGAGTTGGGCTTGTTCAGCTTGGAGAAGACTCTGGGGAGACCTTGCAGCAGCCTTCCAGTACCTAAAGGGGCTCGAGGAAAGCTGGAGAAGAACTGGTTACAAGGGCAGGAAGTGACAGGACAAGGGGGGGTGGCCTTAAGCTGAAGGAGGGGAGATTTAGATTAGATATCAGGAAGAAATTCTTTTTTGTGAAGGTGGTGAGGCCCTGGCACAGGCTGCTCACAAGCTGTGGATGCCCCCTCCCTGGCAGTGTTCAAGGCCAGGTTGGATGGGCTCTGAGGTCCCTTCCTACCCAGGTCATTCAATCACTCGTATGATTTTAAGGGGAAAAAAACCTGTTGAATCTCTTTCAGAAACCCAGAACTCGTATGATGCAATTAGAGATCCAGACCGTGGCGATGTGAGAGCTGTCTAGGAATCCTGTTGCAGCTCCATTTTTCCATAATTAAATGGGCAGTGCCAATGAGCTGGTGGTTTTCAGAGTTGTTGTGCAAGAGCAGCCAGAGGCACCCTTGCAGCAGAGCCTGGTCCTGCTGGGTGCTGTGGCATCCATGCTGCCCTGGAAGCAGGAGGGAAGCACCAACATGCAAAATCTCATCTTGTGCAACCACATGGTGAACAAATGTGGTGACATAGTGTCTGACCGACTCACGCTGTAGTTCTTGCAGGGAATCGCATTTTCTTGGCTGGATGGAGGAATCAGGCTTTGCACTTTGCTGTCAGTGCAGCTCGTGTGCAGGCAGCCCAGCAAGCTCCTTCCCTGCAGTTCAGTTTCACGTCCCACATTAGAAACACTCTATGGTAAATGAGCAAAGTTTATTTTCAGGGAATTACTCATATTGACACTTCTGACTTAGTGTCTCTTGTTACAGGACAGATTTGTCTTGCAAAAATCAGGAACTGATGTATAAGGGAACGTGCAGCGTGATGCTGGAGAAGAAACTTCCTTAAACTGAAAGGCTCCCTCAAAGTCACCCCATTTCTCCCACGCATTATTTTTGGTGTCTTATGTATTAACACAAAGTACTTCAAAATGGGTTTGTTATTGTGAGTTAATTGTTCTTAATTGCAGTATATTTGGCCAGGACCAGACTTGACTTTTCAGCAATGATCAGATGGCATCATCTGAAAGATACCGGATGATCAATTAGGACCTGTAGATTCTCTAATGATATAACAAGGCATGTTTTCTTGGCAGTCAATAGAAAATACAAAAAGGTAGGACCACTGTTGTGAAAAGGAGTAATCCAGGGAGAAGGAGGTGGTTTTTGTACTGGGGGACTGATGGATTGTGGTGCGTTCTTCCTTTGAAGCACTTGACATTTATCTTCCCCTGTTCATATATAATTAATGGGGAAACAAAAGAGGAAAATCGTATTTCAATTTCAAGTGTTTAAGAGGAAAAGAGGGGTGGTTTTATCAGAGAAACATACGTTTATCTGATTCCACTTCTTACTCCTCCTGCTGTCATTTACACCTGGATAAAGTGACGATAAAATGCTGCCAGGTGAGAAAAGTGCTGTCTTGCTTCCGCTGTGCGGAGAAGCAAGGTGAAGGACTGGGTCTTTGTTGGGTTTCTGTCTTTATGGGTTTTTTATGGAAGCAAAATTAAGATGACTGTAAGAGGGAGAGGGAGAAACAAAACAGCCAAAAGCTCCTTGCTTGTGTGTTTAATCGTAGGGCACCTTTTTTGTGCACAGGTACCTCTGATGTCTGTACAGAGCTCCAGGAATGTCGGTTCTTTAACCCTCTTTACACTGGTACCAGGAAGAATAAAAAAACAGTTTGGGGCTTTTTTTTAGGTTTTTGTTGCTTTTACAAAATTCATGAAGTTAAAAATGCAGAGTTTGTTTCAGATCTGAGTACAGATAGGTGTGAAACAGAGTGTCCATCTTTTTAATGAAGAAAAAAAAAGTTAGGCAATGTGTTTGGCTTTTTAGTTGTTTTTGGCTCCAGATCTGACTCAAATGTTTGTGTAAGAAAGGCTGCACTAAAAAGTGCAAGGTCAGGTCTCGGTGTGCTGCTCAGATGTGGCATGAAGGAAAGGGGAAGAATTGCTGCGATACGTAAGGTTGACGTTTCCTGCCCATTTCCTATATCATGTTTGGCAAATCTAGTGACTGAAGCACAGGAAACCAGGTACAGTTTCTTCACAGTTCCTGCAAGCAACTTGAATAGCAAGCAGGTTTGTTTTGAAGAACTGGAGCTCTCTTTCTCCAAAGCAACTGTGGTGGTGGGATGGGGTGTGTTGGGTTGAGTACGCGCTGCTGGTGCCAGTGGTGCTGGTGGGCACTAGGAGGGACTCTAACAAAACTTTGGTTCAGAAGAGAAGTTGAGTCTGGGCATAGGAGGCCTGTGAAATGCACATCGATGCTCATGAGGCATGCAGAGGATACTCTCAAGGACCACATTTAAACTGGCAGGAGCTTTGTGTAGTGGTCATGATGGAGGGGAGGGGTTGTAGCACTTGGAAGTGCTCAAGTAAATCCATTTGAAGAAGTTTCATTCCCTTCTACAAAGCAATACCTGACAGCTTCTGTGACAATATGAAATAGAAATAGAATTATTATCCTCAATCACTTTTTAGGGGCTAACGTGCTTCAGTCTCCATCGCATCTGCAGTCAGTGCTTCTCAGCAGGAGTTCAGTCATTTCCTAACACCGAGCAGAGATGTCTTACTGCTGCCTTCACCAGCAGTGAACAAGGGAAGGGGAGTGTCTCTCTGTGCAATTCAGTTTGAGATTGCCAAGGATACCTGGGCACAGCACACGCAGCGGTCCCAGCATGGGCCAGCACAGTGGGTCGCACTAACGCAGTGCTCACCCGCACTAATTAGCTCCAGAGGTAGCTCAGTGTGCAGCCTTGGCTTCAGGATGTCTGAGCCCCAGGGAGGGAATATGCTCTGAAGCAGTGAAGTGACCTCACGTAGGGCTGTTGAAATGAAGTGAACCTCACCTCTTCGAGCGGCGGTTACACTGGGGCTATTTCAATTCTCTTAATGCTCTGGAATGGGAAGGTGGACACAAAACTGTGTTTGGTGACAGATCAGAGCACTTCCAGCAAATCCCAACTTTTGTCCCCAGTTTGTGAGGTCCTAGCAGTTCCTGGTAACACTCTGTAGTGCCATCCAACATGACAGTCGTTTCCTGATCGTTACAGCAGTTATATCCTCACTAGACCATGTAACTGTAACTGAAAGAGGAAGTTCCTCCCATTCTTTTGGTAAAAAATGAAGAGCTGCCCACACTCCAGCTCTGAATTTTAGGAGATTTCATACTTTGAGCTTTGCAAAGCTTGGTGTGAACAGTCGTGCGTGGCTTGTTGGGGCAGTTGACTCACCATTGGCTGCTGTCCGGGCAAATGGGGTTCCTCCAGCCCCTTCTCCTTGAAGGCAGACAAGGCATCCCTACATGCATGTCTGCTGGTGGCTGAAGGCCTCTGGGAAGAATGGCTTTATTCTTGATAAATCCCTGGATTCAGTGGCAGCTGTGATAAGTTAATATGAAACAGAGTTTTACCTTCACTTTCCAACACCGGGAGAAAACCATGTTCTTGGGCTTGAAAACTTTTAGGGGAAGTAGTGTAAGTCTTGTGGGTAAACTGAAATGTCATAACTAAAAGGCAACAACAGGTTTTTTTCATCCTGAATGAGGTACATACAGTTTAAATGCTTTGACCTTTCAAGAATGTGTTTGCTTAACTCTAGACATGGTGTCTGTATTAGAAAAGGGAAGGGTAATTTGCTGTTGATGTTTGAAAGCATTCAATGAGTTTTCCCATAGTACCATCGTTCCTTAGTAAAGGCCAAGTCTTCCAAGGTTTTCAGTTGAGGAGCTGTTCATAGGATGAGGACCGTACGTACCCTGGGATGTCAGCCTCACATCCTGGTAGAGGGGAAGCCTCTACTCATTTGAAAATTTGGAAGTCTTGTAATGAAGGGCTCAGAAAAAGCAAAGTACCTGCAGGTTTGGGGTTTTTTTTCTTTTCCCCTTAACCTGAGGCTCATGTTACATAATGTAAACACTTCGAATTAATAACTGGGATATTCTTGATTGAATATGTGCTGTGCTTAAAAGGAAAAAATAACTCTCAATCCAAAAGGAAAAAATAGCTCTCAATCCAAAAACAAAAAGGACCAAATGACAAACTGCAGACCTGTGTGCAGTACATGCCACTGCCTCTTGTGTGGTGCTGGCAAGGAACACCCTCCGAGCCCTGCTGCTGTTCCCCCAGTTCTCACACCTCCCAGGTGTACAGCTGTACCTGGGGTAGGGTAGAGGAAGCTAATGAGCACAGTTTGTTTGGAAAGGCCCATTATCATTTAAAGAGTTTTAATAACGGAATGTTCGATAGTGTGTAGTAATGGGAGAGAAGATAAGTGTGAATGGGGAAATGAGGAGCCCATTTGTGAAGCACTTGCAAGGTCTAAGGTTTTCTAGGGGTTTTCAGGTTATCTTGTCCCGTTGAAATTAAATTGGAGCCAAGTGTCTAGGCTCATCTGCAAACCTCAGCTAGGGCACTTAATGAAAAAAATAGTTCCTTTACATAATTCCCTTCACCATTAAGAGGATATACGGGATTCCATCAGTACTTCCTCTGTAAATCACGATATTGGAGGCTATTGTCTCCATACGCAACTCCAGTTCGGTGTGGAAAGCATTTCAGATTTGAAGCTTCAAAGGTCAATCATCTGATTAATACTGCCATTTCCATGATGAGTTTTTTCTCACTTTGTGGTAAAACCTGTACTTCTGAAACACCCCGTACGGATGTCCGTAAAGGCGTTTCCTACACCTGCAGACCTCACACAGCTGCTGTGGTTGCGTGTTGGACCTGGTGATGCTATGGCCCTTCTCAGCAGTTCCTCCAGGGAATGCAGGAGCAAACTCTGGGCCATACCGCAGCTGCCCAGGAGGCTTCCATGAGACAGTCCCACTGCATCAGCAGGAAGTTTGAAGCTTTCTCTTTCCCACTGCAGTACATCTCCTTCCTAGGGTTTTACAAAGAGATCCGGACCACAGAAAGCATTCCCGAACCGAGCAGCGTGCTTCATTCTCTGTATTCAAAACTACCTCCTCTGTTATGACAGATAACTGCAGGCTGGCTACAGAATCTGTAACAGGGATTGGTAACCCTCCAGGATGATACTTGGCACTCAAGAGCTAACACATGTTTTTGTTACATGAGCATGAGTCTAATAAAATGGCTCACTGGTTTAAGATGCCTCTTTGTAAAAACAAGACACAGTTGGATTTAGAAATTGCCATGATTTGGCAAGTTCAGTTATTAATTTCTCTTGCAGGGTTAGGTTAGCCTGTTCAGGAACAGGCTGCACAGGGAGGTGGTTGAGTCACCTTCCCTGGATGTGTTCAAAAAAAAGGGTAGATGAGGTACTTAGAGATATGGTTTAGTTTAGGATGAGAATGGTTGGACTTAATGATCTTCAAAGGTCTTTTCCAACCTTGTGATTCTGTGATTCTGTTAAGCTTTGACCAGAAATTTGCCATGAACCCATGGGCATATCCTGCTAGGACAAGCAGAAATCCTTCACTGTTCTCCTTGATTTATGCACACTGTACAAACTCGGAGTGTGGAGCTGTATTTTCCCCGGAGGAAATCACAGCAACCTCCATCCCCTCTCCAGAGCAGAGTGCTCTAATGTTTGAATGTTTTGGTCCTTCAGTATAGTTCTCCACTCCGCTCAAGACACTGCATCGAGGGAAACATTGGCGGGTCCTGAGCTGGCCTGTTGAATAGCCTGCTTTCTCCATGTTTTGGGAGAAAAATTGAACATGGTGAAGAGCCCGAGCTATGTTAGCTATGCAGTGTCCTGTGGGATTGTTTGTGAACACAGGAGCTAAAGATAGAAGTGCACCATAGAGATGCTAAAAATACTGTCCAACTCTATGGTGGTTGTTTAGCATTTGGAGTGCTATAGTTGGCCTTGCACAGACAAAGGGAAGATGCAGTTTTTGCAATTTGAATATGCAAATGAATCCCCGATCTTGCAAATGTGCAATCATATGCTCGAATCTAAAAAGACCGCTCGTATTCCTGAAGTTAAGCTTTGGCAAGATTAAGAGTTTAATCAGTCAAATACGGTGTCATCAGAAGTTAGTGTGATTGCACGGCGGTGCAGAGACTTGACTTCAAAAAACAACCCAAAAATCATGTTGCGTGATTAAGATCAGAGTTTTACATTCCACATGTTGATACTTAGAAACGTGTTGTCTGATAAATCATCTCTTATTAACGCAGTAGGTTGCAAACAGTTTCTTCTTTACATTTATATGCATGATTTAGTAAACAGTATTTTAATATCAGCGAGAACACATGCTATGCTTCATAGCTTTCGACTGTGTGACCTTTAAAGGCAGAACAAAGGCTTAGAAATTAGAGTTTACATAAAACTGAGAAGTGTGGAAAGCTTGAAAGGCTGTGTAATTCACTTCTGCGGCAAGAACACCATTTTCTCTAACACTGTTTGCACAAGTCAGCATTTATGTTGTCAATTTGCAGTGATGAATGTGTGATTAGCGTGGCTTCTAGGACAGAGGGGAACTGGTATCTATAGCAAATCGAGAGGTTCTCCGGTTAAAAAACAAGTAACTTAAGCCTTGTGTTTTCTGCTGGAGAGAATTTCTCCAAATACTGTGTATTTTTAATTCACTCCTTTAGTTAATAATAATAGTGAAAGAACGAGGAGTGAAATGCCATCCCTGCTGAAGTCAGCGTCCCAAAATACTTGTTTCATTGAAGCCAGGATTTCAATGGCTTCATGCAGGGTGAGGGCTTCAGAGGTGGGGCACTGGTCTGCAGCTCCTTTGGGGGTTCTTTAGTACCACTGTTTTGCAGAATCTCTTCAAAGGTCCCTGGGTAAGTAACAGATAGTCTTCAGCGAGTGTGTGTTGTAGGAGCCAGAGCTGCAGGCTGGTCCCGTCACCTTGCTGGTCCAGGAGGAAGGAAGCCTACAGACAACAGGCTGCCAGTGAACCCTCTTCCAGTTCCAGGCAGCGCACGCTGAGAGGAGTGGAGTTGCTGTGTTAGGTAAAGATGAAAGCGGTAGGATAAAATGAAGGACTCAGAAACAAATTAAATACCACCAGACTTTTCTGCTTTACACGACGTTTGTGCTTCTGGTTGTGTAAAGACACCTGGGTTGGGTTCAGTCAGAGACTCACTAGATCTGGGATTTTTTTTTTTTTACTCCTAAGTGAGGCTTGTTTGTACAGCTCTGTATTAATCAATATCCTGTTTATGGTTTCATTTTTTGAAAGACAGAGGAACACCCAGGAGCTAACAAAGGCCTGGGATGAATGTGTAGGACAGGAGCTGTTCAGGATGTTCCCTTCCCTTGCCTGTCTGTTCTTTCATAGAGTTGTGCTCCAGTATCTCACACCACTTAGGAAAATCTCTAAACTGCTCTTTTAAATACTTTGTCCCCCGCCCAGCCTGGAATGGAGCTCTGGGTCAGTGCTGCATGGCAGGGCGATGCAGAAGGTGGGCAGGAGGGTGCTCAGCTGTCAGAGCAGGCAGCTGCAGCCCACCGGTGGGGTTGGAGCTGTTACTTGTTGGGGTAGTAAGTGTGAGTACTCAGCTGTTTGAAACCAAAAGGCCTTTTTTCCCTTTTTTTCTTTTTTCTTCTCCAGACTGAAATCTTATTATTGCTTATTTTTCTGAGAATTTGAGACCATTTTGGCCCCAGGTTTGACCTAATTGAAGGCTTTGCCTCCAGGCTGTTCCTTCCCCAACCATACCTTGTTGTATCAAACCTGTAGTTTGATAAACTGCAGGAGTAAGTCTTCGGGGTTTTAAAACATAATCCAATGTGTAGCAGGAAAAAAGTGTCAGACTGGGTTTTATCAGGTTATCTAGTAAGTGGTAAACCCACCTCATAATTTAGGAACAAATGCAGCCTGTTAAACTTGGCGTCTTAGACTTAGCTCCTCTTAACCTGTGCTCAGGGCATAACTGTGCCAGTGTCGGGCTGGAGAAGAAGAGAGAAAAACATCTTTTGAATGAATCCCAGTGGACCTGAGTAGCAAAACCATCACTTTTTGCCCAGTGGAGAGGATCTGCGATTCCCTGGCCTAGCTCTCACCATGAGAAATTAATGTAGTCTACAAGATTACTGCAAAGTGTTCCGTAGGACTTTGAAATTAATGGACTATAAAAAAAGATATAAAACAATACTGCTGGTATTAAAACTGAGGTAAGATGAGGTAATACTGATGCAAAGGCATTGAGTCTAAGATTGATCTTGATTTACAGCCAGATATGAAAGAAATGCTCTTGTACTACAGCTTAAAAACCAAGAGGCAGAGAACTTGTTCTGTCTTCAGCTGTCTAGTTAATAACACTTGTCATTAAATGGAATGTAGAAGTTACAGCCAAACAATATGCGTGACGTGATTGCTCTAAGTCTTCAGATGACTAATTAAGAGGCATCTGTACAGAGATCTCCTGCTAGCAGCACAACACAGGAGCAAGCAGTAGTCCTGTTCCTCCAGCCCCATTTGTCAACAGCAATTCTTCTCCTGGAAAGATTTCCCTTTTAACAGCGCCGTCAATACCGAAAGCAGATGAATTGCTAAGGAAAGACAAGATGGGAAGGCTCTGAAACATTTGTTTTGATAGGGCAGATCTCTGTTGGTGCCTTCAAAATGTGATTGGCAATTCTGCCTGACCTGGAAAGCAGCAAAGCTACTGGTTTGGGGTTTTTTAAAATTTTTTTGTGGTTTGTTCTTTATTTTCTTTACAGTGAATGTTACTTGGCCTCTTGCAGGTGGCTGGCTGGTGTGGGATGGCAACATTAGGTATATTCTTGGCTGGCTTTTTTCTCCTTGGAGCTGATCCTACATTGCCATCTTCACATAGGCATTAGAGATGTTACCTGTAATTTTACACAAGGGTAATCCAGAAAGCCCTGTTCACTTACTTGCTGCTGTGTAACCTGCAAGATGTTCCAGCTTAAAGCAGGATACAGATCACCTCTATTTCTGTCATTACGAGCGTAACTGCATTCACACGAAATCGGTATGAGAAAATCATATTTGCACTGTTTCCTTCCCTTTAATTTCTGGTTAAGATTTAGGGAAAAGAAAAGAAAACCCACAACAAACTAATACCTTAGGCTTTTGGTAATCCAGGTTGAATTTCCTGTTAGTTTCTGTGGTTTAAGCTTATTGTAAGATCACATCTTTCCGGTTTTGTCTAGTCATGGTGTTTTGGATTTTCGTGCTTACCAGCTAAAGAGCACAGTTCTGAGTATCTGCAGCCAGGATTGCTTCCTACGCTGCCTGGTGACTTGGGGAGCAAAGCCACGTAGACAAAAGGAAGTGCCAGGTAATTCACCACGTAAAAGTTCCACATATATTGCACAGTCAAACAAGAGACCTGTTGTACTGCAGTAACAGGGAAGGGGAGTGGGTTGTAACTCTGGAGCGATGGTGCAAGCAAGCAAAACCTTGTCATGGGCTCTGGCAACGTACTGGAGGTGTGTCTGTCAGCCCAGGTCCAGGCGGTGCACACAGGCACTGGAGCAGCTGCCCTGCTTGTTCCTCTATTTTTGCACTCACAACAGGGAGCGTTGTCACCTTTATCAAGGGAAAGCACACACCTTGTTTTCTTCTTTCTCTTGAGGTTCCTGATTTTCTGGGGGAGTTACTGGAGAAGATCACAATGAGTGGTGGCAGGAATGGGGCAGAGGATCACAGCGCACTCCCATCAAGTCAACTGATGTTTGTCGTGCTGTGGGGAGGTCAGGTTCAGCCAATGTAGCAGTGGTGTTTAGAAGGTGTTTTACATGTGCACAGCCCAAGTAGCAGGTTCCCATCTATGTTAATATGCTTGTTTTAAAGACGGCAGATTTCCTGCTGCCACTGTAAATTATGAGTTTGGAGAAGCTGTAGTGCCAGGTAAAAATAATCCACATCATGCAAACAAGCTAGCTAATAACCAACGTCTTTTCATGGTTAAAATGACTACTTACATCCCCAGTTCCTCTTACACCCTCCCTTCCAGTTGCCTGTTTCCATGAGTGATGAATAGAAAGAAATCCACCCTGTGATTTTTCCCTATTCATAATATTTTCTGCACTACCACACCTCATTACGAACAGCCCTGCCACCTTTCCAGCCTACCGATACCCAACAAACCCCACAGCAGACTTTGCTCCTTAGCTGAGGAGTTGGGGTATGGCTATTTTTAAGCAAAGTGAAACACATCTCTGGTAGCTTGGATTCACACTGTGATCCCTTTCCTGACAATGTGAAATGACAACTTTACGTCCATCCAAGCTGAAATCGGTGGGGTCAGGCAGCCTGAAGCAGTAGGAAGAATGTGATTTTAGCTCATGTTTAATCTTAGTACGGAGAAGGTGAATGGTAGTTTTAATTGCGTGAGCCTCCTTGAGTTCTCCTTGCAGCCTGAGATGTGACTTTGATAAAGTATAGTTTATGTTCCTCGTAGTCATGGATGGCTTTGGCTACTCACCGGTCAGCAGGAGGCATTTTCTCTTGGATGCAAATATATAACATGAGTTTCTGTTACCGAACTGGGGCCAGCGCACAGGCATGGCAACCTGCTGGTGTGCACAGTGCCCTCAGTGCAGTGCCAGGTTCTGCTGCACTTGTGGGCAAAGGTCCTGTGTGGGTTTTGCTGCTTATGATGCACAAGTCAGCCTGCCACCGAGAGCAGCAGAGCTTAGATGGAGCAGGGCTGCAAGGAACTGCCGCCAGTTAAAAAGTAATCTTCCATCAGATCCACTTTCCAGCCTTCAAACCCCAATTCTCACCCCTCTTCCACAAGTGTCCTGCAAGATCAGTAGGATATAAAAATCTATCTGGAGTGTGGGTAAATGAGCAACAGAGAGCACAAACCTTTCAAAAATTTTGTATTTAAGGCACAGGAGGAAAAAAAACCCCTGAAGTTTTCTTGTTTTATATGGAAAGTTGCCAGTTTCATTTGCTCATTACATGACTGTTTTTGTCAGAACAGATAGAAACATTTTGGGCTGATGGGCAGATAGCTCTCGCTGAAGCTTGTTGAAGCCACAGAGACTGAAGTCTTGATCGCTGAATGCTGCAAACAGTTTGCCTCTGGCAAATACATACTCCCAGATTTGGCAGTGTCTACTGTTTGAGAGAGACACAGAGTGATAGATTCACTGGTCAGCTCGGTTGAGCAAACCTGAGACTCAGGTTTTATACTTCGCAGAGGGGAAAAAACAGTTTGCAATATAACCTTGAAAAAAATACGGGGAAAAAAGGATTTCTACTCATCTCAGGCTGCTGCATTGCTCAGCCCTTCCACCAAAGATTAAACATGCGCTCTCTGTCAAAATAATTTGGATACTGCAGCTCTCAGCCGCCTGTTGATGACCCGGATTCCCCAGGTTTCTGAGGTGCCGGTGCCTTGCTCTGAAAGGCTTTGTGCAAAGCTGCTGCAACACTAGCAAGTCCCCGTGTCTGAGCCGAGACTGAAGTTTTTCCCCACCTGCCCTGTCTCCTTTTACCATCATTTCTCGCTTTTCTTCAATCAAACAGAAAAGCCAAAACCCAGGATTTCCTAAGAGTTAGAAGGGTCTTGAGATCCCCAGTGAAAGAAGACTACCTGTCTCCCAGTCATGGACCCATAGATTTCATGGTATTAAACCAATAGAGTCCCCAGCAATGACGGTGCATGTTAGAGATGGGGGAGGTGGAGTAGCTGCCAAAGGAGAACGCAATGCAGACTCTACAGACATCAGTTCAAAATGTCAGCGTCCCATCAGGCTCAGTTCTCGCTTGAAGGAGCTGCGTAGGTGTGGGAATCGCTGCTGTAGGTTGGATCTCTCAATGGCAGTGAGTGGGGTGGGGTGGTTGCAGATCAATAATCAGCACCCTGCGGTTGCTGTAAATCAAGGCTTAAATCTCTGACAGGCTGCAGAAGCCAGGAAGAAGCACAGAAATACCTCGACTAACAGTTTTCCTCTCTCTCATTTCTGCATTACGTTGACCTAAATAGGAACCTTTGGTTAGATTCGGCTTCTTTCTGGCAGACGCGAGGTCATTGTGAGGCTGGAGAAACGAGGCTGTCCCAAGCAGGCCGTGGTGGCTCATTCCTCCCAGACGCAAGTGGCGGGTAGAGAATTAACAGGGGCTGGCAGGGGGGCCATGGGGCAGCTGAGCACATGGAGAGCTGGAGTGGCAACCTCGGACAGCTGATGTGTAAAGAAAGGAGGAAAGCTGAGTGACAGCCAGGCAGGGAGTTGGTCCAGAGATGCCCATTTGGGTGGTTAGTAAAACCCAATGGAAGCACCATTGGCATGTATCTACTAACAGATCTCTCTGCTTCAGTATTTGACACTTCCGTCCTTCCTTTCTACCTTCCTTGAGAAATAACAGGTTACTCAAGGCCAGCACCACCTCCTGAGTTTGGGAAGTGCCTGACACCAAAAGTCACCCAAGCGGGTGGCTTCAGAGAGCTCGGTCTAGGAGAGGGTGCAGCCGAGGAGTAGTTTCGCTTGCCGTGGCCACCTTGTCTCCCTTGCACAAGAGGAGGCTGCAGAGCGCCTGCCCACGCGTAGGGAATCGGTCCTGTGCAAAGAGGTAGTGTGTGACAGATGAGCTGCTTGTAACCACAGCTGTATCGCTTCCTTGGACGGAGCAGGGTAAACAGTGATTATTTATTCTCGTTTTACTGCCATTGCGAGCTAGCAGCACTGCTAATTGTAACTCGGGCCTTTCCCAGAAAGCCAGCCGGCCTGTTGGCTTTGGGAGGACAGCAGTGCTGGGATCGGGGCACTCTCGCTTCCAAGAGCAAACCTGAGATAGTGCAGACCTTGTCGGGTATTCCCCAAATCGGAGGGCCTGCCTTTGTTTCCCAGGTATTCCCATGCAGAAGGTCGCCTGTGCGTGCTAATGCATTTTAATGAATTTTGACAAGGTCACAGGAGCCCGTTTGTTGCTTGTCAGCTTTGTCCTTGCTTGCACGTTTGAATGGAGCTTTCCCATACTTAGCCGCATACAACCTCCCGTCAGCCTAAGAGTGTGTGTGTGTGTTTAGATTTTAAAATATTTCTGTTCACTTGTCAGGTACTCAGTTTGAAACAGAGCTGCCCGATGCACTGATCACCGGAGAAAGGGGAAGAACGTGTTTTGGTGCTCGTTACTTCTTCTGACTTTGTCAAATAGCATTAAGCCCTCTTGAAGAAGGGGAAAAAGAGATGGAGTAAATCAGCTCCTTCCTGGAGAATCCAGAGCCAGACGAAGGAAATGGGCAGTAAAAATGTTTTTAGTAATGGAAGAGCCTAGAAAAGGGTAGATGGGTTTTAAAGAGATCGGTCATGATATGTCCGAGAGTACTGGATGAATGATCTGCAACAAGCAGCTGCTTGAATGAGTTAGGTGAGGAGCTCCTGGCCCGAAAAGTTGTCGCGCCTTGGTGATGAACTCCTGCCACTGTAGCTCTTAGCACGTCCGAGCCAGCCAGCATGCCTGTTACATGAAACTGCCTGGCAGCGGGCAGGGCTGCCACAGCAGCAGCTCACTGAGAGCAGTCACAGGGAGCTGGGGGACAAATGCCAGCTCCTGGCACATGGCACTGGCACAGAGTGTGCCGCAGGAGAGCAACGGCTGCCTGTGTTTCGGGTTGAGGGGGAATGGTGAAGTAAAACCTCCCAGCCAGCTCACAGAGGGATTTCTGGCTGTACTGGATGCTGCATGGCTTAACTGCCTGGTGAAATACTGTCGTTTGTTTTTTTCATTTGTGATGTACTCGAAGCAGGGGCTGATGATACCCACGCCTCCCTCCCAGCCAAAATTACTCTGTGATTTGTTTAGTTGCTTTAAGGATGTTGTCTTTCTCTCTCATGTTTGGGGCTGTATCAGATCTACCTTAAGTAAAAGCAAACCTACTCGGTTGTAGTAGCTACTTATACCTGCCCGCACTATGGGAAACAGGCCTTCTGGGTTTTTATGGTCCTTGTGCAGATAGTCAGCTGGGAAATAGGAGTTTTGCTTTTCAGGGGAACGTATTACCCAGCTAATTTCACTGCCTGACTTTTATGAGGGCTAAGCAACAGCATCCTATTTAAAAATCCTGTCCTAGTTTTGGAGTGACCATGCTGTCTGAAAGCTATGGCCTTATTTTATCTGTTTATATCTAGTACTAGTCCCAGGGAAATGGAGTTTCATTTTCCCATCACATTTACTCCCCAGTGCAACAGTTAAAAAAACTATTTTTCAAAGTGTTTAGAAAGCCCAAATTTTTCCCCAGTAACTCAGAGCACAGGAATGTCCTATGGCAGAAGCAGCACTGGCAAGGCCATGCATGCCAGCGTGTCAACTGGCCAAGGGTGGGAGATCCCCTTCCTGCCGGAAGGTTCCCAGGGTGCAACTTGGGAACACACTGTGTTTATTTTGGATGTGTGAAGCGCCTGTAAAGATTCTCTGTGTGTGCCTGGGTTTCAGTATATGTAGTTATACTCTACCAACATGTTTCAGCCTACACAGGGCAACATCTGTTGAAACATGCAACTCTGGCTTAGCTTTAGCAAAGAAAATGAAGGAAAACAATTTCATCCATCATTAGACCAACACTTGGGAGAAGATTTAGGCCTTGTTCCATTTCCTAAAGCTAAGCAAATTTTGGCCTCATCAGCCCAGAGGAATAATCAAATTGCTGATGCTTCAGCTGCCTCTGGCTGTGATGTGAAGGTGGTCTCTTGCCAAGCGACGATTCAAACCACGCATAGCACTGCTGGCCGAGGAGGGCTGTCAGGTAACCAGTAATGGTGCACTGAAAGCAACCCTCCCCATCCAGTGTCTGTCCTCGCTTGCCAGTGGTTTTTTTGAGTGCAACCCCTGTTAAAGCCACACAAGTGGAGGTCACAGGCGAAAGCACTGACTGCACTAGTAGGGGATAACTCTCAGTGTCCACCTAGGAAGGTTATCTTGCTACAATGCCATTCAAATCTGCTGTGTCTGTTGATGGAGGGTAGGTGAACTCCGCCTCAAACCCGAACAGCAGCTCTCTGTAGTGTGCAGACCTGCTTTTCCATTTGACATGGTGATCAGGTACAGTGAATGTGTGTCTTCCCGCTCTCCTCCAGATGTCTGTATAAGCTGCGTGTTAGCATGGCACTGTCTGACACTAATCCTGAGCTGCATCTATGGCCTAAGCAACTTGTAGGCAGAGGGCAGCAGCCTTCTCTCTGCCCCCCCGATTTAGATATAAGTGGTGAGAGAGCGCTCACGTGAGTCCCACCGTGTGAGGCACCAGGCAGCTCTCCTGTGGTCCCAGGCCAGAGTGACGCATGTTTCATTGACTGCCTGAACGTAGGCTGAATTTAGGGATGGACATTGACCATTTGCACAGTGACCTTCACATGCACATTGCAAGAGGAGCCAGACAAGGTGCGCCTGCCTTGTGCCTTGCAGCCTCTGCACGCCCAATGGTGATCCTCCTGTGCCGCTCTGCTTTGAGAGCACCAAAGTTTCTGGACATTGTGTAGTGATTCTTAGGCAAAACCATGCAGTGCTTAAGAATTAGAGTGAAATTTAGAAGTTAGTCATAACCACCACCGCCCTAGAGTGGATCTGGTTACACTGGGGTTATGTTGTGGGGCTTTTCCAGCAATATGAGCTGTTATTAGATGTGAATTTTTTCATGGTACTAGATGACTGGCAGCAATTGCAGGGCAGGACTGGGAGAGGCTTTACTGTGAGCCAGCCTAGAGGAACAGCAACTTTCTATGGTGTTCCTGTTGCTGATTAGATCCTTTTCTGAATGCTCCCTCCCTCTGCTGATAAACAAGGACATAATGCTTATTTCCCTTAACTTGAAGCAGCAATGTGCGTGTCTGATGAATCCTATGACATACAGGTCATTCTTGTTAAGGTTGAAAGCCACGGACAGTCGTGCTTGGAAGAGATTGCCGTGTCACACTGAATTGGTATCAGAAGCATTGTTTTCAGTTTCACTTTCCTTATACACGCAGGGCAGGTTTTTTCCCCCTGTGACGTGTGGATTTACACCTCTATAATTTCTTGTACATCAAGATATTTATGTAACCATATTTTGAAAACACTTCCATTTTTTATGAATGAGTTGCAGTCCTTCAAAAGAGAGAAGCCCATTCTGCTGTAGACTTAAAAGAATAAACAAAAATTAAGATGTTTAGCTGTTATTTACTGGTTTCTGAAATCTAAAACATCTGTGATTAGGAAGCTCAAAAGTCTGTTTAGCTAGATAGTTGAGAATTTGTTTTGTTTTGTTTAGAAAGTATGCCAGTTATTTTGGATGTTCTGCCTATAAAGAATGTGAAACAATTTAGTTGTCTCAGGTCTGAATTTAATCCGCGTCACTGGCAGAAGGTCACTAAATTCAGTCCAGGGTTTCATTCAGATCTGCCATTGTTTAGACCTAAAAAATGTTACCATAAAAATGTTGGCATGTTTGTTATTCAGGGAGTAAAATGTCTTAATTGAAACGGTACCAGAAACTATTTAAAAAACTTGTACTACAGTTCACATGACAGACCGTATTTTATAGCTTTAACATCTGCCTCAGGGCCAACATGTGAGATTTAGCCCCTGTGCGACTGTAACTCTTGATTTTGGTGAAGTTGCACCCACTTAAATCTTGATTGAATTTGTCTCACATAATGGGTTTTTTAATTGTATGGTTTAATTTTCTTTATCTCCAAGCCAGTGCTACACTGTGGAGCTTCAGAGCTTGTTAGAATAAGGTCACTAACGGATCCTTTCTTCTTCCTTTTTTATTTTCCCAGTTACAGGGATCCATTAAAAGAAAACTGGAAGATGATAGCTCTCCTGCCTCCAGTGGCGTGCCTGATGTCATTTTCCCAAATGACAGTAAAAGACTTTGTCTTGATGACGTAAACCTTGCCATGGGCCAAGGTGCCAATCCCAATGTGGCGTGTCCAGAGATGCAAAGTTCCCCCTTCTCCACGGGTCACGGCGCACCTTCCCTGGGAGTCGCAGGTCACCCAGTGCTCCTTGAAAACAATCACATGAATGGTGGTGGCATCGGTTCCCCGTTTTCAGTGCCACCCAACACAGAAATAAACCAGAAGGGGACGATAGGAGGGCAAAACAATAACATTGTCCACTACGATGAGAAAGGAAACAGCCTACAGTCTGTGGACCAAGAGCTGCAAGATCTATTGGAAGAGCTGACAAAAATGCCTGATCCTTCTCCCAATGACCTGGATCTGGAGAAGATTTTGTGTAGCAAGCCTGAAGAGCCACTTGGGCTGAGTCATTCTCAACCAAGCATAAGTACCACTCCAAAGTCCTCCCCACAGAACTCCCACTTGGAGAACCATGTTGCTAACAAAGATTTTTCTCCCAGCTGCAATCCAACGAGTGGAGGATCTCCTCAGATGAGACCATCCTCTGCTGGAGCTAACTTCCAAGTTCCTCCATCAAACAAACCTGCTGCATCGCCCATCTCTACAGCAGCTCAGAGCAAGAACCAGCCCCCACCAATGCTGCCAGTACCTTTACCCAACTTACCTGGCTCCAACTGGCATGCTCAGCAGCTCAAGCAGTTGGCAGCCAGCAAGCAGGTGTCTACTACTAAGCAACAAGTGCAGGCTCCCAGCTGGCCAACTATGTCTCCTCCTGGTCTCTCGCCGCCTTACAGGGCAGGATCATCCCCACACCATCAGCCATTCAGTCCTCAAAATGTTATGGTGTCTGGCATGCCTGCTAATAATTTACCAGGAAACAACATCCAGAGTCCTCAAAGCACTCTGCTCTCAAGCATGACCTCCAGCAACACCCCATCCAATGGCCCCTCTCCTCCTTACGGGTCTGAGAAGCTCTCCAGTCCAGCTCTGAACCAGCAACCCTTCAGCCCCCAGAGCTCCATGCTGCCCACCCTGACGGCAGCCAGCTTACCAGCCAACAACATTAAAAGTCCACAGAACAACTTGGTTGCCAGCATGGCCTCCACAAACACTGGACCTTCTCCACCATACAGGCCAGAAAAGCTGTCAAGCCCAGCACTGCATCAGCAGCCCTTCAGTCCTCAAGGTACATTAATCTCTAACATCACTCCCACCAGCAACCCCACAAGTATGCAGAGCTCACTTTTTAAATCAATGACTACAAACCAGTCCAAAAATATGAACATAATTATGCAGCAGCCATCCGGTAGCTTACAGCCAGGTCTGGTGAATGAGAGCCCTGTTAGCCAAGACCAGTTTTCTTTCAATAACACCAAACCACTGTCTCACTTTGCCTCAGAGTCAGCTACTCAAAAGATGTCCCCTCTGACAGCAGGACAAGGGCAGCAGTCTCTCATTCACTATCTCCAGCAGCAGCAGCAGCAGCAGCAGCAGTCTCCAGCCACGCAGCAATCCCAGCAGGCTAACAACAGCCAGTTCCTTCAGCAGCAGTTTCGACAGCTGATGCAGCCACATCGGATGCAGAGACACATGCAGCCTGCCACACTGCCATCTCAGAGCAGACAGGTGAGAACGTGTCTTCTGTCGTGTAGGACTGACGGGAAAATATTGAGTCACTTTTCTTACTTTTACTTTCCTTTGTCTTTCAAACGCGACGTTGCTAAAGCTGTGGGGTGTGCACACAGTGCACACAAGGACCAGGTAGTAACAACATCCTGGTGTTATCAGAAGTAACTTTATTTTATAGAAACGTACTGTAATTTCACCTGGCATTGTCCCTTCCAGCCCAGTGGAGAACTCTGTGCTGTTAAGGAAAACCCATTACTTTTCTGTGTACAGGTGGTATTCTTTTGTAGCTTACGTTGTAAGTCATAGAGATGCTCTCTAGCATGTTTCCTGTCATCTTTTTAGTGGGAATGTATTTTTTTAATTATTATTCTTAATACTTTTTCAAAAATTCATCTCGGTGTAACGCGTTGGAGGCTGGAAAACTTGAGATGGGCTGAGAAGGGAAGCTAAAATGCGGCTCCTTCATGGACAGCAGGTCAAGCAGTACAGCTCCCCAGTAGCAAAAAGGCAGACTTGAAATACCTGTTGCCAGCATGTGCCAGAAGCTATGCCCTGCTTTGGATGACAGCCATTCCCCACCCTTTGTTGATCTTCGATCCCAACCCAGCTGGCAAACGCAAAAATGCAGCTGGCTGGAGGGAGACACAGCCCTGATTTCTCTCCATCCATCTCCTCCCTGAGACACAAAGAGCTATCCCAGCTAAAAGATTTACTCTGAGCAGGGACTTCAGAGCAAGGAAGGGCTTGGGGATTCAGTCTGAGAGCAACCTGGGTGTCAGGAATAAATAAATAGCTGTCTTTGGAAGAACAGTAGGAAACGGGTTGAACCAAAGCCACCAAAGCCAAGTACCTTGTTAGGCTGAACCAGCAGTTTGGAAGCAGAATCCTTCAAGCCATGTAGAGGCACACACAGGTGCTCCATCAGCAAATTGTGAAGGATGCAAACCCTTCTCACCCAGCAAACCAGAGGCTGATCTCTGAAGTGCTGCTAGGATCCATTCATGAGTGTGGTGCTTAGTCAGGGAATGAACTCCAGAGCCTGGGTTCCTATGCTCTTCTTCCCTGCTAAGTGACTGGTTCTTGGATTTCTTCAGTGTAGGTGGCTTGGTATAACCTTGGCCAAGGGCAGCAGTGAGAAATTGGGGGACAGTCACTAAATGTCAGCTTCCTTGTGGTAAATCAGCGAGGTGCATTTCCGCTGTGCCCCTTTGGGACTGACTCACTCCTTGTGCACTCGGTATTCCCTTGCTTTGGTACGGCAGGTTAAAACAAGGCAGCTGGGAAGGACTGGTGACTTCCTGAGTTTGCTTCTCCAACTGTGTAACATGGAACAGCGGTACATATAGTTCACTTCAAAGGCTTATCAATATAAGGCCCCTAATCCAACAAAGGCTTGAAGCCGTTATCTTGCTTTAAGCCAGTGAGAACCCTGTTTGCGTCCAGTGGGACCCAAATTAAACACAAAGTAGAGGGTCTTGCTGGCTTGGGATCTACGGATATGGATGGCCACAGGATGGAAAGTGAGTAACCTGCTGCGGCTTCACGAGTTACTGCCCACTGGATGTTCTACTCTGGAGGCAGAGGGGGTAAAGAGTATCTTCACGGTGTTTAACTGCATCTCTGGTGGTGGCTGCTGAGTTGCTGACTGGAGTAACATGATCGCTTTTGGTCGTATGTCCGTACCGCTTGAGCATTTATTTTTTCCCTGGCTCCCCCACCGGATGTGTGGAATTGCCACATCCCTGTTGGATTCCTGAGGTTTCCTGTGTTCTAGTTTTCCCTACTTTGTGTCTTTGTCTTACACCCCTGAACCCCTTACGTCACTGATTAGCCAAAAAAAGGAGAAAAATTAAAAATTCCTGCAGTGACTCTTTAATTGGCCAAAAGAGCCCCTCTTCCAGCAGCCTTCCCAGGGCTCTGCCTCTGCTGCGGTTTTAGCTGATTCAAAAGAGTGAGTTGTAGTTTGGTGGCTATCAGTAAAGATAAAGGACAGTGAGGATAATGATTACAGGTGATGAGCATTTTACATTTTCAGACTAGTTAGGTAAGCATATGGTGCCTCCCTCGTTTTACAAGTAAGACTTATTGCAATAATTACACACCAGATGACAGTGCTTTGGTTTTACAGTCTGTTGAGCTGCCGGAGAAAGATGGTGGCTGTTCAGGAGTGGAACATTTTGTTAGGTTTTGATAACTTTACTGCAGATCCCATAGAAGAAAATGAATCATGACTGCTGAATTGAAAGAAAAATGACATGGAAAAAAAAATTCCAGGTCAGAAACCCTAAAATTCTGGGATACTTTCTGTGTTTCATTGAACCTGGCATGTAGATTTGTTACTTGTCTGGAGTAGATTCCTTATTTAGATTGGGACATTGATACTGAAATCTTGGACCCAGCCTGCTGTGTGCCAGCGTTACTCCATTGTAACGAAGTGGCTCCAGCGACTGCGGTTTTGATTTTCCAGCCCTGTACCCGGAGCTGAATTTGAGCTCTGCAGAATCCCGGTGCCAGTTCTCTCCTGAGGCAGGTGATGAATAGGACTTCTCAAACATAGAGCAGTTGTTTCATTAAAAGGCAAAAATGTCAGATTCAGAAGACAGGGGAGACATCTTTTGCATCTTCAAAAATTAGTAACCTTCTGGTGGAAAATCGCCCTTTTTTTTTAGCCTCATTCACAGACATTTGCTCAAAGAAAAACAACGGCATTCCCTGGAATGTCGGTTCGTGTTTAAAAGTCATCCCCTTACTCTGTGTGTGTGTGTTTGTAAATGTGACTAAAATTTATAAAAAGAAGGCACAGCACTCTTTTCTTTTGAGCAAGAGGTGCAGCTTTGTCCAGAAGAAGAATGTGGATGGTGGCCAGTTGGAGGAAGAACAATAAACCATGAAATTTGATCCTTGTAGCCAGCAGAGCAGCATGGGGAAGGGCAGAGCAGCACAGGGAAGGGTGCAGTGGCTGGGACGTGGACCCAGAGTGGGCTGTTTGTTCTTGGGTTAACACATATCAAAGCAAAGACTTCCCATCCAAAAGCTGGGTTACTCCTCGCGGTGCCTCGCAGCTCTACCCTTTCTGTATGTAATGATGTATCTCTTCAGCGTAATCAGTCTGCATCCGGACAACTGGTAAATCTGATAAGGGCTAATCTTTTCCCATCTGAAGCACTATGTCTTTATTGTTGAGCATTGATGGATATTGATCGAGGCACTGACAGCTCGCATTGTGCGGCAGCGAAGCCGGGTGGTGCTAACCTTGCTGGTGGGGGTGTGCGTGGGTGTTCGTTTGACTCGTGCCGGACTGGTGCTTGCCAAGTGAAATTATACTCAAAGGTCTGGACTCATAAATCCACGATATAAAGATGGTAGTAAATGCCAGAGAGCCAAAGATAGTCTCCAAAACTATCACGCGCTGCTTTCTGGGTGTGAGCGTAGCCATTTGACTTCGCTGGCTGTTTCTGGGCACATGGAAAGCTGCATTTGCCCAGGCAAGTTGAATAGTTGGGCATCTCCCTGATTTTCCTGTCTAAATATAGTTTGTACTTGCTGATCTCCTCTTCTGGCATGTCAGATAGATTGGGCCCAATTCTGCCTTCAGCAATGCTGATACACCATCACCGCTTCCAGAAGAGCTCTTCTTTTACTCCTGCCAATATAGGAACAGACACAGGTCTCTGTGAGCAGGAAGGAGGGTTCCCCCGAAGGCAGGAAGATGAGCCGAAGATCTCTGCAGCTGACGAGCTTTGCAGAAACCCTTTGGGTGGCCGTTACTTTTCCAAGCCCAAGTTTGCCTGGGTTAAAGCGGGCAGAGTCTCGGGGAGGAGGGCAGTATTGCCCACTGCTCTGCTGTGAAGTGCTGACAACCAAAACGCAACTTAAAAGGTTGTTTTGTCGAGGGGGGGGGGGGATGTAGCTAATAAATAGCCATTGTTTGAGAGGGACACACTGTGCATTTCTGAGCTCCACTTGCGCTGTAGGAACCAAATGTGCTATTCTTAGAGCTCCCTGCATTCCTGCTGACATCCAGATAGCTGTATGCTGGATTGTCAGTGAAGAGTATATTTGTTTCAGCTCCATTGCCAAAACTGATGGTAGAGGAAAAATGATAGGAGAAGAGACAGGGAGAAAAATAATACTATTTGCTGTAAAAATTACTGTATTTGACTACACGTGGACTGCATATGAGCTAGGGAAGAACATGCTAAAGACCAAAAAAACCTTTGAAAAGGACTTGACAGTGTTTCTTTAACTGTGGTAAAAGCAGCAATACAGTATCTGAGTTGGCAGAGTAAATTATAGGCTGCAGAGAAACACCAAAACCCCTGAGCTAGATTGAGTATATGGGAGGGGGGAATTAAACAAAAAATCTTGTTTCTGAGCATGAGTTCTCTAAATATAGAAACAAAACTTGAAGAAATGCACTGTTATAAAGAGCAAACTGACCCAGAGCTCAGATGTCAAAGGTTATATAAATATAATTGAGCACAAAATACAGCTTTTATTAATATAAACAGAAATGTTAATGCCACAAACTGAATCCTGGGTGTCCTATGTAATGTGAAGTTATTTCTGCCTGTGAAAAGTCAGCACACCGTGATTGTTGGGTGAGCCTGTTCTGATTCAGCAGCATTTTACGTTTATAAACTCTGATGCAGATTGATTAAGAGTTTGGAAAAGCAAAGAACACAGCTCATGGCATCTTGGTACATACAGTCCCTCTTGTAAGTACAGGGGAAAATCATGCGGTTTTGGGGATTTCCAAGACGTCACAAGGAGTCTTCCTAACACATGAAACAACTACAGTATCATTGGGAAGACCAAAAGTACTGGCCAGATTTCATCTGCAGTTTCAAACCCCCTCCTTTTTCTTTACGTGTCAGAGTTATCTGTAAAGCCACTTTGAATGAAGTTTCACTGGTATTTCCTCTTTTTCTTTCTCTTTCTCTTACTCTTTCTCTTTCTCTTCTCTTCTCCTCTCTTCTCTTCTCATCTTTTGCTCTAGAAAGTTTTTAAAATATTACTTTTTTTTTTCCTCTTGCTAATGCTGTGGAGAAGAAAAACAGATTTGATTTCAAAGGGCAATGGTAGCACAATACCTAAGCAAAGCCTTTGAGGGAGTGGAGAGCTTTTGAAGGCAAAGCAACAAGCCCTTCAGCTAATTAAGTGCCTTTGAATAGGCGAATAAAGGAAGCTGGTGATGAATCTGGATTACAGAGAGCAATAAGGCTGAGCCTGGAGTTTGACCTCTCCATAAATGTAAAAACATCTTCGTGAATGGTCATTTCTGAATTTATGTTTATCCAGGCACTTGCAATGGAGTTGATTTTTCTTTTTTCCCCCAAAGTTAGAGATTCTCCCTCCCTTCTTTCAGGAGAGCCTGAAAGGAGCTTGACTGAAACTCTCGGACAGCTGCCTTCTGCCTTTCCGCCCTCCCCTGCGAATAAATAATAAAAGATAAGCTTGGTAAAGTAAGGAGTAAACTCGTGGAAAGGAATGGGGTGTTTGGCCTCAACGTGCCCACAAGAATACAACATTTTCAGAAGTGCAGTAATCAAGATAAAAACTTAGTTCCCACCTGATCTGCTTTAGCCCATCGCTCTTTTGCAGTGTCTTTTCAATCGCATGCCTTGTCGTCTTCTGTTAGATTACAGCTATTTCAAAGCATTTCCCTGCTGAAGTGGAGCCCTCGTAGCCATGTCCTAACCTTCCCAGTTCTTTGGCTTGTGTTTTTAAGATGTTTACAGGCATTGATGTTTCTTGCAGCTCTGCCTAATGCACTCATCATTCCTTCCAGTTTAGCTATCTGTTGTGCTGAAAGCACTTTTGCACATCATTAGGGGAAGCAATCTGCAGACCAGAAGCTTGTAAATAAACCAAATCCCTCTGAACTGGGTGTAGGGAGCATCCTCCCCCACCCTCACCATCGCCCTCCTTTTGGATCTGAAACTACTGTGGACGCTATATCAAAGCTGCAGCACTTTCCTCAGTCTGACCGGGTCTTTCCCTTCATTATTACCTGTTTAATAACATGGAAGATGTTCTGCCAGCAATTTAGCACGTTGGACACAGATAGCTCTATGGGAATCTCATGCTGGACAAATGAAATCCACTTGGAAAGGAAAAAGGAGCTGGGGTGGTACTGTGAACACTGGTGAAGGGTGCTAGGTGGCATTGAGAAAATTCTTCCTCTTCATTACCTGTAGGAGGATGAAGCGATACGTGTGCAGGGTGACATGGTACTGTCCGGCTTTTTGCTGGGAAAAGATGGGAGGGAGGAGTACTTAGGTACTGTGAACATGTAGGTGGAAATGTGACTTATCCCAGCAAAATGTAGGAGAAGGTGTGGAATTTCAGCTTGACAAGCTGTTTTGAATGAGCTTCCAGGTGCCCAGGACACAGCTGGATGTCAGTGCTGTACCCCCTCCACTCCCAACCCGGCTGCACAGCCACGGGGGGAGCAAAGGAGGGTGCTGATGCACAGAGGTTCTGAGTTAACTCTCAAATCCCCTTTACTGTAAGCAACAGGCAGTTGTTTCTTTCTGCTCTGCAGGGCAGGGGAGAACCCATTCTCTCAAAAGTCTAGGGAAAACAATGGTATCATTTTGGTCTGATTAATTTGATGTGAGACAGTGTCTTGACACCCATTTGTACCAAAACCACCCCGATTCAGCTGGCCTAGGTGGGCAGTTTCTCTGGGACTTCCTAGGCAGCTTGGCAGCAGCATTCACAAGTTTTCCCCGGCTAAATCAGGCCTCAAAAGCACTTTGTTTTTGTTTGGGTTTTTTTTTTTTTTTTCCTCCAAGTAACCCATTTTTGCTTTATTACCACAAAAAAAGCCCATCCATACACAGGCATCTTTAATTTCAAAGCTGTTGAGCGAAAGGATCCAACATCCATTTTCTCTCAGCTGCACTGAAGTTGCAAACATTTGAGGAATCCAGGGAAAGACTCAGGGACCTTCTCACTGTTTGGCTTTGTAACAAATGCTGTAACTTCCTTCTGTGTGTCGTTCTTCAAAAGGACAATGTGAGTAGTGGTTAGTGGTGGGTAAGACACGCTGCTGTCCTCACTGCGAGTCCGCACACCCATAACTCTCACATTGAAAAGGTGTGTTCGTGGCACAGCGTGCTGATGAATAGCAACGAGGAAATGGTTTCCATGACCCTGTTGTACACACAACTTATTTCTTCTGTGCTGTGCATTCCCATTAACAACAGAATGTCTTAATTCCATTTTTCCCCATGTTTGTGAAAGAGAGGTTTGTTCGCTGTCTGAACTTACTTTGAACTAAAAGCAGCCTGGCTTTCTGAAAATGTGCTCACTTCCCTAAAACCCTGCCCTTACTACCCCAAATTCAATGCCTAAATTAATAATTCACTTTAATGCTTTTTACAGTGATACCATGGTTTGTACCTTTGATTTTTTTTGGGGATGGTTTCTCTCTAGCATTGTCTTGCAAGTAGTCTAAAATTACATCTGTGTTCCACAAGGCAGAAATACTTACAGAACCAAAGTCTAATTTAACAATTAGAATGAAAAGCAAACAAATAAATAAGAGAGGCCCTGGGATGCTGTTAAATCATGTGCCTGGCGCCGGTTCGGCAGGGTGGGGTGACTGGAGCTGCCTACTTTGTCCTTCTGCTCTGCTCCTCTGTCATTTCTGCCTCGCTGCAGCAAAGCTGCACACGAAATAAAAGTACAAACATGTTTTGTTTCAGATGCAATACCTAGAAATAACTTTCCTGGTAAAATGAACTCAGTCTCTCTCTCTCTTTTTTTTTTCTTTTCTTTTTTTTTTTTTCTTTGGGCATTTTGGAGAAATTTCAGTGTGTGGGTGGGGGAAAACAAAGCCGTGGCTGTAAACAGGAACTGATATTGTCTCCATGTCTGAATGGGGAGAGAAACTGAACTGGCCTCGGTGGTTCTCTCATACATCTGCGAGTCTGGAAACACTGGGATGATTCACAGTTTGCTGATTAATACAGGAGCAAGCAAAATGGTGTGAATTAACAGCCATTACAGAGCTGCGCTGGATGGCAAATATCCCCCTAGAACAAATGATGTTTCAGGAAGATTGCTTAGAGGAAGAGGTAATGGGTCTTAAATACAAATTAGAAGCAGTCCCATCAAAGCTGTTAACATTAAGGTTTGAAAGCCAAACACTATTATGAGCTGTCTTCAAAAACTCTGTCCATTTAGGAAGCATATCAGTCTGCCGTGTTGGCTGTGCAATATTTCTGTCTCAAGCACTTTGGACGATTTCGAGCAGACAGCACTAATAATTGATAGAAATCCACAGTCAGAATGTAGCAGCGCTTCTTAGGGCTTTGAAGGCTAATCACTCTCTTACATGAACGACTGTAAGTTAAAGTTTTATAGCCTATATAAAGGCAAATATTATCATTATCTGTATGTAGTTCTTAAAAGCTCTACTGTTAACAAAAAGGAATCCTGCATCACAGTTTAACCCTTTGCATACGGGAATGTTACAGAAGAAGACAGGAAATACATTGCTTTAGCATAAATAATATTCTCTGTATGACTGGCAACATGATTTATTATTTCTCACTGTAGTAATGAAAATGCAATATGTCAGAGCAGTGTCAGGCAGATGCAGATGTGAACCCAGGGTATGGGCAAGCTATGCAGAACTGATAAGAGGATAAACCCAGTAATGTAGACAAAATAGTATGATATCCTGGTCTAAGACATGACATTAACAGCTTGATCTTGTAAAGATTCAAACGCACACACCTAAATTTACACAGTGGGAGGTCGTCCCAGTACGACTCCGGGATTATTTCTGAGAGCAGAGTGAATCATGTGTGTGTGTCTTTGTATGCTCAAGAAAGACCAAAGGTGGAGGGGAAGGACGCAGCAAAGGGCACAGCAATCAGTGATGGCATATGGGTGCTACGACAGAAAAAGAGTTGGAAGCTTTGATGCACTGTTCCTACCACAGCTCAAGTTTACATTTGAATTATTTTTGGCTTTTCTGTTTTTATTTTCTGGAGGTTAGCACCAGCATTTTGTAAACATGCCAAACTTTGACTATGTTTATGTTTTAATCAGGCCAGTGATTATTTGCAGTTCTCTGGGGCTTGTTTTTTACATTTGTGAGTTGCAGGAGCAAAATTTGCTCCTTGCAGGGGAAAAAAAAAGCTGCCCCCTCCTCTCAGGCATAGCAATAACAACAGGAGATCGAGAAGAAAAAAAACTTAATGAAGACATTTCCCCCACACACACCCCTTTTTCTTCAGTGTGTGCAGGCTGAGAATGTGTTTCTTCAGTCTCCAGAAAGATGAGGACATACTATGCTGGGATACCAGTAGTAGTATCAGTCCTACACAAATCCGTTTCTCTCTGTACTTAAATACTCGGGGCTTTTGGAAGTGTCTCTTTACATAATAAATGTGTTTAATATTTCCGTTGCTCTCCGGCATTATTAAGTATAAACTGTTACCGTGCTGGATTGAAGGGTGGTTTACACGGCACTTGTATTTGGGTAGCCTGTTTTCTTTTACCATTGCTCCGAAGGGCGTGTTTAAGCAATGAATGAATGATCGTACACGCAGTGTTTTTGTGTTTCGTACAGCCCCCTTTTTCTCCTCCTTTCCAGCTCAGCCAGCACAGTTTCCACAGTGGCATTTTAGTTTTCTGTGTGGAAATGTGGCGTTTAGCAGGGGAGTTGCACAGAGAGGATGAGATGCGCTTTTTTCCCCCTCCTTTCCCTCTTCTCCCAAGAGATACCCGGCGACTTCCTCTATTAGTCCATTAATCGCCGTAGCTCAAAATTCAGTCTGATCAAAGGAGCAGAACGAGGTTGAAAAGTGCAGATTCTGGCAATTGACTTGACTGTTTAGATTCCCCGCTGAGCTCATTTAGAGCGGGAATTAAGCTATTCCCGCTGTATATTTTCGTCCTTGGCTCACCAGTAGTGCTGTGCCACACCGGGGGAGTGCTGAAGGCAGCGCGGCTGTTCCCCCAGCCTGGACCAGCCTACACCCAGGGCAGCCTCCGGCACCTACAGAGCTGCATCTCCCCGTGCCAGGAGAAAGCCGAGTGGTCTCGTCTTAGTTTGATAAGAAGGTCTGTGTTTAGATTGCATTAGCTGTTTGACTGCAGGGAAAAAAAAATTGGGGAACCTATTAACCTTCGGTGCTGGAGTAAATATTGATGATTTAGGGTGGGTTTTTATTCATTTAAGCATCAGGTTTCTGTCTCTCGCGGGTCTCTTCACTGAGGTTAGTGTGCATGTTGTGAATGGGAAGGAAACGATTTTTAAAAATTATGTAAATTGAAAATTTATAGACAACCTTTAGTTTCTTGTAAAAGTCTTCTTTGCGGTGTCGTGACTCGCTTAAGGAATACTCTTGTTTTTAATGCCTGTTTATACGTGCAGTTAGAAACCGGTGCTGTTTTCTCTCATCAATAGTCTTGTTGGTTCTTGTTTGCTTAAGGCAAAAATGCAGACTGCCCATACCTGTGTCATTCCCTGCAGATTAACATCTGATTTTGCAATCCTTACACATCTCAAATTCCTACTGATGAAACTGGGAGTTAGGAGTTCTCCAGGAATAGCACTGGCCTCTTGATGTCATTATTTGTGATTCTGCAGTGCCCCAAAGTGTGCTAATATTTCTCAGAGATAATCTGATATATAAGTTCTTATCTCATTAGAGTGAATTATTGTTACTGAAATGTGAATAGCGTTCTGTTATCAGAAAATATGTGTTTAATGGTTTAAGAGTGCTTAAGGTCAGCAAGAACAGAAAAATGCTGATAACATCACTGTAGATTGTGTGATGGTCCTGAAATGCAAGTAAATCTTTACCTGAAAAAAGGTGGTGTTCTCCTATAGTTTAGGACTTTATCTAAAATCCCCAACATTTATTTATGTTGTATTTTACTTTTTAAAAGAAAACAACAACAAAACCAAACAAAAAACCTGACCATTTAGTAAAAACTTCTTGATTATGAAAAATTGTTGGCAGTGAGGGGGAAAATGGACAAATCCATTCAGTGCCCAGTCCAGAGTCTGAGCTTTTTCCTACGTAGGTGGCATATATCTCCACGTCTGTAACTTTTAATTTTAAAGATAACTGTGACCTTCATCAGGGACCCTATGTGGAATAAGATTAGAAAGGGACTCCTGGCTTGGGTGTGCTGCTCCGTTCTAGGTTGACACAATACATAAAATTTTCATTTACAGAAGTTTCCTCCAGTTTCTTGGTTTAAAGGCATTTATTTGGCAGGATGGTGAGCTGAAACCTTGTGCTCTCCGTGCTTTCTTGTTTGTTCTGCTTACAATAACAGTCGTGAGGCTTTTCACAAGATGAAGCGCTGTCTTACCTACATTTAAAATGCATGGTTTTGCCTGTTTCTGCCTTGATTAAACTGGAGGGAGGGGTCTGCCTGCTGCCTAGATTACTGTCAAAGTTAACTGGAAGTGAAGTTGAATTGTGCTCTGTTCCCCTAACAGAGCCTATTTTCTCCTCTGCCTGGGTACTAAAAGGCTTTTACTGCTGCACTAACATTTTCCAAATAAAACAGTTTTGCCAGTTTCTGAAGAAATACCAGAGCCAGTACCACCTCCAACGTGCTGGAAGCAGCCCTGCACCATAGATTATAAATGCAAACAGTTGGCCAGAACACGGAATTAAAGTAATCCATGATATTAGGAGCATGAAAACGAGATGACCTTCAGTGTACACCCTGCACAAGCTCCTAACCCGGTGGCACTGGAGGGGCTCCCCTTTATCGCTGTTCCTCCATACCGATACTGGGCAGAAAACAAAGGGCCAGCCGTTCAGCTGGGAAACTGGAACTCGTGCTCGCAAATATTACAGACTTTAAATGCATTGTATTTTTAACAGTAGTTCGTGATTGGAATGACAGGAAGGAAATGAGCAGAAAACATCCTATTCTATCTCTATATAAAATCTTGCTTGTGAAAGATACCGTTACCACAATAATGATGGGACGCTAATTGATTCATTGTGCTGGGAGACAAGTGAGGAGTGGAGGAGCCAGCGGGGTCATTTTCTTGCTCCAACTCCAGTCGGGTTGTTTGCTGAGGAAGGGCAGGAGAGGGTTATAAAGCTGCTGCCACTACATTCAGCGCATGTTTTTCTCAGAAGAGACACCGGCAGCCAAGATCTCTTTCCTTTGGAAATTGTGGCTGGGAAGGGCCCCTTTGGCTCGGCAGACAAAGTGGGCAGTCAGACAGCCCCTTTCCTGAATCCCAGGCAGGCACCAGACGGCTGAAGGAAGAGAGGCACCAGGCTGAATTAGATTGCCTCCTGCTTTGGACAGTAAGGCAGAGAGGCAGGCTTAATTGCTCCACAGCTGTTCATTTCTTCCCCTTCTCCCTCCCCTGCCCTCCTCTCCCTCCTCCCGTCTGACCCCGGCAGCGGCCACAGCTCTTGCCCCAACCTGGGGAGAAGCATCAGAGGTTTCTGGAGTAGTTTTTGTCACCCTTTATACCCTTCCCTCAAATCCAGCAGAAAATGGGGAGAGAAAGGGAAGTAATTAAAGAAGAAAAGACTTTTTGGCGTAACCTAGGCCTAGGCATTTGTCTTCTTCTGGGGTAGTCTGCACGGTGGTTTCTGGACGCTGCTTGTGGCAAGGGGCAGGGCAGCAGCAGCAGGCTGGCGTCTGGGGTGGCAGCCTTTTGGGAGAGGCACTTGGGTGTCATTGCTGGCAGGTCCTGGCATCCTGGCTGAACAGAACAGCTGGGAGAGGCTTCAAAACAGCCCCCTGTGATGTGGCGGTCCCCACAGCAGGATTTATGAGACGTGCGAGATTTCCTCACCGCTCACAGAGATCTCCATGCCTGGCAGCCTGTATGCCAGTTGGGGTTGATTTGGTGGTGGGTGCTCTCACTGGTGGAGGAGTCTCAGCACCAAAATGTTCTTGACCTGACTACTAACAAGAAAAGCTTTCCTGAACCTCGGAGAACTTGCAGGGGTCTCCTGCCCTCAGAAACTGGCTCAGGCCAGGCTTGCACATTTGCATGTATCTCATAACTATCTGAACCTCATGTTTGTGCAGGAAACAGTTTGTTTCCTTCATTGCTCTCACTCCTCTCCTGGATTTAAAAATTTAGAAAGGTTTTTCCGTGCCTTAGCAATGAGACTGCAGTCAGCTCACAGCTCACCTGCTTCGCAGAGAGGGGCTCTGCTGCTCAGCCAGCCTCCCCAGCTCTGTTCACCTCCAGCAGCAATGTCAAGCTAACCCAATTTTGCAGCTGGTATCGAGCGCCAGAGGCAAGCTTTGTAGATGTCTCTTTAATTCCTGCACTTGTAGAATTTAGTGTGTATTTTCCCTCCAGTTCCACTGACTCACGCAGTCCTTGGGGGCAGAGGCAGGGGGAGAACAAGAAGGCTGTAACCCAGGTCTAATTTACTCATCCAGTAAAGCCAGTTGTCAATGAGCCTTTCCCCTCTCTGTCCACAAAAGACGGTCCCTCTCGGGAGCCTGTTTGCCCTCCAAGTTATAATTATGGCATCAGTAGCTTCATCCTTGACTGCCCTCCTAGACCGACTGCATCTCCTCTGCTGGGGTGTCATGTCTGGGCGATAGCATGAAGTGCCCGGTGAGCGACAGAACAGCGCAGGGCGAGCAGCCCGCACCGGTCGGGAGCTGGGCCATCATGGCACGCTCGTCTCTTTCTATGGGACACATGTGCTGCTTGTTTTTTATGATACTCTTAGCAGTGTAAACCAGAACTCCAGGTGGGCACCGCTGCAGGTTTTTTGGCACATTTTCTTTAAAGGCACAAAACTCTGATGGGGTTCTTTGCTCAGGGCCACTTGAGAGGTGGAGGGTGTCATTCCCGGGGAGGCAGCACATCTACCAGATGCTTTGGTGGCCAGAGGGATTTGTGTCTGTAAGAAATGCCTTTAGGAATAAGATACGGTAGTATGTAAATGACTTTTATTTGTATTTTTTTCCCCCTAATCTGTTCAACTCCCAGCCTACAATAGCTCTGCAGTTAGATTTGAATTAAAACCGGCTCCACGAGCTGCAGAGGCTCTCCAGCCTCAATGCCGAGGCCGGAAATCCATTGTGGCGTCCTGATTAGTGCTGGTGAAATCGGAAACCTTTCTCGGGGCAGATAACAATCTCGTAAATGAAAATATAACCTGTTAATCCTGAATTTTAACAAGGATGGTTATGCAACTCCAGGCCAAATCCAGGATGTGTCCTATCTGTGTACCCCTTGATCAGAAGGGGTTTGCTGATAGGGAAGGGTGGCATCACACCCCTGCAGTTTTCCCCCCCCCACCAAAAGCACCCCTGTTTTATGCCAGGTCTGTGGGCAGAGGCAGGAGTTAGGGGTGCTGGGGGTGAGGCTCAGTGCAGGAATTGGGGTTCACATCTTGGGACCGACCCCTCTGAAGCTCTTGGCTGAAATATCTTAAGATGGTGCCTCTGTTTAATGTCCATCCCCATGCCAGTCACTACCACCAAAGGAGGGGTGGTCCAGCTTGGGCCATCCCCACTTCTGCAGTCCCATAATAGTCTCTTTAATTATGGGTAACAACAGGTCCTGTTTTTTCCTATGTTAATAACAAGTTCCAGGGTTATAAATAACTGCAATTAAACCAAAACACCGAACGATTTACCATTTGACACCTATGCAGTGTGCCAGAGCCTTGGCCGTGCAAGGAATTTTTTTCTCCTGCCCTGAATATTTTATAGTTGTTTTACAAAGAGCACATGGATGCTCCAGTCATTAAGAAATGCCAACCAAGGTACACTGTAGCACCAGGGAGCATAGAACAAATATCTACGCCTGCTCTGAGCCCACAGAGAGCTCTCCTTTCGGAAGCGTGGCCATGGTTTGTTTGACTACTTCTGTACATTGACCTTTGTTTTTTAAGAAAAACACAAACGACTGGGATTGCTTTATTGTAGGACCCATTAACTCCTTCGGAGACTCTGCGGTGTCTGTGATAAGAGCAGCACATGCGTGGCTGTGTCCTGCAGTCTGTGAGACACCTCTGCTGCTCCGCTGCATTTGGGATGCAGGCTGATGCTGCATCTCCCTTGCTTTGTGCATTTGGAAGAGCCAGTCTGTGTGTAAAATTACGTGGAGATAGGCCTGGGGACTCTAATCACATTGGCCAAGGAGACAGGGGTATGGGGAGAGGGGAATGTGCCTCTGCTTTCAATAGGGGGCACGGAGCACAGTCTCTCGCACTGTGATGTGTGCGATGTGGAGCCTGCGAGTGGAGTTGCTTAAATATCCAAGTGTGCCTAAAAATGTAAAAATAAAAGCAGTGCTATTTTAAGGCTCTGGAATCAGGGATTATAAATAGCCCAACTGGCGTGTTACTCCTGGCTGGGTGTGTTGGTGCTAAAACATCACCCCAACTGTTGCTTCCCTTTGAAGCAGGTTGTCAGTGGCAGCAGAGCCTCCTCTGCATGTCCATGTTCTCTTGATAAGCACAGGACAATGATAAGATGCTCTCCAGGCTGACATATCTATCACATGAGGAACTCTCAGCCCTGCAAGCACACACAAAGGGGCAGGGGGGGTGCGTGCTGGTGGGCAGCGCTGTGGAGCTGGGGTGTGGCAGTGGGAGGTGGTGTTAGCCTGGTGAGGAGGAGCTTGCCCTGCTGAGTACAGCCCATGGAGCTGGGGCTGATGAACCCGGAGGAAAAAGGTCTATGAAATGCAAAAGAATTGCATGGTTAAGTGCTGGTTTGGGACTTGGGAGATGTGGGTTGAGTACTCTCCGTTGTCAGCCGTCCTCTGTGGCAGGTTGGGATTTATCTTCCTCCTCCCATATCATTTAGGCTCTTCCTGTGGCCAGTGGAGGAAAAGCTCTTCAGAGGGTAATTTCACCTCATCCTGATATGCACCTCTGAGATGTGATGGATGGTCTGTGGTTAGGGAAGCCTAACCTGTGCTTAGCCTTGGCCCTTGTCTGCTGGAGTTACCTTTATTCCCTGTCCTTGGAAGGGGCAGCAGCTGTGGTGATCCAACAGACAACAGTCTGTGAAACTGAAAGTCATATAGGTACCTAAAGAGCTGATTTCTGCCTCAGAAAGCATTTTTGCTTCTATTTTTCCAGTGCGGTGACTGGACAGAAGTACCTTTGGTGGTGGTCCCCTACCTCGGTACTGCGGGAGAGCGGCTGGGGAGTGTGTTCTTCTCTGGCAGCCGTTTCCGAGAGGACTTCTGGCTGACTTCTGCACTGAGTAATGATATGTTTATGTGCGATGTATGGAGCCAGGAGACGTCTCTGGGCGATAGGGATCTGGAGACTAATAAGCAAAAGGCCGCAAGGTTAGAACTCAAACCATAAGAAGGCGCATTCAGGTCTAAAGAAACCAACTATAAAACCCAGTAATGACAGTGCTCGAAAAGGTCTGTAGTGGTGTTATCTCATGACAAGGGGAAAACGTATCTGCCAAGCCCCTGTGCTGGTAGGATGCCAAAATCTGGGTGATTCTTACAGGGAGCTTTAAGCAGCCTGTCCTCAGAAGGTGAAGAATAGGGAGTTTGTTGGCCACTCCTCCTTTCTATAATAAATAGAAACGGGACAGGAATCTCTCTGGGTGTAGCTGAGTCTCCCTCAGAAAGGGGGAGCTTGTATCCTGTTCTCTCAGAGGAGGAAGACTTGCAAATAGGCTGTGTCTAGCATCTCTGAAAGAAGCGGAACACCCTGATGTCTGAAGGTTTCCAAGAGTTCATGCTGAGTTCTTCCTCTGCAGCCTGCTTGTAACACAGAGGAGCTGTGCCCTGATGTGATGCTCCCCTAGCTCAGAGCAAGCCACTTGTACTTTATGGTGATAGAGAAGATGATGTTCACCAAGAAATGAATGGGGATGACAGCGGTGACGAGTAAAGATCTTACGGGTTCAAACTGATAAGCTGACAGCTCCATTTTCAGACCTCGATGTCTTGAACCAACCACCTAGAAACGGTATTTTGGCAATCTGCTGACTGTGGTGGGCACCGGCATTCTCCATGCTGCCAACAATCAGAGAGCTTCTGGGGAGGGAGGGCTGGACATGGACATGAAAAGTAACAGTAAGTGCCAGGTCAAAAATTCATGGCTTTGTCTGAAAGCAAGCTTGTTACTTCGGTCTGAAAACTGGGACTTCTCCCATGGCTCACTGTGGTCAGCGTTGCTCCTGGAGGGCAATGGGAGGACTGATTTAATGCTCCATCTCTTTTTTATTTTACACTGAACTCTTAATTATGCCTGCGTTTCACTGCAGATTAGCAGGGAGCGCCGTGCGGGGCCCGAGACCCCTGGGGTGCAGCAAGTGCCCAGATCCCCTCTGCCCTGGCGTGAGGGTGGGTTTATGGACGAGATCTGTGGCTCTGTGAGGATGTGAGTGTGCACACTCATGCACCCACACACACACAAGCATGCTGTTACGCTATGAAGAAGCTCAGTTTGCTTTTTATTCCTCCCCCCATTCTTCTTTTCTATAATCATTGCGAAACAGGAACAAATGAGTGTGTCACTTTAAACCATGAAACCACTTAGTCCGTAAAGACAGATTTGGCGTCTTTGTGCTGGCAGTGACAGGCCAGCACGGCGCTCCATAGTGATCCCACTGTTCTCCCTCTGCCCCGCACCCCACGCCTCTCCCCACCCCCTCCAAGATTTGCTCCGTGTTTGCCTGCCTCTGTTTTTGTGGTTGGTAACCAGCAAAAGAATGGAATGGATTTAATGATTTGTTGGCTGCGGTGCCGGCATGATTAAGTCAATAAAGCTGCAAGCTGAGAACAGACAGTGTAGTTACAGTATATGACTTTAACCTTGTTAATGCATGTTTATGTCCTCCTGCCCACTGTATGGCTGTACGTTGCATAAAGAAGATCTGACCAATCTTTAACCCATTAAATAATTCATAAAGTGAGAGCAGACATCAGCTACTTGCGGAGCGGATCAGTAACCATGGGGTCAGCAATAACTTTGGCTCCCTGGACCATATCCAGCATGTTTAAACTCTGGTGATGTCACCAGGCAAGCTTCTAACCTTAATCATTTGGATGGGAACAAAGGGAAGTTAACTGTTGATGTGTGGCATGTCCTCCGAAGAAACGCTCGTGGGGAACGTGGACTCTCTCCGGCCTCCTTGTGTCTTTTATCCGCTTCCCTCTTTCCTTGCAGCAAAAGGCTGGCTGGCCAAACCTTCAAAGGCATGTGTTCCCTGGAGTCCTGTTACCTTGGGTGAGAGAGGCACCCAGATCCCACAGAATTTCAGGGAAATGCCAGCTGACTTGAAAAGATTTGGAGGAACTTGGATTTTTTTTTTCCATGGTTTTGAATGGAAAGTGTCTCCTGCTGTGTCAATGACAGAGAAGGGCATACAGGGGGATGGAAGGGGGCAGAACCCAGGGATGCAGGAGAAGACAGAGTGAAGCCAGACAGTTCTCGCTGCAGTAACAGCTCTCACAATAATATACCAAGCAGGACTTGCAGGGAAAACCCAGGATTCTCGCCCCTAACTACCTCAGCCTGCCTCTTCTTTCCATCCCAGTCAGAACACAGGGCTGACTTCTCCTAGCACATAGCCCTCCACACAGATCCCAGCCGGGCACCAGGGATTCTCCAAGTGCAGCGATGTCCGTAGTTGTTTCAGTGGCTTCTTTTGCTGGCATGGATGGGGGGAGTCACGGGATCACGGGGCGTGTGCCTGGGACATGCTGCGCTCCACTGGGCTGTGCAGCCAGGTTAGAGGCCCCGGGGGACCATTACAAGTTGGTGTAGTTTAGTGCCATTCTGAGATGCAACCAGCTGTGGCTGGACCCGGAGGAGAGATGCAGAGAGGAGGACATGACGAAATCTGGTGTGCAAAGTGGAGCAGAAAAAGCCCTTCCAGCTCTCGCTGGTGAGCAGCGTGGAGTGCAGTTCTGCTGTGGGTCTTGGGGGTCATAGCCTGAGGGCATGGTAGAAGCACTGTTTCAGAAGACATAACCTCCACGCTGCCCTGGGAACTGACCCTCATCCTCCTATTTGGGGAGTAACTTTAATTCCTTTTGGGGGGAAAACTGAAGGGCGAGACTGAGGGAGAAACGCAGCAACTTGTCCATAGTCACCTGAAGGAACGATGTGTGATGGAACTGGCAACTGAACCTGGTCATGTGAGCCCAAGTCCATACGACAGGCTTTTATCCAGTGACTCAGTCACGAAACAAACTCACCTTTCAAGATCATCTCCTCTGGAGGTGGCTTGGGAGGTCACCTTTAACCATCCCATTTCGAGCGTCTCCTTCTGACAGATTGCACGCTCACAGCCTCAGGAGCTCATCCTTCAGTGGGTGTCCGAAGGGACACTCGCTCATGCAGGTAAACTCACGTGTGTCTGTGCAGCACACATCCAGGGGGGGTTGCAGACACCTCTGTGACATGCACGTCTTCATATCTGGACTGCTGGGGCTATTGAAAGCACGCAGGAAAAACTCTCACACGGTTATTTGTGAGCCAGATGGCTGCAAACGGCAGCGCCTGTCTCAGACCCCACTGCAGCCCAGCAGTGAATTTTCCAGGTGCCGAAGCATACGCACCTTGAGTTGGAGATTAGAGCCAGGACCTTCAGTTGGCTGTTCCCAGCATCTGCAGCAAGAGGTTGGGGAAGAGACTGATCCCTAGAGCTAGCACTGGTTATTCTTAGCCATTCAGTTATTCCCTATTGCTTTGTGATTGTGCTAATAAAGACTATCAAATTAATTTACCTTTTTTGTTGTTGGTTTGGTTTTGCTGTAATCCAGAGCAGAAGTCTCTGCTTTGGAGAAGGTGTTCCAGAATTTATGGCAAGTCAAATCTGACCTGAGTAGAAATTCTGTGTTCCGTTTTCTTTGGTTTTAGCTTGGAATATTACGTGATGTGCTTGAGAATCTTTCCTTACACATCTATTGATTTCTATGAACAACCCACATACACCTAGTGATGCTTTATTGTGGCTCACCCACCATAGGGTATAAAGCAGCTGGTAATTTTTGTGCACTGACTGCATTTTTTTTCTGCCTGATAGAAAACAGTCACACCAAGCGTATGCTAATGCTGAATGGGGGGGTCCCAACTTCTGACCCATAGCTAATATCCTACAAGTCACATGAAAGCTACCAAGGATTCTTGAGCTGGAGTTCGAAATGCCTATGTTATCAGCAAATAAACACCATTAATTGCTTCTAATATGTCATGCGGTGGTTAAATGACAAGATCCTTATTAATATGCGTGTATATCAGCCTTTTCAGTGTGTGTGAGGGGGAGTATGAAGTGGTAAAATTATTTAAAATTAGTGGGGAATATTTACAGGAAGGCATAAAGAACTGTCAGTTGAGGAAAGCAGCATTTTATGTTCTTGTCCCGGATGACCTTGCTCCAAGGACAAATCAGAGCTTGATGAAATGAAGCTGCAGATGGCTAGTGATCTCAACTCTGTAATAATGAAATGACACAAGAAAAAAATGAGACATCTACAGTTTGTAAATACAATCTGAATGGAAGGGGAGAAAAGGAATTTTTAAGGGGAGATTGAGTTGACTCGGTTACAGCAGTTCAGCTTTGGGTGTTTTAATAATAATTTCCATTTAAAAAAAATAATGGAATCGCCCCTTGTTCCCCATACTCAAGGGCACCGTAATAATTTTTTTCTTTTCTAACATGTCAATATCTTGGGTTTGAAAATTTGATGATGAGTACTACCTAGAAGCAGCCTACTTCCTATCCATTACTTTAGCGTGTTACCTATCACTGGATTTTGGTTTGTAAGTTGTGGTGGTGGGTTTTGGCACCTAATTGGGTAGATGATCAGCTACAACCATTTTGGGTGTTTGAATAGTTTCCTCTGTCAGGAAGGAGTAAGCTTGTGAGAGGTTTGATACTGAAAAAGTGATGTGATACTTAATGTGAGGGCAGGCTTTGTTTGCACACTTACACGAGAAATAGGGAGTTAATCCCATTGGGTTTTGCATGTGGGCAGGTTTTGGTGCAAAGGGCTTCTCAGAAGTGGTCAGGCAGCCAGCTGCTGTTGAAAGTTAGCGAGACTTGGGTGCCTGCCCCTGCAGATTGAACCTTTGCATGAGAAGGAAAAAGAAATTCATGGAAACATTAACTTGGAGAAATCAAGGGTTTCGCAAATCTCTGTGATCCGACCACCTCACAGCCTTTCGGAAATGGGCAGGTAGAGACCTGATTTCTCCCGTTAGCTCAAGAATTCCTGACTTCCACTTTGTTAGAGTGAAATCTTCTCTTTTTCTTTTTTTTTTTTTTTTTCCTTTATCGGTATTTTCTGCTCTCCCTAATACATACATTCACCAGCCAGTCATTTCTCTTGTAGCAGCTTCTGCTGGCTGCTGAGCTATCCTGGCTCCTTTTGAATCTCATTGACACCTCTGAGAGCATGCCTTGACATAACACAAGGATTGCTCGAGTCAAACCGCTTTATAGATATGAGACGTTGTAGTTTGTCATCACAGCTAGTGCAACCTTGTAGAGACAGGCAGAAGGACTACCAGCCGAAATTGGGTGAGATAAATACAGTTTTAGATTATCTCATTGAATTTATAGGCAAGCTGCCCTCCATGGGAGCAAGAGCACGGTGTCAAGGGTTGGAGAATCATGATAGCTGTACAAGCCAAATATAAATATTTTGTTCTTTGCAGAGAATTCAATTTTGGATCTTGACTATATGTTATTTAGACAGGTACAAAACACCCATCTTTGCATCCCTGGGTGTTCACACATAAAACAAGTAACAGATACGGTTTGTGTTGGAGTAGAGTGGTACAAAGAGTGATGGGGGTGAGCCCAGCCTTGGAGCATTGCTCTTGGGTTTATGTTAAAGTGGGGGTTAACCCTCAGGGTGCCCAGGTCCTGTTGCCATCGGGGCCTGGCAGAGCCTCTGTGGGTCTCTAGGTCTGCTGAAAGGCTTGCCTTTCACTCAGAACAGCGGAGCAAAGCTCTTCGCCGGGCTGCCTTCACCTTCTGGGCCAGAGGCTCTATTGCAGGGGAGCTGCTGTTGCCAGAGTCTCCATCGTGCCTCCTTACAAGGCCCACAGTCCCTGAGAGGCTGTGTGTGTAACACACCAGCTCTCCCATCCGTGTTGTGCCTCAGGCTCTTGGCTGCTCCTGAAGCCATTTCCCATGTTCTTTCTAAGAACCGGTGCTGGTAACAGGATCACAGTTTGATTTCAGCTTGCCTGCTAAAGGATGCATTTTCATCTAACAGAGAAATCGCTGCTGCAATAATTCACTCTGGATTTTCTGTCTTTTTGTCAGTCTGATAGCTGCTGCTCTTCAGCAACATGTTTTGACGGGTAAAACCAGCTCTGAAAATATTGGTAGAGTCTTTGCACAAAAGCTTTAACTAATTAGATGATTTTTAATTTTTTTTTTTTAACAGGGGAAGTGGACTCAGTTTCCCACCTTATTAAAATTCTGGGTGCATTTTTAAAAGCACTTAGGATACTTTGATGGGATTTTGTTTTGTTTTGAACAGCATGCAGTAAGAGAGCAGCTATAGGGAAATTAGTTTCATCTGCTTTGCTTGAAGGGAGGAGATCCAGATAGAATTGCTAGCCAGGTGTGGTGATCTTGTCAGTGCTTCCAGCAGAGGAGGAGAACTACCTTTGAAGGAAGCTGTGCATGCTTGTGCCATATGAAAAGAGAGAAAAACTTAAAAGAACTTCTTTTTTTAAAACAAAACTGTATACCTATGGATCATTTACAATCTTCAAACAAAGCCTGTTCCTGACTGACAGCCCCCAAGATAAGCTTAGAAACTTGAGTCTGGTAGTATTTCACATCCTTGTGTGTCAAGTAAATGGGTGAAAGATGGGTAAAAAAAGATCCACTGAGCTGCACAGTTTGTTTTATCAATGTTCATACATTGTGCTAAAACAAACAAGCAAACAAACAAAAAGCTTTGGAGTGTTTCTGAACTGAAAGGCTGTTTTATCTTGAAGAGCATCTCTGAATTGAGCAGAATAGAGGAGAGAAAAAAAGACAGAAATCTTCCAATGAGCAAATGGAGAGTTTTGTTCCAGGTGAGAAGCAGAGGCAAGAAGCATACGCAGCCCCTGACTTCTGTGTGAAGCAAATGATCATGGCATCTCACAGATACCACGCTCTTGAGTCAGCTGACACGATCATTCTGCCAGACCATGACCTTGGATTTTGTTTGCATTGGCCAGATTGATTCACCATGTTCATACCTACTTGTGTTAATGGCTGCAGAGGCAACAATCCTCTTTTGTCAAGGTGCTACCCAGGTTTTCTGTGGGGCTGCACAAGGTTATTAGACACCCAGAGTCTATGTGTGGCTTTTCTGTAGATGTAAGCACAAAACTCTTACAGCTATGCAGTTCTACAGGGTGAGCCAACTTTAATGGTATTAGCATTTTAATTGCTTTGTTTGTAGCATTTGCAGAGTCATTATAACTAGCAGTTTTCATCCTGGGCTTCAGGAAAGCCCCAGCAAGGAGATGCACGTGCATACTGGACAGAAGATGATGCACCGGCAGGCAGGCAGGACTGCAGGGACACACAGAGGCCTTAGTTTGAAACTAGGACTTGCATTTCCTCAGCAGAGTACAGCACTCCCCATACGTAACAGATGTTCTTAAAATACAGAACAAAACACGGATAATGGAACTTCACCCCACCCCTGGAGAGTAGCTGTCCCCACCGTGAGCAGGGATCCACCTTGAGTCGCCAGCCAAGCAGCAGGGCCTGGGCACACACCGCGAGCACAGTCTGGGCCTGCAGCCATGTGTCGCCTCTCGGGTTTGGGGGTTTTTTACTGCGTGATGCCTTGGGAAACACCTCAGGCTAAGTTATCTTTGGTTACCAGATTGAAAAAGATGGAAAAAACCAGTTTGTCCCTTTCCGGCACTTACAGCCAACACCTACCCTGCGCTCCCCCTCTCCTTTGGTCTTTTCCCTGTATTCTGGGGATGCGGCTCATCACAACAGCCCTCCTGTTCCAAACACTGTAATTACTGGCTCCGGCTGGGTGCCCATGTCAAGTGGAGGGAGTATTTCTCAAATCAGCAGTTTCTTTCGAAATGGAAAAAACTTTTTAAGCGCAGGAGCTATGGAATCATCATACAATCACCTGGGTTGGAAGAGACCCTTTAGATCATGGAGTCCAACCATAGCCTAACCCTGACTAGTCCACTTCTAGATCACGTCCTTAAGGACTTCATCTACACGCCTTTTAAATCCCTCCTATGTGCATTTTTAATTAGACATATTTCTGCTCTTCCACTGCTGCTAACAGTTAGGAAGTGCAGCTCTTCCCCAGCTCTGCAAATACCTACCAAAATTCGCAAAGCTCTCTGTGTCTCTCAGTAACCTTGCTGTGACCTGGTTATCTCTTAGACCCACAAAGAATTCAGTCTCTAATTAGTCCATCTGTTAACTATTGAAATTCATGGCTTAGTTTTATTGTCTGGGTCTGTAACATAACACTGAATGGTCTCACCTGGCAGCTTATTTCTTACGAAGCAAATGTGCCTTTCCAAGAGCCATTTTTGTGCAGATAACTGTCTTTTCAGCATTGGACAAATGACTCTGTCTAGCAGCCTGCAGTCCCCTTCATGCCCTCGCTGAAATAAATTGTACATCTCCAATAGCTCTGGGCTTAAGTCAATACAATTTAACATGTACGTTTCTTTGTTATATTCTTTGGAGTTACACCGTAAAAGCAGATGGGAAAGTTTAATAATGATAAATGAGTTTAGTGTTTTCACACAGTCCTAAAAAAACCAACAAATGCTCTTTATTAAAGATTAGAGGGATTTTTACATCTTTGCTGAGGAGCGATTAAAGCATGGGTTCGGATCCTTAGAAAGTCTTGCTTTTAAATTCTTCTGGGACTGTTTGTTAATGAGGATTCCGAGGAATTAAGGGCCATAAATTTCTTCATTCTCGCTTAACTGAAGCCCCAAAGTGATTACTGGATATATAACTAAGTGCTGAGGACTGGAGTTTATCAACCACGTTCACACAGAACAATTCGTCTCCACACTTATTTACAGCAAGTTGTGCATCTTGTGCGTAATCAGATGATGGGGCTGGGCAGGTCGAGCTCCTCACTGGATTTTTAGAAGGCTGTAGATCCATAAATATCCAGGGAAGGTCTCAGTGGGACTGTTCGCACACGTTCCATGAAGTATGTGCCTGAATGCTTGGTCAGACCGGACCCACGCTCACGACAACTGGACGCAGTGATGTGCGGCTGCGTTGGCCCGGCCTGCGGTTGTGCACAGGCGGGCGGGACTGGTTTCACTGCGCTGTGCAAGGCTTTTACAGTCACAGTCAGTGGCTGAACGCTGACACAAACAGTGCATGTTCCTGCAAACCTGGAACCTGATTCTTTCCTCCTTGCTCCCAAAAGTGGTGTGTGAGATACGAAGTCAAAACCGTGATGCCAGCCCCACGCTGTGGCTTTTTGAGCATCCAGGGCCACACTGGAAAGCCCAGGGAGTGCTGCAGGAGCACTGGACCCACTGGGCCACAGTTTGCCTAGCAATAGCAAGATGCTCTCAACCACGTGTTCTCCAACTCTGACCTTGGTGGCACGACCTTGGTTAGGGGTTCTGCCCATTGGATACGAGTTTTTGGAGGGGAAAATGGTGACAAAAATGATACCTACATGCAAATGCTTTTTTTGTTTGTTTGTTTTTTAAGTTGAAGAATAAGCATCCCCTGCAGCCATCTGTGTCTTCCAGAGCAGCTTACAGCTGGCTCAGCTCTGCAACCCTTTGGGGGTGAACACCCACTTCCATCGTTCCCGACTTCGACCCTACAATCCTCCTCTCTTTGCTGCCTTCTACATTTTAAAATGGGATAGTCCAAACTAAAGACAAGTTAAGATTACGGCTTGTTTGGCTTGCCCTTGCTATGGGAAGGAAAGTGATTTTTCTTGGGGAGTGATGAAAAGGAAAAATGTTTAAGGTTCATTAACCTCTGGTACAGATAGCAGTGTCCTTTAGACTATACCAGAGCTATTCTTAGTCGTGACGTTTAGGTGGTTGTTTTTTATTGTAAGGGAATACAGTAGTTCCCACTAGTGGTGAAAAGGGAGAACTTTTTCCTTTGATTTTTTTTCTTCTTTTTTGGCTTAACCTAAATGTGAACTGCAGAAGGCAAGATTCTGAATTAATTCTGTCTTCCCGTCTATGCTTTTGTCCTAATTTCCCCCCAAAGCAAAATGTATATCTATAGATTGTTTCTTTACTGGCTAATTAAGTGTTATACAACTTTGCTCTGAAAAACTCAGCAACCCATTCTGTGTGTTTGCAAATGAACTTCGCTGATTGCCATTATTGCTATAGGGTGTCTGCAGAAAATCCCATATAATTAAGCTGTTGTACTACCGCAGCACAAGAGCCGCAATTAGGAGTGTGATTTATACTTCTTTATCATTAATAATATGGAAAAATCAACATTATTTTCTTGATGATGTTTAGGAGAAATTAGAATGAGGTGGACATGATTAGGAAAAGAGACTTTAATGTTATGACTCGTTAATGCAATAGCCCTGAGCGAGACATCAGGATGATCGTCCTTGCACTAAACTCATTTGCTTCAGTAAGCACAGACCCTCTGCACGCAACAAGACAAGTTTGGAGGAAATTGGATAGATGGCAGGGATTTTGGTGGTATGAACATTGCAGTGTCTTTCATGTGCAGAGTACACAAACTGAATCCCTGCACTTTCAAATATTCCCCCAGAGGCAATCTGCGTTATTCAAAGCCTAACTATGGCTGCAGAACCCTGTCTGACATGAAAGCAGAGTGCTAGCTTTACATGAACTTTCATATTTACATCTGTAGTAAATCATATTTACTTTTTTCCTCCCCTCCCTCTTTTTCTGCGGGGGAGAGGGAGTAAAATGAGTAGGAGGGAAAGAGGAGGAGAAGAGATGTCCAGCAAAATTGTAAGCAGAGCACCAGTAATAAAGCCTAGTCTTACGAGACTGCCCATGAATAGGAATGATAATGAGAGCAGTGATGAGCTGCAGGTTTGTGTCTTTTAGTAAATTATCTAGCAGGCATTTACATTTCATCAATTGTGCTTTTGCATAATAGACCAAAGTGCTGCAACAAAAGGAGGCACCATAAAAATGAGTAATTTCAGTGACCTTCTTGGTAATCACTCTTACAAAGAATATCTTGGAAGGAGTTGGGTGATTCCTCATGGTGAAGCAGCTGTGGAAAGGTGCCTCAGGCCCAAGAAGCTTGCCTGGTGACAAATGCCTTCCAAGGCTTTCTTCTGGCCACTCTGAACCATGGCTCGTATCCTGTTTTCTCATCAGAGCATGCTTCTAATTGTCAGATGTCAAAAGGCAGCAACCATTTTCTTCTTGCTTATCTCCTGATAACATTGATTCTCAAACAAAGGATGTGGGCTTCCATTCTGAAAACAAAGGAAGCATGGCCCAGCTAAGGATATAATATACATGCTTCTCCCTGCCAATAATAACAAAACATCATAAATAATGTAGAAGCTGGATGTGAAAATAGAGAAAGGGGAATACACTGGGACTGCTGTCCCTGGGTACAGCACTTGCAGAGTCTTGTCCTCAGAAAGGCCCTGTCTTCTTTCCTCATTTTCCCTTATATTTCCCTGACTACCTGCCAGCTACTAAGATGTTTAGACTTCAGTCTTTTTTTTAATTATTTTTCCGCTCTGGGTTGTGTCTTCATAATTTTCCTCTGTATTTATTTGTGTTTTCTTCTCCCCATCGTGCTACTTCTTTGGAGGCAAGTCCTCAGCTGGGGAAAGGCAACTCAGATCTTTCATTGAGCGACACAGTTGGCACCAGCCAGGAGTCAGGCCCACTGCGTTGTTGATTTGCGCCTGGCCATGTCCTGAGCCTGCAGTTTTGCATGTTCTCCTCTCCTTTCACAATTAGATCTCCTCATTTGTCTGGGGACCCATGAGAACCACTTCAATCCCAGGCCCACATCTTCCCCATCTTCCCAGGTCCCTGGTCTGGTGGCACCTTTTCCCCTCATCTGCCTTCAGTCTGCCATTTTCTTTTACTGTGGGTTTCTCCTTTACATCCAACTGCCAAATCCTACCCTGGATGCAACTTTTCTTTCCTTATGTCTCTCAGTGTAACAGTTGGAGAACTGGCGGGAAATGTGACACTTTGCTCCCGTCCCTTCTGCCAGGCAAGCAGCCCGTGACTCCAGTAATGGGAGGGGATCAGGCCTGTAGCCTGGGGCTGGTCACAGAATCTGGGATTGACCTTTTGCTTCTCTCACTTCTTCTTGCACTGATCCTCAGAAATCAGAGCAGTGCCCTGCCCTCGCTCCCCTCACTGTGTCGTGTGGGTCTGTGTGAGCCCACAAGGTGTTCTGGCCTTGGACAGGCAAAGACCAGAGAGAGGGTGTCAGCAGAGAGGATAAAGGTGCCTGTTGTTATCTCCCTGATGAGCTTAATTTTCTTTTTCCATCTTTCTTGGCAGGATCAGACTGCTGGAATTGTTGCCAGACTTCAGGAGCCAGGCTCCATCCCAAGCGGAGGCTCTGTGCCGGCACCAGCCACGGTGAACGGGTACACGATGAGGAACCATTTACTGAAGCAGCAAATAATGAAACGACAGCTGATGCAGGTACGATGTCGAGTGCTTCTGCGGGCCCCTGAGCTGTCCAGCTCACTGAGAAGAACAGGACTAACTGGAATGGGGAAATTGCTGGTCAGCAAACGCTAAGGAGTGACCCAGGAATTGCTGGGCTGAGTCAGACTAGGGCTGTGGTGAGTCCAGGATGTTGTGTCCACAGGCCGAGTGCTGTTCAGCAAGTCCGAGTGCAGATCTGCCCACTCATAAGCAAGGGAAGGATGCAGTCACCTCCACATCACTGCCGTCATCCTTGGTCAGCCACAGAGTTGGGAGGGACCATGCAGAGAAGGGAGGCTTGGGGAGTGAGTCAGCCCCAGAAGAGAGATTCTCCATACTTGCCTTTCTCTCTGGGTCCCTGAGGGGTTACCAGAGCAGATGTTAGACTCCAGTTTGCCCTGGACTTGGCTGGTCTCTCTAGCAGCTGGAGTCTCTGTAAGAGGCTTGTTTGAAGGAGCAGGGGTGGGGGAACCCCACACACCAGTTGGGTGAGGCTGCACTGAGTGTGTGCCTCTGACTTTCTCAACCAATGGCTGTATTTGGGTTGAGGAGGCTCATTTCTTTGGACAGGAAATGAGACAAGAAGTAGCTCAGTAAATCCCTCAACAAAGTGCTGCCCTGCTCATCGATCAGACTCCCTTTGAAAACCATCTCTGCTTCCGTGTCATCATAACGCAGGCCTCAGCTTCCCTGTCCACACAGAGTTCCCCAGGTCACAGCTGCTGTCACAGCAGGGATGGGAGTGCAGTGATGGTTTCTGGGGTTAAATGGTGGGAAACACAAATCAGGTCACTTGGAGAAAGCCAGCAATGCCCTGCTCAGGGAGCATCTGCCAAGGATCCCTGGCTCCTTGTGGTTCACTGCTTGGAAGTGGCAACCAGCACAAAAGCTGATGGCACACGAGCAGAGCCATGCCCCAGATGGGGTGGTGGCCACCAGCAGTCTCCTGTCAGTGCTGCTGCTGGTTTTGTTCCCTCACAGATTTTTGGGCAGGCACTTTTTGTCCCCATATCTGGCACTTCAGAGAACGCATCCCAGTAGTCAGCACAAGAGGTGCTGGGGATGCACCAGCAGTCACCGTGTCTCAGGACATGTCAGTGGGTGTACATATGTATGTACACACCAGAGAGGTTGATGATGGTGACAGTGACTACGCTTCAGGTGTCTGCTTGCTACTCTTGTTTGTCAAGAGGCTGCGACTTGACTTTTACACCCTTTGTTTTCCAGGAAAAGCAGAGACAAAACATGCTGGGAGTAACGACTGAGCAGAGGAGCTTGTTTGCGGCTCAACAGATAAATCAGTTTCAAGGTAAGGGGGGAATGGCATGCCATGAAAAGCCTGGACCGAGCCAGGACTTGGGGTCTGATTAAATAGACAGGGCTTAATGATCCTCTGCCCTGAAATAAAAGCATTCCACATTTTATCGCATCATGAGATTCGCCCATCTCCTTATCACTACAGTAGTAGCTCAGTTACAGAGAATACAGAGGAGAGGCCCACGTAAAGAGAGAGAAAGATGGAGCAGCAGCTTTGTTTGCACGTTCTCCAGGGTGCGTCCAGGGTGGACGCATGCTCATGGGCTAACGTGTCTCTTTGTCCACAGCCATGCAGCAGCCCATGCCTGCTGACTGCAGCCAGGTGATGCCAGCTCCTCCGCCCAACCACCGCATGCTGCCGTCTAACCCAGCCATGCTTCAGAACACCTTGGGCTCAGGCATAGCCCCAGCCACCGCCAGCCAGAGCAGCGGGACGATGGTGATGATTCCACACAACCCTGGCAAGCAGCAGGGGATTTTTCCACCTAATTCTGACTTTAACATCCCACTGCGGCCGAGCCAGAATTCACTGAGCATGAGCTCGGGGTGCCAAACAGTACATAGCCACTCTGCCGTGCGGCCAGGAATGCCAATGGCAGGCTTCAGTTCTGGTTCCTTGGCAAACCACTCTGCAACTCAGCAGCACTTGAGGCAGCCGAGCGTGCCAAGAATCCCTAACGTCTACCCCAACTCATCTGCCCAGATGTGGACACCGGCCGCTGTGCCAAGAATGCCCAGTCAAAGCCAAATGGATGCCAGCATGCAGCAGTTCTCTGGTAACGCTCTCTTCTCCAAGCAGAACGTGAGACCGAGCGCTCCGGGTCAGCAGTTCTCCCAGCAGGCTGTAGTGCCACCTAACCAGATCGCTCCCGGCGTCCAGGTCAGGCAGATGCAGAAACTGAGCATGGGGCAGTCTGGCCAGGCCTTGAGCTCTGCAAGCAACCAGAACTTGAGACACAATTTAACCAGAGGACCGCTGCCAGCTATGAATGTTATGAAATCCATGCCGCAAGGAGTGTCCAGTTTTAACCAGCTCAGCCCTGCCTCGGGCCTCGGCCCGCCAAGCTACCCTTCCACAGGCCAGCCACACGACGCCTTCACCAGGATGAGCGCTGCCGCCGAGCTGCCGCAGTATGACTTCGTGTCCCAGCACGGCAGCTCCGTCCTGCCCGCCAACTGCAGTGACACCGACTTTCTCGACTCCCTCATGAAGAACAGCAGCAGCAGCAACGACGAAGAGTGGTTGAACAATCTGACAATGATAGACGACATTTTGGGACAGCACGCTCAAAGCTCTGGACATGTTTAGCTTGGAGAGAAGCGGTCTCGTTGTAAATAACATACGTGTGACTTTTGAAAATAACAGACAACCCGTGAAAGCCGCCGCCTCTTTCAACACAGAATCAACAGACTCAGCCAATTCTTTGCCCGCATCGCAGTTTAATATTGGCAGTTTTTCAGATGACTGTATATATTTGAATATTTTGTAAATTATGTTTTCCTAAACCTTAAATGTAGAAGTATTTATACTTCTTTGCTGGACTGTTTGTAAATAAATCTATAGCATAACTTTTGGTTTTATTATAGGGATTTCATTACACCTTGTTATAAATATGCAAATAATATTGTTAGTTTCAGTAATACTGTGTATTACAGCATAAAATACTTATGTTTTTGACATAACTTAACACATGAACTAGGGGTGTCGTTGCAGCCAGACTGAGCAGAACTCAAATGTGGCATCTGTTCTCTCATATCAAGAGGAAAGATCGACAAGTTGTGCTAAAAAAAACCAAACCCAAAATCCATAGAAAGAGCTGCTGATTCCCTCACAGCTCGTCTTGCAACCCGGTTCTGGCGTGCAGGTCCCATCCGGATTCCCCGTGCATCCAGGGATCTGCCCGCAGAGATCCATTTGCAAGATCCCAGGCATGTTCTCAGCTTGATACACTCCATGAGCTGGATTTGACACTGACATCATGTCACCCATTGTCCTGTAGTGAGTGTGTGCTTGTGCTGTGACATCTGCTGATCGGCATGGGTGTGTGCCTGGGCATCGTGCTGCGCTGCCCGGCGCGGCGATGCTGACGGCAAGGCGCTGGGCAAGTGATGGTGGTGCTGGCGGTGAGGTGCTGGGCAGACACCGCCAGTCCTCCCTGGCGACCGTACCCTTCCGTGAACGGGCAGCTCTGGCTTGCGCACCTCTGCCATGTATATTTGTAGTGTACAGGTGATTTGTTCCTGGTTTTAAGGCTTTTCATAATTTTTGTTTTAATGTGAGACTTTTTTCCAGGGGAAAAGTCTATAAACGTTAATAGTTAATTTTTGATCTTTTTCTGTCAGCTACTATTGTCCTATGTATATTTAAGAGTCTGTTTATAAAAGATTCACCGTACTGTAAACTTCTTAAAATGTTCATACTTTCAGTAATCATATTTTAATAGTCAAGTCATACTTCGCAATACATTTGTAATATAATGTCAGCTTCAAGCACAGAATGTTTTTTTCTTCATACCATAATAAACTGCCAGGGGAAAATTGTGTCTACTTTATGTGCTTATTTCTCAGCTACAACATCTCATACCTGCAGATAGTTGAATTAATTTGATTTGTTCAGCATGTTACAATGTCAATATAATAACATGTACAAATGCACATGTGCCAGGAGTAGAAGAAATGGGCTAGACTAAGAATTGAAGCAGGCTTTAATTTTATTTTAAGGTGGGATTTCTTAGGTCCGCTCTCCTTTTCTGGTGTAATTATAGGTGAACATGAAATTAATCTCTGGTTTGTTTTGAGGGTTTGTTATGTAGCACCATGTTTATTCAAGTGACACTTCTTGTTTCTGAATTCCTGGAATAGGTGACCCATCAGAAAACCAAGCTGTGAAGAAGGCTGGGGGCTGCGGCCAGTCCCACCCTACTTGTTGGGCAATGCCGGCGGAGCGGCGGTGGGTACGGCATTCCGCTGCTTTGACGCAGAAATTCTCTGCCAGAAGAGCTGGTGCTGGTCCTGGGGCAGGCGAGGCTGCAACAAGGGGTAGGAAGGAACAGGAAAATTTTAGCAATCTTAAATAAAGGCACAAACAGAATCTGTAGCTAAAATTGCCTTGTTCAAACAGAGCCAGGTGCCGCCCCAACTTCCTCTGCTGGTGGAGAAGACGTGTCAGTGCTGCCCTTTGTCCTGGGCACACTTTGGGCACAGCAAGCCTGAGGAAATCTCCTGCTGGAGGATCTCCCTCAGGTGGTCCATGCTGGAGGGAGGGGTTTGGCAAGGCCATCCTCACCCTGGAGTGGGTCCTTCGACACCTTTTCTCCAGAGTGGATGACAGGAAACAGCTCCTTAAGTCAAAAAGGAGAGGGGACAGGCTTGAATGCTGTGGGTACTCAGGTGGGCAGGAGACCTCTCCCAAGCTCAACTGCCTTGGCAGAGATCCACCTGGCTTCGTGATGGCAATGGTGGGTCCTCGCGGTGCACGAGGCTCCGAGGGGAGGGACCCCCAGCTGGCTCAATCTCGAGAAGGGCACGTACTTACATGACACCAGGGTGAGGAAAGCAGCCAGTCTTTCCAGCAGAGGATCAGCCCCACCAAACAGTTGCCCAAAAGAGGCCATAAAACTTGGCAAGCAGCTGAATGAGACAAACGTCGACTCGCCTCCAGACAGCAGAGAGGGGGAGCAACGCCTGCGAGCGCGTCTGTGGCGAGGACAAAGGTGAGTTTGTTTGACCAGGAAAACTGGCGTGGTTTCAGCAGCTTTTCTATCGTGAGCTGTGTTCTACCAGGGAGCAGCGCAGGCTGTGGATGGGCCGTCACTGCCTTACGGAGCAGCGGGTCTGACCACAGGCCTGGGAGCCTGCAGAGCCTGGCCCTACCGGGCCAGCAGCACAGCCACCACAGATGGCAGAGGAGGCTACTGCCCACACGCTCTTCTCTAGGATATAAAATAACCAAAAAAATCCAAAAAATGCCCTCTTCTCGTTCTTTGTTGTGTTTGTGTCAATGCACCTTTCAGCTTTTCAGTTCCACAGGATTTGGGTACAAACATTGTGGGGGGGAGGGGGGGATGTCAGCAAAAGCCAACTACTCCCAGAGCATTTATGGAAAACAGTTTAGCTTGTACCTGTTTTTTTCTCTAGCTTTTGAGCTGGTAGAGCTTTTCACCCCACTGTATCCCAGTTCCTCATGTCTCAAGAGGGAATAATGATTCTTCCTTGCCGCAGAGATCCCCTGAGGAGTCAGGACTGCATCGAGCTTGGAAGAACAAGACTAAGGATTATTGTTATCTCGCTGTCTGGTTCAGAGCTTTTGGGGATATCACAGCAATGGCTGGTGCTCTGCGGGGTTGCAGCCCCAGTGCCGGGCTGCTACCTCTCCCTTAGGTCAGCAGGCAGCTGTTGCTGGAGCACAACACGCAGGGATGTGCCAGGGCAAAGGCATCATGACCATGGGACAACGCAGCAGCAACTGGAGCACTGGCACTGCAGTTCTGGTTGGTGCCAGACTGTAGCAGGTAACGCCTCTATCATGAAAAATTTGTCTGGTTTGTTCTGCAAAAAATACCGTTGTCTCTACTTTGCCTTCCCCTTTTCTCTCTGTTTGATGTGTGAAAATGCCCAAAGTCTGATCCCGCTTTCGCTTTCATAGTCCGTATCACTGAGGAGAAACATTACAGCTAGTGAGGGAGTAAGACTGTCTGCATGGTTCTCCCGTTGTTGTCACTGGACCAGCGGATCAGGCCACAAAGTGTACTCAGACTGATGCCACGAGCCAAATTCTGCTGCCTTGCTCGCAGTGTAAACAGGGAAGAGGTTTGCTGAAGGCAGTGGTGTAGCACGGGATTTACACAGACGTAAATAAGAGCAGCACTGGGTGCTGTGCAAGTGCAAAGTGAATTTGGATTTCTAAAATAGTTACAAGGAACGAAGTGTCTGACAGGACTTGCTGCTGAAAGCTATCATTTATTTCCCAAACAAATTACGTCACCAGACTGCCCTCATAATTAAGGCCATGAAAACAGAGGCAAGGCAGTAAGCTTTTTCCTCTTGGACTCTAAAATAACATCAAATGCCTATAAAGGCCAGAATTTCCAAAGACCTGAGCCTTTCTGTCTGAAAGGTTGGTAGTATAGGTAAGTCGGACCCGTAACGGAAAAATTCTCTTTGTGGATTGTATTACGCTGAAGCAGCCTGTTCCTGACAAAGGCAAACCAGAAACACACACTCACTCCTGTCAGAAAGTATGCAGGGAGCGCCCAGGAGGAGACAACACAGGAGCCTGGATCAGGCAATTTCCCAGGAAAGCCAAGCCCTGACTTATGCAGAACCTGAGCTCTGCTGCTCAGCGGCTCTCCAGGATTGATTACATGTCTTCCTTAAGAAGCTTTCAACAAAGGGAGCTGCGCTGACGTTGAAGTGTAAGGTCAAGCTCTCCTCTTGTGTAGGATGTTGTAAATCAGGAGCTATTCCACTGCCTGCAGGAGGGTAACCCCTGATTTACACCAGCCTGAGAGCAGGAGCAAGCACCTGGCATGAGGCTGGCACCTGCCTCCTGGTCCTGCCCTGATGGCCCCATACTGCAGGATGGGTGCCACAGATGTGTGGGGAGGCCCCAAGAGAGGACCCGCTCCATGCTGGCTCCTGGCTGCAGGGCAGGCAAGGACGAGGCAAGGCATGAGGGCGAGCGGCCAGCCGCTGCGCTGTCTCTGCCTCCTCTCCTGCCGTGTCTCAGCACCGAAGGGCAGATGGTGCATGCTCCCAGGGGACACTTGGGCCTGGCACATCTGCCCAGCCATCTACTCAGGGCGAGCTCAGGTTTTGGTGCTTAAATGCCAAATTAATGTCTGTTTCACCTTCTATTCCCCGCTGTATATCTAGCAAAAAAGTCTTTAAAAAGGAAAAGAGTCTGGAAGAGAGTGAGGTGTCTTAAATACCAATAAGGGTCTCTCCTGGGCAAGCTAAAACACAAGTACTGGCTGGCAGCTGCAGGAGTTACTGAGAACTTAAGACTCTGGCTGGTCAAGAGGCCTCCTGTGTACAATCCTGCATGAAACTGGGGAAAGACGCCTTATTAAAGCAGCCAGGCTGAAACCAGTGGAGCTGTAGTTAATCACAGCCATTTTCTTTGCTCCCTCCCCGCTCACTCAATGGTTCCGTAGCACAGCACAGAACAAATATGCTGTTTTATACATGTCTTAATCCATTTCCCGTTATGCGGCAGGTCTGGGACTTGGCTTTCATCCCTGCTCTGCCCGAGGCAGCCATTTGCCTAACGAGGGCTCATGCTGTCTGCGTTGGGCTGGGTGTGCGGGTGTTGGGTTGTGTCGTGCTGGTGTTGGGCTGTGTCAGGCTGTGTGTACTGGTGTTGGGCTGCATCGGCACGTGTGTGTGGGTGTTGGGTTGTGTTGGGCTCTGTGTGCTGGTGTTGGGCTGTGCACCCTGTGTGTGTCCAAGAACACATGATGATGCATGCTGTGGGGACAGAGTCTGATTTATCTGCTTTCCTGAGCTCAGGAAGCAGAGGTGGTTGGATACTTTTCTTTTTCTCGAGGCTGTCATGACAGTGGTCTGGGTTGCATCACAGCTAAGTGTCAATTAAACCAAGCCGCAGCTACAGCAGTGACTTGTCCCCCTTTGCTGTGTGGCTGAACCCCACCGCCGGTCTCCTGTGTGTCAACCAGAAGCCAGTGAGAAGCCCCTGGGTTTTGTGCATCGCGTTATTTTTGTCTTTATCAAGGCTTGTGTTGCTGCAATTGAATGTCTGGGGTGTAAACAATTTGGATGGAGAACTAAAAATGCAATTTTAAGCTCAAAGACAGATTTGTATCAAAAAAGGACATTTAATTGTTCTGATGTTTTCTTAGTCCCTTTTCAAGGAGTGAAAGGACTTGAGTGCTGACCCTGCTTCGTTTCATGTCCTGGAGCTGTGTTGTGTTTGATGAATGGCTGGGTCCGACAAGACCTGGGGCAGTGGCAGGAGGCGGTGAGACCAGCCTGTTTCCACTCCCTGAGGGGAAACCAGCCCGAAGCTATAAAATCGTGAAATCTCTTTTTTCCTTTGCTAATATAGAGCTGTGCTTGACTCCATCCAGGTGCAGAAACATGCTTTGTTTCAAGTTTACAGACTGCTCCTTGTCAGCCCTGCTGGCTTTGCATGGCAGCTGGGGAACAGCGTTACCTGGCAGACCAGGACCAGTGTTCCTTTCCTCTTCTCAGCCTATAAATTATTATTCTCTTTCACCTATTAGTTGGCTACACTACTTGCCTAAGCAGTTCCTATTAACCCCCTGTTTGAGCCTCACAGTCTTTAATAAATACATATTTTTTTCCTGTGCCCTTTCCAGATAGTTGATGATGTCCCTTAACAGCAAGGGACCGTGATGCACGGAAGGCTCAGGCCTTGAATCCCAAAGATACTTAAGCACCTAATGAGGCAGGCAGACACCCATAGGATTTTTCAAGTGTAGTTAAGCAGGACCAGCAGCCATGTCTCACAGGCAGTAGGCTGTATGTTCCCATCAGTAGCTGGGCACCAGTTTGGGCTTTGTTTTACAGTGCTGGGAGGATAAGCTGGTTGTTTCTGTATGGCCTGTTGTGGGCAAAATGGGACTGTGAGTCAGGCCCCTTGGTGTCTTAATTTTCCAATCTCAAGAGACACTTGGCTCCTCCTGAGCAGGGAGAGCATGCAGCCCGGCAGGTCGCAGTGGGGGATGAGCCATCAATTTCACCAACCTCTGCAAGCTCGTTGCTTTACTCTCAGTACCTTGCTCCCAGCTCCAGGATGCAGCACCCCTCGCCCTGCCAGAGGGGTTGGGCTCAACGCTGAGGACATGTGTGGTTCACTCTTCTGGGTCAGGACTCCTGCCAACAAACGCTGAAAGTGACACTGGCGTGCCCTGAAGAGCAGGTGGAGCCCTGCTTCAAACCTACAGATCTTTACTCTGCTCAGGCTTCTGGCTTCAAGGTTGAAAAAATGTAGCATTGTAGTAACTAATTAGTAGTAACTAACACTAATGCAGCAAGTACCCAAAGAGCTGCTGACATGGGAAAGAGGACCTGTGGGGATCAAGCAAGAGGAAAGGGACAGATCTGAGTTCTGATCCATCTCCAGAGGCAGCAGGAGGTTCCCATTGGCACCGAGGACAGCAGATGCATCCAGATGGGGAGCGGCCTTGCTTCAGCCTCAGTGCAGCACAGCTCTTCCTGTGCTGGGGCTGTTCCTGTGCTGGGGCTGTTCCTGTGCTGGGTAGCAGCGTGCAGCATTACCACCGTAATGACAGGCTGTAATGTAATGTCATGTCACCCAGGGCAAAACCGAAATGAAGGATGAAGGGAGGAGGGCACATAAATGCACTGAAGAAAGGTTTAATGGCTAGGAATTCACCTACAGCCTACATCCCAGCCCAGCTCTGTGCCACCATTTACCTACCCATAAAACTGAGATGGTCCTGCTTCCACAGAGACCGAGGGGTAACTGGCTAAAAGTGTTTTTTGCAGCTAGGACCGTAAAAGTGCCAAGTATTATTATTATTATTATTAGGCCCATGTTTTTACTTTTACCAGCTCAAAGAGCCTCCTGGTCAGTTGCAGCCTCCTGCAGCACCCACTCCCCTCACAGCGCAGGCCCAACGATGCAGAGGAGCCTACAACAGGCCTTCCAGGGTGAATGCAGTAGTTCCTGCTGCCTGTGGTGGGTGACTGAGCGGCCAAAGAGAAATTTGAACAAAACACTTGTACATGCTTGGCTGCAGCAGGCTGAGTTTTGCTGCACAAGTGACTGAGAACTCAAACCCTTGTTGAAATGGGAAACGAGTTTTTACACCAATGAATTTCAGGCCATGCTCTGAATCTACCTGGAAAAATTAGTGGTTTGTTGGTGCCTCACAATTTGTGTGGGCAGTTGAGCATCTATAGTTACTTGTGGCCACTCGGAGATTGAGTTCATGTTGCTGAGCTACACATGTGCTCCAAGAGGGTACCCATCTATGCCTGCATTCACAGTTCAGCGTTAACGTGGTACCTGACCAGTTCTTCCCCAGGCAGTGGAAGTGATTTCTTACAGATCTGGCATTTCTAGCTATTCTGACTTTTTAACTAAGCTATGTTCTTTTGGGTTTTGTTTGGGGGGTTTGGTGATTTGTTTGTTTTTATATCTCTTCCCACACCGATATATTTATTTTCCTCGCATAGTCCTTCCCACACACGATGATAACCTGTGGACTGCCACGTCTGGTTGCAGAGAATGCTTGATAGGAATGCAGAGCTCTAAGAGGTGAACTGGTGAGTATTTGGAAAGTGACTCCTTTCTCCCTGTCTGCCTGTTTTGTGATCCTTAATTACCCTGAGACCCCTGGTGCATTTTGAATTTGGTACAATTAACCAACAGTTCAAAATCGTCCAGTGGGGAGGGTGCCCAGCCACACACACACACAAATCATTTCATCAGACTCATTCTTGAAGGAAACTGGCTAGAAGCAAGCTGTGATATGAGTACAGCATTCAACAGAGAGGAGCCAAATGTTATTTACTTGAGGTAGCAGAAAAGGTCATTGCATCCTGGAATGGTTACCAGTGTGTAAGCCAGAAAGCATGCCCACATCTCCGGCTGCTAGCTGAAAGCTAACACACTAAGCCGTGTGCAGATCTACTGTCACAGGACTTCCAGCACTCTCTCGCTCATGGGGATATGTAACTGCTTCATCATTTTACCCGCTGCTTGATCTTGCAGACATCTCCATGATCGACTGGTTCAGAAGCTCAAACACCTCTTGAGCTTCTTACGGATGGCTAATGTACCCACGAGTGCAGCAAGACACCATCTGCAGCCGTGCTTGGCCTGGCATGAAATCAGACAGAGAGGCTCTTTTCATTTTCTTGCACCTTGAGGTCTGATCCCAGAATAATGTTTTCACTTTAATTGTCTGTCAGTAGGTAATTTTATTCCTAGTGTCAGCATCTACAATAAGCATGAAAAGAGTTTTGCCTCTGGCTGTGGCAGTAATGATAGCTGTAGTACCTCTTGTCCACATCCTCAAATCATCCTCAAACATAAACTGTGAGCTATTCTGGAGAGCAAATGTATTCTTTATGTATTTTATGCTGTGCCCAACACAATGAGGCCCTGGTCTCTAGACGCTACCATAATACTACTAATAAATAATAACTCAACACTGAGATTAACACTGCCACACAGAGACTTTCTGATTTGGTACATTAACTTCTTATTCTTTTCACGCTGTGAGTGTAAGCTGTAGCTGGAGATACAAAGTGCTGTGAAGATTACTGTAAGTACTCTGATCTTCTGAACCCTGAATGGAGGTCGCTGTTGTATAATAAATTGCATTAAAATATAAATGAAAAGAAATCATGTACAATTTTTCCAGCAAGAATTATTCACAAGAAGCTTCATGGAAGAAACGACTGCATTAGCACCAATAAAAGCCATTATTTCTTTCAGGTGGCTGCTTGAAGCTTTGCTAATTGTCTGCAGAAACCTATATCAGCATCTGATGAGAGATTCAGGGCTTCCACAGACCCCGCCTGTCTTGGTGATTTTGCAGAGTTGAGACAGGTTTTGTTTCACTCATTAGGTCAACTAAAGAAACTCTGCTTCACAAGAAAATGATTTTCTCCTACTCTGACCAGAGTGCAGAGTTGAGCGTGGCTAGCTGATCCACAGCAGCATGGCTCTTCCAGCCCCACGGAACGATCCTCGGTCCCACGGGAGGTAAGAGAAAAACCTTCACCGACTGCTGCAGTGGAGGTTCCTGCTAACACCATGAGCGCCAGTTGTTTCTAACCCTGCCAATAAATGGCAATTTTCTCTGACAATGGCAAAGAAAATTGCATCTGAAACCCATTTTTTTTCCTTCCTCCCATGACATGTTTAGGCAAACCGACTACGGTGGTGGGTTGTCTTCTTTATTATAAAGAATAACACCTTAGAATAACAAGATCAGATCGATTTTCCCTACAAAACATAGTCAGGGGAAATTTTAATTAAACCAAAATCAATAAAGCACGAGCTTTGGAGAACCCAAAAGAAACCATAATCTCAATTCTTCTAGCTATGCACTGGCAGCCTCTGCTGACACAGGCTTGAATCCAACCTGGAATTCGTCAACCAACATCTGAGAGTGCAGTGTTTCTTCCGAATTAATGGATCAACTGGGCTTTAGAGAGAGAAATCAGTAAAGCTCTGGTGGGCAGTGGTGCCTGGAACAGCTTGCCAGCTCATTGATTTCCTATCCTGCATAAGCAGTCACTTCTGTTGACAATATGACACCAAATACTATCATGGAAATTGAGCGCAAATATGTTCTGATCTAAACAGATGCATGTTTCTAAAGAGAGAAGAGGAAGGGCTTTCCCAGTGGGCAATTTCTGCAGGCTCTCCGGCTGGTCCTGTGACCTGGGGATTCTTCACTGTTCAGCGACCAGAGTCTGCTGCCCAGAGCTTGTCCGAATTTTAAAGCCAACTCCTCTTTGTTGGGGATGGCAGCTGAGAGGGGCTGTGCTGTGTTTGCAAAATGCATGAATATTCCACTGTGAGTAGTAAATGCTGGTGAAAATGTTTCCCTTCCTGCTCTATCAGCTGCCGTGACTCTCGTACTATAAACCACAGAGTATTTCTGAGTATATCATGTATTAACTCTGTTCTGCCAGCCCATCTCCACTGAGCTTATTGGCATATTTAAAATAATGCTTAAATAACTCTTACATGCTGAATTTTAAGTGATTCAGCCACTGCCACACCTTAAGTTGTAAATGTCTGAACCTTGACAGTAGAGGAGGGTGCTGGTGGTCCATCTTACCCAGTTTTTTTACCCTGATAAAACCATTTGATGCAAACGTGCATCAAATACAGGGTATTTTAACTTTAACCACGTCACTGCTGTAGTCTCAGCTGCCCCGTGTCACTGGAGTTCTTTTGGGATCTGAGTGAAACCTCAGCCCTGCAGAGAACTTCAGAGCACAGAGTAAAAGCAAAGCACTTAGCAGGTATTAGTCTAAAAGGTCCTTCTGTTTGATGAACTATATTTACACATTTAGCAGATAACTTTCAATTGCAATTTGCACTTAGGTGTACTGGCAGCTTATTCCTTTGTGTGCTATTTAATTTAAGAGGCTTTTCTTCTATTTCTCTTAATTTGGGGTATTGTTCTGACAGTATTAAAATGAATTCTACTAACGGTTCTGTTAATTCAGTGGCTATTACTAACTTCCATTTGGTTGGTTCTTTTAATCCAATTTCATTCCAGTTCTCTTAAAACCTTTAGTGACTATGCAAATTAGGTATGATACATGTAAGAATGAGTTTGCCTTCCTGTGAAATGCAGCTATTTCTCAAACAAAACTACTAACTGCTTTCTAATATTTGCACGGAGAAAATAATGGGGTTTTTTCCTACCTAAATATAGAATCAGCAAGTACCTGGTATTAATTTTCTCTCTCTCTGAAGACAAAGAGAAATAGTAATAATAATAATTATAATAGGAGGTATCTGTCACAGTGGGGGTGTGTGTATAGATCCACATATATTTAGACATACATGTATGCATCTGTTGCCCCGTGCCAGGTTTCGGTGACAGCAGAGCCACACATGCAGTACCCAGGTATATGAAAGTTCGCATCTGCCTGATTTCAGCCTGACATGTAAGCACATTCACTCAGTGTTTCTGAAAATGGTTCCCAAAATACAATTGCTATTTCCAGCCCTTGGGAGTCGCAGGATCCAGAAGTACCACGAGCCTCTTACATAACTCACCTTATTGCTGTTGTGAGTCAAGCAGCAAGGGAGATTATTGGTTTTTTTTAGGGTGCTATAGGTGTTTTATTTGGCAACATGTTACTTGATAAAGAAACGATTAGGCTAATTGAGGGAAAAGCTAGCTAGAAATAGGTTAAAGAGGTCTTAAAGTACAGCTTAAAAGAATTAAATCTGGCAGTCTTTATTTAGCAGAGACAAAAATAAACAAGTTAGCAAACAAAGGACAATAACGGGAAGCAAAGTAGCACAGTGATAGAAAAGCAGAAGAATCACTGATGTACCATGTCTTTTCTAAAATCGAACTTGTGGAAGAAAAAAAGTACATGTGAACATACAGACACATGTATGTGTGATACATTTAACACTACATCATCTTTCCCATTTTACCTGTCACAACAGCAACTACAGCCAAGTGAAAATTGTTGCGAGGTACATGGATATAAATCATCTTTAACTTGACCTATGGGCTTCATTGAAAGATGCAGAGTGCTCACCTCCACTTAGTTTTGCCCCCCCCCACTCTCCAGAAGAGTAGAAAAGGAAGTTAATATTATTATCAGGTATGGTTATGATCCCAAATTGCATTTTCTTGTCAGCAATCTTATAATACCTCAGTTCTCCCTGGCATCCCAGTTCCACACGCGTATTTATTATTTGTATTACCACAGTGCTACAAGACCCTGTTAGGCATCAGAATCAGCTCAAAGGATGGTCCTGGCCCGACAGCGTTCCATAGTATGAAACCAGAGACTTCAGGAATAGAGGCAGGACAGACAGCATAAAGGTGTGACACTGTATCGTAGGCATTACAGAAAAGAAGAGTTTTATAACAGTTTGGAGGAAAAAATTATCAGTAACTTCTTGGCTGTTGGTAGGATCTGTGGCAATTAAATCAGCTAAAAGAATGCAGAAAAGAAGCTGTTTAGGCATGTTACACATGGGTTGTGAAAGCTGGCATCGTGAGCTGACTGGTTGCAGTTAGATCCTGGCAGCGAATGGAAATGGCCGGTGAGTGCAAAGTAAAGACACGTAGGTAAGGACCAACTCGATAGAGCAGGCTGAGCCAGCGTGGGGATGGGAAGAGGAACAACATGGTGAAAATGACAGGCTAAGAAAAATGGTGTTTGTAGCATATGTATGAGCAAGACAAGGTTGTATTTTCCAAGGCCAAAGGAAAGGACATTGCAGTAATTGAGATTGGAGAAGATGGGAGTTTTAGCTATATGGACAGATTTAGATACAGTGTGAACATAAAGGACTAGGAAAAGGTCTGAGTCAAAGATGATTACATACAGGCAGATAATAGTGTAATAGATAAAGTAGAGAGTACTTGTGGGAGAAGACTCGACACTCTTTTAGCTACACTGAGCTTAAAATGACATTAGGGTTGTCAATTAACCAGTTTTTATCCAGATGGTCCAGGGATTGGAGGCTGGAGTATTTGTGTGCCGTCTGGGCTGATTACGACCCAGGCACCATATGCTGCAATACAAAAGAACGAAGACCAGGCTCAGAAATACAGACAGCCTAAACATCCCAGAACCCACTCACACACCAAACTGGAACAACACCCGCCCTTGCAGGTCCAAATAGCCATCGGGCGAATCACAAGTCAGGTGGCTCAAAGCACAGTTCACATCATCTTTGGGCAGCTGACCATGCTGGTGTAGGGCTCACAGGGCATTTGTGACAGCGTGCAGTCCCACTGAACAGTCACGAGAAGGTAACAGAGACACAAGCCAAGGTTGGAAAAGATTTAGGGCAAAATTGACGGAAAGAATTTTATGAGAGGATTTGTGGAGGGCACTTTTAGTGATGTGGCCAAGAAGTACCAGAAATGAGCAAGGCTTTCATGACGTTAGAGAAAAGCTTTAAAATGTGATCTGAATGAAACCTTGAATGAATGATCAAATAAGAAGGATCCTCTAGGTATACACACACACGTATATGTACACCAATAAATGTATACCTATACATATAAATGTATATATATAAAAACCAATACATTGATTTATCATTACAGTTGGCAATAACACACTGAAATCAATCAAAGCAAGACTTCAAAATTGCATCAGTGAATTTTCTAGGTACCCTTTACTGAAAGGATGATGTCAGAAGCGAAGGCATATCATCCCAGAAGACAGCAGACAAGATGGTCTTGTGTGAGGGAGGTGAACTAACATTTCCTCTCCTTTTGCTCACTGCTTGCTTCTGCTGATTATTAATGTAAAACACACACTTTTATGCTTACTGTGGAAAAAATGTTTCTTACTCCTAAAACAATTTTTCCATCTCACGGGGCACCAGCCCAATTCCCTTGCAGTTTTTTGGTTTTGATTTTCTGAAGTCTTTGGAATTCCAGATGTAAATTGTTGATAGTAAAGGAGACACCTAAAAGTAATGAATAAAATTAATGTAAAGATGTTTGTTGTGTGGCTCCTTCTGAAAGTACATCCTGGCTGGTACAAATAAATACATGGTTCACCTCCAAGCACCTTAGCCCAGAGTTGGCTCTTCAGATGGTATAACTAACTCTCTGCTCACAGGCAACAAACAACTGGCAAAATTCAGCTGGAGAAAGATTTTTTTCAGCAAAATACAGAAAAGCAGAGGCAGTGGTTGTTGGTGTGATGCTTGCAAACTGGCAGATGGTGATTTTTCCTCCCAAAGGAGCAAGTGCTGGTGCCGTGCTGGTGTGAGGTGGACACTGCTGGAACTGTGAGGTCTGGGTTAAGCTCCAAATCGCCTGGGATCATGAAGGAACCCAGGGTTACTTTGGTGGGTTTTTTGGGGGTGGTTTTTTGTTTTGTTTTGTTTTGTTTTTTCCTCTGACCAGCTCTTTTGTGATATCCAGTCCCGTCCTTCTACTGGCAGCGGAACGTTAGAGCTGGCCACATCACTGGAGAAGTTGGACACAGTTGTTTTTACTCAAAAATATGTTTTATAACATCAGAAATGTTTCATAATATCACAAATCTTTTCCTAAGAGCACATAGCATCAGAGAACACAGGATTCTGGAATCACCACCTTGCCCTCTAGATGCGCACAGCTGCTCTCTGCATGGTGGCAACAGACCCTTTCATAAGGGGTTCTTGGTGTGGGATTTGTCTCTTTTTTTAACTGTTACATGAATAAACCTCCTGGCACCGGCATCACCAGTTATTTTACATCTTATCATTTTGCAGGCAGGAGCATCCAGAAGGCTTGGGCCGCTGCGATGTCTCTGATGATGCACGGCCATCGATCATCAGCTTCATGCGTTCCCTCCCTCCCCTCCCCTCCTTTTCCTGGCTGTTGCATTTAGAGACGCTCTGCTTGGCCAGGGACGGTGCTGTGAAAGGCTCCGCACCGCCGCCGCCGCCGCCCCCGCTCCTCCCTCACGGCCTCAGGCGACTCCTTCCCGCCACCGCCCCCGAGCAGCGAGCGCCTCTGGGACTACCCTTCCCGGCAGGCCCGGCTGCCTGCGGCCTACTTCCCTTCCCGGCAGGCGCCGCGGCCTACACTTCCCGGCAGGCACCTGGGAGCCGCCCCGTGGGGCGGTGCGGGCGTCGGCCTGTCACGTGAGCGGGCGAGGCGGGTCCGGGCGGGGCGGGGAGCGCTCGGCGCCGCACTCGGGCCGGCGGCGACGGCGGCAGCGTCGCGGTGAGTCTCCGTGGGGCCCCGGTTGAGCAGTGGGGCTGCCCCGGTGGGCTCCACGTCTGACCCCGCGCCCCGGCCCCTCGCCGCGCTGGGGAACCTTTCCTCCCGTCCCCCTCCGCCGGTGCGCCCGGGCAGGGGGGGCTGCCGGGCCGGGCCGGGCCTTCCCTCCGGCCCGGCCCCTCGCCCTCAGGGCACGGCGCGCCTCGCGTCTGCCCTCGCCTTCCTCCTGTCCGCCGCGGTGGTCTGGCGGCTGCTGCGGGCTTTTGCGAGGGACTCCCCCGCTGTCCCGAGCGCTTTGGGAGCCCCGCATCCCCGGCGGGCCCCGGCAGTCACCTGCGGCCGCCAGCGAAGCGAAGCGGCCGGCGGGGCCCTGCAGCTGGTGGCACTCGGCTGGTGGGGCTGTTTGTTGCTGTTCGGCTTCTGACACACGCCCTGATGTGCTGAATCAGGCTGGGCGTGAGGCGTTGCTGAAGCGCAGAGCCCAGCGTCGCGGCTTAGCGAGGGCGGCTTCGAGCTGTAATTTTTACCTTTCCCGTAAAAACAAAATCTCTCCTGTGATACGAAAGCGGTTGGGCGCTCTTGATTCGCTTTCAGACTTGCCAGCCGCTGTGCTATTAGTTTCTGACTGGCTTAAATTTTGTTCTGAGGCATGTGACTCGTTTCAGTGTTCACAGCTGAAAAGCTGAAACCTTCCATTTCGGAGCAAACTTTTCAGTTGGTTTAAACCGAGAAATGACTGGTGATGATAGACTGTTTCTCCTCGCTGGTCAAAAAGCATAATTCCCACTTTGTGTCACTGGTGGGTTTTGGTTGAGGTGGTTGTTTTGTTGTTTTGGGGGTTGGGGTTTTTTTATGGTGGTGTTTTTTTCAGATGTACATGTAAATAAGAGCACAAGGAGAGTATTAGCTTTTTTCCCTTTTCACAGAAAGCTCCGTTTTTCTTGGTACGATAGGAAGTAATGTAGGCAAAGTTACAAAAATTGCATAGCTGTTAAGTGGTTTGTAGTTGGCCTGTAGATTGACTGGTCATGATAGATGCTAGTCTGAACTACCTATGTTTAAAAAGTAGTGCATAATACCTGTTTTGGGGCAGTATTGTGCTCATTGCTTGCTAGTAGTCATGTATATTGTGTTTATCATTAACCATATTTGAAAGGCAGATATCTCATGATACTGGATTAACACTGAGAAAAACCAGAATGTCTTTCCTGCTGTAGTTTTAGTTTTAATGTTAATTTGTGGTTTAGGTGGCTAAAAAAGCTAGGCTGTACAGTTGGTGGTGGGTGCAATGAGCCTTAACACACAGAACTTTTGGGTCTGTATCATCATGGTGTGGCAAATGTCACAAGAGATGAGATACAGAGATGTTTTCAGTCAAATGCAGGATTTTCCCTTCTCCCACTGTTACTCATGCTATGCTTGGTCAGAAGGAAACTTCCAAAAGATGTGTTTGCTGAAGGGATGGGCTTGTAGCATTGTTGAGGTTGAGCAAACTCTACTGTTAATGTATTCTCGTTATGTAGAGTTAATGTGTTAACTAACTATAGTTAATTTAGAATGCAAGACTAGTTTAATGAGAAATAACTGCAACGTTGTGGATTTTTTTTTAAAGGAGACAAATACTGTTTTTTTTCTAAGGAATTGAATCAGGTAAAAGTAAAGCTTGTTTCATCGTCTGTTCCTTCTGACTTTGCCGAGTTACATAGTAGCATTCATAGGAAAGTCATTCTGGAATGTACTTGGGAAAAGAAACAAATAAATGGTGGTATTCTTTGGGAAGGGATGAGAGTGAAAATGCCTAACTGTGCAGAAAGATGCCCAAGTACGTATGGGGAACACGAGCTTGGTTAAAAGTTTGCATAATATTTACACACTAGAAACATTTCAGAACTGTATCTTGAAGTTTTAGAGAGAAAGTAGTTCTCAGTTCCAATTACTTGATGCCAAACCTCCTGACACAAAATAAAACAAAAAGAACTTGTACTGTTTGTTTCCTTTTCCAGAGTGTTTTTAGTAGCAAGTATTGTGGGGTTTTGCTTCCTTTCTGAAGTTTTTTTAAAAATAATGTCAATTGAAATATCGTGGCAGTGCTAACAATGTCTTCATACCTGTTCTGTTCCTGTCAGGGGGCAGCTACAGCACAAAAGGCAAATGCTGTTTGGAAGTTGAAGGAATGCACTTGCTGTCCTCTCATCTCACACTGAAGTGAGCATGTATCTATTTTCTACAGCTGAAATAACTTATTAAACCTGGAGGCTTCGAAGCAAGAGAAAGCAAAAGTAAGTGTCTTCAAGTAGGCTGGGTTATGCTTCTGTGTAAGATTTTTCAACAAAATCTAAGTAATGGATTGAAGTAACCTCTTTGCTGGGTTGTGTAGTTGGCTCTGTGTGATGTGAGTGGACCCAGTAATGCACTGTACACGTGAGCACGTGTGGAATACAGAACTATCAGGCTGTGCCTGGTGAAGTACCTGCCTGTTACTTTTGGGTTGGTTCTCTTTCAAGTGTGGTGCTGCCCCATGAATGATGGGCCAGTCCCAATCTCTCCTTTCCTGGGGGTTGGAGCAAAGAACAGTTTGTGTATGACTTCATCGTAGTCCTTAGTCTACTTCTTTTTAAACAGAGAGAAGCTCAGAAAGGTACTTTCTCTGTGGTATTATGTGTGTTCAGAGAAGCAATTCAAGAAGGAACTAAACAGCAGATGCAGGAGGATGTATATGTTCTCAAAGGAAAGTTGGAGGAAAGCCTAAGTAAGGGATGTCGTTTTAACTGTTACAGTGTCATTTTTTTATATGGTATATCATTATATAACAGATACAATTTCCATTTCTCTTGTGGAATCATCAGTTAAATCTTTAGCAATGGAACTGCAGTGGCCTGAGGGGATATCTTTCAAGAAGAATGAGCAGAGAGCAACTGAAGGCTTTCTTAATAGAAAACTTTGAAGCTGTATTTGCTATCCCATAGGCTTTCCTGTCAACCACATCAGCTTTTGACAATGTGGGAGGTATACATTCCCTGCAGGGGATGCAGGGTAGAGAAAATAGGCTGGGTGGGTTTAGAAAGCCACGGATCAGCCTTCAGGCATAGGTTTCCTACAGATGTAATGCTGATTCTAGAGGTAATATGACAAATGGTTCCTAAAAAAAGCCCCACTTGCTTCTGTTGTGCCACCTAACATAGCTGGATTTAACAGCTACTTGCCATACAGAGCTACATGCATAGAGGGGAAACTACTCCTTTCTTTAATCCACTGACATGGCTGAACCTTCACTTTAGAACCAAGTTCCCAGAGTAAATATTAAGAAAGTTAAGAAAAAAGATAATCATGGCAAGAGAAAGATACCATGCATAGAACAAACACAGGAGAAGCAATGAACAAGTGCAAGTGGAAGAAACAATTGTTAGCATGAATTACAAGGAACAGACAACTGATAGTTGCTGGAAGAAGAGACCTTAGCAAATAATTCTCTTTATTACCACTGAAGTAGGTGCTGCTTTTCCTTGCTACTGTGATACAAAGCATGATAAATATCTAGGAGATCAGAGTCCACCAGCAGGTAAGTTAGTGTCCATGATGATATGTGTCCTACTGTATAGTCTCTGTGAGACAGTTTGTAATTCTTTTACAAGAAGGCTTGCCAGGATGAAAGCCAAGGATATCACCCTAAGCTATATTTGCAGTATAATTTGAAAGGAGGAAGCAATTGGGTTGATAATTAGAAAAAGTAATGTTACAAAATTTTGTGTTAGGTCTTGTTGGAAGCTGTAATTTACTTTGAAGATAGAGTGGGAATCAAATTCCATGAGAAGTTAAGAATATGATAAAAGAAAAACCTTCAGCTGGAGACAGGAGAAATATCCATCAAGACAGTACTGAAGACTTTAATTTTTTTTTTTACTTCCTCCAGTTATGATTTATTCAATATCTGATTTCCGCGGGCAAATGACAATACCTCTTTGTAAAGAAAAGTATACACAGAAGCAGATACGATCCAGTGGCACTGAGAAAATATTTGCCTAACTTTCTGCCAGGCAGTTGCTACTTGCTGCCATTTGTAGAACTTTGTTGTCAGGAAGTTCCACTCAGCTCCACGCTCTGACTTGGCTGGCCCTGTGTAGAGCCAGGACTTGGACTCGATGATCCTCATGAGTCCCTTCCAACTTGGTCTATTCTGTGATTTTGTGAAGCTATGACACTGTTTTTTGTTAGTGCAAGGGCTTTCTTCTAATATCTTCATAACTATCTAGTATAGCAAGCCTGTAAATTAGGAGTGGGCAGGCAACTGGCACATTTCTAATTTGCTTGCTGAATTAGCAGTCACTTGACTATTCTGTTGTTTGCTTGTGCCTGTTCATATTGAGTCTATTTGGAACAATGATTTGGCCTTTCAAATACAGGGTGCATTAGGGAACAAGAAAATGCTTTTTCTGGAAGAGGGAGCATTCCTGATTGCAAACAAATTCAACATGCAGCCCATGTTGAGTTGTACAGCTTGGGTTCACAGTCTAGCAGAGAACCGGGGTTCTGGAGTGCATTTTCGTAACGATGGGAAGCCCTCTGAAGAATTGGCACTTAGCAAACACGTTGACTCCAGATTGCAAGTTGTTTGGGTTGGGGGTTTTTTTGATACTTTTTTGGTAGGATGCAGACATTTTTATAATGCTTTAGTGGTGGATTTGATGAACTGTCTCAGAAAATTCAGTGCAGAAGGCAAAAATAGTAGTATGTGTTCTACATGCACAGTATCCCATTGAGAAGTGCTTGTACTGCTGGCATGCTTCTAGTTCTGGCTTGAATTGAGAAGGCTTTCAAAGAGACTGGAAAGCTCATATGGTTTCCCTGGAAAATGTAGATTTAGTAAGTACGTGTGAATGGGAATATCATTTAGACTAAGGGAGAAGACTCATTAGTGACATAATCCAGTCTCAGATCAGTAAAATCATGAGGATCCCCTTGATGAGAGGTAAGAGCTGTGGACTCCATTACTAAAAGGTTGCACTTGGAAGGATTTTATACCCTGTAATTGAGATGGTAAAGAAGAAATAGGAGATTCCATGATCTAGCAATCCACTATGACTCCAAAAATCCCCTCTGGACTAAATGCAGGTAGAAGTTTATGACCTCATAGGCAAAGGTGGTTTGTGGTTGTACATCATAGGTATTGTTTGTCCTTGAACACTGATGGTAAGAAATCTTAAGTGGTTTAATAGGTCCTCTTTCTTTTCCTGTTTGAATGATAAGTCTCTCAGGTACATCAGTCTTCCTTTCTTTCTGTTTGCCATCAGTTGCATAACAAGTAACAGCTAGTTGCTACTGGCCACAATTAAACACATCTAACTATGGTGTCTGAATTGGCATTGCTAGAGATGTGTCAATATTGTATGACTTTTAAATGTTAATATCTCTTAGTTAAGCAGTCTAAATATATCAGGTCAGAGAGCATGAGTGACATTGTTATCCTTACGATTAGAGGGCTGGGGCACCACTCCTGTGAAGACAGGCTGAGTTTGGCTTGTTCAGCCTGGAGAGGAGAAGGTTCTTGGGAGACCTTACAGCAGCCTTCCAGTACTTAAAGGGGGCTTATAAGAAAGATGGGGACAGACTTTTTAATAGGTCCTGTAGCAATAGGACAAGGGATAGTGGTTTTAAACTAAAAGTGGGTAGATTTAGACTAGTGTAAGGAAGAAATGTTTTGTGATGTGGGTGGTGAAACACTGGAACGGGTTGCTCAGGGAGGTGGTAGATGCTCCAGGGATGGATGGATGTTTCTCCCTGGAGAAGTTCAAGGTCAGGTTGGACAGTGCTCTGAGCAGCCTGATCTTGTTGAAGATATCCCTTCCACCCCTAACGATTCTGATTGTTTTAAAAAAAAAAAAAGTGTTTGCTTCTAAAAGCCCCCTGCATTGATATCTTGCACTGTTGCAGGAAGCTTTAATGGGTTTTTAATTTACTTTGGAAATAAGTATAAGCAAGTATTTCTGTGCTGTGGATTTTGTGTGGGTTTTTTGTGGTTTATTTTTTAACTTTATCTGTTTGAAACTGGAATGCTGTGCCTTGTGGTACTTTTTACCTCTTTTAAACTTCTACCTTTTTTTTGTTTCTGTTATTGAGTAGACTTCATTTGTGCTAAAATACAATTGATTAAATTAGTATGAAATATTTATTTCTATGGACTTGATTAGTTGGCTGTAGCACTTTGCTCTCACAGTGTTTCTTGTTGGTTGACAGGTGCTATTTGGTAAGGGACAGCTGATGTCTGGAAAACTGCCTTCATTGTTGTAGGTCTTTCTTGTGTCTTGTTTTGTATCCTTGTGTATCTTTATATCTGGTTCTAAAATGTTACCTTAAGGATGCTGATATCATTATATTCAGAGAGTTACTGAAAACTTAGATACAGTTGTTGGCTTGACCTTCAGGACTGTTGCTTTTCTGTATTCTTTTTTTTTTCTAAAGGATTTATGTTCCTTTCTGCAAATACTTAGGATGAAATACTTTTTTTTTTTCCCCCCCTTCTTCCTTCATGGTTGTCTTAGCTTATTTTTCCTACTGCCCTAGAAATTCCTAGGGTTCTGCTCTTTTCTATAGGTTCTTTCTGAAAACCTATGTATTATGCATTATCTCTTCTGTGCAGTTGCAGTGGTGATAGATGTGGTTTTCATTTTAGGACTTTGTATTTTATGCTTTTAATTTAATTATGTGAAGGACAAGGCAGTGTATTCATACTGGTTCTGTAGGTTGTTACCGTACCAAATAAAACTATACAGTCTTTGTATAACACCAGCATATGTTGTCTTTATAAACCTGCTTTTCCATTTTTTTGTATCTTTTGTTTAAATGAGGGTGCAAGCAGCTTTTTCTATATACCCACACTGACTTACACTTACATCTCAAGAACGATGAAAAATCATTTATTAATAGAATATTATTTTTTTCTCTTTGAAATAATTAATTATTTGGTATCAGGTCTGACTATGAAAATTATTTGATTTCTATCCAGACTGGCAGGTGCTTTGCAGATCTTAGATTGTTAACCAGGTGCACTGATCACTTTCAAGTGCCACAGAATTGTCCAATTGTAACTGTAACACTTTTTAGAAGGGCTCTAATTATTTTGTGAATTACAGCAAATGAAGTGGCTTAGTAAGTTTTGTAACTGTATTTTCTGGAGAGGCCTTGGAGCTGTGAAGTCTCTTTTATCATTTTTGCACAAATCATCTGGAGCAGGATTATGAGAACTTTGTTATTGCCCTGTGTCGTGGTTATTGATGTGTGACAGAAATGGGAATGCTTCTAGAAAACCTTCAGTTGAACTTTTTGATGTCATTTTTACCCTATTGATTAATCTGGTTCTGGTAAAAGCAAGTAATTCTCATGCTTACGCAGTTGCCTACGTACACGCACACAAAATAACTGTTTCAACTCTAATACGTGCCACTAATGTTTTTTCATCATGTTTACCTCTTGCTCAGTATATTCTGTAAGTGTCTTCTGGATGTGGTAATTTAGCAGTTTAATTTCCTCAATCTTCCCAGATTAACATAGTGAACATTATAGACTATGCAAAGTTAAAAATTTTATTTTTATGTTAAGTGCTGTCAAAATTGTTGCTCCAAATGATTGATACAGGTACAAATTTGAAAGTGTTTTTTCCAAAGTTTTAATCCAGTGATGTACAGTCAAAAATACTAAATAGCTGAAAAGTGGTGCTACAATTTACTTCATACAGTTTACTTGATCTCAGATGTTTGTGGTAGTGAACCTTTGGCAGATGCAGATTATGTTGTGATTGGGCACAAGATGTGTGAAGATTTTAGGTCGCCAGGAGCGTGGCTCAGATGCATGATAGTTATGTATTATTTGGTGTGGTCCTGGTGTGAAGATGAACCCTTAAAAGGATCAGCAAAATGTCAAATGAGCTTTAATTTGGTCCTGGGTCATAAACAATAAGAACTAGTTTCATCAGGCTGTTATCAATTTAAACGTGGCTTATTAGAGTCTTGGTGGTCTTTCCAAGCAGCACTGCACACATCCTATAACCTGTTGGCAGTGAAGAACCTTAAGGAAAGAGTAACTGGTCATTTCAGGTTTCTTAACCCTGAAAAGCTCATTTACATGTTTTACTGTTTATTTAGATTTGCTGTATGTGCACATGCTGGTGTCTGTCAGCATTTATTCATAAAGAACAGGTAGATCCTTGAACTGACTTCTGAAAATCCATCCTTCAGTACCTACCTACCCTGTCCAATGTTGTTGTGCCTCTGTTCCCATGAATCTTAGGAAGCAGAAGTCTAAATATAATCTTTAATGAAAATACAGATTCCAAGTAGTTTAACTGTTATTGTAAGATCACTGGAGCCTACATTTCTTGGTAGTGTTACTATATTAAGTTCTGGTAACTTTAACAAAGCTTTGTTTATTAGCTCAAGTTAAATCCGGTAAAATTGCTTTGTCTCCTTGTTATTCTAGATTTGGGGAAGAATCATCAACTGTTTGTAGCTGCAGAGTATCATAAACAAAGCTGTCTGATTTATTTTAAATTTGTGGAATAATTGTATTTCTGTCAGGCTGCTGAAAAACATCAGGTTTGTTCAGCTTTCAGCTTTTATGCAAGTACAGAAGTAGATATGGGTGATACTGGGGCATAAAATGTATTTGCAGTGGAAAACTACTTGCAAGATTTCTCCCTGTGTGGAAGGACTACTGCTGCTCCATGATAATGAGAAAGTTGTAGCTATTTTAAGACTATGATGGAGTATGTTTTTGAATTGTTCATGGCAATATTACTTTGGGAGGTTGCCAGAAGCTGCTTCTACAATTTGACAGAAAAAGGAATAATATTGTAAAACGAAATCTTTCATGTTAATTTTAAATGTTTTTGAAAACTTTCTTGCTCTCTTGATATAGAAGAGTCCACTTCTTTGAGAGTGTGTTCTTATTTGGTGGGTACTTTTAAACAAGAACTTCATCTTGTCTATTGCCTGAAGATCACAGAAACATGGGGTAACTCCAGTTGGAAAGGACTCCAGGAAGTCTCTAGTTCAAGCCTTTGCTCAAAGCAGGATCAGACACAGTTGCTCAAAGATTTGTTCAGTTGGGTCTTAAAAACCTTTGAGGATGGAGACTGGGCCCTGTATTCACTGCCTGACTGCCCTTACAGTGCAAAAATAGGTGCATTTTTGTTGGGTTTTTTAAAATCAAACTGGAATCTAATTTCTGTTGTTTCTTGTCTTCTCGTCACTTCTGATGCTGATGGACCCTGGCCATGTCTTCTCAGTAACCATCTCAAGGCACTGATAGGTAACTGAAACTGTCAGTCTCTTCAGGCTGAACAATTCTCCACTCCCTCAGCCTCTTGTTTTAGGGCAGGTGCTCCAGATCCTCATCCTCTTGGCCACCCTCTGCTGATTTTGCTGCAGTTTATCAGTGTGTGTCTTGTACTGGGGTCCAAAAGGGGACAATGTTCTAAATGCTGTCTAATGGGTGTTCTGTAATGTAAAGCTTGATTACTTGACCATAGTTTACTATAGAAATCAGGGAAGTGTGGGTTTATTAGTATTTAGGTTTTTAAAGTATGCTTGGATTTCAAAGCAAAATTTAAGCAGCATTAAAAAAAATATTTCACTTATATACTGATGAAATAACTTGCATTAATTTTAGTGAAAATGTTAGCATTGAAAAAACCCCAGATAACACCTTACCTTCAATACATATTTATTCAACTTAATTAGCTCTGAAGTCTAATTTGCATCATTAAAGCATTGGAAATGAAACAGAGTAGTTGATTGTAATTCTGTAATGAAATTCTATAGAAATTGAGGTCAGTGAGTGAATTAATTTCCACAGTGGAGTGTGTCTAAAGAAATGAGGAGGGTTGGGGGAAATGTGTAAGAAGTAAGGTTATACACACACACAGAGGCTTGCAGCAAGAGCTGCACAGACACTGTGTTCCTGTGCGGTGACAGTGTGGAGGGGAGGCCAGTCCTGTCCTGTTGTACTGTCAGGTTCTGTAAAGGGGAATTTTTCTGAGAGTCTGAAAGATCTCTGCATATTGCTTTTAATTTACACTGAAGTTTGGAAAAGTGAGTGTTCTGGAGTCAGAGGATTCTTTCAGAATCATAACTCGCCTCCTCTAATGCTACGGCTCAGCCAAAACTTAAGGAATGTGCAGTAAGGGAGGAGATAATCTAGAAAGCAAAGGAGGGCTCAGAAGGCTTTTAAAGCACTTCTTCATACTGTTGCCTCTGCACAGCAGGACTACTGTATGATTGGAGGGAGTGTTGAAAGGTATAAGGAAAGCCAGAACAGGCTTTTGTTCTTAGGAGCTTAGGCAGTAGTTTGGCAGAGGTGAGTGTCCAGGGTGCTGGGGTCTCCCCTGACTTCTGCTGAAGCTTGTCTTTCTGTGGCGTCGCTGGTGGAGTGACTGTGGCTGCACTATCACCAGCTAGCTTGGGTGTGCCTGTACCTGCTGCAGCCAAACTTCCATTTTGCAGTGCAGATTGATCTGGGGTTGCTGCTGCTTTGAAAAGTCACTTTTCTAGGGCTTGTTTATGCTCGCTTATGTCTCATGGTTGAGGCAGCCTTAATTTAAATTTATGTGGGCTCTAGTTAAAACCATTTTCTATGCTGACGAAGAAAACTGGGGCTGCTGTGTATTTGTTTCACCTGGTATTTCTCACTTAAAATATGAAAAAAACCCACTTCATATGGAAAATATTTTAAACCAAGCTTCTGAGCAAATACACCTTTTTCTTATAGATATCTGGTTATTAGAAAACTTAAATTTCTGTAAATTAAGGAAAGTAATCTAAACACAGATGTTCACAAGTTAATGTAGCAATAGAGAAAAAGTTAAATCTACCCCAAATTTTATACGTAATGTGTGTAAGATACTGCAAGGAAAAACTGAAAATATCTTAATCCTCTAAGATTTTTTGTAGTCAAAGCATTCAACTCATGTCTTGCAAAAGCTTTTCTGTGGAGGGATGTGATGCTTATACTGATAAGCTGTATCGCTGAACATAAGTTTTAAGCATGATGTCAAGTTTGTCATGTTTTCTTTGAGGTATGGAAGACTGGGGCACTGTAAGGCGGTAACAAACCTGTGGAACTTCAGGCTGTGGTTTTTACCCTCTTCCTGCACAGGCACGTGTATGTCCTGTGTGCTAACCTCAGAGCTTTTTGTTTCTTGCAGTTCAGTGTGCTGCTATTGCTTGTGTAGGACTGTTGCAGTCTCACTGTGAGCCTGGGCTGGGCTATCCTGGTGCAGAGAGATCCCTGCAAAGTTTTTTCAGTATTGAGAGGGGACATAAAGTGCTTATTTAAAGCGACAACATTTCATTAATGGAAGAGAAGCAAACACTGTGATCTGTAATCACCTCCACCCTGTCCCCAGAGGACCAGGCACAAACTCTTTGGGACTGCTGTGTAGTGTCCGTGGGCCCCGGGGGACGGCCTGTGCCTAGGGAAAGGGAAGCTTTAGTTCAAAGTTGCTGTTTGGAGCACCTTCAAGTACCGGCGCTTTCCCAGCGCTTGTTCTAGGTATCCCTTGTGCAGTGTCAGGAAGTGATTAAGATGAGGAACCCTGTATCATGCGATTCTGCCTTTAGTCAGTGTTCTTTAAACGGATCAAGGCTACTGGGACCAGAAGGCTGCACACTCCCCCTTCTGGTGTGCTAGCTGAAGGTTCAGTTACTGAAGTGAGGGATTGTTTTTAAATGTAGAAGTCCTGTGGAACTCCTGCTTTCTTGAGTGTTTCTCAGGGTTTCAAGAGCTGTGCTATAATTTTGTGGTTTGTTCCTGTTGTCCTAAATTAAAAGTCTTAATACAAATGCTCCAAGTAGGTTGTATTTCACAGTATGTGTATCCTGTTGCTTAAAACAAGCACTCTAATGACCGTTGACTGAACTAATAATAGTATGCAAACAACTGAATTCCCAAATACAGCTTGAGTCAGAATATTTCTTACAATAGGGACCAATCCCAGGGCTAGTAATGAATTTCTTCTTAGATTTGGGTGCTTTTAAATAGTGACCATCAATTATAAGGCATTGGGTAACTTTTTTTAATTGAGTAACATGCAAAACATTCTTGGAAGCCCTTGGTGCTTACTTGTGTACTTCTACAGTCTAAAATGTCTCCTGTAACTATTATGTAGTCCAAGAGGAAGTTTAAATCTCCAATTCTGCTTTCTCATCAGATACCCAGTATGGCCTCATCATCAACACCTAAATATAATTCAAACTCCTTGGAGAATTCCTCAAGTAAAAGGGTGAGTGTAAGCTTTTTTCATGGTTTTTTTTTTAACATCAGAGGTCCCAGAGAACATCATATTTGGGTAGAAAAATTGAATGAGTAGGGGATTTGGATGACATACTTGAACATATGTATATATTTTTGTTGCTAAAATTCTAATGCACTTAACTAAGTTGATTTAAATATCTTTCAGGGTGGATGGGTGAAATATTTTCTGTATCACAAATTATTATAGCCCACTTAAAATTGATTCTAATATACTTACTTGTATCCTTGCTTTGTGCATTGAAATATTCTGTGGCATTCTTGAAAACTTTTGGCACTTTGATGTTGAAAGATTTTATCCTGCAGTTGATAAGTTATACATAGTCATGTTTGGCAGACTCAGGTTTTAAAATGTTTTATCTATAGTGGGAAATACATTAAAGCAATCTAGATGGAATTCCCCTCTGCTTTTTGATGGTACCTGACTGAAGAAAATGTAACCTTAGTGCAAGAAAATAAAAACTAAAGTTTTACTTAGCTTCTTAAACACTTCCTTAGAAATAAAAATATTTTCTATTAATAAAAAAAAATTTTTCTTATCATTCTTAAAAACTACTGAACATGGGAAAACCAGAAGTTAGATTGTGTGTGTTGTTTAATTGATTTCAGTTTATTTGTTGTTCCAAGCCCAGCATATTTGGAAAATTCAGTGCACAAAACTTTCAGAGAACTGACAGGCCAGAAATTTAATGTAAATATAGTCAACTATTCTTTTAGAAGGAGAAAGACCAAAACATGTTTCTATTTCTGATCTGTTTGACCTTGAAATTATACTTCTCTTTCTTTAGTCTCTAAAAGATGGAACTAACTGGGAACAAAATGAAGAAATACCTCGTCTGCCAGGAGAGACTCGAGTTACAGGTATGAAGCTGTGGCTGCCTAATGCGGTGTGTGTTTAGGAGGGTGCTTGTTGTGGAAAGCAGATAAATAGATTGGGCTAAAGAAATGGGTAGGCAGAAATAGGTGGTTTGTAGTGCTTCTCAAGTCTTTAATGGCATTGCTTCAGTTAAATCTTTCTTTTTTAAGAGTCGTACATGTTAGTATTTGATTTGCTACTGGCCTTGCTCTAACACTGCAGAAGGCCTTGCTGTGTCTGCCTCCAATTGAAACATCATGTTTCTCTGCAGGATGGTAAGTTCCCTCTACGCTTTGCAACCTGAACTCCATACTACAGTGCAGAATTGGTTACCAAGCACTGAAAGATGTAATAGTATCAACAGCAGAATGTATTTGTTCTGGGGCAGTGAATACACTGGCTCATTCTTCAGGGAGGACTTACAACTGTTCCATGTTCTGTGTCCTGCCCTTTCCCACATGGTGCTGAGAAAGGACGCCACAAGTCTGACTAGGGAAGGCTACTGAAATCTGCTGATGTAATTTGGGCGAGTTTAGTATATGAAACTTTTGAAATTTTTTAATGATTTGAGTGGACAAAATTGAGATTTACTACTGAAATTCATTCATCTCTCTCAGTGCCTCTTAAGAGTGCAGTGCTCTCATTTTACTCTTGCTTAACTGATGCTGTCTTTAGCTCTGTTTTTTTCCTATGGCAATCTTTAAGTAATGTTATGTTTCTTACAGACAAGGACGTTATTTATATGTGTCCATTTAATGGCCCTGTTAAAGGAAGAGTGTACATCACAAACTACAGGCTGTACCTAAGAAGTGTGGAAAATGTGAGTAATGTTCCACAATTACTTCCGTGGGATGAGTTGGCTTTAAACCCCCTTCCCTTCACCCCCACTGCCTTTGCTTTATTTTGTGGCCAGTTAATTTATTTTAGTTTTGGCACACAAGTTTATGGAATTGCATGGAAGGCTTTTTACTTGAAATGGTCTGTAATGGTTGTAATAACAATATCTTAATTGTGTCATGACTAAATAGTAATTGTTTTGGTGCCACTGAGAAATCTGTATAAAAATGGAAGTTCTTTAAAGTTAAATATATTGTAAAAGTGTGATTTTAATTTTTAAAATTTTAAAATATTTTTTCCCCCTGGTAAAATTAAAGCTTGATCAGGCTGATTATCTTTTGTCAGTTGGAGCTTTTTTCATAGCTCTTCCCTTTACACTTAGTCTCTGGTAGATCAAGGGCAGCAACTAATGATGTGCAATAGTTTTTAAAATGGCTGTCAGTAAACCAAGGCTTTGATTGTCCTTGCTGTTGGAAAAGAAAAATACTTTGATCAATAGAACCTCATGTGGGTGGAGGGGAGTAGTAGTGTGTTCAATAAGCAGCAACATGAAAGAGAATAAAATGTCCTTGTTATCTGTTCCATACATTATTTTTATAAAGTAAGGTTTTAGGACTGTTGAACTGAGGTCTTTCTGGTTGCATCCAGCTCTACTAGTAATCTTTGTCATTTTGTTCTACTTCATTCTGTCTGTCAAGAAGACAGTCTTATCAAGTAGAGGTGATCAGAAGTATGTTGCAAAGGGCATCTTTTAGGGTGTTGCCACCTTTTTTCCCTGCATACTGTATTAGGCATGAAGTATTTTTGTTGCATGTTAAATGGGATGCAGAGGCTGTAGGGTGACTGTACAGACTTCATAACATGTTGGGAGGGGAGACTCGATCAAATGCAGAAAAATGCTTTTGCTTTCTGTATGTATTCACATCTGCTTTCTGTTCTAGAATGCATAAGAACACTTTGCTTGAGTCTTCTTTTCAGATGAACCTTTTCCTTACTCAAACTTTCCTTGCAGGATCCGGTTGTGGTATTGAATGTTCCATTGGGCGTAATTTCAAGGATTGAGAAAATGGGAGGAGCTTCAAGCAGAGGGGAGAACTCGTATGGATTAGATATAACGTGTAAAGTAAGACTTTCCAACAATTCAATAGAAAAATAGGAGTCCCCTTTTTTCACTGCTTACCTATTTATAGGAATGAAAACACACATGTTCCCCACAGCTGAATTTTAAAAAGAGCTTTTTGGAACTGCACAGGGAAATACAAAGGACTATTTAAACTCTGCATGCGAGGAAGGGGTTGGTCTTCCTTCCCGAATTACTAATTGACAAGAGGTTTTGCATGGTAATCTTGTTTTAGGGCATTATTCCTACATTACTTTGTTAGTTCATTTGTTCTAAAAGTAGTTTTTTAGTAATCCTATAATCTCTGAAGAACCTCACAAATGGGACTGAGTTTTAGAAGGTGTAAAGTTAGTGAAAACTTTATCTAACAGCTATCTCTATTTCCTTAGTCTCACAAAAAATTATGTTGCCTAGAAAAGATATGGTCCTAGGGGAGTTCACAGTGGATAATTCAGGATCCTTTATTTGACTCATTAATGGAGGATGTGCATGCATTTGATTTTTAGTACTTAATGTACAGATTGCTTCTTTTTGATGCTAATATGAAAATAACTAATCCAGACAGATTATTGACAAATTTTCATTTTGAAAATACAGAGTAAGTCCCATCTTGAAAACATTCTGTAGCCCATGAGGCTTTTTCATGAATCAGATACAGTCACTTTTAATGGCTTTGTCAAAGCAGTGCTTCTACCACAGAGAATGTGGTGCTTTATTTTCAGAATTCTTATGCTCTTATTCTCTTTTATAGGATAAGAAACAAAACTGAACATTCACAGTGGTTTGAGGTGTTTTGCAACCAGATTCTAAATCACGTTCAGAGTATAATATAGCATTTGTTCATCAGATAAAAGTATCTTACTGCTTTGGTTCACTTAAAAGATAATGCCTTTGTTTTAGGATATGAGAAATTTACGGTTTGCATTGAAACAAGAAGGGCACAGTAGAAGAGATATATTTGAAGTCCTCACAAAATACGCTTTTCCCCAGTCACATAACTTGGTAAGTTACATCATTTATACTATAGAGTTGTCTTAATGCAGGGTTCTGGCCAACTGACTTTAACTGACCCACTCATGGACATCATGGCTCCATAAAAAGAGTAACCACAGAATCTGATGTCAGCGTAAACTGAAGAGAATTAAAGTTTTTATTTTTTACATTTGCAACACTTAAATCTATACAGTTCTAAAATTATGGATGCTGTGTGCAATACTTCAGGTAAATTACTGTTCCATACAGATTTCATTGCTTAGAGACTGCAAGTTATCCTCCCTAATTAGGAAATATAGTAGAACTTGCCTTACTTGATTTCTTGAAAATGTTAAACAGTTGGGATGTCTCCACAGCAGTGAAAAATACTTATTGCCAAGAGTTTTACTTCAGGAAAAGACATGGCAAGACAACACTTGTATTGATGAAACTGATGAAAAATACAACAAGCAGCTAACATGCTAATGAATTTACACAAACTTATTTCAATAAAGAAAAAAACACTGAAGTAATTAAATAATGATGTCAGCTAATTGTTACCTCCTGTTTCTTTGCTGAAATCTGTGTACTGTGCTTGGTGGATCATTCTGACATCTCTTTAGTTAATGCTTTATTTTGGGTTTTGTTGTAAAATTCAGTTTACATTTTATTGGAGTGCTTTTGTTTAGGATAATTTTATAAGAGCTGTCTTCATGAAATGTTAGAGTTCTGCAGAAGATCACAGAATTGTAGGGGTTGGAAGGGACCTCCAGAGATTGAGTCCAACCCCCTGCCAAACCAGGGTCCCTAGGACAGGTCACACAGGTCGGCGTCCAGATGGGTCTGGAATATCTCCAGAGAAGGAGACTCCACCACCCCCCTGGGCAGCCTGTCCCAGGGCTCTGTCACCCTCACTGGGGAAAAGTTCTTCCGCATGTTGGTGCGGAACTTCCTGTGCTCCAACTTGTGGCCATTGCCTTTTGTCCTGTCCCCACAGACACTGAAAAGGGGTTGGCCAATTCCCCCTGCATCCCATACTTAAGATATTTATAAACATTAATTAGGTCCCCCCTCAGTCTTCTTTTCTCCAGGCTGAACAGCCCCAGCTCACTCAGCCTTTCCTCATAGGGGAGATGCTCCAGGCCCTTCATCATCTTCATAGCCTCCTCTGGACTCTCTCCAGGAGATCCCTGTCTTTTTTATACCAGGGAGCCCAGAACTGGACACAATACTCCAGGTGGGGCCTGACCAGGGCAGAGTAGAGGGGGAGGATCACCTCCTTCGACCTGCTGGCCACACTCCTCTTGATGCCCCCCAGGATCCCATTGGCTCTCTCAGCCACCAGGGCACACTGCTGGCTCATAGCCAACCTGTCATCAACCAGGACCCCCAGGTCCTCTTCTGCAGGACTCTTCTCCAGCAGGTCATCCCCCAGCCTGTACTGATTCAAGCAGTTATTCCTTCCCAGGTGCAAGACTCTACACTTGCTTTTATTAAACCTCATCTGGTTTCTTACTTGATTGTTGAGTATCTGAGGCTGCAGCAAGAATCTTGTTTCCTTCTCCAAAGATACACGTCAATCAGTGGGCTATACTCTATCAACATTTAATTCTTTAAAACTTTTTTTGCAGAAGTTTTGTGTTCTGAATGTAAACAGTCTGTGCAAGGAAAGCGTAAGGAAAAATAAATGCTTTTACTTAGAATCTTTTGTAGTGTTGACAACTAAGTCTTAAGAGAAACTGAGATTTCTACATTTGAGTAGGTGTGAGGAGTTGTACTCACAAGGAAAACTGTTGTACAAGTGGATATATCTGTAACTACTGCTGGCATCTATGCATCTTAAAATAGAGAATGATTGAAACCATAATGGGATATATGGACTTAAAGGATGATGGAATAGAGAAAGCTGTCTGCAGAAATACCAGATTGTAGAGAAGTTTAGGTCAAAAGGGGCTTCTGGACTTTGTCTGGTCCAGGCATCTGTTATGAGTAGGGCCTTAGACCACAGTCAAGCATAGCCTTGAATTTTTTTCCTGAGAGGTAGATCCCATCATGACTCTGGGCAATCCCATCCAATATTTAATTGTTCTCACAGTGAAGAATTTATTTTCTTTTCCTTATATTGAGGACCTGTGTGGGTTTGCATTTAGTGTATGTGGACAATTTCAGTTGTAACTGACTTAGAATTCCTTGTGGGATTTTTCTGTGGTGTCCAATCCCACTACAGGGTTCGAATAACATGGTGATGAGATGTGGACCTGTATTAATTAGGTTTTGTCATCCAAAAAGACCTGGTGGTTATGTCTAGTGATAGTAGTGAGTAATGTGTGGAGTAGTATACTTCCTGCTTGTTAGGTGCTCCTGTTGAACCTACTAAAGCTCATCATTAGGTGCCCTGGCCCATTTTGAATGTAACTCACCTATAGAAGTTATGCTCAATCAAGACAGAGGCAGCTTTACCTTCAGATTCAGTGAATCACAAAACTTGGGAAGATAGTGGTGATATGGTGAACGGCTGTACTTTGTTTCTCTTGGCTGTCTGGAGCAGGGAGTAACCATTCAAATTATGATTGCTCTGGAGTGAAATAAAGTGTCCCAGTATTTCTCCTGTCTTTGTTTTCTAATGTCACAATGTGGGTGAGCTCTTAACTTTACAGTGAGCTGCACAAGTGTGTGGTATTGTTGGTGTGCTTTCACAGTGTTTCAGCAAGAAGCTGAAGTTGATCCTGCTAAAGGTGAGCGTTTCTGCCTGGTTGGTCATTCCTGCCTTGGTTTTCCTTGTGAGAGTTTGAGGCTGCATGAAGAACCACACAGGTGGGGATGAAAGCTAAACAAGGAGGCAAAAATAAAAGCTGTACCCTGGGTGAGTGAGCCAGGGCTTATGGGTGAGTGTGGATGAAGAGGAGTGGTGGGGTGGTCTCTTCTAGTATCTGGTTTAGAACAAGGTTTCACTGTCAGAATGAACCTGACAGTATGTCTGGGCTGTGCATGCCTGCCTTCTTTGAATGCACACTAACAGTCTGACCATGCAGCTAGCTCCCTCAGGGAGATCTTTTACAAAGAGCATGCTGTGGCTTCACATGACAACTGGGTGAAGATGGCAGCAGTCTGCTACTCAAATGCTGAGCTTTTGCTTTTCTGTGGTCAGCTTCACTCTGTCTTGAAGCCATGTTGTTGATTATTCCTCTTATAGCAAACTGACAGTTGTATAATCACCAAGTAAGCCAGTGTAGCACAAAATATGGTTTTCTGGGTTAGTCTTGTGCCACTTTTAATAGCCTGAAGGGACCAAGCTTGAAATCAGTCTGCATCAAAGCCAGTGCAGAAGGCAGCACCTGAGCAGAACCAAGCAGGAGAGGAGAGTGGTGTCCTATTTTCAGCAGTGCTTGTTGGAACTGCATCCTTGATCTTTAGGTGGTTCAGGAGTACTGATGCTTGTGCATGTCTGCAGTGGAAAGAAGGCATCATCAGGACAAAGGTCTAACCATTTACTGCCCTGTTTGTTATCTGTATTTTTAAATTTTATGTTAGATTATCTGACTGATTTTTATCTGTAGTGGAACTATATCTTTAGAGCTGATCCTAAACAAGAACTTGGAGATACCTTGCTTCCATTTTCTTCATGCTATTCCTTACTTGGACAAATGGATGGTAAATACAGCCCAAGACATGGTTTCTGAGTGGAGCGTACTTGTTTCCAAGACTTTTCTCAATTGCCATTTCAGCAGCAGTGTATGAGAGCCTATAATAACAGGTCCTATCTGCCTACTTCCAGATGCTAACTTGTATTTCTCTCCAATTTGAACACAGGTTGGGTTCAGATCTCCTTGAATCAATAGCATAATGTAAAATCTGATAACTCATCTGACTGACAGCGTAGTTGATGTGGAACAAACAGCTGCTATCTGTAATCTTCTGTTGCATTTGCGAACTTGTGCTAATTGAAAAGAAATGTTGCTGAAAATGTTCTTAAAGTTTAAAATCTCCCAAAACTAAACCAACCACCCACTCCCCAAAAGCAAAAAAAAACCCAAAATCAAATGTTCATATTACCCCACAAAAGGTGAGATGTATTTAATATTTAGTCTCTGTAATGTAGTTTCTACATAACAGCTGCTTTACTTCCTGATCTTACCTTGAAACTGTGCATCATCATTTTTAGAAGATGATTTGCCACCGTAATACTAGTGTGGTCTGTATTTATTTCTAACCATGATAGCTCTGGGAGTGCTGGTTTTGGTGAGAGACACTGGGAGTCATGCTGTGTGCCTTTGACTTCTCCCACTTCCGAGGCAGCTTAAAATCTCTGGGCATCAGATCATGCCAGTGTTGATGTTGGATCTTCAAAGGTGATTTTGGATGGCTCTGATGCCTGGTGTAGGTGCCTATCTGATGGGTCACCTAATCTTGCAAAAAACGTCTTGACCTGAGGCTTCGTTCTGAATGACTTGCGTCAGGCTCATCGCCAGGGTGGTGTATGGTTGGCATAACCACAGATGATCAGCAGTTAATGACACAACTCCTGCAATGTCTGATCTTAGTTTTAAATGAAAGGTAAGATATGGCTGGATGAAGTTGCAATAGTGACATGTGAAATGCAATGGTATCTTTATTTTTAAACACACTGAGGAGCTGACAGCCTTGTCACTGAGTGAAAGCTGAGTTGATTTATGATATATGAAAAGCATAAACCAGTAAGTTAGAAATAGAAAAAACAATTGACTTTGCACGTGTGTAGCATTTCGTTCTGGTTTGCTGCTTTCTCCTTTTGTAAGCACAACCTGATCAAATATTTAATAAATTGTATATACATTATATGCTCATGTACAAGTAGAACATGTATTTATGTATTGTAATTCCATAGAGTAAATATATATGAATATATATTTGTAAAGAGACTGACAAATCGTATGGTCAGATTGCAGCTGGTGTCTCCATCTTTCAGAAGTATGTTGTGTTGTGAGCAGCCAGTGTATCACACATTATTTTTGTGTGCAAAATGGAAATGATAAATCGAATGTTGAATGCAAGTGCTTAGTCTGTAGGAGGACTGAAAAAGAGCCTGTGTATTGAAATTGTGGACTGGCACCTGCAAGGAAGTAAACAGAATTATTTGCATAGTGAAGCATAAAAAGTATCTTACAAAAAAGTTACAAGACTTGAAACTTTTTTTTTTAAAGTGAAGTAGTAACATTCCGCTTCAAGTAAAGCAGTAGTCTTCTGCTTTTAGACAGTTCATCTGCAGTTTAATCCCTAGTTCCATCCTATGCAAAGAGGCTTTAATTTGCTTTTGCAACAATCTTAACTGATGTCTGTCTTGTTTTTACCAACTATGGGTATTGATAAGTCACAAGCCTTGCACCCCATAAGTTTTCAGAATGGTGATTTCTTCTTACCTCTTTAATGCTTTCCTTGATTTCTACTTTGTTTCCTGTGGCAGCTGGAAGTAATTTGAACTGATTTTTAATCAGTTGATAGAAGCCCATCGATTTCTTAGTCTATCACAGTGTAGCACTAATCTCCATCAAATTTACAATCATAATGGTCAGTACACTGGAAGTGATAGCAAGCTATCCTGCTTTGAGCCCTAGATGTGAGAGAAAGCCAGTAATCAGTATAATTTAAGGTAAATCTGCTTTACTCAAGTGGCTTTTGGCTGGGAGGAGGGAGGTCAGCTCAGGCTGTCTGTCAGAAGCATGGGTGTGTTCAGCAGGTTGTGTACCTGAAACTTGTCTTGTTGCTTGTACTGAGTATCCAACCAAACTAACCTAGAGTTGGCTCAGATATTCCTGTACAAACCAGTTATGCTTTCTGATCATATGTTCACTGCTTTAAAAAGCCTGTCATGATCTAAAAAAATTCCCCAAAACACACTTTTATTTTACTGCAATATTGTTCTGAATCTGAATCTCTCTTCTGTGTGGTGGGTTTTTTTTTTACTTTCCAACCATTTTTGTTGAATTTAGACTTGTCTAATGAAGCTGCAGTTGATTTAATTCCTGGGAAAACAGGCTGGTGCAATAGGAGCTGTTAAAAAGTGCTTTTTGTTGGAGGGGCAGGATTAAGGACAAGAGGAAGGAATGGGATTTTGTGTGTGGAGGGAAGAAAGAAATGAGTGGAGGTTAGGGTGGAGGCTCAGAGTGCCTAAAGTATTGTTTGGGGAAAAGGAAGGTTTAGCAGGGCTGTACTATAGATGGAGAGGGCAGGAAGGATGTGTGAAGGCAGCGTGGAGTGGAACTGGCTAACTTTTTATTATACTCTGGAATTTGAAAGGAATGCCTGTGTACACAATGGTGCACAGTTGGCAGGGCTTTTCTGCTTTGGGGGGACATGCAGTTCACGTGGCTTGCTTCTCCAGCTGTCCTCTGCCCTCTTATAAATATAAATATACACCCAGCTGGCCCATACCAGATGCCCACGGGCAGTGCAGTGACTTCTCTGTTTTCATCCTGACACGAAAGGGGTGTGTGTGTATGTGAGGGGCACTAAGTTTGAAGGAACCTGTATCCATAAAAAGCTAAGCCATATATTTTTACTAAGATATCACCTCTCCAATCTTACACATCAATATGAGGACCTGTGCAAAATATATTTTAAGTGGCATAATTTCTTCTTACCTTAATTTCTTTGTCCCATTTGCCTGCTGCACTGTAGAATTGCATTCATATTCTATGTGTTGTGACATGAGAGCTTCAGCAATGTTATGTTAATCAAGACATGCAGATACAAACATAATGCATTTAATCTCTAAGCTTGGGTTATTCAGGACAAAAGTAGAAATACATCAGTCATTAGTGCAGACTTAAAACTTACCTGAACTATATCAAACATGGGATCTGAATATGTATTTATCCCATAAACCCCATTATAGTGAATAAATCAATGTGGTGGATCAGCATAATAAAAGGTCCAATTCAACGAAATTGTTATTCAATAAAATTACTTCATGTTGCTCGTTACCATAGTTTGTTTCTAAGAAATAAAATAATGTCCAAATGTGAGTTAATGCTGGCACAAGTGAAAAAATGCAGCTGTATCCAAGTATACCTTGCTTGCTGAAGCATATCAATCTTAGTATTAGTCGTTATAGATGTGGTTGCTTGTTACACTGCAGTTAAAGTGTAGTTGGAAATCAAATAGAACTACATGAAATGAGGCTTAACATATGCAGAGTTTTAAATGCATGTTCTCCTACTCTGACGCTTTTGCTGTGTCATGCTGGAATACATAGAGGGATACCAATTTTACTCCCATCTGATGAGCTGCTTAAGTGGACAGGAATGTACAAAAATCTTAGGTTAATAAATTACTTCAAACTGTATATTGTTAAATGTCAGGGTGGAAAAGGAGGTGGTTTTAGTCTTTGCAACTGCTTTATGTATTGCTTTGAGTATTTTGTTGTGAGAGACAGGCCTAAGGTAGGGTGGTGATGTTGCTGTATTTCAGACTCTAGTGTTTAGCCCGGAATAAAGTTCAGGCCATCTGCACAGAGTATTTCAAGACTTGAAATATCAAACGTTAAATGAAAAGCCATTGGGGATGCTGGGATTCAGCTCTTCAGTCTTTGCTCTACAGAGAGTAAGACTTTCAGTAGTAACCAGAGTAACTGTGCAGTCTGTGCTCAATGTGCATGTGTACATGCAAGCGTATACATTTTTGTTACAATTTAGTCAACTCTTGCAGAAGTAAAACAATTTTTAGCCTTCAGCTTTTTAGGTACTGTTCTTGTTGGAGTAACTTCAGGAGCTTTCTCTGAGTTGCTCATATAAACATCTAAGTCCAAACTTTGCTCTATACACCTTCTCATTGATTGTAGTGTTCTGTGATCTGTTGGACTTCAGATTTTTGCTAGTGATTATTTTTTTCCCTTGAGCAACATAGGAAATTTTGCTACCTGGAATGTCAACAGAACCGCTGGAGCTCAGTTGTCACGTTCAGTAGTTGTGGGTTGTGTGAATGAAAGCTTTTGTAGCGGATGTGGTAAAGCTGCTGTAATTAAACCTGTTAAATGAAACATGCTGTATGTAGTAGGACAGTGTTCTTCCAGAAAAGATTCTGTCCATCCCCTCCTCATGCATAGAAAATGTAAACCTGATTTTTAAAAGATGAAAACGAAATATACTTTTCCATCTGATTTCTTGTGGATTTTGTGGGTGACATGAGCAGCATAGATGCCATTTGTTTGTTTCTACTTTGGAGGGGCACTTTCTTTATTTTTACCAGTGAAATCTTCTATGTAAAAGCTGTCATGGTGCACTGTATTAAACTCATGCATTTTATTTATTAGGGCTTAAGCTGCCTAATTTTTACATCCTTACCAGGGAACTTGCAGTATGTAGCAACTTAAATAACACTTCTGCCTTTCAGACATCTTTTAAGGGATATGTTAGGATTCCAGCGTTTTTCATTCCTACTGTTATAAGATTCTCTTTTGACTCTGGTTCCCTGGTGAATTCTTGGCATAGTTGCTCTTTGGGATATAGCAAATTCCTTTGGGGAGGAAGGGATGGTTCTTATGTGTAGCTATTAATAGTTCAGCAAATCAGTTGTATCTATTGCTTTAGTGGTATTCCTGGTTTGCTATAATCCTAGTTTGTAATTAAGACAAACAACCTTTTTCTGTTGGTTTTTTTTTTCTGCTGAATTTCTGATGCTTGCATGGAATGTGGTGGGGGTTTTCTGCTACAGTTGGTGTCTACCCCTTTAAAAATGGTGAAGGCATTCAGAAAACACAACTTGGGAATGCATTGTTTACTTCTGCAAACTTGCCAATGAATGTACTTTATCTGCAATACTAATTTAATTTAAAATTCCAGTTTCTGAAGCTAGTGGGATAAAAGATCTTGTGTGAGCCATATCCTTCTAAAATACCTGTTGATTTGAAATACATGAGGAATAAAACTGAATCCTTTTAAAGGTATTTTGATGAGAGCTGCTTGCTGTTTAACCCATAGTGCCGTATTAGGCTAAACAGAATTGTGGTGAGCCGTTGGGTCTGCGTTCAGAGGATCCACAGAAACCTCCAGCTGGGCCAGTGGCATGCTTGCTGTACTCTGTAGGTGTAATCATGGCACCTTAGAACCACAAGTATTTTTCTTGCCTGCCAGTATTTCTACTTAGTTTGGGTCTATGCCTGTAGAAATTCTGTGGATCTGGGATGTTCAGTTCAGTATTCAATGTTTTTCTTTTAATGGCTTGAATAGCTGGGAGACTTTCCACTTCCTTGTTACAAATGAGCTGTGATGGGCTCTGGAATGCTCTCTGCTCTGGCTGCTGTCACACAGTTAGCTCAGGACACCATATTCTCTTCTGTGGGTTTGTTTAGGTTTTGGTGGGGTTTTTTTGAAACAGCTTAGCTTCGTGCTCCAGTTACCATCTGAAGCATTCATAAGCCACCCAAATCAGTTCTCTTAATGAAGATTCTTAAAATAGATGTTACTTCTGCAAACAAACCAAGGAGAGCAGGGGTTGGTTAGGTAATACAGCCCACTTGGAATCGGTTGAAAGGAGAAGGAAGCTAAAAGGTATGAGGTCAGAGTCCCGGGTGAGGATGCTGTGTTCTATAAAGGGGTCCTGAGAGTGAGCAGCAAAGCAGGAGAAAAGTCGATAGTTTCATTTTCAGTGCAACTTCTTAATTTTCATGGAGTTTTACGGCAAACTGGATTTCTCTTAGTAAGGAACAACTGGAAAGGGGATGCAGAAAGAAGGCTGCTTTGTAAATTAAAACCTTGTTACACTCTCAATTTAGCATCTACTGTTTTATATAGTAATTTCAACTGTACCTATTGGAGAAATTTTGGTGAGAAGACAGTATTTGGTGAGGATGTGAAATACAGGAAATAAACTGATAAACAATTTAAAACACTTCAACCTCTTGACAGTAAAAAAAATCCAACAGTTTAAGATTTGTAATTTTCTAATTTTTTCACTCCTTGTTTTATCTGTTCTCACATCTTCATTATTTCACTAGCAGTTCTGTATTGTTTGTTACTACTTGCCATTGGTTTAGAGCAATAGATAAATACCAGATTTAAATGGAGAGACCAGGGCTGGCATGGAAAAGTCAGTCCTGCTTTGTGGGCATGAGGGTATAACTGATGGTGAGCCCTCTCATTTGCTGCTTTCGGTCGGTTTGGTGTAATAAAGTACTCTTTTATCCTACAGCTTTTTTTTGCGTTTGCAAATGAAGAAAAGTTCTCTCAGAATGGATGGATGGTGTACAATCCAATGTCTGAATACAGGAGACAAGTGAGTTATTAAAGTTGCTGTTGCCTGACAGCTTGCATAGAGGAATTGTTTGTGCATTTCTCTTTCCAGTTCTTCGGGGGGGTGGAGGGTGGGGGTGGAGAATGAGAGAAGACAGAAATAAAACTTGGAAAAAAGTAAAGAAATAAAACACTGGAACCTTTAAAAAATTAGAATGTCACAGGAAAGTAGTCTTTGCTCTTTGAAGGAAGTTATTGATACCTCTTACAATGTGTCACTGTTAAATGAACAAGGGGCAGGGAGGATGTGCCAAACATGTAACTACAGTGTCCCAAATATAGATTTGATTTGGTCCACTTCTTCCTGAAGTGAAGGGAAAAAAGTAGTTTATTTTAGAAACAGCATTGCTTTACAGAAGTTATTTATCTGTGTGTCAGTATTCTACCTTGCTCTTCAGGTGATTTTGGAAAAATGTCAGTGAAAGAGGATGATATATTTAATTTTAAATAGGACTTTTAAAAAATATCAAACAATAAGGACTTCCTTAGACTTGTTTTTTTCCCCCTCTATAGTTTTTTAGCTCAAGGTTTATAGGCCTAAGACCCAAAAAGGTAAACTACAAACACAACTGGGTGTGTTTGGAGGGCTTGTTGATCTTCCTCAATTTCCTGGCTGCTGTTTGTGAAATGCCTTACAAAGCAGACTTCAGCTAAAACTTTGTGTTTCTCAATATAAAGCTACCTTGAATCTTTCTTAGAACCTGAAAGTAGTATCAAGCTTGAAGGAAGGAAAGTTGAGATGAGACTTCCTGCCCCCCCTTCTTAGGACCAGGGTCTCTTTCCAGCTTGCCGAATGGGAAGGCAGAGCTCCATAGGAGGGGAGAAGACAATTTTCTTCAACCCCACAGTCAAAGAAATAAATCTACTAGTTTTAATCATTGTTTCAAACCTTGTTGTAAGAATAGACTTGTATAAATAAGAGCATGAGAGACAGCAGTGCAGTTTAAGGCTGTGGATCCATCAGCAGTGAGCTGTTTTGTGTGGTCTCAATCTTTTTGTATTGCTTTGAAACAGCAGTCTAGTTAAGTTAAATTGGTAGGTTGTTGCCACCATGTGGCCATAATGTTGTGTAAAATTAAAGGGCACAATTATTATTTGTACAATCAAAAATACACTGAAAAAATGTGTGTTATGTTTCAGGGACTCCCTAATGAACGGTGGCGAGTTACTTTTATTAATGAACATTATGGGCTGTGTGACACATACCCATCACTCTTAGTAGTGCCATATAACGCAACAGATGATGATCTCAAGAAAGTCGCTGCCTTTAGGTCCAGAAATAGAATCCCGGTGAGTATTATGTGACAAAAATGACTCCAGAGCGTTGCAGGCTTTAAGTATGCATCCAAACAAGTTTGTACTGAACATGACACAGAGGATGCTTTTTTTGGAAATGGTTACAACAAAAGAGTTTTGATTGGCTGGTGGTTTTTGCTGCCTGAAACTAGTGTCTTGGCCAAGCCACATTTCCGTTTTCCCCCCACAATAATCACTCATTCCAACTTTATTGATTTTAACTTGAATTTTCTGGTAACAACTGCCAGCGTTGCAGATTACTTTTTCATAATGAACTGTTGAGCCCTCGACTGGCGTCTCTGCTAGTTTGACTATTGCTGGACACACATAAAGAGTGATAGCAAATGTTTTCCTATAAGCAAACCACATGGCATTTAAACATATTTCCAATGGTCAGTCTTGAAAAGAAGACCTTGTGCCTAGTTTCTGTAGTGAATTCTTGATCTTTTTAGATCAAGAATTTAATTTAGCCTTTAAATTTGGCTGTGCAATTTAAGATAAACCTATTTGACTTTGTAGGTATATTTCTGTAACTAAAACTCCTTGAGGTAAGAGAATTTTTACGTATTAACTCTTTGCAGCACTATAGAAGATACTGATTTACATAACAATACAATCAATTTTAACTAATATTTCAATTTGGTGAACTCTGAAGAGGTGCTGGGTTCTCAGCGAGGATCAGAAAGCTGCCTTGAATCTCAGTTAATTTCAAACAGATACAACACTTGGTATGAAAAATATTTATTAGATATGGTATTTGCTGACAGGCTAGGCCTATAATGACACATTTATTATATACACGCGTACGTATAACACCTAATGTGTGTAATACGTGTTAAAAGATATAGTGTGTGCATCTAGTTCTTTTAACTGAGATGTATCTTCTGTGTCATCTCAGAATCCCTGGCAGCACTTTTATATGCCTGCTCAGTGAGAGTCATTCCTCTGGTGAGAGCAACTCTGTTCTTGTCAGGAAGTCACTAATCGTGCTGGCCCACGCGCACTGACAGGCCTCGTTCTAGATGCACAGCTCTGGGTTATGTTTCAGGAGTGAAGGCTTTCTGTGGATTTTAAATTCCAAAGTTCTTCCACTCTGAAACCCCCAACTTTCAGACTGGATGAGAATATTATTTCTTAGTATTCTTCAATGATGAAGTTGGAATTTTTCCTTGCTTCTTGGGGTGCTTATCTTTAATCCCTGGGCAGCTCACTAACTCTTGTTTGTGATAAGTCCCCTCTGGCTCAGAAGAACTACAAAGGGTACTCTGCTCCAGCACTTTCTCTTTTGTAAAGAGGGATAGAGGAACAAAATAAAGAGAAAGGGAAATGGTGAAGATATTGCAGAAAGGTTCAACTTTCGTTCCTTACCCAAAAAAGGGAGAAGCTTTTCTTCTGACTAAGATGCTCCAGTTCTACAATGAATTCATTCTTCTGAATTGTTCTTAGTGTCAGCAGGCATTGCTGTGTTTGTTTCCAGTTTGCTTTTCACAATTATTTCTGTAACCTAAGACTTGTAGGAAAGTATTAAAATACAGAGGATTATATAGGGAAGTATAATTTCAACAAGAGGTAAATATGTAAGAGAATGTACCGTTTTAGAGATCATTGTTATTAAATGTTATGAGACTAAAGTGAAGGAAGTGGAAATGTCTGGGGATTATCTTTTGAAGAAATCTTTAAAATGTTAATTGTCATATGACCTATTTTAAAGAATGTAAGTTAAAATTTTAGGTTAGGATTTTTTAAATAAAATTGATTTATTCTATTGTGTTTTGACATGTGACTAGGTTCTCTCCTGGATTCATCCAGAGACTCAAGCTGTCATCATGCGCTGCAGTCAGCCCCTTGTTGGAATGAGTGGCAAGCGGAATAAAGATGATGAAAGATACCTGGATATCATCAGGGAGGCGAACGGGCAGATCTCCAAACTGACCATCTATGACGCCAGGCCCAACGTCAATGCAGTGGCAAACAAGGTAAAGGGATATTAAACAGTCTTGTTTATGAAGGCAGATGGGGAGGAAACTTAGTTTGAACTTCTCTGTGAGGAGGTTTTTGGGAACAGTGGTAATCTTAATGTAGTTAATTTATGTAATCAATTGTATATTTACATAATCGAATACTGAGGCTCAAGGCCATGAAAGGTCATGAGTGCCTAAAGCAGGTCATATGCAGGTGTCAGAGCCACATGTGGATTACTAGACACGCTTTACCCTGTGTGCTGTGAGCCAAGAACAGATCTCAGCATGGGACTGACATCGATATGACTGCTCTCTGCACTGCGGGCTAGATGTAGGCTGAGCTGTAGAGCATGTCCTCTGTTGGAATGACATGCCATCTCTGTACAACTCATAGCTTTTCTTTGTGCCCTTTGGGAAAATGCTGTCCTGGAAAGGCTTTTTGCATGAAGCCAAGCCTACTGATGGACATCCTTTGGTTGTTTTTTCCTAACCATTATGTGAACCATGTCAGACATCCAGGCACCCAGCAAATAAAGAGAAAGTGATGAATAAGTTAAGCTGGGGGTTTGCATTCTAAACAGCAGTATGGGCGTGATCTTGGATAGTTAGATACCTGTTCTTACCTAGATACCTGTAGTCAGTAAGTGCAGTAACAGTAGTAGTGTTTCTATCTGACAAAGTCACTGTTCCTTTGCTAATCTGCAATCAAAGCCTGAATGGGATCTGAATCATAGAACAGCCCAGGTTAGAAAGGACCTTGAAAGATCACTTGGTCCAACCTTTCAAAAAGAAAAGGTGTCCCTATGCCTGCATTTCCCATCTGCCCCCCTCAACTCTGGTGAGGAACAGATTGTTCAGGCGTACTCATATCATACCACTCATGGTGTGTCAGTGTTATAGTTTCAGAGAGCACAGCAGATGTGGAGGTGCTCCCTGTTTATATGAAAAGCCTAATTAGGGAGAAGCAAGTTTAATGCTTTATTTGCATGAGACTCTACCGACTTCACCCATTTCTGGGATTGTCCCTCAGCCATGGAACTTCAAGCACAATGAAGCGGACGTGCTCCTTGGTACTTACTAGTGAAGTTGTGTGTCTGCTCAGCAAAGAGTACAAGAGATGGGAGCTCAAGAGCATTTTAGATCTTAGTGAAATGATGAGTGGGCTTATCTGGGAGAGAAGGTATTCCAGCTTAATAGTTTTTCAGCACAAACAGAATGCTAATTGAGTGGAATGAGACCTCTTCAATGCTTGTGCTGAAATGAATGTGAAATGGTAAAACTTGTTTACCTTTAGGAGATTGTGTAACATGTTAAGTTGCTTCAGAATTCAAGAAGGACAATAAAGTTAGTGTTTTGCTCTCTGCGACTTAAAGGCACACACTGTACCCTTACAACCCTCTGCTCTATGATAGAGAATACAATTTATCAAGCCGGAAATAAGGTGCTTTTTTGTATAGCACATGTTCTTTCAGAGACTCTATCCTAGGGCTGTTTGGCTAAGTTTTACTCTGATGGCTTATATTTTGAGGGTCTGCCTTAATTACTTGCATTTTACTCTACAAATTGCATTTTCCTCTGCACACTGAATTTTTCTGGGGGAACAAAATATCTAACCCTTCTGTTTGGAAGGAATGTCAAGTTTTACGTTAACTTAAATTTTTCCCCAGTTCTTGGAGAAACTCAAATTCTTCTCTCATTTGTTTCAAAGTTGTATTATGTCCAAACTTTGTACATACTCACTGAAGTATGAAGTACTGTTCTTAGCTTTTTTGCATGGTCTGTGTATTTCACCTGTGTTCTTACTAACTCCTGATATGTCTAAATACAGAAGGCATAGCAGTAAGAGCAGTGGGGTGCATTTCTGGGTCTGAGGGACAGTGAGGTACAGAATGCATGCCAGTGTTGATCAGCACTGAAAAATATTTTCTGGAATAGCTGTGAAGGTTAGAATAAGTGAAATCTTGGACTGTGCTACTCATTCCTGTGTTTGCTGTACGTAGGTCAAGACCACACAGTCAGTAGGAGTTGCAGCAACCCTGATGCTAAAATCGCAATCATTCCTCACCAGGACTTCATAATACTCAAAGGAAAGAAAAATATGATCGTTACTTTGAGTGCAGAGCCTGGCAGCTCTGAGAACACCCCCATGTCTGAGGCAGGGGATGACAGCATGCAGCGGAGATACTGCGCTGCTGCACAGAAATGTAGGTGCACCACTGGGGAGAGGTGCTCTCGTACTTCAGGTTGCTGCGTGATATGTAGCTGGTGACTGTAATGGTTTATGAAGGCAGCATTTCTTTATCAGACTTCATGGCATGGTATGTTCTGCTCTCTGCAACAGTGCTGTGATTTTACAGCTATCTGCGGAAAACCTCATCAGTAGTACTGTGTCCTAAAATATGTGTGGTTTTTCCACTTCCTTTTGTGACCAGGCACATCCTCTGCTGTGGTGGTGATTAAATGTTTTGAGAGAGCAGCAGTAGAAATACCTTCTACTTATTTGGCCCTTTAATTTCTTAAGGATCTAAACACAGGCTTAGTTTTCAGCAACAAAATTTAATGTTAGGAAAGTTACTTTTAAGTAAACTTTAATGTTAGTAATTTACCCCTTAGGGGCAGAATCTAAGGTTCTTGAACTTAATTCTTAAGTGAAATGTAGCTTATTTGTAACTGAACTCTTTAATTTTACTTGGCCAAACACTATCTAATCTATTTCACTATCAGTTCAATTTTAGTAAGGCAGTTTAAACACAGGAAATATTTTTCCTTTTGTAGTAATTTTGCCCTGGTAAACCTGAGATTTTCTCTCTTTTGAATTAATGATATAAAGAAAATGGACAGGCATTTTTTGATAAATTTTTTTTACCAATTCATACAGAAACAAAGAAATGAGTAATTTTATTCCTTGGAAGTGGTGATCTATTATGTTATGAGTAATTGCTGATTTGTGTGATATACTTTACATTTTAATTTAACCTTAATAATCTGTCTGGGAAGTAAATTGATTTCTTTTGTATTCAGGATCATGAGTTTGTTTAATCCTTGGTGGGAAATGTGAACATAAATGAAAAGAAAATAGTGTCAGTTGACAAGGAAAAGTTGTTTCTACCATGAATCTCAAAAGAAGACATTCTCAAAGCAGCCCGAGTCCTGACTGATGCGATACTGGCCACTATTCTTTACCTGGCTAGTTCAGTCCTATTTGAAGGTCTCCAAGCCCAACAGTACAAACAACCTTTTAGTGTGACTCTAAAATAATTAATTTTCCCAATTAGGGTTACTCCCTTGAGGTTTCGAAAGGAACTAGGCTAGCTGGAGCAACTTGCATTCGTCATTCTGGTCATGTGCTACCTAACAAGCTGTGACCTGTTGGACAAAGGGAAGTACTCAAGTATTTCCCAGTGTTTGCCCCTCCAAAGCCTGTGTCTGAGACTGGTATTTTAAACAAGCAACTGAAATATATGTTGTCCAACTGAAGTAAAGTACAAAGTTCAGTCCCTTCTAGCTCTCTTGAAAAGCTGCTGTGACAGTGTGTATGTGACTGAAGTCAATTTTAGATCTCTTTCTTGTAGGCAACTGGGGGTGGATATGAAGGTGAAGATGCATATCCCAACGCAGAACTCTTCTTCTTGGACATTCATAATATTCATGTCATGCGGGAATCTCTGAAGAAGTTGAAGGACATTGTTTATCCTAATGTGGAAGAATCACACTGGTTGTCAAGTCTGGAATCAACCCATTGGCTAGAACATATAAAGGTAACTCTTGCTGTTTGTTTGGAATAAGACTGATCCAAATCTGTTGCATCAGGCTTGCTTTCTTTGCTAGACTCTGAGAATGGAAGGCATTGAACTACTTGGACTACAAAAACAGTATGGCTGAGTGTTGCCATTTTTGTCAACTAGTCTTAAAGTTGTGGGATATTGCTACTAAGCAACAGGGGGTGAAATTCAGTGTATGTTGTCTGCTTCAGGTTAAATGTCAGTCTTTAGTAGAGTAATGCATTGTTGTTCTGATTGTCTTTGTGTGTTGAACTGGTTTATTTTGGTTTCTGGCAATACAGGGCTACTGATAATTGTCACTGTGAAGGATTAGTAATTAGTTGTCAGTACGTATGTGGTTTTTTGTGAATTATAGTTTTGTAAATAGATCTTGTAAATGAATATGTAAACTTAGTAATTTTCATCTTGTAGCATAAATAAAATACTTGAACTGATTATTCACCTTTTGCCTCAAACAGCTGTGTGAAAGTATAGAGTACTATAGAATGAATCCTAATTAATAAAATTTTCATTTTAAGTTAATGTTTGGGAAAAAAGCCTATTAGGGTACAGGTTCCTTTTTAGAAGAACTGAGATATTTCAGTAATTTAGTTCAAAGAAAGGAGCCAAATGAAATAGTTTTTAGGGAGTATATCCTGTGGTAAATCCTTTCTTTCCTTAAAAAAGAAGCTTATGTTCCTCAGTTTATTGAGGTTACTCTTGTCTGCCCCATTTTTTAAGAATTCACTGTGAGATGAATTAGATCTTACTAAGGGATTAGGGAACCAATCTGTTTCTCTATTTTTATACATGAAATTTACTTGATCTTCCAGAAAATTCTTTTCCAATTAACTACACCATGCACTCTGGGTCTTTTAATGGAAATAGTATCAATTTAGATACTGTGTAGATACAAAGAAATCAATTTATTTTTGTTAGAACGATAACAGTAATCTTCTGTGGTGTTTGGTGTCTGTTCATCTTTCCTAGCTTGTCCTGACAGGAGCTATTCAAGTGGCAGACAAGGTGTCCTCAGGAAGGAGCTCTGTGGTGGTTCACTGCAGCGATGGCTGGGACCGGACAGCACAGCTAACATCGCTGGCCATGCTGATGCTAGACAGCTACTACAGAACGATTGAAGGCTTTGAAGTTCTGGTGCAAAAAGAATGGATAAGCTTTGGACACAAATTTGCATCGGTAAGAATGAGAAGATAATTTCAAGGACCATGCAGCCCTAACATTCTAAAAAGCTTCCGGTGTCAGACCACTTGCTGTGTCAAGGTTTGATAATTCTTTTCATTACTTTGGATTTCGGTTTTAAAACATTTCCAGGTAAATCTGAGCAGAGGTTTTTAGTTTTGGGGTCTGTTTGGTGGTTATATCTTTGCTGTTCCTTCTCTGAGAAGTAATTTTGCCATTTACACCCTTTTAAAATCAAGGGTTACTATGGTCATTGAGCAATAATTTCAGAAAAAGATCAAATAAGCTCTTCTACCCCACTCTCCCATTGGATTCTTTTGAATGTCATGAGAGGCAGATGAGTGAGTCTGGCCAATGCCTTTTAAGTGATGTTTTGAATGCTTCTTCCCTAAAGTTCTAAACTTGTCATAATAGCTCTCAAGAGCCTGTGACTGGTAGTGGTGGGCTCTGGTTCTCTTTGGTTGTCTTCTGAATGCTTAGAGGGTGAGGTACAAATTGTCTGTAGCAAATCCTTAATGTCCTACCCCTGTATAATGCAAATTCAAGGGTGTTTGTGTCAGGAAACTTTTCAGTCTTAGTGGAACTTCTCTTAAATTTGGGAGGTGACTGTTTAACCAGGAAATCTAGATAAGGAGCCTGGAGAAGTATAATAGGCTGGCAGGGAGAGTGTGGTGGGATATGTTGTAAAACCTAAATCAGGGATTTTTACAATGCTGTTACTTTTTGATGCTGAACTTTGTAATTCACAGAAAGAATCTTCCACATTTTCAGTAAAACTTATTTGCACAGACAATTTATCCCTAGTGGAATAATCTAAAGATGTTACCTAATATTGCTAAAACTGGGAAAATAGTTAATCTAGAAAAATCAAGAAATAGAAAAATACACCTGTGTGTGTATTCCATGTCCATTTTACATTTGCAAGAGTGTCTCTGTCATTTAGAAATTCATATATAGCTACTCAGCATGAATCACTTCACCATTTAAGTGTCCTTATAGGCTGCGCCAGTCTTCGATGTATGTGCTAAAGGTGCTTTGAGGCTTAGGAGATTATTGTGAGTGATACCTGCTGTAGTCTAGTTTTTTGTGTACTTACCTGTAGTCTTTTAGTATTGGTGTGTTCTATAAACCTGTGATGTGTTCTCTCTTGGTACAGCCACAGAAAAACACTGCCCTGGCTTTTTATTCTCTTATTTTGTTTTTAAAAAAACATTGTAGTTATGATGTAGATAAAACTAATTGTATCACTAGACTTGTAGCCTAGTGCTTATGTTAGTTTACCACAAACCTTAAAAAGAGATCTGTGTGTCCTTCGTTATCAGTAAATTTGAGTAATCTGTGTGTTCTTTTTATTAAAACGCTAGTTTAAGTAACCAAAGGAGTTTGTTCTCTCTCAACAGATAATGTTTTTCTCCTATTAGTGAGATAGGACTTTATGCTCCTTCTAGATGACCAGCTCAGTCCACTGGTTCATTTCTGACAACATTAGCAGCAATAAGGGTGATTTAAATAACTTGCTTTTACTTAAACTGCTATTTTGTTTTCACAACTTCATTATTCAAGTACTAATCTCTGACTGAAGGAGAGTGGCTTCAACCCTTGCCATCTGCTGTTTTCTGAAAGTACCTTATATTTTGATTTGATGGGTTGTTTATCTTGCAGTGAAGGTATTCCTCTTCTGGAGTGTTCTGTAGAGTAAAAACTGGTAATGCAAGCAGGTGATATTTTAGTCACTCTGTTTTGGTTTGGTAAATATTTAATAGAACTGTGAGTTGTAATAGTGAGAATTGTTACAGGCAGTTCGTGCAGTTACCATTTCCTGAACCTCATCTCTGAAACTATTGTTACACCTTCCCTCAAGTGGCCAACTGGAGAAGAGGAGGGTATTTCCTATATTGGCTGGGTTAGAGCAAGATTCATGTTTACGTGTTACCACGGTTGCAGTTTGGCGGTTCTAATAACAAATAACTAAATAGCAGGCTACTTAATTGTTCCTCTTTGTATTCTTTTATGTAATGAATCACATAAGTTTCTGTGTTGTAAAGGAATTCCTTACCCCAGCTTTTCCATGTAGAGTGAATTTGTTGCACTGTCCAGGGGATAAACAGCTTGCTATTGGAATGTGCTTCTGGTAACACTTTCTAATGTAAGAAGTGTGAGACAGACAATTACAGACGGAAGGTACTCAGACATCCTAAAACAGCTAACCACACTGAAAGTGGAAGGACTTCTACTCCTTGCTGAGCACATGTATGACTTTGTTAACAGATACCATGTATTTTAAACCGTGAAATCTGGAGAGCAAGGAGGCGAATGTGTTTGTCTTCCCTGTAGTGCTTTTCTAGTCATTTGCTACTGTTGACTGAGCTCAGCTACAATCACCCATCTCCCTCTAGATCCTGCCACTGAATTCTATTATTTTAAACTATCTTGCATATCATTGTACATAGTATACTGGTTCTATCATTTTTCGTGTCCTTAAGACATTAATCCTGCTATCTTGTAGACAGATAGACGGCATCTTAGTTTAACATACATGCTTCTCTTTTCTACTCCTTCAGGCCAAGTACATTCAAGCAGAATTAGGGAGTTAATAGAATCTCTTCCCTGTATCTCTTATCTGTTCTCAGCTATCAAATGTGAAAAGGAAGGAAACAGCTTTTACCAAACCTACTTTTTTATCTGTGGGGAGGCTTCCTTTGACTGTTACTTTTGACTCTTCAGAATAAGCTGCTCCCCGCCCCACCCCCCAAAAAAAAAAAGAAAAAAGTGCTTTAATTTTCTGTCAAGGACACGAATGTTTCTTTGACCTTGCTCAGGTTCACTGGATGTATCTTTAGGTTCAAGTAGGGAAAGGGAAGAGGAGAGTCTGGGTACTTTGGTTTAGGTCCTCCAGTAGCTTAAATCACAAAAGACAAAGTATATGACTTAGTTTTTGACAAATGTGTAAATATAGTTCAAAATATTTCTTTATTATTTGCAAAGTAATGGATGCTTTAGCAGTTCTGCTCTTCCAATAACATGTTTTGATACCAGAACCAATTATCACTTTGGAATTTTTCTCAGACATCTTTAGAAGAGCTTTGCAGTACCTCTCTCTGAATCCCTCCTCCTTGGTGCAGTAACTAACTTTGGAATCATAAGAACAGGTTCCTCTATTACAGAAGCATTAATATTCTAGTGCAAAATAAGGAACGATGTCTACCGGGGCTAACAGGAGGCTGTATTGCTGCTTTTCAGAGAATAGGCCACGGAGATAAAAATCATGCTGATGCGGACAGATCACCCATCTTCCTCCAGTTTATTGATTGTGTGTGGCAGATGTCTAAACAGGTACGTTACGTCATTCTTCAGAAGGTAACGTTAAGAGATTACTAAATTAAAAACCTAGATCTTTATTTTTTTAAAAAAGAATTTGAGTAGGTTAGCATACCCCTCTGCTCAGACACTGGAGTCAAAAAGACTGTGCTTACTTTTAAACTGTACCACCACCTGCTACTTCTAAACGTGGTGCCCGAGCTGTAGTTGTGTTGCTTCATGTGATGTTGGCTGTGCACACGTGGCTGGTGTGTCTGGGATATGGGCTTCTCCAAAACATTGAGAGATGCAACGTGACCCAGCAAAGTGCTTTTACAGGAATTGCTTCCCTCCACCTCAATACAGCCTGATTTTTCACTTTGTTTTGTGAAGCTGTCCCTTGAACTACAGGCACTAATGTTGTTTTGTCAAAGCTTGAGAAGGAAGCTTTACAGCTGTTGAGTGCTGCGATTTAAATGGGGTATTTTCAATAAGCAGTGAAACAAGACAGCAAACTTGGTCATTTAGGGCCAAGGATTAGGAGCTGAAGCTTATTTTTCTGTGTACTGTCACCTTATGAACAGCACACTCTTGATAGCAAGACAGAATGAGATATACTATTAAAAATATAACTGTAGTTGTGTATTTTATTCTTTTTTAGAAATCAAGGGCATTTAGAATATTTTGAAGAGTTCAGTGACTAGTTTCAGAAAGTTGAACACCGTGTGTGTCTGCTATAAAGTACATGACAGTAGAATCTTAAATTATTTGTAGATTTGTTCAGGCTTCTAAATGCTACCTTTACCCTCTTAACCCAGGGCATGTAAAGCATTAATTTATTTTCTGTTTTTAGTTTCCTACAGCCTTTGAATTCAATGAGCAGTTCTTGATTACAATCCTGGATCACTTGTACAGCTGCCGGTTTGGTACCTTCCTGTATAACAGCGAGTCTCTTAGAGAGAAAGAGGTCAGTCAAACCAGGGAGTGTTTAATCATATTGCTGTCTTGGCTCTAGATGATTTCAAAAAGCTTTGGTCGTATTGTATTTGCTTATGTTCCTTGTATGACAATGGTTTTGAATTGCCTTTATTCTCATTATACAATAGTTGTGTGGTAAATCCATCTGTTTTGATAGCTTAAAGACTGTGCAGCCACTAAAGTACTGTCAAGCACTGGTTTTGGAATGTTTCTAATATTCCTTATTAGAATAATACACCTTCTGATGCTTTGAAGTAAATCAGAAGTGCGTTAATTTCAGTGTAATCATGGCTTCTATAATGGATTTCCTCGTTTTGTGCAAAGATTTACTGTTCTTATTTCAATTTTGTTTTAGAAAGTGACTGAGAAAACATTATCATTGTGGTCTTTGATAAACAGCGAAAAATCTAAATACACCAACCCTTTTTATACAAAGGAGCTAAACCGAGCACTCTACCCAGTAGCCAGCATGCGACACTTGGAGCTCTGGGTCAACTACTACATCAGGTGGAACCCAAGAATTCGGCAACAAGTAAGAAAATTCACTATAATGTACAAAATGCTTTTAGACTTTGGACATAGGATTTTGTGTCATAACTGACTTGTAGAATAATACCTGTAATCTGGGCTGGATTTTAGTAAAGAGGAAAAAGGTGAAAATAATTATTCAGTTTTTCTACTATTTGTTTTGACTGAACTCTTCTCAGAACACTGAGCTTATTTCACTGCTTAGTGTCAAGTCATCCTCAAGCTCTTTCTAGCCCCTTTTTCTGGGGACAGAACTGGGGAGAGCAATTTTTAAAGGGTATTTGATGCTACTAAAGGGTGAATGACAACACTTAGAAATAGGTCTTGCTGATCCCTGAAGAGTTAGGATATTAGCATCACAAAAATGCTTTGCATTTGCTTAGTCTTTCTGCTTTTTTTCTGGGAGAGTGTATGAAATCTTTTACAAATTAAGACGACCTACCTGGTCCTTTTTCTTTTGAAACTGCTATCTGTATTGATGGCTTATGGTAAGATTTATATTATTATATAACCTTGTTTTCAAAGTTACATAAAAAATTTGGTTTTATGTAACTTGATTTAACAGTTAACACTGTGACACCATTGGATGAAAGCTGTTATTGAAAATTGTACAAGTGGCAGCCCAGAATTATACAGATTGGAAGCCCAGAAAAGCTTTTATTGATTTACACATAGTCCAGTTCTGTGCTTCATTTTCACCATTTGGTATGTGGACACTGGATGTTTCTTAGAGTCTTGCTAGAAATTTCAGCAATGCAGCATGTAAAATAGTGTACAGAGACTGACTTGTCCTTCTTCATGAGTCGTAGAGTTTTGAGTAGGAGAAGATAGAGGAGCAATTTCTTTGACAGAAGCAGTCTTCACAATCCAGCCCCTGGAATGAATCAAGAGTTTTCAAGCAATAGACTTCCTTTTCCACAGCTGCTCTCCTGTATAATTTGCAATGTTTAAGAAGCTGCAAGAAAACCAGACAGTTTGCTCTATTTTCTTAGAAGTATCTTGCCAGTTTTAATACGAAGTTCTGAAGTTTTGAAGCTTTTGTTGCTTGCTGTGAAGGATGAGAGCATTTTGCAAAAGGTGAAGCTGAAGATTTATTTTAGAAAATGAAGGATTATAGGGCATGCAAATTAGCTGTAAGTCTACTTGAAAACGCGCTTTGCCATTATTCAGGAAAGATTTTTGGCAGGAGTTTTGTATTAGAAATGTAAACTCATGTGATAATCTTCTATGCTGCTTCTACTGGTCCCTCACTTCCACCATTTTTATATAAAAAATGCAAGTGTGTGTTTTCTACACACAAAATAAATGTTTTGACTTGACTTAAGCAGCTGACTAGTGGACATGTGGCCTGAACGAGTTTTTCAATGACCTTTCTTTGTGCCATTACTTAGAAGCATGTTCCCCATCAGATGTCAGTCTAATGAAGAGTCTGGTCTGTCACTAGCATCATCATTAACCTCATGTCTCTAATCATCTTAGTAACTACATTCAACCACTGATCCACATTCCACAGTTCATCGCTGTGCTCATCTGGGGTGCGTGGGGAGCGGTGCACAGAAGCACGTTGGTTCTGCTGGTTTTGAACAGATGCAGTGTCCATGTTTGCTTCTGAAACTGCACTGCTAACAGCGTTTAATTACAGGCAGCTAACTGTGAAACAGCAGCAACTTCTCCTCTGGTATATAGAGCTGAAGGCAACTTCCAGCTCCTTATCTGCCTTGGACATTTGAAATCCTTCTTTTCCATTTGTTTCATGATTCTATCTGAAAAACAAAGCTAAATTTAAAATTGAAACAGTCAGGATGCTCTTTCTGTGAGTAATCTCTTGAAAGCTTGGGCAATTGATTTTAAACATGTTCAGGTTTGCTTGGAGAGTCATTAACAAAGCTTTGTGTTTATTGCCCTTGTTTGTTTACACAAAGTTGCAAACTTACTATTAAAAGCTGAAGTAAACTTCAGATTAAGTAACTTCCCCAGCGATGAAGACATGGATTTCATCTTGGTCTGATCAGTGGAGCTAAAATAGTTGGTCTGGCTAAACACTGTTTTTAAGGAAATAGTTGAGACATTGGACCTCTTGAATCTAAAGCCTTTTAGTAAGTCAAGAAGATAAAACTTTGAACAAGGTATTCAAAACCTACTCAACATCACACAGTATTAGATAATAATAAAATCCAGGCACTGCTGGCTGATTTTATTGAGGTGGGAAGAACTGTTTTGTGTAAAGATCTTTTGTGTAAAGATCTTCTTTGGATGGAAACAACTGGAAGGCAGAGGACTCTGGCGTTTTAGAAATAAATATTGTTGTTTAGCTACACCTTGTTACATATGTTGGGAACTACAAATACTGAGTAGTGCCAGGAAAACACAAATAGTACAGCAGCCTAACTGTATAAAAGTAGTTGGTCTGAAGTGATAAGACTAATACAGATCTCTTTCTAGCAGCCAAATCCAGTGGAGCAGCGTTACATGGAGCTCCTTGCGTTACGTGATGATTATATAAGGAGACTTGAAGAACTACAGATCACAAATAATTCTAAGATACCCAATTCATCAGCCTCATCAGCATCTCCTTCACAAATGATGTCCCAAGTACAAACACATTTTTGAAGAAAACAGCTTCGTTCTATACTGTATTAATAGCAAGTGGTGCTTAACATAGATCTATAGCATAAAGAGGAATATTTTAATGCCTTATGTTAGACTGTCCTAACACGAATTATTTTAGACTGCCTTCATTTGAGGAGGACCTGAAAACAAACAAAAGCAACTCTTCAATTATGTGCCTTTCAGAACCTGTGGACTGGGAGCATTATTAATCAACGTCTAGTTATGGAGGGCTTTAAGAGTTACGTTGAAAAGTCTGGTACAATTGGAATTAGGTTGATTTATTGTTTTCATAAGAATGCTTTAATTTATTACATTGTAGGTTGTGTTCCTGTAAGGAAATGCATTCTCAGTCTCACATGTCGTGAATAAACACATTAATGGCAATAGGAATATTCACATTGTGTAAAATTAGGTATGTGTATATTCCTGGTAGGAATACATTTGTGGAGTTCATGAGAGAAAATAAATTCTGATGTAAGATTTCAGAGAAAAGTGGTGAAATTTTCTGGTTACCTGAGACTTCCAAATTTTCCTTTTTTGAAATAAACACATGGAAGGGATTTCACTGATATGCTTCTAATTAAGAACTTCAGATAGCTCAGTAGATATCAAAATTTAAATCTATTTTTAATTGTAAATTGATTTATTTTTTTAAAAAACAAATTACAGTTGTACTGGATTCTGAGAAGTCCTGTTCTGGCTAACTGTGCAGCACTAAAGTATATTATAGATGATCACTGTTGGTGATATTTGTTCTTTGGATTAATACAGAATAAAATTATTCTAAAGAAATGTTAGAGAATTAAACAAACCAACAGAAAGATTGCTTAAATATCCAGAAATTGACATAGTATTAAAAGCTTGTGTTCGTCTTCTGAAAGTAAATGTGCCTGTTTAAAAGAGCTCTTATACCAAAGTAGGCAAAAAAAATTCAGTTATAAATATGGTTGAAAACTTGTACATTTATAGCTTACTGTTTAACTTTTGTTCAACAAATTTATTCTGAAGTATTTAAGGGACTTAAGGTTACAAGATTTGCATATAGCATGTGCACTTATGATTAATCCCAGTGAATTCTAGTTTCAGCCCTTCATTTCAGAGGCTGCTTGTAAACCTTCCATTTGTTCCTTTTGGTATCTTTTAAAGAGTTGAAAGCACTTCTTATGACAGCACAAACCTTGTGACTTGATATTTAATTACAATTTTGCATGTTCTCAGAAGTTTAATGACAGGCAATCCAGGAAATATTGCAATTCAGAATCTGTAGAGGACTCTATCTAATATGGTTATTTTAAGAGAGATATTTTGATGCTTGAGGCTTCTGTCATTGTAAATTATTGTACATGTGGTGAGTTTTGATCTGCGGGATATAATAGGATTATATATAAATTAAGGTTTTGTGTAAGTATATATAATATAGTTTATTAGAGATGCTGCAAGTTTATAAAGTGTACATATTTTACATATGAAAACTGAATTTAAAGCTGTAGTTCCTTAAAATAAGTCAAGGTTTAGAGGACATCTGAATATTTTTAAAACAGTATTTTTTCAAAGGAATAAAAGTATACCGCCTCTTGGTTTGATTCAGTATATACACTGAATTGCACTATTTTTTCAGGGAAGCTCAGAGCATACTGCATGTGTGTTCTAAATATACGTTATTTATATGACTTATTTTTGTCCTCTAAATTTCATTCTCCCGTCAGTGTTCTTCGGTATGTGTTTCCAAAATAACAACATTGTCCCAAAATCTTGACTTGTTGCAGTAAATAAGATGCATCCCATCAGGTAAATGAAGAAGGATACTCAGTTGTTCATTATATACTTTACATTTTGGAATCTATGCATACTCTGGTATATTTGCCTTCTACTTACTTGTGGTTATATAAAAAAAAACCAAACTGGTTTTATTAGAATATATCAAGCTTCTGTGTTTTGAGTTGAATGCATTGATGACATCTGAGTGGGGTGGAGAAGTTCAGAAAATCTAATCGTTTTTACTGTGTAAACACTACTTGATAACCTGTTGCATCTGGGAAAGCATAACAGAAAAGGGGCTTTCTGCACTTACTTCACTGCATATATACCATTCTCCATGTTACTGGTTCAGTGGCGCTTCAGTCTTTGAAGCTCTCTAACAGCTCTCTGCAGGCTTGGATTGCTTTCAAGTGAACTGGTAACATCCTTGTTTTGATTCTATTTTTACAGGTAAATGTTTAGGGATGTTTTTAATCCAACACTTTTCGGAAAATGCTACTTTCCAGTTGTGCATGTAGGCATTCAAATTGATGAAAGCTGCCAGAAAGCTTTTCCCCTTTCCTCCAACGCATGCTTTGGGCTGCCCTCCTGCCCTGCTGCAGGCCCAGCAGCTGCCCCCAGCTAGGTCCCTGCCCTCATGTAGCTGCCACAGCAGCACCAGGCCCGGGCTGGCTCTCTGGGGCTGTAAAAGCAGGGCTGGGCTGTGAGCATCCCCAACTATCACCCCCCAATATCCATTATGAAATACTCATCTATTTCCCTTTCTATATTCTAACTTCAATTGCCCTGAGGTGATAACCTACTTGTGGTGCTGGGCCTCGGGTGCTTGTTTGGGAAGTGTATTTGTTGAATGCCGCCTTTATTTGCTCACGCCTTGTCCCCCCCCAGCATCGCCGTTATGGGTGTACCCCAGAAGTTATTTGCATACTACCTCCTTTTGACGTATGTCTAACCTCTGCCTTGAGTTCGGTTTCTTGTGTCCCACCCAGCGTTTTGTGTCGTGCTTGAGGTTCTTACCCCGGAGCGGCGCTCTCCTCCCGCCCTCCCTGGAGCTTGGCAAGCGGCTTCGGCGAGGGGGCAGCTTAACCTCCCTCGGCCGTGTTCGCGCGCGGAGGGGAGAACAATAAAGGTGTCGCTTTTAAACCCTTCGCCTCTGCCCTGTCTTTCCGCGGGCCCTGCCCCCCTCGGCCGCCGCCCGGGCCGGCCGCCGCCCGGGCCGTCCCCCGCCGCGCGGGGCCGCTGCAGGCGCTCGCGGCGGCGCGGAGGCCTGTGGGTAAGCCCCGCCGCCAGGTGACAGCTCTCGGCCGCCGCCGGGGCCCCAGCGGGCCGGGCCGAGGCGGCAGGGCCGCGCCGGGCCGGTGGGGTCGCCGCGGAGGGGCGGGGGGTGCCGCCATCCCGGCGGCGCAGCAAGTCCCACCGACGGCCGGAAACATGGAGCGGGCGGCGGCGGCTGCCGGGCCGGCGATGGAGGGCGGCGGCGTGAGCCGGCGAACCGTGCGGGCGGGGGGCCCTACGGCGGCTGGAGCAGGGTCGCGACAGGCCAGTACGGAGACGCTGGACAGGTGAGCGGGGCCGGCGGAGAAGGGCGCATCCGCGGGGCGGGGGATAGGGGGGGCGGTGGCGGCGGGAGAGGGGGCTCCGCTTCCCGCGCTCGGCGGGGCGGGGTGCCGCGGCCTGACCTTCCCGCGGGGCCGGGTGGCGTGAGGCGGCGGCGGGCGCCCCTCGGCCCCTGCCTCGGCGGAGCGCGGCCCCCTGGCCTCGGGGCGGCCTCCCCGCCGCCGGCCCGCGCCCCGAAACCGGCGCGGAGACGGAAGCGGTGCCGCGGCGTGGAGCCCAGCCCAGGCAGGGTAACTCGGGCCGGGGGGAGCTTTCCGCAGCCGCGCAGGCTGCCGGCAGATTTTCCTCGGCGAGGGAGCCGGCAGTTGTCAAAAGTTTCCTGCTTGCGGTTATCTTTCGCCATGAACGTCATCGCTTTTGCGGGGACTGAGGCTGCCGGCGGGAGTTTGGCCGGGGCTTTTTGGGGCAGCGCATAGCTTTCCTCTTCGTGAGACCGTTCTCAGATTGAAGTCTGTATTCCTGATTGGTTGTTGGGGGTTGGGTTTTTCTTTTCCACGCAAGGAAGCGTAGCTGCCCCAAGGCAGTACTGTGTGCCCCCCCCTCCCCCGCCATCGCAGTAGCTATCTTTTGGGGTGCGTGAAGGCCGTGTGTCTGGGCAGGAGGTGCTCGGCCGGCTGCGGGTTACCTGGGGGGACGAAGGAGCTGGACGCCAGCGGTTACCGCACCCCGTGCAGCAGCTGCTGGCAGGGCAGTTCCTTCCTGAGAAGTTTCCAGCTGGAGTCAGACTTAAGAGATCGATTCAAAAATCCTCAAACAAGGAGCAGGAACTAAGAGAAATCTCATCCAGATGGAAAATGAAGAAAAAAAAGACTGTATTTAAAAATCAGTGCCAAGCTCCAATCTCCTTCTCTCTTCTGTTAGAAGCCTGGAGTTTTACATTGTTCTAATGAAGGTAGAAATCAAACATCCATTTTCTATCACCAAAACTTAGATCATTGCATTCCTAATTAATGCACGTCAAGACTAGGTTGGATGGGGCTTTGGGCACCCTGGGCTAGTGGGGCATGTCCCTGCCCATGGCAGGGGGGTGGAACTAGGTGATCTTTGAAGTCCCTTCCAACCCAAACCAGTCTGTGATGCTATGATTCTCTAATATTCATATTTTTTCTACTACTCTTTTCCTACCCTGGAAAAGTTGTCATGTCGTGTCCATTTGTCTGTCTTTATTTGCCAGTATGGTTGTACCAGGCTATGCTAATGTGCATGACCTCAGAGGATACAAAAGGAAAAGACATGTATTGGTGTGCGACCTACTTGAGTGATGGTGATAGGTGACATCGGTGTGATCAGCATCCTGTGGTATACTGATGCATCCTCAGGCACTGATTGTAGGAGGCAGACCAGCATTCACATTTGTTTTCCTGCTGGCATTAGGTTTGTTGATGTAATGATTCCCAATGAAGTTAAGCCATAGAAAAATAAACCCTTTTCTTAATTCACAAGTAAGTGTGTATTTGGAAACAAACTTAGGCAAAACCTGAAGAGATGTACTAGAAATTAAGAGGTGTGAGAAAAGGAGAAATACCTGAGGTGAGAAAAGGATGACTCTGGGGTTTAGCTCACACAGTCTTTTGCGAAACTTAAGCAAAAAGTTTCACTGGACTCGAGTTCAGATTAACTTGAGAGTTACTGTTGGTGTTCAAGCAGGAATATCATAGATGTGTTTCAGTTGCAAACTGACATTTTGTGATCTAGGACTGTGTAGAATTTTGCAGGTGGGGAGAAAGCTACTCAAGCTTATCAGAAGAGTACTGATAGAGCTTTCATTCCAATTGTGAAGTTGTTGCAGGCATCTTCACCTTATGTCTACCTATCTTAGCAGAGTTAATGTAGAAGACCTCTAGCTAAGTAGTACTTTATCCTGTCCTTTTAATGTCCAAGTTGTGGGGCAAATTTACTTTATTAATGTGTTCTAAAAATTAATTAAAAATTTCTTCCTGTATTTGACCTCAGAATAAGCATTAAATCTGTAAAGTGCTCAACTAAACTGTTTGAAGAGAGGGCAGTTATCTAAGGCATCAGCTGAGGCTGCTGTGGCACTTGGGAAGCGGTTCCCTCTGGCATTCCCAGTTTTTCCCCAGATTCTGGCTTGTTTTGGAGCAGACCTAGTGCACTTCAAAGTGGCTGACAACAGACTGTAATTCCTCCTCCCTCTCAACACTGTGTTATTTGTAAGCAGCACCAATTCAGGCGGCTGTTCTCAAGACACATCATTTGGGATTTGGAGCTATCCTGCTGTTCAGTGGCTTTGTCTTTGGGGATCTTATAAACACCCTACGCTGCATAATTCCTTGCTGGGGCATGGGAAGGCCCGTCCTGAAGGTGATTATTTGGAGATTATTTTATGGTTAGGAAAAACATAAAGTTACCCTTTAGAAAACATGTGTTTTCTACATTTAACATTAATAGAAATATAACGCTAGCATAGTTTAAGTTTTTAAATGCTAGCATAGAATAATTTCATTTTAAAGATTTACCTAATAATCTGGAAATCATAATAAGAAGAAAGTTTAAGGGTTTCTCTATTAGCTGACCAAATACATTCTGTGGTTGGCATCAAGAAAAAAATATATGTGACTGATGAAAAAAAATTGCACTGGCAAAGGAAACCAACATTTTTATAAGCTCCTAGGACCCTAAGCTTGCTTTTAACCCCCTGACAGCTCTACATCTCTGATAAGCTCTAGTAATATTCTTTTCCCTAATTTGATCAGCAAAATAATTGTGTGTTGCCCACCAAGTCATTATTATGATGTTCATGATCATTTATGGTCTTGTTTTCTGAATATGCTCAGTTTCCATGCTATTCATAGAATCATAGAATGGCATGGGTTGGAAGGGACCCCAAGGATCACAGAGCTCCAACCCCCCTGCCACAGGCAGGGCCACCAACCTCAGGCCTGGATCTACACTAGGTTGCCCAGGGCCCCATCCAACCTGACCTTGAACACTTCCAGGGACGGGACATCCACCACCTCTCTGGGCAGCCTGTTCCAGTCCCTCACCACTCTCAATATATATTTTTAATTCCTGCCAAATAATTTAAAATATTCTGTTTTTGTAGCCCGACTGGATCCCACGTGGAATGGTGTAAACAGCTGATAGCTGCAACCATTTCTAGTCAGATTTCAGGGTCTGTCCCATCAGAAGGTGTGTCCAGAGACTACCGGGTAAGTGACTTGAGGAATTCATTCATTTGTTTAAGATAAAAGAGTGAATGATGAGGAAAGTTCTTGCTACTTTGATTATCAGGTGGTAAGTACTTAAGTGATGGCTGAGTGTTTCAGAACTAGCAACATCTCATTATGCGTAGGAGTCTTTTGAATCTGCTTTGTGTTTTCCTCCATATTCAGAATAGTGGCACTGAATAGTCTGCAGGGTAAAAATTACAGGAGAGGTGAAAGGAAAATTAAAAGTTAATGTTTCGAATAAAAAGCCAGAAGTGACTTGTCTTTTCTTTTGATTACCATGTTTAAAAAAAAAAAAGGTAAAGTAGATGAATAGTTACAGGTTGGAATTGTTTCCAGTGTGTGTCATTCAGAGTATGGAACTGAGCTGTTCAGATTTCACAAAAAAATAAGCACATAAGTCTCCATTACCTGCAAAGGTTATTATTTTTTCATGGGGCTTCACCAGAGACAGGGACTTCAACATCAGACAAGCAGACAAACAAACAAATCAACTTTTTCATTCCCTCCCAGCAACATTTTTGTCACTAAGGTAGTGATTGCACTGTATGGTTTACCTGATAGGTACCGTTGGGCCTTTTTACCTCTATTTTTTCATGCTCGTTTGCTGTTTCCTGCACACCACCAGCCAGCTGAACTATCTAGAGTGAAGCATGGGCAGTTCTCCTCTGACAAATTGACAATGTCAGCTGTGTTTCAAGTCCCATTAGGAAACCCAGGCTGTTACAGTGTAGATCCCTTTTTATTCCCAGGTTTGAAACAGTTTCATGGTCTTCATGCAAACCTGCCAAATGAAGGTTTTATCTTGTTTTGTTTTTAACTAGATTTCAAATTATTTTCTAATATGCTCTGTGATTAAAAAGATTGTTGTCCAGAAACAGTGTATTTTAAATTCTGTGACAGGCCAGGTTCAGCCCAAGCCTGAAGATGACTCCACAGAATCCTTTTGACTGTATAGTCTACTTAAAAATTCACCTCACGGAGTTTCACACTACTGGCACAGTCAGCAACTTAGATTCTTCCATGCTATGGCAGCTGCACTGCAGATGCTTTCTTCTGGTCAAGGCTAACACCTCTGATAAAACATTGGGGGAAGCCTTGCGTTACAGCTGTCGGTGTTGCACTTGCCCTGTAGATCAAGGACTTCATTTTAGTAAAATCTGAGTGTGTAACCTTGGTGTTCAGTTTATCTGAGTTAGAACACATTCCTCTGGAATAAGGAACACTTTTTAATTCTCTCTGTACCAAACTTTTCTTGGATATTATTTAACAGGAATATTTTTTTAAGGCCGAATTAAAGTTAAGCTTCGTTCTTTGTTTCTTAGAAATGAAAGAAAAAAAAGATAAGCCTGGTGGCTCTCAGAATTTTTGTTTATAAATTGTGCTTGGCATCACTGCATTGCTGTGAATTGAAATCCCATGTTCATGATGGGAAATCCCATCATGGAACCTTTTCATCCTAGCACATGTTTAGTTTTCTTCAGGACTGGTGTTGTGTGCAGTGATGTCTCTGCTTTAGGAGGGTGTTTCCTTAGCACTTAGCTTCTGCAGGACTCACTGGTACCATTAGCTGTTGAGTCAGTGCCACTAATGGGCTGGGTTTATTCATCATTACTGTGCAACTCAGAAGGAAAAATAAAGCCCATTTATAACTTAATTTTTCTTTGAGATATTTTTCCCTTTTGATGCCCGCTGGTCGCTTTTCTGGGTCTTTGTTACCTTTGGTTGCCTCAAATTGCTGTGTTTAGAGACTCCTTTCAACAACTGCTCAGCAACCTCAGGTCGGGCCAGATGTGTGTGTGCTTTTGGAACTAGTCAGTTCTGCTGGATTTACCAGGAAATCACTGCTTTATTCTTCCTTTCACTTTTTTTTTTTAATGTTTCAATCAGTATGTTTGTAGGGACAGGTAAATATATCAGTTCTTTACCTAATGGTGTTACTCATGTTACTCTGTGTAACTTATGTGCCAGCCTGTAGTTCAGGGAACAAGGGAATCAAACAGGAGCAAAGGGGGTGCAATTGAAATGATCAGAACTGGAGAGCACTGAGCCAGTTCTTGCTTGCTAAACCCTCCAGCAACATGATCTGGCTCTGAGTTTGAACTCTGCTGTGTACCTCTTCTCTGAGACACTCTCTGCCTGCAGAGTGCTCCGAATGAGAGGCTCGTTTATATGAAGATGGCTTATTGCAGCTGAATATAGACACCTTTGGCGATGATTTCAGAGGTGTCGCTAACCTTGTTTTGCTGTTTGAATCTAAAGGATACGGTGGTTATGCTTCATGCCTGTTACTGCAGGCTTACTGTCTTCCACCTGCAAGGATTACCAGGCTCTTTCTTCTATTTTCACAATAGCACATTGTAACTGGATAAAGGGGTGATTAGGAATGAAGGTTTCAAAAGAGCTTGGCATTTGATTCATGGCTAAAATGAAGATTGTTTTTGGAGCAAAACAGCTCTGCAAATGAGAACTGCTAGATCTGTATAGTTTAGTTTTGCACTTTAAGAATCCATCTTTGATTAAAATGTTTGGAAGTAGAGGTCTTCTGAAAGTCTGATGAAGATATAATATTTTTAGCAAATCGAAATGTGTGTGTTTTGTTGGATAACTTTTCATATTTTAACTAACAGGTGTACAGGAGGCCTGTTATACGGGTAAGATTACCTTTGGCTAGCAGTAAAACGGCCTCCTACCTGTTTGTCTTCTGTGCTGTGTGAGATCTTGGTGTGTCAAGCATTCTTTACTTCATTAATGGTTTTTATGAACCAGTCACACCATTTTGCTATGCGGTGCAACAGCTTCTTTGTCTCAGAAATGCTTTATATACATTACAATGTTTTCGTGAGCAGTAAAAGTCAATGTGTGAGAGAGCAGTATTTTTAAATTATGTTATGAACGTGCAATACTAACTTGAGTGTTATTACATTAATTTTGACAAAACAGATGCTTGCAACTGGGGCTTACATGCTTTGGACTACAGAGTACTGTATTAGCAGCTCTAACGTGTTCTATATGCTAAGGAATATTAGCAGTGAAAGCGTTATGTCTTTGTCTATCCTATTTAAATAAGATACCAATTCATGCTTGCCTTTGTCCATGTTTTACTTTAATTGTTACCACCCTGTCGCAGGATGGAAAGTGAGGTTTGAAGTTGGACACTAGTGCAATGACCTGCATCTTTTTAATGATAATTTTGAGACTAGGTCTCTCCCGTTGTTCGTTGGAAGTGTAAAAAAAGCATGCCTTGTTGTCTTTCCCCTCTCTCTTATTAACATTTATGGAGTGAGAAACGATCTGGATAGTGTTCTGACATTGTTCATGAAATGTGTCTAACACTTTTATTCAAACAAAGACCTCTTGTTCAGGCTCAAAGCAAGAGATGCAGTCTGAATGATTTCTTTTTCTTAGCTGTTGTTTACATATTTGAAAACAATGTGTTTAGTCCAGTCATACAAATCCACAAGTTGTTTCTGTTGGGTTTTTTTTTAAATACATAGCTCTTGAAATAATTGGTCTGGTTTGAGTAACAAAAATTGATTGGTTTTGTTCAGTTTTTCATAGTTGTTTGTAGAGGCTTTGATCTTTGAGTGATCTGCTGTGCTTCTCCCTCTTCCATTTATTTCAAATCTTTTGGAGTATTTGCTGGTTATCCTTCTAGCTTTCTTCCAGAGATCACAATATTACTTAGCTTTAATTTCAGAAACAACATTTTTATGGCCTGAAATCTAAGTAATTTCTATTTAATAGGATTCCACCAATACAGAAATGTTAGGAGTCCTTTGTGATTTGAAAGGAGTTTCTAATTAATTATAACTTTTTAACTCTTGTAGAGTTCAAATTATCTGAATATATCTGAAGTCCTTCTTCTAAGCTTTTCTCCCTTTTTGAGGGTTCTGTAGAAATACTGTAAAAAGAAAAATTGACTTTAGCAAACAGTTGTGAATGTCGACTGAAGCTGGTTGTACAGTCTGACAAGTGAGTTCTTTGCATGTGAAGTGGGAGTAATAGACTGCCAGGAACACAGCTTCTCCCCAGTTGATAAGGAAAGAAGATAGAGGAGCAATTTTGGCTGAATGTATTAAAACAATTACTTCATATGACCCTGTGATATTTGTGCTTCTCTCTGGAGTGCAGAAGGACCTTATGTTTATTAAAGACATTCAATTAATATTTCAGGATTTGCTGCTAATATGATGCAAAATAAATTAACATAAAAATGTGGATAGTTTGCGTATTTTCCTCTGAGGAGTAATTTTAGGTTCTGTAAAATTACTGACTAGGTTTCCAGCAACCACACAGAAGATGCTGGAAAAAATATGTGAAACCATATAAAATTTTTTAAAAGGGAACTTATTTTAGTTAAAACAAAGTTCAGTTAAAACATGTCTTACACAGGAAAGCGTTTTTTAAATTGTCTAGATGCTTCTATTTGATGTCGACCTGTTTTTCCCTTAAAAAGATTGCATGTTTTCCTCTGATGCTGCCATTGCAAAGCTGTACTCAGTTTCTTCTATTGATAAGCATGTGGCATACTTTGAATTAATTTTCTTCACTGTAAGGTCATTTGTCTTAAAAAGACAGTACATACTTTTATGTTCTTATCTACCAGAGCTGGCTCTCTTGTGAGAAGAGGGAGTATATTTTTCATTTTGTGTCGTGCCAAATAACATGAAAGGGATAGTGCTAATAGCTTGAATTCTTTTCTGTGGAAAACAGTTGGTGCCAGGAGTGGAAGATTTTGAATAGCTAAACTGGAGTTAAAGTATATTCTGTCTTTTTAAAGGAAAAAAGAAAGAAAAAAGGGGAAAAAAAAAAAGGAAAAGATTCTGTCCTTTCACCTGTTGTCTGCATGTTTTTTCCTGTTACTTCTCTCTTGCCCTACTGCTGCCTCATGCAATGCAGGAGATTCAGGATGGACACAATGGCTATCATTCTGAAGCAGAACCTGATCAGGTGGCAAGTTTTACTCATCTTTCATTCATTAACTGTGTAGCAAGGTACTATATATTGGCACTTGTACAGTACATGGCAATCTTAAATTGCTCATGCGAGAGAGTCCATCGAAAGCGTTCAGTGTGTTAACTGGTTGTGCACTAGGCAGGGGGTTTGCATAATGTGTAATGCTACACAAGCCCCTACCTGACAGCACATCCATCCTTCCAAGGTTGTAAGTATTAGCTAATCCCCTATGCACCATCTTCTTTTGTGATTGGGTGCTGATTACAAAACTCTGCTAGTTTCCAAGAAAATCTGAAGCCAGAGATCAATTTAAGTATCTCTAGAAATGATTTGGGTGGTTTGTTTGGAGGCACACAGATCCTACCAGTTATTTGGATGTAGATCAGAGCTGTAATACAAGAGAAGAGTAATTTGTTTGCTGTTACACAGCCCAGTCTCACTTCAGGTTATAAAGAAATGAAACCTTAGTATCTCATCATGTTGACCCCAGAGAGATTCCTTTCTTACATGGGCTTTAAAAGTCCCACAAACCCTTTTATTCCTAATTAAAATCTTTAGTGCATTGTAAATTTTAGCTGCCAGTGAAGGACCCAAAGGGTCAATCTTGTATCATTCAGGAATTAAACCATTTACCTAAAGGAAAATTTATGGAACTATCCCTTATTTTTAAAGTGCTAATTGTTCTGCTATATTTCATTATTGCTTCGTTCTTAATCTGACCTTCTGGATCCAAAATTCATATAAGGGACCCCTTCCATAACCTGTGGCACTCTCAGTAGGGTACTGACTGAAACAGCATCACTTCTGACTTCTTGCTACCAAATGTACCAAGTTAAAATGTTAAATAAAGAAAACTTCTGCCAGATAAATCTCTCAGGTGAATATACTCAAATATTAAATAAACAACACTAAGAATAGAAAAAAAAACCCCACAATAAGAGCTTTAGAATGTTCTGAAGTAGGTAACTTACCCAAAATAATACCTGCATTTAGCAAAAAACCTAACAAATTATTAATTACAAATTTGGGCTGATCTTACTGTTCATATTTTTGTATGCTGTATGTAGCTAGCATGTGAAACTAATTGTTGCATAAATGCTTTATTACTAACATATTACTAACATGTATGTCTGTGTAATATTTATAATACAAAGTTTTGTGCTTGGGGATATTTTTTAATAGGATACTGTTGAATAATACAGTTGTGCCTTGTAAAAAAAAAAATTGCCACACTTCTTGTGTTCCGGTAATCTGGTAGTAAAAGCACTTTGTATCAAAATGTATCGATGTAGTACAGATGGAAAGTGAGATTTACTCTTGGTTTTGGATTCGTGCCAGGCGCTGAGAGACGGGAACAAACTAGCACAGATGGAAGAGGCTCCACTTTTTCCTGGAGAATCAATCAAAGTTATTGGTAAGCATACCATTGAGTGCTACACTGAATACTATTAAATCACTAGTTTACTTATTTAAAAAAACAGAATATAATTGCCTTTTGATTTTGGCTGTTTTAATTCAGTACCACTTTAGACTAGCTGATTTGATGTGGATTTCTTTTCTTTGCCGTTGAAACCTAAATGTAGGCCCAAAAGAGAAATTAGTTCCAGAGGATGACTTGTTCTATATTGATACGTAATTTTTTTCAAGGGTTAGTTTATTTCATATAGGCATATGGGTTGTTTTTCTGCTTGAGGGTGTCAGAGTTACTTCATAGATTCAAAAGCTTCAAAATTGTGATATTACAAAGAAGATGAAGTTATAGAAAACTTAGTTTCCAGTTCTTAATGAGGCTTATTTCACTTTGGCCTGTGATGGCAAGCTCTGTGTTAGCTGTACAGTACTGGGCTAGAAAAGAATACAAGCTCTTTCAAATACAAATGAAAATGAAGATATGGGCATATAACTGAATTACTGCATACACAGGTGATGCATATGCATCAGTTGTTGCACTTTGCATGTCCAGAGGTGAGTGCAGGTGCTTTACACCTCAGGGCAAGGACAGCTAAGGGTACCAGCAGCGTGCTTTGTTACCTGCCTGACCCCACTGCAGCCCATGCTAGCGGAGCCCAGCCCCAGTTGCTCAGTAATTGCTGGGCAGCAGTGGGACTGAGGAATTTATTTAGTTTTTGAGATAAAGACAGCTCTATCTGTCTTTACAGCATCTGAAGAGTAGGCTTTCCTGTAGAGGTCATGCATCAAAGTCTTATGGAACTGCAAAAATCTTGTTGTTTTTAAATGGAAGTAGCTCTTTATGGAACAAATGTCTGTAGTAGTCTGTAATATTAAAACAAAGATTTAACTGGTCTGTTTTCCAGCTAAAGATGTTATGTATATCTGTCCATTTATGGGAGCAGTCAGCGGTACACTAACAGTGACGGACTTCAGAATGTATATCAAAAGCGTTGAAAGGGTAAGACCGCTGTCTCTCTGCGTAGTTCTTCAGGTGGGAGTGTGGCTGGAAAGGTGGGAGTGCTTCAGGTGGGAGTGTGGCTGGAAAGGTGGGAGTGCTTCAGGTGGGACTGTGGCTGGATGTTCAGAAAGGGACAAATTTCCTGTCAGTGAAGTGTCATGTTCCACAGCAACTTATTAAACAGCAATTACAGCTGACATACATGAATAGTACTAGTTTGCACTCCTCCTAATATAACAACATTAATTTGTTTTATATACAAATTTCAGGATCCACCTTTTGTTGTTGATGTTCCCCTTGGAGTCATAAGTAGAGTTGAAAAAATTGGAGTACAGAGCCACGGAGAAAACTCATGCGGTATAGAAATAGTTTGCAAGGTATGGCATGGCAGTTATTCCTATTAAAGTATTTTAATTTCATTTTTCTGTAAGAGGAATCTGCATGCACAAGTGCTGGTTTTCTGTCTCATCAGTTCCCTGTATTTAAATTGTGCTTCATTTAGATATTTCAATTCCTCTTATGATGCTTGCAGTATTAAACACTTCTGCCTTTTGTCCCAGGAGTGAATTCAAAGGAAAGATGGCTATTTTTATGGTATCTAGCTACTCTAATGATGATCCTAGTCATCTGATATGAACACTTAGAGAACTCTGTTCTAATGTGGGTTAGGTGATGTCAGTGGCTTAGTGCTACATCTACGTCTTCAGTCAATCAAATGTCTTATAATGGCTTTTTTTTGGGGGGTTAATTTATCATAGATTAAAATGGTGTGACTTGCTTTTGGCAGGATATGAGAAACTTGCGGCTGGCCTACAAAAAGGAAGAGCAGAACAGATTGGAGATTTTTGAAAACCTGGTAACACGAGCATTTCCTGTTTCTAATGGGCTGGTAAGTCCTAAGATGGAGAGGAGGCTGTCCCAGGCTCCTTTCTTTTTGGAAAGCATAGGTGGGGAAATACAAGGGCTGTATAACAAACATTGAAATGTGGATTCATAGAATCTGTTACAGAGCATGCACACTACTCTGCCCATGCTACATTTGTTTCATTAATTCCTAAAACATGATGCTATGTCCCACTCTCAGTGAAGTTAGTTAATTTGTACATAACCATTGAGATGTAATTTGCCTAATGTTGCTGATTAAAAATATGTATGTACTGACTCTTATTTTCTGAAGTAGATAACTCAGTCTAGAAGTTCTGTCTGAAACAACAAATAGGTACAATTAGGCTTATTATCAGTTAGCTGCAGAATGTGATTTCATTTGCCTAAATGGGTGAGGGACTTTTTGGGAGGTAGGAGACCAATCCTGGGTTTGCCTTTGATGTATTGTATGATCACAGACAAGTAACTTCAACTCTCTCTGACCGTTTCCTGTCCTGATTTTGTTCATTATATAGCCTGTACGTAAAGGAGGAAAAACTGTCTTTCCTTTTCTCTCTAGCAGAGTGTTGTCCAGTCTTGACTGAAGGTTTTATATCTGCTGTTAAAGAGTTTTAGAAGTGTTACATTTGATATTACAGGGTTCACTGTTTTGGACCTTCCTGCGCGTACAGCTCATTGGACAGTAATTTATACCTTTGCTTGGTTTTCTTTAGCCTCTTTTTGCATTCAGCTATAAAGAGAAGTTTGCTGTTAATGGCTGGAAAGTGTACGATCCAATGGCAGAATATAAGAGGCAGGTAAGTTACAGAATTATTTGGTTGGTTCCCCCCTCCTTCTCCCGCCAGTTCTCCCAGAGCCATTTAAACAAGAAAAAAAATACTAAAGAAAACTCCAATTTCAGCACTGGCTACATACAGAGACTGTCTAGATCTCATGTTTAGATAACAAGTGCAAGCAGCTTGACTTTGAGAGTGTTGAGCATCTGCTAAAGTTGATGGAGATAATAGGTGCTGAGTACCTGGGCAAATAGATCTGTCTTAACATGCATTCTTAAATCTACGTTTCCCAAGTGCAGTTTCTAGAAAATACAGGTGTTATAAAAATTTGGGTTTGAATAAGCAGTGCTGAACAGAAGAGTAACCATAGTTTGTTGTTGTAAATCTATAGCTTCTTAGTTGCAGAAGTATTTTTGTTTCATTATCTTTTATCATCTTATTTATTTTATTCTTCAGATCACTTTTAACCTGAGTGAGCAGCCTGTTTAAATGGTTATTTCGCGTATCAGTTTTAAAGATAATAAATAGGAAAGACTTTCAGTTTGTTGGCTTATAGTTTTATAAGAAGACCTGAAGGTTATAGCTTATTTAAAAGAAAAAATATAGGTACACATTAAAGAAAAAAAAAGTAGCATAAAAGATTTTTCAGCTTCCTAAACTCAAATATGTAAATGTCTAATCTGAAAAATCCAAAAATGTTTTGTTTCCATACAGGGCTTGCCCAACGAGAGTTGGAAAATATCCAAGATTAACAGCACCTATGAGCTTTGTGATACATATCCTGCTGTTCTTGTTGTGCCAACGAGTGTAAAGGATGATGACCTCTCAAAAGTGGCAGCATTTAGAGCAAAAGGCAGAGTTCCGGTAAGCGAAACTTTTACAAGGAGATATAAATGCTCTACAAATTTGTAGCTTATAAGAAATTATCAGCGTTGTTCTAGGCTTTATTTTTCTTTTTTTTTTTTTTTAAAAAAAAGGCTTCCTTCCTTAAAGGGGGAGCAAAAAAGGGAAAATTAGGCTTGATGGTTTCCAAACCAAAGAGAGCAACCCAAACGTGAGTCTAATTGCTTGGTTATTGCACTGTGTAATAAACTTTGTTTGGAGTTAACACTTCTAAGCCACAGTGGTTTCTGATGCTAACTCATGTGCTAGCTTGTGGAATGTGTCACAGCCATAGCAGTTTTGCAGGTAGTGTAAGAACCCCTTTAAACATGATGGCAGTTTTCATGGATCTGCTGTGCAAGGTAGTGTACAGGTCCATAGAATTCCACACAGGAGCAGTTTTTCTTCCTCCATTGTTCTTTTTTTTTCTCATTAGTAAGATGCAGTAGCAGGCTTGGTTTTTGTTAGAAACAAAAGTTAAGCTGTTTAGAATCCCTTTGTATTTCAGCTCAGATTCGGGATGGGCAGTGCTAGCGTGCTCTCAGTAGGGCTTTGCATCAGCTTGTCCTGAAATTTACATTTGTTGATTTGCCAGGAAAGAATGCCATGTAGGCAGTGTGATCATCTAATTGCACTCTGGCCTGCTGCTTCTATAGTAGTAGAGGAAAATAATTTTCTTTTATTCCAGGTGTTATCCTGGATTCATCCTGAGAGCCAAGCAACAATAACACGATGCAGTCAGCCATCGGTGGGCCCAAATGATAAGCGTTGCAAAGAAGATGAAAAATATTTGCAGACAATAATGGATGCCAACGCTCAGTCACACAAGCTTATCATCTTTGATGCCAGACAGAATAGTGTTGCAGATACAAACAAGGTAGGTTGGATATCATCATTAGCATCAGTAGTTCTATTTTTATTACAAGGCTGAAGATATGAGTAAGAGGTGAGGCTGAGGAGAATGTGGTGTTGAAAAGATAAAAAAAGGGGCAGGGGAAGGAAGGTAAATTGTTTGTAGCATTTTGGAAAGGCTGGCAGGAATTGAAGGCAGCATGAACACATAGCTGACAAATGATGCAGTAAAACCCACAGAAGACCAAATGTTTCAGTGGGAGAAAGGGGGAGGTGTATTTATAGATGTGTTATCAAATGTAGCCTATTTCTTTCACCTAATAAAAGTAGCTCTACTGCTTCTTAGAAAAACAAAAGTAAATAATGTGTTTTTATTAGTACTAAAATAATCCTTTCTCATAAAATCCTGAAACCTGACCAAAATAGCAGTCTCGGCCGTATGCTGAAATCTTGTACGTGTTCTTTACTTCGTCTGTTTTTACTTTTCGAATGACAGGCAAAAGGTGGAGGATATGAAAGTGAAAGTGCCTACCCAAATGCAGAGCTGGTCTTTCTGGAAATTCATAATATACACGTAATGAGAGAATCCCTGCGTAAACTGAAAGAAATAGTTTATCCTACTATTGATGAGACCCGGTGGCTGTCGAACGTGGACTCTACGCATTGGCTGGAATATATAAGGGTAAAATACTTCTCATGTGAAAATCAACGGTTTCTTTCAAACCAGGTTTTTAACTTGCATTTCTGAAACTATTACCAAAACAATGCCTCGATCTAAACACTTTAATTGGGATAGTCTTGTAAAATAATTTGTAAGATGTCACCTAGAACATAGCATTTTAATCATTCCATAACAACTTTGTATTCCCAGTTTTATGTACTGGTTGGCAATGAGTTAATTCCTGATAGCACAGTATCTTATTTAGTGTTGGACAATGTTTTCTTTTCTTGAGAGGGAACGTTTGTGAGGAGCCCAGGGTTATCCCTGCTTTTTGGAAGAATGCCCTGGGAACTTCAGATTATATTTGAATGACTGCCAAAAGGACTCGACTGTAGATTCTGCTGTCTTTCTCATCCTTCCTTCCTTGAATGCAATGCCAGTGTTCATATGTCGGGCACCTACGTTTTCCTGGGCTGTTTATAGTCAGTGCTCTGCTGGGTTATAATCTGCTCCATTATTTAACATAATATTAAAATAAATCACGACCAGACTCAGTTTTACAGTCCATTTCACTAACCTGCGAAATGCTTTGAGCACAGATTATTTCATTACCACATTCACTCCCCTGTTTGTGATGAATATGGATGGAGTAGAGTTTGTTTTATTAGCAACTGGCTCAAATGTCACTCACACAAAACATGTGTGGGATCGTTCATTAGTTTTACTCTTCTGTTGACTGGTGCTCGCTAACTGCTGCTAGAGAACCAGTAGAGGGAGCAAACACTTAAATCGAGAATTAAACAAATTTAATGAGCTTTTGGGAACAGTTTTGTTTTCTTGTTCTCTTAAAATTAGACTATTTCAAGCTGCTTTGGGAATCTGAGTATCTGGAAACCTTTTCGTACCAGCCTGGCCTTGAATACAGTAGTCTGTTTTGAAAAGTGGAGTTGTTGGGGCCAGTGGGCACCTTTCATTGCCGTTCACCTCGATGGAATTCCTGGGCCTAGGTGGTGGCAGGAGTGGACCTTGAAAGCACTGTTGCACAGATGACAATGGCATAGCAATTTTAAATTTCATTTAAATTATTTCAAAGAGGTCACACACTTGTAACATTCTTCATGAACCTGTCCCTTACGTCGTACTTCACATTATGGTATTGACAGCACAAACCACAGCCTGATTTCTTAAAAGGTGCCATTATTGTGTTAGCAGTGTTGATAGTATCTCCCTGTGCTTTTATCCAAGAGTTGCTTACCTTCCTTGCCTGTTTGATTTGGCTTGTAATGGCAATTAACAAATCCATATCTGTGCTTTAACACACCTTCTGTTTTCCGGGCTCAGAGATTGTGTCCCAGTTTAATGCAGTGCCTTACTGGAAATACACTGGGCACATACAGCACTTTGAACGTTGTCCAAGGAGCGTCTGGAGAGGCACCAGTAGCATTCGGTGTGTGGGAAGACAGTAGTAACAACAGGAGTAGAGTCACTTGGTGCTTTTTGCACGTCCAAGATACTTCCTCATGCCCTCTAGGGTATGTTCTGTCTTTCAGGGTAGAACTTGGGTAATTAATTATTTTTAAGCCAATTCTAATTTTCTAAACCAATCCAAAGCCACTTATTCATTAGGAGCCCTAACTGAAATACTGCGATGGCTGGTAAGTTTTGTAACATCTGTAAAGAATAACAATAGTTTGTGGAGAAAGCTCTTTTCTAAAGGCTTTTGTACAGAGTAGAATAAAATGCTTCACCTACTCCATGGATATTTGCTGAATTAATAGTAACTCTGTCTCCCATGCTCTGCTTATTGCCTGTATCTGTTCTGTCCTTTTATTTTCAGCTGTGCTCCTTCAGAGGCAGCTGTGTTCTCTTTAGAACAATTTAGACCAAACTATTGCATACTTGTATGTCATATAGATTAGTTTTCTGCTTTTATTGAAGACCAGTCTGTTTTAATATTTGTAACTTTTTAGTGCAGTAGAGCTTTGTAACAGAAGTAATTGGCAATTAACTAGTTCAGACCACAAGCTCTGTTCTCCCATAGAAGCTTTTGTATTGTTTCCTGATATTAGCATCCTCGCAGCCTTTGGTTTTACCATAAAAGATACGATCGGTGAAGGATATAATCAATGAAAATTGTCTCTAAAGCATGGTTCTTGAAATAGCTTTGAAGACTGGTTTTGTGCACAGCTTCTCCAGTGGATGCTGTCTTTCCTTCTTCCCAGAGGATGTTTTGACATGCATGGGAAGGAAAAAATGCAAGTATTTTGCAAGATTCCATTTTCTGGTGTTGGAATGCAGAATAGGAATTTCTCCTGTGGTCTTATGTTACAGAGACAAATCTTCACAGGAGAGAGATTATTCCGGTTTTTAAAAAACTATGGAGTGCCATAAGAGAACAAGAAAAGAGTTTTTTTGTGAGGGAGAGGAATAGCAATTTCACACAGGTGATCCCAGACCTGTGCCACTTCTCTCCTTTGCTTTCCAACATACTTCTGAATCCATGCTATTAATGGTCTGCTCATGGGCTGAATACAGTGTATATACATCATGCATCAGCACGGGGTCCCAGCCAGGGGTTTCTGGGTTTGTTTGGGGTGGGGCTTTATTTAGGCTAGCTGGATAGTTTGTCCCTTTCTCTAAATTTAGTACTTGAGAACTGAAAGCTGAGGAACAAAGAGTGGTTGATTACTGTGAAAATTAACTTCAAAAACATTGAAACTTCAGCCTTTGGGATAGGTTACAGTGTTTCTGTCTTGTTCATCATGATACCGAACTTCAGATTTAATTTAGAGAAGGGATTCCCAGGTTCTTTTCCTATGTGCTACTAATGATGGAGAGCTGATAGGAAAACCCTCCTAGTCGACAGAGTGCAGACAGTTTTTGTACCTCTAGGAATATGCACACCACCATTTGGAAATCTCTTCATTTAAAAGCAAAATCATCCAGATAATGATGTAATTAATCCAAAATGTTAAAATATATTAACCTTAAGAATATAAAATTATAACTTTTTTTTTAGTGTTTAATATGCTTCTTTGTTTATTTTTGTTTATTTCAGATGCTTCTTGCTGGAGCAGTAAGAATTGCAGATAAAATTGAATCTGGTAAAACGTCTGTGGTGGTACATTGCAGCGATGGCTGGGATCGAACTGCACAGCTTACTGCCCTAGCGATGCTTATGCTGGACAGCTATTACAGAACTATCAAGGGGTTTGAAGTTCTTATAGAGAAAGAATGGATAAGTTTTGGACACCGATTCGCAATGGTAAGCTGGAAGTTTGTGTGCAATTTGTTGCCTTCAAGGCTTTTATTTTGAATAGCATGTTTTCTCAGTACTGCATTTTAATTACCATCTCCTGTGTCCTTCTTTTAATGGTGTCAGTGCGCCAAAGAGTTGGGACCTCTTCATTTTAACAGGAAATCTGTATGTGAGGTATAATACAAAGTAAATAAGAATTGAGTGGCTTGAACAAATTGTTATAAAAATGGCTTTTATATGAGGAAGAGGGAAGGTAAAACATTGCTTCATCTTTAACAATCATGAATGGAGAAACAAGGAAACAATTAAGGTGTCTAGAAGGTGAAATTGCTGGACCATTACTCTGATTTAAGGTTGAAGTATTTATTTAACACATGGGCTAGTGGGGAATTAGGACATAAATTATTATGACAATTTGTGGGCTCTGACTCTAAGATGGTTTAGGAGAAATGACACATAGTTATGGCAGGTGGATATGGAATAATTATTGTTTCAGTGCAGTCTCAGTAAACACCTACCAGTTTGACCCACTGGTAAAAATAAATGACTGTACAGTGAAAGATGAGGAAAACAGCTGGCACACCTTAGTTGAGAAAGTGTCTTTCTGCTCTGCTCAACAGCAAAGGCATGTCCATAAGTGAACGCTGGGATGCAGTTTTAGTAGCTGGAAAATACAGGTTAACACATATGTTCACCATTGGAACATATTTGAGAGTTACTCAGCTTTGAAGTGTTGGTGCTGTAAATACAGGAGACAGAAGTTGAAAGGTTGTTTTCTCTTCCAGCGAGTAGGACACGGAGATGATGATCATGCTGATGCAGACAGGTCTCCCATTTTCCTTCAGTTCATCGACTGCGTGTGGCAAATGACAAAGCAGGTAAGATGTTTAAGAGTATATTTTTATGAGGTCTTGGTCCTTATCTTGGAAATGTTATTTAGATAGGAGAAGAGATTCCTTTTCAGAGCAGTAGCATGTTTTCCTGAAGCTGGTTGTGCTATGGCTGCTTGTGCACACGTAGGGAAACTTTTTCCTCTGAGGTACAAGGAGCTAGAGCAGGCATGCTGACTTGAAATCAAAATACTGGGAATGCTTTTTGTTTAAAATAGGCTTTCAGTTCTCCAGTTACATAAATTAGGGTTATTTATGAGATAAATGATTTGCTTTGCATATTCACTGGTCAAGTAAATCACAGAATCACAGAATCACAGAATTGTAGGGGTTGGAAGGGACCTCGAGAGATCATCGGGTCCAACCCCCCTGCCAAAGCAGGCTCCCTAGCTCATATTGCTCAGATAGGCGTCCAGGCGGGTCTTGAATATCTCCAGTGAGGGAGACTCCACCACCTCCCTGGGCAGCCTATTCCAGTGCTCTGTCACCCTCACTGTGAAAAAGTTCTTCCGCATGTTGGTGCGGAACTTCCTATGCTCCAACTTGCAGCCATTGCCCCTTGTCCTATCCCCACAGACCACTGAAAAGGGGCTGGCTGATTCCCCCTGCATCCCCTGCTTCAGATAATTATAAACTTTGATTAGGTCCCCCCTTAGTCTTCTCTTCTCCAGGCTGAACAGTCCCAGCTTACTCAGCCTTTCCTCATAGGGGAGATGCTCTAGGCCCTTAATCATCTTCGTAGCCCTTCTTTGGACTCTTTCCAGGAGATCCCTGTCCTTTTTATACCAAGGAGCCCAGAACTGGACACAATACTCCAGGTGGGGCCTGACCAGGGCAGAGTAGAGAGGGAGGATCACCTCCTTTGACCTGCTGGCTACACTCCTCCTGATGCATCCCAGGATCCCATTGGCTCTCTTGGCCACCGAGGCACACTGCTGGCTCATGGCCAACCTGTCATCTACCAGGACCCCCAGGTCCTTCTCCACTGAGCTCTTCTCCAGCAGGTCATCCCCCAGCCTGTACTGATACAAACAGTTGTTCCTTCCCAGGTGCAAGACTTTACACTTGCTTTTGTTGAACTTCATCTGGTTTCTCACTGCCCAGCTCTCCAGCCTGTCCAGGTCTCTCTGGATGGCAGCGCAGTGCTCCTGCGTGTCAGCCACTCCTCCCAGCTTTGTATCATCGGCGTACTTGCTGAGGGTGGATGTTATTCCCTCATCAAGATCGTCGATGAAGATATTAAACAGGACTGGACCCAACACTGAGCCCTGGGGAACACCGCTGGTAACAGGCCTCCAGTCAGATTCTACTCCACGAATCACAACCCTCTGGGTTCGGTCCGACAGCCAATTCTCAACCCACCTCACTGTCCACTCATCTATCCCATGCTTTCTCAGCTTTGCTATCAGGATGTCATGGGAGACAGTATCAAAGGCCTTGCTGAAGTCAAGGTAGATGACATCCACTGCTCTCCCTCCATCTACCCAGCCTGTCATGAGATCGTAGAAGGCTATGAGGTTGGTCGAGCACGATTTCCCCTTAGTGAATCCATGCTGACTACTCCTCATGACCTTCTTCTCTTCCAATTGCTTGGAGATGGCATCCAGAACAAGCTGTTCCATTACCTTTCCAGGGGCAGAGGTGAGGCTGACTGGCCTATAGTTACTAGGTTCCTCCTTCTTGCCCTTTTTAAAGACTGGAGTGACATTGGCTATCCTCCAGTCTTCAGGCACTTCTCCTGTCCTCCAAGACCTGTCGAAGATGATAGAGAGCGGCTCAGCAATCACCTCCGCCAGCTCCCTCAGCACACGTGGATGTAACCCATCTGGGCCCATGGATTTGTGTGCATTAATCCCTTTGAGCCGCTCCTGGACCTCCCCTACTTGAACCAGAGGGAAATTCTTCATTTCCCAATCAGTCCTACTCTCATCCAGTGTCTGTGGGTCCCGGGGGGCCTCTGAAGTGAAGACCGAAGCAAAGGCGGCATTCAATATCTCCACTTTCTCAGCATCCCCCGTAACCAGGACACCCTCCTTATTCAGCAAGGGACCTGCATTATCCCTGGACATCCTCTTACTGTTCACGTGTCTAAAAAACCCCTTTTTATTATCCTTTATGTCCCTTGCCAGCTTAATTTCCAAGAGGGCTTTAGCCTTCCTAGTTGCATCCCTACAGGCCCTGACCACATTCCTGTATTCTTCCCAGGTGCTCAGACCCTTTTTCCACGATTCATAGATCTTCTGCTTCTCTTTGAGTTTGCTCAATAGCTCCCTGTTCATCCATGCAGGTCTTCTGCCTCTCTTTCCCCATTTCCTCCTCAAAGGGATGCATCGTTCCTGTGCTTGGAAGAAGTGCTGTTTGAATGCTAGCCAGCTCTCGCAGGCTCCCATTCCTTCAAACAGCGTAGCCCACGGGATAGCCCCCATTAAGTGGCGGAGGAGATCAAAGTTAGCTCTACCAAAATTCAGGGTAGCTATCCTACTTTTTGGCTTGCTTCTTCCACCCAGGATCATGAACTGAACCATTTCATGGTCGCTTTGCCCTAAGCTGCCCCCGACCTTCACTTCCCTAACAAGTCCATCCTTGTTAGTGAAAACAAGGTCCAGCAGCCGCCCTCCCCTTGTGGGCTCCTGCACCATCTGTAGCAGGAAATTGTCTTCAACACACTGCAGAAATTGTCTGGACTGCATACGACTGGCCGTATTGCTTGCCCAGCAAATATCTGGGTAGTTGAAGTCCCCCATAAGGATCAGTGCCCGGGAACTTGAGGCTACTTCTAACTGTTTATGGAATGCGTTATCTACCTGCTCCTCTTGATCAGGGGGCCTATAGCACACTCCCACAACAATGTCCCCCATACCGGTTTGCCCCTTGATTTTAACCCACAAGCACTCGACAGAAGGTTCATCCTTCCCCAGGTGGAGCTCAACACATTCTAGGTGCTCTCTCACATAAAGAGCAACTCCTCCACCTCGCTTCCCTAGCCTGTCTTTCCTAAAAAGCACATAGCCATCCATGACAGTGTGCCAGTCGTCCAGGTTGTCCCACCACGTCTCTGTGATTGCGATGAGATCATGGCCCTGCGACCGCACAAAGATCTCTAGTTCTTCTTGTTTGTTCCCCATGCTACGTGCATTTGTGTAAAGACAGTTCAGTGGTGAAGCAGATGTAGGTATCCTCAACGGCCCACAGCGAGATTTCTGACAGGAGACTGGCAAAAGTGGCTCCACGGAGGAGTACTCAGGGCAGTCCACAGAATTTTCCCTACTCTCACGTGGAAAAACATCCCCAAGTCCACGACTGTGCTGTTGGTATTTACCTCTTCCCACCGTCAACTCCCGTTGTGTCTCCCGAAGCCTAACCCTGGCAGCCGCCTTAATATCCCCTTCCTAACTAGTTTAAAGCACGATCGATGAGCCCTGCTATCTCCTGGGCGAGGATCCGCTTTCCTTTATAGGACAGGTGAGCCCCATTAGCAGTACTCATGCCAGGAGCAGAGTACACCATCCCTTGGTTAAAGAATCCAAAGTTCTTGCGCCGGCACCAGCCTTTTAACCACACATTCAACTCGTGGGTTATCCTGTCCTGCTCTGAGCCCCTCCTCCCACAAGTGGGGATAGAGCAGAATATTATTTGGGCTCCCCCCCCCTCAACAGAGCGCCCCAGGTCCCGGAATTCCCTTTTGACAGCTTGCAGGCTACACTTTGTGATTGCGTCCCTGCCTGCTTGAACTATCAGTAAGGGATAATAGTCAGTGGATCTTACCAGGCCTGGTAGCCTTCTGGTAATATCCCTGACCCGGGCTCCAGGGAGGCAACACACCTCCCTGCGTGTAGGGTCTGGCCTACATATAGGCCCTTCTGTCCCTCTGAGAAGGGAATCTCCTACTACGACTACCTTCCTCTCTTGCCTAACAGAGGCAGTCTCAAGGCGTGCAGATGACCGCCTCACTCTAGGCCTCCGCTTTCTCTGAGGCAGAGGGGCTCCATTCATCTCCTCAGGTACCTCCTCCTCAACTGTCAGGGCCCCAAACCTGTTGCTCAGGGACACCTGAGGGGGTGGGGTAGGTAGGCAGGGGGAGTGCCTACGACGCCGAGTCGGGACTGTCTTCCAGGCCTCCTCGGGGTTTGGGTCACTCCCATTAACCTGGCACGGGCAGTGAGGGGGGACCGTCTTCAGGTGTGAGGTGTCATTCCGACTGTCTTCCTTTTGGGACGCCAGGGAGCTACTCCACCAGTCAATCTCTCGCTCGCAGTCCCTGATCACCCGCAGTCTTTCAACCTCTTCCTTTAGTTGTACCACCAAAGCAAGCAGGTCATCGACCTGCTCACACCTCAGACAGGCTAGGTGTTTGCCTCTTATCCCAGGCAACTGCAGGCTCTGGCATTCCCTGCAGCCTGAGACCTGGACCGCAGCATCCCTAGGCAGGCCCTCCATCGGGGTTGCCCGAGATTTGCAGGGGGAACCTCTGCGCCTGGTGGAGACCATGGTTAGCTGAGCACACAGCAGACAGGGAACCCTCAGTTCATATGGATTTATATTGTCCTTAAAAAACAGGAAAGATCCAGGCTGATTGTGAACTGAGGGGAGGAGAGGGTTCTGTGTACGTCTCAAACACGAAATGTAATTTAATGTTGGCATCATTATGCATATGGGACAGCTTCTCTAACACAAGCCTGTTCTCTGATAACTTTTCTTACTTTCAACACTGCTTTTACCTCTGGATCAGAGGAGATCAGTGAAATAAATTATGTTTAAGATACAAAAATACAAAAATTCTCAATTTTTTTTCTTAATATGTTAAATTATAGAGCAGCTTTACCTTCGTTTTCCTTATTTGTACCTCCATAAGCATAACCTTAAGATTCCTCTAAGCCTTTTTATTGCTTTTCTTTAATAGGGTTACTGAAATAAGGTACCAGCATGAAGCCTTTCTTTCTACGTAAATCAGAAGTGCTTGACTCCTTTTTTTTTTCTTTTTTCCCCACTCTTTTTCTTTTTTCTTTTCTTTTTTAAGTTCTTGAAGCCTAGCATAGATCTCTGTTATTATGGTAAAAGCTGTTATACTGAAGTCTGTATAATATATGATCTGTTCTGAAGAGAGGTGGGTAACAGTGTGGTTCCGTATGATGCTAGCGCTCCCAGATCTCTTACCTTAATCTCCTTGTTCTGAACACTGTTCTTAAAAACTAACATCATAGTTTCCAAAACTTGTCTTCCAAACAGTCATCTTCAGTGCATTATGAAAGTTCCCTGCTGTCATACTGGGCCTTTGGCCAGAGGCTCTTTCTGTGTATCTCTATTTCAGCATTAATGTGCTGTTTAGTATGGCTGGAGAAAATAAATGAAAAAATTCTGCCCCTCTCTCAGAGGGAAGCTAATAACAATGGCAGAGAGAAGCAGCTCTAAACACCTGGTAGGAACAAAAGTCCTCTGGGGAGATCCTTAATTGAGAGCGGCCTCTTCTGTTTTTGTGATCTCCCTTGCTGCCTCCTATTTCTTGCTATAAACAGTTTAGTTCCCTCTAGGTTAAAAAAAAAGAGACAGACGGGGGTGGGGGGAATCTCTGAAGCATTTTGCCAATACCACATCTGTTCAAAACCTGGATACAGAAACAGTTCTGAAATTCATGAGCAGCAGTGGCATTGAAAAATCATTAATGTTACAGCAGAAAAGAAATGGAAAACTTCATACGTGGAGAGTTCTTGCCCACTTACTTTTATTTTTTAGTTGATTTTAAGACCTAGAGAATCTGTGTGAAGGTTGTGATTACCTTGTCGTGGACCTTTGAAAGCCAGGGTTCTGCATTCTCCTTGTGCAAATCACTTGCTCATAAAACAGTGCTCGTTTCGTGCTTTAGGATCATGGTAAACATATGGGAAACGTTCTGAAGCTCAAATAAGTGTCAATGACTGCGGGAGGGTGTGAGGGCTTGGGCATGGACTCAAAGCAAGCAAATTTTCTCCTTCGGGTTCTGTGAATTACATTCTTAAAGCAGTTGACTGAGTACAGTGAGAGAATCTCTCACTTCCCACCAAGACACTAATTTCCGGATAGCTTCAGACAATGAAACTTAATCCTTGACAGTCTTATATATTTTCCCTTGTGTTTTATGGTCTTCATGACACACAAATGCACTAATAGAGAACGTGAGAGAAGTTCATTGATACCAGATTTTAACAAAAAACATACGGCGAAGTGATTCCCTCCTCTGTTAGTAAATTCTGGTGATTTTGAGCAGCAGATGTCAAATTGGAAAGGCCACATGTGATCTCATGAGATACTGATGCACTGTTCAAAATTAAACAAAACTAAAATTTGCATGTAGCCTTGCAGCTCAAGTAATAGCTTTCTCCCTTTCATGTGGAGTACCCACATAAGGAGGAGGGTTTGTTTAAAGTTAGTAGAAAGTTGCATCCTGTTGCGTGTCATCTTTTGCCAGAGGCACCTTTCTCACTAGTTTCAGTAGCACACTCTGTTACGGTGTCTTGTGTGCTGTTAACCTGGTTCAGTCTGGTTCCACAGTCATAAGAACTGCTCTGCAAAGTGTTTCCACGTTGAACGTTACTGTAGTACAGAGCAAGTTCATTGATTAAAAGCCAAGTTTGTTTTGCATGTCTCCGAATCAGATGCCACTTGGCATCATCAGGCTTTTCAACAAGAGAATTCTTTTAAATCCCTCCTTTACAAACACCCACCCCCAACAACTCCAGCAGCATCAAGTGGGAGATTTTAATGACCCATGTCTTCTCTCGCAATTAGTGGATTTGACAAGAAGTAAATTTTCATTTGGGGAATTTTTCCACCTGAATCTTCAAACAGACGCTAATGGGCTTGGAACTACAGAGGAAAGCGTTTTTAGGTCAGTGGTTTTTCAGCAGCGGTAATAGAAGCTTTACAGCCTTGATACAACAACCCCAACAGTACAGCTCTTGTATCCAAAGACAGGGTTTCAATAAAGTGCTATCACTTATTAATAAATTAGTCGGAGTGCAACCACTGATGTATGGAATTTTGAATATGCTTCACTGGGTTGGAATAGCGGCCATGTCGGCATCCATCTGATTAGTATGGACCCGTCACAACACGGAACCCTAATGTGACAAGGCTCATTAAGTGCTTTCAGTTAAAGAGATTCCCTTTAGGAGAGGCTTTGTCTTCAAAGTTATTTCCAAATATCATTTTGATCCTTTGCAAATTATTTTTGCTCTCTGTATCTGATTGCTGCTTTGGGCTTGCAGGCAGGAGATTGAAATCTGAGACTGTTGAATTTTCCCCTGGCTTGGTTTGGCACACCTGCTTATCGAGTCCTGTTCATACGTTTTAAAAATCATAGCTGTGTTGTTAACATCATCGTGTTGTAATTGAGTTTTGGTGTGATTTCCTACACAGAAGGAAGTGCTGTAAGTGATAACTTTTGTACATGACTGGAAAAGAGAATTTGACAGTCCTAAGTTCCTACATGTTTTATGAAATCGAGTGGCTATATGATTGAGAGCAAGCAGGTGACTTGAGAGAGAAGCTCCAGTGCAAGCACACCATCCTGTTGAACTCTCCTCTAGCAGCCTCAGAAGGAGGGCTCCCATTCATTTTGTGAGCCACGATATTGATAATTGCCTTACTCATAATTTCAACTGAAAGTTGGTAGAGCTTAGCATGGGAAGTGTTGGAAAGAGAATGTTTTTGCAATGTTTGACTTTAATTAATCTTCTTTTAAAAGAATGTTACTTAAAACCTAGATTTTTCTGGGCTAAATACAAGCATACCTATTGTGTTTTATTCAACTCTTTACTTTCAACATGAATAAACATTTGCCCTTCACAAATCACAGATGACACTGAAGAGGAATTTCTGGATCAGCTAGTTCATCTGCGGTCCCCGTTGCTGCGTTATCCCTCCTAGCTATACTTGTTGTCTTGTCTTCTTATTTAAAGTAGCTCTTGAGTCACTCGTGCCAGGATGTTCAGTATTCCTCAGTGGCACATAACAGAAACCTGTCCACTGCTTTCTTTAGACCCGAAATACTGACTTGAGATTTCTCCATGCAGCAGGAAATTCTCCTTTATGAATCTCTAAGTTTGCCTTTTAGGCTTCTGTAAAGACTTACTGCTTTAGAACAAGATCTGTTTCATTTGTCCTGAAAATGAGTCTCGTATTTTCTTTCATGATAATGAGCGACATGTTACTTCTTAATTTTTCCTCTAGCTTTCTAATTTTTTTTCTCCTAAATGTTTATCATTCTGTATCTGTGTTTGAGACCCTTGTCATACTGAATGCAAAGTTATTTTGACACATCAAGCAGTTGCCATATGTAGTCCTATCATACCATTTGATTGAAGAAGGACCTTTTCCATCTGAATAGGTAGCGGCCCATGCAGTTTGCATTAATTTCTTCCTTTATGATTTTTAGAGCACTAGAAATTAAGATAGATCCTAAACATTGTGAGTGTTTTCAAATTTCTTTTTCCTGGAATGTGTCAGGTAACTTCTGCTTGTGAATAAAATACCTAGTGGTGCTCAGTGGAATAACAGCGCTTTCATTTCAGATGTACACCGTTCACTTTCCAGTAAAATAGAGGAGGGATTAAAGGCTTGTTGTATGTGGCTGATGGTAGACTCAAGGGTTAAAATGTAGGGAAGTAACTTACTTGGGTCAAAAGAGAAAGAAACATTTTAAATGTATGTTAAGCACTCTGTAGGTGCAGTAGTATGTATTACCCAATTCATTGCATGTTAGAGTGGGAAATAAAATTCTTATTGTCCAGTAACAAGAGAAATAAAGCGTATGTTGAAGACAGTTTGGGGTGGGTTAGGACAGAATACTGTTATTGCTCCTTAAAATAGATTGCTTTCTGTCACCAGTGTCACGTTAGCTGGTATCTCTATGCCTGTGGTGTAGTATACTTGTGTAATGAATGTAAGGTTTGTCTCTGAGGAGGCTTTGTAAAGAAGTATGTAGGAGAAATGTATTATCCTAATGTGAGCTACTGAAATTGCTGAGTCTTCCCCAAAATAATCACTAAATAAAAAAAAAATTATCCTGCTTTTTTTGTAATTTCTTATCTCTGAGTTTATTCCTTTTTCCTTTTTCCACTGGTTAAAATAAAGTTTAAAGTAATTTTACCAATTTTTTATTTCAGTTTCCTGCAGCCTTTGAGTTCAATGAGTTATTTTTGATCACCATTCTGGATCACCTTTACAGTTGTCTCTTTGGAACTTTCTTATGCAACTGTGAAAAAGAGAGATTGAAAGAGGTAAATAATTAGTGTAATATACATTGTTGATTTTATATGAGAATGCTTAGAATACAATACCTAAGAACATCTGAGCTGTGTTTTTGGATACATTTGTCATTTAGTCTTAAAAGGCAATGCAGACATGAGCTTTCGTGGTATGAGAAATATATACTGATGCCCTGCTATTAAATGAGGTGGCATGCACTTTACTTTAGCTATTATCTCTTCAGGTGTTTAAGGGATTTTTAGCAAATCCTCTTTCAGACATTTCTAACCAACATATACAACATAAATAATCATTATCAAATTACATTATCATTTCTTTTGCTATTTCCAAAGGAAGTCCTATGGATGCCTTTGCAGGTCACTTTAGGACATAACTAAATTGAACTTACAGTTGAAGGCTATGGAAGTTGAAAATATATAAATGGATGAACTTGGGACTTAATTAAATGCTTTGAGTTTGGGGGAAAAAAAAGTTTGTGAATATACAAGTGCATTTTTGCTTACTTTTGGCTTTGTTTTTTTTTAAACTTAATATTTTTCAAAGCAATTAACAATTCCTTGGCATATTTAGCTTTGCTGGTTTTTTCTCTTTTTTTGGTTTGTCTCTACGGCTTCTGTAGGGAAAAAAAAGTTGCATGTAAATACCACAAGATGGAGCTGAATAACATGTTCTCAGCAAATTCAGGGTTTCCAGACAGCTTGCCTTCATCAATGAACAGTCAGATGCAGTTCTCAATAAAGCAATGCAATTTAAGGCACAGCAGTAGTAGAAACACATGCTTTACAACACTGAAGGAGTGTAAAATTGCAAGATCAATCTGATGTAAATTCGGATTTCCAATCTTTGATCTAACCATGATTATGCTGATTACATTTAGAAATAATACAACTTTCAGAAGTGCAAATAGAGATAGAATAGGCATTCTAAACCATAGGAGCAAACAATGTGAGTGGGAGAATAATTACTTTTCACTGATACTGTTTTGGAGCTTCCAGACTGTGTATCTCTTCACTGATCTTCTTCTCAAAGCTAATTTAATTTTTTTTCCAATCAGGAGCTAAGCACAAAGACTCTGTCACTGTGGTCCTATATAAACAGCCAGTTAGAGGAGTTCACAAATCCTTTCTATGTAAACTATGAAAACCATGTCCTGTATCCTGTTGCCAGTCTGAACCATTTGGAACTGTGGGTGAACTACTACGTCAGGTGGAACCCAAGGATGCGGCCTCAGGTATGAGCTTTCCAGTAACCTTTATGTTTTAGTGACGAGCAAGGAGATTTTAAAGATTGTTATTTTTCATAGTGTTGAGTGCAGATTTAATTTCAGCAGTGCTCATCTGTTGCATGTATTTCATCTGATGGGGTAAAAGGTGGTTTTTCTTGAAGAAGGTGCGGGATGTGTTCAAACTTGGTAAAATGATGTTGTCATTGGAGTCACCAGTAGAATAGGGAGGTACAGTATCACTTTATTGGCTTGTGAAAGGTAATAGATTAATGGTCTTTGTTGTCAGAAGATTACTTTTGTAACAGTTCTGTAATACTTTGTAGCACTTTTTACAACTTTTGACACCTTCACCTTCTTGTAGAGTTTAGTGTACCTTTGGTTTTAATGTTTTGCCCTTTACCAACCATAATCTAAAATACAGCAACAGCTTCTGAAAGAATTGGACTGCCCCCTGACTCATTTTGTAGATTCTCTAAACTTAGCATCACATAGATGCTTGCTTTCAATTGACCTTTACAGTTTCAACCTGGTGTGCTAAAGCTTAAAAACTCCCTATACATGATCCTTGATCCATCCAGTGTTTGTTCTTATAAGTAATGTCTGCTATTCAGATAAATCTCTAAATCTTGTCAGACAAATACTCCATATGCTCTCATGCTTGGAAATCTGAAGAAAGAACATTCAGTTTGTGTCGCAGCCATAATATATCTGAGGGTGCTACACCATCTCTTTATTAAGGTAACATTCCCTAGCGTATTATGATTAATTACCTCTATTAGGTGACTGCTCAAAAGCTGGTTTCATCTTCTAGCAGCTAGAATGAGACTTGAGTTTCAAATTTATTAGACACCCAGAAGTCAGAGGCTGCTGTAAAAGATGCTATTCCAAGGTAAGTTTCAAGGACAGCACACTGATAGAAGTACAGGCATGTGAGAAATACCTTTTAAGGTCCTGGAAAAGTCAGGATTGCTGTCTTTCTCACTGACATGTTTCCTCTGAGCTGCTTTGTTTCCCTTGTTCTATTTCTGTTGTTGTTGTCCTGTGACTGTTAGCTACGTTAGCATGTGTTAAAACTTGAAAGGTGGTGTATTTTATTATTTATGGTTTTAAAGTAAAATTGTCAACTGCATTTTAGCAAAATATCATCTTTCCCTTAGTCTGTTTGCTGAAAAACATTTGCGTGGTTTATGCATGGTTTAGTGTAATCAGTCTGTCAGTTATTACTTGTATTTAATTGATATCTATCTGCCTGAAAACAAGCAGGCTTTGTAAACACCCATGAAAGCTAGTCCTGCTCTAAAAGAGATGAGGGTGGAGATGGCATGATGAGAAAAATCTCAGAATTGTCATATACTTAGTGGCAAGCCCTGCTCACTGCCTCTCTGCTGGAGAGCACTCAGGCACTCTAGCACGTGTGAATCATTGATCTTCACCGGTTTGAGAACAGGTCCTTCAAATCACCATGTTGAAGGTAACAAAATTTGATGATCCTGGTAACTGCCTTACCTTTACTAGCACCTTTTCTTGAAGAACTAATAAAACTGGTTTGACTTTTTAGATCTGCCCATTAGTTTTGCCTTGTGAAGATACATCTTGCCTTTCCTTTTGTGTCTGCCCTGAATTTTTGTGATATTTGTGACAAATACTCAGAACTGTGTCAGATTTACTTGGATAAATTTGCTGCGGAAATCAGAGTTTTTTGTTGCAGAATTGTGTTCTCTGGTCTAATTATGAAAGCACAAACGTATGCAAACAAGTAATAACAATCTCTGTCATCACAATATACTGAGTTTTATTTCTTCTGTGTTTGGATTGTCTAGTTTCACACCCTGTTACCCAATTCAGTAACATTCAGACCCATCCAGTAACAGTAAAACAGACAATCACCATTGTGAAGCCCAGCAGGTCTTCAGTTATCTTCAGTGGAAAGATTTTTTTAAACAATCAGTGGATTTATTAAAAGAATGGGCATCGCTGCCTACTGAGAAAAGGTGGTTTTGTTGAATAACTTTTAATGTGGTTCTTTTGGTTTTTGACTGAGAGAAAGATATTTAATGTTAATGTGGAGCACTCTGATGAATAGCAATTCGAGGCAACCTTGTGTACTGTTTTATCAGCTGCAAAAACTTCTTTAGGAAACTAGACAATGTTTATTGTTTTCTAAGAGCTCACAAAAAGGAAAAATGTCTAACAACATTAGTTTATAGGAAGATGAAGAATAATCCTTTAATATAATCAGAATGGGTGTTTGATCCCCATTATCAACCATCTTTGTATCATGGGAGAGGAAATTCACAAGAGCAAAAGGGCAGGATTGGGTTTGAAGGGAGTATTTTAGGTTTTCTAACTTCAGCTTTATTAGTGAGTGAGACCTGAATTTTTAAATGGACTGAGAGCAGGTAAATATTGCACTTCATTGGCATTTCTATTAGAAATTAGCATACATCACCTTTCATTTTTTTAGTTTGAAAATTACTGAATGCTAACTGGATATAAGAATTTATTGTTACTTTGTTATACTCTGTCTTCAAGTATCTGTGTCTCATCAGACATCACAGTACGATAAGGTCTGGTCATACTGATCACTGCACTAGGACATAGAGAGTTCAGAGTTACTCTTATGTTCTGTAAAGAAAAGATTGCTTAAAGATACAGCTTCAGTTCTGTCTATGTTTTGTGGAAGGCTGAATTGGTGGGTTTAATGGGTGTTTATTTGTGTCGAGAGCCTTGTTTTAGGGTTACAGCTGTATTACAATAGATGCTGTGCAGTTAGGTGTCACAGAGTCTCCTTCCCTCAGGCCCAAAGCTCAAGTGTCTGAGAAGTGAACAATGTGGAAAATTCGAGATTAAATGTGGGCATCCCTTGCAGGCTCCCTTTTTGCTAAACCATGCCTCAACAAGGTCATTCTCATTCTTAAGTGAAATAAAATGTTCCTTGGTTCCAGTTTGGAGGTGTTGCATCATTATTGACTTCTTGTCCCAAGAAAATGAGATAGATATTAGTCCTGTCTTATTTGAGTTCATTGACTGAGGAGAGGGTTTTCTCAGATTTGCCCTTTCCTTGGCTTGGAGAAATGTGTGTTTGTATTTGATGTGTGGAAAGCACGCGTTCTCATTCTCTCCAAAGAGGGGTGTGTGCTCTGTGGTACGTGTTACTGGACTTACAGGTGACCCTACTGGTCTGGAATAGATAAGACGGCATGACGTTTTGGGATTCTTTCAGTTGATACCATATATTTCTCTTTCCAATGTAGTCAGTCAGACCTCTTCTTTACACTGGTTAGAGGAGCTCTGGCTGCCAGATGTCAGCTAGTTATCTGCCTGGGCAACTCTGGAAGGTGGGGAGAACACAAGACATTATTTTCCTGAATATGACTTCTGCAGGGGCTGTACTTTTGAATTAATATGATCTTATCATTCATATATGCAGAGCATGAGTAAACTTTCTGGTCCCTTCAGTTCAAGCTGTGCCTTCTTGTGTGAGTGGCATGGAAAAGAATGTATTTTAGTCACAAAACTTACAGCCCATTGGGATATATTTGGCTGGTTTTATGCCTTCTGGTAAATGCCCTTTAACCCTTGGAGTACAGGGTTTAAACTCATTTTGTTTTAATTGGTCTTCTAAAATTTTTCTATGCCTGCTAATTTTTCTTCAAGCTCTGTGCTGGGAATTTGGCTGCTGTGCTAGAGACAGTTTTGAAGACAGGATATCCTAAGTTTTTCAAATTCATTCTTTGTGTGTTTGGGTGTTCATCCAGACTATAAAGCTGGCAGCATCCATAACCTAGGAATTCAGTTCAGCTACTGGAATGGGATCATTTGCTAAAGGCAGTCTTCAGAGCTTCCATGAAAAGCCAGGGAAAGACTATAAGTTAACAGCTGGCTTAAAAAAGGAAAGGAAAAGTTAGGAATAAATAACTCTTTGTTCAGTATATACAGGAATGATCTAGAAAGCATATAAATACTGTGCCCAGCAGGTTGAGGGAAGTGCTCCTGCCCCTTTACTTTGCTCTGCTGAGGCGTTCTGGAGTTCTGTGTCCAGTCCTGGGCTCTCCAGTTCAAGAAAGACAGAGAACTACTGCAGAGAGTCCATTGGAGGGCTACAGAAATGATCAGGGGACTGGAGCATATCTCGTATGAGGAAAGGCTGAGGGAGCTGGGTCTGCTTAGTCTGGAGAAGAGAAGACTGGAAAGACTGGTCAACACTTATAAATGTCTAGAGGATGGGGCCAGACTTTTTTCAGTGATGCCCAATGACAGGACAAGGGGCAGTGGGCACAAACTGGAACACGGGGAGCTTCATCTCAATATAAGGAAAAGCTTTACTCTGAGGGTGACAGAGCACTGGGACAGGCTGCCAGGAGAGGTTGTGCAATTCCTTCTCTGGAGATATTCAAGACCTGCATGGACAAAATCCTGTGCAGCCTGCTCGAGCGTTAGCAGGGTGGTTGGACTCAGATGATCTCCAGAGATCCCTTCCAAACCCTCTCATTGTGTGAGTCTATGAAACAGGTTATAATGATGCTTTTTTAATGCTGTGTATAGAATTGTAGGAGGATTTAGTGTGTTAAACAGTTGAATGATTAGATGTCAGCTGAACTTCAGTGTCAATAAACACAAAATACTGCATATTTTAAGAGCAAATAAGATGCAGTGTTGCTGGAAACATTGTTGAGAATAAACTGGAAAACATAATTCCTGAGATGGTTTATCCTGCACGTAACAGGATAGGGCTTACTGTCTGGCACGTGGAGTGTTTACACTATTTATACCTGCCTTCAGTCCAGTTGCCTGGTGTTTTCCTCACTGAGCATGTTGACATTGGTTGTAATATTTTGGAAGTTCATACATATGATTTACACAATTCTGTGGCAGGACAGAGCCATCACATGGCTCTGGAAATGCTTGACAGTGCTGGACTGCAGTCCATGGTCCAGAGTCATCTTTTTGCATGAAAGAATGAGGCAGGAGAAGGAATTGCCTTGGGTGCTACTTGAGTGTTGCCCTAGTTACAGAGATTTCATCCCAGCATTTATTGCAGAGTTTCTTGTGAGACAAGGCAAGTTTCTCACAGTACCTCATAGTTTCTGTCTGAGTGTCTTAATCCAAGATTTCTTTACTGCAGGTAACTTAAATCTGCAGATAAAACTCTCAGCATTCAATTGATATGGAATAAAATAAAGAGTAACTGCCCATCCTGTGTGCTGAAAGCATCTGTAGCTATGTAAGGAGAAAAGAAAAAAAAAGCATGGTATCCTGGAATGAGCACAGCATCAGAACATGCACAGGAGGGTAGAAACTAGCACTGTACAAATAATCTTCATTTTTTGGCACTTGTAACCCAAAGCACTGCCCTGACTTACCAGGTGTCTAAATCTGTATGGGCTGTAGGTTTCAACAAGCAATGGCATCCACTTGTAGCATGGAGAGTTTGCGGAGTCTGGGAATTCTTGCAGTTGTTTGCAATAATCTCCATTCCAGTTCCCACATGGTAGGATTCATAATTTCTGTTTGCTAGTCATGGCTTTTCCAGAAAGCCAGGGGTTTTCGCTTGGTTTCCCAGGACCATAACTCTACAATAAGCGTGGAAGCATTGATTATTATTGAAAATGGCTGTTTTCATCATTTGAGATTGCCTTTTCCTATGAGTATACTGTTAAATAGGTTATAAAAGCAAGTCTGTCAGAGTTCCAGCTCTTCATGAAGAGGAACAAAAGGCCCAAGTGAAAGACATTGTTGTCTTTCCGATGTGCAGGGTACGGTTCTGAAACACCGACAGTCTTAAGTCAAGCAATGAATTTAAAACAACCATTTTCCTCTGCAGCCTTTCTTCCCTGTTGCTAAAATAGATAAAGTATACTCGCTGAACAAGACAAAATGCATTCACTGTTGAACAATTTTCATGTGAATGACTGTCCTTGAGCTAGTACAGTAATACACAGTAGATATCCATCCAATTAAGACTTGGCGGTACTATAAGTGAGTAGCTATTATAATTTCTTTTATACCTATCCTTGTGTTGACAAATTTTGCTATCCAAAGGCACTCCAGAATCCTGAAGGATTACTTGGGAATGAAACCCTGAAAATCAATACTGAAAGTGAACTGTAGTCATTCTGTGAAGAGGAAGGTTTGAATTTTTTTAGGAAATGAAGCTGTCTTATGTCTAGATGGTTTTTTTATGTGCTGTAGTGTGTATATTGTATAACATAATTGTTGTTTCCTTGTGGCTATAATTAAAAAAAACCAAACCAAGCAAACTTTTATATTTCCTGAAGTCCTCACCCAGCAGGAATAATTTATTCTAACTGTGAAGCACCACGGTCTGAGCATTACAGTACATCAGGTTCTGCTTTCCAGGTACAGATAATTTCCAGGTGCGGATAATTCCGTTTAAAAAATGGTTTCATATCAGTGTTATTTTAAGCAATAAAGGATGTTTCTTTAGCAGTGGGTTTTTTCAGCGTATTATGGGCAGTAGGTACCTTATCTTTAAAGCATAGGAAAAGTATCCCTAAAGGTAGCTAATCAGGAAAACAACAGCCTACCCATTTTAATTGGTTAATTTGCTGGAACCTATGATCAGTTCTTTCTGAGTGAAGAATGTTACTTGGCTCACTTGATTTTGCAGCATTTTGCTGGTCTTTACTGATTGGGTGCAGAGTTTCAAATATTTGCAAGTATGCCTAGCAATGAGAAGTGTATCAAGTCTTACAGGGGAGGGGGGCTGCTCGTGCCAGAGAGAAGAAACTCCAGAGATAGAGCAGCTGGCAGTATCAAAGATAAAGGGAGAAGCAGCAAGCAGTAGGGAAGAAGTGAGAGAGTATAAGATAGATATAGGCAAATAGATTGTACGAGGAGGGGCTCAGGTCCAAAGTCCAATCATGACTTGATGCAGAAGAGCTGGACTGGAAACTTAACTTTGAAATGGGCAAAAATCAAATTGTTAATAGGCTAGAGGAACCGAAGAACTTTGCTGAATAGAATCTTCCTGATGAGTTTGTTATTTTTTTAATGAATTTACAAAAAAAAAAATGTTTCTTAAGACAACTCAGAGAAGGGTAATGGCATGAAAACAGAGATTTGAATGGGAAAGGATATAAAACTTGGTGAGAGCTTAAAACCAACCAAGAAGATGTTAGAATCATGGACAACTGGGATAAGTCTTTAAAGCTTCTATGTAGTGCTCAGTGTATTGCTCAGGATGGGTAGGACTGGAGGCACGGTCCAGACTTGGGCAAGTGGCTGGAAAAAGTTGGTTATGAGCTAGGGAGGGGAATGGTGTGCAGTCTCAGTCATAGTCCTTATAGTTTCTGAGTCAGTATTACAGTAGCAATTGAAAAGAAAAACAAAACCAAAGCAACCCACTGAAAAATCTTCTCAAGGTGTTCCAGGTAAATTCTTCTCCATCTTTCTGGTTAATGCCTCAAGCAAGGTCAAACTTCCCAAGGATCTGTGCCCTTTTCCCCACCACATAATGCTTCTGGCAAGCTCCTTGCTCTTTTCCCTGCGTGGATTGTATTGCTAGCTATATTAGATGTAAATGCCAATTTAGTTTTGGATTCATCAGCTTCTAATCTGTTTCATTAATTTTATGTGATTCAAGAAATCTAACTTTCTTATGATTAGTCAAATCACAGAATTTTATTGATGTTAACCCATTTGTTAATGTGTCTACAGTCACCCTTATGTTTCAACTTTATTTTTTACTGCAATATTTTGTTAAATTACATAAATGAATTTTATTGCTTTCCAGTACATTGAGATAGCAGTTTAAATAACATGTGAAAAACATCCTGAAGACCTGATGAGCCATGGTCCACCTGATTTTCCAGCTGTAGCCCAACACATCCCCAGATGTGCTGCCTGGTTAGGTTTCATCTGTGTGGGCTCCTCCTGTGCAGCAGAATTGGGTCTTTGCTTTCCCTTGGAGTATGGGCAGAACCGCCTGGGACCTGGCAGCAGCGGCCGGGTGTTGCCGAGCAGTGCTGCTGCGGCAGCAGGCAGGGGAGCAGGGGTTACAGAGGGAGGGATGGGATGCACACCCTCCTGCAAACCTCCTCTCATACAGCGGAGTGGAGCAGCACAAAATAACTTGAATGCAACTGGGTGGTGGGTCCAGAGTCATCTTTTGAGCTTTCACTCCTAATTTGAGAGGCAGGATGAGAGAGTAGAAAACAGTACCTCTGCTGTCAGCCTCCCAACAAATTCTTCTCAGTCAAATCAATTATATGATTTCTTAACAAGGCTGCAATAAAAGCTTGCCATGGAGACATTACTTGTGCCGTGCAAGTATACACTTGTAGGGTTAAGGTGGTAACAAGATCTTTTAATAAACGATCTTCTCCAAACTTCTTGTTCCTTACAGAATCTGTCACTCTTCCACTTCCTTTTATTCTAAACAGTGGCAAAGGAAAGGAGAACCTCGTTCACAGCAAGCCATTACAGGTGGTATTGTGAAGGTTGTTGGACCCATCCCTTTCTGAAGAAGGCTTTAGTTGAGAGAGGAGTCACACACTGAAATATAATGGTGTGAAATGACAAAACTGGAGATAGTAACTGTAAGAATTTGCACAGGATGGTATCAGGAGATGCTGTCAGCACCAGGCTTTTAGGAAATGTGGAAATGAAATAAACTGCTTTTTATGTCATTATTTTCATGGGGTTTGTGACAGAATTCATTTGATGATGCTTCATTCTCTTACTCTTCCCCCTTTTTCTAAGATAGTAGGAAGCTGCATAGTTCCACATCTACGTGGTTCTCTTAACAGTTTTATTTAAAAAAATGCACATGACTTGAGATGGAGGCTTTGTTTGGGGCATTTCACCCTTCTCCCCTGTAGCACCATTGTCCATCTTTCCATTTTTTCACTTTAAATTTGCTGCTTTTCTCAGAAAAGGGGAGTCACAGCAGAAGAATTTAAGACATCTGGGAAAATGCAGCTCTTCATACCATGCTGATTTTCAGGTCATTATATAAAGAACTTCTATAATATTTTTTTATATCTTTCAGCTGCATATAACACCTTTTTTTTACACTGTATGTCATTTTAACATGGACCTTTATCATTAATAAATCAGCTGCTTTAAAGTACTCTGAAAGTGCTAAAGATTTCTCCAGACTGAATTTTACAAGTTATTTCATGAAATTAGAATACCTACTGGAAATTTAGTGTACAAAATCTGTTTGTGAAATGTTACTGGTTTACATCGATGTGCATCTATGTGTGTGCTGGGTTTTGGCCAGAACAGAGTAAGTTTTCACTGGGAGGGGACACAGCCAGAACAGCTGACCCAAACTAGCCAAAGGGATATTCCATACCATGATGTCATGGTCAGTATATGAGGGGAGCTGGCTGGAGAAGAGGAGTCACTGCTCAGGGACAGGCTGGGCATCAGGTCCGTGTGGTGAGCACGTTGCACAGCGTGTCACCCACTTGGTGTATTTTAAGTCCTGTTGTTGTTATTTCCCTCTGCCTTTGCCACCCCAGTGAGATGTCCTCACCTCAACCCAGGAGTTTTACCTTTTCCTTCTGATTCTCTTCCCCATCCCATGGGGCAGGGAGCAGGGAGTGAAGCGGCTGTGGTGCTTGGCTGCCAGCTGGGGCTGAACCACAGCAACACGGACAGCAATTGACAAGCATCTTTCCCTGGGAAAGACTTGACATTAGAAATCCGTTTGTGTTTACACTGCCAGATGAAACGGCACGATGTGTGTGTAGAACTGCCTTGCAGTGCTTACATCCAACATCCACTTGCTAAAAGATAGCCAGCATTTTAAAGGTGACTCTTTTTTTCCACTGTAAGACCCTACTCTACTTTGCTTACAGGTTTCGCTGGACTTCAATCATCTGTATTGAGTCACCAAGCATGTGTGTCTGGTTGAAGTGTTTTGTAAAACTTCATCCAAGAAGGCTCAGCTGCTTATGAGATGTGACTAAGAAAAAGATTTCCCCATATGAAAACATTGGTGCTGTAGACTTCTTTTGTGAGGCAAGGGGCTCTTTTTCTATAAATATTCCATCTCTAGGGCAAACAGGAGATTTTAGTAAGAGAGGTTATGTTTCAGAATTGTGTCTGCTTGTATCCTGGAGGAAATTCGTCCAATTTGGAGGTCTGAGGCTGGAACAATCTCAGTGAATTCTCAAGGACTGAGAATAAATGAGAGTAAAAGGATCAAGAGAGAGAGATTTGATACAGAGTCTCTGAGAGAGTTGTGACTAAGTGGGAATAGGAACAGGAGTGAATAATGCCCCAAGTGTGGGAGGTCGTTGCTCTCTGTTTGAGGCAATCTGGGGAAGTAGGCAGGAGGGGACACGGCTGCAGACAAAGGCAGAATTGTCCCATGGGTTAGAGAGTAGGATGCTGCTCTGGAGAAACAAAGTTTCTCCCTGCCTTTGCCACAGAATTCCTCTGTTGTAAGGGAGATCTCTTGGAGCAGAGTGGTCCCCCTGTGTGTGCTGCTTGTTTGCTGGGTGTCCTGCTTGATACCCACGAGGCCGGGTGGCAGAATTCCTGAGTTCTCTGTTAAATCGATTTGAGATGCAAGGTATGCAAAATTGGAAGGTGCTTGCTTCAGACCCGTGTCTGTAAAAGTGGAGTACTCCCAGACCTCATTAGGGTGCTGCAGAAATAAATTTGTTTCTTGACATGAGATGAAAGTACAGAAAAGGAAACCTAAGCACTTTAAGTTCAGAAGAATAAATAAAGGATGGGGTCAGACACTGCAAAGAAAACTAAATATTGAATAACTGCTGGCTAATTGAGTAGCATCAAACTGTGCTCTGAATAGTTGAGGAGATACATGGGGGAAGCCAGTATTTTAATGTTTATTTAACCAGCGATTTTGTACAGATGTGCAGCAAGGCTGAACTGAGTTTTGAGAGATAAGCTTCATTCTGACACCCAATTTTTTGAGTGTAATTTTGCAACCTTAATGTTGGAGAGGTTTTTTTTCTGTGACTTGAATATACACAGACTTTTAAAATGTCATTATTGTTATTTAACTAATTTATTTAAAGACAGTGCTGTTCTTTGAGATGCACCCATGGGGAGAACAGCGCTTGTGTCAGAGTTTGAGCGTGTGTCTTGTTGAATTAGGTTCAGGGGGGATGCAGAAGAAGGATTGAGATGTACAGCCACTTTTTTCCCCCTCAGAGCACTTTACATGGTGTGCAAAGTTCTGCAGTGCCTTCTGTGTCATGTATCCTGATGGGATTTGTACTGGGCTCCCCAAAAGCCCCTCATATGAAACCGCTTTTGGAGTGTGTGAGCACTGTGCAGTGGAACGCACCATCTCATGTCCGGGTGAAAGGTGCCCAAGAGCAATTGGCCTGTTCCGCTGGATCATGATTAAGCTGTGCAGAAATCAGGTATACAAACCTCCTGTGACCCAGGGCTTGCGTGACTAATGATACCGATGGTAAATCACTCCGTTACAGACCTGAGTGTGTCAGGAAAATGTCTTCATAAAGAAGTCTGAAGTGGGGGTGGAGGAGGAAGGGATATTTTACTGGAGGAAAGAAAGAAAAAAAGGAAACCAGAAGGGGAGTGCCAATTCCAGCAAGTCTTGCTCTTCAGTGAAATTTGTTTTCCATAGCGTGTATTACAGCATCGCAGACAGACTGCATCACCAGAGTCAGTTTTGCCATGTTTTTAGGTGTATATATTTTCTGTAGGACACCTCAGAAAAAGGAGATTGGCTTTCTGGAGGGTGTGCTTTGTGTTCAATCAGTGACGGAGGCTGTTTGTAGACATGTGGCCTCACCTGCTAAAGAGTTTGTATGGTGGATGCAGGAGAAGATTGCAAGAAAAGGAATTCATTGCCCAGTGAAGGCAGGACTCCAGGGTCACTGAGAGCTGGGTGGTGTGTGGTGACCACTCTGCTGCAGCCTCAGAGAGTTCTGCTTTTAAAATCACTGGGAAGGGCATGCTGGATGGATTGAGGACTCCTGGGGTAGTGGCACCAGCATTTGTGACTACACTGACGTTTCTGTTCATGGGCTAAGTCACAAACAAGAAAAAAGTTTCTGGCCAAAAAGCTCCTGACCTCAACCAGGCTGGTTGATGCTATTTTATTCTTTTAAGTTAGCACTAAAGGTATAAATGAAATGGTAGTTTTCTGTTTCAGGAACACAGTGTTAGATTTGGAAAACACCAAAATGAAATGCATGGATTTTTGATGAACTTTAAAGAGCCTGAATTCACAACACCACAAATGGTGACTGAGTTATGTGTTGGTGGCAAGAAGAGAAATGCTTTCTAGAGACCAAGATTTTGATATCTCCTTCACATAGCACCGGGTGAGAATTCCATACTCAGGTGTGCATCCCAGCCCCGTTCTCACTTTTAAGCAGCGGGAAGCAGTAGTGGGCAGGAGCTTGGTATTCCAGATCCCAGGGTACGAATTACTTACAGCATCTAGCAATCCACATGTCTCCCTTTGCTGCATTTCCTCACGATTGCCTTGCTGGCCCAATTAAATTCTTTTCCCATCTTGCTGTCTCCAAAAGCTGTAAACAATTAGAGTTAATACTGGATGAAATAAATTAAAAACCATTTACAGTCAAATGTTTTTGGCCTTCCTGTGGCATTTGGAAGAAGGAGAGGTCTCTTTGTGCTTGTCTGAGATGACAGATCCAGCTGCAAAAACCAGTGTGGCTACCATCTTCCTCTGTCCATGACATAGTTGAATGTTCCAGATGAGTGTGAAAAATGCTGATGTAGAGAGCTGCATCTCTGGTGGCTTTTGGGCCCTGTCAGAAGTAGAGACAGAAACCTGCCCCACTTATACAAAGGGTTTATCAGAGTGTGACTCTGGGAGGTCCACCACTTGGCTGCTGCACTTTTCTTACTGAGAAGCTGCAAGTGGTCAGCCTCTTGGAAAGATGCCTGGTTAGGAGAGTACCACGATGCTCCGTGCAGAGCCATGGAGCCAGCTTTGTGAGCTCTGCTCTCCTTACAAAATGAACTCCTGTCCCAGCAGCCAGGGGAAACAGTTCCTGGGAAAGGCATTTTGAGTTCAACTGAAGGTGGTATTGATAAGGGATAGGGGTGTGTGAGTTGGTGTGTGTTTGGTATCCCATCAGAACCATTTGCAAGTAGTCTCTTGAACAGGTTTCCTGCCAACTGTGGTGTCAGAAAGGCACACTTTGCTGAAACGCTTCATTTTGAATGACTAAAGAAACGTTCCTTAAATATTGATGTAGTGAAATTCATAGGTGTGGGATTCATTGTGTGACTGAAGGAAACAGGGGAAGCATTGCTTGAGAAGATGACTCACTGCCAGAGTCAAAGTGAGCCTTTCCTTTCTTCACCTGGCAGGTCCCAATCCATCAAAATCTTAAAGAGCTCCTCGCCATCCGGACAGAGCTTCAGAAGAAGGTTGAAGATCTGCAGCGGGAAGCTGCTACACGATCCATTTCTTCCTCCTCTGATAGAGGTTCATCTCCTTCCCATTCAGCCACGCCGGTACACACCTCAGTGTGATGAGGAACGGGAGCCACGTGAGAGAAATCATGGCAGGTGATACGGAGAGGAGGGTGAAACGCTCTTCCCGTCACAAAAGGATTGTGAGTGACTTGTAATTGCTATGATCTACATGCCTTATTCTGTGTCTGATATTGTCATGATGAGGCCAAAAAGAACTTCAATAGATGTGATGTATTTTCTTGTTGGCAGTTCCCACGTGTGTTTTGACATCTCGAGCTAAATCACCAATTGTGAAATTAAACTTTGTTTTGAGCAACTAACAATTTAACCATCCTAAAAAGGAATCCATCTGCCAAGCAGACAGCAAAATGCCTCGCTCACTGCCTAGGGTACCATGCCTGGTTGAGAGAGGCAGATTAAATATCACATGACGCTTACACAGAACACAGAACGTTTTTCTGAATGGGAGTTCCTTCATTCACTCAGTAATATTATTCTATTTTTTTTTTTGCTAGAGCAATTTATTTTTTTTAGGTAATTAATGCACTTGGAAATTGATTTTAAAATAAATGTTTTCCGGTGTAGTCAGTTTTACATTTTGACTAAATATGCCATTAAAAGTGGATGAAGTTTAGCCTGATTTATCAAGTATAGCACACTGACTTGTATGATGTAATATATTTGGTAAAGCATGTACTTTAGTTTTTTTAATGCCTTTTGTACGAGTTGAAATAAAGTCTTTTGACTGTTTAGCTTATTGTTCAGTTTCAGCCTCCTGAGCGAGGAGTAAATTTATTCATGTGGAAGTCTTGTACAAAGTAAAAGTTTGTTTTCTAGCAAATGGTAATATTTGGGGTTGGAATGACACCCAGCTGTGTAAATTGTATAGTCTGTATAGCTCCACGTTTTGTTAAGCGTGTTTTCTCTTAAAGTGTACACACAGAATGCAAAGCTGTGCTGGTTTATACACATGTGTATGTGATGTTAAACATATGCATACTCCCCTGGGCTTAAGCTGTGAGTTCAGAAAATGGATCCTGCCTGTCCAAACTCTTTTCAAGACCTTAACTTGTAATGACTTTGTTTGACAAAGTTTTTAAATAATATGATCTTAATTGGTTTTCTTGAAATAAAGCCTCTTGGCTTTTTGTTTTTTAAATTGCTGCAGTTTTTTTCTGTAAAAAGTGAGCAATTGAATGGTGAGTTCCTATCAAAGATATATTCCCAACTTTCTTTCCCACCCCCATGTCATCCCCCCCCAATTACTCGTATTGGAGAAATGTGATTACTACACTATCCAGCCTTTCTCTTCAGTGGCCTTGTCGGAAGGCCCAGAACTGCTGAAAACTCTCCCTGGATGGTTTTCCTTGTTGTGTTTCATGAGAATGTGATTCTCCACCTTAGGGCACTCAAACACTGCTTTCTGACTCGTGCTAGTGCCGCTCCAATTCTGCTGGTGTGAATAAAGCCCCGTTCTTAAGAGCTGATTGATCTCTCAGCTGACTGTGGGTTTTACCATCTGCGAGGCTGTTTGTTGCTGTGCGTTTGTCCTCGGGACGCGATGACGCTGCCCTGTTCCTCTGCGTTCATGGGTGTGGGGTCAGGTCACCGAGTGAGGTGAGCTGCTGAGCAGGGCTGCAGCTTCAGCTGGAAAGGCCCATGTGCCAGGCCTGCCAGTGTACAGGGCAGGGAGTTTCAGTGTGTCCTTCTTGTCGTGGCAAATACTTGTAGTAACAGAGACTCACCTACCGGGCCAAAGCCCAGGAAGGCTTGCAGTGTTCCATCTCTTAATCAACCTCAGGCTTTTTCTAAATAGATGAAAGATGTTTTCCTGTAAAAACGGTTCTGCTGAACTAGTATGCCAGCAGTGAGTTTTACATTGCCAAAATATGTTGAGCTGCTATTGAATTAAACTCTTCCATACTTCGGATTTCCTTGACATTTTAACTGTATATTAAAGCACATTATCTCTAAAACGCAGTGCTAAAGAAAATCTTTTGAAGTTTTCCTCTTTATTGCTGCTAACAGTCACAACATTTTCTCTGTAATTATTGTAAAAGTGATGACTGGATTAGCTTGGGCATTCTGAGATTTATTTTTTTTTAAAGCTTAGATTCCTAGAGCTAAAATCTGAGAATTCAGGTTTGCATAGAAGAAAAACAGTTACTTCAACTGACTGGCTGTTTATCCACAAGTTTCAGCATAGCTCAGCCAGGCTTCTGCCGTGGGAAGGGAGAGCACTAGGGGGAGGGGATCTGCTCTGATCTGTGTAAGCACAATGGGTGGTTTTGTGTGTGCAGGCATGGAAACTTTCAAAGGTGTCATAGAGATCCTATATGCTAGTTAAAGCATCAGTTTAGGTTGAAGTGGTGACTCGGTCTAGTTCCTTGTAATCAGATTTTTTCCCTATTGATTTAACATCTAATTCTCTCATCATTCTTTATTTTTTACTAAGGTGGCACTGAGCTGGTTGAGGAAAGGGCAGAGCCCTGTTCCCCCGCTGCTGCACCTTGGGCAGAACAATTAACTTGAGGTTCAAAAGCTGGATCTTCCTTCGCTTGGGATTTTGGCTTTGGCTCTGTGGACTGTAAGGAGGAGGTGCAAAGGCAGCAAGCAGTGAAGCCTGACTTGTAGGATTTTCCTCTTGTCCCAGAATGGGCTGAAGCCTTGGGAACCAACTGACACATTTTCTGATGGTAAAGTAAGTTAACTGAACCGTCAGCATCAGACCCTTTGCCTGTTCAGTCCTGCTGCAGAGCTGAATGACACTTTTTCCTCCTTTGTAGATAAAAGTATTTTTTGTTGTTTCAGTAAAATGGAAGGTGGCTTTTAAAGCTGGTAAACGCTCTTATCTGCCTGGTTTTGTTCCCTGCACAGGCAGCCTTCCTCTCGAGGAACAAGAAGCGTTTGATTTTTCTGGTATTCTCTGGGAAGAGCTGTACTAATTCGGACACTGTACATAGTGACAGTGAGAATGGCTGCTTCTCGGAGAGCTGGGAGTAAGGGATATACAGCTCCTGTTCACTGAGCCCCACGGCAGAGGACAAAGTCAAATGGACAACTTAGAGTATTCCCCACATGACACATTCATGTTAAAAAGCAAACAGGAACGTCCCTTTCCCGAGAAATTGTATTAGAAATCTTTTTCCTGCCAGATCTCGTGCTGGTGGGAAGCAGGAATTTTGGTTCCATGAGTGTGAGTCGGGATTAGCTGGTTTGAAACATCCGCAGCTTCTCTGACCGTGAGACTAAGCACTGCATCGTTACACAGAGGTCAGGAGCTCAGTTTGTGCTGCACGGGAGATTCATCCACTGGATGTGAAATTCCAAGGAAAACTGGAGGAAACCTGGGGCAGTGAGAAGGACAAAAACCGGCCATGCCGAGCGCAGCCGGGGCACGGGGCGCTACCCCAAGTTTAGCTGCTGGGTGACCTGAGGAGAGCGACTATGTGTGTGTTTTCACTGGTCAGTTAAAGCCTCCATAATGATACTTGTTTCCCACAAAGTCCAATTGGGTTTGGAATTACCATTTTTTTTTAATGAAGTCTTCATAGTGTAGTCACAGAAGAGGGGATGTGCAATAAGGACGTACCCACCTTTTGCAGTTCCAACATGAAAAAACCCCACCAAAAAACAAGCCTAAGCCATCTTACCAGACAACTTGTTTTATTCAGCGTGTCCTGATGGCAGTCAGACCCTGGTCTGTACCCCGTGATCCTCCCCTGCACGTTACCAAAATGACTTTCACCTTTTTCACAGCATAACATTCAACCTTCACTCGGTGTAGAGCCCTTCTGCAGCAGCAAACAAAATGCCTTGCTTTTCCAGTCCTTCACTGGAGAGAAAGGATCCTCTAATTTCACAATGCCATTGTTTCTGAGCTTCGTTTCTTCCAGACACGAAGTTTTAAAGCTTCAGCCTGTCGACTCATCTTACTTTTCCAGAATTTGAAATGGTATTAGGAGCTAATTCCTTTTTTATCACAACAGATGAGTAGTTAAGAATGACAATATAGCACTTGTAAGGGCTCCTCAGTGGGCTTGCATGGAAATGCCTGAATTCATAGTGCCAAAATATCTGAAATTCATGTCAGTGTTCTCAGCTGAAGAATCTGAAACAAAGAAACTACTACTGCAGTGCTGCTAAAGGAAAACACAAGTAATTGACAGAATAAACAACAGGAAAAGAGCTGGTTACATTCTTTCAATTCGCTGTTTTCTCTAATTGAGAAACCGTTTCTGACTGGTTTTATTAAAAATAGCTCTAGTTAAGCTGAAGTGAGGTGTGCTAAGAAAAGGGTCTCAGGACACAGGTAGTACATAAACTCTCAGGGCAGCTGTATGTGTATATATCTATATATATTTTGGACTCATGAAAAAAAATTTTAAAATCCTAATTTTATGGCCTTTGTGTATAAAGGATGAGACAGTTCACACCATGTATACAGAACCTAAGTGGGTGATTTTTAAAATCTCCATATCCAGCTTTAAAGAGAATAGATACTCATTAAATGGAAGTAGGTAGAGAGGTCAGTGCTGGGCCAGTTGTTTCAGGACGTGGATCACTACTAAGAAAATACACCTGGCCGCTCTCAGTTGCCACAATGCCTAAAATATAGATGATCTGTAAACTCCCTGTTGCTCAGAGACTGGCCTGAGAGTTCGGGTGGAGAAGGAGACAGGCTGCAATAAAAGCAATTTGAGCCTTTACAGATATTCACCACATTAAGACTTTGACTTTAGGCTGCAATAAAAGCAATTTGAGCCTTTACAGATATTCACCACGTTAAGACTTTGACTTTTGTCCAGTCTTGAAGAGGAGAACCACTGCAGTATTTGTCAGTATTTTCCTAGCTGAAATCCCACAGAAAGGGATCTTGAATCCTGTTGCTGTGAATTTTTGAAAAGCACTCCCTTCCACTGTACATTTATGGTTTTCCACATACCTAGAAATTACACTGAGGCGTAAATATTCACCACAGTCACAGAAAAAGCCTTGGGGAAGGAGCAGCTTTGGAGCTGGAAGAACTGAGTGGGTTTTTCCAGTGTAATAGCCTATTTTTTCCTTTTTTAACTGCAGTATTTGTGAATTACACACGTTTCTCACGTGTTCTAGTTCCCAAAGGAGGGGCAGGCACTATATTCTTGAGCAATGGCAGATGCTCCATTGCACTGCCCCCGAAATGAGAAGGGCACAGCAGCAGAAATGCTGTGATCCCCGTGGTCTGCATCCACAGAGCATGCAGCCATGGGCAAAAGGAGACACGGCACTGCAGTCACAGAATCACAGAACGCTTTGGGTTGGAAGGGACCTCAAAGATCATCTAGTTCCACTCCTTCACCTTCACCTGCTGGGCAGGCTGGGGTGGGTTTTGGCGCTTGGTCTAAGCTGGAAAAATGGCTCCTGGTGTTCACCAGTGCCCTGTGGCAACGTTTCAGCTACAGTTATCTTCTAAAAACGTTTTTCATGCTACAGCTTTCCAATGCATTTGGCTAACAAAGAAAAATGGGAGATGGTGCCCGGGAAGGAGATACACAAACTCAGCTGCATGGCTTCATCAGCACCCGAGCTGCTGCACGTGATGATTCAGGTCCTGCAGACCACCCTTCCTCCTGAGAACCCTTCTGTGGGAGTTTCGAACGGAGTACATCCCATCTCCCTTCACTTCCACTCTCTGAGCAGCCAGTCATAAAGTATTTTTGGTTTCTAATACAAACATATTCACAAACCAAAGCAGCAGTAGCTCGTAGCGCTGCTGTTGTAGCCCAAGTGAGTACGCGTGAGGCACTGCATATCCCTAGAGTTCATCCCCCTTAGAAAACACCGCTGCTGTTCTGCTGAGCTAGTGTAAGGCTTTAAAAACATATGTGTTAAAAAGAGCATAAAGCATTGTGCAGCTATTGCAAAACACTTCACCATGTTAGTAGGCAATCTCCTCTAAGGGAGCTGTTAGGCAGCCATGCTCCCAGGCTGGTTTGCCTCCTGGCAAGGCCTCCTCTAAGTCCTGTCTCCCTGAAAGCTGTGAAGTTGTACATCAAACAAAGGCTTGTTTTTTCCTATACACATTCACAAAGTGCAGGATTTGCAAAACAGTACGAAACACACATGTTCAGGTTTATGTATAAATAGCAAGTACCTCTTACACCATGGAGAGTGAGTTTCCCTTCACTTGAGAGCATGCTTTGGGTAAGTGCATCGGGGAGCAGCAGCATCCACGTTTTAGCACAGGGGTTAGAAATGCAAATCCTTGCAAGATTGGGAAGGTCAGGGCTGGATACCAGTTCCCCAACGTTGGAGAGGGTCACGTGAGCACTCACAGGAGGGTCACAGTGCCATCGTGGCGGCAGCCCTGTGTCCTGCTGAGCACCACTGGCAGCCCCACGCTCCCCTGGAAGCTGCAGGAACCCCACACAGGACAGCGATGGGGGACCCATCCCCTCAGGAGATGTTCCCTTTTTGAAAGGTTAGTCAGCAGCACAAAGGCTGAAGCTTTCTATCATTTTTCTGCCCCGGCTGCCAGGGAATGCTCTCAAGAGCTGCTGATAAAAGGCTAAGGTGGGGGTGAACTGCATCTTGCTAAGCCTGACTCCTCTCATGGTAGTGAGTGTTCCAGGTCCAAACAGATCCTACTCTGTCTATTTTGTGTTAAATCTGCAATTTGTTCTAGTGCGAATGAGATCTCTGAACCTGTCCTCGGGAGCATCCAAGCACACAGAGTTTTCATTCTGGTGACAACGTGGGTATCTCCCATCACACCAGCAAACCGTACCGATTGGCACCTTCAGCTCCGTTTGATCTCTACCACAGCCAAGCCTCCAAGCCGTGTGTGCTACAGGTGAACACAGCACACGCTGCCGTTACCTGTGCTTGTGACTCGGCATGAACATCAGGTCCTTTAACACTGTTAGAAGCCCAGTGCTGCAAAGTGGTGAAGCATCCTCAACCCCTGGCTCCAGAGCAGGGGGTCACCTGCCTCAACCCGATGTTCCCCTAGGACCTACCCATAGGCACTTTGTTTTAAGGTGTAGGTACACTGAGGGCCACAATGTGCCCTCAGGAAACGTGCAGTTTTCATCACTGCCATTGGAAGTGATATGCCCACAGCTGATGGCAGGAGCTGGCTAGAGGTGCTCCACAGAGGGCTTTGCATGGTTTGCTTTGGGTGGCTAAGTACAGGCACTTCACCGTCCTCATCCTGTCAGCTCCTTCACAAAGACCTTGTCCCTTAATTGACAAGTGACCACTGCTGAAGCACCTTTGGTTGGTTTGCATACAACTGGACATCAAACCTACGCGATTGCTTCCATGTAAACATGTACCTCTTCACAAAAAATAAACACACAACTACCACTCTAACCCTAAAGCCTAGAGCAATGAGAAGCCAGTTCAAGCCTAAGTACACATTAAATAGCTTTGGAGTCAAATTAAATAAAAAGCTAAATTACAAGCATGTAAGATCTCTGTTTGCTGCTGACTGATGCTTTTCTAGCCCCGGGTCGTGCTTTACATCTTCGCACCATCTTGTTTGGGTGGTTCTGCTGTCTGTGTTTCCAGTACTGAATATTTAACTGGGGAGAAAGGAAAAAAAAACGGTGAGTACAATAGCACAGGATGGAACCAGAGCGCACGCCACGGGTGCCCAGCACTGGCTGGCTGCATGTGACACTGGAAAAGCCTTTGCAGCAGCCTCGATTATCTGTCACTGAAAGAAAGATCGTGCTTTTCTTGTCTAAGACACTCCTGATGGCTGAAAACATGAAAGCTAAATATTAACTGCCATCGTTTGCAGCATGAGCTCCTTGGTCTCTTACCATGGCTTTCCTTTGTGTGCAATAAAGGGGGAAAACCCCGTGGTGGGTGTTTCACAAAAAAGCCGCAGCATCACCTAAGTGGTGTCTGCATCAAAGAGACACGGCAGCTCAGTACAGCTCGGGGACTTCTTAAAGTCCCTCCGTAAATCTGCTTTTGTGGCCGGGCACAGCCAGGGTAAGGAATGTGAGGTTCTCACCTTGGGGTTCCTCGCTTACAACAGCTTCCATGTTTTCTCCTTTCACGTATTCCGCGTTAAGTCCCTCTGAGGAGTAACAATAAAGACAGTGAGATGGGAGGGTACAAAGTAAAAATCATTTGCTTTGATGCCTTAAAAACTCTGGTACCCGACCTGTCTGCTGTAAAAGCTAAGATACTTTTTGCAACCTCCTCTGCATTAACACGGTAAGTATAGAAACATCAGTAAACCATCAACAGCGCTGAGAGAGCCTTGCTGAACAGTAAAGTGACCGTGAAGGTTTGCCCAGAAGGCAGAGCTTCCTGCAGCACCCTGAGTCGCTCGCTGCATCCATCTCTCGCGGGAGGCAGCCAGGCTGAGTGAGAAGTGCCGGGAGTCGGGAGTATTGCAGGCAGGGCTGCTGAGGGGGGACTGCGCCCTGGTGCAGGGAGATGGTCTCAGGCTCATTAAACACTCAGTTATGCAGAGCTGCAAGAAGCAGTTCAGAGCAGGGCTGCGGTGCCAGTGATGAAGCAGGATCCCAGTGGGGCATCAAATCCCCAGTAAGTCCCTTATTTAAATGCAAAGAAGTTTCCAGGGTTTGCAACAAGTGCAGCCCAGGCCTGGGGACCAGGCTGGGCACTGCCAGGCCGGTAGCAAGGGGAATGAGGGGCACCACTTGCTGCGACCCAGCTCAGCGCTGCAGAAGATGGGCCTGGGACTGCCTGGGTGGGCCGAGGACCCCCTGTCCTCCTCTAATGGACCTCTGCGGAAAGAGGCCGAGAGTGCAGGGCCAAGTGCCATGTCCCGTTAGGGAAGGGGAGGGGGCCATGCCGGTTTGCTCAGGCAGGCTGAGGCAATGCACACTGCCGGCGCCCAACAGGGGGATTTTGGGTGTATAAACTCAATGTGGATGGAGTGGCAGGGGCCTGCCATGCCTCACCATTGGGTTCTGACAGGGCCCATCCATACCTCGAAGGGAAGGGCTGGGAGCAGCACTGGGCCAAGGCTAAGCAGCATGATGGGAGCCCTCACTGGGCAGCCGCAGCCTCCAAGGTGCAGGAGAGAAGAAAAGGTTTTGTGACTGGCTAAAACAAGCCTGTAACACCCTGTGCCAGCACAGCTGCCAGGGACTGCATCCAGCCAAGGTGTGGAGGCAGGAGAGATGTTGCCTGAGCACAGATGGCTCTGGCCTGCCCTGGCACAGTGAGCCCAGGGCCGAGGGAGGCAGGCTGAGCACTAGCCCAGCAAGAAGGAAACGAGGTGTAAGAGAAGAAAGCAGGATAAAGGTTATTAGGCAGCATTAGAGGCATCAGCAAACACTCAGCAGAAGAGGCTCAAAACCAAGGAGCGGAGCAGCAGCCACGCAACCAAAGGACGGCTGGGCAAGGAAACAAGGCGAGCCCGTTCCTCCGTGCTTCAAGCGAGTGGTCATCACACAGCACCACTGCCTCCCCCAAGACATGTGTTTTGCTGGGATAACACAAAATGCAATTTATGTTTTTCAATAAAAAGCCACTTTTGCAGTGGCTGACGGCTCTTAGATTTCTGTCATGCATTGCAATGCATCTAAGGCCTGACATTAGCCCAGCATGCCATGTCTGATGGCTTAAATTAATCCTCCTTTATAATTAACTTTAATTTCCTGCCGCCTTTCTGGGGCTTTGTGTCTCTCAGCTTCCCCCTCATCAAAGCCTTTACTCTTTTTTTTTTTAATTATTTATTCTTGCCAAAATATCATTTAAGTGGGGGGATATACAAGGGTGTTTCATTCCATCACATTCATTTGACTTTTCCCGCTGATCTAATTTACCAAAATGCTCCTGTTTGTTTCAGGCACAACCGGGAAAATAGTACGATTCCAGCAGAAATTTCCAACCCCAGACACCCTTCCCCCAGAGCAAAGGAGACTGGCAGGTTTCATTTGATTCATTTAAAAAGAGCTTTTTTTCCAGCTGTTTGCAACCCCCAACACACCAGACTGCAAGAACCCCCTCATGGCCAGGCATGAGCCGTGGTGGGGGAAGATGACAGGACACCCAGATGTTTCATGGGGCAGCTTGTGCAAAAGGAGCTTTCTGGGAATAGGAGATGCTGATGCTTAATTTGCACTAATTGCAGTGATTGCTGCACACCTGCAGGAAGGTGGGGTAGGCTATGCTGGATTGGGTTGGGTTGAGGTGGGCTGGGCCATGCCATGCCATACAAGGCTGTACCAGCCAACCTACAGCTGCCCTAGTTGCAGAAGCTTGATGAGTTCTCTTCCCTGCTGTGTGGTGAGTTTCTACCTCTGGCTGAGGTCTTGGGGGGTTTGGGGTCTTTTTGGGTAGGGTTCCTTTCTGTATTTACCCTGCTTGATGTTGCTGGTTTGGTCTTTGTTTGTGGCCTCCTGTGGGTGTGTGGGAAGGGCTGTGGGGTGGCAGGAGGTTCTGGGGTTGCTACTGGTGGGTTCCTGTCCGTGCAATGGAGTGTGGGGGGTCAGCAGCCCATTGCTGGGGTTTGCCTTTGCTGGCAGTGGGACTCAGGGGACAGATAGGTGGGGGTCACTCTGTACCCCTGAGATGCTCAGGGGGACACTTACGCTGGATGCTGAAGCAGAATTTCTTCTGCTGGTAGGAGATGTAGCTGGAGACGGCCCCGATGAGCGCCATGGCCAGGGCACTGGCAATGCCGGTGATCGTCCCTGTCTCTGCCACTCCGCCTGTGGGGTGCAGAGAGAGTGGGGTGCTCTGCAGGGGGGGGTATGCGTGCCACCCGTCCCACCCCACCATCCCCTGCCAGCCCTGCAGCACTGGCAGTACCTACCTCCACCATAGTTGTTGTTAGTGTTGTCCCCGGCACCTGCAAGAGATATGAGCCCGTCAGCAGCCCTGTGCCCCCCTGTTCCCCTGCCACTGGGCTGGGCAGCCCCTGGGGGGCAGGGAAGGGGCAGCAGTGCAGCCCCAGGGGCACCCCTGGGCTGGGGGTGAGGGTACAGTGCTGTGAGGCATGAGGTCTCCTCTGCCTCATGTCTCTGCCTGCCTGCCTGCCCAGGGCAGCTTGTCACCTCTCAGAAGGGTCTAAAGCTGCTGCTCTCTCCCACTGCCATATGCTTGGGGGCAGCTTTGGGGGGAGCCTCTGCAGGGACACCTCTGCCTGTGGCCAACCTCACCTCCACCCTGCATGGATGTCTGTGTAAAGAGAGAGCAGGTGAAAGGCTGTCAGATAGTTATACAGCAGCCTTGTGCCGTCACGGGGAGGTGACTGGCTGCGCTCTGGAACGTCAGGGGATCTTCCCTTGGCCTGAGGTTTATTTTAACATCACTGTCCCTGGAGAAACTGGGTTGAGAAGCTGCTCCTTCTGGAAGCTGCAGTCCTAATCGAGCTGCTTACATCCTGAATTTATGGAAGCAGGTCAGGATTGCATTATTGCCTCTGATGCAGCTTGTCCTTGACACAGGGATTCATTCAGTGTTGATTTGGCTGGTGGTGTTCATCTCTTTACTCGACTGCTTTTAACATTTAATGCTGTAGATCCTTGCAAATGTGTAGGCATATCCAATCATCACTTATTTTCCCCCTTGTTTCGGCTGTTGGTGGTCGTTGGGTGGAAGGTTTGTGCCTTCTCATGGCACAGCTGTGGGCATCTGCCTTTGAGGTGGGACAGGAGACAATGGGCCCTGTCTGCCCGGTGGCTCCTGGAGCTGTGGAACCTCCGTGGGATCCAAGCTAAGTGCCTCTGACTGCTGGCACGAGGTGTGACCACAAAGCCCATGCATTCCCTGGCTCTGCGGCTGAGACCCCCTTCCCAGCCCCTCTGAGGGGCGGAGCACCGCTCTGCATGAGGCGCCTTCGGGCAGTTTGGCCGACACGGGGATTATGGCCTGAGCTCCCACTGCTAAAGCAGCCAGCTGTACGGAGCTCATCGCTTACCTTTCTTCTTGTCCGGGCTGTAGCCGCCGTCCACAACGCCGGCCAGGTCATCGTCTGAAAACGCTTCAAAAACAACGGGAACAAACGGTGGTGGGCACCCGCCAGGAGATGTGGGCACCCGCCAGGAGATGTGTCCCCCTGGGAGGTAACGGCTGTGGGCTCCATGTGTGCTCCAAGGCAGAGGAGGAGCTCACCCCTCTCCACCTGCACAGAGCCAAATTCACCCAGCACCCCACCAAAGCCACCCATCTGGCAGGGCGAATGCACTGTACCGGGATGTGAAATCAGTGCCTGGCTTGCTGGGGATGAGAGGGACCCCCAAAACCGAGTGCCTTCAGAAATGGGGCTTCTGGGCAGGGGTCATCTGTGAGCACCACACGCTCAGGATGGGACTGGCCTCCTGCAACACTCCCAGGGATGTTTCTCTGCCAGGCAGACAGCGGCTGCTCTAGACACTGGAGTATTTTCTCCAAAACTCCAGTTGTTTAAGAGCCACGTGGGGCTTCCTGTGCCACAGGGCCCGGAGCAGCGCTCTGCACACCCGTTCCAACCAGCAGCTCCCAGTCAGCCAGCTACTCCATCCCTGGTAAGAACAGGGACCGGTCAATAAGCATTTCTGCTTCTCTCACTATTTCCAGATGTTAACAAAATGTTTAACCCCAAATGATTTTAAGCTCATAAAAGAAGTAATAATTGACTTTTTTAAGTTCAGCTTGAAAGAAATGCTCCCAAATCAAAGGTTATGTACTACTGTTTGGGTTCTTTAACTGAAATGAGTGATGTATTTATGAGTTTGTGAAGTGTTCTGGCTTCTCAGCCCCAGCTGAGACTCTTCTCAGCTCCACGTCTTGGAGGAAGAACTGGTTTGCGAGCAGTGGCCGTGTTGCCAGGGACCGGTGTGCCCTCGCCCTGCCTGTTCTCTCAGACACGGTTGTAGTGGGGATGTTTAATTTGTGTAGGGCAGAGAGAAATGCGGTCTGGGACCCGGCAGCCAAATGAGCGGAGATGTTGAACCCTTGGCTCTGCTCCCAGTGGGAGCCTCGGGGTGCAGCAAAGCATGTGATGGGAGAAGAGACCCAACGAGGTGCCAGCAAAATGCTCCTCTGATGCTGTGCCTTGGGAAGGGTTACCTTGGCCTTACAGCCTGGAAGAGACTGCCTTATTCACCAGCTTACTGTGGGGGCAGGGGGGAAGATTTATGGGCTTAGAAATGAGTGTCAAAAGAAAAACCTGCTTGTGCCAGAACCCAGAGAGCTCCTAGGCAGCCCAGGGTGCGGCGATGCTGGGGGAACATGCGTGCCGGTTTGTGACCGGTGCCACGTTCCAGTGGTTCAGCACCTCAACCTTTCCCGCAGGAGTCTGAAACCTCAACAAGCCCAGAATATCAAAGTGCAGACAAGTCACCTAGTTAATGCAATCTAATAAAATATCTGACTATTAATTACATGTGTGAGCATGGTATACGGCCATCCTGACATCAATAAACTAGCTGTGCAAAGTCTGTTTTCTAGCTCAAGTGCTCCAGGGAACAATCCTCATAGACAAATGATTCATTTACTGGAGTATTTTAGAGATGGAAAAAAAATTGCCCAGCCCATAGTGTATGTTATGCCAGGACTTAAGCCTGCTCCAGATTTATGTCCTGGCAATGACTGCGAGCCCCAGCAGCACATGCCCTCGGTTAAACAGCTGTCAGGTACAGGGACGAGGGGGAACTTAACACGGTCGCCACAATTTAATGGGTCAGAAGAGACCCTGGGAAAGAAACCTGCAGACAGGCAACAGGTCCTCTGCCAAGGACCACTGAGGCCGGGCTCCTTCCCTCCCCACGGCCCTGGAGAAGAGGCTGCGCTGCCTGTGGGCAGTGTGGGAGCAGCGGGGTGCTGGCCACAGGCAGCAGCCTCGGATGAGCAGCACCTCTGATTGTCCTGACCCAGCTGCTTTGCAGAGATGATCCCTGTACCTGGGGGAGGGGGCTAGGAAGGGTCTCCCACAGGGGACAGTGGCTGGTGGCAGGTGAGTAGGATGGAGAGGGGAAGTCAACGTACCTTCACCTGGCCTCACGTCTGGCCTCCTATCATCTTTCCTGTCATTCTTATCATCAAGGGCATCAGCCAAGTCGAAATCCATAGGATCCTTTGCTAAAAAAAATCCCCAGCATGGTGGTTAGCGGCACCGGCTCTGTAATTAATTAATTAATCAAGCAAATGCTCAGCTTTGCTGTGGAAAATGTTAGTGAAGGAGATGGAGCCCTGAAATGGGCATCTCCCGTTTTTGCTATGCAGCATCATGGCAGATCTTCCAAACCCATCCCATCCCCTGACCCCACGCCTCTGTGCTGAGAAATGTCATGTTCTTCCTGCAGAAAGGGTCTCACGCTGTGGCTTGAGTGCCAGGCAACTGGATAAACAAGGCCAGACAGCCTTGTCAGCTCCAGTCAGAGCCAAAGAGGTGCTCCCAAGGGCACAGCTAGCACTGGTGCCAGGGGAGATGCCTGGGAGGGGAGGACCTGACTGTGCTGTGCCAGGGTTTTGGCTCGGGCAGCCCGTGACTTGCTTGCTCCATGTTTTCCTCCATGAAGAGCCCAGCTGGTAGTTGGAGCATCCTGGCTCTCAGAGCAGCTATTGTTTGTGATGAACAGTAGCTAAAACTGCAGCATGGAGCCAGCCAGAGCTCCTCAGCCCCTCCACCAGCTCACCCCTTCCTTTATTCTGATCCAAAACTGGTTATGTTTTTAACCCTGGGAGTGGCTCTTGCCAGAACTCTGTCCGAACAGGCAGGAGAGCGCTCAGCGAGCAGGACAAGCCCACTGAGGCTGTGGGACAGTGGGGTGCAGAGCAGCTGTGTGGTGCTGGGCCACCCCGTGCTGCGTCAGGGACAACAGCAAGCCCACAGCCTTGAAACAGGCAGAGGAAGGCAAAATGGTCCAGGAGCTGCTGAGACCCCTGGGGTAGTGCAGGGTAATGCTGGGATACCCTGTCCCATCTGTGGTTTTTCCCGTTTATATTTTTTCATAGGTTTCTCCTGTGCACAGACAAAGTAGAGGCTGGAAATCCCAGGGCGAGGGGCAGTGCTGCCACCACGGCCCGGCCCAAAGCCTCTGCCCACACCAGCAGCAGAGCCACTGCAAAGCCACCCGGGCTGGGAAGTTTGTTCTCACCTGGGTTTGGCTTGGGGGGGGCTCTCGTAGTTTTTGGATGCTTGGTCGTGGTGGTGCGGATGACATCCCAAAAGCTGTTGTCTGAAGGGAGGGAAAAAACCCAGTTTAAATGACATTGCCCTCTCAAAAGTGCATTTGGATGAGTGCTAGGAGGGGAGCTCCCTCCCTCAGGGAGACGGGGGCTGAACTGGGGCGTTCAGAGCTCATAAATTAACACCCAATCTCAGCTCCCCTGGCTACCTAGGGGAGTGTTTTCCCCACCCAGACCCCAAAGGTGAGCACATAGGCACTGTCCCTGGGGCATGGGGGAGCTCCACAGTACCCAGCTTCCCTGGCCTGGGGAAGGGTGCAGAGTTGGTGTGGTTGGTTTGGTGGTAGTCAACAAAGCGGTGTCAGAGCAGCCAGCCAAATCACAGGCCCCATCATCTGAGGGGATGGTGCAAGGCTTTTGGCATGCACCCCCCATGCAGCAGCTCTGTGGGTGCTGTGCAAGTGATATTGCACTATCACCAGAGACCACCAGCACCCATGTCAGTGTGGAGCTGAAAAGGGCATCCAGCTGCTCTGCTGCTCAACAGCAACCATCCTGCAGAGCCTTCAGATCCAGCCATTGTTTAACTCTCACTGTACAAGCTGGGGGGAACCTGCTGGTCTTCTGCAGCACCTCCCAGGAGCCAGAGGCTGCAGATAAGAAGGTGCTGTGGGGATGGAGCTGGTCCCACTCTGCCACCTGCATGGCCACCCACGAGTGACCCCGAGCTGAGTGGAGCAAGCACAGGAAATGGGGCCAGGGCACCGGAACCCACCATGGGAGCCCCTTGGTGCCATCACTTATCCAACAAACACTCCCCAGGGAAGATGAAACTCCCTGAGATGAAGCTTTGGCCTCAGCATGCATCCATTTCCCAGGGAGAGTTTATTGGACCAAACAGCGTCTCATTTGGGCTGAAATCCAAACGGCAGAGCCCTGCGCGTGCTTCTGGCACCTGGCTTTTCTCGTCCCTCACAAAGACCGTGGCCACCGAGGAGCCGGACAGACAGATTTGCTCTCACTTGTGCCAAGACCCTCGTGCAGGGGCGAGCGGGCTCCCTTCTGAGCCCTCCCCTACTGCTGTTTATTTCAGGCTGGTGGGGTTGAGCAACCTCAGCTCTTGTGACTGCGCTATATTTAAGTAGGTGTTTTGCCAGAACTGAGCCAGATGAGCTGCCGCTGAGGAAACTCGGGTGAATTTAAGGGAGCTTCCTCAATCAGGGCAGACACCGGCCAGCCAGGACATCCGACGGGGACAAATGGGCAGAGACACTTCTCCCTGGATGGGGAAATGTAACCAGGCTGGGGCCTTCCTGTGGAGGCTGGGGATATCTTGGAGCAAAAAAAAAAAACAAAAGGAAGGAAAATATCCTCTGGGCTCCCTTCTGGGAGGAAAGCTAGCGGGTGCCACGCAGCCAGAAACAAAAGCCCTGGTGTGGCTGAGTGGTGATTTGTGTCTTTTCCATTAGGATACTGCAAAGTGTGCAAAATTCAGCCTTGGCCATAAACGCTCCAAGGCCGCCTGCCTTCAGCGCGGACAGAAAGATCGATACCGCGTTGGCTTCGGTTGTAGGGGAGCAGAGCACAACCGTGTGCCAGCACGGGCTTTCTCTGGGCAAGAGAAGGTGGCACGAAGTCTCTGCCATGGCAGCAGCACCCAGCCACGTGCATGCAGCTGTGGGGGGCTTGCACGGTTCAAACCCCCATGGAAAGCAAATCCAGTGCTCTGCTTAAGTGTTACGCACACGAGAAGGTCTCACCTGTCCCAGGAGCTGGCTTTCTGGGTCCCTTGGGAGTGGCTGTAACAAAGCAGACAGGGAGGAAAACGTTAGACATGGGCATTGCCGAAAACGTGTCACCTCTGGTTTGAGAACAAAGATGTCGCCAGGAGCTTTCCAGCTCACCATGGATGGCCTGTAAGCTCAGGGGCGGCGCGAAACCCCGACACACACGGACGGGGTGTGTGGGCTCCCGGAGCAGGATGGCCTGTGAGCCAGGGTGAGGGGCTGCAGCCCCTGCGGCACCGGGCCCAGGGCCCCATAGGGCCCACCTGTGTCTGGGCCAAGCACTGCCCCAGGGCAGGCCAGCATCCTGCAGAGCAGCAGGCACTGAGCTGCAACACACCGCTCTGAATTCAGAGTCCTGGAGACTCTGCAGCACGAGAGTGAGCTGCAGCATCCTGTTGTCCCCTACCCCGCTGGTTTGCTCACTGGCAGGTCACTTCCAGAGCCACTTACGGACAGGAGCTCCCCTGCCAGCCAGAGCGGTTTCAGGACACCCCGATGCTCAGACCCCAGCTCCCCTGGCTGTTCCTGGGTGAAAACAAGCGACAGTCGGCCTTCGGGGGGCTGATTATTTATTTCTTTACCCCCGCTGTAAACCACTATCTATTAATAGTGGCCAGCATTACCAAGCATATGAATAAATGATGAGGAAGAGTTGCGGCTGCTCTATTCCCATTAATTTCCATTTGCGCCTCTGAATACCAAAGCGCTTCTGCAGAGCTTCATTTCCAGTGTGTCAGTGCTGTGTGATGTGACCCGACTCCAGACCCTTCCTCTGCTCTTTTTTCCTGGGGCTGATGTGATGAAGACCAGAGTGGGATGCAGGTGGGGAGGCCGCAAGGACAGCACTGTCTCTTCCCCACACGCCAGCCCAGGGAAATGCTGCTTCCCTCTGTGCAAAGTGGCATTTCTACCCAGGTCTCCCCACATTCTATATTAAAGGGCTTACAAAAACCTAGATGAGGTCCCTCAGACCTGGGACCAAGCCCCAGGGACCATCCCACGCCCTCACCTTGCACCAGGCAAGCCGTTGGAGGAAGGCATGGAGCATCTCTTTATTCCACATGTAACCCAGCGTGGGTATCTGTGTGCTGCTAAAGTAAGAGGTTTCAAACCCTGCGATAGCTTTCATTTAAATACTCATAGGTGTATCTTGTGTGCTCACAGGTGCCAGCATCACTTGCAGGGTGCTCCCCACTATTGTCCAGCTGGGCCGCTGGCTTTGGGGATGGTCACCTCATTTCCCTCAGCAACACTTACATAAACTTACACAAAAATTATTTATTTCAAAGCCAAATATTAAATATCAGTGGCAAGGTTCCCCCTTCAGATACAAGTTGTTGCACAAGATATGGGTTGCACTTGAAATAAGGTGAAGCAAAGCCACAACCCAACACGTTGTTTGCTCTCTCCAGGGGCCATGCTGCAGCAGGACCAGGGAAGGACCCGGTGCTTGACAGCAGGTGCTACTAACTCATGCAAGGAAGCCCAAAAGACATGTTCAGTGTCGTGTGCCTCTGAGGCACAAGGTGAGCAACCAGCTTCTCCAGGACCATCTCCAGTCCCACCACTGGGCAAGCCTGGATGCTGTGTCTCCCCGGGCATACAGTGAAGTAGCCCCTGTCCTCCACCACCCTCCCACTGGCATCCAATCCCAAAGAACAAACTGCATCCATTAACATCCATGTGTTTATCAGAATCAATAAACGTGACTTACGTCGCTTGGTGGTGAGGTCAAACAGGGCATCTTCTAGGCTGAAGTCATCTGAGTCGTCCCCATGACCTGAAGACAAGGAATGAGCACAGTACTCGCTTTGCAGAAGGTAAACCACCTTTAAACACGGCGCACCTAGGCTCGTTCGCTCCAATTGCTTCAGTTTTTAGAGGGCTTTCTGCTTTTTTCTGAACCTGACCCGTCACTGGTGATGAGGAAGACATCAGCCTTCTCTGAATGCTGTGACTGTTAAATTGCAGAGCAGTCATCTCTGGATTTTCCATTTGCCTGCCCTAATGGATGCGGTACAAAAACACATGCTACACTTAAATTTGTCAAGGAGAGCCTACCAATTCATCTCTGGAGCTGCCACTCCTCCCTGCCTGCGCTCACCGCTCTATGCTTGCTAAGCACCACGTGGACACTGGGACGGCGCAGACAGATCTGGTGAAAAACAAACAAAAAAATGCCCCACACACCTCTCCTTTGCGAGTGCCTCCTGACATCAAAGGCTTCGTGTGAGAACGCTGCTGCTGCCTGCCAAGCACAGCTTAGCATTTCAGAGAGTGCCCGTGTCGCTGTGCCCAGGTAATGCCATCCAGGACCCAACCCCCACCCCAGGGATACACCTGACAGGCACAGGAGGATTTTTTTTTGTTTAGAGATGCCTCACCACAACTCCAGTTGCCCTGTGAGAGATATCCCAGGGACAACTCGGTGCTGCTCGGTGTTCTCCTGCGATAGGGCCGGCTAATCCTTCCTCCCTCTGCCTTTTTTCTGCATCGCGTTAATTACTGTTGACTTACCCTAGTTCTGAACGTATTTGTCTTGATAAATTCATGCTTTTACATCTCAGAGCATGCTGAGTAATTAATATCCTTTGGGTTTGCTAAGTACTGCAGCACTGCAAGAGAACATTAAAATGGCTTTCCTCTTATTCCTACTGCTAAATGGATTTAGCTATTGCCACCTGAGCTCCAGCGTGCTTCATGAATAAATTTAAAGCTTTACTGACAAGGACAATAACGATGGGAAGGCACTGGTCTGTCAGAGAGCAGGTATCAGCATTTTGGTGAAAAACTTCTCCGGAGAGTGGCCACAGGTACTGCAGCACCTCCAGTGCTGGCAGCACCTCCTCGTACACCGCGTCTCATTTCATTCACCGCCTACGTGAATGTACACTCAGCAAACCCCGGGGTGATTTAACGTGGGGTCTGCAACTGGAAAGTCGCTACGGGCTCCTCTCCTCTGGCAAAGCGCTCGGCGTTGTGCTGCTGCTGGGTGCGTGCAAGTAACAGCCGTCCCAGCCCACGGCCGGGGCCTCACTCGCTGAAGGATGCTGCCGCTTCCCGGGTGAGCCCGAGGAGCGACTGGCAGCGGGCGATGCCTCAGTGCACGTGGAGCCCGGGTACCACCCTGTGAAACCTGTGGAGCACAGCGTGTGGATGAGCCCTTTGCCCAGCGTGGCAGGGCTGTGCTTGGCACCCGCAGCCTCTCTGCATCCCCCTCCATTCTCTTGCCAAAATATTTGCCTCTTGGGCCTTATTGCTGGTGAAATATTGGCACTCAAAGCAGGTGATGCTCTCCTGCTCCAACAGCCCGAAATCACAGGGTTGTCAAGCAGTCTGTGCAAAGGAGTGAAGGAAGGAACATGAAGACCCTTCACAGCACTGCAAATACACCTACCCAGCTCTGGTATTTGCATGGAGTGCTGCTGAGCCACCAGCACATCCCTTCTGAGACCTCACAAGCTCATTACTGTGGTGACCAACTGTCCCGAACTTGCTACTCTGGCAATTGCATGCAGGCCCCCTTTCCCAGCACAGCTTTTTCCCCAGCCTTTGCTGGGCTTTTCAGGAACCCGTGGTGCTCCATCATCCTTGTCTTTCTATTTTAAGCCGTGGTAAAAAGAGGTGGAAGGGAAAGCCACGCCGTGTCTCCAGCGGGATGCGAAGTGCTACAAACCCGACTGGGGAAACACACTGTCGCTGCATTTCATTGAGGTCCCCCAGCTCCACCGTGGGCAGGGCAAGCTGCAGGAGGGACACAGTGGCAGCATCAAGTCTCGTGTTGGCGTGCCCCAAGCCATCCCTTCTCTTCCTCCACTCCCCTGCTCTCAGTGATTCAGTAACTCCGGGGCACTGGCTTGCTGCACGCCAAGCTGTGCCCTTAGTGCATCCTCTCCATGCTTCACCCTCGACCCACGAGATAAAATACAAGGTGAGGGGGAGCAGGTGGCCCTGGGGTGTATGCAGCTCACCCGCTCTTCAGCTGAAGGGCTGTGGGGATCGTGGGGCTGCACAGAGACATCCTCCAGCTCAGGGGGGTGCTCACCAGACCCACCGGCTGAGCAGCACTCACACCTCCCTGGGTTTGGTAATGGCTCCCCTTGGCATCAATGCACCAAGCACATCAATGCACAGGCTTCCCAGGAGCTGCAACACCTGGCACAGCCCTTTACCAGGGCTTTCCCACTGCTGGCTATGACAAACAGATCCTTTCCAGGGCAGTTTAAACCCAGGGATCCCCTGGGTGGTGGCAAGGATTAATAATGGATTGCCAATTAATTGCAGCAAACAACATCTTTATTTCATGCAGTGTGTTACAGAGACATATCACACCTTTTACGGATCAATAACAGTGCACTGCCATCAAAGGTATGCAAACTTGCCCGCTCCCTTCAACAGGTAAGTGCTGAGCGCTCTCCTCTTTATTCTTTTAGCCAGTTATCAGGTGGTAAGAAATGCAGCATTTCATAGCTGGGTGTTAAAAACCCATCAAGCACTCGGCATGCACGTTTACATTGCCAACACAGTTTTTTGGGCTGCTGCTCCCTGTGCTGTCTCATACAAATCCCTTTGCTCCCAGGGCCCCAGTCCTGCTCTGTGATCACCAGAGGAGTGGATCTCCCAAAGCCCATCCTCCGATGGGAGCCTATGCACAGCACAGTTCATCTTTATATTAAGGGTTTATACTCTCCAGGAGAAGCTGGGGCACATTCCTACACACTGGAGCCCACAAGCAGCCTGCTGTGGAGTTGCAGAAGGGTTTGCGATGCCACCCCTGCACAGCCTGACGTTTCACCTCCCCACAGGATGCTGCCACGCTGCCTGCACCCTGGTCTGGGACTATAAAACCACTGACACGCAAAATCCCACTCCACTGGATGCTCTGTGTTGGGGAGCATCCTTTCGTGGGGATGACGGCAGCGGGGCCGATGGCAGCAGGGCTGCTGGTCTGTGGCAGGGGGTGAAGTGGGCAAACGGGACGTGTTTTCCATGTTTTTCTTTAATATGACAATCACAAGGAAAGAAGCCGGGACATCTTGTGGTACCTAATGCGAATCCCCCAGTGCCAGAGAGGGGAGGTGGGGGTACCCCGAGGCTGCAGCTGTGGCGTGTGGAGACTGTAAAGCAGAGGTGAGAGTTATGGCCGAGCCGGTGCTGCAGGCTCCTGTGCCTCTTGCCGTGTCCCCTCGCCTTGCCGGGGGTATTTTTAATCAGAGTGAGCTGCTCTTTGAAGGTAGAAGGGTTTTATGCCTTAATGTATTCTCTCCTCATTATTTTCTGTAGCAGGCAGCTCAAACGCACAATTGTACTCGTCAGCTTTTTAGTTTTTACAATTATATATATATTCTAATTAAGCCCCACTGTTTGACAAAGCTTGAATTACAGTATCATAATTCACACCCCGTATATTGCTGGGCCGTCTGCAGCGCTCGGAGCGAGGTGTATTCCATTTTTAGCGCCAGCCCACGGATCTCTTTGTGCAATATATATGTGTTTAGCTTCCCTGGGAACTGAGAGCCCACAACGGTACGAGATTGACAGCCCGGGAGATTACGAGAGAATGCAAAGCAGGTACAAGGGCAGCGGAAAGTAATTCAAACTGCCTGACTTTTATGCCTCTACCTTAGGAGCGACGCGGTGGGCAGCGCGTGGGAGAGCGGGAGGAAAGCGTGTGCTGAGGTTGCCAAAAGCACCAGGGGCTCCCCAGTGACCAACCTCGTCTTTTTGGCTCTGTCTGCATCATGGTGTTGGCACACACAGGTAGTTCCACTGCAGGGCACCCACGGCTGCACTAGCACCTCTGGCCAGGGTGCTGGGGATAAGGGGGGTTGGGTGCAGGGATGTGTTGAACTGGTGCTGGATGGCATCCTTGCAGTGGCATTCCCTGGGGTCTCGGCAAAGGTGCAGCCCCAGAGGTCTGTGGGCAGCAAATGGCTGCTCCTCTGCAGACACAGGCCTGCTCAGCAGCAGCAGGGGGGGGTCCCTGGGGACCTCTCCTGGGAGCAGGCAATGGCACTCCACTGCTGGCCAGAGCAGTGGTCCTGGTCAGCATGCAACAGAGCTTCAGGCTCGCTGATGCTCTCCCCTACAACTGCCTGGGCACCAGCCCAGCTGCTTGCCAAACACTTGGCAAACTTACTGCAAGCAGCAAGCTGCTGCAAACCTGGAGTTCTTGCTGACTGCTAAGCCCAAGGCACGGTCCCATGCATGCAGGGAGAGCAGAGCTCCTCGGAGCTGGGGTGCTGCAGACGGTGTCTGGGAGCAGCACTGGTGAGACAGATGGGTAAGGACAGCCCTGCAGCAGCTGGGCTTCTCCCTGGAGACATGCCTGGGCTGTCTCCTGAGCAGAGACCTCCTCCTGAAGTTATTATCTCTGCCTGACAAGCAGACTCAACTTTCCCAGCTTCTTGGCCACTGCCAGGGCAGACAGACAGGCCCCTGCACAGCATCCCTGCCAGCACCCCAGTGGGTTGAGGAGGAGCAGGGCTCTGCCAGGACCAACACAGGGCAGAAACTCACTCCCCTACACCCAACTGCAGCAGCAGGACCAAGGGCTGATGCTGGGGGTACGCTGGCCCAGTCCAGGGCATGGCCAGGTGAGAGCAGTGGGAAACATTCGCCCGGCTGGGATGGCCCCTGATCCTTGTGGGGGACATGGCAATGCTGCTGTCCTCATTCTCCATTCCCAGCGAAACATTCTGATTTCCAGAAGTACTAATCAAAATCGCTCTTGATTATGGCAAAAACAACCTCTGCTGAATATTTTTTTTTATGCAATTAACAAGGGTATATGGTAATTCCAAGCAATCTTGCTCTTGAGATTAAAGGAAAGCCTGCCAGGAAGCACATGAATAAAGCTTTAAGATGAGAATTTGCATAATGAAGACTTTCTCTTTGTGGAGGGACTAATGGCGGTTATGTTTGAAACCTATTAACAGAAACGCCTAAAAGCCCAGGCTGAAGTCACCGCGCTGCCGCCGTGACCTGCACAGGCTCCATCACCCCACTGCCCTTTGCTCCACCGGCACCGCCGAGTCCCTGCTAGGAACGTCTGGCCCACAGCAGCCCCGGTCCTGCCACCCAAGGGACGCGGTGAGCTGTGCCGTGCCGCACACGCCGGACGGGGCAGGACAGGCAGTGCGGCCCCGGCGCCGGCTCAGCGCAGCGCACTGTGCAAGCCATGGCAAGACTCCGTGTCTCTGCGTGCTGGAGCAGCCAGACGAGCAGCAGATGCCCCTGGTGATGTGACTTCAGGGCTTACACGGAGTAAGTGAAATTATTTGGTGGCAGCACCCGCTATGCTTGGCACCCAGCAAGGGTGGTGGAGGTGGGGAGGGAAATGCAACCAGTGAAACCAGCCTGCATCTGGTGGGCTCCAGGCTCCTCTTCAGCAGGCAGCGTTAGCACTGCGATGCTGGGCTAGAAAGGCCACTGTCCCGGAGAGCAGGAGAGGGCGAGCCCTTGCCGGGGCCGGAATGTTCAAGGGACAGCAGTGCCTGTCTATGCCAGGGGCTGCCCGAAGGTCAGAGCACACCTTCTCCTGCTGCAGGTGGAAGGACAGACCCCCAGGCTGCTCCCAAAGCACCCGAAGAAGCGGCGATGACCTGTGCACCCCACAGTGCCCCACAGCTCAGGGAGCAGCCAGCGGCTCAGCCTCTGCCACCACAACCACACCGGGAGCTGCCAGCACAAAAACCACACCAGGGAGGTGCCATCTCGTGCAGCCCTTCTCAGTCCTCCACAGCAAAGTTTAAAAACCTGGAGGGAAGCATCCCTGCGTCCTCTTTCCCAAAAGTCACATCTGGCAAAGGGCTCACCGGAAACCTCAAAAGCTGAGGCCAAGGACAGGCGCTGGCCTCTTCCTCCTGAACTCTGGCAGCTCCAGCGCTGTCTGTGGGAGGATGAGCTTTGCCATGCTGCTGCTCTTCCCCAAGCGCTGTCCTTCTTGCAGGAATGGCAGCTCCCCCCACCACTCACCTGGCTCCCAAAGGCACAGAAAGCACCCCAAAACAGAGGTGCTTCTTGACCCTATGCTCTCGTCCCAGGTTTCTCCTTCCTCCCAACATTCCTCTATCACCTGCTCTCAGCCCCACCGCCTCAAACTGCTGATGATTACCGTAATTCCACATTTTATACCACACATCAGGTGAGAAAGGCTCTTAGTGCTGTGCCTCGGTTCCTGCCAGTCGGTTTTGCATCTCAGAGCAGTGTGGGGCTGCCAGTGTGGAGACTGCAGGAGCGTGGCAAAGGCATCTTCCTGCACACGCCTGGGGACCGAGACATGAAGGAGCACATTTGCTGTCGGAGGGGAATAAAGCATCTCGGCGCACTGGACTGCTCTGATGGCGTTAGAACACCGCAGCGTTAATGCTGTGAGCTGGAGGGGGCTACAAGCACCAGCTGGCCCCAGGAGCACCACAGCTCTGCTAGAGACAGCCTAATCCCAGGGTGACGCACCGAGCACCCGTGGGCAGCCACACAACATCTGTTTTGGGGGGTGCCCAGCCCAGGGCTGTGCGCAAGGCAAGGCTGGGGGGGTGAGGGGCCACGCCACATGTCACGTTGTGTCGGCCACTGCCAGTCGGTGTAGGAGCAGCGAGGCCATGGAGGAGCCCCGGTGCCAGGGACAGTCCTGTGCCTGCAGGCAAGCAGGGTGCTGGCCACAGCCACAGTGCTCAGAGCACAGCAAAGGGCTCGTGCGTGTCCTTCAGTGTCCTCACTCTTTGGGGACCACTCCAAGGAGTACGGATGCACAGCGCCAGGAACTACATCCCCTCCAGCAGCAAGCTCTGTGCAGGGACCACTAAGGGTCCGGTCTGCTGAGTGGGAGTGTCTGGTCTGGGGAGGCTGCAAACCCTCTGGCTGGGCTGGAGCCCTTGGCTCTGCTGGAGACCTGCAGCTCCCTGACCGGCCCATGCACCCCAGGCCCCCCAAAAGCACCAGCCAGCACAGACCTCCCCCCGGATGAAGAGATGGACAGATGAACACCTCCAGGTGCTGGCAGCAACCCTCAACAGCTGAAGGGTGAAAAGCAAAGCCCCTGCCAAGGGCAGCACTACTGGAGCTAGGGAAGGTTTCACGTTGAGGGTTCCTGTGAGATGCCTCGGACAGGCCACAGCTGACTGGGTCTGCCCCATCTCTGGCTCCACAGCATCACCCTCTCTCTGAGCCCACATGAAACAAACACTTCACCCATTCTTCTTCCACCCCAGCTCAGTCAGAAAGCAGGTAGCCCTGTTCCAGCAACACAAGATGTCAATCACCATGGTTTTCTTCAGTATTAGCACTCAAAGCTTTCAAGGTTTCCAAGGCACTCTGACATCTCTGCTTGTAGAGCGGGTGACGTTTTCTAAGCAACTTTAATAAGATAATCATTCTTTGAGGTTTGTGTCAAAGAGGTCTCTGCTGCAGCATTGCCAAAACCTGCTTTCAATTAGTCCCAGATCAATTGCATCGGGAACAAAAGGCTGGAAGGTTTTGAGAGCAAGTATTTAAGGTTCCTCCCTTTTTAGGGAGTGCTTGAGCCCAGCTGTACCAGTGAGGAGGATGGGGTGGTGCTCAGCTTCCTGTGCTGGGTATGGGGACAGTGTGGCTGGGGCTAATGAGGGCAGGGGGAGCTCAGCCTGTCCCAGTCCTTCTGGAGCTCTGCTGCTGAGCCTGGAAAGCAAATCTCTGCCTCTGGGAAGACGCCTCAGGTAACGCTCAATAATTTGAAGGTGCATCTGATGGGAAAAGGAGCTGTTTCTTCTTTTTGCTCTTCTGTGGTTTGTTTGGTTCTTCTCAAGGAAGAACAATTTTTTATCCTAAAGGGGAAAAGGAGGTGGATGGTGATTCAGTGATATCCTTCAATGGCATAGGATTTTTATTCCCAGACCCCAACTGTTTTGTAAGTGTTGGGGGGGAATTAGCACCAACCCTGCTGTATGGGTTGGGAATGGTTGAAGGTGACTTTCTGAGGTCAGTGAGGAACCAATAGTTTGAGGTTTGTTGTGTGCAGTGTGAAGGCCTGCTGAAGAAGGCAAGGGAGGGGAGATGCTGGGTGCTGTGATGCTGCTCCCAAGCAGACACCAGCACTGTTTCCCTGGGGTAGAGGGCAGATGGCCCTGGCCTGGTGTAGTGATGCTGAGAGCCAGTGTGCCAGGGGAAGGCAGGTCTGGAGCAGGAGGCAGGACCTGAGCTGAAACCAATCTGGGGGTAGCATTGGTGCCTTTTCCCAGCCTGACTGTGCCAGGCATAGGGTGGGAAACACTGACCAAAGCTTGCTCACCTTGTGTTCCCTAAAAAAGGCCAGAAAATGCACCAAGCTCCTTCTGGTGGGTGCAGGACTGATAATTGGGGTGCTCTAATGTCTCCCTGCATGCTGCCTATCCAGAAACATTACGAGATACGTTCCCATTAGCCACTGGGTTTCTCTCAAGTAATGACCACTGGTTTGCCTGGGGCCAAAGACACCTGTCTATCAGCCAGGCAACGAATTGGGGCATGAAAGCGTTTTGTTTATAACCCAGTGAGGAACAGCTGATGACAAAGGCAGCAACACAGGAGCCCAAAGAAAACTGAAGCAGGAGATTAAATGCTTATCACCTGATTCCCGATGGGAAGAGATTGCTCTCATCAGATAGAGATCAAGAGAGGATGCTGTAGTTAAAAGTAGGTAAATAGGGAATTACACGGTGAAAACGCTGGTTCATCACTTGGGATGTGCTGCCTGTGTCACACTGTGCTATTTAAATCTGGAACAGCAGCAGTGGAAATGAAGACTTGGGCGATGCTGACAGATGGAGCGATGCCCTGGGAGAGCGTGGTGGGTTACAGGCCTCTCTCCTGGCTGAAGGCATTTGTCTGTCCCCTGTCACTGCCACCTGCAATGCAGGGCTGCTGCTGCGGCGCCTGCAACTGCTGCACGGCCCCTCGCTGTGTGAATACTGGGGATGGGGAGCTGTTCAGGGTGCAGCCCCTCCTGCTCGCTGCCAGGTGAAGTGGGGCACACAGTGTTCCCCTGGCTGTGCTCCCGTTTCCCCTACTTTGGGTGAGGCAGCTCTGCTGCTCCCCAGAGCATCACAGACCCAGGCGATGCTGCCAAGGAACTGCACTGCCCTGCCAGGGGAAGGGGCTTCCAGCATGGAGAGACAACAGGGTGGGGTGGGGGGTTCAGCTTCCAAGCAGGAAGCAGCTGCAGAGATCTGCTGGAGGTAATTCTAGGCAGGTGGTGCAGGAAAGGGCAGTGATTTTTAACCACAGGCTGTGAGCAACCCCCACCCATCCCAGCAGCTGCAGGACCACCCCTCTTGGCTCACCCATGGCAAGGGAAGCAGCTGGCCCAGGCTGTGGTGGGGGGAAGCTGTGCCACATCATTCAGCATTTTGCACCAGCGTGCTTTCAGTAAGGTGGGTTTGGCTCCTTGCTTTCATAGTCTGGAGAAGTCCCCTGGGAAGCAGGTGAGCACCTGCCATGTTCCCATCGCTTCCCAGATATGTTATCAGGAGGCAAAAGCAGAGTCCTGATATACAGGTGGGAAAGATCTGCTGAAATGCTTCTGTGGGGGGAGATGGGGACAGGGATGGATGTGTTTCTGTTAAGTCAGTGACAGCTTACCAGGACAAATGCTGAGAGTTTTTGCTAGAGAATTCCATGAGGTTTTTAGATTTTGTGACTCTAACTTAAAAGTCACTTTCTAAGACATGACAGCTGTTCAATTCTGGGATAAAACATTTCTCTAGGTGGAGGAGGTGCACAGCTACCTGGTTTTGTTTCCCATCACTGGGGGAACAGATGCCTTACAACCAGAGCACTGTGTGCTATTGATGGGGTATGGAATAATGTAAACATAAAGCCAGAGGCTCACTGAGTTTCAAGGGGAATCCAGCAGTGGGTCTCTTGCTCTCTCTGACCCTACTTGTAGAGGAAATAACACCAACATTTACAAAAACAACTGTTTGTAAATGCTTATTTGTAATTCACGCGTTAGGGCTCTGAGATTTCCTGAGTGCATCGAAATCATTCACTCAGTTAAGACCATCATTAGAATAGAGAAAGGAAGAATATACTTTTTTTTTTCCAAACGCATACTGTAACCTCACTGAAAGAAGCTCTATTTTCTGCATGAGACCAATGACTGGGTTCTGTGTGCATTTTTAAAACACTCGTAGCCTCCAAGCTTGATGCTGTCCTGTGGGTTTTGGGAAATGAGAACTTGCCAGAGGAGTGGGGGAAACATGCTGGCTAAGGGAGAAATTTTGCCAGTTCTTGGTGTTTATACCTCTCCATGGTAGGAGAGCACAGCCCAGGGTATGCTTAGGCTCTGTAGTGGGAATTATGCAGATGTCTAAGAGGAATGCTACATACACAGGGCAGGATGGGAAGCAAGGATACCTGCATGGAGATAGCCATTCATTAGAGAATGCATCTCCACCCAGTTCCTTGCTCTTGCCCCACACAGGTCAGAGATCTGACAGAGATACATCCCTAAGCTCCCACCCCTAAAATGCACATGATGCTTTATGGTCACATATTAGTGTGCTATCCAAAACCTTATCACCTGTCTACTGTCCCTTCTGCAGCACAGGCACCTCTGTCACCTCCTGCCCTCCTGGAGCCCAAGGCCACAGTTACCCCTCAACACCCACCCAGGCAGCACGGGGTCCTGAGCTGACATTTCAGTAAGGTACTTCCAACTTCAGTGTGTTCTTTCTGCCCAAATTTCTCTGTGCATGGGTGCTGTGGTTTAGCCCCAGCTGGCAGCTGAGCACCATGCAGCTGCTTGCTTGTCTTCCCCCCGCCCCCTCCTCTCACCTTCCCAACTCCCCTCACCACAGTGAGGGGGGGAAAAAGAAAGCAGGGGCAAAGCCAAACCTTGTGGGTTGGGATAAGGATAGTTTACTGGGATGGCAAAAGGAGGGAGAAATAAAACAGACTTACAGCAAAATACACAGACTGGTGAGACACAATGCAGTTTCTCACTGAACTGTACAACTCAGAGCCACCACAAAATTGGACTGTCCCCAAACTGCACATCCTGGAGCCATATGCTCTGCCCCACCAGCCCCTTTTATGCTGAGCATGGTATGGAATATCTCTTTGGCCAGGTTGGGTCACCTGTCCTGGCTGTGTGCCTCTCAGCTTGATGGGTGCACCCCCCTGTTAGCAGGGCAGGAGAAAAAGCTGAAAAGCCCTTGACTGCTTGGCAACAATTAATGTTGGAGTGTTACCACCATGATTCTCACCTTAAATCCCAAACACAGCACAGCATTGGCTGCTAAGGAAGAAAATGAACTCTGTCCTAGACCAACCCAGGACAACAGGCACAGAGAATGTTTCAAAGGGAAAGCAAAATGCTGAGCAACTCTCTTTCCTTGTTTGCTGCAGCAGCCCCGTGCCAGCCTGTGGAGCCTTCCAACAGCACAACGATGCTGTGTGCAGCTTCCCTCCTCCCTGTCTGAGCCACCACCTCCAAAATCTTGCCAGTGCATCTGATTTTCCTTTCTTTGGCTTTTCTACACGTGTATGCTGTGCCAGCACTGAACCACTACAGCAGACCTGGCCCACTTCATCCCTGAAGAAGCTGCTCATGTGGTTGGGTGTCTGGGGGAAGGGGAGCTTGCACTTGGCACCAGCTTTCTGCCTGCAGCCCCGGTGCTCCTACCACCACAGTTTTGTGTGCTGCCTAGACAAGGTTGGAAAGCAATGAAAAGGGGTTTTGGGATGACTACAAGACAGTTTTGTAAATATAACAACTTTAGCCACATCACACCAGTACACTGAGCTTTCAGAAGATGAAAGCCAAACCTGACCCTGAGTGGCTCCACTGGAAGCGTACGGAAAGCATTCGCTGCTCGCAGTGCAACAGCAAACAGTCCTGTACTGGGGCTGTCATCTTCACTCAGCAAATGCATTCTCATGCTTGCATCCCAAATCACAGCCAGTGACTCCAGCATCCACAACTCTGAAGTTTCCTCTTCACAAAAAGGCCTTTCATGTTCCATGTTTTGCTATGCCACGTTCGTCTTCTCCCTTTTCCCCTATTCAAGTTCTCCCACAAATTGTGACTGGTATCAATCAGATTACAAAGGAGTTACTGCAAAGGTTTTCTCTTTGCCATCAGCATTATGTCGTTTATTTAACATATGTTTTGTTATTAGAGTGGCTTCAGGAGCACTGCATAATAAAACCCTGGTTTTTCCTGTAGTTAATGGTAAAGTCAATGCCTTAAGCCTCCAGGAGATATTTTTCCAAGGAGAAACAAATTTGGTTTTAAACTGAGCAGTCCTAAAAGCTTATTCCAGTCAACACTGGAGATCAATAGACTCTTCTGGTTTATGTGCTTTAAGGGCTGAAAAGGTTGCAACAGGTGTAAGGGAGAAAACCTGTATCTTTGTAGAGGGGAAAATGCCCCAAGAGTTAACTGGCTGTTTCCAAGCATAGGTAGCAGGAGGCTGGTTGAAGGAAAAACTTCCAAATACAAGCAAAAGTATGGAAATTAATTATTTCCAAAGCATGTACATAAATATCTGGGCATGGCACATCTAATTAATGCATATTTGTTCAAAGATCAGAGATAATTTGTAAGAAAACCAATTTAGCTTCTCCTGCTTTGTCACAGACGCTAAAGACACTATCAAAGTAAAAATTATTCTTTAAATGCATTACTTTGACTCGCTGCTGATACCTAGTAATTATAAATTTAATAACACAATAATGTATTATAACAAAGATCTCTAGTGCAGGTGAACACCTTACACAGCGCTGCTGCTGTCTCATTCAGCTTCCACAGCGGTGCCAAACCTGGGCTCCAAACAGTTCCTCCCCACAGCTCCCCTGGCACAACCATGACGAGCGACCCTGGTGAGTGATGGGTGCAGAGCTGGTGGCTCCCCTGGCACCACCTTTTCTGCCAGCTGTGTCCACTGCTGCCTGCCGTAAAGTGGAGCCCAAACACCTGGAAAAACATCTGGAAGAGAGCTGGCTCCTTTCTGCTTTCTCTGCGCTCTCGGTTGGGCACCGTTGTGCAGAGACTGAGCAGAGGAGCTGCCTGCAGTGACTGCAGCCATCTGTGCAAAAGTTATAAATAGCTAATTATACTGTCTAATATTACTTTCACATTTAAGTAATTATTGTAATTGCTGGTGGGATATTGTAGTCACACTCGAGAGGAGAGGTGATCTGTGAGCTGCTCTCTATGAAGAGATGGGACGCCAACATGGAGTTGCCCATCACTGCTGATACTGCAGCTCTGGAGGACATGCCCAGTTGTTCTTATCGTCCGTCTGTTAGTGTAAGTTCTTCCACAAGCTTTTCTTAAAAAAAAGCACAAAATCCAGATGTGCTCCTTCTGCCTGGCCTGTAAGAGGAAACCTCGTGCTCCCTGCAAGAACACTGACCTCAGACACCGAATTGGTCCTCTTTGCAAGAAAACACATCCGTGCATTTCTGTACGAGCTTACCATGAGAGCGAGGGCAGGAGAGGGGAAAAACCCAACTGTGGAAAGGTCTTTGTTTGACTGTTCTCCTTATCATTTTGCACAAACACACAGATAACCCTGGATGACTCAAACATAACGTCACGCAGCACGTTAGCGCAGGGCACGCTCGCCTCTGCCGCTCTGCCTGCAGTGAAAAGCCTTTGCAAGGTGTTTGCTTTCTTCCACTGCCTCAAAACACTGTAACACTTCTGCCTCCTGCTTCACCAGGGATACGCCAGAGTTTAACAGCGCTGGGAGATGGCTCAATGCCCTGTGAGGGATTCCTATTTCCAGACTGCACCTGTGGCTGGACCAGCGGCGAGGGCAGAGGGAGCTCAGGGGGGTACGGCATGGCTGCATCTCATAGCTCGCCAGGCACTGAAACTCACAGTTGTGTATGAAGGGAAACACAGCGGAATTTGACCAAAGGGAAACCCAAAGCCTGACATGTTTTTTCCATTAAAAAGGAGAAGTTTGTTCCTGCTTTGCTGGACAGCCGCCGCCAAGATGCACGTTTTCCTTGTGTCACCGGCGCATCCAGACCTCGGCTGCAGCAGTCATGCTAAGTACCAATTTCATTGTCTGGTTTGCTGGTTTTGGCAGTTTGTAAACCTCCGAGCTTGCAAGAGCCTGGGCTGCCTCCAACCAGTGCTGGAAAGCCCGTTTCAGAATAAGAAGCCAAAAAAAACCCCCACCCCAACTGGTGAATAGAGGCAAGGAAGAAATGTGATTTGCAGTGCCGCTGTACTGAGCAGCTGGGGAGAAAGCCCTGCCTTGCAAAGCCACTTCCTCACCACCACCTGGTATTTCCTGCGGGAACCACACAGCGTGATGGTGGAGAGGCCTCCCCAGTACCCAGGAGGCTGACCTGGTACCCGGGAGGCTGGTTCTGCACTCAGGCAGGGAAGGGTTCTCTGAGCTGCTGTCAGGGCACTGTGAAGCTGCTCCAAAACTTTTGTGAGAGAGACAGGGGAGGAGCAGGCACCCACTCGTGGGTCAGGAGAGCTGCTAACACAATACCCAAACACCAGGAGAGGAACCGGAGGCCACATGGGAAGGCTGAAGCCACACATCAGTGCCCAGCGTCGGCAGGGCAGAAGAGGCTGCAAGCACTGAGCCTGTTTACCTTTATACAGTTATTTCTAGGGAAAGGCAATTTAAAGCAGCTCAGACAGGAGCTGAACCTAATGTTGTTCAATTACCTGTGAAGCCTCGCGCTGGCAGGAATGATTTATAAACATTTCAGTGAAATTCATTTTGATACAAACACAGCCAAGGATATTTAAGAGCTGGACCCTGCAGCCCAGTGCTCCAAAGTGAAACCCAGCAGCATTTTTCTTTGCCCATGTTGCAACACAGAATGCAAATGGCTTTGCTGCTGACTAACCAGATTTTTTTTTTAATTATGATTTTTCATCTAAAATCAGGTTTTTATGCACAGTCTCTTAGCTCAGCCTGTCAATGGGATACCGCCAATTAATAATGTGAATGCTAAACTTGTGAGCACGAGCACTGCTGTACCACACTGTCACCCTTCCAGCTGCACGAGCAGGTAAGTACCTATGGCAGAGACTGATTCCAGGTTGACTCGGGGTAAACCTAATCTCTTCCAAAAGAAAAACCTGCTCAGGCCCAGTTCACTCTTCACTGTGATGCTACTATCATCCAACCAGCCTGTGGTTCGTGGGTACCTCCTAGCTAAGAGCAGGGGGTTTCAGAAAAACTTTCCCAAGGTCTTTTACATAATTGCTGTCTATTTTCTCTGTACAACCTTTAGAAGGACTTCTTTTGAAAGGAAGCAGAGTTGTGGCAAACTTCTTATGTTATCACCCACCACCACATAAAAACCAACTGAACGGACGGGGTTACTGTCCAGCTGGGACTGATTTCTGGGTGAGACTATTCTGGTCTGTAGAAATACTAGTGGGACTCAAAACGAGAGCGAATACAACATGCAGCCTGAGAAATTTGGGTCATGCAGAGAGTCTGCTAAATCCAGCAGCTCAGTAAGCTGGGAGACAAAACCAAACTCCTTCTGTGATGATTCTGTGACTCCCTCTGGTTTGGATCACCCGAGACCCAGGCTGCTGCAGAGCTCTGTACCTGCAGCATCACACGTTTCTGTTTAAACACCGTAATGACAGTTTCTCACAGAGGCATATCCGCGCTCCGAGACACTTTAATCACCAGCATCGTCAACTAATGACAGGTTTAGAGCCATCGCCGCACCGAGGTACCTGTGCAGGAGCATCCCCAGCCGCCGAGATGGGGCGGGGAAGGAATTAAGGAGAACGGTAAGAGCCCAGGCTGGGGTGCGCGGGGGGAAAGGGGTGCCTCAGGAATGGCTTTGGCAGGGCCCCGGTGCACAGGCTGGCGTCCCGCCATCCGCTGCAGTGCCGGGGTGCTCTGCGCAGGGTGGGGCCCCGGGGGGTGGGCGCAGTCCCCGCTAAGGGCGATCCCCCGGCGGTGCATCCTCCCGGGGACCCCCAGCCAGGGACCCTCCTCGGCTCCCAAGCCCCGCGAGCCCCACCCCCACACCGGGGAAGGCTCCCGGGGGATGTATCCGACCCGGGGAGCCCCAGCAGCGGCGGGAGGCTAGCTGCAACCGCCGAGGGGAAACCCCGCGGCGGTGGGTCATGCGGGGTGACCCCCGGCGGACGCGGAGGGGATTTGGGGGGAGGGGGGGTCTCACCGTGCCTGGGCCGGGCCCAGGCGCCCCGATCATGCGCAAACCGCGCCGCACCCTCCGCCGCGAGCCGCCCCTCCGGGACACCCCGCACCCCCCCGGGCCGCCCCCTCCCGCTGCCGCCCCGCTGTGCCGGCGGCCGGGCCGCCCTACCTGCGCCCAGCAGCGCGGCGAAGGCGAGGAGGAGTCCCAGGAGGCGGCAGCCGGCCATGTCGCGGCGGGGCTGCGCGTCTGCCGCGGGCACGGCCGCCGAGCCTCCGCCGGGGCGGGACGGGGCGGGACGGGGCGGGCGCACAGCGACACCACCGCCCCCCGCACCCGCCCGGCTGCGCTCTAGCCGGGCCCCCCCCGGCGTGGAGGGGGCGCGTTCGGCAAGCGGCGAAGCCCCGGCGGGAGCTACGGGCCTCGGGGGGATCGCTGGGCCCCGGCACCGCAGGCTGATGCCCTGAGCGGCTCCGCGCCCTGCGCGCCTTGTCCCCACCTCGGCGAAAACCAGCCCCGGCGGCTCGGCCCCGGCCATCCTCCCGCCGAGCGTGTGCCCTGGCAGCCGCCGAGCTCAGCCTTCGTATTTACTCACCGAGGCGGGGAGAATCCGCGCCGCAAGCAGCAGTGAGGAGATGCGCAGGGATGCTGCGCGGGGTTTGGGTTGCTGCTGCCCGGCTGCGCTGCAGCGACGGGGGGAGCGGGCAGGACCCCGGGGGCTGCGGTGGCGGCGCTGGATGGGGCAGCGGTGGGGGCGTGGGTGTTCAGCCCCGCTCCCAGGAAGGGCCCCAGCAGCTGCGCAGGGGAGGGAGCTGCGGCCAGTTCCCCCTCCCGTGCCGAGCCCTGAACGCGGAGGTTACGGAGCCATAGAAATATTGGCTGGAGGCGACCTCTGGAGGTCTCCAGCCCAAACGCCCCCTCGGAGCGGGACCCATGGGTCGCGTCAGCCACGGCCTTGCTGGTGGGGAGCTGGGAACCTCCAGGGATGGAGCCCCCGCACCCCCATCTTTGAGTGACCTACAGCACCCGGTGAAGGAGATTCTCCTGAGTCCAGTCTGACCCTCCCAAACCACTTCCTTGGCCGTCACGCCCTATTGTGTTGCCTGCCACCGTCAAGAAGCGTTTGGCTCTGTCATCTTAAGAGCTCTTAAGTAGCTGTAAGATGCGATTAGATCTGCCTTCAGCCACCTCCTTGCCAAAGCAGGCAAGCTGCTCTTTGTAGTACATGTGCACTATGCACTGGGCTCTCTTCTCTGCATCTCTGTTAAATGGGGTAGGGAGGGAAATGTTAATTATAAGGTAAATATCTTTTGTTGTTGTTATTTATAGGTTGATTCACTACAGAAAAAGAGGTGAAGATGCAGCCTATATTTGGGAGGAATTTCTTAAGGCTTAGGGCTGACTGAAAGCCTGAAGAAGTGTCTGGGTTGTCCTAGTCCCCCACCACTTTACAGCAGTCGGGAGATACCGCTGTGCCCCAGCACAGTGCTTTTTGCCCTTGTTGGGGACGTTACTTGAAAAGATAGCAAGCAGAGCATGGAGGAGGGGTACTTCAGAAGTGTCTGGGCTGAAGGGTGCCGTGGGATAGCGACAGAGGGGGGATGCTCTACTGCTGTTTTTCATCTCTGGCCGCACAGAAGGTTGCAGCCCCTCGGTCCCAGTGCCTTGACTTCCACAAACGTTCCGGGGGACGGTCTCCAAGCCCACCCCAGAGCGGGTGTCAGTAAGGCGGTGTAAGGCGCTGAGGTTCGGTGAGCTCACACCGCACCGCAGGAGCTGCAGGCCCTCTGTGCTGTGCCGGTCTCTGCTGCTGCAGCAACCAACGGGGCTCAACGGGGTCCCGGGATACAGCCAGCTCAGGGAAGGTGCGAGGCTGCCGTGGCATCGCCTCTCTTCCTACCGATCTGCAGCGGAGTTCGGGATTGCGGTCCCGCTGGAGGCAGGCTAAAGGCAAGTACCAGGACAGCGCTTGTACCTCCCCATCAGCTATTTGCATTTCAATGGCTTTCCGAGCCTCTGGTAATTGTTGGGGGAGGAGGCGGGTTAAAAGGCTATTATATTAGAGTTAGATCAGCTTTAGCAGGCCTGAAGGCATGAGGGAGCATCGCAGCAGCTGATGCAACCCGTGACCGTGTATTGTTTGCGGCTCTGTGAGAGCCTGGGCTGCGCAGCGCTTCCGAGTTGATTCATAATTACAAGGGAATATATGAACGTAGCGTTTAATTGGCAGGAGGGTGGCAGCAGCGCTGGGCTCCGAAGCTGGAGGGAAACGGGGCGGTTCCAACTAGGAATTCATGTTGGGCCCAACCGTGCGACCAAGCCCCCGACACGGCGGGGTACCGTCCTTGGCGTGTTGTGCCCAGCCAGAGCTGGGACTAAATTGTGTCTTTGAGGGAAGCCAGGCCCAAGGCAGCTGGAGAGCCTGGGGACTGGCCAGCGAGTGACTCAGCATCGCCTGACCTGTGTCCAGACTATTTTTATTTCGGGGTGTGTTTAAGGCAGGCAGTCGAGGCTTAAACTCCTCCAGTTGCTCCGCAGAGGATGTGTCCGTGCCGAGGCTGGAGTTTCACACATGTTATGCCGTCCAGGACCGCAGCGCTGTCTTCCCTCTGGATTGCTTTCCTTCCTGCAACCTTTTAATTCTCTTCTCTTGAGATAGATTAAAGCTGTTATCTTTAAATCGCGGAATAAACAGCCATCGGAGAAACTTTCAGTGGGAAAATACACTTGCTTCCCATTACATTTTAACAGGTATCATGCTTAACTCTTCTTGCTGCCTTTGAAAATCTGCTTCTGGAGCTTGGCATGCTTTGGTCTATCCGAGCAAAGATGTGTTTGAAGGGAAGGGGAAATGCTGCTCCGGAAAGGTAATGCTGGGTCAGACAAAAATCTGATTTAGAATTTTTTTCTTCCTAAATCCATTCAAATAATTTAGCAGGCTCAGAACATGTAATCCGCTGGATCTCAGAGCCCCTTGCAGGCACTAATCAATTACCCTTGATAAGTGATGGACACATAAAAAGCATCAATTTAGCTGCTACTGAAGTGCTGCTGTTTTAGAAGCAGAATGAGCTGTCATGTGGCAATGCATAGCCTTGCCACACAGTTATCTGTGATGGAAAATGAAAATACTATACCCCGTTTAAAATTAGCTATTTCAGAGGCTGAGTTACGTTTCCACCTGTGTCCATCTCCTGCCTGAGGTATTGTTGTTTTATGGCCCTGCTTCCAAACACAAGGGTGGGGTTGGTTTTTTTTAAAAATAATTTAAAAATTGCTAATTTGTCGGTCTTTTTAATTCTCTTATGATGCTGCAGCACATCTGGTCAGATTTTCTAAATGTCTTGTTTTGTGAGGTCTTGATTAAAATTATGATCCAAGTGGTTCCTTTAAGAAAAACAAAAGTTTAAGAAGCAAGGGAGTAGTACTGTGAGATGGCAATGCTCCAAACAGCCCTAGCCTGGACCACCCCAGCAGCCCTGTGGTTAAAGGACTCAGGGATATTCCCACTGTCTTCTGGCACAGCAGCGTCACTGTCACGAAGGAAGGAGTAGGTTTCCCTGGGCAATGGGCTGGCGGGTCACCATCCTGCTGGTTCTGGTCCTGTGCCAGAGCTGAGATCTGACAGACTTTCCTCCTTCAGCTCCATCAGCTGAGCTGAGGAAAGCTGCTGTGGGTCTCCAGGGCTCGGTTCCTCGCCAGCCCACGGCGTGCTGAGGCTGGCTGCGGCGACTCACCTGATGGAAGTCACGGCTGAGTAGAGCTCCCCATAAACAGACTTACTCCTCTTCTCACCACCTTCCAAGTGCCAAGAAGTACTACTCACTGTAACCATCTTCCCAGAGAGCCTCCAGCTCCTTGCAGAACTGATGCATTGGGGGGTATTTGTACAAGCTAATCTGAAGTATGTCATTTCTCTGCCTAAATTAGATGTCTAGACTCCTGCTGTAATCAAAGGTGAGAGGCAGGCTCCTAATTACAGTGCCCTGGATCCCACCCTAAAAGATCCCTTGTCCGTATGGGGACCATGGGCACCTTACATAGGTGCTTAAAATGGGTCTAAATATTCCCTGTGGTGTGCTGGGTCTGCCACCACTACTGCAAACAAACGCAGAACTTCCTCGCCTTGCATAAATCAAATGCTTTAGCTGCACTCTTAAAGGAGAAATGTTAGCAGCACTCAGATGGAAATTAACTGGAGAGTGCATTTATTTTTGTCCAGTCCCCTGGGAGCACCCGCCAAGCATTACCTCTTATTTCAAGCCTGACTGTTCCTGCTGAGAAAATCTGATGGAGCTTCGAGTCTGGGTCAAGGTGAGTGCCTGGCTCTTCATCAGCTGTCTGTTCCATTTAAAAGGGAAAGAGGAAAGAAAGCTAAGCAGCAGATTGGGTGTGTGGAACAGTGTGCTCGTGCTAGAGGCCGCAGGAATGAGAGGAAACAGGACTGCTTGGGTATGGTTTATGTACTGAGTAAAGGCACCTGCCGGTCCCTGGGCATCGGTACAGCTTTAGAATAAAAATGTTGAACACTAAATTAAATAGAGGAAATTAATTCTGGCCTCGTCTACTCCAGAACGATAGCTGGTTGCTTGAAACCAGACTCAGTGCACCTGTTTGTTACCAGAGTGGCTGACACAAGCCATGGTGCCCATGTAGAGGGTGTCCAAGAGTCGTTAAAGCCATCCTATGGACAAGCTCGAGTGCTGGTGATGGGGACTTGGGTGTCAGATGGACCAGGCTCTCCCCTGCTGTGGGAACACAACTGGAGTGTGCACAGGGATGTGCCTCGCAGGGTGCCTGGTGGTCCCCAGGGCTGAATGGGAGCTGACATGGCCAGGCTGCCTCCTCTCCCACTTCCCAGCATCATGGTGCCGGGAGCGTGCTAGTCTGGTGCTGTGCTGCTCTTCTGACAGCAGGACTCAGGGCAGAGGCATTGGGGGCTTTATTTCCTCAGAATAACTGTGATCTCAGATGGAAGGACACTGGGGCACCAGGGTCAATTCACATCTTTCACAAACACCTTAGAAAATCGTGTTTGTTCTCTGGATTCCTGAAAAGCAGAAAAACCCGGTGTTTTCTTTCTTTTTTTCTATTTTTAATTTTCCACCAGGGACAGAAATCGCTGGCTGAGAATCCGAGGCCCGAACCCAAAGAAAACATGTCTCAAGAAGCGGCGTAACTGCTCCGGCCAAGGCTTTTATTTTTTTCTCAGCCTACTCCAGAAGTCTGCGGAATCCAAAAGGGGCTACAGAGTGTAAGGTGACATTCAGTGCATCAATGAACAGCTGTAAAAGAGCTTTCCTGCCTTTCCCAGCAGCTAATAACTTTGCTGCACAGAACTTGGTTTTTCAGAAAGACCTCGTGTGTTTTTTGGCTGGCTGAGGGCTGATGAGGAATGTTCATAGTTACAAATGGGGAGAATTTATTATTTTTTAAGGAAAAAAACCTGAAAAAAACACCAAACCCTCAAAGAAGCAAACTCACTTTCACCAGAATCTTTGTTCCTGTGGCTGAGAGTGCACCCTATTACCCACAGCAATAAAATGGTGCATAAAGCAGCCTTATTCAGACTGGGAAGTGTGGAGATTTGAACGCAGAACAGGTAGCGTCGGGCAATCAAGGTGTCTGCTTGGGGTTTTTTTTCTTCTCCTCGTGCTGGACTGGTGGGATCTGCGTGGTTGGGTCAGTACCATGGTGGGGCGGGTGCTGGCAAAGAGTGGGTATGAATCAGGGCTGGTACTGCTTGGGAGGAAAGCAGTTTTGTTGCCAAATCCTGGATGCTGGGCCTCGGAGAAGAAAGATGACTGCATCTCGTTGGCTCCTGAACCTGAAGGAGACTTTTGGCACAGCTAAATTCTACTAGTCCCTTGGGAAGGGTGTTGAGGCCAAAACCACTAAAAAACCCAGACTCTTTCATCTAACTACAGGGCTAGGAAATTACTGTGGTCTCCATCTAATGTGTGCTCTGTCTTGTACGATGTTAGCCCTGTTCTGTAAATGAGGTTGTGCTTGTTTGCTCGCTGTCCTACCTGTAATGGAAAAGTTCTGCCAAGGGTGACAAGTTGTGCACGAAGAAGGAAACAAATGCTTATAAAATCCAAAAAGTTTGGGATTGTTCTTAAGTTATCATTTTGGGTTTTTTTTTTAACCATGCCATAAAATTTAGTAGTTTTATATGAATATATTTATGTGTGCTATGGGTTAAAAGCAGTATTGAAAAGTGCTCACGTGTCAGGGGCTCTCAGATAAATGTGAGAGCGAGTTAGAAACCCAGGTGTTGGAGATGGACAAGTTCTGCCCAGACCAGCAGATGGTTGTTCCCTTGTTGGGACTGTTTGGGCTTGCTACAGACTGGTAACTTCTACCCTGTTAGCTGGAGTGATATCAATTTAATGTTTTTAAACTTAGTATGAGGGGGTAGTTTTCTCTTTTATCAAACCCTGGGGATGTATATTAAGTGCTATTATGTGTGACTTAAAAATAGGAAAATCTATAAAATTCAGGGCCTTTTTTTCCGTGGTTCTTGTTGAGCTCTGGTCTATGCTCTTGGGCTGGTCTCCACCGTACCCAGTATGTGACCTGACCTCTACTGGTGGACCTCATGATAACATGAGTCCCTGCAGAAGGGTTCACTCTGTGTGGCTGTTCAAACAAACTCTGTTGTTTCCACTCCTGACGCCATAGAGTGGATCTCCAGGTGCTGGGAAACTCCAGGGCGAGCACAAAGCAGAGCCGGTGGGTGTTTAACTGCTGACTTAATGAACAGAAAAAGATCTGACACTATTTTGACATGTGCCTGAAGTGATTCCATTTTACGCTCGTACAACTTCCAATTTTTTTTCCCTGTCTTCGTGTTAACTCTTTTCCTTTCCCTCTTACCATTGCTGTGATCGTAAGGCTTTCCTTCCCTTCTTCTCTTCCCCCTCACCTCCCACATCCTTTAACATTTTCCTGGGGCTGGGGGAACTCAGCAGCCTTGTTTCAGCCCGTCTGTGTCTGTCTGGGTCTGTGCTGGCACGGGATGCGTGCTGAGATGCGAAGAGCAGCCGTACCCAGCAGCGCGGGCTGACGTGTCGGGCAGACCTGGTGACTGCAAAATATAAACCCTGCCTGAGCAAAGACAGGCCAGAGTCCCCGCTGGCAAAGGCCTTGGTAGAAGGCGCCTGTGTGCAGGGATGCATTTGGGTTTAATGCAATTGCAGTGAGGTTTTGTCCTCTGCTTCTCAGTCCAGGGGCTCTGGGCAGGTGTAGAGAGGAACCGTCCTTGTGCTAAAGATCTTACCACCGAACCAGACTCCTGCCACTAGATCGTAACATCACAACCAACTTTTCTTTTTCCCTTTTTAGTCCGTGTTGAGTCTGTTTTGCCCATGATACTAATCACGGAATGATCTCTCTCTGTCCTTAACTCTACTCCTAAGCATCTCAATATGTATTTTCTCCCTTGTCCAGCTGAAAAGGGGCGTGACAGAGTGGCTTCGGTGGGCATTTGGCCTCCAGCCAGGGCCAAACCACCACACATGCCCAGAGAGAATTCCCACTGATGTCAAAGGTTTTATTAGTAAGCGCTGCAGATTTTGGAATATTATCAACATTAAAACAACAGTCTGGACTGTGTTTTCCCTGCTGTTGTCATGTGAAATGCTGAGGGGTGACTATAAGTGTAAGTCTCTGTTACTCTTTCATTTTGTTCATTTGATGGCAGAACTGCTGTCTGCTCGGTTAATTAATCTCTCCTGCTGTGCTCTGGTCTTTCACGCAACACTGGGGGGAAAAAGAAAAGTCTTCAAGAGCGAGACAGTTTAGTGTGAACCCACAAAAGTTCTTAGAGGGACCTGGGGGAGGTGAGAGGTTCTGAAAGTTGGTTTTATTGTTTAAAAACAGTTTTCCTGTAGAACACAAGTGCATGTGCTGCCGCAGAGTCAGAGTTCGGAGCTGCCGAACGGGAAGGGGCTTGGTTGACCCGCTTGGAAAAGCCGTTAAGAAATTCTGTGATAATTCACTGTAAGCAAATTTGTAAGTGATGGGGAAGCTGTTTCTTTCCCTTCTAAAGCTGTCAGATCTTTTTACCACTGGGGTGAGGTTTGTGCTATCTCCTGCAGCTCTGCTCTGGGAGCTCTGCCTGCTCTTTGGACTCCTTTGCCATCCCTGCCACAGTCAGGCCGTGAGCTGCTCCTTGGCAAATAGAACTGATGATAATGAAATATTTATTCCCTCATCTTGAGCCAACTGCAGAAGTGTAAATATTGTTACTTCTGTTTTATAGGTGAGGGGAAGACGGTGGGAAGGAATGCGGTTTGCTCAGCCCCGTGGGCACATGGTGAACTGAGCTGCTTGCAGAGATGGGGCAGCCCAGGAGAGGCTGGAGAAAGAGACCCCACGTGTCATTGTTGGTCCGGGAGAGGGCAGGGGACCCCAAAATGCCGCTTCCTTGGCCCCATAAGGGACAACGCCAGCTTTGAGTCATGTGTCTTTAAGCTGTTGCATTGCTGGTGGCTGTTGCGCTCTGCCTTGAGCCGCGGAGCATCTGGAGCCCAGGCTGGTGGGGCCTCGTGCTGCTGGTGCTAGTGTCAAGGCGCTCACAGCTCTTCCCTTCTCGGCACCTCTGGCGGGCCGGGACAGTGCTCGGCCCCTTGCTGCTGGTTACGTAAAGGCTGTAAAACGGTCCGTGTCATCTGGCGTCGTTCTGCGTGTTGTGACTCCTGAGGAACGCTCGGTGCCGTGAGCCTACTGTCTTCCAGATGCAACGTCTACCAGGCCTGCTTCTCCCGGCGGAGCCAGCGCTGTCCCTGGTGGGAGTGTTTGCTACATCAAAGCCCTGGTTTGTGCTGCGAGCGGATGATTTCTTGGGTATATTTACACTTGTAAGGGAAGATTTCCCCCCCCCCCCCTTGTAAATATCACGGCACTTCTGTTGCTTCTGTGCTGGCCCATCTGTGCACCATTTTCACTTGTACTGACTCATGTTTGCAGAGTAGTAAGAACTGTCTCTAAGTGTTTGAATTCCTGCGTTAGAGCGGGACCGTTTTGCCTTTTCAGGGAGCTCCTAGGCAGCTGAGGGGTAGTTCTTCTCTTTTTTTCATGACCTCTTTGGACTCTGTTGGGTCACTACAGATTTTAATGAAGCAGTTTGAATTTTTTCATTCAGACTCTTTGAGATTTCCCGTGTTTCTGGGGTTTGCTCTGTGTAGTAAGTCATGATCTCTGCATTCTACATGGCCAGAAGTCACTTAGGGGGTATGTCCCCTCTGAAAGTGGGTACAACATCTTTAGTCTCTCCTAAGGATTCAAGTTCAGACATTCTGGAAGAAGGAAACATTAGGTTAAGGTCGTTCATGCAGATTGCATTCAGACCCATTGAGTTGTCTATAGGTCCACCTCCTTGCTCCAAAGGTCGGCTGATCACAGGCTCTTTTAAGTAGCTACTTCCCTGGTGTGCACTGAGATGTAGTGTCCATATCCTCACTCAGCTTGATGCGTCTCCCACCTCTCTTCTGGCCTGGTACCACAGAGGCCCTGCAGCTGAAGGGCACATTTGCCATGAAAGCCCTACCAAGCCTTGCAGGTGCAGGAGCATCACTGGTCACAGCTGCATGTGTTGCCTCAGCAGTGTGGCTGGCACAGGAGAAGCAAAGTAGCCACCAGATCTCTGCTGCACAGCTGTAAACAGCAAATATATACAACACACACCCCCACACATATAAAATCCGAGGCTGAAAACAGCCAAATTATGATCCCATTTTTCCCCAGAGACTGTGAAAACACATGTATTTTACAGCAGTTGAGCCTGCTGGTGTTCCAAGGTACTGCTTTTAGAAGCATGGAGACGTGAGAGTGTTTTAGTAAATGACAAAAAGATCCTCTTAACAGAGGCAAAAGAGAATCTTTTTCCTTAAACCAAATCTTGAGGAAGACTTGAGCTGAAATGAAAAATTTTAGCCTGAGGCCAAACCCAGCTGGAGAAATTTTCAGCCCAAACTATTAATTATAGATGAAGTTATGAGCAACCAAAACCAGAGTTATACAATAATCAACTGTAATTACAGTGGAGTTTTCAACTCTGCCTATACCACTGGCACACATGTCAATGTGAGTGTGAGTTCTCAGGCAGCTCTCAGGAAGAGCCTTCTCACGGAGATATACAGAAGTGCCAGCCTGCTGATCAGAGGGGATGGGAGCAAGCATCCACATCAGAAATAATCTGCTTCTGACACACAAATTAACTGCTGACTTTCAGAGTGATGTCTTGTCTGTGTTCGGTGTTTACCCAGGGTCAGGTTTAGCTGGACTATTATGTTTCTGTTGCACGTGGGAGGAAGAACATAATGAAGAAGGAGCCTCCTATGACGGAGAACAGCTCAGGCTTGAGGAAGCTGGGATGGCAGAGATTAATGGGGCTGCACACCATCTGCAATATTTCCATCCAAGCAAGGCTTTCCTGGGAAACTGGAAAGTAACCTCTGATGAAGAAGGTTGTCAGTTGTAAAAGCAGTCCCTTACTTAGCAGGAAGGACACACTAAGACAGGATGGGTGTCCTGAATGAACGGTACCTTGCAAAGATGCTCGTGCCACACACAATCATAGGTGAGTGTTTTAGAAGGGGGGGGGGTTGTTCTTGCCTCCATCAGCTGCTAAGCTGAGCTGCGTGTGATATCTCTGCGCAGTAGCAGCAGTGCTGACAAACAGTCATCTTTGGTGATGAAAGGAGCGCAGGTGAGAGGAGATCCTGCTTGGAATTGCTCATGGAAACCCTGTGTGGAGCCAGGAGTTAGGCTGGGTGATCCTTATGGGCCCCTTCCAACTCAGGAGATTCTAGGATTCTATGAAAATTACGTGGCTCAGTGTAGAGAGGTATGCAGGTTTCCAGTGTAAGCTATAAAAAACACTTAGGGAAGCAGCCTGTGGATGAGGCTGCTCATTCGGACCTTATCTACTCGTGTGGGAGCGTGGAAATCTTAGCACTGCACCTTATCTCCTCTCCCCCGGGAGATCAGTGTTGAGAGGGTTTGACCTCTCGCTCACCGTTTCAAACCAGACCTGGTGCTGGCAGTGGCTTTGGCCATGCAGTGCCTCCATCACTTAATGAAACAAATCGTCCTCCTTGCCCTTGTGGGAAGAAATGCGTCTTGCCAAAATATCACTCAAGTGATACCTGCAAGATAGTCATAACAAAGCAGGGCAGAAACATCCTCCCTTCCTGTGGGCTTTCGCTGCAGGTGCAGAGCTCAGGGTGTTTGAGATAATGGAAGTTTGTCGCTCTGCTCCGGGGCAGCTCCTATCTTGTGTACAAAGAGGATCCCTGTTTCTGCACTTGCTCCTGGGCTCTTGCAGTTCCCTGCAGATTTAAGCAGTTTAATTCAACATTAATTCAAAGCATTCAGCACAAGGAGATTCCAGACCTGCAATGGATGTTTTCCAAAAGCAAGGGTGTCCCAGTGCCGGAGCAGGAGTTATCCATACAAATTGCTCTCAGCCAGAGTGGGCCCAGAATCTATTTTGCTTTCTCACACTTGGAGCTGATATATTTTTAAGGATATCAAGCAGCAAATGTGGCAAAGGGGAAAAATTGTTATAGACTGTATTTGGCAGAAACCCAGAGAAGATAAAATACCATACGTTCTGTGCAATGAGCTCCTACATAAATGATTCATTCACTGGAACACAGCTGGGGTCAACACCTTCTATTTGACTAGCCCAAAGTTATGCAAATATTTTTATGTGGATTTTAAAAAAAAAAAAGAGAGACAATATATTCTGTTCCAGTGAAAAAGCTCTTTATCTGTGCAACTTTTAAGAATCCAAATCCCACAAGAACAGTGTCACCGTGTTATACACATATATACAGCAGCTGAATAGCTGGGAAATGACAAGATATGCCCTAGAGATCCAAACTCTGAAAAGATTGCTTGTTTTCCTCTGTGTTGCCAGCCAAGTCTGTTCTACAAATTGTGTGTGGTGGAGATCGCACTATTTCAAAAATATCAAATTGCTAATTAAAGAAACTACTCGAGGAAACTTTCCAGTAGAACAATATATGCAGTGGGATAATAGTAGTCACTATTTCTTTAATGAGCTTCTTCCCTAACCAGAATTTCTTACAATGCATTCGGTGCAGCCATTCAGTTAGATTATTATGAATCACATGTGTATTATTTCTGATTCGGTATTAACATAAAAACTTCTGATGAACCATGGTATTACAAAAACAGGTCTGGTGTGTAGAATGGTAATATCATTCCTGCAGATAAAAGCCTGGAAATGAAGGTCCTTATGCAGCAATACAATTGAATCTGTTGGTTTCTGGGCTTTGTTTGCAAAGGTGCTGAGAAACTAGAGGTCCAACTGAAGCCCAGAAGTGCAGGGTGTCTCTGGATGGTCGGACACGTGGATCCACAGCATAAGCGGTGCTCTGCAGCGCAGCATTATGTTCTGAAGGATCCGAATCAGCAAAAGGTAATGGGAGGGAGAAATCTTTCTTGGTGGGTGTTCTCACAACGTGGTTGGTTGAGTTGGAGATTTTCTTAAATACTTGTGTTTTGCATAGCAAAGTCACTGAGCAATGTCGCCCGGTGTGTGCAAGCCCCTGTGAAATGATATGAGTAGATCAAGTCAAGCAAAAAGTAGTTCAGTGGTACAGTAGAGAGAAGAATGGAGAATGTAAGAGATCTCTTAAATCCCTTCTTCCTCCTCTGTGAGATGATCGTGGTGAAAGTATTTCCTTCAGGTTCTGAATAAAGTTGACATAATGAGGTAGATTTCCAGAAATATTCCAAGAACATGGACAACCTTTTCAGTGGCTTGTCGGTGGTAACAAGGTGCCTCATTTGGTATTCTTGAAAACACTTCACTCCTGCTTGAAAGGTTCTCTAGTGTCTATTTTATTTTCTCTGGTGAACAAGAGTGACTTCTTGATCTTGGGTTTTGCATTCCCAAATAGCCATTCTCTGTATCCCCCTCAAGTAAAGGGAGCAAACAACCATTTAAAGCAAAGGACACAAGAGCTTCCTAATTGTAAAGGTAAGGCTCTTCCTCCTCATCACTTTGGAGTGGTTACTGGGCATTAGATAAGTAGTCCTTGATGAATCCTTGGTTTGAATCTTATTATCTCATCATACAGCTAGCCACTGTGGAATGACTGTTCTTCAGTGGTCTTAAAATCTCTGCTGTAGCCTCCAGTGCTCTGGACAAGTTAGCCTCTTCTTTATCATCAGATCAATGATGATGCTAGCGTCTGGATAATAGTTTGGGATGCTGGTCCTCACCCTGGTGCTGGTAACCATGACCCTTCTGCATCTTCCTGTTCGGATGGATTCCCCTTCCTTTCCAAATAAGAACTGAAACAAACCCCATAGGAACAAATTGCTTGGAGGAGGACAGCAGCTATTTGAAGATGGTGTCCCCAAAGCCTTCAGGTGGGGGATCAGCTCTTTACTGTGCTATGTTCTACACTAGCTCATAACAGACAGATGAGATATCTGAGTTAATATGCTTCTCCTTCTATGTTGGCCTGCAGAACTGGGCCAGGGTGCTGTTTCCTCTGTGTCGGTTGCAGATGGGCCAGTCTGTTAGGAAATTAATTTGTTGCTAAACATCAGTAGGGCAATACTGTGGTCTGGCTCCCTGTGCCATTGTTTTCTTGGCATCTAAGCTTCACTTGGCTGTTTGCAGTGAGAGTTAGTGACCTGGTGAGTTATTTGCAAATATGACCTGTGGCATGCGACTGAGGTCAGGGAATGTGAATCAGCTTAATTCTCATGTGTCCAAAGCACCCTGTCAAACACCAAGAAAAATATTAGAGAGTCCAACGGGTTAGACTTCACTCAGCAGGTCCAGATTTTGCTCTTACAGGCAAGCCAAAATCTCAGTCTAATCACCACTGTCCTCGGCACCTCCAAAATGTGGGTTGGATGTGGATTCTGTCTAAATAGTCAGTGGTTTAAGAAGCAATTAAAGGTTGATGGTGAGACTCCTTCAGTCCAGGAAGAAGTCAGGAAAGAAAGGTGTAAAGATGAAAGGCCAGTATACTGGTGTGCCCTCATCAGAGCCATTTTCAGGCAGCTTCTCTCCTCTCAGTCTGGAAAGCATCGTGTCGATCTGAAAGCTACTAGCATCTGTTGACACCTGAAAGGGGGGAAGTGTAGAGAAAAGGAGAAGTTGGTGAAGGGCAGCAAATGACCAGAGAGTCCCTCACCGTTGGCTGCACACCCTTTATTTTCCTTTGTTTGGTGATGGGTATTCCTGCGGCTCCTCAGATGCTCTCTGCTCTCCTGCCTTGCAGAGCATTGCTCTTTGCATCTCAGTGGATTTATTTGTCTCCTTATCTAATTTTAATTAAACTTCCTTTCTCCCCTTCCCCTCTTTCCATCCCTACCCCACCCCCCCAACATAATCAACTGAAGAAAAATGAGCTGGTAAGTCATTGTTTTTACCACTTTGGCAGCAAACGAATGTTATGTCTGGCACACTCGGCACCAAGTCAGAAAATGAATCAGCAGCTGTTGTGACAGAAGCTTTTTCCTGAATGGGGAAACAGAGACAAAAAGAAAACAGGCCAAGGAGAGGCTTCTGCAATGGGCACTGCCAGCCCCCCACCACTATGAGGATCGTCTTTGTTGCCCTTTGCTGGGGAAGGCAACTCAGCTGCTGGAGAAGACAACCCTCACCCCCTGGCACAGCAGTGGTGCCAAGAGATGCCTTTTTCTGACTGGTGTTGGCCAAGGGCTACTGCTTGTGGCCATGTCTGGGAGGGGAGTGGTGGGATGAGGTGCCCCAGTGCCTTGGTGGGGAGCAGGTGGTTTAGGGCAAGTAACAGTGACCCAAATCGCTGCAGGTCTTCCTGAAAACCCCATCTTGGCCAGGTGTGGGCATTTATGGAGGTACATTGATGAAGAAACACCTATTTCTCTGGGGACTGCACTGTGGTAAGGTTTGTCCCCATCCATAGGAAAAGGATGCTTTATTTATTTATTTCTTGATGGACTTGGACCCATATTTAGTTGTCTTAAGCAGTATCCTTGCATGTATTATACACCACATGCTCTGAGCTGCAAAGTCCTGGAGGAAAGAGTGCTTGACAGTACCCCCAGGTCATCCTTATCCTTTTTCTTTCTCTAATGGTTAACTTCTCATAAGGAGTCAATTTCCATTGACCTTTGGCATCTGCTGCTTTTGTTATGCCAAACATTTGTGGGCACATGGAAAATGCTTCTGACTGATATTATGGCTTTGTTAGCATATTGCAAACTATTTCTACAGAAGCATCATCAAAGTTTTATCTGCTAAATAAATACTGCTGGGCTAAACTAATAGCAGAGTAGATCTGGAGGCATTACCACACTGGTAAAGGTCCAGCACTATACAACTGGGCAATGAGCAAAACTCGAGCTTCAGCCGGTTTGTCTGAGGCAGAGAACCAGCCGCTGCAGCTCCTTGGAAGGGCTGCCTTTGCTAGGGTGTTTGGAATGGGAATAGCAGAGAATCGAGCCAGCTGAGCTGGTGACTTGCAACTTGAATAGCTTCAGTAAAGTCCAAAGGGGCAGTGTGTGGTTGTGAGTAAGGGCAGAGGTTGTCCTGGATTCCTGGAGACAAGTATCACAGTATTATAGCTCCTTTTATGCCAAACAGACAGCAAGGTGTTTGTCCTTTCCCCTGTCCCTAGAAATTCCCTCCTCACTCTGCAGAACAGGGTGTGCTTCAACGCCTGCCCTGTTACATGCTACTGGTGATGGAGGTTGGAGTGGGGCTTTCTTCTGTGGTGTGGCTAGAGGGGCTCTCTCCACCCCTGGTTTTCTTTTGCTGAGCACACAGTGGTGTCACAGTCCAGCCCATGGCCTCACCATGCCAGGAATCCTTCCTGTGTTTGGTTGGATTTTGCGCCGCGGGGTGGCATGGATTGTTTCATATTGGTAGGACAGTACAACAGCTAAGGGAGAATAAAGCCAGGGGTCAGGTCTGTTTGTCATTTTGTGTAGCGACTGACAAGGTTTTTGGTAAAGTTGCATGCTCCATATTTCCCTTTCAGCTCCCTCATTCCAGTCCCATCTGTGCTGTAAGAACCCACAGTCCCGTGGAAATGCTGGGCTCAAGGCACCTGCAGCTCCACACAGTTACCCAGCCAGGGCAGAAGGTGATTCTGACTGCCCAGCTCACCACAGTAACCAAAAGTGTTTTGATAGAGATGTGTTATTCACTGACCAAAGCACTGATGTGACAGTCACAGTCTCAGGCATACCAGTCCTCGGAGCCCCCAGTTAACAGGTTTATATAGGAAAAAAACTTGAGGAAGGGAATAATTGCTCTAATTGGTGTGTGGTTACATGTCTCTAACTTTGGTTTTGGTTTATGATGTGTATGACTGGTGGATTTACAATCCTTAAAGAGCAACCCATTAGACATCACTTTCTAGGAACACTGCCTTTTATTATCTAATTATTTGATTTATTTTCTCATCTTGGTCCTGTTCCTGCAAAGCCTTTCCATCACATATAGGTGCAGTGGTGCTCTTGTCACTTGTGTAGCAGCAGCTGGAGCAGGGACAGGACCCAGCAGCAGCCCAGTGTTGCCCCAGAGGTTTCTCTAGGTCCTGAGTGGCTTCATCCTGGGCTGCTGAAGTCAACCAGAGACAGGCCAGACTTTTGAAGTGACTTCACGTGAATCATTCCTGAGTGAGCTTTAAGTAAATGATTCTGTTTGTCCATGTGGGAAGGAGGAAATGGGGTGATGTTGGTGAGCATGTCCATGTCTGTTGGAGAGGGGTGGAGAGACCGTTCCCAACCAGCATCCTGCATGTAAAAAGCATTGGGCCCAATTCTTAAGGCTTGCAAGCAACTTGCTCTGCGGGCTTCAGTGAAGTCTCGCTCCTGATTTGCTCCGGGATGTGATGACATGAGAGGACAATGATACTTCTGCCTGGAGAATCAAAATCTAAGCCAGAGGAGGGAAAGGTGCGGCAGAATTTCAGGGCTGACTGGCCATCTGTGCAAGTGCCAGCTATCTCCTAACCAGCAGGCAGAGTCCACCTCCTTTGGACGCTCACTGCTGAGCTTGTTGGCTGTGCTGACAGCACCGGGCTCTCCCGCAGCCGTGCAGGCCTGTACAGCTCTGCCATTTTAGGGCCTGCAGGACCAGGCCAGGGCTCCTGCGCAGCTGTGGTGCCTTGCCCCTGTTTTGCACCCACTGAAAGATTTTTTTGAATGGACTTCAGAAGCCATTAGGAACCCAAATGTCGACTTGCACTTGCAAAATGTCTCTGGTTAATGTTTTCCTACTGACGCTCTGCTTTGCTCCCTGCCTGCCAGAGTTTCCTGTGACCTATTTGAAATATCACTCTCCTAAGTGAAAATGTGCCTCTCTTTTTCAAACTTGCAAAACTCACAAAAATAAATAGCCTAATTTGGCCAGTTAATAGCCCTCTCCTGGGGCTCCTCTCAGCAACTAAGAGGCCTTTTAAATACAACATTTGTGACTGCGTCATTAAAGCTCTGCATGATCCAAGCAGACTAAACCAAAAAGAAAGAAATGCCTTATTTGATCTAAGTTTTCTCTTTTTTTTAAATAGTGACACTAGAGACCCATTTATTTTTAATTACACAATTGCTTTATTAAAAGCCTAAATCCTGCAGTCCCTAGTCATTGCTCAGGCAAAACTGCTATCATTGAGGGAAGGACCTGTAGGAGTCAATCCTAAAAATAGGGCAGCTGACAAAGTCTGCTTTTCAAAACGAGTTTAGCTTTATTTTTGAAGGATTTCCCAAGTCAAAGAGAACTTGCCTCTGCTTTACTTGTCAGCCCTGCAGCAATTTGAAAGCTGAAATGTAGGAAAGCATCCAGAAAGCAAAAACAACCTCCCTTTTCCTTTCAGACTGGCCGTGCTGCCCTTTCTGCCCTTCAACACGACCGTCTACCTAGCCACGTCACTATCTGCTGGCACGACGGGGCACGTGTGACGACAAGGTACGCATGGCAGGTAGCTCCAGCTCTGCCCAAACCTATCCCCAAGCCTGCACCAGCTTTACCCCGCTGGGCACTGAGCAGAGGTGTCCCTCACCCCACCCAGGGGATGGCTTGTGCTGTGCCCAGGGGAGCTACGTGAAGCCCCTGAGCTATCAGCCAGGTTGCTGGCTCTGAGGGAACCTGTGGTCCTACCAAGCACAGAGCCTCCTGCAAGCCCTGCCTGGGGTGGGATTTGTTGCTGTGCAGAGTTATGGGTACCACTGTTATGGGTACAGCAGGCGAGGCCACCTCAACTCCTGCAGCACCCCTCTGCAGCTCTACCTTGCATGTGGAGAGCAAAGCCAGCTGGTGGGAGACTGATAGAGGGCACGACTCACCCTGTGCTGGTACATGGGCTGTGCTACCAAACACATTTGTCTTTGGACTCCATGGGAACAGCAGATCTCCTGGCTAGGTTATGAAGGTGCTGCTAGCAGTAGGAGAGGGAGCAGGCTAGCCAGCCACAAATACTGTACCAGGATAAGCTCCAGAGCCTCCCATTTTATTATCTAATTACCCAACCAAATTCATTCATCTTTACTTTTCAGTCTTACCCACAGACCCCAGTTTAAGTGCAGCTCTATGTGAAGTGCTGCCCAGTCACTCTCCACTTCATGTGGAGAAGGGAAAATTCACATTTTTTTCAGCTTTATTGATTCAAACTGTGTTTTCTTAGTGTAAAGGCAGCATGGCAGAAATCCCGGCCCAAACCAGTGGCAGAGACCTGGATTAGGCTGTGCTGAGATGGAGATGGTGATGGTTCCACTATCACAGGTGACTGTATCAGGAGGAGCAAGAGAAAGAAAGCAAACCCCTAATTCTTTATGAAGGTTGTGTGGCTACCTGTAGTCTTCATCACCAGCATGATGAAGCACCGTTAGATCGCACGCAGGGCTTTGTGGTGTGGCTCACTGTGATATATGGCTTTATTGCCAGGTATGAACACCAAGAGTCAGTAAATAAGAACAACAGGGGGAAAAACCCTCTGCAGAAGTTAATGAGACATCTATCCCTGGAAACGGGAGGCCGATGGGGCACCAACCCTGCTGTCTCATACTTTTTCTCTTCAGGTGAAAGTGGGAGCTTCACCTTGCTCCTCTGTCCCTGAGCAGCTACCGCTTGGCATGAAGCCCTTCAGCCAGGCGTGCCGGGGAGGGCAGCGGCTTGCCGAACGTCAGCCTTCCTCTCCATATGTTCCTATCATGTATATGTTATCCATGTTCCATGCTGGGACAGAGGCTCTCTGATTAGCATAACTCTGCCCCTGGGAGGGGTTTAGCTTATAAATGTGCTGCTTTTTCCCTGCTCCTTGCCTTTATTTCCTAAGGGAATGCAGATACTGGCAGGTTCAGTGGGCGTCTGGAGCAGGTAAATGGCTAAAAAGGGGTGAAGTAGAAAACTTTCCTCCAAATCTAGCAGTATTCTTGTTTGCTCTACAGTTTGCGGGAGCTGGGAGTTGGGGGGAGGGAAGGGAGAGGTGGCAGATGCTGCAGAGCATGAGGCTGCTGTCTCGCCAGCTTGCTTTCATCTTAGGGAGAGGAGAGACATGGGAGAAAAGCCTTCCTGCAGTCTTTCTCCCTCAGAGGCCTCTTGCAGAAGGAGCCCTTCTGGTGCTGCTTTCCCAGCCCTGGCATGCAGCCTGATGAAGTTGAGGGGCTCTGTCTCGTAGGAGGATGGGGCAGAAACACAGATGCTTTGTGGGCTTCAGTCTGCCCTCTGGGCAGTCAACTGCTCCCACTTCTTAGCAGGCAGCGTGGCTGGGACGGGTGCGCAGCAGGAGCAGGCAGGGAGATGTTGTGTGTTTGCGCTGTGCCATGCTGTGCCTGAAAGCAAGCGTGATGGAGTTGTGTCTCAGCATAGGTAGGTATGTGGCAGGGAGGGTGCACCATCCCGGCCTGCCGTGGTGGAGGAAGCACTGCAGAGAGATGGTGGCCCCTTCTGCAGCACAAGCCTCCCTAACACATGAGGAATAGCCTGTGGGAAGGAGTCTCATGGATCGCAGCACACAGAGACCCTGAGACATGGAGCAGAAGGGGAAATGGAGACTGGTCTGATCGGGTGGAAGCAACAAGCAGCAGCAAGAAAAGGTGCTGCATCTGGCAGTGGAGGTGCTGAACTCAGAGCCTGTCTGGTAAAACCTGCCTGGCTCCTAGAAGTGCTCTGTGGTCTCGGATGCTTCGCCCAGGGATGCTTTCACATGGAGGCTTCGCGTAGGGATGCTTTCACACGGGCTGCAATTCAGATCACACTGCTCCTCTGGTAGTGGCGTTACTTCTCTTCGCCTTGTCTCTCCACTTGCTGTTGTGGAGGCTTTCTCTAAGCAGAGACCAGCTGACTTTGTCTTCCCAGATGTTTCTCATGATCTCTCCCATTCTAGCTTTTATCCCTGACCACAAGCAGCACTTGGAACAATTAACACCTTGTGCTTCCAACATCTTACGGTTTACAAGGCAGCTGGTTACTAGGGCAACAACTGCACTTTTTTCTTTTGGTGTATTGACTGAAAATCAACATTTTATATTAAAGGAAAAGAAAAATAATATTCTCTCTAGCCACAGTGAGTTACAACACCATCTCTCCTGTAATCAAGATATTGCTGAATTATGGTGCTATAAACAAACACTTCTGATATAACCACAAACACTGTGGGACATGTAACACATTGGCAGTATATTTCAAGTGACAAACTCATTTATTGTGGGGAGTGGAGGGAGAAAAACACCTTTCCAGAAGCTGCTGCAAGGAATTACAGCAATGAATGACCGGAGCTTAAGGATGCAGAAGCCAAGTAATTCTACCAACCTGACCGGAATGAAGCACTTCAAAGTATGAAGAAGATCAGAGCGGTGCTAGTAGCTCAGAAGGTGAGGACACAGGACTCGATTATTCTCTCCCTCCCACTGGCATAAATCAAGATTAATTCCATAGCACTTAACAGAATCACCATGCTGTGAGGCTGGTGTAACGAAGTAGCTCCCAGGAGGCTGGGGAAGTGAGCCCTCAGCTATCCCGTCGCGTTAGCAGGCCGGTGTGGAGGCTGCCTTGCTTGCAGGTGGGGCTGGGGTAACAATAATGAATCATTAAGGTACATAGCTATCTGAGAGATCAAAGCACTCAGGAGCTCTCGATGTAAAACTGGTTTGTGCCAGATGCTGTGCAGGCAGAGGACAGGCTGGGAGCTGCTTGCCAGGGAGGTTTCATCCCTTGCCGTGGTCCAGGTGGCTGCTGGGTCGCTGTGGGATTGGGAGAGAGCCATCATCTGCTTCCTCGGTGGTCTGCCAGCCCTTGTGTTTGGTGAGTTGCAGGTCATGTGGCTTCCTCACCCAAACAGGATGACTCTGTATACTGTTTATTGCTAGTCTGTTTTGGTAGGGGTCTGCTGCCTGCATTGTTAGATACACCCAAGCTGCCAGTAGCAACTCTCCCAACTGTAAACAGGGGCATGGAAGGGGCAAGGGAAGCAAGGTGGGGTGGGCAGCTGTCCTGTAACTTCCCAGCCACATAGCAAGGGATATCCATTCCATGCATTGGTAATGGGGATGCTGCCTCCCTACATTCCCTTAGTAAGCCTGCCCTGGCAAAGATTGTGTACATAACCCTCTCCATGCGTATGGGATCATGATCAAGCACTTGCCATCAGAAAATACCTGTGCTGACAGTTTATTAACTGTGTCTTATTACTTATGGAGAGCAGAATTAGGTTACCCAAAGCATGTGTGGGGTTTGCAGGGCTCACTTTGAAGTAAAAAAACCCCAAGTGCCTGACAGTGAGGTGACCTAGCTGACATTGTGGGTGAGGATAACGAGGGTGTCGTTGCTGGAAGGCTGGGTTTCCAAACGTGCAGTTACAGGAACACTGTGGTTATCTGCCTTGTGTTTTAAGTGAATTTGGGGTTGAGTGGAATAAAACTCCAAGCAATCCCACTGTAGAGTTTACAAATGAGCACAAAAATGCATTGAATGGGAGCCGTTCGGCTTACAGACTTCCGATGGTTTTGACAGTGGAGCTCAGAAGTTCCTTGAATAATAGGTCTGCGATTTCTGGCAGCCTGTAAGCACTGAACTTCTTTGGATTTCAAAGCAAATAGATACATCTCAGCAAAGACCACCTTGTTTCAGCTATCCTTAAAATTATAGCACATAGATTAAAATAAAACATGTGTACTTGTCCCTCCTGGGACACTGGGGAAGGGAAAAGCATTATCAGAATTCTTTAAACTCATCTTAACAGTATTGAACCAATTATTTTGTTAAATCTGGGTTTGTTTTCTGCCTCTCAATGAGAACATTTGAAGTCTATCATCTCCACCATTTACGAGTTACCAGTATGCAAGTGTAAAATTTCCAATTGGAACATATGGTATCAGAGGGAACGAGGGGGAAATATCTGATTGCTTGCACTCCCCAAACTCCAAATCTACTGCATTTAGTATTTTGCTCACAGTTCCTGCAGGGGGAAATAAAAGAAATCATCTCTGAGCTGAGACCAAGCACTGAACATTTCACCCTGAATAGGAATCTGTTTGAGAACCTTATAAGCAGCTGAAGAGGGAATAGAAAAGAAACTACATTTCAGTTTCTTCACTGGGGTTGCAGCTATGGGCAGAACTTACCACCAGTAACAAACCCCCCTCTGAGCCTTATTCTCAAGTTCTGACACCTGGTTTGGGGATGTGCCTGAAGGCCATGAAAGAGCAGTTTTTGCTGGGAAAGGAGAGACTCTCAATAGAGGAACCAACCACTTCAGCTGTGTTAACTCAAGAGTTTGGTGGCCAGCTGCACCTTTTGCTCAGAGGCTTGCCATGGATATGGAGCAGCCTTGGGCACATGATGTGTCTGGTGAATGAGAACATGCTGGCAGCTGATAACCCAGTCTGAGGGACTGGCTGAGCTGAGGTGTCCGAGGAGCCACTGTTGGCATGATGGCGGATGGACTTGTAGTCCTCCCTCTGCCCAGTAGCAGAGGGTCACTAGTTGAAGTGTGGTCAGAGAGCCCCCACAACTCCAGCTGCTGTCTCTGCTGAGTGGCACCAAATGCTCTGGAGAAAGATGGAAGGACTCAGGGGATGGAATGTTGTTTTTTACCCTGAGTTTTCACTCAGGACTAGATTTTGGGTTTCTGTCTGCCCAAGTGTAGGGACAAAGTAATGCTGCTGCAGCATGCTGCTGCTGCATCCAGCCAGGGCACAGGGACAGAAGAGCTGTTGTTCTTCCCCCCCTCTCATGATTGTTCCCTGCCTCCCCTTGGCATCAGTGAGGCTGGGCAGTTCAAGGGCTGCTAGCAGAGCTGGGTGTGCAGAGACCTGGAAACACACTGCCTCCAGAGCCTTGAGATGCTTGTAGACTGTGCAGTACATCTTGCTGGGCATACGGCCTGGCTGGACCCCTACATCTGTTTTCAGTCTCACTGTGCTTCTGCACAAGCGCTTTGGGACCATCGGGCAGACCTTCCTTCTGTGTGGGGCAGCAAGCATCCTGCTCCTTGGCTTCCCCATGCAGCAGAGCCTGTCAGCCCTGAGCCACTGCTCTGTAGGATGCAAGAAACAGGCTTCTTGCTCTCCGTGCTGGTAGGATAAGGATGGACCAAGTCTGTAGCCCTGGGAATTGATGGGACCAAACCACAGAAGAGGAGCCTTCAGCACGGATGGCTGTGTAGCACCACGTGCACGACCAAATCCATCCTTCATGCCATTCAGACAGAAAGCAGCATGTTTTGGTGTAACTTCCCTGGGAGGGGGAGGAACAGATGTTTGAACCAGAAGTGTATGTGACAGTTGGGAGAGACAGCGTGGAAACGCGCAGTTGAAAGGAGAAGTCTGATGGGAGTGTGATGACAGCAGCAGGACTCCAGTGACAAGGAGTGGGAAGGAGAACAAGCAGGGAGGAGTGTTACTTCGAAAGCTGAGCAAAGTGCACAAGAAGATGTGTCAGGAAAGCGTCAGGGAGAGGAAGAGAGGAAATGTGAGAGTAGAGACAGGCTTTGGGATCTGTCTGCAAGTGCGTGTGACCTGTTGCCTGACAAACCGAGAAAGGAAAGCCTTTCATTCCTCTGCCTCCTTCCACAGAGTTAACTCTTCCTGCGGCCAAGCCAGACGGCCAGCGCTGGCGGGGCTCTTCAGGAAAGGTAAAGCTGCCCATGCTGCTCCGAAGCACAGGGGGCTGGGGGTACCGTGCAGCAGGGGCTGCAGCGGGGCCGCCAGCGGGGCAGCCGCGCTCCTTGGGATTTCTGGGTGCTGCAAAAGATGGAGGAGCGGTGACAGTGTGGGAACAGGTTTCCCCTCCGCAACTGTGCGGCCGCTGCAAGGGCAGGGTGCGTGAGGGGAGCAAAGCGGGCGCGGATGGCTCCTGCGGCGGGGAGGCACCTCCCCGGCAGCGCCTTACCCCGGCGAGATAAATCACAGCTCTGCAGGGTCCGGTTTTACCTTAGTTCAGCAGATGTGCAAGGCACACTGGGAGCGTGGCACCGGAGTGTAAAGCCCCTGACGCTGGAGATCCTGCAAGCGGGGGGAGGGGAGGAGGGGCTATAACTTCTCACCCCGAGGGATTTAAAAGTGCCGTTTGGCAGACCCCTTCCTGCACTCGGCTTCGCCACTGACACCCCCCACCCTGCTCCCCGAATGCCTTGAGAGCTGCAAACCGGCCAGCTCTGCTTTGTTGCTTCGTGTAGGGAGGGGAGAGTTTCTCTAAGTACAGGGTGAGTCGTGAAAGGTGTTCCAAAGTGGTTGTCAGGTAGACACCGGCCACGGCTGGCTGCGTCAGGAGCTGAGCTCTGTCACTGGATGTCACACAGCTGGTGGCTCTCCCCTGCTCCATAGAAACACCCCAGCACTAATCTCTGGCTGTGAAATCCCAAGTTAGGAGACAGGCGATACCCTCTGTGTGGGTGTGCAAGGCTGCTGCAGGGTTAGGGAGGTGGGTCACAATGTGCTGCATCTGACTGCTCTGGGGAGACGAGTCTCGCCAGGGAGCAGGGGCGCCTGTGAGTACTATGGGCTGTCTAGGGTCAAGGCTCAGCCAGCAGTGCGCTGGTTTGTTTATTTATTTTAAGGAGGAAACAGATGGGGAGGAACACGAGGAGAAAACAGGGGAGACTCCTTCCTCTTTGTTAGGGTGCATACTTTTGGCTGGAATGATTCACCCCACACCAAGGCTGTGGTATCCAGCTGTGTGTGCTCAGTGTGCCGGCCGTCAGGGCAGGGCTGCAGCAGAGCCTGGGGTGCTCCAGTAACCCAGCTGCTCTGGAGGGAGTGCCCCTGGGTGGCTGGTGGATCTTGGCTGCACCACCTCAGGGATGTGATGGAGGAAGGCGAGGCCAGCTTCTCCTCTGACCTGCCACAGTCTGGAGCAGCTTCAGACAAAAGCAGGGGGTTGGGAGCTACTGCAGTTGTTAAACTAGTGGAAAAAATGAGCTTCCTGGGGCCAGACATGCTGGTGCTCTCTCCCAGCCAGTACTTACAGACTCTTCAACTCACCTCTGGCTCCTTGTTGGCCTACATGTGACAGCACGGGATGTCTCGAGAGAGAGAATTGTCTTCCCCGATGACAACAAGCAACTTCTCCTTGACTGATCCCACCATCTGCTGTCCTGCTCCTGAGCTCCCATGTGGGCTGGGGGCTCTGTTGAGCGGGTCATGGTGGCCAGGCTCCATACAGGGGCGGTTTCTAAGACATCCCACCCAGCAGCTGTGGCCACTCTGGGTGGTGGAGCCCCCTTGGAAGTCCTCTTGGTCAAGATACTGTGAGGGTACAAGGTTGTCAAGTGTTGTTGGAGAAACAGCTTGAGGAAGGTGTGAAAAACTTCTTTCCTCACTGGGAGCAGAATTGGCAGGCTCATGGCAAGGGAGTAAGGTCTGGGCCACACAAAGGCAATGCAGGCAATGTAAAGGTGATGTAGGGAGTGTAAAGGTGATGGAGACTTCTCTGGAGCCTGTGCTGACTGACTTGGCTGCAGGACCCTTCTCAGAGCTGGTTTGGGGGGAGCAGCTGTGGGCAGCTCTTGCTGGTCGGTGCCACTAAAGCTGGCCATGTACCCAATGCCCTGGGGACAGGCTGACTTGTACTGGTTGTTCTTCCCCCTAAGGCTGTGGAGTGGGGTCTCATGGTGAGGGGTCCCGAGGCTGCCAGGGCACCTTCAGCTAGGAGGACCATGGACAAACAGGGACCTTGGTGTTTTCACCCAGGAGTGAGGAACTTTGCAGCAGGGTAGGGCTGAGCATCTCCCAGACGCCTGGCTTTGTGCAGCAGAGGCAGAGCTTTCTTCGTATGCGGGATCTCAGCCTTTGACTTCAGTTGGAGCCAGGACCATACCCAAGGTGTATTTTCTAAAGTTTCTTGTGTAGCTACTGAAATTAAAATCTCTCCAGTGAAGACCTATCTTCCCCTCAGTCTAAGTTCAGAACAACAGAGCAGTCTTTAGTCTCTGTTGATAGTTTAAAAACCATCTCAAGGTCTGTGCTCCTCGTGGAAAAAATAATTCAGACGATATTCCCCACATCTGACAGAGTTCCAGCCTTTGTTCAGAGCGGTAAGGGCACCGTGTATCGAATTGATCAGGGATTCAACTCCATGCTGCCTTGTACCTGGGAGATGGTGCATCACCGAACCCCGCAAAGGTGCTGAAGTATACTGGAAAAGCAGGCTGCAGGAGAGCACGGGTGGTTTCTGCCTTGGCCCTTCCAGCCTGGATCCGAGGAGAAGGTTTCGTTAGGACCAGCAGCCTGAGTTCCTCTGGCTCTCACTGCAGGCGCGCTCCTCGCAGAGCAGAGCCGTATATCACCCGGCATTTTATGCGTGCCTAGGAAAGGGAGCCTGAATCCCCTTCCTGCACAGAGAGCTGACAGACTGGGGGCCAACACACAGCCCTCGGCAGTTTTTATTTACTATAAACCTCTTAAGTGAAGGCTGGGGGATTTTTTTCATTTACCATGTTACTGTATGGAACCAATCACTATAAATTTAAATGGAGAGCTGGTAGGAGCACACTTACCTTTTATATAAATAATTGTGCGAGTGCTGCTGCCGATCTGCTATTAGGATTATTCAGACCTTCTCAGATTTCATTGTAAAACATTAGGCTGCAAGAGGTACTGTAAGGGTGTGATTATCCAAAGAGGGTAAGTAGTACTGAGCGTTGTCGGCCAGAATTACTACAACAGGGAGAAATGCTGAGTAGCTGGGAGTAGAGGAAGCTGAGGAGCATGATCTGCCTTTCAGAAACACAGTGGTCTGTGTAGGGAGAGATTCCACCTGGTTTCTATATGGATCTGCATGGGCTTGGCAAGTTTGTCCTTAGAGTGTCTTTGGGTGCGATACGAATCCTCGGCTGAGCGTAGGTGTCAGCCCCTCACCGTAACACAGAGTGCAAGGCGTGTTGGCACTCGAGCCGTGCTGCCATATACTGTCAGTGTGGCACACTGGCTTGTGGCATCAGAAAGTCACGCTCTTCCCTTGATGGGGCTGGCTGGTAGGACCTGTCGTAGGTCCAGCGGTGCTGGCACAGGAGGTCCTCTGTGAGCTTGGGGCTGGAAGGGACCATCGGTGGAAGGGATGACCTTTTCCTGCTGCAGATGCAGCCCAAGCACCTTCTGAGTGGTGACAAACAGTTGGTCAAGTGGACAGGAGCTGCTCTAGAGTTGCAGACCCAACGTGACCAGGGACCCAGACTGTTGGAGTACAGGCAGGTCTCGGTGCAGTGGAGCTAGCCGGTGACTAGAGAGTCACTGCTCTTCTGCTGGGACCAGAGCCCAAAGCTGCACCGTGCTGGGAAAGGATGCAGTGCTGCCCTGCTCCAGGCATTGCCCATCCAACAGTACCACCGCAGTGAGGACAAGCTGTTTCCAACTTTTTCTCAGAGGCAAGGCAAAAGGAGCAGTGCTGTACATACACTCCTCTGCTGCCTTGATTTTTCACCTGTGATTGAGATTTTAATTTTGCATCCCATATGATTTCCCTGTTGTAACACACGCCTCTTGGCTGTCACTGTAACAATGCCTTTTCTTGGCAGGGAAGGCAAATCTGAAATGAAGCTCTTGAGCACTCTACTGCGTGAGTTCCTCAAATGATGGCTGTTTCTCCCCCTCATTCTGCCCGTTTTCAAATAATTTTCATGCTGGGAATAAATCTGAGCGCGTAACAATCATGTTCAGCGTATGAAAACCAGAGACAATTGTATATATACAAGCAGCCACATGGAAAACAAACGAACTGATGGAAAGGCAGCAAGAGCATGAGTCGACCCAGAGACCGCAGTTACCACATTCACAGTAAGACCAAATAACTTTTTCATTTCCATATAATCACACTTTTTTATTATTATTATTTTCCCCCCTCTGGAAAACGTGATTCCGAAAAACATGTTTAGCCACTAAATTTTTCTCTCAGCAGTTTCTCTGGTGGTGGGAAAAAACCCCATCTCCCACCAACCAATATACCATGGGCTAATTATACTCAAGCAACACAAAGCTGAAGCGTCTCCTGAACTTCATCCGTGAAATTCTAGTGAATTCAGAGGGATTTTGTAACTGGAGGTCAGGATTTGGACACTACAGCAAAGGCTGTGCAGGCTCTAAGCTGTTTGGTAATTCTTAAATGCCAGGTACACTGGGCTGCTGCTGGCACTCTGAAAACTTGCTGGCTCTGATGATACAGGGCAGGAAGGTGGGCAGGGTTTTGATTATTATTTTGTTTTAATCTTTTCAGTATGTTTTTCTTCCTTCCTTCTGTGATTGAAGCCGGTTTTCTTTGAAAGGCATCTACTTTTAGTTGGGGAAAAGCACAAAGCTGAGGCATTTTGGGAGAATTTTATCAAACACCTTTATCTTGATCAGAGAAGTTGTAATTAAAAAAAAAAAAGTTAATTGACTTCAGTGGAATCTTTGATGATAGGTATGCGATGCACACACAGACCTCAACAGACAATGTCTTTTAAATCTGAAATGGGTTAACAAACCTAAAAGAAAATTGAGATAGTTGCACATTTTTGTGGGGAAGTTCACCTTTCTTTAACCATAAAGCAGTTGTGGGTGGATAGCTATATATATGTGTATCTGTAAAGAATATGTGCACACATAAATTATGCAATTTTAAAAACAATTTCACTGTAAATATACTTACTATTCACTCATTGTAACGTTCCTACACTCCTATGCAAAATGGGGATTAAATATGTTAACGAAGCAGATGTTCAATGCGTGTACAGTGAGAAGAATTCAGGAGCACTTGGCAAACATCTACACCCTTTATTATTAAATTTCCCCTCCAAATAAATTCTTCCTTCCACATCATCAAGGATAGCACCTGGTGATGGCAACCTGAGCTGGATACCTTGTCACAGCCTAGGACTCCCCTATGCTGTTCGGTAGCGGAAGGATACCCATGTAAGTCCCAATCGGGCATTGCAACACTCCCTCCCTCTCCATCGCTGCTTCATCATCCTGTTGCCTTCTTTATCTTCCTGCTGTCCTGCTGAGTGTGACCCCTCCACAGTCTAGAAGCAGGATCAAACCTCATCTGCTTCAGTTCATGCTCTGGTGCCTTAGCTCAGATCCATCCCACTGCTGGGCATTGCTTGGGAGTGACCTGGAATCTGGGGCTCTCGCGAAATCTCACCCTCAGGCTCTGGTAGCTCCACCAGTTTGGCTCTTGCCTGCACAGAGATGCATGCAGGGAAACTGCCTGGGATGGACCCAGCTGCCCCGGTGAGGGTTGTGGTCCATGTCTGTCTCCAGGACTCCAGGTAGATACTTTGAAAGGAGCTCGGTGTGTCTACAGGAGCTGCTGTCATACCTTGATTACAGTGTAGCTGCATACAAAGTGCAGTGACTGAAAATATTGCTGCCTTCTTGATAGTGTAATTGGTGGCATTTAGTTAACTCTGTATATTTTCTTTTGGTGGAATTAAATCTAGAATCATGCAGCAGATTGTTTCTCCAGAAGCAGAGTCTTGCTCAAGCCTGCTGCCGCAGCAGAGCCTACCTGAGAACTTCCAGTTGTTTGAGCTGCTGTTTGCTGTCTGTTGCTATGGTGAAGTGATAGCACCAAACTGATACCAAAAAGGAAACGATATTTTCTGAACTGATTTACGAGAAGAAAAAATGTACAGGGGACAGAGAGGTCACAGGAAGAGTGCGGGAAGGTTGAGGAACTTTGAGGACTCTCCTGAGCCAGTGTTTCTCATTCTCTTTTTAACCAAAGGTCCATCTAACCCTTTGAAGGAATCCAAGAATCATCTTGTGCAGTGTCACCTTGGTGGGATTTTTTTTTTTGCAACCAATTAAATACTCTCCTAAACTGCAAATACTAATAACTTCAACTCGCACTGTTCCCCTTGCAGTTTGGGAGTCTACGTGCACGTGGCCAATGTATTCATCCCCTAGCTTTACAGCCAGTTTTGGAGATCATATGTCCCAGCAGTGTAGTGCAGGTCTCTAATCAAGAGAACCTTCTTTTATGTCTTTTCTGACAATTAGATATTTAACCCTCCTGAGAGCCCTGTTGTGATAGCATCGTATTTCCCTGCCAGGCTGTAAGCATCCTACACTCTCCTTGTTTTCTTACACCCAGACCCCCAACCTCCCGAAGATGCTGGCTGGAACAGCTGGCCTGCACAACACGTGCCAGTGGCTGATTGCCCTGGCAGCCTGGACAGGCAGGGAAGACCCCAAGCGCTTGGCTCACAGTTCCTGTGGAGCAGACTTCGTCCTCCTCTCTAGGCAAGGGCTCTGTATGTCACTGCCATCTCAGCAATGACCGGGGCATCTGGAGTCAAGCAAGGCCTGTTCAACAGTTAAAAGCCATGACCAAAGCTCCTTTCAGAAACATGTTGGGAGATAGGGTAGTACAAAGATGGTACTTGTTGCAGAACCTTCTCTTTCAGTCGCTTGAACCTGAGTGGTTTTAATGTATCATCTTGTCTCTATGCTGTGTGCTGCTGCCCTAGTCCTGTTGGGAAGTGTGGACAGAGGCAGGATGGCCAAAGAGGAAAGGATATACAGTTGTGATTGGATATTGCTGGGGGGGAGGAGTGTGGGCGGAGAGGAGGGGGGTGATATTTGCAGTTTTGGAAACAAGTTATTTGATGATGTGAGAGCAACTCTGACTATAGCAACATTTCAGGACTAGGAAATAAGTCTCCAGTGGCAGCTTGCTTGTCCCAGCGCCGCCTGATTGCTTCCGCTAGTGTCACTTCAGTGGTGTCTGAACTACACCTCAGCTGTATCATCACCAGCTTCTTTCTAATGTGGGGTCACGCCTCCCTTTATGTCTAGTCCTTTGCTGGACTGCTGTTGGGTTGTAATTGCTTTGGATTCCTAATAGAGTTTCTTGGTCTGCTGTCACAGTGTGATTGCAAGAACTTGTGTTGCATTGAATGTGATCTTGATTACTTGCCAATTAAAGTGCAAGGAAAACACTTACAATCTTCTCCTTTAAAATCACATCTAGATTCTATCTCCTCTGAGGGCTATGGGAAACTTGCAGAGACTGTTTCCAGTTGTCCTGTCTTCCGACTTTTAGTACTTGGCTTGGTGGGGTAGGTGGATATATACATTTAATATTTTTTTCCTTTTTAGTGTGGTCCTTTGCATGCAAAAAGGAAGCAGAAACACCCTTCTGAAGTTGAATTTTCCTCATTACTCCAGGTCACCCGGGGTTTACAAGGTTTGGGACAGTGCCTCTTTAAAAAGAAGATATGTGGAAGCAGATGGTCCCATGGTAGCTGAGCACGGAAGGAGATGCCTGAAGAAAGTGTGTAGTAGCAGGAAGGGTGTGTTAGATGGGGGAGCAGAGACGAGCGGGGAATGTAAGGAAGCAGTATGCAGGGGCACACAATTTCCAGGAGTCTGGTAGCGTAGGAGGTGCTGTACTGTGGTGGCAAATCTCTTGGAGCAGGTGTGCAGGGGCAAACTGCCTGCCTGCCACCCCCTGGGCAGCCTGGCAGCCTGTGCTGGGAAAGAGCCAGCGCTGAGGTGTGAAGGGAAGCAAAAACAGGAGGGGGAGAAGGGAGAGAAAGGAAGGGAAAAGCCAGGAGGAGTGGGGACAACGTGACAAGATGCGGGGGGAGCCCACCTGTGAAGGTAACCGTGAGTTTCTATTTATCTTGCCTGTGGTTATCCTGCGAGGAGGTTTTGAACCGCTGCCTAATATGACTGTCAATTATTTTAACTTGTATTTCTCACCTCAGTCCCCATGAAGTGCATTTGACAATAATTAATTTTGTGTGTGCAACTGGGAGCGTATCCTACTCCTGCCGAGGTGTCAGCTTAATGGGATATGGCTACAGGGGATAACAGGCTGTGCCACCCCATTAGGGGATTGGGGCGGGGGGGGTCACCTGTTCATCTGGACTAATATTTTAATTGTCAGAACATTGGGTTTCCCGTAGTTGAATTGGGATCAGATTAACCTCTGGCTCTCTGAACTTGCATGCTGGCAAGCTCCTGAAACACCATTGCTAATTTTATTTTCTACTTTCAGCACGTATTTAAGATAACTCTTTTTGTTTCATAGGTTAAAGAGGAAATATTCTCACTGGCTAAGATCCCAGTGAGCAATTACAAATATTTTACTATCGTTACAGGTCTTGGAATTCAGCCTCAGGCTGCGGGCATCAGAAAAGTCCATACGTGGAAATCTGGTGTGTTGTAAGACTGGGAGGGTCTCTCATGGAGGGACTCCTCCTCACCTTTACTGAAGGCAAACCCTTGATTAAAAAAAAACCCCAACCAACAAAAAACCCTCTGCAAACAGCTTTCGACTATGCTAGTTAGAGAAGGGTTAATTGAGCCTCTTCGTCTCTATTGCATGTTAACACAGAGGGTCAGGGATGGGAGAAGCTAGGTCCAGCCTGAGGCTTTTGAAACAGCCCCTAACTCGCCTAATGAATATGCTGTTGAGATGAACAGGTCATTTAACACTTTTCATGTCGCTATTGTCCACCCAACCTTAAATGTCAACTCTGTCACTCTGATAGGCTGCTTGTGCTTAAAAAGGTTTCCTGGCTTTGTTAGACTCCTAGGAGGAATTCCCCCCGCCCTTATCCCTAATTGCTGGCAGAACCCCACGGATGTATTTATATCAGCCTTTTCATTCAGGTCAAGTCTTCACTGGAGAATTTTGCCAGTGGGTAAGGGTTGCAAAGAGATTTGATCAGGACAGAAGTGGAAGCACCAAATGCAGTTGCAATTACACTGCTAAACTGCAGCTTACCGGCCACAATGGAATAACTGGTTTTGCTGAGGGCGGGATGCTTGGGACGCCGCTGCAAGGAACGTGTGATGATGAGCTGGGACCGCCGTGGCTACGCTAGGACCCTTCCACAGAGCTGGAGTTGAGCTGTCTCTGAACCCATCCGAGCCCGATGTGGTTCTGACCTGGAAAGGCTGTGAGCTGAACGGGGCTGGTGGAAAGGACCCTTCTGCTGAGACCTGCCGTGGAGTTAACCCCGCGTGACAGAGGTGGGTAGCCTGTCTCTGATGTCTCTGCCAGGCACATCTTTAGCATGCTGACCTTGGGTGCCCAGGTTGCTTGAAAAAATGTTTCACGGGAACAGAGTTGCATGCTTGAGAAAACAGAGTGCTTATCAGCAATGTTTTCTGAACTTCCTCACGCTGTAAGTAGCAAGCATGTGTCTTCTTGGGAGACTTCTATTTTTGCTGTGACCCATGGTGTTCCCTGGCCTAGGCAGCCTCAGAAAACTACTTCTTAGCTCAGGAGGGCAGCAGGCAGGTAGCCCCAGGCTTTCCAGTGAGATTTCTTGATGGCACTAGTACTCCTTGCCTCGAACAGACTCCACAGTGCAGCTGTCAGGTGCACAACAACATGGGTGCTCCTGATTTAACCACACAGTTGTGACCTCAACGTATTCCAAAGCTGGGTAAAGAGCAAAAGGGCTGATGCTGTGTTGGTACCCAACACCTCATTGCAGTTACTGTCCCCAGAGACTTTCTGATACCTGTATCAGCTGGTAGATAGAAAGGTGGGAACTCAGGTATCAGCACTGGGAAATAAAGGCTGATGGGGCGAAACAGCACATCTCCAAGTGTGCATGCTGCAGGGCAGAGCTTTTGAGCTGTACCCAGTAATGCTGCTGAATCTGAGCCCAGGAAGCTCCTCAGTAAGGAAACCACTTTGGCAATGCACTGAGCTGCCCCTCCAAAATGAGAACCAGGTAACTGGATTATTCCTCCTGGAAATGATCACGTATGTTTGGGAAACTTTCCAGACACAGTGGCTCATTTTGAGGACATCATCGCATCGGGGGCCCTAGTAATTTTTCTGTGACTGATGTGTTTGTAATTCACTGAATTGCTTTTAAATTTCAATGTGTGAATTCATCCCAGCCTCTTCCTAGCAATTAGTAGGTGATGCTGCCCATGATCAGAAGTGCCCACATGACAAGCACAATGCACTCGTACCAATATTGGACAAGCCCAGTAAGGACATGACATCAATTCAAATCAACTGTTTGGCTGCAATCATCCCAAGGGCAGAGCAAAAGCCTAGTGAAACGAGCAAGAGGTCAAGTACAAGTTAATGTCAGGACAACTTTCTACATCAAGGCAATCTGGATTCAGACTGAGAAGCTCGTTAAAGGTCTTAGGGACTGATCTTTTACACACAGTAGTTGTCTTCCAAGACCTCTCTGAGGTATTCATGGTCTCACTGATGGGAACAGGATGGTCAAGGTACATTGTGAGAATGGCTGGGTGAGCTGTGGAGCTGATCAGTGATGGTGAGGATGCAGTTTCCTTACTACACCCATTGTATGGTGTTCCACAAAGATCAGTTATTGCTCTGGTTCTTTTCAGCACTGCTGATTTCCGAACAGCTTAAATACTGCTGGGCCTTATTTTGCCAGCCAGCTGACATGAGTGGAGCAGGACAGAGCTGTGAGGTCAACCCCACCAAGCTGTCACTAGTGTCAAACAAGATCTGGCTGTTGGCTGAAGATTAGGTGAATTTACTCTAGAGCTCAGGCAGTTCTAGGGAGTAAAAGCTGGCAGTTATAACAATGGATGACTTTGTTGGGTTTAAAATGTATTTAAGTAATCTGTTGATTTGTTGGAGGATGCCTTGGTGACTCCAGACTTTTTCACTGCAGCCTCCCTGTTCTATCATCTCTAGCTAAAGAGGAGATGCCATTCCACCTTGGCAGGTAATGATGTGGCCTCTGCTGTTTGCATCTCTGCAGTCTCCTGTTCAGCACCGACATGATGTACATGGGCCAGAAGCCTTCAGTGTTCAGCCACTCCAGCTGTGAAAGGACTTTGTGGTCAACCTTCTCAGCAACAGGCTACTGCAAGTATTGGAAGCTGCCTGCTTTCTATGGGACCTCCTTGAACCAAATTTTATGCTTCGGTCCTTACTTTCAAGATATTGCCTGGCCTGGGTCCCTGCTGTGGGATGCAGGTATGGCTGACAGTTGCTTAACTTGCATGCATTTGCAAAATAAATCCTGCCTGTAGCAATCACAGTGGGGATCAGGTCAGAACTTTCTGAAAGGAAGGTATGGGACTGTGCTTTGAACTCTCCTGGAATCATTGCAAACCTTGCTGCCATCTGTGCCAAGATCCAGCATCCTGACATTTCATTTAGTTTGGGTTTTCTTCTCATGCTTCCTACAGCATAAATGCCTGGTAATCTGTAATATTAAACCAACCAAATAAAACCCTTCAAACTGCCAAACCTGAAGAGCTTGCAGCAGAAGGTTAGATTTGCCCAGCCATCTTTCTAAGCTGTTTTCTTAGTGCACTGTACAAAGGTGCTCGGACATGGGGGCCAGGGGCAATGCAGGGCAGAGGGCACCACACATCAGTGGAAGTCCTGGGGGCGAGTTGAAGTTTTCCCTATGCAGGTTATGGTCACCCGGTTGCTACTCAGCCCTCCACTGCTTTCAAAACCCTACTGCGACTGCTAGGACAAAACCTTCAACCCAGCTGTCACTCAGCTACCAAAATAACTCCTTTGCCCCTTGACCAGCTGTCAAAACTTTCCTGGCCTTCCTAGATCAAGCATCTTGGGGAATGTCTCCCTTGGCCTATGAGAAATGGGAGGGATGCTGTGGAGATGACTAGCAGGACTGCACAATCAATGCCCGGTGATGGTCCTAAGCAAGCTCCTAAGTAAGCCTGTCCACTGGGGCTGCCACCTTTTGCTCCCAGCTTGGTGCTCCATAGGACGAGACTGTGTTTCAAGGAAGAAAGTATTTTAGAGCACAAAATAGTGCAATTCCAGAGCCAAGGAAAAAAAGCCTTAATTATTCAACTAGTTTGAAATGCTTTAAAGTATCCCTAAAAATAGGTGAGGGGGATGTTTGTCAGCTACAAAGAGATTATCCTGCAGTAGTATTGCTCGTCTTATTTTATGATGATGCTACAGAATCCAGTCCCTCAGGTAGCCTCATTAACATTTATGAATGAACCCCTTGTTTTATGCTTTTGGTTTTAGAAGGTAGAAATAGGGCGAGAGGCTGGTAAGACTGGTTTTACCATAGATGCTTTGGAAAGCCCCACGACACAGGTGTAGGTCTCTATAAGCCGCAGTGGTTCTGTGTATGGATGACAACTGGACACGGGCGCCTGATAGACCAGCTGAGGTGTATCCTAAGGGAGAAATCCAGGCAGGACCTTGGCTAAAATCCTGTGTGAAATTCCACATGCTTCCCAGTGGATCTGTCAGCGGGAGGCTGGCACTCCTCTATGTCTCATCAGTCGTTTTGTTTTGATCTCTTCCGGCAAAGGCAACCTGTGGCCATATGTTGTTACAGCCATAAGTGTTTCCACAGGGCAGTATCTGGCCAACCCTGCTGCTTGTCAGCATCTCAGCCCAGGGTGGAGGCTTCTTTTCTCTATCTATTCCTTAAAGAGGGCAACTGTTTCTTCTGGCTATCATAAAAGAAGGGTGGCAGTTACGCCCAGCCCATAACAGTATGCGGTGGTTTCTGAGTCTTACCGCTTCAGCCTTAAAATAACAGCTCTTTTTTCTCCAAGCAAGCCAACAATTGTGGTCAGCCACTAATATCAGTTTAACCATTTGGCAGCTGCCCTGTAGGAAAAAGAGTTTTTGAGGAAGCCAAAGGACCTCTTGGCCCCAGAGCCCTGCTGGGGCCGTTTCAGCCAGAAAGGGCATGTTGGGGTTTCCTTGCACCCAACCAGCCTCTCTAACAACCTGACCCTAGGAAGTTAGTGCCAAACAAGCTGTGGAAGTGGGTTAGAAAGAGTAATTCCATCGTGTTGGTGTTTTACTTGCTGAAGGAGCGGGTAAAACGCTCTGATGCCCCGCAGCAAACACGCAGCTTCTGCTCGGTAGCTCCTTTCCCCCCATCGCGGGTTGCGGCTGCCAGCGGAGTTCGTTTGGGGCTCGGTTCCCTCCCCGCGCTGCGCAGCAGTAACCGGCTCTGCCAACGGTGCCGTTGAGCTGGAACCGGGCCGTAGCTGCTCCGGGGCAGGAAACGGCAATAAAGGGCTATAGCGGGTGGGGGGTTTCCCCACCCTCTCCACCGGGACGCTGCCGTAGCTGTCCCGGGGCTCCGCGCCCCCTGCTCTCGCAGCGGGTCTCAGCTCCGGCTGGGCACCGAGGCGGGCAGAGCGCGGAGCCGCACGCCGCTGCCGGACCCCGCACTGCCCTGCACCGCGGGTCTCCTCTGGGCAGCGCGGAGCGGGACTTGGGATGGGGGGGAAGGGGAGGGATGCCGGGTCCCGCACGCCGCGCATCAGCTCCGCGCCCGGCGCCGGCCCGTCCCGCGGCGAGCGGGACACGGGGCTGCCCCCGCACGTGGCCGGGGCTCCGCGGGGCGCGCGGCCCCCTCGCGCCAACCTTTAGTCCCCATCTCTTCCCCCCAAAACCGTCCCCCCGCCCCGCTCTCTCCGGCGCGCGCCGCCGAGCTCCCCTTCTCCCGGCGGGCGCTCGTTTTGAATGAATGACCTCACCCGCGCCCGCCAACCGCCGCGCGGCCGCGCTTAATATTCATGAGGCGCCGCGCCAATGAGCGGGCGAGGAGGTTGTTTTAAACGGCAGAGCCCCGCAGCCAATCAGGCCGCTCTCGTAGGCAGCCAACGCGAGGCTGAGCCGCGCCGAGCCCCGCGTCGTGCCCTGCGCTCCAGCTCCTGTCCACACTACCGCGAACAATACAGGTACGTGCAGCCCCGCCGCAACTTTTCGGGGGGCGGCTGCCCCCTGCCCGCCCCGCCGCCGCCCCGCCCTGCCCCCGCGCCTTCGTCCCTTTGCTCTGCCTGACCCGGGCCCTTTTATTTTTTTTTTTGAATTTTATTTTTTTTTGTTTTCCCTCCCTCCCTTCCTCCGAGTTTTGGGGCTTTAAAAAAAAAAAAAAATTAAAAAAAAAAATCGGAAAAATCACCCAAAACTTTCTTCGCCCCTCGCGAGGGGATCGGCGGTGCCGGGGCAGATGCTGCGCGCAGCTGGCGGGGCGGCGGGCAAGCGGGCGAGGCGCGGTGTTTGCCCCCCGTCCGCCTTCTCTGCCCCGCCGGGAGCTCCCCCCAGGCGCGGAGGGGCTACCTGTCCCCGGTGCAGCCCGGTTTCTCCGCGCCGGGCTCCCGTACCGCCGAGAGTAATATGGCTGGTGCAGCAACTACACCGGGACTAACTCCTCTTCTCCCCCGCATGGGCAGGGATTTTTCTCTGCCGCCTCCTAATGTCGCACGGCAAAACGCGCGGCGCCCGCGGTTTTTATTTGCCCCCTTCCCCCGGGTGGGCTCGGTGGGGTTGGCGGCGGTGGGAAAGTTGTTGGCTGTGCGCAATGCCGTGCCCGCTGTTTATTCTGCATTAATATGGCTGTCGCTTTAGCATCTGACAGGGATAAACCCTGCGCGCTGCGCCCGTCTGTCCCGGCGAAGCAGTTTTTTTCTCGCCGCCGCCGCCTCCAAACTCCCCCGATCCCTTCGCCTCTGCCTCCGCCGCTCTTCCCCTGCCCGGGAAGGTGTCTTCGGCGGGGCTGCGCCCGCGGCGGGGCCCCGCATCGCCTCTTCCCCGCGCCGCGCCGCCCGTGCTGTGGGCATTAATATGGCTGGCGCTGGAGAGCCCCGGCGAAGGGAAGAAAGACGTGTAAGCGGCATAGGGATGGGGAGGGGGGTCGCGGTGGGGGAAATCTCCTTCCCAGCGCCCCGCGGGGGGCTCAAACCTTTCGCTTTCGCCCCGGCTTCTCTCCCCCCACCTCCCCGCGCCCTCGGCCGGGCTCCGGGGGGCCGCCCCGGGGCTTTCCGCACTCTTTTTCTGGCGGCGCGGAGGAGCGTAGCGGCGGCGATAATGGCTGCACGGGAGCCTTTGTTAGAGAGCGCTGCGCTAGGCAGGGGCCGGAGGGGGGGGGCGCCTCCCGCCCGCGCCCCGGCCCCGCCGCCCCCGCCGCCCGGCGGGGGGCCGAGCGGGGAGCCCCTTCTCGGCGGGGGCGGCGTTTTGGCGGGGCCGGCGGCCGGGGGCGGCGGGCGCGGGGGGCCGAGCGCGGCGGAGGGGGAGCGCGGCTTTGTTCGGCGGCGCGGCGGCGGCGCTGGGAGAAGCCATCTTAGCGAGCGGGGCCGGCCCTGGGCGCGGAGCGCGGCCGCCGCCACCGCCGCTCCCGCTGCCGTTCGCACCGGCCGCCCGGGGCCGGGCCGGCGCCCCCGGCCGCCGCCCGGCCCCCCGGCGGCCCCCCGCCCGCCGCCCCGCCACATTTCAGGGGCACTTTCTTTCATCAGGAGGCGTTTCACAAAATGGAAGATGAATTATTGGCGTCTGGCGGAGCCGCCGCTGCCCCCTCCGCCCGCCGGCCCCGGCCCCGCCGCAGGTGCCCGCGCCCCGCGCCGCGGAGCACGGCCGCCGCGGTGACCTTGGCGGGGGAGGTGGGAGGAGGCGGGGGGGGGAGAAGATGGCGGGAGGGGAGCGGAGCGGAGGCCAGGCCGGCCGCGGCGGGCCGCTCGCCCCCAACTTCGGGAGCAGGCGGCGGCCCCGGCCCCGGCCCCGCTCCGCGCTCCTGCCTCGCCGCGGTGGCCCCGCGGGTCTCCCCTGCCCCGCGGAGGGCTCTCGGGGCGGCAGCGGGCATCCCGCCGGGAGCGGCCGGGGCAGGAGCGGGCAGCCCGAAGCCGCTTCTCCTGCGCGTTGGGGGTTAATAGGCGCAATTAAATATTAACGTTGTGCCAATAAAAATTAAATTTTCAGGCGCTGGAGAAGCTGTAAATAGGACATATTGCTGCGGGGATTTCTTTTATTTTAGAGGGTAGGGGGGGAAATAGATGGAAGAGGGGGGAAAGAAAGACAACCCAAAAGTTAGCATCGTCCTCTCTGTGACTTGCTCATCACAGCTTTGCACTGACCACTACGCCTCCGAACATGTCACTTGGTGGAGCAAGAGCAAGCACTGCTCACCTCACAGAGCTCCGTGGATCCTATTGTGTTTAAAAGTAGCCTTTATTTGCACACCTCTTGCGTGGAAGGTTATCACACTTGTAGCAGGAAGGGAGATGATCTCTCCTGCCTTCCTACCTGGACAGCAGCTGCTAACATGTGAACTCCAGCTGCTAAAGGCATAAGTCACAGCCTGGTGCTGTGCACGCCACTCAAGCCTCAGCATGGTGGTCAACTAAACCAAATATTTTTATATTAGTTCATATATAACTCTTAGTGGCTGGGAGTATGTGCATTTAATAGCCCGTCTCCATGCTTTGGACATGCTGTAAATGTGTATCAGTGTAAAACTTAAATCCAGTGACCAGTTTCACTTGGCTCAAGTCCGCAACCCAAGTGGCAAGGAAGAATAAGTCTGTTGGGGGTGGTAAGAGCTGTTGGGGAGGAAGAAAGGAACATGTTACTGATGGGACATCGCTGCAGGGGATAGCAGTCTGTGTGTCTAAACACACATGCACCATCTACACGTACACATGTACATATGCACATTCATCCATATATGCATTCACTTGTTTTTTTCCTTTTTGCCCCCTCCTTGCCTGCAGAGTCAAGATGGCTAAAGGTGATCCGAAGAAGCCCAAGGGCAAGATGTCTGCCTATGCCTTCTTTGTGCAGACGTGCCGTGAGGAACATAAGAAAAAGAACCCAGAGGTTCCGGTCAACTTTGCAGAGTTTTCTAAGAAGTGCTCAGAGAGGTGGAAGGTACTTTAATCTGTGACTTCCTGAAGCGGTGTCTGCTAGGGTGATGTGTGTGCGCCTGAATGCAAAGGGAGCTGGTGCTCTTTTGGTCTGTGTGCCATTTCTGGCAACATGTCCCGGCCATTGACCAGGTGCTGCTGACTCCTGTGGTGATCATGAAGGCTTCAGCTGAGTGAATCTGCCCGCTTAGGTTCTTCCACTATACTCCTTTTTTCCTGTTTCCAAGCAGTGTCCTTCAGCAGCCACCTCCCAGGCCCGTGTCCTCGAGGAGGACTCTGGCTGTGCTTGTCCCGTTCCCATTGCTTCTGTCTTGCTCGGTATGCCAGCTGTGGCTGCAGTCCCCAGTACAGGACCTTCGTCCCCAAGGTGGTCCAGTTAGAAAACAAACAAATTCTGAAACTCCCCTATCGAGTCGGTATGTGTTGGTGTGTTTACTTAAGTTTGCCAGCTATTGAACAGTTGGGTAATCACAGGTTCGGTGTCTCGTTTTTTGGTTTTTTAGACTATGTCAAGCAAGGAGAAGGCTAAATTTGATGAAATGGCAAAGGCTGACAAGGTACGATATGATAGAGAAATGAAGGACTACGGACCAGCCAAGGGTGGCAAGAAGAAGAAGGACCCCAATGCCCCCAAACGACCACCGTAAGTAACTCTGAGGCATTAAATGCACAAGTGTTTTCGTGTAGTTTTGCACCCTGTAACACAGCTGATAAGTTTCCATAAAGGAAGTAGCTGGGGCATGCTGTTGGTGTAGCAGTGTTGCTACTATTCATAGTTTATGTGATCCTGTCTTGGAAGCTGCCTAGGCAGCTTGTGATCTTGAGCGCTAACAGGAGTTTTCAGTGCTCCGTACCCTTAAACTCATGGTGATGGAAGGCATGCAAATGACTGTTTTGCAGTGAGACTTGGATATCCAAGATGAAGGGGGGTGAGGATAGACAACAGCTGATTGAAACCAGCATTGGGTGAAGGCTGTGTGTCTGGGCCTCAGTAAAATCAAAATGTGTTTTGGGTTTGGTGTGGGTTTTTTTTTTTTGTTAAAGTAAAAAGAATGTTTCTTTGTGGATGTGGGTGAGGAACAGGGATGGGGTGCTCCCTGGGCATGCTGCTGTGGTGCTGACTGTGCTCTGGTGCTTCTCCCCAAGGTCTGGCTTCTTCCTCTTCTGTTCAGAGTTCCGTCCCAAGATAAAGTCCACAAACCCTGGCATATCCATCGGGGATGTAGCAAAGAAACTGGGTGAAATGTGGAACAATCTCAGTGATGGTGAAAAGCAGCCTTATAATAATAAGGCAGCTAAACTGAAGGAGAAGTATGAGAAGGTAAGGCTAGTTTTCATTGTGGCTCTTCATACAGGCTCTTAGGTTGATAAATTTCTGTGTCAGACCCAGCTAAGATGTCCCCAGTGTAGTGACCATCGCCACAGCTTACAGACCAGTCTCCATGCACTGTGTGCTACATAGCTGAACTCTGTACATTGGGACAGTGTAGGTGGAAGAGGGGCAGGTGCATTCCAGCAAGGAGGGAGAACTTCCCCCAGCGGTGCGCAGCTTGTGTTGCTACAGCAAAAGGTTTGCTGTGCTGTTAAAGGAGCTCTGTCCTGTTAGCTAGCAGGAAACTTTTAAGAGAGGCTGGGTTTTCTTCTCCTCCTCAAAAATAAAACAAACCCGTGAACACAGGGTTCTAGGCCTCCATCATCTGGAGGCAGTTGAGTATGCTTAGGTGTCTGCATACCTGCGTGCTCTAAAGCTGGCTGCCTCCCTTTTTGGGGGTGCAGCTGTGGAAGGCCAGTCCCTTTACATTAACGCCTACTGCTGTACAAATGCTGTATGTGTTTGCTGCTTAGAGCAAATTAAGACATCCCCTTGACTTTGCAGGATGTTGCAGACTACAAGTCTAAAGGAAAGTTTGATGGCGCAAAGGGAGCAGCAACCAAAGCTGCTCGGAAAAAGGTAGAGGAAGAAGACGAAGAGGAGGAGGAGGATGAAGAAGAGGAGGATGAAGATGATGATGATGAATAAAACTGTACAATACTTGTCTCCATGTGAATACCATAGAGTAGGGGAAACACCGTAAATGAAGCACCTCTTATTTGAGATGGTGTCTCTTGCCCTTATTAGGCTTAATTAAAAAAAATTTGGATTCCGATCGCGTTGTAGTTTCTAAAAGTGCTCTAGAAATTGTAACTGGTTTACATGAAGTGGCCATGGGTGTAGTGAGCACCCTGAAACTGTATCAAAGTTGTACATATTTCCAAACATTTTTAAAATGAAAAGGCGCTCTAGTGTTCTCCTAACTCTGTGCACTTTGCTGTTGGTGTAACAAAGCATTTAAAAATGTTTCAAGCATTTTTTTAATTTGTAAGGTGGTGTTACTATATGGTTATTGGCTAGAAAATCCTGGGTTATAAACTGTACATATCTATAGTTTGTAAAAACTAGACAGATTCTTGTGGTACATGCTTAGAGTTATGATGCCTTAGAGGAGCAGTGATTACTTGGAAAGGCTGTACGTTCCCCGGGGTGCCATGGCCCAAAGCATGCACTGTGAGGGTAGATCTATTTACACTACAGTGGGCGTCCATTTAGCTTAAAGTTGTCTTTCTGTATATAGTGAAATAGCATTCTGCTGCCATTCTTAGTTGTGGAAGGGGGTTCAGCTGGCATGAGAAGTGTATGGATTTTTTTAGTTAAGTGCGGTAGTTTTTAAACTGAAACTGTAGACATCTCTTCATCGTCAACTAAGTGAAGAGCCAGTGCAGCAACTGAAGTTCAAAAACACTCTGTACTTAAACGAATTTGCAACGTTCTGTTTTTTTTGTATGTTTAGAATGCTGAAATGTTTTTGAAGCAAAATAAACAGTATTACATTTTTAAAACTGTTCTTGACAACACTCTAAATTTCTGGTTTAAAAGGATCTTAACAGCAAGAGGTTCATTTTGAAGTCTGTGGCATCCCTCAGGGCTGGTGACTTAGGAAACATTCTGACTCAAGGATTAAAAATAAAAAAAAATAAAAAAATAAATGGTGGCCAGCCAAAACTGGCTGAATTGAAAGAGATGGCTGCTTCAGCTAATATGCAATCGTAACTGTTTATGGCTGAGTGGCATAAGATGCTATGCAAGTTTGAACTTTATTACTTGAACTTGGGAGCCTAAATGAACATTCATGACGTAATTGTTTGTTTGTGTGTGTATATAGCAGCATTCAGAGATGCAGAGAAAGGTAGGTGGCTAGGAATGAGGCTGACACCATGGAATAAGTATAAAAGCATAGTTTGGATTTTTTTTTCAGTTGTGTTGGGTAAATTTATAGCCCAAATGCATTGCTGTACATATTAAAATGTGCCTTTTTTGTCCTGTGTTAAACTGTTTCAGACTTGTGGTTTTTTCTAGCATCTTGGTTCGTGGCAGGAGCCAGGTACCTAGTCTAACTCCCTGCTGAAGTAGGAGCGTGGCACAGGTACTTAGTCTGTGCCACTTCTCCAATGACACAAGTTTTAATAGGAACTGGGTGCTGTGAGGTGGGTTGGGGGAGCAATGCAGGTCTTTCCCTTTTGAATAAGATGCCTGTGTTGCCTCAGATCTTTCCAAATCTGAGCTGGGGGTGTTTTGCAGCCCTTGGAAGGGAAAGGTAATACCTGGTCTCTAGCTGGCGAGACTAACCTTGTTTTTCCATAACATGGAAACTGCACAGACTGGTAAAACTATAGCACCCTCTTGCTACCCTGAATTCTCTCCTTGTGCTGGCTGTAGTGATGTAGTTAGCAGTCAGTCAGTGTTCGCTTGGCAGCAAGGAGGAGACCTGGGGGGTGGGAGGGAAGGATACCTGCATTAATAGCAGGTCAAGGTTGCGGGTTGCTGTGTGCAGTGGGCTTAAGAGGACAGGGTATAACTCATTTGTATAAACTCAGGGGGGCTGCTGCCCCCCTCCCTCTGAGCCAAGATGCAGAGCAATGAGGGCTAGGCTTGCAGGCAGTAACTAGTATTACTGATGTGGATAAAACTACTTTGTTACCTAATTGCTTGGCACGTTTGGCTTCCCTTAACAACCGTAGTACTTTGCAAAGCAGTCTGATGTGGTGTTGAGGTGGGCTAGGACCTAAAAGCAAAACCAGGTAAAACTTGGTCTCAGAAGTAGCAGGCTAATAAACTTTCATAAAATAGGCAACTTTTTTTTTAAAGCTGTTACAGTTGGATCACTCAGAAGTATTTCTAAAATTGCTTAACTTATGGCAATTCTTAGTGTCTTTAACATACAAAGCCCTCTCTTGGAACTTGCCCCTGTTATTTTGGGGAAGCAGCATTTTAAGTCTCAATTAAGCTGCATCTGGAAAAGAAATAGGTACCTTTGTATTTGCTGCCCTTTCTGCACATCTTCCGATACAAGGGAGAAGATGACTTGAGATTCCACCACGTGGAAATTTGATGAGGAAGTGGTGGAGCAGAAGAAAAAAGCAATGGCATCGTTTCAGGAACTGTAATACTGTTTCTATTGTCTAGTTGGCAAAATCTCCCCTTAGTCACATATGGGAATTAGTGTAGATCACTGCTGTGCAAATCGAGCTTGGCTTTGAATTAACTGCTAGTGAGCTGAGCCCCCATTGATAGTATTAGCAAATAAGAACTCGAGCTGACACCTCTTTGTCTTCGTTATATTGGAAATCTATCGAGTTGCAGGGCTTGATTAAGGTCTTGGACCTTACAGTGCAACACCTATTCCTGCTCTGTAAATTTCTAAAATATAGTGTGCCTGGGGGATGCCGTTCAATACAATGCTAGTGTGGGACTCAGATTTGGCTGTTGCAGATGTAGTGATGATGTTTCTTCCCCCAGTGCTCTGCTATTGATAAATACCATAGTGTGAATGTATATAAATGACATATGATTTCCCCCATCACCACTGATTTTTGTGTTCTGAGATGTCATCTGAAGTATTGGGAACTTAATTTCACCCGCCTCCTTTTTATTTTTTAATAGAACATCCTCCAAATGCTCTTCCTGCTTTGAAATGCCTGTGGTGTTTCAGAGCAGACATTTCTGCTTTGGGCTGCTGTACAGCTAAAACTTCTAGTTTGACTTTAGTCGCAAGCCAAGCAGCATAAATATGTCTCTTGTTAACCCTGTTATATGTAGAGAAGTGTACTGATAAAATAAATTGGGTGAAAGGGAGGGGAGGGATGAAGAGAGAGTTATCCTTGCATGAATTGGGCAGAGCTGATGGTGAGACTGCTTGTGTTCCCAAAATACGATTTGTTGCACCCCCCTGCCTGTGAGGATGAGGGGCTTGGTTAAGAAGAAGAGATGGTGTGGATGGTGCAGCTGTTAAAGCTGCTCTGGGAGGCAGAGGAAGGCTTGGCTGCTTGGGGTGCTCCCTCCAGATGCCTGGAGCAGTGGCAGAGGTGTGAAGAGCTTTTGCTGAAGGAAAGCATCCGTTGATGTGGGGCAGAGATGGGCAGAGGCAGGCAGGGTGCTGGCAGGCAGGGTGCTGCCAGGCAGTGCTGACTGTTCTGTGGGTCATTTCCCATGGCTGGTACCGTTTGGTTTGCACTTGGGACTGCGCGTGAGTCTTGAGAATGCAGTCACTGCCCAAGCACTCTGCTTCCCTCTGCAATGAAGCCAACTGGGGGGGGTGATGGGATGAGTGGGGCTGCTGAGCTGCTTGGTGTAGGACAGAGGCAGCCCCTGTTGAAAGGAGCCTGGTGGCATGTTTGCGTGACCATGGAGGCAGAGGTGCAGTGCTCTCCTCCTGCTCTATAGCTTATATGTGTCTAAATTCAGTTGGAAGTCGGTAAATACTTGGTGTGAGCTGAAGATGAGTCCTTAGGCTAAGGGCAGGGGGAGCTCCACAGGGGAGGAACTGCATTGGGGAAGCCCCTCCGCAGGCCTGGGGCTAGTCACAAGGAAAACTGTGCTGCAGGATGATTTCCTACTGCTCATATCTGTATCCTAATGTATCTGTGGGGAAGCAGTGCATTAATTTTTCTGTAATAAAATTAATTAAAAATCCTAGTCCAAATACATACTGAATCAATTAGCAGCGAACGGCTGCAGCTCTAACGGAGGTCCATGGGAAGGTGAGAGCCTGCTTTGGGGATCGTACTGGGGATACAGGCAGAGTCAAAACACTTCTCTTATCTGCTCCCTTCGAATGGCTCATTTTTATATAGTTTTATTCACTCCTAATAAACCCTGCAGGAACAGCAGTGAGGTGTGAGGGCTTCTCTTGGCTCTGGCTCAGGCGGTGGCAGGTGAATGGCTTTTCGCTTCCAGCCTCCAGCACAATTCTGGCAGCCGCCTTGAGTTTATGTTTTCCCTCTGCTCGCTTAGGCTGTTTTTGCATGGGCAGAGAAACACCCCCCAAGTAAATGCTCTGCTGCTGGGGGTTTTGGGGAGGAGGGCTTGGACCAGGAGAAGTATCTGGGATGGGACCTCCCTGTTGGCTTTGCTTTGCTGGGGTGAGAGCAGGATGCTGCATTTATGGCCACGCTGCTGTTTGCTTCCTGGCAAGCCCTGGGCTCCCCTCTATGAATGTGAGCCCAAGCTCTCCTCCAAGAGATAACAGGAGGATCTGTGACAAGTGACGATCTTGGTTTAATTTTGTTTTTTTTTTTTTTTCCTGCTAGGGCTGCACCAGATTTTAATGCAATAAAATGAATTGCAAATTGCAGCTGCAAAGCAAAACAAAGTGTGCTGGAGATCCTGTTACCAGCCACTTCCCTCTAAACATGTTTTGTTTAGCAGTGGAGAAGGGAATGAATAACCAGCATGTCTGATGAGAGGGGGCTTGGCCTACAAGGTATCTCCATCCCTTTTCAGCTGGCTGCGCTCCAGTGGGAGCACAGTGTGCACCTGCCCCTGCTTGGGCAACATTTGGTATCTTGTGTTCAAAGCACTCTGCAAACATCTTTCTGGTAGGCCTGATGCGTATGTGCTGAAGCAGGATATGGATGAGGGGTGGCTCCTTGCCTGTGCTAATGATCTTGATTGGAGTTGCCCACTGGTAAGGGCTCTTCTCTGAGCTCCTTCCTGCACCTGGGTCCCAAATTAGTCAGGAGGAAGCACGTCCAGACCTGCTACAGCTGACAGCTATGTCTCCTGGGTGGTGAGTACCTTCTTTCCTTGTGCCTGGAAAGCACATGGCCTCACCAAAATGCCTGTGAAGTAGCTAAACAGGGGTTAGTCTTCCTGTTAAGCCAGAGCAGAGATGGCAAGTGACCTCCCTGGGACCGGGGAGGCTGGGAGTTATGTAGAGCAGCAAACTGATGCTGGGGTTAAGGCTGTTGGAAGTTCAGATACATAAAAGCAAATTTTGGTCTTGTTGGTGTTGAGATGTGTTGACTGTGCTCAGGGGTCCCTGTCCTGAACTGTGTCCCCTGGCATGGTGGACTTGGTGTCCCTGGCTGAATCCAGCAGTCAGGAAAATCTCCCTGGGAGCCAAGCCCCGCAGTAAGACTGGGCACTTTGATGGTGTTTGCGGGTGACCCTTGAGTCCCGCAAGTGCAGAGTGCTGCTGCTCTGCCCCGTGCCAGCTGCCCGGCCTTGCTTCTGGCTGGGCGCTGCCCAACAAGGCCCCGGCTGCAGCCAGGCCGCGTGAGGAGGGGGGCTGCTGCCAGCCGGAGTTGCTGTTTCTTCCCAGCCCCTCCCCTTCCAAAGCTCCCTCAGGTATTTCAAGGCAGAAAAATGCTCTTTTAAAAATTATTGATCAAACAGTGCCTGGCTTTGTTGTAAGAGCTTGTTACTTGTAAGTGTTTTTAACTGCTGCTTTGTGAAGCCCAAGATCCGCTTCATGTTAGTTTAGAAAATTAATACGCGTAGAAAGGTGCAGTCGTTTGAGGGATTGCTCAGGACAAAAGCCTCTTGCTTGTTGCTAATTACTGTGTGATTGTTCTTCTTCTGAGTGTTACCTGGGAGGGATCACCAAGAGTTCATGATCTTGCAAGGATGGTAGAAGCAGGGGCAATTTGGGCTGGTTTACTTAAAAAAGATGTTGGTTGAGTTTTGTTCTCTCTAGGTTTAGAGCTCAGGTTGGGGGTCTTCCCTAGGCTTGGCTTCTACGCTTGTTTAAGGCATTGCTACCTGTAGCTCCTGTCCAAGGTCACTCCCCGGCAGCAGAGCCAGCGAAAGGAGAGCTGTGCTGGCTCTTCAGTTTATTTTGTTGCTTTGTGTAGTAACAGTTCTTGCAAGCTGCTGGGAGGTTTCTCAAACCAAGCTCTAAGATCAAGGTGTTAGCTATGAGTCTGAAAGAGAACCCTTTCTTCTGAGGGCTTGTCTGAAAGCGGAATAAAACCTGACCAAAGGGAGCGAAGCTGTATAGCTGAAGATCTCTTGCTCTTCACTGCCACTCGTGTTTCATTCGTTGGTGATTCCTCACCAGCAAGTGTTGTCTAGCAAGGAGATCAGCTAGACAAGACCTGGTATTTTGAATCTTGAAGCCAACTTTCAAAAAGCCTTCGATAGTTTTGAATGTAGGACTTGGCCATGTTTGCTTTCTACTATTCCCCACAAATCTCTGAAGTGTGGCACTGTCCCCTCTTAGTGCTTTGCCTGGGGAGGAAGCGAAGGCGTCTCTGTCACAGGCTCAGCCCTTTGCCTTCTCTGTGAACATGTGGTTTCTCATCCACGGGGAGCACCAAGAAATACTTCTGCAGACCCACGGCAGAGTGCCCCTGATGCTTGTTTACATACTGGAAAGTAACATCTCTCAAGCAGTGGTCCAGGCTGTTCTTCCCAAGTGCAAAGTGGAAAGAAGTCACCAAACCTCTTTTCTCTCTATTTCCCCCCAAACCCTCTAAATAATGCCTGCCCGCTGACCTATTTCCAGGTGCACAGGTCTCTTAGCTTTTGAAGACCCATTTCTTCACCTGTTTTGTGTCCTCCTCTCCTCCCATCCCCTGCCCAGTGAGGTGGGGCCAGCAGGAGGAGGGGTTGCCCTGGCTTTGTTCAGCAAATCTAACACAACAGCATATTTGAGGTGGGTTAACTTACTCCCAAATTTTGAGAGCAGGCTGGCCTGTGTATTCCCACTAGTCAGATGGTTTAGGGAGTTCAGCTGGTGTGGCTGTCGCTCTGTGCCAGCTCAGCCCACCTGCCAGTGCTGTTCCCCTGAGATTTTGTGCTGATGGTGAACATCAGGGTGAGCGTGGCAGCTATCCTCATGCCTGAGCCGCTGTTGGCTGGGAGCATGCCGGACCGGATGGTGCACGTGGAGCAGAGTGGTCATGATGGAGGTGGGAAACAGGAGCGGGAGGTGGCTGAGGGATGCAGGTCTCTGGGTCTCGAGCAGACGGCATCCAGCCCGCAGGGTCTCTCTCTGTGTCGAGCACCATATGGTGTGGTATTTCACAGCCGTCCCTGTGAGATGAGGTTCGGCAGCTAGTACAGATGAAAGGGTGGTCTCGGAGATATCTGCTGTTGCTGGTGCTGGGGCCTCTTGCAGAGGTGGTTATGGCCAATGCAGTGCGTTGGGCTGTACTGCGGCTGTGCTGGGTTTCTGTAGCGCTGGTTGGGCTGGGCTGGGAAGACCTCGTGGCAGGGAGCGGGACTAGGCTGCTGTGGGGTGAGATAAGGTGTTAATTAACGGGCAGACAGGAAGCGCCTCCATATATATTCTCATCCTGCTAAGCGTGTATTCCTTCCCTTCAGAGACGTTCTGGCAGGGTCCCTTCCCCATTTACCCCCTCCGGAGCTGTGCTTAGGTGCTGACACCTCCAGGAGGTCGTGGGGCTGTGCTGGGGTGCGCTGTGGAGCTGCCGAAGCAGAGCCGCAGATCTCTGCGAGCCGGAGCGGGATTGCCTCCGGCCCCGCAGCACACAGGGAGAGACAGTAACTTGCTGCAGATGCAGGTGCTTGGGGACCCCTAAGAGAGGGTCCCGCTGGAGGCAGCACACCCTGAGAAGGGCTCAGGGTGCCTGTGGCGGGAGAGGGGATCCTGCTGGAGGAGCTGTCGGTTTGCTAGATGTTGTCTCCTAAATATGGGCATGACTATTTTTATTTAATTATTTGCTTGCTGTGAAATCTCTGCATTTTTCCCTTAATCCTGGAGGAAAATCAGCGGTGCCCTGTGTGCATGTGACATGGCTGCACACAAACTCCCTTTGTGACTTCTTTCTTTCACGGGGGAGAAACACATTCAGGAAAAAGCAGGGCCCTGACAACAGGAATCAAGTGTTTCTAAATATGGACATCCCTTTTTGGACTAAAAAGTCTTTTTTGTACATGCATATTTCCCCTGTTAATCATTTCCTTTTGTTCCTCGCAAACTTTGGTCCTCCAATGTTATAGAAGGAATTATAGGCACTCTGTAAACTTTCCTTTATGATACATGAACTGGCTTGAGCATTAGACAAGTTCACTGGGTTTTCTTTCTGGTGCACTAGGAAAGGCCAGTTACTTACCCTTGGCTTTTCCTTTATTTTAAAAAACCCGGTCATATTTGGCCTCAGCCCATCTCAAAATATTGGGGATTTTACAGGCCATTGAGCTTTGCCTGGCCCTATTCACTGCTTTTGTGTTACACTAATTGGCTTGATAAAGAAGGGCCTGGGCTCTGCAAAGTGCTTCTCCTCCAAGGTGAAATGTGAGATGCGGAGGGGGGAATATTCGGATGTTCGCTAGCAGTTACGCTGGCTGGATAATCTGAATGCATCAGAAATCAGCTAGAGCTCAGACAAAGTAGGGGATTAGGAGTCTGAGATGGGCGAGCGGCGTGGACATCTGGAAGCCTGTTGTTTAACTTGTCTGCTGGGGCGGGTTGCGTCTTCATTATACGGGTGCTAGGCGCAGAACACGCACAGCGCGCAGGGAGCGGGGTCGCTCTCTGTGGGGATGTTCTGAAATAACAATTTCTGTTGTTATTTACGAGGCACCCCGCCCTCCCCAGCAGAGCTCTGCACGCTCCACGCAGGCCCGAGCGGTGCCTGAGCAGCCCATCCTCTGGAGCTGGAGGGACGCGCTCGGGCGTCACAGCACACACCACCTCTGCCTGCTGTGTTCCAGTTTGGGGACAAACATCGCTGTGTCCCGTGGCTGGTGTTAGGCAGGCCCTCCCTTGTGCGGGGCTCCCTGTGTTTTTGGGCAGGTGCAGCTCTGCAGAGCCTGACAGAAAAGGAAACACATGGGAGAGTGGGAGAGAAATCCAACCTGGGGCTTCTGAATCCTTCCCATGTGCTGACCCTGATTCTCCCATAGCTGAGCCCATCGTTACAGCACAGGGCTGCTTCTGCTGCTGCCGGCATCTACTGCTCTGTCTGTCCAGGGTGGACCTCACCTGCCCTGTCCCACTGCCCCCTAGCCCCTCACCCCGTCCCACTGTGGGTACGAGGATGGATTGTAGAGCCGTGGGGACAGATGTGTGTGGATTTTTGCATTTGATGATGAAATACAAGTTGAAAACAGCTTTTGCCTTTTCAAAAATACAATATTGGAGAAGGAATTCCAAATATGTTGTGAGCAGAAGTAGCCAAACAGTGTTTTGTTTTGCTTTTGTTCCCTCCCATCTCCCCGAAGCCATTTCTTTATCAGTCTTCAGTGTGTGCTCTGTTCCTCCTCCTCCAACTCCAGCGCTTTGCTTTGCTCCTGTTTCCATCCCCTTGCTGGACAACCTGCCTTGGCAGCTTTAGTTTTTGCCACAGCTGAAACATGGCTGTGCACAGCTGGACCCTCGCAGTGGTCCTGCCAAATATCTGCTACTGCCCAAACAGCAGCACGCCTGCCCACGGGTGGGGAGCATCATGTTGAACAAGCTGGCACCAAGAGGTTTGGGATGGGTACCTTGCTCAGGCAGGCAGCCTATCATAGAATGGTATGAGCCTAATTCCCACCTGGCCCCATCTCAGGCACAGCCAAAGCCTGGAGATGTCCAGGCAATAAAATGTGTCACCCTAAAGCAGATGTAAGAACTTGGTGGTGCTTTGGAGCATGCTTGGGATGGTAAAAGCAAGGGTTTTTTTAATTAAAAAAGAATAATCGATGATGCAGGAGAGAGGCAGGTACCAGGGCAGTGGGAACCTGGGCAGGGTGGCTGAAGGACATGTGTCAGTCGCTGCAGGACAGGGTGACCCAGAGAATGAAAAGTGGGACTGAGGCCTGACACAGCCATGCAGCAGGGTCTGCTGAAAATGCTGACTTGGTGAAATGTGCCTATGCAAAATTTAGGGGAAAAATGAAGGAGAGAAGGAAAGCACCAGTTTTCTGCTTTCGGTATTTCATGTGTGATGTTCTTGTTAGCTACACACATGCTTTTTTGGGGAGACCTGAGAGGGGAGCAGAGCTGAGACCTGATGGACACCAGCAGCATTTTTACTTTTTGGGCACCTTTGTGTCCTGCTGGGCTTGAGCTGTGGTGTCCTTACTCTTTCCCCATGCGAGCTTAGGAAGCTGCTGCTGTGAGCGGTTTGTGAGCGTGGCCGGTGCGTGGGCGAACAGGTAAAGCGGCTCCTTTGCTCAGTGCGAGTGTACCGGGAAACCTGCAGCTTGGACTGGGCTAGCAGCGGTTTTGGGATGGAGAGAAAGAGTTCTGGAGAAATGGTACAACTCCCCTGGGGCCATCCATGGGCTCCCTGGATGCCAGACCTCTGGAAGCAAGATACAAAATCCTCCTGTTCCTCCAGGATGGGAGGAGTGCTTTCCTCCTGAACAGCCAGGCCAGGAAAGCGTTTGTGTGCTGCGAGGGGAATTTGAGGCTGGGAGACTTGTGTGGCTTTACGCAGGTGAAGCACAGTTGGGCCTTATGGCCCCAAACCCTTGCTCCATTTTAGTGTCATTTTTCAGAAGTGCCAGCAGTGTGATGCACTGGAGCTTCCCCATGCTGGGGTGAGAAGCTGAGGGGCTGCTTTGGGAAGCCCATTGCAGGGTCAGGGCACGCTGCAACACCTCACTGCTCTTCTGAGCTGCTAAAGCCTTTGCCGCGAGGTAGAGGGGTCCGGGCTTGGGGCAGGCAGCCCTGAGCAGCAGGTCATCCCTGAGGGCTTTGGTGGGGGACACTTGTGCAACAGGGAGCTGCTGGGAATTTGCCTTCCCCTTGTCCTCAGCCCTGAAGAAAGCCTAAAGCCTCAGTCAATAATAAGCTTATAAGACAGTAAATCTTGGTAATGAGAAAAACAGAAGACGGCATCTGCTCAACATGATGGTACTGTGAATGGTCTGGTAAACAGCTACTGAAATGAGTGGCCTGTTGTTGCAGGGGTTACAGCGCTGAAGCCTGGTTTCCCTGCAGAATTGACAGGTTTCACTGTCCCCAGCCCTGTGGAGCAGCTGTTGGAAGCCTGCACAGGAGGAGAGGTGACCCGTTGCCCGTGAGGGCTGGGTGCTTACCCACCACAAAAACGGTGGCAAGCTGCCATCATCCGGTGCGCACGGAGTCTAGGACAGGCAATGGGACAGGACCACCACAGGGCACATCTCCTCCTGTGCCCCTTCCAGTGCCTCCTTGTAACGCCACTCTTGGAGATGTACACACTTGGGAGGGTGCTTTGTAGCAAATGGGGGTTGGGGATGAAAATGGGAAGCCAGTTTCTTCTCCATCATATTTTCAGAGATGCCGAAATGAGCTGGGCTGGTGGGCAACAGGCACCTGGGGATGAGTTGTGCAGGGGTTAGCAGGAAGAGAAAGGTGTTGGGTCCTCACCTGACATCTACTCAGCCAAACCTGGTGCCTGTGGTGGGGGAGCTAGCAGTGGTCCCCGTCCCACTCAAACTGTGAGATGCCAGGTCTGCAAAACAGGGAGGAGGAGGGGAGAGTTCAGAGGAAGGAATCTGCATATGGTGTGTAATGCTTTTATGAATTGGGTCTTTAATAATTTACATTACCAGTTTAATACTTTGAATACAAATTATCTTGCCCATATGCTGTGCTGACAAACATAAAAATGGAGTAATCAAAGCTGTAATAGCACTACAGCAAAAAGACATAAAATGCCACTAGAAGGCTTAGGATAAATTATTGCATGCACACAGTAGCTCTATGGCTCCCTGGTGCCAAAGGATGCATTGCAATTTCTTCCTCAGACTTTGCGTTGGGGCTTGAGGACTGGTGCAATGTTGGGAGCACCGCCTGGAATTCTGCAGGATGGGCAGCGCTTAACAAAGAGGAGCAAAGAAAAACAAAAGGCTCGGATCTGTTTGATAAACACTGCAATTTAAATGCTGCTCTGGCATTACATGGGCTGCACAGAAAATATAGCCCTCTTGTTTGTAGGGAGCCCCCTTTTTCCTTCAGCGGGGTTATTTGCATGTATTATAAAACTGCAGTGTTGGCTTGCCATCTTCAGGCAGCTGCCACGCACTGCACGGCATCCCTGTGCATCCCTGTCCATCCCTGCACCCGTTGGAGTTGGCAGGTCCAGCCTGGGTGCCGCAGGGGATGCCGAAGGGAGGAAGGACCCTTGCTGCTGTCTGGCAATGGGTGACCCAGGGAACGGGCAGCATCAGTCCAGGGAAAACGTGTTTTACCTCCTCCCTCTTCATACCTGCCCTTGCTCCACTCTCATGCCCAAGTTTTGAGGAGGTGGGAGAGGATGAAATGGCTCCGAGCCCTTGGTGCTCCCTCTTGGCAGCCCTTGGGCCACAGTTTAGGTGTGAGAGGACGCTATGGGTGGCTCTGGGAGCTGGTGGGCGCTGCAGGCGACTCAGGGGTTTGCAGCTGACTGCCTGGCATCTTTTGGAGCACGTGTGCTGGTATGCTGGCCATCCTGAAGGGCATGGGGCTGGGCAGCAGCAGGAGCAGGTCTGCAGAGCAGCAAGGCAGGTTGTGCTCGCAGGGAAGAGCTGCTCTTTGCGGGGTCACTGGGTCTCTGGGCTGTGTATGGCGGCTTGTGACAAAGTCCCTGCTTTTAAACACTGGTCTATTCATTGGTGCCACATTGCAAAGATGTCCCCTTGCAAGCTGATCTGTCACTGAAAGAGCCACTTAAGGCTTCCATTGGCATACACTGAATTTCTCAGCTATCCAGCTTACTCCACCTTGTAATCTGTTCTGTGCTTCTAATATGATCAGTGGAAAAATGAGGCTTCTTCCCAAATAAATCATCAGCAATGGAGGGAATGGTGCTTTTTCAGAAAGCATGAGGCTCCGGTGGTAGCAACATCTCTCCCAAAAGGCAGAGGAGTCAGGCCAGGCTCGTTCTGTGCTGCCTGAGCCTGCTGCCAATTGCCCTGAGACCCAAACTTCTTGGACACAAAGGAGTTTTTAGACCTTTGTTGTTCCCAAGACCTGCTGCTGGCCATCTCTCTGGGATGGGGGGCCAGTGGCTAGGACATATAGTGCACCCCAAGGGTACCGTTTTCTGCTCATCCCTTAATGCAGGTGTGGGTGCACACACATCTTTGTGATGGGCTGAGGGGAGAGGAGGGATGGTTGGGATCCCAGGTCTCAGTGAGGTGGGGCACCCAGGGCTGCAGAAAGAGAGAGCATCCCACTCCTGCCTGCCCTGCCTGTCCCCATGTTCTACCTTGCTCTGTTTCTTGTGCCTCCCGCTCCATCCCCTGGCCCTGGGGAACAGCCACGTGTCAGAGCATCCCCGTTATTGCAGACAGGCATGCCACAGCTCCAAAACCCTTGGCACAAAGAGGCACCCGGGGCCTCCCCTGCCAGGGGCGATGGGGACTGTGTGGGAGGGCGAAGGGACCTCTACAAGCCAGGATGGAAAGAGCAGGTGGGCATCCATCTCCCACTGGAAGAACTTTTTCCATTGCCAGATCTCCTGGAGAATGATGTCCTAACTGATCCTTTTGCTCTGCAAATAAATTGCATGGCTCAAGACCACAATGAGAAATATCCCCATCCTCATCTAGAGGGGGATTTTCAGCAGAAAAGCCTTTATATGACTCATAAACTATAACATTTATTTCTGCACGCGAGGTAAATATTTCCCCCTCTGAATGTCTAAGCAATGCAATTTTCTTTGAAGCCTCCATTTGTTTAAGTCTGGAGGTGACAATAATTCACCCGTTTTCCCTTCCCGTGATTCCCCGAGCAGTGGCATAGGCCAAAATACAGCCAACTCAGCTCTGGCTGTTTGTCACTTGTCAGCTCCCTCCCTCAGATGTGCTCAGATGAGCTTTGTCCTGGAGTTTACGTGCGGGCACCTTCTGATCTCTAGCCGTTGGTAAATGGCCCCACGCTTTCCTGTTCAGGGGAAGAAATACAGCACACCTGTATGCAGCCGCTGCCAGGGCTGGCAGGGAAGAGAGACATAACTTAATTTAACTCCAGATAAATCATGATTTCACAGCAGTCTGCCTGCCACAGACGGTTGAGAGTCCCATCTCCTTGGCACTGTAACAATACTTGTCACTCAGTGTCCCAAAGAGACCTGCTCATGGCCAGAGATCATAGATGACAGAGAAGACGCCTGGAGTTGTAAACACCATCAATCCTGACAAAACAAACGTGCCCCTGAGCCCGCGTCAGGTGAAGATGTTTGAAGGCAGTGCTTGCCTCTGCAGGGCAGGGAGTGTGCCTGTGGATGCTGTGGGTACCCAACCTCGGATCTTCCCAGGTCTGTGGCCACCCAAAACTCCAGCAAACCCAAGGAGGCAAAGCACTTCCTTGTCAGGGCTTGGGTCCCTGGGTTTTGGAGGTCAGTAGACACCCGTGCAGCCCCCAGCCCCAGGGTCTCAGGATGAGGCACCCAGGTCAGGGTTAGCTGCTGTGGGGCTGCAGCATTGGGTGGGTGGGGGGTGGGGGTGGGGCTTAATGCACCAGTTGCTTTCACTGTTTCAGGGAGATGGAAGAAGGATGCTGCTATTTCAGCGTTAGTGCAGCTCCTGGGTGCTTTCTGGTGAGGATTGTCACCATCTCTGTGAAGTTGTTCAGCTCCTGCCAGGGGGACAGCGAGCCTTGGACATGGTGTGAGCATTATGGGTGGATGTGTGCCGAGAGCCCTGCTGAGCTCTTCTCTGTCTGCGTGGCCATGCAGAGCTGGCAGGGGTGCAGCCAGCGTTCACGCTGGGTGCCCCCTCACCACCCTCCAATGAGCCGGGCTTCCACCAGAGAGGGGGCTGCTTAGAGAGAAATGCTTAAATTTTATCTTAGTTCCTCATTTTGTAGGCAGAGCCCCCCAGCGTGGTCAGAAAGACCCTGTGCTGTGCCAGAACATCAGTTTTTGGTGAAGCATCTGTATGCAGCACGTTTGCAGCGCAGGAGCCTCGCTTTGCTTTCCATCCTTCTCTGCACCCCTGTGCCTTTGCTGGCTTTGGCAGAGTCACTTCTGATTTGCAGCTGGTGTCACCTAAAATCTGAAGCAGGCGCCACTCCTCCTCCTGCCCCCTGCTTGCCCACTTCCACCACGCAGGACACCCCCATTCCGTCCCACTCCCCCGGCAGCTCTCAGCATTGCTCCTGGGGCCCCTTCCTTGGGGGTGTGTCCAAGCTGAAACTCAGTGCTAACGTGCAGAGCCCGTTTCTGTTTCTGTCTGCCTCTTTCTTTCTTTTCCCTTTCCTTGAAGGAAAGCGATCCCAGGCTGTGTGTAGTGCCAGTGATGTTATTGTTAGTAGTTATTTCTATTTCCGTAGCTCTGAGCGGTGGAGAACAGTCCCACTGGGGTAAACGCAGCACATGCTGTAACAAAAGGACAGTCTGGGTGCCAAACAACTTGCTGTCGTCTTCATAAATATAAGGAATTTGAAATTAAGATTACTATAGCAACATCCTGCTCTCGTTGCGTGCAGATAGGGTTTCTTGGTCTGTATATATACGTGTGTGTGTATATGCAGCATACGCACACAAACCCAAAATATCTCTGTCAACTTTTTCCTTCGTTGGATGTGGATTCAGTTACAAACTTGCTGTCTGTATCTGGGATCTGTGCTGGTCCCTAAGACCTGCATCCAGCTTTCCTTCAGCCAGCCGTGCCTTCTCCTTCGGGCCCTTTCAGCACACTGTGTGCCCGCTCGGACAGTCCCCGCTGCTGGGGACAGCGCTTGGCTCCCGTGCAGGGACAGGGACAGGCCCTGATTAGGGGTTTGTTCTGTCTATGGAGGGTTTTGGGTGGTTGGGGTCAGTTCATCATGCTTTGTCTCTCCTGTTCCTTCCTCAGAGGAGGACTCCTCACACCCTTTCTCTGCCCCAGTGTGGGGTCCCACCCACGGGAGACAGTCCTCCGTGAACTTCTCCAGCATGAGTCCTTTCCCATGGGGCTTCAGCTCTTCACAAACTGCCCCAGCGTGGTTTCCACAGGGTGCAGACCTTCAGGCCCTGACTGCTTCAGCCTGGTCCCCAGAGAGTCACAAGTCCTCCCAGCAAACCTGCTCTGTGTGGGCCTCTCCTGCCAGGAGCTTGCTCCAGTGTGGGCTTCCCATGGGGTCACAGCCTCCTTCAGGTGTCTCCACTCACTCCAGCATGGGGTCCTCCATGGGCTGCAGGTGAAATCTCTGCTCCTCATCATCTTCCGTGGGCTGCAGGGGAATCTCTCTCCAGTGCCTGGAACACCTCCTCCCCCTTCTTCACTGATCTTGGGGTATGCAGAGCTTCTTACATCTTCTCACTCCCTTCTCTGGTGGCAAAACTGCTGCTTGTGGGGCTTGTTTTTCCTTCTTAATTCTGTTGGCACTGTGACCATCTCTGATTGGCTCGACCTTGATCAGCATTGGGTCGGCCTTGAACCAGCTGATGTTGGCTCTGTCAGACCTGGGGGAAGCTTCTAGCAGCTGCTCACAGAAGTCACCCCTGCAGCTCCCTCCCTCCCTTTCAAAACTTTGCCACTCAACTCCAAAACAAACATATACAACCCTGTTACACTTCATCACTAACTTAACATCTCCGAATCTGCTTTCTGCAGTTGGCAGGAGCACAGAGCAAACCTGTGACACAGAAATCCCTCTTTTCCCACCTTTTTCTCTCAAGTTATTGGTTCAACTCTAAGTGAAATGTCATACAAGTTATGAACCATAGCTCACACTTCTCCTTCATGGCTGAATAAAACCTGGGCCCAGAGGTGTCTGCAAAGCACACTCAGGAATGGGGAGCCGAGGGGACAACAGCAGGAGGATGGAGGCACCAACAGTTCAGCATTGCCTAAATCCTCCAGGAAAGCGGCAGAAATTAGAGCACAATTTTCACCTTGTCACAGAGGTAAGTGGAGTTACTGATACAGAAGAGTTTTAATCTCCTCAGATCTGAGGAGCTGTCTTTGCTTACCAGCCTACAGTCGGGTAGGAGGGGAAAACCAGGCATCAAACTGTGCTGAAGAGCTGTGAAGGGTTTTGCTCTCCGTTAGAGGCAGACGTGTTGGAGGGATACCCCTTCCTCCTTGTGAGGAGCAGGAGGAACTTGCGGCTCGTTTGTAACAGCTTTGAGGCTGTGGAGTTGAACATGCACAGTTGGAGGGCTGGTGGATTTGCTGTTTTGGGACCAGACTGTAATGGAGATCTGAGAACCAAAACTGAAAATGTCTGCTGGCAGGGCTGGATGGAGGAGCTGGAAAGCAGCCTGAAGTTGCCAGCTGCAGATTTCTGCTGCCTCTGACTTTGCAGTACTAAACATAAAGAAATAAATCATAGGTGGCTCTGCCTGCAGGGTCTAGAAGGAAATCAAGGGGGCTAGGGCAAGGCGGGCAGGCAAACCCTACTTACCAGTGGATCTGTGGGGAAGGCGGAAGGGAAAAGGAGAAGAAGGGATCTACATGGGATAGAGGGGCAAACTTTTGAAGCCCACCCAAGCAAACACGATGGCTTTTCTTAGGCAGAGCTGCTCTATAAGCAGGAATTGACACCCTCTGCAGAGCCTGAAAAACTGCTGACAGGTGTGACCATACAAAGCTGGTGCCGAGTAGGAGATTTCTGAATGGAGCCATTGAAGAGGTGGGCAGGATGGCTGCGAGCGCAAGTGATACTTTGCATGTACGTCGGGCATTGGTGAGGACCTTACGGTGACGGGCTGTGGGTATGAGGACAGCTGAAGATCAGACCAGGCGCTGGGGAGCGGGTTGGAGACCAGTGGAAGTTCATGAGCAATGGTGTGTTAGAGGGCAGAGTGAAGCTGGGCACTCAGCTTGCTCGCTGCCAGCAGTGGGCAGGGAAGCTGTCCCTTTGCTGAATTGGCCCCCAGTGCTGCTACCTTCTTCCCTAAAGGAAGGAGTAAAGGCAGGCTCTGGGGACCAGACAGGCAGTGGGGGCTGTGAGCCTGGCCTGGAAGGAGCCAGCAAGGTCTGTAGGGCTGAAGAAACCTTCCCTGAGACCGCTGGTTAAAAGGCACACACTCTTCCTCATCTTCTCTGTCGTGGAACCCACCAGGACAAGGGGCTGTTTATGATGCTCAGCGGAATGTCCCCTGCCCTGGACTTCCTGGGTAAGGGCAGTCACTGTGGGCAGTATGCCACAGCTGCTAGGTAAAGGTTTGGTGTGCAACCTCAGCCAAGGATGTGGTTGCTCACGCCTCAGAAGTCCCACAGGGCTCTGCAGGTCTGCTGGCATGACCGGTGAAATCGGGCCGTTCGGTAGAGTACGGTGAGTGGGGGCATTGTTTCTGTTTCCCTGAGAAGCAAGTTTTCCAGCTGCAGGATGCACACTGCTGATATAGCACAAGGACAGCCCGAAAGGGAATCTCCTCACTGGAAAAACACTTGGCTGCACTCTGCTGTTAACCCCTGCTGCACCACTGCTACGGACGGCTGCACTTCTGCAGGGGCAGGTGGGGGCCACACGTCCCCCTCAGCCCCTCCGCACTGCCATGCCGGCCACAGCCACCATTGCCTCTCCACTCTTGACTTCTGTTGACCTCTGTGTTTCCATCAGCCGCTTTTGAGGGAGCTCACCACCCAGACTGTCCTCGGTTCCCGTGAGCTCCTGGCTGTGCTTTCACCCAGCGATCGGCGCGGGGCTGTCAAGCTCTCTGCTCATAATTGACAGGAGAAAGCAATCCTCTTCACCAGGGGAAACATCTCCACCAGCTGCAGGATTCGAGCAGGCGATTTCCCGTAATGAGGATGAAGCCAAACAGGATCTCGCTAACAGCCGTGGGTGTCACTGAGCCCCCATTACTCAGGTGCAGAGGTGCTGCTTGCGACGTAATTAAGAGCTTGGTATTTGGAGCGCAGCGTGTCGTGCTGTCCTTCCTGCACTGCTGTGCCATGGGCTCCTGAAGCCTGCTCGGGTTGCAGCTCCTGCAAGGCAGGCTGCAGGAGGGGCTGTGTTGGGAAGGGAATGTTGTTTTCTTTCTTAAAGCAGTTGTTTCTCCCCTCACAGACAACGACCACGGCAATTTCAGCCTTGGGAAGCAGTTTTCAGTGATAGTGGGGTGATTTTGTCAAGAGAGCAGCATCAACCATGAGTGTCCCTGGAGTGACGGTGTGGCTGGGTGGGAGCCTTTCCCAGCTGGAAAAGCAGCTTGGGCTTAGTGCTGGGCAGCAGAGCAGGGTGCGGGCAAAGTGCTTGTCAGGTGGGTGTGCAACTGGGTGAACTGCAATGTGAATTGGGGATGAGGAGGAGGAGAATGTGGAGGGGAGAGTCCCCAGGGCATCTCACCATTCCCCCTGGCAAGGCCAGGCACCTGGTGTGTGATGCTGAGTGTCTGAAATGCTGCACAATTTTTTGGGGGTGTTGGAGGTACTGCTTGGGCAGTATATGTGGAGAGGGGAGATTTCTCACTAGATTCTCTGGGGGCAGCGACTGGGACTGCATTTTGCCAATGTAACCCCATTGTGACTGGTGAAAAGAGACCTGGGAATGGGTTTGCTGTTGGTTTTCACTGGTAGCAAAAGGGACCGGATGAGGAATCTCAATGGGAAAAATATAAAGAACTTTTTTTTGGTCATCTTTTTTTTCCCCCTCCTGCTCCCCCCTTCCCCCCCCCAGGAATTCTTGGTGTAAGGAGGAGAGCCTTGCCCACCCTCACTTGGGCACACATTCCATGGGGATGGTGTGAGGAGGATGAGCGGCCCTTTTCCTTGAGTTAAAGACAGATCTCTAAGACAAATAGGGCCCCTGTCCCACCTCCCCAAGGACCAGTCTGTCACGAACCAGCTTTCCTTTTTGTTTTGCTTTCCTTTTTTCCCAGAGTCACTGCCTTGCTGACAAGAATTGTGATAGCAGCACCTTGAGTGGCTGTTGATGAGCAATGTAAGTTTCTTACTCAGATACTAAAGCACTGAAAATTCTTTAGGATTTGTTAGACATGAAATACATCAATTGAATCTTCCCAGCTCAATGGGGTGAACATTTGTGCCCTTCCCTGAGGTTTTTTTCCAAGTTCTCTACAAAAAACCCCAGCAGCCCGCTCATTTCCATGTATTTCCTTCAGCATTGCTCAGAGTCCCATGCAACCACCCAGCTGTGATCTAAGCAGCCCCACAGCCCACACAGCAACCAGGCTGTCTTCGCTGGGAGCAGGCCCTCTGATACATGATTGTTTTGGGCAGGATTCAATAAGATCATTGGGAAAAACACCCTCACATTTCATCCTAGACCCTCGAGACCCGCAGCAAGACCAGCTCCAGCCTGGCACAGCACAGGGTGCTGCCTGATGTGGCTGGTGGCAATGGCTACCCTGACACCCCAGCCCAGTGTGTCCCCAAGGTTGCAGGGCTGGGCTCAAACCACTGAAGATGTTGCAGGGAAGAGCTTGGGTTTCTCTGCACATGTCAGAAGGGCTGGAGTTACTTGCCAGCAGAGGCTGTGCAAATCCCATGCATAATTCAGCTGCTGCTGTACAAATCATCCCACTAGTGAAAGCTTTTGGAAAGCACCATTTGATCACAACAAACTTTGACCTAAATGTGCCGCAGCCGACAGCCCCGTATGGTGGGATCTAAACTTTTACCATCGCTTCTTTCTGAGAGGCAAAGTGAATCTGGGTCACCCCCCTGGCTTGTTTGTAACAAGGCTAATTCTGATTTCATTCATGTTATGTCCTCGAGATGGGGGAAAAAAAGGGGAGGTTTGAAACAGCAAGTCAGCCTCAGAGTCATTCTTCTTAAATCCTATCTGGGAGCGAAGGAAGTGGTTTGATGCTGCATCCCGAGGCAACATTGATGGTGTCATTTAATATTCAAGGTACGAAAGGAATACAAAGTTTTCCTTCTTTCCCTTTTTATTCAGACGGCAGCGCTGAGCGGGTGAGCTGAATGAACGGGCCTGTGTCCACGGCTTTTTGAGTGATTAACAAAAAAAAGCCTATTCTGGGCGAGCGAGCCGTGCGCTCTGCGTGAGGCTGCTGCTTCAGGGACAAAGAAGGGAAGTGGCTGAACACGAGGTTATTAGTTTGTCTGGTGCTTCTATGCAAGCCCGATGGCATAAATAGAGCTGCTTGTTTGTTGATCTCTTCGGCGATGGCAGCTCAGGGCAAGCTGCTGTATTCAGCTATTTATTGCCAAAGCAACTAGTGTTTTTATTTTACTCCCTCTTACACTGTGCACAGTACAGCTGCGCTGCCTCCACAGCAAATAGCTTCTTCCAAAGGGAGAAGAAAAAAGTTTGGGAGAGACCAATTGCTGCTGTGAGTGTTTGGCTAGAGAGCGGTGGGGGGATAGTGGTGATACCCCCTTTGGTAAGTGGTTTGGAAATAACTCTGCCTCCCGGCCACATGTTGGATTTCAGGCAGAGTTGAGATGAGGAGGGGGACAGAAGGTGTTGGTCCTGACTTTGAAGATAATGGCCATGAGGCACAGAGGGGACTAAATGGCTTATTGTAGTCGTGCTTGACAGCTCAAGAAATCTAAGACTGTGCCAAGGAATGAACCTCTGTTGTCTGGGGTCTAGACCAGAATCTTAAACAGGAAAAACAGACTGTGCTGGAAAAGCACGTGTCAAAGCTCTCTAACAGCTGAGCACCACGTCATGGAGGCATTAAATCACACAGGCTGCTGGTTTTGATACGGGAGGCAGGAAAGACCTCTAAACCCTCACCTGGTTTGCTCAGAGGTGGAGGACATCCACTCTTCCCATCACTGGGAGCATCCCTGCAGCTCCTCTGCATCTTGTCTGGGGCCAAACAGTGTGGGAGCAGCCCAGATGACAAAGGATTTATTAGCCCTTTTCTGCATCTTCCTCTGTGCCTGTCCCAAAGATTGTTGCTGGAGGCACTTGTTGTGAAGTTACAACTTCTATTGCCCATTGTCCTCGCTGGAAATAAACGTGTGAGTGCTCAGCCAGGCTGGTGTGGTGGGAAGGATTCGGGTTCGTTAGGCATCTTTGGGCTGTGGGTGTGGATCCGGGGACTGGAGCAGGCGCTCGGTGGGATGCAGGCAGGTGGGACAACAGAGTGCTTGGGGACCTCCGTGTTAGGAAGGGCTTCATGCTACAAAATTGCCCTTGCAACTCCCTGGGAGTTATTTGGAGTGGGGAAACCACTGGCCTGCCCCAAGGTCCTGCTTGGTGTCTGTTTTTGCAGAGAGGGAGCTTCAGTTGGAAGAAAACTTTTCCTGCACCCTGTCTGTGACTGAGACACTCAGTGTAGGAGTCCAGGGGAAGGTTTCCTGGGGCTCTGGGTTTCTGTTTCTTCTTCCTTCTCACTTCTGGTTCCTCCTTTGAAGTCGGACACCCAAACACCTTCGAACAAGCTCATGTTCAGATTCTCAATTTCCCAGTCTGATATTTCTAACTGGTGCTAACCTACCCATTCCTGGGGTGCTCGGGGTAAGCAAGAAGAGTTCCCCAGGTCTGGCTAAAGGAAATGGGTAAGTCACTGTCTCTAAGCAGGCTCAGCCAACACGACGAGGTAAATTTGCCTTAAACACAGTGAATTCAGTCCAGTAATATTTGTGGAGAACAGTCATTATCTCTGCATATTTGACAAGAGTTAATTGTCTCTTTTACATTGATAAAATCAGTGTGGTGCTCAGCCTGTCCCTCTATAGGGGAGGGGAAAAAACCCCTTCATTTATAAGCGATTCATTAAGTAGCATTAAAGCTGTCTCTGAAGACAAAATAATCTTTTTAAAGAGGACTCAAGGTACCGAGAAGGAAGATTAATGCCTCAGCTATTTTTCAATTATGCAGCTTTCATTTATTACAGTACACCTGGATTAACTCTTACTAAGCTGTGTGCTTTGGTAGGCAGGGTCGGGGAGGGGAATGTCTCCTGCCACCTGCACTTGGTGATGGGTGAGCAACTCTCTGCAGATGGGTGCTGCAATGGGTGGGAGCGGCGTGGTGGGAGGGGAGCGGTGCCAGGCACTGCCCCTCTAAACCTCACTGTTAGGAAAGCTGTTCTGAGGAGTGTTTGAAAAGCATTTATGGCGCTTGAATATTTTGCACTGATTGCATTCATTCGGCTGTCCTGTGTGGGTGTGTACGTGTCTGTAGCCTCCCTGGTGCTGTCTGGGTACCGAAGGGCTCTGGTTTCTGACCCTAATTCAGTTGCCTTCTGTGATCACGTTCACAATCAAATGAGCCTAAATTCTTCCAACACACTAGGGATATTTTCATTTCAGTATGATTTATGTCAGAGGTTCCGGTAAAGCGTAATTAAAAAGGTCTTATTGATACCACTACCTTCATTTTTTTTCCCTTGCCGCTGCTTCCTGGAGTGCTAGCCTGGTCTTAATTGAAGCAGTGAAGAGTCCATTTAGCAGGAAGGTGGGAGGAAACAGCCTGAAAATCATTCATCTAAATCACTCCACCGATGAAAACAGTTGCTCGCTACATCTATCATAATTTCTTCGCAGAGTCTTACAAGAGATTAGCTGCTGTAACCGTGCAGACATGTGTGTGCCTGGCACAGCCACGCAGACCTTCCCATCTAGGGCAATCGCACCGGGCTGTGGAAGGAGACTGCTCTTTGCAGGTATAAATTCTGCACCAAAAGGAGTTATGGGATGAAAAGCCACTTTTGTAATTTTCCAGTTGCAGCGGTTTCATAAAATATCACCCTCTCTACCTTGCACTGCTGAGCTAGCAAGGTTTTTTACGTATGAGGCCAAAATCTTAATTGGGCAGCTTTGGTGCTCCCATGGGTGCTCTTTTCAGAGATTCAGAGAATTTTAGGGGTTGGAGGGGACCTCCAGAGATCATTGAGTCCAACCCCCCTGCCAAAGCAGGTTCCCTAGGACAGGTCGCACAGGCTGGCGTCCAGATGGGTCTTGAATATGTCCAGAGAAGGAGACTCCACAACCCCCCTGGGCAACCTGTTCCGGTGCTCTGTCACCCTCACCATTAAAAAGTTCTCCTGAGCAGCACCAGCACAACCACCCTTCCTGGCAGCTGACATAGGTCAGTGGAGCTCAGCAGAGTTTTCGTTATTACTCTTCCCATTATTCAGCAATCAGGAACCATTCACTATCTCTAGGCAAAACCAGCTGCCAGGTGCTGGAAGGCAGCACGGGAAGGTTTGGTGCTAGTAGAAGTGAATTGCCCTGGGTGAATGTTTGCTGGGACTCTCACATGCTTCCAGAGCCAGGGCAGAAGCGATAGCGCTGCACACGCCTTTAAGCAAAGCACCCAGACAGGCAGCTTTCGCCTTGACTTCCAACACCACCTTCATCAGTATCAACCCATGCTTGTACTAGCAAGTCTAAGACACTTGTGTAAGAAGTTGAGGCCCTCTGAAGGGACATACAAGTTCTCTGAAATACACCTGAGAGTGTCCTTAAAAGGATGCAAACAGCTGCCAGAGCAGAGTGGCAAGAAGGTGAAGGGTACTGAAAAGATGCGTCCATGCACACAGCTCCTGCCCCTGTACCACAGGTAGGTCCTGGGCATAGATCAGCTCAAAGTCCATGAACAAAATGATTTGGTTTACACAGAGAAAACTGTGCAGAATGCAGTGCAGAGTGCCAGTGAAGAAGCCCAAACTGCTCTTCCTGACAATTTGAATGCAGGATTTTCATCACTATCTTAAAAAAACCCACAAACCCACATTTTATTTCAAAAGTGAGTGTTCTCCAGTCCTGGGGAAAGGGCAAAAAGTGGTTTAAAACAGCTCAGCTCAGGCAAGGCCCAAGTGCAGATGTGGGGCTGGCTTTGACCCTGTGCCACCGGGTTGGGGCAGACCCTGTTTGTTGCCCGGTCTGGCTCTGCCTCGCCGCCGTTTGTACGCTGCTGGCGCAGAACAAGCGGTCAGAGCGTTTGCTTTTGGCTTCGTTATCGACTCACTCAAGTGGGCAGTTGTAAAGTCCCTGGGCTGAGTTGTGGCGCAGCCTTTACGTGTGCTCAGGCACTTTGACCTGCACGCAGACAAGTGGCGTTGGGCCGAGGCCAGGGCAGGCGCCAGTGGGTGGTGGGCAGCCTCTGTGCGCTCCTGCCCCTCGCACAGCACTGTGTCTGGTCTCCATGCCTTGTAAAACATGTTTTCTGGGGCTGTTTTCTAAATAAAGCTGAGAATTGGTGCGGTTGCTGTATTGCAGCCGCAATCTGACCACAGGGGCTTGGTTTCTTCTTGCTCATGCTGGCGTGGAGGAAAGCACAAAGGTGCCTGGAAGCCTTTGCGGCGAGGCTGGGCTGAAGGAGGTGGAGATCCCTGCCAAGAGCCGCTCTCCTGCTGCCGAGGAGCCTGCAGCTGAGCTGCTGAGCTTCAAATCGTTGCTGTAGGCCTTCTGCATCACTCACACCAGAATCGGTAAGAACCGTTAAACCCAAAAGTGTGCGATTTTATTCTGACACAACTGGTGGAAAACGCTCTTTGTGAGGATGGGTTTGGCTCAAGGGTGGCTGGCGGGCTGTGCCAGGCAGCCGGCACTGGCGGCAGGGCTGCGCCAGCGGGAAATGAGAGCGGGAAATGAGAGCAAAGAAAACGCTCCTGACGTGGAGAATACGCAAAACTTCACCTTGTAGTCTCCCGCTTCTCGGTAGCCCTGTCCGAGGGCGGGAGCTCCCCTGGCAACTGCCCGGCCGGGGCAGTCAAAGCGCTTCAAAGCACCGCTTCGAGCCGGCCGCGGCTGTCCGAGCCCGAGCCGCGGCCCGTGACCTCTTCCTCGGACAAACCAAACTAAACATCCTTCACCTTGGCTCGGTTCCCCCTCGGCGCAGGGCCGGCGGCTGACACCGGCCGGGCGGGAAGCCGAGCCGGCTGGGCTGCAGGCCGCTGCCAGCGCCGGGCCGGGCGGGGCGGGGCGGGGCGGGCCGGGGGGCCCCGCTGCTCCGCGCCCGCCGCGCGTCCCACACCTGCGCCCGGGGCTGCCGAGCTCCGCCCGGGCCTCCCGCTGCTCCCCGCCGCCGCGTGGTGGCGCCATCGCACCGGAGAGCGCTGCGGGTGCCCCGCGCCGCGCACCGGGCAGCGCCCCCCACCCCACCCCACCCCCCCGCCCCGCCCCGGGCAGGGCGGCGGCACCGCCGGGGGAGGGGGCGGCGTGAGCCCCCCGGGACGGGTGCCGAGGCGCGGCTGGTTCCCCGCGGCGCGGTGGCGGCTGCCCGGGGGGCCGCCGTCGGGCGGGAGTCGGAGGAGGAGCCCCGGCGGCGGCGGCGGGCGGCAGAGGCGCGCATGGAGCGGCCGGGGAGCAACGCGAGCTGCCCGGGCTGCCGGCTGGACGGGGGTCCGTCGGCGCGGGCCGCCACCGCCCTGGCAGCCGTGCTCATCTTCACCATCGTGGTGGACGTGCTGGGCAACGCGCTGGTCATCCTCTCGGTGCTGAGGAACAAGAAGCTCCGCAACGCCGGTGAGCGCGGGGCGGGCGCGGGGGGCGGCGCGGCTGCGCTGCCAACTTGCCGGCGGCGGGCGGAGCGGAGCGGAGCGGCACCGTACCGCACCGCGCCCGGGGCTCCGCCGGCCCGGCCCCGCACGGCGGCGGCTACCTGCTCCCGGCGGGGTAGGAGCCTGTGGGGGTCGGCGGGCAGGACCGCAGCCCCCTCCCCTTAGCCCCGGAGCGGTAACGGGGTGGCGAGTTGCTGCTGAGCCAGAGCAGCGTCCGCTCGTCTCTTCTCTCCGCTGAGCCGAGTTGCCGCGGGGGTTCCCGAGTCGCTGTCTGTCTGTCCCGTGCCGCTGCTTCTGTCCTCCAACTTCTCGGAACTTGTGTCTCGCAGAGGCAGCCGCGAACCCAGGAGCCCGAACGCAGCCCGGCCGCAGGTAAAGCCGCCTTCCTCCAGCCGGGAGCGCGCTGGGACGCAGCGGGGGAGCAGGACCTGGTGCGGGGGACTCCGGGCCGGGGTCCGGTGCAAGGGAGGACCGCTCGTATTTTTAGGACGAGCCTATCGCACCGCTGAACGCTGGCTCTTATGCCACAGCCCTGCACGAGTTTTAGCGTTTCCATCTAAAACCGGCTATGCTTTAGCTGACCGGCTGAAAGGAGAGAGGTTTCCTGTGGGGTTTTTTCCCCCCGTGTTTTTTCCCGTGGGTTTTTGCCCCGTGAGTAACCTGAAAGCCTGTATATTGATCTCCCCGATGAACTAATCCAGGAAATCTGTAAAAGTTGATATCGATATTAACCTTTTTATAGAAGGCTGCATTTTGTGAGGGGGTGATTTTTCTTTGACTTTAGCAGAGGAATAGTAACACTGGAGAGAAATTTTAGCGAAGAAATGACACTGGACAGAAGTTGCTCTGTACAAGTTTGGAGCAGCCTGTGCTGTGCTGCTTACAACGCACGGTAGAGAATGTTTTGTTAAGGATGCTCCGCTGCCTGCTCGCACTGTGCAAGACACAAAGCAAACTTTACCTTTATAGCTTGTAAAACGGTTTTAATGAAATAGCTCTTGTGTCTGTGATGTGTAGGACAAAGATGTGGCATTCTGGGGATACTGATCTCTCCGTGTCTCTCTGTAAATATGGAATAACTCAATGGAGTTCAGCAAAAGGAGCTGACGGGTAAAACTGAAGGGACAATTTCCCCCCAGTGCCGTTAACACTTAATTGATTTATTAAGGATAGCACACAAACAGCCATTGGCTGGGGCAGGCTATTGGCTGGATGCAGTGACCTCAGCCAGTGAGTTGCTCTCAAACTGGTGCATGAAGCGCAGCCCATTGTATCTGGGTTTATGAGAACTTCAATATAGTTGGGAAAGGTATTTTCCATTCTCCTCACATTTACTTTACAGTGTGAGTGCTGCAAGCTTGTGACCAGCTGTCCTGGGAAACAAAACCAGAGACACCCTGCCCTCGTCCCCAAGATAATGAGCAGTTTGTGCTATCTGGCTGATAGTTTCAGATCTGCTTGCTGTTCAGTTGGCTTTATCACCTTTCGAATTGTTAATCACCTGCATGCATTTCATGTCTCAAGGCTGCCTCTGCTGTGAGGTGGGTTAAAGTTGGGCAGCAGCGGGGTGAAGTCCTGTGAGCAAAGAGTTTCTCTCTGCTAATGTTTGAACCTACCCTAAGGCAGTCCAAGAAATGAAAAGGGTACTGGTTATGGATGTGCCAGCTCTTCCCAAATCCTGGAAGCACTGAGCCCTCTGGTTCTGGAGCAAGCTCGCAGGAAAGCTAGTTGAGAGGCCAGTTGCAAGGATGTCCAGCTGGAGATAAAACTATCGCCAGGATAAGCTGGATACAGGCTGGATGTGGAACTGGCAGTGCTTCAGAGGCTGTGCTGGGGGATCACTCTTGTGTGGATGGGGTTTTTGATCTCTCTGCAGGGCTTGGCATGTCAACACCTCTGTGCAGCCTGTAGCTACAATGGGCAGGGCGTGCAGCTGTCAAGCAGGATACCAAGGTAGTGGGTACCAAGGAATACCCTTGCAGGTGCAGTAAGCTGCCTGGAAAACAGCAGCAGCTGCCCAGAGGTGAGTGAGCAGCAGGAGGTGAGGAAATCCAAATTCACCGGGAGCCCCAGACCTCCTGCATGATGACAGTTCACATCCCCCGTTGGTTGTTCAGCCAGGTGTGCTGAAGAGCTGCCAGCAGTAAGCTTTCCCACAGTAACATCCAGCTACCTGGACACTTGGAGTTGCTCATACAGTTCACAGTGTGGGACATTTAAATGGATGAGGGCAAAGGGCACGGGGAACAGCTCTGCTCCTCTGGCAGGAGTGATGTCTGTGTGTCTTTATGGGGAAGCAGGTGAGAAGTGGTGAATTTTTTTTGGCAGCTGAAAGCCTTCACAGAGCTGGTCACCCTGCTCTCCTTGTACTGCTGGAGTTTAAAAGCAAAACACTTGAAGTCTAAAACTGCCCAAGAGAAATCACTGTGCTTGGCTGTCCGTCTGTGAAGGTGTGATGTGAATTGGGCGAGTGTTGGTGTGCCCTGTGTAGTTACTGGGAGGTGCTTGGGCTGTTCAGCGCTGATTAAGACCTGTGTAGGACAGGTTATGCATGAGTTGTGTGTTACGTGGCATGTGTGGGGTGGTGATCAGCAGAAGGCTGCTGGCATGGCTGTGTCTGCAGCTTAGTAGACTCAATGGATGAGAGTGAAAATCTGCGCTACAGCCACCCAATATGTTTGATGAATTAGCCTGCTCTTTGGGTGGAGGCTGTGGAGGTGCCCATCCCTCACTCTCCTGAACTCGCTGCAAACTTGGCCATGCAGCCAGAGCGTGAAACCCTGAAACCCTCCTCTCCCACCAGTGCTGCCTGGAGCTTTGCCTGGGGAGAGGGATTTCTGCTGCCTTGTGGGCCCCCTTCCCTCGTGGGAATGTCCCTGCGGGGTGCTGAAACCTTTGTGGGGACAGGCAGCGCAGGTGTAACTCTAACGAGGTCACCGGGCTCGACTGGGTTTCAATCCCCTGGATATAGGCTGTACAGCGGGGGTTGCACAGCGCTGGGGGTTTTGTTCTTCGACTGTCATGCCGGCCCAAGTCAAGCGTCACACACGAGTCTGCCTGTATTATGTCAACACACTCACCTTTGTCAGCTGAATGCATGCCCTTAGAAGAAATACTAGATCGCTTTGACAAGGTCCCTGACCAGAAAACTGTGTTGACTGGCACTAATTGTGTCTCCATCTCTGGGTGCTGGCCGATCCCTGCCTCTGCCAGGGACCGCGGGCTGGGTAACCAGCCTGCGCTTCCTGGGTCAGGCCATTTGCCCTCTGAGAGCATTGGCACGGTGCTCAGTTTTTGTTTGCTCGAGTGGGGATTTTTATTTATTGTTCCAAGACCTCTGGAACTTCCTGGCTGGCCTGGGACATGTTTTTCTGTTCGATGTTTTATTTAAAAGTCAATGCTAGGGCTGTGGCCAGCTCCTTTATACACTCTGACGTGCAGGTTTTCTGGTTGCAGATGTGAAAAATGGTTAGCAGGTGGTGTTGGGTATCTTCCCAGCTCCTCCTGGAATTCAGAGAATTTTGTTGTAGCTGACACATAAGTAGCTCTTCTCCACAAAGACAAAGAGTTATGCTTATACTTTCTGCATCTTCCCTATCGGGATAGTTACCCAGCATTTTCCCAGGGGGGTGTGGAGTATCCTTCTCTGGAGATATTCAAGACCTGTCTGGACACCAACCTGTGTGATGCGTCCTAGGGAGCCTGCTTTGGCAGGGGGGTTGGACCCGATGATCTTTGGAGGTCCCTTCCAACCCCTACAATTCTGTGATTTTTTTAGCATCAAGCCTATTTTATCAACAGGCTGCTGCTTTTTTCCCAATACACCTATTGCCATTTGTTTTCTGATATCTTTAAGCTTTCTTTATGAAAAATGTTGATTTCCAGCTACAGTGTTTTTTCTATTTGTGGCATATTTTATTTATTTTGTGATTTGGCTTTTGTCTTTAAATAATTCTGATTTTAAACCAACTAAATTTTGTTTGACTGTAGCATTGCTTTGTTTTGCTGCTTGGGGTATTTTTTAGGAAAGGAAGGCTCTACTAAGGCATCTTTAAACATATCAAAACAAGTGTTGTCACATTTGCTTATATTTAGGTGTTTTCTCTCAGTTATTTTTGTGTCCGACTGTCTCTAGCTTTGGGAAACTGACCCCTTAGAGACATTGTGTTGGACCACATTCTGTTTCCTTATCTCAGATGCAGTTGAAAGCTGTGATTGGTTTTCTTCCAATTCCTGCAGGATTTCCTTGTCCTAGAAAGCTATCTATTACATGTAGGTGTGTGGAGGCACTTTTTAAAAAAAAAAAATTATTTTTCTATTATTTTTTTTAGCACCACAAACCCTCCAGCATCTGCCAGCAGCCTGAAATGACATCTTTTCTTTCTGTGTAGATGCTTCAGGAGCTGCTCTTCTGTTGCGCTGATTCATTTGCCTGCAGCAAACTCCCACCAGTGCTTCTGATTTACCCAGCCTTGATCCTCTGACATTTTGGGGACTCTGCAGCAGGTGCCTTGGCTTTCTGGTGGGCTCTGTGGAGGGAGCGGGGCTGTTTGTCAGTGAAACCCTTTGAAGGCTGCTGGGACTTTAGGAGACCCTGGAGCTGCACCCCTTTCCCTGTGTCCTCTGATGTAGAAGGGGGACACCAGGCACCCCTTCCTCTTCAACGGGGATGGGTGCCCGTGACATCAGATGGGTGAGCTGCTGGCAAATGGTCTCCCTGTTGCTTCTCTGCTGTTGGTGGGGAATAATCCACGTCAGCGTTTGCTTTTCGTTTCATTATTGAGTTGCTCAACTGGACAGCAACGAACGAGCCATGTGAAGCTGCCTGCCAGCGGTGCTCCCGGTGCCAGCGGTGCTCCCGGTGCCACCGGCCACGGGAACGCTAGCTGCTGCGGGGGAGCCTGGCTGCGGCTTGGCGTGGTGATGGCACGGGCTGCGTGGCTGGTGCGGAGAAGCCGTTGAAGTGCTCGGTTGTGTGGGCAGCAGGGTGTCCCTGAGTGCAGCCAGTGGGCTCTGGGAGCGGAGGAGCAGGTGGGCCGGGTGGGGGTGTGTCTGTCGGTCGCTCCCCGTGTCCCTCGGCTGCACCCCTGCGCCCGTGGCTCCGCGGCAGGTGGGAGAAGCGGGAGCAGCCGCGGGATTTAACCTGTGGGAAAATGACTTTGGGTTCAGGCACAGCCTGAGCTGGAAGAGCAGCAGCAGCGTGAAGTGAGCAACAGTCGTGACCTGGTTTTTCCTAGGCGGCGATGTGCATGGTGAGACACAGGAATCGCGCTTTGCTCCGTCCGTGTCGCAGCCGCCGGGCACAGCCCCGTCCCTGGGCTGGTTTGGAGAGGTCTGTGACAGCATCACCTTCATGTGCAGCCGTTGTGCTGGGGGTTCGGGCCACGTTCTCACCTGGACTTTGCAGGTGTCTCCCCCCAGCCCTGACCGCCGTGCTCCTCCTGGGCTGCAGGAGCAGCGAGGTGCCCCGAGTGCGGAGGAGGAGGCTGGGAGCTGCCATCCAGCTCCAAGCGCGGTGCTGCTCCCACGCTGCGCTCTGGGAGCTCCGCAGGAAGCGGCAGCTCATCCAGGCAGCAGCGCTGAGTGGTTTCCCAGTGTGGTGGCTTCAGAAATATTCCTAAATGGGTATTTCGTACAGCTCTGTTGGGGATCCCGAGGAGGGATCCCATCAACAGAGGTCAAAGCCACCAACTTTTTGTTCCTATTCTTGCAGGACAAACCCCCACCCCTCCCCGTGCTGCTTACAGATCATGTAGATGGGATCATTTTGAGTGTTTTTAGGTGTGCTGGATCTCAGGACTCCCTTCGTGAAACTTTGCTGAACTTCCAGAAGAAATCTCTCTTCCCCCCTCCCCACAACACGCTGGAGTTCAGGATGCCCCCTGTTTGGAGCAGGGCTTGAACACAGCACTGAGTTGTGGATGTGCAGCTGGGGAACAGAGCTAAATACTGCTGGTCACTTGGCAAGCGAGCAGTGCTCAGCAGGCGCTTGGGGTGCACCCACAGTTTGGTGGCCAGATGGCACGTGGTCAAGCCAGGGCTGTATGATAAACGTGTGATTTTGGAGGAATGAATCCGATTTCCACTAGAAACAATGATTCTGGCATTTCCCATCTGAGTCTTTGGTGTTCACCAAGAGTTTTGTTACATGTTGGTGCAGGTCTCAATGCTTCTCAAGTTAGCTGGAACAAAATTACTCTGATTAGGAGGACCTGCATCTCGTACCCTGCCCCCAGGAGGGCGAGGCTATGGACCCAAAGAGGAGTTGGCAACCCAGGGTCAGCCTGGTGCTGAGCCACCTTTCTCCCTCTCTGGATCGTCCCAACCCATTTTTGCCCTTCCTTGCCTTTAGTAAGGGCTCTTTTATTTTTTTTTTTTTTTTTCTCCCTTTCAGACCCAAAAAGCGTTACTGCCCCAGGACTTGATGTTCCTGAAAGATTTGGAGAGCCAAGTACTGGCTTAGATAATAGCAAATAATTAATTATCTTGCAGACAGTCCTTCAACACAAGCTGGAACGAGTTTCAGGAAGAGAGAAGGTGGGCATACGTGCTCAAAGTAGCTGTTCCCTGTATGACTTGTGGAGTGATTAATTAAAAGGCTTAAAAAGACAGCTATCACGTGATGGCCTATAAATAAAATGGAAATTAATTCAGAGATAGCTTTTGTTTGCTTTTTTTTTTTCTCTTTTGCATTTTCATTGTGCTTTGTTTGCTTTTCTTTCTCTGTGCAGGATGTTTAATCCCTTCCAAGTCCATCCCACAGCAGAGAGCAGGGCAGAGGAGGACAAGACCATCCCTTGGACTAGTTGACAGGGAGGAGGCTGTGCCACAGTCCCAGGACATTCCTGTCCTTGAGAGCCCTGGCATAATGAGACTGCTCTTTGTGGACAATGTGGAAGGGAACCTGTGGCGTAGCTTTCTCATGTGTAACTATTCTCATTCCTGAAAGCTGGAGCGAGTATCAGTGAGCCCCTGTCTTCTGAGACCGCTCACTCCCTCTCTTCCGTTGAGAGACCTCAGATCTTGCTTTGTGGAACAATCCCCAGTGTCACCTTCAGATGTGATGTTGACAAATGCTGCCGTGACTTTGGGCAACTGAGGTCCAGCAGCCCAGGGTCTGACTTGCCCTGAATCTGTGCTTGTATTTTGGCTTAGATGCAACGTTCGTGGGCCTGGGCTTGGTCTTGGGGGAATTTCAGTACCACTGAACTGGAAGCTGGAGCTGCTGGGGAACGAGTGTGCCATGGCTGTGAATCCTGGGCCAGCATGTAAGGACCCAGGCAGAGGTGGGTGTAGTGAGGCCTGGGGCAGGAGAAACAGCTGAATTTATGAGGACCAGCTGAAGGAACTGGGGTTGTTTAGCCTGGAGAAGAGGAAGCTGAAGGAGATCTTGTTGCTCTCTACAACTGCCTGAAAGGTGGTTGTAGTGAGGTGGGGGTTGATCTCTTCCAAGTAACTAGCAGTAGAATGGGAGGAAATCACCTCAAGTTGCATCAGGAGAGGTTTAGATTGGATGTTAGGAAAAATGTCTTCACCGAAAGAGTGGTCAGGCATTGGAACAGGATGCCCAGAGAGGTGGTGGAGTCACCATTCCTGGAGGTGTTAAAAAAACATGTAGACGTGGCACTCTGGGAGATGGTTTGGTTGACATGGTGGTATTGCACAGATGGTTTATTTTAGAGGTCTTTTCCAGCATCAAAGATTCCATGAGACTATGATTCTGTGAGTGGGATAAGTGGGAATGCTGATGGAGTGGTGAGAATCTGGCTGCAGCAGGAGTGGTGGTGGGATGTGCTGACCACAGCCAAAGCAAACAAGGGCAGTAGGATGCTCAGACTGAGCTGTGCCTCTTCCCCATGTTGGGGGAGAAAAGGTGGGGAGAACCAGATGCTCTGCCTGTTGCAGACATTTGTGTTTCACAGTGAGGGCAGGTGGGCTCAAGGGACCCTGATGTCTTCTGGGAGGGAACGTAACTGCTCCTGGGTGCCGAGCAGCCTCCAGTTCCCACGGGCTCTACGAGCCATAAGTTAAGTGGAGTCTAATGTATTTCACCTTACTCCTGGCCCCGTGTCTGGCCTTCAGGTCTCAGCTGAGAGTTTTATTTCTGCAGATATTATGGTAGAAAGTAGAACAAATTGAATTGTAGTGGGATGGGTGATATCCACAGCAGAGTCACGTTTGGATGCACTAGGAACTGGAGACCTGGCCTGTGCTGCCAGAGGGAAAGGCTCCCTGGCAGCCAGGCAGGAGGGAGCTGCCTAACCCCTGTGCCCACGGCATGGTCCCTGCTGGGCATGGGCTCACGAGCCAAGATGGGGGGCACAGGGCTCCCTTGTGGCTGTAGTTCTGTCCTGCTTGTGAGGGGGTTCACAAGAGTTGGGTTTAGGGAGAAGAGATGTTCTCCTGGTGTCCAGGACTTCCCAGTGACTTCTGCTGGATGACTAGCTTGTTTTCCTGTGTGCTGTGGGGTGAGGAGAACCTATCAATTTAGGTGACCTTGGCAGCTGAAGCCAGCCCTATATGGACATGGAGGTTTGTGAAGCAGGCAGCAGGTATGGAAGATAAGAGGGAGTGAAGGACTGGGGTCTGGGTGCGTGGGAATGGATTTTGCTTCTGCTTTTAGGGTGGAACTGCTACTTATTCTCCTGCTTGTGTCTGCTGGCCAGTTTCAGTGGCAGAAGCTGTATAGATCTCACTGTCCTCCCACTTCTTTGGCCGTGAGTCCCATCTGCAGGCTGCTGAAATGCTCCTGCCTGGCCTCTTAGTGTTGTGTGTTTGCCCTCCCAACATGCTTACCAGCAGCCAGCTTCTGGGGCAATGGCTTGAAGGAGAGCAGAGTCACACCAGTACTGGCAGGAGGGATTGGGACTTGCCTGTGTGGTGGGCAAGGGAAGAGATGATGGGAGCTGTGTTTTGAGGCACGCTGACGGAGGAGGGAAGGGTTGGGGACATTGGGAGAGGCGTGCAAGGCTCCTGTCCCTGAGGGAACGGTGAGGCGGGGATGGCAGTCAGTTTCCAAGTAAAATCTAGTGTTGTTCTTGGCTGTTTCCTAGGAAAATGGATTATACCATATTCAAAATATTCACTCCTGGATTTAATAATATTGTGAAAATAACTTAAATGTATTTCTTTCAGAACCTTATGGTATTCCATGGAAATACTGTCTGTTTATCTGCTGGGGTTGCCAAGCACATACTCCAAAGCCGATGTTCATGCAAGTCACTGTTCCTCTAAATAGAGGGGGAGAACAATAGCCCGTGCTGGCAGCTTTGGCTCAGTGCAGTCTGAGGACAATGGCTCTGCATTGTACCATTCACTACCTGCATCTTTTCACAACGTTTCCTGGTTCATATACCTGTGTTGACATCACTAGGGAGGTGCCTTGGGGAGCAGTGCCAGGGCTGAGCATTGAGTAGCCTTCCTCTATGACTGAGCCTTTTCCAGGTTAATTTCTTCTTTGGTCTCTGCACTTATAGAGACTGTTCTTCATCTGTACTTGAAGGTCATCCTTCCTCATCCTTTACTTTGAGGTGCTCTAGAACTCTTTTTGGAAGGTGCCTCAGTTGTGGATAAGCTGGGAAGGTGCTGGAGGACTCCTGATACTGGCCTCCTGTCTTCTCTGCAAAGCTGGCATGAGCCAGTCCAAATAAAAGAAAAAAAAAGTCCTATTCTAGCTTTTATCTCTCTCACTCTCCATGGTCCTTGCTCATGCTCCTCTCCCACCTCCACTCTTCTGACTCTTGGTGGAGGGCAGATCACATTTGTACTAATGGTATCTGTTAACATCTGACTGAAAATACACCTGTATCTTCCAAGGTTTGTACCATTAATGTATTCATGATGACCTCAGCATCTCTATAAACAGCAGTAGCAAAGATGAAGATGAGTTCAAAATCTATCTGTCCTCTGCTTTCCATCACTAGTTCACCCTGTTTTCTTTCTGGCCTTTCCAAAAGTACTGGCACCATCTCTGGACTCTTCATTGCCCTGCTTTGGAGGGGGAAATTAAGCTAGTGTACAGTTCCCTTCTGTGCAGAGGCAGATGTTGTCACACCAGAGATTACATCTGGCTTTTCCAAGGGAAGACCAGAAATGAGAGAAACCTTTTCTGCCACCCCTGAGATGTGTAATACCCGAGCGTTGTCAGCCACAAGCTCTGTCTTTATGTCGTAGGCCCTAACCAGTCTTTCTGCTAATCAAAACAGATTAGGTGAAACCAAGTGGACTAAGTGGAAAGCTTGCTGCCAAAACCCTTTAAGAGTAGGTGTAGTTGATAGGCACTGAAATAATCAGGTGTGTTGCAGTGTGGATTGCGAGCTCTGCCTCTCCCGTGCCCATCCATGGGGGTTTCTCTAGAGAAGGCAGAAGTGTGGTGCAAGGACTGGTAGAAAAGGGCATGTGAGATGGGAGAAGGAGGGACCTGTCTAGTGGGAGGCAATGGAGCTCACCTCTGCCTCCAAGCAGTCAGTCCTGCCTGCTGAGACTGCCGTGGCCAGTGGTGGGAGTCGCAGCTCTGTGCTCTTCTGGACAGGACCCAAGCTCACAGCCTCCACAGCTGAGCTCTTTGCATTTCTTGCTGTGGAGTGTCTGGGTGTGCAGGGCACAGCAGTGCCTGTCTGCATCTGCCAGCTGGGACCTTGTGTTTTTTGGGGTTGACAAACCCAGCCTCTTGCAAGGTGCCCTCTTTCAGGGCACTTCTCACCCTGCTTAGGAGTGGGCTGAACGTCTAGGCATGTGGAATGGTCTTCTGGTCCTTCAGAGACACACCAGCTTTATCCTCCTAGGAAAAACAGAGAACCAGTTAGTCAATGCACTCCTGTTGTTCCTGACTGGTGCTGCCCAGCCAGTTCTTATAACCCAAGACCTCACTGGGGACTTGACAGGGCTCTGTGCTCAGGACAGCTGCAGTGAACAACGCATTCCTGCCCTGGTCCAGATGAGCATTATAAGGGGAGGTGATGCTGCTCACCACCACCTAGCTGAGTCCTCCTGGATAACAAGTCAGGGCAGAGGAGCTGGGAACTGTCTTGAGGGAAGACCTAGGTGGGAAAACTAGGGTTTCCCATGCAAGGCAACGAGGGAGTAAAACTGTCTTGCCCTTCCTAATTAGGACAATAGACTAATTAGCAAATGAGAGAATCCTTCCCAGTGTGGATGTAACATTGGAAGCCGGTTACTAAGTCTTGCTAAATCCAAGGCTAAACAAAGCCTTTGAGACTAGTGTGAGAGCAAGAGATAACTGCTGGGTGAACACCAGCATTGTGTCCCTTAGACAGACAGGCATCCTTCTCCACCTTCTCCATGGATTCTTTAAAATAAGAAATTTGCTCTGGAATAAATTATACAGAAATGGGAACAGAGCAATGAGCAAGAACAAACAGGGCTTACAAGGAGCTAGACTATTTCAGCCTCTTCATTGTGGCACCTCTTCTTCCTTAGTGGTATTTCAACTGTGGTTCTTTCATTTGTTGTTTTTTTTTTTTTTTTGAGGCAAATTTCTCCCAGAAGATGCTGGATTTCTTGTGATTGATCTATAGCTTTACAAAACCAGTTGCTACTGCTGAACTGTTCCCATTGCTTTGATGAACCAGTCTTCCACTGTTTTTTTCTTAGCTTTGAAAGTGATTTTTTTTCCCATTTGCAACAAATATAGAAAGATACCCACTTTTCCTCCCACATGGAATGAAGACAAATGATCAAATTCTGACATGTTTTTTCCTGGAATATGATTCCAGTTTGTTAGAAAGTTTTGTTGACTTCTGGGAACTGAAACTTGTTTAAAAACAGGGGAGGGAGGAAAAGACAAGAATTTATAACGGGCCCATCCAAGCAGGCTTTACCCTGTGGTATAATAATGGACGTGCACCTGTCTCTGCATCTCACTGGTGAGGTTTGCTCCTGAAACCTCATTGGTATCACTGAAGATAAAGGTTGGCAGAGAAGCGGCTCCCACGGGAGTAGTTTTGGTGTTAAGGGGAGGGTGGCTGTACTGCAAAGTTGCTGTGTACTGTGGTCCTGTGCTTGTTGCTGTATGGCTGTAGGACTTAGGCAATACCCCTGTGTTGTAAGGGTACTTACTGCAAAGCTGGTGAGGTTTTGGGGCAAACCCTTAGCCACAAGCTGTGGTCAATTCCCCCCAAACTGGGATGGAGGGCATGCCAGTGAAGAGGAATTGCTGAGCAGCCCTTTGTCTGGTTTGGCTTTCTGCCACGGACATGTAAGATGAATTAATCTTGAAACAGAAAAGCCACAGGTTATTCTGCTCTGTGTCACCCAAGAAAAGCACTTCTCTTTTTTGAAGGAGAGAGAGAGAGAGGCCAATTCCTGCAAAGCATTAATTCTGTGTGTGTCCTTCCACACACCCTCGCTCCTCTAATTCTGCTGAGACTGCTCGTTCACCAGCGAAACCAGGAAAGGAGGGGAGAGGTGCTGTGTCTGGGACATCCAAATGTGTTGGGTGGCTGGCTGCAGGATGGAAGAGGGCCTGGCAGTGCGTTGCCCTTCTCTCCTTGGAAACCCAGTAGCCCTTTCTGTTCTGATGGGGCTGTTTTAACTCATGGACTCTCCTCACAGTGGGGTTCACGTTGGGTGGCAAATCCTTTTTGAAGTGATTGGGTGGGATTTGAGTTGGCAGCCTGGTGAAACGCTGTGGGTACCTGGTGGCAGAGCTGCATTTGTTCTGGCTGTATTGCCACCACCAGAGCACAAATGGGTTTCCCTGAGAGGACCAGACGATTCTAACAGTGATGCAGTTCAGATGGGGGCTGTTCCTGGGACACGTCCATCCCCGCTGTATCAGTTGGTCTTATGGAGAGGAGCTGGCCCTGGCCATGCATGCTGCTGGCTGCCCACAGAGGCTGCTGTGCTGGTGTTCCCTGCGGGCTGGCTGCCCAACGGCCCCTGGTGCTGGCTGAAGGCTGGAGTGCCGCTGCATTGGAATGCCGACCCATGAGCTGCCACGCTGATGGGAACGGCGGAGCTTGGCCCATCACTGTCAGGAGCAAAAGGCACTGCCTGTGACGTGTGTGGAGTGATGCCTGTGTGCAGGGTATTGAGCACCCGTCCTGCTCTCCTCCTGTGCTGTACATTCCTGGGGGCTTGATGGGGGGGCAAATGGAGGGATTCAGGAGTGGAGATGACTGTTTCCCTCCTGGGCATTCTAGAGCTCAAAGTACTTGAACATCTCTGCTGTAATGGGGAGATGGGTACTTTGCAATCATGCTAAAAGGTACAGCATAAAGGGCTTCTGATTTGGCACCTTTTGTCCTTCTGACAGTGCCAGCTTTAAAGCAGGCAAGGGACCTGCTGGGGTGGCCTTGGAGTGCCACAGGAATAGCAACAGGGACACTGGAGTGGAAGTTCCCTGTAAAGTCGGTGAAAGGAGACCCCGAAGCTGAAATGTTATCAAGTTGCAGAAGAGATGAAAGTAGCTATTGCTTGAATAGGGCTCCTTTCTCACACCTCTGCCTGTGATATTTGTAGCTGTGTGTTTGTCAAAAATGGGTTTCAGTTCCTGTTGTGGAGGTGAGAGTAGTTAGAAAGCTCTTGTGCTGCCTTTCTGGAGAGCCAGGAATAAAACCAAATGCTATTGATATCCCTGATGCCAAACTGGGCCCGGCAACTTTTATTCTTCCCCTTCATGCTTAGGAGAGCATGACAGAAGATTTGAGCTCTTTAGAGTGATAGACAAGCTCTAGCCTAGAACAGGAGCGTCCTTTCTTAGGGACTGCTGCTGGATGAATACATTTCAGACCCACCATGGGCTGCTTCCTCTGCCTGAGACAAGGCGATTTAGAGCTGTGGTACCTGGAAGATGTGAAGATGTGTTAGTATCTATACCATCATCAGGTTTACTTTATTTCTGTCAGAAATGCCTAATTTGCATTTTAACAGATGCATCAGGGATAATGCTGCTTCTTCTGAGTGCTGCTGGTGGTGGGGTGTGAGACCTATAGATCAGCTGTCTGTGGGGATACAGTTTCACCCCCATTGTATTAGTTTCTCTGCCTCATTCCTTCTCCCATCTTCTAACCTTATTTTGCTTTAAGTGTTTTTCCAAGCTGTGGAAAGCTACTGACACTGAGAAAACCTCAACACCACAGAGAACACAATTCTTCTGCATTCTCTATCAGCAAGTGTTTTGTAATTCACTGTTCTAGTAACACTTAGGTTTTCAAACACTGCTTAAATATATTAACTCTATGAATTCAGAACGTGGGTGTCTGATAATGCATCAGATCTGTTCCTTATGCCTCTTGTCTTCCTCACAATCACGCTGTATTAATTCTTTCAACAGTAAGGAGTGCCTGCCTAGAATTGTGTTGGGAGTCTCTTCAGAAGTAAGAAGCCAGCTAAAATTCAAAGCAACACGAAGCAGTCTTGACGTGGAACTTGAAAGTGCTGCAAAATTATACCTGAAGAGATCAAGCACCTCCGTTTCAAAAGCTGCTCGGTCCTTTTTCCTTCCAGCTGAGTTGTAAATGATCTGCATGAGAACAGTTTAGGTGAGCAACAAAACATCTATATGTAAGCAGCAAAAAAGACAGAAATAGAGCGAGATGAGTCCAGAATTACTTCGTGAAGCAGCTTGGAGCCTTCTCACTTAAGATCTGCATTCTGAATCATTGTAGGGAAAAATAATCCTTCGTCCCCGGGAATGGATTCGGGTAGGCTTTAAAAGGAAAGGGTGACATGAAGCTGTCATTTGGGTGCTTGGGTTTGCCTTGTGAGGAGGACAGTGTCATCTGGGGTCACCTCTGCTGCCATCCTCGCAGTCCCCCCTTCCCTGTGATGTTCCTGTGGAAGCGGGCCAGGATGGTTCCACACTGGGAAGCGATGTAAAGCCGATGAGCAGGGTTTCAGGGCATGGAAAATATTTGATCTTTTCTGCCAGTCTTCTCCCTCTTTTTCCTTAATCTCTGAACATCTCCATGGACAATGTTGCCTAGAACTATAACCGCTTTGGAACCAAGAGTGTGGTACCTAGTAATTACTTTATTAATTAGTACTTATTTGTTCATATGACTTTCATTTTCTTTCACTTACTTTAAACCCAGATTTTTATGTGAAGTGAAGAATGTAGCATGGATTTTTAAGGATCCCACACAAACCCAACTGGTTTGGGGAATAAAAATTCCAACTGAAACTCATGCTCAAGAGTTCCCAAGTATTTAAGCAAAAGTGTAGTAATTGCCTTTAATTGCCTTCAAGGAGTTAAACTTGTGGCGTTTCAACTGAAGGCTACACAACCTTTTTGGGTAGCTGGGGAGAGGACAGATCTGGTGTGTGTGTGATTCGCAGCCCAGCTCTGGGGTGTCTGTTCTGCAGCACTGAACCCAGGGAGGTTTAAGCTGCTGGGAAAGTGCAACATGAGGGACTTTGCATCACGTCCTTCCCTGTCCCTTTGCTTGTCCCGTGTGCTGGTCCCATGGGCAGGGGCTGTGCCTGCCCTGCCAGCACAGAGCCTGTGTGCTGAGCTCCTGCACTGCTTTGCCAGGGCACTCCTGCCCCAACATGAGCAGCTCGTGTCCTTTGCCATCTTACCAAAAGTTGCAACTTCTGTTATAAAAATAAAACCAGTGACTCTGGCAGCCCAGGGATTTGTGCAAACAGCTTGGTTAACAGCGAAGGGGGCTGAACTGGGAAGTGTGTTTACACTGCTCTTCTGAGAGAATGGAGATGAACTCCAAAGCTGGCTTGTGGTGGCAGGCACGGCCAACCTAGATGTCTGAGCTGAACAGCAGGCTTTTGGCACGTTAATTGATACCCAGATGTTTTCTTGAAATGTGCTGGTTAAAGAAAAAAAATTATTGCACCCCTAGGATACCAACACACCATCCCAGCTCATGGCTTTATCTCATTCAGCGTTTGATTTAGAGTCTCGTTTTTCACACCATTCAGATAACTTGCCTGAACAAGGAGCGGGACAGACTATGGAAAGCTGAGCAGTTGTTGCCTGTAGCATCCCAGTCCTCTACAATCCTCATCTACTTAGCAGAGTGAGATAACTAGAGGGTAGTGCTGTGTATAAACTCATGGATGCAACCCACACTCTTGCAGGCTTGTGCAGAGCAGGTTGTAAATCAAGCGATGCCACTTAACTTACATGTGGCTTCATATTCTGCTCTGAGTAGATAAAAGGAGTATATAATAGGGAGCAGGTATTACTCATGCCAACTTTACACATACTTGGCTCTGATGCTCTTTTTAAGAATGTTTCTTCCTCCAAAGAACCAAAAAAGAACTGTTGTCCTGAAAATGATGACTGATTAACAAACTGAAGCATGTAAATATTAGGAGAGGGAACAGTATGTGGCCCTTATAAAGGGCTGTAGCAAGTGTGGAGAGCAAAACAACTGGGCTTGGTTCTTGTGGATACCTTTAAAAATTAAAAAATGAAGCAACCCCAGAGGAGCTGGCTGTACAGCTGTTGTACGTCAGCAGCACTGGGTGACTTCCAGCAAGAAAAAGTATGATGCAATGACATCACAGGTAAGGAGGTATAATTTCTTGTTGGAAGTGTAGCTGGCCGAGTTGTAAAGGCTTCTTCCTCTTCTTCCATGGCTAGTTTTGTTTAAGACCTACAAAAAAGTTGGTAAAGCTGAGCTTTTTTATTCACAATGTGGAGGACAGTACTGCAGATTAACCCACAGGGCTGGAGGTATTTTATTGACACCACAACGGGGAAAGCCGAATTCTGGTTTATTTCCAGAAATTTCACGGCTTGGTAGTGCTGTCTGGCAGACTTCCTCTGGATTCTGAAATGACTGGATAATAGGATTGGTCTGAGTAGAAAGCTCTGCTAGAATGAGGACTTCAGCTCGAGCTAACCTGTGAGCTTGCTGGAGATCCTAATGCACACATGTAAATGCTAAGAGTTTAGAAGGAACCATTAGTTACTGATCAATGTTTGAATTCACATATCTGTTCTATTTAGAACTTTTCAAAAAGCTTCTGTCTAAATTTAAATGGACTGTTTATAGCAACCAGCCAGTAATACAATATACCAAGCAAAATCTGCTGAGCATATGAAACAGGCAGGGTTATTAAGCCATGAATAAATCATTGGTTCAAATCAGCTTGCACTAACGATAGTGCCCATTTAAAGAAAATGTACCATGTAATTCAAAGTGTTTCAGAATTATTAATAATAATTACATTCTTAATCACCAGGAGGCAATGTTTCTTTCCCTTGCAGCCGAGGAACCCTTAGTCATTCAGGATTTCTCCTTTTCTAGATGTAAGGCTCTAATTTATCCATAGCAATCATATCGGACACGTGCTGTTGCATGGGATTACTCCCCTCTGCTGAATGGGGAACCTCAGAGGAAGGCTACACATTTGGTTCGTGTACTGTTTCAGGGAGAGAATGGCATTGACTCTTAATTCCTCTTCTGTGGGGACATGCTGTGCAAAGATTTGGGTTTTGGTGTTTGGAATTGGAACAAAAAGTCAAAACACCCTGCAGACCGAAGAAGGTTGATTCCAGGTTGTCTAAACCCTTGGTTACTGCTGAGACACGGAAACCTGTCATCTCAGGCGTGTGCAGCAGAAGGCAGAGGGGGCATTTTGTTCTTTTGATGAAAGTTGCATTGCTTTGGCTCTTAGTACTTGAATGTTCCTTCCCTGAGAAGATGCTGAGGTCATACAGCAACATATTGTGCTGTTGCTGATAGTTTTAGCTGCTTCAGCCTTCCTGGCTATTAGGCGGTGCTATTGTTCTGGCTGGGGTTACAAAGCCATGCTGTTGTACATGGAGGGCAAAGCTCTCTTTCCTGGCAGATGAGCAAGTGTTCAGTTTTGGGAAGCCGAGAGGTATGTGTGAGCTTTTTGTTAAGTGAGACCCGCTTGGGGATGTGCAAGCAGTGGGGGCCTGAAGGGGAAACTGAGGCTGGACCTCAGTTCCTGAGGCTGTGGTCTCTGGGAACAAGGAATTAGCTTTGGGCTCCAGTTACAAAGAGGGAATTGTCTGCAGGCTGTGTGTGACCACCTCTGCTCAAAACCAGGCATAAATTAAACAAGTAACGCTCATAGTTTACCCATGAGCCGCATCACTGCTGACCTGCAGGGCCATAGGCAGCTTCTACCCTGTGCCAGGAGGACAACAGCGTGTTTGTTCTTGTGCAGTGTGATTTACAATAGACCTGTCCAATTATCCTTGAGAAATAAGCTGGTGAGGTTTCTCTGGAAGAGATCTTCAGGGACTTTGCAAACTCTCACAGACTGCAAGCATGGAAGCGTTGACAATCCGGGAATGGACCATGACCGTATTCAATTGCATCCAGCTTAAAGCATGAAAGGTTTCCAAGTCAAGGGGAAGCTTCAGGATAACTGCTGGATGCAGCAGTCCAAGTTAGGAGTTAGTCAAGGGCTCTTCTGATTCAGGCCGCTATTGTTGTGAATCCCCAGTTAACCCAGCGAGCTCTGTCCTCCTCCAGTCACAGCACCTCCAGTCACAGCACCTCCAGTCACAGCACCTCCAGCAGCGAAATGTGCTTCTGGGACCATGGTGGGGTAACAACTCCATCTAGTTGAGCGGGAAGAGTGTTGCCTCCTGAACTCGGTTGCATGTGCTGCAGTTCAGCTTTTCCCATCTAAACTTCTCCCACCCAGGGGACTGTGAGGAATGCCAGGGTAGGTAATAGGGCCATGCTCCTGCTGGTTTTACCCTGCTGCTTTTGGTTGTTCTTGCATGCCACAGGCTCCCAGGGCTGCTCGGCAAGGGCTCTTCAAAACGAAGTATCCACTTTGGGAGAAGTGCCCGAGAGCCAAAAGGTGAGCATGTCAGAAATATTTTGATTTCTGTTTCTACTCTGCCTTCAGGTGAATGACATCCTTGCACTTCTAAACATCAGCAGACGCAAGGAAGGCAGATCTTCTGCCGGCAGAGCAGGAAGCTGAGGCAGTGGCTTGCTTAAGGCTACGTGGCCATTAACTGGGAAAGCCCTTGCTTGAAACAAGAATGGGTCTTTTGTTTGTCCCTTCAGCCAGTGCTCCAATATGAGAGAGGCTCTGACTGATTACATGCAGAATTAGGCAGTGTCATCACCTCCTGCCCTCTAAAGAAATACAGAACAAAACCTGTCAGCTCTGAATCCTTATGCACTGGGATAACCTGGAGTGGGCTGGCTGGTTAGGTACTTAATTCATTTGGCTTTTCAATGTTTATTTTGTGCCTGATTGAAACAGAATCATCCCATCCCCTCTGGAAATCAGCATCCTTCAGGCAAAATCTGTAGCTTGGCTCGTAGGGTACTTTTCAGTCCCGGGCATTTCTTGGCGGCTGTTGTGGTACCTCTACAAAATCAGCTCCCAGTGTGACTAAGCCTGGTGTTCTCCTGTTCCCTCCTGGCAATCCCAGCAGCGTTCATGGGTGAAACCAGTGACTGGTGGTGTAGAGAATTTGGGAGTGCTGATACTGGGGGACAGGTATGGCCTCGACCTCTCTGGTCGAGGAAGGAAACGTGTGGTCTGGTCCAGGATGGTGTTGGTATCGATGCTACAGACCCATCAGCATCCTCCATGTTAAATGCTTGCATATTTTTAATGAATATTGCAACACCAAGTGAATCATAGTAAAATTCAGTCTGGTAAGATTTATTACTTTAATATCGAAGAGTTCCAACTGATACCAGATTAACATATTCATGAGGTTTTAAAATCACTTGAGTTTTAACTGTTACCTTTTAATCTGAAATCTTTGCAAGGGTCTCGTGTCCCTTTTACGCTAATGACTCAGCCTGGCTTTATGAGAAGTAGAATTTCTTTACATGGTGTTTTGAGACTAAATATGAAAGGGGGGAAATGGCCCTTAATTTTAACAAGTTCCCATTTGGTTTAACAGCTGCTGAGAGTTCTGTCTTGTCTTTTTGGCTGTGTTTGCCGCTTTGGCGGTGTGTTTCTGGCTGTCAGAGTCTCACAGAGTTCTAATGAACTGCGACACTTTTTTTCCTTTTCCACACAGCTGTTATTTGTCATTTGATAGGAATCTGCAGCATTACAGTGTTATTCCTGAATAAATGATAAAAGAACAGTTCATATCAGAAGGCAGTGCTGGCATGAGAGCTTCTGCTTTAGTGGTCACGTAGAAGAAGGCATCGTTCTCCTTTTGAAGGATGTGTTATGTAGCTGGATTTGGGAAAGACTTTCAACTCCCAGGGGAACCAAAGCTGACTTCTTCCCCTCTTCTGCTCTTTGCTACTGCCTTGTCCTAATTAGCAGTAAAACCCCACACCCTGCACTCCTGGTGCGGAGACACTGGCTTCTGGCAGTCACTCCCAGTTTGTTTTCATTGTGGTATGGTCAACATTAGTGTTTCTCTGCTGTGGTCCCAAATGAAGACTCTCACATCCAGTGAGTTAGCAGACATTGGCATATGCTCCTCGGGGTGCATCTCCCCTACCCTGGAGCTGGGGAGATGTGGCAGCCAGAGCTGGCTGATGTGGCAACCTGGGCAGGGTGTCCTCCTGGGGGGTTCTGGGCTGGTTCAGACTGGAGAGCTTGCTGCAAGAGCTGGTCTCTGTTATTTTGTGTAAATGTGTTGCTAAAGCTGTGGATCCCAGTTCCTTCTAGTTCTGATGTTGCAAATAACTCCCTGGGCTCCTTAGGATATATACAGATGCTTGAGTGTGCTAAAAACCTCAGGTGGTTGTGCAGGGGCAGTCCTGTGCATCTTCGGACTGAAGATGACCTCCTGGCCCTCGGAGGTGTTTCTTGAGCTGCCTAAATGAACCACAGCCCGTACTGGTGCGTTCACATGCTGGCAGGGGAACACATGCTGCATCATGCTGTGATACCAGCTCCATCAGAAAGCAGAGAGCCCTTGCTGGACCCCACTCAGTTCCTCATTAATGTGCAGAGCTCTCCTCTGTTCCCGGCAGCGTGCCAAGCAACATTTTTTGACAGAATTTCTGCAAAGCTCTCTGCAGAGCACTCTCAGCTTGCCTTAGATCAACCTGTCCTGTGTTTCTAGCTGCTTGCTTTCGGGGCTCCCTATGAAGGAGGAGGTGGGCAACATGCTGTGAATGTTTGTTGCCTACCTTGATAGGTGTGTGTTCTGCTCCTGCCAAGGACTAGAAATTCTCATCCTTTCTAACCTTGTCAAATCAACTGCCTCTCAGGAAGGTATTTTTAATGATATGTGATATTGCAAATGCCCTTAAGATTTCAGGATGAATGTATGACATCCATGTGCTCGTTTGATCACGAGGACCTTTTGCTAGAAGCCACTATTCTATATGCCCATGCTTTGTTTCATCTTTAAGTATTCTGTTCCTTTAGAGTGTGTTCATAAACAAAAATACTTCATTGGGGACAGATAACAACATGGGACTTCATCAACTGAATGAAAAAATATCAGTGAATCCTACTAAAACAAGATCTGTGCAATATGTGCTAGGGAGCCTGTTTTGGCAGGGGGGTTGGACCCGATGATCTCTCGAGGTCCCTTCCAACCCCTACGATTCTGTGATTCTGTGAAATAGAGGGTCAGAGATGCTTCTGAAGAGACTGGGATGCAGGAAGCAACACATTTAATGAATAATGGAGGTTTTTTTTAAATGCTGCTCTTAGGTGAAGTCCAGGAGTGAGGAAGAGGGCATGTCAGGGGCATTGCACAGAGTGAGTGAGGTTTTTCTTTTAGAAATGTTTGAATCTTGACATTTTCTCTTGTCTTTGTAGAGGATGGCAAATGAAAGTGTGTCCCTAAAACTGGTAGAAATTCCAACACTCTGGGAGCAAAAGGCAGTGTGAAAAGACGTAGCTCCTCCTCTGTTTTTCCCCTGGCCAGGTGAAGGTCTCCTGCTGACTTAAGGTGCTGTTCAGTTATTCCTTTGTTTCTAAGTTTGCTCAACCAGTACATGTCTAAACCCTCTTTTTGTAGCAAGCAGGGTGGAAAGAAGCTTGGATTTGAGTAGGGGCAATGTCCTTGATCTAGAAAACTCTCTTTTGCCAGTAAATTTTAGGAGATGCTGTGCGTGAGGGAGGTGGTCAAGCAATGTCACAGGGTCCCTTCCAGCTCTGTTGCCCCTTATGAGTTTCTCTGTCGCGTACTGACCATGGAAACACTGATGAGGGGAGCAGAGCATCCCTTACCAATGCCAACTGAATTAAAAGGCCCTCTTGAGAGTCGCATTTCGGGCCTGCGTGCCTGGTTCTAATGGGAGTCGTGAGGCTCAAGTTACACGTTACCCCTTTGAAGTGTCCTGGTATCTATGTTAAGTAGTTTCAGAGAGAAGAAATGTCTGTGATTTATTTCTTGCTGAGAAAAGTTGAACAGGGATAAAAAGGGAAACGGGGGAGGGGAAAGTTTAATGGGACACTAAAAGCCCCATCACTTGATGGTGATTATACAACTCTAAAAGTAGGCCTGCCTTTATCATTACAGAGGAGAAAGTAGGACTCGGGGTATTTCAGGATTAGGCAACTGAACTAAGAACCTCAGAATTCTTTGGCTCACACAGATGGCCTTTTTCAGCACCTTTGGTTCTTTCTGGTGGTCATTTGCTGAGGGCAAAATGTTGCTTGTGTAAGAGCAGAATCCAGCGATGATCTCTTGCTGAGAGCTGCTGATGGCAGAGATGTCTGCCAGCCCCACTGGTTACACCCCACAAGCACGAGATCTCCCTTTTGTTGTGCATGCTGCTGCCTACAAGTATGGCTGGTTACTTCCAGAGGCTCCTCCACTAACTTAGGTGTCATGGTCCCATGAAATCTTATTCTCTTTCAAGCCAGTTTGATATGAGCCACTATTAAACTCCCTGCTGAGATCAGTGTTAGGGCACACTCCTTTGAAGTGTTTGTTGACATGGGCTCATGTTGGAATGTGTTTAGTGTGGAGGTTACTGCAAAAATGCATTTTCTTTTTTAATTTCCCCACACATTTCACCTCAAAGATAAATAAGCTTCATCAGTTATTAGTCAGAAAACAGTAGATGTCTTTCAGAAATGTTTGGGACTTCCTAGTCCAGGTTTCTGATATCATTGATGATTTCTTGTTGCCCGTCCTGCAGCTAGCCCTGACAGGAGTCCTGCCAGCCCTGTGGAATATCTGAAGTGAAGCTTTTGCTGATGTTCTGGGAAACACTGGTTTTTAGATGTATTTCTGGGAAAATTGAAAAGGTCCTTTAGGGCATGGTTTTTTGAGGTTATTTTTTCCAGTATCATTAATATTATTATTGAATTAAGTGTAACTGTTTGCATTGGACTTTTGCCGATGCAATTGTATCGGAGTCCCTAAAGTGTTCCCAGGTGAAAGTAACTTTCCATTTCCAATGGGATTACTAAATAGTTGTGAATGAGCCACGAGGTCCAGAGTAGATTTACTTTCTAGTCTCCTACTTACATGCACGATTTCTCTTTCAGTTCTCATAGTCGTGATAAAGCCATTAAACATTTGGTCTCCTCCTTTCCCCGTCTGTAATGTGAGGAATATTACTCATCTTCCCAGCAGATTGTGAAGGCTGGATGAATAGTAATTCACGCAGCTCAACCTTTTTCCTTGCCATGGAGCTGCGTGCTGGGTTTGGAGGACTGACTATGCACAGGAATGCAAGTTTCCCCCCCAGATATGTTGCTTTCCTGTCCCTCACAGTACCATTTCTCTGCCAACCTCATCCTCGCTGTATGTCTGTGCTGTGGCAGTACCTGCTTCTTTGCCAGGTCCAGTGTGAGGCTGCAGGAGAAGAAATTGTGATCTGGAAAGAATTCTGTGGACTAAATCTACCCCATTTTTTTGGTATAATCTGCTTTTATAACATCTGCCACCAATATATTTGAAAAAATATATTAAGGTCATCAGAAGAAAAGCCAATCAATTGCAGTGCAGCACTGAAAGGCATGCTAGGACCATGCTGTAGCCTACAACAAGGCTATTGCCTTGGAGATAAATGGGATCCCAATTGTGTTTCTTTTCCCTAACTCTAGTGGCAAATGCTGTGCCAAAGCAGAATAAATATCTTACCCTGATTATCACCCTGCTACAGCCGTAACACCCGAGCCTTCATTTAGGTGAGCTCTATTCAGTTCAGTACTTAACTGGCAGACCCTCTGCTTTCAGTGCTGAGCAGATGAGCAGAAGGGAGCTGCCTTGTTACAGCGATTGGTGAAAAGACCATTTATGAGGAATCTGGTATGTGCTCAGTACATCTCCATTGACACCAGGGTGTGCTGGCCCCTGCCCATGAGCCCTGGTCAGCAAGGTCTTTGCTTGGCCAGTGAATTCCTTGCCACCAGCCCAAATCTGGGAGGGACTTCAGAAAGCCAGTTTTGGATTAGGAAGGCATCCTGCCTTTAGCTGTTCAGATCCTGGGGTGTCATGGTGCAAACTTGGTGTGTAAGAAAGGAAGCCCCAAGTTGTTAAGTCTGGAGAATATCTAAGAGCTCTGAGGAGAAGAGTGAAGATGGAAACAGGCTGCATTCCTTCCGTCTCCTGCTAGCCATGTTTTCAGCATGTTTGCTTTGCTCATAGCAGGAGGAGGAGGAGGCTGTGTAATTATAGTGAGGACAGTTTTAACAGCTAAGGCGAATTAAATGCAGCTCTGTCACATCAGACTGCACTGATCATTTGCCTGTGAGCAAGTCTGCTTTCCCCCTGCAAGTTCTGCATCCTGCAGACACTCTCTGCATGATGGCTCTCATCTCTACATCCCCTTTCCTTGGGCTTTGACACCTGTTTGCAGGACAGTTTTTCTTAATTAATAAACCTAAGTTTTTCTCTGCAACATTGTAGGAAAGTGCAGGGCAGTACAACTTCAATTTCATGGGTTTTGAGACAGCTTGCAGAGGTAGTGGATTGACGAGCCCACTTGCACTGGGTTTGTCTTAGATTTACCAGATCAGACTCTGGCTCAAGGAATGGCATTTGTTTACCCTTTCTGAAACAGATGGGAAAGAAATTTCAGTTAAACAGTCTGTATGGCACAGGCTAATCTGTCTTGTCAGTGGAAAACAGGAATTCACAATGTTCCTGAGGAGCTGCTGCAAAGGGGAACAGCCCTCCTTACACCAACCCAGAATGGGAAAAGCAGATAAGCTTCCTCTGGGCACACAGTGCCATACCAGTGTCCACAAGCTAAGGATGCCCAGAGCATAGCTGCTCTGTCTCAGCGTGTGTACCCAGCAGAACGCTGTTCTGTTAACTCCAGCTCTTCTATTATTACTTCTCTAATTACCAGTTTAGGCTTAATTATTTCATATACTGATTTAGTTTTTGTCTAAGAATGACCTTTATGTTTATATGGCAACTGAGTTATTTTTATGTTAGCCTCTTGTTGGACAGAGTGCTAGAGGTGATACTGATGCCAGGATCAGTATGTGTCAGTGGTCTGTGCTGAGCTCCCAGTAGAGAGTCAGGGTGGATTCAGGGGAGCGTTTTGTGTCGTGCTGGTGTGTGTTCAGACTGAGTGTTTTCTCTGTGCTCTCAGTTCAACCTGCTCTTCTGAGCTTGGGAACTGTATGGTACTACTTTGCTTCAAGTCTGAATCTTTAAAAAGATTTAAAAGGGTTTTGGGGTGTATCTTGAAAAGGGCATCTGAATTTGGTATCACGACATCTAATGCAGCCCAAAAGTGAACCTACTTGTGTGCTCAAACAAGTCTTATAAAAAGCACCTTTAAGTCTTCAAAGGAAGGTGGCTGCTTTGAGTCCCTACCTCTTTGCCTTGGACACTCCTCACCCCACACAATTTCTCCAGTCCATCCTAAGGCTTAACCAACAGACAAGCTGCAGCCTAAAATCTGTTGCCTGTAGCAGACTTGGACAAGATTTGGTCCAGAATGAGTTAAAGACTAAATGTCCTTCACTAAAAGAAACATTTTTGTTTAGTGTGGGTTTGTTTGGGGTTTTTTTTTGTTGGTGGTGTTTTTTTTAATACCTTCATCATTTCCATGTACAATTCAAAAGAGCTACAGAAAGATTGCCTCCTATCCCTACCAACTAACCAGAAAGAGCTGGGACAGGAGAGATTCATCCCTGGGACTGCAGGTGGTGCAGAGGGGTGGCCAGCAGGGACAGGGAGGTGATTGTCCCTCTCTACTCTGCCCTCGTGAGGCCCCATCTGGAGTACTGTGTCCAGATCTGGGGCCCCCAATACAAGAAGGATGTGGAACTGTTGGAGAGGGTTCAGAGGAGGGCCACAAAGATGATTAGAGGGCTGGAGCAGCTGCCCTACAAAGAGAGGCTGAGGGAGCTGGGCTTGTTCAGTCTGGAGAAGAGAAGGCTGCGGGGGGACCTCATTGCAGCCTTCCAGTACCTGAAGGGAGCTTATAAGCAGGAGGGGATTCAACTTTTTAAAAGGATAGACAATGACAGGACAAGGGGGAATGGATTAAAACTAAAGGAAGGAAGGTTTAGATTAGATATTAGGGGGAAGTTTTTTACAGAGAGAGTGGTGAGGTGCTGGAACAGGCTGCCCAGAGAGGGGGTGGGTGCCCCATCCCTGGAAGTGTTCAAGGCCAGGTTGGATGGGGCCCTGGGCAACCTAGTGTAGCTCCAGGCCTGAGGTTGGTGGCCCTGCCTGTGGCAGGGGGTTTGTTGCTCTGTGATCCTTGGGGTCCCTTCCAACTCAGACCATTCTATGATTCTATGATTCTATGACTGCAGAGGCCAAAAGAAGCTGTGGTGGCCGGGTAACATCTGCTCCTTGCGATGGAGGTCCATGGGTGTAGTGACTGGTGCTGTCACTAAGGTTTAGTCAGTAACCCATGCTGGTGAAGCACAAGGAGGAGCAGGATCCAGCTCCGGGGCTCAGCTGTGTGGTTTGGCAGAGCTCACCAGGGCAGTCAGACATGATTTTTATCACTAAAATCAGCTGTTTGTTCAGACCTGACTGTACGCTCTGCCTGTCAGCTGCCCAGGAATCGGTTGCTTGTACGTACTCCTTTCCAGGCCATGAACACACTTTGACCAGCACCAGTAGCAAAGGAGCATTATTAAGTCTATTAAGCCCGAGTTCATGGATTTTTGTTCTAGAATAGTAACAGATGGCGAATGGTGGTGGTGCAGCTGCCGGGCCTGGGAGAGGATGGATGCTGGTTTGTCAGTTCAGTGGATGCTGGCAATAATTCACATTTATGTTTATACAGAGCCTTTCCTGTTTCAGAGCACTTTACAAACCGGTTGATAAATAACGGGCTTGGAGTTAATGTGGGCTGGTAGAGGTCATCTCTGCTCTGGCCAGTGTGCGAGGGTAAACCTAAGGGCGTGAGCCTGTGCTCCCTACACAGCCTGGATGGAAAGTAGGTAGCTTCTTATAAATCCCATAGTACCGCTCAACAGGGATTTCAGGCAGAAAAGGAGGATAAACAACTGGAATCCAGAGAGTGGCACTGGTAGCCAGGGCCTCGAGTGGGAGTTTGGGCACCTGGACTCACTCTCCTATGGCTGCAAGAGGTTTTGCTGGACTCTGCCCACAGATCTGCTGTCTCCCATGAGAAGCTGCCCCAGGCTATAGGTACCCATCAGCCGTGCTGTCCTTGCAGAGTTAGACAGAGCAGCCAGCACCATGTGGGCTTAGGAGGTGCTGAGGCTTCCTCTTGCTCGGTGTAAATTGGAGGGTGGCTCCAAGATCCACCTGCCTCCGACACTTGGTCTCCATGAGCCCTGCTGGGATGTCTGGGAAGGCAGGCAGTGTTTCTGAGCCCAGCTTTACCCCAAGAATTTGGAAGTGATACTGGGAGAATGGAGTTTTTAAGTTGGTTGGCTTGCTGTCTCATGGCCTGACTGCAGGCTAGGAGTTTGATGGATGTAACAGTTATGTGACAGGAGCCTGGGGAATATAACCAGAAGGGGTACTTTCTAGCACTTTTTTGGTATATATTAAAGCTGGATCAAGCCCGACACTTATTCCTCCTCTGTTACTAGCAGTTGCCATAACTGCATCCAGGAAAAACATCACACCAACAAGACCTAAGTTTGGAAATCCAGAAGAATTACAGCATCGTAGTTTTCCTTCATGTGGCGAGTCAGAACTTCTAGGAAAGCACAGGAAGCAGTCATTAAAAGGCACATAAATGAACAGAAAACGGTATTTTTAAAAAGCTGAAAATTGTTAGAAGTAGGTAAAAAATCAACTTTACATAGTTTCCCCTTCCTTTACAATTATCTTCTGATCATCTTTTTGGGATGTGTGTCTAAACTGTGTTGGGATTGATGTGGAGTGACTGGGATGCTTTCCAAACACCGTTCCTCCGGGATGGTCTAGAAACTTTCTTTTTTTTTCATGATTTTCAGAGTTTCAGCTACTTAAGAAGTCGCTCTGCAGTGGGATCATAAGAGGGCCAACCCCTTTTTAAGGGTCCAGAAAAAGAGGTCATTAAACTCATTTTTCACTCGGTCAAGAATGAATGTTCAGCTACGATCTGTGTCACACCAAGGGAACAATCACCTCCTTTGCTTTGTTTTCAAAGTGATGTCAAGGGAGACAAGGATATGAAATCGTGCAAGCGGGGCTGGTCTCTAATTTCCAGCACATTTCCACAGACTTCTGAGCTCAGATGTGACTTTGAATCTGGTTTGCCTTAGCCAAATGAAAGTGATGACTCTCTGGGGTGTGAACTCTGAAATGACTGCCCTTCGCTGCGTTCAATTAGAGCAGCTGAAGGCATGGCTCAAATATATTTTTGACAGCAATACAATTAAAAGGTCATGACCCAAAAGTAAGTCTAAAATCCAGTAGTCCAGCCCTCCACCTGGCAGCACAAGCAATTCCTTTCTTTAGCAATCAGCCAAAATAATATATGGCGCAAAATAAAATAAATGGATTGAAGTGTTTGGGAGCTGGTGCCTGGGAGCTGGTCCTTTCTACTTCAGTAAGAGCTGGGAGGCTTTTCTCCTCCTCCTGGAAGTGAGTTGATCTCTCAGCTCCAGAGGGAACGGCAGCTTTCAGGCAGCCATAGTGGGATACTGATGAGGTGGTTAATGAAGCTTGCAGTTGTGATGCCGAAGTGATGCCAAACCGTCTGGTGACGGACGGGTGCAGAAGGAGGCTGAGCTCGCTGTGCAGCCTGCCGCCCGCTCTGCCTTGGCTTCGCTCCTGCGCAGACGCGGGGCTGGCACAAGGCGCTGGAGCAGCATTAAGCGCCCGCAGCTTTCCCACAGGGAACCATGCCAGTGAACCAGGTAATGGTTGGTAGCCCAGAGCATATTGCTGTTCTCTGGCTTCGTGACTGTGCTGAGAGATTTCAGAGGACTTTTGCCAGGAAAAAGTTAAATTATTCTGGAGTTTTGTTCTTTTTCCTAGGACCTTCACGATGTCCTTAAATTGGATATCTCCATGTTCTTTAACCTTACATCCTAAGGATGCTGTGGGCTGGCAATACTTCCTGTCCTGTCTGTTCATTGCCCTCTGTATCATTTTATGCAGCAGAGTCAGAATTTGAGACCAGCTGGCAGCCCAACTGCATCGTCTGTTTAACTGCAGGAAGCCACACTTTATCCCCCTCTGAATCCTGATGGAGTAATGATAACAGATAATTGATAGAACGCTCTTTCCTTTCTTCTGCTTATTCCTCTCTTTGAACAGTCTCCCTAAATACACAAATAAAATCCTCAATTAAAATGTGTGGATTAATGAATTGAACATCAGATTTATTTTTTTTCCCGCTGCCTGTATCTCAGGAGAGTTTCTCTGCTTTTCACTTCTGTTCCACCATCACACATTTTTGGTTGTCAGAATGGGTAAGTACATGTTGGGCTGTTGTATGGGCAAGACAGGTGCTTCAGTACTTACCAGAATGCTGGAAGGATACAACAATTAATGGTCTGGGGTTCCTCATGTGCCATTTTGTTGCTGTGTGTGCAGTGCTCACAGTGCCCTGAAAGCCAAGAGCTTGCAAGGAGTGCAAGTACCCCTATAGAAGGATGGTTCTTAAATGTTCATTGCTGGTTCTTCATGTTCTCACTGCCTTCCTGGGAATGATCCTTTAGATGTTGTGATGTAAGGAATGCTTTTCCGAGGGAGGGCTGCAGGGTCACCCAAGGCCACGGTACTGTTATCCATCTAAATTACAAGCAGTATGCAATCAGTCTGATTGCACATGCTCAGTGGTATCTTTAAATTCTAAAAAAGGACAAAATTGGTCTGAAAGGGTTTTCTAGGAGCTGCCACTCAGTCTGCAGAACAGAGCACACACTTCACGTCTGCAGGCTGGAGGTTAGTGAAATATAAGCAAACACATAGCGAGTGGCAGGTAAAAAGCAAAGAAGAAAAGGAGGCTATTGAACTAATAGAGCCTTGTTGCATGCTGAATAAAGCTTTTATGACTTTATCTTTTTGCTTGGGGCAAGCAGTACATTTTGTTTCTGTTTTGCAGTGAGAATAAGCTTTGGAAGGTTAAATACAGAGTATTAGGTTATGGTAAGTGGTCGACAGAAGCTTGCTTTACAGACATGGCCCGTTAAATTGTTTCATGAACGTTATTTTATATATATCTCTGAGGTTGATGTGAGTCTTAATTCCAATTTATCTCCTTGTAGACATGAGTCTGTCGAGTTTTTCATAAAACCTGAAAGGACAAACATAAAGTTTTAAGATGGTTTTTATTAGAAGACACAACTATTAAGGTGTCACCACAAACATACCAGTCACCCCAATAAACTACAAGTGTTATGTCATTGTGCATCTTAGCACAATGTGCATGGGTTTTCATACCTGCACTTCTAGTTATTCTGGCTGCAGCCCAGCAGATGCTGGGGTCTGATCTCACTGCTGGGAAGAGGTTGGGACAGCGGGAGGACTGGTCATGCAGTGACCCCCCATGGCACTTGCGTCCGTCATGCTCATGGGCCACCTTCTCACCTGCTGGCCCTGAGGCTGTTGTGTGCACCTTTGTTTGCCCCCAGATGCTATGCTGGGCACCAGCTATTTGGGAACAGCTCAGCTAGCAAGGTGGCTAGTAAGAGGGGGAAACCTGGACAACAAAGCCCTTTTTTCTCCTCAGTTGGAGCTGAAGTTGATCTTTGCTTTGGTGTAACTCCTGTCACTCGGGACACTTCAGTTTCAGCACTGGGTTTACAGGTAACAGCATTAACTTCAGGCAGCATTGAGCATCTGTATCTTGCTAACCTGAAGCCAACAGCTCTGTAATATCTCAGCAAGGGATGTCAGAGAGGTTTCTGTGGGTAACAGAACAGTTTTGGATGCTTACTTTGGGCTTTTTGAGATTGCCAATTTTCAAAAAAATATTTTACCTCCTTCTCCCCCAAGACACCCTTAACTCCACTTGTAGGATCAGGCTGCCTAAAACACAGCTCGTGGGTACTGAGGGACAGCCCACTGCTCTTGTGTGGGAACAGCAGGGAGAGGCTAGATCTCTGCAACCAGAGCTTGGGCACCCAGGGATTTCCAGCAGCCTCCTGAGGCAGGCAGGGCCAGTGACCCTGCTACTTGTACAGCAATGCTCAGTTGATCTCTGTGGAAGAACGATGGCCTTCTGTATGTGAGTCAGGTGCCACTGGGCAGCCTGCCATTGAAGACCTTTATGTATGTGGTTATTGATTTGCAGAACTCATTGCAGTTTAGTCCCATGTGTCCTAGCACCAGGACTCAGACAACCTGTGGTGTGGGATGATCCAGGCAAAATGAGAGGAAGGGTCAGGGAACTGCTGGGGTACAGGAGCAGGCTGTTGGAGTGAGCAGAAACAGGATTCTAGGAGTATGGGAAGGAGGAGAGGAGCTCAAAGGCAGGAAGGAGTACTAGGGCAGAAGGTGTTCTGGGACAAATTCCCTTTTGTATTACTTTTACATGCTTCTCTGCTCTGCTGCTGGGCTTCAGGTTGGGATTTTTTTTCCAAAATGATTTGTGGATTTCACTGTGGACAGTGTATTGTACCTGCACAGCTACAGCTTTGCGTTGGACCTCTATAATGTAAACAGATTTAAAAGTTTCCCTGTAAAGGTGCCCAACCAATATTGCCAGCGTGCTTGTGACAGGCTTGCCTTTCTTCACCATTCATGCTTCTTCATGTATGACTCTGTAACCAGGGAGCACAGTGGCCCACAACCAATTTATACTGAGTAGAAGTTAAAAGCAGGACGGAAAATGTGAAAGCTGATGAGGAAATGAAGTCACATGGCAACAAAGAGAAAAAAGATACATCTGAAAATAGTGCCACAGAAGCAGATAATTTTAAGTTTGAGATAAAGTCCCTGCTGGTATTATTCATGGGCTCCTTTATTTTATAGTGGAAAATATAAAAATAAATAAATAAATGCAGTAGTGAGGATCAGCAGCAGGAGACTGATCTTTACCTTCCCTAAAAGTCACCCATTAGATGGCTTTCCATTCTGCAATGTTATTGGGAGTGAGAGTGGTCTCATCTTACAGAGGACAAGGGCACAAGCCTTTGGCCACACAGAAAAGCAGGGATTGAGAGGTTTTTAACTCAAGATACTCTCATTTTCATAAATTGCCAGCAGCCAGTTCCCATACTTTGCAGGGTGTGTTCTGCACACAATGTGCCCTGTTGTTTCAGTACTCAGTCATCAAAAATGCACTGATTTTTCAGGACTGACTGGTGAGTGGGTATCACATGGGTCTGACCTTTGTGTTCATCTCACCAGAAGAAAAAAGTGAGGTTGACCACACTGCCAGATCAAATGGAAGATGGGTTTGTTTCTGTGAAATGGTACTGAGTGAACATTTCTGACCTCATTTTCAGGCATCCAACACCCTGCCAGGGCAATAGGACCTTCTAGCTGACAGGAGAGCCAAGACTGCAAGGTGTAGAGCAGAGGATGGCAGGTTTGGTCTCCAAGTAAAGGAGGAGATTATTAATTCTGGTCTTGATAAAACCATCTTGTTTCCTCTGCTGGAACAACATGCAATGAAGTGGTGTCAAAATAATACACACAGTGCTCTGCTCCTGGATTGAATCCAAACTGCTGAGTCCATCCTGTGAATATTCTCTTTACAGAGTCCCCCTCCCCCTGCCCCCTTTATTTTTGCTTCCTCCCAAGTACTCAAGATAGTGAAGAGAGACTGACAGACCACTCGTTTTCCCCTGCAGCTGGCAGTGATGTGCAGCTAATAATTTTCTCTATGATTTTGCTAAGATGTGGATTAAATCCACTGATGTGCTGTTTTAAGTAGAGAATATCCAGCTTTGCTCTGCTTTGCCTCATTCAGAACTGGTGTGAATGTCACCGTTTTTCACTCCCAGCAGATGCAGAAGTTTGCTTGCTGGCTGCTTGGGTATATAAATGTGAATCCAAGTGGGACAGGTCCAGTGAATAGGGAAAGTTGTGGTCCCATCCACAACCTGCCTGCCTCCAGCATCCTCTGGAAGTCTCCTCAAATGGGTTCTTGATACCCCTCTCTTCTCTGTTTTGCTGTCTTGAAAATCGGGTTGGAAAACCTTTCCAAAAGGGAATTCTAGTGCTGGGGATGCCTTTTGCTTTTTGTTGAGGTGGCATATTTTTGATCAAAGGAATAAGAGTTTTGCTGCAGAAGAGCATTCTCTCTCTAGGGAGCCTGCATGAGCACTAAGCCTGACCACTGGTGGGTGGTTCTGCCCTTGACAGTGGGCATAAACGGGGTTGATTATATGGGCACCAAACTCAGTGACTGCATTTTAAAAAGTTCTAAGTAAGATATTAAATCAGAAAAAAAAGAGCACTAAAGCACAGCAGCCACAGAAGTCGTGTGCTGTGACAAACCTGTGTATGTGAAATTCTCTCTCAAAATATTTCAGCCCTTCACATGAACTCTGCTAATATTTATTTTAAAATGATGCCTTGTGTCAGCTGTCTCAGCTCCCCACTGCTGTGGGCTGTTCTCAAGTCTGGACTCTTCCAGTCAGCATGAAGTGGACTCAGCTGGTTGATACGAACTGTTGACTTGTCCTGATAGTTTTTGTTGGCAACAAACACAGCAATGAGCCAAGTGCAATGGCAATGTGCTGTGATTTCTGCCAGCCCTTGGGTGTGTTTTCCAAGTACTGAAGTCAGTGACCTAGCTGAACAAAGGTCTTGGAGCGTCCCTTCATGGATACCATAGAAAAAGACCTCTTTTTGGTGGGATTTTTCATATAATCTGGTAGACAGCAGGATATGAGGGTTTGAAGAGAAGGTGTGGGTGTGATCAGTGGGCTGGGATGTTGCCTGAAACACACAGGGGCACAGGTGTTAACACTTTGATGTGTTAAATGTAGCCTCTGCTGGTACTCTAGTAATGTTTTCCTCCCTGCTGCTGCAGCTATACCTAAAGTTAGTAGAGTTAGGAAGAACAACTACTTCTTCTAGTGTTCTGTCCTCTAACTGCATGGTCGAGCTCCTCCTGAAATGACAGTTTGTCTAGTCATCAAAAGCTGAATTTTGGCAGGTGTCCTTTTCAACATTACAGCTGGTCCTGTAGTTATATTGGTTCCCAAAAGACCTCAAGGCCTAATGCACTCTTCTACTCTGACTGGCAAAGTGAACAGAAAGGCTTTTTGCCTACCTAAAAAGACACCAGACCCATAAAAAGAGCAGAAAGTGCTGTTAAGAAGTCACTGGTTGCCCAGGTCATGGAAGGCTGCTCCACATGGTGGAGTTACAGAATCTGTTAGGTTGGAAGGGACCTTCAAAGGTTGAAGGACCTTTACAGCTGACAGGTGTTGTCCCATGCAACATGCCATTTTCAGTCCTGCAAGGCTTACATTATTTGCACAGACTCTCAGCTCTCCGTTTTCAGACAGCCTGCCCAGGCCCAGACAGCACTGGGGTGATTGACCTTCCATGTTGCATTGGACAACTTCAATATTAAAAGAACAGGAAAACATACCAGATAAGATAAGCACATACAGGCTGGCTGCACCATGGCTCCTGCAAGAACACTCACTCCTTAGCATGAACGCTGTGGAAATTCTGGTGAAAATATGCCTGTTTGTGGGCAACAGACCTTTCCCATGTAACTGTGGTCAGTGCAACAAATGAACTGCTGAAAACCTCACCTGCCTGCCCCAGTTCTTTGGCCACGACGGACAGACCTTATGTAAAGTGTCTCTATGGGATCTTACAGAAAGATTGTGTCCTATATAGTATTGTAAGGAATGAAGTTCTCTGCAGCACAGCAAATGCTAGGTGGCTGTCTGGTGACTACAGTCATGCTGGCAATAAAGGACAGCAAAATCCTCCTCTCATACACAACTTAGAGGAATGCAGGAACCTGACCCAGATTCAAATATTCTTAAGAAGGAATATGAAGGTTAATCATGCCTAGTTACTCGCCATTGCTGTCACCAGTATAGTAAGTTCTATTTTCTAGGGTTTCAAATTCCAAATGGAGGGTGAAGCCCGTGTGAGGAGCGAGGATTGCAAGTTGTCCATCTGAACCCATGAAAACCTCTCACAGTCTCTTCTCTTTTTTTGTAGGCAACATCTTTGTCGTCAGTTTGTCTGTCGCAGACCTCGTTGTTGCAGTTTATCCATACCCTCTGATCTTGAGTGCCATTTTCCATAATGGATGGACCATGGGAAGTGTCCACTGCCAGATAAGCGGGTTCCTGATGGGTTTAAGTGTCATTGGGTCTATTTTCAACATCACAGCGATTGCAATCAACCGCTACTGCTATATCTGCCACAGCCTTCGGTACGATAAACTTTTCAACCTGAAGAACACCTACTGCTATCTCTGCCTGACCTGGACACTCACAGTGGTGGCAATTGTGCCAAACTTCTTCGTTGGCTCCTTGCAGTATGACCCCCGGATTTACTCCTGCACCTTTGCCCAGACAGTGAGTACATCGTACACCATCACAGTGGTGGTGGTTCACTTCATCGTCCCGCTGTCTATCGTGACGTTTTGCTACCTACGGATCTGGATTTTGGTAATTCAGGTCAAACACCGGGTGAGACAAGACTGCAAGCAGAAGCTCAGGGCAGCTGACATCCGGAATTTCTTGACTATGTTTGTGGTTTTTGTCCTTTTTGCTGTGTGCTGGGGACCGTTAAACTTTATTGGCCTTGCTGTTTCGATTAATCCTTCAAAAGTGCAGCCGCACATTCCAGAATGGCTTTTTGTCCTGAGCTACTTTATGGCCTATTTTAACAGCTGCCTCAATGCTGTGATCTATGGGCTTCTTAACCAGAATTTCCGCAAGGAGTACAAAAGGATACTGCTGACACTCCGGACTCCCAGGCTGCTGTTCATCGACGTGTCCAAGGGTGGGACAGAAGGGTTGAAAAGCAAGCCATCTCCAGCTGTAACAAACAACAACAACCAAGCTGAAATACACTTATGAGTCAGAACAGTGCTATTTATTTTGGATTACAGTCATATATAGAATATACAAGAGCCTTTCCAAGTGTGCATTTCACAGCTGATGCTGCTGGGCCCCTCATGCAGGGAAGGAGTCTGCTATCTTTTATGCTTAGCTTATCGCAGCAACACCAAGGCTTTGAGTAAGGATTTCCAGAATGGAAATGACTGATCTTTTTTTTTTTTTTTTTTCCTATGCCATCTTTCACCATGTGCCTAATTAATTGGTTTGGTTGCTTTTGCCACAAGCATGCCAATACCCTCAAAAAGGGAAGTGTTCAGGGCGCACGGAGAAATGCAGTTGTGCTTGAAATGCAACCTTCAGGAGCCAGCAGAATCACCATGTGTTACAAACAAACCTTTCTCATTTCCCTCTGAATTCTGACTTTGTTTAGCATTAACATAAGCCAAACTATAGCAAACAAAGTGTAAACTGCATGACTTTTTACATTTTTCAGCTAGGTAACAGTATTATCCAGCAGGCATACGTAGGGCATGGGGACTTCCACTGTGTGTGTGTGTGGTGTGTGTGTGTGTGTGTGTGTGTATGTTTGTTTTCCTTTTTCTTGTCTCCCAAGGTTTAGAAGCTGACCTGGGCTGGATATGAGGCAGGAAAAAGCCAGACTTAGTGAGTGTCTGATGCGCTCCTTTTAATTGGATATCTACAGGTATTAAGTACCCTTGCACTCTCTTTCCCAGGCCATGAGTAAGAGTATAACATATGACATAATCTAATTGCAGGAAGATATTTGGAGCCTGATTCTAATTTAGGCAGTATTCTGTCAGGGCCAGCATTCATTCCAAACATCTTTCAGAAGTCTCTGCTACATGAACATCATAAAAAAGATTAAGATAGCTGAGTCCCACCTGTTTAATGCAGATGCCAGCTTTTAAGTTCCAGTAATATTTACACCTGCAAAGAGAGAAGGGGAAGGAAGTGTTTGTTCCAAACACCTCTCCTTTTGCCCACCACAGAGCATGAATTTGATGGGTGGGGAAGGGGCAGGAAGTGGACAATTTTTTTTGCACTTTATTCATGTACAAAACTGTAAGTAATTCATGGAGCTGGGAGAGCAACTTAAGTGTATTCATGCATCAGTGCTCAGCTAAAGCCTGTTATCTTTGTCATTAGAAACAATGCACTGAAGTACTGGGAAGGCCAGTATCAGTTTAGGAACAAGCACGTGAGCAAAGGCAGTTTCTTTAATGGAGTGTGTGTGAGGGGTGACAGCAGCTGTCTGTAAATACAGCTACTTCTTTTCCCTTAGCTTCATTGTGAATTCATCTCCTTATGGTTTCAAATGTGTGGATCCTGCTTTGAAACGGTGCCATAAGATCAACAGGTAAAACTCCTCTGGTACAATTCTTTGTTCCAGCTGGGGAGCCTGGCTTGCTGGTGTACCCAGAGGCACAGCAGGAGCTGTGCGATGGAGAGGAGCAGTGTGAGCCCCATAGGTCTAATGAGGACAGCCCTGCTCCTGATCAGAGAGTGCAGTCGTCCCTCTCTGATCACAGTCAAAGCAGGACCAGTTCCCAGGGCTCAGCCCTGGAACATGGAGAACTAGACTCTGTAGGAGCGCATAGGTGCCTGGAGATGGAGGGACGCAGGGCTTACAGGGACCCGAGCAGGCTAAGTGCTTAATCCTCCATGGAGGTAAAAAAGCCATTTGTGTATTGTTTGCTGAACGCAACTTGTGGCTCAACGTCCCTTCTGCTGATTTTTGGGGGGAAGAGGAATTGAGAGAATTTAAGGCCCTTTATAAAGTGGGCTGGAAAACATTGCGTGGCACATTACTTCAGTGAGGACTGCAGCGTGTGCGCTGCCAGTGGTGAAGGCTGCTGCAATGCAAGGGGGTTATCAGCATTTATAGGGCACCCTGGCATTTGTGACGTTTCTCATTTGAACATCTCAGCCCCTTTTAGATGATTATTGTTTTAAAATGCACCGCAGCAACCCTCCCATAATAGGAATCAAAACGAGGTCTGTTTTGGCCTTTTAATCTCCCTGAGCATGGCCAAATAAAGGTATCTTGACCCTCTGAAATAATGTGGTCCATTTGCCTTCCAGCAAAACCAGTCTGGATGAATTCACACCATTCCATGTAGACAAAATCATTTGGAGTCAAACTTGGATAAGAAAAGCACCGAGGAATCCGTAACTGCAGGGAGTGTTTGTCCTGTTGCGCCAAGGAGATGTCCCGTGTTCTATGACTAGTCTTCAAAGTCATTTGCAATTAGGCACAACAGTGCTAGTTAGAATCACATTAGCAAATAATTTTAAGCATCTAGCGCCAAGCCAAATATACTCCTTGAAGACAATCGTGAAGAATCTTGTACAAGTTTGCCAGATGTCTCAAATGCCCACAGCTGGGGTTTCATCTCGGGCATCCTCGTCCTTTTGACTGAACGCTCAGTGAAGGCAACGTGTGTGTTTGCTTTTTCCCTTTAAGCATGTATTTGCACTATTTCTTATTCAGGCTCCAAAGTAACAGCCAGCGAGCATCTGAACCAAAACAAGTAAGCCAAAGAGGTCCCGAACACGCAAGCTGCGCGAGTCTCTGCTAGTGGTAGGTAGGAGGGGGAGCAGCAGCAGGAGCAGGGAAGGGCATCTCCCCAGGACTCTCTTGCAGAGAGTCACTGCTGAACCAAACTATGCAAAGTGACTGGGGGATCTGCTCATCTTCTGCTGTAGGGTCTGAGCCCAGCTCCTGCCCACATCTTTGCAAGGGACGGGCTAAGTACCAGCTGCTCTGGAATGGGTCCTGAGCAGCTCTCTGCATGTGCAGGGATGGGTCTGCAATGAGCATGTCCATCTAAGAGCACAGAGAGCTTGCCCTAGCACGACCCATTTGGAAAGGCTTTGGGTGTCCCAGTATAAGCGAGGACTGCCCAAGAGTGAGCCTGGAGCTGGGTTGATTCAGCCACCACAGTTGGAGTCCTGAGCTCCATCCTGCTGGAGCTGAGGTTTGCAATATGAAGTGGGAAAAGCAGGGAACGTGGCTTCAAACAGAAAACACTGTGCCATTTGCTAGCACTTTGATACAGAGGCAGTGCTTAGGATAGGAGAGATTTTTATACTGACTAATTTTAAAACTCCCCAAGCAGCTCCTTATTTTTATGTTAAGCAATGGTTAACAGGGTACAGAGAGTTTATTTTGTTACTATTTGTTTACAGAAAAAGGGAAGTGTGTCTTAAACTTAGAATCCTGAGCAGTATCAGAGCTTTCCTTTGGGAATCTAGCTTTAATCCAAATTGGGAGTTTTCAAGGAGATCCTACAGCTTAAACTTGTGCTCTTTCGATTCCACCTGGTGTATACCTGGCCTTAAGTCTCAGAAATAACATTGAGATCTCCTATAAACTGGCTTTAAACTTGCTCTGGATCTGACCTGGTGGTGTTGAATACATATCCTAGCCCCAAACTCTAAAATTGTCATAGTGGGTATGAATTTGTGGAGGGGCGGTACTCCATGAAGGAAGGTGAATCTCTTGCCACAACGAAATACTTCTGGATGTTGTTAATGAATGTTGTTTAATCTATTTAAGAAGAATGTAACCAATATATTTATATACAAATACATACTGCATATGCTGTTTCCATTTTATCATTTGATTAAGAATCCTTTGGTATACTTCCCTATTGCTATTTTTGTTCATAAAGTAGATTCATTCCCTTTACCCATTAAAACTGTAATAAATCTGTCATTCAACTGCTTATTGATTTTTTTCCCCACTTGCAGTTATTTTTTAATAAATATTTGGAATAACAGCTTGTGTTGTGTTGACTCCCAGAAAGTAGATTGAATTGACAAATATGATTAAGTTCAGGCATACCTCAGCTGCTGAGCTCACACCTGGAAGTGAATGAACAAGTTCCTCTGGGACATCTCCTTGGATTCACATGTTTTTCTTCCACCTTCTTGAGGGCCAGCTGCCTGATGCATTATGGCCTTCCTCACCTGGGAAGAATCTTTCTCCATATTGCTGTTGGGCTCATGCTTGTGCACCCCTCCAAGGCCCTTCGCCTTTCTTGTGTCTATGGCTGTCCATCAGGTGCTATGGAAGCAAAGACCATGCCACATCCATTTCTTTGCCCTGCAAACTATGAGGAAAGGCTGAGTGAGCTGGGGCTGTTCAGCCTTGAGAAGACTGAGAGGGGATCTGATTAATGTTTATTAATATCTGAAGTGTGGGAGACAAAGGGAAATAGCCAGGCTCTTTTCAGTGTCTGTGGGGACAGGACAAGGGGTGATGGCTTCAAGCTGAAGCACAGGAAGCTCTGCGTGAATATTTGGAAGAACTTTTTCACAGTGAGGGTGAGGGAGCCCTGGGACAGGCTGCCCAGAGGGTGTGGAGTCTCCTTCTCTGGAGATATTCAAGACCCATCTGGACACCGACCTGTGCGACCTGTCCTAGGGACCCTGCTTTGGCAGGGGGTTGGACCCGATGGGCTCTGAAGGTCCCTTCCAACCCCTACAGTTCTGTGAATCTGTGAAACTGCCTTGCAGCTGGGAAGGAAAGCACAGCCAAGCTATGAATGGGAGCGTGTGAGAGCCAGGGGAGCATGAGTCAGGGCATGAGGTGGCATTTGGGTTGTAGGGAAGTGTTGGGGACAAAGATGAGTCCCTCTGGGCTGGAGGCACAGTGAAGGCTGCCGCGCACTTGGTCTCCATCAAGGAGATTTGTGAGGATGAGGACTTCTCTAGCCCATGATTTTCTTCTTCCCCACTTGAGTTCTCTTTGGAACACATTTTGCTGTAGTCAGGCAGTTCCTCAGGAAGTAGGTTTTTTTCTATTTCCAGAGCTGCTTTTTGGGCTGTCTTGGTGCCACTTACAAAGTGAGGGTGTATGGAGGGTGGTCCAGTTGTAACTGCAACTTGAGTTCTCTATTTGATTTTTTACACAGAGCAAGTCCCTTGTTCCTCTTTCCTAACCAGATGCAATGTGTAATCACAGTGTTAAAGAGAATAAAGGCTGAGATCATCCATTAAAACAAAAACTTCCAAACCACCATGGAGCAGACGTGCTGAATGCACAAGCACTCTTCATTCAGTGGTGTCCCAGAGCAGTACTGCTACTTTTTTGGCTAATCTTGTCCAACAGGCACTGGACTTCACCTGCTGCTTCCACTGCAATGCCATCAATGCTTGGTGTTATGACATGCTGAAAGCAGTGTTTATGATAGCTGCAGAACCCAAAATACCTGAGTAGAGCTACTAGAAAACCCCTGCATGGACTTGTACCTGCTATTTCCACCACATGGAACTGAATGAATTGACCTGTCAAGAAGTGAGGTGGTGTTATTTATTTACTTACTTGCCACAAAGTATAGTATCTGGGAGATAAGATACAGCTATAAAAGACAAGAGGTGTGTTAATTCAACATCAGGATAAAATCTCACTCACAGTGACTATTTAGAAATCAATATTTGCCATAATGTATTTACTTCCAAGCTTATAATTTATAATGTGAAGCCAGTCAGCAAAGAGCTGCTGCATATGTATTTAGAATTTTATTGGAGAAATGTAAATTACTGGGCCTAATGCAATATTTCTTACTGTAGAAGCCCTAAGATAAGAAATGCAGAATGGGGTCTTGCAAGAAGTCTGTGATGGGATATGCAAATTTTTTCATTGGTGATAAGAACCATAAAATTTGTATCACCCATGAACTATGTTTGTGAATGTGAGCTCCATAATATTGTTAACTAAATTTTCATTTTGTAATGCTTGTTTATAATATTCATTATTCATATGTGGTAAATAATGCACTGTACAGCAGAGATAGATAGAATTTATAGTATAGGGTCAATTTCCAGAGCAAACAAGGTGGGTCTAAACCATTAAATGAAATATGTTCCTATGTTTTCTCCCAAGCATGGTCTCCTGATAAGGTTTTTAACTCAAATAATAGCTTCTAAGAGACCAGGGAAACTTTAATGTCTTTTAGATTAGTGGCAATGGCTGTGCAGTCACTGCTTGCTTAGATTACCTTTTAAATATACTGAGCCATCAAACCATTTTAAATCCATCCAGCTAAGAACCTAATTTATTTTGTATGTAGAGTATTTTATAGGTAACACATTTAATAAATTGTGTGGTCTTTCCTTCTGCATTGTGCTCCTCCTATGAGCAAAACATCTGAATTTCTCTACGAGTAGGATGCAAAATTGCTTGCTTACCTGGTTGCTTTGCCTCAAGGTAGGGTTCCAGTGGTTTTGAGAAGTGCATAGGATGAAAGTGTTAATGTGGCATCAAAATGCAACTACTGTCTGGGTGAAAAGTGACAGCTGTTTGGAAATAAATTTTTAAAAAAGGGGGAAAAAAAGCAAAACAATTTGAGAGAAATAAATTTTAAAAGACATGTGTGATTGAAATAAGACAGGAATATTTGGAGGGACTGTACTGGCTCAAACTGGGACCTGGCCAGGCCAATGAAGTTGATGAATCTGTTAATATAAAAAATGACCCAGGGATTTTTACCATAGTTTGATCAAATGGCCTGGTTTGGATAAGGCCTCAAAGATCACGTAGTTCCAACCAGCTGCCATGGGCAGGGACAACCCCCAGGGTGCCCAAAGCCCCACGCAGCCTGGCCTTGAACCCTGGCAGGGATCCAGGGGCAGCCACAGCTTCTCTGGGCACCTTGTTCCAGCACCTTGCCACCCTCACAGGGAAGGATTTCTTCTTGGTATCTAATCTAAATCTCCCCTCCTTCAGTTTAAGGCAATGCCCCTTGTCCTGTCTCTCCCTGCCCTGTAACCAGTCTCTCTCCAGCTTTCCTATAGCCCCTTTAGGTACTGAAAGGCTGCTGCAAGATCTCCCTGGAGCCTTCTCTGCTCCAGGCTGAACAGCTCCAACTCTCTCAGCCTGTCTTCATAGCAGAGGTGCTCCAGCCCTCTGATAACCTTTGTGTCCCTCCTCTGGACTCGCTCTCAATTAATTCTCTGCTCAGCTTGTGTTTTGGTGTGGGATTGACCTGACTCTTGTGCAGGACTTTGCACTTGGCCTTGTTGAGCTGCATGATGTTTACATGGAACCACCTCTCAAGCCTGTCAAGGTCATTCTGTGTGGCCCTGGGGCACACAGCTGGCATGGAGCCGGGGGTCTGGCTGCAGGACCTGCTGCTCCAGTAGAATATAAGACAATACAGTAGGTAAAACTAAAGAAATCTAGAGAAAACCAGAACATACTTCTGAAAAAATGAGAACCACAAATATATTGGTAGTTGATATTGAAGTTTAGCAAGATTTTGCTTTTTTAAAAAATGAAAACCTAAGATTTTCCTTTCTAACACTTTAGAAACATTACAGAACTTTGTCAGTCGACTTGAACACTCGTTTTGTCTTTGCAGCACCCCAGCTCCCTGTGACATTAGCCTGGCATGACTAGGGACAAGTAATTTCTCCCAGGCTTCTCCTGCAAGAGGGAGTGGGTCCAAAAAAGCATTTTGGGAGGCCAGGGCATGTGCAGCACCACATCAGCTTGTGCTGTAGGCAAGGTCCATGCCATGCTTGTGCTGCCTGCCTAAGGCTTGGTGGGTGAGGTGGCTGCCATCACAGGAGCCCCTCAGAGCCCTGGGGGGATCACCCGAGGAGCCCCAGCCTCCAGGAGAAGGGGCTCTGTCAGTAGTTCAGAGACAGATCTTGAAGAAAATATTTTCCCTCTTTTCCCCCAGCTGTAATTTAGTTGTGAATGAAATAAACTGGGTCTATGGCTCCTGAAGGACCATGTTGGTTTGGTTCAACAGCAGTTTTGGAAGGCCTGAAGCTGCAGAGATGGCAGCCTGGGCACAGCTGAGCTGGGCTGGGCAGGGACCAGGCTAATAATGGGCTGATGAGCTGCCCCTGAGGAGGGGTGGTGTCATACCTAACCCCCATGGGCCTAAATTGTGCTGGGGAGAGGCTTTTCTTCTTCTTTCCTTGGCAAGGTATGGCTGGAAGAGGAGGGAAGTGTTGTGTCTGCCTCAAATGCTTGAAGAAACCCTGCACTCTGAGGCAGTGTGAAGCTGAGCCCAAATCCAGTTGCAGTGGAGGCTGGTGAGACTAAACTGGGAGAGGCAGCTTGTTGAGGTAGGGGTGGCTGCTCTGCCCAGGAGCAGGAGGTTGCTGAGGGAGGTGAGGCTTGCTTTCTTGCTATGATGCTCTTTATGTGTTTTGGGAAGTGGATGCCTGCTGTGGAAAAAGGGCTGCTCTGGTAGCTTATGGCTTTCCCTGCCCGTGGTGGTCATGCAGGAATTAAGCTGCAGCAAGGGGCTTTTTTCACTGGCAAAGCTGGTCCCTGTTGCTGTGCTCTGCTGGCCAGTGCCTAGCACTGTGGAGCTGCTGTGGGTGTGCTAATGACACTGAGCCCAAGCACAGCCTGGGATGTGTGAGAAATAATAAATATTTAGGCAATGAGCCAAGTTAAACCCAGGTTGGGTTGGTCATAACCAAGCCATATATGAAAGCAGTAGCAGGGCAAGCAGCTGTCCTTATCTGCAAGCCTTGAGATGCTTCTCTTCCACATGAGAATGTCCTAGACCAGAAATTAACATCTACCTACCTCCTCTGTTGTCATTTCTCTTGTTCTCCAAGTAGCACAGTGCTGAGGACTCATTCATAGGAGCCCTGGTCCTCAAGACCTTGCTTGCAGGCCACCACTGAAACAGAGGAATAGAGAGGGGAAGGAAAGAGCTGCATCTTGGCCTGAAGCCCTTTGGAGTCCAGAATAGATCTTATTTGTGCTACTGTCTTAATTGTATAGAAAAATATATATGCAGCCTGGGTTTTCCTGAAGGAATCAATGCCAATCATAACCTACAAAGTATTGACTGCATAGAAGTTCTGCTTTTGATCCTGGGTACTTCAGAGCAGATGGAAAATGTGGCAGGTGCTGATAATGTTTTTCTGCCCTTGGGAAAACCTGTCACTGTTACCTGTTTATCTTGTTTATTTTGACACTTTACTGCCTGACACAGCTCTGTAACATAGAGGTGTGTGCAGGCTGGCTAGAGGTGAAATCTTACAGATTCACTCACACTTGAACAACTGAAAATCAATAAGCTACAAGCAATAAAAGAAAGATGTCTCCTTTTTTTAGTGCCTGTGGAGGAAGGCTGGTATATTTATTTTTACTGAGGCAGTATCAGGGAATGCAGGAGCTTGTGCTTTGTGTGTTAGTGACTGGAGAGTGTAAAATGAGCTTTGCTTTAGCTGCTGTGCATGTGCTTTTCCTTTGCAGTTTCAATAGGCAATGGAAGCCTCAGTTTATTTTTGGCATGTTCTTAGGACTGCGCAGAAAAATAATTTGGAGGTTGGTGGTACAGACAGTGAAGGGTTCCTGTGCTCAGCATGCTTAAAAAGTGAAGCTTGTAGAAGAAAAGCAAGGCAAGTCCTACTAGCTGGATTGTATGAGTGCAGCTCTCCAGCAGGAATAGGCACTGCTCAGTGCATGTGTCTCTAAGAGCTCAGAAATGGGGATGCTTCTCCACAGCTGATCCCATCTGTAGACCAGAGATGTGGACAGGCTTTATTCCAAGAAGGAAATAAAGAGTTTGTTTGTAACTGGGCCCTCTGGCTAACAGACTGTGTTGTTCCAGATGCCAGACCTTCCACCCACTCTTTTTCTCTGATGCTGAAATTTTGGAAAGCAAAGAATAGTCTTTACTGCTCCTGCCCCTAAGGGTGGCACCTTGCAAGTGCTTGTAGCTGGCTTCTTGCCTTGGAGCGTGTTCAGGGGTACTGTGGCTTGAGGAATTACTGTTACATGCAAGTGACCTCTCTGAAGGGGCACTGAGCTGGGTTGGGACAGCACAGCTGGTGGTAAGAGCTGGGATGGTAATTGCCCAATCTCTTAATCTTCATGCTTCGTGGAGCAGGGTTATTAGACTTTTGGGTAAGGGATGTGTTGCACCTATCTGAAACTGTGCTATCATCTGGGGCTGCAGCACAGAACTTAGAGTAGGCTGGGATGGACACGGGATGGCTGCCTGGCAGCAGTTTCTGTAGGTCTTTCCAGTTCTGAGTGTTTGTCTCCTGGTTTGGTCATAACTCAGACTGTTTCACTGCACAGTTGCATCTGAAATTCACCCTTGTTTGTGCCTTTGAAGTAAATGAGTCCCAAACAACTGTCTGAATGTGCAGCTTTCAGCTGAGAGGTATGGCTTGTTTAACAGAAATTAATATTAGCCATTAAACCTCTTAGCTGGTAATTAAATGGCCTGTTTCTGTTATGTGTAAATCCATCCATGTTTTCGCTTTGCAGCCAGATAGAATTTCATTAAGGCACTTTAGTAACTGTAAAGGGATAGCAGCAGCTAGTGTTTTGGGGTATTTTGGGTTTAGTGAATTATATCACTATCTTGTTCTGATTGCTGAATACTTTAATGATATGTCTAGTAGAATTAATTTTTGTTTTGGCAGGGACATTAGGGTGATAAATAGCTCAGCAAAGAAGAGTAAATTACAGCTGAGCTCAGATGTGCTGCTTGAATCTTTAAGTCTATGGTTGCTGTAGTTATTGCAAGGATGTGTAAAAAGAGCTGGATAACTTTATGTGCAAGTCAATTTGTCAAAGTTATTGCATATCAAACACTGATTTAAACTCCAGTTCCTTTGTGTGATCAATGCAGAAAAGCTTCCTCTTCCCAGCCTCTGTTCTCAAAGCTGTTTTGTAGCTGGTGTTGACTTTGGTTTGCTCTGGTTTGTGTCACCTTGAAGAGTAAGATGCTGACTACTGGTTGAAGCAGGGGACTGAATAGAGGTGACAAGTCGGGGCTCTTGCCTCTTCCTCACTTGTTTTGTGACCTTGAAATGAAGCATGCTATGTTTTTTCCCTTTGGTACAGAGGTATAGTTAATTACACTGCAAAGCACTGAGGATGGGACAATTAACATTTATCTAAGGGAATTGCACAATGATTAAGCCTTAATTTGCTATATGATTTCTTTCTCATTAACCCTGCTGAAGCTGGACCTTTGAAATGAAAATCAAAGGTGAGCATCAGTCTCAAAAGTGTAGAGGGCAGAACAAATCAGCTGCAGCAAGGCTTTGTAGGTGCCCTTGTTTGTCCTGGGACAGCTGTAGGTTGTTAGGCTGCTGCAGCTCCTGGATATTCCCTTTTGTTTTACTGATGTGCTTCTGGGGGTGGGGGGCAAGGGGAGAGTGAAAAAATCAAACCAACCAACAAAACCTGAACACCATGTGGCAGAAAAGCACTGACAGCAAAGAAACAGTCAGCTGAGTTTTGATCTGTTCTCTTTCACTACAAGAAGGCCATTGAGGTGCTGGAGTGTCCAAAGAGCAACAGAGCTGATGAAGGACCTACAGCACAAGCAGCTGAGGGACCTGGGGTGGCTTAATCTGGAGAAAAGGAGGCTGAGGGGAGATCCCATCACTCCCTACAACTACCTGGAAGGAGGTTGTAGCCAGGTGGGTGTCTGTCTCTTCTCCCAAGTGACAAGCAGCAGGACAAGAGGAAGTGGCCTCAAGTTGGCTAGGGGAGACTGGATATTAGGGAAAATGCCTTCACTGAAAGGGTTGTTAAGCATTGGAACAGGCAGCCTGGGAAAGCAGTTGATTCACCATCCTTGGAGGTATTTAGATGACAGTTAGCCATGGTGCTTGAGGAGATGGTTTAATGGTGGACTTGGCAGTTCTGGGTTAATGGCTGGGGTGTAATATTATAAAGGTATTTTCCAACCTAAACTATTCTAAGATTCTAGCTCATGATTTCCCCTGAACGTGGTGTATGGAAGGCAGGAATATCTGTCCTTTGCTTTTGATTCTTCATGTGTAGGCTGGATATGGGCTTGCTTGGGCAGGTAACTTTTCCACAGGAGGAAGTTAATTTAGCAGGAAATTTGGGAGTCAAACACTATCCAGAAACATTCCCAAGTACCCAAATGGAGTTGTGATCTGCTCATCCTTTAAAGGAGTGGGATCTTTTTGTCTGTAACACAGCAAGTGTTGTGAGAACAGTCAAAAGCATGGGGGTGGGAGGGAGGTAAGACGGACCCAATAGATCTGCATGTCATGTTTAATTTGATTAAATGCATAATTATCGCTAACATATTGGTGTCTGATCAAGCTAATTCATCATTTTCCTTGGGATATTTGTTGTTTGAATTAAGACATAGAACTTATTTTAATATGAGCTGGTTTTCTGGTGTTCATACTAATGTGTGCTGTCTAATTCTGGTGTATGCAGGTGTTGTGATACCTTAAATGAGACAGTTTTCTTAGTGAAAATGATTAACAGTAATGAAACATCAGATTTTCTGCAATACTATTTGGCCACACTGAGTAATTCTCCCTAAAACTCTTAGGTCATGCATATGAATTTGTGGATTAAACTCCCACTGTAAGTATATTAGGGAGAAAACAGTAGGGCTTACCTTTTTCCTTTGTTTCCCAGTGGAGTGAAAAGACTAATTTCACTGAAAGCTGTGGATATGCTAATGTAAAACTAGTGTAGGAGGAGAACTGGGCTAAATCCAGTATTGCTTTTTTATCAGTTAGAAATTATGACTGTTGGAATTTTTCTAAGTTTTATTAAAGAAAAAAAAAAGTGTTGAGTGATTTAATGATACAAGTACAAAAAGATCAAAAAATGCAATCTTGGAATGTTCCAGGAGGTCATAGGCAGGCAAAAGTAACAATATCTGTGATGTTTTTGGGGAAAAGGAACATGGGGCTAGGGATTTAGCTGGAGTTAGCATGCAGAATCAGCAGCCTTTTTAAGAAACAAGTGCAGAAATCTGTGTGAGGCTGGAGGTCAGTCTGTCCTGCTATGCTGATTCCTTCTGGTATTAAAAATTCACCTCAGTACTCTACAAATCTGCATTGTGCCTGAATTGGGTATTCTTAAATCTATGGATTACTGTCTTTGGAGAGAGAAATCAGAGTTACTGCGTTAATACATATGTACACAGGTAATATTGTTACTGCTGGAGCCTGGTGATTCAAAGAAATATAGCAGGGTGTGTCAAATGAGTGATATGTTCATTTAGAAAATGTGTATTTTAAGCTAGAGTGAAAGCTCATCAAAAATAAGGCATAATAAATTGTGCTCTAGAAGTATATTTTATCACTTGTCACAGTTAGTTGTGAAATTGCATACCCTGCTTCAGTTCCCCAGCTAAACCACATCACCTGGGATGGATTTTGTGTAGATGGGACAGGACACATGAGGGGTAAATGCTTTGCAGACAAGTGCAGGGCTACTGTGAAATTAAATATTCAATTATATCACCTGCTGGGCTTCATTATTCAGAAAACTATCTAGAGTATTGGTAACAATCCTTTCCTAAATGATGTAACTGCTTTTAGGGCTGTAGTTGGCTGAATGAAATCCCACTGAAATCCCTGTGCCTGGTCTCTTATTAGTGCCAGGTTCAGGCAAGCAGCTTGTGCACTGACTGCCCTGGCTCTGTCATGCTTCTGTCCATTGCCCTGTCAATGGGGAATGGCTGATTTCAGTGCTCAAATGTAGCCCTAAAAGGATAAATTCCAATGGAGTTACGCAAGAATCCTGAGGAACATGGGCCTTCTGGGTTGAGACCACCTCAGCACTGGGCTAGGCTGGGCTTGGGGATCATGGAGGATGTGCCTGGCTCCCACTGGACTGCCTTTGGCTCTAGCTGAGGTATCAGAATATTATTGTTATGCCAGTAAAGAATAATTAACCTGGTATTTCTTTTTTAAAGGGAAGTATTTTTATTTATTTGACATATTTCTAATAACATGCTGGTTAAATCGGCTGTTAAATCAGGTGAGATTAAGGTATTCCATTTTATATACCCTCTATTTTGCTCACAGTGGAGGGTATAAGTCAAAAGGGAACAGCAAGACAAAGCCTGCAAAGCTGAGGATGAACAGTGATTGCTGGAGGGCAATGGGATCTGTGTGCTGGGTCAGTCCAGAGCTCTGCAGTCGTGTATGCCATGAACACCACCACCATGGCTTGGGACTGATGGCTTGGCCTGTGGGATGCACATTGGCCATGGAGTATTTCACAGGACACAGCACTGCTTGGGAAAGTCTGTGGGAGAGGCTTTGGTAGCCAGCCAAACCCTGGGCAGGGCTCATCCGATGCTTATTTTTAGGTCTCTCTTTGTCAGGGAAAAATATGCTTGGGAGTCTAGTGATAGGAATTGGGGACTTAAGAGTCTGGAGGAAAGGCTGAAGCGTGCCAGGATTGCTGCTCTAGTTTTCCTTGTCTCCGCACATGCATCACTCTCTGTATCTGGCCAGTTCCAGACTGAGGGGGTCCTGGAGCACTGGTGACCAGGTGGCTCAGTGTTGTGGGACTATAGTACAAGAGAAGTTAAGAAACACCAAGCAGGTATTTGCAGTGAGGAGGTGAAAAACTGCGTTTATTGATTATTTTTTAGAGTGAATCCATCTTTAAAATAGAGCCAAAAAGACCCTTTTTGTTATAACATTGTTAAGACTTAACTTGGGCAAACTGCCATTACAGCAATTTACTGTATTTTGGTGTTCTTAAGGCTGCCTATTAGACAGGGTTAAGAGGTGAAGCCATTTGTTATTTCCTCTACTATCCAAATAACGTATATTATATGTCCTGCAACATTCAGTAAGGCTAGACTCTTCAAAGAGATCAGAAGCTCAATTATTCATGCTCTATATTAACATCAATATTTCATGGTGAAGAGGAAGTGTTTATGTGAGCCTGGTGAGTTTAAGCCTCCTTTACTTTGAGTTGATTTAGGGAAAGAATTTAACTCTGGAAATACTCCTATAGTCTGGTAGCACAGACTTGATTCATGTGAAGAGTTTCTGTACAGTTAGAGCTTTAAAACAAGATGATGGGACCATGCTGTGCTTGATCCTAATCATGGTGCAGATTCCTCTTGTAAACATGACGTGGAAGTCTGGCTGTTAATTTAGCAAGGAGCTGGAGCAGTTCCCGTCCTGGGCGGTGTTCAACTCGGCACCTCAGTTCTGAGGGATTTGCCCATGTGATTACAAATAATGTCAGTGCTCAGAGGGATGTTTCACTGAAATACATATAGCCCAGCAGTGTTGTTAAAAGCAAGATGTCTGTTAGCCTTTGAGGTCTAATGTTGGAGGGATACATGATCCTATCTGATAAATGAGGGGGAGGTGGTTGTGCTAGCCATGTGCACAAGATGATCCATGGTCCCTGCTTTGGCTCTACTTTGTTCAAACTTACAAGCCTATATTTGAATTTGAGTAGTTCATTCTAGCTCTGAGGAAGAGATTTAAATCCTCAGTTTCTGATGGTGATCACCCTGAGCAAATCTAGATAAAGGCAAAGAGCATTAAAGCATTTCGGAAGAGGCAGGAGGCGTGAACCCTGGTGACTTCTGCAGGGGCAAGGTCCTTGGAGGTGGGCAGAGAACTTTCTTTGAAGGAATTGCTGTTTTAGCCCTGGGATGTCATTGAGGATGGCTTCCCTCTGCCATGCCCTGGTCCTAACACAATCAAGGAAGAAGCTGTAGCTGAAGAGGAAGATGCACCAAAACACTTTCTTCCTCTGAAACACTCCAGCCTTTCTATTAACCCAAATGCTTCCAATTTTTGATTACCTTTCTTGTCTGCACTGTTCTCCCTGTTTTATTAAGGAAAAAATAAAATTGCTTTTTGGCTAATCTGATTCTGATTGGGTCACAGCTGTTCAAAACCCAGTCAAAACAAATCTCCTTTCTGAAATCTCTTCCTGGCATGGTTCAGCTTTGATTTTGGTGATTTATTAGAGCAGCAGTGTTCACACTTCTGTAATCAAAGGCTGGTTGGTATTTCAATACAAACCTTCATTCCCAAGAGTCTTGTAACTTGCCTGTGGAACAAGAAAATAGCTGTTGTCCTAAACTGAGGAATTGTCTTAAAAATATTAATGTCTCCTCCCTGCTCCTCTCTTCTTTCCCTCAAGTCCCCCCTGAGTGCTCCTTCCAAAATTTTGGCATACTGCAAGCAAGCAAACAGTTGATGTGGGCAGGAGTAGTGCTCTAGGGGCCACCCTTGTCATAGAGGGCACTATCAGTGTCCCCACCACTCATAACTGCAGCCAACTGTCCCACACACTATCAGAAGCAGAACAAATTCTATCTTAACACCAGGAAGGATGTTATTCCCTTTCCAGCTCCTAGAAGGCTGTTCTGGTGCATCTCCTATTTTCCAGTCAAAATGGAAACTTGTCTGTGTGTGTCAGTGCTTTTGTTGCACTGTCGCTTACCTCAGAGAGCTTTTCCCCATGTGTCAATGTGTTTCTCACTGTTGTATTTCATTGGAGTTTCTACATTTGTCCTTATTTGTGCCTTGGTTAATGCTGTTGGGTGCTCTTTCCAGACCAGGTAAAGCCAGAAGTATAAAATAAGAGAAAGGAAGCTCTTGTGCTGTGTGTAGCTCTACCTCCCTGTGTCTGAGCAGCCTTGCTTGGAGCAGCATCTGTTCTTGTCTTTGGGTACAGGTGAGGGAGCAAAGGGAATGTGAGCATGCTGCCAGGAATATGGACTGTGTCTGTTGTGCAGAGCTTCCTTGTGTGCACTTCATCCAGCTTTAAAAGCATCAGTGACATCTAAACAAATTATGGTCAGTGGAAGAACAATCCAAACCCACCTGCAGCCTTGAATATTGCTCTAGGACTGAAGATGGCTCACATCCTTTGGGTCTTTTTTTGCTCTAAGAGCCGAGAGGCTTCTCAAAGGGTTCAAGTCCTGTGAAGTCCCTCCAAGTGTGCTTTACATCATTCATGCTTCCAGCAATGCTCTGAGGGGTCAGAAATGGCACTAAACGGAATAATTGGCACTTGGAAATGGTTGCACATTTTGCCTGTGAGTCTGGTCAAATTAGATGTGTCAAAGGGAAAAAGCCACCTGTCAGCCTGCTTCAGAGTCAACTGAAATGTCTAACTTAAAAAAGAAAATGGTTAAATTTCTGTTGCTGTCCCTGGAGGTATATCTGTATGTGATACTGACTACAGCAGGAGACAAGAACCAAATATGCTCTGGAAGACCTGTATTTTTTTTTTTTTTCAGTTTTCCATTTGTTAGCTGCTGCTGGTAATGCTTTCTTCACATATTTATCTTGAGTCACCCCACTCTGTTATTTGAAGAGGGATTGATTCTTGCTGTGTCCTGCAACAATACCCACTATTATTAGGCTTGAACTTAGTGCAAGTCTTGGGCTCTGTTCCATTGCTAGTACTAATGGATGTCAGTTTTCATTTTGAATCCCTTGCTGTTTGGATGTGTTTGTATATATACAAATGTACAGAATGCCTGTCTAAAGCATCATGTCTGTGGGAAGTGCTGGGATCTCCTGTGAAGCATCTTAATTAGTTTTGCCTTTCATGTTGACATCCTAAATTCTAGGCTTGAGTTATGTATTAGGCTTTTTTCTCCTTGTTTGTCAAAACAGAACAACGTCTTCAGAGCAGAACATAATGCAAATGTTAATTAAAACTGACGAGTCAGATTGATGTCACCTATTTCAACTGGAAGAAAAAAAAGACTAAGAAAAATCTATTCTGCCCTTGTTGAAGTTGACTGAAACTTGATGACTGAAATCTGTGGGCACTGAGAGTGAAGACCCCTGATCCCCTTTTGCTGTTTCTTAAGGGGTAGGAGGCATCCATGCCATGACTTCAGAGCAGAGCTGTTCTTTGTGGGGGAAGAGCACCAATCCCACCCTCCTACCTTGCTTTCAAAGCTGCTTTGCTGCACTTGGCAAGAGAAGGCTTGGAGCTGTCTGCTGGCAGGTTGTCTTTGGCCAGATGTGATCCTACAAGCTGATCTCTCCAGATTGCACATGTAAGTGTTGAGTGAGTCTGGCAGTTCTCAGCTCTGTCTCCAGAGTGCTCTAGGGACTGCTCAGGAGGAGCTCCTTGGCTTGAGCCTCACAGTTTATAGTTTGCCTGAGCGCTGCCCATGCCAGTGCAGGCAGACTGGCAACACCAGCCTCCTTCAGCTGCCGTTTGGCAGGGAACAAAACGGGCGCTGCCTACAGAGTACTGGCTGTTGTCACAGCTGACAGGAGCGTGGGAGCCCTCTTTGTGTAGCAGAGAGTTTGGATGGCTGATAATTACTTCTTTCCCTCCCTCCCTGAGAGGCAGAAGGTGGTGGAAGCACCTAATTATCACAGACTTAAGGGCTGTTTCAGTTTGAATCTGGTTTTCTTCCATCATGGGGCACTGCATCATTTTCAGCACATCCTGGTGTTGTGCTGATGGTGTACTCCTGCTGAATGGCCCAGAATGAAGTAAATGCCTACACTTGATTGGTGAGGTGCACTTTCTTCATGGTGAGACATGTGGATGCTCAGAAGGAAATAATTTCCTATGTGGACAGACATCTTGTGTTCAGCAACATGCATCTACCTTGAGAAATATGGGGATATAGTATATTTACTTTGATCATACATTAAAAGAACATTAGTGGTATGATTATTAGTGCCTTGTATTCCCTTTTGGTCTGTATGTACTGCTGCTGACAGCTACTATTTATACATTTCCTCTTTTTCCATGTCTTGGGAAGAGTCTTCCACTGCTTTCCAGAAGCCTGGTTCTTTCTCATGGCCATCACTATTTAAACCACCCCTGGGACTCATCACTGTGTCAGCTTTGGTGCTCAGTGAGTTGCTGAGTGCTGGAACCATCCCTGGGTCAATGGGGTTTAGTTTTTCTGATTCTACTCCCAGCCCTGTTTGCCTGGTAAGTAAAGGCTGCTAGGAAAGGAAGCCATTACCTCTTACTTCCTCCAAATCAAACCTTGTTGTCTTATTGGCATGATGGTGTGTTACTCAGGAAAACATCATTCTCTTCTTTGGCTTTTGTGGGTTTTTAAAATAGCTTTAAAAAAACAAATAAAATAATATTTGTTCTTTCTTTCTCATTGAGCTCTTGTAGCTTATTGTGGTGGCTGCAGTGGGCTGGCTGTAGCTTGAGAACAGACAAATATCCCAGTAACTTTAACAGGATTCATACTTGTTGGCTAAAAGCAAAGCACTTGTAAACAAGCCTTTCAGAGCACAGAGCACTTGAGAGAAGCTCCATGACGCTCCAGGGAAGCAGGCTGGTATAAACCCCTTTGGATGGATGGGACCCGGAGGGCATCGCTGTGGCAATCTGCTGAAGGCCAATAATGGCTCCCACTTCTTTGGGTGTCTGGGCTTCTGCAGTGTGACCAGAATATCTGCTTTGTACAGATGAGGAATGGAGGCCAGATGCAGGGCTGGTCTGGTGCCAGTGGAAGTTTCTAAACTTCAGGTCTGGATCAGTGGGATGTGCTGCAATGAGGCGTGTGGAAAATCAGATGTCTCCAAAGGCAGAGTGGTGATCAGGAAGCTGCCTAAAGACAGACCATGGGAGGCACTGGGGACACTGTACTCTCCAGCCTTCCCTCTGTGGAAGTCAACTTCCCACTGTGGAGTTGCAGGAGCAGCCCTCTGCCCTGACAGGAGGCCTGTCTAGTTGTGCAGCAGGCACCATAGCTGCCTCCCAGAGCAGACCTAGGCTGTGCTGGTGGGTCATGGCTGTTGCCACTATCTAAGCTACCTGTGTGGGACACGATCAGGGCTGTGAAAAGCAGCGCTGAAGTATCTGAAGAGAGCCAGCATGAATCCACATCTTGCCTCTTGAGATGCAGCAGTGAAATGCAGGAGGAGGTGGCTGGATACTTAACACATCCCTTAGAGCATAACTGTGGTGCTACAGCTGAGTCTCATGGGGAAAGATACTTTGGGAAGAGGCACTGGGGAGCAGGAGGAAGAGCAAATGGCCCTGAGCTCAGGCACATATGTTATCAGAGCGATGGCTCTGTAAGGACCTTCCCAATGTCCAATATTCATACCAGACCAATTGTTCCAGCAGCAATAGGAGATTAGACTGTTGAATGCAGAGCTAAGGAGAAGAAAAATCCTGCTGAGAATGTAGTCATAATCCTTAGGGAGCCAATTAGGTGTGAAGTGAAGCTACTTGTAACTTGGACCCATTTCCAGTGAATCGCAGTAGTACAACAAATGTACTGGACTTTGCACTGCTGATCACCAGGAGATTGGTGATATCAATCTGTAATCACTGGTAAAGACCTGATCCTTAATTAGTGGGAAACCTTTTTCTTGTGGCAGGGCAGCCTTGCCGCTTTACGCTTTTGAAAGGGGCAAGTACAGAACTGAGGAAGTTATCTGGGCAATTCAAACTTCCCATATATTCCCAGTTTCAGCAATGGGAAATTGAAGCTTTTCACTCTTTGGCAGCAGTTAAGAGTGTGATGTGAGCCTGCATGACCTCAGCAACAATTAATATCACATTAAAGCCAATTGGCAAGAAACCTATTTTGAGTAAGAGCAAAATCTCCAGTGAAAGTTATTGTGACAACAGTTCTGTCCTTTCAGTATCATCTGGGTTGGAGCTGGGGTAAGGCACACAGTGGGGACTGGTTTCCCACACTTGATGTGAGGTTGGGATCTGCTGACCCAAGGAAGCAGATGATGAATGAAGCTGCTGGCAGGGACAGTTGGTGGGGTTGATGGAGTGAGATGCTGCTGTGTCAGAGGCAGAGCAGGCTGGGGGCAGGGGTCAGGCTGCTGGGGTCTGGGTGACTTTCCCACAAGTTGCTTGTCCCTGCTGACTGCCTCCAGCCCAACCATGACCTGTGGGGAGCTGAATGATTCTGCCCCAAGAACAGTGATGTGAGATCTGGATGTCACAGTTATCTCTTGCCAGCTGCAGGTTGCTGTGAGCATGCAGCTCTTTGTAGAGCTGGAGTGCATTTCTGGACGATAACTGAGTAACACTGCTCAGTGTTGAGGAGGCATCTTCAGTGCTGAGGTTAGCATAGGCTGCCAAGGGGTCTGGATGCCTTTTAGCTCTGAGTGCAGCAGCCAGTGTCTGGGCTTGGTAAAACTACTGTTTTGTCCTGAGACAATTTTTTTTTTCAGTCTCTTACCCCATCATGGTAGTGCAATCCAATTGACAAGTCATGCTTGGATGCAGACTGATATGTCTGAAGCTGACTGCTTTATTCTGAATGAATCCTGGCAAGCATCCCGTGGGCTGTAACATGGCCAGCTAACAGCATGCTCAACGTGTGTCTTAGCTTGCTCGTTTAAGCAGCCTTAGTAAAAGTAACTGGAAGATGCTCCTAAGACATACATAGGGGAAACTGTTCTTTTTCTATGGAATTGTAGATGAGAGTGTTATTTCTTGGCTCAATTTCCTAATCTGTGAAATTCTGAATTATTGCTGTTCCTGAAAACTGTGTACAGTTCCTGCATGTTACTCTCTGCTGAGAGGTGCTCAGCCTATCTACTATCAGCCCTCTTTGTTTTTATTATTTTATTCCACACACACCATGTCCTCACCTCCAAGGAAATACCAACACCTTGGTTAAGATCTTGGTTTGTCTCTGGGTGAAGCAAGGAAACAGTCTACCACATGCAAAAAAGATCTGTTCTAACCTCTGCCCAGCCTTACCTGCCAGTCGCACAAAGCCAATGGAAATCACACAGCCTATTTAATTGCCTTGAATAAAGTGCAGTTAAACTACAAAAATACATGCCTGATTTTGTACTTCATGTGATTCTCAAGGTTTATATTTCTGTTGGTGTTGCATTTGATTACTAAAGATAGTGAAGCTAAGATTGACATGTTGTTAAAACAGAAAATGTTGCAGGTTTAGGTAATTGGCAAGTAATGCTGGAGATGTGGGACTGCTGAAGTGCTGCTGGTTTGAATTATTGCATTATAAACAGCATTGCACATGTAACCCTGCTAATAACCAAGAAGTAATGTCTTCTAGAGGTGGGGAATGTAGTTACAAGGTGGGTTGGATGTTGTTTTCTAACTGCTGATCGATTACAGATGTTCTGATTCTCTATCAACACTAGCTGCTGCTTTTCTTGCTCTCTGGTGTTTTTCCTGGGAGGTATCTCAAGCTTTTATTTCTTAACAGCTCAAATCATGTTCACAGTTAATAATAACACCAGGGGTATGTCTTTCTGAAGGCAGATATAGAAAGTTCAAAACCAGAAGGCACAAACGGACACCAGCAGTATTTGAACCTAAAAGCTGGCATCAGTTTAGATTATGGCTTCAGTGCTGATAATACCTCCCAAATGTCACATGAAGAGTCCCTGAGGGTAGCTTTTCTTTTGCTTTAGATGAAAGAAGGGGCAGAATGGTCTGGAAATGGAGAGCTTAAACCTTTAAGGCCAGCTCATACATAGGTTTTTGAAGTCAGAGGCATTAAAAAACCTTATTTTTGCTCTTCAAATGAAGAACGAAATCCCACCTTGGTGTTTTAGACTGAGAAAGCTGTTTTAGCAACTGGTATGGGCAGCTGCTGAGGCACTTGGTACTACAGCAGGAGCTGTTGTGGTCTGGGAGACAGTACTTCTGAGCTGTCCATGTGGTCCTCGGGCTGGTGGAGCAATCCTAACTGCTTGACCTCAGTTTGGTTTTTAAAGACTTCTGGACAAAGATCAAGGGTGGGTTTTGTTTTGCCCTCCAAATGCCTGAATTACGTCAATGGCTTGGATTTAGTGGAAAACTTAGGGAGGAAATGGAGCAGTAGCAAGGGGAAAGGCAGTTGAAAAAGGAAAGATAGGGCTGAGGGTCAGTGAGACATAGAAATAGTCAACATAATATTTTTGAGAAATGCTATTAATGCTAGAAAGCTGTGTCTGGATGAAAGCTACAGTGACCCATCATACTTAACCCCTGAATCACTCAGTAAAGGAGGACACTTGATGTTCACTTGCATGCAGTACAGCTAGCTCATAGACATTTGATTTAGAAGTGGTGGTTTAAAGGCTGCCTTGTGCTCAAGTTGGGCTCAGCAGGGAAGGATCATGCCCTAGTGACTCAAAAATGAGGTTAGTGTAAATCAACAGTGACTTATTTTGTTGTTCTATTATTTTTAGTTTTTCCTTGGTTGTTCTACAAGGAATTTAAACAGGAAGTGGCTTGGGTTTTCTTATGGAGATTTTTAGTGCAGACGTTTTTGTTGTGGGGGAGATAAATGTTATTTCAGCCAGCTCTGCATCTGAGAAGCATGCAGTACCATTCTCCATCGCCTGGACTTTTGCAGTATCTCTTTTTTGCAGAATACATGTGATCTGTGTGGTAGAGTGTGTGCAGACTAAACTCTTTTATAACAATAACCAGGGCAGAACTTGTAGACTGAATGCCTTGTAGGGTATATCCATTGCATGTTTGCATCCAGGCACTGCATGTCAGACAGGGGCTTGAATTAGTTTATCTGAAGAAAGTAGAGTAATAATTCTTTCTTCTGGGACTGCGATGGAGGCAGCTGGACAACTTGCACAAGGTCACCCATGATCTGCGAGCTCTGACCTGACCCATACCATGGGACTGCACACTGTGTGTCCGAGCTACTTTGGTCTGTCTTGGGAATTCCACATTATGTTTTTTCCCCAGACAATTCTGAACAGGGCCTGAGCTTCTTGGCTCTATATGTCCCTGAGTAGTTTCTGAAGCATAACTGGGTCTATGAGTGAGAGAAGTCTTTTCTGCCTTTCTTCCCTACAGTGATAGTTAATGTTTTTGATTTGCAAGGTTTAATCCTCAGGGAAGCCTTGAGGGGACCCTTTTCTGGGTACTCTGAGGCTGGCCTTTGCTCCTAGGTGCTGGTGCAGGGACCTGGCTGGGAGAGCAGACGAAGGCAGCTTATTGGCTGTGTACATCCAAGGAGGGGTGGCCATCGTTCTGGCTTTCTCCTGAGCAGCATCTCCATGGAGCTGGCCCTGATCTCGGATCAGAACACCCAGGAAAAAGCATATGAACAGAAACAGAGCCCTGCTTGAAGGCTTGTAACTGCTTATGGTAGCTAATGGCAAATCCTGCCTAGGTATTGTATAAAGATCCTGGTGCTGTTTTCAAGACCTAGAGTCTGAACCCCAGCCTTACAGCAAAAACTTGGCCATTGGAACAAAGAAAAATGTGGATGGAGGAGTGTAAAGGAAATCCCCTGGGCTTCACACTTGGGGAAGGGTTGTTTTCTGAAACGTACAGGCAGTCTTGTTTTGAGAATGATTAAATAAAAGTTCCTTGTGTTCTATGGAAATGTAGTTAAGGGTCAGACTTGATAGGAATTGGTTGGCCGAGTTGATGAACCATCATCGTCATGGTTCAAAATTCTCTACAAACTTTCCTCAAATTAATTCCCTGCAGTTTCACCACCAAAGGGGTTGGAAGCTTCCAGTGGCCTGGTCTTATGGTCTGTTCCTTAAACATTATCAAAGAAACACAGTCAAAACTTGATTAAAATTTTTTTTCCCCATTTGGCTCTACTGGTTCTTTCCTTGGGCTCAACCAGAGACCAGCAGTGATGGAGATGGAGATTAGTGGTGATCAATCTAATTTAATGCTTGATACATTTCCAGTTGGATACAAATGGACTGTTGTTAATCTAGTTTTCAACCATGCTTGTGTTGTGAGTGCAAGTTAAAAATCTCTTTATATCCCTCTTACCAGATGGCCTTATAGCTAAAAGTATCAGAGTGGGAGGAAGGAGATCTGACGTTACCTTGTAGCTCTGCTACAGCTTCTCTGTCTCCTCCTGGCATGGCTCTGCAATGAATTCTCCCCAGTGCAGTGACTTCAAAACCTCTTTTTCCCCACGTTTCTTTTGGAATAAGGGGAGCACACACAGTTACCAGAGCTCTGCTCATGTGGAGTAACTCAGCTCTGTCCCAAAGCACAGAGCTGATGTGGTGTAACCACAAAGCAGCTATTGGGCTCCCTCAAAAGAGGGCTTCCTTGCTTAAGTTGTACTTAGCAATAAGGGAGATCAAGTAATTTGTGTGCATAGACCTTGTCTGTAGGCATAGCTGTAGTGGCAGCATGGTACTCCAGTGATGTAACCCAGAGAAGTGTCACTTTAATAGCTGAGGTTCCTAATACTGGCTGCAGTACAATGTATGGGCATGTGGGAGAAAGAAACAAGGTCCTTAAATTAAAATGCAGTTTCTCTGGGGAAAGCTATGCTAGGAGCACAAGCTCACAATCCCTCTGCATCCTGGAAGTGAACATTTCTCAGCTTTCATGGATGCTGGCACCTGAGGGAAACGGCCACATCGGAGCACCGACTGCAAGTAGGGTTTGTACATCTGGTGGTGTTTTGCTCTGCTTTCAGGGCCTCTCTTGGACCTGGAGTGCTTGTCTGCTGTCATGGTTTCCAGCTGGGATAGAGGTAACGTTCACAAGGAGCTGGGAGGGGACACAGCCAGGACAGGTGACCCAAACTAGTCATGGTCAGTATGTATGGGGGGAGCTGGCTGGGGAGGAGGAGCTGCTGTTTTCCTCTTCCTTTGCTGCTCTAGTAAACTGTCCTTGTCCTGACCTGTGAGTTTTACCTTTTTCTTCTGATTCTCCTCCCCATCCCATGGGGTCCAGAGAGGGGCTAAACCATGACATTTACTTACACAGCTCCTGTAAGTCCTGTGGGTATTCTGACAGGCCAGATGATGTGTCTGTTTCTGGTGACTTTTCAGCCATTGAAATACTCAAATGATAGGGTTTCATTAAACCCACCAAAGGAAAATGCACTTTAATCATTGGTGGCTGAATGGTTTTGGTGTCTTTTTTGTCCCATCTGTTTTCCTGTCAAGTTAGTTTGGGAAGTTTCAGTTCATGTGACAATTAGCAGCACCAAATCAAAGACAAGAGCTGCTCCCCAGCGTTGCCTCCTGCCAGACTCAGACACATCTTGGCAATTGGTGGCTTGGCTCTGCCCTTCATGCAGCTCTCCCAGCAGCATAACCTGTTGTGATGCCACAGGCTTCATCAGGAGCACAGGCCATTGTGTGTGCTCTGCTCCCTCTACCAGCCTGTCCTGCAACAGCAAGCTTGAGCTGAGGGGTTGGGCTGTCCTTCAGCAAGCTGGCACTGCCTTACCCCGTGGTTGTGGGACCTGCTTTGGGAAGCAAACCAGGACTTTGGGGAAAAGTTGGGAAAGCTCAGCTGTGGTGGGATCTGGAGCAGAGAAAAATATGTTTTCAAGAGGTTGGACAGAAAAGCCATGACTTATTTTTCTCTGCCAATTTTCAAGTTTAGCTGATAAACAGTATCCTGATGGGAGCCTTACAAATAGGTTTGGGTTAGGATTGGACTCTTCTTTGCATTGAGGGAAATTCCTAGGGACTGTGGCTGTTCTGTTCTAGATACTCTGTGCCCTGACTGCAGCATACAAAGTGCAGATGGCAGCGATAGCTAGGCACTTCTGACACAGGGAAGTGTCCTGGAGGAAAATTTGATGCTTCCAAGATGTGCTGCTCGCAGGGATAGGGTAAAGGCAGAGCCAAGCCCTGCAGGTGGAGCGTGGGGAAGCCCAGTGTGTGCTGTACTAAGGAAGGCAACCCCTTTAGGGGTGTTTGGTTTGTCCTGGGCCACCATGTCAGGGTGTCTGCAAAAGGGGACCTGATGTGCAGAAAGCATGTAACAGGACATAGCAATGTCCTTGTACTGGAACTTGTGGTACCCTAAATATGGAGCCAGCTGGCACAGGAGCAGAAGGGAGGCTGGAGAGTAGTGGCATGCACATTTCTTTGAGAAGAAATGGCCATCAAATGCCAAGGGATAAGATGTGTGGGACTAGCAGGTGTGCAGGGGACAGGGAGACCTCTAGTCGTAAGGGGGGGTTTGTTCTTCTGTGTTTGGTTCTGCATCTGATAGCACCTACCTGTAGGTTGCAGTGCTAGTAGGTGGATTTATTTTTCAGTACCTATATTCTCAGACAAAGCAAGGGTTAACATCTCTGACAATCAGGATGCCATCGACTTCTGTGCCTCACTGACTGTGCAATTAACTGTGCAAAACTAATTAAAATGCAAAGAGTGAAGGTGGTATAGTACAGGTGAGGAAATGCTGATGTGTGCCACTAGTAAGGGTGGACATAAGATTTTCTTGATTCTCTTTCCTCTTTGCTTTTATTTGCTTTCTGTATTTCCATGGCAATCAACCAGAAATGAGGTATTGAAAGGATGCTTCACTTAGAACTTCTTTTTTCCAGCCTTTCGTGTGGAAGTCCCTGGAATTTGTTCACAGCACTGCAGGTGATGGATTAAGTCTCTAGAATGTATAAACTACACTTATAAAAAATTATCTTCCCTGAGGAAATGAGACTAATTCAGTTTCTTTGAGTTTTAAGACTTAACTGAATGCACAAGCCCAGGTGTATTCATTATTTTTGAAAAACCCTTTTAATCTTCAGAAGGCAGCATGTTCAGTAATTGCTGTTTGATGCAAAAAATATTCCTGCTTCTCCCTCATTAAAACTTACCTTTCCCATTTGCAAAAACCCGTGGCTGTAATCCCAGCTCTCACCTGAATGTGTCTCTTGCAGAATAAATGGCAGGGCAGAGGAGTGGCCTGGGGCAGCCCCTCACCTTGTGGGGCTCACACAAGGTTGAGTGTGGTGCCCTGGGTGCTGCAGTGGCACCCAGGGGTGTGGGTGGTCTCAGGGGATGGTTAAAAATGACGAAAAGCAGCAAAATGACTGCAAGGATAAGTTAGTATCTTCAAGATCCATCTAGTAAGGATCTTGAAGTTAGTAGATAGAGGCTGTCAGCGCACCTCCTATGCATGTTTGGTGGTTTGGGCTGGAAGCTGTTCACCTTGTAGATTCTGGGGTGCTCCTTTGATGAATTAGGTGGGAGGGCTGACTCCTGGAGACAGAATCACAAGGTTGGAAAAGACCTTTAAGATCATCAAGTCCAACCATTCTCATCCTAAACTAAACCATATCCCTAAGTACCTCATCTACCCTTTTTTTGAACACATCCAGGGAAGGTGACTCAGCCCCTCCCTGGGCAGCCTGTTCCAGGCCCTGACAACTCTTTCAGTAAAAAATTTTTTCCTAACATCCAATCTAAACCTGCCCTGGCACAGCTTCATGCCATTCCCCCTTGTCCTGTCACGTGGCTGAAGAGACCATCACCTATCTCTCTATAACCTCCCTTCAGGTAGTTGTAGGTGGTGATAAGGTCTCCCCTCAGCCTCCTCTTGTCCAGGCTAAACAGCCCCAGCTCCCTCAGCCACTCCTCATAGGATTTGCCCTCCAGCCCCTTCCCCAGCCTGGTTGCCCTTCTCTGGACTCGCTCCAGGACCTCCATGTCCTTCTTGTGGTGAGGAGCCCAGAACTGGACCCAGCACTCGAGGTGTGGCCTCACTAGTGCCCAGTACAGGGGCACAATCACCTCCCCAGACCTACTGGCCACACTGGTTTTGATACAAGCCAAGATGCCATTGGCCTTCTTGGCCGCCTGGGCACACTACTGACTCATATTCAGTCTGCAGTCACCCAACACCCCCAGGTCCTTCTCTGCCTGACAGCTCTCCAGCCAGTCTCCCCAAGGTCAGCTCTGAAGCCAGCTCTTCCTGAGGCCTTGCAAAATTTTGTCTTCATACCCAGCTTACCAAAACTGCCAGATGGGCATGAGAACCATGTAGGGCTGTTCCCCTTGTTTCGGAAGCCACTGCCAAGGTCCTGGATGTGTAAATCACTTCTACGCATTTCTAAAGGTGTTGAAATGACGTGGGGCTTGTCTCCATCTGGGCTGCAGTGCCTGTCTGTGTACCAGCACTGTGGAAAAAAATAACCTCCTTTTAATGCTGAAAATGGAACTTTATTGGAATAAAAAGTTGTCACAGAAGTTACTCTTCCTCCTGCAGCTTCCCTCGCTCCTCTGCTGCGTGACTGGAGTGAGTCACGGGAGCTTCCCAAGTAGCTTAAGCAGGAGAGTCTGTGTGATGACATCTGATTATTTAAAAAAAAACCCCAAAATTTTTCTCCTGCTGATTTTCAGCAGGCAGAATGAAGGGTTTGTTTTGACATGGGGAAGATGTGTCAGGCACAGGTGGGGGGGCTTGTTTGCCCTCTAACATTTCTCACTGCATAGCAAATGCTGGTTTTTTCCTGGGAGATGGTTCATGCCATCTGTTTTTTTGTGAGAATTGCTTGAGCTACAGAGGAGAATTGCCTTGAGCAGTTTTTATTCCAAAGGCAACTGGATCAGGCAGTAGAAATGTGGGTTCCTGAACTTCTTTGGAGTGTAAGTGTATTCAGGATCAACTGTGCTTAGTCCAGTAGCAGTGTGTGAATTTGTGTCAAGTCAGCTGAAACCCTTGTTCTATTGTACAACAAGACATGTAAACAAAACAGATGACTTGATCTTGCTGTCTCCTTCTCCAAAATGATTGCTTGCAAAAACCACCAAAAGACCCAACCAACTGACAATTATCATTGCCAGAGGATCGTGTAATAATAATAGTGTGAGCTACCCTAGTCCATTTGTATTGAGTAGTTTATTGAATTTGTGGTAGACCTGTTGGGTAGACTCTTGGTGTAAAACAGGCCTGGTTCACTTTAGCTCATGGGGATAGAGCTGCAGCAAGCCACTTAAAGTTGCCTTTTAGCCCTATCTTCTTTTAGGGCTGCCTTTTAGCCCTATCTTCTTTTAGGGCTGCCTTTTAGCCCTATCTTCTTTTAGGGCTGCCTTTTAGCCCTATCTTCTTTTAGGGCTGCCTTTTAGCCCTATCTTCTTTTAGGGCTGCCTTTTAGCCCTATCTTCTTTTAGGGCTGCCTTTTAGCCCTATCTTCTTTTAGGGCTGCCTTTTAGCCCTATCTTCCAGCACCTGGACAGGAGGACAGAGGCTTCTGAGTGGGATGCGCTCGAGGAGAGGCTGGCACGAGCTGTCTGTGCAGAGACCTGGGAGCCTTGTCTGCCCATCCTTTCTGGCTTGCAGTGAGTTACGTTTGTAGGAAAGAATCTGCTTTTCCTCCAGGCTCAGGTGAGTTCTGCTGGAGGAAGTCCATGCTTCCAGGCAAGTCAGTCGGTGGTGCTTGTCCTCTGGATGAAGGCCTTGATACAGGCTGTTTCTGGGATGTTCTGTTATCTTTCCTAAAGTAACAATTGCAGTGGTAATGGTGCTGTGTCTGCGTGTGGGTTTTTCTCAAGTGCCCCTAAACACAGGTTGCTTTAGGATGTTTTGTACGTATGAGCTTGTTCTTAATGTTTGTAATCTATGAGTGAAGAAACACCTAATGCAGCAAATATTCTGTCACTGTGAGAGTTCAGAGCCATGTAATGAGAATGCTGAGAATGAAGCAACCATAAATTCTGTTAACCCACGATCAGTATTATTTTAAATATTATTTTAAAATAAAAATGTACCATATTATTCGTATTAATTTTATCATATGTGCCTTGATTTGGTGCTCCTCTATCTTCTCAGCAGCAAGTTGTTACATTTTATTGTTTAGGATAGAAGAGAATAATGAAATCAAACATCCCTGTTCATAAATAACTGGATTGTATCATAAGGCTCTCAGCAGTAACTTGTTTTATGGCTAACCTTACTGCAAGTTGCTGTTTCAAATGGTGGAATGAATTACAGCAGCGCAGGAACAAAGCGTGCTGAGGATGGAAAAAACCCCATGGCATGTAAAATGCTTCTTGGAATTAGCTTATTGACATTGTGTCATCTCTTGATGAAATAAAAATTATATGTATACATAAAAAAATAATTAAGGCATGCAGGTTATTGTGAAATCTGGTGTATTGGCACTCATTTGTTAAGCAGCTGAAAGGGTCTGGAGAGTTAAAAAAAAGATAGTTTATAGAGATGAACTTTAATAAAGTCTCGGTCTTTGCTGAGATTTCCCATGTGAATAGTAGCTGAATGAGAATTTACCACCTGATTTTTGGTTTTTTTTTGTTCTTCACCTGAAAAAAATTATCTGTAACATTGAGAGGGTTCTCTATGCTGAGAAGGTTTCTTCCAGGCTTTTCCTGCATTTAAAATTTCTGAATGGATGATTCATGGAAATGGTATCAGTAACTCCAGCATCAACCTCATTCCCTTTGAATCTCTTTTTCCCATCCAGTGCCCAACACCCTGGACAGGGATTGGCTCCCTGAATGGGCTGTGTGCTTCCTGGGGCTTCTCCCATGGTCACGGTGCAGAGTAGATTTGATGATCTGAGCATGACCCCAATTTCCTCCCGCAGATTTAGTATCTCCAGCCTCTGACTTGGAGACCTGACTGCCCTGGCAGGGGTTTTTCTGTGTTGCAGCACTAGCACGTGCTTTTGGATGGGTGCTGTACCCAGCACAATTACCTGCTCTCCCTGGTGAGTGTGAACTCTCAGGTTAATGGCAAACGTTTTACGTGAGCTCAGCTGTTTTCCTACGTGTATCCCCTGAGGGCTTGCAAATTACTGCTCTCTGATGGATTCCAACATGTTGTACCACATCCAGGCTGACATTTTGATTATGTATTATTTGCATTGTTGAAGAAATTAACATTTGAAGCAGTGGAAGCTTTTCAGGATATTTTTCCCGAAATAACAATTTTGTCTTTTGAGCACCAGCCAGATTCTCCATATGGCTAAAATGTACTAGAACAGAAAGACAATTAGCATGGCTTAATAAACTTCATGCATGGTTTGCTATTGCAATATTAGAAAGAAAACAAATATAGCCACTAGTTCTCCTTGGAATAACTCTGTTAAATTGCTACTGTTTGAAATGAGCTTTTTTATGGCTTAGGGCTGATATAATTTGCATTGTGATAGGTAAAGCACCCTTCTGTATGTTTAATGCCTTTGGATTTGATACAGGCCTGCTTGGGTATTGCATAAATCTTCCCTGGTGAGACAGGAAAGGCAGTATGTTGAGTTTTGGTATGGAGTAGAAAGCAGTGGATCTGGGGGACATTGGGGCTCTATTCCGGACTGTACTATACAGCACAAGTTTTTTCCATGGCTGTTTTTATCCTGCTTTCAGTGTCCATTTGCTTTCCTCAGTTAAATGCTATGCTTTGAGAGCCAGGCATGGCTGGCCACAAAGACTGACTTTCACTGTATTTCACCATGCTGTGCAGTGCCCATAGGTACATTTCTGTTGATGCATTTGATTTGTCAGCAGAGGATATTGCTGAGCATGCTGCTAATTGCTTCTGTTTTGGCACCTGAATTTGGTACACAGAGCACTGAGGGGGCAAAGAAAACCCATTCCTGATGTGTCTGAATTGTGTGACTGGAATGGCTTCTGCACAGTGAAGTCTCATGCTTAAATGCTTATGAAAGCTTGTATTTTGGTTTTGGGCATGCATGGTTTGGAGATGGACAGCTCTGTGTGTGCACATGTGATTTGCAGAGCTCAGCATATCATGCTGTGTCATGGCTGTGGTTGTACTGTGAGAGCCACTGATAAACTGTGCTCTTGGACATCAGTGACTGCCTGGGCATGGCCTGCCCACGGCGACTATTCAGGTCACCCTTCAGTAGGAAAACCTGCTCTGCCCACTGCATTTGGCTTCTTGTACAGTCCTGAGTGTGGAGTTGGAGTGGCACCTAACAGAGTCCCACCACAGAGCTGCCAGTGCCAGGTCTGGCGCTTGCAAACCACTGCTTAGCATTTGGCACTGAAGGAGGCTGAGCCTGGGCTTGTTTCCCCTCAAGGAACAGCAAATTGGTCAGTTCCCAAGCTGACATACTGAGCTTGGCCAAAAGTGGGACTGGGGAATATCCAGAAATTCTTGTTTGAAATCCCCTGGTCCACAGGAGGTTATAACGTTGCCTTGTTTAACAGATCTCTGTTGCACTGTGCAGATGTCGCCTTGTCACTGATGCAGCCTGTCTTGCAAGCTTTCATGAATGAGAGTGCCTATGAAACATGTTTTTTACAGGGTGCTGATTTGGAAGCACTTCATGTTTTAATTAACTGTTAAGGGTTATGGCCAGAACGGTTTGCACAGCTATTCTGTAGTCTGATCTGAATCGCTCAGGATTCAGAACACATCTGTCCTAGTGCCTTCAGAGCACATGAGTGAGTTCAGATTACTGATGTGTGCAGGATGAATGTTTCTACTACCCCATCATCATTACCATCATCACTTTACTCCTCACTGGTGGAGAGACAGCATGGCTGTAATTAGTATTGATTGTGCAGGATGGCAGGCATAATCGGGAAGGTGTTGCATGGGAGGGTAGGCTGAGTTCCCTGCTGAAGTCTCTTATACTATTGCTGCTGACAGTCTGTGGGTGCACTACTGTTTGGGGGGGAACACAAAAAGAAATGGGGAAGGTGCTGCTAGAAAGCAGTCTTCCCTGGGAACACCTTTTCCTAGCACACTCGGCTTAGGAGTTCACAGTTCAGCTCTGGCAGGATGCAAGTCTCTGGGCTGCCACCCATGCCAGAGGCTCAGGAGGAGTGTTTCTCTGCTGAATTCTGTTCTATAAAGAAAAACATACCCCAGATTGGCATGTGTATGTGGAAGAAACCAAAAAACACCTGAGTAAATACCAAAGTAGGTTTGTAAGGCTTCTTACCTCACCATGATTGATGCCTCTCCCAGGCTGGTTTTCTTGGGTAGAAGATCCACACCTGTTACACGCTGTGTGTGCTCACACCCCTTACCTCGTGAAATGTCTCATAGCTTTTCCCTGAAACACTTGTTCTCCACTGTTTCATGCTGGATTTTGTGGATTCTCTCCTGCTGCCAGTGTGGATTCTGAGAAGAAACAAGAGGGAAATACTGTTCTTCTGCACCACACTGTAGCAAGCGGGCACAGCAGGTCTACAACATCTGTGCTTAACTGTTGACCCTGCTCTCTTGACAATACTGCTTTGGCACCAAAGAAGGGTGTGTTTGACTTGTGGACAAACCTGGAGAGACTTCAGTGCTCTTAAGCTCTTTGTCTTGGGTCTCAGCTTTGGTGGATCCTTCAGTGCTCACAGAATCACAGAATTGTAGGGGTTGGAAGGGATCTCCAGAGGTCAAGTCCAACCCCCCTGCCAAAGCAGGGTCCCTAGGACAGGTCACACAGGTCAGTGTCCAGATAGGTCCCAAATCTCCAGAGAAGGAGACTCCACACCCCCCTGGGCAGCCTGTCCTAGGGCTCCCTCACCCTCACTGTGAAAAAGTTCTTCCACATCTTGGTGTGGAACTTCCTGTGCTCCAACTTGAAGCCATTGCCCCTCGTCCTGTCCCCACAAACCACTGAAAATGGGCTGGCCATTTCCCTTTGTGTCCCACACTTGAGATATTTATAAACATTAATCAGATCCCCTCTTAGCCTTCTTTTCTCAAGGCTGAACAGCCCCTGTTCTTTCAGATGTTGTGGGGAAACCCTTTTGCATGACACCAGAGAGGGAAGGGGAGGCAGAGCTGGGTGTGCAAGGGCCCCAACCAGTGAAGCTGGTGGTGAGAGCAGCACACCACTGCAGTCCTTGAATAGTGCTGGGGTGAAACCCGTGTTGGCTGCCTTGGCATCATTCTGCAGAAGCTGTGGCATTGAATCTGCACCAATGCCCATCCGATCATGCTTTGTTTTGTATTGACTGCCTCCGCAAGGCACAAAGCGGCTCTATTGAAGGTAGCCAAGATGAATGGCATGCCTGAGCACAGCACATAAATAACTGTACGGGAAGCTTAGTGCTCCCATGCCAGTGTATATAAATATTCATATTATTCTATGAATCTGTCATTATCTGCAAGTGCTTCATCGTTCAAACTTTACTCCTGCCAAAAGTCCGCACTCATGGAAGCACTCTCACTGAAGGCAATCAGATGATTGACATGACCAAAGGGCTGTGGGAGCTCTTGTAACTGCCTGATTTACAGCAGGATTTCATTTGTAACTTCTGCACACAGGGAAACAAAACCCAAACACAAATTGCCTCAGCTGTTTTGGAGAGACTTTCCCTCTGTAGGGCTCTTACTTCATGAGGACTGAATGAAACCACAGAGCTTTCCCCAGCTGCTCACTGTCTGTGTCCGCTTATTATTATCAGGATATTAGCGAGGTAATTGTCGGGGCTGAATTGGTCCCTGTCTTGGGAGCTGCTGCTTGCAGAGTCTCAGCCCGGTCTGCTGGTGTGGATCATAGCCCCGGGGGAGTGGCTCCCCTGTTATGTGCTATTGCAACTGTTAGTGCAGGGCAAGTAACTGGAAAGGTGATGGGAGAGCAAAACATGCCCTGAACTCCTACATCTCTGGAGCATTTAGATGCTCGAGGATATAAAAGCTTTTATCACTAAGGTTTTCGTATGTTGTATGGGACCCAATTCTTTGCAGTTAGATCTAAGCACCTGAGGGCAGAAAATGAAGATTTTATTTTTTTAATGAAAATGCTTTCTTTCCTCTTTACCAATGCTGCCATTCCCCTATTGTCAGCCAGTGTTCCTGGTGCTGCCCATGGACTGCAGCAGCTATGCAGATCTGGCTTGGCAGAGCGTTGCCCTTCACAGTGCAGGGCTGCTGCACTGGTCTGTGCAGTGTCATCCCATCGGGGGCCATGCATAGATTTGCTAGAGGTAACGCAGCTTCCTCCTAAAACCTTCCTCCTGCAGTGGAAGCAGCGATGGTGTGGCATCAGTCTTGCAGTAACTCTGTTGAATTTAGATTCCAATCTTGCAAAATAGGGTAACAAGATTAACTGTACAGGGGTGTGCAAAGTGTAATCATCTCCTTGCACGCTGGGAGCTGTGTGTGGTACCAGCTGTGCTGCTCACATGCTGCTGTGGCCATACTGCTGCCAGCAGTCCTGTGCCATGTGCAGCACCAACTACAGTGGCTCAGCTGCTGGCCTGCTGGGGCAGCCGCAGCCCCGCTGCACTGGGGTACGAGCACTTCGTTAGTCCCCAGGTAAATGAGGTGCTCCTTGAAAAAGCAAATCCTTGCAACGTCTGTGGTAGAAAGTAGAATAGATCTCACCAGACTTTCATCTTGAACCTCTAAATAGCTACTCTGCACACTTTCTCTGGTAAATTACCTATGCTGGTGACGCAAGCTTAGTGCAAGCCTGTATTCAGACCTAATCAAGAGTCTGCTCCCTGCAGAGGTGTGAGCAGCCTCCCCTTTCAGTGGGCAGCATCATCTGCCTTCCCTCCTCTGTCTGCCAGGGCCTTCTCCAGCCACCAGCTCAGGAACGCCCTTAAGGCCACCCAAGCTGGCAGTGCCTGAAGCTGCTATAGCCTCCCCGCAGTGCTCCTGGCATGGTCTGGGGTTGCCATCCTGCAGAGCCAGGAGCTTGTGCCATGTGCAGATTGCACCCAGCCTCGTTGGCCTTGGGAGCTGGCCAGGAGCATGTGGTGGTGCTTGGGACTGGCAGCTCAGGCTCCTGCTTTATCTCCCTGACATCAGCCTGTCTGGGGGCTCTTGTTTTGGATGAGACACTTTGCTTGCCTTGGTGAGGCCGCTTCTTGTGGGAGAGCTCAGCAACTCTGGAGCAGCTGCAACTCTGGAGCAGCTGCAGCTCCTGTTCTTGCCTTGGCTCGTATGCACTGGTGGGAGCTGCTTTGGCTCAGCACTGGGGTATTGCAGGCCACTGGAAGCTGCTGTTTCAAAGTCTGTATTTTGTGCTTGGTGCCCTTGCCCATTGCATTTAAGGTAACTATGGCCAGCCAGCTTCTTTCAGCTCTGTGAGGTAAAAATACCAGGTGTCTTTGGGCATCTGCTGTACTAAGCTCCTAATGCTCACAGTGTTAAACTGGATGGTCTTACCTTCCATGGCAGGTTTAGAGAGTCCTGATGCTCACAGCAAGCTACCTAGGGAAAAGCAAACAGAAAATGAGGAAACATCCATTCCAACCAACTTATCTCTATATTAGTTTTTTATCCAGGAAGATGAATATTACTGGATTTCTTTTGCCCCTTTGGAGTCCTGATTCCTGCTTTTATTGACCATGGACAGTGACTAATGAGATTGGTTTGTTTTTTGCAACAGGAAAAATGCTAACCATGACAAACCTAAGCTTTTCTCTGAGACAATTAAATTCCCACCTTGCAAAAATGGATTGGCATTTGTCTGTGGTTTCCACAAAACTCTTTCCCCCCACCTTCCCCACAAGATTTTTAAGTGGCTATCATCAGTGCTGGAACGTGGAAAGTTGAGTCAGCCTCTTCTTGAGCTGCAAGAGCTTTCAGACTCTTAGGAGACTTTTGGAGAAGACAAACTGCTTGTGTGAAGGAGGTTTGGAGGAAAGTGAACATCCTTCTTGTGTTCCTAGGGGAAAGCTGAGACCTTTCCAGAGCTGCAGGGGAGAGGGAGTCCCTAGTCATCTGACCCACCAGTTGTGGTAGGACTGTTGTGTCCTGGCTCTGTGAGGAGGTGGTTGTGTTTTCAGTGCTCTGGGGAAACTCAGGAGCCTCAAAGGATTGGTTAATCTTATTAACCCTTTTCTGGGTGTCCTCAGCTAAGTCCTGCCTTGTCTTGCTGCGATGTGGAGGAGAAACTACTCAACACAGTCAGCCTTTTGTCTTTTCTTTGTAGGGCCTGAACCCTGTCAATGTGTGACTTTGAGGAAGCACCTTACGACTGTGACTGTCAGGCCAGGCTACGTGGTGACCCCACTGGGATACACGGGCTCTGGACATGGCCTGGCCAGGAGACCATGATGGCAGCACTTCTTAGAGTACATGTACCATGGCTAGGAAAGGGCAGGGAGAGCAGGAAATACAGCTTAGGGGAGAGAAAACCAAGTTTACAGAGCAAGTGAGAGAGCCAGCTCCTGGTGCCCACTGCTTGCACCCAGCCTACCAAGGTGGGGGCATGCAGAGGTAGAGTACAAGTGCACTTGACCACAACAAAAATCTCACTTTGATATATCAGCAGATTATAATAGCTGTGGGCCTTAAATATGCATTTAATCAAAGTGCATGAGAAATATCATTGTTATTGGTTACTGGGTGAGCAGGACAGATGGCTCTTACACTCTGCAGCTTTAGGTTCCAGTGCATTTTGTTCTTTTGGAAGACAGTGCAATGCACTGGACTGCAAAATGGGTTATTTGCTTGCAAAATGTCTTTTTGCTATCAAAATTGATTCTGATCATGAATACAACTGCTCAGTGCTCTTGACGCCCTTGTTTTGTTTGTATTTCCATATTCTCTTTTACATTCTCTTCCCTGGCAAAGAAACCAAGCTCACTAGACCTTTGAAACAGCAGAGGCTGTAGAGCTTCTGCAGTTAAGAGCTGCAGAAGAAAGGTTTGAATGTTCCAGCAAGTGGCTTCTTCAGTTGTGGATGATGGATGCCGAGACTGTGGGCAGTGATGTCCCCCTGAGCCTTCCATACCTGGTGAGGGGGCAAGGACCAGATGTTTTGATCTCTTGTAGAAGATTGCTATCTCCTGCTGGCATCAGTGCTTGTCTAGACCTCTGCCTGCATGCTTGGGTATGGCATTTTGAACAGGACCTTGTCCAGCCATGTTTGTAACTACAGGAGTGGGTGTTGTCCATTTGCTGAGCTGTAGCAGCTGACCATCTGTGTGCTCCTAGCTGACAGCACATACTCTTGGTTGAGTTTGTGTAAACCTTGAGTGGTAAACAGAGACACTGCAATAAATACAGGCTGATACCAGAAAGAGAAGGGACCAGCCCTTTCCCATATGGCTTTCACAGTCACATGCCTCATCTGTACTGTTTCTACGCCTTCTCGTGCTTAAATACTGGTGTTGAGTGTAGAAGAATGCTGATGCCAATTACAACTCCCATTGGAGAGAAAGGGTGTTGGCGGTTTTCCCTAAAGTATCGTTCTCTCTGTTTTCATGGTTGTGTAAGGCTGCTAATTTCCCCATGATGAATCATTTAAAGCGTTTATAGAGGTAAGACAGGGATTTCATGCCCTAAATATAGCCCCATGTCAGCCCACATGGGACAGCCACAGGAGCTGGCTGCTGAGCTAGTAAATACAACCCGGAGCTGGTTCCCGCTTCTGACCTGATGGGGTTTGCAGAGGGGGAAACGGTGAGCTACAGGCACGTGTGGACTAGGACCACAAGGCCTGAGATCACAGCATGGCAAAATAAATCACAAGTGCAGATGAATGTGGGCTGCAAAAGAGCACATGACTGAGAAATGGGCAGAGAAGGTTGCTGGTTCACAGCTGCTTTTTGCTGGGTGCTTTTGTAAAGCAGCTGTGGCAGCGCTGGTCTGGCCGTGGTGAGACAGCTGGTTCAGTTCTGCTGACCTGTTATGATGTTCCAGGTGGTTTATGGCTCCCTTTCATGATTGCTAAACTTCCTGATCTGGCTTTCACGCTGTTGTGCTTTCTGCAGATGTTCTTCCATCTCTGCTGTGAGCATGTCACCCATCAGGAGGGAGTTGGGAGTTGCTGGATCCCTCTGTGCCTCTTCCACAGGCTCACTTTGCAGAATCCACTTGGACCAGTGGGTCCAGAGAGTCCCTGTCTGTCTGTGGTGCTTCTGGCAGCCATGTGTGGACAGGCAGCTGGGAGCTTCAGGAAGAGCAGTCCCAAACCCTTCCTGTTGCAGCAAAGTTCCTGGGCTCCAAAAGCAGGTTCAGCCTGTGCCCTGAGCTTTGTGCTGCTTGGATGGGTGCTGGGCAGCATCCCTGGGCATCTCAGTTGCTTCCCAAGTGTGCTACTAGTTAAAGCTCTAGTTAAGATAATAATAACTATGGGGGAGGGTTTACAAAAATCAAACCCAACCTATGGAAGTAGTGTGAATCTAAGATGCTTGCATGGTGGTTGAACATGGGACACTTTCTCCTCAATTGATATGCAAATTCCACTTGGCTAATTGGCTTTCTCAGCTGTCTGCAAAGAGTCCATGTATAATTTATAAAGGACTGGATATGTCTGCCCTGAGAACATAGTAGCTAATAACATTGAATATTCATGAATTCTACCAGCTGATAGGGAGGTAGGACCATAAGTAGCTTTGACACATTGGAGTGAACCACCACAGTCATTTTTATTTGAGCTAAAATACTCCGTGGCACTTTGGGTCTTCAGAAAACATTTAGTTTTCTTTTAATCCAGAACATTTAAAGACTGTTTGGATACCAGCTTGAAGTGGCCTGTAACAATTAAAAGACATACTGTGGGTGTGTGGTGGGTGCCCTAGACACAGATATATCTCACCAAGGCGTAAAACATTACAGATTTTCCTGGCAGAGCTGGGTATATCTGGATCTTCCCTCATCAGGTTTGCAGCTCCATTTTATTGAAGCATAATAGAAAATGGATGGTTTGGGAGGAATAAACAAAGTGGGTTACTGAAATGGTTTCAATTATGCAGAATAACATTTACTTAAAGTTGAGGTCTTAAGTTCTGGTGTGTAGAATTGATGTTGAAAAGATGTGAAGTTGCAAGCATGTTAGTTAGAAACAAACTCAATGTTTTTAGGCTGCGGGTTTGGAAAACTCGGATGTTTGACTCTACACTATTGATTATACTTAATTTTTAAATTAAAATCCAGAAGTTGGAGGGAGTAACACCAGCTGGTCTGTAACTACAGTGAATGCTGTAACACTAACAAGACTGTTAGGTTTTGAGACTAAATTTTGGAGCACCTGCAACTTCATGAGGACTAATGGCTACTCCTTAACCTCAGTCTTTGGCCAGCACAACAACTCTTTCTGCATCTGCTGAAGTTGATAAGGAAATATTTGATGCAGCTCATGAGAAGCTAGATCCAGTACAGACCACAGATGGAGCAGCCAACAAAGAGGGGAATGGAAATGTGAGAACAGCAGAGACCACGTTTATCGCTAGAAAATCAGCAGTATTTCAGAAAGTGAGGGCTTTCTGTATAGCCAGACTTTATTTATATCTGCTCTACCTATAATTAATCTGGTGCCTGGTATGTCAGTGTACTACATTCATGCCATGGATGAGAACCTGGCAATGTTTTTTGCCTTAATTCAGGAATGTGGGAAAGGGAAGATTGATATTTATGTGAGTTTTATAATCCAAAATAGCCTCAGCTGGCTTTCCCTCCATCATCCTTGGCACTTATATTAATTCTGTTGAAAGCAGATTTCTGTCACCTGTGGAGGCAAGCTTTCTGGGGATGGAGTCTCTTCTGGTGGTCCTCTTCTTGATTGACAGCTTTCTCAGCTTTTCACAGTAGTAAAAGGATGGCTATGGCTTATCTCAAATGTAGTTCACCCTATTCCACACTGCTGTAAACTACAGGGAAGAACTGAAGTGGGGAGTGAGGCTCTGCTCTGTGCACCCTGCAGCCAGCACCCTGTTTGTATGGTGCCATGAGTTAATGCAGGTGGCTGCATGAGCTGGTTCTGGAAGAGAAGGTTGAAGCTACTTTGTTAAAGAAAAAACATCAGAGATATTTATATGGCAATAAAACATATTGCACTGCTATTAAAACACACTGCATTTTGAGAGGAGAGCTTTAACAGCCTGCATAGTATAGTGAAGCTGTTCGTTTGATGCGCTTCTGACAAAGCTTGTGACATTTAAACACTGTAAAAGTGGAACTTATCAGGTGGCTGGAGGAATGATCTGAAATTACTTAAGAAAAAGTCTGTTTAATGAATGTCAAGAACCCTTGCAATGCACAGTTCTGCATGATTGCAGTGCACAGGGGGTATCTGACATGAGCAGCTTTGGAGATCTTACTCTTGCGTTTGAATAGTGTGAAATGTCCTCCTGGGCCATCTGCTTCCTCAGAACAGGCTCCCTCTCCTGATCCTGGGTGAGGAGACTTTACCTCAGTCCCATCTGAGCTGAGGTGTTTCATGGCTCAGAATCATAGAATGGTATGAGTTGGAAGGGACACCAAGGATCATAGACCTCCAACCCCCCTGCCACAGGCAGGGCCACCAACCTCAGGCCTGGATCTACACTAGGTTGCCCAGGGCCCCATCCAACCTGGCCTTGAACACTTCCAGGGACGGGGCATCCACCACCTCTCTGGGCAGCCTGTTCCAGCACCTCACCACTCTCTCTGTAAAAAACTTCCCCCTAATATCTAATCTAAACCTTCCTTCCTTTAGTTTTAATCCATTCCCCCTTGTCCTGTCATTGTCTATCCTTTTAAAAAGTTGAATCCCCTCCTGCTTATAAGCTCCCTTCAGGTACTGGAAGGCTGCAATGAGGTCCCCCCGCAGCCTTCTCTTCTCCAGACTGAACAAGCCCAGCTCCCTCAGCCTCTCTTTGCAGGGCAGGTGCTCCAGCCCTCTAATCATCTTTGTGGCCCTCCTCTGAACCCTCTGCAACAGTTCCACATCCTTCTTGTATTGGGGGCCCCAGATCTGGACACAGGACTCCAGATGGGGCCTCACGAGGGCAGAGTAGAGAGGGACAATCACCTACCTGTCCCTGCTGGCCACCCCTCTTCTGATGGAGCCCAGGATACCATTGGCCTTGCGAGCTGCAAGAGCACACTGCTGGCTCATGTTAAGTTTCTCATCCACCAGAATCCCCAAGTCCTTCTCAGCAGGGCTGCTCTCAAGAAGCTCTTCTCCCAGTCTGTATCTGTGTCTGGGATTCTTCCGGCCCAAGTGCAACACCTGACACTTGGCAGTGTTGAACCTCATTAGGTTCACCCGGGCCCATCTCTCCAGCCTGTCAAGATCCCTCTGGATGGCTTCCTTTCCTTCTAGGGTGTCGACCACACCACTCAGCTTGGTGTCATCCACAAACTTGCTGAGGGTGCAGAAGACTGAATGCAGTCTGAAACATGACCAAATATCAGATGAAGGGCACGGAAACCAATAGAGGTCCCTCAGTGACAGAGGAATGAAGTTTCCTGGGACTTAATATGCTGTGTGCATTATGCTGGATTTTATCAGAGGGAGAGAAGCAGGCTTGTGTGAAATAGGATCTGAATCTGAAATTAGTATTGCCAGCTATCCAATTTTCTTTAAAAAGGAGAAAACCCCCTCAAACTGTGTGGAAAACAAGCTAGCAGCAGCCTCCTCTCTGTGCATTAATAGAAAATTATTTGGTATCACTAGCAAGTGCATGCTGTACCCATAAATCCCAGAAGAAAGAGTAAAATGGAAGCCATTAGGAAAAAAAGATGTTAGCTAAGTCAAATCAATCAGTGTTATCAGCTACGACAGCAAGTCTTGTCCTGATGGAGAGTACTGCTCCACAAGTTGATTGGAAAGACAAGATTTGGTGAGGGCTGGGTCTCTTCTATGGGGCATTTTCTAGTGGAGGTGTTACTGCACCTTATGGGCAGCTGTTCTCTGGGTCTCCTTGATGGCAGCAGTAGGCAGTTTTATCTATTCTGTTGCCTCCTGGTGTCTCAGTTACTGGCTTTCAAAAGAGAGAGGACTTTTTCCAAATTCATACTAGCTCTCTTTTTTTTGGACACAGAATATTGCTCTTTTCTGTCTGTTTTTTACCAGTGTCTGAACTGTGAGTAGAGTATGCTGGTGTCTTTGGGAACTGCTTTGATGTCACCAGAGCAGTCTGGTATTTGACATCTGCTTGATGTTTACTAGAAGATTTTGGGGTCAAGCTCAGGCTGTGATGTCCTACATCTCAATAGGTTTAAAAGAAACTTGCAGCATCCTCAGACTTCTTGTATATCTGTGCTTAGCGGGACTACCAGGGCTTTATGAAAGAGCTCTCATATGGTTATTTAAGTGCCCTAAGTGCGTAGCTTGTAGGAGCCTTGGAGGTCTTGATCACAAGCTGTGAGAATCAAAACCTATGTATAGTCTGTCTCCCACAGAGCTTCAGCCTGCTGAGCCGTGGGAAGTGTTGTTCCAGGACCTCGTGCTTGATTGCAAGTGCTGAAATCTGGCTTCAGATGGTGTCTTTGGGCCTGAGCACTTGGTCTAGCCCAAATACATGTGGCTTCCTGTGATTTACCCTAAGCTTGTATATCTAGCTTATCAAAACGTGCCTGCTGTCATTGCATCCCTGAGCTCTGTAACTTTGAGTGTCTTGCAGGGTGGTGTGAGAAGGACTTTAGAAAGTCCCATAGGCTCACAAGCAGTGATGTGCACTTGTAAGTAGGCTGCTACACTGCAAGGCAAGAGCAGCTTGACCTGAAAGCACTTTGAGTGGGCTCAATCAAGCTGAATTCAGGCCTTGGGTGAAGCCCAGGTGAAACACTGAGCGTGTTTCCATGTTGTGTAGTAACAATGCAGTTTCTGTATCTTTTGTTTGCTGAAGATGGAAGCTCCTTATATGCCATGCAGTCAGTGTTTAGAATGAACATAACGTTGCTTGCTTTCATGTGGACATAAGTTCTGAGGATGAGTATGGCTGCAGATTCATTTATACAGGATTTATGCAGCACACAGATTACAAAGAGGCTGAATTATGTAGTTGAGATGACATTTACTTTAAGTTCACTTTTTGCGTCTTTTCTTTCCAGCAGATTAATCTCTTTGTTTTGAACAATAGCCAGTCAGGCCTGTACCAAAAATATCTTCAGTGTGCTGTGGCCAGAGGGTATATGGGAGCATTAGGATGAGCTAGTATTTCTGATAAGATCAGTGAAATGCTCTTTTAGGCTTAGTGGAGTTAAAGCAAAGTGCAGAAATGAAGGGGACAGTTCAGCCAAGCCTGTCTAATGCATTTTGCTATGACTTGAATAGCCCTGCTAAACTCTAAAGCCATTTGGTGGGTCTCTACTTAGATCTTTACTCTGTCAAGGATAACCTGTGCATGGGAAGCCTGGGCACTGGTGATTTGACACCCCACATTCAACACCAGGAGAATTCTGCCCTTTCTGTGTCCCGCTGTATCTCAGTCTTTCATGGGACCTCTTAGCTGGAGCTAGCAGTTAGCCCTGATGGGCTCGGGTATCTGCACCTTGCAGAGGGTAGTGCATCTGTGCTTCTGCATAGCACCAGGGACTGGCACTGTAATGGGGACAGCATGGACAGTAACCAAATCTGACGTCCTAGAACATGGCTCTCAGGCTTCACATTTAGCAAAACACAAACGCATTGTTTACTGTGAGCAAGCTGGTAATCTCTCCTCAGGGAAGTGTTTATGCAAACACTGAGGTTGTCCTGGGCTCTCTGAGACAGTGTGAAAAGCAGATCCATAAACTCCTCCTACAGCTGGAGAGATTCATCATGTATAAGGCTTCAGCTGCAACTTTGCATGATTTAAAAAATAGGGAGTAATGACTAACTGTCAAGTAATTTCCTAGTTTTCAGTTCTCATATGGCCTATGAGATTTCTTTGCCTTTCTCAGTGACATCCAGACTTCCAAGCTCTAACTCTCAAACTTCATGTGAAGATTTTTTCTGACTTTCATTGAAATTATGAAGGATTATTGAGAGACGCTCTTGGAACCAGCAAGATCTTCTCCCATTACTTACTGGCTATTACTTATCTTGTTTATTTCAATGACTTCTACATCCATTTAGGCAAAAGAAAAACAAATACAACTGCTCTCCTAACTTTTCTGAACCAGGATTGAGATTTAAGGTTGCAAAAACAGCATGGGCTCTGGGAAAGAGCAGAATGCTTAAAAATAACAACCACTTAAGTTCAGCCAGAGAATTTGATATTGTATTTGTTAGTGGAGCAGACTTGTGCCCCTTCCTCTTTCACACTTAAATAAACTGGCAAAGGTCAAGAAACTTGGAGTCGAGAAAGACAAACTTGCTCTAAGACAAGGAATCAGGCTATAATTAATGACTTAAGTTGTGATTAATGACCAGATTATGTGAAATCAAACCAGTCTGAGCTTGCATTTTTAAGGCACATGTTCTCTTTCAACCTCATGATCAGGAATTGGTTTATATCCAGCTGCATAAGACTGAGATTTTGCTGCAGAGGTGGGGTGAATGGATCCTTGTCACTCCTGGCTTTTAGAATATACCTTGGGACCGATACAAAGCGCTCCAGGGCTGTGTCTTTCATTGGATTGAGAGCATGTTTGGGAGGGGAAATAAAGAGGTAATTTCAACCCGCCTTTGCTCCTGCCGGAGGGTAGCTGCAGGTGTAGTAAGGAGGCACACTAAGACCTGACCCTTAATGAACTACCCCTGTACTCGGCACTGGTGAGGCTGCATCTCAAGTACTGTGCTCAGTTTTGGGCCCCTCACTACAAGACAGACATGGAAAAGGTAGGGACTAGAGCACAAGTGGCTGAGGGAACTGGTGTGGTTTAGCCTGGAGAAGAGGAGGCTGAGGGGAGACCTTAGTGCTCTCTACAACCTGAAAGGAGATTGTAGCCAGGTGGGTCTTAGTCTCTTCTCCCAAGTGACAGATAATAGGATGAGAGGAAATGGCCTCAAGGTGCACCAGGGGAGGTTTAGACTGGATAACAGGAAAAATGTCTTTACCAAAAGGGTTGCCGAATCTTGGAACAGGCTTTCTGGAGAAGTGATGGAGTTGCTGACCCCTTGAGGTGTTTGATGACATGTAGGTGTGGTACTCAGGGAGATGGTTTAGTGGTGGACTTGTCAGTGCTTGGTTAATGGTTGGATTTTATGATTGTAAAGGTCTTTACCAACCTAAAAGATTCAATGGTTTTATGAATGAAGAAGGCTTATGGGCCAGGTGAGCAACTCCTGCAGCCCACCCACCTTGGATGTCTTGAGGGGGGACTGAGCCATAATTTGGGATAGAAATGTGTGGGCTTGTGCTGGGGAAGAAATTGTCAGGGGAGAACAGGGAGGACCTCTGGAGTGTCAGGTCTTTCCTGATACAGCTGAATGTCCCCGTTGCTGACAGATACTCACCATCTGGGGAAAACAGATATATGTGCACTCAAGAGACTGATTTGGACAGCTCTTTATTTGATCAAGACTGGTTTAAAATGTAAAATCCCTCTTTTGATAGCTTGTTCTCAGTTCTTCCAATGCAATAGTCAGTTCCCAGCTGGCCTTGCTGTTCCTGGCACTAGCTGCTACCTTCTGTAATTTACTTTAAAAGAAGGAAGAAGATGATTCCTCTCCAGCTAACCAATACCTGCTTGGATCTCAGTTTTAGCAATCCAAAGCTTTTCTCAAGTGTTCTCTCAGCAATGGTTTCAAAGCAGGGCAGGTGAAGACCTCATAAAGCTTTCTGTCTCTGAATAAGCCTAGAGGAAATTTGAAGGCTAATGTACAACCTGGTTTTAGGTCACTTAAAGCAAAAATAATTGGTAAGAATCACACATATGCCTGCCTCTACCTTCCAGTGGTGACAATTGCATGAGACTTTAAGTAATTTCAGCTATAGTTGCTAATTTTTTAGTAAATAGCATGAAATTGGAATCTGCTTTATGTTAATTTATTTCCCATTTTCAAAAGATTATATATGTGATGCTGTAGGTAAAACATGAAAGGAAATCACCTGCTTATTTGACATCTGACCTACATGGATTTCCCATGACTGGGGGGAATCCTCTACAAGGCTCAAAACAGCAACCTAAATTCATGCTAAAGCCATAGCACGAAACTGTGTGTGCAGGATTACAGGTGGTCTGAACATCTTTATTGCATTAGCTTTAATGGACTTTTCAAAGTTACTTTGAATTTAGTGCAGGAAAAAAAAATGCCTGTTTGCTTTAGACTATCTAAAATCTAAATGACGACTTTAACCAATTTAGAAATCATTTAGGCAGAACTGGCTGTAAAACAAGCTAGAAATGTTTTTCAGTCTAGACAGACCCTAAAAGTCAATTTTTATAGGAACATCTCTCAAAGCTGAAATTATCTACTCAGGAGCCAACACCAAAAAATGAACAAAACTTTTTTGCCCATAGAAAAAATTGAGACTGTACATTAAAATGGGACTTTACTCTTGTTTAATTCTTTGTGTTTGCATCCCTCCCCCTGTGCCTGTCCCTCCCAGGGCTGGGCAGAGGCAGTTCCTCTCCCTCTGCTTTCATAGCTGAGGTTTCTTTCCCACTTAGGGGTACCACTGTGATCACATGAAGTCTGTGAGAGCCGATTTTGCACACATCATCTTCCTCTATGTTATTTTTCATATGGAAAACCTGGAGGAGGGTGTCTTACACTTAGAGAGGTATATGATTTGGGAGGGGGTAAAGCTAAACAGCTCCTGATTTTTTAGCTTTGCTGCCCGCTGTTGTTAGCTGTGATGTGGGAGTTGTCACAGCTTTGTTACTTTTTGGTTTGGGTTTCTTAATTTGCTTTCCTTCTGGATAATCAACCACATCTGCCTCAGTGCTCTTCCAAAGAGATTACCTTCAGACTGCTCTTCATTTGCTGTTACAAGGTCCCCAGGCTCTTGTGCCATGACAAGTGTGTGGTGGTTGTCCTCACCCGTTTGGGGTGCAGTGTGTGCTACCAGGCCACTTCCATCCCGCACAAGTACATCTGCTGGCAGCACGCCTGGACGGTGACTCTGAAGATAACATTGTGGTGTCCATCAAACTGGCATGATTTAGAAGGGGTTTTGTAACATTTTATTAATGCTCCTTGAAGTTGTTGGCCAAGGCCAGCACACGTCTTTCCTCTTTTCTCTGAGAGCAGAAATAAGGCCCATGCGATGCTGAAAGGCCCTGAACTGTGTGAGCTCCAGGAAGAACAGCCAACAGTCAGTTCTTGCTGGCACCCCACGCTGCTGGCTTGCTTCAGCCTGAGCCCACTCCTTGCTAGCTAGGTACTAGTGGCCATGTGTGAGAAGAGCAAATGAAATGAAGGATTCATGAGACTATTATGTGTTCAGATGAGGTAAAGCAGCTCAGGTGGGAGAGCTCTGCAAGCAGAGAACATGGGGGGCCTGAGGGATGCTTCACCTTGATGGTGTAGTATGCTCACTCAAATTAGTGCCAGGAGACAAACTTGGTGTTGAATCTGTATCCTGGGGTGCCTTTACACTCGCAGCATCTCAGCTGAAGCATGAGCTGGATTTCTGGGCCTAATGTTACGTTTTAATCACCACTTTAGTTTGGGGTAAACGCATGTTTCTAAGCTGGGCCAAAAATTGGGGAGTTTATTTTTCAGCCAGTCTAGTGCTGGCACAGAGAGAGAACAATGGAAATACGGGCTGGGCTGTGAGGGCAAACCACTGGGATACCTGTTCCAGTAGTGAGGGCAGCCATTGTCCGCTGAAACCAATGTCAAAACCCAATGCAGGGATGCTGCAGTCTCTCTTCCGTTGCCCACATCACCCCAGACTCCCCTTGGTGCTGGCAGAGGTGTTGGTGAGGATGTGCAGAGGATGGTACTGGGCTAACAGCCTACATGAAAATCAGCCTGTAGTTTTAAAAAAAAAAAAAAAAAACCCCAACAGTTTTGATATCTGAATCAGTCCTTGATACTGCTTGTCTCTGAGCGTGGGAGGGGAGGAGGGAAGCAGAGAGGAAGCACCTTTTAGTGGTGCCTTATGTCAGCTTAAGCCACTCATGAAATTAGAGTATAAGCAAATAAATGTCTGTGTGCAGGAGCTGCCCTGTCTGCTGCCAGCACAGGACATGGACTGAGTAAATCTGCAAGAAATGTCATCTTCGAGAGGGTTAGAGGGGCCTGTGGCAACCTTAGTGAGTGTGCTTCTAGAGCTCCAGTGAATGCAAGGCTTGAAAACGCAACCTTTGGTCCAGTATTAATGGATTCACTTGCTACTTGTGAAGTCTCCAAGTGCCCTGCTTGCCTGTGACGCTGGCAAGCAGCAGCATGTTGCTGCTGTGGAGAACTCGAGGGCAGACCTCTGCCTGTAACCAGAGAGCGTGGCCAGGGAGAGCTGTGGTGACACCTGGTATTTATGGCTGGATACACAAAAATGAAGAGGAAATGCATATCTCGTTATGTCTGTTTATTGTCTACAAAAATGAACACAGCTTTTAATGACACACTTGCACGTTAAACCATGTGTACCTATTTATGGCCCATTTCTAAGGGCCATCTCTTTATTTTAAGGAAAACAGAGGAACTGAAAGAAAAGGTTAATTTCCCTGAATTCAAGAAAGCTGGTGGGGAACCCTGTTTACTTTTAACACATTCTGACTTACGTTTAGGTTTTTTAATGCATTGTTTGGGGAATATGATTAGATCAAAAATCATAAATGCATAGCTCATGGGGTTACCCTTCCATGAAAGGAGTCTCTCAGCACACTTTGCTGCGTTACAAAGTGCTCTGTTAGGGTAAAGCATTTGGCTCAGCATTGCATGAGTTTGTTACTTCCTTGGAAATCAAAGAGCATTTCTGCTGTCCTGAAAGGGCACAGCCTGGCTGTGTGCAGTAGCAGGGGCAGCGCTCAGGGGCATGGCAGGCATGTGCAAGTCCTTCCAAGCAGATCCTCCCCTTCTACTGTCCTGGTCTTGCAGGCTCTGGCTCCAGCAAAGGTCTGTGCAGCATCACAGCTGCCTTGCTCCAGCACACTTGTGCAGGATCACCATATCCAACGTGGACTGCAGAGCAGAAGCAGCATCACACCCTACTTTTCTTCCTTTAAAACTCTTTATTTTTAAATTGCCTTGTAATTCTTATCTCTTAGACTCAAACTGGCTGCAGTTTGGTCCTTGGGTTAGAAGGCATGCTGTGCGACTCCAGCTTTTGCTGTCGTCTTCCTCTCAGCCCTGAGTGCTCCTTAGCAGAGGTCTAGCTCTCCCTGTTACACCGCTATCAAGTGTCAGCTCTTGGGAGGTGACAGCCAGGAAAGAACATCCTGAGGGCTGTGCAGACGATGAGAAAGGCCTGACTCTTTCTGAGCTCTGCACTTGGCTTCCAGCTGAAGCTCTGCTTTGCGCTCTTTACCTTGCCTTTCGCAGCATCTTTGCTGTCGTCCCTGGATAGGCAGGCCAGAGGAGATGCAGTGCCACCCTCAGACAGGCTATTACTTCCTGTGGGGAGAAGGGAAAGGGGGAAGGGGCTGGTCTGTTCACTTAATCCAAGCGCTCAGACACAGCCCTGTTACTGCTCCTATTTCCTCTCATCCTGTTTTCATTTGGTATCAGTCTCCTGACTAGTTTCTCTGGTAGGGATCAGATCTTTGCCACAGTCTTCCATTGTAAGACCAGTTATTCTGTGTGTACCCAGTCTCCTGAGCTGGGAGACAGGCATGGGGAGGAGAATGAAGCCTCTGTAATCCAAGGGGAAATCAAAGTGGTTAAGTCACCAACCTTGGGGGCATTTAAATGAGTAGATGTGGTGCTTAGGGAGGTGGTTTGGTGGTGGACTTGGCAATGCTGAGTTAATAGTTGGTCTTGAAGATCCTAAAGATCTTTTCCAGCCAAAATGATTCTATGATTGAGTGTGCCCTCAACAAGTTTGCCAACACCAAGCTGTGTGGTGCAGTTGATGCAATGGAGAAATGCCAAGAGGGACCTTCACAGGCTTGAGAGGTGGGCCTGTGCAACCACACAAAGTTCAAAAAAGGCCAAGTGCAAGGTCCTGCATATGGGTTAGGGAATATCAAGTGCAAACACAAGCCGGGTGGAAAACTGATTGAGAGCAGCCTTGAGGAGAAGGACTTGGGGGTGCTGGTGGATTGAAAGTTCAACACTACCCAGAAATGTGCACTTGTGGACCAGAAGCCATTGATATCCTGGGCTGCATCAAAAACAATGAGGCTGGCAGGTTGAGGAAGGCGATTCTGCTACTTGTCTCTGGTGAGACCCCACCTGGAGTGCTGTGTCCAGCTCTGGGACCCTCAGTACATGAAAGACATGGACCTGTTGGAGTGTGTCCAGAGGAGGCCACAAAGATGGAGCACCTCTCCTATGAAAAAGAGAAGGCTCCAGGGAGACCTTACAGCAGCCTTCCAGAGGCTACAGGAAAGCTGGAGAGGGACTGGGGACAAGGGCAGGGAGTGACAGGACAAGAGGTAATGGCCTTCAGCTGAAGGAAGGGAGATTTAGATTAGATGTTAGGAAGAAATCCTTCCCTGTGAGGGTGGTGAGGCCCTGGCTGCAATGTTCAAGGCAAGGGTGGTGGTGGGGGGGGCGGTTTGGGCATCCTGGGCTAGTGGGGGTTGTCCCTCTCCAAGGGTGGAATTAGGTGATCTTCGAGGTCCCTTCCAACCCAAACCAGTCTGTGGCTCTATGACATTCCCTTTCAAACTTTTGACCCAATTTTATATTCGAGTCCTGAACGAAATACAGTTGACTAGATTGTGACCAGATAGTGCTTTTATAGTCTTGTTACTTTTTTTAAATTAAGTGTCTTAAAAATGTTGCCCTGTTGCCTGAACACAATTATTTTGAAGTTACTTCAGAAGACTTTTTTTTTGGCAGCAATACTTCCCATAGATAATATTTTTCTTTTCCTTCAAGTCACTTTTATGGCTCACACAAAGTATCCATAGCAAGATAGCAAACAAATACTGTCTATAGTCCTTTGCGTAATTAACAGAAGTTAACTGTGTAGATGGCTGGAATGGTTTCTTGCTGATCACTGATTTTTATTGTTATTGTTCTTGTTTTCAGAAAACCAAAACAATGAGTTACTTGTATCAAACTCAGGAAAACCAGGTTGTACAGGCAGCAGCACAACTCCTGCCTCATGAAGGCTTCAAGGTGCGTACTGACCCCACGAGACCTGGTGAGCATCTGGTTTAATCCCCTTCATTTCCTGGTCTCTGAGCATGAGGGGTAATAAGAATGAGTAGCTTGGTCAGTGTATAGCAAATGTGGGCAGGGAAGGAGTGGGGAAGCAGCTGGGAAGTGGTGCAAAGCACTCCCATCATCCTGGTGCCTGGGATGAGCCTGCCTGGTGCCAGCTTTCCCAGTGACTGGTTGCTGTAGGTGCTCTGGTCAGGAGCTGCCTCTCCTTGAGCACGTGAAGAGCTGATGAGGAGCACCCATGGGTTTGGCACTCACAGGATCATACTTGTTTTTCCCACCACGTGCTAAAGTGGTCCCTAAAGGACAGTAGGACTAGGAAAAAGTATTTACATTAAAAATGGAAGCAGACTCTGCTTTCCCAACACTGGAATATATTTAGGAACAGATCATTTCAATTATTTTTGCCCTCTAGTTCCTTGATAAATATATCATTGTGTTTATTATTGGATTTATAGTCTGGTCTTTGGGGGAGACAGAGTATTTAGCAGCAGATCTCAATTTTAATGTAGGAGAGTCGATTCAGCTTAGAAGAATTCCCTTATGCCAAATGAGGCTGTGATGTTTATTGTCTCCTGAGAAATTTGCTGAAGTAATTTCATTAGTAAAAGATTTCAGGGATAGCTGAGCTCAGAAAAATTACGAAAACCAAAAAAAGTAGAATGTGTTGCTGTCTGTTTAGCACAGTTTGTATCTATTTACTAAATCATATTTTCACATCTGAGGGCAGTTTTCAAACATGGGGACGGAGTTTCCCAGGGGCTCCAAGCTAGTTCATCCAGCTGCCAGAAAATGTTGGCATCTGGCAGGCTGGGCCCAGTACCCCAAAATGGCTTGAGTGATAACTTAGGTGTCTAACTACTTATGAGCATGAAAACAATATCTCACTAATTAGACAGATCTTTAAATTGAGTTGGTTGAGCAATAGTACCCTGGTTCCTGGCAGCCTCCTGGATGAGAAGGAACTCCAGAGACCCCAGATTGGCTCCTCGCAGGGTCCCTGGAAGAAGCCTTTCCAGTGGTGACCCTTCATTATGGGTACAGTGTGTCACAGAATCACAGAATTGTATGGGTTGGAAGGGTCCTCAAGAGATCGAGTCCACCCCCCCTGCTAAAGCAGGTTCCCTAGGACAGATCACACAGGTGTCATGGGGCTGGGACCTGCCTCCACTGGCACCTTGATGGTTGTGCACAAGTCCAGGATCGATGGCAGCAGCATCACTGGGGTTTGATGGGTGGTGGGCTGTGGAGGATGGACCCCTCCCTGGGAGGGGGGACTGCAACCTGTGCTGTGCCTTCTATGGCTGATCGCAGCCAGCAAGGCAGGGACTGGATAAGGGAGCACGGAGCAGGGGTGATAAATGACCAGTTGTCACTCAATGCAGAGTTAATTAAAAATATGAAGGGGCTATTCCTCCCTCTTCCCTGCCATAAGAAAGGTTTCACAGCCTCCCTTCAATTGGCCATATTTGGTGGTGAATTAAAAATGGAAATGGAAAGAATTTGCTGAGGCTCTTGAGAAGATGAATGATTTGCTTGATGTGTTACATCCCTCTTTCAGTTGTGCTCTTTGTGTTACTGCTGTGTGCTGCTCCAGTGAGGCGGGTTAGGAAATCCCACAGCTGGAGGGGCGGACCTCACTTGTGGTGTTGGGGTAACACTGATCCTGGGCATGTGGTCCTGACTTTGGGCTTTCATGTATGCAACCTTGGGGCTGCTTCCTTCCCTTTTTTAATCTATGTAATTTTCACAGCTCTGGTCTCTGTGTACAAAGATATCTCTGGAATTAAGCTCAGGAAATGTTGGGTTTTTTCCTTGGTGATTGATAGATAAATATCACAAGTGTCTGAGCAAGTAAATCCGTCCCTCCTGCTTCCCCTGCTCTGCAGTCACCCAGAGGACTCATGCTGTTGCATTAATCTGTATGCAAGCAATCAGGTTGGTAATGTGTGCCAATAAAGGGATTTATCGTGTCTCAGTGCGTGCAGGCTCCATTCAGTCTTGTTGTCAGCACGAGGGTATGCCCCATTTAGTTGTCAGAAGACAACAGGGTGGTGCTGGTTTTTTCCTCTTGCTGACTTTTAAAGTGATTTCTGTGACCTAAAGGACGTGAGTGTGAGGAAAACTAAGGGCTTTTGAAGCTGCTCTGCAGACCATCTATTTCTGAGTGCAGAGGAAATTTCTCTCACCTGTGTGAAATGAATAACAAAAGCCCAACAGTCCTTCATGCCCCCCCCAAACTAATCCTAAATTACAACAGGCATAATTATGTTGCACTTGTTATGTTCTTGAGGAGGGGGGGAGGAGGCTGTAGGAATGCAGGGAGGAACTGGGATTTGATATGGGGCTTGAACTGCCTGGCACCAGGTCTCCAAACAGCCCTGAATCTGAAGGTGATGCTCTGCAGTGTCACACTGTGTCCCGAGCCCCTCCTGCAGAATACAGCTCTAGCTTTAGAAGATGCTAACCTGCCATGAACAGGCACTGAGCAAGAAATGGAAATGCCATTAATTTCTCACCAGAAGAGACTCCAGCTACAAGTTGTGTGGTAGCTGGAGTCTTTGCTTTGTGGTTTCCTTCCCTGTCCTGGCAGTGTTCTTGCCATGGAGGGAGGGCAGCAGATAGATGCTGATCACTGTCTGTCCTTAAGGGATCAGTAGCAGTTCCTATTTCCTGGTGTAGAATGACAGACTGTCTGTTGAAATCACGCCTCTGAATGTGCAGTGTTTCCTTGTGGGGAATAACAAATGAAGAGGAAAAAAGCTCTTCTGGCTGCTTAATATCACTAAAATTTTCTGAACAAGGCACAAACTGTATCTTAGAAGCAAACTCTGCACAGGGTTGTGATGCAGTGATGTTTTACTTTCAGTGAAGCCTGCAAAGGAAGCAGGGGGTCTTGCAGACTCATTTCTGACTGTGGAGTTCACCTTGTCTGTAGGGTGTCTTTTTGCCCATTCAGGTGGACTGAAAGCTGGTGGCAGGAAACCAGGAAACAGCTATGACTGATGTGTCTGAAAGTATGGTTCTCTTCTCAGACATGACCAGACTACCAGTAAGTATTTTCTTTCTTTTTAAAAAGAGGATTAGGCATTTCTCAGATTTTTACCATAGAAATGTTCATGCTACAAGTACAGAGACTCTCTTCTTTTCCTTTTCACTGCCAATTTTTCAGGCTTGGTTGTGAATCCAGCATGCTGGGACTTTGTTCTTCCTCCCATGTGATGACAGCATGTAGAATCCTGGGAGCCAGGCTCCTGCTCTCTCCTGTTTCCCACAGAGTCGCTCTGGAGTGGGATGTGGGGGGATGTACTGTACAGGGTGTCAGATGTGTCTGTAGTCAGCACAGGCTGTGTACCAGCCTCAGGTAGCTCCCAGAGAAAGGTGGCTTTATTGCCTCTTGGTCTCCCCTGCCACCCTTCCCTCACTGTGTGACTGGGTTTATGCCAGCCATTAATGCAGCTCCAGGATGAATACTTAACTTTTTTCAGCATTAGTTCTGTACTTGAGTACATATTTTGACTACATCCTATTCCCTGTTAGGACATGCACAATTGTATTGCATCAGAAGCCACAGGTCTCAGTTACAGTCACTGTATCGAGCTATAGGAAGAAGTTCTCTGCCTTGTCTGAGCACACAGGAAATGGGAATGCAGTGGAAAAGCAACATGCCTGAGGTCATATGGGAAAGCTGGGACAAGAATTTGGTCTTCTGGTCCCTCTGCCTGTGCTTCCATTTCTATCATACCTTGTTTTCAGTTACCTCTGCCATTCCAAAACCAAACTCTCCATTAGCTGGTTCCTCAGCCTTGTTTCAGTCACCTGCTTCAGACTTTCATCTCTTTTTTCCTCTCTTTTTCCTTGGTCACAGACCTACCAGGGCCAATGAAAGATACAGATCAAAGCAAGTCTCACATCAGCTGGCCTGTCCTTGTGTGGAGGGGTCTGCAGTGCTGTGCCAAAACTGCTAGGCTGGAAGTTTCCAAAGGTGAGCAGGATTTGAGACTGAACCTTATTAGCAGTTGCTTCAGCTACCTATGGAGACTCCTTGTCCAACTTTGGGTTTAGTTATTCCCTATATTTCACAGGCAGGTGTTCAGCCACCCCCAGGAAAGCAGGGGTGATGGCAACTTGGGAAGACCAACACCCATCACTCTGAATGTTGCCCCTCCCAGCGCCTTACATGCTGAGCATGACATCATACAATATGGGATGTCCCTTTGGTCAGCTGGGGTCAACTGTCCTGGCTGCGTCCCCTCCCAACAACTTGTCCCCTCCCAGCCATCCCACTGGCAGGGCTGTGTGAGGAGCAGACGAGGCCTTGACTCTGTGTGAGCACTGCTCAACACCACCACCTCTATACAACAAAAACATCTCTATTATCAGCGCTGTTTCCAACACAAATCCAAAACAAGGTCCTGTACTAGCTACAAGGAAGAAAATTAACTGTCCCAGACGAAACTAGGACAGCTGCTGAATTGATTCTCCAAGGAGCCCAGGCTGCATTTACATATTGGATATAGTAAGACAACTCTCTTGTTAATGCTGTGGCTGAAGATGTGGTTTCTGCTTTAGTTGGCTGCCCTAGAAGTGGAATTTTACCTGGACTACAAGACTGAGCACAAAGTATTCTCTTGTCCCACACTTGATAAACTGGTATTTGGTATTTAAGCTGTTGCAACTTTGCCTATAGCTATTCCAGGTTCTTCACTGGATTTTAGGTGTAACTTTCACCTTTAAAGCATTGATTTAAGCAGTGATCTGCTGTGATTGCTACACTAAGTTGAGTTTATGCTACCTTAATGTTTAGAAGAAACTGGAAAAGTCTCTCTATGCCCCTCTGGCAGATCCCAGTAGTCTGTGGGATTGCATCATAGTTTAGCCCCAGCTGGCTAAGCACCATGTGGCTGCTTGCTCATTCCTCCCCCTAGCCCGCTGGGATGGGGAGGAGAATCAGAAAGGACAGGTTACTGGGGCAGCAAAGGAAAAGGAAAATGCAACAGTACTAATAAAAGAAAACACAAAATACAATGCAATTTGCTCACCACTTGATCCAATGCAGCAGTCTTCCACTCTGGCCAGGTCCCCCCGTTATATACTGAGTGTGATGTCATGGTATGGAATATCCCTTTGGCTAGTTTGGGTTATCTGTCCTGGCTATGTCCAATCCCAGCTCCTTGTGAAAACAGTCTAACCAGGACACACTGACAAGACTGCTCAGATGTTCCAGCTCAGCAGTGTCAGGAGCACCATCTACATAATACCTGAGTGACTGGGGGCAGCCTCTGTCAGTCATGGACTTAGTACAGTGTGGAGTGAGATTTGTGCCTTGCTAATATAAATCTAATCTGGATGACATTTAAGTGACATTTAAATTAATACAGTTGAATGCTTTAAGAGATTGAAGGTGTCAATACTCTTAGAGTGACTAAACTGGCTAGAGGGGGTAAAGGGCTATGTCTGAGAAGCACGGGTCAGAGCAAAGAGGGGAGGATGGTGTTTTTCAAAGCCATTTTCCTTTTCAGCAGCTGGAATGTGGGATTCTTGCAGAGATCGGTTGTTCCATGTGATTCCACCTGTAACTACTTCACCTGTAACTCAAATCCAAACATCCAATCACACTCTGTTACTGCAGTATTGGCTTCACAGATTTCTTTGTGTTAAAATGCAACCAAACTGAGCATCAAGAACAGAATTGCTAGAATTTTCTTGGCAGCATTCCTCTGTGCTGCAGCCGGTGCAGGAGCACAGTTCTTGTGAGCGTTGCCGTCTGCCTCAATGCACAAGCACTCCCCTTTCAGTTTGACTTTTTGATTAAAATTACCAGGAAACCCTGAGGCTCCAGTTAGGATGGAGCTCTCCTGTGTATACAAACAGTTTAAGACAAATGAATGGCAAAGGTTAGCAAGAGGCTTGCAGAGACTCTCTAAACAGGTGGTCATGTCATGGTTTCCTATTTAATAAACAGACCTATTCTGGACATTATCCAAGAGACAAAGAGGTTTTGACATTCTCGTTTTCATTGTTGCATTTAAACTTTTAACTGTTTCTTAGCACCATAAAAAACCGATTGTGAGCTTTTTGAACATCAGTGACAGCATGGTGTAATTAAGTGGACTTTCTTTCCAGCATTTGTGTCTTCCAGGTAGGAAATGGCTGAGGGAAGAGATTCCCCATGCTATAGCAATTCAAGAACAGGAATCAAAGAACAAGGTCCTGAAGATGCCCTGCAAAGTCAAGATGCTCAAACCGGTTATCTAGGAAAAGATGTGAAAGGGGAGCTTGCTGTCACAGGCAACATATAAACCCAGATTGGACAGGCTATGTCAGGCAACTGCTTTGCTGCTGGAGTGGAGAGAGACATCTACTGAAGATAGAGTATGTAACTCCAGAGAGGTAGAGGCATTGCAAATGACCCAAAGCTAAGGCAGCAATTAACAGAATGTTCACTTTATTTGTATTTTATTCTACTTTTTTAAAGCTATGCAAGGGAAGAAAATCTTCTGGGGTCAGAATGAGATGCAGCTTTTCAGCTACATGCTCAGCAGAACGGATGCATAAATCCCATTAGCAGTAATGGAAATTGGTTGTCTAACCCAAGTAATTGAAATTATGTGCTGAGTTTGCTTTCTGCTACAGTAGTAGCTCTGAATCCTGCCTTTTGGTTGCTGTTGGTAAATAAAATGGGCTGCTTTTCTACCAGGACCAAGCAGGGAAAAAAGTCGTCTTCCAGATTTGAAGGCAGCTCAGGTCTATTGCTGCAGATCCATGAGGTTTGCTCTGGGACCTCTTGGAAAAGGTCAGTAACCTGATGGAAATGGGAACAGGGGTGTTGACATAGGAGGCTGCATATGGACACGTGTGTGAACCATCACTCTGTGTCCAAGAATTGTATTTACATGACTCACCTTTGCTCTCTGAGGCAGGATTACATGTTTCACTGTGGTTTTGTGCTATCCTGTCATGATGAAGGATGTAAGCCTCAAGGCCAAGAATAAAATTGTTCCTTTTTTAAAAATTTTAACTAGACTTAATGGGTCACCTTCTTTTGGTAACAACAGTTCTTCTTGAAATTACTCATAGCTTCCAGTGATGTTAACATGGATAAGACTTACATCAGGAAAAGAGGACAGCAATGCTATATCATCAGAGCCTTTACTGTCCACAGATGTTTTTCCCTGGTAAAACTGTGTGCCTCTAGAGCTTGAATCTATTCTTGACAGGTCTGGTCCTGCAATCTGCACAACACTTCTTCCTGAGCATATCAGGGCCAGCTCTGCAGGCAGCCACCCTGCTATGTGCTGCCCATCATGTTTGGTGTGTGGATGTGCTTATAAGTGAGGAGCAGGACTGACCTGTACCCCAAAACCTCCCAGAGAGATGAGCTCTTGTGTATAGTCTAAAATCTGGAATCGCTCCTTGTTGGTTCCACACCACAGAGCTGTGGGGAGAGTTCAATGCAGCATGTCACCGACTAGCAGAGGAGTTTCCCAGGTTTTGAGCACCATTGATACATGGTTTTTTGCTCCATAGTGTGTATCTGCATGTCCTGGGATATAAGGGGGAAGAGCACCTGTCACTTCAGGAGGGATGCATTAGGCTGGATCACGAGAGTCAGTAAAATGTGGTGTTGATGCTCCAGTGTTGGACACTTCTGATTTGTCACAACTTCTGCTGGATGAATAAATCCTTATTGTGGTTTTTTTTTTTCTGAAAGCTGGCTGGCTGGGGTGTCAAACAGCTCTGGCAGTCTGGAGGCATGTTCAGTTCTGTCCATCAGCCCTTGTGCAAATGAGAAGCAGCAGTGTTGGTTAGGACAGGCTTGTTATTCCTGCTGGGTTGACACTCATGTGAGTAACAAATACAGTCATAGTAGATAAAGAAATTACTGTGAAAGTTGCAGTTGGGTATGGATGAGAAATTGCTTACCTTTTTTTTTTTTTTTTTTCTAGTTTATAAACCTGGAAATGAGACTCCAATAGAAGTACGTGTAGGACTCTGCAGCCTCTGCCAGGGGCTGGGACCTTCGTGCACTGAGTGCAGTAAGGCACAGGTAATGAAAGGCATGAACTCAGGTGAGGCAGAACAGGACATAGGGAAGAAGGTCATAATGGTGAGCATTGCTGTTTGCGAGTTTGGACCTGCAAAAAGGCTTTTGGAAAGAAAGGGTCTGAAGGAAGGCAATGTGTGTGTCTTGTGGAAGTGTAGGAGCAGCTTTTCCCAAACACAAGGAATAATAGGGCAAAGACAACTGCAAACATTAGAGCAGAGCGTTATCATTGAGTCATACCCTGCAGAAGTGTGTAGGGCAGGATCACATTTTCCATGCTAGAAGGAAGTCAATGCCCATGTGTCAGTGGTCCACACATGAAGCAACCCCCTGGATGATACTTTTGGTTAGGTGGAGATAGAGGAGAGTCTGTGCATTAAGGTGAGATTATGTTGAAAGAGTTTGAAGAATTCAGGTACAGTTTGACCAAGAAAACATAAGCAGAACATAAAATGACAGATTATGACCATTTAAGAGGGTGATGGTTCTGATGGGCCTTTATATCTTCAGATACAGGGAAAGGAGGTATCTAAGCAGGCTGAGCAAGGAGAGTCTATACAGCGCTTTGTCCAACATGTCTGCAGGAAAAGAAGCCAGCCAGGTAATGCTTTCTATGAAAGTTTTCATTGGCAGCATAGCTGCAAGAGACAGATGTGCCCATTGCTCTGCAGAAGGACTGGATCAAGTACCAAGCTATGCAGACATGGTATCTTCACTAACATGAAGCTGCAGCTTTGGCTGGGGCTTACAGGTGTAATGAGGCTACAGCTAGCTGCCAGCTGAGTGGTGGTGTCCACACCTGTGTAGTCTCCTTATATCTGTGGGAACTCAAGACAGACTTGTCTGAACTTAGCTTGCAGTGTGAGAAGGTTTATGATGGATGGTGTTACAATTGCTTCTTGTGACTGCTCAGGTAAGGAACTTTCAATTAACTTTGATTTACGTTGATTTATCTGTAGTGCTGACTTTAGACCATGATGTCCTGTAACACCAGGAGCGTGTTCTCATTTACTGAAATAAAAAACCTTACTGACAGCTGTTGGACCAACATATAGGGGTTTTTATCAGTCACAGCCAATAACTTCACAGCAAAAAAAAAAGCTATTTTGATGGATATTTAGTTATGTCATCTTCCTTTAATTCTTTCCTGTTTGTGTATCATATTAGTCTTCCTGTGATTTTGCTTGGGGTACGTGCAAGATTGTGGCTTCTTGGCCATCTGCTTATTCCGGCCATCTATTTATTCCTTTCCAGCCCTCTGGAACACCCCAGCATTCCAAGTTTTGTCAGAAGCCAACACTAATGGATGTTAATGGGTGTCAGGGGAAATGGAATAATAACTGATGCCTGCGGATATCCCTCTTCAGCCAAATTATTTTGCTGTGAAACCCAAAAATGATCAGGCACAGAGAAAAGCACTGTTAGCAAAGTCTCCTCTTATGCAAGATGCTCTGATGCTCATGGACCTCACAGCTGTCCCTTGATTTTGGGGCATTAGTGATCAATGCCACTGTCAGCTTTCTCTAGGCAGTTTTTCTAAGCTTTTATTTTTCTGGCAACTTTGGCTTAACAACAGGGTGCTTGTGTTCAGAGCGTGACACTCACTGGTCTTCAGGGAGCCTTTAATGGAAAAGGTTATTTCTTCCTCAGAGCCTGTAGCTGAGTTCATGAGACTCATAGACCCTAATTTCAGGAAATACCTTGTCTGAGCTGATGGCTGAGGAGATAATCACTTTTATTTGGTTCCCCACAAGTTTGGGATACTGGCATCAGATCTGACCATAACAAGGGGCACTTCTTTGGTGTTAAGAGCAAGGGCATAGTGGAAGAGACACCAGGAATGAACAACCTCCCTTGTGTAGGCTCCTGGTAAATAGCTGCTTTGGCCATGCTGGGCAAGCTCTTCAAAAACCCCAAGACAGACCTGCATATACAGCTATAAACATCACACAACACAAGAACTGGATGTGCCTAAGAGGCAAATTACTTATATTTTGGCTCATCTCAAGTGACCTTCTGTGCCCTTCGTGCTTGTGTTGTTTTGATACAGCTGCATTGAGGGTGGAGCAATGGGGTATGGCTGGATCCAAAGACTCTCTGTGCCTTATTAAAAAATAGTGTAATTTAAAAAAAACACAAACAAACTTTTTCAGTTCTTCTAGGAAAATGATAGGACAACTTGCCCAAATGTATTTAAAATGTGAACTTTGGGATGGCACTGGAAGTAGATTCCAGCTACAGTAGATTTGGTATCAAAATGAAGACTTGGCATAAGGAATGTGAGATGCCTCTGCATCCCATGTGCCTGTTCAACCTTCAGAATAATTAGCACTGACTGTTGCCTTTCTTATAATAATACCTTGCTGGTGTGATGCAAGATGTGCAGGAAACCTGGCAGCAGTGCTAAGAAATGCACAGGACCATGGAGAAGAGCTGTACAACCCAAAGGCTGTTGATATTCCCAATTGAAGGCATGTGGAGGACTCTGGCCCCAGTCTCCAAAGTAATTCTGCAGCTATTTTCACTAAACGTTTCAGCTGAATCACAGTGTGTCCTCTAGAAAAGCAGATTTACTTGCTTTACTTGATAAAATTTGCTCTGGTAGAACCCGAATGGTTGTAAGAAGCTGAAGGTGATGGAGCAAAAAGATGACCCTTTTGGATAGACAGGTAAGGATAGGTATTTTGTTGTGGAGAGGGAGGTGATGCAGAAACACTGATCAACTGGGATTAAAAATAAAGCCAGGAACCAGTTGTCACCTAAATGATTACAGAGGACAATAGCTTGTGCACTTATCTTAAGGAGGGATGGAATCAGAGAATGAATATAATTTCTAAGTGTAGGATGAAAAAGTATTTTGTATTAAAACTTGAGAAACTGCACATCAAAAGAGAGCTAAGACCAAACTTAACTATTCTTTTCAGTACTTACAACATCTTGGAGAGGTTTGTCTCCATTTCTGTAGTCACTTTATTTACATAGCACGACCTAGAGGTGTTTATGAAACCCTCAAATATAGTAAATTATAAGGCAGTGCCAATTTGTCTTGATTAAATTCAGATGAAGTCTAGGTATGCAAGGCTGAAGGGAACCAACTCACTGCTGCTGGCACAGTCCTATATTGTCCTGATTTGAGCCGAAACCTTTTAGCTGGCTAAAACAGCACTGAATGCTTAAACTGTCTGTAGAAAGGTGGTGTGCTTCCAGTCCCACTTTCCCCTCTGGCTTTCTATCCTAAATAAGGTTGAATTTTGCAGCAGGGGACTAAATAGATGTAGCATCTCTGAAGAACTAGGGAAATTGCCTATGTAATCTCTTATACATTATGAGGAAGCTAATTGCTTTTTCAGTGCTTCATTTCATCGTTCTTAAAGGATAAACACAGATCGTTATGGTTCATGCCCCAGAGTAACTCAGGAATTTTATGAATATGAACAAGATATCTTCTCAGTCACTTAAAAGGAGAGGTTAGTGTCTTAGACTTGCTGAAGAGTATGGGTGTGTCTTCAAAGCTCAAAATACAGAAGCTATTATTAAAATATCATTCATTTTTTTAATCTGTCATTTTTTGCCCCCTTCCTCCACTATAAAAAGAAGCAGAAAATAAAATAACAGAGCACAGCAAACCCTTGTCCCTAATGTATGCATGACTTAATGCTTATTCTTTCTTCTCCAACTTAATTCTTCAAACTTTTGGCATGCCCACAGTGTGAAGTCTGCCCAGACTTCAAGTTTTTTCACTTCCAAAAGTGTGTTGGGTTTGCACGTTCTGCAATGACTAGCAGGGCTGCCCTCAGCTAGAGGGAGAGGTAAAATGAGGATATGTTCTCAGCAAATAGCCATTGCTCTAAGGTGAGGTTGCTTGGCCATGTAGGGAGCTGAGGGGACCTGAAGCTGCTTGGTTCTGAGCACAGTGGAAAATTTTGGTGTCTTACTGAAACAGCTGTGGGAATCAAGACATGTGCAGGAGTTCTGTTGAGTCTTTTAAGCAGTGTCCTAGGTAGGTGCACATATGAATTATTTTGACTTTGCTTCTCCACAGTCCTGCCTACACACTTAATTTGGTGCACTGCAAGTAGGTGCTGATGGTACCGTGTGAGAAGTCTTTGCAGGAATGGCTTCTGAATGCTGCAGCTTAATGGAGTGCCCCAAATTAATTTATTATTTCTCTGTAGAGGAGAGGCATTGCAGCAGGCAGGGTTTTACAGAGAGCCTCCAGCTTCCTGCAGACACAGAGTCACTGCTGGAGGCTTCCCATGTGAAGGGATTAAACAAGTTCTGCATGGAGACTTGTTTTGTGCACAGAGTAAATCTCTCATTTTAATCAAATGCAGAGTTTTGGGAAAATTCTGCTTTGTAGTTAAGGATAAACTTTTCAGAAGTACCTAAGCACTGATTTACAAAGGTATTTAGCTGGTTAAAATTAGGGAGGGATGTTTACTGGAGGGTACAGAAACGCTACAGTATCTCATTCTCCTTACAGCCACATCTTTTTCTGGCCTTCTCACTAATTGCTGCTCTGAATATTGAGGCAATTACATATTTTTGCATAACCAGCCCAAAGATACACTGGCATAGTTGCAAATTGAGCCAGACAGGCTGCGTCTCCCAAGAGCAGCCTCCTGTATCTTGTCTCTGTGGCAGTACTTGCTGAGAGATGTCCCAGTGAGTGGAGTCTGCAGGTACAGTCCTACGCCTGGCATTGCTTGAATGGTGTTCAGACACTTTCCTCCTGGTTGGTTGTTTCTTTGGAGGTTTGTTGGGTTCTGGTTTTGCTCTGCAGGCAGCTCCATTTGCCACGGGAAACCTTCATTGCAAAGCGAAGTGCAGTAGCTCCTACAGCTGTTTCTCACTTGAGTATTACCTTCACTGCCCTTAAGGGCATTGGTGTTCCCAGTGGGTGGTTTATGCAGATGTCTTCTATCATCTGAGGGGAGGTAATTTTGCCCACTAGATAGTACTTCATATTTAGAAGTGCTGCTCTCTAGAATACTGCTTGCTAAGGAAGTGAGCGGAGGTGGAGAGCTGCCTCAGATAACGAGGTGTATCCATGCCATCTACAGGTAGAAGAATGAAGCTGGGAATGTGCAGCTTTGACATCTGCACTGCCTGGGTTTGTGCTCTCGAATCCTGCTGCAGGGCGCCCATGGGCAGCAGCGACCAGCAGGAAGGGCTGAGGGCAGCACCCTGTCAGCCCATCTCTGGCAGGGTCGGCGCAGGCAGCAGGGAACCAGCAAGCTGTGGTATGTGGCTTCAACTGTGTAACGAGAGCGGTGTTGGTGTTTGTGTTCCTCTGTCACGAGACACGTGGGGGTGCCCCGTTGCAGGTGCCAGGGCCCCACTTTGTGGTACAAAGACCATGAAGAAAGTAATCCAAAAAAGGCTGCAGCAACAGGGTGCTAATAAAACCCTCGTGATAGAGGAGACAATGTGAAGGTGTTTTGTGAGGAGGGGGAAAGAAACCAGTGGAGCCCGACAGTTTGCCAGGGAAGGCAGAACTTTTTAATTGACTGTCAAACCATAACCTTGGAAACCCAGGGAAAAGAGGCATCAGCATGTCTGTCAGCACAGATAGGCATCAATCTTCCCTGGCTAGACAGCAACATGATTACTTCTGAGATCATGTCAACAACTTGGAGAATTGCAGAAAGCTGATCTAGCCTGTTACAAAGGTGCATGCCACCTCCTCCCCTCGTTCACTCAAGTTGTTTCATTTAAATAGACTGTTTATGGTTATTTTTTAATTAGGAGTGATTAAAACTTGCATCTCTACTTTGAAATATTTACTTTCGCTATTCCTATTAACATTTCACTAGTCATATTCCAATATAAGGTCAAATGGGAGAAATATCTTAACCATTTTCTTTCTCTATTTTCTACTGGCTTTGTGATTTTTATTTGTATTAGCCAAAGATATCCTAGAAAAACAGGAATGGAGTGGTTGATAGGAAATACTATTATATAGTTGTAACTTTAGCAGAAAAAAAAAATACTTTAGAGCAATTAATTATCTGGAAAAAGGTTTGGAATCTGATCTGGCTAGGGAAGAAAATACCTCCTTTTCCTTTTAAAGGAATTTTCCTAACCTTTTGGTGGTCTATGGGACCATTCAGCAGTCCTGCACATCCCAGGGTGGTGGTTTATCTCCTAACCAACATCCAGAGCTACTGATGGAGCACCCAAGGCAGTCATCTGTCTCACCTTGCATGGAGAAGAGAGAAGGATCACAGGAGCCTTCCTACGAGTCTGGTAAGGGACAGCTTTACTGTGTCGTGCTAGAAGGCTCTGGGGAGATCTTACAGCGGCCTTCTAGTGCCTGAAGGGGCCTACAAGAAAGTTGGGGAGGGACTTTTTAGAAGGGCATGTAGTGATAGGATGAGGGGGGGTGGTTTTAAATTGGAAGGGGGTACATTTAGAATGGATATTAGGAAAACATTCTTGACTTACAAGGGTGGTGAGGCCCTGACACAGGTTGCCCAGGGAGGTGGTGGCTGCCCCCTCCCTGGCAGTGTTCAAGGCCAGGTTGGATGGGGCCTTGAGCAGCCTGGTGTAGCGAGGGTGTCCCTGCCCATGCAGGGGGCATGGAACTCAAGGATCTTTAAGGTCCCTTCCAACCCAAACCATTCTATGATCGTCTGCCCTAAGACATGAGATGAGACACCGTTCCCACTGTGCTTGCCAGCTCTCTGGAGTCATAGACTTTGTCCAGGAATTCTTGTCCACAGAAGTGCATGTCCAGGACAAGCTGTTGCTTCTTCAACAGAGCATTAAGCATCTCTCCTTACCTGCCTTTCTGGTCAGCTGCATCTTTTTATGGTGGCTCTGGCAAACCCAGCATCACCCACACTGCCCGCTCTGTTCCAAGGCATGTTTTCAGGAACCCCAAGTTAAATGTTACCACTTGAGAGCTTGTCCCTGGTGTTGTTCAGACCACACTTACTAGTTGTGAATTCAAACACTCTGCTGGGCAGTGAAGGAAGGTCAGAAAAAGTCAGAGAGGGGCAGCCAGAGCTGCTCTGCCCTGCCTCATTCTGTGACGGTGTCAAGTTGGTTATTAGCTTTGCTGATGGGCAGCTGAGATGCCTGGAGTTACACTGACATTTTTTTCTGTTTTTGCTGGAATGAAAACCCTAAAAATTAACTTTGCATCAAAATATGTGGTCTTAGCACCAGTGCCAGTAGTTTTGGTTGATCCGAACTTGGAGCTAGCTTTGGTTTTTTGGTCTCCATACTTGTTTTGCTCCAGGTACCTTAGAGCAGTTCTTTATAAAAGGGAAAACACACTGAACTGTTGAAAAATCTGGACTGGGTTATAGATGTAGTATATAGATGTAATGTATAGTGACTGTGGGACTTGATGAGATTTCTACTGTTATCATTCTGCCTAGAAAAGAGAGAAGTGTTTTCTGCTACTGGAAAGTAACTATGGGTGAGCACGGTCTCTGCTCTCTTCACTGCAATCTGTTCTTGGGTTTGGAGCATCTGTGTGTTTTTCTGTGTAAGGGGCTGAGGGAATGAAGTGTATGTTGTAAATGAGGTTATGTCATGACACTGATTTATGACCATAATATCACAGTCTTGTCTCAACTTCTTTGCACAACTTATCCTAATGTCGTCTGCTGTTATCTGGGAGGAGAAAGGGGACTTTAACTTACAGCTCAATTTCGATTAATTGCATTTCCTTCTTGCATGCCTGAACCAAAGTTTTGCAGAAGTTTAGGGGAGATAATCAACAATACCGTGCCCTGTTGTACAGCACTTTTCAAACAATTCATACGACAATTTCTGAATTAAAAATAATTAGTAGCATAAATGATCAAAGTGGTTTGTCAAAGGGCAAGCATCTGTACTGACAGAAAAGCTTTGAAGACACCAGCCCATTAACACCCATTAAATCGATGATCTATGGGACTGTGCTAAGGAGCTGGCCTTGTAGGTGTTCTCCAAATAACTTGTATGTTAATTTTCTCCCTGAAGTGCTAACGATCAGTTTAAAAGCCCTCTTGTGTATCTTACCTCCTTTATCCCCACGGGTTCTACTTTGGGAAGCACAGCATCTTGGCTGGAGATGCACAGATACCAAAGAGAGGGTGTGAGTATATAGAGGGGTGTGTGAGCACTCTCTAGGTGGCAAAATCCTGAGACTTCATCTCATAGGGTCAGACAGGGAACTTTTGATTATTCAAACACATTGCTGTTTGCCTTCCCAGCTGCTGATAGAGAGATGGTGACAGTGGGATATAGCACGGGACCCCATGCAGGCCTCTGGGTTTTGGCCTTGCATTGTTTGTTGTTCACCCACAGACCAAATGTTAATTAATACAGAATCAAAAGCTTATGTCCAGCCAGGGTCTTTGTAGATGGCTTAAGGTGGTATTTGTGGAGTATAGCATGACACTGCACCAGGAGAGTGACTTTTGCAAATTATTCCAGGCTTGTAACAGATCTGGGAGACGGCATATGAGCACATAGAATCATAGAATGGTCTGAGTTGGAAGGGACCCCAAGGATCACAGAGCTCCGACCCCCCTGCCACAGGCAGGGCCACCAACCTCAGGCCTGGATCTACACTAGGTTATACTTAGTCCTTGTGTGCCCCATCAGGATGAAAATCTCTGGGTTTGTATTTTATTTATTCTGAGGACCCACAATGTTGTGCTTGCTACACAGATCTCAGCAGGGGCTGCTGCACTGCCCGTAGTGGGATCAGGGAGGAGCAGAGGAGAATGGAGGACACTGCTGCTGGGCATGCAGGGCTGGCTGGCTTTGACTCATGGGAAAAGTATGTTTAGCATCCCCCAGCAGCTTTGTTACTGGCACATATAGCACAGGTCCTCTTCAGCACTGGGGCTTTTAGCAGCGGATTGAAATTTCACAGGAAGTTGCTTGTGGGTTTTAAAGAGATGGAAAAAGTGACTCCTTTCACATGGCTTGGGAGAAAACCACATCTCAGGAACTGCCACAAAGGCTGCTGTGGAGGGTCCCACATGGGGACTACCATAGTCTAATCTGTGAGCTGTAGACACAATGATCAAGCTGCTGAGGCTAATGCCTGCTGAAGGTAGGAGAATGTTCATCTCCTGAACCTGGGAGCATATTGCCCTATGGCAACGTTTCCATCAAAAAATAGACACGTGAAATGATGACTCTTTCATCACTTTCTTCAATACTCACAGCTGAATGATTCCCAGATCAGGAAGAGCTTTCCTTTGCAGCAACCCCTGGACTGGGTAGTGGCTTTTCTATAACCCCATTTTGCTGTGAGAAGTGGGTTGCCATGAGCCTACAGGACTCACCCAGGAGCATGCTCAGCTACAGAGGAGGGATGTGAGCCTTGGTGTTCAAAACCCAAGGCTAGTCCCTTAACCCTGTACCCATCTCCCTTCCTTTAAACTGATTTATGTGTAGGATTTCACTACTTCATCATAGTATATACCATAAGTCATGCAGACACATTCTCCATTAACATGTGTAGAATATACAGGCCTTTACAATCCAGATTTAAATGCAGATTTCCAAGGAACAGGGTTCACTGCAAAGATGCAAGCAATTATTTTCATGTCATATGAGGATGTCCATTTAAGATCCACCCTTCAGTTTAAGATGTAAATCCTATTTTGTATTCCTACTAGAGAGGGAGACCATGTTTAGCCTCTTCTAGAAAACTGGGCTTTGCAGTCTTTGGGGCTAAGGGGTCTAGTTATAAAAGGGGGTCTTTGTTGTCAAGCTGAGAAGCCTACTGGTAAATTCAGTGGAGCAAGCTAACCTAACAACTAGGGTGTCTGGGTTTAATGGTAAGTCAAATGTGTAGCCTGGTGCTGAAGCCCAGTTGTGTACTTCTGTCTGCAGCAGTTAGTCCTGCTCACTCAATGGATTGAAAATTAAGTACTCTTGATATACACCTCAGCTACTGACAGATCCAGCCATCAAATGTCTGATGCAGAAACCAATAGGAAAGCAGGGGGTTAGCCTGAGAGCTCTAGGTATGTTATGCCATTAAGACATTTTAATTCTTATCTGCTCAGCTCCTTTCCCACTCTGCATACAAATTCCTAGCAGCCCTTTAAATTTAAGCAAATTAAGGGCACACACTGAACTACTTGTTATTAATATCTCAGCACTATTTTCTAATTCCCAGTTCATGCTTGAAATGGATTAAAACTGCTAATCCCTGACAAGGCAGCAAAATTTGATGCTAATTTATTGATGTGCTCTTTTAAGAAACTTTGGGTTTCTTGTCTATAAATTAAATTTAAACACAGCATTCAAGGTCCTTCCCAATTTAGAGAGTAGAGAGCAGACGTCTGCGTGCTGAAACATTGCATGTCCTTGAGCTTGCTGTACAGTATGGCTGAGGAGGGGTTGCCTTGTTTTCCTGAAGGGATGTGTTTGTGTCTTGATAGCTGTCTCTTAAGGTCAGCTGTACTGATGGGTTCTCTATCTCACACAGCTTGAGTTGTCTTGGTTCCCCTTGGGGAGAGCTCCAACCTTTTCTCTCCTCTTCTGCTGAACTTTCTGCTCCTGTCCAGAGCTCAGGTGTTGCTTGGCACTATAGGTGGTTTTTAATAAGCCATCCCAGATGCCAGGGCTGAGCTTTGGAGGGGCTCAGTTGTTCTGCAGGGAATTACTGTACAGTGCTTGCATGTTATTACCTTGGAGCCTTATTTCACCCTTAGTTCTGTAGGTTTCTGTTAGTAGCATGTTCCTTTATCAAAGTGAGTTGTTTATTTTCAGAACATTGTAAGTATGTGGCAAGTGTTGCTTTTCTTGGTGGTTGTTTTCTTGCCTGGGAAGCAGTAAATGCTGGGGAAGCCTACTGTAGGGATGTGTGCTCTGTGCCTTCCTCACACTGTGCAGAGCTGCCCCTTTCCTTCCAGCCACACAGCCCCCTTCATGGCTCTGGCAAACAACAGGAATAGCCCGTGCATCCGTGTGGGGCTCGAACCGCTTCGGGTGCTGGGGTGGGCTGCCACGGGAGCAGGCAGCTCGCCTGTGCTTGGGCAGCCAAGTAATTTGAAATCTAGGAGAAGCAGGTAGCTTAAAACAACGTATCAACCATGGCTGATGTTTCAGCGAAGTCTGCATGGGCACTAAGGTGTTAATACCAGGTTCCTTTGGGTGGTTTGGGCTCTTGTCCTACCAATAGTTTTGAGCATTTGACATTTCTGTCTTGTGTTAGGTCAAAAGCTTGGAATTTTTACAGTTGGAGGTTTTTCATCCCAACAATGTGCACCCCATCTTGTTTGTCATCCCAGATATTTTTGTTTTAGAGATGCCTGAACAGAAAGTTTTGTTGACTTTTAAACCCCCTCATAATTTGACAAATTAATTGAAATAAAACTTGCCCTGAAGAATTTTTAAATGGCAATTATCACCTCAGGCATTTCTGGGAATTGTCAGTGAGTTTTATCAAAATCTAAATGACTTTACTGAGTATCTGAAGGACCCAAGTGCAATGTTTCTCACTAGGTGGTTGTAGGGGAGCACCCATTTTCACATATGCTGGGATGGAGGTGTCACCTGCAGCCACCACGTGCCCCTCCCTGTGTCCCTTTGCCTCCCAGGGCTCCTTCCATGTGCCTTCCTGGTCCCTGCAGTGAGAGCCAGTCTGGAATGCTGCTGCTGCTGCCTGGACTCACCCATGAGCTCATTGCATCAGGTATTTCCTTTACATTTTTGAGCAAAAAGCAGTGTTCATCCTGCTGGATCCTCTTTGCTGGGTCAGGATTAGCAGCATGGTTTGGGGAAAACCACACTTGGGCTGATCTGTCCTTCTGTAAGAACACACTCACGTGCCTGTGCACAGATCCTCACCAGCTCCTGTTTCTGTCTATTGGCGATTTGTACAGCATTGCTGTGAGGAACTTCTCTGCCTGGTTCTCCTTAAAGGGTTCTCAGTTAGCCCAGTTAAGTTTTGGAAATTCAGGGGAGTGTGAAACTTGTAATTCTCAAATACTGAGGCTGGGTTAGTGGCAGAAGTACCACTGGATCTTCTGATGGTACAGATCCCCAGATTCACAGAATTGTAGGGGTTGGAAGGGACCTGAGATCAAGTCCAACCCCCTGCCAAAGCAGGTTCCCTAGGACAGATAGCACAGGTAGGCATCCAGATGGGTCTTGAATATCTCCAGAGAAGGAAACTCCACCACCCCCCTGGGCAGCCTGTCCCAGGGCTCTGTCACCCTCACTGGGGAAAAGTTCTTCCGCATGTTGGTGCGGAACTTCCTGTGCTCCAGCTTACAGCCATTGCCCCTTGTCCTGTCCCCACAGACACTGAAAAGGGGTTGGCCATTTCCCCCTGCATCCCATACTTAAGATATTTATAAACATTAATTAGGTCCCCCCTTAGTCTTCTTTTCTCCAGGCTGAACAGCCCCAGCTCACTCAGCCTTTCCTCATACGGGAGATGCTCCAGGCCCTTCATCATCTCTGCAGCCTCCTCTGGACTCTCTCAAGGAGATCCCTGTCTTTTTTGTCCCAGGGAGCCCAGAACTGGACACAACACTCCAGGTGGGGCCTGACCAGGGCAGAGTAGAGGGGGAGGATCACCTCCTTAGACCTGCTGGCAACGCTCCTTTTAATGCACCCTAGGACCCACTGACCTTCTTAGCCCCCTGGGGGCACACTGCTGGCTCATGGCCAACCTGTCATCCACCATCAGTTTGCTGTACATCTCTGCTTGCAGAGATGTTTCCATCCTGAGGGCAAACACATCCCCACCTGTATCATGCAGGGGGTTAGCTGGGTTTCCTGAAAAGCTCCGTCCTCTTGCCAGGCAACACCTTTTAAATGAAAAAAGCAAGTGGTGTCTCTGAGCCTGGATGTCACTGTATTGAGAGGTGATCTCTAAGGAGGGTCCTTAGCCTGGGAAGTTAAATGCACACTGAATTTTCTCCATACAGTGTATGCTTTACATGCCAGGAAGAGAACAAGGCTGGATCTGCCTGGTGTTCGAGCCTGGCTTTCACAGCAGGCAGGGCTGGTCCCTGTGTAGCACAGCTGAAAATTCCCTTGAAAAAAGCCAGTGGCTAAGACATGTAATGTTAATTACAGATAATGTCGACTGAAATACCTGGAGGAGACAGGCAGTAGCTGCAGTCTGTAGAATCCAAAGGGACTTGTCTGAGTGGCATTAATTTTTAACACTTTAATCAGGATAAAATCCCTCTACAAAGTCTTGTGGGGAGTAGGAGAAGTCTGTTTAATTTTTGGAATATAACCTGAAGGAGAAAGCAATAATTTCAGCAATCTCCAGTGATGACAGAGTTCTTAATTGGACAACAGAAAAAACAAACCCCTCATTTTTACCCAAGTCATTTAAAATTCAGCTGAAGCCAGAAGGAGAACAGCAATCCCATTACTTTATAAGACCTTCCATGAGATATAAATCTTTGCATGCTCTTTTTTTAAAAATGAGACCTCATATTGCTCTGATAGATGCTCCTCTGCTAATGTCAAAGGGGGGTTGCCCAGGAAGAGGCAGGTTTCTCCCTTCTGCTGCTGCCACTGGATTGTGGGGTGAGCGTGCAGGGAGAGGATCTGTGCAGTGCAGGAAGGGGAGCAGCAGCAGAAGGACCCATTGTGTTCCTTTGCACCCCTCAGGAGCTCTTTATCCCACTCAGGAAAAAAAACCCTTCCTTGCCAGAACATAATAGTGTGTTAATAACCTTTCCAAACCTGGAGCTGTATTCTACAGGTGTGTGAGGCATATGGCTTCTCCCCTATTAGCAATGCAAATTTAATCAACTGGAATAACGTTCAAATGGTTGGCTCAGCACGAGCCAACAACCAACAAGAGGTTGCCACTTTTTTTTCCCCCTGCTTTCGACAAACACAAGAAAAAACTTTGATTAAAACTCCAATTGTCCTTAAAACAGAGATCCCTTTGAATGAAAGGAAGCAACACCTTCTAGACCTATTGCATTTCCACTGTCCCTGCCCAAGGAAACTGCTTTTTGTATCCAGACCTCTGTAGCATCAGATGGAAAAATCTGTTGCTTTCCAGTTGAAAAGCAATCCCTGTCACTACACATGCTGTAATTTAGCATGGTGACAAAGTTCAGCTTGATCTGCATATTTTCCTGTTTGAGATTTTTATTGCATTGCAGTCTCATTTCATAGCATGATGCTCTTTGTCACCTGACTCCTGCTAATAGCCTCAATATGCCTTGTGTCTTCTGTCTGTCAAACAGCACCAGGTCACCAGGTTTAGAGACTTCACTGCAGAGCAGAAGTCTGGAGTGTTTAATGCCCTCCTCACTGCAGCAGCACAACCTTGATCATCATGGTGGTGCTCCTGGGAGAGGACATCATGGTCACGTTTAGTGGCAAGGGCCATGGAGCAGGGACTCCCCAAACTAGGACCTGGCTCCAGATTGCTGTGCCCAGTTTGCTGCTTGGTGTAAGCACAGCTTTCTGGTGAGTTGCAGAAGGTGGGGGTGGTTGGAGTTTTGTTTGAATCTTATGGGAATGGTGAAGGAAGGGCAAGGACAGGATACAGAACTGAGGGTCAAGGTGCTGATTGTTGTCTGAAAAGCCACAGGTTAAAATGTGCAGGTGGCTGCTTAAGGCTGGCTGATAAATCTCTGTGATACTCTACAGACTGAAACAAGGCACAGTTGTCTTTCTCCTTTCTCAGGGTGGTATGTTCTCAGACAGGGCCCTACAGAGAGGTTGTTGTTGAGAAAGCTCCAGTTGGAGGAAAGCTCTGTGCCAGGCTTGCCCAGAGATCAGGACTAGGATCCCATCACTGAAAATGTGTTTGCTGCCCGTGTGCTGGGTCCTGTCACAGGCACCACAGCTCAACAGGAGATTCCCTTTACTGCACCCCTCCTAGTTAACAGCATCCCATGCTGCTGGGTAGGGATGACCTTGTTCCTCTGGGTGCTTTCTAGGAGCTTTTCAGTGTTTCCAGGCAAGCATGGGCCTTTGTGCTGCCCAGAGGACTGGCACAGACCACACATTACTGATGAAGTTGGTCTTTTAGCTGCAACATAAATACTGATTTTGATTTGGCTGGCACCAGGTTTGACCTGATGGCACTTCACTAGAATTTGGTGCTGGTAAAGACAAGATCAGGTCCTGTAGCCTGCCCCAACTAGCTGTATCCGTGTCCTGTGGTAGGTAAAACCACCTCTCTTGTGTTTCCCTGTAAAACACATGTGGCTCTGCACCCCGGGGCTGCTGCCTCTTACCATCTGGGCAGTTAGAGGAAACCATGGTGCCATCTAGTCGAGTAATTGTGGGAGGGCTGCAAGACTCCACTTAAAGTCTCAGATAATTGTGGTCACTTTATTTTTTTTCATTCACTTAGTGAAAGGAAATGTGAAATTACCACAGCAGATAATTAGGGTAGTAGTTTTCTTGTGTTCTTGTTCATTAAATGCTGATTGAGAATGGTGCGTTAATGACTTTGCTCAGTTATTTCAAATAATAGTATCATTTACTAGACTAGAAATAGTCTTTTTATTGAAAGCCCCTTTATCAAAAAAGGCCCTGCATGACACATCCTTTTAGAGGACTGTTTGACCATTAAAATACCAAAATCTGACTGTTCCAGAAACATGGGAACTGAGCTGCCTGAAGATGCAGAGGTGGACCCAGTGGTGCATAGTAAAGAAGGGCTTGGCTTATTTTGTAGCCTTTCTGCTGGAGCAGTGAGATAACTTTGCCTGTCTGCCACTTTCCCAGGAACAGCTGGATGCAGTGCCTTGCAGACTGCAGCTGTGGCCAAGGTTTGTCGGTGGGATCTGAAGTTATCAGGGATGTGGAAGCACTGTGAGGAAATGGGACAAACCTGTCAGCTGTGTTCCCAGGAGGGAACGGCCAGCCTAAGGAAAATACAAAGCTAAAAGGGGAATGCTGGACTTGGGAACCAGAGTGTGTCTCTGCCAGGAGCCAAGGGGGTGGCAGGCAAGTCTCTGGGACATCCTCCTCCTTGCTCCAGGGGCTGTGCTGCACCGTGCTGCCTGTTGCTGCTCTCTGCATCTCTGCCTTGTTTAGGAAATGGCATCTCACTCCGTGAACTTTGTGGCTGGGGTTTCTCACCCTGTCTCAGGCTCTTTGATTTATGGAGGATCTTGTTTGCAGGCTGTTTGCAAAGTTGTCTGCTGCTGATAAGTTAGTGCTGTAGCCAGCGTGTTTCTGGCCTCTGGCCAGGTACGTGCAGTGCTTCCTGACACACCGTCTGCTCCTTGCATGAAAGTCTGAGTGCTGCCCTGGTCCCTCATGTGCCATCACCCCCATGATCTTGCCCACGTGGCCTTTGGCTAACACTGGTGCTTCATGGGAGGGCTTTGGGGCACTATCCACACCAAGGCAGAGAGTTCCGTGGGGCTTTGAGGCTGGAGGCTCTTGTGGGCAGGGTGGTACCTGTGGCCCTGGGGATTTGCTGTGGCTCTGCAGCCCCCAGCTGGGCTGCGGGGATGGGGGCAGCAAGGGGGTGTGGGAATGAGTGGCAATGCCAGAGGGCCAGGAGGAGACCCCCACGGACAGTAGGACAGAAGGGGTGAGCAATAGTCACAGCTCACAGGGGAGCTGCACAATGCAGCTGGAGCAGTGCTACATTGGGATGGTGGTAAACATCACCCCTCCCAGGAGGAAGCAAACCCTGGGGCTCCTGATGTATCACTGCTCTGGACTGTAGGTAGCAGGAATGCAATGGTGAGCACAAGTGATGCTCCTGCTGTGCTCACAAAGCATGGGCTTCTCATGTCTCTCACAGAGCTTTTATTTTTGTTTTCCTGGGGAAAAGTACACTTCAACATCTCTTCTTGCTGTGTCTCTGCCTTGTCCTGTAGCCAAGCGGGGCAGTGCGAGTGCCTGAACATCTGTTGTGATTCTGGGGTTGTGGTTTGGTTGGGGCTTTTTGGGTTCAAGAGAACTTGTTCAGCAATGACAAGCAGGGAGCAAAGAGTCTTCGGGCATCCCGATTCCCTTGATTGCTGATTTTTTGTTTACTTCAACCTCTTGAAAAGCAAAGCACTTCTTATCTCTGCACGGGAGATGAAGCCATCTCTTTAGCTGCAGCCTACTTAAGGAAAAGGGTGTTTTTCTGATGCTTGTGTTTCCCCTGAGAAAACATGAAACACAATGGAAGGAGTTTAAGCAAAAAGCCAAAGTGCTTGGACTCCAAAGGCATCAAAGCTGAACTACTTTCCTTTGAAAATACAGTCTTTGGGTGCACTGTGATTATTCCTAGGCATTTACAGTCCTACCCATCAGACAGGTATTATCCAGCCAATTTTGTCTTCTATTTCTTGATTTTTTTTTTAAATAATTTTTTCTACTTTGATGCACTTAACTAAACAAGCTCAAATATGCTCCCAGGAGAGAATCTGGCTCCAGGAGGTGGTGCAGTTTGGGACTAGGCTGTGTGGGCAGCCCTCCCCAGAAGCCCAGCCCTCCCCAGAAACCCAGTCCCCCCCAGCCCAAAAGAGTGGCTTCTGCATTGGTTGTGCATGCCAGCAGCTCTGGGTGCCCCTCTCATCTGTGCTCTAAATCCCCCCCCTAAAAAAAGCTCTTGTAACAAACTTTCTTCCAGAGCTTGAAGATGCAAAGACAAGCGATTCTGTCAGCTCTCAACATGCTCTCATCAGACTAGATCAGGCCAGTACAATAAGGCAGTTGGGTATTTTATCTTGTTTGTTCTCTAAGCAAAGCAAATGGAGCCCTGCAAGTGAAATACCCAACGCTGATAGCACTGGCATACGCTCCGCTTGTTTTGCTCTGGGAAGGAAGCCCCTTGCTGCAGATGGGTTTGCAGAAGGAAGGAGTAAAAGGTTATCAGGGTGCCACTGCTCTGCACAGAGCTGATTAGCTGCTGTCAGTCTGTCTGGTGGATGTGGTCTGTGCACTGCACGCAGAAGAAGCTGCAATATTTGCTGAGTCTGTGGCCTGTGGAGGTCTGAGGTCTGCAAACCCAACTGCTTATAGGGTGAGTGTGATGTGAAGTAATGATACAGCATGGAAAGCCACAGCCCTGGTGTCTGAGATAGCTGGATGGCTAAAGGGTATGGATTCTGCACTGGCTGGGCAGAGCTGCATGCCCTTCCTGAAACTCAAGCATCACAGATTTGCCTAGGTCATGAGGGGAAATCATCTGTAAGTCAATATGGAGCTGAGTGATGCACAGCCTGTCCCTGTGAGTGGCTTGAGGCAGGACCAAGCATCAAAAAACTCCTGACATGTCAGGAAACTGCAGGGATGGCATGTGTCCTGGGTTGGCTGGGGGCTTGTCCACACAGCGCTTGGGGTAACCTCACCCCTCCCATTACCCCATGTCTTGCTTTCAGCTGGGACAGGGTTCATTTTCTTCCTAGTAGCTAGTTCAGGGCAGTGTTTTGGATTTGTTGGGAATGGTATTGATAATGGAGATGTTTTTGTTCTACAGAGGTGGTAATGTTGAGCGGTGCTCACACAGAGCCGAGGCCTCTTCTGCTCCTCACCCCACCCCACCAGCGAGTAGCTGGGGGTGTGTGAGGAGTCGGGAGGGGACACAGCCAGGACAGCTGAGCAAAGGGATATTCCCATTCTGTATGATGTCATGTTCAGCATATACAGCTGGGGTAAGAGGAAGGACAGGGACTGGGGAGTGCAGCAAGCAGCATTTGGAATGATGGTGTTTATCTTTGCAGGTCCCCGTTCCATGTGATGGATCCCTGCTGCCCTGGGGATGGCTGAACACCTGCCTGCCCAGGGGAAGTGGGAAATGAATCCCTTGTTTTGCTTTGCTTGTGTGCACCCTTTGCTTTACCTATCAAGCTGCCTTTAGCTCAGCCCAGGAGTTCTCTCCCTTTTCCGATTCTCTCCCCTATCCCACTGGGGGAAGCGGGCGGACGGCTGCGTGGGATGTAGTTGCTGGCTGGGGCTAAACCACAACGTCCCACTTATGGTGATTTAGAGCAGGAATCAAACACTGGGGATTTACTGTAGAAACTATATATTTGCTGGGAATATCTTTTCCATTTTCCTACCTAAGTTACCAAAGCTTTTTTTTCCTCTTACTGCTTCTTATCTCTCCATTTCTGCCACCTGTGCAAGCTGCTTAGTTACTTCATTACGCCTTTCCTTTTGCTTAGATTGCTAGCCCTTGGATTTGATGCTTTTCATTTACATTTAACTTTTAATCTTGTAAATTGGCTGTTGTTGGTATAGCTGCAAGCCCAGGGAAAATAATGGGTTTCAGAACAGAAGTAATGAGATTCAAGGTAAAAAAGGTCCCAGCCAGACAAACCGAGAGGCAGATTTTATCTCTCTAGGTCACATGGATCAGGAGTTTCTCCTGCAAGGACCCTTGCTGACATCAGTGGGGTAAGTATGGGAATGGAATCTGAACTACCAAAGAACATGATTTGAGTTCTCTTGTGTCGAATTTCTTGACTCCTAATGGCCTTTCTGAATGATGCTGGTACCTTCTGTCAGTGCTCCAGGGGGTTGGAGGTCTCCAGAGACAGTCTCTGTGACTGTGTCATACTTACCCTTGTGTGGGTGAGTGACATCTCTGCCCTTGCACATGAAGCCTTTCTCACCCCTCTGTAAAGGGCAGGGAGCATTTCTGGGGTTCTACACCCTTTGACAGCAATGAATTTTGGATTTGTCCAAACCCCTTTCACCATGTCTTTGCAGAGAACATAAGCTGCAGCGGGAGGGGTAGTTCCTTGCTTGGGTTTTGATTGTGTTTGATTGTTGAAATTCCCAAGAAGCCTAAAAAGCAGTGGGAGTGCAAAGCAACCCAAAACCTATCAGGAAAGAGCAAGACAGCTGGTAGCAAATGGGGTGAACTACAGCATGCGCCCATCTGAAGTTGCCCTGTTCCACCCAGGGCAAGGGGCTACACACTACTGCAGCCTCTCCCCTACCTGCCCCTGGCTGGTTTTCCCTGACGCTCCTGTCCCACAGCCCATCTCCTGCTGCCTTTGTTCCTGCAACAGCAGCAACAAAATAGCTGAAATGTGTTACCCTTCTGGGCAGGCTGTGTGGTTCAGGGGTGTCTGAGGAGGAGCTGAGGCTGGGGTCAGCACAGGGAGGCAGAGAAGGGGCCATGCTGAGCTTGATGCTTTCCTAGTGCTTTTTACTGCAGGAAAACCCGTGTGTGTGAGCCTCTGCAGAGCTGCCAGGAGGTTTAAACCCACAAATGAAGTGGTAACCTTTAGCTAGGGGCAAGTCAAATTTGTGTGGGACTCCAAGCATGAGTGTTTCCTCTTGCTGTAAGGAGGAATGGCTACTGTTCTGGCACCTGCGAGAGGAGGCACGGGCTAAGAGGCAGCTGCTTTGGAGAGGAATTCCTTTCTGCATTCTTCCTGTGCATGCCCATGAAGCTCAGTGGAGGAGAAGCATGGTCCCATCAGGTCCCTTCAAGAAAAGTCAGACTGAGCTGTAAAGCACCTATTGCTTTGCTGGGATAGTCTGTAGTACAATAATCAGGACTCCTCTGGTAGCTGAGTGCAGAGTTTGATCCAGTGGGGGCATTAGGGAAAATGGGTTTGGAAAAGGAAGCTCCTAGGGGAGTTTAAACTGAAGATGGGAATGCAGTGGGATTTTTAGCTCCAAGCATGGGTTGCTTCTGAGGATGACAACAATGAAGAGTGCAAAAAAGTCACTCTAGGAAGCATCCAGGACTTTTCATCAATCAGCTGTCTGTGCCAAATGGAAGGGAAAGCAGGCGAACTAAAAAAGTGTCACACTGTCACTGCTGGTGGGTGACACAGATGCTAGATTTATTTAAAGCTGGGACTAATAGCTACACTGAATGATACGCAGCTGACTCGGGTGATGTATGAATCCAACCCGAGTTGGAATATTTTACAAGACAGTTTTCAAGGCGGAAATTATTAAGAAGTGCCCTTTACACATCACCAGCTAAGTGGTGTGTATTTGCTGCTCCGAGCTACTGTGCCAGTTGGATGCCTGCCAGGCTTGTAATGCTGCTTTAAAAGGGATCCATGGGAGGTTTTGCATTTTCTCTTATCCAAACAGACTCACTTGAATGTTAATTTGTTCCCGGCTGCCAAGGACCCAACTCCACACAAAGCCAAACGCGGCCGAGCCCCGTGCGTGCCGGAGGGGCTGCTCCCATCCCTGCTCTGTCAGGCTGGGGCTGGAGGCACGTGCTGGGGACGCTGCCTTGCTGCAGTCAGGGAGCAATCTGTCACTGGGACATAAAGCGTCCAGCCACAAGGCATTTCCTTCTCTCAAAGTGCGATGCTGTGGCCTTGGCAAAAAAGAAAAGGAGAGCAGATTTTCTCTCCCCTGGGAGGTGACAGTGGGAAGGGGAATGGAGGGATATTTGGGAAGGAAAAAAGCCTCTTGGGCTTTTGGAGCTGGGCTACTGTGAAGCACCCTGTCCTAGGACAGAGCCTGTTGTGACAGTTGCCTGTAGTTCTCACAGTGTTTGCAACATCTTTTGATGGAAATATGTAGGTTTTCCCACGTGCATGTGGGCAGAAGAGAAGCCACCTCACTGGGTGGCTGCTGCTCAAGGCAGAGTAGACCCCAAAGCTCCTGGGCTGGGGGTGGTCAACCCCAGGAAAACCAGGGGATGCTCTGAACTGCCCAGGGGCTGGAGATGAGTGAAATATTGATGGGGGAAAAAAAAAGCAGATGGGTGATGGTAGCAATGTGGAAGGTGTGAGGGGAGGCCAAGGGTCCCTGCTGGGTGGGGTTACTGCACAGGTGGTGGGATGCAGTGCATTTGGTGTCCTGTTGCCAGCTGCCCGCATGGACCAGCACCCTGTGGCAGTGGGCCAGCTGGCAGTGGGCCAGCAAGGGGATGCCAGACTGTGGCAGTGGTACCACACTGTTGCCTGGTGCAAGGCGTTGGAATGATGGGGATGCATGGGAAGGAGCCTGCATGTCCACTTGTAGTTGTGTAACCCATGGGGAAGTCAAAGGACACAGGCTGTTCTCATTTGGGTTGGCATGTGCTTTACAAGCCCAAGTAGGTTCTAATTTAACTGTATCTCCCTCCTCCTGCTTAATTTCTGTACCAGTGTTTCTGGGTGCTTAAAGAAAAATGCAATTTTTTTTGTGTGTCTGTTTTTAGCCAAGGAAAAAATGGGAGATTGTTCAAAATTTGATTAAATATTTAAAGCACGGTTTCTATTTAGAAACTGGCACTTTATCAAGCTAAACAACCCATTAAGCTCATAATCACACTCCATCTTTTGGGGCACAATGCCTTTTGCATCTTTTCAGATGAGTGTTTGTGTCATCGCTCAGCATGTGCTGAGGTGAAATTAGTCTTCCTTTGTATTGTTTCAGTTTAGTGCTGACTGAAATAATATTTTCAATCTCTTTTTCATTGTTTATTTGCGTTCCTTTTTTTGACTCATGACTTCTGGAGGAAATTTGAAAAGAAGTCACAAAATTGAGATCTTTGATAAGCTTCTAAAGCTCCTTAAATATTCAGCTGAAGCATTCTGCCATTGCTGTGCTGTGAGTAATTGGTTCTTTACCTCTAGCAGATGCAGTCAATGTCGCTTAGAGAATTGCTGTGGTTGTGAGGCTCTTTTGGTGTTCGGTTACTTAATGATGTGGGTTTTGCAAAGCAGGGGCAGTCAGCTCTGGGGAATGGAGCCCACAGCAAATCCTGCAAGGGCCAGAGGAAAGACTTGAACTGTGGACTTCTGTAAGGACCAGGATGCCAGAGCTGTGTCTGCAGCATGGGCAGTGAGTGCTCTCCCACATCCCATGTGCCAAGCACGGTTGTCTCCCTGGCCAGGTGATTGCCACGGTGCTCCATTTACCAAGTCAGGGGAGATGTTTGTGAGAAGTGCCCCTCTCGTTCAGTAGAATCATAGACTGGTCTGGGTTGGAAGGGACCCCAAGGATCACAGAGCTCCAACCCCCTGCCACAGGCAGGGCCACAAACCTCAGGCCTGGATCTACACTAGGTTGCCCAGGGCCCCATCCAACCTGGCCTTGAACACTTCCAGGGACGGGGCATCCACTACCTCTCTGCAGTAGCCTTACTGCAGTGCACAGTGATGCTGATTTGAGCGGGATTCTTCTCCTCCCCAGGCTTACATCAAGGAAAGTTTTCCTTTTTTAGTTACCTCTAAAAATAAATGAGGCAGGCTGCTGTTTCTTTTAATGGTATGTCTGCTTTCTATGACAGGCCCGACTTAGAAACACACTGAGTCCATCGCCTGCGAGATGCGGCGGGGTTTTAAAGGCCCCCATCTTTGTGCAAATGTGATCTGCTCCGTGTGGGTTATCTGCCTTAGGAGACTTGCAGCGAATGCTTGCAGGTTAATCTTACAGCATAAAGGACAGGGACTGCAGCAGTGAAGCCATCACTGCACTTTTTATGTTGGAAGTGATGAGGTTATATCAGCAGAGCAAGCAACTGAGAAGAATCCATTATTGTTTGTGGGGTGGAAGGCAGTTTGGTATCTAGATATGAAAGAAATGTAACTTTGGATCATGTTCTTTGCTCTGTGCCTCGTACTTTTTCCAAGTGCTGACAGTGCATTTACCAAGGAGTTCAAACATGTCCTGCTATTACAAGTTAGATCCGTGTCCCAGAAGTCTGAGTGCGTGTTGTCTCAAAATTAACTCATCACAACACAGACTTTTTCAGACATTTCCCATGCCCATTCCTTCCTGTGCTGCAGCCAGGGGTTACAGAAAGCAGAGTTCCATCTGCTGAGGCTGACGTACTTGGTCTCTGTCCCCAGCTGAAGTTCTGCTCCTCAGCAGTGGCTCTACACATGTTGCAGATTGCATTTTTTCTTGTGTCTCTTGTTCTTCTGGAGCATTTCATATGAGAGGTCAGATCAGTTTTCCTTTCCTTGTGGGTATGTAAGCAATCAGATGCTTAAGATGACTCTGGCCTTGCTTCTATTTGTTTCTATGTGTTACTGCTAAGCAAGGGAGCATCTTGCCTTGCCTCTTGTGTCCCCATTGACTATTTCCATGTTCTCATACCAGCTCTTTGTGGAACATTTTGTCCTGATCAGTGTATAAGTAATTCACAAATCATTTCAGTGAGCAGTGAGAAGAAAGTGTGGCCAGTAGGTCTAGGGAGGTGATTGTGCCCCTGTACTCAGCATTGGTGAGGCCACACCTCGAGTGCCGGGTCCAGTTCTGGGCTCCTCACCGCAAGAAGGACATGGAGGTCCTGGAGCGAGTCCAGAGAAGGGCAACCAGGCTGGGGAAGGGGCTGGAGGGCAAATCCTCTGAGGAGCAGCTGAGGGAGCTGGGGCTGTTTAGCTTAGAGAAGAGGAGGCTGAGGGGTGATCTTATCACCGCCTAGAACTATCTGAAGGGAGGTTATAGAGAGATAGGTGATGGTCTCTTCAGCCATGTGACAGGTGATAGGACAAGGGGGAATGGCATGAAGCTGTGCCAGGGCAGGTTTAGATTGGATGTTAGGAAAAAATTTTTTACTGAAAGAGTTGTCAGGGCTGGAACAGGCTGCCCAGGGAGGGGCTGAGTCACCTTCCCTGGATGTGTTCAAAAAAAGGGTAGATGAAGTATTTAGGGATATGGTTTAGTTTAGGATGTGAATGGTTGGACTTGATGATCTTAAAGGTCTTTTCCAACCTTGTGATTCTGTGAAAGTGTGCTTCAAAAAGCACCCAAAGTACAGCCAAAGCCTCCTGTGCCCCTGGCTACGTTGCAGTTCTTTGTGAACTAGCTCCCAGTTCAGGGAGATATTCACAGGGGCTGCTGTCTTGTGCTGGTTCTTGGAGACTTGGAATGCTGTTTCATTCTCATAGCATGGGGACAGCAAAATATAACCTTACAGTAAAAATCGAGCAATGTGTCAGCAGGCTATTCTTTGTCACAGAAATTAGTATTGTTTGCTAGATGACATATTCCTTTGTCACAAATTTCCCAGGTATGGTTGTTTCCTTGGTGAATGAGTAACTTGCACACATTCTGTTAAGTTTCCTGATGGATTCAAAGGGGAGAGTATTTGCAGCATCCAACCAAGAGAGCTCTGTCCCAAATGAGAGGCTGACATGACTTAAAGTACTAAAGGACTGAGGAAAATATAAGAAATGGGTAAATGTAACTTGTTATTGTGAAAGATGCCACCACAGCAAATCTTACACTGTCAAAGGATGATCTTAAGCATAGGAAAACTAGTTAAAATTGAAGTAAAAACCACAGCTATAGAGCAGATTGTAGTGGGATACAAAATAGGAGAATGCTTCAAAATGTACATATATTTTTAAACTCTGTCATAGGATAATTTAAAGCACAGGCCAAGCAGCAGTGAGAAAAGGCTTAGGGCTATCTTTTTTTTAATACAGCATTTAGTCATATTAACTGTTTGTGGCATACTCCTCTCCCAGCCCCCAGGGAAGAGTATTCTGCTTCTCTGGAAATCACTTGTGTGAGTGAGAGGACGGGTCATGAGATGCTCAAGTACCCTCTATCAAAGGACTGTGTTGCTTGTCAGGAGGTGCAAGTGGGAGGGGGCTGTCTAGTGGAGTCAGATACCACCCCAGGAAATCATTGGGGGTCCTAAATAAATAAAATCAACAAATAAGTAGAGTCCTGACACACTTTCCCAGCATGGAAATAGGCTGTGAAGCAGGTACCAGAGGAGATCTGTGTGTCTGTGAAACAAGCCCAGCCTGAAGAGAGCTGTTGGCAGAGATGTGCTGGCAGCCCTGATCCGGCTCTGCATGGAGGGACTTTGTGATGCCTCCCCACACTCTACCTCCTGCTACCTGTGGTCATCTTCCAAGTAGATTTTCTTCCTGAATATGTGATAGTGGACACTAAATGGGAATTGTAAGTCATTTACTCACTCCTGCTGGGGTTTACTATAGACTTTGGCTGGAAAGCCTGACTGTTGCCTCAGTTGTGAGAAAAAGGACTCCTATTGGATGATAAATATTGTAAATTAATGCAGTTACTTGTAATAACTGGTCAACAGTTACAGACTGGTTGTAATTTTCCTTTATTGTTTCTGGTACCAAAGTGGGGTGTTTCTATAGAATGGTAACCTCGGTGCTTGCCCAGTGAGGGTTGGAAAGCACCCAGAGACTTTCCTCTTTGACTCTGTAAACACAGATCTAGACCATTCCACCATGGCAGATACAACTTTTCCCTCCTTTGTTGGAGGAAGGGACAACATAACCAGGTCCTTCTTACCCAACAGTGTGATTCAAGGATCCACCATACTGCACCTGGATGTGGTGGAAAGCTTGATTGCTTCAGCAGCTCTGAGTTGTGCTCCAGCTTCCTCTCACAAGGAACTGTGCAACCAGGGTATATAACCAATTGTTTCCTAATCTACCCTGATGGTGTCCTCTGCAAAGGTATGCTGCTATTTTAAACACTTGTCACTCTAATGATGTGGATTGTGTTATAATCACCTGCTCTTCTTTTCATGTGTCTGTCACCAGATGGCTGCTGTTGATGATTTATAGGATTATATTTCAGACCTCATTAACCAACATAAGAGCATCTATGTGCTAATTTCATCCTGTCAAATATTATTTGTAATAAACATCCTGGTAGTTTCACCCAGTGGGGTTTATTGACTAAACCAGCAGCGAGACGGTGCCCGCACGCTGATCTGGTGGGTCTGTCATTAGCGAGCAGGCTGGGTGGATGCACCCCCTCTCAGCCACCACGTGCTCCTGTAGCCATCCCTGCTCAGCATCTGTCAGGTGAGACAGCCCTGTTCAGCAATCCCCCATCCTGTCAATGAAATGGTCCCACTTAAAGCCCTCCCTTTCCCCAGCAATCTGTGGCATCTTTTAAAACATGCTCATAACACAGCCCCCTCTGTGGGTGTTTTCTTATCTGAAGAGCTCTTGCTGGCATTCTCAGCTTAGGCAACAAATTGCTGTTTGTTTCAAGAGCCTGAGGTACCATCTGTTAGCAAAGCAAGGGAGATAGTTCCTGAGGGCATGGATAGCCCCACAGCTCCTGGCTTTGGATCCTGGGACACAAGTTTCCTTTCTGTGATGCTCCATACTTGTCCCTAATTATAGAGTGGTTGGGGGTGACACCCTCAACCAACCTGATGTTCTCTATGCCTATCATCCAGCTCCAGTCTGATTTCTTTAAAAGATTAATGAAAAAAGGCAAGGTTTTACCAGGGTTATTAATCCCATGTCCCTGTTCAGAGCAAACTGCTGTTGCCAGGAAAAGCCCCACTAAAGCAGCTCTTGTCTTACAGCCAACTCCAGGGAGTCCAGAATCAGTGAGCAGACTCTCCAGGGTGCAACGAGGCCCTGGGACAGACCCAGCTCTGCTTGCTGACTGCAGAGAGCATCCCTGCTAGGTTAGGACAGACCTTTATTTTTCTCAATTCCAGAACAGCTACAATCCATGTGGCATTTCCTGACATTTACAAAACTAGAAAAGAATTCCAATGCCAGTGCAGTGGGGTCAAAGAAAGACGGTGATGCTGGAGAAGGGTACACATGCAAGGCTTGAGAATACGTGAGGTGCCTGTGAGACACCCAGCCTGTGCCTGTAAAGCCATGGGGGAAGGTTGCCAGAGAGAACTTTCTCCTCTTTGGGCTGCTCCTGGTGATGCTCAGAGTTAGATCACCTCTGCCACATCTCACACTCCCACTTGCCCTGAGTGCAGAGCCAGGAGTGGGAAGCTGAGCACCAAGGGGTCGTTACAAGACTCAGTGCTCTCACAGAAGCCGTCATTGCAGCCCATGATGCTTGTTGCCAAAGGCCAGCTGCTGGTACAGCATAAATAACAATAAATCCTGCTGGAATAGCAATTCTGTGGTTAGGCCTGTTCCCAATATTTAGAGAAACTGAGCAGTATGTTTTATTAAAAGCTGCAACTGCTGTGGTGAGGACTGGTACCACTGGTACCCGTCTAGAGGAACAGATGGTGCTTCTCCTGTGTTTTGTCACTGCTGTTGCAGGCACGGGGAGCTCCTGCTTAAGGAAAGCCCTGCTTGGCAAGCGTTACCTGCTGGGGCTTGGGAGGAGGAAGGGGTGGGATGCCATGGGCCCTGCAACCTCTACTCAAGACCCCATGACCACTGATGTGGATGGGCCCTCTGGAAATGTCACTGGTAGACTGACAAAGCCAGGGAAAAATGAGGGTGTCACAAGCTTTCTGTGCAAGCCTTTTGGCTGCCTCTGGTTCACCACAGCCCAGGCAGATGTGCAGTGAGAGAGAGGTTTCTTGAAGGGTGGCAGCTCCTGTGTTGCCTCCCCGCTGCGGTGCACACACCATGCCGTGGGGCAGAGCGTGGGGCACTGCTTGTGTTTGCTGTGCCACAGCAGAGTCCAGTGGGACCCAGTGACTCCTGCTCCAGCAAGGGTAGCCCTGTGTTGTCCTGCTATCCCTCAGCCCGTATCCAGTGGAGCCCAGCATCCTCTTGTGGGACCTGGCTGCAGCACCTTGCCGTTGCCTTGATATGAACATTCAGGGTACATCCACCCTGAAGAAGAACCTGGACCCAGGACCTTATCTTGCAAACCCAGGTAAGCCAAGCTTTTGTACTGTAAAGCCACGTGTGTCTTATCAGCACAGACTGCCACTGGGGTAGCAAAAGCTGCTGTGAAGCAGGTCAGGCAGGGAGATTTTTGGAGCCCTTCCCAGGTCTTTTCTGCCTTGCTCCCCCAGGCCCCTCCAAAGGGCATATTGTAAGAGCACTCGGGTGGTTTGGTCATCAGATGAGCAACCAGTTGCAACAGGAGCCATCACAAGACAACTCTTGTCTTTTCCTGCCTCCTGTTACAACTCCTAGCATGAGCTCCGTCGCTGGCTGGGTGCGTGTCCTGATGCTCGCTGAAGCGGTCACATCGCCAGACGAATGTTTCAGCAGCTGCAGCCTGACTCCAACTGCTCTTAAAATCCCATTTAGAGGATTTCCTCTCTTCTTTGCAGGGAGACAGTCCTAAGCAATGTGCTTAGCTCTTCAACAGGCTCTTCTGGCAGCTTCTGCGGTGAAATGCTGCAGGAAAAGGGTCGGATAGCCTGTGATCCTAAAATGTGCTGGTTCCTCTGGGGTTGGTGTTAGTTCTGCTGCTTGATTTCCCAGCAAGACTCAGCCTAAACAATTTATAGATGGGGTTCGTTCCTGCCCTGAAAAGCTTAAGAGAAATGTAGCTTGAAGGAACATCTTCCAATCTTTTTGCCATAGAAAAGAGTTCTGGGGCTGAGCACCAATACCAGCACTTTTCCGATCACAAGCCTAAAATTTTTCTTTGATTTTTTAATATAATTTGAATGCACAACTGAATCTGTTTCTATATAAAATTCAAATACTTAACTAATGAAAAAATTGAAAAGAATTAAAGCAAATGGGCTTTGTTTCCACACAAGTCTGTTAATGAACAGACTGTGGTATTTGCTTTACAAATGGGGCTCTTTAACTCAGAAAGCTCATTAATAGGATTTCTTTTTTAACTCTGGTGCCTTAGAGCTTAATTTATCTGCAGCATCTTTAGTTTTTCTGATGTGCTTTCAGAGGAACAGGCAATAAAGCCGTCATCCTCTGTGGGGAAATTCTTCATGCTGTTTCTGCATGGTGGCAGAGGGGGATGCAGGCTCCTTGGAGAAATGCTTTGGGGTCCCTGTGCTTGTGTCCAAACCATTGAGCACCCTGCTCTGAACTGGATGCACAGGTGCTCGTAGATGCTGGGCTGACTCTGTTACAGCCTTCCAGCTCCGTAACACCTCACATCCTTATGGCTGGGCTGAAGGCTCATTTTTTTTCAGGATGTTGCTGCTTTTTTTTCTCCTCCAAAGAAGCTCACTAACCACTTTCAAACAAAGACCTGGCTGCACCCACATCCCACCCAGCAGCTGCTGGGCACAAAGCCTCTGTGAAGCTGGTGGGAGTCTGACAAAACCAGCAACATGTCAGCAAGCTGTGTTTAAAGGTTTTTCCTGGGGCCATCAGGGTTTGGTGCTAACCATGTCCTGCAGCAGGCAGTGGCCAGAGTGGGACGGCCTGTCATAGAATCATAGAATGGTCTGAGTTGGAAGGGACCCCAAGGATCACAGAGCTCCAAACCCCCTGCCACGGGCAGGGCCACCAACCTCAGGCCTGGATCTACACTAGGTTGCCCAGGTCCCCATCCAACCTGGCCTTGAACACCTCCAGGGACGGGGCGTCCACTACCTCTCTGGGCAGCCTGTTCCAGCCCCTCACCACTCTTTCTGTAAAAAACTTCCCCCTAATATCTAATCTAAACCTTCCTTCCTTTAGTTTTAATCCATTCCCCCTTGTCCTGTCATTGTCTATCCTTTTAAAAAGTTGAATCCCCTCCTGCTTATAAGCTCCCTTCAGGGACTGGAAGGCTGCAATGAGGTCCCCCTGCAGCCTTCTCTTCTCCAGACTGAACAAGCCCAGCTCCCTCAGCTCCCCATGGAGCCAGTGCCCACTTCTGCCTACTCGTGTTTCCCTAGTGTCCCTGTCACTTAAACATGGCCATTTAAAGAGTAGCAGGCAGATGATTCCTGGTACCATCTGTCTAAACATTGCTTTTGCTGGGAAGTCAATTAAGCCATAGCTTCTCTTTGCAGAGAATGATAGCTGTACTCTGGTGAGAACGGTGCTTGATAATTTAATAGGCATTTTGTCTCTTTTCTAACAAGCTGTGTTGATTTCTGAGCAGTCTGCTATTCACCAAGGGAGGAAAATGAGTGAACTGAAGTAAAACACGAGAAGATCCATTAATGTGAAGGATGTTTAATCTCTGCAAACTAAAAATAAAGCTTGTGAGCTATTTGGGTTATTAACATTTGAATGATAAAGAAATTAAGGCAATGCCAAGGCAGCGTGTGGGGGAAAATGACAGCTTTTTAAATGAAAAAGAATTGTTTTGAAATAATGAGAACAATCATATTTTGATGTCTGAAGTAAGGAAAAATGCTTCTCTGCCAGTATTGCTGCATAGTTGGATATTTTCAAGGTCAGAATCACAGAATCACAAGGTTGGAAAAGACCTTTAAGATCATCAAGTCCAACCATTCTCATCCTAAACTAAACCATATCCCTAAGTACCTCATCTACCCTTTTTTTGAACACACCCAGGGAAGGTGACTCAGCCCCTCCCTGGGCAGCCTGTTCCAGGCCCTGACAACTCTTTCAGTGAAAAATTTTTTCCTAACATCCAATCTAAACCTGCCCTGGCACAGCTTCATGCCATTCCCCCTTGTCCTGTCACCTATCACCTGGCTGAAGAGACCATCACCTATAGTTCTAGGCGGTGATAAGATCACCCCTCAGCCTCCTCTTCTCCAGGCTGAACACCCCCAGCTCCCTCAGCTGCTCCTCATAGGATTTGCCCTCCAGCCCCTTCCCCAGCCTGGTTGCCCTTCTCTGGACTCGCTCCAGGACTTCCATGTCCTTCTTGTGGTGAGGAGCCCAGAACTGGACCCAGCACTCGAGGTGTGGCCTCACCAATGCCCAGTACAGGGGCACAATCCCCTCCCCAGACCTACTGGCCACACTGGTTTTGATACAAGCCAAGATGCCATTGGCCTTCTTGGTCACCTGAGCACACTGCTGGCTCATGCTCAGCCTGCAGTCACCCAACACCCCCAGGTCCTTCTCTGCCTGACAGCTCTCCAGCCAGTCTCCCCCAGCCTGTAGCACTGCATGGGGTTGTTCTGTCCCATGTGCAGCACTCTGCACTTGGCCTTGTTAAACTTCATCCCATTGGGCTCAGCCCATCGGTCCAGTCTGTTCAGATCCCTCAAAATGTTCAATAATTTTTCAGGGCTCTGGTTTGAATGAATCAGTCCCAGGCTGTAAGGGGCTTTGTGATATTCTCAGTTCACAGGAGTTTTTGACTGTTTTCTGCCAAAAATCTTCAGTGTCTCAGATGCCAAATGATTGGAAAAGCATTTCCTACTCAGCCCTGGTGCTTTAACTGCCTGGCTTCAGCAGAACGGGGGGTTGGTTGTAACAGCCAGCTGGACAGTGACTTCTCAGCCTGCTGATAACCTTGAGGATGGTTTCAGCTGAATCTTTCCCATTGTTGACCCCTACACAGGTTGGATTTTATGGAAAACTGGAGCCAATTCTGAAGAGCAAGTCAGTTTGGCAATTAGAAAACAAATGGGATTTTACTTTTATTTATTTTAGATCCACATTAGCACATCTGTGCACTGGCACAGCAAGGGTTCTTGGCAGATGGTGAGGCTGAGGCTGAAAACTGCCCTCAGGAGAGTCTTTGGGGCTGTGGGAGAGCAGTGGCATCCTGCTGAGCTGGCAGCCCTGGCCGTAGTGACTGCAGGGACATGACCTGTGTGGCTGCTCCATCCCTCCTCTCTGAAGTACAGCAGTGAGCAGGGACTGGGGCAATCCCAGAGCTGCTCCCTTGAGTTGCAGGAAGCACAGCGCAATCGGGGATAGCTGAGGTGGTGCCCTTGCAATGAATGGTGGATGCACTGGTAGAGCTTCCTGAGAAGAGGGAGAGCAGAGGAGCTCAGCCAAACCAGCGTCACCACACTCTCTCTATTGGAAAATGCTTTCTCCTAAAAACCAACTAGCAGAGGGGGCTAGGGGCTAGAGCAGAAGGCACAGTAACACTGCCCAACTGGTACCCCTATGGTGACCTGGGGTCCAGAAGATCTGAGAAGATCCTCTGGTTTGGATTTGGTTCACATAAAGTAGAAGCAGCTCCTGAAAGCCAGTGCCTTTCCCTGAGAGTGCTGTCACTCCCCGGGCCCCCTCTGCTCGTTGCTTGCACACAGGCTCTGAGGAGAAGGTGACTTCATTAATGATTTCAGTCTTGTGGGATGGAGACTGACACCAGGTGAGTGATGGGCAGGGTGTGGGTGAGCTGTGGGGAAAGGGAGAGGCTGAGAATGAGCCACATCAGGAACCAACCAAGGCAGGGCCAGAGCAAGAAACAAAAGAACAAGTCAGCCTGAGGAAAGCCACAGGTTTACATTGGGCAAGCCCTTGTTTTCATAATAAAGGTTAAATATAGCAAGTAGCAAGTCATCCATATGGGACCACATTCTTGTACTTACTGTCAATCCACTTATGCTGCTGGGGAGCTGGTCCCTGCAGGGCTGGAGCCACCTTGTTTTGGTGTCTGATACATGCCAGGACTGAACAGAAATCCTGCAAAAAAACAAGCAGCTTCTCATTCCTCTGTCACAGCACCCTCTTACCCTGCAGTGCACGCAGGTCCATAGGGTTGTGAGTGATAGGGTGTTTTTATAAGCTTTATACTACAGTAGCTTTGCACTACAGTAGCTGCAGTGTGCTAGCAGAAGAGATGCACATCCCTGCTACATTGCAGTGAGTGCTTACACAAATCCCACAAATAACGTCTGAAAATGAGCTTCCACCCTGGCAAGAGGTGCTATAAACTGGTACAACCCCTTTGGGGATCTGCACTGTGCTTGGTCCAGGACCACCCTGACATGGCAGGAGTCCTGTCAGTGCCCACATGGGCAGAACCATGGGCAGCATCACGGCGCCAGGCCAGAGCCCTTCCCAGGGAACCCTCATCCAGCTGTCCCAGGACATCAAGCACAGCCTTCCATGGCGAACTGCTCCTCTTTCTGCCCTTCCCTGCCATGTGAGTGTGTTTTTCTCATGACTCATTGAATCTTCTTTATAACAGTTTAGGCCCCATCTGTTCTAGAAGTTTGTTATAGATCCTAAAGCAAAAAAAAATACCATGTGTAGGATTGCCACACAGTGAGTCTTCTCCCTCAGACCGAGTACTTGCAGAGAAAAGCAAGATACAAACCTCTTCACAACTGTTTTGTAGGAATGGGCTTGCTTTAGTGGTGAAGCGAACGTTTCATGGGCTTGGCTTTAGACTGCTCTCCAGCCTTGGAACTCACCTCTCTGCAGCTCACAGGACGTTTGGAAAGATCCATCTCGGCTCACAGGCGATGCAAGGCCAAGGGCAGTATTCAAGGTGTCCCAGGAGGGGTGATAGGAGCCTGCTGGTCCCAAGACTGCCACTGGATCTCTCCTGCTGTGCTACCAAAGATCCCCATTGTTTTTCTTTCCCCTTGCCAGAAGGAGCTGTGCAGGGAGGGGGCTGGGAAGGGACCAATAATCCAGCTGGCTGGGGCACACTTACAAAACAGCAGAGCAAACTTCAGAAAGGACACCAGGATTTAGGATGCTTTCAGTTAACTTGAGGGCAATCTCAGGTTTATGTAGCAGGTAATAACACAGTATGTGCTCCTTACAGGTTTACTGGTCTCAATATTCCTGAAGTTACAGTTGTTTCTACAGGGTTGAAAGCTGTGAATATATCCTGAGTATAAAGTCTGATGCTCTTGAAAGTGAGTGTATGTGGATGCCAGAGAGATTAAATGTGAACAGAGACTAACATTGCTGGGATTATGCTCGAAGTAGAAGAACTCCATGGCAAACAGACGGATTTCACGTTTAGCACACTGAAGAAATACGAAATGGCATCTGCCAAAGGGGCCTGTGAGCTCAAACAACACCACAAGGTTAAACAATGCTGAGGTTTAACCAGAGGGTGAGTAATACTGCTCCTGGCAGCTGCACGTGGGCCGGAAATATTTGCACAGCCTACACCTATGGGTCTTCTCAGGATCCTGTTGGCAGTGCTCCTACGGAAAGGTCAGGTCCTGGCACCTGGGTGGGTTCCCAGTTGCTGGGCTCCGGAGCTTAAAGGACCAATGCTGTTCTGGTGCTGGCAGAGATTGCTCACCTGAGTAACACCTGACAGGAGCCCTGCCCCAAATAGCCTTTAACTGAAGCTTATTTGTCTGGGTTTACATCTTAAATTACTGCACTAGGTGAGGCAAGGACTTTAGTGCCCCAGAGCTGCTCCACAAATCAGTTTTGTGACAGGATGGAGTCTTGTGGCTGGATGCTCTCTATCAGAAGGGACCAAATTTTGTTTAAGTCACTTTGCTGACAGGTACTGTTGGGCATCATGGGACTTGTTGCTGAGCTTGCTTGCATCATATGGTTTTAATCTGCATTTTATATGGCAAACCCCCACTCCTTCCCTTTCTGCCTGGAAAGCAGCATCTTTAAGGCGACGTACAGGCTATAAGTCACCCTTCTGAAATCACACACTGCTCCAACACTGCTTTTAATATCCCCCTCACGGGGTGCAGGCACAGCTTAAGGCCAAATTAGCATGGTTATAATCCTGCATGATTAAAATTTATGTTGGCTAATCTGTTGGAAAGCATATGTTTGAGCAGCATTTGACTAAGCAGGTACATTATCTGATAACTGCTAGTAACTTCTGCTGCATGATCTGTAGCCTGATTCTGAGGGGAAGGTATTTAACATGCTTATGAGGCTAGAAAGAAATAATAAAACCCAGCGTTGGCTTAAGGGAAAAAAGATGAAATAAAAGTTCTTGAAAAGCAGCTGGTGAAATGATTGAGGCATTACAGTAGTAAGAGCAATTAAGAGCCCTGCTAAGCTGATGGGCTGGGTGACCTTGGTTGGAAGGTACAGGATGGTGTTGCCTGGTTCGTGCTAGCAGAGATCCCGGCAGATGAAGGGATGAAACAGCAGCCTATCCAAATGGATCCTGTACCAGGAGTGATTACCAAGGCAGGTTTTTTGCAGAATCAGTAACGTGCTTTGAAATTTCTGCGAAGCAAGAAATTGCTTGGCAGGATTGTTGGATTTTGGCGCAGTGAAGGCTGAAGAGCAAGCCCTCGCTGCTGGACCAGGCAGCAGAAACATGCTTGGCTGGGTCTCATCTTGGAAAGTCTGAGGATTTTCATCAGCATCTCAGGCACGGTGGGATCGCGTGAGGTGGATGTGTTGGACCAGCAGCCAGCCATAGATAGGCTTGGGTTTGGGTGCTAAGGAAGCTCTGTCTTTCCCACCCTGCTCAGCAACCATATAAGGTTTCTCTGACTCATTTCAAAAATGTTTTGGAGATGATGTTAGTAATCCAAGCTGCTCATAGCCTGCCCATGGCAAAGTATTAAACAGTTTACACAGTTTTCCTCCTGCCTGCCACAATTTTATTTCTGTTCCCATTTTTTCTGCTGGGGCCACAGCACAGTGTTGGGGGGGTTGGGCTCGGTGCTGCTCCAACTGCACACAGCGAGGACGGTACTCGGTGGCCTTCCCATCCCTCCTGCCACCTACGTGCTGCTGCCGTGGTCCCTTGAGCAGCTATTTTCTAGGTCAGGCTGCAATTTTCTCCAAGATTCACTCAGTTAATGGCCCGTGCAGTGCCAAGCTGAGCACGAGGAATTCATTTCCCACCTTCAGGCAATGAATCCAGCAACCCTTTGCCATCGCTGCTCGTTGCGTCCCGTTGAGGAGTGCTGGGGTAGCTTTGCTTTAGCAAGAGGAAATGTGCTGATGAATCAGGAGTGGTGGCAGACTCCCAAAAGGACTTGTCCCTTCTCTTTGATAAGGTGTTTTACTTTGTAACTTTCCCATCGTTTTTAATCAGCCCTTGTGCTGTCAGAGCCACGCTTGGCTATCTTTCTCATTTTCCATCTGCTTATGAAAAGGGCTTACGAGAGATGAATGACTAAGAGGAGAGTCTGCTGAGGATGGCTGCCCTGTGCAAGGCATCAGGCTTCCCATCTGGCTTTCTCTGTTTGTTTTTTTTTTGTCTAGCTTTCCAAAATAATGTTGCTGACACTGGGAGTACACCTTGGCACGTGGGTATATCCCAGGCTGTTTTCCAGAGGGGATTTGGGTTGGGGGCCGTGAGGGCTGTCTGGGTGGAAACCAAGGAAGAAAAAGTAGTTTTATCCCATAGATTTTATTTTCTCTCTTTTTTTGGGCCTACTGGAACTGTACCTGTATTGCTAAGTGGGAGCACAGTCCTACTGCCTAGGTGTGATCATATCAGTCAATCATTTTAGCAAGCTTTCTTCAAAAGGCTTAAGTGTGATACAAAAATAATTCATCTTTCAATTCAGTCTGAGCACCTTCATCGTGCTGAACTGGAAACTTATCCAAAGCTATTCCAAACAGCCCTGTGAAAGACAGACATTACCCTGCAGATAGTCCTTACCATGTCTGCCTTGGAGTCACAACAAAATGAAGCTGTCCAACAATAATAAATTAAGAAAGAAATCTTCTTCATCAGTGCAATGAGAATGTAGTTTTTATAATTTATTATCGCAGTGTCAAAGAAATCTATTGCATATGCTTTGCTCTTGGAGCCAGGAGAGATTTCCTACAGCTGCTGTTCTCTTCCTTCTTGCAGGAATTGCCAGCAGTGTCCCTCCAGACCCAGCTCCCACAGCAATCAACAGGAGCTATGGTTTTGCCTCAGAGAAAAAAAAAAAAAAACAACCCAGCTTATTTTTGCCCATATTTATGGCAGCTGGTTCTAGCCATGTCCATAAAAGCTCTCCAGTAAGGGTAAATCCCAGCCAGGGACACAAAAACAGCCTCCAGAGAAACTCCTCCTGCCTTGAGTAGCTTGTTAAAGCGTAAATCTCTTCCCAGATAGGCGAGTGCAGCCCGTGCAGTTTGTTGCAGGAGGTGGTATGGCAGCTCACAGGATGGCTTGCTTTGCCCTTAGGGATGAGTAGGTTGGGGCAATCCTTTGACTTGTACAGCATATTGAAAACAGAGAAGTCCCTTACGTACTCCTGCTTCGCTGCTCTCAGTGAATTACCAGTCATCTGATTTAATTAAAGAGTAACTTGGCTAAACTTAGTAAGCACATTCGTCAGTGATACTTCTTAAAGCTTTTTCTAGGTAAATTTATAGCTCTTCTATTACAGGAGTGGCTCAAATAAAAAAATGAAGCTTTTTTTAGCCACTTGTTTTACTTTTAAGGGATTGAAAGATATTTTGTAGAGCTTTATGAAGGGCTGCAGTGCCTTCAAAGCAATTCCTGGTGGAGCAGTATTCCTCCTTCTCTGCATGATGTCCCAGATCCTTTGCATGTTTGAGAGGCTGCTCTGTATCTCACACCACTAGGGAAAACTGGAGTCTTCCCCTGGAAGAGGAAAGGAGCTCTGCACCCCAAACCAGCCTTCTCTTTTAGGCCCTTGCTTGGCCAAAAGTATTCAGAAATATTCCAAGACCACTCTCCTACATCCAGGGCAGGGTGACGGCATGTGAGGACACTGCCATGGGTTACGGGGGAAGATGCTCTGGCTGGAAAAGAGAGCGAGCTCGGTGCTCCTCTCTATTGCTTCCTACACCTTACCTACATTTTCTTGACAGCTCCTTGAAGCAGGAGGGAAAAAGCCCTTCTGCCCTGTGATGGGGAGATCCAGCTTCCCAGCAGCTGGTAGTAGAGACGTGGAAGTCCTAACACCAAGGCAGAAATAATGCTGCCTCCCCTCATAAGCTGCCCTTGAAGTTGAAATTGGGTCGTTAACACCAAGATGAAGTGCACTTTCTGCTTTTTAATGTGTTTATTAAGTTGGCAGTATATGATTTATTGCATTCTTAATTATTAATTTTCTTGCCCGTAAGTACCTGGATTTTTGTAAGTGATGATAGGGAGGTGTAATGCTGTCACTTAGGAACCTTAACAGGAATGAAGGGTTTGACTTCTTAATGCAATTTATATTTATGAGAAACTAATATAAGATCATTTTGTATTATCAAAGTAATATAGCTAATAGGAGATGATTAAAAGAATGATGGTCAGATAGGTCAGACGTGAACTGGTGTGAGCAGAACCTGAACAGCTGTAGGATTTGGGTCCTAATTTTGAAAAACTCTTAACTACTCACTTCATTTTGTGGGTGGGGAGGGTGTCCTGTGTTAACTCCTAAGTCTGAAGAAAGCCATTTAGTGTTGCTCAAGGCTACCTAATATTCTGTATTCTGTAAAATATGGAAAAATTGAATGTGGGATAGCTTCCAGCACGAGTTTTGCTTGTGTTCATTCTCATGAACCTGCGGGGCGTTTGCAGAAGGTGCATGTGGAGGGTGTGGTGAGCAAGGCTGTGTTAAACAGCTTTAATTCAAGTTCATAGTTTCTGGGGGCTTTTTCCTACCACTGTGGGTGAAAATAAAGCTTGAGTAGTGGGTCTGGTTATAACAGTCACAGAATACTTTGAATATCAGCAAGTGTCATCCAGACAAGGAAAAGAACCAGTGTTATATCACTTCTGTAAGTTATGAACACAGGGCACAGTCAACACAATGTGAGAAGCTCTGAGCCTGCTTGTAAGGGTATGGAAGTTACAGAATCACAGAATCACAAGGTTGGAAAAGACCTTTAAGATCATCAAGTCCAACCATTCTCATCCTAAACTAAACCATATCCCTAAGTACTTCATCTACCCTTTTTTTGAACACATCCAGGGAAGGTGACTCAGCCCCTCCCTGGGCAGCCTGTTCCAGGCCCTGACAACTCTTTCAGTGAAAAATTTTTTCCTAACATCCAATCTAAACCTGCCCTGGCACAGCTTCATGCCATTCCCCCTTGTCCTATCTCCTGTCACCTGACTGAAGAGACCATCACCTATCTCTCTATAACCTCCCTTTAGGTAATTGTAGCCCCATTCAGAGCTCCTTCCTCACAGAATCATTACTGTTGGAAAAGACCTCTGAGATCATCTAGTCCAACCGTCCCCCTACCACCTATATTACTAACTAAACCATGTCCCTAAGTACCTCATCCAACCTTTCATTGAACACTCTGAGGGATGGTGACTCCACCACCTCCCTGGGCAACCCATTCCAATGCCCAGCCACACTTTCTGAGAAGAAATTTCTCCTCATTTCTAACCTGAACCTTCCCTAGCACAACATGCAGCCCTTCCCTCTTGTCCTGTTGTTACCTATCTGCGAGAAGAGGCTGACCCCCAGCTCACCACAACCTCCCTTCAAGTAGTTGTAGAGACCAATAAGGTCTCCCTTCAGCTTCTTCTCCAGACTAAACAGTCCCAGTTCTCAGCTGCTCCTCATCAGACTTGTGTTCCAGGCCCTTCACCAGCTTTGTTGCCCTTCTCTGGACACACTCCAGGGCCTCGATGTCTTTCTTGGAGTGAGGGGCCCAAACCTGAACACAGCACCTACTCAGGGGTATGTCTGACCGTGAAGTTTTATAATGAAACAATTCAGAGTTAAGCAGTCGTGACAAGGAAAGAAATCCATTTGAATCCTTTGTGTTAGACATTCCTTCAATTCACAGCAGTTTCCACACTACTGTATGTGCTGTATGAGGAGACCAACGCTTAGAGTCTGGAGTTCCAATTCAAGGAGGGGGAAAGGTAACAATACTTGCATCCCTATTTCAAACTGCTCTCTGAAAAAGAAGTTTTCCTGATATAAATCACAATATTGTCAGAATTCACTTTTTTCAAATGTCAAGGTCAGCTGGAAGTTTGTAATTTGGTTTATGCCAAGAGAAACTAATGAACCAGTTAAAATACTGATACAGAGGTTTGGCTCTGTGAACATGTTGGTTAATCATCTGAGAGTCCACTAAATATGCTTTTGATTGCTTTCTTGACTTTATTTTTGCCCTTAATTTAAATAAATCTTTGTCACAGCTTCATTTTGCTGGGAGTCACACATCTCCACTGGGTCTTCTTGGAACCTTTTTTAGTTTTGTATTAAATAAACATAACCAGGTCTATAATCAGCATATGGAGTAATCATGGCAGTCATTACACGGGTATTTTAGATACATCAGTGTAGGTGTAACAAGTCAGGAATACAAATTGTACTGTTTTTCCTAGAATAATCTACTCAGGTGAATGGGTGCACTGGCTGCACTTTGCAAATGCTGTGGAGTGATCATTTCTTAAGGACTGATACCCCAAATGCTGTCACAACTTTTAAAACTTCTCTCCTGCATGCTGGAGAAGAATAAAGGTTTGGTTGCAGGCATCCATAGAAACTTCATCATCTCATGGCTCTGTAGGTCCCAACAGACCCAAATCAGGTGCAGAGCACTCAGCCTCCTTGCCAAGAGCAGACACTGGCAGCAGGAACATCTGAGGTCTCTTTCCTCAGCTTGTTCAGTCTTCCAGATTTATTTTTAATTCTGTGTTATCGCCTTGAAGTCTTTTCATGGTTTGTTTGAAGCTCATTTCCTCTCACTGGAGAGGTAAGACAAGACTTTTGGAGGCTGTTCAACCCTTGCCTGCAGTTTTCCTGATGACAACTTGACAACTGGGCTGTCTTCTCTCCTGGTTTATTGCACTGTGTCCCTCCCAGTTTTTCATCAGCACACAGAAAAAAAATCACAGGTGCCAGCTCATGAAAAATGCAGATTTCTTTTTCCTCTTCCAAATCCTGTTTCAGTTTTTCCTTAAGAAGGTGAATTGAGGCTTTAAGTCAATAGCTCGACTACATCTAAAGTGGATGGATGGTGGAGGCCAGCAGCTTCATGCTGTGTGTCGGCTCCTTCACATCTGGTGGGAACTCAAGTACATTCCTCTTCAAGAGGAGCTTTCCCCAGGCATCCTAACAGAGGCACTCGATCCCTTTTGCTGTGATCAGCCCCAGCTCAGCCAGGAGGGGAAGAGCCTGGCCAAGGGTTACAGAGGTGTGAGAAAAGCAAACAGGTGAGTGTAAACCATGAGGACCCTCTTCCCCTGCTTTTGGGAAGGGGGCACAGCCAGGACCCCAGCTGAGGGAGATGCTCCTGTAAGAGCTCTCGAAAAAGGCAGCCCAAGGATGCAAAGGTGAGAAGTTTTCTCTCTCCCCAGCCCTTCCTACAGGCCTGGATGCAGCAGCCAGGGCTGAAGCGCCTGCCCGGCAGACCTGGCCGGGGCTTCACCAAGTGAGGAGACCAAGGCCTGCCAGGGGATTGGTAGTCATGGAGGGACACCCTCTCTCAGGGGCTCCTGACCTCCGTTCGTGCCCCCACCTCTCATGCTTTTCCAAATCAAAATCTCCACTAAGCTCAGCAGCCCAGACTGCCAGGCCCTCTAAAGCCTTGCAAAAGGAATGATTTAAATAAACAGGAGATCTGACCTCCCAAAGGAGGGCAGATAATTAAGCACTAATTTGAGCAACATTTTAAAAGCCGTTATGGATTCTATTTGCAGATCAGTAACTGCTTAAATGGATGGCTTTAGGGCAAGAGAGTGATGCTCATCCTTACCAGACCGGTAAGGTGCTCCCTGTGGGCAGCCGTGTTCCGGCAGTTCCTGGTTGTGGAGCTGAAGGAGTGGCTGGTTCAGTGCTAGCCTGGATTTGCAGCACAGGCATATTTTAATCAGGGCCAAAGTGCTGCCAACATAATGGAACATGACGGTCGCACATTAGTTTCGCTCATCAGCGATGCAACTGGTGAAACCGAGGCAGACAGTTAGAGCTCAAATAAACCAAAAGCATTTGCAGTAGATGCTGCTAGAAGAGCAAGTGAGGCCCATTTCTCATTGACATTAGGGTCCTTCAGTCCCACCACAACACTGGAGTTATGGTCCCTCCCGCATCCCTCACTAGTTAAGGACAGTGGGCAAGTCCCAAAAAGATCCCGAAGCTAAACCCAGTGTGCTGCTGGCCTATCCTGGCTCTCCCCACAGGAAATTTCTGTGTTGCCTCATGGTTCAAGGCCAGCTGGTTACCTAACAGAGCAGTAAAACCATTTCCCCTCTTTTAAACAATTATGTTTTAAAGCAATTGGAAGAAAGTGGCAAATTTCACGGTACAGCAACAAGAAATTGTGCCAAAGGGATGAAAACAAAAAGAAGTTAATGCTGGGTATGGTTTTATTTACCTACCTCAGGGCAGCAGGTAAATACTGATGTCCCTGATAATCCTACTGCAAAGCGTGGTGCTGGCCACCAGCGGCACCTGGAGCTGTCTCCCTGCCCCGTGACTGAAGGGGGACAGACTTGCCTTTTGGCCTGTTCAGCCCCAGAAATCAAAAGCAAATATTTCTTTTGGAACACAAAAGTTACAGGGCTTCAAATGTTTTCGGAGCCCAGACCAGCGCTGTTCCCATCAGAAAAATATATCTTCCTCCTCTGAAATCCCGTATCAGCTCTTGGTCTCAGGTCTTACAGCAGAGCTTTCCACTGGTTAATTGTGTTGGTTTCCTTAGTTCACCCTCTATCTGCGTGTCCAGCAGCAAATTGTCTAGTTCACCTCCACTGTACCCACACCCCGGCCCTGCTACGGTACCTTAAGGCATAAAACCCCAACAAAAATGTGGTTGTGGCCCTGTGAGCCCTGAGACCCGCTCCCCAAGGTGTGATTAACCACCCAACTTGTGCAGGACTAGTGAGAGCACTCAGAAAAAAACTAACATTCTAAGGAGAGCACAGCCTTGCCCAAGTGGCAGCCCACACGAATGTGTAACGGTAGGAGCTCAGTTGAGGAACACCGAGGACTGCCTCACGGCAGCTTCCAGGTGGATCCAGAAGTGAAATAATACATTTGCTGATTGGGAAAAAACTGAGTTGAGCCTGGCTTTGCCTTAAAAGACATCATACCTGCTTAGATTAATAAGAGCTGATGGCCTTTACCAAGAATAAAACATGCCTGGATTATTTTCTAATTACTCTATAATTACAATGGAAAAAAATGAAGATAAATTTGTGCCTGTACTAAAGCCATCACACTGAGCATCTGTGAACTCTGAGTCAGGCAAGGTTACAGCTGGTGACAGACTGTGTTTTGAAGCTAAGAGTGTAGATTTTGGGGCTGATACTTATTTTGTGAGGTGGTTATCATCCCCTGTTTCAGCAGTTGTTTATTCACAGAATCATTTTGGTTGGAAAAGACCTTTAAGATCATCAAGTCTGCCAGCACTGCCAAGTCCACCACCAAACCATCTCCCTAAGCATCACATCTACCACTGTCTAAATACCTCCAGTGATGGTGACTCAACTGCTTCCTCAGGCAGCCCGTTCCAAAGATTGACCATTCCCTTCAGCAGCTTCATTGCCCTTCTCTGGACACACTCCAACACCTCACCATCCTTCTTGTAGCGAGGGGCCCAAAACTGAACACAGCACTGGACGTGCAGCCTCACCAGTGCTGAGTACAGGGGACGATCCCTGCCCTGGTCCTGCTGGCCACACTATTCCTGACACAAGCCAGGATGCTGTTGGCCTTCTTGCACACCCAGGCACACTGCTGGCTCATGTTCAGCTCTGCCTGTTGACCAACACCCCCAGGTCCTTCTCTGCCAGGCAGCCCTACAGGCACTCTTCCCAAGCCTGTAGCATTGCCTGCAGTTGTTGTGACCCACGGGCAGGACCCAGCACTGAGCTTTGTTGAACCTCGTACAGTCGGCCTCAGCCCATTGATCCAGCCCATCCAGATCCCTCTGCAGAGCCTTCCTACCCTCAAGCAGGTCAACACAACTTGGTGTCATCTGCAAACTGACTGAGGTGCACTTGATCCCTTTGTCCAGATCTGGCCCCAGTACTGAGCCCTGGGCAACACCACCTGTGACCAGCCACCAACTGGAGGTAACTCCATTCACCACAACTCTTTGGGCCCAGCTATCCACCTAGTTTTTAACTCAGCAAAGACCAACCCTGTTCCAGCCACGAGCAGCCAGTTTCTCCAGGAGAATGCTGTGGGAAATGGTGCCCAAAGGCTTTGCTAAAGCCCAGGTAGACAACATCCACAGCCTTTCCCTCATCCTCAGGTGGATGAGGGAAAGTGTGTCCCTCATCCCACATCACAAGGTGAGTGGGTCACCTTGTCATTGAAGGAGATCGAGTTATTTAAGCAGGACCTGCCTTTCATGAAACCCTGCTGACTGGGCCTTTTAGCAGAGATCATGTCAGACAGAGGCTCTGACAGTGGGTAAGATGCATGGCCATGTGTGAAGCAGGAAGGCAGGAGTGTGGGCACGGGTCTGCATGTCATGTGTGCGCATCAAGCTGCTCCAGGGCTTGCAGTGACCTGTGCAGGGGCTCCTGTCTGCACTCTCACTGTGACAGAGCACATGCCAGGTGGGTTGCACACTTGAGAAATGTATACAAGAGCATGTGATGTTTTCTTACCCGTAAAAGAATGATTGACCAAATACTCTCCAGTGATGGCCCAGTACAGAAACCACAAGAAAGAGGGATTACTTGATAGAAAGCAACTGTAAGGTCAAATAAAATTGCTAGAGGCATGGTAAGAGGTGTTATGCTGTATCTGCAGAGGAAGGGCTGGGTTTGCTGGGCAGCCAAAACCCTGTATGAAAGACAGAGCACTTGTGAGACACACATTTTTCAAGCAAATGCTCAAATACAACATTGGTGTTAACCTCTGCCAGCTCCCCAGACAATCCAAGTTGCTGGCCTCTCCCTCCTCATCACTAGCTTCATGACTCACACCATTATCCAATTTAGCTTAAATGGGACCCAGCCAATTCCCCAGTTGCTTGTTGTTACATTAGCTCCACCCAAACAGGGGCAGCTGGAGTTTTGTGGCTGCTAAGCTCTGTTGGTTGGGCTGCAGTTGCTCTTTTCAGGGTATGTTGGTTGTTTGGGCTACTCTGTCTCACAATTTGTTAGTGGTACTTTAGAGATTCCTGGGAGTGGAAGGTCTCATGTTTGCACAGCACCATGGCTCTTCCAGACCAGCTTAGCCAGCAGCATTCAGCACCTGGAGCCAGGGGAATTGGAGAGAGGGTAAGATATTTCTCCCACAAATTCAGGTAGTTGAAGGTGGGGGGTGCTATGGAAAGGCCAGTGCCCCATTGTTGCTGTGGGGTGTACAAGCCTGTGTCTCTCCAGGGTGTTTCCAAGGGAGCTGGCCTCAGAAGATGTTTGCTTTTCAGCTTTGTTCTTCATGGTCCTTCCGGGGACCAACTTAGCTGGTCACACTGTGAATGGACTGCTGTAGCTCTGGGGGAGGTTGTGCCTGCTCCAGTGCCCATCCAGGCTGCACGGGCTTTCACCCTGCCTGCTGGGGATGGGGGGCACGCCACTTGACCCTCTCTCCATAGCAGTTGAGGCATGAGCCTTGTGAAGCCTTCCTGGTTATCTTCCTTTCTGGCTTGTGTGTGTCTGGAGTGAGTTCATCTGCAAAGAGATAGGCCATGGAGATGTAGTTTAATTTGAGATTGTCATCCAGAAGTAATGGGGTAATTCTATTTCTAAATCTGTGTGTTTTGACAATGTAGACAACAACTTAGAGTCAAACAGGGGTCATTGACTTGCTTTACTCTTGTTCTAGAATGACAAAATAGAAATTATTACACCAGCAGTGTGTCAAGGTTGTCAGTAAGCACAGAAACGTATCGTGTCTCTGTCCTGCCTGGAATGAAGATGTCACCCTAGATCCAGCTTGTGAAAATACAGCACCAGAAGGAAAAGCAAACAGGAGCTCAGGGCTAGGTCTGCCCAAGCCATGCGAGGAGACACGGATGGAACCAAAATCCAGGCTGAGAACTGATGAGCTAGCTCAGTGTGTGGAGAAGCTGGCTGCTTTGCTGCAGGGTGGTGGGTGACAGGAGGTCATGGAACGGGGGCACTGAACAGGGCCAGGGATTGATTTGGCTGTAGAAAGCGTGTTTGCAGAAGCTAATCTCTGAAAATAATTGGCATGATCAAATCCAGCTCTCAAGTCATGTACAGTCAGGCTGTTGCCTAGTATATCCTGCCTGTCAGCCTCCCAGAGCGAGCAGGGGTTCGTGCCAGGAATATGGGATGACTCATTTGAGCTGCCTTGTTTGAAGAAATCAGGTCCCTGATTGCAGCTTTTCTCCCTTGCTGAGAGGAACAAAGTATGCCCAAAATACGTGGAGGGTTTGGTTTTTTATCTGTATGCAAGTCATGTCCTTCACTAAGTTTACTCTTTGCCCAAACAGAAGTTAAGGGTGCCCTCTGTGCTCTCACAAGACAAAAGGTGGTACAACACATCTACACCAGGTGAGAGGTTGTTCTTAGGCTGGCTGTAGGCCTTGTCTGGTTTAGCATCACAGGACATGAGCAGGTGCCTCTGGAGCCCTGCTCAAAGCAGAACCAGCTAGAGAAGGTTGCCGAGTGCCTTTTCTGCTTGGGCTTTGAGTATCTCCAAGGACAAAGAGTCCACAACCTGTCTGGGCAACCTGTTCCTGTGTTTGACCACCTTCACGCTCAAAGAAAAGCAAAACAAAGAACCTGAGCAAACAAAAGCTTTCATTTCCAAACAAAACTTCCTGTATTTCAATTTTGATCTGTCACTGTGCCCACAAGACTCCACAGAGGAGAGTCTAGCTCCATTTTCTTTGCTTTCCCCCACCCCAGGTATAAGATTCCCCCTGGAGCCATCTTAAGAATGGGTGCAGCTTTATCTTTCCCAGAATATGCGTCTCAGCTGTCAGGCTTGTGAAAACACACGCTGTTCTATCCATCTTTTCCCTATCCATCTTTTCCCTTCTCTTCCCCCAACACCATGCATGTTCTTGCCAGCTGCTGCTCTATTTATCACTGTCCTCTTCTGGAGGGCTGGATGTTTTCCCCAGACACCAGCCAGCCTCCTTTGCTCTTCACACCCTTGACCTCTCTGGGGCATGCCAGCTGAAATGTGATCATGTTTTGGTGACCTGCCTCAAGTTATGTATTTAGAGGGTGGCTGGACCTTGGGCCAGGGACTGAGCCTTACTCCTGAGGAGCACAAGGAGGTGAACTTCACCTCCCCCAGTCTGTATGCTCAGTAAGGCAGAGGCTGTGCAGCTGCCAAGAGAGGCCTGGGAGAAAAGAGGAACATGAGGGTTGGGTTTTCTCTGCTTTCTATTAGAAGGAGGTGTTCTTTTTCTAGCACAATAAACTGCTAAGCCTCTAGGTCATAAACACAATAAAGAGTTTAAATAATAAAATGATCATTTTAAAGCATGCACAGAGCCAGCACCATGGCTCTGCTCCCCCCAGCAGCTGGGTGTGCGCCCCAGAGCCATCACTTGCGGAGCTCCCTTATCCCTGGTACAGGCTTGGAGCAGCTCTTGGCCCCTGAGAGCAGTCAGGGAAAACAAGACCAAGTCAGGCTTTTCTAATGGTATCAAAGCAGCATTTGGACCAAAGTCTTGCTCTGAATGCTCTTAAAGAACTTGTTGTGAGTTGTAACTTGTTGCTCTGCCCAGTGCTGGGGGCTGGCAGGCTCCATCGAGCAGGATGGGCTCCTTCCAGGCTGGACCTCTGCAAGTAGATGGAGGATGAGTTGGGAACCAACTGGACATATCCTCCAGTTTCCATAACCAAACCTGCCCTCCTCTGCGCGCTGAGGAGCAGAGTCCTGGTTCATATCTCCATGTCTTCCACAGCTACTTCTCGTGCTGGGATCAGAGAGAGCAAGTGGGCAGAGGTTCAGGGCTTCACAGCCACATTCCTTTAGAGCTACAGAGTCCTTTATTTAGGCAAGGAACGGAGAAGCAGAGCCCAAAAATAAACAGGTTTTATCCTTTCATATCTTTGTAGCTCTGGTTTTATTTTTTTTTCCTCCCAAACAAACATTCTCTCTTACTTGTAAACACCAATATTTCCTCCAATAAACTTCCAGCAGAGGTCTGAAATAGCTGTATCTCTCCAGAAAATCACATTATTTGAATAATTCCTGCTTCTGACAGGCATTTAGGAAACAAAGTTGTCTGTGTGTAGAGTACACCCTTTTTTTTCACTGAACAAAGCAGTACCTTGAAGAATAAAAATCTCAAAAAAACCCCATATTTATTTTTTTTTATTGCTGCACTTATGCTCCAGCTCATATTGTTACTGGAAAGTGCAATTTGGCACTGAGGGAGTTGGCAGGCTGCAGTTGTGCCGAGTGAAGCAGCGATGTTGCGAGTTGTGTAGAGCCAGTAGGAAACAAAGCTCCAAGGCCCAAGGAAGCTGGCAAAGCTCAAACACGTGTTATGGAGTGGGAAAAGTGTTTTTAAAAAATCATAACATTTTGCAAATCAAAATACCCAAAAATGTTTCTGTTTAAAAGGGACACACTTCATGGTTGGCACATCCACCAAAGCCACCCACTCTCACCTGACTGAAGCCGCGTTCTTCAGTCACAGCTTGATGAACGCACCGTGGTGAAGGGGAGCCCTCCTGACACAGGCTTTTGGCTGGAAGGTCTTCAGTCCCCTCTAGTATAGGTTATGTGTGCAGCCCCATGAATTATTTTGAATGAAACCCTCCCTAACCCCAGCAGCTCTTCTGATGTCTCTCTGTTTTGGGAATTTTGTACTTTGAAGCATCTCCCCGTGATCCCACACCATCACTCAAACCAACCGGCGTTTTGGGTTAGAAGCTTAAAATCTCCTGTAGGTCTGGTTTTGTATTTCCTTGCGAGCCAGGCTGGAACCCCCAAGCTTCTCTTCCCCTCTTTGTGGCTGCTATTGGTGATAGAATTCAGTTTTGCCCAGTCTAACAACCGTGACCTTTCAATCCCAAGCACTTGCCCTGAATTTCATCCGAGCTGGCAACTGCGCCTCCTGCACCCAGAAAAAAAGGCTTTGCCCTACCAATAACTTTCACAGATGCAAAAAGCAGTCCCTCATTGGGCAGGAGAAATGTCTGGTGAGGCTCGCTAAGCCTGTGCCTTTCACCATGCACGCTGCTGCTAAAGGATGCCTGTGAAGGAAGTTAGCTGGTGTCTGCAACCAGCTGCTCACACCACGACGTCTGGGGCAGGGAGGTGATCTGATCAAGTAGAGGTTGAGCGGCACTTAATTTGTTGCTATTGATCTCACAGCAAAGACACCAGGCGCTGTGAGCAAATGCCTGGCTGTTCAAGATAAAAAGGTCCCTACTTTTAATTCTGTTTGCTATTAACATGGCCATGTTGAGGCTTGTTGTGCTGGAGCAAACACCACCACCATCATGCAGGAAGGCAGCAAGGAGAAGCTCTTGGGTTTCAGGGGCTTGACCAGGTGGCTGGATGTGCCTCAACTTGCACCTTGGTCTGAGAGAGATATTTTGTGCAGAGCTTGAATTGTACTGGGTTAACTGGAAAGTGAACTGGAGGGATAGAGGAATCATAGAATGGTGTGGGTTGGAAGGCACCTCAAAGATCACCTAGTTACAAGCCCTGCCATGGGCAGGGACACCCCCCACTTGCCCAGGTTGCCCAAAGCCCCACCCAGCCTGGCCTTGCACACTGCCAGGGATGGGGCTTCCACAACCTCTCTGGGCAACCCATTCCAGTGCCTCACCACCCTCAGAGTAAAGGATTTCTTCCTAACATCTAATCTAACCCTGCCCTCTTTCAGCTTGAAGCCATCACCCCTTGTCCTGTCACCTGTTCACACCACTCCCTGGTGAACAGCCCCTCTCCAGCTTTCCTGTCAGACCCCTTTAGGTACTGGTAGGTTGTCATTAGGTCTCCCTGGAGCCTTGTCTTCTCCAGGCTGAACAAGCCCAGCTCTCACAGCCTGTCTTCAGAGGAGAGGAAGATGAACCAGTGTTTGGCTGGTGGGCAGTCAGTCCGTTGGGGGGAGCTGAAGGCAGCAGAGACACACCCTCTGTCCGAAGCAGGCTGGGACACCCTGTGATTATGTGGTTGTGGTTTTGTAGCCTCACGAAGGATAAAAGATGAGTTATTGTGAGAAAGCATGCCATATGTGCTTGCATATGGCTGAAACATCTGCATCTGTACCCAGGGATCTGATATATGTGATAAGCTTCTGTTACAAATCTAAGTCTGAAGGAATTATCATTCAGATATTCTTTTAATTATTATTATTTTTTAATCCCTAAGGCTTTCTGAGGGAAGTCAGCCTCCTGGCTTCATCTTCATGGGATTTCATGAAACCTGCAGGGACCAGTGTACGTAGAAGGTACTGACAGTTGTTTGTCTAGGAGCTACTGATGCTGCAGCCATCCCTGGGGATGTCTGAAGACTGAATGAGCTGTCCAAAGCTCTTCCATAAACCCCTGCTATCAAGCAAGCAGCACTAGAGCAAAACAGATGCAAACTACAACTATTCAAACAACCTGAACCGATATTTTTGCATTGTCCATCATCCTTTTCATCCCTGGCTGATTGCTATGACTCATAAGTGTAGTTCAGTGTAAGGAGATCAAAAGGTACTGTGCATCCAATGGTGACATTCAGGTAAAGAATTTAACAGGTTTACAACAAAAAAACCTAGCAGTTAAGATGAAATGGGGTAGAGTGTGCTGCTCCTCGAGCTTCAAGGTGTTCACTGATAGCCTGGCTGCCTGGTTCATCCAAGACATCCAGAAGCGGTGGCCACAGGAGATCTGTTCATCAAATAGGGAAATCCTTTCCTTCCCCCAAAGTTGTGGTGTCTTCATCCAGAAGGAGTTTATAACCCACTGATCCTGCGTGGTGTTTGTACAGCGCCTAGCACAGGGGAACCACTCCTCCTGGCAAAAGGGTTAGGGAGAACACCTCTGATCCGTGAATAAGGGGATGTTTGTCTAGTTCCCCACTGAGCTAGGGGGATGGTGCTCCTGAGGAGATCCCATGAGGATCTGAAGCATGGAATGCTTCTAGCCACATGTCACTGCCAAAAGATCCACCTCCTTATGTTGTACTTGTGGTGCAGAACTCCCAATCGTGTGTAAATTTCCCCAAACTTTTAAGGAGGTGCGTTTTTTAGGCAGGTGCTTGGAGTGGGTAAGGGGTGAAGGGATGGAACATCATCTGACATGACAAATGGAGGAACTGAGCAAACTAGTCCATGAATATAAATGTACAGCCAACAGCATTCTGCATGCTGCTCTGCATCGTCCCACAAAGAGAGCACTGCTGGTGGGATAAAGCAGATGGGAAGAGGAGGAAAGTGAAGCATCCTGGGTTTGTTCATGACTTGTGTTGCTTGCTCCCTGATGGAGAATTCTTCACCTGCATCCTCCTGTCTCCCATGTTAAGAACAGGGGATGATGATAATACAGAGGGGTCTAATGGGAATGTCTGAAGGTTGGTGTTTGCAGGGTGCTTTCAGGCTGGAGCTGCTGAGGAGCTGCTGTCTGGCAGTATCACAACTCACAGATCAGAGCAGGCATGACCACGGCTGGGTATTTTACCCCTCTTTTATTTGTACAGCATGTGTGAAGGCCTTACTGGAGTATATAACTGGTATTAGTGTTGCAAATAGGGAGCTAGAGCTAGAGGAGGATCTCCTTGTATTTCACACTTAAAGCTGGTGCCTTTTGGTTGCATTTCAGGGAGTCCAAGACCTCGGCCAGGACACACCCCAGCAGAACAGCTGGTGGATCCTACAGCCTACAGAACAGTCTCATATGTGCTGATACCTGGAGGGGAGGAAAAGGCTTGGTCTGAACAACTGTTAAGTGTCCATAACACCTCTGGGCTCTCTGAGAGTTGAGATGATATCTTTTTTTTAGGTAAACAGTGACAGAGCCCCTGTAACCCAGTTCCCTCCCCACTGGCAACACTGAGCTTTAAAAAGCTGGGGATGTGCAGGGCAAAGGACAGCCTTATCGACTAAGGAGGCCTGAGGAGATTACTCCATCCTGCTTTATTGCCAGGTGATACCCCAAACTTTTAGGAATATGGTGCAGGTGTGTGGGCAGAGAGGGAGGGACTCGCCCTGGAGCAAACCAGGAGCAAGGTGCTCCTCTCCAACCGGATTGTTTCAAGACACCTATAATTAAGTGTAATAACTGCAATTATAATTAAAGCTCCTCATAATGGGGATATTTGCTTCTTAATTCAATACTAATATGGTTTGTTCCAATATTGAACCAACACTTCTGAGAAATCAATTAAATATGCGTTGTAAAACTGATTTGTGGATGGTCCTGGGTGAAAATTATTGAAGAAATGATTGAAAAGAGGCCAGACTTAAGCCCTGTGCTTAAAACTAACAGAAGGTAAGAAATAGTACATCATCAGTGTATTCAACATTGCTTGCAACCTTCTATTATGTGTCAGAGATAAGAGAACATACGATTCCTACAGAAGGTTTCTTGGATGGGAAAATTCCTAGATACTACTTGGTATGTCATGTGCCAATAGCTCAGCATTTGTGGAAGGTGCCATCTAATTAAACCAGAATTTCTAAGTACCAGACAGCATGAAGACCAGTAATAAGAGAGCAAGATCCGTCTGCATTACAGATGGGATGTGCAGCTCTAATAGTATGGCTTTAGGCGATGTTTAATTGAGTAGTTAAATTATCTTTTCCAGACAGGAAAATAAATTACTGCTCATCTCCCCAATTTATTTTAGCTGCTCCACGTTCTGTTTCCTGAGGGAGTGGTGAGGGAGTGTGGGACATCCCCAAATATGCCCGGGGATGATTTATTCTCTGACATACCGTAACTCCCCCTTCAAGGAGAATGGCTCATATGGATGTGGAAGTTGGTGTGTATGTAACGGGCTGTATTCTCCCCTTTTATTTTAAAGGATGTGCTGCTAATCGCTGTGGTGGGATCACAGAGATTCAGCTATGCACTTGCATGTATATGTGGGGTTTTAAATATATATATATATTTTGTTGGGGTTTTTTTTAATGCAGAGGAGAAAGAATTGCTGGTTCAGCCTCCTGTAGTCATATCTGGAGCGTGTGTCCCACTGGAGACAGGCAGTTTGCCCAAGAAGCTTCTCCAAGCTCTGGGACAGCCTGAAAATCCTCACTTTGACTCAGAGATTTTTGTAGTGTGGGATTATTTGGAGAAGTTGTGTCAAACTCCACATTACTGTTTCACAGTTGCCCAAACTCAGCCAAGTAAGTGCAGAGAAATGCAGGATGCTCTTTGTGGTGTATGGGTGTAAAACTGGAAATACTGGGTAAATTACAGTTAATTAAGTATTGGATCCACATGAGAACAGATCTCCAGACTGGATGAATGCTTTCCATAGTCAAGTGCCTGTGCAAGCACGGCCATGTGAGAGTATCTTGGCATCTGTGCTTTATGCTGGCTAGAGGAACACAGCTGGTATTTGATCTGGCATGAGACCTTCTGCCACAGTCACTCCTGGCAAAGTCTCGAGCAGATCCGAGTTGGCTGGTCGGGCTGGTACCAGGCCACTGGCTTGTGTCATCTGCTGTGATGGTTTCGATTGAATGCTCTGAGCATTGTGCAGAACCACAGCCCCAATTCCCTGCGACTTCTGAGTATTTATGGATGTAGCACCAGGCCTGTGTGCATGGCAGAGTGCTGGCTCAGGGCTGCCCATTTCCAGACGAAGTCGTAACCTGCTTTCCAGCTGGGTCTCAGCCGTGGGCTGGATGAGCTAACCACCTTCTCCTTGTGCAGCCTGAAATCCTGCCGAAATTCAGGTGGGAAGAGGAAGGTGAAGTAACTTTTAAAGCACTTTGGGAGGAAAGGCTCTGTATTAGTGTGGGATGATCTTGTTGTTATTGGAGTATTATTACATCTGAGAGTAACTTAAGGGACTAGAGAAAATGGGTTTTAAAATTACAGGTGGTCTATTTTTTCCCTCGGTAAAAGCTTTTTTTTCCAACCAAGTTAATAAAAGATTGCTTTAATGAATGGGGATACGTTTGTTGTGTCGCCCAGAAACTCCACAGACTGTAGAAGAAGATGTCTTCAGGGGAAAACGCTGACTGGGAAAGCAAACAGTGCAAAGCTGACATCTCTGAAATGCTCCTCTCCAGACACGCCAAGCAGAGAGTGCTTCCATGGCTGTTGGCATGAGGCCGGGAGAGCTCCTGTCCTTGATCTGAGTTTTCATCTGTGCTGATGCCTTTAGCAGCCACAGACACGAGCTCAGCAGCGACAGCTGAGCTGCTTCCTGTGCCCAGAGGTGTTTAACACTGAGCAGAGACAGGTCTGGAAAGGGGCAAGGAAAATCCACTTACCCACGGAAGGGTCAGGCCCTGGGTTTGACAGAGGTCCCAGTGGATGCTTTAATGCTGCAAAACTGCTCCTTGGGCAGGAACATCCCCTCCTCTCCTGCTCTAGCAACCTCCTCTTCTGCCTGTGATCTCAGCCTTGGTTTATTTTAAACAAAAAAAGACTTCAAGAGCCCTGTGGTCCCTCCCGTGGGGAGGAGGTTTGCTTCGCTTTGCTCTGCTCCTCTTTCACCACCCTGCAGGTATCTGACAGAGATGGAGCGGGCTGCACCTTGTGCTGGTGTGAGAGGCAGGGACACTAGCCATGGCCAGCTCCCTGACCTGGGACCTCTGTGTAGGAAGGGTTAAGAAAACAGCCTCTCCAAATGATGTATTTTGGGGTGGCAGCTTTATCACCCTTTTAGAGTCCAACTGCCAGGGCATCAACTCCCCGGAGAAAGAGCAGGTTCATCAATGACAGGGACCTTCCCTCTCTGTCCAGGGTGTACAGACCTGGGACCAGCCCTTCCCCCTGTGATGGGAAGGATGCGTGCTCCTCAATGGCAGCTTCATAGGCCTAAATGCCTCGAAGTTGCCTGGAACATGAATTTACTGCACACAGTTTCTGAAAGGACTTGGCTAGCCAGCCCTTTCAATAACTCTGTCTCCCTCAGATCAGCCCAAGCTCTATAAGCAGTCTGCCCAGAGGTACTGCTCTGTGGCAGGATCAGGGCTTTTGGGGTGCCTGCACAGTATGGATACAAAGCTTGTTCTGCACCCAGGACTATGTATCAGCAGTAAATTTAATCTCCTAATGTATTTTTCTGCGTGTACCTGCACATCCATAAATGATGATCCATATTGGCATTGTAGAAGCACTAAATACTCATAATTTCTACATTTTCTTTAATTAAAATATATTTAAAGCCTGAGTACATATCATCATTAGATTCTAGTGATTTGTGGCTGTCAGTGGTGAGTGCTCGTTGTCTTTCTGCCCTTGTGTGTGGTCCCTGGCTACAACATGAGAATTATTTTGTCTTCCTGGGCTTGACTCTGATGGCTGAAATGTACTGGGGGGAAGGGGGACTTAATAAAAAAAAATAATCTTTTGCTAGATAAGCCTTAACCTCAAAGCTGCTTTTCTTTGCCTTTCAGATCCTTCCTGTAGGATGGAGTACACTGATGCTGACTCTGCAATAGGCTGCTCATCAGAAAGATGTAATGGATGGGTGCAGATCTGTCTCAGCTCCTGTGCTCTCTGCCCAGGCTGCCCCAAAGACTGACAGATCTGGGAGAAGCTTAGATCCAATTTTATTTTTCCAGTGTGAACCAAAGTCTGCTGGAAAGGTGGAGTTTACTCCTGTGCATCAGTCCTAGAGCAGAGGAAAGTTGGGTGAGGGTGTGGTTAGGCAGATGTGGGAGAGCTGTTCCCTATGAAAACCTTGGGAACCAAAGGGGCAGTGGGAGTAAAAATAATGAGGTAACTTGGGCATTGTTCCCTCCATAGGCAAGTCCTGCAGAATAGTGTCCGATGCTGAAGGTTCCTGGGCTACCTGGTTCCTCTGAGCAAGCCCCAAAAGCCCAGTGAAGTGCGAGTGCCTGGGGTCTGGCTATGGGTGCTTCTTTCCAAGAGCATCACCATCGCCTGTGTGACGCCAGTGTGCTACCATGCAGGTGAGTTATTTCTGCTTTAATCCCTCTGACCCCCTCCTCCCTGCTGCTTCAGGACCTGCTGGGGTGGATGGTGCATCCATGGGTACATTTCCATGGGTACATCTTCATAATGCTACTTTTTGGGTAACATTCCTTCAGAACTTATGTTTTCCTAACTCGTGCTCAGGGGTAGCTGTGGTAGAGAGTTTGTGCCACCACCTTCCCCCATCATGGCAGGCAAGGCAACATCTGGGCACTTGCTGTTCTCTGTCCTTTCAGAAACAGGTTGATGTGGCACAACAGGGTGCCATGGGAGGAAATGCGACTTCCTCAAACTCTCGCTGATCTCTGCAGCAGTTTGTCCCCTTTCAGAGGGCATTAACCCAGAAGGAACACTGAATTTGTGCTCATGCTGCTTCTGGGGTCTCAGCTGGCTCAGTGAGAAATAGCACTCACACTCCTGCTGTGGTGTGATGGCTCTTCCAAGATCACCATGGCACACTACATCTTAAAGTGTATCTGCCTTCAAGGGAAACTGGTCTTTCTTTGTGACCTAGACAGGGTTCAGCTTCTCGGGCTGCTCAAGGAGGAGTGAAAGTCACGAGCCTTTACACTAGTGCTCATGGCCCCCCTGAGGCTCCCTGAAGGGCATGGCCAGGCCTCCTGAGGTCCACCAGCCTCCTGTTACTCTGCAGGACCTGCAGCTGAGTTTTGCTTGGGGGGATCAGAGGCCTGTGTACCAGCCCTGGTGCAGCCACGGGGTGTTTGCAGCCCTCCCAAGGGGGCAGTGCCAGAGGTAGCTGCATGGAGCAGCCAGCTGAGGCTCCTGCCTCACCACCTCTGTCTCCCCACAGCTGGGCTGCTCACAGCTGCGCCGTGCCCAAAGCTGCAGTGACATTTTCCTGTTGTCTTTGAGAACCTGAATCTGCCTTCTGTGCGTCGTGCCCAGTGCACAAATTAATACCAGCTGCCCGATGCATCCACCTCCCATGGGCTGGGGGTTTGACCCACTGCTGAGCTTGCTGTTATCTCTGCATCTTGGGTGATGGCCTAAAGTTTCTTAAGGGAAAATAGGGTTGGAACATCACCAAACCAGAAAAAGCAGCACGCCTTTTAAGTAGATCCACACCCAGGGCATTGCTCCTCAGCGTCCCTGGCTTAGTTCTTGCACTGTAACTTCTGCCCTTCTCAGGCGCTGCTCATGCTCCTGTGACAGTGAGCGTGCTGCTTAGGGCACCCCCTCCCCTGGCAGAGTGGCACTTCAAAGAAGTCCAAGTAGTGACACAAGTGGTTTTTATTAAGTTGTAGGACTATAGTTTATGCTCTGAAGGAACACTTATCCCCATAAAGGCTCTGGCATTTTTATAGAAATGGTTATAACTGTGTTATTTCATATGAGGAAGAATTTATTAAGCCCAGATCTGGATCTTCTTTTTTATCTTATGTAAATGACTAATAACATCCTTTCTTCGTTACCAGCTCTGTTCTTGGGCCAGGGCTATTAACCCCCCTCTTTCTCTCCAGCCTGCATCTATCAGACTGCCATGTGAGGTTGCAACCTAATGGGGACTCATAAAACTGGCCCAGGCTCGTACTGGGATATGAGGCTGCAAGATGAAGACCTGGGTTACAGAACACGGTGTTTCTTTGGCTGTCACAAGAGGAGCGAGCTGAGGTATTTTGGGCACGGTGTGTTGAATGAGGTGTGACACCACCTTGATTACTTGTGATTATGAAAAATTTCACAAGCACCATATAATGGGGGAAAAAAAAAGAGTAAAGGTTCATTTATCTCACTGCTCTGGATGGATTATATACAGGGCAGGAACATCTTGCTTTCTGTGTTCTCAGGAGCAGCTTCCACTGTGTGCCATCCAGCTGGGCAATCCTCCCCTCAAATACTGCTGCTCCTTGCTCTGCTCTTGTCCTAGGTGGGGGCAGAGCTGCTTGGGACGTGCCTGGGAGGACCTCACTGCATCCTTGGTATGTTTAGACCCTCCTGCTCGTAAGACAAACCTTGGTTCTTTGAAAAGTTTTTCAGTGGGTTGGAGTTTTGTTTGGGGGTTACGTGGCCCGTTTCCCCTCAGTCTGGGATGACCACCCAACCAGTGGGACTGGGTGCATGTGGTGGGGAGAACAGTTGCTTCTCTGGTTTCTGTGTACTCTGAAATACCAGCTGAATCCAGTCCTGCAGGTGAGAAAGGGAGAGGGAGACCGTCTTTGTGGATGGGATTTTGTGTGGGCTAAGCATCTTTTGTGGATGGATCCACCCCAGCTGATCTGAAGTGGTATGTGCTGAGTGAGAAAATACATATCTGAGGGAGTTGCTGGACTTAATTTGATTGAAGGGAGAAGAAAAAGGTATTCCTGAGTGTTTCATTTTCTTTGTGGGGGAAAGCTATCAGTGTTCTTCCCAGAGCAATGCCAGGAACTGTAATTACACTTTTGTATATCGCAGGAGAAGAGCGTTTACACCTGACCTGGTCTCTGGGGAGATGAGAAGTTCTGTGCTGGGAAAATGTCACTTTCAGGGTGGCTGCTCTCACACAGCTATTGCAGAGCACAGATTTCCTCTGCAGTGTGGTTGCAACACCCTGCCAATATTCACCCAAGGCTACAGCAGTCTCTTCTGCTTCCACGGCTTTTAGGTCAGGCTCTGGCTGTCAAATGGTGCTAATGCTAATGGGACAGATTCTTCAGAGCTCAGGCTGTGATTTCTATTGTATAGCATTAACTTCAAAGAAAGAAAAGTGTTAGTATCCCAGCAAAACACCGAGATAATTTGGATACAGGGAAGTTACCTGTACTAAAATCTAGATCGGATGTAAGTATCAATAGCTCCTGCTCTGATCTAAAGGGTCTCTTCCAACCCAGGTGATTCTGTGATTCAATTCCTGAACTCCCGCCCAACCTTTGGTTAGCTCCAGGTCTGCTGCAGGAATGGTCCCGGAGCGAGGAGAGGTGTGTGCTGCACACTCGGGCTCCTCCTTGCACCCAGCTCGTCGTGGATGCTGGTGTGGTTTGAGCCTGTGTGCGGGTACCGAGAGCTCACTGGTGAGTAAAGCAGGTACGGACTGTAAAACTGCAGACTCGGTAAGTGAAACGTGGGTGCTGGATAACAAAATACTATGCAATTAAGGTAACAGTTTTTCCCCTTTAACTGGCAGAAGTAAACATGTGGTCAGGGCACAGCTGTTCCCCACTCTCCTGAGATAACTTCAGAGAAGCGCAGCCTCCTTAACCCGGCACTTTCAATGAAACGCGGTTAAATCCACCCCCGGACCCAGCCGTCCTTCCCGACCCGGACTGCCGGACCGGCCGGACGCCGGCGGCACCCCGGGCCGCCCAGTGACGCCGAACAGGCTGGCCTCGCAGGGTGGGTGGGTGTGTGGAGGTGTGTGTGCGGCTGCCCGGCGGCCGGGCCTCATTCCCGGCTGAGCAGCACCATCTAGAGGCGCGGCGCCCTGCCCGCCGCCGGGGCCGGTCCCGGCAGCCAGCCGGAGCTCGGCACGGCCCGGGCGGGTGGTGGGGCAGGGGCTCTGCCTGGGTCGGGCTGCCCCCGGCGGGTTTGGGCAGGGAGCGGGCATGGCTGTGGCAGCAGCAGCGTGTGCTGGCTCTGGGGCTGCCTCCAGCGCTCCCGGGGGCGAGGGGCGGCGCGGGGTTTGCTCTAACGTACGGCAGCCCCGGCACCAACAGGCACCGCGCCGGGGCCGCAGGCGGGACGGGGTGCTGGGGACGGGAGAGGCGACTCTGCTTCCAGTGCGCTGCACAGGTGGAAGCTGGAGGAGATCCCCGGCGCCGAACGTGTCGTCATCTCAGGCTCTTGGAAGCATCCAAGAGCCGGGTCTCCTCTTGGTCACCGGATTTAAGCCTCGCTTGGTGTGATTCAGCCCAGCCCTCTGCTCCTCAGGGTGCTGGGGGATCCAGGAGCTGGGAAATCCAGGAGCTGTGAAGCAGGTTCGAGAGCACTTGCACAGCTCCCTCAGAGGAGGTAATGCTTCAAGTGAGGCACGGGACAGGTGCATCTAGGCTCTGGAAGCTCAGCAGCTGGGTACCACCGTGCCTCTGAGCCCCAGCTAAGGTGAAGCTTTGCTATCTTTGACATCACTTCTTTTGCAGATAGCAGTGACCTACAGCTAAACAGAGGGAGGCTCTGGGATGCTAATAAATGGCATGTGAGGTTTCTGATACGATTTTCTTTGCTGGACTACTTCGGACTTTGCTGGGAACAAGGATTGAGGTCCTCTGAGGAGGACCTTGTTCTTGAGCTCCTCATGAGGCTTGGTGTTGTTCATGCCCCATGAAGCTGCTCTGAGAGGAGAGGAAAAAAGATGAGCAGTATTGGGCACTGGGGAGAGGTGAGACATTGCAGGCTTCACAGGTGGCTTGAAGGGAAAAAACACAAAAAATGGGCCGTGGCATTAGGCATTTACCTTTACAGAAGAGGTAAACCCTGAAAGTGTGCAGCCTCTGAGTGTCTAATGCAGGGGAAGGGCTGGGGAAGTCAGCTCCAGGCTTGCTGGAAAGGCTGGTGAGCGGTAATATGATCAAGCACCATTTGCGTTCAAATAAGTGGAAAACCAGCTCCAGGGCAGGGACAGCTGACAGGGTGTCTGCTCACCCTATCTCAGTGTATTCAGGAACCGATCTGCAGCAGCAAGAGTCCAAGCACATCAAGTTAAGACTCAGAGTGTTTGCTAGTTAATGTTCCCAAGGGAAAGAGAGCAGCTTTGCCACGGCAGGGAAAGGAACACCCTAATCCTTAATTGAGTTTACTGGTAACCACATTTACATCATACTTATCTATTTTTCAAGATGTCAGATTAATTTTGAATGGGACCTTGTAAGTTGAATTGGCCAGAAAAAGAGCCCTTTGTTCCTCTGCAGGCAACAGTCACCACGTCTTAACATGAGTTATCGTTAAAGGCCAAATTCCTACTAACCTCAGCAGAAACAGTAAAAAGCAAAGGAAAGATCAGTAAGAGAAACATCTATCTCCCCATGAGAAGGAGGCAGGGAGGTTCAATGAAATGTGAATATTATTTATTTAGAAAAGGATTGCCATATCATCAGCGGGCATCAGGGAAGCAGCAACATCCGTCACCCAGCCTGGGGCAAGCGCAGAGCTGATGCTCACATTTCCCTGCCCCCTATGTGCTGTACTCAGACCTGTGCCCCTCGCTGCAGCCCTGAAGCACAGCGAGCACATAGTGGGACTTTTTGTATCTGAAACTTTCTAACATACTTAATTCCCAACTTTAATTTTTGTCTGTACTTTTTACCATGAGGGGACAACAGAGCACAGACCTTTCACACAGCACCAAGCAGATAACTACTGTGGGGCTGCTTCTACTGCTAAAGAAATCAGTTCAGTTGTGGATGGAGGAGGAGAAGGTGCAGAAACCTTTCAGTGTCCCGGTGAAAGACCTGACAGAGGGAAAGGGGTGGTTTCTCATTTGCACATGGATAACAGGAGTGCGTGCCTGTATGGGGAGGAGACATGAGCTAATGGAAAGTTATGACAGCGGAAAGCAAAGAGAATCTTGCCTGGACTTCTGTATCTCAAGGGCATCCAAAGCCTGCTTTTCATCAGTTTCTCAAAGCACACAAGTCCCTGCAGGCAAACCAAGTACAGAGGCAGAACTGATGTGTTTTCCTGCATGCTCAAAAGACTGGAGGTGGTGAGGAGTCTCCACTTGGGGGGAGGGGTCATCGCATCGAAGGGAAAGGTTAAAAAACCCTGGTCTCTGCACCACACAGGGTGCTTTACCCCTCCATGTATCCCTGTGGCTGCATCCCATCCAGCTGGGGTCTGAGGAGCAGGGTCCTTCACTGCTGACTAGAGAGCTGCTCTAAGGATACCTGTCTGTCCCTCTGACTGCCAAAGGGTCTTCAGTAGCAGGCTTGGAGCATTTTGTTCTTTCTTTGCTAGATTATGTAGAAAATCAGGAAAAAATGAAGCCCAAACGCTGAACTCCTCTGAGAGCTTCAGCTGTTTTCCCATGTGAGATTTAAAGGCTGTAGCTTGTGTCCCTGGTGAGGTCTCAGAGGGGTTGCAGGCAGGTTGCAGGCAGGAAACTGCCTGCAACTACTGGTTCTGATGTGCAGGGAAAGTAGTGACTTTCTTACATCTTTCTGATATCTCTAGACATGAAAATCTCCAAAGCTCCAGATGTTCATATTCTGTATCTTCCTGTGGTTAATAATCAGACAGACACATATTTGTGTTTTGAAAGCGTAGAAATGAACCATGCTCACAGATACTTGACTACAGAGCTGTGCAGTGGCTGCTGCTGAGTGACACAGGCTGCATTCACCTTTTTCCAGGAGCAAAAGGAAGGTCTGTGCTTTGGGTAAAGCAAAGCACTGTGCTGGAGAGCTCTGGGACAGGAGCAAGGACACGCTGTTGATTCACAGCAGCATCTCCCAGTGACTTGTTCCTCCTTCTGTCTAGCAGGAAAGTTGGGTGAAAGGTGCCTGACTTGCACCTCTCCGTTCTTCTTGGTAAGCGATGAACTGTGCTACTCGGTACGTTAAATACAGGTGCGTGGTCTCCTTTGAGCAGTGTTCATTCACCTGAAAGCTAAACCAAGGCTCTGGCTGGTCTGAAATATCTTTTGGGTGAGTACTGGATCCAAACAATTAACTCCTGTCAGCATAGCTGACCTCAGAGATTTTTATTAGCTAATTAAGATGCCACATGCAAAGGACAGAACTGAAACCACCGTCTCAGTTAAAATTTAGCTACTCTATTAATTGAGTTGAGGAAGTCTGGCTTACATCCTAAGCTGCTGGCATCCTGTACAGCTATAAGAATATTACCATTCATTTTACCAGAGAATGCAAATAGCATCACTGTCATACTGATGGATGGCTTAGCATGTAACAGGATGGGGGAAGCTGGTAATTTTATATGGTTTTATAAATTTGGTGGGGATTTCTGCAATGCTTTCCAGTGCATGGGATGAACTGGGAGCATTTTTTGTGTCAGTTGTGATGAAAATAAAATGGAAAAAGCAGCTTTCACATAATTGATGTTGTGAAGCTCATCAGAAATCCTTCACTTTTGGGACTGTTTCAACAAAGAAATGACAGGTTTTAAAATCCTCCCACACAACACAGTAGTATCACTAATTGTTGTGATATAGTATTATTTACTCCCAAGCACTGCCTTTCTCCTCTCTGGTGTGACATACACGTGTATGTACGTGTGTCTATCTGTCAATCTATCTGTCTGAACCAAATCTTTCTGCTTGCCTGAAGTCAGCCTGTGCCACAGCACTGAGGGCAATGTTGAGCAGCAGCTGCAGAGCTACAGTTCAGATGAAGGTGCTCTTTCTCCTCCTTTGGGAGTGGGTACATCCACCACAAAGCCAAATGTTTTAGGGAGTGGCGAGGTGCAGATCTGAGGTGTCCAGGGAAAGCTGACACCAGTATTTCTGACATTATTTTTCTAGAGCATGGAGACAGTTTTAATTCTTTCTTCTCTAGGGTGATCCACAGAAATGCTGTCCCCAAAGCCTGCTCTTCACTTAGTCAGTTTTGCCTATTTTATCTTTAATCCCAGTTTGTCTGTCTACACAGCATGGACAAAGTTGGCTTGTAAATCTCACCTGGTAATACTATTTGTTTGAGCTCTGGTGACTACTCAAATGCACCACTGACTACTTCAGGGACACACTTCTGAGTGCAGCAGCTGTTCTTTCCACCTTGCCCTCTAACCTTTGCACCCACAGACAAATATGCAAAGCCCTAACTTTATCTCCCCTTCTCACAAGGATCTTCTCCAACAGCAACAAAAAGCAGGGGAAGCAATGACTCAATACATGCATTTCTTCCAGCTGCTTTATTTTGACTTATCTGTCATCAACATAGTAATTGAGGGAAAATAAAAATCAGAAGAAGACACCCTATTACTTACTAAAGGAAAAAGAAATCTGGTTTATGCCCATAACCATGACACATCAGAAATGTGAGTTTAAGTCCCTCCTTTGCCACCATTTGGGCAAGTTTCTATGACTTGGGCAGGTTCTTTAGTATCAGATATGTGAATGGGGGTCCTGGTATTATTTAGCTGAACCTGTTGGATTTTGACTGCTCCACAAAGACCTTCTCAAAGGTCCCCAGTCTCTGTGGCCACTTGCTCACAGTGCCTGGACAAAGATTTCTCAGGGAATGGTGAGAGGTGGTCTGACAGGACCTGGTTGGAGCCAGGAATCTTTGATTTCAAATTAATTTTGAAGTAGTTTCAGACTTTGAGACCTAACCAAAATGAGGACTATGCTTCACAGATTATCAGAACAGAGAATTTGCATTCATGTCCCTGAATGAGCTTTGGAAGTACTTTTAGGCCTGTACTGTCCTTCCAAGGACTTAATGTTAGTAGTAGGCAAGGTAATTTTATTATTATGGGTCTGGCAAGAACAGCAGCCTTTGAGAGAGAGGTTCATGGATCTGGGGAGGGGAAGAACTTACAGGCAGTGTTTTCTCATGCAGATGGATAATGGTAACGATTGTATCTTTGCTCTCCTTCTCAGCTATTTCTGATAGACCACAGCCACAGCACTGAGAGCTCATTTTTTTGTTTGCCATGTCATTTTATAACCATCTGTCTTTTCAGGTATCCTTTTTCAAGTATGTTGGGTTTGGGGCTTTTTTGTTTTGTTTCTAACTCTGCAAGATGAAGGTAAAAAGTGATCCAACTGTTTGCTGAAGTAACGGTACAAGATCCTGAGTGCTGCAGCAGCTGCAGAGCCGTGACTCTCCCGTTGGCAGGTGTATCACCTGGGTCAGAATGCAAACAGCATCATTCTGCTGTCATCTGACCCCAAGCCTTAGGTAAGACGGCTGCAGTGTAACAGCCTGGCCAACCAGGCTGCCAGGAAGCAGAACTGCTTTCTAAAACAGGAGAGCGACATGGGTATGGCCATAATCCAGCCCATAGCAAAGCACCCTTCCCCTCTTCCTCTCCACTAATAGCATTAGTCTCAAAACCAAAGGGGAATGCATCACACCAGGCCCTTCTGAAGAACTTACTGGAGACCCAGGATTCTTCCCACTTCTTGAGTGCTCACCTGTAAGCAAGCTATGGCTGTTATCCTGCTACTGAGGGTATCTTTTGAAGGAAAAGGGCTGTCATCCCAAAGGCAGTAAGCATAAAATCTTACAGTTCCCACTGTGTAAAACAACATCCTTTTTATGAGTAGACATTACTCAAGCCATAAACCCCATGCATGTTTCTGTGCTCTATAAAATGTGCCTCTAGACCTGTCCAGGCAACAACTGCTTTCCCAGTTAATTTGCACGTGTGGAGGTAAGGGCCACATTTAATGTTTGGCACACCATTCCCTGCTACTCAGACTGATGGATCACTCTTCCCCTACTGCTCCCAGTGCGCTGCAGCCCTGGTCACATCCTGCCTGCCAGAGGTGAGCATGCCAACCTTGAGACTGCTCTGCCCATACAAGGTATTGCCTGGCTGCATTTGTTCTAGCCACTGCCTTGCTTCCAGTGGTGCCTCTGAACACAGCAAGGGAGCAGGTTTTTTTCTGTGTCGCCTGCTGGGCCCCGGTGCTGCCCGGCTGTGCCTGCTCGGTGCCTGCAGAGCCCTGGCTGCTGCAGGGCAAACCTGCTCCAGGGGCAAAGATGTCATGGGGGTGGTGGCAGGTAGAGTTCATGCCTGTGCTTCAGCTCTAATTGCTTCTCTGGTATAGGTGCAGGTAAGTTCCTCAAAGAACCAGCTAGGGAAGATAAACACCTCACAGAATAAATGCAGAAGACCCCACGTAACCCTGGATGAATGGTTCAGTGCCTCTGCATTCAGGTAGAAAAGTAGAGACCTCTCCAGTTTTCCTGGGCACTTAGAGCAGACGAGTTGTTATGCCTTTGCTGAAGATTTTTTTCTTCTTGGAAAATGTCTAGTATTAACTAGAAAAATAATCTCCCCATTGTGCTAAAACCCTTTTGGCAAATGTGGAAAGTGGTTTGTGGTCTCAGGTAGACAATACTGTGAAATTTTATCTAATAATCTAGTGTGAAATTAGCTAGATGTGAGTGTTTTTGCATGCGTGATCAAGTTACATTTGAGGTACAGATTTTCATCTGGTCTCAAACTCAGGGGTAAATCCCAGATGCACTGATGCTGTGAAAGAAAACAAGCCCTACAAGCCCCTGCAGTTGAATGTGGGTGCCAGGCACTAGAGCAGCCTGTGTGCTCAAGGGATAAAACTGTTGTTTTGCAGCTCACAGATAGAGTAGCTCTAAACTGGGATTTTTCTGAGGGTTTCTAAATTCCAAACCCTTTTTATATACATTGACCAACATGGCAAACCAGTGCTGTGAGGTTGCTGCTCCCAGCATGGGGTCTTTCTTTCATGCTGGCTGATGTCCTGGATCAGACTATCTGTCTGGGGTTTATATTCTGTAGATGATGAATGTAAGCTCTGTAACTTTCCATCTTCACAGAAACCTGTTTTATTTTCCAAAATTACCTATAACCCAAGTAGCAGTGGCAAGGGGCTGCTGCTTCTGTGCATATGTGCTAACATACGCTATTTTTTGGAAAAGTACGCACACACACACACTCTCCAGCCTGCAAACCAAATCCACAACATTCCCTCTGTAGCCAGCTTTGTTTGTCTGGCCAGAGGTATAAAACAGCACATATCAGTTTAAGTGCATGGGGCACGTAAGACTTGGATTAGATTTGCCTCTAAAGAAAAAGGGGATTTCTCTTTCCTTCAGTATCACCTGTAACTGGTGAGTATGGGTTGACTTGAATCAGCTGTGGGAATGAAGCCTTTCCCACTCTGTTAATGTAGGTGCCTCAGGTATTTCACAAGGCGTGTGGAAAGCTGCCACTTCCATCAGTAGCCCTGTGTTTTCTTTGCAAAATGACAGGAATAATAGTGGGAGGTGGAAATTAGACTGAGTTTTTGAAGCTCCATTAGTTAATAGGGGTGTCTTAGTTCTTTGATCTAACTTATCCTGGAATGTGCAATAACAGCCATAGGATCATAACAGAGAACATAGACCTAAAATGCCCATATAAATAGTTCCTTTGCTGACACAGAGCATTAATGTTACCCTGGTTCTATTTCCACAGAAGATAGTGGCCAATTATGCAACATACTTTGTTTTGAATTGAAAAGTTGGGGGTTTGGCCTGGGGTATCATGAAGAGTTAGCCAAACCACTCATTCCACCTTTTGTGAAATCTATCTCTCTTTCTGGGGTGTAGAAGTTCAGAAAAGAGAGAAATAGATAGTACTTCTAGTACTGCTGGAGCCAAGAACATCAAGAAACTGAAAGAGGAAGTGTTCAATAGGAAGAGCTAACATCTTTACTTAGATCAACTGACATGACTGGGAAAAAATGGACACTGTTCCAGCACAGCAGTCCTCATTGTCCAGCAAAAGAGATTGAGACTCCCTAGAATTGTCTATTTGTTTTCTCAAGCTCTATCAGATGGTGCAATAAAAGATGTTATTGCTCCCTACAAATGCCAGCTCTCATACAGAAATTGTCTCTCCACACTGTGAATCCAGTCACAAATGTTATATATCCTTCCCCCAACCACAGCAAACCATGGCTTGAAATAAAGCCTGTCTCACAACTGTTCTTTCTTCTGCACCATCTCCTCTGGGGCTAAGCTCTAACCACATTAAAACATTTACTAATTCTAAGCAAGTGGTTAACAGCTTCAAAGCTGATGCCACACAGCGCTGCTTGTTTGGTACTGGGAAATCTCATTTCAAAAGCCAGACCCTTGGGGTCACTTGGCAATTCTGCAGGATCAGACCTTGTAACTTGAGTCTGTTGCTGGCACCAGCAGACACAGTGTCTTCCCCTTTTCTGATCATCTGTTTTATACCTTCCTGTTTGATACACTACCATGAAAACCAACCTCGGGGAAAAAAATACAACCAGGTGGGTTTGTTTTAAAATATTATCTTTCCAGGTTTCACCTTTCCATCTCTGCATGTATTTGGGGGGGGGGGGGGGGGGATTCTTTTTCTTCATCTGCCACTAGATGGTATTGCTTCAGCAGGCACCTTCCCAGCTGCTCTGCGCCCCGCTGGGATGCAGACCCCCAGCAAAGCAAAGCAAAGCCCATCTGCACAGGTTCAGTTCTCAGCCTAAATTTCAAAATGTGCTCCCTATGTCAAACAAGCACGAATGAACCAAGCTCAGCAGTTAGACAATGGGTTGGGCTGTCCTGTTGCTTTTAATCTTTTACAGGCAGGCTGCAAGTCAGTTCAGAGGGACCAGCTAACAGGGCTGCAGCATGAATGAAGCTGAGGAGGAAAAGAAAATGCTCCAAGCACTTGGAGGAGCATGGACAGAGTTCCCAAACAGGCTTTCTTGCTCCAATTTTTGGACAGACAGGAATCCCGTCATCGGTATGCAGTCCTTTCTATGGAGCTGGCTGCTGGAGCTGGGAGTGTTCCAGGAAAGGAACTGGTCTGCATGGGCTTTATTTTTTATATGCTTTAAACATCCCTTGGCGATTGCTGTTGACGACAGCATCATAGAATAGCAGAGCTTTGGTCCCCACTAAATTGGCAGCTCCTTGTGCTTGCAGCACGTTTTCTGCTTAAGGGCAAATTTTATATTTGCTCTGTAGTCCAAAAGGTAAGAAAGGTCCATGGTCTGCCTGAAACTTCAGAATACTTGACACAGAAAGCTTAAAGCAAACTGACAAGACTTTTTATGATCCAGATATTTTCAAATAACTGACACAAAAAGGCAAATAAAAAGCTTTATTTCTCGCAGTTGCAGAATTTTCTAATAGGATTTCCCTTATGTGCTTATGAAAGAAAAGCAGTTAAACATGCACGAAATCATTCAGCAAAATTGTTAGTAGTCTAGTAGATGAAAGCATCAGTGTGATGAGATATAAAATAATTCTATATTAAAAATTAATGACTCGGGCTGTTAAGCCTTGAGTGATTTGCTACTTTCTAATGATTGATATGCATCTTTATGGCAAATTGTAAGTTTATATGATGTGAGACTTATTCCACTTTAATGTTTCCTTGTTTTGTTATTAAACCATCTTATGTCATTGCTTTTCCTACTGGGGAAACAAAGAGGAAAGTCAAAGCAGAAGTGGAAAGAACATCATGTATCTAGTGATTAAATGTTCGCTTCACCTACCTTCCTATTTTTCAATCATCTCATTTAGATCTTAAGTATGCATTGATTTTTTTGCCAATTTTTTTTTGTGAAGTAATACATAAATAAACAAGACCTTCTCACACATTTGGGTTGGATTTTGTGAGTAGCTACCTGTAATTAGATGTTTTTAAGAGCTAGTTTGAAGCTTTAAGCTCATCTTACACAGCAAACATGCCCTCCATACCCATCTAACTGGGCATGGGCTACAAAGCAACCTCCTGGTCTACACCAGCCCCCTTATGCCCCCCTCATACTCTCTTGCTGGCTCAAACAGATGTCAAATAAAATGAGAGGTGGGCTGTCATATTCTAAAAGAGTGTAAAATTGCTTGGTTTACAGTGGAAGTGTGACCATGAGACCCAGAGCTTCCTCTGTAAGCACTGAACAGCCTGAATTGTGTGCTGCATCTTAACAGGAGGGAGCTGCCCGCTGAGCTACGTTCATTGCTGGAAAAAAAAAAATATTTCTAACAAAATTCACCTTCTTTCTCACATCTACTGGAGAAAACATAGTAAAAGGCTTCACTATTCACAACCAGAGAAGAGAAAAACAGTGCTGCAGTGCTGCTCCTTCCCTCCTGCCTTTACACACTGTAGCTGCTGGTTCAGTGCAGTGTCCACTGCCTCTAAGCCCAGACAAGGGCAGTTCACTCTGAGTAAGCTCAGACAAGCAGAGAAGCTGAGAAGCAAGTTCACAGCAGGAATTTCCAAAAGCAAAGTGCTTATTTCCTGATCTTACAGCTTGCAAAGAAAACATCCTCTCACGTTTCTTCTCTTCCAGGGATACCGGTAGCAGGATGCCATGCTGGCCCATGAGAGAAAGAAGGGGCCACCATGCCGTGACATGTGTTGTGTGGCGCTGCAACAAGGAGCAGGGCAGAGGCCACAGCGCTGGGCTGCAGAAACACCGGATGTCTGCCTGCTGCAGGAAAACCTGAGGGAAGTGTCATGCATGGAGTTAGTGACTCACACAGTTATGGTTTGGCATGTCTGTGTCGTAAGATAGCCATGAGGTTTTGCCATAAAAGGGACAAGTATGTTATTGCTCTGGTATACGAGATTCAATTAAATGGCAACATTCAATTAAATGATGTCCAGAGCTGCTGTTTGGAAGTTGCAATGCTTCGCTTTCCTGCTAGAGCTGTTCATGGAGTATGAACAATTCACTCCCCTGCAAATGAGGCTGACTGCATAGCAGAGAGATTGTAACTCTGGTCTTCTGTTGAAAAGATGGGTTTGAGCCCATCCCTGGGTGAGCATTTAAGCAGAGTAAAGAAGCTTCAATGTGAATGTAAAGTAATAGCTTAAATGGAGGATCATCTTGGAAATGCTTAATGCTCAGCCAGGCTGTGGGAGAGTGGAGTCTCTCTGACCCCTTGGGTCTCATTTGCAGCACCAGTTCAGTTAGGTCAGGGACTGTTTTGCTCAGATTTTGACAAGAAATTTCATCTTTAGCTGGAGATGGGATTTTGATTAACTTTAATGTTGGGACAGCAGGAAACATGTAAGAGAACAAACCTCCCTCCTAAGAGGACAATGTAGAGGAACCTCACCATTGCCCTTTAGAGCACACATACGCCCTTGCCAGTGTGATTTCATTTACAGTGCTTTGTACTGGCGAGTTTATCAGAACACCTCACCGACACCGCTTTTTTCGGCACCGAGGCCGCTGCCGTCTGCGGAGAGCCCTGACCTTCCCCAGAGACACCCAAGTGTCCGTGTGCCCCACTGCAGTCCGGCCGCGCACCGACACTCGCCATGTCCCCCAGGGACAGCGCTCCCGGCGGTACGGACTGCGCTGCCGTTTCAAGCCAGCGCGGGGCAGTTTCCCCTGGACTGAGACGGCGGCGCCCAAGCGCCCAGGCAGCACGGCTGCGGGCAAGGCCAGGAGGCGGTGGCCGCCGCCCGGCCCCTCTCCGCGCCCGCCGGCCCGGCCCGCACAGCCCGCAGCTAGGCCGCGACAGCCCCGCGGTTGCTATAGAAACGGCGGCGCGCGGCCGTGCGTGCCGCCCTGCGCATGCGCCCTTCCCTCCGGCGGGCTTCCGGCAGACCAGAAGCTTCGGTGGAGCGGGGCGCTGGGGGGAGGTGGCGGCGATGGAGCGGTACAGCGAGGCGGGGCCGAGCGCGGTTCCCGTGCCTGACTTCAGGCAGTAAGTCCTGGGGAGGGGAAGGGCCTGGCGGCGGCAGGGACAAGTGGGGTGGCGGGGCCTGGCGGCGGGCCGCAGCCTGGCTGGGGGGAAGTGGTGTCCGCTAGGCCGCGGCGTGCGGGGGCCGCTCCCAGTGCCGCCAGCCCGTGGGGGCGGCCGTAAGGGAGGCGCAGCTCCCGGGGACTCCCGGGGAAGGGTGTCTGTCCGTCTCGCACTGTCGGTCAGACGGTCCGAGGAGCCAGAGGGGGTGTAGGAGGCCCTGGGTTTTCCTTGGCCTAGGCAGCCCCAACCCCGAGCGTGCGGGCTGGGCTGCCGCTGAAGGCTCCCTGGTAGGGCCGAGCTTATGCGCGGACGCTTGGCCTTGCTGCATAGGTAAGCGGCCAAGGTGCGTCAGGGTAAGAAAAGGTTCTGTTAATAGTGGCGTTCTTACGTTTGGTGATGAGCTGAAGGTCATTTTACTCATTTCCACAGGGACAGCTTGAATTGGGGTTGTACCTTCAGCCCAGACAAACTGTGAGAGAAACTTTAGTAAAAGGAAAAATTACGATTTTTTTTTTAAGCTACTTAATACGATACCTGAAGGAATGGCAGGCAGTACATGATCAGTAAAAAGTGCTGTTGGCTTTAGCTTCAGAATCTGTGCGTGGCTGCATGTCACTGTCTTTTGATGACTGTTAGAGGATGGGATTTTTTTTTTTTTCCTCTCCCCCCACTTCCACTGATTTTTCTGAAGAAATGTCAGGGATGTGATCTCAAGCAGTATACTATGGTACAGACATGTTTGGTGAAACTTTTTGAAACTAATTGTGTGTTTACTTCCGTGTAAATTAATGTAGTCAGCCAAGCACAGTGAGTAAAAACTGGTGGAAGTACATGCTGAGACAAGCTGTGTGCAGTGTTTTGTTGATACAAAACCTGTTCTAGCAGGTCAAGTTCAGGGAGACCTTACAAAGTACATAACCTTTAATTGTGATTCTCTTGCTCAAGGTCTTCTAGGTTTAGGTCTGTGAAGGCAAAAAAAGTTACTAATGTTTTGGTGTATTGGCTCTGTATTCTGATTATTGCTACAGTTATTCTAACTTTCACAATGGCAACTAAGAAATTTTAACTGGAGGAACAATATCTAATAAAAAGGAACTGCTGAAGTCATTCTGTGCACTTCCCTCTATCCTAGCCTGCAAGATTTGTCATCTTCCTAGACTTGTAGTCATTTTTTCAGAAAGAAAGGGGGAACTTGCCAAGCTTTGATGCTGAATACTGTCATATGACAAGTATGTGTGTCTCTAATATTAGATAATTTATAATTATGTAATAATAGGCTGTGAAACATGGTAATGTGAACACCTCCCCATATACTTGCAAAGAAATAACAGAGAAAAATCTAAATTGTGTTTCCAGTGTTGTATAGTCTTGTTCGTGTGCGTTGACTGCCAGAATCATTGCATTGTTTTGAATACTGTGATTTTTCTGTTGGGGCCAACAAATGCAACTCAGTCTTTATCGCTTCCAAGTGATACACCTGCTCAATTCTTGAAATACAAGTGACTCCTGTTTGGAAGTTCTTGTCCTGTTTCAGGCATATATATTGTGACTTTCTTCTCTCTGTAACTTTTTTTATTTATTTCAGAAATGAGGGTTCATTAACATCAACTTTAAGAACACTTCTATTCTTCACAGCTCTAATGATCACATTACCTGTTGGACTCTATTTTTCATCAAAGGCATATATATTTGAAGGTAATTCTGTTTCTGCCAATTAATGTTACCCTTACAAAAAGGACGAAAAGAACAATCCTCTAATAGCATCTCTATTCTCCTTCCTGTTTTGATATTTGTTTCCTTAGGCAGACTAAAAGCCTTGTAATGTCTAATTAGAACAGAAAATTGTATAAATGGTCAGTGCATCCTTCCCTGCAGCGTGGTCTGCTGTTTGTTAGCCAGTGGTTTAGGCAGTGTACCGGTGCATCATTTCCCTTATCTACACCACCCTGCAGCAGACTTGTGCCAGAATCATCAAGTATATGTTTACTGCAGCTTTGCAAGCTAACTGTATGTTCAAGACAGAACAGTGTTGTCTACTGAGTTTATTTTTTGCTTTTTAAAACATAAAAAGCATTTGTAAGTGTCAACCAGTTAGGTCATATATTCGGTTTACAATACTGAATGTGGTTGCTTATAGAGCTTTCTTTGAATTTGGGGGGGGGGGGCGGGGAATAAAAGCTTTTAGCTGTTTGTTTGGAGCAGTTCTATAAAACTGCTAGCAACCAGCCTCATTCTAGCCTTGATTCTGCAAGGATTTAATAACTTCCTAATACTGGGGGAGAAACGTGTCTCCTCCAGAAGCAGGGAGGAGGAAGAGAGAAAGCAGCTGCTTTTAAGAGCAGTTTGTGAGTGTGTAACTGAGTTGTTCCAAGATGAATCTGCATTGGTGTGTGCTGCAGTATGTAGTTCTGAAGGCTGGAACTGAAAGCTTGTTAAGTAACTTTCAAGATTCTTTTTAGCATGGTTGGGTTTTTTAACCTTAGGAGTAAGCAACCTGCGCCTTAATGTTGCTGTGTCGTTAATGGCAAGATCTGTCAGCACTGACAGGATTGGATTTGTGTTTGAAGGGTGGTATTTTTGGTGTGGTGTAATGTGTGGGGTTTTGGGGTTTTTTTAAATGAATGAAGAGAAAAGTTACTTGGTATTTGGTCTTCTGATATTTGAAGACTTTTTCCATGTGATATGCATTCATGTATCTTAACTGGTGAGGAATTACTGTTCTATGGTCTAAATACAGAAGGTGGAAGTCCTCTAAATTTAATTATTGATCTACTGTTTTATTCTGTTACAGTGGCAAATAAATATGATTCTTCCCCCCTTTTCCTGCACCACAAACAGAGTTAAATTTAGGAAAAAAAGGATGTTGAAGTTTATTTGGTGCTGGAATATAGTAACAGAAAAAGTGAATATTATAGAACTCTAAGCTGTTGCCTTCAAAACCAGGGTGTTTTATCTTAAATATTTATAACGGTGGTGTTACTTTATCCAGAAACAGTTTCAGGGTCTGTAATTATGAAGAATTCTTTCCAAATCTTTCTGAGCTCAGTCTTTAGATTCAGGAGTAAACGTGACTTTGGACTTCACAAAGAATTGTGACTTGCTGTTTTGGTGTTCCTAATAACTAATATTCTTTACTTTATTTTCCCAGGTACCTTAGGAATGTCCGACAGAGACAGCTATTTTTATGCTGCCATAGTTGCTGTAGTTACTGTTCATGTGGTACTTGCTCTCTTTGTATATGTAGCGTGGAATGAAGGTTCTCGACAGTGGCGGGAAGGCAAACAGGACTAGAAAGAAGATCATCATCATCTGATGCCTAAAGACTGTAAATCAATTTTTTTTGTGAGCTGAATGAAAAGGATTCTTTACAATGCATAATACACGTGTACAATGGTGAGGTTAGTGCCTCAACTCTGGTTAGAATAAGACTAGTGCTCATTTGAATGTGTACCAGTGTTTTCGCTAATGCTGATGGTGGTTGTTCTTTAGCCATTCTCTGCTAAGTTGCACTGAGGAGGTCTTCACCTGGTATAGGAAGCAAAAAATTACATATTTTTTAAAAGATCCTGTAGCTATCTATGCCATTCCTGGTATTTTTCTGGCTTGCTCTGAACAAGATACTGGCATGAAGCAAGCATTATATGTTCAAATAATTAAATTGCTAGTTAAGCTATATTACTTACTATCCAGCTACAGTGGAAAAGATGAGATTTCACTTTGCTGTGGATAGTTTCCTGATTTAAGGGTGTTGTGATTTAACCCTAGCTGGGAACTAAGCCCCAGCAGCCGCTCACTCATCAGAAGGGTAAAAGTGAGAGAACACCTGGGCTGAACTAAACAGCTCGATAGGTAAAGCAAAAGCTGTGCACACAAGTAAAGCAAGACAAGGGATTCCTTCCCCACTTTCCCTGGGCAGGCAGGTGTTCAGCCATCCCCAGGGCAGCAGGGATCCATCACACGGTGACTTGGGAAGATAAACACCGTCACTCTGAACGTCTCCTCCTTTCTGAGCATGACATCATGTGGCATGGAATATCCCTTTGCTCAGCTGTCCCGGCTGTGTCCCCTCCCGACTCCTCACACACCCCCAGCTACTCGCTGGTGGGGCGAGGAGCAGAAGAGGCCTGGGCTCTGTGTGAGCACCGCTCAGCAGGAGCGACACATCCCTGGGTTCTCAGCACAGCTTTCGGCACAAGTCGAACCCACAGCCTGTACCAGCTATCATGAAGAAAATGAATTCTACCCCAGCCAAAACCAGTGCTGTGAGATAGACATAAATAATGTACTTCTGAGTTTAGATGTAATTACAAAATGGAATTGGTTGGTAACTCAGGTAATTACTAATGTGAAATACAAAGGATTTTTTTTCTTTTGGATGTAATTTTTTAATTACAGTGTAAAATTTAATCTTTTGTTTCCTTTTGGGAGGATTGTCATATATATGCATTGCTCATCTTGATACTCTTCTACAGTTAGTCTTGAAGATGCAAAGGAAATGGCATCATGTATTTTTTTGAAATGTCTTTTTATTTATGTCGTTGATAATCACTAAAGGTTGTAGTTGGCTTTCCTGTGATAAAGTAATATCAGTAATGGCTGTAAGCCACTCTAATGGTTAGTAGAGGAACAAGGAAGAGAAAACAAGCTATAGCCATCTGCAAAATCCTGTCCTTTATGAAGCAGGACATGAGTAATCACATGGAAAATTTGCTTCTTTGTACGCTGTGAATGATACAGTATGTTGATTGGGTTTTTTCTTGGTCATATGTAGAAACTCTGTGTAGTCAAACCACAGTGAGATTTTTGTGTTGTAGGAGAACCTAAATTTCGTCTCATTGTTGTGCTGCTGTTGGCAAGGTTTTAGTCTGTAGATAAAACATTTCCCTGAGGTTCCAGCAACGCATAGAACTTTTCTAACACTGATGACTGCTGTTACGCTGTTGAGGTCTTTCTGTTAATTTGAGTTTTTCAGGTTTTTGTATTAGTTGAGCATTTTTTCTAAGTGTTTTGCTTAATACAGGGCTTGGAATGGTTTTGGTGCTGCAGTTGTCTGCAGTAGAACATCCATAAATTGGACAAAAATCAGTTATCCATGCCCAGTATCTTGAGGAATGTGTTCCCAGGTCTCATTCCTCTCATCTCCACCCCAGTCCCCTGTGTGTGCAAACAGTGTTTCAGGAATGCAAATCAGTTACATTTTGTTTCTGAAACATGTTGTCATCCAGAAGCCATTGTCATGTCACTACCAGGGACCTGGAGAGTGGAGCACAGTACTTGAAGTACAAATTTAGTTTGTAAATGGACTTCTTGGCTTCCTGTCCCCCAGTATATGAACTGTACGTTGTAGAATACTGCTCTTAAATAAAGGACTGCCCCACGATACAGGATCCAGTAAACACACACTTGTGCTGAACAGTTTTTGAATGATCTGTTTAATACTGCTCATGTGTAGCACAGCTTACAACAAATAGATCAGCTATACCACTGTTCAGTAGCTTTTTTGTTGCTTGCTGGTTTTTTTTGTGTGTGTGTGTGTTTTTACTCCATTTATAGTGGAGAATAAATGGGAACACAGTTGTGCTTTACTAGCTGGGTCTTGTGCTATATCTATTTTACGTTTCGTGTACCAGGATCCCTAGACGCTAAGTTAATTTCCTAATAATTGCTTATTATAATTGTGTAGTTAAAGTCTGCTGTAAGTACTGGCACGGTAATGCCTCAGCAGTTGGGGGTAACAAGCATTAATCCATCTGTTGGAAGATCTTTGAAGATAATGATTTGATCCACAGTGTTCTTGAAAAGGGGCAACGGATGAGTCTGTGTGGTAACAGCCATGTACTGGGTTTTATGTTGCCTATGCTGGGAAGTAGAAACAGCTGCTCAGGTAAGTGGTGTAATGAAAACAATCAAGCGGTGGAGTTACAGCGTGATGAGGGAGCTCAAGGAACAGAAACTGCAGCCATACAATACGGAGTATACATGGAGTAGATAACGTACTGGGACTCCTGTTGTGCCTTACCAATACTAAGATTTACTATATTTCAACAGCTCTTTTGTGCTCTCCTTGGGTTGAGTGTTTTCTTCTGTGTGTCTTGATATTCCTGTGTAATGTCAGAGCTAATTCTCATGGCAGTTTTCTTTGTTTAATGGCCATTGTGATTCTTACAGAGTTTAAATAATACAGTACTGGTCAAAGTTGTGGAGTGCTCAGTAGCCTTGCTGCTTTGGTTTTTATTTTCTATAAAATGGTGATGTGTTTTAAAGGGGTTTGGTTTATTACTAGGAATGGATTTGAGACGACTTATTAAAAGCACAAAATTGAGAAGAGAGTCTGTGAAAGCCATTCAGTGCTCCTCTCACTCAGTGGTCTGTCATGTGTTTGTAAGGTTGGCAATTAAGCAGTTCAGCTAAAGCAAGCAACTATCTAGCAGTGAGGAGCAGAATTTTTCTGGAATATTTTCCAAAACTATAAATAGTAAAGGCAGTGAGGGGGAATTAAGGAAGTGGAAAATCAGTGACTTCTCAAAGCTAACTGCTAATTTAGTTTTCTTCTTCTGTACTACTTACCATCTCTGGGTTTTTTTAAATGCCTGCAGAGCATTGAGCAGGGTAACTGGCCTGTGAGAGTGTGCAAGTGATCAGCTTTGGTTTGTGTCTAGGGATGCTCAACTTCATCTGGTTACTGGTCGTACTGAGTAGGAAGTCTTCAGAGAAAATGGTGATGTTGGTGATCGTGTTGTTAACAGGAATTTTTTGTCATGCACCAAGTTTGAGCAACATACATGCACTTTAACCTCTCTTTGCAGTATGCTTGAAACAAACCAATCGTTACCTATTTTTTGCTATCTAAGGGAGGGATGAGTAATAACTCACTTAAAAAAAGCCCCATGTGAACCAACCCCCCACGACCCTCAGCCTCTTAGGTAATTTTTACCATGGAGGTTGGATGCTATCAGCCTGAGATGAAGTCAAAGGATGCAGTTTTGCCAGGCTGCTAATGCAGCATGACAAACTAGAGGGCAGGCTTTTCTACCTGATTCCCATGATGGGAGAAGAGATGTTTACTGTGTGCAGTTTTGGGCACCACAGTACAAGAGGGACATAAAAATACTGGAGAGCGTCCAGGAGAGGGCAACAAGGATGGTGAAGGGTCTGGAGGGGAAGTCTTACGAGGAGAGGCTGAAGTCTCTTGGTTTGTACAGCTTGTAGAAGAGGCTGAGGGGAGACCTCATTGCTGTTTGTGGCTTCCTCCTGAGGGGGAGTGAAGGGACAGGTGCTGATCTCTGGTGACCAGTGATAGAACCAAGGGAATGGCATGAAGCTGCGACAAGGGAGGTTGAGGTTGGATGTTAGGAAGAGGTTCTTTAGTGAGGGTGGTTGGATGCTGGCACAGGCTCCCCAGGGAAGGGGTCACAGCCCTGAGCTGGGCTGAGTTCCAGACGCGTCTGGACGATTCACTCAGTCCCACGCTCTGACTTGGCTGTCCCTGTGTGGAGCCAGGAGTTGGACTCGATGATCCTTATGGTCCTTTCCAACTCGGGATATTCTGTGATTCTAAGTTGTGGTGCTAGCTGAAAACCTGTTCTTGGGCCATTGGTGATCAATAGTGTTTGATGTTACTGCACAAGAGATAGGGAAGGAGAGGGCACTTAAAATAGGGAACTAAGCCACACCTGTATTAGTAGAGTGTAACATAGTATGGGTACAGCTGACATTTAGGTGGGCATGCAGCCCATGGGGTGGGGAGGAAGGGGTGACTTGCAGGAAGTGGGGTACAGGTGGTGAGGACTTGGAGTGTTCTGGTGACTGAGGCACCATACATTTTTGTTCAGAAGTGCTTATTCCACTGTTCTCCAGGGGATTATGTAGAATCATTGATCTGAAATATTAAATGTAAATCATACAGAATAGCAAACCAGTTCCATTCCTAGCTTCTAATTAAAGCTGTTCATAGGTTGACAGCTTTCCAGTGTGCAATCTGGGATGCACTCAGCTATTCAGCTTTGTCTTGTACAAATTAGCATTGTTACTGGCTCTGAGTCGTCTCTTAGGGCAGGGTCAGGCCCTTGGAGTGCGAATAATACTTAAAAAAATACCAAAGAGCAACTACCACTCTTGTTTCATTAGCTTTAATCAACTGTCACACACTCAAGTTGACAGGAAAAAGGGCTTACTGTTTGTCTGCAAGGGGAGGCTTTCTTGTGTTTGGATGGGGCTTGCAACAAGGGAATACTATGTAGTTTGAAGCCCCCCCCCAGTCACCCTTTTATCTGAAGACAAGCTAATGTTGAAATTCTGAGGTGGTGGGATGCAGCTGGAGTCTCTGTCAGGAGGACTGAATCACAATGTTGTGTAACAGTGCTGAGGTAGAGATTCAGACAAGACATGGAGGTAACTCTTGGGAGCTGAGTGCTGTTGGAACCTAATATGGTAAGAAACAGTATGGGGAAAGTGAATGGGTGTTTCTGGGGGTGGTAGGTGCTTAGTTGCAACTGTGCTTTTACAGCAGTGCAAGCTTCTCATAGGCCTGGCTAAAAGCTGCCCGTGCTTCTAGTTGGCACATGACACAGTGTGGTTTAATAGTTCTAGTGTAAACGGCCCAGGGCATAGGCACACGGGGTGTGTTATTAATTAAAACCGTTTTTAATTGAAGGACGATTGGTTAAGGGTAACAGCAATTAAAGAAAAAAACTGCTGTGGATGCAGGCCCAAGCTGCAGGCACCATTGAGGAGCTGCTTAGTACCTTTGCTGGTTTGCATCCTTGAGAAGCAGCTTCTCTTGCTTGAATCATTAATACGGCCCTGGAGAGGGATTGGAAGTACTGAAGTTTAGCTCCACGTACATACAGCTCCTTGCAGGGGAATGTGTCTTTGATCTCCACATGGTTCTGTGTCTGATAGAGGAGACAGAAGAACCTGCTTTCTTCTGCGACCTTATCGCAGTTTGAGCCCTTCCCTAGAACAATCCCTATAGAATTAACGGGCATTGGGTGAATTTTAATTTAAAGCATTCTGATAAAGCAGCTTCCTTTAGAAGCTTGTGTTAAGTCTTCCATGCAGAGGGGTTTTTTTCTCCCAGTGTAAAGTTATGCTCTCACCAAAAATATCCAAAGCAAAGGGGATTCTGATGACTTGGGTGGTTGAACTATTTTGATGGCTGTTTGTGTGTTAAGTGCAGCTGTGTTTAATCCTAGAGTGGCTGTAGCTCACTATTTGCAGGTTTAGCCCAACATCCATAACACCTGATGGGGGGGGATATAAAATTCTGTGCACTGTGTATTTAACAGGAGGGTCCTCTGCCTTAATGCTTAGTGGCTTCAACAGGGTTATTAGAAATAATCTTGAATAGCAGCTGCTTCACAGCTCTTGATTTTACCAAGTGAAAACTGGGTCTTTACTTGGGTTTATATTTGAAATAAAATCCTAATTGCACCTCTCTTCATGGTAGTGACAGACTGATCTGTTACATTAAGCCAGTTCCTTTATTTCTAGCTTGCATTTATTTCTAACCCATTATACCTTTGCAAGCAGAAGCAAGTTCCTCATTTTAGAACTTCTCTCTTTACATCTCCTAGCTCTTTGTTAGGTGATTTTGATGTGAGCAAGTATTTTCTGTAGTGTGACAGCTGTTGTGATCCCTAGTTAAGATTACTTTGAACTTTGTGAGAAGATAAAAGGTTTTTATACCACTGGTGGGGATTGTGCTTTCCTGCCCATGAATTTCCAGAGTTGTTACTGCTATCAGCTCTGATATTTGAGGCATGAAAACAGGATTGCCAGGGAAAATAATTTTCCAATTTTATAAACAAATCTTAACCAGATAGCTCTTTGTCATGGGCCTTGGGAGAAGTAATTAACAATTCTCAAATCATAGCATGTTTCTGTGTTGTCATATGCTAATCAGATTCAAACCAGTCCAACTCTGCATTCAAGTGTATTTTTATTTCAGCATATTTTGGCAAAAGTTAAGAATGCTTAAGTACAGGAGTAGCATTGTCAGTGCGATCCAGGCTGCTTTCCCTTTTCCAGCTCCTAAAGAAAACTTCATTGAGCCTTTCTGTGAGAAAAGCTTAGAGAGTACCTGGGAATGTGTGATGCAGCTCTTCAGGAAGCCTTCCCATGCCAAAAAGCCGTGTTTGCATTGTATCAAGCTTATGGAACGGATTAAATTGGAAGCAGGGCTGAGCGGCTTGTGAACTTTCTACCTCGGGTTAGCTGTGCTATAGCGGCATGGTCCAAACTGGAATTTGATGGGATAAACTTGTGGGCTTTTTATGGACATTGTTCAAAGAGTGAAGGAGTAATTCTTCACAGCAGGTAGTTCTGCACAGCAACAGAACTAATTTGCTACAATTTTATTCAGTTAGATGTGGAGCAATGTAATGACATAGCTGATTACATAAGCACAAGTTCAGTTGATCACATCTGCGTGTGAATAGAATACGTGAACGGATTGATCAGTAAGGCAGACATGGTGATGTATTTTATCATGTCTCTGAATTCTGCCAAGACTGTTTTCTTTCAGTTAAAACTCAGCAGTTTGTGCAGCCTCCAGGATGATTGTACAGATCAGCTGAGCATTAAGATGAATTGCAGTTGCAGTGTTTGTGGAAGGCCCTGTGCTGCAGACTGCTGTGATGAACCCATGAGGCTTTGCATTGTAAGGGAAGACCCGTTGCCTGTGATCCTGGCTTTTGCAGGATTGACAAAGGCTGGTCCCAAATCCCAGAACAATATGAAATACAGAAGAGCAGGCACTTCAGGTATCTGTGCCAGGACTACTCCGATGCAGACAGGTAAGAAGAGTTCTCCATCAGTAACAGTGTGTTGATTGATTCTTCTTTTTCTCAGGTGTGTTCCTAGCATTGGGAAATCAATGTAAAGCCATCGGTTACTCTATAAGGCTTTGAAAAACAGAATCTGTTCTTAGAATTTTTTCCTGGGGAAATATTATGTAAACTAGGCTTTTGAGACACAGTACAAATTTAAATCACTTATTAATCACTTATTATATAGCAATAAAAAAAACCCTTTTGCATAAAACTCTAGTGTTGGTTTGGATGGATTTTTCCTCCCCGCAATACCCAGCATATTCCTTTGTGGGTAAAAATTAAAGAAGGTTTAACATCACAAAATCCTGTGTGTGACAGCATCCCCAGGTTCCTTGTTTGCAACAGCATATGTAACGTTCCTAGAGGTTGTAGCACAAAGTATCCAGACTACATGCTCTGTGGTGCTCCCCTTTTTTGTGTACTGCCTGCTCCCAGCAATACCCAGAGAACAAGATAGGGTCCTGCTGCGCCCCATGAACACGCTTTATGTAGATCCACTCAGGTAAAGGGATTTGCTTTGTGTGCTGTGACAGATCCCAGGCTTGGAAACAGAGGGCAGGTGGGAAGGGACCACAACTTGAATCTCTTGACCCACTCCTTTGTCAGCACTGTCTGCCGTTCACATCCATCCATCCACAGTGATTTCTGTAGTGATTGTTTCTGGCAAGATCCTGCATCAGTGGATACCTGGAATGTTACCTAACTTTGCATTGCTTGGTCTTCTCTTCAACGTCTGTGCAGCTCACACCGGTGTGCGTGATTTCCCCTTGACTGGTTCTGAGTATTCCATGAAATCCCTGTTTTGGCAGATCACTCGTCGTTCAGCTGGCTTTAGACTTGCTCTGCTTAGTCTTTCAGGCATACCTGTTCTCTGCCTGATGCTTTCCTTCCACCTCCTTAAAATCTGAAGCAATAAAAAGACTATTTGAAATTTGCACACCACTAGAGAATAGTGCTGCACCTGAACTGCACAGCTCCATTACTGTTTCAGTAGTGTCAGTCCTGTGTTTTCATCCTGCTTCACACTTCAGGAACACATCCCTTTGCCCACAAGACTGAACTGGGAGTGAGTTCGGTGGTGAGGGTATAGCATAGGCACATGGCACTGTCTGGAGGAAGGGTTGGCACAGGACTGGGTAAATGATAAAGGAATTAAACTAATATAAAGACCCTATTTTCCATGTATGCCTTGGGGTGTGTGTGTGTCTTAGCTCTGAGCAGCGTATTGTTTGGGGAAGTACATTCAAGCATGACTAATCTGCATTTGTCTCCCTCTCCCAAAACGTGCCATTTGAGATGTTTTATTTTGCTGTATTTAAAGAATATTCTTTCATAATCCAAAAGCTGTTTTCCATTTTTTTCTAGAACAATTGGTGGAAGGGTTTTTATTAATCTTTTTATTATTTAAACGCTTCTATCTGCAATACACAATAGAGACAAATGAATTGATTTTTTTGAGACAAGCTTGCCTTTTATCCTACAGAAACGATGACTCATGAGATTCATCCAACCCTCATCTCTATTCCTCCCCCAGCTAATAAGTTAAATGTGAGGTTTGTGTTAACAGGCAGCCTGTGCTTACCTCACCAGAGAGCTTGTTTGAACATTGAGTTTGCAAGAGGAAAATTCCTTGCCACAGTAAAACTGCATCTCTGAGCATTAAGGAGCTTGGCAAAGTTTGTTCCCTGTTGCACATGGAGAGTATCAGGATGTACAGTGATTGAAGATAAAACCTCCCTCTGTTTTCATTCTGACCAAAGTGGGTGTTCTGGAGTAGCTAAGAAGGGAGCATGGAGGATGGAAACGGGTGGAGGTACTTCAGGTCAGTGTTGCTGCTGAAGCCCTGTGCCATGAGAAGGAACCCTTGGCTGGAGCTGACTCCCATGTTAATGCAGATAAGCTTGTTTAAAGCTGAAATGGCCTTGCAGCTCTGCAGCATGGTTGTGCCCTGAGCTTTAGCTGAGAGGAGAGCTTGACCAGTGCGAGTCACTGTGTAAAAGGTAGCTGATTTCTCTGTGAAGTTGTGGATTTTTCACTGTGCTTTCTGGAAACGGAGCAAAGCTCTTCTGAGCATCCTAGCTGGTAGATCCTGGTTTAAAGCCTCCTGTTGGGGAGTCCTGATAGGGGTACACAGGAGTAAGAGGCTTTCTTGGTGTCACCCAGCCCATGTCTAGCAAAACAGTTTCTCCTATAGGGTCTGGCATCTCTAACTCTTCTCTTCCCTTTCCTCTAAAGCGCTTGTAAGGGAAACCTTACCAACAGGACCGGGACAGTTCTGAGGCCTCTGACAGCTGGGGTTAGGGAGGTGCAGTACAAAGTGGTGACTTTGGAGGGCTGGCCCTGAAAGCTGGCTTACTTGTGGACGCTTGAGTTGTCTATTTAACCTCCAACTCTTGGGCAAAGAGATGCTTGTCTTCTGTTATGTAGCTGAGCCTGGTGCTGATTATGCTCATTTATAAATATCTGAACCCTTTATGATGTAAACACTGTGGGACCTAGAACAAAGTTGAGCTCCTGAACTGGTTTTGCCTAGATGCTGCCTAGTGTGTGGCTGTAGATAGTGCATGAAGCCCAAACAGTGGCATGGGTGTAAATTCTCAATTTGGTTGGGTGTTTGGCCCCTCTTCCCTGCTGTTTGTAGTTCAGCAGCTTCACAGGAGCAGGCCCTGTTTTCCCAAGTGCTCCTTTCTGATGAAATCTGGGTAGGTAAGCAAAGGAGAATTGGAGAAACAAATTCACCCTCTGAACATCAATTTTATCCTGTTTAGGCACCACACACTTAATACTGCATTGGGATGACTGGTACTTAACTAGGAAAAGTCTGTTGAGATTGATTTTCCTGAAACAATCAAACCTCCATGTGTAACTATCTCCTCCATGCACTGTTCCCAGGGGTGAGAGGGACTGGCTGTAATTACAGAGGCTGCAGAACAGACACGTCTGTACTCTCCCCCAGACAGAGCTACAAGCTTCTTTCTGTGTGACTCCAGCTAAGGCTAGACTATCTATGGATTCCTGTTAAAAGGGGGTTGGAAATTTTGCAGCACTCCTGTTTTCCTGGGATACCCGGAGAGAAGGATGCTGCTGCGAATGGAGCTCTTGATAGAGAACCTGCATAAGTGCAGGTGATTGGCTGGGTCACACATAGCAAAGGGCTAAACATTATCTCCCACAGGATGCTAAACAAAGCATGCCTCTGCAAGAAGAGAGGATGAAAGCAATGTGCACCCATCAACTTCACATTTTCCAATGGAGAAAAGCACTTTGGGCAGACACTGAGTGTGGGAGGAAGAGGAGATGGCAGCGTGGCAGAAATGGGAAGTTGAACTGTGCGTTGAAGTTCAAAGACTGAAGGCTCTGGATGGTAATTAACGCTTCTGCCCTACAAACTCAGTTAGGATTTTGGTTGCAAGTAGAGCAAACACCAGAAGCTTGAGTGAGGCAATTCTGCTGAAAAGTATGTTGGGCAGCCCTGTGAGTAGGCAAAGAACGAGTTCCTCTCATCTCAAGACAACTGCAACTACTGACTACAGGCCAGTAGGCCAACAGAGACTTTTAACTTTCGCTGATACAGTGGCTTCCAGGTGGCTTCAGTGAGCGTGCTTTCATGGGCATTTCAGCACTAGGACTGACCTAAGTGCACATCTGGTGGGTTTTTTTGGGTGGATTCCCCTTAGGTGGTATTAGCAGCTTTCCTTAGCTTGAATTTCACAAGTGATCTCTTGGCTTGACATAAACCTGTGTGCGGGCTGACTGTATTGTTCCAAACTGGAGAGCGCAAGGTAAACGAATTCCCCACTGAAAAGGCAATCTCTGATTTGCAAACCCTCCCTTGTGCTAAAAGTAGTTAAAAAGTATACTGAAATGAAGCTATATCCGTGTGCTTGGGAATATCTCACTGCACAGAACAGTAACTGAAGCGGTGTGGATTTTGCAGCTCGATGGTGTCCGTATAATGTGCTGTTCCTTTCCCCATTCAGTCATAGATGTGTCCTTGTTAAGCAAGATCTTCTTTACAAAGTGAGGTGGCTGTTGAAATGCTTTAGGGGATGAGCATTTTTATTCCAAGCTGATAATCCTTGTAACTTGTTACATTAAAATATAAATCGATTAGAGTATAGTCTGATGAGAAGCATGGAAGTGATTACTGAACTGCAGAAGAACTAGAACCCTAACCAGTATGATAATCCTCTAAGGGGACGTTGCACCCTCATTCATTTATTGTGATTGGCTTTGTTTTAGTCCAACTTTGAGCTGATGCCTCCATGAAAATCTCATGACTTGCCTTCCAAAATGACATCAAAGACAAAAGGAGAAAAACAGACTTGACAAAACCAGGTCACTACATCAGCAAGAGCAGAGTGGGCTGAGCAGCTCTGCTTCCTAAATCAAAGCCTTGCCGCAGGAGCACCGCTGCATTAGTATGGCACGAGTGCCGTTCTCAGCAGATGAAGGCCTTGACCAAAGCCTGGTGCCTCTCAGACCACTGTCCTGAGATGACAATGTGGAGGTGCTCAAGGCATCTTGTGGGGAATGTCCTGGTCCCAGCTGTGCTTAGTAGGCAGCCCCTGCACAAGTTAGGAAGGAGGAGGAGTAGTGAGTCCTTAGTGCCTAAATCAAGTAAAAATCCTGGCAAGGGAACAGGGATGTTCTGCTAGCCCTGTGCTTCCAGAAAAGTCCTTTTGTAGTTGCAGCCAGGAACGCTAAGGAGACACTAAAGATCTTCTAAAGCATGTATGTGTCTAATGTCTGTAAATCGTGACACATCCATATGGGCCTGGACCCCATCTCATTCTGCTTACAGAGCAAAGAGCTGTCAAGAAATCATCATGTCCCTCCCCTGACACAGTTCCAGCATATCCCCAGGAGAACTGCCCATCAGGGGACAGTGAAGGGGAAATTGCATACACCACTCAGGCTGCTGTGGGATCTCCATGTGGGCACAACTCCTCCTTCACGCGCAATCCGGCTGTCCAATGGTGGGATGTCATCTAGAGGGGATCCCATGTGACAGTATCTTCCAGCCGTGTTGTAACAGGCCAGCTTAGCATATGTAGCCAAACGCTACAAGGCAACAATGGAGCCGCGGGGCCAGGTAATCACTAGTGAGTGCAACACCCTGTAAGTTACTCCTGCTTTCACAGGCAGCCGCGTGAAGGGGACATGCTGAGGTGTGCTAGGTTTGCTCAGTCACTGCTGTCGGCTGAAGGGTGTGAAAAAACCTACAGGAAGAGGGGAATGAATGTCCTAATTCTGGGGGTGTTTAATTAACAGTGGCAGCAATGCAAAGTGCCAGCGTCTCTGCTGGGACATGCTTACTGAGCAAGTGATCTGAAGAGGAGAGGGAACATGGATGCAGGAGGCTCATTTGAGTGTGGCCAGCAGGTCGAAGGAGGTGATCCTCCCCCTCTACTCTGCTCTGGTCAGGCCCCACCTGGAGTATTGTGTCCAGTTCTGGGCTCCCTGGTATAAAAAAGACAGGGATCTCCTGGAGAGAGTCCAGAGGAGGCTACGAAGATGATTAAGGGCCTGGAGCATCTCCCATATGAGGAAAGGCTGAGTGAGCTGGGGCTGTTCAGCCTGGGGAAAAGAAGACTGAGGGGGGACCTAATTAATGTTTATAAATATCTTAAGTATGGGATGCAGGGGGAATCAGCCAGCCCCTTTTCAGTGTCTGTGGGGACAGGACAAGGGGCAATGGCTGTAAACTGGAGCACAGGAAGTTTGGCACCAACATGGGGAAGAACTTTTACCCAGTGAGGGTGACAGAGCCCTGGGACAGGCTGCCCAGGGAGGTGGTGGAGTCTCCTTCTCTGGAGAGATTCAAGACTCGTCTGGACGCCTATCTGTGCAATATGAGCTAGGGAGCTGCTTTGGCAGGGGGGTTGGACCCGATGATCTCTCAAGGTCCCTTCCAACCCCTATGATTCTGTGATTCATCCAGGTGTCTGGGTTCAAGAGCAGCATCTGTTCTTGCTTTTTTTCTGTTGCTTATTTACTTAAAGAAGAGGCCTTTGTCTGCATCTTTAACCATACAGGTGTGAGGCCGGAGTTCTGATGTTACCACGTGAGTAGCAGGAACAGCACATGGTCTCTTGCAGGCTTCACTAAAGCTGTCCAACAATACAGGTGGCAGATGCTAAATGGAAGCCGTGTGGCACGGGCCTTGCTCTTTCTGTAGGACACCTGAGGCAAGATTTACTGAAAGCAAAAACCTGGTCTTGGGCTTGGAATGTCAACGCTGCACAGCCTGTCTCCTAACACAGCCACTACTGAGCATTGAAACCTGAGGTCTGCTCCCGCGCTCGTGACCTGGCCTTCCCCTCAGCCTTGCACCCTGTCAGCAGAGACACACCGGCCTGAAGCAGAAGTCACCCAGCTCACTGAGTTCAGGTCAGCTGTCCTTTCCTATGTCTGTTCTCTCCCTCCTAAAGCACTGCAAGGGGTATGGAGAGGAGGAGCCACCTGAGCTATTCAGGGTCTGTGTCCCAGGGAGGTTGTGCCTGTGCAGAGCAAATGCTGAGCATGAGCTGATGCCTGCCCTCACTCAACAGGTCATCCAGAGAGGTAAACTCAGGGATGGAAAGACAAACTTCCTTTAATAACACTAAGATCTGACCCAGTTTCAAGTGAGTTTGTATCTCAGTACAAAATAGATAACTTAGAATAATTTCGGTTGGAAAAGACCTTTATGACCATCAAGTCCCACTGTTTCACCCAGCACTGTCAAGTCCACCACAAAACTGTGTCTCTGAGCACCACATCCACCCCTCTCTTAAATACCTTCTGGGATGGTGATTCCATCGCTTCCCTGGGCAGCCTGTTCCAATGACTGACAACTCTTTTCGTGAAGAAATTTTTCCTATATCCAATCTAAACCTCTAGACCCTTCACCAGCTTCATTGCCCTTCTCTGGACACACTCCAGCACCTCACCATCCTTCTTGTAGCGAGGGGCCTAAACATGAACACAGCACTGGAGGTGCAGCCTCACCAGTGCTGAGTACAGGGGACGATCCCTGCCCTGGTCCTGCTGGCCACACTATTCCTGACACAAGCCAGGATGCTGTCGGCCTTCTTGCACACCCAGGCACACTGCTGGCTCATGTTCAGCTCTGCCTGTTCACCAACACTGCCAGGTCCTTCTCTGCCAGGCAGCTCTCCAGCCACTCTTCCCAAGCCTGTTGATCCAGTCCATCCTTCAGTGGAGGGATCACCTTGGGCTTCTCTGGATATGATTTTGAGCAGAGCAAGTTAATAAGTATTCTGACTCCTTGGGATTTTAAATGACATTTTTGCCATTGGTGTAAACAGAAGGTGATAATGTAGTGTGTGTGTGTGGGTCTTTAATCTTGTCTTCTAGAGTAACGTTTTTGTACCAGTGCTGGGTTGGGCTGGGCTGCACAGGGGCTGGTACAGGCTGTGGGTTGGACTGGTGCCGAAAGCTGTGCTGAGAACCCAGGGATGTGTCTCTCCTGCTGAGCAGTGCTCACACAGAGCCCAGGCCTCTTCTGCTCCTCACCCCACCCCACCAGCGAGTAGCTGGGGGTGTGTGAGGAGTCGGGAGGGGACACAGCCGGCACAGCTGACCCCAGCTGCCCAAAGGGACATCCCATACCATGTGGTGTCATGCTCAGCATGTGCAGGTGGGGAAGGGGAAGGAAGGGGGGACACACTCAGAGCGATGGTGCCTTCCCAAGTCCCCGTTCCATGTGTGATGGATCCCTGCTGCCCTGGGGATGGCTGAACACCTGCCTGCCTAGGGGAAGCGGGGAAGGAATCCCTTGTCTTGCTTTGCTTGTGTGTGCCCTTTGCGTTACCTATCGAGCTGCCTTTAGCTCAACTCATGAGCTTTTTAAGTTTACCTTTCTGATTCCTTTCCCCATCCCGCTGGGGGTGAGCGGCTGCAGGGGGTGTAGGTGCCAGCCGGGGTTAAACCACTACTGTAGAATTATCATTTTTCTTTTTAAAACCTTTTTGTTTCATCCTGAGCACTGGTAGCAGCAGGCAGGTAACTAAAGGCACACGCAGAAATGTTTAGCATGGATTTGTCCTGACATCATTTGAGCAGCCAAGCCCCCTCTGACCACAGCCCCACCCTCCCATCTGCATTTCGTAAGGGTATTATCACTGTAATTAATAGGAGTTGTATAACAGTACCTAATTAAATTCTGATCAAATAGTGTAAATTTAACTTGATTATCGTTAGCCTCAGCGAACTCTGCAGGAGATTAATCCTGGTGATTCACTCCGTGCAGAAAGCAACAGTGCCAGTTCAGCAGAGGACTGTGATGTTAGTGTACAGAGCTGCTCTGAAACCCTGCGAGGTTGTGCCAATAACCGGTGTTGGCGAGGGGTTTGTGCTGCAACTGGAGTCTCCCCATTTCCAAACTAGCTAAAGCCAGCAGGCTCCTGCAGCGCAGTTCTTAAAATCACTGACTAAGGAGCCTGTGAGAGGATTATGGCTTACATAAGAGTTTTATGTCTGCCCTAAAGCTACAGCCCCTATACGTTTGTGGGCTATGTACTGTGTCCACCAATGATTCATGGACACCAGCACCTAATGAATGGCTACGAGCTGTGATTTGTTTGCAGTAAGATTTCACGTACAGGACCTGGTCCCAGTCTTACCTGGAGTTTTTTTTCTATTTGTCTGGCAGCAATGTTATTTATTTATCTTGATTTCTGTAGATTAAGATGCCATGTGCTTCACTTCTGCCCACTGTGTTACACAATGTTTCCACTTCTCTTTGCTAAAATACCAAATAAGCTTTTGATAAAATAGTCTCTTCATTACTGTCTCTAGTCCAGAAGTACCAGGCACGGGGTTTGTCCTGTCTTTCTCTGAGCACATCTGTTTGTTTGCCGCTAATAATAGTTTAATCAATGTGGCCCATCCCTGCATACTCTCCATCTGACAGCAGCCCAGAAGACCCAGATGACAGCAGAAAAATGTTGTTTGTACATCTTGCTTTTTCTTTTTTTTCCCTCTTAATTAAATGCAACGAGAAAGTTTTACTCTTGTTTGCATGAATGGTCACATCAAACAGTACAGGAAAATCTAGGCCAAGCTGCTTTCAGCGGGCTAAGGAACATTATACCATGGCACCGCGTCCTTCCACAGGAGCAACGCCTCTTAACAAACATCGGGCACCTTTTGAACTTTCTTTGGTACTATTACCACTATTACTTCGCTTTCCCCAAGTACCCCGAAGCCCACCTTGCCCCTCCCTTGCTCGCCATGGGGCGGCTGTTGTTAGGAGATGTGTCCGAGTGGGATGGGAAGGAGAGGGATGCACGGGGAAGCGCAGCTGGTGCATCCTTGCTGCCGGCGGAAACGGTGCCGGTTATATAACGCCCTCGCTGGGTAACGAGGTAAAACTCTGACAACTCTTCTGCAGGAGGTTTCAGAGGGTTTGGGGCCGCTGGCTGGCTAAGGGTAAGTCAGGAATGTGTTTCTCAGGGTGGGCTGTGCGTTGGGGGGGCTGTGTGGGGGGTTTGCACACCCGTGTGTTGGTGTGTGCAGTGCTGAAAAGGGGTCCACAGGCTGAAATGTGGGTGCAGGCGGGGACGCCTCGGGCGAGCGTGGCTGCTCTGCACTGTTAGCACCTTGCCTGAAACAGGTCGTTTTAGGGTATTGCTGCCTTGTGAAACTTGCTCTGTAGTGACTCGTCTGTACTGCTTTTCTGGTTTCCTCTAATGTGTCTGAAACACAATTAAGAACAAGCTGTGCTGAAGCCACAATGGCTTTCCTTAAATTTTATGGTGGTAATAACACTTTGTGAGAGAGGGCTGTGCTCAGGCAGCGAAATGCTCTGTATCTAACGGTGACGAGGTGTCGCCGTTATTCAGAACGCAACTCGCTGGGGCTGGGCTGCTGGTTCCTGCGCTGGCAGAGCTGTGCCCGTGTGCAGCCCAGCCCATACGGTTCCTTGTCGGGGTGAAAATCTCTGTGCTGATGGGTGAGCTGGGCAGCTCTGTCTGGGGAGGGGGGGCAGGTACCCATGTCTGTTTTGATTTAAGGCTGGAGCTGTAGGTCTGACACACTTGCCTCTGTCACAGAAGAGCCTCTCATATGTGTAGCGCTGTCGTGGACCAATCTCAGTTTGCAGCAAGATGAGCAACAAAGAGAATGCCTGAGGTTTCTGGGGCTGCCGTACGGGGGTTATGCTTGCCCTGTAAGTGCTGTATGTGCTTAAAGTACGTGGGAGTTACTGGTGAATCTGACGGTTCCCTTACTGAGACCGAAGGGCTGTGGAGGGGGCCTGTGCGCCCACAGCCCCGTTAGCTGTAGGCTCAGAAGATTCAAGCAGAGAGAAACAGAGCCTGAGTGAACGTAAATAAGGAAGGGAATCTGAATTATTCACAAACAGAAATGTTTGTTTCTGAACAGTCAGGTGCCTGAATCTAGAGCAGCCTCAGGCTATGGCACTGGCATTGCGAGGGTGAGCGCTGTCCTAAAATGAACTGTGCAACAGAAAAATCGCTTGGCATTAGATACGAGCTTGTATTCCCCGGGCACTGTGGATCTCCTGTGCTCAGGTTTTAGGCTCTTCTCTTTTTTTTTTTTTTTTTTGTTTTTGTTATCACAGAATCACAGAATCGTAGGGGTTGGAAGGGACCTCGAGAGATCATCGGGTCCAACCCCCCTGCCAAAGCAGCTCCCCAGCTCATATTGCACAGATAGGCATCCAGACGAGTCTTGAATCTCTCCAGAGAAGGAGACTCCACCACCTCCCTGGGCAGCCTGTCCCAGGGCTCTGTCACCCTCACTGGGGAAAAGTTCTTCCCCATGTTGGTGCCGAACTTCCTGTGCTCCAGTTTACAGCCATTGCCCCTTGTCCTGTCCCCACAGACAGTGAAAAGGGGTTGGCCAATTCCCCCTGCATCCCATACTTAAGATATTTATAAACATTAATCAGGTCCCCCCTCAGTCTTCTTTTCCCCAGGCTGAACAGCCCCAGCTCACTCAGCCTTTCCTCATACGGGAGATGTTCCAGGCCCTTAATCATCTTCATAGCCTCCTCTGGACTCTCTCCAGGAGATCCCTGTCTTTTATATACCAGGGAGCCCAGAGCTTTTATCATCTAAAAGGCACTTGATGCAACAATTCTTGTCGCTTCAGCTTTTGTGTTTGTTCCTTGTAATAGCAGGCTGCCAAGGCCTGCATTCTATTTCATCTCTGTTCTTATGCACATGGGTCTGGTGGTCCCACAGACCTGTCTGGTCCCTGGCTTGACCCAAGGGCACTGTCTCATTCCAAACTGCATGAGGACTGATTGCCAAGTAGTTTTTATGCTGAACCTCTGGGGCTGTGGGCAGTCAGATGTGTGGTGGCCACTTACTTTTGCCTCTCTCCATCACTGGCATGCTTCTGGTTTGTTGCTGAAGTTTTGCAGGGAGCAGCTCCCCGACATTTCATACTCCCACCCCAGGCACCCTGGGAGGGGTGCAGCAGGGCTGGCTGAAGCTGGTGGCTGTGGTGTCCAGGACTTGGACCTTGGGAAGGGAATGGAGCTAATGGAATCCCACCTTGGAGGCAAGCGTGGCATATAACCATCTTTGCACCAGGGCAGGCGGCTTTTCTGTGCTGCAGAAACACCTTGTCACTTCAGGGAATGTCATCAGTTGCCCACTCTAAGTGGGTGAAACTAATAAGAACGTTATCTGTCAAGGCTGCAGGCAGTCTGAGGCAGGAGCTGTTTCTTACTCCAAGCTATGAGGCACAGCAAAGATCACTCCATGACCGGCCTGCAAGCGTGACCCTGCCTGGGCTCTGCGCTCTCTCGGTTACCCCCGGGGAGCACAGCGGGCAGGTGGTAGTTGCAATACCAGATGGCAAGGTGTAATTCACACTTTTATTGTGCCAAATGAGCTCCTGGGATCGCATCGTGGGTTTCTCTGGTGCTCCAAGAAGCTGGGCAGAAGAGCAAGGAGCGAGCACCCATGCGGGTCTGCAAAACCTGGCTTGGGGCTTCCTTCTGGATCCCACCGAGCTCATTCCTGGGCCAGAAACCGATCTCAGATTTGAAAATACGATTAGCACTTAGGTGTGGAGATCCCTCTCTCTTGCTGGCTGCTTCCCAGCTGATGGTTTGACCTGCAGGTTGTCTGGTGTTGAAGTGCTGGAGGTTTAATGGAGCAGGTATGTATCCTGGTAAGAGCTGCCTGTGGATGGAACTGGACAGAGCAGAAGGAGCAGTTCAGAAGAGCAGAGCCCTGAGCTGGCACATGCTGCTGCCTGGTGAGATCTTTAAGCACAGCACTGAACTGGGACTGGGGCTATTTCCCCTCAGGCAGGAACTGAGCTTGATCTGGGTGGGGTTTTGGCTTGGTTTAATTTTTAATGGTTTTAATCTAAACCAAAACATGGTATAGTTCTGGTCCAGGATAGCAGCCCAGCTGAAAACTGGTACCTAGGAGACCTGTTCCCATGGCCCGAAGCACAGTGCCATACTCTCCTGTCTACCCTCTCCCTCCCCGCCATGTCGCTCATCCTTCATGCCAGGTGTAGAAATGAGAAGCAGAGGACAATAATGAGACCCTCAAGTGGTGCTGTGCTGTGGCAAGGGGAAAGGAGATACTTGGGACAGGCTGTCTCTGTTTGATCCACTTTAGTTTTCTCCATGTGAGCTAGTTTCTGTTGCTTGGAAGCTCACGAGACAGTTTGGTTCTGCTCTTAAAACTGAACCAGAACATCTTCAATCACACCAGGGTGAAAAATCTCAGCTTCAGTCTACCAGGCTCTCTACTTCTGGGATAGGGTGCAATTAAATAGAAGCAGCACAGGACTGGCCAGGAAACAGACTGCTAAATGCACATAATTAGTCATAAAAGTCATTATAATAATTGGAAATTATGGGAAATCTTGCTGGGAATTTAGACATAGATGCTAAGAGTGAACCATACCTCAAAGTCTATGCTCCACTGTCTTCTTAAGGTAATTTCTTTCTGGGCAGGATAATGGGCAGAAACCTCTGCTTTCCCTTTCCAGGATGAAGAGACAGGTTAGTCCTGCACCCACTAGCAACACAACAGTTCCCTCAGAACCTCAGTGGCATTAAGCCCTCCAATGCTGCAAGCCCCCAAGCAACGGGTGCATCGTTGAGCACAGGTAGAAGGCCATAAGTGACCATACCTATGGACATATCATATAGCTGCCGAATTTTTCATACATGACCAACATGATGTTGGTGGGTTTGTCCCTTTTGCAGCCCTGTTAGCTGAGCCCGCGGGGTCCTGGTTGTTCCTGTGTGATTCAGTCTGGGTGATCCTGCTCTGGCAGGGGTTGGACAAGATGATCTTTCAAGATCCCTTCCAAGTCCTGATGTTCTGTGATGCTGTGCTGCCTGCAGATGGTGAGCCTTGCCCTATATATCAAGGAGATGTCTCTCCATGCACATGCCTGCGTTTAATTACCATTATGAAATGGAAATAAAACATTTAAAATGTCATTACAGCAGAGCTGGGATTTGCAAGCCAGCTGCAAGTCTCCCTTAGGTGAAGCTGCTCCCAGTTTATCTGAACTCTGCTGTTGGACAGTGGTTCCCCTCTATGAACCATTCTCTGAGCAGGCTGATGCTGCTTGTGCTGTCACTGGCTTGCAGGGCTGTGCTGTGTCTGCACCTTCCCCGAGTCCTTCCCACGGAGGAAGCTCAGCCTGGTGCAAGCTCCAGCCAGCCGGATGCCTCGGCAGGAGCAGTGCTAGGCATGCTTTATCCAAGGAGTCACCTGCTTCTTGAAGAATGGTTACTTTGATGTAGACAGAGGTCATTAGGACTGCTTTGACTTCCTGATGTTGGTACTCATTCTGAGAGAGTCCCCATGGGGATAACTTAATGCCACTGAACTCCTCTCTCCACACACCACTGCAGGAGCAGCCCTGCCTCCGGATACATCGTGGGGCTGAACCCCGAGCATCCTTGTGTCAGTTAGTTGACAGTCTTCCCACCAAAGGTACCTGCAGGCAGTTTCCTTTGCTCCCTTTAAAGCAGCGGGTGGAGAGATGCCCAATAGAGTGACTTTGGCTGGAGACAATAGTCTGCTGTGTATTTGGGCATCAGGCCTTATCCTGCTCACTGCTGCTGGAGATTCTCCTTCAGCTCATGTATTTCCTGTTTGTGCCAGGGCAGGGATGTGTTACAAGAACAAAAAGCAAAGTGGAAACTGAGATCCAGGTGTGTGATCATCAGATGGCAACAGCACTTGGTCACTGCTGGAATGAGCTGGACCAGGACTTGGAGTGAGCAGTTGTGTTTCTCTTACCAGCACTTGGATGATAAAGCTGGACACATCTCAGTGGTTCTGGGAAAGCAACAGGACTGTGACTTTTATTTTTTTTTTTTGCAATATTACCACCTGCCTGAAGCTGTTTCAGCAACTCTGCTGTGAAAAAGAGCCTTGTGTCTGTATCACACAGTTCTAGAGCGAATCAAAGCTCTACCCAGCGTCCCAGTTAGCAGAATGTTAGTGTGCACGTGGAGAACACTCAAAAAACTTAAAACTTGCTGTGTTGACTTAATGCTGAGGTTAGACGTAACCAAAAAGACTCAGGTGAAGGCATCAGAGATAGAAGTAGGGGGAGAGATAGGCACTGACTGTGGGAGTAAGAAGTTTGGAGATAATGGCAGGTATCTGGATGATTCCTGTTGAAACCCTGATATTATAATAGTGTGAACTTCCACCCTCTTATATCTCCTTGCCACTGTTGAATTTGTGAACTGTAGATGGTTGTGCACAACCATCACTGCAAGGGTAGGTAAAGAAAAACCCTTGAGAAGATTTTGGGTTGAGCAGTGTAAAAGCATGTCACGTAATAGGGTGAGGATGATTTGGTGGGCTGCTGGGTGGGTTCCTGTCGCCACCTGCCATCCCTGCCGTGATTTTGGCCTCTAAATGGTACATCAGCTTGCTGGATTACCCCGTTTGTTACTTGGAACGGTGCTTGGGGGAGTGGGGCCAGCAAGAGCTGGTGAAGGGCAGCTGAAGTGGCTGGGCTGGACCTCTGTGGGTGTTGTGGTTGTACCCCAGCTAAGCACCCATCCCTGGGCACCCCTCGCAGTAGCTGCTGAAGCCAGGAGCACCTCTCGCCTAGGTAAAGCCATGTGATGCACTTGGCAGGAAAACCACTCTCTGGTGTTGACAAATCTTTCAGGATATTAAAATGGCTGTAAAACCTGCTGTGTTTCTGGCTTTAGCTTGGGGGTGGCTTAGAGCTGGGTTTAACTGGCAGCTCTGCCACTGTTTGTGGTTTAAGTTCTTTGAGATGGGATGATGAAACCCTGCCTGCCTCTGCCCCGCTCCACCCTGGTGCCTTCAGGGCAGGCTGTACCCCAAGAGTTTAGCTCCCCGCTGCAGCCAGTGAAGCTCTCAGCATGCAAACCTGGGCAGTGGGGGTCAGAGCCAGGCTAGTCAGAAGTGCCTCAGCTTCAGAAAATAAAGGCTTTTATTTGATGGGAGGGGGTGTGGGGGGGTGGAGGGGAGAGGACAAGAATGATTTCCAACATGCTAATAAAACCCTAAAGTAAATAATCAAGAGTTCTTCCATTTCAGTGTGGCTCTTGGAAAATTTCCCAGGATGTCTTTAAAGAGCTCACTGTAAAGCAGTGGGATGTTCTTTCCCCACAGGTGTATATTAAAATAAAACCATTTAATTTTCTCCACTTGAAATTATTATAGAATTACCTGATCTTGGGATTACTGTGAAGACCTTTGGGAAATCATTCTCCTGGGCTGCGTTACGTGAGATGTGCTGCGGCTGCGCAGGTCCCCAGGCTGGTAGAGCAGGGGAGGGAACACTTCGGCACATGGTCTCGCCTGCCTGGCTGGAAAGGGGAAATTGTAGGTTTGACTCGAGTTATATTTAAACCTTTATGTCATCAGCAGTGAAATTAGTTCTGTTCTTTTACTTTAATAACTTTAAAATGAGGCTTTGGTACACATGGTATTATTTGCTACAGTCTGACTCAGCCAATTTTTGTTCTGGTTGAAGTGTTTTGCTGTAAGAACTAACAGGTATCTCCTTCCCACCAAATTTGTTTTAACTCTACAATGCAAAAGTATACCTAGGAAGCAGAGGTCTTCCTCTCTGCATCCTCTTCTGTCTGACTGGAAGAGTAGTGCAGCTCGTAACTGCTGATGCAGAGCACCTTGGGGAAGGTGCTGAGCCCTCTGCCAGGGAGTGGGGTGCTGATGCTACCTGATACCTTGGGGAGCTGAGCTGAAGGCAGGATAATAAATTGCTATGTTTGCAGACTTCAGTAGCCTTTGGATTAGATTGCTGTTCCCTCCACAGCCCCAAGGACCAGAGTCATAAAGCTAATGAAGGATGAGCAGCAAAGGCAAGTGCAGGCAGTTAGCTATCCCAGGCCCTGCGACACGCCAGCCCACTGAACCTGTTTGCTGTTCTGCCCTTGTCCTGCCCAGAATCCGGTTTGGAGTCTCCATAGGTGAGTGGATGGGGCAGCCCCCAGCTCAGAGTGATGCTTCAGCCGTGTGGAAAATATTGTGCCAGGCTGTATGTTTATTAATAAGCTGATTTTGTAAGGAGATGGAGCGTGTGTCTGAGCTCCTGTGGCAGGGCTGGCTAATGATATTGGACAGCGAGCAACTGTCACTTTTGCTAAATCTGTCATATTGCGAGTAAGCTGCTTACAGCGTGCAGCCGAGGTGGGCAGAATGACAGTCTAATCCACCTTAGGGCTCTGCCCAAAGTCAAATTTGGAGTCTGCTTCTCCCAGTAATGCAGTTGCCCCTCGGAAACCATTGTCTCAGAGGGACAAAGTAAAGGAGCAAAACGGTCACCAGCTTTGCTAAACAAACTCTGTCTGCATGTCTGCTCAAGGGCTTGCAGACCCTCAGCCCAGAGCCATGATAAAACAGGACTTCTGAGGAATGGAAGCAACATTGAATTTGTCGGAAAACATATCCTTTTGCGTTGCTTAGCAAAGCAGCACAGATTTGCAAGCAACCCAAGGAGCTGGAACAGCATCTCTTATAGAAAGGGGGAGCACTGAGAGACCTGGTCAGCAGCAGAGGACTCTCAGCAAAGCTTCCAGAAATGGTCCCCTGCTTTGGCCATCATTTGGCCAAAGTGCGTAGCAGATCCTGGAATCTGAGTAGATAAATAATCCCATTGATGGAGGTGCTGCTTAATATTAAACTAAGTCTGCTGCTGAATCAGCTCCTTGATCTTTGTCAACCTTTGTGCTACAGAAGCATTTATATATGTAAACATTAGATTGTAAATACCGTCTCTTCAGATGATGCGGCAGCACATGGGGCAGAGTGTTGAGCTTTATGGAACACTACAGCTCAGTGCTGAACACCGTGAATAGTTTCCTCTTCACAGGTCTTTATATCTGCTCTTAACAACTGTTCCTCAGTGGCATTTAATAGTGTTTAAGAACATCTTCACTCCCTTTAAGTTGTCCTGTCATCTGTGCAAGTGCTCCACGTGTAGAGTGCTTGCTGGTGCTATTGTCTTTCCTTGCATGAGAAGCTCCACATGAGGTTGGAGAGCTGTGCTAGACAGGAACAGTAGATCATGTGGAGAGTTTGGAGGTGGTGGATTACAATATGTGTTTTGAGATGGTGGAACCACAGGGAATATGCCTGGAAGGAGCTTCAGGAGATGCTCGGTTTCTATTGCTCCCCACAACAGTCAAAGGTAGAGATGTGCCTATGTGACCTTCTAGAGTTAAAGCTTAAGGAAAAAAGACATGAAAGTGGTTTCAAATGTTATCAGGAAAAGGGGATGAGGGATAGATGAAATGCCTTATTAAAATTACCGAGGGGCAGGGTTGTACACTCAGTGTGGAATTCCTGGCTGCCAGCCCACCGTCGCCAACAACAGTCACGTGCTGCTGAGAGAGCGAGCTGAGATCCCTGCCTTTCCTGCAGACACCAGGGAGCAAGTGAGGCTCCGTGGTGGCCACCACACATGATGTGTTGTGCGACCAAGGACACAGCTCAACGAGCAGCTGGTGTAAGACCGAAGGCTGCCCTTCTGTTTTCAGCTTCCTGCCATCTCCTTGGCACCAGCACAGTAGTGGCACAGTAGCTGAAAGCTGATCTTTTAAAAACTTCTCTTCCAGCATTATCTCTCAATCCTGCAAGCGTGATTTTCCTCACAAGGGAGGCCGGGAGTGGCGGAAATGCTTTTTCAAGGGCAGGATTTGCTTAAGCTGGTCATGAAACTGCACCCTGAGGGCTGCTGAATCAGACTGCTCGTAAAAGTCAAGAGCATTTTAATGTAGGAGATGTTTATGTCCTTTCTTGAAGTGTTATAATGAGGATAAAGTGATAGCATCAGGGAAACAGGGTCACAGAGCAGAGCCCTGGGGAAGCGCATGCCCGGCTCCGCTGGTGTTTACTTCAGGCTGTGTTTTGGTTACTGACTTAAACACAGTGAAGCTGAAGGTGCGTTATCACTCTTCTGAATTTCAAACAGTTTGTTGTGCTGTACTGGGGAGCACGTCATCAGTAGCTTTATCTAGCTGGAGTACAGAGTTTGTTGAAAACACACAGCTCTGTTACTGTAAGAGCACTTGGATTTTTATCTTCAGGAGGAAATGCTTGTTGAAGTTACCTTTTGCCTCCCAAAAGATGAGGACATTCCGAATTGGAATGGTACCTATGAGTGTATGGAACTTTTTTTAGGAAAAAAATGTTTACTGGTAGGCTCATACATTTGGCTTGGGTGTTCTCTGCAGTCCTCAGCAATCGGGTTGGGGGTTTCTTGGGGGGCTTTAGCAGTTATTTAGGAGGTGATGCCTAGTGTTCTGAACACTGTTTAGATGACTGTAGTAGATGAGCCTGTGAAGATGAGCATGTTTCATTGCCACTGGATGGATCCAGCGAGGTGCGGATGCCCAAAAAGCACTCCCCAGAATTAGCCCACCTACAAGGTGGGAGATCCACTTGGTGAGGGCTTGAAGGTTTTGCTGAGGAACACACCAGCAGTGATGGAGAGCTCCACAAAGAAGTGATTCCTCAAAGTGTTTTAGGCCACGCATGTTCAGGCTGGCACTCGCTTGCCATAATGGTTAAACTTTAACTGTCCAATTGATTTAGAAGCTACAACTTGTATCTAAAGCTAGGCATCAGAAGTGGAGGCTGTAAGTCCCCTCATGGTCTGCTCTTAGAGAAGATTGCCACCTGCCTGTTGCCTTGGTCCTAAAAGCTGTGTTCCCAGAAGGTCAGTGGCAGACCCCACTGTGTGTTACAAGTGCCCAGTGGGAAAGGTATGAGAATAAATCCTCCAAAGCAATGCAAGACAGGAGTATTTTAGCCAGAAAGGGTTTCTCATCCATAATTCTGTGGGGTTTAATTTATGTGCATGTTGTGAACAGATAGATTTTTATTTTTAAAGCACACAGTGGGATTCATCAAGAGGTGTCGTTCTGCTTGTGCCTGTGGACCAGCCATCAGTGCAGAATTCATCTTTTTTTCCTCCATCAAACTGAACAAACCAAAATTTTCTGTGAATTGTCTTCTCAAACCCTTCCTATGTAGCTACTAGAAATTTTTTTGCTGAATAAGGCTGCTCTACTTAAGTCTTTAAAGGAACCTCGTCCACAAATTTTACTTTACAGTTAAAATTAAATTTCCTGGTAATCTGGGGCTTTGCAGCAATCCAGAATAAATTAAAACAGAGAAATGTGGAGACATCAGAGAACGTTAGTAACTACTGGGGTTGGAAACCTGGCATTGCATCCCTCAAAACAGCTCGTCTTGCAGGAAGGCAGTGGCACACAGAAGAGGTCCTAATGGCCGTTTTGGGCAGGAGTGAGTTGAGGTTTATGTAGGTCCATTTGTTTTAGAGATTCAATGTTTCTTGAAAACTCTGCCCTTCCAGGCATTTCCGTTGGGATGTCCTGAGTTGCTTCTCAGAGGTTTAGCACAAGTTGTCTCAAGTGCCTCTGTCCGTGGGCTTTGTGTTCCGGTGCTGTGCTTAGTGTCTTCTGGAAATCCAGCTGGTCACTCGTGGCTTGGCCTGCCCTGGACCAAGGGGGAATTTAGGTTTAAATAACATTTCCACTGTCTAGATCTTTATCATCTGTGGATGAGAACTTACTCTGAACAGGCCACTGGTTGCATGTGAGCTACCGCTGGCTCTCACAAGCATGGCTGTGTTTACACAAGCCAGGATTTGTTCCTGGGAAGCAGGAAGGTAGGCATTCTGTTCCTGCTGACCTGTGGGGGAGGACAGTTCTGCAGCCTGCCTTCATCTGACTCACCTAACTGTAAGTTTTCCCTGGGCTCTACCAGAAGGTGTTTCTGCAGCAGTTCTGATGGTACAGCATCCTCTGGGTACCCATAAACCTGTGATGAAGCTGTTAATTCTCTTTGGGGTGGGGTTATTTGGTTGTTTTGCAGGGGAGGTCTGGTGTTGTCTTGCTCTCTTTGAGCTGGATGATGTGGTTAAGGCTTCTGCGTAAAGATGCTAAACCAAGGAAGTTGAGCTACGTTAGAGATGACCTGGGGAACACTTAGAGTCTTTTCCCCCACCACCACCCCCGAACAGAAACTATTGAAACACAAAAGCTGCGAAGAGCTAGGCTGACTTGTCACCTCGCACAGCAGCACTTTGGTGAAGAGGGATGTACCTAAGCACGAGCTCATCTCGCTCCAGCGCTTGCTGAATGAGGCCCTAAACCCCAAGCAACAGTGCAAAGCCTGGCTTTACCTATGCAGGAGATTCAGGGCTGTGCTCTCTGAACACCCCAGCCCATTGCGTTCCAGCGCCAGAAGGAAAAATTCCCTCTGTGTTCACCAGTACTGAAACGTGGTGGGATCTGCCTTACAAACAGCTCAGTAACGGTACACTGGGTGCCAGTGCTGCTGGAACAGAAGATAGCGCTGGTGTTTGGAAACAGCTCTTACATGGGAGGAAGAAAAGGCTGTTAAGACATTCCTCTGTGAGCTAGCTCTAGACAAAGCACTGAGCGCGCCGCAGTGTGTAGGAGAAGGAAAAAGTGCGTTAAGGCTTTTCTACTTGTTGCGTGAGTCATCAAAACTATGTAAATATGCCTCCTTAAAAGCTGTATTTATCTTACTCATATAGAGGAGTCAATAGTAATGCTTCTGTCTCTCCTGAGCAGCAGCCACGTAGGCACGGAGTACAGGGTTTTGATAAGCAGCATTACATGCGTCCATTATCCCTGTGGAGACCAACTAAAAGCAATTCCCTATGACTGTTACTTGGAAACTTAAACAAAATCCCAGCCCCTCTAATCCGGGGTGGTAATGCCAACTAATCTGGTTTTGAAAGACAGGTAGGAGAGCCTGGTTAACATGTCAGTTCAAAATAATCTTCCTTTCTTTTCCTTTTCCCACTTGTGTGTATCCCTGCGTGTGCTTCAGCAGGGAGTCGATGTGAAGGTTAAGAGGCTTCGTTAGTGTAGCGGCAATTTGCTTGAAATTTGTCAGAACTGGGTTGTAGCTGGCCAGTGGGAAGAGTCAAAGTATGGTGTGACACCACAGAAAGGATCTCAGATTTTCTCAGCTCAAAGTCAGAAAAGTGCTATGCCAGCATGAGTCATTATTTTGGGAGTGCTTATGGTTCCCTGTTCCCAAGCAGGTAATGCTGCTCTTTCAGACATCTGCTTTAAAGATGAATATAGATATATATAATGAGAGGGATGCTAACAGATTGAAATTTCATGGGGTTTTAAGGATGAACCTCTGCCTGCTGAAATCAGGGGCAGCTCTGACACTGACAAGGGTATTTAGTCGCTGTATTCTAGCACTGCAATTGCCTTAATAGATTAGCTATATAAAAGGGCATTCTGTGAAACGGGTTTCTTGTGCATTGTATTGGTAGTAACTGGGTTTGGGATAAGAGAAAATATATTTTAGAAATGTATCCATACATGGAGTACTCTGGAAATTCACCTAAAGGTAAATGAGTAACAGACCCAATATTCCTAGGCTGTGGTGGTCAGTGGTTTCAAGTCCAGATGGAGGATGGTGACAAGCGGAGTTCCTCGAGGGTTTGGGCTGGGACCAGTGCTGCTTAATACCTTTATTAATGATATTGACAGTGGGTTTGAGTGCACCCTCAGCAAATGTGCTGATGACACCAAGCTGAGTGGCGTAGTTAATGTACCAGAGGGACAGGATGTCATCCAGAGACCTGGACAGGCTGGAGAAGTGGGCCCGGGTGAACCTCATGAGGGTCAACAAAGCCAAGTGCAGTGTCCTGCACCTGGGTTGGGATAATCCTTGTTATCCATTCAGGTTAGGAGATGATGTGCTTGAAAGCAGCCCTAAGGAAAAGGACTTGGGAGTACTAGTAGCTGGCTTCTCTGAGGAGAAAGGGACTTTGTAATGTAATACAGGTTGAACTTTAGAGATAGTTTTGGATTTGGCCCATCCTTCCAACAACTCACATATCCCTATGCTACAAACTTTAAACCACACAGGATAAAAACTGAAGTCTTTGTCCTACCAAGATCCCTTGGTGCCAACAAGGCTACCAGTGGCCACTGTAACAGTGAGCCTGGTGTCAGGCCTGTGAGGTTGATTCTAGCCATCTGCATTTGCATGTGTTTGTCTGATGTTTGAACTCTGTCTAAGTCGACTCGGGGATCCTTGATTTTCATCTCTGGAGCCCAGAAGAGCAGAAAGGATGCTCTTGGCTCCAGACCCCTAATTGGCTTGTCTTTTGTCCAGGACTACATGAGTTATTTTCTTCCAAGCAAATATTTACTAAGCACATGGGGGAGAGTTCATATACAATTTGTTGGCGTTACGTCAATACAGATTTATTCTGTTGTGTGCTTTAGAAGTTTTAATTAACATGAGCTTTGCAATATGTCCTGAAAAGTAAATAGCAGGCGCATCTTTATTTACTTGGCAGAAGAGTAACGCTTCAGAAGATATGAAAGCTTTTCCTACTGCATGTGACTCAATTCTCCAGTACCCTGCAGACCACTCTGCAGAGTACATGCTTCTTAAATCCCCTGTAAGCCCAAATATCAGGCTTAGGGGGGACTTAAGTGCTGTACAAATCTTGTGGTGAGCCTTTGCCCAGGGGATGAGTTTCATCCTGCGGTCTGAACACTGTGCAAACAAGCAGGCAGGCTCAAGACTGGAGGAGATGATCGCCTCCATCAGTGGGGCTGTTGTGCAGAGCCATTTATGGAAAGCATACCAGATGCACAGGCTGACGCTGCTTTGTGGATTTTACCATGTTAGTGATCAAAAATACACAACATGAGCAAAATACCCACAACTGAACAGTTTTCTTTTGGAAGGACTTCTTGGCTGAGAACTTGGCTGTCCACTGAATGATAAATCTCAGCCAGCAGCATTGTGCACTAGGAGTCCTGATGTAACCTTTAGTGGAGAATCACAGATGGCAATCATGTGAGAAGGCTACTGTGCTTTTGATGCCATCTGTATTGTAATCACCCCCATAGAAAAGTGTCGTATCCTATCAGTGATACATCATCCTCTTATGTCTCATGCATGGAGTCTGGTTTGGGGTCCTTGCAGATAATTTACACAAGAGGTTTTGATTGCAGAATCCAAGGTTCAGGCTGATCCGTGGTGAAGAATCACCACCAGTGGCAGGAGCTCTAGTTAGAGATGAGAAATGAAGCCTTGCTGGAGCTGTCAGACCCGTGAATACATCAGCTGACCAAAGGGACATCCCAAACTGTATGATGTCATGCTCAGCATATGCAGCTGGGAGAAGAGGAAGAACTAGAGGGGCAGCAACATTTGGAGTGATGGCGTTTGTCTTCCCTTCCCAACTCCCCATTAAGCCTGATGCATCCCTGCTGCCCTGGGGATGGCTGAACACCTACCTGTCCATGGGAAGCAGGGAAGGAATCCTTGCTTTGCTTGTGTGTGCCCTTTGCATTACCTCTTGAGCTGTTCAGTTTAATAACTGTTTTTAATTAACCGTTTTTTAATTAACTGTTCAGCTCAGCCCAGGAGTTCTCTCACTTTCATTCTTCCGATGGTCTCCCCCATCCCACTGGGGGAAAGTGAGCTAGTGGTTACATTGGGTGTAGCTGGGGTTAAACCATGACAGCCCATTGCAGGTGTATGGCTCTTCAGAGCTTGTGCTCAGATGGAAAAGGAGAAAAGTCCTGCTTTGGGAGAGGTTCTTCCAACACGATCATATCCTGGCTGACAAGGAAGGTCTGTTCTTTCTCCTGCAGATGTTCTCCTGCTTCCTCTGGTCTTTTTTGATGTAGCATCTCATGTCTGGTATAACAATGACATTGTACTCCTTATTTTCCAAGAACAGCTTTCATTGTTTCATGAGAGGCTAAACTATGAATAGCCACTGACTTTGCTATTAACATAACACTTACAACTGGCTCAGCAAGGACCAGATTCCTGTTGGTGATTAATCCCTTGGGCTGGGCTGAACACAGCAGTCAAAATTCTCTCACTCTTCTCAATGCTTCTCCTGTTTGCATGTAACTGATCTTCCCCCTCCTTCATTCCTGGGCCTGTTTTGTTCTTCAAACATCATTTAAACGATGTTTCATGGGAGTTGAATTCTATAGAAGCACTACTGATCGCTGCTCTGCGACGACACTGTCGTTCTCAGTCATCAGGTTGTTGATATAACACATATTTTTCCAGGTTGCCATTATAGAGAGGTAGAGCAGATGTATGTATAGAGAGAGGTAGAGCAGATGTATGTATAGAGAGAGGTAGAGCAGATGTATGTATAGAGAGAGGTAGAGCAGATGTATGTATAGAGAGAGGTAGAGCAGATGTATGTATAGAGAGAGGTAGAGCAGATGTATGTATTTTCCAATGTTATGCAAGAATAGGCATAATATTTGTTAGTTGTCCCTCATATCCCTGTACACGTTTCCCCCTCCTGTTGTGAATAGGTTGTTACTGGCTTGTTTGTTTGTAGCCATCACCCGTGCTTCGGTACAGAAATTGCAGCGGGTGACGGTTTTTCTCCGGACCTCTTTATAACTCCTCTCTCATCTGCCTCCCGATTTTTCTCTGCCTATTGAAATTTCATGCGTTCTGGGGGGCTGGTAGCCCAGATGTTTTCATGACAATGGTGTCTTTATCATCAGGATTTCATAATTAGGCAATTATTTTTTTTACAATACAGTCATTCCAAGATTTTTGTGTAATAAGCAGTTAGATATTATAATCTGCTAGAAACGCGGGGTTTTGTGTAAGTATGGATTAGAATAGATTTTAATTTTACAATTTCAGAGATCTAAATTAGACATTGTAGTACAGCAAATGACTTTTTATGTCTATTAGAACATTTACTTTTGTGTTGTGCTTATGCCAGCTAGAGCGAAATACTTCCATATGTTTTTAATCTTAGGTTAAGTTAAAGCTGCTGGTAAAAAGAGATGCTGCAAAAATGGTTTGTGATGATACAGGAGAACGTAGCTAGAATTTTTAAGATGCTGCAGTGCTCTGTACCCTCCTGGTCTGCAGTAGGGAAGTCAAAGTGCCAACAGAAATAAAACCTTAGTTGGTTTGAGCCAGCTGGAAGGTGAAGTGACTGCAAGATATTTTCTTCGCATTACTTCAAGCTCTTCCTTGTGCATGTAGCTGGAATGTTTGGCCAGAAGTCGCTTCATTTCCACTTTTCCTAGTTTGTGAGTGTGTGTTTCAGCTGAGAGCTGCAGTGGGAGCAATTGCCTGAAAAAAAATGGGCATATTGCAGTAAAGAATCATTTCCCATCATTTCCCTAACGAGCTCCCTCCATAATTTCTCTCGCTCTGTCTTACTACTCTTATTGGTTTCCCCTGATGTTCGGTAATATACTAATCCTTGCAAATGTTAAGTCTGAATTTAGCCTTTGAGTTTATCTTTCACTTCTGGGTGGCCAGCATTAAACACCAGTTTCTAAGGATTTTCACAGAGGTGCTTGTTGTTCCCAACAACACTAGATGAGTCTAATTTCCTTTTTCTGTGCTTCTGCTGTTCCTAGTAGAAAACTGCTGGAAAACTCCACTCCCAGCCCTTCTCCATTTGTGTTCTGATGGGAAAGCTCCCTTTAGGCAAAGACAGTGCTTGGAGATGCAGTTCTGCTGAGCGGGGGGCCCACTGAGCTCTCTCTGGTCCTGCAGCACCCCGGCACTCGTGGAAGTCTTGCAACTGTGATTTCTGTTTGCTGGGCTTCCAGATAGTTTTCCCCTCATGCCTTCTGCTGTGCTCTGCATGGGCTGCTCAACACCTCTCACTAGCCCAGGTGCAATGAGGCAGCCCAAACACCCAGCATGTTGCCTTCTTTCTGCTTTAGCGTTGATCCCACGACCTGGCTCTCGTCCTTTGCTCTGTCAGGAGAGTAGCAGTGCCTTTTCCTGTGTGTCCCTGGCAGTCCTGGGAATATGACATGCAAATAGATGATCCGCCGTGCTGTGAGACAGATACTTTGCAGCTGGTGTTTGTTGCCTGACCCATCTGGGACGGTGGGTGTTAAGTGTGGGCTGTCTCTGGATGATGAGTGCCACAGGTTGCTGCTCTTCTTGTCTGCCAGCTATTGACACTGTATCCAGGTGCATTTCAAGTAGTGATGTGGCTTTTGTTAGTGAAAAAATGAAGAGAAACTATAAATAAATTGCAGGAGAAAATTCCCAGTACCCCAGGAGTTGCCCTGGAGAAATGGGATACTGTATATCCTTGAGAATATGTCTTTTCCCACCCATCATGTTCCCAAGATCCTTCATTAACCCAAACAGAGACGGCAAAGTGTACAAGCATGGGATAAGCTTGGCTGCTTCTTGGATTGAAGGGAAGCCTGAGATGGGGGGTGCATCTGGGGGAGCAAAGAGGAAGGTGGGTGCTATCCCAGAGCTGATGGGTGTTGATGGCTGATGCTGTTGCCCTGTTGAAGGGAGAACAGCATGGAGAGCTGTCTCAAGAGAGCAGGTTTTGCTGGTCACTGTGGTCCTCAAGCCTTCAAAGACAGAGCTATGTGGGCTCTGACTACCACGTCAGGTCAGGATGAAGGAGTTGGAACAAAAATAGCTAAAGCAGCTCTAAGGAGGTAAAACAGGTTTCCTTCATGAAGTGTTCCCTTGGACAATTTCTTTACCTGCAGCCACGGTGCTGATGGTGGCACTGGTGCAGTAGACAAAACCTGAGGTTGCTCTTTGTCTCAGCGTGATGGAGTCCCAGGTCCAAACTCTGCAGCATGGAGCACACACGCTCAGACAGCAGCTTTCGGCGACTGGAGGTTAGAAACCACTCTGTAATCCTCCTGTCTAACCTAAAATGATTTTTGTGGCCAGAACGAAGTCAATGACGACCGCATCTTGTCTAACTCTTTCCAGCCAGACCCACTATTTGCCTCTGACAAGTTAAGTAAGAGGTGACGTCGCAGTCTGAGCTCGGGGTGGCTTTCATGTTACGTGGTGCTCGAAAAGTAGGTTACTGGGTCAGGAACAGCAAGTTCTGACTGTTTGCCAGCTCGGCCTTTTTTTTTTCCCCACGATGTTTATAGTGCTGTGACCTGCCGTGCCGAAGTGAGTCTAAAATGAATGCAAGCAGCACTTGGAAACAGCCAGACGTGTTTGAGCTTGTCCTTCGGTACGTGCATCGGGTTATCGGTCTGCAGGATGCTTCCTTTACGGTGGCTTCCTTCTCTGAAATGAAAAGTAAAGCTAACTGGAATCCGGTTGCTAGAAGAAAAGACTGCCCTCCTGAAATGATGAGTTCCAAGTCAAAAACCTTTCTAAACTCACTGTTTAGAGAGCAGACTTGGGGGTCACCCAGAACTCGGTACTGCAAGAACTTGCTCCCAAATCCAGTGATACTTCACAGATCTCTTGGGACATCTGCAAGTTGAATCTAGCTCAGAAGAGTGAATTTTGGAATAAACGAGTTCTGATTCAGGCTCTGGCCTGTTTGAAAAGCCTCTCCAGCTGCCTGCACTCCTCTGTCCCACACTGGTTCCTTCCCCTGCAGCGTTCTGCCCTTTAAAGCCTCTGCAAAGCCAACGCTCGTGTCCATGCTGCAGGCAGATGGAGGGCAGCTGCCCACAGGACCAGGTCCCCAACGGAGAGCCAAGTGCCAGGCTGCAGGTGGGAAACCTGATAGAGAACTCAACACAACAGCAGCCACCAGGCATCAGGCCCCACAGGCCCTCGTGTACAGGGTGACAGCAGCCTGGGAGCAGAGCGCTTGTCCTGGCACTGCCATAGGCTCCATCATCCCATGAGGGGACAGGAGTGGTGGCCACTTCATCTCTGAGGCCAGCACGAGTTCTTTCTGGGCCAGATCACTCCAGAGGTTGCATCCAGCTGCTAGTAACACCAGTGGCACACAGCTGGACTGCCCCAGCCTTGCAGTCGGGTGTATGACATTATATCCTCTGATGAAATTCCGTTGATGCCTTTGTGCCCAGATCTCTGCAGCCAGAGCCTGCAGCCCTTCTCACTGTGCTTAAGTGCAAAGTGCATGGGTGGTCTGGCTTCAAATATTTGAATAATCTCACCAATAAAAATGTTACTTGAAGCAAAGCCTCAGAATATGTTCGGTGGCTCACTGCCAGAGCTGACTTAAGAGGAAACTATGTGGGCCATCCAGCCAAATGATTCATCGAGTTTTCAGTGCTTCTGAAAACTCATCTAAAAGAAATTAAAGGGGGAGTGGGGGGGAAAGAAAAAGTAGGATTCAAAGAAAGACCGTGCCTCGCAAAATCTCTCTCTTAAATCACAGAGTTCTTTGCTGCTGCCTGACCAGCTGTAGCAGGACAGAGGAAGAACAGCCTCACTTAATGCTCCTTGCTGAGGTAAAATGGCATCTAATCACAGCACACCAGCAGAGTGCCCAGCAAATGGCTTGCCAGCCTGCCAAGGCCACCCTCAGCACTATGGTCTTCTCATGCCTCTTTGTGTTCCTTTCCCACAACTTGAAAATGTCTGACTCTCTGCAACTAGAGAGAAAACGTGTTGCTCAGAGGAGGGTAAAGTGGGCAATGCAGCTAATAAATCCACAGATCTCTGTATCCCAAAATAGGGATCAGCTCATTTTCTTGCCATTTAATGACATGCAAGGCAAACTGCAGCATCTCTTAGAAGACCTGTTATTTATGAGAGACTACCAGCCTCTCTGTGTCGCAAAGGTTCCCCACCGGCAATGTCCCAGCAGGGCCCCGGTTATCACCGCTGACTTCCAGTTCCCTCTCTGCTGGCAATCAGTTCAGCAGCTACCAGAGAATGTATGTTCAGGCTCACCCTGAAGACCCCAGTCCTGCAAGGTACTGCGTGTTTGGTGTGGGAAGCAGCTTTGCAAGAGGCAGTGAGGAGGTGAAAGTCTTGCCCCCAGTGTGGTCCCTCTTTTCTTGCCTGATAAAAAGAGATGCTGCTCCGTTGCCTTCAGGGGAGCTACACTGATGGACGGTAGTGCAGAACCTGGCCAGGTGTCAATTTAGAAGCAGAAGCTCTAAAGATTTAAGGAGAGGCACACGTTTAAAATGCAAAATATCCAGCATTGCTTCTTGCTGGCCTTGTTTCTCAGGGGCTTGTGTTGATGCTAACTTGGCCTGGAAGCTGACCTGTAAGAACATCCATATCTTCTCATATCTATCTGGGCCCTGAGTCACTGGTGAGGTCGCAGTCATTGCGCATCTCGGTCCTGCCTCCCCCCTTCCCGTTGCAGGGTTAGCAAAGGAAGTGACAGTCTGTTGGTTAGAGAGCTCTGCCACATCACTCATGCTCGCTTCTGCTTCTGCCCTTGCACCGCTTTGTTGTGTGATGGTACGCAAAGCCCGTAGCCGTGATTGGCCTTGATTTCTCTCTCTGCAAAGCAATGACAACAGCGCTATCTGAGTGCTTTTGCCTGGACTTTTTTTTGGGTGGAAAGTGGCATAAAGGAGCAGAAATCTGTGCCAGCTCTTCATCCCTGCTGCACGAATAGCTCTCCAGCCCAGCTTGGTCACATCAACAGCTGAAGCATGAAAGTAAAAATATCAAAGCCTGGTGTAAGGGTTCGGCTTTGGAGCTCACAGGCCATTATTAAGGCACAGGAATGCCCTAATGATACTCTGCTTCCATCTACTCCTTGTGTGCAGGATTCTGACCTATGAATCTAGTTACACTTAATAAGATGTAACAGTTGCTCAGGGGACTGATAATAGGATATAGAGTCCTTTATCTCCGTGTCACGCGTTGAAATCCAGACCAGGCCATTAGCAATTAAAACATCTCACCATCTGATGTCTGTCCAGTGGCCTGTGCAAAACAAGCCTCAGCTCAGCAGCCAGTGCACAAACTTTTGGGGTTGCAGGTTGCTGGATTTTTGTTGTGGGTTTGGGGGGGTTTTTTTCCGCCCTCCTTTTTTTTTTTTTTTCTTTTGAGAGAGGGAAATGTCTTTTGCAATCCCATTCCTGCCTTCATTAGCACCATGGCCAGCTGTTCATAGGCAGGCAAGAGGCCAGGCAGACATGGGACTGTGGTGTTTTCTTTCCCTAAAGATGGTTTTCCAAATCAAAGCTGAAGTGTGTTAGAGCAAGGCCCTCGGGAGAGCAGCCAGCGCTGGCTCTGCTCACGCTGTGTCTGTTCTGGGACTAAATACACAGTTGTGTTCTCTTGGCTTCTTAATACAGTGCCTATTTAGGAATTTAAGAATAATAGCTTGTAAAGAATGCTGCATGTGTTTCCTCTCTTTCCATCTCTTGCAAGAAAAATACCCCAAATATTTATTTTCAATAATTATTTGAAAAACAGGAGAGAATGAAGCAAACCTTTGCTTACTGCTGCAGTTTCATTCAGACCTAGATATATTTGTACTCCACTGATTGTGGTGAGGCTTTATATTATATATATATATATCTTTCCCACTCATTTATACCTGGTAAGATTGTACTTCTCCCCATCTGAAAGCACACTGTGAGTGTGAAAGGCTCCATAGTTACCACCTGCCCTGACAAGGGCTGGGTGAAAGGAGGTATTTCTTTTTTTGTCATCAAGACAAGGCCATGGTAACATCTGCATGGAGATGTTTGTGTTTTAGAGAGTTTTCTGGCAGTGAAGACCATTGTTATCAATGGCTGGTCAAGCACAGAATTCAAATTCCCTGGGAGCTGAACACAGGTCTGTGACTTGCAGCTGTGGTTAGAGCAGAGGGGCTTCTCAGGGGCTGGGCTACCCCATCTTCGTCGTCACGTGCCACCAAGTGAATCTGGTTCCGTTGGGCAAATCAGCTGTTCTCCGGAGTGACTGAGTGTGGCTGGGGCATTTGGTTCCCTTGAACCCAGATTTACCAAAGCCTGTAGCAGCTGAGAGCTGAACCCCACTCTCTGCAGACAAGTGAGCGCAGTGAGTCCCAAACAGCCTCTTCCCCAGGCTGCGATGGAGACTGGTTTTATTTGCATTTAATCTGAAACTATAGAAGTCTTGCTCTTTCCTGCTCCCGTGCCTCTGCCCTTCCAGTTTTGTGTTACGTGGTAAAGAGGTTTGAGATGCGGTTGGGTGTTGCAAGGGAGATGTTCAGGGAGACTGTTTGGCTTGGAGGGGGCCGCTGCCTTGGATGCTGCACACCGGTGCTTTGCCTCCAGCCGACGCACAGCAGCTCCTCCTGGGCTGCGGGGCCCTGGTCGCTTACGGGATTTGCTGGCTGAGGAAGGGACGTTAATTCCAGCTCTGTGGCCAAATGATAGTCAGAGTTGCATGGTGCCCAGCTGAAGTTCTCTCTGTGAGGGCAGTGGGAGAGCAGCTCTCCCACACCTCCTGTCCCAGACTAGAAGGTCATGCTCCTCTTTCACTATTTCACTGCCACCCTTTACCGTAGGCTTGACTGGGCTTTGCCTAGCAATGTGTGGCTGTCTGTCTGTCCAGCTTTTTCTTGCACTCTTGGTGTCCCTCAGCTGAAAGGCTCTGTTTCAGTCTCAGAGGAAATTTTTTCATTCCTTCGTCCTTTGTGGCTTGGGGTTTTCTGTGAGCGGGACACTTACCGCTGCTCCCCTGACACAAGCAGCCAGGGGTTACTCAGCTACCCACAGCACTCTAAAAATAGAAATTCGTGGCTCCAAAGTACTTAGACACATTTCCTTTAGTGTATACAGTGAGCTTTCTCCCAGCTATCCCAGTCTATTAATAACAGACCCGAAGCCTTTGGTTTGCCTAAGTGTTTAGGAAAAGTCACTTTTTCCAGACAGGGACTGTTGGTATTTCTGTGGGTGGAGATCAGAACTGCCACCCTGCTCACATGCTTGGGGATGGAGAAGGGGATGTGTGGCTCCACGCACCCGTTTCTTTGTTTCCTGTAGCCTGCTCTTCCCCAGGGGACACAGCATGGAGTGGGCTGTGGTGTTTGCTGAGAATTGACCACAGAGAGTGGAACAGGGGAAAATCAGAAGTTTTAGATATACCTTAAAATGCAGGAAGTGGGAGGGAGAGGGAGAAAAATAGCAGAGAGTAGAAAGCCCAGGAAGAAGTTGCCTTTTTGTTGTGAAGGGATTAGCTGAGAGTCATGTTTCAGGTGCTTTTTAAATAAGGATTTCTTCTGGAAACACAGGTCCTGATCAATTATGAAACCCTGGGGTTTTTTTGAGGTCAGAGCTCCCCTGGGAAAGGGGACAGAGAAGACTGAGGAGCGGTGCCATTTGCCAATGGGTTTGCTTTTCAATGAGAAATGCAACCAAAAACATTCATAGAGATTTGGTTTAGGTTTCAAGCAAAAATGTGCTCTTGGTATTTCTTCTCCTGCCCCATGACATACTAAAGAAAGGTTCTTTAGGCTGGCTAACGAGGTTCGATTGGACGATTAATACAGACAGTCATGCCTAGATGATGTGGAGAGGCCTGGATCCACAGCAGCTGTGATTTGCAGGGACCCATCAGCTTCACGCTGGCGAGGGGCTAGCCAGAGCATCCTCCTGCCCCACGGTGCTTAGGCTCTACCGGGGGTCATTGGTCCCTTTTACCTTTCCGTGAGTCTCAGGCCTTGAGCAGGGGAAGTTTTTCATCTCCCTGCCAGTTTTCCTGATGCTTCCCTCTGCATCCTTTGCTTGTAACCCAGCCCTGAGGTGTTGGCAGCCCACCAGGCACAACTCTTCTGTGCGGAGCAGCGCTCCCTTCCTCTCTTGCTCTCCTTAATTCTCTGTTCACGGCTAAAGGTTTAGCTGACACACTGCTTGATTCCTGATGAACTGTGGGAGGGCTGCCCTGTCCATTTGGCTTGGGGTTACGATTCAGCCCTTGCTCTGGCTTTGCAGTCCGGCTGCTTATTTGCATTTTTCTGTGCACGGCTCTTTCCATTTCCACACATTAATCTTTCTTTGCTAAAGACTCTACCCCACGCTGACCAGACAGGAGGCACAGATGGCTTGATGCAAGGTTTTTTGTTGTTGTTTTGGGGTTTTTTTTTACTCTCTAATTTCTACAGTTCATTAAACAGCAGCAATGTTTAAGTTACATAAACTTTAAATATCCCTTCAATGGAAACCGCACTTGCTTAGCCTAACCCCCCACTAATCGCCTTGTGCTCAAGAACATTTACACTCTATTTTCCAGCGTGGCATTTGGTTGGGCTGAGGAAGGGGCAGCACTCCTTCCGTGCAACGGAAATAATCTCGGGCTGGTTGGAAAAGGGAAGATTATTTGGTTCCTCTGGGGATAATTTTAGGACATCCTTTGAACGTTCTTGCTCCTTGGCATTTATTTAAACAGCCTGTACGCCACCAGAGATCAGCTCCAGTGCCTGCCATGGATGCTGTGTTTCAGGCTCTTAATATCCAGTCAGTGGAGATGCTTTGGGTGCTGATGTACTATAGGTGAACCCCTAAATTAGGATGTGGAGTATGTGCTTTGCGTGTATCCCTGCTCTTTGTCACCAAGAAGGGAGGTAAGAGGATGTAGTCCTGAGTTGTGTTGATCCTCTTGGGCCTCGAACAGCAGATGCCCAGGGCAGCACTGTGCCCTGCATCAGAGCCAGCGCCCTGGGCCAGGTCCCTTTGCAGGTTTCCCCAGGCTGTGCCTGCAAGGGGACCACAGACGAGACCGGGAGGTGACCCAGCCGCTTGTACCTGCCTGTTGAGGGATGGGCTGTCTTCTCCATTGCAACTCTGAATCTCGCTCACCAGGCAGGGCAGCATCCTTCAGAGATGGAGCCAGTGTTCTGAGTGCTGCTGGAGTTCCCTGTGAGAAGGTACAGACCAGAGCAAACTCGTCCCCACACCCTGCATTGCCTCCCCAGTCAGAGGTGTCTCCCTGCGCCTGGCGGACTTGGGTGCTGTGGCAGTGACGCCGTTGGTGCGTGGGGCGGGTGCTGGTGACGGCTCCTTACAGCGCTCCTCCTGTGGGACCCACGTGTGCCCCCACTCCCCCCTCGCTGAGCTGGCAGCGGTAATTGGGACCGCTGCTTTATATATTAAAAAGCTGGTTAGAGGCCTGATGTATAACACACAGATCTGTCACACTGACAATGTAGATTTTTAATGTGCTCAGGCTTTCAAATAGCATGTTTTGACTTTTTCCAAGGTTTCCTTTTTGGCAGCTCAATTGCAGTGCTCCCTACTGGGACTTACTTAAGGGGAAGAAAGGACATAATGTACTTAGGAGTGTAAAGGATGTATGTTTATTCCCCTGAACTGAATAAGCGGCAAACCCAGAGGGTGAATAAGATAAGCTCATCAACTAGGTACTCTTAACTTTCTTTCCAGCAATTAAGATAAGGTTTGTACCTCCCTGTCAGTTCTGCCGTATAATAATACCACGTAACGTGTGGCTTTTATGCTAATAGCAGATGGTGAAGGCATTTGTCTCAGATCCGAAATACAGAGCCTACAGAAACGGGACTGAATGTGTTTGATATCAATTGTTGTATTTGCTATTTGTATTCAGAACTGGCCAGCTTTGTTATTTGTGGCAAATGCAAAATTGTTCCACTGAAGTCACAAAGCCCAAATTTACACCCTCACAAACACAAAATCAATTTCTTTCCAAAGCGTTCTCAGAAAACTGTCTTGAGTTTCTTGTTTCTAGATGAGTTTCCTTGTGTTATTTCAGAAGAATTATGTTTCATGCACAGAGAGAGAGGGAAGGAGAGTTCCTCTTTCCTATCCCGCAGAACCAAGAGGCTGGGCAGGATGGGGGCTCAGAGCCGGGCACAGCCCACAGGATATGGGATGGGATACAGAGAGAGGCAGGGACCAGACCCTGGCATAGTTCAACATCGTGACACAGGTCCCAGTGCAGGGTGGATCAGTCCCTCTGTGCTGCACATCCATTCATCTGAGCCAGCACATCGTGCTGCCCTGCCCACTGCTGCCATCTCCAGCTCTGCAAGGAGCTTTCATGAGAAACTGGCTGCTTTTTAGCCACTGCCTAGTCCTCTGGCCACCGCAGGGCTGCTGAGGCTAGGTGCCTTCTTCCCTTCGCCCTGGAGCTTGTCTTGGCTGTGTGGTACAGTCTCTCTCTCAGCTTGGATGCTGCTTGTACCCTCTCCTTTCTGAGCTCAGAGATCCATGTTTTGGCACATCCTCTTGAACAGCTTCATCCAAGTGTGAAGGGAGGCACAGCACTGATCCACAGTGCTGCAGTGCCCAGGGATTCCCTGCAGTGCCCAGGGATCCCTGCAGCAGACGCAACCCTGCAGGTTGCCATAAAGTTGTGTTTGCAAAAAGGTTCAATTGATCCTTTCTTTAAGCATCAGGATCTGTCTGCAGGTCAGGGATGCTGACTGTATGTCATTTAGTCTTGCCAGGGAGATGATGAACTTCTGTCCTTCTTGACTGGTTTGTAGCTGGTGACTAAGGTCTGAACTCCATTCTCACCAGTTTGCAGGAGAAGATTTTTTTTGTATAGCAACCAGCATACAAGCACTCTGGTCTGGTTTTGATTTCAGTGCTGAAGGATTCACATCAGTCTCTGGTTACAAGAATGATGGCCATCATGCTCAGGGACACACTTTCCCTTCTGCCCTGCCATGAACACAGGAAATCCAGCCCCAGAGCACAAAGGAGGAGTGACACTGACTCCACAAAGTGCCTCTTCCTCGCAGTCCTTGATCTGCATGAGTTCCTCTGTGCAAGAGCAGGGCAGGGTTACTGGGTGGAGAGGGCCAGCAGAAGAGACTGGAGCCACCAGGCACAGGGGACCTTCCTCTGAACAGCCCAGCATGAGGTTTAACCCTGAGTTCAGCAGCAGTAACTCCAGTCCTTACAGCTCTCCCACTGCTGGGAGACAGGGTCATGGTTCGTACAGGTGGGCTGGGACCTTATACTGGCAGAGTTCGGGTTTCCACCTGAAGGCCCTTCTCAGGGCTGGCTGCCTGCTGTGAGCATGATGTTGTTCATCCAGCCCTCAGATGAATTAACCATCAAAAATAACAATTTTGCCCTGTGGGATATTTGGGGTGGTTTTTACCATCAGCAGCTGAGAGCGAGCTGCTGTAGCTGGCTTTGTGCTTCTTCCATACTCATGGTTGCAGCTAATAGCCCCTCCCTGTCCCTGTGTATCTCATCAAGAACTTGATAAGCAGGTGAAATATTCTGCTGGCAGGCATCAGAGGGAAAGGAAAATGGTGACATCATCAGTATCCTCAGCGTTGTCGCTGTGGCAGTGAAGGTAATACCTGGACCATGCTAAAGCCCATGCATTGCTTACTCCTACCTTCCTGCTTTAAGACCTGCCTCTTCTCAGGAAAGGTAGCCCAGAGGAGAGAGAGAACACACGAATTGTCCTTCTGCCTACTCAAACCCAGGCAAGAGCCTGGTCCTCCAGTGAGGGCTGCTCAGGTAGCACAAAGGTGCTGCTTCTCACAGTCTGCGTGCAAACTCTTTTGAAAGTTACTGGGCTTAAAAGTCCATGAACAAAGATTCAGCTCTCCCCTCACATTGTCATTTATCTTTATAATTTGTTAGGTAAACATAGAGAATTGTGGTTAGAAACACATCTTTATCGCCAAAAATCAAAAGAAATAAACATAACTCCAGAAGACAAGACCACAGCATAGCGGGGGCTGAGTCTTTCCCTTTCCCAGCCATCTTTCTAAGTTTCCCTGAAAATACTGGGCTATTCATTAGTCAGATTGCTTCTCCTTTTCTAGGAAGGCAGTGCAGGAAAAGAAGATGTTCCTTCCTTTCCCAAATTATAGAAGCAAAAAATGCTGTCTTTGTGCAAGCTATACTAGGAAAGTTTTGCAAGGCTGCTATTGCAAATGCTGCTCAAAAAGACTCCAAGCCTTGGCCACGTACATATATATATGTGTGTATATATATATACATATAGAAAGTTCATTATAATTTGAATACACAGCAGGACAGGTGCAATACACGTGTCAAAATAAAATGCACCATCAAAGAACAGATCTCCTGCCCATCGTAGAGGGGCTGTGCAGATAATGAAGCAAACCTACTCACAATTGTTCTTTTGCAGTTAGTGCTGGTACATTTTTAAGCTACTCACAAGCCTGTTAAATAACTGGCCATCTTTTAAGCTCAGGCACCCTGGAGTGTAGGAGGTGAATAATTCTCAGGGGGGATTTAACACAGTTATGTAAAATAATCTGAAGCCATCCTGGTTGCTCCAGAAAGATTATAATTAAGCAGGGTATTTTTATTTTTGTTGTTTAATGTGTGCTATCATCAGTTGATTTTTCTTTGTTACAAAACAAAAGTCTTGTTCTCATTTGTTTGAGAAGCAGTTTCTGTTCCTCTCACGAAGAGGAAGGGGGTTCGGACGTGCTGCTGAACGTGCTGCTGTGACTCTGGATATTTCTGACACAGAATATCTTTTGAATAGTAATTTTTAACATCTGATTAATCTTCCATTCTGTTTGAGTGGAGAAGTGCCATCACGCTGGGCTGGGTACGGACGGCGCTCGGTACTTACTAGTCACCTTGCACAAAGGCTTCCAGGCAAAATCCCTCGTGTGGGTGTTCAGCCTTGCTGGCTGGGGGGTTGGCAACTGCTCAGCTTCAGCTGGGGGACTGCTTTTTTCTCCATAGGAGCCTGTGATGAGTAGCATTTAAAAGCAACTCCCTGGCATCCTAACATGTATCTGGGATGCCCATAGAGCCCAACCTGCGCCCCTGGCATGCACCGTGTCCCAGTGCTGGCCTTGCAGCACTGCTGGGTGGGCAGTGAGGTGAGGATGGGGCCCTGGACCCAGCTGGACCTTCTGCACATTGTCACCTCCTGGTTTAACGTGTTTCTCTCCTCTTCCCCCCTCACCATGTGTCTTCTGCTCCCTTGTTCACCCCTGCCCTCCACATGACAAGTTTTCTTATATCCTGGATAAAATAGTTTCCATATTACCCTGGTTCTGTCATGGGTTAAAGAGAAAATCCATCCCTATGCTGGCTAGCTGTGGTGGGGTTTGACTGTCTGTGCCACTACACCAGCTGCCACCCATGCTACACATCTGCAGACCAGCGAAGGAAACCCGCAGCAAGCTCCTAGCCAAGGCAGAGAAGCCACCGTGCTGCTGACGGGCTCCCGCAGCCGCATGGTTAAGCTGCAGTGACCAGAGTGGAGGGAGCATCATGGAATATGCTACCTGGTACCCAGTTTGTTATTGAGAGGGTGGTATTCAGCAGGCCTGGACAGCAGTGACGTTGCCATTTCTTACTCCACTTTAAGTAAAGCAGAACTTCTTGCAGATGACTGTGTTCAGGGTCGACTGGATGCCCTGCAATATGTTCACATATTTTCCACTGCTGAATGAAAAGGAGAAAACAAGTATGATGCTTGTAGTAGGTGTCTGCCTTGCTCACGGATGGTCTAGATTTCTGCATAGCTGCTTCTGTTACACGGGGCTTTCAGGTTTCGCTATTGATTAGAATGGTCGGTTTTCTAATTAAAAGAATTCCCAAGTCTAGCTATTGACTTGGGCAGTAAATGTGCCAGGTTATTAAAGATAAGAGGCTTTAGTCAGAAAATATGTTACCCTCTCTTGCAAAAGAGGTCAGTGTAACTCGAGTAAAAGTGTGTCCTAAAAATGAGAAAACAAGCGAAGGAAGTGGGAAAGTAGGAGCCAGGTAAGTGCTGCTTATGTAATTACGGCAAAGCAAGTAGGACAGGGAGAGAGCCGGCAGTCCTGTGCAGCTTTTGCATGCCTGCTTCTCAGGGCAAAGGCCAGCTGCATGTGCGATTCGCGTTCCTTCTGCACGGGGACAGGTTTCGCTCCGCAGAGGCGGCATGGTTAAAGAGAGAGCGAATGCACTTGCCCACCGTGACATGGCGGAGGTGGCACAGCGGCTCTTGCTGGAACGAAGCATCACAAGGCTTCTGTGTGCAGCTGCTCACGGGAGGTAAAGGTGGGGGTTGAAGGTACTCTTCAACTCTTTTCTTTAAAACATTCCTTCTCTGCTTGTGGCACACACCCCCAAAATATTATAACAGCGCAGCCATCTCTGGTAAGGAAAGCAGAACCACCTGCAGTGAGGGTAAAGTGCCTGGCAGCCACCCATGCCTTGCCCAACAAGCTGCTTGTCTGCAGTGAGATGGGCCCTTTGGTGTGCTCTTCATGGAGAGCCAGAGTCTCTCTCCCTTCGTTGTTTCCTATGCTATTGGCTGGAAGTAAGGGAGTAAGGACGGAGCTTCTAAATAACTGAAGCTGGGTGAGATGAATTCTGCCCTGGGGAACATGAACTCCTTTAGGGCAACGCGTAATTACCCTTGCTGGAAGTAGTTCACACCTCCAGGCATGTCTCGTAGGTGGTTCTCAATGTGCAGTGATCCTTACAGGATTTGCAACATTTTATTTCTAGACTGGCATCCATCCACCCGGGACATGAAATTCCTGCTTACAGGTACCAATAGGCACACTGCCAGGGGGACAGGTATGATAGAACACCAGGCAGGGAGATACAGCAGCCAGCCTCAGCACTGGAGGTGTCATTTGTAGCTCTGCTAGGCCTCGGGGCACGTGGAGGTACCAGGCCCCTTGGGCACTGAACAAACACAGCATAGCAAAGCAGTCAGGACCCGCAGCATGAGATGACTGGGAGGCCGTGGGTGGATGCAGTGAGCGGTGGTGACCAGGATGGCTCCTGAGGGCCACACTAGGCCTCTGTGGTACACCCTGCTTCTGAAATACGCCAGCATTGCTGCCAGTAAGGTTTAACAAGCATGCACGCTTAGAGACCCATATGTGGAAGAAGCAAATGTGGCTTTGGGCCTGCTTGCCTCACGTCACTAGCTGGTCTTCTTTATTTTTCCACTCTCCACCTCAATTTTGTCAGTCTTCCTATGCTTTTAGAGAGCTTTTCCTTACATCTGATGACTTTTTCCACTTCCTTGTATGAATTTTACTCTTGTCTCCAGTCCTGAAGTATTTATAGCTCAATGGCACACATAACCATTGGGCATACAGTAATTTCTCTTTGAATACTTTCCATATCTCTCCTGTGTGCTTTTCCACCCACACATGTTCCACTGCCTTATCCCGAAGGATGTCTTTATTCCTCCTTTATACTTCTGGATTCTCTATTGTTTTTTTCATGCCTTCTTGATGGGTTGGGTGTTTTTGCACATCACACAGCTTGAAAAATTTTTCCCTTCAGACTCTTTCATTGAACCGAATCCTATTCATCTGATATGCACACAGACTGAAATTCAATCCTGAGTAAAAGAGCGACCTACCTGCTGCAGGGAACCTATTTTTGAAGAATTTTGGGGACAAAGGCCTCAGATTGGCCTCCACAGAGGAATTAACTTCACCCACAAAAGAGTCCTGCTGGCCACAGCACAGTTGTGACCTCTAAGGTTGTAATTGTATCTGGATATTTGCATTGTTGGCATTTTCTTCCCTATGGTATTTTTGTACCAAAGCAGAAAAACTAATTTTTTATTTATTTATTTTTAAAATATTGACATTGGTTTTCTGATGAAAAAGTAAGGATAATGGTGATTCGAATCATGCTGTTGTTTTCTTCCTGGTTTTATTTAGCCCTGTAAGGTAATATAATGGGAATAGATGCCTGTGGCAAGCACATAACTTTCGTTTCAGAGTGGGCTAATACTGAGTCATACTTCAAAGGACCAATATGGGACAGTAGCCTCACAGGATTGAAAGCAATGACTCTCAACAAGCCTTTAGGAGTCATGGTTAAATAGCCACAATGCTGTAGTTAGAGGGAATAAAATCGTGGATTTTAAGTTCTATTACTTTTGTTATTTGGTGCTCATGGCCATGGTGATGCAAGCCTTCCTTTATTTCAAGTATGATGAAAAGCTGCAGAGGACCAAGAGTGACAGAAGGACTGAAAATTGCATGTGCTGGTGAAGGACTCCAAGAGTTCTACCAGCCTGGCTTAACAAAGAAAAGGTTTAGGGATGACTTTACTGCAGCCTAGAAGGAGCTGATATTCACAGGAAGGAATACTTTAGGTAGGGAGTTTTCCTATTTAGCAGATAAAGGCATAATGAGAGTCAATGGATAGAGGGTGAAGTCAGGACAATTCCCAAATCAATTAAATTTGCAAGGATCGCTATGTTTCATCAAGGATCAGAATGGATCCTCACGGGCAGGGCATGTCCAAGCCCAGACAGACTGACTTTCTGAGGTGCTGGTGGCTAGCTCACAGGTGCTGTAAAGGTAGCACAGAGTGGCCAGCAGTAACGTTCTGCATAGGTTGGTGGCACATCACTGGCATAACACTCTTTGCCTGCTTGAGCACTAGTTCAGGCAGAAGTTAATCCAGGCATTGTATGTGTTGTAAAGAAATATAATGCTGTTCAGCCTGATTTTTCAAAGATAAAGTGTGCCAGGTGTGAGTTGAAATGTACTTAGCATTTCTGAAAATCAAGTCATAACTAATGAACTTCTGCATGCAGATGTAGTTATTTTTTTTCCTCACTTCATTTAAGTGAGGAAAAGAGCGATTTTTGGCTTCTAAAAACTTTGCAGCAAGTTTGTGGCATGATCAGAACTTGGAAGATCCTGAGTAATCTCCCCATCACTACTACTTCTCCCTCTGCAATTCACTCGGCTTTTACTATCACTGATGCAACCTATTATGTAACATAGACCATATAAGCTACAGGAACAAACCCCAAGCATACACCTGAGCTGCAATAATCTAGCCAGGAGCACATCCTGCTTTTAATTATGCTGAAGAGGTCTCGGTGATGCGGTGTCCTACATCAGTATTAGAAAGCTTGGGCATTGAATTGCTATAAATCAAGAGCTTTGCTTCTCTCACAACAAGCCCAGTGGGAGCCTGACTTTCTCAAAGAGCTTAATTAAAGAGTGCTTATTGTCAGTTCACCCCTGTAGCCCATTAGAGCTCCACAGAGATTTCTGTTCTCCAACATCACTGTGAAAAGTGGGACAGCCCTTGCTTCTTAGGAAGCTCTGTGTTCATAATCACTTCCTCACATGTCAATACAGTCCTGGTGATCTTATGGTCATGTTGCAATTAGCTGGTGATAGGTGTGAACAGGGCATATCTGAATAACTGCTTGTGGCGATCACACTAGCTAGGCAGTTATTCAAGGCCGTCGTGGTTTTCCTTGGAGCTAGTACTTTCCCTGGCATTACCTCAGCGTACTTGGAAAAGGAAGATTAATGTGTAGCATTTTCTGAAAACGGCTTATTTTCTCTCCTCAGAAGCAGGTAGGTCCCTGCCCTCAGATGAATGCATCCCTTTGTGACGTACAGAGAGCGAGAGGAGCCCAGGTTTCCATGCCATGGAGGCTCTTCCCAACATCCCTCGCTTTTGGCTTGGAATCCCTGTCAGAGCAGAGTTGTACTGTGGCGTAGTTAAATGCATTATTCAGACCATAACCTGTGCTGGTGGTAAAGCCAGCTTAATTGTTTTGTGCACATTGGGCTGGTGTACTTTCCCTACCCAGTGTAATAACTTTCCACAGCAGATCCAGGGAACAGGCTTGGCTTATCAGGCACGCAGAGATCCCAGAGCCCTGGCAAAGGGAAAGAAAACGTGGCTCGCATCATCTTGGTGTGAAAGTGACACGGTTTTTTGGAGCAGGTGGGGTACTGGTTTTGGAGAAGGGACGTTAAGCAGCAGAAGTTGCTGAGCTGGCACTGGTGGAGTATGCCCTCTGATCGTGCTCAGTGGCTGCAGGGAGCAGCTTTTGAGCAACATGTGTAATGAGTGATGAAAACACAATTGTCAGGTCATTTGGGCATAGCAGTGTATTTGGAGAAACAGCCAGCCAGAGCAACCAGCCCATTTCATCAGCCCAAATCTGACTGTTCCTCTGCTGCTAGAGGAAAGGATGTTCCCTGATCCAACTCAGTTGCTAAATGTCCAGTAATGCTTTTTCTCTGCCAGTGCCTACACTTGTGGTGTGCCATAGCACTGCCTCCTCCATTGCTTATTTGGGCTCTTGCGGCCCAAGGAAGGGAGCCAGGACCCTGTGTAGGGTCACACACATACATTATTGCTGTTGGGAGCCAGTCTAGTTCTTCTTTCCGTGTCTTTGTCTAAAACTACTCTTTGTTGGTGATGAAAACGCATTTAATGAGAAAACCAGAAGCATGTGAGGAGAGTGAAGAGCAACGTAAGGCACACTCATAGCTGCTGTGAGGCTGATGCAAACAAATACAGACCAAAATCCAAACTATTCCAGCAGCTCAACTTTTCTTATTCAGACTATGCTCTTCCCAGCCTGGAATGCAAAGGTAGCTTTCTCTTGTTTGCTGTAATAGCTGTGGCAGCGGAGGCTGCATCTTCCTTTATTTTTGAGCTTTTATCACAAGTGGATGACTGTGTTCTGTAGATGCTGAAATCCAGAGGGGATGTAGGCTAGTGCTGTGTGCTTGATTGCCCTCCTGACCGATATATTTTGTGAATGTTATTGTTGAGTGTGTTAGTCATACATATGGCTGTGCCGCATCTGGAGTTGTTATCAATAGAAGGAAAGCCTACTTGTGCTGCTGGGTTATATAAAATGGAAAGAGCGTGAAACACATAGGGCAGCAGCACTGCCGTTATCTTTTTAGCTTTATGCTTGTGTGAAGTAGAGATTTAAGACTGTACTTGCATCAAAGGACTGCAGGCATGAATTGAGGATACTGGGTTGAACTCTGAAGTTTAAGTTACTGAATTTCTACCTGAAAAGCAACTAATAATATAAATGAGTGTACCTATGCATTGACTGCAGAGTCTGAACTGCTTGAACAAAAAGCAGTTGTTTAGCTCAATTTAAGTGCATTGATAATAGGAGCTTAAATGCAGTGAGGCTTTTTTCTTTGTAACTGAACGTAACCTGTTTTTTTTCCTCCATCTGCAACTGGCATATGAGAGCAATAAAATAATCATAACCATAATATCCTTCCTAAGTGCCATCAGCCTGATAGATTTTACTGCAATTCACCCTAAAAGCCTTTTCTCTGTCCTGCATCTGTGAGAGAAGAGCTCATGTAATGTCTGGTAATTCTAGACTAAAGGCACAAGTTCTTACTTCCAGTGAACTCCAAAAGAAGAATTTTACTCAGGACAATGATGACTCTTAGAAACAGTAACTCCCATCTTCATAACGCTTCATCAGCATTAATTGGACTTCCCCATATGAGAACAGCTAAATAGCTGTTATCATAGAGATGTGAATGGTGTGTTGGATTCTGACTGTTTTTGCAGTGAAAGCACTGTGTTCAGCATGGAGGTATTTTCTACGTACTATAGATTTCTGGATTGGGTCTATTGGTTTCGTTCTGGAATGGAGTGGGTCAAATAACTGGAAAATGCGGCCTCTGTTCTGAATATATGATATTTTCTCTGCTCTGATATCTTCTGCACTTTGTCACCCTTCATCTGATGCATTCAGGTCTCAACTCATCCTTTTAGAGAAGGATAATGACAGGCTGCTCAAGACTGCCTACATTAGACCTCTCGGGCTAGGCTGATTGTGTCCCAAATTGAAGGATATCGATTAATTTTGACAGTCTGAAATACGTTCCTGCATTAGCAATGAACTACAGGCTTGGCAAACGTGTGGGGCTGTAGCAGCACCCAGAAGTCTGTTCTTTTAGGGCTAAAGAGTGAGAACAAAACTCTGGCATGGTGGGAACGATAGGTAACAGTAGTGTGGTACGTGGGAAACGATGTAAGATATTGACAGGCATGCACTGATGTTCTGGTGGTGTGAAAGTGATGTGCTGCACCCAGTGTATCTGCTGGCATGATCCTCAGGGGTCTCTCCCCTCTCTCTTTAGGAAGGGCCTTCGAAAATCTCCAGAGCTTGCTCTATTGCATGCAGCATTTCACACACTTGTGTAGTTCCCTCAAATGAAATACCAGCTCTCTGAATTTGTATGTATCACCTCAGACTGCAAACTGGCAGATTTCCACCTGATAAACTGACTGAGCAAGTTTCAAACTCCTGGGCTTTACCTGTTCCTTTTCCCCCAAAAGACTGAAAACTGAAAGCTCTCCTCCATTAACCAGTCATCACATCCAAAATGAAGATCTAAGAACCTGAGTATACTAAATTATCATGGTACTTCTTATTGATGCACTCCCAAAGCTACTCCTTCATCCCCACTTTAACCAGATTATCTGTAACAGTAAGTAGGGTAAAATTTTCCTCCTTATTTACTAAAATAATGCTGGCAAGAAAACTGTATTTTGCACAATCACTTCTCAGTCTGAAACACTTCTAGGCTAAATATATTCTTCTAAGACATGTCTTTGGGCATCTGTTTTCATGCTGCCTCCTCTCTGCAAGCGGCACAGAAGATGCCTTTCTTTGCCATCACTGTGTGCAGCGTGGGTAGATCTGAGAAGAGAATTCTGCCTGAAGATTTCTGTTGTCTTTTTTGTTCAGTTGAAGGGTATGGCTCTAATTTCTCCCATTTGTAAACTGCACACAAAATGCTGTCATACTCCTGGCTGGAACTCGTGGTTGTACCTTCCACGCTGGTCTAAAAATACAACTCAGGCACCGGAGTTCCAAAATGTTAAATCCAGTGCTCCGACATGCAGGGCAGCCTAAAAGAGTGTGCCTCTTCAGAGCACACAGTTACCACCCCTGCCCTCATTAGAGAAGAGAATTGATATCCACAAAGGCTTAGTTCCCTTTAACGTTTTGCCCGTTCTGTGTTTTATGAGGACATGGGAGCAAAGGTTCCTTCGATCACCGTTCCGAGAGGATTTTCAGAAATTGGGAGTCAGTTCTCTCCCCTCCAGAATTCGTGAAGAAAGGGACCCCTTTCCACTCCCTCTGGGAAGTGTAAGCAAGGCAGCTTTGCCATCAAAAATTACCACCAGGCTGTTTAGCTTTATTTTTACAAGTGTTGGGCTTCTGCAAAATTTAATGTCTCACCTTTACAGGTCAACAGCACTGATTGTTCCAAAAAGCTCTCCAAGGCAACTCTTTACAGCCTTAGAGGCCACGCTCAAATTAGCCATCCTGAGGAGGCAGTGAGCCTTTTAGCTCCGTGAAAAAGCCAGGCTTTGTTTCCAGCATTGCATCTGGGCTCTCTGTAAGATCACTCAAAACCTTCATTTGCTTACAGTCATCCGAATGAGGAAGGTCACGATACAGAGCCAGTCAGTCCCTCTTTGTAGTTGTGAGCAGCAGAAAGGCTACATCAAGAAGATGATTCTTCCAAGGATGACAGATAAGCACTATCTCAGATGCCTGGGCTCTGCCGGTCAGCCTCAGGATGGTGAGTCTGTTCTGTGGACATCCACATTCCTGGCACCCAGGATGCAAATGCTTTTGCCTCTTATTTTCATTGGCTGGGCAATGTCTCCATGCTGCAGCCTTTGCGATCGGTTGAAGCTGTGCGTTCACACCGCTGCTCCACCCCGGGCACAGGAGAGCTGGCATTGCTCCTCTTGCAGGCGTAGTTATGAGGGTGGCTTGGACATCTGAAGTCCCTTCTCAAGATGACCTGGTATAGGAAAGACTTGTGTTCAAAAGAGTGGGCTCCACCTTCTGATCCAGGGAAGCAGCCCTCCCAAAAAACCAAACAAACCATTCTTGGCTCTTCTTATGATGGACAGGGCAGAAGCCGGTCCACTAAAGTCCCTGGGTCCAAAAATCTGAACAACAAAAAGTCAATTATGCTCACAGAGAACAGATGTTCTCCCAGCTCCCTCTCTTCTCCAGCCCATCAGCACAACCTTAGACTTATCTGGGTTGGGGCACAGCCAGCTTGCCCTCATTCAAGCCCTGATCCTGGCAAGGCAGTAGGTAAGCCGATCATCTGCTCCAGCCAGCTCCCGCACCTACGACCTGAAATAGAAACACACATCTGAGTGTTGGCCATGCACGAGAAGGTCCCTGGGATCTGCATGGAGGGGGAAGGGGTACACCTTTGTCAGAGATCACTTCATTGCTCTCAGGCCCCAGTATGTTTTGGCCAGTGATGGCAAAAGTGCCTGGTGCCCACGGAGACAGCGCATTTTGCCCGTGGCAAGTGGAAATTGCTAACTCAGTTGGTTTGGCCCCTCAAGCTGTAGGGCCTTCTTTTAGAGAAACCTGTTGAGAAGTTGAGACCTGCCCTTCCCCACCAGAGGCTGCAACTCTAACCTGGTGTGCTGAAGTCTGAAGACTTAACAAAAAAGTCTACCAGCCACTAATCTGAGATGGAAGCTGCTTTTCCAGCAGAAGGACTGGTCCGATTTTTGTGAAATTAGGAGATGCTCTCCCTGCTCTCAGAGGCTGTGATGAAACCCTGAGATGTGTGATGAGATGGACAGGAACTCCAAGAGGCCAGGTGCTGTGCTATCCCACCAGGAGGATAAGGGTTGCAGGTCTGGTTGAATCAGGAGGTCTCTTGCTCCAGCCCAGGCACCAGCAATGGATCCTGAGCATACACAGAGAGGCAGCAGAAAGCTCTGCTTCACAGCTGGGCAAAACTCCCCCTCCCTCCTAACATAATGGTCAAGTTTTGAACCCTTCTTCTCCTGTGGTCCCACCACTCTGCCTGGAGACACCTGAGCTCTCAGCACCACCCACCAGATGTGCTGAGGAGTGACTCAGCACCCACGCTGAGGCTCACCTAAGAGCACCCAGAAGGAGTGTGGTGGTGACACATGGCCACCGATGCTTGCTGAGGATTTATAAAGGCACGTGCAACAAGAACAGCCTGTTCCTTTCTCATCTTTAACAGGGAGTGAAGGTAACCTGACCCCTGGAATCAAATCTTGATTTTCAGTAAAAATTTACTGGGCATCTTATCACTTTAACTACTTGAACCTGTCTGCAGTTTTTGTTCTGGTTCTCATACCTCAAACCTTCCCAAGAGGCTGGTTCAATCTGATAAGGCTTTGCTCACAAGAAGCTACATATTTATTTACTGAAGGGATTACAGCCAGGAGGGTTTCTGAGCAGATACAAACCCATGAAGGGTTACGCAGAGACAGCTCATGTAACAGCAAGACAGAAGGACAGGTAACATTCAGCCAGCCGCCTGCCTGGGGGGTTAGTCACCTGTCAGGGAAAACTCTTTCTTGGCCATAAAGGCCTCCATATTCTATCAAAGTCCCTGTGTGATTTGTATTTGTCTGTTACCCAGACAGGGCAGCATGTGAACAGCCTCTCCTGAGATGCAGTTATGGGGTACGATGGCTCCTTGCAGTACGTATGGGGCTCCACACCGTGAGAAACAATGGAAAATGCAAAGAAAAAAGAAAAGGGGGGGGGGGGGAACCCCAACAAACATTTGGAAAGTAAACTGTTGCCTTCATGTGCAAATGGAAAATAATTTAATTATGCAATGAAATTGCTATACAGCACTGCCAAGAGGGCAAACAACCCAGAACTTAACTAAAAGGAGAAAATTGTCAGTCTTTCAGTGCATAACCATTTTGTTCTGAACAGCAGCAATTATGGAAATGTGCAGAAGACTGCTCCACTGATGATAAATCTGCAGTATGTCAAGCAATATTTGAAGATTCATATTTAATTACTGTGACTACACAAATTAAACAGTGGAAAAAAGTTGTCAATGATGTTTTTTTTAAAGTAAGGGAAGAGATCCAGTGCCAAAAGCAACACAGTTAGCGTCGGTAGCTAAAAGAGAGCGCTTCCCTCGAGGCTAAACCTTGTGATAAAGGAGCAATGTCACTTATTACGCACTTTTGAGCATGTTTGGCAAGGTGAAGAGGTAAATAGCCAGAATGATTATCATCTGGGTTGGTAATGGTTTTCTCAGCCACGTATTTACTCTCAGCACCTTCTTTGTGTTCCGGCTTACTTGTAACTCTTGAGTCACAGTGGGTTTTTTTGCTTGGTTGGTTTTTTTTTTTCCCCCCTCCAGAAATCATTTTAAGGCAAATGACTTTAGAAAACTCATGTTCTACCAGTGGCTGAGGCAGGACAGAGCTTTTGTGAGTCTGCATGGTAAAGCAAGCACAAGCAGCCATCTACCTGCATGGCACTTGTTTGCACTGCACTCGCAGCCCGTGTCTCTAGGAGAGCAGTGGGCAACGTGTGGCTGGGCACGAGGGAGCCCGTCTGGCACAACGCATCACTGGCATGCAGGGTGTTGGGAACTGCAAGTTGATGGGGGTGTTGGGAGCTGCAGGTTGACTGGGGTGTTGGGAGCTGCGAGTTGACCAGGGTGTTGGGAGCTGCAGGTTGACTGGGGTGAACAAAACAAGGACGGCATGTGCTTTTGCTTCAGCTTGCACAACTCCGCGGCAGCCTGCACAAGGGGAAGGATGATTCCAGAAGCATCTTCTGGGACAAAATGTTACAGGGAGTGTAATCCTTTTCCTGCAGCGTGCCGCCCAGCGCTGGGGAGTGCCCTCCATCCACAGCACCCAGCAGTCACGAGCCTGAAGTCACTCGGTTGCACCACAAAACCAGCGCTTGGGTGTGAGTGCTCGTGTGTAATCACAGGTACGGATGCAGTGAGCTTACTGAAGTTTTCCCCAGCAGCCACTCTGCCCTGATGGTGCCAATTTTGGCTGCAGTCACCCCACCCTGTTGCAATGAGAGCCGTGCTCCTGTTACCCTAACGTGCCAGCCCAAGTGACATGGGCGCAAGTGTCTGTCCCCATGCTGCTGTGCGGAGGGGCTTTACATGAGGGTTTTTTGCCTGAGCTCCTCACCTGTAAAATAAGCATTTTATTTTTTTAAAGATTCCCTTTGCAAAGCACTTTCAGATGTAACACTGAAAGAGCTACGAAAGAATTGAGTAATAAATAACATTAGACACCAGGCAATGTCCCACTGTAAAATGCAGAAGAACCAGTCACCGTGCCTGAAAGCCCCATGCTGAATTGCTCTCAAGGACATAAAATTTTGCAGGAGGTATGAATGGGAGTGGTTCCTTAAGAAGATGCTCTGTGTGAAGTGGGTTGTGTGCCACGCTCCACTGCAGTTGTCATGGCAAGTATTCATATTTCCCATAGCAACACAACCAGTAAATAACTGCATAAAAAGCTGTGTTAAGTGACCAGGGCACAAGTTAATTCTCTCATCGGCATCCTTAACTTGAGCACTCTTCTGTTGATGAAACACTCCACTGAAAAGCAAGCTTTTCCTTCGGTTTGTGACATGTTTCCTCTTCATAGTTTCATTATGATTCACCCACTGGTTGCTACGCTAGTGACACTATCTGTGCCACGTATGTACTACTGCATGGTGTCTGAATTAACTGAAGGAGATGATGACAGGGCAGCAAACCCGCAGCGAGTGCTGTTTTTGTAGCACTTTGTGCAAGTGCTGTCTAATGCAGGTTAACCGAAGTTCTGCAAGTGAAAGGACCGAAGCTCTACAGGAAACAATGCACTTTTTAAAAGTTTATTTTTGGAGTCTCTCTCTCTCTCTTGTTTTTCCTCGGTTGAAATGACTTCTTGTTCTGCAAACTAGCACCACCAGCAGTGTTAAGGATAGGCAGATGTATTAAATGGACAAGGGGAGAAGGAAAACTGGGGGGAACTAGGGGATGTCGCTCTAGCAGCAATGATACTCCAAATCAGGACAGGATCTCACTTTGATCAAAAGAAATCTCTGGTAAGCCGGCGTTTTCCTAAACAGTGGTTCTCTGAGGATCCCTGGTCTCTGCTCTGCAGAACCGTGCTGTTTGTGTACTCTGCTGAATGCAAAACTGGGTTCAAAGGTGGTTGGTGTCCATGAGGGACACCGCAACTTGACAGAAATCAGTTAGTGCAAAACAACCAGGAGCTGTTTGTCAGAAACAAAATGCCTCATGCTCATCTGTGTGCCCTCAAACGTGCTGGGCAGGCACTGCTTTGCCACAGCAGGTGGGTGCTTCCCTGGAGAAAGAAGGCACAGGAGGGTTCTTGACATGGAGAAGACCAGCAGGTCCTCTGTTGCTAAGAAAGTCAGGGATGCAATGGAGGGTCTTGGGGTCAGGATGAGAGGGGTGGCAGTTCTTAACTGCCCACATGGTCCCCACCACGTTGGGGCCAAGAAAAGAGACAAGCTGCCCAAAGGAAAAAAAGAATCCAATCCATTTCCCACAGGTCTTGCTTCTCCTAAACGTGTCCGGAATTTCACGCTGAGCATACTCATGACACTGCTCCTCTCTCTGGTCCCAGCCCCTCATTCACAAGCCATGACCAAAACTGATCTTGATCTCCCTGTTTATGTGAGGAAATTCCAACTGTGCTGCGTATGCAGACCCGTGTGCACACACACAGCCAGTCACAGCTGTGTAATAGTGATTTCACCGCGGCAGTCGGGGGGTTGTTTCCATTTATTAGGACTGACTTCTCGCAACGCTGCTCGTAGGCAAAATCTCTCCTGTAATGCTAGTTTCTCGCATTCATAGTTCATTGATGGTGTTCAGCACCTCCCTTGTGCCCAGAAAAACCATGTGCATTTCTGTGAATAGAGAGCGCAGAACCATCCCACGCAGATCTGGATATTTTTTGACACGTTTCAGTATCATTCAGCGGTAAAACACAGTGACAAAGTCTTGTAGACTTGTGTTTTAACTTGCTTTTGTTTAGGCATGAGCACAGTAGCACAGCATCAGCAGCACGTGATGCTTTTGGTCCATCCTGTTCCCAGGGTAAAATCTGTGTTGAGTATCAAGCCTCTTGTTCTATGCATTCATTAAATTGTTCTGAAGGTTTCTGTGGGTTTTTAGGAAGGTAGAAGGAAAACAGTGGAAGTTACCCAAGAACCCTGTTGACTTTGGTGCACTTGGGATCGAGGACACGTTTTCTTTGCTGTGCATGCTAAAACACCATTAAGGGGGGAAGTTTGGAGAGCCATGCTCCAGCTCCTGTTCTTTTTAGCTGTCAGTGGTCCCTTGAGACAGTGATGATGCTCAACTCTTCTAAAGAACCACCAGCACAGCCGCCGCTTGACACCTATAATCTGTCTGACTGTCAAACTATGCCTGGTCTTTCCTTGGTGGTTAAGTACATGCAACTGTTTGTGGTGAGCGAGTTTGCTTGGTATCAGATATGTACACAGATAAAGATGCATTGTTTTTTCAGTCTTTGCCAATCAGGGTGTGGTGGAAGGAACGTCAACCCCGTGGTGTTCTAAATGCAGACACCCTGTCTGCTTTCTACTGGGTCTTTCCATAGTGTCATCAATGGTCTGGATTTTACTGTCTTCTTGTACAAGCTGCAGAGCTGGGAAAGGACCACGCTGGACACTTTGCCTGGGTGAGGAAGACTTGACTTTGCTTACAGAGTAAAATCAGGCAATGGTTTCTCTCAGCACCCTGCAGCATGTGGTTTTGCAGAGGGAGGTCTCTCCATCAGCAGGGCTGTGTGGGTGCAAGCGGGGCCACAGGAACCACAGTGCTTTGTGTCTGCAGGTCACCGCTAGCCTAATGCCACTTTCTGTCCCAGATTCCCAGTTCCTGAAGGGGATTAGGATGTAGTTGGGAGCCCTCTGGCTGCAGACCTATCCGGGCAGAGCGGAGGAGGGGATTGACAGACGGGAAGGTACAGCTGGAGGCAGCTCCTGGCCCAGCACAGCCTGCTTAGGTCCTCCTAACATGTTCTCTCTGTCACCCACACGTGTGACTAGGGTGACCACCAGGTCAGACCCTGGTTTGTAGTAGGAAGATCAGGTGACAAGGACAGCTTTCTTCTTTGCCATGTTTGGGCAGGGGCACATTGCTTCTCATCTTAGAGTCACACCTTGGTGCTCCAAACCAGGATGTTGAAAACTCGGTCAGAAGACACCGTTACCACCGCATTTGCTCTGGCAGAGGGCAGAAGTGCAGCTGTTCAGTGCAAGGAAGAGCCACCCTGAAGAATCCTCAACTGCTGTGGATGGGATTAAGTAACTAAGAGAGGGCAAGTGCCAGAGAGAAGCGCTGAAGTGTTACCACCTGGCATGAATTGCCCATCCTTTCACTGTGCTTCACCCATGGGTGATACTAGAGCCACTGACATTGCCTGGCGGTCCCTCTGCCTATTTGTCCTCTGGCTGCTGAATTCAGGGAGATTTGGCTCTTTAACATAACTATTATTGAGTGTCTATTCTGTGTCTCTGTTCACAAGGCGCCTCAGCAGCTGATTATACTAATCAGAGGTGATTATTGCCCTTATTAACCCATATTTAAATGCATCAGCCTGAATTTGTCTTCAGCACTTGCTCCAGAACCCAGCATCAAAGACAACTAATTAATCGGTACAGTGTTCTATGGGATCAGGCTAAAACGAAGACGAAGAGCTTTAGACTCAGTGTATGCTCTCATGGAAGGATGCAGGAAGAAAGTGGTGGCCATGTTCTTGTCTGTGCAAGTTTTTTGTCCCATTCCTTCAAGTTAGGCAGAATAACAGATCACAAGAGTACTTGTCAGAGAATAATCCACTGCAGTGAACACTTTTTCCTTCATAGAAAAAATTAATTCTTGCTGAAAGTATGATCAGACACATAAAAAATATTCTTTTATTCCTTTTCTCTGACTTGGGCACCTTTCAGCTTTTCAAATAAATATGTTTAACTGGCCGTGCTATTTATTACTCCAGCACAAGGAAATACAGGGCCTTAGATACACACAAAATTTGGATGCTGCTCTTGCCTCCATAAGAACCATTCTTAAACATTTTCTACAAAATGAGATGCTGGATGATGGAAATGAAAATGTTCCAATTGGTTCTCCAATTGGAGAGCTTCAATTGGAGCTTAGGTGGAATTTTATCCTAAATAGTGATTAACTCATTTCTATCCCTAATCCTTTTAAGCAGATGCATAAAGATTCAACGTGCCATCTGAAGATGCTGGGTAGGATGACAAGTAGCTCCTTCCAGCTCATAAGGATGTAAGACTTTATGCTAAGGGGGGAAATCCTGTTCACACTGGAGTAAATGTGGTTTTGTTCCTCCGCCTTTAATGGAGTTTCCGTTCCTTTTTCTGAACTCAAGTGAGAATGGGATTTTACCCATCTTCTCACATGATTCTGGCGCAAACCTGAATTTTCTTTTTGAGTCTTTTTAAAGGGGAAAAGTGAAGGTGAAACTACATAAGCCCAGGCAGCAGATGAATCTGTAGAAGGGGAAGGACTCTCATAACTGTAGGGTGTTGCTTGGAGCAGAGATGTGAGCTCTAAGCACACAGTCCCTGCAGTGCTGCAGCAAGGTCAGCATGCTCCAGGGGCTGGAGCAGGCACTGTCCCGGAGCCTGACTGCTGTTTTTACAGCTGGCAGAGTTGTGCCAGGGCAAAAGGCACTTCCTTCTCCTGGCTGCAAGCAGGGGAGTGTTTGGGATGAGGAGAAGGTCATAATACCACAGAAAGGAAAACGCGCTGCCATTCCCAGGAGTTTTCAGTGAAACCTTAGAACTCATAAGCGTAAGGACAGATAAGGAATCGCAGGGACAAAGTTTCACACAGGCACCCTCTTGGGCAATGTATTTTTATGCTGCAAGTAAATGGGTCTAAAATACTCCAGAAAGTTCAACTATAATCTTTACACTAGAACCAATAATTATTTATTCATCTCCCAACTTTGATTTCATTAAATAACCAACACCATAATTCAGAGGTGAGAATTTAATCCACTGAAAATTCTGTCCTCAGAGAAGATCAAAGTGAGTCCTGTGGTGTTAAGCACACACCGACAGCACTTGATCCAGCAAAAAAGAAATCCAGCGTGTGTTTCAGCCAGCCTGTCCCTTCTTACTGGTGTCTGTGGGCAAACCTAAACCTCTGCCTCAATGTTTTCAGCGCCAGGATCAAGGACCCGTGTGGGATCTCCATGCTGGGAGAGCAGAGGGCTGAAAAGGTGGCGAGCAAACGCCAGCAGGCTGCGATGGCGATGCTGGCTTGTTCCTCTGTATCTACTCAGCCAACAGGAAAAGGTTGAAACTCTCTTGGGTGTTATAAATACACAAGATAAGTGCGTACGCTGGAACACAAAGGTGAAACGGCCCTGTTTATCAGCCACAATTAAAATGAATGGAGGATGATGAATAAAGAGGCAGTTTAAAATCTTTACATGACACAGTGTCAAGGCAACAGTGTTGTGCAATAGCACTGGCACAATGAACTCCGTGTCCCTGCCTCGGGCAGCGCCGGGAACCAGGCTCCTGCCAGCCTCGCCCGCAGGCTCCCATGGCGGATGCTGGGTGGGTTCCATCGCTTCAGCTCTCTGCTTGCCGCCGCATCCCAGGCTCACAGCAAAACCTTCACAAAACCAGCCTCTTCAGATCAAGGCAAGGGTATTTATTCCACTTTGTCATCTCTATCTCTCTTTCCTTTTGGTTTGTGTTATGCCGAGCTTCACAGTTACTGCTGTGTGAAAAGCGAGAACATCATGTTGAATTGCTGGGCACACTCCTGAGATGAGACTGAGGTGCCCGATCCTGTATCGGAGCTGGTTCTCGACTTAGCACTGTGTAACACAAACATTTCCTGGCTATGGAGTTTTTGCAGCATGTAATTTAAAGGATAGTTCGAACAACGTTTTGCTCTGGATGAAAGATTGGACATGGCAGTGTGATCTTGCAAAATACAGCCCAAGTTACCCCTCTGTTTCGTTGTTTAGTTATGTTTCTCTTTAATGGTGCCTGCCAGGCTGCAAGGTTCTCCCTGGGTGAGGGCAGCAGGGACAGGCTGTCTTATTTTCTTATATATGTGTATAACTCTCTCTCTCTATATATATATATATATACTCTTTGCTGTTCTTATTTTCTGGCCCAAACCAGTTCTCTCGTGGTTTTATTGCTGCTGGCATGTCTTTGCAACACAGCATTGTTAAAAACTAATAACATAAACAAATCTGAGGCTGTGCCAACCATTGCAGAGTATGGCCAGAGCTGCCCAATGCCACAGCTTGCCGAGCAATGTGTGAATTCTGTCGTGTCAGAAATGTCTGTTTCCCTGGTCTTTTTTAACTTTTGGAAGGGTCTTAGTGGAGAGTGTGTTCTTCTAAATGAGTTAATTAAAGCCATCAATGTGAAAACTCTTTCAGCATTGCTGAAAGCAGCCCAGCCTGCTGTCTTTACCTGCCAGGGACTGTAGGGGAATTGGTTGAAACACTTCAAATAAAACATGATTTCTGGTCAGAACATCATGCTATTGCAGTGAAGCGGGATTTAGGAGCATTTTGCTTCATTAGGAGAGTGTGGGTGCTGTTTGCTGGGACTGCTGAGTGGCCATGGAAGTGTCTGAGGTGTGGTGACTCTGGCACTTGCCAGCACAGCCCCGGGCAGTGGCTGTGGCACTCGGTGCCTCCAAGGGAAACCTGCCCCAGCCCCTCTGGGGCCACATCCTGCTCCCCACAGCATCCATCCATCCGCAGGTGCTTAACCTTATGTGCGGAGACTGCGATACTCTCCTTATTCCTGATCTAATTCTCCCAAGGGGCACCTGCATGCCCACGTCCATGGGCAATGGCGTCCTCTCTGTGACTGTCACTCAGGTGATGCAGAGTGCACTGCACAGACACACCTTAGCTAAAAAAAGGAGAGCAACACTACATTTGGTACCTCTTTGCACCTTGCCTGAAAGAGGGTGAGAAGGATTTTTCCCCCCAGGAACGAGGCTTGCTGTGTTTTGTGGGTGAGGCTGTGCCTCTCAAAAACCCGCTCTGAGTGGGAAAATGAGATTTGCCACTTGTGGCACCACCACACCATTTGCTGTGCCTCTAGTAGGAAAGAAAATCAGATGTATTAACTGCATGCAGAGGTGTCCCTTCTCTGGTTTTCATCAATAACAGCTGATGTTCCTCTGGATTATTGCTGTAACAACGTCACTTCCCTTTCCTCGGTGGCATCAGGTTTATATTAAAAACCTCATAGCAAAGCCTTTTTCGTCCACTGTCCCCTTTTTGGTTCTGATTTCACCCCTCCATGCTGTGCTTTGGGGCGCTGACATGTGCTGGGGATGGGGCCATGCTGTTAGGCTGCCCACCCGCTCCCTTCCTCCTGCAGAGAGAGGGCTGGGAGAGGAACAGGAATTGTGGTTGTGCAAAAAAAGCCAGGGGTCGGGTATGCCAGCTGTGGGAAGGGGCTACTGGGCAGGGATGTGAGCTCCCAGAAGGAGCAGATCCCCTGGCATTGCACTAGTTGAGGTGCAGATTTCTGCGAGGCATCAAAGGTGTGGGGGGTTGAGGGAACCCAAAACAACCAAAAAAACCCCAACAAACCAAAGAATACCAACAAGTTAGTTAATTGTGGTGGGTAAGAGACAGCACTGTCAGTTTTTGTGGGGGAATACATGATAGAGCTTCTTGCAGCACCTGAGTGATGCCCCCAGCCCCACGTTTCCCCAGGTCACCCCAATGCGGGGGGGCACAAACCAGACTTTCCCAACCGCAGCGCCCCAGCGAGCGTCGGTCCCCTCCCGGTAGTACCGGGAGAGGAGAGCGGAGGATGCTATAGCCCAGGGTTGGTGCCACAGCTTTTGGTATCTCCTGCTCCCAGAAACAGGAGGAGCGCAAATCACATCCCCGGCGAGCAGCATTACCTAATGGAGCAAGCGGGAAGCAGCCCCACCTCCCGCTTCTCCGGAGCTGCTGCGGCAGGGCCGGCGGGACCCGCTGCCCCTCGCCCGGAGCTGGGCACGGTTGCGGGACGGGGAGGGAAGGCGCAACCCGCTGTCCCGGGAGCGGCGGGAGAACGATCACGGGAGAGAAAGGGAATTAAAAAAAAACAAAACCAAGTGGTACGAGGAAGGAAGCAGCGAATGTTCGCTCGGTGACTCACGGCGCGGGATGACTAACCCCGCCAGAGCACGGCTCGGGTCGCGTCGGGCGCCGAGCCGGTGCCGGGCGCATCGCGGGGAGAGCAGGGGCGGCGTGTGGCCCGGCCCGAGCGAGGGGCAGCGGGCGCGCCGTGCCCCCCCTTCCTGCAGAGCGCCCGGCGGGAGCCGGTGAGCGGAGGAACGGCCGGTCCCGGCCGGGCTCCCGCGGGCGAGTTCGGCTCCGCGCCCCGGTGCCGCACGGCGCTGACCTACTTTCCGCCGGCTCCTCCCGCCGGACGGCACCGCCGCTCCCCGAGCGACCTGCCCCGCCTGGCCCTGCCCTGCCCTGCCCTGCCCCGGCCCGGCCCGGCCCGGTCTCCGGGCGCCGTGCCCGCTCTGCGCGCCTTCTGCGCCCGCTCTGCGCCTTCGTCCCCGCGCAGCGCGCGCCCCGGCGGCACGCGGGGGAGGCGGGAGCGGTGAAGGCGGGAGCGGTGAAGGCGGGGGGGGGAGCGCGCGACGCGGGCGGGCTCGCGCTCGGCGGGTTGCCGCCGGCCCGCGGCTGCCGGTGGCGGCGGGGAGGGGGAGGAGCGCGCCTGTGCAGTGCCGGGAGGACGGGCTCAGCCCGCCGCCGCGTTACACAACCGGCCGCCGCAATAGGCGAGTTCCGCAAGTCCCGCCGCAGCTCGCCGGCAGCCCGCACCCGCCCGGCGCTCGCCCGCCCTGCCCCTTGCCCTGCCCGCGCTCATGCCATGTCTCCTCCGGACAGCGGGACCCCGGGGCGGGCGGTAACCCCTGGCGCCGGGGGGGCACCGCGCCGGGGCCGGGCATGGCACTGAGAGCGGCTCCGAGACACGCATTCGACTAGACGGTAGGTATGTCCCTGCGGCGGGGCCGCGGACCCTGGCGGGGTGTGGGGGTGCGGGAGGAGGGGTCCCTTCACTCGCGGGGAGCGGCAGGGCGGGCGGCGGCGTGCCCCGGGAAGCGCACCCGGCGCTGCGCCCTGCCCTTATCCGACGCCTCCCGGACGGTCCCGATTAAGTTTTGGAGCGGAAAATTTACAGCCGCAACTTGATTTCGTCCGGTTTCCCCACCAAACAGGGAAATTAAACCCACCCTCCGCCCCCGTGTAGCGGCGGGACGGGCACGGGGCTGCCCGGGGAGGGGTCTGTCGGTGCAAGGGGGAGGCGGGGAGAGGGCTCCGGGGTCCGCAGCTCCCCGGCGGGGCTGCCTGAGAGGGAGGTATCCTGACCGCACCGGCTTCTCCCCGCCCCGTCCCGCAGGTGCCCGCGGCCCCAGGTGACAGCCCGGCTCGGCAGCAGCCGCGGGGCTGAGCACGGCGGAGGGAGAGCTGCGGGGCGCTTGGGTGGGAGGAACCCCATTTTCTGGAGGTGAAGAAGGGCCTGAGCGCGGTTTGCTCGCTGCGTCTGTGAAGTTGTGTCATCCTGGGGATACGTCGGGCTGAAAACGCGGTGGGGAAAATCCTCCGAACTGAATCTGGTGCCCAAAGACAGCACCTGAAATCCAGGTCGGAAAGTTACTCCTCCCACCGGGGTTACTGTGCCGTTTGGCTTTACAGGCTGTTCGTAAGCGGGGAGGGATGAGAGCTTTGAAAATCCCTCGTGCGTTTTGGCTGCGGGTGTGTGAATGATAACTCCAAGCTTTGGTCCTTAATGGCAGAAGCTGCGAACTGATTGCTCTGGGTAGCTGGCCCGGGAAGCACGCATCAAAGCTGAGCCCTGCGTGATTCACAGATGAGGTGTCATACGCACTTTAGAGAGCGCTTGTCCTTTGGAAAACGCCACAGTCCCGAAAGACAGGAGGTCCCTGCGCAGCCCGCGCAGCAGGTCCCTCCTGAGTGGATTTTGGACAAGTCCAGCACGGCAGTCCCTTTTTGGGGGGCAGAATCGGCACCTAAGCGCCAGTTAGTCCCTGAATGAAGTTGCCTTCATCGGCAGGGGAGTAGCCCTGGAGATGATGATGTACCTGAAATCAAAGCTGTTAAAATGTCCCACGCTCTGCCCGCTGCGAGAGTGCAGTATAGCCTGGAGAGGCAGGCTTATTTATTAGCCTCAGTTTATTTTGTCATGTCCAGCAAAAGCAGCGGTGCTGAGGCGAGATGTTTTGGTGCATAGATGGGAGAATGTCGGGAGTCACTTCATCTTTAGGCAGAATGATGGTGTTTCCCTGTCCCTGTTTTGCTGGATGGCTGCTCGCTAATCCCTAGCTCTGGGAATGGGAATTTGCTTTAAAGAGGCAGCTCTTCGTGGTTTTGATGCGTAGGCTTTGCGATCCTCGTAGGTGCTATGCAGCGGGTAATTTCAGGAGTACGCAGTGAGAACCCCTCGTACTGAACATCCTACAGCAAGTGCTGGTTTGGTAGGGAATTTGTGCATCCACGTTGCTTTCATAAATTTCCTTGGCTACTGTGCCTCACCATACCTGTCCCCTCTGAAAAATACACTTGTGCTTTTGGTTTTCTAGAAACTGTATTTTAAAAGAAGGGATTAAGTTTCCTGCAGCCTGCTAATCGGAGTAAAGCAGTGTGTGCCAGCCGTGTGTCGCGGAGGAACAGAGCACCCTGTGCACTGATGCGCTGTAACGACGGCACTCGGGGCTCTGTGGCTGCTGAAGTTCTGGCAAACGCAGCCGGCACTGATGGGGAGCGGGTGCTCAGGAGCTGAGCTGGAGGTGGAAGTTTGTGTGGAAGGGAGGCATTCGTGTCTCCTGGGCTAAGCGTATTTACTACAGGATCTTAAGAATTTTTCTGGAAAATGTAAGAGGAAAAATGCAAACAACTTTAGGAGTGGTTGCTCACTGCTCATTTGTTCTGGTCGTTCAGAGCTGTGGATTAGAGTTATTTGATTTAGAGGAGAAAGTAAAATTGGTTGGAATTTTTTTTTTTTTTTATAAACTACGAGCTTCGTTGAAGTCTGGCAGTAAGGTATGGGATGGCTCCTGGTTTTTAGCCACTCCGACTATGTCTGTAACAAATGATTTCACTGGTTTAAGACACACATTAAGTACTCAAAAATAGCTCAGGGTTAAAGATTAAAATTAGCAAATGAGTAGTTCATAATTGAAGTCTCATGGTGTTGGAAGCAACATTGCATTTCAGAGATACTGGTGATGAATCCAACTTCTGCTCATTAGTAGTATCAAAAAATTGGTAGGATGATTTTACAGTTTGGAGCTGGGGCTTGTCTGCGCACAGAAGTTGTATTGTTTTGCCCTAAATTACGCAAGATTCACATGTAATGATAGAAAAGGTTTTGAGGCCAACATAGCTCATTACTTCAAGACTGGGGGAATAAGCTATGTACCTATACCAGAAGAACTGAATCCAGTACTCAAACAGTTATGGATTCTAGTGGAATCCATTTCACAAAAATACACTTTAACAAAAACAGTAAAACCTATAAAACCCCAAAATACTATGAGCTGGTCTTGGCCAGTATTTTAAAAAAGATCCATCTCTGGATTGATTCAGTTTCAAATTTCCATTAAGGAAGGCAGGCAGGTATGAAACCTGTGTTTGTTATGGCTGGGATGATACCCTTCCTTCACACGAATCTTTGTTCACCTAAGGTCATGCTCTGCTTGATGTGCTCTATGCTGTTGTAGCAGGCTCTCTGCACACATTGGCACAGCCACAGACGGTGGAGCTCGCCTGGCTGCAGCTCTGCCATGCCTGTCCTGTGCTGTTGCCCAGGCTGAGGCCATTTAGGATCATAGGTTCATCAAATGGTTTGGTTTGGAAGGGACCTTGAGGATCCCCTGGTTCCCCTGCCATGGTCAGGGACTTCCCTCACTAGCCCAGGGTGCCCAAAGTCCCATCCAGCCTGGCCTTGAACACTGCCAGGGATCCAGGGGCAGCCACAGGTTCTCTGGGCACCCTGTGCCAGGGCCTCACAGCCCTCACAGGGAAGGATTTCTTCCTGGTATCTAATCTAAATATCCCTTCCTTCAACTTGAGGCCATTGCCCCTTGTCCTTTCACTCCCTAGCATGTAACCAGTCCAGTTCCAGCTTTCCTGGAGTCCCTTCAGGTACTGGAAGGCTGCTGTAAGGTCTCCCTGGAGCCTTCTCTTCTTCAGCTAACTCTCTCAATCCATCTCCATCTGAGGGGAGCTCCAGCCCTCTGATCTCCATCACTGGCCCTAATTTCTCTTTTTTCCTTCTTTCTCTGCTACTTTTGCTGCACACAGGACCGTGTAGCACAGTGTGACTTCCCACCCTGTGCCCTATATGCCCAACAAACAAACAGTGCCCCTGTGCAGCAGCCCTGCAAAAGCCTGTTTATTTTTACTCCGGTCTCGCTTGAGCCCCGGTTTTATGGGGAGTGGAGGGGTTGGTGAGGCCTCGGCCTGCGCTGAGTGCACAGCCGGCCTGGCTGGCTGCGCATCCGCTTGGCCTCAGAAGCGCCAGATTCAGTCAAACCTCAGAGGTGTGTACAATTAATGAGAGACTTTGACCTACTTCATATTCCATTATTGGCTTTGCCCTTGTCTACACGGGGAGATTACACCAATTTAGTTTAAGTCTGTTTTTAAAGTGATTTGATTAACCTGATGTGACCTCACATAAAGACATTCTTATTTTGGCTCAAATGAACTTATTTGGGTTCAACCAAAACCTGCACTTAGTCAATTTACACAGAACTGAAATTATCCGTGCCTAAACTGAAAGGAGAAGTGATGTGTCTAAATAATGACACAACTTTCTCATGAAAGCAGAACCTTCTGTAGAATCTGGAACAGAGTGTAATTACTAACAAATCTGCAGGAGACCAAAAGCTATCCATAGAAAAGTGGTTTTAAAAAACCCCAACAAACCAACAGCAAAGAAAACAAGCAAAACTTAAATATCTTACTGAGAGAAATGAAGAAGTCCCAGTAATCTCAGTCCTGGAATACTGGAAGTGTCGGCACAAGACTTGCATGGCTTGCAGTGAGGCTCTCCTGTGGCTCCTCAGCTGCAGAAGAGGGGAAGCATTTGTGCCGTGTACACAGAGTCCTTATACAGTCAAAAAATAAAAAAAGCGATGCAGGGAACTCCAGGCCTGCTGGTTTGAATGCAGTGGTATGTGTGTATTATCAGAAAGAATAATTATACAGGGAAATAATGAGGAAGCAGGCTAAATTGCAAGAAGATTTTATCAAAGAGGGATTGTGCTAGACTAATCTAGCATTTTAATTTTTTTTTTATAACAGATTATTTAGGTGGGGTAAGGCAGGAATGTAATTTATCTAAAGCAAAACATTCGACACTGTACCCCATGGGATATGATTGCTTAAAATGAAGGTGGCGGTTCAATGCAGGAACTGCAGGATGGAAAAGGAGCTGGCTAAGGAAAAAATACAACAGTTGGATGCAACTGAAGCCATCTGAATGGAGAGAGGTGTTAAAAGAAAGTCCGTGGTGTGGGGAGAGTTTGGTGCTGTTGCTCCCTTGGGACCAGGCTTGTGCCTGTTGATTGGAGCGGCTCTGACCTGTGGGCAGGGTCTGGGTGTGTGCCCGGGAGCTCTGCAGATGGCACAATGTTGGGAGGTACTGTCAATACAGAGGAGGATCAGATTATCATATGAAAGGAATTTAGACAACTTTGTTGATTGGAGTGATAGAAATAAAATTATATTTGATAGTGTTGAGTGCTAAATCATGAAAAGTTTTAAGCATGGAGACCAGTAGCAAGAATTTCCAGTGTGGAGCTTGTCAGCTGTCAGTGACAGAGGAAGAGATGTGGATGTGCTGGCAGGTCAGGAGATAGCCATGAGCAAGTAGTGAGGTACAGCAGTGAAGGGGACGAATGGCATCCTTGTGTATGGATGGAAAATCCTAAGAGAGTTTCAGAGAACCATGGTGTTACCATCGTATCAATCATCGGACAGAGAGGGGTGGTCCAAGACCTTTCTATTGCTCATGGAGTAGCACACTGGGATTTCATGTACCTACAGACACCCCAGACAAGAAAATGTTAAATTACAACAGTGGGAGGGCTAGAGATGTGGTTCCACAAATGGACTGTGTGTTGTATGAAGTGAGGTTACAGACCATAGCTTGTTTAGCTCTGGCTGGTTGGACAATTGAAGGCACACATTACAGTAGGGATTTTTACAGGCAGTTGGGGCTGAATAGCAAGCAGGCAGAAAAATCAAATGAAAAGATAACATTCACACAAGATCAAGTTGTCTGAGTTGGTCATGAATAAATTTGGATGGGAAATTAGAAGAAAGCTTCTAGCTACCTAAGCACTGAAGTTGTGTAATAGTCTTTCAATTAGGGTAGTTTTGAGATAGATCTTGATAATCTTATGAAAGAGATTATACAATTAAGTTAGAGAGTTCCTGGAGATAGGAAATTGAGTTTGCACAGTGAGTCCTTTGGTCTCCAGTGTAGTCGTATGTTTAATGTTAGGTTGAAGGGACCTGGTTTTGTTTGCACAGTTAACCCCATGCATAAAAGCGGCTGCTGTTCCCTCAGGAGCCAAGGCAAGAATGAATTTTCCCTGTTGCTGCAGATTTGAATCTTCTCCCCGCTTCAGTATTTGCCTTCCAGTCCAGCACTAGGCAGTGAAGATGTGCAGTGCAGAGACTCCTTGTAGCATTAGATGGATGCTTTTCTCTGGAGTGCTTCCTGGTTTAACCTGTTCATCAGATTTTGCGCCAAAGAGGTCCAAAATTTTCCTTCCAGTGTTACCAGTAACCAGGTTGAAGAGATGTTGTGAAGCAGCCATTAATAGCATTCTTTCCTAAGCCTGGAGTGTTGGGGTTGGTGGCCTCACGGTTCCCTTTTTGCCTGATGCTCTTCAAACAAGTTGCAAAGCTTGACTTAATTAAGTTGCAGAGCTCCATCAGCTCTGCTCTGGTGCTGATTGGAGCAAGATTCTGTCAATTATGCAGGATAACCTCTAGAATAAAGAAGTGATTGCTGACAATTAGTGATGGATTTGTAATTTTTAAAATATGGTTTTATTATAGGTGAGTTGAGTGTATAATGTGCATCTTACTGCAAGAAAGGGAGAAGGAAAGAAAAAACCCACAGAAAGCAAGCAGGCAAGCAAGAAAGAAAACAGCCTGACTTAGCCCGAAGCGGAGATCACATACCTGATAAGCTGCCTGCAAAGAGGAATTGAAATATGGAAAAATGACAGTGTGGATGAGGATAATATTGAGATGGTGGAAGAGGAAGTGTGTTAACCAAACTCCACGGAGCTGTTGAAATGCATTGAATCATCTGACTGTGGCTTGTGTTCTTAGACAAACACAATTGTATAATTGATTAATTTGTCAACGTTTCTTTAGTGCATAACACTATGGTAACCAGGAGGCTGGCTGAGCGCTGCCACAGAGAGCACTGCACAGTGTGGCTTTCCTCGCTGGGGAGGGAGGGAGGGAGGCAGCAAGACTTTGGGGCTCTAATTTTGAAGGACAGGGACACACAGACACACAGAGGAGTTGGAAATGGCTGGTGGTGGTGGGAGATGACCGTAGGATGGTTTGCTCGTGATGTACGTCTTCTGGGTGTGACTGAAGAGGTGACACTGCTAACAGCTGCCTTGAACACTAGTGCTTTGTGCCTTCTGTGGAGCAGGTGGACTGGGGACAGCTATCCCATCCTCCTGACAGGTCCCTGATGCCAGGGCAATAGGCAAGGAGAGCAAAGGGCTTGGTCTTCCTGCACCTCTGCTCTCCGAGGCATGGAGGGCTATGCCACCCTGCCTGTCACCCTCCATCAGTTTCTGGGACCTCAGTCCTCCAGTGCTGCTTCTCAGGGACCTGTGGATGAGAGAGAGAGGTGTAGGGTTTTGTACTGTGTACCTGGGCCGGGCTGGTAGCTGTGTGGTACCTGCAGTTGCCACCTGAGCTGCTCTCCATGCCCTGGCTCTGAGCAGGGATATAGGCAAGCCACTGTCCCCAAAGGCCATCACAGCTCAGCAGACACTGACGCTGGGCCTCTGTCTCTCCATGATTAGCGTCCCCTTACCTATATATAGGTGATCTATAAGGCATTGTTAAGTGCTTTGTTGAATGCCAGCTGTAGGTGGATTGATTAATTGATTGACTAATAGATAAATGGAAAGATATCTGTAGGTGTGTTTATTCTTGTTTACAAACTGCCCAAGCTTAGGCAAGCTTTTCGGGGATGTGGCAATGGCAGGAATCATATCCATAAAAATGCTAATCTCCTCTCTTGCTTCATCTGCTCAGCCCACAAACACATGCATACACACATGCTTAAAAGAAATTAATAAGGTTTGTTTGTTCTCTTCTGGGCTCAGCCTACTTTAATCTTGTTTTAACTCACAGCACAGTGTGGCGCGTTGTGTAAAGTTTTGACCATAAGCAATGTCCTAAGTAAACCTTTTATTTCTTTTTGAGAAATAAACAAGCAATAGATGAGTTGATAATAGTTCCCATTGCCATTAATTATTTTGCACAAATGTGGCAGCATTATAGGAAGACTTTCAAGCAAATGCAGAGGCTTTATCTGAAGGGCATGAGATGCACCCCTGGCCCCAGTGAAGGCAAAGGTTGAACTTCCATCAACTTCTGTGCAGTGAGGACTTCTCAGAGTATCAGCTGAGGAGGAAAATGAATGTCCCTGGGAGTCAGCCCTTGGGTTTGGGCTGTTTAAGGCTCAACTGCACAACCTGCGAATATGTTTTTCTGTCTAGAGGAGGATGCTGTGTGCTCGGTCCACTGTTGGCTTGTCCCAGCAAACGCAGCAATTAGGCTGTAATAGCTGGGGAGGGTTACACCCCTTGCTGAGGAAGTTTGGCCATAAACCTGTTTGTCCTGTCTCCGAGTGCAATGCACACTGGCACCATTCACAGTGTATTAAAAAAATATTAAAATCCCTCTGAAGAAACTGTTTCCAATCAAATTTTATTAAGCCATGTATTGAGTGTGTGTGTGTGTTAAGTGAGTCATGTGTGGCAAAGAGGCAGGACTTTGGTTGGCTCCGTTACCAACGTATATATTAAGGATGAATATCAACAGTTTGCTTTTTCTCTCAAATAGAATAATTGGGGTGGCTTTGTGTCGGGGCAGGCGTTTAATGGAAGGGGCGCAGTAGGAAGTATTAATTAAAGAAACTCTTTGTGCTAATCTTAACACCTGCGTTTTCTGTTTAATCTTGCTCATTGTGGAGGGCAGAACCTTGTCATTAGTGGAGACAATGTGTCAACACAGAAAAAGTGAGTTGCTTTATTTTCCTTCCATGGTAAGCTCTGGGGTTAGCCTCCCACATGGCAATAGTGATGCAGGGCTGTGTAACTGCCCAGGGAACACACAGTGGCTCTTGGGTGCCAGTCCTGGGACAGCCAATTCTCATCACTCATGGACCTCTGTGAAAGATAAATCACTTCATATCTGGGGCATCTGCACCTCTCTTGGGACTGGGCTCTTCAACTGTGAGACCTCCTGATATCTGTGTCTCTCCAGGCCTGGAGCAGAAGTCTGTTATTTGGGGAAGATCGCACACCTCAGAACCCTGGCTGAAAATTTTGTTATGTGGGAAAATTGTCTACAACTCCATTTTTCTACTTCATGGAAATAATTCAGAGTTTGGTAGGAGAGGGTCCCAGAAGAAGGTTGTTAGTGTAGGGGAGCCTATGTCGTTCTCCAGTGGTGCTGATATGGCTGTCTGGAAATGGCAAAGATTCATTGCCTAAAATGGGAGAAGAATAAATGTGATTAAGTAAAATTGCCACTAAACTTCTTGGAAACAAGAAATGTCTTATCCAGGGCACACATTCCAAACCTGGAGCTGAATTCCTTGTGTTGGGTATAGAAAGGCATAGTTAGAAAGGGAACCAGTAGAACTATCACAATCGAGTGTTGGGCTGGACTGGTTGTCAGCAGTAGGCTGTTGTGACTAGAGCAGAATCTGTTTTCATTTGAGGGATGGAAAAAAGACTAAGGCAAAGAAGACCAACTTCTGTGTTTTGATTTTGGTTTTTTGATGGAAAGCATATGAATATTAACAAGTGATCCAGCTGGAATAGTATCTTTCTTAAAAATTATCCTTAGAGATAGTGTATTATATTAACATGAATTTGATTGCATGGTAAGTAAAGTTTTATAAATATAAATCATCATCTTATTTCAAAAGCTGCAGTACCAAGGAAACTATTCTGGGATTTTCTAATATAGTCTGGTTTGAGTTGTTTGAATAAGGAGACATATCAGTGAATAAATCAGATAATGAGCTGCTTTACATAGAAGGCATAATGCCTATCTATGATGTATAGGAGTCCTAAGAGAGATGAAATGTTAGTTTAATCTTCTTTGGATTGTGTTTGAAATCTACTTTTATGAGGCATTCCTGACTGTTCCAGAGATTACTGCTCAGGTACTTATAGAGACTTTGCTTATATTTAATTTACAGCTCTAAAAGGGCCTTTGCAGGCAAATGTTCATTTTCTTAGGTTGTTTTAATTTGGTTCCCTGACCTTGGAGTAAAATCTGTGGTGATTACAGGTGTTGCCAAAAGTTTTCTTCTGACCTAGTTGTTCTTGTCAGAACTCAGGACTCACTGTTATCTCAAGGGATGCTCCTTACCAGGCAGAGCAGTCCTACAGACCATCTCTCTTGTCATTGGCATCTTGGCACAACGTTGCAGGGCTCTGCAGTTGACCTGAGAGGAGCAAATCTTTCTTCCTTGCTCTGCACAGAAATGAAGATAAATACTTTTTCCTGGATTTTTTTTATAAGTTCTTGTGATAAGTTTCCTGTGGAGAAGAGGATTGCTGGATGAATTAAATCAGGTTAATTAAACTTTAGATTTCCCACTCTAACTGCATTGGCATTGACTGTTCATCCATAAACCAGCTAGTTTTTGAGCAAAGATTTTATTTTTATGTGTTTCCTGACATGAACGTCATGCTTCTTAGGGAATCTTCTCAATCAGCTTTACTAGCAGCTGGTGTTCCTCTCAGGCTTGCAACACTCACAGCAACTTCAGTTAAATAGCCCTGATGGGGAAGCGTTGCTGGGAGGGCGACATGCTGTTGTGGAGTCTGATGGAGCAGGATTGCTGCTCTGCATAGAGGAAGCAAACATCTGTGAGATATTAAAATCTTCTGACAGGGATGGGAAGATAATTCTCCAGATAATTCTGCGTCAAGCTCTGCTCTAACTTCTCTCTCCTGCCAGGCTTCCTAAGCCCTGGGTCGTAAGGTTAGAGAAAGTTGTGGGCTGATTGTGTCATCCTTCACCCTAGATACAGAACTTCCCAATCGCAGTCGATCACCACCAGCCCCGCACAGCCTGTCGTCACCCTCCTGTTAAGGATGACTCTTTCCAAAGCATTAACATTCACGTCAGGTCTGGATATGGATCGGCACAGGCTTAAATCAGTCAGGAACAGATGTGAGATACCTAATCAGTTATTTCCTAAGGAAAATGAGTTTGATTGCGCAAGTGGTTGTAAATATTTCATTCAGCAATTTCAGCTACTACAGCAATGGTAAACAAGCTTCTGAGGCTGAGGAGAAGCATTTTGTGGTACGGCACTTGATTTCTTATTCATTTAAACCTGAGCACAGAAGAAAGCAGCTTAGGTACTTCGGATTACTCCTTGTGACACACTGATCGTAACCAGGGGCTCACTTTGAAGAGAGCCAAACCTGCTTAACCCTAATGAACATGGCCAGCTTTGTCCTGGTTTACAATGTGCTGCATTTATCTGCAGGGTGAGTGCAGAGCTGCAGAAACTGCCACTGGGACAGTCGTGGCACTGGCATTAATTTTGGCTTCAGCAGGAGGATGACAGCCTGGGCCCCAGAACATCCATCGTCTGCCTCAGTTTTGCACCCGTCCATCAGATGCCAAGCGTTGGTGCTGAGCAGAGTCCTTGGCTGGGAGTTAGGCCAGGATTAGGTGCTCTGTGCCCCTGACATGCAGTTGCTGCATGATGACTCTGTTGGCTCTTTGAAGGGTTGGCCATACATACATAAGCAGTAATTAAGGATGTGGATTTAATGTCTGGCTTTGTACATCTCGCTTGCTGAAAACAAAACTGAATCAAATTGGAAGAAGCTTTAATGTTAAGTCAGGATGGATGTAATACTAATTTCAGTGAGGTAAATAGGAATTCGACTACTGATCCTCAGCAGAAGGGCTGATGAGAGGAGGAAAAGGAAGGGGGAAGTTAGAATTTCTCTCTGCCTAATTGAATGTTTTCCCAGCTTGAGTTTCGGCTGAACTGTGGTATAGTTTCCTTGTGAGTTTTAGGAGGCATGCACAAAAGCAGGGCATGAAAGGAGGAGCTTGGGAGTGCAGATGATATTTTCTTCTCGAACACGGTGTGAAATTCTGAGGAAACTGGGGCTGCCAGCTAAAGGTCATGGGCATTTTTAACTTCAGCTGCTGGCTTCATGCTACTGCGTAGATGTTTGCCAGGGATCTGGCTGGCCTTGGCGGTATTACATAGACAGGTTATCACAGAAACAAGTTCCCTTTTTACCCATGTGGTTTTTATGGATGTACATTACACTTTGATTCTTTCCATCAGCTGGTTTTAATGTGTATTTTTTTGGGCAGCTCAGTTTTGCTGTGTTAAACACAGTATGGCCATTGTTACTGTATGTATGTATGGTTTCAGGTGCTTTGGACAGGAAAGCCCTGGGTAATAAACTCATGCTTATCCTAATTCTGGAAAGCACAAATAAATCCCACGAATTACACAGACAGTTAAAAAAAGAGGCATGTGCCAATGGGCCTGGCAAAATGAAGGGCCAGGCTCTTCAGGGCTCTTTTCACTGTGCCATAGGTAAGATGTGACCTCGCAGCACTGTCTTTTCAACTGGCCTCTTCCTTGAAAACCAGGGCCCTGGTTCAGAGATCTATCGGTACGGATCCACTGTCCTCGTTAGCCGCATCCGTGCAGCCAGGGTTGCTCAGCAGGATAGTGGTGTCCATCCCTCCTGCCACTAACCTAACAGAGGAGAATTATCCTTTGAGAGACATGGACCCATGGATTTAGTTTACTGGTTGTACTGGAGTCTTGATTTCGACTCATACTCGGAGGATCTGTAGTCCTGGGCCATTGCAGATGTGAACTGAAGCATATTTTAAAATGTTCTGCATGCTTGTGCTGTTGTGACCCATAGACAGCATGCAGATGTCCAGAAACCCCCTGTGTCCTTAACTTCAGGGACTGTCATCCTCCTGGGACGTGACCAGCTCTCTGTCTCTGCCGTTGGTGACAAATCCCATGCTGCAGTGGGGGACGAGGGACCATATACTCTGCAGCACTGGGCAGCACAGCACAGACACCAGAGCCTCTTTGCTGGCATGACAGCACAGGTCTTGCTGCTTGGTCTGTCCCCTTTCCCCCGAGCCTTGGTACTAACTCGAATCTCTTTTACATGACCATTATCTGGGAGGGACACGCTGTTTCCAGTCTTAAATAGATAAATTTATCCCCAGATGAATTTTATCTGGGGATTAGAAAAACCCCAAACCAACCTCCAAGAAAAGCCCCAGAGCAAAGTGGACATTCAATCGTGCTGAGTCATATTTTGTTTTTATGGCTGATTATCCATCCAGCCATGCAAGTAGACTGCAAGGGGGGGCAGTGGGGAAAGATGTGTGTGAATATCTTATCTACGACAGAATGAGGCCTCGGGTCTTTGTGCATAATACGTGTAACAATAATGACCTAGTATGAAAGTGTTCCAGTGACTGACATATTTGCAGTCTAAAAAAGATAACAAAGTAATAAGAGAGAGAAGAGATCTGTGGATGTTTATCTTCTCTTTTCTTCCTTCTGAAGGAAAGTTTTGCTTTCTCATTATATTTCTAGTGCACATCGGCGGTGCCGCACAGAGTGATGAATATGATTGCAGTTAATTGTTTAAATATTCTTTTATTCCTGAAGCTTTCAAAACAAATAACCATTTTTGAGGAGCTAGTTGAGACGTGATGTGGGCAAGATAGTGCAAAAGAGAATATTGGATGTGAAGTTAGAAGTGCCTCAGAGGAGAGGAAGAGAAAGAAAAGTTGGGGGGGGAGTTGTTTGAAGGAAGGAAAGCAAGCCGGTGATGTTAGTGACCATACCAGTAATGTAAGTGGCAGCGATTCTTCTTGAAAGAAACATCTGAAAGCTTCAATGGTTCAAATCCATCCTTAGTGGAACCATGATGGAATTACACATGGAGCAACATCTTTTCTGGTGCGTGTTTTCTAGTGTCCCTTAATACAAATACTACAAATGAGCATGACTTTGTCCACAGTGCATTTCCTGACTATATGTATCATCTGTTGTCATCATCATAAACAAGACAAGACATCTGTGGAGAAGGTCTGGTAGCCACAGGAAACATTTTGCATCACAGTGTCTAACTGGTGCCATTATGAGCCATTCTCACCTCAAAGAGCTGTTCTTTAGGGTAGTGGAAATGCATATTTGATGTTTGGGACCCTTTGCAACCCTGTTACGTATTTGTAACGCAGGAAGTAAAACACTGGATGGAAAAGTGCCACTTGAAGACAACTGCGAGTGATTTGGGAACCTCTGAGTAACGAGATGAGTTTTCTCACAGTGGTGCTCAAGCCCAGCCCTTAACCGTACACCCGAGAGAAGTGGGCTCAGACCTTACGAAAGGTGTTTACTTACTCAGCTTCAAGGCACAGGCCAAGAAATAACTTGATCGGATTAGCCAAGTTTGAATAGGAACAGCAGCAAATAGAGTCAAAGGAGTGTGAACAATGCTGCTGTGCTCTCTGTTAGAAAAATATCTGCCAGCTGCCGTTGTGGAGTATAATCCTGCGAGATGCTGACGCCTCTGGTTCTGTTGCCTGAGGGAGCTGGGCCAGGGTGCTTCAGGCATGTGGCTCCCATCACTCACCTCAGTCAAAATACGTGGGGTTATTTTTTCTCTGAAATCCTTCTTTTCCCTGTTATATAAAGGCTGATTCTTTCCTGCCTCCCTTTTCTTGAAAGGCTCTTGGCGCTTACAGGGTCGGGCTGCGCTGCTGGTTATTCTCAGCTGCAAGATTACAGAGGTGGCAGCAGTAAGGTCAGTGGGGCATGAACACGGCTCAGCTGGAGAGCAGATGTGAGCAGATCGTTTAAGGAAAGCAGCTGAAATTCCCGGAGCCAAATGAGGATAAGACAAATTTTGAAATGTAAGGGCTTTGTTTAAATTCCTTTTGACTTATGTGCACATTATACCTGGAATGCTCCAGAATTAAACCCACCGAGAGGGCAAAGAAGTTCCTTATGCTTGAACTCGGGCGCGTGAAGCCAGCGATGTAAAATGAGGTCAGTTAGCTCGGCTGCAGTGAATCCTTTGATATTAATTTAATGGATAAGTAGATAAAACTCTAAGTAAGCTTGCATGGGAGACTTTGAATTTTGACTGCTAAAGCTCTCTACTATTTTCTCACAGGTCTTTTACATAGACTGGACAGTAGGAAGCATTTCTTTACCTTACAGGGTTGTCAAACACTGGAACAGGCTTCCTAGAGGGGTAGTCGATGCCCCAAGCCCATCAGTGTTTAAGAGGCAGTGGGGCAATGCCCTTAACAGCATCTTTTAACTTCTGGTGAGCTGTGAAGTGGTCAGGCAGTTGGACTAGATGTTCGTTACAGGTTGCTTCCAACTGAAAGTCTGGTCTGGTTTGGTCTCTTCTATAAGTCAGTTTACTGTTCAGACAGCTGGTGCTGTTCCACTTCTGCTGCAAAACCATTGCAGGTCTCCTCAGCCTGTTGGCTCACTTCTTCTGTATCTGAACCAGAGGTGAGAGGTGGGTCGACTCTGGGAAGTTTGTCATTTTGGCAGTCTTTGGGTTTGAGATTTGGGCTGAAGTCAAGAAGTTGAAGTCTGGATGAGGAGCTAAATTCTCCTCTGGTATAGGCAGGCTTTCAATCTGGCTTGGACCTATCTCTAGTCCTTTTGTTGTAGTATTTCCTTTTTTTTTTGTGAATAGCTTCCTTATGTATTAAGTTCCAGAAATTCCAGGCTGGTGATACACATGGGAAGCAGATTGCAACAGAGAGCAGATTAAATTACTCAGGTCTAGGATTACTGAGGCAGAATATTTTTTTCTTCACATTGTTTGAAAAGGGAGAAGAATCTTCTTTATTTTATGTTTATAGGAAGAGGTTTGAGATCAAATGACTCGGAGCTGCCCTTTCATTGGCCAGTCAGTGATCACTTGAGGACAAAAATAACAAACTTGGGTTTATTTGCCCCTCCTTCATTTGAAAATCAGTTCTTACCAGTGCTGTGTATTTAAGGGAGTTCTAAGACTATAGTCTTAGATGCTTCAGGAAGCTTATTTTAGGAGGGAAGACTTGACTGAATGCCAATAGACAGAGCTAATCATCAGGACATCTGGATTCACTTCTTAACTCTGCTCTGTGACCTTGGGTCAATGATTTAGGTCGAGCTTTTCCAAAATGTGCATTATTTGTCAGTCCTTATGCTGGGTTTCAGCATTACTGAAAATTAGGCTGTAACTGCATTTACTGTTTCAAATTCAGCTTCCCAAATCTAGGGCACTTGTAAAAAGAGACTGAAGTAAAATGTGTGCCCCTGTTTCATCCCTTGTACAGCAAGGATGAATAACTGTTTCTGGAGTGTGCTGAGGCTTCCTGATGTAGAAGCATTAGAGGAGAAGGATGGCAGAAAGCTGCTTGCAAAGCATTGGGAGAGTAGACATTTTTCAGCAGAAATCAAAGGATGCTGAACAAGAACCAGACTTCCAAGACCTCTCACTTTACCAGTGAAAGGGCTCCCCATATTGTGCAGAGGACCAAGCAGGCCCAAAGAAGTGCAGAAATGACAGAGCTACGGCTAGCTGTCTATCAGCAGACTGTACAGCATCCAACCCATCCTCCTGCCTTCCCCAGTGTTGCCCAGCCAGCAAAGGAGCAGCTGAGTTGTCCTTTCTTGGTGGGGGATCCAGGGATGTAGCATGGGGTACGGACAGGGCAGTGCAGGTGTAGGTGTAGCAAGCCATGTGCTTCCAGGAGGCTCTGGTCTGTGTCACACACTGTCAGTCTGTGCGTGCCGGAGAGGGCAGCCCTACTGGTCGTTTTGCAGAAGAGTGCTGGTACTATCAAGCTCCCTTCAGTAAAGGGGCAAGGGAGTTGGCAGGCTCTTCTTGCTGCCACAGGTGATGGGGTGTGCACCGCTTTCGCAGATGCTGACTCCTGACTCCAAGATCGACTGTGGTTGCTATCAGGCTTTGAAGTGAGCTCATATATAGTTGTAGGGCAATGGCCAGGGAGGTACTGTGTGTAGACAGAAGCTGTTTAATTTTGAAAGAAAATCCCTCCATCTCCTGGTCCAGCCACCTATGAGCAGACGGACTTTGCAGCCAAGTTATACACAAACAAGTCTTTCTCCTCACTGGAGAAGAGCCCCTTGGAAATTTGGCCCTGGAACTACTTAGGACTCCCCCTGACCTAGTCAGACCCCTGCTTTTACTGTGCAAGGCAAGTGACCCTGAGGCCATGCATTTAGTTTTGTGTTGAGTTTGATCTCCAGCACAAGCAAACACAAAGCACAAGTGCTCATCTCATCTGTACCATCCTCAAGCATCCGAAATGCATTGTATATACAAGACTGAGAAATGCAAAGAAGAAACAAAGCAAAAAAAGGAGGAGAACAAGAGAACAGCTAAAGACATGAATGCTATTATTGCCTCTTTCAGTGAACCGGTGGTTGCTGGGGGTGTTCGCGTGCTGAGACAAGGAGAGGAGTAAGTATTTAGTTTAATTAGGTGATTTGATTGTTGTCTAATGATTACATTTATTCCATGCACAGGGAGACCATAACACATAAAAATATAAGTCATTTAATGAGACAAAGACTTTATGTACCTGTCTGCTTTGAAGGAGTTTCACCCGTAGTAAATAGAAGAGAAGAGGAATTACGAGAGGGATTTCAGGGTAGCACATCCAAAAAGACAGTTTGGACCTGTTTGTCCAAGTATCTACATAATCACCCCCAAAAAAAATCCAAAACCATAAAAGGACCTAATAACCTCAATGCTGTAAATATAGTTGATGCCAGCTATGTCCTCTTGGTGAGAGGACAGCATGACACCTCCCAGGGAGAAGCTCCAGCTGGTGATTCCTAAAACATGCCATTAGGGCACCCAGCACCCGCTTTGTGCCAGTTCTGCAGTAGGTGCTGGAGCTGATGCAGTCAAGTTAGCAGAGAGTGCTGGTTTCCTTGAAAAATGCTCCTAGCTGTTCTCCTCTGATGTTACCAAAACTACTCTGAATGAAACCTGGAAATTAGCCAGAATTCCAGCAGCGGATGAATGGTGTCCATCTCATTTAGCCTGCAGAATCAATAGCTTTGGGGGTGTTTTTAGCTTCTTGAGCCACTCTCTTCATTGCTGAAATTTATTAGGTTAACCATCCCACAGTCCCCCATCCTCTTTGAACATGATAGAAGGTGGCCTGATGCTCTGCTCACCTTCCCTTTGCGTGCACCAGTAGGAACAGTTCCTGAACTCCCAACATCAGGAGGTGAGCGGGGCTGGAGTCATCCCAAATGTCACCGCTGCTTTCCTTGGTAGGAATTGCTCTCAGTATGTTTCTTTGCAGATTGTGCTGAAGTGAAATGTGTGTTTATATATAAGTGCGTCTGTGCACTCACACATGCATTTGCACCATCAGGATCAGCCATAAGCAGCAGCAGAGCTTTAAAAGCATTCGCATTTGCTAGGAATTTTGGAGAACATTCTGTTCGAAAGACTTCTGACTGTTAGGTTTCAATACTGCTGCCTTCTCTTCAGCTCAGGGTGCCTTTCCTGGAGATAGTCCCGTGAAAACACTCACCTTCGCTTCTGCTGTAGGATTAACTCTGGACAACTGCCTTTGGTCCCATCCTCCCTGAGGGAAAGTTATGGTGTTATTGGGGAATTATTTGGCGCTATGTCTGACTGACTCAGATGCATTAAAGAATTGTTTATAGGTTAGATATCATCAGTTCGTACTACAACAAACATTTACCTTTCCTGTAGTGTCTGAAGCTACAGATGAACACGGGTATTTATCCAAGACTGCAGAAGTGTTACTCACCGATGCGTTTTTAGCCTACCCTGCTTGTGCCTCTTGAAGTATAGTTTTATACTACTCGGGGCTGTGAATCAGCAGTTCTGCTTTTTGCTGTGTCTCAAGAAGGGGCTATTAGACAAATTGATAGAATTAATTACATGGATACCCTTCTTCTTACAGAAACCCTGGGGAGGTTTTAAATAATACTCTACAGTGTTGTATCTTTACCCTGCAAGGTTCGGTAATTTGCTGGAACAGAACAAACTTGGCCAGCTATTTTCTCCAGGATCTAACAGAAATCCTAGAGAACAAAATGTTCCAGTAATCATCTTTTCTTTTCAAGTGTCTGTTAGTTTTATTCCTTTTCCACCTCCCTTTTGTCAGAAAACAGCATATCCTGGTTAAAAAAACCCACCAAAAACCACAAAAACCCCACCACACCACCATTGTTCCACCCTGTATCTTTCATTTCATTTCTGTGCTGAATCAGAGTGTTCTGATACAGCCTTTTTTATGGTGTAATTGTTTTGTATAATCCATTTTCTTTGGGCACCTCTTAGCTTCTGTCTGAAGCTGTTACTGCTATAATGAATGTAGTCATAAATCTGTCACAGGTAACAAGCTAAATTTAGAGCTCAATAAAGCCGGGGAGAGTACGCTGTAGATAAGTGAACGCATTGAGATGCAGGAGTTACAATGGTGGCACAAAAAGTCCACTTCTGACAGACTGACAAAAGAGGACAGAATATTTGGATCTCTCACCGCTTCACCACCGTGTTCCAGGAAAAAAAGGTGCTGCGTGATAATATAGGTACAGTCCCAGTGTGTCACCCTGCCCTGACACCCCCGGAGAGTGAAGGTGTGCGTTAGATACCAGAGATGAGCTGTACCACACCGGTTCCCTCAGCTGTCCCACAGTGGAGATGTAGGGTGGTGTTTTGGTGAAGGATGGAGCCGCACAGCTCCACCACTGAACCAAACCAAAGGGGATTCTAGTTCCTCCAGAGAGGGAATGTGTCTGGAACTGGAATTAGGAGCTGTCAGGCTGGACAGGACCCAGTGCTCCTGGACCAAGGTGGTAGGGGAGCAGGCAGACATCGGATTCCCACCCGCACAATTCCTAAGGCATTGTGTCCCTAAACAGAATCCAGCAGCCATGCATGCTTCAGACCTGGGTGAGCCAGGGGTTCCCACAGTTAAATGGCTGATTGATTGCCAGTGCTGAGATCATGATAACTTTTCTGTCTTTGAGAAGAGGAAATTGAAGAGGACAGAGAAGAAAAAGCAATGGAAAGATGAAGGTAAATGACATAGGAAACAACAAGATGGGGAGAAACCAGATTCAAGGAAGATCCATTTCTCTGAATTGCAAACCAAGGGATGTTGAGTGAGGGGAATAAGTGAAGGGAGAGCAGGAAGGAGTGATGAGCAACAGAAAGCAAGGCAAGGCAAGGAAAAGAGAGGGTAAAATAGAAGCAGACAAGAATTAAGCGACCGAGTCAGACGATGCAGAGATGCATCTGCTTTGCCACATCTAGTTTAGCCTTGGCATTTCCAGGCCGTGCTTTCACGTGGTGGAGCTGTGACACAGCAGCAGCAGGCAGTGCCATGTGGGGCACTCCAGCAGGGGTAAGGCCGCAGCCGTCCCAGAGCACCCACTGCTGCTATTGCCAACTTGCTGCAGTGCCGGGACAAAACCTGTCTGGAAACATTTGTCCCAAAGGTGGGTACGTTTTCACTGAGCCTGCAGAGACCTTCACCGCAGGGGGCTGAGCGAGCCGCTGCCGTGGCTTTCCTCCATGCTGTGTGGCAGGCGAATGCCTGGGTAGCTGGGCACAGGGCAGGCGTCAGGGCCTCGGTGGGCCGGTGCATGAACGGAGGTGGTGATCACTTCCATGCTAACCAGCCATAAAGGCTCAGTGGCACTGTTTGGTTTTTCAAATGCCATTTACCTTTAGCATCTGATAATTGAATCAGGAGCACTTTACTGAAAAGGTTAAATTCTGGCTTTTAAAAGCTAAATCAGCTGTTTAGCTGTCAACCACAGCCGTGCCCTCCTGTTGCCTGAAGAAGAATGAAGCATCGGCATATTGACATATAAATCGTATTGCTGGAGGATGCATGAACTCTCTTATTTATGGCTGCGTTGTGCCACAGAGTGCCACATCTTGTAACTGAGGGCTCTCTGCTGAATTCATGGGATGTAAAATTGTTGGGAATTATCAGTGCAGCACATTTCCATAATTGAAATATTTCCTACAGTATAGATTTGAAGGCTCCCTAACTGCCGTGCGCTATTCAAATGCACAGTTTTATGATAAATACAAGCACAACAAAGTTTTCATGCATAGAATATTTTTATTTAGGCCAGCTGATATAGTTGGGACAGGCAATCAAATTATCTGGGTTCAGGCACCCTTTTTAGGTGACTGATGAAAGCTTTATTTGCTGCCGATCATGAGGAAATCTGCAGCATTATGCTCACAGAGTGATCTTTGCCTTGCCATCAGTGACATAACCAAATAATTAAAATTAAAGCTGTAAGGAAGCACTCAGAGGAAGTGTTGGCTTCAGGGGAGCATTCTTACTAATGTGATGTTCCATTGAGAATTATCCTAAGGTAATGTTAATATTTTGATTATTTGTAGCAAGCCAATAAATAAAGTTTGCAGTTTTAGATAGCTCCTGAAGTCAGGCAGTGCAGCAAAACAAATAATTTTTTTTTTTTTTTTAAATTCCCTTTCCCATTCTCTCTTCAGTACCAAATGTGCCAGGATATTGCGGATAGCATGAAATAGTGCTTTAACTATTAGCTCTGTGTCTGAGAAGTCCATTTGTCTTGTTAAGCCTGTCGTACTGCATTACCCTTTCTGTAACCCTGGAAACAACTTCAAATACTGTGATATTTGAAAATCTAAAATATAATTTGCCCTTAAAATGCTGAGAGTGTTTTTTAAGACTCCTTGTAGAAGGTAAAAATAATCTTTTCCCTTTACAAGGGGCATGAAGCAGTGATGGATATGCATCTCTGTGAGGAAGCCAATGCTCACCTGTTATAGGTAGGGTGAAAAAGAATGCCAGCAGCACCTGTAACCATGCTCTCTCTTTACCTGCCCATAGAGTTCAGGAATCCTCTCCAAGTGTAGCAGGAGAGGATTTTCAGGAGGCAATAAATAAATTTTGATCCCTCTGGTTAATACAGTTAAGGTCAAAGAGATTCTATCTGGAGCTGTTTGAAATACTCTTAACCTGCAGACATACTGCTGTCTGTGGTGCTAAGTGCCTTATCTTGCTGAGGACTGTATACAACCCTTATGAAACTATTCTTAAGTATTCTGGTTACTATATTTAGCCCTGGCTCATAACAAGACAAAAAGCACTTAGCTAAATGTAGTCCTCAAGTGCTTAATCCGGTTAAGAATATTTTGTCCTTAGGTGTCTTCTACTAAGACTTTTTGTAGATCAGCATCCTGCTGCATCATGCAAAAAGCTGCTCTGTGTGTTTGGGCCTGTGAATTCCTTCATGGCCGTTTATTCTGTCAGACCCTCAAAGCCTGGTGTTGATTGAGCGATTCAAGCTGTCTGGGAGGGCAACCATGCGTGCAAGGGTCGTTAGACAACCTATGGGCAAGACAGAGGGAAGGTTTCTGCCTAAAGCTTCACACTCGAAGCTTGGGAAGAGCCCTTCTCTTTGGCTGAATTTTTGCATGCTTAAAGCCCATATAGATAAATTTCCTGAGAAATTGGGACAGATGTTTGTGTATTCACAAGCATTTTTATAATTTAACCCATTGCTTTAAAAAGAGTTTTCATTTCATTACGTATCTCTGAAATTATTGCAAGTACCCCAAACTTGTGGACGAGTCATTCTTCTAGAGGATTCTGATAAAACAGCACTGACTGGTGAGGAGCACTGTGAGTCTGAGAGCTCAGTGGGGTGACAAGTAAGATCATGTGCTCCTTTTGAACCAGAATAAAAGCTTCTAACTTGACCAGCATACAATGACCGTGATAAGAGGAGCGTAGCAGATCCACTGTGTTGAAACTTGCCGGGCAGGTGTTTTCTTCAGCCACAGCTTCCCTGGAAGTTCATAGAATCATAGAACAGTCTGGGTTGGAAGGGACCCCAAGGATGACAGAGTTCCAACCTCCCTGCCACAAGCAGGGCCACCAGCTTCCAGGCCTGGAGCTACACAAGGTTGCCCAGGGCCCCATCGAACCTGGGCATCCACCCCCTCTCTGGGCAGCCTGTTCCAGCATCTCACCACTCTCTGTAAAAAAACTTGCCCCTAATATCTAATCTAAACCTTCTCGAAGTACATGTTCCAGACTGAAAATAATCCCTTCATCCCAAGTGCATCTTGTACCGATTCCCTTGATGCTGAACCACACTTGGTATTTTATATGTTTCTCTTGTGCAGTGTCAGGAGGTTCGAGCGGCTCGCGGGTACTTTCCATGTTACTGTTTGCAGTGACTGTATTGCACTTTACCCAAGCCAATGGACTGATGTAGTTTCATTTAGCTGCAGTGAGCAGGAGTTTGGCCCGTTGTCTCACATTACTCATGTAAACCTCCTCTCATTGTATGACTGTTCAGGATCTGCATTCCTCATGGTGTTTAGCAGGACCCCCACAGTGTCAGCCCCTACCCCATACCAACTGTCCTTTCCCGTGTGTGCCCCTGATGTGTGTCTCTTGCAGTGGTCCTTCAGCCACCTTCTTGTGCTTCCTTCCCTTTGAGGTGTTTTCTCTAGTTGAAGAAATGAACGAGCTCCTGTGAGTCTTTCAGATGATCAGAAACATGGGGGTTCACCATGGTTACAGATATGTAATCCCTAGTAGTGGCAGTGAGGCTTTTTTGGCGTGTCTTGAGCTGCCCTTGGAACTAAGGGTGACAGGAGAAACAGCCGTGAACCTGGGCTCAAAGTGGAGAAGCCACTTCAAGGGCAGTAAAAGCTTCTTAAATTTGGAAGCTCAGCACTTGGCTGTTGCTGAAGACATTACTGTCAGCTATGGGCAGTCTGGTTGTGTCTGTGTCCTTCCCGAGGATGAGGCTCATCTGAAGCCAAACAAGTTTCAACAGGGACGGTTTCAGATGGATGAGCACTGTGGTGTGGGTATAGTCAGGAGTTCAGGGTCTTCTGTGGTAATCATGTAAATCACAAAAAAAGAGGAGACACATGTGTCCTGTCAGTAGCAAATCTTAAGGGGGGGCCTTAAATCCATCCACAGGTGGGTGGCTGTGGCTTGCGCTGACTTTAGCTGATCATATTCATCCCAAAGGAGGATTTTGACTGCAAGATGGGATAGATGGATCATACTCGCTGGCTTTCACCCCATGTGTGCCAGGCAAACTGTCATACTTTGGAAGGACTCCAACTGATCCTCAGCGACCCCCAGCTAGTAAGGCCATTCCTCCACACTGCTGGGCCACATGGCTTTTTGGACATGGGAGGTCAAGCTGGCCATCCCAGGCTTCTTCTGTGGCAGCAGGTGGTGCACACAGAGCCAGGAGCCCCAGGATGTCGTCCAGCTCCCGTTCCTGGAGGCTTTGCTGAGCTTTTCCCCAGCTATACTCAAGCACGTTTCTCATTTACGGTGGTAGACTTTTTCAGGTCGAAGTGACTGCTGCTCTCTAGGCTGTCTTGCCTACAGCTGTGTTTTAACTGGGTTTGTTTTTCCTTCCAGGATAATTTTTTCTCTGTCTCTATTTACATGGTGATAAGAAGTGCTAATCCCACTCCGTCAGTCTGGACTGATGAATCTGAGGAATAGAACAGGTAATTTCTAATTTGGCTCATAGCTTTCAGTGACTCAGGCAGCAAGAGCCGTTCCCTCCCCATGGAATGCATTCAGATTTCCTACATCATACCGTTTTTTCTGCCTGGGTCATCTGCAGGGAGGGAGATCCTTGTCCTGGAGCAGGAAAGGGAGGGTAAATTTTCTGTAACTTGTACTGGGGACAACATCTTTGACTTCTGTCAGAGGTGAGTGGTGTTGTTTTGTGTTGCTTTTTTAGCCACCAAGTTGTTTGAGTTTGGAGTAATCTCAAAGCAAGGAAAAACATTTGGATGTACCCACTGGAAAATGCCCCTTGGGTGCTAGGCAGGGTAGGAGGGTTTTGCCAGTGAAAGTGCTTGCTAGAGACAGAGGGAAGTTGGTGCTAATGCTGGGGCTGGGTGAGATTTCCTCTTTGGAGGTGCCTGAGGAGGGGGAAACCCAGCAGACCTGACGGGGTGACATGGTGTGAACTGATGGCAGCTGGTTTGCCTGCATCTGCCTAACTCCCTACGCCTCAGACTTAGCCCACCTGAGTCACAAGAAGCAAGTCTCCAGTGAAGAAGTTATCCTTGTGTTGAATTTTCCAACATTTCATGGGCCTTGAGAGTACCTTGTCCTTACTGTGAGCTGTGGCCAACTGCAGGAACAGCTAAGATAAAGGCAGCAGCCCACGATGACTGTCCCAGCGCATGAACATGTAGAACCCCAGGAACCCAGGTCTCATCCCCTTCTTCTCACTGCTTAGTGCCAGGGGAGGAAGTTTTAACTTGCAGTCCTGGCTGTGAATCTCAGTGGTAGGATAAAGCTCAGATGTGGTGGGAGTCCACCAGCACAAGCAGCAGTCATTGGCTGCAGCATGCTTTGGGTGAACCTGTCTATCATATCACCTCTTAGATGTCCTGATAGTACCCTGCTGTTGCCTAACACTAATCCTTTGGGGGATTAGCACAGTTTCCTTCTTCCTCCTATGCCCTTCCACTGGGAAAGAAATCTCAGGTGCTTTTCAAGCATTGCAATGCTTGAAATCAACCAGCAGCCTCTTTGATTTCCCAAAACAGGACCAGACCTGGTGCTGCCTGGTGCAGACATCGGAGTCAGATTGTCTCCTGTGCAGATTTGCTGAGGCGATGCTGGTTCCCATGCAGACTTCAGTGCTTCAGCAGGATTCCCCAGCCCATGGTAGAGGGGAGTGCAAAGGCAGGCTGAGGGGCTGCTGGCTCTTCGTTCTTTCCCTTGGAAGTCACATTCGTTCTAGCTGTATGTTTGGGTGTATAGCAATGGTTTCACTTCTCAAGCCTCAGTATCTGACAGAACAAGCAAGAAATTGGATAACAAGAGTGGGGCTTGGGAAAAGGAAGCTTGAAACATCCAGGAGGTCATAAAGGACAAAGCAGTAGGCTCCCTATTCCGATATCCTCCAATATCCCATACCAAGTCTCAGTGAGTACTTCTGTCTTTTCCTTCTAGGGCCCTGTGTTGTGTAAACGAACTGATGGATGAAGATGAGAAGGACAGGGCAAAGAGGTATGAGGGGATGCACAGAGCACAGAGAGTGGAAGCTCTCCAGGGAGAGAAATGTAACTGCTGTGTTGTCCAATGCTTGAAAAGGTCAGGGGTCCTGACCTGTGATTTTAGTGGCAGCAAGCAGCGTTACCCACCTGGGGCAGAGCTGCCCATGAAACTGGGCAAAAAGTCTTGCTTTAGCACAGCTGTGAGAGAGCTTCAGAGAAGTGTTTGGCTCTGCTCTAATGAGTCATTGCACAGGAGTGCCAAAACAGACATGGCTGCGAATGTAAATGCTGGATCTGAGAACCTCCAAGTGCCAACCTGAATATGAATGGAAATGCTTTCTGCATACCACACTCAGTCTGGATCACAGGCAGCATGTAGCATCATGAATACCCTTGTAAAGGAAATTAATTACTACTGGAAGAGGTTGTATGAAAATAGGGTTATCTCAGATAGGAGATTGGAAAGAACATTTTGGAAGAAGCTTTCTCCTTAATTGTTTTTAAGAGAAGGGAAATCCCTAATAAAACATTCTTAAATTGTGTTAATGCATGCTGGGAACCAGTCTGTGGTTTCCACAGTGCTGTGGTTTAACCCAGCAGGCTTCTAAAACAACTACATGGCCATTCACTATCCGCCCCTGCACCCCTGGCCAGCGGGATGGGGAAAGAATTGGGAAAAAATAAGTAAAACTCATGGGTTGAGATAAGGACAGCTTAATATGACAGAAGAGAAAGACCATGAGGATGATAATAATAATATACAAGTGATGCACAGCACAATTGCTTAGACCTGCATGACATCATACAGTATGGAATATCCCTTTGGTCAGCTGGGGCAGCTGTCCTGGCCATGTCCACTCCCAGCTCCTTGTGCACCACCAGCTACTCGCTGGTGGGGTGTGGTGAGGAGCAGAAAAGTCCTTGTCTTGCTTAAACATTGCTGAGCAGCAGCCAAAGCATCAGTGTGCAGTGTTCTGCTGCAAGGCTCCAAGCACCAGCAAGGCACTTACACCCAAGCCTAATTTTGAACAAATGAGCAGGCCTAGCAGGGTTTAGAATCTTGTCTTTAAAAGTGTTCTGCTGGGGAAGGCCTATTTACCTCTCCCTGGGTCGAGCTGTAGGTCCTTCATATTACTTAGTGCCATTTATGTTTCTGTCACCCAGGGCATCACGCAACAAATCCGAAAAGAAGAGGAGAGACCAGTTCAATGTCCTCATTAAAGAGCTTTGCATGATGCTGCAGGGCCACGGCTACCCTCTCAAGATGGACAAGTCCACAATACTGCAGAGAACCATTGACTTCTTACAGAAACAGAAAGGTATTGGAGGGTGCTGGCCTGCTCCTTTCGAAGGCACTGGCTCTGTGTCTGCCCAGCAGCCAGGTTCTGCTCAGCAGATGAAAAGTCTTTTTTCCCAGGGCATCTAAGCCCTCCAGAGAGGACGTGGACCTAAGTGAGGGGCAGAGTAAGGCACAGCAGTTGGGCTCAGAGAACGGGCTAGGTTGGAATACACTGCTGACCAGTTAAACACGGGTATGCTTGCAGAGGTGATGAGCTCTGTCCTTCTGTGTGTGGTGACATCGCTCTGTTTCCCTCACTGGCCTTCGTATCCCCTGGCTCACTTTGCATGCCCACAGACAGAGTAGGAGGGATGGAGAGCTGAAGAGCAGCACACAGTACAACAGCCAGGAGACAGGGGTTTCTATCTCTCCTGTTTTAGGTCTCCTGGGCTGGGAGATGGCTGGGTACATCCTGTCCTGCTGCCCTAAGCAGGACCTTCCTGAAATGGCTCCACAGTCACTGATACCCTCTGCTCACAGTGACACTCAGCTACTCTGAAATGAGCCCATTGACCTTAATTTTTGAAGGATTTCTTCAGACCACCCAAAATGTTTCTTCTTCCTTTTCTCAATTTTGTATCAAGATGGCATGGAAAATGACTGTTGCATACAAGAAGGCTTTGTGCAGAGAATGATCTGAGGATGATTCCTCTGAAAGCCTCTTAAAAGGAATCTAGTGTTACTTGAAAATGAAAGAAAAAACCCCCAGTAGCATGAGTCATGTTGCTTTTTTGATGTTTTCTCTTTAAGAAATCACAGCACAGACAGAAGCCTGTGAGATTAGACAAGACTGGAAGCCTTCATTTCTTAGCAACGAGGAGTTCACCCAGTTGATGTTAGAGGTAAGAAGAAATTAAAGCTGCATAGATTAGTGAGAAGTAATCAGTTCAGCAGAGTAGTTCAGAGAGATAAAGTTCCTTTTCACCTGTAGGTCCCGGTGTTAATGTTAATGATTCCTACGCTGCTGGTACGTGTAATGCAAACCTGATGGAAACCAAGGTTGTGCTGAATGCTTTGCAGACACAGAATTTAAAATATGATTGCTTGTCTTCAAAGATAAACAGCTTCTCATTTAGGAATGAAGACTAATTTGGCCCAGATTTGGCCTGGCAAGAGAGGAAGAAGAGAATTGCCCTTCTCAAAAGTGCCACTAGAGCCAGCGTTTTCAGCAAAAACTTGAAAGGACTTGAAAAAAGCATAGCAGCTCTCTTCCTCCCACATCCCATTAGCCAGGCAGCATTTACTGTGCTGCCTGTGCTGCTGCTAGCTGTGTGCAGCTGTACGTGCTCTGCGAATGCCCTGGATTGCCTTTACGTGTGTTCAGGAGAGCGGCTGTGGGAGTCTCACCTCTAAAATCCTAAACTGATCTAGAAACGCCCCACGAGCCTACAGTTTTCCTTTCTTAAGGATGTGAGTTTGGGTTTGTGCTGCGAGGATGTCTCCTACCCTGCGTGGGCAGCTGTTGCTCTTTGCCCCACCAAAATAAGGGTGTATGCTGGGCTGAGCTGGGAGGTGCTGCAGTGTCTTAGTTATTCCTTTTCATCAGGATGTCATGACTCACCTCCCTGGAAAAGTCTGTTCATTCTTTCTGGGAATTTCTCTCACCAAACAAGCTGGTTTATTCCAGCTGAATCAAAACAAAATCCCCCCTTAGAGGTGGCCAGGGAGAGAGAGCCCTTTAATAACTTTTGGCTTGCTGGAGTAGGTTAGACTGTTGACCAGGTTACTCCAAATCAGTGGGTTTTTTCCAGAGAGGGCTTCTTTTCAGCCAAGGCAGAGAACAGCAGTGAGGTGGGGGGAGATGGCGACCGCTGCACCTTTGGCTCCCTGTAGCTAAGGTGCAGAGCAGACTAACAGTGTCTTTAGAAGAGTTGGCTTTGTGCATGGTGCTGCCCAGAGATTAAACCTCCCAGATCTCATTAACTGTTAGAGAAGAGCAGGGACAGACACTGGGTCAATGACACAAGAAGATGTGGTGAGGAGTAGAGAAAATACCCCAAGAGGAAAGCACAGGCAGTGACTTAGAAGGGACAGAAGACTTGGACTCAGGACAGAAACCACTGTGAATAACAAAGGAGAAACAAACCAAACTTAAAAATTGTTGTGTCATTAGCCTAACGAATGAGTGCTTTAAGCAAAATAAGCTTTAGATCTTGTCCATATTGTCCATAAACTGCTAAAAATACAGCATTGTGTAATTTTTCTGTCTCTGCTCCATCCATCCATCCATCTGCAGTGCTGGGTTTGCTGTGATGATGATATCTAACATCGCCTTACACACCAGCTTGGTTAATTATTGTGTAATGCAGAACACATAATGAAGTGACTGAAGTCACTGAGATTGTGTGGGTGTAGAAATTCTAACCATTGCTGCCTTGCTTCATGTTAAATAAATGCTCACTGGGTGAAAAATACAAGTCAATTTAATATTAATGAGCAAATATGAATATAAGAAGAATGTTGAATTAGCATTAGTAATTTTTATTTTTCCACATTAAACTATCATTTCTGTAATTGATTTAGGTTAGGTTTAGGCTGTTAGAAGCATCACCAAAGACTAAATTAGCCTATTACATTTTAAATTGTTCCCTGGCATAATTCTTTTTCTTTTTTTTTTTCCCCCTTTTTTGCTTGCCTTCTGTCCTTAGGCACTAGATGGCTTTCTCATTGCTCTTACCACTGATGGGATTATAATTTATGTATCTGATAGTGTTTCGTCTCTGCTTGGACACTTACCGGTAAGTTCTGACAGCACAACGTATTGAAGAATCATTCCCCTGCCTCAGCACAGCTCTGTCCTTCACTGCAGGGCTGGGGATTGGTTTTGGCCAACTAAAGAGCCAGGTGACTGTAGGTGGGGGATAAACCAACAAACTCTTAGGGAGTTTCTCAAGCTCCTGTGAATGACAAATTCTCTCTCAGGGTTATCTAAAAAAATCCCCAAGCCTGTGCTAAATGGCTGCACCCATAGCTCACCACTTGTTCTGGGTGGTGTTTGTTGCACCAGGTATATGGAAAACCTTATGCCTGTGAAACCTCTGCATGCAGAAGTTCTTCTCAGGTAATTCAAAGACTATTTCAGGACTGAATCTGTGCTCTTCTAATGACATTGGGGTTTTCTACATTAAACCCATGGTCTTTAGTAACAAGTATTGGGTGGCAGAGTTTTCTGGGAGAATTTCTAGAAATCGGTTGGCTGTTGGGTGCAGAAATTTCTGATGGCCCCTCAAACACTTGTTTTATTTTTTTCCTGGTGCCAAGCCTGAGGCACCAGTGATGCTCTACAAAGGCAAATTTGAGCACACAGTTAGCCTGTCCAAATGTCCTGGTGTGCAAAGAAACAGATATGTGCTGACATTTTGGTTGAACCCCTTTAGTCAGGATGTGTGGGTTTATCAGCACTGCAACACATGCAGGTCGAGCTGATTTTACCAGATGTTCAGCCTAGAAGACAAACAGAGGATGTGAGGAGGAGCTCTCCCACTTCTGTCTCGTGCTTCCAAAGGGAAATGGTTCAGATTTTCATTCTGAGGTGGTATTTCTCACCATGTTGAATTCCTGTGGTGTTGGGGTTTCTTCTCCAGCTTAGCTGAAGAGCAACCTCTGGGACCCATCCAGCCTTTTGCAAAACAGATAGCAAGCCCTGAATAAAATAACCTAGGGGTTATATTTTGCCCTTGATTCATCTGTAGATTGACTGGGCCTCCTTGTCTTAAGCATCCGTGCTAGATGTGGGATGAAGAGGTGTGTGGTTGTGTCAGGCTGTACCGCTGAACATGACAAAGCATTCTTTTGTATCAGTCAGATTTGGTGGACCAAAATATATTAAACTTTCTGCCTGAGCGGGAGCAGAGCGAGGTGTACAAGCTTCTTTCTCCACATGTGCTCATGACAGATCCTGTTGCAGCTGATTTTCTAAACGGTAAGCTCTGCTCTTGTCTGTCGGTCAGGGAAGCTTGCCAAAGGCAAACAGCTCCCGGGGGAACCTGCACACAGCTCTCCAGCTATTTAATTCTCCTGCCTGCCACTTCTGTTTTGCTGCAGTTAATATTTCTGGGGTTTAATGCTGTATATTGTCTAACATTCATACATGCTCCCTGTCCTTAGGAAGCTTGCATGTCTCAGGGCACATGAGGAACCCTACGTGTGATTTAAGCAACAGCCTTCCTATCTGAACAGTCCATCTGGATATCTAGTGCTGTCCCACCCTAAAAATGTCCCTTTCTCCCAGAGAATGTCCCCAGCACCAGAGCAGGCAGCAGCATCTTCCTAACATCCCCCTTTCACTAGACCTGTGGTGGGAGCCCCCTTTCCCAGTGGGTTCGCTGTGACCGGGCAGTGCTTGCCTCCCCTCTGTCCTGCCCCACAAGTGCCAGTGGGAAGGGGGCAGCCCTCATGCTGCTGCTCTGTGCTGGCATTGCTTTCCCTCCAGCTGGAGACCTCATGGTCTAATCCGTGGAGTTCAGACCTCGGGCAGAAGACTGAATAAGAGCTTGGCAGGATGCCCTCCACCGTTAATGGAAAGGCTTAGGGTGACTCCAGCGCCCTTTGGATCTGGGTCGTACTGAGCAGTACTGCCATATCACTTAAGAGCTTTGCCTGAAACTGCGCTGGCGTGAAGTCAGAGGAGGATACTCCTGACCGATATTGCTTCGCGGCCAATAGCGGTGTGGCTGTAAAGCCATGGGGGAAAGGGTGAGGATGCATTTCCTCAACCAGGTGATCGTTGCTCCTAGTAGTTACACATTTACTTACGGGTACCAAGAGCATCGCAGCAGGGCGTGCTCAGATAGCACAGCAGCAGGGTTGGGATGAACACCCAGGCAGATTCGATGCATGGAGCCTGCTAAAGTGCAAAGTTCTGGTAACACTGGTATGTCTCCCTCTCTGTCTCTCATTTCAGCGGAGAAACAAATAGAGTTCTGCTGCCATTTAGCAAGAGGCAGCTTAGATCCAAATGAACCCCTGATGTATGAATATGTGAAATTTGTAGTGGATTTTAAATATTTTACTCATGGTAAGTTGTTGCTCCAGTACTTTACCCACCTCTCTCCTTTAAATTGTGTGTTGATCTGTAGCCTCCTAAAGGACTTGTTTCAGCTGAAAATGCCCCATAATGAACAGGGATGGAATGAGCTTTGGCTATGTTGGAGATAATGTTCATATAAAAGTGGTGGGGAGGCTGTTGGTCAGAAGAGTGCACTCTTCTGCACACTGTGCTTAGAGAAGTGATACCAGACTGATCCTACCTCCGTCCGACCCACTGCCACTTGTAAAGCAGCCTAGTTATTCAAACAGCCAGTAAAATATGCTATTCTGTTTCACTTGGGGCAATCAAATGACACCCTTCCAAGATTCAGTAGTTTGAGAAACCCGTAAAATCTTGAATCTCACGAATGTTGAGCTGGAGAAAGGCTGACACGGAGACCGTAGCTGCATGCTTCTTATGAAGCTCCCTGCAAGCCAGGGGTAGATGGTTACAACCGTGTTACTTGGAGCTTAAAGAGTCATGCTTTAAATAACATCAGCATGTATCGGTGTGGCATCGCCTCGCGGGTAGGAGGAGTTTGTTGCTTGGGTTTCATCAGTCATTGTACCTGTCTTAACATGAAAAGAAAGCTCTCCTTCCTCTTCATCTTAAATAAATTGTCTGGTTGTGTCTAGTGCCTACACCCTCCTGTAATGGCTTTGAGTCAGCTATCGCACGAGCTTTCAGGTCAGCCACGGAGGAGCAGATTTGCCTCGTAGCAACTGTTCGTCTCGTCACACCGCAGTTCTTAAAGGTGAGAGCTCTGTGAGGGCGTCCTCCCTTTCATGCAGGGGTGGGCTGGCGCAGAGCAGCAGAGCTGCTGCTGGTACCCAGAGCTGTGCGCTTGATCGCTGCGAGGGGAGCCGTGTGATGGGTGTTTTGTGCTGTGTTTGTGAGAGGGAGACAACGTAAAGCGTGTGTTTCGGGACGACGAGATAGAGAGCGGGAGGTGCTTTAGGGGAAGAGGGTGACCTCGGTTGATGGGGTGTCTCGGAGCAGTCGGCCCACGAAGCACCAAACAAGCACTAAACTGCTTGGTGCAAGAAGGCCACCCACATCTTGGAGCGCTGTGAACACCGTGTTTCGTGGTCTCTCTCTGCTGCTCTGTAAGTGTCCTGTGGCACAGTGCAGTGATGACAGAGATAACGACCTTAAGCGCTTCTTGCTCAAGAGAGCATTAGCCGGCCCGGTTCGAGGCTGGGCCTGCTGCTGTCATCCATCTTCAGTTACCAGTATTTACAAAAAGCTGGGGAATTCTGCTTACAGACTGCAAGTTGAGGCCCTCGGACTATTTATCCTAGCTCTGAAATTCAGCCCAGGGTACATTACTCAGCCACTTTTCATCAGTTTATGCATCCATAAGACAAGGTTTATACATTCCTTAGAGGAAAATAAGTCAAGTGCTTTAAAAGCACTGTATTTTCCTAGGGTTTGTTAGACCAAGAAGATGCATCCTTGGTCTTGATAGAGGGCTCCTTCTGTCATTTCACGGAATTAAATATCTGAATGTGCCAACTGTTTTGCAGGAGCTCTGCAACGTTGAAGAGCCATGTGAAGAATTTACATCAAGGCATAGTTTGGAATGGAAGTTTTTATTCTTGGACCACAGGTGAGAGGTTTGGTTTCAGTCACTGAAGAATAAACTAACTGCAGTTTAAAAATAGAAAACTTTGTGTAGCTGTTGCCTGAGATCCAAAGTAGAAGAGCTCTCATGAAATGCAACTGAGTAAGGATAATCCTCTGAACTTACTCATTAGGCATGCTTAAATGATTTGGTCTTTTCTTACCTGCCTAAAATACAGTAACCATATAAAGTGGTGAGAAAATGCCCAGAAAATTGTCAAACTTCACCAAGATATTAGGTCGTTAAAACTGAGCAGTGCAGGTCCTGTTCCTTGTCTTGGTTTAGCTGTTCTGTGTTCCAGCTACACCTTCCAGGAGTCTTTCTAAATCTCTTTCAGTGTCAATAAACTTTTTTATTTTCACCTTGGGGAATGATGGAATTTATAAAAATAAATAAAAAGCAGTGGATAGGATGATTTAATAGCAGATAAGTTTTTGACAGTACCATATGGTGGGCTAGGATTCAGCTTGGTGAATGCAATAGACTGGAACCACTTTATTAAGCTGATTAATATAGGATACATCTTCCTCAAAAGAAGCTGAGGGGGCTGTTCACTCTTTTACTTTGTATTTGACGTGTATGCATAAGCACCTTGCAAAATCCTACCCTTTCCATTATCCCTCCTTTTGTAAGCTGTGCAAAGGTAGTCATTACTAGAAATAGAACACTAATAAATAGGGCTGCAGGGGAAAAATGGTATTTGGGAGGAAAAGAACCCTAAATATCACCTGTACATTTAGGACAGGGAAGAGAGAGAGCAAATATAAAGGAATAATAACTTGGAGGTTGGAACTAGATGATCTGTAATGTCCCTTCCAATCCAAACCATGCTGTGATCCAATGATAGGGTAAACAAGACGTATACCTCGCGCGTTGTACCTTGAAGCATGGAGGAACTGAGCCGGTGACAGCCCTACGGTTAATGCTGCGTGGGTCAGGACAGTCAGCTTATTATTCAGGTTGTCAAGATCTTGCTGCAGTGACTTTGTTAGGCTTTAATTGGCCTGTCCGATAATGCACATTTTCAGAATCAGGTGATTAATGTTCAATTCATAAAAGAGCCCTAAACCCCTTATTTCACTGAGCTGGTTTTCCAAAGGGCTGAGTCCCAGCAGCTCCTGTGAATAAGGCGAGCAGGAGCTGCTTTGAAACCTATCAAAGAGTCTTTTGATGAATCTGGGTTATGACTCAGAGAGGAATCTCTCTGCACTGGGTGCTCACAGCCACTCTGGTCCCTCTGACATTCCTGGCGAGCAAACCGTTGTTACTGAGGGTAAATTAAGCTGATGCAGATGCTGAGGCAGAGTTTGTGACAGCTCCAGATGCGAGCAGTGAGCCCAGACCCCAGAAGGAGCGGGGGGATCGTGTAGGTTGTCTCATTAAATCACCAATTCAGACGTCACCCCAGTGCAGTCCACAGGACTCTGGTCTCTGGTTGTTTCTTGCTTACTTGTGTCAGGTCACAGCACCTGGCGCTGAGGGGTGCCGTGGATAGGGGCAGAGGGTACTCTGCAGGAGCTGGAGAGAGCACTCCAGAGATCTGGATAAACATTAGAAAGCTAGGAAAAATTTGTATTCTGGGTCCACACATAAATCCATGTAGAAGCAGCAAGCCTGTCAACTTTGATAATGCTCTATTTCTCTTCTGTGATGTGGTCCTTTCCTTATTCTCCCTTCATTTATTAGAAGACTGCTCTGAAAAGGCTCTCTGCAGACTCTGTTCCATTTGCACAGTGAGTTGCAGGCCTAAAGGCTGGAACTTAAGCTAACGAGACACGTTCATGTTGTTCCACAAGCAAGGCAGCTCCTTGTCAAATGGCAGACGAGGAGCATTTTGTGGTTGCTCTCTCACTTCAAGAATTCTGGTGAAAGTCGGGAAAGCATAATGCTTTCCTGATCAGCTTAAATGTTTATCATCTGATGTGCATCTGAAAGACATTATTGTCTTGAATATAAGCATGTCTTTAATGATAGGAGAGCCACTGGCACGTCCTGCCAAGGACGGACACTTTAATAAATACGCATATTATCATCATTAGCAGAAATCTGGGTCACACGAGGGAAAGGAACACAGTGCTCTGTGAGAAGTTCTGTGGATAGAGAAGGCTGCATTGTGGCAGAGACTGCTGCTTACTAAACGCACTCCGTTTCAAGACCTTTGCCATCAGAGAGTGTGGAGGACTCGTTCTTCCAGCCAACCACATGTGCTGGGCCTGGGGAGCTCCTGCTGAGACCTTCCACCTCTGGAGCTGCTGGAGAGCAGGTCCCTAGCTGTTCTTCATTTCCCCTCACAGCTGTGGGAAGAGAGAGAGTATAGACCCACCTGGGCTCTCCTTAGTGGCATAGTCCATGCTTACCGTGTCTCTGAAGAGTACAAACGTGGAGCTGGGTCACTCAGCCAGGACAAAAAACTTCCCATGTTAATATCAAGAAGACTTGGGATCGATCCATGCAAACCTGAGTGTATTTACACTTAAATCATGCTTTACTCGTATCCTTGACCACTTCATGGCATTCGCCTCCCTTACAAGGGACACCAAGGGAAAGGCAGCAGGAGAAGCACGTTGGATAGGCAGTAAACACCTTCAGCCTGCCCCGCTTTTGAAACGTTAACCATTTTGCTAACCCACTGCCACCTTGTTCCACAGGAACGAGCTGAACTTGGCCAGTGAGCCTCACGCTGTCAGCAGGACCAGCAGCCAAAACAAATAGGTGGAGCCATGTTAGCCCGAGTCCTGCCTCAGTGGTGCGAGCAGGGGCGGGGGGGGCAGAGAGCCGCATGCTGATACAGGGATTAGAGGCAGAAAGGGTGCTTTCTCCTCACATTTCAGGGTTGTTTCACAATCACAAGCTAGCAGGCTCTGGTAAGGCTGCACACAAACTCGGGCTTGTTAGAACACCTGCTTAAAAAAAAAATTTAACATCTCCTATTTTGCCTAGTGAATGGAAAATCTGTGATTGACAGCAGAATGTCAAGTAAGCCACTGTGGTGTGCCCATCTAAGCACTTCCTTGATTCCTTCTCTACCTGTCACAGAAATAGCAGTCATAGCCAGGACAACAGAAATAACCGAATAACAGAAATAACCCCAGCCCCGTGCCTATTCTTATCTTTACGACTGGCATAGAAATGTTTCCTTTGGCTTATAATTTCCCAAGCTTTTCCATGGGAACAATTACTTTTCCTTTTACCCGAGCTGGTCCTGACACACATTGCAGCTTCCCACTTAGTCTTTCTTCTACAGTTACTACCCAGATGACATTTACATGCAACCTACTGGATAATTTTACTCGAGTTCCAAGTGATTACGCACACGAACAGCCGTAGCGTTTCTCAAGCTGTGTGTCTCACAAGCGTGCTTAATGAATTGAGTCACTCGCATACGTACGTGCCTTTCTCTACACCCACATAATGAATAGGCTAGGAAACAGTAAACACACACCTTTTCATTTTCCCAATTTTTACCTCTCCCTTGCTGTTGTGGTTTGGGGGTTTTTTTTCTTTTCTTTTTTTTTTTTTCCTCTTTTATATGGAAATACATTGCTGTGCATATGAAAACCCATTCCTGATTTCCCTGCCAAGCGAACATGCATGATGGTTTTTGTCGCTAGTATTGCAGCAGATCTACTACCAGGATGTCAAAGTGTCAGGTTTTGTGCTCACTGCCTGCCCTTTGCTTCCCTTCCAGGGCTCCGCCTATTATAGGATATTTACCCTTTGAGGTTCTGGGAACATCAGGGTATGATTACTACCACGCAGATGACCTGGAGCTTCTTGCTAGGTGCCATGAACACTGTAAGTTTTTCTCCCTCTGCAGCATGCCTGTCTCTGATCTCATTTGTCACTCATGCAAAAACTTTTACTGCCGTTGCAAAAGGTGTCTTTATCTGGGGCACGAGGGAATTCCCTCTTCCCGTGACAGACTGTCACAGCCAACGCTTACCTGGGAGGCTGAATCCACACTGAATCCCCTCAGATAAGGAATGCTCTGTGCAGGTTTCCCAAACTGGCAGATGCATTGTTTGAGCACAGGTTGTCTGAGAGTGAAATGAGATTAATAGGTGGGAAGCCAGAACTTTGCATCCTCTGTCCCCAGTTTGTGAGGGCAGTCCCAAACCCTAGGAGTTTTGTTGACTGTGATAGTTCATGGGATCTTGCTGTTCCCCTGGGCTCCAGAGTCAGCTCAGCCCACCAGCATGCCTTCTGAAAGCAGCATTTGGGCTGCCTGCCTGTGCAATTAGATGTTGTGATCATCACTTACTGTTAGTAAAACCCTCCTGGAGATTCAGGGTCTTCTTTTAAATAGCAAAGTACCAAATACAGATTCCCCGTGGGTGAAGACGTCTCGGTTTTGGTTGACCTGGAAGTAAAGCATCAAAGTCCAGTTTGAGCTGAAGTGCAAACACCAGAGCATGTCCATGAAGTTCATCTTTGCGCAAGGTGAAATGCTGTGTGACCTGCAGGAGCCCAGGAGGAGCCAGGTCAGAATGAGCACTTCACCCCAGCACTGCAGCAGTACCCAGACCATGAAGCACCATGTCCTGCTGAAGGCTGGAGCTGACCTGAGGAAGGGCTAAAGGTGGCAGCAGACATGGACTACTCTGCATCAGGGTGCTTTGCCTACCAGATGAGTGTGTGAGATGTTCTATCCCCAGGACTGTTTTTCCATTTTTGTTACCTGTGCTTCAGACTGAGGTACTGAGCCAGAATTAGGTCTGTCCTCCAGCATTGCCAAGCACTGTGATGAAGAGTAACAGCACGCTTTGTAAGATGCATCTGGGTAATCAGATATTTTGCCAAGAAATATTACTTGAGGGTTTCCCGTTGGGCAAACTCTCTGTTTGGCTCTCTGCTGTCTCCATTTAAAAAGAGAGCGTTTTGTCAAAAGGACTCCAGAGACTGGAGAAAGTGGGATGCTGTAATTACTCTGAGATGTAGAGCAGCGCCATGCGGGGACGCCAAGAAACGTCACAGCCCTCCAGCTCGCTGGAGCTAGACTAGCTGCTGTGTCTCTGCGTTGCAAAGCACCCCCATCTTCACCACGTACCCTCTACCACTTACACGTGTGAAATGCTAAAGGACCTCATAGAGAGTGGAGAAAATGACTTCTCTGAACGTCAAGTTTTCCTGCTCCACTTTCCTGCCAGCTTTTGTGCCCTGTCGAGGCAAAGCACTGGTGGAAAACCTGTGGCAGAAGAGGGTGGCCAGCTGAAGGAGCAGAGGAAGCTGTGAAGGGGCTGGATGCAAACTGCATCAAGTGCAGCCAGCGTGTAGCTGGGAATATTGCAGGGGTATTTTAATTGCTGTCAGGGACAGAGCGTTTTAGCGTTGTTTGCTTAGAAGGCCATTCAGACAGAAGGGAGCTGCTTAACCAGATGATGTCCTTTTTGTAACGTGTGCGTGCAGTTTGACGCAGACACTAGGCATATTGAGAGCAGGGTCAAATCATGCAGCAGAGAATCTATTTAGTGATTTATGTCCTACACAGAGATGTCCTGTGGGGGACAGGTACTGCATGATGCTGAGAGCTGCGACCCCCCTCTTGCTAGCCCCGGATCTCCTCTTACGTATTATAAGAGTTATTTGCACAACACACCTGAAGGAAAGGATCTTTTAATCTTACCGTGCAGGGGACAAAGTAAGGTGCTGGTGAAGTGACTTACAGAAGTTGCTTCAGCAAATCTTTGCCAGGACTAGGAGCCGGGTGATCCCCAGCACAGCATGTTAGCCAGCAGTCCTTCACTAAGTACTTCGTCTAAAGCCCACCACTGTTAATGGGATCACTACAGCAGTCCTGATATTTAACAAAGTAGAGGTGTGCAGGTGAGTACAAACTTGGGTTAGTGTGGCTTGGTAAGTTCCCATTTGTCTGGTTGACCGCTCTACACAGGCATCTTGTCTCCTGTGAAGTGAAATGGGTTTGCTTAAACCACGCTCATGTTTTACTTATTAATTATGGGGATTTTAAGTGAGCGTGCTTCATTTTTTATTCTCAGCAGTCTGGGAACAATTAATTTGGTTATTTAATGTAGTTCCCATCGTTATTTTCTGGTTGTATTACATCACTTGAGATTTTTCTGGACATATGGTGATAATATGTACCAGGTCTGATGTATCTAGTTGATCTCAGAAGAAAACTCTCAGTTAAACTGTTAAAACTCCACTATCATGTTGTTTTGTGCTGTTACTAGGATCTGACTTCAAGCCACCCCCAGCCTTTGAAATGCATTGTCTTGTACTGGTGAAAGGCCAATGCTTTGTTTAACTAAAGTTATTTACGCCTATTTCAAAAAAGCCCACAAATGAGTAATAAGAATGTAGCTATCTATATAGTTACACCAATTATTAGTTACAAGAACAATTGCAAAATAGCAAACTGCAGTCTTGAGAATCAGTGACAGAAAAGAACGTGATAATAAAACATCAGTACGTGGTTGTCCATTGTCTGCTGTGTTAATAACGCCTGCAAGAGCCGTTTTGGTGCAGCAGCAGAGGCAAATGGGGCTGAGTAGTTTGTCTCATCGCCTTTGCACCATGACATCTCTGTTTGAAAGAAATTGTTTTCTTCTTTTATTGTTTAACAGTGATGCAGTTTGGAAAAGGAAAGTCCTGTTACTACCGTTTCCTGACCAAAGGCCAGCAGTGGATATGGCTGCAGACACACTACTACATCACCTACCACCAGTGGAATTCCAAGCCCGAGTTCATCGTTTGCACTCACCTGGTCGTTAGGTAGGAGCAAGCACCCAGCCCTTCACAACCTATGTCCCGTGCTGTCAGCCAGTATTGTTTCTGGTTCTGTTGTGTGTTAGCCAAATATTTGCTGTGCAGACTGACGCACTAAGATGGTTTGTAATTCCATAAAACTATTATGACAGGGAACATGGGGAAAAACATAATGTGTTTTCATTACTCTCTAGTTGTTGGGTTAGTTTTTTTCTTGCAACCGGTCCAAAATCCTGGAAACCACCGTTGGCCAAAGTCTATTGGTGTGTTACGTTCCCCTTGTATCCCTGGCGGTGACACGGCCAGCCGAAGAATCAAAGCCGTCAAGAATCAGAGGGCTTTATGGGCATGAATGAGTTCACACATCTCCTACAAAACCTGTTGATGGGAGCTTTAAACGTTTACGACTTGAAGTTCGCTGCTGTCCTGCTCTCCTGATTCCTCACTCGAAATTCAGCCCAGGATCCCCCTCTAGTGGGAAGCTGCTTGTGATGGGTTGCAAGGCGGTGTGCCTTGTGATTCGCACCTTCTGGAGGCGAATCTGCCCGACTGCCTCCCCCGTCTCCAGAAAGGTGCGGTCAAGGGTGAGAAGATGTTTACCGAAGGGCTTGTAAAAATAGTGACATACTGGTTTGCTCTGCTAACTTGAGTAAACTTGCTGCTCACTGCATCTTCGCTGTCAGGAAGCAATTTGTGAATTGCTCCCCTCCTTTTCCACACTGGTGAGCTGGGTTTCTTCCCCACAGACTGAGAATGCCTTACGCTGCTAAACAGGTGTGATTGGAGCTCTGTGTGTGTGTGATATAAACTGCACGTCAGGTGTCATCATGAGCAAATGTTGGAGAGAGAGAGATTGCTTCTGAGTTGTGCTGCTTCTGCTGTCCTTTAGGGAACTTGGCTTCACTTTAAGCTCTGAATTCATTGTGCTTCCTGAACTTGTTTCTTCATTGTGCTCTTAAGCCTAGTGATGCAGTCCTACATAGATTCTGAAATTCAGTTCTGTCTCATAAAGTGAAATGCACGAGTTAAAATGTGATTTCAGGAAAATTCGTTGTCTACAATTACTTAAGTTCACTTCAGCAACTTCTCCTGCCTCCCACAAAGGTTATGGCCCATTCATATTTCAGCACCCTAAATTCTGGCACCTTTCAGTGCCCACAATCCACAAGCACTCAGAGAGTCTTTAAAATATCTTCTCCAGTTTATCCCAACGGTGAATCATGTGGCAGTGTTAATACTTTAAGAGAAAAAGTAGTAAGGAAAGCAAATATACACTTTCAGAGGCAGCTTCCTATGGCTCCCCACACCTCGTGGTGCACCTGGATGGCTGTCAGTTTGTATTCAGAGCTTCCACAGGAGTGAGGGATGCTGACTCCAGTGTAGCACACTGCACGGCACTGTGTGCAGACGGGACCTGGCCTCTTCCCCAGGGCACTGGCTTAGGTCTCACTGAGCTACCATACAACATGGAAAAAATGGGTTCTTGAGCATCATCAAGTTAAAGAATGAATGTCCATTTGCTGTGGCAGTTTACATGCACAGAAGCTGTAGGATCATTTCTCCACCTGATTATGGAAAAATGGGAATCTCCTTTATTAGGAAAACTGTACTGAGGACAAAGACACCCATTTTCAGTAACCACGTGCACTTTGGTTTTAGATTAGCTTAGCTTGAAGGCATCCAGGCCCAAAATTTGAACAGGAGTACCTACATTTGTGCTTGGAATGATTAGTGCAGTTAATCACACAGTGTCTGCAGTCCTGGGACTGGGACACTGCCCTGTTGTTTCTGATCTGCGGGCATTCAGAATGTGCAGCCATTCACAGATTGCAAGGCTTCATGATGGTGTTCCTCTAAGCACCTTGTGTGTGAGAGAGTTTGCTGTGCAAAGCCTGTAACTCAGCATCAACACTCTGTAGTCACCTGGACGGCCAGGACAGTTCCAACACCCAGACTGAAAATCTGGATTTTAATTATTATCATTTTTTTTAGTTATGCAGAAGTTCGAGCTGAAAGAAGACGAGATCTTGGCCTTGAAGAGTCATCAGTTGAACTAGCATCCTCTTCTCTAAAGGTACCATGTCCCTTCACAGTTGAATGAGTAGGTGTTTAAGCCAAATTGAGTAATCTCTTACCAATCTTAGGAAATTCTCTCTTCTTTCTTCTCCTTCTCCTTTATTCCCATCTCCTTCCAAGACTTTAGTTGGGGTATGGCTCCAGCAGACCCTGAGGATTTTCCCACTGTGTAGCCCTAAACTGCCCATCCTGGTCCAGGCATATGACAATACACTGAGCAGTTGCACTGCCGCTGTCGTGTTGTTTGTCATCTTTCTGAGCCCTTTACCTGAACGACAGGTTAAGTCACCTCAGCTCAGAAGCAGAGTGGCAGAGCTGGAGGCCAGATTGCTGTTCCTGTCACCCCTCGTAATGCGCAGAGCACCCAGCGCAGGGCAGTGCCACACCGTGCCTGGTTTGTTAGTTGTTTAGTTTGTTAGTTTGTTAGTCTTACTCAGATGAAGGTTGGAAGTGAGGGAAAAATGCCTATTCCAGATTTCAGCTGTTTACACCGTTGGGCCGGATCACATCAAGTGTAGGACTGTGACCGGAACAGTAATTTCCCTGGCTTGAATCAGTCCAGCTTCCCAACACACCTGCCCAATTAACAAGGTCATTTGGATTACTTTTGAGTTCTTCCTCTCAGTAGTTTACAAATAAGACCAGTAATCATATTCATTCCAGGTGGATTGTTGTGTACTTCTCATTCCACTAGCCTCATTGCTCCTCAGATGTTACTTTATAGAAGCTGTTTATGGGATGTAAAGGGGAAGCTATCCCAGGGCCATTTTGTGTTTGAGCAAGGACCGTCTTGCAAACAGCAGCTCCCCTGTCTCCACAGCACCCTGTTGTGCCTTCTTCCCCTTTCCACATGATAGGTGAGAGATTTTTCTGCACACTTAAGCTGCAGCTGTTGGTGTAAGGTAGCTGGAGGAGAGGCAGAGGGACCACTCCTGTTGCTTGATACTTCTGGAGGGGAGAGAAGCCGGGGAGCTGCCTGGGAGGCAGGGTAGTCCAATGTGGTCACCAAGGTCTGCAGGTGAAGCAGTCTGTTTGCCATAAACCATCTGCCAGGTGGCATCTGTTGCTGTGGTGTGACAGCTCCAAGGCCATTAATATTCACCAGCTTAGGCTCTGCTGCTGTGCTGCCAGGTCCCTGCCTAGAACAGGCTGCTGGGAGCGACCACTCCTCGGGGACTGGCGAGCAGGCTCACAGCTCTCGGCATCACCTGGTACCTGTCCCCCACAGGACCCATTTGGTGTAGGTTCTCCTAGGTCTGCAGCTCCTGTCCCCATGCCACTGCACCTTGTCTCTTCCCAGCCCTCTCTTTCCATCTCTGCAATGAGTAAAGCCATTCCCTAGCCAGCCCTGCTGCTGCTCCCCACTCTGCCACTGCCAACGAACTGTGACACCCCTGAAGAAACAGGCAGAAGGAAGCTAATTATAAAAGCATAATTCCTTTTGCACACAAGTCTGTGGGCGGGAAGATGCCAGATGCTAGAGCCTGGGCATGGGCAGCAATCCCCACGGCGTTTCCCGATGCGTGGTGTGTGTCCCCCACCACTGCTCGCTGCCATCAGAGGGGTGTCCCAGGACAGAAGTGGGTGGCACCGCCTGGGGTGCGATCATGCCGGTCGTGTCTGTGTAGTGATACCTGAAGGCTTTAGGGGAGCTGAAGGGGCAAACCCAGTACTGCACCGGGGTGTGGTGGTGCAGGGCCGGCCCTCTGTCCACTCTGCCTGTCACTGTTCCCTGCAAACAGGCGAGCAGGGCAGGGAAGTTGGGGTCCCTTGCAGCGCCGGCCGCTGGGTGGGGGTCCCCTAATGTTCCGGGCGGTGGGTGCGGGTCCCGTCCTGCGCCGTCCTCTCCTGCTGACCATCTCCCCGCCGGTGCTTCGCTCCCGCAGAGCCACAGCAGTTACCTGGACGTGGGGCAGTGCGGCAGCAGCCAGGACGCCAGCCGGGAGGCCCTGTCGCTGTCCTCCCACAGCTCCCGCCGCTCCTCACACACCGCCCTCTCCGACTCCGCGTGTAGGTGCCGGCGAGGCCGGGGGCGCGGGTGGGGGCGCCATGGGGGAGCGGGCTGCAGGGGCGAGCGGGCTGCAGCGGGGAGCGGGCTGCAGGGCAGGGCACCGCGAGCACTTGGGCAGTCAGGGCGGGAGGGGGAGCTCACGACCAGGGATGTAGGGCAGCAGCGGAGCCGCACCTCCGGGCCGGCGGCTTCCCCGCGGCTTGCCACCGGCAGAGTGCTGCGGTTTTTCCTGGGGCTCAGGGGACGGGCGGGATTCGCTCAGCTGAAGCAATTGGATTGAGCTCCGAACCGCGCTGACAAAAGTTCCATCCCGGGGCAGTTTGGTCCCTGATGCTGACCCGTGCAGAAGGAGCTTCATCCCAGCTCCCACGAGTGTCCCATCCCCACCCCACCCCGGGGGCAGCAGTGACTTGACCAGAGTGCCTGTATGGGGCCGTGGGTGTGAGTCATCCTGGGGCTTTCCTTGAGGTACTTCCCGGGGGAGAGTGGGAGAGCTCATCTGGAACTGCCTGTGGAGCAGAGGCTGAGACGGGGTGTTAGCATCAGGAGGCAGCCCTACAAGTCAGGCCAGGAGAACCACAGAGGGACAGTCTGGGAACCCAGTTTGACCGCATTTGGGTGACTGCTCATCCGCGTTTGTGGAGTTCAGACACAGGTCTTCCCTGTCACAGTAAGCCCTCTCTTTTCCAGCCACATCGTCCATGCGGCACACGGACACCAGCACACCCACCCGGCCATCAGTGCCAGGCGGGCAGGTGGAGAAGGCAGCCCTGCGGCTGGCGCCAGCTGGAAGCACTCAGGTGGGTGGTCCCAGAGAGCCTGTCTGTTGCCCTAAAGATATGAGCTTGACAAACCTTGGTCTGCCCTCAGAGACTCTCGATCCCCAGCTCTGAGTGTGCCGGGCCTGAGCAGAGGATTTCCCGGGGGTTTGGGGCACTGCTGGTCAGCAGAGCTGGTGGAGAGCTGCCATCCAGGCCAAATGCCTTCTCACACCACAGGCCCACTTTTCTTGGGGGTTGTACACTTGAAAGGGCCTTTATCCAAAAATGGATGCTGACACTGAGGGTTTGCAATTAGCAGGGGCCATGCAGGAGTTTAAATTCTCCTTTCAGACCCACCCTCAGATCTCCATATGTAGTCTTCTGATTCCCTTCACTTCTTCATCACTGGTACGAGCTGATACCTGCACCAGCTCTGCACTAGAGGTGCTATGGGCCTACAGTAAGGCAAAGTTTTCATTTCTAGGCCATAGCAACTCCTCAAGCCCCTGGTGAACACCTCCCTCAGCATCCTGTGGCCCAGCCGGTAGTCCCCTCTCAGCACGCTGTGATGGTATGTGGTTTATTTTTGTTAAACACATGGGCCAACCTCAGTGGCTCCATTTCATGGCTCTTAACTCCTCACTGGCTGGTCCCTGCATGGGGTGGGGGAAGGGGGGCAAGGTTTCAGTGCCCTTTCTGTTGCTGTTGCTGAGATTTACCTGCAGCCAAATTATTGCAACTACTTATTTCAGTGAGGAGATGGAGCAGGTAGGACACCAGAGGAAATAGCTTTGAAGAAGGTTTACGCTTGTCAAAACCATTGAGGGCTGCTGAAGGCTTGTCTTTGAATTGCTGGTAACTAACTGCAGCATGAGATGATGCTGAAGAGTTTTATTGCCCTGGCAGAGGAAGGGGCTGTCATGGAATGTTTGAGTTAGGACAGAAAAGGAAAAAGAAAACCCCCAAAACCCACAAGAAATATATGGGAGTTGAAAACCATAATTATGAGACACATCCTCACAGAGCTCTGAAGTCAGTGCAGAAGACATTCAGGGATAATACAGGGATCAAAGACAGCCATAGGTGGGTAGGATGAACCCCAGGGTGGGGTTACAGCCTAACTTGGGCCTGGCATTTGGTAAATGATGAACAGCAGAACTGAAAACCCAGGCAGGAGCTTTGGCAAGGGTTTGCCTGCAGTGTCTGCCACAAAATGCAGGTGGTCCAGAATCAGCAGGATGTCACGCTAAAGGGCTGTGGCAGTCCCACAGGCCACGACCTGGAATGAAGCACTGAGCATGAGCCAGTTGCATTATGCTGCCGCTCTGCGGGTACAGAGGTACTTCAGTTACATACACAATTGCTGGGGTTTGTCAGCAATATATTTCCTCTGGCAAAAACTGAAAAGCAGCCGTTTTTCTGAAGCCAGTGTCCCTGTGAATGTGGGCCCATGATCTTGTTCTCTGTTCTCTGCAGCCAGTGTACCACTTTCCGACCCAGCTGGGGATGATGCATCAGCTGAAAGAGCAGCTGGAGGAGAGGACTCGCATACTGCAAGCTGACATCAAGACTCAGCAAGAAGAGCTCCATGTCATCAAGGAGCAGCTCCAGTTAGTGCAGGACTCCAACCTGCAGGTACACGCTGTCCCCAGGGTTCCCAAACCTTTGAGCACACAGATCAGTAACAAAACTGTCAGTGGCAAAAGCATTTAGAAATGGGTGCTAGATAAATTGGTCGTCCGGTCTCAGACACGGGTGTAGTGTCTCCTGGGACGTGAGTGGCATCAGTACCTGCTAAAGTACTGAATCAGTAGTTTTCAAGATTCAGAAACAAGTAATCCTAAGGTAATCCAAAGTCTCCCCTGCACACAAACCTTGGTGGTTCGGTGGCTGGTTAATGCTGCTGGGTCCCCAGTGCCACTCCTGCAAAACTCAGTGGGCATCATGGACCTGTCATGGCTCTGAATAAATACTTGGGCACAAGTTAACGTTTGACTTTCCATTATTCACGGGTCACTTTGCCCTCGGATTTAAAGCCCAGTGTTCTGTATGTTGATAGAGACAGCCTGGCAGCTGGAAGTGTTATCTCCCAGGCCGTACAACCACCACAGGAGCTACGACAACTCATGTGTCTCTCTCATTTCAAGATGCTGATGCAGCAGCCCATCCCTGTTGTCTTTAACAACGTGCAGCACCCAAGCCCTAGGAGGCCGCCAGCACCCGGGACGCCCAGGCAGACCACAGCCAAGAAGTCACAACAGCAAGGCCTTATGGGGACGAAGCACTACGGTGGCACCCACCTGCCATCACCGCGCCCATTCCTCAGGGACCCCTGTGGCACAGCTGCCCAGGTCGCTGGCTGCTTCGTTGTGCCCCTCGCCCCCTTTCCTGGCTTTTAAGTATTTGTCTGCTGCTCTTTCCCCCTGGTCCTGCCCATCTCCTCTGTGCTGGTCTTAGACCCTCACTGGCATTACAAAAATTGTGTTGAGAGTTGTGAGTGTAGAAATAAAAGTCAGATAGTCTAAAAGCACTAAAATTTGGGGACCTCTGGAGCTGTCCTGGTGACCAGAGAGGAACTGAGTGGGAGGCTTGGGCTCTTGACCACTTCTGTTTGTGATTACAACATGATGCTTGTTCGTAGCCAGGGAGAGTTGTGACTTTGTAACATGGGGAAGTAGGCATAATTTTAAAAGATTAGGTTTCTTCTGCCCAAGAAGTCTTGGAAGACAGCTTTGAAAAACAAGTTTGTCATCGCTAGACTGAAATCCACTGTATACATGGTCACATGGGAAAGAATCGAGGTGGAAGCAAAAAAGACCAAAACTAACAGCTTTGAAGGAAGGATGAGACACTTCCCTTGGGGACTTCAGATTTGCACTCCTCCTCCCCTCTTAAGCTGGTCTGTTCTTCCTCAAGCCTTGCATGCTCTGATTTCTCAAGACACCCTCTGCTCCTGCAGCTGGGATCCCAGCGCCTGCTGCACAGGGGCAATAAACAGGAACAGCTTGGTTGTCCTGAGCAGATCTACTGCTCCTAGTAGTAGACATTGTTTAGGGACAATGTCCTACTGTTCCTTCTTGTCCCATCTGCATGCTGGAAGCAGTTACTTTAGCCTTCTACCAGGGAGCTTAAAAACCTGACATGGGTATCTCTGCCTTCATTTCAGGTGCAGCAGCAGCATCTAATGCGAGGAAACCAAGCCCAGCAAACATGTCTACCAGGGCAGACGAGCATCTCAGTGCCCCTCTACAACAACCCCATGGTGTTTTCCCAAACACATCCCATTACAGTGGCTGCACACATGCCAGCTGACAGCAGCGAAAGGCAACCACAGTCAGACTACAGCCAGGACAGGAGCCTCAGGTACGAAGGCAGCCCTGCTGCGGCTGTCCTGATGTCGGGACAGATGTTGGGGGAGGCAATGGTCTCTGGGTGCCTAGGGATGTTCCCCCGTGAAGACACCTAGGTTAGCAGTGAGCCCCGTGCTGTGTAGTGCAAGCAGATACCCACAGGGGCCTGAAATCCTTTTTGTATTTTCATAAATTGTCCATGTAGCTCAATAATCTTTGGACACCTGCTGCTGTCAGAGGGAATGAACAGGAAAAGCTGGCTGGGACAGCCTTTCCCAAACCTATGTCTGTTTGCTCTGTAGCTCCAGGGTCATTTCCTTCAGCCAGGACAAGTGCCATGGCAAAGCTGTTTTATGCAATGCTGGAAACATTGTCTAAAACATACATAAGTGCCCCAAACTATTCAACTGCCTTTCAGGGAGGTATCTGCAAGACCTTGCCTTCAGGACCCAGCCATTTCACAGTATTGTATAAGAAAACAAGACAAACCCCAGAGGTCTCACCAGCTGTAGAACACATTTCTTACATGACAGATTTAGCAAATTTCATCTCACATCTGCAAGCACATTAGACAAGGTGGTGTTAAGCACCCTGCTCCATTAGCTTTCTGGCTTGCATGCTTTTGGGGAGGATTTTCAGGGATTTGTTTCTAGAGCCTGACAGTCAGGAACTTGGACCTCCCCCTCCCCTGACCGTCCTCTGTTTTAACCCCACCACAGGATGCTGTTGGATCAGTCAATCCAAGCCATGATGCCCGCAGCCAACGGCAGTGGCCAGTCCACGCAGAGCAGTGCCAGCAGGCAGCAAGGAAAGTGAGTCTGCTGGCCCTTGTTTTCATGCAGTGTTTTAGCAGGGCACTTTGTGGCACTGAAAATTACTTTGAAAAACTTGTATGTGATCATGCAAACGCAAAGAGTCCTGGTCTTAAAAGAAACAAAAGCTCAGCTGGTTAGGAGAAAAAGTAATCAAAATATTATTTAATTACAGAGAACTTTATGATGACTAAAATGCTTTGAAAAAGTATCTTTTACCCATTTTCTGGCTTTTGCAAAGCTTAAGATGCCTAATCAAGTCATGGAGCAGATGGACAGCCTTAAAATGCCCCTCAGTTTTCTGCAGTTCCAGTCCATGCTTGATGGGCAAGGGGGAATTGGGGCCTGTTTTCACCAGTCTGTGTGGTTTGACAAACCCTTCTTGAGTCTGGTTCCTGCAGTTCCTGGGCTCCCCAGGGCCGGTGGTGGCTCTGGGTTTGGGTTCTCACACCTTATTTTCCTCCTGTGGCAGGTTCGGTGCAGAGCAGCAGGTCTTGCCTCCCCCGATTCAGATGCAACCAATTACCTGCAGTGCTGTCCGACCTCCAGCCCCGTCGCCTGTTTTCTCCCCGTCGCTGATGATCCCACACACCAGCTTCACATCCCACCAGGCAAACACGCCGGTTCATCTCCACCAGTGGCCACAGCAGCAGGTTCAGCAGCACCGTCTCTACCTTCAGGTAATGGAGCTGGAACAGGTTTGTGAAGACGCACAGGGGTGGTTTTGAGGTTGGGTTGGGTTTTTAGACAAAACAGGGTTTACTTGACTAATCAAACCTGGCCAGTGCACTGCCATGTCCTCCATTCCCTGGCATGTGCACATCCCAAGTGCACAGCCTCCCCAGGCTGGCTCTGCACCCGCTCAGGGCCATATTTTCCAACAAACTCCGTTATCGATGTCTGGGAGAAATACCCAGTCCTTCAAACACTGCAGCTCTGGCAGGAATCTCGCTGTAGGTGTGGAACACGGTAAGCGACAAGCCCTTTTGAAAGCGTGCCTCCTGCTATTAGGTCTTGGCATTGCAAGGGTTCCTATCAGCTGCCATCACTGCTTTCTTTTAATAACACAACTCTCTGGAGAAGGAGATTTTGGTTTTTCAAAGCACAGCTACATCAATGCACACCAAACCAATGCTGCTGCCGAGGAGAGGGGTGGTTGCAACTGATACTTAATTAGTAAAACACTCTGCAAGACTTGCCTGGTTACAGTCCTCCAGGCAAAGACCAGGAGGAGGAGTTTCAGCTGAAAGAAGCCATGCAGCAGGACTGGACTTAGAGTAAGAAATGACAGTGCATTGTCAGCAGGTGTGAATGTGAGCCGTCTGACTTAGGTACAGGCTGTGCTGAGGTGCTGAGGACTAGTAATATGGACAGCAGAACGATGATGCTGGGGAGATAAATAGCTCCAGGCCAACAGAAAACCAGGCTTTGGTGCCACTGTACCTTTAGTGGCTGGGGGGAGATGTGGGGGGGAACTAGCAAGTCCAGGTCTTTGGGCTACAAGTGTTGGGATGGTCCATGGACATGATTGCTCTACCACCTCTTCATTGGTTTCCTGAAGATCCTTCCCACAGAAGATGGAAGTTGCAGATTTTGCCTTGCTTCCAAGCAGCTTTTGAAGGTCTCCATTGCTGCTGGGCTCTCTGTGGGATTAGTAGGACAGACAGTTCTGCTTCCCCTCCCTATGCTCCAGGCAGTTTCAGTTGTACTGAGAGCACCAGCATCCCAAGCTGCTTGTCCACCACCTGTACCCTCAATGGGTAGAGCTTCCCCTTAGCACTTGATACTCCACTCCTGCGTGCAAGCCTCAGCATCAGCCCTGCAGCAGAGAGGTGGGCGATAGGGCAGGTCTGACTTGTCAGGTTTGTGTCTCCTGACAGATGCAAGGTCCTGAGCCGGTGCCTGGGGGTCCAACGCAGCGTGTTTTCCAGCCACCCCACACCCCACAGCAGAACCCCCTGAGCTACTTCCTCCACCCGCAGCAGCAGAGCCGCCACGCTCAGGGCCAGCCCTGCAACCTGCCGGACCTGCCCGAGATGCAGCTGCCGTGAACGCCGGGTCCGGGAGGCTGGGACCACCTTGGCTGGAGCTGCTCGGCGCCCCGCGCGCAGAGGGGAAGATGACGCCATCACAGCACGGGATGGGTGAGGTCAGGCCCGTGGGAAAGGTGGTGATGGAGGGACGGTCCCCGCCGGGGGCAGATGGCTCCGGGGGCACCTCGTCGGTTGGGATTTCCAGGCAGCCGGTCCGTGATGCTGCTCCGGCAGCTGTTCGTGCCGAGCACCGCGGTACAACTGGGAGGCGCTGGCTCTCCGGCTGCAGGGAGGTTGTTTGTCAGGTCGCCGTGAAGATGGCTTTGCGACGGAGAAACCCTTTTCCATTCAGGACTTCAATGCTGAAAGTCACTGTGAATTCAAGCCCGGCGCTTGGAGCACACACGCAGACTGTACGGATCCGCCGCAGGATCACCCTGTACATAACTCCTGTCGCTGTCGTAGATCCCTTGTGGATTTATTTTTGGTTTTCCCTTTTTTCTATACCTCAGTCCTGCAATTTATTTTTGTTTGTTTTCCAGGAGATTGGATAATGCTGCTAATTGACATAACACCACTTTTGCCTGAATTTCTTACTGTCGGTATACCAGCTCACCTCGCAGCTAGTGACATACTTGTCCTGTTTTATTTTGGTTAACAAGTGCAGATAAATTTATATGGTTTCTACTCCCTGTAGCCAAATATTTTTCAGGTTACAGACAAAGAATCCTTACTCGTTCTTTCTTTTCTTTCTTTTGGTTGTTTCGTTTCAAGTGATGTAGTTGTGTGTGTTTCTAGACATCAGAACAGAGGAGCAAGCACAGAGCAGCGTATGGCCGCAAACTTTCTGGTTTTGCCAGGTCATGTTTCAGTGTGGCCAACCCGAACCGTGCGCTCAGGGCGGCGCAGGCGACGTTACACGCCCGCAGGGTCAGCAATAAATTGTATTTTTGTAAAGCGTCACTTTTTACCTATATGTTTATATTTATGAATTGAAAAATAACAGTTTATTCCTCAGTGGGTGTATAGTTCAGTGTCCCTACTGTTTGTGTCTTTCCAAAGGAAAAATCAAAGTGTCCGGTTTTTGAGGAGTTAGTAGCTGGTTGCTGACTTTGGGCGCTGGTAGAGCCCGATCCTAGGCGGGGGTAAGGCTGTTCCTACAAGCTCTGCAAGAAAGTGGTTAGGCAGGGTCCAGCACCCAGCAGTCGGAGCAAGGGTTAGGGAAGGCTTAGTTGGTAACTTCTGTTGAGCCCAAGAAAAGCAGGCTTCTTTCATTGCCCTTCCCCCTTTTTTTACACTTTTAGCACTTGTTTTTTCTCCTGTGTGAGCTGCTTTTTGGCTCTTCGCACCACTGCAGCAGCTGGAGGCTGGTGCTGAGCTGGCAATGCCCAGCTGCCCTGAGTTCGGAGGAACGGGGGCACTGGGAAAGTTAGTGTGCAGAGCAGGTGGGGATGGCCAAGGGTACATCTCTGTCTAGCTGGAGAGGTCTCATGCTGTAGCCACAGCCACAGCTGGAGCTCACTCACATCCCTCACAGGCCACACACACAGAGAAGGATGTTGTTAGCCTTGGGGCCAGGCGTGTGGACATGGGCTGGTGGCACGGGGCAGAGGAACCTGATGAAAGGGGGTTGGGGCAGCCTCAGTTTCCCAGCGAGCTCAGGAAGGAGACGGGAGCATGTCAGCCCTGCCCCAGACATGGTTTTGGGTGCTTCCCAGCAGATCACTGCATGACTCACCACCTGCCCCAGCTGTGCCCTGGCCCGGTTGCACAAGGGGCTGTTTCCCAGCCGCTGAGTTGTCCTGGGAAAAGGAGCAGGGTCTGGATGTGCTGCCCATGGTGGGGCTGGTGCCCAGCACTGGGCTGTTTTGGCGGGGGCAGGGGTGGGCATGCAGCCACAAGCAAAGTCCAATGTGGAGACTTTGCAGTAGGAAATAATTCTTAATTTTTATCTTCTTTTTTTAACGCACTATTCATTTTGGGGTCTCCCCTCCCTAGTCCAAGACAGTAGGGTTGCTCATGAGGCTGGGGCAGGAGTGGTTGTATTTTTGTGGGGATTGTTTGGGTGGTGCCCCTCCTACCCCCCCCAAGCTTTGGCACTAGCGGGGATGCAAACGCACACTTGGATGTTGGGGTTCCTGGGCTGTACAGAATTGGTGGCCCAGTGCGGCTGGGAGCCGGGAAGGGACGTGCATTTCCCTGTCCTGCCATGAAACCCACACTGCCATGGCTGTCCCACGCTGTCCCATCGCCACACGTGAGCCCAGGCATGGCAGGTGTTGATCAGATGTATCTCAGAAGTGGGGGTTGGGGTCAGGGGCCTGGGAGGGGGTTGTTGGGGGTTTTTAACAGGGTAGGGAGGCAGCCAAGGCAGCATAGGTTCTTGGCATGGCTGTGGCTTTGAAAGCAAGGCCAACAAAAGAGGGGTTGCGGGGGGGGTTGAGGGGGTTATGGGGGTGGTGGGTGTGCTGGATGGGGCTGTACCATGGAGACAGCCCTTCTGATGGCAGCACTGGGCTGCGCAGACAGTGAGGGCAGGGGACGGACGGACAGACACCGCTACCCCTGCTCGCAGCCTCTCAGCGAGGAGCGCAGGAGGTTTGCGAGGATGTTTACATGTTAGACTGGCCTTGCTAAAACAGAGACCTAAACAGCACTTTATCATGTGCCCCTCTGCCCCTTTATTCCCAGCATCCACCTCAGGCACTGGCCTGGCTGCTGGGTGGCAGCACGGATCCCAGCGCTGCCCCACAGGCAGAGCCGTGTTTCCCAGCCGTGCTCCAAAGGATGAAATCCCACGGTCCCTTCGGGGGGCTTGCTTGGTCCCTGCTGGGTCTGCGGCCGGGCTGGGGGAAGGCTGAGCCACGGCCGTGGGATTTTTGCCTTACATTGTCCCTCTCAAAAACAGACATGAATAAATAAATCTCTTTATTCAGGTTGAGTTGTATTTGTTTACCTCGGTGTTAGCTACAACCTGTGTTTTTGGGACCCATTTGGAATTGAGAGCTGCTGGTGGGGTTGGGTCACACCAATTTAGGAGAAAACACACACGTGACTTGGTGGCTTGTTGGTGACAAGCGGCAGGTAGGCCCGGGACTGACGGTGCCATGGCGGTGTCGGCCCGTTAGCCATGAACGTTCTGAGGCTTTCTAGTACACAAGCACCTCTATACCCTATCTCTCTCTATCTAGATATACAGAGCTCTGTATTTTTAACATATATATATGCGTGTGTACTTGTGTATCTCTGTATAAATGTCTACCTATAGGCCACACAATTCCAGACCTCTGAAAACACAGGCAGCTTTAATGAATAAAGTCTTGCACTTTTAGCGTGTTTGTACATATAAGCTACAGCCTGGTGGGTGTCATCAGGCTGATCTGACAGACACAGTGAAAAGTTACTGTATATATTGTATATACTCTGTGTAAAAAAAAAAAGGAAAATAAGGAAAAAAAAAGAAAAAGCTTAGAATTGAGTATAAATCTTGGTTTATTTTATATGCTGTTGAATATAGAGACATTTATAAATGTTACTATTCTTAAAAGTATTTTGTAATGGGAAAGAGGAAGCGTCTTATGAAGATGAACAGTAAAGATATTATTATTCTTGTCCTGAATCTATGTCCCTGCACAGCTCCATTGCGGGGGGGGGGCCGTGCATTTGACAAGCTTTAAACAGAGTGTACATAGTATTTTAAAAAAAAAATAAGAAAAAAGAAAAAAGAATTAAAATACTACTTGTAAGACCTCCCACTGAGTGTGTGCTGGTGTTATGCCCTGGGTGGGGTGGTTACAGTGGGGATCAGACCCTCCTTGCGCCCCAGGAGCAAAGAGGAAATCAAGCCAAACCACCAAGAGGCCTGCATGGGTGAAGGAGCAGCTCCCAGGCAAACGCAAATAAAAAAGAAAAGCAAGCCTATGAAGGGTGTCAGGAAGGGCAGGGAGCCCAGGAGGAATACAGGGAATCTGTCTGGGCAGCCAGGGATCAGGTTCGGAAAGAAAAAGCCCTGGTTGAACTCCATCTGGCCAGGGATATAAAGGGCAACAAGAGTTTTTACAGGTCTATCAGTGCAAGATGAGGGAAAATGTGGGCGACCTGGTTACCTAGGATGTGCAGCAGGCTGAGGTACCCAAGAACTAATTTTGCCTCAGTCTTCACTGGCAAGAGCTGTAGTCACCAAAGGCATGGGGAGTATGAGGAACTGCCTGTCAGGTCAGGTTTGAGAACACCTAAGGAACCTCAAGGTCCACAAGTCCATGGGACCTGATGAGGTGCATCCACGTGCCCTGGAGGAACTGGCAAATGACATGGCCAAGCTACTCTCCATCATATTTGAGAGGTCTTGCCAGTCCAACGACGGTCCCACTGACTGGAAAAGGGGAAACATAACTCCCATTTTTTAAAAAGGGAAAAGGAAGACCCAGGGAACTGCAGGCCAGTCAGTCTCACCTCTGTGCCTAGCGAGATCATGGAGCAGATCCTCCTGTAGACTGTGCTTGGGCCCAAGGGGAGTAAGGAGGTGTTTGGTGAAGGCAACATGGTTTCACTGAATACAGTGCAGACCTGAAAATTCTGGTGGCCTTCTATAATGGAGTAACAGACCTGGTGGACAAGGGAAGGATGACAGACATCATTTGCCTGGATTTGTGCAAGGCATTTGAGACTGTCCAGCACAACAGTCTTGTCTCTAAATTGGCAAGACATGGCTCAGCCAGATGGACCACTCTGTAGATAAGGAACTGGCTGGATGGTCGCACTCAGAGTAGTGGTATACAGCTTACTGTCCACAAGGAGGTCTGCAACAAGTGGTGTTCCTCAGGGCTTAGTCCTGGGACCGGCATTGTTCAACATCTTTCTTTGTCGGTGACATGGATGGGGGATAGAGTGCACCCTCAGCAAGTCTGCTGATGACACCAAGCTGTGTGGGGAGGTTGACACCCTGAAGGGAGAGGATGCCACCCAGAGGGAACTTCAGCTGGAGAGAGGGACCCATGACAACTACAGTAAGTTCAACAAGGCCAAATGCAAGGTCCTGCAAATGGATCAGCACAATCCCAAGCACAACTACAGGCTGGGCAAAGAATGGATTTAGGGCAGCTCTGAGGAGAAGGACTTGGGCGGGGGGGGGGGGGGGGCATTGCTAATCAATGACAAGCTCGACATGAACTGGCACTGTGTGCTAAAAGCTCAGGCAGCCAACTGTGTCCTGGGCTACATCAAGAATGCATAGTCAGCAAGTTGAGAGTGGTGATTTTGCCCCACTGCTCTCATGAGACCCCCCCACCTGGAGTGCTGTGTCCTGCTCTGAGGTCCCCAGTACAGGAAAGACGTGGAGCTGTTGGATGATCAGGGGGCTGGAAGTACCTCTCCTGTTAAGACAGGCTGAGAGAGTTGGGCTTGTTCAGCCTGGAGAAGAGAAGGCTCCAGGGAGACCTAATTGTGGCCTATTAATACTTGAAGAGGTCCCACAGGAAAGTTGGAGAGGGACTGTTCATTAGGAAGTGCAATGACAGGACAAGGAGCAATGGCTTCAAGCTGAAAGAGGGCAGGGCTAGATTAGATTTTAGGAAGAAATCCTTCCCTGTGAGGGTGGTGAGGCCCTGGCACAGGCTGCCCAGAGAAGCCATGGCTTTCCCTGGATCCCTGGCAGTGTTCAAGGCCAGGCTGGATGGGGCCTGGGGCAACCTGTGCTAGTGGGGGTGGCCTTGCCTGTGGCAGGGAGGTGGAACTAGGTTATCTTTGAGGTCCCTTCCAACCCAAACCCATCTGTGATTCTATGATTTCCAGGCCCAGAGCCCAGAGCAATAGGGGCACAGGTTGAATTGGAAAGAACAAAGCATCAGAGGCAGCGTAGGCACATCCACGCACTGCAAATGTTTTATCTGGATGCAAAACCCACATCCCAGTACCCTGCCTGGGGTAACTTGCTCTATCTCAGCCCAGAAGCAGGCTCAGGCTGTACGTGGCGCTGAACTAGACCCAGGCTTCAAAATCTGCAGTTCCTTCATTCCCCCCCCCCCACTTCAGGGGAGGCTGCCGTCCTAGCCTGGTTTTTGGCTTGGTCCTTGCTTTGGAAAGCCCTGACTAAATGCAGCCTTAAAATGACCAATGTTCTTGAAGGAACTGCTGAAACAGTCCGTCAGGAGAAATAACAGTGCCTCACCGATTATTATTTTTTTTCTTAAATGAAACAAGTTTTTATTTAACACCCTTTGTCTTACAGCACTTGGGCATCCAATACATTGTATAAAAAGCCAACCTGCCAACACACACGTGTTGCCTGCTTGGTAAAGTGACAAAGCTCTAGCAAAACAGACAGGAGAGTCTATTTTTCTGGAAACAAAGTGGAATATTTCCTTTTGTTTTAGTCCAGACAACTGCAATCACCCTCAAGAACCTCTCATGTTACAACTGTATGAGAAGCTTACAATAAACTCATCACACAGGTATTGCTTAGTCATGCTGTAGCAAACTCTTCAGATAGATAGCACATGGCTACGCAGCCATTGGAGAGGGGAGCAAGGGGCTTGCTGGAGGAAGGTGCAGAAACATAGGCCCCTTTCCCTGACCACCTGGCAGCGACCATTTCCATGTCCCGGGAACGCTGCCGCTTGAATTACCAGCTGCTCTCCCTGTCGGTGGGAAGGGCTCCTGGTTTCATCACTATTACCTGAGCTGTTCCCTCGCCTGGGGTGTTCCAGCCCTGAACTCAGTGCACAGAGAGGTCGGGCAGCCAGGTCCTCACGTGTCACGCTGTCACGCTGTCACTGCTCACCTGGAGCAGGGAACAGCAACAGGCTCCCCGTAGCAGGCAGAGGGACAGTGGCAGCTGTGCTGGCCATCCCTGGCTAACAGCGCCACTCGAGAAAAGGGCTCTTGCTGCACAGTGCCAGTGAGGACAGTCTGGGCACCAGGAAGGGCTGCACAGCCCACGCTAACAGCACTGGGAATGTTTCAAGGTGAACAATCAGGGCAGAGCTCCCAAGCCACACTGGTGACCCCACTGCAGGTAGCGCGATTCAAAGCTGCATTAACAGCAGCAGTGGCTTCAGCGATCTGGATCCCACCTCCAGCTGCCTACTCTGTACAGGGTGGTGCATGTCCCTTCATGTCCTATGGCTGACCCAACAGGAGACAGATAACTTCATGAAGACTATTACAGAAAAGTAACATGGCTACGTGAAATGACACATCTGGACTCTCTGAACCCCACTGCTTCCCTCTGTGAATGAACAGTTCAAAGTTCAAAAACACTTCTAAAAATCTTCCAAGTTGCAGTTTGAATGGAAAGTCCCCCCTAGGGAAGTGGCTGAGTAATTCTGGGTCAGCCGCCAGCCTCCTTGCTCACACTTCTGCTTAATCCCCAGCTACATGTGGCAGCTGAGCTGGGAGAAGCATGCACGCCCGCTACCTCCTGACATGGCAGGATGTCAGTCTGGGTCATCTTTGCATCACCAAGAGCTTCAGATGGCCAAAAAGCTGTATTGCATGGGGATCTGTCCCTGACTGCATGGGGCTTTAATATTGAGGCATGGTCCTGTGAGACAGAAGAGGGGAAAAAGCTCTCACGCCCTGGTCCCCTCAAAGCCTGAAGGTATTTGTCAGCCAACCTATCTGCACCATAGGAAAGGGAAGGGAAGGAACTAGACACTAACTCCAGAGTTACTCCATCATGAGCACAGCACAAGTGTCTCTCTTACAGCACGTGGAAGAAGCAGCCCAGCAGACACCTCAGGGTGCTCCATGGAATTGGCCGGCATTTGCTCCATCTCCATCTCCCCAGAAGATCAACCCATAATGAGCAGGCTCCAGAAGGAAGAACCTGCCAGCTGGGCAGGTGCCTCAGTGCTGCCAGCCTGCTGGGAGTGACCTGTGCTGCTGGGGCTGGAGGCATGGCCACACCGCCCGGTCTTGCTGGATGTGTGTTATGGGAGCGACTTACAGCCCTTACCCTTTCTGGGACAACATGTAACCAAACTGAACAGAAAATCCAGGCAGTTAACGAAAGTTAGTGTTCCCCTGCATACCCTAACTGCTCACCTTATTTATTCTTTTAAAATATATATATATATGCTGGTAATCTCTCTTTATACATAGAAATGACAGCTCAGGAGCTACTACAGAACTGGCAATAGCCCTACAGTCCCTTGGACTGACACTAGTAGAAACCAGTATATTTTGGAAGGCGCTCGGTCTGCACAGCCGAACCACAAGCCGTGTCCCAAAGCTGTTGTATTTTGCACAGGCTTCTGCACTTTGAACTTAACAGCTTGGTTCTCAACCAAAACATTTCACTGAGTCTGAAGACTTTCTTGTCTCTGCACTACCTTGCTTAGCAAACAGCTCACAGCTTTAGCTCCTTCCTGAAACTGGTAATACCCTTCATCAACTTACAAAGGCTTTTTGGATGGGCAGCTGCCTCTGTTTCCATGCAAGTCTACTAATTCCAGCATGGCTATTTGCAGAATTACTCGCTGAGCAAACCTTATCTGAGTATGTCCTGGACTAGAACAACAATATCATCTACTTTGTATATCTAAAACAACATTAGGAAAACAGTGAGTAAATACATTTTAAAAGCAACAGAGTTTGGCCCTACTTCCCCTCTGAAACATCCATACGAATGGATAAATTAGTTTTTACATTCTATGCATAAAAATACAAATCAGTATTATATTGTATCAAGTGAAATTGTTTTGTGAAGGCTTCTGGAAAACAGCTTCCTCATTTCTCATGTGTATGATATAGTTTTTGCAGTTACTGTTGATTTTTTACATTAATACCTGAGACTACGGGGGAGAGTAAAAGAAATAATTCATATATTCACTGCTCCTGATCAAAACTCTGTCCTTTAGAAGCAGCATGAGAACTTTCACACCATTGCAATGATGGTATTTCACCAAGTGTTTGCAACGCATCAGAATTCCCCTTATTTTCACTCATATCACTATTGCAAAAGAAGCCTTGGTGAATGACACCAGCCCCTTCTGTTTCTTTACAAAACCCATGCAAAGTATAAAAATAACACTGCTCTGCAGAGAAAGATTGTCACACAGGCTTTAGAAACAGCCACTTTTAACTGGCTTGGCAGAGAGTCCCAGTTTACTTTGTTGTTGTTTAAATATAAGCTCCTCCCCTCTTTCTCTGAAGGCATTCTAGCACCAGCTACCAAAGGTTCAAGGCCAATGTTTATCAGCATTAAGGCTGGCAGAGCTTGCCTCTATAGGATCTTTACTGTGTAACTTTTTATATATTAAAAATTCCAAGTCAGATTCCAGAGGACTTTTTTGTTTCCATGAATCCTGGCAGACTGAAAATATTACAGCAGCAATAATCCAGAGAGCTACAGAACAGAAAGAAAAATTGCTAGGTTGAGGTATGGACTCAGGGTAGGCAAAGGAGCAACTGTAGTGGGCCCATAGCAGTTGGCTAACTGTGATGCAGCTAATGATGGTCTGTGCTTGGGCTTTCCAAAGATAAGGAAAACTATACAGTCCCTCAGCATGCTCCTAAGCAACCCACAATGGCTCCCCTTGCAAGATGAAGGACACTCACCATGTGGTCAGACAGATCTGGCCCCTGATTTCCTGTGATTTCAGAAATCAATACCAGCTTTTGTATCGGTGTGTGGCCTGGACGAGCAAAGAAGCTTCCATCCTTTCACCTGTACTGGAGGAGGACTGGTATGAAACAGGGAGAGAGAACTCATACACAAGCTGAGCTGGAAAAGCAGGGAATCAGTTGCTTATTGCAAATACTGAGACTGGGGCTTGGAGAATGCACTCTGCAAACTGCTGGTGAGGGGCTGGAATCTGCAAGAGTTCAGGACCACTGGTAACAGAGAGCAGAGGGATTCAGAGCAGGGCAACTTTCCTGTCTTAAACTCAAGCTCCTGTGCCTACCACAACCTCTATTCCTAAGTCTTCACCCTGCTTTGATCCCAGTCCACGTGCAAATTTGGAAATAACTAATTAATCTAACCTGGAAGACAACCTCTAAGCTGTCAATACTCCTTTAAGTGCAAATGGCTGGAAGTCACTCACTTTATCACAGTCACAGAACTGACCACTAACAGCTGGCATTCAGAGAGGTCTGCAGCAGGTGACATCCAGTATTTCCAAGCAATGTTGCATATTTGAATGATGTGGTAAAGACAGTTTCTTATTCAGTCCTTTTTTTGGAGAGAAACTTATGAACAATGCAAGAAAGTGATTGTGCTTCAAACTATTTTTAAACTATTTTTATTTATATCACAATCTGATACTTAAAGCTAACTCTTCAAACTCCGTCCCCTATATAAACACCAGACTCAACTTCCCTACTAACAACCTTCACTTGTAAGCGCTTTATGTGGTTAATTCAGAGTCAAAGGTAAAGAAAACTACACTCTGGTTCTTGCTTTAAGTTGTAAGCTTTTAGCACTCTCTATTTTAGCTTTTATGTCATGAGGCTTCTCAAAAAATCTCACAAAGGCTGGCTCATTTAATAAGGACGCGAGAATCTGTTCAAAGGCAAAAGACCATTCATGGCTCCCTCTCAATCTCTGTGCACTGCTGTCCTCAGTCTGCTCAGAGCTGCTTTCCTCCTGCCCTTCCCTGGGGATTTCAGCAGGCACCTCCGTAACGGCAACAGGACTGCTGACCGGTGACGTGGGGCTCTGCAGTCTCCTCCCAACTTCTTCCATTTTCAGCAGGAGGCTGGTGACCACGGCTATCGCCCGATACAGCAGCTCCTCCTCGGGGTCCCCGTGGAACAGATTGTACAGAGTTTTTGAGAACTGGATGAACTGAGACTAAAGAGAGACACAGAGGAGACTGTTCAGAGAGCAGCGACACAACTGTGCTGTTTCACTACACATGGTGATCAAAACCCAGGGCTGGCTGCTGCTAGGCACTTGGTACAGCAACTGCTCGAAGGGCAGCGTGGGCATGGACCAGCCCTGATAAACCTGAGGTGTCTGTAAGTCCCTCTTTTCACAAGCTTACAATTGCAGCAGTTTAAAATCCCCCACAGTTTAATGATTAGTGTGAAGGTCTGAAATTTAAGGGTTCCTACAAATCCTTTAGAAAACCACTAATCAGACTTAAAGGATAAACAGCCGTCAAAACCAGACTTAAATGAGATTCAAACACACAGTTTACCTGATTCATTCTGGGCAAATCCTTAATGTTTTCTTCTTTTTTAAGTAGTTCATCTTGCCATTGCTTCAGGTATGCCTGAATGTCGACTTTCCCCTTCCCTACTTGACAAGAAGAAAAACAAAACAAAAAAGGTGGTGAACAGAGAAGAACTAAGAGCTTCCCATGAGGGATGGGCAAAAGAGCTGGCATCCTTAATGCCATTCTTTCTCAACAGAGTGGTGGGGCCAAGGACCAGACAGGATCAGAGTTTATTTTACCCTCTTGCCCCCCCAGGACCATACTTAGAAAAGCAGATACAATGCTAGCACATTACTCAGTATATTTGTCACCACACACTTTCCCAGCTTAACTCTCTCAAAAGACACAGTTACCAAATGTGTCTCCAGAATTCTTTACCTTTTTCTGGGCTGCTCTTCAAAGAATAACTTTCAAGACCATCCTCAACAGATGAAACTACAGTTTAGGAGGAGAAAAAAAAAAAAAAAGACAGACTTATTTTTTTTGAGACAGGAGGACCAGTGGTTCATTTCCTTTTATCAGAAATTCCTTCCTTAAGGAGTAAGACCCCCAACTCACCCTTATGTTCTCAACACAAACTAGGCCAAGAAGAAACTACATGGTAAGATTTGTATACTTTCTATAAAAATAGAAGCCACCATGAGGCTGGAGATCACAAAAGAATCTGCCATCAGTTACATCAAGCAAATAATCTTCACAGTGTTCAGGGCGCACGTCTTGAACAGTGGTGAGAACAGGACCTCTGTATTACAGATAAGGCACTTTTGGATAGTTTTTAAAAACCAAAAATCACCTGTCTTCCAAAGAAGTAAAACCTCACAGCTTACCCAACAGAGTATTTGATCAACTCCATAAACTTAGGCTACACAAAACCTTTTCAGCTTGTTTGGTTTAAAAGGTAAGCAGAGGATTTTGAAACGCTTGCTTACGTGACTCAAAGCAACGATGCGTATGACTTATTTCTTGAGGTAGGAAATATCCTCCCTTCATGCCCTGAATGCAAAAGTGAAGTGGCCATCGCTTCAACAACCACTGCGATGGGGTGCTTGCCATGCTGAAAAGCACTGGCCAAACTGGTCCCCTATCTCCATGTAAACACCTTTTAATTCAGTCGTGAGACTCACTACCACAAATCCTGCACTACTGTATCAAATGGAACTACCTACAGAAGATCTTTGCAGAGGATTCTTGTTAACAGTGCTAGAATTTACTGGATTTACTATTTTCAGAAGAGAGCTCCCCATTTTTCACCATGAACTGATAGATTCTTTCCAATATTCTCCAGCCAAAGACTCACACTCTGGAGCTTACCACTGAGTTGGCTGAAGTGGATCAGTTCTTCTTTTGAAAGATCAGCACCTTTGGAAGGGCTCAGAGATTCTACTTCAGTAAAAGCTGCAATAAATAGACAAATAAAGTGGTTTTGGGGCTTCCAAGAATTTCCAAAGCAGTGATAAAAAGCAAAAGCTTTGTACAGACAAATGGTCCCTATGAAGAGAAATGGTGTTGGAGCAGATGAAGTTGCTCCAGAAGAATGCATGACTCTGGAAGAAATACACATCTGTATCACAGCTACCAGACTGTACCATAACCAGGACTGGTGACAACAGGAAGAAATGTAAAGCTAAGGGGAAAAAAGAGAAACCATGCAAAGATGATAAAAATCAGGAACAGCCCTCCCCAAATGCCTCTCACCTACCTGGAGGGATATGCAGCTTAAAAAGAAGCTTGAGTTTGTCAGTGAAACTTCCATTATACATGGTATCTGTTAGAGGAAAGAGGCAAGACAGTCTGTTCAAATGGACCAAGCTTTTAAACACCCTCTAACCTCAAGAATGAGATCCCATGGAGGTTGAAACTGGATGTGTGCCCTACCTTACATGCAGTATAATTAGAGAGGAAGCTTAAGGAAGTATCACCTGATTTTCCTCTAAATTTTTGTATTCCTGAACAATACCATTTTGAAAACAAGATGAAAGAGTAAGTCAAGAAAACTTTCAGTTCCCCAGAGATATAAGCCATTGGTCATCTTGCACAATCTGTGTATGAGACAGCTTAGTAGGAGGAAGCATTTATCATCAACCAAACAAACCGGGCAATGAGATCACCCCATTGCCTAACGCTCTGATACTTGGATGGTAAAGCCATATTTAAATTTCATCTCAAATAGGAGATTATTCTCCAGGAGATTAAAATCTTAGGAAAGAATGACTAGTTTGTAAAACCTCGTGTCAGCTATTTCATGGTGAAATACAGACAAGAAAGTGAGAGCAGAGTTCTGTACGTGAAGCCTTTGTCATTCACATAAACAGTGCAGCTCCAAGTCTCCAGCTTATAAATCTACTTTGAGCTTTTGGCTTGCCATTCAAAGAGTCTCTGCATTTAACATCACCTGATAAAACCCAGACTGCTTGACCCAAAGTGAAGAGGTTAGTCTCCCTGGCTCTTTACAGGGAAGGTGAGACACTCCAGGACCACTCCTAAGCCAGAGCTTGTGGATGTGTTCCGTGTCTGTGGTGCTGTCGTACCGAGAACGCAGGCGAATTGCTTGAAGTTTATAAGGCAGTCGGAGCTCTCATCCATCAGCCTGAACGCCCACAGTGCCAGCGAGTCTCTGTTTGCACAGCGTGACCAGGGACTCAAGAGATGATAGAGAACCCTGAATTGCTGGCAATCAATCCGATACTGGTCAAGGTACGGCAGACTGGCATCGTGATGTTGCAAAACAGGACTATTTACATTCCAGTAACAGGACAGGAAGTGCTCCTTCTGAAAAGAGGAGATAAAAATGTTAGATTTTCTGAAACAACACCTCTCTCTCAGGGGACAGTATCTATGTAATTTGATTTAAAGCTGATGTGTAAAACATACACTGAATCTAGCTGTTTCACCCCTTAACACAGCCCACCATTCAGGCAGATGTCTGGGGAGTGAGGAAAATGGCACATTACCTTGAATAATTCATAAAGCTCTTCAAGGTCACTAGGACGGAATTTTACATCCTGGGACACAACACGTAGCTAAAGCAAAATTAAAGGAATATTAATTAATGATTCTTTCCTCTTTGGAATAAGCCTGTAGAATAAAGTTATGGGAGATTTAACAGTACATTAAAACACTGTTTGAATATTCCAATTAAGAGTAAGCATAGAACTTATTTTCCAAAGTAGTCAGAAGATTATAAACTGAAAGAAATTATTTTTTCCCCCCAAAAAGGGAACTTAAAGCTAGTCACATTACTTGCATATATTGTGACTACACTATGAAACCCAGGAGATATCTACAACAATATCACATACAGCTTCCTTCATAATGGGCAAATGCATGTACAGCTCTCAACAGTGAAGCTGAATCCTCAGTTTTTAAATTAAAACCCCAAAAATTGTTCACAGCTTTTTAGAACAGTTAGCTACAGGACCAGGCTCCATCTCACAACAGATATGTTTTGTAAAATGAAATATGACATTTATCATCTAGCTAAATGCTCTTTCATATCAGTTGCTGCAAGCCACATTTACTATAGGAAGTATTATCATCAGCTATTGGAAAGGAGACACTGGGAAAAAACAGGCAAAGGGAAGCACCTCACAACCTCCACCTTCATTCAGGGGCCTGAACTTAAAGGATGATTTTGGCAGCTGAAGAGCTGAAGATACTGAACACCCACACACACCACAGCCAAAAAACAACCCTTGCTGAACGCAGTACAATCCTCAGTGACAATTGGGATTGCTTCCCAGAGTAAAAATGCAGGTGATTAAGTGTTCTACTGTAGCACTGTGGACATTTTACAGTGTTCTATGCACCCAAGAGAAATGTACTGACAATTTAACAACAGCAGACAGAAGCTGAGGTCAGCCTGGTCCAATCAGTGCAAAGTGTCAGAGATATGGCAGCTTTTAGCAGCTGTCTGCGATGGTGTTACAGAAGGTCACGCTGTGATTCATAGACTGAAAGCGTCACAGGCCAAACCTCTGTTCAGACACCCTGCAGACAAGAGGGATTTCAGCATATAAAACTACGAAATTAGCCCTGGAAAATGTAGTTCTTCCCAGAATTTTCCACAAGGCAACAGATATTATCAGAGGGAAGGGTTTAGCTCTTCCAAGTAACTCACCACATTCTGCTTGGTTGTAGCTTCTAACGTCTGGATCACATAAAGCCTGTTCCTGCAGCGCATGCTCTCCACATCCTCATATCGAATATCACCGTATCTCTAAGAAGAAAAGCATCATCTCATGAAATCAACTGTTGTTAGACACAACTAAGCAGATATTTTTGGCTTGCATCTAAATATAGGACAGGTATGGACACAAAGGAAGAGCCCACAAACAAAAATCATTCATGAGAGCACTAACATCCTCTCTAGAAGGGCAAGTGTTCCAAAGAGTGATGGACAAAGAAGGAACCGGAGCACTGTGTGGGAAGACAAAGGAAGGGATTCTACTGTGTGTTGGTTCTATATCCAGCTTTACTACCACATAGTGACTACTACTGCAGGGTAGCAAAGTCTAAGAGGTGTATGTTGCCAGGGCTTGAAGTCCACTCTGGTGAACTTTAGAAATGATCTGAAGTAATTTCTGAACCATTCCTTGCTACCTCAGCAATTCCTGAAGGACAGGGAAGGTGCCTGACCACTGGAGAAGAATAAGTACATTGATCTCTAAAGAAAAGTGGAATATTAGGCAAAAACTAGAAACAAATTCTCAGAGAAATCATGGAACAAATTAACAATTAAAAAATATATATAAATAGAAATAGAGAAGATAAATCAAAATGGGCCAACATTCTTTATCAAGATCATGTCAAATCAATTAAATTCCCTTATATGAGGACATTCAGTCCCACGGGTAGAACTGAAAGTAGATAGACTACTACTTTACTGCTGCAAGGTTTCTGACCCTCTGCAGCAACACACACAACCAGGAAGCCATGGCCTAACCATGATCACCACATAACATGTGCACGGTGGTTCTACTAACAAACTCTGAGAACAGCCAGACTAGCAGGACTTGCAGAAGTTTTTTCATGGTGTGTGTTGTTGCTATTTTTGGCAATGCACTTTAACCAAGATATGAAAAACTGCAACAATAAAGAGTCTGAGCACATAAGCTTTGAGGAGGGTGAGAGGAACTGGTTGTGTTGAAGCTAGAAAAAGAAAAGATCGGAATAGGAAGGGAAGTGATAACACAAAACACCTAAGAGCAACATTCAAAACCATACCAAATCAGAGGCTATTACTTCAGTCCAGTCCCTGCCTGCAAAGGCAGCGGAAGGAGAAAGGGAGTTTCTTTTGCTTTGTCTTTCAGTAATGATTTCATCTCTGACAAAGCTTCAGCTTACACTTCAAAATGCAATATACAGCACACCATTATTTACCACCTCTGTTCTTTATTCCGCAAGTATTCATCCCCACTATGAGATCTCACTGTGACAAGACAGACCCATAGTAGTTTGCAACACTTCTTATAAGAATTGTATACTATTTTACAAACATGATTCTTCAATTTTACATTCTTCTGAAACAACAGCAGAACCACAGGCATTTTGTATGATTAGCCAGAGCTGTAAAGACACTTCAAGAGAACTTGACTTTCTGATTGTTGTCTTTGTTCATCCTAGCAAAGGCAAAGCCCTCTTAGTAAAAATCAAGAGACAGTTCCTAAATTATACGAAGTACAGCTAGTTCACCTCTTCTGAGTCAGGACCAGGACATTTTTCAGAGAGGTGTACTGTGGATCTTTCACTAGATACATACGATTGAGAATAAGCAAAGTATCACTAGATAGAGGAAACCAGCTAATAGGAAAACAAAATATGAACAAATCTCTTCTCTCAGCTTCCCTTTCACTTCGGGTGAGCTAAGCAGAAACCTATCTACAAATGGATTAATACCCTGATACAAGTCATGCCAAGGAAGGAAACACTTCGTGAAATCTGAAGACAAAAGGAAAAGGAGAAGCTAGACCCATTTCCTCCCCAGTGCAGAGCTGCAAAGCTAGATGCTGCAAAAAATCAAACCTGAAAATTGAGAAAAAGTGTTAAACAATCATAACTGGTCTTCCTCACCCAACACCTCTCTGAACAGTCATTTAACCCATACAATTAACTACTCAAGCACATGGCTTCCTGCATGAGTTATCAAGTGTTACCATTACTGCAATGTGCAGTGATCAGTCCCAAATTAATAAACACAAAAAACCAAAACAATACCAAAACAAACCTATCCCATAACCTACAGGGTTTTCAGTGAGGCACAATGAAATACAGAGCCCAATTTCTACCATTCTAGACAGATTTTCTGCTCCAGTTTATACAATGTGGCTGCAGTATTTTTAAGGTAGCCCATGCAACGGAAACATTGCATGGGATGGGAAAACATACCCACAGGAACACCTACTTCATTTGATTCTCGGATCAAATCGGTAATGTCCACTTTTGGATGGTCACTCTTGGTATCGCTGAGGTTGGAGCCCTGCTGCACAGCTGGAGGCAAAGGACTGTCTTTGTTAGTGACACTCTCAAAAAATCTGCACAAAGCAAACACAGGAGAAGTCAGCAGGAACCAGTTTATCACAACAAAACAAGAACATCAGCATCTACTGAAGAAAAAGCACATAGAGAATGGGAAACAGCAAAGACTATCAGCATGAGTGGCACAAACACACTGTAATAGTAACAAAGATGTACACACATGGGAACCAGCTACTCAGAGAAGGCTGCAGAGCTTCCAGCTGTGGGAGGTTTTAAGACCCAGCTAGACAATAACATGGCTGATGTGATCTACTGCCAGCAACAATCCTCTTCTGGGTGGGAAATTAGACCAGAGACTTGCCAAGGTCCCTTCCAATCGGCATTCCCCTGGTTCTCTAATCCACCTAGCAAGGCATAACTGGGAGAGGGGACAAGAGGCTTGTCCTGAACTGTGACCGAGGCAACCTTTATTCCCTCAAATGCACAAGCCAAGACATGCCTGATCTGCAGCTGTTCATCATACCTACATATGCAGCCTAAACAGATCCATCACTGAAGCTGGTCAATTCCTTTGCCAACATCGAGGAACGTGTATCCACAGACTGAGAGCTTCCTTTTCGTGTGGAGAGGCAAACTACTGTAATAATTTTAAAATTATAACAGTGTGCTGCAGGCTGGATGAACTGTGCAGCACAAGTGTCACAGCCAGTTAGAATGTTGAAAGCAAGAGGTCAAAAGGAGTTCATAATAGTCATCAAAAATTTTGGGCGTCAAGTGGAAACAGCAGCTTGTTTGGTTCAAGTGCAAATTAAGATTTCACCAGACTGATAGATTTTAAATTTAAAGGTATTTAAACTGGGTGAATGTGCTCTTACTGTTTGGGGTTTTAAGTATTAAATATTTAAATTAGTACAGCTAGGTTTTACAATAAATAGGCTGCATGGCGTTTTATAATGAAAAAAAAAAAATCACATTTTCCTTATTAATACTGTAGCTCCTACCCTATTCAAACATGCAACAAAAAGCCCAAACTTGATGACAGCACAGTCATTTTGCTGTTCTAATACTCCATGGTACACAATCACAGCAGCAAGAAGAATTTAGGTAGGTAGCAGAGCAAAAACTGAGCAAGTTTTGCTTGCAATGCATAATTTAAAATGCATTTCATATTGCATACTTGCATTTATTCTTCAAATACTGATACAGAGCAAACATCTGGTCATGATTGTCCTCATTGTATTTGTTTGTGTCTCATTTCTATTTTAAGCCATTAGCAGCAGAGGACCCAACAGCCTGAATCACAACTGAGCTGCAGAGTATGTTGTCAGTCAGTTAACGCCCAAACCGTTGGGAACAGTCTGAGTGTGCTGCAGATAACCTCAGCATTAAAGAAAGCCACCTTCTCTAAGTGATTTGAATTCCAGGTAAAACCCATGTCGCTTTACTCTAAGACACACAATATGGCAATGGTTTTACAAGAACTTCAATGGAGGATGGAATTTTCAGAGGATCCAGGCACACTTTCCAGACAGCCCTTCCAGAATTTCAGCCCAATATAACACTTAATTCCTTTGAAGCCTTTGGAAGTGTTGGCCAAATGTCTTCTCAGCCACCCCAGAATAACTTATCTATTTGCAATTACAGCAACAGCTGATACCTGTTGAGAACAGTGACTGCTTCTGCATCGTCTTTACAAGTCAGCAATTTCTCCATGTTGTATTCCAGCACTGCAAGACCCAGCTGCAAGATTGCCTTTATTCCATCATAGAAGAAACAGTCCACCACATTGACTGCGCTTTCAATAGGCAGCACACTGATAAAAAGGGTAAGGAACCAGGAGAGAGAGACCGAGGAGAAAAAAGTCATGTCCGTCATGTGGTCTGTCAACTGAGGCAGATGAACTCTGACGAGCTCCTCAAACACTGCCTGATCTACCAAGGCACCTGCAGGGAAAGGATAACAAAACCACCACCCAAAGCTTAATACAGAGAAGCATACTTTTTGCAGAGCACCGGCCAGAAATAAAGCCCCATCCTAATGCAGCTTTGTTGTAAAAGCAAACACTGGCCTAGCTGCGTGGAACCATTGGCTTTGTTCCCCATGCGGGAAGCAGTGTGCTCCATGTGTGGGTCCAGAGCCTTGCTGCACACTGTGAGTGTGTTAGCACTTTTGTGGGTGCGTGGCTACTGCCAGTGAGTCCCCTGACAGCCAATGCACCCCCTCTGCAATTAAAGAGAAACTTCACATTGGATTTGCTTCTTGCACACACAACTGCAAGTTGACATCAAAGACTAAGTTTGGACCTGGACTAACTCTTTCTCCTTTATTTAAGCCAACTAAGTTTCAAAGAAATAGTATGAATTACAGTTATAATTCCAAAAGAACAGTATAATAGTCTAACTGACTACTTCCCAAGTAGTTAAGCTCAGAGTAATAAGCAACATCTGAACATCATATCCACTCCTGCATAAAGAGTCATCTTGGGAAGTTCTCTGTAGGCTCCGTTTCCTGCTTCACAATACTGAACCAAATGCAACAGTCCCTCTCCACTGCTCCACTCTCAGCTCCTTCCTTACATTTGTTCTTAACAAATTATCATTTAGACTCAGCTCCAGCCGGATAAAGAGACAGATGGATGTTACCAATGATCCGACGATTGAAATAATCGGGTAGCATCCTTTCACACACAGCAACCAAAAGCCAGAACGCTTCCTCCTCCTTCGCATACAGCAGAAGGACTGATGTCAAAATATTCATTGCCTGCAACAGTTCAACAGAAAAGGAAGTATTTATGGGGAAAGATGGTGAAAACACAACTGTTGTCATTTGTTAGAATCTGTATTTCTGAAAGCACATTACAGCTCATTTTAGAGTGCTAGGACATCCTACAGCTGTACCTGGTATCTCTGTATTGTTAAATACAGAGCATAGTACTTAAACTACAGAAAAATATTTATAAGTGCCAAAATCTAGAAAGAATCCAAAGGTGTACATGAGGCAGACATAACAGCACTTATTAACAAATTCAAATACAATATAAAAACTTTTCTTACATAGTAGGATGTAATAAGCAAAGTGAACCACTGAGCAAGAAACCATTACACATTCATGTGGTTGATTTTATGAGGTGCCACGATACTGCCATCATGAGCTAATATTTAGACTACCAACAGTAAAGGTCTCAAAACTGCTGTACCTGACAATATCCAATTTGGGGATTCCTGTAGGCATAGGCAGTAAGAACTCTCCTGAGTGCAGAAATTCCTGTGTCACTTTGAAAAGCAGGATGCTCTGGTAGGGAGCGACGTAAGTCTCGTTCAATTTCATCAGTAGCTAAAGTGCACGTTCCCAAGGACTTTTCCACCAACTCAGTGTAATAACCAGGGTTGGATGCCATGTCATTTACAGCACCTGCCAACACATGGTATTGCACAGTATTACAGGACAACAGCACAGTATCTATGTGACTGTCTGCAGTTTGTGTACGAGTTTTCAGGGACCAGTGAGGTACCTCATGAATCAGTAGATGTTACTGCAGTAATGTATCAGAGTAATTCTACCAAAATTAATGGAGTTATTCTGAAATTAAAATAAAAAAGCAAAATAAAATAAGTCTTGAAGGAAATCTGTCACTTTCTATTTCAAAGTTGATTTTTACTTGCTTGTTTCATTGGGGTGTGGGTTGAAGGCTTCCTTTCAACTGCAATTTTGACCAAGCTTTCTGGCAAACACAATACCTTTCCATTTGTAGAGCTGGGAACATATTTGAAAAACTGGACAAAGGACTGATATTTACCTAATTAATCTTGTAACTTTTATGTCAACACCTTCCACAACAGAGATGTGTGGCAACAGAAACATAAATGCCTATGTAAATGCTCAAAGAACACTAGGAAAGATAATCCATGTTCACATATCCACAGAAGGAACTACCCTACAGTAGGCTGAGTGAAGAGTATGAGACGTATTTGTTACAGTAAACAGATCCTCTGGAACAGCAGAAAGCTCTGGCTCAGGGAACACAGTGAGCACAGCTAGCAGGTCCTGGGTGGCTCCTCAAAATCTGTAGCTCATTTTTTGAATCTGACACAAGCTTCTTGTATGACTCTGATCGAGTTGGTGGCTGCTGCTTTTCTAAGTGTTTCAGTGAACAGAAACATAAAGCACACAGAGGTGTTGTAAAGCAGTTGTCTTAATTCCCTTGGCCTCCTTACCTCAAGTTAAGTGCTCTGACAAAGGTGTGTTCTACAGAATAAAGCCACAAAAGTACATTCAGAGCTTTGTCATGAGATCCCATATGCATAAGAAAGTCCACGATTCCTGTACATCTCACTCATTAAAGCAAGTAACAACATATAGGAAAGAGCTGCATATAACTGGAGCCAAATTATCTGCCAGGAAAACATTTTGTGTGTGTGTGTCTGGTAACGCTATCCTCTCTGACAGGTTAAATCAAAACAATTGAAACACAATCACATGCTTTGTTTGAGCAAGTAAAGAGGCTTTGCTGAAACTGACTGTCCCCTGGAAGACCATGCATTCTTATCACTGTTTTTCAATTCAGTTTGTGGTAAAAGAAGCAGATGCAGATTTAGTGTAAATCAATACAAAAGAAAATAATAGACAAAATGGTACTGTTCAATATTCTGAACAGTCTTTCTTCAGAAAGACTTGGACAAGTTGCCAGATTTAAGACCATTTTTTGTCAGACTATGTTCAGTGTTGCAGTTTTGTGTAGCTGTGCTGCTGAGGTGGCTTTTGTAAGCCACAGTCACAGCTTTTTGCAAGCCCCAGACTCTGTAAACGTCAGCCAATTCAAGACCAAAGTCGCAGCTGACCAGGGCCGAGCCAATTGGAGCTGGTCACAGCACCTCTGTGAATCACATATAGGAGAAAAAAAAAACCTGCTGGCAGGTGCACTTTGCCACCAGAGTGGGGAGTGAGAAGATGTGACAAGCTGCGCAGACACCAAGGCCAGGCCCGAAGGGGGGGGCAGTGCGGAAAAGAATGTGGAAAGAGAGCTTCCCCTGCAGCTCGTGGTGAAGACCATGGTGAAACAGGTGTCCCCTCATAGCCCATGGATGAGGACAGGGAGCAGAGACATCTATGCCCTGTGAAGAGACTGATCCACGCCTCAGCAGGTTTGCCAGGGGACTTGTGACTTTGCAGGGGACCAGGCCATGGGGTCTGGGCTCGAACGTCAGCACCCTATGGAGGGGAGTCCTGCTGAGAGGCCTGTGGTGAGGGATGACTCCCTGACACAGAAGACTCATGCTGCAGAACTCCGTGGATATGATTCTTGCATGGGTGGGACCCCACGGTGCTGCAGGGGAAGGGGGTGTGTGTGGAATGCCCCCCCCAGCTGAGACGGAAGACAACTCAGGAGGAATGGACTGAAACCCCCATTCCCCATTCCCTGCCCCTCCCGGTGCTGCAATGGGAGGGAAGAAGGGAGTGAATTTATGATTAAAGTCAAGAGCGTGAAGAGGCGAGGGGTGGGGGGAAGTAGAAGTGTTAAGATCTGGGGAAGGAAAGCAGCTTGTGAGGAATCGCCAGAACCCCACTCCCCATTCCCTGTCCCTCCCTGCGCCATGTTGGGGGGGGGAAGAAAGGAGTAAAATCATGATGAGGTTTAAGTTTGCTAAGAAGGGGAGGGGTGGGGGAGAAGGTGCTTTAAGACCTAACCGCTTCTCATTCTTATCTCATTCTGGTTCACTGGGTGTGTAGTTGTAGCAGTAACAAATCACTTTCCTTTATTCTGTGCTGAGTCTGTTTTGCCCATTGCACTAATTGGAGAGCGATCCCTCTGTCCTTATCTCAAGTCCTAAGCCTCCCAATATATATTTATTCCCCTTTTCGGCTGGAAGGGGGAGTGAGCGAGCAGCTTGGTGGGCATTTGGCCTCTAGCCAGGGCCAAACCATCACAGTTCAGTCAGTAACTAGAATATCCATAGAGTCCACAAAACTGAATCAATTACACTTGCTGTGCAGTACCTGAGAAGAGTAGCCAGAGTTCTCCTCTTAGTGCCTCTGGGATCCCTCTTACAACAAGGTCTCGAGTCTTCTTTGTTCGAAACATACTAACACCATGTCCCCGTTCAACAAAGAGGATATTCCAGGACTGTTCTTTCATTTTTTCTTTCAACTATGAAAAGCAGAAGACAACAAGCATTAAGTATACTGAAAGGTAGCATTCAAAAAATGGATAAGAAAATTAAAGATTTGATAAAATTCCTATAGCAAAAAGCTTCCTCTTGTAAGGTTCTTTTTCAGCTATTCCCATGGAAATAAATACATGTGTTTGTATGCTGCATGCATACATACAAACAAACTGCTTATTGTAACTTGGGCCAATTTTAAAACAATCCATTTTTTCATTGCTGCTTTGTGATACACAGTGTAACATTCTTTTGGTAAAGGGTAAATGAAGAAAGGAAGAAAAAAAAATGAAATTGAATGAAATCAGCAGAAAAGGCAACTAGGCAAAATAGGATGATGAGAAGGTTCAGATTGCTTATGTGTGGTGGCAGGTTTCTCCCTGCCAACTCGAGAGCTCTAATATGAGAAAAAGTATTTGGCCAGGATGGCACAATGAAATCAACGCAGTGATTATCTGCAAAGCCAACTCACTGCCACAGACATCTGCTTAATTACTCTGATTAACATATTTTGATTTCAACATGTCTATGAACTGCTCCTTGCTAACAGCAATAAAAAATGTACTAACTGTGTTAGAGATTAAACAATACCCCACAGAACTCAACAGGCAAAACAGGTTGCTTCCTTTTTTCCTTTTGATTCATCCTGCTTTGTTGCACTCTGTTAGCTGACAGATTTGGAACAGAACGGCTACAAAGGGCAGAAAGCACACAGAGGGATGGCAGGACATCAGTGTCATCATCCTCCCATGGTTTCTCAATCTTTTCCTGGTTTATTTACATAATCTGCAAATTGCACTAGGAGAGAATCAATAATCAGGAACATGTGCAGGAGAATGAAGTCTACTTGCATTTAGGAGGAGAACAGATGAAAACACACACGGCCATATAGGCTTTGCATTTAATCAAATATCAACTAGATAGAATGTTTTTATAAACTATCAATTATTGTCAACATAAAGGACAACAGTGCATGCATCTGAACTTCAGTGTGGCCAGGCAGGTAAGTAACACCTGCTTAACAAAATGGAAACTGGCAAAAAATCCCAATCCAAAGTGGAAGTTACAGGTATTTTACCTGCAGAGTAGGAGGAGACAGAGATAGTAGAAACAATGAAATAGATCCTTTGTAAAGTACAAAATTATCAATAAAGTATTGGTTATGCACCTAAAGTGCAATTAAATTTCTCTGAAGCAACTGATGTTGAGGTGCTCCAGCCCATGCGGGCTGCAGGGCTGAGGCAGCATGAACACTCCCACTACCTTTTCTGTGCATGCAGCAGTAAGATTTAACACTGTTAAAGCAAGTAAAAGTGCCAAAAGAAGTAGATTCTATCCACTTTTGTTCAGCATAAAAAGTAGAATTTTAAATTGTATTCCCTTTTCTCCTGCCTGAAGGGTGCTTATTTGTTGATATTTCTAAGATACAGAATTTTTTGTATTAATTTACCTAACTCCCTGGACTTAATTTGAAAATAAAACCTTTCTGTCTTCTTGCCCACACTATGCAGAAGCAAAAATAGGTGCCCTATTGAAAAAAACTATTAAAGAAACATTCTCTGAAGCATAACTTTGTTAGACAGAAGTGCCAAAGAATGAAGGAAAAAATTAAGTCAATTTTTTTGTAACATTCTCCTTGCTCCCAAAGAGTCTGTAGTAACTTTTTATCTTGTCCATTCAGATAGATATGAAACATGTTCACTATCACAAAACAAACAGCCAACTCTTCCCCGAGGGGTGGAATAGCAGGAGGAATTAGCTCCATGAAGATAAGGCATATCATTATTAAACAAGATGAGCAGAAAATTGAAAGGGGCCATGAAGAAGCACCCTGTGGATTCCAAAAACAGAAAATGCAGATGAAAGTAGATTGGCAAATCCCCAGAGGAAATCAGCAGCCTTGCTGGAATACAATTTGAATACACTTCAGTCCTTTCCTATTAGTTTCCAAAAACTGTTGGCTATTTTCTTCCTTACCATTTTAGAGTCTAAATTCTCAGCATCCTGAGGATGGTAGACAGTCATTAGGGCCTCAGTACTGACAGTTTTACTGTTATCTCTCTGACCCATCTTTGATGGTGCCACATCCAAACTCTTTGGACTGTCAGAGGCAGAACTAGCTGAAACCTTGAAAAAAAAGAAATTAAGAGTGGTAGTTATAAATGCCAAACAATCCTTCAAGCAGCACTGATACCAGAAACCGTTCTGCTTCTAGACCATCACTGTTTATTATATTAAGTTACAGGCAGCAGATACACTTATAAAGAAATGACAATGAGCAATGCCTGCTCTGCACAGCGGGGCTTTCAGGGGGCTGGGAAAAAATCTCCAGTGCCAAAAACTTAAATATGAAAGGACAAATATTCATAATGAGCACTGTACTCGATAGGGAAGTCTGACCATCCGTCACCACTGAAGTCAAAAGAAAAACATTATTTTAAATGGAAAAATATACTGGACTATACAGAAATGTGAGAACATGCAAAAACAAGCATTAAAACCTGGATTGTTTTTCAAAACCTGATGGAAAACAAATTAAATGAACCCAAACCAGAACGCATTCATAGTAGCACCATTGTTTAACATCTCCTCTTTCATACAGGCACAGTTATTTATTTTTCTACACCTTAAAACTAGAGGTATGTAACTTAGAATGGCCAAAGTGATGCAGATATAAGCCACAATATGGTAATCTAAAAGGGAATGTTCCTGAGCAGCAGCCCTTACCACTCAGGTCTTCCAGGGCTGTGCTGTGCCTTTATCAGCTGAGCATTTCTGCTGATATCAAACTATCTTGCTTTTATTACTCATTTTTGCCTATTAACCCATATGAATCAAAATATCAAGGTAGAGATTTTGCTGTTATGTTGATTATTTTCTACCAAAAGGCATTAATTTGTATGCTTCTCCACTCTTAAAACTGTCACTCCAGAGGCTACTCCAGTGGATTCTATTTGTTTTTTTTCAGAGTAAAATCTTCAGAGAAGAGATTCAGCAACTATAAATAGTAATGCTTGTTAGGGATGTTTTGTCATTGCTTTCTTATTTCTCATGAAATTACACATACCCATCTCTTTGTATCTAGAACAAACTTTACAATCATTCCAGCAACCTCCCAAACCAGTCACCTTGCAGAAACTGACACTGCTAGGCATAATTTTCCATCAGACTGCTGGACATTTGTTTGTGAAGGTCTGAAGACAAGAGATGGGAACAACATTTTTTAAAGAGAAAAAATTTTGACAACTTGAAATTTAGCACTACAGCAGACACTCTTACCCATCTTGTGTTAGATTCAGGCTTAAATATAAATGTCTTGCATTACACAGCAAAACACTGGCAATGATATGTAAACTCTTAGTAATAAGACTACACCACCTTAATCCTAGGAACAAGAACTAAGAAATTAGAATCAGCAGAGCAGCTACCTCTGTATTCATGATGTGCTGTGGACTTGAAGTTGCACTGCATTTCATTCTGAGCTTTGCCACAAGCTGTTCGAAATCTCTAACCTCAGAGAAACGAAAAGCTGTTTTTCCTTTGGTACTAATGCTGACTCCTCTGTTGGCCAGATCTGCCTTATCCACCCCTGTGACCTGCAGAAACAAGGATGCATAAATTAGGCAAGGAATTTTACCTGCTTACTTCTAAAAAAGAAAACCTGTTAAAAATAGATGTGGACGTAAAACAGTAGCAGCACCGCACAAGCGGAATTAGTAACACAAGTAACAAAGTCAGTACTTGGAAGCTCAGTGGTCTGCAGCTATGACAGCAGAAGGTAGGAAGTATTACACCCCAGGTTTGCAACACAGCACCAAAAATCTTTGATAAGATTTTCCCAGCTGTGAGTGCCGAGCTTATTTGAAAATCTTGCCCACTTCTACCTGCTGAAGCTGTTACTTTTCTTCTTGCCATCCAAAAGCAGACAAAACATGGCTTGTGCAAGTCATCAAATAAAGCAAGTTTCACGAGCACGAATTTCCACTGAGAGAACCCTTTCAAAGACAACTGTCACAACACATGACAGCTGGAGCTGATTTTAATTGCCATGATGGAATGGTTACAGATTAGAGCAGTTCATACATTTTATTAATGCAAGTACAAGTGAGACAGTCATGAATAGCTAGGCTGGCTGCCATTGCTGACACTTTTACATTGTTATAGGGAAAGAATGAAAGACCACTGGAAGAAAGTAACCACCCTGCTGGAGAACAAATAGGGATGGCTCAGCAATCCATGAGGATAAATTTAGAGCCAGCTCTTTTAACACATTCTTTTTTTGTTTTTCACACATTAAGGAAGTCCCTATTGTTTGCACAAATATTTATAGATGATCAAATAAATTGCTTTATCTGGCAGGGATCACCAAATGCATTGCTGAGATGAGTTCAGCTCACCTGCTTTGGCAGGTGCCTTATGTCAGGCAGTGGGTACACAGAGTGTGTAGAGCAAGTACAGAACCTTGTTAATTTTCAGGCTATTGTAAAATATGTCTGGGTACTGATGAAAAGCCTTTAGTGTTGGACGACTGAAATGTGGCAATGCCCCAAATCACACAAACTCAAGGCAGGGATGGAGAAGGGTTGTTTTTTTTCCAGAAGTTATTCCACAGCCTAGCTATAGTAGTCTATAGAAATATGAATGCTCTGTCCTTTACAGTATGGTCCATGTTCAGCCTGTTGAGACCATCAGCTGTAATGGCATTGATACTTGTTCATTGGCAAATGTCAATGGATTTTCCTATAGACTTCTGAACAGCTCAACTGGTGCAAAAGGAATTGCACTACTGAGCTAAGAAACACAGCAGTGACTACTTATCTCCAAGATCCTCTACCCTCTCTAATTTATCTTTTTATCTTGAGACTCTTTCATTTACTTCAAGAATTAAGCATAAGCATAAGGTTTCTAATTTAAAAAATAAAGTATTAAAAAATTTGTTTTCTGTTCCCATCTACAGAGATCAGAGTAAATATAAAAGGAAAGAGAAGACAAAGAACAAAGCTGAAACATGCAAACAGTTCTATACACCTACAAACTGTACTCCTACATGCAGTATCCCCAGTGGGGGGAAATGTGTGACATCATATAAAGTAAGCTGATTCTAATGAAAATCTTCTTAACTGGCACTAAACTACACAAGTGCAAAAATTCTGGTATAACTGGCTCCAAAGTGTAGTTTGCATTACCTCTCTTAATGGAATGATCACACTGCACAGGCTGCCGTCCTGGCTAGCAAAGCAGATGTAGTTTTCCGAAATGCACATTTTCCCATGGCTGTTGCAATGACTGAAAGGAACCCATAAGAAGCACTCGTGCACTTCCTTCAAGGTCTCTTCCTTGGGCAGCCTGAAGAATGCACTGAACTGCTCACTGTGGGCTCGGCTCTCTAGGCCTCTAGATTAAAAACAAAATGAAAATCAGGGTAGGAGAGAGAAAAGAAAAATTAAGTTTAAAATGTCTTTACAAATACAAAACTTAAAAACACCCTGGGAAAAGATAGTAAAATACTGTGCTCTCCCATAATCCATGGGGTCAATCTGGAGGGTTCAGTTTTGCTTGAAGAGGGCAGGCCCACACCTATCTATATACACCTACTTAACAAAACACTTAAATACTTCACTAAACAGGAACAAATTCAGGCGTGTTCTTACACAGTGAAGTGCTTTGCTGAAGCAGGGCCTAATCTGCTCTGGTTCCCCATCCATCAAAACAGTCCACTTAAACCTAAAACAAGTTTGGGCTTGACAGAGGTTAATCAGCTAGAAATGTAGCATGTTGTAAACATCTGCCACGGGCTAATTTTCTTCCCAGATACCTGCAGCCAGAAACAATGCTTTGGTTGTTTGTTGTCCAGTGCTGTTCCCAATCTGAGGTATCCATTACTCAGGAAATATAACCCAGAACAGGTTTTATTATCAGTGTACTATAAAACTAAACTAATTTCTTTTTCTTAATTCATAGGACCATGGAGCTTTAAGTAGGAACAATTGTTTAAAAAATGGTTTATCATAATTTTAAATTTGCAGATAGGTAATGTTTTCCAAAAAGAAAAGGTTTAGCTTCTTTATGTGAATTTAAATTATCTAGCAATGAAGTTTCTTTTCCTGCTTACTTTTCAGACTAAATCATTGTAGCTCACTGATCAAAACCTGAAGATCTGAATGAGAATTTGGACAGCTGTGTGATGAAAAGGCAACATTTGCTTCAACAGCTTCTCTGGGCAGGAAGGGACTCTAACCATCAGGTTACTTACATATGCATCTTTCCCACTGCCTAAAATACTGTGGTAAATAAGGAAAGCCATGCACCCATCTTCATCTCACTGATTTTATCACCTCTCTTCAGCAGCAGAAAAAACAGGCAGTTATTATTTATACATGTTTATTCTCCCCCTTATCTTTCATCATCAGGTCTCTCTGGAGACACTGCAGCTTCATTCTTAATTCTCTAATCCTAAATGCTGCTAACAAGCCTTTTAAAAAGTCAAAGTACTATAAGCCCTATAGTTGAAGACCAGCTCCGAAGGTCTGATCACTTCCTGCACTCATGTAGGCTTTTGATACTGCAAAGTAACAATAAATTAAAACCCCTCACATTGCTTTCATCCCAAATTTTCATGAGACGTATTAATTAAGAGAATACCAGCTTTGCTGATGTTTACTTATCTCCTTGAGACAAGGATTCTCTTCCCCTTTGCCTAAAAAAGTACAGGTCCCAGAGCAGACAGACTCTAATACATATTACCTCTTGGTGATCTGCAGAGGGTCATGAAGGACTAGGTCATTTTCAAATGTCTCCTTGTCAAAAAGTCTCCTAACTGCATAGTTGGCCAGCTGCTCCATAAGAAGGAACGTTTCACTAATGTGCAAAAACATGGAAAAATAGTGATCTTCCCCATGGGAGCACACGTGAATGCTCTCTGTCAGAATCACATTGGAAGTCTTCTCAAGTTTTGATATTTCATCCCAGGAGATAGTAAGTTTTACTGAAAATCAAGACAGAAGCAGGTGTAACTTCTCGTTAGCTACTACTCTTGTATTAATAAAGAAAGGTACTAGTTAACAGCACTAATAAAATCTAATTAAGCAACACAGTTAAATGATAACCCACTTGTAAAGGGCTACAAACGCAGAGGCACCAAACCCCACTCTCTTTCACAATTCCTATAAAGTAATTCCATTAGAAAGAAATTTATTGAAAGAAAACCATTAAAATGTATATCATGTGTGAAAACACAAGCTTACATCACCTTTCTTTCCACTCTCCTGTGAAACTCTCACGTGAACTGCAAATTGCAACGAAACACCATGATACCAGCTGCCCCAGTGTACCAACAGGGCTTCTTAGAGCAAAATCAACCAGGCATTGGCATTTTGAGGAACTGTGCCCACAAACTATGACATTTCCCATTACAAATGAAAATCAGCTCAGAAAGGATCCTATCTGCTTTCTGCTTCCTAGGTTTCACATGGATACAGTTATACATCACACTATTAGAGGCATTTGCTTGGGCATCTCAAACTAATGTTATGATCCGTGCAATTACCACCAGTGCATTGTGCGCCCATGTGAAATATTAAGTCTGTGTGTGAAGACATAACTCTAATCCTCACAGACTGAATTAAGATGCAGCATGAACTAAAGATGATGGACAACTTTCAGTTAACAATCAACTGCAACAGGTCTGCCTTCTCTCTGAAGCTTATATAGAGGAAGAAAACTAGTGGACACTGCGTAGTAAGTTGCACAAATGTAGTCATTGCCGTAAGTACTTTACATTTGTAGGTCTCTGTTCTGTGGTGACATCTGCTCACATGGCAAAATAACTCCCTTTGGACGTAGGAAGAATTCTTCCAAATCTTAAAGATAAATAATAAAATGTGAAGGGACTAGGCTTAGTATCAAGCCTTACTTACTTTCTGCTCCCAGCAAAAATGAGTAAAAGCTAAGGAAGTTGGTACTGAGATAGAGCCATCCTTGACAGGGCACTCTGCCCTTCCAGTAACTGCATGAGTAGTAGGTAATCAACTTCTCCTGCTCCGGTAATCCAAAACACTTTTCAAACTTCATAAGACCTTCACGGAACTTCTCAGGATCTTCTTCTTTTACAAAAGAACCTTTTCCCTCTTCAGCAATCAAACCCTAAACCAAAAGAACCAGATATTTCATATATGCATCCAGGTGGGTGGGTGCCACATATGCATCTGCATACAGACAGCACAGCATTCTCCTAACAGGATTCTAAGTTTTAGAATAGGAAGAATAGCCTGAGGATCAAGCAGGCTACTTCAGACTCATGCACCAATTTTCCCATACAAGTTAGGCAAGAGTGGTGGTTCAGCCCCAAACAGAAGTATGTAGCATTCTGGTGCTGTTCTTTAATATTCTGAAGGGGACATATTACTTATGTATGTTTAGAGGAAAAAAACACCTTAGCCTTTCTCAATTACGGCAGGTGCCTGTTACTTACTCTTATCTTTCCCTGGACAAAGCTTGTAATATCTTCATTTGAATCAAATACTGATAAAGTCTTCATAACATTGTGCTCTAACCAGTCCCAGTGTTCTGTTATTTCTTCTCTGCTGGATCCTGATTGAAAGAGAAAGTAAGAATTATTTAAAATTAGAACAGACTTTAATTATTTCACTAAAAACATTAATCAAGAGAATACTTAAGTACATGAGTCCAAACCACAAGTCTCAAATTTATTGTCCAACTGTTGTATACACTAAAAATGTATTTGGTGTACATGAAAAATGTAGACTTCTGTGTTTTTAATCTTTCAAGCCCTTTATGCAGCTATATTTCTAGCTGCTACACCCAGAAGCATCTCAGCTTTGTCAGCATTGTGTGTGTCAGTGCAGAAGCCTGACAGTTCCTTCAGTCCAGCAGGACCTCTCCAACATGGATGCAGAGCATCACTACACCACTCCTAGTCTAACAGTGCAGAAGGTGAAATCAGATTTATGAGACCAAGTAGTAAATGAAATCTGGGCCTTTGATATCCTCAGCTTTGATCCCTGGCCTACAACAGTTTCCAGAGTAGACTTCCAAGACTTAAGAGTAGCTGTGTGAAATTCCCTCTAATGTGTAAGGATGTAAAGAACACATCACTGCCACCAGGAAGGTAGCCAAAATTTCCCTTTGAATACATGAAACAACCACTTATGCTGCTTGCAGCAAACAATCAATTGCTCCTTCTTTGAGTTCAGCATGTGTCATGGTTTTACCTCATTCTATACCATCACATTTTAACTATATTTCTAACCATGCTAAAGCTCAGGCAACCACTGTTCAGAAAAAATGTTATCCTACCTACAATAAAGTTCTGCTGATGATGTCACTCCAAACAACACATTGTGTTCATGTGGTTGCAGGCTTCTACAGGACAGAAGCACAGCTGCACCCCTTATAGAAAACATATACCAGAACTAACTCCTGGCACAGGAAAAAAGGCTCACTGACTCATACAAGCTGAACAATCTTTGAAACAACATTTGGCACCACCAGAACTAGTATTTTTTTCTTCTGGACCCTCTGGGACTCAAACACATGGGAAATAAAGACTTCTTTCATTACATATGTACAAGAGGAGTAACTTAAAAAAACTGTTATCAATAACCATAAGGAATGTAGAAACCATAGAGCCAAGATAAAATTCAATGTTCCAAAAATATAAATACTGCATTTTCAAACACCATAGACAGAAGCCAACCTTGTTACTTTATTTACTTTACACTGCTTTTCCATCTAGCTTTCAGACAGCTACCACCTACTATATAGTGAACATCACTGCAACATTACAGCAAAGAAAAACCTGTATCTCACCTGAACTTTCCAGAAATACATTTAGTTCACTTTTAATACAAAGCAGGAATCTCACCCACTAGCTATTTTAATAACTAAGAGAAATGTGGTGACCAATTTCAGAATGCTTGTGTTTATTATTCTTCTTTTCACATACTCAATTACAAATTCTGCAAGTGGTAATAGGTAATAAGCAGAGATGGTACTAGTGAAACAGTAGACGTCCAGTAAACTCAACACTGAATCAGTTCTTTAAAGAGAGGTGGCTCTGGTGGTGGGAGAGAGAGGGGAAGAATTTACATAGGTTTGAACAAAGGGATTCTAGAATATAAATTAATTGGCAGTTTCATCCTCCACAGGAATGTTCACAAATGCGATCAGTCAGTGTAATCACACACTATCAATTTCCCCTTAGCAAGAACACACCTTTAACAATTTCTTTTTGTCTCAATTTACTTTGTAAAGACTAATTAAACAGCTTTCAGTGGACTCCACAGAATTAAAGTTGTCTTGGGAATGAATAGGAACTGTTCTAAATACTGTTAAGTAGGCAGACTGTGCTACACAGGGTGGATTTGCGAAACTTAAAAAATTATATGAAGAGTAATTAACATAGCAATTAAATCACAAACTAATGATTTTTCTCTGATGTAGCAGATGTAGACCAACTATTTGAGTCACAGTGTGAATCAGAGGCACAGATGTGACAAAGTAAAGATGAAACTTTTAAATAAATTTTTAAATGATTTAGCAGCACTATTTCAGACCCTCAATGTGTAACAGCAAGAACAAAATGTAGCCTCTTCAGTTTCTTCACTACACAGAAGGTGCAATCCATTTCCTAACACAGAGTACAGCTACATTATGCAGCCTTTTCATGCAAAGCACACTTGGTCATATAAATTCAGTCCTGAGGTGAAAATTACCCTTTGTGTTTCCCCAGGGGCTGACTTGATAGCATTAGAATGCCCAGAGTATACTTCTGACATATTTATCAAAGTCCCTTTTTGATAGCCTGTCACCATCAGTAGATCTAAAATCTTATTTACTGCCAATTCACAAACTGTTCAAATCGTACCAACTTTCTAAGGCTGCCCTTTTAAAGTGACACGTAAATCGTTATTAGCCGGTTCTCTCACTGACCACGGCCCTTCGCAGAAGTCCTTGCAGCATGTGAACAGGAGTAGATTAGCAATGTGGCATGAGATGTGTAAACTGCTAACTAACCATCTAAAAAGGACAGATCTGTGTTTTGAAGGTAGCTAACTGCAAAGAACAGCAGCAAGAGGCACAATTTCTCATTTAAGGAAAAGCAGTAACAGCACAAGCCAGGGTAACATCAGCACAGCGCTTACTGCCAGAATTACCCACACACCCGAGCGTTTGCAGAATGGTAGATCCTGCAAAGCTCATTGTTTGCCACAGGCAACTAAAAGGAAGGCCTGCAGCCCAGAGGAGTCTAGATGGAGTCTTGTTTCCTTGAAGGACATTATTAATTAAAAAATAAATTAAACATGAAAAAAAAATTCTTTTTCACTGTGATTATAAACGTTTTGAGTGTTTTTAAAAACCCTAAGAAATGGATGTGACTCTTGGCATTAGACCACATGCCAATATTAATTAATTTCACTATAAAGACAAGACCATGCCTTGGAACAAAAAACAATAACAAATATAAACATAAAAGTGTCCTCTCAACTTTTGGAATGGACGTCTCTTTGGACATCCAGTAGTTAAGCAGCCTGCAGAAAGAAATGAAGACTTTATTTTCAGCAGAAGCTAAAAAACTTAAAAAAACCCCAAAAATCCCACAACAAATTAAACCCATGCATGCTATCAAAAAACATGCTCTAGGAAAAAAACCCACATACTCCACTCTCCAGGTCAATTTCCTTTTCCATTTCCTACTGGTTTATAACACAAGAAAGAACTTCCTACACTAGGAGAGCAAAGTAAAAAAACATTAGGATAAGCAGCTCCTGTTATTCCTACCTACAGCAAACTAATTCTAAGGGTGAGCTTATGCTTATTATCCTGAACTGAGCCAAATTACACTTGCATCTTACAGAAGATAGTGCTGGTATTATTCTAAGAGAGCAACAAGGCATCAAGTTCTTTAGTATTTGAGAGACTGCTGCAGAAAGCAGGCCATTGAAGGTGTAATATGAAGAGTCTGTGGGGATATTCCGAAAAACTGGAACTACAACACTGTCAATCTCAGGTTTGCAAATGCTTTTTAAACTGTTTAGAGGCCACAGGAAAGAATAATGATGTGAGAGAAGATTAACCCAAAAATAGGTCCCATGCTTTGCACCCTCCTTGTTTACTGTACAAACTCTGGCAGCTTCTAAATCACAGTACATACCGCACGCAATGGACCAGTAGACTTGAGAGTCTGGTGTCTGATGCAGGATGCGGAATGGGGCAACTTTTGATGTGGAATCCAGCACCGCATCTAACGTTCCCACGAGAAGACCTGTTGTGATCAAGAAAAAGTACACACCTTAGAGAAACCAAGGCCTTGAAATGTACGCTCACTTCTGACTCCTGTCGTGTTTGTCCAGCGTTCCTGTTCATTAAGGACTCATGAACTCAGAAAATAAGTACCACAAATCAGTAAAGTGTGGTAAACCAGAGGACAACCTGAAGCATAACATGGTAGTTCCCAGCCTCCAATGAGCACAAACAGTACTTAAACCTTAGTCATTTACTGTTGTTTTGTTTTCCAGCCACAGGAAACAGCTCTTAGGAAACTGCAATCCCATTATGTCTCACTTTTATAGAAATCCCACCATTTTTACGTAAAAATACCATGTCATATTTTCTGTACACACCAAAGTTTTGCTGCTCATACCACGCTATAGCTAGAAAATGCCAGCCATTCTTCATAAACACTCCATCAGATCACTCCTACATAAAGTATGGAACACTAATATATAATCCTACCATCATATGCAAAAGTATATTACATAAAGTGGATTATTCCCATATAATTATATGTCAAAGATACAATGGCCAGGTCACCTCCCCACCACTAAATATTGAATTAACTCCTATTGAACAGAGTTCAGATCAAAGTATACTCATTTCACTAACAAGACATACTTAATCTCTCCCTAACTGGGAGCAAAACGTTTCCTGAGAAAATGAGTAAGTATTTTATCTTTGCTGCCAAAATACGTTCTGAAGCCTCAAAAAGTCGAAATTAAGACTTTCTGCACAGTAATAAAACCATTGGCACAGATATCTCTAAAGCTCCTTTCAAATCTAAGAATTGGGGAATTCTAAAAGAAGAGAAATCCTTACAGAAAAAATACAGGCTTTTGCATCCTGATGCACAAGTAAAATTTTTTGCTACAACAGAAACAAAAATAGAAGCAACAATATCTTCTTATGTTTCCTTCCTGTATTTCCTGCTCTTGCCATCCTTCCAGCATGGCTACATAAGTGAAGAGTTCAACTAAAGCAAAGCTATAGAAGCAATCGCACCCAGCTTGTATGCTCTTACAGAAGAACTACAAAATATGGGATGAGATTACCCAAAAAGTGAGAGACACAGTTACCCAAAGAGGTGCTGTAAAGTCTTTTCCACAAATCTGCTGATCTCATGGAAGCAGGGCATTCGCCCAAAAATGCTGCTAGGGTAGAGAGTTTGTATGCGAAGTTACTACATCCCTTACAGCTCTGTAAGCACCCTTCTATGTTTAATGGAAAATGATCTTTTGATTCAGGTTTTCAATATTCCAAAGATGTGTTAGATTTAGATTATGTCAACTGCATCCCTGAAAATTTATTTCAGAACTTTTAGGTACTTCCAGTTCCACTTTCTTTCCATTAAGCCCTTCTCAAATTCTGAAAAATAACAACTGTGAGAGAAAGCAAAGTAAGACAAATTGAGGAGTCTACACAATCACGCTCAGAACATGGTGTTCCTAAGGATACGCTTTCAGCATCGAGCCTGTGTGACTACCTTTCTGCGGCTATTCAAGTTTCAGAATGCTTCTGCTTCTCTTCAGAGGGAAGTGAGAAATAATGAAAAACACAAAGAACCCCGAAGACCAGTACATTACATGAATCAAAAATACTACCTTGTCTTATCTACAATTCATAGATTGTAGGTTACTGTATGAAAGTAGAACTTTTTTGTTGTTTCTTATTGAAGCCAGACATTGAATAGATAACGATATTTCTGTCTGTTCAAAGAGCTTTGGCTTCCTGAATGAGTCACACCACTGAGATGATCTCAAAGTTGGCTTTGCTTCAGCAAATGCTTCATTCTTTCATTCACAATTCCAACAGCATTTTCTGTTATGATATACAGTACAAGGACACTAGTCACCATTTGTAAGGTTGATGCAACTACTCAGCTTGAGAGAATGATTACAACAATCCACTAGGAAGCAGCAAAAAGCCCTAACAGCTGGAAGGTCATTAAATTTTAGACACAATTAACTGCAGCTGGTTAGTATCAGTCAATTCAACAGTCCCACTAGTCCATTCTGCTTTGTCCATGAATGTGATCTAGACTACAGGCTTGCACTTAAGCTGATAAATACTTGGTACATTACAAACTAATTCCACGGCTATGGCCACTGGCATAACCAGCAGTCTCACCTTCTTACCCTAGCCCTGAAAATGCTGTATGAGCTGTGAATTATTTTTAGTGCTCAGTCAGGGTTTCCATAACTACATGTTGTTGGGTGCTTTCAGCAAGTATTCCCTTTTATCGCTATTTCCCAATGGGAAATCAAGACCCATGTTAACCCTGGCAAGTGGGACCACTGCTGAGCGGTTTGCTGGCACTCTGGTAACACCATGCACACAGAATCACAGAATCACAGAATCATAGGGGTTGGAAGGGACCTCGAGAGATCATCGGGTCCATCCCCCTACCAAAGCAGCTCCCCAGCTCATACTGCACAGATAGGCGTCCAGACGAGTCTTGAATATCTCCAGAGAAGGAGACTCCACCACCTCCCTGGGCAGCCTGTCCCAGGGCTCTGTCACCCTCACTGGGGAAAAATTCTTCCACATGTTGGTGTGGAACTTCCTGTGCTCCAGTTTACAGCCATTGCCCCTTGTCCTGTCTCCACAGACACTGAAAAGGGGTTGGCCAATTCCCCCTGCATCCCATACTTAAGATATTTATAAACATTAATTAGGTCCCCCCTCAGTCTTCTTTTCTCCAGGCTGAACAGCCCCAGCTCACTCAGCCTTTCCTCATACGGGAGATGCTCCAGGCCCTTAATCATCTTCATAGCCTCCTCTGGACTCTCTCAAGGAGATCCCTGTCTTTTTTATACCAGGGAGCCCAGAACTGGACACAATACTCCAGGTGGAGCCTGACCAGGGCAGAGTAGAGGGGGAGGATCACCTCCTTCAACCTGCTGGCCACACTCTTCCTGATGCATCCCAGGATCCCATTGGCCCTCTTAGCCACCAGGGCACACTGCTGGCTCATAGCCAACCTGTCATCAACCAGGACCCCCAGGTCCTTCTCCACAGAGCTCTTCTCCAGCAGGTCATCCCCCAGCCTGTACTGATACAGATGGTTATTCCTCCCCAGGTGCAAGACTTTACACTTGCTTTTATTAAACCTCATCTGGTTTCTCCCTGCCCAGCTTTCCAGCCTGTCCAGGTCTCGCTGGATGGCAGCGCAGTGTTCCTGCGTGTCAGCCACCCCTCCCAGCTTTGTATCATCAGCGTACTTGCTGAGGGTGGATGCTATTCCCTCATCAAGGTCGTCAATGAAGATATTAAACAGGACTGGACCCAACACCGAGCCCTGGGGAACACCGCTAGTCACAGGCCTCCAGTCAGATTTTGTTCCACTGATCATGACCCTGTGAGCCCGGTCCGACAGCCAGTTCTCAACCCACCTCACTGTCCACTCATCTATCCCATGATCTCTTAGCTTTTCTATCAGGATGTCATGGGAGACAGTATCAAAAGCCTTGCTGAAGTCAAGGTAGATGACATCCACTGCTCTCCCTCCATCCACCCAGCCGGTGATGAGATCATAGAAGGCTATGAGATTGGTCGAGCACGATCTCCCCTTGGTGAATCCATGCTGACTACTCCTCATGACCTTCTTCTCTTCCAGTTGCTTGGTAATGGCATCCAGAACAAGCTGTTCCATCACCTTTTCGGGGACAGAAGTGAGGCTGACTGGCCTATAATTGTTAGGGTCCTCCTTCTTGGCCTTTCTGGAGACCGAAGTGATATTGGCTATCCTCCAATCCTCAGGCACTTCTCCTGTTCTCCAAGACCTGTCGAAGATGATAGAGAGCGGCTCCGCAATCACTTCCGCCAGCTCCTTCAGCACACGTGGATGTATCCCATCCAGGCCCATGGATTTGTGTGCATTAATCCCTTTGAGCCGCTCCTGGACCACCACTACCTCAACTAGAGGAAAGCTCTTCATTCCCCAAACACTCCTGCTTTCATCCAGGATCTGCGGGTCCCGAGGGGCCTTTGGAGCGAAGACCGAGGCAAAGAAGGCATTCAGTATTTCCACCTTCTCATCATCACCCGATACCAGGACACCCGCCTCATTCATCAAGGGACCTACATTATCCCTGGTCATCCTCTTACTATTCACGTATCTGAAAAAACCCTTTTTATAATCCTTTATATCCCTTGCCAGTTTCATCTCCAAGCGGGCTTTAGCCTTTCTAGTCGCATCCCTACAGGCCCTGACAACATCCCTATATTCCTCCCAGGTGCACAGACCCTGTTTCCATAGTTCATAAACCTTCTGCTTCCCTTTGAGTTTACTCATGAGCTCCCTGCTCATCCATGCAGGTCTTCTGCCTCTCTTTACCGATTTCTTACTCAAAGGGATGCATCGTTCCTGTGCTTGGAAGAAGTGCTGGTTAAATGCTAGCCAGCTCTCACAGGCCCCCTTGCCTTCTAACAGCATAGCCCACGGGATAGCTCCTAAAAGGTTGCGGAAGAGATCAAAGTTAGCTCTTCCAAAATTCAGGGTAGCTATCCTGCTTTTTGGCTTGCTTCTTCCACTCAGGATCTTGAACTGGATCATTTCGTGGTCACTTTGTCCTAAGCTGCCCCCGACCTTCACCTCCCTGATGAGCCCGTCCTTGTTAGTAAGAACAAGGTCCAGCACCCGCCCTCCCCTTGTAGGTTCCTGCACCATCTGTAGCAGGAAATTGTCCTCAACATACTGCAGAAATTGTCTGGACTGGGTACGACTGGCCGTATTGCTTGCCCAGCAAATATCTAGGTAGTTGAAGTCCCCCATAAGGACCAGCGCCTGGGATCTCGAGGCTACTTCTAGCTGCTCATAGAAAGCACTATCAGCCTGCTCCTCTTGATCAGGGGGCCTATAGCAGACACCCACAACAGTGTCACTGATACTAGTGTGACCCTTGATTCTTACCCACAGCACTCGACTGATGGGTCATCTTTCCCCAGGTGGAGCTCAATACATTCAAGCTGCTCTCTAACATAAAGAGCAACTCCTCCACCTCGCCTCCCTAGCCTGTCCTTCCTGAAAAGCACATAGCCATCCACGACAGCGTGCCAGTCATCCAGGCTGTCCCACCACGTCTCTGTGATCGCAATGAGATCGTGGCCCTGCGACCGCACAAAGGTCTCTAATTCTTCCTGCTTGTTTCCCATGCTACGTGCATTTGTATAAAGGCATTTTAGTGGGGCGCAGGTGCAGGTATCCTCAGCAGATCACAGCGAGATTTCCTACAGGGGATGGGCAATAGTGGCTCCACTGAGGAGTCCTCAGGGCAATCCCCAGAACACCAACACCAGCCTACTGAGGAACGATTTGGCTCCAGGGTTGCAGAGATTTAAAATTCACCTGCATAATGACAAGGATATTAGTTGTAAAACAAGGGACTAGTTAACAAAAGGGTCAGTAACTTCTTAGCCCAGAGACTACCATTACCATAAAGGAGGTGAGGAGAAAAAGCAGGTCAGGCCATCCCCCGCTAACAAAATGTGGTACATGTTGCTCTCAAACGACCAACTTGAGGGACAACCCACAGAAGTTCATCTACCCTCATCTCTGCTCAAAGCCAGACCTCACAGTTTCTACTGGAGATTCCACCCAAGTCATCCTCTCCCCTCACTCGGGGAACAACTTCAGCTGTAGACAGGGAAGGGTTCTGCTTTCAGAAAACATTTCATAGCTACTTGAGTGACACTACTGGAAATACCCTAGATACATAAATAAACAGGGTAAAATACCCTAGAAAATAAAAGTACAGGGCAAGGAATCCAGAAGAGTTTTGAAATAAGGAGGCATCCTTCCCAAAAGTCTAAAACACTTGGTTTACAAAAAACCAACACTAGCTGCAGAGACACACACCAAAACATATCAGCAAGGAATTGTGCTCTCAGTTGTACCAATTTATGCCTATCAAGCCAATATGTTACATGAAAATAACTTTTACATTAAAATGTAAATTATTACAATAAAACAATTTTGCTGTTTGAGGGCAACACCACTTTGTTCCTCTATATTTATTTCACCAACTACAGCAAGAGAGTAGGAATATTCACTTTTTGGAGGGTCCTTTTCAACCTACAATTTCAAAGATTTATTTTTTCCCCTGGAATAGCTGTCAGTTACATCTTTTTTACTGCTGACAATCTGCTTTATTTTGAATTTGTATATGACATTCGGCAATCTGACTTCTTCCTATCCTCTGTGGGACTAGTGTAATGCAAACAGAATAATACAAGTCCCATTTTACCGATGAAGAGCTGGAAGAAAAGAAAACACGCTGCTGTCTTTTGAAAAGGGTTAGCACAAGCCTGTTCTCTAATGATAACAGCACCTCGGAGGCCAATAACGAATATTAAAACTGGATCACACAGTCTCCTGATTTGTCAGATTAAAGTGTTAAGTTACATAAAATATTTTTAAGACCTTAAGCATTCCTTACAACCAGAAATGTTCTATTAGCCCAACACTGGTCAGCACCACCACACTGAGGATTTTGAAAAGCAGACACTGTGATATATAACCAAGTTCTCACTCTTGGTTTATTTACATCATGATAAAAAGAAGCTGTTTGAAAATACTGTAAATGCTTTCCCCGAGTAGCAGCAACTTCAGCAAGGCAGTAACTGCTCACCTCAACTATCTGACAAATTTGGAGGCAAATCAGAGCAGAACCAAAGGGGAATACATGCTATAAAACAAGTAAGTTTGTGACAGATAGCTGTGGTAGAGCTGCCTTGTAAGAGGTTTTTAATAATTACATCCAGGAAAATAAAATTTCTAACATGAAAGAACTATAAATGTGAAGAGCAATAATAAATGAACTTCAAATTTTTTTTATTTTTGTGCCATAAAGTCCTCCTGTTAATAAATAATTAAAAAGAAAAATACATCTTGAAGGCAATATAATACATAGATGCAACTGTGAGAAATAAAATCAATAGGAATAGTATGTGAAACACATAGATTTCCTACAAAACTGAAATCTGCTACACAAGTAAGCAAGGATGAATTCAAGCACCCCAACTACAATTTAAATGGACTGTATTTTTCAGCAAGCCCTTTTTTAACAAGATGAGAAGGCGCAGGTCCATTGAAACTAAAGCTGTCAGAGTAACAGCAAACACCATGTAACTTCCACAAAGGCTTCTCCAGCTCAGTATACGATAATCTCAGGGGGAAAACACACATCCAGAGTGAACTGTTGCCAAATTACAAAGCAGGAGACCCAAACTCTAAATCCCTACAACAGTAATTTTTATTTTTATTTTTTTTTAGAGACAGAATAAAGCTTCATCCCATAATAGCAAATAGTATGCCCCAGTTTTCACTATATAAACTAAGATACAAATCCCTATCATATAAACCACAAAAAGCCATCATCTCTGTGTATTTGATTTAAAACACATGAATGCCAACACATGAACAAGACCCTTCTTTCTATTTCCTCAAACTAAGCACAGGATTTTTTTATTTTTTACCCCAAAATTTATTTCCCAAGGGAACTTGGTCTCATGACTAGGAAACCTCAGCTTGATGAAATACTGTGCATGGGCTGAGATGCAAGTGTTCTTAGTCAATTGAGATGTAGAACGGGTTAGTTTAAGCCTTCAGTGAAAAAAAGATTGCCTCTCCATTTACAATAGCCCAAATACTTTATGGTCAGCAGCTATGACTCAGGTCAGACAACAGTAACTGATCAAACTAAGGTGTGTCTCCATGCCCTTGGGTGGCAGCCTATCTGTGACAATAAAGATATCCTTGAAAGAAGGGAAAATTAGAAGCACACCTTTGACAGAAGGTAAGTAGCAGTCTCCTTGGATGGTACAAAGAAAAGCACTAAAAATATCCCAGCTCCTCCTCATTTTTGCTTCTGTACAGCTAAAAAGCTGTCTAACACAAACTGGGAAGCACATACTGGCCATTTCCCTGCCTGTCATCCCCAAATGTAAATACACATCTTATTTGTCTAACAAATACATGTGCTACAAAATAATCTTTGCTACTGCTGCTGAAAAAAAAACATGCAGCAAAGATCATTTCAGATCTTCATTAACCAGCAAGTTTTCCTTTTGATTCCTACCCCAGCTGAGCACCCGCAGCAAGCAAGCCACACGAAAAGCTGTGGGCTAACACACCAGCAGGTATGAATGATTTTTGCCATGTATTTTACTACTGTATATTTAGTGATGCCACAACACAGACCTTTAAGTTTTGAACATCTTTGCTGCAAACCAAGTCTTACATACAGCATAAGTTTCCTCTCCTGTCCTGCAGTTCCTACCAAAATACATTCCTTACAGTTTGTACAAAGATTACCAAGTACTTTCTCAACTGGCAGAGACAAAGTCCTTGCCATTGACATCCACTACCCAACACACTTTAACATCATTCCTTTTCACAGATAGCAGATAAGGCAAAGGCAAATTTCCTCTGAGCACACATACAAGCCTAACTGTCTCCCCTTCTGCCAACCTTCTGTCGTGGGAAATCCATGACTTTCCTGTCCAGGAAATCCAGAGTCAGGGTTTTTCCCTATATTCCCAAGCATGGCACATACAACAAGCAGGGAAGACTAGCTCCAACCATGTGTTTCATCAATAAGCTTTTCCCCTCTCAAGGTTGCATTTAAATGGTTGGTTAAATTTCTCAAGCAGAATGTGTCAAATTGAAAGAATGAAAGCAGAAAACAATTTGTTTGTTCATGTTTCAGTGAAAGATACAAATGCTCATTTGTATAACTACTCCATGAATGCCCATCTTCAAATTAAGACCTTATCTAAACTATAACCAAAGCAACATCTTTGTGACTAACATGCTTAATCTCACGAGACCTTGGTGACCTGTGTGTCATCACAACTGCACTTCAGCATGTGGGCTGTTTTGCCTAACTGTATTGTCATTAATACACTCTAGAAATCCTGAATAACTGTCCCATATTGGCTCTGCAGAAGACGAAACAACCAGAGGACATGGTCACAGGGTTGCACTGCCAGACAGCAACATGCTCTGGGACAGTCCACAGCATGCTGAGTTATCAGCTGTAGAACCCGTCGAACAGGCTCCAGTATCTGTATTCTTAGGTGAGGTCTAGGAAAGGAAAGAGAAGCAAATGTAAAGCTAAGCAGGTGCATACCTGCAGGAAGAGAGACAAGGCCAAGCAAAACCAGCACAAGGTATTTCTGTCCATTTTTATCCACACTAGGCAACTCAGAACTTTGCAGTGTGTGGACACAAGCCATACGAGCCAACAGTATCATCCACAGATTACAAATTGAAACAGAAGGGTCAGACAAACAAACCTAACTGCACCCTTCTTCCTGAACTTAGGACAGAACCACAATTCCCAGCCATCCTTCAGGAAAGTGTCTCTGCTCTCATCTATTATTTTCTCCTTGGTCTGTACCTTCTCCAGCTGTTGGTTCAAAACTCACATCTCCCTTTCCTAAGGTCTGTCTTACCAAGTGTACCCCTGTATTCTTAGGAACCCTTTGCTCCTGCCTCCTCAGCCAGTCCCTTTCCTCCCATTCCTGCCTTGAGGCACTGCCCCTCTCTTCCCACAAGACTCAGTCTCGCACTGCTGCCTGCCTCTTTCATGCCTACCTCCCTCCCCAGACCCTCAATGCTGCTAGTCACTTCTAGCCTTGTCTCATTGAAAAATGCTGCTCAGGAGAACAAAAGTTTACTTGGCACATTTGCAGTGACCTCATAAGATAACAGGTGTTCATTTTTTTTTTTTACAGTAAGCACTAATTTTCTTGAGTGACACAGAAATACAAAATTAAAACCAGACATAGCAAATTAAACTAGCTTATACCTAGGAGCTATGAGTATTTTCAAACCTACAAACACAAATGTAACAGCATTTTTTTTCCAGGTTTCTTGCTGATCTTTCTTAGGCACAATTTTAATTCAATAGCATCTCACTCGTCGTTTCTGTCCAGGGAAAAACACAAGAAATCTGGATGAATCTGACATTATGAGAAGAGCTACAGAAATAAAATGTGCAGTGCCACGTTATAAAAAAAAAAAAAAAAAAGCACCCTACAAGAACTATCCCTGTGTGCTCTTCCATCCACACTGCCAAATGCCATCAAGGACAGAAGACATGACAGAAGCCTCACCTTCAACAAAACCAGAAGGGCGCTAGAACTCCCCGACTGTGTCCAGCTGTAAGCCCATGAGGATGTTTTTAAATGAATACCTAATTCTAGTTCTCATCTTTTCCGTCTACTCACAGTTCTTGAATCAATTTTATATCACAGAATGACAGCCTTTATACCAACTCAGCTTCCTTGGTTTCTAAAGATAGCAGGGCAGAGAATGGCCGAACAAGCCTGATGACGAGACTTCCATGGGTGCAAAATATCCCGCTTGGTTCTAAGATGAAGCCTAACATTACTATCTATCTGTAACGTTACGATATGCCTAGAAGAAAATCTGGGATTTTGTGATGCTCTCTTTCTACACTTCCCTTGGGCCCTGCCAATGAAGAATGCCCTATCTCCAGCTGGGAGGGCTATTTCTGCATCGGAAATTCCTCAGCCAAAAGTTTGCACTTTGGGGTTTTGTCCATATAATAAACAAAGGCTAAAACCAGGCAATTATGCCCCATGTTTAATATAGCTTGCTTTATGATGACACCATTAGAGAAAGCCTAGAAAACCCAGAGAGATGGAACTCATGTAAAACACCCAAGAACCACAGCCCGCCCAGGAACAACTTTACTCTGCTTCCCTGCAGCATTTCTCCTTGACAGTCAATGACAGACACCACCAGACCATGGAGTCAGTTCCAGCCTGAACAGCTACCACCACAGCTGAGGTCTCGGTGGTAGCTGGGGTCCCTGCAGGGTGCAACGATTCGAACAGACAAGAATTGCAAATAGAAACTCAGTTCCATACCTTGGAGTTCTCATGAAAAAAAGTTTATTAGATGGTGGTCAATGCCCTGTCACTTTCCTGACCCGCACTGCCTGAAAAGCTTTGTCAATTCCTATGCTTGTTTTTAAAGCGAGTGGTCAGAAACGCCTTAGCAGGAGCTTGTTTCAAACAGCCTCAGACTCCCGGAAACAGGATTTGGAAACGAGCATCTTGCCAAAACAGGGCAGATCCCTTGTTTCATCTGACGTCTCCTCTTCCAACAAACCGCAGCTCTAACCCTGCCAGGGTGTCCGCTGGCACAAAGGGCCGTTAAGGGAGCACGAGCGCCGGACTAGGCTGCCCTCAGCTCTCCGCACCACCCCAAGGGTGGCAGCTGGCCCGAGCAGGCAGCCCTGCCAGGATGCACGTCCCCAGGGGCTCCTCTGCACCTGGGTGCCCTGGCACCGTGGAGACCGGCAGGCCCCGTCCCACACGGAGAGGGCCAGGAACTTCACCGAACCTTCCTTCTCCCAGTGGGATATCCTTTGAAATGCCTCTCTCATGCAAGGCAACGGGGAAGGGGGGAGGCAGGGCGCAAGGAGGCAAAAGAGAAACAGCTGAGGAACCCCACGAAGGTCACTCCAACACTCGGGCAGGCCTCCCCTCCTCCCTGCCCCTCCGGAGCACGGGGTCCCGGGACCGGCAAACGGCCACTCCCCCCACCCACCCCTACCCCTCCGCTCCTCCAGCCCCTGAGGGCGAGAGCCCGAAGCAGCCCCGCCCCGCCGCTGAGCTGAGGGGAGACCCTGCCCTGGCCCCCAGGGGGGCAGTACCTGCCAGCCCGCCTCCGCCCTCATCGCCGTAGCCCCGCCGCCTCTGCAGCACGAAGTACTGGTTGGAACGCTCCTGCACCCACAGCTTGAGGGCATTTTTCAGCAGCACCTCCTCGGGCTTCAACCACATCGTAGCAGCCCCCTCACTCGCCGCCGCCCATCCCCGCCGCGCCGCCCGGCCTCCCGCTCCCACGCACACAGCCCCGCTGCCAAGCGCCGCCGCCGGAGGCGAGGGAGAGCGGGGAGGGACAGAGCGGGGAGCGCCCCTGCCCCGAGGCGTGCTGGGAAGCGTAGTCCTCCCGGCGGGCCGGCTGCGCGGCGCCGCGGCCTCTGGACTACAGCTCCCGTCCGGCCTTGCGCGGCCGCCCGCCTCCTGCGCCGTGCGGCAGCCGCCCGCCGGGCCTCGGGGGCAGCTGGAGCGGGGACGCGGTTGACGGCCCCGCTGTGCCGAGAGGCTCCTCCTGTCCCAGGGGCTCCTTTGGCCCTGCCCCGCGCCTCTTTGGGAACTGTGCGGCCCCAGGCTCGCTCCCGTCAGGCAGGGCCGCCCCAGGCTCGGTTCCGCGGCGGGCCTCCGTAAGGCAGCTCGGGCACTTCTCTGTCGTCTCTGCCCCGGGAGACAGCCCGGCTTCAGCTTCGGCCCGTTTCCGACCCAGGAGACGGACATCTGCAGAGACTCGTTGGCTTTTACAGTTGTTTTCCTGTCAGCACTAAGCCTTACACTGCAGCAGGAGACTGAGGTGCAGAAAAAAACAGAGGGAAATCCTGGCACACAGGGAAGAGAGCAACTACAGCTCCCCACTCAGCACCCACACATGTCCCCTCCCCAGGCACAGGCCATGCTCTGAGCAGAGGAGCAGCCCCACCAGCTGCAGAAGACATACTCTCAACGGTGCCAGCTCACATTTCACATCATGAAAAGCCGATCTGCTTCATCGCTTCTACCACCCATCACGATTCAGTGCTAGTTTGGTGTAGACATTTTGGTTGCCTTAACAACAACTTGATTCATGGTCTCCAAGACCTTCAGCATTTTTCCTCAATGACTAGCCCTTCAGCTTATATGTGCAGACTGACTTTATCAGTCTTTCTGCACTAGAGTTAATCAATCTATCCCATTGAGGAACAAGACTGCGCCTTTCGTACTCGTAAGGACTGCAGTTGAGTATCTGCTGTTACTACTGTCTTCTGTCACTGTCACCTCTTGATTTAAAGAGCCGTTCTCTCATAACCAAATTTGAAAAAAGAAAAAAAAAGGTGCTGGAACTATTCTGCCATAGGTACCTGGCAGCCAAGGATTTCCCAGGGCCATGGGAAAACCTCAGGACTTGCTTTCTGTGAGCACTGATCAGTACAGCGAAGTTCCCAGCTCCATGAAGACACAATCACAGCCACCCAGCTGCTCAGTCTGAGCCTCCTCTCTTGCTGTGTCTTTTCCAGTTGTGTCTCAAAAGAGCTCTAGCTCTCTCACTGAGGCACTACACTTAATAGCACTCTGCTTCCTAAAAGCTGTCTTTTGGTGCTGACCAAAAAACACAAACAAAAATCTTCCAGGAACCGAAGATGCACTGCCTCCTCCGCACCAGGTTGCTGGTGCTGACGACTTCTCAGAGTTACTGTCTTTTCCCTCCTCCGTGCAAGATTCACTCCTGGTCCTGACACAATCTGTCATGCAGTACAGATGGAGTGAGCAGGGCATTCTCTACAGTCTGCAGTCCTGTTGGATCCTTCCCTTAGCACTCTTTCCAGCATAATTGACCTTCCTAAGATTTTTCAAGAGTAAAGCTTTATTGATTGTATCATGCAAAATTTTATCACACAGTGGTGGAAACCAGCCTCTACTTGGAGCTCTTTCTAAAAAGAATTATGCACGTCATGCACTAACTATAGGTTGCAAACTTGGCACTTTTGCTGTATCCTGTCTTCCTTTTCATCCCTTTCAACAGTCCCAGTGTACTTCACTACCAAAAATGCTTGTGCCAGCACTGGTCTATTTGTGAGCACAAGCATGAGAATTTCCCAGGTGCCCACAGAAAGATCTTTGGCAATGCCCGTCCAGTTCCAGCTGCGTAAGGATCCGCCTACCCGAAGGCATGAAAGCAGAAACACGTGTGAAATCACATTTAGCTCACTGGAAGGCTTCAAAACTGCGTAAATTGCACTGACATGAGACTCTTCCAGTCACTTGTTACACCATGGCAAGAGAAGCTGGAGTATTAAAAGATTTTGCCTTTTGGATTGAATATAGATTCAACTAACACTTTTTTTTAACCTGTTTTTATAACAGAGTAGGAAGCAACAAATTTCTGGTGCTTTACCTTTACTAGAAAGGAAAAATGAATTAATAGTCATTAGCCAGCATGTGGTAACTAACACAGATAAAACATTAATGAGACAGGGCAAACAAATAGATACACTAGCACTTCACTCTCCATGAGGCAGCTTCTTCAATTCCCTCATGAGAAGCAACAGAGCAACAGACATCAGTGGGAGATTTACCAGCTGAACTGACAGAGCGATTCCTGAGCGGATGCTGCACTTTTAAGAGCATTCCCAGAGAGAATATTGACCATTGAATTTTCCCCAGTTAGCCAGGCAAATACCTATTAAAGATCTAACACAGGTCTTCTGATTCCAGTGCTAATTGTAAGGAGAGATGCCTTGGGCATTTTGGACCCAGAGCTTGGCTTTTGGCATCTCACATGCTGGACGTGTTAGGACATATGTTGCTTTCTTATGTAAGCTTCAAACTTTGATAATTACATAAAAACTTAACAGTAAAATCCCACAGCTTAGAAAAATGTCTGTTTTGGTTTCCTCTCCCTTGGTTCAAGGTCTTGAATGTCTGTCTTTTTTCCAATTCCCTCAGGTACTGGATTCCTAACCTAATACTATCAAGATGCAAAGAGTGCCCATCTCTTGGCTTGGAGGAATTTATTTATAGGCACTTAAATTTGTTCTTAATCAGTGCACAATCATCCCACAGTCTAATCAATGCAATCTGCAGTAGCAGAGATCTATTCAGTGCTGCTGAATTTTTCTTTCACTGTATTAAAGGCCTCCTAGAAATAGTAAATTACTTCCCTCAAGTAACTGTAGCTAGTTTATATAAATAAATAGCTATATAAATAAATTTTGGCTTCACTCTGTATAACCAAGAGTTGAACCACCAGTGCAGAGAATTATAGCTCTTAATTCACTGCGAGTGAACAAAAGCCAAAATTAAATTACCAAAGCCAGTAGATTTTCTTTCATCTGTTCCAAAGTGCCAGCCACCACCCACCGTTCTGCAGGCGTGGAGCTCTATTCAGATCTGCACAGGAAAGCATCAGGCTAAACCTGGGTGCAAAGGCAGGGCTACCTGCTGAGCTGGTGTACGTTCATCATGGACTGGAAGTACATTAAATTACACAGCCAGGGCAGATGTCTATATTCTGTCCAACTGTTAGGTCATTTGACAAGTGCAGATCTTTCCATCTAGAGGCTGAGATGGACTAAGTCTCCGCATTTTAAGTCTCCAACTCAAAGTGTGTTTCAGTTGGAGCTCCTCATTGCAAGTCCTGCTTTTTCCTTAAGCAAAAATCTCAGCTGTAGCTATATTTCTATAGGGACACCTGAGAATTTTCTTCAATATGAGAAAACAGTGTTATTTTGGTTTGGGCTCTAAAATAAAATTCCACTGCTGTGAAGCTTACAGGGAAGCACAGTTAATGCAGCACTGGGTGACAAGGCTTCCTCTCCTGCAGGGAGAGCGTGTCTAGATCAGAGCTTTCCTGGGGGAAGGGATAAATGACAGCCGTGAGTAAACACTCTGAGACAATGCTGGAGCCTGTTCTACTTTCTCTTTGGGGGCAGAATAATTGACACGTCTGTGTGACTCAGGGGGAACATTAACAGAGTCAAGAGGAACACATTCTAGCAACTGTTACCACTCGTGGGCACATCATTTCCAGCACCTTACCTGCAAGCATTAGCAGATACATGTGTATATATAGCAATATATACATTACACAATAACAGCAAGCTTGCACTGCATTTCAGGAACAGCCCAGGTACATTCCTGTTTGCCTCTTGCTTAGAGAAAAGACCCTATCACACCATAGTGCACATATATATATGAATCTATGTAACACAGAGCCATTCAAACCTGAAGCATCAGAAATAAAAAATAAAATAATATTGTAAATCTGCTGCACAGTGCTCTGAGCAAGTTCAGCTAAAGACAGCTGCTATCCATGGAAACTTGAAAATTCCAAGAGCAGAACAAGCTGAGAATGAGCCAAGCTGCTTGGGCTTTCTTTTATATGAAGTACAGCTCCTAGGCTTAAGCCTCTCAACACAATTTCACCTCACACATACTTAGCGCTCCTTACTCCAACTAGTTGGAGCAGGTACTACTGCTATTTGGCCTCCCAAAACTGTGTGAGTTTTGGGATTGTGGGACAGGGCAAATTCAGCAACTGTTTCCAAAGAAGAGCCTAGTAATCAACATTTAATGTTAGGCAGGGTCATCAAAATATAGCTTTATTTACATTTTCATATTCAAATTCAATACAAATCATGAAATATTTACAACAATTTCAATTGTACTATAGATAAGAAAAATGCATTGCTTTGTCCCTCAGATCCAATAGTACTTTATTGCAGGCTTTAAGACACAAGTTCTGCCAACATTAGAAACAAGCCATAGATACAGAGATAAAAAAATAAAGTGCATCTTTAAGATGTCCTTAGTAACCATTGCTGGGCAAGGCCCTACACTTACTATCGAGGTACCCAGTGTTCCTCCTTGACCCCAGTTCAATTCCCCACGGATGCAAACAGGACATCAGCTCTCTCTCCAGCACATGGGCAAGACAATGCACAGCAGCAGTCCAGCATTCTTCCAATGCCAAATCATTACCAAAACAGATCCTATGGGAAGAATCTCTCTTTTCATCTTTAGTTCAGTCTTCCTGAAGTCTTCCCAGACTTCTCACAAAACCCGGACTCTGGGATGTTGCTGGTGCTAGAGGCAGTTATAACTCCAAAAACCATGGAGGATCTTTGAGACTGTTTGATATTAACAGGCTTGAAAAGTTCCTACAATTGTTCCCTTTACAGTATTGTGCAAGTCAGATTTGGCCTGTCAGCTTGAAGCTCTTTTTTCCCCCTCCCTTTAGAAATGTATGGTTGGGGGATTGGAGTTGAGAGGTAGAGAGTCAATCGGTTTACTAGAGAACCAAAGACACTGTGGGCACAGTCCAGTTTGACAGGCATTAGTTTGTACCTTTTCCTATCGAGTTAGTGCACTGAAATATACAATACAGTGTTGCTTTAAACTAAACCATGTCTGGTAAAGAAATATTAAACCAGACCAAAATCGATTTGTTTACAATGAAAATACACTTGAATTAAAACCATAAACAACCAAAAACCCACTCAAAACAATTCCCAGTAGAGACAGCTACAACAAAGAATCTTCTCTCTTTATTTAAGTGACTCAAACACTGAAGAGAAGTTTTGCTGAAGATGGAATTTGTGTTTTAGTGTTAAAATCTGATGGTTTTCTTTGTATTTAAGACAGCTTTATCTGAAGAGTGCTAAAACTAAATTCCACATGGGAGAGGCAGTTTAAATAATGACAAACCATATAATTATGATTTGAACAAGTCTATTTGATTTCAGCATCACCAAGGCAATACTTTTTTGCTACAGTCGTACAATGTTTGGTATACCAGCACTGGCAGTAGGCAGCTCCTTGCAGAAGGCTTGCACCAAGTTGCTGGACGTGTTCTTAGGACCTGACTTCACAAACTTGGGTTTCATCTGCCTCAAAACTTGGGTTGTCAACATGTGGAAGGTCAGTCGCAGCAGAGGGTTGGGACTCATTGCTTACAAGACGCATGTTGTCATCTGTCCAGAAGAAAACCAAGACAAGACAAGTTAAGTAGCATCACAGCTGAGCTTTACTACCTTAAAGCCAGCCACCTTTACTGCATTTCCTCAAGGCCCCTTCAGTGGTCTTTTCGTCGCGCTTTTCCTGCTGAGTGGGAAATCCAAGGCCATGGTCCCACCATCACTCTTCTGCTGCCCCTCCTTAGTTTGAGGGCCCAATCCTGAGACCACCTGTCATTTCTAGAGGTGTCTGCTCAGCTCCAGAGTTCACTTCTCACTAGTGCCAAGCAGGCCTAGGCTGTGTGCTCAAATGGCAGAAGGCTGTGTGAGGCTACAAAATCCAGCTATGAGGAGACTGGCACTTCTCTTGGAACTTCAGGGCTGCTGAAGACAGGCATCAGGAGCAGCTTCTAGGTTCAAGATAAACTGTGGGAAGGAGGCTGACAGATGGGAAGGCCTTCTCCCTAACCTTGTTCAGCTGATGTTAGTGTATGTCCTTACCACTCAATAGGAGAATACCTGAGGGCCTGAGCCACATAACTAACCCTGCATCGCTTCAGTTGCTTATAGGGATGCAATTTCAATTTCTGATGTATAGCATGTATGAAATGCCCTCTGCTCTACTGGGGTACCTGAATGGGGCACTCCTGTACCTGTGTCTCTGGCTGGAGCAACATGTCCCACCAGAGGCAGGTAGCAAATCCCAGACTTTCTTATCAGCTAGACTTCCTGCAGGAAGTCTAAGGCACAGCCAGAGCATCTTTTTGCCTCTGAAGGCTTCCTCACTTACTTCTCTTCCCAAGGCTATTCCACAACCCAAGGGACAGTTACTTCAATTTCTTTACCCAGAACCTTTCAATTTTTCAAATCAACAGCAAAAGTTAAGCACTGAAGAGACATCTTCAGTTAAGTTTGCTCCTGTTCAAAAAGATAATGTACTGAGAGTCTTTACTGATTAAAATTCTCTAGAAGTGTTCAAGGATGACTCAGCCTTGGCAAAACCTTAAATTCAATTGAGTATTTATCATCTTTCCTTTGGATCATCCAAGCTACAGAAGGATTAACTCTACAAAAGTGTTTTCTAAGTAATTAACTACTTAGATCTGGTGGCAGAGCAACCCTCATTCAGTCAAATGACTTCTCCAAAGGGACAAGATGAGGGACATTTAAAAAAAATTTAAAATTGGCGGTTTAGTAAGCATCTGATTTTCAACTACTGCTTTTGCAGACTTCAGGTTTTACTTCACATTTAGGTGGTATTCCATTTGAAGTATCACAACCAAGTGCTAAAACAAAAGGGAAGATTAAGATTACCCTGAAAAACAAGGTATTCAAGCACTAGATGTTACTATGACAACCCCCCATTTCCCAGCAACCACAATAAAGTGCAATGCAATCTGGCAAGACAGATGAAAAAGTAGACACACTTTCTGGTGGTGCATGTTCCTCCAGAACATCTGGTCCTTGTACAGAAGCATATCCAGATGATGCAGTTTCACTATGACTATCTTCATTAATTGTAGAGACATCCGATGTCCCACTGGATACTGCTGCTTGCACAGCCCTATTCCCTTCTTCCACATCCACCTTCATGGAAAAAAAGAGAAGACAATTATGCTAAAACTTTGTAGGAGGCTGCATCTTTCCAGGAGACCAATGTCTGTAAGGACTGGAGTTTAGTGAAGTTTTATCCAGAAAAAAAAAATTAAAACTGAAAACCAGCTCTGCTGTTACCCTCCAGCATCACAAGTGAAAAAACAGTTACTGCTTAATTGAGCAGGAAGTTCAGATGCAGCTTCTCTTTTTCAGCCAGCTTTTCACTTTTACTGCCCAGTAACAGGAAAATAGAGTCTTCCTTCCTCAGTTCTCCCTCCCCCAGAGAAACTCTGGCACAGATTTTAACCGGTCCAGGCAGTGTCAGGCATTGGCAACATCTTCCACTGGTATGTGCGGCAATGAGTGGACATCAGAAATTCCATATGTATCCGTGGAAGTCACACAATTCCAGGATAGCCAGCCACACATGCCAACATATTCACTTTTCAAGGACTCTGAGCACTTTGTACCTGAATAGAGGCGGGTTTCAGGGTCAGTGCAAGTTGTCTCCTGAAAGCTTTGAGAAACACCCTTAGTCGCAAGCGCAAGAGCTAAGAGCAATGCTTCAGTCATGCACTACAACAGATTTTGGTTGACATTCTGCCCAAAGCTGTAAATGATACATGCTCAGACCAGGCCAGCTGCAGTCTTTGCTAAAGGGGACACAGCAGTTAGTCCAGTAGCATCTTGGCACTGACACAGCAACGCCTGTGCTTATCATCCGCAATCTAGATGCGGCATGGTTCCTACACTAGAGTAATCCTGGTAATAGCATCTGCTGTTAAAAAAAGACCACTGGCTTACCTCAACACCCAAAACTTTGAGTATGTCACATTTGCACATCGGGCAAGTCCTGTGCTCCAGAAGCCAGGGATCAATGCAGTTCTTGTGGAACAAGTGGCTGGTGGAAGAAGGTAACCAGTGAGTTAGGTTTCACACCAGGAAAACTGTCTACATGGCAGCTATGAAAGCCAGTTTAGAAACACCAAGAGTTTATTATTTCTAGAACAGATGGCCTTATTTTGCCACAGCTTTCAGCTGAAAGTTATGGATAGTTATCTCTCAACCTGTAGCTGGCTTATGCTTATCAGTGTCTATACAACTTACTAGAATTCAGCATTATCATCTTCGCTACATCAGTCTTAAGCATTTTTTTCCTTCTTTTTGAATCTGTGTACAATACATCCCCAGCTGGTAATTTAACAAATATTGACATCTCAGCCTTAGCTTTAAGGTTAACTTCTATCATGCAGATGCAGATGACTAAATAGCACTTGTTTCTGCTAGAACTACAAAGAAAAATAATCTCAGGAGTTATGCCCTCGAGATAAACTCTACTCCCACACATTTGCTTCGTCTGTGCAGTCATTGGGTACTCCAAGCAGATACTTGGCAGGCTGTGTACTCAAGAAAGTAAATATAGTTCAGCCACTGCAGATGTAAATGCACGCTTCTGTGAAGACAATTCCACAATGGGTCTGAATTAGGCCACAGATTTAGGAGGATGAACTGAAATCCTGTAATCTGCCTGTTCCCTCAGCCTGAATAGAAACAGCAAAGCAGACAGGCACTGTTCAACATTAATCAGTACTCTATTATGAGACAAGTGCCAAGATCACCACATCCTATGTCCCAGTGTGATATCAGGATTCTCCAGTTCAGCCCACATAGCCAGCACCTCCTTCCAGCTGCACCAATGTAATGTCTGGAGTACAACCTGAAACTTCCCTGATGCATAGCTACTCTAAGTACTTGGACTTAATACTGGTGCTATATACTTCTGCTATTATAAATGCCTTCACTTTGACTATCTAGACAAGAATACCTTCTGCAAATACACACGCCCCAGACACTTAGATACCATTGGTGTGATTCACAGCAGATCCATGAAAGAAACAAACAATCAAATGCTACTTAAATGCTTTCAAACAAGTAGGGTCTCAGTGTTGAGGTCAGCCACCAACATCAAGTATGTTCTTGCAGTAAATACCAGTTTAATACTCATGTGAAAGAGAATTTAATATGGTTGATACTGGCAGAGATCATCACTGGGGAAGATTATCAAGTAAATGCAGTCATCTTAAGCTTGGAGATACATTTGGGCCAAAGAAGAATCACAAAATTATGTAAAAGCACTCTCAGGGCAAAGCTTAACACAGCGAATTTGTGCACAAATAGTGCATTGGAAAGAACTGCTCTTAACCCAGAAGTCATGCTTTGTTCGTGGGTTCCTGTCATGATTAGCAGGGTCTATAGGAAAATGGAGAAGTCCAGTCCCCTGGAGCCTAAATGCTTCTGTATTCATGGGACTGACTGTTACTAAACAGGACTACCCCCTAGCATAAACCTGACAAGACAACCGAATAATCATTAATACGCATGCCTGAAAACTTACTCACTTTTGGTTTTTCCCAACTATTAGGCATTAGATCAAGTAAGTTTGTTGGCTTCTTGATACCAAAACAGCTTAGAAGTCTTTCTGCTCATGGGCAGGTAAAGTTTTTGCAGAACTGGAACCTTGTGCAAAAGTAACCCCAGCTCAGACTCGACAGTGTTTGACAAATAACACTGCTCAGCACACAACAGCAGCTACATATTTTCCCATTCTTCAGAACCTGATTTTCCTGCATCAAAATTTCTTCCTCGGGTTACAAAGCTTCTTACCAAGCAAAACTTGTGCAGTTCACACTGCAGCCCTCTGATTTTAGAGACTTGGCCAGAATAGGGCCATTTGGCAGGCACAGGGGGAAGTCCCACAGAACAAGATTCATAAGCCCTGAAAAGGCTTCATTGCTCATTTTACATTCAATCGAGTTACAAGTCTTAGTGTTCCAACAGCAGGCTTCCATAGAAGCACACCAATGAGATACAGCCTTGGGTAATTCTAAGGAAGAAAGTGACCACTATAGCTCTATTTTTAGTCTCTATTTCAGGTGATGCTTACAAAATAGAAATGCTTTCTTCTAAACTACCAAAGTTGGCCTGACTTTAACAGGTTCAGGGGAACAGAACCCTCTCAGTAACCAGTAAACCAAGTGACGAGAAATGGGTATAGTTTTACCAGTTATCTGCAATGTAGAGGTAACATTTTTATACACCAGCAAAGGAAGCAATCTTTAAGAAGGACTGGCATCCCCTGGAGAGGCACTGTGGTCTGCCAAGTTATACTTGTCAATGCACTCACAGGGGAAGTTATGAACACAGGCCACCGGGGCACACTACAGCGTGTATTTACACAGCTCCTGTTGTTCAAAACACTGTTTGACCGAGACTCAAGAATTCTTGCTGTGCAACAGCTTGATTAAAGTTTGATCAGCTCTGTTCACACAGCAGAAGAAACAACCAGTAAGAGGCACGCTTCCAGATTTTGGGTTAAGGGGCAGTTGGAAAGACAACTTACTTGCAAGTCAGAATACGCACTACTTCATTCGGCTTGTACAGCTCAATGCACACAACACAGCAATCTCCATCGGGACCGGTTTCCTAAAGCAGTGAAATGAATTTTCAGCGTTAGCACACTTTGAAAGCTTCCTTCAAACTACAGTCAGATTTACTGCAGCCAGAGGAGTCTAGCTAAAGTAATGTAAGATAGCTCCCGTGTATAATCTCACATAAAGACGTTGTGTGGATTACTCATAGTCAAGCTGACAATTTAGCAGAGACATTGGAAGTTTAATCTCATGGTTTAGAAGTCAAGCTGCAAACTATCATTGGATTACTTGAGGCACTTTCTGTAGAGTTTTAGATGCTGCTACCTCCAGCTTTAGCTGCTAAGTGTTCTAAAGCTAACCTATTAAAGGTTATCTTTAAGTATCTGAGAGACAATTTTGACCTCTCACTACAAGCAAGCAGCTAAAATACAATCTGATTTATAAGAATGTACAAACTGGAAAGTCAGGCCCTGGAAATGGACCTGGTCTGAAAGAGGAACTATCTCTGCAACATACAGTTGCAGGCTCAGGGAGACTTGTGCAGTACTGAGGGCCACTCTCTGGGTGTCACAATCCTTGGGAAATTGTAGGATCAGCCATACCTTGTCCCCTTGCTTCAGGGTGCGCAGCTGTAGCTGTTCAATGGCCTTCTTAGCCTTGGCCTTTAGTTGTCTCTGTAACAGAAAGCAGTCCTGTTAAACACAGTCATTTTTCTCCGGCTGTCAATACATACCAAGATGCCTACCTCAAGCAAACATCAGTTTTATAACCCAGATGTAATCAGAACAAGACAAGTAAGCATGACTACGCTATTTAGAGACAACATGAAACTGCGTTTCAGGACATAGTGATGTGCTTATTGACTCTGGATGACACACCAACAAGGCATCTGCATACGCGTTGGTTTCACCTAGCCTCTTCACAACGCACAGGCATTTCAAGGGTTTCTTCTTTAAAAAGATGTAGGACAATACCTTGATCAGATTAGACCTAGTCAAAACAAAGAGAAGCCTTCAAACTGACTTTGGACCAGAAGACTCAAAATCGAGTCTGATGATCGATAACTTTAACTGCTTGTTTTATGGCAACTTCCTGCCATAAACGGACATCCTGGTGGAAGATGGGATTCTTTACCCATCAGCTCAGCTACCAACACACCCCAGAACAAGTTCTCTGCTGCACCGAACACACAAACAGCTCAGGAGCCTCCTGGCACCGGCCTCCCCTATCTAGTGGGAGAACAGAGTTTTATCTCAATAGTGGTTCAAAGTAACATGCACAAAAGGGAGGGGATTAAAAAAGAAAAAGGGCTCAGAGCTATTTCTCCCCCTCCCTATGCCAGAAGGTGTAAGACAAACCCAATGACTAGTCCAGGAGGATTACAGGGCAGCTTTGACAGCAGCAGAGGAGGGAGTGCTGCCCTTCCTGCAGTCAAGTGCTGTTAGGATAGCAGGTCAAGAAGAGCAGACAGCGGAAGTCCAGCTTGCCTGGCAACTGCTGCTGTCCAGCTGTCACCACAAAGTGTTTAACTAGCACAGGAGCTCACGTCCCTGTTTAAAGGTCACAGGTCAGTGCTGCTCCACCAGCGCAAAGAATAGGACTGTCCTCTCCCTCCCTGGTGTGCTTACTGCCTCAGGACATGAAGGCCTACCTGGCAGCTCTGGCAGTGCCAGCCCAACACGGCACTTATCTTAGGGATGGACTGGACTCGGGTTTTGGAGCTAATCAAGAATCTTCTGCTCAATTCAGCTTAGTGCAGGAACCCCACCTGGTCAGCTTTCCAGCATCACTTCCCCTTACACGTTTTAGTTCAGGGGCTGGTTACAGGGCAGGGAGTGACAGGACAAGGGGCAACAGCCTTAAACTGAAGGAGAGGAGATTTAGATTAGACCTTAAGAAGAAATCCTTCCCTGTGAGGGTGGTGAGGCCCTGGCACAGGATGCCCAGAGAAGCTGTGGCTGCCCCTGGATCCCTGGCAGTGTTGGATGGGGCTTTGGGCACCCTGGGCTAGCCGGGGGTGTCTCTTCGGGTTGGTACTAGATGGGCTTTGAGGTGCCTTCCACCACAAACCATCCTATGATTTTTTTCCCACAAAAATCTTATCTGTGAGGAAGGTGAGGTGCTGGCGGCACAAGTACAGAAGAATCAAGTGAGCAGAGGGCTGCTGCTGGGACCTAGCAAACTCAGTGAGAATTAGCAAGTCATGTCTGTGTAAGATTCCCTGTGCAGAAGCAGTTAATGGCAAACAGCTTGATTTATATGGTCAAACTGGGACACTGTCAAACAGTTTTGGTGAAAAATGACCTATTTGTGCTTTGGCATAGTTCTGGGGTCTTAAGAGATAGCATTAATGGGCATTTAGGAGTTAAATAGTTGATACCAACTATAAAGGAAGAGATGCATGCAATCCAAAATTGAAGGATACAAGCAAGTTTTCAGGTCTATTTTTTAGGAATAAATACAAGCCAAGTTTTCTTTGAAGCTTGTAAAGTTCTTCTGCTGAAAACCTCAATCTATGTTTCTGTATGTCACTTAACCTTAACTTCAGAATGATGCCACATGCTCATCTCAGTAAACACTGAGGCCCCCAAAAGTTTCAGCAGCAAACATGGCAGCATCAGCAGAGCAGGAATGCAGAAATATCGCTACTTCTCAAATGCAGCCAGAACCATCTGTCACCACTACTTGTTATTAATTGAAAACTAAACTTTCTAGGAATGTACTCCCTCATACAGTATCTAATCTACACATCTAATGTCCAGCCAAGCATACTGACAGAACCCAACTAGCTCTATTGTTAATAATTTACTGAAACAATATTTTAAGTTTTGCCTGGGCACAAGTTTAATTGCTCTTCATGAAATGCAGCAATGGCAAGGTCACCTTTAACATTGATTTTTGGGAAGTGCGGCAGAACACTCCTCAGAGGAGAGGTGGAGAAAGGTCGCAAGAAGCAGCTTTGTACTGAATAGCCTACCAGGAGATCCAGGATACTCAAGCTTGGAACATCAAAGCATTTTGTGAAGCCAAGATTTTCAAGAAAACATTAAATGTTAATGATGTTAAGAGTCTGAAAGTCCCAACCCAGCAGTGTAAGAAGAAAAAAGCTGACTTAATTGAGGCAGGGGAAAAAGAAAAAAAAAAAAAAGAGATATTACAAAACTGGTCAGGTCCCAGGCTCCAGCATGTTGAACCAGAGGGAAAATACCTAATACCTAACAGGGAAAGTTAGGTTTGCTGTTGTTTAGTCCTCAGGTCTTCCCTAGTCCAATGTTGCAAATTTTCTCATCAACCCTGTCTGCACAAGGCTGCCATCCTAGCACCCTGTGAGCATGATCATGGCGATGCAAACAGGCAAGCCCTAAGTCAGTCAAGAATTACTGCTTTTGTCCTGTAAGCTAAGGCAGTTCTTCCCCACAGGCAGCTACTGCCATGAAAACAGTTTTGAATTGTGGAAAGTTGAGCAACTCGCCTCCAAAGCCATTAATTAGGTTATTTCTCTGCTGCAACATCTAATCTTTATGAAATCAATAGAACTGAAGACTTGAGCTTAAATTAGAAACCAGGCTACAGATAACATCACTGGCCATTTTGCATTATTAAGAAAGGTTAACATATTCAGGAACAGAATTTGCTTGTACTCCACTGACTAGAAAGGTAGCAAGCCATCTACCACACTTGCCTTGTTTTTCCACCTTCCTTCTCATAGGCCTCATGACCCACTGTGCAGTTGCAGAGGTGGGAACTTGAATTTCAAGAACAGTAAGAATAGAAGGTTGTAAGCAGTTTAGTTAGTTGACTAAATAACTACTCTATTTTAACTCAGTTAGGACAGATGTGCAACTAAATGTTCTCACTTGGACCACAAGACATCACAACTGGCTCTTCTCAACAGTCACGCAACTTTTTAAAGTCACCCTTTTACAGACATCTACTTTACTGACTTGTATGCAGTTCCTGCTCAAGCTGAGCAAGGGACAGCTGCTGCCTTCAAGAAAAGTCTGAGAGGAGAACACATTTGAAACCTGGGTTCTATGTGATGAAGCCATCCAGAAGAGCCTTCACTGGAAAAAGCAAGTACTCCTACAAAAAGTACAAACAGTATTGGCCAACGGCAAAGTTTAAGGGTACCCAGCAGCCTGACTGGCTATAAAACAAGAGATTGCTTCATAAAGCACTGAAGTCTGAAGATGTTTATCAAGCCAAAAGAAAAGGAAAAATATATTGGGAATACATAATACCTGGAAGCCATTCAATTCAAGCAGGGCTAACAGCTAGTCCAGTGCATGAACAAAACTCTTATCTAGCCAGGCTCTTGCTTTCAAGAAACCTTCAAAGAGACAAAGCACCTAAAAAAAAAAAGTCATCTCCCCTCTTTCCTATTCTACCCCTTAGTAAGCAAACAGGACTCCAGATTCACTGCCCTTTTCATACCAGGGCAAGAGCTCTCCTGGGGCTGAGGTATGTCCACCAGAACAAGCCAAATATTCAGCAACCTGAACAGACAGGAGACAAGCTGCAGAGCATCATTATCACTTATCACAATTAGCTCATCATAGCACTCTGCAGAGCAACTGAAAAGTGTTCACTCTGGCTCAAGCAGTAGACTGACACCTTAAAAGGTTCCTCACACAATAGCCCTGTAATCCCACAGGGAAGGTCAAAAAAGCAGACAGACACTTAGAAGAATAGTAGCCCTGGGTGAAGGGATGCATTTGGAGCAGCAGTTCCAAGGAAAAAATTGTATTTCTTAACTATCACCAGACTGGACTGCTTCCTAAAGGCAGGTCCCAAAAGAACGTATAGCCCTGTGGTGGTTTAGCCCTGGCTGGAGGCCAGACACCCACGAAAGCCAGTCTATTACTCCCCTTCTTAGTTGGACAGGGGAAAACATATATATCAAGAGGCTTAGGAGTCAAGATGAGGACAGGGAGAGATCATTCTGTCAGCAATGACATGGGCAAAACAGGCTCAACACAGAGTGAAGGAAAGAAAACTATCTAATTTCTTACACTGCACTACAAAGAACAGTGAAACTGGAGTTGGGAGTGAGACCACATCTTAAAACAACATGACCAGACCTTAAAACACGTTCCCCCCACCACTCCCTTCTTAGCAGACTTTAGTCAGAATTTTGCTCTCTTCTTCCCTCCTGTTCGCAGAACAGGGGGGGCAGGGACTGGGGAAATGGGGTTCTCAGTAGCACCTTCCCCCCACCCCTCCATTCTAAGCAGACTTCCCTTTAGCCATGATTTTGTTCCCTTCTTCCCTCCCCGCTCGCAGTACGGAGGGGGCAGGGACTAGGAAAAAATAATGGGGTTCTTGGTTACTTCTTCATGAGCCATTTCCTTTTCCAGATCCTAAAACACCTCTACCTCCCCCCCTCACTCTCTTCTTAGCAGACTTCACTCTAGTCATGATTTCACTCCCTTCTTCCCTGCCACATCATAGCACGGGGGGCAGGGACTGGGAGATGGGGGCTTCTGTCAGTTCCTTGCAAGCTGGTTTCCTTCTCAGCCGAGGGGTCATTCATTCCACACACCCTCCCCTGCTGCACCGTGGGTCCCACCCACGGGACACAGTCCTCCAGGAACTTCTCCAACGTGAGTCTCTTTCTCCCAGGGCTTTATCTCTGCATCAGCTGCTCCGCCTGGATCCCTGCTATGGCAGGCAGCCATAAATCACAATGTCTCTCAGTCCCAGTCCTCCATGGGGTCACCAGCCCCCCCAGTAAACCTGTCCTGGTGCAAATCTCTCTCTCTTATCTCTGTAGGTTCCAAGTGCTGGCAGAGGCTTGCTCCAACATAGGGTCACAGCATCTTCTCTATGCCTCCACCTGCTCCATCCAGCATGGAGCCTCTCCACAGGCTGCAGGTGGGGTCCTGGCCTTTTCCATGGACTGCAGGGGGGTGCCCACTCCACCATGGGTTTCTCCAGGGGCTGAAGGGGCATTTTTTTCTCTGGCACCTGGGTGCCTCCTCCCCACCCCCTCCATTTCCCCAGCCTTGGTGTCTGCACAGCTCATTACATCTTCTCACTCCCTTCTCCGGCGGCAAAATGCAGCTGCTTCCAGGTTTATTGCTCCTATATGTGATTCTCAGAGGCGCTGTGACTATCTCTCAGCCACAGCTGTGGCCTTGAATTGCCCATTGTTTACCGTTTGAAGCTGGCAGAGAACTGTAACTGCTGCTTACAAAAACCATCTCAGCAGCAAAGCTACACAGAACTGCCACAAGCCCTTAGACATCCGTGCTGTAAAGACAGCAAAACACATCCCTTTCTTCTACCAGACAACAGACCAAGGTCCAGGCAATCAGAGTTTCCAAGGGGTGAGTGGTGCCAGGAAAGCTCCCTATGTAGCATGCAAGCTGATCAGTGTTTGACGAGTACTCAGAATTTCATGGAGCCAAAGCTGGTAGAAGTCTCAAACTTTGGATATACAAGGAAAATCAAGGCAGCTGGGTAACAGGGAGCACTGCAGCATCACCTTTTACTAGTTACCTTCACCAGCAAGAACTTTCTTGTTATTCTTTGCTTATCTAATCACTGTGAGGGCAGTTTTTAGATGCCATGGGATAAAAACAATTAAAACAATTCTATATTGTCTTGAGTTTCATTTTTACAAAACAGTACATTTTTACCCCCTGATAGCAGAGAAGCTTTCTTCTATTCTTACCCTTTATAAAGCACTTAAGGCTCCTTAATTTCAGTTCAAGCTGAAATCATGCAGAACTGACATGTCATTTATCAATGTTAATTTTCAATCTAGAGTAAACTCCTTGTGCACACCCAGTCCAAGATAGAAACAGTTTGTGAAGGTGCTAGCCAAGCAGACTGGATTTTCCCAGTACCATCTACTACTGAGGCAATAACAACATTTGTAGCTTGTTGAAAGCCCAACAGCTCGGGCTTTCTATGGAGTTTAGCTATGGAGCTAGACTTCCATAACTGCTCTGTTAAATACCTTCAAAGGAGGAAAAGAAATACATGTGATTCGATACAAAGTGTCTTCTGCAGACAAGCTTATAGGGCACCCAGTTTTTCCTGCCCAGGTTTGTTTAGCATTACACAGTTCTCTTACTAGGGTAAGAGAACTTGGGAATGAAAGAGGGAATTCATCAGCAGGAGACAGTGTGCATCTGTCCTCAGACATCAGTAAGCATACAAGTTACAGAGCTCCACGCCATCCTTGTGAAAGATACTACAGACCCAACTCCATATGACATCCAGAGTGGCAAGGCTACATCTGACAGGCAGATGGTAACTTCCAATACTGCTCTTTCAGCTAATCCCTTACTTATGTCCTTATTCCCTTATTGTATCCCCACACCGCTTCCAGGGGTGGCATAACATCAGTACATGCAAACAGGCTAAAACAGAGCACTTGGAGGAACCCTGGCTCAGAAACTGAGGCAGAGACAGCTCAGACACAGTACAAATACAGTTTCAGCTCACTGTTTTCTCATTACACTTAAGACAAAAAGATTTCAGAACACAAATTGGACAGAGTTAGGTTCTGTGATTACCAGCATCCAACTCCAGCCACTGTCTGAACCCAACACTCAACTCTGGGAATACTGCTGTCACTCACCCTAGCTAGTCTCTCTACCTGACAAGAGCAACACTGGCATTTCTAAAGTGTTACAGAAGCCTGAAACTGGCCTGAATTTCAGCATCTGTGACCAACTTCTAGCTTCATCACCTTATTTTAGAAGCATCTTGCTCAAGGAACCCATAATCTCCAGGACAGCAGAGAAGCTCAGTACAGCAGGTCTTGTGCAGTGGCAGAGCTGTCTGTCACTATCTAACCACTGATCCAGAGATAATTCACATACTGTGAGCCCAGCTAGAGCAATGTGCTCGTGCTATTGCTATTGGTAGGAGAGGACTCTTAACTCTTCTTGCAGGAGCTGCTTGAGCTCTGAAAGCAGCACTGCAAACACCAATGTCTCCTTTGCACCACAGCTCCAAGGGCAAGGCTGAAGTATGCCTCCACATCCAAGCCACTCAGATCCCGTTCCTGCTACTGCCCATTGCTTTTGACAGATGTCATACCAGGACTTTCTCCTTGCTTTTAAGGCTTTTGCTTAAGCCCTGAAGTAGCAGGTGTGAGGCGGGTCAGATCAGACTGAAGACAAAGCTGTAAGCATTAGTCCTCTCAGCTGATCAGATTATTGCACGGAAGAGAGTTGGAAACTTAACTCATTAGCAACTCCCTGCTCAGGGTTTAGAAAGGACACAGCAGTGCTGTTTTTTCAGCTCCGAGTTGAGGCTGTGCTGTGAGTCTCCAAAAGCTTTTTGGGCAGAAATCAGCTTGCAGCAACCAGCAGTTTCCCAACACGAAAGGTGGCCAAAGTCACGCACGGTTTGGCAGGCACGTTGGCATCGTGTCTCACATTAGAGCTACCACACAGGCAGTGCTACATGGGAAGCGCCAGGGGCAGCTAACAGCACTCTCCCTGCCTCCAGTACATCAGCGTTATGGCTGCACTGCAGTTTAGGGAGTTAAATTCATAGGGGACAGATAGCTAAACCTGATCAGATGCTTTCTCCAGTTTATTTTTTGCTGCTCCTTTGGCAAGTTTTAAGATACACGTTTTCTCCTTTTAAATATCACACTCCTTCCTGGTGAATGAACAAATTCAGTCCTTTAGGTGCTTGCTCAACCAGTATTTTGCCCTCAAGATCTACAGCATGGAGGCTCAGGGGTATGCAAGAGCAACAGCACACACATCCTTACCTGATTCCTGGATTGGGCTCTTGCGATCCGGAGTCTCCGAGCAGAGTAAAAAATAAAGTAGCCCATGGTTGCTGCAGTGACAATGAAAAATGACACTGAGATGAAGAAGATGGAGTACTGATTCATCCAAGGACCATGCTTCTTCCCCACTTCAATAACCATGGTGACTATCATGCCGCTCTCCATCCGGTGCAAGATCTCCATGCCCTTCAGGTTGCCAATCATAATTGCAACGATGCTTTCAGCACCTGCAAAGGAGAAGGGGAATCCATGCTCAGTGCCCAGGCAGCATATAAAAGTCATTGCCTTCCATGCTCCAGTTCAAGGGCTAAAGAACTGGCTGGAAAGTTTCTAACTAGCAGGTGCAGATCCCACACCAGCTGATGGAGTAAGTTTCATCTCCATGGCCTTGTTCAGCTGAAAGGACCATTCTGTCACTCAGGAGCTGCACCAGTGAACCACAGTTTGAATTCATTCCTCTCCATACCACTCCTCACTCCCACACAGGACACGCATTGTCATTATTTTATGCTCAACACTTTGGCAATTTACATTTTCACATCCCTTTGGACTATGTGACATTAAAAATAAATCCCATACAGAGCGGGGTCACTCAGGGTTGTGGCATCTCCAGTGACAGCAGGTACACAGCTTAGGGACCCTTCCTGTAATGGGTCTGACTCCCTCCTGCTCTGCTGTTACATGTTAACACCTCCAATCTAAATTTGACAGCACTGTTCAGTACTTCCCCAGACACAGAGCCATCAAAGCCATAGACCAGCCTTTGCTTCTCTATCTTCAGAAGCAACTGAGAAATGCTTAAGTGGTATTTGGTTGTGAGCTGTAAATGTTGTGGTGGGTTTTTAATGCAAATCCAGAAGGAAGCAAACGCGGAGGTGTGCTTGGCTTTTAAGCAGTTGGTGGCAGATGGCAGACTCCATCCAGATTTTAACAGCGTATTCCATTTAGGCAGTTCAGCACCGTGGCAAGCCTTCAGAGGAACCAAGGGGTTTAGGGAAGGAAGATATTTCAAGCAACTCTGGCCACCAAACACAAGCCAGAACAAAGCTGCTTTCATTTCAGTGACACGCACTTGAGGACACTTGATAGTTTTTGCAGGAACTTTGGGCAGTCCCAGTAAAACAGAGACTCTTAAGAGAAAAAAAATGGAGAAAGGGGGATGAGTAAATTGTCACTGGCTGCTCTCTAAACTAAATGCAAGGAAAATAGATCCATCCAAAGATTAGCCAGTCACGAGCCTCTTGCTCTGTTGAGCCATCAGCTGCACAACATTCATAATAGAAATTACATGGTGAAGGAATAAAGGGTGTTAGAGATGGGCTATTTTTAGTTGACCTCCCAGCCAAACACGTTTTTATGGGGAGACCAGTCATTTTTCCTCCATTAAGAGGAACCTCATCCAACTTTCAGCTATCAAAAATCCCCTAGAATTGGCGTTAAACCACAAAGGCTCTCATTTAAGAAAGCACTTCTTAGTTTTCCAGCTTGTTTATATAATGTCTTTGATCCAACACAGCTAAGTATGATGTCTAGCAACCCTCCTCAGTGTGACTATGCTCCTCTTTTATCCAGAAAGCTCTTTCTAATGAGAAGTACATCACACAGAGGACGGGGAAAAAGCCTTAAAAAGCCCATCACAGAGACTGCAGCTACTGTCCTTGATGGCAAACTCGGGCTGACACATCACTTGCACAACAAGCTGGTGTTAGGAGCAAGTAAAGAGTTAAGCACAGGTCAAGCCAGAAGCTCACTTTTCTAAGCATGGAAGGAAGCATGGAAGGGCAGGCTGTGGCAACAAGAAAATAAAAACCCTGACAAAAAAAAGAAAAGGGCAAACCCCCTTGTTCTGTCTCAACTGCCCTTCCCTTCAGCATGTCTCACTCGTCAAGTACAGCTTGTGGTTATGCACAACACACGACATAGCATAGGGATTCCTGTTAATGAAATGTCACTGGCAGCCTGCAAAACCACTGCAGCTACTAAGCCATCACTTGTGGCTTAGTAGCTGCAAGTTGTACCCTCAAAGAAAAGAAAAAATAATCTTCCATTGAAGTTTCAGGCTGTTTCACATCACCAGGACGTCACCAGAAGACAGTTTTACGTCTTCTCCCAACACTTCTCCCGCCCACCCCCAGAGATTTCTCTTGCAATTTCAGCTCTGCTTTACAGCACACACGACCTGTCAGCTGCTCATTTTGGCGCTGGAGCAACAGGGGCAGAAGAGTGAGAGTGGTCATTTCTATCAGCACCTGCTCTGCTCCTCTGCCTTGGAGCGAAGCCGCACAGAATTCCATCAGCATCCATCCTCAGTAATTTGTAATGCAAACTCTTGGGACCAACAGCTCTTTTCTAAAGGCAATGACAGGTGAGCTAACCTGACATCTCATGAAGTTAACCAAGTGCCTTGTGCCAACAACAGGGGAAAAGAACCCAGAAACTGCTCCTAATTTCTGGCCACCAGTAGCAGGGGAGTTTTGTCACTTCAGAAGCTCCTTTTGGCCAAGCACTAAAGAAGCCCTGGCACCATCGCATGGGGTCCCTCACAGGGACATTGCTCTTACCTGGTAGAAAACAAACCCTGCTTTGCCTACCAAGATGACATTCAATGATGCCCTATTAGCCTGAAGTGAAGACTGAAGCCCAGAGCCCATGTTTAGGACTATTGCTGCCTTCAGCTAGAATCACCTCCACCTACCACTTCTGAGCTGCTAGACAGGTCCCACCATGACAGGTACCGAAACATGTTCCTGTAGCTCACAAACCACTAACCTAGACAGAGGCTCCTGACAGTGCTTGGGCATCGTAACAAAACAAGCTATTTGAGGGGACGCCTGCCCAGGGGTCTCAAGTACAGCAGCTGCCCTGAGCTGCCAGCTTCCCACACACACACTCCAGCAAAGCCAGAGGAAAGTCATGGTGAAAGTCTCACAGAAACCCAAGTTCCCCACCTAAGCCCGGCTTTTGTGAGTCAGGTGAAGCTTTCTGTAACAGCTCTTCCAGGGACATTAGGTGAGATCAAACTGCTGCCTGTTCAGCTAATAACGGGCTCACTGCTAAACAGAAGCAAGACCTGATTAGTTAAACATTTCCCAGCCTCTCTCCTTTCTCATCTCTGGTGAAACTGGAAAGCTATTCAAGTCTCTAGACAGATACAATCTCCCCCTGTAGATGTGGGGATTTGCAGAAGGTACCTCCCAAGTCATAAGGCAGCATGCTGGTCAAAACCTGAAGGGTGCTGTTCTGCAGACAGGAGCTGGCACAGGCAAAGCACGAGGACTTAAAGGGTTTGTTGGGGTGGGGGAAGAGCTGGGACACACACATATTCTGCACACAAGATGGAGGTTTTACCTTCTGTATCAGGTTTCATTCAGTGCTGAGTGGAATTGCATCTAGTTACACCAATGTATCACCTGCATCAAACTCTGTCCTGCAGAGACATCCCCTGCCCTGTCTGCCATTGCCCTCCTGCTCCCTGTAAACTCCAAGCCACAGGTTTGCTGATTTGGCAGAGAAACAGTGTGGGAGATGTGCAGAATGGGAGCATTCCCCTCACACAGCAAACACCTGCTTTGCCCATTCATTAAGGGACCAGTAACCCAGTGCTACTCTCATGTGCTGCAGGTACATCTACTTTGAACCAAGCAAGCTGTAGGTCCTGGAGAAATATCAGTCCACCATAACCTAATCAATGCCTTAACACCAGTCTTTTTTAGCTAGAAATCATGATCTGGTCACGCATTAAGCGCACAGAGGCAAAAATTAGATCTTGGGGCCAACAAATCCCCTCTTCAAAACAAGGTACGGCAAAGCATTGCTTACTCGAATCAGGCTGGGCATACGCAGTGTACAGGATACCCAGAGCTCTGGCTCTCTGAGCTACTGCATATGACCCAGTTGCAGACAAGTAGGCCACTGCTAAACATGTTGGGACTCTGTGGCATATCTTCCCAGGCACATTACAACTACCACTTCCAGAAACACTATGAGCAGGTTTCTCTGGGTGTTGCAGTGATTTTTTTATTAATTTCTGAATGAAAAGGGAACCGGTTTTCAATAGACATTAGTTATTAATGTTCAGTAATTAGTTCTTTCTCACTTCTGTTACGACCTAATGAAGTTTTCTACCCTTTCAGGTAGTTACAATAAAGCTTCCAGGTGGCCTGGAGTTCACAAAGTGTTAAGGAGATTCAGAGATTAAGGAATGCACTGGTTTTGGGGTAATCAGAGGCTACATGATTAAAAACTTTCTTCCCAGACCAAGCCTGCCACTGTTAAAGCCCTTCTACGATACAGCAAGGGAAAACAAAGCTACAGAAGGGAGCTCCACCAGCAGCACTCCAGGTATCACAGAATCACAGAACATTAGGTGTTGGAAAGGATCTCAAAAGATCATCTAGTCCAGCCCCCCTGTCAGAGCAGGATCACCCAGACTAAATCACACAGGAAAGCGTCCAGGAGGGTTTGAACGTCTCCAGAGAGGGAGACTCCACAACCTCTCTGGGCAGCCTGTTCCAACTCCATGACCCTCACAGTGAAAAAATTACTCCTTAGCATACCAGGGTAATACTTTAAAGCCCAGATACAACAGCCATGGCATGCAGGCTTCAAGGAACCTTCTGTCCACACAAGTATCTGCAACAGTGACATTGACCTTGCTCAGGGACTTGACCTCAGCACTGCCCAAGCTTCACCCATTGCCACTTTCAGGGTACCCCTTCCAAGCCAGCTTTGGTAAGCAAGCCTTCCCTTAAGGAGAGCAGGGTGTTGCTACAGCAGTCTGATCCCTGGGGTCAAATCCTGCCTCCTGACACCACGGTGCAGGCTCCTAGGAGTTGACACCTCTCCATGCACAGAGACAGCTCAAGAGGAGGAAACGGGCAGCTTTGTGCACATGCTCCTCAGAGCTGCAGCTGCTCTGAAGTTGAAATTTGCCCTTGTGCTTTCAGATCTTTGCCTTTTCTTCCAGATGTTAGAAGGAAAACTTTACCCCATTTCCATGTTAGTGCAGCTTGTTAATTGTGTGCTTAATAAACTGAGTCACAACCTGGAAACGGGATGAAACGGCACCTCCAGTAATTGAAGTTTCTGCTGTGCTACCAAAACCCCCTCAAGTTAAAGGCCACATTTAAGTCCCCCAAGCTGGTTAACTGCCAGAAAACAAGTTTAAAGGGCACAATTTCAGCATCTGACTTTAAGGAATCCTTACTGTGATACTACACTGCTTATTCACTGCTTGAGCTTCATAACCAAGACACACACTGGCTCAGACTAACCACACCATCAGCTTCACACCTGACCGCTACTTGAAGGTCTAATATACTAGTACCCAACTGAAAGCATCACGTGCCTTCAATGCTTCAGCAAGAAACTTAGTCACGAGGTTTGCTATCTCTGCACGCTTTTCCCTCCTCTACCACTGACCTCGACAGCCCACCCGTCACCTCAGAGAACGTTAATGCCACCAGAGAAACATTTAATGTTTTCTCTGTACCATACTCTGAGGTGACACTGCCAAACACTGTGTATGTTTTTCCAACTCTTGTGAGGCCCTGGCAAAGCTGCTTGCAGTGAATAATTAACTCCCAGCTGTTTGACAGCTTCACATGTCATGGAAGCAGCTCAAGACCTCCAGCTCAAAGTCAGCTCCTCTAACCTTGCTCAAAATCCGTTTCTCAGCTCACACTGCCATTGGAACCACTTCAAACTGTTTAAGCTTTCTTTACACCAACCAAATTCAGCTTTAGTTAAATCATGAGAGATCCTTTTGTTTATGTTTGAAGGCCTCAGCATAACAACCTGGGGAAAATTCTACAGACCTTTATTTTCTCAGGTAGCAAAAGCCAAGCCCCTCTGATGTCTCCATCCCTGTTTACCAAGAGGCAGCTGTAGACCAGCCTGATGGGACCCCTTCCCCTTGGGAAGCTACAACATAGCTTGCTGAACAAATAGGGCAGTAGTTTTGTAGGCACTGATGGGACAGTACAAAACATGATATGCAGGCAAGTTATTTCAGAACAAGGAAAGCACGAGCTCCAACAGATCAGATTCCGTAACTTCCAGCCCCCCTCTTCTGAAAGTCCAAGGTTCTACATCATCTTTTAGCAGAGCAAACTGAAGCACACAGAGTTTTGCCACAACCATTTCACTTTGTCCTGAGAATGCCTTGTGCAACCAACACATCTGCTGTGACACAGCCACGGCTTCCTCTCCCCAGGAACCAACACAGCTCACCCAGGGCTTGCCTAATGCTTCCCGTGGGTATACCCACCAACAGTCCTTGCCAGTACCAGCAACCCATTTCCACAGTATTTTAACCCAATACCCAGCCAACACTGAGTTTTCTTTAGGATTCAACTGGGGGTTTAATATTGAAGAACAGTTTCACAGAAGGTGTTGGAAGGGGAAGAGGAGGAAAAGGTACAGTTAATTCTAACTGAAAGTTGAGTGTTATCTTCCCCTGGGTAGAAGGGGCTTTCTGACAGGCTAGCTGACCGCAGGCTGTTTAATACCACAGTTTATCTGGGTTCCCTCTGCCACCAAAATGTTTCCTTGTTAAAAAAATTTTAAAAGATCACCTTTTGTTTTACAAACAATTCAGTGGGCAACCGATGAACTGTTTTCTCTGAATGCTGTAGGGGGATGGAAAAGTCAAGGATGCAGCTATTAACAGATTAAAGGCTGCAGGCATCTTGCTACAGCTGAGCAAGTTCTGCCAGAGAACTACTACAGGATGAAGGAATTCTACTTTCAAAGCACCTCCGTGATCTTGTGGAGAAGTCTTCAGAGAACAGTCACATGAGAATTGTTGGAGTACCACAGCAACAACCCTTCACCCCCCCTTCTGCCTCCATACAAAACCCTGGCTGACCCCCCATGTTAGCCACATGCACAGAAAAAGCAGAATAGAAGAAGTTACTTTTGATTGCTTCACATGCAAAGAGAAGGATTCCCAAGGAAAGGCTAGCCTGGCCTTAACGACAGCAGAATCACTATCTGGAGATTCTTTAGGGAGATGAAATAAAAACCTTGGCCTTGGTCAGACAGTGACTGGATCTTTGCTTTCATCTGTATGATATGAAGCTTTGCAGCACGGAAGATGAGCACCAGCTGTGCCTTCAGCCTCAGTCAAAGGAGGCAGCAGTATTCCCCCAGCACACCTTGTGCCCCCAATGCCAGCAGAAAGGCATCGGATCAAGCCATCTCCTGTACTTTAACATGAAAGACACTGTCAGTTGGCTCTCCAACCAGATCAGCACACCTGACTCATTTGGCATGTAAGAAGAATATTTGATCTGTTGTCTTTAAGGTTTAAAAAAAAAAAAAGGGAAGCAATATTTTGAATATTGCTTATCTCACTGCACTGAAATAGTAAGGAGCAGGGGATTTCTGGTGGTCATAACAGGTTTAGTGTTTTCTGTTAACAGCAGAAAGGAAAATAAACTGAGAGCACACACAGACCGAGCTGATAGTGCAGACATGATTTCATTTATCTCAGGTGAAAGGCCAGCACTGCACACAAGTCAACGTGTCTTGGCACTGTCCCACGCTACAGATGTGAGGGCTCAGACCTGGCCTCAGAGACACACTATGAAACCAGATGCCTGCACACTTGCTGCTCTCATCAATGGTACTATGTTGACCAAAAAAAAAAAGCAATGATCGCTCTCATCCACATGCACAAGGCCAAGTCTAATCAGGAATGCAGATCTGGCTGAGCAGAACCCATCCTCCATCCCAGACGCTGTCAGAGGAAGCCTCAGCATCACACCTTTATTGCCCTGAGATAAGCTCTCCCCTTCGCAGCAGAGCAGGGTGATTGAACTCAGTTCCAGGAGCAATTTAAGCCTAGATAAGCTGCCATGTAGGTAGGCTTGTCCCTCCCCCTTCTGCTCAGCAAGCTCTCCACCCCAAACACTAGCTGGCACCCAGATAAAAGCATTGCTCACCTCCAGGCTAGTCTGGTTATTTAAAGCAACAGCCCCTTATGACCTCAGGTTCTTTTGACTGCACTGTCTTCTTGCTCACACTATCACCTGAGCCTAATGAAACCTACCTGCAGCTTGCTTTACTGGGCAGCTGGCACTATGCTGGTTCCTCAGCACACAGGCCCTTCCAAGTAGAGGGGTAAATACTCAGCAGCAGGACACTTGAAAAAGTTGCAAAAATTGGCAGGAATACTCCGGAGTAGGAAGCAATAACCAGAACTTCAAAGAGAAAAGGTTTTGGGTTGGGGTTTTTCTTGTTTGTTTTTAAAAAGGGGTGGGAAGGAGCATTGCAGGGGAATTTAGAGATGAAAGATCCTCAGCACGGTGAGGACAGGAGAGAGGGAAAAGCCCCTGGCTCACTAGTGGTTGCTCTGAGCAAGAGAAACCCTATTTTGGGGAATTCATGCCCACAGCAGCCTCTGCCTGGAAATACCACAGCTCCTCACCAACACTGCATTTATTAATGGGACTGCACTGCTTGGGAGCTGCCACCCATGTTGGTCTCCTGAGACCCTCCGGTGACATTGGCCTCCACATTCAGTCACTCAACAGTCACTGTGGGTAAGGAAGATCCCCACACTAGAAAGCATGGGGAAGCTTTTACCAAACAGGTTGGGTGCCCGAAGGGGCCCATCAAGGCCAAACACAGCTTTACCTGACGTGAGTTTATTTGCCAAGTGGATCCAACAATTACCAGCCTTTTTTTCTTCACCCCCCGCCCCCTTCTGAGCCTTTCAAACTCATGTAAGTGCTGCCAGGTCCTAAATCTTAGAGCATGAAACCACCCTTTAAACCAGGAGCCAACACTTGGTAAGAGCACAGAGCTAAACGAGATCTGTAGGACAGCGCTCTTCCCATGCCCTTTGGTCAGGGGTGCTCACCAGAGTAGAGCTTCAATCTAGCAAGCAGCATCTAAAGCCCTCCGGAGGAAAAGCAATCAACATTCCCTGAAGACAGTTCTTTGGTGAATTTCCTCAACAGTTTTCAGCAGTTTCGATTGAGTAAATACATTGCTCACCCTCTTCAAATGAGGTTGAGCTCGTAGCTCATGTTGCGAGCAAGTTATTAGCTACATGCTCACTGGAAACAAGTAAGTTTGAGAAAGCTAATGATAAAATAATGTAAGCGAGCACGCTGTAAGCCAGAAGGCATCTGTCTGCAGAGAGATGACAGGTCACGTTTGATCCAGCAGGGAACAATGACTGCTGTTTGCTCACTGGCACATTCAAGACCAGAGGCAAACAAGCACCGTCATTGTTTCAGGGCCACGTGTCCCACACAACGAAGCCTCTGCTACCACAGCTGTCACTGAGGATTGCAATTCATCCTGTCACACTTCAGCAGCTTGGTAAACCCAACGAGCAAGGGCACCTCACAGACCTGTTCCGGGTCATCTTAGGGCTGCTGCCTGCCCTGTGGCTGTTCTATGGCACAGGGGCACCTAAATTAAACCAGAAAGTGCAAGGGTAGGGATCAGAAGCTGTCAATAGCACCAGTCAGTGTATCTGCTTCTCACGCTCACTCAGACCTCTGTGCTGTGGGCCACCCCAACTCACTACCTCACCCCCATACCCTGCAGGGGGAGAGATTTGGGGCAGCAGCCCCACTCCATGTACCACAGTCAGTCACCTGAACACCGTGCCGTCAGCGTACCCAAACCAGAGAGCCAGGGGAACCGGATGGAGCACGTAAACACAAAGTTACTGCACAGAGGTTCCATGTGAGCATGAGGAAAGACTTTTCACTGTGAGGGTGACAGAGCACTGGGACAGGCTGCCCAGGGGGGCTGGGGCATCTCCTTCTCTGGAGACATTCAAAATCTGCCTCCTGTGTGGCCTACCCCAGGTGATCCCACGCTGGCAGGGGGTTGGACTAGATGATCTTTCATGGTCCCTTCCAACCCCTAACATTCTGTGATACACATCAAATAGCTTTCTCAGATTCAAAGAGCCACCAGCTCCAGGCACTACAGACCACAAATACGATCCAAGCACCACAGATCTGTTCAAGTTTCCTCTCAGTGAGGAGCTGCTGGTAGGAAGGGCTGAATGATCGGCAGAGGCTCACCGGGCTGCGGCCAGGGAACCTGGGAGAGCAAGGGTCACTGGTTAGACCTTGTGTCCCCATCCCTCACCCTGGCTGTGCTCTATGCAAGCCTTCCCTGGCTACAAGGGAAAGGTGGGTTAGTGGCTTGCACAACACTTGCAGAGCTCAGTGCAGGCAGCCTGGGGCTGCCCATCTGCCCCAGTCGAACAGGAATGGTCCCTCTGGCCACACTGAGCCTTTAACAGCACGGCAAAGCTCTACGTTGCTTCTGAAGCCCAGACTGTGCCTCACAAAGCTGGAGTGGAGCACACTCAAACACTTTTGCCATAGGCTAGTTCCTCTAAGCATATGGAGATTAGTCCTCACCTCAGTGAAATTCCTGCAGAACAAGTTAAGTGGCAGAGCTACCTGTTTAACCTCTCTTTCCCCTTTCACCCACTGATGCAAGTTTACACTTGAACCAGATCTTGTTAGCCTGAGACACACACTAGAGTTTTAGCTGGAATTATTTAGCTGCGCTCCCCCAGACTAAGCCCCTCCGCAGGTCAGGTGAAGTGCTTCTCAAGGCTAGAGCTACACCTTCAGAGAGAAACCAAAGGAAATCATCACAAGAGCTTTCTGGCCTGCACAGAATCCTCCTTTACCAGCTGCAGCTAAATACATTGCACCAAAGAGCCCTTTCCGTGTCTAGCTCCATACCCTGACATCGCAGCCAAACAGCCTGGGTCTATCTTAAGTCAAGGTTCACCTTTAAACCAGACCAGCTCTTGTCATGCTCTTCTTTTTCCCCATACATGGCTGTTTTTCTCCAATCAAATGCCTTTCTCAGAAGGTCAATACAGATTAAAAGAGGTGCAATTACAAGCACACAGAGCTGTACTTTGAAACCTTGCTCAGCCTGCCACAGAGCGGTACCATCTTCTCAAAATGAGCACAATTAAAACTCAAGTTTGCTAATTGATATGGTTTTGTGCTTATAAAAGTACAAAGTAAATACTACTTTGGACTCCATTAGATCCTTGACATTCTACGTGTGAGAGAGATTAGGCAGGGTTTGATCGGAGCCAAAACTGATATCAATTGTGTTCTGCTGTTCCTGTCACCAGGGTGGTTTGGGCTGGGGTGGGTTTGGGGTTTTTTTAAAGTTGCCATTCCAAACTGTTTCCCCACAGCACTGATACAAGCAATGAGGAATTCGTCAGACTAAACATGATGGTTATAAGAGAAGTCTCTGGAAGCAGGATGATCAGCACAAACACTGCTGTCAAGTCCAGGCACATTAAAGTCCCTAAACAAGAAAGCTGCTTCGAAAGCCAAGCCTGACAGCTGCGGGAAGGGCACGCTGTACTTCCAGATAAGCTTCTGCTAATAATGTTGTGTTCTGCTGCAAAGAAAAGCATGTTTGTGCCATAGAGTGTATCAGAGCCCACTCCCAGGAACCTTCCTCCTGCCAGGCAGATGACAGCTCCTGTGCCCAGCTGCAGAGAGGAGAGCCCTGGGCTGCAGCTCCCCGGGCAGGTCAGGAGGTGGCAAAGCCCTGAGGCTCAGCAGCCCCTTGGCCTGGCAAAGCCACCTCCCGCTACTTCCCACTGCCTCAGCTTGGAGGAACTGCTTGGCTTCCTTTGGTTGTGCTTGACAGCATATGATGGCCCAGTTAAAGCAGAAACGAAGCCAATTAGGAAACCCAGATTGTGAAGTCACCGTTAGCACAGATACAGACATTACAGCAGCAGCAGGATTGTAGCTGATAAGCCCTGTTCCTTGATGAGCAGGGTTACTCTCACTGCAGCCTCAGGGAGAGCTGGAGCATCCAGCAGGGGTCAGAATCAGAGAATGGATCACAGACCGGTCTGGGCTGGAAGGGACCCCAAGAGTCACAGAGCTCCAACCCCCTGCCACAGGCAGGGCCACCAACCTCCAGGCATGATCTAGACAAGGTTGCCCCAGGCCCTATCTAAAGAGGAAAGCCAACCCAAAGCACAGTTCAGCAAAGGGCAACATGACCAGCTCTTACCTCTAACGTTTGAGCTCAGCCTACAGCACTACACCCCATCAGCATTACACAGGGAATACCCTGCGCTTGGCAAAACCAGTGAAGCCGATTGCTTGCAGCTTGCTACCTCCTGGCCATGCTGTATTCAAAGCCTGCAAAGTATGTCAAGTTTGACTGGAGAGCATTGGCTCCCAGCAGGGATGCACGGCACCGGTGGCCCAAGCACAGCAGAAGGAAGAGCATCTCTGGGGTAAGATGAGAACAGGGACTCGCAGGCAACCTCAACAAGAAAACACAAGTCCAGAGAGGGAGAAATGGGAGGGTGGAGTGGGAAAGAAAGTGAAGGACTAAAACAAGGACCAAGAATAAAAGCACCAGAAGCAACAAGTTTAGCCCAGTAAGCATCCTAGGACACGGCAAGGAGGAGTCACCCAGATGCAATGAGCGGTTTGGCAGAAGCTGCCTTCTCCAAGAAGTCCCTGTCCTGTTTGTCTGCAGTTCAGCTGGGAAGTTTCAACATGCCCTTGAGCCCGTAACCCATCATGTAATCAGGACAGCTAGAGCCACTCTGACAGAAATCCCTTCACAGAAAGCTTAGGCAGCACGGGAAAGGAGGGAGCTCCTCTCAGAGCAGACACCACAGAGAGCAGCTCGCCCATTTCATGAGGCAGCTCCGAGCAATAGAGATGCTGGAGGTCTCTCAGCAGCCAGGATGGACAAGGAGGCAGGAGCACATTTATCTTCCATCAGAACAGGTTCTGCAGTGACTTGCCCAGGCCAGCCATGCCAAAGGAACTCCTCACAGAGCAGCAGCATTAGGCAGACACATGGCAAACAGGGCTCAGAACAGGGATGCTACTGTCAGCTCAGCAGGAGGAACTTGTCCTACGATAGCCAGTCTCAGTAGTGTTGTCAGCAGATGATTCAACTACCTAAGAAAGCTCTGCCTCAGACAGAGCCCATCTAGACAGTATGTTTTAAATTCTTTAAGCAGAACACAGCCATGCAGCTCACCAAGATTGTCTACAACGAAACTCCAGAGGCAGTTGCTGTTTCCTTGTCTCACCAGAGCTCTTGCCTCCGCTGCTAGCAGGCAGAAACCCTCTCCACCCCTTCTGAGAGGTCTGTTGCAGGGATGTAATTATTTTTTGGAAGCCAGTCAGGGCTTTAAGACTCACTGTTCATTTCTACTGCTGTGTTCCTCTCCCAAAGATGTGGCTCCCCAAAGCAATGCTGCTTAGCAGAATGCCATCACACCCACAAGGTGTGTGTGCTCCAGTCCACCGGCCAAGGGCTGGACAGGGCCACCACAGCCAGCTCACCCTGCCCCACCACAGCCAGCTCCTGCTACCAACAGAGGATTGTTACAGAGCTTTCAGCACAGGGCTGCTTCTAGGAAGTGCTACCCTGAAATACCACCAGATCTCATGCTTCATCCGAAAGGTGGGCAGCTCAGAGAACGAGAACACTGCTGGCAAGTGGAGGATTTCGGAGAGGAGAGGTGCTGCCATCAGCCCCTGCCCAACGGAAACAGCCTTTAAAGGGCCTTAGCCACTCGCATCGGAAGCGGCATTGTGCCGGTGAGGAGCGAGTTACCGGTGGAAAGCTCTCATGCCCGGCTGACACCTGAGCCGGCTGGTGTGCAGGACACGGGGAACAACGGTGTCCGGGGGTGGAAACCCAGCCTATCTCAGGGCTCAAACCTACACCGCGGACCTTGCAGCTTTAAGAGACCCAGCATCCTCCGATTCCGGGCAGCTGCCCGGTCGTGCCCGAAGGACCTGCAGACACCATTGCCACCGCCCCCCCGCCACACCTGCGGCCAGTGCCCAGCCACCCCGGCCAGAGAACTCAGGCAGCCGCCACTCGCCCCACAGCAGCAGCCCCGGCTATCGGGCATCGTTACTCATTAATCAGAGAAAACGCAGCAACGGCAGCGCCTTGCGCAGCCCCGACCAGTCCGGTCGGAAACTCTTCTGGCGCCGGGAAGAAACTTCAGCCTCCTCCCGAGCATCAAAGCCGGGCACGGCCAGGCCAGCGAGGGCTGGCTCCGCTGGGGTCACCCCACGTCATGCCCTGTTCTCTCACCCTACGGAGGCGAAGGGCAGGACTCCCGCCCCCCCTCCGTCCCCCAGGCTCCCCCTCCAGGCCGCTCCCGGGCCCCGCGGGGTCTCACCGTGGTGGGACATGGGCAGCACCTCGTTGCCGGTGCCGCGGTAGTTGTAGATGACGGCGGCGGTAGCGCCGCGCGCCGCGGCCAGCCGGATCTTGTCGGCGAAGGAGCAGCCGCCGCCGCGCTGGATGAGGGCGAACCAGGCCGGGGAGCCGCCGCCGGGCGCGGGGGCCCTGCTGAAGTTGGTGCTGGAGCTACAGGCGTTGAAGGAGTCGCGGCCGTCGGGCAGCACCAGCACCCCCGCGGCCGCCTGCAGCGGCGAGTCCTGCCCGTACAGGCCGCTCTCGCTCGCCTCCCAGCCGCTCCGGTTGTGGTTCCCGCCGTCCTCCCACGACACGTTCAGCCAGGCGGTCCAAACCACCACCGCCTCCGCCCCGCAGGGGCCCGGCAGCGGCCCGGCGCTCAGCAGCGCGGCCAGCCCCAGCAGCGCGGCCCCCGACGACATCCCGGCACGGCTCAGCCCGGCCCCGCCGCCGCCGCCGCCTAAAATCGCCGCGGCTCCGCGCCGCCACCGCCCACGGGGGGAGGAGCAGGGCCGCCTCCGCCGCGGCACGGCCTCCCCCAACCCCCGCCCGCCGCGGGAACCCCTCCGGGCATCCCCGGCCCCGCCGCACCCCCAGCAACCGGAGCGGGAACCCCAAGGGGGGGAGTGAGGAGGGGAGGGTGCCGAGCACTGCAAGCGCGGGTGCCCCGACGGTGATGGGGGGAGCACCGGAGGGGAGGCCCTCGCCGGATCCCCTCCCTGGGGTCACCATCCCGCGTTGCTTCCTGGAGGGGACGATGCAGCGAGTCGCCCACCCGCATCACCTCATGCTCCTCCTGAACATCCCCTCTCGGGCGGTGGGCAACTCCCCTGCATCGCTCCCAGGAAGGGTGAATCACCCCCCTCCACTACCTCCCAGCGCAGTGGGTGACCCTCCTCCCCACAGGCTGCCCCAGCACTCGGGGTCTCAGCCACGAAAGGGCCAACCCCACAGCAGAGCCACACACAGCACCCAGCGCCTGGCTGGGACCCAGCCCACCTTGTACAGTTGAGTTAATATTTGCCGAACGCTCAGCAACATGCAGTATCAGTCCTGTCTGACACCAGCTTGTAGACTCCAAGTTTAGCTCGGTTAACTCACTGCCATTGTGTTCCCTGGCATTAGATGAGCGCTATAAACCCACCACTTCAACCCAACCTCTTTTTTCTATGTCTGTGTTAGTTGCGCTTGCAGGGTTGGTCAGGGGGGTTGGACTTGATGATCTCCAGAGGTCCCCTCCAACCCTTACAGGAATTCTGTCATCTATGTAACTCACAATGAAAATTTGCATTTCTCCAGGGCCCTGCAGTTAAGTTTTGGGCAGCCCATTTGCATCCAGAAGTCCCTGGCACACATCTTTGCTACGTTGTCCCACATCAGGCTGCACGGTCAGAGTGCTTGCAGCACCGCTGCAAGCATTGGTGTGACAGGCTGTAGAGCCACACCAGGGATTTTGAGGCAAGAAAGGACGACAACAGGAGAAACAAGATCATTTTGAGCTCCTCTTCTCCACAAAGCTGCTCTCCTGAGTGAGAGGCCCTGCTGCTAGGCTGCTCTGTGGGAATCACCCCCAGACCCAGGAGCTGCTCAGACATATCCCACAATGCCCACACGTCACTGCGTGCAGGCCAAGCCTCCAGACAGGAGCCCATCATTTAGAAAGGATTACTCCTGCGCAGTGATTACATGGCACAAGATCAGCTGCCGCCTCTGTAATCACCAACAAAGTTAGTGCCAACACAAAGCCAAACACTTTCTGATCCAAGCCGGTGCTCCTGAGTTTTTCAGGCAGGCTTTCGGCTGCCTCCAAATCCACGTGGCTGATACAGTAACTCGGCCTCGATCCCTGGCACACCTTTTCCTTCCCTTGCGCCTGTGCTGAGTACAGGATGAGGAGCGTTATGCAGTAAAACCCCACCTGGGGGCAGGGGCTCAGAAACCACCCCACCCCACCAGCGTACACCGCTGCCTGCACATCCTCTGCCAGCTTTTGTAAGTCAGTAGTGCGGGGAGATGGGCGCTCGGTTTCGATGCTGAAGCAGCAGCGTGCAGAGTGGGCAATGAGGAGCCAATGAAGCAATTTGCTAAAGATCAATATTGCTAAACACACAAAACTTACTAAGCAAACCCTTTCGTCCTAACCTTAGCAAACCTCTCATTCTCTCGTTCCACATCCAGGGAGACAATGTATTTCAGCAGTGATGCCTCTTAGAGGTACACCTGTAAGCAATCAGCAGCACGTGGTTTTGTTTTGAAGCCTGCTCCATGTGGGTGCAGGGAACACCACCACTGAGAGCACAGCAGAGCTCTGAGCAGTGGGCAGCAGCCAAACTACTCAGCTTCAAATGCCTCCAGAGCTTTAGGGGTGTTTAGCTCTGGCATTTTCATCAAGATGAAGTTGGCCCAAAGACAAAGGCTGGAACCTCCCCTGGCTACAAAGCTTCCTGCAGATCCGGGGATTTTGAGTGCTGTGTGGCACTGACCAACTTCACCGCTCTTTGGCCTCAGCTGTGAAACGTGTGTCTTGCCCTGGCTGCTGCCAGATGGCAAAATCATATGATCATAGAACATGTTGGGTTGGAAGGGACCTTTAGAGGTCATCTAGTCCAACCCCTGCAGTGACCAGGGACATCTTCACTACAGCAGGTTGCTCAGAGCCCCATCAAGCTTGGCTTTGAATGCCTCCAGGGGTGGGGACTCCACCACCTCTCCGGGTAACCTGTTCCAGTGATCTACCACCCTTGCACTGAAGAATTTTTCCTGTTTCCAGACTGGGCTCCTTGCTCAGGTGATGTCTCCGCTCACTGGACAATAACTGAGTGAGCAGGCGGCAGGCAGGACAGAAAGCTTGCTCATCGCAGCTGAGGGATTTCTCAGGTTAGCAAAGGAAGTTGAGTGTTTGTATGGGGTGGGTGGGTGGGGGAAGGTGGGTGCTTGTGCTGATGTTCCTGCCAGTCCTTCCCATCAGGCCGGGACACACCAGCCTTACTTGGCTTGGCAGGGAGGCCAGTGGTCCCTGTGCACCACATCTCCTGGGGACCAGCACTGAGCCCTCCAACCACTGTGTGTGGAGCTGAACCGTGTCTCTGGGCCATCTCCACTGAACAATGAAGTGGAAAGGAGAAGCACTTACCAAAATGGAAAAAGCCATCAAAAAGGAGCGCCCTAAAATGAAACCCAGGGCTGAATGTCATGGGACAAAAATGAACAAATGTTACCCTGAATCACAAGTTAAAGACAACAGATGTTGTGTTTCCTTATCCAAAACCACTGACCAGCAACAGTGGGGGCTTGGGTAGGTGACTTACTCCAGAGCAGACTTTGGTGTGGGCTACAGCATCCCAAGATTTTAAGCTATCTGGAAAAGAAATTAAGGGATGAGAGTGGAGCTCATAGCCCTTTTCAGCTTTCCAAAGAGGACAGGCTCAGGCCAGAGGAGGTGTAGATGCTGGAAACCTCATGACCTTCTGCCCACAGGGCATAGGAGCTTCCAGGAGGAGCTGAGGTGATACTTGTGACTAGATACAGAAGACACACAGAGGTTGCCAGGTCTAGCTAAGTTTTGCTGTGAATCAGGGACCTTGTTTGGCTCTAACACAACTTGGTAACTCCAACCTACAGCTCTCTGGTCACTGGACGTGGCAGAAAAAAGTGCATCAGATCACCCTGGGCGCTGCCAGCAAACACGTCCCCTCGGCCAGCCAGATGCACGCAGACCAGGGACTCAAACATTGGTTCTCTGCATTTCTGGCACAGAGGGACCAATTGTTATGACAGAGCAACATGTGCCCTCTACTACCCCAGGGAATGTGGGTAAAACACTGTCAGCAGAGGCCGAAGGTACAGAAGGGATGGATGCTCACACACTGACTGAAGTTCACACACACTCTTCTGCCCATCAGAGACACTCCCAATTTCATGGAATGGTGTTTGACATCTTTCATGTCAGAGGAACCTGGTTGATAAGTAGAAATAAGCAATGTCTAGGAGGTGCAAGCAAATGAAAGTGAAGATAAAAGCATTCCCCACAGGTGACTACAAGGGGCCTTGAGCAAAAAAAAATCATCTACAATTCCTCTGAAAAACTAAACCAAGAACAAAAGAAGACATACAAGAAAGGCCAGAACTTGCCAGACCACACGTACTTCTGGTCTGGTTTGGTTTCACATGGAGCTGAAGCATGATGCTGCTCAGGCCTGTTGATTCAGTGGTGGTCTTTATTCAGTGACAGTGGAGTTTCCAAGCAGGGGACTGAATCAGTGGTTTCCTTCCCCTGCAGCATGTTGGGCAATCTCCATCCAGCCCAGGGATGGAGATTTTCCATATAGTGCATGTAATTCAGTTGACCAACTGAGGAGCATCAGGTGACTGGAAGCCTGAACACATCCTCAAGAGCAGAATGCCTTGGCGCTCGGCCCTTTGAGGAAGAAATGAGTGCACCTCAAAATGTTTGCCCTTTCTGGGTTTGTTTGTGTGTTGGCACAAACTACGGGGCTACAGATCATAGCTACTGGCAGAAATCCATAGCACATCCCCGAGGAGCTCTCTCATCTAAGGTACAGTGTGCCCAGTCTTGGTTCTGACATCTCCATCCAGTCTGCAGAGACCTTGCAGAAAAGCCCTCACTACCTCCATCAGGGCAAGCTCAGCACTGGCTCTAGCTGTAAGCATGGTTTGCATGACCACGAGCTTATGGCAGGAATGGTCTGACCGCAACTGTAAAAGATCTTGCAGCATAATTAGGACCTAAGTTGTGACAAACTTCAGTGGCCCCAGTAACTTTGGTGACTTTGCCAATGGCCTCAAGAGGCCAAAGACTTGCCAGGCTCTTTCCTTCTTTTCCTGCCTTTCAAACTCCATCTTTTCCTTATTTTCTTGTTGTGGTTTAGCCCAGGCAGCAGCTACACCCCCTGCAGCCACCTGCTCACTCCTCTGTGTCAGGGTGGGGGAATCAGAAGGGTAAAAGCAAGAAGCCTTTGGGGCTGAGCTAAAGGCAGCTCGATAGGTAACGCAAAGGGCGCACACAAGCAAAGCAAGACAAGGGATTCCTCCCCCACTTCTCCTGGGCAGGCAGGTGTTCAGCCATCCCCAGGGCAGCAGGGATCCATCACACATAACAGGGACTTGGGGAGGCACCATCACTCTGAGTGTGTCCCCCCTTCCTTCCCCTTCCCCACCTGCACATGCTGAGCATGACACCACATGGTATGGGATGTCCCTTTGGGCAGCTGGGGTCAGCTGTCCCGGCTGTGTCCCCTCCCGACTCCTCACACACCCCCAGCTACTCGCTGGTGGGGTGGGGTGAGGAGCAGAAGAGGCCTGGGCTCTGTGTGAGCACCGCTCAGCAGGAGCGACACATCCCTGGGTTCTCAGCACAGCTTTCGGCACAAGTCCGACCCACAGCCTGTACCAGCCCCTGTGCAGCCCAGCCCAACCCAGCACACTGTCTCACAAGCTTCCTCTGTGCCAGAACCAGAAATAGCAGCCAACCTGCCAGCGACCCCGCTCGCCTGAAAAGGGAAAGTTGACATCCTCTGTTTAACCTGCTGGAACCAAACAAAAAGAGAAGTATTAGAATCTACTTGAGTTAATCAATCTGGCTTCTAATCACAGTGTGTAATATATTACCGGGGTTGCACAGCTTGCCTCACTTACCAGTGAGTATTAGTTGTTACAGCCCAAAAGCTGAAGAGAGAAAGAAGGTGCTGGTCACCCTTAGGTACAAGTGAAATGAGTCCTGAGGGCACTGTGGAGTGAGTGGGCTGGTGAGGGTCAGCCTCACTAGCTCTGCTGTGAAGCACCTCAGAAGGATCCGTGAATGCCAACAAGGCAAACTGGGAACTACCTGAGCGTAGAGATACCTGAGCAAAGAGTTGGGCATAAATAGTTAAGAGGAAAATGCTCAAGACAGATTGAGTTTAAGGTCTGGTCTCCTTGAAGGCTTCCATGGTTCATGGTGTGGCTCAGGCCAAGACTCAGAGCTTGGAACCCAGCTGCATTTAAGCACTTTGTGCATTGTCTAACTCATTGCATTTTGGGACAGTCCCTCCTGGTGAAGCATAAAATGTGGTGGAGCAAAGTGCTCTGACTCACGCCAGGGAAAGAGCTGGGCTTTGTTCCTTTTATGCCCTGAGAGGATTCAAACCCATTTTCTTGCTTCCTTGAAGATGCCTGAGCTTCAGGCTCTGCCGGTGTGCAGTACGCCGCCTGCGCTTGGGGCACTGCAGGGAAGCGGGGCCAATCGCTGGCCCAAACCAGACCTGTGCACGTGCAGAAGAAGAACAGCAGGTGCCTGAAGTAAGTTGTTTTGTGAGCAAAGTGAGATTATTTTTTGTCCTCATACCTGTCTCCCTGTGTCCCTATACCCCCTCTGACTCCACATGGGGAATGTTTTCCTCTTTCCCCCTGCCCATCCCTGCAATTTCAATTCTTGTTCCTTTGGCTTCCTTGTTCCTCACGCTGGTGCACCCCAGGCTCTCGCAGGTGAACCTCTCCCTGAGCAGAGGCAGGCAGGAGCTGGCACTCCAGAGACAGCAACATGGCTGCTGAACCTCAGGTTTGCTCCTCTCCTAGGGACCTGCAGGAACTCACAGGGGTTTCTGTCCTCTAACCAGCTGCCGATGGTCAAAAACTCGTGGGAATTTTCTCCTTGAGTATTCCAAGCTTTTGGCTGAGTTTGGCTGAAATTTGCCATCAGAGTAGGCAAGCAGCAAAGTGAACTGTGGGGAGGAGATGGGGAAGGACTGAGGACAGAAAGGAAAACTATATGATTGTAGACTTTGTTTCCTTTGAAAACCAAATCAAATATGAGCCAACTTCAGATTTTTGAGATCATCTAAGCAGCAACCCATCAGAAGTTTTTGGAATACATTCTGGACCCCAATTGCACCACCTCTTTCTGGATCAGCCTTCTGTTTCTTTGAAATTTCCTATTGCAATTTACTGTCCTGTCTCCTTACATCCTAGGCCAGCTGGCTTTCTACCTCAGGATTTATACAGGGGCTTCAGAGGGGGAAAAAAAAATCTTAACCCTTACAAAACCAGTGCCATTAACACATGGAAATGTTGAGTCAGCAAGTGTGCAACCAGCACGCCACCATTTTTATAGGTGCATTTATTGCTTTCTCACTTAGAAATGAATCCTGAATATTGTAAAGCAGTTCTTTTAGAAGTTATTAAAGAGGCATTTTAATGTGGGCCATCAATTTGCTTTTAGCAATCACTGTTTCCAGTTAAAATCTGCTGTTTTCTATGCAGTTTGCCAGATGGGTTGGTGGAGCCATGAAAGGATACCCTGCATCAAAGCACACTACTGTGTGGGGCCCCCTTAAGAGCAAGAATTAATTAACCTGAAATCTTTATTTGTACATAAATCAGCGAGATCTGTAACTATCATCATTCACTGTGACTTGAGGCTTGGGTAAGTCCTTGCAGGCAGTGGGCTGCCCTCTCCGCAGTATTGTCCCAAGCCGTGGCCGTGAGAACCTTGGCATCAGTTGAGCAAGGATGCAAAGGGCACAGAGAAAAATCCATCTGTGGGTTACAATTCCCTCCACCTCCAGGAGGAGGAGATGTTGAAGGAAGCATCCACTGGAAGATGTTGCTGAGCCCAAACCAGCATGCGAGGTCTCTGTCCTCTCAGCCGGGGAGGAGCAGTGCCGCTTGCTCTTGACTGTGCAGTCCAGGCCCATCACACTTTGAAGTCATGTGCCAAAAAGAAATCTCAAGGCAAAAGTATGTCCTGAAACAAATCGTTTTGTCTGGAGCTGATCTTGGGTTCAGATAGTTCCGCAGGCCTCAGAAAGGGAGCGAGTGCAGACTGCTCCTGGCTGCAAACCATGGTGGCTGCCCGATGCTGGGTGGCACTCAGGGAGCTTGAGTGTTCTCTCACTGTCACCCTTTGATTCCCCTACCCTGCAGTGGGGGTAAGTGGCATGTGGGTTGTAGCTGCTGCCAGGGTTAAACCACAACAGAGCCATGATGTAGTCTCAGGACAAACCTTTTACTGGTTTTCCACAGTAGCAGCATCTGGGTTCCCTGTACATGTTTGCCACCGAGTTTACAGATTAAAAGTGGGTCACAGTATGTAGTCACCTGAAATAAACTCAGTTCTCATCACACTGATTACCTTGGAAGCTAAAGGAACAGGACTACATGCCAGCCTGGTGAGGTCCTGGGCTGTGTTGTCTCCCTGTTCTGGGGGATATGGAAAATCCCAGACCTGAAGGCAACTCTCTGGTAGCAAGGTGAGCACAGCCCACAGGGATTTTTATGGCTTCTCAGGAGCCTTTCTGGAAGGACAAGGCTGTCTGCTCTGGAGATCGGACAGTCCAACCCGTTTCTGAGCATAGAGCTCTGAAGACAGTTGTGTACTGTCTCCAGGGCTGTGTGCAGGTGGGATTTGAAGATCTCCAAGGATGGAACCTGCACAACCTCTCTAGGCAACCTGCCACACTGTTCAACCACCCTCACTGCAAAGTTTTTTCTTCTGTAATTTCTTGTTTGTACCCATTACCTCTATTTCATTCACTGGGCAGCACTGAGAGGAGTCTGTCTCCATCATATGTACCCATTACCTCTATTTCATTCACTGGGCAGCACTGAGAGGAGTCTGTCTCCATCATATTTACCCTATTTACCTTCCCTGCCCCATCAGGAATTTGTACATATGGGTGAGAACCCCTCAAGCCTTCTCCAGACGCGCTCGTCCCTGCTCTCAGCGCCTCTCCTTGCAGTGATGGCTCCCACTGGTGAAGGGCTGTGTGCTTCACCCTTCCCTCTGCTGCCTTCCCTGCATCAAGGACATGAAGCCACTCGGACAGTTTCCTTGGACAATAAGTGGAGGAATTTAGCCTACGCTGTGAGACAATGGACTTCATGGAGGCACAGGGATTGCTGTTAGCAGAGCTGTTATTTCCCAAGGAATCAATGAAAAGGGAAGTTCATGGCATCTGCTTTGCATGGATGTTCTTGGAAGTTCATTTGTTTCCACATGCAGGCCCCATGGGCTGTTCAAAGCCAGGACAGGAAGCCCAGCTTTTTTCTTTAGCAAACAGGAGATGACTGAGAAGGTGTTGTAAACCAGAAATGACTCTGAAGATCAAATAAGCAACGATACTTCAGAGAGCAACGATGGGGAACCTGAGCTGGGCTTATAACAGCTTTCAAAACTAAAGATAAAACTAAACTCCACAAGTTTATAGCAGATACTGCACCAACATCTAATATGATCTCAAAATACTTCTGAGATAATACAAGTTAGACTTTGAGGCTATAGAATAACCTGGAAACAAGCAGGAAGCAAACACACATCCACAACAATTTTTTTCAGCTGCTGTCAGGATTGCCAACTGTTTCTGTTGCACAGACAAGCGGAGATGCCCCATACCTGCCCTTGTTCCTGTTGCACAACAGTTTGCCAGAGTACTGCTCTCTGTGAGTCTCGGAGGCTTCAAGGAGTAAGAGAGTTCCCCTTCACTGGGTCATGGCAAATCCCTTGGAAGAAACCTTGTAGAACACATGTAATACTTTAGTTTAGCTGCTGTGTTGGACTGCTATCCAAATGGCAGCAATAATGGTGTTCTAATTTAATATTTCTTTTATATTGTCTCCAGTCTCCAGCTTTTCCTTGCAAATGAATGGGAAAAAAGGGAAACAAGTTGTAGTGACAAGAGGATACAGCCCTGTACCAGCGCTGCTTACACAGCACCGTCCCAAACCAGCTGCTTTGTGACTCTGCAGAGCACCATCTTCTGCTACTGCCCATGGTCTGGTATTTGCTACTAAAAAAAGGAGCCCCAAAACACCTGTTTAAATTTGGCTACCTTTCCAAAAACTTGATAATTCCTGGAATTTCTATCTAAGTTTCAAGGAGAGGTGCTGAAATAATGTTGCTACAGTTGCAGATTCCATTTCCTTTCCAGAGAAAATTGACTAAGTGCTGGAACTACTAGAAAGGGTCATATTTCTTCTAGGATAAGCTTAGTCCCTATACCATTGGATCGATCCAACTTAACAGAAATAAGTCACAAACACCTACAGAAAATCCTTCAGATTAAACTAGCACATTTTCCCAACAGTGGTTTGTGTGATCAGAGAGGAATGGGAAAGTGGTTACAAATATCCTGACCTCAAAAATTTGCCATAGCAGAAGTTATTAATGTATTGGTTTTCTCTTACATGTGTGTAACAACAAACCAGTGGCCAGTAGCAGGTAAAACTGATGACAGGTAGAAGGAACTGCAATAGAGGATGAGGAAGGAGTCACCGAGAGGGATGTTTTTTCACTTGGTTCCTTCCGAACAACTTAAAATTACCAATGTTTCCTGCACAACTGGACTTTGCCCAGAACAAACTATTTTGCTGCTGTAAGACCAAGTGGGTGTTTTACAATGTGAAATACACACATCTTTGTGGTAACAGAAAGTCAGCCTGACTAGAAAGCTCTGTTGATTTTAGGTTAAAGTCAGCAGGGAGAGAGGAGGATGGTGGGAAACTGCAGCCAAGGCTCCAAGGCCTGATAGACACCCAAGGTGATGGGATTCCTACAGCCCTGCACAGCAGCAGAGGAATCCAGGTGGATGCCTGAAGGTGTCAGGGCTGGTCCCGACCAAAAGCTGCGTGATGAACCATCTCACACCGCTCTAAGCACTCGGCTGCAATGACCACCCCTCTCCTAGGCATTTCAGTTCTACTCAAAGACCATATGGCTCCACTCTTCCACCAAGGGAAATAAACACAGGGAGAAGGTGCTTCTCCTCTGCTGATTACACAAAGAGTTCATCTCACTGTGCTCAACACACGAAAACAGCACTAATTTGTAAACCCTCTTTACCACCAAATAGATGGTAACACCCACTTTGGTCCCACAGGCTGACTCTAGGAAATAGTCTTAGAAAAATCACAGTTCATCTTTGGGAAAACTAAATGCATTAAGAAATGTGGGACTTCATGTTCATGAAATAGACTCAGGTGAGTCTATCTGCTGCTTTTGAAACTTAAAAAAATGGTTTTAGTTAAAAACACCCACCCATATGCCACAGATTCTTCAGGGTTTTGGGTGCCCACGACGCGGGGAAGCAAAACGAACTCAATATGAGTGATCCAACTTCACTTTATTGCTTACAACAGAAGGCTTATATAGCCAAAGAAACATACATGGCAACATCTTATTGGTTATTCTAAACCTATACGGTTACACCTATTGGTCAACTGCCTTGTTGCTAGAGCTCCTGTCTACAAGCTAGCTGATCACGTGCAAGCCAGCTGCTTGTGCCTATGTGCTTTATGTGCACCCCGTCCTGCTTAGGGCTCCTTAGTTCCCGCCTTGCCTGTCTCTATTGCCAGTACTTTTCCATTGTTAAGGCTTCAGTACCACCACAGAGACCTTGCTCGGACACTGGTTCATGTCCTCCCTGGTCCCTTAACCATTCACCCACACCCATAGATTAATTAGGGTGTGCTTGCAGAGGTCATCCTAATTTATGATTTTATTTCTGGAGCCTGCTCTGTTGGGCCTGTGACAGCCCAGTTGCCCAGCGTGTCTAAACACAGTTCCACGCCATTCTCCTCTGCTGACCCTGGGGGATTGGGCTGCCCTGCTCCCACCCTGGCCCTGCTCGGGCCACCACCACTGGCAAGAAATGTTGCTGGCACCGATTTGGCAGCTACATAAAGCCAGTACAATTCTTTCTTCATCGGTGTACGAGCTGGCATGCTCCAAAACCAAGTTAAAAAAAGCAATCTGAATCTTGACATGCCAACCCACTCAAGTCTAAATCACTTTCACCAGAGGTAGAACAAAAGCTTTGGTTTATCGGCTACACATTTCCAGTAAAACATTAAAACTCCATTTGCAAACATGATGTCTACTGTGCTATCAGGAGAGCCAAAACCATCTGTGTAGCACGACAAGCCACTGCACTTCCAGTGCCATATGGCACATTTTTTACGTGCTGGTAGTACCTTGTTTAGGATGCTGGCATGATGGTTGGGTGGTGAAATACCTTACACAGCTGAGCCTGTGCTGCTCAACAGTTGAGAGCTGCCCAGGTGTGGGTGCCACAGCTACAAACCTCCTGAAGGAAACCAAACCAGCACGGGGTGTGCTTGGTAAAACGCTGGCGCATTGGCACTACAAATTGCTCAGACACTCACAAAATCAGACAAGACAGACTTAGGGAAAGGATTCCTAGTGCAGCTCCACCAAAGTGTGTTTCACGGAGTTAGCTTCATGTACGTGTGCTTCGTGCTACAAAGCTTATTACACAGGTTGACGCAGAGGAACATGCAAGATAGTTCCTCCCATGGCTCGGAGTAAGTGAAAAAGCTATACTTAACATATCTGCTAGCATGAGTTATTCCAAAGGGACACAAGTGATGCTATCCATAGATTGCAATTAGAAGTTTCCTCCTTAAGTAACGTAGTTAGACACAATCAGATGGCCTTAGATCTGCTACTTGTCAAAGAAGGGGGTGTGTGCATGGTAATTGATGCTTTCTGAATCATAATAAATCAAAGCTGTTGTGCATACATAAATCAGAGAAAGAAATTGAAACAGATTTAAATAATATGTGGAAACAAACAAAGATTCTTCACCAAGTAGTTCAAGATGATACATCATGGGGATTTAAAGAGGTTCTCTTGGCTCCCAAACTTTGCCTGGCTCAAACAACTTTTTACATTTGTTATTTTGATAAGTATTTTAGTTTTAATTTTCTTGTGTGGTGATTCAGTGTTCTTTGTGGTGTTGTAAACAGACCACTATAACATACAGGGATTGGAGGAAAAATAAAAATAAGACTCAAGTAGAGACAGGTGAATACTTTTCAAAATCATTAAGACAGGATGGAATAATTTGAGATTACAAAAGAATTTGTAAGGATAATGAAAAGGGGGGAATGAGTCAGTGAAATGTAATTGTGCTGAATTGATTGATACAGGTGTAGCTTAAGAGACAATTAATATAGCTTTAATATAAGAATTTTCATGGTTTTAAGACTAGATTAGTTTAGGAGAAAGCTTTAACTGTGTAAGCTACTTGTGAGAGCACCTGCAAAACTTAACCATAACAATGCAACAATAACAGCTTTGAAGATAAAGAAGTAAGAATTTGTGTGTTTTTAGGAATAGATTAGTTTTGGATTTTAGCAGAATTTGGCTGTAATCACATAAGCTGTTTCATGAAAGCGGCTACAAAACTTAACCATAATAGTGCAACAGCCTTGAAACTAGAGGAAGTAGGAGATAGAGGAGTCATAAATAATAAGACTAAAGACCAACTAAGAAACAGAGTATATCTTGTTTTCAGCAAAAGGGAATGTGTTTTTGAGCTCAGATAATCATGGAGAAGAAACGTAAAGAGTATGCGCTGAGAGCGAGGAAGACGTCCAGCCTTCAGCCCTGAAGACCCCCTAAGTGTCACTGAGAACACTATCTGAGGGGTTAATGTAAATGACTTCTTAGAAATAATTAGCATAACTCTGCCTTTTCTTAGAAGTTATAATGAATATGTATAGTTAATCTCTATAAATATGAGAAATTTGGCCTTAATGGGCGCACACATTGGGAGGAGCGATCCCCTGTGTGCCCAGCGCTGCAATAAAGGATACCCGCTTAACAGTCACCAAGGCTACTGAGTTTTGATCCCGGCTTTCCGAGGCATCAATGCGCAGAAAGAGAAGCCAAGCAGTGACGGTGTCACAATTCTTCCCTTATGACAGATTCATGGCTAACAGGGCTGGCACAGGCGATCACAGTAATTTTCTAACCTTTTGTTAAGGAATTAGGGAACCCCAGAAGAGGCTGGGATCAGCCGCTCTTCAGAAAGGATTAGAACAACTTAGGAGGGGAAAAAAAAAATAAAGGAAGATCTGGCTTGCAACCTGCAAGGCACATAATTGTGCTGCATATGCTTGTAGGTTCATTGATGTCCTCTAACCTCAAAAAAATAAACCAGTGCCTTCAAAGGAGACACTATGAGTCTAAAATAATCTGCACACTGTCCAAGTGAAAGATGGTCCTAACTTCAGAGACGCACCCGTTTGGCTACGCTGTACCATGCTCGGAACACAACAGCAGAGTATTTCTTACCAAGCACTGAAGACTCAAATTACATAATATATTTTTTCCCTCTCCCATTAAATTTCTCCATTAATGCAGCAATGACCCACACCCCCAACTGCTTCCTTATAACCTGGCTGCGTCGCCCCAACCAAGCGTTAGAGAAACACTCACATTTCAGCACTTCATGCTGTGATACTCACCGACATGCGACATCCGGACGGTGGTGTTGCCTTTGCCAGGCCCATTGTAGATCACAGCTGCTGTTGCTCCCCTTCTGGCTGCCACTTGAATTTTTTCAGCAAAACTGCAATTGCCTCTCTCCATCAGGGCTATCCACGGTGGCTTTGCGATGGTGAACTCAGTATTTGGGTCACAGGCCTGGAGATTCGCTGATTTAGGAATGGCCACGACCCCCCGAGCGCCAAGCAGAGGAGAATTTAATCCGTACTGGCTGCATTTGCACTGCTCGGTCACAGACCTGTTGCTAGTGGCATTGAAATAAACTAAACTTACAGAGGCACTCACAGAAAACGCCTCTGCAGTGTTGAAGAAAATACTAACAACAACCAGGAGGCGGAAGAACCTGAACTTAGTTGCCTGCGTCATTGCTTATTCATTCTAAGTACAAAACGCAGATGGCTCGAAGTATTTTCGGCTGCTGGCTGTGGTTGTTAGCTCACAGCCTGCTGAGGAGTTTGAAATTTCAGTTCCAACAAGAACTTGACACCACCACGGTAAGTCCTGGAGGTGTCAGAGCGCTGATCAGGAGAGGGGGCTGGGATGGGACACAGGCAACACAGGGTCAGCCCTAGCTTTCTGCTCTTGTGTCAGAAAGCACTGTCCCCCCACTCTCCTGTTCCTGCACAAATTCCAGCTCTGAGGATGCTTCCTAAGAGCTAGCTCAAGCCCCTGCTCCTCTTCCAACCTGAATGCTAGATGATGAATGCCAGAGGACGTGCCAGGTAACCTGACAAGTTACATAAGCTCTCACTTCACAATGCCATCTGTGATGCAACGACCTTGTTAAAGAGCTCGAAAGCAGAGGGAGGGAATTGGTTAAAAAAATGTACCCATTTTATGGACTAAGATAACCATTTCTCCTTTTGGATTCCTTCTGTTACCTGCTCTGCCAGGCTCAGCTTGTTCTGGTAATTATAACGAACTAGCTTCAGCCTTCATCTACACCAACACAAGAGATGTAGAATCACCTAAACTGATCACAGAAGCAAACTACGTCTCTTTGTACATCTTCACACTCCGTCTCACTTCCAGCATTTACATTGAGATGTTCAAATGATTATCACACAACTCTCAGATGTGGGCTCTGTAGATTCTTTCTCTGAATTCTGTCAATGTCGTATTCCATAACAATTCCTACCATCAACTCTCATCTTCCTGTATTAGACCAGAAAAAGGAAAACCTCTCATCAGAGCTCTGTACTCTATAATGAAAATAAAGGACAGATTGTAATGTTAAGACCTTTTTCCCATTTTTCTGCAAGTTGTGCTGAAGAGTGTTGAAAGCCATGGGAAGCTCCAATTGGCAGCATACATTCTGATGGAATCTCTATCTAGTTCAGCTTTCAGAGTGAAAAGAAAATGGAAAGAAACTGAAATAAACAATCCAAGACATTTACATATATTAATCCATTTATTTATATTCTCACGTTTTCAGTGTTGTGCTAGTTCTACATCACATTAATTCAAATCTGATCTTGTCTCTAAGATCTATGACTTAGCAAGTTTTGTACTCTGATAGTATTTTACCTTCAGCAGTAGCAATACACAGCAGCAAGGAAGGTGATTCCTATGACATTTTGCAGGAGTAAAGATAATGTATCTTGGTTTAACATGGCAAAATAAGCTTTCACAGACTCAGATCAAAAACACTTTGGTCAATAAACACCAAGTGAAATAAAACAGCAAGTAATTTCCCCGCAGAGAGAACCTTCCCCCAGTCCTACAGTTTGTTAGGGAGGAGAGAGACAGAGTGGGGGGAACCACACGTTAACACTGTGACACTCCAGAAACTGAAGTGGGCATATGAAGTTCAGTGTAACTTACCGGAATGCAGTAAGCACCTCTACAGAAAGACCCAGAGTACAGAAATTCCAAGTCTACCTCAGGCATTGAATATTCTCTAGCTGCACACAGAGAGCCTGTGCTTCTAACATTGGCACTTCATTCTGCAAGAGTAAATATCTCTCCTTCCTAGCTTTTGCCATGAAAATTTTCAATCAACACTTCTGTAAAATAAAAATCACATACTTTAAAGTCTCAAGTGCATATCATACATATTCTACATCATTCTGACATTTCTTTTAGAGTTAGGAAGTCCAAACATGAAGGATGAAACGATTAATGCTATATGTTTAAAGCGTAGTAAGAAGTGCAATGTGGCAAACAGCCTTCGCTGTATTGGACAGATGGAACAGCTACAACCACCAAATAGAGTGGCTCTGTCTCAGTGTTAGCCATGTCAGTCCTTTTGTACAAAGATAATTCATTTAAAAATTGCTCCTAGAAATATTGGTTTCATTAAAATTAGACTTCGACCTGAAGTGTGTCTAAATAAAAAAGTACCGGCTGACACAGTCAGCATGGCTCAGTTTGGTACACGAAGTGCTGGTGCTTCTCTCTCTCACTCTAAAGCAATGGCCTCTAATATTCACATACCCGTAAACCACAAAGCTACACAGAGAGCATTGCAAGCAATACTGCTCTTCCTGAACTGGTATGTTTTCTTTTTGCCTTCTGTGGCAAAGTTACAACATGCTCCAAGAGGCACGAGTTGACAAACATTGCTCTAGAACTAATACTATGTGATCCATACAAAATATAAACATATAATACAGTCACATTAATTAACTTTTAGTACTTGTGCACTTTAAGTTAAGACTTATTAATACATTTTTAAACGGTAAACCATGCTAGAGAGACAGAAAAATTTTATCAATTTCTTTAGAATGTTAAAGCTTTTACTTTTTATCTGTGTTGCCTCTGAACTTGTACTATAATCAATCCAGTTACATAGGGTACCAAACGGAAGTACCTGAAGACAAAGTGCACTGTCTCCAGGGCAAGGGTGAGCTACTAGTTGAAAGAAAGTGATACTCCCCAATTACCAACAGGCTGCTAAAACATGCCTAGAAGTTTTCCACAAACGAGTAAATCTGTTCCAATAAATTAACTCTGTGGGCTTTGGTCAACAATGGCACAATTAAGTTGGTGACCTTCCATAATGTAATCATTTCTTCTCAAAGAGCTGAACCGAGACCAGCATTTTGCTTGGACAGGTTGTGTAACAGCAATGTATTTTAGCTCCTGCTTGAGAATAATTCCCTAAGGGTCCAGTCGAATAAATGATATGAGGAAAAAGCAGGACTTGGTTCTGAACTCAGCAGGAGCCAGGTGCTACTAAGCACAGAGGCAGGAAGCTGGCAGAATTTTAGAGTCTCTTGCTCCTGTGGTAGTAGCAGCTTCTTGCAGCTGCTGAGCTCCTTCATGTACTCGGAGGATTGCTATTACTACAAAGAAAGGGGACAGCAGTGATCAACAGGAAAAACCCTAATGGTGTGACAAACTGTATCCTGCCATGCTAAGCACTCCTGAGGACAGTTTCTCTCTTGCAAAGCTAGAAGCAAGTTCCACTAACAACATTTCTTTAAAAAAATTTTTTTTTAAATAATAAATATGTTAAAATCCCTTGGGTGCTACACTCAATACCCAACACTGTACATACAAAAGCAGACATATAAAAACCACAGCAGTTACCTTGCTCAGGTAAAAAGAACTGAAAATGGCTTCTTGGACCACCAAGTCCAGTCCCCAATACCAAAGGCACATGGTATTTAATCCCTTTCACAAACATAGCAAGCTTCAAGCCTAAGCAGCAGTTAGGCTGCCCCTAAAAGATCCTCCCTCTAAAACATCACTACAGAACATAACAGCTCTAATCCTAGAAATTATTCTAGTTTCCACCTTAAATTTATATGACAGCCAGTTAATGGTTTTGCAATCACTGCCTTTAATATTGGGAAAGCCTACCTCTCTTCTCAGTTCTCACCCTAATACATGCATTTCCCATATATGTATGTGCACTGGCAGAGAAAGAGAGATGACAATCATACTTAAACTCCTTGGTGTCAAAAGAAAAACTCACTGTATTGCCTGTTCATCCTTCTTGAACATCAGTCACCAAGACACTGCAAAATCTGTTCCAAGATTGTAAAAAAATAACCAGTCCTCCTTCTCAGTTACATGGATGACTGTTACAGTTCCTCTAACAATCATCAATTTATGTTTGTACCTGATAGTTCTAGAAAAGTGCAATGTGTAGAGGGTGTATTCAACTTACAGCAATTTTATTTCCCTCCTTTTGAACAATATAAATTTGAAAAATAAGTTATTAAATTACACTGGATCCAGCCCACCAGGTTCCACTGTCTTGTAGATCTTGCTCAGAAAGACTTCTATGTTATCATCACCCAAGTGACAGACGTCCAAGATGCAGACAACATGCTTCCCGTCTAGATCCATCGCTGCTTTTACAACTTCATCTAGAAGTTAAGAAAAGGTGCTTTAATGAACATATAGTAAAAAGATATATTGAATCAACATTGTTTTCTGTTTTCTATGCAGTGATGTTCAGTGAAAAACCTCACTCTAACTATGAAATGCTGGCCAGCGAGGATTTGTATTTTTTTAGCATAATTTTATTAGTAAATCCAATCACTACAAATGACAGCACCAGAATTTAGATATGGAAAAGCTGAAATGTGCATCAATTAAGCATCACTGATTCTAAATTTCATCAGAAATGAAAACAAGGAAAGAAACAGGAAGAGACCTGTCCATATAACCATACAGGAAAACACAATGCTGATATATCACTTTGCAGGATACACAAGTAGTGTTCTTATACTTGTTGTGAGGTGCCAGTAATTAAAAGCGTAATTTGAAGGAAAATAATTCAATAGTAGGCAAATACTTCAGTTTATAAGCAATGTAGGTTGCGTTAGAGCAGCTGTTCAAAGTGACATCAGTGAAACAGATTGACTGATTGACAGTTACTCCACTCTATCTCAAAGGAGATCAAGGCCAAATATTCACACACTTAGCCCTGCCAACTGAATTTATGTTGGTTTAATTTTGCATCTACAAATAACTGTAAATGGCCACTTCAGAGTTTGTGGTTTGGATATTAAAATGCTACCTTCAGAGTATGGGAACAGTTCCAGTACTGCCTTGGAAGTTCAGTATCACATCTATTTACTAAACGTGGTCACACAATTCACATGTCTCTCACTGATGAGGTGAACAACGTCTGACCTACGACAGAGATTTCTATAGAGGATTAACTCTTGCATTGACAGATAAAACAGGAAACGATAACTGAGTGACATGAGTGAAAGCCAGTCTCACTTGAAAGTGGCAACATATCATGAAGCCTTTCGTTGCCTGTGGCCTTCTGCTGACATGCAGAGATGCAACTCATACAAGACAATAATGTGTCATTTTCAGGGTCTTCTAGTTGAAATAAGTGGGGATCTTCAGGACAAAAGAGTGGGAGAAATGCAACATCTATTGCTACATCATGGTTTACACCTGTTGAAATAAAATAATTAAGTTAGCAGAAAACTTCATTTTCAGCCCATTAGCAAGTTAATTTCTTCTTTTAAAAAACCCATAAACATTAATTAACAATGCCTAAAATACATATATATTTATACATAAGCACATCCAAATTGATACTATTTTTTAAATACTGTGATTTAGGGCTAACAATGCTGTTAGCTCAGAAAATACTAAACCAACACTGGAAGCCATTTCACACTCCTTGTTATCTTTATCACTGTTACAAGGGCATAAAAATGAGTGTATACAGTATGTGGTGCAGTACGTGTGCTGATTTTGTCTCAAATACTACATTGTAAGTCCCAGGATTCTAATGACTGTAAATATTCAACCACCTTCTCTGCAAACCTCCCTCTGCATGTAACAAGCTTTTAAATTATAGGAACTTAACATGAACATCGTTCAGATAGACCATTCCCTTTTCCTTTTAATGGGAAAACAAAATCAGATTAGTGTCCCACAGCAATGCCAACAGATTCACATAAACTGGGTAATCATATTTTATCAAATAAAGATCAACCAACCGACGCTTTGTGCTAACCAGAAGCAGCACTGAGCAGCTGATAAGTATGGCTAAAATACAGCCCTTAACTGTCTAGAATGGAACAAAGGCACTTTAGGAGCAACAGTACTCAGAAAGCTACTCTAAGAGAATAAAAGATTTATAGTTGTCCTTTTCCCTTTCAGAAATTCTGATGAACACCTCTCCAGCAGGAAAGTCAGCTGACACTCAAGTTCAATCGAATGATTTATCTGATTATGTCAGACTGGTTGAACTAGCGAACAGGACCTACCTCTAACTGTGATAATCAATAGCTGAAAGACTATACACATTCTTCAAATGATACACATAAACCCATACACAAAACTGTAATTACATGAATAGCGATACTAGAAGCACGATTATTTCATTCAAAGGTATTTGGAAGGAGAATTACAGCTTTGTGGTAAGAAAGTTACCCTAGGACATGACACTAACAAAAACATAAATTGTCAATAATTTTTTAAAAGTTACCATCAATGGATTAATTTAGAGAAATCTATCCAGTTTCTGATGAACCTTCAAGTCATTCTTATGTTAATGTTGCAAAGAGCAAAGATCCTATACTGCTCTTGCTTAACCATCTGTAGAAGCTGAGCTACCAAATACTTACCCTTAACCATCTGTAGAAGCTGAGCTACCAAATACTTACCTAGAACTGTCACTTCGTAATACCCAAGGCCACTAGCACTTTTAAACTCAGTGATATTTTTATCTGTTCTGGTTTCTTTTTGCTGGTACACTGATGCATAAAGGTTGTACTGTTGCATAAGTAAGTCTTTGTGCTCTAAATCAAATTTACGTGGTATGCTTTCTGGGAAAACTGTGCTGTGATGCAAGTATTTCATTAACTTGTCCTTCACTTGTGCCCACAGGTCACTCTGCCATGTATCACAAGTTATTCCAGTCTCTTCGGTTTCAGGTATATCACTCATCCCTTCTTGGTCTGTTATAAACACAGAGAATGTTTAGTTGCTTACATGCCCATAGGATCATCACTTCTCTGCTACATGAGGAATATTTTCAGAAGAACATCTCAGCAAGCAAGGCAAATGTTCAAAACATACAACACAATAAATTAAACTTGGGTTGGAATGTGAGTGAAGGGGTAACTCAGGAGGCTAGACTTGTATTGGGAAGATTTGTTTTACCATGTGAAGAGCATCATCATGGCTTCTTTTTGGAGAGAATGTAACTTGATTAATGAACAGCCAGAAAACATAAAAACAAAGGTAAACTTTTTCATCCCTTGCACAGTAAGTGCATGCTTACATTGAAGACTACACTACATTTAAAATTTCTTGCTATACAGTCCATGAGAGCTCCATTCTTCTTCTATTACATGTAACTAGAGGACTGTTAATGGTAAAAGCTTATAGAGAACCATCAATTCCGATTTTGAAGGCAAGTGTATAACCCAACCTTTTGAACTTAATAGAAAGCTCATTTCAAAATATTCCCAGTATCCCCTTTTATCTTCTCCATCTCCTGTGGAACATTTTCTCCTCAAGCAGCCTTCTACATTATGCACCACAACATTTATCTATGGACATGTGTTTTTTACTTCGGTCCCTCATAGCAATTACAACACTAAAGAGTATCAGGCTGTTACAATGAACAAACCAGAATGTAAACAGACAAACTTGATACAACACCTGCAAGAATGGTCAACAAAGGAGCCAAGAGTCTTGCTGCATCAAGTTAGACAACCCAGGACAGTGAATTTGAAGTAAATTGACACTAATACTGAAACTGAAGAGTGTGTTGGGCTTGCATAAAGCAGTCTGCCGTGTTTTTCTCCCAGAACTGGAATCATCATACAAGGTAAAAGGGCACATGGAAGCTGTTACATGAAGAAACATTTTTTTCTCACCATGTTACTTGGTGGATTACAGTATTCTTTACAAGCACAAAGACAACACTAAGCATTAGGCAAACAAAATACAAAAGGTTCAGAATATAAGTAGTGGGATTAAAATAAATCTTTCTCTTTCTAAAATTTAACAATCTGACCAGGCTTAAGAAGAAAAATAAAGCAAATGTCTGAACTCATCTAGCTCCAGAGAGCCTCTTGGCAGCAAAAACTACTCTCTACTTTAAACCAATCAAAAATATAAACATAGTGATGGTGAACATTTGGACATATGATTAGCTACAAAAAACAAGTGAGATGAACCCTGTTTTGAACTCAGTTAGCAGAAGGGTTTTTTAATTACAGTGTTCAACAGATACTTTTTCTTGTAAAAAATTAGAAATTTATTTGGTCATCAGCCTACACTGTTACTATAAAGTTTCTTGCTAACACTTTTGTTAGAAAATCAGAGTCAGTGCATGTCGGCTTTACTGTTCTGTTGCATGTTATCTTACAGCACAGACTGAAATCTTTTACTCTTCCTTTGCACCTCTTGCAAAAAATACTACCTGGAGTAAATGAAATTACAGTGAGAGAAGCTTCCTAACATGGCTCCCCTGCCAAGATATTTCAACATTTAAAAATACCCTTTAATAATTTATTTTGGATATCTCTATGGGCTCTTTTTTGTACATGTACCAAATTCAAAAGTCTTAATTTGCTGCAGGCTGTTATGATATGGAGCTGCCAAGAGACTAAAGTGTCAGCACCGCTAATACCTACTTATAAATTGGGTGGGGATGAGGGTGGGTAGTGTTTTCAAAATTTCAAGTTCCCATAAACAGCTTCTAATGGCAGCGGAGGGCAGTTTCTCTTGCTGGTATTTAAAAACACAAACTAAAATAAACAAAAAAACCCCATAAAAACTAAAAAAGCTCTACCTGGGATCACAGTAACAACACTATGAAGCTTAGCGTAACACTTTGCCATTTTAGATGGTACCTGTGTATCAGCAAATGGAAAAGTAAGTACGTGATATATAAGTAATTAATATATTATCCCAGGATACTGCAGAAAAGGTATCTTCAAAATCTGAAGGAACACAGCCTAGAAAAGTGTTCACTTTGGTAAAATACACCATAATTAGTACGCTTGTTACGCAAAATAGAAACATATTATTATTTAGATAAAACTAGCACCAGCTAAACAATTAGCATTTCATATAAGACTAATAATATTTCCAGTAGGACTGAAGCTACAAGAGAAAAATATGTGCATGTTTAGTGGCTACATTGACTAACAAATTCATAGAATTATTGCATACTTACATTAGATGAGAAACAGATTCATTTGTTTTGGACTACACTCAAAATATCAGCCAGTGGAAGTTAAATAGGGAGGAAATAGCAGTGTCAACGACATTTTAATTTAAGAATAAAAGTATCTAAATATTATTTGTATTTTAGATACAAATAACTAAATAAAAGTATCTGATTCAAGATTTCTTTCACTGTACATCTTCAAATCCTTTTTTCTTTTTGAAAATCGACTTTTTAAACCAGCTTACTGAGATGCATACACACATTGATCATATGAGATCTGCACGATACCCCAATGACTCCAGAGCTACAGTACAGTGCAAGGAACACAACGGCTACCAGAAACTCCTGTAAAAATAATTTGAGACCACTCAATCTGATTTCTCATTTATAAAAGCACCAAGAAATTTCACTGAAGACTAACAACTAATAAAGAAATTAATTATTAAACTTGCTTACAGATAGGTGTTCTGACTTTGGAAGAACAGATGTTTACACAGTACCTGAGGCTACTCTTCCTCTGGAATAGAACTTCACTTTAAGCAGTTACCTGCAGTTTTTTCTCCAATTTGAAATTTCCTTCATCATTTCAGTTTCTTAAAATATTACACATTTGGGAAAAATAATTGTAATTTCTGTTGCTTACAAGCAGCACAAGAACATCGTCAACAGGCTACAAAGACGAACTGTCTTGGTCATTAATAAACTGAGGTAACTGCTGCCTTGCAAAAGGATGGACCTCATTGCACATAATGTAGCCACAGATAGAAGTAAATTGGCAGATGTTAATGTTGGGACAGATGCTAGTAGTAAATGAACAAAATTTTAGATAAAATTACATGACTCAGAGTATATTCAGTATATTCAGCTTTGAAAGGAGGAAAACATGTGAAAATATCTGCATGAAATACAAAACAAGATGCACGACAACCAACAGATTAGACTTTCTTCATCCAAAAATAAAGAAACTAACTGGATGGAACACGAGTTTATTTTTCAACTGCAGATGAAGAAAGAAAAAAAGAAAAAAATTAACTTAGAAAATCCCTAAACCAAACACCATTCTTATTACTGCTATGTGTGTTTCATCCATTTCCTCCCCACATCTTGTATTTGTCTTTTTAGTCAGGTACTCACACAGCTCTGGAGCTACCTTCCCACAGAGGGAGAACTCTTGTCACATGCAGATCACTACAGCAAGAAAGCTGCCAACAGAAAATGTGAGGTCTTGCACTCCTAAGTGCTTCCAAGGCGCAAAGCTAACTTAAAACTTGGATAAAGCAGCACTTAGAATTTATTCCCCATACCAGGAAACAGCCCAACATGGTCCTCCCAGTCATCCTTTAGAGCACATCAGGGCCATGACTGAGCAGAACACCACTAACAATACGCTGCTACACTGGCTCCCAAGAGGTTGATGCAGCCAGATGTACAGAAGTGCTGTCTTGACAAAGGTTATAAGGGCTGTTGCCTGTTTTGGACCTGAAGAGTAGTAGGTTTAAACCTCCTAAGGTTAATGTAACAACTGTTTGCAACATACCTGTGCAGCACGGTAAACTGTCTGATACAGCCTGTCCAGTTTTATCTTGCACAAATTCTTCCTGTTGAAATTCACACAAGCTATAAAAAGAAAGTTATAGTTTATATATATTTAAAGCTATTTAACCTCAAACACTATGTAGCAAAAGTTTAAACCTTAACAGATTTCTAGTGATGATACAAACTTGAATGAGCAGGCACTAGTACCTGCTTTCATTTTATGAGACTTGTAATATTACAGTAGCTTGACATAACCAGACATACTATGCTCAGCAAATCAGTTGGAAGAGCTTAGGAGAACTGCTGTGTTTCTTTGCTTTATGAAGTAGATAGGAAAGTATTTTACACTCAAAAACCAGCGTTTGTTGCCCTCTACTGGGTAGCTATTGCAAATAGCACGTGTGCCACAAAGCTGAGCATCACAGATGGACAACAGGACCATGACTTGGTTCTGAAAAACAGTTGCAGAGCATGCTGCCGCACTTCATATCACCACTCCTCAGCAGTCAAAACACCAAGGCATGAATGGAGCCACATCATCTCTTGGGAATCCAAAATGATAGAGAAATTCCAAATATACATTTTCCTTTGGACATACTACCCTGTTTCAGCAATCAGTTCAATCAAGCAAGCTCGATTTTTGTTATGCTTTCATTCTTAACCATGAAATTTTGAATCAACAGTAAGCAACTACTTTCTAACAGCCTCTAAGGAATTAGCTAGGCTGTCATGCAGGAGAAAAACGTAACAGATACACTGCAGAACAACATGGTAAAATGAGCACTTAGGCCCATTTATTCCTTTCTTCTTTGCTTCACTCCCCTTATTAAAAACACACCATGATGTCTGAGTAAACGTAGGAAAAAGACTAATCTCAATTATCCTGCATCACAACCGAGATGTAGGCAAGACTTGCTTAAGGTACCACTGAAAATCCAGACCACCGAAGCAGTTGCTAATAAAATATTATAACTGCAGATACACAGGGACAAAATACAGACAGTGAAAAGGAATCAATCTAACATGCAGTTCAGTCATAAGCACTTACAGTTGGGGTTTTTTTTCCCCCAATTTTTCCCATTTCTTACCAGTAAATACTGTGAAAATTTCATGGCAATGTTTCGCAAGAAATGGAAAAAACCTAAAATCTAAAGATAAAAAGTAAATATGTTGTGGTTTTTCAGTATGAAAGTATATTTTATGAAATGCACTATCATCGTGGTTGGGGTTAAGTACCACAGTGACCTTCTGGTGATCCCCAGCTCTAGGCACAAAAGAGTCCTCACTTAAGCAGCACAAACTCTGCAATTGAGGTTTCAGCCACCGAATTTTGTCCACAAAAAAACCCTTTAAAACAGCACGACCCTACTTGCTTCCCACCACACAACAAAGCTTTTGAGGAGCGCTGTGCTGAAAATGCTGGTAAATTAAAATTTCTTATGTGCTTCTATGTGGCTTTATAAGCCAAAATATTTTTCAAATTTCGAAGTCCAGGGCAACCTCAGCAAGATAAATGCAAGATGTCAGATCTAAGTTTATGCAGAGGTCTTTTTATGTTTTCTGATGAAAAGTAGCAGGAAAGTTTGTCTCTTTCTAAAAAGACAATTCAGTAATTACGTTGTGCTTCCTATGGCATTATTTCTAGATAAAAGAATGTTTCTATGAAAACAGTATCTTATGAAGAATTCATTCCTTTTCCAAGAACCATCATGGAAATAATGACTGTGTATGCATAACAATAAATTAAACATTTACATACCAGTCTTAGTAATCCATTTTCAAGCCTTTAGAAGACATTTTCCAGAGTATGAACAAAAATAGTCTAATTAAAAATTAATGCCCACAAAACTAATTCTCACTTTTGAGACTTGGACTTCTCAACAAGAGACATGAAAATCTAGCACAATGTTAGGAATGGCTTGTTTAAAAATCAATGTGTCAGGTTGGATGCATGCTAACTTCCCTATTCATTAAAGCAGAGGATTAAACCAAATCATACTGCTGACAAGTTGTTATTATGAAACAGTTTATTTTTCTTTTAGAATTACCCACTTTTGGAGGTGAACAGGCTATGGTTCAGAGGTAGTAGAGCCTCTGAAAAATATGAAAATAAGTTGTCACAATTTTTCCCAAGCTCTTTCACAGATCTGTAGCTGGGATGCTATTCCTGTAAGACTGCATTGTGCTGGATGTGTGTACAGCACAACCTGACCGAGGTTTGTAAGGGAAAACCATGCACACAGTTCTGTGCGGCTCGCCAGTCAGTATGTCTGCAAGCCACCTGATGTAACCCAAATCCTTCTATCTGCTGCAATATGCTGTGGGTGCTGTACACCAAAACACCCACATTCCTATTTCGTTAATGCCAGCTTTGTGAGAACTTGTGCCATGCCAAATTTGCTATTCCCAGCCTGCCTTCCAGAGTCCCCTTTTCACAGATGCCCACTTGCAGAAAAGCCTTTATTCAGTATGTACAGATGCACTGGTATTCACCTTTTCAGTCATTTTACTTTAAAGCATCATCAATGAAAACAACACTCATACTTTTAGAAAATATTGGGAAAATAAGTGTGTCTTGTGCGTCACATCTATTTCCTAAGCACTGGGACCAAATGGGAGAGAATGAATTCAGAAAGGAAAGAGGAACAACTTGTAGCTATGCCCAAACGATACACAGGATTCAAGTGCCTCAGAACAGCAAAACAGAACACTCCACTCACTGATATAACTGGTAAAAGCCTTATTTTATAGACTGATTTGAAATCAACTCAGCTGTCATTATACCATCATTATGGTATACACAGCTGTCATGGCAAGTAACAGAGAAACCAAAGAGTCTTCTACAATAATTTGACAGGCTACACAAATTGATTGTTGATATCTACCAATTTCTCCCTGAAAAATTGATTTATGTGAAAAAGGGGTCTGAAGGAAATGTCAAGTTCTGCGAAACTTCCAGTCATGCAAACCTCAAACTGAATTTCCCCATATTACAGAATGCCCATCAGAGGGCAAGGAAAAAGGAGAAAAGGGTGTAAATTACATAAAGATTTAGAACTGACACTGCAAGGATAGAAGCATACAAACAAGGTACTTTCAAGCAGCATAGCGCATGAGCATGTAGCGCAGCAGCAACTTGGTGGTAACTGCAGTGCTAAACTCACATGCTAAGAAAACTACGATTGGTTTTTTCCCCCTTGCACATAAAAATAAGCCTTTCTGAAATTCCTGATCTTTCCCTATCCACAATAAACTACCAAACTACTTTGGGGTAGGCTAAATGCTTAGACTATGCTTATGTTGAATGTCTCTACTAACAAGGATATAAGTATCAACAATAACATTAAAGTTTCCTCTTACCTTGTTCTTTCTGAAGCCCTTAGTAATCATGTAAGTTATCTTAGAAATGTAGGAACTGAGGCTGTCAATAAAGAGCCTTAAAATAAGATTTACTGTTTAAAACAAAAAAACCCTTTAAAAATGCAGCCACAAGCTGAAAAACTGCACAAAACCTGCAAAATAATCTAAGCTAGAATATTTACTTCAAAATACATCTCTATTGTTATTTCACCAATGTGTTAGAACACTTCAGCATGAGCTGACATTCTGCTACTTGTAAGCAACAGAGCAGAAAGCAATGCAACTTTAAGGTACGTGAGGCTAGCTTTCTGCTTTTCTTCTGCTATTTGGAGAATTCAGCACAACTTCATAGTTAATTATAGAAACACACAAGTTACCTTTTTATTATATAGAGTGAAACAGCTTTCCATAATCCAACACAGACTTTCTCCTCCTTTAGTTGGGTTTCTAGCACTAAAGGCATAGAGTGGACACACAGGTAGCAAGGAGAGTAGCAGGTTGAGAAAAGCAGAGAACAAAGTAAACATGCCTTAACTTTTTGCTTCACTTTTAAGAAATGGGGAGAAAACATCCTTCCCACCCTCCATCCCCAAGAAAAAACAGAACGTTACTCAGCAAGCAAAAGATTCCTCACATTCCAAAAAACCCTCCTGATTTTCTGATGGGTTTGTGCCACAAATCCCTGCAAGCTCCTGCACTACTTGCAGAGATGTGACCTTAAAGCCAAGCATCACACTTTTAATGAATGGGCTGCAGAGCCAGGCAACCATTTCCCTAGAAAATGCAGTATCTACGAAGAGGAGTAGAGGAAACAACAGACATGTGGGCTCAAAAGAGCCTCATTTATTCCACAGAAAAAGCTTTTGCAAATTAGCTTCCAAGAAATGTTTTTCAAGAACACAGGCACGCTTGTAGGGCAGTGATACGGGCAGAACGGCCAACAACTTATGATCAACTTCATCATTCATATTGTTGCTCTATCCTTAGCATCATGGTTTTTTTATTTCAGTGGGGAGGAGAAGAGGTGCTGAAAGTAAACTAAGGTGACAACTGAGGGGCATATGTACTTATGACAAGTCCAAATCACCACTGCCAAAAAATCCCCCAAACATCTGAAGTTACTGACAATGAAGAGTTCAAACATTCAAGTTCCAAATACCTGAGCTGTATTTGGAACAAGTGACAAGAATTTATGGCCTTTAAACAAGGAAAGGGAGGGTTTTTCACAAAGGAAAATTGACCTGCAATCAACAACACTCATTTCCTCTTCCTAATAACTTCCTATTTGTAGTTACTTCACTAGGTTCCAGGCTTGTCAGGGCTCTGGACTTGAAATTCCTACCTGGATTTGGTGGTGGGTTTTTTAAAATCCCTCTCTGTTCAATAAAATCTGAGTGTTAGCCAGTAGAAGGAGCAAAGTGGCTTCTCAGGGTCAGTTATAATCACATCTCTGAGGCACCAAGGATGATGTGCTCAACTAGCAAATCCATTACTGCTATTATATTTTTCACTCTGCTTGTTAATCAAGCATCCTTCCTTCCCACCTTTGACTTTTCTACTTAAACTGTAATCTCTCTGAAACAGACCACATGGATTACCCTGCTTACCATGATGGAGCCCTGTTACTAAGTTTCCCTAACTAGAACTCGTAATAATAGAAAAACTGTTTATTTTATTCTGAAACATAATGTCGAGTCTGTTATTAATCCAATATACTTGAACCAGAATCAGTGCAGAAGGGAATAGAAAATATTAAATATTGTTTAATTTCATCTCTATACAGATTCTTGACCTGTAAAGGTTTAACTCTCAATACCTTTGTTTCATTATGGCATTTAATGTAAATAACTTCACAGGACTTACTGAAGTTTTCTTGCTGCAGAGCGTGTTAAGTAGCGGTGGGAGGATACAGGAGTAACAGATGCACTGCCCCTTAAAACAGGAAATTCTCTATTACTTTACACTATTTAGTTAACTAGAAATACACAAAGCAAAGAACATGCATGTTTTTTTTCCAGGCAGAATGAACCTAAGACACTCAAATGCTGGAATTTCCCTTACAGAATGGAAATCCACTAATGAGTTTGCTGTAATGCTGTCAGGACAGAACTTCTATTCACCATGGGTTTCTTCGCCTTAAATTTTCATTCAATCCTAATTATATTTAATCTCATTTTCCCCTAAAAACTTTCTGAATACCCATGTTATGACTTTTTGATGTGAAAAGTTGAGAAGAAAAATATATTCTTTACAGCATGAGAAATCCACTACCAAAAAACCCCACTACAAAAAACCCAAACACAGCAACAATACAAAAATATACAAACATAGCAACAAACGTACACAAGCAGGTAATTAACTCTTGAACCTAATACACATGTATGAGACAAATCACTTTGTCTTGTTCTATTGCCTTGTATCAGACTGATATCCTTTGCTGGTGACCAGATGCAATACCATTTCATGAAATCCCATCACAAACAGAGCTGTAGTACCACAAGTTACTTCCAGCCTTTAGGTTAGCACAGGACCACCATCTACTTGGCCTTTCTGACAGCAAGTTACAGCTACATGCAGTATGTTTCACTAACCAGAAAGAACAACATAAGGCATGTTTGAAATTAAGGAGCTGGTATACCAGATCCTAATTCCGCATTTTCAGTGAAGACACCTTAGTTCCTCACATCACTAACTGTTGCTTGTTCCAAGGCCACATCACTAAACTATATACGGCTCAAGTATTAACTACTTTTACTTCAAATCTGTGAGAATAACAACAAAGTAGCATAACTATTAATCCGAAGAGGACACTGAAAACCAGACATCTACTTTAATTATTCTTTCATTAGCCTGAATAGTGAAATTGTCATCACCTGACGCTAGGAAAAATACCTAGCTACCTTTCAAAGATTAAGCTATATATGCTTTTAAAGCTTTCTTATATATTTTCTACTCTGAATTAATTCCTGAAAAAAACTTTATAGAAGATCCACTACATATTTATGGAGAGAGCTTACTGTTCTGCATCTGTATTTGAACCGCGTGGTATCTTTCGCTTGACTGAACTCTTTTTTGACTGTAGATCTTGGTGCTGATGATGTTCCTTGGGGGTGCAATGTGGCTGCAGAAAAGACTTAACTTGTTTATTTTGAAGTTTGGTGTTTTTTCCTGTGTGAACACAGTCGTCTTTGGATGCAGCAGAGCCTCCAAGAGATTGAGACGTATCCTTCTGCAAGAACAGTGAATTGTTCAAGAGCTTCACAGCACTTAGTTATTGCTTCCAGCTAAAGAACCTGCAAGTTTCTCTAAAACTTGTAAATGGCTCAGTTTACCCTAGTCACATTATATCTAGTAGAAATCATCTTCTAATCATATTAATAAGACAACACCTGGCTAGAAAGTGACAGTGAGCATGTTACAGTAGTTGACTCTCCCAAATTCTAATTTACAGTAGGTTATCCAGCCAGTCAAACTAGTAATTTCTAAACAGTTCCACAGTTTCACAGATGACTGTTGTAACGCTTTCAGAAAAACACTGAATTATTGCAGAAGTTATAAATTAGAACTTTCAAAAATGTCACCTTCAAAACAGTAAATGAAGTTTATCAAGAGAATATATAACTAGGTTCTGAACTGAAATGCAAAATTCTAATTACAATCATAGTTGCTTAAGTGCTATAGGATTAATTCTCAAAACACCATACCTCAACAAGTTCTACTCCTGAGGCTCCTTCAGCTGCATTGCTACAACTGATGTATCTTATGGCACTAATTATCCCCTGTACAGCAATGCGCTTGCGTTCTTTGTAGTGCAAGTCTTCAATCTCTTTCTCCATTTCACCAATGGCTTTCAAAACTGATTCAACTGCAAAAAAGAACTTCCTGTGAACAAGTCCTAATGAAATACAATATCAAAGTGTCTGAATGCAAGATTCAAAAGATAATTTGTTGTTAAGTATTAAATTGATTTAAAATTACATTTTTGAAGAAGTTAAATCTTTTGCTTTCATCACAGAAAAAAACAATCAGCAAACCTTTTTAGCTCATAAGCATTTTTAGTATGCATTGTTAGATGTTAATATCTGTTTCAGGTGAAATTTTTAATTCACTGTATGCAGTGAATACACAGCTAATGGTGCTATGAGGCTTTCTGTAAGATGAGGATTCAGCCTATGATACATTTAGTCACAAAAGAGAGTTTTTCTTAAGTGATAAATTTGTGTAAACACTAATAGTAACTTGCTTTCTAATGATACACACATGAACTGAAAAAGGCTACAAATCTTAAAGATATTTAACTACATGATACCTTTATTGTTTTTACAGTATTTCAAAAAGTTATTTGGAGGTCGTGGGAAAGGATAATAGCCACCAATGACAGTTTTCTTCATTTGCTCAGCTTCATTTTGTGTTTTAGTCCACTGAATGAAGTTTTTCACTTTGGTATCCTTGGTGTATGGCTGACCCTTGTGACACCCTTTTAAGACAAATACCAAAGCAGGTTACTGTCATGCATTCTCATTTTGAAAGTATTCTAAAAAGCCGGTGGAAAAAATGAATTAAAAGAAACTGGAATAGAAAATAAAAAGACATCGTTCCACTAGTCAGCTATGTTTTATGAAATGAGCATATTGAATTCCTTGACTAACACATGCATTTGAAACTGAAAGTTAGACAAATGTGAGGTAAGAGAAAGCACTAAGACAGCTAGCAGAAATGCTACTAGAATACTTTCTCACAGGAGATATGAAACAATAAAATAATCAGAAATTGTTTTAGTAGCAGGAAAGAGCATATAAATCAACTTCATAGGATTCAGCAAAGTTTGTCACTGACAGGTAATGGGCAAGGTATGTATTCATTGTTGGCTGATTTAAAACCAATATATGGAGTAAATATCAGTTTTCTCAAGTAAATTGTAATCTGACCAGGTTTATGTCTAACCTTTGAACTGAAACTCCCGTGTGTGCCGTGCTGACTGGTAGTATCTAGTGTATAGTATCACAGGACCATAACGAGTACTGTAACCGCAGGTGGGAGTATTCAAACAAGGCTATCTAGAAGGCATGTTCCCTTAGCACAGCCCAGCACCACATCCCTTCCCAACCACACAAGGCCCTGCACGCTGAGAAAGATGAAACATAATCACTCTCCAAATATTGGGTGAAAAAGATTAACTAAAATGAATTTAGGACATCTATACCTTTTTTTTGTAATCCGTAAAAATGGCAAGTGATTTTTAAAGTTTGATGAAGTGATAATCTCATTGCAACTATCAAAGGATTCTGAAAGAATGAGTAAACACATGACAACCTAATAATACTTCAGTACTTTTCATAAGATGAACCCATCAATGCCTCAGAAGAGTGCAATTTGCCTTTTTCTTTTTGCAACAGTATTTCATAATTAACTCCAAGTCAACTCTGACAGGGAAACCAATGCTATGCACTGATTTTTTTTGTTGTAAAACAAAAATACCCTTTCCAAAGAAATAAGATGAGAACTAAATAAAACCAAACTATTTTTAAGTTACCTGTAATGAATATTTGACTTTCATTTGAAGTTGTAAGGTAAATTTTGCTGGAAAGATTCTCACTGAGGTCCCGTACCACTCTCATCTGTGTACACACCAAATAGGTCACTGGGGAAAAAACCCACAAAACTTAATGTTTTATAATAATATTTCGCTGATTTTAGAACGTCAAGACTGACACACACTGGATTAGTTTTATTAAGTGCTCTAAACAAGACGTTTTAGTTCTTAACCCTATAAATGTTTCAGCATGTATTAAGCCTTCATTATAAACTATGATATAGAGATTAGATTAAATTATCAATCTATTAACTAAAGGACTAAAACATGAGATACTTCATCAGGTAGGATGTCAATGAAACAAGCAGTACAAATATGAGGATTAGATGGCTATGTTTCTTAAAAATAAATGCATTAATCACAGAAAGCACAAGAAATCATGACATGCCACTGCACTAAACAGAATACAAACTGACTCTTTTGTTAACGCTCCTGTTAAAACTGGAATGCCATTCCTTCCCCTTTCCCCAGAAGTCTCAAGATGAATACAGCCATGACCTTAAAAGGGTTGTGCAGCTGGTCCTGCACCATATGATATTAAAAAAAACGCACATGACACCAACCGGTGTTCATGGAAGGATGAGTGTTTGGAAGAGAAAGCAAAAAGAAATATTTAAAGCTCTTTTAAAAGCTTTAATTAAGGATTCCCCAGTTTGAAATTTATCATTCTTGGCTCACATGCAATAACTAACACAGCTGGGTGATGACTGCACTTGGCCAAAAGGTATTTATTCAAAGAAATCAAGCTTTTCCACTTTTATCTTTTCCTTCCTCCAATCCTCTTATATTACCCTGTCTATAAAAAAAATAATACTTATTTACAAAGTAAAAGGACAAAAGGAATAATAGATATTGCCCCAGGTGCTTCAGTTAAGTTTCTGCTTGAAATTAGTGAGATGAGATGAGCCCCAGGCCCAGCTGCCCATCTATTTGTTTAGACAACCTGGCAGACTGCAATATGATAAAGGTGTCAAATTCTTCAACTATTTTTTAATTTTTAAATTTTAATTTCTGCTCAGCTATTACTTGCTTAAGGAGGTAATCCATGGTGATTAATTATGCAATAGGAATTATACTCTGAATTTGAAATTGGCAAGCAACTACAAAACCACTGTAAATAATTATTAGCAAGTATTATAAAGATGAATACTTGGGTGAATGCGTTCAAACACATCTGGCTGAGAAGTTGCAAATAATTCCAGTACGAATGGTTGGTCTGAGGTCCCGTCAATGGCATGTGCCCAGCGATAGAGCCAAAAGTCTTCACCATGTTCTATAAAAACAAATATAAAGAAAAAGGTATAAGCATTCATTCAGAAAGTTAACTATTGATTGATCAATTCTGAAAATTTATAGAAAAATACCTCTTTTTCTTGCTCGTTCAGCTCTTCCTACAAATGTCACAAGACCAATAACATCACAGGAATGATTATTTGGTAAATCATCCAGTTCTGACCTAAAACCAAAACATAAAAAATGTGGGCATTTGTTAAGACAGAAACATAACTTTTTTTACTCAGAATTCTTTTTTAAAAAAGGCATTTCTAATTAACATTCAATGTAACATAGTGAAATTTAAGTTTCAGCTTGACAACCTGCAAAACTCTGTTTTACCTTGTGATAAAGCGATATTTGACTTCAGGTAATCCCCACTCTGGTTTGACCATTTCTTCTGGAATAATACTTATTTTAGTAGGTGGGTCTCGATCATTAAGGCTGATTTCTGTGAAAAGGAAAAACAAAGTCAGTAACATGTAAGGCATGAATAAAAAAAACCCAACAAAACCAAACACACCACCCTAAAAAAACATCAAAACAACCCCACAGAAAAACCAGGGTAGTTTCTTAAATGAAGTATTCCAACTGTGTCTCGCTGCTTGTGAAATTATTAATCAATTCCTCTGACTTTATGTTTCCATAAAGTAATGAATTCAGGGACAGCACTCAACAATGCCATTTTATAATCTGAGCAACATTAAAACTTTCCAACTCCCTATATGAGTCAATTATTCTGATCCAGCCAGATACTTTAAAAAAGAAAACCCAGCAACAGAGATTAATACTGCAGTACACACAAGAATTGAACAACCTTTTATGCTGGTTTCATTTTCAAATATCCAAGATCTAAAACTGACTTGTAGACAGCTAACTAAAACAACTAGCAGATGAGAAATTCCACATCCAATACCAGTTTAAGTATTTATTAATATGATAGAAATATGCCATAAAGGTAAAAGTCTCCTCATTCTATTCTTCAGTACCTGAAAAATTTAATTTAGGCAGCAGACTGTTTAGATGCTGAATAACAAACACCATGGAGCTCTGGGGAAGCAAGGGGTTCTGCAAACAGATAAATAGTACAGGAGGAATAGCTTCAGCATCTAGAATACACAAGGTGGTACTCTACTCAAGGCAAACCTTGCTGGTATGAAAAAGAGATTCTAAAGAAGTTTCTACAGGATGCTTGGGTTTTGGTAAGGGATTGTTCAAATGATGCACCCAGAAGAGTATTAAATTGGTATAGATAATGTACATAATTGTTTACATCATTATATCCAGCCCCTCACCCTAGCAGTGCAACACCAGGAAGATGGCATATTTGAAATCAGACCCTCTACTTCAGAATTTTCTTTGGGCTGCTGCTTTCTAGAAAAGCGTTTGGAGGACAATTGTAGTTTTACATATGGTGTTTTAGGACAGTATCTCAAAGAAAATTCCTGAAAACAAAACCCTCCCATGCATCAAAACCACTTATCAATCATTTTGTCATTGTGAAATTAGATCAAAGTCATATACTCAAGTCAGGACTGTACCCTGGGATGATTCAGCAGTTAAATCAGGCTGGATTATTTGAAACAGCAGTTTTCATTAGTGCCATATAAATTCAGTGATTTGTGAAAGGCACAGATTGCCTAGCAGTGGAATTCAAGGTGTTGAAATGAACGTTTTTAGGTCCTGAACCAACACCTCTGACATAGAATGTTGCAGCTGCAAACAGCCCAGCACCACAGAACTTGCTTCACAAAAATCTAGGAATATGCCAGAAGTATACAGTCTTGCAAGAGCTCTTGATTTGGAAAGTCTTTTCCCTCCTGGCCTTCAACTACAACTGGTCACCTGTAAATGTTGCAAAATGTAACCAAACACTGGAAAGTTGGGATTTGATGGAATTACAAATTGGAAATAGATGATGAAAAATGTAATTGTTGTTTAATCAATTCAGTGCAAATGATTGCTTTAACTACCCAGCTGTAGAGCTTTTGGACACACTGTGGACACATGTTGTACATGCTTAAAACATCCTGAAAGACTGCCTCACATTGGGCAGATACATAGATATTTATATCACCAGAGTAATTAGTGAAGCATTGTATTTCACTTCATCTATATAAAAAAACCAAACCCATGCACCAGGAGTTGCATAAAATCCATTTTATAACTGCTCTAGAATTTTTTCTGAATGTTCTATTTAGACTCTCTTCTAACAGGGTATCTGGGCATGAGGTTCACCAACGGTATGATGTGCTTCCTAAGTTCACGGTCAAACAAAACTCTGAGCTTTGTGCTGAGAAAGAGCAAGATACTGTACATACAGTGATAGGGACCAAAGATTGGTAATTTCTACACTTTATCCATGGCCTGAAAATACACCACGACACTTTACTACAGGCTGACTTTTAATTCTTCCATTTCACATCTATTACCATTGGCCTAATTTTCCATTTTGATCTCTTCTTTACCATTTGTACCCCAATAATGCTGGCACAAATCAGCAGTGTCATGCAAATGAAGCCATTAAAATCAAGTGTTAATTGCCCACAGAGAGCCACCTCAGTTGGCCTATTTTATTCATCCTCTTCCTGTAGAAAGGTTTTTGTGGCAATTACAATTGTTTTCAGGGCTGGCTTATAATCATCATCTGCTTCCCTCACAAACTTTCATTTCCCTCCTGCCAACTTATCACAAAAACTTCAGACAATTAAGACCTGGTTTTAAGGCAAAGATACATTAGGCAGAGAATACACTGCTTCTAGCAGTGAAAATATTGTTTATTTTTGTGCACTGTAGCAACTGCATTAAGAAACTGTCATCATTAGTAAATTACACATAGATCATCCTTAACTAACACACATACTTGCTTGTTTCAATTAAGTTACTTGAATTTTCTGAATGCTGGCTGTTGTTTTGTTTCAAGGATAGAAGCACAAGAGGGGAAAGAAATGATCAAAGGGAGGGGGGAAAGAGCTGACCAAATCCAGTTCAAAAAGACTGTTATTACTGTACTGAAGCATTTGTATTTCTGTGGCACAGTTCCTTTGAGTATCTGTCACACTATGCAACTCCTAGTAAGAAAATACTTTCTCATAGCCAAGGAATATTCTTCATACAGGCACTCGCACAGTGCTGCTGGTTCAGCACACACAGCAGTGCAACTTTTTATTCAGTGGAGCTTTGCAGATACTCTGGGCCTTGACCATATAGACTAAAATCAGATCAGGTGACAAAGTGCTTCAGTGACCTGCAAGGTGCAAACAGTGAACAAACCATACCTGTATCAGGAAGCAGAATCAGATTTAAATTCAGTACTAGGGGCCTTTGGGGTCTTTCTTTATGAACCCAATTGTTGAAATCAGGACATAGATGATTTTTTTTTATATATATATATATAAAGGTTTTAACTTACAGTGGCAAGAAATTTTGCACGCATGATCCAAATATAAACAGGGAACAATAAGAACTTAGATGCCAAGACCCCTTTCAGAGCTAATATTTAAGGACATACACCTTATCAGTTAATCTCAGCTATGGACCACTTCCTATTTTCTTTCTATGAAGAGCTACCCTTTTACAGTTCTATTTCACTGAATCAAAACACGTGTCTGCGATACTTAACCAATTGTAGCAAATCTCTTCATCTGTGAATCCCCTGGGGTTGGCTGTGTTTTAAATGGGTAACTGGTTTTGATAGCATACTGTTCAAGAAGTACCACCGTGCCAACTTTCATACTGTTATACCACTCAGGACATAATGAATTCCACAAAACCATTGACATCATGCCTGAACCATCAGCAACTTCAAAGTAAGCCTAAAGGGGAAATAAAAAGGAAAAAAAGAAAAAAGACAAAATACATTCATCTTTTATTTATCATCATTCGGTTATGTGTTTATTTTGGATAACCTATCAGCTACTAGACTCATGAACAGTTTCTCTGATGATTACAAGTGGATACAGAGTATGTTCCAAAACATCTCCCACAGCTACCCCAGCCCAAACTGTTATCTCGCCACTGCTCAGAAATGGTAGGTGATGCCAGTTCCACTCTTTGGAGGAGGTGAGGGAAATACCACACACAAGAAGCAATACTAAAGGACTGTATTAGGAGAGAATGCTGTATTAAGAATAACATTTCCTAATATCCATGAAGGGAAAAATATTTTGGAAGTCAAGATACTACAGGACTATTTGCTAGGCGTTCTTTATCAAAACATGATACAAGTCTAATTTTCAAGTAAAAAAATGCAGAAAAGTATCTGCATTGTGAAACAGTGTCTTTTCACTGAAGTTTCCACACTTTGAATCTGTAACTGAGCAGACCACTGAGCAGTGAAAAAGATTTTTTAACAGTCTTGCAATGGTCTTAAAAGGTAGCAATCTAGCGCAAAAAAAAACCCCCAAAAAATCTCAGCTCTATCAAAATGCTTCATTTTATCCATTCACCTGTCAGCCTCAATCATCTGCTTTTGTTCACTGTACCATCCACTCTCTTTAGTACATCACCATTCTTGAACATATCTAACACCTTCTGTGTTTTTTCCCGCCTTGCTTCCGCCTTCCCCCCCTGCAGAGATTATACAAACCAACACTTGCTAGCTCATTCTAATGATCCTAACTAGTCATGAGCCACGCATGCTTGAAATTAGACCATATCACAGAATCCTTTGTTAACCCATTGGATTTTATCTATTAACAACACTTTAACACACACCATTATCTGAAGAAGGAATACATAAAGCAAAAGGCATGTAAAAATCTGTTTCCTAACTTCTTGAGCTAAATCAATTCTGGATATTGATTCTACCACTAATGCCAAGAAAGATGACTGATGACTTGCCACAAAATTTAGGAGTACCACCTAGACTGTCTACTGAGAAGCATTTCCAATAAAGAAACCAAGATTTATCTCCATGTGCAAAGGGAATGGAAGTTTGGAATAAGAGACCACCAGAGCGCTAGGTTAAGACATTTCATACCTCACTCCCCATGAAGAACTCACATGAGTTATCTGAGCTCTTTTGCCCTCCTATATGGGGTCTGGCTGGGATGGAGTTTATTTTCTATGTACCAGCCTGCATGGTGCCACACTTTAGATCTGTGTCCAAAATAGTGTTGATACACTGATGTTTTAGCAGTTGCTGAACAGAGCTTGTAGAGTGTCAAGATTTGTCTCTGGTGCACACTCTGCCACCACAGCGAGTAAGCTAGAGATGGGATGCAGCCAAGACAGCTGACCTGAACTCACTCCGGAGATATTCCATGGCATGTAACATCAGTCTCAGATATAAAATAGGCTGTAAGTCTTCCCCAAGCAGCCTCTGTTCTGAGACCGGCTAGGCATTGGTCTGCTGGTGAGAGGTGGTGAGCAATTACCTTTGCATTACCTTACTGAACTGTCTTTATTTCATCCCATGGGTTTCTCCTTGCTTTTGCTCTTTACCCCTGGAGGGAGCAGTGGGGAGCAAACGACCCCCTGCTAAGCACTTAGCTGCTGGCTGGGACCAACCCACCTGTCTATTTCCAAGAAACTATACACAAAAATATCACGAGTAAAACATACTGGAAAAATCATTAAGAATTTTGAAGTAAAACAAGCCATCTGAAAGTCTCCAGATGACAGAATTAATTTTTTTTTTTTTTTCACAAGACGAACTCCAACTTCCAAAGCATAAAGACTAGCAACATTTAAACTGCTAAGCTCCTAACAAAAATAAAAATATTTTTTTCTTCACAAAAAGCTGAACTGTTTAACTGAAACACATCCACAAAAGTTTGTGCATATGATCACTAAATTTACCATTTCCTACTCTCAAGGGCTCAGCATTTTTGTAAAGGTAGCATTTTTAATATAAAATACCTACAACATAAATCTTAAATTTATGTGCTTACTAAATGGGAATAAAGATTTCCAAACATCCTACAGCCATCTGTTAGCGTGTTAACCTATGTATTTATCCCTCTTTACCTGGTAAGGCATATCCATTTTTTTCTCTGGTTTCCCGTAGTACCTTAGTCTAGATTTATGCAGGATTCTCACAAGAAGTGGATGGAAGTGAACTCTGCCTCTCCAGGTCATTTCCAGCTGACCAAGAGAAGTCAGCTTGGAGACTAAGGTTAAAGAAAAGGGAAGAAAAAAAAGCGATCATGATTGAAAATATAAGTTTTCAGTAGTAAATTGCACAGACCAGGATGCCACAGGTGTTTTCCTAATGTTTCTGATATTTAAAATGGCTCACTTTCTGATACTGTTCACCATGAAAACCTGTTCTGAGCTATCTGTACAAAGTACAGTTTTGGGGTTTTTTAATTTCAGAGTGATGACATTTGACATGACACAGAAGTGCTGAAAGATGAGAAGAGGTACTATGAAAGACAGAGCTCTGTTGGCCTACGTGGGCATCATGCTTGTGCCTAGGTCCCACTTATACCTCCCTCCCCAGCAGGCTTTGTGGAGTGCCCTGAGCACCTCAACACCGACTGCATTTTGGGTGGCAGTTTCCAGGCACGAGCACCCAGTCCCACAGACTAACAAAGAGGCTATTACTGGAATGGATGTTTGACACCTCGGAAGACTGGGTACAAGCACCACAGGTACGTATTTCCAGTCAGCGCCTTGGCACGTTTAAAAAACCCCCTCAGAGAATGGCAAACACCTAAACATACACACTGGCCACTCATGTTGGTGCCCAATGCAAGCTGGGGGTCACGTCTGGCCAGGGCGCTTGGCCCAGCTGCACAAGGAGTGGCACCTCTGGACAGCTTCCGCAGTGCCGGCCTCCAGAGAGCGGCCTCTGGGCCGCTCTACACCTCCATCCCCTTCCTCCACAGCCGCCTCCTCGCCGCTTACCGTCGACGTCCACCTGCGCCCGGGCCTTGTCTGCCACCCACGTGTCTCCGTAGGGATCCTCGTTGTTCCACAGCGGCAGGTAGTGCTTCTTGCCGCGGAGGGGCCGCGGGCGGCAGCGGGGAAGGGGGGCGGCGGGCCCGGCGGCGCCCCGCACCAGCTCCAGCCCCTCCAGGCGGAGGAACCCGTAGTTGAGGCGCTTCTCGTCGTACAGGTAGGAGCAGCGCGTGATGCGCAGGCTCGTGCCGGCCCGCAGGAGCGCGCGCTGCACCAGGCCGTTGAGGTGCGGCGCCAAGTAGCAGCGCTCCTGGGACGCGCCGTCGGCCAGGGTCACGTCGTACCAATACTGAAGGGCTGCCGGCGGCTGCGCCTCGGCCAGGTAACGCTCCACCACCATCACCACGACGAGGGGCGGCTCCGCAGGGGCCACGCTCAGCTGGAAGGAGGCCCGTACCACCTCGACGAGCCCCCGGAGCCAGGAGGCCTCGCCGCCCGCCGCCGGCCCCGCCGCCCCCCGACTCTCCTCGGGGGCACGGGCGCCGCCGCGTCCTGGGGTAGGGTCCTGCATGACGGCTTCCTCGCGGCCCCTCCCCCGGCGCCGCCGAGGGCGAGAGCCGGGGCCCCGCGGCCGCTGCTGAGGAGGGGGAGGGAGGGCGGCGGGAGGCGGCGGGCTCGGCCTTCGGCTGTCAAGGCTGAGCGGAGGTGGGGCCGCGGCTGGTGCGCGCGCGCGCCTCGCTGCCTATTCAAAAGTCCCAACGGTCGCGGAGGGGCGGGGCCGGCGCGAGGCGGGACCGCGACAGGAAAGCGGCAGCGGGTCAGCCGGGCCGCGGAGGAGGCAGTGAGGCAGGCAGGGGTCCGGCGGGAGGAGGAGGAGGAGGAGCCACCGCCGGCGGCAAGAAGCAGCCGGTTAGCGGCGGAGAGAAGAGGCTTCCGCAGCTCCCGGTGGCGTTTGCCCCCGTCTCCCGCGGCTGGGTACGCCGGCGCTCCTTCCTCCGTGCCGCCGGTACGTCTGTTCCGGTGCTGACCCGCTGCCCGCCTTCGTCTGCTCCCAGCTCCTCATCAGCACTGCATGGGGGCCGGGCGCGCCTGCCCCTGACTGACAAATACAGCCTGCGCCTCGTTAGGGACCTCCTGCTGCACCTGCTCCTCATTCCCTTTCAGTGGATGCACTAGGCTCGTTATCGCTCCCGGCTCGGGATGAACGTGTTCCTAGTTGTAATGCAGACGTCTCCTCCTCCTAAAATCGTATTTATCTTCTTTCACCGTTGTGGCGTGTGGGCAATTGTACTCATCCTACTCTTGAAAATGTTGCCTGGGTCTTTCTCCTGTGCTGTTTCCTACAGCAGTGGCTGAGTTTCATCTGTTGGCAGAGATTCTGACTAGTGTCCCTTACAGTGTGTGTGGCCTTTTAAATTTCTCTTACTGATTCTCACCCCGCTGCTATGATCACATCAATAAAACTTATGGGGATTAAGAACTTTGCATTTAACACTTTATTAGCACTTGCTAATACGTGCATTTTTTTTCTATCAGGAAATGCTAAGCTATAAAGCATCAGGACAGAGCGGTAAAGGAGCAGGGAGAAGCAGTGTTTATAGTGTCACTGGTCCAAACAGCCTTTGGACGTCCAGAAGACCAAAGTGGGGCTGCAGCTTAGGCAGAGCTGCTTCATGCGCTGGGCCAGCAGCAGTTCTCCGAGCTCACAGCTTGAGAATGACTCTTTTTTGTCTACTGCCTCTGCCACTGTGGAGAGTGTGCCTTAGGGAAACTGGAAAACCTGTTGCTTGAGCAATTTAAAACACTGAAAAATCAGACAAGGGGGTATCAAAATAGTCTCTTCTGGCTTTTAGACTGCCCCAGGAATTGTATGAATTTAGGGATTATATGTAACTGCACACAGAGAGAAAATTCAAAACAAGTCAGTCAATCCTGATGTTTATGATGAAACCAAGGTATTGGGTAAAACTTCAGTGTAGTGTCTTTTTCCCCTGATAAACACACAATTTGTTGTGTGGACATATAAAATGGAATTTGTGATTTTAAAAAAGGTGAACATGACCTAATCGCCTCTTTTACTGAGGTTGCACAGGATGTGGTTTCAGATCACGTATGGACCTTACTTGCAGAGCTGTGGTGTAGGTTTTTTTCAGCTATAAAATGAATCTGAAGGTATAATGAGGAAATCTATGGATTTTTCCCAGCTTCTCTCCACTTTTCTCTGTGCTGGTGATGAGACTTGCAGAAGAAAGGTATTTTATTTATAGCTGAGATAATTGTTAGATATACATCTGTTATCAGGATTTTTTAATTATTGCAAGTCACTGTGGTTTCAGTCGTGAAAACTATGAAGCTGTAGCTTTTGTGGGGTGATAGTGGGCCAATATGGACTGATAGTCGAGTTAATACTTTATCAGGATAAATTTGTATGCATTTCAGTTTCAGGTACAAGATAGTTTCCTCTGTTAGGAACTTGTTCCTGTTACCTTCTTTCTCACCAGCAGAGGTCCAGCTAACATACCGATTTTAAAGCTGGAACAGGGTAACTAAATGTCTTTTGCTGGCAGTGTGTCAAAGCATGTTTTAATGACTGGTTACATCTCTAAGTTCCTCTAGATGTGATTTCCCTGCCACACCCAACCAGTGGAACAGCTGCGATTGAATTGGAAACTTGGAGACTCAGTAAGGAATGGCGATGAGCTATCAGCAGATGGCTGTATCAGACCCACGGAAACGGGGAGCTCAGTGTCTTGCATTGAGCCTGTTCCACCGGGGCATGTAAGAAGCTCACTGAAGACAATATGACGTTTTACATACATAGAACTAAGCATGCTGAACCATACCAGTGTCAACCTCTAGTCAATCAGTAGTCTCAAATTCTCAGACATAATTAGCAGCCAAGTATCTCAGTTTTCATGTAGAATGCACCTTAAGAAAAACAGCAGTTAGCCCTCTATAGCAGTGCCAGGGGGGAATGGGCTATGCTGAATAGGAGGATGTTATTACATGCTGTCAAAAGTAACATCTCTGTTGGAGAAATGAAAGCCACAAAAGAATAAAAGGTGATGCTGGAGATTAAAAACTGAATTAGCTATTGTGCAAGATCATGAAGCTTACTGTGAAACACAGTTGTTCACCAAAAAATGTTTTGAGGACAAAAATGGAAAGCCTTTCTAAGACATTTCACCATTATCTCCTAGGTGCTTTTGTTAAATTAACCTAGAAAATAACAGGAAGTGATTAAATAATGCTAAAATAACATTTGAGGTGATTACCCAGCAGACATCCTCTTGCGCTTTAATCAGCTCTATGTACTTTGAAGAGCAGTTCAAGAAAGTGGTGGGCTATCAGCAGGAAGATCTCTTACACTTTTGTTATGTGGAATCTTGATTTATTGCACAGGTTTTAGAATCTATAATATAGATTCTTTTATATAGATTGCAGGTTTGCTCATGTTTCATTTAACTTAAATATGGCTGTCTCAACACAGAACTGAACTTGGAAGGTAGCTTTTATGACGGTCTTTGGAGAAAACAATTTCATCCCAGAGCAATTTGGTACCACAAAACAAAGTACTTCTAAATGTAAAACAAAGCTAAAATTAAAATGCCATTTCAGTTGAGCTCCAGTAGCAATAGATGGTACAAAGGTATTTACAGTTTGCTTGATACGTTCTGTAACTTGCAGTGTGTGTGTGTGTGTGTGGCTGCATCTTGCTGCCTAGCTCTACCATTTGGCAAATAGTTGTAAATTAAAGAAGGTATTTTAGTTTTTCCTGTTATGAAACAAAACCCCAGTAAAACATGGATTAGCTTGGTCCTGGCTACTGCCTCAAGAAAGAGCAAGTCAAGGACTGGTCTTACCTGCTGACATCAGAAAGTTGTTTCAGAGTCCAGTATGCATCTCTTGCTTGTACGTCAGGAGCTGTATCAGGTGAATTGGTATATGCATCTCTAAGTAGGTTCAGTTTCTAGCAATCTGTTTTCAAGTTTTTTTCGTGTTTTCAATCTATTTTAATTGAACAACTCAGGATAGGAAGCTGGAAAGGATCATGAGCAAGGATGATTGGAGAAGGAGTTGTCATAAATAAGTTGAATTTTACTTAGCAGTCACACTAGTGCCATAGTTGGGTCCAGCTTAGCTTGCTTTTTGTTTAGTCCATATTTGCCACAGAATATTCCTATATTTAAGGGTAGGATGAGATGACTACTCATGATGGCTGGCACACCACTGATTAAATGGGTGTACTCTCTACCTGCATGTCAGTCATGCCAACGAGCAAGGGCTGGGGGAGGAGATCTTAGTTACTAGCCCATGCAACACTTCTTCTGACATTCCTTCTAGCACTTGCTGTAGGAATCAAGCTTAGTGTATGTATTGGATAAAAATACAGAAGTTCAGTACTACTTTAGACAGTCTAGATCAATGCCCAAACCTAGTAATTGGAGGTTAGATTTAGAATTGCCTTTATTTGCTCTAATCTTTGGGCACTTTGTCCAGTTTTACTTTGCCTGCAGACTTCTATCAGGGGTCGTGTTCAGATTTCAGCCACTGCTGATTCCTTCACACCACCTTTACTGCTCTTTTTTGGTTGGGCTGACCCAGAACTGCAGCTGCCGGCAAACTTCCTTCTGTGACCCAGCCATTCAGGCTGGAGCATCGTGCCTACTAGGAGCCTGGGGGAGAGGCTTTTGTAAGAGTTTATATTGAGCACATGTGAGCATTCCTTTTTAATCCACCCAGAAATGGAGAATTCTTAGTGAAGAAGGTAAATGAGCTTCTTTTCAAAGGAATGGTAAAAGGCACAAGGACCAGTTTGCTGACTGTTTCCTCAAGTCCTGGTTCCTGAAACATTTTGTAGAAAAGCCCCCCAAAGTTTGCTTATTTCTGTTTTGTTGTGATAGGAGAAGTCTGTTTCTGGCTGTTTGTAAAACTGGATGAGACAAATACTGTCCCTAGGATTCTTCCTGGAAACTGTAGAATCACCTTGGCTAAAAACTGGGAGGGGGGGAAACCCAACAAACTGGTAATAGCTGATACAGAAGGTAGAAACTGTAGCCTGCTTTGAAAAAATCTGCTATTAGAAGCAAGGGGAAATAAAGTCTGTTAAGGAAAATCAGCACCGCTCACTGTACGTGTTACCAACCTGTGGCAAAGTAGCACATCTACAGTGAGAAAACAAGAAAGGATCACCTCAAAAGAGTAAACATCATCTCCTCACCTGCAATTCTTTTCACATATACGGGGCTGGGTACAAGATTTTTTCATGCTGGTTCTAAAAAAAAAAAAACTTCTTATATCTTAGTAGGTTTTTTCCACACCATTAATGACATCTTCCAGTCCACTAATAATGCCTGTAAAATCACTGCACTTTTTTTTTTATAGCAGAGACATCTGAGCTGAACTGAATCACTGGTGAAGCAGGAAACCAGAATTCTTGTTCTTCTCTACTTAGAACAATCATTCCTGATTTTAAGGGAGGTAAGCAAATAAAAAGGAGGTAACATCTCCTTTCCAACAAAGAATCATACTGGATCTGAAGTCTGGTAATTTCTTCTTCGTGCTGGAGAGTGAGATTCATTTGAAGTAACTGGTGTCAAATAATCCAACTCTACTACTAAAGCTCAGAAACAACTTTTGGTGGAAAAACCAGTAGTGACTGGCGAAACTAAGCTAGCTACCCAATCAAGTGACTATGGTATCTTTAAACTTGTAATACAGATCCTACTCTGTACTTCAAGTGCTGGCAACATGCTCTGTGTCATGGTCAAAAGAAATAAAACACTGATGAAAGATACTCTTTTAAAAAAAAAAGAAATCTTGCCTCATGCCCAAATCCCAACAGTGGCATAAATGGCGACTTTCTTAATTCATAAATGGTACAGATGCAATGTGCTGTCACACCTCCACTTATGGATAGCAATAAATTTTATATGCAGCAACAAAGACGGCATGAGCATACCTGAGAAAAAGTGCACTGGGCTAACATGGCATTCCAGCCGATACACATCCATAAAAGCCAGTTCTTATGGCATCAGTGACTGCAAGCTGTCATCTCACTCTGGTTCCACTGCCCTCCTCCCACTGAGTATTAGTGTAAAGAGAACGGCGACAGCACAGAAACTCACTTGTGAAGCTCATTAGTGGTGTACACAGCACAGCACCAGCTGTCACCCTTAGTAGCACTCTGCCTAGGCTGAATTCTCACACTGTCACCTCAACATCTTTATCCACTGCAAGGAAATATATTAATTTTGTCTCAACAGGCAGCTATAGATGTTTCCCTAGGGGTACTGACTGGGTTTGGAAAACAATAGCAAAGCCGTCTATGATTTTTACAATAGCTTACACCAATATAACAGAACTTTACAAGCACAATACTAGTTTTGATATTCAGAGTATTATTTATTACTGCATCAGTTGTACAATGCCAACATTAGGGAACGATAATGTACAGTACATAGCTTGCATTGTTCCCACGTTTTGAAGTCATGTGTCAAGGTTCAGGCTGCAGAACAGAGTTCACCATTCCTAAATGAAAGCAGGCACATACGATACTACCTTGCTGCCGTATGAGCGCTATTTTGTTTGGCAAATATGTAACATTAGGAGCAGCACCTGCCACTAGGATACTGCATGTACCAGAGGATTTCTGACATGGACCCCTAATGTTTTGCCCTTCTGCCCCAATAGCATCTGTTCACATAAAAGTGACATCACTAGAAAAACACAGTGTTAAGCAGTTGACTCCTTGGTTTTAAAAGTTAGTTAAAGAGTACAGGTAGAGAAACATTTCACAAAATGAAACTACAAATCTGATACACAATTTGCATAGTTAAATTTATGTCAGGATCAACTTGGGTTTCTGGATTTTTTTTTTTCCCCCTTTCCAGCCTTTGAACTCTGAGCTGGATGGTTATTTCAAACACAATTTCATTCACTGTTCTGACCACCCGGTCACTCCACATGCCTTTCCATTTCTTTGGTTACTTTCTTTTCCTTAACACCTCTTAACCTACTTTTTATTCCTCCTACAGAAGTACACAGTTCCAGACATCCACTCCCTCCCTCCTTTGGCTAGTCCTATTTATTTTCTTCAGCTTTTTCCTCCTCTTCAGTCACTTCATCTCTTCTGTTACTCTTCTCAACATCTCTGGGCTCTTTCTCATCTTCAATCATTTTTATTTTCTCTTCATAAAGAGAAAATGCTAATGTCTTCTTGTTGCATCCAGTTGCTATTGCTATTTCTAGTACCACTTCTAAATCCTTTAAAAGAATTCACCTCTAAGGGCCTCGTTCTTTCCATATTTAGACATGGATGTAACCCAAATAATTCCAATGGTTTTACATGCAAGATGGCAGATGAAAACCCAACCCACTACACCTTGAATCATAGCTGGAAAGAAAAAAGAGCTAATAGATGGAAACAGAGTGAAAAATTAAAATCTCATTGTCACAGTGCACATTCCCTCTCCTGAACTTTCTTTTCCTGCCCCCAGCTCTTGGCATGGAGCTAAACATCTTTACAGTCTGTCAACTTACTGCCACACTTAGCTAATACAACACTGCTAAACAATTTTGATCACATTTGCTATTTTAACCTGTTGATAAGGGTTGTTCTAAATTCCCACTGTTCTCTGCTAAATTCTATTTAACTTGTACCTAGCATCAGGAAAAACGTGCCTCCTACCTGTGAACACCAAAATGGGAGAGGGAAGAAATTCACATGCGTCCCATGTAACGCAGAGGCCGCTGAGATAAGCACACTTTAAAAATAGTATAGGGAAGCCTGGATTACTGATTGCTTGTAGCACGAGCAGATGTGCCAGCAAGTTTTGCACACCTACAGGGTACAAAATGAAAGTTGTTCTTTCTTCACAGTCTCTTAGCCTTTTTATTTTATGTGAAAAGCAAGTCAGCTATATTTCTGATTGTCTGAAAATTACTTTTTGCCTGTAATTGTAACTTTCATCTCTGTTTCTGTTACAGGTTTGGGTTTACTTGGGTTTTGTTGGGGGTTTTTTTGGTGAAAGTTGAACAAAACAAGCCCAGTGCTGAGCGTCACATGGAGCCCAGCCATGTTTTGCTCATTTACCCCAGTCCTGGCATTAGCAGCAGGTAGGGACATTACTGCAGACAGACAGAGACCTCCTGCTTTCACACAGCTCTGCCCAAGCACAGTATACCATTCGGATTTTAAGTCTGTACACAAGCTCATTACTTGTATACATTAAGAACCATTTTAAGTATTTAACTGCACAGTTTTTTAGTATGGCCTTAGGCTTACTTTTCTCTTAAGTTCACACATTTAAAAGGAAAATACTTCACTGAAAACACTATACATTTTGAGATAAACTAGTGCTTGTGAAAAGTGCTAGGTTAATAACTTTGGAAAGTGCAGTCCTCCACATAGCCAAAGAACCAGACAGCAACAGCACAGGCATCTCTGATCTCCCTGCATCAGCGGAGGTGCCGAGGTGGGGAAGGGTGACTAACCCCTAGTTTGATTCGCTGCTGACATACACCAGGATACCAGTTCTGGAGCCAATGGGTGCAACTGAAGCACCTTGCGGTCACAGCATGACTTAACCCAACACACTGTACAAAACAGCTACCAGTTCTAACAACTTAATTTCTCCCCTTAGTCAACTTTGAATCATCATTCTTGAGGTAGACGACCAGATATTCCAGCACACTTTCCCTGCACCTTTCAGTATCATATATTTCAAGTAAAAAATATCTATTTTCAAACACTGTAGGTAGCACTTTCACTTCTGCCTACAGCATCATCCATACTGTATCATGTCTGGAACGAGCTCTTTTGCTGCTTTACATTTTCAAAACACATCCATTAAAAAATCAGCTAAATACGAATTGCATTAAACCCTACAATATAGTCATAGTATATGTTTATATATAGTGTATATATTATATCTGTATAGTTTCATGGCCAAGTTACAAGCCCCTGAGAACAGAGTTTATGCAGAAACACTGGCACCAATAACACTAGTGGATGCAGCTTTATTTAGATGTAATTAGCACAGAAAAACACCTGAAATTATTTATATATTCTATTTATAATAGATTAACTCTTTGGATATTTTCATAACTATATTAAGAATATGTTTGTTAATCTTAGCATCCGTTGTGGAAGGGTTAGATTTACACACAAATACATGACAACCTGATGCTGAAAGAGCAAGAAGGGAAGAAAAGAAGGTTCCTGATCCTGTGTGCCCTTTTATACATGGGTAGTGCCTTTAAATCACCTTCTATGAGTGTGGGTCCCATGTCTGAATAAAAGTTACAGGTTCAAGTCCATAATGCTTTATGCATATATGATTTTAACAAATTACTATTTAAACTATTCTTATAAATACATTCTACAGTTACCGTGTCTACGGGCTCAGGCACCCTGAAAAGACATGAAATCTGTCCCCTGCGTTTTGTAAAACCTACCAGGTGGGGCACATGTCTCCCAGTAGCTGCTTTTACAGCTCTGCAGTGGAATGCACCCGTTCACCTAGCACAGGACACGATCCCTCAAACGTCCCTGTGTGCATCACCAACAGTTGCTGTTTCACTGATTATAAGACTTGCACAAACGAGTCTTGGTGAAACAGTAACAGCTTGCTAAAAATGCAAAACAAGCCAAAACCCAATTCAAACTAGATTCAAATTTGTCACCCAACTTGTTTGTGGTTTTATATCTACCTACAGATGTTGCTGTCCAAAAAAGAGACTTCAGTTTGAGATTATAACATGACATCATCTGTGAAAATGAAACTGTATGCTACTTTTCAGAGTAGGGAGCTTCTTATATTGGCTACGTTCTTCACTAAAGTTGTTCTCTACTAACACTGTGAATACAATCTTGGTTTGCAACATATATTAAGAGACAAACTAAACATGTTTGCAATACTTCAACAGGAAAATGAAATTCTTTCTGAATTTTTGAACTGAGTATGAATTTTGTTAAGTTCATAATGACAGTTTTTTGCAGGTACAAAGTGCAAATTTGTGTACATTACCCCCGAGCATTTTACACTGCTACCCTCAGTGAATTTCAAAGCATCCTTCATTTTCACATGATTTACCAGTTGAATAGTACATTTTGACCAAGAGTCATAAAGTATATTTGACTGCTGCCTCCTGACTGTACAGATGCAAAGAACACCTTGAAAGGGAAACAGAAAAGAGATATGCTACTGTCAGTTTACATTTATGAGAGTATTTTTACGCATAGAGGAAATATGAGAGAATGCCACAACCCCAAATACAAGGAGATATACATGTATATATATGTGTATATATATAACAATTCAATTCTAATCCCATGAGACACTTGAAAGTGAAACTATGTTTGTGGTACAACTGGGATCTATTTTTCAGTATATTTCTTTTCCTATTTGGAAAGACACAAGAGAACATTTTAAAACAATTATTTAGCCTAAACAGTTGTGTGGCCCTGGTTTTCTAAAAACATCAGTGGGACTAAGCAGGTTTCACAGAACATTTATCAAGAACCACTAAATGCAAGAAATCATGCTTGACTGTCCATACTCCAGTGCCTGTGATATCTCAAACACTGGAGTGTTGGGTTTTTCTGTGCTGGCTGCTCTGAATTGCCTGTAATTCCAGCCGCCGCGGGGGCAGTCCTGTAGCTGGGCATCATCAGGGCTAGCCCAGTAGCCCTCCCCACTGCAGCTGTTGTGCTGGAGTCTGGCCAGTTAGCAATGGCTGTATTTGTTATCAGCTCTGGTAGCCGTTAAGGCTGGGTGGGATAGGAGTTATTACAGAACTGGCTAAAGTGAGGGGGTGCTCACATTTGCTGGGAATGGGAAAACTATACTAAGGTAAGAAATAACTAATGTAAAAACAAAGTTACAACAATTATATGGTGTTAGTATCACAGTCAACTATTACTCATGTTTGCTAAATCACCACACTGTAGTCATCTCTGTACCTTGTCATTTCTTTCACACAAAAATTTTAGCTTCTGTGCTTTCTTGTGCATAAATACTCCTTCCAGATTTCCTGTTTCCACAGAGCGCAGTTCAATCGCCTTCTCTCCCCAGCCCATGACCTGATTAGATTGAAGGTAAGCTAAAAGAAAAAAAAGAAAGAAAAAAAAAAAGATTTGATACTATGAAACAGTTGAAAGACTGATTCTTGCCTCATTTATGTCAATATGGATCTGAAGCATTTCTCTCTGAAAAAATGCAAATAATTCAGAATATACTGTTAAGTTTACACAAAAAGCCTCGGGAACAGTAACTAAATTTCAGATTCTCCTTTCTTTACATTCATTTTGGACTCTAGACAAACTCTTAAGTTTGTTACTATTGTATATTTTCAAATCACAAAAAGTTGAAGGAAACCTCTGAATGGGATCTTGTTTAACTCCCGCCCCCAAAGCAGAGCCCAATTAGACAAGGTTACTGGGGACTTTGTCCAGACATGTTTTGAGAGGTATTTCAAAACATCTCTGAGCCCCTGCTGCACTGCATCACTACTTCCATGTTTAAAAATTTCTTCCTAATACCCAATTAGAAGTTCTCTTGGTGCAATTCATGCCCATTTTGCCACTCATCCTTTTACTATAAATGTCCAAGGCAAGTCTTGTCTGTCTTCTCTTTAGCCTCCTATTAGGAAGTTTGGTCTGTATTTACTAGACCCTTCAGCTCAGTCCAAAACCTAAATACTTTTGAATCTGAGACTATGGCATGATTAATTTGGTGTATTGTAGCTGTTGTATTCCCATCACTGCTTACATGCAGTATCTCCAGAACCAAAAGAAGATAGTCCAGCACTGTGGAAGCTTACTATGCTGCCCCCTTTAAATCCTGCAATTAGGTGAGAAATTGGAACAGTGATTAAGGGGTTAGCACCACAGATTTCAAATCAGGCACAGTTTCAATGGAAGACTCTGATTAGTGCATGTATGGGCTTCCAAGATAAAGACACATTAGTTATGCTCTGTTGATAGTCAATACTCAGAAACTCTTCTTCTTGTTCAACTAAGAACTGTTATTTCATTAGGCTGAGAATTCTGGTGCTCTGAAATGACTGAGAAGGATTATGTGCATTTGGCTGGTTTTTAGCTTCAGTGGACAGTGCTTCCTTCCCCTGTGTTACTAGGGTGAGCAGTGTCTGTTCTTAAAACCTGACATGTTGAGTTAGATTTTTTTCCTAAAAATTAAAACTTCCAGTACACACTGATATAGAAAGCAACATCAGCCCACTATCCTACATCAGGAGGACAGCAAAAGAAGACCGTATATCCTCCTAGCAGTTTTTGATTTACTATTGACTTGGAATCCTTGCTTTATAATTCTTGTCAGAACAAGTCTATGAAAATTGTATCTCCTTGGAAACGTGGTTTGGCTACAATGTTGCGATTTTTAGTTCCCCTCAAAGTTCACAAATTTCCCCTGCATCTGTTCAGTATAATTTCTTTCAATTATTCTTTGTGCACACTGAGCTGAGAGCAAGGAAATTCACTGACAGTATCCTAGTCATGGGGAAAGAGGAAGAAACCACCCTGTTTGAAATGTAAAACAGCACTGAGCAACTGAGAAGTGGGAGAAGAGATGGGGGGAAGAGTATTCTCTAAAAATCAAACACCTAAAATGAATACATCTTAAAATCTTTTCTTTATGCTTCAGTTCCCAGGCTGTGAACAGGGCATTGCTGCTGTGGGCTGCGAGGAAGGCTGTCATGAGCACGTCTGAACCACTGCAGCAGTATCACGGGAAGTACCAGGGCAGCATCTGGCTGCCCTTAGCACCTAGAAAGGTAAGCCCAGACCACAGATAAAGCAGAGATAAAAATGATACAATACTCAGACGTGTGCTACTTTTTGTAACAACTGACAACACATTAACCTTTTCAAACTTCCCTTTTGAACTTGACAGAGCCAGAGGCACACCATGGTTCCGGGTCGTGGGAGAGCGAGGCAGGTGCATCTATATAACCAGCATGAAGGCATTCTATGGCCATGCTGTTTAGTATAGGTCATTCAGGTCCAGCAGGAAAGACCTTATCTACTTGTAACTCTCCTTTTCCACTACATGAAATCTGCACTCAAGTTGTCCACAGACAAGGAGGCTGAAGGGAGACCTTATCACTCTCTAAAAGTACCTGAAAGGAGGTTGTATCCAGGTCAGTGTCAGTCTCTTCTTTCAAGTTACAAGCAACAGGACAAGATAAAATGGCCTCAGGTTACACCAGGGGAGGTCTGAATTGAATATTTAGATTGTCAATCATTGGAACAGGCTGCCCATGGAAGTCACCATCCCTGGAGGTGTTTAGATGATGTGTAGACATGGCATTTAGAGATAGAGATATGATTTAGGGGTGGACTTGGAAATGCTGGGTTAATGGTTGGACTTAATGATCTTAAAAGTATTTTCCAACCTAAAAATTTCCATGATTCTGTAATTTTAATATGCTAAGTCAGTATAAGCTCTATCCATGCCTTTGGCAGATTTTGATTTGATAGCATCCTTGCAGCTCTCAGTAACAGCTTTATTTTGCTCCAGTCAAACTCTTGGTTATCCAGGATAGAAAGCCCTGGTTGACTGGACCACTACTGCAATGTTCAGAAGAGACCAGGTCTCCAAGAACTATTACAGTAGGAACATAATAAAACAGATAAACTAAGTTCAGCTGCTGATGCTCTGCTGCCTGGCTGATATACTCTGAACTTGTCAACTGGCAGTGGCAAATTTCAAAGTACAAACAGCACAAAAACTCGTTCCTGTAGTAGAATCAGAAAGTTTTTTCTGAAATTGCATTTGTGGAATAACATGCCAACAAAAAAAGCCCCATTATACCATTGGTGGGGTTGTCTGGTTATAAGGATTTATCTATACATGAAAATTAATCTGGAGGAGAGCAGGCTGTGAATTCAAAGGTCAGTACCACATCTTGCTAATCTTCCCATTCGGGAACACTTAGAAGTGTTCCAGGTTAAATGAATTGAGAGCAGATTAGAATAAATTTCCTATAGTATGAGACATTTAGGAATAGTTATTTTAAGTCCACTTTCTATGCTAACATGCTTTAGATGAAATACCCCATGCTTCTGGCTGGCAACATGTAAGGTTGCTTATATTACACACAGTGCAAGATCATACTGGCTTCTAGCAACCCCAGACTGGTCCTTTGGACAGTAACTCAGCAGAAAAGGCACATACTGATTCAGGCTGATGTGCTGATATTGCTTAATGTACTGGAACCAAGTTAGTCAGTTACCTGAAGCTCCCCTGCTTCACCACAGCATGAGCTGTGTTTTTTGTTAGACCATTTACACCAGCATTACTCCCTGGACATCAGAGAATGTATATGGTAAAGTCAGTATAGCCAAGTGAGTTCAAATCAGCTTCTTAACATCATGAAAGCATTAGCAAAGCTCTAAACTTGGGGTGAGACCCGGGATTTCCTGTTTACCCTGTGTATTAATATGAGTAGAGCCCCCATTCAGGGAAGTGACTGCTTCAAGGGGAAGCGGTGGAGGAAGGTAGGAAATGTGAAAGAAATTACTGAGCCATATTGGATCCATTAGCTTCTATGAAGTGTCACTGACATGGGCTAATGATCTCAGGCTCACACCCATAGCACTCACAGTCTGAATGGGACAAGTGCATTTGGTACCACAGAACCCAGTTGCTGCTACAATCTTACTTTCCTTCTTAACATTTCTTTTCTTTTTTAAACACTTTCCCTTCAAAAATCCCTTTTCTGATCTCATATACTGAATTTGGCACACTTCCCTAAGCAGTTACTCCCAACAGACCTCTGCATGAGAGCAGAATCAGGCCAGCTTTTAGAAAAACACCCTAAAATTGGGCTTTCTTGATTTTTTCCCCTGATTTTCCTGATTACAGAAATAGGACAGGAAAGGACCTTAACACACCTTCGCTTCCATATGTATCTCTGTGCCACATCAGTATCACTTCTGACAAGTGTTTGTCTCACCTGACCTTAAAGACCTCTAGTGATGGAGACTCCAAAATTTCCCCAGGCAACTGATTCCAGATAAGCCAAGAAGTTTGAAATGAATAAACTGAACATGAATTTGACGAGTCTGACCCACTTTTGCATGCCCAAGTCATGACATCAAACTCTATTTCACAGGGTAAAGAGGAACATTCACCACTTTACTGAAATTTAATGGAAAAAAGCTACTGAGGCTTTTGTATACATGTTTGAGAGTGTTGCTTCAGGCAAGCACACAGCTGGGCACAAACGTTATAAGGAGAGTATCCAGTGATGACTTGGCTGACAGTAAAAGATACCAGCTGTTAGAGACCATACAGATCTTAAAACTGAGTGCACTTCTACAGAACCCTTCTTTGGCCCTTCAAACACAGTATGATATCAGGACCTTTACTGGTTCCCCACTCTTTGGGGAAAGCATGTTTGTTTGTTTATAGAGAAATGGCAGACGTACATGTTGAGGATCGGGAGTGGAAACCACCCACAGAAATACCAACAGTGTCCTGTGATCTAACAAAGCTCATTCCCCTGAAACCCCGCCTTGAGCTCTCCAGTGAGGCTGCTGATCACCGACTAGAGACCCATTAGCTACCTGCATGTACTTCTGTCTGTTGCCTGTGTTTTAAAACTTGGAGCTCCCAAAGTTAAGTGATTTTGGGTAGGAAACTGAGGAAAGAGTTGGTAACTTCTCGTGTGCAATTCTCTTAGTTTTACTGTTATTATTTCTGCTACCCAGATAGAAGGGGGTATTTTTCTTCCTCCAGCCACAGCTGTGGAGAACTGTTACTAAATGAGAGAGGCTGGAGAGTCAAAACTGAAGAGGAAAAAGCCCCTTAAAGCTGAATAAAGTCACATGTGGGGAAATTAAGAAATTGGCCATGGAGGTATGACATTTTTCTGCGGTATGTTGCACTGGATAAGGGCTAACACACCCAGTTCCCTAACCACCCCAAGCAAACCAGGAATAAATTTATGATTAAATCTCTTTTTTCCCCTGAATGCATATGTTTCAATGCACCTCCATTCCAAAGCTTCCCTGCTCCCTGTTGGTGCTGACTCCTTTGCGATTATTCCAGTAGAACTGATAACCCACCCCAGAAATGTGTCTGGGGGTGACAGTCTGCTTGTTTGAATGTTTTTTGCTGCTTCCCAGGGAAAAGGTGCACAGCAGATCTGATCAACAAGAATCAGATACAAGCAGGCATTTTCTGTACATGAGGTGGACACCAACTGGTTCAAGGATTGGTGATGGAGCACTGAGGCAGTAATCCAGCTGCCCTTAGAGGTAATGCTGTCTATTTCTCTACATAGCATCCTTTTTTCCTTCCAACAGGCATAAGGCAAAGGAAATAAGGACTTTAACTGGTTCTCCACTCTGGGAGTATCCAGTTTTCTGCCAACCCTCTAAGCCTACATACTGTAAATAATTCATTACTCACACAAAAGGGCAAAAGTGCTCCCAAATCTTATTAACTTGATGTTTCTTAAACCCTTTCAAAATCATGGTTTATAGAAAGAAAACATTATATTTGTACTTAGCCCTACATACGTGAAATATCTTTCAGATTAAACATAGATAGAGTACTTCTACAATTTTAATTTCCCATAGGATTTGAGTTTCCTCTCTCCAATTTCTTATTAACAGATTGGTCACAGAGGTCCCAACTTAAAGACTATAATAGTAAGCTATATTTAGATTCCATGCCCTAAATCCATCAATTATAATACAAACTATTTTTTTTATAGTCAAGATATTCTCTCCAACTACAAAAGTTCTTTTTCAAAATGACTGTTTAAAGAAATCAAGAAATGAGCAAAGGATGACTAGAAAGTACCCTGAGGTTAACACAAGACCTTTCTATCTCTGAAACACAGAGTGAAAAGTTTAAGATAAGCTCATACAGACTTTGTGAGGTCTGAAACGGTCTGGAAATTCCAGGAAAATTAGATCTCTTATGAAACTTTCATGTTCCCCCCTAAGTTTGGCCATGCAAATAACACTGCTTTTCACAGTTCTCTCATAATAGTTCATGTTTTTGTCTGGAGCCAAGAATTTCAAAGGATCAAGAAAATTAATAGTAGCTAGTGGGAAACAATATAATAGTTTACAGAGCTCTCTGTTTAAAGTTTGAGTTGTGTGTTGAGTTATAGGTTGGATTAATTTGTTTTTATTGGAAATGTGATTCCAATCCCAAGTCGAATTCATCTTGTACCACATCAAAGATTGGCATTTCTGTTCCAAAGAAATCCGTTTCTGAGATACCAGAACTGCTGCAGCAGAAACACAGGGGTTCTCACTGGAAAATTTTCCAATGACAACTGAGAGGGGCTGTTTGGAGACTGCCTCCCATCAGCGGTGGAATCCACATGAGGATAAATAATGAGACACAGATGGATGAAGACAGACACCTTTTCTTCCACAGCCTACAGTTTTGCTTCCTGAGCACAGGGAGAAGTTCTACAAAGAACTAGCTGTGTGTTCAGCTCCCCTAACCTTACTGTCCAAAACAGTCTGTCTAACTCGCCCTCTGCTTCCTCAGCAGGATGTTTCATTATACCTGTCTGAGCTTCCTCAGCTGGGATGGACACCCCCTTCCCATCTGGTGGTGCCCATTTCCCTAAACCAACTACAGAGAAAAATCTAAACTAGTTACACAGGCAAGACTCCAAACTTCTCCCTGGTAAAAGTCATCAGACAGGATGCCAGCCCTCAGAAGCATCTTCTCCATCCTCTTCCTATTTAACTGTACTGATTGCTTTCCATGCACATGGTTATCATAGTGGTGTGCTGAAACACAGGAGAAATAACCACAGCAGCATGTGGAAAGGTGAACGTCTAAATGACATTCCTGCTACTAAGATATAATCAGCCTTAAGAAATTGAGAATATCATGCCTAGGCAGATGCATACCAAAGGATGTTTTAAATTAAAAGTAATTAACTGACACAAAAGATCATACATTCAGCTGGTTCAGCTGGCTCAATTATTCACTTCAATGCCAACTGGGTACACACAAGGACTTTTTTACTCAAGTCAAGGCAGTGGGATTCCCAGGCTGCAAGAATCTTTACAAACCTCTGGTGTCTGTGGGTCTGTCTGATGATTCACTACTTTCAGCAACATTAAAGAGAAGAGCTTAAGCTCTCCATGCTCCACTTCTGAGGCGTTCCTGCACACCCTTATCTAGATTAAGTGAAAAACCTTCCAGAGCAATCAGTGTCCAGTGACACAAACTGTAAATTGCCAAGTAGGAGCCACAGATCTATACAACCCTTCTTGCAAAATCTGCCTTTCTAGAGCAGGACCTAAGAAAACCCTTTGTTCCTTATCAATTATTTGTCTTTGAAACACGCTATCTATCTAGTAACAGTGACTCTTTGGGACTAGCATATAGTAACACTAACAACTAGAAAAGCCTGTAGTAATTACAAGTAACATCCATGGTTTAAAAAGTATTAAACATGAGTTTAGGGTTAATCTCTGGCAGGTCACTTATATAAATGCAGCTGATTTTAAAATTCTTTCTTCCCAATGCAGGAACAAGGAGTTCTAGCTGATGAAGTACATATAGGAAAACAAAGGAGAGTTTAAATACTAATGAAAATCGTTTATCATATAGGCACCCCATAAGGGGTTAAGACATGACAGTTTGAACAAAACATTCATGTTAAGTAAGCCTGCTACTTTTACTAAGGCCTAAAGAATCATGTCCTATAACGACATGTTTATTGCAAGCTTGCCTCCTTCAGATAGCATTTGTCAGTGCAGCTTTCAATTATGTTCAATATTTCTCATTAGAGCTCTTCTTACCCTAGCTAAGTAATTGCTTTTTTATTATTGATTATTTCTTATGGTGTTGGTAGCATTAATTCAGAGGGGATGTAAAATTTCTACGTATTAGACCTTTAGAACTGACTTGATACACTTTAATTACACCCTGTAGCTCTGCATATGGTCTGCAAACTGGAGATAGAACTATTGAGTGGAAGGAGGGGACACTATACAGCTTATAACCTTGTACCTGTTCTTTTTTTTTTTTTTTAAACTATAGCAGTTGCTGAATTTTATTGAAACAGTGCAAAAACTATGTAGTACTGTAGTGGTTTGTGTTCCAGAGGTGGGCATCTCACCCTCAGCACTACTGAAAACCCTCTACAAATGTCAAAGCTGGCATTTCCTCAAGGATGTTATTCTGGTGATTTTAATGGACTTTGCCTAAAACTACCCAGCCAGAAGTGAAAGGAGAAAGGTGAACCTCCTTGATTTTTCACTGTGGCATCCAGTTTCTTCCAAGCTGATAATATGCTTTTGTACAATCTAATTGTCTTGGGTTTTTTTAAATTTGTTGGTATGTTAGTTTAAAGATGCAGGAGTGAGCCAGGAAAGAAATTAAAAGCAAGAAATAATCAAAATCTGCCTGTGTTGTTCTTGGTTTTCCCCACACTGTTAACTTAAATCCCTCTGGGGAAGGTGAAACAAACAGCTGTCCTGGCTACAATATGATCACAGAATCTTCTCCTACAAAGCCAACTGCAAATGTGCAGAGATTGAGAATCTATTAGACATACCCTGGGCTGGCAGCACTGCGAGTTTACAGGGACAAACTTCAGGGGCCATTTGGCAGCAGTTACAGGCCTCTTCAGTAACTGACCTCTGTAGCTGTGAATTTCAACAAAAAGCACTATGGGCTATGCACAACCAAAGCAGGAAGCCAAGGGCACCTCTTCCCATCTCTAATACACATCACTCTCTCTGTGAAAGCTGCTGGTGAGCTGCACCCTTGGTGAAGTCTGGCTGCCTCGTCAAGGTATGATGCAATAAACAGTGTGACAGGAATACCAAGAACAACACAGGCAGATTTTTATTATTTGTTGCAATCACTGCCTGTCTTAACACAAACAAACAAACATTTACTCTTCACACACCTGGTTTGCTCAGAAGTTGCTTTATGGGCCATCCAACCACTTTCATAGGGATACAAACCTTGAAAAGAAGTTGGGTTTCATGCAGAGACTCTTCTATTTAATCAAGTGCTGTTTTCCATACGTACCTACAGAGGCGGGCATCTCTCCCCACTGTAACACAGTCTCCTTGGTGAAGTGCCCATATATATCAATGTAGATGCCTTCATCTTCGTAGGTGAGTAAAAGCTCCATTCCGCTGGTATTCGGGAGGATGATAATGGCATGTGGGCGAATTGTCCCCTGGATCTAGAACCATATGTTACTAAGATTTAGATCAGAAAACGGTCTGCAATTTTAGTGACTACATCTAGCTAGCTTGGCAGAGCAATAAAAACAACCAGCTCATGGCTCATGGAAAGTGAAAGAAATGCCTGTTTTCAGCAAAGCTGTGCAGTTTGCAAGCTAGCCTCCAAAACAGGCTTTCTCCCCTCCTCCCCCCCGTGAAGACAACAGTAGGTTTGCAAACAGTTCAATGCTCAATATTTCACTTTACAGCTACCAGTATTAATTGGTTTCAAGAAGCCATGGAGCCACTGAGACACAATAATATTTACTTACTCACTCACAAAACTCTTGCATTACATAAATAGAAATAAGGTGAAATAAATTTGAGTTTGGAATTATTTCAGAAGACAGAGGAAGGACAAAAGCTTCCACATTGCAGGAAATCAGTGCTTTCACTTTCCATGATACTTCCCTATCCCCACTCACACACTAAACCTGTGAATTTACCATTATTAACAGCCAGCTGAAAAGTTACCTGGACCTTTTAAATACAAGCCACTCTGTCCTTCCCTTCCCACGTCCTTTGCTAAGAACAGTTGCCCAGTGAAACAGTGTGCAGCATACATGTTCTGCATGCCCCGGGAACAGTGCATTTCACTCACACAAATTATTTTAATGGCTGGTCAGTGCACTAGAATCTCTTCCAAAAGCCAACATGTCCCAAGTGACAAAAGAAAACAAAAGAAAAAAGAACAGCCAAAGTATGTAACCATGAAGGTGGAGTTTTATGAAAGCGTTTTTGAAAGAAAAAGAGGACAGCCTTAAAAAACAGTCACAAAGCATTTCCTTGTTTACAGCGCTGCTCAAAACAGGATGTTACACAGTAAATCAAACCACTACAATTAATAGTTTTATAGGAAGCATATGACTGGAGTTTCTACACATTTTCACAAGCCAGCAACACACAGCTCGCTCTTTCTTCAAGCACATAAATTTATGCACACCGTAAGGGCACAACAAACAGGAAAAGAAGCACGGAAGCTGTACTTGCCAAACCGAATACACCCAGGCCAACCACTTGACTCCGTGCCTCCGCAACAACTATCCGTAACACTAGGACAGGTATCCAGAGCCGCAGAGCAATTTTAATGCGTTGCCTTGGTACTCGCATGAGTGATCGAAGCAGGTAAGAGATGAAGAAAGAAGGTGGGGAGCCAGGAAAAGAGGCTACCAGAAAGCAAGAGTATCTACAGTCAGCCTGTTAAAAAGTCTGGTCTGTTGCCACCACAAAGCTCCCAGAGAGAATTATCCAATTCTAGCAGATACTCCTTAAAATAATAAAATACCAAAAAAAAGGTCTATGACTCTAAAGGGAAAAATATATTTTTAGTACATGCTAACTTTTGGTTGAAGAGTCAGTCTCAAAGGCGCCCCACATACTCAGGACAGTCACCTGGGAAATCTCTCTCATCAGGTACATAATTATTTTTGCAGCCTGTTGAAAAACTAAAGCCTCTAAGAAGGTTTGCTTTTTTCTTTGCCTTTTTTTATCCTGGGCAATTATGCTAATGATCTTTTTGACAAGTCATTATTCACCTTGCTTGGCAACCAGCTTCCAAGGACGGTATGCAGGCACCATGCTCAGATTTATAAACTGATGGGAATTTTTCATAGTTTCAGATTAAACCCGCTAACAAAATGAATATTAAATCCCATAAAAGAAAGAAAACCCAACCCACAGAAATAAATAGTACAACTTTTAGTGATTCAACAGTATGTTCTGAACATCTAGAAAAGTTAAGTTTATAAACTTAATTAAAAAGTAATAGCCACCCTCAAACACTGTGTCCATCAGAAACACAGGCCTGACAGACTCTGAAGGCTGTCACTTGTCAGGGCAGCAGAGCGATCAAGCGGCTTGCACGGGCAGCGTAGGTTTTCATTCAGTATGAAAACTTGGGAGTGGAGAAAAAGGAATGAAATAAAAGAGTGCAAGGCACAGGCTGCAACATGCAGATCCTGAGCACAGCCTGGGGACACTTGGCCTTGGGACACATGGCAGCTGGAGGAGCTCGGTTGACTTTGGGGAGGTTTTCAAGAGCGCACAGAAGTTTCCTTGCAGCAGCCTCCCATCAAACGGGAGCTGTGGGAACTGACTAGTTTTCTGGACCTAAGCCCCCAGATTCCTCTGGCATTTGGGACTCATGGGTTTGAAAGGAACTATCTAGAACATCTTAAACAGACAAACAAAAAGACTAAAACCGAAGCGCAGACTTCGTAATGGACAGCCCCCTGCCAGTCATTCGCTTCTGCAGGGAGGTACTTTGCTGTTATCTGAATTCAGTGATTGCTGTCACCTCAATGAACGGATGTACAATGTCCACATCAACCTGAAATCAACACCTTCATGCCAACTTCTTGACAATCTAATGAGAAAACCCTGTGGAAAACGTAAACGTTCTGTTGAATCTAAGGACTGATTTCACAGACAACTGAACAGTAAGATGATCAGCAAATTTCTTTAGGCTGGAAGTTGGGTTTCTGCAAACTCATGTCTGAAAGGCAAAGCACATTTTACACACTGACCTCCAAGCACGTGAAACAAATGCAACTTTGCTCCACGGTGAAGACATGGGGACTGTGTGTGCACACGTGTACCTGGCTCCTCTAGCTCCAGGTACTCATGGCTGCAAGGCTGACAGGCTCGCACCGGGCAAAGATTAAAATACACTGCAACAGTCTTTGTAATCCAGGCCAAATTTCAGCTCAATTCAGCGGTAATTTAATCAGCTTGTTAGCAAGATTGAAAAGCACAGTGGCAGACTATAAAAATCACCTAAATTCATGTAGATATTATTGTGTCTTTGATTGCTTAAGTTGTCCTAAATTTCCAGGATAAATCAATTAAGAATAGTACTGTCCATACAACAGGCTTTCTGGCATGGAAGCATTAAACTGATATTCTAGATGTGATAAAAGCCTTTTAACAGAACTTCAGTGTTATAAAAGTATGAGAAAAGTGGTTTTCTATTAGCTGGCATGCAATAATTATCATCTTATCCTGTCTTTTGAAATACAGCACAACTCCTGACCTGATGATCATCAATATACAACCCAAAGAACCGAGGCATTTATGTAATTTTTTGGGAGTGTCTTACATGTGTTGGAAGGTACAGGTCATACACAGATCCAGAGTCCACATCAATAGCATGAAAGCCTACTAGTGAGCCGTATATGACTTTCAATCGCTGTCCATTTTCAATGGTCAGGTCAACTGACAGTGGCTTGTGATGAAGCGAGGTAAAGGACTGGAAAAAGAAAAATACACTGTGTCACAGTTTAAAGCTGTTGGTTTGCAGGTCTACATATATAATCTTCAGAGTTCTCAACGCTCAGAAGTTAGACAGCTGTTTCTGTTAAATAGTACATGACACGTAAGGAGTCAAGTATCCATCATGCCCCGAGCTGTGAAGAGAGACAGATACCTCACGTGTTCTGCAAAAAATGTAGATTCAAGAAATGGACTAGGCAAAAAAAATCAGGCTGATTTTCATGTTCCATTTCCTCCTATTTTGAGGGAAACTGGCATTAACTTTGCCAACTCAAATGTACGTTTTGGCACAGCACTGAAACAAGTTACACACCTCTAACAGAAACATGACTCTGACAGTTTTATGCCTGCCATCTCCAGTGTGTGTCAAACAAGCTACAGTTTCTTTAAAAGAATACTCATTTTATCTTTAACTAGAAATAAACGTCATACAAAGCAACAAAAAGCAGAAGTGAAGAGTAGCTGAGAGACAGTGATGCATCTGAACCGAAGAGAAGCTTCACTTACCTTAAAAGCCATGAATTTGTGATAAGGCTTTGGAGCCCAAGCGTAAACCTCCACTGAGTTTTTCAAAGCAATTACAAGGAATTTGATTCTCTCATATTTTACTGTAATACAAGAATAACAATTCCTTAGGTACCAGACAAACACTTAAATCAAAGACCATCTCATCACATGAAATAATTTCAATGGACTACTCGCAGAGGTAGACATTATTCAGCAAGGGAGATTAGGGGATTCTGGACATCAGTGTTTAATATCACCAGTGACAATACCTTGACTGAAAACCTACAGTTCATTATTCTCAGTAAAGCCAGGTGACCGGAACAGCATTTATATATTGCTTTTCATAGATCTATGAAAAAACCCCCAGCAACTTACTAATCAGATAAAAAAAGGTCTTGACCCTGCAGTGAAGCCAACCTACATTATTTTTCAAGCGTGAACATGCACCAACATTGCAGGTGGTGAATAAGCTACTTCTGGGGGAATGTTGTTTGTTGGCTGAACAATTTTGTGCTGCTCTGTGGGATGAATTTTCATTTCACTGTTTGTGGGGGGGGTTAAATCCCCATGTGCTTGCGTGGGCGAAGGACTCCACGTTTCTGAGATGAGTAAGCAGTCTGGAGGTGAGCAGTTGCTCCAAGTTGAGCAATTTCTTCTAAGTCTCTAAGGTCACGTTCGGGTGATAATAAACAAGGAGTCCTGCACTGAAAATTAAGGCTTCTTTGTACATTGTGTTTGCACTCTGCCAGACACAAGCATTTACTCTGGCAACAGAGTGCTAAGGTATGACATCCCAACACACCCACCACCCTTCATTTTATACTCCCTGGGTACGGCATCCCAACACACCCACCCTTCATTTTATACTCCCTGTCTACGTGGCAAGGAGCTTTAAGAGAGGCAGATGTTGTGCTACTAAGTGAGGTTTGTGTTCTGTGGGAGGAGGGCTTCATCAGCCCTTGCTGCTTCCAAAAGGAGCAGTTCACCTTGGTCATACAGCAGAGGCATGAAGAGTGGATACACATGGACACTGAGCAGGAGAATCTCACATGGGCAGGGGAAGAAAAAATACAAAATTCCACCAAAATGCAGAACAGCACATCTTCTACCTGGACAAATGGCTGAAAAACCATGGTCAAGATAGAAGACTCAAACAACAGCAGATGTTTTGTCAAAGAAGTAAGAGTGGCTCATTATATGCAAGCTTCTACTAAAAGTCTAATTTTGGGATAATCTTTTTTTAAAAAAACCCAAAACAACACACAAAACACGCCAAACCCAAAGATGAGCAACTAAAGTGGAATACGTGGGTGCTTGGCTATAGTCCCAAAGTAATGACGCACGTCTCCTTCACATTCTTTCCTGGATTTAACCCTTGCCACTTTTAACACCATGAGATATGAACAAAATGTCAAGCAAGATATTTGAGAGGCAGCACCGCCCTGTCCCTGGCACTCCTCTACAGCATTTCTCCACCTGAACCTGAAAAAAGTGCCACTTGTATCTATGCTCTTCCACGAAAGCAGAACTCGTGCCACCCATCACCCCCCCACCGCAGGTACATGACAGGAACTATCACAACACCGATGTTCATCTCCAAGAGTGAACTGCCTGAAAGCCAAATAAAAGCAAGATTATTTTCCAGCTGCTACAGGACCATTCAAGTGTGTGCATTTAAACAAAAGTGTATTTAGGGGTTTTATGATCTGGAGACAGGGATGAGCTGTAGCACATCCAATCTGATCTACCTATGGCCCCCCTACAAATAAGGCTTACTAGCACTTTACTAGTCTAGTTTCTTAGCAGTTACTCAGTGTTAGGAGGGGAGCTGACCAGCATGGAGGTGGGAAACATCAGCCTAATTAAAGCCTTAAGTAACTGAAGGACTTTTAAACTGCTGCCTGAGCAATGGACCTGGGTTGGAACTCCCTTCTTCTAGCCATCATAGGAAATGCCCACAACATCATCCAGTAACTGCTGCAAGAGAGATGTTGCTGGGAATGACAGGGAGCATGGTATCTGCCACATGAAACAAGGAGGTATGAAAGCACTTGGAGATATTCAGGCCAACACAACCCTGAAACAGAGCTGAAGAATAATGCTGGTGCCACGAGATGCAAAAGGATCAATAATCAGGTTTTTGAGGAAAACACAAAGCCCTTACCGACTTTGTAGTGCACACAGCCTTCCAGGTCCCCCACAGACACCCAGCCTTGGCGCTTCTCCACCTCTGGGTCGTTGCGCAAAATTTTATTTCTCAGCCATGACAAGTAATATACCCTCAGCTTGTTCTTCTTCCCTAGGGTGTGGAAAAACAGACAGACAGAATGCTTTAACTCACTGGAGTAAGATCTCTCCCACAATTAAAAAAAAGCCAGCTTGTGACCTTGAGTACAGAAGGTCTTTGTGCCTCATCAAGGGGAGAGAGGGGTCCAGCAGCATGAAAGAAAAGCCCTGTGTGATGGTGACATGCAGGAGTGACCTGGAAGAGGAGCCATCCTCTGGCATTAGGCACATATGCACTTACCTGCATGTACCTGAAGGTATGGCCTTCAATAGGCATAGAATCATAGAATCTCCTGAGCTGGAAGGGACCCATAAGGATCACTGAGTCCAACTCCTGGCTGTACACAGCCCAGCCAAGTCAGAGCGTGGGACTGAGTGCTTGTTCAGATGCTTCTGGAACTCAGCCCAGCTCAGGGCTGTGACCCCTTCCCTGGGGAGCCTGTGCCAGTGCCCAACCACCCTCACTAAAGAACCTCTTCCTAACATCCAACCTAAACCTCCCCTGTCTCTGACCTTGTGCCCTCAACATCCTTTGAGGTCACTCTCATCCACAGGGATGATTAAGAGGCTCAGGAGCCAGGGCAGAGCCTGAGCTGTTTGCCAGCAGAGGCTGAAGACACTACTCCATTTAACATTACTGATGTTTTGTGTTACAGCTCATACATCTCGTTGAACACAGAATGAGGTTATTTAATGATATTTTAATAGAATTGCACTTAGATAGATGCTCACCCATCACAGAAACAAGCAAACAGACTGACAAACTGTAAGTTGTTGAGACCCAGTTCCTTTTGAGGACATGAAACACTTCATACTTCCCACAAACCATTTTACACATTAACCAGGTAATGAAATACCCCAAAGCCTCTCTGAAATGAGAATGCAAATGTTAAAAATTCAAGAGAGTTTTCCTATTAACAAGAATAACTGTCCTGTGATTTTCTGTAAGAGGAAATTCCTCAACCTACTTTATAACCTAATTCTTCTTTTTAATTGCTTCCAACCCCAATGAAGGTCAGGTACTTGCAGACACTGAACTAACCTGATATAGTAATTAGCACATTGAGTCCTTCCAGGACATCCATCTGCTGGAATCGTCTCCTTGTAATCAGTGAATAAACTCTTCCTTGCCCACTTCTGTCCAGCAGCCACAATCCATTCTCTGTTCCCACCAGTAAGTTTACTCCTGTAGATATAAGGGGGAAAAAATACTGCATAAATCACCTACTGATTCAGAGGCCACTGAGTGCTCATTGTTTTGAGAATTCATTCTCATTTAGCCTCACTCGATGGTACCTGGTGGCTTCTTTGTTGCTCTCTGGGTGACCTCCCAGAAAAGGGAATAGGAAAAAGGATCTCACCACTACAGATTTCACCCAGCAGAACACTTCGGTGCCCACATAACTTGAAGGATGAGTAGTTCCACTGAAGTCAATGTTGGTTTAAACAAAAGGGAAAATGCTCAGTGACCCTGAACTTCCCAGGTGACCTTGGAAAGTGCCTGTGAGCACTGCAGAAGTCCCAGCCCAGAACCACTCCACTGGCAACATAGGAGATTCAACTACATGATCTAAGGATCAAACAAAAGAACAAACCAAACCAAAAAAAATCCCTCTTTCCCCAAATACAGCACTCTGATGACAGGGCCACCACACTTGTGGGAAGAAGGGCTGCTCTTGGGAGGAGGTGGAGTGTTTGAAAACAGTCTGTGTGTTGCAAGAATGCTTTCAAATGCCAAATTAAAGGAGCGAATCCACCTGAAATCCAACTGCTCCCAAGGAAGCAAAGGTTGCTGACATCAGAGGATGTCAAAAATTGTGTTCAGCTGGCATGACAGCTATGGTTCCTAATCAGCAGGTTCTAAAGAAATTTCAGGAAATTTCAGGCTGTGACAAACCACCTTCTCTACTGGCACTGCTCTGGTGAGTACCTCGTGCTCTTCAGCCTCAACGCACATTTAATTACAGACCTTGCCACACTGATACATTATTAATTTAAAGTCTTGGACTCCTATAAACATACATTACACAAAATCTGTGAAGCTGTAAACTGCAAGCCTACATCTCCTTGGATAATGTTTCACCTATTTAATTCATTTTCCATTCCAGACTCAAAAAGCAAGGAGAAATAAAAGACTGGATGAGTCCCACAGAGTATGCCTGTTCTTCTGAAGTGGAATGATGGTTAAAGGAACTCGAGATCAGCTACTGTGAGAATGGGACAAGGTCGACTGTTGTTGAAAACCGCCCTGGCTACACTCATCTTGGTTTTAACACCATGTGAAGCTGACTGTAACAAGGGTGATCTGGTGAGGTTCTGAGTAAGCACTGACAACAGGAACTACGGAAGTCAAGCTTTTGGGAAGACAGATGCCTGATCTGCTTCTCATTCTAACGCAGACGACAGAGGAAGGCTTCAGGTTTGGATTATCTCCACTGGGTCAGGGCTCAGTGTGATCAGCTGTACTCGCCTGCAGCTCAGACAAGAGCAGAAGTTACTAAAACATCTGCAACTTTTGGCTCCTCCAAGCATAGTTTCAATCTGGTGCTTGGTCAGAATGTTTTATCATCCTGATGAACAAAATCCTTTGCAACTGTAAGTCATCTCTCTGCCATCTTCTACTACGAAGGCAGTTGTCATGTGAGTGACCCAGTGATCGCCCCCAGGACCTCCTGAGAGGACAAGGGCAATACAACTGCGAAACCCGCCGGCACACACTGCCAGGCTCTCCTGCTGCTGCCTCCCCTCCATACACAAGCCCAGGTGCTCCTGAGCTTACCCCACAAAGCGGCACAGAGGACCTCTGAGTTGAATTTCTTCTTGTATTTACGAATTTCTGGACTGTCGCTCTGCGGGCGGATGTTCGTTGGGTTGACGTTGACAACGGAGCCCTTCCTGGCGTTCTCTCTCCTGACAGGCTCAGGTTTTGCACTAGATGCTAGAATTAAAGACATAGGCAACTGTGAGAAGTGGCTACAGCTGACATTTGACCTGTTTGTGGCAGAATGGAAACACCTCGGGAGCATTACATAGCCAGAGACAGACAGCACACATCTGGAAATTCCCTCAGGCACTGCTGGGAAAGCAGCACGGCACAACAAGCCACATCTGAACAGCAGCAGCACAATGAAAATTCACAGCCATGTGGAGTTGCACTTTCTGGAGATGTTACTGAGAGTTTCCATTTCCAAGCAATACGCCCTCCCTGCTCCCCAAAAAAGAAGAGTCCAGGAGTGACATTATATGGGAAGGGTAAGGGATACTCACGAGAACTGCAGGAAGGTCCCACTGGACTGGTGGGAGGGGTGATTGGCAGAAGTCTAGGATCTATGAACGAAGTAAATGACGTTGTAGAGGATGTGCTGCTCTTTGAGGGTGTGCTTTCAGTGCATGGGGTCTGCAAGGAAAAGGGAGAGCTGCTTCAGAAGGTGGTACTGGGAAGCAGACAGCACGCAGCAGTGCAGAGCCCCCAAGGCTCAGATGAAATGGCACCTGGCATACTTAGGCATGATGGACACTCTTACAGCACTAGATATAATTCAGTGATAGAAGGGGAGCAGGGAGCTGTCTCCAAATGTTTAGCCAGGCACTACACCAAAATAACCAGCCCCCAGAAGAGCATGTTGATCCCTCCACTCCCATCTCATCTGCAACTGGGCATTCCTCAAATATCTCTGCAGCAAGGAGGCCGCTGTTGCCTCAAGTAAGGCAGTTTAGTGACCCCTGGCAGCACTGTCATCTGCCTCCAATGACACATCTCCCTGGGAGACCCTTTGGAGTCCCTTTGGGGCTGCTGAGACACGCTGCCCTGACCCCTGTGCTCTCCTGCTGGAAGAAAGCCAGGGATGACTAACAGAGCACTGCACTGCTGACATGGCAGGTAGAGGAGTGGAGGGTACAAACCCCTCTACCTTGTGAAAAAGGGGAGGAAAAAAACCCAAGGGAAGAAAAGGGAGCAGAGAGAGAGTCATGGCAAACAAGTGGAACAATAAGACCTGTTTGGGAGCTCAAGATTTCCTATCCATCCCCCAGGCAGAACTTTTAAAGAAAAGAAGGAATGTGGTTAAAAACCCTGTCCTGAAAAGAGGTAGGAGAGATGGAGTTCAATTGCTCTAATCTCAGGTTCTGAAGGGTGGAGGAGAACAAGGGTACAAGTCATTCAATCTATCTCTTACCTTACTGAGAGGTTTGTTCTGAGGTTCCTGGCTAGTCAGTGGCACTTTTGGTGGGTTCACAGAGGAATCTGAAATTTGGCTTGGCTGGAGGAGATCTGGCAGGAGATAGTTCTGGTTGTTTATGCTCCAGAGGCCTTCTTGGGTGCTAGAAATTTGTTTCCCTAGAATCGGATCCTGCACATGAGAACACACAGTTAAACTCCACATTTGGCATACTTACAATGCACTGTGCCGCTTCTGTTAATTAGGACAATAAATAATGAGCATGTGGTGAGGGGTGCTCTCTGTGATGCATCATGTAAAGACAAACCCTAGGGAAAGTTTAAAATAAAAAACTAAATACAAAAGTGTGCAGCAAACACCTGAGACATCAACACTGGCTTCCACTCCTGAAGTCCTGCACGTTCCTCATCTACAATACCTCAACCAGAGGTAAAGAAGCAACTTCACCCTCAGAGACTCTTGAGACAGAATCAAATGACTTGTCCTAACATTACAGTTCTGACCTCTACCTGTCACAGTCAGAAGCAGGGACTTCTGGACATGCATTTAGTTCCAAGCCCCTTACCATTCATTGCACTGCTACCTCCCACTAGAGAATGAGGAAACCTCATTCTACAATGATGGCATTCAGTAGGATCCAGCATCATCATGATAGGATCCCACCAGCTTCAAGGAAATACTTGTAAACTCCGTAAGACTGAGGCACCACACAAGCTCCCTTCTCTGAACAGCACAGAACACGAAGTCAGAGGTTGGTTTCTGAGTACGCATGGCTGGAAGCTTCGAGAGGAAGAAAGATGGGGTATGTTAAGCAAGCCATGTCCCAGATGGGGAGGGCAGTGCCGAGGGATCTACCTCTGGCCATGATCAGCCAGGGTACCTGAACACCATCAGCACTGGAACGTATGCAGAGAGAGTGACAGAGCCAAGTGCTGCACTAGAAAATTCCTCCTCAATTACATGGAAGCAAAAACCACCACCATTGTACTGACTTCAATAAATAATCTACTGGAATCAGGTCAGCTTTAGTAGATAGTGTTAGAGTAGATAATGCTAAATAAAAGACATTTGCCTGTTAAACCCCAAGTAATTAACTAGAAAAAAAATTGATACCCTAAGTATTTTAAGTTTTAACTTAGATATTAACCAAACCAAAAAATAGATGGCAGTAATTCAGATCAGGGAGCCAAACCAGCATGGGGCTTTTTTTTCTTCAGTTTTAAGCCAGATGAACTGCACCAAACCCCCATCTGAATCATCTGGGCAGGCTGGTACACCCTAACCACTTCGGACCAGTTCAGGCTGATGGGCCGGGGAATGGGATGTTGGAAGAAGTCTTGGAGACTCATAATAGCTGTGGCTGGTGAAACAAAGGTGGGAGGAACAGATAGGACTCTCCATGAGAAGGACAGGGAAAGACTGGAAGGTGTCAGAGAGATTTGTGAGGAGAGGTGGTAGCCATGTGTCTGTTCTCCCTCCCACACTGTCCTGCCCAAACCCACCAGAAAATGTGTCCTCCAATTTTCCATCCCCCTTCATCCTCAGTCTGGGCCTCAAAGGTCACACCGATCCCACCCTTCTCCTTTCCCTCAAGAATACTATTTCCAGTGCTCAGATATCAGAGAAAAGGGAAAGCACGGGGCTGGGTTGTGCCACAAGAAAAATACTGGGTTTGTCCTGTTTGTAATTCCCTCTCCAGAGCCAGGTCTTTTCTCCTTGAGGATGGTGGGACAAAGGCAAAGTGGGACACTTTCCTCAGTCAGAAAGGATGCTGCTCCAGTCTGAAGCTTAGAAATCACACCAGAGGTAAAGAAAACTCCTTTTTCTTCCTTGCCCTGCCACAGCTCAAGCAAGCAGTTCTGGGAAAAACACCAGTTTCACAGCAATTTATTTCCCTGTCTGTGAAATGAGAGTACACTCAGTAATGTGTGAGAAGGGCTCCAGTGCTGAGTGCAAGTCTTATTACTGGAGTTGGGTTTTATTGTTGTTTTCAACATTGTTCTGCTTTGTCTGTCTTCATCTGTTCTGCACTAATGTTTATCATACGGGAAAATCCACATGATCTGAAGTCTCTACTAGAAACTACAGCTGGGAAGGAAACACAGCATGCATATGATAAGACATGTATTTATACTAGGTCAGTAGGGAGACATAAAGTGGTTTTCCCCTCTTCTGGTAATATTTTAAGTAGCAAGAGGTAGTTCTCTTTAAATTTGAGTAAAAAAGGTCAAGATTTTTAAAGCAGCAACAACACACACCAATGATAATCAACAGCATTGGTTTCTGCAACCTGCCGGGTGCCTTCAAGTAACTCACTGACACCAGAAACCACCTCCAGGTCAGGAACAAGGACAGAGACAGACGTGCAATTTCGTACCTAAATGTAGCTGTTTTTATAGGAACCACAAAACCTGAAGCCACACATTTCTGCAGGGCTGAGAGCTATAATTTGCAATGACAGAGCAGGACTTCAGAGTGAAAACGCTGCCGAGAAGAAATGGATACAGCGTTTAACATGCACATTAACAATCTGACTCCCCCCCCTCCCCATACCCACCCCCTTACAAATGGCCAAATTACCTTCTGTTCTGCAACGGTGCTTTGGGGTTTCAGTTCAATTCCATCTGGTACTCTTGTCCTTGAGAAATCTGCCACTCTGCTGCTTAGCAGTTGCCTGGTAACAAACTCCAATTAATGAACAGAACTACTTTGGTGAAGGGGGGAAGAGCCCCAAACCCCCCACATATACATGGACAAAAGTGACCAGAGTTAACATTCACTAGTTACACTTACAGGTTCTTGTACACAAGCAAGCTGATTAGTCTGCTGGGTGTGCCTGAACGCCCTTGAGCCTAAGGACCACTCACACACAGCAGGAAGTTCTCCCCATCTCGAAGGGGAGCATCCCTTCATCAACCTGCGCACCACCCATCACCTCGCAGACACCTCAAAGCCCAGGTAAGTGAGAGCTGGTCCCTCAAGCTGTCATGTGAGAAGTGCCTACTTCAAAACTTCTCCTGTGTCCCCTCACACACTACTCTGAGGGTGCAATTACGAGCCATCCTGCTCTCCACAGCAAGAGTCAGCTGCACTTGCAAAGGGGAGAGCCGTTGCTCCCCTGTGTGCTGGCATCAGGGACACCTCTGCCAGTGCCTACTGGGACAGGCTACACTGGAATGTCATACTGAGAATCAGTCCCTGAAACATCCTCACCTTGCATGCAAAGAAACAAAGAAAATGTTGCCCAGTGCACATGGAGACAAAAGAACATAAGAGCTGCTGGACTGGCTGGGGCCAAAAGCCCACCTAGCCCAGCATCCTGCCTTCAGTGGTGACCAGAAGCAGATACCTAAAGAAAGAGTAAGAACAAGGCAAGGACCTGCTGTGATGTAGCCCAGTGTACGAGTGGTTCCTACACAGCCAGTGGTATATCCACATTTTAAACTATTTCACCAAGTGAAACTGCCTCAAACTTCTGCCAGCAAGGCTCTGGCCCCACTTCTCTACACCTCCACCCCATTATTTATTTATTCTACTTATTTATTTATAAGCATTTATTTATTACTGCGATCTGTTGCAGCCTGTTACATTTCTGCCTCCCAGTAATTATAAAGCAGACTGGATACAAGATGCTGGTTTGGCTACCAGCCACAACTGGTAGGAGAGCGTTGAGGGCCGGTTGGGTTTTCAAAACATTGTCCAATGCGGTAACAAAGAAGGTTTGGGGAGAGAAAGTGTGACTTAAGATGTTCTTAAGGGGTTTTTTGGTTTTTGTCGTGGGTTTTTTGTTATTTATTTGGGCCCCCCATTCTATGTGGGAGTAAATATCTGCATGGCAAGTCAGAAGGAATGGCAAGATATGGTGTAGGATCAGTGGGGAGTGCGAGGACCTGTTCGTATCAGGAAAGCAAGCAATAGCTGATCTTAAAAGATGACAACCTCCCACTTACTAAGGGGAGAAAGTAATTCCTAGCCAAGCACACAGCTGCACCCACCTTGTTCAAGTTTTGGTAGGGAATAGCATATAAAGAGCAGAGACAGGAAAATGAACTATGCAAAATGAGTCCCAGGAAAATCGTTTTGGGAGGACTGTGGATGCTGCAGTTACCGGAGAAGGAAGCACTCTCAGCTGAGCAGGAGACAGCAGCAATGGAACAGATAAGCTATGCAAGCAGGTAAGACGCTGGACCACATACACTGACATCCTTTCCTTAAATGCCTGGGGGGAGTGTGTGTGTGTGTGGAGGGTGTGTGTGTGGGGAGGGGGGTGGGGTGGTTGTGTGTGTGTGTGTGTGTGTGTGTGTGTGTGTGTGTAAGAATTCTGGCTCATCTCACCAAAAAGAAAAACAAGACAATATTATTTTACTGGTGAAAGTCATCTGCCCTTGGCTTCCTCAGAAATGAGCCTTCATTTACTGGATCCATCCAGGAGAACATGATGCTCTTCCTCTTGAAGATGTACATGTCCCAAGCCTAGTCCTACTGGGCACCTCCAGGGAAGCTGGAGCATGGACATCAAAAGCTGTTCCACAGCCCAGGCAAGAATAAGACAACACAGACTGTTTTCAGTAGCCAACTAAAACTTGGGCCAAGGTGTCCCAACCAAAGCCCAGGCAGAATCACTCCTACAGACGTGGGGACCTTCAGATCCTGCATTTGCATGCTTCAGAGAGCAGGAAAAGCAAACCCCTCCACTGTGCCCAGAACATGCAAAGTTTCAGTGCTGGGTTTCACTGTGATCACCATCCTCTGCACTATTTACCTGGCAGTTACCAGGATGCATTTCCCAAAGTACCTGTCTTTTAACATAACTGACTCTTGGCCGAGGTGAAGGGACTTTGTTAACAGAGAAGGTTGAGCTTTTGCTTTTACAGGAGCTCTTGCAGTGGGTGTGTGTGCAGGAAGACAAACCTGACAGGGATCAACCTGCTAATTCCACTTCTCTAGAGGACCAGTGGGTCTCACACACAGAGGAGATGCAAATAACACATGCAGATTTCCAAAAGCAGTGATACCGCTCCTTCACATCATTACAGCATGCAAGGATCACAGCAATCTAACACTTACACAGCAAAGTCATTGCTACAGGGCAACTCCATATTTTTATGTAGAGTCTTTCTGAGTCTAGGATGAATGCTATGACCTAGAGTGAATAAAACTTTTTACAGATCAGAATAAGGTGGCTTTGAAGAGGAGCAGTAAGAAAATAAAGGCATTACAGTAAAAAGACAACTCTTTCAGGTGCACTGAGCAAGCTATAAGGTATTTAACATTCTCCCTCCTCATCAGTCAGCTTTGAAAATGAGCTTCAGAAATGCCAACCAGGAGCGTATGCAGGCACAGAAACTCCACCTTCTTCAGCACAGCACAGGGGAAAGGACTGGTACCAGGCCAAGGCAACAGCTTGCCCACCCTGCTACAGATCTGTGCGTCTCTTCCTGAAGACTGACAAAACCACGTGTGCTATTATGTCAGAAGAGCCCCATCCCAGAGTGCTGCATGGTGATGTGATGCACTTCAAAGTTCATACTACAACTTGACTTAAACTGAAGCCTCTTTGCAAGAAAGTTTGAGCTTTCATTCATCCATACTGAAAATAATTCCATTTGCTATTCCAAAGAGCAGGGGCTGGCCAGTTGACTCCCAACTCTCCTCTGCTTGGTCTAGCAGGCTATTCACCCTCCATTATTTCTCAGAGTACCCATTTTGTAGGACAGGTAAAACACCTCAGTCACAAAATCAGCAAGAGAAACCGGAAAGCTAGAGAGAAACAGTTCAGGCAAGATCAGCTTGGTACAAGCCACAGCATCATCTGACACCCACAGTGATTGTGCAAAGTAATGATATCAAAGCCACAGCAAATTTTACAGTAGCAAATCCTGCTTTACCCTATTGCTCCGTTATAAACAGCCCTGGTGAAGGAATCAGCTTTGCAGTGGGAATTATTTCTCCTGGAGAGAACAGGCTATCTAAATACAAGGGTCATGCTTGCCCTGCTTTCACACCGTACCTTGTATTTAATGTGGAGGTGAGCAGTTTTCTTTCCCTCTCCTTTTTTTCTTTCAAGAGTTCCATTTAAACATAGATCAATGTACAGTAATCTCTATCAAGGCACTACCTATTGATATTCAGTTAAAACAAGACATTTCCTTATTGTCCCAGGGCAGCAAGTCATCAAAGCTTATTACGCTGCGTGTATCTGATGGAGCAAACGTTCACCCTCTGGGAATTCATGACAGTGTGATTAAACTGCTTAATTACAACTGACATAAATGACTGATGGTAACTTTAGAGAGGAGGTAGTATTTATGCATGCCAATTTTCTTCAGATATTTAGAAGTGTGTAATAAAAAGGAAGAAAATAGTAATAATAAAAAATTCAAGCCAACCCTGTGTGGTTCAAGTCATCTTCATCGCTGCTGCTGACTTCGTCACTGGATGAGGAATAGTCTGCTGCTTTCAAGAACGCGTTGGCACCATCCTTGCCCTTGCTGAAGGAGACTGGGCTCTAAGTAAAGAAAACTCAGTTGATTTTTTTTCCTCATGGAAGAACCCATCGCTGAACAGCCTGTGCAGTGTTCTACTGTCCCAGCAAATTCACTTATAGTGACTTGCACACCAAAAAAGCTTTCTTAGGAAGACAGTGTCAGTCCATCACAAGTGGGTGTCACACGGGAAGGGACCTAAGCCCAAACAGCTGATTTCCCAAACGCTGAAAGGTGATGATCTCTAGTCCATATGTTATTCTGAATCTCAAACATTTACCATCCGGTTTTCACTCTCTGCAGAAGCACAGAAGTGCTTCCTCTTTCGCACAAGAGGAGGAGTGCTCTGCACCAGCACTGCAGCATTGCACCAGCTCAGGTTTTGTTCCAGCCCTGGGTTACCTTGAGGCTGTGGGGTGATGCCCGAGCCCAGGCTGTGCCTGCACAGATGGGGTACAAGCCACCTTTGGGCTGGAAAGACAATACCAGTGCAGCCATGTCTCACTCCTACAGGGCAGTCAGACATCCCACTCCTCTGGGAACTCATATACAGGAATCCCACATCAATGGCAATGGGCTAAACACAGAGTCTTCTTTAAACCTCCAGCTCCTGACAAGCTGGTGGGAACTCCAGTAAGCTGCAGCTGTCCCCTGCAGCCTTGCTCTGCACCCGCTGGATCCACCCCGGCCCACCTGGGAAGTTTTAACATGCCAAGCGTCCTGTAAACTTTTAAAACACCAAACATCCCACATACGAGCTCCTGAACAAGGCACCAGGAGCTCCAGCTGTCTGACAGGCATCCCGCCTTCTCCACTCCCCCAAAGAGCCACCAAAGGAAAGCAATGCCTCAGTAGGACAGGAGCAGCAATCATCCTTTCCATCAGTGGCTCGTCAGCAAACGGAGAGCAGGGCAGTCCTGAGTGTGTCACAGCCTGGGAAGTGCATCTTCCAGGCAGTCACAGCCAGTATTTGCACAAGCCACAGGCGTGTCTTGACTTTGGGGTTGCATGACAAGTGACCAATGACTTCCTGAAACAGGGAAGGCGCTTCCCTCTTTTCCAAGGGTTTATCATCAGGCAGGTTCAGGGAAACTGAAATCTGTCAACAACCTGAGCTGGACACAAGTCAGACCTGGACCAAAAGCTGATGAGACACATTAATGCAGCAAAAAGCTCAATACAGCTGCACAGAGCATCTCAGATGGACTCATCAGCTCCAAACTCAAGTGCCAATGCAGGAGCTGTCTGCACAGACATGGCCTCAGTGACAACTATGAACAAATCAAAATTATCAGTGGATTTAAAGGAACCTACTGCAATCTGGCCTGGGTGAGACCCTTTTTCAGACTTCTTATGCAGCTGCAGGTGGTTCTGGGACAAAGCGTTCTCTGCCTTAGCTGGTCCTGGGTTCCCTGGGGGATGGAAAACACAAAGAAGTTTATTATTTTTAAATGCATGTGCAGCAGAGAGAGGGGACCAGCATGACAAGCACGTCTATAGTTACCACCCAAAGCAGACACCAGCCTCTGCTGACAAACTTCTTTTTTCCTCTTTGATGCAAAGGGAAATCTTTGTGGTTGCTTCCCAGTGGTTCTGGAAGCCACAGTATATAAATAGATACTGGTGCAGTTTAACACTGCCAGAGTAAGAAAGCAGACCAAAACCTTGGCAACATACTCCCACTGCACACCAGCAACAGTTCCACAGACTGGAAGGCAGCTTGCAAGGGAAAAGGCTGAGGGCATGCTAATCCCTTCCTCCGATCCTCTTCTTGAGGGCAGACAGCTCATTGCATCAGCATCTGCTGGGTATATTCCAGCACTGAAGGTGCCACCCAGCTTTTTTCCTGTGACTGCAGGCAGGGGTCAGGAAGGGGTACAAACCCCCGAATGCCCATTTTCACAAGCAAACAGACATGGTGCCAAGATTTGGCCTTTACAAAACTGCTGCACAAAACCAGCCTAAAGAGTCTGATTCCCTAAACACAACTGGCTGGGGAAGCTGAAGCTCACCCATGAGTGTGGGGTTAAGCTAAAAGCAGAAGTGGATTCACCACTTCCCACGGCAGCACAGGGAGAAGCATCCTCCAGTCCCCACTGCTCTTGGGGCACACTTTGCTCCCACTTCCACTCCACGCCACAGGGAAGTAGGTAATAACAGCCCTCATTTTAGCAGAGAGCTGGGCCCTGCCACGGGCCAGCTCAGCATCAGGTGGCACCTCGTGACACTCTGCCCAAGGTCATGTACAGGAGCTGCAGCACTGTGCTTCCCTCCTGGGTGGCTTGGGCACCCACACTTGCCACCACATTTGCATGGCAAACTAGTCTAGAGGAGCTGGAGCCTATCTGCTGCCACATTAGGAGTCCCTTTCAGTGCCCTCACTGGCCACAAAGTCACCTGGGAAGAAGAAAAGCCGCCCTGGAGAGACAGTCTTCTGCACAGAATTCCTGATACAAAGCAAAGCAACATGCCCTCCCCCTGCCCTAGGACACACACAGCCTTCTCCTTCAGCAGTTCCTCCTGTGACTATCCCAGTGCTACCAACGGGACTCCCTGCAAGTGATGGGGACAGATCTCAAGCTCACACAGATCAGGATTTCCGTTGGGATCTGAGATAGTTCATCACCACAGCTTCACACAGTTGTGTGTTTTGCAAAGTTTTCACAATTCAGAATCCCTTCCTGGTCACTGAGTACCTAAGACACTTAGCAGAAGCATTAGCTTTAAAGTATTTATAGCCCTTTTCTGCCCAATTCATTATCCCTGTGGGCTTGGGAAAGCAACAGACTCTTTCTGGAGAACCATATGCCAGAACTAGCTGTAATTTAATGACACTTAAGAACCCAAGGAGACAGTTTAAACCACAAGGGAGGTTTTCTATTCTTTCCACTGCTGGTGAGGTTTTCATTTCCCCATGCCAAAATATCATAGGAGTTACACATCATGCAGACACTGCAACGCTGAGCTGGGCTGCTGCAAGTTGTTCATCACTGTGCTGTTACTCAAAATGACATAAGGGCAGAGAGAAACAAAACCCAAAGTGTTTAAATTGTGCACTGGATTTCTCTCGAAGCACAGCTTCCTACTCTGGGTAGTTAGTGAAAGCAAAACTGGCTTGACTGTGTAAGTGTAATAAATAAGCAATTTGTTCTTCATTTACTGAGGGCTTGCAAATTAGTAACGTGAGCTTCAGCTTAAAAATAAATGACCTCAGCAGCTCACTGGTGTGGTTTCAGAACATTTTTAGCATCCACCCTGCTTCGAACTGGGCGTGATTCCCCACATCTTCCATCTTTAGTAGTCAACCTGGATGCAAATCATCGTAACACACCACTGCTTTGCAAGCTGTTATGCAAGGAATTACACTACAGCTGACCCATGGAAAATGCCCTTAGGAATAACAACGGAGGAGCAAAGCTGTGCACTGCTGCTCCATGTCCCCATCTGCCAGGACCTCGGGTCATGTCTCAGGAACCATAGTCTGCAATGCAGAAGACCTGCACAACCACAAGCAAGCCCACCGTGTTCCTACACTGCTTCCAGTGATGCCAAGATACCTCAGAGAGTTGGGCTTCCCTTCAGTTGGATGAGGCTATCTCTACCTTTTAACTTCCTTTGCCTTTTTTTCCAGTTCCACTATTTTTCTGCAAATAAAAGAATATTGGAGGAATGTTGCATGAGGTGCTGCAGAGAGTCTCACACTTCCTTCAGCCAGCACATTACCAGAGTGCAGAAACATGGGCACACAGCAGCTGCTCACTGTATCATCTCGTTAGTGGGCAATGCAAAAAGCAGCATATGGTTATGCAGAAAGTGCCAGTGGGTGAGTGTCAGTGCTGAATTACAGTTGTAGGCCTGTAACACCAGCTCTGCTGAGGTTCAGTGGTGTCAGAGTGCAACAGGACTGACTTTTTTCAATCTTTAACTGAGGCAATTCACACTGCAGAAGGCTCTTGTGTGTGATAGGACTTTTGCACATTTTGACTGATGAAACTTTGACTTGGGAATCACCTGAGGTTGACCGGCTGCTCTGCTGAGATCCCATCTCCCACGGCGTGCTGCCAGGAGCGCTGCTGCTGCTGTGTAGCTGGAGAGCATGTCCCCCAGGGGATGACTGGTGAGTGTTACTGAACAGAGAGACAAAAAGCAGATCAGACTACCTTGCATGCAGGAACACGGACTGGAATGGACCTCCTAGGCCACTGAATTGAGTTCCCTGCTGTTACTGTATGATATAATGCTCCTGGTAAACAAAAAAATTTATATTCATTGCTGCTCCAAGCTGGGCCACTCAGGAGTGACAGAAGATGATGGAGGGGGCAGTTTCCTCTGGGCAGTCATTCTGGGAGATTACAGAGATTCCAAAGTCATTACAGAACATCCTACTGTATGTACTTCTCCCCTGGCCTCTTCAGTTCTGTGACTGTCCATTCCAAAATCTCATGGCTTTTGCAAATAACAAAGCCTGCTGCAGTACCCTCCTACAAGATACATGATCACCAACTCATCAAGGGAGAAAGGGACACATCAGACAGCAAAACAAGCTGCCAAGCTGGTTAAGTAAAACACTGGCTCCCCCAGAAATGCAGGCTCAGAAGCCACGCACTTGTGACACTGCAGTTTACTCACAAGTTCCTTCTCTGCTTTGTCTCCTGTAACTCCCAAGAAGAGAACATTTAGGGCTTGACTTCACTCAAAAGCTATTTCAGATGATGTTTCTGACTCTGGCTCATCAGAAGCGCTGCACATTATTTTGTTATGTCAGCTGAATCTACTCGCCTTTCAAATCTCTCCAACCCCTTTTCTTACAGCATTATGTTCCCTGATCAGACATCTGGTGGGGGCTACCCTTGACCGCTGAGGTCTCTGCAGCCTCCATCTTTTCTCCTGGGATATGAACAAAGCACACTAGCCTTAAGGGCAGACTGCCAAAATAGTCAAGATAGATCTATGGAAAGCCTGTTAAAGCTACCAACAGGCAAAACAAAGCTACAGCCACAAGCTGTAAGTGACAGACCCAACTCACCAAAGCACCCAGGTACCTAACAGCCCTTTGATAGCAATGGTGTTGGTGCTGATGGAGAACATCTGCAAGAGCATCCAGGCAGCCCCCTGACCAGCACCACTCCCACCCAGCACCTTCAGCACCAACACACTTGGGTTTTAAGTAACCTGTGCCGTCATCAGCCACTTAGTTTAATATGAAGGGAAAGTTAAACATTGCCAAACCACAGGAATGTAAATGTGTTCAGTTCTGGGCTCCCTGGTATAAAAAGGACAGGGATCTCCTGGAAAGAGTCCAGAGGAGGCTATGAAGATGATTAAGGGACTGGAACATCTCCCCTATGAGGAAAGGCTGAGTGAGCTGGGGCTGTTCAGCCTGGAGAAAAGAAGACTGAGGGGGGACCTAATTAATGTTTATAAATATCTTAAGTATGGGATGCAGGGGGAATTGGCCAGCCCCTTTTCAGTGGTCTGTGGAGACAGGACAAGGGACAATGGCTGCAAGTTAGAGCACAGGAAGTTCTGCACCAACATGTGGAGGAACTTTTACCCAGTGAGGGTGACAGAGCCCTGGGACAGGCTGCCTAGGGAGGTGGTGGAGTCTCCTTCTCTGGAGATATTCAAGACTCGTCTGGACGCCTGTCTGTGCAATATGTGCTGGGGAGCTGCTTTGGCAGGGGGGTTGGACCCGATGATCTCTCGAGGTCCCTTCCAACCCCTACAATTCTGTGATTCTGACTGCACAACACGCTGCCTCTTAACTGGCAAACGGATGCACAACCTGCATGCAACCCACTGGGGCATGCCAAACAGGCTACACCAAACTGAACAACTCACTGCAGGAATCTGTACCGATGGAACAGGCAGCATCTACTACAGACACAGCTTTCCAGCCAAAACCAGAACTACCTCACATGAAGGGCAGGAGGAGATCTGCACAGGGCTTGTTTCTCTTTAAATCAGCTATATCAATCATAAAAAGGAAGGTAGCTTAGACACTTCCTTCAGGTTTAAGATGAGGAAGTTTGGTTAGTTATTTTTGTGGACAATCTGACTCAAAACACAGAACTGTAACATTAAATGAGGTATAAACTCGTGTCAGTTTTAGTGCTACTGAGGCTTTATTTTTAATAAATTTGCTTTAGTTTTGCTACCAACAATTGATCAACACCAGTATAAGCAGAAAACACGTAAGAGCTTACCTTGAAAGACATCTCTGATGGCCAGGCTGGTCCCTGCCGTAAAACTTAGACGTTGTCCTTTCTGGAACCTTAAGGATTTAATCAAATGTTTTAAGTTTGCTACTGATATTTTAGACTCAGTTAATAAACCTGATGCTTACCCTGTATCAATGCAAAAATAAGGCTAACTAACATAAATTACTAATGCTTCAGTGGGAGCTGTGGAGACATCTTCCATGATATCAATACTGGAAGCTGCAAGTCAGCAGCAGGTGCCTCCCCGCTTGCCCCAGGCCTGTGCAATCCATCAGGGCACAGACTGCAAGTGGTTTGCACCTTTCCCTGGAGTCAGCATTATTCTTGGTCAATATTTAAAGCAGAGAGGGAAACACATCTGCAATCACTTAGTGCAGCTTTCCCTAGGTGGGGGATGTTTGTGTTGCTACCAAAGGGCTGGGGGAAGTGACACAACCCCCAGCTGCCAAGTAATAAAACAGGTACACGCACCCATGCCCATACACATCCCCACACAAATACTGCTGTACTTATTCTTAGGGAATCTGTTAAAAAGAAGAGAAATACACCACCACCTGAATCACTGAGTTTTTTCTGCAACAAGCCAGATCTTTCACAGAAAGGGCAGCCACAAGTACTTGGTGTAACTGAGGTGTAGCTGCATTCACAGATCCCACAGATGTTACGTACACACCTGTAACCCCGGACGCTTAGAACCAGCTTAGACATTTGTATTTTCTTTCTAGATTACTCAGCCCCAGTTAATGCACAAGCAGTCACATTTTCCCTCTATTTAACAGAATCATGGAATGTGTTGGGTTGGAAGGAACCTTTAAAGGCCATCTAGTCCAACCTCTCCATGCAGTGAGCAGGGGCATCTTCACTAGATCAGGTCGCTCAGAGCCCCATCAAGCCTGAACCTTCATGTCCAGAGGATGGATACTACACAGCAGAGGAGAATGGAGCAGAGTGCCTTACACCCTGAGTTTTACATACCTTTGGGGGCTGTTCTTCATTTTGACTTATGTTCCAGAACACATCATCCTGCACAGGGCTGAGTGGTGTTGTCACCATATCTGACAGGGAGCTGCTGTGGTACACATCCTTACTAGCCCGGAAATTTTCACACTTGAAACAAAAGAAATACACACTGAATTGTGCTTCCTTGCTTATGTAGCAGGTCCCAGTCTCGACAGATATCACTGGTTCGGCTTGTGAGATCAGACTTTTAGTAAGCGTGCAAGGAGTATTATGTCTGGATACAGCCCTACTCACCTTGTTCACTGTGAAGTTATTAATTTCCAGCATACTAGCACACTAAGCACAAATATTTTAAAGTGAAGTGTACAATAAAAAGAAATAGTAAAACCTTCTATGCTATATACATCTTCCCTTCTTAAACCTATGGAGAAGCTAACAGGTCATTGGCAATGCAGAGCAAACTACTCAACTGGATGATGCAAAAATTCCTGTTGGTTAAGTGTATTCCATCCAAACCCAACCAATGCTTCCAATTCAGAATTTAGACAGTACAATCACTGGGGGAGCCCACGCCCCCTAAGTTAGATGTTGACTTCCAAGCTAGTCTTCACAAGCCCATCATCAACCCAGAGTCAATGGAGGCGAACTGCCAGCTGGACGTCCTTTCAGATGGTCATGAGGGTGCCCTGGCCCTCTGCTGCAACAGAGTTTTCAATTACTTGAAAAAAATCAAACCTGAGAATGCAGTAAGAAAGAAAAAAGAAGCTATGTTCAGAGTACACCTCATGGGTAGCCACGTGCAGGTGCTCCCATTGTGGCTGCCTGTGTTTAAGAGACATCTTCAAAGATATCAAACTAGAGCATTAGGAGAGCAAATGCCCTACTCATGGGGGGAGAGAGAGGGGGAAGCAATCAAATCACTTCCTTAAAGTCTTCAATCAAATCACTTCCTTAAAGTCTTCATTCCAAGAGAAAATTAAGCAAGCCATGTAAAACTCAAGCTAAAACACTCAAACTTTGGTCCTCTGATTCTTTCTGTATTTTAAAGAAAAAAAAAAAAAAGAGAAAAGAAGGAAAGGTCCTTTAACTTCTACACACTGATAATCCATTACCCCACTGTCTTCCACAGGGGAGGAAAGGCAGAGTGCTAAAAATGCCAACTGAATGTACTGATCCTCCCTGAAATGAGAAATCCTCTCGGACACAAGACCGAGACCACATGGAAGCGCTGTGTGAGCTGGGTCCATCTGGAGGGATTGTGATGCTAGAACCAATTTAATGTCACAGACATAGAAAAAACAGAACAGAAATGCCTGAAGCTATACCACTTTGTGCTTCAACTTGTCAGGCCTCCCATGCAAAGCAGGACCGGGGCTCTCAGGAGACACCAGCAGCAGCAGAAATGCCATGGGCTGCTGTCTTTACCATAGCAGGAGCAAACCTGTGCCCTCCATGTGAAGGCACCTCTAGTGAGAGACACCTCGTCCTCAAACACATGGCAAGACCAGCAGCCCCACCACTTGCAGGCCCAGGAAAGGCTGCCAGGTTTTGTCTGAGTCAAAGTTTAGACTCCTGTCCCCTGACTGAGTTACTGTAACTCAGATAAGAGACAGCTGCAGTTCCCCCAAAGAATGACTCAGACAAGTATTTTACTGATTTATCAGCTTAAGCTTGTACAGTTCTCCAGTCTTGAAAAGTAAAACACAGTAGCTGAGAATGGCACAGAGCTCTTCAAGAATATAATATGGTTATGAACTTCTGTAACTGCACAAGACTAATTACTTCAGGGGAAGGATGTTCAAAAATCACTTCAATACTGACAGGTACTAATTCTAAAACCAGTTAAAGATGCCAAACATTCATTCAAATGTCCTGTCCCAACCTCTCAGACCAGCATGGTGAAGACAACTGTTGAAAAACAGCCTGAGAAGCTCATCTAGTTAACTATTCAGGTGCTTTTTCTCCCTTTTTGGGACAGCACGTTCTGTTGACTCCCTTTACAGAAAAAAGCTTTTTCAGCAGTTATAACATCTCATAATCCATGTCCTGTCATTTTGTCAAAATTACTTTTTTCTCCAACATGATTGTCACTAATAACAGTTTTCAGTTAACCGGAATTATTTCGACAGCAAAGTGTTCCTCTGAAAGGGCTCATCGTGGGTACAGGGATAGGTTTTACAGCAAGTGTATTATTATCAGAATATAGGAAGAGTTTCTTTTCCCCCCTTGCCACTTTTTCAACAAGGTACTCACATTTCTTCCTCAATTCCAGGTTTAGAGCCCTGAATACTACTGGAAAACTATCAGTGCTTAAAAGCAGCCATGAGCTTTGTTGAATCATGGTGTAAGTGACTGGGCAAATCCAAACTCTGCAGATGGTACCCACATACATTCTCTGGCAGAGACACACCGGTATACCCGTTCCATGTAAAGCCAAGAACCGACACCTGCTTTTCAGCTAAGTTCTGTAGGACCTGCAAGACCTTGCAATTCCACAGCAAGCCACAAATGTCTCAGACAACCTCCCAAATCACAGTGTTTGGTATTGCCCATAAGTTTTACAGATAGAGAAAATCTGGGGGGAATGGGGGCTGACATTAAGAAACCCCACCATCTGATTCTAAACTACTCCAACATGAGTCTTTTACTGTAACACTGGCAGGAGAGCAGCTCCTCTCATGCACAGAGCGCTCCAGTAACACAGTGCCAGAGTACAAAAGACTAATTACTGGAGTGAGATTTAGAACTTTCAGAGCTGGAAGTCCTGATAAGGGCAGGCTGCACTGCACTGCAGGTACTAACTTCAACTGAATCTGCAGACAGGGGGTAGGTAAGGGCAACTTGTCACAACACAGCACATGGAAATGGATTTTCTTAAACTTCTGAGCAGATCAGCTCCAGTTACCAGGTTATTCCACAACCTAACACACAGCTAAGTTCTAATAAAACTGACAGCTTTCTTGTTCTGTTTCAGCCACACCACCCCAGACAATAAAAGATACAGCTAACAAACCCTACAGGAAAACCAGAGTCAATTAAAAACTGGAGTTAATTTCAGGTATGAGCTAAATTCCTCCGCTGGTCAGGCAGCAGGAGATGCTGGGCAGAGAAACAGGTTCGGTTTGAAGAGAAGCCTCTGAGCCTGGAAGGGCTCATCCCACACCACCACAGCCAGAGAGCCAGACCTGCTCCCATGCTGCAGCCAGCACCAGCCAGGGACAAACCAGGTGGAAATGAGACACTCTGATCTGGTAGGATCTCGCGTTTCCCTTACCAGGCAGAAGGATCCAAGTACTGAGGAATCACAGTCCCTGCACCTCGGGGGCTGTGTTAAGATTTCCAGGGACATAATTTTGAGAGAGATTCAGCAACCAGGGTGTGCCACAAAAATCTCATGGGATCAAGCATTTAAAATAAGGTGGTTTTGTCTCAGCAGCACACAGATGATCCTTCCCTGACAAGCCTGGCGGGAAGTTCTTCAGCACAGCAGGTATCTGTGATGAATTCAGCTTGGGTTTTAACTCCTCGGTTCGCTTTTAATCAACAAGACACCCACATATTGAACTCACAAGTATACTTCTGTGAGTCTTTTTAATCTCCAGGTGACTAACTGGCCCACCACCCTTACTGCCTTAACACTTCGTACAGCTAACGCAGGCGGCACATCCCAACATGCCACTATTCATGTCACCAGCAAAAGGAAACACAGCCCTTCAATGGGTAATTTATACATCTCCTGAAGTTCATCTGGTCCCCGTGCTAACACAGCAGGTGTGAGTACAGATTGGCTTTTCCCTGTCCACACAGTCTCTACCAGCTGGAACACTGACTTGTGAGCAGGTAACAGGGCAGCTACCAGCAGGGAGTGAAATCACACGGTAACAACTGCATATCACTTGCTGCTATTATCCTTAAGTAACAACATCACTTTAACCAGCATAGATACTTTATAGTGTGGTTTCCATCAAGGAACATGACAGAGGTTGGAACACTGGTGGAATTCATAGTCCTGATATGAGACGGGTGAAGAGTAAAGTCAGGACCCTGAACTTTAGGTAAGCAATTCCAGCTGTTCAAGGAGTTGGTCAACGTGACCCTGTGGGAAGCTGCTCTCAGGGACAAGGGAGCAGAATAGAACAAGCAGATCTTTAAAGACACTTTCCACAGAGCTTTTTATCCCCAGGTGTAAGAAATGAGGAAAGGAAGGCAAGAGACTGACACAGATGAGTTGAGACCTGCTGGTCAAACTAAAAGGGAAGAAGGAAACATAGAGGCAGTGGGAGCAGGACAGGTATCCTGGGAGGAAAATAGGGATGTCACCTGGTTGTGTAGGGATGTGTCAAGAAGGCCGAGGTGCAGCTGGAGCTGAACTTGGCAAGGGATGCAAAGAACAGTAAGGGCTTCTATAGACAGGACGGTCAGAAAAGGAAGGTCAAAGAACACGTAACTCCCTAATGAGCAGGACTGCCAAACTGGAAGCAATGGCTGACCTACTCAATGACATTTTGCCTCAGTTTTCACTGGCAACCGCTCTTTCCACACCTCTTGAGTGGAGGGACCTCAAGGCAGGGACAGGCAGAGTCCCTCTGTCTGTGAGAGAAGACCAGTTTTGAGACCACCTGAGGAACACGAACATACATAAGTCTCTTGGACCTGACAAGATGCATCCCAGAGTCCTGAGGGAATTGGCTGATGTAGTTACCAGGCCACTCTCCACGGTATTTCAAAGCCATGGCAGTCCAGTGAAGTCTCCACTGGAAAAAAGGAAACATGCACTCATTTTTAAAGAGGGGAGGAAGGAGGACCCTGGGAACTACCAGCCTGTCAGCATCACCTCTGAGCCTGGGAAGGTCATGGAACAGATCCTCTTAGGATCTATGCTGAGGCACGTGGAGGACAGAAAAGTGATTCAAGGCAGCCAGCATAGCTTTACCAACGGCAAATCTTGCCTAACCAACCTAATGGCCATCTGTGATGGAGTGACTACATCAGTGGACAAGAAAAGAGCTACTAATGTCATCTGTCTGGACTTCTGTAAGCCATTTTTGACATGGTCCCCTGCAACATTCTTCTCTCTACACTGGAGAGAGGTGGATGTGATGGACAGACTATTCAGTGAGTACAGAATTGGCTGGATGTTCAACGGCTCAATGTCCATGCAGAGAACAGAAGCAACGATATGAAAAGCTGGGGACAATGCAACCTAACCTCACAGTAATAACCCATAATCACAGGTAGCCTCAAAGAAGTACATGGGCCCACCCTGCTGCTGGGCTCATGGTGATGTAGCATGACATGGTCTGAAAGCAGCTGAGCTGAAACTAATAACCCACCCTCCACTGTGGTCTGTTCGCCTCTGACTCAGAGATCTAACAGATGAGGCAAAGAGGCCACAAGATGCCACAGCAGCACACAGACCACTCCTAAGCCTGATCTGTAGGCACTCTGCCATGGGTATCAAACAGAAGCAACTGGAGAGATGGATCAGAAGCTGTACATCCATCCATCCATTCAGGAATCCAGCACAAACTGAGAGCTGCCAAGAATAAAACAAGTGCTGTGACTGTATATCCCTGGGGGGACGAATGAATGCCTGAACGAAGTGCTGTGGGGAACGGTAAAGGCTGTAAGATTAGTCCTGCCACTGTGGGTTTTCAAAGCAAGTGGAGATTTCCAGCTTAAATGAGCTGTGCTCACACTTAACACAGTTTATTCCATTTCTACTTGCTATCTTGTTTTTCTTTCGCTCACACATGCTTACAGTCACTTCACAAGAGACTGGAGGAAAAAAGTAGCTGCAGTACAAGCTACTTATTTCATACTCCATGAAAGAGCAGGATGTTGGAAGGAAGCTGGGTTTTTGGACACACTGTGGGAACCCTTGATCATGAATCCTGGAACTGGCAGAAACAGTAGGAGCCAAAAAGTGCTGAGTGAAAAATCCCAATGCAGGACTGCCTCAGAGTGCTTTCACTCTACAGGTACTGTTTAGGTTCTAGTTCTACCTCTAAATATTCCTGGGCTCTATCCACAGGCATCATCTGACTCTGCATTGGTCCTTATTGCATCTCCATATACTTCTAGACTATCACATGAGATCATTAACAACCTTGCTTGTGTATACAGTCTTCAGGGATAAAAAAATCTGGCTTTGGATGTGTTTTGTAAAGTGCCACATATATTTATGGTGCCATATAAATAATACATCACCCAGGGACTGAAACAGCAGAAGTCATTTAGACTTTCTGTGCAACATCTAAGAGCGGCATCATGGAATGAGCAATCAGGCATCAAGGATATAAAAATAACTGTTATCTAACCCTGATCTGCAGTGCCTAAGTATAATTCCACGTAGACCTTAGCAGCACGAGGTGGCATTAAAAACCTCCGAGCTGGTTTGCACGTGACTCCGTCACTTGTGCCAGGAGCAAAGGAAACCAAACCAGGTTTCTGACACACTGTTCTGCTTAGGAGCTACCCATGCTTTGCTTCCCCTCCCCAGCTGGGGCAGCAGTACCGTACCTGTACTAACACGGCTCTCTGCGGCGCAGGCGTGCAGGGGCTGGAGCTGCTGCCAGATCCCATCCTGGCGTGCGGCGTGGCTTCGTGCCCCAGCACCGCTGGCCACTGGAAGGAAGGCTGGATGCTGTCGCTTTTCTTTCTTCGGTCCTCAGCCTGAGAAGAGGAGGAAAAATGGCACCGTGCTGCACACTGAGCCTCAGGCTTGGCAGCCTGGCTGTTTTCCAACAGCACCACAATTTGCATCAACTCTGACAGACGTCCCCATCAAGGAGAGGTCATCCCTGGCACAATATGAACCATTACTGCCTCTCCATTTGCAACCATCCCTTTTCCGTCAAGTTTCCAAACCACAGTGAGGAAAAGGGCCCGAGCTGCCATCTGCTGTGCTCTAGGCCATCCCATTTGCTGCAGGCTGGGATTTTAGCTGGGAGGAATCATCTGTCTGTATTTACTTAGCTTTGACAACACGCAGCCTGTTTTGCTGTGCATTTATTACCCCTTCCTACGACGCTGACGTTACTGCATGTTGCTTTCTACTCTGAAACACCCTTAACACTATCTCTTGGTGTGTTACTCGCACTATGGAAAAGACTGAGGAACATGATCTAGAAGGAACAAAGGTCCTTTTATTTCCTGTTCGTTACTAAAATCTTTATCCTACAGTTTTGACCCCACTACTTTTTCCAGTTTCATTCAACATGACTAATTCCCATTCTATAGTGTAAATCTTTCAGCATATCCTCTGATTCAGCAGTCTAGAAACAGCTCTGCATAGTAAACCAGTGTCTAACACCATGAAAACACTCAGTTATCTGTGTCTGCGCGGGCATTCCTAAGGTATCTCTCACCACATGTGGATGTCTATGCCTGTGTCAGGAAGGTAAGCAGATTCTTAGCACAGCTGAGGAAAAGACAGAGGATGTGGAAAATGATTCACTTTGGTCTCACAGATCTTGATTGGAGAAAAGAACAACACAAAAAAGAAACCCAAAATACCCCTCTCACCAGAACTTATTAAAACAAGCAATGCCATGCAATCCTCGCCCCAGTGAACTCGATCCTTACACTGCTCCTGGGGCCAGATTTTCAATACTTACAGCTCCTAACAACAAAAGGCAATTTTTATCATGAGCAAGAAAGAAAAATGTAAGAATTGGAGTGGTGTCACTAAGCTGGATGTGATAATTTACCCATCAGCTCTGTGCCCAAAGGGTGCTTGTGTGCAATATATGATGATCCAGATGCAAACTCCTGCAGCTGATGTTGGGCTGCCAGAACTGATGGCAGCCCCTACCTGGGCTGGGAGCCTGAGCCTGAAATCCTTGCCCCTCAGTCCATCAGCTCCACTGCCAGAGTGAGCTCACATCCACACACACCAGGGGCAACCCGGCCTGACTTGCCTGCGACAGCAGGAGTGCAATGGCAGAGACAAGGAAGGGCTCTGTGGCCTCAAACATTAAACTTGAGGCTTTGGAGGGCTTTAGGGTTTTTTGTTTGGTTGGTTTTAATGCCTCAGTGCAACACTAATTCTGAGGAGCTTTTGCATATCGGTAATTGGTCTTGCAAATGCCACTAAGCCCTAAAGAGTATGCAAAGAAACCCGCTCCTGAGGTTATCTCTATCCCTGTTGTAGATCTTTCCCACCAGAGAAACTACCATCTCTTTGGGTGATAAACTAGCAAAGATCAGTATCAACAAGGAAAAATTAACTGAGTTGTCACTGTTCCAAACAATCAAACCTATAAAGCATTTTAAAGTTGTTGTGAACAATTATGACTGATGACATTATTACAGAGTCTCAAACTTCAAGCAAAAAATGTAACTCTGCACCACAAATTATGATTTTAGTGGAGGGATCTGTGACTTCCAAGAAGTTCTGAGATTAAATAAGTAATACTGTAAAATAATTTGTCCTTAAAACTAGAGTACATCATGGTAGCCATAACAACAAGAGCCTCGTGCTGTGAGCCTTCAAGGCAGGCAGAACTTTATCTGAAATCAGTGATATTTTATTTCACCACTAAATTAATAGTTAACAGTGACTGCACACTAAATTCCATAATGCATTTCATTCTGTGACCAAGGGGTCATTTACAAAACACATGCCAAGACCAAAGATGAGTATTTAAGCTGACACTTTGTAGTTCTCTTGACTTCTAACTACAGTGAAGTAGAAAAAGAAAGTTAAATTAACTCAACTGAGTTACATTTTCTCCCCACCCACTGACAGCCTACCAAAGGCAAAGCATTTCTATTGACTTTGATGTTGTGTATTCAGCAAAAGCAGTTTAATTCTCTGTCCACACTCAATTTACTCCCCAGCTGGAATAAGACCCAGCCCTCCACCACCAAAAAAAAAAACTGATTTCAAGAGGACTTCATTCAAATTTCTGTAATGATTTGTTTAATCAGTCAATGCAACAAAGCCTTTGGAGCTTTGGGCATTTGGGGTTTTGACAGTTCACTGTACTACAGCCTGAATTATTCTCACGTTTTCAGATGCCACCACTCTAACAAGAAGTTGTATATCTTTTGTTTTCATAGAATCCCAGACTGGTCTGGGTTGGAAGTGCCCTCAAAGATCACCTAGTTCAACTCCCCTGCCATAGGTAGGGACACCCCCCACTAGCCCAGGGTGCCCAAAGCCCCATCCAACCTGTCCTTGAACCCTGCCAGGGATCCAGGGGCAGTCACAGCTTCTCTGGGCACCCCGCTCAGCTGCTTGCAGACTCGATTCAGTTACTGAAATCCAGCGTGTCAGCAATCCCAGCAGCTTCATTTAACTGATTATCAATACACAAAATTTCAGCTAAGGGAGCCACTTGCAGCCTGCACACACACACATGTACACACACAAAGAGGTGACAGAGGGGGCACCTGCTCAAAGACTGCAGCAAGATGTTAAAAGCAGCACTCTATACACACGCATGAGTTCTCCTCATGCCTTTGCTTGGGTGTTTTGGGAAGATGCTTTGCACCTAGTGTAGAGACCATCACATCCACCCAAGGATGCACCTGTGAGCTGCTGAGAATTCTGACATCAACCCAGACTTTAGTAACACAAGTCAGACCTGCTGGGATCACAAGTTGGGATTGCATCAAAAAGAAAAATAAATGTGCTAGGAATGATGAGATAACATATGGAAAATAAACCCGTAGCTTTTCACAGTGGTAACAGTAAGTGGAACAGGTTGGTGGGAAAAAAAACACTCTCAGAGTTAGCAAAGGAGTGAAATGGATTACATCTCTCAATCAAGGACTGTGTGTGGCTACCCCTGATCCATCAGATCAGGATGGATCTGTGGGTCCTACCTACAAAAACATCCCAGGAGACTAAGAACAAGAAAAGATATCTGGGGCACAGAGATGGGAGGCACAACACCATTCTGTGTCTGGTTCAATTCTATGGACCCTAAAATCAGGTGAAGACATCTGTTAAACCTCAGATGACACTACCTTCATTCCTCTTAAAAAGGGAACAATACCTGGGGACCTTGTTCCCCTCCTCTGAACTTGAGCAGAATTATCCTCTATATTAATGGAAACAAAGGCTTTACTGCACTGTAAGTGCATAGTCAGACACAAATCAAGCTCCAGATTCATGTTTAAAGATCAGTCTGTTCTCTGCTTCAGCACCACCACAGCATCACAAACTGGAAAGCACCAAAAATTTACATTGGCCAAGATGGTACCTCTTTGCTTGTGCTGCTCAACGGAAGATGCACTGCTAAATTTGAACTCTTGGAAGGCTCATTCTTCTTCTGCTTGTGGTCATGCTGGAGAGACAGCAGCTGCGTCTGATCTTTGGGGAGAGTTCGATGCACCTTCCTGTTGTGCAGCACATCTTCCACCTTCTGAAAGCAAAGAGTGAGAACCTCAGACAGAACAATGCTGTGGAGGGCAACCAAGTTGACCATGCATCAGAATTATTTTTTTCCTCTTTTTACTTTTTCTAAGACCAGAGGGCTTTAATCAAACACTCCATGCTTCTGTTCGATTATAAATCACTTTGCTGCTGAAGCATGAGAAAAAACATTGTGGCCAAGATGTCAGAATGAGACTTCAGCATTAACAGCTGCCTTTTATTTGCAAAAAAGAAACAGTCCTGCTTACAACCTACACAGAAACTGGAGTCTGAAGATATAAGCTTATGTCAAGCTAATACTGGAAGCTTTAAGGGTAAAGATATTTTAAATCAGATTGGAGTGACTGAGGACCATTTCAATACCGAGAAGCAGCAGGGACAGAAGTGGGAGAGGCTGCAGATAAGGAAGATGACTCAGTAACATGTAAGCTAACTTGAAGGAAGGCTGAATCTGAGAACAAGAGGCAATAAATCCATTTTAAAAAGTCCCCCTCTGGTCTGTGACTCAGAGGATGGAAACACCCTCGGGGAACTGAGACAGACATCAGCTACAAGAACAGGCAGCTGCAAATTGCTGTCAGGAAACACTCTTTTCATACCTGCTTCTTTTCTGATTTCATCTGTCCATCTACTGCGAACCGCTCATCTTCCACAGCCCTTTTGTCATCTTTGCACCTCTCCTCTTTCCTCTGAGCGGCCTGAGCCTCCGGCCACCTCTGCTCACACTCCTGCTGCCTCCGCAGCTCCTGCTCCCGCCGCTGGTGCTGGAAGACAGCCAGGGAGCAACATGGCTTATTTGGCTTTGCCTTTGCACCCACCAATTACTTATGCCAGTGTTCATTGATCACAAGGCCCATGTCCCGCTCTGCAGTGGCTAACAGGGGATACCTGATGCACCACGCAGCAGGAGCAAACAGCCATGAGCTGCCACCACGATGACTGCCAAACCTGAAGGGAAACCCTTGCCCTCTTGGCAGCCGAAGGCAGATTTTGCCATTCGTTTTAAGCAGGCACACAAGATCTCTGTGATGGCTGGCAGCTAATCTAATGACATCTTCCCATCACTTTGAGGAGGAAGGGTTTTTCCAGAGTCATGTCTCCCCCCCATTTCACTGGAGCAGCACGATGTTTCACAAATGCCAGCTCCAGAGCGTTTGCACAATGCCTGAGTTTCCCCAGATGCTCGTGAGAAGAGACACGCTGGTGCTTTAGCAATGCCTTCAACACCCCAGCATGTCAGAGAGCTGAAAAGGCAGTGGCTGTATTGTAACATCTGTAACTCTGGATCAGACAGACAGACTCTGAATTGGGCAATGCACACGGAAGCTGCCTGGGCTTCCACCACCAAACTCACAAAACGCTCTTCCTCCACTGTTCCCAAAGCTCAGGGCAGGTTGTCATCAGGAAAAGGATAGAGCCCTTTTGAAATCGTTGTGTTCAAAAGTGACACAGTTCCCCCCACAAGACTACAGCCTACAATCCAGGTTGCACTGACAAATTAACACAGCTGCCTTGCCTTTCACAGCCTACTCCCTACAGGCATTTTTTCTATTTGTGATAAGACACAGAATGACAATACAAGTCGGTCCCTACATCCTCCAGCCTCCTCCTCTGCTCTTTCTGCTGGTCAATCCGTTTCTGCCGCTCTGTCAGCAGCTGCTTCTTGTACTTCTCCTGGTCCTTCAGCTGCTGCTGCTGGCGCTGAGGGTCAGAACGGTGTTTGTTCTCCTGCTGCAGCCTCAGGAATTCACGACGGAGAGTGGACTCCCCTGGGAGATTAACTATAGAGCTGAAACAAAGGGGCAGGTTTCTGCATTACTAAACATAACCTTAAAAGAGAGAATACAAGGTGTGTTGGGAATTGTTGTCCCATGTTAGCAAATTAAGATGTTCCAGGAAATCTCCAGCATGTCGACTATGCATCTGCACGTACTGTGCTACAAAACCAGCCTGAAGCTGGTGACTGGGTCCTCCATTTGAGAATTTTCTCCCCATTGCATGGAAACTAAGCAGCAGCTTATTACAGACATTTTCTACTCAGCAGTTGTATTTGACAGCTACAAACCAGTTAAAGCTACCAGAGGGGATGCAGGAGATAAGGCATTCAGAGTGAGTTAAGAAAGCCATTCTGGCTGAGGAGGGCTGCCTTCAATGAGAACAGCTTGGGCAGTCAAATCTTTTATTCCAGTAATAAAATTAACCTTGGTTCTCCTTCATCTTCATTCAGCTCATCATCTTCCTCCTCACTTCCACTGTAATCATAGTCCGTTTCTTCTAAAAAAGAGAATAAACAATCCCCAGTGGAGGATGCTGTTATTTAAGATATGATCTTGAACATTCTCTCTGAGCACTCAACCTGAACTACGTATCTCTCAGCAGGAATTTCAAAGCCATAGGTTGCACTGGGAGGCTGAGGAGAGGTCAGACATCCATGTACATAATTCAGAATCTAGTTCAGGCGATGTCTCAGGGCAGCCCCTTTCCACACTCCCGCTTTTTCCTTTGACTGACTGTATTGGTGTTGCAAAACTAACCTATTTCCATCATCTGAAAGAAATTAGGCTAAACCCACAGAGAAATCCAACCCTCATAGCAGCACCAGCAGAGCAGTTTTTCAGAAAGAAATTTAGATAGGACATAAAAGACTCGTACTGCCCTTTTCTGCTACAGTACCAACCTGGTGCTGAGGCCTTCACTAAGTCCAGGTTTCCTTTTGTATTAAAGCAAGTGATTAAAATAAAACCCAGGGATAACAACTTAATGCACAGCAGTTCAGAAGAAGCTGACCCACACCTCTCAAGTTCTCCTCAAGATTAACATGAGGGCAGCTTTTAAGGGATAATTTCAAACTGGCCCTACTCTGCTTTGCTGGCTCCATGGCATGCCAAAGTGGGATGCAATAGGCTTTTTGAAGTCACTGTTTTGAGGTGTACAGTCTGGCAACTTCACACTGTTCTCCCTTTCAGGGGAGCTTTGATTAAAAATAGCACTTTTCAGATCAAAATGCAACTATCTACCAAGCAGTGATCGTCAGCATTGCATCTCCCCCTCCCCTGATGTTTGTGAGAAACCCTCACTCAGTATCTCCCCACTCCAACGTGCTGTGAGACTCACAGGTGAATGAGGGGGTGGAATTGGCAACTACTGCTGGAGGCATTAAATCTACATGACAACAGCAATTTCATTTTAGGCACAAATATTCTTGCTAGTCCATCAGTACTTGGAGCTTATAAGCCCCTTTCCAACTGTACAGTGCTTCCTGAGCTTGCCCTCACGTAGCTGCTGATCTTCACAGCACTCCTGCCAGCATAAAACCTACAGAAGAGCAAGAGGGCAGGAAAAATCAGTAGCCAAGAAGCTATGGCTCTCTCTGTGCTTTGCAAAGGCCGTGGTCTGCTGTGCACAGACATTTACTCTGGTCTCATCCTCACTCCAGGTTTTGCTCTGGAGGGTAAAGCTACCATTTGGAACAAACTCAGAGTCTCTCTTTCTTCAGCCACCCTGTGAAGTTGATGATTCATCACACTCATTTGTGTGTTGCTGGAGCTCAGAGACCTTCTTGAGGTCTCTTTCGTGCACTCCACTGCGAAACACTCAAAGAGCACTTGCACCCCAAAGAACTCACATGCTAACATTCCCTGGAGACACAACAGGTTTAATAAATGGATCAGGGACAGAGAGATGAACTAAGAAACTAGGAAACACTCGCTGAGTACTGTTTAGATGCTTAAGAAAGCTTGGACCTAGACTTTAATTGAACTCCTTGTTCGTACTAGCATTAGGGTTTCTCTCAGCGAATCAGGGTCAGTCAGACTCCAAGGACTCCAGCACTTAAACATCGTTAAAGCCCTGGGCTTTGACAAAGAGATCTTCACCCCACTGCTGCCAAAGACAACACTTCCTCACGGTTTTCCTGGTTCTACTATTTCAGTTGCATCTGCCTTGTACTCTGCTGCCAAAATTGGAAGAGGACCTGCACTCTGCAGTGCCTTCTGTTTTGCGTTTGCCACATTACCCTTTTCTCCTTTCTTCTTCCTGGTCCTGTCCAGGTGGTCCTTCAGCATGATGCGCACTTGCCGCTCGTTCTGCATGTCCCGGATGAAAGAGTGCTTTAGCAAAGTTTCAGTGGGTGGGCGATGCAAGTAGTTCTTGACAAGGCAGCTTTCAACAAAGTTTAGGAATTTCTTTGACCTGAAAAAGATAGAAAGAGTGGAGGAAAACAATAATCCTTCTCAACTCGTGCGCCAAGCACTACCCCAGAGTGCTGGAAAGCACTAACTTTGCAAGGGTTCCTTTTGCACTGGAACTGCATGACTTGTGTTCCACCACCAGTGTGCCTCCTGAGGGAGGCACAGTGCTGGGGGTGAGTGATGGGCAGCTCCATCCCAACCACTCTCTCAGTGGACTTTCCCTGAAAACCACAGTCTGCCTAATCCAACTCTTTCAAAACTGCCCTTACCCTTCTGACACAGTGGTTTTTCTTTATACACTTCATTTAAAAGACAAAATTCTCTGTAGGCCACAGTGTCTGCCATTAGCCCCACAATGCCCATGTGGTCTTCTGACAAAGTGTCGACCCTGAGCAGCCCATCTGAGCCTTGCCTACACTGCCCTCTCAGCCACCCACGGCAAGCTCTGGCAACTGCAATGACCACCGAGTTTAGGCAGAGTTCTAAGGAAAGCTGCTGCTTCCCAAAGGTAAACTACTTCTGCACTTATGGCTTAACGTGGCACTACAAACAGCCTAGGAAAGGCCTCACAGGTCTCTGTAGGATTTAATAAAGTCGCTGTCTCCGGGACAGAGAGCTCAAAATCCTGCCAAGCCCAAACGCAGCAAGAACTCAGCTTCTACACAGCTCCTTACCATTTCCTGGACTTCAGCTTCGGGGGTGGGTTCCGTGGGATGAGAAAGAGCGCTCTCATGGGGTGCATGTCACACAGGGCTGCAGAGGAAACCACAAGCTATTGAAGGGTGCATGTTCCCCGCACCGGGCACCCCCTGCATCCCTCCCACAGCCTGACCACACTGGCTCAGCCAGACCAGGAGCCCGACTCTCCCCACAGAGAGGAGTGGTCCTCCACAAACACTCCCACTCCCAACAGCCCAGCACCCGCCGGAGAAGCGCACCATCAGTCAGTGCAATTCACACTACGGCCAAGAAGTAACATCTCTGAGTACACAGAGATCTGTCACAACAACGAGCTGTTACTGCCAGTTGAAAGAGATTTGAAAGAAAGGCTGTGTGGCAGGAACAAGTACAGCTTTCTTCCTATCTTTTTATGCATAAGCCTTCAGAAGGGCATAAAAAACCCTCACCTTTCTAATACATCAAAGGGAGCTTCTGCATAAATGGAAGTTAAAGTTGGGATTGAAATACTTGTGTAGTTATTACATCTGGCTCATGATTCAGATAAACGATTCGCTACATTTTAACCAAACTCTTAGCTGTGTCATTCATGGCATAAGAAAAAACACTAGGTGAAGAAAGCCTGATGCAAAGCAGAGAGCTCATAAACCGCATCACTGGCACAGGGAGTAATAACTAAGCACACATTTCATCTCCTCTGCGTTTCAGGAGGTGAGCAGCGTTATTAGACAATCTGCAAGAGAGCCTACTCAGGTGTTCAGACGCTGGTTTCTCTCCAGCCCAGTGTACTTCTCTTTAGTGGCACTGCTGTGGAAAGTTGAGGCTACAAAGAACTCCACAGAAAGTAAATACAATCACATCTCATCTATCCCAGGCATTTTGTATGGAATTATGAGCACGCTTCCATCTGTCACGGAGAAGTATCAAGGGTCAGAGGTCTTCCTTCACAAAACAGAGCTACTGAACAGCACCTGATAGGAACTATACAGAGGCTGGTTTCTGAAGATACACAGGAGTTCAGCAGTGATCCTCTTAACAGTAACGGACTTGGAGCATTACAGAACTGGTAAAAGTGAGAAGACTGCAGCCTGGTAAAGTCTTCACTGCCTTCTATTAGTTTCTCTGCCTGCACCCACCTGCCATCACCTCACACCTGAGTTCTGCTTTTGACTTTTTCCTTTGTATTTTCAATAGCACGGGGTGGTAGGGGTCAGAGGAAGCCTGGTTTCTAACTATGGGTCCCAGGCACTGTTGTACAACCATAAATAAAGCACAATGCCACAGCATATAATCCATACTATTTCCCTGCCAAAACTAGTGACAACATCCAGTACAAGTGGCATGAGGAATTAGTATGCAAAGCTACAAAGTCTCTCTCCAAGAAAACTCTCCATGGACTCATGTCTCAGGACTGAGCCTCAGCTAGGCTGAAGCGCCGTGTCTGAAAGCACTCCTGAAATCCAGCTGGCTCCTGAGCGCTGCTAAAAACCAAGTCTGACAGGAGAACTGCCAAGTGTGCTTCTTAAAAACACAGCCTACGTGCTCTCGAGCTCAGGCCAGGGTATAATTCATTTCATCTCCTGTGCTCTCAGCAGTGACCGGATACCCCACCACATCTGCTTCGCGGGTGCTGGGGGGCAAAGCAACCAGTCCTCCATGGACACCAAAGCACACGAGGTCTTTGCATCCACGCTGCAGCCGCTGGTCTGTGCTCGACTGGTCTGTGCGAGAGGCTGGCCGGAGGAGCGAGGGACAGCTGGCAGGCGAGGGCAGGCTGCAGAACTACAGCAATCTGCTGTCAGCCTAAGAATGTGGTTGTGGACCAAAGCCATTACGTGAGCAAATACAAATTCATCCCAAAACCTGTGAGAATCAAGTCAGTCCCTGAATTGAAATGTAACACTTAGGGCTAGCTTCTCCCACCACCATTTTTTTCCTAGTGACCTAAACCCAAAGCCACTCCTGCCAATTTTTTCCTGCTAATGTGACAATCAGTTCTGCAGAGCTGCACCCACAGGCAGTGATCAACAAAGTGATGCTAGCAAGAGCTCTATGAAAAGTTTTGTTTCCCTAGGAAATGAAGGCAAGGAATCAACATACAGACTTAAGGGACCTCTAAAAGGAAGAGAAACGCAAAAGAGCCCAAGTGAAAAAAGTCACCAATTATTTTTAAAGACACAGTCAGAACAACCTACACCTGTGCATTAGCCAAGCATGAGTTATTTTAACAGGGAACATGTTCACAAAGCATAGTCACCCCCACCTTCATACCACATCACTTACGAGGAGCTCCTTCGGCCATTTCAATAGCAGTGATTCCCAGAGACCACAGGTCACTCTGCAGGAAAAGAAACATTGCACATTGCAACTCGTGGCATTCCAGCTTCTTTTTCTGTTTGTTTGTTTTCTTTTGGGTTTTTTGGGGTGGTTGGGATTTTTTTGTTTGTTTTTATAGTTCCCCTAGATTCCTCCTGGATTGGGACACTTTAGTTGGAGTGACATGCATTCTGCTCCCTCCCATTCCCTACTGAGCCATTAGGAAATGTGCTAATAGCCAGAAGCTTCCCATTTCCCATGCAACTCCGAACAGCTGATTCATCATTCAAGCAGCCAGCCCCAAAACACAGACCTTCTGCATTCAAAAAACCCAAGAGCCAGCATATGGCAGGCACTATTTAAATATACGTCTTAAATCTTTTAAACTGCTTCCATGAGGCAGTGAGACACAGCCATGCCTCACTCCCCTGCTCCTGGCCAAGGAAATTCTTGGTCTTAATGCTTATTTCAGAGCAGTCAATGCTGAGCTTCTGGGCTGATGGAAGAGAAATTACAGTCAGGCCTTGGAGTCTGACTTTTCCTGTCTGCTAAGTCTCCAGTCATATGGGTTTGGGCACTTGAAGGAAGAGCACATCACACAGTCAGATTAATGCCACGGCGTATGTTCAGCTCAGTTAACTCTGAGTGGAGTTTCCTGTACCAGTGTATCTGGATGCTAAGCACCAGGTTTTGATCACAGAAGGTAAATCAGAAACACCACCAGTGAAGTTTAGAGGGTCACAGGTTTCCACTTGATTAATCATGTGCATGATTTTACTGTTTTTTTGTCTAAACGAAGCCAAATGAGACACACGTCATCAAACCAACTTGTAGAGCTTCTCTAAAACTGTCTTTTAGAAAGGGAGTGATAGAAGACAACCCTTCAAAGATTAGAAGCAATATACCCTGACACAAGCAGCAGTTCATATCCAGCCTCTCAATTTTACTTCACCAACAGAACCTTCTCAGTCCAGCTGGTTTAAAGGGCTTTATGGAAACTGAAAACCAGTTTGCATCACAGTTTGTGGAATAACTGGATGACAAAGCTGGTGGGAATGTAACAGGTTCATGATCCTGCCTTGTTATTAAGTTAATGACTGAAAATTAGAAAAGTCTTCTAGAGGTTGTACTGCAGGTTTTGGGGACAATGGGAGATACAACCAGGCTACAAAGGATTTTGGTTTGGAGCTTCAAAGTGGGAGGGCAGACAGGTGAAGGGGAGGATGACACCAGAGTGCAAAGGTGAGTGTGTGTACATATATATACACATATTTATGCATATGTATGCTTACTCATTTGCTCTAATCTTTTTCTTTTTTAAACCAGAGCTGGAACAGGACGAATTTATAGAGTGGCTTCCTGTGACTTTGCTCATCATATCAGCTATAAGCCCCTGTAGAGAAGACGGGCCCTGTGCCACCTTCTGAGTCACAGCACTGTCGGCAGAAGTGCTTCCAAAACCCTCTGCTGAGCAGTTTTAAACTGCCACCTGCAAAACCTAGTTGGAAGCAGACATAAATGCAAGCAGATGAACTGTGACTATTACTGAAGGCAAAGAAACCTCAAGGAATAGAGGTGCATGTTCCTAATACTTGCACCTTCTGAAAAGGAAATCAAATCGGGACAGGGAATGAAGACAGGAGATTAATCTAATGAGGTTTCAGTAGAAGATTTACACAGTATGAAAAATAAAATAAAATCCAAGAACATTCTTTGGACATGACTGGCAGTCACACAACGTGACCTCACTCCACCAGTGCTGCACAGAAGTTCTCAGCAAGGGAGAATCACAGCCTCTGAATCACCAGGAAGATACAAGCCATAACAGGTTCTTCTAATAAATATTGCTGGAAGCACAATTGGAATCAGAGGTGCAAAGTGGCAACCAAGAGAGCACTTGAACCAAGAGAGTGACCAGAGGGTGACTCAGAAGATGGCTGCTCAGAAAGCCATCCCTGGAAAACATCCTGCACAGTAAGTGCAGACAGACAAATGACAACACTGCTGGAAACAGGCCAGAGAACAATGAATAAACTTTGTAAGTCTCTTAGGAACAGCATCAGCATAATATAAAAGTCAGGAGAAGAACCAGAAAAAGTGTTTCATAGCTGTTCTTGGGCTCCCCAGTACAAGGAAGTCATGGACGTACTGGAGTGGGTGCAGCAAAGGGCCAGAAAGATGTTTAAGGACTGGAGCTGGGTAGATGGAGCTCCTCAGTCTGGAGGTGGGAAGGCCCCAGGGGATCCCATACATGCATACAAACTCCTGATGGAAGGGGAGTAAAGAAGACCAAAACAGACTTCTGAGTGGGGGTCAGTGGCAGTACAAGAGGCAACTGGCACCAACTGGAACACCAGACATTCTGTGCCTTCTCACCTCAGCAACCCTGCGAATGTCCAGAAATCATTCTGGGATGGGAAACCTCTGGCAGTCACATGGTCATAAATGAGTCAAGTGATACTAATTATTGCAAATTAACTCAGGATTCACAGCCAAGCACAGAGTAAAACAGCTCTATCACAGAGGATAGTGATAGCTTCTCATATTAGTATTGCACTACTGCAAGTATCCCTTACAAATTTAAGTGGCCCTTTTTCTTCTATCCCAACCCCCAGATACCAGGTGCTGGATTTCTCTCACAGAAGTTCATGAAAGTGTATTTCATGAACAATTCACAAAACAACATTCATAATGAAACTCTGCTCTTAAAAAGAGCCACTACCCACATGTTACAAATATTACAAATACTTCCATTTGCACAGTTACAATATTATTGTGGTTTAAAAGAGGGGGGGGGTGGAGTTTGAACTTTTCAAATGCAGTACTTGAGTGGGATTTCAGCAATAACCTGCATGTCTTGCTACCTTACACAAAGCTGTAACACTTACCCTGTAATCATATGTAGAGTCTGGGTTCTCCTCACAAGCAATGACCTCAGGCGCCATCCAATACGGTGTGCCAATAAACGTGTTCCTTCTCCCAATAGTCCTATCCAGCTGAGCACTTACACCAAAATCCACTGAAAAGCCAAGCAGAGGTGAAGAAATTAACAGTTGCATCCTCATGGCAGAGTGTTTGGTTAGTTACTTTCACACTGTTTGTAGTACCAAACCTTTGGGCTACAATGCATCTCAAACCTGGACGTATTTAACAGCCATTTGTGAAAGCTGGAGAGACCTATCACTTCATTTTGAGGTGTCTGGAGTAATTCTATCCCTACATTCCCTACATTATCTTAGAACAAGCCAGAGAGCACACCAGTTTACTCTGCTCTTAGAACCACGAGAATGAGAGAAGTGTGTTACTTGCATCAGGAGTGGTTTTTACCCAGAGAGGAAGAAGGGTCCATACAACCAGTAGTTAAGTGATTTCTTTGAACAAACCTCTAAGACACACTAATTGCACCCACTGGGGATAGCACTCGAGTGCCATCCACGCAGAAGATGAAACAGGGGAAAGAAAGGACTGAAAGGAGACAGCCCTATGGTTACCATCAAGAGAAGATTTTCTCATGTTACCTCAGTTCAGATCAGCTGTAAGCCACAATCGTTTGTACTACTGTACCTCAATGTGCCTGTTCAGCAAACCTCCAACAAGCTGGACCTGACCTTTGGGATCATCACACACTTCTGATGGGAAGAGCACACACTTACACTGAAATGGAACGGATCTGGACTGAGGGGCTCTTGGGTTTCTAGCTTCTTTAAGACACACAAGCTACATCTCTCAGGAAACAACTGGTTTGAGGTTTTGGGTTTTTTTTTTTAATTGTTGTACTAGAAAATCTGTTTCATCTTTACCCAGAAAGTTTTAACTTTTTTGTCAACCACATGAAGAATGGTGGGACTGTGCAAGACTAGAAGCACACACAAACTCCCCATCTTGCCAGTTTTAAGAGGGAATAGTTGAAACCCAGTGTGTATCTTTTAGAGCCTACAAGCAAAATACAGCCTTCATTTAATCCAACAGCAAAACTCCCTTCGACTTCAGTGAAGGCAGGATTTTGGCATAAGGTTAAACCATAATGAGATTTAAAGAACTTATTTTTACTTGCTCCAGCCACACATCCTAACCTACATCCACAAATGTTATTTTTGTTCTCTGATTCTATAGTGAATTCTTTAATTAAAGAGAGGGAGTGTAAAGACCATCCCAAATAAGAGAAGCGCTCTCCTTGAGACTGCTCCTTTAAATCATTGCCATGTGTTCTCTGTGATGTCTTCCCAAAACATGAAAGACATCCCCTCCTCAAGAGAGATATGTACTTGAGTTTAGTCTCAGGAAGTCAGAAGTTGTCAGCACTGACATGTCACAGCTAGAAAAGGAAATAAGTAAACTCTCCGACATTTTTGAGAGATTACTGTTAGTATGAGCTGCTCTTCAGTGGCAGCCCTTACACAATTTCTCCTATTGTCAGATTTATGAAAAATTCCTAAAATCACTTCCCTTGGAGAAATGGATTAGCATAATTTAATCCCACAACACTTTTAGTTCAGAAGTCTTTGCATGCTGGAATCTGCCGTGAAGGCCTCATAGTGCTATGACTTCATGGAACCAGAGACTGGTTTGGGTTGGAAGGCACATCAAAGATCCCCTAGTTCCACCCCCCTGTCATGAGCAGGGACACCACCCCACTAGCCAGGGTGCCCAAAGCTCCATCCAACCTGGCCTTGAACACTGCCAGGGATCCAGGGGCAGCCACAGCTTCTCTGGGCAGCCTGTGCCAGGGCCTCACCACCCTCACAGGGAAGGATTCCTTCTTATCATCTAATCTAAATCTTCCCTCCTTCAGCTTAAGGCCATTACCTCTTGTCCTGTCACTCCTGGCCCTGTAACCAGCCTCTCTACAGCTTTCCTGGATCCCCTTTAGGTACTGGTAGGCTGCTGTAGGTCTCCCTGGAGCCTTCTCTTCAGGCTGAGCAATCCCAACTTTCTCAGCCTGTCTTCATAGTAGAGGTGCTCCAGCCCTCTGATCACCATTGTGGCCTCCTCTGGACTTGCTTCAACAGGTCCACATATTTCATGTACTAGAGACCCCAGAGCTGGACACAGTACTCTAGGTGGGGTGTCCTAAGAGCAGAGTGTAGCAGGGCAGAATGACCTCCCTCGACCTGCTGGTCACGCTGCTTTGGATGCAGCCCAGGATACTGTTGGCTTTCTGGGCTGCATCGCCAAGTCAAATTGAGCTTCTCCCCCAAGTCCTTCTCCTCAGGGCCACTCTCAATCTACTCTCTGTCCAGCCTGTGGTTGTGCTTGGGATTGCAAGACTCACTAGACAGGTTCTATATTTGACTGCCCAGAAGTAGCAGTATTTCCCACAGGCTGTAAGTGACATCCCTGCAGAACATGTCATGTTTTCAGTTCGTTCTACGTGACAGACACCTTATAAACACAAGCATTAATGCTGCTTGACATATCGGTTGCTCTTAAGTCATTCCAAGACAAGATGGAAATCTTAAATTTTTATGAACAGGTTTCTAGCACATGTTTAAGGAAACTTACCCAGTTTTACCTCTGCATTTTCTGTAAGAAGAACATTCTGTCCTTTAATATCTCGATGGATGACATGGTGAGCATGAAGATGTGCCAAGCCCTAAAAGAAAACCAGACTTTCCTTACTCTTTCTTCCTATCATTATCATGAGTATGGCAGTGTTGCCCCTTTTACACTTTTACCCTTTTCAGACTTTATTCTTAGGGAAAGTCCTTTAGATGTTGCTATCAACATGAAGGCCCCAGTTTCAGGGAGGAGAGAGGACAAGAACTGCAAGTTTGATTGTCTTCTTTACCCACAGGCCTGATGGCAGTGGAACATCTCTGAAGTCAAGCGTGAAGAGAACAAGGTAACAATACTTTAAATTTCTGTCTCAGACTCAAGGGATGCTTCCTTGTGCTATGTGTTAAAGGTAAACAAGAGGGAAAGAGCAGTGCAGAATTCTCTGTGAGGACCAGAGGCAGCAGCTGGCCGGCCACAGTGGCTTAAATCCTGCATTCCGCCAAACAGCATTCCAAAACACCAGGTCAGACCTCTTTTTGAATGTGGAAAATACTGTTTTCATTCAACTAGTATTTGCAATGTTCATCCTCTTCCTTCATTTCAAAACTGTCCATGATTAAACTAGCACAGACATAAAGGAACAAGCTGAAAGAATATGTTATAGGAAGCCAGGGAATGCTCCACTCGATATGCTTAGCCTTTATAATGTATAGACTTTAAATAGAGCTTCAACCCAGTTTCTAAATTTTCCAGAAGGAAACATTGTCAATCCATGTGCAACTGGGTCATTCTGTTTTGAAACAAGCATGATTAAATCCAATTTCTCGGTTTACACCAGCATGCTGTGATGGTTTTCAGTTGCATGAGCTTAACCAAATGATTCAACATCAATTGCTTTAATAGAGATATTAGAGCCACAGGAATAAAAAGCAACCTGACAAGACCATTAGGAGGTTTTTTTTTCCAGAAGAGCTCTCCTCACGCTCTCCAGCTACAGTTATTACAATCTGCAGCCTAATGCCAAATCCTTGTAAGATGGCCAATGCTCTCTACTGAGTGTGCTTCTCAACTCTTCCGCTCCAGAAGCAAAGATTTACCCATATTCAGGCATTGCTCTGGCATGCCATTTGAATCCCAGCCCCCAGAATACACATTTATCTTACCATTATTTAGAAAAGAAGTAAAACTCCATTACAAGGAAGATGGATCAGTAACTCTGTAATGGGTTTTGAATTTAGAATGACAGGTTCCAACAGTATTTTTTTCCCAGGCTAGTTCACTAGATTGCACTTGGGAATTGTTTTATCCTCTGCAATTCCCAGGAACAAAACAAAAGAAAACCAACCAAACAAAAGTTCTAAGCCTGCATAGGATGAAATACAGCTCCAAGAACTGTCTTGGGGAATTATTGCCCCGGAGGGGCTACCTTTAAGATTCTGGAATGCTGTTTTAGTCAACACTGCTTCTAATAGCGTGGAAAAGAGGCTCCTGAGCATGTGCAGGTAAGGGAATTATGAACAGAGAGATCTTGCGCAGCTAAACAGCTGAAGCGATGAGCAGCAAGATCTCCTGATGTGGAGGACAGACTTATTGCAAACAGAAAATGTTTTACTTTCCTAGATGCCTAGAATCTGGATTTTCAGAGCTGGACATTTATTACAGGAAACAGGAATTTTCTGTTCTTCATACAGAAAATGGGACCGACCACAACAATATGGAATGTCAAGCAGACACCATGCTGGCTCTCTGGGCTTTTCTGAACTCAAGGACCACAGCCCACGAGCCTCATGGATAAAAACCTTTACACAATAATGCTCATTAGTGACTTGTGTGAGCATCCAAAGGCTCGGAAAGGTCTTTTTGTGGTCAGAACTCACCCTGAGAACCTCTCTGCAGATATAGGCAATCCAATCTTCCTTGAAACAGTTCCCTTTTGTCTTCTTTACCAGGTCAGTGACAGAGCCTGCACCACAGTACTCCATCACCAGCTGCAAGAAGACAAAGCCAATACGCCGTTACCACAGCACTGAGGAGGTGCCAGCTTAGATACCCCATGCAAACACCCACTCCACCACAACCAAGGTGTGGCAAGCAACACGTGACCTTCCCAGATGCCAAGTGATGTAAAGCCTCATTTCCTGTATCACACACACTGCTGAATACATACAAATCTGAATAGTGCTCCTTTCCTGCTGCAGGTTATGGGTATTTTATTTAAGAAACCTCTGAATCAGAAAACCAAGAGCTAATAGCACTGAAAAACTTGAGATTTTTCAAAAAAATTTGAAATTTCTCATTTTGCTGCAGATCTTCAAAAGCCTTGGAGCCAAAACCATTGGAGAACTTATTTTTCTTCTTTGCTTTATTGCCAATTCCTGTGTTCCCTTTTTTATTTTCCAAAAAAAGGAAATGAAAACAACAAGGAAGAAGACAGGCTCTCAGTTTTGTTTAAAAAAAATTTACAGAAACTTTTAATTTGGAAAAAAAAAAAAAAGAAAAAGCTCAAACAACAAATCAGAATGACACAGCACAAGTCACAAATACACATCCTCACAGGAAATCAAAGGGGATGAAAGACACGTATGGAGGAACAACTTTTTTATGTTATTCTCCAGAACAATGGCTTCAGAGTTCCACTGAGACAGAGGCCAGGCGGAGCGTACTGGAGCTCCAAAGAAAGTAGCTGTAGATCTGGTGAACAGAAATGACACTAAACACCTACCCAGAGCTGATCATCTTGGCCTGCAGGACTTTTCTTTACAAATGCACCATAATACGTCGCTATATTCCGGTGATGGGAGTATTTTTTTAGCATGTTTATCTCCAGCTTGATTTCTTCCTCTTCATTCTGTAGCAAAAAAGAGCAGAAGGATCCTTAGGAGATCAGAGATCCCTGAACTGCAGGGCAACCTCCATCTCTGAAGGCTTTTAACACCCAGCTGGAGCCATGGTTTGATCCCATGGCTGGCCCTGCACTGCGCAGGAGGTTGGACCAAGACTTCCAGAGGCTACCTCCAACCCAAGTTATCCTGTGATGACAAGACCGTAGGCTCTTAAACCAACAACTGAATCACTTTGGTCCATTGGCCTAAACCAATGAACTGCTAGGGTCTGACCAAAGGAAGAAAAAATGTCCCCATTTGGGTATAACAATCTCACACTGTCTCCTTGGGGGCTCACACAGCACCCATTACTCCCCCATTTGTGGTTTCTGTATGCAGTCATTTAATCTTGCAGAAATTAACCAGATTCAAACAATGGCTGCAAGTCAGAGCATAGGAAGTTCCACACCAACATGTGGAGGAACTTTTACCCAGTGAGGGTGACAGAGCCCTGGGACAGGCTGCCCAGGGAGGTGGTGGAGTCTCCTTCTCTGGAGAGATTCAAGACTCGTCTGGACGCCGCCCTGTGCAATATGAGCTGGGGAGCTGCTTTGGCAGGGGGGTTGGACCCGATGATCTCTCGAGGTCCCTTCCAACCCCTATGATTCTGTGATTCTATGAAACAAGAAAATAACATCCTCAACACTCCATTACTTAAATACTTGGGAAAGCACTTAGTGCACACACCAGCCAAGCTGCCTTCCCAGTCCTGCAGAGGGTCTTGCTGGGAGGAAGCCAAAGCCAAGCAGGAGGCAACTCGCCACAAATCAAACTCCAGAGCCAGCGCACGGTCAGGATCTGCTCCTTCTTCAAGCTGTAAGGATTCCCTCCCTGGACCATGGAGTTTCTTTCCCCCTCGGAACATCCTGCCGTCAGTGATGCCTCTGACATGCTGGGGGCTAGTGCACTCCATGACATCTCCTTCCAGCCATGAGCTACCAGAGTTTTCCCACTATCTTTGTTTCAGTCTCTTCAGGACACATGTTCTCTGCTGCCCAATACAGCACTGTGAACAAGACGACAACTAATGGAAACACACGTTTTAATAATTGTATGAGCAGGAAAAGCCCTTTTTCAGAGAGAATTGCCTGATCTGAAGAGGTCCTCCTAGAGCTAGCCTGCTTGCTGTGTTGCCTCCAAGTGACACAGTGCACAATACCCACCAAAGCACACGTAGATTTTCCTGTCTCATTTGCTTTAATAGGAAAAGAACAGTGCTGCAAGGTATCCTTGCATTGCTTAAAAGGAGTATGACAAAGCTGAAAAATCATTTACTTTGCTGCAAAACATCCCAGTCAGCACTTACTAGCTGAAGGAAAAACAAAAAGAAAGAGAGGCAGCAAGAACAGCTCAGCCCCACAGGACATTTTTCTGTGCTCTTCCACTATTTTCCAGCAGCTTTGCCATCGAAGCATTCCTTTAACCATCAGCACAACAGACTGCTTACAAAACCAGCTGCATTGTCCTTTCTACCTGTAGCAAAACATTCAATCCTGAGAGGCTGAAGCCAAACTCCCTCAAGCATATGCATATGATGCGTCTTACTAAACCCAACCTCACAAAATTCATTCCCAACAGAAGGGGCCAGTAAGTTTTCCCCAGTAGCATCGATCCACAGGAGACATGTTACCAGACCAAAGCATAATTGTCTTAAGCTTTAGGAAATGGGAAACAAAATAACTCCACTTGAAGCAAAATGAGCTATTTCAGGTTTCGGAACAGCCCCTTTGTTGAACACAGGCTCTCAAGCTGCACACACTGCACTAGGTATTTCAGTTATCTTTTCTTTGCAATTAAGGAGAAAGAGGGCCCTTAATCCTTGGCTTGATACAGCCCTGGGATGTTGTATGGCTTGATTATAAGGGTAAGGAGGAGCCTGGTGCAGCAGCTGGAGTCTCCAAGAGAAATCAGAGCTGGTTCCCAGACAGCACGCAGGAAATCCTCCATGAGCAAGGTCCTACTTGCCTCTGTACAGGGCCAGGGCAGCACCAAAAGGAGCTGAGAGTTGGTGCTGATAACTTTCTGGGAGAAGAAACAGGGCTTTGCTCCCTCTGGGGCTCCAAACGCTGCACGTGAAAGGGTGGAAACAGCCAGATGAGGAGGAGGAGGCAAAGAATTAGGAGATGGGAACTCCCATACTGGTCCTGACCTGGATGGCAGTTCCTGACAAGGCTCCCCTCACTGACACGAGTTTCTAGTAATGGCTCTTTGAGGAAGATGGGCACAAAGTGGGACAAACAGGGAGGATTCCTTTCCCCTCCCTGTATCCTGCCCACTCCTTCTCCTAGGGGAACCAAATGTATGGAGGAACATTAATCTCTAATCGAAGGCTTTCCCAAAATTACTTAAGATATCTTTGGATCTTGAGGGTTGGGTTTTTTTTTTAACTCTGCCCATCTGCATGAACTTTGTACTGGTGGAGCCCTGCTGTGCCCTCAGCTCCAGCCTGCAGCTCTCACACAGCTCCCCTTGGAGAGCTGCCAGATCGCAACCACTTCCTCAGCCTCTTCTTCAGCTCTTCCTTTGCCTAATTAATTCACGGGGTGTTGGAACCATACCAGCATAGCTCTTATCGAAGTACTTTACTCCTCTGCAACCTCCCCTCCATGCTTTAAAGCAAAGAGAAGTGTGTGCCTGTTTGTGAGCACAGCAGAATACTGGGGAGGCTCTTCCACACCCACTGACAAGAGCAAAGAGTAGCTGCACACATGCAATGCTCTTTTCCCATCACCAGCTGGACAATTCAGTTCCTGCTTTATCTCGTGCCCTTATCTACTTACCCACAGTGCCGGAACCTGCTCCCTCCCTGCACCTGCCTCCTCTTCTCTTGCCCATCCCTGTGCTCACACACTGCTCGGGAACAGGATGAGTGCCTTGGGAAGACACTGCTTAGATTGGACAGTGGCTTTGCCTGCTGAGCACCACCCCTGCGGAGCAGAAACCCTCTGAGCCAAACTCTTGTGTGTTCCAAAGACAGAGACACAACTTCAAAGGACCACTCAGCCTGTAAGGTAAGGGCTACACAGGACAGCAGGTGGGCATCTCAGAGACAGAAGCACTCATCTTCCCAGTGCTTGAATGAGTTTTGGAAAAAATACTCTATTTCACATGCAGAAACCAAGGCAGAAGGGTAAATGTGTGTGATTCTCTCCCATGGGCCAGGACTGAGGCTCAGGCAGGAACCAAACCTGGACTTGCAATCTCTCTGTGGGTATGACCCTTCAAGCAGGGTCACTCGGTACAAAAGCACTCCCCACTTTTCAGTGTGTGCACATGCTCAGGACTTACTCCTTCCACCACCCCTCTTGTCAGTATTAGCATCAACCACATCTCGCAGGGGCCTAGAAACTTGCTCATAAATCATGCTGCTTAGGGAAAGGAAACAAGCTCACAGCTGTGCAGGTGCAAAAAGCTGTTTGCTTTCACCAGTGTGTTTCTGGGCACAGATGGCTGCATGCATAGAGATGACAGGTTCGTGATCAAAGGATGTTTTTGAAGATGTAGGCCTATCTGCGATGACATTAGGAAGCAAGGAACCAGAAAGCCACACACCTCTGACCTGAAGTGGAAACATGATTATCAGCTGATAAATCCTCTACCAAGAGGCCCCTTAGAACAGGGGCAGTTCTAATGATGAGTTTCTCATTTAAATGTTATTTTGCTGTCTGGAAAGACTGAAATCAAGGACAGAGAGAGAATGTCCTGCTGCAGCAGAGCTCTTTGATCACCTGCACCGACAGAAGAGAAAACCAGCAAGAATCCAATCTCTTTGCCAGCATTCTGCTTGCTTGGCAGTGGCAGACAGCAGGAAGCTGAGCCTGCGTGCAGAGGCACATGAGCACCCATTGCCATCAGCTCCCCTTCACCCATTTCGCAGGGCTTCCCCCACCCTGTAAAATGACACAGCAGCACTTCCTGACAGATGTCCAGAGGATCCCACAATGACCACAGCATCCTGCTGCCACTCTTAAGAAATCAGCCAGGGGCTGCAGCTCATGATAGCAAAGGGCAGATTTGCTCAGCTCTTAGTGCGTCCCAGATCTCAGAGCTGAACAATCACAGCTGGAGCTGCTCAGGGAATTTCTGATTAAAGGATTTCATGCCAGAAAAGTAAAAAAAAAAAAACTGTGGATTTGGTGAAACAGAATCTTTTGGCAGAAATGTTCTGGTTATGATGGAATGTTGGCTGAAAGACTTCTTAGGTTGGATTTTCTAGTGATGAAAACATGATGCTGGGGGAGAGAAACCCACTGCAGAAAATCCAAGTAGCAATGAAGTAGCTCAAGAGCCTTAGAAAATGAGATATTCTTGCTCAATCCTATCCTCTACCACATCAGACAACACCGACCTATTATTGAGCAGGTCAGTGACCAAGCCACCACAACCTTACATCGGCATGGGGCTCTGTCACTGGCATTGCCCCACTCTGAACGAGAGATCTACTGGAGGCTTGAACCAGGCAGTCCTCTAAGCAGGTACAGAAATCACAAGGCCAAACCAGGCATTTGGCTCTTCTCCACCTTCTTTTTGGAGCCAGGTGAAGAGAAAGAGACTGCATTCATCTTGATCTTATTTCATAATCTTCCTGGTTTCTACTACATGAAATTCTCACTCCCTGGGAAATCTGTTCCCCGTGCAGCACTGATCACATCATATAAGTACCCTAAGATGAAAATGGCCACAGGGCCAGGAGCCCCTGTCTCACTCAAGCAGGTTTACTGTGACAGCTTCCATTTCTCACAAGCCAAACGCCACGTGAGATGTTGCTCTCAGATGCAATTTATAGACAGGACATTGGAGACGAGGATTTCAATATTTTAATGCCTCGAGCTAGCTTTTCAAGACCAAAGGATCAGGAAATAACAAACCTGGGCAGGCTAACAATGCAAAAACCCCAACCTGAATCCTTGACAGGCTCTGAATTTACAGCACTGAAATTCTGCAGATTGAATGGATTTCTACATTACAGTTAGGAGCCACTACTGCTGTGAGAAGCTTCAGTAACACAAAATACTATGAAGCAGAGAACAGCTATTGCTATTTTGCAGGAGAACTGAGTTTCAGAGATGCTCTGGAGATGCCCAGCATCAGCCTCAGCCATACCCACGCTCCTGCCTACTGCAGCCACAGAGCAGGAACACGTTGGCTTCAAACATCCCCTCTACTCTGTGCTACAAGAGACCAAGCAGCACGGTCCCTGGCCAGACAGATCAGCTCAGGGGGCCAGCAGGAACCCCATCTCTTGCAGCCACTTCGTTCACCCCAAGTGCTCTGCGAATTTGTACCAAAGTGTCCGAAGGGCCTGGAACTGCAGCTGCCAACCCCACCCTGATGCTGCACACAGCCATCCACAGCCTGCTGCGCCAAAAGCAACCAGTGTTTACCATAACACACCAAGCTGTGAGATGTGGTGGCTGAGAAGAGGACAACCCCACGGCAGTGCAAACAGCTGCAGCTCCTGGCAGGAACCACCTGAATCACTCCTGCACCAGTCTCGCAGCACCTTGCAGAGGCAGCGCTGTGGGCCTGGAGGGAATCAGTGGCAAAGTAAAGGATTGCATCCAGGTCTGCCAGCCCTTGAACTACCAGCCAGAACACAGCCAACCCTGCATCAGGAAAGCGTAAGTAACTGCAGAAAGCCTTGCACCGAGGTCAGAAAGCAGAAACACTCAAGTACAGCTGAACTGGGCTTGTTCAGGGTTTAGTGGGGGAAAAGCACCAGGGAAAAACCCTTCAGGTAGCTGCACCAGCATGCTCACCACTCAACCCTCAAACCACCACAACTGCTTTCACGTTAAGTGATTCAATGCATAAACAGCATGATCTGTTATCACTACCCCTCAAGCAATGGGACAGGTTCCCAGTATGATGTTAGGTCTACAAAGCAGCAGCAAATCAGACCTAAACAGATGGGTTTTGTTTTCAGAACCATGCAAGTCTATCAATGGGAATTCCTGAAGCCGGACTGCAAGGTTGTCCTCCATTTAAATTTCATTTCCAGGCAAGCAGGCATTACTGGATGCTACAGTTTGTTGCTTACATACAAAGGAGACTGTGTTATGTATAGTAAAGGGAAGGAAATATTTCCAAGGTTCCCTTCCCGCAGTTTTTGCTTCAATTGTTTCATCGAGGAAGGGATTGGCACTAGTGTTAACATGACAGCCCACAAGTAGCACATTTGGCCAGCCCTCACTCACTGTACACTGACCCAGCAAAGCGTGAAAGCAATCCATACAGAAGCTCTGGATCACTTCCGAATGCCTGCCAGCTCCTCTGTCACAGCACAGAGGTGCTCTCATCTCGGGAATCTGTCTGCAACCTAAACCCTGCCCCCTCTCCCTTCCAAAATCCAGCAGCCATATGTTTGGTAACCGACATTTTTTAAAGCCAAAGCACCCGATAATATATGTACCTACAGAGCTAAAAGCAAAAGTCCCACCAAGCCAGTGCAGCACTCATTTAAATAACAGACTCTCCTCTCTGCACCAAGAAGACCAAAACTGCCCATCCAAGTACACATGCACTCTTCAGAAGGCAGCAGCCATAGCCAAACCAGCCCTGAGATCCGCTCTGTAAAAGCATTACAGTAGCATCTACGTTCAAAAAAACCCAATGTACATTCAGACCACTTGCTGCTCTGGGCTGGATTCCTACACTATCAGCAGCAAGGTCCTGGACCTCTCTACATGACAAGGCCCATGCAGACACCAACTTGTTCCACTGTCTTCCAAGACAATTGAAAGACATATGAAAATGCACACAAGACTTGCTTGTGCTCGCCCAAAACACCATGTGTAGGTGTACCCCTGGCAGACTTGGCCCAGAGTAGTTTGCCCTGGTTTTTATTTCAGGCAATAAGCTTTATGCAGTATCGCAAGAGGACTTTGTCTTGGAGCTCTGTACTCCACATCTACACTGCTGGAGTGACAGAACGGGGAGCTGGTTTGCAGTGAGACTAGGTGCATCCTACAGACACACAGACTGCCAGGAATCTCAAGAAGAAGAATCTCCTCAACCTTTTCGGGGGTCAGGCTAATATGGTCTCAAGGGGGCAAGATGCTGCACTCTTAAAAGGAGAAACAAGAAGCCAACACTTAGCAACTTTTCCAACACCCTGCTCCAGCACTGACACCACTTTATAAATGTGGGAGGACAGTGCCAATTAAACTGTCTCCTTCTGTCATCTGTCAAACAGCAATAACATAGTGCTACATTTGCATTTCTAACATGTTGCTGCTTGTTAGCTGTCAGGGAAGCTGCCCTGAGGAACGGCTGGCACGAGGAGAGAGGATATGATGAAACACAGCAGGGGCAGTGCAGAGCTACAAGTAATCTTCTACTTGCTATCTCTGGAAACAGATAACTAGAAAGAAGTATGAAGAGAGGTCTCCTCTTCGTTATTACAGACCATCAGAACACAGCACTGCATTGCCTTATTGCCTTGCCACCATTGGTCAGGTGCAACTGAAAAATCTGGTTGTATTAACACCTCTCAGTACTTTCTAGAACACAAGCCAGTGCTCAGCAACTATATCACTAGATTGTCTTTTATAAACTCTGCATCTTCTCATAATCTGGTTATTTATTTGCCCTTGCCCCTTGGTAGCAAGTTTTTTATTTGTGGATCTGCACTCACCTCGGTCACGTTCATCACTTTGATCGCTGCCAGCTGCCCGGTCTTAACATGGCGACCCTGTGAAAGTAACACAAAATCGTAAGAAAAACACGTATGCAAACTATGGATACTGTAACAAATGAGGCATACAGCAAGGGGGCTGGAGTACTTGCTTACAATCCTGTGACAACCACCTTTTAGTGATAGAGAACCACCAAGGTGAAGCTTGGTGTTATCTGCACAGGGTCGACCTTCCCCCTTCAGCACAAAGCCAGCAGCAATGCTGGCAGACCTCTGCAGCCAGAGCACAACATGGCTTGGGTTTATGGGTCTCCATCCAACTCCTGTTCAGCAAGCCTCCTCTTGGAGGAAATCTCAGCACAGGCCCAGGGTGACCTAACCAGAACAACCCTTCTTGTCCTGCAACCCAGGGCTGACGGGGGCCGGTCAAGCAAGGCACTGTCCCCTCCTCCACACCCCACACGTTCTGGCTCACCTCAGCATGAAAAGAAAACTCAAGGTTTCAGAACAGCTATCTGGTAATCAGTATGTGTCTGCCAAGAAACTTTCTTGCCTTTTAAACATTTTTTTTTTAAAAAAGCCTTTATACCAGGGAATGCTTGGGTTTTAAATTTCTTACAGCAGCTGACTATACTTCTGCTGCCTCCCAAAAAACGTGCAGAGGCTTTCTATCTAAAAATGCAGAGAGGAACTGTCCCAGGGCTTTGATGGCATGCACATCTTCATACACACCTCCCAAGTGAAATGCTCACACCCCACAATCATTACTATTACAGGTAACTGGTAACTTAACACTAGGTAAGTGGCCAGTATTTGAAAACAAAGCAAGGAAAAGGGAGGTAACGTGGAATAAAGCTATTGAAACAGCAAACCTGATACTCAGACTGACAAGATGTGGTTCACAAGAATGTATGTTAGAAATGCAACCAGGAATCTTGATGCAAATTGCAGTTTCTTGGCTTGGTTGGATCGAGTAGCTCAAGAGATGCCGTGGATGCAGTCTTTTGCCATGATAACCAACACTAATCTCATACCAGAGGACAGCATCAAAAGGTTTGCATGAACAGTGGATTGGTTACACATCCTAACTCCTTGCTTCCATCAAAATTTCAGAAATGGGTTTGAAGCTTTGAGACTGCAATTTCGCCTGAAATAGTAATGCCTGCAAAGCTGTACGCTGAAATGACTAACTGACATCAGTTAAGTAAGCCTCAGGAAATCAGGAAATCAAATATGAAATGCTGCGGTTTGCAGACAAAATGATTTGCAGGTGCAATTTACACCTGCAAAATTAAAAGCCAGGTTGATGTCATTTTAAAACCCAGGTCCTATCTGCACAAAATTGCATACAACTGTTATTTCTAAGACTAAGCAATTTTGCATCAAAGAAAAATGATTCCTCATTCTCAGGCAATATGTCACAGTCATGTTTTCTTTTACGGAAAACTAAATCCTGCTGAGATTTTGTATATTTGTAAGTGTCCTCTTTCCACGGAAGCACTCTTGGGATTGTAAAGCTTTTCCTCAAAGTAGAATCATTTGATTTATGTATTATCACAGACCTCATGAGGAAAACAAACGGCACACACCCACGGCAGGCCCACGCCAGGCACACCACCACGGCTGAGCGCAGACGGGCAGTGATGAGTGCTAGCCCAAGAGATGCCGCTGCTTGGTCAGCATCCATCCCGGCTGACGTCAATCCACGTGAGCAAGCTTCCTCCACACAGCCACAGCTCCTTTGTTGGAGGCCATTGTTTGTAAATGTTTCCAGGCATTGAATGTCTTGGCAATACAGGGAGAGAGGGCCTTCCACAAAACACAGCCATGCGAGACTTGCTGGCACCCTGATTTAACTCCAGGGTTTGTCTGGAGTCAAACACACTGATAATTCTGCATCACCACACATAGCAGGCAACCAACAAGTCTCTCCTGGGCTGCTGTACCTTCTGCAAAGAATGATGTCAGAAATCAACATGAATTTTCATAATCACAGCAAAGTACAGAGATATGCTGTGATTTACTGAAAAAATAATCAGTCCTAGGCTAGCACTGCACCGGATGGACAGTGTTCCTAAGAATAAGGAAGGGGGAAAGGCCTGGCATTCAGTCTTGACTTCAAAGTGTGATACCTGGTCAAAGAGTCCCTCTCTGTAACAGACATCTGTTATTTTGCAGCCAGTAATTTCCACTGCACACAGACCTGCTGCTCTCACCCACTGGTACCACTATGAGAATACTGAATCCTCAAAAAAAGAACTGGAAAAACTAGCATTTATGGAAAAGGAAACAGCAAGCCCCTTTGTATTGTTTGTTGCGATGCACCTTTGCACAAAAAATGTGTCCCCATTAACCGAGATGCACAACTCGATCCAGCTCCCACATTCCTAAAAGCTCCGGTGTCTGCACCCCGGCTGGCAGCTGCACGGGAGCAGATGAGTCAGTGTGGAGCAGGCAGGATTAGGCCTCATGCCTTGTGACAGTGCCCCATCTCCCTCACAGTGTGCAAAGTTACTACTAGCCTGAGGGAGGTGCATAGGCTCACATCGAACCTCTGCACAGGCTCGCCTGCGATAAACACTCCGGCTGGGTAAAGCAGCCTTGACATGGAAGTGAATTCTGTAAACCACATGAACTTCACACACTTATGTTCTTTTAGACCCCTTTACTCTAGAACAAAACAGAGAGTGGTTCAATCCACCACAGAAGCCAAACCCTTCTCAAGAGGCTGAAAGGAGGGGTAAAAGCTCTTGGTTTGCTCTAATTGTCAACTCTCAGCAATTTATTTTCAACAAGTGTCATCACACCTTTTGAAAAGAGCCTTCCATCTTTCTTGACTGCACTAAGCTGAAGAACCTTATCTTCCCCCACTACCACAAGCATGGACTGCAGGTTAACCTCATGAAAAGGTGTAGATGCATCTACATATTTACATCTGCCTTTCAGCAATTATCTAAGAGATTAATTAGTTTAGAAGTGCATATTAAAAAAAAAGGTATCTTGAAGGGTGCAAATAACTATGTATGTACAGCTACATAGCTGTATGAACAGACATCATCCTGAGACACTGATTTTACTACCATCGTCGCAGATTTAGCTCTGATTACAGCTGTATATTTTCCCAAAGTAAGGGATTCATTGTTACCATAGAACACTAAATCTCCAAAGCCTCTGCACCCGCTAAGGTACACAACAAACAATGTGTAAGGATCACGCAGCACACACCATCACTTACCTCTGACATCATCCCAACAATCACAAGTTAAACCTTTCCTTTAAACACTGCTGAAGGAAAAGGTTCCATCAGGGGAGACCAAACGAGCAGAGAAGGACAGAGACAATCTAAATTCTATTCCTTCTCCTCCCCAGAACTTCACTGTGTATCCAGCTAGCTACAAGAAAAAGGGGGTGAAGCCAAGCCACCCAGCAGCTCACCCAAACGCCAGCAGTCCCTGTAAGCAGGGGCTGCACACTAGCACCCTACTGAACTCCACCACCTCCCAAAAAAGCCAGTCTGCTATTTATTGCAAGATTCCATGCTAAGAGGGCCAAAGCTTTCAGAGAAGAACCATCAGTGCCTGTGCACATTATCTGAGCAGGGTGATGGTCTCCACACCACACTTGCTTTAACCTGCCCGCTCAAAGCAAAAATCACAGGTTTCTCTCCTTTATGCTGGTTTTCCAAGTTGTTTCGAGTTCACTTTCCTTGACATCTCTAAAAGCAACAAACATCCTGCACCCAGCCCTAGGCTTCTTGTTAACATACCGAGACTAGAGTCTAAGTAAGGAAAGGTTTCAGGGCCTGGCCCCTCATTTTTTCATTTATCAATAAATCTCAGGGGTTAGCCAGAGTTCACGGGAACTCACACATTGCTACTTCTGCTGAAGCCACAAAGCTGAGCATGTTTGAATTGTTTTCAGAAAGGTGGTGTTTTGATTTTTGTTTAAAGCTCCTGGGAACTAATGACTGTTTTAACTGTTGCCCAACCAAATGAGACCAACAGACACATTTACTTCCACTGATGAGACACACAGTTCATCCTTTTTGATTTAATCCAAAACAAGAGGAAGAACAAAGGGCATTGTCTTCCCAGCCTTAGTGTAATCCACTGCTGCCCATCCCATCCAGACTGTCAAAGGGAATCAGCCCGTTGTGATCTGAGATCCTGTAGCACATTTCCTCAGAAACAGGGCAGGAGTGGTCTGCAGGCCCATCTCCTGAATTAAAAGTTTCATCTTTCACCCAAACAGTCGGTTTGAGTGCAGGTTTCAACTCTGGAGAACGCAGCCAAAACATCCTACAGCCATCTGCAAGTCATCCATATTCCCACCCAAGAACACAGCACTAAAGGTGATCAAGCTCGTACAAAGCTTAGGCATGAACAAAGCTCAATGACTTTCTGAAACTGAAGTTCTTGCCTACATTTTGATGAGGTATTGAAGCTGGAAGAAATTCTCTCATTAGCTTTGAGTCCAGCTAAATTCTTTGTCTCCTCCAGAAAATATTTCCGTGTAAAGTCTGCTGCAGTTGCCAGCACATCACTACAGCAACATTCAGCAGACCTGGAGCCAGCATAGGCGGTTTTCCAATCTGCATACTGCTCACTGCAGCCACATTTGTGGAAGACACTTTATGCCAAAGATCTGGGTCTGATGAGCTCCAACCGTGCATTGTTTCTGCAGGGAGATGCAAGTGGAATAGGGCAGATAACTCAGTGTTATTTCTATTGGATATGTATTTATCTTTTTTAGCTCAATGAGATAAAGGAACCACTTATCTGTGCACTCCACCAGGGGTCAAGACATGTCTTTTTCTACTTACATCACTGCTGTGAGTCACATGCAGAGAGCTTGGTTTGAAGCTTCCCCCCAGGTCCTGCACAGTCCTCTCTTCCTAGGGGTGGAAAACAGCTTCCCTCAGCCCTTCTCCCCATTTGTAGTCCCATGGATTTGAGGTGGACAATGCATGTCCAGTCAGCACAACGCCGCTGTCCTGCTACAGCGCTGCGCAGCGTGCCAAGGCAGCCCACAGCAGTCCCCTCACACGCTTCCTTTTTGGCAACAGGCGCTCGTTAACGTCCACATGTTTCTGGGTCTGTCTGATGTAGCTGTCCCCATATAACCGCAGCAGGAAGAAATGCACATGAAGGGCAGGGACTGCCTGCTGCAGGACAGCATGAAGCCAACGGGTTTGGCTATGCAAAAGTCCCTGTCTATGTCCATGTCCTGCCTGCGATCAGAATCACCACCTCACCTTTCTCTCCCTCAAAAGCCCTACCAGTGAGGCTGCGAGGTGCCTGCGTGCAGGGATAACTCGAGATGCCAAAACCCTCGGACACTTGCCAGTTTGCACCTCAGTGCCCACACGGAGGGTAGATACCTCTTGAAACCTTCTCTGGATATTGTGAAAGCAAGATCTGGCTGTTGGAGGTGGAGGACTTTCGAGGCCAGAGGACATTTTCACACAGAGGCATTTATTACAGGATAACCAATGCAGGCGCAGCCACCCGCCCTTGGGAGCGGGGCGAGGGCACAGCTGTTTCGCTGCAAGCTCTCACAGTCAGCTTCAGCAAACACGTTTCCGGTTCAAAAGTCACTTATGAACACTGAAGTCTGAGCCCATCTCAGGTAAACCAGTGCATGGCCCTGTGGCTACTGGCAGCCTGCCAGCTCAGCCTCCTGTGCCCTCAAGGACAGGTCCCCACCCTTTTGCCCCTCTCCACCCTTTCCATCCTGGTAACACAAGGAAAGCCTTTAAGACACTATGCATCAAATGAACAATGCTCTGCATAGGTTTCCAGGAAACCCTATGTCCTATTCCACATGACCTTAACAAAGTCATGATCCTTCTGTTTCCCTTTCCACCTACACAGGGCTGTTCTACTTAGACCCTTAGAAGAGATGAGCATTTGCTATCACCATCCCCCAGAGCCAGCCTGGAAACACCAGTAAGGGCAGCTTCCCATGCAGCTGCAATGTGTACCCCAGAGCATGTCAGTGGGCTAGCCTGGCAGGGAGGAGGACCCCAAGAACATGAAACCTGCAGATAAGCTGCTCTTGCACTGCAGTGTAGACACAGCTGGTGTTTTACAGCACATGGCTGCTCACAACGGACATCCTGCTGTCCCTCAGAGTCTTGACTAACATAAACAAGTGGACAGGGTCTGCACATCTGGGGCTGGAGTGGTATCGAGAAGTGTCTCCTGAGAAGACAGCCCTATGAGGAAGACCGGTCTGTAAAGCCTCATCTCAGCAACAACATGAGACAATCCACTAAAGTCATGGTTGGAGCTCTTCAGCTAAAACTACAGTGGTAATGCAAAGCTTAGAACAGGACAGGAATAAGTTCCAAGGAAGAAGTTATTAAGAGTTTTGTGTATCTTGTTTGTGGTTACTTAATGGTCTGAGGCAGAGCCCAGGGTTGGTCATGCACTAAGTACTAGCCCTGGATTTCAGAAATGATCCATTTCATTGTAAACTATGACATGTAATCCACAGCAATCCTGAGAGTTTAATTAAAAAAAACCCAACAACCAAACACAAAACCCACAACCCCCAGCCCACCACCATGCACATCAGCTGTGCACAGGTAATTACCCATTTCAGAATTTATTTATTGCAGATTTCAGGACACCAGCCAGGTGGGAATGCAGCTATAACTTTGATTACAGCTTCATCCTTTTAATCATGCAAGTCCGGCTGCAAAAAGCTTACTTTGATTGGCACTATAAAGTTATGGTGACACTTCTGTCACAGTGTCTCTGGACAGCTGCTGCACTGCCGGGCTGTAAATCAAAGAATTGCATTCCCCTAGAGCATTTCTTCTTTTCTTTGCAATACCAGGAGACGCTGAGATCTGGCAGCGTGGGCCTTGTTCCAGTCCCATCCAGGGTAGCCCTCAGCTCCATCTCCCGGCTGGAGCACACCCTCCCTCTTCCCTGTAAGGGACTGCGCTCACGCCAGCAGTGCAGGGCTTCCACAAAGCCACGGCCCAGCTGCCGTGCCTAAACGCTGACCACGCACGTGCAACACATCTGCCCTTTCGTCCCCCAATCTGGCACCCAACTTCCAGACAGTCCCAGGCCTCACTCAAACCCCCTCGGCCAGTGGAGCCAAAGGTTGAGTTTCCCCTTCCTGATCCTCCATCAACACCCTCTTTCAACAGCAGCTGGATAGCGCCTGTGCCTATGGAGCAGAAGAGCACAGCGCAGGCTGCCGCATCAGAACGAGCTCCTGCCATTGCTGCTTCAGCAATGAGGCACCTCCACTGCTCTCAAAGCACCAACATCAGCCACTGCCAGACAGTCCCCTAGGTTATACTGGGACTGCTTGATAGACCTGGACATTGCCTTCAGAACTCATCACTGATGTCTTCCTACCAGGGAAGGCAAAGCACATCACCTAAACACTGCAAAACACATCACCCTTGTCCGCAGCTGATCAGAGTGGCAAACCACATAAATACATTAATGTACAGTAAGTATTCAAGACACACTCTTCAGGGTTTATGGTGGTGGGTATTTTTCTGTACACCAATTCCCACTCTATGATTAGAAACGTTCCAAGAAGTTAGCTGAGATTTCTCATTTTCAGTACAGACCATACGATGAAGGCAAAGACTATTTAGCATGCCCCAGGCTGTAAAACAGTAACAGTAAAATCTAATGTGTTGGCACACAGACACATAAAGAACTGATGTTAATCAATTATACTCGGTGCACAGAGCATGCTACATTAATGAAGAAATATTTATAAAGAAATGAAAACTTGTTCAAAAAAGTTACACTGCATGCCAAACAAACAGGGAACTTTGTAAAGTATAAAAATTTTGTATCGCAAAAACTACTTGAATATTCAGTGAAAAATAAGTTCCTTTCCCAGCAAACACCACTGCCCTGTTCCTGTGCAGAACTGGTCATTCTACCCCTCCCACTGCTACACCCTCTGCCCTCGCCTCAGGAATAGGTATTCTGCACTCACAGTGAAAATGCTAGTTTTATAAAGTTGGGGTTTTTTAAATGAAGTTTTAGACATTTCAGAGGTAAGATGTTAAAAAAAAATAAATAAGGAGTTTCTCTCAGGGCCCCCATGCAGTCATGTGCTTAAAAAACAAAAAACTACGACTAATTCAGAACAATACAGAAGACAATGAAGTTGGCAGTGGTATAGGAGGACTTCCCATGTACTAAAATAGCAACACATTAGCCAACAGAAGAGATTAGAACATGTAACTTCCATCAATCACTTAAAATTCAACTCAAGTCCATGCTGGCTCAAAGGGAGGGATGAACAGGGGTCATTTCAATGGTACCAGAGCAAACAACCTAGATCTCTGGAGCAAGAGGACCCTTTTTCACCCCTCACACAGGTATCTGTCCCAGAGCCCTCATGAACTGTATAACCCAAGAGGCACCAGAAGCAGATTTCTGTGTGTCCCCCCCCTTTTTTTTTTTCTCCTCCTTTCAGTTCCCATTTCCTCCCATTGTACAAGTGGAAATGCAGATTGTTTGCCTTGCCTGATGTTTGTGTGTGTCTGACGACAGACCAGTGGGAAAAGAAAACGAAACAACGGCACAAATTAAAGCCCTTTCCCAAACACGTATCTAAGTACCCACATTCTTGCATTATCACTATGTTCAGCTGAGCAGATTACCATCCTTGTGCAAAACACAAATCACTCCAGGCTACTGCAGACTTGTATATGGCTGGACTGGAGATCGAGCTGGGATTTTGAAACCTGCTCCCAAAGCAGTCAGTCACATTGCAACAAGCAAAGCATGAAGTGCTTTTGAAAACACCTGGTCATAACAGGAAGAAAGGAGCTTTGTCCTCTACAGTGTCCCCAGCAGAACATCTCCTGCAATGTTCTGCAGCTCCATGCACATTTGGAGGTACCTGGAAAGTATCTATTCCTGCGCCTTCTCCTTACTCAACAAACACATGGACACGATGCTTTAGACACCCCACTGCTATTTGAGGCTTCTGAATGATGGGAACAATGTGCAAGAAGGAAGAGCAGGAGTATTCCTCCCATGACAACAGGGCAGCCTTTGCTGGGTAGCAGTGGGAAATGGAGAGCTGCAGCATACAGTGCAGCTCAGAAAGCTAATTTCACAGACAGCCACCGCTGTCGGGCTCAGGGTCAGCACTGGCTGGGGGTACACAGGCTTACCAAAGGTGTAGCTACTACTGGTCAAGAACCAGACTCTCACTGACTTTAAGCTGGCCAAATCCATTTTGCACCTTGAGATTTTTCAAGGGAAGACAAAGACTGAAAATCTAGCTGTCTGTCCAGAAAGTCATCCAGGTGCTTGACTTTAGGGGTAACTCCAACGCCCCTGAATTTCCTTGCTACCAGCAAGGAAAGAAAAGCAACATTTTGGGGACATACATGGGTCAAGAGAACAACTCAGACAGCAGGACAGTGGAGGAGAGGTCTGAAAAGCAGGCTGTGCAGTTATCCCCTTTACCTCACACTCCATTTATTGGGACATAAAACCTGGTATCTCTGAGCCTTTCATTATTTGGACAAATACCAGTTTCAGCAGCCTTGCCATTCATCTCGGGCCTTGGCATTTATCAAGTCCCTTAATCACAGAATCGTAGGGGTTGGAAGGGACCTCGAGAGATCATCGGGTCCAACCCCCCCTGCCAAAGCAGGCTCCCTAGCTCATATTGCACAGATAGGCATCCAGACAAGTCTTGAATATCTCCAGAGAAGGAGACTCCACCACCTCCCTGGGCAGCCTGTCCCAGGGCTCTGTCACCCTCACTGGGTAAAAGTTCTTCCGCATGTTGTTGTGGAACTTCCTGTGCTCCAATTTACAGCCATTGCCCCTTGTCCTGTCCCCACAGCCACTGAAAAGGGGTTGGCCAATTCCCCCTGCATCCCATACTTAAGATATTTATAAACATTAATTAGGTTCCCCCCTCAGCTTTCTTTTCTCCAGGCTGAACAGCCCCAGCTCACTCAGCCTTTCCTCATATGGGAGATGCTCCAGGCCCTTAATCATCTTCATAGCCTCCTCTGGACTCTCTCAAGGAGATCCCTGTCCTTTTTATACCAGGGAGCCCAGAACTGGACACAATACTCCAGGTGGGGCCTGCCCAGGGCAGAGTAGAGGGGGAGGATCACCTCCTTAGACCTGCTGGCCACACTCTTAATGCTTGTTGAAACAGGCTGTTGGGTTTCCAGCTTGAGGCACCCCATCATGGCTCGCTACCCCTGCCAGGTGCATGGAGGCTTTGCAGACACAGGAGGTTTTCTTCTTCCAGTGGGTGTTCTGCCTGGGGGATGCCTGGGCCGGTGGGTCTGCAGGCAGCAAGCAGCAGGAGGGATCCCTGTGGGGCAGCAAGGATGCAGGGTGGAGGGGACACAGGGTGTTTGCAACCACACAGCTCTTCTTGCTGTGGGCAGGAGGGTTGAAACAGCCATGGCATGGTGCGATCCCACTCAGCACCTGGGGAGCCCAGCAATGATTTATGACAGCAAAGGTCCACCGTGCCAAAAGCCTATTCGTCCAGAAAAACAAACAGTTTGGGAAAATAACCCAGCCTTTGGAAGGCTCTCACTGTGCAGACCAGGGGCCATCAAGAAGCAAAGTCTAGGGAGAGGTACAAATCCCTCCACCCCAGTGAATTTTTGCTGCCTGACTTATGTGCATCCGTTTACAGGGCGCCAGAGAAAATCTATACACAGCACATCTCTGCTGGATGAAGTCACAAGCAGTTAAATGTGTCCCACCGGCCCCATCCTGCTGAAAGGAAGTTGGGGCTGGACCGCAGGAGGTCAGCTGGTGGGTGGCCAGACTTCGGAGCAGGAATCCCTCAAAGGAAGGGGTTTTGGCTCACCATCACTACAAAGCTCTGAAGGTCAAGCTGCACACAGCAATTACAAACCTCATGTTCCAAGAGTCATGTTTTAACTTTTTATGTAATGCAGCCTTCCCAGACTCATGCTAATAAAGAAAGGCTTTATTAGCCTTCTATCCCACATAAATACAGCACATCAAGGTCTCAGCAATTATATCACTGAATTTTTAAAAATCATTATAAAAATCCTTCAGCATTCCTATGAACAATAAATGTAATGAGGTTGAATTTTCTCTTGCATATAATGCAGAACACCTACAAGGTTCTGCATGGATGTCATGGTTTAACCCTAGCCAGTAACTACACCCCTCACCACTGCTCCCTCCTTCCCCCACAGCGGGATGGGGAAAGGAATCAGAAGGGTGACAGTGAGACAACTCCTGGGCTGAGCTAAAAGCAGCTCAATGGGTAAAGCAGAAACTGCACACACAAGCAAAGCAAGACAAGGGATTCCTTCCCGGCTTCTCCTGGGCAGGCAGGTGTTCAGCCATCCCCAGGGCAGCAGGGATCCGTCACATGGAACGGGGACTTGGGAAGGCACCATGGCTCTGAGTGTGTCCCCCCTTCCTTCCCCTTCCCCACCTGTACATGCTGAGCATGACACCACACGGTATGGGATGTCCCTTTGGGCAGCTGGGGTCAGCTGTGCCGGCTGTGTCCCCTCCCGACTCCTCACACACCCCCAGCTACTCGCTGGTGGGGTGGGGTGAGGAGCAGAAGAGGCCTGGGCTCTGTGTGAGCACCGCTCAGCAGGAGAGACACATCCCTGGGTTCTCAGCACAGCTTTCGGCACCAGTCCAGCCCACAGCCTGTACCAGCCCCGTGCAGACAATTAACTCCAGCCCAGCCCAACCCAGCACACTGGGTTAAAATTGTGCTGCTGGGCCTCTTTAGCAAGGCTTTAAGGCAGGCAGGGTACACAGCCAGGGCTGCCAGTTCCAGCCCAGATGATGACAGCTATGAGAACCTTAGAGGCAATTTACGTTTCAATTCCAGTTCTGCTGGTGTTTTTCCTACACAGACTGCAATGCCACGCGAGCACACACCTCTCTGCAGATGACTCTGTAAGACAATACATGTGGCACTGCACAGGACACCAACAATACTAACAAGTGGCATTAAATGGGTTTCTCTTGGGGTCTCTGAACCTTTCCTTCAGTACTTTATGGCAAATATCCTCCTTGCAACTCTCTTCACCTGAGATGAATCCTGATGAAATCAAAAACTCCACTGAGCATCACTGTCTAGTTCAGCAGATCTGAGGTTTGCCTAGAGAAAGGTCTTCCCCCCACCATCCAAGTCTTCATAGAGCACTTAACTGAGGAAAAAAGGGAATCTACTCTCAGTGCCTTTTCATTTGGCTCTACTTGACACATCCTCTCCAAAAATAAAAAGGGAGTTAGCAGACAATTAGTCTGTGAGAAAATACAGCAGCTTCCAGATTTCTGAATGAGCTCTGCAAGAGATGAACTCCATGGCACTGATCTCACAGCAGCAGTCAATTCCTATTTCCTTCCAAAATCCTATTGGCCAGATGGTCCGCAAAACTCAAGGGAGCATTACTTAAACATTTGGAAAGGCTTTTGGTATTAAGTTGGTCTCAAAAATGAAACCAAACTAGCCTCTAATTATTCTTAAAAGTAAAGTATACCTTGTTTTTCTAATTAAATTAAGGAGTGGTGCTTCCAAGTTCACTTTTCTAAAGAAAATAAAATATCTGAATTCAAGAAGAGCCTTTGTGTTATTTGTTTCTAAGCTGATCTAATCAGCTTCAAACAGCAGAAGCCTGGCTGGCAAAGGTTCTCCTCTCGAGCAAACTATAGGTCATATGTGTAGTAATAGCTGCTCAGCAGCTACAAGCAGTTACTGTTCACTGCCTCATCTTCTGACTTTCTGTATTACTTGTAGGGATCGAAGTCAATCACGGCAGGGAGAGAAACAAACAGTGAATTCTCAAGCGGAAAAAAAACCACCACAAAAGGCCTGCAAAATAATTTCAAGAAAATGGCTAAACACATTCTAGCTGAAGAACTGCTGAGCCTTAAGCAATGTAGCCAGCAGAGTCACCAGCACGTACGAAGCAAACTGGTCACAGGAGGAACCAAGACTCTCCTACAATGAACCACTGGACAGCTTTACCGGATTTTGAAACTCTCACCTCTTTGCCTCACCCTCTTTAAAACAACCCAAGTTCCCTTTTTTACAGTGGAAGATGTAGCAGTACACTACTTGGGTAGAGCAATGGTAGAGCCAGAGCACAGGCTGGGGCCCCCTCTGCCCTCCCTTGAGGGCATGCTTCTGAGTGCTTCCCTGCAGGACATACCACCAACAGCTACAGACACTTGGGGTCTGACAGCAATTCTGGCTCCGCTGAAGCCAACAGGAACTTCTGCTGTTGAATTTACTGGATCTGAATTTACCCCATAAAAGGTGACATCTCTCAGACACAGTAAATCCCATTTCACACTGAGTTTTCTACTGAAAAAGGGTGCATATTCACTGCTCTCTCTGTTGGGGAACGTGTGCTCATGCTGATCCTCTAACAGGTTTGAGCCAGAGTTTGTGAGGGAAGAAATCAACCTAGACCATTACCACAGTGTGTCCGTTTGTGTAAAAGCACCCAACACTGCTGATCATTCTCAGGAGCAATAATCCTAATAATCTCCCACAGATTAACATCTTCAATACTGTTCTGCCTAGCAAATACAAACTATGAGCGCACACACAGCCGAATCCTCATGCTAACATGAGGCCTACAACCCATCCTACCCCTTATAGGCATCTGATGACTGCTGGCTAACTTAACCAACATAGCCCTACCCCCAACAACAAACCTAATAGCAGAACTAACAATCATAACCACCCTATTTAACTGATCCTATGTTGCTGCACTGCTCCTGCCCAAAGTTCACTGCTGCCTGGAAATTAAGTCTCTTCAAAAAGCTACATGTGAAGGCTCAATGGGAACAGAGAACACTTGATACTCTGCCTGACCACAGATATGTTCACAGACAGGCTGATCAGACTGGATTCCTCTCATCCATGGTTTGGCAGTTGGTTCATCACATGAAGCTGTCCCAGGCTGCAATGGCATCTCTGTAAACTTGTACACCACCAAATACCCAAAGGCCCAAGGTACTATAAACAAAAGTGCAGGCACACAAACACATATAAAAATACTCAACACAATACCACCAAAATCCACCGCCCCAGCCCATGAAACCACAGGTGTCAGTGAAGCTGCACAAGAACTCTTCTCATGATTCAACCTCAACCCAGTCCTCATGTTCCACGCTCTCAACCCTATCTGCTCGCTTTTAGCTTGTAATGGCAATGGCCTGTTCAACCAGCTGTGTCACACCACAGAGCAGCTGTCAAGAAAGAAAAACCAAAAGAACACAGCAAAACAACCTAACCATTCCAGAAGGCATCTAGCTAATGCCAGTGGCTTGCTGGAGAAACATGAAGTAGCAAGTATCTTAAGTCGGATTGACAGATACAAGCTTTAAGAACTGGCATACCTGCTTTAACATCATCTTCTAATTGTATTCACTTCAAAATTTACTCTAAAAGTTTAACCATCAGTAAGTTTTGTAATAACTTCCTTTTGCAGCTTCTTTGCATATTCCATCATTAACATCCAATGCCAAAATACACCACCAGCAGCTTGTTGCTCCTTAGGATAAATCTGGTAATAGGCACCAGAGAAAAATTTTGCAGGATCAGCTAAAACTCTACAGCATTGCCAACATTCATATTTAAATAACAGAAATTTAAATAACTAGGTGTCTATTTACAGCAAAATCATCTTAAAAAAAAAATAATCAAAGACTATATGAAAACACCATACCAGAAAACCTACCTCCCAAGTGCCTTCTAGTGTCTGAACCTTCGGGTTCAGGGAGGGACATGGGATTATAGGGAATCACAAGCTTTTCTCCACTACCAAAGACAGAAGTTTAGCCAGGTTGCTTAAGAAAACAAGGCGTACGTGCTTGTGCTGCCATTGTATCCAACCATGTTTTAACCTGTCAGCCGACTTCACCCAAAGCTGACAGACCGAAGTCTGAAAGATGATTCAATCCCCATGTGCTCTGTGACAAACTCCCTTCCTCCAGAGAGGAGGGCTCCGGAGCGGCTCTGCGATTTCACACCCACGCTGCCTGCCAGCTGGCCAGCCAGGGTGCACGGAGCAGTCTGCAGCCAGCCGTGGCACTGGCTGCTCCATGCTCATGGGGCAGCAGATGTACAAGTGCTGGGTCCATGGAGCAAGCGGGGACCACGGGCATCCGTGCTAGCAGAGATCCTGAAGGACTCAGCAAAGGAATTAGGACTTCTGAAGTCAGAGGTGGAAGATAGGATAAGAAAGGACAAACCCCAGAAAGTTTAAACAGCTACAGAATTTACCTTGATATATAAACCCATCACTCATCCGTGCTCGTAGGGTACTTCAGTCTTAGCTTTAATACTGCAAAAGCGCCCTGCTTGCTCCACTGACGTTTACAGAGAACATCGATTTTTGACATCTGTTTGCACAAGAAAATAACCCTTCTGTTATTGCATACAGTTACAGAAAATCAAATACCCAACAGGGAGTTCTGAAATCAGTCACTGAACCACCTTTAAGGATTGACACCCCTCTGCCTGCCCCAGCCATTTACTCTGTAATCAAATGAACACAAGGCGAGCCTCAAGCACTACTGCACTACTGCATTTTACATCTACTTTGAATAAGTAAAACAAACTACATCATGTGCAGAGGACTGGAAAAAATGAGCTTCCAAATTATTATTTTTAAGGACCTGGCTTGCACCCAGTTTAATTAGATATGCATTTCCAGCTCACTTTTGTTAAGTGTGGACGTGCTCACTGGCCTGTATCGGTTTTGTTCCTCATGTCCTTTTCACTGATTCAGCCACACTGGACATCATGTCCAAAGTGCTCATCTTTCGCATAACTCCTCTCCACCCATGCAGTTGCACAGTGGCTTTAACAGAAGAGGAGGGAGATTAACAAGGACATCTCTGGAAACTCCCATTTACTTCTGTTACCAGCTTTTTTCTTCTTTTTAAAGCTATTTGGTTTAGGAAAGTCAGCAATCAACACTGATTATCAGGCTAACTGTCATAAACTTCATATTTGTGTCTCATAATCCAATGGGAGCAGAGGGTTTACACTAACTGGGAGAGCAAATGCTGGCCACAAGCAAGGGTGGGTCCAGCTTGTGGTTTTGTCCTCACAGCAGTCATAGGCCAGGACAAGTTTCTGTGGCTAGGTAACAGTCTTCTACCTGCTAAAGCTTCCTTTTGCTCTTACCAAGAAAGAAAAAGTCAAGCATAATAATGTAAGAAACTATTTTCTGCCAAACCTCAAGAGAGCTGCTGTTGTGCATCAGCACCAGCTCCAGGCACACACCCCATTAGGTATCGACACCAGCATCCATGCAGCCTAATACAGAGCATGTGGGCTAGAAATGCTGAACCTCCAAAGCACATCTGCAGCAATGAACGTCTGTGCTGATGGCAGCCAGGGATGTGGCAGACACTACACATAAAAAAAAGAACAACATAAGGGAGACATAAAAAAAGAACAACAAAAAATTAAGCTGTAAAGCTCTCTGCACCAACTCGTGTATGTCAAACACCGCTTGTTAATAAAGGTTCCTTCAGCCAGTGCTGAGGCAAACATGGATGTCCTCCTTGGGAGCCAGGACATGGGCCAGACGTGGCTTATCAGATCACAACCAACTCCCATACATTTGGGAGTCCATTATCTAAGGTGAAACACACCTAGAGAACCGCACAGTCACCAGCCCGCCCTGGGGTGGGGAAAGACGCAGAGGCAGCAGCTTCCTTGTTTCTATCATGCTCCCAGTTTTATAAAGGAGAACCCTGGGAATCAGAATGCATCATGCAGCCTCCGGGGACTTTTCATATCACTCAATGACTACTGACATTGAACAGCTTAGGTAACAGAGCACTGTATAACAACATGCATGACAATAAAGGAAGCCAGGAAGGAAGGAAGACCCACTGCTGGCATACGTTCCCATAATCGGAGGGAATTACCCCTCTGGAAGTTCAGGCAGTGTTTATGCACAACAGGATTTAGGCAGCCAGGCTCCCCATTACTAATCTCAGTTTATCTAGCATGGTATCATCTCCATCCCAAACTCCACTGGCACCTACGATGTCCACCTGACTCCCACGCGGAGGTTCAGCACTGCCTCCATCCCAAGGGTAGCAGAGGTGCCTGGAGCCCCAAAGCCAAGCCTGCCAGACTAGGAAGCCACCTCTGCAATACAAAGAATGACTCTGTTTTAATATTAATAACGTCAAAAGGGAGAGGTCTGCAAGAACTCTGTACTGTAAACACACACAGGATACAGAAACCACAAAAGCTCAGAAAGCCAAGTTGTCTTTCACCTCCTCACTATTACACTCGAAACCCGTCTGCCTGTCAGATAGGACAAGTGCCACACAGGCTCCGAGCATCACCCAGGGCTGATAAGGCCATTTACTTTCGTTCCTGGTCAGAGAACTGCGGATTTGGCAGAAGCAAGCAGCCAAATGACATTACACAACCTAATGGGGACTTTGCTGTGACTATTTGAACCGCCTCATGAAGACACTAGGTGCTCTGCAAACGCATGTGATCACTCATGCATGTCTGTACATGCAGGTTCCTGTGCCAACACAGAAATACTCCAACACCAACTTGCAAGCCAGGGATACAGCCTATGCAAAGTCTTCTGCCAGGTGGGCACCTAGAAACTAACGTGATGCAAAGAAGAGAGGAACATAGGAAAGCCTGAATCCTAAAATCCTCCCTAGCCTCTATTCTCCAGCCAGTGGGATCAGAGACCTGAGTTTCCCAGCCTTTGTTTTGCAACTTCCTCTATCCAAAACAGTTCTGACTGAAATCTTTCAAGTGTCCAAAAGAAAGGAAAGTTAATGGATCCTTTATTTCTTCATCCTCTCTCCATTTTCAGGCAGTCGGCAATACATGAAGCTTCTCCAGATGCAACCTCTTTTTCTTCCAAGAAAACTGTTCCAACTGGGCATCCAGCAATCTGCTATGCCCTCTGCACGTGGACACCTACTCAACAGCACATGAGCTGGAAGCTCAACACATCTGAGAAACATCAGACTGACTTAGGCTGTTCTGCACACACACAAAAAGCCCAAAGTGCCCTGAGTGCACCATGTTCACTGGCACGTACCACCTTGGCAATGCCTAAGCCGTCCCGGGCTTTGCAACTACTGGGTTCACTGGGCACACCCTATGCCTCAAGTGTTAATGTGCCCGCCTGCAAAATTTGGCTGTCTTCCACAGGGAGAGATGACAAAACATATTCTAAAGTGTCTGAAAACAAATCACCCTTCACCAAAAAGGAATCCCACAGGAGGAACGGTCTGGTGCACCCAAATCATGTATCGTCACTGCCTGTCCTCTACTGCGGGTCGAGGTGCACATGCAGGACCAGTTCCCACCGTCAGCAGCTGATGAAAAACTGGAAGACTTCACCACAGCAACCTGGTTTTCAGAGCAGCAGGGATATGCTGGCTCAAAATACCCAACTCTAGCCTGTGATATTAATAAAAGGCAGTCGTGTATTTGCTGACATAATTTGGCTTCTGGGGGCAGAATGTTTGCAAGAAGCCTGTTACAATAAATATTTCATGTTAGACTCGAAAAAACAAATATTAAGGAAAAAGCATTTCCTCCTGGATCTTCCCTTTTTCCCCTATAACAAGACAACATCATGGACAATCTGTGTAAATAATACATTTGGGAGTCCATTATCTAAGCCATATGCATATTTATTTTATGTTGGTTTTGTTGCATATTTTAGTATAATTCTTCGTAGGTTTAAAGCCAAGAGTAAAACAAGAGTAGACAAATCTACTACAGCAGAAATAATCAGTAAATTGGTTGCTCTTTTGTTATTTTTAAATACTAGGGAAAAATCCACGCTAAAACTTAGCATAATAAACAAGATAAAAAATTCTTCACAGTAAAGTATCTTCAGAAGGCCACCATACTTTTCTCTTACGCCTCTCTCCTCAAAATGTTTCCACTTTAAACAACAGAATAAAGGGAAAAAAGTTGCACCAAACCCACTGATACCAGATGCAGCAAGCACACAGCTGCAAAGGCCAAAAATGGAATTCAGTCAATCCCAGTACCCAGTAAACCTCAAGACAAGGTCAATACTCTGCCAACTGGGCCCACTTTTGGCTCTAAGCACTCCTCACACAATGAAAAGTCAGAAGAATTCACATCAATATTCATGTTTATTTTGGTAATGCCAAATTATTTCGGGATGATAGTACCTTTTTTCCCCTCAAGAACACAGTACTAAAGGCAACCTATCAAATATTAAACAACCCACTAAATTAAAAGGTACGTTCAAGTGAAGGAAATCAAATGCAAGGGTTTGATGCTTCTGAAAGAAAGCCTGAAAATGAAAGCCAGCTCACTGCTTTAAAGTTTTCCCACTAACGTTTCTGTGGAACTCAACATGTTTTCATTTGAGTGCAACTGTTTGCAAACAGCATGCTGTTCAGTAAAGGGCTGCCAACCAATTCTCACAAATCACCTCAGTAAGCACACTAACTCCTCTTCACCAGAATCCTAAGACGCTTTACCAAAACAAGGACTGCTCCATTTTAATAGCCAGTCACACTGAGAGCTCCATTTCCAGCAAATTCATGTGTTTTCAAGCAGTAATGAGAGGCAGAGGCAAGAAGAAAAGCAACAGCTCCTGAACCGCAGCTGCCCACGTCAGCCCCTCTCTCACCTTGATGAAAAGTGCACCATAGGAACACCCAAAGGCACTGCCACAGACCACATCCTAGCTGCTGTGTGTTAGCTAACAACATTACTTGTGCAGGGTACAGAAAAAAGCAGTTTGCTGCAAAGTAAGTTTTCTGGATCGCTCAGTCCCTAAGATCCCAGAAATTCCTAAAGGCTCATGTTCTAATGCAGAAAAAGGGGGGGATGGGGAAAAAAATGACCTTTGAAAAGGCACTTGTTAAAAAAAAAATAAAATCTTAAACCCTTTCAGGAATCCCACGAAGTCAGTAGAGTACAAGGGCAGGCTTTTAACACACAAGGGCTTTAAAAATAAAAAAAGTTTACTACAGGAGGCTGAAAAATAGTTTCTTTAATTTTATTCCCAAGATCTGTATTCACAGATCTGCACAGGCCAAGAACATTACCACTGGCCAGCAGCCTGAGAACAGCTCAATACCAGACAGAGGCACCACAATTTTACCACGTTTATAGATTTACAATTGAAATTGGACACTATAATTTAAAATTACTTACTGGAAATTTCATTATTATGGGACAAGGGGCTGACCTGCCCCTGCATCTTCTGACCAAGCAAGCTGTTTGACCCCAGTTGACAGTGAAAACTGGCTTTTAAACTCCATTTCCCCACCAACGCCTTGGAAGGGCAGGATTAACAAGTGTCCCACCAGACACAGCTGCTGTCCATCCAGGCAGCTGCAGTCTGAAGAGTTGTGCTGCCATCAGGCCCCACCGCACCCGCTTTTAAAGCCAGCGGGAAGATCGCGGCTGGCCCAAACCTTCCTTTCCCCCGGAGCACCGGTGCTGCGATGCCCCCAAGAAACTCACAGCAGCGTTGTCACAGTGGCCCATGTGAATTTACATGGCACAGGGAGACATCAGGAGACATGCTGTCTGGAGGAGCTCTTCCCAGCAGCAAGCACAAGGACCACGTCACCAGCGGCACCGGTTCTGCTGCCAGCTACCATCAGCCAGTTGTCCTACCCACCCCTCCAGCCCTGTGCCCCCACCTCATGTAGCTGGTGGTCCACATGGTGCTGGCCACTGTTACTCATGGGGTAATGCAGCTTGGAGGAGAAGCTGTGGCAATCATCCACAGCAGCCAAGCATGTCCAGGTGCAGGAACATCAAGGTGTGAGCACATCAAGGTGTGAGCACATCCCGCACATTTTGGCACTTCCCATCCCCAGAGCAGAAAGTCTCGCTGCCTGGCTCGGCAGACTTCTGCACAACCTCTGCACAGGCATACATCAGCGTGTGGTTTGCAGGACAGCAAATTACCAGGCTCACAATTTCATCTGAACAACCAACCAATCCGTTAATGCTATTCACTGCCGCTTGCTCCAGAAAAGCAGCACAACAAAGGACTTGCTACCGCTCCAAGTTAGCTGCAGCCCTACCTCCAGCACTGCCCTGAGTACCAAGCATGCAGGAAACCTTTCCTGCACAAGCAGGGCTGTGCTTTTGGCTGCTCCCAGATGGCCTTCACGGGGCAAAAGTCACATCTCTACAGCTGCAGCCCAGCAGCTGCTAATGCAATTGCTTCTTACAGCGTTATTTCATGACATGCCTGCTCTCACACAAGTCTGACTAGGAGGGGATGCAACCTCAGCTCTGCAGTGAGGGTGAGGGGCATGGTGAGCTACAGATGCATTCTGCAGTTCAAGCGAGCCAATAACCATTCTCCTTAGAGGAAAAAAAACCCACCAGAGAGACTGATCAGGTACTGAGGAAGACAGAAAAGGGTGAGGGTGGGATATTAGAGGTAGGATGGTTCAACCAGGCCTGAGCTGCCAGTCACAGAGCCAAAGCAGCAGCCACCCTATGAGGAGATTTTGGAGCTCAGGTTGCTGAAGTGAACCAGGAGCTAAAGCAAACAGCTCTGTTACAGTCCCACTGTGTGCAATCACTGGTTTGTGTGTGCTGGAAATGCAGCACCACGTCCAACCCACAGAAAACATCAATCCATTATACAGCTCAGCAGGAGAATTTGCCTCTTTGTGTACTGACATTGCTACTGCTGGATTTTCTGGTGGCACCTGCAACAAAGCACTACTGCTACAGGGCCACTGGAGACCCCACTCAATGTGGAGGTAGGAAGCCTCCTTCAGAACAGGACCACAATTTAGATTTCTAAAACATATCCCAGAAACTATCTTTTGGTCCCCAGGATCTCAACCTGCTGGACTTCGCTGCTTGGCTCAACACAACAGACTCTAACACTCAAAGGGCAAACTATAAAGCACTGTTATGGACAATTCTTGTACAAAGATATGGGTTCCTCCAGTATAAAGGAATTTAAACACATTCTTACAAAAAAACACCTGGGCATGAAACTTAAAGAGAATATGTACTGCAGTGAAGACAATGGTGACATCTCATCTATGCAGACAATGGGAAGGAGAGCACCGCACACTCCACGCAGTTCTTTAAACCAATTCATGACACCATCAAGTTTAAAGCACCGAATGCTGAACCAGACCATGAAATACACGTAACAGTATGTTTTAAAAAAGACAAGCAGACTATAAATATTTTTAGGAAACCAACTGATATTTTCCTTTTACTATGGTCTATTAGTTATAGCCAGAGCTACCAAAGAAGAACGTTCAGAAAAGATGCATTCATCCTTCAGACCTGGAAGTAGCATTCACATGGAGGTATAAGAAAGAATCAGAAACAAGGAAATAAAGGTGATGTGTGCTTGCGAGCCACTTAAGTTCTGGTTCATTAAGAAAGAGGTACAGTTACTAAAGCTAACCTGCAACGGAAGTCATCTCAGTCATCCATAAACCAGATGCTAAATTTTTTGCCCTTTAAAAATAAGTAGCATCCTATCATTCACTCCAACAGCTAATTACATGTCTGGAAGGGTTTCTGGACTGCAAATAAACAATTTCTTACAAGTTTTCCCCCAGCCCCATTGAATTATTTTGTAGAAGAGATAGCATAAAATTAAATACTTCTGAGTAGTCAGGTTCTGCAAAAATTGAGCATGCAAAGTGCTGGTCACCAATGTGCATCTTCACGTAGGCATGATTCTGGATACGGCCGAGCAGTCAGGAATACTGAAATCAATGTCACTACTGAGGTACTTAAGCATAGCAAAGTGCTTGCGTAGGGAATTAAGAGCTTGAACTATTTCCTACTGTGCTATTAGCACCACTGCATTTGTAGCATGTTCTCTTGCCTTCAAAATAGCATGTCCCAGTGCCAACATCTGCAGCATTATGCAACATGAGCTCCAAACATCACCAGTTTAGGATGAAAATGCATTGCCCTCTCCCATATGGACATTCAGGTCCAAAACACGGAGGAGCTGGAAGGAGTAGGCCTGCCAACAAATTATTTCCATGGATTTTACTACTCTCTAATGGCTGATGTGGCACATCTAATTATCGTGCATTGCTATGCTCAGTCAAAGAGTCTTTATTGTATAGAAGCACTCCACAGCTGAGAGGTTTTTTCACATCCTTACTCTTCTATTTTTGATAAACTAGTCCTACACTTAAGAATCTTAATTGAATTCCTCTGAAATATTCACTAACTAGAACGAGGACTTTACAATTTGCTAATTAATTTCACATGTATGATCCATTATTTTAAATTCCAGTGCTGAATGTAGTTTGGCATTACCATGCAAATAAGCAAGGAAGCCAAGATTAAAAAAACAAAACAAAAAACGAGACACAGCTCCCCCAAACAAAATCCAAAGAGCCCAACAAGAAAACCTCCCACACAACAAAACCCCACACACTATGAAAAAACATGCTCCTGAGTGACAACTAAATACATGACACGCCACCCACTTTATGTCTGCATTTCAAATAAAAGTCATTGCCCTTACTTCTTTTTGCATTCTCCAAATCAGTCATTCACTATCTAGTTGACTGGATGAACAGTTGGTATGTTCTGTCCATTGAAGTTCATGTGGCCTGTACTCAAAGCCCTGTACTCAAACTAAGATGAGAAAATACCTCTGGGAACACATGGTCCCACCTTTTGTTGAAAGCAGGGACTCAAGTTAGGTTACCCAAGACAATGTCAAAAAGCCTTGGATATTTCTAGCAAAGGTGACTCCATCACCACCCTGGGAAGCCGATTCCAATGCTGATTCACTTTCACAGTAAATATTTTTTTTCTTACAGCAAGAAGTAATTTCCCCTGAGCAACGTGTGCCTGCTTCCTCTTGCACCGTGCATCCCTGTACTTGCATCTTTTATACAAACCACTGTGAATACACTTGAAGACCATGACTAGGTTGTCCTCAGCCTTCTCTTCCCTAGGTTGGAAAAAAAAAAAAAGTCCAATTCCTTCAGCCTTTTCTTTTCCATGCATGAAGTTCTTCAACCCTCTAAATGTTTTGGAGGCTCTCTGTCGGACCCTTACTGGTTTCCCAATGTCTCTCTGGAACCAGAGGAGCAAAAACAGGACACAATATTCCAGATGCAGCCTAACAAGAGCAGGGGAAGTAATCACATTCCCAAGTTTGTGCTGTTGCTGATGCAGCCCATGGCACATTTTGCCCTCGCTGCTGTGGGCTTCACAGGTGTTAGTAACTGAGTCATGAGGAAATTACATACAGAAACACCACATCACGCCTCTCTAGTGCATTAATGATATTACAGCCACATGCACTGAGCTTTCAATGCAGCCTGTTCACAAGCACCACAGCATTTCAGATCTTACTGCAACGGTAGTGGCACACAGAAAGCTCAGACTTACTCCTGAAAGGGATCCCTGTTGCCACGATTAGCCAACAAGCTCCATCATTTGTTTGCACTACTGAACCAAGGATCTACACAATGAGTTGTTGGCTCCATCCAGTACACCGCAGTAATGCTTCTTCATACACTGCTGCCTACAATAATTAAATAGTTTTTCATGTGGACAAGATAATCAGCTGCGTTGCTGAAAACCCAAATAAAGAAAATTATGAACAAGAATTTCTACCAAGTGCTAATGAAACAGAAAGTAGCATTTTGTCATTTCTGTAAAGAACAACTGATTTCCCTACTTGCCTCATCAAAATCTCAGTGCCCTGAAGGCTCTGATGAGCTTGCAAACTTTAACTGACCACAAATTATAACAAAATACCCTGAGATTATATGAAACTTTAACATCTCTGAAGCCATTTGGAGACACTGAAATTGCATTTCAGCCCCCAGACACGTTCTTCAGAAGGTGGCTACTTCTGACCCACTCCCAGAAGGGACAGTTTTGAAGTTTTCAGTTTACACATGTTCACCTTTTGGATTGCACTGAAGAGAATTATTTAATTTCTTATATTTAACCTTCCAGTAACCACCTGAGGTGCTGTCATCAATGAAAGTTTTCAATACACTCCACAAACTTTAACGCTTCATAAGTTGTTATTGCAATTCTTTCCATGCAGTACCAAGTCCCAAAATAGCCATGTGTCTCCCCCCACAACTTGGTCTGAATTACTTCAGTTGGTTATTCATTGAAATTAATAATGAAGAACTTAGCAGACTTTCAGATTGTTTAAGATAAACAGAAAAGTCATCGTTATGCTTCACTACACTCCTGCCACTGTACATCAACAGCAGGAGTAACTCATAACTCACGTCAACAACTGAAACATGGTTCAATGCCAAGAAGCAGTTGTATTAAAAAAAACAAAAACACAGCAACAAAAAACCCCAACCAAAACACTTCCCTACTCAGACCTGCTTCCTTTACATACCCAGAGTCTTTGTGCCTACAGAGAAGTACAGATATTAGCTGGGCAGAGGCGCTCCAGGAAGGCAGGATTGCTTCCCCCCTCTGCTTAGCCTCAGCAATAGCACTGCTGTGTCTTCATCGGCTGCATTACTGGGAAGCCACTTCTTTCCCTGGGCCCTTAGACTCTGTTAAAGTTACAACCATTTGGCACACTTAGGTGGGACAAAACAACCACGGTTTATTGTCAGCCGCAAAGTCATACTCCAAAATATATCAACCCCTGGAACCCACCAGAGACATTGCCCCCTCCTTCCCTCAGCCACTCAAAAATACCCAGCCCGGGAGAGAGCTGATCCCCGTCATTAAGACAAAGGATGTCAAAAGCCCCAGTCAGGTGCCTCTTGTTGGCATCAGAAAACAAGCAAATTGCACAGATGCTGCTGATGACCTCATTTAGCCCACGAAAACTTTTTTAGAAGGAGAAGGACTCTCAGGGCACAGCTGAATGAGCAGGATTAGGAAAAATTCCTCTGTATCTTGATAACTAAAAAAATCCCCAAAAACCCCAACCGAAAAAGCAGCTATAAACTCGGAGTCACACAGTCTCTTCCAGAGCTCAAGAGCAACTGACCCAAACACTTCAAAAATGGCACCCACTTCAGCTGCCCCATCTCTTCCCCCATGCTGTACTAGAAAGATGACCCTGCACTGAAAAATCAAGCGTAGGAAACACATCAACAGGCTCCTACGGAAGGCACACCACCCAAAGAATGTGAAACCAACAGCTGAAGTCTTTGCAAAAAACGTATTTCACCCCTCCCAAACCTGCAGTTCAGTTATCACTAAATGCACAAGCACAGACCAAGATACAGCTGCTCTACATTAAGGGTGATACATGACCCCTGTCCAGCTCTACACAGCCACAGAGTCCAACCATGGGAGGAAAACAAGGCATCCATACAACTAAACTTCTGGAGTTAATGAGACTAGGCCAAGAATTATTCAAATCACAACACTGTCCAGTCTCAAGAGCTGTCCCTACACTGCAGGACACACGAAGACAGGTCTGCACAGCCACTGATGTTAGCTTCACAACACTGTCAAAGGTATCACCTTTAGCAGCATACCATGTAAACAGTAACATATCAACTATTAGCAAACGTAAAAAAATAACTGTATTTCTAAGTCTCCCAGATTGGTTCCTGCAGCTTTCCTGCCATCCCAAACACCACCTGACAAACTTCCCCAGGCAGCCCGTGAGAGGGTGGGTGTTCCTTCCATGGCTGCAGCCCAGGCAGGAAGCAAAACCCAGTAATTTACTGCAGGTTTCACCTGCAATTTCACATCCTCCCAGATGACACCAACAGCTATACAATACAAAACACTGTTCTGCCCTGTCCAAAGGTCCTCACTGATCATCAGCATTAAACCCCCCAAAAACACTGGTCCTCATTCCCAGACTCACAGAATTGTAGGGGTTGGAAGGTACCTCCAGAGGTCGAGTTCAACCCCCTGCCAAAGCTGGGTCCCTAGGACAGGTCACACATGGAGGCTCTCCAGAGAAGGAGGCTTCACAACCCCCCTGGGCAGCCTGTCCCAGGGCTCTGTCACCCTCATTGTGAAAAAGTTCTTCTGCATGTTGGTGCAGAACTCCCTATACTCCAACTTGCAGCCATTGCCCCTTGTCCTGTCCCCACAGACCACTGAAAAGAGGCTGGCCATTTCTTTTTGTCTCCCACACTTGAGATATTTATAAACATTAATAAGATCCCCTCTTAGCCTACTTTTCTCCAGGCTGAACAGCCCCAGCTCACTCAGCCTTTCCTCACAGGGTTGATGCTCCAGGCCCTTAATCATCGTAACCCTCCGCTGGACTCTCTCCAGGAGATCCCTGTCTTTTTTATACCAGGGAGCCCAGAACTGGACACAATACTCCAGGTGGAGCCTGACCAGGGCAGAGTAGAGGGGATTTGAGGGTAGAGGGTTGCTTTGGAGAGCAACCCCATGACCCGCAGCACAGTTTTTGCAGACCCTGGCCTTGAGGGTTCCCAGGAAGATGGACAGCCCTTGCAAGCAGCAGTGCATGTGAAGTTCAGAAACTTCTCCTTCCCATATGCATTCAGGGGAGACAGTGCAGAGACTGGACACAACCTGGCCTTCAGCAGAAGGCACGGGTGAGTGAATACTCCTCCAATCACCAGAAAATGCACTACATCCCACTGATTTCAGAGAAGACTCTGCTACCACCTGCCATGACATTATTCAGAATCACCTCTTACATAGTACTGTTTTTCTGATTTCAGCTCCTGGAAGCCAGCAATTAACAGACAAATTCATCTGTCATCTCAAGAGATAACGAAGCCAAAGTCTCATGACTTCTGGGTACCATCTGATTTTTTTAATACCTCATTCATACTTTCCAAAAGGCTGAGGTTGCCTGGACTGGCATATTTACGTCCTGCTACTTCATAAGTTGTCAAAAAATCTGCTAGCTTTTAGTCAGTTATTCTGTGCAAATCCCAACTTCATAACATTTCTAGACAGCTTGAGCATTATCACGGGTACAATTTATACCTCTTTCATTTCATTTAAAATGACATTGAACCGGAACTGCTCTGGAATAATTCAGTATGAACAATACTCTTGTTCAATAAATCTGTTAAACATTGTTTTCCAAATCTAATGATGAATCCTCTAAACTCTATTTTCATTTTTATGGAGCTGCATGTATTAAACCATATAGCCTTATGAATCATCCTCACAGCCAACCAAGCAACTCAGTACTCTTGGACATAGTTTATTTAGCCTGAAATAAGCTTGGCTTTGATTATGTGCAAACTACCACGTGCATCTGTTTCTGAATGCATGGAAGACTCTGACACCTCTGGAGAATAAAAATATGCCCTAATGACATGAGTATGTTACGTGGGTAACTTACATTACTTTGTAACTTAAACATCTACTACCACAAGCCTATACTAGAAAACAACTACAAAATGATTCTAGCATTCCCTAATTCACTCCATCGTTCCTAGCACTGTATAGGTCAGAGGACATACTACACTGCAGTGAAAAAGAAAAGCAAGTACCACAGCCTAATTTGTGATGGGCACTTCAGCAGCTGTTGTTCCACTGCAGCTGCCCTCCTTCAGAGGAACAGGCATCTGCACTGGCTGCAAGGCCAGCACCAGGAAGATGCCATCTCAGTACATTCAGTTGGTCCTCAGCATCTTCTGCAGAGGTATTTTCAAAGACACAGGGTCTTTGGGCCATGTGAAAGCTGTTCACAACAGAGACCAAGCTGACTGCCTTTGCTTTGGAGCACACACTTTGTGTCTGTCCACCTCAGCTGTCATCATTTGTCTTCTTTAACTGCACGGCTGTCATCTTCCTGCAAAGAAAGCAGCTCCATCCCCTAATCGAGCCTCAGCAAAACCCCCTCCGTGCAGTGATCACATGTACTTACATGAACAAACCCTTTGTTGCGCGCCTGCTCGCACAGAGCCAGGGTTACACACAGCCCGTCATCACTCCATCGCGTGATGCATGTGCACAAAGCTTCCCCTCAGTGCCCTCAGCCTTACAAGACCCCGCTCTCAGTGCCTTGCTTGGATGCTGCAGTTAGTCCAAGAGACTCCAATTGCCCATTATCCAGAGCTGTGCTCTTGTGTCCCTCGCGTGCTCAGTGGAGAGCTGCCTTTGGGTACAGTTTTTAATTGTCACAGTCAGTATTTCTTCCACACTTTGGCAGCTGACATTCTAGTGCACACAAAAGCTCAAAACATCGTGCAACAGAGAAGCAAACGATGTTGCTCCTTCCTCTTTCTGCCATGGTTAAGCAGCTGATTCACTCTGAACATCCTTAAAAGACAACTAGATTTCATCTTTTTTCTCTCTCAATATAAAAAGTAAGTCCAGGCATGAAAACAAAGGCAACTATTCCAGTGGCCATTTGGGAGCTTTAGGACCTTTTTACGGATAGAAAACTGTGGGATTACACGGACAACAGGACCCCTGAATGGCTTTCAGCTTCTCAACTGTCCATATGAACCCCTATACCTCTACTGTTAATTTAGCAGTACCAACCTCAGTATATGAGTGACAATCTCAGAAACAACACAATGAGGAGCTTAATAGAAAGATCCTGCTTCTGACATAAAAATAAATTGGGGATGAAAAAAAAAAAGCAGTATGGGAAAACAAAAATCTCCCAGAATTGCTCCTCTAAGGGCTTTTTCTGAAAGAGTACCTAGAGCTTCAAAGGGAAACCACGATGCAGTCACAGCAGATCTGCCACAGCCCTCCTGCATTCCTACAGCAGGATCCCTTTCTGCATTCGTCCTGCAATAGGGGATCGATGCAGAGTCTGCACCAACACACAGACTCATCGTGCAGGAGCTCATCAGCAGTAGGATCTGAAGGAGAAGCAAGACCAGCCAGCTTCCTCCAGTGCCGCTACTCTTCTGATGTACTTCCAAGGGTTCAGCAGCATGGCCTTTTCCTTCCTTTGCCTTCTTTCCCTGCACAGAAGCAACACTGACCTGGATCCCTATTTTGTTCCGTCTCTTTTCTCTTCTTAGATCATTCTCAGGAAAGGCTTCACAGTGAAAGAACACTTTTTCTAGGCTAGTTCTTACAACTGAAGGTGTGCAATGCATCGTGTATGTAGCATGTTATGGCAGACAACATTTAATTGCTGTAGTTTCTTGATTGGTAGTTTCTACTTTGATATCACAGCAATAAAGGTAATAATGGAAATCAAAAACTTCATAGCCTGCCCGCAGAGTGGGGTTAATTGCCACCTCTGTCTTGAAGAGTACTGCTGTTTTAGCTTCAGCTCAGCTCTCTGTTCAATCTTGGCCAAATTTAGTCATTACCAATGCTAATTTGATGTTAATCTCAAATAATTTTGAAAGAGAGAAAACAACCACAGGAAGGAACAAACAGGGCAGAAGGAAGTCAGTACAAAAGCCAGCACACTTACCTGACCTGTGGCAGCAGATGCACATGAAAACAGGACAGAGGGAAGGGGCACAGAGTTTCATAGGTGACACCAGTTTGCATTACACCGAAAAGACAGCAAGATACAACAGGCTATTGCTGCAACAATATCATCCATCTTCTTACTGGGGCTCATTTCTGCTTTAGGAAAACCAGCTTTATCAAGAGCAGCATCATAAATTAAAGGGGCATCCAAACCTTATAGACTTGTCCATATGTCCCATTTCCAACAACCTGCACCAGTTCAAATATTCCCGCAGGGTCCTGCAACAAGCAGAAGAAACAACATTATTTGCAGCAAAGCAACCACTTCATAATGGAGCATAACCGTATACAATTGGAATGGCAATGTCTGTGGCACATCTCCTAATGATCTGTATTACACACTAAAGGGGAAATGACCAGTATGAGGAATACATTAATTCGGAACTTTTTGGGCAAGTTGCTCAAAACTCTACACACAAAACAACTCAGTGAGGATTTGTAGCATGGAAATACAGCAGATACCACAAATAAATGGAGATGTGTGGAAAATGCAGTTCAAGAGATTCAGCTTAGCAGTAGAGTAAGGACCAAACTCAGGTTTCTTAAGCCTTAAAGCACTGAGCCAGCCTAGAGGGTGAGCTGCCACCTTCTGCCATGAAACGCTTTGCACCAGCAATGCCACAAAAGAAAGAACTCCAATAACAGAACTGAAAAAGTACTGTGTAAAGCCCAACTACACAAGGGAAACGGACCGTCCCAGCAGTCTTAACACTACAGGTAGGCTGAGAAGGCTCAATGGTTTTGTTTGGCCAACACAACAAGGTGAAATTCACTGAGGTATGGAAGTCTTTGGCTTTGAACCCAAACTAGGTTGCTGTGAAGACATGAAAGATTCCCATGCCAGGTGATCAGCGTACCACATCATGTGAGCCAGCTTTTGTCCTACTGGCTTTAGCACCCGTTAGTCTAAAACCCACCACTGCAGCAGAAGCTGTTCTCCAATAACGAGATGCTGCAGTCTTTCAGATATAAGACCACCATCTTGTTGCAAGGCATGGGCAAGTAAATGTTCAGCCCTGCATGACTGAGCACATTAAGAAATCTGTTGCTTCAGTAAAAAAAATCGCTTGAGAGATTTATATAAAAACATTAAGAACTCAAAGAGACCAGTTTCCTGGTTTCTGGCTGAGCCATTTATCAGTCCGCTCATTTCTTGGGATGATATCATTGAGAGATTTATATAAAACATTATTAACTCCATGTGTCAGTTTTACCACATCTGCTTCAGCAATCTGTCTTGTCAGTCGATGCCTATTGGTACTGCTGAGGGATGCCAGGCAGAAAAGCATTACCTCAGAAGCACAATTTCCTTGACCCTGGTTGCAAACCACTTTTTGTTAAGGTATCAAGCTACTTCTCCACTTACATGTTATTCTTTTAATATAAAGAATGCTTTCTTTATATCTGATAGAGAAACATTTACTTGGGTAAAATCCCAGTGGGGTTTTTTCTGAGCACATTCTACTTATACCAGCACAACTGCCATGACAAATGGCAATAGCTTTCACTGTCAGAGCAGCACAGCACAGACTTACACAACTGAAAGTGCTAATGAGTTAATCTGGCTTTTCCTTTAAGTTAAATGAGTTTTAACTCTATACTTCCTAGATTGTCACCCTCAAGACACTTTTTTCCTTTTCACCCAACTAATGGGCAATGCATACACCAGCTCACAGCACTTACTTTGAACCCATGCACAGGCCGGTCTGTGCAATTCATTTTCTGCCTCTTAAGACAAGATAGACCTTCTAGACTTCAACCCCAATTCCAAAAGCCCTTACATAAAGGAAGTCAATGGGACCAGTCGAGTTTGAAGCTAAGCACAGCCATAAGACCGCTTGCAACATTGGGAGCTTTTTGAAGTGCTTTATTCCTTCTCATTTCCTCATTTTTCACTTCCCCCAGCCTTGGCTATAAATGAGCCACACACTTTGCCTCAGCAGAGCTGAAGTCAGCAACAATCCATTGCTGCTGCTACAGCAACAGGTGGGTGCTGCAAACCTCTCCCGCATGTGTGACCTTCCCTCGGAGCTACGCCTTGGACACACGCAATCCATGCAGTAAGACACATGGCAGCTCCCTGAGGAACCTTCCAGACAAGGGCCTCCATGCACAGGATCCACTGTACTCCATGGGGATTGCGAGCAGCACCCCATTTCCAGAAGTTTGCAGAAAGTAGCACCCTGAATTCAGAAGGGTTCACAGTCAGTAGAACACTAGAGGAATCTAAAACACATTTTCACCTTGGAGCTTGTATCTGTTCTCTCACTTACAGGCGGGCTCTGTCCTCACTCTTCTCCAAGCTAATTTATTATGCAAATATATTAATGTGCCTCAAAATCTGCTTCTCTCCCTCCAATCAATTTCTTTCTCATTTAGCATCCGAAGAAATGCTTCAGACACTCTAGGAAAAACCCAAACAATTATCCAAATAAACGTTAGCATTAACTTCAATAGAGCAAAATTCCTACCCTGTCCTTGCTGGCCAGTCGAACATTAACATCTCGAGCCTCCACAGGCTCTGAGTGCAGCCAAAATACTTGGCCATCTCTCTTCCTTTAATCAGGACACCATAGTGATCCGAGCCTTGCTAAGAGTCATAAAGGATATTAATCTGGGCTCTGACTTTGGTCCTTGGCTTGCCCTTGCTTGCTTGGATACCAGCACAGCATCGCTCACTGGCATTCTTCACAATGGGCCAACTTCTTAATTACCTTGGAGTTAGGTATCCTCACTGATGTAGTGCTTCCTCTCAGATACCATTTAAGCCCTGTGGTCCATCTAACCCTTCATCAGCCAACCCCTGCCAAATCGCTAGGTTCACTTTGACAGATGCCAACATCCTGGCCTGAACATTCATCACTTTAAGGTTAATTACTGTAATGCACTGGACCATATGGTGGCCTCCTTGCTTTCCTGCAAGTCAGCTGCAGACTACTCAAAAGGCAAGAGTAAGACTGCTGACCCGGAGGCACGCAGGCCACATCCATCTCCTCTGCAAGGCAGAATGAAAAACAAGGCACACAGCAAGAGCACAAATGAAACGTCCTTCTCATCATCTCTGCAGCTGAACAAGATGCAAGCCTTTGCAGCTCAAGTTCGTCTACAGGGCCTCTGCACCGTGCATGTAATGCAGATATTGGAGGCTTTTTAACCATCTGACTACCCTGAAGAACCCAGGCAGGAGCACCCCAACAAGATGCTCCTGCAACATTTGGAAACTACAGCCCAAACCAGCTCTTTCCAGGAAAAAAAAGGAGAGCCCTGGCGAGCACCCACACAGAGGGGAGCAAGGCCAGCTCCTGGATTTTGAGAACAACCCCAATCACAGCTGTGCCTCCCCACTGAACTTCCTGACAGCAGCGAGGATGGTGGGACCACAGCCCCATGCAGCTCCCACTAGCCCCGGGAGCACCTAAGACAAGGCAAAGGTAAAATGCCTGCCTTTACATCATGTCTGTGCCTCCCACGTCCCGCCAAGCACAAACCCCAAAGTAAGGCTGCCAAAGGGCTGAAAAGGTTTCCTCTGAACAGACACGCTAGTTCCTCCCTCTGTCAAGGCTGAACCTTGCCATGCTCACAGCCGCTGGGACATTTCGGAGTTGGATGGCTCCGACACAAAGCCTGCTGCCTGGCTAGTTTGCAGCACTCCTCTTTTTCACACTTACACCAGTTTCCTACTATTTCTTTAAGGAGATAAGATTCACCTGCTGAAGCTCTAACCAAGAGCTTCCATCACTTTGTCTTATGCCCCTGAGTAAGGTTAAACTCCTGCCTGCCTGGCCAAGAGCCTGGTGCCATCCTCACAAACTTTACTGTCTCTGCTGCCTTTCTTCTTTCCGTCTCTGGTCTGGAACATCCTCCTCACCATGTGATTATTGTAAAGGCGTCTCCCAGCCCTCTTTTTTTTTCCCTGGTATTTTTAGAAAGTAGTTTGCTTCGGTTTCACTGTCTGGGGCTGCCTGCATTTTTGTCACTATTCAACTCTTCCTTCTTCTGCGGAGAGGTGCCCCAGGAAATAAAAAACTTAAAAACCTCTGCCTTGGTTGGACAGGGCTGATGGGGGGGCCGGCTTCTAGGTAAATCAGTGAGTGGAAGGAATGGGCATCATACATAGCCCCGTTAACTGTGGATGTGAAACACTAACAACGTGGCTTTTAATGCGGCCGGAGTTTGGATTGTGTTAAAGCCCTAAAAACAGAAGGCTGTAATGATAAAAAATAATCAAAGCAAACGAGGTGAATGCAGACTTTGTTAGCTTTGGGAACAAAGACACCTAAACTTCAACAAAAACCCACAAAACCCAACAAACCCCAACCCCACGCACATACTGTCTCCGAGAAAGCCCTCGTTTCTCGCTTGCTTTCTCCCCGCAGCTTCACGGCATGCACATCACCCTCGGGAATGCCAGAGGAATTATTTATGATCTGGGGAGGGGACCGGGACGCTCTTCGCAGGGCACAGCGCTCCCGCGGGGCGATCGCGCTGGCGAAGGGAACGCGACCTCCGCGCCGCGTGTAACGGGGCAGGGCGAGCTCGGAGCCGGAGGAGAGGATCCCAGAGGCTTTTCGTCCGGCCGCACCAGCGGAGCCCGCTCCATAACCCTCTGCTCCCCGTCTCCACACGCACGGCGTGCGGCGGCTGAGCCACGGCCGCCCCAGGCAGCCTGAGCGCGGGGCCTCTCCCCACGCGTGACAGCGCGGAATCCCCTCAGGTGCGGTGGGGGAGAGGGGGACACACGCGCAAACCCCACCGCGCACCGCAGCGCCGAGGCCGCAGCCCCGAGGTTTTCACGGCCCAGAGGACGAAGGGGGCCCGCTGCAGCCCCCGCCCGGGACGCCTCCCCGCCGCCCCTCCTTACCCGCAGCGCCGCCAGGTCGATGCCGTCCAGGCTGCGGGCGGCGCAGTCCCGGGCCATGACGCTCCGCCGAGGCGCGCAGGACCGCGGCGAGCCGTCAGCGGCGCCCCCGCCGCCCCGAGCTAACGGTCCCGCGGGCGGCCCGCGGCGGCCCGGCCGTGCCTCGGCGAGCGCAGGAAGGCGGGCATGCCCGGCGAGCCCTCCCCGCTCAGCGGGCGCGGAGGCAGCCCCCAGCCCGGGCGGCCGCTGCCGGCAAGTTTCGCGGAGAGCGTTCCTCGGGAAAAGTTTGCGAGGAAGTGACGTGCCGCGCCGGGCCGTGCCGTGCCGGCTGGGGTCGGGGACACCTGCTGCTGCTGCTGCTGCTGCTGCTGCCGCCGGGGCAGGGTGGGGGGGGGGTGGTGTGCGGGCGGGACCGGGGTGGGAGGGGGGGTCTGCCGCCGGGTGGCCCCGCGCGCTTGCTCCCTCCCGGCTGAGCCGGGGCAGGCACGCGCCGCCCCACCAGACCCGCGGGGAAGGGTCGGGGGGGGGGGGGGGGGGCTGTCGCCGCCCGAAACACGGGCCCGGGGCGCGCCGGGGCTGCCCCGCAACAGCGGTGGGGGGAGACCGAGGGAGGCTCCGCAAGCGCCCGCGCCCAGAGGCACGCAGAGCCCCGGCACCGGGGAAACTGCACCGGCCGCCAGAATAAAAACCAGCGGAGACCGACAGAGGAGACGCCGCCAAAAGCCCAGTCGAGCTCGGGAACCCCACCGAAATAGGAAAGGAATACACACAGGCACCCCTAGCCCCGCTCCCTGAGGCGATGCCCGATGAAGGCACCGGCCCGCGCTGTCGCGGAGCCGCCGCGGTGCCGGGGCAGCCTCAGCCCCCGGCCCCACACGGAACGGGGCAACCGGCACCGGGGCAGGGTAGCCACGGCCGTCTTGGCCGTCTCGGCCTGTCCCGTCCCGAAGCGCTGCCGCCAGCATCGACGAGGCAGCGCCTTACTGTAAACTCGGCGGCTCGGTACAGTCTCTTTCGCCCTGTAATTAAGGCTGTAGAAAGAACGCAGCGCACAACTGCCGTGGAAGGGCCTGGGGGTATTTTGGGACCTTGTATTTAGAGGGAAAAAACAGTGGAAATTCATGCTTCTGAGATAAAATCCTTAAACACCCCTGAGCGATGCTCAGGGCTTGCAGAGAGTGAGCCAAGCGGCCAAAATCCCGACTCAGTATTTTCACAATCACAGACACGAAGGCAAGGCAGAGTGGTCACAGCATCTCTGGTGCCTGTTAATGCACCGCGCCGGCGGCAGTGCCAGCGGCCCAGGGGCAGTGTTGTAATAACAGCGTTTGGCAATTTCCTTGAGAGAAACGCTGAAGCATCATTCAACTTCAAAGTACTCCTCTGAAACGGCCCGTGCTGGGTATGTTATCTGCTGAAGTGACCATGGCTTTCTCGCTCTCGGTCATTCTCTAGGCCAGCGAACAGATTTGAGGCCGACTGCTGCATTAAAGCAGGAGTTTATTGAAGAACTAAAGGTGGATAACACAGCTGTGTGGGACAGGGCCGAAAGCTGCATGCAGCAAACGCTCAGCCCAGCACCCAGCCCAGCCACCCGCTCTCCCCCTTTGGAAAAGCCTGTCCTTCACCTCACTTTGAGAAGTTAAGCCACAATTTTGCTCCTCATTACAGCCTTCCTGCCTCACATAAATCCGTCCTTATCCTTTCTGCTTGTGTCATTCCTCACAATCCCTCTCCTCTAGCCCTCAGGCCACCTTTGTCTCCTGCCACTTTCCACTTCCCTCCTGGTTCCCTGGTGAGAAGCTCCTGGCTGCTGCCTACCAAATGCCCTCTCTCACTCCATCTCTTAGACTCTTTGCCAAAATTAATCCTAGCTGCCTTGCTCACCTCTGGTAAGTAATCCAACTGGAGGATTAATTTCCACTTGACAGAAAGCTCTACCCAAAAATGTTGAGAAAATCTGGTTTTAGATGTACAATATGGCTTGTAGTATTTCTGCAGGCATTTTCTCTTTGCTAAGTGCATTTATCACCACCTTCCATTATTTTCCCTCTACTGAACCCCAGTAGTTTCTGTGGATGCTGCGGTTCCCCTCGCACCGCTGCAGGCAGCACTTTGCCAGCGATTCTAACCTTGCTGCCAACGAAGGCAGAGCATCTTTCCCCAACCAAGGCCTCGCGGGGCTGGCAGAAACAACAGCTGGTTCTGCCACTGATACTCCCAGCAGATCTGCTGAGGGTGAAAGATGCCACATTTCAGACCAGAACCAGATCTACAAGCCCAGAAGTTCATCACCAGCCTGATGGCTCTGCAGAAACAGAAACTATGCTGCAAGTGTCCCTCGTGGCCTCGTGCCCTGGTTTTGCTCCAGCCCTCCCCAAATCGCTGCAAAGACAGGGTGCCTGTGCTATTGCTGACTCGCAAGTGGGCTGTCACACCTTGCTGTTCCACACGAAGCCGCAAGGCACAGCAACGCCCAGGAAATGGGGAAGTTAATGCCTTAGCACAACCTGACTGTTAATAAACTAGAAACCCACATTCATCTTATCAGTAATAAAAAGTTAACAGGATCCCTTAAGGATAAATTCAGTTTAAAAGCCAAAAAAAACCAAACCCCAGAAACCCAACAAACACAGGAGACAGTTAAACGCGACCAGGACGGCTTTCCTCTCCAACAGCCCATGTCAAACCCCTGCAGCCAAATTCGGCAACCACAGACCTGAACATAAAAACCTTTCAAACGCCTCTGTGCATGCAAAGGATGTTTTTTATTAAAAGGGAAGTGCAAGCATGAAGGGGGAAGAACTTCCTTTGTTTTAGCAAAGGAAATGCCATTGTACCCCAGAAGTATGGGCTAATGCTGAGCTCTTCTGTCTGCATCCCACCCACCCCCAACTCACATTGGGGTCTGTAACAGTACTACTAATAGTAATTGCCTGTGCCAGATGTGACACTCAAAGGCAGAGAGTATTTTGAGGCTCGAACTGACATGCTGGCGTACTGCCTTTAGCTTTGTTTACAGTGGAGTCTCAGCTACAGGTGTGAAGCATAGAGAGAAAAAATGAAAAAAGATATCTCGTAAGAGCAGGATTTCCGGTCTGCAGGAACTAAACAGCTTCTTAAAGCATGGTTTCAGTCTGAGTCGGACAAATGGACACCTAATTCAGAGAAATCATTCAGAAAAACTCACACAAATGACCTTCTCCTTGCAATAACCCCCTGATGCTGCTTGGGAAAGGGACATCCCTGCCACTTCCGTGGCTGCAGGAATGGCCAGGCTCAGCAGCTCGTGCCACGTCTGTGACTCCGGAGCCAAGCCTCTGTGCATACTTCCCAGCATTTTCAGGATCCAGATCCCAGCTCTGTAACAGGGATCTCAGAAACCCCAAGGCTCAAGCCAGGCTCTCTGCTACAGAGGTAGGAGGCAAAACTTTCTTCAAGCTTCTTGGTTCCCCCACTCCCAGCTTCATGGCACAGAGCCAGAGCCAATCCCAGCGTGCTGGCCTTCCACGGGACTCCTCTGCGCTGGCTCCCCAGCACTTGCTCTGGAGCCAAGCAGGATCCCTGCAAACACCAGTTTTCCTCGGCACCAAAACATTCCCTGGGAGATTTATTTTGCTGGAAGCTTTCTTAGCTTCTGTAAGGAAACTGCATCCTGCCAGGGCCAGAGGTGCCCAATTGGGCGGATGCAGACTCAGCACCTTTCTCCCACAATACGATTCCTTTACAAGAGTCCCCATGACTTTTTGTTTTAATATGAACTAGAGATTTTAGGCATCTCTTCAGTGTTTCTTTAGGGCAGAGCCCTTAGCTGAGAGGCAGCCAAGTGAGACAAAAGTCCATGAAATCTGCTTGTAACTACAGACTTCACCCTCCCCTTTCAAAAGCTCTCCCTAGATTACTCGGAAAGAAAGGTGAATTTTTTTGCCTAACACTTTCAGAAAACATTTTGTCCTCATTTGGTTGCACCAGAACCAGAAGATTACCAGCTGAATACAGGAGAGTCCATGGGTGGCAACAGCCAGCACAGTACTGAGCCCAACATTCATTCCCAAGTAGGGTCTCCTGGCTGCTGCTTGAATTCATTACAAGTTACAGTGTCATTCTGGAAGTGATTTAGTGTTACTAACGGTTTTTATGAAGTCCTGGAGTACAAGAAAAAAAACCCTAATCTTGATTTATTAGGCCAGCCACTAACTTTAAAGTTGTCCCCTTCCGTTTCCAATTAGAGCATGGTTTAGTACCAGGGATGGATTTGTGAGGTTCTCAGGAAGAAGGCTGCACACTAAAAAACTGCCTCGGATTGCACGCAGCCTGTGCATGTCTCCATGTGGCACTCACACAACGCCACAAGTACCACCTGACCAACACTTTCATCAGGTCACACCTGGGAAACCACCAGCACAGCTTGGCGTAGGTGCTGCCAGAATCCTGTGGATCACAGGGGAACGGTTTAAGTTTCAGGCTGTGGACACCCAGCAATGTACATTCCAATTTAGTTAAAAGATGCCAGAATAGATAAACCACCAGCCCCTCCCCCCCCAACCCAATCCACTTCATAACTGGAGTGTTTCTGTGACCCGTCCCTGGAAATCACAGTGAGATGTCTTTGTTTTCGATGGATTTTTGGATCGGGCTCTGAATATTTCTCATGCTTTCTCCTATTTGAACTAAAGAAAATTCCACTTCATTCCAAACACATTAAGGCCAGGCCAGAAAGTCAGATTTAAACCCAAATAATTTGCACTTTGCAGAGGCTGCTACATTAGGAGAGAGACAGACAGGGTTACTACCTGGAGTAAAGCAGGAATACGAGAAATACGGATAAACAAACCAAACCAAACCAGTCATTTCCCGTACAACAGGCGGTAGCATATACAGTAGTTTTCAGCTCTTTAAAAATTAAATAACTTTTTTCAGTTCCTGGCAGCCTTGCTAGTTCAGTTTCACAGGATATCCAAAATGAGACCAAACCGCTTCCTTCCCAAAGGATTCCTGACTGGACCGGCAAGCTGGAAAAAGTGCCTCTCACTACTGTAATCACAGCCAGGATGTCCACCTCATTTCCCAGGGTAAAACTTAAAATACAGGTCCCCCACAAACTCGTGTTAGTCCGAATGTCTCTCACTGGGGCTCTCACAGATTTATTTTTTTTCCCCTCCTTTTCCAGCTGCACACAAACCAGCCTGAGGAAAGCGTGTCCCAATATGTAGTGAGCAAGAGGAACCCTCTCCTTGCAGGACTGATAACCCTCTTTCCCTGCCTGACCCGTGACTTCACAGCATTGTTTCAGCACAGCACTTTGGAGTTTCTCAAGTCAAAACACTGCTGCTGGAATTTTCCCGTTTCCTGTCAGCCCAGCACATGTCCCTGCTATCCCTGACAACAGCCACACAAACACTTTCAGGGAGCAGAGTCGTATTCCCTGGAATGATGGTGTTTTGTATGTCTGGCTTTTGGCCTCTCAGCTGAACCCCCAGCTGTGATTTTGTGCCGTGGCACACGAATCCTCCAGATAACCATTTCCCTGCATGAAACCTCTTCAGTGTTGTCTCCCCACAAGAGTTTTTCCTACTCTTGTTTACTTTCCTTCTTTGTGTCACCGGGTATTTCGCTCTGACTGTGTGCCTGGTATCTGAATACCATCACGGTATCCGCACGCCACAGCAGTACCGAGCACACAGCCTGGCTGGCAATTTTGCAATATTAAGAGCAAGATGATTTATTGAAATAAATTGACCTCATAGACATTATATTATTATTGTCTATTACTGTTGTGCAGCCATCTGCCTTGCTGTGAGGGGTTTTTTCCCTTCTCTGCCATCTTCTGCAAAGTTATTTCTTCATTCAAAGTGGCAACCATTTTAAACGCTTTGCGAGGAGCAGTAGCTATATGTTACTAGGTCATCAGATCCCAGTGGGGTTTATGAATACCATAATGAATTTCAGCCCAACATCTGCCTGCTCTCTGAAACAGATGCAATTATGGGAAAAAATAGCTGCTGCCTCTTCACAGGCAGATTTCTCAGTAAAAACACCCAAATACAAAGAAAACTGCTGTAGCGTAGCTTAATCGCTACCACATTAAATGTATCAGTCAATCTATCATGGGGTGCATGCTTTTTTTGGGAGGGTGGGGGGAAAGCCAGAAACGTTGCGGTAACTTTTCTGGCAAGAGAGTTTTTTGACCTTTGTAAAATCTCGCAGGCATGGTTTTGCCAACCAAACGCTAACCTTGGATGACTCAGACCACGGTTCCCTTTTATCCAAACCACTGAAGTTTGGTGGTTTAGCTGAGGGAACTGGTATCTGAATCACTCTCGGTTTAGGGGAATTGTCAGCTAAAAGCCTTGGGTGTGGGGTTTTGGGGGCAGGGTGTTGGTTGGTTTTTTGGTCCCCATCTTCCCCCCAAAGGAAAGAAAAAAAAAAAATTCAGTAACTTTAAAAGTGGGGACACCTGTGAATGTATTTTTTAAAAAATATTTTAAAAATCAACTTTATCCTATTTTTTTTCTTAACCTTTTCGATGTCATGTGTCACTCTGGGAACATTCTGAGTACTTTAACAACAGATTTTTGCAGTCGTGTTGCAAGCCTAACCTGCACCTCACAAAATTACACAATTTCAACCTTGTCTTCAACTACAAAAAAAGCCTGCCTCGTTGCTCAAGTCCCAGCTACACATCTGCAGTTCCCAGGCCACCCTGCTTCTCCTTTTCTTAGAGGGGGGAAAAAAAAGGCAAAAGAGGAACTATAATTCATAAGCCCCCATCCTGCCCTCTGGAACAAAACCTGCCCTCCGTGACCTAATTAAACATCGCCAGGGAAGCCTCCTCTAGTCTCTCTCCAATTTCTACTTAATTCCAAGAAGCTTTTCATCTCAGTAGTTTGTCAACATTGAATATTTCAAACACACTTGGATGCCCCAGCGCAGTGCCTGAGCCTTTCCAATCCTCCTTCTGTCCTCAAGGGAAGAATATCCCGGCTTTGGGATGTTGCCCAATTCGTGTGTGCGACTGCTGGATGGGAAAGGCAAGTGGAAGCTCATAACAGCCTCGAGCACCAGAGTCCCTTCCAACACTAACTCATGAATAAGTCCATGCCTTTCCCTCTCTAAACGTGCCGTACCTCTGTACGTCAATAACCAGCACACATCTACCCCATGAGTTTCGGCGATGTCTGTGGCACCAAGCTGGGTCTGGTAACGGGCAGCACGGCTCTCAGGAGGGTCTGTCAGTACCCTGGCCGCACTTTACAGCACGGTTGGGAAAGCGGTGGGTAGGTGCACTCGCCTTGATGCTGCTACTGCACAGCACAGCTGTCAGCTGAGACTGTAAACATTTTAAAAATTAAATTCAACAAGTTGTTCAGTGGCTTGGGAAGAACGGGCAGTCTCTGCACAGCTGCTGGTCATTCACCAGTACTTAACTCATAGAAGTTTTGCGGGCAAGGAACACGTTCGCACAAGGCTGTGTGTGTTCATTGGTTTTATTGATAACCTGGAACCAATAACCAAAGAATTGCTGCCCAGTTTGCACATGGTGGGGTGAAGAGCGATGGCATAGACCCTCCTTCTGCTGCACCCAGCACAGCCTGGACATCATTGCCTGGAGCACTGAATCCTGGTGACACCTGCAAAGTGTATCAAACACAGTGAGTCTGTGGGAACACCATGGGGCAATACTGTGGCAAAAGGGCAGATGGGGTCATGGCTGCACGAGCAGAAAAGAAAGACTGGGAGGAACTTTACCTCCCATATGGCTCCCATGAGACACAGAGCAGAAATGAAGACTTGGATTCAGTGGTATAAAAAAATAACAGCCGAGACTGAAATGGCTCAGCGTGCCCACCTTCAAGAGCTAAAGGTCTCGCCTTATTAACAAGAGAATGGACTTTATATTTTCTCATAAGTAGAAAATAGTGGGCATCGTAATCACAAAAGATGTGCCACTAGCTCAAGCAGAAACCAGACAATAAGAAAACCCAACAAAGTAGAAGCAAAGTCATCGCATGCTGAGACCTGTGGGTTTCCATTTCTCATGGGTCTCTTGCTTTCTTGTCCCTAGGGTAAGTGAAAGAGCACTCAAACCTCCCCAAATGACAGCTCCTCTCAGAAGCCTCCTCTCAGACTGCTTCCCTAGCCCAGAGTAACTGGCCAACAAGGTGTCCTGACCATGGCAGCCTCTGTGCCACAAGAAATCCGTCCCCCTTGACGGCAGCCAAGTCGCAGCCAAGCCCAGAACATGCTCCCTGTAGCAGCAGGGAGAACTGGGGATTAAAACCAGCTTTCCTTTCCACAACAGCTTAAGTTCTTTAAGGAGTTTAGCTCCATAAACCAATTAAGCGTCTTTAAGTCCTTCAGCACTCATACCGTCTTCGAGCAGTTTGCATGCTTACATTGCTTTGAAGGGTGAAAGCTGCTTTCATCTAGCTGAGACCTGAGCATCTTACGAGGTCACGGGGCGTGCAATCCCAAGCAGAGTCAGTGAATCTGGAATCCTCTGCAGACCAAATCTGGGGTGCTGCACCCCCACACCTTAATTTCTGCAAGCAATTTCCTTCAGGTTTGGAAGAGGCCAACTTCACCTTTAATTCTTTGCTTTCCAGAAGCTTCAGTTCTGGGTGATAGAGTAATAGATGGCCCACGAGCTCATAAACTTTGCACACTAAGAGTGGGAGTCAACCAGCTATTATCCACATTTACCGCTGTGGTAGCGCAGGCTGACATAACTGGTGTGTCACCCCCTTGAGTCCCATCCCAATGCGTCATCTGCCCTTCCTGTCTTCTTCCTTTGAGTTACTTAACACTAATACAGTCATTTGGTATATGAATATGAAAGCTTACAGCCAAATCTCTGAAGTGCTGTTTGGGGCTTTTTTGTTATTGTTGGGGGGTGGAGGGTGCTGTTGTTTTTTGTTTGTTTTTTCTTTTAAAATAGACAAATCGGAAATATCTTGAAAGCCAGAAAACCACATCATAAACTTTTATGTGACTCTATCACCAGATCCCTTTGTTTCCTGTATCCCACAAAGCTAGCTGTATTTCTAATAGGTTTGCTTTATATTTACATAAATAAAATTACTGCCTATTTTCTAATGCTGTAATTTTCATAGACACTTGTTTAAGTCAGTTAATAACCATACATCATTATGTTGTGTTAAAATCCAGTTTTAACTCCTCCACAGGAAAAGCAACATGCTGTGATAACAATGAGATACTATAAACACTTGTGGCTTAGCATTCAGTGACCACTGAATCTTCTCTGTGATTAAAAATCCCCACCAGCTGCCCAATCTGCTTTTGTCAGTAAATTCTGCATCATTTTAGAGCAATAAAAACACAGTTTGCTCACTCGCTTGTGGTCAGTCATGAGCTTATGCCTGAGAAGGAGCCTTTACACAAGCATTCCACGAAGGGCGGGCCTGCTCCATCGCTCTGGAACTGCTACTGCTCACCTACGAGGTCACCATCTCTGTTTCTTCTGAAACAATGACAAGTCACCCCAGAAAGTGAGGTGCCATCTGCTCCACACCCAGGCAGTGCCCTCTGTGTTAAGGCCACCTGAGAAGGATGTGGCACTGAGGCACAGCTCTCAGACCCTGAAGCAGGTCTGGGGATGCTGGATCTTTGTGTGGGCTTTCATAGAATCATGGAGTGGTTAGGGCTGGAATGGACCTCAGAGATCATCAAGTTCCAACTCCCCTGCCATGGGCAGGGACACCCTCACTACACCAGGCTGCTCAAGGCCCCATCCAATGTGACCTTGAACACCTCTAGGGAGTGGGCAGCCACCACCTCCCTGGGCAACCTGTGCCCTGTCCCCATAAAGCATTGTGTGCAGCTCATCACCTAAATCCAGCTCATCCACAGGCCCTGCTATAGTTGTAACCCTGAAACTTCCCATCCTGACTCCCCAAACAGGTGGCCTTCCAGAATGGTATTTCAAACACCTTTAACCCAGACCTCCCCAACACCACACATCTCCCACTAAAGCATTTCCAGAGCAGCCATACCTGCTCAGACTGTGTGCCACTCATCACATGACCAACAGCACCCACCCAGTGCTTCAGGGAGTGAGGAACACGCATCCCCTCCCTGCCCAAATCTGAGCTCCCTCACCACTCAGGGACCCAGCAGCCTCTAATCCCAGCTTGTAGTGAAGGTGAACACAAGTGGGGCTGGTTTGCATAGATTATTGTCAACCTCTGATAACACCTTTGTATGGGCCCTTCCTTGCAGAGACAAAGTGGGGGTGTCTGTTCAACCTGGGGACCTACAGCAGGTCCAGCTTTACTTGTGCTTTGCAATGTGCCCAGTCTGCTGTGGCACAACAGGAGCTATGGCCTTGCACAGCAACACCCTTGGTCCATCACACTTCCTCCAAGGCTTTCCTCTCCAGTAGCTTTGGGGCACCCTAGCTGCAACTTGACAGACAGTTTCTCTTCCTCTGTGCGAGCACACAGCCCCTGCACCCTGCCTGCCCCCTGCAGGAGGCTTCTGCCTACCCTGTGTGGCCAGACCACAGCCCTACGTGCAGCCAGCCGGCTGCTGGCCTGCTGCATGTGCTCTCACTCAGACACCAGTGCCTGTGGGCAGCTGCACACCCCCCTGCTTCACCCCACACCGTGAGCTCTACACCTTCCTCCACCTCGGGCCACTGGCCTCTGTGGTGAGCTCTCCCCTGGCCAGAGCCACCTCCTTCATCCTGCCTGTGTTTTGGAGCAGAGCACGGGCAAGCAGCCCACACTGGAGCCTTATGTGCTCCCGACCCACGCGGGGATATACCCAGACGGGGAGTGGAGAAGGGCCCGGTGGGTAGTGACAAGGTGTTTGTAGTTCGAGCCAGCCCTTGGTTTGGAGCTAGGCCGAGCCCTGGGGACACAGAGCAGGGCCTGTGCTGTACACCTGCCCCAGCGCAGATTAACCCCCGGGGCTCCACACTCCTCCTCATCTTTAACCTGCTCTCTAAAACAGCAGACACTGCTTGTGGTGACAGGCACACGTGTGCTGTGCATACTCACACCTCTTCATTCCACCTCTTGCTTTGAAGCAGCAATAGCACTTCCATTTTTTCCCTAGGTGTTTTTTCTTTAATTAAAAACAAACAAACAATGCTCCCCCTCCCTGCCACCCCCAAAAACCATTCCATTTAACCCTCCAATACTTGAGCCTGTTTGTTCTTTCTGCTGCAGAGATCAGTTGTTTTCTTTCGTGCCCAGACCTGTGCTCCCGCTCAGCCAGGTACCCGGTTGCTTTTGTGTGGCTGTATGGGTTTGTGTTTTGCCTTGACATTTCTGTGAACAATGTAGCAAAGGGCAGTAGTGTGTATCCCCATTCTCTTCCTCAGTTTGGCTTTTTTTGATGATTCTCCTGCACTGATGCTAGCTGGTTTTCCAGTCATATTTAAGCCCCTTTGTGGCCACCTCCACTTTCCCAATGCAGATGCTGGCATGAACTCGCCTTTTACCCTGTCCTGATTTCCATGTTACAACTGCAGGGAGGATAATCAGAATTTATCTCTTATTTTTTCTCTTTGCTGTGTGCCTCTGCATGGTTTATTCCTCATCTAGATGGGGGGCCTGCAAGTCCTTTCATAACTATTATTTTTCCACACATCCAAGCTCAAACTGAGAATTAGAAAGCTTCTAGGGCTGATCCTTACTTGGCCACAATTTCTATGGCATTCTTCTTTTTAACCTTTTGAGAGCATTTTCCACAGTTTTGCTTTCCCAGCGGATGGGGTAGGAAATCAGAGGGGAGGGCTCCTGGGGACCCTGCCCAGGGACGTGCTGAAGCTCTTCCCAGGGCACAGGCTGGGAGAAAGGTAACTGGGTTTTAGGTGAGCTGGCTGGAAACTGATGGCTGTGGGTGTCAGGAGGAACAGTTCTGGCCTCTGGACAGCCTCGACTTTATGCTGAGACATTTGTGGTCTTTTACATTACGGCTGAAAGTGCTGGGGGATGGTTTGGGGGGGGTTGAGTGCAGATCGTGGTTTTGGCTCACTGAAAATTTGGTGAAGTCCATGATGTCTGACCCATGTTAAGCTGGGGGTGGGGAATGTATCACTACACACACACAACACAAACAGGGGCATGGTTTTGTACTCCAGGAAACAAACTGGTACCCCACCCCCCCACGTTAGAAGGGATCCAAGCTGTGCCAAGCCACGCCACAATAACCAGTCCAGTTGCAAACACAGACCCTGTAACTCACAAGTCTTTTTTTGTCCTCAGTAGAAGCTGTTGGATCAACCGAAGCCAAATGCTCAGTGTTATTACAGTCTTCCTTTCAAGCTGCTCAGATTAATGGAACAGATTCTCTTTCAGAGGAATCAGGTACAGGTCCCCAACCACTACACTGATTTGACTCAAGCTTTGAGTGGTACAAATTACAGCAGAGTATCATTATTAATTTCAGCTGTCCCCTGTTCTGGCAAATTATCATTCATCTCCCAAAATGGACCTCTCAGCTGGAGACCTTTATTTTATCATCTAAGTGTAAAAAAATCCCTACTGCTTTCTTTCTCCAAATTAGCAGCCTGTGATTTCCCTGAGGAGCTCTGTCTGAGGTGTAGTGCTATGACTTCCGCTTGACTAACATCACCAAGCCCAGACAGGGCTCCAGAACGCTTTCACCTTCCAACACATACCTGAGATCTGTCACCAGGTCCACGACTGCCTGCTCAGGAGTTAGTCACTTCCTCCACAGCCTGTAGGGAAGACAGCAAAGTTAAGGAAATATTGCTCTATTCTAACAAAGTTTATGTCCAGTGGCTCACTGCTCACACGTACGCTGTGTTCATCTTGCTCCCTGCAAAAACTGCCCAGGCTGTGGGGTAGGGTTTGGTCCTGGCACCATCTGAGCCCCTTCACCTGGTAAACTCCTGAATTAACCAAGTACTGTAAAATGTAATTTGTACATATGACAGTGCTCCTGACTGCCCCCGTGGTGCATTTCAAGTTGCTTATGAGAAGCTTTTCTCTTCCCTCAGCCAGAGAATCATCTCGCGTGGCACAATCTAACATGAATTAAAGGTGAACCTGTGCAATGTCTGTGCAGGGTGGCTGACAGGTCAGCAATGATACCCCCAGCACACAGTAAGCAGGCTAGGGCGAGGGTGGCCAGCCCAGGAGGATGTTTCATTCCCAGAGGTGCCAGGCAAAGCCATACAGCCATGCTGAGGCCAATCTGAGCTTGTTCTCCTTCAGCTACTTTGCAAAAACACAGCTTCCACATCACAACTTTTAAGTCCTATTGAAGAAGGTAATAACTTGCTGTAAGTTAAACTGGCCCTGACTTGGTTACCTGGTGATACTTCAGTCCTGCTCCAACATTGTAGCTGTGCCACCAGTGCTATTCCCAGGTGTTTGCTGGCTCAGGGGGAGCAAATGTTAGAAATCAGACACTCTGGAGAGGTTTTGGGGCCACACATCTGGGCCTGCTGGATGTGTGTATTGAAATGTTGCTGCATCTTCTGCTGCAGAAGTGCCAGTACTTGAACCCCTGTGACCTGGACATTTGCCTTAGGTAGGCATCCTTGTGCCCCTCCTTGAGCACAGTAGTCCTACCCTGCCAACACTGGGCAGTAATTCTGTCTTTGGGCTCACTCTGGCCTCATCCTCTTTGCCAAGCCAAGGGAAAAAGCTGCCGAAGGAGAAGTCCAGGCCTGTCCACTAGAAACCACCCCAAGATCAGTAACTGTCAGATGCAGCAGCTTTGGGCAGTCGGCCTGTGGCAGGGTGATGGATGCTGCATCCCCCCATTGCACGGCAGCTGCCCGCTCTGTCCCTCAGGGCACCGTTTGTGACTAGTGTCACCCATCTCACGTGGACACACTGGTTTCTGCCCACTCCCACCCCAACTTCTGTCACCGCCTGCACAAACCCCTGCACTTTCCACCAGCTCTCCGGGGAAGTTTGTGCTTTGTAGTCTTACTGTAAAATAACAAGAATCAGGCTTCTAAAATCAGGAAGTTTTTCTGACAGGCGTCTGTGCTTTTGCCATAATCACTCCACATGCTCCTCTGACGATTTCTGTGACCTTATTTCTCAAAAAAAAAAAAAAAAAAAGAAAAGAAGAAAAGACAACCCCCATCATCCCTCAAGTCTCAGTAGAGCTCTCCACACACAAAAGGAGCAGCAGAGGCTGCCAGCTCTCTATCTGGAGCTTTTCTTACACATGTTTGTTAACCCTCAGGGTACAGTGGATGCTGAGAATTACTCTTTTGTAACATTTGTTTGGCTGCCAAGAAGGAAAAATGATTAGCAGCTCAAAGGTTACACTGCTGTATTTTGCAAGAGAAGCCCTTGTCGCAGACTGCCTCTGTTTTGCTGACTATAGATGTGCTGCCGTGATGCTCAGCTGCCCACGGGGCACTGAGCTACTCTGGCCATCTGGCTGTGCTGCTCCAGCCCTCCATCCCAGTGCTTATGGTGCAGTGCTGGAGATGTCCACCACTGCCCTGCAGATGTGTGTCCTCTCCTTCTCAATTGGAGGGCAGTGCCCTGACCTCCCGAGTGGTGCCCACACCTTGAAAGCAGCCACTGAAGAAGGCCCATCTCCCAGTTAGTCTCTGTCTGGGACCAGCTCTGTACTGAGCACAAACCACTCCCTGCCCGGGCAGGGCTTTCTCTATATGCTCCCCAGGGACTTCAGCGTCTTACAGACAAGTAAGATGGAGAATTTCTAAGATACAGTTAATGGTTTAAGAAGGGAATTTTAATCAGATTGCTGAATTAGTGACTACTGTTTTTGTTTCCTTTATTAGGCCCTTCTTAGCCTGTGTCCTGGGGCAGAGCAGTTTGGACAGGATTTACCTCTCTTTGGACCAGGAATTGGGCACCATAAGAAGTTTTGGTAGCCCTCTCATGGCCCTTGGAGCAGGCTGCAGTGACCACAAGCTGCTGAAGCCATTGTGTCCCAGCAGTGCCCTTGCCCTACTCATCCCCTCCAGCTGCAGGCACAGAAAAGTCTTCCAGGAGTGCAGTGGTGGGCTCCTGCCCCTCTCTACTCCAAATCACCGCTCTGACACACCTCTCGGACACACTCACACAGCCCAACTGCCTCTGCCACATCAGTCTTCTACAGGGCACTCGTGCTTGTATTTCAGAGCTGGGGGGTCTGCCAAGGACACACCAGGTCAACTAAGTTCACAAACATTCTCCTTTATTTTGCCATCTTGGGCTCCTCTCTTTTGTTCCACAATAAAGGGGCTGCTTTGAATTGTCCGTGGGCTCGAGACACGTACACCTGCGATGGTGGAGGCATTTTGCAAGAAGAAATTGTTCAAAAGGGTAACTGAGAACTTCTGGCCCTGGATCGGAGCGTTCCTCACAGACTGGCTCTGTCATACCACAGATGCTTGCTCTGTTCATTATGTTGATGGGTGTTAGCAATGAAGTTTGAACTTTGTTCAGATTTTCCTGGAGTTTGGCAGTGTAGGAGCCAGAGCTCTGATCTGGGCTCAGGCTGGTGGTTAGGTACGAATTATCTGTCAGTCCAATTTCATCTCCCCCCCCCCCCCCACCTCCTTTTGCCAATATCCAACAGCACAGAGATTTCCTGTCATCTCATCAGTCTGCATCCTTCCAAAGTCACTTCTCTGCCAATGATCAGCTTCTGTCTTTTCACCTCTCTGCGGCGAGCTGTTGATCCCACAGGGAATCGACATGATTTGCTCTGGAAGAGCTCTGCCATCTCCCCCAAAACAGCCACAGTGTGGCCTGCTTAGGGGACATTCACACTGGAGCAATCCTTGTTGATCAAGAGACAATGCACCCACAGAGCCAGGCCCCAGCAATCCGCTGTGAAGTTGTCAGTCCAGTGCAGGGAATATTATCCACTGGGCAGAGCTCCGGACTGGGACACTGTGGGCACAGCCCCAGCCCTGTCTTTGGTTTTTGGCAGGCTCTTGGGCAGAATGGATCCTAACCCTGGTTTTCATTTGCTAAAGGGAGGATGAAAACATTTCCCCAGTGGAATGAGGTGTTAGATTAATTGTTTCATGATCATAAAGCCTTTGATATCCTTTAATCAAAGAGCTGTTAAGGGTTTTAAACGTTGTTATAATTTGTGGAATAGATGTTAAGTTTCTGTGTGCAGCCTACACAGAACACAGACTCTGCAGTGCTGTTTGGGGACTAAGTATTAACTGCTCCCTTTTAGGTGCTGGCAAAAGTTACCTTTAAGCCACATGCACACACACTGATTAGAGTACATTGTACTTTCAAAGCTTCTTCACATCTCATTAGACCTTCTCTTCTCAATCGCTCGCATAAGAGGCTCCTTTACATTAAGCCGAGGCCTTGTCAGGGCCTGGGTTTCTCATGAAAACATCTCTTGGTAGTAAAAGCAAAGCCTCTTGTGCTCTCTGCATGAGACTCACTCATTCTCTCCTCCACGTCACAAATCCCAGGGCAGGCTCTGAATCCCAAATGATTTGGATTTAGGCTGAAGTGAGGCACACAATTCTTCCTTTGACAATTTTCATGTCCACCTTGGCTTGCCCACCATTAAAAGAGGGCATCAGAGCCTTTGCAAATCCCTCACCACCATGTGAGCACAGCATTGCCCTGCCAAATGCCCACCCTGTCACGGGTGAGCATGGTGGGTATCTCACTGCACCTAAATGCAGCCCCGTGGGTCTCCTAGCTGTGACAGGTTCAGCAGTAGCTGTTGGGGCTCTCACTCCAGCAAACCACTTCACATGCCCGGGGTGAAAACTCGCAGCCAGGAAAACATTTACCACCCACTGCTGCACACAAATGAATTACTTTACAGTCTTAAAAGAAATTGCAAAACTCATCTAGTATTAAATACATTGTTTTGTCTTTGTGTTTGTCCTGAAGAGAAGCTCTTAAAAACCTTGTAAAGCCAATTACGCTCTATCAAAATGAATGAGAGGAGTTGTTTATAGAATACCTATCGTGAGACCCTGGCTCAGCTTGACAAACTGTATTTTTATTATTATTATTTATTTGCTTTACTGCTTGGTCTGTAGCTGCACAATGATACTGCAATGAAGAGAAAACGCTGACAGGTCATGTTCTGCTTCTATTGGCAGTGCCACTGGTGTATATTTAAATGACAAATATCCTGGCAAAGCTCAGTAACTTTTACTTTACGTTTCCTTTTTTCTAGGCATTGTTTTATACCTCTTTGGAGCAGCCTTATTAACCTCTGAATTTCTCCAGTGGCATTGAAGTGATCAAATGGCTTCTTGCGGTAAGCGTTGCAAAGTTGTCCTTCCTTCACCATCAAAACCACTTCATATTATTTCTTTAGGGAAGCAAAGTAAATCTGAGAATGTCGTTCCTGTTTGTGAGCATGTGCCGTGCCGTTACTTTCCATTATCAAATTCTGATTTCCTCCTGTAACAAAATGCTCCCAAACCCCCTATTTTAACATCTGCTGTGCTAACCAGTGCCGAAAGGGAACTTCTTTAGTCCATATTATTTACCAAATTTCAAAACCTTAAAAACTATCAAAGACCATAAAAGGAAGTACTTTTATGTATTTTTCACTCTTTTATAAGGAGACAGACCAGTATCAATTAGACAAAACAAACATCATCGTGATGTTCAGGTACCCTTTTCCCACCTGACCTGCATGATGCAGGGCCCGTTGGCTCGCTGCCGCCTTGGTGCAGCTCCCAGCTTTGCTGCTCGGACCAGTCATCATTTCTCACAGTCCCATCTAACCAAATTTGGTAATACAAGAGCTGAGGACCAGGACTAATTCCCCTGGATGTTTGATAAGATCTGACTCCTGTGTGGCTTAATTGTTTTGGACAAACAGGCTCTGGCTGTGATTGCGCTGCTCAGCAGACTGCAAGACAGACCCCCAGGGACAGTACCAATGCACACTGATAACAGTAGTTACATGTTGTAAGAGCTGCAGAACTGCTGTTGGGACAGTCCCAAAGACCAGTGTGTGGTACCCGCTGGCCTCCTGACTCGCTGCATCTCGAGTACTGTGCTCAGTTTTGGGCCCCTCACTACAGGAAAGACATTGAGGCTCTGGAACGCGTTCAGAGGAGGGCTACTAAGCTGGTGAGGGGTCTGGAACACAGGCCTTACGAGGAGCGTCTGAGGAAGCTGGGATTGTTCAGCCTGGAGAAGAGGAGGCTTAGGGGAGACCTTATAGCTCTCTATAACTTCCTGAAGGGAGGTTGTAGTGAGCTGGGGGTCGGCCTCTTCTCCCGTGTAGGCAGTGACAGAACTAGAGGGAATGGTAGCAAGCTGCGCCAGGGGAGATTCAGGCTCGACATTAGGAAGCACTACTTCTCAGAAAGGGTAGTCAGGCACTGGAATGCACTGCCCAGGGAGGTGGTGGAGTCACCAACCCTGGGGGTGTTCAAGGAAAGACTGGATGTTGTATTGAGGGATATGGTTTAGTGGGAGCTAGTAGTAATAGGTGAATGGTTGGACTGGATGATCTTCTAGGTCTTTTCCAACCTTGATAATTCTGTGATTCTGTGATTCTGTGACTCTGGCCCATGTTTATCCGAAAGGTACACCGGGTGGAACAGGGCGACGGCAAAGCGAGCGGTTCGGTTTGCTGAAGTGCCAGAGCCAGAAGTCGCACTCTCCAGCAGCAGCATCCACTGCCCTGCCGACAGCGGTCACCTCCTCCACCTCACTGGAGACCAGAGGTGATCTACTAACACTTCTGGCATTTTGGGGTTTCAAACCCCCAGGACCAGCAGAAGGTGTGAGCTTTTACTGTGGGGGGAATTTCCAAAAACATAAAGCAGAAGCTGCTTGCTTTTTTTTTTTTTTTCCCCCAGTGTGGAAGAGCTCAGAAAGTTTCTGATCCCACAGGAAACAGAAATGTAGTATTAAAATTCTCAAGATAAGGGTTCTGGAGTGAACTGGCAAGAAATGATATTTTTTCTGGAGAGCTTTTCCCAGCTGTCATTGTGCTACACTGAATCAGCCGTTCTGCCTGGAAAACCCTTGGACTCTAACTGGTCTCTTCTTCCTCACAGAATCACAAGGTTGGAAAAGACCTTTAAGATCATCAAGTCCAACCTTCCTCTCCCTTCCACACCACCCACTTCTTTCTTGGTGAACCAGTAACTCTGCAGCCCCGGCATGAACCTCAAAAGGGTGCATAGCCGAAGGGTGCAGAAGAGAAGCAGCGCTCCTCGCTGCATGGAGGTGGAGGTTTCTTGCAGATAGTATTTCAAAGCAAGCCATCCCACAGCTGCTGCCCATGGGGTAAGCTCCCAGTGTCCAAACTGGGATGCAATAAAAAAGCCACTGTTCTCCCATCTACCACCGAGCTCCCAGGGAGATGTCACTGCCAGGCTAACACGTGTAGAAGACTTTCTCTCTCACAACCAGGACTGTGAGACCTGACAGCTGTTCTGCCGTAAGACTCGCATCCATTCAGAGGCTGGAATCGGGAAGGCTCTGAGGCTTTCTGTAAGGGCACCATTGTAACAGCTGCTAAACGCCGTGATTTCTGGCACCGAGCTGCTCTTCCAGGCCCCTGCTTGGTAAAGTATTTCTCACTGAATTAAGGGGAATTTAAGTATATGCTTATGCATTTGCATGAACAGAGAAAGCCTGTTAAATCAAAGGAACTCCTGAGAGCAGAGTAGAAGCCCTTAAAAATCATGCAGAGTTTTTTTCTTCTAAAACTATCTGTTATTTATGCCCAAATCCTTATCTTGTTTATAACAAAGAATGAACAAAATTCCTTTCCCAAGGCTGGATAGTCCTGAAGCATATCCACAACAAGGAGGGACAAAAATAAGCCTGATTTTAGGCAGATTAAATAAGCAGATGCTTCTTAGTCTCTTCTTTTCCTGTTGTCTGCTGTCTTATTCCTCTGTACACAGTAAACCTAAGGGTTCACCTTATCCAAAGTCTGCTGAATTTGGTGGAACTCTGTTGGATCGAATGGGGTTTGGAGCAGACCTGCAGGCAGAGCATCAGAACACCTTTATACAGGCTTCTCATCCATTCTCTAGGGACAGGAACATGATTTTTTCAAACACTGCTCCAGCACATAGTCCCCAAGAACTGTCAGTTTTCACTCTGCTGCGTTACTGAATTTACAACTACCCTGTTTTCTCTCTGAACTTTCTTTAGGAACTTAAAACCTGTAAAGGCTCAATAGGTTTCCAGTTTCTACCTCATTTTATGTACAACCTTCAAACCATAATTGCTTCTGAAACACATCACACACCGAGGTAAGTGCACAAACAGTAGTTTCCCAACATTATAATAAACCATCTGTAAAACGAGCGTGCCCCAAACCAGGAGTGCCATGTGGTTTCAATAAGAACGTTTCCAGGGGTGATTTTGTCACTGGGGAAGGCACAGCCTGGCAAGCCAGGGGTGGCGAGGGCTGCACAGCCACCCAAGGGAGATGCAGCACCACGCACTGTCAGGGTAGTGCCCTGGCCTGCGCCCCGATAAATCGAGCTGAGCAAGTGCAGGCCTTTGGTGGGAGAGGGGAATGAAAAATGCCCTTATGCCCTTCTAGTTCAGCTGAAGTTCACATGAATGAGCTACGTTTTTGATACCAAGGCCCTGATCCAGCTGTCACTGCTGCCACAGCAGACCTCACTGGAGGATGCTATGGGGGTGGCTTCCACAGTGCGACAAGCTCCTGGTCTCTGTGCCACCCAAGTCCCACTGATAGATGCATGTCGCTGTTTGCCAGTACTTTTCCAGACCCTTAAGAACTACCTAGGAAAACACTTGGCCTCTACACATCATACTGGTATTACTGGGTCAGTGAGAGGCCTCCTGAGCTCAGGTCCCCATCCCCACACTAAAAGCAGAGGGGTACAGGCGGTTCCGATTCATGTTTATATTGTCGTAGTACTCAATACACACTTTGAACTCTCAAAGCAGGTTGTGACTTGTCATTTATAACTAAAAGATACTGATACACAGACACACAATGTGCTTTTGCAAAATGACAGAAAAACTGTTCTTTTCATTTCCCCTCAATGCAAACATGACTGTGCTTCACCTTTGAATAGCTACTGCTCTGAGAGACATACTTCCATCAGGTAGATGAATTTGCTACCCACATTTAGTCAATGTAAATAAAAGAAGCAGACCAACCTGCATATGGGCTTGTTGCTTTTTTTTTTTTGCTTTTTTTCCTTTTTTTGGAGTTTGCATGGCATGCTTAATACAGAACTAGGAGGTCTATAATCTCACCGAACGGTCTATGTGAATTAACCAGATTCTAGAGTAATGTGGAAAGGAAAGTAATGAAAAGTACAGCTTTTCATTTAAACATATGCAGCTCTTTCATGCAGGGTTTTCTTTTAGGGGTTGGTTTGGGGTTTTTTTTACCTTTTTTAAAATTACACTTTGCATTAAAGAACATAGCCAGTGTAAACACAGTCTGTAACACTTACAAAACAGTGCAAATTTTGTAAAGTTCTGGGAGGAGGTTGAAATACATATATTTATAATGGAGGTAAAATCACTTTCTCAGTAGAAAAATACGTATATTAAACACCTATATGTTTGGAACTTCACAAAAGAGCAAGTTATAGTCCTATACCGTGTAATAAATTAATATCTTTTTCTAGATTCCATTTTCGGTGTTAGTGTCAGATGCAGAATAAAGCTTGAAAAAAACAAGAGCAAAATGTATTATTTAGACCCGAATGAAAAAACTCACAGATAATAACTGGTGTTAAGAGGGCACAGACTAAAGAACTGGGGAAAGAAGCAATGGAAAAATACCGACCTCTATGAATTATTGCACATTTGAGATCATTCTCATGGCCTTTGGGCCAATTCTGGATACTTTTAAGTCTTAGGTCAGTGTTTGTTTCCATTTGACTGTAGGGTACAATTTGGGAACCTCTGCAAAATGTCAGGGATTTACTGAACTTGTTTGCTGATGAAACCACAGGCAGCTGAGTGCAGAGTGCTAACTTTTATTCATGCAGTCAAAGAGAACAATGCTAAAAACAGACTGAAACACAGGCAAGGTTGCCTGCCACAAAAGTATTTTGGGGAACTTGCTCCAGCAGATCTTACTGAGACAAAGCTCTCACGTCTACTGTGTTTTCATTAAAGCCATGCCAAAAACTGCAAAACTGGCTTCTGCCTTCATTATTTAGAGCTTTTTCCTTGAATACTGTTGTCTCCACGGTCTGACTCTGCAACCCTTAATCAGCTGACTATGGAAATCTCATCCTGGTCCAAAGGAAACTCAACTCACTGAGTAAGTAACGCCTGACGCCGAGTACCTGTATCCACAAGCAGCAAGAGTGCTTTCTGGGAAAGGCAAATGACAGTAGCCTGTTTGACTGATGGGATCACTCACATCCGTGAGAAATGCAAGACCTTACCAGCTGCTTAAAAATATCACTTTTCACTAGTTGCACAGAGAGCAGAAGCATTCCTGCATCGGCCGTACTTAAAAGGTACATAAATTGACAGGTAGATAGACAGAGAGAACCGTCTCAGGTGATTATCACTGCAATTAAAGTCAGACTACTGGTAAACCTGAATAATTTAGCACTTCACCTCTGAATATTGCTGTAGTAATTATTTTCTATTGCTGATGTTCTCACAAAAAGGTTCATTTCAAATTGTAACTACTGATTTTGGAAAAAAAAATCCTACGCAAAATTACACTGAATTAACTACAAATCTTAAAAGAGCTCAAGAGATCTTAAGAAATTTCAAATTAATGAACCGACAGACAAATTTATACTTAAACTGTTTTAAAAAAAGGCATTAAAAATCTGCAAAATACTGTGAAATTATCTATAATTGACAGAAAAATTGTTTAAAATCCACCTAAACATGTTCTGGTATGCTAGTAATTTGTTCAATAAAACCACACTGCTAACCATTGACTAGGAACATGCCTCAGTAAGAAAATGAAGAGATGCTGATGCGAGCAGGTGATTTATTCTGCAGCAACTGCTCCTATGCACTTTATTGATAAAGCTTCATCTGCATGGTTTCAGCTGGTCATCTTCTAAAATGAACTTGCGAGACAATGTTACCAGGGAGGTTTCCTTCTCCTTCCTTCGAGGACGATTCACTCTGTGTGGCCTATGCAGGAGAGAATCATTTTTGTTGTTTGATTAGAATTTCACACTGTAGGGAAGTCTGCATGGAAAACCCAGCAACTCCCGAGTATTTCAAATACTATTACTTAATTATGTGTGGATGTTGGAGATCGTATACAGTGACCTTTCATCCATCCCAGATTGTAAACCTACTGTAAAATGATGGGATGTGGTTTTTTCTATTCCCCCTCCTTTTTAAAGAAGCAATAAAACTGTACATTAAAAGACAGGAAGGACATTGCTGAGTTACAAAAGAATGCCCCCTTTGTCAGTAATTTGTAAATGTAAACAAAAAAGTTCAAGTAGAAAAGCAAACAAGTGTGCTGCTGCTCCCAGTACGTTTTCTCACCCCATGGGGTTAGGGCAAAGTTCTTTAAAAACGCGTCTTCATGGCGGTCATGAAGCATCTCAAGAGAGTCCTGATCTTCACTACCAAATATCGCTGGTGAGGCTAAGCTCCTTCGCCGATAAAGGCAGCAATGGGTTGTTCCTGTGAAACTCCTGGGGATCCTTCACGGTATTGTTAAGAGGTAGCTGTCCATTTAGGAGAGTCAAGGGTATGTTACAGTATGTGTGATGGTTGCTTATGGAAGCTATTGGCAATGTTGCTGCTGACACATCGTATTCATATCCTCTGCAATAATGTCTCATTTGCACAGAGTCTGCTTGATGGTAATCAGTTAAATCAGCCCGCGATTCTACCAAGGTGGCAGAGGTGCCTGTGACAGCCAGAGAGGGTACAGTCTGGAGGTCTCCAAAGAGGCCCTGCTCTGCAGAATCAAGGACCTGATGCCGAGACACCACCTCCTTTTTCTTCCCTGGCATCTCAAAGACTAGGCGCTTCCAAAACTTAGAATTCAGTTTGCTGCTTTTTGGTCCTTTCCACTTGACCACTGAGAGAAGTTTGATGGTGTGCTTTAAAGATTCCACTTCGTGATAATTCACCTTCCCTTTTAATTCAGTACACTCAATCAAAATAACTTTGATTTCTCCACTGACTAGCATGTTATGGAGTCTGTTTTCCATCTCAAAAATACTCCATCCTCTCCTGAGAACATAGTCTGGAGTTAACACGATAATGAGTCTTCTGCTTTGTTCAACACATCTTGTGAGATCTTCAATGTAGGCTACAAATTATAGAAAGAGAGAGAGAGTAAAGAATAAAGAAGTCTATTGTATCAAAACATTAGGCTTACAATCAAGTACAACAAAATCCTGCAGCTTAGTGATCCACACCATTTAAGACAAGGGGTATTTCACAATACACTCCCACAAAACCCGGATTGTGTAGTGCAACACAATCCTATTTATGGAGCACACAGAGAAAACTCCTTAATAACACCCTCCATCCCTGACTGCTTCTCCCTGTTCATCTGAACAGAATGACATTTACATAATATCCTCGCTGTGTAGATGCACTGGTGACTAAAAATACACAGTTCACTTGCTGAAAGAATATAGGTCAAGATCAATGTAATGTTTGTGTAAGTTCTACCATTAACACTGGTTATGATTAACACCACGTTGAGGGACGCACAGGCTGGGATGCAGTTCTTGTGTTTCAGATGCAAGGACAGGGGGGTGCTGCAGGGTGTATGAACTGCAACTTGCAAGAGCTCAAAAAGAAATCAACCCTCATCACATGCAGAGCTTGTGCTATTGCATAGAAGCATCATGGTGGCTCTTTGTTCTTTAGGTAGCGACCACAAAAGCACCATAACGTTCTTTGTGGCCCGGTGGTCTGTTTTAATACTGCAAACCTGTGCCTCTATGTACCCCCAGGCATTAACAGAAACTTCACCAGTGACAGGAACAAATGGGAAATTTAAACATGTCGGAGGTGTTTGTTTGTTGAGACATCAGTGACAAAGAAAATAGTATTCTTCTTTTATTCATGCATGCCAAGTAGTTGCAAACGATTAGTGTAAGCAGAAAGTCCAGCCCCATCGTTAGCTCCATGATGTCAGCTTAGTGAATGTCAAGATATTCTTGAAGTTGGACTTGGATCCCTGAGTTTCACTCGTCCCAGGGACAGAAGGGAGGAGAAGCCAATTACACTGGTCTGACAGGGAACCGGATGGGAAAGAGATCTACTTACAGAGCTGACCCAAAACCCATTCAGATGAACAGACCTCAACAGGTTTCAATGAATTTTGGGTCAAGACCAGAAAAATGAAATAATTTGAGAAAAAAGACCCACTAAGGTCAGAAAAGTGTTCATTGGTCGCACAGCACTGTGATTTGCAGTTTAGAGACAGGATATAATCTCTGCTCTTGTTTTTAAACTCCACCAACCTCTTGACCATGCTACTCAATGTGCCGCCTGACAACAGAAGCGTGTGTTATAAATGAAGACTTGGACACGAGAGCTGCACAGAACAGATCTTTACTCAGCACAGGGCAGGGCCTCTCTTACACACACTGCCCTCTAGCAGGAACAACGATTACAAATAACATCATTAATCAACATCTGTTACTGCAAGACTCATTTTTATAGTCCCAGGCACCATACCACAGCATGCTTATTCACACCACTTCCAGTAAAGTAAACAGCTACAAAATAGGCCAACAGGAACATTCTGGAATAGCTTATTTTCAAGAGACTGGAGGCACAGTTAGCATCAAATCTGCCTTTACCGATGTTTTATTTCACCACTTAGCAGCAAGAAGAATTTCTTTTCACAAATGGAAAAAAGAGGCAATTGCAAACATCCCACAGACACACAGAAATTTAAGACATACACGTACATTACAAATGTCTATGCAACAATCCTGACTTTTAGTTAATGTTTTATGACTCTTTAATCATGCAGCATTTACAGTTTGGGTTGTTGTTTGGGTTGGTTTTTTTTTCTTTAAAAGATTTTATGAGGAAAACCCCCACGTTGCTCTGTGTAAAATAGTTACTCATTAATGAAAAAAATTCAACATTAAAATCCATGGGAGAGGCAGCGGAGAGGGGAGAGAATCAGCAACAATGAGAAAATGGTAATCAGAACTGGTGAAACAAAACTTAAGGAAAGGTAGAAATGTTCAATACAATGGAAAGAGATTATCCCAATGTATCAACAGCTCAGACTCTTCATTTTCTTCCTTTCTTTCTGCTCCCAAAAAGAAAGAATTTAGGTGGGAAGCTTCATCATTAGAGGTTGAATCTGCAAGATACAGTAAAACAACAAACTATCATGCATCTTTCCTGAGACATGTTCACCCCTCCTTCAAACAACTCAGAGCACTGCTATGTACAAGACAATTCTCTGCAGGACACAGTACCGGTCAGTACCACGTATCCAGGTTAGTGCTTAGCCCAGCCATGCATACACTATATGCATCCAAAACAAACACCAAGCACCAAAACAAACAAAAAAAATCCCTCCACTTTCATCCCTTGAGATATCTTCAAATATCCAGCAGCAATCATTTCAGTAGCGACGACCCAGCGATCAGCCATTATACCCTCTCAGTCACAAACTCGCCAGGCTTTGCTTTATTCAAGTAGGGAATGAGGTGGGAAGAAGACAGGAAAGATTCCCTACTTTCTCAGCTGGATACTTCTCCCCTCTGTACCTCTCCCATACTTTGGCATGCCCACCTCATTCACTAGATATTGCCACAAGTTAGAGCTTTCTACAGATGAGTACACAGACACCTTCACAAACAACTACTGGGTGCTCCAGTTTGCAGCTGGTTAGACAGACGTGGCCAATGTACAGGGGGGTTGTCAGTGCACTGAGGATGAAGTACCCCCTATTACAGGAACCTGGAAACCCAAATGAAAAGGCAAAACGCATTTTCCAGCCATCTGTTCCAGAAGTACTTAGTACTACCAATAACTTCAGCTTGGGACTGCTACTAAAGGTAGGTGACGCTTCCCTGGAGCACATGGCTTCATTGGGTGCACTCTACAACATGTCCAACGTGCACAAGTTAGTTCTGCAGGGAAGAGCAGGGGGGTACAGATTCCTGTCTGTGGAAATTCAAACTTCATTTTTTTCCCAGTGATACCAGACTGATGGCATAAAGCTCTGAGAGCAGCTAAACCACCCACCCTCCTTTCCCTGCAGAATCTGAGACTGCTCAAAATACCACAGGCTGTCAAAGCATTCTGTCCATTAGAAGGTATGAAATCCAACAACCTATATTGCAAAGCAGGATGGAGAAAGGGTGGTTTCCACCTTTCCAGTGAGCTAAGAAGTAACCATCAAGCAATGGTTCAGCATCAAGAAAAAACCTGAGCACAAATTTCAGGAACGACATAACCAACTAGGATCATCTGTAAGATTCCAGACCCATATATTTCCATCAGATAAATATATATTTTTCCTGAAAATTCACTTTCGCTGCAGGAGTTGACAACCTCAAAGACAGTTCATTGTGAGGGGAGAAAAAAGTCGTCTTGACAAAATCAGTATGGAATTTTCTCAATGATTATATTTTATCATAAAATAGAATGCAAAACCAAAATGTCAGCATTAGAATTAACCCATTTGATTTTATTGAAAAGAACATTTTAAATGTTCACTCTTTTTACCCCCTTAAAACACCAAAAAACACAAAAAGTGTTTTCAAACTGTGAGCATTTCCCATATGTCAACAAAATTACAATTCTGAGTAGCCCTATCAGTAACTTACATCATGTCCAATGCAATGCCCAAGGACATCTGTACAGCAAAACCTTTTTATTATTAAATAGTCTTTTGCATGGTTGCCCTCAGTAATGAAGACAAGTCACCTGACAGCAAGTATGTGCTCAACAAACACTGTCAACATATAACGATGCTGAGCTGTAGTTTAAGGCACTGAAGAAGTCCAAGACATGCATCCCACCAGCAATTAAATCATGCCTAATTGCCTATTGAGTCTTGAGTGAGCTACACTAGCCAGAGGCTGGAAGGAAACCCAGACAACCTAATACACAAGCAGACTTAGAGTATGGCAATTAATGGACAGTGTGACACAGAGTTGCTTACACAAAGAAATTACTAACTAACCACAGTCAGAAGATTTGCAGAAACAGTTGAGGGAGAAGGAAAGAACATCAGATATCATATGAAGTCCTAGGGATATTTTTGGGAAGCATGGTCTGCAGCACCACAAAAAAGCCAAGAGTGTCTACCATTAACCCTGTACTGGCTGGTTCTTGGCACCCTGACCATAACCTGCCTTTCTGCACTTGGCAATGTGACTGTCACTTGAGAAAGTTACTTACAGAATCATTTGGTCCTGGTTTCCTAACTGAAGAGTTCCCAAACTCTGATTGCATGCCTTGCTTTTGCTATTCATTAAGTATCTATTGCTTCTCTGAGCTCAGACCAGGACAGCAATGCAGCTGGAATGGCTGAAACACAGTGGAGTGATGGTCTCTCCCCAGAGAGAGACCAATCCCAGTGTAAGCGAAGGGACGGCTGATGGGCTCAGCATAGAGAGACAAGTGATGCAGATCAGCATGACACGCTGCCCTCTCAGCACACAACACCCACAGCCATTGCCAGGCTTCCTGCATTTGATGTGGCAAAGGAAGGAGGGATTAAGAAGAAGGAAAAGATGATGGCTCTGGGGACATTTCCTTGCAGACTGAAGTGTCTGAAGTGGGTGATTGTTTTGGCGATAGATACTGGAATAAAAACTCTGGGTGTTTAGAATCAAAGACTGATAGACTCATACAGCTTAGGAGGGGGCTCTGGAGGTCTCCAGGTCAATGCAGGGCCAGCTAAGATTGCTCAAAGCCTTGTCTGGTACAGTTCTGAAGGTGTCCGAGGTTGGAGGTTTCTTGTTAGTGTCTCTGGGTTCTGTTCCACTGTCTCCCACCCAGTGAGGAAAAGATTTCAGATATTTAAATGCAGTTTTCAATGTTGCAGCTTGTACTTGTAACCTCTTGTTTGACAAGTGTACACCTCTGAGAAGAGTCTGTCTCCATCTTTGTGCTTTCAACTGGAAAGACAACAATATGAATCCTCCTTAGCTTTGCCTTTCTTGGCCTTTTCTTCAAGAATTACCATTCTTTTAGACTGTCTACTTATGCTGTGTGCTCCAGCTCCCTGACAACTTGGTGGCTTCCTGTGGGCTAATAAAGGGCAGCCAGCCTTTCTGGCTTTTGTCCATATCTCTTCCACTTTCAGCTGTCTGTATCCCTGCTGGCCCTGCCCATACCTGGCATAAAGAGTAGGCAACCAGGCACTTCCAAAAGGAGTTTGTGGAGCTGGGTACTCTATTGCCATTCCACATAAACGGTGCCCCGTCCTAATTAAGGCTCTTTGGGAACTCCAGGTACACAGTCCAACCAGGATTTCTTCCTCCAGGGACCCAGGAAGCTGGAATTCACCAGGTAAAAACCACAGAGATAGGCATACAAACTACAAAGTGCCAGAACTGCAATATTGACTGTTGGGTGCTTTTTATCATGTGCCTTAGGTGCTCTCTTGTTGTTCTGACCACCTCTCCTTTTTTAGGTGAAAGCAAAGATTTTTATTCTTTTCACTGCCTGATATCTATACCCTGGGCTGAGCTGCAGTGAATTGCCAATGTTTTTTCAATCATGTCAAGAGCAAATGCACATATACTTAGAGAGAAACTAGATGATGCTCTAATAGAGTTGTATTGCTGGTATTAAAAATCCAACTTGACAGTTTTGACCTCTTCATTTTCAGGGTTTAAAATAATTTGCAGCAACCATGTGAAAAAAAAAATCTTCCTCTGATGTAGTCCAAATTTTAGAAGACTTTAGTGCAAATAGATCTTTCTCTCTGTAGACAGATCATCCCTAGCAAGACAGAAAATGGCTCAGGTAAAAACAGAATGACTCCTATTTTTCCCCCCAACTATTCAGTCTCCTCAGGTCTCCTAACACTGAATTAAAAAGCTCATGGGGCCTGAGACTCTGCTTACTGTGGAAAGGGTTTGTTAAAAAGCCCTGAAAACTAATAGGGTGGAAAAAATGCTAACTGCTAAGAAACTTTAGTAACAACTGGAACTGCATCTTAGGGATCACAGTCTGCTTATACAGGCGAACGTGTTCAATTATGCCTTAGTTACCTAGGCAGGAAGGTACCTGTGCTGTCAGCTTTGACAGAAAGAACACTCCCTCTGTTAAGACCAAAGACTAATGTAAGGAAGAACAGCTGTGAAAGTACTTCCATTAACGTGCAACTCAAACCCTGGGTTACAAACTTGGTGTTGCTGCCTATACAGCACACTGCATGTCATGTCTCCCTGCCACCTCACTCTTCTCATCTTCCAGCCTGCCTGGCCACATGGGCTTCTGCATGAGCGAGAGCAGGGAAGCTGTGGTGGCTTCAGACCCATTTCTGCCTCTTTACTCTGGGGAGCTGGGTCCATCTGTGCTGCTCTCAGGCAGTACCAAGAGTCACTATGAAAGTCCTTGCTAGTCACTGTGTGGTGGGCATCACCGAAGCCTTGCTGTCCTTCACGGTGGTTCCCACTAGGCCAAACGCTCCACTGGGATAACACTTATCTCTCATCAGGGCGTGGAAACCAACACCTGCTGCAAAACACGACTCAGCCCCATCTGACCTGAACTCTGGATGCCCGGGCTCTGCTTCCCAACAGTGAAGATGTGGCCTCAGTCCCCACAGCCATCGCCTCTGTGTTCCTAGGGAAGGCAGCAGTTGCTCCATGGGTATCTCCAAAACGGACGGTCCCCAGTGCAGAGCCAAATGGCAGAGCTCAGACACGCAGTGCGAAGGAGCTCGCTGCTGGGTGTGCACCTCCCAGCTAAGGCATCTGGCTGCAATCGCTGCCTCGGCTGCACCGGGACAGGCAGAGTTCTGTCACAGCTTTTCCCCAGAGGTAAGAAATGAACCAGCTGGACAAAGACATAACCAAACTTGTCCCTGAAGTTTTCTAAAGTTAGCTTTTTTAGTTTGTTCAGAGAAGCGTGCAGAAAAGTTAACGAAATACTATTAATTTTTGCTCGTTCTCAAATGCAAGCAGCGGCTGCACGGACTGCTCCATGCCAGGGAGCAAGCGCAATAATGCACACCCTCCTGTGGCAGCACCTGAGCACTGCAGAGATGTGCGAACAGCCAGCCTTGCAAAACACCCCTCATTTGCTGTACTTGCGGAATGGCACACGTTTAAGTACACGAGATCTAGAAGGAAACACGTCAGAATGGCGAGAGGGAAAGCATTACATTGCTCAAAGTCATTTACACCACAAGATGAGGAAATGCAGTACATCGAGAAGAGATTGTTCTGAAATCAAAAAGGATGACTGCTATCAAATTCCCATTTTTCTATAGAAATCTACCCTGAAGAGCTATATATTTTGTCAACATCTGCCACTTCTTGAGCCAGTCACTCCAAACCACGTTATGATCACCTCTGAAGTTTCTAGTGGCTCTGTACCACAGCACGCTGCCTGCTCTCCTCACTAAGCGCTGCAAGCCTTGGGGAGGCTGGTGAGCATTAGGCAGAGCACAGCCACGTTCCATGTCCCCAGCGCACACGGATAGCTTACAGATACAGGAGTGTAAGTCTTCCCTCCTTCTCCATCACCTCTCCCTCCCTCTTGCTCCCTCAAAATAAAGTGCCTTCCCTCATATCTTTTTCAAAGCTAAAGCATGCAAATCACGCTCATTTCGGCTCCACGTTTTATTCTGCATTGTCATTATGTCTGATCAAGCCTTCTTGAAGCTCCGTGTGTTAGAATCAGGCCCTTTCATACTGCTGAAGGAGTGTGTTTGAGAGGAAAAGAGAGGTATTAAATCCGTGAATGTTCATAAATGAGAACTGACATTTTCAGGTACCCTACATTTTCAGGAGAGGTTTAATGACTACCCAAAGTGATGACAAGTATTTGCTGAGTGTCTGACTGACAAAAATAGACAAAAATAAAATTCCATGCTGGCTGGTACAGCAATTGGCAAGAAGAATCTCATTTCAGATTAATCCGTGCTTCAGCAGAGTTATCACTGAGGGGCTGCCTTTAACCTCTTTAATTCACTCGTACAATCGCTGTGTAGAACCCTGTTATATTGTTGGATCTGAAACAACTATCAAAAGCAGTTCTGTGATTTTTAACACAAACAGATGTATGTTAATATCTAAAAATTCAGTGCTGCTTGCTCGTGCTGTCAGAAATCAGAAGGCTGTGACCAAGTCTCCTTTCTGGAACATGCCCCTGAGGGAGTAGAACTCACACCTTGCAGGGCCAGGGCTAATGAAATAGAGGAAGCAGCTCTAGGAGCTGCCAATGCACGTGATAAATCCAAGGAATTTGCACCATCTCTGACTAGTCTCTCAGCCCTCTTTCCTGATGGTACAGGATTCAGAGCTTGTTTCCAGATCCCTCAAATGTCAGAGAAGAAACAGGCTCCAACTTCTGGGGCAGCCGCTGGGCTCTGGCAGCAGCAAGGCAGCAATTTCGCGTCGTTTGGCAGGCGGGATGCTAACGCAGCCATGTTCTAGCTGTTTCATGTTAGGGGACATCTGCTCCAGCGCAGCCATTGCTTTGTTTCCTTGTTCACATTCCCTATACAGTAGCACATACAGAAGTTCATATTCTCTTCCAATATTTTTCATGGCAGTGATTTGCAGACAGAATTCGTAAAAAACCCTCATTTTTCACAAGAGCAGCATTTCAAATAAATGTGATACTAAAGCAAACATACTGTGCATTCACAATTCATCAACATGATGCATGTGATTCATGGTCTTTTTTCACTTGTCCAAAAATGACTCTGGAACAAGAGATGCCGTAATTACAGCTAGGAAGGGATTAACAGACATCCAAAGGGGCTGCTGAATCTTCAGACGTAGCAGCAAAACTGATTTGAAGTGGACCACCACCAGCATGGAAAACAGCATTGGATCACTGTGCTGTCCATAGTCCTCTGGAGAATTAGTATTGCTTAGACAGTACAATGACTTACACAACAGCAATGCTGCTCAGAAACACAACATTTGGGCAAAACTCCAATTAAAAAATTGCATCTATACCATTAACTGGGAAACTACTGTAGCTATTTATGAGACTTCAAAGTTAGGGAAAAAAACCAAAAGAGAATGGGAAATATGGCTTGTCCTTATAAAGCTGCTGCAGACAAACAAATAATTAATGGAAAAAATAATAATCCCATTTTCAATTATATAACAGAGACTGCAAAACCATTTTGGGCAGTTTCCTGCTTAGCTACCTGGGTCTGATGTAGAGATTTTGGACTACAGTAATGCTTCCATGGAGGAAGGTCCAGCTCCTGCTGCCACTGAAACCAATGGCAGTTCCCTCTGCAGTGGTGCAGGAACAAGCTCAGATTTGCAGTACTGAGGAAACTTTACCAATCCCCACAAACACTTCACAAAGAGGTTTCCCGTATCTAGTACTTATTCCATAGTTCAGACCTTCATGACACAGCAGAGAGAAGTAAAACCGAGAGGTCAGAAATACTTACTTCCACTAGGGATCAGGTCCCTATCTGGGATGAAGAGCTTATATCCATAGTGCTTTTCTAGAACATCCGGCAGAATTTCAAGTGCAAACTGCTCCTCTTCATTATTTTCACAATCTAATGCATCAGGATCCACTTTGGTGTATGAAAGATACGCGTCGTATTCCTTGTTGTCTGTAAGAAAACAATTCATGGTCAGCCTGCTGTTTGTAGGGGCACTGCAAAGGATATAGGAGAGTACCAGGAAATTGCATTATTCCCTGAAACCACCAAACATTTCCCAGAGTTGGGACTTTTCACAGGAACATACAAACTGGCTTCCACAGAGAAGTTTCTTGGATCCAGGCAAAGGATAAGGATATCCTTTCAGTTTTCTTCTGCATGTTGAACTAGTTAGTGACTCTGCTTCATGTGCCCAGTGTACCCATTTCGCATCTGAAAAGATTGTGGGCACAATTTGGATACAAATACTAAAGATGGAGCTTCTTATTTTAATCCTTTACATATTGTTCATGGAAATCTTTCTTTCAGCTCCTGTGCCTCAAAGAGTGTGATGATTATGTGAAAGTTTTGAGCTCAGAAGAGTTTTTGACCCTGGAAAGTTTGGAAAGTTTTGCACAAGTAATTGTGAGAAAATACATGACTTAATACTGATATTGCAGAAAAAGATGACAACTCCAAAGCTTTTTTTTTTCCAAGAAAATCTTGTATATTTGAAAACCAGTGTCATAATTTTAGAGGTCACTTGATCCAGGACATATTAAATACTTGTGGCTCATAGGGTGAGAGAGACAAACAACTCCAGGAGCAAACAGGGTGCAGGGCAAGACTTGCCCCTCCACATTCTACCTCCATTCTTCCCCGTTCATCAAAAGGGGGAGGCCAGCAGTGGTGACAGAGGGGACCCAGGCCATACCACAGGACAGCAGGGCTGCAAAACAGTGGATTGGATAGAAAGAGCAACACATCCCCTTCTCTTGCACAGCTCTGGGGCTTGTCTGAAGCTCTCTGCATCCAAAACATGGAGCTAAGGGCTGCTGCCGGTGCCAGGAACACAAGTGGCACCACTATCGAGCTGGGGATTCACACTGGGATCAGACTGTCTTAGTGACATTTCTCTTCGCCATTCCTCTGCAGCAATGGAAAATAGTATATTGAAAAAGTCATCCTTTAGCAATTGGGTCTCCAGAGAAAAGCACAGCTGCCATTATTTACAGAAAATGAAAAATCAAATAGTTAATGTTGCGAGGACAAAACTGCATGAATGGAGGACTTCTGAGTACCAGTTATCTGTAAAGAATAGTGCACATGAAAGATAATTAAAGCAATTAAAAAACATCAATATATTCTGATTAAAAGAAAAAAATAGATAATCACAATACAATATATTCCTTGATGACCTTGAAAGGATGGCTACTTTCTTATAATTCTTGACACAAAGCCAGACCCACAAGGGTCAGAGCTACAGACAAGGCATGTGAATAATCCTGTTTGTAAAAGGCAATATTTGCCTGGTGTCACCATAGCTGTATGGGAGGATGGCCACCTGGCTTACTGGTACTCCTCTGAAATCCACAGCATACAAAAAAAATAGAAAAGGAATAAAGACCAGTCAGTTTTGGAGTCGTGTCCAAACCCTGCTACCCTGTCTGTAACGAAGCCTGCCAAAACTTTTTAAGAGAAGCCAGTCACCAAGTGATCCAAGAGGCAAACATCCCTGCAAACACTCGAGCTCTGCAAAGGCAACAAAGCAAACCCCAGAGCACTGACAGCCCCGGCTACAGAGCAGCGTGAAAGCCACACACAGAATGTGCAGACCCCGAGCTTCCCGCCCCTGCCAGCTGCGTGGGTACGACCGCCCTCGCCGGCCACCCTGTTCAGAGCACAAGCAAGATGTAGATGGAACCGGTTCCTCCGGGCTCCTGTGAGTCCATATGCTTCTGTTACATCTCTGTGGTCCCGACTCTCTCCCTTGAGCTCACATACACAGAACACAGCGAAAGGACCGATCTGAGCTTGCCCATGCTCGCTCTGTGTGCTCTGCATGCAGCACTGTCTGGAGCCATTTTCTACGTGGTTTCCCGTAACCCTCCGTATCGTTTTCTCTAAAAACAAGGTTGCACAGAACACAGGAAGTGAATGCATCCAACACTGCTTGCATAGGGTATTTTTAGAAATAGGAATAAAGGAAATCTGTTGAATTCCAAACCTTCTATTTTCAAGAAATAAGTGTATAAATGGAAAACCACCCTGCAATTGCATCTATACAGCTGACTGCTCATGGGAGCTCTGTATGCTTCCACTATAGCCTACGTAAGTAGAAAGAAACATTCCCATGTATGCTTTGACTTCAGGAACATTCTGCCTCCATCTTTCATTTTGCAGGACCAGAATGAGACACAAAGCTGCAATAGCTCTGAAATCGTGCACTGGAAAAATAAAAGGTTGTTTTCAGGATTAACATGCACACAAAATCCCCTATGTACTCAGGGGGCTTCTGCTAAACAACTAGAAAATACTATTGTTCCATAAATTAAAAAAGTTATTGAACTAAGGAAGTTACATGAATAAAAATGCAGCAGCAGATTCACACTGAAAACATGAGATAAACAAGTCAAAGCATCCGGAGGAAATGATTGCTTTGGGTCACTTTTTGTTGGTGTGAACCAGGGGCATTATGCTGGCATAATCCCAAGGTGTTAGAGGTAGATTACTTCCAAAACCACACACACTCACCCTTCGCTTTCTCCTAGGTATCAGTACAAACATTGTGCAGTATTATACAGCATGAAAAAAGCACCATTTTAGGTTTTCCCACTCACACATGAAGATCAGGGAAGAGGAATTTTCCTGTCCTCCATTCCTGCTATTCAGCATTAAACATCCTCAAATCCCCTGGATGTCATTCCACCTGTTCTCCAAAACGCCTGTGGATTTCATTGTAGTGAAACATTTTCACTCCGTATCTACCCAGCGTTACACAGACATCTTCACTGTTCCCATCATGTGTAGGCTAACTCACAGGTCTGTACGACGGCACACTGCCTTGGCACAACAGGGACAATGTGTTCCCTGCCTTCTTCCCCAGTTGTTTCTGGATAAACCATTCCAGACTGCCTACATGACTGATGCAGCAGGCAATGGAAAGTACCTGTACTTGAATACTGCACTTTGAATCGTTAGCAGATCCTAGTTAGATACTATTATGCTATAACAGAAGTGTTAAGAATATAATAAAAGGATTGAAAGCACTTAGGTTTAGTTTACCAGGGCTTACTCCAGCTTCATAGGGGCAGCAATGTTCTAAATTCAGGAGAATTAAAGCTTCAATTTAGAAATATATGTTTGGCTTTAGGCACCAAACAGAATATATACTAGTGAGAGGGAAGGGAGGGAGGAAGCTGAAAACCAGCCTAGTTTATTCCTGAACATAATCTCCAGGCAAGCTGTATGTTTCCACTAAACTGGTGCAGTCTCCCAATTAACTGAGGCAAACACTTAGCCTCAATAACAATCACAACTCACTTATTCCTGGAATCAGTTGGCAGCCTTAAGACAACTCAGTGGAAATATTTAATGCACAATACCTGGCGAAAGGACTGCCCACAGACACTGTGGAATCAGAAGTGATCCTTGGGCATACGTGGCACAAGGGAACGTGAGGAGTTCTCCAGAGGAATCAGTTCACAAATGACAGTCAAGCCTCTGTAACAGACTCATGAACAATTCTTCTGACTGGCTTATGGCACAGCCCAGTGACATTTCAGTGAAAAGACTCATTGATCTCAGGGGGCTTTGGGAGAAAGTCTTAGGGCTTTATACTGCCGGGTGCTTCGCAGTTTGAACTGAAACCGGCAGCAGGATCTTTTGGGATTCATCTGTCTACAAGCTTCAGGTCTCTGAAATATTTCCATTGCACATATTGAATTTCCCGAGCAACTGCTTACCATCAGCTGCTTCATCTCCTCCAAAGTTCTGTCTGTAGAACAGCATTAACTCTATGTTGTAGCACTTATAGATGGTCACAAGCAAAATAATAAGAAGAAGGATGGCTCCCAGTCCTCCAGCAAGCTCTATTTTGTAGATCAAATCTAAAATTTGTGAGGAAAGACAAAAAGGTTACGTTATTTCCAAGATTTATTTGCTCTAATCCACATAAAACTGTGCAGTTTCCAATTATAACCACGGTAACATTGAGGATGCCTAATTTTTTTGTTCATTACCTATTACTTAACTTTACCCACTTACTCCATCTACTTCTCATCTGGAATCCCTATCCAGAATGCATTTGAGGCCATAATCATAATTCTTCTACAAGGGAATTATGTAGTGATTTTACACAGAGGATTAATCAACTTTTTAACAAGCTTGTAGAGTTTGAAAGCTCTGTATTGGCAGGGTGCATCAAAGGATGCATGTAGCATGTGAGAGTAGCGATACCAGACATATTGTACCCCATTTGGGAGGCTCTAGTCCCCCCGGGTTATTAAACTTCGGGTCTGTATTTGTGAAGCCAGTGGATGAACTGATGGGAGCTGCCAAGTCTGGACTTCAGCTGAATCACTGGAGAATGCACTGAGCATCCCAAACGGCCAGGACAAGGCCAGAAGCAAGGCGCACGCATCAGGCTGCTCAGAGCCACTTCATTTGAGTTGTGACAGAGACTAACCGAGTTCTCATGTGTTTGTTTAGTACACATTATCCTTTAATGGAACTAGTGCTAGTTAGAATTTCCTACTGGGATGCTTTTGTTAGGAAACATCACAAGCAGTTTGTCTCAAAGAACTTTACAAATGCAATTATCCATCTTTTACAGCCGGGGAAAGAGAGGCATGGAAAAGTGAAGTGACATGTTCAAGGTCATTCAGCAAACCAATGCCAGAATGGCAAATCCTTGACACCAGTCAGTGCTCTACCTGATGTAAGACACTAACAGTATCGCTCTCTAGCCTGAATACAATATTGCTCATAACACCACTTGGCATATTCCTTAGCCATAAAACACAAAAGATGACAATTTGACAATAGCTACCTCTAACAGCCTATATTAGATTAGATAAGATGTCATGAAGATATTTGCTGCTGTGATAAATACAACCCAAAGATGTAAAAACTATAATACAGGCAAGGCAAAGTTTTTGTGATCTTTATGCTTCTAAAACTTAGGTCAGAAAAAAATCACTGGTATGTCATTTGTGTCATTTTCAAGATAAAAAGCAAATTATTTGTATATCTTTTGGGGTTATTCCTGCTTCGCTATGCCTTCTATTTCAATAATTAACATCAGATGTCAAGCTATTCCCAGTTTACAGTATCTCTGATGTCTGTCTGGTAAGAAGTCATGGAGTAATAGATGGAAAAAGTCTATTAGAATAGCTATTTAATCTCTCTGAGAACACAGGGAATTCATGGAACTTTTATTACGCTGCATGACAAAGTTAGTATATGCTCTGGGGATAAATCTGGTCAAATGGAGAACAGAGTTTGTTAAAATCACTTTGCAGAGAAAAAGCTGATTTTGTTTGGGTTTTTTTGTGTTGCACTGAATCTTTTGATGGCAAAGCTGCCAGCTTGGAAGGACAGAAAATGCTGAGCTTTGATCCCCTGCAGCCACAAAGGGGCACAGACTGGTGTCCATTTGCTGAGGGAATGGAGGGTATCAAGCAAACACACAAAATCCATCTCAAAAGGCAGAACTGATCTGCTTTTGTGTGTCCTGTATTTGTCCTACTGCCTCATAAACTCTCCCAGAGTCCAACCATAAGGAGGCAGAAAGCCATGGGAGCTTTTGGGCTCCCTGTTGCCATTCCAAGGTGGAGGCAATGGAGAATGTTCTGTTTTCTTGCCTACTCCAGCTCTTAGTCTCAAGTGGTCCTCACTGAAGTCCATAAGGAAGGCAGCACACCCAACATTAGAAGAGGCATTGAATCGGGGTTTTGTGCTATAATAGTGACTGAAAAATTGTAAATTATAATATTCTGATAGTTTCTAATGTAAAATGTAGGAGGATTTAGCCACAACGTACCAGAGAGGATTACAGTCTTTAAAATACTGAGAGTGTCACAAGCACCCAATCATTTAGTACTGTATCAGTCTCCAAAACCCCCCCCCCCCCAAAATTAGTTTCCTGCATGTCTTGAATAAAGGCAGCCTCCTTGAAATAATTGGTGAGCAAACATCATTACAATATTTGCTTTTATCTAAACTCACTGCTTCTTGCCACTAAAAGCATGGCTTGATTTTACTCTGCATTTCCTGGCAAGTTACTCATGGTCCAGGACAGTCAGACTTCAATCGCTAAAATACTGGACTGTTTTCAAATTCATTTGAAGGGAATCCTGAACTGTTCCCACATCTGAGGGACAAGTGGGTGTATATTGTGTTTCCATGCAATCTGAACACCAAACCTGCCAGGAGTGGGGAGGAAAAAAGAAAAGCCAACCCAGGATCGTCCAGATCTTATTTTTCACATACTTGAAAGCAAATAACACCGTGGTCTTGAATTAAGTCAGTAAAGACTGTGACAGCAGATGTGTTGAGGTCTTGGGAGCACGCCTGGTTCTGTCTGTGCATTGGTAGCTCTGGGTGTTCAAAACTGGATTTGGTTCTTTTGTGGTTTAAATTAAAAAAGCCCAGAGTGATGATGCCCACGCTGGGGCTCCCAGTGAGCTGGTGCTGCACAGGCAGCAATCCTGTATTCCCTGAGAGTGTTTGGGAGTTCCATACCCCTCATACAGCAAAAGACTTCAACATATTTTACCTTAAATATTTGAACATTTCTTTTTTCTTCCTTAAAGTATGTGCTTAAAAATAACCACCAGAAATCAAAACAAGAACTATAGAAACTTATACTGCAGTTATAACTTGGATTTGGGGATAATTTCTGCTTTGGGGTGGGTTTTTTCATCCAAGCCTTCTGAGTTTAGCAGGACTCATGACTTATGCTAACTTGTCTACACCTGATGTGCTGCAATCACACCTTTGAACAGAGGGCAGACAAAACCTACAGCATGGTGACAAACTGGAGACAACAGAGCTACAAGCACCTTGTGCTGTCAAGGACAATGCAACCCTTGGCAGGTAAGACTTTGGAGGGAAGGGGATTTCTCTGGCAGAGAGATCTGTGCTTCCTCTACACTTTTCCCAAGTGCCCTGGCATCTGGAAAGCTGTGGTACACTACATCAGGAATCCAGGATCCCTCCATTGACACGCACAAAGGTCAACAGCTTTCTACCAGTCCCATGCTAAATCTTGTTGCAGGTCAGTCTGTACAGCAGCACTTCCTGGCTCATGCACAGCTCACAGAGAGAGCCAGGATAAGAAGTAATTATATCAAGTTGCAGAAAGGAAAAGTTTGGTCAAGTATTTGGAAGAACTTAATAAATAACAAACAGGACAATGGGACAGGCAGTCAAAGGACACAGTGAAAATACTGTGGTTATTTTAAATGACACTTTAATAGCTTGAAAATCAACTACTGAGGATGCCTGAGGGGAATATAAGCTTTCTACAGCCACAGTGTAGAGAAGAAATGACATAGTAGCTGAGAAGTGATCTTTTCTACCTCCAAATTCTGTATTCAGCAGTGCTTCTTCCATAATTTCAGCAGAGCTCTGAAATATCTGCGTTTTCCTGTTATAAATAAACCTAGCTTGTTATTCTAATATATGCAACACAGCAGAGGGTTAGCAGTGTTAACATAGATATACTTACTATCAGTTGGATATTTATGAGGTTCGGTGCATGCAAAGGTAGAATGCTTTTTACACTAAAGAGGGTAATCCTTCATCATGATGACCAGACTCCTTAATTAAAGTTGTGACATCCTGCCAGTTTGGATGTTGAATATTCATTTGTGTGTGTTCCACACCACAACTGCGAGTCCTTGTTTCTCAGAGTGGTTTGCACCTTGTGTACTGAGTCTAATCCCTCTTACTTATCATAAAATATAACTTGTGCTATGCCCATCTTTCTGGGAGGACATTAAACTCTCACATACAGAGGAAACTGAGTAAGTAGGACTCGATTCAACTGACTGACAGGACAACATACTGTACTTTCACACTTACAGTGTGTGGATCACATGAAAGAATAGCAAAAAAGGAGGACACTAGCCCAGAAGTTTCCTCTCCCTAGTAGCCTTTTCTTTGTCCCAATATCAACCTTCCCTCCCTTTTCATTTTATACAGGTTATAACCATGAAACACTTGACAGAACTGTGCCCCATCTAGAGAGGCCTTGGCTGGTCTTCCCCTTCTTCCACCTGGCTCTTAGTTTACTTGTCCCATGGTGATCATAGAATCATAGAATGGTATAAGTTGGAAGGGACCCCAAGGATCATACAGCTCCAACCCCCTTGCCACAGGCAGGGCCACCAACCTCAGGCCTGGATCTACACTAGGTTGCCCAGGGCCCCATCCAACCTGGCCTTGAACACTTCCAGGGACGGGGCATCCACCACCTCTCTGGGCAGCCTGTTCCAGCCCCTCACCACTCTTTCTGTAAAAAACTTCCCCCTAATATCTAATCTAAACCTTCCTTCCTTTAGTTTTAATCCATTCCCCCTTGTCCTGTCACTGTCTATCCTTTTAAAAAGTTGAATCCCCTCCTGCTTATAAGCTCCCTTCAGGGACTGGAAGGCTGCAATGAGGTCCCCCCGCAGCCTTCTCTTCTCCAGACTGAACAAGCCCAGCTCCCTCAGCCTCTCTTTGTAGGGCAGGTGCTCCAGCCCTCTAATCATCTTCGTGGCTCCTCTGAACCCTCTCCAACAGTTCCACATCCTTCTTGTATTGGGGGCCCCAGATCTGGACACAGTACTCCAGATGGGGCCTCACGAGGGCAGAGTAGAGAGGGACAATCACCTCCCTGTCCCTGCTGGCCACCCCTCTTCTAATGGAGCCCTAAGCTCAGACGTGAACCTGCAGCATGCTCAGGTACTAATTGTATATTTAAAACTTCTCCAAACAGTGCCACCTTTGTGGGATTTTGGTGCAACTGTGACAATGAAGAACATTGGCTTTTTAAAACTGACACTGGCACTGCAATCCAAGACCTGCTGAGGAGCATGTCCTTTGCCTTACTGATCTGAAAGCACACGAAGGACTGGAACTGCACTTGCAGGCATGCTTCATGGAAACATTTCTTCTTCTCTTTTGGTAAATGAATGTACAGTCAACAATAATGGCAGAAATCTGGACAAGGTATTAACTCTATTGCCAATCTCCTGTGCTGATGGCTGTGTGACTTTGCATCAGGTCTTTACTCGGAGTGCACAACCTTCCTTTGCTTTCCCAACAGTTACTGTCTTACAGCTTTTGTGCCACCTAATACTTGAAAAGATCACCATCAAATTTAATTGTCACCCTACTTACGACTAGGAGAGGTGATTGAACAAACAACATAAGAATGATAATGAGATCCTGTTACACTCCTCACGATAATGACTTCCACAAAGAGCAGAGTGTAGCAGCACCTTTTAATTTGAACATTCAAACCACAGGTAGGTAACTTGCAGTACTCCCAACTCCAGCACCAAGCACAGCAGCCACGCTGGGGCAATTCTCACGCTTTCATTCCCAGTGCAGTTAGAAAGCACAGCACGTGGCAGTGGTTTAAAGCTTTCAGTGCAACCAGCAAAGGCAGGAAGTGGAGAAATACAAGAGCATCTGACCTCATCGCTGAGGTATCTATGCTAAGAAATGCACTTTAACTCCACCACACAATCACTCCTGGGTCAAATTCATAGGTTGTTTAGACCAAAATACTTCCATTGCTTATGCTGGTGCTTTATGTGTGACCATATTTCAAGTGAGCGCATCTCCAGCAAGGCTGAGTCACTAGAGACCAAAGCACAATGCAGATTTTTTTCCACAAACAGTAAACTGAAGCTGTAACACAAACAGCCTTCAGCTCCAAGCAGGGACACAGGAGCCCAGCCTGGGTCAGAGAGGTCAGCGGGACCTTCGCTACTGGCTGACCTGTTGCTGCTGAGGCAGGTGAGAGTGCAGGTAATTACAGAGAATTAATTACCTTTCTTGCGCAGAAGAACACTGGCATGTTTCCTTCCATTTCTGTTTTCCACATGACATGTATAGTTAGCCAGGTCTGCCTCCTCCACGGCATCAAAGATCAATGTCAATTCAACTTCTTTTTCTCCAAGATGTTCTCTGAGGAGTCTGGAAGGAAGGATACAGACTTCGCTTAACTGAATTAATACAGCTGGAGGATTCCCCGAAGAGCTGTGATTTCTAAGCACAAGATACGCAGTGTTTCCAGCCTCCTTCACTCCTGGAGAGGGACTTAGGAGACTTGAGTTGCCTGAAAAGAGACTTCAGAGAGGCATTTTTCCATGCCTTTTTCTCCCACCACGTCTGCAGTGAGAAGCTGAAGTGCAGGAAGGGTGGCTCCAAGTGCAACAGTTGCATGTTGCTCCACCAGAACTAGCGGTTAAAAAAGATGTTTCTTTCAAAAGAAACAATAAATATTCCATTTCCAGAGAAGTAAATATGCACTACTAAGCCATTGCCAAGCAAATTCTAAGGCAATATTTTAAAAGCTGGGTATCATGGTGCATTTTAATGCAGTGTGGAAAAACAACGAAAGGAGCTGCGCTACTCTGTGGGATTTTCTTCTATTTTTTGGCTGTGGATCCTGACTTCAAAAGGGACCAGTGTCAGGAACAAGAGCTCTCTGCTCCTCTGAGAGGACAGAGGAGACACTCAAAGTCCCTGCAAATGGAATAGAAAGTTCTAGCAGACTTTCAGGCCAGAGGTACAGTCTTTTCATGTCATTGTTCCAGTGTGAACATTAAAAAGAATGCAAAGTAAATGCAAGTGTTTTCTGATGCTGACATTAGGTCTAAAAATACAATGCCCTATTCTCTCCAAAGGCTTCTTATCAGTTGCTCAAGAAAAAGTTACGGGTCCTCTGAACGGGGAAATGAAATGTCAAGTGAAATCTGCCAGATTCATTTGATCCTGATCATGTACTGGTGCATCGTGTGTTGGGGGTAAGTACCCAATGTGTGATGCCTTCACAGTCACTTGTGAACTCACCATCACATGTAGCACTGCAGGGAGCCTTTTCTCCTAAAAGATAGTGTATGGCACTAAGAGATACAGGTGTAAATGAGATCCACAATCACCAACAAAGACCTATTTTCTCTGGAGGCAATTAGGCACGAAGTAATTAACCAGAGCACTGTTTGCACTGGATGGAAACTGCTTCTGGAGACCTTAAAATTTTTCGTTAACAACAGCAAACCTCAAATTTCTCTATTATAAACCAAAGATGTTTTGGGGTTTCCAATGCACACACACATTTTCTTATGTACATCAATTCATATAATAAACACGGAGCTCCCAATTGAACAAATCAGAAGTGAAGTATGACGGCATTGCACTAGGCAATCAAAAATGCCACAAACCCCCGTATTTGCAGTAAGATTTCATACAGCATGTAGCCTTTAAAGTCTCCTTTAAACTCAGAAGACATAGCAGAACATCCACAACTCCACAGCCTCTTTCACCATGGCTATGTAACACACAAAAAAGCAAGCAGAAAAGCATTAGTTTAAGAACAGGCATTTGTGTTGCACTGGGGAACTTGGATTCCATCTTTCCTGCAAATTCACTCTCATTTATTTTGTATTTTTATGTTTGTTTTGTTTTTTTTTTTTTAAATGCTGCCTGTGAGTCCAAATGCTGAAACTAATGCAAGAGGCTGAATTTGCATCATTTCTGGCCAGAAAATAAACCTTCTAAGACAGCCTGATCTGTTTGCAACTCAAATTGGTCTAAACTATTGGGGGGAAAATAATAAATATATTGTTATTTACCTATTAATATGCCATACATATATCAAGAAAAATATTTTAACCTCAGAACTTTCTGTTCTGTTGATAAGCAACATGCTCCACACATTTTTGCCTACAAATCATGCTGCAAGGAGCACATACAATCATTAACAGCGAGGATATCTGGGATAGTAATCTGGTGCACTCTGTGAATGTTCAAATTGTTTTGTGTTTACTATAATCAGCATATTTTACGCAGGAAAAAATGAAGACAGATTACAATTAGGATAAACTATTATTCTGAATCTATTTAAAATAAAATAATCGACCCTTAACCTAGATTTAAATAATACACGATCAGCTAAAAAGCAGCTTTCATAAAAAAGAATATGCATTTGGGCTGCAGAATTTTTTTCCTACTTGTTTTCATGCTAATTGCAATTTTCAGGAAAAGAACTCTTTAGGATGGGATCTATCATGAAAATGCAGACAGAAACTTAAGCATTATGCTGGTAGCAAGGCGTAGAAAGCTCTTAGTGGTGTTATACCCTTCATTCCTGCTTTTTTTTTTTTCCTTTTATTTTCCCTTTTAGCCAGTACTCTCCAGCTAATGATTCATTATTATCACAGAAATACAGTTGCTCACACAAATCTTTTAAGATGTGTGCAGCCTTTAATCGGTTGCATTTTGTAGTTGGCTCAGAGAACATCGAGCACGGTAGTTTTGGGTTAGAAAAGGAATTATGGTATCAATACCAGTGAGACCTTAAAGCTGCAGCAGTGTTTGCTGCACAGCCTGATGATGAATCTCTGTCCCTGCCTGAGTTCGAGGAAACTTTGCCAGGAACACTGCCAACACATGCCAGCTCCCACAAGTTGGGAAAAGAATAGCTCTTTTTTTTCTGGTTTGATGAACAAACTGTAAGAGTAATTACATCATTTAATACATAGATAAATCAGCAGCGCTTGACAACTCACAGCAAACAGGATGGAGGGAGAGAGAGAAGAGGTGGGGGAAGGAAAAAAACCTCACAACCTAGTGCTTTGTTTTTGTTCAAGCTGAAGCATTTTTTTTATCTAAAACAAAACATTTTGCCTACTGATCATTTTTCAGTTAAGAAAGCATGAATTAAAACCAAAGTGTCATTTCAGAATTCAAATCTTTTCTTTGAAAAATAGCCAATGTTTTGGATTTTTCAAATCTTTTGTCGTATTTTTGCAATGCATTTATGCACTAAGTTGAATCTGAAGTTAAAATATAAAATATTTTTCCTTCAAAACCACATTTTCCTAAAATTTTCAGGCTTTGTAGGACCACAGATTTAAAGGCCATAAGAAAGCTTCACCTGGGTCTCTTTGCAAGACCAAGGCATAAACTCCAAACCTTTACTAACCTGCTTTTGAGTTAGGACATAGCAAAAAGGAAAACTTTATGGAGTTTAAGATCTGGACTGTGAACAGGCATATGAACTCTAGTCCCTTCTCTCTAGTCCTTACCAAGAGGCTGGAGGTGAAAGGACAGACCTGTGCGCACCTAAGTACCTCTCCAAAGTAAAGTAGTTTAACTAACAACAGAGCACGGCGATCTGCCCTCTCACTTTCCTGCATCATGTTTCTCATTGTCTGCCCAGAAATTGTCTGCTTGAGCAGTATAAGCATTTCAGGAGAGGGCTGGCATTCCCATACTTCTCTGCAAAGTACCCAGCACATTAGTCAGGCAGTGATGGCAAGTCTGCCTCCCTCCCTCCCTCAGCATCCCCTCCTAGCAGAATACAACATCCTCATCTTGTCTGAGCATTTTGCAACCATCAGTTGACTTCTGTGGGTGAAAAGGCAGAATTGTTAAATTAATCAGCAGGAAGAAATGAGGCTGGAGTTTAAAATGTCTCCATTCATTTCCTTTCGTGCCCTTAGAATGAGTCAAACTATTTCCACTTTAAAAATAGAGAAAAGGGGGAAAGAAAAAAAATAAAGACCAAACATCCTCTATAAGTTGAGCATTATAAGACACCTGCAGTGTTGCCTGAAGAAGAAAAAGAAGTAATTCATAGGTGGCTGTGAGAGCAAGATTTATACCTGAAAATACTTCTTTGCCATAGCAGAGAGACGGTGTTGAAATTTGCTGTGGGCTCCTTTGATAATTAGGTACAACGGACAACTCTGCAGGCAGGCTTAAAGACTCTGATTTCTTCTTTAATAGCCTTGGTTCAATTTACATGACATTTTTATTACTGCTGTGAAAAACCCACCTGGCAAGCAAAGACTCTCTCTCCTTTCACCCCATGAATGCCTAACATTCGGGGCTCTGAAATCAAGGGAAGGCAAGGAGGCAGGTTAGAGAGGGGGTCGTTGCCTCCAAGTCTTGCAATGCTGATTAATTACTTTTTATTATGAGGCTCTGTAACAAGGTCTAATAAATAAAGAGAAGCCCAGAGCAACACATATATTACTCATGGCAAAGTCTGCTTGCCAAAACAAACCAGTTCCACGGGTTTGATTTAACAGAAACACTCAAGTCCTGTGCACCCTTATTTCAGTGCTTTCAGTAAAAGCACAGTGATTTCCTGGTAACCAGGCATGCTGGAGGATGCAAACTAGGGGTGGATGTTTTGTAATCCCACACTGCAGCGACCTGGAAACCTGAGCTCCCACCATACTCAGCAAATCCAGAGTCACAACGGATGGGTACAGTCCAAGGTAAGGACAGCACCAAAAACTCGGAGCATTGCCAAATCTGTGAACTAATTTAAGGCAGGGGATGCAGCATGAAAACGTTAGACACCTGACAAAGGAACAACCCCTGGAGTATCTTGGGCCAGCTGCAACATATTCCCACTTACTCATAGTCTCTCAACGTTAACAGAAACATGCTGATAATACCATAGAGAAGCAAACAGATGGGAAACACATCTAACCAGCAAGCTCACCATGGTTCATCAGATTGGAAACACACATAGCATTTTCTGAAATGGTAAATGTGAAGATGTGGCCCAGCTCAGGGCACTGACAGAACAGTTAGTGCTGCTCAGCGTCCCTGAGGCAGGATGCCTGGAACGGGACGTGTAAACATGAGCTGTCACTGGGAAAAAAACACTTGTAAAAAGTTCCTGCCACAGTTGCCCCGGCTACCTCTAACTGAAAAGCAGGATGGACTGTGGCACTGCGGGTAATGATGCAGTAGCTTTTGGTAAATGCTATGTTCTAATGCTGGCTGGGCTGCACAGGAGATGAGGTGTGTGATAAGCAGCTTTGTTGAAGAGTAGATTCACTGAACTGTGATGGGTCTGTAAACTGAGTCAAAGTTTTTTAACAGAGTGAGAAAAGGGAGTTGTCATAAAATTCATCTAAAACATGAATGTGTAATGAGATGGCACAATAAAAGACAAATACAGCCTTTTCAAACTCAATTTCACTAACAAATGCATATAAAGGAAAAGTTTTCAATTGTGCTAGAGCTGGACAAACCTCAAATTGCCCTTACAATGCAGAAGAACATGACCAAAATCACTCTGTTTATTTATATACCCCAGAGAGGACATGATGTTGTTAAATGCTCTTTACTTGCAATGGCAGAAGTTTCCAATAATTGTATTTTGTGGTCAGAAGCCCAAAAGAGGATTCAATACTTAAAACCATTCTAGCAATATATGATAAATTTCATCTGTATGCAATCAAGGTGTAATGTCAGGTCAGTTATTTTATTGTATCTTAATAACTAGTGCCCAAATGGCTGAACTTCAAATTATTGATGGAAATAAAGCAAAGGCATGTCTCTCTATGTGCCTGCTCTCTCCAAAATCACTTTTACAAGAAACAACTCAGAAGTGAGACCAAAAAATGTGCAATGGCAGGCACAAAGCCCTTGTTTTTCCTTATATTCATTGTGTCTGTAGGAGCTGGGCTCACCTTGTCAATAGTACAACCATAGCTTAGTCTTTGCTTAGACAGCTATTATACAGATAATTACTAAACAAGGAAGACAAGAAGATGCTGTTAGGTGCAAATTCCAAGCAACTGTTTTCTTTATAACTGGTACAGGAAATGATAACCAGCATCTGGAACCAGCCAAACAGAATTTGGACACTGGACATCCTCATGCAGTGACTTCCTTCCCTCCCCTAAGAGTTAAGCACAGAGGAACAAATGTTGCTTTTCGAAGGCCCTGGTTAAGTCATACCAAGAGCTGTATCACAGGCAGACAACACATTCAGCAGAAGAGAAAAAGTATGGTGACTTTGACAGGACACCATTCATCTTTAAGATTAATACTGATGCTGAAATGAACGTCATTTTGCCAAGGACTGCCAGGAGGGGCAGCCGCAGTGGACAGCATCATTTCCACGCAGGGCTAAAATCAACCCCTGAAACACTCCAGAGACACTTCAGCTACCGTCAGGGGAATGTGATAACAGATTTTCCAGCACATAGATAGCTACTATGTCTTTAGAGTTTATTTGCTAGAAAGGAGAGGGAGCATCTCACACTGCCTTGGTTCCAAGTCATTCATCACTCTTTAGACAGAAAACTATTTCCACTTCCAATCAAAAAACCTGTTTTAAAAAACCCAACAGGCTTTGGGGATATACTACATTTTTAACAGTAAATACTCTAAAAAATACCTGACTTCGCCTTCTCTAATGTGACCTTCTAATTCTTCTATGAATTTTTCCCCTTTCATCCAGTAGATCATGGGGCCTGATTCTCCACTGAATCCAAAGAAAGCTTTGCAGGCCACAGTCAGTGGGTTTCCTGAGGACAAGAAGAAAAGACAGGGTTAGACACCTCTTAATACTACTACTGAGACAGAGATTATAAGAAATCTCAACTCCATTTACAATTGGACTGAAAAAGAAAAAAAAAAAAAGGTATAACTACAAACCCTATGAAACAGGGTGATGTTGATTTGCATCTGTAGGAAATAGCTGTGAAATGAAACTCTGAGGTTATCTGTCATTTAATTTTTCCCAGAAAGATACTATACAAACAACAAGAAGGTATGGAAATGGTGGCAACATAAGATGATGTCAGGTTGATTATTAAAAAGACAGACATGACTTTGTGAGACTCCTGGGATCTCTACCAGGACTGGGGAGTGAGCCCTAAGAGGCAGGTAAATCACTGAACTTGCTTACTGCTGCCTATCCACCTGTAAAAAAGACACAGTAATAATTTTTTTCCTCACTTAGATAGAAATCAAATGTTAATGAAGTCTTGGTAAGCTGTTCAGAGAGTTTTTAAAGATCCCCAAGTAACACCTGATGCCAGTGAGCACCGACAACACTCATGTTACTGTCAACAGGCATTTGGCAAGGGCCCAAACTGAAAGCATTGCTCAAGCAATAAAGAGCTCTCCCTTTCAGCTCTGCAAAAATACTTCCAGAAGAAAAAAAAAACAAAAAACAACTGGGAAACAAATCAGATTTTTTTTCTTCTCTCTCCAAGAATGCAGTATTTAGATGGGCTTTTGTTTGGCTACAGCTTTAGTTGTACTAGCTAATCCAGGACTGTGCTTACAGTGTCAGGACAGATGGTTGTCTGCCCATAGAAGATAAAAAAAAAAAAAAAAAAAAGACCAAAAAAGACCAGAAAAACCCCCTAAACAAGCCAGGAAATTCAGGAGAACCGTTCCCATGTCCTTAGCATGCACATACAGCTGTGCTGCACCCACTTCTCTTTCCCTATTTTACCCATCATAGGCGGTCCAGGTTAGAAAGCAGCTGCAGAGGCACCAACCTCCACAGGAGGACAGCCCTCATTTAATGTCAATGGAGACTCCTGCTGAATCTTCCAGGCTTGGATCAAGCACGGGAAGTTCAAATAATGAATTTGAGTGTATTTGGAAGAAATGTTTTATTATGCCAGTCATTCTGGGTGCCAGCAGGAGACTGTTTTGACTCTGAAATAGAGCAGGCCTACCCTTTTCAAAAAGGGCTAGCCATTTGGAGCACATCACTTGGCAGAGCACGGGCTAATGGTTTCACATGATTGACTTACTGTGCCTTAATCAGTTACCTCTTGTCTGCTCAGCAGTGATAACTCGCTGTGTGCATACTCAGAGCATGGGTTAAAGCATCTTTGCCTAAACCCCCACAGAGCAATCCTAAGTCAACTACTTGCACTTGTCTATCCATTATTTCAGTGCCCAATTTAAGACATGTCAAAGAGTCTGATTAGTCAGGAAATGCAGCTTTCCCAGCCACTGAAAATCAGCCCTCTTTGAATTGTTTCCAAGTCGAGAGCTGAAATTACAAGTCCTTTTGAAACATTAGGATACAGCAGGAAAAGGTTCAGACTGCACTCTGGTCTCCATTTCTCAAACAGCAAAAGACAAAAATGGAAAATGTTTATCCTGAAAATGTTTTACAAAACCTTTCATTATCTCCATATTCATTATGAACTCTGGCACCACAGCTGGCCGCTGAACACGTGCTGATGCTCACAAATTATAAACAACCAGCTCAGACGTCCAGAAGATGGGAAGGGGTGGGTATTCACAGTTACCTGTACAGCCCACAGCACTGACCATGTCCATTGACCATCATAAGGAAGTTCCAAACTCCATTTACAGAGTCAGAATCCCGTCTAGGCAGACATTTCATTCCACTACAAGACAATACTGGAGCACTCTCTCTCCATCTGCTCCTGAAGGGTTCAGCAAGCCCTGTGAGGTGCTGCATGCCCTCCGTGGGCTGAGGGAGAACTGGGACCTCCTGCTCTATCCACCTCACGTTCTCCTGACGCACAGTGTGCCCGCGCGGTGTGAGGTCTTCTGTGCCACTTGTCTCGACACGCATCTATTTAAACACCACTTAGCGATTCCTAGTGTGTGGCTGCTCAGCCTGTGTTTGATTTTAATGGAAAAAGACAAGGGGTAGACGTGGCCTATCAGCACTGACAGCATATGCCCTTTCCTTGGCACATGACGCCGGGCAGGAAGTGTTACAGGCAAAATATATTACAGGGTGTGCTTTTCCTAAAACCAGCAGATTTTTACTTAAAAAACAAACCCTGAAGAAATGAAAATATTCCAAGGTGAGTCTAAGATTTCTATACACACAGAGTAAATATCCTGAGGTAATACATCTGATCTGAAGAAATAAGAAGCTTTCTATACAAATAGGAAAATCTAAAAAAACCTAGTACAGAGCTTCTGTAATAAAGCAAATATAAAGCATCAGGAGCCTTTACTGCGACAGGCTGCATGTCTGGCCAGATCTATTTCCCAGCTTTGCCATCAGGGAAAACCAGAGGAATAAACTAATAACATCAACAGCAAAATTTAGAGTGAATTAGTATTTCCAGCAAAAAGTCTGAGATTGGCCACACCTGGAAAAACCCATGGTCCATCTCATCCTCAAACCCACTGCTGATCAGAGGGAGGTAAAAGCAACTGTTTCTCCAGAACAACCGACTTTTATCTCAGTAGCAGAATGATGCACATCTGGGTTAAGCTGATCTGTCCTGGGATGGCAAGAACTCGGGGCTTGATGACACCTCAAGGTCCCATACAAAACCAAAGTCCCACTTCAGAAATTCTGTTGTTCTACTCCTCAAGCTGGTAAGGGCATCTTGCTCTTCTGCGTGTCTCTGAAGCAGCTCTGGTTTGTAACTCATCACTCCCTCATGACTCTGGAAGGAGGACAATCAGATAAAGTAACGTCGGCTCTTCCTTGTAGAAGTACTTTACCCCCTCAAATAAGTCTCCATAAGAGGAGGAATGGAGGTTTCCCCTCTCCTGCCACACATCTGGCCACAGCAGCAACCTGTTACTTCTGGTTTTCAGGGAAGTCTGACCAATTCCCACCCAGAAAAGAGCATGGTGTGTCTCACTGCATCTCCTCACAAGAACTGTGAACCCAAAACTGCAGCTGAAATCCCTGGTTGCTAAATGTACCATTGAATATAGGGAGAAACAGGCACTAAGCATGTGAAGTGCCCTTTGCAGGTCCTAGTTTTGGGGCTGGCTTTGAGCCATGTGGCATCACTCTGACTCACAGTTCCAGGCAGAAGGATCAAGCATCCAACTCACCTTGCGTAAGGCCCAAACTTCAGCATCTCACTGCTGTTTTTCTGTACAGCACTAAGTAGTTCCACTAACAACTTAGTTCTTAAGTAAAATTCTCCTTGCACGGTTTAATTAACAACATCAAAGTTTCTAAAATGAACGCTACCCTAAAATTTTTCCATTAATAAATGCTTTCTGTCTAAATCAGACAGACATTTCCGCTGCAATTTTAATTAATAAAATTTTATGAGAAACAGAGGAAAAGATTAGTGAGATTTCTAATGAATCAACACTTAAGAGAATGTTTTAAGAAGCAAGGGAAGAAAGTAGAAAAGCCTGCTCGTAGACATCACTGAGTCTGCTGCTTTGCTGGGGTCACCTTGGTACAGCAAAGCCTCGGGTACCAGCAGAAATCTCTGCTTTAGCTTTTTTCCCTACACTGTCAGTCAGGAAGGCTTGTTGCAAACTCCCAGCTGATAAGACACCACTGCTGGCAATATGACTTTTATTGCTAAATCTTATTGTACATTTTTCTCAATAAATCTAGGTGAACCCTACCAGACAGTTTAGGAAATTTTTTTTTTCTGAAAATGAGAATTCCACAGAAATCTGATTGTTCAAGCAAAATAACTGCCTGATGGCAGCAGGGGTACTGGCTAAAGATGGAAAAAGGGTCTACAAAAGAATTTAGCCAGACATGATTCTGAATGTGCTTACTGCAGACCTGGCATGCTTTGAAAGGACAAATCCTCCAGCGCAGCGTCTCCTGAGCGAGGCATGCTCCGAGCACCCAGGAACGAAGCTTTAAATACACAGAAGTTGTTCACTCTTTTAAAAACTTAAGTGCCAAGGTTAGATGACTGACCAGCATAGAAAACAAATCTGTTCAGGGATCAAGAAATGCCAAGGCATTTTTTTCAGGGATTTTTTTAAAGTGTAGATTGATTATTTTTTCTTTCTTACTCATTTTACATGAGTAGGTGTATTTTGTGGCCTATTTGTAAGCATCCATTCAAGGGTGGAACACTGAGTCACATACTCTGATGTCCTCATTCTACTGGTGCTCTGTTCTTCCAGCAAATCAGGCTTTCATCCCCAGAGCAAATCATCCCAGAGAAACCTCACCAAACAGCCGAAGTCATCTGTGAATCCTTGGGTACTTTCTGTTTTCCCCTATGGCTTGAAACATTGGCGTTTTTTGCAATTCTTTCACATTTCTGTGCCTGATATGACCCCACTCTCATCAAGCTTGAATTGAACCAGATGATCCTTCCAAGCTAATGGTAGGACTGACTGAAAATGCCAAAGGAAGACCTCCTTTTCTACCAAGCAACATCAAAAGTCCATCCTACACACGTTGCTAGTTGGACTTATATCTTCAGACCACCTGAGTGTTTACACCATTGACTGCAATATCAGTGCTGTTCTCTCTTGCAGGGCTGGACACTGTATACACACAGAAGGAAAAACAAGAGCACTGCTGCCACTGAAAAAAACCCCAGAAAAATATCATTCCATCACTCAAGCGTCTCTTATCGATGCATATGCATCATGTAGCTCCTCTCTGATAACGGTGACTTTGTGGCTTCCCTGTAAGACTGACAGAGAGAAGTGTTTGCAAAGGAGCAGCTTCCCATTCTTGACCCATGAAGATGTTATGCAGGCGCTTCACGGACTTTGTTTCTGCAGTTTGCTGAGACAGAGGACAAGAAAGGCAGGTTACTTATCACATCTCACTAAGTGTATTCTACAGGCTGTCTGCAGAATTGGATCTGACTTTGCGGGCTGTGAGGTTTGCAAGGCAAATCACCATGTCACTGACAAGACCATTATTGTTTTAATGTTCTTTACAAGTGCTAGAAAGTGGCCAAAGAGCAGCAGAGTGATTTACATTCCCCTAGCAAGGCAGGCTGCATTGTATACAACCGCGAAGCAAAGAATACATTTCCTTTTCCTTCAGAAGGACATCCTGGATAAGAAGATATGGGAGACAGAGCTTATGCCTGCAATTTATCCACAAAACAAATGCCAGGGGCAACACAGACCTTGACTCATGGAAAACAATCTCTGTGTGTGGTAGCTTCTATCTACTTTGCAGAGAATGTCAATTTTTTCTAAGTCCCCTGCAAGGACATCCTCCTATCTGTTCTCCTGTGCACAGCAGTAGCAGGCAGAACCCAGAAGCACACTCAAGTGGTGCAGCCCAAGCCAAACCATGGCTTTGGCTCAGCTGGCTGATGCTGAACACTGGGCTGAGCTGCTGCAGCAAATGTGAGGTTGGCATCAGTAACAAACAGTGCCCGCTCCAGGACACGCTTGCAATTGGTGAGTCAAACCCTGTGGCTGAGCTGCTGAGCCCCAGATCTCTGCCTGGGCTCATCCACAATGGGGTGACCTCCTAAGGAGGTCAGGAGGCAGAAGCAGCTGAGGATATGCTTGGGTTTTGCTCATGTCACCCACCACAGCTGATCACCTGTGTCTCCCAGTCCCCTCTCAGTGCAGGTCAAGGGACCGCAGCACCGCTTCACCACATCTCTTCCTACAATCTGCTAAAGCAGCACTGCAATTCTCCACAGATTTACCCAAACCCCCACAAAAACCTCAGGTACATTATCACCTCCCTCCTCTATTTTTCCCTGGCCACTTCCCAGCATTACTTGATCAAAGGTCCCATGCTCTACCAGGACTTCGTTTCCCTTCTCTGTGACTTGGCTGTTGTACAGAACAGAAGCTGAGCTCATGCTAAGCCATGCTACCCCTAGTTAGGTAAGTGTCTCATGGAGTTCACTGACTAGTTTGAGCATTACTGGACCCAGTGCAAATAAAACACACTCAAAACAAGTTATTTTCTCTGACCAAAAAAGGATAAATTACAGAAAATCTTACAACATTTCAAAACTCTGTTCCAGCAGCCAGTAGACTCATGACTGGGTATGATCCATCCAAACATTTGCATAATTAAAGATCAGCCAGGAATTAATGAACTGAAAGCATTTTAAATAAAATTAAGAAACCTGCTTTGGGTAGTGATAATAATTGCTTTAATAAGATAAATTAACAGTGAAATCAAACCTAACTAGCCTCCAGACATTTCAAATCAGTTTAAGAGCATTGAAAAACTCACACGTGTGTGTGTATATATATTACTAGACTGTTCTGTTCTCCACATTTCCACAAAGAAACAGTCTAAAGGAGGTGCTCTTGCCTTAAGTAAGGCCCATGTTATGAAGAGCATATACTAGCCATTTAAATAATATTTTAGTAGCTGTATTGATATGTAGGAAAAATAAATGGTGGCAATACTTGATGTAGATAAGAGCTGGTCTTCACTCTTACACAAACTTTTTGACTAAGACAAGACTGGCAATAAAGAAGAGCCCAGTAAAGCCTTTGACAAAAAAAAGAGAAAAAGATCTTTAGGTCTTATTTTGTCCTCTGTAGTTTATGACCTTAATTCTAACTTTCTTCCTTGCTCTGCTCTTATTTCTTGTGCCCTGGGACATCACAAAATACCTGGCCACGAGATCCTTGTGCTTTCCTGTCTCACACAAGTGAGCAAACGGTGTATATAAAAAGTAGCATAAACCCAACACTAAGAGCAAGCAGCACAATCCCAAACACGAAACAAAGCAACTAAAGCCTCCAGACAGTTTGCTGCCAAGAACACCAGTCAATGCATTTGCTGTCACACAGCCTCAACCATTTCTAATTTAAACACCACAAGCACGACCCAGGGTGAGTGCTGCTTGTAGGCTCAGCTATTGACTGTGGCTCTCACAGAAAGAGAGAAAAACACCCTTAAAATTCACAGAAGGCTGAAATGCCGCTGATAAAAATTTATTGGATGTTCCAAAAATTAATCAATCAAGGCAAAAATCTCCTGGAGCAACTTTCTTCCAACAACACACCCAGGATAAACATCCCAGGCCCTCCCCCCGCCAAAGTGAACCTCGCCTAAATCCTGTAAAATCCTTTATCGCATTTCCAGAACTATCTTGAGGTCATAATTTGAAGTTTTAGTCATTGAGAGCTCAGGTGTAACAGAAAGCCAAGGATTTTAGCTTTCAGTTATTCACCTACAATGAAGACAGATGCTTAGTGGGATTTCCAGAAGCAGCTTGACAGCTGCCTTGTGCTGACTTTAACTTGAGCTCAATGCTGAGGTCCTCCTGAAAATCTTGTTTCTGCTCATTTTGAGGCACTGAAATATTATTTAAGGGAAATGCCCTGTAGGTACTTAAACAATATCTCCTTGGTGGTAGGTTTACAAATGTTGTGGCAGCCCAATGGCAACAGAGCTGTGACATCCAGATTATGGTGTGCTAAGCTGGGGGTAAAGGAAACAAATCATCTCGCTATGGCCAGAGCAGGCGTGTGACCCCATGCTGTCAGAGCAATCATTCATCTCTGTTCTGATATTGCTTTATAGCATGACCAAAATAGGTGGCAACACACAGGTGTGTTGCTCCAGGAGAAGAACAGGAAGAGAAAAATAATTCATAGGGGCAGACAATTCCTTCCTTAGATCGCTGCACCATGATGAGAAGGGGAAACAGCCAACTGTTTGTTTGAGCTACAAAAACACGGATTGTGAAGAGATGCTCCTGTCCCCTCCCAGCAATGTGCTGGCTCAAGGGGAAGGTAGGGTCCTATCCCACAAATTGCTGCTTCTTACCAGCTTCAGGACTTTCCAACCCTCCAACTTGCCTCTGCATAAAATTTTCTATGGACATTCATGTCTTACATTTCCATTTGCTGAGCAAGTGCATCTTGATCTTTTCTCTCAGGGGAGAAAGAGCATCTCTTTCTACAGAGTAATCTGCCTTCATGTGAAGAAAGTACACAGAGCGACCAACCTAACAAAGATCTGCTGCATGTCTGAATTCTGAACTTTACTCACAGGAGTATGTGATGGGTACCCAGTCGTGTGTCTTTGCCATTTCCTATTTGGGATGCAGAGGGTACCTCTGAGGTTGCTAAGGAAACCAGCTGCCAGCAGCACCAGACTGCAGAAATTACACTAAACCTCTTCCAACTTCTGTGTTGATTTTTAAACAAATGATAGAACTTCTTAAGACAATGACTACAGAGTGGATAATTCTTCTTCATTTAGAAACAACAAGGCAAATGCAAACTTGACGCTTCATGCTATGGATGCCCTGCCCTATAAACAAGGTGAGACTCCAAAATCAACGTACGCTTGAATCTGAGGAGTAAACTGGAGTATTTTGATAGTCAGTTTGTGTCTGTTTACTCAACTCTTCTGTTCAGATTTTGACTAACCCAGCTCATGATAAGGCCTGATGTATGCTGGGATGAGCAGCGCCATTAAGGCAAAGCAACAGCACCAGGCAGGCAGTACAGGAGGTCAGAGCAAGCTAACGGGCCACCAAGCACCTTTACCACCTGCAAAGTGCTGTCTCCAGCAGCCAGGGTATTTTGTCTGGCAGTTTCCTCAGAGTCCACTAATTTATGAAAATGGTATAGACCTCCAAGCTGGAGGGTAAAAATCATCAGATTGATTGATGTTGTCAAGCTTCTGACCAGGATCCAACAGCAGCTGGACTACTGAGGACTTCATGATTCCTGGAATGATATGAGAGACACCCATGGCTTGATGGAGGAGGAAGGATGAGCATTCTCACTATCAGCTAGGTAACTAGTTCTTTTCTTTTGCTCAAAAGTGAACGATATTAAGAATTATGGATTACAGCTTCTGAAACCATATGACTTGAATGGTGAATAAATTAACTCACGTGATAGAGTAGCCGGGGCAAAAATGGATTGAGCTCCTGTCTGTCATCTTTATTACGTTTCTTCATTAGCTTATGAAATAAAAGTTTAAATCACAGAATATGTTGTCCTGTAAATCTGAAGAAAGCCAACAGACCATGACATCATTTTTGTGCAAAGATGTTAACGATTCTCCCTGAACAGCTTGCTAGTATCTCCACAGTGCCCTGCAGCAGGCATGCAGAGCCAGAAATGTTAGTGCGGTTAACAAGGTCCAGAATATCACCTTGGTGCACATATTTTTATGTTACCTAAGTCATTCCTCTATCTGTTGCCATGCTCCTGACACAGGGCAAGAGAACTGGATGCCACACACAAGGGGCAGTAACTGCTGCATCCTTCTTATTTCTCCATCTTTCCTACCCTTCCTCCACTCAATCAAATGCAGTGCAGGGTCCTGGTCAGGAGGATGAAAAGACAGACATCAATCACCTCTGATAATCAATGCAACTACAACTGTCACCTCACTTGGCCTCAGTAATGCAGGTGGCCTCTCATGTGCAAGGGACAGGACTCACCACGGCTCATGACAAGATGATGCAAGTTCCAACTTGCCCTACACAAAGGGACCAACAGGGACAGTGCTACTGAGATCAGCCTGTACTCGAATGAGGATCTACAACTGACTGATGTGCTTAAAACTCAGTAAAAGCTCAAAGGTTTTTGCTGATTAGGGAGAGGGTTCCCTGGGGATTAAATTTAAGTGTGTGTTTAAGTGCTGTGCTGAGTAAGGGCAGAGCTCTAAATAGAGAGTGTATTGAGGATAAAGATTCAAAAAGAAAAACAACAGCCATAGAGCAACATTTCCTCCAAGCTTACTCCAGTAAATGATTCCCATTTATTATTTACTTAAATTTAGAAATAACGTTCAGGAAGAGTAGGAAAGTAAACCACAGTTCAATAAATGCAACCTGTATTTTGCTTATTGAGTGAATCAATATTGTTCATCAGTTATCCAATACAGAATTTACAGGGAAGTTAAATCTCTTCTGATTTGTAAAAATTAAAGGAAATATTTTTATTTGCCCTTACTGTAATAAAAAAGTCATGATATAAAAAGTGACATTAATGTGGATAGTATTTAAAAAAAAAAGTCAATCACAGAAAACTCACTGTTTTACATCTTCCACCCCCCAAAAAAACATGGGGTTAAGAATCTTTTAACCAGGACACAAGACCTTAAACAGGAACTTGTATCTTGGGTGTGAGAAATTAGCAAGCACTTAAGGAGGTAAGGGTCATAAGGAATTTCATCAATTCAGACAACTTCTCAGAGTTAAAACTACTCCTTCTTACAGAGATGTGGCAGCATCCCCTCGTGCTCAGTAGTTTGAGCCACAATCTATCAGCTCTGGTAAGTATCATGTTGAAAATGACCTTTTTTTTTTCATTCTGACAGATGTGACTTCTGTAGACACCTATTGGCAGTGAGGACTCAGGTTTACCCTCAGCCTCTCGCCTTGCATTCAATTGATAGCATTCACATTAACCACACGTTAAACAATTTTAGGTGCACAGGAGTCTAATAATCTCAATTTTCCCTATGGTGCCAAGCCATGAAGTCTGTAGCTCAGAACTCCTACGTCCTGCCCCATCAATTTTTCCCCCCTTGGATCTTTACACACAGTGAAGGCCCAGCTTTTCCTTTCACCTTCCTCAAATCCACTTAACTCAGCCTTACTCTCAACATCGCTGATTGACAATGATTACAACACTCCCAAATATCAAAACCCACTTTGCTGGCCCAAACAGAAAGTCCTGGAAAGGGGAACTACCCTACTTAAACTCATGGTGATGAGACAGGCTTGCAGAAGAGAGTGGGAATTTCAGGACTATCAGGGAAATCATCCAATGACTGCAAAACTCCACCATGTAAACAGGGAAGGAAAGATGTTTCTGCAAGAATTAACATTGGTCTTCTCCAGATCACAGCAGAGCACCCTTGAAGGAGGGTAACATTGCCTTTGGCTCACAGCATCAGCAGAGCAGGGATCAGCTTTTGTGGACTCCTGTTCCAGGTTTGAAATGGGGCAACTATCACCAGAGTAAGCTGCAGCTGCAGAGCTTTACCCTACTTGCCACCAGCATGGGATGCAGCAGAGCCTGTGGGACTACGCTGGGAAAGAAGAGAGTGTGGATTCACTCCGAGGTGGTCCCAGTGCTTTGGGGGTTTCCCAAGTGGCCACGTCTCCTGGCTGTGGATTAAGCAAAAGGCACAACCAAGTCATACGGTGAGAGGAAAGTGCACTCTGAGCCAGGGATCCTCAGGTCTTGGTGTGATATGGAAAGCAAATGCAAGGACAAGAAACCCTTCTGAGAGAATTAAAAAGCCCAAATCATAACAATAACAACAAGACCTTCACCTCCACCCACCCCCCACCTCCTAGGGAGAGGGATGTTACGTCTGCTCAAGACTTACAAGAAGATATTATGAACTTGAATCTGAAATACACGGAGAAGAGGGAAAAACTGTATTACCCCACTGTGGAGAACTCCTTCCACTTGGGAGAGCCACGTTCCCAGTTTTCATTCAAAGCAACCACATGAGAATTCAGTGTGAACTTACACGGCTCATCTTAAAAAGAACATTTGGTTTTTGAAAACGAAGAGGTCTGGTAAGTAGGAGCCCTTTCCTCTCCTGGGTGGGCAGGGCTGTCAGTCCCGTTAGGCACAGCAGGCGCAGCACGAGAGGGTGTCTGCCAGGCCCAAGGAAGAGTTCGAGCCTGCCCTTCCCTCCAGCATGCTGCGAGCAGCTGCTCACAAAGCTGGCTCCCACAGAAAGCAACTTTGATTTCATACAGTCCTGGAGCCTCAGAATAGCCCCTTGTGTCCTGCCTATAGTGGTGGTTGGATATAAGGCAGTGTCTCAGGAGCTCAGAGCAGGTTCTTAAGCAATTTCTCTCAGAAGGGTTTTTTCATCTTTTTTCTTAGCTGGGCAAGTGCCGAGAAAGGAATTAAGCTGCTCCCTGCAAGACCTAGTATGAAACCACAGACAACTCAGTGTCAAGGTTGTTATTTGAGCTTTGTTCTCATGCCAGAAACCTTTACGTGGCCTTCACCTCTGAATTAACCAGAGAAGGTTACAGACTTCTCTCCTTGGGAAAGCTCCTGCCACCATCCAAAACCAAGTGAGGATCCAGGTAATTGTGATCATCTGGCCTAATCACACACAGATGGGCAGGAGCAAAACCAAAGGACTGGCCTTTAGAGATGTGCATCTGCTACCTCACCGAGCACTCAATAAAGCTGTGTCTCCAGCTGATAACAGGCTGAGGCAAATGCCTGTCCCCGAAGTCTTGTGAACCACTCTTTTAAGAATTTTTAAAGGGACTGCATATGCTCTCAAAAGCTCATACCCCAGTACAAAATAGACACAAATACAACAGGAAAAAACTCTGCTGTAGTCTGGAACAGATTTTCAGAATCAGGAAAGTCACTATTGCTCCACGCAGAGCACAATGTGACCACAGCAGCACTTCACTGTCTTCTGCTACTCCAACACTCACAGGAAGACAGGCAGAGGGTACACGGTGTGGGGCAATGCCTGTGAAGAGTTCTTAGCTGCTCTGAGGGGGCAGTTGCATTTTGAAGTAGAAGAGGTTTTTCTCTAGGTCTTTTTCTGCTGACTGTTGAGCATTAGAGACAGAAAAGGCTGGGTAAAATTCTCCCTATGTTTGGATATTTTCCACGCTATCTTGTTGAGAACCAATACGACTGAACTAATTTGCTTCATTTCTCTGTCAAAAACATCGTTATTTCCTTAGCTGATTCATTCTTCCTTGGGTTAAGGGCTCAGAAAAAAGACATTAACTCGGGTCAGTATGTCGGGAATCATCCTGGCTGGACTGTCCTCCCTCCAACCCTCAGCTCCAGAGTCAGCCTTTCTAAAGCCTGAATCTCAGCCCCTACACCTGACTGATGTACAGACTGACTCGGTGATGGACAGAAAGCTTATTTTCTTGGTTATGGTTTACGTAGTCTGGAATTTCCTTGGAGGCCTATTTTTCCTTATATGCTGCTGCTGCCTTTCGGGCTAGTATTTCTCAGCAACATTTCCCTCTGCAGAGTTGTACAGACAATGGACAAGACACACTTCTTAGCTCTGCCAGGTGGACTTGTCTGGGACAGAAAGCTTGGAGGGAGACAGGGCTGGGTACAGCATCTGAAAAATCCTCCCCATGCTCCAGAACTCAGAGCGTGGGCAGGGTTGCCTGAAGTGGGGCAGTGCAGCTGAATCTTCTCAGGTGGAGGAAGGATGCTGTCAGCTCTGGTCATGGAGAATAGGGCAGACTAGAGGCTTGGTGAGGAGAGCCTCACAGCAGCGCTCCCTAGGGAAGGCCAGGACAGATTTGTGTTCTGTGCTACCTGTCCCTGTGTCATTTCTCATTTCCCACTGAGGATAAGCTCACAGCCCAGCTTGGAGAGCCCCTGCAGCACATTGTGCTTCATGCCTTTCAGTGTGCTGAAAAACAGGATCCCTTGGGTAGCTATCAGCCAAACAGACCAAGTAATATTCTTTATTCCCAAATGCCAAACAAATTAGCTACCCAGACGCTTGCATCCCCCTCCAGCCCCCCTAATGAAACCAGCTTTAACAGGCAGTTCCGCACAGAAACGCAGATCTATTTGCTAACAAGTTGGGGGTTTTAATTCCCTTTCTAGTGAGTTGCTGAACATTTCTCATTTTGCCAACAGACAGAAAAGAGATTAAATACTCTTGTAGCACTAGGTTTTCACCCTTTTTTAGATTTACTGACCCCTGAAAATTTTGTGTTGGAGCTGTTGACCTTCCCTGAGAGCCCTTGCCCCACCGACATGAAGGCACAGCCTAACTGCCTTTCAGAGCCCTGAGCAGCATCCGCCACACTCCAGAGCAACCAGCCACCGCCCTCTGAAGCTACCTGACAGCAGCACATGCAGCACTGTACTCCCTGAGACTGCAGAGCGTATGTAGCGGTTTAGGGGGAAAAGCTGTGGAAGGGAAAGAGCAATCTCCCTTTCAGAAGGTGACTTCAGAGAGATGGCTTCAAATGGGAGCAGTAAAAGGGCATTTTAATGAAAGGAGAAACCTCAGCATAGGCAAATGTTTCTCCTGTGCCTGGCACAGATATGTGAGGGGGCAGGGAACAAGCCTTTTGGGCAGTGAAAGACCCAACAGTGAGAATACAAATGACAGGTTGTCCCCCTAAATCTGTGCCCAGAGGGCTCCTAGCATGGCACCCCGGCATGATGCTGGCCATGCCTGAGCAGCAGTGCTGCCGTTCCCAGAGTGTGGGGCTGCCGCAGTGGAGGTCCTTGCCTGTGCCCCATTAAGAGAGTCGCAAGTTCAGATTTAGCTGTGCAAGGGGTAGTGTTAACAGAGGCCAGGCTCCCCCAGGGGCTGGGGAGGGCTGCTCTTCAGCTGATGGAGAAAGGTGACAGCAAGGTGCAGTTTCATAGGAGAAAGAGAGAAGGAATTCTGCCCCACGTACCAGTGGAAATGCAAACACATGGCTGGCAGTGCACTCTGTGCTGGGCCTGTAAGGAAGATACAGCCAGGGTAACTCAGATGTCCTGCCTGGCAGGATGAGCCATACCATGGCAGCAGTGTGCTTGCCCCCGCGGGGCTGGCACCCCTACTCCTGCTGCCCACTAGCTCGGAGCAGACTGGGGTGGTGTATGGTCTTCAGTCCAGCCACCATCTCCTACCTTCTGTCTTCACAGCTAGCACTGCCCACCCCCCCATGGACCCTGGACTCCCTGTGCTGCCACCATGCCTGGCAGGCACTTGAGCGACTGCGACTTTTCTTACAGGATTAAAGAAACTTCAGCTCCTCTGTGCACAACCACCACTGAAGTAGGCCTGTCACACCAGGACAAGGGGTCTGGCAGGACCCATGAGGTCCCAACCAGCCTTGCTCTCCGATTCTGCCTGGCCCACTTTTTTGGTTGACTTTAAATGCAAAGGAGAGGACAATGTGACAGGCAGTTTGTGGGAGCTACTGATTGCTGGCACCCTGCACTTTGCTTTTGTCATGTCGAGTCATCTGCAAGCTGCTCAGAGCCTATGTGACGGTGCTTTTTGCTTGCTCAAATGGAAATGAAATAAAAGCCAGGGTGACATGCACTACTGTGCAGAGAAACAAATGCAGAGCCACAGAGAAGCACTTCCACCTAATTTGAGGCCATGAGCTTCACCAGTGCCTGGGGAAAGGCTATTTCACGGAAAGGAATTTCACTTCAGACTAAATGAAGACAAGGTTTACATAACCTCATACCCAAAAGCAGTAAAAGGAATGAATGGTCCCACAGAAGGTTGCTGACATGCAACCTGTCTTTTTCCTCCCTGAGCTCCTGGCCACCTTGAAGTGCTTCAGGGGGTTGTTTACTACAGAGTTCACCAACCCTGACAGTCACCTGCCTTTCTGTGCGAGCCAGCCCTCCTTCAAAAGCTCCCATCCTGTGCAATGAAACCTTGGATCTGGCAGGGCGTAAGCAGGGCTTCTCTGCCGGGCTGACAGCTTGGCCAGTGACTGGTGGGCTGCCACGAAGCTGCATCCATCTGCAGCAGGTACCACAGACACCTCATGGTTTGTATCCAGCCACGCTCATGTGCTCCCTGTGTCTCTTTCTTTGTGTACCCAGGTGTAAAGGGAAGGCAGCTTCTTGCACAGTTGTTTTAATACATCCCTCAGCCTATGAAATACAGGTCTGGGGTAACCAAGAGAAATGCCAGAAACACAAGGATAATACAAATCACAGCAGAACATGACCCATTTTTGCTCAATCAAAAATATCTTAACTCCCTCACAGCCCCGTAATCTTTTAATTTTCAATATGCTAAATTGTTGGAAAAGTCTTGCTTTTCAGTGGCTGCAAAGTATTTTCTTAGTAAAATGAAAATACATATTTACTCCCAAATAGCAAAATGAAATAACATTGTTTGCACTTTGGGAGGAAACAGCTGAGCAGACAGGAAGAGAAGCTTTATGAGGACAGTTGAGGCAACAAAGCTTTTGGTTGCAAACAGACTTTGAATGGTAAGACCTCAAAAGCACGATCACACTTTCAGTGGATTTGACTCCACATAAAAACCTGAGCAGCGAGACCTGCTGTGATCACAGGTGACAGATGGAGCCGCCGTGACTCATGCTAGTAGTTCACTTCCCATGTGCAGACAGATGCAGTCAGCAGTTGATACTGGGTCCCTCCCAAATGAAAATATGCTCAGATGTCTCCATCTTGAAAAAGAGAATAATAATAATCTCCCAAATATACTCATTTAAACCAGAAATGATTCAATTTCCTTTTGTTTTACACCAGATGTGCTCCAGACATGTCAACTTGAAGTCTAAAGACCTCCCTGCCTACTGTGGTCTCCTCTTCTAGCCACTCACTGATGGACACAGAGTAGAAATTTCCTTCCCCCATGTCACTACTCAGCAACGTGACCTTGTCATTTCAATTTCTCACATCTCTTCTTCTCCCCTGCCCTATATCCCAGCAAAGTCTCATCTTTACAGCTTATTGCCATTGGCTACTCATGTTGAATAAAGCACTCCCAAATTTCAAACGTAATGAAAAGAAAAATCAGTAACACAAGAGAGAAAATTAACCATGGAAACCACTCTCCAGGGCTGGTCAGGTTCTTTAGGTTCAATGCCTGAATCTGCTTTACAAAAGCAGACAGACCTCCCCACTGCTGCTGTTCTTCATTTCCTCTGGAGTTTGTTCCACTGCACAATCTGCTCCCAGAGAGAGAGGAAGAGCACTGGGGCAGGTGCCAGCCTGAGAGCCCCTGAACAGCACAAAGTTCTGCCCCCAAAATCTTCCTTGGGTATACACACAGGCACATCTCCATACCCCCCAGCAGCCCAACAAGCAATGATCAGGAGACATGAATCATCCCCTTGATTTTTTGTGTTCACACAAGAGGCATCTCTTTCCCCCTTTCTGCTGGAACTCCAGCAAGCTGCTCTCATACCAGATTTCACTTCTAAAACCGATTTGTCAGTACAAGTGATGCTTAAATTTTAAAAGGTATTGACTAGGGCTTGGAATCTCAGTCCTGACCCAGGGAGACCAAATCAGGCTGCTGCCTTCTTGAACAGAAGGCTGCTAGCCAAAACTCCATCCTGTGCTGAATGCTAGTATTTAAAATTCTAAAGTGTTAAAAATGGCATCTCAGGATGTGGGGCTAAAGACACAGTCTGTGTTCTAGGGCACTTACGAAACCACCAAAGCACACAACATCTGATTCATCCCTACAGCCATTTGGCTACAGGACAGAGAAAGAAGACAAAAGCAAGCAGGCTTTCTTGTGGGACACTGTCTCTACCCAATGTTTCTACATCTCCTCATTTCTCACCAGAGACCTTCCCTCCTTCCAACTGTTGACAAAGTTTTGGAAGGGTTCCCCACAATGTCTCAGCAGGCAGGCAGGGACTTGCTTACAAGCCACAGCTGGAGGAAATGATTATCAGAGAGGAGTTCAAGGAGACATCCCAAAGCTGTAAAAGAGCCACTCTCCAAGGACAGGACATACCCAGGCTTGGCAGACACAGTAAACACTTGTAAACATAAAAAAGAGGTGAAGAAGAGGTTTAGGATCAAAGATTTATTCAACAATTTTATCAAGCAAGAAGAAAGATGGTCAAGAAACCACAGAAAACTGACTTCAGGAGCTGTGGAAACAGCTCTTTAAGTCACTGGAAACCACAGAATATCAAGCAAACTACTGAAGGCCACTGTACTATCACCACTGCTGGTTCATCTTGTTATATTTCTTGATGACCAAGAAATTATCTGGCATTTACTTGCGTGTCAACTGTATCACCAGCAGTCCTTCAGGGCTGCTCCTTACCCCTCATCCATGCAGGAGAGCAAAGAAGGAGAAAGCTCTGGGCCCTGCTTTGAAGAGAGGAGTAACTGCCTAGCTCTGTTGGTCCATCAACTGCTTTTGAGAGCTGCTTTTAACGGCAATGCAGAAAAGCAAGTTTCAACAAGATTGTTTCATAACTATTTTCTGTCCAAAGAAGCATCCACCTACTCTGTGAAATGTCCTATCTCCTTAGAGCAAGAGCTTAACGCTCAGAGGACCTGGCCTTCTACTTCTGTCTTAACACTGCAGAATGATGTACCACTTGTGGTCCCATCTAAACTCACACGTTCATCCCAGAGCAGTACATAGTTAATAGATTTAGGCAATAAATCCCTGAATTCTTGAAATGATACCTTGCAGAAAATTAGCTTTTTATTAAAAAATAGATAAAATGACATGAGGAAAGTCTTGCTCCAGCTGATACTCATAAAGCAGATACAGAATCACAGAATCGTAGGGGTTGGAAGGGACCTCAAGAGATGACCGATGCCAACCCCCCAAATACCATGAAATACCACGTATTTCAGAAGATTTGAAGATTACCTTCAAAGACATGCCTTTGCCAGTTTAGGGTACTAGATACTATAGTATTTTATGACTTTGAAAAAACATTTAGTGGTTTATGTATTCACCCTGCATTTTGCAATAAAACACAAATCTGAGCTTTATTCATGTGAGCCCTGGGCTGTTCTGTACATTCCAGACACCAGCAGTGCGAGGCCACTCGCTGATGTTCCATGTTGTCTTGCTTTTTGCCTTCAACAACTACAGCCAGAAGAACCCCATTACTGCTGTACTTTGTAAGGCCCTGACCTGAATTTTCCACACATCATGGTGTAAAATTGGAATAATGAAAATAGTCTGTGAAATTACACAATGGGCAGAGAAAAAGAATTGAGTATACTGATGCTCAGGTTGATAAAAAAAAAAGAGGTTCTGGGAATCTACAGGAGCCTACCCCACAGCATCCTGCCTCTCTAAGTCAGTAAGATTCAAACTGAAAAGTGAACCTCTCTCCTGCTATTTAATCAGTGTTGTTTTACTAACAGCCAGGAGTTCACTTGTCTAACGCTGGTTCCCTCCTCTGTTAGCTGCACTGGGCTTTCTGCTGGCATCACAGCTTTTTAAGGCCAGAATGGGTCATCAAGACCATCCATCCCTATCCCTGCTCATAAGGGTGTTCTTACTGATCCTCACACTGTGCCCATCAACTTGTGATTTGGTGAGAGGGCATTTGGAAAGGGGATGAGTATCTGCATGTCTGGGAACAGGAAGTGTTCCATAATCTCTGATCCACTGCTCTGAAAAGCTGCGGTGCAAAACCGAAGACACAAAGGGCGCAGAGTGTGCCCTCACAGCAGCTATCCCTCCTCCTCTGTGGGGTGGTTTGATAGCCCTGTGCATCCCTTGCCACCACTCAGAGATCAGCACCTGTTTTCAGCCCTAAGGCCACTCATTTTAGGAAGTTTGCAAATAATGCATCTGTGCCACTAAGCCAGGGCTTGCACATTTTTTAAGTGTAAGCTGTTTTTAAAAAGAGGAAAGACAATGCCAAATTAATAAGGTAATCAAATGCAAACCTCCTACTTTATTTTTTTCTGTTTCTGGAGAAAATAATTCTGTGATAATGTTATATTTTTGAAGTAGTGATTAGGAAGGCATAATCTATCTGCAGTCCCTGTATTTGATGGTAAATATAGTTTGGAAGAGAGGTACAGCTACATACTTGGACATCTAATATCACAAAGACCCTGTCCCAACAGAGATGTGTAAATCGGGCAAATCTCAGCACAGCTGGCAAGCTCTGCTCAAGAGGGAATGTAGCAGTGACAGGAAGGTTTCTGTCAGGATCAATTTACTTTGGCAAAATGTGTTTACAAACCCTTGCAGAAAATATTGTCCTGTTATAGATAGCTCTGGCTATGCCAGAAAGTCTCTTGCGTATATATTCCCCAAGGCAAGGAGGGTTTATAGCTTCTTTGTCTTCAGCAAGATAAAAATTGTACCCTACATCCTTCTCCCCTTTAGCACCCCCTCCTGTACACTACCCCTAGCCCACCTTAAAAAAACCCACAACTTTGGCAGAGTCATCTATCACTTTGAATGTAAGAGCAGATGTTTCATGAAACTTAATAAAAGTACTGCTCTCAGCCTTCACCCAAACATAAAACGGGATAGATTTGGATTGGTTGCCATTCTTTATGAATCTGCTTAGAGCAGGAGTGCATGTAAGTTATGGTAAAGGGCAAACTGCAGGTTCTACATGGCTTGGCTGGTGGTAATGAGAAACCAATCCTGCACATAGCGTGTCACCAGGTGACATACTGTTCTGCGTAGTTATTGTTAGTATCCATTAACTTCTCGCTGGGGAATGTTCCATGTATTTAGCTATTCCTGTTTGTCAGAGCCCTTGTTAACAATTCAAGCAGTTATGGTTGTTCAATCCAACTGGCCAGTCACCAGTTATAACGATCCTTGTTTTTTGAAACCTAATTTGCTTTTAAGGAAGGAAGAAAAGAGGAAAAGAAAAGGATCTTACTGCTTCTGCAGTATGTCTAATTTCTAGCATTCCCCACAGGTAGGACTTTAAGTCCAAGTAAGTTAGCTTTGTCTTTCCTGCTGCACTCGTGCCTTCTGTTAGGTACAGTTACGTACACTTCTATCACAACGAGGAGTGGGAACAGCAGGCTCTGATTCTGTGCAGGGTGCTGGTGTGGGATGCACAGAGAGCTAATACAGCTCAGTGAGGACTTCAGAAAAAAACTGAAAAGCAAGCAGAGAAAATATTCTCATTTAGAGAGAGAATACGGACTATGTGCAAACCATCACAACTTTAAGAGTTCCTCCTCTTTGCATGAGGCTGAGGAAAACAAGTTATTTCAATATGTTTTGACCCACTTTGGTCTCACCTCCCTGTCAGCACATGGCTGTTATTTAACCCCTTGGGGAAGCCAGCAGAGAGTCAGTGCATTGCTACCATGTTCTTCACAGCTGCTGCAGAATCTTCACATGAACTCTTGAGCAGAGATCTTCCACCTGGGTGCCAGTGGGGACATTTCCCATACAGGGCATTTCACCCTCCATATTATGGGCTTCTTTTTGGACCCAAAGCTCCACAGTACTGACCCCAAGAGGGTGCAAGCGGTATATTAATGATTAAATCTGTTGGCTTCAGCAAAGTTATTCGAATGACAGAGGGGACTAAGAGGGATAGTAGCAGTGAGTCAATCAGTCAGTGGTAGTAAAGCTGCTGCTAAAGTGACTTTGTGACTGTTGGGTACAGGAGGCTACTCATCATACAACTGCCTATCGCTTATCTTAACGGTATCAGCCCAACCCCATACAGGCTTTTGATATTTACAGCAAGACAGACACAAGAACTTCAGAGAGGACTGAAAAAGACAAGTGGAGACCAAGAGCCAAGATCCTGTTCTCACTGCACCCCAAAGCTTCCCTCTCAAACCATAAAAGCTTCCTGCTATAAGAACAGTGTCTGATTGAGTTTATACTATAGTTTGTGATTAATAAGAGCACTCAGAGCAGGCTGGAGTAATTTCTCCATTTGAAAAAACTTTTTGAACTTCTCACATAAGTTGAAAAACAAACAATTGTGTCCAAAGCAGAGTAGTGGAATAGGCAGGTTGGGACAGCACTGTGCCTAATGCTCTTGGGTACCTCAGACATACACCCTCTCCTTCACCCCTTACCAGCCCAGCCAGAGCTGGGAACAAGCTTGAGCTGAAGGGCAAGAAACAACTTTCCTTTAAATCATATTCTCTGCTGAGCAGCTGATGATGCTGAAGCTTCAGAAGATGGACAAATGCCAAAGCCAACTCTTCCATAACATAACCGGTCCTCCGGTGATTTGACTCCTTGCAGGATGGGTCTAGAGGAGGATACTGTGTTTTATACTGATGGTTACAAAGAAAACCGAAGTTCAGTGATCTAATTCAAGTATGGTGAAGTGTCTAACAATGCCTGAAGACCATTCTGGCATTTATATACACTTTAAAACTCTCTTGTGTATTTTTGGTGCCCGACTTCCTAGATTTTTTTTAAGTCTATGGGCTGTCAATAGTAGAAAAGAATAATACATGTTTCAGCTCATGTCAAGGAAGTACAATTGGCAGAGAATCAGATGCCAGGAATCCTGACTGAGCCCTCTCTTCACTGCCAGACTGGGTTGCTGAGGAAGCCACAGATTCACAGAATTTTAAGGGTTGGAAGGGAGATCCAGAGATCATCAAGTCCACCCCCCCTGCCAAAGCAGGGTCCCTAGGGCAGGTCGCACAGGTCGGCGTCCAGACAGGTCTTGCGTATCTCCAGAGAAGGAGACTCCACACCCCCCTGGGCAGCCTGTCCCAGGGCTCCGAGAAGTCCTGAGGGATTCATACAAGGAGAGTGCTGGTTGGAAAAATTACCACAAGCAACCCACGCTGAAGTGTAATGCAATCAAATCCGAACTGGAATACGTGGGGGGTTTTTTGCACATACTTCATTAGAATTCTCAGCAAGCTGCTCTCCTGTAAGACTCTAGTTCTTAAATACAGGTGCTGCACTTCTTACAGGCCCAGGCAAAGGCAAGGGCCTCAGAGAGACTAGATGGATACATGCCATAGAGAGGGAAAAGAGGTTGTGGTTTTTTTCTCTGCACTTTCAGAAAAGCTCCCACAGTGCATATAGCTTCTATGAGACATACAGCTTCTTCCAAGAGGTATCGCCAAAGCACTGTTTGCGAATGTATTGATCCGTGGACATTTGCAATGTTGTCAGTCCCAGATAAGATGACCTAAGATCAATTATTATATTGGTACTGCTTACAAATGTCAGAGGCCTTACTCAGGAAATTGATCTTGACTTTATGCAATTTAAAGATCAATAGAAACGAGCAAACAATTAGCAGGCCATTAGTAAGGGTGCACTGATTCTCTCATTAACAGTTCCCTTGGAAGTTATGCACTCACAGATACACACACCATGCTTGCACACCTATCATCTACGGGCTACCTGTACCATCAACAGATGCCCAAAGCTTGCACCGACTTGTACAGCTGCCCCAGAGCCTCACCCCTTTTGTGATTTGGGCTCACGATTACTATTATCCTGCTTTTTGTTAACAAATTTGTTCTTGCAATATGAGCTAGGGAGCTGCTTTGGCAGGGGGGTTGGACCCGATGATCTCTCGAGGTCCCTTCCAACCCCTATGATTCTGTGATTCTGTGATTATCTCAGTACCATCATAAGCTGGTACATGTTCTCCTGGGATTACACAGGGATGCACCAGCAGCAGCCTTTCTGAACAAGTTTTTCAGGAGCTAATTTATGATGAAAATTGGTGAAGTCAATCACTAGGGGACAAAAGAAAAGGAGAATTCTGATTGCAGTTTTTCCAAAACACAAAATTATATAAAAAAATGCCTGTGCTAGTGCCCTGAACCAATTCCTAAGAAACGCAGGAAAGCACAGCATTGCTCATTCAATTGTGTTTGTGTCTTCAGAACTGACCTTAGCAATCACCCCTACCACCACCCACACAAAAGGAATTAATTTTTGGTTTTTTGGTCACACAACTCACAACTTACAGGTGTCATTTTAAACCACTGCTGCCTCCCTGGCAGGAGGAAGGTTTGAGTAAGCACAAAGCTGTCCGTGTGATTACCTGCATTTTCTTCCAATCTGGCTACTTACTCCATTGTAACTGCCTTCCTATTTCTAAACTGCCACTACGTTGAAAACCTTGCATTTCATCAGGGTCTTACTATAAGAATAGACTCCTCAAAAGAATTTAAGAATGTAGAAAATGTAGCTTGATTTCCTTTTCTTCTCTTTAAAAAGAGAGACTCATTAGCTAGCTTAGCCCTCAGTGTTTTGAAAGCAGATAATGACCGTCCAGTTGCAGGTGAACAGAAACGTGATGTGCAAACCTCCCTAAACTATGTTTAGAACTCCTTGCTTCCATGTTCCTTGTTAAAACTCTGCAAGTCTCAAGAGTGAGAAAAAAGATGAAAGGCATCCTAGGATTACTGATAGTTGTGGAAGTCACACCTCCTCGGCCACCTCATTCCCTCCCCATCTTCTTCCATGCCAGCACTTCAGTTTAGTCCCAATAGCCTGGAGGAGGTTTGCAGACTAGTGAACGCCCATGGATACTGAAGATCCTCAGAAATTCCGCCTGGGGTTTAATTGCAAGTGCTCTAAATTGCTAGCTTGAAAGAGGCTTGAAGTGTCAGAGATAAGAAGGGATTTAGAAAATCTTCTTTGTTGCCTTTCAGATCCAAAGCAGACAAGAAACTCCTCCATTAGGCATACTCTCACTTTCAACGTGATGCTATAGAGGTATCAAAGAGAAGAAACAGAAATGCAGGTGAGAAGCTCTACTTGGAGTCAAAAGAGACTAAGGGGAGGATCGGGGTGCTATTTTGGACAGAGTCTTTGAAAAGCAAATGTCAAATCAAACGACTGAAGCAAAAATACCACTGTTGCCTTACAGGCTGTAGAGTCTTCCCATTTTCTTGCTGATTTGTCAGAAAAGCATTAATATTGAAGGACAGAAGATGATACATGACCCAAATACACAAAGTCATTTTTGGTGGTCTTCAGATGGGGGAAAACACCATACTTCTTGAGGTAGAATGGAACGCTGATGGTTCAAAACTCAACAAGGACTTTGACTTTCTCACTTCCAACTTATTTTTGCAAAGCTACAGCCACTTATTCTCTTTCCTTGTCACTGACATTGCAACTGTCAAATGAATAAATAGCGATGTTTCAAAAGAACATCACACATTGGGAAGAGGGCATCAAGGAAATTAGAAAGCTGAGCAGGAGCCCAACTGTCACAGGAGGCATGTCAAGAAATGACTTTGTAACTCTGCCTGCGAATGCAGCTGTGCGGTCAGTAAATACTGGCACAGACTTTTTATTTTATTCCTCCTGGCACAGCTGCCAAAGGAAGAGCTGTTAATTTAACAGATTCCTGCCAAGTACAGTTAAGGGGAATAGCCCCATTTGTGGTGCCTAAGGATTTCGTTAGATGGCATCATGTTTTAAAACCCCCAAAGATCTGTCTAATAATGAAGCCTACACGCTCAGATGTCGGTATTGCCAAGTTCTTTGATTTAAGTGCACTTGCCCCTTTGTTGAGCTACAGTAAACAAGCTGTGCTTTTGCATTTTTGATGTGTGTGTAAAAGCAACGTGATATGACATCAAAGCAGCTCCCACAGCATTGCCCACAATCTCTCTTGCAAAAGGAGCAGAAGGCATTATCAGCACCTGGGAATAAATAAGAAAGAATCCTGCTGATGTGATCTACCCTGTGCCGAAAAAGTTAACTTTCCTAGAGATTAAGCACTCAATGATGTGACTCAGTGATTACATTTCAGCAAGTTGTGTGCAATTTCTTTGTATGCCAAATGTGGACTGGCTGACTGCAGCAAATTTAACTAAACTTCTTGGCAGCATCCAGTGCTGAACAACACTTCTCCTTGCTCTATGCCTGCGCAAAGGCACAGTCCAGCTCCCATGGTATCTGATAGGAAGTCACAGTCAATGCTATTTTATCTACTTAGCCAAATCCTCAATTTGCCATCTTTGGTCACAATTCTGTGACAATTTCCTTAATTACGTAGCTAGTTCTGCTACAGTCACCGCGTCTTGAGATGCTGGGTCTTGCCACCAGCTGAGATGCAGGGAGAACCCCTGGGAGAGGGCTTAGAGGAAGGATTGAGGTACCAGTACATTTGGTTTGTCAATAAGAGGATTGAGAAATGCCAGCATTAGAGTGTACAAGGACTTCACTGGGAAGAATTGCATGAGCATGGAAGATTTCTTAGTACAGCAGTAATGAAGTGGGAAGCCAGGAAAGTTTTAATTGCAAATAAAACACCGATTTGAAACAGTGAGTCCACACAGCAGCTAGAAGAGGTGATGCTGGGCAACAGTGAATTCTCCAGTTCTCAATACCCCAAGGTCAAGGCAAGCTATCTTCCCAAACTATACAATTTTTTAAAATACACCAGGCTGGGATCAACACAGGGGGTGACTGACAATTTAATTGCCCATAACGCACATGAAATGAAATCAGGTGAACTAATGATTCTGCCTCTTGAAGCTCTGTTATGGACTAATGTTGATGGGATTGAGTAAAAAATACCCAAATAAATGAGAATTTGCATGACTGGGTCAATTTCTAATGAAAATTGCTCCCAACAGATATCTATCTCTGTGATATACTCTGCCTCAACGATCCAAGATGGCCTACATCCTAAATTAGAGGGAAACAGTAAAACCCAGGGGACCTATAAAGACTTTTAGCAAAAATGTTTGTGGGTTCCCCCCACAATAATTTCTTAGTTGCTCAAGGTTTTTTTTTTGTTTTCCAAAGCTGTGAATACTGAAGTGCTGTTATCCAAACCTAATCTCAGTTCATTTTTCATCTTTAGAATTTCACAAATCTAATGAAATTTTCTCAAGACTCTGCACACACTGTTTAATATTTTTGCCCTGTTTTACAGATAGGAAGAAGCCCTATCACCCCTTAAGTGTAGAGGTCACTAATAAGATTGAGGGAAAGGTCATTTTAGCAATTTATCTGCAGAAGCAAAGCTATTCAAAATACAAAACATAGAATTCCTTAAATGAGTTTTAGCTTAAGAAGAGAAGCAAATACAAAAGCAGACCCCAGGCATGAATGAAAATCTGCTTATCTGTAAATTGGCCCTTTTTCAGAGTTCTCTTGGCAGCTTTGGCCTGAGGGAAGGTCTGGAATGATACGGCTGCTTTCTCAGTAGAGCAATAACTTTAATGGGACATACCCTCATTCGCAGCACACAAACAGTGCTCTGGGACTCACACCGTCCGAGGGTCTCACCCGACAGAATTTCATAAATCTGGATTTCACATAGATGAACCAGTCCTTAAAGGGAAGGGTTACATTTTAAAAGGCTGTGCAAACATTAAAGCATCATTTTGGTTGGTAATGCTAAAAATGGACATCTCCCCATCCTCCAAGCAGCAGAAGGTAGTGGACATTTTATGACTCATTTCTAAATCTGCAGTTCATCTGAGTCTCCTGCACTGTTCTGAGACTGTCAGCCCAACTTACACTGGCAATTATTCTGAGCCAAGAGGACATCTTTAACGAGCCAAGACTCTATTGCTGACCTGTTTCCAACTCATTAATGCTTTTAAAGTCTCTGCCATCTTTCACTTCCACATAACTTCTTCCCAGATGCACTTACTAGTACACATGGTGCTTTGCTAACAAATGATGGGGCGCACAGCTCTCAGCCTGGAGAGATCTTACTCCAGAATTAAAGCCTCACTTTAGAAGTGCTTTTGGAGAGACAGTGAACTCCATCAGAGCTTGACTGCTTATTAAATGAGCAGCACCTCAGACAAAACCCGTGCAGTTGTCCAAGCCTATTACCATTTTTCACTGATGCCATACTATTCTATTGCTCTTGAATAATTAACAATATCCTCACAACATAAAACCAGCCATACTGGAACAGGCCAGAAGTTCATCTATCCTCCTATCTTTTCTCTGACAGTGACTGGGATGAATGCCAAAGGAAAACAATGATCCTTTCAGCAATCAGCGTTATAAGGACTTCCCCAGCTACAGGTCGCACTGCATTTCACAGCTCTGAGGGTCAAACCCTCCCAGGCTCCATCCCAACCCGTTCTGACATGCTGAGCCTCTGCATAACAGCGCCTAGGAGCAGAATAATTTTATCATCTGAGATTGTGACCAATCAATTGCACCTAAATGCCAATAACAGCAGAAATTATACACAACTGCAACTAGATTTGACAACGATCATTCTCCCTGCTTATATAATAGATGTATAAGAATTACCAAAATGCTTCTGGTCTTGTCACACACACAAAAGTCAGCTTGTGACAAGACAGAAATAAACTTTTCCTGGTGGTTTAAAATTTATTTACATACTAATCTTCCTTGTTATCATCTATTTAATAGTGCTAAAGTTTAATAGCCTGCAGTTATTTGGGCAGAGTCATGCTTTCTCCAGAGCTTAAATCCAGGTATTTTTGATATGTGTTCTGCTGCCTGAAAGAATACTAAGGTTTGTTTCATATTTCTCCAGTATTTTGCAAAGTGGATATCTTAAACCTTCTGCTGGACAGACAGTTCTGGAGTTGTGGGCTATTACACAGCTAATCACTCCTGGACTAAATGGCGATATACCAGTGGCACTGTTACAGTGATGGGGCTGCTGAATTCCTGCAGCACTGAACTGCAGCTGCCTGAGCTCTGGCTCAGTGTGAACCCAGGAGTTTCGGTCCCATCCTCTGTAAAAGTAGCTTTAAAGCTAAGGGTTGTGTCCTGCCTGAACAGACAGCAGTGCTCTAGAAAAACACAGCTCGAGGAATACTTCGGATGGGCACAATGTGCCTTGCTGGGAGCTCTGCCACTCAAAGTACCTCCTCAGAGACTGACCTTGCACTGGGGAACTATGGAGCATCGCAGGCAGCCTCAAAAGGGAAGGAGATGGTTGAGGGCAAAACCCTCAGATGAAGTGGGGCTAGGTTATGTGTGGGTCCTGTGGTTCCTCTAAGTCACGTCATGAATCTAGGACGCCTTCCCTAGTAAGCCAAGGACAAGGAATGACTGCCACTTCCCCTTGCCTCCCCTCCTGCTCCCTCCATGCCTGCTCAGAGGAGCGTGTGAGACAAGAGGCACATGTGTAAGTGATGAGGGAATGAGAAGCAGTTTTTTCCCTCCAGCCTGAACAGATGACACGTAATCAGGGTGCTAAAGCTGTCACAAAGCAAATGTGATGCACTGGTTAAGATGTAAATTGTCTGTGGAGAGTTACTTACAAATACAATAACAATAACTCACCAAGTAGGCGGGTGCCATTATGGTGCAAACCATGCCAGCACCAAAGCTTACCTGGCACTTGGAGGTTTTACTGCCTGGATTTTGATGGTATTCCTGCGCTGACATGACTGGTCCTCTACAACAGACATCTGCTTTGTGAGAAGATTAATGGCACATTTATCCAAGAAGTGTCCTAGTAGCAGTCAGTGGCAAGTCTCTCATTCATCACACTGTCCCCTGTACTAAGGTGAAGTTCATCTGTCCCACAATATATTCTGATAACCTAGTAGTACTTTAGGTGGCCACTCTACCTACTGGAAATCATCTGCAAAAGACAGGTCTGTTGCCTCTTACCTTCATCAGCAGAGAGCTGCCATCACTTGCATTCAAGTTAATCTGCATGTCATTTGCAATACTCGAGCCTAAGCGATGGAGGACAGAGCGGTTCCCGCAGAGAAACACGCTCCCGCTGCTCTCTCTGCAGGCTGACAGCTGCTATGTGTTTAGCTCTGCGGTCTTGACACAGGACGCACCGCTGTGCTAAAGTAGCATCTGTGGAGAGCCCATACAGCCCCAGGTGCTGTTCCTCATTTTCTTCCTTGAAACGCAAGCAATTTATTATGTCTACACCAAGACCTAAAATTCTTAATGGATATACTGCCCCCAAACGAAGCCTTCCCACTGTCAGATAGCAGCACAGCACCCCGTTTGCACCAGGTCAGAGTGGTATTGAATCTAAAAGCCCAAACACTCTGCTGAAGACATTCTCAGGGCCTAAAACAATCAAAGCCTAGAAATGCCTTGAAAGTTGTAAATGCTTTTGCTGATACCTTCTGTTCAGGCTCTCACCCGATTTCTATTCCATGCAAGAACAGCTTTCTCTGAAGTCCCTGATCACCAGAGTGCTTAAAGTATGTAGATTTAAGTGCCAACATCAGTGGAGCACTTGCATGCCTAAACGTCCTGCTAAACAGAGGCCTTGGGCTGCAAAAACAGGTCGGTCCCTACCTCAAGAGACACTCCTGTAGTTGTGTAATGTAAATGCTGCTGGTGGCCTGGTACAGGAGCTCTCACGCTACTGCAGTGAACTGAGCTCACCTGGTTTCTGGACAAGAGCTACACCACAGCTAGCTGGACTGAGGTAGAGCATCAACTCTGGTGGGATTCTGTGTGGACACTACTGCAGCAGGACAGTTCTCAGTTGCAGCAGGGTTCCTGAGTATCACTATTTCTTTTTGTGGTGAGAACATCCCTCACCAGTGAAAGCCGGCTGAGTAGCTAAAACCCTCTGTCACTGGTTTAACAAGGAAAGGAATGTACCACAGCCAAGAGTCTGGCTAAAAGTTTCTCCTCCAGAAATAAAAAAAAATAAGAAATTACATCAGTAGGAGTAGGGAATTTTACCAGTAGGAGTAGGGAATTTTACAGATCTCCTCTGTATCACAATAGGATAACAGACAGGTATAAAGCAAAAGAGCAGTAAGAGAAAAACAGGGTTAGAAAGATGGGCTCACCTTCCATTGGAATGTAAATCTACCCTTAAACTGCAGGTAGAGCCAAATCATTTTTCCCCAAGGGAAAATTAAACTTGAAACTATTAATGAAATTCATCTAAATTTACTAGTTAATCAGAATTTTAAATAAAACAAACTTTATTTTCATTGGAATTCTGTAGGAGAACAGAGAGTCTTTTTACCAAGAGCAAGGAGTGCACGTGGGGAGGAAGCACACCCTTCACCCTGCAGAGCAGTACAGGAGAGCACCGTGGATGCTCACAGAAGTTTCTGGTGCTGTTTCTGGCCACACAGCCCTGAAGCAGCATCCACCACCCTGGCTGCTTCACTGTGAGGCCACAGTGTGCACCCACATCCTCCTCACTTCTATGATAGTCTTGTCTACTTGTGCCTCTTCCTCCTCTGTATACAAACATCGTAGTGTCCAAACTGAGATCTGTCATTTAGGCTTTAATGGAGCTGCCTACAAAAAAATCTTTCCAAGGGTTTCCTTTTCCTTCCTTCATTAATTTAAAAACCCACAGTCACTGAATTTGAGCTAGAAAGAATTCCTTTCACCTTTTGCTTTGACTACTAACGTTAAAAAAAGATCAAAATTATTTGGTCAGTTCTCTATGGTAGACAACATCTTCTCATGTATTTGGATGATACCTTTTGCAATTGGGTCATGATTCATTATAGGAGAGTCTCCCATGATGTGCACTAAATGCAGTCACAGTAAACATCACCAATAAACAAAGGGTGCAAAGTCAAATGCTTGAAAACTAAGAATTATCACCAATCTTTATCCAGCCTCCCCATGCAAGTGCAGCACCAGCCAGCCCAACGACACGTACACATCATAGTTTTTCCACAGAGCCACTGCCTCATGCACTGCACCGGACGGATGCTGTCCACACAAAGAGCAGCTATTCAATATGCTGTTTTCTCCCCTTTGCTCACCATGTGGCCCCAGGCTTTATTTACTTCACATCATTCCAATGCTACTCTGAAGACAGAATTATTAATTTCCTCCTCATCTTTCTAGGCTAATTTTCACAGCACCTATGAGAAGCAGGGTGTGAGTGCACTGAATTTGGTCCACATAGAAACACCACATGCTGTGCAGAAGATCACTGCGTATTGGCTGGAAAGTTGCCCTGGGCAGTGACTTCTCCTTTTTGTGGTAAAGTTCCATGTGTAAATCCAAACAGAGCAGCTGTAACATTACAAAATGTCTTTGTTTTTCTGAACATCATGCCACAAAATCCCACTCTAATGCCATTTAAAAGATACTTCCTAGAAACGATTTCCCATTACTCACATGGGTACACACAAGTCGGAGGAGATGGGCTGGGCAGCAATGCGCCGCCAAGACGGGCTGGGCCAGATCCAAACCTCACTGAAGTGCAAGGAATACCTACTCTGCAGAGCACCTATCAGGCCCTAAAAGCTAACTGCAGTTTTTGCTGAAAACAGGCAAACCCCCTTTTCAAAGGTGTGCTTTCTGCTGGCAGAGAGGTCTCAAGACTTCTTTATGCAGGGTGTCCTGGTGTTTTCCATTTGAAAATCTTTTTTGCAAGGCAAATAGAAATGATGCTACAGATCACAGAATCACTAGGTTGGAAAAGACCTGTAAGATCATCAAGTCCAACCGTTCCAATCTTATGCTAAATCATATCCCTACGTACCTCATCTATCCTTTTTTTAACACATGCAGGGATGGTGACTCAACCCCCTCCCTGGGCAGCCTGTTCCAGGCCTTGACAACTCTTTCAGTGAAAATTTTTTTCCTAACATCTAAAATTGCCAGAGATTGATAACTATCTGTGGTCTTTGCACAGTTTTAATCACAGGATAAATGTTGTGCAAAATAGAATTTTTAGGTAGCCTCTATTCTGGATAGATTTAACAGACAAGCTTCTCAGCTGGGTGATTCTGTAGCCTCTTTGCAGAAACCATTTGCAGGATTTGATATATTTATATATGGTACCTCAGAGATCATTTTTTAGTGTCAGAGGAGAAAATCTTTTGCAGAGGGCTTGAGATACTGGTCAAACCTTGTTAATTAGTCAGGCTGTCAGCTTGTCAGGTGAATTATATGGATTTGCAGGTAATAGCTCATTAACAAGAAATAGCTACTGCTAATTATAACAAGGTCATGAAAGCAATATCATTCCAAATTTATCAAGGAATGAAAAATAATAAGGCAAGTGTCTTTTTTTCTGATTAAATGAGTAGCAAATGTCTTTTCTCAGTATAAAGCAGTTGGTTCTGGTAGTTGAAGTTATAGCTAGGTATCTATTCCTGGAAGATGAGATTACATTAGAGAGGCCCTGCTAATTTAGCTTCACCCATTATTTAACCATGCATATTGATCCACAAGTACTACTCAGCCCTTACTAGTTATCCTCTTAACATTATTTTCTATGCCAAGACCTTTGTAAACAACCTTGTGTGCAATTACAGACTTTTGCTTTCCAGATTAGCTGGTAAATGGGTTTAACTGCCACAAAATACCATGTTTGTAATAAATTACTCTGCAATTTGGTTTAGCCTAAGGTAATGACAAATGTAACTTCTTTTGAACAAACAGTTTACAAATTGCATATAGGCAAATGTTTGTATATTTAAATGCTCCTGGAAGTTTCTGTTTGACATTCTGAAACTAGCAATATTGACTTAGCACATAAAGGATGAAGCACTAGTATGGGTACACTCTGCTGCTTGGGGGATGGAAACAAAAGTCATTCCAGTTCCCTTTTCCTCCTGTGTGACATACTGCTTTTGAATATTGTTCCAGTCCACTCCCTAACCATTGCTCTCTATTACAGGATACAATTCTAGGTCACGTTAAGTCCCATAGGAATTTTGCTGTTGATTTCAGGAGGGCACAAAATTATGATGGCATGAGCACATCTTGCTGTGCCCAGAGTCATAGATACCCTTCTAAAACCCACAACTCTTGGGCAGTTTAAGAGGTTACAGTCCCTGACGTTTGCCTGCCCAACAGGCAGGTACCAGAGATGACAGAATAGGCAGCATGTCAGTAATTCTCTCTCACATTTTACATCCTGTCACGTAACTTCACCTGCCACCAGCTTCCCTTTAATAATACAGGCTGTGAATTGCACAGGCGGTTCTGTCCTCTCCTGCTGCAGGCTCTGTCTCCAGCACTGGACAGCCTTGATGGCCAGCATCAACAGCCAACCCTCCCCACCTGACAGACAGAGCTCTAATTCTCACTCATGAATGAAGAAGCAAGCCATGCCTGATGGCCAAAGAGAAGTAGGGCACTGAATTAAGATGACTAACAGACAGCATAGAAGATTCTAGTACCCAAAAGAGTCACTGGGTTTGGGTTTTTTTCCCCGACCATCCCCAGCTGTGGAAAATGGTTTCTTCCTGGTGGCTAAAATGGGCAGAGAGGGAGTTGATAAAGCATCTTCAGGAGCAGTCTGTGATAATGTCTCTGACAAACTTCAGCAGCATCAGCACAACAAAAGGCAGCCCTTACATGTGTCTTCACTACCAAACTTAACACTATGTGAAGCAGCAAACTGGGACCTTCCTTTTGCCTCACAGTTAAGGAAATTTCACTGCAATTTCCTGTACCCCAGTCTCCCACTATATTGTCACAACCCAAAGACACCACGTTTCCTCTATGAAATGTAAACATAAAGCAGTTAAAAATCTGTCCTGAAGTTCCAATCTGTAATATTTTTAACTATCCCTACTGAACACAGAACGGTTTTTCCCTGCCAAGGAACTCTGCAGGGCAGCAACGCAAAGGAATAGCTTGTTTTGTATAAAAACAGTAACGGTTTCAGAATATGGAACCCTACTGGAGAGTTTTCCACGAGGATTAAAATGTCTGTTTGGAACATATAAGCCTGTAAAATGTTTCTCACAGTAGTTGAGATAATTGTTCATTTCTGCTGCTTTGGTGGGAAATATTCCCATTGAATTGAGTCTTAAATGCTAAAACAAAGCAAGCTCATAAGCACAATGGAAAAGCAATGCGTGGATGTCAAAAACAAACCCAAACCTCACTTTACCTCTTAGGAAAAGCTTTGTAAAAATGTGCTTAGTACAAGTTGCAAAAAATTACAACTCTGCCCGCATCAGCAGCCAAGAAAGCCTCATTACTTTTAAAGATGAAAAGGCAGAGCCAATTTCAAATTACACTTGTTGCAGTATAACAAATATGAGCAAATAAAGGAAAATCAGGGGATTGAATTCCTCCCTGGACACCCCACCCAGCACACATTTCCAAAGCGCTTTTGTGTGCACAACAAAACACTCTCCTTTTATCCAGTTGCATTTCCATTGCTTGAAAGGCTACCTGGTTTTACAAATTACTAAAATAGACAATAAGCACTGATGTTCCCAGCCACTGATGATGATCACCAGTGCAACCGAGCTCCTGAATCAAATTCAGAAATTATTGCTCCTTCTGGTTATGCATCACACTTCTCAAAGAAATTCAGTGCTTTACTTTCAAAGCTTTCTGTTACGTTTGAAGAGCTGTTCTCTGGGTAACTTTTCCCATCACTGCCTACCAGAAGAAGTGATGTAACCTGAAGCAATACCAGTACATTGAACATTCGTGCTTTCCCTCGGCACTGCAGACCTACCATGGGACCTATCTTGTCGAAGGTGCACAAACTCCACAAAGCATTATCACTTAGATTCTGCTTATGGATCTGCATCATGATTGACAGACCACCACCGCTGAGGTCTAAATGTTCCCCAGGGAGAAACTGTCTTTTCTGTAACTATCTCAAAGTTGAGGAGCTCAGCTTAGAGGAACCAACTGTCTGGATTTCACCCCAAACTGCCAAGTGCTGGAATCCCAAAAGGTAAAAAGAAATAGGGAACAATTTCCATATAAATATTTGAGGGTTTTCCATTTCCCGGAGTACCAGCACCTTGAGAGCATACTGCTGCTGGCCAAGAGTTCACAGTGCCCTCCAGCATCCTGCAGGGTTCTCCCCCTGCTTCCGCAGGATCTTGTGATTTGCCTATAAAAGATCTCTGCTCCCAGCCAGAATCCCCCAAAAAGAGGCTTAAAGGAGAGAGGCTTTCTAGATTGGATGTCAGATTAGGAAAATGCTCTTGGGTTTTTATCTAGTCAGTTCTACACTATAAATAGTAACATATTTATCACTGCTTTTATCACAATCTGTCAAACTACGCCGTACCTACTAAAAACTGCTGCAGCACTATGAAGTGGAATGAGTAGAAATAATTCTAGGTTTATTACTGAAGTGAGGGGTTTGTTTATACTTAAAGGCTCAGTCTCAATTTTGTAACAGTCAGAGGCCCGAGGCCATCAGACACATGGCAATTAAACATTTTTGGGAAAGAAAGCAAATGTAAATCAGAGATTGAAGGAGATGTTTGTAAGAAACTGGTCAGTTCTAAGGATTTCTATTTGCCCAGGAATTTTTAATCTCAGTAGGGCTATAAGCACCAAAAGTTTTAATGAACATTAACAAACTATAATTCACGTCTCTATTTCATCTGCACAGCCCAACTTCACATGAGATTTGGCAACTGAGTCCCAGTCTTGGCACCAATCTATTGCGTGCTCTCTGCTCCATACGCTGCTCACCATCTGTCCAAGCAACAGCCGGAAAAGCTCCCCTGTCACAGGCCTATAGCTCTGAATTATACATGCTGCTTGCAGCTGCCCTGGACACACTGGGATGAGGCGAGCACAGGCCAGCACTGACCTGAACCAAACAGTTGGCTGATCCATCTTGCATGTTTCCTACAAGAGTGTGGCTGGACCAAATGACTGCTGCATTATTTCTGGGAAGCCATGACATTTTATTTAATGGCTGATTACTTAAAACATTATGCATGATGAAAGGAGGACCTGTATACCCCAAAAGAGAAGCTGGACATATGACTTTCAATGAAGTTATAACGAATATTCCCAGAACCATCTTGCCAATTTTAAGAAATCCCTCGTTAAGCATTTTATTTCACAGCATTTTTTTCCCCTTGAAAATACAACTCTAATAAAGATTTAACATTTCCTTTAATTTATATCTTTATTTTGTACAGATCCTACAGTGTGCTGGTATACCTGCATAAATAGATGTACAATAGATTGTGTGGGTATACACTGATGCTCCAGAGGCGGGGGGAAGGAAGGGAAACTCAATCATGAGAGTTATAACCAATTGCCAAAAGGACCACCAATGTATAAATGTAGACTAAATTAGTGGTAAAGATTTATCTGAAATGGCTCTGCCTGTGACAGGTACTGATAAATAACACAAACACCTAAATATCTCTCTGTGTGTGTATGTTTTATCTGGGAAATTCACAATCCACTAACATTGGCAATTATTTTTCCCACCTAAGAAATGACACAAGCAAAGCACAGAAGGGTGATCAATGTATCTCATGGCCTAAGGGATAAAGCAAGACAGAACAATGGAAATAGTTTACTCCTAACTTTGCCACCAGCCTGCTGCATGTCTTTGGACAGGTCTGTGGGTGCCAGTTTCCTCATCTGTAGAGCACTGGGCTCCTTCTTTCCAAGCTTTGAGCTAGAGACACAGGAGCAGATTTGCCCTGAGCCAACCTACCTCTAGCACAGCTGCTGCTGAGCAGGGACTATGATATCCAGCAGGATTTTTTGTGCCCTTGCAGAATTGTCTAAGTATCCCTGCACCCCGTTCTGCAAGGCTCCCAGCCAAAGGCACAGTTCTTTGTGGGCTGAGCACTATAGAAATGCAGGACCAGCTTGAAACTGGTGCTGTTCCCAAGCCAGCAAGCTCTTCTGAAGCCTGAACAGTTTACATCCAGACGGGCTTATTAGCTCTAACTCTGTATGGCCCATCCCAAAATCTGCACTGCTCCCAGCAGAAGCATTCAGTGTATTGACCCTAGACTTCCCCAGGCTGTTCAATGAGGGACCACAGGGCAAAAAAACTGGCTAACTACATGCCTCAGCTCTGCACAAAAAATGTGAGATGGGATCCTGTCCAGGGAAACCAGAGACCCAGCTCCATCTCTCTGCCTCCCTGCCACACAGACAAATGGCAAGGAACATTTTATTATTTACCTCCTCCTGCTGAGCCCTACAAATGCCATCAGAGAGAAGATGCACAGGCTTGAATTATTATACTGGAGGAAGGAATCTCTTTTCAGTGTCTCAGAACCCATGTATCGTACACCTCATACAATTGTACTCCATCAATGCCTTCTTACTTATTCATACCGGCGGTCCCATTGAAATCAATAAGGCAGACCAGGTTTGGCCTGCTCTTACTAAGCTAGAAGCAAAGAGAATGTCATTTTCAAGGACTATATTCACTGACTAAAAAAATTAGTCTTCAGTGAACCTGTGTGCATTTGGGTATTTTGTTTTATTGATGGCTTTAGAAGTTATTAAACACCTGGCTCTTGCTACCTAAAAAGATCTAACCCAGAATATTTATGGAGAAAAATAAACGATCATATGCAATAGTGGGGCCTTTGTGGGTCTACTAAGTTGAAGTCTGAGCACTTACAGAATGTAGCTGCAAACCTCCTGCTAACTTCAGGGCTCAAATCTGCAGGGATATAGCACAAGAACTCAGCATGGCCTTACCAACCAAGCTTTTAATCTTTTAATTTCTTCTTCTTGCCTGCATAGTTCCCTTGACCAAATTTTGAACTTATACTTTGTATGTGGAGTTCCCACTCTGCTTCAATCCTTAATGAATATCACTAACAAAAAGAATTACTTTATCGATAAAAATGGAGATTTTAAAGAAAATCATAATATTTTCTCATTAATCAATTGATTTCTAAATGATTTTTATTGGCTTATATTTAGGTGGACTCTTAAAAGACATGAAGGGTAACCAACCCTTCCTTAAAGATGACCATGATTTAGCATCACATCTCTGAGCAGCTTTGAAAGTCACACATTTCTTCATTTTAAATATTCAATAGTATGTATCTAGGAACATTTTTCACTCAGTTATATTAACATGCTCTGACAAGTGAATGCAATAATGAGATTAACAGTCCACCTGTAACAAAACTTAAATTCTGTAATTTCTGTCAGATGAGCAGTGATGTTTTAGCAGGTTTGGGGAACTTGTCCATTATCGACTCATTCTCCTGCAACAGGAATATGATGACCCTTCAAAAACCATGAGAAGTGTCTGTCTATTCATGTCACTGTGAAGAGCCTGTGCCCCAGACTCACAACCCCAAAGTTCTGGACCCCAAAGTTCTTTTCCCTCTTTCAGTAAACTGCATGCTAAGAGAAAAAGTTTGAATAGAAGAGAAAGCTCTTTACTGGTTAAAAACAAGTAAACAGACCTGTATAAATCATAGGGGATGTTAACTATAGGCATAAACGCTTTGTCAGCCTGGACTGAGCCTTAGGAGAAGCAGGAACTCCATAGGAGCAGTTGCAAAGAGTTGCTATACTCTGCTTTCATCAATGACCTGGAAGCAAACACAAGATCCCTTGCTGACATATTTGCTGGTGATAAACTGTGGCTCAGTGATACATCACGAGGAGGACAAGACAATGAAAATTATGTGGGTCACTGGCAAGCCATGCCCAGCCAAGTAATGTACATTTAATTTCATCAAATGCAAGACTTTTAGAAACAAGAAGTGCAAATCTACTTGCAGGAAGGGAGATGTTTCTGTGATTCCAGAAAGGATCGGCGCTACTGTGAAGAACTATACAGAGATCTACACATAACACACCAGCTCCCAGTATCATCTTAGCTTTATGAAAATGTTAATTTATTCCTTAAATTTGAATATTGAAGGGCAACAAGTAGAAGTAGGGAAGTGTGTACAGTGCTTGTGAGACCTTGTGTTAGCACACAGCGCGTTCACGTCTTGTCTTGGAAAAACAACTGGAGACAATGTAGAAAACAGCCTGAAAACTTGACTACTTGAGAGAAATCCATCTCGTGAGACTACAGAAATCTCAATACATTTAGTTTATAAAAAAAGAAGATTGACAAGTGACTAGTTTATACAGTGTAAGCACTTTCCCAGGGAGAAAACAAACACTGGGTACTTAGAGTCTCTCTTGTCTAGCAGGGAAATTACACAAGAAGAACTAATGGCTGGGAACTGAAGCTTGACAAATTCATTTGGGAAACAAGGCATTACTTCCGAATGCTGAGCCAGGCAGTATAGTGAGATCTCCGTTTCTTTGCTTTGCAGTTGGAGGGTGCCTGCAGAGAATAAGCATTTCACAGACACAAGTTCTTGCGCTCCATCTGAGAGCACCAGGGTAAGACCACATACAGGGGATCAAATATAATGAGCTTCCAGTTTTTTCTGGCCTTAAAGTTAATAAGTTTATCTGTCTACACAGATCTTTTGCAACTGTTAGAGACATGTAATAGTTTCCTTCAACCACCAAACACCGCAGTGCAGCAATGGGGACCCACTGGCCCAAGGGACAGATTTGCTACTACCAGCTAGTGACTCCATTCACAGTAACCAGACATGAAATCAGTCTGCCATCACTGCTGCTGAGGGCACAGGTTATAGTGTGCCTTAGTAAACCTTTAATACTATGCTGTGAAGGACAGCTCATTTAGTATTGTTAGTTCCTCCCTGCTGATATTTCCCACAATATCTCATCAGCAACTTCACACTCTTCTCTGAAGAGCCTCTTGGTTCACTTATAAGACACCCTCAGACTACTTAAGAGTGGCTCCATTGTCAATCAGCCACAGATATGATACTGCCAAGTGAGGTCAAAAATGACATATCCCACCACACAAAAGCAGGAAATTCTAAACTTGAGAATCTCAGTAAATTATATGGGAAAACCTGCTTCAGAATGTCAGGATATGTGGGCAGCCTGCCTGTGGCAAACGCTATAGCAGACAGTGGTGGGTTGACCCTGGCTGGACACCAGGTACCCACCAAAGCCATAAAGACAGACTTGTGACTGCATATGTATTAGATAGCACCTCACTGTGCAGGGCACTTTTAATATGTATGCATGGTGCTTTCGTAAATGGTTAGGGATGTCCCTAAATTACCTCTCTTGAACAATTTTAATTTCTCTGGTGAAACCCTTATGGACTTAAAGCTGGTTTTACATGAATAAAAAATCCAGGCAGATTTTGGAACAGATCTTGAAATACAGAACATCCACTTGGTTTTTAATGAGGTATTGCAGAAAGAGAAAAGAAATTAAACAAAACAGCATTGTCTCTGCAACATATATATGTCTGAATGCTCTAGCTCTGGTCATGTTGCCAAAGGGTTGTTAGCATATTTTGCTTGAATCACCTCCATTTGGCAGGCAAAAAAAAAAAGGGGGGTGGGGGGATTGAAAAAAAAGATTGTAACAATCTGGCACAAGAGTTCTGTAAAACAGAGTTTGCTTACTCATTTTTCCACACTGTCACATGTTAAACCCGAAGAGGGGAGCTGCTCAAAACATGCCTTTGACATTTCTGTCTACTACGTGTCTGCCCATATCGGCTGCTGGTAAGCAGCAGCACTGCGGGAACAGCACGGTGGCATCTTCCCCATCCCAGGATTACTGCAGCATGTGTTTGGCCGTGAAATTCCTGAGAAGCACTCACATTCCTCTGGGGTGAATCTTAACATGTCCCATGCCAACTCCCCAAACTGCATTTCAGGCATGCATGGGCTTGGCAGGTCAACAGAATGTGCCAGGCAGAAATCCCTCACCCCTTATGTGCACAGGAAGGGTGTCACTGAGGACACACCACTGGACCTGACAAGGTTTGCTCTCTCACAACACACATCATTGTAGCACCTGAGAGTGACACTGAAGAATTCCTCTGCTCCACACAGCTCCCAAATCATAAACTTGTGTGATCCTGGGTTCCTGTGTCTTCACTAACTACTGGGACATCTGAATCAGATGACAAGAACCAGAACGCTGGTGCTCTGTACTGATTTAACACTTCTTCCTCTCTCTCTCAAGCAGACCAGAATTATCCTTTTGTTACAGAAGCCAAAGCTACAATTTATTTAACTGAAGTAAGATGAAGAGCACTCAACAACAAACATGACCCAGCACTCTAGATGGAGAGGTACTCCTTCAGTACGAGGTACTACAGGTTCCTGCAGACTCTGTCAAAGAAAAACTTATCATAGGAGTTTTTATAAAGTAGGAGGATGTGTATTCAAAAACACAAGTTTCTACTCAAACTGTATTTAAAGAAAAGGCTGAGTTTATTTATTTTCATATAAATAAGTTTCCAACCAAGAGGTTAGTCTGCAGCTCATGAAATTAATTAAAGTGCTGAAGCCATCCATCCCTATCATCATTCAGTCTAGCCTTAGCGTAACATAATGGTAGGATTCAGAAACACAGAACAGGTAATCATTAGGGAAACTGGAAGAAGACAAGAGTTACTCCATCTTTTGGGGTCTAAATCACAAGAGTGGAAGCTCCTTTTGTATCAGGGGAATGTTTGCAGCCCTGAAAAAGCTGTGGGTTTCGTTGGCTGATTGTGTCAGAAAGAGCTTTTCTTGCCATGAAGTTCCCTTGAGATTGCAAGGCTGGGCTCTTCTGCACAAGTCCTTCCCTCGTGGGTGCTCATGTGTCTCACCTGGACCTCGATGATTACAGCACACTGAAGGAGCAGTTGCAGTCAGTGAAATCCTTATGGTGTCTCACAGCCCTGGCTGGAGATAACCTTGTTTTGTATTCAAGGCTTCAGATTAACTCTCCAGCTCTATTTGGAAAAGCACAAATGCTGAGGTAGCAACAGAAAGAAGCCCCGGATTTGATGCCTACCAGGGGATAGAAGCATCTGCTCAAGTATTTAGCAATGGACTCCAGCACAACCTTTGCTGAACTGAGCCCTACAATTTCAAGTTTTACCGACTCTGCCATTAGAGCAAAGAGCTAACAGATTGCCTAATGCATCACACACCCCACCAGCAGCCTGCTCTCAGTCCCTCCTCCTTAGCTCTATGTGCTTTACCCCAGTAAACCAGCACAACTATGTAATTTCCAGGTAACTGGAAAATATCAGTGCCCAGTACTTGGGAAGGGGGGTGGGAAAAAAAAGGAAAAAAAAGAAGGAAAAAAAGAAGATTAGTTTTGAAAATAGGTGATAATCAGAACTTGCATTCCAAGCTGGTTTTATGAGAACACAAGAGGATCTGACCTGAGCTGTCTCACTGGCACCAACTCCCAGACAGAGTACACAAAACAACAGATGTCCCTGTAGAGCTATGAAATGACCAGTGCTTCCAGTACCCCCAAGCACTGATGGAATGTTACTTTTCGTCTGGAGCAACTAGGGTGACAAACCAGCACCCTGATGGTTAAAAAGGAGTTGGACTAAAGAAAGCGAGTTTCAGAAATTCCTGGAGTAGGCAGATAAATTTAGCAGCTACAATTCAAACAGCCATCGATTTCAGCAGGATGAGAATTAAACTCCCTGATCACTGCCATCATATTTTCCACATGATTTTCACTACCCTTTACAAGCTGAATTTCGCAAGGTGTGCAACAGCCATGGCCACAGTGAAAAGGGGCTCAGTGCTGTGACCTCCGATGGTCTATTTTGGCAATGGCAGGAAGGTAGAGAGCTATTTCTCTGACTTTTTTTATTCAAACGTGTCCCTAAAGCAGTACAATTTCTTTGGCTTCAGAGGGAGCAAAGAAAAACTATTTATTAGATTGACTGCTGCTATTTCATCTATTTAATGTTGCTGGTATAAGGTCTCTACCCATTTTGTGACTTGAGTTCTTATTTATGCTTGTAAATCTGTGCTTAACATTTTACATTATTATAGAAATAAGCTTCTTTTAAATGTTCTGCTATTTTTTATTTATTAAAACATGCAAATCCTCACTGGCTTAGTTTCCAAGAGAACACATCAACTCCCAACCCCTTTTTGCTTCTGAATTAATGCTTTGATTGTCTGTGGCATTTTGCAAGTTGTTTTTTTCTTGCAGCCTGGTCTTTCTGGGTTACTTGCGATGTGCCACCTCAAACTGCCCTACTGGTCACTCAGGAAGATGAATTCAGCAATTACAGGATTTGTCATTTGTGGACTGACTTTTGAACCAACAGATGTCCCTGTAGTACATGTCAGAGTTACCCAGGGCTCTGCCCTCTGCAGATCACCACAAACAGCTCCTGAATCCTGTTCCAGGGGAGGTTCTAGAGATGCCCAGCCGCTGGCTTTACCTCACCAGCCCTGTTCACATAAGCACAGTACACACTTCTCTGACCCGCTCTGGTCTGGAGGACATACGAAGGCATCAGGAGAGCATAACCCAGCCCAACAGAATAATTGGTTTAAATTGGATTTGAGTTCCCCTCTAGCAGAGGGAAGCAAACACAGAATGACTGACTGCTCTGGCTGCAGGATGTGGTCCTGCACCATGTAAAACCATTGAAAGGGTTGGTTTAACTGCCTCAGGATGAGATTAAACCCACTATCATCTGTCTTCAGGTCACATCCTGCTTTTACTTATACCAAGAAGGGGTCAGTGCCTTATTTCCCATGAACAGTGGGATATTAACAAATGAGTTCCTGAAAAGACCCTACATCCAAAGATATCCTTGTTTTTTTTCCCCAGCAACTTCTGAATCAAACATGAGATTTTCAGTTCTCCCTTAAACTCTGGCAACAGGCTATATCCCTCAATCTCTATCTCAGAGGAAATTATTTTTGTGTAGCCTTAGCTCCCTTCGCCTTCCAGCCCTTTGAATAGCAAACCATAGTTAGTATCTATATAAGAAATATTTTTTCTAGCTGTTGAAGGCTGCAGCTCACCATTTTTCTTTCTTAGGACTACTTATTTAGCAGCTCTCTCCCACCTACAGATTTCTTCTTTAAGATTATTCATATTTTTCTCTAGGGGGAATGATTTCAGAGGAGATGTTCTTGACGGGAGAACAAATGTTTAAGACCTGAACCCATTACTTTTACATTCCTGGCAAGAATGAGAATTCATAGTCACCTTTTGTAAAGTAAGAACTTAAATCAGACTTCCAAAAAGCAGAAGAGATGTTAGAAAAGAAGAAAAAACCAGGAAATATGATTTTTCCTCTTCAGTCTCCTTATCCATGTAACTACAACGCATCTGAACACTATTGAGATAAGTTTTGGCAGCATTAAAACTCAAGCTCCCAGAATCCTTAATCTGCAAAACAGTGACTCACTACATGGACAAACTGGAATTATGGCATGCCACCAGCCAGCACAATAGGAATTCATTTACATTACTCTAACATGAATTTAAATTAAGCAGTACCTGACTACTCACATGCCAGTACACAATACTAATGCAGTGTTATTAATAACACTTACACAGGTTTGGGCCAGCCTAATTCTAAGACTCATCATAACAAAGCAGAGCATATAGAACAACTCCAGGGTACATTTGTTAAAATAGCCAAGTGAATTAGTACTCGGTGTTCCATTGATTTTCCCCACAGATCTCTAAATCGCTAATGGACATTGCCAAACACCATGTGGTTAATGCATCCCAACACTGAGTAGAACACCAGGCACCCTGGAAGTCCCTTCAATTCAAGCAGCTGAGATTTCCTGACTTGAAATCCATTTGAGAAGAGAAGTTAAACACGTGCTAACAACCTTTGCTGAGCAGGGAAGTACTTTCCTCAGTGCCTTGCATTAGAGCAAACACATAAAAGGGGTGAGAAGTCAGGTCACACAGTCCCAAAGGAGGTGAAACAGTTCCTCTGAGAGCACAGGGGCTTTGGGGCATTTTTGTAAAATAACAATTTTATGGTGTTTTCGTACATCAATTCATATTCACTTGGGATTGCCTATGTTCTTATCTCCAAAATATAAGCCATGTCAGGAAGATGACTAATACCAGGTCAAGCATCTGGCTTGAAATTGGCAGGTCTTCCATAACCAGAAGTGAGGGTTGCCTTCCTCTCTGAGTCTGTACTAGACAGTAGAGACACAGGATGCTCCACTACCTTCTCCAAGCAATCCTGTCTTCTGGGAGCCGGAGCTGAACTGAGTGATGGGCTCTTGCCCCGTGGCCAGTTTGTGACCATTATCTGTCTTTTGTAATTACAGCTGGTGAGATCCTTCCTTGCCAACAGGATATAACAGCACATCCTTCAGGTGGACATGCCCACTAGTAAAAGTGCTGAGTATTCTCACATGCGTAACACGCAGAGCTGGTAAGCTACTCCATAAGAGTAAATGGTACTTTTCAGAAGAACCAGACCTAGCTTAGGGCTTCCACTAGTACAAAACCATATTGCAATGTAGCAACCAGCCAGTCACTACTTCAACCAATATCGTTTTAACCATCAAAATTTTTAGCACATATCTGACTTACTCTGGTCAGCTTTTTACATATAAGAAACCTGCTGCAAGAGATCTTGGACACAGTACCTCTTCATTTTATTACAGCAGCAGAGAGAGCCATGTAAAGCCTCTTCATGTCAGCAGTTGTGTCAGGCTGTGTAGTTTTTATCTTCCCAGACAACTGCCACCACCAGAAAAAGAGGCTCAGGAAAGATGACATTCATTCTTTAAAGCTGACAGCTGTAAAACAAGGTTCTTAGGGCTGCAAAGAAAAGACACGTCAAAGATTGGTGCACCCAAGTAATCAAGTGAGTTGCATGTTTCTTTTTAATTCTCAGCTCTCTGAAGGCTTTTTCCTTTCCTAACATTGCATCTGACAGCTGATTGATAGAGATTAGGTGCCACTCACAATTAAAGCTAAAGGGAAACTACAAAGATCATGTTTCTTTTGATGTCTATCTCGCGCTTCTCTGAGCTTGCAATCAAAAGCTATTTAGTAGGTTACAAATATTTAGACAATGATAATAGCTCACCAAAAGCTTCATATTGTTGGGATTTAGCATAAAATGAAAGCCTGACAGTAAGAAGGTTCAGATCCTCCTCTACTGTACTTTACAAAGTGCTTAAGTGCTCTCTACATACATGTGCCTCCCCTCAACTCTGAGAGCCCACCTGGACTGCTGCTGTAGGTTCTCCACGTCCTTACCTGTTAAATGGTGACAAGGTATCAGGTCAAACAGACAAAGAGATCCCACGGTGCCAGGCACCAGCTTGCGATTAAGATGATGGGGGCAAAGCCCAGGCAGTCTGATGAAGCATCCTCCCACCAAGCTGACGGCTGCCTGCCTTTCACTTCACCTTGAAACTTCAAGAGAGGAGGGAGGTGGGAGTCTGCAGACAGACTGGGGAACAATAGGGTGGCAGGAGAGCGGAGTACTTTGGGGATCTGGTGTGTGGCAGCTGAGCTATGGGGAAGGAAGCTCCAGTCAGGACTGGAGCCACTGTTAAAGAGCAGGCACAAAACCTCTCTGCAGAGCTGCAGGGGATGGAAAGGGTGCAGCTGGGCACTTGGTCTTGCTACTGAGACACACATTTATGACAGTGACAATTGTGTGATTTCTATTGTTTTCCAGAGTCCTACTGCTCTGATTTCGAGCAGCATCCAGTCTCCCCAAATCCCCGCTGCAGCAGCTCCCACTTCACCATGCTCACAGGAAAGTGCAATCTTCTGTGGAAGTGGAGAACTACGTGAGGCTCCGGCTCTCACAGTGCTGCAGCAGGGGTCGGGGGGGAGACAGCCCCAAGGCAGGAACAAAGAGGAGCAAGGAGAAAGCAGAGACCTAGTCTGGACCCACGTGAGCCAAGGGGAGCTTCATCCATCAATCTCCAGAGTAGACTCTGGTGGGGCAGGTGAAGAACAGAGTTGTGAAATTGGCTCGAAAATGTCCTACTTGCACTATTTTCCTAACAGCACTGTTTTCAACTACTTTTTATTAGTCACCCTCGGATGACACATCCAAGTCTATTTTGTTTTATGATTCTCTTGGGATGACCTAATCGCATCAAAAATAGGGAGGTTGTTCATGTCTAATCAGATGGCTGTGTGATTAACTCATTCACAAGCATTTTAAAGGCAATTTTATAAATGCATGTAAAGGCCTTTGTCTCCAAACTTGAAAAGTCTATTTCAGTGTGTGTACACAGTCAGGCTGAGTCACTCCCTTTCTGCTAGTCAGCGAAAAGACATCCTATTATAGGACACTGAACTCTTATCTATTTGCTGGTTACATTTATAGTTCAGAAAGACTCCGATTATTTATTTATTTTTACCCGTTGCACAGATTTAGTGCCTGGGGACAAACGAGCTAGGTGACACGTGTCAGGCCCGCCTAGAAACTATTTTTAAAAATCAGACTTTTAACCCCAACTTCCTCCTGTACAGAGGAGGCAGGACTGCACAGAAGCATCAAGAACCGAGGAAGCCTTGTTTCAAAGGGTAGGAGCTCGCAAAGGACAGATGCAGAACCTGATCATGCCTTGTATAAAAAATTCAGTGCCTTTCCTATAAAATGGAGAGGGCTGCGGTTTCTCTCATCCATGTGTACGTACCATACACTGCACCCTGGCATCTGAGTCCTGTGTGAGGCTTCCAGGACACTGGAAATGCTGGAATAGTTACTTGCACTACAGTCACACTGTAGTCACAATTATCCCACTGTAGAACAGTTAAATATTAAGAATATTTTTTTTAACAGAGAAACACCCTTCCTAAACTCGTAACATAATTCTTCCAGAGGAAAATATGTGTAGCTGTTGAACAGCTCTGCACTTGGCTCTCCCCTGAGTTTTATAATCTAAGACTGGGGGTGAACAGCAGCACGTGCATCCCAATGGGAAGGCTGATGAATCTTTCTAAAAAATAAGTTTGATCATGAGCAGCATGAAAGTGCTTCCTGAGTCAACAGCAAATATTAGGTATAATTCTGCCCCGGGTTATGATGAACTTACAGCCAGTAAGTAAAAGTACTGTAACAAAACTTGACACTTAGCAGATTTAATTAAAGTACATGCTTCATAAACCCATTTTCCATGATTATTGTTGCTATTCTTTAGAAGCTGATTAGGCAATAGCATGTGTCACCACTGTACAAATCTAGATACAAATGCACAAACTAGAAGATTTCTTAAGTCTCACTAAAAGTTGTCTGTTGAGAGGAGTAAAAAAAGTAGGTTTGCCCCAAATGTTTTTCAACATTTAAACCAAACCCAAATCCATTTACTGTCAGAACAAAACGGTAGCTCACCGCCATAGGGATCTGCTGCAGCACAATGACACGCAATCCTTCTGGGTGCGCGGGGCACACGTGCTCCGTGCAGTGCCTTAGCGCAGAGACACCTGTGAAGCCTGACACGGAGCGATCAGAACTGAGTGCAGCAGAGCTGTCAATCCATGGCTTAATATCCCACCTAATGCTGCTTCCCAGAATCAACCTCGCTTCCCTAGGGGTGGCTGTATGACTCTGCCAGGCTGTGCGGGGCTATCGCAGAGCTCTGCTCTGCACAGTGACCGGATTAGGCATAGTCTGTATGGGACCGGCAGCGTCAGGACTGCCTTGTGCTCCTGCAGCCCCAGTGCCCCGTCCAGCTGGGCAGAGGAGAGGTGGACCCAGACCTCTCGTCCTGTTCAGTTGCTCTGCACCAGCACTTCTAGGGTACTCCTAGAGAAGACCAATTTTTAGATTAGCTGGGAGGAGATGTATTGAAAACACCACAGTTTGGGCTTTCAATTAACAGCTTGTACAAGTTTCTGGAGGAAAACTACTCTCGACCCATTCTTTCCTCTCTGTACCTATGTTTCCTTGCAGCTTGTCAGCCGCCATGCATGCCCAGCTGAACTAGTAAAGTCCTACAAAAAGCATCTGCTCATCAGGTTGCTCATCAGGCAGCTCACTTCTTGTACAAGGTGGGCTTAATTTATGCTCAGCAAGCAGAACTCCTAAAATCACATAAAGGGCAACTCAGTGTTCCAAGTGAAGCATGGAGGCCTAAATAAATAGGGTTTTACTGTGAACCCTTTAAAGAGGCCAGGTCCAAAACCCATTGAGGTCAAAAGAAACATGATTTTAACAGGCTTTGAGTCACTGAAAGTATTAGGCCATGTTTGCTCCTGTCTCAGCACTTGTACACTGGGATATGCATGGCAGTAATAATAATATAGTATGTATTTCAGCTGTATTTGCATTGGCAGTATACCTATTTTGCGGTAAAAGAACCTTCAACTTGTAAAAAGAAATTAGTAGAAGAGTCATAAATTACAATAGAGCTGGTAGAAGAAAACTGAAATCCAAGTCTTCTTATTCACAGAGAGTCATAACAGAGTGACCAACACGTGTCTTCAGGGAAGATGCCATTGTGTCCCATGTAAGAGGATTTTCAAATAGCACCTATGCAATTTTAAGGCTCTCTAGTTTCCTTTGAAAAATCAGGGATATTCATACCACTACAGCAGTTGGATGTTTGTTGAAAATCCCATCCCTCTCAGCCAGGGAGTCTCTCTGATAACAGTCAGTCTGAGTTCTATTATTTTTTCCACTCCACAAGTCCTGTCTTCCTTTTACTATCATTAGTTAAAACCAATTCCCGCTGTGGAGTGTACGGTCGCTGACTTCTGATACATCAGGTGAATCAGCTCCTGGATGTCTACAACAATTTTCTTTAATTCCATTTCTCTTTTTGCTGAGCTGCTTCATGCTGTTATTGTTATTCTCTTTAACAATGGAGGCAGGACTCTGTATCAATGCAGAATAGGTTTGTTGTGATAATAAACAGTCTTCTCAAGACATCCTAGCTTCATTCAAATGAAAAGTACTCATTTTGGAAAGACAAAACCAAAGGGTGATTATTACCTCACTTGAAAATAAAAAAAAAAAAAAAAAGATGAGGAACAAATTACTAAGGTGGGATTCAACTAATATTAAAAAAAGGTTAAAATGCAGGAAAGATTGATGTATTTAAGATTTGACTGGTCTTAAAGGAAATCATGGCCATTTAAATTAAATGCTGCATTTGTACACAGGAAATATCAAAGATTAATAACACGATGAAGGCATCAGCTCTTGCCACAGCAATGAAAGAGAGTTTCAACTGCAAACCACTGAATGATTCCAGTTTCAGAAGCCGGAGGAAGCGTGACTGCACAGTAAATACCATCCTGAAGTTTAGGCAGCTCTGACCCAGGAGAACGACCGGTGCTTACCAGGAAGGGAAAACGAAGCGCTCTGCCCCGTTCTGCCAGACAGTGCCCTTCCTGCCCTGGGAGGGGCTCCTGGACCCGGTGACTACCTGCAGTGGAGCGCAGCCGAGCCAGGCTCACCGTGTGACTGCGAGCGGCAGCCACCCCAGGAGCGCTTCGGGAAAACAGATGATCCAGCTCAGGATTAACAACTCCTCCGTAGCTGTGGAATTTATTCAACTAAACACAAGGCTGCCTGCCCTCAATCCAGCTTTTAAACAATTTTTGGCTTTTGGCCCACTTCTACTTCAAGGCTATTTTTAGGATGATTTATCTCTCCCTTAATGAAGACAAGCTCATTTCCTCCTCACAGAAATTTTCTGTAAGTGGGAACCCTCCATGCTTACTTGCTTAGTGCTACAGAAGCATCCCAGAGATTAATGGGATTCAGCAAATTCACACTGGCAAAGGCAGCAACATCCCCACGTTTGTCCTTATCTGGGATCATCAGGTCTTTTTAATCGGTGTCTTGCTTTGACTCCAGACAACAGATTCACTGGTGAGACAAATCACAACTAACACTGTTTTGTATCCTCTTCATAGGTCAGAAGTTAGGACACAGTACTTTTCTATAGACAGAATGAAAGCAAAATTTTAAACCTGTTCTCTCCTCTAGGTCACCTCTACGGACCAGACTAACAGATCTGTCTCTGCCCCAGACCACGGCTGGTCCCTGCCAGGCCAGCTGGGGCAGAGAGATTGGGTCTGACAGTGTTTGTCCGTGTAGGCAAGCCCCAAACATTGAGAGCAAACACAACATGTAAGAGACTGGACATCCATCTGCGCTGTGAAGGCTTGGGCAAACTGATCAGGTCTTCTAGGGAATGCCTAATGATACATTCCTGAAACCCACGCTACCTTTCCTCTCCAAATTAGCAAGTTTTTGTTTACAAAGCTCTAGTGAAACTGAATTTTGCTTTCCTCCCAGACACATCTGAGTTGCCTGGATTTAAATTAATTGCGTGTCAAGGGCACGATCCCCCAGAGTAGGAAACCTGAGTTCAAGGTTTCATGTTATCCAAATTAAATGAATTAAAACAGTGCTTCACAATGGAGAGTGTCCAATAATCTTAAAAGAAAAACAGGAACAGAAAGTTTGCTGCCACTTTTTAGCACCATTTAGCAAAGGTGAACACCAACAAAGCATATGCCAAATATGCTGTAGTTGGAAAGAACTACTAACAAAAGTACAGGATTCCATGTTATACATTCACATCTGAAAGAAAACAGCCCAGGACTTAATTCCAGCTCTGGGGCAGGGGGACGGGGGCATATTCATCACTGTCAGGTTATGCCAGACAGTCCTTGTTCTGTGAAACGAGCCAGGATACACTCTTGTTTCCCACGGCTGAGCACCGAGTAAATGACCCAAGTTCCATAAAACTGGCTGCACTGCCCTCTTAGTCAGTAAACAAGTTTAACAAATTTAAAGTTATGATTTTTTTTTCTGGTTTCCAAATGCCAACCATGGACTTTAAATTGGACAGCAACAAATGTATGATCTGCCTTCTTCACTGTCAGCGCAAATGTGTTGCTAACATCAATTTTACACCAACTGTCCCTACCACATCTCTGGATACCAGAAAAAAACCACAAAAAAACTCCAAACCAAACCCAAACTACAGAGCATGAGGGAAAACTACAAAGTGATTGTCATTTCTATTAACAAAATTTGAACTTGGACTGCAGGAGTCACCTAGAACTGGGGTTTAGGACACACAAAGAAATATTGCTGAGGTGGGTAAGTCATGTTTTGGACTGTTACCTGACAGCACAAGCTATATTCCATTTGCAGTTTTGAGATAAAGGCAGATAATAAGTGATATAAAACTGTATTCAAGTTAACACGATCTGAGCCTGTGTGAGTAGAAATTAGGGCTCTAGATCAAGCAGCCTCAGTATTTCTGAACAATGTTTGTCCTAAACTTTCAAGGTCTGAAGATATTCTTCAGCTATTGCTTTCCCAGTGATGTTGCAAGATATAGAAATAACGTGCCTCTGTGACACGGAGGTGTTTCAAAATGGGATTTAAAAGTGCTCTTAAGCTTTAAAAGTTCTGTCTGCATAAAGTACACCAATGTTTTCTGTAACAGTCCTGGCACTACCCACAAAGTATAAGAGGAGCAGAAGAAGAACTTCTGCTGCTGTATGTGGAAGCAGAGATACCAATTTCAGTACACCCCGAGTTTGATCAGTTTGATTTCTGAAAAATCCACCCAAAGGCTTGATTTATCTGCAGGACTCAGTCCTCAGGCATGCTTCACAACATCAGCCATACATATCTCTGGGGGTTTTTTTGATCGAGAGTAAGCTCACATACTTACTGGTTGGATAATTATTGGTTCATCTATAAGCAGTGATTAGATTTGTAAATCTAACTTACAGCATCTAAATCACTAGGGTAAATGATTTGAAAAACAAGCAGACTATTAGTGCCATAAACGACTGAGCTGATTGGCACATCCTGAAAGCATTTTGCATAATGCTAATTCTTTGAAAGCAGTCATTCCTACAAGAAGCTACCACTTGGCACAATGTTAAACCCTTCTGCTTTGCCTTGGGCTGTTAGCTGACTAAATGATCTTTAATTCTTTGGAAATAACAAATACCCCCGAGATTACCACTTTAATATTGAAGGGAATCTATTTTGGTACATGGAATGCAGAGAAATACGATAGCAGTTTTCTTTAGTGTGTTAATATTTCTAATTATCTTGAACACATATTTTAATGTGGTGGATACGGCCAGGATTTTTTAAAAAAAAAGTAATATCTATTTGGGTTACAATATATTTTCTCAAGAATCTGCTGTGGCTGAGGCTGTCTCTAAATCAGGTCATTAGTTCCCACAATCTGCCACAGATCCAGTGCCCCAGAGCTCACCCCACACATACTGAAAAGATCCCATATATTTCCACCAAAGCGTTCATAGGTTGGGCCCTGTGTCTTTAGAGTGCTACATATAACCAGTACTTGAAAGCCAAAGTGAAAAACCTGACTGCTCGGGAGGCAATGAGAAGCACAGAAGCAGGAACATCCCTGCTGCAGGAGACAGAGGCTGTATGTGAGGAGGGTGGCTTATGAAGGCTAGGGGTGGTGATATGCTCCACTGTGTATCATGCTGATTATTTGAAGAGAAACACTTTCTCTTAGCCACACACATATATATCTAGGAGAGCTTTCATTGTTTCAAGTAGCCAGACCTTACTTCTTGGGTGTAGGATGCTACTTTAACTTGTAGGCTTCGTGCAGGGGTGATGGCATGGCAGACTGCATAGGAAGTCTGCCTTAAGGCCCTGTATTACAAGGAAGGTCACGATTTAGCCTTTTGCAATTTGAATGCAAATACCTAAACCATCAAAATCTCTGAATTAAACCAAACAGGAATTTCTAGCTTTCTCAAGTGATGGTACTTATGACTTCAAAAAATTCCACATTAAGATAAATACTTAAAGACACTCTGGTATGTCAAACCTGCAAGCATTTTGCACCTTGTTAAAATGAGATCAAAGTGACACATCAGTAGTTTGCCTTTGTCTTGTCTCATTATAGCCAAAACTTTTTGTTACTTGTCACATCAGCTCACTGGAACATCGATGTCATCAGTAGCTAATGGTTGATATAGTTGATTCCTTGAAAGTCATTCAGCATTTGTCAGTCTCCTTTGTTCCCTCAGGCTAATAAAATATGGCAGCTAAGACACAGGCATAATTATCCCATGAGTTGGCTGCACTTCCAAATTCACATAGTCTTTTTGTGCCTTTTCCAAGAAGTCTTTGTCAGACATTGCAGATGATTCAAAGACAGTTTGAGAAAGCTAGCACCCTCCTCCGCAAGGAATTTCATTGTCTGTGGGTCAGGCTGTCCCAAGTTAAAGATCTGGTCCCAGGTCCTTAGCAGGAGTCTCAGCTCTACCACACTTCCCTTGGCAGCAAGGGCACAGGAGCTGTTGAGCCATTATGTCCTAGTTCCAATGAAATGCTGTGAATATGGGTCCAAAGGTTTCCTCATCTGCTTATGAGCATCAAAATGTGTCCAAGTGAAGGAAACCACCACAGTGGGATGTGATCTTTTGCTACCTGGAACAACTGCTGAGCTGCAGGTGTTTTTCAATTGACTGAAACTGGAGCTCATTTTTTCAGAGCAGCTTCATCTCACTAACACTGATACCATCAATGCTACTCTGTGATCTTAAAATGTATTTAGCATAAAAAAAGAAAATAATCTGAGCCATGAAGCAATTGTTCCCTCCTCTAAAACAACTCCTTAGAGTTTGCAAAGGACTATTAGAAATTCAACACTTGCATGAAACCTGCTGCAATTTTCTATGAAAGCATAACAACTATTTTTACCAATGTCATAAACTATTCAAAATAATATGGATTACCACCAAATCCCTTTACAACTCTGCTCTCTGAAGTGCCAAATCTCCAAGGAGACACACATACCATATTATCTACCACTTTCATGCAAAACACTGGAAAATAGATGCCAGAGAAGAGAACAGGAACTATGTAATTAACAGTCACTGTGAAGTAAATGGGAGTAGTAGTTAAATGAGGGGTGGCAGCTGGGCATACTCAAAGTTTCCACTTAGTTTTGTAATAAAGAATGAGCTTTTTATTTATAGGACAAAATTCTGACTCATGTTGCAATAACCTGAGGGTTGACCTTAGCCTCACTGATGTCAGAGACTGTCTTTTCTTTAGTAAGTGGCCTGACTCGCAGAACTAGAGAGGTGACCAGTGAGAAATACATCATGTCTGAGCAGCCAAGGCACCCAGCATGCCCCCAAAATCGCTAAGAGTTGTCAGACTCTTCCATGTAGCCATGTATGCTGAACCCATCCGCCCTCTGAACCTATCTGCATGTTTTGGTACATGCATGATGTTTGTAAGCATAATAATATGGGTTTCTGCCAGAGGAATAGTGACAGAATCTGACTTGCTACATGGCAAAGTCGGGTACTACACTGTTTAAAAAAAAATGATGCAAACTAGGGTATTGCCAAATAGCTAATGCCCAAGATTTGCCCTCATAAATCCATGTACTACCAACCCACTCAACAGAAGCAAAACTCCACGTGTTCAACACCTCCTTCCCATTATTGTCCAGCAAAACAACTCAGCAATGCAGTTTGGTTTAAATTATGTTTGTATGAGAGATCTCTTGGGTCGGAGTGTAATATACATGACAAATGAGACTGTGTCTGTTTTTAAAGGCCTTAGAAAAGAGTTAGTGGCTAAGAGTACATTGAGGGACTCTATCTTCTGCCTTTATAGAATCACAGAATTGCTTTGGTTGGAAAAGACCTTTAAGATCATTGTGTCCAACTGTAAACAAGTCCACCACTAGACCATATCCCTAAGCACCACACCTACTCGTCTTTCAAATACCTCCAGGGATGGACATTCCACCTCTTCCCCAGGCAGCCTGTGCCAATCATTGACAACCCTTGAGGTGAAGACATTTTTCCCAATATCCAATCCAAACCTTCCCTGGAGCAACTCGAGGCCATTTCCTCTTGTCCTGCCACTTGTTACTTAAGAAGGGACTGGCACCCACCTGGCTACAACTCCTTTCTGGTACTTGCAGAGAGTGATGAGATCTCCCCTCAGCCTCTTTTTCACCAGACTAAACCACCCGAGTTCCCTCAGCTGCTCCTCATAAGACTTGTTCTTCAGACCCTTCACCAGCTTCATTGCCCTTCTCTGGACACACTCCGGCACCTCACCATCCTTCTTGTAGTGAGGGGCCCAAAACTGAACACAGCACTGGAGGTGCGGCCTCACCAGTGCCAAATACAGGGGACGATCCCTGCCCTGGTCCTGCTGGCCACACTATTCCTGATACAAGACAGAATGCTGTTGGCCTTCTTGCACACCTGGGCACACTGCTGGCTCATGTTCAGCTCTGCCTGTTGACCAACACTGCCAGATCCTTCTTCTCCAGGCAGCTTTTCAGCACCTCTTCCCCAAGCCTGTAGTGTCCCTGCCCAGTTCTGCCTCTCATGTGGTACCTGCAGGGTGTAGCAGGGTGCACAAGGGGATTCTCGCACAAGCTTCCCCAGGGGCACATGGTTGGACCCCACCTTATGGTTTAAAATTTAACAATGGCCTCTAATTAAAGCCCAAGTCTGAGCTAGGAGTCACTAACACAGAAGGTCAAAAATGAGTAGACTAGATTTTGGAGGTTCTCCTCCCCCTTTCCCTTATGATGTCCTCCGGACTATTAAGCTGCCCTGAAATTCTCTCTCTTCCTCAAAACAAACTACCCATATAGCAAAAACCAACCAAACCAGTATCTCCTTCTCTAAGCAAGCCTTTTGCAATCTCCCAGCTTAAAGCAAAACGTGAACCAGACATCCCCAATGGACCTCTTTCCCCTACATCATCACATTTACAAAGGAAAGTGAAGAATTCTTTTCCATAAAAGCTCATGCAGCAGCAGCCTGCTTCCAGCTTTGCTGCCACAGAACTGAAACGGGGCAAATCAGGTCCAGAGTTTTTCATTTCATTGAACATTAATACCATTTGAGAATAACCACACACTCTATTGCATGATCCGTGTCCCTTATCTGAGTTGAAGTTAAGTAAAAGCATTTGCACTTTCCACTTCTAAAGATCAGGCAAGCTGGCCGAGAGGAAAGCATGACAAGGAACTTTCCAATTCCTTTTGAGTGAGGATTATACAGATGAGACCGTAAATAATATCAGAGCTATTTAAATGACCTGACAGGACAGTAAGATTTATTTCATAGTTTATCTGATCACTTTTGTGAGCAAGACGATGGAATGAAGCTCGAGCGTTCAATTTAATCCCTTCCTCCCTTTTTTATTGACTCAGGAGATGTTTAAAGAAATTTATATAGCTGTTTGAAAGTCAGAATTTTTAATAAGTGACACAGAAAAAGAGATTACAGTGAGGAAAAGACGCAGATAACACAATACTGTACATCAGAAAAAATGTCTGTGCAATGACTTTCCCTATGAAGGCAGAGGGACAGAAGTTGTTTTCTATGATTTATCCACAGTTTCCTTAACCACTATCTGCATTTGACTAAAGGAGGAAAAAAATAATAATGAAATAAAAGGACAGCTTGGGAGCCTCACTGTAGAAATGCAAAATATGGATGAAGAACTTTCCAGGGGCACAACAAACATACATGAATATATGCATGTGAGACAGTGATGAGGTACGTTCAGTCAGTATGGTGACTTACCACATGCCCAAGAGCAGAATTCTGTTGCTCACCTGTCCATATGGATACACGGACAGTGGAGTAAAATGTTTTTTCCAGGGCCAGTATTTCACCTGTAACACTGAATTCTCAGGCTAAAGCAGTGGAGTTTCATGAACGCTTATGCAAAATGTTTTCAGGGTTGTGGGCACCTCCACTCAGAAAGATACCTCTCACTGAATCTTGACGTTTTTCTCCAGTTAAGAGATGATTTTGAAATGGTTAAAAAGCCAAATTCATGGTATCTCCCTCATTCACTTCAGATTTACTGCTGACAGCCAATTAAAAATTTATCTCAGATTTAAACAAATGAGAATAATTTAGATTTAAATTTCATGTAGCTGTAGTCTTAAACACTTACTTGCAAGCAAAACATCATATATTTGAAGAAATCTGTTTCTAAGCTTCTGCATGAAGCAGAAACAGCAATAATTCATCTCCAAAGGACAGCTAAAATATGCACCGCTTTGAATTCTTTCAATATTGTGCACAAGGGATTGGTGAAGACAATCATGTGCCTTATGTTGCCTGGTTGTATGTATCAGATGGATAACAATAAAATAGAAAACAAAATCATTTAGAACCCTTTTAGGACCATATGCTCAACTTCACAGGCAATAATCAACGGTAACTAATACGGCATGATTCAGGCAAAGGACCGGAGAGATGATCTGCGCTCGTTAGGGAGAGCGTTACGCAACCCGGCGGTACAAAGACTCGTGGCACAAAGACACACACGTATGTACAGACTCACCCCTCTACACACACCCAACACAGATTAATTGAAACAGCCATACACAGCCACCAATAAATATCTGAGAGAAGAAGAGTCGGGGTCTGCTGTGAGTTTCAATGTAATCCCGCCAGGTTTCAGGGGGGATGGATGCCAGTGTTTGAATGTAATCAGAGGAAATGATTCAGACTTTAATAAAACATATACATCTGAGTAAATGGCCAGGAGAAGCGACGCATCCTATTTATGTACCTCATTTTTAGGACAGCTCTCCTGGGGCTGGATGCTAGGTAGAGACATTTCTTAATTCTCTCACTTTTTTTTTCCCCTGCTTGTTTCTTCAGATCCTTTCTGCTCCACCAGTACATTTCACTTTGCTTTTCTTCTCACTGACAGGTGATGACTCTTTCTGTACATTTGTTTCTCTCCTCTTGTCTTTCTGCCGTTTCTTTTTTCTTTTTCCCCCAGACAGTTTTTTCCTTCCTTGTCCCCAAACCCTGCCCACTTCTTATTGTATCTCCTCATATCTCTCTCTTTCTCTCTCTCCTGCTGTTACATCATTCTCAATTCGTCACCTTTTATAGACCATTCATCTCAGAATAGTTAAATCATACCAAAGAGACCCTGTGCAGAACCCTTCTCGGTGTCCCTAGGAAAGGACAAATCACCCAACTCCACCATTTTCACGACTTTTAAAACATCATCATGATTTTTTGAGACGTTTAGATGTTTTAATGCTACCATCATGAATTCTTCATGTGAATCAAAGCCTACTTATTCTCTGAGTTGCATGGGGGAATGTTAGACTACTAATATAGGTAAACAGAGAGTGGCACTAAAAGAAATGAACAGAACTACAATTATGAAGGTCCCTGAAGAACACACGGTTGGCTAGCCATTGTCTTTATGGATAGAGCTGCAGGTTATATTTAAATGAAATCCCTTTCAAGACTGTTAAACATATGATTGTACATAATTATTAAGCTTTAATTCCTCATCACTGGTTCTTCCTTTTTCAGGCTTGGAGAATTCCACTAAATCATACAATTCATGGCCAATACAGCAACGGATGTAGGATGTTCTGGGTCTACATAACAGCATAATTGCTCTAATTTATTCTTAATAATGACAACTTGGTCATAATGAATTACCTCTTTTATCTAAATAACCAGTGACAGCACATTGCAGGCAAAGGGACAAGTTTGAATAAGGCAACGGCTCTGCTGAAGTTTGCATCATTTTCTCCAATGGATGGGAGTGTTGGGAAGTGGGAGAGGACTCGTTGGAAAAGCATTAACTCACCTGGGGCAAAGTTAGCTTGAAGCAAATAAAATTGGGTCATTAACAGCACTGAATAAAACACCAGGGTCAGATTTAATCATTTGCCTGGGTGTTTGCCACACCTTTGAAAATTTGGCTCTTTGCCTCTTGAGAAATTGGGAAAAAGCATATTGCCTCCAGAGACAGGGAAGACTGATAACACTACTATATGTTGAAAAGGGCTACAGACTAAATGCAACAATTAAGAGTCAAAGATCTGAACGAAGAAAAAGCAGCTAACAAACTCTATGAGCATCTGTTTTCCTTTTATCAGGATATCGCAGCTCCTGAAATTGCAGATGACAGTAAAACCATCAGGTACAATGAACACATCCATTCCCAGTGCAGCTATTTATGAACTCATCTTTCAGCCATTACAGACCAAACTTGAGATTTACTAAACAGGATAAGGCTTTATAGGCTCCTAGGCAAACCACAAGATTTATACATTACTTTTTTTCTTGTAAGAGGCAGAATCAGACCATGTACTTCCATTTTCTTGGGAATAGCTCAAAAGAATTTCCTTTTTAGACTCATTCCTTCATAAAATACAGAATGAGGGAAAAAGCAGGTTATTCTGAACAGTAGAAACAGCTTTCACAGTCTATTTTCCTCTCCTACATTAAAATGATTCAAAATGGAATTTGCTAGCAGAAAATCAGACCTAACTGCATTACAGCAACAACTTCTGGAATCAAATCCCTCTTTGCAGGCATTTAGACATATGTAACTAGAGCTTAGCTCTTTATTTATAGAGAAATAAAAACAGAAATACAGGCAGCACATAAAAAGCAAGCATAATCTGATATTTGTTTTGTGTAAACTCCGACCATCAAAGGGGGTTATTAAAGCTATGTGTTACCTCAGAATCCTCATGTACAAGCACAATCAATGCTAAGAATGAGAAACTACCTTGGAATATAAGATACTTTTATATTAGCATAACCATATAGCAGGGAGTGCACTGGTATAACTATCAATTAATGAAGAAAAACCCCCAGAACCCCACAAACCCCAACTTATTAAACCACATCTCTGCCATGCAGATGCACCTCCCAGTTTTCCAGCTTTACAAGTTAACTTGTAGCAAACAAAACTGGAAATCTAGGAGATGTTTCAGAGTGGGAGTCCTATGGTATGCAAGCCCTGGTTTGCTCTGGAGTAAGACACTCAGTCTCTGGGGTCTAGATCTCAAACATACTCTGGCTTGACCACTTAATAGAAACATGGCATTTCAGCCTTAATTAGGCTATTTTCTCTCATGTACTGTTCCTCTACAGAGTGCACTTGTAAATAATGGAGCATTCCTACAGAATTAACAATTTTAGACCAGGAGTTTCACTCTGGCTATGTACTGAGGTCCAGATTCTTTTCACTTTGAAAGGGCTCAAAACATTTTGAAAATCAAGTCACTTATCTGACTACAGGCTCAAGAGCTTAACACTGGGCATCCAGCTTCTGTGGAGATGACAGAGGCAGAAGGACTCACTGATCTCCCACTTTGAATGCTCTCATTAAGTCACAGGATGAGTTCACACCGCAGCATATCTTGAATTGGGCATAGCCTAATTCTTGAGTCAAGAATCAACCCTGATGGAGTGCCACAGGCTGATGAAATTGCTGTACTGCTTTATTACCTTCCCTGGTAAAAGCATGTGCTGTAAGTCTAGTACACTCATCTAGCGTCAATACACAGCAATCAGATCTTGTTATACACTTCAGCTTAATAGATACAAGAGCTCTCCATCACCAAATTTCAATTCCCTCTATATGTAATTCACAGACTAAGCCATTTGGCACAGTGTTGAACAAAAGCAGACAGAATTCTCAGACATTTTACTCTTCCTAGTTCTTTAGCCTTTCTTATGGGTCTCCTCCCTGGCTTGCTCTCCACATACTCAGCTTCCCTGAAGTGCTAACATCCAGTCCTGGAAACTGCACAGCTGCAAGAATCCCATCCAGAGGCCAGGAAACAGAGATAACATTTCTCCTGTCCTACAGTCCTACATGAATGTACTCCCTAGAGATTCTGTCAGTCCTTCTGGTCACTCTAGTACTACAAAAGCAGACTCTTTTACCCTGCTTAAGGCCTGTACTCTCATGGCTGTGACTAACTTAGCTGTACCTAAATGCCTGTTGGGTACATTCACATTCCTAAGAAACATACCATCTCCATTCCAGTGGTAACTCAGGAGCAAAGCCTTCTTCACTATTGGCTTCTGAGGTTGTTTCTAAAGTGTTATATAACTTTTCTAACAATTTTTATGTCTTACAAACTGATTTGCTGTATCACTTACCAGGGCTGAATAAAGCCCCTTTAAAGCTGCTATTAGTTATCTGAATTTTGTCACAGGCAATATAACTGAAACTTTTAAATAAAGTTGATATAAAAAAAGAATTTCTAAATGCAACAAAGCATCACAGTTCTATTAACCAGTTAGATGACAGCAGTTTGGAAGAGCAGGAACTGGGAGCTCTCCTGCATCCTCCACCCTGACAATGTAACTTCTCCAGGCAGAGCAGACTAAGCACAAAATATCACTCGGTTCTGCATGGGTGAGATAATCAGGGAAAGGGAGCAGCAGCTATGAAACAGAGTCAGTGATCACTGCCACCATCCAAGTTTTGCATGACAATCAGACTAAACAATACTATTGAGTCCATTGAGAACTGGACCATAAATCCAGTTCTCTGGGCACTGGGAGTAGAGGGCTGGGTACAACAGCTGAGATGTAAGAGGAAACAGAGGCACCACAAGGTTATGATAGCCTCAGTGACAAATAAAGCTGATACCATGCAGTATTTCTCATGTTTAGAAGGTTTTTTCATCTATTTCGGCTTTTTATATCTCACATGGAAAGAAGATTGCCAAATCACAGGCCACTAAGTCTACTTAAACTCAACTAGCTTTTAGTGCTCTGGTCTAGTCCTCTCTGCTGCTCAGGATGAAGGTAACATAAATCCCTTGCTAAGGATGCAGTACTTTAGGGGGATGTTTTATTGCTGACAGGCTCAATTTCCAGCTCACCGCAATGGGAATGAAAGGCAACACAATGGAACAGCTCCCCCAGCCCCTTGCTAAAAGAGAAAGGCTTCACAATGGTCATCCTCTTCCTCATTGCAAAACCGCAGTCTGCAGACACAGCAGCCTCTTCCCCATCCTGCTCCTTCATGGCTACAGCACCAATTAATACACATCCATCAGAAACTGCTTCTAGGTTCTCAGAAGCAGCAAATGTCGCTTCTGACAGACAGCTCCTCTCATCTGCTCTTAAACAGGTTATAAACATGGATTTAAAAACTCCCATTGAGCAAATCATTCCCAACAGATTTCTGTTCTGTTGACTAGGTTGAATTTAAGCCCATAAACGTGCCATTCTCTTTCACGTTTATTAGCCAGATTGCTTGCATGGGTGTGTAAGCATTAAAACAAGAAAAGAGAAACAAACCCCAACCCTTTACACCCCCCAATGGCTTGATTAATTTTGGTCTTGACATCTTGATTTTTTGCTAAATGAGTGCTCATTTGTTTTCTTTCCAACTTCCTTGTTTGTTGCTATTTTAATGCCTGCTACACGACTTCATTCATTCATCTTGGACCAGGGCTATGAAGTCTCTGGATACAAGAAACTCTCCAAGCCTCAAATTTGCACTGTTGTGGGTCTGAGCTTGGAAAAGACACCCCTGGAATGCATTTCCACACGGAAAATCACATCTTTGGAAGATATTTACCACAGGGAACACAGAAGAGCCACGCAGAGAGATGGTTTTTCCTGATGTGCTCAAAGTGATCATGCCAGGACATACAGCAGGAGGACAGAACCTCAGTGTGAAGCTGCTTGTAATTCCAAAGGCTGCAAGTTAGCATGCCTTAGGGAGTTACCCACAGGAGCAGGACACGGTAACTGGCAATATATGCCCTTTCAGCTCTGTACAAATGTGATTAAACAAACTAACCTTAAAAAAACCCCAACCCACAAATAAACCAACCCCCCCAAAAATCAACAAAACCACAACGCTGCAAGAGGAAAACCAAAGGTTTCTACTTGGTAAACCTCACTGTTTCTAGAAACGACTCGGGGCACAGGAAGTCCCCATGCCCACAAAAGGAGAAGACCAAACCCACAAGGCTGTGTGGTCCTTTTTATCTTTCTCTTAAACATATGGAATCCCAAGGCAGGCTGCGGAGCTCAAACACCCTCCCCTCATCATACTGAGACTGCCAGAGACAAGTAATACAAGACAACAGAGCTGTAGGGGAGAGGAAAATAAATTAAAATCCAGACTGGGACCACATCATGAAGGAACTCGTGTCCTTTGGGTCTGATTCTCTGAGCACTGGTCAATGTCTCATTAATGTGCACGGCTCAGTTTGGGTTTTTTTTGTTCTCACTTAAAATACAACTGGACAATAAAAGTATGTGAGGCTTTATGCATCATACCCAGCAGTTTTACTTTCACAAGGTTAAATGTACCAAGATTGGCTGACTCACAAAACAAGAATGAACGAGTGTCAAGGAAATAAGTAAAAAGAAAAAAAATCACAGAGTTTTTGATGGTGCAATTGTGTTTTCTCTTTGTGAACATCTGAGAGAAGCATTCATTGAAATTCTGAATGGGAAAAGGCAACTGAAACAGGTGGTCTATTACTAGATCCATTAAACAAGAGATTTATGCATTACATATCCATCTTGAGGCAATTAGGCTGATCATTTTTTTCCTCTTTTATGGCTTCATTGAAAACTTCTGGCAATAAAGCAATTAAAAAGTAACTATCCAAGCATTTATCTATGATATCAAAGACAACCAGCCTTTCTTTTATCAGAAAAAAGCTGCTTCCCTTTCCATCCTTAGAACGTACAAATTTAGAGGCAACATTCACTGATAAGACAGTGACATAATGCTGCCATTGTCCAAAGTCTGAATGGTGAATGATGGGGTACAGACTTCCTAAATCATTGTTTGCCTTCTATTTTGGAAAATGGTTCTTTTAACTTTGACTTCTATCTCACAAGGCATGGGAACAGCAACAGCAGAGAAATGAGGTTGCCATAAAATTAATCTTGAAGTAACCTCCTTGCTGCACATGCTGCAGAGGCACCTGGAGCTGCTGAGTTTCCACAGGCACTGTCCTCACACACAAGGAATAACGATTTTTAAAACTCAGGTTGACACGACACATGGAGTCAGTCAAGACACTAAAACCTAAAAGGATGGCTTCAGCAGTGAGATCCAGGTGCCACAAAGCACAAATCTTTTTAGAGGTGTTTCACATGAATGGTTGGAGCCAGTCTGTGACGCTGAGCAGAGGTGACAGAAAAGGGATTTGTGGGCTGTAAGTCCTGGTGGTTCCCCAGGGGGGAAAAAAAAAATCTCAAATTTGTATATTTTTTTCCTAAAATTAACCACTGAAGAAGCCAGTTATTCCTGTCAGTAATTTAGATAATCCAGGCCCTGGGCACATGCTGGAAGAGAGCAGACTACAAACTGTAGTTACATCAGTTGTAAGAACCTGCCATGGCTTCAAGACTGTACCTGAGCATGGCCCAGAAGTCACTCTCTGGAAGTCATGGGACAAAATGGTTATTGCCTCATTCTCTGCAGCAACAACTGTATCTACCTTATAAAGGATAAAATTTGATACAAGACCCTTGTGTACACGATGACTGCCCTAATTCAGGTGCTTGGTTGGGGCAGAGCAGGCACCCAGTGTGCCCAGTGGCTTTTCCTCTGCAAGCAGGATCTACAACTCTGACTTCTCCAAAAGTGCAAAGCAAAGAAGGAAAAAGCAATGTTCAAAGAAGGCTGAAACAGAAGCTTAAGTGAGCTGCCCTTCCCCTGCCCTCTTGAAGCGTGACAAAAAGAAACACTCAGTAATGCAGGAGCTCTGAAAAGCAGGCCAGGAACAGTCAGGTGAACAGGCTAAGTATCCCAGTGACAGAAAGATAAATTGGTTTCAGGTTTTTGGTTTGGCACAGTTAAAAGCAACATCAACAGTGTTCACTGGGCTCAAGCCTCAAATGTGAGCATCCAAACCAATGAAGGTGAGCCCTGCCCGTGCGCTCTCAGGCCACTGAACAGTAGGTTTCTTCCGTGCTTTATCCAGCTCCTGCGGATGGCTGGAACTGCAATGTTGGAGGTCCCAAGCATCTGAAAGGTTTTAAGCTCAAACAAAAAGTCCCCAAAGCCAAGCCCTATGATACCAGAAACTATACTTGCCACTTCCTGCAGTCTGGCTCACTCACCAGTAAAAGACCACTGCAAAAATGCTTAAATCCCCCAAATTCCACTGGCTCAAAGGTTGAAGAGTTTCCAGGGATACCTACATGTTTCATGAATGCCTTATGGGGATCACAAACATTTAAGGGACCTAAGGATGAAAATTAAAAGCTTAATGATTTTGGACACTACAGATGACTACATCTCTCCCACCACATACATGCTCTAATACCTGCTAACAGCAAAGATCAGAAGCATACTTAAAAAGCAGACAAATTAAAGCCATATAATTTGATTAGGAAATATAAGTTAGCTGGAATTAAATGGTCTAAAGAAAATAGAGAGAGAAGATGATGTACACTGCCAAATTCATCAACATCTTGGGATTTTACAATGAATCTGTCTTTTCAAAATCTCCAGCTTCTTAAATGCTAACACAATGGATACCAAACCAGGAAGAGTCTTGAGAGATTAGTTCCTCCATTCTTAGCTTACAAGGCTGGTCAACTATTGGTAAGCTAGCGACACCCAGCCCCAATTTTCTACTGCCACTCTGAGTACATGATTATGCAGTCTGTTCTCAATTGTGTGGATAGCAAGAAATGGGATGCCCTGGAAAGCCAAAACGCCATTTACATGGGCACTCTGGGATATATGGTGGAACAGGAGAAGCCGGATATTATTTTTCAAAGTGCAGCTCTAATGATGTACTTACAGGTAGATTGCACTCCGCAGTTACAAGAACAAAAGGCAAAAAAACCCTTGAGTCTGGTATGTAAGTCAGTCTTGTGATTTATACATACCCAATTCATGAGTTCTGAGAGCTGGTAATTCTGTGTACCCTAAAAAGCAGCGTGCACAGCCCCATGATATCCTATAGAATTAACCATGCAGCAGAACCCAGCAATTACAAACCAGCTTACCACCCTCAGGGGTAGAGTGACAGCACAGCACACACTGCAAACAGAGCTCTTGGTCTTCTTCCACCCTACGTTAGATAAGTTCGGTAAGTTCTGGAAGTACTGCAGCACATTGTGAATGATGAATGAAATGAAAAATCTCTGCTCAGTGCACAGCAAGTAGCCAACTCCCTCCTGTGCAGCATTACTTGCTTTCAAGGTACTTAATATGCAACTTTGGTGAGAGACATTCGGAAAATCCCAGTGAGCCCAGATATCTCAAAAATAAAAATAGGACATTGCAATTTTGTCCCAGGGCTTCAGTTGTTTTTATTCAATTTTAATTTTATTTTTGCCTACCTCTATCCAGTGACCTCCCTTGTCATGGTGCATTATGGACTCAAAAACGTAAACATCTACCACTGCTGGTTGCTCTATTACAGAAGAGGCTTAAGGGTCTGGCTGCTTCATCTCTCACTAAGCACAGAGTTTGCACTGTACAAAAACTTCTTATGAAAATGTAATGTAAGAATGAATAAATGGTGAGCAATCAGCTCCATCACATTATTTAATCAGTGGCTGCAGAACCACATGGCAACTCGTTGGGTGGGTCGATTTCTATAAAATATAAATCAAACCACAAGCAGTTTGGATTGGCTTCCACTGATCTTGACTTGCCACCAAATGCAAACTGCTGGGCAGAATTACCATGAAAGATTTGGGAATGGTGTCTTGTTAACAAGCAGCACAGGTTGGCTTACAGAAATTGACAGCAAGGTTTAAGTCAAAGCTTCACTTTTGCTAGGTTAGAGGTTTGCTCCTCCCCAGCTATATTATAGGTTACTGGATGGTATAGGTGGTCAGCTGCTTTACTGCTACTGAAAGGTTAAAATTGCAAAAGTCTGTTTTATTGCTTTGTCTCTCTAGCCCCTCACTCCTGCCCACGTGTTTATATCATCGATTTATTATTCCCTGTAACGACTGCATAGCAGACGAGGTATTACTTGAGCCACATTCTATGACACACGTGGCAGAGGTGAGGAGGAGTTGCTGTGTTCCCAAGTACAACAGCCTCTAGTTGTTACCACATTAGGAACGTTTAATAAGAAAAGTAATAAAACAGTTAATTAACTGAATCATCTTCTACTGCACCTCTGTAGTTGGGGCGGGGCATGGAAGGAAGAAGAAAGGATTAGCTCCATGACCACTATTTCTCCCACTAGGCTGTTCCCTTCAAAGGAGAAGGCAGGGTATCATTTAGAGATTACATAGTGCAAAAGTTTTATTTACTCCTTTATTGGCACTGTAAGGCTGTGCAAACAGCAACAGGCCTTTATACACAGAATTTATTACTAGATCTGGAATGTGAATCTGAAGGCACACAGTTTTCCTGAGGAAGAAGAGTGAGTACAGTTTTTTCTCTGCCTGTATGCCAGGCTCCCTTCAGAACCCAGAGGCAACCAGCACAAGGCACACAAGCACACTGGAAACGTGTGCAGCAAGGTTCACATGGATCAGCTCTCCAAGACCTTTTTAGCTGACAAGGTGGTGCTGACAGCCAGGTGTCAGCAAGGTGTTTCTGTTCCTCTCTCACCAGCATCCAACCCCACTAAAAAGGTTTGGGCACCTTTCTGGAGCTGACATTAAAGCAATATCCACAGTGGGAATGCTCGGGGTGCTACACTGATCCATCACTATTTACCATCCCACCAATGTGGTACTCCAGTAACACCCAGCTCTAAAAACGTATTTATTTTTATGTACATATTGAAGCCCTGACTGCTTTATTTTCTTGGAAGGGAGGGTGGAACTGTTCCAGCAGACTTTCTATTTTCCACAAATTCCCTCCAGAAGGATATTAAGGGTAGAGAGCAGAGAGGGTAATTCCCATCTCTGGGTGGAAAATGAGTCAGCCTGCTTATGCAATAGAGGCTTTCACTGATTAAGGAGGATGCTATATTCAGGTAGACAACTGGCCAGAAACAGATGCTATTTGTGGGCATAACTGAGCATTAGCAAATTGGCTGTTTATTAAAACAGGTGTTTGTGGGGGCTCACGTGTCCAATGCTGCAGATGTGGCATTCTGCTGAGGGATCACACTAGAGAACGTCGGTTTCCTTCCCAGTTACACTTACGCTTCAACTGAGTTGATGCAGGAACCAAATTAGATTCACCAGAGTCAGCATCGGCTTTGCAAACTGGTGATTTCAATCAGGGATAGAGCAAGAAAATATAAGTTTTTACTCATGCCAGCTGTTCTGTTGGCTACTTTTGATCTCATCATCATTCATTACTGTCTGGTTAAAAAAATTATTTTAAAAAGTTTCTCTTCCATTAAAACCACAACATCAAACACCACCCCCATGCACACTTCCAGAATTCCCAAAAATGTAGAAAAAACATAGGAACACAAGGAGAGCAATGGCATCACAGACTGAAATTTAGCCAGTGTCAGAGCAGGAACGATGAGACCACGTGTCCTTTCCTATAGGAGACATCACGCTTAATGACACTTGAGTGCTAGGTCTGCTTAAAGTTTTATCTTTTTGATGCCATTGGCAGCAGTCTAGATTGAGACATTCAGAGTTTAAATTAGGTTCTGACAAATGTTTCCTACTCAAAATGAAAAATAATTCCTGAACTTCCAGTGACAAGAAGCCGCCATGTCCTTTCCTGACCTGCTTCTACCTCAAATTAGTTTAAAAATAATATTATTATAATAATAATATAATCATCTTCATTTTGGAAGTTTATGTCATTGTGTTATTTAAAAGACCTGCCATGGTGGCAGTCGTGCATAATCCCATGCCAACCATATCAGGTCACGTCAATTTCTGACACAACAACTATTCTATGTGTTGTGTAGACACTAATGCTGGGTGCTTCTGCACACAGCCACACACATCTTCTTTAGACAGAACTACCTTTGGTTTGTCTTAGAACACTGTGAACCAGACTGAGCCTCAGTATCTCAATGCTGTTTTAGCATCTCTGTTCATAATTCAGACCCTCAGCTATGCCTGTTTGACACAATCTTTTCTGTGCCAGCAGCTGGCACATACCAAACTTCTGATAACAGCGCTGCCTCAACATTTCAAGTGATGTTTCTGAACAGGATGTGCTTTTCAGGCAGTTACACAGGATCTCAGTATCTCAATTCAAAAATAATAATCGACACAGAAATTCCCCCAAGTTCTATTAATCAAGAGATTTTTTGTAATTTTAATTAACGTGGTCTTAGTAACAAGATGAATGGAAACTCTGAAGGGGATTTTGGTGTTTGAGACTGTTAGGTAAGTAACTGTGGCACAGGAAAGAAGACAATGATATACACCCATATTTACAAGTTAGTTACAGAAGAGTCTTACACCACAGAGGAAACAAAGAATCTGCAAGGTCAGTTCTGCAGAATCACAGAATCACAGAATTGTAGGGGTTGGAAGGGACCTCGAGAGATCATCGGGTCCAACCCCCCTGCCAAAGCAGGCTCCCTAGCTCATATTGCTCAGATAGGCGTCCAGGCGGGTCTTGAATATCTCCAGAGAAGGAGACTCCACCACCCCCCTGGGCAGCCTATTCCAGTGCTCAGTCACCCTCACTGTGAAAAAGTTCTTCCGCATGTTGGTGCGGAAGCACTGGTAAAACACCTCACTACACAGTTGGCACAGAATATTGTACAAGACAGGGGTGAACCAAGGACCTGATACAATATTTGCACAGAAAATAATATGCTTGCAAATTCCCAGGGAGCACTTATTGTTGTCTCTTCTTAAATAGCTATTCTAAAATAACATAAGACAACCATGCCTGTTGTTACACACTACACATTGTAATTTGCCTGGGGATCTTCTGTTTTTTTAAAACACAAAACTAATGGCTCATAACCCCCAAAAGCTTGCTGAAAATTTAGGTGTTTGAAATCACAAGTTCATTTACGAGTTCTGTGAGTGAAAAGGCGTTTGGAAAGGAGAGGTCAAGCTGCAAAGGGATGTGCCGGACTGTGAGCTGCTGGGGTATGAATCCTGAGTCTGAAATCGTATGCTTGCCTGCATCTGAATAACTGCTCAAATACAACAGATCCCTTCTCAGAGGCACTGTGTCCACAGCGTGAATAACAACTCGATATCTACACACCACTCACTTCTCCAGCTGATATTTAGAAAAGCTAAACCAGAACCCTAAATAAAAGCGCTTGGTCAGTGATCCCTGGTAAAGCAGATCTCTTGCTGCATACAGTGCAGTCTCTACAATTTAGTTTCCAAAGTGAGTAAAGCTTGACAGGCAGGTGAATTCAAATGAAATTAAACCACAAATATCCACTGCACTTACAAATGAAACCCCCTGCTTACTCTATGTGCACCCACTTCCCTGGGGCAAAGGCTCCAATGCCTCAGCAAAGCAGGTTTCTGCCTGCAGTGGTTATTAATATCAACCATTTGAGTGATAGGCTGCAGAATACGATCTATAAATTTGATTTCAAATTCATCAATGCAGATCAGGAAATCATTAAAAAGAGTTAACAGTAATGTAATCAGGAAATAGAAAGCTTGATTTGATCTGCCTGCCCAAAGTGGCTTTGCTTTTCAAATCCTTCGTATTCAGGGCTTAGCAACAACCTATTCAAAGTGCAGAACCATTTAGAGAATGTATCCGAGGACAGATCCACATGGACAATCTTTCCCTTCATAAATAAAGGCAAAATTTATAGAATACATTATTTGCTATTATTTACTCATCTCACTAGCAGTGAAAAAGCACACTTACTATACCAGTTTGTGGGGTTTTTTAATAAAAATTGCTACACCTTAAGTACTGTGCTTGATCAGTGAGATGTGGAAAACACTTTGGGTTCACAAAGACCAGTAAAGCATGTCACACTATTTGCAAACTTCAGCCCTGCAATTACAGCAGTGGCATATGCAGTTCACTTACATTTTAAGCTCTGCTAGATATGAAATGAAATTTACTTACACCTTTTAATTAATGAAGCGTGCAAGACCATCACTGAAATTTGTATTTGAGCAATATAAAATCAGTGTTTAACCCTATGCTCCTCTGAGCTAATGTAACTACACACCTGCTGTGCACCAAAGGAATCTCTGTGGATGTTTTCATGTTCATTTGGTCATGGGACCAGGACCAAGCATGTTAAAATTAATAAGCTTCCCATATGGTATAAGCAGGCAACAGAACCATACTCAGTACTGGAAAGTTACAGTCATCATTTACTGTGAGGCTGGTTTGTGAAACTAAAAACGCGTGGGAGCAAACAGTGTGCCTCTGCTGCCTTTCCGTGGATTACTGCTTTCTGTATTTCTTACTTTCCAGCTGATTGGGGTACTGAGAAGTCATGTAACGTGTCTTTGGTAGGTAATAAAGGTATCTCCTCATTTCAAGAGAAATCTTGCTTTGACTCTTTCATTTGGTCTTCATTGGACTGAAATGTCTCACATGAGTACAGTAAATCAACCTAGTTTTAATGGTCAAAGTTCAATTACCTAAATACAAGCTATTTGTTTCTGTAGGACAGAGACAAACGCAAGGGTATCGAGGACGAAGTTAAGAGCAACATTTATCAAACACAGATTAAATGAAGCAAAGATTTGGTGAGTAGAATTCCATCTCATTACTTCTGAAGGACTATGACAGCTTTGATTTTCATGGGCTCTAAGATCATGACATTACTATATTGAAATTTTAAGAAATAAAAATTATACCATCTCTCTTCATTTTCTGCACCGTTGCCTTTGGAACAGATTACAAAGTACAATTTTCTATTATTTTTCTGTGAAGAAGGAAAAACCATGAGAACAGTTAGCCTAGATTTTAATCTTCCCTGCCCACTGCACAGCAGCACTGTGATGCATGACCCTGACCTTTCCCAGACCGGTATATTTTGACTGTTTGCCCACTCAGCTCCATCCCTTTGTTTTAGTGAGGCTGTAAACAAGAGATGTGGAATGGCATGCCCAGCAAATCACAGAATGCTGAAAAGGTCAAAATAGTAGTGCCCAATGTTTCTATTCTGTAATTTACAGAATATATGAGGCATTCACAGCCTAATAACTCATTCATATGACAAACACTGTAGAGCAAATGTAAAATGGCAGAACATGAAGTCCTTCTAGTGACAGTGGTTCTAACAAGCATGGAAAATGGTGCAAACTTTGCCCTGTGGTTCTCTTTTCCGGAACATTAATACCTCCTGACTTTCAATGGACAGTAGCATATGTCTGTGAATGGGGCATCCCAATGTCTCTGTGTTAGCAGCCAGGCTCAGAACCCAAAAGGCAAGGTCCCAGGGAAAAAATCCTGGTTGCAGCCTTCCCGGTCTTTACTCCTTGCCCTTCTCAGAGCACATCCCCAACACCAGGTGATTTTATTGTCACAACCTTCCTGGAAACTAGAGCAGTGCTGTCCTCATGTATAAAGAGGACATAGACTCCTGGCCAACATTACAATAAACAACCCACAGCTCTTACCAACATAATCCCCTGCTCTCCACTAAAACCATATTCTCTACTTTCCATCCCATGAACTGAACTTTTTGCCCATTTCCCAGACACAAATCTAGAAACCAAACGAGATCCTTTAGCCAAGTTCACCCCATCTGTGGCAGTTCAAGTGATGGTTGGGTTTGTGAGTGATAGCTTAGTCATAGTGACACAATGGTCACCACTTTCAGAGAAAGTTTTACTGGTGCAAGATGATTTCAGGCATTCCTCAATCATCCTTCAGTCAGCTAATGCCCTTGGACAAATGCTGTTGAACATTTGGCAAGCCAGGACATACTGGAACGTTTCTTCTTTACTGTTTTCTTGTCACTAAAAGAACACCACAGATTTATCTGAAGTCCTGCTGTATCAAACCCAACAACAAGCATATCTCTGACATCAATTAATCATTTTTTTCTAGAAAGACAGTGTCATTTTGCCCTCAGAGTATAAGATTGATCTAATGACTACTGAAATCAATAGAACCAATAATTTATAGAAGCATGAAAGAAAAATTTGGAAAGTACCAACTGTTCTTTCCTGACACATCTGTGCCAATCCCATGGATCCCAATGGATATAAAAATCAGTAGCCAGAATTTAGCCTTATCTTTGTCCATTAAAACAAAAGAAAGCGTGCGAATAAACTCTTCTTTGCTCCACAGATATAAATCTGAATTAACCATAGAAAAGGCAAAACAACTGTGGCTTTACACCAGCTGAACAACAGATCCCATCCTCAAGTCTCTGAAGTACAGCATTTCACCATTATCCCGGAGAGAAGCAGGGCTATTAACAACGTACCAAATTAGCATCAAAGCATTAGCGGTAATACACTTAGGGTATTTAGGGAACTACTTCTAAACCTAAATGTCAGACAATTTGTCTTTAATATTCCCTGCAGATTAGTACAAAATGATTGTAATAGATGCAAATCCTGCCTCCTTTCATACAGGCACGTATGGCTGAAAGAGCCCTGGAGCTGTATCCCTTGTGCTGCAGAGGAAGGCAGGTCCTGAATGACATATGCCCAGTTTCTCTTTACTTCCTAGTGAAAATTGCTCCTTCGTGTACTTCTGTGCAGGAACACAAAGCTTTTGGTATTACAGCCTGCACTGCTGGGAGCAGACTTTCCAGGACCAAGCCTGGGGTTATTCACATAGCAAGTCTGTAACTCCTGAAGAAGGGGAACTGTGCGTGGGGTTTGGTCTCCTGGGAGAAGAAAGGGCACATCCCAGTTTATCTGTGGGAGGTGGGGGCAGGGGAAAGCCCTGGAAGGCTGGAAAGCATGGAAGAGACAACAGTGAGGGGACCAGCTTGCTTCTCCAGTCAGCAACTTGGGGGGACACAATTATGAGATGGAGGTGCAGCACAGGGAAAACTGGGGATGGAGGAGATCCAGTTTTTGCTGGCAGCCCTAACTGGGGTGGAGCAGACACTAACCACGTGCCTTCTCTGCCTTTAGTCCCACCATCCCTCTGCTCTCACATTCAGCACACACAGACCTAGATCCCTGGTATGGATGTAGGGGTTATTCCACCCAGACAGAACAAGGCAGCCGGATCCGATTTGGGGCAGGACTGTCACCCATCCCACACTCAGGCCTCACACAAGGAAAAAGCAACCAAGCCTCTAGAGACAACTGTCAGTCTCCTCTCTGTAGGGCACTCGGTGCAGGATATACCCACTTGGATGGGGCACCATAAGCCATTACTCCACTTAAAGTACTGATACTTGTAATAATATTTACAGATTATATTACAGCAATAATATTTACAGACTGTTCTGCCAGGAAAAGGAGTTCTACCTGCAAGAGTTGGATTCAGTTAAAAAAAAATAAAAAAGGTATTGCTAATTGTTACTGCATTTCCCAACCAGAAGAAAGGGTTGTCTGTATAAGTCTCTGGTTTCACATGCTTGTGACTTTGTACTGCTTGATCTGTTAGGTGAAATCAAATCTGAGATTAGCTAATTTTCTTAATTAGATCTTTTAAGCTTTGGAAGCAGGAAGGTGAAGGGATCCACATCAAAAACATCAGGCATTTCACAAAATGGGTGAAAACAATGGGGGGAAAAAAGTATTTCCTCCCTTTCATCCCCTTTCTTTTCACTCTAAGAGAAGGGGCATCCACTCTGGTGGTCAATGGTGTCTATAGAAGACATTCCCAGAAAAAAATCTCCAGTCTGATCAGGCTATAAGCTTTCAGAAGAGTCAGTCTGAACATGTTCTGTGGTGACTTGGGCATCAGTGGCAGAAGCCCAGCACAATTCTGTGCCCAGATGTTGCTCCCACTGGGCTCTGAGAACTCCTTACAAACGTGTATTTGGGTTGTCATAACATTTCAAACAGTGACAAAAGCTCTAAACCTCAGCAAAATAAAGAACAGGGAAAGAAATCTGCAGCCCTCTCCTCCTTGTCCTCACAGCTTTAATTTTGCCCTCCTCAGACATCCCTTTTTAGTCTCAGCTTCACTGTTCTCCCAATTCAGCCTCTTTGCTCACTCAGGGTCCATTTGGACCAGGTCACCACTGATTCCTAAAAGTTTGTCTCTTCCATGCTGCCCCTGCCAAGCAGAGGGAGCAGAATCAGCTCCAAGAGAGAGGGCTGCTGCCCTCAGAGAAGTGCAAAACTCAGGACTTGCCCCAGCTCACAGAAGCCCAGGTCTCCACCTGAGAGCCCCTGCTAAGCCCTAGGCTGGGGAATGATGCCTGTGGGATCTGAAGGAAAGGCAGGAGGGGAGCACATAGCTACCAGCTCCTGAAGATACCCATTTTGCACACATCCCTGCTACATTCCCGAGTTCTTGTCAGAGGTGATCATTTAACCAAAAAGCAAATCAAAAAACAAGTGCACAACCCTTGGTGTCCTGGCCACCAAGAGCATCAGTGTTCTTCTCACACTGCACATGTGCTAATGACAACTCCTTCCCCAGTTCACACTCAAACCATTTGCTCTGTTTGAATTACTTTGGAGTCCAAAATTTCTGCACTGGTTTTTGTCCAAGATCACCAACCTACTCAACTAAGGTGTTTATCAAACACCTGCATTTTTAAATATGAAGAAAGCACGATTTAGTTAGCAAATCGGTAATGACAGACACAGCTGGATTGCCTTGAGTAGACAGGCTCAGTGTGAAACTGATGTCTCTAGAAGATCTTGCAGACTTTTAATTATTTATTTTTAAACAAGAAGTGGGGTCTGAAGGAAAATGAAGACTGTTGACACCAAATATATTGTCTTTAAAGTGTCAGCAAATGCATGGCTTTTTACTTCCCAAATGAGACCTCCTAGCCAGTACTTCAAGCAGAAAGGACTACATTTTTTTAATTTAACCTATTTTTATTCTATTCCCATACCTGTCAGCAGATGTAACTTTGTATATTCCCTTGCATTTGTTTTACAGTAGCTCTATGGATCTGCTTAATAACCAGTCCCAAGGAATTCCACTGTTAAATCTTCTTGAAACAAAATCTTTCTGAACTGGTCAGTTACAAGGAAAAATGAGAATCGTCATAAACTATGTGGTTTTTTCCCTCAGCATCTTTAGAAGCAGAGAAGCTACCATGACAAAAGTGAATTAAAATCCTTGACATTTTCCCTGTGCAGTAAGGGAATTAACACAGATGCTTCTTGTTTTGTTTTCTAAGACTCCTGCTACATTTCCTAAGTAAATGCTTGAAAACAAAGCCAGTACAGAGCTGAAAAGCAAAGGACACACAAACGGATACATTCAATTGATACAGACACAAATATGCAAACATTCATTCTGGCCTCACACCAACTCACTATCCTGGTTTTGGTGGGGACATAGTTTATTTTCCTCCCAGCAGGGGGTCTAGTGCTGTGGTTTGGGTTTCGGAAGAGAATACTGTTGATAACACACTGAGGTTTTAGTTGTTGCCAAGCAGTCAAGGACTTTTCAGCTTCTCATACCTCCCTGCCAATAAGGTGGGGGGTGCCCAAGAAGCTGAGAAGGGACACAGCTGGGACAGCTGACCCAAGCTGGCCAAGGGGATATTCCATACCACATGGCATCATGCTCCGTATATAACTGGGGGGTTGGCCAGGAGCTGGGGCAGCTCAGGAGCTAGCTGAGCATGGGCTTTGGGTGGCAAGAAACTGTGCTGTTCAGCACTTGTTTCGTATATTCTTTTATCATCACCTTCCCTTTCTGTCCTGTTAAACTGTCTTTATCACAACACATGAGTGTTGGTTTGGGTTTTTTTCCCTTCTCAATTTTCTTCCACATCCCACTGGAGATGGGATAGTGGGGAGGGAGTGAGCAAATGGCTGTGTGGTTGTTTTAGCTGCTGGCTGGGTTAAACCACAACACTCATTCATAAGGAAGAGACCACCTTAATATCACAGCCACTGTGATACACAGTACAGAATTAACAGACAATTAGCATCTATTTTCCTATTGTATTTTTAGCTTTTTTTGATACTCTGTGGAAGACAAGTGTAAAATAGCAGCCATGGTGCAAGCTAGATGACTCTGGGCACTGCTCATACATAGACTAGCTAGGTATGGCTCCTACAAGATCCTTAGATATCCCTGTCCAGCCAAGAACCAGAGCACAGCCATGCTTCCTTTCTCACGCAAACACTTACACCCCTGTCATGATGCTTTTGCACCAGCTGAGCTGGCAGTGCAGTAACTCACACCTACCTATGTACTGGTCAGATTTTGGGTTCTTGGTGCTATCAGAATTGTGCAGAGGAGCTAGTTCAGAGAAGAAACCTAGTCTGTGATCATCTAAGCACATCACAAAGGACTGGTTATCTTTCTTCCCACGGTCTGAAAGCACTAAGAGTTAACAAAGTTAGCCAGAAAAGAATTTGAAAAATAAGTTAAGAAATCAACAGAGTGATGCACCAACACGTCATCTTAAGACTTACAGCACAGTGTGCTCCGCTGACTGTCAGAACAGCTGTATGTGAGAACAGGTAATAGATCTTTAAAACTCACTGCACTGCAGCCTCTAGACTTCTGACTGGGATTTTGATCTTTACTTTTCTAAATCACATAAGGAGGTCTCTGACCTCAAGGATTTGCTACAAGCAATGCATACACATGTTCAGGTTGATATGGTCAATCAAAGCAACAGCAAGATCCTGCTCCAAAATAAGGGATCTTTGAATAACTACTTTGAATCACACTGGCAGAAGCTTTAATAAATTCACATTCGGAAGTTTACATGAGACACAGTCACATTTTACAAACCAAGTCTGTAGGAGCACAGAGTTACGGCACAAAACTCTTCAGATGATATCTCAGAGACATTTTACCAAAGCCACACCATCTCTTGGGCTGAATACCCATATGTGTTTTGGCTCAAAGTCAAATTTGATTTTGGTGTCATGAAGGGATATCTTTTTTCCCAGGAAAAACATATCAGATTATCACCATATATTTGCAAAAACATATACTAGCACTGGAATAGGCTGCCCAGGGAGGTGGTGGAATCTCCTTCTCTGGAGATATTCAAGACTCATCTGGATGCCTATCTGTGCAATATGTGCTGGGGAGCTGCTTTGGCAGGGGGGTTGGACCCGATGATCTCTCGAGGTCCCTTCCAACCCCTGTGATTCTGTGATACTATATGGTACAAATAAACATTCTTTTTTACAACCAAAATATGGTAAGATTAAATGTACTGCATACTACACAATCACGAACCATTACCCAGTGCAAAGACAAATTAAAAAAAGGAGGTTTTAGTTTTGTTTTTAGGAACAATAGAAGAAATTCCTGTCATTATTTTCTAGGTCGGCACAGAGATGAAGTGATTATCTGACCTGCTAAAGCATCTGAGACAGTGAAATTGTTTTGGACTATTTCTCTAGTCCTCTGGGATGCTCTTTTGTCCTCCTGTCATCCCTCCTCTCTCTGGCTCTGCTTCTCCAACACAACCAAATACAAAAAACAAGAAAGCAGCAAATGTGAGTTTCTGCCTCACTCTAACCTTGACGGGGTTGGTTTTGATCTCTGTCACATTCCAGAGGAAAACAGAAAAAGCAAAAAGTAGATTCATGCTCCTTAAGAAGAACAAGGCAGGCTCTGGACCACGTTTGAAGCCTGAAGGATCTCTTTTATCCACTGTCATTAAGAATTGTGCATACCTATTTTCATTTCAATCTTCTTATAAAAGCTGAAAGCCAAAAGGTGAATACAGAAGTCTGCAATCAGGTCAAATAAGCTGCTAAATAGTTAGGCCTAGAGTTCTAGGAAGATTTTACATAGCATTGTGCTAATCATTAAGGATAAAGACAGTAAATATTAATCTTCTCTATTTATAGGCCAAAGATGACTATGTCTTTAAAGATTAGTTCTACAATAGGAATCAAAAATAATCTGCAGAACAAGTAGATAGATTAAATTCCATTTATTTGTACTTCAGCTTCACATTCATACTGGCACAAGCAGTGAGAAAGGTGTATTGGGTGATGTGACTCCACGGCCAAAGGCCCTGTGAAACACAAACTTCTCTTCAGTACTTTATTAAAAATCAAAGCATGTCACCTGTTCAAAACTCCCAGGAGCTTAACAAGATTTCAAAAAAGGATTCCAGCAGATGACCTTACATGCAACTTCCTCCTCTGCTGCTTTGCTGCAATGAAAGGATTCCCGTTCCCGCAAAGCTCTGGCACACAGCGAGGGGCTGCAGCGACGGCACAGGCCAGCGCAGCCTCCCGGCCCAAAGCCGCAGGTGCCCCTTGCGAGATGAAGGTGCTCCCTGAGAATTTGCTAGCTCTAATTGCCAGAGAGAAATCAATGAGCTTCATTGTACGTTAAAGAAATAAGTTCAAGTTCTTTCGTCAGCATTAATCTTTTACACGTAATATAAATACTGTTTAGTGGCAATAAACAAACCCATTAACATATCAGAAAAAAGCCCCATATGTAAATTGCCTGATCTTAGGGGACAACTAATGGATTACATTCCGGAATATAAAGATGCAAGATTTATACTTTCCTCTAGAGATATTCCAAAATCCTATTACTGAGCTGTATCTCCAAGGAGGGGAAGCGGTTTGTTTGTTTTAATATTTTATTTTTTTTTTAATCAAACCTCTTTTTAATCAGTCAGAACAAAATGTTTTCACGCAGAAAAAAGAAAAAATTCAGTGCAGGAACAACAGGGTCCTGATGGAACAAGGAAACTTGGAAGAGAAAACGAAGATAGAATAAAAATGCAGGAAACGAAGATGTGTACTCTGTGAGCATCTTTATTACACAGATGTATTCAGGGACAGCTCGCTCCCAAAGGAAATCATGACAAAGTTAAGTTTTAAGAAGTTGGACCAGGAGACTGAATTCAGCCTTTTGGGCTGATCCAAACTTCAATGATTGCATTTTGCTATTAGTTCTGGAGGGCTTTCTACTATGGCTTCAGACCCATTTTGTGTTTTCTCCTTTTAGGACCAATTTCTGCTCAGCTACAGACATGTGAGTCTGGCAGAGAGGAACCTGAATATGCACACGCATCACAGAATTGTAAGGGTTGGAAGGGACCTCAAGAGATCATCAGGTCCAACCCCCAACTCACCTGGCACTGGCTGCTTCCCAGGTCCACTGCCATCTTTCCTGTGCAAACCCTTACAGACTCCTACATCAGTTCAGGTATATGAAAGAAAGCTAATTTTTAAGATTATCTTAGGTCACAAATACTCATCCTCACCACAATTCAACAACCACATTCAAGAATTCAAGCACTATTTTTAAATACTTCATAGCATCTCAAATGTGTCACTGGAATTGTTCAGCACCTGGTTTGAGAACAAGGACGCGCCTTTGTACTCCACTCAGGACTCTGTAGGGTTTCACATAACCAAACAGCTTTGCCACAATATCCTCAGCCCACTTAAAGTGTTTCATTCTGACCCTGCTTGCTTTAAAACGTCATCCCACCACTGAATCCAAGGCAGCTTTGGTATAAAAGGAATAGAGTCAAGCTCAAGAAGAAGGAAGACACCAAACCCATGACACACAGCTTCAGCACTTGGTGAATAATCTACATCTGAAGCACAACTGTAATTTAAGCTCATGACACCACAGTCCTCAACAACAACTCCAACTCTGCATCTCAAAATTAGAAATCTATTTTCAAGACACTAAAAAAAACCAACCTCTGGAATTTCAAAGCTGAGCAGATCTTTCAGCACCAAAATGCCCCAGAGTTCCACAAAGTTAGCAGAACTCTAACACTGGAGTGTCTCAACATGAAAGAAAATACTGGCTGCCAGCTGAGATTTGGATATGTGCATTCACAGAAGAATATGAACAGGAGTGAGAAAAGCACACAAGCATTTCAGTCAAAAGCCCTTTCAGGTAAGCATTCAGAACAACCTGAAAATGCACTGTTTTACATTAACTTTTAAAGGAATCAGCACTTTTTTTATGAGAATATTTGTCTTAGGTAGAGTGAACATCAACTGATCAATACAGCACCAATGTAGACATATATTACTCTATCAATCATATATTAAAAAGAGCAGCAGTGCTTTATGTTTAATACCCAATCTAACCAATTAGTACTGCCATCCCCTGGTGTTACACAAGTTCATTCCCTTAAATTGCCATGGCAGTAAATTCTAGTTATAAATGAGAAGCTGCAAATTGATTTGCATGTAATAACAGTACCACTAAACCTTTCTTACCACTTTCAATTTTTCCCCATCTGCTACCAGAGTGGAAGTTTAGGATCTATTATTCCCAGAAGGGGACTTACCCAGCTGGACATCTATAACAGTTGGCTGGTTCTCCATGGGGAACAATGGCTTTGGAGGTTTGTCTGTGAGCAAAGCTAGAAAAGAAATGAGAAAATGTAATGGAAAAATTGAGACCAGTGACTGCAAAAGAAAAGCTCTGTCATGTAAGCAATCAAATGTTTGTACAGTTGATGGCACGTAAACATTTATTACACAATATGGCTGTTACACTGCCAATGTGTTACCGTTTTCCCAGTGGCTGTGGTAGCCCACTGATTTAAAAGGAATAAGCTATTTCAACAATTACATTTTTAATATAAAATTAAATATGAAGCAGCAAAACAAACTCCATTTCTCACTGTTAATCTACATGTAATAACTAGAACAAGCATTTTAGATCTTCACCTCGCAAAGTTAACACAATTAATTAAAAATCTCAACGAAATCTATTTCAGCATGACCAGTCCCCAGGTGTCTTTAAGCTTGGCCAAACAGGATTCAGGTGCTCAAAGAAAACTTGCACATGATCTTGCCTGATGAGCCTCAGCAGCTTCACACCTAGCTTACACTCCCACCCACCCAGTTGGACACCTGGACCCTCTTTCCAAAGCCTGAGTGGGGACCCTGTCTTCTGCTATACTGAAGTATCTCCATTTGAGAGCAGGAAACAAACCCCAGCCTGGTCACAAAATCACTAAGTTGGAAAAGACCTTTAAGATCAAGTCCAACCGTTCCCATCCTATGCTAAACCATATCCCTAAGTACCTCATCTACCCTTTTTTTAACACATGCAGGGATGGTGACTCAACCCCTTCCCTGGGCAGCCTGTTCCAGGCCCTGACAACTCTTTCAGTGAAAAGATTTTTCCTAAAACCTGATCTGACCCTGCCCTGGCACAGCTTTGTGCCATTTTCCCTTGTCCCATCTCCTGTCACCTGGCCAGAGAGACCATCACCCACCTCTCTATAACCTCCCTTCAGGTAGTTGTAGGTGATGATAAGGTCTCCCCTCAGCCTCCTCTTCTCCAGACAAAACATCCCCAGCTCCCTCAGCCACTCCCCATATGAATTGCCCTCCAGCCCCTTCCCCAGCCTGGTTGCCCTTCTCTGGACTCGCTCCAGGACCTCCATGTCCTTCTTGTGGTGAGGAGCCCAGAACTGGACAGAGTACTCGAGGTGCGGCCTCACCAATGCCGAGTACAGGGGCACAATCACCTCCCCAGACCTGCTGGCCACACTATTTCTGATACAAACCTGGTCCTACCAGGTGATAGCTCCAGCCACTGGGACAGACAGTCCTAAACAACACTATGACTGAAAAGCACAGCTACAGACACAGGGTTCACAGCCTGGTTCGAGACATTAATGTCAGGCTCTGCAAATAGGCTTTATTAATTGGGCATAGCTTGAAATAAATGACTGAGCATTTCTGGAGATGAGGAGAACTGGCTTTAATCAAAGTATCTTGCATTGTGTGAAATTAAACAATTCAAAATTACTCCAAAATGTTTCCAGTTAAAATTAATCACCTGAAATTATTTGATCTAAGTTTGCACAATGATTTTTCAATAATAGACTAAGGCAAAACAACTCCACCCTCCTCAGAAGCCTCAGCACTTACTGACTTGGTGGGAAACAAGCCTGCCCAGTGGTTTGGTAGCTCAAGGTGAAAGCTGCCAGGGGTAGGGGCAGCAGGTCTCCCTGAACCATGCAGAGGGAGCTGGAGCTCGGCAAACTCCTGGCCTACACTCCCAGCTCAGCCTGCTCCTTGGTGTGCTGGGGGCACATCTCTCCCTGTCTGCTTCAGCACAAGTCAGTGGCAACTGGGTAAACCTGGAGGTAGCTGAATTTGTTTACTACCAAAATAGCCCCCCCACCACAAAAACCCCCCAAACCAACAAACATACAACAACAACAAAAAAGCCAGAAAAAATCCACAACAAAAAAAACACAACAAAACACACCACCAAAAAAATCCCCTAACAAAACCAAACCAACACTAAAAGAACAACCTACAAAACATTTTCACATCTGTACCTACAGAAAAAATACAAACTGTATTAAAGAAATACCTGCTTTACAGTGGACACGGATTTTTAAACTCCATTAGAAGTGGCCATCAGCACAGCCAACTCCCCCAGTGCCATTTAAATTTAAAATGGGGGTCCTTCCAGTGATACTACAGCCCTGCTTCCCTCATCATAAAATAGGCATTTCGGTAACAAGTCAGCAGCCAACATTTCAGATCAAAATCATGTGTGTTTGTAAGAAGAACTCCTTGTACAGTTTATCCACAAGGACAACACAGGAATCTCCAAAGCGATTTGAACAGCATGTTCTTAAGGCTGAAAGCACAAGCAGGGCTCAGAATGAAAGATAAATGGGAAATTCTGCTAATGAGAATTCAGCAGTTCAAAAATGTTCATCCAATGTAAAGTCACAAGACTGACCCAGAAGAAACATCAAGGCTACCTGTGCAATCGCATTATTTGGGGATTAGCTTGTGAGTAGAAAGTTTCTGGCAGAAACATATAATGAATTTGCTGTGCTAATGCACCTAAGTCATCTGAATGTCATTAGAGAGTAAGACAAAAGCACTGCCAAACACACATGTGTAAGCACAGGCTAGCTACTCATCTTTTAAATCATTTCAATCCTAACCAAACCTGAAAACTTCTAAGTAGTAGTTTTGGGCATCAAACCCCAGGGACTTTGGAACACATTCCACTGATGATGTTTTAAGCAATGGATACTTTTAAATTACTAAAAGCTTCTGACACTCTTCTCCATAAAATCCCCATTCCATCCAAGGGGAGATGGGTAACTATTTTTTCAGCTTCCCCACAAATCCCACATAATTCAAATTTAAGGGTCACATCTGCCTCAAGCAAAGCTCATTCCCAGCACTCCAGGAAAAACATGCATTATCCGGGAAGTCCCAACAGCTGATAGCCAGAACGTTTGGTACAGAGGAACATGGGAGTGACAGGACAGTTTCAGTACTGACATTTTTTCTGTTCAACATATATAAAGAGCTCTGCTTTATTATACTCTAATTCCTCACATGAAAAAACCCATGTCAATAAATAATAAGTTAACAAGAAGCCACTAGACTGAAATTAGTCGAACTGTAGCCCACAGCCAGCTACCTACTCTTCATAGGCATTGCTTGCCACTTTCTCTGAGCTCATCACAGAAAATTAGGGTAGTGTTATCTGGTCCTCACACCTGCTGAGGAGGAACCTCATCACTGCAGTCACAACCTGCCAATATTGCTTTGCTGCAGTTTTGGGTTTGGTTTCTTTATTGGGTTTTATATTGCCTAGGCAGACCTCCTCAGATCGCTTGCTGGAAGGAGAGAAGAAAAGGAAGTGTTACAAAGGTATTAAAAATATAACCATGCTCTTAACTGACTCTGTGCAACTGAGGCCAGTAACTTCTTAAAAGAACGAGCCAAAAAAACCCTAGAAAATGCACTTTGGCCTAGGAAACACACAAATCAGACTTCTGATGAAGTTAATATGTTGGCCTATACCTAAATGCAGGAGTGGTCCAGTTGCTCAGCACAGAGAGAACAGCTCTGCCAGCCGGAGATGTGCAGCTTCCACCTGAGCCTGTGGCAAAATGGGCTGGAAAGAGTGGAAAAGTGGCAAAGTCTTTTGGGGATTTAACCCCAGTGCTAACAGAATCAACCCCTTTGTTCCAAGTCTCACCAACCCTCTACAGGACTCCTTCAGGAGACAGCACGTGTGCTGAGCTTTAAACCTATCATAAGACCTCATAAGTAAAGGCTGAGATGGAGAAAGAGAATAGCTTGAGATATCAGGTAACCTTTGTTTTGGGTGAAAATTTGGTGGGGGAAGCCCAAAGCTCACCAAAAACCATGCATCCCTGAGTGTAATCTCTTGTACTTCGTAAAGAGCCTCAAAGTTTCACTTTCTGCTCTATAACCAATACTTTTTTCCTTAGCTTTCTCCCCCCTGTTTTTTCAGGTCATAGTTACTACCTTCAGGCTTTTCTTGTGTTATTAATTTTCATTTCTGGTACTAAAATGTACTCCCCATGCATTGTAGGATGTGGAGAAAACTTATTGGGGCAGCTGCATCCATGCTGGGCCAGCGTGCTCGAGCTTTCCCTGCTTGATGTTCTTTTCTTACCTCATTCCCACCTGCACTTCTCACAGCCCCATCTGACCAGGGCTCCCCTTGTTTTTCTCTTCACTTTACTTGCAGTCTTTGGATGTTTTCTAAATGTTCTCCTGTGTGTCACATTTTAAGCGGTTATATTTTACCATATTGTTCTTGGAGAGTAATCATTATAATGAACTGGCAGCCTGTCAGAGCACTTTATGTAGGAACTGAAATGGCCCAAAGGGATTTTCAGTCTAGAAGGCAACAGACTGCTGGCTTTCCAATGTCATGTGCGTTTACAGAAAACAAAGCCATGTTTATTTTAGAGGTCAGGCATCAAATCACTTATTCACCTTATAAAATTCACTTTTGGTCCTTCTTAAACAGTTAGTATGACATATTCTCAGCTACAAGGGATTCTAATCTTTCAGTGATCTCTGTATTTGACAGAAGTCCATAAGCACCCTTTGTTCAAATGCCCAATGCTCTCAGAGAAGTGTCTTTAATCCTCAGAACAGTTTTATAGCTATGCAGCACTCTGACTTCCAGCCTCGCCAGAAGGGGAAGCAGATCAAAAAGGTAATTTTGCTACAGTATCAACACGTGTCTAATAAAGCTAACACTATTACTGTTGTCATCTAACTCCTCACCTCCCATAAAGCCACTTTAAATTAAAAAAAAAAAAACCTACATGCCCTGCAAACACCCTTCCTGTTATTAAAGGTAAAGCAGTACTTCTGCAAAGAAGTATGGAGATACTTCACAAACTGCCAGAGAGCTGTCTAGCTATAGCTACTTCCCCCCGACCCCTCAGAACATGCAATGTCCCTGGGCTGCTCTAAGCAGCCATTCTTACACTGTGAAGCCACTAGAACAGGGATGACATTAGCAAAGCAGCAATTTCTGCAGCCACAGACAGACACGCAGGCCTCTCTTCTCAAGATACCAGGTCTGACAATGCAGCATACTAAGGGGCTTCATTGCCATCACTTCCCATTCCAGGATTTCATCCCACAAAGAAGCTGGGACAACTTTGGCTGTATTTGTGTTTGCAAGTCCCAGCTGATACAATGCTCTCCTGAATTCAGACTGAGAGGAAGGCTCACAGAGAGCTGCTGTGCTTTGTCCCAGGGCAACACCAGGCACACTGCCTGGGGCATCACTTGAAGTCACATTTCTTTACCCAGAGGCACCTGGCAATGGAGTCTGGTGGGCACGGCCAGAGGCTGTTTAGCAGCCAGGCTGTTACATTAGGACACTGCTTAAAGCACTGTTTCCTCCTGTGCTTATATTCACCCCATCAGAAAGTAACATGCAAGCTTTAAAACAATAATCAAGTTGCTGTGATTTCAACACTTACCAGGGGATTTAAGGGCAGTGTTGTACAAATCAATATGCTGATCTGATTCTGTAGAGCCATTCATCAGGGTACACTTTCTTTCCCAGAACACATGATACTTTTAGTCTCTTTTTCACAGGTACAAGGAATATGCTACCCCAGGAGAAGAGCCTCAGAAAAGCAGAGAAGCCAGGAAAAGATTTGGTCTCTGCAATTACTTACACATACTTTTGCAGACAAGGGAAAGCATGACTTACTGCACAGGGCAACGTCTAGCTACCCACAGGACCAAGCAAAGAGGAAAACAGCCTTGAAGGAGCAGCTCCTGCTTCTAAGCACCAATAGAGAGTAAGAGCCTAGAGGGTCATTTTTCCCCCACCACAACCTCCCTGCTCCAAAAATCTCTCACTCCATATTCAAACACTTATCTGACATACTAATGAAAAAGCACAAAGCAGCTGAAAACAAACAGCCTTAGGACACCATTATTTAGGGATAAGCAATGATAACCAGCTAGAAAAAAACTACCAGGTATCTCAATAAGCTCCAGCTCCCCCCTAGTTTATCTGACACAGCTCTATTTCCCTACCTTCCCTCAGCAGCCTCAGAGCACTCTCCCCACTCCAGTCAGACTTCTTTTACAGCCACCAGAGCCAGAGACCAGCAGCCCAAGCTGTTGCTACAACAAACGTGAGTCTTGTACTGTGCTTGTTGAGTAGCTCAACTAAATGCACCTTCAGAGTTAAATGCGGATCACCTCCCCCTGCGCCATGCAGAGGGGTGCTCTAAGCCAACAGGCATCACCTGTGCTCCAAGGACCTGAACTGCTGCCAGCTGAAGCCAGGCAGCACCAAGGTCATGCACTGAAATCCAGCTGCTCGTGATTTGAAGGGCCTCTTTCTTGTGACTCAGCACAGCTGGAGTGTTTTCCAGACCAGATAACTCTTCTAAGGGAAATTAGGGCAGAAGGTTAAAAATGTCAGCTCACATGTGGCTAAGAACTGGTCAAATGCTGGGAAGGGTTTTCTTCTTCCTCAAGATGGATAATGACTGTTCCTCTTCTTGTGATAAGCACCCAAAGTACGTTTGTTGTTCTGTAATTTCGCTATTGATGTACCTCCTGGACATTTGCTCATGTAATTTGCAATGATGAAAGGAAAAATTATCCAGATATGAAGCAGAATGAAGGGAATCTACAAAATTGTTTCAAATCTTCTACCAGACAATTATATGCCAACCTACTTCCTTCAATCAAAGGATCTGGCATTTTCCCACCAATAATTAACACAGAGCCTCTAGTATCATTCAATCAAGAATCTGGCTAACCTTTTGACAGCAGAGCTAATCTGTTTGAATAACATCCTCTGGGGCAAATAACAGCATGCCAAAGCCTTAATCTGAAATTAGCTCATACCCCAAGTTAAGCTTTTGTTCACTCTTAGTTCAAATACACTTGCTTCCAGGCATGGCTTAGATCTACTTTGGCATCTAAAAAACTTGGCAGTGACATTGCAACTTTCACACCGTAGATGAAGATGGAACCAACTGCATGCAAAATGCTAAATCAATATGTTAACCAGAGGGCAACATGTTGCTAAGGGAAGCTCAGCATTCTGCCTTGTAAAAAATATGTACCTAACTCCCTTTGGCTCCTCTGAATTATCAGCTGGTGAGAACGGATTTGGCAACAGCTGACAGTAAAATGCTTCAGGCCTGACCTGCTACTGCTTCATCTTTCATGTTGCTGCTTACACCTAAGCAAATGTGAGAGCCAATTGTGCAGATGTAAACATCAGTGTGACAGCTCTAAGTCTTGGCTGCTAGGGCCTGAACTGTGCACTTGCAGAGTTAAAAGCTTGTCTAAAGAATCGAGGGCTCCCACCTCTACCTGTAGTAAGTGTACTTTGTGGACTCAGCCTCTAACACAGTCTCCAGCAAGTCCTGCTACCAAATCAGAATGATTGCTTTTCATTTTCTTGGCACAGCAGTAAATCACCACACAAGGTGACAAGCATTGGAAAACCACATAAAGCAGCTCATTCATAAAAATGCAACTTTGTGAGGCTGTGGTTATATGAGGAAACTGTCCCCTGATTAGCTGTATGGTACTGTGTTCCACCAGTCAGTCAAAACATGCTTTCTCAGTATTTGGCTATTGTGCTGCCCTTCCTTCACCACAGCATGAAGCTGACAACATGATTGCACCTCCACCATCTCCAGTATCTTACCTCCATCCATCACTTGCTGGAACAGAAAGAAAGTCTTTGCAACAAAATGTTGTCAAAGGATGAATGTCTCCACCTCTGAAAATAAACACTGAACACTTATTCTCAATAAACTCAAACTCAATAAACTCAAAACTTGTGTGGAAGCCAGGAGTCATTAAGAAGTGACAAAGAGTTTTTCTCTATTTATTACTATTTGGGGAGGAAATGCATCTTTTGGGACAATGGGGTGAAATGATACAGTAACTGGATGCCTCTCCCTCTGCTACCATCACCATGAATATCACTTTTTGAAAACTCTACCTAGGATCAAAAGTGCCTTAATGCACTGTTTGTTCTGCCTCTGTGGGACAATTTTCTGCAAGAAGGACTTGAGCATTTTTATATTAGCAGTAAATAATTGGAATTCATCACATAAATTCTTTTTATGGCATAGAAAAACGGACAACACAATCCCAGTTTTAAGGAAGATGCTGTGTCCATGCTGAAATGCAGCTCCCAAGGGAAATGAATTTTGAGGCACTCAAAGGCTTTTGGATTATTGCTGGTGGTTTTGATTCTAACCCATTAAGTCCTCAATGACTTGGAACAGACCCGTATTTGACAGGTCACACTACTGGCACCAAGAAGCAGCTGGCCATGACTGTAGACCCCTTGACTTTGAGAGCAGCCAGAACCCTTTAACAACTAGCTGTGTCTGTCCTGTTCTTGCCAGCTGGTCCGGTCCTACGGCTTCTGCTGCAGGCATGACCTTGCAGCCCATGGTAAGGGTTTAAAACTAGTAACAGCAGCGGGCAGGTGTGAAACATCTCTGAACCAGGAGTCTTGCTGCCAGTCTTCTCCCCTAAAATGTCTTCAGATACTGCACACAGGATGCTATCAGAGTGCATTGAGATAGACAGACTGTTCTGGACAGAAGAGCAGGAGCATCATATACTCAATTAACTCTGCCGAATTTAACGAAATGTCAAGAAAAGTAGAAACAAACTAAATCTGGGGTTTGGGATATTCTACTTTTCAGATTAGTGCAGGACATTCTTTCCCCTTCTTACAGTCAAGTTATGATTCAAGGCTGTAGAAAATGAAATGGTGAGATTCTGCTGGAACTTATGCAACAGAACACAACTGGGGAGAACTCTGGTGAAGTAAAACAGAAGCAATAGCAAAGACTGCACGTTACTGAAGCACAGATGGCAAAATCCCAAACGGTGCCTATCACAAAGTAATTACAACAGGGCTGAACACTTAACACCACTGCAATAGAGATGTTAAATGTCAGTTACGCATTTCCTGATGTGAAACATTCAGTGACACTGATGGTATGGGTTACTACCAGTGCTGTCACTAGTGTCATTGCAAGGTGGGTGCTGGAAAGTAGAATTCTGTGTTAGCAGGGCTCTCGCTGTACTATCATATTTCCTTGCTCCTACAGTTGCCAACACAGCTTTCTTTACACAGCTTTTCTAAATTTCACAGATTGGAATAGATAAGAGATGATCATTTTATTCCTTTCTTAAATGTGTATCATAGAATCACTGAACAGAATTGTTTACATTGGAAAAGACTTTTAAGATCACGTCCAACGATTAACACAGCACTGACAAGTCCACCACTAGACCATAATCCTAAGCACCAGACCTACTCGTCCTTCAGATACCTCCAGGGATGGACATTCCACCTCTTCCCCAGGCAGCCTGTGCCAATCATTGACAACCCTTGAGGTGAAGACATTTTTCCCAATATCCAATCCAAACCTTCCCTGGAGCAACTCGAGGCCATTTCCTCTTGTCCTGCCACTTGTTACTTAAGAAGGGACTGGCACCCACCTGGCTACAACTCCTTTCTGGTACTTGCAGAGAGTGATGAGATCTCCCCTCAGCCTCTTTTTCTCCAGACTAAACCACCCGAGTTCCCTCAGCTGCTCCTCATAAGACTTGTTCTTCAGACCCTTCACCAGCTTCATTGCCCTTCTCTGGACACACTCCAACACCTCACCATCCTTCTTGTAGTGAGGGGCCCAAAACTGAACACTGGAGGTGCGGCCTCACCAGTGCCAAGTACAGGGCACGATCCCTGCCCTGGTCCTGCTGGTCACACTATTCCTGATACAAGCCAGGATGCTGTCGGCCTTCTTGCACATCTGGGCACACTGCTGGCTCATGTTCAGTCACCTGTTGACCAACACCCCCAGGTCCTTTCCTGCCAGGCAGCTCTCCAGCCACTTTTCCCCAAGCCTGTAGCGTTGCCTGCAGTTGTTGTGACCCAGCACTGAGCCTTACTGAACCCCATACTGTTGGCTTCAGCCCATTGATCCAGCCCATCAGGTCCCTCTGCAGAGGTCTTTACACCAAACACCCCCAATCTGCAGGTCCAATGCCACTGGATCCAGGATCTCTCTCCTTTTCCTCAAAGCTGCTATGTAATGCAAAGCCTACCTTGGTTCCCTATAAAGCTGCATAGCCCAAACAAATCTACCTGTGAGGGTGCCAGCGCTACCAGTACATTTCTTCTTTGAGTTCCTACTAAAGTTAATGTTTGCGTGTGGACCTTAAGTGTTGTCTCATTTCAATTGAAACAAAGAGGGTTGGCAAATCTGAGTCACCTGTCCCTCCTCTTTGGACCAGGACATGACAGTTTGATGTGACTCCCAGGTGTGTCCTTAGCAAGCCTGGTTTTATCCCTTTCCCCCTTCAAATCTAGTTTAAAGTTCTTTCAATGAGTCCCACTAACTCCTGTGTAAAGATCCCTTTCCCTCTTGAGAAAGGCATACCCTGTCTGTTGGCAGCAGGCTTGGTGGTGTGTAGAGCCACCCATGATCAAAAACCCCAAAATTCTGGCAGTGACACCTGGCTCAGAGCCTGGTATTGATCTGCTGGCTCTCTTTTATGAAGCAAGCATTTCTTTTATGAAGCAAGCATGAGTTTCCTCTGAAGTAGAGAAAAAAGCGTAATAAATTGTTACTAAATGTAAATTCCATTTCCCCACAATATAATTCATGAACATCTCCAATGGAGTGTGCTTTATTTAATGAACGGAGTGTATTTAACACAAAGGACACATCATTTCATCTGCACTCAAAATGTTTCTCTTGGACTCTGAGCAGAAATAAGATGCCTGAAATTACCCTCTATTTCAAGGAGATCTGCAAAGAACATTTTATGACATTTTATCTTTGGCTTTCTAATTTTTTCTTTGCTTTCTGTCCTATAAAAAAGTAAAGAAGTGGTGACGGATGGAGCCAGATCCCATCATCCATCTTGAAGGGACAGCTGGAGACTTTGCATACAAATGAAAGCTATCATTCTTGTCAACCTGAAGCCAGAGTACCAAAAGCCTGCAGTCCACAACCAATTAATATTCCATGATCAATCTGACCACTTGTGCACAGTGAACTACTGCACTACAGCACAACCCCAGCAACGTGAATTATCATGGAGTGGATTTGATGCGTTATTATAACACAGCTAGAGCAATCCATTATTCCCTGAAACTAAAAAGCTCCTATTAAACATAGTTACTGTATCAAAAGAGAATTACCATTGAGAATGAATGCCAGCAGAACTAAGTATTAAGCACCTATGGTACTAGATCTGCTAAACAACGTATGCTCTTTTGGGGGCTGAGAAAAGCCATCTCCAAGCTCAAGAGCAGCCTCCAGCCAGTGCACACCACAGCCCGGTGAAGGAGTTGGCGTTGTTTTGCTGCCTCTCTTAGCCTGCTCTGTCAGGCAGCTGCATGGCTCAACCTGCGCCCCGAGACACCCCGAGTCAAACCTTTGCTACCGACCAAACCTTCCTGGGCAGATTTTTAAAGAGGAGGATAGAGCTACTGGAGAGCAACATGAAAAATGTATTTCAGCTGAAGTCTCAAAGGCAGTAGAAACCATTTAAAACTTGTACTTTGGACATGATTAGATGTTGCACAGTGTTACAGCTCAGCCTGCTCTGATGTTCAGCAGGACCATTACAATTTCAAAGCTGCCACCCTGCAAACAATTTTTAGACGGAATTTCATTGTAATTTTTCTAGATTAATGACATTCACAAGTAAGAAACATGGAACTTCCGTTAAGTCGTCTCTTGCCAATTGATTTTGCTCCGTAGGGGGTTAATGAGTAAGTTTCACCCTGCCCCTTCCAGCCTATTAATTCTGGTGCATTCTTTAGATTAGCATCCTGGCTTCCAGAGCTTGCTACAACGATGAAAAATGTTACTGTACTTGACAAGGAAAACCTTTTCATAAAACGTTTATGCAATATTTATGTAGGTTCTTTGTCTCTAATTTGCTTTCAAAAGCAGCAAAATATATTCCACAAGGTTTTGCTATTTTTTTTTTTTCATTTTACCACTGAAAAAGGTTTGAATTGTATTACTCACTACACACACGTAGCATTGTAAAGAAACAATTGGGCTGAATCACATCATTATTGGTTGGATGAGCAGGAAAATGAATCAAAGCAGGCATAATACAGGCATGTAAAGAAGCTACAGATACACTCACTACTGTTTATCCTGTCTCATGACCAAAGATAAATAAAACGTAAATTTGGTGATGAAAGATAATGCTTTAAGAAATGAAGGAGATAGTTATCCCATGAAATTTGTCTTCTGTTTTGAGGCAAAGGATTTAAAAGAATTAACAGAAAATGTAGCATGCAGAGGAATCTCTGGCGGGACAACCCATTTTCAGTCAGCACTGCTGCCTTTTCCTACTTTCATCAGAGCTTCTACCAGCTGATGGGAAGCCAAATAGCTCCACGGTGATCAGTGTGGGACCCGAGTCTTTCAGTACCAGCTACTCTCCAACACAGGGCAGTTTTCTGATCTGAGGACACAGTTTCTTTTTCACAGAAATACGCCCAACATGTGCAAAGTGCTGCCTCAAAGAAGGATGCTGTGAGAAATGTCACAGCTTTGATAAGCCAAGTTCCAGATAAATGACTCACACCCGCAGTCAGGGGGCACACCGTCACCCCCACGCGTCAGCGTTACAGGAGGCAACGACTCGACAGGAAACATGTAGTATTTTAAGGGTAACATTTTACTTGAAAATGTTTGATGGTCAGTGGGGATGCAAAGAACAGCAAGCAAAGCTTCTAGGGGAACGTGATCAACGGCCACACAGAGACAGACACACACAAAAAGCATGAGGACAACTGTCATTCCAGTGCCCACTGGTGCATCTCTCTGCAGCCCCGTTAACAAGCCCAGTGACACGCAGCACAGTTTGGAGGAACACATTACCTTCCCAGTGAAACAATTGAAAGACCTTGTGGCAACACTAAAAGCAATGGAAAAGAGCGAAGACATGGCCCAAAAAAATGTCAGTGGGACTACACTTGTTTTGAACCTGTGTGATCATTGCTAAGCAGGCTGTCAACACACCAGATGTTTATATCAGAGGAGCAAAAAATAAGCTTGACAGAAGAGTAAGCGATGGATTATACCTGTCCCACAGGTCAGTTTGGGCAGTTTATGCTGTATGCAGAAGCTGTAGGAGGGCCTAGCTTCCAAATCCCCTGATATGTGAGATTAAACACTTCAAATAGCTGCAGGTAAGGATTTAATTCTTCAGTATATTTCCTCTGTCCTTAACTAAAATATTAAGATAATCTTTAAATCAAGAAAAAAAGCATAAAAAACCCCACTAAATAGGGAGAGGAGAGGAGAGGAGAGGAGAGGAGAGGAGAGGAGAGGAGAGGAGAGGGGAGGGGAGGGGAGGGGAGGGGAGGGGAGGGGAAGGGAGGGGACCCTATTTTTGTTAACTCAGCACCGAGTTTCATCTCAGCCAGAGCTATACAGACTAAGTGCATGGGAAGGGGCCTTGGTGGACAAGTGAATGGACAAGTGAACAAGCTCTCTGTGAATGGTGCATGGACATGATACCGATGGGCTGCCCAAATACCCAGATACTCTGCCCGAACTACCTGCAGACATGCAGGCTCCTGGAGAGAGGTTTTCTGCTCTCTGGCAATTTCTGACTGCACTGCTCCTACCCCTCAGCCACTGGGACACTGTTTGTGACACAGCTCAACATGATTAACACTGATAATCGCGAAACAACCCAGCAATGTGCACTTACAGCACAGAAAGCCAGCGATGTCCTGAGCTGCATCCAAAGCAGCATGACCAGCAGGTCATGGGAGGTGATTCTGCCCCCCTACTCTGCTCTGGTGAGACCCCACCTGGAGTCCTGTTGTCCAGCTCTGGGGTCCCCAGTAGTAAAAAGATGTGGACATGTTGGAGCAAGTCCAAAGGAGGCCATGAAGATGATCAGAGTGCTGGAGCACCTCTACTATGAATACAGGCTGAAAGACTTGGGGTTGTTTAGCCTGGAGAAGGATCTAGGGAGTCCTTAGAGCAGCCTTCCAGTACCTAAAGGGGCCTAGAAAAGAGTTGGAGATGAACTATTTACAAGAGCAGGGAGTGACAGGACAATGGGTTTAAGCTGAAAGAGGGTAGATTCAGATTAAACATTAAGAAGTCGTCTTTCCCTGTGAGGGCTGTGAGGCCCTGGCACTGGGTGCCCAGAGAAGCTGTGGCTGCCCCTGGATCCCTGGCAGTGTTCAAGGCTAGGTGGGATGGGGCTTTGGTCACCCTGGGCTAGTGTGGGATGTCCCTGACCATGGCAGGGGGCTGGAACTAGGGGATCTTCAAGCTTGCTTCCAATCTAAACCATGTGATGATTCATCACCCACCTTTTAGTTTTTCTGCTGCTTCTTTCCAGCAGCCAGATACAAGTTGTGCATCACGAATGTAACTTCTGAGGAATTTTTCATGAAATTGTGTGAGCTTGTTGTAACGAACCTGCTCGACACTTCATTTTCCTGTTGAAAGTGTCATCTGTTTGTCATGTGTTGAAGCAATTTAAGATTTTGCTTTGACATTTTGAACAAGAGAACAAGACGATTCAATCTGTTCTAGGTAGTAACTGCCATTACATTTAAACTACATCATTCAAATGAAACTCAACAAACTATTTTCACTGCCACCTTATATCTTAGCTATGATTATGTAGTAGTACTGCCTCAGTTCAGAGAAACATATTTAAGTAACAAAGCCATTTAAAAATGATCCCCCAAAATTTTCCAGTATGCCACCCTGCAACTTCCATTTCTTTCCGTAACAGTTTTCTCAAGCAGCACTCTGCAGATGCACCTTCATGATGAGAATTTTGAGAATCTGAGCTTTTGTTCCAAAAAGCAAAATCTGAGGAAAAAAGCCCAGAAATTTCCTCCCAAATACAAAAATACAAATTTCTGACCATCTATACTACTTCAATCCCGAAGGATGGGCTGGCTGGCTGATGGAGAAGCTGAGCACAAACTCAGCAGCTGCGCTGTAGGAAACAGTTTTACTGTGAGTGTGAAACCTGCCCTGGGTACGTGTGATTGTTTTACCTACAACCTATCCCCAGTTGGATTTTTTTTTCTGTTTCTTTGTCTGCTTTAAAATGCATTATGCACCACATTCAGTTCTCTGTAATCAACATGTAGATGTCCATCAACTCCTGATGAACAATAGTTATCAGTCATGTTTTATTTATTACAGGAGAAAAAGATTGTGTCTTTTTATCAGCTCTTTTACTTCAATTCCAAGGTCTGTTTTTTAAAAACAGAAGGCAACATTTTAAACTGAAAGATGTGAGATGCATAGCTAAACAGCATGACTGTGTCTCAGACAGTGAACAATATTTGGATTAATAATTATAAAAATTATTGATTAGTAATTATCAGAGGGATATGGAGATAATCTAAATACAGGATTACAGGTGGGAAATATTATCACTTTATCTCCCAGATTTTAATTAATAATTAAAGAATATCTTTGTGTGCCAGCACACTTGTAAAACAGGCACTGTATAAAGGAAGATTTATCAATTATCTACAAATTACATATCATTATTTTCTACAGAACAAGTGGATTAAATAGAGAAAGGAAGGGCTGGGGTTTGGTGGTTGTTTGTAGTTTTCTTTAGCAGTAAAAACATAGTGGCTTCATAAAAGTATTGGATCACAGAACCAAACCCACAGTGCAGTAGTTATGTTAGATGCATTTTTAAGGCAGAAAGTGAATCTGTTACTATCCCTACGATTGTGTGTAAAGACTGCTTTTTGTACCATGCTTCCGTTGCCTGTTACCCACCCAGAGATGGGTCCTGGTGCATGCATCCTGACATCTCAACAAAAGGGAGAATTCCAATGCAACTGCAGGATTGGGCTCCAGTTCAGCCAACACACCAAGGTAAAAGTGAGAGACCTCTCCCAGCCCTCGGAATTATTCTGCAAGATGTGCTTCCTTACCAAGGTGCTGTAAAGGAACCCAATACACTGTGTGGCAAATAAGCAACTTGGGCTGAACGTGTGGAAGCACTGTTCCTTAACTGCTCCAGAGCTGACTTAGGGGAATCTGAGTTGTGGCTGGATGGCTTCTTTTCTCCTCCCACATACTCTCAAGCTTATTTACCAACACAAAGAGATATATACTAGGCACCTTTGTGTTCAAAAGTAGTCTAATCTGGAACTGCATAAAACAGTTAAATTACCATTAACACCATACAGTGATCCTGCAAGGAACTGAGAACTCCAACACAATTTCATATCAAAGCAATGGAGCCTTAAGCTTCTGCGTCTATGAATGATGAGCAGCATTACTTCAAATGACATCTTTTGTCAGAGTTGCTTGAGCTAAAGACAGAGTGAATCCATTTGTATAAATTGTGGCTTCGCTGCTGAAAGGTTACAAAAATATATGGTGCTATCCTTAAGTCTCAAACCATTAATATAGTTAAAATATGCCATCTTTTCCCAGGAAGAACTAGCAAGTACTTAAAACACTATCATCAATCACGACTAATTCACTAAATATACAATTCCAACAGCAATAGAGAAAGAAAATACAGCATAGTATTTCATCTGTCACTACATCAAATATCTCTGTTTCTCAATGGGAACTGCAAGTCAAATTTTCCAAGTCTGTGATGTAGATGGTTCATAACTGAATTCCTGTTCCACTGGGATTAGCCCTTTGTTTGCTTTCCATTTGTCTGATAATTTGGAAAAGCAAAATATTAATTTCCCCTCCCCAAGAAAATACTTGTCTGGATGCTACAGTTTAGTCATTGAAGTACTTTTAAAAATATCAGCAGTCAAATGGATCTTATAAAAGACATTTTGATTCTTCAAACCGACACGTTGATTTGTTGGAATTGCACAGATTTCATCCAGCCAGGGTGTCCAAACCCACTACAAAGTGCAGGCCAAGAGTCCACTTTACTGTATAAAAAATTCCTGCCCACTGGTACTATCTTGTTTGATTCAGATCATTGCCTTATCAGTTGTATTCTCATCATGTTATATCATGGTTTGGAGCAATGAGCATTTCACTATTCAAGACTGAAGGTCAACTAAGGAAAAGGAACACTAATGGGGTGAAAATGAATGTCTTGGGGACAACAAATCATTCTTGGAATCCTATTTAATTGATCATTTTGTGGCTGACCTTGCTTCTGTAGAAGTCAATGGCAAAGCTTCTATTTCTATGGACATGAACAGGATTGGGTCCTTTAAAGTCCTCCATGTTTTATGAATGTTGAAGGTAGCATATTTTACACTAGAATTTTCTTTATTACTTCTCAATACAAAACTTCACCAAGAGCGCCAAACTGCTGTATAAAAGCACCCCATTGTACGGTACATTAATTTAATACATGATAAATTTTCATGCTACTAATATTAAATGCTGTCACTTTTAATACACAGATGTCTAACAGAGCAAACTCCCTCTCCCTTCCCCCCAGTCTTCCTCCCCAGTACATTCTTCCCAGATTTTTCAAACATGCCTATCACAAACTACCATCTCTCCATCCTTGGCTGGCAGTCTGACCTCTCCTTGAATAATATGTGAACTAGCTCTGAGGCAATGAGACCCAGCCCCTTGCAGCACAATGCTCACAGCCCTATGCCTGAAGACTCAAGAATAGGATTTAAGCTTACTTGAAATGGAAACGAACCAACTAGGATCACTCTGCAGCAGTATTTTTTTAGGTTGAAGAACCTGACTCAACAGAGTCCAATGTCAGTCACAGGAGAAGCCGGCAGCTCAGGGTCAGGAGTCTCTCTGTTCGCCTTGACCATGGTGGCTGAGGCAGATGCTCTTTACCTTGTCCAAGCTGAGCTGGCCAGAGCAGGCAAAGGGGCTTGGTTGGAGCTTAGGCTGCATCTGAGGGACCTTACTCATTCTCTCTCTTTCCTCAAGCTATGTTATCCCAAGATATGCCACTGCCTCTTTTGTACACATATCACTGTTAGTTGTAACAGACAAGCTCTGACAAAGTGTTTTCAGAGGAGGACATGTTTCTCTCTGGTGGTCATCTCTGCAGTGCATTTGGAAAAACTGGATCGCGGCGAGTGGTATCCACCAGGGAATGCTCAGACTCTCCAAATCTGTGCTACTGTGGGAGCAAACAGCCTCACAGAGCATGCTCCTTCCATCTCTCTAATGACATGCAAGTACCCTTCCTCCTCCTTTCCATTCCTCTGCCTCTTAGAAAAACAAGTTACCCACAGCACACACTGAAATGTCTTCTTTGGGAAACCAGTCCAAGGGGTCCTAGGTGGGAACAGAAGAGGCATGTACAGTGCACGTAGAAGCCATGGGGACTGTCAGACATGCACTGAGATAAGCATTAAGATTTGGAGATGGAGCATTTCCCTGAGGGACACTCTGTACAGGAAACTGAGACAGGAGATGTGGGCTTTGACAAGATGCCCTTATGGGAGCAAGCTTTCCACCACCAATGAAGCAGTTCATTCCTCATGCCCTAGGTAAAGGCCTAGTCTTGTATTAATCAGTTCATTTTGGACTGCTGCAGGGGAGCATAGTTTTAAGAGCAAGGAAAAACCCTCAGATCAGGAAACTTTCCAACCCAAATCCCTCTAGTGAAGTAATTTCATCTGGAGATGTTTCCTTTGAGAGATGAGGCTGCAGTCTCACAAGCATGTTCAGGGCAAGCAGCAGCTTTGGGCTGATCACCATCACACTGCTATTTATCTCGATCCTTTATGGTTTTAGACTCTGGACTTCTTGTGGTGTGAGCGGGATGACACCGAGTGCTGGCACAACAGCCTGTCACAGAGCACAGGAAACTTGGCACCTGAATTCCAAGTTCCCAAATTTGGGGGTTAAAATTTGGTAGTAAGGAGTCCAATTTTTAGTGTTCATTTTTGCTGGTACTCTTGGAAAGTACATTTTTTAATTAAAAAAATTCATTATAAGTGTTGGGTGTATTGCACCCTTTCCCAGATCTCACCCTTCTCAGGTTTTAATTCCTCTTTTTTTTTTTTCTAAATTCTACACATTGTGCTATTAAAAATATGATAGAGAAAAGAAACAGAAAGTGGAAGATTCCAATTATATTTTCACACTGTTTGAACACTAAGCAATCCTGAAATATTCAAGGTAGGAGCCCTCTTAATTTTTTCAGACAAATGGTTTTTGAGGAAAAAGAAATGTGTTATGGGTTGCCTGAAACTGTTTGTAAATTAATGTCAAATTCAGCTATAGAAGAAAAAAAAGAGGAAAAGTAATATACCTCTTCTACCCAAATAGGAACAACCTGGTGTGACAGTTTTCCTACATGAAACATAGTTCTATATTGTTCTTCAGAAAATGAAGACAGTGTCTTTGAAGCATATTTAACTTCCTCCAATCTAAACCAAATGTGTTAAGGAGGTTTGTAGGGAAGAAAAAAAAAAAAAAAAGAAAAATCACGTAACTTCTTTCACACAAAATATTATATTTAACTACTGTACTGAGAAATGTGCCGTACAGCACTTAGCAAAGACTCATCTTCCTTTTCCAAGGCTCTTAAAACCCTACACAGCTGAGTTTCTACATAATCTCCCAAATGTGTCCTTTTATACCTTGCCATTAATTTGATTAATCTGGGTGTTGGGTTTCAGGATATTGAATTTCCCCTGGTTTTGCATAATTTCATATGATGCTTTCATTATTTCATTAAGCAACTGAATTGACTGAAATGACTCTTACATTTTCAAGCTTCAGATTCAGGCAGATAAAACTTCCTAATTTAAACTCGTGTTAGTTTTTAAAGCTTCTGTCACAGCTGCAGCAGTCAGAGCTTTAACTTTTGGGTTGTTTTTTTTTAAAAAAAACCCCACTCAACATTCTGGAGGAATCTGGAGAAAACCAAACTACTGTCTGTAGCTCCCATGTCACAACTTTCAAAGGAGGAACATCCCATCCCTCGCAGAACTCAGCTGTAGGTATTCTTTCTTAAATGATCCATACAAGCAGGTTTCATTTGGCCTGGCAGACTAAGGCCTCCAAGATAAGATTGGATGTCTTGTGAGATACGATACTTCAGTGAATGAGGTTCACAGAATCACAGAATGATCAAGGTTGGAAGGGACCTCAAAAGATCATCTAGACCAAACCCCTGCCAGAGCAAGAAAACCTTATGCTGAAATCCAAAGCTACATGACAAAAAATTAGATCTGAGTTACTGCCTAAACTGAAAGTGAAGATGGAAAAACGCATGGAGAGGCAGTTTCAGAGTTCCCTGATCACTTACCCAAATGCTCAACCTGCTTTAAACCAACATTTAAGGTAAATGGCTGAATGTAGCACTGTGCAGAACATGGCCTCTGTGAGAAAGGAGGCACTGGCATGCACTGAAGGACAAAGCTCCAGCAGGAAAGTTTCTGATGTAAGCTCCTGAAGAACGGTCTGCCTTCTTTTGGCAGCCCCTCCTCAGCACCATTCCAAAGCATTAGGCTTTGTCTCTGTCCTAACTCTATCCTAAACCTATAACTGGTCTTTGGTTGAGCCTTAGCTCAAAGGCCTGCAGCCATTGCGTATGCTCAACATACACTCATTTGGCCTGAGTGTCAAACACTTACCTACTCTGCAAACACCTGCTGGGCTGGACACGTGCTTCCACGTGCTGCAGAAATGTGTGGGACACCTGAACAGTGACTTTCTCCCTTTCCTTTAACTTTTTTGTACATTTGAAATTTATAAATCACCAGCTTCCAAAATACAGGCAAGTAAATGACTAGTCCCAGGCTGAAATATGTGTGTGTCAGACCCCAGGTCAAGCTCCTGTAAGTGGCACATTTATAACAAACCCATATGCAGCAGGAGTTTGACACTAGCACATCACACTAACTATACTAGCATGACATATCAGCATGGCACGACTAGAGAAAAACAGACGTGTCACTCTCCTCCTTATTAGTGTTGTTTCCCTTATGAGATCACACAAAAGACCCAAGGTCCATTTCTGCGGGGTAAAGGAGGCCATTACTTTGAACAGAACGAGACCCAACAGTGCTGTACAACGTTCTGTCAAAGGGTCTGGGGACAGGTAGGAAATGAGCCCATCCTGGCTCTGCTGTAAATCTGGGTGACAGGTAGGAACACACAAGACAGGGTCAGCTAAAAAGATCCACAGTCTCTCCCAATTGTAAGCTATTATGTTCTGCTTGTTGACACCTCTGGGAACCAAACAGAAGGAGCAGAAGCAGTGTGAAACCTCAGCTGGTGTCACTCATGAGCTATGAGCATGTCATAAACCATCTCTCCCTCCCTTGCATGGAACTGTAAGGTCACAAGGATGGTCAAAATCACATCACCTTCACTAAGAAAGGGAGCTCAGGATTTTATTGAAACGTCTGTGCCTATTTCCTAAAAGGCCACATCTGTGAAACCGTTTTCTACATGGATCTTGACAGAGGGATCTGGAATTCATCAGGGTGCCTGCCATCTTCAGCCTCTACTGCTTTGAATGTCTCCTGAGAAGTGGTATCCAGTCTTAGAGCTAGAAAAGATGGCAAGCAGGCACAAGACCTGCACAGCTGAGTGCATTTACTCTGCTGAAATCTTCATAAATGTTCTCCTTACTGAGGTCTCCAGTCAGCAGCTCTCCAGAGTCATACCAGACACTGAACTACTGCAAGCTAGTCAAGGAATATTTTCAGTGCAATGTTCTTGACCGTGGTGTGCACCAGCTGTAATCAATGGCATTTGCTTCCATGCCCAGGGGCTGTGATGCTCTAAGTGGCAAATAATTATGATAGACAGGCTTGCAAGTGCTAAATCAATACAATACAACAGTCAGATGAAACATTTCCAAATGTCCCTCATATGTCATGCATGCACAGAACCCAGCATGCCCTTAAACTGGTAACATCCCAATCCTGGACTTTGGATGTAATGGATCTTCATTTTGAAACCCAGTGCTTCTTGTTGAAGAGCATGCCAGGATGCTTGTCTCCTAAATAATCCAAGTTGGACATTTTGTATCATGTACTTCCATTCTTAGTTCATTACAATGACGTTTGCTGGGAATTTTTTTTCCTCCTGCTACTTTTTCTTTACAAACAGGGCCTGCTAGCCTTCCACTTCCCCATTAGTCCAAGACAAGAGCTCATTCTTTCTTAGTCTCATCAATACACACTGCCCACTAGTCAAGATCTTGCCCAACATTAAGCCCTCCAAGTCTCTATGCATTTTTAATTGTGTTACTACACAAATGAAAATTAGCACATTTTCCAGCTATTCAGAAACCGGTGAAAATCAACACATGGCTAAGTGCTAGGGAAGGCTTGCTAAAAGGTTTCCCTGTGCCAATTATTGCTGCCTCAATGATCACTGATTCTTTGAAAAAATCGTTACATACGCACAAAGTCAACAGTCTGTTAGCACAGCGGAGTCAAGGAGCAGCAGTTGGCAAACACCAGTTACTTCACACTTGTACACTAACAACATGCCTCTTGTGTAAATGATCCACAATGAAGTCAGTTACATGCCTCTAATTTTGCTTCCCAAATGCAGATAAATTAAACAAGTACAACTTGGGACACAACTTCCAGTTTGGTAAGTCAAAATCCTGACCCCAAATCAGACAAACTCAGGTTGAATTGAGAGGTTGAGATGGTACTTTTGAGCTATTTCAAATGAAAACGACAGTTTTATATGTGGGAATTAGGGGTACATGCCTGCAGTCACAATCCTTTAACAGACCAGATATAAAACCCAACAACCTGTAAATGTCTTCTTTAAAATCAATCATTTTGAAAATTGGACCTAACATACAGTCTTGGTGGTTTTGTTCTTGTGCTTTTTTGTTCAAAAGGAAGGAAAGGTGGTTTGGAAAATCTGCAATCTGTATGCTCAAATGAAATGATTTATCCAAACCAGGAAATACATTACATTAACAGCTACTTTCTCCTCTGTAAAAGTGGATAATCTCAGGAACAGACACTCTGCCTCACAAAAGACTTTTATGTTGATGTGATGCAACATCACCAACCCACCTCACCCTGAATCAGCAGGGATAGGAAGAGGTGTAGTGCCTGACAATGTATGCTTACCCTCTTATAACTAAATTTAACTTAGCAAGCACTGTTCTTCATCTTTTGGTTGGAAATTTTCCTGTATTCAAATTTCTGATTCTTCAGGACAGCAGCTTTATAGACTGTGCTCTCGATAAAAGAATATAAATAACTCCAGCAGAGTTCAGTCACACAAGCCCTGCTGACCTGCTGTTCTGACACTTGGGCTGAACTGCTCTCAAACAGCAGATGGAGGTTTCTGTCTTTTAACACAGCCTCATCAGATACCAGTGTGCAAGGTCCAGCAACCTCCCCAATGGCTTTCTATGAACCGTTCTCCCAGCCTGCACAGTAAAATGCCAACGCGCTTACGCTATCTCCATGTAAATGCACACTGCAGATCATAGAATCATAGAATGGTCTGAGTTGGAAGGGACCCCAAGGATCACAGAGCTCCAACCCCCCTGCCACAGGCAGGGCCACCAACCTCAGGCCTGGATCTACACAAGGTTGCCCAGGGCCCCATCCAACCTGGCCTTGAACACTTCCAGAGACGGGGCATCCACCACCTCTCTGGGCAGCCTGTTCCAGTCCCTCACCACTCTTTCTGTAAAAAACTTCCCCCTAATGTCTAATCTAAACTTTCCTTCCTTTAGTTTTAATCCATTCCCCCTTGTCCTGTCATTGTCTATCCTTTTAAAAAGTTGAATCCCCTCCTGCTTATAAGCTCCCTTCAGGGACTGGAAGGCTGCAATGAGGTCCCCCCGCAGCCTTCTCTTCTCCAGACTGAACAAGCCCAGCTCCCTCAGCCTCTCTTCGTAGGGCAGCTGCTCCAGCCCTCTAATCATCTTTGTGGCCCTCCTCTGAACCCTCTCCAACAGTTCCACATCCTTCTTGTATTGGATGCTACACCATGCTAGAGCTCAGGGGCTTGCAGGGGCTGATGCTCATCCTCCCCCTCCAGTCAGGAGAGGCCAGGGGATGGAGAAAGCACCAGCACTGACACTTTGCTCCAGTGTTAGCAGCTCTCTACTGTGTCCTGCCCAAACTGGTCCAGCTCACTTGGCACCTTCTAGCTTCTCTTTTGTCATTTTCAGTGACTGTCAGTCAGGCCTGCTATGTGAAAGCACCACACGCACCATCAGAAAGGCACCTTCCCAGTCCTTTTATCAGCAGAGGGATTAAACTCTCTCAATACAAAGCCCTTTCAAGAGGCTGTTATCACCACCTTCTTCCTGCCAACAACTGCCCAGGACACAACCTAGGTGCCACCACTGTGGCTCCATCAGCACAGTGCCACCACCTGCTCTCACCCCTGGGCCCCTGAGGGTGCTTCAGGTTTTCGGGATATACTTTGCAGGTGTGCCTGGCTCCCTGTCTTGCTGAGCACATTACTTTGTACCTGCTAGTGTTAAAACATGTTCTGGTTTAATATATCCAGCTTGAAAACTGATCCAAATAATGCTCTGAATTTTTAATATGGTGGGGCCTATTTTGATCAATAGGTGTCTTCTAAGAAAACAGGATCATAAATAAAACAAATTTAATTTTTAATCATAGAATTATGTCTAATGGGAACCCTAGCAAGGAGGATCAGAGCTATTATTATACCCTTATTTTAAAGTCTTTATTGTCTTGGGAACTTTTAATAAATAATTCTTGCCTGTATAACAAATCTGCTGCTTGCCCTTCGATTTTCACATGGCTTAACCTTCCCTATTTTGGGAGGGTGCTAGAAAGACCCTGCAGTACCCTTGGAGAGCTGGCAGTACATTTAACATTATTTATGTAGGCACAGGATGCCCTGACCCACTTTCAGATCCCCACTAAGGGCAGGGCTCCCCATACAGCATCACACAATAGGAACATTTGTAAGGAAGGACTATGGAAACAAAATCCTATTCGTAAAGTCATCTTTACTTAAAAGAACAATATTTCAGCTAAAGGACATTATTGGCACTGGAACATATTGACCATGAATTCATTTAAGCTACTAGGAGGTATTTTAACCACCAGAAAAGTGAGCATTTAGAATAGGCTTTTACTAAAGAAAGTAGGGGGGAAAAAAACTCAATTTAATTTAAAACAAGACAGACTAGCTTATAATGTGAAATGTTTGATGTGGTTATAAAGGAAATGACTAGAACAGATGACCTGGGAAGTCCCTGCCAAATGCTGTTCTTATTTATATCAATAAAGAGAAAAAAGTCTTGCTGTAGGAAAAGAAGGAATTTGCAAGCACTAAAAGCAACATTTCATACCTTTACCATGTTGCCATTTGAAAGCAGACAAAACTTCTTGCTAAGGGTAGAATCTCTTTTTCCATTAAAATGCTAATAGGAAGGTTAACTTCAGCTTAAAACTGCAGGAAAAAAAAAAGCAGCATAAGCAAAAGAGTTTAGTTTGAGGTTATCCTTTGGAAAAAACCCAAAACAACAAGTTTAAGCTAAATGGGATTTCCACTGAGAAAGAAAACTCACTTAAACAGGAAAAAAACCACCACCAACAACAAAAAACCTACCAAAAAACCCCACACAAAGTGGGGAGCAATTCTAACACCTGCATTTGCTTATGTGATGCAGCCACAGACTAATATTTTCCTTTAAGAAACACAAATTCTCTGGCAAAAGCTAATGGCTCCTGCGTGGGAGCGTATCACACGGTAGCCTGTGAAACTCACTAAAACATGTCACTCACCCATCCCTGTGCTGTAAAGAGCACTGTAGGGTCCCTGTGCTGGCTGATGTAGGCACACAGAGAAGGATCCTTAAGGCCTGTGCCAGGATCAGCAGCACAACAGTTTGCAGCAGCTTTCATACATACTCTACAGTATGGCAGTGATGGGATCAAACCCCACCCCGACACGCCTGTGCAGGTGATGGATGCAAATCTGCCTTCACTCTTTCATCTGAGAATTGGGGCTCTTATTTCACACTTGATTATGTTAGTCTTTGCTGACCAGCATATGGGGGATATGCAGGCAAGTGAACATTTTGACTTAGCCAAAATTCAGCTGCGACTACCAAATGGCCTCATCCTTCACCAGTGCAGACGCAGACTGAGCAGCTCCTTTCGTACAGATAGCTTCATCCATATTAAGCACATGCCCCTTCTTGCCCTTTTGACAGAGAACATTGCCTGCAGTATAATGAGTGTCAGGCCATGGAGTTGGGAATCCCTAATTACCCGATGCATGCGAGCTGCTGCAATATTCTAAACTAAATGAGAACTTCAGACCTGAATACAGTCAAGGGAAAGAAGAAGAAAGTGAAAGGAGGAAACATCTGAGTCCCAAAAAGTGTCCATTGCACAGTCCTAAACTGTGCATCCATGCTGGTCAGTACGTAGTGGTTTCTGTTTTCATTTCATGAGCAATTGCATTAAAGCTATGTGAAAACTTGGTTTTTAAGCAAACCCCAGCCAGCAGCCTCCAACACTTAGATTCACACAAAGTCTGAAACCTATTTGTAATGTGGCTTAATGAGGTCCCTTATAGAGAGTAACAAAACGAGTGGAGAAAGGATTTCTTCTGAGGTCTGTACTCAGTATTTTCACTGCTTTCTGTGGCTTCCCAGGAATGGAGGCATCTGCATTCACTGATGCTAATTCTAGGAATTAATTCTAGGAGAAATCCAAATGGTAAAAGTTTTGTCAAGTTGAAGACAAGATGCATTGATCTACACCACAGTTTTAGAAGCCTGAACAATAAGGAAGTTTTTATTTTGAGGATCTAGCACAAAACTGCTAACCATGACATGTTCAAATCTTAGACAGAAAACAACGGAGACCAGTGCTGAGCAAGTAATTCCAATAGCAGGAGGAGTGTCCTAATAAAGATTCAACACATCTCCTTGAGTTCAAAGTATTCTGCATGCAGGAAGGAAGAAAATTGGTGTATTGTCAATATGAAGGCTATGAAACTGAAAAACTAAAGTGCATGTCCTGCTTTTTGTCCCATTTTTGTGCAACTGCTATGTGAAAGGCTGCTGGCTCATCCTGGTTCTCACAGTTCCACACTGTCATCCTGACCTTCCTTGCAGAGCAATGGAGAACACAGCTATGTTAGGTGGAGTAAAACTACCCCATGAATCAGAGTTTGAGGAGTAGAGCCCACCCTCTCAGGTGGGCTCTCAGGCACACCGCAGAGTAAGTGTCACAGCATGCCATGCAACATAATTTGTAGTTGGCTTAGATGCTCTTGAACCCCCCAGATGAGAGACGTTACTTACAGAACTAATAAAACTCACACTATTCAAATGTCTGTATTTTAACACAAAGCATAAGAAAAACATGAATTCCCTCACTAGTTGTTTTTGGTTTTTTTAGAATGATGTAACAGGTGGAAGATTGAAGAAACATAATAGCCAGTAACAGCTGCTCTATTATAGCTGTGAGCGTGTGCAACTTATGCCAAATTATAAAGTGACCTTCCCAGAGGTTGATGTAAATACAATATTACAAACCAGCATACGCCTACAAACATCCAGAAGTTGTCATTCTGCTATCTCCAACCATCTCTCACAGCCACAGGACAAAACTCAGCATGAAAATCCTTCAGTTTCAGACATGCCTTCTGTAAGCGCTGCCTCCCCTAGTGAAACTGCAAATAAATAAATAAATCCCTCCTTAAATATGTTTGACTGAAATTCTAAGAGACTATCCTGCATACCACTGTTAAACAATAACTTCCAAAAGATGATTAATGTGTAATCCAGCCAAACTCAGACTCATAATCCTTTTGGTTTTGTTTTGAAGGTTCACACAGAGCCTGTCTATTTCCATGAACTTTTTAATATATCATGATTGTCTGCAGAAGAACTGCAGCTGCAAATTCCATAAAAGTGTTTCACAGAGTCTGGAATCAAGACATTAATGTAACAGACAATGGTTTTGATTTTCCACAATACCTTGGGTGCAGGGTCTTTCATACAATTTAAAATCTAATATTTCAAAATATCATTTGCTTGCTGGAGGACAGCACAGAGGATGCCAGTCCTGACTCTCAAACAAACTGTACATTTGGATGTTATTCCTGTTAGTAAGGTTTTTACAATAGAAATGTACATTAATCTGCAACTTTTCCAAAGGATCCCACTGTAAACAACTAACAATGTCCAGGTTAAAATCAATTATACAACTGTTGGTCACAATTCTAACTGCCAAATAACTGGGCCACTCTGTACACTGAGTATTATGAAGAATTAAATGAGACCAATGTCATCACAGATCGCACACACACCTCCATCCCACCTCTGACAAATCTTCATATCCAGTGGATCCAAGGGAGGATCAGCTCACCTTCAACAGTGTTCTGCTACCACTTGATCCAGACTTTTCTTCAATATTACAATAAGATATTCAAGGTGACAAGGAGTCACTCTCTGAAATGTCCTTTGGAAGCCTGTTCTTTAATACTTCATACGTTTTATACAAGCAAAGCTCAAGTATTCTCAAGCTGAGCTCAGGTATTTAGCCCAAACTAAAGTACTCCAAGTGAGAGGTAATGCAAGGAAACATGCTCAGAACCAGATAGTACACGTATTGTGAATCAAAACAAAACATTTCATATGCCAGCACTGATTCTCCCATAACAAGAACAAAGTCATAATGGACATGCATTGCCTTCTTCCTTTATCTTCTGACTTTACCTCTCCCAATTTTTCTCAGTGTGTGGTTTGCCTTATTTGCAATCGAACACACTCTTGTCTCATTTTCAACTTGGCATCCACTGTAACCACTAGGCCCTTTTCAGCAGCCCTCTGTGCTGGAGTAAATTGCAATCTCTGAGATTGTTCACACAACACTAAGCACTTTCAGCTCCCACTGGCACAAAACTACCTAAGGTTTTAGTGAGATAAGGGTATCAGATTCCTGCAAGTTCCTGGGTTCACTGCATGTCAAGTGTTCCCTACCTTCCCTTAGGCATCTCACTGAAAAATCTCAGCACTCCAAAATCGGTTTTCTCATTCACATGCCACTAATGAAAAACTGGAAATGGGAGGTTCCCAATTAAGTGCCTTTCTTCATTAGAAATCTTCAAGAAAGGGCTTTGACCGTATTTTTCCACCCATTTACCCATGATGGAAAATAGCCAAAACTTTTCCAATTATTGAACTTCTCAAAAGTTGTCTGAGGGATGGGAACATGTAGCTACCTCATATTCAGTGATTAAACACAATAGCTGGGTCAACTTACAATGGCAAAAGAGAAAGCTGGCTTGAGGCTTTCAAATCTCTTTTCTGTGGTCTTATGCCCAAGGCATATTTTTCAGGTCTTATTAAAAGAATCCCCCTGAAGTATTTCTTGGAGGACCACGTCCTTATCTTATTCACGACAGTCTTCAGTTCAGGATTCATCTTTTTTTAAGCGACAGGTGCTAATGTATTCTTTTAAAATCGTTTTTTGTTATTATTTTACAAGACTGTCGCTTTGTCCTGCACTGTACTTAATTCTTCAGTTTCACTGTAAAAATGTTCTTAGCTTGTTAGATGGGCAATCAGTAAGACAAGGAGTCTTCCTTTGACAGGAATTGTCCCTTGATGACACTTTTGCTTCAAATGTTAGCCTAGAATGTTCATTTATGCACATACATCCATGTCCAGAGCAGAAAAGAGCCTCAGAAGGGACACAGAGGACCAGCTGTCTGCCCATTCTACAAGTTCATCTGCTAATTAGCACTCACTCCTGGATTAAGAGGATCTTTTGGTGACATTCACTGTTAAACACTGCAGTAAGAATCAGCAAAAGAACAGGATGCAGAGAACGGAGGACCCTATCCCAGCCACTGCTTGGTTCCCCTCCATGGTGTTTTCCATGTTCAACTGAAGCTGCTCAGTGCCAGAGATTTATCTCACTTTGAAAACCAGGTTACTGAAGGTGTCTCACAGAAAGCTTCAAAGGAGAGCTTCAAAAACTCAGGTTCCTCTGAGATACTGGCTACCCCACACTGATTTCCCCCCATTTTTTTTTTTCTTTTCCCACTTTATTTGAAATTTTGTCCTCCAGCAGCACCAACACTCTAGAGCACATGGCATTGCAACATTCAGCACTGTAGAGTCCGTATCCCCACACCAGGTTGTATCTTCATTCAACTAGGGACTTCCAACTTGTAGCACAGAAGTAATCTTTGAGTAATTCCCACAAATTGTCCTATTGATACAAAATTCAAGACCATAAAATTCCCAACTTATTTATCACTATGGACTAGAGAGTGAGCTGGAACTAAGCAGCTTGTCTCACTAGACTGTAATGGGAGCTATGCTAATTTTCACCAGCATGGTTTAAGATAATGAACTAAACACAACTATTCAGTAGAGAGTAGGAAGAGTACATGCATCTGCATACACGTGAGCATTTGTGAGCAGCGCATCTTGCCATTCTGATTTATGAGTTCTTTTGCACTAATGGGAATGAATGCATTATTCTGACTGCTGAGGATAAAGCTCATAACTCACAAACATTCAGTTTACGTCTTAAAAAATATTTCATTGTCAAAATATCTTATGCACTATTTAAATCTGCATCGCTCTGCATGTAGAATCTCAAAAGCAAAAAATAGTTTCAATATGTACTGTGATTCCTCAGTAATCTAAATGCCAAACTATTTTAGACTTTGGTACATATCCTTAAGAAATAACCCAGCATTATTTTGCAGATGACTTCCGACCACCACACAGTACAACGCAATGCCTGGAGATTAGACTGTGCAGATGCATTTGATTCCTTGTATTACTATTTTTAAAAATCTGTTTGTTGTGAAATTGTATTGCTTGAAAGAAATGGTAAAACTTACAAACTGTGATGTAAAGATCCATGGCCAGGCCACGGCTCACACAGTCTATTAAGAGATGGAAAGACTGGAAGCTGGAAGACTGATCAATTGGTACAGAGCAGGTTATGTACTGTGCAGTGGAAGAACGCATTTTATTAATAAAGTTAGGATGGATTTTTTATCACAGATTTGTACACAGTTTGATCAACATCAGTTGCAGGTACAGCAGATGCTTCTGAAAACACTTTGCTGCGTGAACTAAAGCGAACCTGTAGCACAGCCCATGCTGCTGACACACTCACCTGCATGACCCACACCAGGGTGTCAGCATCTGACTGACAGGTGTCCTCCCTCACACCGTGCGCACCAGATAAACGAGTGGAGCTCGGCACAGCATGGGAATACCAGAGCCACTGTGCTGAGGCAAGCACACCCCATGGACACCAAGCGTGACTCCCACATGCCTGCCTTTGAATTTCAATATTTACTTAGAAAAATCCTACTGTTTAGAGAAAAAGCATCTAGGGGCCAATATGCAGAACTGAAGCTACAGCCCCTTGAAGGTAAAAGTCCCACTGGATTTTAGCAAGGGAGAGCTCTGACCTTTCTGAAAATTAAGAACTCCAGGAGTTAACCCGCTCCAGAATGCCCCCCACCATTTCTGAAGCAGTCTTCAAAATAAACGTGATTCTGGGAAGAGTCACAACAGAACAGAAAATTTCTGGTAGTTTTAAAAAATTAAGGTACTGCTGGACCATAAAAATCAAATCGTAAAGTCTGTATTTGGGGGGTACCACTAGGCTCCATCCTTAACGTAAGGCAATAGAACACAAGCAGCAAGCAAGTTAAACTACTGTGAAATTAATCACTGGAACTAAAACAACTTATTTACTTTTCTACTCTGCTCTGCAAAATATATGTTAACGATATGTAAAACATTACAGTACTTGAGAAGGAGATATAACCCAAGGATTTCTTAACCAAGTATAGCTCAGACTGACACTTCTCTCTCACACTTTTTTTCAGGCTTTTTGCCCCACTTCTTTTTCACATGTCAAACCACCCCGATATGTAAGGTTATCCACATTATGCACTCTGCTCCTCCTTGGGAAAAGAAACATGTTAAATCAAAGCTCTCTCCAGGATCTGAGTATCTCCCAGATGAGGATATCCACGTCAAGAACACCTTTAACCCTTCTACAAAGGAGTAATCTACATAATTATGAGAAGTCATACTGAAATGAATGCACAATGGCAAGGCAGAGCACTGCAAGAGGCTCCATCAGGGAGATGCACGCAGAGAAGTCCCACGCTTCCACACAACCCTGCTGACCATGACACAGCAGCAGGGACACTTGGCATCTCACCAAGCCCTGCATATATCAAAACAAATAGATACAGATATTTAAGCTACAAATAATCTAAGAATTAAGTTAGAGGTTACGCATACATTTCCCCTCTCTGTTGCTTGGCTTAATGAGCTTACAACGATAGTTGACCTTCTCTATACAAACACACCAGGACAATGAAGCCCTGCTCTGAGGTGCCCACTCTGGTATGAGATGACTTTCCACTGGCACTGCCTGAAAAACTTAGACCCAACTTCTCTACAGTTCAGTTCATCACTACACTCCCCAGGATCTGTGTTCCCATTTTACAGAGGAGAACACAGCACTACCCAGGTCAGTGCATCAGATCTGTAGCAGCGCAGGGTGGGAACACAGGTCTCACTCAATGCTTGGTCTCCTAAGTTTTTGTATGTTTTGGTATGGAGTAATGCTGTAGAGCATATATTCTTTTGCCTCCCAGTAAAGCCCTGTTTCACACATGAAAGTCAGACATAAACCTTGGTTTGGGCTCAGCCTCATCTCTTGGGGTACGTACCAGAGCAAATCAAACACAGAGAGGGTTTACTCCTGACACTTGGTCATCACCAGGAAGGCCAGGTACAGAGCAATGATGGATTTTTGCTGAAATACAGGAGCACCCCCACTAAATAGTGCTACAACCTTACATTCCATTTCCTACAACCAGTTTGCCAGAAAACATTTCAGGTGTTAATGCGCTTCCAAGACATTATAATATCCTATAACACAGCAAAAACCAGGGCAGAGTAAAGACAAGTGTGAAAAAGCAATAAAAGTACTTCTTGCCACTTACAGAAGACAATTTTCTGAACAAGATAGCTCTCTAGCAACGAAGTAATGAAATCATAGAATCTCATATGGAAAGAAGTATCTTGGAAAGGTAACCTGTGTTCAAACCAGTAACAACCGCAGGACAAAAAAAGACTTGGGAACAGCAGCTGGAAGCACCAAGAAGTACTGTAATAAACACCTACAAAACCATATAAAATATTAAAGTATCATCACTTATACTGACACAATTTCACACTAAGAATTCCTTGGCAGCCAATTATTTATCATCAGAAATAAAGCTTGCTTCTTGTGCTCAATTGACTCTAATAAGGAACTAATTAACAAAGATTAGCACCCTTTTTGTGTAACAAGCCACAAAGCCAATCAAGACAGGATGATAACAAGATGCAATCAAGAAGTATTAAAGACAACAAAATAGTGACTAAAACTAGGGAGAAATGTGCTGCAAGAAAAGAAATATCCAGCCATCTTCCTAATTAATTGGTTGCTTCACATTTTTAAACATGCACTCAAAGTGTTGAAGAGAGGGCAAGGTTTGCTCTGATCATTGAGTTACTGAGATATCTGGATTCTAGTAAAATCTTTGTCCTGTTGCCATCCAACACCAGTAAGGGACTTGCTAACTCATTTGCCAGGGGACATCATACACCTACCCTGCACTACCATACTCACAAGCTCACAATCACTCCCATGTCGGTTCCCAGGGCTACAAGGCAATTCACAGCAGAAGGCATTTATTTGTCCCTCTCCATACACCTCTGAGCTGTGTAGGGAACAGCCAGTTCAGCCATGCAGGGTGGTCACAGATGCACCCAACCCAGAGCAGGGGTGGTACAAAGCAATTCCCCTCCCACTGCTGAGAGCGGATAATGAAACACTGCAATGGGAAGATGCTCATGATCTTAATCACCTGTGACAACAGCATTAAATGGAACCATTCTCAGACCTTGAAGCGATTTAGGCTATGACACCAAGGGATACCCTAAGGGCTGATGTGTGTACAGTGTGCCAGCTGAGACAGAGAGTTTGGGTCAAACATGATTCGCATCCATTTTCCATTCTTTAAAACTGCCATGATTTAGGGACAATCAGAAAACAGCGATTCACTCTGGCAGGAAAAGTAGGAGGAAACAGGTTTTTTCCAAGACCGCTTCTAATCTACAAGCAAATCCTGACACCAGAATAGAAGCATTAGTGGTCTGGTAGAAAGGGCAAATACCTAATTGGAGATGAGAGCTTCAGTCTCCCCGAGGTGACTGCACAAACCATCAGCCTCCTGGCTGTTCCTGTAATGCACTCACTTTTGCCAACACCCTGGCATTCCCACTGATACCCATGCATTTCCACAGCCAGGTCCACATCAACGAGACAGCATTTCACAAAGCAAAAAATAAAAGTTTTATCTAAAAGATTTTGATTTATTTTCTTCCCAATTAAATGTGTTTTTTAAAATTTACTTCTTTCAATCATGTCTGAGTGTATGAGGCTGGGTTAAAACATAGCTGCTAATGTTAGGAGCTAAAACAATCCCAAGAGCAATAAGTTCTTGAGTAATACCTAAAATGTCTATAAAAAGCAACATCTCAATTTTATTATAAATTTCTGTTAAAATGTAGATTTAATTAAAATGGGCTACTTTCATACCTTGTCTGTATGAAAATCTAAATCACTACAAAGTAATTCACATTTGAATCTGGAAGTCATTTAATTACTTCTAAATGGAAATAAGATGGGAGTTAAAAGCCATTGTATTCACTTAAAGCCTGTGATCAGATCTGCTCTCAATAGGACATCTCAATCCTTCAAGCATTTGCCCTGTAATAGCATTAACATTCAATTCACAGGACATACATTATCAGCTTCCTTTGTTTCACCAGAAAGATGTTTCACATTTCCATTCCCCTATCAAAACCTGAATGGAGCAGCAGCCTGGTCTCTGTGATGAATTCTACAGCAATCTGCTTGCTAAACCTGCATTAACACTCAAGTGTGGAAAGATACATCAGATCTGAAATAATTTGTATTGTTCAGAGCAAAATGACTGCTAGAAAAACACAGGGGGCACTGACAGGTGCCATCCCCTCCTCCCTGTCCTACCTGAGCTTGATGGGGCAGGAATGGCCAGCGTGGAAGACAACCCTCCTGCCATTTACTAGTGAAGAGCAAAACCACCACGGGTTTAATATTTACCTGGGCTATTATTCAGACAGATAAATGATGGAATTAGCAGAGCTGTTCCTGATCCTGCTTATTGCTGGGACAGAGGTGGTGGGCAGCAGTGCCTTGTGCTGGTGCTGCCCGCACCAAGGATGCAATATAGTGCTGGAAGACTCAGCCCAGCGACTGACCCACATGCAGGAGTGCAGGGTGCCCACACATAGCCCACTGCACGCAGCTATGCACATCCTGCATGCCCACGCACCCCTGCCTAGAAAGAACTGCCCCATCTCTGGGCGCCATGCTTGCTGTCTGCCCAGGAGCCACCCGCTCTGGCTTCTCATGCCCTGGCACTGATGTGACGTGCACTCTTGCCAGGCAAACACAGCCCCTCACCTGCTTAGTGGAACCTTCCACTCAACCTTTAAAGTTAAAAGAAAGGGTTTCCTGGAGGCAGAAGCATCACAGGCCAGTCTCAAAATGAATAAATTACAGACTATAATTTCATAATTATGCATACACCAAATTGCATAATGAGAGATCACTTCAGTAGTTCTGTAACTACAGAGAGAGCCAGCGGTCAATGCCAGATAATTAAAATAAACTCATGGGACAAAAAGCAGAAAAGGCCCACTCTGGAAATGGGAACACAGAGCCACACACAGCCTGGAACACCTGTAGATCAGACCGAGAGCACAGCAGCCTTTCCTGGAGCACCACTGCATGCAAGAGCTCAACTGGAAAAGCATTATAGTGGGGTTCAAAAGCTGCTAATCCTTACAGCAAGTAACAAAGTATTCTGTCTGAGTAAAGTCAGGCAGGAGCCAGAACAGGTAGCTTGTGTCTGTGGAAACAGCTCACTGTGGATGCCCATTTTTGAGCCTGCAATATTTAGTCATCGTGTTTTTGCATGCCTACGTCTGTGTGTCTGTCTGCACACATACATGAACCATCTACTCTAAGTAAGTACTGGGGATGTGAAGGAATCATGCATCTATTCTCCTTGCTCACACAACTGCAGAGAACATCTGGGGAAATTAAAAAAAAAAAAGCCTACAAAATCCAGAATTATGAAAAATACCTAGGAAAAAAAAGGGGTGGATGATATTGCCTGAGATCACTCAAAGACAATGAAGAAACATCCCCTCCTCTTTCTCTTTGCCTTTCTCTCTTTGCCTTTCTTCCCCGTGTCTGAGGCATGTGAAGTGCTCTCTGCCTGAGATTTTATCATGCATTTTCACTTCAGTGCTTGAAGTAAACTTGCTGGGCTTCGCAGGCAAGCCAGCCTCCAGCTACTGCCAAAACCTGCTGCCGCACCTAATTCCGTATTTCTCCAGTTCCTCACCCCCCTCCCAGCTGCAGGAAGCTCTGTGACAGCTCTAGGCAGACAACACTGCTGCCCCAATACGGCAGGGTCATCTGAGGGTAAGATTTCTGGCACTACAAATGTGTAGTGGTTCTGATGAGCTGCTCCAGCCCCCAACACCCACATCTCCAGGCCTGGCCTCCCTGGTGTGTTCGACTAGACCAGCCTACGTACCAAGGAAAGAAGCTTCCATGTCTTATCCCAAGAAAAATCAGGTTTGGGCTTTAGTCCTGCATGCACCTGATACGACACCTTGCCAGCAGCCAGCAAACGTGACTTTTGTGCACACAGCTAGGAGACAGAAACACCCCAAAACATGGCACGTGGCACTGCGGAGAACAGCAGCTTCTTCCACACTATGGACAGGCTGTTGGGGCTGACAGGGAGTCTCTGGCTGAGCTCTGTGGTGAAGACCAAAGACAATTTCGCAGTAATCAGAGAAGTGCTGATGGGGAAGCAGCAAGATGGCAGGATCAGGCTGCTGCCACTTCAGCACTGAGGAGAGAGCAAAGGAATCTTCTTTGTGAAAGACTGAAAAATAGGTTAATATAAAATCTAAAGGGCCAGAGGCAAATTTCATATTCTTACAGGTTGGGGGGGGTGGTAAGTGCACTCTGCCCAGACAATAGCAAATAACAGTGAGGAAACAGTAGATATTACTTGGGAATGTCTCACTAAAAGCAATAGCACTTCCATCAGGAGCAGAGACAAAAAATTGGACCACTGAGTCCCTACAAGCTTTAGGCTCTTAACTGCGTCAAAGCAAGGAAAAACCTTTATTTTCACAGATCACCTTTAATGAAATTATTTGCAATTCCTGTAAATTAAATGATTACAAAAGCAGCCCTAGGGGTGGGGCTTCTGCAGAGATCAGGGACAGCTCACTCTTCTGCCACTGAAATTAAGGTTTGATGTTCCCAAAGCCATGGTCAGGAGAGATGTGCACCACAATGCATGTCTCCAAGCCCTCTACAGCACATTCCTGACAACTGGGGTAAGTCCATTTCTGACATAGTCCCATCTTATTGCATTTCCTTGCAAATGGCACTTTTAAGCCCAGTTTCAAAAGCACTCCTTATCTGCAATCTGAAGTAAGCAGGCACAAATGGGACTTTGACACTGTCTTTTCCACTGAGAAGATGAGAATCCAAATGTTTAAAAATCTACTAATATAAAAGCAGATCTTGAAAAGGAGCCATTTCACCTAGCAGCTACATTCCTGGTATCTTTTCCAGTATTTGAACCAGACTTCTTAAAGTTAACAAGAAATTATCACAAAACCAGATAAAGGGCAAACTAATACATTATCCCCCCTGCACACTGCTGACCAGGGGTTCTGGGTGGCTGGAGTATACATAATCTCTGAGCTCATTTAGAGGAGTGGCAAGCTCTCCACCAGCTAAAGAATGAGCTCAACAGAGTTCTTCAGTGTTTCTAGCAAACTATGAGAGCAAGATAAGCCCCCCTCCTCCTCCTCCTCCTCCTCCTCCTCCTCCACTCCTCAATGTACCACACTCTTCCTATCTACCAGAGAATGGATGCATAAGCATTAGGCAGTATGGTATACAAAGAATAAAGCATGCCAGACAAATGGATTGCTTTTTGGCAGAATTATAAGTGTAAAGGCAGGCAGCAACACAGGTGATAAATTCAGTTTTTAGCAAAGTACCTGATATTGCACCTTATAAATTAATTATGAGAATGTATAGAAACATCCCAAGAAATGCATGCTGGAATATAAACTGAAATCTGTTTGTTAAGTTGGTCATAAAAGAGGAGTTACAAACTCTGCCACCTGCCAGAACAAAGAGCAACCCCTTATAAAGACAGTGCGTGGAGTGGGGCATACAGCATCAGGGAAGCAGGGCTCACCCAAAGAGAAAAGTAAGGTTGGTTTTGTACTTCCCATGCCTGTAAGGGACTTTAAAAACGACAGACCAGTCTGTCAGAGAATTGCCTGCAACCCAGTTGCTCAGGGAGGCCTTTCACAGGGCAAACAAAAAGGGCAGGCTCTGCAGTCATGCCCACCCACCCTCACTGCACCACTTGGGGAAGGTGATTGAACTCACTTCGGGGCGAAGGTTTGTGCAGTGAAACTGCCAGAGGAAATTGCTCCCTGAGTGAATCCCAAAAGCCAGCATGGCTGTGTCCTGAGCAAAACATACTCCTGGCTCAGGAAGTTATTATGCCTTGCATAGTGTGAATGCGGATGTACAAATCATTGGGATTGGATTTGCAAACTCTTACCAGGTGAGGTAAGCTCTAAAGCTTCTAAAAATGAGAAACCTGAGCCATATAAAATCTCCTCAAAAGACCTATTTTTAAGTATTTCCTATAAATTAATATTTTAACTCGGGAACTGCTTATGTGAGAATTATTTCTTATCTCAAGGCCCTTCAGCATGTCCAAACGGACAAATCCCTTTTGTCAGCTGAGCTCCATTACTCTCTTCTGAATGAACGCCTCTGGGATGGATATAATAGATATAATTTTTAACAGCATATCTAGTCTGCTAATAAAATGATGCCAGACACTGTCTGCACAGAGATTTAACACCAGTAGGACTCTCCAGCAGATTTTTGCTCCTGTTGTGGCGGGTAACTCCGAGTCGGCTTGAATCATACGGTTCTCGTCCAGATCTTTTTATTCCCTAGGAAGAAAATAGCTAATATGGAACTACCTGAATAGAGCTGCCTTTCTAAGAAGAGTGGTAATGTCACAGACACTGTGATGAGCAGTCTCCTTGGTGTTATTTACCACAGTGTACAGTCCTGTGGTTTGTGTTAACACCTGAGAGGCAGGAGGGAGCCTGAGATCAGGGGCTTTGCAGCACAGTACCCTTCATTTCTGAACCTGAAGTGACAGGCCAAAACTGGAAGGTCTGTACCAATCCTCCTCATGCTCCCAGCTGCCTGATTTGATGTCTCTGGTTCCATCACCATTTTTCTGGTGATGTCCACGTGGGTTTTGAATGTCTCCAGAGAAGGAGACTCCACTACATTTTTAAGCCCTGTTTTACAGCACTCAGGTGTGTAAATCCTTCCCAACTTTCTGTACAGTTTGGAATGCAGACTTAAACAGCAAAGAAAAAAATGTTATAAAATACACAACTGCTCCTATTTCTAAGTGAAAAAAAGCAAAGCTGGCAAGTATGTATGTTAATTACAGGCTAAAAAGCTACACGACTTTCTTCAGATCAACTAGAATCTAACATAATTATTTTGAGCAGATGATTATGTGTCTGCTGTTAAAGGAGCTCAGTAAATGACATTATTATTTATCAGTCAGCACATTCACAGAAAGTTGTGTGTGCTCTATGAACACAAGCAACATGGCATGGGAGCAGTCACAGATATTACGTACACATCTATATTATATTTCTTTCTGCACTAATGCCAGAACTCAGCCTGCTTTGAATTTCAATGACCACTAGGAAAGTTTTATATTTCATTAAGCTATTCTGTGTTTCACTAAAAATATCCCTCTTTAATTAAAGGCCATTGTTTTTCAAGGGCAATAGAACTAAAAATTTTCTTCCTTTTCTATCTGAATGCAAGCTGAGTTACAGCAGCCAGAAGGATTTTTGTATGAAAGGAATTTTTTGCTCTGCTCAGATGATAAAGGCAATAACCCCAAACCTATAACTGAATGTGCAATTTTAACAAAAGTGAAGAAAATATTTTCCCTGGGTTCCTTCAGAAGAACTGAAGGCAAAGGTTCTCTCCTTTGCAAACTGATACTGTGATTTTCCAGAGTGAATTCTCCACCACTGGTTTGTATCAACATATAATGGTTTCTACAGTGATCTGTACTACTGCCACCTCCTCCTTCTGAAGGTATTCTTTGGACAGACCTGTAGTGTGCTTTAGAGACAGCCACATTCCTCCCCTGAGCTTTCACGGGTGCTCTTGTAAATTAACAAACTTCTCACCCTTCCCTGCTGTAAGAGGAAACGTGCAACGTCTCCATGCTTAAACTGAGATCTACTTGTATAAAATCCCTAAAATCTGTAAATCTGATTTGGTTTTAGGCACTCACACTAACCAAATCTTCCTCCCTCCTCTGCCCCACACCAAATGATGTAGCACCAGGCAATACTGAGGAGTAAGTCAGTGCTGAGGGAATCATCTCAGGTGATGGAGCCCAAGATCCAAATGCCCTTTTAGCCTTACTTTGCATAATTACAAATGTGATTTATAGTCAGAAAATTATTTCCTTGTCTTCTTAACCTTGGCATTATCTTTAGCCAGCCAATTTCATACTGCACTTAAGCTTCTCATAAATCTTGTACCTAATACTTTCCAGACATCTCCCATACTTATAATGTGTTGTGGTTTATTTTCAGTACAGAAGAAAGACTAATCCCAGTGATCTTGATTTTTACAATCATTTTCTGAAAGCTGTTATCTCCATGACTTGTACAGAATTGGGCAGTATCTTATTGCTCCCCTATTTTTTTCAAAACCAACAAAGCCAGCAAATAAAGGTTAATTTTTAATGGAAGGCTACTGATGGCAGAAAACAAGCAAAGAAATACAGGAAGATGGACAGGATGAGCAAGGGTTATACAAGGTTATGCTGTGTATCTAATGCAATATTTCTTTGCTCCCAAATTGTTGTCAGAGGGTACTACTGTACTGGATTGCCACTTCCATGTAGTTTGATGGCACTGTCCCAGGCAAACAGCTTTGCAAATGTTACTTGAAAAAAAAAAAAAGAAAAAAGTTAAAAAAAGAAAATAAGAGATACATTAAGCACGACACAGCACATGATGTCAGAGTCAGATTCTCAATCAGTCTTGCTTTTAAAAACTTAAAAGTTTTGAAGAAATGAAGTCAGAAATAATTTACACCAGAGCTGAACAAAGAATTACTCATGTAATACTTTAAGATATCCAACTCTTCTTCAAATCCAAGCTCACCTGGCTTACAATGACAAGAAACTTTCCAAAGTCCTTCGCTACTACATGCTCCCAGTGAAGAAAGTGTCTGGGCAGAAAACAAAACTGAAACTCATTCGATAGCCTTCAGATTCCACAGACAGGTGTAGGGCTTATTTTTCCCCTGTTCCTACCTTACAGAATTAATTTCTGATAAACTGAACCCAGACTGTGTCCATATTATTAAGCAACACTTAGTTCAAGCTGTGATTTATTCCTTATGTGTCCAAACCAAGCACACCAAGTTAAAGGCCCAAGCATGTAACTGACACTTATTGTCCTATTCCTCTGTTTTGTTCCTGCTTTTCTCTGGAATCAATGGAAAAGTTCTGAGATAAGCATGTTGTAGAAGTGATGGATGCCACTACTGTTAATTATTCCACCCATTACAAGACACAGTATAAATCACTTTTTGTCTGGTGACTGTCGCACCGAATTTGTAGAGCACAAAAGACACTGCAGATCTGTGATATGGCTCTGTTCTTCTCATTACATAAGAGATAAAGATATGCATACTTAATAAATACATTTATTTTAACGAGATGAAGACAGGCCTAATTCAAGTAGTAGCACTTTCTGAACAGCTTTTTTTTATTATCATCATTATTACTCGGTACACGAGTACAAGACAAGTTTTATTTTCAACACAGCCTTCACAACAGAGCACTTTTTTTTGCCATTTATGTTTCTAGTAGCTGCAGCTAAAAATGCCATTCTGAGATGAAACTGCTGCACAAGTACACTTTGTTCAATACAAGAGCCAAACATTCATTTCTACCACCAGCTCTGCAAGAAAAGCTTCTTTATTCATAAGGTATTGATTCAGCGTAAGTTTCCCATATACTTTCAAGTGTTTGGGATTAAAGGGCATTAGAGAAAGGGACTGGATGTTTTACAACAGCAGTGGTAGCTGCAGTGCTGTCACAGCTGGAAAAGCTGCGCTCTGACATGTGCCAGCCTCACCGAGTCAAGCTGGAGGGGAACAGAGGCAGCCTTGGGAGACAGAAGGGGCCTGCCACGGTTTTCACATGCATTTTCTCTGAAAATCCATTCCTGTTCTGCCAAAGTCTTACACTATGTGACTGCCTTTAAACATTGTGTTTAAACCTCATCTACTTCAAGGAGAACAAAGCACTTGTGTTTTGCCGAACAGCAGCAGGCACTTGGTCAAGGGATGGGCAATAGCCTCACACGTAACCTCGGCCCATGAGCACCCTCCTGACTTTTCCAATTAAAGGACTTAAGAGTCAGAAAGTTTAAGCAGCTCACAAAGTGCTTCTCTGCACACAAATCTAAACCAACAGGACAATGAGGAGGTAGAGAATGCAGAGCTCAGTAAACTCAGTGTGTAGCATCATTTCCATAATACACAGCAAGAAGTGCATGCATGCATGCCTGCTCCTCATATCAATGCATTCCTACCTCTACCTTAAGGTCCTCAAATTTTTCTGCAGAGGTAAGACACTCCAAAAAACAAGCAAATAAATTGCCTTTAAGAAGCAACTGTTTCCTTCCTCCTCCTCTTTGTTTACTTCCAAATGAACTGTTTAACATAAAATACATTTTGCTTCTGTTGAATTCTTCAGGGGCGTTTTTAAATGCTTGGGGATTTCACAACTGACTTCAATTTCAAAACTCAAAACTTGATTTGAACTTAGTCCTGGATGAAGTCCTTTGCTGTGATATGCTTCCAAAATTATAAGTATGAAATGAAACAGCAAAGTCATTTGAGACTAGTTTACCGCATGATAATTTTCACAGCTGGAACCGCATATGTTTCTCTTTAGATGGGAACAAAGCAAGCATGGCTTGAAAATCTTGCTCTCCACGGCAAAGGAAACTTAAGACCCACCAAAAATTCACTCTTTTCCGTAAAATTTAAGCTCTTTTTTGCCTGCCTGTCTCACCTCTCACTTTTCTCTTTAGCCTATGCATCCAAACAGCTGTTCTCCAGCACTGCCATGTACATCTACAACGGACAGAACACCCAACTGTATGCTGGCAGAACACCTCCAAGTACAACACAAGTTATTTAATTAATATTAATGGAAGTCAGACTGTTTATTTCAGATGGTTTGCCCCTCCAGTGACACAGGGAGTGAGTTTGGGAATGGCACACCCATCTAACTGCTATTAGGTAAGAATCATAGAATCACAGAACGGTTTGGGCTGGAAGGGAGCTCAAAGATCATCTAGTTCCAACCCCCTACCATGGGCAGGGACACCCTCACTACACCAGGTTCCCCAAAGCCACATCCAACCTGGCCTTAAACACCTCCAGGAATGGGGCTTCCACAACAGACTACCTTAGATAAAACCAGCTTAATACACATTTGCTTTTGCATCCCTGATTTCTGCTACTGATGTTAACTGTCAGGAGCACAGTCACTTTCCTCTTGGGAACTTGGTAACTACTCTTCTTTCAGTTTCATGCTGCAATGGATTTCTTGCAAACCACATACTACATATTCAGTTACTTTTCTATCTCCTGCACTTCTCACATTACGTTTTGTCATTTTGAGGTTTCTTTGTTAGGTGCACATTAGCCCCTGTTATAATATTTACAGCTATATATACAAATACACTTATATGGGTTGCACTTCTGTGCCTGGTCAGTGACTTAAAACCCTTCCCCTTTCAGGCTTGATCAGAGGCTACAGCTGATATTGTCATCATCATTTTTGTTGCAAGAAAAATACCCATTCAGATAAAAATCTCTTTTGAAGGTCAGAAATTCACAATCAAGGCAAAATCTAGAAAAAAAATACTTGGAAAGTATTCAAAGCCTAGCACTAGCTTCCCATGAATTTTACACCAGGGTAGCTATCAATTTCCTTGACTTTGTTCTTCACACAAACCAGTGTAAGGGATAACATAGCCAGCTGCCATGCAGGTTGGGTCTCAGCCTCCCGCCTCTAATACAAACGAGTGCCTGGAGAAAATCAAACTGAAGCTGTAAAAGCCAACTTACACTTACATGTTGAATTTTAGCAGCTGCTCAGACAACATGTACACTGTACATGTGTCTACACGATGTGATGGACCGCAGCACAGACAGCCTTCAGCACGCCGTGCCTGCATTAGCAGTGCAGAGGTGCTGTGCCAGCCAGCCTGCCGCACAGCGTCATGAGGATGCGGCACCGTGTCAGCATGGTGGCATCTGCCCCTTCCCTTGGAACAGTCACCAGGCCCTCTGACAGAGGTGGACCAGAGCTGCATTCCCCCCACCGCTTTATATTACAGGCACATCTTGCCCCCAGGACAACCCTTGGAGTGATACACAGCACACACGGCAACAGCCCCGTCCCCACAGCAGTGCATCTGTTATCTTGACAAACGAGCTTCACACAAGAAATTGCAGCCACGTGCTTTCAAGTGACTCCACCTCTCCCCCAATCCTTGCTCAGTCTAAAATGAAAATAGCTTTTAACATTTCAGAAGTGCTCCTGCTATGAAAAGGTTTAATGGCAAACACTTTAAATAATGATTTTAAATTGTAATTGGTATACTAGTTCTTCAGACGAGAGGAGAACAATCGCTGTTGTTACTTGTATTACCTTGCAACGCCCTCTCCAGTAGCAAGGTCCTTGGCATGTATGACAAGCTGCAAGCTGAATCTAAACAGGGGCAACTTTTTAAACCCACCTAGATAATAAGCAACTGAGAACGGAATCCTGGCCTCTGGTCAGTACAAAGCAGAATGGTGTCCTAGATTTTTCCCTGCTGATCTATGTCAGTTGAGCTTCCAGTTGAGCTCCTGTTTTAGCCTCCTCCTTCCACCTCTCCACCAAGCCTTTGGAGTGATTTGGACACCAATGTTGGGTCACCAACTGCAGCTGCCCTGGAAGACTCCCTCTTTCTCCCTCCACAACTATATAGGGCAGCCTGGTTGTAAGTTCTCAGCTAGACAGGAAAGCGTGCATTAGAAGGAAGGACAACCTCAAATGCAAACACAGAAATAATCTCTGTGTGAGTTTAACCTTTACTTGGTTCAGGTTTAATGGGCATGGCTATGTCATGGATTTGAGATTTCAAATTGCCACTTTCCATACTGCAGGTGCTTCTCTTGTCAGCTTCTGGGATTCGACTACGCCTTATATTTAGCAAACATAAGAACAACAAAAAGATTTGCTCTAATCTAGGCATCTTTGCTTTAAGATAAGGATCTGCATTTTCATTTCCCTTTCTTATTTTCATAATGTAAACCCAGCAAGCTGTTATTCACCAAGCTTGCTACCAACAGTGGAAGCAGAGAAATGCAAATGTCTGTGAATTAAAGCAGAATCAGAGCAGTACAAGCACACTAAGCCAAAACCAATCCTATTTAAAGGATAGAAACATGCCACGAGGTGTCCAAATATAATTGATAATATTCTTGAAATGTAGCGTTTTTACCAAAATGAGCACTCATCTGTTTTCCTTCATCACCCAGAAAATTCAAACAAAAGAACAGCCTGCAATGTTTAGATGAAAATATATGCATTGCACAGTAATTTTTTTTTTAACTTAGACATTTTTATCATTTTTTTAAAAATTTCATGTTTTACTTTCCTTACCCTCAGCTCCACTCTTTTCACCCCGAATACTTCAAAAGAAATCCTAACAAGAGAGGTGGGTCTTTTGGTAATGTTGGGGGGGAGATTAAAAATCCCTATCTGTCATAATGAAAACATGGCAGAATCAAAGGAAGGGGAAGTCCTCAGAGGTCCTGGGAGATGATGAATAGCTTCAGGAAGGCAATAAGTGTTTTTAACATACAGTTTAACATTGAGAATGAATGTAAATACCTCACCTGGTTGTGCAGAGGGATGGAGGAGTTTGGGGGGAAGGAGAATGGGAGGAGATACACTGTGCAAAGGAGGGTATACAGCAGTACATTGCAGATTGGGGGCTGAGTGTTTTCTTCCATGTTTTTCCTCGAATTTTGACTGTCTGTCAAAGTAAACAGCCCCAATTATATTCAGCTGGATTGACACATACAGAGCTCAAGGCTGGGGAGAATAATATTTCAATAAGCAGTTAAGTTACTCAAGGCATGAGGACATCAAGTTTTTGTCTTGCTTTCTCCTCCCCCTGACATTTTAAAACGTCAAGCTACTGTCCACAGCACTGCCTTATTCCCCACCTAGTCTGCAAGTGAGCAAGTTACCTGCTTATTGGGAACCACAGCATTACTGGAGATTTTAAAATGAGAATATGCAACCACAAAGTTGGCATAATCTCATAAATATAGGTCAGGAACTACAATGGGGCCAATTTAAAATTCTTATTTGAAAGACAAGTTTAGGAATACCACAAATCAGCAAAGGCTCTGTGCTGGATTGAGTCTGTCTCCCAGCACAGCAGCTCCCAGCTGTGTTGATGGCTGCATTACGGTGTCAGGCAGCACTTGTGCTGCAGGATGCTTCATGTGCACACTGGGCAAGTTACAAGTTCTGTCACCTTCAGCTGAAACCCACGTGTCAGCAGCAGAGGCAGTGAAGAGCACCTCATCTTAATGAACTAAGCTCCTCTCTTACGCCAAAGCGAAGCTGGCACAGCAATGCAATATTTAAACTCTACAAAGTCCTTATTAAATGTGACAGCAACAGCTGTAGCAGCTAGAGCACTGGCAGAACAAGGAAAAGAATTAAAGCCCTTCCGAGGGCTAGAAAAAGAAAACAGGTACCACTTTAAATATTAAAATGAGGTTTGGGCTGATGGAGAATATAGATACAGTGGCAGAGAGCCAGAGATCCTGGAGGTGCTGAAAGCCATTGTTCTGACCCTCCCACAACGTAATGAAAACGAACCATCCTTAATTCTTTCCAGTCAATATCCTCTACATTAAACTAATATATGTAATTCCTGCTCCTTATCTTCTGTGTACGATGGGTCACATTAACCTCTCCCCCACACATGAGCTCCAGCTGAAACAAACCTCAGTCCTTGCTTAGGAAATGCACAATTCCAGTTGTGATGCCAGAACAGAGGATAAAGCGGAACAGAATTATTCATGTTTGGAAGGTGGATAAATAGTAGAAATCCAAAAGAAAAACCCCAAAAAGAACATTTTTCTCTATAGATAGAAGGATACAACATGTACAGTTCAGACATGCCCAGCTTCCATGACAGCTTTTCTGGAGTGAATGCACAGGTAACTGTCCCTGAGGGAATAGTTGGAAATACTTCCACACTTTACTATACTGCTTCAGCCTTGCTGGTACAATCTTCAGGAACTTTAACTGTCCTGTATGGGAAGCCACTGACATGAAAAAGAAATTTCTCTTTGATAAATTTAAAACAAATAATCCCAAGTGAACCAAGTTCAGTATATCAGTGAATTATGAAACATTTCTTTGCATAGGCTGTATGAAACCTCTTAAAGATGAGGACATAACAGGCTTTGTCATTGCTGGAGGTGTAGGCACCACAACACTGCCCCTTGAGCACCACCACCTTTCCAGGCTCACCTCTCTACCATCTTTTCTTCCCACCCCCAGACTGATCACAGTATTTCCTCTGAGCACAGCACTGCCCAAAGCTCCAGTGCAGCTTCTTTATCAACTAAAAGTCTTTTAGTTAGGAGAACAGTGAATTCCCTCCCTCTGGAGAAGACCCCAGTTTATCCCAGAATGTAACTTTTACTATGGAAGGAAAAAGTGTTTCATAAGGGGGCAAATGCTAATATTCCTCATTGACAAAACTCATGGAGTTATTTTCAGAAAAACTCACATTTCTTCATCAACCTGATGCTTTCGGTAGCTTTTCAACAGTTTCAAACAGACTTTTATATCAGAAAACTCAACTAAATATCAAAGGTCTTCCTCTCTGCCTGTCCAATCTTTCCTGCAGTATCTCTGAGGCCCCTTTCTCTCAACCCAGCACCCGCACCATGCTGCAGAACTGAGTACCTCTCGTTCTTGTTTTATTCACAAATTAAGTTGCCTGTTATTTCTGCAACATACCATGTCCCAAGCACAACTGAAATGACATCTCTAAATCAGATGACTTTATTGCACAGTCACACGTACATACATATATATATTCAGATTAAAATACTCTCTTTAAAAACATCAGCCTAAACACGGTTGTTACAGGCACTACGAGGTTACAGAGCTCTCAAAGCCCTGGCAGGGTCACGCCTCCCTTGTTCCAAATGCACCTCTTTCCCCATTTAGGAGGAAAAAGCAGCATGCTACCACATGCCAGAGAAGTGGTAAGGGCATATACAGCTTATGGAAAATGGGTTCCTTCCCTGCCAGAAGCTATAACCAATCATGGGCCAGTATCCATCCACTCCACTATCCACAACTGGATTGCTAATGTGGTATGTACTCTATAAAGATGAAAAGCCATCTGGTGCTTGAATCTAGTCTGCTTTGATATAACCAGAAGCCTTTTATCATCTCAAACCATTATGAAATTATCTCAGACCAATTCCTGGCAGACAGGTACCCACACAGGAGAACCAGCACCAGCCAAGATAAAATAAAATCAGAACCCACACAGACTACACTGCCCTTTACTACTAGAAACAGCCCTTTTGGTCCATAGTTGGGCTACACTGAAAAAAACAGGTAGGAATACAAAGCTGCCTTGCAAATTTACAAATATATTACTTATTAATTTTACCATTAAATCATTTTGGTTTTCAATTCTGTGCTTTATATTTCCTGCACTTTCTCAGAGTGCTTCAGCCCATAGGGCTGCCATAAACAATACCTTTGAGAGCTTTACATTTTAAGCCAGAGAAAAAGATGAAAAGTTAAATCACTTACTGTTCCCTTCCTATTGGCTGCAAATTGATTTTATTTACTGAAACATGCTTGCATTGCAAAAAACCACTCAACACATACAGTAAATAAGTCACTACATGAAAGTCTGATGTCACCTAGTAGCTACCTATCCCTCTGAAATAGACTGGAGTCATAAAAACCTAAATACAAATTTAGTTGAATGCTTATTTTTCCCCTGCTTACAAGAGGTCAATCAATACTATCAAAGACAAAAAATAGCTTGGTTGGTCCTGATAAAAATTAAGAACATATATTCCATGCTGCTCCATGCTATTAAAAGCAGACAGGGTACTTAACACACCAACCATATTTTTCTACATCCTTTCAACTTGAGAATTGCAAGGCACAGAACAAACATCGGTAAGTTATTAGCTTCAGTCTTCTGGTGAACTTCATAAGAGTAACATCAGAGCCTGAAGCAATACTACTACTGTCAGATCTCATAAGCTAAACAGGGTCAGGCCAAACAGGCACTTGGATAAGGCACCTTTGAGGATCACGTAAGTGCAGCAAGAAATAATGCTGTCAATTCAGTAGTGAGCACTATGCCTTCCACAGCAGAACTTTTCCTCTCACTCAGACACAAGTGCCATGTAGTATAAACCAGCTCTGCGAGGTGACAACATTGCGCTGAGAAAACATAACCCCAATCCCCACCTAAAGTTACTCTAGCTCACCTATTAAATTTCCCCAGTCATCCCAAAGGAACTACATAGTCATTGCTCCCTACTCTCACGCTTTTCTTTTGAGACAAAACCTCAGTCAAGATTTGCAGTGTTTCCCTGGGAGGGTGGGAAGGCTGCATTTTTACTGGGTAAAGAAATCTCCTCACTCCCGTATATGTATTTTACCATTAGCAAAATGGTTTCAGAGGCAGTGTTACTCTGTGTCTGTGCATCTATCTGCCTATGTATTATTAAGAAAGAAGAATGAGCATCCAGCCTACACTTTCATGATGAAGGAAGCCTCTTTTATATAGGAAATGAAAACGTACAGGTTTATTTCAGTGGCTGTGCTTCACCTCACTGTTGCGGGCAAAACCCCCACAATCCTATCATTTTACTAAATCACCTTCACTACTGAAAGCACAATACACTTAGAGAATGTGGTTCAGCAGCACACAAAATAAAAGGCTATTCTTAAAGTGGGAGCTCATATCTGACATTTACAGTATATAGTAAGTGATGCAGCAAGCTGCAGTTGCTGTGCACAATGACAGAACATTGGATAAATGAGCAACTGATAACAAGTGTGGAAGCCTGGGCTGTCCACATCAATAAATTAGACAATACCAAATAATCAATGCTACAAACTGCAGACTGCTGATTTAAAGTTGAAGGAAAATACCTAGATGATTTTCAAGAACATGACAGAGAACTAAGGGGCATCACAGGTCAATAAAAACTAACGCTATTTGCCATTCTAATTACTCTGCATGTTCATGAGCTGGGAAGGCAGTTTGTGAAGCTGTAAGTAAAGCGCCAAGAGTACTGACACTATATATAATTCATAGACTGCAGCATATTGCTACATTTCTCATTGCCCTTAGAACTTGTACTTTCTCCAGGAAATATGGAGGTAATGCTTAATGTTTATCTTCCAAACTCGTTTTTCATGAGCCCTATATTAACAGGTCACTCTGGTGAACAGGAAAGTCATCAATCTGGATTGTTTGAGGGACCAAAAATGAAGGAGCTTTTATCCTTGTGAATATATTGCATTGTCACTTCAACAGCGACACAGTTCACACAGAAACCACGAATGAGCACGTGCATCCTTCAGATACTGTCCAAATCCTTGGCTCACTGACTCTTATGAGGTGCCCTTGAAACCAGAGTGGGGTCAATTTATCAGGACATGGCTGGGTGTCAGGTGAAAAGGAGATGTTAGAAGATGGAATGTGACTGCCTGTGTCACTTCTTCCAGGTGAACATGCACCCACATTGTACTGATACCTCTCTCTGGATTGACTTTTCCTGTTGACTCTTTGTGGACACAGAAGTTCCTGAAGATTTATGTTGGGGCTTTGCATGGTTCAACAAGGGAGACTGAAAGAGGCAGAGAAATTGCTCTACTTTCCAAATGTGGTCAAAAGCAAATGGCCACATTTCTCTTTCTGGATCACACTGGGTTTGCCTGAGGTAGCTAGAAAAATTCAAGTCTCTATAGAAATTAGTGGCTATTAAGTGTGCTTTTACTACCAAATCGTGCTTAGCTGTCTACAGCAGTTAAAGGGATGCTGCTGGCTAGACATGTAACAAGTCAGAATCTGAATTAAAGGCTTAAGATAAATACTTCACTGTAAGAAACAGAAACCTAATATTTACAAAACAAGGACCTTGAAAAAAATTAATATAAATCACATAAAATATATCAAAAGAAAACCCTAATTTTTGGCACTTCCTATATGTAGCTTTAAATAGACAGTTATTTCGGCAATGGTTTGAGAACCCAGCTGTGAAATTAATTTCCTGGTCTTTAAGTACTGTATTTGTCAGCACTGAACCCATTTCTGGCTTGGTTTCTGTCACAATAAGGAAGGTTTCCTTTAGAAAATCAAAATACTGTTAACACACGATGAATCATTTATATGAAAATGCAGCTGAGGAAATGCTAAGAACAGTATCTCTACTAATGTTTTCAAAGTTTGGGACTCTAAGTAAAAACTTAATTTGTGCAAGTTTTCTCTATCCTTTGCATTTAATGAAAAAGTGACTCCCTGACTGTGTCGAGATATTGCAAACAGGGAGAAGAGATGAAGTCTTGCTATGGAGATGTGCAAGTTATAGCAGCAAGAAAATGTCACTTCAGATATGATGTATATGTTATATATTTTAACATGTCAAAATTAGGGGGGAACGGGAGGGATTTTCTGCTCCAAGACAGCTCGTTGTATCTCTCCCAGAAGTAGAGAAGTTCTGCAGATCTAACTTGTTCACTTTGAGATTTCTCTTCTGAATCAAAAGGATCTCCTTTGCACAGGTATTTGAACTGCAGCCACAAGCAGGCTGCTTTTCTCTTTGCCGTTTGTTTTTGTAACTGTTTTTTTTTCCTCTAGATTTCTTTCTAAATTTATTCTCTTTTGGATTCAAATATTAGTAAAAGTCCTGTTACAAAAAAAGTTAAAAGGTGTTTTCCAGAAGGAAAGGAAGTCCTGTTACCTCTACCACTATAAACAGTCCATTGACTGATTACTTGTACCAACACCATGAACTAAAGAGGAAACATAAATCTCTATGAAAATTTTCCCAGCTTATTACCCACTCTAACTCCATATGCTGTATTTGATGAAAATCTGAAAATACAACCTTCATTTTGAGCTCAGCAGTTTTGGTCAGCTAATCATTATATCTTACCTTGTGACACTACTGAAGAATTATACTTAAAGCCCAATGAGCCCCCTTCTCCCTGCATCCTCCCAAGGCTGAGGCATGAGATATGACCTCACACCAGCGCAAGGAAACAGGGTGCAAACATCTATCACCCCGTTACTCTGGAACCATTTTGCACAGAGATTTGCTGTCAGTATTACTAAGTACAGGAGCAAGTTATGGCTTATGGATAAAAATAGCTGGTTAACTACAAAATTGGGCTCTAAAGTAGAACATGCCAGTGTTCTCTGCCTGCACTCCGGCACTCCCTGTGAAGTTACGGAGAGCAGAAGTTGGGCCTTCGGCTGGAAACAGTACATTGCCTGCCAAGAGTGAGCTCCAGCTAGAGCACTCGCATGGGATACGACGGGGGACAGGCACCCTAGGCCATATGTCAAAAGTGGAGAGGCCTGCCAAGCACTGAGAGTGAACTGAACATTGTTCATGGTGGGGAAAGAAGGGCTAATGCTGCCAAGCCAAGAGAGAAAGGAAAGGAGGAAAAGCACGTTCCTGGGCCCAACAGCTACTGACAGCTTCAACACCGCGTTAGATGCGATACAATTCTGGTGAACCCTAAATAGGGGAATTTTTTCATTTGGAGATGCAGAGCTAAAAAAAGAGCTCTCTAGAAGGAGCAGCTGTTTCCAGGAAAAGGGAAACAGTTCCAAATGCAGCTGACACTTCCCATCCCCGTCAGCACTGGCCATGCAAGTATGTGAGGAGGAGCAAACCCTGCAGGCCAGGCGAGCTCCCATCAACCACACATGACCACGTTTTACCTTGGAGTGCTTTTCAATCTGTTTGGTCAGGAAAATTCAGTCTGCTTTAGGCTTTCCTTGAAATGTTTTCTGCTTTATTTGAGACAACAGGCACTCTGACCCATGTTTGAAAATACAATAAATAATGTGGGGGGGTGGGGGGGGGGGTTGGGGAGGTGGGGCCAGCAACTAGCAGCTCTCAAAAGATCCACTGGTAACAATTGGCAATTAAAATAGCCCTGCAGCACCCAGACCCCAGGAAGTAGGCAAGATATGTGGTGCTGCCAGAGAGAGTCTGTATTTGGTGAAAAATTTGGTATTTTCTAAAAACTTCCTGTGAAATATTGATTTTAATTTTAAAAAAAATAATTGAAGAAAATTTTTAATAGGAACTATCAAAACACCTAATTTTAGGCATGCTGAAAGATTCAAGTAAGGTACACTAGAGACTGTAAGTATTATTAAATTTATACACCCACAGATCACATTATAATCCCTCTGCTCACAAAAAAATAATTACTTTGACAAAAAAATAAGAAAAAAAATGTTGCAACATGATCTTTGATGTATAAATTACTTAAACTGAAATGGCTGTTATTTCCACAGTGCTCTAATTGACATGTTATTACTCTACTTGTTGATAAAATGGTGGTAACACAAAAGCTATTTCATCTCATCCCCAGATAAAAGGCTCCTGAGCTTAGACTATGAAGGAGTAACAGGAGGGTGACAGCACATCCAGCCTCATCCAGGACCCAGACACTTTGCCCTCGCTGCACAGCACAGTGCAGGCAGAGATGTCAGAGTTACTTTGGGTACCAAAAGCCATACAAACATGTGAGGTGGCTCTGCTGAAAAAGCTCCTTCAGAGTTAACTTAGGAATCCCTACAGATCAGAGCTTTGTCCTTAGTATAGTGCCTCTTGCTGCAGGAAACTCTGCTGAATATGTTCAGTTCATCCATGTTTATCCCTTAGCCACCTGCTTTTTTAACCTGTGTCTTACAGCCCCTTGCTTTTATGTATATCCAATTCCCATCCGCACAACAACATTCAGAGCTCAGTGACCTTTTACAGCTAAATTCTGGTTTTAGATAAGTAACTACTTAAGCAATGCTGAAGTATTTCCTAAATTCATTGCGGATTATTGAACTGCTTGTGCCAAAACACAGTGCCATTGGGATAGAATCGTCATTAAATGTTCTCAAGTTTTTAAGCAAATAACAATTCTTATATTTTACATTCTAAAAGTAAATCCCTTACACTAGTCTGAATTCCAAGGGACATCTTTCAGTTCAGTTCAAATAAGCTTTTCATTTATCTTAACACTTTCTGCTGTCGTTTTTTTAGAAACTGTCAACAGCCAAAAACGTTGTCAGTCAACATGTCATTTGTATGATTCTGATGACAACACTTTACCTACTGTTCACTGCTAAGGCTTAGGGTGCACTTACAGATGACTGCAGGTGTAAATTTGTACTGCTCAGCACCCATTGATTCCTGCCAGCGTGTCCCCAGGCTCCTTACAAATAATGTAAAAGAACATACCTGTTTTCTAGACCATGTGCAGAAAATGCAGAGAATATGCAGGCAAGCAACTACCATCAGATAGTGGAAGTACTTTTAGCTCATATCCTCATTTATTCTGTGGTCCCTAGAGCTGCTGGAAACTATGAGTAATCGTTTACATTTTCAAATCCAATTCACCCCCTTGGCTTAACAATAGCAAATCACCATCAACTCCTTGTGCTAATAAAGGGGTCCCAAACACACAAACAAAATCTAGCAACAGCAGCCGTGTAATTTGAAAAGTGAGCAATGTAATGAGATTTGAAAGAATTTAATTGAAAAACTATGAGCAAAGAGTGAATTCAGGCAGAATCATTCAATGCATGTGGCCATGTGGAATAATTTGTCATTTACGATGGCCAAAACAAATACTGCTGCATAAATGACTTTTAGGAACAGCCAGGCATTTTAGCAGCCTATGAAGAATATGACAGAGAGGGGTTGAAGGAAACTTGGAGGACATGGCTGCTGGACAGAGTGGTCCAGTAATTTCTGCGTGCCACTCCAATCCATCATGAGCAGTTTATGAAGCTGGTCAGATGGCCACCTTCTGCTGTCAAAGTGGAAAATAATTCACCAGTACAAGTTCACAGATCATCTCCTTTCACAGGGAACAGAAAGAATAAGGCAACCTTTCCCACTGGCATAGCTGCCTGTGGAAAAAGCACATCCCTGCAATATAGCCCCATCTGCCAGGGGACACCTGGACCATGCCGTAAGAGCAGATCTTGTTCCTTTCTCAAGGGTCACTCTCTTCCCAACCTCCAGCATGCATCTGCATACACCTTCTTCTAAACCTGCTTCCTTAAAGACCAGTGCTCCAAAGCAAAAAACAGTGCAGAACCAGCAGTTAAATATAGCAGGCATTTTTCTCATTTGCACCTTTTCTTCCCCAAGACTCTTGAAACATTGCTATGTGTCAGAGTGAGCTGGCTGGTAGGGTTGAGGAAAGCAGGAGGTTGCCTAGATTGCTTTTCAAAAACAACATGACTTTTATGTTTACATTTTTCTTTTTATCTGGAGAGTATAATCATTCTTCAATAAGCACTGGCATTTAACAAGATTAAAATGCTCATGATTTCTGACATTGCTGAATACTTGTAATTTTATTAAAAATTAATTAAATTCTGATATTGTTGATTATCTGTAACTTTATATTAGTATGTTAATTTACTTCTATATGGGTGAACTCTAATTTATTATCTAATCAAAACCCAAGTTTCTGTTACATTTTTAGGCTAGAGAACCCTGGGTCACACTAACTAATCTCATTTGTTTGTCCACAGCAAAGCTACAAAGAGGCAAAGTGAAAACATGCATATATACAGTTATTTTTTCTACATACACTGAAGGGTTACATATTACTTGCTAAGTGATAACGCTGCTGTCATGTTTCTCCAGCAAAAAAGGCTGACAAGACTTGTTTCACATCTGTCTGCATAATATAACAAACCCATGAAGAACTAGTGATGAAAAAGCTGTTTTGTTGACAATCTATTATTGTTAAACGCACCCAAACACCAAGATTTAGGCACTGCTCATTAGTGCTGTATTGTACCTCAAGATTTTGTCCCTATAAATACTTTGTGTCAAAATATTTTTCAAATATATTCTAGGCTGCAAGCCTTTTCTTTACAACCCCAAAGAGCTATGCCCTCTGAAGCCTTTTATCATCTCAATCACACACCTTAACCATCAAAGCCACACGATTACACTGCCAGCCATGTACATTGCACTGGTGCTTCAGAGATTTCTTATAAATTATCTCAAATCACGACTTAGTTGCAGAAAGAAGGAGTAGGAACTCCCCTTCTACCTCATAACTGAGATGCTGTGTTTCAGTTTGCAAAATGGTGAGACCCCACCTGGAATATTGTGTCCAGTTCTGGGCCCCTCAGTTCAAGGACACAGAACTCCTTGAAGGAGTCCAGCACAAGATGATTAAGGGAGTGGAACACCTTCCATATGAGGAAAGGCTGAGGGAGCTGGGTCTCTTTAGCTTGGAGGAGACTGAGGGGTCACCTTATTAATGTTTATTAATATGTAAAGGGTGAGAGTCGGGAGGATGGAGCCAGGCTCTTCTCAGTGATGGCAGTGACAGGACAAGGGGCAGTGGGTGCAGCTGGAGCAGAGGAAGTTCCATGTGAATACAAGGAGAAACTTTTTCACTGTGAGGGTGACCGAGCACTGGGACAGGCTGCCCAGAGAGGTTGTGGAGTCTCCTTCTCTGGAGACATTCAAACCCTCCTGGATGCGTTCCTGTGTGATTAAGTCTAGGTGATCCTGCTTAGGCAGGGGGTTTGGACTAGGTGATCTTTCAAAGTCCCTTCCAACTCCTAACGTTCTGTGATTCTGTGACTGGATCTGAGAAGAGCCATGGCTGAGGACCTTGCTGTCCTTGTGTTCCCTTGCACAGCCACAGCTCCTCAGGCAACTGACACTCTGGCACAGAAGAAGTTAAGGTAGCATCTTCAATGACTCTGATGACTTCAGTGGAAGTTCACTTAAATAATTGCTGGATAACTGATAAGACCAGGGCTCTGCCCCTAATTAAAAGTCTCACCTAGCAGACTCTACTTGAAATAAATGCTTAAGCAACACTAACACGAATACCAAATACACAGTCATTCTTCACTTAGTCCACCACTGCTCTCTTGTCTGCAATTAACTTTGATCAGGCTGCCTCGGGGGATCACATCTTCAGTAAAGCTGCTGTATTAGTCTTGGATAACATTAACTCTTGTTACCTTTTCCAACCTCAAGTTAAAATGGTGCTTCTGGCTCCTGTACCTTTGAATTTTCCTGAAGCTTCCCATTATTGCAACTTCTGCTACATCAGCACCACATTTATTCTGATTTCAGGCTCTTTAGATTGCTCATATTGCATTTACCTATGAACATTGTTTATTTTGTATCACAATTTCCCTGATTACCAGAATCCCCCAAAAGGACTAAAAGCCACATAGACCAGATTTGATGCAACTTTTAAAAAGGACAGATCCTTGTCTTACAGTCACACAACGAAGTAAATAACTTAATTGACCTAACTGGCATTTCAAGTATCGTGTACTTTAGCGAATGTCTGAAAGACTACAGGGAATCTAACCCAGCCCCCTCTCTCCCTGGCAGTGCAGCAAACCCTTGCTCAAGGGAGATGTGGAGTTGCCTGTTTTACTTTCAGAGTAGCTCTTTACTCTAGAAACAATTCCAGGTTACCATGGCTGCTAGCAGTGGCCAACGGGGTCTTGCTGTTGAAAATCTGTACTGTTAGAGGAACTCAGGCTCTTGCCAATAAATGCCAATCCAGCATGTTAATAACTAACAGCATTACAAGGTTCCTGCAGAAGAAAACAGTAGGCAAGATCATTTTCTCCACATCTGCATTGCAGGCTAGCAGACAATTCTACTGCAGCTTTGGTGGCAAGCCCTCATCAGTAGTTGCTAACAACAATTGATAAAGACCATCAGGTTCAGCAGTCTGAGCCCCAGTCCCACCCTAGCTCCTCCTGGTACAGTATTTTGATGAGAACTCAGAATTTTCAGACACATGAATAACATGGTCCAGTACACTGCCAATCCCGCTCAAGACAGACATGGGCATACTGGAACAGGTCTGTGAACAGCCACTAAGATGATTAAGGGACCAGAGTATCTGTTTTACAAGGAGAGGCTGAGAGAGCTGAGGTGGATTTGGTCCAAAGAAAGCTCATGGGGATTGTATAAACACCTGGTGGGAAGGTGCAAAGAAAATGAATCCAGACTGTTTGCAGTGGTGCCCAGGAAAAGAATAAGAGCCAGTGGCCACATAAACTGAAATAAAAGAAACACTGTTTAAACATAAGGAAATTATTGTTTACTGTGAGGACGGTTGAAGCCTGTGACAGCCTTTCCATGCGATGTTGTGTAGCCTGTATTCTTGGAGAGCAAAATCTGTCTGGGCCTAGACCTGAGCGACCTGCTGTAGCTGATTCTGCTTGAGCTGGGGGTTGGATGGGCGATTTCCAGAGGAGCCTCCAAACTAGATCTGCACTAGCCCCAGGGAAAGCAAACTCTATGGATGTTCTTGCCAAAAACTACACCAGTATGTAGTTTTCTTTCTGGCTCCAATGAGATATATTCTTCAACAAAGTCCCTGAGGAGTATGTCATGTACCTGCTCCCAGGCTGTGATCTGATCTCACTCAGGTCCTCCATCTAACATGATCAGCCGCACAACACAAGTAATCCTCTGCTGTTTGTCAGATGAGTTTGCTTTGATCTCTCCCCAGTAAAGATCTAAATTTACATACATATAAAATTCACAAACTGAAACAAAACCGAAACAGAAGAAGGAAACTTCATGAAGCACCAAGCTATAACATAACATAACACATGCTTGCAGGGGTCTATGTATTACATTTGTTGTTCCAGTGCATATATTCACGTTGTCATCTGCACAAACTTACTCACCTATTCCATCTAGAGAGATTCAACCTGCAGACATATAACATACGTCTCCCAAACACCTAAATCTGGAAAAGGTGTTTACTACATATGTGCTCTTATAAAATAAAGGAAATTTAATTTAATATGAATTGCACATCTAATTAAAAGGGGAACAATCTCCTGGTTCTCAGGCATTTTGCAAAAAGGAGAACACCTGCAAATTCCATATATATATATTTGTAAGAATTCAGGTCATGAATATTTCAAGAAAACAAATAACTCTAATACATACTATGGTTAGTTTAGGACAAATTCATTAAATTGTGACATATGAGTATACCACACTGTTCAAATAATGAAGAGAACGCATGAGTTCTAGCAAGGCCATGATGAGAGGGAGAGCACAGAAGATCTGTTATCTAAAGAATATCCATCATGGGGAATTGAATTACATGCAGCTCATTTTCACTTTGTCAAACTTAGTTCATATTCTGCTTGAAGACCAGCATGGTACCTAGGATAGTAACTAACCACTAGGCAAATACTGTATCTTCATTTGACAGGTCTGGGGTCAAGTAGGTCAAATCAATACTTCAGAGTATTCTCCATGGTCAAAATGGACAACAAAGAAACACATGATAGATGAATCTGGCACACCAGGAAAAGAACTCATTTAAAATGAGGAATAATGATAAGAATAGAAAAATGGATTTCAATAAAAATGAAGGGAAGAATTGTATTTCAAGAAATATCATATGGACTAATTTTTTTATATAAGTAGAATTCTACTTATTGTCACTTTTAAGTAGGACCCATCTTAATCAGTATGTTGAAACAGAGACAGGAAAATACCTAACTACTTGATCATATGATTTTGTGCAAAAGGCTGAAAAAACTCAACAGTTTTCAGATACTTGCAAAGTTCCCCAGACACTGAAGGCAAAATAATAATTATAGATGTCATACTGCACAGTGGAATGGGAAAGGATCAGGAATACATTGGTAAGCAACACTTTTTTACCCAGGTGTTTCTGATACCCAACAAAAAGAAAAGGAAAAATACTGTTGACTAATAGATTACTACTAATAGACTCAGAAACACACAACGTATGACCTCCTGAGAAGCAGGTTACTTTTCCCCTGACAGCCCCATGTTTCTAACTTTATTCTTGGAAAAGGTTGTGCCATAATCTTCACTAAAGACAAACCCCAGACTAGAGAAGTTGATGATCATAAACTAAACCAAAGCTTAAAAGTCTGAACAATCACTCAAAAAAACCCAAACCAAACCAAACCAAAAAAAGGCTCAATATCTGTTTTGTCTGTGACTTATTCTAGGACAAACCTCACCAAAAGCCTGTTTTACAGCTTCAGTCAACCCTTCCTCTGTTTAGCACTGAAGACAAAAACAGAATCTGAATTACTTCCATTGCAGAGGGAGGACTTAGGTCCAACTCTATCTTTTGCTCTATAACCTGCATTTCCAGGGTTTGTGCAGAGCAAAAGGTAGAATTTAATTTTTCTTGATATAAATTCCCCTAGTGTGAGACTGTCTGGCTACTGGGATTTGGTTTGGACTTACTTTTATTGAATAGATTCACTGACATGTGAAAACCACTTTTTTCTTATTATTTCAAAGCTTTATTTTAATATTGGCATAGAACAAAGATTCTTACCAGTAACCTTCAATTCAACCGTTCTTCGTATAAGTTTGCCTTCAAACTTCAGTTCACAGGTATAATTTCCTCCATCTTCTTCCTGGACCTCTTGTATTAAGAGAGTATTTCCCTTCTGAATTACAATGCTTCTCCACATTTTTGGCTTACATTCCTGCAGGAAAAAAAATCCATTGCCAAAATTACCCAGCTTGTATGACATAAGACAGTGTTGCCTGATCAGACTTTCAGTATTATACATAAGTAAACAACCATCTCGATACATTTTGCAATTTAAATTCCAATATAATTTCAGAAAACACAGAGATCTGAAACTAGAATTAATTTGAAGACAGAAATTAAACACAAATGTTTTAAAGGTTCAGTAATTCCCACTGTATCACATGAGCCATGTTTAATACATGGTGCCCTGAAGCAATAGTTAAGTAGCTTCTCTTTTTCACGATGAACAACTGTCAAGACCTCTACTTCAGGGTGGACCATTAAAACACTTCTCTGTTTGAAGGCAGTAAGGACAACATCTGTTAAAAGCTAGCCTGAAGGCAAACTTTACACACAGTTTCAGGCTAGAGCCATTTACCAACAGAAGTAAACAGACAGAACAACAGCAGGTTTGAGAGCAAGATAATTCAGGAAGCTTGGTTTCCTTATGGTTTTGCTCTTCTCTGGCACCTGATTCAGCCTTTTCTCATCACCAGGCAGCATCAGCTGTACATGTGTCCTCTGATGGAGTACATGGTATTGATGACCCACAGCGCTCTCTGACTGTGCCAGGCAGACCTTAGCTCTTACTTGGCAGATTTAGGTTCATCACTATGAACTGTGATCCTACTGGAACTGCATTTGAGTCCTTCTGTATAGTGTGATACAGTGGAAGAAGAGGCTCTCCCTAACATACTGCATCCTTGCACCTTCCACTCTAGCAGTACTCATGATTGAACACCTCACACACTGAAAGCACAGACACAATCTGATCACCGTCTCTCAAATGGTATCTTCAGATTATATATTCATTGTGTCTCAATAACTGTAACATCAAGCCCGTTCTGCCTGCAAACAAAATCACACTACTCCGGGTCTCTCACATACTCAGTACTCCCAACGCTTCTGGAGGCTCCAGCTAACTCGGTACCCAAAGCACACAAAGGATCACAGTGCCTGAGTACCTTTAATGCCCCTCTAGCCCCTCTCTCAAGGTGGCAACATGGAATAAGCCCTCGGACTACACTTAAAAATCTCGCATCAGGCTCAGCAGCTTCAGAGATTCATGTAAATAGCCCAAACCCATGCCCCATTTCCTGCTCTCCTGCAACAGCAAGGTCAGAAACTGAGCAAACAGAACAGAACAAAGCTTTCGCCTCAGAAGGCACACCAACAAAAAACCACCTTGACATGCAAATATATTCTCTGGCAGCAAGAGATCAGAATGACAAATGTAATTTCCTCATAGAAGTCCATACACATTCCAAATTCACAATGTCAGATAATAAATTAAAAGATAATAACGAAGAAATAAAAAGACGGGACTGTGAGCTTCCAAACTCGCACTTGGAAACGGAGCGCTGAATTATCCCCATCTCTAGTAGGGCAAAGTCAGTTCCAATGTGGTCAGATGTCAAATTCTGAACCCCTGCAATGCTACTGCTGGTAACACAGGGCTCAGGTTATCTTCGTGTTTACCAAGCACAGGTGGAAGGGAAGCGCAAGCTTGTCTTGTGACCTTTAGCCTAAACACCGATGACAAGAGAATGATCAGAGCCCAGATCCCATCCACTGTGCTGAGAACTGGAGCTTATTTTTGTTACTGAATTGCACTGACGTTGTCCTGAGACTCACACAGGACACAGGCTTGAGCTGGGAAATGCCATTTACATCCTTTCTGATTTGCACCTATTTTTTTTAGTCCTATTGAAAGTACCGATCAGCCACCTACTTGGAGTAACTAAATCTGAACACTGGGCAAAGAACAGGATTAGGTTGTATTCAAACGTAATTTAGAAGGAATACAATTCCCAGCACACACAAAGCAAGCGTATTTCAGATATTCACCTTTCAGTGCAGCACTGAAAGACCCTGTCATATGTCACTTTTCTATTCTCTATTTTATTTTTAAAAATATGGCAGCAAAAGGATTAAAGACAGATTTACATATGCTTTATATTTTTAAACACTACATCTTTGTAATAAGAAGGGCAACATCTTTATTGCTACAGAGATTAATGATTTAGCACAAACAATGCTTGTGCTGCTGTGGTTTTTACAGAGAGGAATTGTGCTGCTGGAATTGTACCACTAATTTCCTAATTGTTTCTTTTTTTATCGACTTAAACCACTTCATATTAAAAATTATTTATAGGCCTTTCTTTCCCAAATTTTAGCTAATTAATTTTTCTTCTACTGCCTATGTCGGCTTTCTAAACATATGTTGAGAAAGCCTGGTTTATTCTGCCTATTTTTCACAGACTAATTCAATACACAAAACTCAAAGCAAATAAGGGAAGAAGCTGGAAAATCATATTTCTATTTTAAGCAAGTAAAATGGCTGAGAAACAAACCAATTAAAAAAAAACCCCACACCTAACTAATCTTCCTATTGTAGAAACATCTAGATTTTACTGTCAGAGGTCTGCTAATTTCTGTAAAAAAGTAAGTGCTGAATTGTACGACTATCACTTTTTTAACCAATTAATTGCTCTATCTTGCCTTTGCACCATGTTTGCCTGCTAGAAGAATCAGAAAGTTTCTTTCTAGCATGCTTACTTTCCTTAGACATCTTAAATACTCTGGAGTTTCCTCCCCCACCTCTCATAATTAAGTTGTGTGCTATTATGCTTCTTTTTCTTTTCCTTGAAATTTAAGTGGCAGCACCTTAACAACTTGGGTGTTTTGTAGGTACAATCACCTGTCCTTCACCTAACATTTTGTTTTCACAGCCCTTCCTTCAACCCAGTAGTAGAAAAGAGATGGGGGAAGTGGATTGAGACTTCACACTCTAGAGGTAATATACCTTTTTCATCTGCCAGCTGATTTTTCATGAAACTGTTAAATCCCATTCATTCAATCTCGCCTTGACACACATATTTAGTTCAAAAAAATCCTTATACTTCTTGTCAAAACAGTTCTAAGAGGCGTAATGGTGCTGTGTATATATCAATGGCATTAATTGTGGAAATCTTTAAAAATAAACGCTTCATGCAGTGTAATTCTAGCTAGAAGTGAGGTTCATACTACTGTTAAAACAAATCCTCACAGCAAATGTTTTATTACTTATCGAGTGTGCATGTGAAATCTAGTCAGGCATAATTATTTTAAGAGCATGTTTAAATTACAGTTAACTCCCTGTAAATTGATGCAATTATTGGCTCAGATTCATTAATCCCTCCACACAGTGAAGCCTTCTGGAAGGCAGAGCAAGTCCTGCACATGGCGGGCTCACAACATTACTGATGGCATTTCGTTGGTCACAAATCCAAACTCCCCAAATATCAGCAAACTGGCAGGTTCTTGTGAATACAAGGACTTCTCCTTTTAGCCAAGGGTAGAAGAAGGAACCTCAAGGACTTCCTCACATTTACTTATCTACTGTTCAGTTTTGGACAATGTACTCTCTGCCCCTGGATGAAGATCTCTAAATATTTCCACATACTGAACAGAGATTGTCTCCCGCTGCCTCTGGAGCAGATCTGTACAAGAAGATGGATGATAACACCTTCGTGTACGGGTCAAACTCAATGACAAAGGTAGAGTGGAAAAACTTGAGGATCCAGAGGTCAGATCCTAAAGTGGAATATCAACTTTACACAGCTCTTCAGAAGGGACCTGCTTTTTGTTACACGTTGCCTCACACAGCATGATCTTAAGCCCCAGCCTGTGGCTTGCAGGGGTTACCACAGCACAAATCATGTTATTCTGAAATCCAAGTAATCATGTTTTTTCTAGAAACTGGGTTTTCACTGTGGCATATTTTTTCCAAACCCCTGTTTCAGGAATAAGTTTCAAGCGCTAACTTGACAGATATACCTTCTGTATAACATTAATAGGGACATTTCCCATTGCTGAGCTTCCTGACTCAGGTCCAGGTAACAGAGGTGCTGTGTAAGAACTGAAGTGATAGAACCTTCCTGCTAATTATGGATAAGGAGGTATAGGTAGTAGGCTATTCCACCAATGTCTCTTTTCATTATTAAGCCAGATTAAAGGCTGTTGAATCTGACTGTCTCACTGTTATTATCCAACGACATCAATCCCATTCCCTTTCACCATGGTGATAACATGTCAAATCAGCTGTCGCCCTCCAGCCTGGTGACACACAACCCAGCTAATGCATGTGGGTATACGGAACAAAGCCCCTTCTGCCCCCTGTCTTGGTCAGCACAAAGCATCACTGATGTGGGGTTGTACATGCACCTGCCTTAGACTGATTTCTCCTCCATGACCCCTGAAATTATTCCTGTCAGACTATTTTTGCTGTGTGCTCTTGAAATAAAAACAAATTAGATCTTTAGTGATCTGGTGTTCAGAAAAATAGGTAGGTAGATACAGCAAGGTACAGCTTCTCTCTGATACCCTCTTTTCTCCATGATTTCAGACTTGACTGAATTCATTTATTTAATGTACGAACTGCACTGAAGATATCCGCCCATATGCTGAGCAAAACAGCTTCAATGGCTGAAAGAAAAGCTTTGTTTATACTAACAGTAGGTTATGGCACATATTTTTCTACTATAAGATTGAACATGTGAGGTTTCTATAAAAAATAGAAGTAGATGACAACTTTTACAATTGCTCTTTTCTGATGCAACCTGCTAAGGAGGAAAAAAATCTGTAGCTCTACCACTACTTATTTCACACAAAATAACTATATTTAAAGAATGTTATTAAGGTTGGCAAATCAAGCACTCAAAATCTAGAATGCAACTGTTTCGTGTGTTTCTGTCTTCATTACCTGAACCAAGTTTGTCCTAAACCTGTTTTGCCTTTATTCCTACGATCCAAACAATTTTCTATAAGCCCCACTGAGCTTTTCCTCTTGACCAATTACTTCTTGTTCCCTCTGACTCTCAGCTCTTTATTCTTCTCCATTGTTTTTTGCAGCAACTCATACCCAAGGGCATTTCAAATACCAGACTTTGGTCCAAGTCTAGACGATGGGGAAAATTTACCAACTTGGCTTTGGTATCTGATGTCTGCCTGGCAACTGGTATGTAGCTCCCATTTTCTTGGGGAGATACAGAAACACTTCACCAACACATCTGCTGCTGAAAGTGGTGTGTGATACTTGACAGGCCTTGGAGAAGGCACAGAAAACCGAGTTACCTGTGGAGTAGTAAAACTATCTATCAGACCTCAGTTAAAATTAAATCAGTGAACCTCAGCAAAAGTAAATGCATCTCCCTATAACTACCCAGCAGGCTTTGGTAAAAATTAGAAGCCTTCTTAACATTACCCAACAGACTTCATACAAATCAGCTGATGGTGCTGATACAACTTTGGATCCATTGTAGGTTGCCTCCCTTTGTTTCTCCCTCAGTGCCAAGTAGGGAGACATCCCTCCAAGGCAGAAACTAGGACACAGTGTTTTGGGACATGTATCGCTGTTAGAGAAGCCACGTGAACTCCTGCCCACAACATCCTTTCTGTTGGACAAACTGCAGATTTCTGTTGGGCAATGACGATCCTGGGTAGTTTTTTAGTATTACTTCTGTAATACTGGGAGACCATCCTCCAGACCATCCTCCAAACCACTGTAGACTCAGAAAATGCCATCTCATCTCTAGGCCTCAGCCTGTTTTATGTAGTTCCAGCACAACAGCAATAAGACAGCAATAGTTACCTTGTACCACACCACATCTGGCTCTTCACCGGCTGTTTTGTAATCCTCAATATCAGGACAGGAGATTGTCTTTCTCTTAGTGACTTCTGATTTTTCCAGATATCTGATCTTGCTGTTGTAGCAAAGCCCAGATTCATTCTCAGCTACTGTCAAGGACATGGACACCTTCATGCAATATGTTGAGTTTCTACAGGGACAGAAAGATGTGTTCATTTATCTTACTTCCTTTTTACCATGTTCATTTCAGCACAGTAAGTTTCTTTGTTAAGCTCTTATGTTCACAAACACTTCAGCAACACATTCAAATAGCAACTATCATGCTGTGTATTTCCAACATAGAGCAATGACTAGAAAATGTAAAGGTTCGTTTCTGATTTACTGTGAAGAAGCCTCTGGAAATTTTGTTGACAAGTGATCTAACCCAGCAGAACTGCTCTTTTGAACTTGCAAGTCTACAAACAGAGGAACTTGTTGGCACCTCAAATGTTGGTCAGGATACACCATCCCGTTTCCCCTGTGTGTCATAAACACTCCTCCTCTCCCTCTTTCTCTCCCACCCTCAGGGGATTTCACTCTAGTATGTAGTGCTATACATTTGAGAAAAAGGGTTATGAATCGGATGTTAAAGCACATCATCATGCAGGAAGAATTCATTCCCCTGAAGGAACTGCTATATAAAATCCTACAGCATGTGATACTGTGGTGGGTTGACCTGGACCAGCTGCTCTCTCACTCCCCATCAACAGGATGGGAAGGAGAAAAAAAGATTAAAAAGCTCATGGGGTTGAGAGAGCAACAGGAGCTGACTTACCAATTACCATCATGGGCAAAACATATTCAACTTAGAAAAAATTATTTTAAACTAAAATAGCTTTGGATGGTAAAAAGGATGAAAAACCTTAAACAGATTCCCTTGTCTTCCCTTTTTTACTCTTCTCCCTCTGGAGGGGCACAGGGGTAGGGATGGGAGTTGTGGCCTGTCTATTGCTCCATCGTGGGCCCTCTGTGGCTGCCATTCCTGTCTGGAAAACAAGATCCCTGGAGTCTCCCCATGGCATTGGGGCCTGAAATGCCTCCTCCCTCCCTGCCTGGGCTGTTTCTCACGCTTTCCCCTCACTGACCAGCAGCATTTTGCCTGTCCTGAAACACCTTTTCCTGGAGGTGCTCAGCCCCCCCTGGCTGAGGGGCTGGGCTCTGCCCTGAGGTGGGGCCACCAGAACCAGGCCCTGGCACGGGGCAGCCCCTCGGCTCTCCTCAGAGGGGACCCTGCAGCCCCAAGGCCAGCACCTGGCGATGGGCACCCGGTGCGGATGTGAAGTCATCAGAATGGTGGTTATATGGGTGCATTTTGGCCTTAAAATCTTAAAAATTTAATCCTTTAGCACATCAAACAACTGCCTGCTCTGTCACTACAGAACCCTGACAGAGTTAAACCCAGGCGAGCAGATTGCAAGCTACACCTAGTTTTTCTTAATATCAGGGCAGGATAAACACAACCAGCCCAGTTCCTGTGCCTCACAATCAAGAAAATAGGATTAAACTAAATTCCTTCAGACTTGCATCTTTAACAGAGCTATCAGGCACACAATAAAAAAGAATCCAAATGAGTGTTTGTCGTGGTGTTACTGTGAAGCATTTGCACTTCGCACCGGATCACTGCAGCCCAGGCTGTCAGCTTCTGCCCTTCATTAGGTGTGATGGCAAACAGAGTCTTTTAAAAGCAAACTACAAAGTACAAGCGACAATATAATGAGGCTCTTCCTCCCATCATGCATCATTTTGTCATTTTAATTGACTGCGCCACAACCAAAAAAGCCTGGAGTAAAACCGACATGCTGGGTGGTTACTCCATCAAAGGGAGCTGTGGAGAGCTCTTGCAGGAGATCCTGCCACTTTGCTGTTGCCTCTTCCATCGCAGCTCTGCTGCAAACTGGGTTGGCTGAGGAGAGAGGGTGGCAGGGCAGGCAAAATCTGCCCTGTGCACTTTGGAAGTGATCATCAGTCAAACCCTGGCACTAACGACTCTGGCTGCTTACTCCCTCAGGTCAGACTCATGACAATGCTTTTAATTTTTAAAAAATTAATAAATCCAACATGCTCCCTAACAAATCTTTTCTTATGCAACGTTTTAACATGTCACTCTGTCAAGTGAGCCTGCAGTTAGGAAGAAAATAAAAAGGTCTATAGGGACGTTTCATCACATCTCTAAGCTTCGTGTCAAACAAGCACTGACAGAACACTGTGCAAATGCCTTCTCGTCAAAGGTGTGCCATGAGCAGGTGTTTATGGAAAGTAGTATTTGCAAGGCAAATCAACAGCAATCTTCAGAAACCTCCCATTTTCAGCATCGTTAAGAGTTACGTATTCAGCAGAACCACAGCCTTCCCCCCCTTCCTACTCCCTTCTCGTCAAAACATCACCTATTCATTCATGTAATAAAGTCAGTGGGTATTTTCTCTGTCCCTCACCTCAGAGTGGGAAGGCTCGCTTTGCATGCTGCCATGATGTTCTTCAGTTGAGAGGCTCTAAAAAAGCCTCATCCTCAAAAACTACACAAAACACATTATTTTACTGGAAACAGAAGTTCTCTGGACTGAAAAAAATGTATCATTTTGGGTGGGCTTTTCAGAAATATTTATATGATTTACAGAACATAAGTCAACTTTCTCCCAGCCACTCACTTTTGAAAAAGGTTTCCTTTTTTTCTGGGAAGAAATCAAAACATATTTGGAAAGTTTCAAAGCTTCCTAATTCAGCAGTGACAATCCAGAAAATATGGATACAACCACTCGGTAAAATCAATAGTAATTAATCAGTAATGATTATTTAACTTTCCTGAATGACTACAAGTATTACTGAGTGCAAAGAAGGTCAAATGCGCTGAGTAATAATGATCCAGGCTAATCAAGAATAATGACTTTGAATAGTTGTCCATTACTTGGTGTTATTTAAAAGTGCTGTATTTTCTGCTAACAATCTTGCATTATTTAGTTTATATTTTGAACAGCGCTGGAGGCTACTTCTATTTAAAATGCTTCCTGGAACCACGACCTAAAAATGCAGTATTCTTTTCATTAGTTACAATTAGAGTTGAGTAGAATTGGGAAAACCAAGTGCCTGGTGAGCACTATCACTTTTGTTCACACTCCATGACCGAGACAATAAATCTATTCAGGCTCATGATGAAGAAAGCCCTCACTAAGCCAACAGCAATAGACTTGAAAGCTTTATGAATGCTTCTTCACCAGCCACTCACATTAGCGCTACAGCTGGTAATTCAGAAAAGGGCACGTTGGGCAGGAATTCCAGTGAAGGAAGCAGCAGCCTTCCTTTCATCTAGTCAGCCTGGGATAATGGTTATATTTCTGTCATGTGCAAAGGGAAACAGTGGTTTGATCAGCCTTGCTGCTTTTCTCAGTTTTGAGGCAGAAGCCCTGGAGCTGAAGGTTGCAGAAGAGGTGAGCCATTCTTCCCTGAGATAAGCAAGCTGTTCCCCAGGATGGGATGGAGATGCCTTGGAGATTCCCATGGCTACCATTTTTTGTCAGTTCAAGTGCTATGAGATGGAGCTTGCTAAAAACATACATTCCCTTTGTTTTATCCAGAAGGTTGCCATAGAATTGACCATGTTCATTCTATGCAGGAATTAGTAGATAAACCTGTTAATTCCCTTATAGAGAGAAAAGGATTTTAATTCGAACTATAGTTTTCAGAAAAGGGTTCATTTGGGTTCACTGACACATGGGTTCCCTCCCTCCTAGGGCATGAAGGGGGTCTCCAGAAGGTGCAGCTTGAGACAGCTCAAGGAGGGGGACTGCAAAGTAGTCAATGGTCATTACAGCAGTTTTTACCACCTGGGGAAACAGACAGGAAGATTTCGGTGCTGACCACAATGCAAGTCATGGAGGTGATGGGAAGTCACCTACAGACATGCTGGGAAGGATCCAGTTCTTTCCTTCCAATCATTTTCAAGCCCCTTGATGAGCTGCACTGAAGGTGTTTATGATGAGGGACTTTTTTTTTTTTTAAGATGTGAAGACTGACTAGCAGAAATACTGTTTGTTGCTTTTCTTCTTTTCAAAGCTAAACTGGTGGCCTATGAATTATAAAAAGGAAGATCCACTTTTGTTTTCAGTACATGGTCATGGAGCCTGGTGAGGGAGGTCAATGTTCCCAGCACCTTGCAGCCTGGCAAGAAAGGTTATATGGCAGTGTTTAATGAGCAAAGCCAGAACACTAGAACACTAGAAGAACAATAAATAACAAAAGTAAAGCATGTAACCACCCAGGTTTTGCTTTCAGATTGGTGGCTCAAAGGAATAAAAAGGAAGGATCTTCCAGGTGGATGAGAAAGTTGCTGGAGGGCCTGCAGTGATGACTGCAGCATTGGGAGGCCAAGCAGGAAGAGCTGTATGTGAGTAGAGAATACTGAAAGCCAAATGAACCCGGCAGACTGCAGACAGCCCAAAAGAAGTCAGATCCCGAATCTGAAAGTGGGTCTTTTAATAATTTCTCCTTTTTTGAAAGGTTTCCAAACCATTTCTTTTCCAGAGGAGTCGATTTCCAGTGGATTCTGTTTCTGCAGAAGGTAGTGGTCATATGTAGAACAGGAGGAGGGAAGAAAAGAAAGAATCACTCCACTGTAGAAGAGAAAAAACCCAGTGTGTTGTTTTCAAATTGAAACTAAGATTTGTAATTCCCTGTTTCAAGGGACTAGTTACAAACTCTGCCTGCTCTCTCAACTGGAAATGTGAGGAAGGGTTTAGCTTCGCCAGAGTTCACAAAGCAGATTCCTTTGTTCTGGTGGCAAGGCATTTGTAATCCCCATGCCACCTTGAGCTGGCTCTGAACAACAAACTGAAGCCAGCTTAGAATCCAAAAGAAAACCACATGGAAAAATCAAGGGAGTTTAACAGGTCTCAAAGCAAAAGCAAGCAAAATTGTGTGTTTGGCTCAACTCTGAAGCAAGAACAGGAGGGAAAAAGGGAAGAAGAAGGGAAGACATAAAGAAGTGGATAAGAAGGACATTTGAAATTGAAGTGTCAATCCCAAAATGATTTCATCGTGTTTTGGATTCAAGACAACTCATCGGTTCTAAGGCTCAATCCGAATTGGAGGAAACATTCACAACTTTGGAAGAACTTTTTTGGCATCTGTCAGGGTGGTTTGCTGAAAAAGTCAAGTAAAACAACATTATTGCTAGTATGCACTGAACCTTCCCCCTCCCAATTTATCAATTTTCTTATAAAGAGGAAGGCAGCAGCGAAGTGGTTTTATATCTACTAGATTGGGAAAATCCCTAAATTTGAATGTCATATTTATACAAAAGGATTTGCAATTTTGCAATTTTTTTTGCAAGTTCATTTTTCATTAAGTGTTGAGGTTTTTATTTCATTTTAAGGCTTTTGGTTCTACAACTAAGACTCTGGTGTTGGATCCAAAAGCTGGGAAGTGTATTTATCAAAGCAGTGCTCAGTGATCAGCACAGCTCAGACTTAGATCGCTCCCAATGTACCCGAACACTCCGGCTGTTTTAATGACATTCTCATTGGCTCCCTGAAATACTGACTGCAGGACTGGATAGATCAGCTCTCACATTCATCTTTGCTTGTTCTGAGTTAAAGCAACAACAGCAAAAACTGCACCAACTGCCTTTGTCCACAGCAATTCACGCACCATCAGACCCGCTACCAGCTGCTGTAAGAATGTGCTATGTTACCAGCTTTCAGACTTAATTGGGCATTTGATTGTTTTCCTCTCTCTTCATCAGAATTTTATAAACATACTCCTGTCTAAATTTTACACTTCATATAATGGTTACCACGCAGTTGTATTGGTATCTGAGCTTGTTTCACTCAGCTCAATGAGGCCACGGTTTGGTGATCTGCTTAAAGAAACATGAGATATTTAGTATCATTTTGGGTTTTTTTTTTTCCAGATAACACAAATGTAGCATCTTTCCTAGAAAGAAATGGATTATTACTTACTCTTATAAGGTTTCATTCAAGTACTAACTTACTTCTTGGTGACTACCACTGCTACATGTTTGGGGTCACTGTCTGGAAAAGATCAAATTCCCACTTATGGTGTAAATTACTCTCAGAGCTTACAGATCACAAATCCTTCAAAGTTTGGGGATCTTTTTCTTCTCATCAATGTTTCAAGTGAGAGTGCAACATCCAAAGAGGAACAATTAAACAGATTGCTGACACTGCTGCGGGTTACTCCCTGAACCACAGGCCAGGAGGTTGCTGTGATTCTGCGGCTTACGTGTGTGGTACTTGGCCTCAGCACAACTCCAAACACTCCCATCTTGTATTTTACTTGCTTACTGCTGTTACACCTGTAATTCTAATACCAACTCCTATGCATAATAAGGAGAAATCCTAATCCCACATTAGCTCTCCTTTAATGTCTGACTGGTTTTCAAGATCTTACTAGTAAAAGAAAGCATCATCATGGAAGCATGATCCCAGAAAATGAAGTGTTAAAACAGTACGATGTTACAAACCCAATGTTCTTGCATCACATGCTTCCCTTGATCATCCAACAGAGACCTGCATTGTGAATCCAGATAGAGGTACCATTCAAGACCCCATTCTCTTCAAGTAGAAAAAAACATCTGTGCTGAGCTAACCCATCACTCTAAGAATGTTCATTCTCTCTGTACCTCTTTTCTCCTAAAATTCAACTACTTCACAAGACTCACTAGAAACAAGGCAACAATCTGAGCTTGACCAAAACATTCTAAATGTCCCAGAGGCCCATGTTTTACAATGAAGAAAGGCTAAATCATTACAATTCAGAAAAAAAAACTGGGCAAAGTCACTGAAACGTAACCTTTAAAGGCTCATATTAACGACAGCTTGAAAAACAGATTATCCGAGGATATCACCTCAAGTTAACCACCAGGAATATAGTTCTCACCAGAGAGACTTAAAAGCCAGCCCTGTACTCCTCACTGCGAGTTTAGCCCTGCTTAGGGAATTTTCAAGCTTCCCAGATAAGAAGAAAACAGAGAAGAAAAGAGGTTTGGATCTGGCATTTGGGTAGAGTTTTTGACAGCTAGATGTCTCTGACCAAAGCTTAGATCTTAGTTTAAATTGAAGTTGGACTTCATCTAACATCCTTATTAAGAAGGAAATGTGACACAAAAATGTCAGGATGTGCCTAGTACAGTCAATGATACAGCCCATAACAGCAAGGCCATGATTTGAAAATTCAGGGATAATCTCTAGGATCACGCTTCTCAAGTCCCTCTGAGAACAGCAGTGACAGCCAGCCTGATAGGCACATGGTGTCAGAAGAAACTATTTCTTTCCTGGTTTTCTTCACACACATGTGCACAGGTCCTGCTGAACAGGAAAACCAAACAAATCAGCAGCCAGTCATTCCAACAGGAGCTACTCAGGCACAGAGGGAAATTCTCCTAGCATTTTAGTTTAATCACATAGGTCAACACTGTTCCTTGGGTTTGGCTTGGGTTTTTTTTAGTCTTCAAAAATGTTAGTTATTGGAAAGGAATATATAACAATATAATACAGAACAAAGAAGAAACGCAGAAGCCAAAAGAACACCAAGTTATCTCAGCATATCACACCTCAGTTCATGAACTATCTGGTCCCTATCAGCTTCAGCACATCCTGTTCCAGCAGAAGAAATCCTGTAATTGGCTGGGTTTGCTCTTAGGGAAAACTTTTTCTTTGCCCTTAAGAATTACAAGGCAGCAAGTTGCCCTGAAGTTTGCTACTGCAAATGACTAAGCCCTTTTCATTTATTTCCTAATAATTTTCTATTAGAACTCTGGATATTACTGTTAAATTATACTGTCTTACTGAAAAGCCCCATACGGATGACATAAATCTGAGGCACAGGGACAACTGCTCCCAGGAAAGTATTAAGAAATCCCTTTCTAATAATTTTGGTTTCGCAGTACCCTGTGTCTGAGAGCACTGAACACTTTCTCCTTTATTTCTTTCAACCCACACAGTGGGTGAATTAATGTGTCTACTCCTCCATGCTTTTTTTATTAGACATCTAGCACACAAAATGAAAGTTGCATTCAGTATACCCATCAGACTTGTCTGCATTGCTAAACCTCACTGATTTTGTTGCCTCTGGGAACAAAACCTGTGGAGTACATCCTTCCTTCTGCATCTAAGTCCAATTTGTAGATGCAATGAGGAAAGGCAAGCCCTCCCCTCCACACACACACAGTTTGTATATGGGCAATTGAGCATGTAAGCCACTGGATCCGCTATTATCTCATCAGGTACACCAGGAATGCTATCATGAAGAATCATGAAGCAAACGTCCTTAATGCCAATTTGCAATGAGAGCTGTTTGAGTTCCACAGCTGAGACCTCCTGGCTGTGTCTTCCCTTCAGTGTTTGCCAGAAGAGAACTTATCCTCCAGGACCACTTATCAAATACCAGCTTAAATCCCTACAGTTCTGTCACCTTGTGCTTTGGGATGATGGATTTCCTCCAGAAACCTTCCATTTGTCTCTCCAGTCACATGACATACAGCATTGTCTACTGAAGTGTTATAGTTACAGCTGGCTTGGTGTGGGTTTCAACAGGAGCGGTACCCAGGAAAGTACATTCTCCTCCACTGTTATTTGGAGAAGTGAAATGAAAACTCTTTGACATGCAGAGGAGACAGCTGAGGAGGGCTGAGCAACATCTTGGCAAAAGGTCTCCTGCATGCAAAGCTGACTGCAGGAGGAAGCAGTCATTGATTCCACTTTGCATCCCTTCCCTCCATCAGGCAAGGTCTGAAGCACACTTGTAATGGCACTTCTTCCACAAGCAACCAGTGACAGTGAGCTGAAATGTTACTGTGGCACTGCAGCGCATGGAGCTACTGCTGCAACAATCTGGTGGGACTAGAAAGTAATGCAGGTCACATTAAAGGTGAAAAACTGGGACTTTACTATTAAAAAACCTAAAGGATACACAGTATTTTCATTCTTGTACATGCTGCTGCAACAGGGAAGTCGCTGAATGCTCTCTGGTTTTCTGCAAGTGTGTCAAGAGAACTGATAGAACAGATTTCTCTCAATAAAGACAATGTCATCAAAATGATTTGCAGGAGCACCATCAGTTTTTACACAATTTTAGATAGAAAAGTGAAGTATTCTGATTCTACTTTCCCCTGCATTTTGATAATGCCAAAATATTATATCTCAGTAAGTATAACTTTATCATGAATCACACTGACTTTATATTGTATGCACTCTAACACTGTATCCAAGTACTGAATACCATATTTCAAAGGGATTTTGTTTATACAGAAACAGTCACTCAATGTGGGACATGTCACACGCTTTTAATGCCTGACATTTAAGATTCGTGTCCTGCAGAGCCTGGGAAACCTGTTCCATGCTGAATCCAGGCACTAAAGGTGAAATCTGCAGCTTCTACAGACATGTCTGGACAGTACAGCCATGAAAGCTGATCAGGTACCAGTGTGCAAGTCTGAGAGGTAGCTATGAGATGTGTAATCCATCGGCTACTTAGATGTGCTCCTCTTCTCCAGATCTTTTCAGAGTAAGTAAGTCTATGGGGGAAAAAAAGCACTTGCCAGTGAAGCATATGGAAGGAGATACTCCATGGCTGAACTGGAATTACACCACTTTGTTCAAAGGGACTTAAGACACAAAATCACTTCTATTGTGAGCAGTGGAGCACTGACTAAAGCCAAGGTACCTGAAAATGTAACATTCTTTAATGAGAAGACATTGCCACCAACAACATGAATGACTGTATGAAAACATGTATTGTAAAAACTATGAGAGATGGCTGCAGAGAGAGAGACCTTACCCCTCCCCATCACACATGAATTAGTCCAGATTTTGTATGGTCTCCGTTTGGATCTGGAAAAAACTCTTCTTTCCTTTCACTTGGAAGGCAGACTTCTAGCACTCAGAAAAGTGGTGCAGCTTTTCCTGGGATGATGGGTGGATAGTGCAGTCCAGGTTGTAGGTTCAGGAAACAAGTTCCTCAGCTCCACCTAACACCCACTTAAGTGAGAGCACAAAGGTAACGCTACAATAAAAGTTTTACTGACAGACTCCCCAAGCTGTCTAAATCTGATTTTGATTTGCTGGTCACGCGCTCCACAGACATTCAGAAGCCAGAAGGCTTAAAATCTACTATCAGTCTATTTTATTACTGCTCAGAAAGTAGTATCTCAATATTTCACCAGTGGCTCAGCAAAGGCTTGATTCTTCTGTGCATGTCCATAGCAATGCTGCTTTCCATTAAGAACTGTGCAGATAGGGACAAAGTAAGGGAAGAAGGATACGCCTGTTTCCTAACTTGATTTGTTGGCAGTTCTCTGGCATCAAATGCCGGTATTAAAGATCGGCAGGCTTATCGCCTCATAGGCATTCAAGGCCCTCACTCCCTTGTTATTCTGCATCTTGTACAAAAATCAGGGCTTCGCTCCATCAGCCAGTCTGGAGACTACAAACCTCCACCTCCTGCTTTCTCTGCCCCCTCCCAAGGCCCAGACTTTCTACCCTCCTGACTCACATTTTGAGAAGTGATTTGTTTTCTTTCACCAACAGTTAACTAATAGCAGATATGCACTCATGTTTTACTGATCTTGTTCATAAAGCATTTATTCAGTGCTTCTATTTATTTCAGAGCTGGTCCCAGTTAGAAAAAGGGGCTCCAGGACTAGTCCCTTCCTGAGGGCAAAGATGCGGCTAAGCTGTGCTGAGATTTCTTCCCTAGCTCATCCCCTCTTCTTTTAACGTGTTAAGAAGATCTAAGTAGGTCCAGTTCTTGTTCCCTCTTTGAAAGAGCAGAGGTTTTTAAGACAGAAAAACAAACTTATTTGTTCAGAGAGCAAAAGCAGCACATGATTTGACAAATGACCATCTTAGAAATTTAGGGCCACCCTGTGCATTTAGATCTGTTTCCATGTTTGGTTTTGTTACTCATCTCTGAATCCTTCAGCGAAGATGCTTCGATCCAGAGTGCTGATGCAAAAATCCCAAAACACCAAACCTCTGTAATAGAAATGCTGACAGCTTTATCTGAAAGCAGCTCTGGCACGTTCTGGGAGATTAATGGCATATCCAGGGCCTGTACTGCAGAGAGCCCTCTGGAACTCCACATTGGGCAGCGAAGTCACAAAATAAATGTCCCAGCATTTATCCAGGAACTGTAATGAAACACACACCTATCCATTAGTCAGGATCCCTTTTGGATGTCACTGGATCTTGCTGTACAAGTAATATCCCTGATTTGACACAGAAAAGGCACCTGAATGAAGCAGACTCATGGAATTCACCTGGATTAGCTAACACAACCCAACTCCGCACTCTTAAAAGTCCCTGCAGAATCAGGACCCTTTAATACTCTACAGCCACGCCTAACACTGGAGACAGATACCACACATCAGTTGGCATCTGCGTGCCAGCTCAATGTCATAATGTACTGTGAGAAGAGAGAAGTTTTAATGCAACCATAATTTCCCCCTACTATACCCACACCCCCACACCTGCCTATGGAACAAAGTCTAATTGGTTAATAAAGGAAAAGCAATATTTAAATGATGGTATCAGAACTCTTCAGCCTGCAGAAGCAATCTCTTTCATTAAGGCTGCTCTAAAATCCCTTAATTTTATTCAGTATCTCAAGTTCATTTAGAAAACAGACATTATGATTACTGAAATGACAATTCTGTATGAGAAAGAATTCACTGACACATTGAATTTTTACTCATCTCCAAACCAGTGCCATATCAGCCTATCCTTCACCTGCTTGTACCACTGTTTTCAAGCAGCTTCCAAAAAATTCCTTCAAGGATATCCATGCCTTGATCCTACAAGCCCCCACGAGCAACCACAAAATGCAGCTTCTTGAAAAATAGGGGGTTTTTTTTAGAACTGTGAAGAACCATTTCCATGAACAGGAAACTCAGTGAAACATGCAGTGACCATTTCCTCACACAGTTTGCTTATTTGCCACTTTGTTTTGACAGGGAAAAAAGTAACCAGCCAGGGAAGAGTGAATTAGCACAGCTCTCACTGCTGCTGCTCACATCCCTTATGCACAACTTGCTAAAAACTCTTGGTGCTCAATTCCCTTCTAGCTGAGATCTTCCCAGCTTGAGTGTGTCCTTCCTTTCAAGCCACACAATTCTTCTGGGACAGGGACCCCTTGTCCCCACTTAGGCTTAGCACCGCATCCACACACCTCACCCCCTTGAGCCCTTTGCACAGACAAGTGGGAATTTCAGACAGAATGGTTCTAAGACAAGAGATTTGCCCTGGTTGAACACAGCACATCCCAGCCGCCGGGACATGCTGATGTGGGGCTTCACCCTTTGGGCAGCACAGGGAATCGCACCAGGATTCCCCACCTCCTTGGTGAGTGGCTAGAAAGGCATCAATCTAAATCTGAATTGCTTCTGATTTTCTCTTTTAGAGAACATAAATGACAACTCTTCTGTAAAGGAGTTACATGTAAAACTTCAAAAGTTTTACATTTTTCTTTACTTATAAGCATTTTGTTCCCCCTTTTTTTCCATTCAGCTACCAAACCAAAGACTCAGTGATGCATGCAACCCTAAACCCAGCGTTGCACACTGATGGACACAGTCACCCCTTCCTTTCCACCACACTGAGTTCTCTCCATGCAGTCAGCCTACAAAAGAAGGCATCTGTAACAGAAATTGTTAATGTTTCTAGAAAATGAAATCACAGTCTAGAATTACTGCTCTCATTCATGACCTCTTAATTCTCACCAAGCAGGTAATCCTGGTTAATGACTAAAATGCAAACATCTGCTTATTCCCCTCCAAAAAAATGGATTAATAAAGCTGAAATTACACAGTTAATGGTGTGGATAGTCTACCACAAAAGTGTGATCATATTTCAGAACATTACATCTAGCCCAATTTTAACAAAATTAAAATAAATTACTACTGCTATTTCCTCAGCTATTTTAAGCCACCTATGATTTCATAAACAAGGATATGTTACAAATTTTTTGGAAGAAAAAAAATTAATTCAGTGAAGAAAGAAATACAGCCTTGTACATGCAACCACTATATATAATACTCTGCACTCTGACATAACTCTGAAAAAGGCAAAAATATCTGTAATTATATAAGAAAGTTGTAGCTAGAGCCAGAAAACTGCATAACCAACAAGGAAGATCTTATTGCTGTGTAATGCCTTCCAAGAAGCAAGCCATACAGTTTTTATCTGAAAATGAGGATAATGTATGAATTATTTAAGAACTTGCCCACTTTTTGTTACCAAAACTACTTTGTCATGCAAATGAGCAAAGAGTTTTGAATCTTCCTGGAAAAAAAGTATGTCCCAGAATTTGATCCAAGATCAATTCTTCATTGTTCACATAGGATTCGCATTAAAATTTCCAGAGTATTAAACTAGTAACTTAATTACCACAACAGTGACTTCCTATGAGAACAGTACGGCTCCCTTGGAACATGTAAATCACTATCTTCCCGTAACGTTTCAGAATCACAGAGTTCACATCACAGCAAACCTGTGAGAGAGAAGCTAATAAAAGAGTAAGTAACTCCAAAGGCTACAACACAGACTTAACAGTGAGTCTGGCAGATGCCTCTGATATTTAAACTGGATGTTGGCTCCCAGTACAAACCACCATGTACCACCACACAGTTAGGAGTGTTCTGCAGGATCAGAATGGACTGCGGCAGCTGAGACAAGGCAGCAAGGGTCAGCAGAGATGGAGAGGGAATGAACTCTGGTCTCTGAACAGCACTGTTATTTTGCTACTAATATTTGATATTAAATTCATCAACCAAATTTCATTATGGAACAGCAAGAATGAAGGAAGCTTTTTTTCTCTGAAACTAAATACTTTAAAACTGGATCATATCTGTAAACGCCTTTTCATTCAAAAAAGGATCATTTAAGGAATATTTATTCATTCATTCTTAAAGAGTCCTCCTTTTTCATCTTCTCATTTTAGGCATAGAGCTGACATCAACATCCACATGATGGAAATCACAAGCTCCAGCACATGCTTAATTTAAGGCTCATCCAACAGTTCCAAAATACTTCTGAGACACACATTTCAGTGCCTTACCAAACGAGGTCTGTTTAAATTTATGACAAATCATAACTGTATATTAAAATAAACATTTCTTCAAAACCAGACAGAACTGTAACTCCCCATGGCCTAACCCCATCAGAATAATTCAGACTCTGTCTAACTCTTTAATAACTCGTAGGATTTGAAAAAGAGCATTACTTAACCAAAATACTTCAGGATTTAAGAAGTATCCAGTGCTGAAGGTTTATGGTAAATTAAGAATTTGAAAATGTTGGATTAAAAAAAAAAAAGACCCAATTAAGTGAAAACACATGTTTAATTATAACTATTGGAAGAGGCAAATATAATTACTACAGAAAATAATTTTGAGACAAAGCGTTATGTGACATATATGATCATAAGAATACAAATAAGGAATATATATTCACTGGAAGGATCTCAATCCTGAGAGCTAAAGTTAAACATTTTTTAACCAAGAAAATCTATACATTCTTAGTTAGACTTTAACACGATACCCACCTTAGAACACATGTGTAGAAACCACTGTCTTGCAACTCAACCGAGTGAAACCATATTGAATCTTCATCCTTGCTCATCCTAACTTCAGAAAATATAATAGGTTCTTCTAAATCTCCTTTGTTTTTGTACCACATAAGCCTAAGACCTGTGCTTTGGGCCATGCTATAATTAGTTCTGATATAGCTGTAGAAAAGGGCACATTTCACTCGGACTGGTTCACCTGCCAAAGCCATGTATGTCTTGAGATCCACTGACCAGTCAATGCAACCATCAACTGAAAGTAAAACAATAATAAAGAAATATTAGATACAGATATAGTTTTTTCAAGATAGTGAAAGGCAGCTTGTGAAATGCAATGCAATTACTTAAACGGGAGGAATATTTGTTTCATAGGAATGTGACAATCTGAAGCAGCTATTGGCAGTTACAGGGGTTTATACACCTTTCTTTAGTTACATGTGAATGTGAATGTGCAGGCAATAAACAGAGCACACTGGGCCAGCTTGATTCCATTTCTTTACAATATCATTGCTTTCATCCCCCAAACACACTATTAATAAATAAACCAAGTGCTTTCACCCTAACTACTTGCCCCTGTATTTTGAATTCTTTAATTCCTTGTTGGAGGACAATGTACACAGGCATCTGATCCCAAGCTTATCCCTTCTGCATCCCCCTCTGCTAATTACATTGTGTAAAAAAAAATAAGTAACAAGCGTGACATTGATAATTTCTTTCCAAGGCAGCTCCACATAGCTTTTTTCTTTTGGTATTTTTTTTACAGCCCACTCAAACTGTAGAGATATGCATTGCATACAACAGGATACAATAATAACATGCTACCTATGCAATCAAGCTTAATACAGGACTTGTACAGATGTGAAGAGGGTTTTTTGAAATCCTGTTCAGCAAACACTTTTGAAACCATTTTGTTGATGTCTCACTTTAAAAATGAACACATGACACAGTTTAATAAACGATACTTCTCCCTTCAATTTTTTCTTTCATTATTTTAACTTACCTTAGTTACAGTGTAACCCTAGAACATGCGTATATATCAAGATATAACTCCTTTAAATCATGTCTACCATTTTTGCAGCCTTCCCTTGAATCCTTCCAAACTAACCATGATAAATGAAAGTTTTAATTTTCCCATGGTAGTAAATCAGCTTTAATTGTACTGCAACCACATGACCCATGCAACTGAACCATATTTTAAACATGTTGACACTGACCACTTCCATACATTTCTAATACATAAACTTCCACATGACATCTTGTAAAACGATCTTTAACTTGTAAAACAAACTAATATCAGCTCAAGCGAGGAGGGAAACCCATGACTCCCAAACTCTACTTTTAATATATCCACTGACAAGAGGGTGATGGTATGATACCTGCACCCCAAGCAGCACAGATCAGCCTACCTGTTCCAGCTCCCACCCCACAGCAGATGCAAACGCAGCAGCTGGTTGTGCCATCTGACATCTGATCTCAACAAAAAAGCCCCAAAACCAAAACATTCACCTGAAGTCAAGTACACACAGTTTCAGTTACCTCCAATTTTAATTTCAATTCTCATTTTGCTGAAAACAGCCAGCTGATTGAAATTAAAATTCATTGTTTCTTGCTTTTAACAGCTACTGTTAATAACATAAAATGAAAGGCTGGTAGCAATTTCCTGACTTTCCACTTCTTCCTGTTGTTCTCCCCCTCACAGCTTAGTGCCACACAGAACAGGACAGGTTTGCATAATTGTTACTTGAAAATCATGTACTTAAGTATTTGTTCTCAGTGCATCCCCTCCAGGTTTACAACACCCTTGCCCATGGCCAGAGCCGTGCACTGTCCTCACAGGACCCGATGAAGCACTGCATTCACCTCTGTCCTCGATGGTGTGATACAGACATGGGCAACTGACAGCAGTGCTGGGAAAAAACCCAAGTCTCCCAATCCTACAAACCCATCCAATCCATTTTTAGATTAAATCCTCTTCTGACATCATACATTATTTTATGTATGGCTTTGAGGGTTTTTACATTGAGCAGGTATCAATGTACTCCATACAGAGCTTCCTCTCAAAAGCCCTGTGCTTTTTTTAAACCCTGCTCTTCAGGCTGGTGTGAGTTTATAATTAAAGAGCAGTGCAGAGCTTGCAGTCGCCTTCTCTCAGCACGGGACGTGAAAGGCAACGCTGAGCTCTCCAGATGGCTCATCCCCGTTGTCCAGGACATACAGGTATTCCCACAGGCACCCTTCCTCCACTGCTTTAGCAAAGTCACTGAAGTCTAAGCAGGGGTGTAAGCTGAAATGAATAGGCCTGCCCAGAACTGGAATTTAGATCCAAACTAATTCAGCTGATCTAATTAATTCTGTCAATCTTCTGTCAATCTAATCCTGTCACGTCACCTAATGCTTTCCAACCTGTGCTGGTTCAGCAAAGTTAAACCACAGTAAAGAATAACTGACATTCAGACACACACGGAAAGCTTGTGGGTCAAGCAGAAAGGTGCCAGTCTTTCATTTATTTCACAGAGCACAGGCACAATTAGGAAGACTTATGGACTTAGGTACTGACCCAGTATGGAAATCCAGCTTTGGAAGCTGAAAAATGCCTCTGCTTCCAATAAAAACTCTCCCACATCCACACCAAACAACTTGTCAAAGCACAGCTCAAACGAACACCGAGCATCCTTCAGTATTACCCCTTCTGCCTCATCTTCCACTTTCATTTGAGATTTTCTTCTGCCTTTTAGTGTGCACTTCTCTTATTTATTTACAAAATTACAGCTGCTGGAGTATATAAAGCATGTGGAATACACGAAGGACATTTGAACGGTAATTTACAGCCAGGTCAAGTGGCTAAAACCCATCTCTCCAGCAAAGAGCGAGACTGTAGGGCTGGGCAGTGCTGGCCATTGCCAGTAGCACAGTTGAGGCACCAGGCACAGCGACCTGACCCCAGCCCTGCACCGGCACCTCAAAAGAAGAAAAGGAAGAAGAGGAGACCTACACAAGACACCTTTTTCCCATTAGCAGTACCTGACTGGAAGAAGTTCAGCTGCCAGCAGCGAGGTTGACTCCAGCACAGCAGAGGGGAAGGTGCGGGCAGGCTGCCGGCCCATCGGCCCTGCCCGCACCGGCTGCTCCCCCGCAGCAGCTCACTCCCTGCAGCATGGCAGGAGGTGTAATTATGGAGAGGGGAGCACACAGGGAATGGAGTAACCATTCATTATAGGGCTGCTGACATCTGCGGAGGGGAGAATTCTCACAGAGCGCCTAGACTAAATTTTAATTATTGAAGAAAGACTAATCAAACAGGAGACGAATTTTCCCCCTTGCTCTTTTTTTCTTGTTAAATACACAGTCAAGACTGCTTCCTCTTATGAAGCTGTAGAGGCTAAAATCTAGGTCAGGCTCCCCACGCTCACGTGGAAGCTGGAATTTTTCCTCTTGCCACGCTGTCAGTCACTGGAGCGTGAGCACTGCTAGATTCATTTGGAGTATTCTCCAAGCTGTCATTACAAATGACTGGAGCTGCTTAGGTGGAGTTTAGCACTCCATTATCCAGAACAAAGTTTGCTGTCATTTCTGTTGGGCTGGCTCTCAATACATAATATAATCAGGGCGGTAAGTAGAGAAAAATAATGGCATTAGAAAGAGGCATTTATTATACAATAAATGTATATACATCTTCTCTCTGCTACTCAATAATCAGCTGATCCTTAATACAAGCCAGACTGAAAGACCATTCAAATTAAATCCTGTCTATTGTATATGTATTTTAGACACTTTCAATAAAGGCAATTATTTGAAATATTTTCTAAAATTTGGAGCACCGAGTAGATATGGAAAAGAGTGTCCCATTTTTAGCCCAGCTTCCTAAGGAAAAGAAGTTTGCCCATCCATCTGCCAGTCTCCTCACCCCGCTAACATAACGTTGACCCAACTGATTAAATTCCATCCTGTTTCAAAGAGCACAAAAGCATTTGGGAACACAAGAGACCTACGTGGTACCGGACAGAATCCCAATGTGTCCTGCATGGGAGGGGAACCGCAGCACCAGTTAATGATGGTGGGGCCCCACTGGGCCCATCCCAGTTACCTCTCCAGGCTAACACAACCCAAGGAGAGAAGTGAACTGAAAAAGAAGTTTTCCAAATTATTAAGCAAATTCTAGATTAAGTTGGCTAACAATAAGCCATTGTTCTTTCATTTTAGCAATCACCCAGTTGTACTGCATCTCCTTCCCCAACATTTCCCAGTAGTTTCCTATTATTCTTATTTTAAATAAATCTAATTGTCCAGGGAGCCTAGATGCATTTTAACATGAACCATAATAATTTATGAGCAATTACAGAAGAGCATGTACATAGTCTCTGAGTAATTTGTCTTTCTGCTTGCTGCCATATAAATAATTTTTTGCATTGCGAATCTGCCTGTAATAATTGCTGTAGGGATCTGTCACCTACAGCAATTTATATCATGGCATTGTTAAACATGTTTGCCTACCTTGTTTACCTGAAAATCTCATTTTAAATTGAAATCATCTACCAATAAATAATTTTAAAAATAATATACTAGCTATTGTATTAAATTTATTACTCCACAAAGCAAGCAATGCTCATGACTGTAAATACATAGAAAAAACCCACCACTCCTCTGATACAGGAGCTTTATTTATATATTAGCCATAGAACAGCAGAGTCTGGGAACTGACATCCATCAGGCTGGGGGTTTGTAGGCACGTAGCAACGATAGATGCACTCCATTAAGGAAGTCCAAAAAGGGATGCAAATTTTTTAGACTATTAAAAGAGAGAAATTCGGTTCAGCCCATGAATTTTAGGCAACTTGTTATTTTCAGATCTTGATTCTGGAGAAGAGGGAAGGCACCCTGGATTTGAGCAAACACAGGAATGCCTTTGATAGCTTTGCCTGGACGTGATCTGCAAAATGGGCCGGGGTGTTAGATGAGGCTCACCATATGTAATTGGTTTCACATCTCTGGCTTTCTGGCTGCACTTTGCTAATTCTGCTACGGTTCTTGCAGACCCCTGCCAGCATCTCATCACAGCCCAGCATTGCCATATGAGACCTGTCAGTCAGCTGAGCCCAGCACGTGGTCCCCTGCCATCCTGCCTCCTCTTGGAGCCCCCCACCTGCTCCTCACATCGTGAGCCGAGTCAGAGAGCTGAGCTGCCCAAAAACTGTCAGCAACCTCCACCCCTACCTCTGTCTATGATTCTTCATATGCTCTGATGTTCAGAGATACACTTGCTGGTCAGAGAACACATTTCAAACAGAACAGTCTATTGGCCACTCTGCACCCTCTTCAAAGTCATGGATGTCACCTCCCAAGCACAGCAAGTTCGTTACTTGTAGAGCTTCCCCAGCTTAGCTGACCTACCAAACTAGATGCTTGAAGGACATTCTAACAATAACAAATAAAAATCCACTCTACCAACAGACACCTGACATGGTGAGCAAATCACCCAGTTGTACAGGGGAGAAGGAGCAACCGATGCAGGGAGCAGAGGGTGGCCTCCTCCAGCAGCCAGGGAGCCCATCTCAAACAGCAAGCAGGGAGGGAAGGGGAAGGACGTTCAGGTCTAGTGTCTGTGGTGTTACTTTTCTGAGAGTTACAGGTTCACCCTTGAGTCTAGTGAAGAGTTTTTGACTCTATGCTCTTTCTTTAAACTGCATTTTAGAAAAATATGAAATAGTTGTTCCATGAGGGATATTGCAAACCAAAAAAAGGTGTCTGTTAGAGATGATGACCACTTAGAAAAAGCACCTGTGATCTTGAGAAAAAACCCAAGTTTATCATGATTCAAGCTGGGTGAATTTTTCAATGTTTCTCCTATTACCCTGTTAAGAACTTTAACTCAATAATTCATTTCTATCACAATAACATCAAGATTCAGCAATCACCAACCAACACTGTTTTGCTCTAGAAACACAACATCCAAGAACAGGATTACTCAGACTGTGCAGTTCCTCTATTCTGATATCCCTTTCCCGAACATTTTCTAGCAAGATTTAGGAGCATCCAAACTTACTGGTGAAAATATTTGGGACTTTCAAGGCATGTAAAATTGAAAATATTCCAAAACTCCTAAATTGGATAATGATTGCAAAAAAAACATTAGGTTTAGTAACATACAAATATTTCTCCAAATCTGACTCATAAACACAGAAAAAAGCATTTATTTATCTGTCTACATCTGCTGATTTTTTTCCAAATATTGATCAAAGCTTTAAATTTCTGCAAGACAGGCTAAAAGGTTTTTAAGACTTATATATACTTCTTTCTTTTTGCCCAGCTTTTCTTACGAGCCACAGCTAAACAGCCCAACTGAAATGTCAAATATTCCAGCCGAACACTCATAATTTCCTTTGAGGTCAAACAAATTGTAAATATATACTGCCAGAGGTCCAAACAACAACGGATTGCTCTGTCCTGACTTACATATGCATATGCAGCCAGAAGCACTTTAGGCTTATCTTGAAAATGCAAAAAGAAAGAACATACTAGTAGATCACTAATCTGTAAAATTCTCTGGGGAGAGAAAAAACCAGCTTGGACCCTGAACAAATTCTCAGCTTCCAGGAGCAATGACATATTAATGAGGTTGAGACTTAGATATTAAACTTGAAGAACAAAAAAGCTAAAGCAGTGTCAGGAGAAGTTACTGGACAGGGGCATTTCATCCTGTCGCACTTGTCAGAGCCAGCTTTTCAGGTGGCACCTTATCACAGGGATTTTCGGGAATGCTCGTCGATGGAGAGAACAGCAAATCAGAGCTGGCAGGTTAGATTTTGCTGAAGACAAGGAGCTCTAAAAAACACATTCTGTGATGGAAAAGAAATCTCTGGTCTCATCATATTCTTCACTACCTCTTCCAAGTCAGACGTTCCCCAAGACAGACAGACCTGAACTAAAGAGCCCTTCCAAAGCTGTGCTCTTTGCTTCCAGTGGATTGCTCTGCTGAGCACAGAGAAAGAGGAGGGCACTAAAGCAACTGTTTAAAATGCAGCATATTTACCCTTAAAACGAGTGTTTGGTGACCTTGATCTTCTAATCACTTCAATATCTGGCAGGTTTTTAAAGAGTCTGTGTTGAAGTAAACAGTACAGAAATTGGAACTTATGAAGTGGTTTGGTTTTAAATATTCAGTGTAATGTCTTGATTCTCCGTGGCTGTCACCACATCAGAAAACAATGTAAAAGGCACCTTGAAAAGCAACAGCAATAGAGCCAGGACATGAACAATAAAGAAATCATACTACATGGCTTTATCGTTTTGTGTACTTTGTGAAGTCCCAGACATGGGTTCAAGGACTGTGCCCCAGCCTGTTCTGCCTTGCCAGCCCCTCCTGGTCCCTGCCCTTCCCGCTCCAGCCCCGTCCTGCATGGGGCAGGGAGACTGGGAAATTGTGGGAAAGTTCATTTACAAAGCTCCTGCTTCTTCCCAGATGCTGCCTGTGCTGCCACAGAAGTAAATCCAAAAGGGTGATCTGCCCTGGACAATTAAACTCCTTTTCTTCTTTGTGGATCTATAAATGAAACCCAATTTCTTCAAGTCTGCCAGGAAATAGCATCATTAAATTCTCCACATCTCACTTTTTTCTTTATCCCATGAGCAAGTGAACATTGTTTAAAATAAAAGCATATGCTGTGCTAGATTGGAGTGGCCAGTTACGTGATGTTACAGCTGCTTCCTGGACTGAACAAGTAACAAAACTTCCCTGCTAAATACAAAAAAATTAAATTCCATAAACAAACAACTCAGGTACCCAACAACTCAGTGCAAACATAGGTAGGAACCACAGGTATGAACTGAAACACTGTAAAATTAGCTGTTCATCCAGCTCCAAAACCCACCTGAACCCCAATTTTTTAACACAGAGCCCACAAAATCTAGTAAATAAAAATACTTTGACTTTCTAAGATCCAAAAAGGGGAAAATATTTTTTTCTAACATCTTCCACAATGAATATTGCCATCTTTATTAGCTTTTTGGATTCCTGAGGAAGTCAACAAATGATGAAAAATCAGAGAGATTTCCCAGCATCTCTGATACTTCTTTGGTGCACACAACTACACTTAGATAAATTAGAAAAAGGAAAACAAGAAAATCAGTATCTTAAGAAAAGGAAGAATAATAACTGATTTATGTAATGAGTAAAACAGACTGAAAATGTTCCATTGCATTTATAAAGAAAATTTATCCTAAGATTTCAGGTAAGAAGCAATGTACTGGAAATACACTTTACAACTGAAGGTATGTGCAATTAATATTTTAAGCAGTGTTGACTATACATGAGCTCTTTGAGGACATTTTCTGAGATGGTTTTAATATTCTCCAGCCAACCACATTAACCCATGGAGACTTTCACACACTTCTGTTTTCATGTCTTTAGCACCATGCAAACTTTGGGAACAAAGCTGAATTAATTTCAATAATTGATGAGTCTCTTTTCATTAGTCCCTTTGAATAAAGTTACTGAAGGTAAAGTAAATGCAAACTAGATCCCAGATCAGGTAGTTGCAGTCTCAAGTAATCCACAATTAGGAAACTCTACATCCACTGCTTCTTATTCCCAGGAGGGAATTATAGGAAAGAGCTGTGAATAGTAAGAATTTAAAATTAAAGAGAATGAAACTCTATTAACTTTCTGGTCCCTGTGGGGCAGAAGGATTGGTGCACATGCACAAGATTATTTTATTTTTCATCTGTTTTTCAAGTATGTGGACATTTTGAGTTGGAGTATCTGCTTTGTATGTCACAGTCCTCTTGAGTTTGGATGAGGTTAGGAAAACGGACTCCCTGTTGAATACACCAGGCTAAACTTGTTTCCTTTATTGTCTGCAGAGGGGAATCCTTGAGTGATACAGGGCTGCTGTAAGGGCTCTTAATACATCTCACTTGTGGCAGAGGAAGACTGCTCAACAGAAGAGAGTGATGAGACTGTCAGAAAGGCCTAGGGACAAGCCCCACAAGAAGAAAGTGGGACTCTTTTATTCCTGTGGATGAGCTACATGGTATTTATGCAAGGTTTAAGCAATTATTCACTGGGACACCTCAGCACAAACATTTCTGGAAGTCCAAATTCCCCATTTACCATGGGAAACTCCTGTTTGACCAATGTGCAGGCCTTTCGCACACAGCCAACCATGCCATCATGCAAGGCTTTGAGCAGGACCCTAGACTCCTCTTCCAACCTAGTCCCCAGTGATTTGGTCCTACCACTGACACAGCTCTTGTTGGGCACAGTCTGCAGACACCCAAAGGGAGCCTTTCATACGAACATCTGTCTCTGGGTGTGCAAGCTCTCTACCCTACTCATAACCATTTCTTTTCTAGCTTACAAAAATGCAGTCAGTCCATCAGAAGATTACTAAACGTTTCACAAAACTAGTTCCCTGTCACGAACACATTAGGTAGATTGAATGTTTTGGGCCTCGGACATTTGCAAATGTGTGATGAACACACCTCAATGTTGAAAAAATAAAGAGAAAATGCACAACTTTAAATCAGGATATGCTCAGGAACACAAACAAGTCAAGTTCATCTGAATTTACTTGCAACAAATAACCAGCTTAGGTCATTTGCTTGGTCTCTACACATTTACCTTTGGATATCTAGACATATGTACCATTTTACAATTGCTATGCCATTCCTCCTGTTATCTGGCACAGATAATTTCAGCTGCAGTAAGCCAATTACCATTTCCAGTTGCATGACAGGTGCACCTCTGTTTGAAAAGGCTGTGACCCATGCTCTAACCCAGGTTGTAATTCCTCCTCTCATTTTAATTCATTAGCTGCACGTATGCAGCAGAATTTAAATAGGAAACTCCTGACTGCACCAAATTCCGTTTCAGAAAGATGAACACTCACAAATCAAAACAATGTTTGCTTTTATAGGACAAGCATGAATAGAATTGTTACAGGGTTATTTGACTAAAATGTATCTGCAACTGATGAATTATGAAGTGCTTTCAAAATGAGATATTTTTTAAACTGTAAACATTGTTCTTAAGACTTTTGTTTCTATTTAAAATAAACAAAGAGTTATCCTTATCACATGCTGTTCTAATTACATCTACAGAAGAAAAGTGAAAGATAATTGAAAAATGAACCATTACAAGAGCTACCTGTGCTACAGACATGTCTCTCCAGATGAAGTAGCCGGCAGTAACGCAGTGCTGTGCTCCGTAACATGGCACTGCACATTTGTTTAGGTACACCTTTCCCACTGACATACACATTTTCTAAAACTGCCTATGTCAACATCTGGCAGCACTGCATCCACCAGCAGCTCCACACCCCCATGTACCTCCAGGGAAAACAAGGGCCAAGTTTATAGGTCCAGATGCACTTTCATTTCTCAAGTACAGACTGAGTAAAAGGTGTTGTGATGGTAGTTGTCCCCACCCTGCCCCCAGCATCTGCCAGATCCCCCAAATCCCAACCCCTTCCAGATCAGTTGTGAGTGGTGGCCCCAAGCAGGCCCTGTCACCAGCATGGTGGCTCTGCTTGGTCCCCTCTCAGGCTCCTGCTGCTAGGGCCTCGCTCCTCCTCAGCCCCATTGACAGCCCCTCGGTGGGGGCACAGGGGCCATTTTGCCATCACCAGGGCTGCAGCTACCTACATGGGCACATTCACAGGGACTTCCTTCACTTTCCAATCATTTTCCCAAGTCTTGACTCAGGAGACTCAGACCATGGCCAATGGCTGACTGAAACCCCGCAGAAACCAGCACTGCTCTGAGCTGACACAAAGCAGCAACTATTTATCTTTAAAGACCCACCCTCATAGAGCAGACCAACCCCAAACCAGTCCAGTTTACAGCCTTTTCCTCACACTTCCATGTACCTTCAGAAGCCAGAAAAAAAGTGGTGGCGGGAATGTTTCATTTATTAGTCAGCAAAAGCAACTCACTGCAAATACTTCATTACTAATACATCGTTTGCTCAGAACGGCTCAAAACAAACAGGTCTGTGTTTTATTCATGGGCCTCCTGTCATCCTCAGTGGCCCCAAACTCACTCTGCAAAACACGCAGCTGTCGTGTGTGTCATCAGGCAGCACCCAAGAGGAAGGCAGGAAGATGGAAAGATGTCTGAGCTCAGGGCTGAGGCTAGGCAAAGACAGGAGCTGGGATGGGGGACAGAGAAAGGGAGCCAGGGAGCCCTTTGCACCCAAGGCCTTTCTTTGGATCTCACCACGTCCTCTAGCTGGGACACTGTCTTGCAGCCCCACCAGCCATCAGCTCATTGTTTCCAAATCATCACAGCTCCACGTTAAAAGAAACTCTGAAAAATCATCATACAAGCCTCCACCTGAGCTACTAATAAATCAGGAAATTTACATAACTGGACTTTTAAAATTAATAACTCCCCACTTGTACTGACTGGTTACTCAACACTCAGTAAGCAATTTGAAGACTGCTCATTTTCTGTCATGCTCTTGTTCACTTCCAGTTTCTTTGCCCAACCTGCAGTTGTAACTTACTTTCCAGCCTTGGGAACTGACTGCCATAACAGTTTGAAGACAATTGTTTGAGTAATATTTTCAAATTATTAATAAAACAAAGCGTCAAGGTTGGCTACACCTGGATTTGCATCTGTAGGGATCAGCACAAAGAAAACTTGTGTATTTTCCACTTAGGAAACTGTGGTTTAAAATATGGAAAACCGGTACTTAAATTCTTAAACAGAAAACACAGAGATTAGGGAAGACAGGGCAGAAATTTGAAGCTTGACACTCCCCTTTTCTTTCCATCTTCTTCACAAATAGGGTGCTCCTTTTCAAGCCTGGCTGCACTTATCTCAGTAAGTTTGAGGGGCAGCAACTGCTCGGTGCCCTGGGGACTCCCATCCTCGCTCTTCTCAGCAGGTTGAGGAGGACTCCTGGCTTCCAGCTCAGGGCTGGGGCTTCTCCTGCCTCTGGTCCCCTGTCCCTCCCTCACCACCCCTGCTAAATGCAAGTTGAATTCCACAAATAGTGTTCAGAGGGGAGGGATTAATTTTTACAAACTGTGCTGTGAGTGGATGCATTCCCAATTAAAAATGTTCTCTTTAATTCCACCTAGTCAATTTTTTTATTATTTTGACCTTATTTTTCAGTTCACCATGACAGACTTTTCAGTTCAGATGGCAGAACTGTCATCTGTCCAGCTCTACATCTGAGGAAAATGACTGTTCCCAGCTGGAGGGGAAAAAGCACACAGGAGGCATGTGACCTCAGGGTAGGGATTTTGGGCTACAGACAGGGAAGTGAAGTGAGAGATCTCTGACACTGTAACACGTGTTCCTGGGGCACAAAACCTCACTTTGAATCGGCTCTCATCAAGGTTAAAGCAGAATTTGATGGCGACAAATCAGTCCTGTTTTCCTTAGGTGTCCAGCCTTAGAGGTGTTGATGGTGTCCAACACCCATGGAGGTCAGTTCACCCTTTACCACCTCTGCACCCTACAACACTGGGTGCCGATACTCCTGGGAGCACATCCCTACAGAACACCCACCTTGTGAAAGGGGAAGGAGGGCGAAGCAGAGAGAGAGCGAGTGAGAACCAGGGCATGAATCAGAGAGAGATGCAGACGTCATGCAAACGATGTTAGGGGAATTGCTGATAAAAGAGTTGTTCTTCAAAGATGAAGACACTTACTGCTGTATTTCTGTTAAAAATAAGAGTATCACAAATACAATCATATTTTTTCATGTGTCACTTGTGAAATAAATGATATTTCACTGCGAGGTTGACAGTGTAAGAAATGCAATTAGAATGATTTGCATATTAAAGACATTATTATGTCTTCATTCTAAATATTTCCATCATGATGACTCTGAATAGAATCTTTGCAAACAGAAATATAAATATCCTCATGCCAGATTTCACATAATCTGAAATCATGCTGTGTCAAGTTGTCAATTTTAAAAATTCTCCTAAGCCATTACAAATCTCATTTTAATCTCTCTAAAGACTCATCTGATTTTACATAATTGAAAATAACCACTGCTTGTAACGTGTTAATTTTGATGTGCAGTGAATAACATGGTGCCAGAACCCTTCCAGCCAACCACTCTTTGGAAAATCTGTGCTAAGTTTTCAATCTCTAGGCTGCCTGTGGCCACACAAACCTTTACAATGCAATATTTTTTTGCTATTGTTTACTACTAACTATTCCAAAGTATGTCAGCAAAGTTATGAGAATTGGAATTATTTTTCCCTCATCCTTGCGATTGATCATTGTGTCTTCAGTAAGAAAGATAAGCAAATACAATCTCATTAATAAGCTAGAAACTTGAGATAACAAAAAGTATTGCTAATAGCCTGGTTGCTATTGGACTGCTTCTCTGTGCAGTATCCTCTTCTTGGAAGAGATGAATCTACTCAGCAGGCAAAAAGGACATGGCACATCTTTGGTTCTATTTGCATATAATCAAAAATACTCTTGGCACTCTATAGAGCACAGGTAACACACTTGAAGGATGGGAGGAATGACAGCAGTGTCCAGCTAGACCCATACCAACAGACATGCAAACACTGGCATGGACAGAGGGGACTGAGCCTCCAGAATACTCACACACTTTCACTGCACGTGCATGTACATAAACCAAAAAATATGGGGCAGGAAAGACTGATCTTCAACCTGGTTTTGCAAACTTTGTGTACCTAAGGGAACCTACATTAAAGACAGAAAGGGAAAGGTACTCTTTGTCAGGGAATACAATGATAGGACAAAGGGTAATGGGTTTAAGATGAAGGAGAGGAGATTTAGATTAGATGTGAGAAAGAAATCCTTCCCTGTGAGGGTGGTGAGGCCCTGGCACAGGCTGCCCAGAGAAGCTGTGGCTGCCCCTGGATCCCTGGCAGTGTTCAAGGCCAGGCTGGATGGGGCTTTGGTCAATCTGGGCTAGTGGGGGTGTCCCTGCCCATGGCAGGGGGTGGAACTAGGTGATCTGTAAAGGTCCTTTCCAACCCAAACCAGTCTGTCGTGCTGTGATAATTAGGAAAAGATTTCTCAAATGTGTCTGCATCTCCAATCTTTGTGCCAGGAAGACCATTTACTTCTAAACGACAAGTGTAGGCTGCATGCAAAATATCCTGAATTTTTGGCTCCCTAAATTACTGTTAACCTAACATTATTCCTGCCTACCTTGGGTTTTTTAATGGAATTACATGGAGCCTGCAGCTTCAAATCTAAATGAAAAATGTAGCTCCAATTGAACCTTTGGAAAAAAAAAAGCAAAAGTTAATGAGATTTAAATTAGTAACAGCCAAAGCTTTCCCTTAAAGAAAACATTATCGATTTTAAAGAGCTACCTAATGAAAAAGAATGGCACTCATTTAGACTTCGCATGAGCTACATTAGAGATTCATTTATAATAATAAATAAGGATGTGCTTTACAGTGCAATGAATCAGCAAAATTTATGTACATATTTTTATGAGTTAACTACACATTCCTTAAGCCTTTAATCACAGTTTTGGGTGAATTGTTTATGGTAGTAAAGAAATTACAGTTTCTAAGGCCCAGACCATCAAAGATAATTAAGTATCCATTCCCTATAAGAGTTAAATACCTACACAACTCTGGGGTTTATAATCTATTCTCCATTTGTAAAATTGAAATGGATACCAGTTTCCCTTTATTCTTTATTAAACAATGTTTCTATTTTAAGTTCCAGAAACTAATTATTGGAAAAATCCTACTATGAATGCCCAGCAGTTTTTACACAGTAAGTACAAAAAAATTCATATTGCCAGGAGAGGGTGTGTGTATATACATATATATATATATATGCATTCTTTGTAAATTCCTTAAATAGGTAGGAAATTTGTCAAGCTGCTGGTTTTAATATATTTTCATTCAAACACAATTTCATACAATCACAAGACACTTCATCACAGCAGCACAGTTTGAGAATATAATATTGTGATCCTGTGACATTTAAATATGGAACACTGGTGGCTGTGCACAGGTAATTATCTGGTTGCATTTCGTCAGCTTACCAAATCCTGTTAGTCCTCTGAGAACTGCTCAGAAAACAAATGATGTCCAAGGTCCTCCAAGCAAGTTTCAAATGACTTTTAAAACTAAACTACTTACACAAAAAGTAAGCATGCCTGGATCCAGTCCAAACAGAATTTCACCTCATAATTAATTAAAGCTCCAGACAAAACCCATCAGAACAAAAGGAACATTCAGTTCATTTGCTGAGATACTTGCAAATGCTAAAACTTTAAAACTCCGTTACATAGTCACATTCTCTCTATCTCAATGGCTGAAGCCAACCTTGGTTGAGGGAGCCCCAAGCCCCCAGCTTGCTCTCCAGCTCCCACCCTGGTAGGCATGTGCTCAGATTCACTCCCAAGACATGGAGCTGCTCAGAAGCACCTCAAAGGGCTGTCATGGTGCTACAGATGGGCAGAGTGACCTTCATGTAGTATTGATGACAAAAGATGGTGTGTAACTCCTCACAAACTCTGAAGACGAATTTTCTCCCACATACAGTAAAACCAAGAAAGGTAACCACAGTCCTCTCAAAGCAAGCAACACTTCCTGATGTCTCAAACTAAGCTTGTGTATACCAAGATAATAAAGAACATGCAAACGTCCCCCATGCAGTACCAACAAGTACCATGACCCCAGTACAGCCCTGGTTTTGCAATGCAGTTCACCAAGTCATCATTTCACAGGGGAGATAGTATTTGTCAAAGCAGATCAGAACTGCTGGAGTTCATTTTTGCTTTGTTAAAGCAAAAGACAGATTTGAAAAGAGATGCATTTATTTTTAATAAAAAACATCCATCCACATTAATTTCACCTGCCACGAGACTGTACCTTGAAAACACTGGATAAAACTTAACCCACCTGTTCGGCAGAACTTGGAATTACACCTGCCTGTTTGTGAGATGATTTACAGAAGCCTGGCAGGCCTCCTCCCCTCCCTTCAACATCCTGCCCTTGTCCACCTTCATTCGATTTTGGTCATCTTATCCACATTATCGTTACAATTCAGAGTAGCACAGCTTTGAATCAAACCCTGCTGTTGTCCTCCCTCACATCTCTCAGCGTGGGTTTTGGTGTATGGAAACTACATCTCACCAGGAGGATGTTACCCCAGAGGCTCTGCTGCAGATACACACACACATACAACTCCCACCCCAAATGGAGAGAAACAGGTCCAAGCCAATGGTTGGTCTTTACATAGCTTCAAAACAGATGCAAAGTTGGGAGACATTCACTCCCAAGGATCAGCAGAACCCCAGGACTCAAACTGGTCTGAAGCAACACCCTATGCACCATTTAGATGTGGGCACTCCCATCCCGAATCCGTTGTTCTAAAGATCTGCTCTTGCTGTACTAACACAGAGCTAGCTGAGGGTGCCCGAAGGTGGAACTTTCCATTCAGTTTGGAAGTGATATGCTTCAGACTTCATGCATTAGGAGTTCCCAGAGGCAAGCCAGCTCTCAAATAGGTAATATTTGGGAAGAATTTTCAGTGGAGAGAAGGAAATTGTAATTGAAGTACACAAGGTTGGCTTTGTACTTTGTCCTTCCCTTCTTTAATTATAAAATAAATTAATAATCATGAGCATTGTATTTGTTTTTAACTATGGTATTCCCTCAGGCACAACAAAAAAGACTGAAACTGCAGGAACTGCATCCCTGAATGGATCTTAAGGGAAATAATTAATAAAAACTACTCTATCATTGCTTGTTCCTATAAACTGCATATTCCAGTAATATTCTACAAAATTCCTTGAAGATCAACATAAGACAGTCCTTTCTACCCCACACAAATGTGACTACAGTAGATAGTACATTGCACCACAGAAGAACCGTGATGATGGCTTAGGAGAGCAGTGCAGATGGGAACGGTCACTTCTGTAACCCCAGCTCTGCAACCGAAGGGACGAAGAATCACCAGTGGACAGAGAGCATCAGCTGGCAGTGGTAACAGCCCTAAATTGAAGAATAACCTAAGCTAGAGCTGAGGGAAGGAACGAACAGCTGTTACTCACACTGCTGCCACAGTCATTTTCACATCAAAATAAACCTAAATTTCAAAATGCTTCTCTTGCTTCTATTTGATTCCACTTTATATTGCTCTGCTTCTGTTCAGTCCTCTCAGAGCTGATGCAGGGGTCACTTTCTGATGTGTTACAGACCACAGCTGAAGCAAACCCTCTTTAATGCCTGCTTCCCAGCAAACCTGGTTGTACGCAACTCAGCCTCCTCTGCCAGGGTGCAGCCTTGTGCTTCTTGTTAACATCCTCTGGATTTTAATTACCACTGCCTACACTCAAGGAAGAAAGCTTAGCACATCACCTCTGGACTTCCAAACCTTTCAGAAGTAATGAGCCTCCACAAGCTTTTTTTGTTTTGCTTTATTTTTGCCTTTTTTGAGTGTGTGCATGTGCCTGTCTCCCTTTGCACTCTGCAGAGTTTAACGAGGTTCCTGAGTTTAACTAGGTTCATATGCATGCTGTACACCAGTGAAAACTTCAAACTTGGACATGTGAAGTTTGCCTTTCTCCCCAGGAGCCTTCAGATGAGTGTTTGCTCTGTTTTAAGCATTCTGTGGGGAATTCCTACAAGCACCTTGCCCTTTCCTTTCTGCCTGAGGAGGACTGCTGCTTTCCACTGCACGGAGACAACAACTAAAAATATTCGGGCCATACACACCCAAGCTTCCCTAATGGAATGATGTACAAGAGAGATGGTATTTCTTTGGGGATGGAAAAGCCCGTGTTCACAAGGAGGTGGCTGAATCATTCAACCATTCACAATGTCTGTAACTATAACAAGTCTCTGCTGAGCTTTGACAAGAGTTCTGCAGTCAGGTGAGACCACGCATTGTGCTCTCTAAGCTTCAAGCTGCAAATGAAAGATGACCTCCTACAAAAAGTATCTGAAGAGCATTTCTTCCAGCTTTCCTGAGGCTTTCTTGGGTCTCACATTCCCCCAAATGGTGAAGACTATCTTAGGACAGCCTTCTGAAGGAGACAAAGCCTGCCCACCATTCAGAGGCAATATTACTATGCTAACAAAATCCCCTGGCCATTAAAGATGTGGTTTCAATTCTGATTTGCTTTTGTTAGAAAAAATGATGTAGTACAGGCTCTGTCAAAAGAGCTTTGTTAACAGTAACACGTGCAAAACAACTATGCTAATATGACGTTTTCCATCCGCTTGTTCTGTACTTTTATGCCACTTAGCAATGAACTTCAGCAGTTCCCCCCCAACCCCTAATATTTGGCCATGTGAGTATGTGGGAGTATGTGAATATACTTTTACTGCACTGATTTATTGTCATTTATTACATACACAGAGTACACCTGCACTTTAAACCTGACTGCATGTGCAATCTGGCTAATAGGCCTGTTGACACAACATCGGTTTATGAAAAATTGTTACTACACTAGCAAAGTAGCATGTTAGGAAAAACATACAGGGAAAGTTCAATCCTACACATGCAATATCTCCATGTTTCCATACTAAATATGCCCTGGCAGTCACCTGAGCACACAGGGCAGCTGTACCTTACACCTAGTCTCAGCTAGGAAACCTGAATGAGGCTGAAAAGGGAAAGTCTGGGGGAACTCTGGCAATTAAAGAAGTAATACCTTGCTGTGACACTGGAGCCACACTTAGCAATGGGACAAAGTGCCCATCACTTCTTAACTAGCATTTTAAAAATGCACAGGAGTTTTCAAAAAGCCTCAATCCTGCAATTCAAGTATGAAAGTAAACTGGTACTTGTACAGCCACACAGCACTTGGTCATCTCCTCTGTGTGATTATTATGCACATTCACCACTTAGTGTGCTGAATAAAAATCACAGGCCATGCCTAGATGTTTATCAAACAGATAAAAACAGGCTTATCCTCTGAAATATACAAGCTTGATAGGAAAAGTAGATAAAAGGAAGTAATAATTATCCTCTTTTCCTAAAGCAATCAGAAATATTGAAGCTCCAAGGCAATAAAACATTTTCATACACAGTAACTCTTTAGAAAGGACACGGAGCGGGCAGTTCCTCATTAAGGTAATAATGGTAGTAAAGCGATCTGACCACAAATCTGCAGTCAACAGCTCTCACTGCATGAGCTTCTGCTCATGGCTTCCTCAGTCTGCAGGTTCAAAAAGGAAAAAAAAGATAAATCAAAATTAAACCTGTACTAAAATAATCAGTTTTCCACATTATTTTCACGGCGCTGTCAGAGTTGAAGAGCAGAGGCCACAATTTAGACCTAACACCACAGGTATCTCTGCTAAAGCCCTGAGCACTGCAGGACCCCCAAGCTGTGAGAGTCCATCGCTACAGCACTCCTCAGAGGAGCTGGTTGCACCTAGCACCACGCACAGGGCACCCCTCCCCTCAGCACCCCCAACCCACACCACCCTCAAGCTCATTTGCTCGTACATCTGCTGTGTGATGCACATGCAGTGACGCCTTATAAAGGCTGGGTGGGGTCTTTTCCCATCTTGGCTCCACACTTTGTCCCCACCAGCTTTTCCTTTCCAATCTACGAACAGGAATATTGTAGCTGAACTTCCAACACCCCAGCCACACAGCTGGCTACACAAGTCTGCCTATTCGTAACTATTTTTAAAACAGATGAAGAGAGAGGCATTTAGATGAGAGAGGTTGGATGATGACTGGAAGTGCACTGTTTAAAAAAAAACACCAAAAATCACAAAAAAAAACCCCCAAAACAAATCAAAAAAGAAGAAACTTTAGCTAACCATTCCACATCATTTATCTATTTGATTTCCTTAAAAGCTGTTGTGATTTCTGAACATAGTTTTCCTCTCCATTTATAAAAGTCTGTCCCTGATTGTACTCAAAATTTCTCCCTGGAAAGCCCTGGTGCTGCCTTTCTTGACTCATAACTCCTTATCCACTCAGCCCCAGCTTTGGCACAGACTCTGTCCCAACAGCTCAGCAAGGAGATCTCGAACATTTTTATTTCTAAGGAGATGAGGTAAGGACCACATGGAGAAGTGATGTGACTCAAATACATGGCCCCAAACCATTCTGTACCAGACACATGTCCATAACATCATCACCAGAAGAGTGAGTGGGCTGGACAGCAGCTTCAGTGGTGAGCCAGCCCACCCAGAGATACTGGTGCTGTCACCCATGCAAAAGCCAGCGAGGAAGGTTTCCTGCCATATGGTTGCATCATGTTGGGAGTGATGCTCATTAAGGAGACAGTGTGGCAGTTGCTTTCATTCTCTGAACAAAGAGAACCCTAAAATCTCTAGGCCAACAGTTCAGTAGGAAAGCAGAAACTTACTTATTTGGCCAATTTCTTGACACTATGTTTTTTATTTGCACTTTAAAGCTTTCATCCCCAAATCACATGGAAGGCCAGGCATCACCATCTGTCCCTTAAAAAACATCATAACTGGATTCCACCTGCACCCGTGGCACACTGTAGCCATGAAGTTACAGTTTAAAAACGGTGAAGCTTTTCTAGAAGTGCTATAAAAGATCCTTCATGCTATGGGGGGAAATCACCAATCTGCACATTTCATTCAGCTGGTGGGCAAGCCAGCCATGGTACAACCCTTCCACAGAGCTGGGGCGCTTTGCAGGACTCCAGACAACTGTTCATGGATCGTACAGGGTCAGGTTTAAGGTTTAGGGCAAAGGTTGCCAAAAACTTTACTCCTGGTGCTGCTGAATGGGTGGCTCCTTCCAAACAGGCTGCTGTCTCTGCATTTATCATGGTGGAGAGCGAGGACCGCGAGCCAGGACTTCACATTTCACAGCAAGCTATTTGCAAAATTTTGCTTTCATTTGAGAGCAGGAGGAAACCTAATGAGCATCACCAATTGCTCTCACTGTCCTATTAGACCGCAGCACCAGTGTGTGAAGCGGTGGCTCATCTCGGCTGTCAGCGGCTCCTGGCTGCGGGATCACCACTGCTCCCCGCTGCCTGCGTCTCCTCCCGCCTGCGCTGCCCTCGCCTGGGAAAAAGGAGTCTTTTTAAAAATCACTTTTTAAAAGGAAATGGATACCTGAAGTGATTTGTGACCTCGATTAAAGCTTAATTGCCTTTTTTCACCTTGGCACAGTTAAAGTAGGTGACAGCAGTCATGCAGCGCCAGGAGCTAGTGTCAAGGGACACATAAAAGTGAGATTCCAGGATATTATGGTAACTGGCAAGATCTTTACTCTCACTCCTACTTGTCCCAATTTTTTTTGTTTACCTCCTAGAAGAAGTATTTGAGAGCAACAACTGGGAGATCATTCCTTCCCAGATGGGGTGCTGAGGGACACCAGACCCTGGGCAAGTTCCTCTGCAACAGGTTTGGGGGAGAAACGTGAATCTCTGAGTTGGGCAGAAGACAGTGAAACACACTTGGCAGAGTGCCCCGGCCATGCTCCACAGCAGGGCACTGTGCGGGGACAAATCCTCCTCTGGAAGCCCCAGTGTCCCTAGAGGCACTTCAGAGGACTGGTGCTGGCAGAGGGAAACATCAATGCAGACAACCTGCTCTTTAATTGCCTTCTTTCCAGCAGCAGGATGCAGGTATGAGTAGGAAGGCACTCAGCAGGAGCCCCAAGCAGCAGCACCACTACAAATGCATGCTGCCTCTGAGCCAAGCCAGCAGGTCCCACCACACTGCCAGGCAGCCCGTGGGCACCCACAGCAGCGAGGAGGCTGCATGCCCCAGAGCAACATCCAGAGGGAAGGAGTGGTCTCAAGTGAGACATACAGATACTGAGCCTTATAGGAAAGCTCTAGACCACACACACTCGTGTTTCAAATCTGCACTGCAAGCTGCTAAACCTGCCGCAGCTCTGGCTTAAAGCACCCATGCTGCGCTTGTAAAGAGCTGAGCCTGGGACTGCTGCCAAGGCACCGGGCTGCAGCCAGGCCAGCACCGTCTGCACCATGTCCCTGCACTCCTCATCAGTACCGGCCCCGCTAAGCAAGTGGGAAGGTTCCCCCTCCCCAGACACAGAGCGATCTCCTCGCATGGGCTGGATGACTCACAGCTCCATCCACTGTGCTGTGCCAGGCTGGTCTTGCGTAGCAGCACTGACTCATGAGCAGCCAGTGGTTACACGGGCTCCTTCTGCTCACCGAAGTGGAGAAAAGCCTCCAGGGACTCTGCTCACTAACCTCCCACAGCAGCCATCACATGGTCCCTCCTCATGCTCTGATCAATATTTAAATGACGGTGACAGCATTAAGAGGCCCTCCCTCACACACTGATACAGTGCCTCCAGCCATCCCATCTGGCCAAGGTCTGAAGGAAAAAAGAAAAGATAAGCTTTGTACTGTATCTTGAAGGTCAGTAGGTTCAGGCATGTTTGAAAGTTTAACTAAGGCGTTGTGGCAGGTCATCTCCCTATTTCCTGATGTGGAAACAATTTTATTTAATACTTCATTGAAATAACAGACCGTTGCATAATACCCCTGACAACAGTCTTCAGTGCAAGTCTGCCACCCCAGACAGGTAAAGCTCTGCCACAGCATAATTAACAGACTGTGAATTAAAAGCTCTCTAATGTCCACCCGAAGCTGAGATGCTGATCCCCTTCCCTTCCACATCGATGCTGAACGAAGCAGCCAGACGCTGTGCCAAGGTGCTGCCTGCTGCAACCAGCCTGTGACCACTCAAACCTGCAGCTCCCCCAGAAAGCCTCAGCACGTCACCCCAGGCATGCACGTCTGCTCACACCCACCGACATCGCTTCATCTGTAGTTACATGGCACTGCTAATGCAGATTCTACTGGAGGCAACAATATGGCTGTTCTGAGAGCAGAGCTGGGAATTGAGCTACAATGAAATGTAATGCTAACCTCTCTGAAGCTCCCTGTTTGGGGTAAAGTGTGTTTCCCCTCTCAACATACCACAAAATGCAGCATCAAACCCATAGCGTGCCCTGCTTATCACTTGGTGGCTGCAGGAGCACCACACCTCCCACATGCCTCAAGCCTGCGATGCCCAGCATGTCAGCAAGTGGGAAGGATTATCCTGTTCTATTTAAAACAGGTCCCTCACTCCTAATTCTGACTTTCTCACTGGTCCTCTCTTGCTGCCTTCTAATTTTCCTGATTTCTGAGGTAGCACTTGCTTACACACAGAAAAGCTCTGTAAACTCTGACAGAATAAGACCATTTGGGCTAAAGAGAAGGTCCCTGCTAAGCACTGGGAAGAGCACAGACCCTTTGGGGTACAGCAGGTGATGTCTATTCATTCACCTTTTAAGGGGGAAGGGAAGGGAAAAGCAGAGAGAACACAAAAGAAAAATGTTTCCCAAACACTTTTTTTTCCAATAAATCACATTCAAATTTCACTGCCTGAATTTCACCTGGAACCACTTTCAGCTTGAACAAAGCCCTGGTAAAAGCCCAGAGTGTGCAGTGACTTGAAGCATCCAGCACCAAGCTGCTGAGGGTTTCAGAAAGACTTTGGAAACATTTGTCTCCAAGATGCCAGCAGCAGCAGCAGGCAGGGAACGGCACGGCTCACTGCGGCTGTCCGGACACCGGCACTACAGCTGCCTCCTCGCCGGCAGAACCACTGGGGCTGGGCTGAACCATAAATGGTGAAGCCAAAGGGATGCTAAAAAGCAGCAGGGGAGGGAAGGTGGCTTGGGAAGGTTCAGATTAAAGACTCAACTTCTGTTTTAAAGAATACTTTGAAGTAAGGCAGGTACGAAAACCTGTGGGTGACTTGAAGAATGGGCGCTTCCCAGGACTCCCGGCCCACCAGGTACAGAGGCAGAACCCATCAGCCAGACTGGCAACACACAATTAACAGAGCACATTCTCATTTATATTTCCACTCTGCTCATCAAGTAGAGTCAGAAATTAGATTTTTCCATTAATGTGTTTAACTACTACTCTTCATACTCCAGGCCAGCAGGAACTATGTACGAGGAGGCAGGTTAGGTTTGTGCATCTTGTTTTCACTGACTGCAAGGAAGTTCCATACATTTTTCCTATTTGACAGGATGCCAGTCACTAACTGCAGAGCAAGATCCACATGTTTAAGCTGTAAAGAACTGGAAGGCACACAGCTCATGGGAAGCCCTGCAGATTCCCAGCAGCTCGAGGCACGGCAGCATTGCCAAAGTCCAGGCATGGATCTAAACATCTCCAAAGATCAGATGTTTGCCTCCAGCTTGAACACATGGGGTGCGTTTCGAGGTTCCCAGCAGTCTGACTGTGCAGATGGAACTATTCTGTCCTAATCAGAAAGTCTAACTGCAGCTTGTCTCTGGCAAGCAAGCCTTGCTATGCTTCTGTAGGAACAATGATGACCTTCCAGATAGCGCGCTGATTTCAGCATGAACATTTTTCACACTTCCCTGTCACAACAAAATCCATGCCCGCATTATCTGAATACAGACACTCGTGGGAGCGAGCATTAAGCAGACTTTCACAAGGTAACACAGATTCAAACAGATGGGCAGACCCTGGTTTTTAAGTTGTACCATTCCACGGGGTTTCCTTTAGCCAGTTTGATCACCATGGAGGAAGGGAAGCTTTACACCTGATGCATCTGTGCTGAAAGGCCCCCCGCCTTTAAAACGACTTTTCTGAGTGTTATTGGAAACAACAACATTAAGATAATGGCAAGACTGGCAGTGAGAAATTCACAGGGGATGCAAAATAAATGAAATCAATTAGTATTATAAATACAGGCTGAGCTTCACGTGTCTCTCATGTCAATTATTCATACTGAACTTTTGAGACTTTATTATTAACAGGTTTGTTTTGGCAAAAGCTATAAAAAATGAACAGAAAAACCCCACAGTGCTATTTTAAACCTGTGCCATCGCACTGCAGTTTACATAGCTGCAAATAAAATGGAAGAATATTCTTATGAGCCATCAAATGGCTCAGCTAATACCAAGAGGCATTTACTGAAACACAAATTTTGAAGAAGCCTGCTTCACAGCAAGCCCAATTTTGACTTTCCAATTAAACAAAGAACAATTCGTGCCCGTATACGGAAGTGGATGGGCTCTGTTTAAGTATCAGCTCTGGTGGAACGTACATTAACCGAACACATCAGTTTTGAGGTCAGCTGTCATTCTTTCCAAATTGCTCCCTGAGCAGATCACAGAGCAGATGGAAAAGGCCAGTTTGACATGACTCTTTGGCTTAATTATAGCATTACTAAGACAGCATATGGAGTCGGTATGTACTGTAGAATTTTATCCAATAACTTTATTTCTCATAAATTCAGTGATCTGCTTCGTTTGCTTTTACTTGATCTTCAGTATGTACATTCACTGCAATTGAATTATTTTTACCTGTGAGTTACTAGGTCAAGCTCTCTTAGCAAGCACAAGAGCTGTAAATCCACACTAGTGTTTCAAAGAACCACAGAATTTAAATTCTATATCAAACAGCAAATTCTTTCGAAAACATTAGTATTTAAACTGATTCACTGTTTTCAGCAGTAATTGTGTTAGATCCCTTGAGTTATCCCGTGACTGCTCAGAGACTAGCAATGCCAGACTGGTCTAGTGACAAAAGGGTTTTGTATTACATAGACTAACACCCCCCAAAGAATCACCTCATGGCACATGCCCACCCATATGCACAACGCACCCACAGCTATGCAAAGACAGCAAAAATGAGCCTGGTAAGAAGAGCAGAACAGAGAAAATCCCAATGCACTACCTGGAAGGACAGGCAGTTTTGCATCTTGGCGTAGCACTGCTCCATTTCCATGTCCTTGGTTTACAGAAATCACTGCAGTGCTCAAATCTGCCAAGTAACCACCCATCAACAAGAGATTTACATCCTGGCATGGATCTTCTGTCAGAACACTTTTAGGAAAGGTGAAAACCAAATAAAAACAAAACCTCTTGTTCTGGTCCTCTAAACACTGCAGGTACATAGGTTTTTGTAGCAGTTACCTGTGGCACCAGTTCCATCTGCAACACTGATATCCTATCTGAACCTTGATCAGTGTATCAGGGCACGTTGTAGGTGCTGATGTGATAAGAGAACCACCTGCCATCGTGGAAAGGCACACTGTATCTGGACTGCAGCTATCACTAAAATTCCTCCAAGGTCTGTTACCACGCAGAGGGTGTTTTGCAGCACTGGGCTGTACAGAATACCCTGTCCCTGCCAAATCTATCAAACCAGGAAGCAGGAAAGTCCAGCTCCTACTTGATTATTTTAATACCCTTTGCCTGTTTTCCTAAAAGGAGGAAATGAGAAAAGGACAGGGCTGTCAAATTGTGAGAGAACGTAGTTCATTTCCGCTGCCGTCTTTCTAAACTGTTCAGCTGTATCCAGCTGGGCAGGAATGGAAGGATGCAGCTATTTGAAATTAGGAAGGGGGGAAAACCAACAATGAAGAAAACTGTGGGGTTTGTATGATTTCTGAAAAGAACCTCCAGGAGAAAGCTTCGGTTTGGAATTTCATCAGGAAATTAAAAAGAAAACACAGATTTTCTTGTAAAAATGTCACCTCTGCAAAACAGTTCTGGAACAAGATGTAATTTTTAATCACCTCTCAGCTCTTAGTTGCAATACAGAAGACTCCTAATGCAGCGACTTGCCCTGACAATGTGGACCATCAAACCTCCCATTCTGACCCTCTTTTCAAAGCTGACTCAGGACCCCAATAACACCTCTGACACCTTTTGCTCTTCCCCTTTCTTACAGGGAAATCCAACTCAAACTAAAAATATGGGAAAAGAACACAGCACCAAAAATGCAACAGTTCTGAAAAATTCTCACTGCCTAAACCATTAAAATGTCTGATTTAAGAGGCTGGTTTCTCACACTGCCACGTTAACAAATGATCTCCATCAACCTGCAGTTTAACTACTTACATTTATAATCTTAGTGAAAACGGATGGATGGTGGTTAATGGCTCTTCATTTGTTTCCTGGGCAAGAAACAGCCCCTATTTCACTGACTGGCAAGGAGGTACAAGCTCTCTGAGGAGCCCCAGGGTCTGGCTGCAGATACTCTCAATCCCTTCTCAGTGCTTCCAGTGCACCTCACCCACAGGACCCACTGCAGTCCAGAGAGCGCTTTGCAAATGATGGGACCTGACCCCACGGCAAGCACAGCCAAGAGCAGCCAGGATCGAGTTCCACTGACAGGAGAATATCAAACAAGGAAAGAAAATGAGGAGCGAGTGAGGATGAATAAAAAGGAATCAAATGAGTACTTATGGATGCTCCTCACAAGGCACTCTGTCTCGCTTGAGTCTTGCTGCTCTCAGCCTCAGATGCATGCAAGCCTGCAATTTAACATTGTCTCCAACCCAGGAAGAAGAAAAGAAAATCCTCCAGTATCATTATAATTCAGAAACACAGAAATGCCTCTTCTTGACTTTTTTGACAAAGCAGAGGTCAGTTTTGGCTGTTCCCTCTATATCTACTCTGGCATGCAGAGAATCCATAGATAATGCTGGAGATACCATCCCACACAAAGCAAGTTGCAATTCTGCCTTAGAAGTGCGATGAGCAACAGCTGCTTGTGGCGATCACAAGCACCACGACCTCTGACGTCCGTCCTGACACAACCTGGAACTGTAGTTTGAAGACTTCTGGTTTTTGTGGAATTCCTATCTTCTGGGTCCCAGCAGGAGTAGCCTTTGGATTTCAAAGGACTGGTCCTATTTTAGTCACCATCTCAACCTCCAAATGTCATGACAGCAATAACTTCCCTTTAACTCCAGCTACCTGGGACCTGGTGCTGAAATTCAAACCCAAGAACGTCCCAGCTACTTACTCATGTTGTGACTTTGGTCCGTTTTTGTTTCCACTAAGATTTACTTGACTTGCATTAACATAATTTGGGAGAGAGTGGGGAAGGGGGGAAGCAAGTTAAGAAACTGAGGTATTTATGACTGGGGTTTTTAAAAGATTTAGGCAACTGAATGCCATTGGGAATTCTGTGCCTACACTATCCAGCACTACACACAGAGAGTGGTACTCCACCCTCACAAGATCATACATTTCAGCACCCCCAGTACATGCATATATTAGCAATATTTTTGGCATCCAGCATTTAATATTATAAAATTACTCTGCAATGCTTATTGACATAAAAACCAAAATGTCCACGTGAGAGGTATCAAACTTTCATATACAAAACTCAGAAGGTTTCTCGTTGACATTTGCCTTTGGAATAATTTTAAACCACCCCATTTCTGTCCAAATGGCTTTGTACAATGAAGTGCATAGCTGAAAGACAAATGACAGCCACACATTAACGAAACAAAACAGCAGTAAACCTTCAGTTTGCTGCACGTTATAAACACGCCTTCCAAAGTGATCCCCTACACTGTTACTCCCCTAGTGTAAATGGAAACTTGAAAGAGGTCTCCTAAGAGGTGCTTTTAAAATCACAGCACAAAAGCACAGGTGAAACAATTTTTCCTGCAGGTGGATCTCTCAAGAAAAAAAATAATTCCTCCTTCATCTCAGGAACACAGAACAGACTTTTAGATAACCTAAAATAGAACTTATTTGGAGATATTTAAGCAAGAAAAAATATATTGCTTTTACTTAACATCTAGCTGTTACAATTAGAAGCCAAATGGCATCTTCTCTATGACAAACTTTCAAGACAAAATTGGACTGTTTCAACTTGATAAATATAAAAAAGCATAGAGGAAAAAAATGCCCACCTAGGTTTTAGATAACTCAGCTTGACACAGAATTTAGCTTGCTCACAACAAGGAAGACAGGCTGCCCAAGGTATAAAAGATGAGGTTATCTGCTCTGCCTCTGACCTGGGTCCTGTTACCCCCTTACATATGGCCTAAATTAAATTGTCCTACAAGAACTTGGTTATTGGTAGAAGAGGCAAAATCAACCCTTACTTCCAAATAGAAATATTTACACAAAAACTGGGGTCAGCTCTCAAACCAGTTCTATGTGGAGCGGTGCAGAGTGGAGCCCCTGACAGTGGTCTGCAGGCAGGCTCAGCAGTGCCCCGTCTGCTGTGGGGTCCCCTCATGGGGGTGACCTGGACAGCAGTGACAGAGGCAGCCAGGCAAAAGCCACCTGTGATGTCCAAGATCCAAGCATGAAGATGTTGCAACTCATGACACTATATGGGTGAAGACAAAAAGGGCAGAGGAAAGACACCAATGCAATGGTAACGACTAAATGTGCAACCAGTGGAGTGGTAACAAGTTTCTCCACTGAATGGTTCCGTGCAATATTCCTGAAGTCTCTAACTATAACATTTTCAATGCCTATTTAAAAAGTAAATACACAAACAAGCAAACGAAGCAGCAAGGTGGATTTAACTGACATATCACAGAAGAGACACTTTGTTCAGGTAATAAATTCCCAAAGTCACTTAGAAACCCACACACAGTTCAATAAAACCCATAGGTGTATTTTTAATGAGGAAAAAAATGTGTAATCAATAGCTTCATCTTAAAAGAGTCTTTTCTGGGGTGGAGCAGGAAACAGAAAAGAAGCTTTGGTCATGTCCAGCATTTGGCATAGAATCAGTTTAAACATAATTCATGGTTTTCCCCCAGGTACACTGTTGGCAGACTAATTTAACCCACTCCAGAGTCTGAGGATAACAAAATTCCTGGGGAAAATGCAAAAAGAATTCTTTAGCTGCAGCATTATCATGCATAAAGAAAAGCTCATGTATAGAGTAACTGTATTTCAGATAGTTCTTTCTTATCATAAACTCCTGCTCACGGGCACTGGAACTCTACAAAGCAGCATCAGAAGCAACAACAGAGCTGCAAACTCCTGGGGAATTCAGAGAAATCGTTTTCTAAAACCATCCCATCCTCTTCAGATATGACATGATATTCTCAGAGAATACCCACTAATCTATGCAGCGGGGACAGTAGTGAGCAGGACGAATAAATAAAATAATCCTCTTCAACTTCTTACATCTCTTCAACAGAGATGAAAGCCTTTCTAGACCAAGTTTATTGGGGAAAAAATGCAGTTTCTTTTGAAGAGTTGTTAAGATAAAAATTATTTTCTGGATCTTAGTCTTGTCTCCATTGGGAAGAGTCTAAATAGTACAAGAGAATTACTGCTAGTTAAAGCAACATTCAAATGTTAAACATATCCCAAATACAGGCTCAGCTCCTCTTGGAATGACTTAACCTGATTAAGGAATATGCAAGTGAACAGAGATGTCATCAGCTCACCTCATTCAACATCCACTGCACAAACTGTTAATAAATCTCCCAGCTGCTCTTTAAACAAAAGATCATAGTCAAAGCCTCCTAGGGAAAAAGATAAGTATCTAGATCACTTAAATGTCAATCCTCAACTCTCTCACTTAATCTTCCCCTGTACTCCCATGGCAACCAAGGGGAGTTTGCCACTGTCACCAAGAGGAAGCCTTGCCCAGGTTGGAGAGACCTTGGAGCTGTGAGCCCACACTCTCGCACTCAGTCTGACCTCAGTGCCAGGGAAGGTTATGGAGCAGAACATCTTGAGTGCCACCACATGGCACATACAGGACAACCAGATGATCAGGCCCAGCCAGCAGGGAATTATGAAAGCCAAGTCCTGCTTGACTGACCCGATCGCCTTCTGTGATAAGGTGACCCACCTGGTAGATGAGAGGAAAGCTTCTGGGGACAGCTTTCTTGAATATCTTTATTGATGATGCAGACCAGATAAAGTGCATCCTCAGTCAGTTTGCAGATGACACCAAGTTGTGTTGACCTGCTTGAGGGTAGGAAGGCTCTGCAGAGGGATCTGGATGGGCTGGATCAATGGGCTGAGGCCGACTGTATGAGGTTCAACAAAGCTCAGTGCTGGGTCCTGCCCGTGGGTCACAACAACTGCAGGCAACGCTACAGGCTTGGGAAGAGTGCCTGTAGGGCTGCCTGGCAGGAAAGGACCTGGCAGTGTTGGTCAACAGGTGACTGAACATGAGCCAGCAGTGTGCCCAGATGTGCAAGAAGGCTGACAGCATCCTGGCTTGTGTCAGGAATAGTGTGACCAGCAGGACCAGGGCAGGGATCGTCCCCTGTACTTGAGTGCTGTGTTCAGTTTTGGGCCCCTCACTACAAGAAAGATACCGAGGTGCTGGAGCGTGGAAACTGGATATCCTTCTAAATATCTAAAGGGTGGGTGCCTACAGGAAGGGGCCAGCAGGGCCCAGTGACAGGACAAGGGACAATGGGCACAAACTGGAACACAGGAAGCTCTGTCTGAACATAAAAGAACCTCTTTAGTCTGAGGGTGACAGAGCACAGGTACAGGCTGCCCAGAGAGGTTGGGGAGTCTCCTCTGAAGGGATTCAAGACCTGCCTGGACACAATCCTGTGCAACATGGTCTAGGTGATCCTGCTTTAGCAGTGGGGCTGGACTAGATGATCTCCAGATGTCCCTTCCAACCCTTAAAGTTCTGTGAACCTGTGAATTAGGAAAAAATTCTTCAACAAAAGGGTTGTCAAGCATTGGAACAGGCTGCCCAAGGAACTGGTGGAATCACCATCTCTGGAGGTATTTAAAAGATGAGTAGATGAGGTGCTTTAGGATAAGGTTTAGTGCTGGACTTGGCTGTGATAGGTTAATGGTTGGACTCAGTGATCTTAAGGGTCTTTTCTAACCTAAATGATTCTATGATAATAAGACTATTGCTCTGCAAACATCTAGAATTCTCTCTCCCTGTTTTCTTTACGTGCATATTGTCATTTATTTTTGTTTTTAATCAGGAGCACAAGATTTTCATATTATACAGTGCAACCAAATAAAACCATCAGTATCTTTTAACTGGAAGAATTCACTCAGGTGGATTTTCAACATTAATGTTAGACTAACAGTAATTGCCTAATTATCATGAAAGGATCACAAGGAAAACAATACTGCAACAAAAGTTGTAATAGTTCATGTAAATAGGAAGACTATTATTGGAGATAATGCTCATGGTTCAGGGTTTGATGCAGTCTGTAATGCTCACAGACCGGGGAGGGACAGGGGATAATCCGTGCTGCTTCCTCTAAGATTTTTTTGCTTGATCCCCCAAAAGATCTAATGCCTCAGACTGAGTCTCCAATTTGAGGTTCTGTACACAAATACTTATCCACCCTTTCTAAAACTATTGCAGTGTTTAGATGCATGGCATAATTCATCCCAAGATTTGCCAGGCTGGATTTGCACCTCCTAGCTATTACTCACCTACTACCAAAAGTCTGACCCAAAACTCAGCTCTCCAAGAGCCTTTACAACCTTCTTTACCATCCAAACCCTACCCAGTGGCTTTCTGTAAAGAGACTTTTTTGCTAAAGTTTTGGAAACCCTCACCCAAAACAAAAACCAGGTCTTCACTGTGGCAGTGAGGTGTATAGGGGTGATAAGGGTGGGATGTGAAGGGTCAGAAGCAAAATCTCAGGCAGACACTTGTGCCTGGAAGCATTTGAAAGCCCAGGTGAAAGAGAACATTCCTGGCAACATTCCTTAGAATGGCAGTCAGAGCCCAACTCAGAGCATCCTCATTTCAGTCTAAAACCAGCTATGTCTGAACTAGCATTCAAAGTATTCCAGGTTCATTCTCACAAGTAACTACCATGATTTGAAGTTAATAACTGGATCATTGGAGATGTTCTGAAGTTGAGGAGCTACCCAACATCCATTACTTTTACTACTGTGTTGGGAACACAGAGCCTGAAGCTAAAATAATTTTTCTCCAGAGCAGTCAGAGTTCAGGTCAGAGAGACTCATTACTGATGTGTGCTTCCATCATTCTGGACCATTTCCAATTTTCAGCTCCTGTTTAGACCCCTTCATTCACCCTGATTTATTGACAACTGGAGGATAATTAGTCCATCATTGCTTGGAAAACCTAGAAGGTTTTCTATATTTCTTTCCAATCACTTAAACTGGCATGCAGTAGTACCTTATACCACAGTTTTGCACTTTACTCTTATTAAGGTCTTTCACCTCCTGTTTCTTAACACTGAGGTACAGAACAATGCCTTGGCTTTGTTCAGAAATAAAAGTTACATCGCATTTGAGCTGATGCCTTCCAGCCAACCTCTGCCAAATACAATTTTCTTAAAAACCTAAACCTATCTAGCTGGGGTTGGGTAAGAAACTCATGGCAAAAGCTGCTTTATAAATAAACCTGTTATTCTTTCACATGAAAAGAAGAGAGTTTCACACAGGAACCAGAGAAAACCTGACTCCACATAACCAGAGGAGATATTCAACTGTATCAATATGCTCATCCAAAAGGCTCTGCTAATTAAAACCAAATGACTCCTTGCAAACGGAGCAGCAGTTTAGCTGGGTTTGAGTAGGCAGCATGTGACTCTGCTTTCAGTTCCTGAAAATGTGACAGACATAACAGACAGACGTTGAGTAAGAAGCCACTGCCTCCACAGCTTGCTGAGGGCCAAACTTCCACTGCCTTGTAATGGCGCCATGATTCTGAAGCAGAGTGTGAATGGGTTTGAGGGCTCCTCTACCTGAACATACCTACAGCCATGTTAGAATTACTCTGCCAGCCAACACTTGCAGCCTCCTGGCAGGGGAAACCCTCCCCTGGGCTTCTTTCAAAAGTTGTATTTGGACTGGTCTAAATCAAAAGCACAGAATTTAAACTTGGTGCTAACAAAGCTATCTTAGCATGGCCAGAAACCACCGAGCGTGTTTGGAAGCCTTTCAGAACATTTACTGTATGCACAGGCCGTTTTCTTTTTGATGCCATGAAATATTAAGAAAAATCAGGTCTCCTCTCCTCATTCATGCTGGTCAATGGCTCTGAAACCATGTTTGGTCCACCCAAAACATAGGCAGTCACAAGGATGGCCATCACAAACTAGTACAGATAGACTTAAAGAAGGGACAATAATAACATCAGCTACTTAATAAGGTGATATTTTCATAAAAATGCTTGAAGTTCGTGTATAAATGTCATTAACTTCTTCAGACCAAAGCAGTTCTCAAGCAGTGACACCTCACTGATGATGACCCCCCCAGCATAAATTTCAGGTATTCAGTGCCTCTCAGTATTTGACCTTTAATAAAGATGAGCTCTAGGTGCCCTGAAAGCTATATTGAAAAATATATTAACAGTCACACAAATAGAAAATAAATTCGCTATTTTTCAAGGTTTCTAAAAGAAAAAAAAGGAAGAAAGTCAGTTTTAAGAGAAAATAAACTGAAAAATCCTTGAAAATTTAGGAGTTAGGATGGAGAAAAGTAAAACTGCCTTTCATAACTAAAGTAATTGTTTATGAAAATCCCAGAGTCGCTCAATTTTCTATGAATCCTTTTGGACACCATAACAACTGGTTGCTTAAATATAAAACAAAAAGCAAAAAAACACCAAAAAACCCTAAAAAAACCCACCACTGAATTTCACATGTTTATTTATAAAGCTCCAGGTGACCATCAACATTTCACTTCCAATCGTGACTAAACACTCAGCGCATCAGATGCAGAGTGCTTTTGTCTTGTCTACCATCAAGTAAAAAGCATAGTTATTTGTTATCATTAGAGGCCTTGCAGAGATGCTTTGAGAAGCTCTTTTCTGTTGATGGAAGCCAATTTGTTGGAAAGAAGGGAAATCTGGACCCTCAAAGTTCATTGAGAAAGTTAAGTAGGCATCTATCTCCCTACCTGGAGTATTTACGAAATGAGTTCATTAATCTATCACTTATAATTAGCCTGTTCTGTGACTAACAGAAAGGAAACAGCATAGCAAGACTAAGAATTTAAGCCAGAAGCTTGATACTAAGCCAGTAGTAGCTTTGTCTTTGCAGGAGTCTCTGGAAAGTTCACAGTAACAGCCTTCCTTGTGGAGACGGGAGGAAAAAGCATGGAGGTGACCCTGAGGAGTAACTCCCAAGTGAAGTCTAGTTGAAGGCAGGCCAATCTACATGTGTATTTTGAGATGGCAGTGGGTGAATATGCATGAACATATGGTCTGAATAGACTCTTTTTTCCAGGAATGACATCTGAGTCCCAGGAAAAACTGAAGAGATGGGAGCCCACAGACTACAGAGCATATAGCAGCAGTAAGGACATGGCAGTGCTGTCCCCGGGCTGCTTCTTCAACCCTTGACATGGCAATGAGCAAGTACTAGGGAGTTACACAGACCAGAGGCAGGTCACACCAGCCAATGCAGAACATGCATGGGGCAACACGCATGGGGCAGAGCACCCCATAAGAAAGGAAACAGCCTGCTGCTGAGCAGGGGAGGCCAGCAAGCAGGGGACCGCTATCCATCACAGCCTGTGGCATCACCCCTGCAGATCCACAGTGCCTCACCAGTCTTCTCAAGGGCTGCAGTAAATAGTTAACTTCAAATTCAGAGACTAAAGTGTACAAAAGCATGAAGGACACCAAAGCTGCATAGCTTAGCCAACTACTGCACTGTGTTACATTAATAAGCAGCAGCCCTTCTTCTGCACCAGCCAGCATACAGTACAACTTCTCGTCAACAGGTTCTGCTGGGTGCTGAGCTCAATATTGTCTCCTTCCCATGACAAGCAAGTTTGCACAGTGTGATTTTCTATCTGCCAGTCCTTCATTCTGGTCACATCAAATAAAAAAAAGCAAAAGACATGCCAATAACAAAGACCCAGCCATAATTGAAAAACTGACAACTTCCCAAATCAGATGTGACTGTGACCCAAATCAGGAGGGGAAGAAACAGTAATTCACTCTGGCGTGCTAATTAATTATCACACAGATTGCTTATTGATTTACTTGTGTTCACTCTGATACCTTATGAAGTACACTCATTTCATGCAAACTTCTCATAGAACAGCAGACACTGGCAGACCAAAAGCAGATGCAAACGCACAGGTAGGTCAGATCTCCACTTTTGAAAAGGGGGACAGCCAGGGGCAAATCCATCCCTCTGCAGCACTGGATCTCAGCATGGAGAGACTCCTTTCTAGTCCCACTCATAAAGCCTGAATTTTGCAGTAATGATCTCCCAGTGAAGCAAACCAGCCCTTGCTGATGAAAGTAGTCAAATTGCCAAGGTCATCCCTGAGCTACTTCAGCTTCTTGAAGGCTTCCTGCATTGGACAATAGGCTGAGTTCCCAGAGAAGTTATCTAACAGAACATTTTCTAATTATAGAATTAATTACTGCCACAGAATAAACAGCGGAGTCATGTCAGGCTGGAGGTAATGATTTGTACAATTAGCTCTTTCACATCAAATAAACATTTACAGCTGTTCTTGAACTGGGAATGTGTAATATTAGGAGGTCCAACTTTCACCGTCCCTGGAATATCCTGCCACTACAACAACCAAGTGAAAGCTGTTTACATCTTATCTATATGAATGCATGTCATTTAAGTTGATGATTTCCTTTGGCATGTTCTGGGTACTGAGGAAGCATCCTCACTGCAAATGTTTTAGCCTCCTTTCTTGTATTTTGATTGGGTAACAAACTGGTTTCCAATGCATGATCACAGAGAAACTGCCTGCTCTTAAGACGTGCCTACAGCAGATGCGTCACAGTGATCAAGGAAAATTCTTGTGGACAGCATCTTGTTTGCCTGTGCACAGGGAAATAGCTGCAGTCTCATTTCCAGCTCTTTGCACAGCCAGTACAATCGTCATCATTACAGTGATAAAAGATGTTTGTGTCTAGTGAAAGACCTGTCAAAGAGGGAGCGTGAACGACCTCAGAAATGGGCAAGCATATGAAAGGGCTAATTTTGTGCTTTAAAAACAAACATGAATAAGCCAGCAAAAGCACTTACAAAGTTGCATGGCTCTGAGCATGAACTGTTTGCTGGATTCAGCTACAATTCAAGAAAATTTTAACAGAACCTAAAATCAGGATTAGCCCCTGGTCTGCCATCATCCCTTCAAAACCACCAGCACCCCAGGCCATGCTGTATCTCACTCCAGATACTCCAGATTCCCTTTATGGACAGGAGAACCAGTGCCTGACAGAGCTTGCCAGGTCTGTCCAAAATCACAGGCTGCAGATCCTGTGATGGGTGATATTCTGCATAGCTCAGAGGAAGGGCTCAAATAGTGCCAAAATACGACCTTTTCCAATTTAACAAGGAGAACCTTGGAATGTCAGACAAGAGGTACCTACCCAGTTTCCTGAATAGGTTGGCTGGGCTCCAGCACAACGCTGAATTTGCAGTCCCCTTTCTCAGTCATCTCTGCTCACATTTCCCCTCCCAGCTGCATGTCACCATGAGGATCACCCACAGCCTCTGCACTGAGCATGAACCCTGTGCTCAGAGCCAGTGAAGCCAGGGAGGTCTACAGGTAGCTCATGGCAAACACGTGTGATGCAAGTGCTGCCATACAGTTCTCAGCTAAAGGGGCTTCTGGCCTTGTGAGTGTGTCAGACTCCACCAAAGTCTCATCCAGTAGCAGCACTCCGAATCTTGTAAAAGCAGGATGTCTTGTGAGATTACTGATGGCTGCTTCAGCAAGTGCAGAAACAGAGAGGAGCTACTGCACCTCGGCATCCCTGCGGGAGGTAGATTCCCACTGCCCCGCAGCCCTGGAGCAAGAAGCCTGGGTCAAGGCCTCAATGTCACGTGCTCCTGAAAGGGACAATGCCAAAAGGTGCCAAGGTAACCTCTGAAATAACCTGTGATAACAGTGACCAAAAATATGGAATACTGTCCAAACGCACTTATTTCTGCCTCAATCTGGCCTTCAATTTGACCAGAATGAGTTGTGAAGTCTGGGAAAAATTGGAGAACTTGACCAATTTACAAACGTGTTGAGGTCTTTGAGCCACAACAAAACTGTGGATACATGTGAAAGGCAACAACAGTCTTGCTCTGTACCAATGAGTAAGCACAGACATATGCAAATTCTTCTAGCCATTTTTGCAACAACTTGACTCAAAAGTTACCTTGACAAACTTATTGTCTCTGAAGACGCAGAGCTGCCTGCTATAGGAAGGATGTCTCATCTTTGAGTTGCTCACTTGGACTGGCTTGTTTAGGCAACATTACTATTTAATGCTTATAGAACATGCACCACTGTACTGAAGACACTGACAGTTATTTACAGCTCTGACACCGACACAAGAGTGTCTCTAATGAGCAAAATTTAAAAATAGGTTTCTTTTGCCAAAAAAACCCACATTAGTCAAAGAAACATTTTTTTTTTTCTGGGACCAAGCATATCTCACAAATCCTGCTTCCTCCTGGATTTATTTCTTGTGGCTCCAGAAGGAGCAAGCTTGAGTCAAAGCTCTCCATGCGACTGGCACCGTATGGCTGGTGCTCTCCTGATTGCCTGAAGTCCAATGAACAAGCTTCTCCTTCAGCCTCCTCCATACCAGCCACTCATACCTGTACCTGGCACTCCTTTTCATAGAACTGTGATTGTCTGTAACACCTGTCAAACTGGGGCAATGGTTCCGAGGTTACTGGGAACAGGGGAAGATAGAGCAGCAAGCGCATGTGCACACACACAAGGTGATCACTTCACCCTCATTTCCTTAAGCAAGCACGCTAAAAATGATCAGACAGACTAAACTGAAACTATATGACCTCATGCTTCACAGCTCAGGCATTCTGCACACTGGCAGAGGCAGAAAACCAAGCGAAAACCCAGCAAAGTCAGGATACCTCACGTGAAGCACTCTGGGGGAGAGCCCGAGTCTTTTAACCCCAAAGTCCCCAGCAAGAACCTCCCAATGACAGACAGGCTATGGGCCCAAACCACTCGGTCCATGGGGAGGTCACCCATGCACTGGACACTACTCAAAGCCTCTGCAATGAACCAATGTGAGTACTGAAGCCTGGGGAGCTTGCAGCACCACGCTGAGCTCCCACGGAGAACCCACTACAGCTACAAGCCTGGGAACAGCGCATTACCCCCAGTCCTTCCCACAGACAGATCCTCTAGGACAGAAGAAATTAGGTACCCAAAGTTAACCTACAAATCAACTATCAAGATGGGAATAACTAAGAAGTCCTGTCTCATTTTTCTTTTAAATTATTTTGGACACAATGCCCTCAGCCAAAAAGATGCAGGATTCAGGAAGCAGGTATGTGGATAAGTGGCTCAGTCCATTTAATGATGGACACCAGGATCAAACCAGTAGGTCTCCTTGTGGAAAGTGATGAAGATTAGAGTGTGCTTTCTCTGTTCTAGAGGAAAACATAAGTAAGCTACTTAAATGAAAATCAATTTTAGATGTTCCTTTATTACACTTTATGGTCTGTGAAGTTCCTTTCTCTTCATGCTGTTACGTGAATGCTATGTAATTCCTACACTGGCAATAGATTTTCCTTTAGAAAAGCAGTGAAGGTCTTAACTTTTTAATACAAATTATTCCTTGGGAACCCTTTGCAGCTATTCAAGCAGTTGAACTCAGAGAGTTATATCTCTCATTCAGAGAACTTTAACTGACACTAATCACACCCAACTATTTTTATTATTAATGTACAACAATGGTAATCTGGTGTGACTAGAGTCTTTAGCTGGAGTATTAGGGGCTTCTTCTCCCTAAAGTGGTATTTAATAATAAAAAATTAACATTTTTGCATAATCTGTGTGCTGCAGCCACTGAATATTAGCTCCAGCATTTTATTCTCTTTCCTGAGCCTCAGCACAGACATGCACATCCTAAAATTGAAACGATTCATGTCTGTAAGCTGACGGGAATCTGCTTTGGTGTGCTCGTCACAGATGCATCATGTGTTACATGGAGACCTTAATGCAGCCTTCCAGTACCCAAAGGGGCCTAGGAGAAAGCTGGAGAGGAACTCACTATCGGGGAGCGTAGTGATAGGAGAAGGGGGAATGGATTTAAACTAAAAGAGGGGACATTTAGACTAGGTAGTATGAAGAAATTCTTCCCTGCGAGGGTGGGTGAGGCCCTAGCAGAGGTTGTTCAGGGACGCTGTGGCTGCCCCTGGATCCCTGGCAGGGTCCAAGGCCAGGCTGGATGGGGCTTTGGGCACCCTGGGTTAGCAGGGGTGTCTCTGCCCAAAGCAGGGAGGTGGAACTAGGTGATCTTTGACATCCCTTTCAACCCAAACCGGTCTGGGATTCCATGAACTAAGGTACTTATTTTCTCAGTGATGAAAGAGTTGCAAGCAGTGAACTTTAATCAGACATTCGATAGGAACTGGAGTCCAAGGGCCTGGAGGGGCCCAGCCACAAAAATGCTGAAATTGTTTGTGAATACCTTTACTCATCTTAATTGGGTGTTGGTGCTAAAGTATACCCAGGTTCCTACAGTGTCACCCACTCTACTCAAAAATAGCACACAGAAATTCAACTCTGTTTGATTTTGATTAGTCAAAGGTACGAAGCAGACAACAGAGCTCTTGTGAAGTCTACAGGAATTACGCTTTTTGTACGTAAGCTGTTCTCTCCTTACAAGATGCACTGATGCCTCCTTTTGTTTCTGATCCCTTTTTAGCACAGCTCAGAGCCACTCACTTCAAGAGCAGCGAGCAACACAGCTGCCCACCCCCCTCCGAGCCATGGCAATGCACACAGTGAACCTTCTCTGCAGCTCTTGGAAACCAGCTGACTTGAAAGATGGACAAATGCATCACAGACCACAAAGAGATCTTGGTCTGTGACATATGGCCTGACCTCAAATGAACTACATCAAGAAGGTATTTAGAAAGGTCCTGGGAACAGTATTTTTTCATAGCCCTTTCCAGACCCTCACTTCAGACAGGTGCATCCCCTCACGGCAGCGGGTTCAGAGGAGCCTCCTTCCCATACTCCTTCCCACGTTCTCCATAGGTAAGAGGGCACAGCTGACGTGGGGGATCAAGTGAGAGCTGGTGAGGAGCCTTCCCACCATGGCATTCCAAAAGACATCACCATTCTGCAAAATCACCATTTCCTCCAGGGAAAAGCAAAACACACCAAAACAAATGTGGTACCAGCTTTCCTGTAACAGCACAGGCAAAGCTGGAGCAGGAGCAGGGCCAGCCGGGGCTTGGCTTGTGCAGAGCCATGCAAGACTGCTAAAGGAAGTTTGTGAGCTACTGGTTCCCAGTGGAGCAAAGACCCCAGTCCTCAGTTGCAGCACTCAGCTCACAGGAGCTTCCACACAGCAGATTAAACAGCTTGCAAGTTCTCCTCCACCTTGCTTGAAACAAATTTTTGCCTAGAAATCTTTCAGCCTTGGGTTTTAGGGGTGCATTTTTTTTCCCAATTAATTTCCAACTTTTCTCTTTAGCTTTTTGTCCAGCTTTGAAACATGTTTCAGTAATGCAAAGCATCTCAGAGAAAAGAGCTTCTGAGCTAAAAATGAACAAAGACTTCAGGTCACTGCATTAACACTGATAGCTTTAAAACAATAACTGTGCATCAGGTACAGGACAAGATCCTTTGCTGTGCAGCTACCGCAGCCTAATACCATGTCGTTATCACAAAATCTAGTTCAAGTTTAAAGGAAAAAATGAATTTATTTCATCCAAAGAGGCAGGAGATTTCTGTGTCCAAAATGGAGGAACACTGAGTCGCAGTGCCAAGTGCCAGGCAGCTGCCTGCAGCCACGAGCTGCCATCCCCAGCCAGCCAGGCAGGGGCGACTTCATTTGAAGTGGGGCTTTCTCTTTCTACCAGCAGGTCACACTAACCAGCCTTTAAAAAGTGGGGTGAAAGGACCAGGATGCTACATAACCACAAGCAGTTTTCTGGGTGTAATTAATCTCTGGCTGATATTACCCCAAGACAGATGAAGGGTTTCATTAACTGCAGCTGCCCCCCCGCTTTGCCTTAGTCCTCACATGACAGAATCACAGAATCACAAGGTTGGAAAAGATCTTTACGATCATCAAGTCCAACCATTCCCGTCCTATGCTAAACCATATCCCTAAGTACCTCAACCCCCTCCCTGGGCAGCCTGTTCCAGGCCCTGACAACTCTTTCAGTGAAAAATTTTTTCCTAACAGCTGCTCTGACCCTGCCCTGGCCCAGCTTTGTGCCATTTGCCCTTGTCCCATCTCCTGTCACCTGGCTGAAGAGACCATCGCCCACCTCTCTACAACCTCCCTTCAGGTAGTTGTAGGTGGTGATAAGGTCTTCCCTCAGCCTCCTCTTTTCAAGACTAAACATCCCCAGCTCCCTCAGCTGCTCCTCATATGATTTTCCCTCCAGCCCCTGAAGGACATTTGCTGAACCTCCGCAGACTACAGACCACAATGGTATGAAAAAAAATGATGCTGCCCTATACGAACAAGTCAGGCAGTGAAGTGACCTGTCAGGAGCTGTAGGTGGTAAGTACCTTCCTACCTTGTGCCTTACAAAGTTAAGGTGAACAATGGTCCAAACCCTGACCAGTCCCCAAAGCCTACCCCCTCTTGAGCTCCTCTGGTAAAGTCCTTTCTGCTGAGCATTAGCATCCTGTGGAAATGGAGCATGGCATTTCATCTCACATCAGCAAGCAGGACCGAGAAAGGAAACACTGGCTTTACGAGGAGAAAGCTTTCTGTGCTAATAAGATAGCGCATTTGAAACACTGATACTTTTTTATCATAACTCTTTCAGTATTAATTTTGGCTAATATGGTGTGACAGTCTCTAATATGATCAGTCTTTCATACCCCACTGGTGACAACTAACACTAATTCAATACGAATCTTATGTGACAGGATGGGTGGAAAATTGTTGATGTAACAGAGCAAAGATAAGTGCCTTCTGGTAGACTTTTCAAGGACCAGATTCAGGTCTACCAGTAATTTTCAAATAATCAGATAATATCTCTTCAAATAAATGAACACGTACCCTGATCAAGACATCTCTAGTTTTGGTGCTATTTTCTCTTGTGCCAGACAAATACATCAAGACCCTTTAATAACTCTTTATAAGGCAGCTTTATTAATTTGAAATGATTTTTATAAGTCTTCCCAGGTCTTTTCAAGCACCAGCATGGGCCGTACTGCAGCAACTGCTGGTACAGCATACAGCAAACAAGCTGCCTTTCCCTGCTTGGTATTTCAGCTCTTACAAATTCAGGGTATTCCTCTTAACCACAGCTCTGCATCTTGGGATCATGTTTAACAGGTTCTCCAACATGAGCTCTACAGCTTGTTCAGAGCTCCTGACCTCCAAACTAGTTTAAAATAAATTAATCCAGTTTATCATGTTGACTGACCTCACATCAGTCATTATTTAGCATGTAGCCAACATCTAGTTCTTCTACAACCTTAATCAGAAGAATTTTTTTACTTTAATTTCACTGAAAAATAGAAGAGTGGTAGGACAAGCACAGATCCCTGCAGAATATCCCAGCTGATGGTTACTCCCCATTAACTTTTGGTCCATTTGGAGAAATGCAAAGCATTAGTACTTTTTTCATATCTAAATCATTTCACATAGCTTGTGATCTGAAACACAGTTCTCCATTAATCTGAAGAATATATTTGAAAGAACTTTTAATTTGAACTCTGCAAATTAACCACAGCAAAGAATCCTTCACGCAGGACATCACATCAGTAGAGACATCACATTACATTTAATTTAGTGAATACACTGAAGCAAACCTGCAGTATTTCAGCATGGTTTCAGGAGTACAGGATCACTTGTGCAGGGATTGATGTAACATTATCAATTCTTGGTGCACACAGAGCACTGGATTAATAATCACAAGTATGCAATGCTTCCTATTTCTAACACTATCAAAATAATTATCTGGCATTAATCTCTTATGTAGATAGGAAGCATAATCATACCTTCCCCTTCCTTTTGTTTTAAGCCATAGCAAAGAAACAGAAAAAAATCCCACCTAATACTGGCTATTTTCATAATTGTTTGTAGCCTGGGAAGACAGTAAATCCTAACAAGCAGTGGGACTAATGTTACTAAAGCAACAGGACCCTCCACTTCTGCAGATTAAAGAATGTTATTTGATTGTTTTTCCTCCTGAACACAGCCCTTGCAGCATGAACAGAACCACTGTTTAGATGTCAACCGAACAAAACTTACATTGACTATAATGAGCTTTGGCTCAAATCCTGTGTTGCTGCTCTAGCCCACAATGGAACTGGGAAACACAAAGAACTCTTATAACCCCACATGTAACGTTTAAGTCAGATTCGAAGCCTCGAGTTCAGCTGCTAAAGCCAGTGCACACCTCAGTGCCACAGAGATCTACTCACTGGTATCGGCACTACTGAGCTCTCTTTGAAAAGATACCACTGAATTCTGCCATAGATCAAAATGAACAATGCCTTGATAAGTCATTTATTAGGAAAGCTGCAAATCACAGCTGTGTTTACACTGCTCCCCAGGGAACAAAATCATACACCTATTGCAATTACTTATGAAATATATACATCTCTGCCTGACAGCAGGGAAAAATCTTTCCTCATGCCTACCAGATCTGCAGGGCAGACAGCATGGCCAGGACTGCATTTTTACATATTTGCAGTAATTAGCCAAATATACTGTCCACATGATCTTCTGCATACATATATATATATATATATGTGTGTAGTTTCCATTCTAAAGTCTGACAGGCCATCACTCACTTGCCATAGTCAATCTTACCCTGAAACTTACTTCCTCTGAATTGGTTTCATTCTACCTTGTACTTTCCCCCAACAGAGAGACTTCACATCTGTCTCCACGCCTTGGCCTTTGGAAATAATTCCATGAATTGAACTGACTGTGAGCCATGGTTGAAGGAGAACAGGACCTTCAGATGACTCAGCCGATCAGGGAGGGGATGAACCAGCAAAAAAGAACTACTGTGTTTATTATGACAGCACACACAAGTGCCGTGCAGGCACTGCCCAACTGTGCTGGGTGCTACACCGCTGGGAAACTGGATGCATAACCATGTTCCTCAAGCAAGATGAGATTCAAACCCATCATAGAGACTTGAAGAATAGGCATCTCTGAAAGAAAAAGAGGTGCAAAGAATGAAATAAGATAGAAAGCAGCACTTACAGGTGATCTCAGCAGTCTCTGAACCAGACATGTCCCACCAAAAAGCCAAGTTACGTACTTCTTCAGGAGACCCTTTCAATGACACCTCTGGGAACCAAGCAGTCCCATGCTCTAGTCTTCCAGGTTTTTTCGCTCCCTTCTGCAAGGTTAATAGAGTAGTGCCTAATTTTATAGCACAAAAAGCTTCTTGTCTGTCTGGCTGCTTGCCCCTGGCATAGGAGGCCACATAAGAAAACAGCACAACTACCCTGATGGCCCAAGGAAGGAAAGGAAAGGAAAAAGTACAGACCAGCAGGGAAAAAAATGCCTTAAAAACAAGCATTAAGTGTAAAAGCCTGAAGAAGAGATGAGAGTGTCTTGGCATGTTCTTTCACCATAAATTAATGTTAAAATATTGAATGTTCTGAGAAGCAACAAGAAGTTTTCACTCTTGAGTTGATTTAACTGAATGTAACACCACATCAGTCACTCAAACTCCCACTCTCAGAAATGCTTTTCTCACCCTTTGAAAAAGGTAATGAGAGAAAGATGGTTTGGTTTGTGAGGGTTTTGTTAAGATTTGTGCAATTTCACTTAATTGTACCTTTTTTCAGCTCAAGTTGGTGGGCTCACCAAGTCTCCCTCTTGATACTATCAACTATTTTGTCTCTTTTCAAAGACTATTCCAGAGGGATCCTGGGATAAACATGGCCTTTCAATGGACATCCACAGAGAAACATGCCCAGCTCAGAATACGGTCGGTTTTCCCCCACTTCCCTGAGAAAGTTCAGACACAAGTGAGAGGACAGAGCACCACAGTATGCTGGATAGGGATTACACCCGGCCAAGCAGCTCAAAACAGGCATAGGTGGAACAGACTTCTGCAGTCCCAAAAAAGCACAACACTCCCAAAATCTCTGGATGGTAGGAAGCTGCTCCTTGGCAAAACATAAAAGCCTCCTGGGATACATACATGTGCTGAGACAATAAAGTTAAGGGCTCCAAGACAGACAGAGCCAGAACCAGCGATAGGTTTCACATTTTTGGGTAATATCTTTATGTTGTCTATTTCAGCAGATGGCTGCATTCCTGAGCCAAGTTAAAGGTAGTAAGCAAAGCCCACTTTGTCACGCTTACCCAGACCGAAGAACTAAGATCTGAAGTTAAGGATCTAATTTCCAAAATCTTACGAGCCTAGAAACATGAATGGTCAGACCGGCATTCTGCACCATTTCTAGAAGGCCCATAATTTGCTTGACCAGATGATCACATCTTTAGTAAAACCTGTTGAAACAAGCTGGGAATCATCGTGTGACTTAGTGACAGCTCAGGAAACATTACAGAGTTCAGCCAGTTGTATTTTGATGCAGCAAGAAGCAGCAACAGTCAAACTTCATGGGCCTTGGGCCATCTCTGCTGGCAAGCAGGTTTCAAGTGCTCTGTGGGGGCTCAGAGGGACTCAGCAGCCCCTGACTCTCAAACCTTGGAACTATTTCTGTGTGAAAGAGCATGTTCAACTGCATATTAAGGTCCTGGTGCTCAACTCTCTCTTACAAAGATGCATTTTAAAACTGGCCCAGGCAGTGAGGAGGTTCCCACTGGGTTAAGAGCGCTCTGGAGGGAGAGGAGACATCTTTGCATGCAAGCAGGGAAGAGTGCTGTAAGCATAAAGGTTGGACACATAAAGACCTCTTCTGTGTTTGTAAACTGAGTTTAAAGGTAGGTGTCTCCTGACAGCACCACCCAGCAGCTAATGCCAGCAGAGCACGTGTCCACAAGCACTGCAGCTGCCAAAACGTCCGTTCAACATCATCTTCCAAAGTCTGTCAGTCCTCAAGAGTTTGCAGGAGGTGGTCTTTAGAGTTAATAGAATAAAACCTAATGGCCTTCCTACAATGCATTTACAAATATTTGTTTTGCTGGTCTAAAAATAGCGTTTTCAATCACCACCCCTAAGATCAGAATCTCAGCCTTTAAACATCAATAAAATATTTATTTCCTTAAGTTAATACATTTTCTATGCAGACTGCCAGGGCTTCATTTCCAAGAGCTCCATGTGAATATTGATATTTGAAGGATACAGGCATAACTTTATTTACTGTAGAAAAGTATATTAAGACTGATTTATTTAAACACTTTGGTAAAGTGGCAGTTCAGTTTAATCAAATACTGAAGTAATTGGGTTATGTTTGATTTTAAACTTTGAAAACCCAACTCTAAGATTTATCAAGGGCTGAATTTAGCAAAGTTATCACCATTAAAAATTGATATTATGTAGTGGGGCTCTGCTGGCTCTGCTGGCCTGTCGCCAAGCAGCAGACCTTTTAAAAGACTAATTGTCCACGCCTGCGTAATTCCCAAAGTGCTCTGCACAGCGGGCCACTGGCTCACAAATGCCAAGTCACACAGTGCCAAAAGCACCAGGAGGGAAATATTCTTCTATTGCTGAATGGGGAAACACACTGTTCTTTCACTGTACAAACCCCACACGCGCCCCAGCCATTACGGCGATGCCAACAAGCAATGTCCCCCCCGGTCCTTCTGGTGCTCACCCCAAAGGCTGGATCTGTCCTGATGAGGGGAAGGGAAGGGGCAGCCAACTCCTGCAGAGAGCTGCGAGGAAAACCTGTGACTCCGAGCAGCTTGCCGAGTCCCTGGTGTATTTTTCAGCTTTGGAAGCTGCGGGTTTAGCAACGTGAGGGGTGCTCCCACTGCCTCCCTCTAGGAAAACATGTAGAGGTCAAGGATTCAAGTACTCTAAGCTCAAGCATGGTAGCTTGGCTGGAAGGGGTTGGGCAGAGCTCCTGCGAGCAGCCCCCGAAGCAGCACGCAGAGACCAGCCGGCAGCAGGCAGACCGCAGGTGCATCGCCAGCCCCCCGCAGTGGGGTCCAGTGCCTCCATCCTTCCACATGGATTGCCCCAGAGGAGCGAAGCATGGCAGTGCTGCCGTGCAGCTCAGGGGCCAGCGCTGGCAGTGACATCTCACTAGCGCTGACCACCTGCCCCTCTGCTGCGGGCTGCACGAGGACAGGGACAGGGCAGATGTGCCACCGCATACACACTCCCTGGAGGTCTTGGAGCTCTGCAGGGAACAGTAGCAAAGTCCCACTACAGAGGAGGAAACAGGGCAAGGAAAAGGGTTCCTGAGAATCGGGAAAGATTAAGGAGATCACCTCAATGTTAAGCGCCTGGCTTTACCACTACAGGTCCTCTCTCCTGTTACCTTACAGCTCAGTGTCCATGGATACATCCCCATCAGGGATATTCTTTTTAGGACATACCAAACCTCAACAGCTAGCAGGTGCCCCAAGGAGCAGACAGATTCCTCAAGTATGAATTATCAGCCTAAATCCCCTATTTTCATCAGGGCCACGGGTGACTTCCCTATGGTCTTGCTGCTGGACACCAGCTCAGGATTTATCCTTACACCTCCAAAGCAGCTGAGGAGATAGTTTGCACCTCCCATCTGACAAACCCATATGTGGCACTGAAGACTTTGTGGTCTGTCTCTAATTATCAGCGCTTCTCTTTGCCTCTCCAAGACATGCTCCAAGGGTGAGGACTGAATAATAATCTTCCCATCCATGACCCCGCGGGGCACAACGTAGTGCAGAGTCTGCAGTACAAACACGAGGAGCTGCCAAATTTAAATAACCAAAAGCTCTTGCTAGGAAAGGCTGACACAGACACACTCACACTTAATTATTTTTAAAATCTTTTCTCAAGAGTGTAGGAACAAGAAAGCAGTGACAGCTGGAGGAAAACCACTACATCTAACTAAACATTCAAAATTATCTTCTGGAAGGAAATCTGTCCCATTGAACTGAATTTTTCTCTTGTTAAAATAAAAAAAAAATCCTCTTGACAGAAGCAACCAAAATAGAAGACATCTAAAAACCCCAATCCTTGCAACAGCCTGTCAAATTATTCTTCACTGATAAATGATCAGATTATTTGTGTTTGTGCAGAGAGGTAAATTCCTACACCTAGATAAGCTAATTATTCCAGAATACACGTTTTAAGCGATACACTGTCCAAAATCCATTTTTTCCAGAAAAACATGTTCTGAAAGTGAAAACCTTTGAAAAATATTAGCAAGGACATGTGGAAATGAAAAAAATGCCTCCTGTCTCAGCTGAACTTACCATTTCAGAACATCAACACTTCCTCCCAATGCCCCTCCCAAAGTGAGGGGCTGTGCTTGCACTGCTGGCCCTGACAGCAAACACCCCACAGGTGTCCAGCCAGCTGCTCATCACCAGCTCCTGTGAGAAGTCTGGTGAAGACGTGATCTGAAGTTATACCTTTGCACACGTGAATCGAGCTGTTCAGTACTCGGCCACCCCACTGAAGGAACATCCTGCCGACTTGCAGGTCCCCCCCTTTGCTCAGGACCTTGTTCTGGGAGGGACCAGGAGCAGGTGGACAGAAATTGATGTCATCTTCTCAGTTTCAGAAATAGCAGCCTGGGAGTCCCTGACATGGGGCCCTGATCCAGAGAACCATGTTTAACAGACTTTGACAGATCTAGTCTCGATTAACTTAGCCAATGAATTTTTAACCCCTCAAAACATCTGGTCTTCATACCACACACTGACAGCGAGTCACACCACTTAATTTCATGTCTCATCTAAAATATACTGCTTTTGTTTAATGCTGTTGTCTCAGTCCTCATGAAGTGCCTTCCAGTTTTTGTATTGGGAGGAGTGATAAACGCTCTCTAGTCACCTTCTCAAGTTAGTTATTCCTAGTATCAAAATTACTAGATTGAGGGCAATAATGTAAAGCAAGTAACATTTACAGGTTTTTAGTGTAGGAACTACGGACTGCATGCTCATGGCACTGAGGCTAATGAGAATTTTGTGTGAGGAACTAGAGATAAGACTACCAGATTTCTTTCAGTTTTGCCTTACTGAAACTTAATTTTAATGAAAAAACCACAAAAGCCCTGGGGAGGTTGTTAGATTGTGACCTGAAGTCCATGATTTGTGCATACCTTTAATTAAACCTAATTAGCTTTCCTCTTGCAATATAAGCTCCACACCCTATGTTCTTAGGAGCTGGCCATGTTATCTGTTACAGCAAATTCCACCAATCTGATACCAGAAAACAGATTCCAACTATTCTCTTGCAAATGATGACAGCAAGACCAACATGCAAAATACCTGCTTTAAAATGTGTTCAACTGAGTCTGTCAAATAGCTGAAGCCAAAAGATTATTGAAGGGGAGGTTTAAATCTCGTGTGAAAGTTGTTACAAAATTTAAGATAGCACATATTTTACTGTCAGTATTTCTCCTACAGTTTAGGGAGCCCACTTCACCCCAGCTTATTTGTACCAGCGAGCTATGTGAGCAATCTGCAGTGTAATACTGGAAAAATACTGAAAACTTTATGCAGGAAAGGATGACTTTTCCTAAAAAGTTTTAGTATATGAACATAAACTTAAACAAATCCCTTCCTTTATTCTCCTGGCAAACCCAGCCCAAAGCTGCGACAAGGCCCTGAGAGGCCCCATTTGCAGAGATCGTCACCATTTCATCTAACAACAATATCTTGCAGTTTATCCAAAAGCATCGCTCCCCCCCAACCTGACTCGACCCTCGCAGCGAGCCCTGCCCAGATCCCTCCATGCCCCGTGCAGAGCCTCACCCTGCAGGAGATGGGGCGCTGGCACGCCCTTACCCTCAGGAAGGGCAGGGTGTGTGCACTGAATGGCCCTAACAGAGGCCTGAGTGGCAGGTGCAGGCTGTGTGCGCTCCCTCTGCGTCAAAGGGAATTTCAGCACAGATGATTACCTGACAGTTCACATTTAAGATGAATTACTGACCTCGGCAATGCCCATCTTCCCACAGGAACCACGGCTGCTAATGCACTAACTAAAATGATGGAGAAAAAGGAAAAAGACTTTTGAAAATCATGTCTCATCTTGTAAACATGAATGGATTTCAGGAGCTTTTAAAGGGTGTAACTATTAAAGATCAGTTCTAACAGCTTCAAACAATCCACCATAATGCATTTCATAAAAACCTTTCAAGACCTTTTAGAAGTTCCTCCTCTTCCATTGTTAGAGCCCGTTTGCTCTGAGAGCGCTGGAAGCTTGGCGGATGGATTCCTGACATAAGGTCAAAAACTTTTTATGGCCAACAACAGAGGTGGTTCAAGAGCAGGTGAAATCCCCTTCTTCGAAAGCAGCGATCAGCGGGGCCTGCGCACGCAGGCTGGGCCCACTCACTGGTGCTCTGCAGGAGTCTTGGTTTGGAGACAATTGCATTCCCCAATTCATTCTCACACACAACCACCACCACCCCAAAAAAACCCAACAACCAACACACTCATACACACACACAAAAAAGAAATCAGGATGCTAAATCCTCCCAGACACCTCTGCATAGCAGGGGATGGACCAGCCCCACAGCATGAGGGGCTGAGCCATGCCTGGGTCTGCCCATGTGGCATCTCTATGGCTCCATGCTTCTGTCCACAGTTCCCAATCCCCAGCTCCCTCCTTTACTGCCCAAAAGGGTCAGCAGCCAGATTTTGGCTTCAAGCATCAGGTAACTGGCAGCTGTAGAGGAAGAGGAGGAGGAGATGACAGACCAAATCCAGGGATTACAGCAGAGTCCTTGCAGCTCTGACAGATAAAACCCAACACAGGGGTTTTCTGGGGACCAGGAGAGCTCTCAGACCCGCTGTGCATCTTTGGACAAATGACTTTGTCTCTCCACATTTGTTTCCCAACATTTCCCTTCTCCATGAGACACTGAGCACTGATGACCCATTGTGGAATAGTGCAATACATTAACTTTGAGTGTAATAGTGCAATGTATTAACTTTGAGTATGAAAAGGCAAGTGTAAAACCCCTGCAAATCACTCCTTTTCCCTTGGAAGCGTGAAATTACAGGAATGGGAAATCCTTTCCTCAAATATCTCTGCACTCTGTTTACTTTAATGATTCAATCTTTTGACCACCTTATGGTCCCCCAAATAAAACAAAAATAAATGGCCTCAAACAAAGTGCTGTGGGATTTGTGTGCTAAGGCTCAAAATTATTTTAGCAGTTATAAAGAAGGAAATCCCTCCTTAGGAGGGGAGATGATTTAAAAAACCACTGACAGCACTTTGATGATAATGACACTAATAACTGATCTAACTGACAGTTGATGAGGATTATGGAAAGGTATGGTATCCCCAGCTCCCTTTCCTTTTTTAGTCCATTTCCAGCTCGAGCAGCTTCCACAGTGCCATGACCCCTGCAAGCTGGGTTCTCACTGGCCTTGGAAAACAAAGACAACTGGCATGGCATCCAGTTCTGGTACCCAAACAGCAAGAAAATTTATTGCACTCATTCTTCCTTGATTTGGGAGGAACACTGAACTCTTCGCTCTGCTGGAAGACACACGCTAACACCACTTGCATTCAGTGACATTCATCCTACATAAAACCCATTAAATTAGGGCAGGAATTTCAAAAACATTTAACATTTCCTAGAACCAATCTGCACTGACAGCAGGACCCTGCATCCTGGCCAGTCACTTCAGAAGCCAAAGGAGACGGGCAGTGGAACCCTGCTGAAACCTGCCGCCTCCCTTTCCTGAGTTGAAATTTTTCTGCCACTCTACAGGCCCAGTCCCTGCTTTCAGAAACTATCCTGAACAACCACAGCACGCTGCAGCTCCATAAAAATACACTCAGCCATAAAAAGCTTGCTTACAATTAAACAAAATCTGCTGCAAATGCTTTTCACTTGCACACTAGAATCTCCCAACACTTTACAAACAGCACTGCAGCCTATAACTTCTGTACCCTTTGTTTTGCTTTGTTTCCCTTAGGCATCCATCACCAGGATATTTAAGCATCCAACGGTTACAGAAAACACTCAACAGGTTATAAAAAAGGAAAACTGAGATAAGAAAAACAAACAATTTGCCTGAGATTTCATTACAAGGATTCTGAATGAAATCCAGCAAGGTGATACTATGGGAAGGGCTGTGCAAAACATCTCATGACGTGCTGCTGCTGCTAAGCAGGGAAACAGCTGGTACCTGCCTTAGGCCTCTGACATGTCTCCGCTGCAAACAAGGGGGCAACACTCCAGAGCAGATCTTGGTAGCTTTAAACCAGGTCCTCTTGACTTGTTTTTAAAAGTAAAGTTTTTCCCCCTATTTTAAGACGTAAAAATGAGTTTGCAGCCTACAGAACTAGTGCTGGGTCAGGAAAGTCTGACCCTGTCCATGCTGTTGGCTTGGCCCAGGGAGAGATGCCCAGCCCCAGCTGCCTGTGGCATTGAGTGGGATTGGAGCAGCACCCAGGGCTGTGGTCCTGTCCCCATGTTGTGCCAGCTCTGTTTGGCCTTTCTCTCTCTAGCTTAACATGGCTAAACTGAGAGCTCCAGAGCTCAGGTAAAGCGTTTCTGAACAGCTGTAGCATGGAGATGCAGTTGGGAGCTCCTGGGATACCTCTCCCATGAGCTCTCATTCCAGTTTAGGGGTCTGCATTAGAGCTGTGCTTGACTAGCCCATTCTCCACCACTAACACCTCCAGCAATTAAAAGCAACTGCACATTAAAGCACCTCACTCTGTGGGGAACAGGACACACAATGTACTGGAGAGAGGAAATAAAAGCCAAAACCTAGAAAACTTTAGAGCTAATGCTTGCAAAAGCCAAACAGCCCCAAAGCACAAGCTAATAAATCCCACAAAGCAGGCAGGATGAGCTCAACAGTCGTTTAAAACTGTCACGGGGGAAAGATTTCTCTGATAAGGGGAGGAAACTCTCAGGATCCAAAAAGCAGCTCTACGGGGCCATGTTCCCAGCTGCTGCAGACAGACAGTGCTCCTCAGAAAAGGCACTGTGAAAGTGGTGCTTGATACCTACTGCCAGTCGCTTGGCACAGCGTCTCGACTGCCCGCCGGCCAGCAGAGCCACGGCTTCTCTAAGCCCCTCGCCTGCAATCCCAGCTCCAGCTCTTCTCCTTGCACGTTCCAACTCCAGGAACAAAGCTTTTGCAGCCTGCGCTATGTATGCTAAGGGATACTCTTAAATGGAAGCAGCAACAACATGCTTCTGGCTCAGTGTAAATACCATGAAGGCTTTTAAACACAGAACAGTGGTTTAAAAAAAATTAAATATTGTTTTTCTTCAGTTCTGAACTCCTAATACTTTCCCAGCATGGACATCCACACACAACATATAGAAATGAATCAGCTTTCACAGATTCTTTCCAAAACTGCCCGTAAGACAACCCCCTGATGCTGAAAACAACTGATCAAAATGGTGTCAATCATCTTTAGTAATCTTGTATTCACTGAGTGCTTGAGACCCCGTGCCCAGGGACATGTGGCAGGACAGGGAGACGGCTGGCTGCTGGGACACGGCAGATGGCAGCACCAGAGATGTGTGCCCCCCAACAGAGGCTCTTTGGTGCCAGTCTTCAGAAGCCAGATGTGCCCTCTCTGCAACATCTGCACAGCACCTCCCAGACCCATCCTGGCACAGGGTGGGCAAGTCAGAACATAAAGCTGCTCTGTGGCGATCCATAAGCAAAAAAGTCCTTGACAGAGGGTGGAGCTGAATGGCAGCACCAATTCAGCTTTCCATGAAGCACCACGTGTTGGGGGCTGGACTGGCACGCCTCTTGCCAGCACTGCCACAGCCGGAGACCACCGTTCGCTTCACTTGCGGCGAGACATTTGGCTGCTGCTCCTCAATCAAGTGGTTCCATATGACATGGGGAGGAGGGGGAGAGCAACGGTGGTTTGCAAGAGCAATGTGCAATTAAAACATTCAGAAAAAATAGTTATTAACAGCGTCTAGGAAATTATTCATATTTATTGACTTCGTCAATTGTTTCGACTTTGGTCAGCCTCGCGAATGTGCACTGGATTCTAACACTACTATCACTAGTGTTTAAAACCATGGTTTCCTAAATTGCTAAGAATAAATGAAAAGCTTGGAATGAAAAGCTTGTAAATTAAGCATACAGCCATCTAACCCCCCCCAGCAAATGTATATAATTTAATATAATAGCACTGAAATAGCATTTCCTCCAGTCAAGTTGGTACTTACAAATCTAGACGGGTATAAAGGTTTCATTATCTAAATGATATGCTAACACTTTTTGAATTTCACAAATTATAAGTTAGCAGTAGCTTCTATTGTACTGCAACTCATTTCAGTATGAAATCACCTTGTACAAAAAACAGCAGTGGGATTTCAATTATTTCTGGGAAACATTATGTATTTCCTAGAGTATGATTAAGTTTAATTTGATGCATTAAAAATAATCAATATTTAATTTTTGCCTAGTACTTCACAAGTGTTCTTCCTGGGGGTTTCCCACAGAATTTTCATTAGCTAATGAGGCAATTCTTCCACGAGAACGTTACTCATTACAGTGGTTTAAGTAGTAAAGAAGCATCTAAATTCGTACTGATCTTAATAGTTATTTCTGTCAAACAGATGGTCTATTGTTCACGTCTACATTCCCTGACTTCTTAATTGTTAATGTACATGCTACTACTAATTGTACAGTACTAGTAACCTCTGTACAGTAATAAATAGGTCAAAGTTTCTTCCAGACTTTGAGAGTTCTGGTTCTTATGGTTGCAGCTTAATGAATCATCTACCAGCCACAGCACACCTTTGTAGCACACAACAGACCACACAGCCAGTGGAGAAGCAATTTGTTTGTCCTGACACACAGGAGCTCTGAGAGGAGGGACACTTGCACACTGCTGAGCTCTGAACAGGGCCCTGGGCAGGCAGTAGGAGCTGGTCAGTATGCCACTTGAGCTGGGTTTGGGTTTTTCAGGTCCTACACCAGGCTCCTTTGCTCCTCCCTTCACGGTGGCTGAGAGGGCCTGTGGCCATACATGTCTTCTCCTGATGTGCTACAAGGGCTTACTGGCCATCATCTTACCTTCTCTTGACACAGAAAGAACATGAGTTTGCTGGGCACGAAGGACTCGTACTTGAAAACACTGTTGAGCTGGCACTTTACTTTCAAACTTTAACACTGGTCAAACAAGCATCAGAAGAGAAAGCATCCGAACGGCTCCCCTGAGAAGACCAGGGAGGGAACAGAAACAGCGAGAGAACCAGCTGCTGAGAGCAACAAGTCTGCAAGGCTACCCCAGCCCTTCACCCGAGATGCCCTCCGCAGCGCATCGCCCTGCCTGAGCCACAGCTGGTCGCCCACACCTGAGCCCAGCGCTGCGCAGCCGCACGCGGTCACCCACCCGCGCCGGGATGCTGTGGGGACCACGCGGCGACGGCACCGCCTGCACTGCGCCAGAGCAGCGGTGCGGGGTCGGGAATGCGAGGTAACTTTGAGAGACACACACATTTGCAATTCATTACTTCTTTTCACAGGCCTGGCTGCTTTTCAAAGAGGTTTAAAAACCAGATGTGGAAAATAAGATTGCTAAAATCATTTGGCAACTTAATAAAAGGGTGCTGCATGTTCCCAGGGTAGATTTGCAACAACAGAGCACAACACACACATGAGAAAATGCTTTCAGGGCAAGGGGGAATGGCTTTGAAAATTCAGCATCATAGGAGAATGAAATAGAGTGTTTCGTTTATGTGATTTGGTTTCTCCATAAAGTACTTTTGTCTATCTTCATGTAAACATTTTCAATAAGTTTAAATTCTTATTCTCTGTGGGGGAAAGGATCAATCTCAATTGCATGTGATTTCAGTTCTGAGTCCTGTTTACATTGTCTTGTCTCATTCCTAGAAGAGCTAGGCACCACGATATAGATTCACAATACTACAAATAAGAACAACATAAAACCCACAATTGCTGTTAATGTAAAACTGATTTGCAAACCGTGAGTAAAACAGGAACAACAAAACAAAAACCAAGAACAGAAAAAAAAAATAAATCACAGAATCAGTAGGTGGGAAGAGACCTTTGAGATTGAGTCAAACCATACCTGCCCTCCACAAAACCGTATCCCCAAGCACCTCATCTACCTGTCTTTTAAATACAGCCAATACCTGGACAAGCCCTGACACACTTCTCTGCCTCTGTTTGCCATCCCAGTACTTTGTGACATTGTTCTTTTTATGTTTTTCCTAAACCATCCAACACAATGTGGAAACACATTCTAAAACATAAGCCAGAAAATAACTGTAAGGAAAGACATTATTACAGGTGGCACCCAGGTCAAGGGAAGAACGTAACTGGGGAAAAAATGAAAGCAAGCCATCCAGAAAAGCAATCCCAAGCTGTTGCTCACAGCCCAGCTACAAAGACCGCTCTCCCAGACAGCAGCAGAGATCCTGTTAGCTGCCACTATTATGTACCACTCCAAAATGTGGTGTATGAAACAATCAATCCCACTTGGCAAAGTAAAGGGCTCAGCCCTCAGTGGTATAAATTGGCAGAGTATCACCGCCACCTCTGCGGCCCCATCTGCTCACACCGAACTGAAGACAGAGAACCATGACAGTGAACACAGACACTCACAAAAGTGCCCACGTACTGCTGGAGAAGGGCTGCAGTGACCCCATCAGAGAGCTGGCTTGCCTTGAACTTCATGGGCAAGGGACAAACACCTGGTATTTAGAGAACAGCTGAAATGGTAAAGCTCTCTAGAGGTGTTTTGCATGCCAATTAAATATTCTAAGTTTATATCAAGATTATTGTCACCTATTTAATGGCTCATTGATTTTAGAAGCCATACCAATTTTCTCTTTCCTTTCCGTCGAGTTAGTTACAGTAATGACTAACCATAAAAATTAGATAACATGCTGAAATGTGATTTAAAAACATCTGTGCGTTTGGTATCTCTGCTTTTAAGCAAGACATGAGTTAATATCCCCCTGCCTTACTCCACATCACCACCTTTGGCCTATGTGGCTCCAAAGACAGAGCAAGCACTGAATTACACCGAGCACGATTTAAACAAACAAATTCTAGAACCTCTCAGCCATTTCTTTGTCCTTTGTGTACATGGTCCTTTGACGCACGATGTAAATCCACAATCAAAGAGGCCAGTGTTTTTTCAGCTGAAGAGCTGGTTCCCAGGGAAAGGCTCCAGCCTTCTCTGGAACCACTTCTGAACGATGCCTGAGAAATGTGTGTACTCCAAACCCATCCCTGTGCCCGTCCCCACAGCACTCCTTCAAACAGGTCCAAAGAATCACTCCACCAGAACATTTTCCATCAGATGAACAAAAGCACAACAGCTGATTGTCACAGCACCAGATCCACTTTCATGTTTTGATTTAGAACAAATGGAAAATATCTGGAAAATGCAAACAAAGCACCACTTCTCTGTATATATCTAGCAGTAAGTTGTTTTTTATTTCAAGTAGATATTATTCAGTCCTCAAATTCCACCCCCTTGATTCCCTTTTTTCCCTTGATCTGACTATTGCTTCTACCTGCCTTCTGGAATCATGGTTTCCCAAGTATTTGGTTCAGGAATAACATGTGGTTTGTGGGCCATGCAGAGGTGTCCTGCCCCTATTTCTTCACAGCACTGACTTATCTACCCTCTCCCCAGCCCAAGAGGATTGCAAAGGCAATGTTTGCAGGGAATGTTCACCCCCAGCTTTCAGCCACCTTTCCAGCTGGTGTAGAAAACCCCCAAATTCTCATGCCACTGACCAGAAGGGAGATCACCAGCATTTCTGAGGTACTGAAACCACAGCTCCCTTTCTGCCTATTAGAAGGCATTCCTTTTCGCCTGAAACATGGCATAACTTTATCTCAGAAAGAGTTCAGAGAGCACTGTGTGTAACATCCCACCCAGCAAACCGACCCGTTCCCCAGCAGACCCTGCAAGCCCCACACCGGTAACACACCAGCATGTCACTGGCCGCCTTTTTGCAGAGTTCTCTCTCATTACTGCTTTTGCTCTGCAATAATCTCAAAGTTTATTCCTTTAAAAAAAAAAAAAAAAAGCACCTTTTTGTCCTTGGTTACTTGTGGCAGACCCTTGCTCAGGCACACTACCCTTTTCCTTTAACTCCCAGTATTTCTATTGCTAGGCAACACAGGTGACCTTTGGGCATCTGCTCAAATATCTTTGAAGACTTTTCCAAGTCCCACCTGTGTCATTTGATTTAATTAAATTATTTTCACAACTTCAACTGTCGCAAATTTATTCATAAAATTTCATTTTAGCAGCAACAGTCGATCCAAATGATTATTCAGAAACACTCCATGGGCCCCCCTTTGTTTTGTTGTGTCTCCTCTCGCTGTCTCAGGGCTGCACATCAGGCCGACACGACTTCTCTGAAACGAGGTGTTGGTGGTTTTGCAGAACATTACCAGTTCAGAGCACTGAACAGCTCCTACTCCAGCTCTGACTGTCACATACCGGCCACTGACAACACAAACCCTTCACAACCTACACACGCCTCATCACAGACTTGCCAGAAACCCATCTACAAAGGAGCTAGGGGCCAGAAGCTACTCATTAAAATAATTTGGCAAACGCTCTTGAATGAAACGTAGAAGAATACAGCTCCACACTCTCAGGCATTTAACATGTCCCCCAACCAAATCCATTTGATAAATGACTAATTATCTTAAGCTGCATTAAAATTCAATCTTGATTGTGATTATTACTGATTAAGTACTACTCAAACTCTACACTTCAGCTCAGTACAGTATCTGTGATTCAGAAGATGAGCAGCGTGCCTGCTGTCCATGGCAGCATTAGCACACACTCCAGCAACAGAAGCAGGCTCTAGCTTGATGTGTACAGTTTTTCAAACAACTGGGCTTCATTATTTTCATTAAAATGTGCAGCATCACAATTTGAAAATTATTTTTGAGCTCCTCTCAGCCACTCTTTAGTTCTGTCCTGTCTACAGCAGTGGGCAGTTCCTACCCCATCTTTAGGTTCTCCATATGCACACCACAGTGCTCCTGTTCCTCAGCTCATGGTTGAAATATTTTCATTTTTTCTTTATCCTTCCTTCATCCTTCTGCTGTGACTGGTATGTTCTAACTCCTGGAACTAATCTGCGTTTGAAAGCCCTGGAGCTACCAGCAGGGAAACCTCTAATGTGCAATCTCCAGAACATCTGGAAGGCCAAGGACTAAACTCCATGTAACTGAGGGTCCTTCACTGCATCCAAAAGAGCACTTATAAAATGTAAAAACAAAACAATGGCAAAATTCACAGCACATAAAAGCAGAGGATGCAGTCCCCAGCCCTGCACAAATGCCTATGCTCTACATAGGCCATGGGCTGCTTTCAGGTCATGAGGGTGAAGTCCCACAAGGGACACAGAATGGTTGATGTTGGAAGGGGCCTCTGGAGGTCATCTGGTCTGCTCCCCTGCTCAAGCAGGGCTACCTACAGCAGACTGCCCAGGACCACGTCTAGACGACTTCAGAGTATCTCCATGATGGAGACTCCACAAGTTCTCTGGGCAGCCTGAGCCAGCGCTCAGTCACCCTCACACTAAAAAAGTCCTTCCTGATGTTCAGAGGGAACCTCCTGTGTTTCAGTTTGTGCCCACTGCCTCTGGGCCCGTCACTGGGCACCACAGGGAAGAGCCTGGCTCTTTGCACCTGCCTTTCAGCTATTTATATACATTGGTAAGGCCTCCCTGAGCCTGTCTCCTCTAGGATAAACAGTCCCGTCTCCCTCAACTTTTCCTCATGCAAGATCCTCCAGACCCTTCCACATCCTTGTGGCCCTTTTACGGACTCACAGAATCACAAGGTCGGAAAAGACCTCTAAGATCATCACGTCCAACCATTCTCATCCTAAACTAAACCATATCCCTAAGTACTTCATCTACCCTTTTTTTGAACACATCCAGGGAAGGTGACTCAGCCCCTCCCTGGGCAGCCTGTTCCAGGCCCTGACAACTCTTTCAGTAAAAAATTTTTTCCTAACATCCAATCTAAACCTGCCCTGGCACAGCTTCATGCCATTCCCCCTTGTCCTATCACCTGTCACCTGGCTGAAGAGACCATCACCTATCTCTCTACAACCTCCCTTCAGGTAGTTGTAGGTGGTGATAAGGTCTCCCCTCAGGCTCCTCTTCTCCAGGCTGAACACCCCCAGCTCCCTCAGCCACTCCTCAGAGGATTTGCCCTCCAGCCCCTTCACCAGCCTGGTTGCCCTTCTCTGGACTCGCTCCAGGCCTCCATGTCCTTCTTGTGGTGAGGAGCCCAGAACTGGACACAGTACTCGAGATGTGGCCTCACCAATGCCGAGTACAGGGGCACAATCACCTCCCCAGACCTACTGGCCACACTGGTTTTGATACAAGCCAAGATGCCATTGGCCTTCTTGGCCGCCTGAGCACACTGCTGACTCATATTCAGCCTGCAGTCAACCAACACCCCCAGGTCCTTCTCTGCCTGACAGCTCTCCAGCCAGTCCCCCCCAAGCCTGTAGCGCTGCATGGGGTTGTTATATCCCATGTCTCTCTTGGACATGGACTCTCTTCAGTATGTCCATGATTCTAGGGAGCCCAGAACTGGACACAGTACTCCAGGTGTGGCCTGATCTGTGCTGAGGAAAGGATCACCCATGTCAACTTGCTAGCACTGCTTCTCCTACCACAGCCCTGGACACCACTGGCTGTCTGTGGCAAGGGCACATTTGCTGGCTCATGGTCAACTCAGTGTCCACCAGGACCTCCAGGTCCTTTCCTGCAAAGCTGCCTTCCAGCTGGGCAGCACAAAGTGATGGATGATTAAGGCTGAGCTCAAGGCTTTCACACGTGACAGGGTACCTACTCTGGACACTGCGAACAAGCATTTAATTCAAAAGCAAATACTGCATTTTGCTCATAGCCCCACACCCAGCTGGTCTGGGTAAGAGAAGTCCCAGCTTACTGAATCACCTGCAATTTTGGTAAGACTTGTAGAAAGCTCCTTATCAGCCACCATTTGCCTGCCTTTAAAATGTCTGCTCCTCTTGAAGAAAGAATCCACCTACCATAATTGTGGAACACTGGTCTTTCATTACCTGTTGTACATGATGTAGATAAAATTAAATTCTCTGTGAACAAACTTCTTTGCAACCGTTAAATCAAAGCAAACAACATTAAGTTGAAACACAGCTGATAACGCAACATTAATTTCATTGCAAGGAAGAGGTTCAATTCTTGGTATTTGATTTTCTCTGAATAATAGATAGTACCTATTTACTAGACCTAGGAGTAAATCATTTTTCCAATTCTCTACTGGTAAAACACAGTAGTGCATAATAGCACGATTTTGCTGTATTATTAAAAAGAGGGCCAGTATTTCAGTCCCATTCTTGTTATCAGTAAGGTTACTCAGCAGTCACGAAGCATAAGCTGAACATCCTGTGACTCTGAAATGTTAAAACATATCATTCCAATCATTTTTCCACTCCTTGCTAAGTACCACTGCAACTCAGATTGCAGTGTCAGCTGCCTAGATAAGGATTATATAACCCAGGGAAAAAATAGCGTGAACATCTAACTGCAAGTCAGCATGAAAATAAATGACTCAAACATGGGAGAATTCAGATTTTGAGACCAGCACCACAGGTCACGTCTGGGTCCATTTCTGTGCAGAAAATACATGTTTATTACCAAACAACAAAAAATACCAGCATTAGATATATTTCATTGAAATGTTCAGCTCCCAGACTGTGGTGTCATCCAAGAAATAGTAGGAATATTACCAACCAAGAATAGAGTTTTGGTAGCTCACAACAAAATTACAGTGCTTACAGTTTGTCCAGAAAATAGCTGGGTAGAAAGGAAAGCAGTCAGGGACAGCCAACACAGGGAATAAAAGTTGGAAATTCTGCAGTATGAAGTATTCAAAAACGGAGGCAAATTTGTTTTGAGAGTAAATTGTTCACAAATTACATGAGCCATACTGAAGCCACAGTACAGAAAAGATGATGATTGTTTCCTCTGTCATAAAATACAACATGTTTTCAACTGCATATAAAAACCAAATTTTAGAATGAGAAAGGGAGCTGCCTAAAAAGCCCCCAAACCATTAGGATTAACCTGTGAAGCTGGTTATCAATATTGTAGAAAGCTCCAGAACAAAAATTAGGGCTGGGTCATTACTTACACTGAAAATAAGAACCTGGGCTCCACAGAAGAAATGAATGCCACGGTCACAACTGATTTCAACATTGAGTCTTTGTTGACTCCCCAAAAACCAGTTCAATTTTGCCTTTTGAGAAGGAAAGTTAGAGTTCCTTGAAAACGCTGCCACTGGTCCCAATCCTGTTATCACTCCAGCCCTCAAGATTCTTTTCTCATGGAAACCATACCATTAAGCAATAGGGTTGTCAGTCAAAGTACCACTGGTATTTGTTTCCAGAACCATATTGTTCTGAGCCAGGTGGGCATCACTACTGAACCTTCCCAAGAGCAGCAGCATACCTCAAAGAACTGCCTGGCAACAGAGATATACAGGAAGATTGAAAGAGGGAGAGAAGACAGCCTCAAAACCTCTTGGCCAGGAATAAAGGAAAAAGAAATGGGACAAAGATGATGACTTTAAGGCACTGGAATTTAAAGAGGGGTGATGGTGGGTGGATGGAGAGACTGGAAAGTGCCACCTTTGCGCAATATTTACTCAGGGAAGCACAAAGTGATTACAGAAATTCTAATGGCTGGATTTAGTAGTTGGATTAAGCTTGTCCCCTAAAACCATCTGACACACTCATTTACAGGCTGATAATGTTCACATCCAGACCCACTGAGCTAGAGTAGGTAGCTATGCCGAGTTGTAAGTTGGACGGGTAAGCGAGGGGTTAACAGGCACCAGGGGAGAGGAAAGTGGAAAGTAGAGACTTGAGGTGGACCCTGAAGGGACCAGTGATGTGGTAAATGGATTTAAGCAAGATGTTAAAGTCTTCAACTTTGTTATGAGCTAATGAAAATCTAATGCTGGGTAATTCACTGACAGCAATGTAAATCCTTCCAAGAATGAGGGAGAAAGGAAGAAAGAATCATTTACTCTGAGATTTAAATCAGTGGGGAGTTTGCTTTTTCATCTCCTGGTATATCAGGGAATATCCTGCTCTTCTTATCACTGCAGCAGGGTGACAGCTCCCTCAGAGGGCAGCAGGGACCTGGGGACTTCCCAACTACAGGTCGATGGACTAGTCCTTTCGAGAACCAAGGAAACTACCTGAATGAAGCCCAAACTACTTTACTTGCCTAGATGGCACATAACACTAAATACATAAGAGCCTCTCAGAGAACTGGTGGGCAGGATCTTACCAGGCACTGCTCTGAAGGGCAAACAGGAGCACAAAAGCTGGCTAATCTTCAGAGATTACCTCCACAAACACCAGCACAGCCCATCCCAAAGCACAGGACCCACCATGGCTGAACAGAGAACTCCAGACTGAGCTGGGAAGCAAAAACCAGCAAGGCTGGGGAAGGGAGGGACTATCCAGGAACAGCACAGAGGTATCACCCAGGAAAGCAGGGAGGGAATGAGAAATGCCAAAGTCTCACGTTCTTTCCTAAACGCTGGGATTGCTTTCCATGGGAGTGTGCTGAAAGTCTAAAGAAAGTTCAAAAAGAGACGGGATAAATTCATGGAAGAGATGCCATAAAGACTGTTACATACAAAGGCAGCCCTTCCAATCCGGGAAGTCTCTAATGCACAAGTTGCTTGTGTCTAGGAGAACACTCTGGAAAAACTGCTACACATGCCATCTGCCTTCTCACCCACAGTCATCCACTACCAGCCACTGTCACGGGTGGGTCACTGGGCAAATGAGACCTGTGATCTGGCACGGCAGAGTCATCCTTATGTTCTCTGGTCTGTGTTCTACTGTGCTGTACCTGCATATGCTAGATTTGTATTTAGTCACCTTTGGAGGTCAGCCCCACCTTCCAGCATGAATATTTTAAAACAAAGATGACAGGAATTGGCACAGAACATCTCTGTTCTCATGTTGAAAAAACAACAAGATCTCCTAAGATAGAGTAGCGTGCATTCTGAAACAGTTTTTCCTCTGAAGCTGTTGACCTACTTTGTTAGCTATACAATTTCTTACAAATTTACTCTATTATAACAGCTGTGTTCATGCTGTTCTAGTGTCAGCACTTCTATTCTAAACCCCATTTTTTACACACTTCCGTAATAACTCAATTATAAAACTTGGGTAAAATGTGGCTCTCCACAAGCATTTTCTTCTCCAAAGTATATTTGACCATCCAGAAAAATGCATCATTGCAAAATGCGAAATTGCCCACTTGGGCTCCGATTTGTCTCCCAGAGAGCTGCAGGACTCTGCTTGAGGGTGGCTGGTGAATGCATCTGAGCCCATCCGTGCCACGTGAAAACAAAGATCTGCTCTGTCTTGACAGGCTGATGGCAGCCGTGCAGTGTGGGGCCCTGCACTGCTTTTTGTGTTCCATGGGCGGGTTTGTGGAGACCCCAGCACCCCACAGGGCAGCACGGAGGACAGCGGCTCTGCAGTCATGTATCCCAGAGCAGCCTGACATCATGGGGTAGGGTAAACAGGGACAGCTTGGGAGCACCTGGGACTGAATGAGGGGGAGGTTTCAGGGGAAAGGAAGCTGGTGTAGGGAGGGAAAGAACAAGAGGAGAAGAGAAGGTAGTTTGGTTTCCTGTGAAGAGCCAGTACACCATCAGTAGTGTCCTTGCAGTGCAGAAACAAGGGAGAAAGGAGAGGGACCTGACAGCCATATAGACAAAATGGCAAAGCAAAACCTCTCTCTCCAATTCAACTACAGCCAAACTTTGGATTTTCTAATTCCCTTCCTGTCTGGGTGCTGCCTCTGTGCTCCTGGACAGCCCATCCCTGTCCCAACCTCACTCACAGCCCTTCCTTAAGTTTTCCCTATCCTATTCTACCCTTTCTGATAAAAAAGGCACCAAAACCACACAAGATATTCGAGGTGCTGGCACAGCGCACATCTATGCAGCCACACAACAATGTTACTCCAGTTTGTTCCCTGTTTCTCTCCTAATAACACAGTGTTCTGTTCGCTTCTCTGCCTGCTACTGAGTCCAGCATCCCTGTCGTCACAGAGCTGACCGCTGTAAGACCCAAGTCTCACTCCTGTAGAGTGAGTGTTTGCTTAGACGTGTCATCACAGGTAGTGCAGACTCCAGATGCCTCATCCACACAGCCATACCCACGATCTCCCAGTAGCAGGGCCCCTGCTGTGCAGTCCGTGGTGCTGTCTGGACACATCCTGAACCAGACTCGACAATCGGGCAGGGGTTCCTGGGGCTCTTTCTCCCCACAACACGCCCTGTTGTAGTGTTGTAGTGCTATGCCCTCACCTGCCATCACCAAATCACACAGAATCACAGAATCATTACGGTTGGAAAAGACCTCTGAGATCATCTAGTCCAAGCATCCCCCTACCAACTATATAACTCGATAAACCATGTCCCTAAGTACCTCATCCAACCTTTCATTGAACACCTCAAGGGACGGTGACTCCACCACCTTCCTGGGCAACTTGTTCCAATGCCCAACCATTCTTTCTGAGAAGAAATTTCTCCTCATTTCTAACCTGAACCTCCCCTGGCACAACATGCAGCCCTTCCCTCTTGTCCTGTTGTTACCTATCTGTGAGAAGAGGCTGACCCCCAGCTCACCACAACCTCCTATCAGGTAGTTGTAGAGACCAATAGGGTCTCCCCGAGCTTCCTCTTCTCCAGGCTAAACAGTCCCAGATCTCCCAGCTGCTCCTGATCAGACTTGTGCTCCAGACCCTTCACCAGCTTGTTGCCCTTCTCTGGACATGCTCCAGGGCCTCGATGTCTTTACTTTAGTGAGGGGCCCAAAACGGAACACATTATTTGAGGTGCAGCCTCACCAGAGCTGAGCACGAGGGGACGATCACCTCCCTGGTCCTGCTGGCTGTGATATTCCTGATACAAGCCAGGATGTTGCTGGCCTTCTTGCCCACCCAGGCACATTGCTGGCTCATGTTTAGACGAGTGTCAACCAACACCCCCAGATCCTTTTCCTCTGTACCAACACCCTTGGATCCTTTGCCTCTGTGTGCTGTGTTTCCAAAGGTGCTAAGCTCCAAAACTTCACCAAGGCTGAAATAAATCATCCCTCAAAACATCCATGCCCATCCATCTTCTTTCTCCCCTTAGGTGTAATAAACAAGGAAGTCCCCACACTGGAGGGTCTCTCTAAGATACAGGACTGCTGCTACTGTTAAAGACTTACGACTTTTCAGCTCAGACCATATTTTTCCCTTTCTGGACTCACTTCTGGAAGTCTCCAATCACTGGGCTCCAAACAGCAGCAGCTTGTTTTGAGTAAAACCATCAGAAAATCTTAATTCAGGAAATGGGCAAATTCTAAGTAATTACCATCTTTTATAAAAATTCATCTTGAAAACCTTTTCTATACAAAGACTGAATTTTATGCACAACTGATATCCTACTGAAATAAATGAAATTCCACGTCTGCAAAATTAGGCATGACCATGTCTGGCAGGACTGTGCATTACAGTGATTCTCTGACTTCTTACAGTAAGGAACCTTGCTATATATTAATGCTGATAAATTACCAAAATTAGATTAAATCCTAAAGTTCATTTTAAAAAGTCAAAGAAAACCTTTTATCTGCTCCTACCTTCTTCAGATGCAACAACCAAATGAAACAACTGAGCTTTAGTCCATCAGCAGACCTTCCCAATCCCTACCTAAGCACATACGTGACAGCTGTCAATTCAGAAGCTATTTATCACAACAGAAAGATGAGAGAAAAACACTGAGTTGATATGACAGCAATAGCAAAATTCTGTTAAAGCAAGCATCCCTGTAGGAAATCTTTCCGCACTACAACAGATGGCCAGTAGTTAGAGGAAACCATTAAAGCTTGAATTGTGGAAATTGGTTAAATTTTTCACTGCAAAGGGTAGCAGATAAAAATAAACAAACTTCACCAACCTTCTGGGGAGAGCCAGTCCTTTCACAGAGCGCAGGTACCCATCCATAGCACAGGAAGACACTAGATGTTACAGCACACTACTACACTGTACAATGATTTTGCAGTCATTGTATCGTTCCCACAAGGTGTGCAGACAGTACAGTCACACAACTGTCATAACTGTATAGTTACTACCTTAATACACACAGGCAGCAATTAGGCAAGTACTACAGCTTTGAGCTCCAGGAGGAGAAGCTGATGAGGGTGCAGCCCGTGGGACTGGTGGCCAGTGCCCCGCAGCCCCCACACACTGCCCAGCCCCGCAGCTCCCCCCGCCACCGGCACATCAGCTGTGGATCTGCTGTGGAACCAGGGAAGGAGATGGGTGCTTGAAGGGTGGGATTTTCATTCTCTAATGCTTTAACAGGAAAAGGAAAGATGTTGTACTTTCACAGCTACTCTGGAAGATACCAATTCACCTGAGATGAGATGTGACCCATAGGAAGATAACCACTTCCCTCTACACTAGGGAATTTTCAATGTCACAAGAGAAATATTGGCAACATATACAGATAGTATGTTTGTAGATATAAAATACCAGTAAAGAGGGACTCTTAAACCGATCACCTTCAAAGTTCATAACCAACCCTTTATTCAGCAAGTATTTATGAGGGCCTCTCTTTCACACTACTAAAATATATTCCAGCCCTAGACAAAGAAAATGAAGATTTTCTAAGAGAGCGTAAAACTAGAAGAAACTGAAGGTGCAATGGCATTGTGGTGTGTCTGGGCTGCATTCCAAATTATAAGAACTAATATAGGGGATGAGGGAATTTTAAAAAGGCAAAACTTCACTGAGCTCTTTTCTGGGACCCATTTAAATATGAAACTCAGGGACTGTGAACCTATGGGAACCATGGAACAGATGTCCAAGTCATGGCCATTTCTGAAAGACTTTTTAAAAAATAGTAATAATTAAAAAAAAAAAAAATCCCTTTGGAATTCAGAGCAATACTAGTTGGAGTGAGAGCATCTCAAGAGCTGCATGCCTGAGCGCTGAGCACGGCTGACGAGCACAGCTTGCCTCACTTGCACAGCCCAGAGGATATGCCTGTTACAATAAATGCTGTCAGGCACGTGCCCTGAAACTTTCCTGTCTTCAAGCAGAAAACAGAGGAAAGGATGAAGTAGCAATAGACCTCATCACCCCAGTGTATGCAGAGGCCAAGCAGTGGGCATCATGAGCTAATGGTACTGACGAGCTCAGTACCAGCTCTGAGCGTGAGAAGTCCTTCTGACTACTGATAAGAAATAAGGAAACTTCTCAGCCCTGAAATACAATTTGCATTCTTTCCCCCAATATAGGATTCCTATTTTAAGACTGAGCTGATCTTTAAAGAAAGAGCTTTTGTGCTTTTTAACCTTACCTTACCATACATTTCAACAGCTGTTTGTTTAGCCCTACCATACATTCCTGTGAAGTGCCTATGATAAGCAAGAGCAATTAAATGAACTTTGTAACACTGTGGTGGGATTTCAAGGGAAAGAAAAACAAACAAACATTGTTGTGTGAAGATATATACTTTTTCATAAGATCTCTGCTGTCTGGATGAGGATAACCGTGCTTCCAGCACACTGTTCTCACTTGTTTAATAATGGGATCTAATCTTGGATTCTGTATATGTTGACAGAAAGCAGAAGTGACAGAAAGCTCGGGAAGCTTTGCTTTTAGTATTTGCCTGTTGGAATGGAAATACTTGAAGAGAACCTCTAGGCTGATAAAATCTGTCACTTGAACATCAAATAAAAATAAATAAAACCAACTTTATCAGCCACTAGGAAAAAAAAACCCCAACATCTATTTCCACTGTGAATAGGAATAGCAATGATATCTAGTTTAGGCTTTTTCTGTTTCAGACATTTCGCAAGTTCCCTCCTGCTTTAGGGATCTAAATACTCTGAAGCTGCCAAGTACTATAGCAGCATTACCTCAAAGTTGTGTCAAACCACCTGCACAGAAAGACATTGAAGTCCAGAACCTAAAACCAAAGTTTCCATGCTGAGAGGCATGAAAACCCCAGCTGAAGACCAATCCGTGGAGACACAGACCAGGATCAGCACAGGCTCTTCTGACCATGGGCTTTGCTATAGCAATACTGTGCTGATCTGGAAACAGCTCTGCTGCTTCTCCTGCAAAACTTGTTTAATCTCCAAGATCAGCACCAGCCCTTAAAGCTGCAGGAAGATCCATCCACCTGATGAAACACGATGGATTAATAGGGGTTAAAACCTAAATTCCTTATGCATCGAAACATGGTCTGTTTTTTTTAAAGCCTTACAATCACAATAGTTAATTCTGACACAGGCTACTTAAGTGCTTAACTTTGATCATCTTGGCTTCCTAAACTTAATTCCATAAATACACAACTGCGTATGTACCTTTTAGACAGAGGCAGTAATTACAGCTGACAGCTGTGAGATTTTCCATGTTTCAGTAATAATCCTATCTTTCCCTATTAAATATTAATACACCGTCTCTCCCCATTACCTATTATGTCATCAGTCACATCAGTTTCAGGAGGAAGGTCAGCAAAAACAAGATAACAAGATTTTTGTCATTTTTTTAAAATACAGATGGAACAGTTTATAGATGTTAATAAAAGCCCTGACAAGAGAAGGACTATCTATTAACAGGACTGATTTACAAGCAGGGAAGAATAAATAGAACACTTTCCTGCCTTAAATTTGTTTACTGACTGTATAAATATCAGAGGTCATATTTCAGCCCAGGGTAGGAAGGGCACAGAGAGAGGAAGGTGAAATGAAGAGACACCCTGGTCCTTCTCCACACTGCTGCCTCCCAGCCTCTCCATGGGGACTCGGAGAAGCCCCCACTGAAGGTCACTGCCACCCTGGGAGGCAGAGGCCAGGCAGGGCTGCTTGGGCAGGGCAGCGTCAGGACAAGGACTTCCACAGAAACCACGATGCCACCATTTCTCCCCAGCTGTGGTTGAGAAGATGCACAAAAGGTGGCCTGCCAGAGCTGCCTTAAACTCAGTATCTGCAGCTGTCATGTTTCTCTTAATCTCACCTCTTATTTTCATGCTTTCCTAATCAAGGATGATGACTCTGGCAAGTGTAAGCACATACAATACCCACAGACACTGCAGATCACCTGCAATTATTCTTTCCATTTTTTGACTTAATACAGCCTGGTACACAGTTCAGAAGCTGACTCACTTGACATTCAGACTTTTCTAAAAAACAAAAATGCTGATTTAATAAAAACCAAGAAGTTTCAGAGTATACTTCCCACAAATTACTTCCAAACAGTTAAACTGAACTGCATCCTCTTAGGCTTGAAATTTCTGAACTATCTATATGCATTTCAAGAAAACTCACACTATTAAGGCCACTTCACTTTCCCCTTCACCAATTGTTTTTGCCCACGTAACTTTTATATCATTCTTTCAAAAGGTTAAAACAAAATATATTTTCAAGTTTGTTTTTGTGGAAGTTTTAGTGATCAGCCTTTCAATTTGGTTGAAAACAAGAAGTTGGGAATCTTGAACTTGTTACTGGAATCTGATTTTTTTTGTTGTTGTTAAAAACTAATCACCTTTGGTTGCCAAATTTTGTGTTAGTCACAACTTTTTTCTCCACTTAAGTCTCCCCTCTGCCTCCCCAACAGCCCTCTGAACCTGGGGAAAGGGCAGGCAGCCAAAGGTGGGGCTATTTTAGGGAAGGGGGAAAAAAACCCCACATGAACAGGTACTGCTCGAAAACAGAACTTCACCCCTGCTACTCACAAACACACCAGCTCATCAAGCTCAGCCTTACAACTAGTTGCTTTCTACTTTCACTGCTTCTGGTAGAAAACTCCTCCAGAACCTCCCACCTAAGTAATTACAAATTTTCTTTTAGTTTGTGCATAACCAAGTTACAGCCTGTCATTCTTACAGCAACCCTGCCCTTTTTCCCAAAATAGGTGTTTATTTCATTCCCAGTTAACTCCCGTGTTATCAATGGCAATTAAATCTTACAGGCTTCGTTTTGCTGCAAAGATGACTGTTCTGTCCCATCTCCATAGCAAGGCTTTCCACTGTCCCAATTGTCCAAGTAACCTCTCTCTGTCTTCCAAGCTTTTAGGGATCTATCCTGAAGCTGATAACTGGCAGGCAGCGTGCAGGAGGCTCCAGAGCACAGAGAACCCCACATTTAACCCTGGCTTCTCCTCAGCCAGAATTACCTTTGCTGACACGAAGCCCACGGAGTCTTCACTTATCCCAGATCTGCAGGACTGAAGCAATAGTAGTCATTACTTCCACAATACTATCCCTTACTTTATAGGGCTTTCTCCCATCACACCAAAATTTGTCCCTCCTGCTTACTGCTCCTAAGTTTCCTTAGCCTGTCCAAAGCCTCTGAGTGATCTTCAGATTTCCACCCTATCTCCTTTAAACTCCAGGGATGACCAAGCAGAAGATTTCACCTTCAACCCCACCATTTCAGGCACACAGTACCTGCCCATACTTTCCACTGATTGATTAATACACTAGGATTGCAGGACCTGCTTGTTTTGGTGCTTATCAATCACTTTTTTTCCCTCCTCCTGTGATAAATCCTACGAAGCATGAAAGAGTCCCTTAAATCATAAAGGCCAAAACACAGGGGTAAGTGCCTCCCTTGGACAGATGCCCATTTTTCAATACATACACTTATAAATATATTGTCCACATCACTTTTTTTTTTTTTAATAAGCAATTAAAAAAAGTTTTGCCCACAAATTTTGAATCAGCTTCAGTGCTTATTACTGGCTTCAATTTTCTTTTACTAAGGGATATAGTTCCATTAAATCAGTGTCTGCAAGATTGGATTCCAGGAGAATTCCATCCTATTTCATGCTTCATTATGAAAGATTCATACAGCCCTACTCATCATGTTTCTACAGTCATCTACATCAACTTTAGCGTACTAAAATGCTGTACTGTATGAAGTGACACGTTGAAATGATCAGTCAAGTTCACTGGGCTTAACCACTCTGACAATGATACCTAAGCTTCCTTTGGTTAGGGATAAAATGACATCCTAATCAGCATACAAGAACAATCTTTATTGTGGTAATTAGCATTTACCAAATTGCAACATTAAGCTCAAAATATTGAAAAGTGCCCCAGAGACAGAAGTACAGGAGAGAGATTACCTACAGGCCACCGAGAATGGAAGCTGCCTTTGTGCTGGGAGAAGCCCTGCAGTGATGTGAGCACCACACGCCTGAGCTTGTTTTCTAGGGGGAATGGTGGTAATAGGATTAGTTTCTACAACATGACATGTTAATAAACTGTCGCTCACAAACATACACACACCCTCCTCGAGAAGAAAACCCAAGTCATTCCTGGGCAAGACAGACTGAATTATTTAATCAATGTAAGAGGTGCCTGGAAAGCAACACTCGAGAGCAGAGTTAAACATTTGAACTTCTTGGTCAGGTACAAGCTGGGATTTTGCTTCACCTTGTTTTTCCCTTGCATGTGAAATACCAACTGTGAAACGTAAACCAGGACTGGAAGCAGAAGACAGCCAGGGTACTAGGCAGTCTGTCAAACCAGGGTTATGGCATCAAATCCTTGATCTTTGTTTAACATTGCACAGGGACAATCTGTGTGTGGATGTGTGTATGCACAGGGGAGGTTTAGATTGGGTATTAGGAAAAATGTCTTCACTGAAAGGGTTGTCACTCATTGGCACAGGCTGCCTGGGGAAGCGGTGAGTCACCATCCCTGGAGGTATTTAAAAGACAAAGAGGTGTAGTGCTCAGGGACATGGTTTAGTACTGGGTGAACAATTGGACCTGATGATCTTAAAGGTCTTTTCCAACCCAAAAGATTCTATGTTTACTGTTACTGTGTTAACCAAGTCTGAGGCAGGAACTATTCAACTGAAGGAAGTGCTACAAACCACAAACCAGTGTAAATTCCTTTGTCCACTTTCCACGACACAGACCAGTTAAGGCTTCTGAGAAAACCACCCACAAGCTGCAAACTGCAAAAACAGTGTGGAGTTCTACAGCTTTGGTTTGGTTTGTTTGGTTTTTTTCTTTTACAATCCTTATTCTGTCATCTCATCTACCAGAGATTACCTGGGGTGGCTTCTACAGCAGGTAACTATATAGTAATGATATAGTAATGACATCAGATACCTAAATATTCAAGCACTAGAACCATTCCACTTCTTACTGGGTTGATATGATCAGAGAAAGCAGATTGTTTACTTACCATAACTACTACCTTTACCACTCATGCTATTTCCTGTTCCTGAGTTATCTACCTTCCAGTGATCTACACTTTCATATCTATATTTGTGCCATTATTTTACTAGAAACAAAACTTCAAGAGACCTTACTGGGCCTTCATTTGCATTTGATGATTCCATTTAATAGCCCTGTGGGCTAAAAGCAAACGGATGAAAATTTCTAATTCATGATGGCAGAGGAGGATATTAACCCCATTAGCATCAAAAAGAAATGACCAAGTGTCAAGACAGTTTTCACAGTTCCATTCCTGTCCCTTCAGACCAGTTAAAGCTCCCAGAATTAGGTTAGTCAATGGTGCAGACTAGTTCCTTGGTTCACATGTCTGACTGTGCTGCCGGACACGATGCACTACCCAGTCATGCTGCTGGACCCAGTTACTGGAAATGTAAAAATCAAACAACTAAAAGATAAGCAATTAATTCTTTACAGTTAAAAGTTCTTAATGAAAAAAGACACATTCTGTCTTTATCTTTTTTTCCATTTAAAAGCAAGCACAACAGAATAAAATGGGTGAGATGGGGAGGATAGGTACTTTCTGTACTGTATCATTTATCCTTCTCACTATCATGACACAGGAAAATTAAAGCAGCTTTGTAGCATTCTCAAACTTGACTAGATAAATTACAGGGCAAGCACAGGGTTTTAAAGATACTCCTCAGAGATCAGCTCCATAAGTTTGGCTGGATTCTCATCTCAGTCCTTGTTGACAAAGCCTCCCCGCTGAACTAGTTGTTCCAGGCTGGCAGATTGACTGTCACTAGTGTTAGCAAGATTTTACTTCAACCTTCTCTAAATATCTACTGTTCTTTGCTTTTCTCTATTAACCTCAATGTTATGATAAACCTCCACAAATAGTCCAGACAACCTGCATTCCCAAATTATCAGCTGAGGACCTCTAGAGAACATGCCTCAGCATGAGGTGCCAAGCAGGTAACCATAAACACAGCAAAACCAGGCACATTTTGCAAGACTGAACTTGCAGGCATTGACTGTCCAGTTCCACAGGGTTTGTGTTCTGCAGGGGATTCAATCTTTGGATTCAAGTGCTGGAGGTTTCTCTTTTGGATAAAGGAAAAGCCATGTCAGTGGCCAAGCATGGCTAGTTCCAAACATTAAACACAGAATAAACAAGAGAATTCTAACCACGACTTATTCTTCTATTCATTGAAAAGCTAAAGCAGTGGTTTTGCCAGTCCTCTTCCTGTACTCACCATGGTCAGGAAGGTCATTTAGGCTCAAAAGAGAAATATGGAAGAGAAAGTATGAACAGTCTTCCTACAACCCACAAAATAACTGAAATCCAACTCCAAACACAACAGAATTCTCCAAAATGTGGGTCAAAAAGCACATTAAAAAAGTTTCACGTAACAACAGCAATTTTCCTTCCAACCAAATTCCTGACTTTCGTCTTAGGCAATCTTAGACTCTTCACTCTATTAATAGCTTAATGCATGATACATTATTCAAAAGCAACTTGTACTTTCACATTTGGTACAATACTTGCAAGCTACTGGCACTGTCTTCCACTTGATTTCAAGTGACATGCCCAAAGTCTTTGCAAGGAAAAATAAATCTTCCCATTCAAAACAGATACTTGCCCAGCTGCATGCATCTTTTTCTTGTGACCAAAGACAGAAAGACTAAGTTCAAAATGTACTTCAAAGGGGAGGAGAGCACATAAAAAAGGATGAGGTGTCCCATTCAATTTGGGTCATGCCACTTCCAAAAGGACGTGGCAGAATTATAAAAGTTTCAAAGATGAGCAATAAAAATGATTAAAGTCATGCTGATTCTTCCATATCAGTAGAGATTGAAGATGTTGGGACTTCTTAGATCAGAGAAGAAAAAGCAAAGGTAGAGATGACATAAAAATAAAGAAGACAATATGATAAAAGGTAGAGCAAAGATAAATCGAGGTCTACTATTCAGTCTCTTTCATAAAGCAAGATCAAGGATACGTTCAACACTATCAGAAGGTTACAAAATTGACACAGCACATTATCTATCTGTGGAACTTCAGAGTACATGATATCATCAATGTCAAGAGTTCAGACTGAATAAAGGAGCCAGATGGGTTATGCACGCACAGGTTCCAATGGCATTTTAAGATTTTTTTTTTTTTAATTAATGTTCTGATCTGTCCAAGTGAAACCTTTTTCTTATTCTTTCAGAAGAGAGATTCCCTGGACTCTAATTTCAACAGTGTCAGGAACATTTAATTTTCAGTTTATCAGGTGGCTAAAACACTTCACAGCTTATACAGTCATAAATCACAACACAACAGAAAATGAAACTAAATGTTCTGATTTTCAAGGTGTCAGTAATTCCATCACAAGATACCTGTATCTCACATTGAGCTTTTAAATGCCTTTGGGGTCTACACTGGAGGAAAATAAATTCAAAAATGTTGAAATTTCAGAAGTGAAGCTTCCCATTTCAGCTAGCACCTTTCCATAAATATTGTAAATATCGATACTCTCAAAGTGCCTTTAGCATGAAAATAGCCCACACTGCCAAGAACACAGACTGAAATAGTATCAAACATGAACTAACTGCGAACACAAACAAGAAAACAAAAAAGGTGCCTACTAACAGCACCTGCTTTGGCAGAAACACAGAATCACAATATCTGGAGTTGGACGAGACCCACGAGGACCAAGCCACCAGGCCTTGAGTCATTCCTCAACTGAATATAATAGACATGGGGACGCACACCAATTTTAAACAATGTATGAAAGTAAACTTTTCCCATCTTCCACTCTTCCCAGTGTGCTGGGGAGTCCAGTACAGTCGTCACCAGGAAGAAGAAGCATCTCATGCCCATGGCGGCAGAGGTAGACTCAGCCTCAGCCTGCGGCTGCTCACACTCCGCACTGATCGAGCGCCTCTCCAGTCCGGGAACAGCGAATGAGGCTGCCGACACCGTGTCATGGTGAAGCAGCTTCAGAAACCAGAGGCACACACAGACTTGTGACTATCCTGCCTGAGCTCACACCTAGAGAGCCTCTGAATAGGAAAGAAGATACTTGCTGGCAGCAGAGAGGAGAGTCTGTGCAGGAGAAGGTAGCAGGAATGTCACGATATATCACTTTACATCTGTGTTACTGTTTTCTTGTTGCTATGGGAATACTAGAGAAAGCAGTTACCATTTTGTATTCAAAGACCCATGTAAAATCTAGGTGTGAAGAGTATCATTTGTTTGCAGCCTATAATTTTCTCTTCAAAGCAGAGTTAAATAGTTTTGTTTGGGGGGAGGGCATTAATAATATCCTCTTCCCTATTCACATGTTAAAATTAGCTAACCTTCTACCTGCTCTGGAGAGCATCCAAGAAAACCTAAAGTAATGACAAGCACTAACTTATCAGGGTAAAACAGATCTTTTTTCCATATAATTAAAATTAACGTACTAACTGGAATACTCTTCACAGACCTGATGTTATCTTACGTTTTATGACGAGGCCATCTACAAAATTAATTCCACCATACTTGAGTGTCAAGAACCAGCCTTCAAAGTGCTTTAGAGAAAACTAGCTTTGCAAATTTTACTAATGATTACAGGGGCAGTGTGGAAGTCCTTCCTTATCCTAATTAAACAACATTGCCTGCATTCCCTGAGACAGGCAAGTGATGGAAATCAGAGGTAAATACTGGGAATTTTTTTTTTCTTTAGTTGTACCAATATAGAAGAGAAGATGAAAACACACAGGATACACTAGGCTGTGTTGGTATACTCATCTGACAACTTCTCATTTCAAACTGAAGGAAAATGCAATTCCTCACATTCACTCAGTCATTGACAGGAACAAGCAGGTCTTGAAGAATGGGCTCAGCAGCATGAAAGTGCTACCAACATTTGATTTTTGTGTTTGATGTTCTGCCTGACTTAAGTTGTGCAGGAAAAAGCACACACACCTACCTAGTGACTGCACTGCAGCTCACATATCTTCAAAATTTAAACTCCTCCTCAATATCCACAGAGTTTCAGCCCTGTGAGGTCCAACAATGCAGTCAGTCTCTGTTCAGAGAGAGCTTTCTACACAACTACGACATAAGAAAATAACATACAAAATGGAGAAAATGCCAATTTTCAGTCTGTAGGCTTTTTTGACTGACCTGTGACTAGAAGTTTGAAGCCAGGTATCAACTGGGGACAGTTTCATGGTATAAGGGAAGAACCATACAGAAGGGTTCAAACAAGCAGCTTTCCCAGAGTAACTCCTTAGTTACAAATTCTGAATTCTTTCTCCCAAGCTGCAAGGGCCATTACAATAATTTTTCCTAGAAATCTTGACAGGGTCCAACCACATTCACAGAGAATTAACGTTCAGACTGAGAGGAGTGTGGACAGGATGTTACTTAGTGTTCTCCCACTTCTATCACCCCTACTCATGTCTCTCGGAAATCAAGTGAAAGAGTCCACCTGACCTCAAAAAGTTTAGAATTAGTCCCCTTAGTGCCTGTTAACAACACTCCAAAACATGCAGTTTATGTTGAGAATTGATTACTCAAAAGTAAATAGAGAAAGCTGTGAGTAGGCCTATAAATATACTGAAGGGATGCTAAAGGGAAAGGCTTTTTCCCCAGGAAGCCATGGAAAGAACTCTTAACAAAATACCACTTCAAAACCAAATATATTTCAGCTCAGCACCACATTCTCTTAGCAAAGGTCATTAAGTATCGTTTGACATGAGGGAAACAGGAAAGGGAAACGCATGTCCCAGATTTAGATGAAGACTGATGCTGCTTGTAGAAGGAGGAGCTGGAGGTATTTGATGCAGCACCAGGACCTGAGCCGCAGTTAGAAAGGGCTGATTAAAATTCAGATGCTGTAACCAGAGTGTGTGAAACGTAGAGCTACATAATTCATAAATAGAAAGCTACATTAAATAGCATTAAAGATCGTGCTTACGCAAAGGAAAGGCGCACAGGACGGGCGCTAGCACGCTGGGCATGCACACCAAGCAGGAGCAGGTAAGCGTTTCCAGCGCACACCGCGCGTCACCGCAAACATCACTCACCTGCTCCAGCAGCACAAGGGGGAGAAGCTCACTCACAGCAGGGAGAGCAAGGGAACATCAGCTGGGGATACCACACGATTAACAATTAAACACTGTGGGGAGCGTGGGGTTGCTGCAGATGGGGAGAAATTAATTCTTCAGGTTTAGCAGCAGACTCCTCTCCACAGAGACAGCACCACTTCTGAAGTCAGTGGCCATCTGAGAGCACAGGGGTCAGCTTGGCACTAAGGCAGCTGGTGCTGCACACACTTTTGAACTTACTAAGTCATCCACTGCCATATAATCGTTATTGCCAGGCATTTAATTTGGGATTAATGGGGAAAAATAATGGGTGCTAAATCTGAGCCAATACTGTATTATAAAGAAATAACAGCCAAGTTCTCTACTGCAGTGACTCACCTTCCCTGAGGTCAATGAAACTACATCAGAAGGAAATTTTGTCCTGTTACAAGGATCTAAGCAAATATTTCATACTGAATCATTTATCTAATTAATCTCAATTTTTCAGCATGAATGCCAACAGGCTCCATATTCCTCTCTTTATTTGCTGATATTCACTGAATAATCCTTGCCTGTGACACTGCTGCGAGATCTCCACAGAAGGATGGGAGAATTTCTGACCCATCCTCAAGGTTACATCACATGTGTCTGTCCTCAGGAATACACAATGTGGAAAGTAAAAGCTGTTTCCCACCATTTATTCTGTGCCATTTGCTGGAAGGTCAATGCTATTGTTTAAAAAATTTTGCAAGTGAACTGACTTAGTAAAGCACTCCAAAAAAATGAATGCTGCAAATTCTGTGAAAGAACACAAAACAAAGATCATTTACCACTGTTCCTCCATTGCTTATATTAAAAAATAACTAGGAGAAATAATCCCTTTTGGTTTTCCCTCTCTTAAAATACATGGAGGGGGTTTGTATAGATATGAATAATTGAATAACCCAGTGATTTATAGCTATTATATATTTATGTTTTCTCTTTTTTTTTAAATCAAAAGAGTCTGCAGAGATGAACTATTCACTGGATCTCCCTGCCATGCCCACAGCTCATTTTTTGCCCAACACACTGTATATGAGCAGTTTACTCATTACAGTCATTGTTTTAAGGATGCCCTTTCGGTGCTCCCTTTGGTTCCTGGGGGGTCCCTTGTTAAAATTCTTGAGAATAGGTTGTCTTCATTTAACCAGACATCTGTTTCTGTTCAATCCCTTATGCTACTACACATCAGTATTTAACATTTGTATGGAGTTCATGTTTGAAGGCAGACACCATCATGCCAGAGACCACACAGAGCAGAAAGCTAATCCCCATCCTATCCATGATCTCCATGTAGGAGACACACAGTAAATAACACCCAACACAGTCAAGGATGGAGTATTCCACAGCTGAAATGGGGTGGATTAAGCTCAAATGGGTGGCTTGTTCTGGAGTAACCAGAGTAACTGCCATCTCCTCCTGAACAGTCATTAACTTGGGAAGGTGTTTCAATCCTTTCTGAATTTAAAAGAGCTCCAAAGATACAATATCATTAGGGAGTGCTCAACCAAGAAGTGAAAAACATTTTTTCTGGCTGTCAGTGGTCCACAAAAGCAAGAGATGCTGCTAAATGCTTCTCAAAACATTAATGTCACTACCAAAAATTGCATAGAGTTGAGCACGTGGTCACAACCATGCATTATCTGTCATTTGCTCATTTTCAAACCATCATATTTACGCTCTGCAATACTTGAGGCACTTCTGGTTTGTCAGAACTGTCCTCTCCCAGTGAATTACCCTGCATCACTGGGGCCGAGGCCATCAGAGCTGAAGGATGCTTGGCAAACGTTCTGTGTTCAGGAAAAGCACAGCCCTTCTCCCTCTTTCACTTTAACAACAATTTGTTGACTGGAGGAAAACAAAAGTATTAACGGCTCTCATGCTTCCAATTAAATGCTTTGGCCTTCTCTACCTTGCTTTTTAATCAGTGGCTCAGGGGCCCATTCCTTGTATACACTAGTGAATTTAATATTAGCTCTTAATGAACCACTTACTGACAGCCAGGAATGAAAGCTGCATAGAACAGAGGAAATTACTATCGAAACATAATCTGCCTTTCAAATCGCATGCAAAAGTAATGACAATGGCACACCAGTTTGTTTGTTTATGTATGGTTTACCTATTTTCACAGGTTATTACATAAGCCACTGCTATGTGTTACAAGGCCTGCTGTTTACGAGATACTAAGACCACACTGCTAGGGTGAAGCATCTTATTTTAATCCACTGAAGTTACTGTATTTAGGTCCAGAAGCCTGGATTCCCACCTCCTGCTGCTGACTCAAGAGGTCAAGCACACACATCACGTTCAACATCACAAAAATCCCACCAGCCATGCCAAGGCACTCAAAGACAACTAACACTTGTATTTTTCTTCTGGCATCAGAAGCCAATCCCTGTGGTGGTTCCTTGCTTCATCACATTCTAGGGCTTCGAAGGCCATCATCAGGACTGACATAGAAACTCCAGCGCTCCCCATCATCTACAGCTTTGCTCAACACAGCACCCAGACTCATAAGCGCCGCACTATTTTGAATAGAAACAATGACTGAGGGTTAAGGATTAGCTATCTCAGAGTAACCTTCTCTGGGAACCATGGCATTTGAATCACTCTGGACATTTATTAAATGAGGAAGCATGTAAGGAAGACAAAACCATCAGGAAGAAATTTACTTGTCTCTTTTTCCCCCCCTCCCTTTATTCAGACAGAGAGGAATTCCAACAGTACTACATCAGACGTATCTCACAATGCTTTCTTAATTGGCATTAACCAGTATTTCAGGAGGTAACATTTCACTAATTAAAAGATAATCAGACACAACTTATTATAGTCAGCTTACAGTAATAGTACCCTTCAGATTTTGGCAGTAATGAAGATAAAGCAATAATGCACTCAAATAATTGTTCCCCACAATTCTGAATCACTTGGATAGCTATTAGCTTAAAGCACAATCATGGCTCATTAGGACTCTCCAAATAATAACTTAGAACAAAAGAGAGAAAGGCTCTTCATACACAAACTCACACAGTTTGTCCAAATCATTGAAGTACTTGAATGAGATTAGAATAGTGGCAAACATCATAGGTTTAAATGATTTAAGCCAAAAAGTAACTTTCAGATTCTGTTCATGATGGTTTCTGCTACATCTTATCTCTCCCTCCTACAACCTCTCCTTTTCCCCCAGCCTCTGCTCCCAATTTGGCTTTTTATTTCTCCAACAATCCCATTATTCTTTCAGTGCCCTCCCAGAGGGAAAGCAACAGAGGGAGATGGACATGAAACAAATCCGAAGCAGCTCCAGACAAAAGCATGAAGGAAGCCATGAGAATGGCACAAACAAGGAGCACAGTAGGGCTGTAGGAGGGTAGGAACGTTGTGCATCATTACTCCTCTTCCTTTCCAAGAAGCAGCATATTGTAGGAAGTAGACAAATATGTTCTTGCAGACAGAGCAGCAACAGTAGCGTTGCTAGTGGGACAAAAACTTTCAACGTGCTGCAGAAGCCCAAAGTAAAGAGCAGGATCATTAGCCTGATTATTCCCAGTGCTAAAGACTGAGTACTGCAGGATGCAACAATTGTTGGAAGCAAATTAAAAAGGTAAAGTGAATGTCCAGCTTCATCAACTCAGGCTGCAATCATTAACTCTCAGGACCTAACAGAGATTATACCAATGTGCAGCTCTATAAACCTACAAAAAACAAGAAACAGAGGTCCCTTTCCAGTGGACCAGCAGTAAACCCAGCAGAACATAGTCAAAGGTGATCATGCTGTTATCCCATATGATCTGCCTGTATGCCACCTTGGGAAGCTACAGTCCTTTCTCTCTGTTTGGGGGACAGACAAAGCCTCAGTGATTAATTCCTTCCATTGAGGATGTGAATAATTAGAGACATTGGTTGCTCCAGAGGAACGAAATATAAAAGCAATTCTGAATGGACTAAAAATAGTTACTCAAAAGTACACTTAATTCCAAATCTGGCTGGGCTGTGCCATCTAACAACTCCTCCATACCTATTATCCAGCCAGCTATAACAGAAACAAAGACAGGAAAGTTTTGGCTCACTAGGGAAGAAAAGCTTTAATGGAGAATACCAGAACACCTAAAAAAATTTAATAGACCCTTTGTAACCAAAACAAGAATGATGCCAGGGTGGGTCTGCGAAATCAGGAAGGTCAAGCAAAGAACAAAAGCGACACTATGGGCTGAAAGTCAGAGACCTGCACTTCACTTCCAGCTCTGACAGTGTCTTGCTATGTGATCGTGAGCAAAATACTCGACCTGTCTGGGTCTACAACTCGGACAGCCTTTCTCTACCTGCCCTGCAAGGATGCAGCAGAGGTTTTGCTTTCCCAGCATGTGGCCCAGTTTGTGATCTCGCTGGGGTGTTTGCACCAAAATGTAATAAAAACAATTAACAAGGGACAAATGCCAGCATTTTAATACCTTGGTGGACCGGTGTATAAAGAAACAAAACCTTCCTTTTCAGAAAACATAGGGCCTTGCAGCCACCAAGAAAGAGAATTCAGAGAATGACAGACTTGTTTAGGTTAGGAAAAAACTTTAAGATCATCAAGTCCAACCACTGAATTCATGTGAACAAGCTCAGACACAGACAACTCCAGAACAAATGCTGTGATTAAGATTCTCCCAGTCTGGTCTTGGCGAAAAAAAAAAAGATAAAAATGACAGATACACATGTCAAAAGAGATGAAGAACTGCTGAACAAAAATCCACACCGGTTAATGTGCCAGAGCAAACAAAACTACCTGGAGTCAAATCAGATAAAGACATAGATAAAACACTGTCAACAATAAAAACATTAATACAAAATGTTTGGCTGGTGAACAAAAACCATGCTTGGCTTGGGAAAACATCAGTGGTTAAAACTGACTGGTAGACAGACATGCACCACACCGGCTCTGCTCAGGACACCCAACTTGTCCCCTGTTACCTCTCAAAGAAGGGCTGCAGGGAAAAACGTTTCCATCCATACTTTGATCATTCAACATTAGACTACTGGAAAGGGATGAAAAACTGTAACAGTGCAGTAACCTGATGGATGTGGCTGAAGCTCTCCCAGAGACATCTTTTCTCCTGGCAAAGGTGGTAATGACAAGGCAGGGTGACAGATAAATCTTTAGGGAATTCTCTCCCACTGAGCTGGAAGCGAATGATGGCAACTGCAAGCCGCACTAGGGACAGATGCAAAGCAGTGCTACCCTGCCCACCTCTTCTAGAAGATGAAGCCACTAACACCAATTTTAAAGCCACTGTTTTATTCTCCTATATGTCAGACCAATGGATGTAAGTCATTTTTATTTCTAGTTTACAGCATAGGACCCAGATGACCCCTCTGTCTGCTATTACATTAAGATAAAGGAGGGTACATTGGTGTAAAGTAACAGGAAAATTGACCTTCTACATGGTCAAAATTCAGGGGAGATACCAAAGGGATAGAGAGCTGCACAAGACAGTACTGCAGAACACCACAAGTGAGTACAGATGGAAGACTGTTGATTACCACAGTACACTGAAAATTTGTATACAAGTTACAGTTCTGCAAAAATACTTGTGGCTATGTACAGGAATATTTTCAAGCAGCCACCACTTTCAGCATAACTTTAAATTCCCATTTCCCCCAACTATCAGGGACAAGGAACCCCCCCAAGTTATTATTCAAACAACAACACATACAGAGGTGAACACATGTCTCTCTGGTCAACAGGCAAAACCTTAGTGACTGCTTGGAAAGCCAGGATGTCAACCCAAACATTTGACTCATTCCAATTAATGGGAAATTAAATGTAGGGTTTTATTCAGGTCCAACTTCTACAAAACACACCTTCTTGCAGGAAAGATGCAACAGAAAGGAAAACTGGAAAGGTCATGTAAGCAAAATAAACATGTGTCCTCATGGAGGATTACAGAAGAGATCATCTTGTACTTCTTGCTGAGAGATGGTAGGACTGTAGAAAAGGAAGAGCTGAGTTTTGCTTTGTTCCTCCCTGCTGAAGGCTGTTTGCTTATCTCCTTCACATGTCCTTAAGGGGCAGAAAAAAGGCCACCTAACACATCTGCCTCATTTATTTTAAATTTATTTACACAGAGTACTTGTGGTTTTAATTAATCCATGTTGACAATCCGGTCATCAGAGATAGCACTAGTGGAGATAAAGGGGGTATGGAAGTGTTACAGACTGTTAAAGGAGTTAATATTCAGGAAGATAATAAGACATTTGACCCACACTAAGAAGCAGCTAACTCCCATCATATATCATTGAGTAACATACTTGCTCTTTACTTGGTAGCAATAGTAATTGAGTCAAACAGTCTCCCTACTACTGATAAAAGGGAAATGGTAAAGGTTCACGATTCATACAGATTACTTTGTGGCTGTGACCCTACACTTCTGCTGTCAGGATTTGATACAGTAGAAGTTGAGGGGACACTACGCACTGAAGCACACTCCTAAAACGAAACTTTTTCATTCTCATAGTGTAATTAGCTTGATGCAGTCACATCCCAACAGCAGAACTCATTTCCACTGGAAAAGAATAAATTCCTTACAGCAATTTGGACTTAATTAAAATCAGCTACCAAGATGCATCTTAACACAGGAACAGGACTCAAATTGAGTAGAAAATAGACCAGACACCCTCTCACGCACAGGAGGTCAAGCACAGGGTCTCATCCAGCATGCCCCACTGCATGGGCTTATTTCCAAAGAAGGGGTTTTATTTGAAACAAAAAGGTAACATGAAAACAACTGTATAAAACATGTACACACACCCTCAACTCCAGAGGCAGTTGCAGAGTTTGTACGATGCTCCCACCTGAACCTGCCAGGAACAAAACTGAGAGTGACCCGACCCACAGCACCCACCCCTCACTCCCCTGCGTAGAGGGGAAGCTAAAGTCAGATTTGTAACGCTCTTCAGGTGACTCGTTCCCATCAATGTCTTTGAACTGAGAATTCAATGGGAGTGAGACACCTCCATAGCTCCCAGAAGACATCTGAGAGACTTCTCAAGATATTCTGCTCTTAGAAATCAAATACAGAAATAAAGTACTGCATGTGCCTTCCTTCGCCTGACGCAGCATCTCTAAGGAAAGATACCATGTCATTCTATTTAGAGAAATCTGGGGACTGGTTCTCTGTCCCAAGGAAGCGATGTATGTTTGATCAAGACAAGGAGCTGCTGTGCCTCATACCTTTATCCTTGGTGTTACTTCCCAACACACTCAAGAAAAAAAACCTTTCTCTCAGGAGTTTGTTTCTTTGTAAGAATTCATAATCTCTCAGGATTATATTTTTTAGCCACTCAGTTTCCTTATCCCCTATCTCATTGGTATAAACTCTTTCAAAAAAACCCCAGAACTTTAGCTAAATATTAAATAATAAGCAAGTGCAATTTTGGGTGTGACAACAAAACCTTGTCAGGCTTTTTAAATGGTTATTTCATAAAAGAGTCTCTCCATCAACTCACATAGTGGAGCAGGTGCATATGTACAAGGAAAACAAACTTTAAAGAAATACAGAAGAAAAAAGGCAGGATGGGAGAGAAAAGAACTGTTTTACAGCTACTTCTGTCACAAAGAAGAAAGTTGATTATCACTCTTTGATAAGGAAGAAGAAAGCTGTCTAATGCTTCTAAAGCTAAGCTGGTATATAATTTCCCTTTAAGTTCTTTGACTTTCCCCTTCGGAGACTTTCTTCTGCAAGGTTACAGGCATAACAGTGAGCAATTGGCTTTCTGGCTCTTTTCAAAGCAGTATTAGGATCTCTGAACTCCTGTGAGTGTCCTAAAGCCGACGTCATACAAGAAAACTCGCTAATCACCCGCATTTCCTTGCACAGGGGAGAACAGGCAAGGCAAGAAAAACGCAGGGTGAAGCCTTGAACAAAACAGACTAATCTGGGAAGGCACACGGTTCTCAACTGGGGACCACCACCTCCTGCATACTTTCAGAATCCCCCACGTAGGCTGACACGACCACTCAATTCCAGCAGGACATTTACAAACACATCCCTCCCCGTGACAGACCTGCTTCGGGACCGAGGATGCGTGCGTGTAAAGATGGAAAGCGCTGTGCTTCAATCAGCACTATGGCAGGATCTGACTGGTTTTATCTCAAATCCCCATTCTCTCCTTATTTTATAGGTAATTAGTAAATGCTGTCCAAAACAAATTCCCCTTCCCTCCAAAACTCAAGCTCTATGTAGTCCAGCTGGTTTTTTTTCTTCCCTTAACACCAATACACCCACAGGCTTTGTTCCACAGCTTGTGGTTTTCTGTTTTTCCAGGAACACGCTGCCAGGTTCAGTGCTGCAGCACAACTGCTAATCTTCAATGACCTTCTACACCCCCAGTCCTCTACTCCTGCGATTAAAATTGATTTTTCCCCTTCCCACCATAAAACAATCTCACGTGCTGTCCTTGCTTTACTATTAGACAATGTAAAGTTGCACCCAGAGTAGAACATGTGAAATCAGGCTTTTGTATAGCCCTGAAAGCAATTAGTCTCAGCAGCCAGTGAGGAAGCAGTAAGACAGCAAGAAACTGTCTGCCTCTGTCCAAAATGCCACAAAACAGGCTGCTTTCAACTTAAAGCAGCACACAAAGCACAAGGACCTGCCCAGAAGCTGTGTGAAACACAGAGGCAGTAACTTTTCAGAGTCAGGAGCATGAAGTGAGTTTTAATAATTAATCCTGCAAGACCAAGCTATCAGAAGGGACATAACTTAGATATTGAAGAAATCACAAGCAAGTACTTCCCAAGATCTGCATGACTTCCTCTGGCATGGTCTACGACCAGCTACACCAAAAGATAGCAACAGCAAATTGAAGCATTTCACCTCTGCAGAGGAGACTGTGTTTGGGCAGACTTTGGTGGGCACGGGAGGGAAGGTGCTGCTGTCCAGCCTGAGAAAAGTAAGTTTCTTCAGTCACCTCCAAGGTGAGGAACACCCCCAGCTCCCACATCAGAAGTCCTCTCCAAACCCCTGCAATTGGCCACTGCCCAGATCCCAAGCTTTCCCCATTTCCTAGATCTTTCATTAACTGAGGCTCATCAGCTCTGCTCTTCAGCAGCTCTCCAATGCCTGGACTTCAGAGTAGAGACAAAGCATTAACCTCTCTGCAGCACGGGATTTTATAGTCTTGTTACAGTAATGTTTTTTGCTTTGTTTTAATATAATTAGATCTACAAATCAATAGAGTCCTCTCCAAGCAGCAATTACAGCTGAAGAAAGATGGCTATCACTAATATGGAAAGCCACTCAAGGAGTGGCTGTTAACTTGAAGGTGGTTTGTCACATTTTTGAAGCACTGATATTAAACAATGCTGGTTTTGCTTTGCTTGTTAGAAGGTTCCACAGAGAGAAAATACAATTCAATAAAATGTGCTACACAAAGAGGTAACGGGCTCAGGAGCACAGCCTTGAAAGCATGTAGTGCTTCTGAGAGATATGCAGCACAGAGAAGGAGAAATAGAGGTTAAGCTGAATTAAGAGGGTTGGTCAGTCCACCAAAGCCATTCTGTTTCCTCATGAAGAGTGTTAATAGCTTCTGCATTGGTCTGTATTAGGGAAATAAGTTAATTCTTTCATCATAATCCATGTTTCTCACATCCTCACAGCCTTGGCTGTTAATATGAGGAGTTGAGTATAAAATAATTGAAATAAAAACAACATTCATAATTTAGGACTTTTCTAAAAGCCTGAAAAAGCCTTCCATCACCTGTTTTGGGAGCACTAAGCCATGTGCCTGGAGGGCTTGTGTTTCAGCTGGAAGCTAAAATTAAACGTGGTAGAAGCTGAAAAATCTTTTCAGTCTTCTCAATAAAAAAGAAATTGGAAGCCAGATACACTAAATAAATTTTACTACATCAAAGCAGGAGGGATTCTACCTGTGCCCAAGTGACCAAGATGTTTCTAAGCACACGCAATCTAGTTTCACCCAAGGGTGGTATCCCTTCCACGTGCTGTTTGCATTTTCAGGGCATTCAACATGAGCAGTGCTCTACAGTTCATACATCACGTCTATTAATTCATGCTTGATCTAAAATGTCTTTAAAAGAAGACATCTCAAACTGGAGATTCTGGCTGTCAGAGCACTGCTCTTTTTGTCACACTCATTTAATGGTGAATTACCCCACTGCCTTTCCCCAGAGAGGTTTCAGTGCACTAGAAGCAGACAACATCAGATAAGATAATAGGATCCATCACTGGGCTTTGTCACCAACAAATTGCACAGGAGCCCTACTGGAGAGCACGACATTTAAGTACAAAATTCAGATTTTTATATGTCTGAAAATCTTCCCTTGAATAAACTCTATTATGTGGTCAGTCCCTCCAGAACTCTACAGTTCTTGACAAACAACTGAATTATCTCTGCAAAGAAAATAATTACATGAGAACAGAATATCCTCAGGGATAACAGATAATTCTGTTCACATATTGGAGTACCCGAAACTGGAGCATATTTTAGTGATGATTTCCAAACAGGAACTATTTGGGAAAAAAAAAGAAGTCAATAGTTTTGACAAAAAGAGGGGAGAATTCAAACTTCTTTCTTCACTGCTTGTTTTGTTCCTGATTTAATATAAAACCCTTCCTTGGATTTGGGAACTCACTTCCAGTGTTTTGTTCTGCTTTAACAACTCCATTAAGGTCAGAACCATCTCTGCTTCACTCACGGAGTGATCTCTTCTCTGCTCCCCCTGGGTGAAATGTCATTCCAGTGGGGCTGACCTTCAAAGCTTTCAGCTTTAAAATAACTGGCTTGAAGTGGCAGTTTCATTTCCCATTGACTGAGTAGAACTATCTGGGAGCAGGTTCTCAGATCCATTACCTTCCTTCACAAACAATGAACTCAGACCCGAAAGATCAAGTCTGGTGGTCTGTTAGAGCCCCACATATGTGGTCTACACACATTCACCTCACTACAGCCCCCCTTTTTTTTTTTCTTTTCTTTTTTTCTTCACCCAGTCCCATTAGGAGCTCGAGGGGCTCATTTACCTTCAGGCAGGCCCACGCAGCTAAGTGAGTGAAAAGCCCAGAGCATTGTGTGTTGTGAGGTTTTTTAACCTCTTTTCACCACATCAGCAACCTCTTTTTCTCAAGCTTTACACTTGTGCTGAAAATTAAGACAGCTCACTCCAGGACACGCAGAGGCAGGTTATGATTTTGGACAAACTGACCATGCTGGTGTCCTCCCGTGGGCACCGGGCCCGGCCTGTCTGTAAGACAAGAGCCACGCTAGTGTTTGGCTCTGGCACTGGGGACACACAGACCCGACTTCATCCATGGTTCAGACAGACCTCAGCTTTATGCTCAAGCCTCCCAGCCTGCCACTCTCCCAGACAGATGCCACTACCCTTATGTAATTATCAGTTATAGAGAAACAGCATACGAGAACAAAGACTTCATTACTAGCTCTAATTAGCTTTAAGCTAAAGGGGATTTAACATAATTTTCTCCTCCAATATGGATGTCAAAGGGGAAAAAAAATCTTTTTGTAACCACTCACCTAGTTTCAAGATGAGAAAATGTTGTAAATAGCCAGGGTTGGAGGAAAAGGGAGACCTCTAAGATCAGAAGATCGCTAAAGCTATTTTTATGTTTATTGGTAAACATTACTTCAAATAGTTTATGTTAGTTAAGATTTCTTTTTGAACCACAAGCTTTATGACAGGCTTCAGCATCTACCAGAGCACCTCTCAGAAGCTCACAACTATTTTTCCCCAAACAAAAGAGGTGGTAGCAGATGCTTCAAAAATAACTCATGCTGCTTCTTTCCTGATATTTTGGGGTTTCACAGTTTATGGTTGGTTTTGTGCGAGTTTGTTTTACTGTTCAAGGGTGTGAAAACGTGAATGTGCCCAGGCTTGAACTTAACAGACACCGAAAGAATCAACAAGGAGGGCAGCAAAGCCATGATGCAGCTATACGTAAGCTTATGACTTTGTCAGATGGAAGTACGGAGGCCTCTCCACTGCCGGTCCTCCAAGGTGGGTCGTGCCATGACTCAAATGAAACCACCAGACTGCCAGGAACCTCTACCTTTTATAAAGTCCAATACATTCTGCCTTCTCAAGTACGCTGATGACCTTGAAAAATTGGTGATATGCTATGCAAGAAAAAAAATATCCAAGGGCAGATTAGAGCATGTAGATTGTAACTCTTGGGGCAGGTATTGCAAGTTATATTCTCTTTAATAAGCTGAACAAACTGGGCTACTTCAATTTCTAACTGGTTATTTCCATGTCTGATTTTTAGGCCACACACACTGTATATATGCACATAGTGAGATTATGTCACTCTTATTTTCCTGGAAAAAAGGGAAAATAGTAGGTTTTGTAGTAGATGTATATATTTAGTACTAAGGATTGTTTTCATATCAAATTTCCTTTTATAAAATTATTTTTATATTCCTTCATGGAAAATAGAATGGACTCAGACACCCTTCCAATGTGTGAAGAATACAGATTCTCAGTGTTACTTCACATAAATGTTTATGTCTGCTGTCAACATATGGACGTGTGTAAAATTTGTAGTTTGGTAAATATCAAATATTTTGCCCATGAAAACGTTACAAAGCTAGATTTCCAGACTACAGCTTTGAAAAGCGACTTGACTCATTTACAGCAAAGTGACTTTCAGATTCCAGTTGGTCCACAGACTCTGGGAACTGACTCCTTTAATCAGTCTACACTCAGCACCACTAAAACAAAGTGTCACCCCTGAAACCTAATAATAGGTTGCTCCAAAAAATATTTTCCCCAGGACTGTAAACTGGCCTGAGATTAAAATTCCATCTGCCATTAATATTTTCTTTATTTTACATTGTCTGAGACTTGTGAAAAACTGCTGGCTCCAAATATTCCCCAATCTCCAGCACAGCAGATTACAGGAGCCCCACATATAATCAAGGAAGACATGATGAGGTTTGCTGAGTTTCACAACATCCATAATCTCTTTTCATAATGTAGACTTCACATGATAATGTCACTAAAAAACTCCCTAGCCAGGAGCTGCTCAGAATTTCAGAGAGTGTTTAAAGCCCCGACTCCCTGACCGAACACCCCTGCGTACAAACAGCACGCTGACTGGTGCCATCGCGGATGCTCGCAGAGATGCTCCTTTTACTGCCTGCAGCTTGATCAAACAAAGCCATGCACAAAGCATGGTCTGCTTTTCAGTTTGGCCTCAGATTTTAACAGCCCAATTTGAAATCACACAAGTTTTGGAAGAACTGTGCACACTTTCAACCTAGTAAAGTCAAATGGAGCTTTCAAAGTCAGGCGGAGGGTACTTCTCTGAGCTCCTCTTGCCCCTTTCCTCTTCTGTACACTTTCTAAGGGACTTTGATTTCCTTTGAGGGCACACAGAAGTCTTTGCAAAGTCTCCAGCAAAATCACCTTTATCCATATAAAGCTTATTTTCTGCAACTTGGTCTGTGTTCATCCTTTCCCCCTCTTTCTCTCACTGCTTTTCTTGATAAAGAGTCAAATTAAAGTTCACTCGAGCAAAGATGCGGCAGAGACGGCTGCTAGCCTCAGGCCAGTTTCCACTCCTGAGATTTACAAGGCAGCCACTTGGAGCTGATTATACACTTTCAACAACACATTTCTGACTTGACATTGGGTCGCATAAGAGTTCCAGTTCTAAACCCTGCTGCATTATAGTGCAAGGAACATCTGCCTTGCACAGATCCACTGCCCCTTCCCTGCCTACAGCCACCATTGGCCTTCCCACACCTTCCCCAGCACCTCCACAGCTGTGGCACTCTGTCCCTTCATCCCCAGAGCCGTGCAGCTATCTCCAAGATCTATGCCTTATGTGTAATGTACTATAATTAAAACTCACCTGCCTAAAGAAAAGCATGCTGTGGGTATAAATACAATATATTAACACATACTATTACCTTACGTTTCCTCCCAGCAGGCCATACTATTTTTAAACCCTCTATATCTCTGATTATAGCTCAGCTAACAATAGTACATAAATACTCCACACGCAGCATTTCCACAGCAGGCACGTACAGGTTCCTCTTCACTAATGCCCAAGTCCATTAGAAAGCCAACCTCTGTCAGGATGCCGAACAGTCACCAAACTGAACACTCCGGTCTTTCCATAAGGTATTTCTTCCAATTTACAGAGACAGCACAACCTTTAATCCATCCATTGCTAGCACCCAGAGCAGAACCCAGCCTTTAATACCAACTCTCTTCCCCAGTCATGCAGATGGCCACAGCATGCCCATTTCACAGCCCTGACACCCAGGCAGTCCTGCACGGGCAGCCCCGTCCAAGCCACAGGGGAGCCCTGGGACAGGGCAGCCCCACAATTCATCAAATCATCAAATGTTTTAGGTTTGAAGGGTCCTTAAATGTAACCTAGATCCACTCCCCTGACATGGGCAGGGACCCCCCCCACTAGCCCAGCGTGTCCAAAGCCCCATCCAGCCTGGCCTTGAACACTGCCAGGGATCCAGGGGCAGCCACAGCTTCTCTGGGCAGCCTGTGCCAGGGCCTCACCACCCTCACAGGGAAGGATTTCTTTCTCGTATCTAATCTAAATCTCCTCTCCTGTGGCTAAACCCCTTTACTCCTTGTCATACATTGTTCAACACAAATACTGTTAAATAGGAACATCAAGGTAGCTGGTCTGTAGCAGTCAGGAAGAAGGTAGAAATGGAGGCTGTGTGCTTAAATTTGCTAAAATTTAAAAAATTCACACCAGGCTCTGCTTTCCTGGCTTGAATGCTGGGGCAGGGCAGCACCACAGGCCATTGGCAATTCTTGGCCAATACAGCAGGAAGGCTGGACCACCTGCTATGTATCCTGTTGAATCTCTAGCTCCTCTGGCTACTGCTTCAGGCTGCAGCAACACCTGTGACAGCATTAATCAATATTCATTATCTCCTATTAAAATGGAGTGTAACCGTCTGGCCAAGTTCATTCCTGCTAAGACCAGACAGAGCTTCAGTGAATTCAATACCAGTTGCATCTGTTGATTGAAACTGGCATAGCATGTCTGATCCTGCGTTACCTCGCATCAGACTTCTCTTTCATTTTAAAGAGACTGGCCAAGATAAGTGTTGTATGCTTTTTTAATTTCTGGGGTTTTTTTGGGGGGTGTTTCTTTTAAAACCTTACATATAGAGGGGAAAGGTCTCAAGAAACTGTGGGCTCTAAACCCAAACCAGTTATGGAGGATTGGTCGCTATTTGGTTTCCATCACGGCAGCTGACTGACGATGAGGTAACGTCACTTGTATTTTACAAACAAGCTGGTTCTTAACTGAAGTTAAGCATCAAGTTCAATGGTACGTTTGAAAGATGTTTGTCTTCTCAATTTTAACAGTCTGAAATTCAGTAGAAAAATAAGGTCTTTACAATTGTGTCAGCTAAATTGTGTTAAACCTGAAAAATAAACTGTTCCTACCGCACTTACGTACCTTGGAATCAAAGCGTGAATGCACTCAGGCCACAGAAGAGCTACTGAAAACAAACTGCACACACACACTTATCCCCCCTCACCTAACAATTCAACACTTTTTGGAACTGAGGTGTCAGTGTCAAAGCTCTGTTAAACTGAACTCAAATGGGAGCATGGCCATGATCACCCAGAGGATTTGGATTTGTTCATAATCAACTTAAATTACTGGCTGTTTATCCTGCAGATATTAACTATATTTAATCTCCAGCTCACATATTGAGCTCCAAGACATATTACTCATTTTAAATTACCTAGGTTACCAAACCAATCGAGATTAACCATATTCTTTACTTAATAGAATATTTGTCATATCAGAAGCAATTACATTTTTATCATTACCTTTGGTGACTCCATTAAACATGGTGGCATTTTAATTTTTAAAAGTCTTTGGTATTGCAGGCTGCCAGCCTGTTGTTTCCACATTAAATTTTTAAACATCCTAGTCCACAGCTTCACTGCAGTCAAAATCTTTTGCAAATTTAAGCCTGCAGCATCCACTTTCCCTTCTTCCCCACTGCTACAAACCCGCTACCTTGAAATTCCCATTTAGCAGTGTTTGTGTTGAGCAACACACGGCTACGCAGTAGATCACAGAGCAACACATTTTCAAATCACCAGGGTGGTTTCCTTGGCTGCTTCACTGCCAAGAGCCTGCTTCCAGGTTGTGCAGGGGAAGCAGCACGGGGCTTGCACGCAGTCCCTGCCTGGCCTGGGGCAGGGAGCTCCATCTCGCTGCACCCCAAGGCAGGGCAGGCTGCACAAGCCCACTGCCTGCGCTCACCACATGTGCCCACGCTCCTGACGGCAAGTATGGGTGCCTGGGATGGGTGCTTTTTGAGCTGAGGTCGCAGACTCCACTCTTCGCATAGAACCCTGTCCCGGCTGGGGTATGACCTGCCTGCACACACTGTTGTCCCACCTGCGTGAGCCCAGCGGTCACAGACACAGAAGGGGATAGGGCTCAGCAGCCCTGACCATTTCCATATGATGCTTCCAGCTGGAACACAGAGAGGCTGCCCAGGAGCACAAAGGCATTCCAGCAGCCAAAGACAACTGTACACTGTGTTTGACCCCTCTGCTGGGAAAGCTGACCAGTTTCCAACCCAAACAGCAACTCGTGCTTGATGGCACACAGAGGTTACTTGTGTCAACACATGGAGGTACAAAAAACTTAATCCTGCTCCAGCCTCCTCAGGCTTTCAGAGCTGGCCACCACTGCCTGATGAGCCAGACAGCTCATCCCCACTAGGAAACCTGTGTTCCTTCCCAAGCCCTTGTGCCTCAGCGCAGGGCTGCACAGAAAGTCAAAGCTCAGGTTCACCTTGCTGTTGCTGCTCATGGGCTCTGTGTGGGTCTGAGACCCCCAGCGATGAGCAGGGCTCAGATCAGAAAGGCAGATCATGGTGGATAAAAGGGGCTGGGGCAGTGGGTTAATAGCAAGCAGCTCAGATGATGGAGCAGGGCACTGGTGCACTGCCTGAGCACACTGCTCCCACCCAGCTGAACACCCCCTCCAGACACCCACCTGACCCCTTGCACCGGGAGGGAAACAAGTGATTTATACATGTCTGTCACTCAACCCTAAGCCAACGCTGCAGGAACATCTGCATTTTCACAACCACCAGTTACACTGAACATACCATTCCCAGTGCTATGGCTTCACTGGGATAAACCCTACCAAACTACAGCTGACAAAAACTGAGCACCCCAATTTTCCAGTGTGCCATGCTGTGTAGAACCTGATCCAGCACACATTTGATAGTCTAACAATAATCTAATGATTACCAAGGCAAGTTAGGTTTAAACCACCCAAAAGCCAGCACTGTACCTTTGCAGTGTGAAGCAGCATGCTCTACAAGTGAGCTATTGGGGTTAACTGCCAAAAGCCTGACACATGCAGCACCCGTGTCACACAGGGCAACACACATTTTTTCAGCACTGTCCCTGCTCCCCAACACAACAGGAATCTCACCATAAAAGCAGGCACGAGAAGCCAGTTCTTCACTGCAATACTCTGCACTCTGTACTTACATGGAGAAGTGGATGATTAATGCCTGTGCAAGAAATAGCAGGGTGAAAAATTGAAGAACATTTTAGAAACGTGGGTTTGTTTTTAAGCTGTGATTACAGGAAATATATTAAAGATGAGTTTTCTGAAGGGATTGCAGCCCACTCCCGAACGAGGCAATTTCCATTTCGGTAAACAGACAAAAATCTCCTCTGGAGTTAATACCCCAGGGGCTGACCCCGTAAACACCAAAACAAACAGACAGCACAGCTGAACGGCCTGAATCCAGACACACTGTGCTGAACACAACTCCAGTCAAATCCAAGGCAAGTGCTTTATGCCAGCTCACGGCTGGGCATGCCAACCTCTGAATCCCTGTGCATACGCTGGGGCCTGAGCTCTGCCCCATCACCCCAGTGTCACCCAAAACACCCTCGCACAGAGACGTTTTGCCTGTGCTGCCTGCCAATCTCTGGCTACATAAAACCTCTACTACAATGCTGAGGGGAAGGGCAGCAGCATCTCCTGTGCTAATGAAAATGGGAATGTACCATAAAGCCACAGAGAAACTAACTCTTGTGAGCCAAGATCAGCAAACATAGCTGAGCACGAAGTAACCTTGTTCACACATGCCACTAAAGAAAAGCAAGAGCTGTAACTTTACATGTATCACCATAAATCCAGTCAGAAAGCCATTTCTTTCTCTCCTGGGATTTCAGTCTGCACCTCATCTACCCAGGGACAAGCTGAACCTGCTGCAGCAAAATCTCACGAATTCCTGCTTGCTGCATTAATGCTTCATTTGCTTTATTTAAATGAAGAAATTAATTTTTAATTTACTTTTTTTTTAAAAAAAGCTGAATTTAACCTGCATCACAACAAGACAATCAGCTTGGCTCCTATTTTTACTTGCAGCAACTGCAAGGAAAAGCTGAACAGGAAGATGTGAAGGACTGTAATAGTCCAGCAGTATCTGCAGTTAAGTCCAGCTTCTGCAGATGAAAAAGGCTGGATCACGACCTCCTTGGGAGCTGGGTCCCAAAAAGCCACCTTGCTGTCCCGTGTGCTTGCATCAGCCCCCACACCTGGTACAGCTCAGCCTCCCTTTGCTAGAAAAAGCTGTGGGTTCAGCCAGTTTCCAGTGATATGCTGGGTGAGTGGCCTCTCACTCAAATTTAAGGTCCCCTTTGGCCTTTGCTTGCAGAGTCTCAACATGTGAAATTCCCTCATCCCCTTAAAAACATTTAGTTGCCAGAACTGCTTGTTTTCTACTACCAGGAGCAGCTTGGGATGGCCTCTCACAGCTTTAATATGGGAAAACTGGTAAGGTACCAACACCCCTGAGCCCAGAGCAGGTTAATCCAAGTCGCCTGTGCTGCTGGCATGGGGGACAGGAGAGCCCAGGCCTGCAGGAGACACTCAAGGACCCACTCCCAGCCTCGAGAGCTCTGTTGCAATTAGCAGTCTGGCTCTGGCCTGGCCCCAGAGGGCCTGGTTCAAGGCTGGAGGAACCTAAGAGAGTTCATATTTCAGGCCACAGGCTGGCTGATTACCTTTGCATGTGAAGGGGGAGATGAAGGGGGACACTCAGACAATAACAATTTACATTTTCTCCACATAAGTGCCCCTTGCACGTGAGTCAGGCTCATGGAGGATGCTTCAAAATTGGTCTAATGAACCAGTAACTGTGCAGAGAATATCAAACCTGAGAGCAAGCTTCTGAATTGCAGCCTCTGACAGACAGCCATAAGAAAAATATTCAGTAGCAATAAACTGCATGTTAAATAAATACCAGTAAAGCTTATAACAGAATTACAGACAAGCAATTCAACTTCTCTCAAGAGTCTTGCATACTTCAAGGAAAATATCTCCTAATTATCATAAAAAGCTATCTCAAATTTTCACAGTTCATCTATAATATGCTGATTGAGAATGTAAAATGTATGGCTCAGGTATTTCTGTATAATCAGCTGTAACCATAACCTCAAGTGTAATGACGAGCAATTGGAATAGCAAGACTAATACTTTAGCTATTTAAATTCAGATTGCCTGGTGTTTATACTAGTATTCCCAACAGAGAAAGGAAACAAAATATTTGAAACAAACAACTATCTTTTCTGTAATATTAATCTTCTCTCATAACAGAGCCCTGGTGGAAAAACAGATTAATCAACATCGGAACAGAAACAGACAGCAATGCAATTCTCTATACCGTGTTTTCAAGTATAAGCAAAAGACCAGTGTGTGCAGGGAACAAATATTTCACATCTCTACAAAAAAATAGCTCTAACTTCATTAAATGGTTGCTACAGATGCAAGGACATAAGGAGGATTTAGTCAACAAATGAATGCAATGGTTTGGGAGGAAGCTGTGGGCAAAAGAGAAGTTGCCACTGGAAGGGTGCAAAGTAACATCCTTCATCGGCCAGCCATGCTCCAGGGGCCACCTTCTTGCTTGCCCAGATCTGACAGGTCCAGAGAAGGCTGCAGGATGAATGATTCCTTATACATGGTTAATGTGTCTTTATAACAGAGGTGCCCCAGAAGCAAAGGAGGAACAAGACTTTCCAGACATGGTACTTTCACCAAAAGATAGTGAGGGACAGACAGAGAACTGGTACATGCAGGATCAGTGCATGACTGTGAAAACCCAAATGGCCTCAACACACCAAAGCTAACTCCTATACAGGCAGGCACTTTTATATTCATGGGGATGATATGGCTGCTTAATAGAGTAGAAAATCTGATGCAGGCCTGCTGCATTCCCTAACAAGCACGTCTGTGAAAAGATTGGGTTGAAATCAGCCTCTTGGCAAACTATCAACCACAGCAAAACAGTAACATTTGAAAAGAGTATCACCAAATCACAAGTGTTTGAACATCAGCACTCCTCACCAGCCACAGGAACAGTTTTGGGAGCAACCTCATATTCACACACCACAGCCCTGCAGAAAACCAAGGGTATTCCTTGGTTTTGGCTCTCTGCTTCTTGTCATCTGTAAAACAGTAAAGAGCCGAAAGACAGGCAGGACTGCAAGCAGGTATCATGTAAAAGTGAAAATGCACCAATGTAAATTAAACATTGATGTCAGGAGGTTTTACAGTTCAGCATGCCCCCAGATGTTCCTGTGTGCACACAGCTGTCTTCAGCACTGTCAAAAAGCAAATTACGTTGCAAAACACACAGAGAGAGATGTTAAGGGGGCCTTTCCCAAGTACAGCAACGTTCCAGCTGGAATAAACCCCGTAAGAACAAAGTGAATGTGGAAGGGTAAAGAAACAGAAAACCAAAGATGTGACGTGAGGAGCCATGGAGTGTATTTCTGTAACCAGGGGGGCAGGTGCAGCAACGCAACCCAGGCTGGGGATCTGGCTCCCCGGTTTCAATGGATCAGAGGGGCTGAGCCACCCGAGAGCGGAGCTGGGAGCTGGGCAGCCCACAGGGTCAAGACTCGAACTCTGAAAATTCATCAGCTTCAGGAGAAGAAAAATGCAGTTTAAAGGAAGAGAATATCACATGCCTGTTTGATTATTCATTTCATTGCTCAGATGCTTTAATTTCTTGCTAGGAAGTCATTTCTTGTTTGACTTTCTGCACGTTTCCAGGTGGGTAAAATATCTTTCTGGTTTTCCACCCTTCCTTTCTGTCTCTTTGGGTTGCACAGTACCTCTCCTCTCACACTCACACAGTACACCAGTCTGTACATGAACTCGAGAAAAGGCAACAATTTTCCTTTCTGGTGTAATCACAATTTCCCTAAGAAGTAACGACATTTAATCCTGTTCTAAAGTCCAATGTCTCAGCAGTGCAATAGTATTTTCAAATGGCAAAACAAGCGGCATTTAAACACTGCCAAAACCTGCTAATTTATTGCCAACATATTCAGAAAGAATCTCACCATTTTTCAAAGAGAAATTTTAGAGGAAAAAAATATTGGGGAGTTATTTGCACTTTGTTCCATCTGGTGCCTCTCTAAATATGCAAGTCAAGGAAAAGAAAAACTACATCATTTTTTCATGAAGAGAAGAGTTATCCCCCTCGAGCTGAAGCTTCTTCCTACTTCTTTGTGTTTTGTCAGCTGGCGTGGGAGGCACATTATCCAGGAGTTAGGCACACATTTCCAAAAGGGAGAGAAAACAGACAGCGCAGACAGTCCGTCAGGAAAGCAGATACTGCAAGTCCCAAATGTCCAGGACACACCAGATAGAAGAATCGCTTTCCTCCAGTCCTGCCGAGTGTTTCTCTCCCTGCCTCTCCTCAGAAATCACTGGGAGTAATTTTTATTCTGAAGTTAAGCCTGTCCTTAAGTACTTCGCTGAAGTCAGCCCTTTGCTGATGAGGAGGGTGAGAGGGCTCCTTACCCTCCGCGTGGAAGAACTGCTAAGGCACACGGAAAGGAGAGAAGGAACCGACATATTTTTCCACTGAGATTTCTGACACTGTGTCACTCATCCCTCACATTCACATCACCCTCCACACCAAGCACAGAGCAGACAGCCTCTTCTGTGCCCAGCACAGACACTCCCATCCCAGACTTGCACGATTTGGGGATGTGCACACAGCAGAACCACCTAAACATTGACACCCACACACACACGTTTACACTGCCCTTGGATATGCAGGTACTATCAACCTGAAGTGTAACAATATTAAATACCTGTAATAAATTGTCAGCCTGATCCTTACATACCACTGTATTAATGAACAAAGCACACAGCGCTGTACCAAGCTGCAGAAAGGCAAAGAACACACTATGGAAAATATTTCTGTTTGTTCCCTACACAAGAGCATTAATCCAGTAATTCTTTAAAAATGGAACATAGCTGGCATAATCAAATAAATTATTAGAAGGCATATAAATCATTACCACCTAATATGACTGCAACAAGATTCAATGCAATTTACAGATAAGCATGAGGAATGACTACTGTGTTTTACTGAATTAAAACTGGCAAAAGTTCTAAGAAGACAAATGATGTAAGATGACCCTACGTTCATTTGCAAACTAAAAAGGCAGAAGGAAAGAAGCAGACAGATAAGTCTTACTTTTCAACTATTTTGCAGCCTGCCCTGAAAACAAGGATTAATCACAAAGTGGAAAATCTTTCATTTAATTAGAGATTGAGTGGGTGGGAATCTGAGGACAGACTAAAGCTGTATGGAAGTTCTTAATGTTTAATGGAAATGGACTGTCCTGAACTAAGACAGGGAAGCAGCCTTTCCCAAATTCACACTGCTGTCTGGATGGCTTGTGCAGGTCCTCGTAGCATACTCTGTACTCCGAGAAGGGCATTTCCTTACAGAATACACCTTCTCTGCTCCTACAGTTGGTCTAGATAACAAGGAGTAGTTTGCATGAGTCCTGTTTCACTTCCCACAGGGGCTGGAAGAAAGTATGACCAAAATCTGGTACCAAAGCAAGGAACTGGAGCGAGCAGCTCACCCTCTCACCAGTGCAGGAAGCCTGGGAGAGCTGGCTTCTGTCCTTCTCTTTGTCCCTGGGTTTCTTTGTGACACCATTCAGGATCCTTACACCAAGACATGCGCAGACACCCACTCACCTTCTGGGTGTTCCTACGGCACGAGCTCTGTCGGTGACCACAGGGCACCGTCTGACATCTCCAACAATGCCGGCAGCACTGGCTGCGGGAGCGTAACAGCTCCCTGGGACTCAACCTCCCCGACCTCTGCTTTCCCCATCAGGATGAAAAAGGGAGAACTGCAGGCGAGTTTTCTCAGGCTGCCAAAGAGCTGAGGAGAAGTTAATCGCACTTACACAGCATTACCCCAGTTACTGGGATTAACACCTTGGAAAATCTTTGAGAAAACTGTTAATTCTGCCCAAGAGCACACACTGAACAGTGTGCAAAGTCCCACACCAAACAATACGAATCCACAACACTCAAACTGCTTATTACATCCAGATTAGTGCATTTTGCATCTGTGGGATCTCTCTCTCTCTACTCCTCCCAACCTCTGACATGCCCTTTGTTCAGATCTTGGAAGACCTTCAGGGCTAAGCAGGGATTCAAAAATCAGTGCAAATCCCAATGCTCTTCTGCAAGTCTCTGGCCATTATTTCCTGCTCATCTCACCAAAACATTAGTCCTTTTCATTGAAAATCTGAATAGCCTTGAGCACTTCTTTTTTTTTGCTTCAGCTCCACAGTCAAAAAGAGTAGGACAAGTGCAGAGGATGTGTGAGATGAGAGTCTTCAGGTTTTTAGTCCAGATCTCTTCTTTGGGGTTTATTATTGCTCTTTCGTTCAATTTGACACTGTCAAAAAGCAATCTCAGCTTCTAAGCCAGGTTTAATGTGGACAGCTCACATGCTTAAAAGCAAAACCCACATTTTCCTGCTAGGGCAGGTGACACCATTTCTCATCAGTTCATCTGAGGCATGAACTCCACCAGAACTGTGACCTTACCATAAACTCTAATTCCCCTTCAGGTCAAAAGTCCCCTTGGATCCCACCTCCTCTATCTAATATCAACTACACCTGCACAGATGCTGCCACACCAAAACAGCCAACGAAACCACTGCTCCAACCTTCCTCCTTCAGAAGGAACTGAGGGAAAACCGTCTAATATAAAAGAGGTAGTGACCGTAGCGCTTGCTGCAGAAACAAAACGTGCTCTCACATCACGACAATGAGCCATCTATAAAGCCTAGACAGAAGAGACCAATACCTGTCTAGGGACGATGAATGGCACACACACTGGGTATTTACTTTAAGGACATGCATACATACACATAGAACCACATGCGACATCTTGTCCAAAGAGTAAGACAACACGTACTTAAATGCGAAAAAGATGTATTAACCCATCAGCATGGCTTGTTGCCTACACAGTGTGTAGTAAACTGTCATGATGCACATCTCTCTTACTGGAGCGCTGCCATTCTCTTCTCAGACTCCTCCAGCCCCATTCATATTCAAAGGCCTTAAAAGTTTTATACAATTTCTCATGATCTAATCACGAGTTTGAAAACTCTCCTGAAAATTTGGCAGTTACCATCGCCACCTTTAACAGAAGGGCTCTCTTTTTGGCTCCACTGTTTTAGTTCTACAGGTTATTTCCAGTTCTTAGACTTGGTGCCTTACCCTGCCACCCCCAATTAAAACACTGGGGAAGACTACCAAGAGACAAGCATATTATTTCAAACCAAGTTTAAAGCCAAGAGCTGACGGGGGCTAGAGATGGGGTGCTGGAAGAGGCAAGGAGAGGAAATAATTGTTTCTTTTCCCTTGGTTGCAGCCCCTCGGTTTCAAAAGCCCCTTGGTTTCAAAACAGCAATACAATTCTTTCAAGTGCCTGTGCTGCTGCCTTCCTCTGTTTGTGACATGTGCAGTCACAGTATTTTAATGGAGCCCAAAGCCCAGTTTTAATGCATACACTTGTGCTGGGGTCTGGATTTCTGCAGCTGACATGACTCTAGGGAACAGCTTTCATTTCAAATAAAAGCCAGAAAAATGTTTCTTCCCTGCAAAGGATTTTAAGGAAGCAGGATCCAGTGTAGCACAGCACATGCAAATAACTCAGACATTGCCATGAACCAGAAATTGAAACACGTTGATTACAGATTAAAGTGATGTACAGATACCTGCTGCAGGCTCACTCTCCTGCTATTGCTTCACAGATTACAACAAACATTTATTGGTAATGGAATTAACTTCACCTTGACAGCTCTTTGGGGAGGAAGGGGTTTACGTACATCTGTAAACTGAGCTCCTAAACAACTAAGCTCCAGAGTGTGCCGCTTGCTGCTACTCCACATCACTGAAGCCCTGGACTAAGCATTTCAGAAAGCAGAATTGAAATCACTGTCAATCCCCTGCCATCCCACAAGAACAAAATTGACAGAGAGGACAGCAGCAATTTGAGATGCCTTTCATGGAAACTTAAGGCACTGGTACAAACATCTGGGGGCACAGCACGTCCCTTGTGTGCCTTCCCTGCAAAAAGGGCACTATGGAAACAGTGAGCTCTACAGAGGTTGGGAGAAGGATGGCATCTGAGGAGCAAAGGCCTCCCTAGATCATAATCCTCATGGACAGGCAGAGTTTGCATTCACAATCACTCCAAACAAGCCCCAAAATTAGCAGATAAGATGGACCCGTTCCCATCTGCCTTGGCTGTGGCTAGGGGAGGATTAACCAACTACGTATTATTCATCTGTATTTTTATAGCACTTGCTATAAACAGTGAGTAAAACTGAAAGGTCTTTCAGTTTATATGTGCCTTCCTCCTTACCATTTGCTCACTCAATCACTGATTTTGCTCAGTCTCCATCTGCGTGGAGCCAACATGCCCACCATGCCTTATGCCCACCTTGCTGCTTGCTCAGATGTTCCAACGGCAAATTCCCCGAGGAAGCTACTGCAGCCAGCACGCTGTATCAGCCAAATCAGCAGTAGAAGGATGGACTCCCATCTCAGTGGATAAAAAAAGGATTTTTAAAATAAAGAGTCTGGCCAACTCAAGCTAGTTAGCAATGGAGAGCTTCCAGATAAACATTCTGAGATGATGAGCAGCATGGCAAACCAATGTTAGCAAAGGCAGTTTCTTGCAAATTGTGTGTTTTACTAATTTCTCGTTCCATTCGAATGCCCTACCCTCTTCATGTCCCACATAAACAGCAGCCAGTGGGCTGTCCTAATTTTTATGCAGCAAAACAACAGTTCTGAGCAGTGAGCGTCTTGAAGACTCCATTGAGAAACCAGGTGTTCAGTGATATTTGGCCTCATCCTTCCCTCCCATACTGCTGATGGAGATAAAGGCTCACAACTAGGTGAGGGGCAGCAGACAAAGTGAAGAACTGCAAGTTAGAAACAGCCCAGATCTGCTAGGTTCACAGACCCCTGGTTTCACTTTGGGGAATTCAACACAACACCTCAACAATTAATTCCCAAACAGAATGTTTTTAAAACGTGGGTGATCTCAAGCCTGTGGAATCTTCCGAGAACTTCACAACATCCATATGTCAGATTTTCATATATAGGTGCTCCATAAGGCATATGTATTGCATCACTCTTCACAGCTGCTGATATTAATATGAGAAGTAAAGAAAGCCTGGCTTTCCTACAGCTGATGTATCAGGGCCATTTAAAAAATGTCCATCAAGAGCAGTATCACAGACAAACTGCCCCTGAAGGAGCCCAGCTCACACCAGAACCGAGGCACTTCAGCCACTTGGAAGCATTTTTAAATGTTGTCCAAAGTCCCCAAGACAAAACCCTGGACAACAGCAAAGGGCTGCAATTCTCATCGCCTCATTGAGCAGGTCAGGGAAGCAATCCAGAAGTTAACACCAGTCACAGTCTCTCATCTTCATCCTCTTCCACCCCATCTGGATTTCAGTGGTCCAAAGTCAGGCATACCCCCAGTTCTCTAGCTCTGGATTTCCCTAACAACCTTGAGAAAAGAAAGAGCAACTCCTTACTCCTTGCACCTTCTCGCCCCAGCAAACAGCGTCTTCTGTTAGAGCCAAAACAAAGACCTTGACTTCTCCCACATGGCCAGGCACATTTTTCTAGCCCTGCCTTCTTCCACATTTCTCCTGACAGATCACTAACCTGGCACCAGCATCCCTGGCTCACTCTCTTGCTGTTTGGAGCGAAGAACTATTTAATCAACAGGAATTGAACATACGTAAGTTTCCACGCGTGGAGAGGATTTTATTTTTATTATACACCAAAAAGGCATGTTTCTGGTTTTTCAGGCAGGTTTCATTTACACAGGCTTGCAGCACTTGCACACAGCTCATTTTATTCTCAGCTTGCCTCCAGAGCGGCTGTAGGAGTACATCCATATGGTCAGAGCTTTACAGCTAAAGTGGAAGTACCAAAACAGAGATGCAACTTTCATGCAATTATATGCACTGCTTCACTTTCTACATCGGGCAGCACACACCATCTCACTCCCACTGCATCCGCAGAGAAACACGTGGTAGCAGAGAGGTCCATAGCAGAGCAGCTCTTCTGCCTGTGAGAGCCAGGAGCTACTGCTGTTCTGCCACTCACACCACGTGGGCCTGGAGGGCCTCCTCAGGTGACACTACCCTGACAGAGTTCCCTCAGCCATCACACCCAGAACTGCCAGAGAAATGCTACCAACTTCTTTCAACAACCTAAAGTACACAGGGTAGAGTTAACACTATGGAGCCCCTATGATTTTGTGTCTCTTGAACCTCAATGAGCAGGCACTGACCCCCTGCTGGCCATCCCTCTCCAGTGCTGGGTCCTTGGGAGGACCTTGGGTCACTTCTGCAGATGCCCACAGCACCCAGCTGTGAGATTTCCCCCAGACCAGGATTAACAGGACTCTTGTGAGCAGACTGTGGGATCGGGCACAAGCGATGCTAGAAGTGTCCTACACTGAGAGGCAGGAATGCAGTGATCTGCGCTGGATCCACTTGCAGAGCTCCATTTTTCCAAGGGCTCTGAAGGCAATAAAAGCTTTCCTTTTTTTTTTTAATAAATTTGCATTTTAAATCACTTCATATATATATATATATGTATATATACATCTGAAAACATAAACCCAGTTGAATTTCTCAGTGAAGATTAAAAAATGGAAATACCTAACTCTGTACATCCACATCACAAGCCAGTTCATCTCCTCAGAACTTGAAGTTCAAAAACTCACAGAAAGGAGTTTGATAAGCAAATTTAATGACTTCGCACAGACGTATCCACCTCCTTTTATACCACTTGTGATCAGATGACAGGCACTCACTCCTTGCTAGACTTTTTATGTACTTGCTCATTTGCATGCACTCCAGAATTGCCCATTAAAGGCTGCCTTTTCTCCACAAATTTTTGCCTCTGATAAATGGCTAGCTCTGCTGGCCTGACTTCATGACAATCCTCGGTCCTGACAGCTCAACTTAATTAATCTCTTTAATTTATTGATCGAGCCTGTGGCAAAGGAGCATTCCCCATTAAATAGGATTTTTATCATCCTGAGTTATATGACTAAAGGCCTTCCTAAAATCTGAAATTTAGTTAGCAGCTGACATGCTGTCTGTCCATCTACAAAGCCTCTCATGAAGAGGAAGAGTTGGAGATTAAAAATGATTTGATGATTTTACTTAACGACCAGCAGGTTAGACTATAAGTTGAACTATATCCTGGTTGCCCATTTCACCAAAAAACGCACTGCAGAACAATAATAAATCCTTGAAACCCTATTCTGAAGATTGCCTCCACCACTGGGCTCTGCTCCATTACATCTGTGTCACTTATAGCCAACCAGACAGTTCTATTTGTGCAAAGTGTGGCAATTATGTCACTGGGAAAGTGCAGGTCATTTAGTGCTACAATGCTTCTTGGATGACTTATTAATATGGATGTAAAACCTTGCAGCTAAAACCAAAACATGTAAGGAAGCAAACTATAGGTTTAAACAGATAAATAGAAGACCAGTGTAGTCTTTAAATCTCAAATGAAGAAATCACATCCAGGTGAAGGACATTTGGGTAAGTCAATTCCCCTCTACAATCAAATAACCAGAACCCATTAAATTATAAGCCTAACCAGGCAGCCCAGAGAGCTGACACCCCACACACCCCACACGTTAGCCACACTGTCTGTGATACGACAGCTCTCTCTACATCCACATCTGCTTGCAGATAGATGCAAATGAGGCTTAACTCTTGCAGCAGTCTAGCCACCAGAGGATAATTAGAACAAATACTGTTTCTATGCTAATTACTGTTTGTGTTTTTGCAATGAAATTAATTTGTTCAGGGAAGTTTGGGCAGGTAGAGACAGCTGGACTGGACAAAGGATAAATGGTCTGATCACAATTGCATACAGTTCAATTTCTAGATATGAAACTAAAATCCTCTTTTTACAGGATGGTGGTCATATTATTTCAGTATTAATATACTGGATGCTTTGCAACTGTTGCTTTATTTCCTTGCTAATATATTTTTAAACTGGTGAGAAGCAGGATGGAAACACTTAATATAAATCTGCCCAGCATCTGAAATCACTTTTGTTCTGTGAGCAGCAAGTTGGGGGAGAGAAACCAGTCGGTCAACGTGCGTATCTTCAGGATATTTTCCATCAGCATGTTTGGATCTACATCTCTGTTCACTCCAGAAGGGCATCTATCTGTATTCCCACAGGACCCCTTATCAGAGGTCCTTACCTCCTCCTGCGAGGCAGGGAGCACGGCAGCAGTCGCTCCTCTCTGGCCCCCGGAGACAAGAGTCTGCAGGCGAACTGAGCAGTCTCATCCAGATGGAAAAATCAGATGACAATCTTTTTTTATCCCAGTCTTGAGTCTGTCTAACTCTGGCAGGTAGCAGTCTAGGCTAACACATTATTATGCTTAATTCCTCTCACAGAACACAAACCAACTGTTACTATTTACCCTCACTGTGCAAGCTTTTTGAGGGATGGGTCCAGAGCCTTAAGGCATTTCCCTTCATCTCCCACAGCTCGGGCACCCTCTAAGCTTTTGGCTGCTGCGTGCACACACCACACGGAGAGTTTTGCAGTCCTGAGGGCAAGGCACTTCCCCAGCAAAAGGGCCCACTGGTGCCATGGGCCTCAGCTCCACAATTTTCACAACAGACCACAGTAGTGGAGTTGCCTACCCCAACTCCATCTCTGCCAGTGGAAGACAGCTAGTCCTTGTGCCCAGCATGGGCAGAGATGCAGCGGGATCCTTCAGCAGAAGGATCCTGTGCCTTCAAGGATCCTGTGCCTTCAGCCAGCCCTAAACCAAGCCCTGGGTGCTGAGGCTTCATAGCTCTGCCAAGCCCCAGCCCCACAGACTGAGCCGGAGATCCTGCACACCGTCAGCGGGTGTGCTCACAAGCACATTAAAGAAAATGGAATGCACGTGCATACTGCAAGTACTTCTCTTTTAAATTTTTCATCTCTGAACAGCTTGATCTCCTAATTAAAACCCACACTGGTTTTAGCCTACACATTCAGATAGAGAGGGGGGTCTGGAAGCTGTCTGTTGCTTTGCAATGAAGTTTTAACACATTGCAAACATACAAGAGTGCGTTTGGTTGCCCAGAGCTGGGGGGTTCAGCTCTTCGAAGACACCAAATTACTTCCAACAACAAAGAAAGCTCTGAAATTAACTTTGAAAGTTGTCTCAATTTTATTATGACAGAGGAAGCAAAAGGGACAGATCATAATACTTTGCACCATTTCTGTACTCAAGCAGTGGAGGGGGTATATCCTGCAGGGTGTGTGCACAGCTCTGGCACGGTGCAGGAGCCTGGAATCAGAGACTGCTTCTTTTAAGCTAATTACATTTAGAAGTAGAAGTAGCAAGGCTTAATCTGTGACAAACACATAAGCAGAAAACCTGGGTGTGATCATATCAGAATCCATGGGATGCTGCTTTTCTAAAGAGACAAAATTAATTGCTCCTCTCGACCCCTCTCCATTTCCCCAACCTCTGTTGAAGCAGCTCTGCACAGACACAAATTATCTGACATCAATATCAGCACACAGCTGACAACAGCCATCAAAATACTACATTGTGCTGTTGTTCCAGTAGAACCACAATACATATGCAGTGACAGACCCTGGCCCACATCTCTACTGAGAAAACCTGCCCTAATCCTCCTCTCAGCACACACTTGTACATTCCCATGCCTGCTTTCTTTAGATACTCCTGCTCAGCAGCAGGAGGTTGGGTTTAGAAGCAGAACGGACTTTCTCCTTCCCTGCAGACTTCCTTCTCAGAGCCAGGAGGAAGTTTGCTTGCCTGGTGGCAATTAAGCAAAGTGGGAAAATAGCATCTCTGTTAATACAGCACATACAAAGTACAAATCACTAATTGGCCCTACTCACACTGCTGTAAACATTGACAATAGCCCAGAATTCAAAGGCCGCTCTGTTAGATGGAGCTCGAAGTCATTTGCAAGGCCTGAAGCTGTCCCACAGCCAGGCCTTCAGCTTCAACCTCAGCCTGCAAGTGCTCCTGCAGCAGAACCAGTTTCTGGTACCCGCTGATACGTGGGCACACGTTTATGTCTGTGAGGAGAAAGGGTGGGGTAAATTTCCCATTGTGAGTTTCTCTGGCAGTATACAAAGCTCACACACAAGAGAAGGGAAAACAACCCAGACCTAGGAACCAGGGAGATGTGTCACTTCTTTTATGTTAATAAATGAGACATATAAATAATAAGCTGTAAACATCTGCAGTCCTGATTCTGCCTCACTGTGTAAAGGGCAAGTCTGGGGGGGCAAAGACTACATACCATCACCGTCTGTGTGATGGGAGACTCATATGAAAACTTCTTACCTAAGGAAAAGGACAGAGGTGCCACCCTGACATCATTACAAGATCTTCCCGTTCATAGGGCAAGCTGCCCAAGTGGAAGTGTTTTTGTTAAGCAGTCCAAAGCTTGGTCCATTTCCAGTTCTCAGCGTGGAGGCTGCTTTCTGCTCACAAGCAGCATAAACGATAATTCTGTACCCCAGTGGTATTTAAAAGCTACCAAGATCCCCACATCATTTAAGTATATACTAAGGAAGTCAGGTGCTGGTCAGCTACCAGCAGCTCTCCCAGTATCTGAGCTGCTCAAGACACATTTATACAAGAGTATTACAAGTTCTTCAAACTTTTTTTATCCTGAATTCACAGCGCTGCAGTGTACATAAAATTATTATTTTTAATTAAGATGATAAAACATTCTGAAGCAAGAGAAACATCCAATTTTTGTAATTAAAGTGATGCAGAAAAAATTGCCTAAATGATTCCAGAACTAAATTTCACAATGGTTATGCTGTTTAAAAGTTACAGTGCTTGGAAAGTAGGTTGCACTTTTAAGAGACTCTTTAATAATTCAAGACCTTTCAAGGTCAGAGAGAAAGCAGTGATACAGTGATTTCTCCACTTGAAATTTAAGAGCTCTGCTCAGTCCTCTCATATACATGCATATATATTCCAAGGGTTACCATGGGATCTGCAACAGTCAGGGTCAACATGTCAAGTCAGTGTATACAGCCCTGCTGTGTACCCGCAGCCTGACTTCAAAGCATCACTTTTTATCATACTCAGTTTGGTGCACTCTTGACAACAGGGCCAGGTAAAGTCTTACCCCTCAAATTCAAGGCAATGCATTATCCAGAAGTAGTTGGAATGGCCAATAATTTTCTCCCTGGCTCCTCCAAAATGGGCACACAGTACTAGCTTTCTGGAGGTTTCTTTTTCACTGTAAAAGTGTAACTTAGCTCTAAAGCCTATGGAACAGGAACTCTTTATTTCAATACATCTAAATGTCATTTCCTGTAGAAGGGACCTGGTCTCTACCTGAAGCCTTTAAGTGCTACTCCAAGAAACACAGTAATAGTACCTATTTGACTGTAGAAAACCAGAAAGAACTCCCAATTAACTGCTACTGACTCACAGCTCCAGTTTGAGAGCTGTTGGATTGAGGACTGGCATGGGAGTGTTCAACTCCCAAGCAATCAGAACGCTGCAAAAGCCACTCAGAACAAGTAGGAAAACTTTTGAGAATTACAGAGTAAACAACTGCACTAGTAAACATGAGCAAGGAAAAAAAGCTTCTAATACTTCATCAAGAAATATAAAACTTTTGCTCCTTATAATAGTTGGCAAAAATACACCCAAGTGTTGGGCAAAGAAATGGGTGAGTGAAACCCTTCCTTATCTTGCCACACGTTGCAATGCCTGCTTTGACCATTGGGTTTTGATGAAACCTTTCCTCCTTCTGCACTATTATACCCTGTTAGAAATCAGGTTGAAAATAGTTTCTTAGAGTCCAGACATGCAAGCTGACAATTATGCAATCAAAAACTAATTCACCAACTATGTGTGGACAAGGACTAGAAATACTGCTGGCATGCCCAAAAGTAAGTTCATATTCCAATTTAGACTCAACACCTTGCTCAATAAGGAAGATCATTCTGCTTTCAAGCAGCTCCCTGCATAGCTGGATTTTCTTTTCTGCCTCCAAAGAGGTAAAAACAGGTTCCCGTCCCTTCTGCCTGAGGTCTGGAAAAGCCCACGCCCTTTCAGCTAGAAAGCAATAGCAGCAGGTACATAGGATCAGTGCAAATGCAAAAGGCACAATTGCAGCTGCTCCCTCTTTCCTGTCTCATCACAGAATTAAGAATACTGCCTGCGAGCTCTGTTAGCTAATTCGGTGTCTTTATACATTTTTAAAACACAATTTCTGGTAGGTTTGTTTTTGCACTGATCTGTCAGCGTGTTGTGCATAAAATGACAATTCGAGTCTCGAGCTATCAGCCTCTTTCTGCCAAGTAACAAGTGGCGGATGCTTAAAAAAGTCTCGTGGCATTCCAGAGAGCTAAAGGATCATGAATCACAATCTCAGATTTATTTTTTTTCTTCCCATTTCCCTTTTTTCTTCTCCCTCCCTCCTCCTGGTTGTTCACAGGAGGAGGTTAGGTCACTGGGCTCACAAAAAGAGACTTTTCATTTCTGAGTTTTAGTGTAGGGCTGTCAAGCACCAGCAAAAGCTCATTTTCACTGTTTCATTACATGGGACTTTGTCATTAATTTGGACAAGATGTCAAAAGAGTAAAAAACAAGCAGTAACACCCTCCCCCAAGCTACTCTCTGCTGTTAGATTGAAAAGGCCAGGTTAACAAAGGTGCTAATAAAACGTTAGTGTTTCCCTTCTCTGTGTAAAACAAACTTGCTAGTGCTTGAGGAAAAGAATGAAGGCTTTAGAAGAATTACATGAAACCTATGTGTTAAGTTTTATTCCTTGTTCTTAATTATTACTTCTTCCATACTCACTTTTAAAAGGACTTTTTCAATTTAGGAGTCCCCTCCAATGCTTTGGACAATACAGGTGGAAAAACCATAATAAATCCTAGAATAACCCCACCTTGAGAAAACAAGGAGCAGGTTGCACATTGAAATAGTCTCTAGAAGAGCAGAAAGAGAATGAAACATCTGGCAGCTGTTTATCACATCTCCAAGGCACTGAAGTCTCAAATAATAAGATGCTGCAGATTAATACAGGAACAAAAAAGCAGAACAAAACCAGCACAGGCATCTCCCATATGTTAATCAAAAAAAACCCCAAACCACAAAAAAAGCCGCCTCCTTGTCATTCTGTCCTGGCAGCTATTTTTACTGTTGTTATGCTCATCACCAACACACTCAAATTAAACAAAAAGGCAAAAATCCTTTATGGGATTTCACCACAGAGCATTTCCAAACCACAGCCTCTCCGGGGCCCTGCCAGATCTCTCGTGCTTCATGACAGCACCATCTTCAGCTGGGACAAACCCCCTTCCAGCTCTATCTCCTCTCTGGTGCCCTGCCAGCCCTGGGGTCTCATTTTCTTCCCTTGGTCAGCCTGTGTGGGGACAGGTGGGGGGCTCCTAAGGAAGCCTGAGGTCCAGCACCCTGGATAGAGGGAGTCCACTGAAGCAGTGGATGTCTTCCCACCCACGGCAAGCGGCCCTGTGTTTGCATCTTCCTGACCTTGCCAGAACAAATAAATAATTCATCCAGTTACCGAGATGGGACGTCTTTGTCTTTTGAAGTCTGTGCACAGTTGCATCCGGATCCTAGAGCCCAATTCAGGAAAAAAATCCTGACTGAATATAAACATTAACTCCTCAGTCAAATGCTGTCCTAAAAAATAGTTCTTGTAATCAGATGCTTAAGCAACTCTCACCAGTCTCACAAGGCCAAAGAACGTGTGATGAAGAATGGCGACAGACAAATCACAGAAGTGTCCCAAATACCTGGGACATTGTCTCACTACATGAAATGAAGCCAGTCAGTTATTATCTGGCATCCCTAATGGCTTCTGCCACTGCTGAAGAAGTGGTCTTGAGAACAGTAGTTTGCAAGGCTCATTTTAGCAATGAAATTCCTGACAGACACAAGAAGGTAAATGTCATACAGGCAGCCAGACTGCTAAAGGCCCCTTCCCTTGATGCTCTGAATAAACACATCCTCGCTGCCATTTCTGTTTCACAGGAAAGATATAAAATTCTGAAACAGGAAAAACCTCCACTGCTAGAACACGTTAGCAGGCTGTGTGCCAGGCATGCAGCTCACTGAAGACACGGGCAGACTGGAGCACCACAGCTGTAGCGGCCAAGAGCACTTCAAAGCAGACACAATCTATTGGGATGTGGGGTCACTTGTACATCACTATTGAGCCAGCTCAGGCACTGGTTTCCAAAGAACCTCCTGACCTACTAAGGAAACAACAGAAGAAGGGCTGAAACTACCACGCGTAGGGCAGGAAAGATTGCTGGTTTGGTTTGACTCACCAACTTCATCAGTGGCACAAGTGCTCAGGGCTGGACGGAGCACGTTTCTTTAGGCACCCGCTGATGCAGGTATCAAGCAGAATGAGGTAGAAAGTAAAAGAATAGGAAATGCCCAGGGTGTGTGTGCTGGGTGGGCTGAGCAGCCATGGGAGAGCAGGTTCCCAGCCCCTCACCCATGCAACTTGTATCAGCACATACATGGGGATGTGTGCAAGTCAGCCAGGGAGCCATGTGTAAGCAGTGTTCTCCAACCACAAAGCACTTCTGCTCTACAGAAAACAAAACCAGAGACACAGAAGGCAGGTTTTCATCATGCAACTGTTCCTTGCAAGCATGGTGGTCCTTAACTGTCGTGGCCCAGCCCCAGATGGACCAACACCAAAAAGGAAAAGCTTCCCTTTCCTTCAGCACTTGTGTACCATGTCATCATCACCCCACCCCAGTGTGCTTCTCACACTGCCTGAACTTTCCCTGACATCACTTCGTTTCCTGAGGTTAATGAAAGCACATGCACATTACCCAAAGCCACTTGATGAGAAGGGGAGTCCTGATGTGTGTGTTTGAGTCAGGGGAGTTACAGGTGGCATTCACAACTAACCAAGCATCTAACAAGTGGTCAGCACAGCACTTCTGCCACCCAGCTTACAGCTTAATATTGACAGTGCTGCTTTTAGGGCACTTCACCTCAATAGGTTTGGCAGCAGAGGGAAGCAGCGTGGCAGCACGCAGTTCCCTACAGGGTTACTGCCCCTCACATTACAACAGTATGGAATGGAACACTAAAAACAACGAAGAAAGAGGAGAATATGCAGATTGCAGGGTGGCTGGGTTTGGGCGGGAAGGGGGGGGGAACCCAGGTGTTGTACAATAAACCCCCTGACCCAGCAAATAATTCAGAAGTGATCAAAAAAGTACCCCAAGGGCCTATGGCAACAAAAGAAAAGCTACTGGAAGCAGCAAAGGGACATTAGCACCTACTCACAGCAGCATCTGTACCGGTCTGAGGGAGCCCAGGTGCCTGCCCACTGAAGGGGCTGCTACAGCACAAGCAAGTTTTGCTACGTGCTCTGTAAAACCGCGGGTGTTCCTGCAAGATCTTCAGATTCCATGCTGAAGGGCAGACATTTTACAGAAATCACCTTTCCTAAAAGAACAGCAGAAATTCTCCTTCACCTCCTACAGACTCTGAAGGGCAATTCGCATCCAATCTGTGACCTCTCCAGCAAAGCTCCTCTGCAGACTTCGTCAGTCACCTTCCAGGAAAGCGTGAAGCAGTGAGGTCTCTTCCTCATGTAACCTGAAGTGTGTTTCCTGTTTTAAAATTAATAATTCATACAATCTCAGGGCCGTGATTCAAGAGCACACCTTTGCCACCCTGAACCACCACAGTCTAGTGGGAGAGAGGGAGGGGGGGGAAGTCACAGCCTGCCAGACCCCAGCCCACAGCAGTGCCTACCAAGTAAGTCATCAGTTGGGTCCCTCCTATGTCCAATGCAGAAAGGAAAAAGAGTAATTAAGAAGTGAGATGATGAAGCACCTAGATACAGGGAAGGAACATGCTGAGGAAATTCAAGAGGGAAAATAAATTACATCAAGGAAAGGGGAGAGGAAAGAAAAGGGTATTCCTGACAATTTAATTGTCAATGCACAGGTCAAAAATGTTTTCTTCGCCATTTAAAAAAACATCTGTTGTACTTGAACTTTATGATGAATAAAATATTAGCAGTTAACAACGGATGAATGTCTTGGGGAGGGAAACATAACCTGAGCATTCTTACAATAATAAATTCCTGTGATGGGCTCAAGTTCTCTGTGAAGCAGTTCCTTAAATGAGTACACTGTACACACACACACACAGTGGAGAAAGAGAAACCCTGATCTTTTGAAAACTGACATTTTTCCTAGTTGGATACAAATAAAAAAGATATATGATGGAAAATTCAAAGGGAGTCAAATTAGCCTCTTTTGATCAATGACTTGTTTGTAGGGACAGGCACAGTTTTAAGTTGTGAAGTTTCTGATGTCTGCAAGCCACCAAGGCTGGAATCGATAAAAAGTGAAAACGAAGTAGTTTTGTGTAGACTGATTTTTAAAGCAAAACTATGCATTATTCATCCAGAAATCTGTCTATAATGACTGGAAGGCAGATTGAAAAGTCTAAAGGTTTAGACCCGGTTGAAAATTTAAGACAAATCACATTATTAAAATGAGCCTTGATTAGTTCTGCAGAACACAGAAATCCAGTCTCGCTCATCTACAGATGAATTTCTAATGCCAGCCTTTCTAGGTCGCAGCGTACGTTCCAGTAACGAGACCCTCTTAGAGCAAGGCAGACCAAAGTTTCAGGGAGAAAAAGCTGGGCTTCACAGGAAAAACAACAAATTAACTCCACAAGCAATTGAGATGTTCAACATTCACAGCACACGTTTTATTGTACAAGGTGCCTTCTCAGACATTCATAATAGCTACTTTTAACAGCCAGATTCCTACTTATCAAAACATGTAGGATGCTGCAAGTGGTTAGAAGACTTTTACATGTTAGAAGACTCTCTACATCTGGGACAGGATTAACAGAAGACACTGAAACTGGTTTTCTATTTATCCCAGTGGTAAAGCAAAATCCATGACTTCGGTTGAACAAATTACCCAACCACAGCTTGGTCTGCCCTACCAAGCAGTTCAGTGTGACAGGGCAGGTCTGAAAGTGAAACAGCGGGTGCTGAGGACCAACCCCCCCCCATCTTAGGCATTCAGAGCAGTATCATTCAGATCAAGACTAATATGGCCATGAAGACCGAACACCTCCTAGCAGTTAGTGTGAATCAGTGAGCAATAGGAGCCCATCTTCACCTTCGCCTTCACTGGAAAGGATTTCAGCCTGTGCACTGAGACCACCCCTCTGTGCAGACCCAGCCTGGCAAGCGAAGACATGCAAAGTTCTCTTAAAAATACACACCTGATCCAAACTAAAAATGCTAACAGAAAGAATGTGTTCTTATTAAGCACTAGTTTCTAAAGATGACTTCACTATAACAGCCAGGCCACATCCAGTATTTCCCCATAAGCTTAAATATAAAGCATTTATTACTCTCTCCTCTTCAACTGCACTTTGCCAGAAGACCAGCTGATCCAGCTCCATGCAACAAAGTCAACTCGGTTCACTCCAAGATAATTTGGTTGTCAATTACTACTCTCACATTTTCTCAATCTCTATTTAAGGAGCAAAACAACAACAAAAAAAAAGCAGCACAGACTAGAAAAAAAATTCTTCAAAACCTGCAGATAACACAAGATTTCATAGGGAAGGGGAAAAGTGTCAGAGGAAGCTGGAATATAAAAAATGTCAAGAAGAGAGCTTGTACATTTTCAACAGCATCCAGCTGCAATTCAACCCCTGCCTCAGCTGTAATCTCTAAATCGGTCCAGATCTGCCTAGAAATCTTTGATTAGCTATATGGGCCTATAGTTACATATGACCAGCACAGAAAATACATGTCTGTATCTTTTTACCATTACTGTGGCTCAACTTTAAAACTTATTTACCTTGAAAGTTCTTAAGGGATTGCACTATTAATTATTTTTAAAGGACACTCAATGCAATTGGTGGCCCAGAATTGATGAGTATATTAAAAAAAATAACGGAGAATTAATTGGGGATCTTGGGACCTTATTAAAATCTATTCTTGAGTGAAAGTTCTTTGACTTTCTACTGCTAAAGTTCTCTTGATAAGGTAACTGCATTTTTACTTTAAGAATACCATTTGGTGGAGAAAAATAACCAAGGTTTAAAGAATTATACAGAGAAAAAGATCACAGAATCACAAAACAGCAGGAGTTGAAGGGACCTCTGGAGATCATCTAGTCCAATCCCCCTGCTGAAGGAGGGTCACCCAGAGCACACTGCACGGGATTGTTTCCTGGTGGGTTTTGAGTATCCCCAGCAGAGATGCCACAACCTCTCTGGACAGACTGTCCCCCTGCTGTTACCCTCAGAGTAACAAAGTTTCTCATCATATTTAGATGGAACTTCCTGTGTTCCAGTTTGTGCCCATTGCCCCTTGTCCTGTCACTGGGCACCACTGAGAAGAGTCTGTCCCCTTCCTTATAACTGTTGATGAGATCCCCTCCCAGTCTTGTCTTCTCCAGCCTAAACAGTCCCAGCTCTTAGTCTTTCCTCATGAGAGAGATGCTCCAGTCCCCTGATCATCCTTGTAGCCCCTCAGTAAGACTGAAAGCCTTTATACCCAATGCCAAAACAGGATCTGGCTCCTGTATGTCTTCGAGGCAAACCTCCTCTCAAAGCATCACACTTCGCAATGAGTCTTGGGAGGCAAAAAGTTCATGAGGCTGCATTCCCAACAGAAAGGTCAAACTGGCCAGGACAGTGGAAACCAGCACCCTTGGAGGTCATTTAGCAGTACTACCCATCTCTCAGGTTGTAGACAAGATGTGCAGGAAAGGAAGAAAACCTCACTAGTCCAAACAGCCATGTCCCTGCAGTAAAAGGCTGGATGCAGTCTACAGTGAGGCTCAATGTGGTGCTAAAGCTCAGATTCTTCTCCTAGAATGAGCAAAGATGGACATGAGTAGAGACATGCTGGTCAGGACATTCATTCCAAAGACACATGCAGGGGCCCGGGAGTGTCCATACAGATGATGTCTTCACAGGTCTGAGCAACCTTCTTAAAAGCCTGTGCCAATTCTACATTTTCAAATAGCAAAACTCAATGGGTAAAAGAAAAGAGTAAATCTTCATCAGCATTTTGGGAAAACAGCTTTAACTACAAACACTAGCAACAACAACTTTTTATCTCATCCCCAGCCAACTTCTACAGTTGCATGGCCACAAAGCCCCAGGTGCCTTCTCAGTTTCCTGACACGAAAGCCCCATCCATATTTCATTCAATGTTTGGGTTTATTGGTGTTTCTTCCTCCCCACTGGCCTCACCATCCTCTCTTCCAGGACCTCTCTACTACCTGGAAGGAACACTTCACACATTCCCCAGGATTTTTTCCTCACAGTGTTTTTCCTAGTATTCCTGTCTCTCCCTTGAAGGTCAGCTAAGTCCAACCCCCACTTCAGCAGCCCCCTGTTTGTCTGTCCTCTCCTCCACCCTCAGTGCAACTGCAGGACACGTGGCATCAGCCTCTTACAGCCTTCCACGTCCTGGTGCCTGGCTGACAGAAACGCAGGAAATCTCAATTTCCTCAAGGCACTCATCTGTTCCTGCCATCCCCTGGTAACAGCTGAGTAGACTTTTCACAGCCTTCATTTAAAACCCTCATACGCTCCCCAGCAATTTGTCCCTTTCACTCTCCATGCAGATTATTCCCAGAACACTTAAGTGAAGAACCTATCTTCACCATATCTTGGCCTTCTTTTAACCTTTTCTTACAAATACAGGCAATATGTTTGCTGTCATTTTTACACAGTGATGAGAGAATCTCCTTTAATATCTTCACAGATAATATCCCTTTGGAAGTCTCCTGGCATTTCCCACCTACTGCTAGAAAGACAGGAAAAAGTAGCTCTCTGGCAGTGGACTTACAGACGGTGCAAGGATCTTTTTTCCCTCTCTCTGTATTCATAATAGGAATAAAACACTTTTAAAGTACCTGCAAGCAGAATGTATGTTTCATAAGCAAAATTTCTGCTCTGGATTAACAGAGGAGTGTATCAGGGGAAAGCTGAATAATTTACCCTCAGCTGCACAAAAGAGAATTTTTTCTAACAAAAGATTTGACTGAATTCTTACTCCTGCTCCATCTTTAAACCTGTTTCAAGGTTTCACCCATCTCAACAGCTTTTTTTTTTCTTTTTCTTTTAATGAGATGACTGCTGTGGACAGCAAAGGTACAGAATTCATGACGAGGCACAGTGGATGAGTTTGTTGTTGATTTTTTGTTTAATAGAAATGTAAGACAGGGCTGGGTTGATGGAGAACCCTACACCACTAAGCCAGATTTTAAGCACACATTTCAAAGGCAGACACCATCTGGAAGCCATTGCCCTCCAGAGATGGGCTGATGCCTCACATAAACTTGCCTTTCTTGAGTATGCTGAATAAACCCTTCCCTTTCTTCTGCTGCTTGTCTTCTGCCAGGGAGGAAAGGCTACATGGCAAGGCAAGAGCTACCCTTCCCCAAAATTTTTCCTGAATATTTTAGTAAGAAAACAAAGTCCTTGAAACACCTGAGGGTAAAATAGGTTGGCTGGGAAAAAGAAAAGTTCCATTTTGATCAAAGAACAAAGTTGAAGTTTTGCCTAGATTCTACATGGGAGACAGAGCAAACCCCAGTCATTCCCTTACACTAAGAGAGTCTCCCAGAGCTGAATGGCTTTAATAAACAGACATTGTGTGTGGGTAGAACAAGATCATCTTCCAGCAGGCTCCTTCCCCTGAGACCAACCTCGTATTTTAACTTGAGCTAGAGTTATATTTCATACCATGAAGGAAGCAAGCAGAGACCATCCTCCCAAACGACGCTAAGGGAAGCGGGCGGAGGGGGGCACAAAGGGAGATAAATCAGAATGAAGGTGAAGAGGGAAATAAGAAACTGAGCTGCCCTCTGGGAAATACATAATTATGTTCCTCTTCTAAGCATAGACCCGAGGCAGACAGTTCAGGCAAAGCATTTGTATCCTCCACACAAGTTAGGCAAGTTTTCAGATTCAGCATTAGCCAAAAAAAAAAAAGTCCAGGGGGAGAAGAAATGAAGCGTCAATGCTGTTGCAGCAATGCTCCCCTCAGGGTCTCCATCCAGCCAAAGGTTGCGGCAGCATTTATAGCAGAGCTCAGGGAATGCTCATCACATTGCTCCCTCAGCAACACACGATAGCAAAGAGGAAAGAAGAGATGGGAGCAGAACTGATGTTATGCCAGACTTCAGCCTAGATGGTTAGCAAGAGCAGTAGGAGGATAACCTACTTGGAAAGAAGACAACCCTCCCTGGGCTTGCAGGGGCAGGAACTGCTAAAATTGAAGACCTGCTCCAGAGAAGCTGTGCATGAGACTGAGGAAATAGCTGAAGAAGGGACAGAGGTATGGCTAAAGCATGCACACTGCAGCCAATCAAAGGCAGCAATCCTTCTGACCCCAGGTCTTTGCCAGTCTGACACAAGGCTTCACCTCGGGGTATGCTCAGCCCTCAACTTGCACAGGAAAGGGAACAGACCTGACAACCATGCACCACTTAAAGTCTAGTCAGCAAGCAGCCCCAGACCTGCAACCCAGCTTCACAGCTTGTGTGTGGCAACCACTGGCTATTCACCCATGCTGGAGGAGTAGGCGATACTGGCTTGGCCAAGATGCTCAGGGAATGGGATATAGCCCAGCTCCTCAGACTGGCTCCACCAGCTCCCATCATGGCAGCACCAGCTTAAAGAAAAGTAACCTGACCCAGGAAAAGAGTCCCTCCAGAACACCACCACCAAGATAGTACGGGAGGGCCAATGGGGCAGATATGGACCTATCTTGTGCATGGCAGCAGCAGAGTCCCTGGACAACTGAGGCTGGGGGACTCTGTACAGCCGTGCCCCAGGCAGCCCCATTCACCAACGTGCAGAGCCCTTGGCCTGCTGAGAACAGCACAGCGGTAAGTAAAATGAGAGCAAGCGAAGGAGTTCGTCTTGCTTTAACTTCAGATCCTCATTTTAACTTGAGAAAATTCAATTAGTTTCTACCCAGAAGCAGTTTAGCTGCCATTGTTGGCAATCAATGGTCCCTAAATGCTGAGAAACTGGCAACTGTTCAATGTGCTGGCAGAGAGGCTTTCCTAATTAAAGATGTCACTTTTCCAGCTAATTTAAGTCTGCCATCTCTTTAAAGTACCAATTGCCACAACAAAATATGAATAGGAAATTGACTTTCTGTGCATCTGTTTTTGCAAAATACTTCCTCAGAGTCATATGTTTCAGCTTAAATGGTTTAGGTCACTTGCTGGGAGGCAATAGCAGAGCTTTGTTCTTTCTCCCAAATATCTCTTAAATAAAGAAAAATAAACAGGGGTTCAGTCGTCTCCAGGAATGAGAAAGGTATTTTGGTTGGCTTTCCCATCTCAGTGAGTTGTACTGTCTCTTCCACCTGATACTGATTCTGCTCGGATAAAAGAACAACGAAGAAATCCCCACTGAATCAGTCTGCTTATCTAAACTGCTTCCACTGCACTACCTACTTAGCCTCACAACAGCCCTGGGGACAGCGAAGTGCTGTTATTCCTGTCGGAAGGAAATGTGACACAGAGATTTACACATGTCTAACTTCCACTAAAGTCAAATTTCTGATTCATGCTATTTAGCTCCTTTCTGGAATAGCTGAGCATCGCACCGTTTCCTTCTGAACCCAGCTATCCCAGCGTTAAGAGTATTCACACTCTCTGGCACCAAACAGAAAGCAGCATCTCTGCACCTGTGAACTGAATTTCTAAGTTCAGTAATGAAGGAATGTCACAGCTTCAGCACAGAATCTCACACAGTCCCAGCTACGCTCACTCCTCACTCCAGTCCTTTCTGCCACGGCCCCAAACTCCACAGCCCCTTAAGCAGCCCTGCTCTGGGAGAGCCAAGGGAGCACAATGAGTCCCAGCAGAGCTGCCTTCATCAAAACAGCTTTAGACTCCCCTCAGTCCTCCTAATCTCTTCTTATTTTATGGTCCATTTGTGAATCTGCACAGAGCAAACCATGGTACATGCACTGCTGGTTTGGACAGAGCAATAGAGCACACGTCTAAACTAGTTTTCTTTATTCCCCAAACCTCTGACCAACAAAGCCATTAAAAGCAGGACTTGCAATCTCCCCCTTCCCTCCCATCGAAGAACAGAAAGGCCATTGAATTCTGGCTTTGCAGAATTCCTGATACAGCCAGATAAGAGCCATCCTCTACTGAGTGCCAAGAGCAATAAAACCCGGAACTTCAGCTGGGGCTTTCGGTCTCATCATTGTGCACTGAAGTTAAATTCAACATGGATGAGACATTCAACTACCAGTGTAGTTACCCACATGGGTATTACTGTCACAATGGCATGTTTCGTAAGCCTGGAAATACTTGCTGGCTAGCTAGAGTTGGTTAAACAGAAGCAAGTCATACATTATTTATAATTTATTAAAATTTATTTTAAACAGTTTCTCTCCCACACCATCATTTGATCAGCCCTGTTTACAGTCTACAACTGTGGAGCAGAGGCGTGTAGCATTAATTAAGCCACCGGGCTCTCCCACCCCCAGGTATGACAGAACAGACCCACACTTCCTTCCTGAAATGGAAACCTCCTCATGTTGGGTAGCAGGGGGAGAACGTTTTATGCTTAGATGTTTTCTCTCTGCCAATGCAAGTTCAGCTATTCCCACTGCAGTATGCCCCTCTATCTCTTCCTAGAGTTCAGGAAGGACTTCTGGCAGAGTGACAAAGTGCTTGGGAGCCAAAATACAGGACTCCATGCCCCACTAAGGAGAGCGCATGGATATATCCTTTCCTCACATCTAGTTCCTTAGCAGAGAATTTCCTGAGACTGTCTCTTGTTCTAACCTCAAAACGTGTTGCATAACACCAGGCAAGGATCACAGAATCACAGGCTGTTTTGGGCTGGAAGGGATGTCAGAGATCATCCAGTCCCACTCCCCTGCCATGGGCAGGGACACCCTCTACTAGACCAGGTTGCTCAAAGCCCCATCCAACCTGGCCAGGGTGCAACTACAAAGCCAACCCCAAACTATTTGCAAATAGTTCCTCTAGACTATGAGAATGGTAACATTTTCTGAGCCCAGGTCATCAGTGTCACCACTGTGACTGCCTCCAGCCCTGGGGCTGGATGTGAACTCCATACCCCACAAAGAAGGTCAATGAGGCTTTCTTTTTTTAAAATTATGTCACAGAGCACTGGAATGAACGCTATGCAGAACTAATTTGTAGGGCCAGTCACAGTGTCCTTCTGTCTGCATATTTGTTGGTGAATTCCCTCCTTCTTTCCCTGGTCTGTGTCCTCCCATTCCATACAGGCACATCATGGCTAGACTCAATATGTGGAATGTCTGCCACTACTTTACCCCTCTGAAGGAATGGCAAATTTTCCACTTTCAACTCTCCCTCCAGAAACATGTAATTATTCTCAAGAGTCTCTGCATAACTGCAAAGTCATGTGAGAGAGGAACAGAGTCGCCATCAAACTGGGGCACCTCCAGCCCTCAGTACCTGTACCTTCCCAGAAGACCAAGGGCAGAGCTCTTGTGTACCCTTAGAGGCGGCACAGACCCAATGTGGGACACACACACAGCAGCTCTAATGGCACATCATGACCACACAGGAGGCTGAGGTGTAGGAAAGATAAATCAGAGGGTGGCCCGTGGCTTCTGCAGCCTCTGCCTTGCCTGGCACCACACAGGACAGCGGTCACAGCCTGCTCACATCCTCTGGGACATGATACTGCCATCTAAAAGCATTCAAATTTTTAAAAAATTAAAAAAAAAAAAACCAACAATCCCATGAGCAGCTTACTGCAGGACAACATCCAGAGGCAAAGCCGTTTCCAAACTCTCCAAAAAGGCTGCTCTGCAGAGAAGCCCAAGAGCCCCGCTTCAGCACCTTGCTCCAGGGCTCAGCACTCGTGTCCTTAGTTAGGTGTGAGGCAGAAGGAGTGCTGAGGAAATCACAGAAAGTCACGAATCTCAGCTCCTTACCCGACCTCCTAATTACTCAGCCTAGTAACACAAATGCAATATGAAAACATTCACCACCAAGAAAAAAATCTTTACAACTTATACACATACTTACATATGTGCACATATAGTTTACAGAAATAACATGCTTAACTGTATATTATACATAAGCATATTTCATTTTAACTCTGGGACAGATCATATTTATTCCCAGTTATTTTCTGTGCACAGCAGCTGTGCACCAACACTTCCACGAGGAGCCCCGTGGGGAACTGCTGCCTCCATCCATCTACCTGAGCACTAATGGCAAAGTAACCTGCACAGGTACATCTGTCAACAGTCAGGAAAAGATGTGTTCCTTGGGGCAACAACCACATGGCATTTTGCTTCCCATGAGCACATACAACCCTTTTGCACCAGAAGGACTCACTCTGCGTAGGGCTGCTCTTGAGATGGTAACGTATCCAAATACTTGATGTGTCCCCACTCCTGTTCCTCGCTGCACTGGCAAAGCAACAGGCACTCACCAGTTCTTTGTCCCCTTCCATGTCTTTCTATGCACCACCACAGACCTTGCCCCCACAGATCTGCTATCCTTGTTCGCACCAGGTGGAAAGAGCCTGAGCTATGTCTTTTTTAACGCTGTCCTATGACAGTCCAAAGTTTTGTACCATGACAACAATATTTGAGGAAGCTTAGGGGGTCTATGCAATTTCTGGAAAGATCCAAGTAACCTTCACACTTTTATACTTGCCAGGGATTCTGTAAATTATGAGAACACTAAAAAGCAGCAAGAACGACAACTACATGGACAGCCCCAAAGTATCGGGCATGCCGCTGCTCAGGACAGAGCTGTTCCCTGTTTTCTGGGTTAAACAGAGCTTCCCTTCTTGGACAAAAATCCACTTGGCTTTGTGGCCATCACAGTGGCCAGAGAGCACATGCAGACGCCACGAAGTAGACAGAGGAATCAGATTATTTCTGTTTAAACCATTCCTGCTTCAAACCTGTGGTTTGAAAGAAAAAAAAAAAAAAGGGGGGGGGGGGGGGGGGAAGAAAAAAGGAAAAAACCCAAACCCCAACACAAAAACCCCAGCGTGGCTGCTGAGGGTGGCTTGTTCTCCAACCATCTGTGCTCCTGGCAAGAGCTGTTCTGCTCCTACACACCCTTCAGCGCCTTCTGCTCCCTGAAGTGTTACACAACTGTACAGCAAAAGAAAATCAACAGAATTAACAAGTGGCCAAGCACAGACTTACCAGTGGGGCTGATGTGCCCCTTGGTCTCCCATCACCTCTGCCCGTTACAGGGTGTTTGCTCCTTGGCACATGAAGCAGAAGAACAGCAACACATCTCCCTCTTTCCTCTCCTTTCTCCTACCTCTCTTCCTCATTCAAAGTACAATTCATCATCCAGAGCCATAAATATCTCATTCTCACGACCACAGTAAGTGAGCTGCAACTCCCGAGACTCGAGCAGCAGCATCACACACACTCTTGTCCTCTCCTGCATCCCACCGGCTACAGCGGCCAAGCGAGCTGGCTGTTCCACTGCAGACAGTTGCCGATGTGCTGCATGACCTCAGGCAAATGACTTCACTTTGTTACATCTTTCTTGCTCCTTCACCCTTTCATCTTTTGTATTAAGACTGCAAACTCTAGGAAACAAGAGTTGATTTCAGCTGTAGCCCGTGGCTACTAATCTAATAAATAATTACCGATTACTTAAGAGAGCAGTGAAGAACAGCATAAAATTAAGTGATGCTGCTGCTCGTAGCTCCCTCTGATTCTACAGCTTATTTTCTGCAGTTGCAGTGTCTTCCACTGCACAACACTGGTAACCATCATTTCAGGAATTCTCCACTCTTGTGGATGAGCCTCTCTCCATCACTCCTTCTGGGCTTTTTGTCGAGCAAAGCTCATTGTAAGCCCAAGTCTGGATCCATAATTTCCATATGTTCCACCATTTAGATTCAGGATCTAAAATTACCTTGGTTGCCATAAAAATAGGAGCTTACAATTCCCCTTTGCTTTGCAATTAGGTCTCTAAATCACTTAATTGTGGGAGCCAGATTTTCTAGCAGAGCTCATTCATGAGCAGAGGGAGCCAGCTGCAAAATATTTATCACTGTCCAACTTCTCTCAAATTTTCAGTATTTGCATGACAGGATTTTGTTCTGATCCAGATCTAGGAGTAATGACAGAAAAATCATAGGAGGCGAGATAAATCAGAAATCATTTTCATCAGAAAGCACAGCTTCTCCTTCAGGAGGCGTCACACTCTGCCAGTTCTGGCACTGAAACTGCAATTTAATCCTTTAAACTTCTTTGCTGTCCTGCAAATTGCAAGGACAGGATAATGAAGGATACTCAACAATTATTCTAACAATGAATTATACTTTTTTTTTGCTAATTAGCAAGCTGAAAATTTCATTAGCATGAAATTTATTAGGCTAATCATTTAAGCATCTTCTTTAAAAGTCAAAAATTTTGAGCACCTTCTGTAGAAGCTCTAATATACCAATTATATCGGTTCCATCAAAAACACACATGTACCCAACTGCAGAGTAAAATAGCCTCAAAACACTGTAGAAGAAATGTTTGATGTAAATTACTTTTTCCCCCCCTATACTCGCCAATCTCAACAGTAATTTACAGTAACTAAAATTACAAGCCAACAAAGCATTACCAAGAGTAGATACCTCATGACAGGCATTCAACAAATAGCAAAATAAGTGGTTGGGTGCTCACAACTGAGTGCTTATATTATCAACAACGCTCTTTTAATCAGTGGTTGCACGTTATGCTTGCTTAAATAATGATTTTCTAGATGATCATAATCATCTAATAAAAAAATGTGTTTATTTTTGAACTGGACTTAATTATCAGCTTTAAAAGCTAGTGACAACATATGCACTGGAATCCATTAGCGAGTTCTGCATAGAAAAGGTGACAGGGTAAAATATCAAAAGTTACTTCAGTGATTGGTGAGATCACATTCCACAGGAAATCAGTGGGATTTAAGTGCTTGAAACCTAACTCTCTTTTCAAAATGAGTGTCTTTTTTATTATTATTATTATATTATTGGGATCCCACAAAGAACACTGCAATCATCTCAACAAATCCCTCTTGCACTTGTGCCAAAGCTTTTTTCCCTCTCTTCACAGGCAGAAGACAGAAGTTAATAACCTGAAATACATTCCAGATTTCAGCAACTCCAAATACCACAGTGAATTTCTGGGCAGGTGCAGAAATCAAACTGTGCACATCGCTCTGCAGGGCTGAGAAAGAGAACAATTATTTACTTGCAGATCACAATCTGCTAGTCTACCTGGAGGACCAAGGATTTTTAGGATCAACTCCTAGCCATCAGCACCAACTTCACTTTCGTCCAAGTGTGTCAGAGATTTACCATCTTTTAACCATCATTTCTTTGTATTTATGACTGAATTACAGTTCAATAAGGTGACCTACTGAATCATCACACTTCCTCGGGATAAAAATTCTGCAGGTTAACATCTCCCTCCCCAAATGTCCTTCAGGCAGCAATGAAAAATGAAGGAGGCTGAGGTGCGCTATGGTGGTGACATGAGTTACCTTTACAAATAGTTCTCAGTGTAAAGCAGGACAAGAGTCTCAAGAGTCTTGTAAGGGAAAGAAAAAGGGGGAAAAAAAAGGAGAAATGTCAATTTACATGTAACATACAGCAGCAATGGCTTGCTCAGCTCCATCAAAGAGATTATCTGACCTTACAAGTATCAATATCCACAGCAATAAAAAGTAACAACTTCAGAAGACAAGGGAACCCTTGATTCACAAAACAGGATTCAGAGGTTTTCAAAGATTTTCTGTGTGTAACTGGACATTTGCTTTAAATTAATTCTATTTTTTTCAACTGCACAGCAGATCGGTTTCTGGCTACACAACACAATTTTCCAAAAATGCTGGTTATTGTAGTAGTGCTCCAAGAAATGAATATGCTGGCTGGTATTAGAAATCATAGGAGTATTATTTACCTCTATTGAATATCGATCTGGATGCTTAGCAAATAGAATGCAGCTTAATTAAGTGATTTTATCTAAGTAACTTTGATTTGATAATAAGCAGTTTAAATATTGGCTAGTATTTTCTTATTTCAAGCATTTCAATCATTATTAACAACAGAATGGGTCTTATTGCAACAGCAATTTCTCATGCCAGTGGAAAGGACTTTTAATATAAATTCATAATGACACCATTGTATGGACTTGATTCTAATCTGGAAAGCACGCCGTGCATCTGAAATTGGTGTTCATGAATCACAACCTGGCTTTCTGCTGTGGGTACTGTTCCCGTCTCAGACACTTCTTCCAAAAGCAGCCAGTAGTGCTAACTGCACGCTGCCACCAGAGCTAGTGGTACACAAGGCAAGGGCTGAAGTTTAAGTACTTTCATTTGCTCCATTAAGAGGTGGATCTATTTACTCATTAATGTGCTCTACTAAGCCAAAGTCCATCGCTCTGGCAGCGGAGATCACACGTTTTCTGAGTTACACTAAGGCAAACGTAGGGCTACGGGCAGTGTCCACATGTAACACTGCCAGCCAGTCACACAAAGCCAGACAGACCCTTGCAGGGCAGCACTAGCACCTCCTGTGCACCCTGTTTCACCTGCCGGTGTGTGACTGGCCACTGCAGCAAGCCAGGACAGGGCCACAGCTTAATTCAGAAGAGTAACTGCTACACTTTAGACCCACGCTTGGAACGTGTGCTGGGTAATTTCCTCAGGAAGTATTTAGCCAAAGGTAGAGAGTGCCATGTCCTGTATCCTGATGGGGGAAACACAGATGGTTGCTCAAAACACCAGGGAGTTGGAGCAGGACCATTTCTAGTCACAGTTCCACCAGTGGAGATGGCAAGCAGGGGAGGAACTCTGGCCAACACCACTCTCTTTGATTATGGTGAAGCTTCACAAAATGCTCCTCTCCTAGAAAAAGGCCAAGCACAGCCCTGGCCAGTGGTACCTACAGGATTTCTAGACCTCCTTGGTGCTCAGTGCTTTGCAGAAAAGGTGTCTGCACGTGGGAGGTAGGAGTAGATTGTGTAGGTCCTGGATGCTCAGATTGAGAAATTTTCTGTTGCCTTTTTCACATGACTCACCAAGCAGCTTTTCAAATCTAGGGCAGATCCCCTTTGGCTAACAACCCAGGTAGCTGGAGGAAAAAAACCCTACACCTGTCTCATCCCGTGCGTTACAGTAGCAAACTCCCTCTGAACTTTATTTGCAGAAATGGGATCATCATGGTGGTTGTTCTGGTTTTACAACAAAATTTCCACCTAAGAATAGCACAGCAAATAACCATTGGAGAATCTCTGCTTCCTCAGACATACAACACTCACAGAGCAACCATCTACAGAGCTGTCCCAGCACATTCCAGGGTTTAGCCCATAGCCTGCAAATGAAAATTATTCTGTGTGTTGAACAGATACATTCTATGTGTGTGTATATGTCTAGGCACATGTGTATTTCCATGCAGATACATCTGTATAATCCATCCTTTCTACATGAATTAAGCCAAACGGTGATCACAATGTGTTATTTAAATATCACCAGGGATTAGGAGGTTCAGAAAGCCTTCAAACCCCATAAAGTGATGCTAAGCAGGATTACTTCCTGGCAGCGTGTGGATACAAGTGTAAGCTGATTATACATTTTCATGACCTACATGGGCACATAAGGAAGAGCTGCGGTCCTCCCCCTCCTCCAGCAGAATCACATCAAACTGTATACTTCCCAGCGATGGATTCCAACTCATCATCCACCTTCATTCCCCTTTAATAAACAAAAAGGAGAGAGAGGTGGGAGAGAGACTTCAGCAGCTGAAACAAAGTGGAACTGCTGAGCTGTAGGAATAGCCACAGTGTTGACTCAATGGCATTCAAAGCACTAACAGCGGGGATCAATTGGAAAAAAAGGTAGTAAGGAGTGTGAGTCTCAAGGTAGACAGAAGGTCAAAGCAGCTGGTGGGAGAAAGCTGAGTGATGGGGGGGAAACACCAGGGACTATTCATGTTCATAATAGTTTTGCAGTATTTGGTATGCTCCTACCTACTTACTGCTAATTTATCTTATACTGCTTGCAACCGAGATCGGAAAGACACACTGCTAATGATTACAAGGTGCTACACACACAGAGCAATGCAATTGCTGCTCCTTACAGGTCAAGGGCAGCATCCTGTGTTATGCTGCTCAAAATAGGCTAAATAATGCAGTAACTGTCTGCAAAATCATACAAGCAAAACAAATGTCATTTTTCATGCACAGAGCAGTTACATTTCTTCACGCATATAACCTTCAATTATTAAAGAAACTGTGATGTCAAAAATAAAGCTGACAAAACAATAAGGGGCTGAAGACAACTTCTGTATTCAGACTCACAAAACTCCTTGTTTTACATGAAGGCTGTAATACAGGAATGCAGCACAAGAGCAGAAAGCAACATTAAGTGACCTGTGTACTATATCCAGGTTACATAGACAAAAACCTTCAGTTAATGCCAGCGCCAGTTTTCATTCAGACAGAAACCACAACCTCCAGCATTTACAGGGTTATGGGGGGTTTTTTTAGTGTTTGAGACTGAGCTGGTGTTGGAGTATTTGTAACACAATGTCCAACCCTGCCAAAAACGGTTCTAACACTAAAGGCAAGGGATAAAACGTGCTGGTTGCAGCATGTTTTTCTCTGCCCAGATTAAGAGCTGTTCAATAGAAGTATAATAGAATCTGTAAATCTACTCTGACTCAAGAGCAGTGTATCTGACATTGAAGATACAGAGCTGTCATAGTGGAGATAACCTGCCCAGTGAACAGTAGGCATCTAGGTATGGATAATGCATCATCTAACAGCATTAAAGTTTAAAAAAAAAAGAAATTAAACCAGAATAAAAGCTGGTCATACCACAGACTACCTCAAGCTCTACAGTGAATAGGCATCATATTATCTGCTCCTTCTTTAAAAGCACACTATGAACAAATCGTTTTAAGATTCTGATGTGTAATTAACACCCTCAGCCAGTGCCTAGCCCTGCTCTGGCACAGAAGCCCATTGCCTCAGCAGTCACACTGGTAGGTGTGCAGGGCAGGGCTCCAGTGGCCGGCGGGACGCAGGGACCACGCGCTCCCTGCACAGAGAGGTGTTGCAGTGCACAGCCCTGCATCTCTGAGCTGCCACACGCTGCTGCTCCTGCCAGACCCAGTGCAGGAACCGCTTGAATGTTTCAAGGATTTTCTTTTGCTTCAGTGTGTTTGCCAAACATCCTGCGAGCAGGATATGGGGCTCTGCACCTCTCTCCCTGGAAAAGCCTCCGAGACTGTTCTGTATGCCTCCTCTCCCCAGTGCCCTTAACCATACCTTCCACCGAAATGCAGTCCCTCACACTCCACTCACCACTCCTGCACCTCAGCACAGGCCCCCATCCTATTCCCTCTGCCAAAAGAGCTGGCCTCCCCCAAGAATGAAGCCCCCAAAAAAGTAACACCCCCCTGCATTTGAGCAGCTGTCAAAAGGTCTCCCCGTATCTGTGACCTTGTGCTACTACTGCAGTTAAATACCCCAGGCATTTAGGGCCAAGTCCTGCAGTCTTTAATGCAGGCAAGGCTCCTGTTGCTGGTTAGGGAAGTTTCACACTGCTAAGAAGTGAGCCCCGTGCAACGCAGATGGACTCCAGAACCCCTTCCCTCAGTTACCTCCTTATGGTACTGATGATTTCTACATCCAGATGAGCCAGAGAAACAGAAATGAAGACATCAACTCCAGCACAAATCATGGTAACAGAACAGGGCACTGCAACTCCCTCCAAATTCAGGCAAAGAATACCCAGCATGGACATGCTGAGAAAATTAACAAAGAAGAAACCAGCCAGAAATGCAACGTGCCAATACAGGAAGGGGCTAAAATATCAGCACACTGATAGTCCAGTCCTGAAAAAACCTACAAACATACAAAAACCTACAGCCAGATTTCATCATTAAATATGATGTGACTGCATTTAATTACTACCTCAATTTGTATAGCTCCTGTAGCAGCTCCATCCTATTCAGCATAAGCTGCAGGTTCATTAAAACATACTAATGTTACAGGCTGAACTTTTGCAGTGTCTTGGAGACGGCAAAGGTAGAGATTTGAGCTGATTAAGATAGCATTTAACCCAGTAACTGTAGTGTAAAAAGGTACTGAAGGTTTGATCAACTGAATTAACAACTTCACTTTTGATCTAGCAGAGAGAAATCCACAAACATCAAAAGCAGGTTTTACTTAGCCCCTTAATATCTGCAACTTGCCCTAAGATGTCAGCTTTTCTCACACAGATTGGACATGAATCACATATCCTGTGATTACGCCTGCCAAGACTCTTCTGAAGACAAGTAGCATTTCCTCCCCACCCACCCCACCCCCTTCTTTATAGGGAAAGATAGTTCCTGCTGAATACACGTATCAGAACAAATCAGCAAGGTATTGACCTCTTTGGATGTCAAATCACTAGTACAAATAGAAAACTTCAGAAGCATTGGAGGAAAAAAGCAAAAGATGCTTTGCAATAAAGGCAAGAATGATCTGCATCTTAAAAGGTCACATCTTGTCAGAACAAGAAAATTCATAGAATATATGTAAGTGGCAGGATCTCAAACATAAACAGGGTAAGATATTTTCAAACAACATCTGAAGTGGCAGGGGAAACCACTGAGGGTCTCACCAAGAGGAAAGACTAGCCAGGGAAGAAGGGAGCACCAGGATCTCACCGGCCAACCAACTGCCCACATGATGCTGGCACAGAGGCAGAAGCTGCCTCATGCACTCACTGGTTGGGCCAACCTCTGCCTGACAGGACAGTGTTGTTGGCACACTTCAAACTGGCTGAAAAAGCCACAGAAAACAAGGACTGCTGAGGCGTCAGCAAGAGCCCAGCACTGCCAGCCATGGCAGGGGCTTGACAGCATTCGCGGAGGTAGTAATTGGCAACTGTGGGCCTGCCGGATGGACAGACAGATCTTGCTGGAAACCAAACCCTCAGTTAGCTAATTTAGAAGACAGGCAGGTGTACTCTGACAAATACTTCCCCCACCACAAGCATGAGCACACACACACTCCGCAGATCAAGATGTGCATGCAAAACACTGTTTTTCCTAGGATTTCTATTATTTCAGCTTTATAAAATTATTGCTTTAAGTTAGTTTACAGCCTGCCAGTTGGCTGGATTTCAAAGCCATTCCAGCCCACACAGCTAGATTTTTTTTTTTTTAAGGCACAAAGAAGTGTGGGGGAAAAAACCCTCTAAACACCATCATCATTTTGATAATCTCAATCGTTTTCTGTTAGGAAGGAACTGGTTTGCTAATTCCCACCATTCTAAGAGCTGGAAAACGTTGAAGGGAGATTTCAAGACATGTTTCTCTACTTCTCACCCTTATTTCATGCAATTTGAGCATTTCCTCGACTGCCAACAGCAGACAGCCAATACCCTTCTCATCATTTCGTAGTTGAGATATGGGAAGATACCACAACAACCACTCTGCAAGGAAGGGAAGCACAGCTGAGATCAGTGACGTTACAAACAGCAGAATCTAATCGGCTCTCATGCATGACCTATGGTTCATCAACCCTTCAAGACAAAAAGGGGTTATTCTAAAGTGCAAACACCAAGCACCTGCATGCACACTGCACACACTGGTATCAGACAGTGCCACCAGCCCAGGTGGTTGCAAAACGCACAAGGTAAAAGTTGTCTCTATAAAAATGGCCCAGCAAGGACATGCATCCTCTCTGTGGTAGGTGAAAAACTCATGTGCTGCACCTTCAACACCAGAGTAGCCTGTCCACAGCCCAGCTGACAAACATGATCACAGGGTGCCAAGCAGCGATGAGGGTCTTCCCCTGCATCTGACCTAAACTGAGATCAGGCACAAAACCCGGGGCACAGCAGCAGCCCCAGCCCCTCATCATCCTGCTGGGCCCAACCATGTCACTTCCCCTGGATACGCACAGATATGCTCACTGAGACCTGTCCAAAACAAAGCAAAGCCCTCCTCATACCTCTGACATCCCTCATGGGCAATCCACAGCCCCCTAAGATCTCTTAGTCACAGTGTAGCTAACTGCTGTCATATCCTAACCCTCATGCATCTGGTGAGGAACCACCTCCAGCTGTGACAGATTTCTGTCTGGCAAGCAGCAGGCAAAGGCCCCACTTCATCCCTCATTCCTTCCCATCCTTCTCAATAACACAACTGATACTCTAAGCATTGGGTTTTGTTATCCTGACCAGGAGTCCTGTACATAAACCTTCCAGCCAACGCTGCCAGCGTCTCCCCAGCAGGATGGTGGGCAGAGCAGAGCAGGCTCACTGTGATGCTCAGCTCACAGAGCTCTGCATGCCCATTCCTCTCCACTGAGCGTCAAAGCTCCATCACAGGGGCTTGAGATAACATTGTAAAAACTCAATCTTTGTGTCTGCAATGAACTGCTGGCTCTTACTCACCTCTCTTTTTATTAGATAAAAATCCTTTCAAAATTGGTAAATTAATGGCTGTCTGCCAGGCTTTGGGCTCTACAGACAGGAGAAGAAATCCTACCAGGGTGTGTTCCAAATTTGCTTGTCTAGTAATTATCCTAAAGAAACAACCACATGAACATAAATGCCAGATTATATTCCTACTGTGGATTTTCACGTTTTCATTGTAGGATATTTAGTTTCTAATGAAATATGAAACTCAGTGACAGGGAAGATTTTTAAAGCAGATAGCAGTAACAGATCTTAAACTTACTTTTTATGGAGTATTTTTAGAACCCCACCAAAACAACAGATCTCCAGCTCCCATGTTGCCATTAAATGTCAGCATTTGACAGTTTCCATACAGTTGTCTCTCAGACAACAGTTTCTGTCTGTAATTAGGACAATAACTGTTGCAAAGCTGAAGTGGCTCTTAGTAAACAGTGGCATTTTAAAGGCAGATTACTGAAGAGACCAAGGTCTGGAAGAGCAAGGTTTGGGGGTGCCATCCCCCAGGTCTCTTCAAAAACCAGAACACTGTGGTCCAATCTTTCTTTTTTTTTTTATCAGAAATAGGAAATCAGTGAAACAGAAATGTGAATCAGTGAACTGATGCACAATCAAAAGCAGATTTTTATTTGTATTGTTTACACAAGGCAAATTTTGCCAAAAGATTATTTCCCCACATAAGTCACCTTTTTTGTACAGGAATTCCACAGAGGCAAATGAAGGTATTTTTCTCTTGTCACAGAAGTTGGCAGTTGGTCAGATACTTCCTCATGGAGGAGCAAAGTCAGAACAACCACACTTTTTTTCCTGCTCCATCCTTTTCCCTTTTCTGGGCATTTTGGAATAATCCCAGTAAATTCTCATCAGCATGTGCTACCATATCTCATTGTAACAAAAAGAAATACAATTTCCTTCTGCCCCAGCAAGGAATAACCATACATCCACATATGAGCATGAGCCAGCAGACGTGTACAAGAAGGACACAGATCCTTTGATCTTACCACTGCTCAGCTGCTTTCCAGTATCCCAGGAAAGTCACCTCTGTAGGGAAAACTGTTTCAATACATTCACGTAGACCTGTATACACAGACATACGCAAACCTGAAACTGTATGTCCCTCACATTTTGTTCTTTTCTCCTCAGATGCAGCCTTTATCTTGGTATCCAGATTGCAGTGTGGGCTGGCTGTGTTGTTATTCAGAAGTGGCAAGGTGCTAGAAATCAGATGTTGGTAAACTTGCAAGTGCCAGGCAAGTTGTTTTCAGTACACTATGAAATCCTTCCTAAAGTTTAACATGTAAACATTCCCCATCATCCACCTACGAGCTTCTAAAGCCTTGCCCAAAAGACAAATTGGGGGCCAACACCTGTCCTTTGCTATAAGCTCCAAGTCTCAAGAGCTTTGCAAAGATACCTTTAATGTTTTTGGTGTACTTCAATAGGATTTTGTACTTGCACTTGTGACACCACAACTGAATTCAAATATACCAAAGGAGCAGCAGATAGGGCAAGCAAATTCTTATGATGCTCAGAAAGCAAAGGTATTTTACAATCTAAGAACCCAGTCCCAATTTAATGACTCCTCAGTGTTCCTAAAAGCATTGCAATTTTGAGATGTATAAAAGAAAATATGCTGGACATGCTAATTGCATCTTCTGTCCTCAAAGACCAAAAGGGAAACCAATTATCACATATACTCAACAGGCTACAGCACCAAAATACCTGTCAGTGTAAGGCAGCAGCTCCAGCAGCACACCAGCTTATGGCTGTTCCCTTCGTGCAATCAGCAGTTGAAAAAAGTTTGCTTGAAGCAGCAGCACAGGATAGAACACGCAAGTGAATACAGCTGGCATTTCTACCAGAGTTCATCATACACTGCAGCTGAGCACAGGAGAAATTTCTTGTTGCTTTTTAAAAAGAAATCCACAAAAGCAAAAAGAAAGTTGTCTCTTCCTGAGCTACACCCCATCCCTGCAGACCACAAACCCATTCAAGGACTTCTCTGAGTCATGGCCTCAAAGTGTGCTTTCCCAGAGCAGTCACATTAAAGCAGGGCCAGGAGAAAGAACTAGCTTTTCCAATTGCTTCAATGGCTGACAGCAATTTCACTTCCATTTGGCCACCTGGTATTCAGCCCAACTACTATCCTGAAAGTGCCTAGAAAAATTAAAAGAACAGCATCGTTTTGTGAGAAAGCAAGGGCAAGGGCTTGCAGTCCTGCACGGACCCTAGTGAAGTCCCTTTTGAATGCTGTTGTGTTCACAAGATGCAGCAAGTCAGCCTCGCTTAAAGAACCCCTCCTACTCCCGCCTGCGCCAGCACCAGGGAGCGCAGCAGCTGCCACATCACCCCTCCTTGAGGTCTCCAGTCGTGCAGGCAAAATTGAATTTTGCTACCCATGGATCAAGCTTGGGCTGCTCCAGCTGGTGGGAGACACATGAGGAGCCAGACTTGCTGTTCCTGCTACCAGGGATGGGATAGCAGAGAGACAGACAACAGCAGCTGGTGCTGGGGCCAAGCCATCTCCTCCTCCCTCACTCATCTGCCCTGCCCCATCCCTCAGCCCCCAGTCTGGCTCTCTGGGGCTCTGGCACCACCGAACCGGCTGCAGAGCAGCAGCAGAGTTGCCCCTGCCTGAGCACCCATCTGCTTCACCCAGAGCTGCTCTTCTTTTCACACCTCAGTCTAGCAAACCTGTAAAAACCAGCACAACCTAAGATGGGCACAAGAGGTGCCCCTACACTGTGGAAGAGAAAACAGGAGGATCTCTCTTATAAGGTTAAGAATGTTCTCAAAGCAGTATTTTATTAGCCTTCCAAAAAAATAATTGCTATGAACAAGTGTGAACAAAGCAGGCAGAAGCTGGATCTGTATGAGTAGGAGCTTAAAATCCTACAGCCAGCTCTCTAGGTTAAGAAATATAGTTCATTTTGATGAAGAAAATGAAATGTCCAGCTTGCTTTATAGATAAATCATGTATTTTATAAGCAGCACTGCAGTCCATTTGCTTTTAATTTATTCCAATAACATGAAAAGCCTCATGTATATTTTTCATATACTAAAGAAACAGAAGATCTTGCTGGTGACAAATACAAAAGAAGATCCATGAGAGCTGGCAAAGGGAGGAAGATGTAGAAATAACTGTATGAAGAACCAAGCATAGCAGAAGGTAGCATCCATGCATACCAGCAGCCACAGTTTGAGAAAACATACCTAAAGGAGGAGGGAAAGGGATGCAAAGTTGCCCTGGCCTGACAGGACATGTACCCTTTACCCTTTGGGCACACATGACGAGCCCTGCCAGAGGAAAGGCTGTGGAGAACCAAAGCAAGAAGCATTCTGCTCCTGCAGACGACTACACGCACAGGGTCTCCAAGCGAAATTCAGCTTCAGCATCTCTGAGTTCAGGCAAGTTAACAGATGGGCAGATTTGGTCCTGCTGATGTTAATGTTCATGGTTTTTTCAAGCTATAGTTTCCAGAGACTCCTGTACCGCTCTGCTTACACGCTACCTAATGGATGCCACAGCCCAGTCAAGGTGCCAGCACCGCTGCGCTTTGTTTACAGGAGGGCAGATCCCAACGTATTCCACCCACTTACAGAATCCTCCAGAGGCAACACTTGTCTTATTTTTCATACCTGCCATCACAGAGGGACACTTGCTCAGCAGATGTGTTTAGAAACACAACACAATTCTTCACTACTGCTGTGCCACTTTTGGACAGCCCAATGAATTCAGTAATTTCCATGTCAAGTTGGGTTTTGTTCTTTCAGAGCTTTAAACTCCCTGCTCCTTCCAAACAGGTGGAGCCTTAGCAGTCTTAAGCAACTTAGATGAGCTGATTGAAGTAAAATTGTACTGTATAGTGACAGACAGGCACAAAAGTCCTTTATCCTTCCCCTTAAATCTCATACAGGGCTTAAAAGATCACAACATCTCCAGGACACATCATCACACGAGAGGCAGCCCACTGCCTGTAGCAAAAAGGTGGGTGCCACATCAGATACCACTGAAGTCCTGAGGCTGGCTGGCGGTGACTGACCCTACCACACGAGGAGGTTACTTGACAGTACATGCAGAGCTTATCAAGGCAGGAGTTCCTGGCTCATCCACAGCACAGCTCCCTGCACCCCTGCCAGCAGTGAGATCTGGTCTGGGCATTTTGCCCACCAAGACACCCACCTCTTGTAGAGTCCAGACTTTTATCTCTCAAATTCCTGGAGGTGAGCAACTCAGTATCTGGGTGGAGACCCTGTTTTAAAGCCTGCAGTACCTGAAGCTCTGTTACATAAAGCAAAACATTTGCAATGAAATTGCATAATAAGTAGAAACATAAGCTAGATCTTTTCCTGCCAGGATGGATCCCATCATCTGTTTTATGATCAGAAATAACACAGCAATAGCTTTCTCTCTAATGAGCACCTTCTGGATTCCTACCACTGCTACAACAGCCTGGAATGGCAGTCACCTCAAGCATGAACCTGCTATCCTCTGTGAATCCAGACACATCCATACTCTGAACACCTACCAGAATATCCACCAACACAGCACAGCAGGGCATAAGCAACGCGGGAAGCTCCTGGACTGCATTAATGATAGCTCCCTTCTCCAAAAGTGAGCGGAACCAGCAAGGACAGGTGCCATGCTGGACCTTGTTCCCACCAACAGGGAAGAGTTCGTGGGGGGTGTGAAGCTCAAGGGCAGCCTTGGCTGCAGTGACCCTGAAATGGTGATGTTCAGGATCCTGAGGGCAGCAAGGAGAGTGCACAGCAAGCTCACTACCCTGGACTTCGGGAGAGCAGACTTTGGCCTTGTCAGTGATCTGCTTTGTGGAGTACATGGGACAAAGTCCTGGAAGGAAGAGGGGCCCTATATGTATTTACATCCTAATACAAGAAGTTCCATCAAAATCAATATATTTCACTTAAGAACAGCGAAATCAGTTCCAAACCAGAGTAGCCCTGGGTAGGACACAAATGTGATGGTTCACACTCTCCTATTTGGCAGCCAGACTTAGAGAAATACCTTTTACCTTGAGGGTAAATTTTCAAGATATAGCTACCTCTCATCTTTCTGATCACAGAAGAGATGCTAAATTGCCACAGATGGTCATTTGTAATAATTATTTGTGTTTTACTTGGTGCAATTTAAAGGTTATAATAGTTAATTAAATGTAACAAAATTAATTTCAAATTCAAATGTTGAGCCTGCTTAATCTTCCCAACACATCATTACTGTCAGGGCAGCACAGTTTGAGTGTGAGAGGGGGAACAAGGTCCTTTGGCAGTCGAGTCACAGACCAGCTGCTGACTGGCAAGTCGCTTTATGACTTGAAATTCAGAGGACCTGACTGCCATGGATGTACAGGGTGCTCAACATCAGATAATATCAGCCCCCTGGTTTCTTTACAGTAAGAATAGTATTGCCTATTTATTTTACAAGAGCTTTTTCAGAATTGTTCATATTCATATATTGTTCCCCTCTTCCTAAGCTCTATTTGCAGATTCTGTTATTCAAAATGCACTTTTATGAAGGTGAAAGATAACAAATAGAGCCAGGCATGTGGTACTTCACAGGACAGAAATACAATTCACCTCACTATAAAAGGACTGCAACAGCATTTAAAAATGCCCAATTTACAGAGTCAGCAAAACTGCAGTTCTAAAGAAAACTTTAAAAACGAGCACTTAACCCACTCCCCCCACAAGAGTGTTACTTGAGGGAAATAATGGAAATAAATGGAAAATAAAAATGCTACCTGTAATGTACTGCACAAGGTATTGCAGTTAGTGCTCTCCATATGCACATCTCTGATCTTTTTTAAGCCCAGAACTCAGTAATATTTCCAAGCACTATTCCAACAATCAAATTGGGTTTTAGACCTGCCACAATGCTTTCTGAGGCGGCTGTGGCAGGGTGGAATACAGGATGTTAGAAATGCAGAAAAGGGTGGGGGGGAATGCAGCTGTGATATCTTTTGCTCCTGAATGGCTGTGCAAGCCCAGGCTGCTATAGGCAATCCTAAAATTTGGACTGCAACAGCTCAAAGCCGCCTTCTTTTTCCCAGGTGGGAAAAGAGAAAAGACCATACAGGGAAGAGTTTTTTTTTTTTAAATGTTAAGAAATATTAGAAAGCAAGAAGAAAAAGAAAATTTTAAAAAGCCCAACCCAGCTAGCATGCCAAGATACTTGTCTGTCTCCCCACTGTGAATTAATAAATTTCAAGATGAATGTGCATTAAGTAGGAAAGAAATGTTGAAGGCACCATCCCTCAACCAACTGGAACTAACCAGGCCTTTTGCATCTTCCCAGAAACTAATAAGAACTGATGGAAGGTGATGAGGAACACCATATTTTCAGCAATGCACAAAGATTTCTCTACCATGCTAAGAGGAAATAATTTACCGTCCAAGATTTAACATCCATGCTGCCCATTCCTCACTAACATGCCCTTTCTTCCTTAATTCAGTCATTACTGGTATGACCTTTCAAGTTCCCCATATACTCTCTTGTTAATTCTTCTGAGCATTTGTGCTGGGTTGGGCTGGGCTGGAGTTAATTGTCTGCACAGGGCTGGTACAGGCTGTGGGCTGGACTGGTGCCGAAAGCTGTGCTGAGAACCCAGGGATGTGTCTCTCCTGCTGAGCGGTGCTCACACAGAGCCCAGGCCTCTTCTGCTCCTCACCCCACCCCACCAGCGAGTAGCTGGGGGTGTGTGAGGAGTCGGGAGGGGACACAGCCGGGACAGCTGACCCCAGCTGCCCAAAGGGACATCCCATACCGTGTGGTGTCATGCTCAGCATGTACAGGTGGGGAAGGGGAAGGAAGGGGGGACACACTCAGAGCGATGGTGCCTTCCCAAGTCCCCATTCCATGTGATGGATCCCTGCTGCCTGGGGATGGCTGAACACCTGCCTGCCCAGGGGAAGCGGGGGAGGAATCCCTTGTCTTGCTTTGCTTGTGTGTGCCCTTTGCGTTACCTATCGAGCTGCCTTCTCTTTCGAAGGTGCACACATGCAGAAAGGCAGCCTTCTTAAAGCAGTGGTATGTGCAACCCCACTGATGGGCTGTACAAAGATGAGTGTGAGTTCATGTGTGCCTTTCTCCAGGATATTCAACATCCACGGAGGTACATGGGCAGTGAGCCTGCTTCTGAAACTGCCCCTTACCAGTTTCCTCACGCCTTACCCACTCCTGCCACCTTTATCTTCAACTGGACTTCCCAAATAACCTGCTGTGAATTTGATTCTCCACTGAACAAATACTTACATAATATTTGATGAGTATTTTTTCCTAATTCATTAATCGTGATGAACACATCATGAACTCCTCTAATGTATTCATTATTCAATATTATTAAAACATTTTGTCGGCAAATAGTGCTTGGTTTATAGGTCATTCGAATTGCAAATTGTAACTATTCTAGCCAGAGTTTGCCGTTTATTTTTTAACATATGTAATTTATTTAACTTAAGTAATGCATACAGCCAATTTAATCCATGTGCAGTGAATTTCAATTTGCGCATTTGGCTTTAATATTCTTAGTTACATAAATCATGCACTCAGGAAACTGAAAATAATAATATGGGACTTAAGTGAATAATTGGAGCCACATGAACGACTTCCACGGAAAACATGAAAATAGTCACATATACAAGCAAATCCAAATTCACTTTCCAAATCATATGAACATTTACAACTCTCTTTTTCCCCTTTCTAATTCACTCTGATACAGTTAATTTGTAACAAACCCATGCCAGCAGCTACAGCAGGCATTGCCAGATTGCTTTCCACTTCCTCCTCTGTATCCTTATTTAGGATATTAAATAACTCTGGTCGCTATTAACTTTTCTTCATGCAGTTATCTCAGAAGGTATCTGACCACCACATATAGCAAAATACTTTCAACTTCCACAGCATTTGAGAGGCAAACTGCAATTAGTGGTTACCCGAATCGATCATAAAGAGCTCCAGTTACTTAATGCTTTTGATTTTATTATAAGACCAGAGATAAAACTATAATGAGGTTCAGTGATAATAGGAAGTTGGTCCTTTGGGATTTAAAATTGAAGTAAGTAGGCAGAAATTAAATGTTTATCTAGCAGATTCCTGTTTGTTCATGCTTTAATGTATGCCTCCACCTATGCTTCTACTGCAATTAAGGAACAGCCTGAACTAGTCTGATCATCCTCCTTCAAGGAGAGAACAAAAATATCAAGAAAGAAGAAATAAAGAAACAAAGCAAGGCTGACAGTCAATATCTATTACCAGCATGACTTTTCCTAGTGAAAAGACCTTACGTGGATCTGGCAATGGACCAAAAACTGCACTACCTCCACAGCTCTGAGACTTCCTCCTTTAACTGAATCCAAGACAGAAAACAAAGCTATGCACAAGCAATCTAGAATAACCTTCGATGTGCCCACCCATATCAATACATTGCACAGTCTACAAATAAGCAGATGATCTGGAAGCAAGAGTAAAGATATTCTGTGTTGTATCAGAAAAGTCAGGTTCTAAAAGAAAAATTACAGCTCTTATTCTCTGTGGGCAAGTCTAGAAATGGGTTCCAGACACATAGAATTGGTACTGAGATTTAAAGAGCTGAGTTATTCATGAAAAAAGCATCAGCCACAGAAGGCCTAGATAAAAAACCTTGTGTTCCCTCACCTCTTCTCAAGCTGCAGAGCTGTTCTAATGGGCAGGGATTTTGCTTCAGCCTGCTCTCCAGTTATTAAGGGATTCATGTTTCACAGATACCACATCATATCCCAGACAGACCACATTAAAAACTAACCACCACTGAACTGCTGAACCAGCATATAAATGGACAGAATTATGGTTATGAACATGAACCAAATCAGGCTTTTTTGAGTGAAGAGGCAAAATAGAAGCAACTTCTGCATTCAAGTTTTGGGCAGATTATGCAGACACTGTTGTGTTTTGTGACTACACCAAACAATAATGACATGAGACTTTCACACTGGTGTAGAATATACTAGTGGTCAGTTCTGGAAGCAACATCCATTAGAAAGACCACTCCTCATGGACAAGTTCTTCTGATTACATTTACAGAAGAAAGACTTTGGGGTTGTGCTGAGATTGGGATTTTGGGTCTGAGGGGAAAGGCAGAGTAGGGAAATTGAATGGCCCTTCCAAGGAATTACTGGGGTAATCAAACCAGAATAGATGTCATAATACTCTTCTCATTTGGGTGTTATACCAGAGTTCTTCAAAAGGTTTCAGACCACTATATCCAGGGTAGAATAACTCAAATGGTAATCCACACAGGCATCCAAACCTACTGCACCGAGTTAGGTACATCATTGCATAACATGTGCTCCACTCCAAGGGGATACAGAACTCACTAAACTCATTCCTGGATTTCAGCACCCTAAATTTCTGCCCCTTTCCCAGGTGGTAGCATCAATCTGCTTAGCTCATGCAGGTGGGTGAATGCCAAGGTGAGAACCACAGCCTGCAACCTATCAATTCTCACCCTCAGTGCCCTGTTTACCAAACAAGGAAGGAAGAACACAAGCTTTTGTGAGCTGTTGCCATGAAAGGTTTCCCATGAGAGCTCAGAAACCCTTGAGCACATGCCATTTTGTGTAGTAGTGGCCTGCTGTACTGACAAAAGAAGCCTAATTCCCTCCACCAAAGTCTCTACTGACATAGCCCCATTTTGAAGGCAGGCAGAGAGGCAGGTGGCTCAGAGGCAGCAGCAGTGGAACTGCCCTTACTTCACACCGTGCAACTGGACTCCCTGCAAACCTCTCCAAGTGTGATGCTAGTCTACACTGCTGCACAAACAAAATGCTTGTTGCAAAGTCTTTCTTCTTTTTCCACTTGAATCTTTCTCTTCACTCTACATGACAAAATCTGGAATCCTTACTAAATGCCATGACACACTGAATTGTTATTAACAAGCTTATTAGAGCTGTGAAACAGGATTTCCATTACATAAATCTCTTACTTTCCCCACAGTATAACAGAATACCATCCTAAGTATCTTATAATGCCCAGTGACCTACCTATTGCCTTGTAACAGAAGCAATCATATCTGATGTTGCCCTTTATGAATTCTCCAGCTGTCTTGATTCATTACCATACTGTTAAATGTTCCTTGTCTAGCAGTGAAAATGTCCTGCTCTCCTATCTCATAAGTAGCCTCTCTCCATTCAGCTCCTTGGTTAATCAATGCTAATTACATAGTCCTGTGATCATCTCCTGAAATTAGCACAAATGGTAACAAGTTCTTTGATTGCCAATGTTTTTGTAAATGTTATATTAAAAAATAGCACTAAAATAACAGCATAGACAGAATTTGTATTAGGACCATGCATGCTGCTTCAAAATCCTCAGCAAGGATGGCATGCAGAGTGGGAGCCCACTGCCACTCGCTTCAACTGGTTCAATTAAATGGTGAACAAAGAAACCCACCTACTTCCAGTTTGGGAGCACTGGTGAGAAAAACACGCAATCCACAGTAAGTATTAGCAATAAGAAAACATGACATTACAGCTGTAAATTCTTAAAGTGCATTTTTATGACAAAAATAATAAAAATTTTTATAACCTCATTAGTTTAGCAGTATTTGGGGATGGGGAAGGGGAAAAAAAAAAAAATCAGTGTATGCCAATTTCAGAATGTTGTTCAGAGATTGCTTAAAACCAGGGATTTAATGAAGATTGCTTCACATTTCTAACTGTGGAGCATCATGTAGTGCCAGTCCCTGCACAATACAAAAGCCATTACCAAACAGCTCCTGAGAGAACTTACAAAAAAAGACTAGAACATGCCTGTTTGGTACTGAAAGTCAAGCCTCTACAAACTCCCATTACCCAATAAGAGCTAAATAACTGTAAAAATATAGGACAGGTTATTTCGATATACAATGAGATGGGAAATAAATGACTATCCAAGATACTAGGAAAAATGAATGAGGAATGAATTGTGTAACTGGGTCAAGCCATTAATTCCGAAAAGAACTGGGAGCCTGGTGGATAATTTAGAGTGATTGTCCAAGACAAGAAGCAGCTTATTTGAGAAAGTTTCTATGAATATGATGTCTTAAATATTTTATTATGAAATAGTAAAACAAATTCCTGGAGAATGACCAGCTCCATCAAAGACAGGGTGTCCTGGTGTTGGCAGAAATAGAGTTAATATTCTTTCTAGAAGTTGGTATGGTGCTTTAATTTGGATTTAGGAGGAGAATACTGTTGATAACACAGTAATGCTTTTAGTTGTGGCCAAGCAGCCAAGGACTTTTCAGCTTCTCACACAGCCCTGCCAACAAAGGGCAGGGCAGGGGGGCACTGTGGGGTTGAACCCAAGAAGCTGTGAGGGAATACGGCCAGGGCAGCTGACCCAAACTGGCCAAAGGGATATTCTATACCATGCATACAACATCATGTTCCATTTATAACTGGGGGTGGCTGAGCAGCAGCTGAGCAGCTTGTGCAGCACTGACTTTGGGGTGATGGCTGAATATGTACATGTCAATGAGAAGTGGTGGATTAATTCCTTGGTTTGCTTGCTTGCATGTGTGAGCTGAGAGGCTGGGCAGTTTGGGGGTCTTACACATGGCATTGACTTTGGGTGGAGAGAAACTGTGCTGTTTACCACTTGCTTTGGGTACATATTATCTTCCCTTATTTGTGTGTGTCCTGTTAAACTTTTTATCTCAGCCCAGAAGTTCTCTCACTTTCGCTGTTCAAATTCTCCCCCATGTCACCAGTCAGTGAGCGGCTGCACGGGGCTTAACTGCTGGCTGGAGCTAAACCATGACACAGGACCACTGAGGTGAGGTACTGAAACACACCTCAGCCAAGGGCCCTACAGGGTCCTACTCTGATACTCTGACCAGGAGAAAGAAAAAAAAAGAAAAAAAGAAAAAGGAAAACTCCCGACCAGCTTCACTCTAGCACAGCTCCCACCAACTGTCTGGTCAGATGTTTCCAGTTTCCTTTGCCAAATGCCCTGCTGGGGACAAGCTCTGAGTCACAGCACCATTAAGATCATCCTTTATGGGATATGGATGGAAATTCATGACAAATTGATTCAATTTCCTAATTTGACACTAGCCACCATTTCTGCATGGTCACTCTTCTACTCATTGCAGAAGTTAAGAACATAATACGCCCTTTGTCCCATCAGCTTTTGTTCTTCCTTAATTTCTCTGGAAAAGCTCTGTCAGATGGGAAACATCTTAGCAGACATGCCAAAAAGAAAACACCATGAACTTTCAGTCTAGTCTGTAAGCACAGTTGCACATTTCTTATACACATGGCCTTACTTTTGTTCCATTTTCAGAAGAAACACAGAACACTTTTAGAACACAAAACATTGCAGTGCCAGAAAACAGTCCTAAAAACCAAGCAATCATCCTCATCTTCACAACATTATTAACATTCAAACATTAGAAACCCCTCTGCAAGGGCAATGTGACGTCAGAGCAGTACAGGTTATCCAAAACTAAGGGATTTGTTCTTAATTTTTTAAGAACAAGTTGAATTGCCTTCTGTTAGGACTGGTCCAAGTAATACTTGTTTACCAGCTCACCTGAGGACCATTCCTTCAACCCTCTGGTTTCTATAAACATTTTTCTGAATACCTAGGAATTCAGGATAAAAAGCAGGAACCTGAAGACTCACTATTGTCAAGAGAACTTCAGAAGCATGCTGTTACAAATACGTATAGTCAGAGATTAAAAAACCAACACCAACCAAATGTGGCTTCTGAACTGGGCACAAAGCTTCTTTGTCTCCTCAGATTATTTAACAGAGAGCAATCAATGGTTACTGCTGTACTACTCCATTTCATTTATATCTGCAACATTATCACAGGCAAAAGCAGAAGCCTCAGGAAGGTCCATTGCTCCATCAGACTGCAGCACAACAAAGAACTTCCGGAACCTTTGAGCTCCTTATCTGTGCTCCAAGCACCTACCAGAGCACACACGAACCAGTTACCATGTGCAAGTGACACCCAAGGGCTCTTTCTTTTAGTTCCCCACTCTTCCAAAACAAAATGAAGACAGAGGCAAAGTATCATTTAACTAGAGAAACTGCCAGTGAGCAAGAGGTTATTTGTTGTGCAAGCAAGAACAGGCATGTGCGTTTTAAACAGATGTAATGGGCAATTAATGCTTAATATTCCCTTTGCAGCATTGGAGATGTGAACTAATAACAATTCTGACCTCTTGTAGAGGACAATTTGGTGTCCAACAAGAAGATCATTTTGCAAGAAACTCAAATGCAATCCATGTTGAAGCTTTGCTAAAGGGAAATGTGTCTTGGTCCACTGGACACGTCCACTGCAAGGCTTCATGCACCTATGGGACATGACAAGCTGATGGCAGGAAGTCTCCACAGAGCCACACAGTTCCAATCACCCATGACTGAGAAATTCACGTTGAAAGGAGTGCTGAGACGGATTATCTAGGAAAACAGGCAAACTGAGATTCAATTTCACAAGATGAAAGAAGCAAAATAATTGACTCCTAGGTACATCAGGGGAAAGCACCAGGGAAGCAGGAAAGCTATTTACACCACCTCAAGTAGCCATGTGTTCCACTGGGGTGGGAATGAGAAGGTCTGCAGTCACCAGAGCCCAGTAGTTCTGAGGGAGCAGCAGTACTGGGAGCCTGGATCCAACTGCTTTCACAATACATACTGATAAAATTAAGGGGAGTATGTGACGTGTTTGCGCACTACAGCAGAGGAGTTGATCTAAAAGCATTCCCACCACACACCCAGGCATCCAGGTGTGCAATACTCTGAATTTCCCCCTTTCAATTAATTGATTGCACTCCACTATTTCTGAAAAGTACCAGTCTTGAAAGCCTGAGTAAGTATCTACAGAAACAATTCTGTCATGCTCTCAACACATGAATGTTTCTATGGTGACTTTCCAACACTTCATTGGATTCCCTTTCCTAAATGCTGAGGGTACTCCCACACCACCCTGCAATCCCAAGCCCTAGGTAAACCAAAATGGGAAACTCGGTTTTTCTGTCCCCGAATGAGAAGCCAGGCTGTAAGCACCCGCTCACGGCATTCCCACGCATCACACCTCCATGGCCCCAGCGTGTTCTAGGGCAATGCCGGATGACGCCACGTCACCCAACCAGTGGCAGTGACACTGTCAAAGCCATCCTTTGCTATATATACACCATGAGCTCACTTGAGCCTGGAATATCAGAGTATTTTGTCTTGAAATACCACCTTCTCCTGGAACATTTATATTGACAGGCTGTTCGTAGATACTAGAGCACAGGGTCCACCTAAATATGGAATAACTACAAAAAAGAAGCTTTCCTCCCTGCCTTCTCCCTTTTTTTTTTCAGTACACTTTCTCCCCCTTTTCTCTTAAGAAACCCCTGAATCTTCCCCAAGGGCTCATTAACCTCTCTAAAACTCTAGGAAATGCCTTCTGAACAGACAGTCTGAATGGACCCAAGACCCCATGAACACTCCCAGAACACTGACCTCTCAGATGCCTGTTCACCTACAACACTTGCTCATCCTCATTTGTTTGTTTTCAGGTGATTTAGTCATTTGTTGAGAAACAATTATCAGACCATCCAGGTCCTCTGGAACATCTTATCTTTGTCTTAGCTTCACTATTAGCTCTGAGACCTTGTGGATGGTAGTGCAGGATAAAACCCTCTCCTGTCTGCCTGATCAAATAGTTGATAGAGCCAAGATCTACCATGGCATCCGTAAAGCCAGCACTGTGCATATTAATGTATAAACAGGTTAGCTGGTTCCTTCACTGTCTCTTATTTTCATAAGGGTCTAGAACATGAAGGTATTTCTTGGAAATTCAGTACAACCCCAAGAGTAAAGCTTTCCCAGGTGTTTATGAGCATTGCCAAACCACACCATCCTTCCTTTGCACAGCCCCCTTTTTGCACATTAAAGGTTAATACCTCATTTGCTACAGAATTCTATTATTCTTTCTCCTTCCATCCTGGCACCAATGCAGCTTCCCAACGAGTTGAACACAACGCTACAGATATATTATTTTCAGTTTTAAGTATTTTCTGGCAAAGGTAACATTAACAAAACAAAGGTTCTTGCAAGCAGCAGCTGTATCATATATCCTGTGACGCTGCTTAAAGAAAATAGTATGGACTGTTTCCTCTGGGCAATACGTATAGATGGAGAGGTCTTGGATGGGTAACTTCAACAGGAATCTGAACCTAAAGCTTCTCTTATAGTCACTTGGGGATATTCTTATTAAACAAGGGTAGGCTCTGCCTAGCAAGGGTCCAATCACAAATCCTCCCTCAGAGCACACAGCTTTCAACAAGCGCAGCAGTCATTACAGCAAATAACCATAGCCGCTCCTCCTACACAACACTCCACTTCGAGCCTTCTGCACAAGACACTTTTTAAACAGTTTAATTTTTCAAGGGCTCATTCATTTGTATAGCAAATCACTCCTCTGTTTAAAACACCACCAGGGTTATGAGCCAGCCTCACAGCGTCGCAGCCACTCAGCGGAAAGCCTGACGCTCTGTGATTAACCCACGCCACCGTGCTGGTTGTTCTTGTCCCCACTAATGCACAGGACAGTGTGTCTACTTCAATTTTGAAATTGTGTGATGCTGTCACTTTGTGTCACAGTGTTAAGTGGTTTTGACTATTTGATGTCAGCTCAGTTTACTTAAAGCATTCCCACTACTTGCATTTGCTTTCCATCAGAATGTGTCAGAAGTCTCTTAGTAAGAACCATTTTTAACCCAAAGGGTTAGTGGGACCCAGCTGCAGCTGCTGGTGAGCACAACGTGAAATGTTTACTCGGTAAGTTCTTCGAGACTGGCTGTCCTCATCACAGCACCATTCCTGCTGGAAACGGTCTGGTGCTTAAGAAACCCATTCTGGAGAGCTTTTAGATGGAAGCCTCCCGGTGACCAGGGCTGCCCGCACCGTGCATGCAGCAGGCAAGCCAGCCACGCCGCTGGCTACCCAGCCCTCCTCAGCCAGGCAGAGGGTTTGCTTTCCCAGCACTGTACCCTTTGCAAGGGAAATATTTCGCTTCAGTGTATGACAAAAGCTTGCTCAAGCACTGCCAGCCTTTCAGTACAGTAATGGTACCAGGCAGCAATACTTCCCATTCACTTGCTTCGTTATAAAAATGACATGGGGGGGGGGTTGTGGAGATGGGTACTGCAAGGGCTGGAGTCTCCTCTCAGATACATGCCCTAAGAATGAGAGGCAAGTGATGGTAATTGACTTTCAGCTTTTCTTCTCATTACTTATTCATTCTACAACCTGAATTCACTCTTCTCTGCTCAACCACGGAACATTAGCAGCCTTCTCACAGCATCCTGGAAGCAAGAAACATCAGGTAAAATGCACTCCCACTGACATCCAACTTTCCTGGACCATGAAAACCTTCACAGCCAAGTGATATGCTCTAGAACTGAACTTGAGCACAAGCTGCAGGGTTAGATGAACAAATCACTGAGCAACATCAAAATTATTATGAAAATGAGTAATAATGTGCTCTTTAAAGCTCTCCCAACCTCCCATTGCACTGTTAGTGTTGACAAAGTTTCCTTTATGTCAAGGAAACTACATTCATTGTAAACGGATTTAAGCATGATTAGAATCAATAATTTGTATTTTCAGGATGATCCTGGACATGAACTGATGCCATTAGAACAAGATAGCTAAAGGAAGTCAACAGTGAAAAGCCTGCAGAAAGTAGGATTATTTTTTAAAATAAAGTCAAAGTTAATTAAAGAATAACAGTGTTCTTAAATTACTGAAAGATTTAATTTACCCCGGAAACACCTGAATCATCATTAACACTATAAGGATCTCTTTGCATTAATTCATAACCAAATTCAAGGCTGTGCATTTTGTTAAGCTTCTTTCTTCCTGTTCACATTTGTACCCGATTAAACTTTAGTACAGGTGCATACGGGTTAGTAATCACATTTTTATATTTTGCATGCAGATTAGTCCTATTTGAATCTGCATAAATTTGTTATGCATCACTGCAAAAGTGAATGCTCAAGCAACTTTTATTTTTATCTAATCAAATCACTGCCTAATGAAAAATGAGCAACTGTGCACAAAGGTGCACTCGGGCAGGCTACAGGGATCCCTGGGAACAGGAACATTTGCCATGCAGTAGGGCTACCAGGTGCAGGTCTCTCTGGCCTCATGGGCAAAGCCTGATCAGGATCAGCCACATCCAAAATGCCAGTATAACCTTCAGCACAGGACAGACCTAGAAGGAGTTTGTACAGAAAGAACTCCTTACCCAAACCTTAGTGTAGTCAACTGACACTTGGAAGACTATGACTGAAATCCCTCCTCTGATACAGAAATGGACAAGTCTCTTTGCTTCCCTGTGTTTTCTGGATGTGCAGCAAGCGCTACATCTTTTCTTCCAAGATGAGTAGCTGCAACAAGAGCAGCTGAACCTCAGGCAGAGGAACAGTTCATTTAATTAAACTGCCAGCAGTCACATTACACGGTGGTTGGTAATATTAAGCAGTTTACTCTGGAAGGAACAAGACAAAGCAGACACCTTCCACTGCTGAAACCATGTAAACCATTTTAAAGGAGTCTCTGCAACGAAGCAAATACACACTTGGCATGACTTCTTAGTACAACTGGCAGAATCTAGTCCAGAAACAAGTCTGCTGGTGGAAACAAAGAGGGGGTTAAAAAAAAATCAAAATGTAAAACACACAACCACTTGAAAGTGTCATCCTAAAGTAGGCAACAGTATCCAGGTAACACAATTCATCTACTCCCTCATGCATGCTCCTGTCCATGTCCTCAACCTTCAAGCCAGCACAGGTGTCAGATCAGCTGATGGATGGGTACAGCCCCAGCTCAAAAAGCACCATGAACAGTAGTGAGAAAGTAATAATGGAGACAATGAGTTAAAAAATTGTGTGAAGTGATTTCAGACCTAAGCTTGAACAGACGGCTTGATCGCCTCAGGTCCACCCCTCTGTGTAGCAAAGGTCAGCGGCAGAGGAAGGAGATGGATACAGAGCACTTGAGTAGTTCCTGGAGGCGTCAAGGCACTCCACTCACCCATCCCACCCTCAACTATCGTGCTGTACATGGCCACCTCACAGCTCTAGGCAAATCTATCTTTCCTCATCCCAGGAGCTACAGGAACACAGGCACACAGGTACTGGGATCGGTGGGGCTGGAGCAAAGGAATCGTAGCGCATCCACCTGAACAGCTGCAGCAGAAGCAACAAAGGTTTGAATGGATATGGATACTACACCACATGCAGATCATTTTAACATCTGCCTCACTGTGTAAGGGAACACTGCACAATGATCTCATCTTCTAACTCACAAAAATCCTACCAGCACGCTGCCATCTCGGAAGCACACTCTGCTCATTTCCAGTCACGCAGCACCAACAGCGAGGCAGAGCGACTGCACCCTCTGTCAAGTTCAAATCAGCAAGAGGGATGCTTAAATAAAATAACTACACCAAAGGTAACACACAGCTCCTTTCCATGAAGGGAAAGGAGGTTCCCACACACCCAGTCTCCCACAGCAGCAGCAGCAGCACAGGGTCCATAAGGACCTACCAGAGCAAAGCCCTGCAGACAACCCTGCTCACAGGGCTCCCTCCTCTAAACCCCTCCCCACAGGCAAGCACCCACCATTGTAACTCTTTAATTGCCATTTCTCCTTGTCCACATGGACTTAAGGGATTTTGAAAAGAGGAATTAAATTAAGGCTTAGGAACAAGTAGCAACTGGCAATAAACAAGTTCCCCAAAGTGTGAGACTTTGTCCTCCACACTCACAGCACATTTCAAGGTCAATTACACTCCCTAATGAACCGCTTAGCCACAGCCAGGCTGAGAGAGTTACACCAGGCTGAAGAAAAGCACAAATAGCTCACATGCATGATTCTGCCAGGCCGAAATCAAAACTCATCCCTCTCCAGCAAGGAAGGCTCTGTAACACCGATGGAAACTAAAATTCAGCACCTCAGCTCTTGTCTCACCAGCACAGCCATCCTGCTTCATCCAACCATCCCTCCAGAAACTTTTTTCTTTCATTTTCTATTAAGTTTCTATTTGTGTTTCCTTTAGAAAGCATATCATAGCCCTCTCCTGACTTCCCCATGTCACCCCCCGCTCCTACCCAGGACCTCCCAAGAAACATAAATATCACCACCAACTTTCCTAAAAAACCCATATATCAAGGTAACTGAGCACCAAATACTTCCTATTAAATATTTATGAAATTTGGTCAAGAATAAAACATGAAAAAGCATTTTAGATACCTCACTGATCTCTTTTCAGAGAACACATGCTTTTTTTCAGCCTCATTTTTATTCTCCATAGAGTAGGACGGGCCCGTTGGTAACTTATATTGGTCATATGTCCATCTGCACACAGTGACTGTCTTATCTATCCACCACAGAGCCCACAACTTTTTTCACTTTCACAGCAAATAATCTATTTCATAAATCAACTCCATACGACCGAAGAATAAGAACATAATTATTTTCCTGTGGGCCAGGCAGGCACCCTTCCCACGGGCTGGGAAGAGGCTGGGAAAATAAAACACTTCAGCGGCTCTACCTACCACCCCAGGATACAGATTCTTTTCCCACAAAACTCTTACTTCTCATCAAGATTTATTACATGCTGCTGACCACTGAAAACAGATAACATTTAGCAAAAATCCCAGCATTTAACTGCTATATTTAATCCATTAATCTCTAATACATTTTAGATGTCTTCTTGCTGTGTTATTTAAAAAGACTAACGTGGCTAGGAATCAGTTTTAGACTGACATATTACCTGAATCATTTGCCAGGATAAAACATTTTTACTGAACATCACATTGCTGTTCAACAGCAGAATTATTGCACATGTTTAAAAGCATTCTCCTTTAGGGAAAGCAGACCAGTATTAACACGAATGCATTAAGTCTAATTTTCATTATCGTGGTTGAATACAATGCCAAAAATGTATATAAATAAACTTTAACAGCTCCAGTAAGCAGTATTTCTTTTTTTAAAAAAAAACACATTAAAAGGACATTTATTAACCACACAATGAAATTAGCTTTTCCTTTTTCTTTTTAATAAGGGTATGACTTTCAAATTATCAGTTTGTCTTCGCCTGCAAGTTACCCAGCACCCAGCTGAAGAGTGTCAAGTCTCTCAACACCGGAAACTTTAGACAGTTACATTTTCTAATTAGCTCCATTGTTTTCAGCTACTGCAGGATCAGAGGTTACTCGGAGCCACCCCTTCCTCCTCACTGACAAGCATTTGCATACAAAAATGTGACAGAAAAAAGCAAAATAAAGCCAAAATGCCCCAAACCCCAGAAGACAAAGTATGCTTGAGGCAGCCAGAGCACAGCGAAGCGCCAGGGTAAGCGTGTCCAGCTCACTACCCTTGTGCTACCGAAGCCAGGGAGAGTTTTGCTGCTGCCTTAATCAAGGCCAGGATTTCAACCTACAGCATTTTCTTCTGTAATTTGAGAGATACTCTGAATAACTACAAATAATTAGCTCATTTTAAAATGGTATAATCTTCTTTGTGAGCGCTGCACATTCTAAAAATGGATTAGCAAGGGGTCTAATGCCAAAGCCTCTCCAGCATTACAGGATTACGGGACATCAATCTGAACTCACATCTAATTGGGACGGCTGCGCCCCCTCAGCCAAATCCACTTGTTCTGCCTGAGCAGCAGGACCTGCAGGACAGTGCGTGGAGGGGCACACGCCTGCCCCCCGCGTGTGTGCAAATTCAATGGCTTTAGTCCTGGCTAAAGCGATCGCTCTCCGCAGTGCTGGTGTTTGGAAAGCCAGGCACAAGGGCATTCGACTGGCCATCGCTGTTTAATAACCCCAGAGTCACAACTGCAGATGTCTGAATTAACACGAGGTTTGAGAGGGTAGCAGATGGTTAGGAAGCTCTTACTGTGAAGGCCCTAACGATTTCCAAAGGTAAATCAGCAAGTAGCTTTTATGTATAAATGATAGTCACCATATGGGAAGCATGATTGAAATTTTAAACAAAAAAAATTATTACAATTAGATTGAATAGAACAAAACCAAATTAAAAGTAAAGCTGAGCTTTCTGAAAAACAATGGAAGCTGTTTATATCAAAACATTAATGCTGCCAGAAAGGAGAGCAGGGCACACACCCGAAGCACAGTGTTCTCAAGGACGAGAAATGTTTCCCATTAAAACGCATCTTGCTCCTTTGGAGATACAACCAAAGATAAGGTTGGCATTTCCAGGCACCAAAATCAATAAACAATCCATAGAAAAATCATATTTCATTTAAGGTAATTTATTAATTAATCTATTAATTTATTGATTGTGATTACAGGCTGTGATTACAGCCTGATTACAGGCTGTGAATAGGTATTTTTTTTATGTAATAAGCGTTCCACAAAAATAAATAACAAATGACACGTGCACTTCTCCAGTTGAGCAGAGCACCTACACATGCATATGAAGGCAGGAAATAACCAGGAGTTCTTAATTTAAAAAAAAAAAAAAAAGTGACATTTTCTGGTTTTCAGTAAGAAACCTGGGTACCTCCTCACCACTGCTTGTGCTGAAACAGGGAGCTCTTCATCACAGAAATGAAGAGTCTTGGAAGCCTGAGGCCGCCCCATCCTGACAGGTACCCACAGCACCCCACCAGTGTGCCTAGAGCTGAACAGCCTCCTTCCAGCACTGCCACCCCGACTTCTGCATGTGGGGTGGTGGCTACCAGGCCAACCCCAGGTCCTGCCCCTCCCGGAGGGGCCTCACAGCAAACGTGATGGCTCAAAACACATCGTTCAACATCATGAGCGGTCATGTCAAAAGACTAAATCCCTCCAGCTGGTGAGGTGACATCTACTGCGCTGTACCACTTCTAGCACCAAAAGAAGCACTACCAAGCCCAGCAGAGCTAAGCACATATATAACTTCACACAGTAAAATCAAAATAGCCACCTGTGGATCATTAGATTATCTGCTGCCTCTTAACATAATAAGCAGTTAGATTACACGGCATCCCTCAGTTCACTGAATTAAACCCACTCAGCATTATGCAGACTGTCTCTTACAAATCTTCTGGTTTACTGAATCCTGTCAGTCATTCTTCATGTTGTCACAGGCATGTGATAAAAAAAATGTGTAAAATTCTGGTTTTACCAAAGTCAGTCTCAAATTTCCATAGATTTAAGGTAGCTGGATGTTACATGAGATAGCCACAGCAAAACCCCAGAGCTAAGCACAATTCTGGTCCAGTACCACTAGGAGCTCCCAATTCTGCAGGGAACTGCCAACAAATCTTCCTATCTTTTTCAGCAAGTCCAGTGTGAGTTGTGAGTTAACCTTGTGCATGTAATACAGAGCCTTTGCAGAAAAACTGCTTTGATCTTTCAGGTTCACTAGAAACCAAAGTGAAACTCAAGAGATGCATAAAAGATCCAGGGGAAAAGATCTCTGCATACATACACACAACACCCAGCCTTTCTTTCTGTCCTCATTCTGCCCCTACACCAACTCCCCAAACCCCAGCTCACATGGGTACACTGCCCAGTGATAATAAAGGAATTAGAAGAAAACTCTACAAGGTTCCACTGGGTACACTGCCCAGTGATAATAAAGGAATTAGAAGAAAACTCTACAAGGTTCCACTGGGATGTTCATCACACTGTGCAACACAGTCCCACTCCTTGAAACACCAGCCCCGGAGAGGCTCTTTCGTACGGACTCAGGCCTCTTCCCAAGGCACAAATTCCACTAGTCCCATGCTGTGGAAAAGGGTTTCCAGGCAATGTTGGAGACAACAGTGGAGGTTGGCAGTCTCATACTGATAGGCAATGGTGTGTTCCCTCTCCAAGTGCCCTAGCAGACCGCCCATTCACCACCCCTGTTCTGTACTGCCTGGGAGAGAGGCAGGACCACCCAGGCTCACCAGGTAAGACCCATGGCACAAGTATTTGAAGAGGCTGCAGCATGTACATTTGGCACTGGCAGCTACAGGAGTACTGGGTGCCTCCAAAATGCCTCCTCCATCAGGGTTGGAGGGCACAGGAATTGAACTTGCTGTCTTGCTGTAGATGGGAGAGGGAATAGGTCTATAAACCATCCTCTGGGAAAGACAGGGAGAGCCAAAGTATGTTTTATTGATTCCTTCATTTTTGAACGTAAGTGGGTAAGTGATTTCAGCCTCCAGACATGTCTTAGTCACTGCTGACTTTTACATATTCTTTCAGGGATCAGAAAGGTCATTGTTCCTTCTTTCCCTGTGATGTACAGGGATGATGAGACAAGGAGCACTCAGAGGGAAAGCATCTAGCCACAAATGCCAGTGAGGACTACTCTAAGAATCCCCACTCCATTCACAGCAGAGGCTATTCCCATAAATACACAGGCCATTGGCATAAATGATCTGCAGCAGCGTACGGCTGAAGCAGAACATTAGGAAGAAAAGCGTGTACACCTCTGGGTGCAACAGAAGGGGCTAAATCCCATTCCTTTCCTTTCAAACAACCTGCAGTGAGTCACTGCTACACTAGAACATCCCTTCGCAGCGTAAAACACCTCTCAGTAGTAACACTGGCTACAAGTCACGCATCCTTCTCTCCACGTAAGGACTGCATAGCAGGAGTGTCCAGACAAGTGTTAAACCAGCTGTCCTTCCTGGGTAGGAAGCCATCGTCCTTTGCTGCAAAGCCACTGCAGTAACCAAGAAGCAACTCCAAGACCTGAAGTGCTTCCGTCTGATGAGGACAAGGCTAGGACAAGTCACCACTGCACAGGCTGCTCATAATACTCCTGAAGAATTTCTTATTCCTCTCCCAAAATTACCTTATTCCAAAGGCATAATACATTCATTACAGACTTCCCTGCGATTGACAACTCTGCAGCCACTCCATGGTCCATAAATCTTCTCCCTGGTATCCAGTAATAGGACATGTGGGAATGGTTCAAAGCTGTGCCAGGGGAGGTTTAGACTAGACAGTAGAAAGCATTTCTTCACCTACAGGATGGTTAAACAGTGGAACAGGCTTCCTAGAGGGGTGCCCTAAGCCCATCAGTTGTATAATGCCCTTAATATGTTTTAACTTGGTTAGCTCTGAATCGGTCAGGCAGTTAGACTAGATGATCACTGTAGGTCCCTCTCAACTGAAATAGTCTATTCTAACTCAAATTCTTAATTACTAGTCCATACTTTTTAAAATACTGCAGTTTTCCCCACCACCAGGTAGATGCATCATGGCAAAACAAAGGATGCTCCCAAAGACAGGCTCAATCTTCTCTATAGGACTGAATGAACCTGAGCCACTACACTTGCTAACTAACTGATTCCCACTACTGAGGTTTGAAACCCACTATTAGAGCCCAGCTTCAAGATGCTGCTGTTCTTATTCCTCCATCCTGATTTACACACAGCAAAGCTGAGTACTAAAGAAAACATGCCATGAGGATCTTATATTTTTAATTATTATATCACAGCCTTCACGTACCCTTTTTTGGATATTATTACCCTGGAGAGTATGCTAACAACCTTAAGTTGCTGACTAATTAAGTTTTGGTATACTCCAAAGCCATTTTTTGCACACTAATTAAATTTACAGGCAGTTAGACTTGACAGGTACTACGGTAACTGCCAATGTGCCTTCATAATCAGTTAAATTATTAATTCTGAGGCAGCAGGCCATCCCCAGGCAGGCAGGAGAGTACTCTAGCAGCAGAGCTGCCCCAGGAGAGCGGCAGCCAGTGACCTTCAGCCACAGGGAGTTAGGGACACGTGGGTGCTCTCTCCCTGGAAGGCAATGGGCTGCTCTGGGGGGTACCTCATGCTCCCAACATCTACTGTGGACCCACTGGAATTTCCACCCAGATCTGTCCCTTACAGGATGGCAGAGGCTGGGCAGCAGACAGGCATGGGCTGCCTCTCTTACCCCTCCCGCTATCCCAGTGATGGGCAGCAAGACCCTCTAAGAGGAACACAGCCAGCTGGAACTACAGACAGCATCCCTCACCTGGCTCTGAAGATCTGCACCTCAGAGAAATTTCAAAAGGCAAGGCAAGCAGCGGGGCCCCAGCAGATACCTGTCCCCAAAAGCCCTCTCCAGAGCGCTGGGCAGGCAGAGGCAGCCCACACCAGCCCAGCTGCCATTGCCACGCTGCTGTTCGCAACCACAGCAGCCAAGCGATCCCCAGCCCTGCTCCCCTGCCACCGCACCTCGGGCCCTCTGCAGACAAAACATTCATGTAGCAATCTATACGATTCGCAATGTCAAACGCCTCTCTGATAGTTCCCTCAGGACAGCTGCTCCTGCTATTTCATCTGTTAAATATTTCCAGAACCCAGAAGTCCTCGGGGAGAAAAGCAGCTATTTTGACTAACTGCTCCTCCTCCTCAACTAGTTACTGTGTTAGCTTCCTCCTACTCAAACACCAGGAGTTGATTAAGACATATGGATTATCTCAACACTACCAAGAATTTCAATTTAGAAAGTGAAATATTGACATTCTTAATATCACATTCCTCTTTCACTTGGGAGCCCTTCCCCACACTGACACCGATCCCATCCCCGCTGCAGCACGGCAGCGCCGCACAGGCTGTGACTCAAGGGCTGAGGCAGACAGCTTGCTCACATGGTTCTTGGTTGGAGCTGCTGATGGAGTCAAGCTGCCACAGTTTTCTTAATTCTACTGAGAAAACTACTTGCAAGTGACTCATTTATGGAAATCTTTGGGTCATAAAAAGAATTATTCATTTCCACATTACATTTATAATTTTGTTTTATGGTCTTTAAAAGGTTATTTTGCAGCATGTTGGGCTAGAAAAGCAATAGAGAAAGATTCTACACTTGGAAATCCTTTAGGAACACATCAGTCTTCAAAGTAAAATCTTATTTCCTGTATGTAGAAACTTTAAAAGATATGTTTTGTTCTAAGTAGAGGAAAGGTGAGGTTTTGTTTTGAACTGGAATAGAAATTAAATTTAAAGAGTGCGAAGTTTCCTATTAAAATGAAATCCTGAGTTTGGACTGGCCCTGCTGGGGTCCTACAAGCTCCCATAAACAGCATCACTACTATTCCCATCCACTCCTGTCAGTATCTCATTTCACTGAGTTTCTATTTAGGATTGATAGCCGTAAGCTGCACTTACGTATTTAACCAAGTCAAGAAGAAAATCAGAGTGAACCTCACTGACCTTTTATATGTCAAGGTATTGGGCAGATGCATTTAAGTTAACAAAGTGTGAACTCATGTGAAACATCTCAAAATAAAATCACAAACTCTCAGACTCAGACACTACTCCACATTTAGATGAGAGTTCCACAATAAAGGAACACCTTTAAAAGGAAACATGGGAACTGAAGTTGTGCCATTGTGCACTTAATAAATAATGTGCATTTTCCAGTACCTGTAAAACTCAAAATGTCTAGAGTTAAGGTGGTGTAGGACAGCAGACAGGCTGCTCAGATGACCTGTAAGAGGACACACATAAAGGACAAGAAATTGGAAGGAAATGGAAAACAATTTCATGCTTTTGACATATCATAAATAAGTAAACACTAGGCAAAGATACAACAGGGTTTTGCAAACCTCTGAAAACATGTGGTCTCAACCACGAAGATACCAGGTGGGGAAAGGCTGCTACCCTTTCTGGCAAGCCTCAGCATCCTGGACCTCAGGTGTTTGGAGACAGGGAGAAAAAAAATATATTTATACCATGACATCTACAGAATTTTGGAACAGAGAATTTCTGACCAAGCACTAATTTCAACGCACTAACATACAAAACAAGCTGGGGTCCAACATGGTTTGTGCAGCTGCTGCTCCTGAATACACCATATGAGTCAAGAGAATTATTAACTGGATTATTTGGGGGGAGGGAGATAATCCTAGAGACTCTCTGTGAATCAACAATCCCCCCTCACTCCTCAACATTTGGAGACCTCCCTCAGTTTAAGCCGTTTTAGTTAAGCCTGCTGCTCAGCAGTTCTCAAAGCAATGCCAACCTCATCTTTATTTTAATCAAATCTCTGAGAAGAACACTCTATTTACTCCATACAAATTCCACAAAAACCCAAGGAATATACACCTCTTTCAGAAACCAGAGTGGCAGAGAGCAAGAGGCTCAAGTCCAGGAAATAAGGTTACTTATAATAGTTGCAGCCACCATGATGGTCTCCTGCACTCAGGGGAACAAACTCATCCTACTGCCAAAGATTTTTACAGCTCTACTCCAACAAGGAGATCTGTAGGCCCCAGAACTGCTTGTAGCTGACATTTCTAGTGCTCTGAGCCACCATTTCTGAGGCAGTCACACATGAAAGAGGTGAAAGTGATTGCAAGGCTTTATGTATTGATGCCAGCCATTGGTTTAGAGTCAGTGAACCAAGAGAAATACACATTGAGATGTACTGAAACAAACAAACTAGAAACAAGCCTGAGGCAAAGAAAAGAGGCTTTTATATATTAATTATACTCTGGTTTGGGTTTCTGCCTTGAATAGTAGCTCTATAATGAAATTCAGCAAGCACTCATCTCAGGTATTGCAGAAATGTGTAACTCAGTCAAATGACCTCCTAGCATCAGGCTCAAAGTCTTCAAACACAAGGGAAGCTTGCTCGAGGCAAAGAACCAGCATTTATCCTTGCTTTGCTGATGCAAAGCCTCTTCACCTTGAGAACAGTCCCTCGGCTTTGGCAGCGCTGCCCGTGAGAGCAACGTGGCAAGACCTCTGCTCTCAAGTGCTGCCAACCCCCCTCTGCCACAGCCCTGCCTGGTGCTCATCACAGGATGATCAGACACCCCCAGCAGCATGTTACACTCATCTCTGGCCAGCAGGAAAATGACCCCTCTCAAGGGCAGGTAGCAAAGACTCGGGGCCAGAGCTGCCAACTCAAACTTCAGGAGTTCGGCCCTGCTTTGAGGCAAGTCAGAGACGACAGAGGGCAAAGCCCCACAAAGCTGCTCTCCAGAAAGGGCTTTGCTTTTTGTATTCAGTGCATGCCACTGAGATGAAACTGGCACTCAGCTGACAGGAGTATGACCCAGAGAGCTTCTTTAGCTACATTACAACAACCCTGTGCAATTTTAGTTTGAATCTGCCCCTTATTTGTGTTTGCCAGCAGCTTGAGGGGGGCATACAACATTGCTCACAGAGGCAGGTGGGGATGCTGCAGCATCTGAAGCTCTGTGGGCACTACAGAGCCTTTCAATTGGAGGAGAAGTTCTGCCCCGATGCTCCCTGCAGCCTACATGCCATGCCACAAAGCCTGCAACCTGACAGTTCCCCTTGGACAGGCTGAGCTAAGTCCCTGCTTCTGCAGAGGAAAAAATACAAACAAAAATAAAGTGATCTGCATGTAGAGTGGAAACACAGGAGGAATTCGGTTGCTTTCACAGCTCTCTTTTGTACTTAGAGAAGAGCTTTCTCTGCCCAACTGCTTGACAATTTCACTCCTCATCTCCTCAGTATCGCTTTGCTTTTCATCCAGTAAGCCCATTTCCCTGGCACAAGTCCCCTCCCTGGATCCACCAAGCCCAGCTTTTCCCTCCACCTCTCACCAGTGCAGTTTGGAAGGATGAAAGTACATGAGTCCAGTTGGGTTCCCATTCACAGGAGTTCCCAGGTGTTCTGTAGCTACTGGAAGTCCCAAAAGCTGCCAGAGTCTCCTAGTAAAAATCTGAGCCCTGTGAGCAGTGGGAGCACAACTGTGACAGCCCCAGTTTGCTATATGCCTGGACGAAAAGTGGCTGGTTCTGCAGCCATCAAGGCTTCCATAAGTTTCAAAGGGATTCAGTCAACCCTTGACAATTTTGCCATATAAGCTTTTTTCCCTCAACTTCTACTTGCTTTCCTCCACCTCCAATTCTCTACAAGTTCTTCAAGGAAAAAAAAAAATTGTATTCCAACAACTCCAGACTGGCTGGGAGCTGTTTGCCTTGGTTAGCATTGTGCTCAGCCAAAGCTCCCGTGTTCCCTGAAGAAACCCCCTTCTCCTGCAAGGCATCATGAGGACACGGCCCAAGATTCAAACCCAGGCTGTGAGGACCTGCACACTGAACAAACAACCCACTCTCCACAAATGCAGCAGCACTCTTCTATCCAGCTCCTGAGTCCTGGCAAAGCTAGTGGCTTTGCAAAACTTTTCACTTTCCTCCTCCTCCCTTCCCTCACCTCTCATGCAAACACACTTGCAAAAGAACCTCAGCTCCACTCTTTCCATTTGTAACATGCCTGGTTTTACACTATGCATTGGTTTGTCTTTTCAATAGTTGCAGCAAAGTTTATCTACCCTCCCAAAACTCAGTAAGCGTGTGCAGAAGCCCAGGGAACCCTGTTTCCATAGAAAGAGCTCACAGCACAGAGAGAGGGAGGCTGTGAAATGAGCCAGGCACAGCTCTAAGCATGTGCACAGGTCCTGCAAAGCTCTTACACTCCACTGGCTCCAGTTTCAGCCCTTCCACACATGCTGTATGTACCAGGACACAATACTCCCATACTTGTCCTTTTTATTTCCAGTTAGTACTACAATTAAAGAAGAAACCCACCTCATTCCTGTTTAAACCTCTAATTCTGAGCACATACATGCTACTGTCTCTTATAAAGAAATCATCCTACTAATTTATCTTGGGTTTTATCTTAGTTACTCCAGTATGTAACATCTCAAGTATCAGCATCCTCCAGCATAGAGATGCCACAACAGTTTAACAGAGCCCTATACACTGTGGTGCATGTTTATGTTCGAAGTCTTATGAACACAGATGAGCAAATAAGGAGGTACACCCTGCTAATTTAATGAGGACAAGACCTTCCATCACTGGTAATTCTTCTTGCCCAGAAAAAGAGCACATTTGTTTCCTCCCAGAGGAAAAAAAAAAATTCCTTTTGTTAATAAGCTACAGATATCAGCAAACAAATCTGAACTCAGCACCCAAATCTGAACTCAGCACCATCTGCAGCTATGAGCGTGCACTTTCCAGGCTGTCCATCCCATGGCAGGATGGGGGAGAAGTGGCACGTGTGGTTCAGGGACCATGAAAGGGCTTCCAGGTGACCCTTCAGTACCTGCTCTCTTAGGAGCGCCCCAGCCCTGCTCCCAGAAGGTGACACCACCAGAAGCAGAGAGATGAACAGAAACTTCATTTAGGTGCTGGAATTTTAAGTAAAGCTCCCAAAACTCCCCAAGGCATATTGTTGCTTCCATCAAAGGGAGCCAGTGAGCGTGACTGATAGTTTGATTTTCAGTGGTGCTTAGGTTCTGCAGTTCTCATCAATTGCAGTGCAAGTTGTAGGTACTCAAGGCCAATTTTTTTAAAGGGTAGATATCTTAAAATGTATTAGAGTCGACAAGAATTTGGAGCCACAGTTCTTTGAAGGGTATGAAGGCCTTCAGCACTTCTCAGAAGTCACATTGTGAATTTTTTCTGCTTTTCTTCCTAGTATTTTGCTTTCTGATGATGGGAAAACTGGAGAACCTCAATTCATTGAAAAAGTGAAGAGGAGAACAGATAAAACAGTATGTCCTGGAGAGGAACACAAATAGTGAAGGAGCCTCCAGAAAACCTACAAAACACATGAAACACCCCCAGTCTCTCTAGAGCATTTATTCATTTGCTTCAGCTTCCCAAACAAGAGCGGAAAACACATCAACATTTTGAACTCCAGTTTAGCCCTTCTCCCTAACAGTTAAGTTAGAATTAGACCTTTTATTCATTACTGCTAGAGAGATCTCACAATGAAGTCACCTATTTGTCAGTGCTGCAGAAATTAAATAGTAAGACTGCATTATCCATTAAGAGGTTTTTAAGTCTATTTGTTTACACAACAAGAATTACTTTTACATTTCTAATTAGGTAGCTATTAACTAACAGGGAAATCACACCAGCATATGAAGTTTTGCTATCAGCACAATCTTATTGAAAGAAGAGCTTAAGATTTCACCAAGAAAAACAAAGTAATCATGGTAATATTTTTAATCACTGAATGCAGAAGCTGGGGGGGGCTTTTTAAACAGTTCTTTGAATTAACATATTTTCCCTGTTGATGTTTTAACACAGGGTTCAGTAAGAGAAAAGCTTTTTCAAATTCTTCTGGCATTATTCTATATATGAAAATCGAAGAGGTACACTAAATTAAGCTAAAATTAGATTATGCATAGTCATTCTTCCACTGTTACACTGGCAGAATAACTGCTGTAGTATTCAGAAGCTGCCTGAAGGTCTTTAACCCCTTCTGAGCTAACACAGCAGAGTAGATACTTGCTAAGGAGTAACAGGTCAGAGACCCCACCAAGCCCACGGAGACCTCGAGTGCTTTATCATCATTCTGGGATCACCTGCAGAAGATGTTTTCTTCTACAGTTTTCCAATACAGTGCACCATCAGAAAGGTCAACTGTGGCATTTTAAAATCAGCTGCATTAAGCACAGGTGCTTTTTTTGGACCCTTTTTTCTGATTAGAAATGTGGCTTGACTGACTGCTGTCAGCATGGAGAGACATAAAAGTTAACAAACCAAAGGAGCATGTTAGTGGTGCTTTTGGAGTAGCACTTGAGAGCAGGAATATGTGACTGTGCCATCAAAGACTATGGCAGAGAGCAGTCACAATTTACAGTCTCACCTAGGGATTTACTTCATCCTTCCTGATTCTGGGGTTCTTTACTATCTGTAGGAGGCTCCTGTATTTTCTTTTGCCAGCTAGAAACATAAACCACATGGACCTGGAGTCAAACTGTGGAAGTTGTAACCAAATGCAGGCTAGGTGACTAAATGCAGGAAGATAATTTACAATAGAAAATAACAGAAAATTATGTTTCTGTAATTCCAGAAAGCATGGCCCTGAATTCCTTGCATCCTACTGAAAAACCCTCTGCTTCCATAGCTCTTCCATTTAGATCATTCAAAACACCTTGAACATGACCAACCTGGGGTGGATTCCAGAAGGCTGTTCTGCAGCCTCACAGTGTGTACTAAGAAAATACCTGGCAAAGAGCTTTTGGTGGCCTTCACTGGTTCTTCACAGCCACGGTGGTGATGGGAGATGGAGATCTTCAGCCTGCTATTCCTAAAAAACTCCTCAGACTAACAGGTGTTTTTGTCAGAGGCATCCTTCACGCACTCGTGTGCACATGAATTTGTTCAAAACCAAACCAGTTCATTCCAGGTACTTAAAAGTATTCCTGCTTTTGCCTTTTACAGGGAGATGGAGATGCCACTACCATGTTAGCAGCATCCAACCATAATGCACCAAGTACTGCTGCACAAACACTCGTTACACAGCGCTGAGTCTTTACACCCAAACAAACTCTTTCTCTCAAAGTACCACCTTGAAATATGTATTTAGACACACACACACATTAGCTGCAAGCTAAACAGGACAGGGCTGACATGGCCACTGAACAGGTGGTCAAGCAATCCCATGTATTTTCTTGCAGAAAGAAGTTGATGTGTGAATTCAGTCAGGCAAGTCCTGGACAATGGAAGCCAGCTCACAGCAGAATTACCAGGCAATCTTGATCCACACTCTAGTTCTTATCCACTCAATTGACTATAAATTCATTAAAAGTTAATCACAAATAGTGTCAGTAAAATAGTTGTTTCTGAAGTTTATAAAAACCAGTCCTGCCAGGAACTGCAGCATTTCTGCTCTTCTGTACAAACTGATCCCAGTGTCTATGAGTAACTTTAATCAAACATGCTGAGAGATTAGTATTTTATCATTATTGCTGTAAGTTCAAACAAGCACTTTAGGACAGGCTATGGCCCTCTAATTAGCACTACTGAAGTATTCATGGTTCTTCACAGAGCTGAAGGATTCAAGAGCTCCAGTCAAATACAGAAGAGAGACAGTGCCAGTCTGTGAGAACTTGCAGTCTGAGTCAACAACTCCAACCTCACAGGCAATTTTATCACAGGCACTTGACAGAAGACAGTCACTTACTGGTACAGTCAAATTCTGTTTAGAATTTCATTTGGCTTTCCAGTTGTAAATGCAGTTTTTCATGGGCAAAGCTCAGCTGGAGACCACCACAGCTTTGTGTCTTAATATCATATGTAACTGAGAAGGTTTCCAAGGATAATCACTGTTGAGAAATGTATTGATTCACGTCTGAGAATCTTAAAGATGCTTGAGGAATTGCAATTGGGAGGTGCCCACAAAGCTTGTGTCTTTGAAATAATAGTAGTGTTGTATTACTTTTCTCTTGTGGGCTACAAAACTTCAATTTAAAAAAATCAGATTTTTTTATTTGGAAAGAGTAGCATGGCCTCCAAATGGATTAGCATTAAAGGCCCTTTTCAAGTGGATGAAGTGAGGGAATCTGCACAGTACGCCTGACTTCAGACTGTGCTGATTTTTGGGTCAGACTGCAGCCAAGATCATTTTAGGGGAATTTCTGCTGCTACACCTACCATAGTTTCAGGTTTGACTTTTGTTTTTATGAAGAGCCAGATCCCTACAAAACCCACTACAGTGCAATTTTCATCATGATCCTATGTAGGAAAGGCAAAGATTCTTCCTGGGGGTTTACTGTGATGCATTTATACTTCTCTCTCCATTTACCCATTGCAATGTCTGAGGTAGAAGCAGGAGAGGCAGCTGTCAGAGTCCTACTTCCACTGGACACTTGTTTTCCTCCTGCTCGTGTTCTCACCTCGGCAATTTGTGGTCCACATCAAATTACACTGGCAGGGAAATTTCAGCTTCAAAATGCTTCAACTTTACAGAGCACAAACATCCATTAAGTACTCATTACTTAAATGTTAATTGCTGTCCATTTGCATGCACAATAGTCACAGTCTAGAGGCAGGATAGGTGCGTGGGGACCTGCTCTGCAGCCATCTCACAGGCAGGTCAATGGGAGGTTCCGGGCAGCAACTGCCAACGCAACTGGGCACCATAATAAGAACTGTGTTGTTACAGGCTAAACAAGCAGCTCTGCCGCTTGATCCTGTGGGTTATGAGGTAATTAGCTTCTGAATAACTGAAATCAATGGATGTTTTTGCAGAATCACACCAAATAAGCAGAAGCTTGGCGCACAGAAGGGAGAAACAGTCCCACTGCTACACAGTCATGTTTGTTAATTCCTAGTTTAATTCCACCAACTTCAATAGCTTTACAGCAGGAGGGAAAAACACCACCAAAACCCCAGCCTAGGGTTACCAGTAAACTTTATCAAATTACCCTGCAGTCTGAAAGCTAAAATGAAGTATTGCTCTTTCTTCTTTGACACCTTCACTTCAAAGTCCTACTCACTTCCAGGACTGCATACACTGCCACCTTTGAACAGTTTATGGGGTCTCACTACCACCAAACTCCTGAAATTTCCCGGGGAATCACGTCACTTAGAGATTTCCTGTCCTTGTAAGCCCCAAACCCTCCCCACTTCTCTGAAGCCAAATCTATAATCAAGTAAACATTTTAAATCATTTTCTTCTAAAGCCTTAGTCTTGTTACACGTATCCTTACAAAAAACTTTCCATCCCTCAGCACAACATCTATCCCATCCTCTCGTCTCCTGATACACCCCTAAGTTGCACTTCTACTTGCAGCCATCCTTAAATGACCTTGGAAACATTGCCCCAGGATAGTAAGGTACATTCCACCATTTCTTCAGATTTTTCAGGTTCAAATACCTGAGTTCCACAAAATCAACTTTGTTTCATGATAGTTCTGCTTCCTTCAGTGCAGGCTGTGGAAACCACACACGCTACCAAGGACTGAACCTAAGACGAAAGGAGGACTTAAACTGAATAGTACTCTACCTGAGAGGATCAGCATCATTCAAAACACTTGTGTATCACTACAGCAACAGGGTAACTATGAAAATATTCCTCACAGAATACATCTGTTCCACTACCCAGTCCAGGTTAGTACTTCTGAAATATACTCCACATAAACGTTAAATCAAAGAGATCTACCCAAAGGGCACTGTAATTTGTACATACACATCAGAAAGACTAATCAAGCTGAAGCAGAACCATTCTATTCAACAACAGCATACACTGAAATAAAAGGCAGCCAATCTATCAGACAGGAAAAACAGAGTGAAGCAACAATGGAATTATATCTGCTGAAAAGGCAACAAGCTGATCTGTTAAAGGCTTGGTGAAAAAATGTGCACCAGAAGGGTGTAACTAGCAGGTTCATTTAAACACCACCCCACCACCACCCCCCAAAGGAAGATACCACCAAGTTTGCAGAGAATCAACACAGGAAACAGGAAATTCTTTCTTTGGAGTTTATCACAGTTCATGACAAAGACATGGTAGCACTGATGGGCAAAGCAGCTCTAAACAAGGTGTAACTATATAGGAGACCAAGCTCTCGTTAGGGAAGAACAGCCCACTCTTAATGGTAGAAGTCCCTCAAACAGGGAGAGCCAGTATGCTTATGAATTCGCAGATGGTGTGAGGAAAGGGAGTCTCACTGCTCACAGTCAAGCACACTAACGGACAACAGTAACTGTAAGATGGGCTCAAACCCTGTTCAGGCAAAAGAAGGCCTGCCTGATGGAGCAGTTCCCCACTGAATGGGACACATGGGATGAGGAGCAGAGGGAGAGCCTGTCATTTGCAAATGAAGACATGGTTACTACCACTGAACTGACCCTACAGCCTTGAAGTCGGGAGACCCAGTGCAGTACCTCTCCGTGGCTGTGCAGCCTGTTAGGAAAGAAGCTGGTGGTGCCCCCACCCAGCCCCTGCTCACCCACTGGAGGGTGGCTCCTTCCCTCCAGCAGCACTGGGGGCTCCAGGCTCTGTGCTTTCTGTCTTCCCTCAACGGTGATTTCCTATTTTGCTATGCACTAGCATTTGCAGAAGGAACTCAACTCATTCAGAAGTCTTGTTTTGAATACACTGTTAACAAACTGCATAGAGAAAAACATCATAAGAACAAAAAGCAAAAAACTATATATATTCCAAATAAAAATTGGGCTCTGAATACATCTCTCCCTCTAGGCAATTATATGGGTAAATTAGGTACTGAACAAATGGAACAGTTATTGTAAGTCTGTTCTTGGAATATAATTTTTCCAGAAACAGTAAACTACTTTGAGTACTTCTCATAATCTGTTATCTGCAGAAAAATGTGAAAAATAAATTTATGGAAATGCCTTTACCTAATATTTACCAAATGACACTGGTCCCTCTGCTGCTTGTAGCAAACTCACTCACAGAGACTAAGGACAGGTTTGCCTTATTAATACAGCGCTCTGCCTGTGTATTTTAAATACCTTAGAGCACAGTACCATCTGTGTGTATTCTACTAATGAGCTACTTCTTAGACTGAGGAAGGCCAGTCAGCCAACATAGATTACTCAGATGGAGAATGCCTAATTTTTAAGCAATTAATGAGCTCCTCTCACTCTACACTGAAGCTTCCTCTAGTTAATTCTCCTGGCATATTACAGCATATCCTATTCTAGAGGAAGTTTCTCAAAGAAAATAAAAAAGGAGGAACACAACACAGCTTGGTCCAACTCCTTAAAGCAGAGCCCAAACCCTGTGTGTGAGATACAAGCTTGAGAAGTCCCTGCTGGGACCACCCTGAGCAGGGGCTGCACTTCTGCTTCCCAAAACAGATGAGACAGGGAATAGCATCCTGCAAAGAGGGTAGCTCAGCTCTCTTCATCACTCCTGACCTTTAGTAAAGCCTCAAAAGATGGACTGGAAAGCCTGTACCATGCTTACATGGTAAAACCTTTGATGGCTTTATTCCCTCTCAAAACCCCAGCACTACCACGGGATGCTGCGCAGCGCCACAGCTGAGGATCGCCAGCCGTAGATGCCGCACGCCCAAGAACCACTGAACACTTAGTGAGAGGACTGACTGTTCCCATCTCATCCCTTATCTGACTGGTGTTATTTTAAAAGGTGAGCCTCAAGGAGCTATTAGATTATGCAAAAGAAGAATTCCCGCTTCTGCCACTAAAAAATATTTCTTAATAACCTAAACAAAGTTTAAGGAGATCAAAATTACCTTTTACAGCTCCCTGTTGGAAAGCACTGCAGTAAAGCAGAGAATGAGTATTAAATTATCTCAGTAATCACATTGATAATACATAACTTTCATGTGCACAATAAAACCATTAAAGGAGACCTGATTTGTACAAGTATATTACACATCATGATTCCGAAAGGGCAACCCCATGTGCAGGAAAGGATACACTTGTCTTACACAAACCTGGAAAGCATGCCAACTCCAATCATAGCACTGGAACTATTACAGAGGAGAGCTTTTACCCAGCAGCCTCCAGCAAGCAAAACACTTGCCTCCCTTGAGGATGCTCGTATTTACACACCAATAAGAGGCTTAATGTAACATTTCAACTGGGTTTGACATTACCAAGCCATCTTACAACCACACTGTGGGATTTGTATTTAAGTTCTCATAACCAAGGTACCAGCATTTCACTGCTGGGGTGGGAGGGAAGGAAATAATTCCAAAAAACAACTAATTAGTATAGCATGCCAAGTGTCCTGCTCACTACAAGATGAAGCAAGTTGGTGACATGTTCTGCAAGGGACTTCCCACGAGAACATGCTGGACAGCAACTGTACTCATGGGATCTCTGTCCCTCAGAGAAAGCCATCAATCACAGCTCTTTATGAAGGACAGCAAATGGAGCAGTTCACTTGTAGGCATTTATAAAACAGCATTTAATAAAGACCCTTTCTTCCTCAGTTGAGCTTTACACTTTCCAATGTAAGGTCCCCAATAGCTGGAGCCAGGCACCCCAGGTGGCTGGATTTAGGTTTCCCCTCTCATGCCCTAAGTCAGAGGCACGTTTTACAGTTGGAACAAAACCATTTGCAATAAACAGGGAATGGTAAAGAGCAAGTTTAATCATCCAATCCAGATGAAAAAAATCATAATGCTGTAAATAATATGATGTAAAGTCACAGTGAATAAGAATTATGTTGACCTACATCAGAAGTCAGTCAAAAAGCTTCAGCTTTCAATCTGCTCCAATAAAGCCAAGACACTCCAGCCCTAAGTGCAGTTTCCTCTGTAGTCCCCTGATTTGCCTACAATTACAGATGTCATTTTGAATGGAAATATTACATCCAAAATGTCATTAGTAATACACATTGAAATTCCTTTCCTTATTTCTGATTGTCTAAAACCACATCATTATTCACACCTCTCTGGCTTTGTACAATGGGACAAGATTCAAGGTCACATCAAAATAAGTAATAGATTCAAGGGCTCAAATCCACAATAATTATTTTCTTGGCTTGAATTTCAAATTTCCATTTCTAAACCTCAAGTACCACAACAGGCAGGTTTCAGAAATGCTTTAAAATTGGTTTATTTTTCTCAAGAAAACATACTCTGCAATAGGAGCCTGCAACTAGAAAGGAAGAAGCAAGTTCTCCTCCCCAGGGAGGTCTGCTAGAGAGCAGTGTTGATAGCTGCACATCCACCGCCCACCCGGGAGCCAGGGAAGCCTGCAGGATGACCTGGCTCCACTGAAGAGCCCTCTCTTTCTCAGCTTTAAGATCTTCTCTGCAGGCAACCCGACAGATTGGACATGGCCAACTGCCTCCCAGCAGGGAATCCCAGAAACAGTAGGCTCCTGACCACTGTGTGTTCCATCTTGCAGTTTCTTCATCTGACATCCATACCAAGGGCCTCAAAAGTCTGGCATTCAGCTGCAACTCTTTAATGCTCCAGAGATAGAGAGCCTGGGAATAACCCTGCCTTTGATTCATGTTCCAGCAGTTCTCCACTGCTTGTTAAATGTAGCCATTTCTGGGAATCCACCCTTCAAAATTAAATTGTGTCACTGGAAAAAAAAATCTGCAGAATGTGATTGTATTTCTGCATTTTACCCTCACCTCAAAGGCACCAGAATGGTTATATTTCACATTACTCTTTCCCTTCCAGGCCCACCCACATGTATGTTTTGTTGAACATGTGCAAGAGCAAAAGCAAGCACGAAGTGGCTCAGCACACTGACCCAAATAACATTAGGATCCCAGCATGCATCCACAAAACAAAACCACAATGCTTAAATCCAAGAACAAACAATTCCTGTCGTCTTGTGATAAATCTGACCTGCTATATGAACATGTTTTCACAAATATTGCCACTTCTATCTTCAGCATACCAGAAGATATCCATTAACTCTCAAATAATAACAAATATTTTTTTAAAAAGTCTGTGAAACATCTTTGCACTCAAAGTTTTAAATGTATTTCTGCAGTGGGATGATAGGACCAGCATTTCGTTAAACAAACATGAACATCTGGTCAGACAATACACTGAGGTGTCCTTGGATAAAGCTGTTTTAAGCTATTCACACATCTGATGACAGAACTCCAGTTCCTGGAATTGTTAAAAATCTAAAGGCAGCTACTAGGAAAGCACAGATGGAGCCCAGAGTGGTTCAAATGCAGCTGACTGCCTGCAGAGTCACTGCAGTTTACGATCAACAAATGTTCTTTAGGTCAGAGGAGTAAGTACAGACACAGGTTTCTATAAACTTGGTTACCCAAGAGACAATTGGCGTCTCCAAGGCTCGTGGTCCCTCAGGTATTCCATATGCCATTTTACAGTCATGAGTGTTTTCTCCTCCTGCATCCCTCACCGTGCACTGGGAGGACGATTCAGAGCCAATACACACAACAGACTTGTAACATGCCAAGGCAAAAGCTCTTAGACTAAAACTAGTGCACACCACCTGGTATAGCAAATTCTCTCTGCTCTTCCTCCTGCATTTCTAGCAGACACATCTTACTATTTTCTACTGAAAAACAGCAGAAGTTACAAACACTGTTCCCGAGCACACGTATCCAAGGGCATAAAAGCACAGTCCATGCACATGCTTCTTTAGCCTAAAAGCTTCCCTAGCAGATAGTACTGGTTTCCTCACCCTTGCCTAAGACAGTAGCAACCTAACAGAACTGAGGGAAATACTTTGTGTTATTCCTCCACACCACCCTCAGTGTGCTGGGCAACCCGGACACCGCGTGTGCCCTGACATGTACTGCTTCCCCCAACGCCTCCTGCCCGAGCGGGGCTGGTAGGTCACATTAGCAGTCAGGGTCTGAGGCAGGTCCCATTCCTCTCACTGCATTACAGCACCAGGAATGAGATAACCAAATTGAAAAGGTTCAATGCCAGGTACTGCTTTTCTTTATCAAAAATCAGTGAACACCACTTAAAGCTGCCTGGTTCAAACAGTCTCCTTCTAGTTTAATTCCTATTTAACTTCCCATCTGGAATAATGGATGCAGAAATCTCAGTATATATCTTTATAAAGGAATATTGAACCCTCAGAGATGCAAACCAACAGCATCTGTCTTACACTGAAGTATCAAAACACCTTCAAAAACCAAAGTGACTGGGAGTGAGTTTCCATGGGTCACATGCAGCACAGCAGATCTATAGTTTCAGGAATCTCAGAAGTGGAGGAGGTTTATAACAAGTCAAGCTAACAGAAATGCCATCAACACTGCCTCCCTTTCCTGCCTCAAAGGGAGGAACTACAGAAGAAAGGCAAGCAAGAAGGAACTCACAGCAGAGACTGGCAGGCACAGGCAGCCTGGTTACCACCGTGCCTCAGAAAAGCAAAGCGCTCAGGTCAGAAGCTTAACTTTTATCTAAGCCTGTCTTCAGCGGCAGAGCACTCTCTGTTCTCATATCAGTGTGTATTATAAGCACTAATCATGCTTCTTGTAGGAAAGAATCGATTGGATTTGAAAGGGTTAGAGATTAATAAAGTGATAAACCATTCACTCTAGAGGTGACACAGCAGCTCAGATCAATTTTGCTTTCAGCTCATAGATAGGCAATCATTTCTACTTTGGCAAGTTGTAACAGCACAAGAGTCTCACACAGGTCTGGGTACTAACGTTTGCACACACATGCACCACACTAAAAAGAATTCCTTCCTTCTTCATAGTCAATAACTGGAAATATTTATCTCTGTGCCTCCTGAAAAGGGAAACCCCTGAAGTTTCCTTTATTATTTGTAAAAACAAATTCACCAAATTTATACGCCAAAAAACCAACAAAAAAGGCATCTTAATTCTCCTTACTTTGGGTACTTCCCATAGCGTTTCCCAACACCTCTAGTCTCACATTTTTACTGCTTGCCACTTTCACAGCTAGATTCATGGCAAAAACAAGGAAATAACTAAAAAAGAAGTTTCAGATACAATGTGTCCCACAGACTAGCAACTGAAAACTGAAATGCAAGGTTCTGAATGTAGAAATATTTCTCTGAATTCAGTGGACAGCGATATGAGAATGTGCATCAATATGCACACCTGGTTCAGCCTAAGGAGCCTTATTTCCATTCCTTCAGACATACACAGCAGCCTGTGAAAGCTGCCTTAGACGTATTCAGGTTACAAAAACCCAAACACACTCCAGAACCATCAGGAGTTGACCCAAAACTAAGCCGTTACATCAGAGATTCCCCATACCTCCTACAGGTCCATATGCCTCTAAGTGACCTCTGAGCCTCCACATCACCAGCGTCCCAAAAATGAGCAAGACACTCATCTCCAGGACTGGCAAACATGCAGAGCTTGCAGACTCTGTTCTGGGTAAGTTTGCAGCTCTATTATTGATATGTATTTGAACTTATCTTACAAAACAGACAGATCTTACAAAAATATTTTCATTAACAAGATGAAAAACACAACATGCCAGAACAACTTCCCCTATCCTGCAGGACAGTCGGTTTCAGAGTAAGGACATCCACCCTCAAAGTGAATATACTAGAAATACTGTAATGAAATTCTCACTAAAAATTCAGTTTAAGTTCTTAAAGAAAACAAACCAAAGATACTTTGATACATTAGGGGTTTTTTTTAATTTTAAAAGGTTCCATTTTGGGGACAAGAAAAGTATTATGCCATTAAAGGCATAGAGCTGGAAGATTTCTCAATCATATTGGTATGTCTACTAGAGGTTCAGATATTAATGAGCTTCTATGTACTGCAGCTAGAGGTAGAACAGATATCTGAACAGCTGACATGATGCCCATATTGCAAAAGTGGAAGACCATAGATTTTTAACTGAGGAAATGACATTTCTTTCATGTTTTGCTTATTTCCACCATCCCTAAAGATCCTACCTTTGTGATTTACTGCAGTTGGAACCATTTAATTGTGTTCATTTATTTTATTCAGATACAGCTGCGGTTTCCCTTTTGGGAAGGGAGTCTAGCTTTAATATTTAAGTATCAGCTCAATATTTTAATTGTATAAATTTTATATGAACTCATTTTAAATGAGTACAATAGCTAAAATTTCAAGTGTTTAAATAAGTTCAATATTTAAACCCTGTCAGGTTGAGGTCACTAAAAAAACCCCAAACCTCTAGCAGATTGCTTCCTTTTTTTGTTCTTCTCCATGCATCTCCCTTCCTCCCCACCAGCAGCGTGTCTAAACGCTGCCAGCTGTCTCTCAGATAGGCCTGCCTAGCTGTAAATGCTGCTTTCTGTCTAGAGAAGAGGAAACCGAGGCTGAGACTCCGTCACAAGGTGCATGGACCACCGGTGCTTCACAGCTTTCTCGCTGGCAGCCCCCCGAGGCCTGACTGAGGCGCACGAGCCCGGCTCCTCGCTTCCCGCTGATCCAAACAAACAGATGGAGAGCAGCCGTGAACCTGTGAGCAGACACGGCCGTGTGCAAGAGGGACTGTACATTCCTGCACCGGTGACAGCTTAGAACAACAGTGATCCCGTCGTTTTTTGTTTGCTGGAGCTGTGAGTAACAACATCTTCTGGGGAAAGGAAGAAATCAGCACATGCTGATTAGTGCTGCCAAGCTCCCTTTGCTCTACGGCTGCACGTTACTCACAGGAAGGAAAGGCTGAAAGCCTCTTTTGCATCACTCATTGCTCAGAAATAGGGCAGGCTCATAGCCATGAGGGCTATGAGGGCCAGAAGTCAGCTCTATAGGTAGGTGCAACTGCAAACAAACAGCAAATGGCAAGTGTGAGGGCTCATCCTGCAGCTCCTCTTGGTGACCACCCCAGCAGGAGCAATGGACTTCTAAGAGTTAGGTTCCTCCAGGATATCCCACTCCAGGCACAAATCCATGAGTCACCCCCAAAGTACAGACACCTCCATTTCTGTGTATGTCACAGCTTTCACGGCCAAAGTGATCAGGAAGCAAGACAGGAAGACTGAGCTTCACAGAAGTGAGCAGGGGGAAATCCTTGGCTAGACAATTAGTAGGAAAGCAAAAGTCTCCTGAAACATCTATAGCAGACCACAGTAAGACCTTGTGCTACACTTAAAAGGCATGAGATAACAAGCCAACAGGGTTTAAATTCATGTATTAAAACACTAAATCAGAACCACTGCAACATCAGTGAGAGAACTTGGCTGTGCCCATACACAGCAAGACACGATGCTAAGTCAAGTCCTCTCCCTCCCAATCCACTGGTGACACAGCAGGATGCAGACAGAGGATGATGGGGTGGGTGAGGGATCAGAGACACACTTGGTTCTCTGGCATATGACTGCGTTACTGGTGGTCCCAAGATAAAGAGGCGGAGTAGGAAGGCCAGAATCCCAGAGAACAACCATCAGACTCATGACTGATGAGCAAACACAAGGCTCTGGCTCTGTAACGTGGAGGACACAGAGATGCCAGGTTGGAACTAATTAAGCCCTATTAACCTACAGAAAGACTACCACCAGCTCTGCAGCTAGAAGCCTCATAGAAACCATGCTCCTCCACACAAGGTTGGCATGCCCTCTGGAGCTCTAGCATGCTGAGACAGGGCATTTCAGCTCTGCAAATAAACACAGCAACAATAAATTCCATCAATTATTCACCAATGGAATTATGTCTAGCAAGTCAAACAGAATCTGTAATCTGGAAAATCTTTTGCTTAAAAAATGCAATGACTTTTTAATTGGTTTTATATTCCCTGCTATGATTATTCAAAGCACTACATACAAAAGGTTTGGGAAAAGAAGTCATTTAATCAGATTAAAAGAAAATCACCTACCAGCTGGGAACCTAGCAGCTCCCACATCTTCAATATATTTGTATAACCTCCACCTGTAAAATACCCTTTCTAGGCTACTGCTAAGGCTGCAGTCCCAGCAATAGCCATTTGCTCAGTTTGACTTCTTGAAGCAGGAAAAAGGATGAAGTGCAGCTTTCAAAAAAGCTTCTTAATACTAAGAAATGCTCATGAAACTTAAGTCAACAGTACATTCACACAGATGCTTGAGGCAAACTGTTCAGTTCCCACCACAAACAGCAATCATTACTCCATAGACATGACAGATTTCTTCTGGAGCATCTGGAAGTTGCTGCCTGTAACAAAGAATCTGACTAGCATAATTAAATTAGCTCACCCATTTTAATTATTTTGGCACCACATCTCAAGTGAGAAGCAGCCAAACAAATTTGTCTTGGTACAAGTTTCTGTGTCAGTTTTGCAGCATTGCAAGGTGCTCTGCAATCTGAAGGCCTCACATGCAGTCCTGCGTGTCTTCTCCAAACAGAAATATGGACTCGTGCATCTCTAACAAAGGACATGGGACAGATCTCTTTCAGTTCTGTTTTCTCTCCACTCCTGTTTCTTTGACAAGCTTAAATTCTATGCTTGCAACTGGGGGTCCATTTTATCACCTTCTGTTTGACATCTTAGACCTTCCATTCCTGACCTCTCTCTAATGACTCTCATCTATTGTCCAGCTCCTGTATACTGCCTGCATTTGCTGCCTGGAGTACCTGTTTCAACCTCCTCACCTTTGAAGAAGTATTTTCCCCACCAGCCTCTGAAGATGACTTCAGATGCTAGCCAAACCCCTGTTCTCTTTAAAGCAACTTCAGTCTCACTGATAATGTCCTCCTGGACACTCCCCCCTCTTTGCATTACCTGAAGACAGCACCACACCAAGTCTCTTAAACTCAGCTCTCTTTAGATTCTGCCTGCCCCTTAGGCAAGTTATATTCTGTTAAGCGATACTACCCACATGCTAGTCAACTTTATAATTGCTCTTGTACTTAACACTAATCACAAGTCTGGCCATTCATGCAATAATTCTATGTATTGCTTGGAAAAATGCCAGTCTACATAAATCAACAAAGATACCAATACCCTGATTTTGCTGGTTTAATGCCCTAGTAGCCTAAATCTGTCTCTATCATCAGTGTCAGCACTTTCCATGCACTGCTTCACACAGCTCTACATAACCGTCTGCATAATTTCCCTTCCTCTTGTAAAGATGCTCACCAGCTTAGACACCCCCATACCAAGGGCCAGCAAGACCCAAGACTACAAATCCAGAACACTGCTGCAGAGATCCCATCCCCAGGGTCTCATTTGGGCAACCCATGCACTCCCTCCCCTCCCAGCTCTCATCTGCAGCCATAACAGCCTTCTTGCTTTTAGACATCCTGCTGTTTACAGTGCAGTGCAGCTGCCCACAAATAGGCATTAAATTACATTCCCCTTCCTATTCTCCTTTATCAAGACATCAGTTTAAAACAAAAAAGACCCTGAACTACAGCATGCTACAGCTACTGTCACCCCATCACACAACATAGTCTCACTGCTTCTTCATGTTGCCTGGCTGCATCCATACCCTGATCTTCTGCTTAAACAACACAAATAGTTAAAGTTCAGAAGCCTCTGGAACATTTGCCCCTTCAAAACATATAACATTTAGTGAAGCCCCAAGCAACCAAAGAACAGTCCGTCATAGCTAAATGAAGTCAAATTATCAATTTTTATCAATTTTGGTCATTTTATGATAAAATTACCAAAAATTATAATATTAAATTACCATTTCTGCCCCAAGTGCTGAAATCAGAAACAGAAAATTCATTTCACATACAAAAAAGCAAAAATTAAAAGAAATCAAGAGGTTGCTCCACACAGCAACCTAAAAATCAGCACTATAACAGAATTAATATTGAAGGTGAAACTCAACTACATTTTCATATATTTGCACAGAAAGTATAATTTTACTTTACCTGCGTTTCCCCCCCTTCATCTTACACTCAACATACACCAACTGATTCGAATGAAAAGAGCCAGCTTTTTATTAGTGGGTTATATTTAGCAATAGGCAGTCTAACATACTAAAACATTTTTCCCTCCTGAATTGATACTGTCACCAGCTGCCAATAACACAAGACATTCTGCAGAGTCAAAGAAAGCAGATTTAAAAAAAAAAAAAAAAATCACACCAAAAGCCCCACTAAATTATAATAAAAGGTAAACTACCAGCTGAATGAGCCTATGAACACAGGCATGTTACTTCTACAGATGTGTGCTTCTGACAAAGGAAATGCAAAGGCCTTTCCTTGCAGCCAGGTGGTGTTGCCTGGCACCAGGGAATCAAGGCTGCTCAGTTACACGGATTATGGATCTCACTGGGGTTCCCATCCAGGTCAGTTACAGCAGTTCTGAAGAACAGGAACACCACTGCCCTTAGCAGAGTTTAGATCAAGCTCCACTGTAGCTAAATCCAGGGCTGCTCTTAGAGGGCAAACAGGGCTTAGGGCACAACCACAACAACAAAAGGCTGTAGACTAGCTAGATTTAGTAACATCCATTTATACTTTGCAGCCCAGCAGAAAGAATTCAACCTAGCATCCACTGGTTCCCACAGTAACAATTCCTAGCCTGGGATGTGACATCTAATTCTTACAATAGATGGGCCAATAAGTTTTGTCTTCCATTCTCAAGAAATGCAGAAATTAAACTTCAAACTGGCCACACCAACTAAAGTCAGTAACTTCTGTCTATATCTGCATTGCTAGAAGCACTGGCTGAGGACATTCAGGGCAGTAAGATCAATGGCAGCCCTCACCCCTGGATGTGTGGCACAGAACTAGTGGGATAAAATGAGTAAGCCAACATGCCAGTTTCAAAGTACAACTCTCATCCTGCATCAGCTGCTGGCCCATGAGTAACAAGCAGACCAACACTGTGTCACTGCAGAGAACCTGCTCGTCTGCCTGAAGTCCTTCCCAACTCACAGCTTACTTGAGAAAGGCAAACAATCCCATGAATCCGTTCCCTTGGAGGGGGAGAGCTGCACAGACTACAGATCACTTCCAACACTAACTACAGATGAAACATTATCCGGATCAATTGTCTGTCCTGGAAGGAGACACCCTCGTACCTCTGTGAAGTGTCCACTCTTAGTGGGTTTCAAAACCAAATGTAAACATAAAACAACTCCCTCCCATTCCACTGCCACTCAGAGATTATTATCTAGGAAACCTCCTCCCAGTTAACCCCACATACCATCTCTCATATGGCTGCCATGACTTTTTGGAAGATGCTCTTTGAAAATACAAAAAAATCATCCAGACTTAAAATTCACCCCAAACCACATGAACGGGTAAGAAAAGCCCTTTGCATGAGTAAGAGATTGAATGTTAAAACAATGCCAAGGTCATTATCACCTTTCTGGGTTTTCAACCAATATACCATTATTATTTTAATTATTATAGAAAGAAAACATAAGGAACTTTCAAATAGTTTAAAGTCACATAAACAGAACACTATAGTGAGAAAATTCATCCTGTAACATCTGGTAAGCAAACCATATTGGTTATGACATTTTTTTTTCCCCAGAAGAGAACAAGTAGTATACATGCAAAACAAAAAGCAGCCATCTGAAATGCTTGATTGCATGAGCACTGGGTCCAGATTCAAAAGTAAAAATATTTTTCTGTGACTTACCAGAATTTCTCTTTGACACGAGCTTCAAATTCATGCTGACTACAGTACAGATCACAAGAACCAAGAGAACAAGAGGCTTCATCTTTCACTTCCCGTGACAGCTGAAATGCAAACATAGTATGAAGTCTGAATCACAGCTCTTCACTACAACAAAGCAGCAGCTAGTTAAACATTTCTCAAAGAACCATTACAGGGCAATGGCTTAATCTAGTGACTTCTGGGTTTATTTTTATGCAGAGGTAGGAAAACATAATGGTTCAAAGTAACTGTCTATGAATAATTTATCTCTATCACACAAAAGGGTTGTGTTATTTTTAAATGACACTTTGAAAATATTATTTTGCTTAAAAAACCCACAAGACTTAACTGTTTATTTGAAATAGTATGGGTCTAACCTGACAGATTTCTGGATGTTATTTAAAGGGGAGACCCCGATGGTCATGATTAGTTTTGTCACATAGAAACAGGCCACATACTTAAGAAAAATAACTTTACATTTTTCAGGAAAAAATGAGTACATTACTCATGCAATTTCTTTAGCAACCTCATTTTCCCACTTGTGACCTTGTAAAGGCTTGTACAATGAATTAATGCTATTCCAGAGATTTATCCTATAAAGACAGATGAACAAAATTCAGACATCAATGACTACAGGTCTTGGGATTTTTGCTAAAAAGATGAAAGTAGTCTGTCCTGTGAACTTTACTACCTATCTCATATTACATACACTTAAAAAAGAAAATATTTGTTTAATATTCTATTTTCAATTTTATATACTTACTGGAACTAATTCTGTTTTCATTTACAAGTACGAGGTCATTCAAGAAAACAGAGCAAGAGCAAACTGAGGCTGCTTATCTGTACTTGAAAACAGGTAGAACAAATTTGAACTCAGCACAGTCCCTCTCTATATATCTCTCTAAATGGAAGAGAGAGATGCTTAGTTCTACGATCGAGTCCTCAAATACATGCTTAGCCTGAAGTCACGGGCCTTTTAGCATCTTGATATATTTAGACTCCAGGAATTTATCTCTGTATCAGATACAGACTTCAGATCAGGACTCTTAGATGATTGGGCAGTCATCTAAATCAGTATGAAATTATACTGTGTGCCAAAAGATTCATCAAATATTTTATAGCAGTTTCTTTTCAACAAAAATGTACAAAGCTACCTGCATTAGCAGTCAAAATTAGGCCAACAAAACAGAATCACTGAAGGCTGTTCACACCCTCAGCTTTGGGACCAGCCAGACCCTGCAGCTCCAAACATTTGCTCAACATGATAAACCAACAGGAGGGGCCAATGTCCTGCCCTTTACTGAAAATTATTCAGTTTAATTTGAGTTTATTACATCAAATATTCTTCCCTTGCAATTTTACTACCAGCTTGCTGTTGTGTGAAGCAAATGTAAGGAACCATGTATAATCTTTTACATGATGGCAATTATGCTGCTACTTAATTATTTCAAAATCACCACTTAGAGCTGAAGTTTTCCCTGTCTCACCTTACGTACTGCAAGCTAGAGAAGGGCAGTGGATTTCCCACCCTCCCACCCACCCGAATTCTACCTTCCCATGGGCACGTTATGCCTATTGATTCCCCACTGTAACAATGTTAAAGGAGTTTTCCAGGAATAACGCGTGTGAATGCCAGTGGTTAATGGTAGAAATTAGTATTCATTCTCCCTTAACCTCTCCTCTGAGTACCAAAATCCTGAAACAAGCAAGGCCATCCTGACAAGAGAACTTAAAAAAAAGGTAATTGAACTAAATCTTTTGACAGATAATTGTAATGATGATGTTACGCTAGAGTGATTTTCAAGTATAGCTTTGCAAATGACTTTCTCCACTTCCCTCCCTTCGGTTTTTACAGGTGAGGCATGTAACTCTGAAGTCTCTTTTCATGTGGGTCTCTCCATCCCCACCCCAAACACGCCGTGCTGCATTAAATACACTGAAAGACTCAAAGCAATTTCTGCCAGCCAACATTCATGCTAGAGCCAGGGGAAAGTTCTTGGTTCTGTCAGCACTGATAGGAGCTTTGCTTTTGAAGGCCTGGCCCATCAAGGCAGGCAGTCTCTGTACCTGCAGAAGTCAGGAAAAATACAGCAGGAAAAGGGCAAACAACTACTCCACCACCCAGTCATTCACAGCCTAGCCCAGAGCCTCAGCTTGTCACATCTGACACAACCCCACTGACACATCAGAGTTTGAGGTGTCATCTTCACCACCGCTGACATCCAACTGGAAGAAGGCAGGATCAGTCACACCAGTTACTGTCCCGAGACAGCAGGCAGCTACAGGTTACAAGGCTGTTCAAACTGACATCTCATAGATACATATTTTTTTAAACATAAAATTTTACAAAGAACGCAAGGTGCAGCATGAGATGTGTTTCTCCCAGAAGAACATCAAGCAGCCAGAAGAGGGAAGGTTGTATGTGTTGCTCAGATTTCCAGGGCTGAGCCTGCCAAGGCTCCCACCATGCCTCCCAACAGGACCAGTCTCACAACTCCCTCCTGTGGACCATTTGCTCACCTATCAGGCAGTGGGATGGCCTAGAGACGCAAGACAATCCTGTGCTAGACATACTAGTGCTTCTGGAAATAAATGAGTGGGAGAGTGTCCACGGTTTGATGAAGAACACAAATAAAACTGTGCTAGCATGAAGAGATACAAGATGGGATAAACCAGTTAACATTCCATACCATTCTTCTAAAATCTAGTAATTTTCCTCCAAGCAGGACTGATTTTTGTCATTTAACAAACTTTCCCCTCACGGGCACTGAGCAGCATTTCCCTGAGGAGCTGCTAACTCTGACACTGCCAACTCCAAGCAGCTGTGAGTAGGGACTCACAGCTGTAACAAGGCCATAGTACTCTACGGGATACACCCTCTCAAGAGGGGAAGCAAGCTTAGGCCCATTCCCAGAAGAGTGGAACAAGATGTCTGTCTTAATAAGGATATAGGAATACCAATTACAGCTAATTTGCCCAAGATCACTGAGAGGAGAGAAGAGAGAAACATTCCTGAGGCGGCTGAAAAAATTGCTTAACGAGTTAATCCAGACCTTCTTGTGACCCACCAAGTTGCTTTTTTTATGAAGGTAAGTAAAGGGAGGTTGCTACCATCAGAGGGAGAAATGCAGGTGAAGGAAGGTGTGGCAACTTCATTCTCAAACATCCCACTGCTAACAAGGCCGCCCCTTCCCCCCCCATACCATTCGGTGCCACAGCCGACAGACTTCAGACAGCATTGCCAGGCTGCTGTAAGCGCCCCACAGCTACAAGGAGACCAGGCTGTGATGCAGCACAAACCGTTCTTCTGACCAAAGCCCCAGTTCCCATATGCTGCCCGATGCCCTTCACATGTGTTGACAAACTTAGTGTTTCCTTCTGAGCCCTCAGAAAGCAGGGCTTGGGAAACTGTGTCCCATTTTCTTCCTGTACAGCTTGCTGTCCCTCCAGCACCCACTCCCCTTCACACAGCCTGCCAGACTCAAAAGGATTTCAAGTGACAAGGCTAGAAGAAAGCACTTAAAACCAAGGAGGAATCTGGAGCATTAACATTCTGCACTAAACCCAGCACTGAGATCCCCACATTCCAGCTTTAAATGTAGGTTTGCTGTAATTTCTACCATGAGCTTTGTTTATACACTGTTTCTTTCCAGGAGAAAGCAAGAGAAGGGGTAGGTGCGTGCACTCAGACACATGTCTGCACACAGACTGGGACTGCTGACACACCACGAGGCTCTGGAGGTTCTGCTTTCTCCACACAAGTGGCGATGCAGAAGGTGCTCATTAAAAGCAGCATCCCACCTCTTTAGTGGCTTCCAATTGTCAGGTTTTGTTGCTTAGAAATCTCAGGGAAATAAATTACAGTTTTCACCCCACACACAAAGGATGAAATGGCAACAGTAATTCTTTCGTTGTCTTTACAGTATACTAGATGGTGACTTCTGTTCGTTTCTTTACAAACCATTTCCCCACTCCACTTTTAAGGCTTTGAATTCTAATACGAACTCCCCCTCAGGTCTTCTTTTCTTTTGCCAACACACCACACTTCGAGCTGTTTATTACTGAAAGATTTGCAGCCTATATAGTATGCTAGATGGAAGCAATTCACAATGGGCACTAATCCCTTTCTGTCAATACCTCAAACACAAGCAAAAAAATATTTAAGATCAGAGATGCATACTAGTTCAAATAATGTATCTTCAGCTCTGCTTGATATGGGTCACACAGTGTTCTTTGCTCTGTTGCTCAATGAGCATCAAAGAATATTTCATTTTGCCTAATTCACTGTGCATCTTCACCATCATAACCAGCCACTTACACTGTCTAAATAGGCAATGAACATTCATTCTACAAGGCAGTGTGCATTCAGCATTCATCTTGCTGGATTTGAGCCTCCACTGGGCTCAGGCCATTAAGTAAATTCACAACTTGCTAATTCTCCTTGTTCAGCTGAAATGCTACATGAAATTTTACACTGAGATAAAACACCAAGGGACCCTAGCAAAGCTTCTGTTGTGCATACTGAAAGTAACCAGCAACAAGGAGACAACAACTAAAATATCTGATTATTACTGGCTCAACAGTCCATCAGCTGCACGACAGCAATACAACCAGGCCAAGACATTGTCCTTAGGAAGCACAACGAAAAACAACTAAATACACAGAGCACCTGACAGGGTCACACCACCAATCTGTAACGAGTCCTCCAGAGCTGCATGTCTGGGTGCAAAAGAAAAAGAACGAACTTCAAGACTCACAGACCTTCTGAGACATGAAGGAGGTAAACTCAGAATCTTAACAGTTGCTTCAGAAGAAACAAACAGCACCACCTCTAAGGTGTTAACGAGGCTTTGCTTGAAAGATTATAATACTTCCATTAAGAAGTTAAATATCTTCCAAATGGCAACCACAGGGGATACCAGGAGTGGTACCTTAAAGCTTCAAAAGGCACCAAAACAAAAAATGGGGTTCAGTGGCAGGCACCAAAAAAAGAAAATACTGTGGGTGGTCTCCACATAGCAACTTCTCCCATTAACATTTCTGGCTGCCAGGAGTCTAAGCAACCAAAGTCATGTTAAAGGTGCAATCACACTCAACACTGAGCAAACTGCTAATTTGCCCTTGTCGTGGTGTAACCTGTCAGGCAGCTAAAACAGCACCACAGCCATTCACTCACTGCCCCCCCAGCCAGCGGGATGTGAGTAAAACTCATACATTGGGATAAAGTGTGTAATATGACAGAAAAGGAAGATAAGAATAATAACAAAAGAATATACAAAACAAGTGGTGCACAGCACGATTACTCGCCACCTGCAGACTACTGATGCCCACCTAGTTCCCAAGCTGTGGTCAGAACCCCTGGCCAGCTTCCCCCAAGTTAAATACTGAGCATGACACTGTAAGGTACCAAATATCCCTCTGGCCAGTTTAGGGCAGCTGTCCTGGCTGTGTCCCCTCCCAGCTCCTTGTGCACCTAGTCTCCTCACTAGACAAGCAGAGTCAGCAGGAAATGGAAAAATCCCCTGAAATATTACAAATAAGGTAAAGAATCAAAGTTCTATAGATATTATACAGTATCTATAATTCTATAGATGCTCATCACTGCTCCATACAGGCGCTCCTCTAAACCTCTACTAAGAAAACTCAATAAAAACCTCAGCAGCCCATCTTAACAGATTCAGGAACCAAAAGAACTAGAACTAGTCAGCACTGATTAGCAGATTGAGTACTATCAGTTCACACCACACACTGACCTCGATTCCCTAAGCAACTCACACAGAACTCAAGTTCATTATATCTTCAAATTGGATTTTAAATCCCTGAATCGTATTCCTCCCCTATTGCAGCAACTCCTGCACTTGGAAATGCAGAAAGCAACTGTGAGTAGGAACAAGAACAACAAAGGAGCTGGAAAGTTAGCTATTATTTTTTAAGCCTCATACCCAGCTGCACCATCAATGATGTACTGATTCAGCACTACCCTGGATTCTACAGAGAACTATTGTTCAAGCTTTAACTTTGCAATATTCTAACTACACATCCCAGGATATATGGATATGCTCGTCCAGTATCACAGCTTTTAAATTTGAGCAGCCCAGGCCTTTTATAGACATTCAAAGTGAAATACGTGTTGTGGGAGGAGGATTACAGCTGTACTTCAAGCCCTCATGGTTTATGAGGTCAACATAATGGATCTATTAATTTATAGCCTTTTTTTTCTGCCCCTAGAGTAGGAGCTATTAATATTCTACATATATTTACTTCTGCAGATTGTGGTTTAATCAATACAGTACTTCAGGCAACATGAAGTACCGTAGGCAACAAAAGGCTGTCAGACCCAGAGTTTAGGTTTACAGAGTGGGGCTTAGCCTCTTACCACTTCCCAGAAGTACTTAAAAGATTACAGAAAAGCCAGCTGGAGGAGAGAAGAAAACGTGAAGACAGTCTACACTTGGAAAGCTAAACATGTACACCAGTACTGGGGAAAAGGGAATAATTTTAAGAATCAGCTTAAATCAGCGTAAGTCCCAGAGCTGACACTGTTACTGCAAGGCAGTTCCCAAAGCAGAGTAAGCTGCAGCAGTAATCACAGCTCCTCCATCCGAGAGAAAAGAGGAGCCCCAGCCACAGATGACCACATATGTTTCCCAATGCTGAGAAGACCGTGGGGCACTGTCCTAGGAGAGACTTCGGGGCTGAGATTAACTCAGGGGCTACTCTCTCAGACCCAGCCCAGCCAGCCCGCCCTGGGCTGTGTAGAAGCTCTGCTCAGGAAAAAAGGACTCTGAACCTGCTTTCCAGCTCTCCAGGGTGAAAAAACCCCAAGTTGCCAATGAGGCTTCATAGTCACTGATAAACCCTTGTAAATTCCAGAAAACCCACGGCTTTGCCTGACTCCAGCTTTCCAGTTGCTAACACCCAGAGCAAACACCACTGCTCAGGTTGTGGCTTTTTCCTCCTTGGTGCTTTAGACAGCCTTGCCAGCGGTCACATGTCTCCTCTACAGAGCCTCAACCACAAAAGGAGAAGACATTTCAGATTAAAAGAGATAAGAAAAGTCCATTCTCACCTATGCCAATTTGAAAACTCACTCACTGCTCTTACATCAATTAGAAAGTCTGTCCAATTCGCAGCAGCCTATGCAAGAGCATTATTAAGCCAAAAGATTAGATGCTTTTGCTTCTTTCATACTCGTACCAACCTTGCTCCCCAAGCAGCTTTTGTAGAAAAGCTATTAAAAATGGAGAGACAGACAGTTCAAAGAGAGGTCTCAATCCTGAAAGATAGCATATCACTCCTCTCCCCCACACACTGCTTCTCTCGTTCCCCTTGTGATCCTCAAGGATCATTACGGAGGTGCTCAGCACAACACAGAACTAGATTTTAGACTGGGCTGCCATCTGCATGTTGAAACGTTCCCTGCTTTTATAGAGAAACTGCTTTTACAGCGTCTTAAAACAGCCCTCTTTCCAGGACCACATGGAAGATGGACTGCAGTTGTTACAGGTGTCAGCCGTATTGACTTTATATCTGCTCCTATATACATTCATACCTCTGCAATATTTACACAATAACAATATTTGCATTATTCATGGCAAACCTGGTCCACATCCACTCCTGCACATTAATGAAACAAGCGCCACGAGAAAACTCTGCATGCAATGTGCTCAGAATTTAATTCATGGCCACATGCTTCCCTAACTCATACACAATGCTCAAAGACGACAGAATTAACAGAAAAAGATGACATACCAGCTGTTACACTTCCTATAAAACACTCTTCCATGGTTTTCCACTTAGAAAACAGTCCCTGTGAAGCGAGACGGGCACTTTGCTCTGCTGGCAGCACAGGCAAGTTGGTTTCACTGTACTCCGAACCGTCTCATGGTGCCTTAAAGTGATAAACACATTCTTGACAAGAATTTTTTTCCCTTACATAACCAGAGTCTAACCCTTATATATATATATATTTTGCATATATATATGTGTGTATATATATATATATTCTGGGTGAAAGTAAGAATTTCATTAAGCAAACAAACCCCAGAAGAAAACCACTTACAGAACATTACTTCCAGGTATTTTGTGGAAATCCCGTAAACAAGGGAGTTTTGTTCTGATGTAGGCCAAACTTAAATTAAATATATGCATTTTATGTACACTGGAACTGCACCCTTGTTAATTTAACTGTGACACAGAGCAGTGGGAAGAGGGGTGGAAGGAACTCTCTTCCTGTAGTGCTTTGGGATGGAAAGGGGCTGGAAGGGATTAGCCAAACGCCCCCTACAGAAGTTTCTAACACAGTCTCTCTCCCACCAGCTTTGTCACTGAACCTAACACAACCCTCTGTCCTCCACCAATTCCAAGGGAGGCTTACCTAGGTTAAGGAACAGATGCCAGGGGAAAACCTGACCATCAAAGTTAGCAAAAAAAATTGTCATTCTTTTCAGCAAGGGCAAGATCTCTTCCCTTTGTCTTCTTTTCAAGGCTTTTTAAAGGAAGATTTATTTTTAGTTGGATATCCTGAAAAGCAAATGGTCTCTTAAAGTGACTCTTTATTTTTGTGGTACAGTTTAAACGTTCACTTCCCTTTCCAGCACTAAAGACCTCTTGATAAACAGCTCAGACTCACATTGTTTGAGGAGGGCTTAGAAATGGAGAGCAGACACGGTTTCCCATACAGCCCTTTAAGGCTATTTAATAGTTGTTCACGATTTAGCATCCCTTGATATTTTCAGCTTGAGTCTTGGCTTGAAGTGAGAGATTACTTAGAGCCCAAATGTTTTGGAGAGCAGGAAAAGTCCATACATCATAGATGCCTTATTTGTACTTCTCACCATGAGCACAAATTCTGAGCCCTTTCCCTCGGGTGCACAGGCCAATGCCCCCAGCTCTCCCTGGCAGCTTCCCACCTCAGCCTGCCCTCAGCAACAACTGGCTGAACAGGGCACAGACATGCTCCTCAGAACTTCTCCTCTACCTCCAGTCCCACAAGGGCATCTCAACCCAGAACAAACAAAATCTGGACCAAACAACCTGGTCTCTGTAGTTTGAACTGGATAGTTGCAACACACCCTTCTCTCCCCAGGAAACAGCTGCAGGCAGTCAGGGAACTAACTAGCTCACCTACACAAACAAACCAAATCCCTTTACAGACCCATCCCAGCCAGAGTGCCTCACCTGGATGATCGTATCATCTCCAATAGCATCTCAAGGGGTACAGGGGTACATGTTGTCCCCATTTCCTTCCCCCTGCTCTCCAGCAGCCTACTTACATCTCTGCTGGGCTTCTCACACAGCCTCCAGAGACAAGCTGTCCATTCATTCTGAGAACTGAAGCCAGCAGCTGCCCTACACCTCCAGAAACAGACACTCCTGAACCCTCCCTGGCTCAAGCTTTACATACTACCGGGCACAACACCTGTGAGATCCTGAGCCCAGCAAGCATGCTCCTACCTGCCTCTGCTTCCTCACTCCTCTAGGCTTAAGGTTGTGAAGTCCAGCTTCTTCTGAGGCCCAGGCCTCCAGCCTCCTTCAAACCAGAAAACCTGCTCCTCTCTCTCCCACACTGCTGGTCCCTGGCTGATCAGAAGCGATCTGTGCCACAAGAACAGCCCTTTGGCTGAGCTCACCTTCTCCCCAACAGCCTATGAATCCCTCCTAACCCTCTCAGGCTCTTCTTTGATCTGACTTCTATTTGGAGAGCAGCCAGTCCCCCTGACACTGGTTTCCAACAGCTTCAGCTACTGCACTGCTTCAAAGTGCAGCCACTTAGACTGGCAGACCTGGAGATTAAAAGGCTTTCCATTGCTCTGCTCGGCAAGATATGAAGCAGTCCTGACAAAGCTGGCTGAGCTACATATACACAGGGGCTTCAGCAATTGTGTGGCAGCCACTGAAATTGCCCCAGCTGGCTAAGGGCGTTAATGCAGCACACCTGGCCTCTTCTCTTACCTCCTGTGCAAGCAAGTCGTCTTCCCCCCTCACTCCCCCACCCCACTTCACTACTAAAGCATCCATCACCAAACAATTTGAAGACAAACTTACAGGTACTGTCAAAGTAAAAGCACTGCCTGCAGAGAACTCTTGAGCCTTACACATGGAACCATCACAGATTCCCCTCTCTCTCTCCTGCACTCACTTGCAGCCCAAACACAGGGGTAAGTAAAAGGAATTCTTGCTATCAGGTAACGTGTCTGGATGCTCCAGACTGACCAAGCTCCCCGGTACCCATGAGCAGGCCAGAAGCACACGCACACCCACGCACACAGGAGGCGTGCTTTCCGACATCCTTGGTCACCAGCTAGAAAGCTTTAACTCAGAGAAGGTCTCTGAGGAAGGTCTCCCCTCACAGACTTGGATCTGGTGCATGCTGGAGGTGCAAGCTGCTGCCTAGCAACACAAGCACTCTGCAGGGAGGTCAGAGCATGCCCCTGTCCTCCCACTGCAAGAGGTCCCCTATGCACAGAGAAACACTCACAGAAAGATGAGATCCTTAGGAATTTCTTGGAAAGCCATCCTGCACATGCACGTGATTAAGCCCCTGCTTAATCACAGGCTCGCCAAATCCTAAAGCACGCTGCCTGTGCCTTGGTCAGTTACCAGAAGTCTTCACTTTCTCACATTTGTTGCATCTGCATTACAACCCATGGGCTTCACAGAGCCCAAACCCCCAAATCCCTGCCTGTCCCTCCGCCTTCTCTGCAACCACTTACCTATTGCTAAGGGAGAACTTGACTTGCTGTCAGCCTCCTCCCCAGACTTACTGGCTGCCTTGGATCTGGCAGAAGCAAAGGTTTTCAGTAACCACATCCCTAGAACTGTCTCACTACCTCCAGAGGGAAGCCCCCTCCCACGCAGAAGCAGGGCAGGCCTGCTCTTACAGTTAACTGATAGATACCACAGAAGCTGCACAGTTTCATTCCTGCTATGAAATAACATCCCTTTTTAAGCACGGACAGCAACTGTTTGGGTGAGTACCTCTCAGGCATGAGTGCTGCCACACTCACACAACACCTGCACATCCTGAAACAGCCTTTCCCCACTACCCTTCCCCACCCCTGCAGGGACAGCGGCTCCCCTTGCCTTGCATCGACCTCTAACAATTCTCGGAAAACATCAAAACTAAAGCACTCCAATGGTGATATCCTAACTGTCACCAACCCGGCACACACTCCAGAAATACAGGGTTTTTTTAGATAATCATGATAAATCGAAGGATGTATAAACACTGCAGAGCACAAGAAAGCGCCAGTTCCTGCCAGGATGGGTTTTCCCTGGCAATACAAGCTTAGTCTGGGTGTCACCCCAACAAGAGCAGAGGCTGCCCACTGCACACAGACCTTACCGTAACTTTGAGAAACTGCAGCTCACAGCATCTTCCACCAGAAACTCTAGATTCTCTGGATGTTAGCAGAAACAGCAGTCCAGAGACAGGTTCTTTAAAAACAGCTACTTGATTAAGTGCTTGAAAGAGGTTTCGTGCCCTTCAGCAGGTTTGCAGCAGACCCCCAAACCAAACTGGAGATGCCTTATTGCCACAAAAGTTTCAGGGGCAGCTGGAGCTTTGAGTCGCCTGACGTTCAGGACACCATTGCAGTATCTCACAGCAGCCCAGCCTCCAAAGAACCGGTACCTCTTCAACAAGCTCCACCAAGCTACAGCATCCCAAAAAAAACCCCAATTACAGGTCCTTGGCGCGTTTTCACTTCCAACGCCCGGCACAGGAACACTTCTCCCGGGAAGACCCCCGCGCGTTGGCGGGGCGGGCGAGAGCTCCTCGATACGGACCGAGCCCTCCCTTCGACAGACAACGCACTTTTGGCGCTTCCACAGCCGCAGGGCCCGATCCGGGGGAGCAGCGAAGCCGACACGGGCGGCTCCAGCCCGCGGCAGCCGCTCGCCTCAGAGACCCGCGAGCTCCGCGGGAGGAGCGCGACCCGCGGGGCGGCCCCCGGAGGGCGCGGGGAGGAGGGGAGAGGCCGCCCGGCCGGGACAGAGAGACAGAGCCGCTGAGGGGATCCCCGCCGGGAGCCCCCGGGGAGTGAGCCGGCAGCAGCGGGGCTCCCGGGCTGCCTCCGCCCGCCCCGGCTCCCCGCGACGGGGCCGAGAGAGGGACACGGCGGCAGCCGCCACGCAGCCCCGTCCCGCGCACGGCGCCGAGGGGACACCCGCTGCCCCCGAACTTCGCGGGGCTTTCCGAGGGAAGAATTCCATCCTTGAGCTGCAATTTGCCCCGAGACGCGCGGCGCGGCAGGGCTTACCTCCCGGGCGGCTTCCCCTCTAGGTCTCCATGCCGGCACGGCCCCGTCCCAGGCCGGCGGACTGCGGGCGGGCTCCCGCCGCGGAGACCGTGCGAGCTGCGGCCGGCGGTGCCGTTGCGGGGGCGGCGCGGGCCGCCCGTCTGCGCGGAGCGCGGCTTCCCGCCGCCGCGGAGGAGCCGGCGCTGCCCCCGTCGAGTTGCGGCGGAGCCACGGCGGAGGGAGCGGAGCGGGACGGCGCTGTCCCCCGCGCCGCCGCCGACGGCCCCGCACGCGGCAGGTGCGCCCGCTCGCCCGCCCCGCGCAGCGAGACGCCGCAGCGCCCCCTGGCGGCCCAGCCGCGCCGCTGCCCGCCCACCGCCCCGGGAGCGCTGCGCTCCCAGCCCCACCGGGCCCTCTCTGCCCCGCGGCGGCGGAGCTCCGCGCCGAAGCCCCCAGCGCCCCGTAAAGCCCAGCTGGGGAAGGGGCCCTGGCACCAGTCAGGGACCCGCGGGGCAGCGCACGCCGGGCCACTCTCGGCCGAGAACTGTCCCGAGGAAGGAGCGAGCGTCCGCGAAGGGCTGCGGAAGCGTGAGGCGGCGGCGGTGCCGTCAAACCCGGTCTTGCGGCATGGAAACGGCCCTGGGCCGGTACCTGCGCGCTGCGCCCGCCGCACCTGCGGCAGCCGGGGGAACCACCGACCCCACCGCCCCAGCGCTGCTCCGGGCCGGGCTGGCCGCACACCTTGCGCCGGGCTCAGCGCTCTGGGGAGAGGAGCAGCTGTCCCAGGGGCTACAGCACTCGCACGGAGCTGGGAGAAGCCGCTTTCGAGCCCGCGGCAGTGCCGCCGTTAGCGCCAATCCCGCCAGACTGCCGTGAACTGGACCAGGTTCGGTTCCTCTCCCCTAACTCCGCTCCTGATGCGGCACATCCTTTCTACAGCAGGGTAGCGTTATTTTTAGTTTCCCTGCGCTGCGTTTTATTCGCTTTTAAATCTCTTAGAATAGCAGCATGCAGAATATATAATCTACTTGTGCATGTCGCTCAGACCCACAGGATCCCGTTTGGTTCGGCAGCCGCGATACAGGCAGAGAAATCATCAGCCAGATTGCTGTAGGCACACTTCACACTCACGTACACAGCACGACTGCACAGTGCTGGGACTGACCTGTGTGGCAGTGTGTGTGTTCATCACCCCTGCACAGGGCCCGTGCGGGGCTGCAAACACCGAACAACTCAGCGGCGAGAAGCTCATAACCTGAACACGTGAACAGCATCCACCCAGCCACAGGGAAACGTTTTCCTCTGGACACCCTCACCACAGACTTCAGTGTCCCTCAGCCTCCTCTCCCTCCCAGCCAGGACAGTGGAGAGGAGCCAGGTCCTGCCCAGCCACACACGGCCCACCTCAGCTACACATCGGTGTCAGCATCTCTGCAATTACTGACGCCAAAGCCAATGAAGGACTCTGCTCTGCTTTCAAATCGCTGTGGGCATGCAGAGCTGACAGTTATAAACATTGTCTTGTTACCTATAAACAAAGCAAATCTGAACTTGGTGTCACACAGGGACAACGAAAGTCGCAGCACTTTTAGTCCTTCCTCTCAGTATAACCGTCCCTTAAAACCTCTCTGGGCTTAAGGAAGCACCAGGGACAAACAGTGTTCAGACGCTTTGTTCTGCAGGGGGAGAGAAAACTTTTCCCTGTCCCAGCCCTGGGGAGGGCTCAGGCACACACTTCATGTTCCTATCTTCAGTAAGTGAGCAAAACCATCGTAGTGCAGGACTGTGACAAAACCCAACAAACTAACCTGGTTTTACTGCCCAGATAAATCTTTGAACTAATTAGAAAGAGTCAATATGTTGCCAGGAGACCTTGCTTCTCTGTACGACACAGCCTTCTTCACCAAGATGCTAATACCTTGGCTGCAATTTATAACCTCTGACACTCCAGCTCCTCTTTCATTTCTCTTGGCATGATTACAGTGTAAAAGTGCTATTTTTTAAATTATTTATCAAGTCACTTACTGAAGTCACTCTTTAGCTGAATTAAAAGATTAAAAGCCTAGAAATAAAACATCCCACAGACTTTGAAATATACAGTTAGGTGAAGATGTATTTAATGATACCTTGGATTTATATTTGAACTTTAAATTAACAGATAAAGCAGTATCATTAGACACCTCAGCATTTTATAAGAAGTCAAAAAAACTTAATTATTACGTTATACTATATGAATGTATACATTATTCATAAAAGAGAGATTAATATGCTACTGCCTGGATTTTTTAAAAACTAATTTCATTTCCCTGATTCTGATCTCATCCCAGCCCATTGTGAAAAATAGTCCATTTCACAGACACGAGTAATATGAGATACAGCTGTCAGTCTTTAGGTGGGCTCTGTAGGAATGAAAAGAGGAACGTGGTGTTAATGGAGCTGGATACAGAGGAGAAGGTATCAGCCTTCAGAGGAGCTGCAGGAACTGCCTGCTGTGCACCAAACCCTGCACTAATTTCTGATGTACCACTAAAGACGTAATGAGACCTGTTTTGGCCTTTGCTTCTGACCTTCTATATTTCTTTCCTTTAATTCCTGTGATAAAGCAGGCTGGGCACCCCAGCTAAGACCTCTGAGGTGCATCATGTGTTGTAGACAGACACAGAAAGAACAGCGAATAATGCAGTGAACACTGGTAAAAAATGGAAGAGAGAGAAATCATTCACACCACCATCATACCCGTCCATACTATGAAGGGATGTCCAAAGAGACTGATGAACTTGAGCAATGTCATGCACTAAGTCCACTGAGAGCCAAGAATGAAATGCATCACCCCGAATCCCATTTAGTTCTCCAATCCTTGATTTGTTAAACCTTTCTGCTAACCAAATTATTCCATGATGGGATATCCAATGTCCAAGAATTCAGTGAAAAAGGCATTTCCACTGACTTCAGTTTGCTTTGGAAGAGTCTGCAGATACACTTTCTTAATCAATTTGAATCAATCTATGCGTGGACTCACCCACATCCCTTACAATTAGACTGTGGCCACACATCCTCTCCTGGCTGCCACCACCAGAGGTTGTCCTCCCAGCTGCTCTTTTCTCACCTGTCAGAGATCGACAGATGTGCCAGCTGAGTGCCTTGCACTCTGTTCTCTTTCAGTTAAATAAGACAGGTTTGGTTTGACTCTAAATAGCAGAAATTAAAGAGCTCCTACCTCAGCAGCTTGCTTGGCAGAGCTGGGGTACAAAGTGAGCAGCTTCCAGCAGCAATACTGTAATTTGGGGGGTGTAAATTGCCCTAATAAACCTTACCACTAACACAGCTGGTTCCAGAAGGAGCAATCGCCCATGGCTGTGATTGGAGACCCCCAGTCTTGCCATGAACCTCTGCTCTGAATCTACACGACGCTCACATCTTCCTTACCTGAGTGGAAGATGACAGCATGAGAGAATTTACAGCTGTGTAAGTCCCATTTATTGACTTTATGTCTAGTCTTTTGTATATAGCAGCACAGGTTCAGGTCAGATCTTTGGGAAATATGGCCACACGTGGAAACAATCAGCACGTGTCTGTACACTCCTGCTCAGGAGAAACCCTGCAATGCCCACCATAAGCAAGAGGAAAGAAGGCTGAAAGTTAAGTCTGTCTCTCTGAAAACACCATCAACCTTTCCCAGCAATTCATCTCAGCAGATGGTGATGCAAATCTGGTAGATAACCCCACTGCAGCCAGGCACAGGGATCCAGCCACGTGACAATGACAGACCCACGGGGCAGTAAACCTGCAGATGCTGCAGAGCATCACCTACCCCTAATGCTGCGTCCACCATCCCCAGCCCCACTGCATCCTGCTGCCCAGGACCCTGGTCTCTCCACGGGCTGCTCTGCCAGCAGCACCCACATTACGGGAGCAGAGAGGCGGAAGCGCTGATCCACAAGGATGTGAAATGCTGATGCTGCAACAGCAGAGCACGGAAGGGAGCTCATCACAGAGAGACTTGGCAGGGCTGCGCTTACACGGGACAAAAGCCAAAGCAAAGAGGGCCTGTTGTGAAAGGAACGAGGAGGACATCAGCGGCCGGATAAGACCACATGAAGGATTAACTACAGGAAGGAATAAACTGACAAGGAGTGACTCCTGCCTGGCTGGTAGCAGCCATGATTCTGATCGCCCCTTGTCAGGAGATAAACACAGGGCTGCAAAGTAACGTATTTCCAGTTCAACTCTGCAAAGAGGGAGTTTTAATAGGGTGCCAATTCCCTTCGGTTGGACGGGCTCGCACAATAATGTCACTGCTGTTGACTGAAGTTGCACACAGACAGTATAAAGCAGCAGTAAATGCCAAGATTTCAAAAACCATTTTGCATCTGACATTCTCCTGGGTTATTTCAAGTGAAAGATAAATTCACTATCTCCCAAGCAGTAATCTTACTTGATACTGACAACATACACAAGCGGTTAAGTTTGGAATAGGGTAACTTTCTCACTTTTATGCCTGAAAGCCAAAGATAAAATTATTAAGCATTTTGCATGTGCAGGGTGTAAGAGGAGTGACTGCTCTGAGTAAGTGTATGTATTGGAAAATAAGAATTCCCTTCCCCAAAGAAAAACACGACAGGCTTACAGCAGAGGTAACATCTTCATGCAGTAGGCATTATATTTTTGTACAAGTAAAAAGATACAGCATATTGACTATTTACTTGTCTCTCTTGACTGGTCAACAGCAAAAATTGAAGCACTGTTTCGGATTAATTAAAATCAGACACAAATCCTAACTTTACCTTAATCCAGCAAGCAGCTATGAAGCTTGTTAGGGAAACTGCTGGAATAGAGAGCTTTATTTCATTTGCAGAATACTCTGCAGAGCAGGAATGTAAAAATCCACTAACAGATAGTGGAAATATGCTTCCATTTCCCATTGGGAATTTCTCAGACAAGACTAAGACAAATGCTGCCTTTGGCTGTTTATTTCACTTTTTTGGTGCAAGAACCAATAATCAGGTGAAAAAGGCGGTGGGGAGGAGTAAAAATGATTAGTACACACAAACACACAAACTCTCATACTGGTGGTTTCTGTCCCCTGGATGAGATGTAGCTACACAAACAATCGATCCGGCAGTTGTGAGACCTTTGGTGAGCACCAGCAGCATCCTAAAGTAGATCAGCCCCTAATAATAGAAAAGTCCTCCATCAGCCCCTCACTTGTCCTCCCTTCACCCCCTTTCAGCTGCATAGTCTCTACCAGCAAAACCATGGTCGGCAGAGACGCAGAGACAAAAGATTAAATGGAAGTTGTGCAGCTTCTAACCTCTCATGGATTTAGAGAAGCTAATCAATGCTGGATTCACTTGTATTCCACAGATCATTTCTGTTTGGCAGGATCTAATCATAATTGCAGAAATCCCACTGCAATACAGAGTTTGGCAAACTCATCTTGGAACAGCTCATTTGGTGCAAACTTAGATTGTATTTTAACTTCAATGATAAGAAATTACAGAGAAGATGACAAGCATAGTTGGTTTTAGAAGCCACAAGCTGAGGAAAAAGAGGTAAGTTACCTAAAACGATCTCATCATATTTCGTAACTTTGTCCTCATAAAATGCAAATTTCTGCAAGTGGATGGTTTGAAAAACCTAGTTAAAAAAAGTAAAAGGAAATAAAACCTAGAAATCAACAAATACTGATGTTGATCTTCCATGTTTTTCTATTACAGATTTCTTTTCCCCTCTCCATTTTTTGCTGGTGCTTCTAGAAAAGAAGAAAATAATACAGCACTTTGTTTACTTCTTTGTGTTTGTAGCACACAATGGAAGTTTTATATCTGGTTGTAAAAACTGTCCTATTTTGCATTTCGGTTCTGCTCAGTTTATCATATTTCAGGCCACAGAACAGAGCAAATCATAACAATGAAGGGAAGGGTAGAACAAATGGTCTGAAACTCTGGACTGATGGTAAAAACCTGCAAATTACTTTTCTGGACAGAAGCTAAACATATTTGGGGTAGCTTAGATTTAGTTGAATAATGGATTTTCCAGGTCAGTTGGCAAAAGGAAAAGAAAAATGTTGTTTCAGATGAAAATGAAATGGAGTTTCAGGGTAGGAGAGAAATGTGATAAAAAAAAAAATGAACTTTTAGTTTTGTTTCATACCCTTGTTCACAGATAGATAAATCGCTTATTAAACCCACATACCTGGATCATACTGTAAATAAACATCTCTCTCTCAAGTTGACCAGCACCGTTACTAAAATGTAAAGTTCAAGGTTAAATTCTAGAGTCTGATTCTTTTGCTTCCCAAAAAAGATACCTGGGCTCCAACTCGAGCAGAAGCACCGGGCTAGCCTGACCCACAGAACAGGAGGATGCCCCCCTCCCGCTCATGGCTGCACACTCACATGCTGCACGCAGTCACCACGGGCCTGCCAGAGTGTGTAAGAAGAGCCAAGCGTGTCACACCCCGTGCTGTGTAGCCACCGCAGCACAGCTCCCAGCTAGGGCAGCCCCTGCCAAGCTCCAGGTGAGGAGAGTGGAGAGGGGAGCTGCAGGGGTCTGGCTTGGCTCCTCTGAGCTCAGCCCTCAGACGCCAGTGCCACGGTGGAGAGGTTCACGGGCCAAGACCTCACAAGCCAAGACCCTTTCTCAAGCCCTCGCTGCACCCTGAGGACAAACATAAGCATAAAAACCTCCAGTTTTTATGCAACATCATACTTGGCAGAAAAGAGGTTCTTTCCTTATTTGGAGGTGTATGTGTGTGAAATACACTTGGCAAGAAAGAGGTACTGCACCCTTACACACCTGCACATCCACCCGCTGACCCGGCAGGCTGCTCCAGCGTGACCTGTTCAAGGAGTCCTCTCCATCACATCAGAAATCCAATTCTGACATCAGTATTTCAAGGTCTCTTTAAGCACCAGCGACCATATCCTATGAATGAGGGGGGAAAAAACCCACTGTCAAATATATTAGCAGCAGTCAACAAAGCAAAGACATGCTAAAATACTTCTTCCAGCCTTACCTGTTCTAATGCCTGGTAACAAACACATTTTTTTTCAGGCTTTGTCATCCTCTGTTCTCTGTACATTCCAAGGTGCCAGATTCCCCTCTCCCAGTACATCTGCAATGAGAAACATTTCTGGAAATAAAGGGCTATGATTTTATCTCAAATTCAAAGACTAAACAGTGGCTTTAGATACAGCATTTGGGGTTTTTTTTTCCACTATGCCAAAGCCAGTCCTGCCCTCCAAGCTGTCAGTCAGTTCATTTCCTCAAAAGCAATGAGTGTTATCAAAGACAAAAAAACCAAAACAAGTCAGTGGAACTGGAGCTAACAGCTTCAAAAACACCTTTGATTGCCAATGCTTTTGGCTTCTGATAATGCAGTAATATTCTAAAACTGGCTTGAATTTCTGCAAGAAGCTGTTTAGTGTGTTTCAGACTTGAAGGTTTCTTACCTGGGTAAAAAAACAGTACTTGGAAATATCGAACACGTTAGAATTGCACCCTGTCTGAAAGGAAACAGACCAGGCATGCTGAAACACCATGCTTTATTTCTATTCTGCATATTAATATTCCCTGGCAGAGAGCAGGTGGAAGACAAGTAAATAGGTATGCCTGCTCCATGCAGGCACATACCGCCCGTGCTCTCCAGCCTCCACCGCCATCAAACCTCCAGTGTGCAGCTTCCCCCAAACCGCTGAGGGCCAGAGGCACCTCTTGCACTTCCAAAATAAAGACACTATTTGGAAATCAATGTCCAGAATCAGTTGCCTGAGCAGAGCAGATACATCTGTTGTCTTGGAACTTACATAGCCACAGCTTTGGAATGGGACATCAGAGACAGCCTTAGCTTGAGCAGCAGAATCACAGCATTGACTTACAGCACTTCATTAGAGCCAGAGAAACACCTTTTGCAGCATAAACCCTACAGTCCAAAACCTTCTGAGAAGGGGGGACATGTCCTAAAGCTCAAGAAAAGGGCAGGGTTTGGGAAACAGGGAGCTCCTGATTTAGCTAGGGAACAGTATGAAGAGGAACCAAAGCAGCAGAGTGAAATGGTGGGGTGATGTGGACATGATAAAAACAACTGAAAAGTGGGGCACAGAAGGCATCCTAGTGGAGAGACCCTGGCCAGCATATTTCATGACGATGACAGGGGGAGTAGAAGCATATTAGGTGCAAAATTAGGTGAATGTCATGCTTTTTTGGGGAGGATTCTGGTGATCAGCAGATCTGGAGAGGCCCAGAGTGTTGTTCCATAAAAAGCCCTCAGGTTGCAGGAGCTCTTCAGACACCCCACACCAAGCAACAAACCCAACAACACTTCTCTGGAGGGATGAAGACAGACTTGCTCAAACATCAAACTCGGGAAACACCAAGGGAAACAGAGAGAATGTGTCTGGGGGCAGATGGGAGCAGGGGCAGGAAAAGGGTTATAGGGAGCACCATCATTTTACTGGATTTAGTTTAAAGATTAATGCAACAATACATTCAAGAGCAAAAGTCTGACTTGAAAGCTACAGACCACTGACTGACAGCTTTCTGAAATACATTTCAAGTCCAGTTTCCTTCCCAAATCCTTGTGTTAAATCCCTGGACTCGGTGGTACAGGAGGACAGTGCTCTGCCTGCTGAGGGCACCATGCAGGTGGCTGACATTTCCCCATTCCTGAGGGACTAAGATGGTGCCATGGTCTCTGAGATCACTGAACCATGTCCTCCCTGGAGTAATCACATCCAGTAGAAATATCAGAAGCAACACTTTCTACAGTGAATAGGGAAGACAATTCTTAAGCAGTCCTCAAATTCACAGGAGTGACTTTTCCACTGCTCCTCTGACAGAGCTTACCTTTCCTTCTTCTGCCGTATTGTCACCACAAGCCTGGTACAACTCAGACAGCAGAAGTGATCCACTAAGGGTGATGAACGCAAGAAACGATCTCAAGAGTTCTCAGATCAAGGTTTCTTAAAAACATAAAATTGTGGAGCAAGAATCAACATTCAAGTGCAGTCAATCAGATGTCTGAATTATGTCTTGCCTTTAAAATATACAGTGGGTAACAGTTTTTAAATGGTCCCTGTAAAAGCTGCTAAGTGTACTGTACCTTGACATTAAGACCACAGTAAAGTACTTACCTTCAGGATTCTCCCCATTTATAGGTCTTTTATTCTCCTTCAAACTAAACATAGCAGCTGCTCCAGAATGGAAAAAGGATAAAAAAGCAAATGTGTGATTTACTGCCAGACTCCCAGTGAGCAAGAGGGCACACACCCATCACTACAGGCAGAACCCAGCCAGCAAAGAAAAATGATTCAGAGCAACAGTGGGAAGGCAAGAGGGAAGAGGGTGTGGGCTGGGCAGGGAGTTAGCATGCGATAGCTCATTAATGTCAGGCTGTACAAGGCCAGTTTGACATCAGGGAGGTTGTTACAGGATTGCAATGGGATTATGGCATGTATACACAGACAAAAGAGGCCATTAGCTTCAAAGAACCACTTATTTATCCCTTTCAGTAAAAAGCAGTGGGCCCCAACCTCACAAAGAGCATACGTGCACGCTGAGCTTTGTCTGTGGATCTAGACGAAAGTGTCAGAGCCTACCAGGTCTGTCAGGAGGCAGCAAGGTCTCCTCCATGGGCAAAACTCCTCCCCACAGATTCTTCACCCAGACACCACCGACCAAGAGCAGGCTACTCAGTTACAACAGCCAGGATGCTTAAAACAGCACTTGAAGCTGCACAAACTGGGAGGGAGAGACTGAGTATTTCCTGCCATTTGGAGGGGCAGCAAAATACCTGAAGGGTATTTGTCCAGCTTGATGTCCTTGCTGCAACAGAAGAACTTCAAAAGCCAGCATGAGTTTCTTCTAGTTCCAAAGATTTTCCTTACAGTTTCCTCAGGACTCACATCAGAGCTCAATTTTCACTGACCCACTCCTTCATGAAATTCTGCACTGCCATTTGGGACACCCAGAGCTATTCCTGCTCCTCGTCTCATTTGTGGGCAGAGGCCGTTTGCTTTTGCCTGTTACATTAAGATCTCTTTGATTTCTTCTTACGAAGGTCACTGTTGGCAGGTTCTTCCATCCTTGGCTGCACCTGATCACTAGCCTGTTTTGAGTGTGGGGTCACTGCAGAGCTGGGCCATTTCTGAATAAAATTATCTCTGGGGTCTAGAGGACCCTGAGCAAGCAGCAGTACCTTTAGGCCATGCCCGTGCTGCCAGAGGCCAGCAGTCACCATTCAGGTCAGGCGTTGCACCGCGCTACCTTGTAAAAGGAAAGATTTGAGCCAGCAGGTCAGTGGTGCACAAAGTAGGGAAAAAAGAAATCTGGCTCTGGAAGAGCATCCACGAGCCACAGCAATGCAGCCGTGAGCCCAGCTCAGGCGGGGGTCAAAACCCCTGGAGCACCATTTCACAGCGATAAGGCGGCAGCTTCACCCTGTCCTGTGGATGTGCAGTCGCCTTCCAGCACATCCAGCCCCCAGCAAACCCGAAGGACACAGAGGCTGCTGAGGGGAAAGGCCTCTCCAGTTGCTCTGCCAGGCCCCTCCAGTGTGAAACGTTCACCCCCTGCTCACTGTCCAGCCCGAGCCAAGCTGACTGCAAACACAGCTGTGCCCCTGCTCTGGGATGTCTCCTCCAGCACTGGCAGTTCAGTCTTCTGCAGGAGAGCAAATTTGGCCCCTTAGCATGTCATCTCATGTTTTTCAGTAGGAAATTTAGATTGCACATATCTAATTAATGGAAAACAGGGATAAACAAGCAGATTGCTTACTTCAATTATGTGCACAGCGCCTGCGGGGTTACCATTTAAAATCACAAAGAAAACAGGAAAATGGGTAAAAAGATGCAGACAGGGATATGCAATCTGCAGCTTACCTTGATGACAACTAAAAACACCTCTCTGCCAAGAGTGAAAAGAGGGAGGTTATTCTTGGCAAATGAGTATAATCCAAAATTTTTCAGCCATCTGTAAATAATATTTACCTGGAGCAGCTTTACATAATTAAGTGGCATCCTTATGAGTGTTGCACAGACCCATCTGCGTAGAGAGGGAGCAAGTCCCTCAGAATAAAGACAGAGAAGGAAAGGAATCAGCAGTTCTCCATTAATTTATTTAAATGTCTCCCAGAGGCAATTTCTCCAGAATCCCCCCAAATTCCACAAAGTCAAGCATCTGCTTTCCTTGCAGCTTAACTTACTGAAAGAAGCATTACCTGGACAAACAATCCTCTCTCTAAGCAGCTTAACAAGTTTGTGTAAATGTTTGAGCTGCTGTAAAGAGGCAAGAAAGTCATTCCATATCCTATTTAGAAAGGTAAACAATTTTCTTGTTATTTTGAGTCCTTTAACTATTTACACTACCGGATGGATTAGATGAATACTCTGTGGGATGGCTATTTTGAGTGACATGACTCACATGTAGCAAAAGGTTCAAAACTGGGAGCGAGAAGTGTTTTCCAATTCAGTGATTTTAAAAATTAGATGCACATCCTCTGAATGACTTGATTTGTATTTAGTAAGTATGTTAGTCAGCCTGATGATCAACATTCATTGTTCAGCTGCATTTGAAAATTTAAATGGCCAGCGATGCCAGCACACTGAATTCCCCTGATGGTCCTCTGTGTAAACTGGCTGATTGTAAAACAAACACCAGAGTTATTTCTGTTGCCTTCTGTATTGAATAGATGTCCGTGTTCAGTACTAAGCAGGATTGGTTGAGACATTTGGCATTTCACCTTCCTCCTCTTCATCCAGTTCTGGGTTTGTTTCCCTCAGCCTCTGAGGGAATATTCTCCCTTTACAAGAGAAAAAAGAAAGCTACAGAACATAAAATAACTTTCTGTTCAAAGGTCTTTATGGGACAAAGGGGTCTCATTGACCAAAATTTAGCTCCACGATAGCTTCAGAAGCAAGCACTTCACTAGTATTGCAGCTAGAGCTGCTCTCTCAAAATAAACTGGAGGACCAGGTTCTTTACAGGTTTACACCTGATCTCAGTGATTGCATCAGAAATCTCCAGAGACAGACAGGATTCAGTTTCATTACATCCATCCAAACCCTGTTGAAGAAAATATATTTTTTACGTTGTCAAGTGCCCAGGCATTCCTGTGAAGCTGTGCAGTGACCAGTGATCATCATCTCACACTTAATTGTATTAATGAGCTGAAGCTAAATAAACTGCTAGCTTACAGTTGATATCTCTGGATCATTATTTGCATCTTCTCAGCCACAAAGGTGTTATGTGACTGGAAAAAATTTAGTGCCAAACACTCCAGGGAAAAATTCACCAGATGTGTTAATGATTCTGACCCACAGCATCAGAGCCCAGAGAGAAGATGTAGAAATGAGGTTTATGCAACATATGGTCAGGATGTACAGCCTGTCTTCTTCCACACTAGCTGGTGTTTCAGTGACACGGCAGATATGAGACCAGCAATGTCTGAGATGAAAGCAGCTCACACCAAGCTACAAATGCCAAAGGTGCTCCGAGCACAGCCTGGACCTCCCCAGGGGTTGCAGACCCTCCAGGAATGTACATTGCTTAAGACCATGGGATAATTATGGCTAGAAGTGACTTCAGGACGTCTCTAGTCCAACACCCTGCTCAAAGCAGGAGCAGCCATGAAATCAGACCACTCTACTCGTGGATTTTAAGATCCCATTGCGTCTGGAAAGCCTCCAAGGGTAGAGAGTGAACAATCTCCCTGCACCCTTGTTTCACAGCTTCACTGTCTTGATGGGGGAAAAAAAAGCTTCCTTTATATCCACTCTTACTTGAAGTTATGCCCACTGTCATCCTTTCACCACACCACTCTGAAGAACTTGGCTCTGCCTCCTTGATGTTTCCTCATAGGTGCTGAGAGGCCGCTATTGGGTCTCCCCAAGCTATCTCTATTCAGGTTGAAAGGCTGAGGGAGCCAGGCTTGTTCACTACAGGGCAAGTGCTCCAACTCCCAGCCATCTGGGACCCTCTGCTCAACTCACTACAGTTTATCAATGCCTCTCTTCAATTGGATGGTCCAAAACTGGACACAGTATTCAAATACCTTTCAACAAGTGCTGAGCAGAAAAAGATAATTACTTCCCTCAAAATACTGGCTGTACTCCTGGCAAATCAGATCCTTCACTTATAAGAAGACATCAATTCTGTTTTTCAGTGCAGTGAGGAATTACCTGTCAACATTGTCCTGTCACTCCCTCCTGCCCTTTTAACCAGTCCCCCTCCAGCTTTCCTGGAGCCCCTTTAGGTACTGGAAGGCTGCTGTAAGGTCTCCCTGGGCCCTTCCCTTCTCCAGGCTGAACCACCCAACTCTCTCAGCCTGTCTTCATAGCAGAGGTGCTCCAGCCCTCTGATAACCTTTGTGTCCCTCCTCTGGACTCCCTCCAACAGCTCAATGTCTTTCTTGCAGTGGGGACCTCAGAGCCAGAGGCGGTACTTCTGAGGGGTATTCCAATGATCATTGAGGTCTCTTCCAACCCAGACCTAATGATGACTTTATGATTATCAAACATCAAAGGTACCTCTAGAAATGGCCGGCTTCATCGCTCGGTTGCACTGCTGGAGTGCTATCCATACAGGAGGGCTTTGAATCAGTCTGCACTCCAGATCTGCCACCAGCAGCAGTCCAAAGCGGTGTGTCCACAGTATCCCACATGGGACATAACGAACACATGCAGCACCACTATCTGCACTACAGAGTTGCTTTACATGCACAGCGGCCATCTGTCCAGATGTCTCATGTCTGTCCCTGTTGCTGAACATGTGACAATCATCACCCACATCAGCAAGCCCAAAGGAAGCTGCAGTTTTAGTCTGCATGAATGAATACACTGGATAAGGAGCCCATGAAAATCAGAATCTAGCCCTGGGTCTGTAGGAGTCAACGCAAACTGCAGCAAGTAGCTCGACCTACTTTTCTCCAGCTGTATGGAGTTCATCCTTACTCTGCCAAGTTAGCACTAAACCTGTCCAATTCTCTGAGGCTCCAGCCACAGGTAGGACTCAGTGCCATACAACAACCAAATCACAGGCGTGACTGAAATGCCCCCAGATAATACAAAGCATGCAAAAGAGATGTAATCGATTTTAGAACAAAGTAAACTCTGCAGTCATTTATCCCACTTCCACTAATATCTAAAGAGAAATAATATCATGCATTAAATATTTCCATCACTTTTGTTCCAGCAGTGAGAATCTTCTAGCAAGAACTAGAAAGCAAAACTAAACATCAAGTGCACCAACAATCACAGAAGGAGAAAAAACCCACCACCTGGGACGGTACGTTTGCATTCAGCACAGATTTTCCAGTCAGCTCCCTTTCCAACAGGGGAAAGGGTGAGTTCTGGCAACTCCATCAAGTGAGCAGAACTAAAGGAAAGGCAGGTTCTTTTTTTGCCTCAGGAATCAGAATCTCATCATCTGTATCCCAAATATAAAGTCAAATACCCTCACCATTACCTGGCCAAAATCTCCTCTGATAAAGAGAGTAAAACACTTGCTGTACCAGAACAAGACAGGGAGCTTGCTTCCTTAAGCTAGCTGATTCCAAGGCAAGTGTACAAAACAATTGTGAATTCAGTCATTTCAGAGCACATGGTTTAACAAGCCTCATCAACCTTTACTCTGCCTAGCACCTCTTAGCAGGCATAAGGGAATGATGTATAGTTTTGAAAGCTAAATGTTGGTCTGAGTATAGTCTTCATTGTAGAAGACTTTTGAAGGCAGTTTGCTTCTGAAACGCAGCCTCCTCTGATTTCTAGCTAAAACATGAAGTTAAATTGCTCCTAAATTAATTCGATAGATCTAATAAAGGTGGCATTTAAAATCCTCACCAGTTTTGTACCTAAGAATATCTCATAACAACACAGACTCTTGTGGAATTGAGATCTACAGGTTAAGTTTTGCACAGCATAAAAAGAATTCATTTATCCATTTCAAGCTTGTCACCTTTGAGTTTCATTGAGCATCCTCTGCATACTGCAAACACACAGTGAGAACTAACCCTGCCGACCCTCTCTGTGCCAGTCATTATTACACATCCTTCTGTCGCACCCCTGTTTATTAGTCTGCTCTTAGAATTAAGTGGGTTTTATCTTGCCTAATATTGTCTCAAATTAAAGTCTCCTTATGCCTGTAATTATTTCAGATGCCCTTTTTGGCCCCCTTTCACTTTCAGCTCTAGCCTTATTTGAAAGGAGATAATTTTGCATCCGTTTCTCCAGCTGCAAAGGAGCAGTAATAAGGCGACTGAAACAGGAACACAGTAAGCAGGGAAGCTCTTGTGTTATTAATATTTATTTCACACTGGTATCTAGAGGCATCAGCTGAGCCAGAGCCCTACTGTGATAAGCTACAGAGCCATGTAGTACATGACAGTCCTTGCTCAAAGGACTGCATCATGAGGGATGCAGGGATCTCAGAGAGGGAGAATTCATATTGCAAGTTTGCTTGTCTAATGCAAACTCATTGCCTTTCAACTTCCCAGCAGCCGCAGCCTGCGCTCAGTGAGAGCGTGGTGCATGTTTGATAATTGAGAGCACTTACATTTCATCCCCCACAAAGGGAGCTGGTCCCTGCTGTCACAGAGCCCCACACAACCTTTACCATGAAGCTACAAACAAACCCTTCACAGCATCTGCATCTGCACCAGACCATCACATACCAAACAACTGCAGCGCTGGCAGCAGTGAGGGGCAGAAAAGCTTAGGAGTCCAGGGAGGAACCTCTCTACTGAGCACTCGTGGAGAAGACAAGCACAGACCCCATACTGACACATAACAGTCACTTTACAGCAGGAATATTTCAGTGACCAAACTCACTCCAATCCAAGCCCTGGGGAGAATGTGTAAGGTATTAAACAGCCTGTTCCCAGAAAATGCAAGTGCCTGTTTGGTAATGTCATCAGGGAGAGAACGTTTCAAAAACACCAAGCAGATAAGTAAGAAATCTAAATCTCACTTAGAAGATGAAAATCAAAGCACCTAAATTACCTGGACACAACAGCCAGATCCTCTGCTGCTTTCTGCTCACACCAGCTGTATATGAGTACCAGGAGAAGCTACTTCAGGGCCTAAGCTCACCCTCTCCTCTCACCTGGCAGATAATTCTTGCTCTGCACACTCCCAGCCACCTCCTCCTAAAAGAGCCCCTTCACCCTGTGCCGCAGGGACTGGCTCCTGCTCACCTTGCTGCTCTACACCAGGGAGTCTGTGAGCCCCTGGATGTGGACAGGTGTATTTGCTTGGCTCCATTTCTCTGCTGGGAAGAGTCTGCTGTGAAATGGCCCTGTCTGACAGGAAAAGGCAGGCTGTTTGCTGTATAGGCACAAAGGTGGCTCTACAACAGCTCTGCTTACTGTGTAAGTGACCCTTCTAGCAGGGGAAACAGGCCAAGGTCAAATGGAGTGCTCGGAAGTAGACAAAGAGCTTCACATCTGTCCAGCCCAGGAGAACATGAAAGCAGCCAGACTAAAAGAGCAAAAAAACCAGTGATGGAGGAGCTCCTGTAGCATTAGAGGCCAGTAGCCAGCCCTTGATTGTTTTTCTTTTATTACTTTATCCAAGATGCAGGCAAGAGCATTTTGCCAGTTCCCACAAGCTCACATCTTACACCCAATTTCCCTTAACGATGAAGGAAAAGTTTTTATCTTCCTTGCTGGATATGTCAGCTGTCCACTGTGATTGTGATGGTGATGATGCCCAAGTTATTAAAGGATCTTTCTTTCCCCCTCCACCCTCCATTTCTAACTAATTTTCTGATTTTGGGCAGGTCAGTCTCCTTCACCTGCCTATATTCTACCATAAAGGCATATTTTTATGTGTGAAATAGCAGGTTGGTTCCTATTACAAAACCAGAACTGGAACACAGGTGACTGCAAAGCTCCAGGTCATAATTCCTGCAATGTTTCAGGGTGAATGGAGCTTAATATGGTTTTAAAGCAATTACCCAATTATAAATGTGTCTGACTCTTGGCTTTGTACTTGCATTTCCCATGATATAGCCAAATCAACCAGACACATCATCAACAGTAGGAGGAGGTATATTTATCAGGCATTATGAAATGGATCATAAACTTTAAAAATCCCAGCATACTGTAGCCTTTGGGAGAGAGAAAGGAGAGAGAAACTGCTGAATAGAAGCAGTGTTTGTGCCATGAATAAGACATGGCACTTCAGTTAATTCTGGTTTAGAACAAATGTATTAAATATTTATTACATCAAATGTTAGTTTGAAAGAACCATTAAAATCAGTTTTCTCTCTGTCCACTGGAGATCAGTTATTCATTTAAAGTTGATGAAGCTTCCCTAATTTCAGCATCATTACTTCTATGTACACATAACAGAAGCCATTATATTTTTAGATTCATGTAGTGATGTTGCTCAATTTATTTCTCACAATTTCTATCTCCTGTCGCAAACCTTTACACTGATCACGAACATTTCATCTAAAGATGAATTTCCTAATGACCATCTTCTGGAAATACATGTTCAGCATTGATTATTTCAGAGCCAGATCATTTCTGCCCTTTGCTATTCATCCTAGTTGGTATTTCATTATTTGCAGAGATAGTTACTTCCCCTCCCAGCTGCAGGTGAGGATGTGGACCCACATTATCCCAGACTGTGTTATCCCCAAACTATAACCCCATGGGCGCTGGTCTACCTTTTGCTGGTGCCCTGTGGCACCATCGATGGGTAAGAGTCTGTGGGACCAGCTTAGCTGGCTGCTCGTGCCACGCTGCCTCAGCAGCACAGAGGCTGAGGCAGGGAGCATCCCCGGGGCTTTTCAGAAGACAAGCGCAGGATGGGCAGGCTCAGGGACTGGGCTCTGGTGTTGCCCAGCACTGGACTGACTAGAGGACAGCAGGGATGACATCTTAGTTAATAATGACTGCTGAAAGGGGCAACTGAAGCCTTTACCTTCCAAAATACATTAATTTACAGTAATTAACATACAGATTTTACCAGATTAGGACTAGGAAAATTGCTGCCATCTACTGCTGGAAAGAAATAAGCGAATGCTGTCTGCCTCCTCCAAAAACAACTTACAGACTGCAGTTACCATGAGGAAGTTCATTTCAAATGCAAGCCTAGCTCTGAAAAGGGGTATTCTCACACACATGCAAGAGAGATGTGACCCTGCAGTTCGGTGGTCGGGGTATCAGGCTGGGCAGTCAGAGTGCAAGCATTTCTCATGAATAGAGGAAGAGAAATAGTAAGGCTGGCAGGCCCCTGTCACACTGTGTGCAGAGCTGTACTGGAAACACATCCCCCACTGCCTGAACAACCCCTAGTTGTGACTTTGCATCAAAGGAATAATGGCTTAAAATTCAGGGAGATCTTTTACTTCAGATTCCCCATTTGCTTAAAATTTAGGAGATGTTTTTCTCTCTCCTCCAAGTTAGGCTTTACTCAGAGGGGCTGGAGGGGATGAGGCAGTCTCCCATATGTCACTGCTGGTTTTGGAGGAAGTTAATACAGTAAAGATGCTACACTGTCAGGGATTCGTAGAAAAACTCTATACTGGCCTGCAAGCAGGTGTTCCTTGTGAGAAAGGCAGAGAGAGAAGACAGATCTTACAAGGGGAGGACACAAAAGTCTGGAGTAATTTTCTATTCATTCAAAGCTTTGGAGGTGGAGCAAGATCTGCAAATTAGAATTCCCACATCCTGTTCCCAGTCCCAGTGCCCATCAGCTGTCCTTGTGCTTCCTCTTAGCCACAGTCACTCAAGTCCATACTGATGTTTTGCACTGACAATGTATTTTCCCTCCAAAGCATTTGTTTCAACAGCCTCTGAGTCCCTACAGCACCAGTGCCTCTAGAGATTTCATTTCCTTGTACTCAGATGAAAGCAGTATGACTCCATCAACCTCCCTCACTCTCCCTAACATGATGCTTCTTCAAAGGCTAACTTTTCCCCTTGATTTTCAAGCATATTATTTTCTTCACCACATGTGTCCAGCAGCCTCAGGAATCCTGCCAGCTTTGCTCAGTCAAATGCCCTCTGCCTAATCCTGCACACTTCACCCCTGCTTCTGCCTTTGTTCAAAGGTTTCCTTTTCAGCACTCCTTCCCCCTCTCTGAACAACTCACAGAAAGTTTTACGAGCAGATAAACATCTTTGTTACACAGGGAGATCCATACACTGGGTCCAATTCCTTTACACAGGCCATTGTTCTGTTTTTCCAGGGAATTGCTCATCCAGCAGGTGTGTTACTTTTACCTTAGGTGAGCTCCACTGGCTTTAGCATTTGACCAACCTCCTCACACTTCTTTCTCCATGGTGAAGAGAGCAAGCAGCACATTTTAACTGTCCTCTGGGGCAACCACTGCCTTCGCTGAGCACCAGGACACGTGGCTGAGGCAGAGCACCTTTGACAGCAGCTTTCACAAAGTCACACCCAACTCTTTGTCCTACAGAAAAGTAAAAAAACCAGCAGTCAAATTTGCTTAGTCCAGCTCTGCAGCAATCTCCCCAGAGCAGCTGCTGCTGGTTCAGGTCTGTTGTGAGAGCAGAGATGCCACCACCCATCTGCGTGTGTGACTCCATGGGTAGTTCACATGGAGGGGACAGACTGGCAGAAAGGAATGAGACCAAATTAGACCTGTCTGAACTACAAATCACTTTCCATTTCCTCTTAATTCTCAGACCCATTTCGCTCTGTCTTGGGCACAAAGCAGCTGCGAAGCAGCACTTAGACCTCAGCCTAGACCTCAGAGCAGCAGTAATTAAGAGGGTGAAAAGCAGTAATTTTCTTGAGTAGCTCTCTCTTTCTCCCTGTACACACATCATGCACAGCACGTTGATTCGTGTCAGCAATTAAGGCCTACTCTTTAATCCCAAACACTTTCATTATACAGCCAATGGGCAAAAGCATCTGAAATGCCCAAAGCAGTCCCTCCATCCCCAGCTCCCAGGGGCAAAGAAAGGGTCAGAAGAGAAGAATTTAACAAGAAAAAAAAAAAATACCCACCACCTTCTGAAATATATTTCCACAAGTTTAGACAAACTCAGGCTCAGAAATAAGCATCAGAGACAGCAGCAGAACCTTCTGGAACCTTCTCCTGGCTCCCATCATACCTGACACAAAACAACTAAGTCAGCTGCAGCTCACATTTAGAGGAGACAGGGAGTCACCCACACCCCCCCAGAAGTACAGTGTTTACACAGGGGCACCACAGCACAGCACATTGTGCCACCTGCTGCTCCCTCCAAACATGCCCACGTGCGGGGGCTTCGGGCTGGGCACTGCAGCTGGGGACAGAAAACAGGGAGGTTCATAACACAGCAAGGTTTGGCTTTCCATCTTCCCCACCACAGATGCTCCAGAAGGTGATGTTTCCCTCAGATAACTTGCCTGAGATGATTCAATGCACGACAGCTGTTTCCAGGAAAAAGTCAACCCAGCCAGGAGCTGAAAGCACAGCTAGTGTCAGCTGAACCAAACCCTTCCACTCGGGTAGTAAATCTTCCACCTCACTTGTGAACTTGTACTCCCAGCACTAGAGAAACTGGTTAGCTGAGCACTCCCTGCTGTGCAGCTACCCAACAGCTGAGCAGGTAAGAATCTGCCCCTGTAAATACAAACAGATTTAAGGACGTGTTTAACAGCTTTTCTGAACTAAGACTCTGATGCATTTAAAGGGAAAAAATAGCATTTTTTATTTGTATTTTCCAGACAGAAGCAGGTGCCTGAGCAATGTTTTCCTGGTAGGAGGAAACCATAGAAGGCTTTTTTCCCTCCTAGGAAAACAGTCAACAGTCTTTCAGTGACACAAAAATCAGCCTAACAGAAGCACTTATGTCAGGTTATCCTACAAGGAGCATTTCAGCTGTATTATCCAGAGAAGAACATCTGTACAATATTTGCCTGACAGGAACTGCAGGCATTTTCTACTGCATTTTCCCAGAAGAAAAATTTTTATAACCTTTTGCTGACAGGGAAGTAATAATTATCCACATAGGAGCATGCCATTAGAGGTCCCTTGACAAAGATTTATTTATTTATATATGTTTGCCATGGGGGGAAAAAGATGTGATGAATGAAGTGCTGGCAGATTTCTTTTGCTAACAGAGCAGCAGGGGAAGAAGGAGCAGGGAGGGGGAACCCAACCAAAAAAAAAAAACCCACCAAGTTGCAGTGCAAATAGAGCAGAAGAGAGCACAAATATCACAGGAGAGCAAACAGCCACAGGACAACAAAGACACTGCCAGGGACTTAGCAGGCCCAAACAAGGATGTGTGCAATTGCAGCAGAGAGGTGAGTACCTCACACCACAAAGCACAACCCACTCATAGAGCATGTGGCTGACACTGCCTCGAGTTTAACAGCCCTGTGTCTCCTTTGCCAGCCAGGATCCTTGCAGGAGTGCATGAAGGCTGAAGGAGAGAAAGAAAAAAAACCCAAGAGACTTGCAAAGTTATTTTCCCAGCCCTGCTGTAGCATTCTTCCCACTGATCTCCCTTTCAAGTGATCTTACGAAGCTGTCGTGGTGCCAGAAGTTACACATGAAACCCAGCTTACCATGCTCATTAGTCTGGAAACAGGAGAACGTCACAACTAATGGCAAGGCTGCAACTGGGGTGAGATAAGAGCAAACACCATTTTTCCTTAAAATGTTTTGTTTGCTTGTTTCCTTGTTTAGTTATTGTCATATGAGTCTCACTATGTGAATTAAGACCTCTAGTCCCATAGTGCTTTTCAGCTTTTTTATGTTGCAGTTGTAGAAGTTCCTCTTGGCTGAACATCACACTATTCATTTTTCAGCTTCCCCATGAATGTCTCTTTCTCCTGGCCTTTATCAGCTCTGTTAGATGTGCTTGTTGGTCAGGGGCTGGGTGGATGGGAGAATAATTTACATCTGTCTGGTGTCATCATGGGGTTCACACAAAATTATTAAAACCGACTATTTTCAAGCTTCTGGGTAGAGAAGCCACCATGGGGACTTCTCTCAATGTACACAGAGGTGCTAGACATTGTCTTCCTGCCTGTGCAACACTCTGCCTTTTGTTGGTGTAATGAAAGTGATCAATACCCTTCCAGTTCTATCACTGGGGAGAAAAACATGGTATGTGCAACTCCACTGTTGCCACCCCAAGAGCCAGCCAAGCCAGACCATGTCAGGGGTACACTTCTGGATTTATCCAAAGCAATGTCTAACCTGTGAGTACAACTTTGCTGATCTTGGCATCAAGCTCCTCTCAGAAGCTGAAAGAGATTCCCAGAACACTGGATATTGTGGAGACACAGGTACATCCTCACCATGGTCAGGAAGTTTCAGCATCTTGGTAACATCCTTCGGTTTAGGGTCTCCTTCAGGCACTCAGCTGGAGGAAGCATGAGATGTTTTTCAGTCCATGATTCCAGAACCATTCAGATACTGGACACAAAAGCCTTGAGCAGGGACATACCACAGCCTTGTCCTAGATGTGCTCTGATTATCAGGCTTTAGGAGTGCATCTGCACCTCAGCTTGGGGCTATGCCAGCTCCCTCCTGGAAGGCTGGAAACCATGGGCATTCCTTCTGACAAAATAGCAGGAGTAGGTTTCTTGTTGCACAGGAAGGGAGGCAGATGGAAGCTGAGTCTCCTTTCACCATATCTCTGCCCCTACACTAGGTATAAGGTGACATTTCCCAGCCTGTGAGGCACACCTCCAAAGTGCAAATGCAGGTGCCCACATACTACTACAAACAATTAATGGAAGCAAAACATAGGCTAAGAAAAGGCCAAAAGAGATCTGTGTCCAGTTCTAAAAGATACATGCAAGGACAGTAAGGGCTGAGGTACTAGCCCTGTGGTGGAAGGCCAGGCTCTTAGGGTCCTTGCTGTTACAGAGTCCTGAGCTCTGGCATCTTTACTGAGCACTACCTTATTCGTGACAACATCCTCTGATGGGAGCATTGCCTCAACAAGGACTGTAGAGCCAGGCTTGAAATTTCCATAAGAACATGATGGTAACACTTGGCAGAGTAACGTCTCACAGCTCCACTGGATTATTTATGTCTTTGATTCCTGCTAACAGTCTTGTCAAATGAGTATAGATTTATTATTTTAATTATCTCAAGCTTGTAGAGATTTAAACATCTGTTATAGGTGTTCAATAAGTATTAGAACAGCAATCAATTTTTTCTTCAACAGGGGAGTGATTCATGGTGCTCTGTGAATAGACGAACTCACTGTAGTCAATACCAGAAAGATACTTTGAAAGAAAGCAGGAGGCTCTTTTAATTAGCTTCTAATTAATTCTATTTAGGAAGTCTAGATGAAACATAACATTTAGGAACACTAGAAGTCATTTAATTACAGGATTTTGTGTGTTATCCTCAGATCTTTCATTGACAAAGCAGCAGTGTTTTCTGTTCTGTTTCCCAGCAGGACAGTGTTTATGGATTATCTATACAACTTCTGTTGAACATCCTCTGTCCCACATGGCTTTCCTGCTTATGTAATAGATTTATCAGTTAGCAGTGATAGACCATCAGAAGAATTCATCCCAGAGCTTTGCTTGATGTGATTTGAATCCCCCTTGGACATTACTTAACATTAGTAAAAATCAAAAAGGAGGAGACTTCCAGGTTTGACTTGGCACATAGAGCTCCATTAACACAGCATGTCTTATGCAGAGACCACACAGACCTTGGAGTACTGGCCTTTCTGTCTAGTGTCCATCCTGTGGTGAATAAAAGAACCTGTGCTCATCTCTAGAGTTAACAGATATTCCTCTGCAAAGCTGTGGGACTTCATTCTCTGAGTAACCACTCTGAAGTCAGTGATGTTATAGAAGGGTCAGAGCAGCAGGCAACAGGAGTCCAGGACAAGACCTGGTAGTGTTCCAAAATCTCCTGTGCCTCATCAACTCACTCAGGGTCTTAACAGGAGCACTCCAGGGCCAGCATTAGGCTTCTCAGCACTGCCTCTGGGGCAGGTGGGGGACCCAGCAGACGGTACTTCCTGTGAACAGGTTTCTCAGGCCTGGCCCAGAAAACACCCAGGAGCTCACCAAACTCTCCATTGCAGAGCTCCCTGTCACTGGGGGTGAAGCCATTGAAGCCGCAGAGCTGTGACAGGCCATAGGAGGATGGGTAGATGGCATGTCTTCCTGTACCTGTACTCCACACCTAGGTAGCCTCAGGTCAGCCACCATCTCTGGAGCTTCTCAGCTTCGCACAGTCCAAGCGCATGCCCCACTACACACACACACACTATCTTCTAATGTCTCCCCCATTCCTGACTCTCCCACACAGCACCTTTTCCATCCTGTTTGGACCTCATCTGTTTAGGATCTAGCCCAAAACAAAACAAAAACAAAGAAGAAACTGATGGCAGAGAAAACTACTGAGCTCCTACTGCTACCTCTCAGCTCTAGCCTGTCGTCCCTCACTGTCACTTGAGTTAGAGGTATTGTTACAGATGCTCCTGAGGACATCCTGTTCCCAAATATGGTTCACAGCAAACCTTTCATCTCCCTGCATAGCACAGATACAGTTAAACAGAAAAACGTCTGTCTCAAAAATATTTTGAGCCACTGCCCTGGAAAGGAAAGAAATAGGTCTTTGAAGGTAGCAAGGCTTCATTTCATGCAGAACAATAAAGTATCACAACAATAATAGATGCTTATCCATTCTTCCCCAGCCTGCCCTTGAAGAATTTTAAAGGATTAGAGAAGTGGAAGTTGAACCAACTAAGAAAGTGCAGAATGCATTGAAGACTGCAAGGATAATAACAGTCCTTTTATCAAGTTTTATGAGAGAAAGAGACCTGCCTTCTTATGTGTGTATGAGAGAGAGATTCCTACAATCTTCACAGTAAGATCTTGCCCTTATTGAATGGTACATAGGAAAATTCAGCTTTTAATTTTGGGAAACAAAGGAATTTATTCTCATTGACATAGATTTCAAATCCATCAAAACAAACACACAAGTGGTCTAAAATCCCTAGGAAATCACCAGTACTTTTATGCCAGCCCTTGACGTTGTCTGCCTGTAAACACAACAGTTTTACCTTTCCAGAGTCAAACCTGACTCAAGGCTCCAAAAAAATAGAAGCCTGTGTTTGAATCAGACAGCTGAGGAGCTAACACTAAGATGGTTATTACTTTACTTCTCGTGGGAAGTCTTAAATGAATTCTCAGGGTAGACTTAAGCTGGGAAGGAGAAGGAATTTGCAGGCAAGTGCTGTGGGTTAGTCCCATCCAGCAACTAAGCACCATGCGGCCCCTCACTCACTCCCCCCAGTGAGATGGGGAGCAGAACTGGAAAAAAAGGTAAAACCCATAGGTTGGGATAAGGACAGTTTACTGGGACGGCAAGGGCAGAGAGAAATAACACCAGGACTTAGAACATACAAAGCAGGTGATACACAATGCGATCTGCTCACTGTGTGGAACCTGATGTCCAGCCCCTTCCTGAGCAGCAACTCCTCATCCTCAACCAGCTCCCCCCTTATATACCAGGCATGGCATCATATGGTTTGGGATATTCCCTTTGGCTAGTTTGGGTCAGCTCTCCTGGCTGTGCCCCCTCCCAGCTCCTGGTGAAAACTGACTCTTAGTCAGCTGGAAACCAGGACAATAAGCATGCATCCTGTGAGAAGGAGGCAGCAGGACAATGACACACAGAGCTGTTTATGGGAGAAATAGATGAATGGGACATGGAGGCTCATCAAGTTAATGAGACAAAGCAAGATGTCTAAATAGAGAAGGGTTTACTAGGATATCTAAAAGATTCAATGAGGAAAATTAAATACCAGAGATTGGATTGCTGCTATCCAACAGAACCCAGACAGCTTGTACCTCAAATTATCTCCGATGGCAGTGAGAGGAATTTCATTCTCTCCTGTACAACAGATTTTCTCAGTTCCCAAACCTCCAAGTGAATCTCTCCTGCAATCAACAGACAAAGCAGATGCAAATGCAAAGGCCAGCTACCAGTCTTAATAAATTCACCATCAGTTCCAAGAAAGCCTTTGGCTGTGTATCGCGTGGATGAAAATTAATACACTGGATCTGTCAACTGACAGAACTGTAACACTGGATGTAAACCCCAAATCTGTTCATTGTACACAGTCACTGACACAATGCAAGTGCTGGTTTCACACCCCACCACATCACTGACATCCCCACTGGCTTCAGAGACTTTGGATGAAACCACTTGCCACAGTACTCTGGGGAAAAAAAAGTGAGGAAAAAGCTTGCTTCCTGTCATTCCTGAGGTTCATTCCACAGCTGTAGCCAGGACTCAGTGTGTTTCTACACCAAACCTTGGTCGTATTTTCCAAATAAACAAATCACTAGAATTTGGTCAAGAGGAAAAAGTATGACTCTGAGGAAAAAAAAACATATAAAACAGAAGGCATCATTTCAGTGCTAGAAACATGAAATAGAGCAAAAATTCCATTTATTCCCGCTCCCACTCTTTTTTTCCTGATTATGTATGATGCTCTGGGCATAGAAGCACAGAACTTTCATTTTTTTAAAACTCAAGCTGAGTTTGCAGGACCAGCAGTTTTGAAAAATGTTACAAGACTGAGCAAACATAACAGAGCTCACTGAGGAAATGAAAAGGTCTAACACTGTGGCATCATTTTTCTATTGCCTTTTTTTAAAGGAACTGCACAGTTATTTTCTTTTTTGATTTTTTTCCCCCCAAACTGAATCTAATTCTTTTAATTCAGGATCATAAAGTCTAGGGAAAGAAAGAATCCTAAATTACCAAAGGCAAGAAACTTAGCTGCGTTGGTTATAGCAATTTCCATAGTAATTATGTTATGCACATCACCTAATACCTTGTCTAGAGTAAATTCTCTACTTTATTTTAGTACCATCCCAGGAACATAGATTTAAGAAGTTGGAAGAAGGAAAGAATTGCCTTGGGGAGTCACATTTGCTACTGTGTTATAAATTCTAAAGCAGTGATTCTAAGAAAGGAGATTTTCTTTTTTTGAGCAACATTATTAATTGAGAGCAGGAAACAAAGTACAGTTTTTGTAATTAGTCTCATCTCCTAGGAAAAGGCAGGCACTGTTTGTGCCCTCTGTCCACCCACCCCCAGGAGTTACTGAACTTGCTGACCAGTTTAATGTAAATTCAGCAAAAAGTGAGATTCAAAAAGATACTAAGTTCCTATAAATTTGGCAAGAACAAACATATCCAGGAGATGAGAGTCATACAAGGCACTCAAAGGAAAAAGGAAAGCACCACAAACTTTACTTGGTAAGTGAAAATAACATACTGGGAGGGACAAAACCCCTCCTATTCCTGTCCTATGCTGAGCTCTATTGCCTAATGGCATTCATGTAAATCAGTTAACCCAATACAAGAATTTGTTCAGTAAATCCACCCTGGCACCTGGCAAAGAATACAGAAAACACAGATTAAAGGCAATTCCTGCTCTCAGGTTTATGATCTAGGAGAATGATTTACTCAAGACAGCATCACACCCCTTTTTCTCTCCCCAGCACTGCAGGGACTGAACACACACGGCTCCTGCCTCGCTGCGCGGTGCCGTGCCCTGGCGTCAGCCACCACGGCTTTCAGCCAGCAGAGCCACGCACCAGCGACCGTGTGGGATGTAAAGCAGCATCCTGGTGAATCCCATGGGCACCAAGTTCACTCAGTGCTTCCCAAGGGCTCATCTGCACCACCTGAAACAGGGCCTTCAGTGGAGAAAACTTCTCCTGCTCTGCCTAATGAATGAGGCATCGAATCAATGAAGTTCTGCTGACATGCAAGCTAATTAGTAATGAGTTACATTTGTGATCTCTGGCTGTTGTGCTGCACCTCTTCATTTCAGTGCACTTCTACAGATTTGTCAGCAATCTCTCCATTTTTGGGGGGGACAGAAAAGTCCTCAAGTAAAGTAAAAAACGTGTAGCCTCATGAAGGAACAAAGTTAACAAAAGGGCAGGAAGTGCCCGAGTCTCCCCTTGCTACACACTGCTGAAGCATATTTACTGTATTATTGAAAGATGCATCGATCATTACCTACAGAAACATGCAGCTGCCTGACATTTTAAATTATGAGCAGAAGGACTTGTGGTGACTTACATAAGACTCAATCCTGCATTTTTGACAGATTTCCAGATCTCCCTGTGATGTTAAAAGGTATTGGAGCTGCATAAGGAACGCAGGATCAAGGGAGGAGAGGCTTTCTCTTTCACATATCAAGTCTCATTATGCACAACTAAGTCTGAGACTTGAGTCCATGCCATGGGCTCAGGCTTTCCATCATCTGACAAAAGCATCGCTGGACTATCTGTGCTGATCACTTGCCTGTTCCAAGTTCTTTTTGTCTTCAGTCTCTGTTCTCTGAAAGAGCAAAGAGAAACATGTCTCTAAAGACTGGTGGAAAAGAATCACAGCTGTGAACCACAAGCCAGTGACATTTCCCCTGTGCATACAGTGTACCTACGCAGCAGTCATTCCATGGTTCTGCCTTTTGCTATGAAAAACAAAAACCAGAACAGAAAGCAGAGCAGCATCTGACACGCTTGTTTGCAGTGCTGGACACCCACCCTGAAGTCCATCACAGCAGGGGTTCACACATAACCTGCCACCTTCCAGCCCAGCAGCACATGCTCTTGGCTGCTCAGGGATGGACTTAGTTCTCTTCCACAATCATGCTGTGGCCCAGAATAATCTTACCCACCACGCGCCTGTAAGATTTTAACACATATGCACCTGTCCAAAGCAGGCCATCAAATCCAGAACGTGGTGCCTGACCACACCCTGCGTTCCCAAACTCCTTCCACTGGAAGCAGGGATGGGACCAGCTGCTTTGCTGTGCCCCTTTGGAACATTACAGAGCTTGACTCATCCCCAAATCGAAATGACTCAAGGGTGGCATTTCTTCAGCACCAGATACCCAAGCAATCTTCCAGTAAGAAGCAAGGCCCCACTGCATCAGGTGCCATCCAAACACAGTGGACAGCACCTGCAGAGGAAAGTCAACAATCTCAGCAGATGAAGCAGACAAGAGCCACGAGAAGAAATAACAGCATAAGGGTGAGTAACATCCTCAGGGTTGCAGTAGAGAAGCTGGATACAGAGCCCAGGTGTCCTGGCTCCCAGCCCTATGCTTACAGCAACACATCACTACGCCAGGCTCACAGATGCTGCAGTTTTAAATCTATCAGTCTTCATGTCAGGTGTTACCTCAACTAACATGAAGTAAAACTGCCATGGTAACTTCTCCCAAATGTCTCTACATTTTTTTGACTTTGCCAGTCTCGTTAGAAAGCAGCCCACAAACAGGGGTGCATTGGGACCTTTCTGTTTACAAACAGGGGTGCATTGGGACCTTTCTGTTTGCTCCTTTCCTCAGAGCTTTTGCCTTGTCTTGTTTTATTGCATATAAACAAACCTCATCCCATTACAGGTGAATATAAAAACACCCACTCATAGCCGTTTTGGAGGGTGTTACACCTCCCCCATCACTCCAAGCCTTGGGCTATCCATCAAGGATTTAATTTAGTTCAAAACAGTCCTCACAGCAAAACATGGCTTTAAGAACCCAGTCAGCACACTATTGTCAGGAAGCTTACCCTAAGTAAGTTCTACTGCCAGGCTGCTTCCAAAAGTCTCTCTTGACTCTGACAGCCAGCTGTGCACAAGAGGAAACCAGCATCCAGAGAACATGGTTAAAATCAGAGAGGAAGGTTAAGAGGAAAAACAGCAGGAAAAAAAGATCACAGTTTAACATCCTAGTCTTCAAAGGCACTGCTGATTTACAGGAGGTCTATAAACGCTCTTAGATGCTCTCTGAGACAACAGGTCACTGGGAGGTTAGGGAGAGGAAGAAAACCTGATGAAAGATCAGCAAAATGAAGGAGGGCTGTAATTTCATCTAAAAGAGGAGCTCTGAATTTGATGGAGCTGCCAGGGCAGACACTACCACCCATCAGAACTTTTCTTCTTCCCTGTAGAGAACGAGCAGATTTGTAAGAGCTCCACAATCTTCAAAAATTGTCTCATAATAAGGCACAACAGTACCTGCTGCACAGCCAAGAAAGCAAGAGTTTAGGTTGCCACAGTAACCTCTTCCTGAGATGTTATGGTGAGGATTTTTCACAGGAGCTTGAAAGAGGAAGGGGCCCAAATCACACTGACAAAAAGCAACAGGACCCCAATGTCTCACAACTCCCAGCTTTCCTTGAGGGAGAAATCCAATTAGCCATCCATAATAGGTCCATCTGGCCTTAGTCTGTGAAGAGTCTCAACCATCTATGTCTTGGCCTGAGTCCTGCAAGGACTCTCCTGGTGGAGGCAGCAGCTTAGGGTGCTCTGAAATCTGCATGTGTTTTCCTTCTGCTCCATGCTTTGCAAATTTATATTCCTTCCAAAAATTAATACAGTCCAAACTCCCAGGTGTAGAGCCACCACTGAGGCAGCCTGTAATTCTTCAATACTTTAGAAAGACCATGATTATCTTATGACCAGAGACAAGGCTCACCAAAGGCCCAGCTTCCTCTCTTCACTGGCTGCTGTGTGGCTCACCCTTTACCCAGGATCCCCATGAACTACAGGAATTTGTTCCATCCATCTTTCCCTAGAAATTCACTATACAAAAAAAAAAAGTAGAAAACCAAATTTATTGACCCGTCTTCCCACCCAATATTGCTTCTTGCTCACTCTTTTCTCAGTTCTTTTTAGTTTAATTAAGCATTTCTGACATAGAAAATGAGGCTGAGTCTGGCAGAGAGGGACTGTGATGGAAACATGCTCAGGTGACAGGGAAGCCCTCTGAGACTCTTCTGCACTCCACCAGAAGGCAAAAAAACAATGCAGACACCTACATCTTCCATATATTCCCAGGCTGAGACCTGTAGAGTACAAACTCCCACCCCACTGGCCTTGTGAGGGTGAGATGCCACAGGAACTACTTATACTGACTTGGGCCCACTTTAATTCTTCTTAGCAGAGGAGACCTTTAAGTGGCCAAGCTAAGCCCTAACACCTGAGCTCCACAGAAGAGCAAACAGCTGAACATAATCTTTCATCACATGCATTTATCCCTCTCTCTGAGTGTCAATCTGCATGCGCTAACTCAGGCAAGAAGGAAAGGGTTTATATCAGGGGTTCAGTGGTCTATGAAGACCTTGTTTCTTTCTGCCTCATCAGTGCCCAGGGACTTCCCACCACTACACTACACTTTATACATGAGCAAGGGGGAGCCAAGACTCCAGAAAGAATGGGAACAAGATGCAAGATCAGAACCTGAGCAGAGACAATAAAAGCTGCATCAGGTGAATGCATCAGCGCAAAGAACATTTGCTTTACTCCAAAGCTGAAGTTCAGCACCTTCACAACAGCACTGCATTAACCTACTGTGGCCAACATTAAAGCAAATTCCAATCCATTTTTTCTGACAAAATACTATTACCAGGCTTCACTACACAAAGACCCAACTGTACATCCCCTCATCTCTCCATGCTCAAAGAGGTCTGGATATAAATGAGGGCTTATGGTAAAGTCGCACACATCTACACAGGCACCATCATTTGAGGAAGTGATTCTCTGTTTTGATATTCTAACAAATGTTCTTCCCCTAAAGTGCAGGGAAGACACATGGTGAGGAACTTGTATAGAGCATATGGTGCTGAAATAGCAAGCTGATAAGTCTTTAACAGCTTTTGACAGTGGTAAAAGATCAATTATTGCACTATAAATATTAAAAAGTTCCTCCAGCCTTTCGCTGGAATGAATGTATATTTAAACATCAGGCTTTCCCTATAATAGCAGCCAATTTGCCTCAGAATCTGAAAGTTAGGCAGCCCAACAAAGTTAAATTAAGTGCTCAATTGCTGCATGTTTACATCTCCAGCTGCTAAAGAACAGGCCTTGCATTTGCAGCACAAACTCCTGAAGTCACTGAAGCTGCAGGCAATTCAAAACCAGCCCTTGACCCTGTGTTAAAAACAAAGGGTAACATAGAATTGCCATTGATTCCCTTCCCTTCCCTTTCCTGTGATTACCAGGGTTTATGGCAAAAATAACCAAAGATGCCCCTGGAAAGTATGAGGCAAGAAAGGCTGATCCTCCAGACTGACTGCTGTGCTACTGAGATGTGTGAGTACAATGGATTTTATGCTCTGAATTTCTTGGCCCATTAGATTTTTGCCTTGGATTAACATGCATATGTATCTATACGTGTGTGTGTGCATGTACAGACTCACACTCTTACTAGCCTTAATTTTATTCATGAAGAAAATTAAAACCCCCTTTCAACAATTCTGTTTAACCTCAGTGACTTCCCACAAAGATGATACAGGTTTGCTACTAAAACTCATACTATACACAGCATTTTTATGGAGATCTGATGACAGAACCACATGCAATGACCCTGGGGTCCAATTCAAAGCAGCACTAAACTAAATGGCAATTGACACTGAGCTGCACATCTTGGGTTTGGATCCAGAGCTGAAGTGTCCTATTGTGGTTCTGAAATTATTCATATGGATCCACTGTTATTACTTAAGGGCACCATCCTCCAGCAGCACATCAGCTTCTTGCCCTGAAAAACTTCCCATCTAAGGGAAGGTATCTTAGCATGCTTTGGGCTTTCAAAAAGTACCTGTTTCTTCTGACTGCAGTACATAGGGCTGTTAAAAACTGTATGCATTATTTACACCAGTGGGATCACACAGTGATAGCAACAAAGGTCAAGGCTCTTTTGTGCACCAATGGACAGACTTGCTCTGAGAACAGACAAAACCAACAGAGAGAGGGAAAAGGATACAAAGGGTAATGAGTTCCTAAGTCCCAGCACAGCACCGCTAAAAAGCAGCGTGGAGTTTCCTTGCTCCCAGGCCAGTGCATTGCCTGCCAGGCCAAATCACTGCTCTGCTTCTCATACATTTCAACACCTGCCTATATTTGATTGTATATGCTCCAGATTCCCAACACGCCCTGAGGGCACGGCCAACCCTACACACAGCAAACCACCTCACACACAGGCATTGTTTGTGGTGGAACATTTCTATCCACATTACTGCTATATAAATGGCCCCAAAAGTGCTATAGCTTAATTAAAGCCAAATGGGACAATTAGAAATATTGCATTAGGAATAAAGAAAAATGGCTTAGGTCAAGTCTAGCATGGAACGGTGTGAAGTCACACTTCCATACATAAGATACCACGTGTGCCACTGACCCATACCTCTCCCATGTGGGAATCACCTTTTTACCTCTCTTGACTGTTCTAGCTAGAAAGATACATCTTGTCTTCAGGCCTTGTCCCCTCCCCATTTTCCACCCATACCTTCCTACTTTATATTAGCCTGCCTCATTTTCTGCCATATCCAAGGTGCAGTGCTCAGCGTGGTGGCCACTGTCAATCAGCTGGATAGCCTTTTCTTGAATGATTAAATTTACCTTCCCCTTTTCTCTGTGCACTTGGGGTACAGATCATTAGACAGCACAAGCACAGCAGTTGTTAGCTTTTGCATCTCATCACCTAATGGCAGCCTTGTCCAGCAGTCTTAAGTGTTCTCCTTTCTTAGCAATTGCACTTATCTTGGTTGGAAATGCTACTAGACCCATCTGCTCCTAAAGCATCCTTAGTTCTGCAGCCTTCTGTTCTTACCTTCAGGTCAGACCTGCACCAAGGTTCAGATATGTCCCAGCAGACTGTGACGATGGCAATTTGTACTATTTTTGAGTATCTTCAGCCAAACCTGCTAGGGAAATTAACCTACAGGGCAAAGTCAGAGAGCACATGGTTAGAGATGGAAGTACAGCAACGAGTAGCAGGTGGGATAAGTTAAACATAAAAGGAACTAATGAAGAAAAGATAAAAATTGTAGTGGTGCCCTTTGGAATAGAGTGGCATGAAAAAGCAGAGCTTACACCTTCCTTCCACACCCAACATATAATGGTTGTCTATACCATTTGCATTAAATGACCCCTTCCTTGCACAAGAGGCAAGGCCAGGACAACATCTGACTGATGGGCAGGTCAGCAGAAGAAAATGGAATCAAGCCAGTGATTACCAACCTGCTTCAACCTGGAATGACCTCATCCATGAAGGGACTACTCACAGGTGGTTAGAGAAGGGTGGTTTGTGGTTAGCCTTCAGCAAATGACTGCTTGCAGAAACTATATGAGATATAAAAGAAGCCCTCTCCTAGTTACCAAATGAAAGAAACTGAGAAGCCCAGGAGGGAAGAAGAGAGGAGAAGACCCCACTCTCATTCAGAACAGCAAGAGAGGCAGCCTGGAGGCAGGGAGCGAACATGGTACATGTGAAGCAGCCCGGGACTGTGCCTAACTGAGCCTCAATCTATTATCAGAGATCCTTAAGATGAATTCTCATTTCTTCAAAGCTAGGCACTTTTTCCCCTTCTCTAACATTTCTGTCATTTGAAAAATCCAAAACTTTATGCTTGTCTAACTCTGGGTAATTTATTTCTGCAATTTGGCTCTGCTCAGTCCTAAGGGTATTTTTTTGTTTGTTTAGGATTTTTAAACAGGATTTTGTGCTCAAAAAATACCCCAGATTGACAAGTCCAGGAAATACAATCTCCCATTCAGCAGAGTGCCTGCATCAGCCATGACAAGGGAAGTGCCCTGCACCGTCCTGCTTCTGCTTCCCAAGGCGCGCCACAACATCCTGCACAGCAGCGGGCCATGCTGCTCTCTGGTGTAACACACTATTGCTTCACTAGGGTGAGCCAGGTCTACAGAGCAGTCCTGAGGAAACCAAATAGAGACCAGTTGCTCTTAAATGGCATCCCAACCCGCAGACATGCTAACTGGCAACTGTGATCCCAAAAACCCAGAGGTGAAAAACATCTCACAGGTTTTGATATAAATCAGACAGATCCTGTGTTGATTATCATTTGCTATAATGTATTAGCAACACTGACATATGTCAGCTCCCTTCAGAGTTAGCCACCATACAGTGGGAAGAGAATAGAAGAGCTCAAATCAGGGTTTAGGACGTATAAAACACCAGAGTTTCAGGTTTAATGGATTATGGGAATTTACCAAATATCAAACTCAAGAGAGAAAACAGACCACAGACTTACTGATTCTGAATACACTTCAGACAGTGTTAGTCATCAGGTTTGGTAAGATTAGTTAAGGAGAAAGACATCAGTTCAGGAAAAATATTTCTTCTTTGCCTAAATGTTAACCTCTATTTTTGTACCCCAGTGTTCTCCTTCTGTTTCATATAACTTCACACAGCTATCATTTCCTTTACATTCCTTTTCTTCACCATTTTGGATACCTTCCTCATTACAGTGTCCTCAGCACGTTGCTCCACAGAAGCAGCTCATGCCTTATAAGAACACAGCTATAGTCTGAGTCCCTGATTCTGTCGTTTCATTTCCCACACATGTGCCCACTTTAAAAGATGTGTATTTCATGCCTTACATTCAACAACAACACAAAACATATGTGCACTCTCTTTGGGTTTATGAATCACAGATTCCAGCCCAAAGCTTCTCACAAACCACGTGATACCTGCACACAGGGCTATAAAATATCAGAACTTCTAACACGTTCACCTGCCATGTATCTGTGGCAAAACTTGGCTACTCCTTGGGCTCCCTGTTAGCGCTTCTGTCTGCACCCTGTGTTCACTGCTAAAGCTGAGGAAATAGCAGGTAGGTCTAGCTGGGCAGAATGCAAACCACTCCCTAGGCAATCTCCCTGTTGGGACTGGGGCCCAGGCCTGGGAAGCTGATGGAAAGAGCCAAGGAAATTCTTCCAGAATGTAGGCAGACATAAGAGAAGACTTTTTCTTCAGGACATTCCCACTGTACGTTAAAAAGTAACTGCAAGACTTGATGGCAAACATGTGCCTTGGAACTTGTTTTAAAGCTAGAGACATTTTCAATCTAAGTTAAGAGCAAAGAATTGCAACATTCATGAAAAACCCTTTCTAGTGAGCCATCCTCTTTTAAAACCACATAGCACAGGGAGGGGAACGACTTCTCAAATGGATGAGCCACAAGAACAAGGTCAATCTCTTAAATCCCACCTTGGGAACTCTAGACAAGTAACACAGCTCATGGGCTGTTAGTGTTACATCAACCCAGCAGCACTGTTACCCATTAGGGTACTAACCCAGGTGAGATACCTGTGTTAACTCAGGACCTGGACACAAAGCAGCACTGCTCTGATCAGCGTGAGCCCAAAGACACTGGGCATCTCAAGAGCTCCCACTCACGAGAGAAACAAAACACATAGATCTTCAAATGAAAATGAGGTCTAGGGGTGGGGTGGTTGGTTTTCTTGGTTGTTTTGGGTGTTGGCGTTTTGAAGGCAGGCTCCTGCAAGAGTATGTCCACTGTAGTGTTTAGAAGGGCAGAGAACTTACTGACACAGTGCCACAGTTACTGGCCTCAGTTCCCGGACTAACGGGCCACAGACCAAAGAGTGAATGCAGGAACAGCATCTCTAACGAATGAAAATCCAAACAATAGCAAGGAGCACATCCAAGGACATGGCTGCAAACTCCTGCACAGATCGAGCAACACCTGCTAAGCAAGAGCTATGAGAACTCCAGACAGCAATTTGTCATGTCCTATGGCAAGTGTCCATCTCTCATGGCAGGGCAGAGAGGAATCTTGCCATTTCAAGTCTTTTCCCCAGCCTCTCAGTTACATTGCAGGATTATCTACACACAGCTCCAGCCAACAAGCTCTTACACATTCCACACTGCCAGCCTCTGGCATGGGTTCAAACAAAAAGGAAACAGAGGTGAAGTAATCAGTCTTCTAGTGACTCAAAACTGTTCTGTGCAGCTATACAACTTCCTAGAAATACTCAGTGCTGAAGCTATAGGAAGGTTGTATCTTGTTGAGCAACACTACTTTGGTCAAGATCATTTTTGTAATTTCAACTGTGGTGTAATTACCAACTTTAGCATGCTGGAAAAAATGCACAAATCCTCCTTTTTATTTGGAAGAATTAATTCCCCATTTCATATCATTTACAATACTCAGAAAGCCATCACTTCCAGAATACGAGATGCCATATTATCATAAAAGAAATATTTTTATTTCATGCCTTAAATCAGCAGCAGCAATTTTGAAACACCTTATCAATATTACAGAGTCTTCTCCTGGGAAGGGACTGACACAATTAGTGAGGCATTAACAGTGAGCATTACTAATGTGTCGGGCAACATTGTCTAACAAATAACAAAATGAAAAAAGGAAACAGAATAAAGTGCAAAATAATATTTTTATAACTCTCTTTCAATTCTTCTTTTTTTTTTAGTGCTGAGTTCATGCCTTTGGCATACACTGCAGGCCAGGCAGTTGGGGGTGGGGTGCATGACTTGAGGTTGGCACTGGAATCCTTTAGTAACTCGTGAGAAGTTCAGTCACCCTGCCATTACCTGCCAACCTGTGAGCAGTTCCCTTGCTTTTTGTCATTGGCAGGGATGTCTCTCATTAAAGATTGAAGATCATAATTTTTAGATTCCAAACCACCCAGCCAATGTAATTAACATTGCATGAGCCAAAAGTAGTCAAGCATCACTTTAGGATGTTTTCTGGGTGTTTCTGTTGGTTTGGGGTTTGTGTGCTTTTTGGGTTTTTTAAATAAGCCATGCAAGCATGTCCAGGAGAGTAAGGAATTAATACCTCTGCCTGGAACCAGTCAGGTGAAGTGCAGCACTTGTCTGTTCAGAAATTTCAGTCTCAATTGCAGGGCTGCAGTACCTGACCTTCCCTTTAGCTCCAGCTGCAGCATGTGCCAGACTGAGCATTTCAGATAGGCACACGTGGAGATGAACCAGAGCTCGCAGGTCACCTAGCAAAGTCAGGGCAAGACCTATATTAATGAAAGCAGAACTGTGTGTACTACAACCCCTAATTCTTAAAGGAGTCTAAAATATCAGTGGAAACATCCAAGCAAATAATAAAAGCACAGAAGATGAACCTGAGGCTGAGATGAGAAGGGATTTCAAGGAACAAGTTCCACAGGAAAGAAGGTTTCCCAAAAGTAGAGTAGGATTGAAAGCAACACTGATACTAATCCTAGAAATGTCACACAATGAGGTAGACCAAAACTTCCCACAGAAACCAATTTCATCCAAAATACTCTCTATCAATGAAGCCAAAACACATTTTTCAAAGCAGGTTTGACTGATTGTGGACAATCCAGAGAAAGATGCAGTGATTAAAGCTAGGCTGCAATTAAGTGCAGAGGTATGAGGAACTTGCTCAGTGTAGTAGCGTAATCAGGGCTACAGTAACCAAGGACCTGAGCAAGCCAAGATGACACTGAGTATGTACGCTGAGCATGAGCTTCTGTTCAGGAAACCAGGACTCCTTACCACAAAAAGGGGTCCTGAATGACAAGAAGACAGGACTAGAGCCATCAAGAGCAGCAGCCTGAATAAACAAGAGGAGGAAGGGTAGCAGGGGAGGAGACAGAACTGGGCAGCCTCAGCCACCAGTGCCGCGGCCTTGACACGTCCCTGGCAGACGCCTAGAAACCTGTGGGGCCCACGGCTCAGAGCATGTCGCACAGGACAAGCCCCAGCTCCTCAGACCCCCAACTACTCCTGCCTGTTTCACGGCTTCTGTCAGCAGCAGTGGTACTGAAAAAAAAGAGAAATGTGTTTTGCCCAAAAGCAGTGTGGGCCAAGGGGAGGGAATTTGCAATGACATGTTTCAGCGTTTCCAAAATGATGTTTTCCCAGGATATCCAGTTCACAGAAAGTGTCAAAATATTTGGTAGCAGTCTGATTCAAACTGACACCAAAGATAATTAAAAAAAAAAGTTGTTTTACAACATGGAAAATCTGCCTTTTGGCCCGCTCTAACTGATAGCCCAGGGTCAGCTCAAAAATACTAGGCATGTGTTGCTTCCTTCTATTTTTCCCTTATTACACTGCACAACTGTAAGAACAAGGAGGTGGCTTGCCTGTTAATTTTCACTTGCCTAGTATGGATCTGTCCCTCGTTCCCAATCAGCAGAATTAGCAGTCAATCAGTCAAGTCCTTTTCTAGCACAATTGCAAAAAATGCAAAAGGTTGGCATTTACTGTACAGCTTCACAGCAGCGAGGCTGCCTTTGGAGATTGGTGTCTCACTTCCATGCTTTACAGCGCTCCCTGCAACATTAGTAATGTCATCTCAGCAGGAGCAATAAAACGCCAAACCCCTTTACCACATGCAAGCCTGTCTGACACCAAATCAAGTTTCTCAAGTGAAATATAGATTGAAGAAAGAAGTGGCGTGAGGAGCGGAATCAAATTCATCTCAGTTATACTCATGCCACTGATGTCAATATATTACATCCCTACCAGGCTAAACCAAGTGTTTCTTCTGAAAGATGTGAGGCTTTGGATCTGAAACTAGACTGACATGGGGGGCTGCATCTATTTTTAACATTGCACAGTTTTATAGTTTCTAACTCTGAATCAGCCCTTTTTTTTACAAAATAATTTATATCCTTTCTGTTCACAGGCATCTAAAAGATTTAATAAGGCTGTAGGAAATGTGTATAGAGGAGGAATAACAGACTGATTTTAATCCCAGTATTAGTCAATGAAAAGACTGTAGATGAAAGACTGCAGATAACCTAATAGTCTTTTCAGTCTCTGTCTCCAATTCCCCGGATCTTGTGGGAGAATTAAATATGAATTACAGCCACAGTCTGGTGATCACACTAGATATTTATTTTCCAGACACTGTTGAAAAGAAACATTTACTTCAGCAAACTTTTCTTCTGTGGACTTACGAGCACCAGGTTGCACCAAGGCAAGACCTTCTCCTCACTCAAGCTAAGACACCTCGTGTCATTCTGACACTACTAAGAGCACTTAATATGAACATACTTTGTAGCCTCTGACATGCTGTCAAAGAAGGGGAAAATACTTCAGTGCAATTGAGAATTGAATTCACAGTGTATTAAAACAAACAGGAATTAAATCAAACGGCCATCAGAAGAATGACTTACATAAATGCCTAACAGACAGAACTCAAACATTCCTCGGGGTCCTGCCTGAATACCATGATGTACATGCCAATCTTCATCCATCAGGAGGGACCAGCAGCAAAATATTGTAGTTACCATGTTGCTCCTCTCAAAGTTTTCTGGTTGTTGCCAAGCAGAATTGTAAGGCTTTTCCCTGTTATGCTGTCCTCAACAGCTGTCAAATAGAAGACACCTCCTGCCAATAATGTTGTCCAAAAAGAGACATTGGTCAAAGCATTTGTCCTTAGTTCACACTGCCACTTACTGCCTAGTGCTTCACAGTTATTTGCTGCTGTAAACCCTTCTTCATACTCAAAAGTTAAATTACTTCTTCCTTAGCACAGAGAAGTCCAGGAGGACCAGAGCACAGTATGTCTCCAAACAATTACATTTATTAAGATGTACCTTGCTTCATTAACATCTAAGTTAAAAATTATTGGTTATCTACATCAAAACAAAATCTCTTGGAAATGGGACTCCGGCCTTCCAGGACCAGTGCCTTCCAAATACTGAAATAACAACTTTATAGTTGTTATTTATAGTGCAGAATGAGGTCTGAAACACAAAACCTCCCATCCATAAGAGGTTCTGCTGTGCCCTAGCTGTAGGGTTGATGAACAGATCAAACATGTTGCATGTGTTGTGAGGCCAACTGTGAGTCCCAGGCTCCAGGCACGTGTGTTTTGGTAATTAGTAAAGTTCACAACTGCACATTCAACAACCCCGAACAGAATTTCTGACCAAGAGCCTGCCTTTCACATGTCCAACTGCCAGTGTCCCCTGTCACACTGATCAAGTGCTCATGAGCAACAGTAGTTGGTCGTTGATAGGGCACGTTCTAGGTGGGCTACGATGCACCCATCCACTACACAGCATCATATCACACGTGCAGCATAGGGTTGAGAACATTAGTGTTTAGAAAGAGTATGGAGAGTGCCCTGCTAAGAGATTAACTACAGCCACCAATTCCACAGCACATCTTCCACACCGAACAGGCTGTGAGCCTGGCCCCACAGGCTGCCTTCTGGACAAGTCTTTCTGCTAACTCAAACTCACCCACAAGCGTGCGTTTCTGATGCCTGGGGAAAGGGCTCACCATGCAGGCTGCTCCCAAGAGAGAAGTTCACTTCGAACCCATACGTTTTTGCCTGCTTCCTGTGCAGGAAAATTGAGAGATCATAGTCAGCATGCATTGCTTTTTAGAGATCATCAGTGACAGTGATTTATGCTTTAATAGCAAATTCCCCATGAGTGTTTAATAATACAGATTAAGCCCTAATAAATGTGTTGCTGCAGGTTTAAGTGACTAACTCTATGATCTATTAGACTTGTCTCATAATACATTCAATTTTTCTTGGTAACTGTGGAAATTTCTAAAGAATTGGCAGCATCTGTGCCTGGAGTATTCAAGAAATCTAGTTTTTACTGGAGGAACTGTGTACAAATTAATTCCAGCCTTGGATATAAAATGCTAAATTTCATATTCTCTGTGAATATCTATTAGAAATATTCAGAACAAACACTTGTAATCATTCAGGAAATTAAACTGTTAAATACTCCTCAAACACTATAACAAATCATGTCAAGCTACAGTTACATATTTTATTTTCTAGCTATTTTATCTGTTTCAGTTATACATTCACACCACATAATATATTCTGTGTTATTCCTCCGAGTTTCTCATACTTTTATGTGTTGATCACTAAAGGAAAATTTTAACATACAGCTTCTTTTAGTTAGCATCTGTCAGAAACCCAAAAGATTAATGAATCTGGTGCTGAGTAGCAGGTCCAAACTTCACAAAGCTCCACTAATGTTTTGATCAGTCTGGAGCAAAAGGGTATTTAAGAATCTCTCTGACAGCTAGAGGGAGGGAAATAATCACTTTGAATGAAAAATCCAAATTCACTCAACTGGTAATGAAATTGCACTGAATATTGATTCAGGGCTCTAATAAGCTCAGAAGTTCAAAGCAAACACTGGAAGGCAAATATTCCTTCCTCTTCCTTCAGACAAATCTGTAGTACTACCACAAGGTAGGATTTTGCTTCGTTCTAAATATATAGGATTATAAAAGAGTTCTGAAAGCAGTCCTGCAATCTCTCTCCCCCCACACACACACATTTTTAAGCTGACAAATTTAACATCAACTAAATTTCAACCCAGAGCAGCACTTTAGAGTGATTTACATCTAAATGAATAGGTTTCTGTCTCCCTTTAGTTTTCAGAAATTATGCAACTGCCTTTTTTTTTCTTCACTAAACCAGACTAATCTGAGATTAATGTTCAGCTAAAGCTCATCCTTCATTCCTCCCAACCATGCCAGAGACACTAATGACAACGTTAGGAGTCAGCTTTGCAGAGGATTTCAGACACAACAGCACTGGAGGAGGGTTACTCATGAACAGTAGAAAGGGACCTCTTCATATTTTCGTAAACCACTTACCAAACTGTCTTTCCCCAGCAGATGGTGGGACAGGCTACACTAAGAAAGGGAAGCAAGAGAGTCTTTTGGTGAGCGTTTTGCCTAGTTAAAGAGTTGCACGTATGACACAGCGACCAGAGGAAGGTTTCTAGTGATTTGCTTTCCAGGCTGTAACTCAAGAGAGATGAGAGTGCAATGTCTCTATCTGCATTCCCTCTGTAGCCCTCCTGGTGCAGCAAGGACACTGCCCCTCCATCCACTCTGGCAACTGCAGTTTGTCATGTGCAGCCCCACGTTCTGCATGCTAGGCAACACAGGGGTATCCCACGCACCTGCCTGATCAGTTTGGTTTTATCAGCAGTGCTGCCAGTGGGAAGAGCTGGGACTGTGGAGGTCAAGGCCACAACCTTGGCTATGCTGGTGACTGGGCAAAGCACCTTGCTGTTTGGTATTTTAATTCTCTCCTTGTAAAGTCAGCATGAGGTCCATTGCAAAGTGTCTTCAGCTGCAGTTAAGTGCCACACTGACAGCTCATAGACTGATTTCAGGCTGCCTCAGCCTTAGGCAGCTTGTGCTCCTCTCCCCCCTGTCCCAGTCATCATATGGGGGGACTTCATACTGCTTCAGATTTGCTGCTTTTACTCAGTAACGTTCCTTCCAGGCCATCACCACTTGAAGTCCAATTATCCATATCTTTTACCAACAACACTCACTCCCACTCCCATTCCTCCTGTCATTTGTGACAGTTACCAGCCTCAACCTCCCCAACCTCCACAGAAGGGACACACATCTCTCTCCATACCACCCAGAAGCTGCCACTCTCCCTGAAGAGCAGGGCACTTGCTCTCTCCTCTTTGAGATCCCATCCTGTCCTGCCCATTAGGGTGAGGACCTGCCACTACTCAGATCAGCTCCTCCAACTCTGAAGACTAAAATACCATTCCATGAGGAAAAGCCTAGAGGCAGGGTGTGAGGAGCACAGGCACTGCTTTGTAAGCAACAAACCATGATGGAGTTCTTCCTATCAACCAGGTCTCCAGCCACTAGGCGTCAAATAAATAAGAGTAACAAAGTGCACCTCTAGCACCCACTTTTCCTCCCACTCCTGCTCTGTGAGGCTGGCTGCACAGTGAGAGCTTACCTGACCACACTGAAGGAATGTCTCAGAATGAAGCCTCAGAAATGACTTCTTGGAATATACCAGGTAATTGACAGGCACTTTGAAGCTTTGCCCCTGTATCTTCCTTACCCTAGTGTAAAAGCTCTATGTGCTAACAACTGCCTTATGATTCTCTCCCACAAAGAAAAAGACCCTAAGTATTTCCAAGGGAAAACAAGTCCTCTTGTTAGAGCTCTGTCCAATCCAGCCAGGTGTGATGGGGCCAGTATTTCAGCAGATCACTGCAGAAATGCTGACTGTTGTCAGAATGCCTTTTTCTCCACTCTGTATCCTCTTTCTCTCCTGCAGTAAAAAGTCTGATTTTTTTTCAGTTGGCAAAATACTAAACCATGCAGCTCGATCTCTATGGGAGACTCATTATGGTTGTCATTAGATGGTCTTTGATCTCCAGGAAAGAGAGAGGAGAGCAGAAAATATGTGCTTGTCACTAGAGCATCACTGTTGTATGTTACCAAAAAGGAGATCAGATTGACTCAGTTGAAATTCAGAAAACAAAACTCACATTAAGCATGAATAAATGTTCCTCCTTTTGTTCTTTAAGGGCCTAAACATATACACATGTTCTTAACCTATAACTCCCAAACTTGTCCTTCATACACCTCAAGGTAATGACCCTGACAGGTGATCACTTCCATTTTTTTGCACATCGAACATCATATTGATCACTTGCTGGTGTGCAAGTGCAGATCTGAATCCTTATCTACACACACCTCAAACAAGAATGGAGAAGAAAGCCAACGTGATGGGGCAGCACAAAGGTTGTGTTGCCATGCACTCAGAAGAGTCACATTATTTACAGGCTGTGGACCTGAGTGGATTCTCAGGAATCTTTAGAACATGCAACACCCTCGTGTATTCTGCATTTGCATCAGTGTCGGGAAGAAGATGCGCAAGCATGTTTCATACCACTGCATACAGGAGCATTCCCTTGCAGGGAGAAATTTACTAATACACAGAGAAACACTGTGGAGGGGCCACAGTGGAGGAGTTGGAAGTAGGAAGTAGTAACGTGTGAACTGCACTAGCACAACTATGAAATCTCAGCAGCTCTGAGAATACAAGTTAGTAGAGGAGTGGGAAGTAACATCTCAGAGCACACCTAAACTTTGTTCACATGGATAAAAAGGACTGTTTCTTCCTCTCGACCAACTTTTTATAGGACAGCCGATTCCAGAAGCACTCCAAACTCCATGACTAGCATATAGATCAGACCCTCTTCAGGTAAGTTTGTGATTTGCTTCTAAGAGGTGTCCTGAGGTTGTTTGCAAAACATCTATTTAAACTCTGCTGAGCTGTAGTAGCACCATTAGGTTTCATGGTCACTTAGCTCATTCACATGTGTCTGGTAGGAACGTGGGTTACTTTGCTATCTGTGTGCAGAGCTGGGTGCTTTAACAAAGCACTCAACTACAAACACCAACCCAACTGGTTTTTACTACACCACAATCAGCAGATGGTTAATGATCCTCTGTCCCAAAGGATTTGGGACTGGGAATTTGTTTTGGCCAATGTTTGTGGCTCTGGGCTAGAGAGGGAGAAGCACTTTTCCACCATGGCATCTGTGAAGCTTTAGAGTTGACATGCGTGTCCCACTCCTGCTACCTTCTGTCCTCTCCTGGTAGTCACCATGTTTCACACTGCAGACTTCAGACAGACTGGTGATGCAGTGCAGTCACACCTTTAAATGCAGTAAGTGTCAGGCTTGACTCTGGCTGCCAGCATCTCCCTCCCTGCACAGCATGACATACCTTGCAGAGCAGCACGTGCTTCCCAATATGTCTGTTGTTATAAGTCACAGCCCTTTGTACATCAACGATATCACAGGATAGGGCAAGTGAGGAGAATAGACCATTAAATTATGTCCTATGTCATGCACTGAAATAGGATATTAGTTATTGTAGAAGACTCAACAAGGACTGGGATAAAGGACCGAAAGGGACAGTTGGGTTACTGTGACCCATTCCCTGCTGCTACCAGTACCCTGTCACATCTATTTCTTCATCTGAACAAATTCTGTCTCAAGAGTAATCAGATGCTGGAAGGGCTGAGACTTTTTTGGGTGCATTGGCCCAAATCCACCAGTACTGCATAACACCACCACAGCAAACTGCCATCCATGGCTATGCCTTGTACCTGGTAAACAGTAAGCACACAGCCTGCTGCCAACTGCATATGCTCGCTCCATACAGATCAATAGAGTAATTGGGGAAAAATACTTGCCAAATCCCTGGATGCAGCAGGGATATCAGGGTGAAAATGAGAGGGAAGCACTGCCCATATAAACCAGACAGAAACCATCCCCCTACACATCTGTTAACAGAGGCAGGAGGGTGGAAATTACTGCAATTACTACCACAGATTAAACCCTACATGCACCTATGACAATGAGGTAGGCAAACACAAACCTTGCTTTGTATACTCTTTCTCACAGCCCAGTTATCTTCAGGATCCAGCCTAAGGCTCCAGCTCTGCAATCAGCAATTTCTAGTCTAAGTATCCTAGTAAATGTTATGGTGCAGGGAACTTAGGGCAGGAAAAGCTGTATGCAGGCAGAACCTACGAACCAAACAATCCTGAGACTGAATCTCAGTTCAGATCCATTTTCAATATCTCATCTGCTACATACAATGAGGGGTGGTGGAGGAATGCATTTATACAAGGCCCAGGATATGGATTAACTGCTCTCTGATGACAGGCAGCATCTGGCATTTAAAGAATAGTAGCTCTACCTACAAATTTATAAAGCCCTGCTTGAGAGCATACTATCGGAAACACAAACTAAGCCATGGTCTAAGAGCTGGGAACAGGAGGCAGAGATGTATCTCTTTGCCATACCAGAGGTTTTTAATTTTAACTTCTTCAACATTCCATTCTGTGTTACTGTCTTGCTTGGGAGAACCACTTGCCTCTCTGTTTGTCCATCTGCAATTTTGCAGAGAAAGAAAAACCATCACCAGCTTTTTTTTCATCACATTCTTCGCATGAAACTAACTTCTCTGAATTCTCCTAGCACATACAATGTCCCTGCTGCTGCAAGATAAAATGTGTCACTGCTCCATCTGCTACTCGTTTGCTGATGAGTCTGTACGGCAACATGCTGCTGAGCAGAATACTCCAAAAAAGAAGAAACTGTGCAGCCCAACAGATCTGGCTTTGACAGAGATAGGGCCAGGTCTCATTAATCATTGTGCTGTGCTGCTTACAGTACCTGGAGGAAATGCCTCCCCAATTCAGTATTTCATGGTACCATCGCACTGTAGTTAGACAACTCTTCATTTGGTGCAGGAATGGAGAAACAGAGGCAGCAGGAGGTTCTCATTGCTAAATGATGCCTTATTTCAGTACTGCTTTGATACTAATTGGCCAAAGTCCTCAATTTTGGGGCAAGGAGTGATGACAAACCAGATGCAGAATGTACCCAGCTGTCACCCTCCTCTGTACTGCATTAAAGCTACATCAAAAGCTGAAGAAATTCTAAGACGCGTGGTACTGAGGCATTGCCAGCTACTTTGGATTCCTGCCCAGTGCCTGCTTGCCAAGGGGAGGTCTTTCCCCATGTTTTGGAGGAACTAACTGCCCCTCAGCATCAGCCAGAGGAACACAGCAAGACATGTGCAACCTCTGGCCACACTCAGTGGAGACTTCCCACCATGCACAGAGCTTGTGCAGGAGACTCCACGGTTCTACCAGTATTCAAGCAACAGCCAGGGAAATCTCTTGGGGGACAGCTCTTCCCCAGAGGAGAAAAGCCTGCTTTCTTCCTGGGCTTTCCCTGCTGGGAGCTGATTCACTAACAGAGGTAGGTGAAGCTGAAGAAGCTGGGGTGTCCCATCATCTTGCGATCAGGTACACAGGCCCCATTAACATCACCCGAAATGTGAAACTTCCCACGTCACCGTAAATGGCCCCCACTGAAATCAGTCCTATGACACCTGCATTGCCTCTCCTCTCCCACCCTGCTCAGCTCCGGGGAGATGCAGGGTCCTGCTCTCCTCCAGTAGCCCAGCTCACTGCCCACAGTATTCTTACTCCATCCTCCTTGCTCCCATCACAGCGCTCCTCATCTCACAGCCCCACCACCTCTGGGTGTCCTACGATGTCTGAAACAACAGAGCTCTTACTCAGACCCAGGCAGAGTAAGAACATTTTCATCTCCTCAGAAGGCAGATGGGTGAAGCAGAGTAAATAGTTTTTCCATTCAGGTCATTCCTGTCCAGCAAGCTGCCTCTGAGGAAACATGGCTCCACTACTGAGGGCCTGGGGAGGCCTCTGGTATCCCAAGAGTGCTTAACCTGGTTTTGCCCACGGAGGCAGCAACACACCCAGGACTGCATCCTCTTCGTATCATATTAACTGGAAGCCACACATGGTGGGGGAGGGGAGTTTTCTAATAGCCATGTCAGTTCAAGTATATTTTTAAGTTTTAAAACCAAAATGTCATCTCTACAATGTAAATGTTATTCTATTTTTCACAAGAATTGAGGGGAGGAAATGGTGATGATTTGTACTGCATTTTCATTTTTCAAACCAGCTGCAATCAAAGAAATGCCTGATCTCTATTGAATTACAACCTGCCTTTGAACTCCTAATGTACAGCTCTTTCCTGTACTTTACATAAATAATGTTGTTGTAGTACATGCCCAGTCACAAAGGATACACAGACAGAAGATACAAGAAAAGTGAAGAATCTGAAAGCAAGGTGATAAGATTTCCAAGGCAGAAACACATTTTTCTACTTAACCATTGCCTAAGGATAACACTATTTGAAGCACAAAGACATGTAGCTCCTCATGTTTGATGAAAAGGTTACTAAAAAAGACGAGAAGAAATAATTATGACATTTCCCCCCCCACTCTTTCTGGTTTGAGTCAGAAGAGAAACTGAACATGCCTAAAGGGGAAGCAAGGCAGCTGCCTTGAGCCACTTTCTGAAATTCAAGTTTTTGCTGAAAAACTGTGTGGTGAAGTTACAGTCCAGGTTGAAGTTGACAACACAGGATCCTTAAATTTAACAAGTTGGGTTTCTAAGACCTGAAAAGAGAAGCCCTAAAGGGGAATTGTCAAAGAGCTGCGATTACAGTATACTACAATTTCATTACAGACCTGACGATCTGACAAAGGCAAACATCTCTCACCAACAGAGAAGTGTGAATAACTGATCTTTTTAGATCAGTGCTTCAGCTGGGAGAGAAAAAAATACTTCAGGTAGACCTGAAGCAATTTATTTTTAAAATATTATTTTTATATTTTTACATATATATAAAAGTGTATGTGTGTGTGTATATGTGTGTGTGTATATATATACACACAATAAATGGTAACAATTTGTTTTGGCTTGAACTACTCATTTCAATCCCAAACGGTTTTGTTTCACTTTGCAGTATCTCAAATAACAGCAAAGGGTAAACTTGCCAGCTGCACACTATCACAAAACCAGCAAGACATCATATCTGCTAATTCAGCTAGGCAAAGAAAAATCTAGAAAAGAAAAGGAAAAAAAATTAATCTGGAGACATATCCTCTTCCTACCCAGCTCAGAAGGAGGTTTCAAATCTATTTATCATGACAGTTTTTTAAGCACCAAGATCTCTCTGGACCAACAAAGTTCTGTTGAAACTGGTCCACTTTGTAATCAACACTGGAAATTATTCCTTGAGTCTGCAACATTATTTTAAACTAAAATCAGGCATATATATATATATGCAATCTCCTACTGTCATTGTTCTTCTCTTTATGGAATATTTACAGTGGGTGTACAGTGACATTACAGCTCAGAGGTTCAAACATTCGCAAGGCATACCAGAACCATCCAAGGTATTTTAACATAGCTATAGTAAACACCAGGCTTGAAAAACTGTGCCTAGATCTAATCAGAATTTCCCAGCTGGAAAATTCCCCTTAATTAAATTCAACTTGATTCAAAGCAAAATATCTTTGTATAAATCCCAACCTGTTGACTACCATCACAGTACATGGAGCTGCTGCAAGACAAAGGAATCTCCATCTTGATCCAGAATCAGGACCACAAGCCTGTTTTGCAGGGCCTTGCCATCCCAAAAACAACCTTGGCCACAGCTGGAGGTTTAGCTATCCCCACCAGTGAGGACTAATACCATAAAGTTAGTCTCCTTGTCCTAGATCTCATGACTGCCTCACTATTCTGCTTCCAGCACTTCCGCAGTCATACTGTGATTTAACAGGCTCCAAGGCAGCAAAAATCTCGCAGCAACTACCTGAAAACTTCCAGAGCCCATAGCAAGGCAGTGATGAGACTAACCCTGGCACATTGAACCAGCCAGGGTAAACAAATAAAGCTGCTCTGCAAGTCCTAATTGCTCATTACCAAGATGCAAAGGCGAGCAAATCTGGATGGCCGTAAGCAGCAACCTGTTGTCACTATTCCTCCAAGTCTCAGCTATGGTCAGCAATTACCATGCCAGCATCACCCTCCGCGACACTCCCCTGAGACCCCAGGTACTACCCACACTCTCTGCCACTTCTGAAGAACTGCAGATGGCAGCAAATTTTGTTGGCTGGCCACTTAGTGAGCTTTTACAGGGAAGGGAGATTTTGTCAAAGAAAGTCTTTCAAAAGTCAGAGAAATGAAGGGTATTTATAAAAATAACCAGAATCCTTCCCCAAGGCGTTCTGAATGCGATATTCCCAACAGCCTTAAGGTTTAATGTCAATGTCAGCAATACAAGGGTTGATGAAGGATTGAAAAGGCACACACCTCTCCATAATTAAACAGTAACTTCATTTCTGGTGACTTCAGTGCAGTGACAGCGAGTACGTGATTAACTCAATACCCAGAGAAACACACACACTCAGATCACCCCAGAAGAATCAAGCACTTGAGAAGGTGGAATGAAGGTGAAGGAATTTCAACCAAATGTTGAAAGGGTGGAAAAGTTTCTGACAACTGGAAGCAGAGTTATACAGTGAGAAAAGCTGGGCAACAGTAAAAATCAGCAACAATACTAACTTGTCAGTAGATCTAAAAGAATTTTAGGCTCTGTGTGTGTGTGTGTGTTCTGGCACCAGGTAGTGTATGCCTTGGTCTGCATACTGTTTCCCCCCATTCAGCATGTGCTTTTTGTTTCTTCTCCCAGTGCTCAATGACAAGTAATTACTGGAGAAAGGTTTAATCAGTCTCTGCTGTCTTTCAAAACCCACTGTCAGCTACAGACATCTCAATGGTGAGGATTTATAGCAAAGAAACACCTCACAAAGAACAAGAGGAGCTTCTAAGGAATAAGGCACAGATGCCATGCTTTAGTTTTACAGATTTTTTGGGACCCATACACAACATCCAGTAGCCCCAGCACGAATCTGAGGCAGCTGAATGGGATACAACAGCCTCAGAAAAGCTTCATTCACTTCATCAGAACCCAGGTGTAAATTTGGGAGATATCTCTAAAAAATACCGAAGCACATCTGTTTTCATTCTGGAAGTTAGTGGTGGGGCCTTTTTGCACTCAACTGATGAGCAAACCCATCTTCAAACTTCCCTGGGAAAAAGATAGCTTATGTCTGTAGTGAAGGTTTTATTCTCTCAGATAATCCAAGCTCCAGACACCGAGAGCTCACCTCCATGGAGCCAGGGAACAGACCCTGACTGGCAGTGCTTAGGATCCTGTTTGCTCACTGGCAAAGGGTCCATTAACATCCCAACGCCTGCCAGAGATGGACAGGGTAAAATCCTTTCATGGGTAATGGACCCAACCAGCTCTGTCACCATGTCCTTAGAGAGTTTCTGCCCCAACAGTGAAAAATGCGTCTCCCAGTATCAGTACTGCATTCACAGAAAACCTTTTTCTTTTTCCCCAAGTCTTTCTAAAAGTTCAAAGTCTCAGCCAGTCCTCAAGCAGAGCTGTAAGAGCTTTACAAATCCAAGAGAGAAAACTCTTGCTTTTATACCTAATACAGTTGGCTTCCAAACCTCACAAGCCCACTCACAAGTCTATTTGTTCCTCATCCTCCCCAGCTGGGATACAATGATCCGCAAATCCTTCAAGCTTGCAGCAGCCAGGGCAACAGAACTGTACTTTCACCTAATTTATCATGCTCCTTTTGCCTTGGCCACAGCTTACATCAGCTTTCTTGCTTCCTTCCTGCTCTGTCCCTTGGGTCTTTGAGCCATCCTACACTACAGGGTCTCATTAGCTTAATAACTTCAGAGCAAAAGAATTCTGTTCTTGCAGGTTTTCCTGGAGTCTGCTTGGTTACACACAGGCATCCCTGAAAACCTGGGCTCACAGAGGAAATCCCAGTCATAACATGGAGCTTCAGCTTAAATCAAGGAGAAGAGCCAGCCGAATTAGTAGCATACTAAACACGCTTTTCTCCAGGACATCACACATTCCAGCTTTCCAGCAGGAAGAGCTGTAGTTTATTTCTGGACTTCAACCCCAGGATGATCTCCAGCTCTAGCTGCCAGGCATCCACACATTCCTACCAGAGCCACTGAGCCACGTGCTAAGCTCTGCAGAATGCCCTGATTTCCAGTCTTTTGGGAAGCTCCAACTTGCCTTCTAGGCTGACCACACACCTGAACATTCAGAGCTCAGACATCCCTACACCTCTGGCTCATGAGTTGCCCAATTACTCTGCTCTTGCAGGTCAGTAAGTCTGTCAGGTCTCAAGTGTTGCTTGCAGTGCCTGCAGAAGATCTTTATTCAAGGGAAATGCCTGCACCCTGATGCTACACGGAAATGCCAGACCCGCTCTAATGCCACCACCGGCTCTGGAGAGTCAGGGTCCCCCTGCTGCTGCTGGGCTGAGAGGGGCAGTGCCCCATCAGGACCTTTGGGCAGGTCCTTTGAGCAGGCAGAGTGGTCGCAGTCTGTTCTGCTTGCTTTCTGCCCTTGGCAACTGCAGGTTGCGCCCAACCCAGGGGCCAGACCTTTTCAGGCCCCTTCCAGGCCCCTTCCAGGCCTGGTTCTGTTCCTCCCTTCTCACAGACGTGTGAAGAAGTGAAATCTCAGCTGTCGGGGGGTTGGCGAGAGGAGCGGGGTTTCTAGGTGAGAAGAACAGGCCAAATGCTCTCTTTCTATCACTCTCCAATGTGCCAGCTTCACAAACCTGCTGACAGTCCTTGAGAGCTGATGACATTTTTCAAAACATTGACAAAAATAGACAAGCACTCCCCCCCCTCCCATTGAAAACACTCAACACAAAGCCCTTCTGCTCTGGACTCTTTCTTTGGCCACCTTCACAGCCAGCGCTTCCCTATCAAAACATTTACAAGGACTAACCCCTTTCCATAGTAAAAACCCTGTCTTCTAGGGAGCTGCTGACACCCCAGCCCATTAAGAGATGCTAACACTGTAATGGCAACTCCCACATGGTGTAAATTCTGGTCCTGTCCCCTTACACAAGAACAACTCCCAGTGACTCCCCATGACAAGAGTCGCTTGAGTGCGAGTTTAATGTGATGATTTAACATAATGTAAATGAAGCCATTAGTACCTGTAACTAACACTGGAAATAAAGTGCTTGCTGAACTCAATTTCAAATTAAAAGGAAAACCAAACGTTTTTAAAAACATTATTCATAACTCTCTGCTTATATCTTGGCTTGCTGTTTAAATACTTCTGTGTTTTACATCCATTTCAGTTCAGCAACACTAATAAATCAATTTATTTCTGTAACCTGAGTACATACACTTGCTATATATACACAGTGTCTTTTGGCAACATGCAATAAATTGAAGTGAATAAGGGTAACAGCATTACATCTTTTCTTTTTAAAGATATATTTATTTCAGAACTTCTTGTACTGATCCTTTAAAACCTGTAATTAAGCCTCTGTTGGATGTAAATGTACAAAACTATTTATTCTAGAGGGGTAATCCAACTACTTTACATAAACAGGAATTAATATGCCCATTATGAACCATTAGCTGGTCTGGGAATCAACCTGCAAGACTGGAAGCATTCTGGCTCTTATTTAACTTGAAGTTCAGCATATGCCCAAGTTCCCTGCAGAACCAGAACCAAAGTTGCTGATGAAATTAGGGGCATGAAATCCAGCATCTTGAAGGATCAAACTATCACAGATAAATGATGTTCTTGTGGCAACTACTGTGACTTGTGTGAATAATCAGGTATCACAAACAGAGTAAAACCACAGTTCTACTAGAACCCAAAATACAAAGCAACTGAGATTGAACTCATACAGGGGCTAGGTCTATTTATGAAATGCAGGTCTTTTTCCTAAGCTCTTTAGAGTTAGCTTTGTTTTGTGTGGCTCAGATTATGAAGAATTCCTCCTGTTTCTTACATCCCTCCATATCCAAGTAGCTCTTCTCAGGCAAGACATAAGTGGTGTAAGACACACTCACTCCTTGTTCCCTTTGCTAACGCAAAACTCACCATCCTAAGCCAGAGCTGTGCAGAGTGTAATTCTGCAGAATTCATTCAACATACATGAATTCCACTTTCCAACTGAGGCAAACAAAGCTTTAGAAGCCTCTAAGGACCTTGTGTGCAAGCAAAGGATGAAGTCAGCACTGCAAGAGTTACCACTGAACTGCAGTTCTGCAACCTGGTACAATTCCTAGGATTAGCTGTATGTACTACCTAGCCTGCTCCAACAAGTCCAAGAACATACCTCAGTCATTGACAGCGTTATCTGCCTTTAAAATAGAAGGTCACAAATAATAGCTATCCATGCTGCAAGCTCACAAACCTGAATGCAACATTTATCAACTCCACATGAGCTCGTACCATACTCTCATAAAACCTAGGGAATATAAGGAAAGTTATTGACTGGGTAGTCTAGGAGAGACAGGAATACACCAAGATTGTCTTCTGGGCTAGAGCCCACTGGGATTCAGCTCTCAGTGCTTTATTTGGTTTTATCTTACTGATATTTTGGTAGGTTCCTCAACTGTATTCAGCTTATGTTGAACCAACTCTGCTATCATTACCTGTTCCATTCATCTACAACCGAGCAAGAGACTCAGAAGAAAGATGAAAATGAGAGAGTTGGGATGTTGGAACATTACAACACACAAAATGTTATCATAAAATTATTACTAGAAATACTTGTAAGAAACACCAGTTAATATAAAGATTTTCTTAGTTGGAAAGAAACAGCACAAAGTTAACACCTGGCCTCATTAATATGCATGCCAACCTGCTTTCAAGATAAACAACAGCATTCATGTAAACCATTTAATATAAAAGCAATCATGCAGAGATGTACACAATTCAATTCATGGCAAGGTTTTAATTTAATGTTTAGATCACAATTTTAGTTCTTTAAATTGAGCATCAAAAATAAATAATAACCAAACATAAATGCTTGCTTTAGATGTGGCTTAATCTTCAAGAGATATACAGCCTGGAAGAGGTAGTTAACAATTTGGGACTCTCAGAAAAAATACCCCCAAACTCAAAGAATCACAAGTTTGGAAAAGACCTTTAAGATCATCAAGTCTATATGCCTAAGTACCTGAACTCCAGAGGTTCTGTTTATGGTTTCCACTTTGTACCTCAAGACTACACATTTTTTTGTGAATTTCTTAAACTTCCAGGATTAAGAAACTCAAAATATCCTTAGAAGTGATCCCCTGGGAGGAAAAAACCAGAAAACTCAGAAGTTGAATCAAAAATGTGGTCGCTGGTCTTAATCAAATAAAAGCTTCAGACAGTCTCCACTATTCAGTTTGGACTGACATTCAGAGTATGAAGACCATAGTCAAGATGGACAGAGCAGTATAATGTAAGGCTTAGTCTGCACTCAGCCAAGCAAGGACAGGCATGGACAAGAAAGGAGACAATCCATCAGTGGGACAGGGCTTGCACCACTCTTTAATTTCAACTGTAGATCTTCTTGTTCCATCCCCAGGTCAGTGCTGAGCAACAGGAACTGACAGAAAATCCAGGTGAGACCTAGAGCTATGGGCTTTGGCCTTGGGTCCTTGGTAGTTCAGCCCTCCACTCAAGAAGAGCTAATTTAATCAACCCAGCAGGCAGCCAGGGGAATAAGCAAGACAAGTGCTTCTGACTACCCATGATATTCTCAAGCAGAAGGGAAGCACTGCAGGTGTCAGGCATCCCTCTATTCCTCAGTCCTATCATAATATGGCCTAAAATCAGAGGATGGCACTGACAGTGAATCAGATGGATTATACTGCTCTTTCTTACCTTCTTTTGGGATGATATTTGCAGCATCATCTTATGCCTGCTAGAGACTTCCATTGGAAGGATGGTCTGTCAATAAAAAGGGGAACAGAATACATGTTAACTCAGCAGCTACCTCCAGAAAGGCTACTTCTTTCTACTGCTACTCTCATCTCACCTCCAACTTCCATCTCCAGTGATAACATCCTGATAGCTTCCTTTGCCTCCTCCTTCAGTCCTTTAAGAATAATCCCTGTTTCCTGTAACTACATTGTTATTTCAACAGAGTAGAAACGAGTCCACTTTCCCTCTAGTCACTCTAGTGCTGCTACAAGTTTTAGCTCAACTCCAACTTGTGCTGAAGTTTATCAACCATATTCCAGTATAAAAACCAGTCATCACCAAGCTTTGGTTTTCTCATTTACTATGTTTTGTCTGCAAGTGCTTAAGTTTTATACGATACAGTCAATAAAGAGATCCAGCAGAAGCCACAGCAGATATTATTCATGTCATACTTGCAGTTCTTCATGATTAAAATTCTATATTCAAAGAAAGTCTCCCACCTCACAGCTTAATCAGAGGACAGATTGCATTTGCCTTCCCAGAAGCACCTTGAATGTTTGTTTACAGATTCCAACTTTTCAATAAGTCACCGTTCTCCCTCAAAAAAAAGTCACACAAGCAAATAAAAAACTCACCCCACCTCTTACATAAACAAAGTTTATTTTCAGTATTTTTGTGTTAAGTAATCTCAAATTAATGACTTGTATACTGGCATACTACTTAGGTAGCTGTAACCTGCTCCTACACACCCTGGCTCTAATATTTCTATCCTGATGATTACCATAAAATTCTTCTCTCCAGTTGAGTAACTCAACAAATTGCTGTAATGTACATAACATAAGTAATAAAGAGCTGGCAAACTTCACATTCACATTAAGGTAGCCAGCTATCTCATAAGCTTTTGTTTAGCAATGATTGATAGACCATTATTAACTAGCAGAAAAAGATGCTGTAGCAGTCATTTAGTCCAATTCCAGTCATTGCTTATATTCATTGAGGAAAGATGAAGATCCATGGAGCGCAGCTTGTCGATAAATAACACTGCTTATATGAGATTAGAAAGCCCTCATTAACACAAAGCAAGACATGTCATTCCAAAATGAGCAATCAGAAAAGATACTTCTGTATGTGTGTTCTTGCACTGGAATGTTTGCAAACGGAATGAAAATCATTCTTGAAACCTCAACTCCCCCAAAAAGAGTCATAACTCAGCACCTCTATGGAATATTTTTTATCACTGTCCAGCTGGACAAGATGCTGCACCAAGGCAAGTCAATAAAAGCTGCCATGACAGCAAATGGCTGAACCTATTCAGAAAGTTTGGGTAGCTCTTCAAACATTCTAATCAATTTTGTTTGATTAGCAAATATATCACTTTCATCCTATTGACAAACCTGGCCTGTGCTTGCTACCGATCTGCCTGTGCATGCTTCCCCCATCTCCATGCAGAGATGGAAAGCAGCAAGCTGGACACAATACAAACAGTCCCAGCAGTAACTCAGAGAGGCCAGCCTGACAAGGGCATGAGTAACTATGCATCAAATCTTCTCATGGCTCCTGATTTTCCTGTGCCTCATTGTCACTAAGCATCAAAACCAGTCCTAGTAAACACTTCCCACATAGATCAGAGGCAAACGCTCTGAATTTGCACATTGGGTTTTTATTTTATTTTCCAGCTCCTTCACATCTCATTTCAGCACCACTTGTGTATTCCTGTTACTGCTCTTGGAGCTACATTGTCCCTGTGTGATGCTACAGCATCTAGAATTATCTGTTTGCTCAGCCTCAGGTCCTTAACTTTGGGAAGCAGATCCATCTGATGTACAAGCTAAACATTGTACTTCTGAAGTCTACATTTAAAAATTTTATGGAAATCCCATTACAATGGATAGCTGGGAGTACTGCAATGTATTTGGTGCCAAGTGCCTATACACAGAAGAACAAGCAGATATTGGCCTAATTCTTGGCATCCTGAAAGCTGAGATACTCACATACATTCTGAGCATAAGGCACTGTGGATTTAGTTAGTGGAGAAAAGCTCAGGAATAAGCTCATGAATTTCGGTCTTTTGCCTGGTCACAGAATCAGGCACTATATTTCATGCTCCACAAACAAGTCCTTAGGTGCTCACCCAGAATCCTGAAGGGAAAATTTACTATGCTGGATATTTCTGTCCTCTTGACAAAAGCAAATTCATAGATTTCAGATGAGCCAGAATCTTCTGCATTGGATCCTTCTTACTGGTCTTTATTTGATTGTGACAAGGACTACACAGAATTTACACTGTTCTATTTTTTCTCCCCTTAAAATTTGCAAGTTTTAATGAAAGATACAACATAAGAAAGGAAGTTTCCACTAAATTTCCTACCTAATTTTCAGCCCATTCTACCATCCCACCCAAAACATACCCAAACATAGCATCAGAAAATAGTTGCCAAATGTTATATGCTAATTTCTGAGAAGCTCACAATTGTTTTGTGCAAAAGCACAGCTTCTTGTAGCCAACAGATGGATCTTGCCTTGCCCTTGAGTGTGCAAGTGTTCTAACCGCTATCAGCCCAGCAGCTGGAAGGCCTCAGGAGACAACACAGGAAAACAGAGGAATGCAACTCCAGTGCCCAGGGACAGAGCAGTCCCTGCAACTCCAGTGCCCAGGGACAGAGCAGTCCCTGCAACTCCAGTGCCCAGGGACAGAGCAGTCCCTGCATCGCCAGTGCCCAGGGACAGAGCAGTCCCTGCATCGCCAGTGCCCAGGGACAGAGCAGTCCCTGCAACTCCAGTGCCCAGGGACAGAGCAGTCCCTGCAACTCCAGTGCCCAGGGACAGAGCAGTCCCTGCAACTCCAGTGCCCAGGGACAGAGCAGTCCCTGCAACTCCAGTGCCCAGGGACAGAGCAGTCCCTGCAACTCCAGTGCCCAGGGACAGAGCAGTCCCTGCATCGCCAGTGCCCAGGGACAGAGCAGTCCCTGCAACTCCAGTGCCCAGGGACAGAGCAGTCCCTGCAACTCTAGTGCCCAGGGACAGAGCAGTCCCTGCTGCCCCCGGAGAGCAGAGCCTGCGGTTCTCTGTGCGTAAATGGGACAAGGGAGAGCTCTCTTGTTTACAGCAGGCTAACAGGAGAAGCAGGCTGATGGTGGCCCAACTCTCCCAGGCTGCCTTGCATGTATAAATAGTCAAGCCCTCAGAAGATGCCCATTATTGCTGAGTCTGGAGAGCAGCTAATTTTAGTCAGCAGCAAAGCTTTTAAACCAGAAATTCTTCATCAGCCAAACCTTCACTGCTGGAAAACAACATCTTTCACCTGAAAGACAGACTTACACAGCTCTGTCTTTCTGGTAACACTAATGAGTTACTGCTCTGGGGATAATTCACTCAGATCCCTCTAGCTGGCTTGCTTTAAGCTGTCAACTGCTGGCTGCACCATAACTCCCTACTACTGAATTAAATCCTCCAGGGTAGCACATTCTCTGTGCACTACACTTCCTCTATCTGCTTCCCCACTCCTCAGATCTTAACTTTATTCTCTAAACTTAGACCCACCACAGATCAGGCCATGAAGTGTCAAAGAGATCCTTAAATATGAATTCATTCTCTTCCTCCCACATAACCCTCACCTGCCATCACCTCCCTGAATATAGTTACCTTCACTCCATCTTCTCAGTCCTTTACTTACACTTTGGTCTTCTCCAGGCTTAGTAAGATGCAGATCTACTTTGAAATGTGGCTACTGAAATCTTTTTATAAGATTTCATGCTTATTGTCTCTGAGTGACTCCAGATCAGACGTGGTCAATTCATAAGAGTGGTGGGGAGAAGAGAACCAAACTCAGCAAAGATTCTGCCAGCTGCAGAGTTTACTGCTATCCTGCCTTCCTCAAAAGGTTCTGCAGGATGAAGTGTGCATTTTGAACAGCTCCCTGCAAAAAATCTACCACTGTTCTCTAACCAGGTCCACAGGACTAGCAGGACGAAAACCCAATTCAAATTGAGTGAATGACTAAAGCCACTGGATCTGAATTCATGGGTACAGGGATCCGGTGCAAATAATAGTCATGCATTTACCAAGGTCCTCACACCTCAAATTCACACGACCTAAGCCTTCTGTTTCATCCAGTGATTCTCTCAACCTGAGACTAGCTCCTAATCCCATCCATCTTCCCACCCTTTCAATGATGTTACTGAAACCAGTGCTGATATGAAAAAGCTGTCCATAGATAAACTCACCTCTGGCTTCCATATCTGGTACCTACCTCTTCCTCAGTCTGGTCCTTTCTCTCCTCTTTCTTGTCTTCTGCGTGTCATCATCTATCAGTGGAGGCTGCTGTCTTAGTGGTAGTGCCTGCTGAACTGCCTTCCCAGTCATTGAGTAAAGCTGTAGGAGAGCAGCAAATGTACAGCGTTTTCATGGGTTCTCACGTGAAAACTTATCTCCTCTTTCCTCTGAAAAATGTCAAGACTTGGACATTGCAGGGGTCAGTGGGCCATTCTGGACATTAGAGCAGGGTCTCATGAGATGCAAGTTCCTCATATTGCTAAGCTGAAAACAGTATTCCAAGCCACTGAGAAGTAACCAAATCAGATGGAAGTAAGAACTGCACAAGACTCTCAGGACAGAGAGAGACAAGGGGCTTGCAGGTTCTGTGGTGTGCAGCTATGTGCAAGGACTGTTTGGAGCTCAGTGGTAAGTACAGGGCATAAGAGAAGGACAATATAGACTGATACAAAGTTGTAAAGAGCTCTAGAGGCGTATGGACACTAACACATCAGGCACTGATACAACTTCAGTCTTGCCAGTCATCAGCCATGAACAAGTGAGAAGAAATGCAAAGGGGTAAAATAAATAAAAGATAATGCAAGACATTCAAACAAATAATACTAAAAAATTCAAGTCCAGGAGGCACATGGGATGCTATAAGTGAAGCAGCCTGGATGGCTGGGAGGGATATAGCAGCCAGGCTAATTTATCCAGATAGCAAAATGACATTTTCTAAAACAAGCTAAATTAATTATTTGCCTCAGCACTCCCAAAGGAGAAAAGAAGCTGACAGAAAATGACATGTCATATAATTCTCTGGGTGACAAGGAGGGAACCTAGCAGAGATGCAAGGGCTGAGGCCTACATATCCCTCCTGTGCTACTTGGCTGCCTAGGGCAAACCCTTTGGTTGATGAATGCAGACAACATACCAATGACACGCCAGCAGTGCTCTGCGATGGGGAAGGGTTCTGTCTGATCCTTCTCATGAAGCTCAAGACAATCTCTAGGTCTGACTCTGCTTTGCCACAGCCTTCAAGTCTTCTTTTCTGCCTGCCTAAAGTGAATATGAAATTCTCTCAAATAAGAATTCTCCTTTTTTTTTCTTTTTCTTGGTGGCAGCTCAACACTCCCTGTTCACAGGTATAAATGTCTAGACAAGGTGCAAAGCAAAAATCCAGGCATGAGCTCATGTCACTGTTCACAGGGGAAACAGGTCAGAAGCCTTTTCCAAAGTCATGTGAAATTAACAGTGGAGAGAGCTGGCCTTCATCAAGCTGGGTGAGCCCCTGGGAGCTCTTCCTACCTTGCTGCAGGGTGAAGGGGTTGCTGGCTTCCTGATACCAGAGAGACCTCAATGTAAGATAGATTTCCAGAAAAAATAAAATTTAGATGATAGTCAGTTTTTCTCTCAACATCAGTGTTAGCTCCACTTTTCCCTTTTCATAACTCACTTCCATTACAAAATAGCTCCCCTTAGTGACTGAGGGTAGCCATGCATGTATCCTGTGCAGTGTGTTATAACCACTGTTACATGAATGCCTAGAGAACAGTGTCTGCCTCCAAGGGCCTCACTCCACCCCTCAGCCTCCAACAAAGTCACCAGCAGTTCTCCCATTGCAGGAAATTGCACCTGCAAGGACATATGAGAGGATTCACTTAAGTATAACCAACTTACCAGAACTAAAACTGGGGCAAATAAACTCATTTTGATTAACAAAGAGGGACACCAAAAAGCAGAATGCAGAATTCTTTGGCATGTTTTTCCAGATTTTAAAAACTACATTAATGTTCAAAGCTTGGGATAAAAACCAGTAAAACAAGACCCACATTTGCACCCGGTGTTACTGCTGGTTTACTACCCATAAGCACCAAAAGACTTTCAGACACCATGGTACATAGATAATGAGATTGCAAGGTGTAATGTTATTGAGAGTTATTAAGAAGTGGAATTACAGATAAGCCTTATCAAGATCTGTTTAACCACATAGATTAGAGAAATCTTGAAGAAGGGGTAACACACTTGGCAGTGAAGCTCTTGGAAACTGCAATGATCCAGAAATTTTCTCTTCTTCTTACACAAGTCTGACCAATTCATTTGTCAGCTGCACATTTTCTGCCTACAGTAAAGAAAATCACATTGCATAGTATTATCATCATACTCAATGCAAGCAGGCATAGCTACACATAGATAGATGAACTTAAGAGGGGGCAAAGGGGGTGAAAATAATGAGTAAGATACACAATTCCATAAATATGTTTAAGCAAAAGAGCCTGAAATGAGGTTGTTTGAATTCCCTCTTTTCAGATGTCAGTGAGTTGGAAGATCATGGCAATTGCTCACTTTAGACACGCTCGAGAAGGTAATCAATAGAGAAGAGAGAGTAATAATGCAATTTAATTTAATATAAATAGACTAGGATAATAAATTTCTCTCTAAACTAAGAGCTAAATCCTTTCCCATTATGTTTCATTCTGTGCTTCTAAAACAGCATGTGTGTGTCTCTGATGAGATATGAAAAGTGCAAAACTAAGCTGCAGAGGTATGCACAGAATTACACAGGAGATGCAGTCACTAAGCAAGAGGTCATTCAAGACAAGGATAAATCTTTCCCATTGACATTTCATAAATGTTCTTTTAGCTTTGCACTACAAGCTTCAGACAGCAACCGACCTACCTGAATCTGTGATATCTTAGAACAATGCATTTTGGGGCATCTGCAGAAAAATGTAAGAGACAAGGATGTTGCTGTAATTCCAAGCGACAGGAAACAGCCTAGATCAAAGCACTCATGTCAGCATGTAAATAATTACATATCTTGCTTAGTCCAAAGCTTGTCATCTTCACTGGACTACTCTTGTTGAATCACATGCTCTGTGAGTATCAACACAATTTCTAAACTCCTGTCCAAACATATCAAACACAAGTAACATTTTCTGGGCAGGGTATCTATTAATTATGCTGAAGTTCAGGTGAGGAATAAACAAAGGGGGAATTATTTTAGTGCAATGTAGAAAAATCTGCACCTATTGCAGAGGGGATAGGAAAAAGGGAACAAAGTGTATCTTTAGCAGCCACAGGTTCTAAAATCCCAAAGTCATAAGTAACAAAAAATGTTTATATACATACTACATTTCAGATCCGTGCTTACGCCAGAGGGTAATGAAGCTGACTCCAACTTGTACCAGAATTTTGCAGGTATAGGAAGGTACAGTAATCTCTAAAAAGAGATTACTCTAGGCCAGGCTAAGGGAGCAAAGAAGCCACACTTCAACTGCACTACGTACAAAATAAATCATTCCAGTACAGAAGGATCATTCACAGATGAAGAAAGTACAAGAAATAGCTGGGGTATAATACAGGAACATGAAGTTATTGTTGGTTTAGAAGGTTTTAGGAAATAAGAAATTAAAATTCTACTCCAAAGAGATGCTGGGCCATCCTGAGGTCCAACACAACCAGATACCCTACAAGATCAGCAAAGATTTGCCAGTTCCTGGCTGCAGCAGATGGTAACAATAAATAAATAAATAAATAGAAATCCGTGTCCAGCAAAGTGAGGTGGCTCTTGTTCCCAAAGAGCAAGAAGACTCTCTGAATTGATGTTTATGCACAAAAATAGCTCTCAACACAAGATCAGCCAGACCCCAGCCTGATCAATAATTCCAGGATGGCAGTATGTAAGGGCACGTTGTGCTCAGAGAAGAGTTGATCAATGCTTCATTATCCTCTGGCACTCGATACCGGGCCCTGCAGGATGCTCCCAGCTGGACACGTTACACTGTGGTGCTTTTTGCCACAACACAAAACTCTCAGTAAAAAGCCAAGAGGAAACAGGGTCTGTGGGTAACCTACCAGTCTGTCAATGATTCTAGTCTCTGACATCTTCTGGGCACTGTTGCTCCCTAAAAACACAGTAACAAGTTCTGGTCCCAGTTGTCCTCTCCATCTTGTAGGTGAAACAATGGAAGGAATTATCAAATGGTATGGGTTGAAAGGCACCTTTAAAGGTCATCTAGTCCAACCTGCCAGCAACGAGCACAGGCATCTTCAGCTAGATCAGGTTGTTCAGAACCCTCTCCAACCTGATCCTGAATGTTTCCAGGGATGGGGCATCCAGCACCTCATCTACAACCGCTATAGACAACCTCTATAGTTGTGTTTCACCACCCTCACTGTAAAAAATGTCTTTCTTACCATTACCCATTGTCCTATTGCTACAGCCTCTATTAAAAAGTCTGCCTTCATCTTTCTTAAAAGCCCCCGTTAAGAACTGAAATGCTGCAATAAAGTATCCTCAGAGCTTTCGCTTCTCCAGGCTGAACAATCCAAACCTTCTCAGCCTGTCGTCATAGCAGAGATGCTCCAGCCCCTGATCACCTTTGTGGCTTCCTCTGGACTCACTCCAACAGGTCCATGTCCTTCTTATGTTGGGGGCCTCAGTGCTGGATGCAGTACTCCAGATGGGGTCTCACAAGAGTGGAGTAAAGGGGCAGAATTGCCTTCCCTGACCTCCTGGTCACGCTGGTTCTGATGCAACCCAGGATGCAGTTGGGTTTCTGGGCTAGCTCATGTCCAGCTTTTCATTTGCCAGTACTACCCCCAAGTCCTTCTCTGCAGGCTGTTCTCAATCCCACTGTCCCTCACCCTGTATTATTAGCAGGGGTTGCCCCAACTCATGTTCAGGACCTTGAACTTGGCCTTCTTGAAACTCATGCCATGGAAATATCATGACTGACCTTGTTGTCTTGTTTCTGATGGAATCAAGACAGAAGCTATAGAAAAAATAAACTGAGGCAGTAAAAACTGACCATATTTTGTATCTTTGCCTTGAACACACAGGAATTAGGTTATAGGCTCAGTCTTAATCTCAGGTCCCCTCGAATTTTTGTAGCTTTTCCACCAAAGCTCTCCAAGAGACCTGGCTGATCAGCAGGCTGAGAAGAGTTTCTGAAAATGGACACAGGAAAAAAAAGCCAGAATAGTTCTATTGAATTTCACATATGTGTCTCAGACTATGACCATCCCATGAGAATCTTACTTCATCCAAGAACAGAGAGAATCCCAATTCCCAGCCGAGATGATGCAGTGATAATTCACTGGCACACTAACAACCTCTCTGGGATCTCCCCTCACAGAAAAATCTTGGGCTGCATGCTAAACATTTCTCTGAGCCTTTCTGGTAGTGTGTCTGGTTCTGGCCTGAAACTGGTGCTGCAGGATTGCTACTGGATCAGACGGTCCAGCTGGGTTTTGCTTGACTTTTGCCTCACACCCACAAGCCATAAACGTAACTGAGACATGAGGAAAACCTGGACCTGTGGCAGATAGTGCAGGGGACAGCATGGGAACCTCTTCCCCAGCTGGGTTAGCTATGTGGTGTAGACACATTTTAGCAAGCCAGAGAAGCATACAGGGTGTTAGAAGACTGAGAGGGGATCTGATTAATGTTTATTAATTATTATCTGAAGTGTGGGAGATGAAGGGAAATGGCCAACCTCTTTCCAGTGCTCTGTGGGGACAGGACAATGGGCAGTGGCCACAAGTTGGAGCATAAGAAGTTCTGCCTTCACAGTGAGGGTGAGTGAGCCCTGGGACAGGCTGCCCAAGGGGCTGTGGAGTCTCCTTCTCTGGAGATATTCCAGACCCATCTGGACACCGACCTGTGTGACCTGTCCTAGGCACCCTGCTTTGGCAGGGGGTTGGACTCGATGAGCTCTGGAGGTCCCTTCCAACCCCTATGGTTCTGTGGATCTGTGGGTGCAGTCCTCCATAAACTGGTGCCAGCTTCCTGCAGGTGGGGCACAAGCCCTGCTTGAAAGGGATGATAATGCATCTGCCATACACCTGAGGGAGACTACAAGATGTGATGTCTGACAAGGCAAAAGACAGTTCCCAGCACAAAGTGCTGTTTCAAAAGAAGCATGCAGTGAACATATCAGATCACCTTTTGCAGCTGCCTTGCAGACAGCCAACTCAGTGCTAACAGTGACAAACTGCAACTTAAAAGAACTGCAACAGAGCATTGGATTGTACTCTGCTGTACCTTGGTCATAGCCAAGGACTCTCTTGGCAGAGTAGCTTAGGCTAAAGGGCCCACATTTCTGATGTCAGAAGGAAAACAATCATCCCAAACAGAACAGAGGGCAACCAACTTTTGCTGAGGTTATCAAATCGATCCTAAGTGTTCAAAACAAAAATCATTCACTAGTTCATGTTAATTTAACACCTTCAGGGAACAGCAACTCTTCTGACGTTGTTCTGCAGGGATACCTTGCTATTTTGCCTATAGGAAGAGAGAAATAACTTCTATTGGCAAGTTCAGCTACAGAAATCTTTCAGAAAAGCTGCTCTCCATGGGACTGGGGCAGTTCCTCAGTGAAGCAAACAAGGAATAAAACAGATTTCCATTTTGTTCTAACCATCAACAAGGAGACACCAAATTAAAACCTCATATTTCTTTCTGATATGAACTTAGGGGTCTGATTCACGAGCACTTTCAGGCTGAGTTGCAGCAGATGAAGAGGTCATGTACAAAACAGCAGCAAAGGTTATATCTTCAGCTGTTACAGCCCGTTCCACACAGACTGTGAATTGGAGGGTTTGGACACTGTACCTCCTAGCACAACATGTTCACAGGCTGGAATCGGTGGTGGTTTAAGTTACAAAACAGAGCTGTGAACTGTGAGGGCTCAGTAACTGAACCATCACCTGCTCTGCTACAAGTAATGTGATGTCTGCAGAGGAGCAAGGGCTGTCTGGAAGTATTATCTCACACCAATCAACACAAATTGCTGGGGTCATGTATGCTCAGCATCCTGGATTCCTGCAGCAAGTCAAGAGGATGCTGAGACCTTGACTTCTCAGTCACCTCTGAAAATAAGAAGTGTCCTGGAATGCACAGAGATTTTTGAAAATGGATTTGACACACATGCAAAGCCTCTCCTGGTATCTACAGCCATATGCTGTATTTCCTACCCTTTGTGTCTGTTTGGCTGGATGCCAAATGGGTTCACTCTGAGATGTCACCTCTGTAAGAGATATATGTATGATCCTGTTAAATTCACACCTGGATCCTACTAGATGAGGCGGTTTTGCCTTTTTCCTCCTTGGACTTTCTGCAGAAACCAGACACAACTTGCAATAACAAATGGTTTAGACAGGGAAGCAAACAGAAGTTCCCTTCTTGTCCTCCACCTATTTATTCGTGGTGTTTCTTAGCTACTGCCAGTATTTGATGCTGAAACAAGTTAATTTCAGCTGCTTTTCTGGGACGCAGCGGGAAACAGTAACGAAGCTTTTGGAGAGGACGAAAGCTCCGGCAACCACAAAAACCAGCTGCCCAGCCGCGAGGATTGCTTTTTCCTACGCTGCCGAAATACAGCCACCTACAGAAGCTCCTGGGACACGCGGGCTCTGCAGCTGAAGGCGGCTGGAGCATGGGGTGGCCCGGCCGCCGCACGGAGGGGGCCCGGCTGCAGCAGCAGCGCGGCCGGCGGGCGACACCCCGCGGCCAGCCCGGCCCCGCGCCCCGGCTCGGGCAGGGAGCGGCGCCCGCCGGGGCCGCCAGCGGAGCCGGGTGCGGCACAGGCTGCGCTCCCCGCAGCTAGCAACGCGCCTGCGTACAAAGCCAGGGCGGGAGCCTGGGCTGCCTGGGGTGTCCAGCGCCTGGCTGCTGCCACCGCGGAGCTGCGAGCAGCGCGGGGTTAAAGCACGGTGACATCCACGCTGAGCTTTCATTACTGCCTAAGGCCCGGTGCTTACTGAAGCTCTTACAGCCCAGTAACACTGGCACGGCATTAGTGAGCTACAGAAACCAATCCCATGCGAGCACGGAGGGTGTTTTACAGACAGTCGCACCCCCTCCTGCTCCCACTCTCCAGCCAGCAGGATGTGACTCCTGCCCTCTCACTCCACAGGGCATCCTTATTACCCTCCCTCTCACAGCTTCTCTGAGCCCTACTCATATCATCGGAAGGAAAGTTAAAACAATTAAGAGCTTCAGTTACCCTGTGATATTAAAAAAATAGACTCTGACTTATTGCAACCCATTCTCTGCTGGGCCAACACATGACCCAGCTCATCAAGGACCTGGCCAGGCCAGCAGTATTTAACAGTATTTTCTCCTTCCTTCCCCTTCTCCCATTACAGGAGCCATGGAGATGGTTCTGCATGTTTATGGCTGTTCGATCTGCAGCCATTACCTTTGCAGTAAGTTTCCCAGCCAGTACTTGACTGGGGAACCTTAAGGTTTGCCCTGCACCAAATTTGTTATATTAAAATTAAATAATTAAACATTAAATAAAAAATTAAATTAAACCAGGTAAATTCAGTGACCTGCATTCAGCAGATCTCTCCCCTTAGCAATGAACAAAAACATCCCCATACTCAACTTTTTCATTAAATATAATGGAATTTTCCAAGCTCAACTCCTTGTTTGTATGCACTTTCACTGTCTCACAAACACTGTTGGTCTCAGCCTCAGGCAGTGGTACTACAGTATCAGTTCTGTTGTTAGTAAACATCTTAGGGCTTCCCTGAAACAAACCCCATCAAGATCTCCAGACCAAGGCAACCATTACAAGCCCAGGGCAGGAGAATCACCGTGTCACAAGACTAGACCATCTCAGAGCCCTTTCTGGGAATCTGTCAGCATCAGAACAATTGGGTTTGGGGAATCACTATTTGCATGCTGGGCTGCCTCCCTCCCAAATATCACTCCAATTCAGAGGAGTGAGTATATTTTTGATGGGGGGCAGTGTACAGTTGGATTCTATGCAGGAACTCATCCACCTTACCAATCTTGCAAATAAAGTATGCTCTGCAGTTCTTGCACCCCCTTATCAGTTGGCTCAATAAAGAAAGCAAGCTTTGAGAACTTAAGCCCTTAATCACGGGGAACACAAAGAGCTTTCCAGAAAAATTAATTTTCTTGTCTGTTTCAACAGAAAGTCTTCACATAACTGAAGTGGCACATCTGTGTGATGGATGCTGCCACAACACTCAGCCTTTTCACACTGAAGATTGATGGCTCCTAGAAATAGGTAAATGTCATTCACCTAAGAACTAGGATCCAAGCTTCAATGGAATAAACAGACCTTTCCTGCATCTACTAACCACTGAAGCATTGCCTGGGCACAAGACTCCATCAGTGCCAAAAAGAGAGAAGGTCACTGCACAAAGAGTCTCAGAGCAGCAGCGGGTACTAGCGGTAGCCAGCTCTGCTCACAGAGGTAAAATTATACCTTCTACCTTCTAGAGAGAATCGCTTTAATTCCTCCAGGTCTGGGAAAAAGCTTTAATTCAGAAGAATGAAGCAATGTTTATAAAACATCACAGCGTTGAAATTAAGAGGGTTGCTCCCACACACAGCAGACTTGTAGAATCAGAACCACAATAAGTGTCTTATTTGGAGAGTTCTGAAAGGGGCAGGTTATTTGTCTTGGTGCCTATCTCTGTTACCTGCCTCTCATGTCTCAGCACTACTTCTGCATTCATCAGCAAGGCCAGTTAAAAATCGCCTGAACTGCCATTTGACCAAGTGCTTATCTGCACAACTGCACAACCCATACCATCAGTTAGGGAAAAACAATTTCCCCAGCTACTAGAGACAGCCTAATTACCCAATCTGACAGGTTATTAATGGTTCAAGTCAACAAAAAGTATAATGGATGCTGATAAGCACAAGCTGCCTGGACATTTGGCACGTACAAACCAGCTAGAAATCACTGCTGCGAAAAGCTGCCACTGGCCACAGGACTAAATTGTCTGATCTCTCAGGGTTATTTAACAGGTCCATCAACATGATAAAGAGACAAACTAGCGAGTTTAGTCCATTAATGAGGCCTGTGAAACAGCCTAACAGGATAAAAGATATTTATGTTACAGGTTAATGTAAAAATAAATCTCTGCTTCATTCCTTTAGAATTACAATACCCTCCCCCTTTTACAGGGCTGCTCTGGGGACAAAAATCATGTTATTGTCTGTACTAAGGAGGAGAGCAGTACACATAAGGGTTCACAAGGAAATAGGCAGCAAGAGTCAAGACAGAGCCATTTTTTAAAGCATTGTCAGCCCTCCCATAACTCACCACAAGCACTGCACTATTTCATGGGTCTGTTTTACAGACCCAATTACAACACTCACGTGATCCTGTAAGAATCTCAGGTTTTCATTTCAAAGAGGAGAAAGAGACATATCCCTTGCAGGTACAGAGAGCAGCGTATCCCAAACAGCTCCAAGCCAGAAAACCAAAAAAAGGAACTCATGCTGTCAGTTATTTATTGCAACCTCAGGGTTTTCCAGGCCACTCTTGTTGCCATTTGGCACCTTTCTCCCGACGTATAAATATGTGGAGCTAGCAGCACTGAGGCCATTTAAGGATGAAAAGAAGGAAGCAGATTTGTCCCATAGGCTTCAACTCCTCATTAGCACATTTCAACACTGACTGTCCCTGGAACAATGGCACACAACAGCAAACAGCAGCTGCACCTCCAGCACCCATGAGACAGGTTTTTCACAGATAACTATTTAACTTTAATCTGGTTCATTGGTTTCTTTGTTTTTAATTAAGTAGAACATTTATCATTGTGTTTTGCTGCTCCAATTCCCTGTGAGCTCTTTCCTCCATCACTTCTGCAGGTAGTCCATTTCTCAGCGTAAGCATCCATCCTCTATTTCTCATGCAATAAAAGGGCTTAAGGGGGGTAAATGAGCAATCAGTACTCCAGTAGATCTTATGTATGTTTTGAGACACCCATTAAGCAAAACTTTACACCACTGAAATATTCATCTTGGCAGATTCCCAGCAATGTTACAACAATACCTTAGAAAAATATGAGAGGAGACACCTACCCACTTAAGTGCATGCTGGATAACATGTGTGACTGGCACATAACATGAAGATATTTCAGCTCAGGATGTTCCACATTTATAACAGCTTGTACGCCCTAAAAATAACAGTCCTTGTGGCTCACTCAATGCTTGCACTGCTTGGAGCACTTTAGGCCTAAAGCCCAACTCTATTCCAGATAAAGCAACTATTGATTTCCTTGGGTTATTTTTTTTCCTACACCAGCAGTAAAACTACAGGTATCTGCATAATCATTCTGCAGCAAACTCAAATTCTGTAAACCATCAAAGTTAAATGCAAAGCAATTTTGATTGAAACTGCCAAAAGCACCACATCAGAATCAGAGGGTTTCACTGATGTTAAAACCTTTCAACACCTTCTCAAAAATCAGGATACATCTAGCGAACACTGATGGTTCACACTGTCCACAAGACTATTTGTGATAGCAGAGATTGCAGACATACAATGGATATAATTACAGCCAAAAAAGTCATGATATAAGCTGCATGATACTATTGCTCTGCGATACTGTTCTTCAGGCAGTGGCAAAAGGTGGCTTCCATGTTCTAAGATCAGGCAAAACAAGATGCTTCCCTCAAAACACTCCATAGGAAGTTTAAGACTCAGAAGGCTCAAGGAAAACAGTCCACTGCTGCCATGAGGTCCATCTGGCCAAAACACCTCCCCAGCAGGCAGCTGTTCTGCTTGAAAGACATTTTCACACCCTGGACCAGACACTGAAGAACAGCAAAGGAGGCAGCTGATGTTAAAGCAATTCCAAGAGGGTCCTTTCCTACCAATCACTGCTGCAGATTTTTTTTTAATTAGGTGAAAAAATTATGCAATGATACCATAATTGCTTAACATCTAAACTAGTCAGGCCAAAAAGGCAGTAATCCTATTGTGTTAGTTTCTGAATAAACAAGCTAGATGTATCACTCCTTTATTATAAAGGGGTAATACAAGTTATCAGTTGTAACCCCTACACAACTGCTCACCTGTCTGATGTTCCTCACTTGCCTCTCAGTATCTTCAAAACTAGGCTTTGTACCAGTTCTTTACTGCAGAATATCTGGGCGCCCTGGAGGCCCTGGACACTCCCACAGGTCAGTAACACATGGAATAACACCACAGCCCAGTACTAACTATGCACTGCCAGCAAAGTTCCCTTCACACCAGGTTCCTGGCCCCACAGATGACCTTGCACACTGCTCCACTACAAAGATAAAAAAAAAAAAATCACTTACAATGCCTCTGTAAGTGCATAAATATTTCCAGAAAAAAAAAGCATTATCAAAAATGGTATTATGAAGTCCAAGGAAACACAGCATCTTTGGACAACATATAGTAACCTGCAGTGATCTGGAGTCTTGTTCTCTACTGCCATTCCTTTTCTCATTTCTAGAGTACAAGTGCACATGATTTACACCTTTGGAATAAGGATCTGCAAACTTCTGAATGCTTTGTACATTCTAAGGTCAAGAAAGCTGACAGGGCACAAAACAAATGCATTTTCTACTACTGGATTACAAACCTGGAGAAAACTCAAGAGCATATAAAGGAAAAAATACACCAAGTGACAGGAGGATCTCAAGGAGGCGGCATAAACACTTTAACCAATATTAGACAAACAGCCCAAAGCTTTTCTTCAATGTGCATATGCAAAAGTCAAGCAACAGAGTGTATATGCAAATGTATTTTACCATTCTGCATCCCTGGCTGTTTAAAAGCTACAACACAGTATAGCTTTTATTAGCCTTGCTTTACAAAGCTATTCGCTTCAGGGCTGCGTTCTGATTTCAGAAAAACTTTTCCTTTCATGACACTTGAGGTAATGTCTAAAGATGCTAAGGGAAACGGCGGCAGCCTCTCTCCCTGGTACGGGCAGATTTTCCCCAACTTTTTCCACATTTCGACATCTACCACAAGAGGGAGCAAAGAGTTCACCTTCCTTAAATTCTCCATGCCAAAGAAAACGTATAGATAAGCGGCTCGATGCTGTCATTACCTATGAACAAGCTCAGGTTAGGGGTTTACAATGCTTCTAATACAGAACGCAGGTCTTCAGACAATTAAAAGGGTCGGGTTTTGCCTTGAGAAAGGTGTTGCCTCACATCCACGCTGTGCACAGCCCTCTTCGAAGCCAGCAGATGCTGCAGAGCTCACCTGGGGAACAGACACACAGAGTGATGCCGCAGGCTGGTAAATTCAAGACAACCCTGACGGAAAGTAACCTGCAGCTTCATTGCAGCAGTGTCAACAGGATGCTTGCAAGAAACTGATAGGCATTTCCCAACATGTTGGATATGCATGTGAGGGCAGGGGACAGATGAGGAAAAGCTACACTCTTCTAATTGCATGTACTGCTTTAAACTGCAGTGTACTGTGATTGCTCATTAAAAGACATCAGAAAATAGCTCCATTTAAAAAAAAAAAATCCCCCATAACTTTCTTTTGCAGCATACATGACCACAAAGAGGGAACAAACTCTTTGCATAGGAAACTCTCTCTAGTCATTCCTTCCTCCGCTGTCTCTCCACCCCTACCAACCTCCCCCCTAATCATCAGAACTTTTTTAGGTTCTACTGTTACAAAACTGAATAGTCACAATGATTAGAAAGATTAATCATGAATCCGGGCAGTTACAGGTTGCTGTTGAAACATGATGACACCCCTGTTAAAAGCAGCAACAAATACCCCATTCCAGCAGAGTAGCAAAGCAGGTGCTTAAGCCCATTGACAATCTATAGCAGTTCTCACTACACTACTACAGCGCTAACTACCCAGCTCTGCTCAGATCCAGACTGCACTTGTGCCATCATTCCCAACTGGTTTCCAACATGCAGATGAGGGCTTTCCTCACCTCATCTGCCACTTAGTTGCTTCCTTTTGCTAATTCACTCTATTCCACTTCCACAAAGCTAACTGCAGAGTAATAGCCTTGTCTATTCATGAAATACAGAAGCCAAGCAACTAATGTCAGCGTCTCAGTCTCATCCGTGCTTTCAGTCTGCAGAATCAAGTCACAGACTCTTCCCAATTTAACACAACAAACAGGTGCCCTTTTACTTCCAACATCCCCGTGGAGCCTCCAGGAGGTCAGTTTGGCTGTAGACCACAGTCACTATCCTCTGATCTTGACAGCAGCCATCACAAACACCATCAGTGGCACTTGCTGTTACTAAGTGTGGGGCTCTCTGGTCCTTAACAAGGCAGGAACAGGTCAGAGAAGCAATCCCCAGAGCGTGCAGGAACCTCACTGCAGCCCCATCTGTTTTGTGGTAACCTTCTCATCTATTAAGGAAGCACCATGAACACACAGGCTCACTAGGAGAAAGGTACTGCAAGTCTCTTACCTATTGACAGAATTTTGTCAGAACAGATGCAGATTCCAATCAATTTCTACAATTATGCCTACTATAAAATTGTTAGTGTGTTAAAGTGGGTGCATTAAAGGGATAGTCCGATTGTTCAGTCAATGGGGCTGAACATGGGCAACACTTTATGTATCACACAACAGCCCACCACTTTTCCTACATCCCTCCATGCCTTAGCTCCCCACATAAAATGATGGCAGCAGCAAAAAGCGTTACAAAGAAATAGAAATAGGGGTTGAAGCAGCAATCACTCCATTTGAGGAAGAGACAGAAAGATAACACAGAGATGGCACATTACTCCCTTGCACATTACTTGTCAGTTCACACTCTTAGTGACGTTGGTTCCTGTCTGTAACACTGAAGTGAGTTGCAGTACCCACAGTGTTCAGGAAAAACTGGGTATCTCCAGATCTGCATATAGGAACCCCAGAGGACCTCAGACAATACTGAAGCACCCGTTTGGTGCTTTTCTAATGTAGTCGGGATACTCAACTTGCATATTGAAAAAAAATAATCACAAACTAATTTTTCAGTGCTTATTTTGAAGCAAACCCAAGTTTATATTTAGGGCTTAAAAAGGCAAAATGCTAATTTCTTGAGTACAACGATTTTTACAATCATAAATGGGTACACATCAGCTATGAAGTATTTTAACCACACTCAGCATCGCAGAGATAATTCATTAGCAGAGTCCAACACATAGCAAAGAGAGCATGACTTTCCAATGTTATGTGTGAATAAATGAGGCATAAAGATACGGTGATTTGTCCTGGTGGGCCAGCAGAGAAACCAGGAACATGGTCTTCTGATTTCAGTCCAAGATTCTGTCCAGTTAGCCCCTATACAAAGGGCTTTGGAAAAAAGAGTCATTTTCACTCTAAGAATGTGCAACCATGACAGAGGACTGACACCCCTCAGAAACACTCAAAAAGGAACCTTAAACAGAGGTAGGACCTGGCTTTTTAATCTGTTATCTGGCAGTTTGTCTTAAGAATGCCAACAAAAAAAAATTAATATTGAGGGGTTTTTTATCTTTGGATTTGCAGGCCTCTTAGCTCTACCAGGTTTTTAAGTTTTTCTCCATAAATGTAAGGTCTAGAAACTTGTAGAAGTTCAAATATACATTCTTTACCTTCCAAGAGAAATGAAAGCCTCGTATTATCGTGGTCCGGAAGAGGCGGCTTTAGCAGACCCAGTAAATATTACAGTATCATAACAGCACTGCTACAGGTATCCATGAGGCAAAAAGCTGTTCACACTTTTCACCTAGGTTTGAGAACCAGAACACTTCATGCAGTATGTTTAGGTTGTCTGAGGTCTCCCTCACAGTACTTTACCATATTAATTTCAACTGGAACATCTTACAACCTCTTACACACCTGCCCTTCATGAACAATCTCCATCAAGAACCAAATGCACAAAGGGAAGACTGAGGCTTTCACTCCATTTGCCTGGATAATGAATGAGCACAATGACAGCACTGTCATCAGCCATCTCAACACGACGGCTTCTCCAGAGTTAGACAGCAACAGCCCAGTTCTTATCTCATTGTTTTCCAACTAATATTTTATTGTGCTCTTGAATATGCAGCACAGAACAAGAAGCTGATTTGCCATATATCGTGCACACATTTTTTCCAGGCAGTCAGGTATGCCTAATCAGCAAAAAGCACTTACATAATTTCCAGAAGTTATTAACTGAAATGGGAAACCAGCGTACTGTGATTCCATTACAAAAGAGTTACTGCACTCAAGTGCAGCTGGTAGAATGAGTATCAATTGGCCTGAGAGAACCTGGCTGTGCCAGCCATGGCTCTGTCCCCCAACACTCAGTCTTGCAGTTCCCCAGTATTTGCAGGATTGCCACACACAACCCAGCTCTAAACCCGTAAATAGAGAGGTGCTGATCTTCAAGTTCACCCAGCTCTGCAGGCAGCTGTGTAACATGGAAATACGATGGGTACCAATTGTGTTAATAAGAATATGAAACAACATGGAGAGGTACATTTGCACTAAGTTGGATATTAGAAAGAGGTTCTTTACTGAGAGTGTGATTGGGCACTGACACAGGCTCCCCACGGAAGGGGTCACAGCCCAGCTGGGCTGAGGTCAAGGAGCGTCGGGACGATGCTCTCAGTCCCACGCTCTGACTTGGCTGGGCTGCGTGGAGCCAGGAGTTGGACTCCATGATCCTTACAGGTCCCTTCCAGCTTGGGATATTCTATGATTCTACAATTAAAGATGTTCAGCATCTTTCAGGATCTGGTTCCTAGAACATCAACCAAAGTTGACTCAGAGCTCTCATCAAAATCACTTTGGCTTTATCCAAATTCTCTGGTAAGCAGGTACCTCCTTTCTTCAACCCAATAAAGATCAATGCTGAGCTGTCAAACTAACTCCTTTGACTTTCTTCAAGATGTTTTTATTGTTAACCTTGTCATATATTTTATCTCAGGACTTTCAATATAAATATAGACAGGCTTTGTTTTCTAAGCCTAAATATTAAAGTTCATTAAAATATACTTATGTATTTAAGCACTACGAAGAATGCCAATGCACATAATCAATGTGCCCTTAAAACAAACCAAGAAACATTTCAACACAGCCAATACCAGTGCCCCTTATGCAGTGGCAACTGTGCTGTCATCCACACACATACACATATGCTTCCTTACATCTTTCAAACGCTTTCTGGACAAGGTGAACTTAGTGATTCATCTGTCACAATTTAGTTTGTATGGGAGCCAAAGTAAACCAAGAAAGTGGTAGCTGTGAGGTTGGTTAAACATGAAATTATGAAAATGTCATTTAGCTCACACTGGTTTATGGCAGTTTTTCAAAGCCATTAGGCAGCAATGACAGCACAGGTTGTCCAGCTCGTAACAACACAACTCCAAAATACCAAGACAAAAGTCCAGCCAGTAGTATAAGCAGGAGGTTGGAACAAGATGATCTCTAAGGTCCTTTCTAACCCAAACCACTCAATGATTCTATGATTCTAAGTGTGCGTTGTTTGAGGACATCCAAACAATACAGAAGTGTGGTAAGTTGTCCTTGGCTAGACACTAAGTGCACACCAAGCTGCTCTATCCCTCCCGTCCTCAGCAGGACACTGTGGAGAGAAAACAAGATGAGAAACTTGTGGCTCAAGATAAAGGTACTTTAATAAAACAAAGGCTGTGCATGGAAGCAAAGGAAAACAGAAGATTTATTCTCTACTTCCCATCAGCAGGTGATGTCAGGCCGCTTTCCAGGAAGCAGGGCTTCAATACACATAGTGGTTGCTTTGGAAGACAAATGATGTAATAACCAATGCCACCCCCACCCTCCCCATTCCTTCTCCTTTCTCTTAGCTTTAACTACTGAGCCACATGGCATGGAATAGCCCTTTGGTCCATTTGGGTCAGCTGTCCTGGCTGTGTCCCCTCCCAAGACCTTGCCCTCCTACTGTCGAGGGGGACAATGTGGAGAGACAGCCTTGATGCTATGCCAGCACTGCTCAGCTGTAGCCATCATGCCTGTGTGTTACCAACACCCTTCTATAACACGCAGCACTACAAGGGCTGCTATAGGAAAATTAATTCCATCTCAGCCAGTCCCAATACAATCTCTGTCCCTTATTCCATACCATTTGCATTATATTGAGGTCCTACATAATTATATATATATATATAGTCTTCTAAACACCCCATTGTATTAAATTCTTATTACTGAAATCCCTTCTTAGCAACATTTACAGCTTATGCTATATAAACCATCTTTATACCCAATATACAGAATTACATACTCTCATTAACTGCTATCCTGTCCTGTAACAGTTATTACTACCCCTTTCCATAGGCATCCTCTACTCTTCCATATGTTCGTGAGAACAGGAAATGACTTGTGTCCCTTCTGTCAGGATGGGTCTTCGGGACAGGGGAAGAAGCATGTTCAGCTGTTGGGCACCAACACCAGCTTGGTTTGAGTCATCACTGCAGTCATCCAGTACCTTGCAAAACTCATTCTTTGTTACTTCAGGTTGTTGCCAGTACATCACTTCCTACAACACACTACTCACCTGCCAGATTGTTTTTCTGCAAAATTTACATCTCCTTGAGGCACACACTGGGTTTCCCCAGTGTCTTCCTAATGCAGTGTCTTCTGAGTTGCCCACAAGTACACCCAGATCCTTGAGCAAAGACAATCCCAGGAATGGGTTTGCCTTTTCCCATGGGAGGAGCCATCCACACCACCTTCCCCAGCCACTCCCCACGTGCACAATGGGGACCTTATCTCCTCCCACTATAAGGGAGGTAGGACCAGGACAGTTAGCAGAACCTCTGGTGTTAACCAGCCAAGTGGCTTCTGCTAAGTTTATACCCCAGTGCTCTCATGCCCCAATGCCCAATGCTCTCAACATGGTCTTTAACAGTCCATTCTCTCTCAATTTTTCCAGAGGCTTGTGGGTGATAAGGGATGTGATACATCCACTCAATGCCACGATTCTTTGCCCAGGACTTTATGAGGTTATTTTGGAAATGACTGCCAGTGTCTGGGCACCGTAGTGGGTGCCAAAAAAGGACTGTGATGACTTGACCCTGGCTGGAGGCCAGGTGCCCACAGAAGCCACTCTATTACTGCCCTCAGCTGGGCAGGGTGAGAAAAGATAACAAAAGGACAGGGAGATCACCCAACAATTACTGTCACAGAAAAAACAGACTCAACTTGGAGAAATTAATTTAATTTACTGCCAATCAAATCAGAGTGGTTAATAAGAAATTTTTTTTTAAAAGTTCAGATACATGATCTTTCTCTCTTCCTTCCTGCACTCCCCTCAGCATTTACCACTACTATATGGCTCTGTGACCTTAGCTCTCCCCTGATGACATGCTTCTACAAACAGAAGTAGGACCTTACAAAGCCATAGACAGAAAATGCAGTCTGAGGTTTGAAGCTGAGGGTCAGGATCTGAACAGGACAAGGACCTGTCAGAAGTCAAGAAAACTACATATAAAAACACTTTCTGAAATGTTACGCTCAAATATAGTCAACTCCCATGAAGGAAGCCTACTTCTTCCAGAGTTGGTAAAGTGCTTTCCTAGAGCTTCCCACATAAAGTGCTGCAGGAATGGGTTCACAAAGGCACTGCTTCAGGCCAAACACAATTTTCTTAGCAAGAGGAATAAAGTTGAAGGCTGACTCAATGAAGAGCCTTGCGGCAGAGCAGTGAGACAGCAAGCAGGTCTGTCAGTAACAGCCTCTAAAGCCCTCACACAGCCCTAGTGAGGTAAGAGGAGAGAAGATGACAACAAAAGAAAAAAAAAAATCACTTGTTTGTGGACTACAATGCCAGAAGGAGCCAAAAGATCACTTGGCTAGGCATCTGGTATAAGACAGGTCGCAAATTCAGACAGCACCTCTGCACTGCAACCTGTCTGTCTTCAGCTAAAACATAAAACCATCCCGCCTCGCTGCAGACAGAGAGCCCAGAACTTCACCAGCTATATTGCTTCAAAGGTTAGTTACAAACACACAGAATTCCAAATCTGTGCCTCATTTCTAATCTAAATTCGTCTGGCTTCAGCCACCGGGGTTTGGATATATATATATATATATATTTTTAAGCCCTTTCACACTGCACCAACAACAGAATTCGAGCAGGGGTGGAATTAAAGATCTCCAGGGGAAAAAGACTCGGTCTTAAATGGCTTTGTGCTTTGACCCCGCACTTGTCACACACGGCACTTGGCAAGGTCAGCCTTAGAAATCTGAACTCAACCAGTTTAAGTTCGGCAGAAGCAACGGAGAGCCCAACCTTGGGGAGCCTTCTCCTTCTGCCTAAGGGGCAAGTTTCCCCTCGCGTTCCCTGAGCCCGGGCAGGTGCTGTCACGCCTTGGTCCCTTCTTCCAGCAGCAGCGCAGGGGGTGAACGAGAGCCCCGACCCCGCACCGGCAGATCGCGACGGAGCGGGCAAAGCTCTCCCGCAACGCCACGAGCACCGGCACAAGTCCAGCGCAGCCGCTGCCAACCCGCGCCCTCGAAGGAGGCTTTCAAAAGCCATCACTGACACACCCCCCGTCCTGCCGGGAACCAGCGGGTCCGGCCCAAGCGTAAGGCCCGGCCGAGAGCGCCCTCAAAGTGGGACAACTCCGGGCGGGCAGGCGTGCGGGCTGCTCTCCCGGGGAGAGTTGAGGTAGGGGGGAGGCCGCCGCGGGCCCGGCCCCTGCGCGGCTAACGGGACCCGGCGCGTCCCACCCCCGGCCTTGACGCCAGCGCGCTAATGAAATGCTAATGCCGGGGCGCGGAGCCGGGCGCTGCCCGCGCCAATAAAACCCGGCGCGGCGCAGGGGCCCTGCCCGCCGGCAGCCCGCAGATATGCAGAGCGCGACCCCAGCCGCCCCGCCGGCTCTGCACCTCCTCACCTCGTACTTCATCGACAGCATCCTGGCCCGGGGCCCCGCCGCGGGGCGGCACGGTGAGGGGCGGCGGCGCTGGCGGCGGGACGGCGGGGCTCTTCCCCGCTCGCCCCGGTAACTCCCCGCTTCTCTCTCCTCAGGCGAGGAGCGCGCGGCGCCGCCGCGGCCCGGCCGAGCCCGCGCCCCCGCGGAAGAGCCGGCGGCGACGGGGCGGGGAGGGCGCCCGCCCGACGCGGCGGCGGCGCCGGGCTGCGAGGCGCCGGGTCCGCTGAAGAGGAAGCAGCGGCGGTACCGCACGACGTTCAGCACCTTCCAGCTGGAGGAGCTGGAGCGCGCCTTCCGCAAGTCCCACTACCCCGACGTGTTCACCAGGTAACGGCTGCCGGCGGGAGGGGGAGGCCTTCCCGGGAGGCGCGGGCGGGCGGCGGGCCGGGGGAGCCGCTGAGGCAGCGCGGCGGCTAACGGTGTGCTGCCCCCGCAGAGAGGAGCTGGCCGTGCGCCTGGACCTGACGGAAGCCCGCGTGCAGGTGAGTGCCGGGGCGCGGAGCGGGGCTGCCGCGCCCGCGGAGCCGCTAGCGCCGAGGGGGCTCGCTCCTTCCGCGGCCTCCCCGCGTTTCAAAGCCGCCCCCCGGGGTTGAAAGCAGCTTGAAAAGGAACGTTTTATTCCCGGTTGCCCGGCGGGGAGAGGAGGGAGTGGCGGTGGGGGGGCGCAGGAGGTAGGGGTGCCCCGTGCCGGCCCTTTCGGTGCTCGAAGGACGGAGAAATTGAGTTACCTCAGCGACGGGGAAACAAATGGCGCCTTAGGAACACTCTCTGAGTGCACTTCACGCCCGTGTTCACTGCCGCCTTCACGGGTCTCCAGCCAGGTACTACTGCCTCCTGAGCGGGGACATTACAAAAACTATCTAAAACGCATTGGTTTACAGCAAATGAGGGGTTCTGTGGGGTACCCTAAGTTACTTACCTCGGCTTTAGAGGGGCTTACGCGCTCTCCTTGCCCTAACTTAGCCCAGTAAAAGTCACGCTTCTAAATGACACGTTAAAACAAAAGATTAATGTGACAGCCGTATGGCAGACAGGCACTGCCCAGAACTGAATGGCCTAGCTGGGCTGTAATAACAGGAACGCCCCTCAAACTTCAGCGTATAGACACTAATCACCTCGTAGCCTGCAGTTTGCTTAAACTAGGAATGACCCGAGCAGCTTTTCCTGACTGCAAGCGCTCATACTTAACAGTGCCGCTTAGGAAACAGTTTCCTTAGATTAGCTGTTGTCTGGGCTAGAAATCCCTTCATGGACAGAAACACTGGCTTAAAAAAAATAAAAAGTTGTTTGATAAGGTTGAAGGCTTTCAAAGTATTTTTAAGCTCAAAATGACAAGTGTACTAAACTTAGCTCGTGCTGTATATCAGATATTGACTGAACTCCTGTTCCAGCACAGCTCTGGGTACGTGGATACTTGTGAAAGACTAGGAACTGGCGCAGCCGCTCAGTGTGACAGCCCTACTTACTCCTGCAAAGCTTTCTTACTGTTGATGCCAGATCCTTGCTTATATATGTTGTTGTTACTTCAGTCACTGGATGTGCAGTGGCTCACACTAGCTAACATCTGTAAAGCTGTAAGTTCTTTAGCTTTTTATTTGTAAAAGGCTTTCGAAGCATGAATGGTACTTCCTAATTGACTCATCTGAGAATAGCTAGATGTACTTTTCATATCTCTCTTGGGGACTTGTAGGAAATTATATGTCTTCCCCTCTCCCTACTAACAACAATCACTAAAACTTCTAGTTACTGAAATACCCCAATATCTGGCAGTTACATATGACATTTACCAGTGAAAAGCTGTTAACTTACTGGTTGCTTACCTCACATCGTGGGGTACTCGCTTTGTAGTCCATTTGACCTGTGAAGGAATGGTGCAATGGTAGATGGCAATGGGGAACTCTTCTAAAAGAAATTGAAATGTTTATGTTTGATGGAATCAGAAAGGAGTTAGCAGGTGAAAGACAAGTTAATGGATCTCTAGTGGATGGAAGGAACAGCAGAGAGTTGTTCCTTGCACCTCCTTACTCCCTGTCAGATCTTAACACAAGGCTCCTGGGCGTGAGCACAGCGCAGTTTGCTTAGGGTGCACTGTGCCTCTGCCTCTGTGTGTGTTCTTGTCCTGGGGTAGATGTGAGACAACTTGGCCTGGAGGTAAGAGGGTGCATAGGAACAGCCACTACACAGATACTCCCCTCATTTGCCCATGCTTGTAGTTGCTCTCTACAGTGTCCTTTGTGAAATGAAGACTCCATACTTATCCTACAGTACGTGGCTAAACCAGCTGGCATGAAAAATTGTGTCTTTTTATTTACCAAAGTGTAAACCCAGGAAACTAAGCTCACCTGATGCAGTCAGACCATTTCTTCACTTCAGTATGTTTCCAAATTGAGGTTTGCATCTCTAGGGAGAAGTATCACCCTGCATCAGCCAGGTGAAATGGGTACCAGCAACTACATTGTGCCTCTCTTGCTTTTTGAGTCTTAGATGAAAGTGAACAAACAAGAGGAAAAATTGCCCATAAACTTAATGTCGTTTCAGCATCACTTCAATGAGATTCCCCTCACCCAACCCCCGTTATTTGTTTTTGTAGAGGAAGGGAGATGGCAGGAAGAATCTTTGTATTCCTTACCTTGGGAAGGGGATAGTCAGAGCAAACGTGTTCATTATCTGAAGCTATGTTGGGATGCTCTTCAGTAGCATTTGCATCTGTTGTTGCCATTCTGCTTCTCATATTAGGATGGGAGATGAATAAGTTAAAGGAGTATTTTGTTTCATTTTCTTAATGTGAGAAGTGAAACATTTTCTACTTTAGTACCATAACACCAGTGCTAAAACATTAGTTTACAAATACAACTAATCTAAGCATCCTTGTGGTATCTTCTGATTATGTTCCTGTGTTCTGCTACAGCAGACACATGGTACAGTTTAGCAGCTTCTCTTATCTTTTTATCAGTTACATATTACCTCAATTAAATAGGATATATTTTTAAAGAAAACTACAGGAAGCAAGCTATCAATTTTACACACTCTCCTTTTTCCTTTTAAAAGGCCTAAATCTGTTCTGTCAGGTATGTGTGGTGCTAACGATTATAAAAATAATCTGGGTAATATTTAGCATACAGTTCAAACGTGGCAGTTTAAAAGTTCTCTTTGAGTATTAACACATTTTTCCCCAAAGTGTTTTACCATTGATATTACAGTCACAACATAAAAAAACCCCCTTAAGACTGGTATAGTAGTTTCTCTTATGTTTAGTTTGGCATTTCACATGCGCCTGAAGATAGAGCAAAGGCAAGTTAAGCCATTTATTGGAAGCAATGGAAAACTGCCTAACAAAAGGTTCAAGATGACTAATCTGAATGTTAATGACTATAATGTAAGCACTAAATTTTGAAAGCTTTTTGTCATAGCAGCATAAGGCATGAGCATGCCTTTGCCCCTTTTATCACTTACATTGATGAGCTTGTACCAGTGAGGAACTGACAGCCAACTTTTTTTCTAAAGATAAAATGATTAGCTACCTATACTGGTATTTCCTTCCAGTTCCAAAAACACAAAGTCTGAGAGATGACTAAAGTTTGATTGTAAACCCCAAATCACTTACAACATTAAAAGGTTATCTTGCAGTCAAAGTGCATGTCTGATCAAATGGATTTCCTTTAGGACAGAACAAGCAGAAAAGCAGATGTCTCATTCTGTGTCAGGTTACTTTGTGAAGAACAGATTAAAGAGCAATGCTAAGATTTAGTAAGGAAATTACTGTGCAGCATTTGTTTTCTCCTGTTTAGGAAAGTCTTTATCTGCATATCTGCAGTGTAAGACAGATCACTGCCTTTTTAATTGGATTATTTTTCATAGAAAGCACTAATACCTTTGAGTTGGTAGTATTCTCCTGTGAGATCTCAGCTAAGATCCATTTACACATATTTGGGATTACTGGTTAAAGGAGACTTAAAGTCATCACGTCCCAGTAACTGAGAAAATTTTTCTTACCAGACCCCTGTCTTGGACTAATACAGACTAAGTGTCAAGTCTCCACTGTTGTGCAGGCATGCACGCACTGTCTGGTGTCAGATATTCCTCTGTAAGACACCTGATCATTTAAAGCCCATGGGTACTGGAGAAATGGCCAAAGAATGAGTCAGAGCACTGAAGAATTTTATGTACCAATTTCAAAATTTTGATGACTTTTCTTCTAAGGGCACCTCCCTCTGCCAACTGCCTGTACAGCCCGACAGGTCTGTGTGATGTGCATAACCTCTGGGTACACATCCCTCCCCAGCGGGACAGCGGCTTCCCCGTGTAGAGATAATACCTGCAGGGAAAGGAGTAGTCATTCTTCATGGGGCTCCTGAGAGCCCCATAGCAAGAGCTTTGAAAGAGTAAATTGTTACTGACCTGTATTGGAATGACATGAAACACAGCAAGGCTGTGGCATGATGCAGCCTCCTGGTTTGGGTGTCACGCAGGGCTTTCCTTCCAAACACACTACACATTCTTTAGGCACCTGAAGGTAAGTCATGTCACTGGAAACAGTTACACAGCATGTCTGAGATGAAAGCCAGCAGTGAAGCTGGGAACTCTCAAACCCTGATTTTTTTCAATGCTACATGACAGAAATTTAAAATTCTTTGAAAACATTTTGTGGCTGAACTATAACTGCAGGTATAAAAAAGCAACTATTTAAAAAATTCATGCATCCATAAAACTTATGCATCCAAAGATTTTCCTCATAATGAACACTTTCTCTAGAATTTTACTTTCAGAAATACTAATACTGAATTAATGATTGTTTTTAGCATCTGTTCTAATTTTTTGAGACTTAACTTTTTGCAGTTTAACGTTATTACTTTGTTTAATGACTTTGCTGCATTGTTATTATGAAGTTATCTACATTGTATGGTAAAAGACCATATTTAAAGTCTACCTTTGTCCTAAATCAGAAGTAATAAATGTCAGTCGTAATTCTGTGCAGGATAGAAGTTGTTCTTTTGAACAATTCTTGTTCCTTGTGTTACCACTACTACCATAGCACATGCTTGCAAGCAGTGCACTGCCTTTTAACAGCAGTTATACATAAGACTGCTGAATGTTATCATGGGCCACAGCTAACGCCTTTCCTTCCACATCCAGACCCAGTTCAGAATCCACCTGCAGTGGCCTCCAGTGCAGAGGGGGCTAGAAGACCTGAGCAGCTGAGTACATTTGGATGTTCAGTGTTCAGCCTAGGCAGCATCCATTTTCAAATATCCTTGTTTTCAGTCCTCTCTCCCTTGTTTTAGAGCTGATGCTCTTCATCACTCTGCTGACATCCTGGGTCTGAAAGGTTCTGCTCAGTGAAGAGTCTGTTTTGTGATACATAGATTCAACTGACTAAAAATCTTTAAAAGATGTTTAATGGTCTAAAATAATGACCCATCAGGTTTGAAGAGGCAATCTGCTCAACAGCTTACTACACAAACTCAATACTGGCTCAAGCCCCTTTAGGAACAACTGGGGGTTTTTGCAGAAGAACTTTTTCACAGCAAAGGTGAGGGAGCCCTGGGACAGGCTGCTCAGGGGGCTTGTGGAGTCTCCTTCTCTGGAGATATTCAAGACTCATCTGGACGCCTATCTGTGTGACCTGTCCTAGGGAACCTGCTTTGGTGGGGTGGGTGGACTGTATGATCTCTGGTGCTCCCTTCCAACCTCTACAATTCTGTGAACTTGATACCCTGTTCTAATACTGCTTACTAGTTCTTCTATCTTAGTATTGGCTTCCACTGCTATTCCGTTAATCATGTAACTATATGGTGTTTGCTTTCATGGCAGACAACAAAAGCTTCTCATTTTACTTTGGAATCCTCTGTATAAAAATGTGTGGTCCAACTCTCAAGATAAAAAGCACATGCTACATGTTTGGCCTAGTTAATCCTGACTGTAAGTTGTTTCCTGAGGTATCTGTGCAGAAGTAGCCACCTCTTGAATGGCTTTGTTGAAATTTAATTTTCAATAAACAGCTTTGGAAAGGAAGAATGATCATTCTTAATAAGTGACCATGAGTTCTCAGGTGATAGGTCTGTGTATTACAATGGCTTTAAAACATATGGGACTATTCAGTCAGAGCTAGAGAGCAGTCAAATTTACAGTATTTACAACTGATTTATTTCTTGATAAACCCTCTAAGGCATTTATGAATAGATCTTTAATATTGAAGAAGTGTTTTTTGGTTAACAGTAAATATTTTGCCACCTGTAACACTGCATGCAGTAGTAGCTGGTAAGACAAACTGCAGAGTAAGTTCAGCTAATGCCTTTATAATTTCTTATTGAAGGTCTGGTTCCAAAACAGAAGGGCAAAGTGGAGGAAACGTGAAAAAAATGAAATTCTGGGGACTGTTCCAGGAATCTCCTTAACGCACCCTCTTGGTCTATTTTTGGATGTTCCACTGAGTCATTCTCCCCTCCTAGATCACACGTGGAGGTCAATGCCTCTTTCAACACTGGCTGTGCCATCCATGTCTCCAGCCTTTACCCCTTCAACCTTAGGGCCATTTGGCCTCAGCAGCCTTACCTGGACCTCTCTCTTCAGAAATCCTATTTTAAATCCACATTTTGGAAGGTATAGAATTAAATTTTTTTATAAATCTCAAAACTGTCAAAAATGCTGCATTTTTCTTAGTTTGGTACTCACATGTTCTGAATAAACGTGCTCCCAGAGATAAACAAACTTGGTAAAACAGGGTTAGTGTAGGGTCACTTGATTAGGAATAGCAAGATTTAGAGTTAAGTCACACCAGTAAAATCTTAACAGGTAATTGCTGTTTGAAGATCAGTTGTGTGTACTTACTTGAATTTTGGCCCCGTTGAACTCCAGTCTTCACAGACTGCTGTAACCTGGGTGGCTCCATCTCCATCCTTATCTCAGACTGACACAGATTATACACCATAAAGATGTGACTGCAGACAGACATGGCTTGTAGGTGATTTGACAGAATAAAGGTATTTGATATCTCAGGAGACCAGGGGCCTGGCTACACATGCAGGAGAGACACAGCCCTAGAGAGAGAGATTAAGATAAAGAGACTCTCCTGATTCTTGCAGTTCTACTGAAAGCCAGTCCTTTTCCCTTGCTAGGTGATGTGCTCTCAGTACAGAACAAGCCCACAGCTACCCTCCTTTTCTCTTGCTGTACACACACCTAGAAGTCTAGTAATTCATTTCAGCTAAACCTGCTGTCTGGGTCCTGTCAACCTGAAATTTATCAGCAAAATGCTGCTCTAGTCCACCCCATAAGACAGGAAAAAAGCACATGTGTAGTTTCTGTGTGTATACACATAATAAGGGTGTAGACACAGGTATTAAAAAAATGCCCCAAAACCTAGTGCTCTCCTCTTGCTGAAATTATAGCCTGTGTCATAGTTCCACACTGACTGACAGACAGACAAATGCTGCCTTTCACATGGAATAACTTGTCTGAACAAATTGGCTGCATAAACAGCCCCATCAATTAGTCTTTTTATGAGGAGGTTTATTGCTCCCACAGAACAGGCTGATCTACAGCACCCAGCATTTGTTTAGAAAGGATTTAGAAATAGGAGTTAAGCAAACAGGTGCTGTTCTAGGTATCTGCATGCCATGTCTGATCATCTCTTACTGGTTCCAGTTTAAAATATTGGGGTTTTTGCTTGGGGTGGGGTTTTTTGGTTGGTTTGTTTTTTTTTTAAGGGCAAGACACTGTAATGCAAAATAAAGCTAAAAATACATTCTGGGGAAAAAAAAGTGCATGTTTGGAAGAAATTGAAATTTTTGGCACATTCCTTGCTAATACTTGGGGTGGGGCAAGCTGCAGCTCAGTAAGTACTTGTTCTCCAAAACAATTCTTAATTTGGATAATATTGACTTCTTTCAAATACAGGTTTCTCAATGCTTTAAATCCTCTCATGACAACAGCTTCAGTACTGATGAAAGCTCCTGGACCCCCGTCAGACCCCGCTCTCACTGCCTTCACTGATCCAGCAGCAGTTGAAAGGAAAACGTCAAGCATCGCAGCACTAAGGCTCAAAGCGAAAGAACATTCAGCACAAATCCCTCAATTAAACCTCATCTCCAGTCTTACAAACACTAACAAAGAACTTTGTTAGGAGCTCTCCCACAGACTACAGCTACGGAGGAGAAAGTGAATGCCTTCTCCAGTAAGTAGGTCCCGTTAGAGAGACATTTTAAAGAAAGAAAGAAAACACACAGAGCTGTAGTTCCTCCATCGTCAGTTACGGACTGAAAGGAAATAACCCCAACTCAAAATTGGCTTCCTTCATTACAGCATGAAATCAGGTAGTAAATTGGCTTGCATCATTTCTGACAGTACAGAAATGGAAGCAGACACTCTCTCATCTTTGGAATTCAGGCTAACGTGAGTCTGAAGCTTTGAAATCCCCAAGTCACCAGATGCTAGTCCAAAGGCTCCAAATTCTTTGTAGGAATAACTTCAGTTTTATAAGCAATTCTTAACTCATTTCTCAGGAGGAACTCTTACATGCAGTACTTGAGATACAAGAATTGGTATGCAGTTGTTAACTTTGAGAACATGCTTCATGTTGAAGTGCAAAGGCCAGTGAACTCTCGCATTTTAGACAGACTTAGCAGAAACCAGACGGGGACTATTTTCAGCATAGCCTTTTGATTCAGAAATAGGTTTGTATGGAGAGTACCTTGTTCCAGACGACTTAATACATGTTTGCTTTATGTTCAGGATGGCAATGTTTTAATAATTAAAAAAGTTTAACCTTTGTATATGAAAACTGTATCCTGCAAAAGTAGTTGTCAGTGTGCTGTCAGTTGTGTGTAGTTCTCTATGTATGTATATACACACCCAGAAGTAGCTCCTAGCTGTACATACAAGGCTGCTGAATATGTCTAGCACACCTCACCAGCCCAGCAGGGTGACACACATTTCATGCCTTGAGTAGAGTCAGAATTTAAGGGAAACATAAATATGAAGTGTTAAATTCTTCTTTGGACTGATGCTGAAGTGAGTGAAGACAGGGGCCTTACTGAGCAGGACCCTGCAGTTCCGTGAAACCCTAGGACTCCCTTTCTGGCCTCAAGACAGGTCCTTTCAAAGTTTTTGCTGAGTTTCCCCACCCAGGAAATGGGACTGAGGACAACTGTCACATCCATAGGTCTGATGCTTTAGTGTAAAGTGAGGGTAAGTAGTATCCTCTGGCAGCACACTCGCCTACCTCACAGGGCTGTTGTGAGGGCTGATTAAACAAACCTGACACTGCAAATGGTAGAGTTCTACAAGTGCTAATTGTCACTTAGCAGTTACAAAGGAAGGGCCAATATTACCTTTCCCCCACCTGTACCAGCAGTCCAAGCAAGCTCTGTTTCTGTGGGCGGATGGGACAACATGGAACTCTCCCATTGATGCTGCCTGGCTCCTCAAGGCTCTCCTCCAGCACTTAGATTCACACCAAAAAAATTTTGTATATTTTAGAACTTCTGTGACTACACTTAATACTGCATGGCTGTTTTGAAGACTAGAGTTTGGAGTGCAGTGCTCCAGATACCAAACTGCTGCTTCTGCAGGTTCCTCTGAGCCAGTTCAGTGGATCAGACAGATGGGTTTTCCATTTCTTCTGAAATGCTAATAGCTTCGACTGCTCCTGAGTATTTCTAGGTATGGAGGCCTCATTGCTAGTACAGGTAGGAGAAGGCTATGGATTTTTACCATTGGGAAAAGCAAGCATTCTGCCCAAGTTACACTAGGCCTGCACTGTGGGCAAGTGGCAGGAGATCTGGGAAGCAATGTAATGAGGGCCTCACACACAAAGCATGAGCGTGTTTCTTCCATAACAGTGATTTGCTTCCACCCTTCCACCCTCCTGGCCCAGACTGCCAACTGGACATCACAACAGGGTATCCACTCAAGCACCGAGTTTGTTCCAAATTACCTTTTAAGTAGGATAATAGCTTGAAAACTGTCACTGCAGAACTCTTGCTCTGTACAAGCTTCAGTGACATCTTTCCTTGCCATTGGGGCACCTGTCACAACACAAAGAGGTTCTGCAGGAAAGACAACTATCACTGTTTGATTTAAAATAGCAGAAACTGTCCCAAATTTCCCATGATCCATTCAGGGAAAAAAATCTCTGCAATAAAAATAAAACCTCAGTATTTTTACCAACTTGTATTCCTAGAAAAACTCACCAGAAGCAGCACATGGAAAATAACTGCTGCTGGCTGGTCTAATACATCACATGAAATAGTACCCAAAAACTTCACCATTGACCACAGGGCCACAGAGATCTCACTTGGGGCGGGGGAGGAATCAAATCCACAAGCTAGAATTCCCCTCCTTTCAGCAGCTCCATTAGGGATAACTTCCATCTATCAACAAAGTTTTAGCAATAGGTACAGACAGAATCACTTCAGGGACAATAATTAACATGCAGAGGCAAGTGACTTCGTTGCACTACATCTCATGGCAGAGCTCGGAACCGCCGGCGCTCGCTGGCTCAGCCACTTTACCACCACCCCGGGAACTGCAGGGCTGACTCCTCAACCCTTCCCAGACTGATTTAGTGTTGCTGTTTCCCAATTCTCTTTCCAAGAGGGCACCCTTCCTCCCAGACACCCTCCTCTCCTACCAAACCCATTGCCACTACCTACTTTAGTTCCAGTCCCCTGCCACCACACGCCGTGGTTTCTGCTTCTGACACCGTCACTGACACTGCAGTGTGTGTTTACATGTGGCTCTGTAACTTTGCAGTTCTAACAGGACACAGTAGCTCAGAGGGAAGTACATTCCCTGTGATGTCACATCACTGATTAAACTGGAGCTGCCATTCCTGTGCCATTCGGGTGGAAAACAGTGCCTGCAGTCAGCGTTTCCCGGAGGGTGCAGGTAGAGAACACAGCTTACTGATGTTTCATCTGGGTTTAGTTTGAAGTGCAGGGAGGTTTTCTTTTAAACTGATTTCATTTTTTCTACTTTAATGAGTCCTTCCAAAAAATGTCCATTCTTTCATGTGAATGAAATGCCAGCTGTGAGAGGTGATGATGTTATGAAAGTAAGTAGGACAACACTGAATCAGTTTAGGAACCAAGAGTGTATCTGTAACCAAAACTCCACAAGTTTTTATGGTAATTACTACTATCTTATAATGAAATATCACACCAAGGGAAGAAGGTTTACTTCTTCAGTCTATTTACATTTAAAATAATTTGGCTTAATTCCAAGCTATTATGGACATAGTACTAAAATTACATTTTTAAAAGTGTTGGAGAGCATTTAACTGAAAAACCTTCAGCCTAGTTTCATAGCTACAGCAGTCAAGACACTTACCATGAACCAAGCAGCAACATTCACTTCCCTAGCTTTTCCCAGGGCAACAAGAGCAGCAGCCCACATTCTAAACAGGCCAGCTATTTTACAGAGTTTCTCACACTGAACATCAGAATTATTTCCCAACACTTTATCTTGCCTTATGCACTAAATTCTTTAGTCCTAATTCAGGCAAAGCCTGCACTGACCTGGATTAAGACTGCAGGATTTGACCCTGTGCCTCTCTTCTGAATAAAGAAGGGTTGCAGCCTAATTCTTCCCTGGGTGACACCAAGATGGTTTCCTGGCAGAGGTTTCAGCTGAAGCAGGCCTGGAGCCCTCGTTGTTTTATTGGGTTTGTCTGGTTTTCCTGAAAGCAAAAAATGTAGAGGAGGATTTTGAAAGCAGCACAGATGATCTGACTACACCACCCCCATTCGTTTTCCACAGCCACAAGCCCACCATGAAAAATAACCTCAATCTCCAAATAAAACCTCCTGACATGAGCCTCCCTGTCACAATTTTTGAGGTGTTTTTTTTGAAGATTCTGCAGCATATTGGTGTCTCTTCAAGAAGTGTTCACAAATATTTCTATTGGAGTGCCTGCATTTGGCTAAATTGTCAGGTTTGTTCAGTTTGTTCTCTGCCCTAAGTTCAGTTCTGATAACATGGGATGTTGGGTAAATTTCCATGTTTCTAGTGACATAATATCATCAGAACCTTGCCTACAAAGAAAGAGCAATTTTGTTGGGGGGGAAAAAAGGAGAATAATAGGCCAGGTGTTTGAAGAAAAGACAAAGAAACAAGCACAGTAGGGTGTTCTGACTCACAAATCTGTATTGAGAAAGAAGTATTCATGAAGAAAATTAATTTAAGAAGTATGTAGTTCAGGTTTTGAGCCCATAAGTTCCTTTCAAAAACAGATTAGTGATTAAAAACTTTTTTAGTCTAGCAATCTCTTAAACAATTAGCACAGTAATTGGAAAGGGACTACAAATTCAAATCTAGATGGACATAAAAGAGTTTCCCCATAGAGCTTTGCCTTGGTTTTGTGGGTAACTGGCATGCACCTGCCTTTACCATCAGTGGGGTTGAAATACTGAAGAAGTACTCTGAATAGGGATACAAATGCCCCAAACAGTAATGCCATACAAATTACTTCATTCATGTAAAGTAGAAGTAAGTGTATTGATTATGAATGTGTGAGTGACTCCTTTATTTCAAGTTATATGAGATGTAAACCACCAGCTTAGCCTGCAATGGGGTCCTCGCTGCAAATTTGCCAACCGTAGGGTGGGATGTTACTTTTCTTTCCTCATTCTGAACAGTGAATCCAAATGCACTGCCCCACAGAAACAGAGATCTGTTGACTTTAATCTAAATCAGGTAAATAAGAATTTTTTTCTCTGTAAAAATTCTTCTCCAGCCAGGTAATAATTTTGCTCCATTTGTTCATCCTGGAAAAGATGCCTTAAATAAAGGAAAAGGAAGATAAGGGAGAAACATCCCCAAAGTTTGGATATTTTTCCCGAAGACAGAGCTACATTTTTTTTCCTTTTTGCTATTTTTTTTTTTAACTTGTTCATTTTCAACCCTGTCATTAAATGTCCTGGATCACAACCAGGTTAAGCCCAGACTGCCAAAAGAAAAAAAAAAATGAGAGAGAGTGTGTGTGTGTGTGTGTGTGTGTGTGTGTCCCTGGGAACGTAATCATACTTACCAGCAAGTGTCTGAGATGTGTCTTCCCAGGAAGCTGTATGAACAACGTACACACAGGAGGAGGGTACACATGCCACCTGTTCGTCACTTACTTGAGCTATACAACCGCCCAAGACTGAATAAAATGCAGTTAAGGACAGGGCATTTCTATAGGCCTTAAGCATCTCTACATAGGGATGGCAAAGAAGTCAAGCTAGTGGGTTGTGTTAGGGTCTGCACTGTGATCTACACAAAACCACCCCCTGCTCCAGCGTGGGCCCTCTGTGGCTGCCATTCCTGTCTGGAAAACTAGCTCCCCCGGAGTCTCCCCATGGCATTGGGGCCTGAAATGCCTCCTCCCTCCCTGCCTGGGCTGTTTCTCACGCTTTCCCCTCACTGACCAGCAGCATTTTGCCTGTCCTGAAACACCTTTTCCTGGAGGTGCCACGGGCCTGGCTGAGGGGCTGGGCTCTGCCCTGAGGTGGGGCCACCAGAACCAGGCCCTGGCACGGGGCAGCCCCTCGGCTCTCCTCAGAGGGGACCCTGCAACCCCACGGCCAGCACCTGCACCTGCTGCAGTGATGAGTACGTACAGGAAGGGACATGGCACAAGTTCATCTTTGTTCCTAGAACTTCCCATGGCTGCAGAAATACCTGGCTTCAGGTAAGGCAGTTCCTTCTGCCCACAGAGAACCTGTCCATGTGCTGCCTGTATGCGATGCCCAGGCTGGGACACAGTCCCAGGCATCCCTCCTGCCCCATCCAGTCCTGAGGACATGGTTGTCCCCGCTGCAGAAGAAGAGGCCACAGCACAAAGCAGCTAACACATTACTTCACAGCAGTGGCAGAGCATCCATAGGAAGCCAGCTCTCCTAGCTGCTTGGCCTCTCCGCAGCCCTTGGCCATGCTGTCCCCCAACCCCTACTGTATATGGTTTACTGAAAAATGTGAGGCTAACCTTCAAGGACTGAAGATGTTCAGTCAAGCAGCATGCCAAGGCACAATTCCTGGAAGGAACATAATATTCTCAATTAACTTCATTTGTTGGCTGCAGCAACATTTCCTATATTCCAGATGGAGACTTGCTCTGGAAGGCTGGTGGGAAGTCACTGGGAGATTGGGATGAGCTTGCAAAGGCACACTGAAGGAGTAACAAAACTTTTGTGTTTAAAATATATACTGAACGGGGGATTGTTGTTTGTTGATTTATTTTTTATTCTTGAAAACCTACCTTATCAGTAATGGTCTGCAGAAAAACTAGGGCAAAATACCTGATGTAGCTGTTACAGATAAAAACTTCAGTCTTTGGAGTGAGCAGCATAGCGACATTATTGTGAACTAAAGCAGAAGCAGGCAAGACAGCTTGAATTACAGTTTCATCTGGTTCAAAAGGGTTGCTAGTAAAATGTATTTAGGTGATCTGCTAAAGAAAAGAATACATTGCATTTTGTAAGTACCCAGTCACAGCCAGAGATTTTGACAAAAGTTGACTTTCACACGCAATTAAACAAAATAATTTCAGTTTTCTAGTTTCACAGAAGCTGATCCACAGGCTGCCCTATCTCCAGGGTTATTTTGTACAGATAAAAAATCACGGGATTAATGTTTGTGAAAGAAGACAAGAAAGGACAGCATTATTATAGCCTTATTTTCTATATATCCCAAAGTGAAGATAGAAAGAGAAGTGGAGCAGGCTGCAATGTTAATGTATGAGAAGAACCTGGAGACACTTTGATCATTAAGTTATCAGAACACCTAAGTCTTACCTCTGTTAGTGCTCTCTCAAACTGAACTAGTAGAGAAGTTGCTGACTGCAGTGATAAAGTTTTCAGGTGATTTTTTAGCAGTGATACGGCAAGCATTCACACCTCCTTTGTGCAGAGCTAAAGCAAGGAGAGAGCGAAGGAACAAGGAGCTACATCTGTAGGATGATGGAACAGATGGAAGAGATTCTAGTTCCCAGCTCCACAGCAGGGTTTCTGCTTCGGGACTGTGGTGAGCACACTGCTCTGAGCCCAGCCCTGGATGTAAAACAAATAACCCTCCCCAAGCAGAGTGGATGGCAAGAGCTAAGGACTGCCAAGACACGGCCTTCAAGACAATAGAAGAGCAGCTCCAAGCATTACCAGAGCACAGACAAAATTTACAGTTTTAAAAAGAACTCGATCTGCATCTCAGTTTCTCATTCCAAGTCTGAGACAAGGCAGGAAAGAGCCTGGTTTATTGTTTCCAGCACAGACATGGCCATTACTAATGGCTCTTACAGAATTTCACCCTGTAAAGGTACCATTTCTCAAACAGTTGCTCCTGAAAACATTTAAGACACAAATGCAGGTCTGTGCTGCTGTCCAACATGTGAAACTATTCACAGCCTCAGCACTGAAGCATTCAGCAACTTTCCTTGTGGAAGAACACTTTGATCAGGGAAATAAAGCACAGTGCAGGCTGTCCCAATGCCTGGCCACATCCCAGTCCTGTGAGCCTCAGACACGTGTATCCCAGGATGACATTCCTGACAATGACGATTATTGTAGCAAATCTAAAAGCACCCCCAAAATCCCAACTGTTAGTACTTAAAAACTGCCTTTGATTGGGAGAGGTTTCCATTCCCTGCTACATCTTAGAAGTTTGACAGGTGTTACATACCAACTTTGCAGTTTGGCAGCTACACATCAAAACAGGCAGAAAATATTCTGTTCTCAGCTACCATTTCAATATGGAAAGGTCTCATAGGCAATGCAATAGATTCACAGCAGGTCCTTAGAAAATATTGTACCTTTAGTACCTTGGAGTAAACAGGGGACTTTAGAATGAGAAAAATGAATACAAGGAGCAATCCAAACAAATTTTAAAATAATTTCACGAATGGTTTCCCTTTCAGAAGGATAAAAACTCTGGCTACTCTCTAAAACACTCAACTGATGGCTTACTTATTAGACAAAAATTAGTGTCCGTTCAACTGTGAAAAAGACAAGCCATTATACACTATAAGAGAGATCAAACTGACATCAGCTACTGTACGTCTTGACACCGACTACATAATCAAAGTAAACTTTGCTATATGTGACTGATCTAATGTACCTGTCAGTTATCACCATCTCTCTCAGATGAGTTCATGTGTCACCTGTGTACGTGGGACAAAACAAATAAATAAATTGCAACGTTATCTCTCCAGGCTACTCACACAGTAAGGGGTGAGTGCTTAGTATTCCATAATGGAGTTAGGAGTAATTTACTGAGAGATAATTTCTTTTGGACCTAAAAATCTCCTGCCTCCTGTAGAGCAGACAAATAGAACTATCTAACAGGAAATGGGGCATGATAATACTGCTCTTTAAATAGAACTAACAAAATGGAAATACAATAGGCATTACAAAATATACAGCTAACAGTTATCAAAACGTTTGATGTTTTATAGCTATTTACTGCAAGAGATTGTATTAGTGCTCCAGCCCATTTTAATACAAGAAAACTTTAATCTGTTTCTTTAAAACACTTTTTTAAAAAAAGTTAAATGTCTGAAGTAGTACTCTGGGGTATCTGGGGAAACCAAGATGAGGAGGGAAAGCCACTTCATTGATGAAATAACAAAGATTTGGCAATTGGCTCCAATGGGGGTGTACACAATGGACTATAGCTGTAATAGCACTGATGGTTTAACCATCCAGAACTAACCTTTCTGTAGCTGAGCAGAGATGCAGCAGGGTGCAGAGGCTGGGACACTCACCTAGAACTCGAAAGACTAATTCTACTTCTGACTCTGCCCCAGCAGCTCCACACTCCATAGGTAAGACATTCCCATCCTTTTGCCACGCTTCTCCCTGTCTGCAAACACAGGGAAGGGAGAGGAGCACCCTTTGCCCTGCAACTTTGCAGTGCCACCAGGACCCTGGACCTCAGCACCGCAGTAGCACAACCCCTGACATACGTTGTTTCCTCCTGGGCCCCTCTCAACTTGCAGAACTGACCTTCCCTGGCAAAGCTGGGAGGGGCCAAGACAACCCTTCTCACAGCAATGCCACTTACGTATCATCTGCTGCCCTGTGTGAACAGTCACGAACTGCAGACATCAGGAAGCTCTGTCAGGCCATTGCAAATCCCATTCCTAAGGGGATCCAGCTCTACCCTTCCTGGCTCCCGTGCAGGGGATGCAATCCATTGCTACTGCACAGCCAACGATGACACAGTTAGGCATTAATGCACTGGATATCCTATCTGTTACGGGGGCTTCCCCTGCCCCTACCTTCTCTTTAAGCCATGCTTGTAACTCCAGTTCCTGAACTTCAAAAGGAACAGGTCTGGAGGAAATCTGCCATGGATCCTTGCTCAGTATGTTGTATTTAGGTTTCTTCCTCCTGAGAACTTACCAGCTCTCCTCCAGTTTGCCAAACACAACCCTCCAGCACAGCATACCTCTGCCCCTTGCCTGCAGCCTCAAAGACAATAACTGAGGTCTTACTGGACAAATTAAATTTGTTGAGCTGATTTTTGGGGTCATTTTACCTTTTTTTTCCTGCTTAACACATCTAATCATAGAATCATAGAATCATATAAATGCCTTTCATTGTATTCACTCTTGATTGTATTACTATAATAAAAAAATCTTGGTTCAGGCCTTTCTTTGGTCTTTTCTCTTCCACCCTGGGCCCAGCAATACCCCTCTAACCTGAAAAGATAAATTACAGTAGAAAGTGAAATGACTGTGACTCCCCAAACCCAGCTTCACTCTGTATCCTAGAGTCAAGTTTAATCTCCAGCCACCAAGAATGCTGCTTTTTATAACAAAATTTTCAGGGCACTCTATGCTGAGCTTTTTTCCAGAGCATCACTTTTGTCCTTTTGGTTAGTGTCGCTTCCCTCTCAGGGAGCTTTTCCAGTACAACAAAGTTATTTATCAATGCTGAATTCTCTGTGAAGTAGAAGAGGTGGGAAGATTCTCTTCAGTGGAAGCTATTTTAAATATTCCACTTTCCAAGTAGCTCTGTGAATACAGGGGAGAAATACATAACTTAAACACAAGTAGTTACTGACCCAGAAGTGATTAGCATTAGCGTAAAGCTTTCAGACCCTTTTTCATCTTATTGATTCTAAGCAGAATAAATCCGTAAATGATAATAGGGCTCAATTTAAATTACCTACACCAAGTGCTGCTTTTCAGCTCTCGTCAGACAATCGCGCTGTTCAATCGGCTCCATTCTGTATGTACAAAGCAAATTAATGTGTATAAAACAGTCGTAACTCAGGCCAGTTTTCAACAAAAGAATCTTTTATGTGTCACACAACTGCCTTTTATTGACGTGCTTTTAATTGAACCTATAATGCTGTGTCCATATTCTACTTAATTATAGCAGGAAAATACATCTCTCTCAGAATACTGACCATACCTTTCGCTTTGTAAAGTTTCCAGAAACTTCACCAGGGTAGAGAGCAGTCTCAGTTAAAGCCTGGGCTTGTTTAGAAACACCAAAAGGGCACGAGAAGACACCTGGGAGCACACCACAGCCAAGCAACATCTCTGGGACGGTTACACGAGCACGCTGCATCGCCAAGGCCGGCTCCTCACTCCTTGCAGCCCGTCTGTAAACACGCTCCTCAAGGGCAAGTCAGAGGGCACTGCAGCCTGGGACGTGGGCAGAGAAGCCTCCAGCCTGGGAGACTTGTTTCTCAAGCAATTCGTTTCTGTTTCAGAAGGGATCCTTAGTGTCTCTTACTTTCTTTACTTGTGTTGCTCTGTTTACCAGGGAACAGGCAAGTCCCAGGAAGGCAGGATGCTACTTCTTTAAAGGGTGAACTCCTGGGACAACAAAAGCAGTGATGGGAGGGAACCAAGAATTAAAGGTGAACTCTTGCAAATACTTCTAGGTCAATCCAAGACATCTGCCTGGAGGGATTATCTTTGTGAGGGCACCAATGCCAGGGGCAGGGGACGTTACTTGCACTTGTCTCCGCCATTTCAAGCAGGACGGCTTAAAAGACAGCTAGTGGGGAGTTCTGCAGAGGCAAAGGAGGAGGACAGAGCACAGCCCTTTTATCTCCATTTTGACACCACCAAGTCCAGACCTTGCTGTGGGTAGGAAAAATCCTGTTGACAACTTCCACAGTCTTTGCAATAAGGCCTCAAGCTAAGACACCACCACATACTCTTCTTTAAGAGCACACGTGCCACGTTACCTGCAGCAAAGGGCAAATAAACCCAAGGCTAAAATCAACTACACTGTTGGCACCCAGTTTAACACGGGCAGAACTCCACCTCAACAATGTACATTGACCATTAGGTCAATCTTACTGCCAGGTTCTTCTGCCAGGGCTGCGTGTCAGTGACACTAGGTGTGGGACTCCCATCTCCCATTTTGCTTTAAACATTCTACCTATTAACGTACCAGAGATTAAGGTGAATGACATGGGTGCTGCCCCTCTTACACACACAGGTACAGCAAGTAGCTGGGAACACCACACAGAAAGGAGTTCTTTAGCACAAGACCAATACTTCTCCTGATGGACACAGGCACAAAAAGAAGCTGCTGCTCTGTGAACACACTTGCCTGGCATTCAGAGGAGCAGCTGAAGCATGCCAGCCCGTGCTCTCACTCAGCGCGACAGCTCCCGATGCTGAGTGACCTTCTCTTCCTCTTCCTTCACTTTTCCTTTCTTGAGCATTTGGTCAGGCTCTTCAATTGAGGTCTGAGAGCACTGGTGGAGTTAAAGTAAATGGATGTTTAATCTCTCTGAGGAAGTATTTAAGAAGTGTACTAAGATTTATTTACTGGAGATTTCACTAATTCAAACAAACCAAGTTAAAATTACAGGCTAGACTGGCTACTGTCACTTTTCTGAAAACCCTTCAAAAGAAAAGCAAATAAAATGGCAAGTTCATTTGTCCTTTGCTTTTTGACTGGGAGCAGAGCTGACATTGACGTGGTGGAAGACATTAGTATTTAACTACTTGAAGAAATTCACATTACCACAGTGTCCTTTTAAATTGCTGTACTTATGTTCGCCACATAAGTTGCTATTAGCAACTGTAAAAAACAAAAAAACCCACCCCACCCTTATATTATTTGCCCTGAACACAGCAATGGCTTATTGTACTGAATTCTTGGGCACTTTCTTCACTCAATATTTGAAATAAAAATTAAAATGCTGTCCCTGAAAATGAACTATTTCTTCCAAAAGTGTAGCTCCTTCACTGTAAAAACAGACTTTAAAACCCATGTAACTGACAAGTAATCTCCAGGTTTTATGTCATGAGGTAAAACAAGTCCTTGTGAGAATATTGACTTTCCCTTAAGCTTCACTTTCCAGCTTTTATGCTAAAAAAGAGCACAATGCTAAAATCCTTATGTTGAAGTGACTTTGATTTTCTGAAGCATGTGATAATTCCTATTTGCCCTCCAATGCCGTCGGGTTTCTTTTTTTTCCATATCACTTTTCCAAATTTATATTACCACAAGGGTCTAAAGGAGCTGGGTTTAGAGGCTGTGTGTTTAAAGATGAAGGAAACATTTTAGTTAGGACAGATCAAACACTAAGATAAACTGTCATTAAATATTTAAGCAATGTTTCTCCAAGAATGAGTGAGTCCATCTGATGTTAAAACAAAGTAATTTTTAAAATGTCTGCTTTACCAAATGGAAAACCTGTCTAGCGTTCAGAGCTGGTGGACAGAGCTTTCCATGCAGTTAAACAGGCCCAAATGAAAGAAACCAGCAACAAGCCAGTAGATTCCCATTTACCATAATCTTTACACAAGAGGATCTGATGAAGAACTCAGGAGAAGAAAGGTGCAATCCTGTAGTGCTTTCATATTAAAGAAGGAATAGGTACCTAGCTCGGGAAGAAGGTTGGAGGGTCCCGATCCCCATTCTGCTCAGCTTGGGGCAGGATCCTTGTTAGCTCACAGCATCTTGTTTTCCCCTCGCTGAACTGGGGCAGTAACACCTCTTGGACTTGCAGGAACAAACACACGATCAACCAGCTTCAGTACAGAAGCAGCTCTGGTGCTCTGTGTATGCAACATACTTAAATACACCCACCTAGCCCTGTGTAAGTGAGATAAGATAAACAAAAGCTTCAAAGGATGGAGTTATCCCACTGGTGTCATTCAGACATGCTTCTTTCACCACCAATTTATATCTAAAAATTTAGCTAGTCTCAAAACTTCCCTCTATGAAGTTTAAAGTTTATTGCCCCACACCAGCACAGACAGAATTCCTTGCACATTTCATTAGGTTCCAATATCAGTAATATTCTTTATGGTATTTTAGTCAGTGGGACACAGCTCTTCAATAAATAACTATGGGTAAGGAACCAGGTAGCAGCAACAAGAGGAAAAGTCAGCTCTGAATGGCAGGAAGCCGTTTGTATCGTGTGCATCTGGCTGGTGAGCTTAGAGGTACGGAAGAGACACGTCCCTCACCAGCGCCACTACACGGCACTAAGGAAATGCGGTTAAATAAACCTTCAGGAATGGGCTGAAATATTGCTGAAGGGGGGGTTCAGGTCTGACTTTAAAGCATCATACTGCACGGAGTTAAATAGGGACCAAAACTTCTTTTCCCTCCCATGAGCACTCTGACCCAGACCACCCCCAATATTTGTTTTTTAAAATTGTCATTTAAAAGAAAATTATAGCTGGGCTCAAATTCTTCTGAACTTTTACTTATTTTACTGGCAATGCTGAAAAAAAGTCTGTCTAGATTACTATATCTTAGTGCTTAAGTTCATTGTTCTTGTCTCAGCAGAACAGATTCTAGATTTCCATGCTTTTCTGCTCATAAAACCTGTGGTTTTCTCCTGGAACAGAGGACCTAGATTTAGCTCAGTCATTACATTCATTTTTCTAATGCGTTCCAGGTCTCTGGAGACAGGTGGTTCAGGATGGAGAGAGATAAATATAGCTGCTTCTCCATGGAGCATTCTGTTGCCTCAGGTTTCCAAATCCAAATTAAGTAGTTAATGATTTATGCATACACTGAGCATTAGCATCTTTGTGCCGCGTTAGTCATCGGATCACAAGTGGCTCTAAAGAGGCTTTAGTCAAACAAATGAATATTAGGTTGAATGATTCGACTTACTTCATGTAAATAGTTGCAGCATGTTCACATTGATCACCCCTGAACTGCAGGGAGGCAGGCAGTCTCGGTTGTAAAGTTAAAGGAACAAAACAACACTACCACAGAAGCCACAACGAGTCCTTGGCTCTTCTTTAAGCTCGAGTTTGATCACACTGAGAGGCCTCTCTCCAAATGCACCATCCAAGGCTGTGAGCGTTCCCTTGTGTTTTTATGAAACCTTCACTGATGTCACTGTGGAATTGCAGGACTCTGCCTCTCCCTTTAGAGATGACTTTTGGCTCTCCTTGTCACAAGAAGCCCTGAACACATACCCCCTAAATCCAGAGCCAGAGGCCAGGTATTTTACATGTGCATCCAAGGACTGGTGATTTTTTAAAATGTAGCTTCCTGGGGCAGAGCTCTAACTGAGGCCTTTGAGACACTAAGTAGGCAAAACAGGGCACGTGAGTTTTCTTCATCCTCACTAAACCTTCCCTACATACTGCTCTTTAAACCAGACTCTCATCAGACGGTCGTTAGGCTGTGGGGTTGGGTTTGTTTGCTTTTTCTTTCTCAGATCTGACACTCAACATGAATTCTTTTATCACACTGGCAACACACACAGATCAGGAAAAGTATCATTTTGGATAAAATAGCATCTAGCTGTATCAGTGGTTGTAACTAACTTTTTCAGCCTTCAGTTGTGGAGGCAGTTGCATGTGCCAGCCTTTGTTTTGCTCTTCCTAGAGTCCTGAACAATGTCAACAATCTTTGTCTAGCAAGTAACTGCATTGTTTTCCTTTTCAGTACTGCCCTACATTATTGCAGTCTGTTATCTCATTATGGTGTTTCCTACATGCCAGAAAACTTACTGTGCCTTCTGTCTGTTCTACTACACGGCGCAAAACCACCTCACTTAGAGACTGTACAGGTATTTCCCCAACATTGGAATAATCATCAGTAGCACCTAATCTGCCACATTAACCCCAGCAAAGCCTTCTTGGGCTTCTGTGACAAAACACAACATCCCATTGCTATAGCAGCAATCATCCAACTCTACATTTTGTTTCACTGGGAAACCTTTATAGTGCTTTGTATTCTTTACAACCCCCCTTCTGCAGACACATTCCCAGGGGGAGTTTCTGTCACTGCGAAGGACGGTACAAGTACAACTCACCTTCATCTTCAGTCTTTGGTAACAAGCAGAGGCCCTGGCTCACACTGCAGTGCTGCGATGCTGAGGGCAGCAGGGAGAAGTCTGAAGGACACACCAGCTGAAGAGTAAAGAGGAAAAGCACGCTGCCAAGAGACAGAGCAAAAGAACAAGACAGGAGCCACGAGCCCTTAGGCAGCTCCTTTCCAGACCTAGGGCTCTGTTGCAGGACCAGGGAGGCAGATCCTCGCTGTTATGACACTGTTAAGGGACACTGTAATAAAAAAAATCCTCATATGTCAATTCCTGTTCTTGAACAACACAAGTCCTACCCCAGAACAGTGTCCCTTCTTTTAGACCTTTTTTTCCCTTGGGCATGGGGTGCTACAACCATTTCTAACATGAGACGATGAAGGAAAGTTCTCTAGAGATAAGGACTATCACTTTCCATAACACTGCTTGGAGTGCAGTTTTAGAAAACCATTCTGATGGCATCCACCAGAAGCACAGTGCTAATATGGCAAAGCCAAGCATTCTAGAAGCGAGCAAGGCTTGGGTTTACCCTGCAAAACATAAGCAAAGTGTCTCAGAAGTGCAGTCAAGAGTACTAGTTACCTTGCACAAATGGTCTTTAAAAAAATCAAAACAGCTGGAATACTGCATTTCTCGGTTAAATTAGTTTTGTTTTGCAGAGGCAAGATCATTACCATGAACAGCTTGGCTTGACCATGTAGAATAATTAAGTCCCAAGGAAGGGAATGGTTAAAAAAAGAAAAAAACCCCAACCAAACAAATTTTTTTTTTTGCCTATACTCTGCTTTAGGTAAACTGACATCATAAGTCCCTCAGAGCAGTACTGTTCAGCTGTATTCCCAGCCCCACATTGACAACAAGGCAATTCTCCGAATGCAGAGAAGATAAATGGAGTTAATGCCACTAAGCAAACATGACATTTTTGTTGTACTGTGATCATAGATGAGTCACTAAGTAAAATGATTAATCACAAATCAATGTTACTAGGCTCATTTAGAGATGATGCTCCCTTTGCAAAGCAGGTAGAAGCTCTAAATTTATAGGCTAATGCGTTTATTCTAGCTGTAGCAGTCTCGTTATTGGTCTTAAGCATCAGAGTCTGCAGGAAATTTGTGCGCAATTAAGCTAAAGTGATGACCTCCTTATACACATTTTGGCACTTTTTTATCTGATAGTGTGTTGTGCAAATATATAAATGAATTGAAGCATTACATAGAAATTACAGCTAATGCAATACTAAGAAAAATAGACATATACCAGAATTTTAATACATATGCCAATAAGGTATCTAGACCATAAATTACACTCATTTTATCAGTCTGCAAATGGGTTTATCAGTCCACAAATGGGTTTGTGCTAAGATTTTAGACTGCTTTGCTTTCGGTTGACTAACATTTGTAACTTCTACAAACAGTTTTATGATCTAAATTGTTTCAGGAGGAAGTACACGGACTTGTTGAGCGACATGTTTATAAGACATACACACGCTGTGAATACTTTCTATTTGGTAAATAAATTCACCTTATTTAAATATTAAACAGGGGGAAAAATATTCTTTCAAACTTCATAAAGGTTTGTTAGCACCATAAAGTTTTTTTTCTCACCTTGAATTTAATGAAATTAGATAGTTGCATAGACACATGCATGTATCTTTATCTGCCTACCTAATCTGTCAATAGAAATTGCTTCTGAAGTGATCACTTCCAGCGTACAAAGGGTAATTTTCCAGGGCAAAAGACTGCACCAGTCTTAGACATGATGATCCCTGGTCATACAGGGGATCCAGGCAGGGACCCTTTCAAAGCAGAGCTGGCTGAATATCAAGCATGAGTTAAAGAACATCAAATAAATACGTGACAATTTGATCAACTTCAGTGTTCAATGATGCTTTCAGAAGGGAATCGTTAGTTGAATACAACAAATATACTCATGACTGCATGGTGAGATTCATCTATTCAGGGCCATAATTCATGAGCTTTTAGACCCTCCTAACACACAACATTTTGGCTCTGATCAGCAGCATTTGCAGTCCCAGGAACCACACAACCAGGGTTTACACTGGCACTGCCATGGGATTCTCCACAACATAGTGCTGCTAAGGAAGGGATGTGGTGGCGATGTCCCCAAACTGGTCTGTGTTCTACTGGAGCAGAGAGGAGTTGCCAACCTGAACCATCCAACAGCTGTGAGGTCCTAAGCAAAAATGATCTATAGTAACTGGCAAGAGCCATGCAAGCTGCTTCACAGACAGTACCAGCCACGTGGCGAGCACACCTCTGTGCTCTGTCTTAGGAAGAAGGTAAAGTACAAGATCTTTGGACATGCACAGAACCGTCCTGCATGTGGAGCAGTTATTGCTCAAAGAATACACCTGTTGTTAACAGTTCTTGCATCCTTCCAGCACTGCTCAAGACAGTAATTGATGTATTACACTGTTAGACAGCTCCTGAATGCACGTGTCAAACCTACAAAGTGGTCTGAACTGTGCCTGAAAGAAGCTGTCCGTACATGAAAACTGACCAGCCATTAAAATGAACTTGTGCCAGCAATTCCTTTGCTTCCATCGCTTCCAGTGGAACAAAACCCTGCGACCCATCTATTTATTTCCACACTGAACAAAACAAGCAAGGACTAAATAACTGCCTTTTAACTAAGAACAGAAACATACTAAGAAATCAGAATTACGTAAGTAACTACAAGGGTTTACAATGAATTAAATACATCTTTTCAGCAACTCCTATGATGAGCTGCCAGGTCATCCTTGCTTCTTGTTACCTAGTTCCTGAAAAAAACAAGTTGAGAGCTATGTAGACATATGTCACATTCTAAAGGTCTTTACTCTGCGCTGGTAATTTAAAACTTTACTCCCTCCCTGCAAGATTATTTGGACACACATTTTCCCTACGGGAGATGGCCCAGAATGAATGACTTAAGAATCTGCTACCAAGAGGCTGAGTAGGAATCGTACCGTCACAGGAGCTGCATTACGACAGGCATCTATTCAGACCTTAACGTTCTATTTTGAGCCTGGCACCACAGCTTTCAGACCATTTGCTCTGTATTTTTCCCCATTCACAAGCAGCAATAAGGAGGGATAAGCAAAGCATTCCCAAGAACCTTTACACTGCGATCCCAGCGGAAGCAACAGCCCTTCAGAGCTGTTCCCTATTTTCAAAGGGAAAGTGCATTTGAGGGCCAATCCACCTCAACTCTTCCACAGCAGAAGTGGCAAACTGCTGCTAGACATAAGGCAATTCACATGTTGCTGATGTGCTGGTGTAGTGCAGCACATTAAACTCAAATGGCAGCATTAAACCGACACAATTAGAAGGTTCCCCTGTTGGTGCAAGGCCGTGCTGGGGCAGTCAGAAGTAGAGTGCCAGGGCTCATGACGTCGGGACTTCACAAGCCCTACGCCAATGGCATCCATTCTCCCAACACTGCAGAGCAGCTGCCAAGCATGCTGCAAAGTGACTGTCACTGGGTCATCAGATTTGGACAACGTTGCTTCTGTGAAAAGAACCTCAAACTGAGAAGATAATGCTTTTTCTGAAGGGAACACAGGTATTGCAAGGGCCAGACAGTTTGCAGCCAGCAGCCTCTGACCACCCTGCAACCAGCCAGCATGCCCAAGGCCTGCTGACTGCAGTTTCCCTCTGAACACGAGAAAGTATCTCTCTACTGTAGTGATGTGACAATTTAAAACCAAAGACCTTATGTAGACAAATCTTTGCTCACTGTAGGGTTTATAAGTATTTCACTTGATGACTAAAACTTGTATTTCCTTCTGTATTTTGTTTTTATGACAGCTACTCACACAGAGATAGCAAAGGACAAGTCACCAGTGTATCTGCACAATTACATACAAGTGCTCAAAGCCTTCCTAGTTCTGCACAGAGCCATTAAAAGCTTGACTTCCAAGAAGGAACCTGAGATTCCAGGAGAAATCCTCATGTGTTCTCTGCAGTCATCATAAACATTAGTAAGCTTTTTTTAAAGGTGGCAATAATTATCAGAGAAGTAGGGAGAAAAAAAACAAAACAACTACAGAACGGCTCCTGCTCAAGCTGCATTTGCCTTTGTTCCCAAGGAAGCCCCAAAGCGTTGATCAGGAGTTGTGATCCAAAAAATAAAGGTTGTCAAGCTACATCTCCTCTCCCCTGCCTCCCAGGGACAGACAGGTACCTACGTTACGAGACTCGGTGCATTAAAACTGACCGCTTCTTTTCTATCACCACCCAGCATTTTCAACTGCGAAGCGCTCTGTCCCCGTTGGGGAAGGCTGAATTCGAAACAGAGACCAGGAAGTTTAAAGCAGCAATGCAGCATGCACACACAAGTTAACCCTGAACAGGAATATAAGGAATATACTTCCATCTTTCAACTGCCATATGCAGTACCAGGCAGGAATTCGCAATCATCACATAGAAAGCAATTTTTTTCCTTATTCGCTGGGAGTGTTACTATTGTAAAACTAACTCTTAACAGACACGTTCCTCCTTCGAAAACGGCGTAAGACGAGAAGCAAATCCCGTTATTTTTATAATCTGACAGAATAAAGTGTACCAAAGCAACGGTGGCAGCTGCCGTCTCCAAGGCCAGTAAAATGACTACAGCGCTCCCTCTAGTGACAACGCACACGGATGAGATACCTTAACATCACAGCAAAGCGGTGGTCAGTTTCCACTACAGCAACAAACCCTCTTTCTTTGAGAAACTTTGCAGCAACGCAGCAGGTTATTTCAGCTGAAGCAGCATTAGAAAGACTCTCCAGTCAAGATGAATTATCACAGGCTCAGTGGCATGGTCTACGTTACAAGGAACAAGTTTTTCCACCAGTGATGCTGCCAAGTGCAAGGTGTTGCAGCACATAAAAAGTATGAAATAAGGTCTCAGGTCAGAAATGTTAAATTTGATCTCAGCACCAGAGAAACCATTTACAAGAGATGAATGTTCTGGAGGGAGCTACAAAAAATGTTTTCTCTCCAGTAGGGTACAGGACACTTAGGAGCACATAGAAAGGATCTGAGGAAACCAAAGTGTAACTCTTCCTGTACTGGGAAGTGTTTGGATCAAGTGCACAGGTCAGTACTACTACTAAGTAGTAGTAAGAGAGGTCTGAGGCCAGAAAGATCCAAGCCAACTGCATCTTTCCCTGTCAGTTTAGTAAAGGAAGTTTATCAATTTGTTTTGCCAGTCTGAAAACTCAGTTCAGCTTTTGCCAGTAGCATTTGGCCACCAGTGAGAATCTCTCATCGCCATGAAACGTGTTACAAGAGAAATGAAGAAATGTTGGAGGAGGGATAAGAGATTTGTAACAGTGTTCAGTTTTGACCACATGACCTCACCTGGCATAGAGAGCTGTCTGCCAGGGGTGTAGCAACTCATCCTTGCAACTGTCACCTTGGTAAGGAACTACTGCAGCAGGACTCACTGGGAGAATTCAGAAGTCCGACGCACAGCACCCTGGCTCACCGAGATCCCGTGACTTGGGAAAGCACAAGCACCACCTTCCCTGCAGCTTCCAGCTGCTACCTAGGGAGCAGTAAGTCCACACAACGGGCCAAAGCCCCTGGTGACATTTCAGTATGTTTTGCTCCAAATCACTCTGCACTGTCACTTACCTTTGGGTGAAAACAGTTATTCTGCGGGTTCCCGATTAAAGGTCTCTGACCGTTTGAGGAGACTTCCTGTAACAGGCAGTATTTCTGCCCTCATCTGTTCCTCTCTGTCCCTCAGTATCTACAGAAACAGGCTGGGATGGCAATATTTGGTGACTTCACTTCTGTAAGCGTTTGATGAGAACCAACCTCTGTAAGCATTTGACGAGCCTCAGCTAAGATGACCAAGGCATTTTATATCCCCAAGATGCTGCAGGAGCCTTTCTGAACGCTGAGGAACACATCTTTATGACAGCTCTTCTCAGATTTTCAGATTTTTCTGCTGGATTCCAAGGGGGAAAAGGAAATTTTGTAATATTACACCTGAAAGTTCAGTATTACAGAAGGCAAATGTGGTTCAGGGACAAAACAGAATATACAGACAGGCTGGCAAATGTCTTCACTATAGCCGACACAAACACTGGTGATTGCAAAGCCATTGCCATGTCCTTGCTGATGCTTCACGTCTTGGTGTGCATCACTGCTCCTTCAGGTATCCCCAAGCATACCTGCTTCTGCCAGAGCAAGTGAGATCTGGATCTACAGTAGCAACACATGAGTGTCTGCATGATGAACACGGCTGTTTGTCAGCTTGTCGGTCCTTCTAGGTCTTTTCAACATCACAGGGTAACAGGTGCTGGTGTGATGGCTATGGGTACTGATGGTGACAGCAGGAGAAGATTCAGAGTCATTGCTGGCAACAAAAGTGATTAGACTTCCCATGCCCACACCCATACAGTATATAGGCGCATATATAGATATAGATCTATCAAAAAAATTCTCTGGCACAGAAATCAAAACTAAGGACAGACACCTCTCAGTACAAGATCTCGGTTTATGTCATCACAACAAATAATTGTTTTCCTCTGAAACAGCTCTGATCAGAACTGTGGATAACAAACCACTCGTTACAGAGGGACAGGCTTGCTTTCTGTCTCAAGCACCAGTCACCATACGCCACTTGCTTTGTGCTTCCTGCCCGAACAGCGAGCACACAGGCCCTACAGAGGAATCCCCCTGCTCTGAAGAAGAGATCACATAGGTTCACCAGAGTATCTTTGCTATATCATCAATTTTAATTCCAACCTGTACTTCAATATGCACATAACTATTTTCAAATACAATGAAAACTGGAAGTCAACAGCATCAGTCACCAGCATTGCAGCTTTCAGTAAATCCTTCACAACTTCAGAAAAATCTTTATAAACACTGTGGAAAGTAGATACAGAATGTACAGAGGACAGTTTTCTATACAAAAGTGCATTTTAGCAATACAATTAGCAGAGAACTTGGGGAAAAAACTCCCTTAATTTAAGCAGTACCATATACTCTAATCTATACCCCATCTTTCCCCCCGAAAAACAAAAAACCCCCACAAAACCCCACTTTCCCCTTGCTTTGGTTATGAATTATATTCAAGGCTTCATTATTACAATTATTTTTTTTAATTGAAGAATTTATTCATAACATGGAAATGTTTTAAAGGTAGCCAGATGAGAAAGAATGCAAATATGATTAATCAGAGTTAATAGTCAAAATAGACAGGATTTGAATATTACTAGGATTTGTCCTTGGTCGATTAATAAACTATCTTTGCAGTCCTTAAATGGAAAATGCATGTTGATTTTTCTTTTCTATGCGGAATAATTGCAAGATCAGTAAGCTAAAGAACATGAAACCGATGTATCTGATAACATTTGCCATGAAAATCTGGCAAAAAACAGTCAGTTTTATTAATATTTATAGACCAATGCAAGATTTCAAATCTAAAAGACTGTTAGGAGAAAAGAAATGGCTTCAGGCCATTCAGCATAAGATGAACAGTAAATATTGCCATTTTTATATGTTTCTATATTGTATGTGCACTCTGATGTAAACGCTAAGTTCAAGCAGGTTGGTTTGTTTTTTCCCCAGAGAATGATCTCCACAGGTTTCAAGCCACAAGATGAGAACTATAAGTTAAGCCCACGAAAGTCTTGCAAAGACTTTTCTTGCTCCTCTTAGTAAGCACCTCATGCTGAGCATAGCATAACCATCTTCTAATCAGTTTCCCAGATAAAGAAAAATAGAAAATATCTTAACAGAGAGAAAGGATGACATTAGATACACACACAAAAATTAGACAGGTTTGTCAGGCAGCTAGCTTTCTTCCTCGTATTTAAAATCAAATTAGAAAAAAATGTTCTCTATTGTTTACAGTCCTATTGCAACCAGACTTTCAGTGCTCCTTCTAAGCCTTTTTAGAGAAAAAGTTACCATGGAAGCAAACCGTTAATGTTACAGAGTGTAAACTGATTACATTCATTCTACAGTGGGAACAGAGCACCTAGGTATACAGCTTCAGTGCCATGGAGCCATACAACCACAAGCTTTTTCCTATTTGCCTCTTTTGCTTTTGACTTTTTTTTTTAAATTATGAATAAAACACATAGATTTGATTGGGTTGTGAAAAAGTGCTAAAAGAATGAATGATTTTAGCAATGTTACTCTTCTTTATCTGAATCCAGTAACCTGTAGATAACTTCCTGTAAAACAAAGCAGTAGCCACAATGGCCAACACTTGGATCAGCACAACTGAGTTTAACTAAAACTCCAACTGTTTGAGTAATGCCACAGGTACCCAGGACAAATTCAGAGTCATTTAGGTTGGAAGACCTTTGTAACACTGCCGAGTCCACCGCTAAGCCATGTCCCTGAGCACCACATCTGCCTGTCTTTCATCTCCCTCCAGCGACTCAACCACCAACCTGGGCGAGCAGGCAGCGAACTGCAGGGGAAGATGAGAACCTGATAAAACACTCCACAAAATGAGCGGGTCATTAGGATTCAGGAAAGGGAAAAAACCCAAACATGTAGAATAATGCAAGAACTCCTGAACCCCACAGCTACCTCAGGCCTGATTCTGCAAGATGCCAAGTACAACCGTCAGGTAAGCAAGATGCTACCCTTCATTCTCATCAGAACATTCAGAGTTCTGTACCCTTCAGTTATAAGCATCCTGGGAATGTAAGATTACAGAGCCATAAATTATTACTGTGGAACCCCTGGAAATCCAATGTCTTGTACTGTTTTAATAATCACACAAGTGACCGAAGTACCCAGTTGGAGAAAACATATGTGGCACCCAGGACCTTTTCATCAATGTAACAGATTAGCAACTGGACCCATCTAATCACTTGGATTACTTTATACTTACACACTCACACTAAAATCATGATGGAAATACTACCCTCCCTCATTTCCTCATCTCTGGAAGCTAGTAGCTAGGTGACACAAGAGAACTGTACCTCATGTAAATTAGGTGGTCTTCTCTCAACAAAGCCTGGGGGATTTTAAACTTTGAAGAGCTGCTGAAATGGAATAAAGTAACACACTTTCATGCTTCACCACACTGAGATATTGTGCCTTTCTCACAATTGATTCCAGAGTCTCAATTCTCTATAGTACTAAGTGTGCGTTTTTCTTCAGAAAAAGAAAGAAAGAAAAAAAAAAAAAAAAATCACATTTCAAAGTCACTGCAGAAAATAAATGTCGGGCTGAACTGTGACAGTGTGCACACAGTGAAGTGTTTCATGATTAATTCATCCATTACAGCCACAGAAGTTGCAAGAGTTCAAAAACTGCACCCTGAAATTAGCTGAACTGACAGCAATTCAATTTTTTTCTTCCATCCAAGATACTTAAAAGAAGCTCCAGATTTACATGAATCTAAAATCCCAGTAATTTGTATACTGTTAAGAAGTTTTGGGGACTATTTCTACAGGAGAAAGGCAGGCATCAACCAGCTACAGTGCAGTACAAGCAAACACTGACAGGCAACAGTCACTTCTGCTTAGTGGCCAAACAACTGGCCATATGGGGTAACTAACACTCAAGTTTACAATGATATTGCACAGCTTTTAATCAGTCAGTGGCCAAATCTGGGTACTGGCTGTCTAGCAGCAGCGACTAAGGTCACACATACTAGTTTGACTATGAACCTCATTTATTTCTTATTGAAGCCTCTTCAGTGACTGTTCAAATATTTTACTGGTCAGTTTGTTTTGAGGCTACAAGGAATGCCACTTGTGAATGAAAAATATTCAGCAGTCAGGGGTAGTAAGCCTGTGCAGGACAAGCAAACACATGTGAGTAGCCCTACATAAACCATGCAATTCTGCAGGACTGGGCTATATCCTGCAGCTACAGGCACCTGTGGCCACGCTAAGCTGCCAAACTCCTGAATCACAAGAGCAAAATGAAAGTAATGAAGCATCAAGATGATGATTACTTCCTAAACTCAAGACTAGAAAATACTTTTATAATCTTTTAAATTTCACATTGAAATGTATCATTTATCTCAGCTGTGGGGGGAAGGAGTTCTGTAACAAGTAGTTCAGGATAAAGAGAAAAGTCACCTTACAGATTGTCAGAATTAGGAAACAAGTGAAAACTACTTTTACCTCCCTACCTGAAAGCCAGAATTTCACCTCATTTTCTTATCAAGAGAAATTTCTAAAGCAGACAACAAAAGGAGAACTCTGAAACATGTAATGGTGTAACAACCCACACAGAAGACACATCCTCAGCTAAACGTACAATTAAAAAGCACAGCTGCATTCATGAAGTTCTCTTGCCAACACCACGAATCTATTTAGATATGCTTCTGGGGAAAAAAAGCCACCAAAGTTGTGCACCACTTGTTTGTTACTTCTGTTTCCAGTAGCATGTTTAACTGTAAGTAGTATGTTTAACTGTAAGTAGTGACCTAGACAACTTAATTGCAGATCAGTGTACTCTCAATGCATAAAGATGTTTTTATTTGATTCTTTTCGTAGCAATACTAGGGATGCACTGGTCAATGATCTGTAACAATCTGACTACAAGATACTGAGCAGCAAAATAACTTTCTGAAGACTCAGCTTGCAAATTGTTTTTTGAATTCTAATTGCTTCCTAAATAACTACATTAGCCATTATTTCTGTTACAGATTCCCAGCATTAGAAGTCCTGCTTCTTGTTTTCTGTGTAGTTTCAGCTAAATCACAACTTCTAGAAAATGATTTATCGCAGCACTTTGAATTTGTATGATCCAAGAGCAAGACTGAAGAAAGCCCTATAGAACTAAAGATTTTCTTTTTCTCATGCTAAACAATCTTCCTAATAATGGGAAAGGAAGGCAGAGCAAGCCAAGTGTAGTATTAACTCTAAGTTGAAAAAATCAAAACAGCTGAAGCATAGTAATGCATGCTTAGTGTCATCCAAAAGCATCCCTAGACTTAGGTCTTCCATGTAAGTTAACATATCAGCCAAGTTTGAATTCCATTAAAATTGTATCTATTCAGCAGCTTTTCAGAAGTCAGTTAAGTTTCTGAAGTCTTCATTGCAAAATTAGTCTCAAAAAAGCTGAAGGTACTCAATTCTTAGACCTTCATACCAAAATTACACTTGAGAAAAGATCTGGTTTATACTGTTAGCACTAATCAAAATTTGGTCAAGAAATATATGTAAACAATAAGGATAATACATTTAAGGCTTAGAAAGAACACTGATAAATTCACCCCTGTCACATTAAAACATCCACATCTCCTTCATGGTCCTCCTCAGTCACTTTTAAAGAGAGCACTTCTTCATTAAGAAATAATCCACTCAGTCTTTCCTTACGAGCTTGTCTTTGTTCTTTCAGCTGTCTCTTGCGTAAGGCCTTTTGTTGTAGTTTCCGTTGCTTGGACCGTTTCTGTCAAAATACAGAAGAGAAAAAACTAAGTTTTTGTTCTGCAAAGCTGGCAAATACAAGTGTGTCCTGGTTTTGAGCTGGGATGGAGTCAATTTGCACAAGGAGCTGGGAGGAGATACAGGACAGCTGACCCAAGCTCAAAGGGATACTCCCTACCATGAGATCATGCTCAGTACATAAGGGGGAAACCAGCCAGGGAGGGGTTGTTGCTGCTCAGGATCTGGGCAATGAGTACATTGCACTGTGCATCACCTACTTTGTATATTCTCTTAGAAGTGGTGTTATTATTTTCCTCTCCCTTTCTGTCCTAGTAAATTGTCCTTATCCCCCTTATCCCAACCCATGATTTTTACCTTTTTCTTCAAATTCTCCTCCCCATCTCACCAGAGAAAAGAGCGAATGAGTGGCCACATCACACACAGTTGCCAGCTGGGGCTAAACCACAACAAAGTTAACCTCTAAGAGAATATCTGCTCTGAAAAATAACTAAAATGAAATCTCAAGAGGTGGTTCAAATATTCATCCCAAATCATATCTAATATTAAAATATCAAGACCAATTACCACCTCTGAATTATGAAGCACTACTCAATGATCCTTATGGGTGCCTTGCAACTCAGTATATTCTATGATTCTACATCAACCTGTGATGCTGCATGCTGATCTGAGATCAGAAGAATCTTTATTGCAGAGGGAATGTCACAGCATTATGGTAACACTCTGAGACATTTAGAGCAAGCAGAAACTGCTCCTCTCCTCCACAACTGAAACTGAAATTATGGAGACAGGGCAAGTGCCACAGAACTATTTGAACTGAAACATGCATCAGCAGGTTACTCCTAACCAAGTAATCTCATGAGACACGATGGAAGAATAAACTGAGGAAGATTCAAAAAGCCTGATGAAACTTCTGATTGTGTGTTTTTTCCCAACTAAGACAGTCTTCACTATATAGAAACTATGCCCAGATCAGGTTGATCAATGTTGAATAAATTTTTTGGGAGGGAAAACTGTGTTCATTCAAAGAATTGTTAAATGCACAAGTCCTTATTCAATCCCCACTAACCTTATTTTAAACAAAAGAAATTAGAAGATCTACTACATATAAACTTCAGGCTTTGACTTAGAAGCAATAGAGAACAAGTTTAAATGCACTGTGGTGATGTCAGCAGAAACAGTAGCATTGGTTTAACTAGGTAACTTCAACAGATCCTCAGTCACTAACCATGCTCCTCAGAACAAATAAGCCAGTTAAGGTCACATCAGCAACCTGAACAAGGCAGACAGCTTAATACACATGCACATAACTAGGAACTTTACTTTTGAATCCCGGATTCTTTCTGCAGCACTTGTGGACAAATTACTATCGCTGTGCGCTCGACTCATGTTGGCACTCGAGTTGGAAGCGGAGTTGGCGACACTGGAACCACTGCTGCTTGCTGAGCTGACCATGCTGGCACTGCTGCTGCTGCCGCTGGTACCGCTCACACCACTGGTACTCGCACAACTGTAGCTACTTCTCTTCCAGCTTTCCCTTGCAGGCCGCTGACGAGGTCCGTGTTCCTTGATATAATTTCTCACCTTTAGAACAGAGGCAGCAGAATTACTAAAAGCCTGATAAATACTGCACTGAGATACTCCTTTCCATGGAAAAGCCATAACATGCCTATTAATGAACGATCAAGTTATTAGATCAGTTCAGTTAGTCTTTTAAAACATTTTGCTGTGCCTGCTTAAATCCCAAGCCATCTGGCAGTCATCAGGAGAACTTAACTAAGTTAATATTAACTTTGTAATGGAGGGAAGAAAATTAAGTAACAAGGTTTGGGATTTTCTCCCCTCTCCTGACCCCTGAGTTTTCCACTACATAACAAAGTAATTTTAACACTAACAGGAAAAGCAGTCAAGTTCAACTAAACTAAGTTGCTTACCTAATGTATCAAACCCCTTTATTCTGTAACATACAGTCAAACAAGTGTGTCTGTAAGAAAACCAGTACTTTTCTACTTTAAGAAGATACTTATACAATATTTGAAATATGAAATAGGTCAAACCCATAAGAGCAGGGAATTATTCACATTTTTAATCTTTACATTCATCATAATCACAAATGCAGAGAAACACCAAGGAGTTCAGTTTGGACACTGCATCTTTTCCCAACACCACATCACAGTAGCACAAAGACTAAGATGGCAGTAACATACAGCTACCATATCAATCCAGTAGCCCTCTTTGTTAGAAACTGTATTTTGTAACATTTTTAAAACACATTTTTCTACATACCTTTTAACATGAAATTTATGGTGGTTGTCTTAAAGTCCTTCGTAGTTTTACATTCTAGTTTATATTCAGTGAGCAAACGAAGATCCTCAACCAGTTGATGGTCACAAAGTGGAATACGCTTTGTCACAAGCGATACTGGGCTCACAGTGTAACACATCACACACACTAGTTTAGGCTTAACACACATTAAAAATACATAGCCAGAGTAATTCCACATAAAGGATTGAAACATACTTTTGAACTCTATTTTCCCTCATTGACAACACTGTACTCTGGAGTATCTCCCTATATCTAATTATTATGTCAAAAATTTATCACAACTCCATATGAGATCTTGCAACACATGCCAGATGCATAAATGGCAAAGTCATATGTACAGGCCTTAACTCACCTGTTTCAGTTTTTCATCTGTGAGACAGTTCAATTCAATAATGAATTCACTATCTGTAGGTGAGATCTGAGCAGTAGGATCAATAATTTTAATAATATCGAGTTGCTCTCGAAGTCCCATCTCTGTACTGACTTTGCGACTCAAGTATTCGATATATTCAACCTAGGACCCAAAGAAAGGCAAGTCATTTAAAAAGTATTACTGGTTCTAAATGAGTAACAGAAAAAGGGGAAGGGCCAGTAGAATAAAATGTGCTCAACTATCACACTTCCTATGATTCTAGCCCCAAAAACTCAGGATGAAAACTGAGTACATGTTAACCTGCCTACTACAGATGCAGAAGACCAGATTTAGTTTAGAGCTATGCAGTACTACTCCAGCCTTAACATTTACACCTACAGCAATCAGTATGTCTAAGATGTGGCACTAATTGAAGTTCTGTATAGTACAGTTCTCACATAAGAAAAAAGTCAGTTTCACCTGTTCATCATTTGTCATTGCACTCCATGGAAGTTCATCAAGATTCCTATGCTTGTTTTTCTTTTTGGGGAGCAGACAGGGAGAGCTCGGAATACTGGGTATAACATCAGAAAGTACATCACTCCCACTTGTAATGTCGCTGCCAGGCAACTTGTAATATGCAAGAGAAAGAACAAAGCCTTAGAATACAGTAGGCAGATTTAAAGTCATCCTAACGCTATTAAGGATTCAAAACATACCATCAGATTAGCAAAGCATCACTTATCTATGTACTCTAACAACTTAATAATTACCCATAACCCTGCAGTACTCCTTTAAATCTTCCAACAAACAGCAAGTGCAGCAAACTCAACTCACACTGTTTTCTTCTTATCAATCCTCTTTTTACAAATTTTCATTTAAAAGAAAAGCAGAATGATGTGGCATTTCAACTATTCCTCTTTTCCAATGTAAATTGTCCATTATAATCCAAAACCCAAAGCTAAACATTCCATTTTAAAGCGTAAGTCTAGTTTAAAGAAGATAATTTCAAAGTAGGTTTAATTTATACCACACCCCATAATTACACAAGACAATTCAATTAAAATCACTGTCATTTTCCTGTAAGCAACTACAGAACTTTAACTAGCTTCATTTAAACAACTGACACATAATTTCTGAATGCACTTCCAGTTAAAAGTGTGACAGTTGCATTACTCACACTCAGATTCTGCCAGGTAACACCATAAAGAGCTACAAAGAAGTCTTTCCAAAGTTCTACAAGTCCAATCAAGTATGTCTCTTAAGAAGTGTTTGTTTAAAAAAACCCAAAGTATAATTTAAAAAAGCTACTTATTAATCAAACACGCTGTCAGCTAACTAAGACACAGACAACTGCTTCTTTTCAAATCAACTGCTAACTTTATCAGGCAATTAAAAATTCACAACTCAAGGAAGCTCTGAATCTTTGGGATCCAACCCGAGTTGTTCCTGCAGGTTGCATTATACACACAAATTTGTACCTTCTGTGATACAATGTACATAGAAAGGAACAGTTAGGCTAAAAGAATCCAAACTCAGAGCTAATCTCAGTCCATGGGATATTAATTTGTATCTTCTGGAACAGAGTTTGTCTTTCCTTTAAACCAGTGTTTTCAGCCCTTACACTGTGTGTAGAGGAGACTGTACCTGCTTTGACTTGGCTTTACAACAAAATTTAGAAGTGTTCCTCAGTTTATTCTGAAGCACCAGGCTTCCTATTTCAATGCTATGTATACATTCACAGTTGATTTAAGTCTATAATAGAAAAAGTCAATTAAAGTCTATAATACGTAAAAATATTTGCATATCACAACTGAAAACCTGCCCAACAACGAAGACTACCACAAACTAGAGATACCTGACCAGGACTGCATCCAATACAGACTAGGAAAAAGGAAGACTTGGTTCACCCTCACACTTTTCCCATGCTGGTGAGACACAGGAAGCTCTGTGCTCTTACTGGCACAGGGAAAAAAACCGTGGAAATAGGCTTTGGCAAGAGCTTCTACATTTTACCTAGGTGCCAGGCTGCATTCCAGAAGATGGTATCATGTGACCGAATCACTGGAAGCAGACCTCTGCAACCTGATTTCAGTAGCTGAGCAGATCCTCAGAATCACCAGGTTGGAAAAGACCTTCAAGATCATAAAGTCCAACCGTTCCCGTCCTATGCTAAACCATATCCCTAAGTACCTCATCTACCCTTTCTTTAAACACATCCAGGGGTGGTGACTCAACCCCCTCCCTGGGCAGCCTGTTCCAGGCACTGACAACTCTTTCAGTGAAAAATTCTTTCCTAACATCTGATCCGAACCTGCCCTGGTGCAGCTTTGTGCTTTGGTACAAAGGATCTAAGCTCATCATTACAAGACCCATGTTGGTCACTAAAACCAAACTACCACAACGTGCAAGCACCCCTCTTTGAAGAGCTGACCCGCAGTCTCTCCTCCAGATTAACCATGCCAGAGTAAAACAGAACAAAACATTTCCTTCACTGCTGAAGATTCAGGTATCTGCTCTTAACACTCAGTAGTTACCAAGAAACAAATGCTGAGGACTTTTAAATTAAAGCTAAACCCAGCACTTAATAGTTTATAAAACTTTTACCTTTACAGTGGAACTAGTTTACCTGCCATTCAAACTCACTGTCTGACCAATCCCAGTATGTGCTGATGGAAGAAGAGACATCGCTGCAGACACTTCCCTCAGGGAACAAATCAAAAGAGGTGAATTCCTGGTCATCCAGAAGGGAGTAACAGTCATCTTGATCACCAACCGAAACGGAGGAGAACAGCTCCTCACTGCACTCCGAGCTGGCTACGCTGGTTCCACAGGACGTCAAGTTCCACCTGCAGAACAGGACAAAACAAATAGGAAGCAGCAAACGTATCAGCATCCCATCCTGAAAAATGCTTAGTTTTTTAAAGCCTCGTAGAGCTATCTCAGCTTGTCAGTAACATTATCCATTGATTTTACTTCAATCAATTATTCTATTTTTAATTATTTTAAAGGTCTATAAATAACACCAAAGGAAACGCAACGTTAAAAATGGCAAGGCAAAAATCCATACACAGTATGACCACACCTTTATTTTAATATATTAACAGTTTCCACCCCAGAGCCATGATTTGTGTAGTGTGTAAATTGTCTTGGTTGTGGTTTTTTTGGTGTTTTTTTTAAATACACAGAACTAAAAATACAATTTCTGATATGTTGGGATATTTAAAGTTCTGTGTGAATTGAAATATACAAAACTAAGAAATAAATCAATTGGACTTCAAGACAAATAGGAGTCAAGAAGAAAGTCTGTGTTGATGATCCCACACAAAACTAATGCTTAAGAAGGAAACACATTATGGATATACCCAAGGCTTTGCTGTTCACTATTTTCAACTCTGAGTGCCAAAAATGTTGGACATGCTGTTGGAATAAGACAGTGCAAGATGGGAGAGTGACCTGTGTGAAAATGTTACCATGCCAAAACAAAACACTGCTGCTCCCCCCTGCCCCCCTAATTTAAAAACCTAATTAATGCTGCTGCTTAAGGAAAACAACTGAGGACGCAAACCTCACAGAACAGGTGTTTTACTCTAATGAGACTAAGCCAGAATTTAACAAGCTCATGAAATCAGTCTCTGCATCTGGATTTATTTTGCATATTGGTGAAAAATAGGTTGAGACAAGTACAAGTCAGCACAGCACTGCAATATGGCCAAAATAATTGGAAAGGGACTTCTAAAATTTACCACACAAACCCATTAAATTAACTATTATTCCCCCAGTCTATCCACTTCAGCCTGGCTAACTAGAAAAACATTTCTCTATCCAACTGCAAAAGCTGAGCAACGCCATCACCCAGAAAGGCTGGTCTTCCCCAGTATCATTTAAGCTGCATACTGGGTTGGTTGAATATGTTTGTGATGGACTCACTCCCATACCTATTCATCCAACATTAAAGACATTTTAAATACTTTTCTTTTAGCAGATTCATGAGATCTTGTCCTGTCTGCATCCCCTACACACGTGGTATTTTACTGGCACAGACTTTTGTGGGCAGGGCAATCAATTGGTATAGAGCAGAACATGAGCACGGTGACACAGCATGCTTTTGAACATTACTACAGTTTCAGTACTCATGAAATATTGATGAATGGAAAAACTGTGGACAAAGTTTCCAGACCCATGAAAACACGGGGTATGGGGGTTCTACCAGCCAACTACGCACGGATACTCTGGGTACGCAGTAACCGCAGCAGGCAGCGGCAGCCAGCCCTCCCCTCCTCATACCCAGTGGGGCTGTTCTACTCACTGGGGTGAACTGGATGAACAAGTGGGAACTACATTAAAATTACCCCTAACTTTAAAAAAAATGGAAAGCTTTATGTGAACACCACAAATTGAACTGTGCATCTGTAAGGATTTAGTCAGTGCAAGATGAGGCACGCCCTTGCCCAAAGAACTGAAATACCCACTCAAGATGCCTGGGTTTGTAACATGAATAAACCTGAAAAGCACATGTAAAAAATGAGTAAGACCCATAAAAAAGGTACTAAATGCAAATTTGGTGAATATCATCTGTTCATCTCACTGTCCATATTGCAGTAGGGTCTTACAATGCAAGAACTAGATCATAGAAGTGTATGACATTTGATCAAGGCTTTTCATGCTGAATCATTTAAGAACCTGCCATCATCAGCTTGCCCTCGTGAATGACACTTTTAATAGATTTCCATGATTTCACACGTGTTCAGTTGAAAGATTATTCACTCTTCATTATGGTGTAGTAGAAACACTAATGACCAGTAAAAGTATCTCAAAACTTTGGAACAGGAACCAAAACTCTCCCACACGTATGTTCAAATCTCACAAACTGTTCTCAAAAAAAGGTAGTGCCCTATTCCTGTCCAATGCTGTGCAGATAGTCCTGTTCAATGCTGTGCAGTAGCAGAGTTGTGCCCTTGGCTAAGCAGGCCTGTCTGCATTTGATTTTCTAAGCACGACTAGTATTTCCTTACATTTTCAGACCAGACCTTTTCTACAGACAGAGCAATTTGTCCCGAATTAGAAGCGTGGGAGGGAAATATTCCCGCAGGAATCGGAGCAGCCACCAAGCCACCGGACCCGTTCCGACCCCCCGCGGGTGTGCCCGGTGCCCGCGCCAGGCCTGCCTTCCCGCATGGCAAACGCGCCAGCCCAGCCGCCCGCCCTACGGCGCTGGAACCCGCGCTGTAAGAAACCCAAAGAAGGAACAAACGCGTCTTTAAAATAATCCGCCAAGCTCACTCCAGCAACCGGGACGTCGTTAGGCGACAGCAGGCCGAGCTCACGCACAGCCCCGCCAAGGGGAGCACAACCTAAGCGGGGCGTGCGCGGGGCCGGCGGGAGCGGCCGGAGCTCGGTCACACGCGGGCTCGCAGCAGGCTCGGGCGCGGGGGAAGGAAGGGAGAGAGGAAGCACAGCCCTCCTGCGCGGCCAGCGCCGCCGCTGCCTCAGGGCAGCCCGACGGCTCCTCGGCGCCGCCGCGCCGCACGCCCGCCCCGGCACCCCCCTCCTCCCCGGGCATCACCGAGCCGCCGCGGCACAGCCGCCTCGGTCCGCCCCTCGGAGCCGCGGGCGGACCTGTTGGAGTGGAAGCGGTGCAGCGGGTCGGTGCGGTGGCAGGACGAGAGCTGGCAGCCGAAGTCGCTGACGTCCAGGCAGCCCTCCTCGCTCAGGCTCAAGCTGCCGCCCCGCGGCGGGTGCTGGTGCGAGAGCAGCGGGCACGGCTCCTCAGGAGCCAGGAACTTCTCGTACGGCTCCTCGGTCATGGCGGCGGGAGCGGGAAGGGCTCCGGCGCGGCGGCAGGAAGGAGACCGGCGCCTCACGCACGCAGCAGCCGAGCCGCAAGCGCCGCCATGAGCTGCCGGTCCCGGGATGCGCCTCCGTCTCGCGGCCGGCTCTTTCCGGCACCGGGCCGCCGCGCCGCCACAGCGCCCCCTGCCGCGGCGGAGGGCAGGTGGCTGCTCACGCGTGCCCGCAGCGGCACGCACTCCGCGCCAGCGCCAGGCGGGGCCGCGCTGCTATGGCGGCGGCGGTGGGTAGGGCCGTGGGGGCGGCCTACGGGCACGGCGAGAGCGGCGCAGGTCGTGGCGGTGGCTTCCTGGGGCCGCGAGTGCCGGCCGAGGTGGAGGCCATGGCGCGGGCCGTGCAGGACGTGGGCAAGGAGGTGTTCCGGCGGCTCCTCAAAGGTAGGGCCCGAGTGCGGCCTGCCCCGGTGCGCCCGCCGCCCTCCGTTCGGGCTGGGCGCGGGGGGCCTTCGCTGCCCCGCCGCGGAGGGACGGAGCGGATGTCCCGCACAGACCTCGGGGGCGGGCGCAGCCCTCCTTGGGAAGCCGTGGAAGGCAAGAGCAGCTGGACGGTCCGCTCTGCGCGGGCTAAGGGCTGCAGCGCTCCTGGGACGCTTCCCGTGGCTTTTCCCCGCAGGAAGCAAAAGCGGAGAGTTAAATGCAGCGAAGGTTTCTTGGTTGTGCTCAATGAAGCCTGTGAGAACGGGGTACGGGCTGCTGCGGCTGTGGGTGACCCCCACGGTCACCCCGAGCGCTGCTCAAATCATTCCTCACTCATCTCTCGGTCCCAGACCCAGCGGCTGAGCCTCTTTCAGGCTGCGGAGGGCATGTGAACGTCCAGACCCCACGGAGAAAGGGAAGGGACCTCAGATTGCAGGTGCTCTGTCTACAGGGGCTGTGAGGGTGGAAATGCCCTGCCAGTCTGATGGGTGGGCAGGCTTCCCCCTATCCTCAGGCAAGTCGGGTAGAGAATTTTCTCAAGGAACCTGTGACTAACAAAATCAGAGTACCTCGGTTGAGTGAATTACTGTATTCAAAATAACCGCAGAATAATCGAAGCAGAGCGCAAGCACGGCTTATTGGTGGTCAGCTGGGAGGAGAGCGGCTGCCACGCAGCATGGCGTAGCGCTGCCGCCTGCCCGTGTTTGCTCAGCTAACTTCCTCTCAGGTTTCTTCTCCTTGGTTTGAGTCAATAAGGACTCAAAGCATCTGGTAGCTGGTTTGTCTTTAAAAGTGTTCCTGTGCGGTCTCAGAAACAGCAGTGTTTCCAGGGTTGCATTGCAGTAACTGAAAGCAATAACGCTACGTGTAGCCAGAGTAAATATAGATGTTGAACCATATTTACTGTCTAGTGCAGGGGCAATGTAGACCGAAAAGTTAAATTGGTGCCAGGACTCCTGACCGTCTCCTAAACCCCATCTGGGTTTAATTTCGGTCTAAATTATCGCCTATATTTAGGTGTGCAATAAACGCTTCCTACTCCAGGGGGAGCAAACAGTCCGGCTCCATCTGAGGGCAGGTGACCCTACCGCCCTGATTCACCCAAGTGCCCCAGAGCGGATGGAGGCAGCCTCTAGATTATGCAGAGCAGGCAGAAATCTCCCCGGCTTCTGCCCTTGCTGGTCTGTGGTTAACCGCGTGCAGGACAGAGGCTTTTTCCCTTGAAGGTTTACAAGACTTTGAAGACGTAGTGGATTTCAGCAGAGTGTATCTAAACTGTTCTGGTGCTGGCACCAAGTTAGTTTTCTGGGTCTGTTGCTGTTCCTCTATTACTGAATATTGATTAATACAAAAACTCCAAGATGTTGCTTTGTATACCTGCTCAATTCAGGAAGTAAAAACTGCACATGCCATCATCTTCAGGGTTATCCAGCCAGTGTTACTGCAGGCTCTGCTAAACTCTTTGAGGCCGCAGGCATCTTCTGCTAGGAGCAAATGACCCAGCAGTGAGGTAGTCTTGGGGTGGGTTTTGGTTATTCTTTTTTTTTCCTCCCTCAGAGTGACTGCTGGAAATGTTGGTACAGCTGATATTTCTGAGTCCCCTGAGATATGCTGAGTAGAAAAGTCTTGCATTCTTGAGTAATGCAAGTAGGTTATAAAAGAAGATGTGGATTTTTAACCAGTTATTAATGTTGGTCAACAGAAAGAAGACTGATATTGTCATTAAAGCTGTCTAGTTAAAAGCTGGAAGTAACTTCTTTGAAGAGACAGGTCAAAGTTGTATTTAAGCAGGTAAGTAGACAGCTCAGTGTGTGACCTAGGAGGCAGCCCTCAGTGCCGATCTGTATTTGGCCTTTCCAGTACATAGACTCTTCTCAAAGTCAGTTTTGTTGTCGTAGAGCAGAGCCTTTTTCAGACAGTGTGGAAAGCTTGGTACTAGCACCTCACACATCCTAGCTGCTCTGTGTGAAATATGCCATGCACATAGTGCCAGACAGACTCAGTCAGCCACGCAAATGACCCAGGACCTGCCACTGAATTTGGTGTGTATTTAAAAATATGAAAAGCAAAGAGAGTTTATCCAGAATTAGAAGTCAGTGGAGCCCACCTGATAGCAAAAGGAAGGCTGGCAGTTTTATTAAAACCCTTTCTTCCCAAAAAACTTCATTATTAAGCTAGTCTTTTAGTGTTGACTTTAAGTAACACTTGTTTGATGTTTTCTACTCTTCATGTTTTATTCCCAGCACTAAATGTGGCTCATCATAAATGACAAGTCTAATGCTCCAATCCTGCAATAGGACTGTGTTAGTAGTCTTTTTTTTTTATCCACAGTGGGGTTTCCTGTGGCTCCAGAAGTCCATCCAGACTGGCTGGAGTGCAGGACAGAGGCTGACATGGCAACAGAAATTTCTATCAGCCAGTGCATGTGTGGACAAAGGAAGAATAACTGAGAGATGAAGATTGAGATAGGCCCACAGCAGTTATTAGTGTATAATACTGCCACATGGGTTAGCAGCAATTTCCTTTAAAGTTTGTATTATCAGCAGTTGTGCAAACTACAAGACTTGAAGGTTTAGTTTTGTCTCCTTCCTCATTTAATCCTTGGTCTTTGATGACATTACAAGATAAATTAATTCAGTGAAATGTTGGAGAACAGTGTTGAATTGTTTATTCTCGATCCTCTCTTATCCTGTGTATCAGCAGTGTAATTAAGCTGTAAGCAGACTTCTGATAGGAACAAGTTTGTTGACAGAAGCTCAGGTTGGATTTGTATTTGTAAGCAATGAATTTTTTTAATTTTTTTTTTTTGCATTATCTCCCTGGAACATATTTCAAGAGTGAAAACATCTTCAGTTCTGTGATGTAAAAGGTTAATTCATTGAAGTTCTCTAGGTAAAGAGTGAGACTGAGCCGTGGTGGTGGATGATCAAGTGTATTTACACAGACCTGAAGTGACAGTTTCACATCAGCAAAAATGCCAGTACATTAAGTCCAGTAAAATCACGGACACGGCTGTGGTGTTCATGGTCTCCAGGTCTTCCCCTTTGTAAAGAGATCTTGCTTTGTTCTCCTATTCACAGTTGCTGTTAATGCATTGGAAGGAAAAGACTGCAAGGAATCTGTCAAGCTGATTGCAGAAAGCTCTAATCTCTCAGAAGAGCAGCTTGCTTTCCTCATTTCTGGCATGTATACGCTCCTCCGAGAAGCACTGAGACTCCCCTTATCGACCTTCAAACAAGAAGTAAGTTCTGGGAGCGCTTGAAGTCCTGATATGTTAAAAGTTGCATCAGACCTGAGTTACCATCTAAACCCTTTTTGCCAGGGTGAGGAGCAGCACCTGAAGATGTTGCTCTGAGTTAAAGTGGTTAGAAGAAACAGTTAAAAATCTAGAGCTTAACATTTTACATGTTGGGTAGATTTACAGTGAGCTTTTTGGAAGAGTATTTAAGCTTTGGAAAAGTGATTCCTGTATCTTTTTCTGCTTCAGTATCTTGTCTACTAACCATGCTTGTTTTCAAACTTAAAATAAAATCCCAGAATAAACCATTGTGAAGTATTACTTCGTTGGCATCAGCTCACTCTCCTCCCATGTGTGCACACATACCACTCATTTTACACACCCTGGCTGTCCCTCGTTCGCTGCCTTTCTCCCTTCTTCTGCCCTAGAGGAAGGGAAATCTTATGGCCAGAACAACATAGCAGAAACAGGGAGAAAGTGCTATTTCTGTGTATGCTATGGATGTTCTGTGTGAATATCTGTACACCTGCCATGTTCCCATCCCCTATTCCTTCTTCATGCCTATTTCCTCTCTTTTTTCATGTTCCTTTACAGTACTTTTTTCCTTGTTTTATTTTTACATAGCAAATCACTCCTGTGCTTCCGGCACCTCTGTTGTTTCAGAGGCTGGTTCTGTGTTTACCCAGGCATGCTGGGATAGCTCACCTATTGCAGGAAGCAAAGTGAAAGTATGCTTTCAGCATTCAGAGCTTACCTTTTGCCACTTCCTTTCCCTTGTCGTACTTTAAACAAGTTACTGCAAAACATATGTGAGAATAAGGAGGGGAGATTACTCTAAAAGAAAAACAAGTTATGGATAAAAGGAATGGCAGTGATGTTGTTTTCAAAAGTAAGGCTTCCTAGAGATGCAGGTCTGTAAAATTAGTTTCTTCTCAATACCTAACCTGTCATTTCAAAACTACTGGAACGTGAGGCTAAAACTTTGGGGGAGAGATACCAAGCAAGTAACCACTGTAAGTTCACTAGGTAAGAAACGATCTTTTAAGACCACATCCTGTAAATTTTCACCTTCCTTGTCTTTCTAGGTTTTTAAGGAAGACCTAAAGGAGCTCAGGTATGCAAGTTTATGCCATGATTTTTTTAGTATGTTTCTTTTTTCACAACTTTTAGGTAACTGCTTCCCCAAATCAACTTCATTACACAACAAAGTTGGTAGAAAAATTACCTGTAAATAGCACATAATACATCTGTTGCCAAATGTCATGTGAAGCCAGATGAAAAAAACAGGTGCTGTGTAAGACTTGATTTAGCACTGAGCATGAGCACTGAATTTCACATGCTGGAGAGGTTGGTCTAATTTAGTCCGTAATGTAGGTTATGCAAATGTGAGTGACCTTCTCTCTGCCATCCCCACCTTGCCCTGCAATATTTTTTAACAGGTTTGTAAGACAGTGGTAACATTTCAGAAGCCAAGAAACTGCCCTACTTTTTTTTCTTCTTTGAAAGGCCAATGATCTAATGCTGATGAAATCCTGCTGCCATGATCAGCTCTGATCACTCCTGCCCATTGCCCAAGACAGCGTAGCGTTTGGTACAGGCTTAGCCAAAACCTGTGTTGGTTTCTCTCTGAAATAGAAGTTCATATCCTAACAGCTAGACATCAGGTGCTAATAATCTTTATAGATTTTCCCTTATTTCCATATTCGGTAGCAATGAGAATAACAGCAGTTGATGTTTTCATCTGTAGAGGAACTTCTGTGCTGAGGACCAACTATTTGAAAACTGATTTCCCACAATTCTTAGAATTCTGATTGCTACCTAGGAGAAACAGATAGGTATTTTCTGATTCTTTTTTCATCCTTATTTGTCCATTAACCTGCAAATTTGCTTTCTTCTCAGATTCTGTTCTGCAGAGTCATGAGCATAATTTACTTTATGAGCAACTTCAGTCAAATTAAAGCTACAGATTTAGACACGTAATCGGGGTATAATCAGTCAAAAGTTTAATTGGGGCCATGATGAAAGGTGCTTGGCTTGTTGAAACAATTCTGTCTGCAGCTCAGTGCTGGAGTTCGGTCTGCCTTTTGTCTTGTGAGCTAAAATGCAAACTGCTTCCTCTGCCACGTCATGGACTTCACACCCAGGTTAAAGTAGGTCACTGAGAAACTGATGAATTGCTTTTGACCCAGTGGGAGTTGGTGGTTCTTTGAGGTGCACGCAGAATGTGTTTGGTGTGATGAAGGAATAATGAAGAGCGCTAAAAGCTCCATGCCAGGTTCCCTGGGCAGGTGAATATTTTGCTGCTGAGCAGTGGAGAAAGTTGGTGGTGCCCAAAGTCACTGGGCTGGCTGTGCACGCTGGCTGTACCTGGCTGCCAGGCCCCTGTCCCTGCCATTTAACCACACTTTAATGCCTTACACTAATGTAGATTGGGTTTGTTCCTCGCTTTATGGATTATTCAGGGAACTATAATGAGGCTTTTAAGTCTGGATCATCTTCTCTATATATTCATATCTTGAAAAATCTTTTTTTATCTTGTTCTGGTTAACACGACTGATATAGCAGCAGTAGTTCAGGTAACTGCATTTGGGTTGCTTGCAGACTTGTGTGTTTTATGTGCTGCTTGTTGCTGCTGCCCCATGATTCTCATATTACTGGGGCTTTTCTTAACCTCCATCTCCAGCAGCCTTATTTCCTGTGAGTAGCTGTCTTCACCTCATGGCTAGACTTTCAGAAGACTAAGTAACTTACTCCACTCTCAAGCTATGATACGTAGTAAATTCCATAGCACTTTTGGTATCTTCGATTCCTACAGGAAATGTAATTTGCCATGTTTCCCAATGCACTTGGGTTTGGGGATGAAATGCCTGCTTGTTTTTAGGGCACTTACTAATTACATTCGGACACTTATCCTGCAGCGACTCCTGTGGGTCATCCTGTGATCAGGTGCATTAAGAACGGAATTGGTTGAATGGCAGTGTCTTGGTGTTACTGGCATCCAGTGTTTGGATAGCAATTTTGCATCTTAAGGAAGAAAAATAGCTTATTTTGCTTTTTTGTTGTGTCATCTTTTAAAAGGTTTGGGCTCTGAGCCAGGTTACCTTTTTTTTCACCTCTCCTGCATTCTTTTTTGTTTTCTTCAGTGAAGCTGAAGATTGGACTAAATCCACCATTTAATTCTCAATTTCTCAATACAGCTGGTCTTGGCTTCTAGTTTTGGTGAAGAGAGAGGCTGGGAGACATGCCCACTTCTTACTGATTAGATCAGTACTTCTGGTTTCACAGGGTTGCCATTCCATACTCCTGATAGAACAGTCCTCCACGAACTTCTCCAATGTGAGTCCTTCCCACAGGCTGCAGCTCTTCATGAACTGCTACAGCGTGGGTCCCTTCTCAGGAGTGCAGTCCTTCAGGGCCAGTCTGTTCCAGTATGGGCTCCTCCTTCCACAGGCTGCAGGTCTGCCCAGGAGCCTGCTCCTGCACAGGCTTCCCATGGGGTCACAGCCTCTGTGGGCATCTACCTGCTCTGATGTGGGGTCTTCCACGGGCTGCAGGTGGAATCTCTGTTCCGTCATCATCCTTCACGGGCTGCAGGGGCACAGCCTGTCTCACTGTGGTCTTCTCCATGTGCTGCAGGGGAATCTCTGCTCTGGGGCCTGGAGCACCTCTGGCCCACCTTCTGTACTGACCCTGGTGTCTGCAGAGTTTCTCACATCTTCTCATTCTCTCTCGTGGCAAAAAGCTGCTGCTAGGGTTTTTTTTCCCTTCTGAAATACATTATTGCAGAGGCACGGCCACCATCGCTGATGGGCTCGGCCTTGGCCAGCAGCAAGTCCATCTTGGACCCAGCTAGCATTAGCTCTGTCAGACCTGGAGGAAGCTTCTAGTAACTTCTTGCAGAAGCCAACTCTGCAGCCACCCCTGCTACCAAACCTTGCCACACAAACCCAAAACAGTAGTAATCATATTACAACCCCCTCGTGTCCAGCTATTTCACTACATACAGAGGATATTTGGTCATGGTCTGGATGGGTTAAGTGATAGACTTGCACAGAAAGTGATGTTTGCAGAAGTAGTCTTCTCTGTTCTGAGAGACAGACAGACAGACACATGCAGCCAAAAAAGCACTGTCTAGTCCCTCCTCCTCACTTCCCAGTTTTCCTCAGATAACAACCTTGGTAATATGAATTCAGTTTTATCTGAGCATTGTTTTAAAATGTGTTTTAACCCCACCTCTTCCTTTAGGAATTCAAGCTCCAACAACTGCTCTTTCATTTTCCCACTGTGTGAGTTGATGGGTTGCTTTTTTCTTCCATCATTAGCCACTGTAAGCCCTTTAGGACAGACAGGTAACTTCCTTGTTTGCTTTGATTTTTCTTCGATGTACCGCTGTGTATCTCAAGCCTCTGGTGAGTAATGTCTCTGGGCACTGATTCATGTTGAGTGCTGGATTTAACCCTGGCAGTTGTTACTTTTGCTTGTCCAACCTGCCTCTCTGTGGGAGGTTCCTGTCCCTGTGGCAAAGGCAGCTGAATGGATAGTGTTTGCTCTGTGGTCTTTGCAATTCACAGCCTGATGTATTGAACTGAAAATCAACAGTGTCAGAGGAATGGTATAGTGGAGAGGCATAGAGTAGATGAGTGTGAGTCTATTCATCCAGTTTTCATGGTCCCTATCAAATTTATGCTTGTTCTCCCCTTGCTAGATACGCTCCTTTTGTAAGTAATCTCATCTACGAGGGCTTCTGGTTATACTTTTGAGGGAACAATCCCTTCTATCTTACTTCCATTACACTTCAGGTGAAAGGGAAATGAAAAGTGTAGGTTTGGAATTTTTGAAAGCATGCATTGCTGGCTCGTCTTCTGCAATTTCAGAGCCATCAATAAAATTCTTCTTGACTTTACTGAGCAGTTCAGCAAATACCTGGTTTCTCTTGAAACTCAGTGTTGCTGTACCAGGTAGGACAGGAAGATGTAATACAGTTCTATGGGTTCTTGTTATCAAAATAAAGGATGTCCTTTTGAGGAGTCTAGACTGAATCAGTACTGAAGTGCTTACGTAAGAGCTGATGGCAATTTTAAGCAATGGAAGATGGTAAATGTTGACATGGTTTTTGTGTTCTATAATAGGTTTTTATATATTTATTTAGTGAAGGCCATATATTTGTGGTTACAAAACATTGAACTATTTTGTATTGTTCTTCTCTTTAAGGATACCAGAAGATTTCATCACGGACTTCTCCAGTGTAGTCTTTGGTAACAGGTTAGTGTCTTTGTGTATCTTGCAGCCAGCAGGGTTGCACAGAGCTCTGCTGACAAAAATCCTGGGCCTCTTGAAGGAACAGCAAAATTCTCTAAATGAGACCAAGATTTGTCCCATTATTTTGATTTGGCATAACAAGATGTCCATCATGCATGGTTATAAATAAAGTAGCTTTCATGCCAATTTTAAATTTTTCTGTTTTTATAATGCTCTATAGACTCTGTAGGTGGATCAGTACCTACAGATGAAAAATGCACTGCAGAATTAGCATTTTTGTCATCACATCATTGCAAGTTAGAGTAAAAGAGAAAGACTTGCTTTGCTGAGAGGCGAGCTACATGTGCCTTCGACCTGCTGTGGTTCATGGAAGCTTCCTTGGTATTTAACCAGGTCTTAGTATACAGTTGAGTTGGGAATTCCCAATGACACATATGAGGTATCAAGTGCTCTGCTAGCTGTCATTCATTTTCTAAGCAGTATATATACCTCAGTAGCTCCAGAGGAAGCACTAAATCAAGAACTTTTTGAACAGTCTCTTGTCTGCTCTAGGGATCCCTTTTCTCTGTATGTCTGTCTGCTCAACCATACTTGGCTTATTCGACCTCTAGAAATTGCTTGAACGCTTTGCATGTGCAGAACTTTCCTTTTTGAAAGTCGAGGTCACTCAGCACATAGCATCACTAACCCTGTGCTGCTCCAGATATTCTGTGTGGAATCCTGGTAATTACAGTTGTGGTATTCCAGTTACCCTCACAAGGGTCTGAATGCTACCAAAAGTTAAAAATATTTTTCATTTCCTTGGGTAAGATCTTGGCTTAAAGCAAAAGGTTCTTGTAGTAAAAATAAATTCAGCCTTCTCATCTTTTCTTTGCTTTGAATTATAGGTGTTAAGAATGCAAAATTCATGGTTGCAAAGTGGAAATATTGTTTGCAGTGGAAAAAGAAGATAAATTTAGATGTCATTTGAAGCATGCATGATTGTCTGTTTTCTGCTCTGAAATCACGATGCTGGAAAATTTAGCTTTTTCTCATTTTGAAAGCTGTGATTATCCAGAGTAATCTTGCTCTGTGTTTTGAGACTAAAGAAGAGCACCTCACATTTGATTTCTAGACAGATCTGCTTTTATAATCTTAAATGTAAATGAATTTATGCTTATTGTGTTGTGAATATATATGATTGTGATGTTAAGAGAAGTATTAGCATGTGCTCAGAAATTCAGTATGAGCTAGATAACACAGAAAAATCCATTTTTAATACTTTTCCTGACATTGTATTCTATTTTTGCAATTTTGTTCACTAAACAACAGATCTGAAGTACTGGAAATTTCACATTCATATTTCTGTCCTCACAGTTCCATTATACTATAGACTGAAAGGAAAGAAAAACTTGTCACAGCATCAACTGCATGAAATTAAAACTGTTCTTTTGAAGGGAAAGGATAACCCTAACTTCCCCCTCTCTGAATGTTTATAATAAATATACTACCTTTTTTTTTAAAAAAAAAATTTGTAGCTTTTGTTTCTACCAGGAGGGTGTGTTCTGTGTGCCATTTGTCAGCATTTCACACACACTGATTTGTGTTCTCCCTCTGCAGTAGCCTCCTAGGTGTGTGTTGTTACGTGCATAGGGACCATCTAGAATTTGTCTTTAGTTTTGATATTGTTGGGTATTAATTATCTAATCTTTCATTTTCGAGTGCTCTACTGTTGCATCCTTTGGCAGATGATGTTCCTGTCACCAGGTGTATCACAGAATCATCCTTTCCATGTCTAATTAGGATGGTTTCCAGCTGATCCATGGTGATTTACTTGACCCAACTTCTGCCTTCTGCACTACGTGCAGCTGTTTGCACAGAATGTTTACAAAATATAACTACGTCTATAGATTTGGATATAAGATCCATTGAGTCTTTCCTCCTCCATGTTGTTATTCCTCTTAGAAATCAATGGCTTGATTAATGACTAATGGCCCATGTAAATTCTGTATGTATGTTGGCCACTATGCACATTGTGTCATCCTTAGTGGATTCTTGTAGTTCCAGTTGTGATCTTCTCCAAGCTGGGAAGGTGCTGACAGAAGCTTAAACTAAGATATAAAAGCCATGACTGCTTCTGAGGGAATGGTACTGAAGTGCAATCCTTAGTTCTTACCAGAACTGAAGCTTTGTGGTTTGGCCACAGAAATGCCAGAGCGTAACAGTAGTCAGAAACTTTGATGTTTGGGCATTGCTGAAATACCGCCCCTAACTAGAACATCCTCCTGGTGCCTGTACTCTTCCTTCCCCCTCAGATGCTGGTGTTCCCGCTGATGGGAGTTAGCGTGCCTTAAGGAAGTGGTAGCAGTGCAGCTATTTGTAGGTATATGCCAAATTAAGCAATACTCTGGCAGCAGCTCGACACTGAGGGAAAGGCCTGTTCTTATTGTTTAATCCTGCTAATGACCACTCTAGACTCCAGCTCCTCATGCTTGCGGCCAGCTGTGGTGACCTACTTCCCATCCAGTAGTTGACAATGAGTAAGAACCAGCTGATCTATTTTTTCTGCTCATTCCTGTACCATGCTATTAGGAATGTGTGTCACTTCTGACACTACCATCCCTCCCCCCCCCCGAAAAAAAAAGGATACATTCTTTCTTGTGTTTCCTTTGCTAAATGCAAGAGCATTGGAGTATCTCAGCCTGTCAGTCCCCTGTATGTTACCAAATCATTCATCTTTCTGGGCAGCTTCTAAAGGCACCAGCTAACTTGCACACAAGAATCTGAGTATGGATGTTAGCCTATCATTCCTACAGTCCTTGATTTGTTCAGAGAGGATTCCTTTCTGATGTAAAGACTGTAATTAGATTATGTTTAGCACCATGGATAAAGGATGTAACATCTCTTATCCTGCCCTTAGCAGGAGTACTGGAGTAGCTTTGAAATGTACTGTAAATAACTTCAGAGACCTGGGATGCTTACCAAAAATAAAAATGTGGTAAGTAACACGAAGTCCAGCCTAGCTCCCAAATGGACCAGCTCAGTGACCTCATTCTGAAGATATTTCTGCCTATAGATCTAAAAATGGGTGGTTGTTATGTCTTTGTGTCAGATTTGGCTTGTTTACTTACCCAGAGCTTAAGATGCTGTTAAAATTTTAAAGATTGTCAACCATCTGAAGTTTAATCGCTGTCAAATGTATTTCTACACAGAAATGAACTGAGGCTTGAGCACCCTGATTCTTTCTGTGATATGAGTAACAGATGAATCCTTTGGCTGCTTACACATAGACTAGACAGAAAACCTGAAGGTTGTGCTGGGCTTTGCAGTGAACGTTATGTAAGGAACTTAGTGTGTAGTGATTACCATAACCACTGTGTGATTTTTATATCATTTTCTATAAAGTATGCTTCAAAGTGCACCCTAATATTACTATGTTTTACAACATTGCTGCTTACTAATACTAGATGCTTTTTGCTGAAGGACCACAGTGATCCTATTCCAACTTTTTTCTCATCTGTCTCATTCCTCTTGCTTGTTCCTCTTGGATCTGCATGAAGGTACAGATGTAATTGCAGATGCCTTTCTGTGCCTCACAGTTGCATATAACCGAAATAACAGATATGCCAGGCACCACAACGACTCTTACTAAACTTCATAGTGACATCAGTTTACTGGAATCACAGAGTCACTTGGTGTTTTTTTTTTAATTAGACATTGGTTAAATGGGTAATTTGAGCCCAGCTGTCTTAAATACACAAAACCTCTGCTTTTTCAGACCTCTCTGAGTGAGGAAAGATGTGGGAGAGAAACAAGTTCCAGAGAACCATTACTTTCACTTTAGGTTGTTGTTTCTTTTATGAATTTTCATTTCATTCTCCCATTTCTGATTTTCTCTGTAGGCGTCCTGCTCCCGAAGGCACAGCTCTGGTACAGGGAAGTAGGCTGCCAAGCATCCAGGACTTCAAGTGGAGAGTGGATGTAGCGATATCCACAAGGTACAAGAGAATCCTGCATGACCCTAGAAATTATTTTGCCCAAGGTTAAACTGACTTCTGCTACTTCAAAATGCTAACCATGTTAAAATGTATCTTGCTGTTAGGGATTTGCATGTAGCATTAAATGGACACAGATGAAAAGATAGGGAGGGGATTTTCTGGATGGTGTAGGAGTCAGTTTATCCACAGGCTGTTAACATGGACATGTCAGCAGGCTGCTGCCTTCATCTTCTAATGATAGATTTTTAGGCTCCTTCTTTATTTTGATCTCTCAAACCTTTGTGCTAGAAACATATGAAAGTCTGAGTCTCTCCTTCAATGTTTTAAAACTTAACAGGGCTAATAAAACTCCACAGGTTCTCAGAGATAATGGAATAAATTAGATGGATTGAGCCTCATGCAGCCAGCCACGCTCTCAGCTTCACTGGAGCAGGGGAGGAAAATCATCTATTCAACTTCTTAAGTAGACTATCATCTGTATGTTGCACATGTGATATAACATGATATTCCATCACCTGTTCAGGCTTCTGTAGATTCTACAAAGAGAAGCTTCTGAACAGCACCTCTGCACTGCCAGAGTTATGTGGCTGGTCACTGATCTACCTCCTAGTTTCTTTCACAAAACAGGCGTGAAGGCCTTTGGGATGATCCTGTCTGTGCCTGCAGTGAAAAGCTGTTTGCCATCTGCCGCAGCAGAGGCATCTGGGGGATGGATCCTTGTCTAGAGCCAGAAAGAAACAGAAACCTGCTTTCTCTGCTGTTCTTGGTCTTTTTCTAGTTCTAACCAAGATGGACCAGGGTGAAAGAAATTGGAAGCTGACCCAGTATTTGTCAGTAGCATAAACTGTTAGCATGAGTGACTCTGTATTGCGTTCATGAATACCTGCATCCAAGGTACCCGCAGTCTCCGCTGCCATAGTTGAGAGGCCCATGGGTCATCAGGGATGGTCTTCCTGAAATCCAGAAAAAAAGGCTCCTAAGTGAAAACTGTAATAGCCACAAACTACTAGTTCCAGTGACTCTCAGATGAGTGGTGCTGTAAGCACCACACAGGTATCACAATGCAGAAAAAATCTGTCCTGATAAGAGAGCAAAATGTACAGATAAACATCCCCGGGCACATTGCTTGCAAGCTGCGGGCAAGTCCTATGATTTGTTTTTCAAACAACTCAGGAGCAGTACATTCTCCTTTCCTATTTTCCTTCCTCTTATTTTCCTTTCCAGTCAGCCTCGTCTCCTGGGATTTCTTGTTTATCATCCAGCAACAGCCTCTGTGAAGAGGTATGGCTTCTGGCTGTAGCGCCTGTCAGTACCTGACTAGGCTTTGGCAAAATCAGTTGATGGAAGCTGCACAAGAATGACTCATTTTCCCTCTCTGGGTCATGAAATAAAATAACAAGCCACAAATTTAGGATGAAGACTGGAAGAGCTTGATTCCCCAAATGAGATGGCAGTTTAAAGTATGGATGGAAAGGATTAATGCAACGTGGTAAACTGAATAAGAAAACTGTGTATTATTACTAACAATACTTGGTCAGCTCTTATCCCTATTAAGTTCCATGAAACTAATTATTGTGCAAAATAAAAATGGTCCTAAACTTGCCGTTACGAAACTATTAAAAAAAATTTTAGTCTCAGTACTGAGTAAATTGGACAGGACTCCTGCATTCGTGGGTTTCCAGACAGGTACAGGACTCTGATGGGAATCACTCATGTTCTGTGTGAAGCTTACATGAAAATCTTAAAATTGCCACTGTACAATGCTGTGCTCATCACACTGCTGATGGCCATTGTTGTAATACCAATAATATAAATAATTTCAGTTCACTGGCCCGTGCACTTCAACCATCCATTCTAATGATGATGAAGCTTTCAGATGGGACAGCTCATCGCTTTGAAGTAAGTCTGATTGCCATAATAAATATAAAATGAAAGCACTTCAAGTTCTTTTTAGAAAGGTGAATGACTGTTTAACATATTAAAGCTTTTATAAACAATGCATTATTATTGGTTGCTTTGCTTTAGAATCCTTCCTGTTCAGTGTAGCCACATAGAACACCAACCAAAATCATTTTATGCCTTGTCCCTACACACATTTTGCTGAAACCTCATTTGATAGAAGAAGAATTACTGAAAAGCACTGATTTGATGAAAAATTATGGGTTTTTACTGTAACCTTCAGACCTGATGGTGGCTCTTGAGGGCAGAAAAATTAGATAATGTAGGATATAAACCTCCTAAATTCTGTAGAGAATGGTAACATTCTCTTCTGTGGCAGAGGTAGGTTTATTCTTCAGTACAGTTGTTGCTGCTAAAAAGAAAGTTTAAAAAAACATATTTGCTTTTTACTTCAGAATTAGTCAGTGGCAGTATTTGTAATGCTGTACATAAAGGCTTGCTGGAAGATGTCATAAATTCTTCCATATTTTTAACCTTTGAAGAGGAATGCTATTTGTTCTATAAATAACATGGTGGTGCGCACAGGAATTCAGTGCACAGCAGGCATTGTTACATTTCAACTCTGTAAAGATTTTGGCTTCAGTTCTTGTATTAGTAGTAACTGCTGAGGAAGGCGCAAGTTCTGTGCTACATTACAGAAGACCCAATGCACACCTCTGTGGACAGTCCAGCTTAGAGCATCCTGTACACTCTGAGGTCTTCCATGGACTTCCATGATGCCATGGACTTCAGGTTAACCATTTATGACGGGATAAGTTTTATGTGTAAGAATAAAAGCCAGTACATATTCTTTAGTGTTTAGATTTGGGGCTTTATTTCCTGGTATACAGTGCTAGGTCTGGGCAGCATTGTTCCTGTTTGGTTTGGGTTTAGGGTTTTTTTGGTTGGATGTCTGTGGAAAACTGCTATTATGCAGTGGAGGTGGGTTGGTATGCCTGACCAATACATGCAGAAGTGCAGATATCTCATAGCAAATACCATGCTTCTATTAGAATCAGCTCTTCACTGCTGCTTAGATCCAAATGCCAAAGATCTGGCTGTAACACAATTTTTGTCTCTGATGAGTGGTCTTACCAAAGTTAGTTGCTCTGAGATAAACGTGTGTTTTGATGCAAGGTGCCATATGCAAGCAAATACTGTCCTCACCTCTTCAGTTTCCTTTCATTCAGACCTGCTCAGATGTCATGCTAACAGGGCTTATGTAAGATGATAAGTCCAGAAGATAATTCCATTATGAGCAGATTTAAAATGTGTGTGGCACAGGGAGAAGTTACACTCTTCAGTCTCTTGGGTCTGGTTTGGTTTGTTTAATCGTAGCGTGATTTCTGACAACAAAGATTTTTCTAAAAAGCAACGGGAATCGTGTCATTTCCAGTCCTGTCTGTATGTCAGGAGTGAAAGGGACATGGTGCCTTTTCATGCGTTTCTGATCCATATGGAAAATGCAAATCAGGTGTTGGATTCCTCTCACATAATTGATACCGGTGCTGTAGTAGGCAGAGGGATGACAAGGGACGCTGTCAAAGGGAGCTGCATGTCTTCAGTGTAGTCATAGTAGTAAACTAGGCAGCGCTCTGCAGAGCAGCCTGGGACTAGCTAGACTGCTGCTGGTTCTCATGTGAGCGCACGTGTTTGTGCGCTGCACTAATGCTCATCTGTGTCACCCAGTCTGTGCCTGTGCTTGGATGTGGTTCTCTGTCTTAGCAGATCATAGATTTACATCCATTTGGCTTCTCAAGCTTGAAGAGGTAAAGTCAAGTCCATTAGTCTCCTGCACCGTTGAAAATGTTTTGGGTCTTTAATCAAAATCTTTTGCTTTCCATGTATAGACAGTGCCCAGTCCTCGTTGCTGTTGAGATTGCTGCCAGGTCTCTTGGTTTGAGGCTCAGTTCCTTTCTCCCCAAGTCTGGGCAAACAGAACATCTGGAATTTGTTGCTTGAGAATTCTCTCCACAACATCCAAGTGTCTTTATCTTTCCTTCCAGTCCACGACTTGCTTACTTCACCACAGCAGCCACCATTTTACATTTTGGAGTATAGACAATGTTACTTCTGGGTTTTCCCACTCTCCACTACTTTTTCACACAGATGATTTAGTTGAATAAACTGAATTTTATTAACCTCAAATCCTTAAGTCTAAAAAAAAATAGATGAGAGAGATTGGGCCAGCACTGCGGAAGGAATGTTCCCTATCCATAGGCATGCCCTAGTCAGAGTTCCAAAGATGTTTCATGTTTTCTGAGTACTACTGATTTTTTTGAATATTTGAATTTCTGAATATTCTGTTTCAGGTGCCAGTTGCAAAGTTTCAAGAACTGAGATACAATGTTGCCCTTATACTGAAGGAAATGAATGATTTGGAGAAAAGGAGCATACTGAAGATACAGGACTGAAATGCCTTTAAATTGGGAGTGTATAGAAAGATCTGAAACCCTCTGCGTGTTTTGTGAATAGCAGAGCGGGGGACCATCACCACTTTGCCTGTCTGAACTGCCATGTAGCATTTATGATGTCTGCTGTAAATATCTTTGTTTTTTATTCAAGTGTTAAAAGCACAAGCTCTTTTCATAAGACTTAGAAAAAACAAAAAATATATCTATGAAGAAGTATAATGCATTTTTGCATGATTCATCAAAACATTTTTAAATAACTATCTTAATAGATGTAAGAGTCATTTATTTCTGATTATGATTCATCACTCTAATTATTTTTGAAAGCCTGCTACCGGAAGCCTTATCAGTGTACATCATAAGAAAGCTCTGCAATATCTCAAATAGAAAATAAAACTTAAAAAAAAAAAAATACTCCTGTGCTCTGGTATGACAAATATGAACTCGAGTTTTGCATAAGTAAAACTGCAGTCTGGCTTCTCCTGAAGTGACTGAGATATAGCTACAGATATACTGGCAAATTTGGAAGAAAACTGGAAGTCTGCAGGTCAAGAAAGAAGCATCAACTGAGCTTCGAGAACTAATCCCATGGAACTGCAGAAGGGGAAAGGTGCAATCTAAGTCTTTCTTTGGTTGATCAGAATGACTACATGGCTGTAGTTCTATCAATTTCTAATGGAAATGTCTGCATCTTCTCTCATGTGTTGCCAATTATGTTCAGTGTGGGTGGAATCATCCGACTCACTACAGGGCAGAAACCTCCTGCACTGTGACAATAATGAGTAGCAGGAGGCAGTAACCTTGTACACCACCACAGCTCTATACTCACTAGTAGTGCAAGTCAGAGCCTGGGATGAAGAGGCTGGTACAGCCTCTGGGATGAAAGTCACAGCTCTGAAGACACCCAAGCCCCCAGGTCAAGAGAACGGTTAGGCATAAGCTGAAGTTCCCTGAACTGGTCAGGCAGTTGGACTCACTGATCATTGTAGGTCCCTTCCAACTGAAATAAATTACTCCTTTGCCCCATGAGTAAAACTTGGAGGAACTCCCTTAACTTGAAGCATATGTTTAAAGTCTCATTTAAAGGCCATGGGACCACAAGTATGTCTCCAAGAGCTTTGCCAAGAAGGGACACATTCCTTAACTGTTGCCTGAACAATTTTTGTCCCCCAGCAGCAAAGATGTGGAAGCTGTGAGGAATGGCTCAAATGCAGCACAGCCCTAGAACTCTTAAGATTCATCTGGCTGACAAAGGTAATTTAGAAAGCACATGCCACTGCCATTGTTAAACATTGGCTTAGTCTAGCTGCTTTCAGGGTTTCTATCTCACTAATACCACCTGTACTTCTCTCTCTCATTTTTTGTTATTGTAGAACTTGCCTTTATCTCCCTCACTCCCGGCAGAAAACTGAAATTAAAATCGTGGATTCAGGAGGCCTTTTACACTCCCACAGTTGTTTGTGTAGGAAAGGATGACTTGGCTCTTGGATTTTAAGACTCACAACAGGCATAAAAAGACTTAGTTGTCATATTTTTTTAAGAGAAGACTTCTCTGACAGCAGTCCATACCAATCTAACAACAGCTAGATAGCAGTGGTCCAGAAAACTTAAAACCTGTGCAAGAATGTCTCCTATAGTTTCAAATAAACCTATCAAATATGTTCTGTTTGTTGTCCTTGTAAAACACTCATCAGTAACTTCCAGGATTGATCCATACTGCATCCTAACTACCGTGTTCGGGTCACATCAAAGCACAGGAAGCGGAATTGGTTTCTAGCTGTGGCTTAAACCAGCTGGCAGCTAATAAAACCACACACCATTGGATGGATGGGGGAAGGGAATCCAAAATTTTAAAAAAGGTAAAACTCACAGGTTGAGATGAAGGAAGGTAGGAACAGTAACAGGTTCTGAACAGCACAGTTTCTTGCCACCCAAAGCCCATGCTCAGCTAGCTCCTGAGCTGCCCCAGCTCCTGGCCAACCCCCCAGTTATATACAGAGCATGATGCCATGTGGTATGGAATATCCCCTTGGCCAGCTTGGGTCAGCTGTCCCAGCTGTGTCCCCTCTCAGCTTCTTGGGCACCCTCCACCTTATTGGCAGGGGGGTATGAGAAGCTGAAAAGTCCTTGACTGCTTGGCAACAACTAAAACCTCAGTGTGTTATCAACAGTATTCTCTTCCGAAACCCAAACCACAGCATTAGACCCCCTGCTGGGAGGAAAATTAGCCAAAACCAGGACACTCCTATAACTTCAGGTGGACTGCAGATTGCATTAATGTGTGGTTTTTTAGTTTTACTTTGTGAAGTTTGTTCATCTTTTTTCTGAAATTACATTATCACAAGCTGTGAAACCAAACATGCATTCTTACGTTCCTTGTTAGACCCTTTCCCATCTGAATGTTTAGGTTTACGTGGTTTCAGACTGGAAATGTATCTCAGCTGAGAGCATAAGAGTCTTCAGACAGGTGGAACACTGCATGGGTGTAAAACAATCTATTGCTGAAGACATTTGCAAAGTATTGTTTTACTGCTCAGAGCAGAAGACTCCACAAATAACTTTACCTTCCAGACACAATATATTCATTCAGTTGTTCTCCTGTAGCAGCAGTTGCCCATGTTCTCCAGAAATGGAAAGGCTTCCTGGCTGTGTTCCTCATGTTTCCTGCAAGGCGTGATCCATTTCTTAGTCTCACGTTTGTCTTGCCACACATTCAGCAAGAGTTTGCTCTATCTGGAGGTTTACTTTGCAAACAGAGGGGTACTTAAACAATTGGGGTTTCCATTCCTCTGTACTTAGGAGTTAATTTGGGCCTTCCTTCTGACAGATTATCGTTCCAGTAAAAGAGCAGTTGTCACCAAAATGGTTATCGGGAATGGCCAATGGACAGTTCCTCAGTTTTGATAAAATACAAGCCTCCAAATTATTGTTAGGTTTGTCAGAATGTTATGGTGAATTGTGTGTTAAATATTTGTTCAACACTGAAATATCTTCTTATTTCACAATTAAAATACTCTGGAATTTGAATTCCATCGAATTTCTGACTGCAGCCCTTTCATTCTAATACAGAACAAAAATAACCTGCTAAGAATCTGGGTACATCTGAACAGCAATTATTCTACCAAACTCACTCTAGGTTTGGTTATGCTTCAAGAACGCAGTGAATTCTCCTTTCTGTATCATGTGGTGAAAGATGTAACTCAAATGGGATGCTCGCTTTGTTGGTCCCAAGGTCTTGTCAAGCTGATCACTAGTCACTCATCAGTTAGAAGGTAGGAGGCTTGCGTGGGAAGGGCACTGGGTTTTTTTCTTATTACACTCTGTTCACGGATCAACAAGGACCTTGTGGAGGCTCTATTGGTAGTTTTCCCTGAAAAACAAACCCCAGCAATCCAGCTGCTTTCTCTATTGGGTGGTGCCATGCATTTATTTAAACCAGATAATGTATTCCTGAACATCTTCATTCTGAGGATTTTCAAACCATGGCATATGAACATAAATGTCTCCATTACACCTTTTCTTTCATTTTCTTTATAGTATATGGAATATTATGCCTTTTCTTTCAAGATCAATGTGTCAAAACACATTTAAAATAGAACTTGAACTTGATTGCTTTTCAATGTAAATCGTGTGCATGTAATAGCAGGCATCTCCAGTGCATCCAGGAGTAGTCACAGTAGGCAGAATGCAAAAGGAGAATTAAAGATAGGTGCCAGAAGCCATTCAGAGATTCAGCAGGAAAATATCACAGAACTCACATGCCTTCACTTCCTGTTCTCTAACTGGAAGTTAGTGCAGCTTCCTGACATAATGGTCTGACCTCCCTCTTGTTTGGGGTTTTTTAACTGGCTCAACTCCATGGGCCATCAGGCCAGATCTGTTCCTGCCGATGGCCTATGACAGTGTACGCAGAGAAAAAGCCATCTGTGGCTGTATTTGTGATGTGGCTTTTCACATCCCTACTTCCAGTAGAGAAGGAGCTTTGTCAGCATGACTAGTAGGTTGGAATTTCACACTTGGGTTAGCTGTGTTTGAGAGGAGAAACAAGCAGGTTTGTTGGTTGTTTTTGTAGTCTCAGAGTGTGATGCAGATTATAGCTCTAGAAGAAGGCTGAAGAATGTAGTCATGCTCTCATACTGCCTGTTATGCCAACCATTAACTGCTGGAAGAAGTTCAGTATTGTGCTCATTGTCATCAAAAGGGAGAAATTAAACCTTCCTTTGTAGAAAAATCATACAAGGGAGATGTGCTTTTGCAGAGTGAGTCACCTCCTAGCTTTAACTTCTGTTTAAGTGAAGGATAAATCCGTTCTTGATCTCATGAACAATGCAGGTAAGTAGGGGGTTGCTGGGATTTTTTTTTCTTTTTCTTTTTTTTTCTTTGCTTTCTAATCAAGAACAACTCATGACCCACCGCTGCTCCAAGTCTATGAATATATGTATGACTGTATGAAAACTCCATGCTTTCAGGAGGTGTTACATAAAAGACTCCCCAGCACATCTAGATGATGTATATTCAATTTACACAGCTGTTTTTGCTAAAACAGTCTTTGCAGAGCTGGGCCTGGTGTCAGAATCAAATATTTCATAGTTGTTTGACTTCTAGCGAACAGTGAATTAGAATCTTGGCTTTAAACTATTCTGCCATTAGTGACTGCATGGCTCACTCTGTACCTGTCACACCCCACAGAGTACTAACATTTACCAAACACCACACATACCAGGAACTAGCAGAGGCAGAACCAGCTGGCTTCTCCCCTAAGAAGTCACGGAGTTGTTACACATAGGCCATTTGTGATAAGGTCTTAACTGTGTTCTGGCTTTGGATAAAGGTCTGTGTGCTGAACCCTCCTAAGCACACAGCTTCCACCATGGGAGTAGTTCATAGGCTCAGCTGCCCTTTTCTCTTGAAATGTTTCAGCCACATCCCTGCTGGTGTAAGAGAATTCCCAGAAGTACATTTCACAGCGCTTGTCTGAGCCTCATTTCAGTCCCGAGTGATCAGCCTGTCAGCTAGCCCTGCAGATGCTTTCATACATTGTAAATAGAATCTGTGGAAGGTCCTCTTAGAGCGCAAACCCTGATTACATTTTCTCCAATAATCTCTCTCCATTCCCTATCTTGAATTCATGTGCTGCAAGAAACCCTCCCTTTATACCATGACTTATCTCTTTAAGTGTCTGCTATGTAACTATGTAAATACTGGTGGCGTATCCCTGATAGAGAGATTGTCATTGCATTGCTACTGGTAACCAGTGGTTATGTCACTTTCCCTCGCTTGAATAGGCTTTGACTCATAGTGGTTTTCAGGACAATGGTTATAAAATAACACACTGAGGGGCTGCCGAGACTATAGTTTTGCAATAGAGACAACTGCCGACCTCAAGCCCACAAGAAAGCAATTTTCTTCTCTATTTTTCCTTTTTTTTTGTTAAGGGTTTTGTTCTTTTCTAGCGTGACTTTTTTTTTTTCTTGCATGGAAGTTTGGAAAACAAGAAGGTTCTGTTAGCAAGCTTGAGTCTGGTGGGGAAACCCCACGGGTCTGAGCACCAATGCTAATTCCTTCTAACTATTCTGAAGCACTGCTGAACTGAAATTTGGAGCACTTCTGGTGCCCTTCCTTTCTTTGAATTATTTGATGGCAGGCTGTGCCATACTTTGGATTATTGTCCGATGGCAGAAAATCACAGAAAACAGCTGTTATTTGATTAACACTTTTTCTAATTAACAGACCAGCCTGGGAACAACGGCTAGATGTTGAACTTGTTTCCTTTTTTCTTTTCCTAATAGATTCAAGAGCCCCAGTGACAAGGGCCAAGTTTGTGGTTGGCACAAAATGTATTAGCAACATAGGAATCAAAGACAACTCAAAAGTCTGAGGGATAGCTTCTCTTTGCAGGTAAAGGTCTGACTTTCTGTATAAGTTTAAGGATTGCCTATACCTGGACACATAAACATCACAAAATTAGCTCTCACTGTTACAGTGTATATTAATAAGATATAAAATCCACATTTCAAGTGGTTTAAAATTAGTTTTTCACTTTATTAAAGTTCATCTGAACTTTCTCAAGTATCTTCTCTAAACCAGGTCTTACAACAAGTCTTGTTACCTCTTCTTTCTTCCTGCCCACTCAAACTCCATAGGTATGGCTTGCCCCTTAATACGCAATCCCAGCTGGGGAGTCCAGACACTTCTGTAAATAAGAAATGGGAAATTAACTCTTTCATCTCCCCTCTTGAGCTTTAGTGAGGAGGCAAATAGTACCAGTATTAGGTAATACTCAGAAATTTCAAACTGTGCAGTGGATTTTAAGGCAGTTTGAAAAGGCCCTGTATTTGCAAAGGTACATGTACGTATATCATGGGCATTTCTAGAAACTGTAACTGTAGATCTGCTTAAAACTGCAAACAAACCAAAGCAAAACAAAATCATTCAACTTCTTTTAAAACAAACAACTGTTTCTATTCTAGGGTAGCACGGGTCATTTTCTCCCTAGGCTACATTTAGCACAAACAGTTACACAACTGTGCAATCCTGCCTGTGATGAAAAGTGGTGGAAACGTGCAGATTGAAGTGGTCAACACAGCTGGTCTTAAATAAAGCAAACACACCCCATAAGGCATGTGCTTTTTATCTAACACCTGGGCGGGCAGGTATACCTGTGCACTCTGCCAGACCGCATGGCCGAGTAAGGGCGGCGTTTCCCCTCTCACGTTCGCTTGCTTGCCCTAGAAGCACCATTACCTGACAACAGAGTAGGCTCGCTACTGGGCAGATTCGCTTGAAGGGAGCGATTAGCCGTATAACCACAGCCTTTCAAATTCCTGTTCTAGCAGGGAACGGCATTCCTGTTTTCGAGCATCGCTTTGAAGTGCTGTTTCTGTTGCGTTACCGAACCACGGAACCCGGGCGCCAAGCCAGCCCCGCACCGCGCCGTCGGGGCAGGCCAGCGGGCCGAGCGCGACTTCTCCTCACAGCGCGCCCGGACTGCCCGCTCGCCCTCCCGCCCAGGGGAGACGCTTCCCAGGCCGGCGGGTCAGAGGGCGAGTGCCGGCTCATTTCAGCTGCATGAGACACCTACCAAAGGGAGCGAGCGGCAGCGGGCGGTGCCGAGACGGCGCCGCTTCCGCGCCCGACGGGACTCTCACACCGGCTCGCCCGCCGCTGACAGGGCACCCGCCGCTGACAGGGCCGGGCCCCGGCAGCCCGCCTCAGGCTCCCCAGCGGGGGCAGTGCCGGTCTTCTCCCGCCCTTACGCGACCTCGGTCGGGGCTCCGGGTGGCGGCCCGGGCTGAGGCGGCGGGCGGGCCGGCCGGGGGCCGCTGTCGGCGCGTTACAAAACCGCCTGGTTTTGTAACAACCTGCGGGCGCTGCCCAATGAGCGGCGCCGCCCGGCGTCACGTGCCCGCCTTTATATAAGCGGCGGCGGCGCGGGGCGCTCCCGGCGCGGGGCGGCAGCAGCATGGGCCGGTGGGGCCGCGCCGCGCCCGCGCCCCATTTGCCTCCGCGCCCCGGCGCTCCGCGCCGCCCGCCCTGCTAAAGGCGCTGCCCGTCGCTATGGGCTCCCACCTGCCGCCGCAGCAGCAGCGCCCGGAGCCCCAGCTGGTGCTGCAGCTGGCGGCCGGGGCTCTGCAGGCGCAGAACTTGGAGCTGTCGGGCGGCGGCCTGGGGCCCGAGTGGCAGGTGCTGCTCGGGCGGGCCGACGCGCTTGCCTACGGTGGGCGGCTGCACGAAGCCCTGCCGCTCTACCAGCTGGCGTCCCGCCACCAGCAGCTACGGGCGGAGCAGCTGGAGAAGCTGGTGGAGTGCCTGGCGCAAAGCGTCCGGATCAAAGAGGGGCTGCCCGCCGCCGGGAGCGGCGCCCCGCAGCCCCGCGAGTGGGACGTCTTCAGGTGCCGCAAATGCCAGGGCTTCCTCTTCGAGCCCGTTTCCTTGCCTTGCGGACACACGTTCTGCAAAAAGTGCCTGGAGAGGGACCGGGCGGCCGAGTCCCGCTGCGTCCTGTGCAAGGAGGAGGGCGGCGCGGCGGCCGGGCAGCTCCTGCGGGTCAATGTCATCCTCAGCAACCTGCTGGCCAAGTGGTTCCCCTGCCAAGTGAAGGCTTCGCAGCTCAGGCACGAAGGGAACCTCTTGTACAAGGAGAAGAAGCTCCAAGCCGCCCTGCAGAAGTACAACGAAGCGGTCAGCCTAGGTAACGGCCCCCCTCCCTCCCCGACGCCTGCCCCGGAGCGCCGCGGGGGACGCGTTCCGGGCCGGCCGCCGCTCCGGGCGCAGCGGCGGGAGACAAGTTGCCGCCGGCCGGGGCTCGGCGGCGGCAGCTCCGCCCCGGCGCATCTAGCCCCGTCGAGCCCGGAGCTCGGCCGGGGGCAGCCCCCGCGCCCGGGGTGTGTGCCGGCTCCGCGCTCCTGCCCGTCTCCGGCCCCCCCGCGGCGGAAGGTCGCCGCCCGGGCCGGGTCCCGGGCGGGTGGCGTGGAACGAGGGGAAGGAGCCCGAGGAGGGGGAGAACCCCGGGGAGGGGTAGGGGCTCCTCGGCCCGCGGTAAAACTGGGTCAGGAGAGCAGCGGTTGCGTAAGCCGGAGCCTGCGGTCCGGCCGGGCTCCCCCCCGGCCGGCGCCGTTGTGTAACCGGCGGAGCCAGGCGGGAGCGGGCCGCCGCGCCCAGGGCATCCCACCGCTCCCCGGGAAAGGCCCTCGGCGGGCGGTTCCGCAGGGCGCAGGGTGTCCTGGTGACCCACACCCGGCGGCCGGGCGGGCTCCCGCGCCCCGTCGCTGTGAACGGGGGTTGCGCCGGGAAAACTTCTGACGCGGTCTGAGGGAAAGCAGCTGGCGCTGTACGAGCCAGGTAACGGCGAGGTGTTACGGGCAAGAGTTGCGTTTCGGTGGCAGAGGGTGCCGCGCGGAAGCGCACAGCCTTCACCCCGCGCACGTTGCGCCCCGGCGCCGCAACGCGCGGTGTGCGTAACTAGGAGGGCACTTTCCGCGCTGCTGCGGCGTTACCGGACTCCCGGAGCTGTCACTTGTTTCCTGACTGTTGTTTGCCGGCCCGAATGAGCCTTACGCATAATTTTAAAAACTTTTGGTGCTGCAAACGTCGAAACCCGCCCCGTCGGTGTGACAGCCGGTCCTCCCGCGGCCTCGCGCGTCTCATGGTCGCTTCTTGTAACTAACTGGCCCTCAGTCAGAGCTGTAAGTCGTTGTGCGAGCATCTCAGCGTTTATTTATGCAGTGTTCCCTGCCGTTATATAATACGGAGCTGACGTTTTGTCTGGAGTTGCCCAAAGAGGTTTCCAGACTTCATTTAGTACACAGTTATTTTAAAACGGGGTCTTTTTGTGAGTTCATGCCACTTGGAAGCATCAGCATGTTTGTTGGGTTTTTCTTTTTTTTTAAAAAAAAAAAGTTATACCTAACTTTTAATTTACTTCAATCAACCAACTTTTCTATTTCCTACAGCTCCAAATGACCACTTACTATACAGCAACCGGTCCCAGATAAACTCCACTTTGAAAGCTTGTGAAGATGCATTGCATGATGCAGAAACAGCATGCAGGCTCCAGCCGTACTGGTTGAAAGTAAGTTCCCAGGCCAGTTATCCTTTGTTTGAAAACTGATAGAAAACTGTAGAAATACCAGACTGCTGAATCCGAGGGAGGCTTTAAGTCCTGTAACTCCTTGGACTCCTGTGACTTGCGGACATTTAACCATGGCATTCTTGAGCTACCTGGGGCGAAGGAAGACAGTGATAATCCTGGAGGATGAGCTAACGCTGTTGTCACTGACCTGAATAATATCTCAAGTTCATGAACTCTCTCTAAAAACTGAATGCTCTGCTTGTATCGTCCTGTAAGGACATAATGGCTTTTTTTAGGAGATTATTGTAGAGGAAGTGGGTTTCTCCAAGATCAGTTGGGGTCAGGTGATGTGAGAATCATTATTTGCTTGAGATAGACAATATTCTGGTTCTACCTGTAAGTTTTCAGGAACATTGTGGTTAAAAATCCAAGCACTGGTGCTGTAAGAGACAGTTGTAGTGATTCTTCCTACCTAACTTTTTCTCTTCTGGAAAGGTCTCTTGCAATCTCATTGTTTTGATTGCATATTCTCATGCTGAATAAAAGCTGCAGCTAGGGATGTGTTTCATTGCAGGGTCACCTGAGGAAAGGACAAGCATTAGCTAATCTGGGGAAAACAGAAGAAGCTTTAAGAGAGTTTCTATTCTGCCTTGCTCTAGATACTGGGAACAAGACGGCCAAGTCTGAGGCACAAAAGGTGAGTTCCTTAAATCATCTGGAACTGCATTATTGTTTTTAGTGGCCTCTTCCCTTCTCTAATGACTGCAAAGAGCTGGATGGAGAGGCATATCCAGACTGCTGCTCAAATTTAATTTATGTGTATTGCTTACTTGCAGATAGGGAGGTAGTAAGAAAACATACTCAGCAGGCACTGTGTGGAAACAGTTACTCACGGTGTTAGCATCAGCAAATTTGAAGTAAAGCTGAATTGTTAATAATTGCCACCCACAGGCTATTGTGATTCTCCGTAGTCAGTTTTCTAATCTGTGTCCTAACCCAGCAATGTGTTACCAGCAAGGGAGTGCAGAAGAGGGGGAGTTAGTAACGTTATTGAGTGTTGTATCGGGCCATTGACTGGCAGAGCACAACACGCAGCACCCCTCAAACTCCACTTGGGAGCAGCAGCTCTCTTCCTACTGCCAGTCGTGCTGTGCAGAGTATCCTGTGTGAAGGAGGCGTGAAAGCAAGCAGTCAACAAAAGGAGAGCTATTTTAAAATAGTTCTGAAAGGTTGCTAATAATTAATGCTAAATAAGCAACCAAATGGGTCTGCACTGAGGGGTTTTTTTCAGTAGCAGCCTAAGAGGTGGTGTGTGGATTCTTAAAATGCTGTTTGTAAGGACTGCTGTGTTTTGTGTGCCCCCCAAGTCTGCTTTCCCATGAATCAGAGTTTGGGCATTTGACCGTTTTTTGTTGTTGTCACAGCCAAAAGGTTCAGCATCTTACTTAAAGTAATAAATGTAATAGTCCTATTTCCTTTGTACTGAATTTTCTCTCATGGCAGTGCATTCATGCTGTTGCCCATCACTGTCAGGATGGGAACTCTGGATTTTGTGTGCGCTGTAATATGTAAGGCATAAAAAAAGGCAGTAGAATTCTTAGAGCAGAGCACTGTTTTCATGAGTGTAACAGTATAACCTGGGGGGCTGTAGTGCAATCACCTTTGTATCTCACTTTGTCTATAGTTGAGATTTCCATCTCCTGTGAGTTTTCTGTCACTGGGTTTTGGCTGGTTGTATTTTTCCCCAGTGGGTTCCATGCAGTCTTTCACTGTCATTGTGTCATGTTCTGTTCTCACAGTCATGCTGGGAGACTTCCTGTGCACTAGAGCAAAGCCAGCAGGAACAAACAGTTATGTTTCTGAACTCTGGCTCCAGGTAGCCTTATCCAAGACACCTAATTTCTGAGCCGTGGGGTTCTGAGAAAAACTACACTTCTTATGACTGGAAGAATCACTGATGCACTCATCAGACACAGAGTTCATCCATGATGCAATATTCTACTGGGTCATTTCCAAGGCTGTTTGCATAACAATATGTTTTACCAAACTCTTTGGGTGCAGCTGTGATGCTCTGCTCATAATGGTCTGTCCATGTTGGTTTTGATGTAGTGTGATCCTGTGGAATCCTTTTTGGCTTTAAAAAGAAGTCTTAGCTGTCATGTGGCTTCCTCAGGCGTCAGCAGGATCACCTCAGTAGTATGATGAAATTAGTTTTTTGAAGTGTGTATCTTCCATTCAGCTCTGTTTCTTTCCTCAAATAATCATATGATAAGTGATGCTGTACAAGTGGCTAAAAGCTGCTACTTGAAACAGATTCACCTATTTTCTGATAGCAAACATTGCCTTTTCCTGCTGCCTACATTTTTTGTATTCTCACATAAGTGAATTAAAAATAGCTACTGTTTGCAACATCGGAGACATTTACTTAACTGAACTTGGATTAAGCCTGTGAGATGAGTGCTTTCTGTAGCATAAGCTCCACTGAAAGCTGATGTGCAGCAACGAACATGTGTAAGAAAGATGTTAGTAATTTCTGATGAGCTCTGAACTGCAGGACAAAGGTGTGTGTGTGCCACATCAGAGAGTCGTTAATAACTTTATGGGCTGATTTAACTCTGAAAATGTCTCTTGCTGTCTGTTTGGCCTATATTGCGTTAGCTCGTGCACTTTTTGTTCTTACCCTAGTTTAAAGGGCTTTTTAAATGGTTTTCAGCTATTCCCTTACTTGCTTTTTCATTTAGAGGTTGCAAGGAAGGAACTAAGCAGTGAAGTATTCTGTTTTATATCACAGCTTCTACTTAGTTTGTTTTCACTCATCCCGGGAAATGCTCAGGAACACTTACCCGATATCCTGCAGCTGTTGTCACATCACTCTAGATTAAAGGGGAATCTCCTAAGTTCAGTGGGATCTGGAGGCACCAGCCATAACCTACAGAGGTTGCTCAAGGTAAAGATCAAGTCTGATGTGTGGTTCTTAATCTGTTGTGTGTTTTATGTTCGCATTGGGAAGCCTTCTCTCCTTTTCACCTCTGGGAGACAGGAGGATACATTTTCCTAGGTTTTTACTGAGTTGCAGCAGATATAAACCAGTGTTGACTTATCAAAGTCTCTTCATCCAACTTCTTTAACAGAAGACTTCTGTTCTTGTTCTGATAAATTTTATGCCAGAACTAAGTGGGTTTTATTCCTGCAACTGTCTTTAGCTCTTCCAAGTAGTTGGCAGTGGGAAGGGGCCTCTGAAGATTGGGTTGAGATACCCTCAAAAGCTGTGAACAGTAATGGATGATGTCAGTGACAAAACTGCCCTGCATTCAGATTATTCAGATTCTGCACACTGCTTAGAGGTTATTGTAGAGCCATTTAAGTTGTATTAGCTCCTCCAGAAGTCTGGGTTCACAGCCCTGGTTTTGTAAGTGGTTGCGGAGGTTTCCTTTCATGGTTTGTAAGGACCACATTTGCTTCACTGCCACCTGACCTTTGAGGTCCTGTATGTGTAGGAGAAAATGTGACTAGTCCTTACAAACAGAAATGGTTTTGAGCAGCCTTGTTGAGGCTGATGAAAAGAGTTAGTGACATCACCTTCTGGAAAAGCTATTAGGATATTCTAACAAGAAATCCTTTTGTATGACCCTTTTGTGAAGTCATTTGAGGGACAGGTCACTCATCTTCCTGTGTGCCACACATCACAGTCTGCAGTATCTGCTTTCAGGTTCAGCTGGGGAGTTGGATGTGCCAAGCTGATAGGTGATGTCCCGTGTCCTGGCTGCTCACAGGCTGTTCTGTAGCCATAATGGGATAAAGACCAATCACTTTACCCTTTGTGAAAGAATCTGTCTTGCTCAAGGAAGCTCTGTGTATTTTCTGTTATAAATTTGGTGTGTTTATACTGCTTCCTTAAAATAAACCGGCATTGTTTTGGGTATTTTGATGGCTGATACCATCATTATGGCATAAGCAAAATGCATTTTTCCATAGGTTAAGTGATAACAATACACCTTTCTGCCTGCATCAAGTTCCATGACCCAAGCTATAAAGCCACTCCTGAGGGCTGAAAATATTCTGAGCCGTGGCGGGGCTGGGGAAGGGGCGGTGGGAGGTTGAAATCAGGCCCTGGTACAGTAATTCTCAAACTGTTGCTTCTTGCTCTATAAAGTCGTTCCTGGTGATTCAAAATATTAAAGACTTGTGACAGGTTTGGGGTTTTTCTTCCTTACCAAGCCGTTGGAAGATTGGCCTGATGTCAGTCCTCTCTCCACACAGGTAAATGTGGAACAGAAAAAGGGTTTTCCCATTCAAGAGGAACCAAATGTAACTACTTCTGGTAGTTTGAGGAAATCTGTACAAATTACAGAGATCAAAAAGGACTGCTCAGAGGAGGAGAGCAAACTCGCCTCCGGGCCAGAGCCTGCCTTTCTCCTGTCTGAGAAGTGCAGCCTCCTGAAAAGGAAATGCTGCTCAGAGGAGATGCGGAATGCTGAGGTACCCTGCAAGCTGATGAAAAAAGGTATGTTCAGTTTCACATGGAGTGAATTCCTTGGCATGCAGTCAGTGGAAGTTTGGCTTCGGGTCCAGATTACACTTCGGCTTTTATATTTTCTCTTTAGCCTAAGCAGGGCTTGATGTGGAATCTCTCTTCTGGGGTTAATAAAAAAACCAGGTTAGTCTTGAAACAGGGCTAAGAAACAGCACTTGACCCAACTTTATCAGCCAAGCTCTGAATCTGTTAAGGAACATCAGTGTTGCACATGATCTTGGCACTTCCTGGATCAATTAAAAAGTTGGTTTAAAAGCACCAATTCTGCTTGTCATGATAGCTGGCCGCCTTCTCACGCTGTGGGTTCTGTTTCCAATGGTATGACAGAAGAATTTGTCTTGCTTTAGACTTCCAACACTAATAAAAAATGCTTTGACATTAATTGTTAATGCAAGGCTAAATTCAACCCTCTGCAAGTGGGTATAATGTCATCAGAATTACAGGGAAGTATGCTGACTTGTGCCAAGGCTGAATTTGATGTTTTGCATAGAAATTATTGTAATGATGCTTAATGGTTCAGTAACTTGCAGGTATGTAGGGTACACATTTAAATGTTGGGTGCTGCTTGTAGCTACATGCAATATTATTGTGTTTACATAGTTCTGTTCAATTATAGTATGGTTTTTGTTATTGATAGATGCAGTTGATACTAAGGGAAATAGTGCTGGACAACATACTCCGTTTGAATTTGTGGATCCATCAGATTTGGACTGCTCCTTGTGTATGAGGTACCCGTTGTTTTCTCGTGGATGTTTTTAGCTTTGAAGCTGTAGCTCTTTCCCTTTTATGACCCAAAGATGTTTTAGTTTTTTCCCATCTGACTTCAAATTAGTTTTTATAGTAATTGTTTGTCCAAGGATGCCTTTCTAGACCTTTGTTTCTGAACACGATGAATGGGAACTTTTTGATCTAGGCTTGGGATTGTTTGGGGAAGGGCATGTAAGAGTTAAATGTGTTTAGTCAAGGTGTCTGAAAGATTTCCTCTCACCACTGACACCCACCCACTGACACACCTAGTGCACAGAACCACAGCGTGTCCTTTGGAATGTGTAGAGCTGTGTATGACGTTACATAATGTACAAAACAGCTACAGAGATGACGTCTGATGAATATTCCAAGTCTGCACGTAACGTGCTGTGCTGGGGAGATTGCAGTGGGAGGCTCTTACAGCAAAACAAGAGCATGTTTTTCCTCTGTTGCTTAAGAGACGTGTTCCTTCGCTTACTGTGGCACTCGCTCCATTTGCTTGTTGGCCTCTTCCATTTTGGAAGGCCCTTCCATTTTGGGGCTCCATTCTTGGGGGCAGCAATGACTTGATAAAATCAGTAGGAGTTGTCAGCTACATCTATTTTACCACTTGTTTTGCTGAAAACTTAACTTAGGCAAGTAAACATGTGAGCTTTCGTTTCTGAGTGCTGCTTAGGTTTGTCCCTTTAATTACCTAGATTTATCAACAATTACTGTCTGGGTTAGTTTTGCACTAGGTTATAAATTCTTAAATAGCAGATAGCCTCTTCATGGACTCCTTTCTGAAGGCTGTGCTCTGAGAAATCTGGATTTGTTCTGTAGTTTTGTGGGGGGCTTCAATTTATTTCAGACAAACTGAAACCTTTGGGGGAACAACTGCTGTGTTTGATTTGCTTCTGCTTGGAATAAATCAGGTCTGTTCCCCTCTCCCTCTGCCTACAGCTGAAAGATGCTCCAGAAGTTTATACAGCTGTCAAAACACTTGATACTGCTAAGAGCAAAACTTTCCTTTAACAGAAAGCCACACAATAAATCTTGGCTGGTTTTAATAAGTCTGCATGTTTATGAGCATTATGTTCACTAAGCATTTTTCAAGATGTTTTTAATAAAATTAATTAGCTCTACTTCCTCCTCCTCTATGTTAAATCAGAAACAGCCACACTACAATGCCTTAGCAAAGGAATTAGCTCAAGGATTGATGATTCCCTTACAGTACAGAGGATGGTGACGATGATCTTGTAATTGCAGTCACAAATACGGGCCTTGCATCTAGAAGGCTGTTCACTGCTGCAGGGGTGTTACAAAGCCAAGGCTTGCATGAAGGGAAGCTGTCACAGGAACTTTTTCTTGCTATTAGTGCAGATCAATTATAATTATTTCCTGTCACGTTCTTCAGAAGCATTTTAGGGATTTGGATCCTGAGATGCTTTGGACTAATTACCTAGTAACCTACTGACCTGATCACAATTAACTGCAGGAGCTGTTATTAACCTATTTGTCTGATGGAATGGCCAAAATGTTATTGATCTAAATTCACTCCAGCAACAAGCAGAAAATACAAAGTAGAAATGAAGGAGCACTGCTCAGCAGGAGTGAATATTTAGTTTCTGCTGTTGAAATAGCTTGAAATGATGTCAGGAGAAATCTTAGTGTTTCTGCAAGTCACAAGGCTTGGTCCATGTCCCACTGGAGCCGTTGGGAAAAGCTGCTGCTGGCTTTTGGAGAGCTAGGGCAGCATTGTGCATTTTAACAGGAATTTCTGGGCTTTGTGCTAACCCTGCAAGGAAGTCACTGCTAATTACATTTTCAAACCAGTGCTCACTGGAACTTTGTAGATTCATTGGTTTACATGGAGCAAAGCAGTAAGGTAGCCTTGTTGCAGTGAGGTTTCTGCTCGTGAAACAATTAACAAGGGTTTTCAGTTATTCGGGTTGCAGTAAGATAGGTGCAGTATTTCAGATGCATCTTCATATGTCCCCTTGCTTAAATGTCAATATTTATCATAACTTTTATAAACAGTCTATAGCAATCTTGTTAAGAACCAATTATGTTCTTAAATAACACTCATCTTGTTAAGGATGCTGATAAATGTGGGTTTGCACACACAGGATTTCCACACGTAAAATAGAACTTAGTGTACTACTTTGATAAACTGTAGCATTTTAAAGTAAATTTTAATTTACTTAAAGTACAATTAGACCAATATTTGAGACCTTAAATTGCTTAGTATGTTGCAAAATACAGTATATGCCAAACAACTTGATGTTTACTTTCTATGTTTTCCATTTTAAAAGTAAAAAGAAAAATCTATATTATTTATGTCATCTGAAGGTACTTATTGTCAAGGAAATATCACTTTGCAGTATCATGTAATCCTAATAGGTAAAAAATCCTTACATGACAGCAAGTGTCGCAGAGGTGTTTGAAACGGGTGCAGGTTAGATGCTGGGATACTTTGAAGACCTGGCCTTGCATATGTAAACATTTTTTCTAGAAGAAACATGAACCCAATCTCACTCATTTTTCAGGAAAGCAGCCACTTGAAGGTTAAAAACAGTCTATTCCAACATCACTGCTTCCCAACTCTGCATTAGAGTTGGCAATAATAGTTTATTACAATCACTTATGTGGGCTATTATTGCAAATAGCTGTTTTGTGCTTAGCTCTACATATACAAGTAATCACATGATTTCCACAGTAATAGTTGTGCAAGTATTGCTCAGTTTCATTAGGAAAAGTCAGATGGTCCAACTTCTGCTTCTGTTTATTGCTCACATAGAGGGAAATTACTAACTCCTGACTTGTTGGAAATTAATGACAATATTCTGTCACCTGAACTGAAACCAGCGGTTCAGGGGCTGCCTTTGTGTTAGGGGGCAATAAGTCTGTAAGCTGGATAAATCCCAAAGTTGAAGACAGGGAAAAGCAAGGAACAACTCTTTCCTTGGAGTAGTCAGCAGTTAAACTAGTCAATGAAAACCACGGGGTTTGGCAGCAGCTTTTGCTCTTACTTTGGTAGGCGATATTGTTGTCTCTTTGTTTTTGGATTTTCCAATCCAGGCTCTTCTATGAACCTGTCACTACACCCTGCGGACACACCTTCTGTCTCAAATGTCTTGAGAGATGCCTGGATCACAACCCAAAATGTCCCCTGTGCAAGGAAGGGCTCTCAGAGGTACTGAAGCTTGTGTTTTCTCAGCATAAATTCAAGGGCAAAGGATAGGATCACGTAGCACCTTCAGAAACCTTTGATATTTCCCAACTCAAAAGAAATATGACATAACTTAAGGGGGAAAAAAACCCCCATGACTCTTAAAATGCTCTTGTGACTTACAAAGCACGGATAGTCTCTGTTCAAACCTTAGCGCCAGACCTGTACTTACAAAGTCTGTAGGTGATTTTGCTTCCCAGGTTTCCCAAAATAACGCCCATAGCAAAGGGAATAGATCAATAAACAACTCTTCAGTGGCAGTGCAAGCTTAAAGATAATTTACTATAGACGTAAGGGAATGGAGGTAACAGATGAGCGCCTTGTGCATGGGCACCGCATGCTTTGCAGTGCTAGACGTTACCTGTAATGCCCTGTGTGTGCTTTTTCCTGCAGTGCTTGGCCATGAGGAAATACTGTAAAACAGTACTGATGGAGGAGTTAATAGCTAGGTATCTTCCAGAAGAGCTCACTGAAAGAAGAAAGATTTATGAAGAGGAAATAGCAGAGCTTTCCAAGTATGTAATCCATTTATGTAAAATCCGATCTACTGGTGTTAGCTGATGAATGGCTCCTGCTGCTGTGGAGCAGGAGCGAAGGTGCTGACAAAGGAGCTGCTTTCTTGGTATCCTGTGATTTCTAAGAGAACAGGGTCCAGGTGAAATTGTGCTTTGAGTTGGCATAAAAAAGGGACGCTGTGCTATACAATAAGTAGCAGAAATTCAGGAGGATGCTTTGTAAACAACATGCTACTTTAGAAAGCAGCATGGTGGCTTTCAGTGACTCTCCATGAAAGCCACAGAGTGAGACAATAGGTGGAAGTAGTCTCACGGGCTGGGGGTTGGAATGTTCTGGGCAAGGAAGAAATGGGACTAAGAAAAATAAATAAAAGCAATAATAGAGATGCATTAATGATCTCACTAGCAAAACCTGGAAGCGTGACTAAAAGCTCTCCTGCTAGTATATCACTTTCCATGTTACAGTTTCCATGTTTTTGTTTTTACTTCATTAAGCATTTTAGTCTAAAGATGTTATAATTTCTATTTAAACATATAATTATTTTAAAGAATATGTTATTATAGAAAATGGATTTTCTACTTTATCAGTTCTTGGGAAAATATCACATCTGATTTTTCCTTTCTTACAGCTTAAACAAGAATGTTCCTATATTTGTCTGCACGATGGCTTACCCTACAGTCCCATGCCCTTTGCACATCTTTGAGCCGTGTTATCGCCTGATGATTCGAAGGTGCATGGAGACTGGCACCAAACAATTTGGGATGTGCATCAGTGACCCTGTAAAGGGGTGAGTGAGCAGTGTGCTCGGACCATGTGTTGTACCCCACTTAGCCTGGAGCACATATCTTTGAGGAGGTGGAGAAAGGTCCATGGCTGTAGTAGCTGTGATAGATTTTCCAGTAAAGGCAGTTTCTACCTAATCATTGCAGTTAGAGACATCAAGGGGACTGAAGTGTCTCTCTTGAGCACTTAGATTCTGACTAATATTTTGTGACTAATATTTTCTGCACATTTTTCTTGAAACACAGATAGCTAGTGTGTATTATATGAAGTTGAGCTGCAGACCTATTGCAATACCTGAAAAGGAAGTGTATTTTCTTCTGTTTTGAAATCTCCTGAATGCTTTGGCACAAAAATCAAATTGAAATGACAGTAAGATGTGTTGGCGTGTTTATTCTTTTCTAAATTACCAAATGAATAGCTAAGCTACTGGGATACATGTTGCTCCTCACTGTTCTGAATTTAGTGGATGCTGCAGAGGTACAACAGGATCTTCACAAGGACTGGCTGAGCATTGACATTGAGCCCTTTGCAGTCAGTTTTAGGTAGTTTGATCTTAAAGCCTCTCTGTTTAGCTTTCCTCCCTTCTTTTTATGATGTATATTATCCCTCCAGGGTAGGTATACACCAGAAAGAGTCGGATGTACGTGAAAATTGACTGGCAATATTGGGATTGTGGAGAGTGTGCTGCTGAGCTGTATAACTTTTAATTTCATAAGGTGTTCCCTGTATTCCAAAACATGCAGTTAGTGTTAATCAGATTAGACAGCCTGAATCTTCCTGATCGTTTTGAAAACAATTGTGGAATAATTTGTACTGCAGCAGGTCAGTGCTATGAACAATGGAAACGAGCTGACACTGGTAAATACCTTTGTGGCAGGGACTGGCTGTATGGCAGTTCTGTGGAACGAAGGCGGGAGAGAATAAGACTTGTTTACTCGCTTTTGTTCTGCTTTCAATAGGTTTGCAGATTATGGCTGCATTCTGGAGATAAGAAATGTTGAATTCTTTGCTGATGGTCGCTCTGTTGTAGACAGCATTGGCAAGAGGAGATTTAAGGTGATAGAGCACAGCCAGCGCGATGGCTATAATACAGCAGACATCGAGTACATTGAGGATCAGAAGGTAAATTTGGAACTATTTCACTTGCACTGTATTAGATAAGAAATTCAAAGCAAAGCACTTATGTTTTCAGTGAGCTCTTTCATAGAATGGTATCTATAAAACACATCTGTGGCATTTACTAACTGCTTACTGTTAAACATGAGAAACATAACAGTGACCACAAGCGTGCACACACACTGCCCCTCTACTGAGTGTCTTTCCTGGAGACTTTTAGCAGAGGGCAAAACTAAGTAAGCTCAGGATGGGATTTTACCACTCCTAGAAAGAAAAACTATGGTTTATAAGGTGGGTGGGGGTAAACTTGCCTTCATTTGCATGGAAGCTGCTTAGAAAAGTTCTCTTCAGGTAAGAAGGAGCAGGATTCGGTCCACTACACCTTCACAATTATTTATGTTCATTTAAAAACATACGTATATCTAGGCAGCCCAAGTATTCTGGGTGATGGATGAGCTTTTAGTATATGATAGGAAGAGAAAATGTCTACTCTGAGGAGGTGCTAATAATTAAAAATCTTTGCATAATCTTTTCTTCTGTGTGGTATGATGTATCTGTTTTTCATATAGGAATCCAGAATGTGCTTGTTCTGCAAATAGGTCTCTTTGGTTTAGAATATAGGGTAAGAAAGTGAAGGATTTGATAGGTGGGCATGGGGGGGAGCAGAATAGGAGACACCAAACTAGCTTGCAGGATTCATCCCATAACTCTCTTGGCATGCTTTTCCTTTTCCCTACCCACCCCAGAAAAGCCTAAAAATGAATGCAGACTGAACTAACTTCCCCCTCTCTCCACTCATTTCAGGTGCAAGGACAAGAGTATGCTGCATTACTTGTTCTCCACGATTCTGTCTATGATCAAGCATACATGTGGTTTAACTCCCTCAAGCAAGCACTCAAAAGTCGAATTCTCAGTCATTTTGGTCCAATGCCAGCTAAGGATCCTGACCCACAGGTATCCCAAATCAGTGGCTGATGTAACTTTTAGAGACAGAAATAGCAGGGACATCTGATAAGCTGGGAGGCATTGTGTTTTAAGAGGGAAATAGGAATGTTCTTCACAATCCTGCATAAGCTAAGTATCTAAGTTACATTGCCATATGCAAGGGGTAGCACAACTAGGAACAAACCCCTCATATGTAATGATGTAACTTCCTGAGACTATTTAACTGGCTGTGTTAATCCCAGGAGACTTAAATGCCTTTTTGCCTACTCTGCTTCCCCAATTAAATGACTGAGAGAAAACAGACAAGAGGAGACTCTTGTTCAAGGACTGCAAGTGGTAGGGATCCTAGAATAACAGGATATAACAACAGAAATTAAATATGAAGTCGTGTCACCGTACGAAGAAGGGAGGCAGGAATCCAACCTATAAACCATTGCTAGAAACAGAAGTGCATCTTTCCTCTGCCTTCAACATCCTATTTTCAGGAAAGGTGCAGCTTAATTGTAATTTCTTTGAAGCAAACCTGTAATCACAGGCCATGAGGTTGGCAACAAAATGACCTGCTTGCTATCAAAGTACTGTGTGGTCAAAGTTAAATCTCCATAAACACGACCTTACTGTCTATGTGTATCCTAACATCATTTTCATTTCCCCCTCTTTGCTGCAGTCTAACCCAAACGGGCCAGCCTGGTGCTGGTGGGTCCTGGCTGTCCTTCCACTTGAGAACAGAGCTCAGCTCCCGTTCCTCGCCATGAAGTCCCTCAAAGACCGCTTGAATGGCATCAGACGTGTCCTTACGTTCATGTCTCGTACAAGATCACGGTGATGGTGAGGAGGAGAGCTGTGAAGTCTCCCACAGTACTTGACTGTAGACTGTCTCTTGTAACTTCATCTAACTGCAATAACGTCTTACAGATTTGAGTGTCAGGATGTTTCAAGCCTGAATTTCAAAGAAAACGAGTTATAAAGAGCAAGGGATGTTTATGGATACTTTAAAAGTTTCCATTTGGAACTCTTGAGATGATTATTCAATCACTGCACTGCTAAATTAATAACAAATGTGATAGAACAAAAAGTGATCATGTTTGCCATAAACCTTTTAAAAAGCTTAAGAGGTTTTTTAATTTATTTTATTTTTATTTTTTTAGTGGATAAAGGATAAACTGTGCAGTTTAATGTGAAGCAGAAATAATAATGTTAATGCATTTTTTCAGTGAACTGCAAAGTCTTTTATTCCAAATGGTTCAGGTTTTATATAGCATTGTGTAAAATAATGTTCATGACTTCCGTTTGATAATTTATTTTTGCACTATGATTTTTTTGTTTCAAAATGTATATTATTTATGTGTTCATTCTCTAAAGGAAAGCGAGCTGCTCTATTTATAGTGTTTTTACCCTGTATTTATGACTGGGGGCAAAATGATGATTCTAGCAGTGCACTAGCAAAGCAACTGCTTTGATAATTTTTCAGATATTTGTGTTGAAATACTTTGAATGTTTTTCTACTTATCCCCAGTCCCGTTGTAGCCTAAGAAGGAATTTTTTTCTCCCCCTGAAACAGCCTGCCGTGAAGTCCTTGAATACACAGATTATGTCTAAGATAATTCAAGCACAGTTGTTGGAGCTTGATCCTATGCTAAGCACATGCTTAACCTGAAGCATGAGTGTTAAAGTGCTTGGGTAAACTCAAGTATTGATCAGTTGATGTAGTGGGAATTGGCCATAGTGGTGATGGAAGGATCTATCCCCTAATTCTTCACAGAACAGAGAATAACTTGGAGTTGAATTTGTATCTGAACTCTTTCTTGCAAGAATGGATAAATGGCTACAAACAACTGCGAAGAAAGAGCCACAGTATGAGAAGTGGCTTCTCCTAAAGAGAACGGGAAGTACTGGTATCATTTCACTGTAGGTTACTACATAGATTATATTTTGTTTGGTTTTACATCAGCTGTTGTTGCTGTTAAGGTCAGTTTTATTTTTTTAATTATTTGGTGGGATTTGGCTTTGGAGTGTGTGTATATGGGGGGAGGGAGGGAGTTATTTTGAACCATAGGGCTCAGAGGGCAGTTTGTGTCACGTGAGAAGGAATATGTTGTAATAAATGCTATTTATTTCACCCCAATATTCAGGTTTCTGTTAGCTTCAAACCTCTACCCAGGCATTGCATTTCTCTTAAGAGACTGGGTAGTGTTGCTAATAATAGTTAATTCCCAAGGAAAGCGAGTGAATTTTAGCATGATTACTTCTGGCTATAAAGCAGGTAAAAATAGGGCAGAAATGAGAATATGAAGTATCTTGGGTTTGTTGTTTTTAGGTTTTGTTTTTAATCAACAGTTCATATACTTGTTTTGCTGCTTTTATTGCTTTCAGTGTACTACTTTCTGGGACTGATCTTGCCTCCATCTGACTTTCACTGATTTCAATGTGAGCAGAACTGGGCCTTTTCTTCTAAGCTACTGTTTTCCTTTTCAGTGGCAAAAAAAAAAAAAAATTAAATTGAGAATGTTCTGGAATGCTAAAAATTTCTTTGTTATTTTTATCCAGGATAGCACTCTTTACCATTCCATGCCTTTATGGAAAATTGCAGTAGAATTTAATGTCAATTTTCTGTGTGTTTTTCCACCATCATCTCATTCACCAGAAGTATTTATTAGTTGAAAGCAATTTCCATGCTGTTCAGTTTCCATAAAATGACACTTGTTCCCCCTCTTGTTAAATTCTATAGAACTTTTCCATAAGGGTACCAAAGAAACGAATGGAAGACAAACATGCTTCAACCTTGTGATGCAAATGGAAATCGTATCCCATGTTTGCGCTGAGCTGCTCTAGAAATGCTACAACTCTTTTCCATGCTGGTAGATTGCTGCACTTCCTTAGGTGGTACTTTATGTGCTCCTCTGTAAACAATGTATAGAAATACATACACATTCTGAACAATAACAAGTGTGGGGTGGCTGACGCCTGCTATGGCATTTTTCTTCCTAAGTCAGTAACAAAGCGATTTCTACTTGTTTGGAGGTGGAGCTGTGTTAAAGGCAATTCTTCTTGGGTATTACTGGGTAACATAAGGGGCCTGTATTGCTCCTGTAGCAAAAAGCCATCACTTTGTTACCCTTCCCCAAGGGAAAAGGACCTTAAATACCTAATTCCAACTGTTTTCTCACTGACCTTGTTCCTTTTTCCTGCATGCTACATATTCTACATACTCATGTTCTGCCTGTTTTGCTGATTTAGAAATGGATGGAGGAAGAATCCTTGATTTTAAAAGTGACTGTTGTCTCTTAGCCTTGAGTAAAGCTGCCAGGGTTTTTCCTAAGCAGAACCTCGTGTACATGTACCAGGAATGTCCAGTGCACAATGACCTACTGCATGTAATGCATACAGCTGATCTGTGTGTGCACAAGTGGAACCCACCAGGAAAGCTCATCTGTATGTGTACAGCAGCATTCCATACAGGACTGCTCTGTGGCCATGCATCCCAGGTTAACAGCTGAAGTCTGCAAATGCCAGTGAAGGAAAAAAAACCCACCCAACAGAGTTGCTAGAGAACACAAACCTGTTCAGGGAGACCTAGAGAGGGAGCAGCCTCAGCCTTCAGGGAGCTGAGACACTAAAACTTCACTGATGAGGTTTAAAAACTAAACCGGCCACAATATTGCTGATTTTTTTTTTCCAGTTGTATCAATACAACATGCAGGCATGAATAAACAGCTTTTAAAATACCTGCACTTCAATTATAGAAACAGCATTAATCAGATAAAGTATTAATGGGGGTGGGGTTGGGTATTTAAGGTTCTCACATTTTCCTAGACACCTTTTCCCACAACCTGCCTTGCTCAGCTGTTTTAAAAAAAAGTCCTGACTTGATCTTTTGCATTCCCTGCTTGGCCAGAAGTATTGATTGTTTCTTGCTGAGAGGGAGTAACACATAAGACTTCTTGCTCATTGTTCTTTGCTAGCCTATTTCCATTGACCATAAATGACTGAGTTAGGACTACTAAAATCCTTTTCATTTTTTTTTATTTCTGATGAAATGTGATAACCCCCTTTAAAAAAAAGGGGGAGGGGCAATGCAAAAAGCAAGTCTTCTGTGAATAGGGGCTGAGAGGGACCTAAAAATAGGTCAAACTATAACTAAGTGCCAGTCTTCTGGGCAGTATCATCTAAACATCTCCCAGAGACTTCTGCAAAGTTTTAGACTTGCATGGTTACAAGATACAGTTTTGTTACTTTGAAATCTCTTCAATTTTCTGTACATAAAATACTTAACACAAGACATTGAAATAAATAACAGACTGGCTGTATCACCTTTCCAAATCTGTGCATATACATGATATGGTTTCTAATCAGAGGAGTTTTCTGCAGGCAGTAATACTGATTGTTCATTCTCAGATACAGACACACTCACGTTGCTTTGTCTGATACACACCTCTGCCTGGCAATAACTTCAGGGGATCTGTTTCCAGGAAAATAGCTGTTTCCTTGGCTAGCAGGACTTGGCTGGATTAATTGGGGAAAAATCATGAAGCTTTATAGTGAGCTTGGCCACAGCTGTGGAAAGTAGTTCAGTAGCTTTAATAATGAAATGATAAAATGAGTGAGAGGCTGTTATCATGCTCTGCCTTAAGTTAGGTGTAACCATTCTGATGTTAGTTATTACAGTTTCTCATTTATTTTTCAGTGCTGGTATCTTCTCTTCCACTACTATGTAGCACTAAGAGATACCAGCTGTCACACTGACTGGCTGACCTGTTGCTTGGCCTGTTGTTCTCTCCCTAACAGAACACCTGAACTGTGGATTTCTTAATCCAAAGATTATTTTAATCTTAAAAAAAAAAAGTGGATTTGGATGTAGCAGGTCTGGCTTAATCTGTGCTGTAGAGAAAGAGATTGATAAAATTAAGATTTAAATGGTCTTTTCATAGAATCATAGAATACCAGGTCGGAAGGGACCTCAACGATCACCTGGTTCAACCTTTTTTGGCATAAAGCACCCTGTCCAGACATTGTAGAAGTGCCCAGTGTGGGGAATCCCCTGCTTCCTGGGGATGTGGGTCTAATGCCCAACTGCTCTCATTGTGAAAAGCTTTTCTTTTAATGATTTCTACTTGGTGCTGAAGTTTTACTGGCGTTCAGCTTAATGTCAGATGGGGGTTTTATTTCCATGCAGTGTTTAGGAAGGGAGAACATGTTCACAAACTTGTACTAAGAAAAAAGGTGTGAATTAAGTACGGGGATATGTGTGTGCATTAAACCCTGATGGAACTATTTGCACTGAGGGTAGTGCTCCCTGTTCCCAGAGTCTTACATTAGATGAACTCAACCCCTCCTTAGTTCTCATGACTGACCTTGTAACCAGTGCAGCACATAGTTTAGGATCTTGGGTTTATTCAAAAGCCCAGTAAAGTCAGTGGGAGTCTTAGAGCTAAAGAAAAACAGTTTGTTTCAGCAAAGTCAGTATTCTGAAACACTTTGCTAAATAAATATTGTCTGGATACAAGAAACTAATCTGCTTAGATAGGATTAAAATGGTGGATAATAAAAACCTGAACTATTAGGTTGACTTACTCATCCAGGTATCATGTGAAGTGCTTACTAACAGAGTTCCATAAGGTCTAAAGCAACCCTCACATAGAAGTGCCTGTATTCTGTTTTTGCCATTCTTGAGCTTTTTAATAGAGTCATAGCCATATATTTTATAAATATAAACATATGCACCTTTAAATCTTTACATTCAATTTGCAGAACAAAGGTTTACAGAGCAGAAGTGTAGCAAAAACAATGTAATAGCTTCTATAATTCCCTGGTAAGGAACAGGAGAAGTACAAAAATGAGGAGCAAAAGACTATCTGTGTAAGATGTCTTAATTTGGCACTGTATACTTGTCCAATTTAATTCCATCAAGCTATGTGGTTACAAGAGTGCCAGAAATATATCTATCAAGCCATTTTAAATAAAAAGTCTTGTGGACTTGTATACTCCATTTGTTTGTAAAACATCCTTTTGTGCACTGTAATGAACTTGAAATGAAACTTAAGTTATACTCTCATATCACTGAGCAGAGTACTGTTCAGCTACCTCTACGTAAGGTTGAAGTAACTTGTTTTTTCCAGATTTGTTCACATTGTCATATAAAATATATTTTAAGAAAAAAAAAATCATAGTCCAAAGAACCTGTATGTGTTTGTAGATGTACTTATAACTATGTTGTACCAACAAAGTCTGTGTGGAGAGTTGTTTGCTAATTAAAATTTTTGTGTTCTTTACTCTTTGGCTTGCATAACAAAGAACTACAGCAGTGAACAAATACTACATGTGAGCTGCTTTTTTAGTAGTGTTAGAGGAACAAAGAGCAAATCCTGCAGTCACACAACAGCTTTGATGGGAAGGAACCAAACAACCTCACATGTGTAAAGGATGTCAAGTGCTTTTTCATCCCCTTTGCTGTAGTAAAGTAAGTACAATGGGAGCTGAAGAGGGCCTGGCTTACAGCACTGCCATGCACCTCTCTGGACTTTGGTGCCTCTTGTGCATTACTTTTGGCCTTACAGGTTTCTGTGATTTAAAACTAATACCAAGATACCTTTTAATTTACAGTCTTGGGCAAGAAGGAATCCCAGCTGCATTTAAGCTGCATCTGTGAGGCGATGAAAGGACTAATTTCTGTGAAGCCCCCTTAACAAGAAGTTCCACAGGCTTTTCAAAGCCCTTAACTTCACAGAAAAAGCTGGAGAATACTTCACTTCATAAACCTAACACTGCAAGGAGTGACTCCATATCTTATCCTACTAAAAATGTGTAGCTACGTACATATGGGTTGTTCCTTTTGCCTTGTCATTTAAGCAAGATGTGGTGTGCTTGTGTGCCCCAGCCACCACTGGTACCAGAGACTGGCTTGCTGGTCCCTTACATAAGCTTGTTCAGGCCCTGTATTTATTTTAGAACCCGGGGCACAAGCTAGGACTGTCTGTGGTAAGCCAACAGCTAATTATGTTGAGGCTGCTGTTTTCTGTAACAGAATACATTTGTGTCTGAGGAGAGGAAGTGGTTTGCTTGAAGAGCTTTTCCATCAGGAAATAGTAAATAGTCAAAACTGCAGCTTTGCTTGGGAACGGGTTGATTTGAACTATTCCTTTTACGTCATGATTTCGGTTTTGAAGTTTTAAGAACAGTTATAAAAAAGTGTTTATATGGAATATAAAGCAGAGAAAATTTAAACCAAATATAGGATAGCAAATTATTTCCCAACTCCATACTTAGTGCGTTCTCGTTTTATAACAGTGTACCTACACAGATTTATTCAAATGATATTTGAAATAGTCTGAAGTCATCTACACTTACATAATGCTTCATGTTAAAATGATTATCCAAATCTGCTAATGATCTCTATCATGTAAAGCAGTTCAAGAGAAACTACTAACTCCAGTCAGGCTTCGCTTCCCAGTGTAGTTCCCAACACAAGGACCTGCACAGGCCCATGTGTGGCACTGAGCAAAGGGCAGGGTGTGCCACGCAAGAGCTCCTGGCCCTTTCTGTGTCATTCAGCTGCTGTGTACTTTTTATTCTGTGAATGAGGTGCCAAAAAACCCTGGAGCATCTCATGTGCTGTACCTTTCAGTGAAAGGCATGGCAACGTTTTTAATCTTTGAAGGATTTATCTGACCTGTTAATTTAACAGCGATTTAGCCTCCGCTATAGCAGTCAGGGACTGACTTACTACTCGCAGTCAGTAACAACAGAAGGTACCTTGCCTCTCACCCGCTCGGCCACAGGCACAGAGGAAGGAAGAATAGAAGCTGCATTACTAAACCGCTGCAGGGCTGGGCTCGGGGTGATTTTTTAAATGTATTTCTACTTGTCAAACAGATCAGCAGTCATTAATACCAAGTCCTCAAAAAAACATGCAAGAGAAGAACAGATTAAGTCACGCTTACCAGTAAACAGTAATGTCATCAGGCCGCCTTCACAAGAAATGTTACATTTTCAACTAACCAGATAAACTGTATATTGATACCAAAAATTAACTTACAGAGTCTACCTAAAAAGCAGAGCACTGACATAAAGAGCAGGATTTGCTCTGAAGGCTAGCCTTCAGCTGCCACAGACCAACGAGTCTGATTGTACCATAGGATGGCTTTCAAGTTGTTAAAGCAGAAAAATTACTGCCTGAAAGAATCTATATAATGAGAGCCTGCACAAGCTGTCAATGCCGGTTTTATGCCAGTGTAACATCTTTTGTTTCAGTAGATCTGCTCTTGATTTATAATGCCATAAATGAAAGGAGAATTAAGCTATTTATGTAAGTGACTTTATTTATATAACTGACTTATACTGTATTATGTGATGTAAAAGAAAATGAAGCACATGCCTTTTTTCTGTTTTCTATGAGCTATGGAAAGATTTGGCAAAAGTAGTGCTGGTGATAAACAGTTTTCTCTATGTGACATTAGAAATTCAGTCTTATCTACATGGAGGTTTTATCATGAGTAGAATACATGGTAATAGCTGACATGATTATGTGGAAGGATTTTAGCAAGTCTGCAGACAGTCTAGAAAACGTGAGTGCTGAACATCACAATTTAGACTGCAAGTTAGTTCAACAAAGCAATTGTTATTCAGGCTCTTCCTTGGATGAGTCAATGATTTGTACCATGACTATTAGTACTGAATGTACCATCTAAAATTCATTTTGAAAGATTACTGAAGCATTAATGATTTAAAAGTGGTTTCTACAAATACTTTTTATCAATGAGAAGCCCCTGCACTATCCAGGCTAAAGAGCACACATGAGGATTTTTGCGCATAGCGGAATTAGGGTTTTTTCCACATGCTTTTACATTGTTTTTCACTCCTCGGTGAATGATGAGTATATAATATTTAGGAAATCAGGGTCAGTAGAGTAAATGTTTCTGTAGCAATTTGGCAGACACACCTTTCATAACTCATAAAGTCACTACTGGAAAGGCACAACTGGGTCACAGAAGTGCATGGTGGGATGCTGCTTTCCAGTTATGCAACCAGGGTAACTAAAGGTTAGAGCAAGCACTTGAATAACGAGCTTTTTGCCAGAAAGAGTAGAACAGAAAAACACAGTGTTTTTAAATGCTGGCTTCTGAGCAGCAGCCGCCTAACATGTCTAGTTAGGAGTCATCAAACCGAAATAGAACCGGATGCGTCAGAACTTTGAAGAATGGCAATTCAACATCCCAAAAGAAAAATACATCTGCTTGTATTCCAAAAGCAGATCCTACCAGTTCTCATTCCAATCGATGATACTAGAGCTGTTCGCAGCGTGCTGCTCAGCTTTTTCCTCCGGCCCACTGGAACTGGCTTTATGGCTCATCGCTCGGCCTTTTATTTCCTCCGTTATCCAGCAACACCCTCAGCTTTAAGGAATTATACAGTTTGCCTCTGTCCTCTTCCCTGCCTCTATGTATATGTCACTGGATCACTTCTAATACATGTAATTATTGCAGAATTCTTGCCTAACTTCTGGCAGAGGAAAGGAGAGAGCAGGGAAGTTGTGCTTCCACACTATAAAGATTTTCCAAGGTTCAGGGGGCTCGGGCCAGAGGCCAAGGGCACGAATTACCACATAAATGTAACTCACCTCGAGTTTGGGGATATCAGTTACAAAAACAGAACACTGTTGCAAAGAGGCTACATAAAACCGTGCTCTTCTAGTCCCAATTACTTCTCCTGTTACAGCTGCACACCAGATAAATATATTAATCAAAATGACCTCATTTTAGGCATGCGTAGCAGCGTGTTATATAACCATGTTAAGTACGCTATTTTATTTCCCTCCCGCCAAGGAGAAATAGTGTTTGTCTTACAAGAGTTCCAAATAAGTCTGGTTATGAAGTGATGGGGAAAAGAACAGGAGGGAGAGACGAAAGTGAGAGAATTAATAAGCAAAATGACTCATTCCCTGAGTGCAGAGGTGATGTTATGTTCCACTTAAATCTCAGTTGCTCTATAGGAAGCGAATGTTGTCACCAGCAGTCTCAGTATTCCTGACATGCCCAACACTTCTCAGGATGGGAAAAACAGATGTGTTACAAGGATGGAAACTACGTCTTTTCAGACCTCATCAGTTCTCAGCATTCCTGTTCCAATTTCAAAGCTGTTTGTGAAGGCTGCCTCCATAAACAAGGAGTTTGCAGAATCTCCTGCCACTCTTTTTGTTGCACACTGCTTTGGTGAAAAATGCCATTCAATTAATTCTTTTCTAGTGCTACTAATGATGCTTTAAACAAGCTCAAAAGCACCCTTAAAAGTAGAATACTTTCCCCCACACATGTTATAACAAGGCTGAGTCTCATCTAGATTTACGCTGCACTACAGAAAAAGGGACCGAGAGGCGTACATTTCTGCAATATAAGATTACTCAGTCAGAGAACTCTTGTAAGTGCTGAAAATATGAAAAACAAATGGCAGGGTATGCATTTCCCATTTGCTCAATACACACACATAAAAGAAACACTGTGTAGGCTTCGCTGCAGCATACCAGTGCGTCCAAAACTCAAAGGTTAGTTATATAAATGATAAGGCGTGGGCTTAAATGCTTCATTCAGCTTGTTAATTACTTGCTTTGTGGCCTGAGCCAATGTTCTGAAACAGGTTCATCCAATATTGTGTTGCTTCCTCTGAATTTTCATTTAGTGTATTAAGCTGAAGTGCTGGGAACAATTTGTTGCAATACCTAAGAAGAGTCTGTTTTCTTTTCCAGCAATTTACAGAACAAACTTACTCAGACTAATCCACAGATGCTCTTTAAATGTCCTTGCTATTTCAGAATATTATGAAATTTAATTCGTAGAGCATTCTCTTTAAATTAGGGAACTGCTGGCTGCATAAGCATACATGAATTACTGGGGTATATTTTGCAGGTTCCTTCTTTGTGTCCCTTTTAATCTACACAGCCAACATGGCAAAATGAATGGTGGGTTATTAGAAAACTCTCAAAATAAAATACTGGCAGAAAACTAGTAGAAGCTAAGTTTTAATGGAAATCTTTGCACCTTCAATTCACTTAACTAGGATACCCCATTAATGAGGCTCGCTAATGCCATTGCTATGAACTAGGCTTCATTACTGAACAGCCTACCTGACAGACCACTTATCTATTTCATGAGATGTGCAGGCAGAAACTGGAGGTTTAGAATTCCTTCCCTCTGTGGAATTAAATCATCACGTGTTTGGAGTAAACCATAGTTTTACCATGAGATATCTCATCAAGGTTGTACCTGGGAAGCCCATCTAAGATTTACTTCAAACAACAGAATTTGTTTTAAAACTACAATGACATAACTTACCTTGTTTGCATCAGTGTATGCTTGTAGACATCTTGATTTCTAACTCTGACATAGGCACATTGACACCTTGCATTTAACAGCCACAATGAAGTGGAAGCTAAGCCGAATGCAAAGATTGCAGAAGTTTTTGACTACCAGCATTTTAAGACACTGATGAATATCCTTCAAACCTCACCTTTCTATTCCTACACAAAGGCTCCATCTTTTTTCCTCTGGTAAGGATGCCACTTAGAGCTTTCTGAGTCAGAAATGCAGATTAGCATTTGGATTTGAATTACAAGTCAAAAAACAGAGGTTGACTAAACCAGAAATCTCATCCGGTCCGTTACAGGGACCAACAGCAAAATATAGATTGCAGCTGCAAATCTGTGCCAAAGCCTGCACTGTTATGTGAAAGGTGAGGAGATAAGCACACTGACACTCTCCATATAACCTTCTTGCTCCACAGTTCTCCACATTTCGCAGGTGTGTTAATTCTGAGGTTGCTCGTTCCCTTTGGTTCTGCATTTTGTATTCCTTTCCCTACTTGTGCTGGCTTGCTTTCCTTTCCACATTTCGTTATTTCCTGCCCATGGGCCATATCATATCATGTCATCAATATTTCATCAGCATGACTCCCTGCTGGAATCAGTATGGATTTCTGCTTAAAAATTGATACCGCAACATGGCCCCACATTTCTATCCTTATGCACCTGCTCCTCTTGAGTTACAGTCCCTGTGTGTGTTAATATTTCCACTCTTCACATTGCTCAGCACATGAGAGCATTCTTAACAGTATTTATACTACCAGATGAGCACAACTGCTAAGTTAGAACAAGTAGGAAAACGCCTTTTCTATTAGCAAGTAAGACTCGACCACACTGTTTAGCTGGTATCACTACAGAGATCACTTTTGTCTGCAGGCTAAGCATTGTTTCTTCAAATTGAAGATGAAAACTGCAATTAAATATAGGCCACAGATGTTCAGGATGCAGAGGACAAAAATATAGGTTTCATAACTCCACAGTTATGCAACCAGTTGCTTTTCACATATTAAAATGAACATTTAATTTTATGCTCTTATTTACCCTTAATCTAAACACAAACATATAAGAGGTCCTTAGAATAGCGAGTCTTAAAGAGAGATGTTTCTGATCTATTTTAATAGCTGATATTTTCCTCAAGATGTTCATTGTTTTTTAATGTGACTTCAGACCCCCCAAATACTCAGACATCTAGTTCTCTGTTGCATTAATGAGACACCTAAATAACTTTGAGGATGAACAGCCTTAATTTTGTCATAGATCTGGTAAAGGCAAGACTATTTTAAAATAAGGTCATTATCTATAAATGTTATTTACCTTACCTACTGACTCTCATTTAAATGTCTACCCTGATAGTCCAAGTCCTCTCTGGGACTGGCTGCATCACACCCTGCAGCACTGACATTCTCAGCTAATACAGCACAGTCATACAGGCAAGAGACAAATTTTTACAGCAGCTGAATTTAATTCCTTAGCAGATATAAATGATCAGGGGACTAAGCATGTTCTCTACTTACATAAAAACCCTTTTCTTCAACTCAGCTTCCCTCTAGTAAATCACACATTCATTCTCTCACACAAAAATAAGGCAGCAAACCAAACAAGTTGTTCTGTTTGCTGACTGTAAGTGCAGACAGAATGCAAAAACCAGGGAGCGTCCTTCTTACAAGTATTTATCCTGTTAGCCTGGTTTTCTACGTGAGCTTCGCTCATACCACCTGTCCCCCATCTCTGATAGGTTTTGAACCAGATAGATAGATGATTTTAACAATTTTTTTTGAGATTTCTATCACCTCCTTTCCAATTTGGAGCTGCCAGCCAGCCACCCAGCACACAGGCACACACAGCAGAGGTGGTGAGCTTCCAGGGGGCTCTGGACTTGCCACACGGTGGAGTGGATGGCATGAGGGGTGGGAGGAGAGATGCGGTAGGAAATGTGGAAGAGAAGATACACAACTCCATGAGAGCAAACCTGTTTGGTTTCAGCACTGACAAAATTAAATTCCTAGACATTCAGGAGACACTTGAACACTCTGGCAGTATGAGCACTGGTCACAGAAGGAGAAACACAAATGGAAAGGCTCGTTAGCTATTTAGCAATCTTTGGATTTCTTAAGGCTACAGAGCACTGTATTAGTGCTAAAAACTGCAACAACCAAAAGCAGAACAGGAAGACAGCAGGTTTGCCTGGAGTCAGTAAAAGGTTGTCATTCCCCAAACAAGTCGGTTTTGGTGACGAATGAGAAATGAGATAAGGCTGTGTAAATATCTCCACTTGTTTTTTACGTCACAGTGTAAATATGCAGAACTGGCACGCTTCATTTTTAAGCTAAGGAAGTTTAATTCAGGCACAACACAGAACCTCACAATGCCATTTTGCAGCGGCTTTGGAGGCAGAATTGCACTATGGAGAACACAAGACAAAGAGCTAAGAGCGCAGGAGTTCTTAGGACAAAATCCATGTAAACATCTAGAAGAGTCTTGACCCTTCTGCAACATCTGTGGAACTGGAGAACGACACAAACAAGACACTTAATGAACTTGAATTACAGCTGCTGGTATAAAAACCTAATGTGTGCATCTGTTCATTCTGGGTGCCCACAGAATCAGCTGGTCCCAACCCCTGCAGAAAATCTGCATTAATCTCTCCTAAGGATCTGACACAAGTCAGTTGGGTTTGGCAGGTTCAGCCAAGCTGCACGAGTCGGGTCACACGAGTCAAGAGCAGAGTTTTACTGGTAACTCAGAGAGAGACAGAGAGATGGTTGTTTTAAACCCCCTATAATAGCCAGTCTGAATCTGGCAGGCCAGTTCCTCTCCACAGCACAAAGCAAGCTTCTCACAGTTTCTAAATGAAGCACAAAGTCCTTAATGCAGTTACTAAATGAGAAGTGGCATCTCAGTGGGCTGCCTCAGTGGATTAATTTTAAATGCATAATTCAATATAGACCCACATAAACCTTTATGAATAGAAATAGAGGTTATATAAGCATGTTCTTACAGCAAATACTGCAAATTTAAAGGCCAGTTTGGGTATAAATCTACTCTATCTTTTATTAATATTTTCACCTTCCCCTTGGTTCCTTTCTCTAGCAAATGTGCTAATCAGATTACTTTCCCCACTCATACATTGCCTAAAATAAAAACAGCATTTCATTGCCAGAGACCAACTTTTTTCCTCAATCCTTTTAGAAAAGTTTACGTCGGGCTTGTTCCATGGAGGCAGGTGGCATCAGTGGTAGTTCAGCACTGAATGAGAAGCTATCATCTCACATTGCTCAAAGTTAAATATCCCCAAGTCCTGCAGGGACCTGCATGTCTCACAAAGCCTTGTCTCACAAGAGAAGAAAAGATGCTGGACAACCTTCTACAGATAGGCAGTGCTAGGAGGCAAATTTGTACTGCTTTTATGTCCCAGGAGACATCCTTGGGCAAGTTTAACAAGGTACCAGGTAAGAGTGAGGTGGGATGTCTTCTAAAAACAAGGGAAAAGCTCTATGTCTACTTCCTGCCTTCCTCAGAGCCAAAACACACACACTCCTCAGGGAAAGCAGAATGGAAATCAGTTTCCTATTTTCAGCCCTTCCTAATCAGAAAAACTGGCGTGATAGCTTTAGACACACAAGTGCTTTGCTACTTTTGCTACAATAAACCATAGAATCACAGACCACTTTGGGCTGGAAGGGACCTCAAAGATCACCTAGTTCCAGCCCCCTGCCATGGACAGGGACACCCCCCACTAGCCCAGGGTGCCCAGAGCCCCATCCAGCCTGGCCTTGAACACTGCCAGGGATCCAGGGGCAGCCACAGCTTCTCTGGGCAGCCTGTGCCAGGGCCTCACCACCCTCACAGGGAAGGATTCCTTCCTATCATCTAGTCTAAATCTTCCCTCCTTCATCTTAAGGCCATTGCCCCTTGTCCTGTCACTCCCTGCCCTGTAACCAGTCCCTCTCCAGCTTTCCTGGATCCCCTTTAGGTACTGGAAGGCTGCTCTAAGGTCTCCCTGGAGCCTTCTCTTCTCCAGGCTGAACAAGCCCAACTCTCTCAGCCTGTCTTCATAGGAGAGGTGCTCCAGCCCTCTGATCATCTTTGTGGTCTCCTCCTGACCCACTCCAGGTCTGTGTCTTTCTTGTCCTGGGGACCCCAGAGCTGGACACAGTGCTCCAGGCGGGGTCCCACCAAAGCAGAGGGGCAGAATCACCTCCCTTGTCCTGCTGCTAACTGATCAACTGAAAGACTTTAGAAGGCCAAAATAAATTAAATTAAGACCTACCTCAAAGTTATTTTTCTTATGGCAGATGAACCATTTCCCATAAATCAAGTTTTTCCAAACCAATAGCAGCATCCTTCACTGCACTAAAAAAAAAAAAGAAAGAAAGAAAGAAGAAAAAAATTAGTTTCATGGTCCCAGAAATAAAAAGATAGTCTTATTTTTAGCAGGGATTACTATTGCCTTCAAGCAAGGTAAATTCCTAGCCCAGTGAATGGCAGTTTTGCAAAACTGATTAGCAGTTAGAAAATATATCCAAAGCATTACTACAATTTAATATTAAGCATAATGAGATTAATTACAGTCAGAATGTTAGGCTTGGGCTATTAGTAGAAATATTTATGATTATGTGTTGATAGTAGCAGCTACCCTGCAGCTAGGCTGCATAGTAACAGACTGGGTCCAGAAAGCACACAGTTTGTAAGAGCTAGAAAACTGCATGGGCTTTACAAAATAACCCAGTGCTCCAAATAGCCCCAAGCCTTGAGGGAGTTCAGATCCAGATCTGGACCAGAGCAGTGCATCTGAATCACGCTTCCACAACACATAGAACCAAACCCTTAACTCATACACTTGCTGAATTCCAGAGAACTTTGCATCTACCTCAAAATGCGGGTTGCTATCTTGGGTCCACATCCATGTAAAGAGTGAAGAGCATGCCACGAATGCCTCTGGAAATGCCCAGGTGTAGTTTTATGGGGAGATGGGAGCTTGCTCTGCTTTCTCTCAGAGTCAGGCAGATGTCGGTCCCCTCTAACCTAAAAGCTGTTATGCCACAGCGCTGGCTTACATCAGGAGGGCTGTACCAGAGGTGACAGTGGTGGCACCCAGTCTGGTGCAGCTCTGACCGTGAGCCACGTTAGCTGTGGGCAGCCTGTGAAATCTCCCACCTTGAGAACGTTCAGTGGAAGAAATGTCTGTGGTGACACTGAGCAACTCAAAAAAGCCAATAAGATCTGGTTTTAGTAAGAAACAGCTATTATTTACAAGTCAAGCTCTGAAAGGACTACCTGGGGAACACAGGTCTTTACTCAACTGTTTTTTCACTGTGGACTATCAGACAGCATGAATTTGGGGCAATTTTCCCCCAAGTTCAGCTCAGTTCTGGCACAGCTGGGAGGAGACTTTGCCCACATTACTTACTGAGATTTATTTTTGAGCAATGCAGAAACAAAAAGGCCCAATTATAATCTTATTTAGACCAAACTAATTCCACTGACTTTAGTAGATTTGTTTCTGACTGATAGAGCCGTTCCTGAGCCCTGAAAGCCGAAAGCACCACTTAGCACTGAAATCCTTCCTGTTATTTTAGATTTCTTTGGAAAATTGCATGAAGTCTGTTGCTGTTTAAGTCACTCCCTGAAAGAAAATCTCTTTGCTGCAGTGCTGTGGTTACAGATCCATACTGGTAATAAAAACAAATGCCAAAGTCTAGTAAAAGTATCAGTTCTGACTGGAAAATTGTTGGGTTTATCTGCCCAGTCAATACAAAAGTGTTGACTTCTTAAATTCCCACTACTAAACAGAGTGAGAAGACTGACAGGCTGCCTGTCTGAGGCAAGGAAATCAGAAGGTTCCAGCAGCTCTGGGTCAGGACACCACCAGCATTGCTGGCTCAACTTCTTTCACATGGTAACAGCTACGACACATTCATGTTGAAGACCAGGTTATTATGCAATGGCCTTGATTACATCAGCACAGCAAGGGAAGCACTAGGGGAGGGTAAATAAGTGTCAAGGTTCTGCATGTGCGAGACAGCAGCTACCTGCAGAGTGCCCCAGGATGCTGAGCCACTCGCCCTGGCTGGGGGGCACGAGTGGCACCCGCTCAGCACAGGCACTGCCACCTTCCTGCAGCATCACAGCTCGAGGCTGCTTCAGACAGCCAGACTCTGGCACCCACAGCAACGCCCAGCGCAGGGCTGGGGCTGGACATGCCACCCCCTGGTTCACCCCGCTGCACCCAGCACTGCTGGCCAGGGCAGAGAAGGTGAAACAGGCAGGGGAAGAGGCTCTGGCACACCTTAAGTCTCCACAGAGAGCTTCCAGCATCCCACTGCTGCACCCCAGCTCCCTCTGCTGTGCCATTAGCTTTCCAGGGATACAAACTGCCTTTCTAAAGGACCAGCATGCTCTAAAAATTAACAAACTCATCATGGCAGTGCATCTGTATCATCTCACTTTTGAGCCACTGCCTTCAATGGAGAAAGCCACAAGAAAAAGGACGGAATGAGATACAAACCAGCATTAACAAGTTACATTGCCAGCCAATTCCAGTCAATTCCAGTGACTGTGGCGAGTTGCAAATGAGACTGTCACTAACGTGAACTGAACGTGGCACCTTTGCTGTAGGCAAGGCACTGAACTAAATTAAACAAACATACTATGAAAAACACCAGAGATCACACCTGGGCAATGCCTGGCAGCAGCTCAGTCACCAGAGTCCCTGAACTGAAGGGACAAACATTTCCCTGAACAAACATTTCTCTTGCTGTATCACAGCAGGGAGCTTCTGCCTCAAGGGAGAGCAAAGTGGAGCAGGGTGCCTGTTGGCATGCCCACCCACCCGCCAAGTGGGGCAGCTACTTGGATTCAAAAGGCTCTCAGGAGTGACTTCTCGAACTTGGTTTTGCTTGGAACTTCTGACTGATCTCCTCTGATCCTTCAGACAACACCATGTTGGGGTACATTACCTTGGAATAAGTGAAGACCTTCACACCCAGCATGTCCGAGGCAGACGTGTCTCCCAGACATGTTCAGCAGATCGCAGCCCCAGAGCCACACCGACCTGGTTACCAGAAGTGATGACACTCAGCTTTCCTGCCATCCAGGGGTGTTTGGACTCAAGATTGCAACGTTACTCTTTGTCACAACAGCCCATGCCATTTTAACCCCCAAGTTATATTACTTGAATCTGCACGATACGACTGACTATCAAAACCAGCAGCAACAAAATCACTTTCCTGGACGATTTTGCTGCATTTTACTTAAAGCTTCAAAGGGGCCAAATCCAGTTTCCACTGCAGCCAGACAAGAACATGACTAGACTTGTAGTCTGGCCTTTCGACTGGCCACACATGCTCAGTCCAAGCCCTGGCCTGTTCTGATCCATGCTAGATCTTTGGAGAATTTGGGCTTTAGTAGAGTCATGCTCTGAAACTATTAAATAAATAGCAAGCAAAAAGTGATGTTGATTCTTCCAGCATTTGACATGCAACGTACATATTCCCACTTATTATTCTACCTCAATATGGAGTAGCACTTCTCATAGCCAAAGCTCTAATTTTATAAACAATGGAAAGGAGACAGCTATTTCTATAAGGGATCATAACACTAAGTGCTTATGTAATAAACTGTCCTGTTAAAACAAAGAGGAAAAAAACCAAGCACAAAATGAAGCTCTGTTCTGATTCCTTTCATGTAAGTACAGGTCAGATCACTCATCTTTGGTAGAATTCCCTTTATGAATGAAATGCTCCACTAAAAGATATACATATTCCTCCTCTTTGAAATATGGATTGTTCAGGATCCAAACTGAGTAAAGACCACTTGAGTTCAAAACACAGCTCTAGTTTAATGCAGATAGATCCTAATTCATACCTCTAGCTGTGACAGAGAAGTCCCTTTATGTACTCCTGTATGAATAAAACAAACTGCTAAGGCTCACAAAGTCCAGTTATTTCACCCCACATGCCCAACTAGTAAAATGCTGCACCCTTGGGGGGGACACACTGCCCCTCTGCTGCTTCTCAGTGACTGCCACTTTACTGCACTGCCCAGGTCACCAGTGACATAGGTATTTAGCACAACAGGAACGATGCACTCCTTGGAGCCAGCCAGCAACATCTCCCCTTGCTTTGTTAGCGCTCAACAGTGCCCATGACATCATTAGGGAAGGCTGCTGGTGTAATTCAGGCTCTATGGAAACACAACACAACCCTGGGACTTTGACCCTTTCCCATACATCGCTGCAGTTGCTACAATGGATTTATTGTGTAACCTGGAAAAAGTTACCTCAATGCCACAAAAACATCTTCCACAGCAACATGGAAAGCTGCTAATTTTAAAGCTGCCAACCTCACCCTCTGTGTTGGAAAAATACCTGTAAACCCACACAAATCTGGAGCCAGAAGAGTGTAATAGGGAAAATGTTATGAAGTATTAGCTTAAGCAGGTTAGGGTGAGCTTTGAACAAGACAGCATGGCCGGTATTGGTGGGTACGTGATCTTGGATTTGTCAGCTTTTCATGAGATTTCTGTAAAAACCGGTTAAATGAAATTGGTTTTGATCTTCTCAGTAAGAACGCTTCAAGAGAGAAGCTATGGGGTTTTTTTAAGAGAACTATTCTGATGCATATAGAAGAAAGGCTGGAACAAGAGTTTCAGATATCAAATAGCCTTTTCCATGTAGGTGATTTATGTCAATCAATCCCTTGTTGCTGCCTTTTCATTTTCACATCATGCAAACTCGTACTCCCCACCTCAGCCATTTCCATACCTCTTCCCTGTTTAGTGACTAACTTGGGTTACAGGTTGGTCTAAGAATTCACAGTAAATAATCCTGTTTAGATAATCTGCCTCTAGATTTTTCTTCTTTTAACTGCCTCTAAAAAATAAACAACTATCAAAATAGCTTACTCCTAAATCTCTCCTAGCACAATAAGAATAATAACAGCATCTCACATTTTCCATGGCAAATAATCTGCCCCTCAAGTCAGGGGAAGCTGCGTAACTTCAGCTTAGCTCTCTGTGAGAAGCTGCATGTTTAACACAGAGATCATACAGCGCTGCCATCTAAAGTGCTGTGCTGCTGTGGACCTGGACCAGCAGGTCACAACATGCTTTGATCTGCAGTGTAGTCAAGGTGCTCACCTGCTTAATGTGGTTTAGAATAAGGAATGAGGTCTGGTAGCAAAGCATTACCTCTACTGGTCCAAATAAAGTGGACATGTATGGACTGCATCAAATGAAAGGGGAAAAGGAAAAAAAGACCACGCCTGGCAGTGGGTATCCCTGATGTATTTCCATTCCTTTACAAGAACATACCAAGTTCTGGTTCCTCACTTGCAGAGAGAAGAGATGCATGAAGAGCTTTGCTACTTGAAAAGGCCCCTTTCAATTCCTCTCCTTGTGCTTAGACACATCCCACTATGGAAGAGAAATCTGAATGATACCTTCCCACTCTAAGTCTCTTGTGTCTCAACCTGAGCTGTCAGTCTTCCCTTGTCAGTCACCTTCATCCAGCCGTGCCCCTTCATCCCTCCAGCTGGAAAAACCTGAGCAACCTTTTTGTTCTGAGCAGATGCATGGCTTTGTGTTCCAAGTTCAGAATTTGCCATTTATTTCACCTGCCTGCTTCCATTTAAAACCATTTTCAATGAAAACGGGAGGTTTCAGACCTCTGCACCAAGAATTAACCCCAACCATAACAAATACTGATGCTTTGGGTGCAATGCTTCCTGACAACATAGAAAAGACAACTACAGCAAGCAAGAAATCCAGGTCAGAATCCTAAACAGATGCTCAAGATTCCCCAAATATGAGAGGTTCCACATCATCATTACTAATATTTTGGTGACAGTGGAGGTGAACTTTGTTAAATCTTATAACCAGGATAAAACTCTGGTAGGTAGGCTAACACACACTAGAGGAAAAAACAGAGATGTTTGCCTTATTTACCAGGCTGCTAATCACATCCCTTCTTACCAGTATCTTTCAAGATGCATCACCTTCTAAAGGACAAAGTATCTTCACAGGCACAATCTTTCCTGTATTGATCTCAAAAGCACTTAACAGAGCAGGTGGCACAAACTCAAGAGTTGCAGCATTTCTAAGCTGAGAACTTCTACTGTAATACTTCAAAACAAATCACTTATTTTAGACTACAGCACTTAAAAAGACATAATAGCAGTTAGTGGGCCCCTGTTTAGCATGAAAAGGGCTAGTGTCTAGTGTTTTCAATACAGTTAGTCTTTCCTCACTATTCTAACAGTTTACTTCCAAGTACAGCAATTGGACTGACTATTGGCTCCTCAGTTTTATCTGAATTTTAGAATTTATTCTTTGGGTCTATTTAAGGACAAGTGTACACAAGATTCTGGTAATAAGAGTTGTGCTGGAGCAGAAGTGTGTAGCTGTGGAAATTTTGGAGTATTTTTCCCTCATTTAAACCTCTTGTCCACAAACCCACTTAATTACAAGCAGGTTCCCAGCTGGATGACAACATAACAATTTCCCTTTTAGCCCAAGACTTTACAGTTCACTACTACAGCAAAAGGAATCTCCATAATTACAATTAGGTGCATGCCAAGTTGCTGTTTGTCTCTCTAATCTCTTCTGTAAAATCATTGGGTTCTACACCTGGCTGGGATGAAGCTCAGCCTGCAGCCAGGCAGCAGTTGCTCTAAGCAGCAGAGTTAAAACACCAAACTGCAATGCTCGGTTTGGACACGGTCACCTCTCTTCCCACACGTCCCCACTGCAGGACCATCTAACCTACCTTTCCCCATCAGCAGCACCAATTCTCGGGGGCTTCTTGTAACACCAAGGTAAAGGGGTATTTCTATACTTTAAAGCCTCAAACCCTCCATCAAATCACAAACAGAAATGCACCTCTGCATTAGTGAAAGCCTCCAGTCTCCATACGGGAGCAGCGCACACATAAACGTACACCGGAATGCGCGTCCTGGCACAGCGAGAGCCTCCCTGCGCTCCTCGGGATGGCACTAGCACCCTCTGCTGTCCCAGCACCACCGAAGCCAGCTGAAACCCCAGTCGCTGTACCGTGCACAGGGAACTTCAGGGACAGCTTCCTCCATCCCCCACAAAAGATCCTGAGCCATAAAACCTCACAGTGCCATTCTGCAGGGAACCCTGCACTCCAAGACAGCTTATTTTCAGACAAGAACTATCTCTGGAAATCATCACCCAAATTGAGTTTATTATATCAGTTATTTGCACTGATTGAGCACCTAAAAACTTCTCTAGGACAAGAGGAAATCAAACCCACGCTAATAGAGTTAGAAATTTCTATAAAGGCATCAGTAAGCCACTGATTCTCCATGTATATCTTAAAACCCATCTTCTAAACTCTTGTGACTACATGAGACTCGGATTTGATTTTTTATCTACATGTTGTTTGTTCCCTTGGCTGCAGAGAGAAACTTGAAAACATTAATTGCAGAAACCCAGAAGGTGAGTAAATTTCAGGTGGAACATCACCCCATTCTCGTGCTTTTTCCTTCTTCTTTTAACCAACCCCCAAATGTCTCAGACCAGCTGGCTGCCAACACCAGAACACATTCACATGAGGATGTGCAAGGCTTCCTGTGACTGCAAGAGCTAGCCCCTCAAACCAGGGGAGTACTGAGGGAGCCATAATTCCAGAACAAAAGGAGAGCCATCAGCTCTCTGGTGATGTTTTAAACGATTATACTGCTAGATTTAGAACAGTTCGTTGGTCTTGCCAGCTGTGTTGATCAGTCCTAAGCCACATAAAAACTGTCTCAAACGAGATCTATGCAGTATATCCATATAGAGAGTCTGTATTGACCAAAGGCATCTGGTTTATTTTTCCCTTAGTGAATGAGGGGCATCGGTCGCTCTTTGTTTCCCAGGGGGTATATCGCCTTTGCTGGCAACAGCATTTAATGGTAAACCAGGTACGGGAATGGAATCAAAAGGGTTCCTTCAAGACAAGGGTTACAAAAACATATATACATACCAAACATAAAAGACAATATTAGGATCAAAAGCAAATACAGGGAAAGAAAGATTACAGTATTGTTTGCAGTTCTTTGGGTGGAGGATCACAATCCACACTAATAAAGAGAGAAGAGAGTTTGCTGAATATAGAAATGCACATATCTTACACAGGGTCAGTAAGCCTGTGATGGGATGGCAGCTGTACAAAACTTCAGGAATCAAAGCTGAGTATGTTCATCTACATTACACTCAAAAATTTCAGAGAAATACAAATGTTTCAGGTTTTTGTAAGAGAAGATACGCTTCCTAAAACACAGAAAAAACCAGTAGTAAAATAGGCATGGATTCCCAATGGGAAACTCTTACTCTTTCTGGTGTTAGTACAAAACAAATAGTATCTATAGCTTCAGTGAGCCTACTTGGGTGAGTGTATGTTTTCATCTACATCAAAATAAGATGAAAATCACAGCCTAGTCCCTAATTAATACTATCTTCAAATTACAGGAGCTACATATTAAAGTCAGGTCAAGACCAAAAGATTAAAGTCTTGCTTGAACTGATCTGAAACCAAATTTGTTGGTTTGCAGTTAATCCAGTATTTTCCTTTAAAACACCTACCAACTTACCAGCTAAAAACTCTCATCAGCCAGGTCAGCCTTCAAATTTTGCACTGACTGTAAACAATAACTACATTAAGTGTGTAATGCTGCAGAAACTGAAAAGGACCAGTGAGTGCCACTGCCACTTAAGCCACAAAGCTTAATTTTCAAATGTCTGCTTCCTTCAAAGTCTGAAGCAAAACTTCTGTCAACTTAAGTGACTTCAAGGCCAGGCCCTGAATGAAGAATCCTTTCCCAGCTGCACATTATTTGATGTTGAGTTACTGGTTAAAGACTGATGAGGCAAGGAGAAAGGCAGACGTCCCTTTTATCACTAGTATTAAATACAACCAAATAAATACACATCCATACGAACATGGCTGAGCACACCTTCTAGGCAGCAACCAGTTCCCATCCCCAACAGACTCTTAAAGAGAGACAATTGGCTAAGGAATCTCACCAAAAAAATGAATTGCTATTTGCCATCATTAAAGGATTTTTTTGCTGCTGCTGTTGTTGAATGCCCAAATCCTTCCAGATTTCCAAAGGTGTGAGCAAAAGCAGAGTATATGCCAGAGTGTGGTGGTCTCCTTGTGCGTGGGAGAGAACAGGTATGTCGCTCTGAGCCAGTTCAGCAGGCATCAATGACCAAAGCACAAGACCCACAGCATTGTGACTTCAAACCACCCAAAACCCAGAATAACTCCAACTCACAATGCTGTTCAGATCCTCTGTCACAAACCAGATCCATTAACAATCAGAAGCAAAGTCAGACTGCGCAACCCAGAGCATTAGAGAAAGAAGTGTGATGACATCAATGCCCATGAGTCATGATGTGTCAGTGCCCAGCATTGTACCTATTTTATAGAACACATTAATTTCTAAGCCATTGCACAAAATACTGAATAGTATGCAGAAACTTTACAAACATATTTTACAAGGGCAACGTTTCAAAAGCCTGAAGCATGTCTTCTTTGAACATCACCGTCAGATGTGTAAGGACATGAACTGACCAAGTTTTCCTGGTATTTGGTAGTAGGAAATGCTCAGCTTCCTAAAGCTTCCAATTAAGCCTGAGATGGCATTTCTTCATTGTGTATTTACATACAAGAGTCTGATCAGAAGTTTTAAGGCTCTTAATTCTCAATAAAATGGTCACAGTAAAGAAGGGATTAAACGGAGTTAACGCAGCTATTGGCAATACAAAGAAGGATGCTCATGTCATTTGCTATTGTACAATCTGGGGCATTTCACTCCATGCTTTGGCTTTCTTCTTGGCCAGGGACAGCCATGGTGGTTCAGCAGGGCTGCATGGGGTCATTGGCAGGTTAGAGGAGTGTCTTGCTTCCTTTTCAACAGCAGGAATCACAGATGCTTCCTGAGCAACAGGTCCAACTTTACCTGCCAACAACAAGATATCCATCACTCATCAGAAGGCTGGAGAGTTAAACACTCCATTTCTGCCAATAACATTTCCTTCTCTCTGAAGCAATTGTTTCACAGCCCAGAATGTTTGTGACTCAAAAATAAGTCAGAGGAATTGTCACACAGGGTATCACTAGCACTATCTGGTCTGGCTGCAACAATGGTGAGGACTGGCTATTGCAATGGAACAATTGATACCAAGCTGTTAGTGAGTAATCTCCCTACAAAAGAATCTTCTCCTCAGTCCCAGCAGCAAGTGTCTAAGCCCTGATAAATGAAGACATTAGTCACAATTCTTCAAGCATGTGGAGACTATAGCTCCAGGTGCTTTTATAGTTCATGTTCTTGGCTAACTTGTTTCTTAATCTTTTCAAACTCCATGACAGTGCACAGCAAGGAGTTCCACAGGCATATTCTGCTCTGTGAGTGCAAGAAGATCTAGGGATACCTCTCCTGAGAACGCAGGAATATGGAAAGAAAATATCTGCAGGTCAAGGAACACTCCAGGCTGGCTGTGGGGTTGAAAGTAACTGTTACGTGTTTCTCAACACTGGGAAGTCGTAGAGACTTTTTTCCAGTCTTCACTGTCGACCCAACAATTGCTCAGCAATATTATTAAATACTGGGTAGGGATCAAACCAGTGTTTTGATCCCACCAAGAAGGTGGGATACTGGTGGGGTGAGGTGTTCCTCTTCCTGCAGCCTAACACAAGCCTGACATGCTCACAAAGAACAGAGGAATACAGATGACACTCTTTGTATGGCTTTGAGTTACTATTTAGAAAAGGCCTCCTCCATCTATCTTGTTTGAAAAATGTGAAGATTATCATCTTCAGACACACAGCCTGGAATGGGGCTTCACAGGAAGCAGCTCTGAAGAGATACTGCTCTCATTTCTCAAGACATGGTTCACAAGGCTTTCAACATCATCTCTTGCCATTCAGTTCAACCCAGGTAGTACTCCATTGCTGTGTGGAAGTCAAACTGAGAAAATTCAAGCTTTTTCTTGTACTTGATTAGTCTCTGCATGGCATGTGGCAAACACAATGGGGCTGCTGTGCTGCAGCACAAGAACAGAGGCCACATGGGGACTTCAGTAATGTCAAGTACAAGCAACTTGATCTTGCTCACACTGAAATCAATGGAAAATGTCCATCAGCTCCATCAGACACTCCACTCAGGAGGTCTCTGGTCTTTTATAAACCTGTCTCATTGGTAGCTCTTGTAGGAGGCACGCTCTACTTAGGAATACTGGAGGAAGTACACTGTCCATTAAAAGCAGGCTGCAGCTCTGCATACACAACAATTTTTCCAGAAGTATCTAAGGTGATGTAGGAATTTAACTGTTACTGAAATTTTATTTTTGAAATGAATTTTCAGCTTCTTGTGAGACTTCCATTTTTACAACAAGCAAAAAGTGAGACTAAAGCCCTTTGCCTTTTGCAGCACAGGGTAAAACAAAACCTAAAAATGGTGGCTCGTGCCTGTCAAAGAAGACAGGCTTTGGAACAAACCTCACCATGCTTAGGGTGAAGAGACAAAGAGAAGAGGCAAGCTAAGTAATCTTCCTTTAGCTATGACATGGGCTGCCATGTGTAAACAAAGAAGTCACACTCAGTAAAGTCAGGATTAGATTTCTCTGAATTCTCTTCCAAATGCAGCTGACTTTGAGCTGTCCTGGTTCCTGCTGTTGTGTGCAGGATGTATGTGCTGCACAGAAAACCTCACCCATCCACAAAGAAAACTGCTAGCAGGTAAAATAACCCAAAAAGCACGATCCAAATTAGTAACTCCTCTGGATGTGAAATCTACACCTTTTCTACCACCAGCACCTTCAACTAGACAAACTGCTGGCTGTGCAATGGGAACCAGATAAGAGAAGAGTTTATGTTTGGGATTCCAAATCATCTCCTACTCAGTGCTGACAGTGATGAATATTTCCTAAACAATAGGGCATGGTTTTCTGAGCAGTAGAAGAGTAGTGTTTTCCTGAAATACCAGTGCTGGTCAGAGGTCTCTATGATACTCAAAGAATGGAAAAGTAGAATATGCCTGTAAATGCTATCTCTGGAGGGGAGGGCACAGTTGTTAGGCATCAGGAAACTAGGTCAATTCTTGGGAAGAGGTGATGCAAAAAAGCTTGTAATTCTGCCACAAGGACTCTAGGTAGTGTAAGTTCTAGTAAATGAGTAGCAAAGTACTTTGTGGAGCTCTGAATTTTGACTGAAGGCTGTTGGGCTTCCAAGGTTTAGATTATTTGACCCACAGAAACACAGTCTGCCTGTACCAGCCTTTCAGAGGAAGACCTCCTCTGAGCTAAGATCTTGTCCTGTTTATGTTTCATATCTCACTTTGCACCTAGAACCATGAGACAAAGCTGGCCTGTAACAGAATCCTTTTTAATGCACACCAAAAAGCTAAAACTAATAATGCACACACAGGCTGGCAACTGACATCAGACCCCCTGTGTTGGTGCACATCCTCAGCTGGTCAGCTACCTGTAGTAAAGGAGAGAGCTTATTCTGTAGGGCCTGTAGATTAGTAACAACAGATAAAAGCTCTAGAAAAAACTACGACAGGGAACAGGGACAGAGGCACCCCCTAATATCTCTAATGCAACGATTCTGGATGCAGGTGAGTTATAAAGGGGAAGTGCCCAGGTGCACGTGTTCTCTCCAGGCACCTTCTCTTACCAACCACGTGAGCAACAAGAACCTGGGCCGGAAGAGCTACTGCTCTGACACAGTGGGGTACTTCTTGCCTTCGTAGGCAGTATCTGAAATCAATAGCTTTCAGCTAGCACAATATGCTTTCACAGCTGAAGAACTGGCTTGTCTATATCTAGCTGGAGCGTGTCTCTGAGGTTTGGCACCACACTGAGTAAAAGCAGGGAGGGAGAAGCTGCAGCCCAGCAGTAGCCTTGAAGAGGTATGTGAGTCACGATGTCTGAGTCACACTCTTCCCCTGCATCTTTCTTATAGAGAATCACAGCCACCAACTTTTGTGTTCACCTGAGGGTGGAACTGACTCTATCTAAATTATTCTTGAGACATGTTTATCTACTAAACACATCCAGTGATGGAAACTGCACATAATCTGTGAGCAACCTATGCAATTCCACACTTCACCACTCTTATTGTTCAAAAGTATTTCCTTATGTCTAAGCTAAACCTCCCCTGGTGCATTTTAAGCTCGTACAGGGCATAAAGACTAGTCTTGCTCTCTGCAGAGAATTGTGTTCTCTAGACTAAACAATTTCCCTCCCATCAATATTTCCTGCCTGACTGGAGGTCTAGAAGACCTGACCTTTTTTGCTGCTCTCTTCTGGACACTCTCCAACTGCTATTCTTTAGTACTGACATTAGCCAGTAATAAATCATCTTACTGTTTGTATGCCATTTCATGAACTGGCAGTGGAGATAAAAGTTCCTCACTTGCTTTCTCTGTTGAGTGACAAGCCAATATGTTGACTTACGTGCAAACCATAGCCTGAACAGGCCTTACATAACATGTGCTGATTATCAACAAGGTAGTTAACTCCTCCCATTACCTGCCACCCATACCACTTACTGGTATAAACTGTAGCCACTACATAAAGACGTAAAAGAAGGGAATACCTGCTGCAGCAGACATACTGGTCCTCATTTGTGTTTTCTTGTCCTGAGAGCTCAAGCTGGAAGGCATGCTCTTCTTCAGTGTGTTCTCACTAGCACAGATCCCTTGCTACAAAAGGAGGAGAGAAAAGGAATGCAACTAAGGAACGTGCTGGGCACTGGCACTCCTGAAGCTTGTCCTGGCAACATCCCTAAACCTGACTGTGGAAATGCTGCACAAGCCAGACAAGGATGAGTAGGGACCTCCTGTGGGAGGGAGAGAGAAGGCAAGAAGGGAAAGGGCTGCTACAATACAGGGTGACCTCATTGCAGGCAAGTTATCCTCTCTCTCTTATGGAAGGGGAATTGAAGAACCTGCCCAAGCTGCACAGGAAACTCGTGCAAGAGCCAGTGGAAAAGTCAAACGTTCATTACACAGTCTGCAGAGCAGAGAGCAGTGAATGTGCTCTCTAGATCATTAACAGTGAGGGAGTCAGCACAACTCAAAGCCATTCTTGGGCTATATAAATACATCTGGGTAGTTAAGCTCTGAAAAGGGTCAGGTTTTGAGTAGAGCAAAGGAACATATAGAAGGATCCGGCTCTGTAACTAATCCCTATGACAGTACAATCACACGTGTGTTTGCTCACTTGTGTCAGCTGTATGACTTGAAAAATTTTAGAGGCCAGACCTGAAAATCTCTCTCTGAATAGTGCTCACAATGTGTCTCCCATGAAGATGATACTGAACTGCTTGCAGAAGTACCCAGACATTCTGGTGTACCCTGTGTCTGGTGCAGGATTCACACCCATGCAACATTACTTGATACTCTACCTCCTCTTGATCAACTTTGGTCAAAACTTTGTCTTCAGCTTTATGTCCTTTGGCAAGAGGATGGTCCTGGAAACCCTTCTGTTTTAATTTTGCCATGGAGATCCAAGCTGGTTCAGAGGAAGCAATTTCCAAGTGTGGAGAGGGGACTTTTTCTACAAAAGAATCATAGAATCACAGACTGGATTTGGCTGAAAGGGACCTCAAAGATCACCTAGTTCCACCTCTGCCATGGGCAGGGACACCCCCAACTAGCCCAGGGTGCCCAAAGCCCCATCCCACCTGGCCTTCAACACTGCCAGGGATCCAGGGGCAGCCACAGCTTCTCTGGGCAGCCTGTGCCAGGGCCTCACCACCCTCACAGGGAAGGATTTCTTCCTTGTATCTAATCTAAATCTCTTCTCCTTCAGTTTAAAGGCATTCCCCCTTGCCCTGTCACTCCCTGCCTTGTAACCAGTCCCTCTCCAGCTTTCCTGAAACCCCATTAGGTACTGGAAGGCTGCTGTAACATCTCCCTGGAGACTTCTCCAGGCTGAACAAGCCAAAGTCTCTCTCAGCCTGTCCTCACAGGAAAGGTGCTCCAGCCCTCTGATAACCTTTGTGGCCCACCTCTGGACTCACAGGTCCATGTCTTTCTCATACTGGGAACCTCAGAGCTGGACACAGTAGAAACATTTTTGAAGTAAAGAAGGGATTTAGGTCAAGTCAGTCTAAAGCTAGTGTGTTTTAAATCCTTCAGCATCTGTAATACCCTTTGAACACTGTGGAGATAAGATTACCTTCCCTGATGATTTTGTGCTTGGCAGTAACTGTTTTTATGTTTATTCTGGAGTTTTTGACCTGACTCTCTTTCCATCTAAGTCAATGGCAGAACTCCCACAGCAATCACTGTAAACTGGGTTTTGCCTTTGAAACAACATCCTTACCTTGCAGATTAAATGAGTTCCATAAAAATAATTTTTTCATGGAGCTAGTAAAATACAGGCTGCCTTTTCACTTTTTAAATTATTTCAATTAAGTGATTGTATGTAAAAAAAAAAAAAAGAATAGAATCACTCCTAATGCAACTCCTAGTTAAGGTCTGAGCTGCTGCAGTCTGGAAAATTACAGAATAGCAGCAAGTTTTCAAAAACTGTTAAAACTCCAACTACACACACAAGTAGGTCACACCAGAAATGTTTCAGAAGCCCTTAAGCTATTACTCCGTTGTTATTCTTGCTGAACACACCCCTCATTAAGATAAGCCAAGAATTCTCTTGGCCAGCCAAATCATCAAGCCAATTAAATTATGGTACTGAGGAACTCAAAGCTGGATGTGGTCCTTATCAGGAGGATTTCTATCGTTTGTTTGCCACTCTGCCAAGGTTCTTACACAACCACTCTTTTCTACAATGTTTAGATCACAATATAGCATAAATACCTGAAGGTTTATCACCATTTTGCTTCTTTGCCACTTCTTCCAATCTTATCTTGGGAGGATTTTTGTCTTCTATGAGATCTGTTTTTTTAACCAATGATTTTGTGCTGACAGGAAGGCCCAGAGGTGCTTTCCCAGTGCCCACCAATTTCTGATCCTCCTTGACTGAAGCGCAAGCAGCACTGGGAACAGCTGAGAGGATCAGCTTTGGAGACTCAGCACGGCTTTCATTCTGGTATTTTAGCAAAGAAGATGTTCTCCTTAGTCTGACCCCAAATGGGTTTTCAACATTTTGTGCGTCATGGTCAGCCCACTCCATAGAAGAATTCAGATGGAGGTCACTGTCCTTACAATCTCGATCCAATCTATCTGAGTTGGGTTTTGCAGATTCCTGGATGGCTGCATCAGAGCGTGTGTGTTCTCTTGTCATTCCTTCAAACAACTCTGGTCTTATAGGGGATGTTGGGGAACTTCTGGTATAGGAATCTTCCTTTGAATTTGAACCCCCTGAGAGAGATCTTTGCCATGCTGGTGCAATGGTGAATCTGACTGGTTTGGCAGAAGCACTTTTCAGTGGGCTTTTAACATTTTCATCTGAAGATGGACCATTTTCCACTGTTTTTTCAAGAGAAGCTGTACTGCTTACCTGGCACTCCTTACTGTCATCACTGGAAGAGATATTACTCTTCAAGCCAGCCAAACTTGAAGAAGCAAGACATCCAAGGGAAAGTTTTTCAGAAATGCATGACGTGTTGGCCTGTTGAGTGCCTTGGCTACCCTTTGAAGCAGAAACAGGTTCTCCTTTAAAACATACTTCCAGTTTACTGGGAGGTAGCAGGCAACCCGCTTCTGAGACAGACGCAGCAGTGTCTATTTTATTTTCCACATGGCCTTTGGATGCCTGAAATTCCATTATTTCACAAGTTTCTTTGTCATTTCTTGTTACTGAGCAGTTTTTAGGCTTCAAAATAGCCACTGCCTTGATGTCAGGCTCTGAATTGGCCACTGCAAGCTCTGAGGTGCTTGGTGTAGTACCTGAGAAAGGGAGGTTGCAATGAGTCTCTGTAGTACCCAAGCAGGCTTCTACTTTGCCAATGAACAGTGGATCCCCCTTTTCCTGGTCTCTGATGTCTGAGTCCACAGAAATTGCTGAGGACCTTTGTGTAACCTCTGCCAATACATCCATGCTTTCTGTTTCCACATCATTGTTAAACAAGTCAGATGCCAGTATATCTAGAAACACAACAGCTTCTCCTTCAATTTGTTGCAATTTGGGAAGTGCAGGTACTTCAGTATTGGTATTTTGCTGATGTAATTTCAATTCATCATCAGACTCATCTGAACAGCAGGACACTTTTGCACTGTGGTGTTCCTTGTGGTTCACCGGAGAAGGCTCAGGTCTCAGAAGTGTAGGTGATTTACAGTGATGCTCCATGTCTGGAAGGCACACATCCTCTTGCAGCAAAGCACAGGAGTCTTCTGCTACAAGTGTGGAATCACAAGAGTCACAGGCAGCATCAGTGGGACTTCTTACACGTGGTGTTTCCTTGGACCCGCCTCCCTTCGCGCAGTGTCCCTCTGGGGCTGACAAGCCTATGGCAAACACGGAAGAGTGTGCACTTAAAGAGGACAGTTCAAGCACCCTCAGTACTGGTAATTTATTCCAGATTGTCCAGTCATTTAGCATGACTTCCCCATGTCTGGGCACTTTTATCTCATAATGAAGGCTATTAAAAGCATATTTAGAAATGGGCTGTCCAAGTGAGGAGCCTAATAAAGCTTTTAATTTGAACATACCTAGTCCCAGGAGTGACTGAATGTTGTTGTCTGCTTAAGATGTATCAAATCAGTTCCTGCTCAGTTCTTTTCTGTTCATACCCCTGGCTGTAATACTGCTAGCCAGATTCCCCAAACATTTCTTCATGTGTATGCCTAGAAGGGCTGCCTGGAATGATCTGAAGAGTTTTCTGTATTTACACAGAAAATCTCAGCATCAAGTAGCTCTGCCTCCTGCAGCTCCAGCAGGGCTGCTGAACATCTGGGTAGCTCAGATGTGTCAGCACACACACTAACTCTGATCTGTAACAGCATCAGGTCCTGAGTCTGCACAGACAACAAAGTGCCAGCATTCCCACTACACTAGAGCATTACCATCAGCCAGGGCATTTCTAACGCAGTGCTAAGGAGAAAAGCCTTCAGTGCCACTTGGGAGAAACTGAATTCCTTTTTACAACTTACAATGTACAACCCTCTTACCACTGGCAATTAGCTACTATTCAAATAAGGGGAGGAGGTGGCAATGGAAGATCTAGGAAGTAAGTCAATTAAAGTCACATTACACATATAACAGACAAAGCTGAGATTAAGGTTTTCCCGAGTTTCAGGAACCTCAGATCCCCAGTGGGTAAGATCTAGGCAAGTGTGTAGAGCAGTTGCTTCTGAACACGATACTTGCACCTCATGTTTTTTTTAATGCTGCCCTCAAAGTCCACCAATTCAGCATCACAGGGTTGAGTGGAGTACAGGACTTTTTCCATAACACTTCAGCAGCAAGGATCAGTTTTAGGATATAAACCAAGAAGATAGCTAGTTTGAGAGGACGTAGAATTCAAATAGATCCTGCAAGCCTTACGTGGAAGAGTTCAAGCACCTGAAGTAGCAATACACAAGTCTTCATTACCTTCCCAATCACTTTTACGCTGGTCACTCTCAAGTGATTCTGTTGAATTTCCCTTCTTTTGTGCAGTTGCAGGAAGACATGTTTCATTTTCCAGCTGGTCCACCTAATAAGGTACAGTAAGATCTTTTAGTTAAGGAATAATGCACAAAAATGGATTTTATAGACATGCATGTTTACAAATACTCAAAAACATGGACACAAAACCCCCATCCTGTAATTTACAAACAGTGTGGGTAAGGGATTTTTTCAGGTAAGAACCTAGAAATCATTCATGTTTAAAATGTCAAAGGCAGCCCATTTATCTCCCTGAATCTGAAACATTCTGTGACTGACAATCTGAATGAAGGGGTATGTTTTTAAGACATGACCTAAGCTACCTGGTGACATAGAAAAAAAACAAGGCAGAGACATTACCATCACTTCTGGTACCTCTGACACTCCACAAGCAGCTTTTCCCCTTCAGCACTATAGTTGTGCCAGCTGCAGCACAAAGAATATCCAGCAAAGATGCTGTAAGGCCTAAGTTTCCAAGAAAACCTCATTCTGCATTTCACTCATCCTGAATTTTCCCCGCGCCCTCTCTTTCTCAGGGCAGGGCACTTCTGACTCCAGGGCAGGATTTCATGCATGATTCCATTCTCTGATGGAGAGGTCAATGCACAGTAGAGAAGCATTGCTCCTGGTATCTGCCACACTCCAGCTCAACAACGTTTTCTATCTGGCAAACTTCATCTCCACACTATGCTACCTAGAAGCCAGGATGAGAATCATCTCATCCTAATTCCCACATGCAGAGCCACAATCCTTCCCAAGGCCCTTCAGCCTTTCCTTTGAAATACAAAGAATTAAGTTAAGGCTAACCTGAACTTGCTTTTAGAAATAGACTCAGGCTTCTTTAAAACTGAAAACTGGCTTTGCAAACAACACTTCAAACAAATGAAGCGTGACCCACAACTTTTTTGGTTAAATACTGAAAAACAAAGCTGCACTTTTCTTCACCTCCCATGATATTTAGGTTCTCTGAGTCTTTTTTGGTTGGTTGGAAATTGGTGGTTTCCCTTCTTTCAATGGAAGAACAAAAAAAGTAAAGGGGTTTGGATATGAAAAAAAAAGATAGTATTTAAAATAAGAATTAAAAATTCACCTCCATTTCCTTCTGCACAGCAATTCCTCTCCACTCACCTGTGGGGGCTGCTGATTCTTGCTGGTAAAGCCCTTCTGTTTCCGGGGGTTTATAGCAATCCTGTGCCGGGCTGCTGAGGTGTCCAGGCAGCCGAGGGGGCTGGCGGGGATGGTGAAGTCAACGGGAAGGAAGCTGCTGCCTCGTGAGCCGGGGGCCCCCAGACTGGCAGGGGACGCGGGGCTGATGGGCCTGGAGCAAGCTCCAGAAGGTACCTGGAAAACAGAAACAACATGACTATGCATTTTGCTTGGCTTCACTGAATCTCTGAAACAATTCCTTTGCCCAAAATGGCTGCATTTTTCACATAAATGCTCACTTTGAAATGCATGCCTACCATCATCTCTGCACAGCATTACTCAGTTCTGTGTGTTCAGCTGTATGTTACAGAACTGTGAGAATACCTGTCTCTCCCTCCCCACAGAAGAGCCTCAGCTTGTCTCCCTTCCCAATTCCTACCTGAAAAAACATTTGCAATACATTTATGCACCAGCAGGAGACACTGCTGCAGTTTTTATAGCTCCTTTTCATGCCACTACTGTGACACATTGCAGGAACGTGTTATTAAAAAGCCACAAGAGTAGCATGGGTGCTTGCTCCTCTCTAAGAAAGTTACCACAGCCACTTTGCTCCTTTAATGTCAACTCTCCCTGAAAATCAAATGCTTCTCTCCAACAAGCACCCCAGATCCATCTTCCAGTGATGTGAATCTCACCCTCACAGCAACGCTGCTCTGGAGAACTAAACAGCAGTAACCTTAGATAATGCTACCCAAAAAAAAAGGTTTACAAATGTGTTTGTAAAGAAACCCCCTTTGACTGGTTCTGTTACTGTTTTGTAATGTAAACCAGACTTTTTGGAACATTTGCAAAATTCCACAAATTTCATTCAGTATAACATACCTTCCCTTTTGCCTTTGGCCATAAAGCTAGATGAAACACAGCTGTTTAACTGTGCTTGGCATTCAGATTTTAGTTTTAAGCTTAGGATGTAATGCAGCATTTAAAACACATATGCTTGGGAAGTGTTAAAGATAACAAAAACATCTTCCCATCTGACCTACAAAAACTATCTCCATACATTGCTATGTGTTCAGGAGAGCTAAAATTAATTTCTTTATTCTCCACTGTGGCTTTTTTTAGGCCCTAGATCTGAAATAAACCACAACCGGGTGTATTATGACAGATACAGACTCTTCTCATGAAAAATTAACACGTTGTGAAAGAAAGAACACCACAACTAGTACATAAGCTGGCTATTGTTATAAATCTGCATGATTAATGATAAACCTGTAAGGATCACTGGTATTTACAAAAATAGTAACATTGTTACTCATTTCCACATACAAGTTCTTCTGCCTTTCCATTGAAGAATTCCAGTTCTGCTTATTTAATGTACACCTGAAGCCAGTATTGGAGCTACTGCTGTCCATAAACGGCAGATGCCCTACCCTGCTGAGGATTCGGGATGTTTTCCCTTCTGAGTGCTGAGAGTTGGTATCTTCTCTCAGACAGGGGAACAGACACGAGGTTTCCACATCAGTGTTTAAGTGTAAGATCAAGTTGGTGTTTGTTGCATGCTGGGCAGGGGCAGGAGCCTACACAAGGAGAATGCTGTGGCTCAGAAGCCCATTTCCTAAAGAGTGTGTGTGCCAAAAACTGTCCTCAGCCCCACAAGCTGAGCCCCTGTTTTGCTTTTAATCAGTCCGGGCTGAAGATGCCAGGAAGGAAGTGAGATTTCTATAAAGGCCATGTGGCAAAGCTGGTGATGCTGGTTAATGTCTCTGTGAAGTCACTTGCTGCTCACTCTGAGTGATAACCTCACATTTAGCTCTAGGTTACACACAAAAAGTGGGTATTTGTAATTGTGGAAGGCACTGAAAAGTTACATAGGTGACACATCAGGGTTTCACACTGAGGTGACAGCAGCACAAAGCTCTTAGTGAAGCAGCACAGGGCAAAGGAATGAAATGACTATCATCTGCAGCAAGACCAATAAGCAACTTACGATTGCTTAGGCTTGAATCTTTTTTCCTTTACTAAATACACAACCCTTATATGGAATAACTGGTGCTTTTCACAATTGTCCTCACAGCATTGCTTACAAGCCACTGCTGACAGGTAGGTATAATGCAATTACTGCTGCTGGGTACTGGAGCCCCGGGACAAGGAAGGGGAATTGAAGGACTTTGCCTTGTCCAATTTCTGTCGTGTCACAGAGCTGACTACACTGCTCATACCAACCACTTCCCAGTAGATTCCTGCCTCTTTATTTGGTTTTCATTCAAAACTCTGTGAGAGGTATGTTTTCAGTATCATTTACTCGCTGTTCATGGTTTGCTAGGATGTATTGTACTCAGAATGGAGTTTAAAAAGAAAAAAAAATCTGGTACTGGCTCCATACAGACACCACACATGCTGCCTGAGGAAAGTTTATTAGCAGGAAAAGTAGCTATTTACCTGTTCATCTTCACTGTCTGTCCCGCCTAAACTCAAAGAGCTATGACGCTGAACAGGGTTGGAGGACTGTGGGATAAAATAAGGAAGAGGGTAAGTCAAGGGAAGTATCACATTGAATTCTCCAGGGCTGGATATCCAGTGTTCATTATGAGAAAACACAAGAGGAAAGATAAAGGAAAGGGCACTGAGTCCCTGCCTCACATAGTAAGTTCCGTTTTTTCATTGGGGATCAAACACAAAGTAGAGGAGCTTTCTCCTGCTCTGGGATATGCAGTGAGGTTTGACCACATGAGCCAACACATTTTATAAAGTTATTTTGGCTTCTTGTTTTAATATCTTCGCATTGACAAATGCCCACGTGCTCACTGAAGACCAAAATCATGCATCTGCTGGGAGAAGGTAAGAAAGAAGATAACACAAGCCTCTTCTGAGTCCCATCACGACCTGCTCTCCTCAGACTTGGGACTGTCCGTTTTCTGTCAATTCAACTAATACACCAAATAAGGTTTTGAGCTGTTTCATTCAAACCCAGGAATTGTTGAAGATGCTCTTGCAGTCCTCAGTATTTCTGTTTTCCTCAATAGTTTTAAAACACCCAAAACCTTCTCCCTTTTTACAGGCAGGACACTACCAACCTCTCCAGAACTCGGGAAGTTTGTTTGTGCAGTGCAAGTAGCTCAGCTTGCTCTCAGTCTGGAAGTGGAACAGTCACAGTTACACAACACTCACCCGTGAATCATCGGCATTTTAGTCTTTCTGCCACACGACCTGCCCAAAGGCACTGCAAGTTGTCAAATCAACTGAGTTTCTCTCCTCTTTCCCTAATGATGTAGGTCACAATTGCCCCAGCGCTGGTCTATGTAAAAGCACTGAAAATTATACTCAGGAGGGGTTGTTAGGCCACTTCCTAGGTATCCTGCACAGTGACAAGTCCCCAGTCCACCTAGGTAATCTGTTCTAGTTCTGACTGATTCATACCGTCAGATTTTATCACAAGCAAGCAAATGGTCATCTTCTCCAAGCAGATTTTATCTTCACTGTACAGGTGGTCACTGAAGTGACACAACGATTATACCTTGCTTGGTGAATCTGTCAGAACTTCATGAAGGGTTGAAATTTCAGGAGGGCTTCTAGGTAAACCATCATCTTCAGAAACTGCATCTTCCAGTTTCTTTCCAGCTATAACAAGAGGAGGTGATCCAAGTCTGATGTTCTGTTGCAACTGAAGCTGTAGGTGAAAAGAAATTGAGAATATAGACTTTCTATGGCATTGTTTATAGGGGACACTTTGGACATATCTATCCCAGTTGCTCCCATTACTCATGCAGGATCTCATAGTTAATAGAAATACTTGAAGGAACATACCATTTACAGAAAATAGCCATTAATAAAATTTTAATTAGTTACATTCACCAAGGACTCATCATTAGAACTGACTTTGGTATAAAATTAAAATCAAAATCAATTTTCTTCAGTAGGTTATCGAAGACAGAAATTTCACCATTCCAGAAAATTTACAGCAGTTTGACTCAGTTTAAATTTCAACCTTGTAAAATTTAAATCTCTAAATAATTACATGTATCCAGATATCTCAAATAGTCACACAAAGTATTGTCAGTCAGCAATTCCCAGCTGCTGGTTTATGTGGTCAGCTTTCCTTCACAAAGCCCTTCCAAACACGGAGAACCTGTCACCACCCTCTCCTGCATAAACAGCCAAGTCCTGCTTTTTATATAAAGACAATTTAACTCATTTTCTGGTCCACCATAAAGAACTACATCTTAATTTTCCTCAGCATCACATCCTGGTCCTGTCTACAACAAGCATGATAACAGCAGCCAGGAACAGCTTTGTAAAGGAGGATGTAACTGGGGATTCTTTCCAAGACTGCACAAAAGAATGCTCTGGCAGGCCTTGGCCCTAGAAAAATAAAACAGTCTGCAACCTCACAAGCAGACAGATGTTCCCTCAGACTAAAAAAGTTCAGATCTCAGGAAACACCATTACTAAAATTCTTGGCTTAAGCCCGTTGGCTGTGTCAAAGCTGGAACAGAAACAAGGTCTGAGCAGAAACTTTGTCCTTCAACTAAAAACATCTCAACCGAATATTCCCAAGATAAACATGCAACCTGGGGGTTTTTTGTGTCTTTGCTTATTAAATCCAATTGGGAAATTCTAGGCCTAATTCTGTGATCTTTTGTAAGCTACACATTCATTTATACCTCTGTACAATAGATCTGAAACCTTATTTGGCAAGATTCATTTCCAATGTAATTCTTGTAGATGTAACAGCAACAGAGGGTAGCACAATGTCACCCTCTAATCCATCACACCCCTCCATTTCAAACAGCTCTCTTGTCCTCTTACCCACAATAATCGAAGTAAAGCAGAACTGATGACACACTGCACAAAACCTGCAATCTTTGGGCAAAACAAGCCACACAACATACCTGGGCGCTTCCTCGGATGGAAAATACACAAAGTCAATTTTGCTATTCCATCTTTTCACAATTCCCCAACTTGATTTATTAAATTTCTTACATGCAGACAGCAAAGTGTGTGGGGGAAACTAAATTTACAGTCTGTCTTCCGCTGGTAGAAGTTAATTTAGATTGCTAAGAAAATAACAGCCTTTATTAGTGCTTGGCTTTTATTCTGACAAGAATCAAGCTCACAGAAAAGGCTGTCTTTTATGGCTATAAAAATAGTGCTGGCAGTATTACATTACCATGCAGGGTGGATGCAGAAAGGGTACAGCAGACTGGAGACAGCACAAAAAGAGCTTTTCCCCACACACACAAAGGTCTGTCATATACAAACACAATTTCTCCTGCTACTCCTATTGTTATACAAAAAATACCCTGAATTGATGCTTAAGACTGCAAAACAGTTTATGGAGGAAGAGATCCCTCTCTGCATCTTTTATTACTTATCACGTGGTCAAATTGTATTTTGCAGCATGAAGCTCACACTGGCAAAGGAAGAATTTCAATGGCCTTTGGCCACCTTATCAACAGTTTGTTTTCAGTCTCTGGACAAACCTTAAACTTTTATCTCACTGCTCCAAGCTGGGCAGTTACTTAAACACAATTAATATAACCAACAGTTGATAAGGGAGCTGTCAGGAAGGGTTCAGCATGTGCCTTGGAAGAAGGAAATGACCTAGCAGAATACAGTATCCTTTGCTGGCAGAGGTCAGAAGAATAATGATATAAATAAAGCTGTCACTAAGAGCACCCTGACATATCCATCATCCCACACACTTAGGCAGCTGCTGGTGCCAGCTTGTACAGTGAAAACATCACAGCCAGAATTGCCAAAAAGAATAACACATAAATAATAGATAGAGAATAACAGTGTGAGGGACATGCTGCAGTATAAATGTATGGCCTTCACCCAAAAGCAGTAGCTATGAAGTAAAGAACGGAAATCCCATTGGAAGAGGACGTGCTCGTTAAGGAAAGTTTCCAAGAGTCCATGAACTGGATTTATGTCACTTGCATACTATGAGGCCTGGACAAGGCTGAAAGCACCAGGACTGTTCAAAGATGCAGCTTCCAAGAAGCAGAATGGATCCAAGAGTAGTAAATCTGGCTTTGGACACTTTAGTCAACAAAGTCTTAAGGAGAGGAATTGAGCAACAGGTTTCATAGGAGACAGCTAAATACAAAGCAGCACCACAAATGGAGGGAAGATGTTCTCACCTGCAACATTTTCACTCTTCCAGGTATGTTTTCCTGAGATGACATGTCACCTGCCACACTTCCTGGTGCAGACCCAAAAACGAAGACGCTGTCATGGGACAAGGCTTTGCTTCCCATGCTTCCTTTGCACCTGGGAAAGAAGGAAGAGTGGTCGTCAGTGCCCTGGGTACAGCCCAACGCTTCCCCACACTACTTCACCAGGACAGAGGGATCATAAAGAGGCCAGGATGGGATGCATCTCACTTGTGGGATGCATCTGGCTTAACTTCAACTTTCTGCATGTTAGCTCTCTAAGGTAGTCACTGCTAGCTTCTTTGATACTCAGAAGGGAGGAAAAACACTCTTTAGGATGCTCATTGAATCTTTTCAGATACACTCAGCACCTGTATTGAGCACACTGGCCTGTCACTGTGGACTAGAGAGAGTCCAGGGTGATGGGATCAGATGCTGAGATTTAGTTGGATGTATGCCACCCTGAGAGATGTCTACAACACAGGGGCCAGGGGGGCGATAGGAGTCCCCTGACCTCCTTTGGTGGGAATGTACCAAGCAGGAGACATTCAGGATACAAGCTTTGCAGACTGGTATGTGTCATACCTGCCAAAGATTGTGGATTATTTTTACCTCTCTTGCAAATGTGGGTAGAAAGTGTAATTCCACTACATTAGTTAATTAGACTTGATTCAAATCCAGCAATAAAAACAGTTCTGTTTACCTGTATTGCAGACATCACCGGGCCCCACGCATATTAAAAGAACGCAGGTGGGAGAAGTGTCCATGGCCACAGTTACATACTTACCCATGGCCAGGTTAAAGCAGCTGGGTTAAGATACTCCTGCTCTGCCTCTGTGCTCACCGGCTGTTCAGCTCACCTAAGCACTGATAAGCTCCCACAATAGCTGTTAACTGAGCAGTAACTAACTGAGAGTGATTTGGGTTGAACTATTAGCTTGTGCAAGGCCAATTTTGCACAACCAAGGCTCCAAATCTTTTATTCATCAAGTTCCACCAGCACAGGTGGGCACGGTCTGTACACTGCTGTCTGAAAGACCACACGGATGGCCAGGATTTCATTCTAGCATTTAAACTGGAAAACAGCAGAGAACACTCATGTTGTTGGCTGCCAGCCTCAAAACCCACCAGTTACACAGAGTCCTTGGCTCAGCTGCCATGCAAGGCAATTCTCATTGCCTCCCACAGTTTGACTCTGGGTTATAGGGGATGAATAGGGACGGAACTGTGACAAGGGAAATCCAGTAAGTCTACCACTCTTCTACAAGGAAATCGAATAGAAGAGGTATTTGCCTCTTAGGCTATTTGCCTAACCCCAGATTCTCTTTATTCAGAAGAAAGCCCTGAAAGGCTGTATAAAGTAAATACGCCATGTAAAAAACCTCAAACTACTCTTTTTCCTCCTGCATCTCCCTTCTTTACATCTCCAGAGACAACATCTCCTTTGTCTGCCTGAGTAACCCCCAAAGGTGTAGTCAATCAGTACACACGTGCACAGTCTCACACTAGGGCAATATAATTCTGCTCTATGTTTATGTTGTGTCAGAGACATTCTGAGCTCCTTCCCTCGCAGCACAGGTCAGAGTTCGTGCATCCTCCCATCATATTTAACAGTTAATGTCTGTGTTAGTTTATAGGACAGCAGTTCTACACCAAGTAAGGTTGGACAAGGTACTTACTAAACCACGTCCCTAAGTAATATAGGTAGTAGGGGGATGGCTGGACTAGAATATCTTTGATGTCTTTTCCAACCTCAATGATTCTGTGACTTCATCAGAGGGAATGAAGCCATCCCATCTTGTGAAGTGTTTCATTTTAGAGTCTTTTTCAGCATGAAAGACACTCTACATGGGCAAGACTTTCTACTGCATTCAGAAAGACAGTGCCATGCAACTTTCATTTACTGTAATGTATATTCGTTATTAATTAGCATCTTTTATTTACTGGAAATAATACATGTGCATTAGGATGTATTAACCTTTTTAAATGGGAATTTCCACACTTCCTTTACTTGGAATTCTTTAGCAGTAAGAGCTGAAGTTTCCTTGGGCTTGAGGCTGCCAGAACAAGATGTGTGTCCTCCTCTCTCTCTCTGCATATGAACTGTGTGTTTGCAAGAGAATGACTGCATTTTCTTCTGGCAGTCACAAAACCAGCATTGGATTAAATATAGAATTAACTGCAGCTTTAGTACAGATGAGTCTCTTATGTACAAATATACATCCCTGTGTAATTCCAGGCAGTGTATTTATGTTTACACTGCAGCTAAAGATGCACTCTTAGCTAAACCCCCAGATGTTTTAGTCACTGTATCTCCACTCTGATTTCCCTATACAAATGCTCAATTCATTCATGTGCAGCAACACTAGAGCTGCCATGACTGAGGAAAGGATGGGAGTCTATAACCAGCAACAAAGCTTGTCTGAAACTCATGACAGCCTGTGCTATCTTCCATTTCTTACTGCTGCAACTACACTTCTTTTATTAGTGTCCAAAGTAGGGAAAAGTGACACACCTCCTTCAGACAACCACTCTGAAAAACAACTGCAGGCTGCCAAAGGAGTGAGTGTTCATTACAAAGCCCAGGACAATTTTAAATGTTGTCCCAGCAGCAGTTTTTCCTGCTCAAAGCTTTTTAACTGGAGTAAGACTATTTGGGACAGAATTTTCCCCTGTGTAAGGTCTTTTATCCATCTGATGATACAGACAAGAAGCTGTCCATGGCACATCCTTTAACTTTGCCATCAACATTTTTCCATTTCCATTGAAAACTCACGCCTCCAGAAGATAAAGAGGTAGTGGCACATAATGCTCCCTTCCCCTTCATAGATGCCCAGACTCACTGATTACCTGCAGCCCCTTGACACCTGGGCACATCCCTTTCATCCCTTTGGCTCTTACAATAAGCATCTGGCACATCTGGGGGTTTAGTCTCTGGTTACTGTTCAGAAAAGCTAATTTTAAAAAAGATTACATGGTTTAAAAAAAAAAAAAGAGAAAAAGAAAACCAGTGCTTCTGCCTCAAGAGCAAACAAACAGCAACATTGTTCTAGGATTGTTTTTTCTATTCTGGATGCCAGAAATTGCAAAGTTCAGGGCCCTGCCATAAGCCCGTCGCAATTTGTATTCCTACTGGCTTTCAGGATCACGTTTTCCAAAGGATTATGTTGTTCAGTCTCCCTAGGTACTTATGAAGTGTGCTTATGCCATACAGGGTCTGGGCACGATATAGTTTGAGCACCACAAATATATCTTCTATTTTTTTTTTTTTTTTGATAGTTTACCCAATCCTATCTCTAAGGGAAAAATCACAGAGGGTTTTACTCACTTCCTGATCTCTGATCTTGCAAAACAGTTCATAATCACTGGAGGATAGTGCTGAGATAAACAGTAATTGAAGTACTTGGTTAAGGGCAAGAGAAAGAGGTCGCACCCACACTGCCTCTGGAACAGACAGCAAACTTTAAGCCAGATCCCTCTTATGGGCTGACGGGGTAATTAAGCTTTTTGGACTGGGTTAGCTGAGTCACTCTAATTCCCCTTACCCCAGCGGGCTGGTTGTGTGGTCACTTACTCGGTTGCTGTTATGCTAACAAACAAAATAAAGAGATTGTTATTTCTTTCCCAGATCATTTCCATGATGCAATTCCATAAACACAACAGAGAGAGTGGGGAAAGGTGGGGCAAGGAGAAATAAGCACCCATGAGAAAGTGACATCTATAAGCTGTTCCACCAGAAGCAGCACAGTGTGCAGCTCCACCAAATCCCTGATTCCACGCCACTTCCAGCACATCCACCTATTCATGCCCCCTGCTTTGTTAGCCTGCAGCCCCACAGCCTGAGGCCAAGAGAGGCCTGGCTGCGTAGCTAACAGGAGTATGAGGAGGGTGGGGAGATGAAAAAGAACCAAATTATAGGCTGCCAGATACCCATCCATGACACCCCTGACAAGAGACATCACCATGATCAGAGGGTTGTCCCACCCCAGATTCAGTCAAACATGCAATGGAAATGCCAGACTATGGCTGTCAGTGAAGCCATGTCAGCAGCACAAGCTCATAGCTTGTATTGCTTTAGCTGGGAAAAGGACACTGTTTTGAACTAACATCATTCAGGGATCTGAGACTTGCTCTGGACACTGTTGAGGGACTTGCAAACCTCACATGCACAGACCTTCAGGGGCAGCTGATACAAACGTAGAGGCTTTCAGCTGTTATCAATACCTAAATGGTTATGTTACCCAGTTAAAGCAGCAATCTCATACTGATGACACACCAAAAATACTTCTTTCCCTTTACCCCAGCCATGACAGAGGTCACCATTTATGCTAAAAAAATAGCAACCCAACTTCACACACATTCTCTGTACTAGCACCACTCAGTCGTCATCCTCTTGTAAAGCTGCCGCTGATCAGACCTTCCAGGACAGATTTCAAACACTGAAACCAAACAGAGTATCCAGACTATGTGCAGTTTTAGACTAAGGGGTTGGATCTCCCCTGCCATGGCTGCCCTCCCCCCAACTCTGCAGGCTGGCTTTTGAAGCACTAGCAAAGAGGAGGAAATTCCTGGAATTCCTTCATCAGCATTAGGGCTTGTTTTGCACAAACTTGGACAGAGGTTGCTCCTAAGGGGCCAACTTATGCTTTCATCCTACTGCTGTGAGAGGTCCGCTTTTATTTATTTATTTTCCTTCCCCGCCGGCTTACCCAGCCTCCTTCGGTGAATGAAGTACAGTAGTGTCGAGCACAGAGATGCTGACATCGCTGCTGGACTGGCTAGGTTTTAAATTACTCTCCCCCCCAGGGGGTGGAGGCTCTTTCCTTTTCTTCTTGGCAAAGAAGTTCTTGAAAGTCTGAAATTTGGATTTTTTCTTTCCTGCAATATGAGAAAAATGAAAATTTATGGAAGTCGGAGGTGTTGCTTAACTTGGAGAATATTATCACTTAAATTCTGGAGGAAACCTCAAAGCCAGAGCAGCCCATTCACTTTTAGTCAGCTCCTTTGTAAATAATTCAGTGCTGGAGTCCAGTGAAAGGTGAAGCTGCAGTTCTTACATTTTGCTGCATATAAAGCAAGGCTGGAACTAAGCTGACAATAAGTGGTGCCTACTTAGGTTTCAGTTTATGAAAAATACACGGCAACAGAACAGTGATCGTGCCAACCACACTTGATAATAGTTTCAATTCAAAAACTGATGCCAATGTCTAACCCTTACTGGTCTTTACTCAGCTCGGTTTAGTTCTGCTTTATCTTTACTCAGTGCCATAAGAAGACAACACCTGAAAGACAGTCAATGTTTGGCAAAAGATTGCAACTGGCAAAATAATTTATAAACTCTAAACCCAAAATATCTGTTTTCACATTAAACCAACTGCCCCAAAACAAAATCAACATCTCCCCCAAGGACAATGGAGCCAACTGAAATTAAGACACTGCCCTGCAGAATGTGACCCACACCCCAACATAGCAGTGCTAAGAAAAGAATTAGGAAACTGTTCATCTGATTTCAGATTTCCCATTGTCCACATGAAAAGAGATAAAAAAAGGACAAAATAAACCATATGAAATATCACTGACTTCTTTCTTTTTCAATAACTGAAGATACATTAATATTCTTATTTATATTTTCTTTCAGCCCACAAGTGCAGCATTTTGTCACTGACCCTTACACTGATGGGTCAGTTTGGAGTGGTTCAGGCCAAACTATTGTACTAAGACCCCTGTGATTGACTTAAATACATATGCAGAGCAATAACATCACTGCATATCTGAGCCAAATTCGTTGTTCAATTAATACTTTGCAGCACTTGGCATAATAAATGCCCACAGCTGGAGGATTCCTTCATAAGCAAGGCATTATTTCAACACAATTATTGTCTTCTCCCAGCAATGATTTAGTTGGCGATGCTCTGTCTCAACGTGTGCCCTGTACGTGTAGGGCTCTCTGCCAGTGGGCCTTATCTGGGCTGAAACCGTGCCACCACACAGCTGCATCAGACAGTAGCCACTTTGAGAAATAAACAATGAGACTGAGATGCACTTACCCCATCTCCTCCCTGCTCTCAATACCAGTGCCAGCACCACACGTCAGGACATACAAGGATGCTGCTACACTGTCCGGCACAGCCCGGTGAAAAGAGCTACCGCTGTGCTGAGTGGTGGCAGCCAGGGAAGACCTGCACATGGCTTTCCAAGTGACTTGGGCTGTCACTGACACAAAATTATCTTTCAAACCATGTACAGCAAAACTATCAGTGGAGTCCCACTCATCTGAATAAGAACAGGATGTGGCATTCCTATGGATGGTTTATCAGTGGAAGACCTTTTCATCTTCCACTACTGCTTATCAGGCAGTAAGTGAATGCGACAGTCACAGAAAACATAAAGATGATTTTGCCTACAGAGCTGACCCCAAGGATTTGTTAAGACTGCCACAGGGCTTCGAATTTCCTGCTGTTCCTGCAGCAAGAACTGGACAGAGAGGACAGGTCACACAGCACCTGGAAGACCATATGGTCTACCAAATAAACAAGTGTATTGAGGGTCCTTTAGAGAGTCTTTAGAAATGCTTCCCTACTGCTACTGTCATTCACAGAAGCAATTAGACAACACACAGTTATTCTTCCACAAAACTTATAAAAGCAGAGTTGGTTTATTTTAAATGAGCAAAACAAAAGATTAAAAGATTAAAAGCAGTGCCTCAAAATTACCAATTCAGCAATGTCTGCTAACAAAGATAGTCCAACGACTCAAGGAAAAAATGGCAGGTTGTTTCATCCAGGGAGCTCTGCAACTCTGAATGGAAAACAAGGACATTGTCATGTGCACGGGTCAGCTGACAGTGGTATGACAGAAAGCAAATTGATTCTAGTGCAAGTATTACTGATGAGCTTAACTAGCTGCTGGTATTTTGAGACCCAGAGGAATGTTTAAAAAGAAAACACCAAAAAGCCCACAATAACAACTACAACAAAAGTGATGCTAAGGACATTTAAGAGAAAAAGACATGAGTCCTACCACAAAGGATAACATTGCCAAGGTACTACTCCAAAGAGTTGTTTAGGTCAGAAGTAGTACTGACTTTAGACTGGAGCCCATGGAAAGGCAAACACTGCCAATGAGTAACCCTCAGCTGGCACTGGACAACACTTGGGTATCATTGTGCAATAGAGAGTCCTGATAGACACACGAGTTACTTCAGTGCCTTCTCTAGCCTCTAATTTATTACTGATGTACATCCCTTGCAGCAAGAATTCCTCTTTAGCCACAGTCTGCTCAGCTGCACACCCTCAGCTGTTTCAGATGAATGAGAAAACAGTTAAGTTTCCCTGCAGTTCCAGAAGATGGGCAGTCGCATGTTATTATACAAAAGATACAATCACTACTAGACACTTAATGCTGCATGAAGATGAACACTGTGGGACTGCTCTATGTGAGAGCATCTGGCAGTAAACAGAGTTCAGAAAAGCAGTGGTCATATTCTTTTCCTGCTGCAAACGGTTGCGTGCTGGTTTCACACACCATTAAAAGGATGCCACGATTAATTTAAAGGTGCCTAGATTGCAGTGCACTGTGAAGTAGCCCAACATATTACTAAACTGGTAGAGTGCTCTATGGTACTTGAACTAATAATATCCAAGAGGATCTTATTGCTTAAAATGGAAAAAATCCATTGCATAACAAAAATCCAGTCAAAGCAATCCAAGCTTAGACAACTGTGTCTATTTCCCCTTCACCCACTGATGAATAATGACTCATGATTTCTGAATACTTCTGGTCACCAATCTTCAATTTCATGGCATTAAAAATAAAGGATTAAAGGCTGCTGCCCTAAAAAGCAAAAGCCTTCCGAAAAATTAGTTTCTCCTGATAACTACGATTCAGCCCACTGTAACAGAAAAGGAGAAGGAAGCAGCATGTTGCTTTCTCTGCAAAGTTTGTTTATTCTGTAACTTTTACTGTTTGTGTACTGCCTATGTTAGAGTTTTTCCTGTGCCCAGAAAGAATTAATGCATGTCTTTCTGCTCTTTGCATGGTTCTTCCCTGTAATAAGACAGAAGAGAAAACAATGCTTTTCCCAATGCCAAATTTAGACTGTAAAAAGCACAGGGAACATCTGATTCGGGGGTTCAATTATCACAGTTAAACAGTTCATTTTGGGATCTTCTATGTTCTCTGACTTCTTAAGATGTGTTCAGGACACATTGTTTCCAGTCCAAAGACTAGATACTTTCACTAATAAAAGACACATGATTAAAAAACCCAGACAATGACTCCAGCCTAATAAACAATTCCTGATTATTATTATTATTATTATCAGGAAGACAATTAAATCATGGAATTTCATAAGGCTAACATTGGGTGCTGACAGTTTTTGGACAATGACCTGGTGACTGCCATCAAGAAGCAGTGACAAGCACTGGAAGCCCTCTACTACTAGTAAGACAGTAAGGTAAACCTCAAGAAATGTATCTAATTGACTAGACTGTGAAGGCTGGGAATTTTTGAGTCCTAGAGCCTTTACATCACAAGCCAATTTAAGCTATGAAGAGGAAGAGGCAAGGTAACCCCACATTATGTTGAAAGTAAACAAAAGACCCTAAAATGGCTTTACCCAGCTCCAGTCAAGTGTCTTTCGATACTTCAGCCAGAGTGCAGCAGGCTTTAACTTGCTGAAGTCTTGTTTCTGTTCAAGACAGAAATACTCCTGGTGGCTTCAGAGCCAACACTCAGGACAGCAAAGCCACCTCCTGCCTTCCCTGTCACCTGGGCCAGAATTTCATCCATTCTCTAAATCTTCTAAGCAAACCCAAGTACAAAATCTGCATGTGTGGGTTCCACACAAGCTCTCCACGTGCTGTGGTTGGCACCCAACTGTGGGATAAACTAGGTTACAAATTTAAGAACCCAGCCGCAGCTGAGCGCCCTTCATTACATTTTCTTCATCCCTATTTGCCATGCAGACCAACTAAGTCATTTTGCTATTTGCTTCTCTCTTCTATCAACATTCTGATGGTGGCAAATGTGTTTCTGAAGGACAAAGCAAGATGACTTTTGAAACACAAACATTTGATCCAATTGTGAGACATTAGTCAAAGAGAAAGAAAAAAAATAAATCAAGTGATGTGACGGCCACATCTCCTGAAATGCCCCAACCATGATCCTATTCTTCATATTCACCTATCTCCTCAAGGATAGTCTGAGCACTGCTGAAGGGGCTTGCCTTTAAGACGGACACCTCTTTGGCACAAGGAAGGTGTTTTCCTTTCTTGCCTTTTATTCCATTCCCTCACGACTGTTTGCACCAGTTTGTGCAACTGGATTAAAGAACAGTAACACCTGGCTGTCTGCAGCCAGAAGCAGAGGATGAGGCTGCAGCAGGGGTACCAATGCAGCTCCCACAGACAGAGGCTGGCTATCAGGCTCAGGTCCCAGCTCTGTAGCAGCCAGCAACGCAGGCACAGCAATCAGCTCTTCAAGCTCTTACATCCCGGGTTTGAAAATCCAAACCAGAATCAGAAAAGAATATCCTCCATCAGGTTACAACCCTCCAGTACTGCACATCAAAAGATCCTTCCCACAATACTGCCAGGTAACAAAACCACACAGAATTCTTCTTTACACTACAAGAAACAAAACAGGACTGCAAAACAAGTCACTACAGATGCCCCGACTTGAAGAGAATAAACCTTGGCTTCCAAATCAGCTGTACATTTGGGGAACAACTGCTTACCTGTGCACTCTTCAACTGTCTCTCCTGTTTCAGGTGACTGTGTGACCTCTGTTGGCCCCATATCCGTGATATAGTCACTGAAATAGAAATGAAAGCACCAGTTAATGTTTAGTCCACCATCCCAGCAGAATATGGTCCCGCCCAGCACAAAGAACGTGGCTGGATCCTTTCTGAAACTGCATCCCCGAATGCTTATCACAAACATGGCTTGCACACTTTTCTGCACTTTAAGCCACAGAACTTATTTTTCAGTAACAGTTATTTCTCCAGCCAAAATTAACAAACACGTCTAATTTCTTTCCAGTACCTCTCTCTTTTTAGGAAACCAGGATCAAAGTTTGCATTAATGAAAGATGTTATTAAACTTGCTCAGTGAAGACTATGATGCTTCCCAGCCTCAGAATAATGAACCTTTATGATTGCTCTTTGCTAGAGAGTGACAGCTCCATGCTACTGTTAAAGCATCTTAAGTACTCTGCTGCCGAGGGTTCATGTATTACAGTGTCCTCACAGCAGGCACCAGGCTAATCTGTCAGCATTATCAAAATTAGTTAAGCATCAGCACTGAAGCATCATTCTAGGCTATGCTACATTTGTGGAAACCAATAGATCAAATTTATTTTGGATCCGGTGCAATCAGCCACAAGCTTTGAAACCTTATCGCAAGCAGGGCTATTGATCAACCAAATTAGCTGATGGCATCATCTTCCTCCCTGATGAAAACAAAAGTTCAGCCTAGTTTTAAAATCATTCAATGTTAACTGGCCCCACTTTGTATTTTCCAAGACTCCTAAATGGGTGTCTGTCAGAGACAAAGGAATTAAGCAGCAGAGCAGAGAGTTCCAGTACAAATGTCAAGCAACAATGGAAACGTGGCAGTTTAGCAGGACAGCTCATAAATACTGTCCTTTGTTATGGAAGATATCTAGGTGATACATTTACACAGTTAGCAGTTCCAATATGCTGTGTCAGGACTTAAGGAGTAAGAAAGCTTTATGAACAAATGAAAACACACAGAAACAAATCCTGCTCCTTTTTTTTTTTTTCACAGAACTTATCTAACATTTTTCCACCTCAAAATCATATAAAAATGCTGTCAACTTAAGCATCCATCAGCAAGCAAGAAAATGATTCAATACTAATTCGGCCAACCAGTAAACTAGTCTGCATGTATCACCCACACCTTCTATAATCCATCATATCAAAAGCACTGGGGGTTTTCCTAACAGCCCACTTCCTCAGATAACCTCAGAAGATAAGGTGCATAAAATCAGAGGCAGAGGTGATGGGACTGTTATAAATAAATAAATAAACGAATGAAGGGAGCAGACCACAGAGGTAAAAATAGGCAGTGATCCTGCTAAAAACCAGACTGCAGAGTAAACCTTCCTTGTACTGATCACCCAGAGACACAAACCACCCAGCTGCTCAACAGCAGGCAGAACTGGGGGAGACAGGCTGCAGTTTTCTGCTGGTTTATAACTGATCACTTGTAAGCACTGAACACAGGGGTGCATTAATGCACTGTAGTTCCAAACATCCCATCTCAACTTGCTAAATATCCATGAAAAGGTCATTGCAGCAACCAGGACTGATGACACCCTTTCTCAATAAGGTGCACTGAGGATGTTTTTGAAACAATTGCTAGACAATACTGAAAAGCAACTAAACACACAACTTTTAAGATTTTCCCTTTCTGGGTGATCATAACCATTCAACTCTTCTCCCTTCTCCCCTCTTCCTGTATCTCATCAATTATCCATGAAAATGTCTGCATTTCCTGCATATTTTGATTAGTCTGCTGATGAGCACTTTTTCTCATAGACTCTCTGTCTTAAAAAGGAATTTGGTTCCAATTTCCCCCCTCATCATCACCCACCATGCACACTGATAAGTTCGCTTTTCCTTGAGAGAAAGGGAAATGCATTTGAAATAAACCATCAAGAAAGCACTCAACAAATTTATCAGGACAAACTGGCGAATCCCCAGTCCTGAGTTTATTTTCACAGATGTGAGTGGGTCTGACATTTGGCTCATTTAGACCTCTAACTTCTGCTTTACCCACCTTCAATGAAATCAAAGCAAGAGAAAATACTTTCAGATCCAGCTTTATTTTCACCGTCTCTACATTTATTTAAATAGACTCAATCATCTCCACTGCTCACTCAGAGTCCTTCCAGCCTTTGGAGATATTTTGACTGCTGTGTTTATTACAACTACAAGCATTTACTTCCAATTGGTGTATCTTTTATTCAAGTAGAACTATAATTGAAAGCAGTTCAGCTCCGAGGCAGTCTCTTCACAGTCAAACAACTCCTGTATTAATTCAATTTTATAGCTGAGTTCTCTGGGGCATATGGAGGTCAAGTGTCAATTGGCAGGGTGCAGGGGTTGTTTGTAAATGTGCCCCACTTAGGACCTAATGGCTTGGTGCCTTTGTAGACATCACAGCATCATCTTTTTCCAGTGAACTGAACAGTGACTTGAGGTGAGGGAAACCACTGCAGCAGGTTCCAAGCTTTAAGTTAGCAAGTACATAAATGATAGGGAAAAAAAAATATTTCCAGTAAAGTGTAAGTTCCATCATTAAAAGCTTGATGTAGCAATTAGAGGAAACTTAGACTTCAAATTCTGGTGACAGTGAGTTGTACTTCACAGGGAACAGCTAGCAAATGTTCTGAGCAACAAACCCTAGCCTGGCGATCAATGTAATGGAGAAAAAGAGGACAAAACCCCATCAATACAAGCACATGAGAGCACAGAGGCATTAACTGATCGAACCTTCAGACATTCACCACTTCCAGGCCTTAATGACAGCTGACAGACGCAGTGTCAGGATGCATCAATGCCATGTACACCCAGTTCAATCAGCTGCACTCACCATGTGCATGCACCCTGTGAGCTTTCCCAGAGCATTTTGCCTTTAGAGACAAAGCTTTAAACAAATACTGTAAGTGTATGGATTTTTAGTGACAAAAATATCAGATTAAATAAATGGCCTTTTGGAGCAGTGTTTCTCGTACCCTTCATGCTAGGAGATGCTAGAGGACAGCTGGGAGAAGGAGCTCACAGAGGGAGGAAGGAGACTCTTCAGTGGGGGAAGCAGCCAAGGTAGAGCAACGACAGATTGATAGCTATGGCTGGTCAAGGTAGTAGAGTTGTCAAGTCCCAGCTACTGTTTGATTCTCATTAGAAGTGGAACAATGGACACATTTCCCCAGTCTACAACTTGCTAATCATGTTCTTAATCCTCTCTCAAGTAGCATCTACAATCCCTGTGTGGGCACAGACTGCAGCGGTATAGCACAAAGATGCTGAGTCTCTGCTAGACACCTTAGAAGCAAGGTGACTGCAGCGATTCCTGTGCGAGGCCATGGAAGAGACTGAAAGCTTGGTAAGAGCAGCAAGGATTGACTACTCGGCCTTCACCTCTCCTTGCACAGAGTGGTGGGCTGGATTACCACACCTATGAATTACTGAATTACTCGCAAACAGTGAAGTGGCATCCTACACAGATTCAGTCACAACGATACAGTGACATTCCTAGCCCTTATCTGCATTTCCTGGGTGTATTTTAAAGCAATTAAATTCCTATAGAGTTGCAGGGCTTGCTTTACCTTAAAAGCAGACAATAGGACCTCGTTAGCAATCATCACCACCCTCACCTAGTGTGATGGTTTAGACTTTGGCTCCCTGCTATCCTATACAAAACTGCCATTAATAACCCTACTCTGTTGCGTTCACTTGGAGCTCTTCAACTCATTAAAGGAACTAATGAGTCTTAAGAGGAAAAAAGAAATCTCCAGGAACAGGAGAAATATCCTCATCTCCCTTTCACAAACTGGGACAACTGGACAAATACTTGGAGTGCTCTATGGGAGGGCAAAAGAAATGAAGTCCCAGTGTGGTGTTCTGACCATTCCCTTTCCCAGCCGAGCACATTACTGAATGTGTACATCATAGAGGGGGGTGAGACTGTTACAAGAAGAAAAGAAGGTTCCCTTTCACTGCTCAGTTTGTGTCTTTAAGGACTCCCAGGAAGTTAACACTGTACAGGACTCAAGTTTCCTCCATTTAACAAAGGCCCAAGACAAACAGAAACGCTTTCTGCTCAGCCTCAGAAAAGGGACACAGCTCCTTGCTGTCTCTCCAGCAGAGCAGAAGACTTGGAGACTGCACAGCAAGCAAGCTCAACCCCACTTTTAATCTTTCTTCAGCTTCAGTCCCCACTTCTGCATAAGCTTTCCAGAAGGCCTTATGACAGAGAGATCAAAGGAGATGCTGAACCCTGAACAGCCTCTCTCCTAGCAAGTAAATTTTGAGGAAATAAAGACTAAAGATGGCATCCATTTAGCATCTTCACAGCTGACAAAATGGCAAGCAGCCAAAAGAAAGAGGTAAAGTTTTTGCCTGGAGCTTTTAAAGACCAATTTCCTTCAGGCTACAAAAATTACTTGAAATCAAGCTCACACTCCAGATTTCAGGACACACACCTTGCACAGCAAGATGGATCAGCACAGGGAAATGCATGCCCTTCATCTGGCCCTCTAGGCCACCATTCTGTAGCCAGCCTCCCCCCAGGACACACTTCAAGCAGGGATCTCAGCCCCTCTCTTTCTCCTGAGCATCAAGTTTCAAAAAAACCCACAAAATGCAGGATGGCTTCACATTCATATTATCTTCTGCAGCAAAAGGTGACTGACAGGTTAAAATTTTACCCTGTCTTATTAAAGCACACTAGAGGACTTTGATCTGACAAAACGTGGTTGACTGCTTTCTTCTCTGGTAACCCTACAAACTAATTATCGAGGAACTCATTAATCTAATGACAGTAAATGAAGCAAAGTTTACCCTCTGCAACTCCAAGGAGGAGGATTTTCAGAGTCAATCAAAAAGCAATAGCAGAGACAGCAAGATTTCTGTTCAATTTTCACATCCCTTGAGCACATCAGAAACTCAACAAAGCTCCCTTTGCCCTCCAGGCAGCGAGCCAAGCAAACTGTGCTTCAAGGTCCATGCTCGGGGAACGTGTTGAATAGCACGAGATCCCACACAGAGCTTAGCTGAAATGGGGTATGACCCAACACAACAGCAGGATCTGGGATCTGACCTTGCACAACCTCCCGTTGTACTCTTCTGGAGCGTAGTGTTTCTAGGATGAAATTTCCAGGTTTTGCCAGCCCCTAGATAACATATCCCTAGCCAGACCATGAGGGGTTTAGCTAGGCATAAGAGAACAGCACAAATGGCAGTTCACATTAGGACTCTTGCTATTGCCACTGATAACAGTGCAGGGAGGAGTTTACAAAGTTAATGAGTTGTAATCTTCACGGAAGGAGGGAGAGTTTAAGAAAGTTTAAGGTCCTTTTACAAGGATCACAAATAGTACAGCAATGGTAGCCATCGGGAAGTCTGGATAAGCAACTAGATAATATTTAATATCAATAAAATACTCTCCCAGGATCAAGTAGGGGGTCGTAATTCCCCATAGCAACAGACAACATTCAGCTCCTACCCTTGACGAGATATCCAGAGCAAACAACCATTCACAGAGAGATCTATTCCCAGCTTTCACACTTCGCATTCAGACAACTCCTCCTCACCACCCTCTGTCCCCACACCTTGGCTTCTCTGCGAAGGCTTGCAGAAGACAGGTCCCAGTGTGCTGAACTCTTTTTACCTACAATCTGCTTTGAGAAGTCTCTGTCTGACAGGGATTGTGAAGGATTTCTGCTATTCAGCAGTGCCTGAAGCACTATGTGCTGCCCTCCTGGTGAGTGTGTGTGTAACTCTAATGGAAAGCAGCTGGTGGGCTCAAGCCGACTTTAAAAAAAAAGTAACAGGAGGAAATGCCTTTCATACAGTCACACAGGCTGAGTCTGTAATTGTGTGAGAAGCCAAAAGGATAAGAAGGGGGAAGGGAAAATGAGACAAAAACATTCATAAGATACTACAGAAAACAGTGGAAATGCACTGTTACAGGCCCAGGGACTGGGAGAGTAAATGCCTCTGTCCCCTGCATCCTGCCCCATCTGCACAGATTCACTCCCTCTCAGCAGTATTTGCTGAGGTGCCATCTCCTAAATCACTGCAGAACAGTCTCCCTACACGTGGGGACAATGCTGCAGCATATGTACATGGACCCGTGTTATCTTAAACCTGAGGCAGTTAGCAATAGCAGACCAGCTGCCAGTTCACACTCAGCCCAAGAGGGCAAACTGAAGTCCAAGCTACCACAGCTTTGCAGCACTTGGCACCCATGCCAGACAGATTAACCTGTTTTGGACATGCCATGTCAAGCTGCCTTCATATCCCTAATTACTCCATGGTGCTTATTAGCATGACCTTATGTAGTTAACTATCAGTGCAAGGATCTCCACTCCAAGTTTGTATCTGCTCAGACAACAGAGCAAGTATCTGCCAGTTTGCCAAAAGCTAAGTCGAATGTTTCTGGACAGCCCATCCCTGATAATAATTTATCACACTGTTTTTCCAGGGCATTTTCTGGTCTGCACCAATCACAGAACGTTAGGAGTTGAAGGGACATTAAAAGATCACCTAGTCCAAACCCCCTGCCTGAGCAGGATCACCTAGACCAATCACACAGGAACACATCCAGGAGGGTTTGAATGTCTCCAGAGAAGGAGACTCCACAGCCTCTCTGGGCAGCCTGTCCCAGGGCTCTGTCACAGTGGAAAAACTTCTCCTTATATTCACCTGGAACTTCCTCTGCTCCAGCTGCACCCACTGCCCCTTGTCCTGTCACTGCCATCACTGAGAAGAGCCTGGCTCTGTCCTCCTGACTCTCGCCCTTTACGTATTTATGAAGATTAATAAGGTCACCCCTCAGTCTCCTCCAAGCTGAAGAGACCCAGCTCCCTCAGCCTTTCCTCGTAAGGAAGGTGTTCCATGCCCTTCATCATCCTGGTGGACTTGTGCTGGACTATTTTAAGGAGTTCTATGTCCTCCTTGAACTGAGGGGCCCAGAACTGGACACAATATTCCAGATGCAGTCTCACCAGGGCAGAGTAGAGGGGGAGAAGGACCTCTCTTGACCTACTGTGAGGAAAAACGTGACAGAACTTTGCTCAAAGCAAGACTGGCACTAGCACACTCATGATCTAAGCACACACAAGAGCTCTGCCAATGTTTTGAGCCCAGATTGCCTCCATTTTAAAGGAATGTACATTAAATGACTCGATTGAATCGCACCATTTGGCATTAGCATAGGAGTAAGTCAGTGCTTTTCCCATGTAGTAATTCTGTTCCTTCACACTCCACACCAGGCAAATTTCAGGAAACAGCTGGAATGATGATCTTCTTCCACTCTCCCTAAAAAGAAGTAAAAGAAGCAGCAGAGTCATCCAGCACCCATGCTAAGGAGCTAGTACGCTGGCAGCAGTAGGGGACACTCTCAGATCTGCTTGACATGGACATGACTGCAGTAGTTGAGAAGGTGGGGGCACACATTTAAAAATCAGCAAGGGTATAACCGAATGCTGCCTCTGCCAGTTTGGGACCTACACCCAATAAGTGTTACTGCCTCTGGAAATGGTTTGTTGAGCAAAGCAACAGGAAATGTCAAGCCAATATCAGCGAACAGAAGACATGCCTCATGCTACCAGAGTCAAGATGTCAGAGTGGAATACAGGAATAAAAATAAAGCTTACTGTCTGCCTCTTCATGTGGCAAATTCAACAAACACACATAATCTTCTATCCCAGACCTGGTGGTGGGCAGATTTGGCCACTGTTTTCTGCCTTGTGTGCCAGCTTTTTACCCCTCTCAACTCCTAACTCATTTTGTTCCACCTGTGGCCACCCAGAATCAAGTTAGATGACTGATACCTGACCTGTGGTGTGCAGAGCACTTGGAGCCCACTGGCTGCTTTGCAGGAATCAGCAAAAGGTAGCTAAGAAATGGAGTTTACCATCAACTGGCTTCAACGTGCTCTTCAAGGGCTTGAAAAACTGTGTCTGAGAAAACTCCATGGAAATTACCAATAGCTGCAAACTGTGAAGGTGACAATTATTAGTTCAGACAGTAAAATCTTTGAGACAGAGCTCATCTTTAAACATATCCTTGCAGATGGAGACTACTGGGCTGGGACTAGGGAGAACTGGCTGATTTTTTGGATAATGGGGCAAATTACTGGATTGCTGACAGTAGCCAAGTTATTTATTGCTCAGCCTTGAGTTTCATTACCTGTGGAATGGAGATGGTTGACACTGAAAGCATGGAAAGCCTAACGAGCCCTGTGGAGGAGCTAAGCACTACCTCCACAGGGGAGACCAGCAGGTTGGAACCATACCAAGTGACAGTGCTATCAAGTGCTGCCATTACACAAGAGATAACAACAAAACCCACGTGATGTCACACGAGTAGCCTGTGTATCTGCCATGCCCCTGTATTTGAGTCTCACACTGATCACCAAAATCTTATTCTCACAAAATGTAAGGAGCCATTCCATCCTGGGCCTGGAAGAAAGTTGGAAGACATTTTTACCAAATGAAGTTGTCTGCATATTGCAGGGGAAATGAGGCAGAAACAATAGGGAACTGAATGCCAGAACTGAAACATGGGACTTCACACTATTTTCAAAGCTTCCTTTTTTTTCCTTAAGGTTTTCCCAAGACAGTCACTTATCCCTCAATTTGTGAGTTAAATGGCAGCTTAAGGATGGGAAAAAATAAATTAAAAATCTTCAGATAGATCAAACTTCCCAGAGGAGGTAATACAGATATTTAATGCCCAAGAATTCAAAGTGCACTGAAAAAAAGGAGAGGCTAACAGAAATTTCCAGGGCAAACTGTGTTAGAGATTTTCACTCTGAAGCTCAAACTGTCATAAAACCAGCCAGCCATCTTTTGGCTATAAGGGAGCAAATAAAATGCAGGCTTTGTGGTCTCAGAGGCTGCCTTTGGCAGGAAGCTCAGGAAAACTCTCTCCATGCAAAGTCCCAAAACCTAGCTGGGGCAATGTCTCCTGCCTGTACACACGCAAAAAGGAAAACAAGGCCAGCTCCCTTCTATGTTGCAACAAACTGTGCCAGGCTTGCCAAACCCCCTGAATTCCCACTGCCCAAGGGTATTTCTGGAACTCAGACCCTATTTTGGCTGCTGATCAAGGAAGGCCTGGGGTGGCTTCCAGGCTTGCAGAAGGAGGTCTTCTGGAGCTGTGCATGGAGTTTGAGGGTCTCCCTTCTGTTTTAAAAGAAACCTCCTGCTGTCCCTGCTCTTCTCTCTTGGTTGCTCTCCAGAGCCTTAACTGAGGCAGCTTCTTTCCGAAGACATTTGGTCTTGAAGCACAGAACTTCAAGTTAGAGCCAAGGGCCATTGTGCATGTGCTTAATGTAATCCCCCAGGCATTTCTGTCCCAAGGGCAACTACTGACTTTTCTCTATTAGCAACCTTTGAAAAGGGATCCTTTTCTCTGTGACTCCAGACACAAATACATCTCTAAAATAGGATCATCTAAAATAAGATGATCTGAGCGAACACTGATTTGCACCAACAGACTATCAGGCTGTTGTCAACTGTGTTTTGAGGAAGGTGGTATGGCTGCATCAGGGAGCAGAGAGGGTACGTGAAGTAGAAAAACCCAGGAGGGTGACACCAAAGACAACAAGACATGCAAGATAGGTACTGACACATAGGCACTGGGAGGGGGGCAGGGGAGCATATGGGCATTACAGGCATCCTGTAAAGTCTTCACCAGCCAAGGCTGCAGGAAAGGATGCAAGATGACCATTTGCATCTTTTGAAGGAAAGCAATGAAATTTCAATTTCTGGAACATTCTTTTCACTAAGCTGAGATGATGGTAGTTTGACTGCTAGAGGGGACCAGGACAATTCCTCTGCACCTCTGCCGGGTCTGTATTTTCCCACATACACAGATTGCTTGATGATTAACATGGTCTCTACATCACAATTCTGAGCGAGAGCATTCAAATACATCCCGTTTACATCCAGACTACTGTGTGGATCAGAACTGCACTGGTAGATGAGTGATACTTACAAGCCCTGGCAAAAGCACACAGTTACATATTTCTGAGAATGAATAAGCATAAATGAATTCATCATGAATAAAAGTCAAACATTTAGTTCACTAATTAGCACCAGATCCTTGAAACTCGAAGGCCAAAAGAAACAACCGCCACAAAAATTTGAAGCTGGAATGCTGCCTTAGCTCTGGCTGGCTGGTTAAAAACCAAGTCAGGCAGCTTTATGTGCATAGCCAAGCTACCCCACCGTGCCTGGGAGTGGCACAACCCCCCATCAGTCACACTTGCAGTGAGGTGAGAGGCTACAACCGACCACAGAGAACCGCGGTACCTGTACGCCTGTACAGATGCAGCAGCACACACCGGTGTAGGACAGAGTTAAAGACTGAATAATGATGTGCATGGCCCAGGTCTCAGCGTTTTCATGTACATCATGTTGGAAATGTTGAGCTGTTAGCACAACCCTGACTGTTAACAGTGATGAACAGTGACAGCTCAGCATCTGCAAGCAAAATCAGACAGGGTATCAACCGACTAACTCTTTTTTTGTTGTTTAAACAGCGATTCCCACAATGGAGCCTTGGAGGGCCATCTGCTGCCTTGATACAAACCATTATGAATAATATAACAAGATTTTAAAAAAATCAAAAAGTTTGCAGTTATTATTTGCTGTATCCAAAATACTGCCTAAAACTCCTTGATCCACAATAGCTTTACCAACCATGAAACTACAGCAGATTTAATGCAGAACTATAAGCTTGGGTCATGCTAGAGTACAGCACCTTGTGCTCAACTGTCTTCTTAGAGCAGCAACCTTTAGGAGAAATTTGGGGAAAATAAAGGGGAGGTGGGGGGAGGGAAATCAACCTTGGAAATACCTTGGGGGTTTTTTTCCCTGTTTCCCCACAGACTTATCTCAGATTTTCCCAACCCTGGCTGGTAATCAGCATTAACTGCCCTACACCAGCTCAGGTAGGTTATGTACTAGAAGTACAGCTTGTGGCTACTGCATTTTGTCCCACATTATGAAGCCATATTTCAATTTTTAAAGACTCCACATCACAGCTGATAAACTTTATCGATCTCTGTACAAGGAGGAAATGACAAATTAATCTCTCCAGTGGCTGTAAGGGTACAAAGCCAGACACTTTGAGCAGCAAAAGCTTCTGTATAAGAAGAGAATACAAAGCAAAATTATGACAAGATATTTTCATGGCTCAGTCAGGCAGAATCATGTAGACAAAAAGCCTGATGGCCAAATGGTGCAGAAGAGTGAGAACCACATTCAGCAGATTGTCCCAAACCTTCTTCTCCAGTGTCAGAGAAGTTGGACAGGCAGTGTTAGAGGTTCACATCTGTCACATACTCAGCACCTTGGTGATAGGGAAAGGGCTGTTCTGCTGAAGCCAAATAAACAGGCATGCCTGCTTGGAATTCCTCTGCCCACAGCCAGCAAACACACCGCATCACTGTGGCTGCTAAAACAAACACCATCCAGAGAGAAGCTCGAGCAGAACAAGGAGGGCTGGGAGACGTGGAGTGACTCAATGGTGTATTAAGCCAGAACTGAACTTCTAGTACAGAGATGAGTCAAATGGAATGAATCAAAGAGAAATAGTTGATCTTTTTGTTAATAATACAGCACCATTGTATTAACTGAGCTCAACTGCCTGTAGGGCCATGGCTCTTCCACCTCCTGATTGCTTTTGTTCACCCTTTGTGCTATTCTTGAGTAAGAAAACAGGACTTAAGCCTCCACACATTAATACCAGGCCCAGCACTGAACGATTCTTGTGTGCTGAAAACAGAATGCTCAGATGTCCAAACACTCTGTATAATTGCCATGTGCAGGAACATGCTCACAGGTTGTGTATTAGAGGATTCCCCTTGGAGACTTGTGATGCTCAGGGAATCCTTTCACCTCCACCCCCACTCTCTGACTTAGCCCCAGCCAGGAGAGCTCTCCACTTTCCATAAAAGCATATCCATCCCTTCTCCTGTTCAGTGCTTTGCCTCATGCATCCTCCATAAGCTGTTCCTTGAAACCTGGTATCGTGACCCCTGTGTGGACCTAGGGATTACCTCTGCACTGGTGAACTTGTTTTGCTGGGGAAGAACCACCTTTCATCCTCTGATGTTTCCATCTCAAAAAGGAAAAGTCCCGAGCCCCACAGAGAAAAACTGTTGAGTGATTCTTGTCCTCATTGGGAAATACTGTAGTAAAGTGGAGGACAATAAGGACAGGTAAACAAATGTATTTCAAGATACCAAAGTGTTCATGGGAAGCATTTTACCTCACTGGAATTGAATGTCCATGCCAACACCCCACCCCCCCCCTCCAGATTAACTATGGGACCACAAGCACAGCTCCTGGGCAGCACGCACTGACATCAAGACCCCACGGCCTCCTGACAGCTGCCAGCCCCACTGAGCCTATGGACCGCTGCCAAGCCCAGGTATGCTGGGGGCTGCCACAGGCAGGGCTGGCCAGGAATCTCGGTGTCTGAGTTTGAACAGACTGTGAGTGCTGGAGAGATGCTCCTTGTCTAAAATCATGCCAAAGAGCAAAGCATCATGTACTGTGAGCAGTCAGTAAGCACAGCTACTCAGGCTCCATGGCGATTACATGCCTCCAAAAAGTGAGAGCAGCCACAGGAGGTCAACGAGCTGCTGACAGAGAAGAGCCAACAGTTTTGAACTGCCCCGTTCCCCACAGTGCCAAGTTGCTGCTGCAGTAGCCGTTGGTGGAGCTTTAAACCTCTTCCAATTCACTTGCTAGTGTCCCAGCTAGAACAGCAGCTGCTTGCTGTGGATGGGGAACCAAAGGCTCCAAGGACCCCACACAGATATAAAAGCTGAAAAAGTGTATTTTGCACCAAGGATGAAGGGACTCCTGGCACTTCTTCCACTGTCCCCTCTGAGTCTGTCCCACAGGCAGGCTTGGGGCGAGCGTGCAGGAGGCAGGGAACAGGCAGATATCTTAGTTGGTTACCCATCAGGTGGGCAGCGCTATACCATCTTTGCATTAATCCCAGTAAGCACTGAAATCTCTTCCTGGCATTATCTGAAGAGGGAACAATGCACGCTACAGCACCTCATCCGGAAAACATGTTTTATTCAATTTCATGTTCATAAAATCTTTTTACATTTGTAATGACTTTCATGTCAAATAATCTAAAAATATATTGAAAATTATACTGATGCATCCCTTGATCAACTTCTTTTACCCAAATGCTCAACTTGTTTGCAGGACAAAAGCATGCATCAGCATTTTTTGACAATTTCAGACTGTAAGAAAGCAATACAATATGTCCCAATAGAAGTGCACAGCTTGGCACAGCAGAAAACATTCAAACCAATCTATGTCCTAATTCTAGGATTGTTTTTGAAAAGCACCATGAAACCCTGAGTGACCACATTAAGTATAGACCAGCTAAATACATTTCCTTATAGTCTATTGTAAAAAACAGTTCTAAGCTGGCTGGCAAAGCCTTCAACCAAACATTTTATTCAGCTTCTAACACACTATATTTGTCTTTGGAAATTGGCAGTTTGAGTTGCTCATCAGTGAACCTTACTATTCAAGCAACCACGTTTTCAGCTCGTGACCATATATTTGGCTAGTACCAAAACCTGAAAGACATATGAAAAGATTCCTTCACAGGCTTTAGAAAACTTGATCTGATCTCTTCAGATACAGTATTTTTTTCTGACACCACAGTAGGACAAAGCACAATGACACTTTGCAACAAGACTGATGAGCTACAAACTTACTGCAAGAACAATTTAAGATTATTCAGACTGCAGATGTTGGTTAAAGAGAAATACAAAAGCAATCTACAACTTTAATTTCAGTGGAATAGCCACCACAAGTGGGCTGTGACAAAGAATTACCTAGATTAGGCTTTAGGCTTCTCATAAAAGAACATTAACAAAGCACGGGGACGAGACTCTGCAGAAAGATCAGCTTCAGCCATATGTTACTGCAGCGTACCAAGGCAAAGCCTTTGCTTCACCTTGCAAAACGTGGGGGTAAAAGCACAGGAGAGCGCTACCCAGAGCAGCTTTTAGAACAGCACTTTAGCTGGACCCAGCACCTCACGTTCCTTGATGGACCCCTGTCCCAGTGGCAGGTTTTATGGCTTGCACTGAGCTCTGTGACACTTTGGCTAAAATCCCTACTGGAACCTAAGCCAATCATCTAAAACACAAAAGTAATTTCACTCCAAAATAGCTTTTATGCAGAAGGCAAACTAACTCCTACAGGTCGAATGACCACATGAGGATTTGAGGAAGCTGTTTCACTGCCCCATTTATCAGGACAGACAAATACTTCATGTCAGACTCCAAGCAAATTTCATCTAACATTAATCTCAGGCTAGAAACATCCCTGTTACTGCAGTAGGTGTCTTAGACTCATTTTAACTGCCAATAATCACAGCCAAAGCAGCACATAAAATTTGTAAAGACTGCTGAGTACTAATAGTTGCATTAATCCGCTTAGGAACACATCCCAGGGCTGAAATAACAGGTTGGGGAAATACCAAGTCTAAAGACCTAACTGAAGAGTAACAAGAAAGAAGAATTTGATGAAGGAAGGAAACCCTGTTCCTCATAAATCAGGTGGAGATCCACCAGGAAAGATATTGCATGTCATGTGAAAGAAGCTTCATCTGCCCTCAGACTTCCAAGTTAGTTTTAATTGCATTTGATGGAGGATATTGGAGAAAAACCACTTAGCATAAATCAAACAATGTGAACTGATTTTTTTTTTGGGGGGGGGGTCCACTGAAGTGCCATTCCTCTTACTTTCATCAGGACTCACTCTTAGCCCTTTTGCTAGTTCTGACTGCATCCTCCTCCTTTATCTAAGGCAGACTTACTTTCCAAATATTAATTGACTCTTATACACACTGTTACAAATTTCAAAGGAGGCAGAGTCAATGTGGGGTGGAGATGGTGATTGAAATCCAATAGGAATTGTGTGCCTTTGAAAACACACACTTCCACCAGAGTAACATAAGTCACACTGCTGGTATGAGGGGTACAACCTTTAGGAGAAGGAAAGAGAGGAGTGAATTGCCAGCTTCGCTTTTGAACTGTTTTTCCCCCCTCTGCTAACCAGGATTTACCATGCATTTAATTATTAGCATTCACATCTTAAGTCTCAAGACACAACTTTGCTTGCCTTTCACTGTCTATTTTCACTTTCTCTGACCCCATACGGTATGCAGGAACAGAGCCCTCTACAGTGTGCTGGTGTAAAACATCATCAGAAAACACTTCGGGTTTTGCAGCAGAAAATGTTGTTCCATTCCTTATCAGGGAGAATGTCAGAGGAAAATCAGAATGTATTTCATGGTGGTTTAAAGTACAAACACTAACATGCATTGTCCCACTCTCCCTTTATAGTCTGCTCCAACAGAACGTGTCAGTGAAACAATTAAAAAATATTTATTTTAAATACAGCTGAATCTCTCAACAGGGAACAATTACCAAAACAAACCTCAGGTTGCTTTATACAAAAACTGAGCACATCAAGTTCTCAAGGAGCATTTACTGCCACGTTTCTAGTTGCCAATGTGCATTTTTGCATTTCTCATTTTTATGTGTTAGTATGTTAACAATATAGCTAATCAATAAGGAAGGGGACATTTTTCTTCTTGCTATAATTAGATGGGGAAAGGGTCTGAATTCCTTTTTCAGTATTTCAAGTTTATACCTTTGAAGGAAAAAAAACCCCATCACTAATTTTCACTGATCTGGTATTTCAGCCAGGATTGATTTTTTGCACTTTTATACCAGAATGGCAATTCAGTCTCAAGGCATAAGCATTTTCTTCAGTGCTGCTGCTGAGATACAACAAAGACAGAATTTCAAAGTACCCACTAGACTCAGCTTTCTTTGGAAAGGTGGAGGGGAGGGCTCAGCATGGCACTTACTTTTTACTTTTCAGGCAACTGTAGAATCCAGCCATGGTCCTTCCCGGGAGGCGTGTACGCACTTAATTCATCCCTGCGCGTGGATGCCAGCACAAAGACTCTGCAGCTCCGTATCCTGCTCACCAAATGCCCACACAGGCACAGAAGAAAGCCAGCATGCCGACGCAATTACTAGCCAGATAAAGTTCCTGATCTGAGGCCCTCAGACTCTGCTGAACTGGGTCCAAGGAGGGCTGTGCCTGTTCCATAAATGGTTATGAATTGTTAACTCCCGCTTTTCCTGTCTCCTTAATGCTCTTGGTAAGCACAGCATCCTAAGTGTAAAATACCATATGGCATTTGATTCTGTCTCCCTGTGGGACTAATGAGAGGCTTGGTTGTAATTAGGATGTGAAGAATCCCTGAGGAGGTTAATTGTTATTGTTATTTTTTAGACAGAGAAAGGCTACAGAAAAGACTTGCAACATCTTTGAAATAACCACTAAAAGCTGTAGTCACTCTCCAGCACATAAGGGGTGCACAGGACCTTCCAGAATCGGCATTATCCCATCTCACTGTAAATCATAATCTATTCTAATAAGCTATTCTGCACATTAACAGGGGGAAAAAAAAAAAAAGAAGAAAAAACCAAACACACACACACCTCCCCCCCCACATCCCTGCAATACTGCAAAGTCAGGCAAAAAACTCTGGAGCTTAAAGTAGCCAGCACACCCGTATGAACAAAATACTGCCTGGTGATGCCCTCTGACAATACACTGCAGTTGTTACTATCACAGTGAAGGAGGCCCTCACTGGGTGTGGAAGGAGGAAACGGGGTATGGTTTAATGCTCAGGAGCCTGAACCTCAAGCAGCTTCATTCACAGGGGTGACATCAAGCCCTGGGTACAACATAACTGCACACATTTCTGACATTACATTGCATTAAATTCATATGGAAATGAATCCACAGCACGGCCACTAGTGACCTCTGTTGAGGTAAAAGCAGAGAGGTGAAGCAAGACCCGGCTTGTGCTGCCAGCACACAACTTGTGAGTATCAGCAGCCTGTAACAAAGCGTTAGCCTGTTCCTGGAGTCCCATGTCTTCCTAAGAATCTCAGCCCTTGTTTTAAAACAAAAAAGCATATTGAAATGTAAGTTCATAACTCTCAGAACTGTAAAGGAAATATTTAGATTGTTTCCTAAAAGATCAGAAGAAAACCACATTGATTTGTATTTCTCAGCTAGTACATAATATTTTAATACTTAAGTCTGGCAAGTCAGTTTGAGGGAGTTTTATCTTTCTATATAAGTTCCTCTTAAAGGCTTTGAATAGCAAGACCAGATCTAAGGTGGAAGAGTTCTTCTGGAATACTTGGAAAAAATGTTTTAACACCTTTCCCATAAGAGAGACATGAAGTTTAAGAAATGCACTTCTGGTGAGTCTGGTCAGTCCCATAACTGACTCAGCAACAGTTTCATAACAGTTCCTAGATGGAAATCTATGAACAGACAACTCCATTTCTCTAGGAAATGTTTCCCTAGTCAGACGTAGGATCGCATCTGAATTCTGCCTGGCATTTAGTTCAGAAAGTGCTGCCAATGGAAACATTTGTAGGAAGAAACAAAGGAAACCTCATGAGAAATTCACATTTGTATTGAAAAGCAAGAAAATCAAATGGCCTTCCAGTGGGAAAACCCAATCCCTAACAGCAGCAGAAGGGTGTGATCCTGATGACTTTGGAAGAATTTCATCACTTTAACTCCTGTAGAATCATAGAGGGTTGGAAAGAACCTCAAAGATCACCTAGTTCCACCCCCTGCCATGGGCAGGGACACCCCCCACTAGCCCAGGGTGCCCAAACCCCCATCCAACCTGGCCCTGAACACTGCCAGGGATCCAGAGACAGCAACAGCTTCGCTGGGCAACTACAACACTCTCAGCCTGTCTTCATAAGAGAGGTGGCTCCAGCACTCTGATGATCTTTGTGGCCTTATCTGGACTTGTTCCAAGAACTCAATGTCATTCTTGTACTGGGGTCCCCATTCTCGCACTGGGACCCCCATTCTCATACTGGAATACAGTCCACAATCTTCAAAAGATCAGATTTTTTGCTAACATGAAACAGATTCCTTGTCTCCTCCTCAGATGTTTTGCCTTCAGAATATGTTTTCTTTCATTATTCTTTTTTTCTTTCATGTATTTTTTTCTTGAAGTTACTTACTTGAACATGCAAATCTTCATCTGTTGGGTTCCATCTAGGTCAAACATAGTCCTCTTCCCAGGATCTGGCTGTTCAGCAATACACATTGCACCATCTAGAAACCCCCTTAGATTCCAAGAAGCACAGACTAGTAAACAGTCATTAAAAATAATTACCCCACCTCGGGATTTAATGCTTTTTTGATTCTCTATCTTCATATCAGTCTCCAAGCCACTTCATGGTAGCATTTATTATTCACTGCTCTACCTCTTTATCACTAGTTCAGCTCCAAATGGCTACACACTGAGCTTTTTGGGTACAGATCTGAAATCTTAGATGTCAATAAACCTTATGGCTCTGCATTTGCAGGTAAATCAGTGCAAGTAAGCAGTTATGAACTGTAGCCCAGGTCTGAGAGCTAAACTGGCACGGCACTGACATTAGCTTTTCACCTGTCAAGTGCTAAAGTAAATGGACTGCTCTACTGCCAGTTAATTAAAGTTGCTTTCAGCTTGGAAAGTAAATGAACATCAAATAACCACAGAATACAGGCTTTGGCAAAGTAAAGATGGTTCCTGAAAGACAGAGAAGACAGCAAGTTTAAACACCTGGAAGCTGAATCATATCTGGATTTCCACCAAAGTTTTTGGCTTGGCCTGACTGAAATAGCCCAGTCTAGGCCCACTTTCATTTGCAAATTATGGCCTTCCCCATTGACTTCTTCAAACTCACTGTCACTGCTTTCCCTAAACATCACGACATTGCACACCCCCATGATCACTGCATGTCCAAGTCTGCCTTGCTTCATCTTCTAAGTCTGCAGGCAGAACAGGCAGCCCAGGTGGCAAGCTGCCCTCCCGCAGTGCTATCAGCACTGATGAAGAGGAAGCAGAAAAGTTCCCAGCACCTGGTAAACTTCCCAAAAAGTTTCCTAATTTCTCTAAAGGGAATGAGGGAGACAAGTCTGAGCAAGGCCCAGCAACCCAATCATTGAGAAACATTTGCACCAAAATAGAGCTCTTAAAATCAGCAAGTTACTTGTTTCACAGGTACTTTTTTTTTCCCCATAGAATCCCAGACTGGTTTGGGTTGGAAGGGACCATAAAGATCCCCTACTTCCACCCCTGCCATGGGCAGGGACACCCCCAACTAGCCCAGGGTGCCCAAAGCTACATCCATCCTGGACTTCAACACTGCCAAGGATCCACTGGCATCCACAGCTTCTCTGGGCAGCCTGTGCCAGGGCCTCACCACCCTCACAGGGAAGGATTTCTTCATAACATTTAATCTACATCTCCCCTCCTTCAGCTTAAGGCCATTGCCCCTTGTCCTGTCACTCCCTGCCCTGTAACCAGCCTCTCTCCAGCTTTCCTGTAGCCCCTTTAGGCACTGGAAGGCTGCTCTAGGGTCTCCCTGGAGCCTTCTCCAGGCTGAACAAGCCCAACTCTCTCAGCCTGTCTTCATAGGAGAGTTTTATATCCCATCAAAATGGAGCCTCAAAAAATTCCTTGACACTCATGCTTGTTCCTGTCGACAGAAATCTTTAGTAAGAAGTGAAAAACTTATACAGTCTGAAGAGAGAAACTTTCACCTGTGTCACTGCAAAGAAGGCCTCATCAACACAGCAACTGGTAATCCAGTGGAGGAAACTCAAAGTGAGCTAAAAAACACAGGCATATTTCCACAGCCACTTCCTACAGATACATGTGTACCCAGGGTACATGCCAGCAGCCTGACAGCAGCGGTGTTAGGAACTACACACACAACCAGCAATTCAAAATATGTTTTGTATCTGATATCTACTGGTTTTGTTGCAGCCTCTTGCAAATAGATCCCCAGGGGTTAACTGTGTCCCTGCTTTCTGATTCTCACGAAACACTTCACACGTAGCAAAGTGCCCATTCACAGCTGGCTTGCACACAACCAGGACACAGTGCAAAGCTGCAGGGATGGACCAGATGTCACACAGTTAGGAAATCCCATGATTCACAAAGTGTGTTTAACAGGGATGTTTGATATATATTTTTAAAATTTATTTCCAGAAAGGGACAAGAGTTTCATGGGAATTTTTCACCAAAGAAACATAGGGCTAGGAGTAGAAATCCTACAGCCAACTGACAGATCATAACATTTGAGATTTCCTGTATACTTTGGTGTCTCCAGGCTGACTTCTTGTTAACAAGGCAGACTTTGGTTTCTCATTTTCAGCCTTTAGTCTCTACCAAAATCCAGTATGCTTCCTTCTCTCCTAGTCACTGTAACAAAATCACATTTTGACTGCATTCCCCTCTGGTAAGTTTTGCTGTTGTGAAAAACAAAGTGAGAATTCACCACAGGAGGTTTGCAGCTCCCCCGTCACTACTGCAGTGGGGTGAGCTGTCATATATTCATCTCTATCCACTTGGAATTTTTCATTATGAGGATTCTGTGTCTCTCTTACATGTGTGTTCCCTTTGTACCCCAGCAACATGTTGTGCTTTTCAGTTATTTTGACTCTCCACACCTCTCCAGGCCTGAGCACTGTGTGCCCTCCTCCATGCCATAACGCAGTTGATGCTATGCAGCTGCACAGACCCTCCCCTCCTTCTAGGGCATGGCTGCATAACCTCAAAAAACTGACACTTTCTAGTCATTTGTTTAACTCTGAAAAAGTAACCCTGTCAGTGTCTGGACATCAAATGAGGCATCTGGGGAAAATCCAGCAGAATCCAAGCCTAGCTCCCAGCTCTTGTGACTATACCATTGAGTAACAAAGCCTAAGTTAGTTGAGAATTTTCAGACTAGATTTTATGCTGCACTTGATCTTGCCCAAGTATTTATATAAAAATGACATTCCAGATGAATAGCACATAAAGCACTCCTACTATTATAACCTGGAATAAATGCTGCACAGAAATCTAACCAAAACATTGCAAGACACTCTTACCCTGCCACAGTTCTATTTGGCATGTGGATTGTTTACCTGTGTGCTAACATAAACCTGAACTCTCAGCACACACTTTCTTGAAGCAGAAATGGATTCGGCTTTCCTACAAGTGAGATTCTCAGGCTGGCAAATGGGCCTGGCTTGGAAATCTTCCGTGAAGACCTTGCAGTATTAAAGAAACAGCTAAACTCATATCCCTGCTAAAAGCTGCAGTATCAGAGCTTTAAGCAAACGGGGCTGGAATCAAACACAGTACTCTGCACAAAACAAAGGAGTGGAGATAAGAGGATTTCTGCCTTGCAGAGTTTATACATCCATCTGTGATTAATATTAGAAGGAAAACAAGGGTCAAAGCCTATCTCTAAAACTGAGAGTGTGTAGTCAGGGGGCTCTATCTATGCACTGTATCAGCTTTTTATTTATGCATAAAAGCCTGAAGAATTTGCCATGATACTTAATCTACAGCCTAATTACTGTGTGTTGTTCTAATTCTGTCTATTTTCACACTTTGTGTACAATGTGTGGGATTTAGGGGATTTTTATTGCTGTTATTCCCTGTCAGAGGGCTTCCTGCAAGCTCCTTCAATAGAAAGTGTATTTCAAAGAAAGCAGCACACATTACCTCTTTGAACCCAGTTTTTCCTAGTTCCGAGTCGTTCCTTACAATTTACCACAAACATACTGTCTTCACCTCTGAGGAAGGAGTGAAGATAAACTTTGACATTGGAATTCCAGGACATTACTGAATTCTAAAATACGGCCAAAAAGCTACTGGTATGCTAAATCCGTCTTTTGCATCCTGAGAGTCAAACATGAACTCTTCCTGGATTATCTGGAGATGAAGGTCAGGCCATGTGTCATTCAAAAGGTAATTTCCCCTAGATTTGCAACAGGATCACAGATGTAACCTCAGACTTCAGAGTCAGAAAATATCAATTACAAACAAATAACACAGATAATGAGATAGATGTGTTTGTTAGACATTTTACAAATCTACACAGATTGATTTGCATATACATGTCATTTATTTATAGAGAAAGTAACGGTATACACAGACAATAAAGCCAAGATGTGCTGCCTCTCATGTATCTGCTTTTTTCTTCCAAGATAATAAATCTAAAATCTATGATTTTAAGGAGTCTGAATGAAAAGCAGATTACTTTTGACACAGTGGAAGAGCTTGGTATTTCCTGAGAAAATACAAGCACGGTCAATATTTTATATACTGGGAGACTGTGGTTCTTTTGTCTAAGGGGCAGTAGTGCATAAGCTGAACAAAGGAGCTCTATTTCTACACGTTCTGACTTAAGAAACTACCATGTTAAAAAATATTAAGTTCCAACAACACAACTTTTCCTTCTTGGCGTCCAGGCAGGCACCAATATACAAGACCATCTGGAAAGATATGAGAGAACACAGTATGTAGCTACAGGCACATGGACCAGTGCCTAGTCTAGATGTCGAACATCAGAGGTAACAGTTACTGAGTCTAAACAAATATCCTGAGACGAAGTGAATAATGAATTGAGTTTTCTACACCCCATTCTTCCCAAATTCCCCTCTAGGGATAGATCAGGCTGATGTCCTTGCAACACTCTCGGCCAAGCTCCCTTGGAGACAGATCAGACCGACATTGCCACTAATGTTTGTGCTGTGAATAGCCGTCAAGTTTAATGACTTCCCATGTATATTAGTTCTGCACTAACGTAGGCCCACCTCTCCAACAGAATTACTCTGCATTTGTTTTTACAGGTATATGCACAAGGAGAACCAGGGACTCTCACATCTGGAATAATACTCCTAAAACCATCAACATCCTGAATTTCAACTGCAACTGAAATAAAAATTGAAAGGAGAAGGTCATCTCTGATACCATCTCATTGGCTGTCAGCTGAAGTAATAATACGGGAAATCACGGAAGCACAGCTCTGGGGAAAAGGCTGTCTGACTCCTGTGCATGCAAACACAAGGCTAAAGATAAAGTGACCATTAACCTTCAGAGAAGGGCAGTGAGGTCCCAGAATGTCCTGCCTACAGGCTTTATTGCTCCAAGGGGAAATGAACAGAAAAATAAAAGTCAAAACGGCATACTCTTGACGTTTAACTCAAATTAGTAGGCAACAGTAATGTGCCACTTTTCTTTGTTAGCTTTCCTCTGTATAAAGGCACAAATACAGTACCTGGTTAATTCTACAAACTGCAAAATAAGTAGAAAGTATTGAGTAATAATAGATTTGCTCCTGCCACCTGATATCCGCAAGATTAATCACAAGCAGCAGACCCGTGTCCCTCTGCATAGAATATAACATTACTCCATACTGCAAATACAGCTGGGAGAACTAAGGCAGAGTATTTCAGTGACTATTCCAGAATCCATAAACTACAACTAAACACAAAGTTGGTGGTGTCTGGAACTGTGTTTTAGAGTCCTTCCCTCCCCTCCCTCACTCAATAAGGACAGCCAGAAAGACCCTACAAGAATAGGCACCCTATAAATATCCAAGATAACTTTAAGCTCACTAGCCAGCCTTCAGCCGTGGGAACTCTTACAGGATCACTGGCATCAAAATGCTGAGTTAAATTAGCAATCAATGACTGCACTACACGATTTGCCCCAGCCTGTCCAGAGTTTTAAAAATCAGCACATAATAAAAAATACCTCATACTGAGCCAACTGCATCAGAACAGACCCATAGTACACCACAGTCCTTACATGGCAGCCCAATGCATTGCTTAGATTCAAGTTCTGGGAATCCTTAAATATCCCAGTGTAATCCCAATTGTTTCTTAAATATGCTGCAGTTGTTCCTGTCAGAATGGGAAGGGAAAATATCTAATAATTATCCAGAGGCAGGAAATTAGCTAATTGCAGAAGAATTTTACCTAAAAAAAACCCCTCTTGAATAAACTAGTTCTGTGTCACTAAGAAACATAATCACATGCTTAAACTGGATCCCTGCTTGGTCCCCCATTTCAAACAGTGCAGCCACAGAGCTGGGCACACACTGAAGTAATGCCCTGAGCTGATGGGTCTACCCACTGTCCCAGGGTCAGCAGTATCTGAAAAAGCTACAGTTAAGAGTCATGACAAACTGAAGTCCATTGCTTTAGTGTCTTTCTGCTTTACCATGGGGAGTAGGGGATAACTACAGCTTCCCTGGGATAGATGCCCCACTCAGCCTCACCACCCTGGTTCCTATTGCCAGCCTTTAAACAGATCCACCAGTATTAGCTTCAGGTCCTGGATCCTTCCTAGTAAGTGGTTCATTTCCTCAAGGTAGTTTCCACACAGCAAAATGCCAGCCAATGCTGCAGGTCTGAACAGAGAGAGGAGCAGTTGTCACCGTGCATCACGTAGCTGAAAAGTCACTTACCCCTTCTACAGGTTTTATCAGCACCTACACAAAACTGCCATTTCAGACCCTCTCATGAAACAGCTCCTTTGTTATAACAGAGAAGCCAGCATAGCCAATACTGTCTAGCATGGTACTAACTGGGTCCTCAAGGGACTCAGTATATTGCCTAGACATAAGCTAGTGTGAGGTCCTGAAGTTTAACCATGCTTGTTCTGTGCTTGGAGAGCTCCCTTTGGCCATGAAAATGCTAAGCAAGGCCTCCATCTACTGAGGACTATTTATACACACTATGTATAAGACTAGATAGTACTGAAAAGGTTGATGAGCTAAGTTATTAGATGATTTGCACTGCTTTCTTGATTACACAATACCTCACTGTAATATTTTCTCACTGCAGATGAGATTTAATATTCACAAAGGCAGCTGCAGCCAAGGACAAACACGAAATGCTGGTAAGACTCCTGGATTTTTTTCTCAGATTGTGCAATGTTTTCTCACCATGAAGTCGTATGTAATTGCTAAATATAATGTGATATTAGTAAAACACACACAAAGGAGATGCAGTTTAATGTTACAGAATAGCCACTGGTCATTGGTTAAAATGGCATTACTGATGATACCATCAAGCTTTAATTTTAATCAGACTCCGTTACAAAACCCAGGAAACACACTATCTCTTCAGAGTCACATACTCAACACAGATGTAACACCCCTTCCACCAAAATGTGTTCAGAAGCTGAATTGTTTTTTCCTTCAGAGAAATAAGGGCACATGATTGCGCTGATGCTGTGTAATGTATAGTAAAATAAAACCTAAGTCAACTCTGTGACTGTTTTCACCCCTCATGTAACTGCAGAATGAAAAGCAGTGGAAATCGCCATAGTGTGAGGGCCAGTAGAGCAGAAGAAAGGTGATCACCAGAGTCAGAGCATGTAAATGGCTTGCATTCCTTTTTTCATCTAATTCAATCCACAAAAGTTGTGGTGGTACTGTTTATATCCGTTTCTGCAGACTCATCACAATAATAATGGCAGGTTTTCTCCTTTTTTCCCCCCCTTTCCTTTATTTAACATGATTTTTCACTGCTTCACATTAAAAATATAATATAAAACCTTTTGCATAGCCTAGAAGCTTGACAAATCAACTAAAGCAAGAACTTCTCAGACAAATAGTCTTTCCTTGACTCAGAGTTCTTGCTTTTAGCTGATTTATTTTAAGAACCTTAACATAATGTATTTTTGTATACAATAAGATCATTTTTAATTACTGCAGAACCCACAGCTTTAGGAGTTTAATTCTCTTTAAATCCACTCTTCAGTCAGCACAGTAGACACAAAATGATAATGTACTAAAGATATATGCAAAAAAAAAAAAAGAAAAGAAGCATTAAAAAACCAAATGCTTAAAGAAGTACCTGCTGGTAGTTAACAGGTGTATAAACAGTCTAAATATTGTGCTCATGGTATTGCTCCTGAACATTTAAGAGCACACAACACGTTGCATTGTGATTTCAAAATTTACTCTCATGAGGAATAGCTGCATGTTACCTATCATTCAAAGGACCAAAATCTTTAAAAATGTAAAGCCTTATGCGTCTGTAAATAAAGTCTTTCTTAATATATCTGCAGAGAAAGAATGAAGGATTTTCCAAAGAACTTTCATTAGGAATGTACACAAGGCAATTCTGAAATAGGATCTCTGGATGAGTTTACTCTCCTAAAGCACAGGAGGTTTTCTATGCCCCATTCTCTAACACTGTGTTGACATCTCCCCTTTTTGTAAAACTACGATTTAAAGACTCTATTATATAAATCCACAAGCTCCCTATGAGGTGTTAAATCAATTTCTGGCAGACTCAAATATAATGTATAAATTGAAAAAGCAACAAAATCAAGAAAGCACTGTTCATACACATCCACACTTACAGCATGCTCCTGGGTAACTATACCACAGATCTATACTTTAAATTTATATAGAAGCTCATGGACCATTTCTCAAATGGCAAGTAAACCACACAGCCTACCTCCCCTGCTTTCTTTCCCTCACCCTTTCACTTCCTCCTACTGAGATAATTAAATGATTCGTATAAAAAAACCCCAAACAAACAGGGTAAATTCAGGAGAACTCAAAAACCCTGACACTGTACTGAAAGAAAATACGATGAGAGAATGTGTCTCCTCTAAAACTTCCCCCTCCTGTCATTACCAGTGCTTAGGAATATACAAATGCTTTCCTGAACCACAGGGATAAAATTTATCCTGACATCACAAGGAAGAGCCTTAGACTCCTATAACCTGGCTGCAGTCATGTTCAGCAAGTCAGAAACAAGCCAGAGAAAAGATGCTGATTTGTCAGACCCTGTGATCCACGGTGAGACAAGTCTCCCCAGATCACACAGTAAGGGCTCCATCTCCAAGTCTTCTAAGCTAGGAATCTTTAAAAAAAGGGGGGGAAAAAAAGTAGTCTTGGCACTCTGAAGAACAAAGACTGGCAAAGAACCAGCCAAACTACAGCAGCACTAACCCCTTATGCACTGGCAGGTATGCTTCCCACATAATCTACCCTGTGGAGTACAAAAACATCTCCTAAGTGTAAACTGGGAGGAAGGCAAGGACACACTTGACTGAGCTACTGTAACACTTTCTGATAAATTATAGCATTAGTATTTAACAGATTTCTACGAATAATGGCAGGTTCTTCCTCCTAGTAAATAAGAAGAAAGGGCTGGAACAGCAGATGAAAAGCCAAAGAATGGCAGTGAAAGCAGGAGAGGCTGTGTAACTCATCGACGTACCATTTTGCTGAGGTTAGCTCTGGAGAGCACGTCAAAGTTGTAAGCAAAGTAAGTACGTGCATTAACCTCCATTTTTTTCCCCCCCACAGGCTTTCAAGAAACAATTTAAAAAGATGCTGTGAAATAAGAACCTCATTGCTTCCTACAGTTTTAAGAGTTGACAGTAGTGCAGCCACCCCCAATTCAGCATTCCTGAGTCAGGAAAACTACATGATGGCTTAAAAAAGTGACTATAGTGGAAACAATATTGGGAGCTCCCTTCATTTTCAGTCTCTGAATCATTAAAATCCTGCTTTCAAGCCTTGTGGGAAAGTGTGTATTTTGGCAGCTTTGCCCAGTTTTGGTTGGTCAGAAGAATGTTCAGAGTCTTGCATGATCACTTGGCTGTATGAGCTGTGACCTGATGAGATGCCCTAAGATTTATGAGGGGAACTGTAATAGTCAGCAGGAGTGAGGGAGGAACAGTAGTTAAAACAATCTTTGTTACTAAGATCGGTCGCAAATCTCAGTGTCTGCTGCTCACCACAGAGGTGGTTTCAAGTTCTAACCTGTAGCCCTCCTTCCATTGCACATATAAGCTGTCAACCAAAGATACAGAGATAAACCGCTCCAGATGGAGAGAAATCTATTTAGGCTTATTCTCAAACTGCACAATTGACCTTAAACAGACAGAAGAATCGACATAAAAACTCATCTGGGGGATGCTGAGGGAACAGGGCTGCACTTCCCCTAAAACCCATGTCAGGTAACAAAATCTTATGCAATGTGTTCAAATTCATTTAGAAGAAACTGATGAAATTCAAATGGCATCTCTGCTTGTGGCATTGGCATTGCTTCTGAAAGCTATTTTAAACTTTAAGAGAATGTGTATGTGTCTGTGTACGCATGACTCAATATGATGCTGATGGCATTCCAATAAAGCCAAGCCACCAATTCTTGAGTTTGGGCCACATCCAGAGCTCATTAAAATCAATGACAATCTTTCCACTGAATTCAACTCTTCCTGTCACGGCCCAGGCTTGTGTCTGATGTACTACAGGGACTACAGTCACACTGCTTTGTCCCGTTTGATTTCCTGCACAGCTTGATCTTTACATTACATAAAGATACTGAGACCAACCACGCCAGGTACAAACAGAAGGATTACTGAAAATCCTCAGTTTAAAAAAATTTTAAAATCAACACCCCAGTTTCCTACACCAACGTGTACTTTCTCTTCATTTAAATAGAGAGAGTTCATATAAATAAATATAAATTACTTTCTACACACTTCAAGTATGAGATGCAGTCAGCATTCTGGTCAGAGTTGTTGTGGATTTGAGCAGAGATTATGCAGTAACGATTCAAGATGTGTTTGTTGGTATTACTCATCTAAGACTCTCTCCCAGGTACACAACGTATTGTTCACTGAGTGCCCATTTCCACACCTGTTCAAAACTGAGTAACACCTCTGCTCTTAACACTTATGCATGAGCACAGTATTTTTGCAGCTAGAGCTTTCTTGTGAAATATTCTAGGTAACTGTTGATCTCTAAACAAACTTATTTAAAATCCAAATAAATGGGCCTTCATTAAGCAGGTCTTTGGACTAAGTACAATTTCTTATTTTGTCCTTGACTGTCATACATCTTCTGGCAAAAGAAAACAGCCATGCATTTGTCTGCAGCAAATTCTGACTGGTAAATTAAGGCGCATTTCAAGTAGAGACAAATACCAACTTTGAAACAGAAGCCAAAGACAATAAAACTTTTTAAGTTGCAAAACCTACATTTTGCTGGTTAAGTCTGTCCTTACTGACTCCTGAGAAGACTAAAAAAGTCTAAAAGGGGATCAACTTCCTAAATGTCTGAATACAGCCAAAAACCTGTGCTGGGTGTTCCAAAGGTTTGAGCTTTGAGTCATCAAATCTGCACCAAGCATATCTCCAGCTTTGTGGTCACAGGAATCTGTGACATTTCATTTTCAGAAAACTTCCGTCAAATCTTTGATGGAAACACAAGCAAACAGCTTAAGTGTAAAAGACTTGCAAGTCACAGTGATCTAAAAACACCCAGAAGAGTTTACTTATAGTTTGTGTAACATCCAAGTAACTTGGTTTTGCATAGCAGTAAAAGCCTTTATATACATGCATAATCACAGAAGCCTGTATACATACTAGTCAGTTATAAGGTCTGAGGTAAGTGCTTTGCACTGTCTTATATTCTAGTGAATAAGAACTGAACCAACTTTGAATTCTGCAGATACAGACACAAATTCTCTGTTGGGCTGGATAGTTCTGGAACCCTCACAAATCTCACCTGTTCAATAGGGCTGCATTTTTTTAATGATTATGTAGCAGCTCAGTTTGGAGAAGCAAAATCGTGGTGATATTGTGATGTCCCCTGATGATATTCTTTTAAAGCAGATGAGCAATTTCACTTAGTTAAAGTAATTTTCAGGTGTGTCCTGGGTTCAGCTATGATGGAGTTAATTATTTTTAGCAGTGGATGGAATGCCATGTTTGGGTGTTAGGATGAGAACAGTGCTGATAGCACCCTGATGTTTCTGGTTGTTGCCGGGCAATCAAGGACCTTTCTCAGTTCTTCATACTTCCTTACTAATGAGAAAGGAGGGGACGCAGCCAGGACAGGTGACCCGAATTGGCCACAGAGGATATTCCATGCCAGTTACGTCATGCTCAGTATAAAGGGGGACTGGGGGGAAGAGGAGGAGACAACGCCAGGACGGGCAGTTTCTGGGGACGGTCGGGTTTGGTTCTAAGCTGTGCGGCCTGAGTTCTGTGGTTTGGTGAGAAACTGCATTGTGTATCACCAGTTTTATCTATTTTGTGCTTTAAACTTCTGTTATTGTTATATCTAGTTTTCTGTTATTGTTTACTAAACTATCCTTATCCCAACCTGCGTGGTTCTGGTTTCTAGGTTGTGGTTTCTTTTCCTCCTTTCTTCCTTCCCTTTTCCCCCCTCCCCCAACTTTCCCTCCCCCTTCCTTTTAAAAGTACAAGTGACTGTGTGGGGTGCGGCCCTCGGCTGGGGCAAAACCACGACAAGGTGCAATATTTTTCAGGAATTGGCCTGGAGCACTAACAGTGTACTGGTCTGTGTGTTACACAGCCCAAAGTCCAAACTGTAAACAACCAATCAACTAGACAGTACAAGGTGTGATTCCATGGCCAGAAAATCAGTGGATTAATCTTCCACTGTATTTGTTTTATAACAGCAAGACAAACATGTACTTCTCATCTTACACTGTGTCTGCACAGGGACTATAGAACTAATTATCATTTATTATAATTGTGAGAGAAAAAGAAAGCTCATGGTCACAAAGCAGTTAAAAGATAATGCCACCAAAATTGCCTTTCTGGTTTCAAGGTTTCTAACAGCATACATTAAGTTACCTGTAACCTGTTCAGTTTCCACCAAGTATCAGGAGGACAGCACAAAGTGTTACAGTGACTGTAATCCGAAATGCCTGAGAATGTGTACTACCCTACCCCCTTCCAGGTCTCCAATCTGTTACACCAGGTCTGAAATGAATAAAATCCCATCCAAACCTGCATCAGACAAGCTCTGATGACTGCGTAGGGCTAGGCAGAGGAATCCGCTCACACAGAGGTCTTGTAGGATTCACAGAACATTAAGGGTTGGAAGAGATCTCTGGAGATCATCTAGTCCAGCCCCCCGGTAAAGCAGGATCACCTAGACCATGTTGCACAGGATTGTGTCCAGGCAGGTCTTGAGTCTCTCCAGAGGAGACTCCCCAACCTCTCTGGGTAACCTGTTCCCATGCTCTGTCATCCTCAGAGTAAAGAAGTTTTTTTCTCATGTTCAGACAGAGCTTCCTGTGTTCCAGTTTGTGCCTACTGCCCTTTGTCCTGTCACTGGGCACCGTTGAGAACAGTCTAGTCCTTTCCTCTAGGCATCCACCCTTTAGACATTTATAAGTATTGATGAGATCCCCTCTCAGTCTTCTCTTTTCCAGGTTAAATAGACTAAAAACTAAATCATTCTCTCAGCTTCTCCTCATAGAAGAGAGGTTCCAGTCCCCTGATCATCTCTGTAGCCCTCCAATGGACTCTCTCCAGTAGTTCCCTGCCTGCCTTGACCCAGGGACCCTAGGACTGGACACAGTATTCTGGATGTGGCCTCACCAGGGCAGACCAGCGGGAAAGGAGAACCTCACTCGACCTGCTGGGCATGCTGCTCTTAACACACCCCAGGTACCATTGGCCTTCTTGGCCATGAGGGCATTGCTGGTCATGGAGAGATTGTAGTCCACTAGGACTCCCAGGTCCTCCTCTGTGCTGCTGCTTCCTAGCAGGTCATCCCCTAACCTGTACGGGTGCCTGGGGCTATTCCTCCCTAGGTGCAGGACCATACATGTGGCCCTTGTAGAACTTCATTTGGTTCCTCTCCACTCAATTCTCTAGCCTGTCAAGATCTGGATGTAGCGCAAGGACGTGGTATGTGGCTGGAAGGGGAAAGGAACATTTTAAATGACATTTCCAAGAAATCAGTTGGATTAGACTATGGAAAAGACTACAGATGGTTCACTAGGGTTGTTGGGTACTCTGCTCAAACTCTGCCTGCAGCTTGTTACCACTATGAAAGCACTTGCTCTTCCATGAGACACTCCTACTTGCACAAGGAAAGCTAACATGAGAAATTCAAAGTCGTTACACATTTAAGCCTTTACTCATGCATACAGTTGTTTCTAAGATCAAGCTCTTATGCTATGGAGTGCACACAGTAGAGGTCTTCATTCTACTCCAGGCTATGGATCTGATCTTCTTCCTTGCAAGACCCTACTGCTTCTCTCACATCACCAGTGCATACATGCTCTGATATCGCATGGATTATCCCCGTCCCAACAGCAGCATTAGGACTTCACATCTGGGAGACAGCCAGCAATTCCACGAGCGATGCAAGAGACAAAGTCCAGCTCATATTAATAACCGTGACTGCTCCAGCAAACTAACATACCTTAAAGAATAAATGTTTCAGGACAGAAGATGTAGAGACCCGACACAGAAAGACTGCGAGTCTGCAAGTTAATGCCGAGGCTGCCGATTTACCCTGACAGACCCTACATGCCCAGGAGTAAGCAGACGTTAGCCAGCAGTGGGGGAAGAAGCCTTTGCACACCGAGAGCATCACAGAAAGCTCGCGAACCGCCGCAAACACCCGTTAGCGCTATCCCGCTAGTGCCGAGGGCTTCGCGTGTGCAAAGCTCGACCCGAGGAGCTCTCACCGGCACGGTCCCGCTGCCCGGGGTCCGGGGGCAGCGGGCAGGAGTCCTTCCCCTCCGGGGCAGCGGGTACGAAGCCACCCGGACCCCGCCACGCCCGTCCCGGTTCCCGCCACGCCCTCCCCTCCCCGCTTCCACTCACCGGCTGCCCGAGCGCCCCGCGCCCGCCGCCGCCCAGCGGCACTAGGTAGCGGCCCCACCTCCTGCGCGCCGGGAGCTGCACGGACACCCCGGAGGGCCGGGACCGGCGCGCAGGGTGCGGCGGCCGGGTCAGCCCGCAGGGTGGGCTCGGTACTGCGGGAATTGTGGTTCTGCCCGCAAGGGGCGGGGAGCCCGTCCTGTCCCCAGGGCTGCCTGGGCTTCCCACGGGCTACTAAAGAGCCGGACTTGGGAGAGCCCCGGCTGAAGGTAGCAGACAGCTCAGCTCATCGCCTCGCTGCTTGGGAGAGCATTAAGCTTGGTCACCTAAGCCGTCTACATTCGGCACATTGCCTAGAGGGTTTGGGCCATGGCACAAGGCATGTTCTCAGCATACGGACTCTGTGTAACATCTCTCAGGCTGGGGCCTGGCTTTGCGGGTCTGAAAGGTTCTCCCATGGAGGACTCACGTGATTAGAACACCTAGAAAAGCATCAGGCTGGGAAATCAACTTCCATAACGTTGAAAACTGGATCACTACATCACAGTCTAACTTTGTGTCAAACCAAGCATGACTGAACTGTCTTCAGCTGTTAAAAAAAAAAAATCGTAAAAACAAAGACAAAAGGAACAGACTCACACCTGGAAGTGTATCTAACCTAACTAGACACCTAGGTGATTTGGGGAAAACAAAGCAAGTGATAGTCCTTCTGCATGTCTGCCTTCCTGCTGCTTTCTTCTGTTCGCTCAGTCACCCCCATCTTGTCTGTGCTGCTTTAGATTTGGCCACCCAACTAACACAGACCAAAGAAAGGCAGTGAAAGCTTTCTTTGTAATCAGCTAGGGATGTTACAATCAGATTTCCCCTAAGTAAACTCAAGCTGAGGTGAGAATCCATGCCTATCTTTTTGCATGCCTGCAGCTGAAAGGCTGCAAAGCTAGAAAACCCTACTTATCCCTCCCTTCTTCTAAGCTTTAAATCTATTAATGTTGAAGTTGGTTGTCAATTCACATTGAAACAGACAGCTCTGCTCTGCAGCAGAACCAGCACTCCATCATAGCACGGAGAAACAGCAGGCCCTGCTTCAGGCATGCAGTGACATGAGCAAAGACAGCTCATCCATTCCAAAATGCAAAGTGAATGCCTCCAGCTTAAGTAAAAACCCGTCCTTGTGAGGAAGCCATGTACATACAACGGATATCATTTCCCTCCAACACTAATGGAACAGAGCTAGTATTTCCTACTCCAACCATGATACAGATTTGACTCAACCTGTGAATGCATCAAGTTTCCTTCACATCACATAGTTATTTTTGATACCCTTCCTGGCTCACCAGACCTATAAGCAAATCCAAGGAGTTATTTTCTGGAAGTCAAGGATTTTGTTTACTCTTCCAGTGTCAATCAGTGCACTTTCTAGGGATGCCAAGACTGTTACATTGAAGAATCACATGCAGACTTACATTTTCTTTTTTCTTTGTGTCTTCCAAAAGTTGCTTGTGCGGATCATTTTTGACATCTGCTGTCTTTCAAATAAGGAGCCCATGCTGAGAATTCACACCCAGATTTTCATCCACAGTTAAAAGATAAGACATCTCCAAGACTTCCCAGTATGACTGCTGTACATACTGACCAAGCAAGCTTTCTTGTCACAGTGACTGTCAGGGTCAGCATGACTGAATCGAAAACCATAGTCCTAGCAGCCTCAAAGACAAGCTAGCAAGGGGGCAGGAGGAGGTGAGGCAGGGGTAGAGACTTTAGTTACAAGCTCACATCAGTATGTTTCTGAGTAAAGCAGTTCTCCAGCATGAGCAGTCTCTGCCTTTCCAGCCCCCCACTCTGACACATTTTCTAAAACTTGGTAAAAATTCCCATCTGGAGCTGCTTTAAGCTGCAGATGTTTACATATCTATCTCCAGGAATGACAGGATCTTGATAGCCTTCAGCATAGTGTCATCTGCACACTGAAAAGTTATTTCTTCTAGCATTTAGCTGGATGAAGAACACAGCTAGAAAGATAGAAGATGCAACTAAACAATAAACATAAACATGGAAATAAAAACTATATATAAAAAAGGCAGTCCAGCAGAAACAGTCTGTGCTTTTGATGTGAGGACTAAACATAATTCAGGGCATTCCTAGGTCAGGTGCCTGCTCTGCACCTGGAACAGACCCACTCTATCAACAGCTTTATATAATGCCTGCCACCAGCATTAGGAGTACATCATTTGACCTATGGGACCCCTACAGTTTCATTGAATCAGAGGGGTTCTGTTTCCTTGGCATGGGTAGGTGCTACTCAGTAAGAGTGAGATTACAGGTCCTCATCATTCCTTTCTTTTTCCTTGTTAGTAAGTTAAATTATTACTGGGGGGAAAAGAGGGAGGAGTTATACCTATGTCAGACCAGTTGTGAGACACAGATAGGTACGATGGAGCTTGCCTGCGTAAGTTTACTGGATGTTTTCATATAACATGTCTCTCTCTAGAGGGCTTGAATACCTTGTGTCCTTGTAAGGGACATTTAATCTCACTTTTTAGTTCCCTTACTTAGTTCCCTGAGATGTCTCCTTGGAATAGAGGTCATTAGACCGCAAGGTAAAGTCTTCTCTCCATGTCTGCTACTTGATGTCACACAGCTGCTTCTAACGCAAGCCTATCATACTTCACTGAAGTCTCTCAGATGGGAGTTACAAGTCAGACTTTAGGCTGGACATTACAAATCTAACTAGCCAGTGGTTCTATCTGTCTTTGGTTCTCAGTAAGCTCATCTCTACTTCAGAAACCCTGGGTTCCTGCAGGTGGAATGAAAGCCAGCAATTAGTTCCATGCGGCCAGCAGCTCTGTGGATCTGCTCACAAGTAATGCAAATTAGGCATCAGTATCTTTGCAAATTTCTGAAAACGTTCTTGAAGTCATAGTTTAATTTAAAGTTGTTGGTCAAGTAAGTTAGAGAAAAGAATTCATGTGGAGGGCTTCCAAAGAAACGACAAGAGAAGGGAAGGACTGAAACCAGCTTGGTAACAATGGTCTCCATGTACTTCATCAAGGTAAAGCATATCATGGGGAACCTAGGCAAAGCATGTTTTGTTTCAAAAGCATTAAATAGACTCTAAACGACAAGTTCCAAACTGAAAGTAGAGCAGTAAGAAGAACGCTGAGGTGTAATGGGGCTGATTTTGCTTCATCTCTAACAGACTGATGCTGCCTATCAAAAAAACAAGTAGGAATATTCTAAAACTGTTTGAGCTACTCTTATTTGCAAGAATATGAAAGGTAACTTTTCTTCAATAAAGAAAACACATTATATTAGAAGTGTTTTAGCAACCCATCTCATCAGTGTTGTTAACAGACTGGTTTTAAGGAGGAAAATATTGTTGTTTAGAAAACAGAGAGGACAAACTGTAGGGGATTTAACTGGTTAGTAGCTAATGCCCATGGCATTACCTGGAGCTGGGGCCAATTCCATTCTGACTACACCCTCAATTCCATTTAAAGGAATCACCAGCTAGCCAGCTTCCTAGCGAGAAACGTGTAACAAAACATTTGTGAATTTAGAGAATTCTGACTGATGTAGCAGTTTTATTTAGACTCATTTATTTAGACACATTTATTTCTAAACTTCCATTTTACTTTTTTTCTTAAGTAAGATGTATTCTGAGGCAAATTAATATTTTTCATATGCTGCAAGATAAAAAAGAGCTTGAGATTGGGCAACTGCAACTGGTAGTACCAGTGCACATGTGGCAGGTAACTTCAGATTCTATCCATCTTGGCAATATTTCCTGGCCCTCTTTTATCTAAGAATAAATTTTTCTTGCATGGTTTCTCTAGGATACTAGGCATAAACAAAGCTTCTTTTTGCCCTCCCTTTAGTGTCTAGTTCACAGTCAAATTCAAGGTTGGGGCTGTTTTGGAGCCAGGGTTTTTCCTCTCTCTCTTGAGCAAATTGTATTGTTAAATAGTAACAAAAAATAATAGTAAAAAAAAAAATTTTCATCCAAATTTCTGGGGTTTTTTCGCTATATTAATTCCTCTAACATGTAACATCAACAAGATGAAATGTAATAGTATCATGTCTACACTGAGCTGCCATCTAGGTAATACAGCACATAGTTTTAATAACTCTAAAGCTTCAGAGCTTTAAGACCAAGTACAAATTACCAAATACAAATCTCAGTCATCAGATCAATAAACAATGAGTTTTTCAAGTTCCACAGCAGGTGGAAGTGGAAGTCAGTGTTTACCGTGAAAGGACAGGTCACGGTCCAAGTGCTGATCAATAAAACAAGGCGCTTCCCAAATCAGGCAGCAGGTGGAACCAAACAGGCTACCTTGCAAGAGCCAACATGCTTAAACACCTCAGTACTGAGAGGTCTTGAGCATATCCCAAAACACAAATCTCTTTACCCCACAGCATTCAAAGCTTTTTCTAACACTAAGAATTAGAAAGTAAATGAAGTGCACTGCCTTCAGTTTTATTTAACTAAATGTCCCAGTGATAGGTTCAGTAAAAGCAGCCTTCACACACCATAGCAGTGATAGGAGCTACCTGCCAAGCTACAATGCAAGATCGTGGTTGGCACCCTGCATTTCATCTCCACATGCACCCCGAGTGATTTTACTCCCTTGTGCAGCAGGGATGATGATATTCTGTCTGGGCACAGGTTTGTGTTCTTTTTGAAAGATGTTGAGGATGCGATTTGCAGAGACAACCACTCAGACCCAAAACACACTTCTGCTTTCTCACACCTGATACCAAGGGGCAGGTGACACCACACTGCTTAACTGTATTCAGGGCTCTAGCTGCTCTAGGTGAACACTGTCTCGAGTAGATACATCAAGTAGCACTTCCTTCACCTTTTTACTTTACCAAACTCTCCACTGAAAAGCAGCCTGAATAAAGAAGCCCACAAGTGGGCATCTTTTCCTGTTATAATAGTACCTTGTGGGTGCTGGTTCTGGGGAGCTAGGGGCATTACCTGAATGGTAGAAATCCGTAAGTCTGGTAATTTCCTCCCTTCTCTCCTACTTCTGAGCTTGGCACCATCACTGCTAAGCTCTGTGAAGAGACACTGCCCCGTCAGGAAAGCAAAGCTGCGATCTCACACAGGAGGAGCAAGTGCCGGGAAGGGACCGGCCTGTCCCAGCAACCCAGAGCAGCAGCCCTGACACGGGTCGAACCCAACTCCGAGGTTATTTTTACCAACGCTTCTGGAAAACCACGAACAACAGAGCGGCCGCCGCAGCGGCCTGCCTTGGCCTGCTGCCGCCTTACCGGGCAACGGCGGCCGGCGGCGCCCTCCGCGGAACGTTCCTCGTCTCAGCTGCCCGGCATCCCTCGCCGGGCCGCGGGCTCCCCGGACAGCGCCCGCCATCGCCTGGCTCACACCACCACCTACTGTCGGAGGCGAGTTAGAAGCCGACCGGCACAAAGCCTGCCTCTCGCAGGACGACACCCCCGCCTCAATGCTTTCCCACCCTCAGCCCCTCCCTGTCACCGCCTCCGGCCCCGCCCTCTCACCGCCTCCGGCCCCTCCTTCCCGCCGCCTCCGGCCCCATACAGCCGGGCCGCCCTCTGAGCCCGCCCGCTGGCGGCGTCCCGCCCCCTCAGCCCGCCTCAGCGCGCCGGCCCCTCCTCCTCGCCGCTGCCGCACCGCGCCTGAGCTCGTCGTGCCGGAGCGCAGCCGAGCGCGATGGCTCGCGAGGAAGCGGTGGTGGCCGGCGAGGAGGCGGCGGCGGCGGCCGATGGCGGTGGCCTGCTGCTGGAGATCGTGGGCTCCCCGCTCAACCTGAGCCTGCTGGGCCTCTGCCTCTTCCTGCTCTACCAGATCCTGCGGGGCGAGCGGCCCGCGGCGCCGGCGGGCGAGGCGGACCCGCCGCCGCCGCCTAAGATGAAGCGCCGCGACTTCACGCTGGCGGAGCTGCGGACCTACGACGGGGTGCGCGACCCCCGCATCCTCATGGCCATCAACGGCAAAGTCTTCGACGTGACCCGCGCCAGGAAGTTCTACGGGCCCGGTAAGGGCCGGGGCGGGCGGGGGCCGGCGGTGCGGCGAGCCGGGGGCGCGGAATCCCCGGCACTTTGCCCGGGATGCGGCCGGAGGGATTGCGGAGGCTTCGGTGGCTTGGCGGGGTCAGGCCCGGCCGCGCCCGGGTGCCGGCGGGGCAGTCTGTTCCCTGCGGCCCGGGCATCGTCGTGCTCCGCGTTAATGCCTAACCCGGCTCCTGGGCTGCGGGATAAACGCTCGGCTGAACTGCCCGTGGCTTTTCCCCGTTGCTCGTGATCCGGAGATTTGGAAAGGATTCGGCTTTCTTAGAGCCGGGCAGGGCGTGCGCAGCTCGGCCCGGGACACGGTCCCGCAAGCGGCAGCGCTGGGGGCCCTGCCTGCGCGGGAGCGGCGGGGGGCAGAATTACTGCGGTTGCCTGTGCTCCCGAGCCGGGCCTCGGTGTTGCAGAAACTCGGGCTTGGCCAGCCTACGTTGTTCCATTATTCTCTGTATGTTCCCAGGGCAGGTTGCACATGCCCCAAGTACCGCAGGGGGTTGTGCCGCTGCTGGGTTGGGCGGCTTCCTGCGCCCCGGGTGCCTCTGCCCGATAGCAAAGTGTTCTCTCGCTGTTTACATTCCATCCCCAACTTTAGTGGACATCACTCTGTTGCATAATATTTATACTAAATACCCAGCAATTTTGATTAAACCCGCTTCCTATCAGGAGCGTAGGCTGTTCAGATGTGCAAAGATTGAATAAGCTGTGCAGAGGGCAACCGAGCAGCTAGTGATAAAGTGTGTGGGAGCCTGTGCACCCAGGTGAAAGGGAGTGATCACCTCCAGTAGAGCATGGGGGCTGATTTTTACAGAGGCCTCTTGTTCAAAAGCCTCACTAGGGCTTCATAATTTGTACCAGGATCTGTCTGGCATAACTACTCTTGAGCTGTTCAGACAGCTTGTGGCTGCCAGTGCTACTCAGAGCCAAGGAGAACAGTGCGGGAGACACCGCATGTTTGGAACCACGATGAGATTATTACTTTTGGTCCAAACATAGACTGGAGACTGTCACTGAATTATGCTGGACTGTAAATTTGCGTTCTGCAGCTGTCCAGATGATATGTACAGCTGAATTAGATGTTGCAGTTTTGTATTTGTACAGACTAAACACCACTTGACCTAAGGACTGTGCTTTGGAGGCTGCCGCCCTTGGCTACCATAAAAGCTGCCCGCTGTATCTAATCTGGTAATTGCTGAACAGTTTGTCACAGTGTCTGGCTAATTTAGTTTTCCTTTTAATGGAAAAGCGTGGCAGCCGGCAGAAAGCAACACACAATGCGAGATGAATTTTAGGTGAAGCCATTTATTAGGTGCAATCACACAGATTATAGACCTTTATTACTGCAAACGTGGCCAGCTAAAAAACTGCTAATTGGTTCCACACACTGTTCACACCGTATTGATTGGTTAGTGATTATAACGAGTTCTGACAAACCTATCTTATAGCTCAACATCGTTAGTTTACCTTTAATGCCCAAAAGCATCCGCTGGTTTGACCCTCTTGTTATGGTTGGTTCCTAACATGTTCTGTTACTCCCAAATACCTTCCCATAACTGCTCCTTGGTTTAGGGCAGCCTGTACACTTAACAAGGCTGCTGTGTTTTGAGAATGTGATTATTAGGATCCTCTCAGCATCAGTAACTTTTCCTCTCTCATGGGAACAGAAGAATATTGTCAGGGCCTAAATCTTGGGAGAAGAGACCTAGGCTGCTAGCAGGCCTGCTGTCTTCCCTGACAGAAAAGTAAAATTCTTTTGATGAATTCAGGAAGAAGCTTGTCCTGGCAGGTGTGGAAGATGGCGTGGCATGCTCTCTACAATAACCAGAGTTCACATCCAACTTTAAGTTCCCGTAAAAAGAACTTTCAATCCCTGTTGCAACATGTGATATCTTCATTTTTAGCTTGTCATGCAAGCAAGTTAATCATTAATGAAATTTAGCAAGAGCCTGTCTTGATAAGCTATCTCTGATTTACTGTGAGTTGCATGTTGTGATCATTTGAGTTCATCTTGCATTTTGAAAGTTTTAATAGATGTTTCCTCCAAGTTGGTAATTTCTAGTATCTCTACCATGTTTTCAGGCAAGTCATCCTTTAAACTCTTTAAGTCAGGAGCATCTATTAGAAAACATTTCACCTCAGACTTACAAATCTCTTCTCTACCTGAGGATGTGCTTTCCAGTTGATGTGCTTATTCTTACCCTGTTTGTACCTTCCATGCACTGTTGTGTGGTTCATTGTCCCGATGTTTCAGCAAACCCCATGTATCTTCGCATGGTTTTGTTTCTTGTTCCCTTCCTGTTTTCCTTTATTACCAAGTAGAACAAGACTTAAAAGGATTTCAGAAGTTTGAGGCACCTCTGACACACAGGTCAGGCTAGGAACTCATCGTCCATTTCAGGCTGGGGACTCTACTCCATGAAGGTCATACAGCATCCATTACCTCTGTAATAATGGTGATTATGTTTTTATTTTAAAGAGGGCCCGTATGGGATCTTTGCTGGAAGAGATGCATCCCGGGGTCTTGCCACTTTCTGCCTGGATAAGGAGGCTCTGAGGGATGACTATGATGACCTTTCTGATCTCAACGCTACAGAGCAAGAGACCTTGAGGGACTGGGAGTCACAGTTCACTTGTAAGCAATTTTACATCTATTTACAAAGAAGTAGGTAACTAGTATCTAGTAACAAGCAATGGTTAAAAGGCTGTCACCAGCTGGAAGTATCACTCTGGAAACCTACTTTGAGGTAATACCTCAGTTAACCAGATAATTCCTATAATTAATGTTACTCAAAAGAATGAAGGGAAGTATCAGGTTTTCCTTCTGCGTTCTCCCTCCCTCTGCTCCTCACATCAGGAGAGGTGGAAGCACGCTGCCGTAGGGTAAGATCTGTAACACCACCCAAAAAGTTGACAGGAATTGGAAATTAAGAGCATGTTTTTGATATAGTTAAGACCTGATCTATAAAGAAGATTAGATTTTTAATGCTCTGAAAAATGAAGCTTATGTCCTGTTCAGCTTCTCAGAAATAAGAGTAACATTTGTAATGTTACCTCTTGGGTTGTTAGAGTTTCAAAGACTGTTTAAAACTGGCCCTTTCCCCCTTCGAGCTCTTGATACACCTTTTTTACTCTAAATAACTTATTCTGGGTGGCTTTATCAGATTCACAGACAGCTGTATCCAGCTGACTTTCTTCCCCAGAAGGGGATCAGGAATGGGGAAATGCCATCTCTGGTCCTTGCCACACCAGTGATGGCCACTGGCAGAGGAAAAAAGGCAACTTGAGATACTTGTTCTAAAATTAACAAAGTCACTTTCGTAGTTGCCTTGCTTTTCTATGCTTTGTATTAAAACATTAAGAAAGGCAATTCTAACTGGTTTGTGTTGTGTACCTCAACTTGCTGCTCAAAAAGAACTCCAGACAATGGGGTTATGGAAATTGCTGTACCTTGTACCAGGGCATGCTCACTGGTATGATGTTTTTCTCTGTGTATCTTGTTGGGGGAAAATAATTCCTCCGTATGTCATTACGCCTTTTAGGCAAGTGAACACCAAAGGGGTTATTTCTACTCCAGTTAGACAAAAAATCGAATGTATTGGTTGTTTGTCTTGAGGAACTTTTTTACATAGATATGATGGAAATTGCATATACAAAAGAAGTAGCATAGTGGAAATCAAATTGTTTTTAAATCTGGCGTTTGGTATTAAAGATTTACTATCACTAGCTATCATGGAGCTTTCCTCCACATAATGTCATTAGAACATCTCAGCCCTGACCTGATGTGCCCCTACTATTTTGGCACCCTTCCTGTCTTAATCAAGAGCGTTAATCATGCCTCACTGAACGGCTGTTTTGTTATGCTAAAAAGCGTGTTGCAGAAACTAAAACTAGGCCACCAAATATCTGACCTAAACTGGCATTTAAATCCACCTTTTCAAGAGTCAGCCTTCAGGACTGACAGTGAACTGCACTCTCCTTATTACAATGGTTCTAGTAAATTTGGCAATTAACTGCTTTATGTTCTCATTAATTAGAACAACAATGCTAGTCTGAAATACCTGTAGTCAGAGGCACCTTTCATTTTGTTGAAGTTGACAGACAGGCAACATAGCAGAGCTCTCATTTCTTAAGGGTATCTGATCTTGGCATTTTTACATGTTCAGATGTAAAATAAGGCAGAGGCTTAGCTGCATAATTGGATAACAGATCCATCTCTATCTTTGGGAGAAAGGATTTCTCCTCTGTCCTGTTGGATGTCTTCAACATCTATTACAAAAAATAAAACCCCTTGAAAGTTGTATACATCTGTGCACATATGTGCATACATGTATAATACATAATGTAAATGTTCTGATGTTGTTGGTTGAAAAACTAGTTTTGACATCATTGGTAAGAAAAATAATCTAATCCAGGATTCTGTTTCTTTAGCTGGATGAATCCCTTGTGGTTTAGGCAATAGAAGTAGAATTAGTATTACATTCACTTTGCATGTTTCTTACACTTAGTACAACATTCATAGTAGTTCAGGTAGCTGATTTCAGCTTTTCTCCTTTCTCCCAGTGTTTGGAATAAGTTGCTGAGAGCTGCTTTATAATCATACAGGCATTTTGTTAATTCAGGAAATAGAAGTTAAAAAAGGTATGTCTTCAGGGCTGAATAATGACTTGGATTCTTTTCTTTTTCCCAGTTAAGTATCACCATGTTGGTAAGCTGCTTAAAGAAGGGGAGGAACCCACTGTATATTCTGACGATGAAGAAAAGGATGCCCAAAATGCAAAGAAAGACTAGAGAGTGCAGTGAGGAGCCATCTATTTTTGAACCCTAAAGGATCATTTATAACATTCCACTTCTGTTACAATTTGCAACAGCAGCAATGCTTATAAAAAGTCCAAAGTTTTGTAAAGAAATGAATTGTTTCTTTACGAAGTTTTCCTTTTCAAATTTAGTGGTAAACTACTAAAGGTCTAAGATCTGCCTTCTTTTAAACCTGCATAATCTTAAGTATGAATGAAAAATGTCTGTGCTAAAGTAAACTGCAATTATGGCAATAAAGGACTATTACTGTTTCTCTTCTATCACCATTTAGTGCAGAGTAGGTTGGATCCAGTTTTTCACTAACAGCCTGGCACTGTGGACACAAGCACAAGAGTAACTTCACATACACAACGCAGATTCCACTAAATCTGGTTTTGTGGCAGCTTCTGTGGGATCTGGGCCTGTGGTGGTAATTCCTTTAGAAAAGGGACTATATTTGCCCATGAAGAATCATGCTCATTGTGATACAATGTAATTCGATATTATGTACGGTAATACAGCTTTTAAGGAGTTACATAGCAGCTTACAGATGAAACACTGACTGCTTCAAAGAAAGATAAGAATTTCTGAGAGGTAAAATCACTTTTAGATACTTAGAAAATTAATATGGACTGATGAATACTTGATGTATTCAGTCATGCATAACTGTGCATGGATTAATATTCTGTGTTTACTTTCAAAGCACATTGGAAGTGTTAGAAAGTTTTGGATACTGAGTGTAAGTAGGCATCCCTGAAACCCAGGTACACCATGGAGTGTGACTCAACTCAATTGCTATTCACTTTTTTTCGTAGTAAAACTTTTCTGTGAATTTTAATGAAATTCTATTAAACAAGAAAGATCAGCTGCTGTTGATTCCTAGTCCTAAAAAAAGACTTGCTGGTATAGCATGATTAACAATACTCTTGTACATGCAGCTTTATCTAGCAGAAAAATATTCCTGGTCAATGTAACTTACACGAGTTTTCTGTACCAAATAAAGTAACATGGTGTAAGCGTTTCTGTGTTGAGGCCTTTGTTGCTCTGGAACCTTGCCTTGAAAAGAAACGGCACCATCTCCTGTACAACCAGCAGTGCTGTACCTGGGGGCCTGACCCCTGAGTTGCTTTTTACTTATTTGCTCTCTTAGGTCACATCTATTCTTAATTACTAGCTTTGCTCTGACTGTGTAACCCAGCCTCCTACCCCCGGGGGCTGGGCAAACAGATTTCACCAAGGAACCATAAACATGCTCCTTCAGCATTTCATCCAGTGGCTCTGAGACTCCAAGGAGATAACTAATGATTTGCTCATTGCTTGTAAATGTGGTTCTTGTCCAGTTGATTCTGCTTGGTGCCTGTCTGGTAGAGGTCCCTGTATTTAGTCTCTGATTTGGTTGATCAGCCGAGTTGTTTCAGTTTGGCCACATGATGAGAACAATGAACCAAGACCTGAGTGGGAAGGTGTAAACTAGGCAAAATTATTTGAAAGTAGAGTGCATTGCACAACAGTGGCTTTCATCAACATGTGACAGCACGTGTTAAAGTGCCTGAGACCAGAAGGGATGACCTTCCTTCAGTCCTGGCACTTGCACAGCGTTTTATTTTGGTTACACCTGGCCTTCAAGTGAAGCATGCAGTTGTTTGAGCCAGACAGCTTGCATGAAGTGGTACTGAATGAGCTACCTAACGAAGGGCTCAAGACAAATGTAAATCTTGTCATGACCTTTGTGCTGCTGTTTTATTTTTAGAGACATTTATACTCTTCACAGACTACTACTAATGGTTTACCTCAAATCAAAAATATGCCTTTATTTAAGGCAGAAAATAAAGTGCTCTTGCATAATGGCAGTGTTTGTTTTTATTTACTGCAACTAAGTGTGGTACTTAACCCTTCTCCAATGCTTTCAAGTTCCATACTGGTTTTCTCCAAGGCACAGAGTGCGTAGAATACATTCTAGCTGAAGGCCTGGAAGCATGCTTCTGTAGTATGACTTTAACAAAACATTAAACATACATGTTCATGCTGTATAATAAGCTTTGCTGATGCAAAACCAGACTCAGGCATAAAAAGGCCTAAGTTACTGTTAAGAGCTGAGCAAAAGCTGGAGCTTTGGAGAGGGCTATCCTGTAGCAGAACAAGGCTAAGGCTGGAACCTACCCTCCAGTGGACCCAACCCTCTGACTCTTAGTCAGTAACATATCCTGAAGAACCAAGCACTGTATTACATGCTAATCTGCAAGTTCCAGCACGATTAATCACCAATAATAATAAATAAAATGTACCCAGAAAACTGGGAGTAGCACAAGGCAAAGCTTAAGGTTCAGCATACGTGCCTCTGAGGAGGAAGCACTGACCTTGGTAAAACCACTTTTCAGAGAACACAAGGAGAACTTGTGAAAGGGGAAGAAGCAAGTCACATAAGCAGTAGTTTCAGAAGCAATTCACAAAAGCAGCAGTTTCATAAAGTAGCAGGCATGGATTTTATTTTCTTCTGAAGTTCTGGAGAAAATGGATAGGTTTTAGCTTCTTTTTTATTCTCTGTTGATTGCAACTTGACACCTTCCTTCAACAGTGACTGGCTGCACTGACTAAGCAAAAAAACCCATGCCAGGTAGCTTGGCAGGTTGTACATTAACCAGGAGGGATGTGATGATGAGCTGTGAGCACAGACTGTCAGCAAAACGTGTCTCATCTGAAGTATCCAAACACCCATTACTTGTGTCTGTCACAAAGACGAGGTGCCCCAGGACAAAGCAAAACAACTGAGCAGTGTCTGGGTTCCAACCAGCTCTGGCACGTTGTCAACTGCTTTGTAAAGTTCAGGTATTCTTTTATCTTGCATCTACCTGCTCTTACTGATCTTTATTAGCTCTTACTTAAGCTGTTTCAGTTAAACACACAAAAAAAGCTCAGTAATGAATGCTCACGTCCAGTTACATAAGGGGTTTCACAAAAGGTGAGGCGTTCCTATGCCCTGCCTGGAATCTCTGGGTTAAGAAAGGGCTTTATATCATAATTACCATACTCTTGTATTTCAAGCAGGTAGAGTGACGTAATAATGGGCATTGTGTGTTTCTGCTCTGAAACAAGCCTGCTGGATTTTGACTTCAGCGTTCAGCACGAGGTACAGCCCAGTGGCTGTGTATTTCCCATAACAAGCTTGGTTCAGCCAGCTCCCCTGAGAAGACTCCTGTTCTCACTAGCTCTGTACAGAAAGCCAGATTTAATTGCAAAACTTGGGAGTCTCGGGGGCCTACTGCATAAATGTCAGAGAAAACTGTCTCCATAAAAAACCCCAAACCTTCTTGAAACACCAGCCAAGTACAACAGCACATGCCAGACAAACTGAAAGGCATGAAGTTGTGCCAGCATTTCTATAGATCAGCAAACACAGCTATAAAAATGCTGCTTTTAATGTATCTTTTCACCTATTAAATGTTCTAATTGTCTAAATATGCTGTAACTTTCATGCTATTGAAATTTTATGTATGAAGCTATGTATTTTAAAAAGTCTCAAAGCAAACTGTTACATGTATCTTCAAAGATAAGCCTTCATATAATAAAATTGTACTGAACGGTCCAGCGTATGAAAGCATGGGGCTCAATTTAAGTGACAGGAAAAATAAAGAATTAATATTAAAACACCTGAAAACAGATCCTAAGTGATGCCACCAGTAAGCAAACAGGAAACCCAGGTGTTCTGTTTTGGCATGACCATTGCAATGGTGTCTCCCATTTTAAAGTGCACACATATTTTATTTACTAACAATGTTTTACATAGAACCTGGACTTGGAGATAGAGGATTTGCTTTATCAATTTCAGTCAGTATAGGTGAATGCAAGAAGCAATTACAGAATTGGTATTTTTATTTGTTACTGAATATCCTGGTAACACATTGATAAAACACTGGAAACATACCCCAAAGGAAACCTTTAGTTCCTGCTCCCCCCCGACTAACAATCAAAAATACTTCCTCACCTGGAATCAAAAGGCCTGTCTCATGGGAAATGGGTACTTATGCAGATGGAACTGTCTATAGATTGTCAGAGGAGGAAGTTTTGTCATCTTTAATCTGCAAATACTGCATAGAGAAAAAAACAGACCCTTGGTTTGTCATCAGTTCAACTGTTAGGTTTTATGTGGTCAACAAATACAATAGCTGATCTTCATTGTAACTGTATAAAATACTAAAAAGAGGACTTAGGAGGGGCATAAATGTTCTCCAAAATAGTCAGAAAATATTTATGTCAAGAAAATAAGATCTTTTTTGATAGAAGTCATAGATTAACAGTACTCTAAACAGCAACCATTTGTCATTCACAACCCTGAAAAGGCACTCCACATCTCAACATGTGTACAGAGAAGTCTGATATGACCTTGCTTAGAAGCCTGTAGGAGTTACCAGCATTGAACACTGGGGGAAAACCTATCTACCACGAACAATTACAACATTTTTTTTATTATTATTTATTAGAGCAGAAGTTACAAACGAGGATAAGATTCTATGTAATGAAGGCTACAGCAACACATTAACTTAGTAATAGACATGTAATAAATAAAGCATACCAAAAGGAAAGCTGAAATAATTGGTGTATTGAACTGAGAACTGGTCCTCTATATCTTGCTCAGGGACTTTGTCCAAAAGCAACTGTGGCTGTCTTCTAAACACAGCCAGCTGAGTAACTATGGATAGAACTTAAGCTCCTAGACTGCATTTTCACATTTTTACCTACACGTAGCACAAATCTGACAACATTTGACAATTCCTCTGGAAATTATTTGCAAGCAAACTCATACCAAATAGCTATCCTGCTGCACATGCCTTCAAAAGGGCACGTTTTGAAACTGTGTGAATGAATTCTGAACCCACATATACACAGGGACCATCAGCATGCTGAGCGGCACTGCCCCTGCGCTATCTGACACCCAGAGCTTTGCTCAGGCCTGCAGATTCCTGGAAGCACTGCATCTAGCACAGCTTCAGTGAAATCTGTCCTACCAAAGATCAGCAAGTGACCAGCAAGTTTGCTCTAGATTAGCAAATAGAAAAGAAGGATTTTTCCAGTGTGGTTTTTACAAAAGATGGGATTTTTTTTTCTCATATCTGGAAATCTATTATTTCCCTGGATTAAGTATAAATGTCCCCCACACCCTCCTGTCCTATTATTTTCACAATCTGATTGAGGAGGCACTTCATATGTTTGCTTTAGCATTTACATAGCTATGCTTTTTTCCAAATGACTCATCATTACTAAAAACTGTAACTTTGATATTTACATGTTCCCTACATTCAATCAGAATATCACACACCAAGATCTCAACCCCCAGTCTTTCAAATTCTTAGTAGCTGGTCCATTACAGTTTGTTTTGGCCCTGGGGAGAGTTTTGGTCCTCTATTATCCGAAAAGGCAAACCCAAGATTCTGGTTTTGTGGCTCACTACACCAGTTAAGAGATTCTAAAAAGGAATTACCTAAGCAAAAAAAAAAAATCCAGTATTTCATATACCTTTTAATGGTCACAGGTCTTTCTTCTCTCACATGTATATGAAAACTTAAGAGCTATTATATAGTAGCTATTCAGCATCCTCTTCTGGGCTCTGCTCCAGAGAAAGTATCTGAGCAGGGGTTTGTCTGAATTATCTCAAGAGGAAATAGAGGGCATCCTCTGACATCTGCATCCATCTCTCTTCTCAATATTAATTTCCTTTCATCTCCTGTAGATAAGTATATGAAAAAATGTTTATGAGTTTGTTGGGGGGCAGGGAGGGAAAAGGTATGGGGAGGCAGCTGTGAGGTACTCCCCAAGAAGGCACAGTAAGCTGTGAAAGGGCTGCGAGGAGCAATAGGCAGAAATGTAACAACCCTGCATGGAGATCCGATGACTGCCCAGACAGCACTTCCCACCCAGATGTACCACACGTCGAGTTGCCTAACAACATTTTAGCTGTCTAAATCATGTTGAGCTGTTAGCATGCAGGTTAAGAGAATAACCACCAATGTGCTGATGCCCACCCCAGATACTTTGCTATCCAAATGAGCAGACACAACTCTTCGATGGCAGCTGCGTGGTTCTGAGCTAAACCAAACAAACCTTTAACTGCAGAGTAGTCACACTCTCTTTTTACACTATGTTTATACTTTTTAAAATTCTTTTTAAAAAACCATCATCACTGTAAGAACTGTGGTAACCAACCTCACATGTCAGAGACCGGTCAAATTCAGTCCCCTTAGTTTTGGTGTCCCTCTTTCTCACCTGTCCTCTGGAGGGTGTCCTGAAGTGGCGAGCCATCATGAGGGGTGACACCTGGTGCTGCCATAGCAGTGTGGAGTGTCTTGAATTTCACTTTGTTGTGGAATATTTTCTTACATTTTCTTTGTATCTTTCTGAGCGACTCCAGCTGCATGCAACTGTCAGTCTCTGAAAAGCCACATTCATCAGTTACAAGATTAGCAGAAAGCTTTTTTCGTTTTCTCTTCATTTTGCAAGCATTTCTCTCCTCTTCCCTGGATTGTCTCTCACTTTTCTGTCCTTCGTGTCTTAATTTACTACTAGACCTCTTGCACGACTTTTTAAGCTTATGTTCACACCGTCTTGCCAAGCCCTCATGGACAGAATTAAAACAAAAGCTACATTTGCTGCTTTCCTTCTCTTGACCTTCCAGCATTACATTTCTAACGTAAACCAGTAATTTTCTTTGCCCAGCTCTTTCAGGCAAGCACCCTTTATTGCAATTGCTGTAAGTTTCTTCACACCTTCTTTCTGTTCTCTTCACTGAGCCGCTACGTGCCTCTCTGAAGTACTCAGAATCACTGATCTCTTCCAACAAGTCCTTTAATCTGCAAGCAGAACTGCATGCGTTGTACGGGACAGTACCTTCATCACTACCATCTTCTTTTTCACATTCCTTATCACGAGTAACAGCAATGCAATCCAAAGAACGATTCAGTCTGGCATGTGGTAAGTGATCAACAGCGAGTGAGTCATTCCTCTGCACTTTCAACTTTCCTGCAAACCTACTCCCATGGGTATTGTTTTCTAACACTGCATCTGTTGACTCCAATTCCTCAACAGCGATCACCAGTCTGTAACTACCTTCACTACTACAATTTCTCTCATTGAGGTTTTGTACAGGACTCGGTTCTCTAAACTGCTGACCAGGGTTGTTGCTCAAGCTGATGTGAAAACCACTGTCATCATCAGACACCACTCTCTTCCACCAGCACTTGTTTGCAGTGGTTTTTGGCTCCAAGCAAACGCGTGCATAGCCTGGTGTCTGATAGTAGTTTAGTAAATAATGGATGAATTCATCAGTCTCATAAACCTTTTGCTTTTTGCAACTATCTTCATCAGACACTGTCTGTGTGTGAACTACATTCAACGTCTGGTATTCCCTTCCATCAAGAGATTCGATGACCCTGCAGTCTTGAGTAACTGTAATCAGCAAGGACCCACAGCCGAAGGAGCTGTACGTGTCTCCGCCCCACAGTCTGTCAGAACTCGGGGCTGCAGAGGGATCATTTAAAATCGTCCTGACTATGTGACAAGTAGATGAACGGCAGTTACTCCCATCTTCCTCACCATATAAGCTGTGACCTTTTTGGGTTAATGGGCACCAAAACTCTTCCTTATGTTTCACCTCTTTGTGCATATGATAATGGGAATTAATCCGTTCCTGATGTATGTCGCTTAATGCTGTTTCAGGAAAGCAACTGTCCTTCCTTACATCCAATGAAGGATCCACTTTTTGACTTGCCAACTGCACAAAGTCCTTGAAATAAAAAGTCAGGAAAATGGTTATGTACATTCACCGAGTGCTATAGAGTGCTAATCTGCAAACTCCTAAACCAGCAGTCCCACAGCCCAGAGAATTATACAGGTGAGGGATAAGTCTGCCGTAGTTCAGAGCTCAATTGTACTATCTCACCCTTCCTAAGTGAGAACCACCTATATTTCAGCATCTCAAGAAGCTGCATTCTGAAGTGATCCTTTCAATCAATTCCTCTATCTCACTGCAGCCACCTAACAAAATCCTTGTTCTTTCTTTGATGACAGAATCACCACCAGCATCGTGTGCAGCAGTAGTATCACTACACTTTTGTAGGTTGAGTATTTTATTTAGAAAAAATTGCTTTCTTATACATTGTTTTAAATGGGTCCAAACACAACCAATCCAAAGCTTTCCAAAAGGTGAAACCAAGAAAATAGAAGTTTATCGAACAAATCGCCTTTGTAACTAAGATGACATGTATCAGAGGTTACGGGCCCTAGAAGTCAGGCAGAGTGGGAAGGGTGGCCTCTGACTTCAGCTCTTAACCAATTATAGCCCTTCAGAAATCTCTAACATTAAAGATGGGGAAACATGCACGTCTGAAAAGCCACAAGCAGATTTTCACTTAGCAAACAGTGAAGACAAAGCCATGTTAGCACCCCGAGAAATGAAACCTCTGGCTTTCATTTAGAACTTGGGTTTTTTGTCCAAAGCACTAAAATAAACCTCCAAACATTAATCTGTGAATTTAACACTCCTCTGCTGATTCTGTCAAGACAGTAGCTTAATCAAAGTGAAACACGACAGCTTCACGCTGGTCACAAAAGAGAGGCTATCAGACATGCAACAGGCATAATCCATGTCAATTTAACTCAGGCACTTGCAGACCTAAGACCAAACTAAGCAGTCACAGCATCATTTGCATCCCCACCTTGAAACTCCTTGTTTACAAGGCTGGATCAAGTCTAATACAGCTGACACAGCACTTGCAGCCCTGTTTTTATCCAGTAATGACAAGGCCTCCAACAGGTCTCTCAAAGGCAAAGTTTCTGAGTGGAAATGCACTACCTCGGCTCTCAGGACAAGACTGAGAGCAGACCGTCACAACACTTAGACCTCAGGCCTTCTCAGCATTCCGTCAGTCCCAAGGCATTCAAATGTCTAGTGAATTGTTCAAGCTCTAATAAATATCCTTCAAAATTTAAAATATGTTTTAAAATAGTCTTACTTTCACACGGCTTAACAGCACTGTAAGCAGTCTGACAGACTCCACTCTTCTCTGAGCTAGCAGGGATTTCCTTTCTTCCCATTCAGGCATATTCTCTGGCCACTGCTGTTCTTCAGCTGGTACCTTCTGCTGCTTTGGGGGATGTTTCTCATCTCCATCTATCTGCCTCTCTTCTCTCCTCTCGAGCTTAGCTTTCTTTTTCCTCTCTTGACCTTCTTTTCAGCACCACGTCTTTTTCTAGGCAATTATCAATATGGGACAATTTAGATGACACTTGTTTTACATTTTGAGTCCTGGGGAACTGGATGCAAGTCTTTGAAGTGCTAATATTAAGCAACTACTCGCCAAGAATCTGCATGTGGCTAACAAGAAATCTTGTTTGTTAGAATAACATTAAAAAACCACAGCACAGAGATGACATGCATCCAACTGATGCACACATTTAGAAAACTCTTTGTCTCTTCAAATGGTTTGTATTCTAGGGTGCCAAGATGACAGATTCACATCGTTGTTTGTCTCCAAGGACACAAATGGAGTGATGATTTGGATATAATGCTTAAGTTAAATCTCCCCTACAAATTAGCATGAGGGTCCCATTTAAGAGTTATTACAAGACTATTTCCACTGTTCTAAAAATTAAAGTTGAAGCTGTTCTGCTGGCTTTACCTGGGGTAGAGATCATTTTCTTCACCATATCTAGTACGGGGCTGTGGGCTGGACTGGTGCCGAAAGCTGTGCTGAGAACCCAGGGATGTGTCTCTCCTGCTGAGCGGTGCTCACACAGAGCCCAGGCCTCTTCTGCTCCTCACCCCACCCCACCAGCGAGTAGCTGGGGGTGTGTGAGGAGTCGGGAGGGGACACAGCCAGGACAGCTGACCCCAGCTGCCCAAAGGGACATCCCATACCATGTGGTGTGATGCTCAGCATGTGCAGGTGGGGAAGGGGAAGGAAGGGGGGACACACTCAGAGCAATGGTGCCTTCCCAAGTCCCCGTTCCATGTGATGGATCCCTGCTGCCCTGGGGATGGCTGAACACCTGCCTGCCCAGGGGAAGCGGGGGAGGAATCCCTTGTCTTCCTTTGCTTGCATGTGCAGTTTTTGCTTTACCTATTGAACTGTCTCTGCTCCATATTCTAAGTGTTGAGATTTTCTCAAGATATGGAAGTGTATAACATGATTAATTACTAGTGACAGTTCAGAATGCCATCCAAACACATTATCTACAGAATTAAGACTTTGATATATTACCATTACTCAAATACAAGCTTTAAGAATGCTGCCATGACAATAATAACAATGAAAAGATAGCACATAAAAAGGGGCAGAGGGAAAGACAGGAAATTGTTCATCTCTAGCTTTTGACCTTCCAGTCAACTGAAAGGTGCCTAGAAGCGTATATCACATTAATTCTACTTCAGGGCATATTGACATTAGTTTGTGATGCTGCAGCACTGAGCAATACAAAAAGCCCACATGCAGAATCTTAAGCCATCAAGCCCCAGAACAATTTGAGAGCAACAGCTCTCCAATTTCACTCCAGGCCCACAGAGTCACACAATAATCTAATCCGAAAGGGAGTTCAGGATGTCTTAGTCCAACCTTTCCATAACTCAGAACTCCTCGTATTATTCCTTACATATAAATTAAAAACTACATAGCATTGCTTCAAGTTCTAGACTTATTTCATCAAGGCCTGGTTTTTTACAGCAGCCAGTCTTCCTGGATTTTACATGGTATGAGGTAGCATAACAAATCTCAACAAAATGGGACATTCTCTAAAGATACACTCTCACCTTTCAAACCCCTTGTTTCCCCTTTTTTGAACGTGCTCTTGTTTTTGCAGCTTTAGTCTTTCCAGGCTTCTCTTTTTTTATCCTTCACTAAAATGTCTGGTTGTGTCACCTGTCACAGAAGAGGCAGAAACAGACTTAGCAGGTCAGTTTGCCATGTATTTATCCAAACACAGACAACCTGCTGAGCAAATGAGACCCCAGGTCACTACCAAATACCGTTACACTCATGAGAAAGTCTAGTATGCCAGAGTACAGAGAGACAATCTCTTCTGAAGTTCAGACCGGGTTGTTAGTCATGCTTGAACACCGCACTTACAAATGTCTCCTGCTGTGACACCAGGGGCTCACAAACTGACACCACACCTTTGGCCAAACTCATTCTTAGCATGCTCTTCTGGGGACTTAAAGTTCAGTATGTTCAGAAGAGCATTCCTAGCTGCAGGATTCATGCAATTTTGCCAAAACTAGAGTTCACAGACTCTCAGAGAAACATTTTTCAGATCAAATGCTTGCTTCCTTAAAAATTGATGAATTCTGTTAATGTGTGCTCCATTTAATCAGCTTCAAGTGTCCAGATGTGGACACATTAAAAGAAAAGGCTCATGCAAATTGCACGAAGGTCTATCTATATATCTACACTGAAAAAGTCAGTGATAGGAAGTGTTATTTCCAACACAGAGGTATATTTTAGGGTCACAGTTTAGAAATTACCTGCTGGGAAAAAATACCAAAAGAGAGTACACCCTACTAAGTACTTACAGAGGTAAACTACTAGGCTGCTGAAATTAAGCTCACAAATTGCAAGTTTTCTTTTAGAATACCACATTAAGCACAGCACTTAAACAGATACATCCCTCAATATGCTTAAACAAACAGGTACATCGAAGGAAAAGGGTTCACTTTACTAGCCTAAATTAGGGCAATTACTGCACCTACTTCACCCTTAACAATAAGAAACCATGTATCTTTCAAAGAGTCTCGGTAGCTCCTGAGATCATCTCCCAATTTCAGTGCCAACCACATTGAAAATATTTACAACTTTTAACTTGCCCACACCAATTTTTCAGGAAATCAGGGCAGTAAAATGCCCTTTTTTTTTAATTGAAGGAATTAAGTTTATATGCACGAACATATATCAGCATCTCTATACCCAGTACAAACAGGATAATCACAAAGGGGTTTTTTTCCCCCCTTAAAGGCTTAAGTGTCTAAAAAGTTTACAGAGAGGCTTCCACTAGTTAGCAAGGACTTCTCTGCCCTAACTTCAAGGAAAAGAGAGCAGAAGCTGGCAAACCACCACCTGTACCAGCTTCTTCAACAAAATCTCACTATCTAGTAATAAATAAAGGTTAATATATTTTAATGCTGTATATATGCTATATTTTTATTTCTTTTAGCCACCATTTGGACATAAATGCAGACCAAGACAAAGCGGGGGGGGAGATAATACATATACACAGAGAACTGCAGGAGCACCACATAAAAGCTTCCACTGATGCAAGGTGAAAAAAAGCCTGTAAGGTGGTTGTCACAGGTTACAGACTATATGGCCATTACTTAAGGAATGCCCCTTTGCCTTCAGCCCAGCAAGCTAGAGGGGAAGACAAGTGCAGTGCAAGGAGCTGTCTGGTAAAGAGGGTGGCATTGCCCAGATTGATGAAGAAAAGAAATGCGTATGTACTGGAGGAAAAGCTAAATACAGTTGGACTTGATGATCTTAAAGGCCTTTTCCAACAAAAATGATTCTATGAATAGTAATAAAATCTCTGGAAGCAGCAGCTACAGCACAGACTGCAGCACTGAGCCACTCCTGTTAGGGAACTGCTGCCAAAAGCACTCAGAGCTAACCACAGCTTTGTCAGGCAGGGCTGACATAGTATCTCAGGACTAATCTCTGAATACAGCTGTGTGTTTGTGTATATGTATATACACAGACCTCTTCAGTATCTCACATTAGCAAAGCAGACACACCCAAAGTATTTACTACAAAACTGAAAAAGCAAATAGTCTTTAGAATCCTTTCTGCCCACTGTGCATTAAGATAAAGAACTTCCTAAAGCTATCTATATGTTAGTATGACCTACACTTTTCCCAACACACTAAGATTTGAGGTACAGCAGGTTAAAACATCCAGGACATTGCTGCTGAAACCCATAGAGACATGAAAGGCAAGCCTAAAGAAGAGCTGCTGTACCCAAAAGCTGGCTCCATTTTGCAAGTACATCTTCTGTTAAATCAACGGATATTATCCTGCCCTAGTAAATCTTTCTCCACTTACAGCCTTACACCATCATGGCTGCAACCATATTCCTACTACTGCAATAAGTCACCTAAAATTAAGCCCAAAAATCTCTTCATAGAGCTGAGTAAGCTTCAGTGGTTTGCCAGTGCAGACTACTACACCCTTGTTCTTCCCCACTCTTCTTAGTAGCCAGGAGCTCTTCATGTAACATCACAAAGCACAGAATTATTTACTGGCTCATCCACTGGCTTGCTCCTCAGCAGCATGGCCTTTTGGAATCAACCCTGACATATTAATAGGTGATTAACTTTAGGTTTTAACTGTTCCAACTGAAAAATCACAAAGAATGTGACATTTGACACCTTTACCAAATTAGTATTTCCTTTCAATCATTCTGCCATGATTAGAACATCAGAAACACACTTGCTCTTGCATTAGTGTTAAAGACAATGAACTACAGACTGAACTGTCCTTCGCTACCTGCATGCCTTTCTTCTGTGATCACACATTCCCATAACTCTGATATATATTTGAAATAAATAAATAATTTTTTAAAGGCTTTACTTAAATGTATAAAAAGGACCCAAGATACTGACCTGTAACTCTACAGATGCATGATCAATTCCCAGCTTTGCTGAGGAATTCCTGTGAAACCCAGTAACCTCTCGTGTCTCAGGGGCCTAAAATAATACAGTATTTTAGATAAGATTCAAGCTGATTGCAACCACAACAGGCAATTGATCACTTACTCTGGCCTGGGCTAAACCTATTTGGCTGAAGCATCTCTTTCAGGCAGGCACCTGGCTCTGATCTGAAAACACAACAGTATGAAAACCTGACACTTCCCACAGGCAGTTTGTCCCATTCCTCACCCATTCACTGTTTGAAAAGGAAGCCACTGCCAGATACTGATTTTTCCTAAGCCTTTCTCTACTAGAGTAACATTATTTTAACTTCTAGGTGGTTCTGGCATTTTTTCCCCTCTTACATGCTGTAATTCATGTGCCTCTGGGTCATCTTTCTTATATAAGAGCTCTCAGTCTCTCACTGACAGGCACCTTCAGTAGACCCCCAAGTATTTTTTGTTGCCATCTTCTAACACTCTCCCATGTAAAAGATATCAACCCCAAACCCACACAGAGCCTTAATTTGGTCAGTGCCATACACACAGTGAATTGACTCCTTTCAGTCCGCTTTCTATCACCATTTTAACATAGTCCCCACAGCACTGCAACAGAAACCCCTACGAAAATAACCCTTTCATAGCCATAAAGAAAACCAGGAGGGTAGATCAGTAACTCTGAAGCAATTTTTCTGAATATCTTCACCATCCTTTTTACATGGGCTAAATTATCTTAGAACACCCTAAAACATGTCACCCAAGTTGATACTTTAAAACAAAATTAGACTTTAGGGAAACATTAGCAGCCTGTCAGTACCCAACCTGAAACATCCCTATGGCCCATGTGAGCAATACACAAGTAGTAAGAATAATTTGATCCAAAGGTGCCCCCCTCATCTCCTCACAGTCCTGCCAGCTCAAACAGCTCTTACCATCCCCAGTTTCCCGGCTGGTCACTCATGCCAGGGCCTGGGCCATCACAACACCACACTGTAACTGGATCAGGAAAGAGATCTAGCTTGGAGGAAAAAAAAAGAAATAAATGGGGGTTTGGAGGTGACTTTTCAGGCAGCTGATTCCCCTGCCCTCATGCACAGCGCAGCCCTGAGCGGTTCCACCAGCAGAGCTGAAGGAGAGCTTCAGGCTGGGGGAATATCTTAATTCTGCAGAGACGAGCACGCAAATGGCAACATGACAGGAGATATACACTGATCCGCAGCGGCAGCAGGAGTTTGTCACACAGGGGAAAGCATTTACCAGAAAGAGACACCTGGATAAGTTTAAACACGGGGTTTAAACAGCCTTTCATCAGATGGGACTAGTTTATTCAGCCCAGTCCATGCAGAATTAAGCGAAGCACAGAGGTGACGGCAGCGCAGCGGCTCACACAAGCAGCGCAATACAAGGGGCGTTCGAAGCTAACGCTCCTCGCGTCACTGCTCCGCGCTGCGCGTCTTGCGGTGGGGATAAAGAAAACCGCAAGCCAACCGCATCTCCATGGACGCAACTGCCGTAAGGCCGCTCTCCCTCAGCTCGGCGGGAAGGCGCCCGAGCTCCAGCGGATCAGCAGGCACCGCAAGCCGGATTACGGCACCGCCGGCCTACAGGAGCCCCGCGGGCAGGGCCCAGGCACCGCCAGGCTGGCGGCGGCCCCCGGCCAGCGCCCGAGAGCCGGTTTCAGCGGGAACTGGTGGACAGAGGCGGCGGCTGGGCCCGACGCCCTCTCCTGCCCTGGCAGCGCTGCACCCAGCCGCCAGCCTCGCTGAGGGTGCGGGGCAGACGCCCCCTGCCACCCCCAGGCCCTGCTCCGGCTGCTAGTCAGGTCAGAACTCCCCACGGGGCCCAGCGACCCGCGGTGCGGGACAGGGGAGGTGGGGGGGCGCTCCTCCGGCCGAGCCCACCACCCAGCAGCCAGAGGGGAGAGCCCGCACCCGGCCAGGACCCGAGCCAAGCCCAGCACCCGGGCGGGCCCATGGGCTCCGGACAGCCCCACCGGAGCTGCCGGCAACAGCTCTATCCCCTTCCCACCCGATAACCCGGCGAGCTCGGGCCAGGCCCGGCTGGCACGAAGGGGAGCAGGAGCCTCCAGCCGCGGCTCCTTCCCCACACGGGCCGCGCTGCGATCGCTCCCCGACGCAGGAGCCCCCAGCCCCCTCCGTCAGCGCAGCACTCAGCATCCGCGGCTGCTTCCCCTGTTAAGGAGCGGGGCATCGAGCCCAGCCGCCCGCCCCGCCCAGGCAGCGCCTCCCGCAGCTGCGAACGCCCTCCGCCGGCAGCGCCCAGCTCCCACAGGCTCCACTTACCCCTCCGGCCGCCGCCGCTGCAGCCGCCGACCGCCTCCCCTCCCGGGCGCCCTTCCCGCCGCCACCCCGGGGCGGAGCGCGGCGCACGCTGGGCAGCGGCGGGGGGACCCGCCCCTGGGGCGCGGCACCGCAGCGCCCGCTTCTCCCGGAGCTGGGCCGGCGGCGGTCGGTCATCGTTGTCTGCCGGCACCCCACGCCGAGGGGGCACTGGAGCCGCTGGGGCCGTTGCGTGGCAGCCAGCCTTCGGGGGAAGGGAGGTGGCGTGGCGGTGCGGGGTTTGGGGTTCTCACGCGCGTTTCGAGGAACGATTCTCTAAGCGGGACGGAGCGGAGCCCCAGGAGGTGCCGGCGGCTGTCCGGGCCGCCGCCTCCCGCCCTGCTCGTCACCCGTGAGGGCCCACACGGCAGAGAGCATGGCCGTCCCGCACGCCCGCCCTCGGCCTGCTGCCCGATGCCTTCAGCCTGTGATCATCGTGTATGTGCGTTTTGTTAAGAAAATAAAAAAACCCCAAGGTGAAGGAGTCGCTCCTCAGTGAGGGAAGGCTTAGGTGGCATGAAGGCCTCCTGACAGGGTGGTGGTGCAACACCGTGTTTTTCTTTGTCCTGTAACAAAAGATACTTGACCACTGCTTCACCCGAGTGATATGCATGTGAGGATTAATACCAGCTTTTCCCTCTTAGTGCTAACTCATACGTGCCTAACCAAGGGACATGTGGTGCCTGTGGCTCAGTGCTGTATGGCAGTCAGCTCCCCGCAGCAGAGCAGCTCCCAAGGGTGCCAGTGCCTCAGCATGCTGTTGTCCATGCTTTACAGCACATAGTGGTTTTTCCTTTAAGGTCCCCGTAGGAATTCAGTGTAGGACAGTCGTTCCCTCAAATACTTCCTCATTTCTCAGTGGGGGTTTTTTTGTCTTTCACCATCTTCTAAACGCAACTGTAAAACATGGTGCATTTCAAATCCTTTATCCCTCTTCTTAAAAGCAGACGTTATTTCTTTCCTTGTGGTAGTACAGTTGTAGCTACAATGATTGATTATCATGGGATGCACACAGGGCTAGGGCTACAGGCCAGAGGTGTGTATCAAGCACTTATTTTCTCAGATGGTCTAATTGCTATGTATACAATTGCATACTGAGAACGATCATAATGGGTAGATCTAGTGTAGGAGTCTGTTTCTGTTACAACTTTGTGTGCCAAAAATCGTGTCTCCATTTTCTCACTGTACAAGCTAATACAATAAAGGTACCACCTTTACCTACAACCATTTCTTGTGTCTAGTTGTCTTCTCCACAGTTGGTTCTCCTTACATGAGTAAAGTTTCCTAGGAATCTATTATATGCTTGTGTTATTATATGTTTGTGTTTATCTTAAAAGATAAAATAGTGTTTTGATGGTACAAAAGGTTACATTTCAAACATACTGTCTCTACATTAGGTGATTTTTTTTCCTTTCTATGTATATTTTTCCAAACCCAAACAGGCAAACTGGAATTTGAGATCAGTTTGTAGCTTCAGGGTCATTATATTCACCTACTGTACCTGGTGTTTTCCAAAGGTGCAGTAAGTTGAGAAACTTAATGGGTTTAGCTCATAAATAAAGTTTAATATCACAAGACAGAGATATTTCTTTCAAGATCTGCAAGCAGAGTACAGAAATAAGATATAAGAAGATAAATACCTACTAATTTAGGAGACAACACTTACTATTTTGTTTTTCCTGTTCTGAGAGGGGTTATATAAAAAGTACATTTCTATTTTGTAATTTAATTGTCAATTATTCTGTAATAATGACATGCAAACAATTAATAGAGTTTACATTTTCTTTCCATTAAACTCTGCCACAAATAGCTACAATTTTATTGCTGCCAGTGCAGTGGTTTTAAGGCATTTGGTTTAATTTTCTTAGGCTTGTGACTGGCATAAGAATGCTGTCTTCCTTTTTAAGCACAATACATTACAGCAACTATTTAAATGAAGAATTCTAAGCAAGAATAAATGGGTATAAGCTTGCTATATATGAATGACTGCTTGGAAACTGAAGAATTCCAACTGTAAAAGGGTGATTATTTCTTCTAGGGGTTTTGTCTTTCTTGCGTGTCAGCACAAGACAAACCTCAGCTTAAGATTCTTTTTGAACACAGGTTTTTTTTTTCCAGTCTGCTGTCCTGGTTTTTGGCTGGCATAAAGCTAATTTTCACCATGAGCTGGGAGGGGACACAGCCAGGACAGCTGACCCAAAGTAGCCAAAGGGATATTCTGTACCATGACATCATGCTCACTATAGAAAGGGGGAGCTGGCAGGGGAGGAGGAGTTGCTGATTTGGATGAGCTGTGTGACAGGCTCCAGGCAGTGAGCAAATTGCATTGTGCATCACCCACTTTGTATATTCTTTTCTAAGTACTGTTGTTATTTCCCTGTCCTTTTGCTGTCCTAGTAAACTGTCCGTATCCCAACCCATGGATTTTACCTTTTTCTTCTGATTCTCCTCCTCACCCCACCAGTGAAGGAGGAGTGAGCGAGCTGTGGTACTTAGTTGCTGGCTGGGGCTAAACCATGACAACTTCCTATTTCCATTGCTCAATTTTGGTCAAGTTTTTACATCATATTCTGGCTGATCAAATGAATCAGCAGACGACCTCATCCTGCCATAGCAGTGGAATCCATGGAGAAGACAGTGGTTGGCATGAGGTTGTTTGTTTGGGTTTTTTTCTCTCTTGTAAAGGGACCTGCCAAAAATAAAAACAGTCATTTTTTAAAAAAGAAAGAAAAAGAAGCTACTCTGCCATGTTCAGGACATACCTCTTCTGAAAGTGCAAAGGTGAGAACTTTTTGAATCAGTTCTGGTTGAGAGATGGCTCAATTTATTCAGTTCTCTTCTCCTGCATGTCTGCTTGCTTGTAAAGCTCAGTGTAGTGTCTAAAGTAGTACTGTCTTCATGCTTCAAGACAGTTACACATACAGGACTCTTCTGATCAGCTGACAGCATCTGTTTTCCTTCAACATGGTCCTTAAATCAGCATTGTTGTTCTTCTACTGTAGCCTTGTTCCCAGCTTTTCCTTGTTTGCCCAGAGCCAGACCTCTCAGAAGGGCGTCTAGATGACCCTCTCCACATTTGAAGTCCCATTCCAGTCTTTCCCCTGTTGATGAATAGTCCTCTCTCACAGACACCTGGTTTTCATCCTAGAAGCCTGTGTGGGGCAAGGGAGCTGAGAGAATCCCCAGGTTACAGCTGAGGTCACTCTGCACAGTACAACTGGGATCATTCGCAAAAATTTAGAGACTAGTCATGAGATACTCTGTCAGCCCTGCCTGACAAAGCTGTGGTTAGCTCTGAGTGCTTTTGGCAGCAGTTCCCTGACAGGAGCGGCTCAGTGCTGCAGTCTGTGCTGTAGCTGCTGCTTCCAGAGATCTTTTTTTAAAAAAATTATTATTCATAGAATCATTTTTGTTGCACAATGCCTTTAAGATCATCGAATCTTATCATATCAGATAAGCTTTTCCTTCAGTACATACGTATTTCTTTTCTTCATCAATCTGGACAATGTCACCCACCCTCTTTACCAGACAGCTCCTTGCACTGCACTTGTCTTCCCCTCTAGCTTGCTGGGCTGAAGGCAAAGGGGCATTCCTTAAGTAATGGCCATATAGTTTGTAACCTGTGACAACCACCTTACAGGCTTTTTTTCACCTTGCATCAGTGGAAGCTTTTATGTGGTGCTCCTGCAGTTCTCTGTGTATATGTATTATCTCCCCTCCTCCTTTGTCTTGGTCTGCATTTATGTCCAAATGGTGGCTAAAAGAAATAAAAATATAGCATATAGATTGTGCTATGGAAGGTTGAGGTCATCTGGTGATTCAGAACAAGCACATAGAAACTTGACCCAAATAATGAGTACTGGCAGTGAGAAAGCACAGTGGAAAAAACCTGTGCTCAGGAAAAAGCTTAAGCTGAAGTTTGTCTTGTGCCAATGAGCATGGGTTTATACCCCCATTTATTCTTGTTTAGGATTCTTCCCTGAACTTGTTTTTTCCCCTTCCTGGTGATTAAACACTTTCTTCCCAGCAAAGGAACACAATGCCATAGATAGTTGAGTTCCGGGCAACTAGAGGGATAAATTTCTTTTAGCTTTTAATTGATTTGGGAATGCTCTATGGGGTCATCAGAAGAGCTTTCTTACCAAAGGTGGGCTAAGGGGGATCTCACACTGTTTTGTTGGATGCAGTGTAAAAAGGTACTGAATGTAGACTAATTTAAGTTTCAGATTTTTTATTTGTTTGGTTGTGTTTGGTTGTGTTTGGTTTGGTTTGTTTAATATTACACAAACCAGAGCAGACATCCTGTTTTGGAGCAAGCCGTCGCTACTGCCTCTCACTAACTGCTCCCTCCTCACTTCGTAGATGCTGGTCACTACCTTTATCTCCTTCTCACTTTCTCCCCTCCCCGCAGCCTCTTCCCCTTTCCTCTGGTAGCACATCAACAAAGCCTGAGCTAATTGACCACATAAATCTTACTGACCATATTCACTCGGCTCCTCACTTTCAGCACCAATGCACAGGCCTTAGAACCAGGACTCGCCGTTAGGAAGCAGGATTTTTGGCTGGTAGTGCAGAAAGCGAACAGTAACTAATTGGATGCATTTGATCACTGCGGAAATTTGTTTACAGACAAAGAGGAGTGTCCCGAATGCCCCTAGGCCGCTGCTGAGAGGGCTCTGTCAATGAGACGCCAGTGCAAATAATGCAATACTACGTGAATGTAAATAGAAGCAGGAGCAGCGAGCGCCCCGCCGCCCTGGCTCCTGTGCGCAGAGCCCCGCCGGACCCGCTCCCCGGCCTGGGGGAGCACGATGACAGCAGACCCTCTGGCTGCAAACCGGCCTGACGGCCCCGGGCGGTGTGCGCAGAGGCGGCGGGGCGGGGCGGGGCGGCAGCGCGACCGGCGGGACTGCACCGCCCCCAGCAGCGCAGCACGGAACGGGGCGGGGCCTCGGTCACGGCGGCCGAGGCTGCCGGTGCCGCCCCCCGCGCTGGCCGCGCCCCGCCGGGCCGGGCCGGGCCGGGCGCGCCGCTGCGAGCCCCCGCAGTGCCGCCGCGCCGCTCCGCCGGCCGGGCCGCGCAGGGCCATGGCCACCTGGCGGCGGGACGGCCGGGTGACCGGCCTGCAGCGGCTGGGCTGCGCCGGGCTGGCGGGCGCGCTGAGCCTCAGCCTGACGGCGCCGCTGGAGCTGCTGACGGTGCTGGCGCAGGTGGGCACCTGGCACTGCCGGCGGGGGCTGCGCGACGCCGGGCGAAGGCTGTGCGGCGCCGAGGGCGTGCGGGCCCTCTGGAAGGGAAACCTCACCGCCTGCCTGCGCCTCTTCCCCTACAGCGCGCTGCAGCTCGCCGCCTCCCGCCGGTAAGCGAGCGGCCCCGGCCGGGACGGGCTCCGCGGGGACGGGTGCGCGCTCCCTCCGGCCTCTCGTGTCTTAGGAGAGAGAAAGGGATGGAGAGTTCGGAGCTTAGTCCGTAGGGGCCCTGAACGCCTCTGTCTCAGCTGGATGGCTAGCTGGTTGTGTGTCCTCCTCCCCAAGACACGTACAGTGGCTCACGGCTTCATTTATTGAGTATATTCGGCGTGTAGCAGCCCTTAGGGCCTGGCAGTATGTCAGCAAGTGGTTAGAAAGTCGTAGGTGTTCCTCAAATGATAAAGTGGTGTTAACTCTCTTCTGCTCGGCCAGATTCCTTTAGAAATGAAGTTACAAATGTGAGTGACATCTGTTCTTCACAGCCAATTTATTGTGTTGATTTATATGCTTTAAAGTATTTATATTATCTGTATCAGAGAAAACAACATCATTATTCAAATCTTTCACCTTACTCTGCAGCCCTTTTTATGCAAATTTGATCGGTTTTGAAGTCAATGTGTTACATCGTTTGTTTTAAGCTACTATTTTCGATGATACAGAGACATTACATTAAGGTAAACGCTGGAAGGACCGTGGCAGACTGGACATGGAGCTGTGCTGACTGAGCTCTGCTGACCCGTGCTCTTCCCTAGGCTCCCTTTTTGCTGCCAGCAGCCCTCAGCCTCTGAAAGGAGTGCCTGACTGTTTGCACGCACCAGCATGTTTTGCCGGTTGGAGGGTTGGGTTTCTTTCAGCTCTGTGCATGATATGAGCTTGACATTTCCGCCCAGCTGGTTGATGGGTTATTCCAGTTTGTGGGCTGTACTGGGTGGGGAGAAGCGTGGGCCCAGCCCGCGCTGGCCAATCCAGCCTGCTGCAGCTCTCGCCCAGGCTGACGCTGTGCAGCCTGCTGGGGTTTGTCATACATCTGGCTGAGCAAGAGTCATCCTCCCAGCTCTGCCGGCGCCGCTCAGGAAGTGATGGACTGAGCGACCCTGGAGCACTTCGTTGTGCCCTGCACGCGATGGTCAGACAAGGGGAAGGATATTAGAAGCGGGATGACAGAAACAGTAATTTAAATGTAATTTAAACAGTAATTTAGAAATAATTTAAACTACTTTTATCAGAAAAGGTAGTGTGTTGCACCTGTATGAACCAGTTGATTTTGAGCAAAAGAACTTTATTGTTTGTTCCGCTGGAACCGGTGTATTCCCTTTGCAAGGCGGGAGCCTGTCTCTGGTTTGCACTGGGTGTTCTTCTGAAGTGGAACTAGGCTACCAGGAAATGAAATAAAGGCTGCCTCCTTGATAAATTATTTGGGGATTTTAAAATGTATTTTCTAGTGGGAGAACAATGTATGTAAAGGCAAAAATGAGAGGGATGTTCCATCCTATCTGAAGTAAATAGTAATGCCTGCTGCAGATGGACCTGGGCTGAGGTGGGTGGGCAGTCCCAGGGGCACTGTGGGGGGAGCTGGCTGGGAAGGAGGGGGTTAAGCTCACTGCATCCCGTCTGTGGTTACCCTGCACAAACCCAGTCTTTCCCTAGAAGTTTTAAATATTGTCTGGGTGGAGCCTAGAGACACGCCACCACCCTCCCCACACATCTGTGCACGCACAGGAAAATCAGGCTGCGTTGCTTTAGGGACTGTCGAAGGCACGCAGGAGAAAAAATTTAAAATTATGCCCTTTTGCTCCTGCTTGCCTGGTCTTTCTGCTCTGGGCTCTCCAGGGCACAAGACAAGTAGATGCAGGGAACTGTCTTGCAGTAGAAAATGCACATTCATGCAAAAACCCCATCAACTGAGCAAGCAGTGACTTGTAAACCTTTTAATATCCTTTTATTCTGGACATGGTAACACCATGTTTAGGCAGTTTAGTTAAGGCTTCTAAATAGAATAATAAGTTTCTTTACCTCCAGCTAAGATGATCTTCTTAATTCTTTTTACTTCTTTCTTGTTACTGCCATGACACATCTCCCTGATGTAGGAGTGCTCTGCGTGCAGAGGAAGGTCCTTCATCACATACATCACAAATGTATGAGTTGTAGGTCAGGTTTTAAAATTCTGTGCTTCAATTTCAAGATTTCAAATTTTGACTTAACCTTGCGAGCATAAAAGCATCTTGACATAGGTCTTCTCTGGAGAGGTATCCCTGTGGACCTTTCTGTCTCGACATAAGCAACAGAGGAAGGTTCAGTTGTTCTCAGAAGGCCTGTGATGATGTTATCTACCTATTTCTTCTTCCATGGTAACTTTGGGTGGGTTGGACCAATGTCTGTGACTGGTGATCGGAGAACTTCTCACAGACATGTTTTAAGTCATGGTATTTTTCATCTTGCAGGTAGAAATATAAATGAGGTGGTCAAAACTTACTTTAAAAGTCTCTTGCAAAGCAAACAAGTAAGTTGTTTCAAAAGCTGGTCTCTGTACCTGTGAAGACTTTTTCATTGTTGAATTGGTGTTCTGTTCCTCCAGCACGTTACCACAACTGAAGTGAAGCGAGCTTAGTCTCTGCTGGGAACAAGCTGCTTCTCAAAAAGCTTCTTCAGGTGCTGGGAGTATTTTAGCTCAGTAACACTAAATTCCAAGCAAATTGTGTTTGCAGAGTTATATATTCCAGTCCCTGGCTTAGCTGTTAACTGTAACTTTTGCATTTCTACGCTTGTTTGCAGAGTGATTTCATCCAACGTCTCTTTGGACTCTTAGGCGTGGTTTTTGGACTCTGTTCGTGTTTGCCCATTCACATGTTCTGTTTTGCAGAGGTTCTGATACTTGTGTTATGTCATAGATGTTGTAATGCCTTGGATAAAATACATGTTAAATTTTCAACTTGTGTTGCTGAGGGGGCTTGTGAGCAGAAGGAAAATCACATCGAGAATAATCTGCCTTAATTTTTTCCATGCTTCGTTCATAGTGTCATTAACAGTACCTCTCTCATGTCTTTACACTAGACTTGTCATACTTTTCACGGATGAGTTGGGTCATATTTCCCACTGGAGAGCCATCATGGCAGGAAGCCTGGCTGGCATGGTTGCAACCATTGCGACTTACCCCACTGACGTAATTAAAACGCGGCTCATTGTGCAGAACCGACTGGAACCATCTTACGAAGGAATTCTTCATGCTTTTTACAAAATTTATCATCAAGAAGGACTCCTTGCACTCTACCGTGGTGTTTCACCAGCTATATTAGGTAAAGTGATAACGGAGGGAAAAGAATGACCTTGTTGCATATTGTTTTTGCAGCGTTGTTTACATAGCGAGTTCGTTTGCCGGCGTGATTGCAGAAGGAAATAGTGGTGATGTTCTGTAGAGGGTGTGTAGACTTACAGAGCACAACAATACTGATTACTGATTACGTCTGCTGCAGCTTTATTGCTTTGAATTATGACCAGGTGTGTAGCGTTTTATGTATGGTTAAGCGTTCAGCAAAGCAGACTTCCTTTTTGTATGGACGTTCTGCTTGTGCTCAGATGCAAGATTTCCACCATTTAACTCTTAAAAACAAAATTATATAATACACACACACACAGAGTGTTTCTAATTCCTGTCTAGGTGTGAGAGTGTCTCTCTAGCTGTTCAGTGAAAACAGTGTGAACAGTAATGTATAAGTGATAAGATTTGTGATGCTCTCTTTACATGAAATGACTTGTAAATTATTTATTTACTCTCCACAGCTTATAAAAATGCCATTTAACTTTCAGTCCGCTTTTTTTTCACTATAACACTATGATGTTATAAAAAAAGTGTAATGATAATTGTAATCCCACTATAAAATTGATGAGAGCTTGAAACGAGTGAAAGAGGGCAGAAGTATTGCTCATCAGCTTGACTGAAAAGGCAGCTCTGCATAGCTTCAGGGGTTGAGTTGTACTGAGAAAAGACAGAACCTGGAGAAAGGGCTGACCTTCCATGAGACTAAAGCAGTTTATTCTGACAACATGCATGTTTTCATATGTAAATATAGGTACTATCAGCACATCTGAATACTACAGTATGGTTACTTAGTAGTAAACTGCTGCCTGAAAAGTAAAGTCCTTAAAAATATGAATCTGGTTTGAGCAATGTGAGGTATAAACTGGCGTCTTTTTAGGTTACATGATGAGCAGCTGTTTCCTTAGTGTACAGTGTGTTGATATAAACCTTCTGCCTGGTTTGCTTTCTAGGTGCTGTCCCATTTTCTGCAGGCTCATTCTTTGTTTACATCAATCTGGACAAAATCTGGCAAGAACCAATAGCTCATTTCACTCCTCTTCAGAACTTTGTCAATGGCTGCGTGGCAGCTGCTGTGGCACAGACACTTTCTTTCCCCTTCGAGACTGTCAAGAGGAAGATGCAGGTACAGGGCATTCATGTTACTAGGACTTTGTTACAGGTGCTTGTTGCAGGAGCTTGGGACAAAGCTATCCAGATGATCATGAATGCCACTTGTTTCTCTTACCAGTAAGCTGCAGAGGCTTTGGTTTAGGTTAGGTGGGGTTTGGGTGGGTTTAAGTCTGAAAATTATTGTTCAAGGTGTGTTTTAAAATAAAAGTGTGTGTGTTTAAGGTGTGTTCAAGTACGACTCTGGAATACAGGTTTACTCTCAGAGTCTGTATCTTTAGCTTTATTTCTTTTCTTTTTCATAGCAATTCCATCAAATTCTCACAGTTCAGAATTGACCTTCTGTCCAGTACAGGCATTCAGTCCCCTTGGTGCTAGGCAGGATGAATGAGATCTGTGTCATTTTCAGAGCCTGCATGTCTGCCATTTATACCTGACCTACGTACTGGCAACCACAAGAAACTTGCACAGCAGGTATTGTCTGAAGGGTCAGGACTATCCTTGTTCTTATTTCTGACTGCTCTGGTTAACAAGTGACTTCCCAGTTGCTGGTGCTGCTGTTTTGCTGGAGCATCAACACCATGAGAGTTACTATATCAAGTAACTATTTCATTTTATATTCTCTTGCTGATCCTTTTGCCTCAAAGTTTAGTCATAATGACTTAAAACAAACAGAAAACAACAAAGCGATGACCCTCCCCCACCTTCCATCTCACTGACATAATTCATTTCATGTCAACTTTTCAGTAGAACTTCATCATAGAATCACAGAATGGTATGAGATGGAAGGGACCCCAAGAATCATACAGCTCCAACCCCCCTGCCACAGGCAGGGCCACCAACCTCAGGCCTGGAGCTACACTAGGTTGCCCAGGGCCCCATCCAACCTGGCCTTGAACATTTCCAGGGATGGGGCATCCACTACCTCTCTGGGCAGCCTGTTCCAGCAGAGGGACAGTGAGTAACTGTCGTCTGGTGGCTCTCTGGTTGTGGCATTTGGGTTGGTTCTTTCAGCCCAGTTCATAGGACTGCAGATTTATGGAAACCTTTTGTGATCTTCTCAAAAGAGCAGTTGCTTGGTGTGGCAGCATTCTATACACCCCCTTCCCCCTCCTCAAGTGATAGTCTGGGTGATAAGTCACAAGGTAGGAGAAGGTCAGTGAAACTATGAATTCCCCTCTTCTGCTGCCCAGGTTCTCTTTTTCAGACAGGGCTCAGATCCAGTGTCACAGAAGCCTTTGTTGCCCTCTCTCAATCTTGTAACAGTGGACTTCAGCAGAAGTAATGTTGTTTTTATCAGACCAGCTCACATAGGTGACATGTCCAGAGGTCAGGCTTTAAGCTGAGGCCTTTCAGCTTGTATCTCATAAAAAGTTTCATGTGAGAAAGAGATTCTGAGCATGAAAACTTGATCATTTTTTCCACATCAGAGGGTCTAAGAAAAGCAATTACTCCATATGAGTCCTCTTTTTCGTTGTATCCTTAGGCTCACAGCAGTACTGTTGCCTAAAGAATAAAGACATTTACCATGCTGCTTCCCTTTTAATATTTTCTGTCGAAATATCAGTTACCTGAACATTGTTTTTGTAATCAGTTCAGAAGTACCTTTCTGTTGTAACTGGTTTCTGTGTCAAGCTTTGTCTTGACAGGCAAGTAGGGAAGTGGAACAGGCCCATCTTTCATGTTCCTGCCACTAGGCTGTACTCTTTTACCAAAGGGATGCTTCAAACTTCTGATTGGCACTTCTAGAAAGAAGAAAGGAACTGGATTTATTGCCTAAATATGTAGGAAGTGGATAGGCTAAAAATACTTGGGGTGGAAAAAAAGACTCAACAACAGAAAGGGGTTTTTTTCGACATAGATGCATTGCATCAACTGCATAGTGATTTTTCCAAGCTTTGAGGAGCACCTCCTGGTCAAGGATTTGTTCTGAAGGCATGGGAGAAGGCAAAGCTGTTTTAAGAAATAGTTGTCTGGATGTGAAAGCCCATAATTTGTTTGGTACTGGAAATAACATAAGTCACAGAGGCTTTTCCAGAGGAGAGACCTGTTGAAAATCACACCCAAGCTGAAACTGGGAGCTCACTGGAAATCATGTAAGGTCAGCCAAGAAGTTTGTTTTTCACAGTTAGCACCAGGGTATGGCCCAGCCTGGTCAGTTCACAGGGTGGTGGTCAGAAGAGAGAAATGTCTAGGACAGAAGAGTGTCTTTCCCCCTGGACAGAGGGAGAATAAAGAAGGGGAGAACAGAGCTTCAAGACATTTTAGCATTCTGTAGAAAACAGGGAAGCAAATACTTCTGATCAGTTTTTCTCAGACATTATATTCCGATCAGCCTCTGTTGAGTGATTCACCTTTCTAGTGATAAAAAGGGAGAGGGGTGTACCAGCCCCCCAGGGACCTGGTGAGACTGCTCTGCTGTGTGGGTGGGGAAATGCTGGTTTGGTTGTGAAGCTGCAAACACTGATGATGCGTGTGAAGGGGAACACAGCACACTGCAGGGGTCAGTACCAGACACCTCTTCCTTCCCTCTGTCCCACTGATCTGACAGGTGGAGGTAGTATATTGCCAAAGACTTTCCCAGTAAAGCTGTTGATGATGGGGAACAAGGGAGTCATAAGTCAGTCTCAGGAGCTTCAAAAACTGAGAAATTAGGACACAAGACTTCTCTGATTCTGGGATGGAGTATAATCCTGAGACCAGAGCATCCAGTACGGATCTTTATCTGACATGCTAGGCAGTCAGAAGAGTTACCTCCATCCATCTCCTCATCTAGACAAAGCTTGAATTGTTTGCACAGATTAGAAAATGAATTTTGCTATGGGAGGAAGGATAAGGTGTTATTTTTAATCTCAGTTGTAATAATTGTGCTTCACCCTTTCTCATTTTGCATATCTGAATCCTACACTTCTGACGTCAGCAGCTTCTGCCACTGACATGTGTGGGAGCAGGAGCGGACTGTCAGTGAACAATTCTTCCTCTATGTTTTGGTGATGATTTATGATGTCAGATTTGCTCTGTAACCATGGCTTCTTCCCCCTCTGCTACTAGAATGATCTTTATTGTGGGTTTTTTGTTTGTTTGTTTTACAATGATGCCATGTTTGCTAAATATACTTGAATGGTTTTCTTAAAATAAATGTTAATTAATATGAGTGAGTCTTACTGAATATGTGAGTCCTCTTGTTGTGCTCATCCTAATTTTATTCCTTTGTCTTCCCTTTTTCACTTTGCTCCTGATTGGCATGTTAGCGATTAAGAGGTACTGTATGCATGTTTTGGCATGGAAATACAGCTTTTGTTGTGCATCTGTAGAAGGGGGTTAGTGAAGGAGAAGGTTGTTCAAAGGGATGTTCTATATCGAGTGCTTTCCTGACTCACTCTTGTATCCGTTTCTGAAGATAAACTGATCTTTTTATCCTTCTGGCTGTTTCTTATTCTTGGCATTCCTTCCTTACCCACAGTATCATGTTCTTTGTTAAAGCCAGTATCTCAGTGATAATCAAGTACTGCACTTTTACCTTGCAGACTTACCTAAGTGCAAGAACACCTTTTTATTCCCTAAACCTTAAGCAAGGAAATACCTGCCGATACACGAGTCTGGGTCTAAGGGAAGCACTGGTAATATGTTTCTGCTTCCCCACATTATCTTTTTGCCTATGATGACCTTCACAGGTGCATATTGGAAGTGAGCTCTGGCATTTCAGTAAGGGAAGATTAATTGAGAGCAGTTGTATGTAGTAGAGAAGTTTATTATTAGAATGACACTGATCCCAGGCTATGTGCAGAACTGAAAATCTATGAATAGGCAAATGGTTAGTGCAAACTGACCCAAGTTTGGCACTTCCTTCTGTGCACATGACCCTTGGAGGTAGGCTCAGATCCATATCCCTGGCTGGCACTTCTCAGCCTTCGTTCCACATTGACTGATAACTTTGGTAGTTTTGTTAGGCAAAAGACACAAAGGTGACCCTAAACCATCACAGATACCCCATGGACTGTACAGTTACTCCTCACCTGCTTACATGGACAAACTTTGCATGGTTTGCAGAAGCTCAATAGTGTCCCCATATTTTTCTGGTGTAATTTGTTTTAATTTCTGTGACTAAAACTTGTCTGAAACACCTCTTTGCCAGTAAATGCTACTCAGGTGCAGCTTTCCTATCAAACCCTTGTAGTGTAGGAAGCATACTCTTGGTATACTGCAGGATTCAGCACATTTTTGGTGTTGGCTGCACAGCAACCTCAAGTTCTAAGGACACCTCTGCGGGGAAAACATTGTTCAGTAGTGATGTTTCTGTTTTAAAGTCTAGGCTTTGAATTCCCTCCACTGCCATAAACAGGCTCCCCCATCATGGTGAGTGTAGGCCATTGCCATCCATCACCCAAGAAGTGGCTTCTTTTCAGTGACAAAAGTGAATCAGGCCTCTCTGCTGCCAATAGTTCTGCAGTGTGGTTTTGGTAGGTTTTTACTCTTTGGAACACAGGATGCTCTGCAAAGTGTAAAATCTGTTGTAAATTATGTAAATGCTGTGAGTTCTTCCTAATCTGGAGATAACTAAGCAGTTGTTCCCTTTGTGACCTTCCCTGTTTAAAGTAAATGCAGTCTTGTGCCCTGCTGGCACATTTCTAGTCTGCCTTCAGTTAAAGGAGATACTGAAGTCTGTCTTTAAAAGTAGCATTCTTATTTAAGTATGTATGTAAAAATAGTGCCCTATGTCCCCTAAGTAAGTTCCTTGCATGGAGAACCCAGTGGCTGTGTTATAAACAAAGCTCTGGAAAATAAAATTACAAATGTTCTTTAGAAAAGCATCTTCTCCCTGCTGAAATGAGGAGACAGTGCTCCTGAGTTGTGTAAATGTGAGTAACTTGGCAAGAGTCCTCTGTCATCAGAGATGCTCAGTGTTGCTGGTATGGGAGGCCCTGAACGCTCTCAGGCTGTGGTGTCCCTGCTGTTTGTGAGATCTGTGTTCTTGTCAGCTGGGAATATGAAAGTTATTGGAGTCATGACCCGGTTTAAAAATAATAAACCCTTTTTGGGTCGTGTGATTTGCACAGCATCCCGAAAGCGTACATGCTCTGGGACTTGGTGTGGGGAGGTGTGTTAATAATGAGCGGCATGGGAGCCTGAGACAGGGAAATGTTCAGGGATGGAGCCACTCAACCTCACACAGCGGCAAAGTTCATAGTCTGGAAGCAAATGAGGACCAATATTACTACTTTTAGTCCGATTTCTTGTGAAAGTAGGGCATATATGGTTTCTAGCTGTCTGTCCTTGCCCCCAGTAACTTTGGATCCTGCTCTCTGACTTCAGCTAAACTTGAGAGAGGAGGTTTCAGAAATACTAACTTCCTTGGAGTTTTGTGAAACCAAGTGCACAGAGAGAGATGAAACTCCAAAAATATTTCACATGAGGGGGAGGCTGCAGTGCAAGTTCTTAACTTTTCTTAGTGTTTGTCCCTGTGGTCACATGCTCTTTTTCTCCTTCTTGCTAGGGTTCAGGCATCAGCCAGGACCCCATCCCTTGCAGGGCACTTGAACTTGGGACCAGCCTGGCTCCTCTGATTATTAGCAAATAGTTAATAGACATCAGACTCTGCTTTGGTAAAATTCCTTCCTTCCTTCCTTCCTTCTCTTTTTCCCTATGGCTATTGCTTTGACTACCAGCATTTTCTATTGTTTCATTGGTGGTGTTATGAAGGTATTTTCTACCTCTTTGCCAGGGACTGTAGCAGAATAATGTCCTGCTGCTTTGGGAAGTATTTGGTAAATGGTTGAGACAATGCCTGTAAAAAGCTACTGAGCATAACATGGGCTCTGCCTACCAGCCTAGATCAGCTTTTGTGCATCTGAACAAACCTCAGAAACGTTTCTCTTAGCCCCAGACTTCCACAGGAGAGAATTGTGAACGCTGACTGCCTGTGAAGCTGAACTCTGAACACTGCTAGTGGAAAAACTGGATAAGAGGGGAAAAAACCCATAAATCAAGAATTGGAAGCAGGTCTGGGCTGATCTAACAGTCAGGTCTGTGCCTTGTGACAGCTCGTGCTGCGTCTAGTGGTCTTTCCCTCTTCATCCGAGGAGCTGTGGTGTGATAAGCGTGTAATACTCAGGCTGAGGTGGATTACAGACAGCAGTGGCTTAGCGCTACAGCACAGTGGCCTGCTGCAGAAAAGCAGGAAGACAAACCTTACCCCTTTGAAATGCAGGACGTCTGAGGGAGGGCAGAATGCTGGTACACTGCTGCGCACACGCTGCTGCAACAGCTGTGATACTCAGTGGGGAGACAGTAATGTCTCCAGAGTGACAGCTATAGCATGAGTACTCCTGCATCAGTTATACAGGAGTGCCTTATCCATTTGTCTGTGTGTAGAATGATGTGCCTGTGACATGTAAGGTGATTAAGTATGCAAAATACTCCATGAATAGGACCTAAACCATCACAGATGCTCTCTTCTTTTGTATCTGATTTATTTTGATTTGGTGGTGTTCTTTCATCCACACAGGGCCCATGGAAATACGTCCTCTGTAAAGCCCCAGTTCTGTAAAACGTTCATTTTCTCCTCATTTCCAACACAGCCATCAGGAGATGCAGGAACTTACATTAGTGACTTGCAGCATTATATACGTCAGTGCATGAAAATGGTTCACCTGCTTGTCAGGATTGAGCTGAACCATCAGGAGGCATTTGGAGACCACCCAGAGGTGTCCGAGCGAGAGGTTTGTGCTGCCTTGAGGAGAAAGACCCCTTTACTCCATATCAAAGATCTCCCATTGGCAGGTGTTGCAGGCAGGGCAAGGTTAGGTTCCATAGCAAAGGAGGGATTCTGCAGCAAACCCTGAAACCTTGGGGTACAGCAGGCCTGGCAATAACGGATTTCAAACTAGGAATTGAGCTTCTGAGCAAGCAGTAAACTGCTGTTCACTCCATGCTGTTGATGTCAGAAGGGCAAGGTGGTTTGGCCCCAGTTCAGGTTACAGAGGAAAGGACAACATGTTCCTAGAGTGCAGAAAGCTGGAGGTCAGCAGCTCTGCTGTGCTGTTCTGGAACTGATTGCCTCCATAGCTTGTCATCATTTCCCTTCTGACATGCCTGCATACCTTCAGTGGCCTTTGCCCAGGGGTAAGTCAGCATTACCAAACCACTGACACAGAACTGAGCACGGCTGTACTCCAGCAGAAAGGATTGATGAGCTCAAGGGAATGCATGCCTTTCCCCTCAGTATTAATACTTATTTACGTTCTCATTCTCGTTTGAGTGGAATGAAATATTCTTTCAAGCTTTCAGCCTTCTCCTGGGTGAAATTTCTGTTCACTGTAGTGGTGTTAGCTTGAAGGAAAACTGCAATTATTTGTCCTTGAGTTTCCTCTGAGCTGCAGTTACGCTTGCCTGTTGCATGTGTCCTTATTAACCCAGGCTGCAAAGACTTCTTATTTTAGCTTCCAGATTAAGAGCATGAACTCTTGAGCTGTGTTATAAAGTGCTCTCCTGTGATTTTTTTTTTTTAATTGATCAGAAGTGTAAGACACCTGAATCTCTTGAAAATACACCAAAAAAAACAATTTTACTGTATCTACCATCAGGATAGCGTATCACCTCTGGCAGCTGTTTGCTGTTAGTTGACCTGACATACTCTGTGCCAACTGTACTGTATTCTCAAAAATAAATAAATAGCAAACATTTGTACCAAAAACCTTTATGAACAGGGAAGGGAGGAAATAAGTACATTAATTGAGAGGGCAGTGTTTCCAAATAGTCATATACAATACATGTAAATTCGGGTAACAAATACTGGAGTTTTGCCATGACACTTCACCCTTATTTAAATATTTATATAAAAAATGTGAGTGCAGGTGTGTGGGGGGGGTTATACCGCTCTCTTGGCTTTAGATGATTAGAACAGGATGCAGATGTTGGGGATGCATGCAGCAGTGACTTGGTAGCTTTGGTGGCCTTTGAATACTAAAGGTCTGTGTTTGAGAGAGGAGGCGGAGCCAATTCTGCATTTGATGTGCTTTGATCATTTAGAGAGCCCGTTGTCCATCAGAGGCAAAAAGATTTGCATCTTAACCCTGCTAGGACAATGACTAACAGCTCGGCACTCTGTTACCAGCACAGGGAGCTCTACTGGATCTCCAGCTTTCTGCAGTATGAAACAGTCCTAACTGAGGGGGAAGGAGGCTTTTAAAAACGTTTGGCACAAACGGGTTTCCATGCAGCAGCCCTAGTGTCAGGGGGTGTGAAGAGAAAGGAGTTGAAGCTGCTTTGCAGTGCGTAGCATGAAATGTCTCTGTCATAAACCTGATGTGTTGGGTAGGAGATGAGCTGCTTGGTTTGTATGGCATGGAAGAGGCTCTGCAGAAAGGGTAGAGAAACTAGTTTGATCTGTTTGGTTACTTCCATTTTCTGGCTCCAGTGCCTTAGGGCACTTGCAAGACTTGCACTGCTGTAGACATGCTGAGATGACACAGAACCACCCAAAACCCACAGCTATTTTGTTTCATTAAAACAGTGCCAGTTGAAACACCTTCCTATTATTTTTCCCTGTTACTTGTGTGTTTTAACTTTGTTTAGCTGTGTTCCAAAATACAGACATTTTAACCACACACCGATACCTGGTTTAGGTTTCCTTTGGCAGTAGGTGATCCTGAGATTCTGTGGACAACTGTTATTTAAATGCTGTGTCTAGGGTCCTAGAAACATACTGCTTCTGTACATTGGAAAGGCTGGCAAAGCATGCTTCACCCACAGACTGAACTCTTGAAAATGGCTGTAACAACACTGAATGTTACTATAAATACTGTAGTAAATCTCTTAAGAGGTCAGTGCCTGTGGGCAATTAGAAATCTGTGAGCTTGACTTGCTTGTTCCTTTTTAACTATTTTCTGGGTGTGTTTGCTGCATGCAAGCTGCAGTGTGCTTGTCGCTGGTCCTGGTGGTGTAGGCAGTCCTGTAAGCACACATGTATGTGCCTTCGCTCTGTATACAGTAACGAAGGGGATTAAGTCAAACTCATACAGTTAATTCTGGTGTATCCCCCTTTGCTGCCAATAGCTTCCTTTACCAAAAAAGTTTGTGGAAGCTGGCTGACAGTCCAGAACGCATTTTGAATCCAGCACTCCTATGACTGTTGTTCTGTTTTTAAGGATGCTTATGTCATTTGGGTGCTCTTCTGAGCATCCCTGGTGCTGATATCGCCATTCTTATTGGAACTGCTCCCTGGAATGTGAGAGTCTTTGTGCAGGAGCTTCTCAAGCACTGTGGATTAAGGCTTGGAAAGTTATTTTTCTCTTTCTCACTGTTGGATGTAGCTATTGCTTTTTAAACCCTTACACCCCCTAAGTAACAGATCTAAGCACACAGATGAGCTTCCTTGTAGCAAATGATCCTAAGTCAACATGCACAATACCCTTGGCTACCAGACTAGCTCTGTTACCTTGAACTGCCTGCAAGGGCAAGGCTAGTAATACTGTAAAATCACAGCAGTTGAATTCCATAACATCTGCCTCTGAGTCCCAAAACAGGAAGCTGTGGGAGCTTGCACCACAGTTAGCAATTAACAGAAGCAGCTGTAGAGTTAGCAAGGCCAATGTAGACAGAAAGGGGTTGATGAATTAGAATAGCTGAAACACTTTCTCCCCTGAAAATGTGATCCCACTCTTACAAGTTGGGTACACTGTTAAGAAGGTTCAGAGAGAAGCAAATGCTTTGGTTCTCCTTAAAGTGTAAGACTGTGAATTAAATCCTCATCCCTACTTGTGTCTAGGGTAAAAGAGACAGGGCTTGATAAAGGGCATAGAGAAGATAAATCAGGATATGATGGAAACCTGTTGCCTTCTTTCTTGGTGCAGACAGCTGCTTTCCCAAAGCTGTGTCAAAAGAAAACAGTATGGGTTTATCTGTTACCTGCCCTCAGAAGTATTGCACATGCGTTTCAATCAAGCACAAAAAATTGAGGGAAAAAATCCCGTGTGTGATTTTTTTTTTTTTGTAGATAAAAACACTATGCAGTTACTGTGTGAAGTGATTAGCTGGGGTTTTGTTAGCTTCTAAATTTTAGCACGCTTGCCAGTAATGCAAGGAGATGCAACAGCATTAAAACGATTTGATTAGCAACTTGTCTTATATACCTGGAGCATGTGTTTTGATCCGTTTCCCTTTGCAGCTAAGTTGCCAAGTATTTGAAATCCTATAGCTGAGGCATCTAGAAAATGTCATCACCACTTGTTGGTTTATGAGAGGCTTGTCACAGGCTTAGTAGCTCTGAGAAGCCATAGGTCAGTCTGGCCAAGGAGGGAAAAGTGCTACACCACATGGTGTTTCAGATCAATGAGGGGATAGTGATATCCATAATCTCCAATCAGTTATAGCATTATAGAATCCCAGACCAGTTTGCATTGGAAGGGACCTCAAAGATCACCTGGTTCCAACCCCCCCTGCCATGGGCAGACACACCCCCCACTAGCCCAGGGTGCCCAAAGCCCCATCCAACCTGGCCTTGAACAATGCCAGGGATCCAGGGGCTTCTCTGGGCATCCTGTGCCTCACCACAAGTCATCAGCCTGTGTCCTGGGGTCCCCACACACTCCTGACTGAGAAGTGTCACTTGCCATGTGTTTGAGTGAAACTCTCGTTTGCCGATGCAAAATAAACCCATGGCTGCATGTGCACAGATGGATGAGGATGGGATTATTCAAAGTCAGGTTATCCTGTCTGTGCTAACGCAGTAGGAGATTAATGAAGGAAGGATTTTGCTGTTAAAAATGACTCGCTACACTTCCTCCGTGTGAGCAGACACTGTACTGCAGTTGGCAATGTAGCTGGAGTCCTGCAGGATGCTCCCAACCTAAGTAATTGGCCTGGATCCACTGACCATGTAGCAAAGATATGGGAGCATGGGTACCAGCTGCACACCTAGAGCCCTTGGTGGGCTTGTACAGCCTGGGCTGAAGCCTCTGTTCTTTCTGCTGTGCTGTCGCTACTCAACCTGTAGTTCACCCTTCTCATTGCAGTGTAGACACAGCCTCAGCAGCTGCTCAGGACAGCAGGTTCTTCTGCTTTGATGGGAGTTACAGGAAGGCAGTGTGGCTCCAGCCCCAGGCTTCCCTCTCAGAGGTGGTGTGAAATACTGCTCCCCAGACCCTAGCAGCAGGCAGATGTGAGGCTGATGGGTATGTGGTTCTGGTTCAGGTGGTTTGTCTCCCTGAGGGTGGGATTTACTTGTAGTGGTGACTTGGCACAAAATGAAGTGCTGTGTGAAATGACTGCTTTCTCTATCAGAGAATGAATTCCAGCCCTTCTTAGTTTGTATTTCAAGGCAAAATAGGTGATTATTTTAGATTGATGGAAGAATCCATAACATTCTGTTGAAACTTGGCATCAAGTGTTCCTTATCTACCAGAATAGAGAAAATTATCATCTTTCATTACTCTGGTTTTCCTTTGCTTGTTCTAAATCCCCCTGGGTGTCTCTTGAACAGGCTCAGAGTCCTTGGCTTCCACACTATGGAGCAGTTGATGTCCATTTTACAGGCATGGCTGACTGTTTCCGGCAGACTGTGAAGAACAAAGGTGTGCTGGGACTTTGGAGTGGACTCACACCCAGTCTGCTCAAGGTGAGGTTTTGCTTTCATCCTGATCAAAGACTATCCTGAAGTAATCAAGACACACATTTGGACAGTTGGGGTTACAACACTAAGGACATGCCTTCATACTCACTAGCACCTTGTAGATGACAAGAGTCCGTGACAGAACAGGTATGACCTCAGGCAGCTTATAAACCAGCTTTGGAACTTGGGTTGTTCATATTTCCCCAAATGTGAGCTTGGCTTTTAGACATCACTATGTTCAAGTTCATTTGAATGTCCTCAGAGAAGGGAGTGCTGCTAAGGCACCAGCCAGGGAATGGATGTGGGATTGCGAGTAATCCAGTTACGACAGCTAAACAAGTTCTACTTCTAATCTGAGCTCCAGTCACTTGACATGTTGTACTGAGCTGTAAAGAAAATTGTGCTTGTGTAAGCCAGTTCCACAGAAGTCTGAAGCAGTACTTACACCCAGCGATTTGCAACAAGCTAGGTGTGCATGAGTGTCAGTTACTGTAGCCCTTGCCCAGGTGAGAGCGTGAAATACAGTACAGTAGCTTAAACAGAAGGTAAATAGTTTACATAAATACATTTTATGGTGCTTTGGTAAAAATCACCTGTGTGGAGTACTGCAGGTCAGCTAATGAGTGGTAATTGAGTGACAGCATGATTGATTGCAGCAGCCTGCCTCTGCCTGGCCCTGCCTTGGCAGGTGTAAAGTCCTGGGTGTATCAGCACCGGAGGTGCTGATGCTGCATGGGGTGAAAGAAGGAAATTTTTCATTCACTCTGCCATATGTAGGATAAATCCCACATTTCCTACTGGGATTTTTTGATGTTGCTTAGCATGTGCTTAGGTATTTGACAAGTTGTGGTATCAACAGGCTAGCAACAGACCTTGCTGCCTACAGTACTGTTAAAATAATAAACTGTACTTCTAGCATGCTGCAGGTGCCAGCCTAATTTGAGGTGAGACTCTGATTTTAGATAAATGAGCACAGCTTCAGATCAGATCTGAAGTCCTGGAAGCTTCCTTTTTTAAAACATCTAAGCTAAGAATACTACTCATGAATCTAACATACCACTTTTTTAATGTTGCTTTCTTTTCTATTCCCTCAGATTGTCCCGTACTACGGAGTTATGTTCAGCACCTTTGAATTCTGCAAGCGGGTCTGCCTGTACAGAAATGGTTATATCGAATCTCCTTTAAATTACAAGCTAACTCCTGGGGTGGACCAGAGTTTACAGCCACAAGAACTGAGAGAATTAAAGCTCCTCCGAAGGGAAAACTTTGAGACAAGGAAATCAGCTCTTGAAAACTGACATCAGAGTATCCCTTGCAGATATACACAATGCCTTCCTTCAGGAGCTCTGCAAGAAGGACATGCTGAAGTACAGGTACAGCCTCTCATCAGATTGCATGGGTTTTGTACTGAGACACCAGTGCCAGAGGCGAATTAATCTTGTGTCTCATTTCCTGAATGGATACAAACAGTGCGAATATCAAGCGTGCACTGAAGAGGAGAGATGCAACTAGTTTGAAAACACTTTGCTGTTGGAACTTGAAATGACATTATTCTAGGTGCTTTTCAACTGCTGAATAGCCATCTTGAGATAAAACCACTTGCAGAAGGGCAAGAGAACTGAGAGTATAAATTATTTCTTAAAAAATACTAAGAACATTCACATGGGGTTTTCTTTAAAGTAGTCAGAGATACCGAGTCAGCCAAAAATGCTCAACAGTCTAGAATACATACAACACACCAGAATTCCTACTGAAATCTCATTTTTAGTGATACTGTGTGGACGTGGCATTCTGCAGGTAGAGAATTAACCCCAGTTCAGTTGTTAACACTCCGTAATCCACTCTTCAGTTTTTCAGACTTACTTGAGAATAATAGTTTTATATGAGCCTTCAACATAAAGATGAAAATGTGCTGCTGCAACTGTGCTTGTGCTTAGAGAGAAACGTAATGTGCAAAATGAACTGTAATACACTGGAATGACAATCTTGCAAACTTAAGCCCATGCCAGAAAACCTCTGCCCCTTTCTCCTGTGGTGGTACTGCATGTACACAAATTATTTCAGTTTTCCTCAAGTTCTCTTAACTGAAATACTTCCTGAAAATGCCGTTCTTAAATGTGTTTGATATTTCAGAGCCACAAGTCTTGTAAAGTTGTTTTGATACTCTTAAAGCTGTATTTTTATATCAGACTACTTTTTTGCAGTGCAGGTGGTAATCCTGAGACTTAGTTGAGATGTATGCACAAGGGGATGTGAATTGCGAGCACGTTGGGGAGGAATGGATTTCTAAAGAGTACCCTTGCCTTGCCCAAGCACACCTGTATGTTTATTACTAAATTTCTATTTTAAATGGATTTCAAGATTGAGTGAAGGGTGCATATTAATGTCTGATCAGCTCTTCAAACCTGGGAAGAGTCAAGTGAGTCAAAAAGTTACCTTCAACTTGTTTTTAATAGCACGTTTGTATTGTGATTTACTCTTACAACCTATAAAACACTCACTAACCTTTTATCAACTCAGCCTCTACATTGTGTAAGCACCTCTGTGCATGAGAAACCCCCCAAAAGGAAGCACTCGGGTACCTAAGACAGAACCAGAACGATGTGCTTCAGCAGTGGAGCACTGACATGTGAAACGGTGCGTGATCGTGACCAACCAGTTAATAGCAAGGCAGAATCACAGAGACCGCCCTTAGGTAGGTGAACGTAACCCGAGTGACAGTTGCTGAGCCGGGGGTAGAGGTGGTACGTGGTGGGTGTATGCCTGCCCGAGCCTCTCAGCGCCCCGAGCTCCACTGCAACGGATGTAGGGAATCCATATGCTGCCTGGGGCCCTGTAACTCCCGGAGCATCCCGTGCGCGGGGGGGTGGCAGTGGGAGAGGTGTCCGAGTGGGACCTCAGCTTGAGGGGTTGGGCGGTCAGTCCGAGGACGAAAGGGGCTCTGGGCTCCGTCATGCTGCCGCCCGGCTGCCTTCTGTGCTGCCTTCGTCACGGCACCCGGATGGCGCGGAGGGGATGGGGGGACGCGGACACAGAAGGCCCTGTCACCTTCCCGGGGGACGGGCCGCGCCGCGCCGCCCCTCATCCCGCCGGCTGGCGGGGTGCCCCGCATCCCAGGGGCGTTGGCTGGACTCTGCGGATGCGACGGTGTGTGTCCCGCGGGGGATGCTGGCTGCGCGCGATCCCGCGGGCCTCAACCGAGCTCCCCCGGTCGGGTACCGGCTCTCGCGCTCCGGGCCGCCGGCAGCGTGCCCCTCGCTGGGCGCTCCGCTGCGGCGGCCACACCCCTCCTCCCGCAGCCAACGGGCGGGCGGGGCGCGGCGGCGGGGCCCGCCCCCGCTCACGTGTCCGCCGCCGTCCTTATATAAGGCGGCCATTTCAGGCGCGCGCCCCGCAGCTCGCCGCAGCCTCAGCAGCCGCCTCCCGCCATGACCGATGCGGCCGTGTCCTTCGCCAAAGATTTCCTCGCCGGCGGCGTGGCGGCCGCCATCTCTAAGACCGCCGTCGCCCCCATCGAGAGGGTGAAGCTGCTGCTGCAGGTGAGCGCCGGGGCCGGGGGCGCGCCAAGGTCGCCGCAAGGAGGGAGGTGGGGGGGCCGGGGGGTCGCGGTGAGGCGGCGCTAACGGCCACGTCTCGGCCCCCGCAGGTGCAGCACGCCAGCAAGCAGATCGCCGCCGACAAGCAGTACAAGGGCATCATCGACTGCGTGGTGCGCATCCCCCGGGAGCAGGGCGTCCTCTCCTTCTGGCGCGGCAACCTGGCCAATGTGATCCGGTACTTCCCCACCCAGGCCCTCAACTTCGCCTTCAAGGATAAGTACAAGCAGATCTTCCTGGGCGGCGTGGACAAGAGAACCCAGTTCTGGCGGTACTTCGCCGGTAACCTGGCGTCTGGGGGTGCTGCCGGTGCTACCTCCCTGTGCTTCGTCTACCCCCTTGACTTTGCCCGAACCCGCCTGGCAGCTGACGTGGGTAAAGCCGGGGCTGACCGGGAGTTCAGTGGGCTCGGTGACTGCCTGGTCAAAATCTTCCGGTCAGATGGGCTCAGGGGCCTGTACCAGGGCTTCAATGTCTCTGTCCAGGGCATCATCATCTACAGAGCTGCCTACTTCGGCATCTATGACACTGCAAAGGGTAGGTTGACTGATACAGTGCTAAAAAGGGGATGCCGGGCTGCGACAGGCCCATAGCATGTCTCTGCAGATGCTGGTGGCTCTTCTGCCATTCTCATCAAAACCTCTTTCCTGCAGGCATGCTCCCAGACCCAAAGAACACCCACATCGTTGTCAGCTGGATGATCGCTCAGACTGTCACCGCCGTTGCCGGTTTGACCTCCTACCCTTTTGATACGGTCCGTCGTCGCATGATGATGCAGTCTGGCCGTAAAGGAAGTAAGTGTCTACCTCCTTGTGTCAGGCATTCCTGATTCAACAGTTGGTGATGGAGCTGAGGTGAAGGCAGAGTGGCTTGGCTTTCACCAAGCCATGTCCTGTCCTCTTGTAAATGGCAGGGTGTGAGAGGGGCAGATATCGGGGTGGGAGGTGGCACGCACAGGTCAGTCTCCTGCTGTGCACGCACAGCAGCACCCCTGTAAGGTGGTGTGCACAAGTCAAGGTATCTGTCAGTAGGTAGGAATGGCAGAACTTGCCCAAGGATGTTGTAAGGTGGTGTCTCTGGGTCAAGAGGAGACATCTCTGTTAGCAGCCACAGCCTGGCTGACTGCAATAGTTTTTGGGTCTGGGAGTGGTGTCAAAGCAAAGAGGAGCTGCTTTCTGCTCGAACCAGTCCTTCCAGTGCATCCTAGGGGCAGTGCAGCAGCAGCCTATCTTCTGGGCAATCTCATCCTCTGGTGCACTAATACTGGAGAAAGTCAACAAGTGGGAGGCACTTGAGGTTATGAAGCTGGCAGATACATTAGGCCATTTCTGACCTGGAAGTCAGAGTCATGGGCATCACATCACTAACGCGGTCTGTCTCCCGCAGCTGACATCATGTACACCGGCACTATTGACTGCTGGCGGAAGATTGCCCGGGACGAGGGCTCCAAGGCCTTTTTCAAAGGGGCATGGTCAAATGTACTCCGAGGAATGGGTGGTGCTTTTGTCTTAGTCCTGTATGACGAAATCAAGAAGTACACATAAGTTATTTCCTGTTGTGAACTGGCATGTTGTAATATGTTATGGACTTGTATGAAAACCGTCAAGTTACTAAACATTGACAGCTGATATTTATACAGGTTGGCATGGGGCAGGGGCAACTGCCTGCCCTGGCTTTATCAAGTCATTCCTCTTGATGGGACCCAAACATGGTTTCTTTTTCAGTCAGTCCTGCTTAAAGAGTACGAAGAAATAAAACATCTTAAACCAACTTTCCTCACCTCACATTTGTTCTCGCTGCCATGGGAAGGGGGTTGGGGGTCTCTGAGCAGTGATTGTAGAGGAGGAAGATGAACCACCTCCATCCTGCATACCTTGTTAACTACCTGTTGTCTCTGGCAAGTAAACCCAGTGCAGGCTGCTGAGGATGCTGTGTGTGATACTTCCTCTCCAGTGCAGGCCATTGGTGTGGGCTGGAACCAGGACAGGCAGCTCTGAAGGACCATCCCAGCTGCTCTTCTGAGAGCTCAGTAACTAGAGATGTCTTCTGTGCCACCAGTCCTCCTCTGGCCTGTCTGCTCCCTGGGGCTGAGGAAACCTCGTTTTTGAAAGTGCCAAGTGCTAAGCCCTCTGCAAAGCACAGCTGAACACTTGGGAGGCTGGAGAAACGTCTAGGGTGTATTTACTGCTTCCTGGAAGAGCAGAGCTGGCCATGTACTCTGGCTTAGAAACCAAGCTGCCTGGGCATGTTCAAACCCAGCCAGAGAACATCAGTGTGGGTAATTGCTGCTTTTCTGTAAAGCCTCTGGCCAGCCTTGCTCTCACATGAGGTGTTAGGTTGAGGGGATGTAGTATTTGAGCAGACACGTGGCTGCTGTGCTGGGGAGGGAGCTGTATCCTCAGGCTCGTTCCTTACCTCTGGAAGTTAAACTTGACCCAGCCCCAAATTTCTGGGGGAAACGGGGAATTCCTTCATGCTGCTGGGGTGATTTGGGGCCAACACTGTAAGACTGGGCGGTGTGGCTTGGCCTTTCCCCAGATGTCTCTCAGTCTGTGAGCCAGCCCAGGGAAGCTGCCTGGTTTCTGCCCAGGGAGCTGGGGCAGTGAGTGGATGCTTTCCTGGTCCTCTACCCTCATCAGTGAGTCCTTCCTTGCTGTGCCCACACCTGCTCAAAGCAGTTCATTTCAATCACTGAAACCAATCTCAAGCACTGTGCCAGGCAGATAAACCAGCCCCTGTGCTGCAAATGGCAGTTGTTGTTTCTATTGCTGAAATCTAAGTAGGGCAGCCAGGCACGAGGTGCAGTACTGTCCTGTTGTGGCTGGTGTCGGCATGCTCAGGTCCCCGCAATGGGGCTGTGAGTTTGGGATGGGATGTGGTCTCATGCCATGCAGTTGAGCCAAGAGCCTTTGCTGGCACATTTCAACTGTCCCTGGGCTCCGGCGGTGTGAGAACCCTGCAGTGCTTGGCGTGGAGACACAGTGGGCTAAAAGCTTCCCTGTAGTATGCAGAGCAATGCCACAAGCTGCAGGAATGGTGCTGGGGGAGCAGGCAGCAGCCTGGCAGGGGCTGTGCCAAGGGCAGCCTTACCTGGAGCCCCCTCCTGCTGCACAAATGAAAGCTGATTAATTAAAGGCTCTCAGCTCTTACTGCATCCTGCTGATGAGCTCTCTGGGATTTCAAGGGCCACTCGGAAATGCTGATGGTGGCTGTGTGGGATAGCCTTTCCTCCACGGGGATGTATGGCTGGGCTGTTACATGGGAAGGTGCGTTGCTTCCTCCTCCACAGTGATGGGTGGCAGAGGTGCTGAGCTGGCTGTTGTGCCAGGCTGCAATGGAGCTGAGCTGGGGGACCTGTACTGGGCTTGGGGTGCAGGGCTGGTGCCGAGTGAAAGGGGTGGTGGCTGCCCATGGTAGTTAATGCCTCTGGGACTCAAGAAACTCTGGGCTTGGAAACAAGCACGTGTGTCACAGCTTGTTTGAGCTCTGGCACATGGGAGATGCCGGGCAGAGCCCACAACGGGTTTTCCCAGCGTTCCTCTGCCAGGGAGCACGGGCCAGCAGCCCCCTCTGGCCTGGCCCCCCCCAGGAATTTAACCTCTCCTTTCTGGGGATTTAACCTCCCCCTCCTGGCATCTCCCCCAGCAGCAGCTTCATCTGCAGAAGCAGGTTGGGGGGAGTCAACAGCTGCTTTTGCCTACCACAGGAGCACATTACAGAGGTATTAAAGGTTTTGCTCCTGTGGGGAAACATGCATGGGAAAGGGAGCAGGGCCAGCCAGCAGCAAGGCAGTGAGCTGAGTGCAGACCCTCCAGCACAAGTGTTTCCCCACCAGGCTCTGCTGCCCCAAGGATTGCAGGGCCAAAGGGGATGCTGCTATTAAACACAAGTCTCCAGGAGTACCAAGCATCTCATGGCACAATTTCCTCCTCAGGAGCAGTTCCCAACCTGGTGTATCAGCCCCTTTGGGAAGGGGTGAGCGAGCGCCTGTAAAGCCACTTTTATCTTGGCTCCTTGCCCGGCGGCCATAAATCGCAGGGTCAGGAGCTGTTGAAGCACCATGGCCACACACGGGATAGTGTGAAACGCTTGTCAGTGGCTGGGGCAGGTGGTGAGCAGTGTGGGATGTTTGGGATGGCTCAGGGCACAGCCTGGACCCCCGGCCTGGTCTGCCCAGAGTACCAGCACGGATTTTCATCCACACAGGCAGGCAGGGAGCAGAGGCTCAGGGCATGCCTTGGCAGGTGGGAAACCCCAGGTTTATTCTGCCTGTACCGACCTTGCACAGAGCCACGCTTCTGCCTCACACCTCCACATCTCTGCCTTGGAAGTGCTGCTGAAGCCTGACCTCCTCCAAGCTGTGCCAGGCACTTGGCAAGCTCCGCACAGGGTCCGAGTGCAGCAAAGCCAACCCTCAGGGCAGAGATGCTTCGGCTGGAGTGGCACAGCAGAAACCAGGTGCTCATCCAAAAGCATTCCCCAGGGTGCACCTCTTGCTGCAGGGCTGGTACTTGGATCCTGCTGAGCCTTCCAATGGAGTGTCCCACCTCCAGGACTTGAATTGCCAAGGGCCTGTGCTGAGCCAGCTCATTTCTCCCACCATCCCCACCAGCAGTGGGGGCTGCCCCAGGCCATGCTTCTGGGTTCTGGATGGAGCCAGGAGCCCCCTGCCCTCACATCCTTGTTGTGGTGGAACAAGGATGCCCCAATGTCCAACGTACACTGCCCACACAGCTCTGGCAGGTGCAGGGTAAAATGAGCCGTTCCCAGCAGGGTGGGTGAGATGAAACCAGCTGTGGGACTGAGCCCGCCAGCTGCATGAAGCCAGGGTGCCTGCAGGGACACAGCCCCATACTGCATGCCTCAGTGCATGTGGAGACACTGGGGCAGGGGGGAGGGCAGTTTCAGACACTGAGCACCCAGGGGTTGCCAAGACCCACACCAAGGCTCGCAGCTTGGAAACTGGGCTGGACTAACCCCTGAAACAGGCTCAAGTGAGACTGGTCCTGTGCAGCATTACTTGTGGAACAGATTCCCTCCTCCTCTTTTGCTTTAGATGCTGCTTTGTTCTGCAATACACCATGTCTCAGTGAGGTTTTATGTACTATATAGAGCTTAGATAAACAAGCAAACAACTCTTATCGCCGACCTCTATTTACAGATTTATAAAAACCTCATACTAGCTCTTACAGTAGAACAAAACCTGGCCTTTCTTTGGTCTGCAGCAGGGTGTGAGACTCCACAGAGCAGTTAGTTTTATCTGTTACAATGGGACAGTTAACCAGGCATTTGAACTAGGTGCCCCTGCTGCTGCTGCTAGTCAGCCAACATCTTTTGATTAATTTAGCTCCAGAAATGAAAAATACAACTTAATTAATTAAAATTATTGTGAACTAGATCTAGTTACAGTTAAGAAATATATGCTTAATAACGTATCAGATTCTCTGTGCTGTAGTTGTCTCAGCCATAAATTGCAATTAGAGCGTATTACAGGGATCTCAGGGATGGCTAGCTTGATGAACTCCATCTTCCCCTTTCTGACCAGGTCTGTGGGTGCATCCTGCACCAAACTAGGCACATCTCTAATAAAAAGAAACATTGACTGAACACGGGCTGGTCTTCTAACACCCTGAAAGGAGTGCTTGTGGTGTGAACACTGCCCCAAGGCTGGAGGTGTGCAGCTGAGGAAGCTGAAGGCAGTCGGTAGCTGTCTTTGGACAACCCGTGCCGAGCTGTGCACTCAAATTTTCTTTGTACCACACCAAACTCCAAAGATGGTCCTAAGCCCTGCCCTGGCAGCCCCTTCCCAACATCACATCAACTGCAGCCCTGTGTTTTATCACTCCCATCCCTAACCCTAACAGTAAATCCCACCGTCCCTAAGGCAGCTTCTGTTCTGGGTGTCACCTGAAGCAGGACCGTACTTCTTAGTCTCTAGTAGTCATGATGGGTGAAGTCAGCATCCCAGCAGACCTCACGTGGTTCAGAGCTGGTTGTCAGATTTCAGTCTTTGACTCCTGGGTGGGAAAAAAACTTTCCAGTTTTATAGAGATGGCCCCACAGTTACTTGGGGCTTGGGTCACCCCTGGAGGAACCCTGAGCCCTTTGCCTGGCTGGTTGTGCTATGCTCTTGGAAAAGGGGTTTGTATAATGGGGTTATACCCTCATTCCTCCTGCCCTTCCCAACCATTACATGCCACCTTTGCATTGTTTAACTGAAAAGCCTCTGAATGTAGGCTTCTGGAAATAGGGTTCAGATTAGGAGAGGATGAACAGCTTTCCCAGTCAGGGCTATAAAGCCAGATGGAAAGTCTTTATTGCTTATAGGAAATTGTCCATAATAATCATGGAAAATTAAGCATCTTGTTCATTGCTTGCCTTACTTTATGCTACTCAGCAGAATAAGAACACCCTAAGAAAAGTATTTTAATTCAAATCCCCAACATGGTATTTAATCCTGAGCCACAAAAGACATGGGCTGTAAAGCACTGTTATTTTACCACACCCGACACACAAACCATTACTTCTAAAAGTACTGTACACACCAATCCTTAACATTGTCTTTATCCAAATCCTTAGTGCATTCAAAACAGCTTTCCCTTCTCCTTCATGTTTCACAGCTCCAACTACTGATGCTGATTTGCAGAACAGGTTAGTTCAGACGTGCAATTGTACTCTACTGTCTATGTTAACCAACTGCACCAACCCCAACTCAGTGTTTGTACTTATCAGTGGTAAAATACCCCTGTGGGTTTTGTTTCCAGTAGTTTAAAATAGGGCTGTTTCAGGTTCTTGTATCAGGCAGTGCCTGCTGGGGCAGCACAGTTCTGTATGACTGTGAGATTCCGATGTTCAGTAGGAGCTGAGACTCAGAGCCACAGCCAAGCCTGCACTGGCCAGTCTGTCTGCTGGGCAGGGCGAGCAGCAGCATGATCCCCAAGCCTTGCATCCAGACTGTTCCAGACTGCATGGGAATGGCACATCTCTCAGGCTCCTGCAGGTTGTGGACTCGTTTAAAATAACAAAACGAACAACAAGCACAGAGCTTACTTTTGTAAAGATTTTTGTTGAACAGATGATTTACATTTATAGAAATTTTACACATTTGAAAACCACCAACATAAAAAGACAGGTATCTAACGGTGCACTGAACTCAGGAAGGCACCCAACAACAATTTCTGTTCTGGCTGGAACAGAGTAACACCGGGTCTGTAAGGAACTGTGGTTTCAGCAAAGTCTCCAGTGCCACTGGAGTTATTAAAGTTGGTATCAGAGTATCACTTCTTTAGAGAGGTACTCATCCTCCAAGCTGTTTGCAGCATGTTGCCCCTGAATGTTGTCTGTTACTCCTGCTTTGTTGACAGATCTGTGATAGCTGCTGGGACCTTTCTCCTGTCTCCAAATACCCAGCTGATGTGCAGCGTTTCATTTGAACTGGTTATCAATCAAGGTTCCTTTCATCTTGGCTTTCTTGGCTTCCAATTCAGCCTGATTAAGAAAATTAAGACAGAGTGAAATAATGTCTGGATGTGTTTCCCTTCAGTGTTACAATCAGGTTTGGTTGCCTTGCCTGTCCACTGCAAGCTTTTCACACCAGGAGCAAAAGCAGCTCAAGCTCCTGCTGAACAAAGCTCTCAAGCTCTGTATTTTGAAGAAGAACATCTCTAGAAAACCTGTAAAGGAAGTCATCCTCCCAAAGCTACAAGTTACCTATGACTGTGCCAGGACCTCTCTATACTTGTAGTTCTATCTTTGTGTACAGAGCCAACAGATCCCGCTGATTTGCATTCAACACTCACCAACTCCTGCAACCTTCTTTTGCTCATGCCTTTGCGTTCCAGCTGTTTCTCAATCACTTTTGCATTCTGTGCATAGGAGTCTGCAATCTCTCTCTGAAACACACACAAGGTCACTTTGCAACAGCAAACCCCAAAGTAACATCACCTCATCCAAATGGCGAGACGATCAGCAGGCACTCAGATGTGACAGCCACCAAGGGCAACAAAACTCACCGCTTCAATCTCCTCCTCCTCTTCATCAATTGTGGAGACTGTGACAGAACTGAACTTGCCCATGTCTTTGGTCCGTTTGGTCATCATGACCTGGGTGAGAAGCAGAGTATTTTGCTAAACCTTGGCAACAGTTGTGCCACGAGATCGCTTCCCCTTCAAAGCTTTCAAGGCTTCTCATGCAAGTCATTAAGGTTACCTGTACTCCATGGGTGGCAAAGGAGAATTATCCCCAGTGATTTCTTGGCTCAGAGCTGTCACTATCAGAGGCAAACTCCCTGACACGTAACAGATGAGCTTACAAATGGAAACTTTCTGAGTCTAAATGTCAGGCATGGTTTAGATTTCTAAGTTTATTTTGCTTTCGTTTAGTCCTAGGGCCCCAAGGTACAGTGTCTTCTGTAAAGAAGAACTTAAGGCAGACAGGGAGAAGACATCAAACCAAGCTGTTGTATAGCAGTTCTTTTCTTCCTTTTTTCTCCCCTCTGCCCTCCCAATTAAGTGGTTTTACTCCCCACACCTTTTTGAAAAGCAGAGATAGCCTTTTTACTTCTCTAACACCGATTACCTTTTTGGGAGGTTCTTGTTTCTGAGTATAGATGTTTGTTTTCCCAAAACCCTGGCCAAATTTGACCACAGCACCATCAACAATGAAGGTGACCGGAGCGTTTTTCTGTTGGTGTTGGTAGAAGAGCAGGAGCCCGCATCTGGAAACCAAAACACGCAGGCATGATGGAACCCAGATTTTGGGTTCCTGCGGTTACCTGACCGACCGTGAAGGTCTCCGGAGAGCCCCACTCACTTGCCGCACTTCTTCCTGAACTGCCGCTCTATGCCTTCTGGTCTGGAGGAGAGAGGGAGCGCAGGAGAGCATGAGAAGTGCGCGGGCAGCGCCACTGGGCCTGGCCGATGGACGCCAGCCGGGTGAGGGGACAAGGCCAGACAAGGGCGGCCCCGGAGGGGCTCTCAGAGGGGCACGGGGGCCGAGGCAGGCGCTCGGCCGCGACCCACCTGCGCAGGAAGACGCTCTCCTCCTCCTCCGCGTTGCAGAACTTGTGGGCGTGCTTGGCGGCGTCCATCACCCGGGCGCGGTCCCGCGGCCGCATCGGCAGCTTCTCCAGCTGGCAGTCTGCGGGACGGCGGCGGGGCCAGGCTGGCGGCGGGGCCGGGACACACACCCGCCCGTCCCCCGCGGCCTCCCGGGGCCCGCCGCCGCCTGCCCCCCGCCCGCGGCTCACCCAGCACCAGCACCATCTGCCCGCACAGGCAGTAGTAGACGTGCAGCGGCTTCTCCCCGTCGTCGTACTCCTCGCGGTCGCGGGTGTCGGAGCAGACTACGGAGCGAGACACCACCTTCGGCATGGCGGCGACTCCGCCCGCCGGGCCTGGGCTCCGGCCGCGGCTTTCAAAGGGCAGCGGCCGTGCCCGCTCTCCCCGCCTTCGGCAGGCGCAGGTCCCCGCGTCCCTCCCGCAAGCGGCGGCGGGTGACGCTGCCGTGCGCCGGAAGGGCCCCCGTGCAGGGGTGGCACGGGGTGATGGCGTATGCGATGCAAATTACAACGGCAAAATAGAGGCCTGACGTCATTCGACAGGCAAGCCGGGCTGAGCTGGGCGCCGGGGGGCCGGCGGGCCGGTGGCATCGCTGCCCTTCCCTGCGGGCTCAGGCAGCCCCGTCCGGCTCCGTTCGCGCCGCCGCCCGGCGAAGGGGGCTTCCTTGTGTATCTAAAGGCACCCAGCGTTCCCCGTTTCCTATTGCGTAGGCCGGGTAAGAGCAGGAAAGGTCAAGAGCGGGAGGTTTTCAGCGCAGCCATTAGAGCAATGTGTTTGTTATGTGCTTGCAGCTGCTGGGGAAGGCAGCACCTCTTCTTCCCCCGGGTCTGTTCCTGCAGGCACCTCCCCGGGCCGTATGCAGCAACCAGTGAGGAGAAGCTGGAAAGGCAGGGCCTGCCTGCTCTGCTCTGGGCAGTGGCAGAGAAAGCCTTTCTTCCTGCAGGCTGGTATGGAAAGGCAGGAAAGTGATGCTTATTTATTTCCCCTTGACAAAAGCTCTCTGTAGAAGCAGAAAGTGCAGCAGTGGTGTGGTGGGTTGGGCTGGGGTAGAGTTAATTTTCTTTATGGTAGCTGGCACGAGGCTGCAGGCTGGAAAGCTGTGCTGAGAACCCAGGGATGTGTCGCTCCTGCTGAGCAGTGCCGCACAGAGCCCAGGCCTCTTCTGCTCCTCACCCCACCCCACCAGCGAGTAGCTGGGGGTGTGTGAGGAGTCGGGAGGGGACACAGCCAGGACAGCTGACCCCAGCTGCCCAAAGGGACATCCCATACCGTGTGGTGTCATGCTCATGCTCAGCATGTACAGGTGGGGAAGGGGAAGGAAGGGGGGACACACTCAGAGCGATGGTGCCTCCCCAAGTCCCTGTTATGTGTGATGGATCCCTGCTGCCTGGGGATGGCTGAACACCTGCCTGCCCAGGGGAAGCGGGGGAGGAATCCCTTGTCTTCCTTTGCTTGTGTGTGCCCTTTGCATAACCTATACGAGCTGCCTTTAGCTCAGCCCCGGAGTTCTCTCACTGGCACCCTTCTGATTCCTTTCCCCATCCCGCGGGGGGGGAGCGAGAGGATGCGGGTGCGGCACCTGCCGCCTGGGGTGTCACTGCAACACAGCGCAGCGACACGCAGGCTCCCGCCGGTACCGAGCGCTCCGCTGGGCCGCAACCGCCCGCCGCCGCTCTCTGCTCCGCCCCCTAACGTCACCGCCCCGCCCCCTAACGTCACCGCCTCGCCCCTAAGCGTCACCGCCCACCCCTAACGTCACCGGCCCGCCCACTGCCTCCGCCGCCGCTCGAAAGAAGGCGGCCCGCCCTTCCTCCGCGGCGTCACAGGCCGCATTCCACCCCCGTTCGCTACAGCCGTTGGTACGGCCCCCTGCCTTGGGCACCGCCCCTCGCCCCCGCGCTGCGGTGGTAGGAGCTGGGCTGGGGGCTCCACGGCATCCGGCTCCGCCCCCGCTCCTCGCGGCCGTTGGTACGTCCCAGGATCGCCCGGCAGCAGGCGCAGGAGTAGGCGCAGCCTAGGGCCTCCCCCCGCGTCCGCTTCAGTGGTAGAGGCCGCGATCGCTCCTGTTCGTCAGCGCTGCCGTCGCCTCAGTTGGAGTTCGCTGCCGCCGCCGTCCCTGGGCGCTCTGTGCTCCCTCTGATAGTGTATGAGTGATCTATAACCCTGCGTCCGCCATGTCCACTCCGGCCCGTAGGCGCCTCATGCGGGATTTCAAGAGGTACTGAGTCCGCCGGCTGAGGGGAAAGGAGAGGGCGGGCGGGAGGAGGACGAAGGGCCCGGCTCTACCGGGGGAGGAGGGGGGCAGCACAACATGGCGGCGGGGTAGGGCGCGCTCCGCTGATTGCGTAGGGCCGGTCCTCGCTCTCAGCTTGCGGGTTACGCTGTCTGCGCAGGGGCGTGTAGCTACCTGTCTGGGTTACGCGAAGTGCGCAGGGGCGGCCGTTGGCCCGTAAGGGAAGCCGGAGGCGGGGGGGGGGCGGCGGGGCCGACGCTTCAGCCCTTCCTGTGCTCCGCAGGCTGCAGGAGGATCCCCCGGCCGGGGTGAGCGGGGCCCCCTCCGAAAACAACATCATGGTGTGGAACGCCGTCATCTTCGGGTGAGTAGGGCGGGGGCTGGGTGCCGGGGGCGGCTGGCCGCGGGGGCCGCAGCCGCGCTCGGGTGGGGGGTGGTCAGAGCTGGGCTGACCGCAGGGTAACGCTGTGCTCTGCTTCTTCCCTTCCTCTAGGCCCGAGGGGACACCTTTCGAGGACGGTGAGTGCGGCTGTGTACGGGGACGGCGTTTGGCTTTCTCGGGGTAAACTGCTGCAGCTTGACACAGCCTTGGTGTGTCACTGCCGTGGGCTCTGCAACAGGTGTGGGCCTGGGGGCAGAGAAGGGGCCCGGGTGTGCACTCACCTGAGCACACATCCGTGGGCTGCAGCCAGGACTTATTTTTTTTAGTATTATTTTTTTCTTACTCTAAGAAAGTCGTGTAGATTTAGATTGCTACATTGAGTTACAGAAACATAAAAATTGGCTTGTGGGGGCTTGCTTGTAATCGCTAAATCTGACTATCCTAAGCCTGCTTTAACACACCATTTTCAGGATCTCCAGGCTCCTGTTGAACCCTGGATCATGTTGTTAGGGACACTCATATTTGGAGAACTGTCAAAAACCTGGTATAGAACCATTGTAATTTGTTTTGAGTTCTGTTTTTTCTGTTTCTGGAAGTGTTTTGTGAATAAGTCCCAACATGAGTCAGCTGAAGTAGGAAATGGACTAAATGTTTGAGGAACTTAAGAATGGTTTTGTTTGTTTGTTTTTTTTCTTGGCATCTACTTCACTCTGTTAGAGTCGGTATCAGGGTTAAAGATTAAAAGGTGTTTTAAACTTTTAAAAGCTAAGTAGATCCTTGTAGCATACCCGTGTCCTAGTAGCTTCCGTCTGACCTTATTGTCTTTTATGGCTTTACTGATGCTGTATGAATACTTCAGCATCATTGTGAAAACTTGTTAGACATGAAATCCTGTCTAACTGAAATCAGTGATGCGTTTGTTTGGTTTTTTTAAAGATACTTTCAGTGCAGGCTATAATTAATCTAAGATCTCCATGACTCATAACAAAAGCATAGGAAAAATTCCTTAAGTCTTATGTTGTTCTTGGCTAACTCCTTTTTCTCTGCTGATCCTTGGAGGTAGCACCTGTGGGTATGCCTGTAAATTGCGGGGTTGGGTTTTTTCTGTGAAGATCTTGAAAATTCTAAGCATTTCTGGCCTAAGAAAACTCCAAAGACTCCAGTGACTTAATAAATGCATTTGAGTTAAGAAACTTGTGTGCTTCAGAAGTCTAATGTTTAGAACTTGAGTAGTCCATAACATCATATAATAGAACAGGTAGACTGAATGTATTCTGTTATCTCATCTTGTAAACCTTAAAGAAAGGCCCCCTTCTCTGAGGGCTGCTAGAGCTGCTTAGGTTCTTGGTGCACTGCCACTAATAGAGTGATTCACTGTAGAGCACAAACCTGTCTCCTTGCAGTATGCTAAAAGGCAGGTTGCTTCCATGTTTAGGCTCTTCCAGCATAATGTGGGGTTAACAGATGCTATAAGGGTTTGGGTTTTTTTCCTCCCATATATTTCCACTTAGTTGCAGAAGGTTGGAGACTGCTTTTGAGAGCCCTGACATTGATTTTGTCTGCGCTTTCCACTGTGGCAGCATCATGTCTTTATCTCAGATGCTTAGGACATGTTACACTTGCAGCAGTTTGCAGTTCAAATGGATGCTGGAGTTTGCTGCTGCTGTCCTGCAGCTTGGCTGGTAGAACAGTATCATCTGGGTGTGTGATGGATTGCTCTTTCCATGGCAAAGTGTGTGTTTTCACAGTACGCTCAGGGAAACAGATATGTCTTGTGTTGCAGGATATGCTTATCTCCTATTCTCTGGGACATATCTTACATTGTGCGAGATAAGAAAATACTAAGTGGTGCCTAGAGATACGGTGTATCGGTGCCTTGGCTGTGCTTTTCCATTAAGTGAGTAAAGTAGCACAGCTTAGATAATAGTAGCAGAGTTCAGATACAGTTTAGGTTAAAGTAGGTGGAATTAAGGGAGTTTTCATTTAACAGTATCCAGCTGTTAGTCTGGGGTTGCTTTGCAGGCCCTTGGTGTGCTGGAGTTGTGTGATGCTTCTCACGGAGCCTTTGCAGGGCAGTGTTCTTCAGGCACGCTTTGCATTTTTGTTTTTAGGCCGTGTCACTTCCTGGTGAGGCTGTAGGACTTCAGATACCTTAGCTCTTGGGAAAGCAGCCTGTGATTTAGAGGGGTTTTTTAAATTTTTTTTAACTAGAAGTGAAGTAATTTGAACATTGTGAGGATGAGTAGTTTTTAATCCTCATTCTGGTGAGACCCCTCTCCAGTCTCAGCTTCTGAGGTTTCTTAGCTTTGCCTGAACTGAAAAACCTTAAGTTCAAACGTGTTTGTTTACTTGCTGTGCAGCATAATGCAGCTAACAACCCTCCCTCCCCTCCACCCCCAGACTTTAGAGGGTGTTTTCACAACTTGGTGCGCAGGCTGACTCGGCCTAGGAGCAACTACTAATTTAGATCGGCAGCATAACTTCCATCTTCTAGTTTAAGAGGATTCAATTGCAGGTGTCTGCAGTAGGACCCTGGGGATATTTATCCTGCCCTTCACATATTTCTAAGAGTCTATATGATGTGTGTGGCATTGCTGTCACAGTGGTGGAAAGCTGAGCTCTCCCAGTCCTTCAGACCTGTTTTTTAAAAGTACATGATGCTGTTGTGGTTAGTGCCAACATTCCTGGCTTGAAGACAGTTAAGTAATGCAGCTGTTGTAGTATCCTGCCCTGCTGGCATCCTGCACGTGGCCTGGACAGAGAAAGAGCTTGCCCTCTCTATGGTTTGTTCCTTGCTGATGGAATATGGGTTCTGTATTCCCATGTGGGAGAGAAAGATATCATCCCTGCTGCATGGAGAGTGGAACAGGGTGGGTTTCTCTTGCTCCCTGCAGCAGGAAGGGCCTGGCAGTGACATGGCTGCTGGGCTGGGCGGGGGTCACTCAGTCCAGTGCCCAGATCATGGAGAAGCCTCTCTGTTAGCCATGTGAGCGTCCCAACATCCCGAGGCAAGAGAAACAGGTCTTACAAGGTAAGTAAGAACGAGAGAAAAGAGACTGTTCTCCTGAGGTTGGTGATGATGCTGCTATCAGCTATGACAGTGAATATGATGATTATTGTTTAAATTCAGCTGTCTAGGGGCAGGTTGGAATACTAGTTGAAAGCTTTAAAATTGTTGACAGACGTGACCAGACACCGAAGGCCTCATCCCCAACAGTGTCTGTTGTGATAATGTCTCATTTGTGGGCTTTCAGTGTGAGTGACCCTTGGACTTTGGTTCATCAAATCTCAGGATTTGTCCTTTAATAAAGCTCGAGGTGCTGTGTACTGTGAGGTTTTTCCAAAGAGCTTGTCCTGACTTGGAAATATGAGCGGGTAGACCCTCCAGCTAGAAGCTGTCTCACTTGGGTTTGCATTAGAAGTAATGCTGTCCTGTGCCCGGTGTGGTGACAGGTAGCTTCCCTTTGTTTCCACTACTTTTAAATGGATGCTGCCCTTGTTCCTGCCTTTTGGCCATCTTACCTGTCCTCTTTGCTCCCGCTTCATCGATGTTGTGGAGAAGCATTTGTTTTCTCCAGTAGGTTTCTTGAACTCTCCTCCTTGGGGTGTGCTCGCTTTTCAGCCTACTGCTTGTTTAGTTGCTCTTCCACAGAAGAAAGAACCCGCCTTCCTCTTTCATAAGGAGGGTACTGAGAACCAGAACTGGGGCAGGGAGAGCCAAGCATCCCTCATGACATGTCTTAGCATTGGCTTCTAAAGGCCTGATGTTGCTTGGGACTGTCACCACAGAGGGAGGAACAGGCAGTCCTGAGCTCATGTCCACAGCTGGTAGTTGTTAGTGACTTTCCAGTGCTGGCTTTCAAACTGATCTTGGGTCTGGCTCCTTCCCTCTGGATTAGCTGGGCTTGAAAGCCCCACTGCAGACTTAGGGTAATTTGAACAATCTTTACTATTCTAGTTCCAGTGTGGGCTCACTGTTCTTACCTTCTGTTGCTGCTACTAAAAAGTAATCTTGTAAAAATTTAATTTTACAATGTCAAGACTTCCCACTGCTGTACAGAAAGCTCTGAAATGTCTGTACTCCATCTTCAGATGCAAACTGGAATATCAAAGCAATGACCTTCATTTCTTGCAACTCAAGTGTTACAGTTCATCTCCTCTTAAGGAAGGAGTCCCAGGGAAATGCTGCAGGTCCTTGCTGATCTGGAAAAAAAAAAAAGGAAAAGGGATTGAAAAACCTGTTCTCTGGCGACTGGTTGTTTGTCAGCCAGAGGAAGGAAGATGTTAACTGTACTAGTAGTGCTGGAAAACTCCCTCAAAGGAAGTGAAGATGAGCTTTGTATCTGAGCACCTGAGTTTTAATTTTGGCACTGAGTGTCAGGGGGTGAAAAATCTGTCACTGATGTGTAAGAATGCCTTTTCTAAACAGGTAACAGTCTGCCCTGGCAGCTTGCTACAGCTCTTCCTGTAAGGTTCCTTTTACATGAGACCTGTGTATTTGTATGAAGGTGCTTCAGGTATTTCTCTCTGGGCACACCCAGAAACTTGATAAACTGTTTCCCAGATTGGTTGGTCCCAGGAGAGCTCAGAAGAGAGGATTGTATGTTTTGATGCAGAGCACATAGAGTTCCTTGTTACTGACCTGAGCAGTGCTTGGCCCCTTGGACCTGTGCTCGTGCTGCTGACAGGCTTCTCAGACTGTCGCAGCCTGAGAAGGGCTGAAGGAACGTCTGTTGGTGCAGGCTGTTAAAGCGATGGGGCTGGGACTTAACTGCAGAGGTTTGGGTTTTTTCCTGCTCTGTCCTTCTCAAAGGAAGACTAGTTAGTGTGATCCCTAATGATCAGATTTTTTATTCTCAAGTGCCTGGTTTAGATGCTGCTTTCAATACTGCTTTTCTGCAATGAGACCTGATTACCTTACAGTTGTTCATAAAAATGCTTTTTCTTGAAATGTAAACAGGAAATAAATAAGCGCCTTGTCACGATAGCATATTCCAGTCTGTAGGGCTTACTAACTCATGGCATGTTACACAGATGGTTATACACCCACTTGTGTTGTTTTTACAGTGCACTGGGATGAGGCTTTGTGGAAGAAAGCCTCAAGGGCAGATTTATTTCCTTAGAGAAACGTTTGGACTGGGGTGGTGATTTTTCAAAGTAAAAGTAAATCATGGAGATGCTCTCACACTAGTGGGCTTGAGAGTTAATGATTAACTCTAAGGAGAGAAGAATCATTGTAGGACTGAGCAATCGGTGTTCCATATCCAGCATGTTTGTATGAGCGTGGTGTTATGTTTGTGCTTGTGGAGTGATGCTACTTGTGTGAATTCATTCTGAGTAAAGGTTACTTATTTCTCTTTGAACCCCAGGAACTTTCAAACTGACAATAGAATTCACAGAAGAATATCCAAATAAGCCGCCTACTGTTAGATTTGTCTCTAAAATGTTTCATCCAAATGGTGAGTACTTACACAATGGTGCTTTCATCAGGGTTTTTTTTTTTTAGTTATGTCTTGCTGTAGCACTGTAGAAAAAGGTCAGTTTATTATGGAAGTTTCCACTGTCTAATGAGCTATGAAAATTCCAGTGTGGTTCTATGTAGCTTTGGTAAGGATGGGTATGTGTGCGGTGCCCAGGCCTGAAATGCAGGCAGCAGTAAAAGGAGCTTCGTACCATTCAGGTGGAACAGCACAGCAGCGAGATGCTCTGCTCCCCACTGCCTGCTGTTAAACCTTACAGGAGAGTCTTTTGTTCTTAAGCATCCAAGGTGCTGCTGTTTGTCTGTATGTGTTGTATCTGTAGCTCAGACGCACTTGTCTTTTGTCACTGTTCTTCCCCAAAGTGCCTGGAAGAGCACCAGTAAGTACCTAGTTTCCAACTAGAACCAACAATAGTAAGATTTTTTAATGCCCTTCCTTGGAAATTAAAGGTGGAGATGTATTCCTTGCCTCCAAGCAGATAGTAGCTTTGCAAAGAAATACCAGAAATTTTGAAATGCAGCCAGAAAGGTGTGGGTAAAGTGCGTTGAGGGAAGGTTCTTCTAAAGGTGACAAGAGACTCGTGCAGATACTTTCTAAGAAACCTTACCTGCACACTGTTTCTTGCTCATGTTCTTGATTTGGTTCGCTTGTGGGTAGCTTTTTTTTTTTTTCCTTAAAATCTCTGAATGATTTTCCATAGTGGTAGTTGGAATGTCATGGAGAAACTTGGTGTTGCTGAAGGAGCAGGAGTTTAAATACCTTGGGCAGCCACTGGTGAGAGTCTTCACCTTGGCTTGTTTGCTGGATTTGAGTCTGTTGGATGCTACTGACTTGTGGTGTTTGTGTGTCAGATCAGGCAGTGGTAGGGAAAAACTGAGTTGCTGTACTTCTGTTCTAAGCCCTTCTTCTTGAACCTCTTCTAGTGTATGCAGATGGTAGTATATGTCTGGATATTCTTCAGAATCGTTGGAGTCCTACTTACGATGTCTCCTCCATCTTAACATCCATACAGGTAAAGAGAACTGCATGAGAGGGCAGAACGAGACTAGGCTGCTCTGACAGACAGCTCAGGAAAGACATTTTCCTTTCCTGAGGCAGCAGCGTAGCAGCTGTGTGTTGGTGTTTGCTGAAGTCCAACACTGGCTGTAAACTGACTAGACAGTGACAGCGGGTGGTCCTTTAACTGACCCAGGCGGTGCAGTCACTGTGGGGGTCCTTTCAGCAGCTGCCCCCGGCTACAGCACGCATGACTGATAGCCAACGCTTGCAGTAACTTACAACTGGAGTAATGCCATGGACTGTACCTGTATCGAGATGAACTTCTGCACTCGTATTACTGTGGATAGTTGCAGGAACGTGTTGGAAGTGTGTGCTACTTTGCAGTGCCTAAGAATCTGTTTTTCTTTGCACAGTCTCTATTGGATGAGCCAAACCCGAACAGCCCAGCAAACAGCCAGGCAGCTCAGCTATACCAAGAGAATAAGCGGGAATACGAAAAACGGGTTTCTGCAATAGTAGAACAGAGCTGGCGTGACTGTTGACCCAGGACGATGCAAATGAACACTCTGATGAGGAAAATGAAAGTGTCCGAGTCATCTTTTTCCTCCTAGCATTTACTTTGAAAGCAGAATAGCTGTCGTGCTGTTGCCGCCCTCCCTTGCTGAAGCTTCTTCTCCTTGGACATCCGAAAGCACCCACTTTGAAGTCAAATGTTCTGTACTTGGGTTACTTGCAAAAGAGTTACTGATGCTGAATTCATTTTCTGTGGTCCCTCTCCAGTCTTAGGGCAGTATTGTGCATTTCCGTAGTGTACACTAAGCTTTTAATTGTAATTGTGTTATACACAGTGATGCTTATGTGTAGCTTGATAAAAGGGATGTTTATATACATACACATTTTTTAACTGATATGAACTAAAGTGCTGATCTGTCCAGGCTGGTCATTTACCTCTACAATTGGTTTAGACCCCGCTGCATTTGTAAGTACTGAGTGAAGAAATAACTCCTTGTTTCCCTTTGGTATTGGTTTATCAACCCCTTCTTCATGAGCGAAAAAACCCCAACCCCCCACAACACATTCAGTGCAATTATTCAGTAAGACTGTGGAATGCTAGTTACTTCTGCACTTCACATGCAAGATTTATGTACAGATTTACATAAATCACTACAGTTGTGGTACTTCGATCTTTGCTTAGGGTGAGAACCAACCCCCTTTTTAATTTTATTTTAAAGGACATGCCTACAGCGACTGCTTCAGTAAGTTCCTATAGTCCTATCTATTGGCATTACTGGACAAAACCAGGTAGAGCTGTGGTACTGTGAGCAAAATACCTTCCACATTAAGGAAGGGCTAAAACCTGATGTGGTCCAGCAGTGGAATTACTCTCCTCCCATGTCTTTTTTCCTGCCCCTTATCTTTAGCTGAGAAAGAGAAGTTCTTGGGGATCCAACTTTGCCTTGTGGAAAGTTTGAGTAAAGTACAGGGTAGGCACTTGAGTCTCTGCAGTTTCTGCTCTTTGTAGATTACTCTGTGGTTTGTGTGAGCTACTGCTGCATGCTTGAGTTAGTTTCCCCTCAGTTTTATGAAAGTATTTTTTCAACTCTGAAAAAAACACCCCCAGCATTTGTAAGTCTGACTCACTTTTTTTGTAAGGCTCAGTTTGTACGTTTGGATACAGTACCTTCAGCAGCAGTGTGGGATGAGACCTACAGTTGTGTTGTCCACTGGTCCCGTGTCTTTTGTGTGCACATTGGTCTGTTAGTTAAGTTTAACTTTGCACAAGTAACCCATGTAAGAAACTGTACATTTTTCAGAAGTTGTAAATAAAGTGTAACCTTAGTGCTTATTGTATAAATAGGCAAGAGGTGTCTAACTGTGGTTATTTTACCCAGGGTGGTAGGAGGCTGTCAGGGGAGTGAGCCCGAGGCAGAGCTGTGCCTGTGGGATGGGGAGAAGCAGCTCGGCCCTGTGGCCAGAGTAGGAGGCACACAGCAGGTCAGGACCAGCCACTGAGCAGAGAAGGGAGATGGACCTAAGGCTTGGCAAAAAGCACCCGGCAGGCAGCTCGGCACCTTGTTGCACCGAAGAGTGAGTTGTTGCTGGAAAAGGAGCCTATGGTAATGAGTTACAGCAACTTAACAAGCTCAGTAATAGATACAGGAATGAATAGTTGTTTTCCTCCTCTCCTAGGCGGGGGAAAGCAGGTTCTAAAATGACTGGCACCCACCAGCAGCTGGCACAGCTGCCTAGCGCTATGATTAAGCTGGAAGCTGCCCGGTTCTTCTAAAACATCAAATTGGGACTTAGAGCTGCTGTGCGAGCAGCTCCCACCCCATGAGGGATCACCGCTCAGGTCCTGCTCAGAGCCACTCATTGTTCCTGAAGGACAGCGCCTTACCTGGCCTTGGGCCAACCTGCCCATCACTTGGGTGGGTGTGGAGTTGCTGGTGTTTGGTTTTCAAGCATTCCCTCTGCAAGGCTTTCCCAGCACCCCACTAGCCAGCCCACTAAGCTAGAGCCCAGTGCCTGCAGTGACAGGGACGCCTGAAGCCCACAGAGACCCTTAACCACTGCAGCAACTGCTGCCAGCCACTGCAAGCAGAACCCCGCTCTGAACAGGCCACATCATGCTCATGGCACATCAGCACTTGTATCCAGCTCTGCAGTTGCCTTGCTCATCCTTAAAAGGCTGGAGGAGCCTCTTACTGCAGCCAGAAACTGCAGAGAACTGCAAAATAACAATACTCTCACCTTTACACCTCTTAGTAAGCCTTCATCCAGTAACTCAACTTCAAACCACGTACTGCCTCTCCAGAAAGCTCCTGGCTGCAAAACACCCAGGGGAGGAGAGCCTGACAGTTCTTTAGCTCCAACTGGTAACCCCCAGCCTGCCAACCCTGCAGCCACCGACCACCCAGGAAGGTGCCAGATGGGACCTGTGCAGAGGTACCGTGTGTGTCCCAGAGTCACAGCCACGACCCAGCACAAGACAAGCAATGCCCTGCACAGCCTCACACGACCCCTACCCCAGTACTGGTACATTTAGCAGTGTCATGGCTCCCCTCACTCCCAGAGGCCTTTTTCATGCCGGGTACCGCAGTGGCGCGTCTGTCCGCTGCCTTTCTCGGCATCAAAGCTCTGAGGACCTGCTGCATTTCCCAGTTAGGGAGGGGGAGCCGGGCTCCTGCTCACAGGAATATCTGCCTAGAAAGTACCAGGCTTCTTCCACTCCCACATCACCATCTGCGTTCCTGAGGGCAGGATGCAGCAGCAGAGAGGCAATACTGCACACAAACCCTCCAACAACCCAACACACTTTCACAACTAACGGCCAGATTATTTTTTTTACAAAGACAGCAGCAGCGTGTTTTTGTATTTCAGAAGGGCCAAACCTGCAGAGGCTGTGCTGCAGCCATCCAGGCAGAAAGGAGGGAATGCTCCATCTCTTCCTGAGCAAGTCTTACCTGCCAGGACAGCCTCTTCCTCCTCGCACTGCGGATGAAAACACCTCTAACTGCACATCATCAGGATATTCCGCTTCTTCAGTAGGTCAGTCACCCTCTCCTCAGCACTGAGTGTTTAAAAAGAGAACAGGAGGTGGGAAAAAAGCTAGAGGATTATGTAAAAAGATGGGAGAGGCAAATACAGGCAGCAGAAAAACAAAAGCAATAACCAAGATACATGACCACAGGAGAACAGATGGAAAAAATACTTCATTAAGATTGGTTTTGCACTAAAGAATCCTCAGCGGTTCCTACTGGTGACACAAAAACCAGCAGCTCCTCCCAGCACATCTCACTCTTGGCTCTTCCATGGCCAATGCCTACCCTGTGCTTTCCAAGCGTGAAGCGAGCATTCCTCCAAGGTTCACAAAGCACCATGTCCCACGGTGCTGCCGGCAGAACTGCCCAGGCTGAGGTCCAAGTCCACTTCCCCGGTGAGAAGCGCTCCAGTCTCCTGGCAGCTCTGCCAGTCCTGGAGAGATGCTACACACACGCCACATGGCAGAGCAACACCAGAGAGTTTAGTTGTGACACACCCCTGACACACACAAGAACAGGTACAGCAGTGGAATAACTAGGCACAGGTTTGATTTTGCTCAGGATTAAAGAGCTTATATTTGAAGTAAAAAAATAAGTTATATAACAGTCCCCACGAGCATCTTTGAGCGTGGGCTCTGCGGTTACCTCCAGGTTTTTTTATTTCACACTTCACCATGGTATTTGCACATGTCAAGCACTGCTCCAAGGTAGAGCTGCACTGGAATTCTCTCAGTCCAGCACGCTGACGGATCAAGGTGCATTCAGTAATTCTCAGTGCAGGAGACTCATGGTTGGAATCTATGAATAATGCTACTGATAACCTGGTGAAGGACATCTCTCTAGAGACACACATAGCAGAGACAAGACCTCGCTATATACATTTCTCAAGAATAAACACAGTTTTCACACTTTTTTTTTTTAATATATGAAGTGTGACAAATCCTAGGGTTTTTTTCCAGAAATAAAACTTTATTTTTTATTGTCATTAATACCAACTTTACATACAGGTTTATTCCCTCAGACTGCATTTCCTTTGCTTTTTTTAATTTTTTTTTTTTAAAAAGGGCTTATTTTATTCCTTGGGCAAGAAGACTAAGTGAACTCTAATTTTAAATGATGTCAAATTAATTCTCGCTGGACATGTGGCTTTGCTATTACAAAACTATTAAAATGTGAAGGAACAAGTAATACCAAAGACACATACATCGCACTACTGCTTTTGGGTTGTGCTAATATACTTCAACAGAACTTGGTCAGTTCTAATCTAACACCACTTCAGAAGTTATATTAACGAAGTGAAAGACTTCAACGTTAATATAACCCTCCACAAGAAAAATGCAGCATGTCTTTCTTTAGTCGAGTGTCTGGGAAGCTCAGTCTCCAGTGAAGTGAGACACCCGACCTCAGTTTGCTTCAGGCATAATAAGCTCGTAATGCCCAACCTGGCCTTCTTGCTTCAGCTGGTCTAACAGATCCTCCTTGCGCCGCTTCCTGCTTACCACCAAGTATCTGTTGTGCCCCTGCCCGTGTGATTTACTTTTAAGACCGTATTTTTGGGCAATCTGGTGTATCTGCTTCCGCTCATCCATGGTCAGTTCTCTAGAGAAAGTCAAGTCAATGTGACTGTCTGAGCGTGCATAGTTTCGAATGATCTCTTCAATATCTCTTTTAGCAATTTTGTTCACCCTCTCCACATCCAGCCCAAGTCCTTCCCTTTTAAACTGCTCCTTGACTGAAATAGGCTCCCTGATGCCTTCGCCGTCTTTCCCCAGGCCACCGCCTGTCCAGCCCATCTTCCGCAAAATCTGGTTCCCGATGTTGTCCTCTTTGATCTTCTGTTTGAAAGCCTCCTCTGCCGATCGGCCCCGAATCTCATTTCTGGAGATGACGTCTTCGACAGTGCCTTTCTTCAGGTTATTAACAACAGTTGGCTGAGTCTTTTTGAGGATTTTCACGGCTTCCTCTGCTGCCTCATGCTTGACAGATTTCTTCACTCCAACTGCTTCTGCAATGAATTCATCTTCAAGCAGCACCTTGCATTTCCATCGCATGCCAGTCATCCTTTCAAAGACGTACTCCACCGTCATCTTGTTGAACTGGGCGGTGTCGTTCAGCGTACACACCGGGTTACTGGAGTTCTCATAAACCACGAGGTCCTTCAGGTCCTTCTTCCTTCCCGAGCCCCGCGACGAGCAGCCCACTTTCTGAACCTGGGTCACTTTGATGGCTGCTAGATTTGTCTGCATCTTCTGCAGAATTTTCAGAGCCTCCTCTGCTGCTGCGTGCTTGCTGGTCTTTTTAGTGCCAAATCCCTCAGCTAGGCAGTGGTCTTGTAGATAGACCTGACAACGCCACGAGCGGTTGGGCATTAATTCGTATTTGTACTCAACAGACATTTTGTTATACGAGGCAGAATTGTTCAGGATTCCGATGGCGTCGCTGGCGTTCTCTGTGAGGACAAAAGTAGTCCAGTGTTTGTTGGTATTAGTGGAACCTTTCACAGACTCAGTACCAGGCTGCATCGGGACACAGTCCCTGTTGGCAACCACAAACTCCTCGTGAGGTTTGAGAGCGGGCGGGAAATCCGGGCGACTCAGGCCGGCCTCGCACACCACCAAGTCTTCGTGATAGGTGTGCCTGAACTTCCGCTGCACAACTCTAACCTCCACAGGCTTCTTCAGCAGCCTGACTGCCAGCTCCGCGGCTCGGTCCCGGGATCCATTTTTGCTGCCGGCGTAACCAGTGGTCAGGTAGACATTCTGACATCGCACCTCACAGGCGAAGCCATCTGTTAGGAGCTTCTTGTTCTTGGGGAGGTCAGCAGGGGCGATTTCTTTCAGAGGAACATAAATATATTCAGGATTTGTCTTGCATGCCTGAATCGACCGTGTCAAGAGATACGTGTAGTTAATTTTATCCGTCCCGGTGTTTGCGTCTGGGTTCGCAAGATTTTTCCAGACAGCTGCTGAGAGTTTCTCAATAAAACCCTGCTTCAGCATTATAGCTGACGGGGGGAAAGTCTCTGATGCGGACGGGACGGTTGAAGGAGAAACAGAAGCCTGCGGCACGCTGTTTACAGCAGAGTCCATACTATTCCCAGCCGCCCTGGCTGCTGCCGCCTGGCCTGCAAAGCCAAACCCAGCGGAGTCGGAGGGCTGGGCATCCGCCTCCCGTGCACCCACAAAAGAATTGGTACAGTTTTCGGCTGGCTGTGCTATGCTGTTGGTATTTGCCTCCTGGTTCACCTCCTGCATTTGGTTATCCAGAGGTTCCTCCTTCCTGGCATCCTTCTCAGCACTGGTGACAAAGTGTATGGGCTCAAACCGTGGCCGCACCCAGAACCTGGGGACCATCTTTTTGGGTGGCTCGGGAACCTCTTCCGGCTCTGGACCTAGAGAGTGGAAGACAATGACATGGTCACCAATACATGCCATGCCAGGGAGACAGTGTTTTCAGAGTGATCTCCTGGAGGAGCCTGCAGGCTCTGAACGCAAGATTATTCCCATTTCTTAGTCACAAACCAAAAGGTCTCCTTCTGAACACATTCATCACTGCTCAAATCAGACCACGCATCGTGTCCAAATGGCTACAGCAGTATCTCCACCTCTAGCATACAGAAGTGTCTATGTATTTAGTTACATGGATTTTCACTGAATCACTCTGCCCCCCAGTGTTGCCCACTGAACCCATCCAGTCATTTCCAAAGTTAATCCATGGAAAGCTACTAGAACACATGAAAAGCACAGATGGAACACCAGAGCAGGAGCAGAGCCTCAGCTCCGACTCTGCCGTGGGGCTGCAGGATGAGCTCAGATGAACTACTTTATCTTCAGGAGGAACACAGCGGTACCAAACCCTCCTTCCCAAACCACACAGGGCTGGTAATGAGCGTTAATAGAACCGTATTTTCTATAAACGTCATTCTCCTTGGCTAAAGGACACCAAGCATGGAGAAATCTGCCTGCCTGATAGCTGGGGTGACTGGGGGCCCCAGTATGCATTACTGGGAGACCTCTAGAACACCTGAAGGATGGTCATACAAGTCTTCCCCTGTGACAGATTTAGCCCCCACATGCTGAAGTGGTATTTGTGTTTAATTTCATCACAGGAGCAAAAGGCCACCTTGGTGTGAGCTGCCTAACCCAATGCCAACGTGTGCAACCATAACACAGGTCAGGCCACACATCTGCCTAGACATCACCCTACCACAGCCTATTTACCATTGCCTAGTTTGTTGCAGATGAAAAATAACACTTCACGTACAGCAGGACCAGACCTTCATGTTTAAATGAGGTGACAGAGCTCTTACAGGTGCATTAAATCCTCTGGCCCTCAGGTTTGATGAGTCGTGGCAAGGTCTGCATTCTTGCTCAGTCTGGTGTGTGGATTGCACTGCAGCAGCACCTAAAGGCTCCCATCAGCAGCACAGCTCTTTCTGCTGGCTGAGCCACCTGCCAGAGAGCCCCTTCCCTCAGAGCTGCTGCCTGACACAAACTAGGGCAGAAAAGTGTTATTTTTCTGTTTTGCAGCTGGCCCATGAAAGCACAGAAAGACTGCTGGGTGTCAAAGGGAGGGAAGAAACCCTGGCAGAGCTAGGGATTATATCCAAGCCTAGAGGAATCCCATACTGCCTGCTCATTTGTGCTTTAAACAGCCACGCTACCGACTGATGCTGCCTCACAAAACAAGGGCCTGCTGCTTGCATCCACAACCTGCACCCGTGAACAATTCCCCCACCCCTGGCTCCCAAAAGAGGGCAGGGAGCTCTGAGGGTGCTGGAGAGGAGCCAGCGGATGGAGAAATTGAACTGCCAGCCCTCTCTGCCCACTGCATCTTCTCCACTGGAAATGCTACAGCTGGAACATTGATCCTGAGACCATGGGACTGGCCTGATGCATCCAGGACTCTTCCAGGCCCCGCGGGGAGAAAAAAACCCACAATAAACCCCACACCACCACCCAATGCTCCATGCAGCTCGTAACTCAAAATCAACACGCTGAACTCCACATCTCCATGCACGCGTACAATCCCCTCTCAGGTCAGAGTCCCTTCTCACCACAGTGAAGGGCAGACAGATATTTAGATTCAGTCCCTTATCACTAGGGAAAGTCAATTGCCAGGTGCTCTGAATGAAAAATAGTATCTTATTAAGCAAAAGGAACACTCTGCATGCATTAGGTACCCTCCACAACACAGCAGAGGAGGGGACACAGCTGCAGCCTACCACAGTACATCATGGTCACTTCTCTTCACCTGGCTGTGCTGGTGCTCTGAGAGATGACCCACGGTGTACCGCTCTCTCCCCACACTCCCACCAACATCCAGTCAACAGCGACAGGGAAGCACGTCTCCTCTGACACACAGGAGATACTCACTGTCAGATGGAGAGCGGTATCTTTTTAGCTTCTTGCTGGGGACCAACTCGTACGTCCTTGTTTCCCCGATATCGATGCCTTCAGCCATCTTGAGAACCTTCTCCATGACCTGCAAGCCGTACCTGTGTGGATTCAACAGCAAGCCACGTTAGAACTGGTCCCACAGGGGCACCACACACACACAAGCTTTCATTGTGCAAAACAAGAACTGAAGCTGCCCGAGACACAGTACCTGGTGCTCCCCCGATCATGCTGCAGTTTTAACACAGGACCAGCCCACCAGCCTCATGCTGTAGCTAGTTCAGCGCTGCGCACCAGCTAACAAGCTACCTGCCTCTGGGTGAACCCATCCACGAGTAACAAACCACACAGCCACCAAACTCGTGGTGTTTTAAACTTAAATATGTTACCTGTCAAAATGTTAACACCTGGCAGAGCTGCTGGGCCGGGTGAGGAACACAGGGGTGGTGTGTGGAGGAGTCCCCATGGGCATCACAGCTTCAGGAACGAAGCCCTGGAGCAACTGACTGGCACTGGAGCCTTGTCTGGGTCAGCAGCCACAGACTGCACGTCACCAACACTGGAGTGGCTGATGTCAGACGACAAAGGCACCGCTCAGCCTTTATCGACCGCTCTTTGAAAGCCCGTACTAGGTTCTAGCTTGGTGGCTGTAACTGAAAACCCTGAGTGATAGCAGAGGTGAGGTGGCTGTAACCGGCCCTGAGCAGAGCCCGACCCTGCTGCAGCTCCACACAGGCACACGCTGCACAGCCCCATCCCTCCTGGCCTCGCAGCCCTGACCCATGAAGGTTTCTGTTGCTCTGGGAACCCATCACATTTTCATGTCATTTCCATAGCTGAAGCTGAACAAAAAAAAAAAAACCCCAAACCTTTCTAACCAGGGAGCTACAAAGCTGGCCTGAAACTAGCCTCTGACAGCTCCGTGTCATGGCTCAGGAACAGGACAGAGCAATCCACACCTGTTTTGTAGTGTGCTCACCTTCAAAAGCCAAAAAGCATCAGGTCACTGCCCACGGACAGGAGCCCACACCACCAACAGCTAGCGCTGCGGGAACTTGTGCCAGCTTTTAAACACCGCTGTTCCAAGGGCTCTGGAAATCTACTTGCTGCCCAGTCAAGAAATGCCCTTCCTGTTCCTGATTTAGCAGGACAGCCATAAATCAGATCCATTTCAATGACTGGGCGAGGAGCACACACTGCTGCAGCCCCTGCTTCACCCAGCACAGCTCAGCCCCCGCAGTGGAACCACTCGTGGGAAGGAAACACCAAGGGGGATCAGGGGAGCCAGACAGCGATGGTACCCTCATCCTCCCGCAGCCAGAAGGGAGAGGTGGGGGAACCTGTCCATCTCTCTGGCTTACTAGGAGAAGACCACATTACCTGTGATGAGAACATGAAGGACAATACCCTTCTCCATCAGGGTGCAAGAACAGTGTCAGATTTGACACGAGTGTGTCACTCTTCTTCACAAAGGATGAAGATATTTGGGGCTCAGACTTCTGCCCAGGCAAAGATCAACCAGTCACAACGCATGGTTGTCTAACCTAGCCTTAGAAATCTCAAGTCGTGGAGACTGCACATGGAGACAGAGGAATCCCATGCCTCCAATGCCTAAAGTCTCCCTGGCATGACTTAAATCCATTCCCTCTAACCCTGATCCCAGCAGCTCTGCAGCACAATGCTTCCCCTTGCATTTTGCAGCCACCTTTAACGTGTCTGAGAACACATACACCTTCTCTCACCCACCCTAAAGCAAAAAGAACCCTGTTACTTAACTCCTTCCTCACAGACCATGTTTTCTGAGCTTTCTGGACATTTTCAAGATCATCCTCCAGCAGAACACTCCCTCAGACTTCATCAGCAGAGACCCTGATTCCTGTTTACTCTGACAAACCATTTGTCTTGAGCCAGCAAGTGAGCAACATTAACAAAAAAACCACAACCACCCCCCTACCAAAAAAACAACCAACAAACTTTAGAGAAAACAACAAAAATCTGCCCAATTTTTGCTTCCCCAGCAGCAAAAGGCAGTTCCAGAGAAAGCTGTGGGCCCACTCTCTTCTCCAGACAACAAGTAACAGCGCAGGATGCTCACTGTGCCTGTGTGGTGCGTTTGTGTTTGTGACATGAACGTGTTTGTGTCCCTCCACTTTGGGGAAACATCATCACTGGCGATGGCTCTGCACAGCCCCGTGCCTACATGCTCGCGTCTCCCCGAGAGCGGCAGGTGGAGATGTGCATCGGGGAACATTTGTGCTCTTACAGGTTTAAATCGCACCACTTTTTGGGATGAGAGACCTTGCCACAGTTCTTACTTCTGTTACCAGCTCCTACACCCATACTACTGCACTGACTCCCAAAAGCACTGGCCCAAAGGCAGCCCCGGTGAGGACAGCACACAAACACGTTAGGATGAGCTAATGGACCACAGAGACTGTATCTTAAGATACGTTCAATGTTAAAGTGCTACTCAAGCGTTGGGATTTGAAGGTGGTTTAAAACTATGTTCAGTTTCAGTGCTTGCAGAGCAGAATAATATGGTACTTGCACCAGAAAGAAGTAAGAAAAAGCGTGGATTTAAGTTTAGAGACGCTGACTTGGCTCTGTACAAGTGACACAAAACACTTCCCAACAAGGCTCTGGGACAGTAACATTAATACAAGTCAAACTGCGTGCCCTTCAGCGTTTGCAGGCTCCCCTGTCACTGCACGGCTTGCTGAAGTTGCCCGTTCGGCAGTTGCTTCTGTCCTTAAAGCCAGTTAAAAATAATCACAACACGGAAAGCGTCGGTCGGGACGCAGGTGACGTCTCTGGAGATCTCCACAGCCTGGCCAGTTACAGGGGTCTCTGCACGCTAACAGGAGCCCCGGTGAAGGGAAAGCCCTTCCACACACCAGGCCTGTTTCTCTCAGCAAGAGCTGTAAGGAGGCCACACGGGCTGCCTGTGCTCAGAGGGGTACCTCCTTCCCACTCAAGTTACCAAGCGCAGTGCCACCCGCTTGGCGAGCCCCCGGGGCGGGACACCACGGACTGCTCGCAGCACACCCCCCTGCTCTGCAGCCCGCTCCCCTCCGCGCACCGTGCGTGCGGGGCGAGCGCAGAACCTGCCCCGGAACGGCAGTTCTCCTGCGCCGGCCCCTTCCACCCCAGCCGGGACGGCCGCGACGGGAGCCCCCGAGAGCGGGGCGGCCCAGGTAGCGGCCAGAGCCTCCCCTCCACGCCCGGTCCCGCACCAGGCGGCGGCTCCACACTTCTACCCCGACCTCTGCCAGCAGAACGGGTGGGCCCGAGGCCTCGGGGGGACCCTCCCGAACCCGGCTGACACAGCGGGACGCCCGCGGCCGACAGCGAGCGCCAGACGCCGGCAGGCTGCGGGGCCGAGCGACCGCGACCCGCCGCCGCCAGCTCAGGGTCCCCGGGCTCCCCCCAGCGCCTACCCCCGCCCCGAGCCGGCAGCCGGGGCTGTCCCGCCGGGCCTCACCTGCAGCCCATGAACACGTGGTTGGTCCAGAGCACGGAGAGCGAGAGGAGCTGGTCGATGGCGGCCCCGGGGTACCCGCTGAGGTGGCGGAGGATGAAGCGGCGGCGCAGTCCCCATTGCTGCTCGGTCTCGTTGTACTGCCGCCACTGCTCCAGCACCGACTCGGGCACCGGCTCCAGCTCCGGCGGCGACATGGCAGGCAGCGGCTCGGCGGGCGGCCCGGCGCCGCCGAGGGGCCGGCCCCGCCGTCGGGCAGCGGGCACAGGGCGTGCCGGGCGCGACCAGGCCCCACGTGCGGAGCAGGCCGCGGCTCGCTGCGGGCCGCCGGGGAGCGCCGCCGCGGCCCGGCCCGGCCCGGCCCGGGCTCAGCCCCGCCGGCCCCGGCCCGGCCCGCGCCGCTGAGGGGAACGCACCCACCCCCCGCGCGCCGGTCTCGCCCCTCGCTCGCGCGGCACGGCCCGGCCGGCGCCGCGTCACGTGGCCACGCGCTCACAACCGCGCGAGACGCCACGAGATCTGCCGCCGCCAGCCGCCTCGGCACCCCGGCGCCCCCTGGCGGTCGGCGCGGGCCGTGACCTCCGCGAAAGCCCCGGGGGGGCGGGCAGGGAGCCCGAGGCCTTGCCCCTCCCTCGCCGAGGGTGCGGGGAGTCTCTGCGCGGAGCTCGCCGAAGGTCCCTGCCTAAGCGCGGGCAGTGTAACCCTCGGGGCCGGCCGCCGTTACGGGGCGGGCGGCTCTGCTCGCAGGGTGGCGATGCCGCCCCGGCCAGCGGAGGGAGGGAGAGCGGGAGGATGCCCCGCCGCACACCCGCCCTGAACCCCCTCCCGAGGCGCCCGCCCTGCCGCGGGGCCGCGGACACACAGCACGCACGCAGAGGCTTTCCTGGTTTTTATTTAAAACGTACATTAGCGTTAGAAAGGTGCCGGGCCCAGCAGTGCGGGTGCCGCAGTGCGCGCCCTGTACGCGTACAGCTGCTCACGCCTCGGCTTGTAAAACGGGAACGGGCCCGGGGGGAGCGGGAAGGGACGGTGGCGGCTCGGGAACGCATGCAGGAGCGGGGCGAGAGGCGCGGGGCTGGCTCCAGCATACCCTGCGGACGCTGCACCCTGCTCACGGGGCAGCCGGATGGAGCGCGGTTATCCTCACGATTACCGTGCCAGCCTTCAGCAGCGCCTCTGCCTCCCGAGGCACCCAACTCTTCCAACTCCGAACAATGAGATAAAGCTTAGGTAAAACAAAAGTACCACATCCACCAGCCGATGGGGCTGTTTAATAAGGTGGCGAGACACAGGAGGACACCGATGAAAACACAACAGTCCTTCTTGCTTTATTTTTTTGTTAAAATTAAATATTTTGTGGCTGTCAACAGAGCAAATTGCACCATGTTCATACTTCCTTTGACTCTGCCCTGCTCCGAAACCGAACAACAGCATAGTGAAAATACTCCTTAGGCTTCACACCTCATGGAAGCTCATCACGTTTATGTTATTAAAGACAAAATTAGGAAAGAAAAAATATGCCCGTAACAATGTCTGAAAGTGTATTCGCTACATCGTTAGTCCAAACGTCACGCTCCTGTTGCTCTTCAGAATGCCAGGTAAGCAGTCGGTTCCCCCGTATGACCCTGTCTTGTCACACAAATTACAAGACGCTTCAATTTTAGGTACCATGCAAGTCAGCAAAAGCTTCTTTCCAAGACACTAACACTGAAGATTTGATCCCCCCTCCCACCCCAGACATAAGACCCTTAAACTCTTCTAGAAGTGGCAGTCTTCTCCCTCAGACCCAGTGCAGCTGGCGAAGACAGATTAAAAAAAGCTACAGAGAGAGAAAAAGGGAAAAAGAAAACAAAAACAGAAGATTAGCAAAAAAGAGGAAGACATTCAAAAAGCAGGGAAAAAAGAGATGCAACACGGAAACAGCTGACACAGGAGAGATGGAACTTCCTTGTGGTACTCTAGGTAGCTCAAGGAAATCACACCAGTACAGTCTTTTTTTTTCTTGAAGTCTTTAAAAAGACTTTACATAACTTCAAATAAGATTATAGTGAGGCAAATGGTCAGGAAGAACTGTCAGTGACCTGCAGTTAAACAAACACGCTGCATTAAATGGTTCTTTTAGCAGATGATCTAGAAATCATTGACCAACCAATACTGACTGGTTTGGGAAGCAGGCTGACAGCTGACAGTAGAGGAAGAAGTAAATACTCAAACTGTAACTTGTTCAAAAAACCCCCAAAAATGACCCAAAGCACACAAAACAGTCAAAAGCTTTTATGAGAAATAAAATTGGTTATATGGGAAAGCTGAGTACCTGAGAAACTAATCAAGAGCTGTAACTGCCTCGACTGCTGGAAATGGAGGCCAGACTGTCGCTCAAGCTGGTGTTGGCTGCTGCTCTGAGCAACTAGCTGGACTGTCTGTGACACGCAAGCATCATCCACACCACCTTTCTACTGTAATTCTCAGCAGCAGCTTGCACTAAAACCAGGATTACCTATCAGGGCTAGGTCTGAGGTGGGCTTATCTTCCAAAAACCCCGGATTGGAAGGGGTTTTGTTGAAACTATTTGGCAGCGTGCATCCTGATCTTTCAGCGGGGTCAGGATGTGTGGATTCAATCCCACAGGCAGAGAGTTTAGCCTGCACACAGTGAGACTGAAGGATCAGGGTCACAACAAGCATGTCTGAAATGGAAATGAGGATTAAACACTAGTCTTCAAGTAGCATGAATTAGCAAAAGAAAAAAATAAAACCCAGATGATGTCATGAAATCGACACCAAGTATAAAAAGACCTTTTGTCTCTTCACTCTGCAATAATTAAACTAAGGTGGTGGTGTTTTAATGTCACCAATAAATACATTTAAACTGCATTGTTATTTTGCCAGCAAAAATAACTCACTGAACTAATTTCCACAGCACTTAGTTATCTGGGTGGAGAGGGGTCAGGAGAGAGAGGAACCATTAATTGCAGGGGAAAAAAAAAAAAAGAAATGGTAGGATTTAAAGTTGCAGCATCCAAAACCTTGTTAAGACTAATTTTACATTGTTTAATAAAAGCAATAACCACCAGTACATAGTGAAGCCAGCGTCACAATGAGAGAGCAATATAGGAGAGAGCAAGGGTAACACCATGGAAAGGTCACAGCTGAAATGCTGTCACGTTTTATTAGACCCTCCGATTTAACAAGTAAATGAAGGTCCATTCCAGCCCATTGTATTCAGGGTAATTACTCAGTACAGAGCCATGGGTTACTGTAAAAGAAGGGCAAAGAAAACAAAAAACAAAAGAAGTGAATGTTAACCAGAATTCACTGTCTGATTAAGTCTTTATTTAAAAACAAAACTCATCCAGAAATACACAGAGAAAACAGCTGCAGGCAAACCACAGTTGCACTCGGCCAGAGTGAACTCCTGGCCCCAGTGAGCAAACACCCTCCTTTTAGTGCAAGTCTTGCAGTAAAACAAGGCTTTTGCTGAATACAAAATATGAGAAGCAACCTGCTGGCATCTGTATGCTTCTCAACAGATGCCCAATTTAAAAACAAAAATCCAAAAACATTTAAAAAAGGTAATACTTTTTGCATTAAAAACTGTTGGAATCACTAAGAAAGCCAAAGAAACGTTATCGCCTTTCTTCACAAACACTGATATGTACAGCAAGGTGACCGGCTTTCCCTGAGATTGGATCCAGGATGTGCATCCAGGCCAGCACACCGAGAGGGAGACAAGGCAAGAGATCCTTCGTGACCCCTGCAGCATTCAGAGAACACTTAGTTGCAAACCGTGGATCCAAGTCTGAGAACCCCTCAGGCCTGGGGACCAGAGGTTTGGACTCAGGCCCACGCCTGCCAGGATGTCAAGTTTTGCAAGAAGTCCTTTAAAATTATTTGAGGCACACATGACAGGGCAGGGGGGTGACAAGGGGTTAGATGGAGCAAGATGAAAAGGGGAAGGGGCAGCCAGTCTCTGGAGACAGCAGGTCCCACCCCACGGCAGCACCGGGTTGCATTTACAGCGGTCCCACGACGGGCTGAATGCACCCCACCAAGCAGCCGCGCTCTTACCATGCAGCCCCCGCGCACAGCGGGGCGGGGGACAAAAAGCCGAGCAACTAAGAGGGGACACTGCTCCCTGCGAGCGCTCGGCAGCCTGCTGCTGCCTGGAGGGGAAGAGGTATCAGCACGGAGCATCTCTTGCCAGCTCCACAGGGGCTACTGTTGAGTTCTTCACAAGAACGACCAGGCCCCCGGCCAGCCAAGGGTGCGGGCTCTTGCTTAAAACAAACTGGTGAGCGCAGGAAGGGAGCAATGAGGCAAGGTGAGCGAACAGGCACAATGGCATAGCCGCGTGTTAACCGAACGCGGGGGCACTGGCTTCTGGTGTGAAGGGAAAGGTTCTACAGGAAACCCGAACTGAAAATGAAAGAAAAAGGCAGATTAATGGTTTTATGGATTAATGACAAAAAATAAAGTAAGACTACAAATGTTTCCTAACACACACAAAAAAAGGAAATGTTACTAAGTGTTAATAAGGTTTAATCTGATGACAAACCATGCGTTATGAAGACACACACATGCATACACACACACACAGAGACAGCAGTGGGATGAACCAAATTTGTTTTCCAAAACAATCCTTTCACAGTTTTGCAAGCTACAGGATTCATCAACTGTGACTTGTTTGCATCCTTGTAAAACAGTGGAGCCCTGCGATACTTTATGGATCAATATGGAGAGTGTTGTTCTGAATTCTGGCAAAGTACCATATATACATATTTAATTTAGCAAGGACAAATGCCCATTGAACAAGGCACTGTCTGCATTTGTATAGTGGGAACAAAGACCTTCATTTGACTCCAAGGCCAGCACACAACAGCGTACAGTTATGAGGACTGCCAAAAGCAATCCAAAGCCAACAAAAATCAGTAATGTTCACTCTAACAGCACTTTAGCCGTGCCTTTGTACTTGGCACCAGAATGAACACTGTTCTTCTTTCAGCTTATTTTTCTGGATTCAGACCCTGACAAGCAGAGAATTGTTCTTTTCATTGTTTTACAGCTACTGTTGGCAGCAGAGACATTCATTCAACGGGACTGCTCAAGACGACTGCAAGCTCCAGTTCAAGTCGGTGCAAGACCCTTCTGAAGCTCTTCTGTTAAGTGGAACGTCCCATTGAAATGGAATTCAAATGTCTCTAACTGACAGCGTAATGTTTACTTGCTTTTCCATTTCCCTTGGTGGAGCTAAGAGAGAAGGAATCCTGGAATCAGCTTTTCCTATTTAAGGGCAGACTGTAAGTTAGTTTGGACTGTTTCCTAGGGAGAATGTAAATCCTAGCTTTGTCTGCAGGGAAGGCTGGACTCCAGGGTGAGATTTTAGGGTGTTTTATAGTTAAGTGTTGCTGTTCCAACAGGTCCGTTCTGTGAGAGACCTGCTCATCTCAGTCTTGGGTGCTGTCACCCTTGCCTTGGATAATACGTATTGCTGCTCTGGCAAGAAGCAAGACTTTCCTGTGGGAGCTTTCTTTTTCCTCTCACCAGAGAATCACCAGCAAATTAAAAAAGCCTCAATTAAACACACTCAACCCAGCTATAAGCAGACCACTGTCATTAGCAGTTTAACTAATAAAACTAACGAGGATGCTGCTCTCCTGCCAGGCAGGTCCATTTCTTACACACCTTTGTTTAAAGGAGCCTTCATTTTACAGCCGATACTGGCACTTGGCACTGCACACACTTGCTTACAGCCAGGTTTGTTGACCCTTTCAGGCAACCTTATCTGTTCCACAAGCCTGCCCATGACTCTGTGACCCCCTTACATCCCCACCCACAGGAAGGCAGAGGCACTCTGGGCAGAGTCACAGCAACCAGAGCAGAGCAGACTCACAGCGTAACACCACTGACAGGGCTCTGCTCCAGTGGGAACTCTCCATGCCTTGGTAAAACTCCTGGGAAACTCACATGCCAGCCTTATTCAGTGGCAAGGTGCTCTGGCAGGCTTTCTGGACACGTCTTGAATACGGCCCTCTTCCACACCACTAGCCTTACCCTACCAGTGCGCACTCCTGGCGTGGCTCCCAGGAGTGTGTGTCTGTGCCTGTCTGCTACAGCTGAACATCCCATCCACAGGTGGCCCATCTGACTCTTAAAAATGTGACAAAGTCTCTCAGTCTATCTTCAGAGTGTTCACTGTCTGCTGCATGCTCAGCCCATCTCGTCTCTTGTGGTTTGGATGATCAAGTTTAATTGGTCAGCAGGTGAATACTGGTTTAGTTACTCAGCAGTAGTTTCCTTAACACCCCCTCAGACACACACACACACACACAGACACATGTACACGCAGCGTTCGGTGATTCTCTGGTGCTCTGGGACAAAGGAAAGCTCTAGGTTTGGCAGATTTTACCATCTGTTAGTATGTGAAGAGGGGGGACAGGAACTTCACCTGCACTGTAACCACAAGTTAACAGTGCAACTTGGAGGGGTGGGAGGGAAGGAGGAGAAAGGGAAAGGATGTCTTCATGGCTAACTTGGTTCTATCATCAGCACCACATACCCATAGCAATTGTTGCCATAGCATCAGCATGGCCCGTGTGATTACAGCATGTAATTTATTTCTAAGGGAGACGGAATAAAGAAAACGGACCAAGGTGCTGGTTAAAAAGGAAGAGGAACTAATCCTTATTTTAATATATTTCATATCCTAATACTGACTCCCTCTGCATTTTACTTTGCAGGATTTTGAAAGACAAACTTCATTCCATCCTTTTTCTACAACTGCATATGCAGAGAGAGACTGGCAGAGTACATACAGTAAGGGTGAAAGGAGAGGAGGACAGAGATAATACTTAGAAGCTTCTGGACTTGCACAGGGTGTGCTTTTTTAGGAACTGTAACTGATCCCACTGTGAGGTCTGTATTAGTCAGTGACGCTTACCAGGACAATGTGCCTCATGCACCATGCAGCCAAACAGCAGCTAACTGCAAAACAGCACACGTGTAAGAGCTACTAATGATGGTAATGATGTAACAACAACAAAAAAGAAAGCAAATTACAATTAGTGCAAATTACAGAGCTTGGGTTTAAAAAAGGTCTCCTGTGGAAGAAAAAGGCTAGTGTACTGCCAGCCACTAGTAAACAAGATACAATTAAGCTACAGCTTGTGAAATTCATGGATTGCTAGGGATATTTATCATCTACATACTAAAATGAGCTATTATTAAAGAAACTGAAAGTTACAGAGTAAAGAAAGCAGCACCTAACACAGCTATTTTCCTGGAGGAGAGAGAAGCTTCCCAGGCCTTAACTCAAGCACTGACCTATCGCTTTCATGGAGTCTCCTGGGATTTTCTGCATCCTTCACTGACAAGGGCGGTACCAACGCTTTTCCATATGAGTGTCCTTGGTGTCAAGGAGCTCTTCTGAGATCAGAACTGCTTCTAGGATCAGGACTTGGGCCACAGCAAATAACTGATCATACTACAGGGCACGTCATCTCCCTTTTCTGCATTCCTGACCCTGACTGATCTCAGGCCTGAAGTCACCTGCACACTGAGGGCTGCAATCTGAGGGCTCTGAGCATGAAAGGACTGTTCCGTATTCCTCACACAGCCCAGGCTGGGGAGAGAGGTCTGTCCCCAGTCAGTCTCAGGCTCCTCAGTATGAAGAGATATTAAAACTCCCTGAAGGTAATTCAAAAGAGCAAATCAAAATATGCAGTGGAAAAAGGAACGGACAAGCGAGAGAAGGGCAGGAGCACTAACTGCTCATTGCTAAAGAATGTTGACATTGAAGCAGCTCCAGCTCAAAACTAAGGCTAGTCCAGGATCTCATTCTGGTTATTGGATTTTTCCTCTCCTGTCTCATTCGATTCCAAGCTTAACAGTCAAGGGCTATTTTCCCCGACAAACAGTCCTGTCAGCTCTTTGGGCGTGTGCCATACTGTTCATATTAACAGCACTTCTCCATGTACTTAAGACTGTGTAGCACAGGCAAGATTTATTCTGGATTTGCCCCAGGGATGTGTGGAGAGGGGATTATGGGAGTGGTATAGAAACCAGACCCCTGTTTATCTGCATGCAGCTCCTTGTACATGCGCTAAGGGGGCACAGCACTCCATTTCGGGAATCGTACCACAGTGAGAAGGAGCAGCTCAGTGCTAGCTGAACTGGGAGGGCTGTTTCAGCTGTGCAGTTTGGTTGCTCTTGAGCAACTGCAGAGTTTTAGGAGCCTGGCATGGGCACTGCAGACAGCCCAGATGACAGAGGCCTGGCGAGGGGCCGGACCCTGTCACACCAGTCCCTGGCATGGGGAGCCCCTGTGAAAGCCATGCAGTATCTCTCAGTTTCCGTGGAGGGCAGTAAGCTGATTTATGGCTGCAGAGAGTACTAGTGCTAACAAGGAGCTAGTTTGCTGTCCCTTTGTTTTGCAGCCTCACATTTTGTAGATTCCAGAATTCAAGACTGTGAGTGTCCCTGAATAATTTCCACAGCATAAGCTCCTTCCCCACCTGAACAAATAAGACCCTGTGGCAGGACATGCTCTCTCTGGAGGTCACAGGATGTACCTGCCACCCACATCCCAGCCTTAGCAGCCAATATTGTTCTGCTTCATTACAAGCGCTGACAGACCAAGGGAGGAGCAGGGAGTCTCAGGGAATAAAAACAAGCTCATCCTCTCTGATGCTGTCAGCAAGCAATGAGGAAGGTTAGTACTGCTCCCTACTCTTCAGGATGACAGCTGAAGGTAAAATGCTTCTAGCTACTGCTCAGGCTTACTAGGGATTAAATCAGGCTGCAAACCTTCCCCGGTAAGGGCTGGCTGGGTTGGGAAAGTGATAGAAACACAGAAAAACAGTAAAACAGAATCATAACCATAAAAGCAAATACCTCTGGGTTAGCAACTTACTTTTTTCTTTCCTTATCTCTTTTAAGAGTTTGCGATCCTCCAGCCTGCTGAGCCTGAGACTGGAGCAATTCAGCTGCTGTCTTCCTTTGTTTAAATGCATTTACTTCATCATCCAGAGACTTCTTCTTATCCTCCAGCTTCTTTTTTTCATCCTGATGTAACTTCTTCAGGCGATCAAACTTTTCGTGCAGCTGAAGGGAAAGGAGAGAGGTGAGCAGGACGAAGCACTACCAGATATTCATAGTGCTTCAGGTAGTTCACAGGAAAAGAGAAGATGGAAGGATCCCATGAGATCTGAGCCTGCAAGTCTCCAGTGGTCTCTACATCACTTCTGGTTCCCCCTGTAGAGATAAAGGGCAAGGAACAGTCTCCCTCCACAACAGCTTACAAACCAGGCAGCGTTCTAGTGATGCACCATTGCACAGACCAACAGTAGAGGATTGAGAAAGCATAATCATACAAAAATCTTAATCCATTTCCAGGGGTCCCCACCTTATTCCTCTGTGAAGGTCAGTAAAGTAATGGATCTTTTGCAACCTAAGAAGCTGTATGGGTATATATATATAAGGAAAGGAAGCCATCCAGAGGGATCTTGACAGGCTGGAGAGATGGGCCCGGGTGAACCTAATGAGGTTCAACACTGCCAAGTGTCAGGTGTTGCACTTGGGCCAGAAGAATCCCAGACATAGATACAGACTGGGAGAAGAGCTTCTGGAGAGCAGCCCTGCTGAGAAGGACTTGGGGATTCTGGTGGAAGAGAAACTTAACATGAGCCAGCAGTGGCTCTTGCAGCTTGCAAGGCCAATGGTATCCTGGGCTCCATCAGAAGAGGGGTGGCAGCAGGGACAGGGAGGTGATTGTCCCTCTCTACTCTGCACTCGTGAGGCCCCATCTGGAGTCCTGTGTCCAGATCTGGGGCCCCCAATACAAGAAGGATGTGGAACTGTTGGAGAGGGTTCAGAGGAGGGCCACAAAGATGATTAGAGGGCTGGAGCAGCTGCCCTACAAAGAGAGGCTGAGGGAGCTGGGCTTGTTCAGTCTGGAGAAGAGAAGGCTGTGGGGGGACCTCATTGCAGCCTTCCAGTCCCTGAAGGGAGCTTATAAGCAGGAGGGGATTCAACTTTTTAAAAGGATAGACAATGACAGGACAAGGGGGAATGGATTAAAACTAAAGGAAGGAAGGTTTAGATTAGATATTAGGGGGAAGTTTTTTACAGAGAGAGTGGTGAGGGGCTGGAACAGGCTGCCTGGAGAGGTAGTGGATGCCCCGTCCCTGGAAGTGTTCAAGGCCAGGTTGGATGGGGCCCTGGGCAACCTTGTGTAGATCCAGGCCTGAGGTTGGTGGCCCTGCCTGTGGCAGGGGGGTTGGAGCTCTGTGATCCTTGGGGTCCCTTCCAACTCATACCATTCTATGATTCTATGATTTTCATATAACAAGGTTTTATCAGGGGCTGTCTCTCTCCTTGAACTTTGCCATGCAGCAACTCTCCATCATCACTGATGTCCAATGATAAGACATGGAGCAATGGGTGCAAGCTGGAAGACAGGAGGTTCCATGTGAACATAAGGAAAAACTTTTTCACTGTGAGGGTGATGGAGCAGTGGGACAGGCTGCCCAGAGAGGTTGTGGACTCTCTTTCTCTGGAGACATTCAAAACCCTCCTGGACATGTTCTTGTGTGACCTAATCTATGTGACCCCGCTGTGGCAGGGGGGTTGGACTAGATGAACTTTAGAGGTCCCTTCCAACCTCTAACATTCTGTGATTAGAGTCAAGACTGCGGCACTTCATGGTGCAGTTCACCGGTACACTACAAGCACTGAGATCTAGTTTTCTCCTACAGGATGAACACCTTAATGTCACTGTGACCCCAAGTAAAACTTTAGACTTCTTGATAAAAAACTCCTAAGGCACACTCTGCAGAAAGTGTTTTGGCTCAACAGCCACCCACTTGGGAATGGATCTATCACAACCACACGAGACAGGTACTGCAGTCTTCACCTCTTTTTCAGCCTCCTTCAGCTCCGCTTCTTTTTCCTTGACCCTCTGGACAAACATTTGCCTCATTGCTTCTTCCTTTTTCTGCAATTCCCCCAGAAACTCGTTTCTTTTGGCTTCATAAGTTTCTTGTAAACTAGAAAGAAAGGAAAGTCCAATGATATGATGTAGGACAAACTCTGCTTCCCCTGAGTCTCTGAAATCAGGCCCTCACCAAGACTATTGCTTGCCCACAGCACATTTGTGACTCACCCACCCACATGTGTCCAAAGTCTTCTTTATCCAATCATTTCTCTATGTTGAATTTTGGGCAATTCAGAGACCAGCTGGCAACAAACAGTAGTTTAGAGGGACACTGCAGCACAGATACATCTACTCCTACACCTGCAGTTTCACAGTCAATCCTGCACATGCTCCCTGTGTTTTCACCTTCCCTCACTCAGCCAGCACCTTCGCTCAAGTCTGGATTTATCTGACCTGGCAGGCTTTCTTGCTGCATTGGTTCTTTACACGCTCTCTCAAGGCCACAGACACACACACCCCGCAGCACATCCAACAATGCCTCCCTCTCTCTCTCCTGCCTCCTCCAGGGATCCCACCTGAAGGGTTTGCTGTCTGGATCGGTGTCCTTGAAGCCCATCTCTTCCAGTTTACACCGCCGGTACAGCTCATAGTGGCGTGTGTGGGTCTGTTCACGAAGGTCTTCCATGTTCACGCGGATCAGCATCTCCCGCAGCTTCACAAAGTCACAGTGAGCTTCATTCTCCACTGTAAGAAGGCATGATGAGGAGTAAAGATGGTGGCAGAAACAAAGACCTCTTTCCACATTCCCCGCCTGTCTACTCCTCCAACAGGTTTAACAGCCCTCCTGAGCAGAGAAAACTGTCGTGATAGGCCTGACACATGGCTTTAACAAAGGATAATCCCCAGTGAGACAGTAAAGTCCAGCAGGACCTTGGTCCACTCACAAAAGCCCACTGCCTCCTGGCAGAAGTGTCACCATCCATGCCATGAAAATCCCAGGGGTTACTCACCCTGCACTGTGCCCCAAGGGTACTGACGAGCTTTCATCATTTTGTTTCCTATTTTCAGCTCCTCCGTGCTCCCAATCACTGCAAATGGCAAGTGGGCCTGGAACATATTAACAATGCCTGTGTTAGTCCCTCTCAACTCCAGCTGACTTGCCAGCACACAGAGATTAGCACAGCCACTGAACAAGACAGTCATTATGCACACGCTAATCTCAGGGAGTCTAGTCACTGGCCACTAGCCCAAGACAAGGGGGAGAAGGGAGGGTCCTTTTTGGAAACCTTGTTAGTGCTACCACTCTATATCCTCTACCTGGCTGATCCTCCCAGCCACAGGGTCTCAGGTGAGATGAGCCAGTGCAAAACTAGCATCAGAATGACAGCTCGAACAACGTGCTGCGCGGCTCTGCCTGCGGTGCTGTCCCGGGGGCTTGCCGTGCCTGAGGAGGACATCTGCACAAGCACAGAAGCAACAAAAGGTCTTGGAGCCTTCCGGATTTTATCACCCCACCACTCCCTCAGCTCACACTGGAGCACAAGACAACTTGATCTATTGGATCATGAAACCTAAGTCCCTCTTTAACCCCCAGAGTAACAGCTCTTTCCTTCCTGCCTTCCTCCCCCACTGAAGGGGAAGAAAGAGCTCTTGGTCAGGAAGGGCTGAACACATCCCTGCACCCGCTCAGTGTGTCCTGCCGCCTGCCCCAGGCTGAGCTAGGAAGGGCTCTGCATTCCCTGGGGCTGTGCCCCCCTGTGCCTCATGCTTCCCTCAGCTCTGTCAGGGCTCACCCTCAGCACCTTCGCTCCCAAATCCTGCAGCACTCAAACCTGGCTCTGAGAAACCCAAAAGAGTGCCGATGGCTTTAGAAAAGCCTCATGGTGCTGCTAGATGGCTGTGTAGCTAGAGGACAAGGAGGCCAAATCCAGGGATCACACCCATGAGGAGGGATCCTGGGGACAGCAGAGCTGTACTGCGAATTCAACTGTCATGTTACACTCTTCAAGTTGAGACACACACCACACAAGGTACAGCTGTGACAAGTACCTGAAGACTGACTACAAACAATAAGGATTTGCTTTTCCAAAACTCAGAAATAAAAAACTAGATGTAAAAAAAAAATATATACTTTTCATCCTCTACAGAGAGGCTATGAGACTTGCCCAGTGCAAGCTTAGCAGAACAAAAATGGTCCTGACACCTCTCTCAGCTCAGAAGACCTCATCTTACACTCCCCTCATTCTCCAAACTCAAGCAGCCAAGTAGACCCCCCACCCAGACACAGCTATCATACTCTGCTGCATTTATCTGTTGTGCAATGTGATCTCCCCCCACCTCTGCTTGCTCCTGGGAGCGATACTGCATTCCGCCAAGCTGCAGGGAAGTCAAATGCAAGGTTTCAGCACTTAAAAGTAAAGTTGCCAGCTCCCCACACCCACCCCTTCTGCTGAGTGTTGTGCAGTGGCATTTGTTAGCTACAATTTTTAAGGGTGCTGAGATCTGGGCAATTAAAAGGGCCCCAAGAAAGACAACCAAAGGGAAGATCAGTGACCCTGGATTGCTCTCAAGAGCAGTCAGTGAAGTTTTAATTTCACAGGTTATCCCAAAATGTGGACAAGTTCATGCCAGCTGGTGCAAGAAGAAGATCTCAGAGATGATGTTTTCTGCTTTCAGATGTGGCTTATAGAGTGAAACTGCAAATACAGCAAAACTGCCTGCAAGCACTCACAAAGACGGGCTCTTTGGTTTCTCTTTCCTGGACTCCCTGCCCTCACATGGGACACATGCAGAATAAGTGGGCCAGTGGCCAGTCTGATGGAGCCACCCTAGGCCCAGCTCAGTGTGCTGGGGCCTCCTGGGACACTCTCCATGCCCAGTTACCACTGCGATCCCACTGGCATGCCAGCGCCTGGAGGGACATGGCCAGCATGGAGCTGTGCCTGCCCTGCACAGGAAGGTTTCCTGCAGGAGAGGCTGAGCAGCAGAACAAGGAAAATGGTCTCCCAAGGTGAAGAAGTCTGATTTTCAGCAGACTGTCTAATTGCAAAGGCCAAGGGGTACAGAGCACTGCAAAGAAACAAAGCTGTCTCAACTGAACAGCCTCCATGCTGAACATGTGGAAAACTCCCCTAGCCAAAAGGAAACGTTCCTTTTCCTCAGGGACACGGGATCAGGTAAATGTTTGCTAGTGGCCATGTACTCCACTGGTGACCCTCTCCTCCACAGCCCACTGGAGCTGCCTGCTTCTCCCCACTTCCCATCCGGTTACTTCCGGGTAAGAACTTCAAGACCTCCCTGCTGGCTTCTTCAGGCTGCCCATGAGGAGCATCTCATGGTCAGCTTCTCCCACAGCTGTTCATGCTTTGTGTTTGCTTCATATCCAGGTCTCTGGGAGAGCAAAGTGAGTCATGAGATCGAGTAACAACCTGAGACAGTGGCAAAAACATCATGTTATGGCCACACAGGCACAGCCTGAACCTTGGCTGTCCATGGGCCCAACAGTGTCACAACAGTGTCACTTCCTCCACCAGTACCAACTGTTTGGCTGCTGTCTGTGCCAAGGAGAAAGCGCTGGTGATTTCCTTCTTCCATCAGCAAGGAAGCTCGAGCTCCCACCATTCAGGACAGCTCATGTAGCTGCATGTGGCTTCACTTAACTAGCAGGTGCAGGGAGAATATTTTCTTCAGTAATTAGACCAATTCAAAATGGAAAATCCAATATCAACTTGAAAGAATAGGAGAGCTCATTTTTCTTATTTAAGAATAAAATCCAGATGGAAAAAGACCTAGAGAATTTTGGACAGTGTTTTCTCTGAACTTGGACTTCCATGCTTGCTGGGATTCTCCAAAAGACCAAACAAGTTTCAAGGAAAATCAAGCATCTGGTTCTGAAGATTTGTTTAATCTGATCATTTTCTAAATATCTCACTTGATGCCTTTGTTCATGGTTAAATACTTTTGCTTCTGATCATGATGGCACAGATTTTAAATCCTTCAGTTAATCAACTCCTGCCAGATCAGGCAATATTTTCTCTGTTTAGTAAGCCAATTTGGAATGCAAAACACTCAGGGTGAAAAAATTCCTAATGCATCCAGCACAAGTAGATATAATAAAGGAAAATGCATATGAAGTCGTGAGCCTGCATATTTAAAAGCCTGGTTTTACTTTTCATGCAAAAGACAACTAATACATACTATAAGCAAAACATTAAGTAATGAAAAGACCCATCTCAATTTCCCCTGTAATTAAAAAAAATAATAACTGATCTAGAGACATTGCTGGTCAGCAAGAAGCACGACTCAAGCATGAAGACTGCATTTCTAACCCTTCAAAGATGTCGATCTGTAACAGGCACAGACAATGAAGCTTTCTGTAGAGAAGTACAAACACAAAGGTTAAGGCAACTGATTTAAATCAAAGGATTTCACTGGAACAGGCTGCCCAGGGAGGGGGTTGAGTCACCATCACTGGATGTATTGAAAAGACGGGTAGACAAGGTGCTCAGGGATATGGTTTAGTAGAAGACGGGTACAGTTGAACTCAATGATCTCAAAGGTCTTTTCCAATCTAGTGATTCTGTGATCCCATCCCTCAGTTTTAGATGTGACTAAAATCAGCAAAGTCACAAACCTAAATCAACCCATCGTGGCTCTTTTTTACTGGTCTCAATTGCTCCACAAGCTCATCATCCTGCAGCATAAGCAGATTTGTCTTGTGTTGCTAATAAAAATCAGTATTTGGATATAAGTTTTCCAGGTCTGTAAAATTACCTTGATCAGATTCAGATTCTGGCCTACTTAGTCCCAATAAATCTGATAATTATCATTTACATCAGTTTAATGGAGGATTTAAAGAGTTGATCTCTCTGTGCAGCAGCTGACACAACCCAGAACATCTATGATCAGAGACAGCAATTCCCTCCCAGGAGACACGTAAATGATGAGGAGAGGTTTACCTCTGCCTTCAGAAGGGCCAAGGGGAGACAGGACTTCTCCCTTTGTCATCACACCTCTGGTTCCCTGAGGATGGAGTGATGCTGCATCTTGGTTTCCAGGAGTAACTGTATTCATACACAGGGAGAGCCCTAAGCACTGGCTGAGGTGCCACCATGAAACTACTCTGACCAGGAAACCACCACTGACAGCTCTTATGGTAGGAAAAACTTCATGTTTCTTTCAGGCCTCTCCACAACACTCCACAACTTTAATATTAGATCAAGAGATGATACAAAAGCACATCAACAGAAATTAAGCAAGCAACTTCCCCTACTCACTTTCCTATAAAAAGCCTTCTGGAAAATGGGAGCGTGGCCAGGATGCATTGCCAGAGGGGCCAAGGGACAGCTTGCTCCATCTTCAGGGGGCCATGGACAGGCACCCATGATGCTAGGAACACCAGAGCAAACACCTCCAGGCACCCCAAGGCCAGAGCTGTGTACTGGTTTCTGGTTTTCACACGTTGCTGGTTAAGCTGTGTGACTCCTTGCCACAGGATCCCAGAAGTTCTCTGGTGGGGGGGCACCAGGTGATGTGTGGAGCAGAAGTCTAGAGAAAACCTTGAGCTGACTGGGGTTAGATGCTGGGGAGGAAGTGAAGCATCATAAACATTTCCTCTCTTCTTACATACTTCAGAAGTGACCAAAAGCAAATCTTTAGAGAAGGGCCTCTGGTCTCACCCTTGTGTTTTGATTTCTCACATCAGCACTTGGATGTAGCTGAAGGGAAGCTACTGCTCTAACCAGCCTCCCTGTATGCCCCTACCCCCCATCCATTTTGCCCAACAGCAGCAGAACCAAAAGGCCAAACCAGACCAGGGACCTAGCTAAATAACCTGAACAATAATAAAACAGCAACTCAGCGCAGACAGGAGTCCCAGAGCCAGGCAGGTGAAGTGGCTCTGCTGCAAGGCCAGTCACAGGCAAGAGAAGACATCCTTTGAGACTGAGCTTTGCAGGAACCACCAGCCCAGGAAAGCAAAACTGTTTGGTGTAAAAAACAAGAGGATGTGGAGCAGAGGGGTGCATGTCTGTAGCTGCCCCTCACACCTGCGAGGTAATACGCATCTGATTAATTCATAACCCAGGACTGTCCTCACCCTGCCCAGCCAGGCCTCACCATCTGTCCCATTTCCTACAAGTCCTTCAACAGATAATACATTAGAACAAGGAAGGGGATAAAACAGTCTGTTTTCTCACTAGAAAAGCTCAGCAGAGAGGCAGTGGCCTACCACAAGTCTAGCCTAGGATGACACTGTAAGGATTGGATCACTGTGAAACCCTCTGGTTTTCAGACACAAAATAAAAAGGATAAGGGATTTAAGAAGCACCCCAATATAGGCCCCCAACCCCCACACTGACAGTGCTGTTGGAGAGCAGGAAGTGCTGAGTTACTTACATTCATTGTCCCATTTATCTCTGCCACTGATTCGTCATCTGTTGGGAACTGGTAGATCTGAACCCCGTTACTGACCAGCTCGCTCGTGATTTTTATTTTAAATTTGGTCAGCTCACTCTTGGAAATAGCATCAGATTTGGCAATGATGGGAATGATGTTCACCTAGAAAGGAACAGAGTGGTAAGAAGTCCTCACCTTTGCTCCAAGGAGTTTGTCCAAGTCCACAATACAACTTACAAAAAGTTATAAGTGCCCGATAGATCTACAGCATTTATCCCCCAACTCAGTCATCTCCAGAAGCTTAAAGGCTAAGCAGCAGCCTTTCCCACACACAGAGCAAACTGTCCCAGGAAGAGTTAAACATGCCTACCTTGCTGTCAAGCTTCTTCATTGTTACCAAGTCCAGGGATTTCAGGGAGTGGCCTGTGGGAGCAATGAAGTACAAGCAAGCGTGGATCCGGGTGTCATGGTAGTTGTGCAAGACCCTTTTTATCTTCAGCTCTTCCTGCAAGTAGGCTTCAAACTGAGCATCAATGAACTCAACAATGGGCTTGTAGCTTTAGTGAAAGGGGAAAAAAAAGTTATACATCTCACAGTCAGAGGTAAACAGTGCTCCTATTTGCTTTTAAGAAACAAGCTGCTTGTTTAGAGTTTATTTCCCAAGACCAATCCTCTCAATTATGCTTCCTCCCCACCCATAAGAAATTAAAAAGTTGCACTATGAACAAGGAGATGTGGTCCTGCATCAGCCTTTAGAAGTCTGCTTGACAAAATACTGTGCTGGAGATTCAGCAGTGGACAGGAGACACACCATCCTCTCCAGGGAAAGTGTACTTTGAAATGTGAGGGTTAGAGACTTGTACAAGGAAGGATAATGTAGACTCATTCACAGCAGCATGTAACCCTTGCTTGCACTCAGGGAGCAAACAGCTTGCTGCTCTCACAGCCCTGAGTCCTTCAGGTAGAAGACACATCTACATTCAGTATTTCTCTAACTGGTGCTCTGGGCAGGAAATCCCTGCAACCACCTCCTCTGAGTTCATCTGAAACACAGAGCCTGTCACAATGTAAAGGACACCAGTGCATCCTGTAAAAAATAAAACTCACAGAAAAGCAAATCTTATTTGCAATGTCTCTGTGAAGATGCACCTTGGAGAGGGTCAGGTGGAACTGCACAGCCCTTAACCACCACGCTGGGACAGGAGCTGCCAGAGATACTCCCCCAGGGTGTCTCACTGCATATTTATTGTGCTTCCTCTGGCAGTAGGGAAAAGCCCTGCCAGAAGCAGCTGTTGAACCAAGTGGTCACTAGACCACGCTAGTGGTTTGAACAGTGGCTTGTGGTCAGCCCAGCACAGGGAAACAAGCATAGATGCCCTACAGCTCTCTGCTCTCCCCACCAGATGAATTTGGGCAGAAGGCTGCCAGCAGGGCAGATGTTGCTTTGGCAGCGTGAGAAAAGCTGCTTTGATAGCTGGAGCAGTGCTGACACACCACAGCCTCTGTCCTCTCTTCTACCTGTCCCATCCCAAAGACATGACAAGGACAACCCGTAAGAAGGAAGGAGGAAAACTTTACAGCATAGTCTGGCTGAACTAGGGCACAGGAAGAAACGCTACATAAGAAAACCAGATCACAAAACAGCCTCTCTTCCCCTTCACTCACCTGTCCTCTTTGTTGATCTGATCCCCAAAGCCCACTGTGCTCACAATAGTCAGTTTGAGGTTGACATTGCTCTCCTGCAGATCATAAGTACTGGATTTCAGCTGGACCCCGGGCTGTGAGTGAGACGCTGGGTCACCTTCAAACTTGGTGTTGAAAAGCGTGTCCATGAGGGTGGACTTACCAAGGCCAGTCTCCCCTATTAGGAAAAAGAGAGTTGATTCTGTTGAATATTAATATGGCTTGGCCTTTCAGCTTCCAAACGTTAACAGGGGTGAAATTGTAGCAGAAGAAAGCAGATCTCATGTTCCAAAGGGATCGTCTGGCAAGCATAAAGCCATGTACAATGGGAGGTCTGTATTCTGGGCAAATTACATTTCACAGTCTAATGGCCATTAATATCATTAGAAAATAGAGATGAAAAGAAAGGTGAAAAGGCAAGGGGGAAAGCATCATTCAGATCTCCATAAGTCCACAACTATGCTACAGATGATGCTGTTTTCATTAAAAAGTGGGAGAGAGAATGGGCTCATTTCCAACAAAATGACACTCCAGATCAATACATCTCTAATAAGCAGCTACTGAAACAGCCTCCTACTGTACAGAGAGTTGGGTCCAGTCCTACAGCAAGTTGTGCAGTTGGTTCCTTGTACCCACAACAGATTTGAGTTGGGTGATCAGCCTTCTATACTGGAAGGGGATATTTCTGCAATACCTGGTTTCCATACCTTTGGGGCTACACAAGCTATTCAATACTCCAAAACCTGTTTACAAAGGTCTGCAGCACTGAACTTGAACAGCTACTTGGATTCCATCAATGGGGAATTATTTCCTTGTCTGGAAGGAAGAGAAAAATCCCAGAGACCAGTCTTAAATTTGGTTTAGATACATCCCAGGAAGAACAAACAAATCCCCCCCCTCCGGCCCCACCCTGGAGTACTCAATCCATGGGGCTGCCTCCCTTATCACACTCAACAGAGCCAGCCTTGGAGCTGAAAGGCTCTGACTTTGTGCTATACCCGTAAGCAGTCCGGTTTGCTGCCCTGAGAGGGCTGTTGTGTTTTGGGGAAACAGCACTTTCTGAGCTGCCCAGCTGGCTTTTGTGGAAACTTCAGGAGCTGTCTGAACCCCACCTGCTGCAAAAGCTGCTCCTCCAGCCTGCTACAGGACCACAGCGAGACTGTCTGGCTGCAGCAGCCTTCCACTCCATCCCAACAACTTCATCACTTTCCTACTCCGCTCAGAAGAAAAGAGCTTCTTATTTTTCTAGGTTTAGAGCTCTGCAACAGATCCAAACTTGCATGAAATGCCCAATTCAACAAGGGGAAACTCCTCCCCATCCTTCCCCTGTCCAAATCTCCAAGCCTCATCCCTGAAAGCAGACAAATTCCTCTCTCTTGGCCCCAGAAGGGACTTTTCTCACTCAAGGCTGAAGTACTGAACAGGCAAGGAAGGGCAAACATCCACCACTCTGGGAACTAAGCAGTCTCTGATTGCCAGGATCATATATCCTGTATCTTTCCAGAGGCAGCAAGATTCATTAACATTTGAAAGTCAATGTACACCTTGAGCTGCAGAGCTGCCTCAGAGACAGCTAAGACCTTGTGCTCCATCACTGACTGATGCCAGCTACGGCCAGAACAGCCACAAGTCCCGTTTTTCCTCACACCAATCTCCTCTGCAGTCTGAAGGGGAGAAGGAGGAGTTGGCACCAGGGGCTGGAGTTGCTGCAATTCCTTGTGCTACATCAGTGCATCAGCCATATCCACAGCACTGCCAACTGGAGCGCACCGGCACAAGGGAGGAAGGGAGGGGGGGATCCAGCAAAGCACAAGGTTATCTCTGTTGCTGGAAGAATGAGCCAGACCATCCAGAAAACTCATGGCTGATCACAGCAAGCCCTTCATTAACTTGGAATCTCATAGTATGGGCTTTTAGGGTACCATCTGCCCCAAATGGGCAGCAGGTGCACAAAGCAAAGCACCACAGTTTGGGTGGGGGTTTTGAGAGTTAACAGCAGCCAGCCTGCATGACCCACCAGGCCTTTCTCAGGGATTCCAGGAAAACAGCAGCATAGAAAAAAAAAAAAAAAGACAAAAATCTAAACAGCCTGAGAAGGCTGCAGCATTTCCAGAGCCCCTGCCAAGGGATGGGTGGGACAGCGCAGGGAGTTGGCTGCTTGCCTGTGAATGTCAGGATCCCTGACAGGGTGTTTCAGGACAGGGGAGCTCATCAGCCCAGGGCTGCACATTGCCCACTCACTGGCCTGCAGCACCTCCTCTTGTGCTGCTGCCCCACGCTCTCAGTCCTGCAGCCTGGCAGGCTCTGGAGCAGGGTCAGATGCAGCAGCCTGTGTCCCAAGCCTCCAGGGCTGCAGGACAGGGCGACAAAGGCGACCAGGGCAGGGAACTACTCCCTGCACCGGATACACAAGGTTGTGTGTAAATCACACTGCCTTCCGGGCAAAACACCCTGTGAGCCACCACTGCTCCTGCTTCCCTCCTCCTTTAGGGCAAAAGGCGTTCACATGAGACCAGGACTATTGTTCAAATACATCCTGAACCTGGCAAACATGGCCCACTTTAAATCACCTTAATGTGTTGTTTCCAGCAGGAGTCACTCCACCTGTCAGAGGGGCCAGGAGAAGTGCCCAAGAAATGCAGGCAAGTTTTTAACATGCTTTTATACTCCATCTCGTGCCAGCTACACAGGGCCAGAAAAGGCAACTTTGGATTCAGACACTGAGGCTTTCCTTGCGGAAAGGGGAAGATCTGAACATTTTTCCATAGGTGGGAGCTGCCCATCCAAACACCTCCAGCTTTGGGTTTAAAGCACACAACACCCAGCCACAAGCACAGCATCTCAAGCGCCAAGTCTGCACGCCAGAAATGCCATTCAGCCAGCAGATACACCCGTCCCTGCACTGTGCAACCCCACTGACATGGCACAGCATTACAGCCTGCCACGGAGGAGAAGGATGGAGGCCAGAGGAACGATTGTCTCACCTGAAAGTAACGACATGAACACTGATAGAGTGACATGAGATAGTAAAAGATCAAAGATGCTAATAAAGGGCTTTTCTGTGTTAAATATGATGAGAACTATGGAGCAGAGCTACTCTGAAGGGCAAAATGACAGAAGGGAGGATTTCTCAATTGCCTGGGAGTTTCTGCCTCTCACAGAGGCAACTTTTTGCTGGCTGGAAGATGTAAATGGTGCCAACTGCTTCTTGTAAGGACAGGAGTCCAGATGGAACAGATGGTCCGATGAAAAGGACAAGTAGTCTGTGCTTGTTCCAGCCGACAGCGCTGGAATCTTCTCCAAAAAGCAAAAACGATGAATGGGGATTAAGGGAGGCAGAATTACCATGGAAAAAGCAGCGGTGTGTGCAAACCAAGTGAGAGGCGTCCTTGGCAGAGAGCTTATTTCCTTATGTCAGGCTCATAGGCAACACACGTGATTTGATCTCCAAAACCGGACTTCAAGGATTACACAACTCGGCACTGGTCTGCTTTCGTGAAAGAGGGCTGACAGAGCGCTGTGGGGAGGACAAGGCAGGGAGGGTGACCTTTACTGTTAAAAGAGCTCTGCACCAGGAAGCTCTGACAGCTACTGGAAAGCATTGTGCTTTTCATCATGGGATGGATCTCTGCTGTTAAGTTTGATGATTTTCAAAGACTTAATGGCAAGAGATCCACCAGTTGGGCTCTGGACATGTAGCAGCCAGTGTTGGGAAGGCACCATTGCTTCTGAACACCCTACAGCCTGGCAGCCTAGAGACATTGCTGGGCTCTCCAACACCAGCTATTCTGGGTGAGATGGAGATGCAGTGAGAGATGGAGGTGAGGTGCTACGTACCTGTCGCTCACACTGACCAACTGATCACTAAGGTGGAAGCACAGAAGAAACTGCACCCACAGCAAATGCTTCTTTCTTTGGGAAGCTGCAAGCTTCCCAAACCCAAACTGAATTCACCTTCATGGCTTCTTCCTTCCACAGACATTTTGGCATCCTAAGCACCCTGCAGCAGTAAGCTGAATTACACATCACAAAAGTTGTATCTGCTTTTTTGTGCTTGGCAACTCGATTTACTTTTCCCTAGAACATGTTAAGTGCAACAACAAACAACTGCTCGCTGGCCCCCTTCTCCACATCAGTCAGGGTCAAGAGGCCCCAGCCATACCATCCTCAATTGACTCTGGGAGGACAGAGGAGCCCTTGGAGTATTTCCCTGTTCAAAGGCATGCAGCAGCTTTCACAAGAGCATCCTTTTGCAAGAGAGCAACACCTGTCCTTCATGTGATTAACAATCATGATCCAGACACCATATAATCCTGTCTTAAAGAAAACGTATACGCATGCACAACCCTTTCATGTGAAGAAGTGGGAGTTAATCCAATGTAGCAGGTTTGCTGAGACAAGCCCTGAGGCTGCTCAGCCTGGTAAGGCCATCTCTCACGGAGAGAGGCAAAAATAGTTCCTTTCATCCAACAGACATACGGAGACACCACACAATTCACCTATCGCGAAGCAAAGGCTGGGCTGCAGGGGCAAGAGGAGCAACATTGGCTCACAAAAGATGCTGAAGAGCCTCAGAGGACTACCTGGGTCCCAGCCATCGCTGTCCACCTTAGAGGACCAATGGCAAAGAGGCGGAAGAGAGCTGAGGAGACCAAAGGCTTTTTGGTTGTTGAAACCCTGTTCTCTCATTAGCTGGTTGCACCAGTGACCACAAAAACAACCACTGGGCAGCTTGAAGGCTACACTGCTCGTCACCCCACAAAGCTGCCTGCAGCAGAGCAAACAGCAGCTCTGCACAAGGAAACCTGTGCACATCCCTCCCTTTCCCAGCCAGTGAGAGCTCCTGCAATCCGAGGGACTTGCTTGCTGGGAGGGAGACACCTCGAGCAGTTGTGGCACAGCCCTGGGACAAGAGAAGGCGTTTCTGCCCCAAAATAGCTGTTTCTCATTGCACTGAGCAGGCTGTTTAGAACAAATACCCTGCAAATCCCAGGAGAGAGGAAGGAAGATGCTCCTGCTTATAACGGAATACTAGTCTAATGCAACTATAATCTACCCTGAGAAAGTTTATGAGAAAAAATGTCAGGTTTTTCTTCCTCTTTCTTTCCCCCAGCTCACTGAGAAACACAGTCAGCACAGAAGGTCTCAGCCACTACATACTTCTCCAGCCTTTGCACTGAATTAAGAGGCAACTAACATTTTATCATGGAAGCCTGAGGAAGAAAATGGTTGTGCTAAGGAATAAAAATATCGGAGAAACCATCCGCAACCCCTAACTTCTGATGGGAGGTTTGCTCATTTACTCATCTTTGGCTCTAGTCTCAAAGGGGAGACAGCTTTCAGCATGAGAAGAGCTAAAAATTGCTCCACTCTGGATGTGCTGCTCAGAGCCATTTCTGAAGCTTTCCTTGGCTCCTCCACCATGAGTGGGAGGAATCCGTGGCTCAGATCCAGAGCAAAATTGTCATTGGATTTTGCCTCCAACAGATGCCACACAGCTGAAAAGTGGGGGGCAATGAAGTGCCTTTCTCTCCTGCTTACTGGCCTAGGGCATCAATTCACCTATTTGTTGTTTTGTTAGCTCCAATCTCATTTGCTCCCTGTTCTTTTGACTTTTTCACCCCAAACTCCTGCTGCACAAGTGAGACCAAACAAAACAAATGACAGCTGGACTCTGGGGCTTTTTGTTTTCTTTCTCCAGGATGTTTAAGAGTTTCACTTTGTTATCCCAAGTTAACAGAGGCACCAGACAACACTTGAAAGACATTTTAAAGCCTGACCTCCTCAAGATTTGCAGATCTTTTCATTAAATTTTTCAACAAAGTCTCTTTATTTCAAGATTGACCATGTCTGTATTATTACTATTCATAGAAAACTGACATTAATAACTAATGTACATTGATCTTGGCAAGTCCTTGTTATTTAGATCAACAACCAATTAATGCATTCAATTTCTGTCCTGCAAAGAGGCATTCAGACTCCTCTCCATACATAAAAGAGAACATAACCACAGGAAGCATCCACTGCCACACCTGTAACTTGTAGAAAAAAACCCAACACAGCAGCTCAATAAATGCAAAAGGAAACACTGTAGGACTTCAGTCTCTGGGACAAGACTTTCACTAGGTCATATCACATTCACGTACTGTGGAAATCACCTAGCGACTCAGCCTGACAGTGACCTCCACTTGTCAAAGTTTATCATCTCACAGGAATGCCACTGTCAGGCAAAATTTTCTTCTCAGCTCCATTTAACAGGGCTTTGCTCCCCTGTCCTTGCTCTACTCATCTCAGGCTTAACCCTGTCCTGGGCAAACAGCAGGTCCACACTGCAAGTGTATCTCTCACAGAAGGGGACAGACAGCCCTTGTGTGGGCGCAGATCTAAGTCCCTGGAGGTCTGCAGGAGGTATCCACCAGCTGAGTCCCCAGGAGGCATCCAGAGCTTCAGCTTTCCCCTCTGTCAACGCCAGGCACTGCTAGAAGCATCTGCAGACAGGGCTTACTTCGAGCAGCCGTGGCCACACAATAAGCCCCTGCTCCCAGAGGCAGGGCTGTGCCATCAGGAAACCAAACTAATGGTCCTGTCAGACAATCCACATTCCCTATTATTAGTTTCCTTATTTACCTTACCAAGCTGCCATACCAAAGCCATACAAGGTATCACTTCTGTTACCAGGAGTGCCTCTGAGGAGGGACTATTTGGCATCCTGACCCTGGGGAAGGTTGACAAGACAGACAGACACTGCAGGGACAGACACCAAGTCCTACTACAGTGCCAGGGTCCAGCTGAGATCCATCATCCCACATGGCAGCTTGGACAATTGTCAGACCAGCTAAGGCTTGGCCAGGCACTATTTTAATTCAAGTATGTATTAAAGGGGGGGGGTTGGGAAGAAAAAATAAAAGTTGGGGGTTTTTTAAGTCATTCAAGAGAATCATGACTGCTCTTTGTTAAAATAATTATAACAGTCATTCAATACCTAACCAACAAGACCCTAGAACAAAGTTTTCTGGCATAAGTACCTATTTTCTTTTAAATACATGAAACCGAAACATACTAGGAGAATAAAGGCTTTAATAGAAGCCTGGGATTGTAGACATTTATTTTTTTAATGGTTTGCTGCTTGGTAGAAAGCCATACTGCACAATCTCAGCAGGGATTTCCCAGGGCCCCAGTAAATCTTGTTACTGAAAATAGACAGAACAGTGGGGGAAATTTAAAATCAAAGCTACCTTGTTAACTCTGTCATCTACAAGCTACATCCAGCTGCAAAGAAGCCCTTTTCAGCAAGAGAACTTCCCAAAATGGAAATACTCACCCACACACAGGATGTTGAAACAAAACCCATGATTAACTGACTTATTAACCAGCTGGTCAGGCAAACTGTCAAATCCTACGTGTCCAGAGAGCGGGACAGTGCGACAGCCTTCACCCTGAAATACAATCAAACAGTTGTGTCATTTGCAAGCAAAATACACTTATCTGTATAAAGCCCTGAGACCTCCCATGCAGAACCAACTGCACCTATACTGTAAATTGTGTCAGCGGGCTTTCCTCTTCTTCAAAACAAATCCAGATGGCACAAATAGAGCATTTCATTTGCCACACATCAGGAGGTAGCCCCATCAGAAAAATATTAAACTGTGCAAAACACATACCCAAACACAGCTGCTGAAAGAGAGGTGGCAAAACATTTGTTTCTTGAGAAATTATGTAGACACTCAAGTTTCACCTTATATTGAAAATAAAAAGAATCCCCTGTGCAAAGGAAGGTACTAATAATGCCTCCTCCTATAAGCCTATTACATGTAATTTACATTCACAGCTGAAATTACAGAAACAGGCCAGAAACAGGAAGACTACCTACATCTAGTAACTGAAGGAGCCAAGCACACTGCCTCTGCAAAGCTCAAGTGCTGGAGCACAGAAATGGCAGAGACCACAGTCACAGTCTGGGGACTATCAAGCACAGAAATATCTTCCGTATTGCTGTGAAGGTGAAAATTTCAGACTGCAACCAGGAGTCTGTCCAAAATTGTAAAATGGCCATTAGCACTAGAAAATCAGGGATCATTGAAGGTCGCTGCAAGGAAGATGCTCATATGGGCAAAAGGCCAGACCATGCAAGGTAGCAGGTCTTCTCCAGCTGTGAGCGTTGCTGTCCAACCTTTGGAGCACATCTTTCAAAGCAAGGAACTGAACAGGTAAACAAGCTGAGAAAAGTATCCAGAACCAAGCTACTCATAACCACACAGCCCCATAGGGGTTTGGGAGCAGAGGTGCCCAAACCTGCCTGCTGAGGGGCATTGGGCACTCCTGCCCAGCCACATAAGCCATGAGCAGCTGCTCCCATGTCCTGCTCTATCCTGTGCCCCACACCACTAGCCTGGACTCCCTGGCCAGGTGTCCCCTTTCTGCCCCACGAAGCAGAAGGGCTGAGCTCCATCTCACGCTGTGCTCCACACTCAGCACAGCTACCTGCTTCTGGCAAGGGGACGGAAGCTTTCACCTGGCCATAGCACAAAGACCTACAGGCACCAAGGCACTCCAGGCTCCAGGCCTACAGAGCAGTCAGTAAGAAACTACATGCTGAGGCATCACACAAAATGGAGAGTCGATGCTAACTCTGTGTATGATGTGTGCTGGAAAGTTCCCCTCCTGCAGCCCCCCCAAAGGCAATTCCCTCCCTAGAACAAGGGCTTTTCTTAACAAAGCATTTTAGTGCCAAATACAGAAAATTCCCCTCTGGCCTCTTAGGGACATGATCAGTTTGTAAGAAACACTACAGCCAAAAGACAATCATTTATAGGGTGTCATTTTTAACTTATTCTTTCAGAATCATGTTTTCACATACCTTGAAAGCCTGTTTATAGGGACAGGCATACCTGTTTTCCCTCTTCTGTTAATGGCACTGGCATTTTAGGCTAGGAGAACATCCCTAAGGACTGCACACACTACAGTTGCTCACCAGAGTAAGATTACTTGCCTTGTTACTGCTTCACTGGTGTGGATTTTTTTTCCAAATATGAGGCTCCAGAAACACTTCAGCCATTAACCATATTTACCACCCTTGATGTGTAAATATGTTTCCCCTTAGCCATATTTTGTGTATTCATCTGACTCTTCCTGCCAAGATGTTCACCAAATATGGCGCCTGATTAATTCTGAGCACCTTGCCTCCAAACGACACGCTCATCAGGCAGCCGCTCCGGCTCCCTGGCAGACTCTGGTTTTGCCTTCTGAGGATGCAGCTCTGAGGCTCAGTAATTCACAAACATACAGCTAAAGCGGCTGGAAGGGAGACTGTCGGGCACGCAGATTTTGTGGTGGCACACCTAAATGCTTTCACCAAAACAAACCCCAGCACTGAGGCACCTCATGGCAGCCTCTGATCTCCCAGAGCACCACGGCCCCAGTGCAGAGCAGATGGGTGGACAGAGTCTGCAAAGACATGCGAGAGAACCACAGGCAGACTCCTCCCAGGGAAGGAGAAATATCAAGTGTATTTTTAATACTCAGCCTTAACACTGCACTGTTGGAAGATTGTTTGAACACTACTCTCCCCAGGAAGTGTGGGCAGGAGTGTAGGCTCTCATTAAGAACAAATCTTCTCCTCATCACTAAATATAAGCGCAATCCAGATGGAAAAGAATCAACGGTAGAAGTTAAGCCACTCTCAGCTGAGAGGAGACATTTACTGACACACAGAATTCAGCTTGCAAGTCATTTCCTGTAGCCTCTTTTTCTAGTCACCTGTGGTTTTATAACGCAGTTAAACTGCACTTCACATCTGCGACAGGCCAGGAAACAAGTACTGCAAAATCTGATTTCCAGTCACAACGGCTGAGCCTTCCTGTTAAGTACACAGCCACGAGGTACACGGTGTGACTCCAACTAAAAATCCAAAGCCTGTTGGGCCAGGCACCAAGAGATCAGATGCAGCCAGGAGGTGGGCAGGGGGGAAAGTTTCAAGGTCAGGCTGGTTTTGGTAGGCATGGGAAAGTTTGCAACAGTTACCAAACCCGCCCTGAGAAAAACATTTTCTATCTGACCCACCAAGAACCAGCACAAGTCACCAGCCTTCACACAGCAAGCGGTGTCTCTGTATCCAGAGCACAGCTATATATAAACAGCATCACCATAAACAACATATGAACACAGGGATTAGTCATCCTGCCTGTACCTTAAATGTTGATTTGGTTTACCTTGTTCAAATCTGAAGGAGACTATGTTAAACTTATATGATTTTTTGCTGAGAAAGTGTTCAAGAGCTATCTTCTATTATTTATCTTCAAAAACAATCTTTCAGGTCAAATTTAACACGTACAGAGAGGTACCAACAAGGTAAGTAAGGTTTAACTACCCTCCATGAGCATCAGTGAGCGCTGGATGGCTGACAGACCTTCCATATTCTCTACTTTAAAGTTAGCATCTTCTTGGAACAGAGACAAAGACGGGATCTCTGGGAAGCCAGTGTGAACACTGGCACCACACCAAGATACCAGATGCCTTTTTTTTCCCAGCTCCCCATACACACAGGGTGACCCCCCAGGATAGAATAGGCTGTTGTTGCTCGGGAGGAAGCAAAGCGTGTTTGCCACAAACAAGATTAAAAGAACAAAAAGAGCAACACGCTCTCTTGCTGCATTACCAGGCAGGGCTACGGCAGAGTGAAAGCAAGGAGTAGCCACTGGGAGAGGGTATTTTATTTTTCCTTCAAGGATTTACACACCTTTTGTCACAGGTTCTCAGTGCCACAGCAATCACCACTGTCTAGGCTAATTCTCACAGAGAACTATTGGAAACATATAGAAATACAAAGATGTTATAATGAACGACCTCAAGCCTGAAAGCACTGCACATGACACAGTAGCTTATATAAACCAGCAAGATTTAGACCCCAGGTGTTTGCATCACCCCGGGGTCCTCAGAACGAAAACACGATTAGAGGGAAATCTTGCTGAGTGTGCATCTCTGCCTTGATCCGTTTATGCGACACGTGGGTCACATAAAACACAGCGCTGTCAGCTCCCAACATCCTCAGAGCCCTGACTGGCCACTACCACTCTGTGAGATAAAGCAGAGCATCCTCCCCCAGACACGCAATGGTGCTGCTCATTGCAAATGTCAACACTCCACATTCAGGGCAATTTCTGGTGGCCTGGACTTGAGGAACAATGAAAAAGGACCCCATAGCAAAGGAAAAGCCTCCGCTTGGCAATATTCAGGCAGAGCACAGCAAATAAAGAATGCTGCTGCTCTGAACCCAAGGAAGCCAGTGTCCAAACCAGGCCTGCACAACAAGAAAAGGCTCCCAAAGGCTGAGATGCAGAAGTATTGCACTGCATCGAAAAGAATGTTTCTACCTAGGACACTGACAGCTGACATTTAGTACTTCTGACACAAGTTCCCACCTCTTCCCAGGTGAGAATCACTTCAAACGCAAGGCCTTGGATTCAGAGGATTTCCAAACACAACAGAACAAAAAGAAATCTAACAACACTCAGAAGGCTCTACCACTGCTGCTCAGAGCAGCGGCTTCCCGGTTCCACTGCCACTCCATAAAGAAGAGACCCAGAGGGTTAACCCCCATACCTGAGACACCTCTTGCACATGAAGGCAAATGTCAAATCGCAAAACAAGGCAAAACCTGAATTGAGGTTTTCCACATCATCTTTAAGCCAGCACAATATCAAATCCCTTCTCGTGACCTCGGCGTTATGGCATCCGCTTTCCCAGACTGCATTTGGCTCTGATTAAACAGCAAATTAGAGGAATACTTGTACCAATTATATGTGTAATTGTACAAGCGTGTAATTCTCTTATGCAATGACAGAATTATCCAGCAGACAGCACACACATCCTCCACGAGATAAATGCAAAGGGGGGATGCAAAGTGTATTTGTATTTCTTTTCCTTGCTTGGTTGGTAACAAATCACTAGGTTGCATAGCAAAGAAAAACAACAGAAAAGTGGGCAAGAAATAGTTCTGAACCTGTCACCACAGAAAGCCAGAAACACCTCACCAAAGCTCCTGACCACTGACCACCCTCTTCAGGCACATTGCATCACTCAAACAATCAACATTCACGAAGAGTCAAGCGCTTCCAAAACCTCAAATTCTGACAGCTCCTGCCAAAGGGCTGCAGAAACACCACACTGTCTGGATACCTTCCCAGAAGTCTCCTCCAGCAAGTAAAAAAACCTAAAAATCTATGTATCTCTATCAGCAGTTGCAATGATTCTTCTGACCTGTACTACAGACTGAGAGTTAGCCAGCTCCCAGCAAGCCAGCCCTCCACCCACGGAAGCAGGGTGGACACATCCCCTTTGGGTCTCAGCGTTTAAAACCTGCACTGTCCACGCTGGCAGGGAACAGGCAAGCGGCCTCAGCTCAGTGGTGATGGAGGTGGTCTGCCTGCTCAGAGAGGAGGGGGTTTCACTGATCTTCTCACAATAAATACAGGTTTAGATCAAGGTTTCAATAGGACGGAGGCAGAGTGGTGACCTCCACTTCGGCCACCAGCCACATGTCTCACACATGTTTAACTCCGGCAGCACATACAGTGCAGCCCTCTGCATCAGCAGGATGTTCCAGCTGACTGCTCCACAAACCACAGCCATGATCGGATACCCAAGACCTGGGCTGACAGGTCACCTGTCTGGACAATGACATTTTCAATTTGCAGCACACTAACTTCATGTCCATCTCACAGTTATCATTCCTTTTGCTCCTGAAGAGAGGTTCTGCCTTATCGTAATTCATTCCAGGCCACTAGCAGATGTCTGTAACTCCAGTACACTATCTTAGGAAAGCCTAAAGCTCATTTTTTTTTAAAAGACAAGGGAGCAAGTGAGTCACTTTACATACCTTGGCAGGCACATATAAGGCAACGGGTATGTCTAGGAGGAAATAACATCACAAATTGGCAAGGAACGGCTACATCTACCCGCTTAACAAGACTGGTGCCATGCTAAAACCTACTGCTTTGAAGACAACCAGCAAGCACTCATCTCAGGTATGATTTTTGGACAAACGCACAAACACCCAACTTGGAAGCCCATCATATCACAGACAAACCCCTTCCGCGTGCAAACGCATCAACAGCTGCCTCCTCAGCATTTCTCTAGCAAACGCAGAGGTGGCTCAACTCTCTCTGCTCCTCTTCTGGATAATTCTCTGCGGGCACACGGAGAGCCCCGAGCCACGCTAGGATGGCAGGCGAGCAGCGGCGGGGGCAGATGTGCCCGCGGGCAGCCGGGGACGGCACCGCGGGGGACCCAGCGCCGCGGGGATGTGGTGCCGATGCCGGCGGGCTCCCACGGCTCTTCCGCGGCACACGGGGCCAGCCGGCCGGCCTTCCCCGCCCCGCGCACTAACGAACCCGGGCAGTCAGTTTCTCTGGGAGGAGCACGGCATCCCTGGAGAGAGGGGGAAGCCAAGGCGCGCTTCTCCCGCTACTGCGGCCCCAGCCCTGGGTAAGGGTGCGGGATGAGACCCGCAGCGCGCCGTTCCGGCCACCCCGGCCTGCGCTGCGGCTCCGTCTGAGCCCGCAGCGGGGCTCCGAGGGTCCGGCGGGGCAAGGCCCCCGGGCTCACCCCGCTGCGGGCAGAGCCCAAGGTCGCCGGGCTGCGCTGTTGCCTCACAGCCAGGCGGCGGAACCAAAACCGCCCCTCCCCAGGTAATCCCAGCTCGCCTCCGAGCGGCCCCCAAGCCCCGATGCCCCGGGGGGCCGCCGCCCCGGAGCCCGCGGGAGGCCCCAGGCCGGTGGCCCCGCAGCCCGCGCCCGCCTGGCGCGCCCCGACCCGCCCAGCCCCAGCCCCAGCCCCGCCGCCCCGGCCTGCCGCATCAACCGTAGCCGGGCGCTCCCGCCCGCCGCCGCGCCTGGCCCACGCGAGGCCGCCGGCAGCAGCACCCGAAGCCCGCTCTCACCTGCCGCGCCACCTCGGCCGCCGCCATCGCTGCGAGCCCGCCACAGGGCCCACCCCAGTCGGGCGGGCAGGCTGGCGGCCCCGGACGCGCCCACTGGGACACCGTGAGGGGGGGTGCGGAGAGACCTGCCGCTCCCCCGGCCCCGCCCCGCGGCCCTCGCGTCCCCGCCCCTTCGTCTCGCTTCGCCGCCGATGGCCCCCTCCGCCCCGGGGGGCCCGGTCGGTCCCGCCACCGCTGGTTCTCTCCGAGAAGCGCGGAGTAGCCGGTCTCCCCCGCGACTGTCCGCAATGGTGCAGCCCGGGCTGCGGGCGGGGCCGCGGCCACAGTGCGGCGGGGCGCGGCGGGCTGAGCGGCCGGGCCGGCTGCGGGATGGGGGGCTCGGGGTCCCGGCCGGCGGGCCCGCGTGGTGCCCCGTCCCCGTCGGTCCCAGCACGGCGATGGGCTCCCCCGCACTGATCCCGACTGCCTGCGGCCCCTCGTCGCGCACCTGGGCTGCGGCTGGGCCCGGGTTTCTGGCTTGGGTCTCCCGGCCTCAGCAAATCACGTGCTATTTAAGATAAGACGGCTGTGTGCTGTGTACCCGTTCCCTGAGGTGTGTCAGGATGGTTCACACTCGCTTAGGAACCCAACTGATGGTGTCTGTGCTGGTTTCTCTTCCAGGGGCAGTGCAGCCCCTTCCTCAGTCCCTCGGCCCTTCCATGCAGCCGAGCTCCCTGACCGGTGGGCAGGGGCAGGGTAAGCCCCTCTGCTGCTTTGAGGGTGTCCCTTCACTTGGTGCCAGCAGAAGCATCAAACAAAGGATGAAAGGAAACTTGGTCTTTACCCAAAGCAAGTAACTTTCCCAGCCCCTGAGACCCCCAAGAAAAGCCCCCAAAGGTTCACACCCCGGTTTTAGCCCAGTCAGAACCTGCCAATGCCACCAGTCCCTAACACAGGGATGGCCAGGGTGGCCCTAAATGGGTTCTTTGCTTTCACCATCAGTGCCCTTGTTCCCCCACAGCAGCACCTCATTTCCCTCCTTGTTTTCCCCAGCTGTGACCCAACAGGAGCTTTAAACTGTCCGCAGGATCCCACGGCTGTGTGGGTCAAGGTCTCTCCCTCCCTGAGCCCACAGAAGCCACAACAGCCAGTGACAGAACCAGGCTGTGCCAGACAGGAAGCAAGGGGACAATTATTTTTTTCACCACCAGTCATTTGGGCATTATGGGATGACACTGGCTTCCCATGTGTCCCAGAAAAACTGGTCCAAGTGGTTGGAGAAAAGCAAAACTCCCTCGAGGGCTGATGACTGGCCCAGGGCTGGTCACAGCGGGGCTCAAGTTTAGGGAAGGCAAAGAAAAGGGTTGAAGGAGCTTCCAAAGCACTGCCCCAGACTGAGTCTCCCTTACAGCACAGAGACCCCCCTCAGCTTCAGGGGAAACATCCCTTTGGGGCAGTAACCTTGGCTTTCCTGAGCAGGCCACCAAGGAGAAGCATTGCAATAGTGGGGGATGTTTTGGCAGGGGGAGGAGGCTGTAAGGCAGGTGCCTCAATGGCACTGGGGAGCTTGGAGGTCCATCAAGGCACCTGAGGCTTTGGGGTGCTGCCAGGGCGAGAGGAAGAGTCCACAAGGCCAGTGTTACAGAGTTACACTCACAGGCCACTGTAGCAGGGCCCGACCCTCAGACCCCTCTGCGAATGCCAAGTCCGAGTGGAGGATTCCAACCAGCTGTTCTTGATTTCCTACCACTTTCCTGTGTCACTGGGCCAGCCTTCTGAAGTGACTCCATTCTCCTGGAGCTGCCTCCTTGGTCCTTCGCTCCTCTCGTACTTGCAGAATTCAGTGAGTTCTTCCTTGGCAGCATCAGTTTTATGGGAAGTTTACACTTGGTCAGCTCTTGCGACCTAAGGCTTCAGGTGCTTTAGCTGCTGCTAATACTGAGACAATTCAGAGAGGAAAATAATGACATTTCTTCTATAAAACCAGCACCAGGTTACCCAGGACACCCCCACCTTTGCCCACCCACAGCAGTGTTAGACGCTCCACATGTCCTCACACACCCACCTGCTCTTCCATGACACCACAGGCGAGCAGAGCCCAGGGGGGCGGACAGCCCGTTGCTGCAGCCGTGCCCGGTGCCGTCAGCAGCCACAGCGTGACCAAAGGTCGTCTGCACCGCCCCGGCAGCGCAGCAGCAGCAGGGCTCTGCCGCCATGCCTGCTGTGCCCTCCTGCTGCGCAGAGTCAGTTCCTCCTTCGCCTAACTTCAGGGCAGGAAGCGTGGGGTGAGAGCTGGGGAGTGCGAGCTGAGAGCTGCACCGGTCCAGCCAGTCCCGCGTGAGGCACTGCCATGGCCCGGCAGGAGCGGGAGCAGGGCTCAGCAGAGCGGAAGGTAGCTGGCATCACCCGGACGCTAACCCTCCTGGAAGGTGCCCAGCCCCAAGTGGGAAGCCTAGCCCGCAGCTCCCATCTCTGGCCAGCCACCACGGGGAGCAGGGAGCGTTTCCACCCGTTGCAGAAGATGGACACCAGCAGGAGCATCAGCTGGAGCAGCCAGGGCCCGGGGAGCTGGGGTAGGGCTGCGGGCAGGCTCTCTGTCGGCCCCGGCAGTTCCCGGAGGAAGGAGCTGAAGGAAATGCTCCTGCAGACCAACAGCCCTGGCAGCACCATGAGGTTTGCCACCGCACAGAAGACACCCCATTGTAGCAGTCTCTTCACAGCACTGCACCAAGAACAGAAACCCGAGCAGAGCCCCGAGATGCTCTCCCTTGCCCTGGATCCCCTGGAGCACGAGTGGCTGCTGACAGCAGCCCAGGGTGATGTGGAGAACATCATCCGGCTGCTGGATCTGGATTCCAGCCTGCTGACCAGGAGAGACTTTGTGACAGGCTTCACCGCTCTCCACTGGCTTGCCAAGCACGGCCACCATGAGAACTTCATTCAGGTCATCTCCCATGCCCAGAAGAAGGGCTATCCCTTCAATGTGAACACCCCCACAGCCAGTGGTGGGCTCACCCCCTTGCATGTGGCTGCCTTGCAGGGACACGAGTTGCTCATCAAAGTGCTGGTGGGAGCTTATGGAGCAGACACCAGCTGCAGGGACCACAATGGGCGCAAGGCTTGGCAGTACCTGAAGGCAGACACGTCCAGGGAGCTGAAGGAGCTTGCAGGAGCCTTGGAGGAGGACTTGGTCCAGCTGCGCTCTCACAACACCAACAATAACTGTAAGTCATCCAGAGAGGCCAGGGCAGGGCGGGACTGCGTGGACTCCGGGGCCGAGGGGAAGCGCTCCTGGCACCTGTCGACCATCCGGGACTTTGTCAGACAGGCATTCACTTTCTTCCAAGAGCACTGAGGCTCCGCTGGCACATTTACCTGCAAACCCATGCTGAACAGCAGCCTGATGAGCCTGCAGGGAGTTGGGAACTTGGTGAGGGCTGGCACTTGAAATCCTGGCCAAGCAGGGATTAACTCCCTGCACTGGGGCACCACAGCCACCCCATGTCCTGCCTGTTCTTTTGGGGCTGTAACTGGTGGAGCCACCGGGATCACAGCCTGGGGACAGCCCTTCCAAAAACCTGCCTCTTCCCGGTGGGGGGTTTGCCCTCCATCCCTGCCGATGGTGGCTCCTGGCTGCAGTTGGCAGAGCCCCATGGCAGGGGCTCTCACGCGGGCCTTGCTGTGGGGAGTTGCTTCTCTGCCACACCTCGTGCCCACGGGGGGATGATGACCCAGCATGGGAGCTGGAGTCCTGTGCAGGGGGACGTTTGCACTGCCCATCCCGGGCTGCCAGCAGACCTTCCATGTGACTGTGAGTGGGTCACACAGCAACTCGGTGACTTGGTTCTCCCACCTGTCAAACGAGGCTGTCGGCACTGGCTCAGCTCCCTGCAGCACTGTGTGAGGTTGGACTGGTCGTGGTGCCATGGGTGCCAGCACAGAGCCGCTGGCACAGTATAATTAAATATTTCACAGCCATACCCTGAGGTGCCAGGGGCCTGGCACTGGCCTGGCCATGGAGAAGTAACTATGGCTTCCAAAACACCCTCCCCCAACACCATTATTTTTGTACGCTTCTCTGCCTGCAGGGAGAGTGGGTACAGGGGAGCAGACCAAGCCACTGAGCTGTGAACCGAGCTTTCCAGCTCCCTGTGAGATCCCAGGGTCTCCGCCATATGCACCTCCTCTGGGATGCTGTTTGTTCATGACAAATAAAGTTGTTTCTCGCTAAAGTAAGAGCTGGAGTGCCTGGTTTACCAGAGGAGGCCGGGCCCAGAGAAGCCTGTCAAAGTGCAAGACAAGCCCCCCTGGTAGCCCTTCCCTCAGGACCTCTGAGATGCTCAGCCTCGCTGGGGATGGGGGATGGAGTGGAGAAGACAGCAGGGACACCCAGTGGGCTTGCATATGGTGGCTCCTGCAGGGCTGGAGTCCGGGAGCAGCTCTGGAAAGATGATTCATTGCTGAAAACTGTGGAAAAGATATGGAGGCTGTGAGATTGTCTTTGTGGCTACTGAGGTCAGGCTCAACAAGGAAGCTCTTGAGAAACATCCCAAAGCAGCATAGCTCCATGTGTAACCGCATTAAAAGGGCAAAGCCTCTGGTAGCCTGCTTGTCTTTTGTTCACCAACTGGAGCTCTGCCCAGCTGATTTCCACTTGCTTTTCACATTTTTGAAGACTGGGGATCCTTCAAAGTATCTTCAGACGAACAACTGCCCCTTCCTCTTTCTCATCCGCATGAGACCATTTCTACTCCCTTAAATAGCAGTCTGTTTGAGAAGTGACTCTCAGGCAGCGACTGTGGAGTTTCTGTTCCCCCTGCAGAGTGTCAGCCCTTGCAGGCACCTCGCTCTGGAAGGGAGTCACGGGTTCCTCTCCAGCTGCCTTTCCGGGGATCTGCAGAGGTGACCAAGGCACTTAGGATAATTTCTGGCCTAGCTGCACAGGCCAGTTTGCACCCTGAAGCAGAAAGATACATGGGGAACTCCCAAAGCAGAATGTAAGCCCATGGGATTCACAGAGCCTGAGCAGACCCTGTTCACATTCAGACTGTGCTCTGAAAGGCTGCGTGGACACTGGAACTGCCTGGTCTGCAGTGGGCGATGCAGCCTCCAGATGAGCCGATCGTGATCCAGCGACTGTATCCAGGGGACTGGGTGGACACAGATGTGCCTGGACATCTTCTTAATGACTGAGGTCAGCAGCACAGACATATAAAACACACTGGGGATGGATTTAATGCCTGATGTACAGGGGTTTTGTAATGCTCTAACTCTAATAAAGACTATGGCGACATAGCTCCTTGCAGAACTTCTCTGGCTACATCTGTGCCGTGCGACAGCAGAGTGGCTTCTCACGAGTTGGGTCACACAGCACAAGCTCCATCACACGCACTGATGCCAAAACACCAGTGATCTTTAGTTCTGGCAACCGAAGTGCTGTTGATGAGACAGATGGGTTCATGTGTGATGAAAGATTTTTTTTACCTGTTACTCCCCTGTCAGCCCTTCGCAGCAGCATACGGTTGGGGAGAGGGCGTGGGACCGCCCCTACATCCTCCTCTGAGTAAGGCACAGAGTAAACAGTGGATTAACAAGAATTTCCTGAACAAGCCGCTTCCTTGGCATTTGTACCTGCAGCTTGGTCACCATTCCACCAGAAAACCTTGACTTTGATGTTCCATTCGAAAGTGAAATTTAACTGGCAAATGCCACATACAGAAAATATCACTTACTGATTTTTAGTACTTGCCTCCCCTGAACAGCTACCCCAAACCCTCTAAAGGCAGCTCTTCCCTTTTAGTCAGGGATTTGAAACTGTATTCTGCTCTGGGGCAAATTAGAGAGGCAGCTCAGACAGAGCAAGACCGGAGCTCTGCTTCTGGGCAGTGTTACAACATACTCATCAACAGCCTGCAAGGGTTCCTCTCCACAGAGCATCTTCCTCAAATCACTGGACCCTTTCTGCTGCCGTGTTCACCCCAAACACCACACCACTTCCAGTGACTCACCGCTCTGTCTCCTGTGGATTATTTTCACTCCTGCAGAGGGGCAGTACGTTTGGAAATACACATTTAAAAACCACTCTTTGAGTACACAATCAGCTCTAACTTTGCTTCTTAGCCAGAAAATAAAAGCATATCCACCAAAATTAATGGACTAGAATATCTAAACTATTTAGATTTGTGTTTTAAAGCTTCTGTTAATGTCTCAGTTACGGTGTGTTAGCCCAGTACAGAGATCCCTGATCTCCCCTCACCCTGCAATCCTCATAGGAAGGGGCAAAGAACAACAGAAATCATTCAAACCCAGAGGTATTTGTGTTGGTTAAGGTTCTGCAGAAGATCGATTTTAACCCAAAAATTACTTTTTGCTAACCCTTAACGTCCAACCTGAAAAGCACATTGAGTCAAATTGGGAAAAATGAGGGGTCATTTTCCAAAGCAGCTCCCTGGTAGAAGCTGCTTATAGCAATAAATAGTTCAATGTCTTGGTCAGGAAAACTTTCCCACAAACGTCATGGAGAAAAATGTCTCTTTCCATTCTCAAGTCCATGAAATTGTTTTTCTCCATCTCAGCTGGGTCCTCATAGACACAATTAAAGAGGAAATCTGTGAGCAGCTTTGCCTGCCGGGAGCAGTGATGGGGAGAGGCAGGGGGCAGTTTGCAGGTCTTTGAGGCTGATCTTTGATCCCCAGCAGTGCTGTTATTTCCTAAATACTTGCTTCAAAGAGCACAAAGGAGATTTAAAAAACATTGGGGTAAAAGTGTTTGCAACACAGGGCTTCTGTCAAAACATCTTTGGCAATGCTGCCTGCTGCTTGCCTGTTGCAGTGACTTACTGCTTCCCCCACTGACAAAGAGAAACCAGTCTTTTACCAGGCAGAAATGGAAGCTGGAAGGCATCTCTGAGGTGTCCTTAAGTTGGTAAAAATGCCAGCCTTGCTCTCCTGTGCTCACAGAAATCTCCAGCACACCTCAGGAGGGAAAGACTGTTGTGAGCTCTGAGCCAGGCGTGTATGTTATGCACTTACGTGTGCTCGGCACATACCACTGCCCAGCATTCTTTGTTATGAAGGAGATACATGTATTTACCTTCAACATGAAGAGCAGCCACACAGAAGGTGGGGCAGCCTGAAGCTTCCTCAGGAAGCAGCCACCCAGGAACTGTGCCACCACAGCTGGCTGAACCCAGCACACAGCACCTCTGCAGCCCTCAGCGTCAGGATAGGCTGTGCTGCAGCCACGTCTGGGAGCGGGCTCACACTTCCAGTGTTTCCAGCTGTCCTGAGCGTCCATCCCACGCCTGCGCTGCAGAAGGGAAAGGAGCAGCAGCCACCCAGGACCCAGTGCCACAGCCTCCTCCTCCGCTCCCCTCTGGTAAACAGGTGATGTTTCACAGGCCTCAGGTGGAGAATGCCCGCATGGGGAGATGGAGCACTGCTACTCTGGGTGACTTAATCCCTTCCTTCCCCTCCCCTTCTGTAAACCGCCACTAACTCTTCCTTTGAGCAACATCTTGAGTTACTACCCTCCCATTCAAGAGTTGGGAATTAAAGTCCACCTGCGTCTTGCATCAAGACCAGCTTGACCAAGCCAATAGCACTCCAAAGAAAACTCGGGTGGTTGTTACATGTTCTAGGAACACACAGGCACCGTGTACTACTCTAAGAGTATTGCATTTTGTGTGAGAAATCTATCCCCTGCCCTTGCTGCTCTTTCTTTCCTTTCATCCAATTGTTCCGCTGCACCCACTTGCCAGCCAGGTTAACCCTGGGATCTTAACCCAGGCACTGAGGGCTGCCTGGCCCCCATCCCTGCTGAGCATGCCCCTGGTGCTGCAGGTGCCAGACCCACACGGGCGAAGAAGCCACCACCATCCTCATCTGACCACAGGCGCGAGGCTCATGAGGAGCCACCTGCAGCTAATACAGGTGGTGCCTGGGTGCTGGCACCTCACCAGCACACTGCCCAGGCGGACAGGTAATCTTGGTGTTCAAGTATCACTGATTATTCTCAGCTCCACGTTATTGCTCCCTGGACTAGTATTTTTATAGCACTTCTGGGTGTGGAACATCTCAGCATTTGCCCAGCACCCTAGTGCCATTGTTTGTGCCGTTCAGCACTTGCAGGACAGATATGCTCTTCCATTAATAACAAAATCGATTCTCTGACTGACAACAGGCCTAGTGACAGTGTACTACATGATCTAGCCTGGGGGTTCAACAGGGAGGTAACGGGAGTTGAGAATCTGACAGAAGCCAGCCAAGGGAACATACAAGGATCCAACGGGTGAGTGTGATGAAAGAGAGGGCGGTAACTGGGATTGACTTTGTTTAGCGGAAGGTTTTGTTAGTTTGGATCCCACTCACCCACCCCAGCACACCTCAAACAGGCTATCACCTTACCCCAGAGGAGTGTGCTCAGCATGCTTTGCATTCCAGCCCTGTAAAACACACCCAGCAGCCCCAGAGACACGTCTGGAGCCAATTCTGAGAATGCTGCTTGCTTTTCTTTGCAGCACTTCATAAATTTACCAGAAACATAATCCAGCCTTCCCTGGGGGTAAGCAGGAAGCAGCTGACACTCCAGTTACTGCAGCCACAGCTGCCTGTGGATTGTAAAGTGAAGTCTGCCTTGTTCAAACCTGCCTCCAAAGTACTTCTTTTTCTTAACTATTTCAGTTTGTCTAATAAAAGGTTTTCTTCCAATTAACTCCACTAAAATGAGTGCTGATTGTCATCCCTTTTCTTAATCATAAAACTGGTATGTGCTGCTCTCAGAGGTTTACTGTAAGTGAAAAGGAAACAAAGATCTATCTGAAAAGAGCCGACAAGGTTTCTCACATTGAGACTATATCCACAGTAATGTTACGTTTTTGTTGTTACTATCCCATCAAATATAGATATGAAATAATTTCAACCATGTCATTCAGATCCATGTTTATTAGTAAGCCTGTACACTGTCAATACCCGTGATAATGCCTGAAAGAATGAACACTAACAGGACACAGTCTTCATGTTTCAAATGCAAATGACTTAATTTTCCCAGTTAACATCAATAACCCAAACTGGCTTATTAAAAAAACCCCAACCATTGAGGATTGCAGTCCGACACAACAGAAGGAATCATTTGGGGGTCACTGAACAGTGTACAAGGTGTATCAATCTGACGCAGAAGGACAAGTGTTGTTACAGTTCCCAGGAGACAGTCCTGCTTACAGGCCCAGTTTGGTCCTTCTCCAGTGTCTCCTTTTGGAGTTGTACCTAAGACAAAAGCAGTGTAAATTAGCAAAGCGCGCGCGCACACACACACACACACACACACACACACACACACTTGAGGATCCAGGTGGCCTGAAACCACCTTGAATTAGCTCAACAGTGAAGGACTGAACTCTTTATTATTGGCAGCTTGCTGCTATAGCATGTAAGAATCAGTTGTATGCTTGGCTTTTTGAATTTCCACCTCTGCTTTTTTCCTTCACTAACCAACACGTTAGTGCAACAGAATCCGAACCTCAGAAAGACAAAGATGCCCGCAGAGATGTAACAGCACTTGTGTGTGAACATCCCACCTCCTCTTCTGGAGACAAGACATGTACCTTGTATTCACTGTCCAACGACAGTAACAACTTCCTCAGCTGCAGTTCATAGGCTAACACTAAAGTTATTTTTGTTCAAAATACGAAAGCAGAGCAGCATACGGAGAAGGCCCTCTTCTGGGGAAGCGTGTTCATGTGAGTATGTGCTTGTACATGTTAAGTGCAAAGTTTCACCACCGTACAGGTGAAACTGAAGACAGCACTAACAGAGTTACTCTCAGCAGGACAATGGCAGCACTCCCACAGAACGAAGCACTGCAATTGCAGCCTGCTTTAGCACCCAGCTTGCATAAAGCTGATGACAGAGGTATAAAAATTTGTTATTTTGCCCTATCATAAAGTATTCTAAAGTACTGCAATTCAGCTAAAACAGAACCCCTTTGAGAGGAAGTATCTGGAAGGAGAGAATACTGAAGAGAACAGAACAGATGAGGAGAAGTAACAGGAACAGAACATGGCAATTCTGTGCTGTTTCACAGCCTAAGCCAGCCACTGCTACTGTTGCTCTCAAAAAATGATCTGTGAGAAAGTATCCTGCGCCTGTAAGCCTAGAAAAGGGAGTATGTGAGGTAAAAAGCTAGCTGCACAGCATGAGGGGGCTAACTGCAAGGGTAATGCTTTTAAACCAGCGGGCTCAGATAGGCGCCACCTTCTGCAGGCCTCACATCTACCCGTCTTCTACAGTGCTCTATCGCATTTTCCTATATATGATACTTGAAAACAAACGCTACAGGCAAGCACAAAGGAACTGCTGTGAATGAGTTTTGCAGTTATGTGCAAAGGATCTCATAAATTGTGTCTCCTGTACACCAAACGAACCCAGGCCTAACAAGGCACTGTTCCTTAAAAGCACAGAACCCAGATGAAGGTCTACTGAGAGATGGGAAAAGTGCTGGGAAAGGGATGCCCGAAGCAGAGGCTACCAGGGAACAAATTCTGCAGTAGGTTATCCCCACATATTGCTCAGGCTTTCATGTCACTTGTGCCATCACCGACCCTCCAGGCAGAGCACTGCAACGACCCGAGCCGCTGCGGTGGGAAACGGCACAGGAGGCTCACAGTGCCCGGAGAACACACACGGCCCGATGGTGTCATGGCATAACAGTCCCGCACCTCTGCTACCGCGCTCTGCCGGCATTCACGCCTACAAAACCGCACTCCTGCTGGCGTGAAGGCTTTTACACGTCAGCTCCCAAGTTCGGGCGGCCTGATTCAGAGCCTGTAGGCCGCGGCTCCCCGGGGGGCACCGGCCGAGCTCACTACCTGATCTTATTGCCGGTTTTCATGCGAATCCATTGCGGAATCGGCCGGTTCTGCTTCTGCTTCTTCGCCAGGAAGCGCTTGATCTTGAACGTCTTGTGAGACGACTGCAAGAGAGAGCAGCCGTTAGGCCCGCACGGCAGCTCCCGCACAGCGCCGGGCCGGCCCCGCCACAAAGGGAACCGGAACCGGCCCCGCTCCCGCTGCCCCGCGCGGCGAGAAAGGCGGCCGGCGAGCCCTCCCGCTCGGCCGCGGCCGCTCCACCCCGCTCCCCTCGGCGCGGCCTGCCTGCCAAGAACGCCGAGCCGGCCCGCGGCGGCGAGAAGGCTCGGCCCGGCGGCGGATGGCGGCCGATAATCTCACCATGGCGAGGAGCTGCCCGGCGTCCCGGCGATGGCGGCGACGGAAGAGGCGGAAGGGGCGGGGGAAAGCGGCGAGAGAGGCGGGGAGGGGCGCGGGCCCGGCCGCCACAGCGCCCCCGAGCGGCCCGGCGGTCCGGCCGCGGGGGGGTGACGGGTCAGCGCGGAGCGGCGCGGCCGGTCCGGGCTGGAACACAAGGCTCCGGGAGCGAGGGACGGGGCAGCAGGGCCGAGCGGGCGGGAGGGCGGAAAGGAGAATGCTGGAAAGAAACCAGGATGCTCAAACCTGCTACATTTGATCAAAAATAAGCATTTCAATATAGGTAGACTTTACATGAGAATTTGTCAAAAAGTATTCCAAGATTAAGCCAGCTTATTCATACACTCCAACTCAGTTACTGTATCCAGAGGAAGGTCTCTCCCTCCCAGACATCGTTACCGCAATGCCAGAGGGTCTCCTGGGCGCCGGTACCTCAATAACCCCAGTACCTGTCTCGGTGCTAGACTGACATCATGTAGCTATCACTGCCTCGGGTAGCAGCACCGCACTTCACCCCAGCGTCTGCGCTAACTCCGGGCGGCTCCAAGCTCGCTCTGCTGGAGCGCATCGAACGCTGGCTCCCATTGCTCAGGTAAAGCTCGGGCTTTACATGCAGGCGTCATCTCCTCCTGACCACATGACTCATTTATTATCATACTTAAGGCCATAGTCTTTCTACTTTGCAAAGATTCTCTTCTCTGTTGTAGTTAGATGCTGGGGAAAAAAATTCAAATAATTGACAATACAATGAGAACACATTTCAAATTCCGAATCTACAACCGAGGTTCTTTAACCAGAAACATCCAACAGCACAATGCCCCCTTTTCTTCCTTTGCTCCTTCTTCGCTTCGAAGGCACTTCTGGATTGCGTAGTACATGCTCTTTGGCTGCACAGACAGTCAGAACACATAAGGCTTGCATGCTTGTCACTCCTCTTCCTTCGTATTACTGGCCTCACTCTCTTGTTTCTTGTCCACTCCCTGATCTGTGGGCCTTGCAGCACTGTCTTCATACTGACACAGTCTGCTTCGGCTTCGGGCTCCTGGCTGGTACAGCTGCATGGCTGGACGATCCTGAAATAAATCAAAACTATTCAGACTCTTTCATTAGCCCCATGCTATCATGACTCATACAGCATCAGCGATATCAGAAATAGCTCAAATTCAAACTTTTCAGGGTGTTCTAAGTTACATTATTCCACCATGGAATGTAACTTTTTGTGCCTCAAGTCAAGGTTGCCTCTGTTATAAGGCAACATATCCCTGTTCAAGCAACAAAGAACACTGCACACAGCTGAAGTTATTTGTGAAGTTTCCTCCTGAGGCAAATTCATCTTGGCCTCTTGCAGAATAGAGGCCAACTTCAAAGCTTCTTCAAAACTTGGAGTTTCGTCTGTATCCAATAATGCCTTTGGCAACAGGGAAAACACATATACTGATGCTGCAAAAAGACTTGCAGAGTACATAAAACTAAACTCAAGACATTACTTTTTGAGTCTACAGGAGATCTGCTGTCATATTCTGCACGTAGCGGTCTTGGCCCTGCTTTGGAAGAACCTCTTCAACCACGTTCCCATTTCAAAATGTATTTTCAGGCATGTATAGTATCAGTAAAGATACAGGCAGATTACTGATGCTTTACCGACACTTTAAAGATACAGCCTAGGTCAATAAATGAAGAGGGAGCAGGGTCTTTACAATTTAGCCCATGGTATACTGGCTTAATTCCTATACAGCAACAAGAAACATCAGAGTTTAGCAGACAAAGGGCAAACTTTCTAGCAATGGCAGAGTTTGTTACTGGAACAGGGAGGAGTTTCAACACAGAAATCATGTGGTTCCTTCCCTGATGTGCTTTTATCCTAAACCCCACAAACTGATCCCTATGAATGAACACAGGAATTCAAAGAAATCCAGCACCTTGTTTCTGATACGATCCCTCTTAATTGTATCTTCTTTCTTATCATCTTTGGTTGCTTTCTCAGATTTGTCCGTGCTGCTGGTAAAGTCTGTAAGATCACTTTTCTTTCCCTTTTCTCTGAGTAAGTCTCTCTCCTTTTTCACATCTTCCTCTTTCCTTCTAAAAACCTTCTCCTTCTCAAAGCGCTCTTTTTGCCTCCGACGCTCCTCTTCTTGGCGTCTCAGTTTCTCCCTCTGTGCTCTCTCATATTCTCTGTCTCTTTCAAAATCTCTATCTCGGTCCCTGTAGTCCTTTACACACTCATCTTCTGATCTGTATGAAAACAAAACTGAAAATTAAGCTCAAAAGATTCATCAAACCGAGCTGGGAGATCAATGTAATACTGGTGCAAATTTGCAATATGAAGACGACACACTGGTAGGTTCTAGGGAGCTCTCAGGAAGCTGTAATAACCTGAGTCATGCATGATACCCAGAGATGACACTGACTGCAAGCATTTCCTAGCCTTCCACTCACATAGCTGGCTGAGTCCCCTCTGGCTTTGGAAAACACCTGAGTTTCTCTGCCTCACCCTTCTCACATGGCAGAACGGAACCTCGAACAGAGCACGGAGCTGTTGAAAATTACCCTTTCCACTCTGACCTTTTTACAAGACTTAAAAGGACTAATAAGCAGAGTACACATCTCCTCTTGCCATGGTTATAAGTCTCTCATTGCAAGGACAGTGCTCACAGCCTGTTGCAGGTCACCTACACCTGGGCTTCTTTTGCCAAGTTCCTACAGCGAGTTGCAAAAAACATGAGCATTTGTCTGCTAGTGAAGAATTGTCAGGTAATTCACACAGCTTTCTGTAACCAGGGATGTGCAACTGCCACAGAGAACACTTCCCACGCCTTGCAGCAGAAAGATAATTTGAAAGGAATTTCAAAACACGGTCACAGCAGAGCAGTCTAAGCTTCAGTACGATCAGGAAACAGGTTATATATACATATATATATTTATAGCAAGTACTAGAATACTTTTTTGCCTTCTCTTCTTTTGTCTCCCCATCAGATCGTTTGGCAGATGCACTACTCGCATTTTTTTCCTCCCTCAGAGTCTCTTTTTCCAGTTTCTTGGATTTTTCTTTTTTCTCCAAGTCTTTTTCATCTTTTTCAGGCTTCTTAAGTAGCTACAAAGAAAACAGAAGTCTCAACTAAAAAGCTCACTCTAATACATATTGTCTGGCACAACACCGAAATTGCATCAAAGGAACAGTAGTTCAGTAAGACATAAACATTAGAGGAACATTACTGCAAATGGTAGTATTTCTAAAAGCTGGAGTGTATGAGTAAGCATAATCCACACAGCGGACTAGGATTTTTCTCCTAAAACAGGCCATTTTAGAAAGCTTAAAAATAGTCTCCATTCCATGGTGAATTCACAATTCTGTTTACCACAGCATGTACAACAGTCACATGACAAAAACTTTAAATATTACTACGAAGCATTACAGCATGTTAACCTTTACAATGCCTAATATTCAATATTACAAAAGAGTGGCAATTTACTAACACCAAACTCATGTAAATTCTTTGCACAATACTCAAAGCACATTTTGAGAGACTGATATACAAATGATAGGGGAAAGGGAGTGTAACAGTTTATAATAAAGAACTGTTCTAGACCTTAATCTTTGGTTCTTCTTTTGATCTGTCTCTTTCTTTTTCTGGGCATCTGTCTACCTTCTTCATTTTTTCGGCTTCTTTCCTCTTCCTTCTCTCCTCCTCTTTCCATTTTCTTCTCTCTTCCTCTCTTTGCCTTTTTCTTTCCAATTCTCTCCTCCTCCTCTCCTCTCTCTTTTCTTCTCTCAGCCTCTGTACGTGTAAAAGCGAAGAGAAATAGTCTATTTCTACACTAGAAAACAGCCCTTTAAATCTAACAAGATACCCAGCCACAAAGCAACAAAGTATTTAACCACCAAATAATTCACTTCAAAACCACCCCATTATAGAAGTCCTGTCACCTCTATTGTGCTGAACCCAGACATGTTACAGCAGCGTTTCCTTTTTTCCCCTTGCTCATAAGCCTTGGTTTGTAACATCTTAAGTGAAAGTGATACAATGTGCTAGGAGAAATATCAGGCAGCAGGACCTCAGCCATAAATGCATTAAAAATGAAAGCATCTAGATGTAACCCAGTGTGGCAGCGCCACCGAAGCACTTGCTCTGACCACACAAGGCACCGCCATTCCTACAGAGGCCAGTGGTTCTACTAGCTTAAAACACACAGGCCTGATGCTACCAAGGAAGCAGGGTCCAAAGCCTCTTCAAAAGGAAGGGCAGAAACAGACCACTATACACATTGCTGTGTACACACCTATGCTTTTAATGAGCAAATGGTACTTGCAGCAAGAAGAGTCTGGAGATAAGTCTTACCTGTTTATTTTTCAAGAAGTTCAATAAAGGAGTAGTCTTTTTAGCTAGAGAACACATAAAACAAATGTAAACAGTGTGCCTTACCCAATACTGCAATATCTACACCAAAACCCTATATGAAATGAAGAAGCCGTACGGATTATCCAGCCTATCTCCTCTCACATACAGCAGTGGAACAAGCATTCCAACCCTATCCCTAAACAGCTGTGGCTATAAGGATTCTCTAGGACACTATATGATACCCACACCTATTCGCACAGCAATGTTCAAGTCTGCATTAGGCTCTTCCCAAATTCTCTCACTTGGAAAGAGATACCTGTAACATGCTTTTAAAAAGAGAATTCTAGTCATTTTTGTGGTATTTTACCCCACAATATCTCTTAACTTGTGCCTGCTTGGAACATCATCACTCAGAGCATTTTGCATTAAACATCCCTGCATCTCACAGAAACGCAGCCCCTCCACAGCCACAGCTGGCTAACAAACACCTGACTAGAGGTTTAAAGCTGGAAGGAAGGTTATCATGTAAAATTTAAAACTAGAGAAAAACTTAAGGCATGGGAACAAAATAAAATACACTTAATAACACTAGCCTAATGTTGGGGAAGACAGCAGGCCTGCTAGCAGCCTACGTCTCTTCTCCCAAGATTTAGGCCCTGACAATATTCTTCTGTTCCCATGAGAGAGGAAAAGTTACTGATGCTGAGAGGATCCTAATAATCACATTCTCAAAACACAGCGGCCTTGTTAAGTGTACAGGCTGCCCTAAACCAAGGAGCAGTTATGGGAAGGTATTTGGGAGTAACAGAACATGTTAGGAACCAACCATAACAAGAGGATCAAACCAGTGGGTGTGTGGATGCTTTTGGGCATTAAAGGTAAACTAACGATGTTGAGCTATAAGATATGCTTATCAGAACTCGTTATAATCACTAACCAATCAATACGGTGTGAACAGTGTGTGGAACCAATTAGCAGTTTTTTAGCTTGCCACGTTTGCAGTAATAAAGGTCTATAATCTGTGTGATTGCACCTAATAAATGGCTTCACCTAAAATTCATCTCACATTGTGTGTTGCTCTCTGCCGGCCACCTCAGCCTAAAGGTTTAACAAATACCAAGCAAACACACAAAAGAATTTAATCTCCTCAAGGTTGAAAAATCATGGCTTCAAATTACAGCACATGCACTTCTTTGTGTTCCAGGAAAACGTAGCTATAGTACATGCATTTCCATACCTATTAGCTCTTTGTTTCTTGCTTCTATTTCCTCCAGCAAAGTTTCAGGAGTGGAGGTTAATTTTTCATCATCTGCACTGTAGCTTTCCAAAAACTTCTTGTACTCTGGATCTACAGGAGAGGGGAGGGGAAAAAAAAGGAGAAAAATTATATATATATACACACTGTAGCATAAAAAGAATTTGCATTGCATACTGCTGGAAATCTGGGTTAGATCTCCATAAATTGTGTTGCTTGTGTCACCTTTTCAGAAGCTGGCAGCTCTCACAGGAGCTGCTGCATTATGTCTGCCAAGGACAGTCAGATTTAATAGATTTGCAGCTGTCAAAGCAGCGCTAATAAGATTCAGATATGATTAAGCAAATATTCTACTGATAAACTACAGCGGCCCAGAAAAACATGGCATTGTAATCACTGCTACGACTTTCAAGGCTACAAAAGAAATTAGATGGTATACCGTCTTCAATAGTTCCAGTTTTGGCATCCTTTTTCTTGCTCTTCTTTTTTGCAGCTTTTTGGAAAGGTGCAAACTCAACTATGGCAGCATATTCCTGACCTGTAAAGAGGAGAGGGGAAAAATGCATTAGAGTGTACTGTCCATGACTAATGCAGGAAAATAAGCCTCACAAGAAATAATGCAACACTAGAAGAGACTACTTGGAGGCATAAAAAAAAATCCTGTATTTTGAAAGCCATTTAATTAAAAAAAACCCAAAACACCAGACAGCAGAATCCATGGCCTACACACTCTCACTCCTAACAAAATAGCAAAGTCACAGACTCGTAACAAGGAAAGGATAGATTTAAGACTGCCCATAACTGTCAGTTCAGCCACCTCAGCTGCACGTAACATCCTCATCCTACAGACTACACACTCATCATGTGACCAGAAGAGAACATTTTCAGTTAATACAACTGATGCAAATCTTAACTTTTTGGCAAGATAGAGTAGAATGCAACACATTTCGGGCAGGCTTCAAAGCTTTATCTTCTGACAAGAATGCTGCATTCACGGCTGTTGGATATGGCAAATACAGTGTGCTGTTACACGGCAAGCCAGCTTAAGAGATCCTGGTGTTATCAGAACCTTGTCATGCAACCCTTCTAATCAAGAAGTATCTGGTGGACTGAGCTTTCTGTCACATAAAACAGCTGGCTGGGTGAAAGGTAAAACACATGCACTTGAAATGAAGTTCAAGGTGAAACCGCTAGCCTACTAAAGCCAACAGGAAGACCCTTGCTAAAGCTGTTGCTAAACACACAAGTTTAAGGTCCATCAATGAGACGAACAACTTTTAGTGCACCCTGATGTAAGCAGTTTTGAAATGAAAAACTAGAAAACCTGAGATGTACTGGAATACCTAACATGATTTCAGAAAAAAGAGAAGCAGTGGCTAAATGATTTAGCCAATGAATTAAACCATTCGCTCCCTACAGAGTCCTGTTTCTAGTAAGCAGTTCCTTTCACAACTTGAGACTGCAAGGAACAAGCTGTTCCTTTTTCTGAACAAAGATGGGTCACTCAGTTGTAAATTGGAACAAATTATAATCTGAATTAAGAATTGAACAAAAAAACCATCAGAAGCACACTGAACAGGTGAGGGGAAGAGCAGAGGGTGGTTAATAACCTCAGCTTCCTTTAACTTGGACAGCGACACCACCCACTTTCACTTTTCAGACTAAACTCAGGTATGACAGTGTAAGGTACGGCCTCAGTAACACAGCAACTGCTCTTATATGGATATCACTGCTACCACGACATGAACTAAACTGGGGCTTACGCGTAATATATAAAACCAAATTAGTTTCAACCACGCATTAGACAGCACACGACGTTCATTTAAGGCACTAAACCCAAATAAATCAGAAGCGGCACGCTGTGCTGCTCACATCAGTCACTCCAAAACCCAACTGGCACACTGCACACGGCAGGAGAGATGCAAACACACAGCCCAGTGCTGCTCACTTGCCTTTGTGATCAACAAAAACATAGCCGTCAAAGCGATCCCTGAAGAGGACTATGTCTTCCTGGTTTTTGAAGTTGATGTAGGCTCTCGAAAACATGTGAGGGTACAAGCTGCAGAAAGACAAGGCAGAGAGCAATGCTGACTAGGCGGCGGCACCTCTCGAGGCCCGGCTGGAGGCAGCGGCGGCTCTCGGGAGCCGCCCAGGCGGGGCCGGCGGCCGTACCTGGAGTCGTTGGCGAAGAACTCGAAGTAGTCGTGCTCGGGCAGGGGCTGGAGGTGCTCCTCCAGCTGCTCCTTCGTCAGGCTGGGCGGCAGCCGGCGGATCACCACCTGCGGCACGGCGAGGCGGTTAGGGCGGCCCGCGGCGCCCGGGAAGCAGCCGCTCCCGCCGCTCCTCCCCGTCCCCGTCCCTCCTTCCCCGGGCGGCCCCAGCCCGCCTCACGGCGGCCGCCCCCGCGGCGCGAGGCCCGTTACCGCGGGCCGGGGCGGGGGCGCTGCACCAAGCGGCGCGCAGGCCCCACCTTGCTGAGCGTCTCCTTCTTGTCCTTGGGCCGCTCGAGGCGATCGAGCTCGGCGCCGCCGGCCCTGCCATCCGCGCCCGTGGCGGCCCCCGTCCCCAGCAGGGCCCCCGGCCCGGTGGCGGGCCCGCGCCGCTCCTTGGGCCTGGCGTTTTCCTTGTCCTCCTTCATCCCGGGCCGCGGGACAGCACCGCGCGCCCCCGCGCGCCCATTGGCCACCGCGCCTCTCGCGCGACTGCGCCTTAAAGGGCCACGAGCCGCGCCCTCGGCCCAGGCCTCCCCGCCGCGGCCGCGCCGGACTACGGCTCCCGGCACGCACCGGGCCCCGCCGGACTACAGCTCCCGGCATGCCCCCGGAAGGGCCCGCGGAGCTCGGCGCGGCCCGCACCAGGCGGTGGGGTCAGCCTCCGGAGCTGGCGGACGGTCCCGGCCTCGGTTCCGGCCCCGGCCTCGACGTCTGTCCCGGCGTTACCGAGGCGCAGCCCTCCCGGCGGCGCTGCCGCTCCCGCCTCCCGTCCGGGCCTGCCTCGGTAGTGACGGCGGCGCGGGGCAGGCTGGGAAGGCGCGCGGGGCGGGCCGGGAGTGCCCGCAGCGAGCCCGGGGTGGCGGCGGGGGCACCGTGGTACCGGCGAGATGTGGTACGAGATCCTGCCCGGCATGGCCGTCATGGGCGTCTGCCTCAGCATCCCCGGCCTCTCCACCCTCTACATAAACCGCTGGTGCAACGGCGGCAAGGTCAGCGCGGGACGGGGCGGCCGGGCCGCCTGCGCCTCCCCTTCCGCCCCGCTCTCCCCGGGGGCCCTGCCCGACATGCCGGAGTCCCCTTTCCCCCCACCTCCCTTCTTCCCTCCGCGATCTTTTCCCTGCCGCGGCCCCTTCCCTCCGCGCTCCCTTCCCTCCCAGGGCCCCCCTTCCCTCTCGGGGCCCCCCTTCCCTTTGCGATCTCTCTCCTCTGGGGCCGTAACGGGCAATGCCGTGTATCCCGCAGGAGAAGAGGGTCGCCCGCTATCCCATCCAGTGGACCCTGATGGAAAGAGACAGGCGTGTGTCGGGTGTCAACAAGTACTACGTGTCCAAGGCAGGTGCTCGGGCCCGGGCAGGCACCGCGGGGAGGGAAGTGGGAGCCCTGTGCCGCTCCCCCCAGCCCCGAGCTCACTCGGTACCGGCAGCTGCTCTGCCTGTGAGGTGTACAGCGCCTTTTAAACTGGGAGTCGGGTACTTAAGAAGCTTTGCCTTAAGTACTTAAGAAGCTCTGCCTTCTCAGCTAGGCCCTCCTGCAGGTTAGTGATGAGAAAGGTGCAGATACAGCTGTTACTCTTTCTTTTTCAGGGTCTGGAGAACATAGACTAAGGTGGCAGCATTTGGAAGAACCCACAAATCTATGTAAAATGCTAACTAATAAAGATGTACACGTATTCAACTCTTGTATCTGTGGTGGTGTGGTGGGTTGACCCTGGCTGCAGGACAGTATTAGTTTCCTCACTTTAAGCACTGTGATACACACTGTAAAGGGGCCTGTGACATCAGGAGGACTACCACAAAACTACCATCAGGGATGCACCTGCAATAAGTACTAGTGAAATCCACAAAGATGGGAAGAATGCTCCTATTTTTGCACCTGCTTCTGCTTAGCTGCAGTTCCCTGTACCAGCTCTGCTGACTGCAAGTCTGCATCAACAGCCAGTCAGCTCCCGCAGCTTGAGATTCTCCCCACCCAGCACAGTGATGTTCAGCAGTTTTAACTTACACTACAGCCAGAAACTGCTTCTGCTACATCCTAAACCCACTATAACCAAACAGCTCTCTCTTCTCTGCTTGTTAAAGCATAGCAAAGGGAAGAGTGAAATGCAGAACTCCAGAGCAAATGTTATAGGGCTTTTATTTTCTTTATACAAATATACAAGCCATCTCTGCTGCCAAAGCTGCAACACAGATTTAGAGGAACAAAAAAAAAATCAAACAAACAAAAACCCAAACAATTAAACAATCCCATCTCTAGAATAAACACTTTGTTTTTAAAAGCATTTGAAAAAAAAGACTAAGGGGGGTATATGCAGTTGAATCGAAGATAACCACCACAGAAGCACTACCTGGAGCAGGCCTCTGTACAGAGTTTAAAGAGGGCCATGTAATACTGCTGAAACAGACCAAATGAGAACACCACAGCAGTTAGGTTTTAAATCTAGAACACTCCCATAGACAAAAATAATTTTAATAAAATTACACATCCTTGTTACCACCTGGGCATATCCAGGGGCTCCCATCACTGCACCCCACTGCTCCAATACCTATGTATAACATAGGGGAAAAAGAAGCAAGTAGCTTGGTTCTTTGCCACCTTTGGCAGACTGAAGATCAGATCTTCCTGTCATTGTTACTTTATACCCCAATTGTGATCTGCTTGCTTTAAAGTAACTGAAACTCATCTGTATTAAAATAACAAACTCCTTTCTATTTACAAGTCTAGTCTGGACCACAAACCAAACTCAAGTGTTTTCAGAAAAAAAAATAAATCTCAAAGCCTTGTGAAAAAATACCTGGGGTGGACAGTCTTAGATCTTAATCAGGAACCTAGGAGCTCCCTTGCTTTTGCTACTGTTACTGATAGCTTGGTTCTTGTGGCAAGTCTCAACAGTCAAAACAAATGGAAAACAGCAGCAGAGTGCTCCCACAGAATCCTCCTGCTTGTCAGATTAAAAGCAAGCACAGAACATTGACACCTGTAAATCTGCTTGTTCCTGCCTTCCCTGTCTCATGGCCTTTCACTTTACAGGGCTTCCTTGTGGACGGTGAACAAATCATCCACAGAAATCTGACCAAAGTAACCCTGGTTCCTTGATACAAGTAGTCCTCTCCTGAGGCTGGGCCCCCTTGGGTGAAAGGCACTGCAGCACTTGCAGCTTTTTTCAGATCATGACTGGAACAGGTTAGCTGCTGCCTAGTAGAATCTCTGGTGTACTGTTCAAATGAAGAACTATTTTTCCTCTTTGCCCTTAGTCTTTCTGTAGACCATCTCTCGAAAGCTTGCAAGGATCTTGTTCTCTCGTTTCCTCCTCTCCTCCTGGTTGAAGGATGCCAGAGCTCTCTTTTCGTCTGCGCTGTAAATCTGGTTCTCTTTACGCAGACGCACGGCTTCCATCCGTCGGTGTCTGCGGAGGAGAACATGGTGAACATCAGCAGGGCAGAGGGACTAATGCCCTGCCACAGCTTCCATCCATCAACTGGCCAGAACGGTTGGAGTGGCTTCTAAAGACACCGACACTAGAGAATCCAAAACACACACAAACCTTCCCAGGAAGGAGCGTGGCAGTGCAAGAAACTGACTTCTGGGGGTGTCTGCTCTCAGGCAAGCAGCTGGAGGCCTCCCCATCCCCAGGGTGCCAGCTGCTGGCTTACCAAAATTAAAGTGAAATTCCTGTTGGACTCAGAGAAAAGTGCAGCCAACCTCTCACACTTTGACCTGTCTCCTACTGAAGAGCCAGCACATCACCACTGCTGCCCAAACACACCACCTTTGAGTCACCCTACACAAACCTCTCCTCATTTGAAATACAAGATAACTAGAAGTGTATTACCTGGAAAGAGTTTTTGCTCTTTAGGTGAAAGCATCCCTAAAAAACTCACCATCTATCTGTAGCAATAGGGAGTTTAGTGTAGATTATTACAAGCACACAGAACACCTCCTCAGTGCTTCCAGCTCAAGCTGGAACCAGCCAACAGAGGAAGCAGCCCTTGAAAACTTTGCTGAATCATTACCATCATCAAAACCATACCTGCTGCCACTCATGACATAACCAGAGCTCTCAAACGACGCGATCTCTTCACTGGTCAAGCCGATTTCACCTCTCCTGGGGATACGTTTTCCTGCTTTTACATACTCTGCCATTGCTGCACCTTCACCAGGCAAGAGGGCATGTCCATAGCTTCAAAAAACCAAACAAAACATGGATTTCAATCAGTCTCAAACAGACAGCCTGAGCTAAACATCCAGCTAAACATCAGACTACTTGATGCAGCTGCATTTTAAAACACTTTCTTACACTTCCTCACATATTGGCCTGTTTCTTCCTTACTGCTAACACTAGTAACATCTGAAATCAGCAGTTGAATCCATTCTGATTAAACATTAATGAAGACACTATAAAGTATCTACAGCACCACAGAGCATTAGAATAACACTGTCTTACAATTGATTTTCTAGGAATTGAGGCTAAAAAGCATGTCAGACTTTTCCACCTGACTTCAGGCCAGGGTAAGGGCTGGCAGCACCACCACTTCTGCCTGTGAGCTTCTGGTGCGGCACTTCTCTGATGCACACCACACTGTTATAACGTCCCTTCTGAACAGTAGCCTTCAGGTTTGGTTTTCTTCATTTGATCAAAGACCCATGAAAGCTGAGTACTCACTTCAAAGGCCTGTCATCCTGAGATGCGTGAGTTTTCGGAGCTTCTGGTCCAATCAAGCTATCAGCTTCTGTATTTTCTACAACAATCAAATAATGAGGAAGGTGAATATTGTGCCCATTGTTCTTTGTTCTCAGGAGAGTTACACAGGTCAGTGACAACTAACAAAGAATTCACAAAAAGGACACCAAAAAGTTTCAATCCAAGTTTAGAGTCAGGTGAACTTACTTGATCTCTCAATCCAGAGATCTTCTCCTTGAAATGTCTCATCATCAGAATCTTCACTACTTGAATCACTGGATTCCTTCCTGTTCCTCTTAGTTTTCCTTTTCTTGACCTTCTTCCTGTGTCAAAGACAGACATGCTATTTAGCAAAATCTAAGAGAAAGAAAGTGCTTGGAATTCTAGGCATTAGCTTCTCAAGGCAACTTCCATCCGTGGGAAGACCGTCTGCCTGCATACAGACTGCTGTTGCACAGAAAACACCTTACAGCAAAACAAAGACAATATATACATTGCTATGCCTTTCCTATAGCACTAGGAAGTGGCTCCCTGCGTTTGCAGAAGTCCTCTATGCTGCATAGTTCTGTAGATTTAAAGGAAATCCACCAATCTACGATTATTTGACAGCGTTTATAGTCCCAGTTACAGGAGTGCTCAGTCTTCATCACTACCTGCTTAGAAAGTGTTGCTGCCCTCTAGTCAACAGCACGTAGAATTACACCCGACTACCTGGAAACTTACTTTCTGTTCTTCTTTTTCTTCTTCTTGCTTTTCTTTTTCTCTTCATCTGAAAAAAAAGAAAGATAGTAAATATATTCTCAAAAAGATATTAGCTGTAAGTAGCTAACTGCACAGGGCCTAGCCAACTGCCTCCACCAGAACAGTACACAGCTTCTCAGATGTGGTTTGTTTACATACCAAATAATACTAAGAAACTCTTAGTAGAAAGCTATCTGCAGTACTGTTTGATAAGAGAGCATATCGAACACCTCTCTGGCATGAGACACCCAATGGCTGCTACATTCAGAAACCCTCTTTCCTCAGGCCAGACTGCAGGCGCTCAGGAAAGAGGCACTGCAAACCCAGCAAGGTGGTAGAAGACAACTGGCTTGATGCTGCAGCTCTGTAATTTCAGAACACTGCAAGTGGGTAACAAAAGCCAGAAGCGTTGCTTTGTGTTCCAATGAGCAGAAGGAGAGCTCTCCCATCATGCACATTAGTGAAAACCCTCTTTTCTTACCACTGGAGTTTTGCTCAGACTCTGACTCGCTGTCGCTGTCCTCAGAATGTTTTCTGCGTTTCCTTTTGGATGCCTTCCGCTTTTTCTTCTTTCTTTTCTTCTTCTTTTTCTTTTTTTCCTCTAGGAAGTTTTCAAAAGATAACATCAGAGGACAGAGATCACCTAGCTCCAGATGCATTTCCCTGTCTTCCCCCAGACACGCTGCCCTTTGAGGTGGAGCCCACCACACTCACTTCCACCTATCAAAGTCAGTGAACCTCCTGCAAGCAACAGCAGTGGATTCTAGATTTCGGCTGCCTCTCACTTTCAAAACAAGTTGTGTAAGCCCAATGCCATACCTTCTGAGCTGGGATCTGAAGAACTACTCTTAGATTTTGCCTCTTCATCTTCTACCGGTGTATGCTCATCGGAACTGAATAAGAATACAAGTTTGCTATTTAAAGTCTGTTTCACAGCATTCAAGATCAAAGGGACACATATGAACAAACACACACTTGCAGGTTTGGAGTCAATACTTGCAATAGAATAAACCACTAAACAGCTGAATTGCAGCATGTGAACTGCTTTCAGAACCACAACACAAAGATCAACTCATCTACAATAAATCATACCTTCCATAACTCCAACATATCAATTTTTGGAAAAAAAAGTAATAATCTCATGAAACTGATTCAGAAATGAAGTGTCACAACATGCATCATGGCAAAGGAACTAGTGTAGGGATAAAACATCTTTGTAAATTAAAACCAGAAGGAAAGAAGACAGAATATGCCTTACTCAGGGTCAGGAACCTTTGGTGACAGTCCCCAGACTTCCGGAGCTCCCAGTTCTCCAATTCTCTCTCTCTCATTGAGTCTCCTGTCATGGAAAACACCTTCAATGAAGCCCAGCAAGCAAATGTTTTATGTCTGGTATCTGTTAGCATTTCTAATCACTCAAAGCCGCAATAGTAAGGAGCAGAAACAACCAGCGGCCTCCTCACACTGCAGAGGACCGAAGATAACGGGTGTTAGCTACCTCCCGTGCGCCCAGGCTTCCCCAACACCCAGCACAACCGCGGGGAGCGCCTCAGGCAATGCCCGCCGCAAGTAAAGGCCGAAGGGGCATAAAACACCGGGCAACACCGCAGCAGAGCAGCGCCGGGCCGTGAAAGGGCCGTGCAGAAACGGGCTGTGCCACCCCCTTCCCGGGAATCGCTGACCCGGCTCCCTGCCCTCCTGCCCCCGGGAGAGCCGGTGCCTCCGAGCGGAGGGGAGGAACCGGCACGACAGGCCTACAGAAAGACCCGGGCAGGGGCAGCCCGGGGCCGGCGCTCGCCTCTGCCGCAGGATCTCCTCCTTCTCCTTCTCGTAGTACTCGGGCCAGGCCTTGCTGTGGTGGTGGCCGTGGTGCGTGGCGGAGCGCGGCCCGCCGGGGGTGCGCTCGCGGGAGCGGGACCAGCTGCGGCTCCGTCGGTGGCTCGGGCGCTTCAGGCCGTTGCGCTCGCGGGACCGGGATCGAGACCGGGACCTGCGGCCGCGGCGCTCGGGGCTGGCGGCCGGCGGGCTGCGGGAACGGGACGTCGGCGCCATGGTGGCGGGGCGGCCGCTGCGGATGAACCACTTCCGGGCGGCGCACGGCTTCCGCCGCCCTCCCGCCCGGGCAGGGGCGGGCGGCGGCAGCGGGGCGGAAGCGGGGCAGCCCCGCCCGCGGGGCGCACCGCCCCACCCGCCCGTGCGGCAACACGGCGCCGGGGTGGCGGCGTTCCCGGCGGCGGGTCCCTTTGTGCTGCCGGCGGCGGGGCACCACCGCGGCGGCCGGGTCGGGTCCCGCGAGCGGCCGCCCGGCGGCATGGACGTGCGGGCAGCGGCGGCGCCAGGTAAAGCGGCGCGGGCGGCGGCGACGGGGGCGAGGGGCGGCGTCGGAGGCCCGCCCCGTTCTGCGGGCATGGGCGCGGGGACGCGGCCGGGAGCTGTCCAGGCGGCCCGGGAGCAGCACTGCCCGGCGGACAGCTCACGACCCGCCCCCGCGGGGGGCAAAAAGGTGGAGAGCCCCCATTATCCTCCCTCCGCCGGGCCCCGCGGGGCTGCGGGCTCCCCGTCTGCCCTTTACCCGGGCACCGGGGCCCAGCGCTGCCCGGCACCTTCACGGCCGCTGTTTTGACAATAAATGCGGCACCTCCCGGAGCGGCCTGTCGCGGTTCTGGCCGCCGGTCTCGGCGGCAGCACGCAAGGGACCCCTGAAACAGCAGCGATTTGGGAAGAAAATGATACAATTACGTATTGAGACGCTCACGCTCCGGCGAGCGTCCTTCCCCTTCAGGGATGCCATGTTCGAGCACCTTGCGGCCGTGCTTTCTTACAAAAAAAAGAGGTTTTGCGCTGCCCTGGCCGTGGTGGGTAACATCGCTGGGCTCCTCGGGGTCCAGCATCAATGGGGCACTTCACCACGCTGCTCCATGCTGGTTTCTGCTGTTTAGAAGAGAGGTCTGTTGGTCTCTCTATTACAAATGAAACACTATTTCAGTTCCCCAGCTTGTCATAAGTGGCATAAAAAAAAAATCTGCAGGAAGGAGGAAGCCTATTTACGTTGTGTATTATCTTGTGTGCCTGTAAGCACATGCAGAATGGGGAGGGAAAAGGTGGTACCGGAGGTAACGTGTGTGTATGGAGGTACCGTATGCTGTCTGTCCGAGGACAGCCTGCAGTCTCCCTGCTGTGGGGCTGTTTTGAATCTCAGGGACCACTGCTTGCCTAAGCTGGGTGAGGGTAGCATTTAAAAGGCTGTGGTTTTGGTTGGTGGTAGGGTCACATGAGTGAGACAGCTGGAAGTCTGCAGTGGCTGTGTTTTTGTCAGCAAACCTGTGCTGTGTAAATTAAGGTTCAGTGACTCCTCTGAGCTTCCAGTCTTGGGAAGAACCTGAAACTTAGAGTGATCCCAAGACTCAGCAGCCCATATCCCCACTCTTCTCTCAGGCTGCCTGAGTTTGCTTTCCCCTGTGGTACGTGAAGTCAGATGTCCCCAGGAAGAAGTCCAGGCCGCTCTGTACTCCCAGCACTGGTTACATGAGGTCATGTCACCACCCCATGAGAGAGATGGAAGCTGCCGGGCCAAACACGTAACGCAGGGACTCTGTGTGGCAAGTAAACATAGCTGTGATGCCTCATGAGGGCACGTGGCCCTGCCTAGCTTCTCCCCTGGGATGCCCCCCAGCCAGGGCTCAGGGCTGGCCCTGGGAAGGAGTGGATGACCCTGAAACATGGCTGTCAGCAGCATGCTGTGCACTGGAGCCTGGGTTCATTGCATGCTGAAGTGGTTGGCAGGGAGGCTGACAGCTGGGGGGAAGTTCGGAGGTGCTGGCACAACCAGCTCCCAGCCTTCAGCTGTGCTGAGGCGGCTCATGAGATAAGGCTGCTGATGTCTGTGCCCAAGGGTCTGTGTTGGCAAAACGGTGACTAAAACTCTGCCTCTCAGGAGCACTCTGCCCCTCCTGAACTGGATATTGTAAAGGGGGTTGGAGTATTTCTGTACATGGGTTCTACAACCCATATATAGGCAGTACATAACGGCATCTTTGATGACTGCTATTGTCAATAAAAATATGACTGGAGTTTAAATTCAGTTACATGAGGCTTTACATAATGGTATTGACATTTGTATTTTGGAGTCCTTCAGAAGCAGTGGTGTTTTATTTGAAATTCCACAGTGGAACAACATTTCTGTCCCTAAAAGTAGCCTTAGCTAGGATAACTCTTAAATTTTGATTTTACTGAAGGCCCTAAGGAGAAATCTGCTGTCTTGTTTATAAAAAAATTATTTACTTTATTATAAAATACATTTTTATGACAGAAAATGCTTCTCTCTCTCAGATTTTTCAAGTCTCTAAAAGAATTTTCTGTTCCCACAAACTGTAATTTTTAAAAAGTCTTCAAAAGTTCTTCAAATTGCTTAACTGAAAACTTGTTATTGAATTGCAATTTTTTTTGTCTTCTCACAAAACTCTGCACATCTTTTCTTTAAATTTGTACTTCATATTTGCAGAGCCTCCATCCCAGAGGTTTTTTTAATCACTTCCATGCATCAAAATAAAAGTTGCTATTGTGTCTCTTATCTGGTTTTTTTTTCAGTTCCCAGACCCATGTTTACTTATAAGTTCCAGATGTTTCTTATCAATACCTTAGATAAAATGGTTCTTTTAATTTGTCACTATATAAGTTTTTATGTGAGTCAAACCACCAAAACCCACCCACAGTGGGGTTCAGATTTTGTATCTGATACAAGATGTTGCCATAGAGAGAAGCTTCTGCAAAAAGGTAAAAGTCAAGGAGACTGTGCAACTCCCACAGCTAGACCAGCATCTTTTAAATTAGCATTTCTCTACCTGAGGGTAAACAGTTCAAACCTGATTTATGAGAAATGATGGTACCTCAAGAGCAGGGCTCCTTCCAAATCACTGCTTATCTTTAGCTGTAAATTTTCCTGTTAGTTACTTAGAAATGAGATAGGCAATGAGAAAAGAAAACCCCTTAAAGCTGAAGGATGAAAGGCTAAGAAGTGGTTTAATTTGGACCATCAGACATTTTTGGAGGAGAAAAAAGAGCATTGGATTATACATTAAAATTATTATAGTGTTATTTTCATTTACTATAACCTCCTGTGTAAAAGTGACTAAGTACCTATGTCAAAGGAGAAAACTTAATTGAAGGGTTATATGAGGAAAAAAAGCCTACCTTTTCCCCTGATTATTCTTTTCTATTATTTATTCTTCTTCACTGTAGTCTTTGGAAAAAATATGTATAAACAGAAACTGGCTATGTAACATTTCAGATCTGAAGGCTCGCTTCAAAAAGGCACTTCTGCTGCAAGCAGTGCAAGTACAGGGAGCATTGCGTGTGGTTTTCTTGCTAGAAGGGCTCATAAAGCTAGGCAGGACCATTTTGTTGCTGATATATGCAGTGATGGGTTGCAGTCATTTGTGCCAGTGACTGTGCCTTGTTAATGCTTTTGGTTGAACTTGATAGAAGGACATTTGTTCTGAGCAGAGTTTTTGAATTTTAAGAAAAATCAAGACCTCCTATGGTTCCAGTCCACAAAATTAATAGGGGGGGGGGGGGGGGGGGGAAGGAAAAAAAGGAACATTTCAGTATCCGAAGATAAAAAGTATCTTTTACGATCTTGGTGCTCTTTGAGCGTTCCTGAACAGTGACAGTTTCCAAGAGACCGCATTGTGGGTATGTCACTTTGATGACCACATGTCCAGTGTGTGGAGAGCCGCATTTTTCAGAGGTCTTACGCCTGTTCAGCTCCGAGCGCAGTCCAACACGTGCCGCTGTGGTGCAAAGAATACAAAATAAACGATCCTGCAGCGCGAGTGGGGGTGTGCAGGTTTAGGTTACAGATTCCCTCGCTGCTGGGTGGAGGTGCCAGCTGCGTCAGTGGTTGGCAGAGCAGCGCCAGCCTCGTCTCTGCCCCCGGGAAGGAAATGAGCCACTGCGGGAAATAACCTGCTGCCATCACATCTCCCCAGCCTTATCGCACACGGTCAGGCATAACGCCGGTGTTGGGGGGCTTACTGCGCGCTGTGCCTGGGGTAAGGAGAGCAGGGCAGCTGGGAGCCAGGCAGAAGTGCCGAGGCCGAAACAAGGCCCGGGTGCTCGGCTCTCAGCTCCCCAAGGCCTCCGGTGAAGCAGGGTGGTGCCGAGCGAGGCGAGGTGCCGAGCTCCCGTCCCACACGACAGTGGCTCCGGCGGAGCCCGTAACCTGCCGTCGGTGCACCTGAAGGGCCGGCACGAAGGGGCGGGAGGTGCTCCGGGGGCGGGGGGTGCGGTGACCAGACGGTACAGCCTCCCGGGAGGGTCCTGGGAGCCACCAACCGCCTCAGCCCGCTACACCGCTACCGCGGTCGAGGGGCTGCCGGCGCCACAGGGGGTGCTCGGCAGGAGACCAGGCCGGGGGAACCCCCCTGCAAGCCCGCGCACAGCACGGCCCGGAGGGCCCGACATAAGGTGCCGCGTTGAGGTAGCGGAGCGATCGCCCCGCCTCTGAGCGGCACCGAAGGTTCCCGAGGCCTTTCGGGTCAGGGAGCCGAAGGGTGACGAGCGCGCTCGGGCGGAGCGCCGCGGCCCGCAGGGGAGGGCAGCGTGGCGCAGCGCCGCCTGGCGACCGCACGGAGGGGGCGGTGACCCAGCCCGAGAAGCGGTGTCGGCCGGTGCCCCTTGTGCGGGGAAGGGCGGTGGGTGCTGGCGGCCGGAGCGCAGGTAACGCAGCCCCTTGTCTTCCCCCTCCGCGCCACGGGCTGCATTCCGCTTCTCGCTGCCGCCGGAGGCTCGCCTGTGCTCGCCTTGAACAGGAAGCGGCGGCGGCGGGCAGGGCCTGGACGCGCGGAGGCGCCGCCCGTCAGCTCCGGCTGCCTTCACTGGGCCGCTTCCCGGGCCCGGCGCTCCGTCTCGGTGAAGCGGGACTGCTCGGCCGCTGTTGCCCCGCGCGGAGACCCCCCCCGCCTCCCCTTCTCTCCCCTCCCCTCCCCTTCCCTTCCCTCCCAGTGGGGCCCGGCGGTTGCTAGCGAAACACCTCCCACAACGGTGCTCTCTCCGCAACGGCGGCTCCGGCTGGAAACGCCCGTTTTCATGGTAAACTTCGCCGGGGCGGCGGTGGGGCTGGGGGCGAGCGGTTGGTTGGCCTTGGCGGAGAGCGAGATGTGCTTCAGCCGCGGCACGTCAGCCGCAGCCAGCGCAGCGGAGAGGGCGGCCAGGGGCTCGGCCTCTTCGTCCCCTGTCCTCTCAGGCGTGCGGAACTAAAGTTGTACTTGCAGGGTTAAGGGCTTGCAGCTTTTAACGCGCCGCCCGTATATTTTGATGTTGGTTTTTGCATCGAATCGCCACTGCCGGCATATGGGTAGCGTTGACTTTACAGATCCTTTTTGTTGCTGTGCTGCCTCACTACCTTGGTTTCAAACAGAAAGCAGCCCTGCAAATACGTGAGGAGGAGTTTAAAAAAAAAAAGTTTCCTTTTGTGGGCAAGGAAATAAAGTATCAGTGCTGTTTTCATTAACCTCGGTTGACTGGCAACACGCAGATGTATGGGTTTTGTTCCCTGGCCCATAAATAACCTGGAAGTTACCATAATAATTTATGGAATACTTTTGCAATTAAAAACAAACCTATAATAATGTTCATAGCCTTTTGAGGGACCTGAATCTTGTATCTTTTTGGTTTTCAAGTTTACTTTATTTGCTGTTGAATCAGGTAAGCAGTTGTTTCTCTGTTCCTCACCTTGTAGGAACAGAGGATATATTCCAAATTGCACTTACATTGTGTGGAAAGTGGAGGGACAAATAAGAGTAAGAAACAAATTTGCAGTGTGCTATAGCATATAAGCTTATGAATGGTATCTTAGGTCTGATTTTTCAAAGAAGGAATAAATAGCAAACGTGGGGACGTTGTCATGCAGTTAAAACTGTAAATCTGTATTTTTGCTAATTGGATACGTTTTACTTTCTCTTTGTAGGAATGGAGGGGAAAAAACTGATTTCTGCAACAGATACGCAGTATTCCAGCGTGCTCCTTCAGTCTTTGAATGAACAACGTGGCCATGGGCTTTTTTGTGATGTTACTGTCATCGTGGAAGACCAGAAATTTCGAGCTCACAGAAACGTCCTTTCGGCCTCAAGCACTTATTTTCACCAGCTTTTCTCAGTGGCTGGGCAAGTGGTTGAACTGAGCTTCATAAGAGCAGAGATTTTTGCAGAAATTCTTAACTATATTTATAGTTCCAAAATAATCAGCATTCGATCCGATTTACTCGATGAACTGATTAAATCAGGGCAACAGCTGGGTGTTAAATTCATAGCTGATCTGGGCGTAACTCCACCTGAAAGAAAAGACATGCCAGGGGAGGTCAAAGATGGTGCTTCAGAAACTTCTAGTCCAGGTCAAAAGGATGCTGAAACACAAGTACCTGTAATAAGACCAGAGAGTCAAGAGGTAATGGATGGGATGCCAGTTATAACACAGTCATTCTCCTTACATGGTATAGAATATGAGACTACAAAAATTACGGTGAGTGATTCAGATGATGAGGATGATGATGTCATTTTTTGCTCTGAGATTGTTCCTCCAAAAGAATGTACTAAAGATACAAATGCTGCGATCCAGAACCAGCTTTGCCCAAATTCAGCTGGAGTGTCTGACCAGAAATCACATGGCGGTGGCACTCCACATTTGATGAGTGCCACAGCAGCTCAAAAACTCACTTTGTCTGCCAGTCAGCTAAATCCAAACCAACCAAAATCAAGTGCCGAATCACTGGCCTCTGCAACACCGCAGCATTTGACTCCTAATATCATTGTGCTAAATAAGCCTCTACTTAACTCAGCACTCAATGCTAGCTCCTCCCATCAAACCCACGTACCCCCTACAATTAATTTGCTTGAGGAGAACCAGCAGCCATCTAATAATGGCTCCTTAACTGAAGTGGAAACAACTGCTGTCGATGATGAAGAGGTTGTTGAAGATGATGTTGATATCATTAGCTCCTCTAGTCCTGGTTCAGTCAGCAGTAGCTCTTTGGTTCAGCAGCCTTCTGTACCCAAGGCAGTAACCACCGAAGGATCAGGTGTACAGAAAAAACAGGTGGTTACGTTTGCACAAGAGCCATCTTCTAAACCTGGAGAATTTAAAATAAAGATCTCAGATGTCCTTACTGGAAACAACAAGGAATTCGGTTCAGGTGTAGCATCAACACATGTGGCAGAAGGGCAGAAAATCATAACATTAGATACAGCAACTGAAATAGGTGGCTTATCCACAGGCTGTAAGGTTTATGCAAACATTGGAGAGGACACGTACGACATAGTCATTCCTGTAAAGGGTGATTCCGAGGAGAGCGAAGCCAAGCCTGATGAAAAGCCTAGAACATCTGGTGGTGATTCTCCAAAGAGGAAACGCATGAAAGTAAAGCACGATGACCATTACGAGCTCATAGTGGATGGAAGAGTCTATTACATTTGCATTGTGTGCAAGAGATCGTACGCGTGCCTGACGAGTTTACGGAGACATTTTAACGTCCACTCCTGGGAGAAGAAGTATCCCTGTCGATACTGTGACAAAGTTTTCCCTCTTGCAGAGTACCGTACGAAGCATGAAATTCACCACACCGGTGAGCGAAGGTACCAGTGCTTGACGTGTGGCAAGTCTTTCATCAACTACCAAATTACAGCCTCCCACATTAGATCAGTCCACAGCCAAGACCCTTCTGGAGATACCAAGCTTTATCGATTGCACCCCTGCAGGTCTTTGCAGATCAGACAGTATGCATACGTTACCAATCACTCGAGCAGTATACCAGTAATAAACGAGGGGGGAATTGTTTATCGTGTCGGCGCAGGGAAGGATGGCACTGAAGGAACGACATCAAACCCTTCGGCCAAACAAATTACCTGGGATGACATTTTCATTCCGCAGGGAAATGAAGCGATTTTTAAACAAAATCCATCAGAGGGAAGTACTGAGTTTGAGTTTGTAATACCAGAATCTTATTGAAACACATTAAATGTTGGAAAAAGGATTCTGTGCAGAAATACTGCAGCTGTTTTAAATGAACAGTTAAAAATCCCTGTAAAATCAAATGTTAAAGTGAAAACAAGTTAACTTGTTCTTACAAGTCATCAAAAGGTAACACTTAGATGGATCATTAGTAGCTGCAGGTGACTTGTGGAAGCAATTAATCTGAACGTTTACTTGAATAGAGAATATGATGTTTCCAAGGAGCTGCGGTGTTTTCTGGTATGTTAATTTTGATCCAAATGTGGAGGTTTGTAGCTTGAAAAGGTAGTTACTTCTAAAGAGCTAGAAATCTTTCTTCTAAAGTAATTGAGGTATTTCCTGTACCCATACTTACTGTGTAAACCCTTTCATGTTAGCACTTTAATGCTGAATTGTGTTTCGATGTTAACCAAGAAAACAGTAAGACTTCGCATCATAGTCTCTCAAATATGGAACCATTAAAAAAACCCCAACAAAACCACAATTCAGGGTTGTTTTGTGTGTGAACAGTACATTGCTGCAAGGGTCCAAAATAATTTATCCAGTAGTTTGGAGTAGTGTATTTTTGAACTGGCATCCGCTTTCCTAGGCAACTATGAATTACGTGTCTCTGTGCAGATGGTCTTCCCAACAAGACATACCCAGCACTAACTTGAACAAACTTTCTTTATACTTGGCAGCATGGTGAGCAGAGTATTCAGTGAACCATTATATTTTATTCTTTTGCAATGTGGGGGTGCAAGCAAAAACCAAACCCCACAAAGCTCAGTAGTGAAGAAGCTTAGAGCACTTAGAAAGGAGATAATTCTGCCTTTTCAAAGCTTGAGGGGAAAATGCTCGGTTTTCTTAGTACTGGAAAAGATGCCAGTAGTTAGTTTGGAATAAAGTGCTGTTTTGCTCTTAAGAAGGGGGGCTTCAGTCTGGGATTTAAAAAAAAAAAAAAGTAATATGATAAAAGTAATGTGGGGGTTTTGCCTTTTTTTTTTTTTTCAGCTGAAGGGTTTGAAATTTACTTCTTAAAATGGAAATAGTCTAAGTGTTGTGTTGGTTTAGCACTGAGACTGCTGAGGCTCTGGTATACCTATTTGGCTAGATCTTTCAGTGAAACAGGGATTTGGAATTTTTTTCTCCTCAAGTTTTAGGTGTGGAAAGAAGAGAAATAAACCAACAATCACGACAGACTCTCCATCCACCATAATCCAAAGTATAATTTTGCTGCAGTTGTCTTGTTATCTATTTTCAGTTTAGGGTGTATTATACTGTCCTTGTTTCTTCTCCTTGCAATGGGTACATGTTTAAGCACTTAGAAGGTAAAAATTAGATGTCCAGCTTGAACAGGAAGTGGGAGATCTGAGAAAAACAAGCAGCTGTTTCCTGGAGTCATAGTTTAGCATTTCAAATCTAGTGACTTGTTGAATTTTTGTAAATGCAAATACAAAAACTGCTCAAGTTTTAGCCAGGACTGAGAGAGATTGTCATGCTTAGTACTCATAGTACTAGTTAGTTATTGTAACCTTTCATTGCTTAAATTACAGCTAAAGGTTTTTCTTTTCTTTGTCATGTTTTAAGTAAGCATCTCGATCCTGTGACCTTCGGGGTTAAGGTTTAGGGATACAGTACTCTAGGCAGAGAGATGTTTAAATGGTAAATGGCTCAAATACAGCCAGGGCCATTAACAAGGGCTGTATGAGTAACAGTGGGAGAAAGAGGAGGATTTGTTTAGGTTATGCATATAGCGCTCAGCACTTCTGTCTTGTAGGCCAAGAATGTGATACTGGCAGTTATTTCCAGATCATTATTTCAGACCCTTTTGAATAGAATGGGGTATGTTTTCAAATGTTAGAGGTTGGATGTTGTCTTGAGATGGCATTTTGGCAGTCAAACATAATCCTCACGAGACGTAAGTGTTGATGGCCTGTATTCTTAGTGCAGGTAGCTCTGAGGTAGCTGGGTGTGTGCTGTAGTGAGGCTTCCTGATCTTCTTGACAAGACAAATACAATGTTATTTTTGGTATTGACAAGACACATCTGGAATGAAACATACCTTGCGAAGTGTACATTCAGTAATCATTAAATGCAATGGCTATCAATATTTGCTGCTGATATATTTAAAACCTTAAATTAAACTGTGCCTACTAAAGGTCTCTTTTTGGAGGAAAACTGGAAAATTAGGGCTTTGTAAGATTTTTGCTAGAAGACTCGTGCTTGCATGTGTCTCAGGGTCTTCAGTTTTCCTTGGAAGTGATTTTTTGATATCCAAAGTACAGAGGTCATGTAAAACATTTTTTAAAAATTTCACTTCCAGTATTTATTGGTTTGGAAACATATTAAATGCATTCTTTTAAAACTTTTTATGGGGCCACAAGCTTTTATATTTAGATTACTGGCTATTGCACTTACATTTGTTTAATTTTTGTTTGTGGGGTTTTTTTTTTTGTAAACACTTAGCTTTCAGTTTAACTTAATGAAAAATCTGATGTAAATACTAAGAAATTGGCTTTGTGCTAACAAAAGAAAAAGAGTGAATCTGGAGGGGGGGGAAATTCCTTATATAAAAATCTAGAATTTCAACAGAGTATGGTAACAAACCTCACGGTCATTTCTACACCTGTCGAAACATTAGCGGATCTGCTGCAAAATACGGTAACGGTGACTGCGTCCTCACTGTACAATAGCTCGGGGATTCGTACCACAGCATTCCAGTGTGTGAGTGAAACCAACATTGAGATAACAATTGACTGCTTATTTATTCTGTACTGTTAAGGTATGCAGCTTATAAAAAGATGCAGAAGCTGACGACTATATACATTGAACGCTGGGTTCTAAAGCTATTGCCTAGGAACTGTTCCGTGTGACACACTTAGCATTTTTGCCAGATCTGTAATGTATATAGTTGTACAGTCTTTCCTTAACATACTTTTTAAAGTTGTGTTCTACTTTTCATTAATCAATACTTGATATTAGTTCTTAGAGCTTTCTATGGCAAAAATAATAAAAAAATGTTTAATTCTAAAGATGGGTGTAGCATGTTTCTTTTCAATGACAGCTCAACTCCTGTAGCCTTAACATGTTTGTAACTTCCTTGTCCAGGTCTGTGGGAATAGCAGGGAACCCCCTGGGGAGGGAGAAGGATTTTTATTTGGGGCTTAGGTGTTTTTTTGGTGGGGCTTTTTTGTTTGGTTGGGGGATTTTTTTTTTTTTTTAATCGAATTAGCTGAAAAACTCCACAGGGTATTGTTAGCTGAGTGTTTTGATACATGCTTACTCACAGAATGGTTGGAACTGCTGTGGAACAGTCTGCCCAACTACCACCATCATTGCAAACGAGCTAGAAATAAAGAAGCGGCCAGTGCAATGCACGGCAGCTCTTACCAGGGTGCTGAGCCCTTGGGCTCTGGCAGAGTCACGCTGTGGGTGAACGCTGGCTCACACGGAGAGAATCCGTTACTTTTAGTAGTTTTCTTATTGCAGGTAAGGAATGCAGTTTACTAAGTAACATACCAAATGGTGTTTTATTTGCCTTTATCTTCTTGGCAGAGGACTTCCACCTACTTCTGTGAGCATCAAAGAGCAGCTGACATCATCAGGACAAAATTAGGCCCAACGTAATAGAGTAAACATCAAAGTAAGTAAAGGAGATGCTGGCGTCGCACTGGCTGGATCACTCACCTCTGCTGAGCAGAAACTCAGCAGTAACAGCGTAAGGCTCTGATAGCAAGCGTAGGTCACCAACTCCCCCACCTTGACGTGGGCAGGGATAGCCTGATCACTGGGGGATGTGACCATGAGCAGAACCTGCGGAGGCAGGATACTGCCTTGGGAGCCAACTCCCCCATTCCTGAAACAGGCAGACAAAGACCATCTGTCTGACAGGCGTGTGTGTGCCTGTGAGAGATCACTCGACTGGCCTTGAGCAGGGTGGGGGCAGTGAGCTCCCCCAGACCCCCACAGCCAAGTGACTCATTTCTGGAACATTTCTGAACGTTCCCACGCCTGTGTGGTGGTGACGAACCCCCATCTATGGGGCAGGCACACAAAAAAGGGAAACACACATTTTTGGCAGGTGCCTGCCACCTCAGGACTACAACAGCGAGCAGAAAACATTGCTGGATCCAAGTGGTGATACCTTTTTTTCCTTATCTTTTTCTTTCCACCACTCTTTTTGTCTCCAGTTTAATTTCTGGCACCTTAGGGCCATACCATTACAAGTTTTGCTCAGCCGTTGCCTTTTGCAGCTCCGCTGAGTTTTAGGCTATTGTGGTAACTTTTGCCAAGCTGCTCTCTTTTGTAGTTCCGCTGAGGTTTAAGTAAATTTGTGACCTGTTTGAAGCCCTTGAGTAATTGTCGTTACTCCTGACTGCTGTGCAGAGAATTAAGAAGCTCACTTACCCTCACCCACCGAGTGGGACGGGACAAGCGGCGTTCCAGTGGCTGCAGTCAGGGCATGCTGTTAGGTGGGCAGAACGGCAGAATTATGAAATGTGGGGGCAGGTGGGGCTTTTAAAACCAGAACTTAAAATAAAGGTGAGGCTGACTAATCCTGGCAGAAACACCAGTTTCCAATACAGCAAATAGAATTTTTCTGGGGGTTTGTTTTGTGGTGGTGTTTTGTTGTTGGTTGTTTTTTTTAATGCAGGATGCTATTACCCTGGGATTCCTCGTTAAAGATGCTTGTAAAAAAGGAAAGTTGCTAAGATGTAAAATGCAATTTATAAATGTTTACAAAAGTCACACAATTTTATTTAACTTCGGTAAAGTAATAAAAGGGTACATATGAGTCACAATCTTGACATTCTCATAAGAAATTATGAATACAGTGCAGAATGTTGCATTTACATTAAATGCTTAGTTTTACTCAAGCAGAAGGAAACGGGTAATTCAGCAGAAAGTCCCACTGGTAATTTTTTAAATGTGAAAATGGACTTGTCCTTTCATAGTGAATTTAAAGCAGCAATGTAATTTTTGCTTAAGTATTCCTTAGGAAAAGAAAAAAAAGAGCGAATTTGGATAATTTCCCAAGTTTAGTATTTGTCAACTCAAAACCAACAACCCCATAATTTCCTATTTCTCTGCCACTAAGTTATGTTCCCTTCATGAGGTTGTAATTCCTGTCGTGTCCCCTAGTCCTTCTAGCCCTATTTAGTTGACAGGCACAAATGGTAGAGTATGTTTGTCAGAAGTGGGACAGGACTATTAGCTTTTCTTTCAGAGATGCAGCAATAAAATGTTCTCCAATACTAAATTAATGTGCCCTTCTATTTTTGTGGAGAGTTTTATCAGGAGTACTGTCTACTTTGAAATTGGCCACAATCTCTTTACCAAGATTTAATTCAGGAAAACTTAATATAAGATGGATGATGGCCTGGTATATAAATTTATTTCCAGCACACAAATTCATAGGAGCTACACTTCAACAATCTATAGTAAACCAAAATGTCACCAGGATATGTACTGCATACACTACTGCTTTAAACCCCGTGGATTGTATTCCTTTCTCCAACTGTTTATTTGTTGCTGGAGAAAAGTTGTGTTTGCTTCTGGCTAAACAGTGTCATCCTCTAGCTCATTAATAGACTGATTAGTATTTGACAGCGGAAATGATAAGGTTAACACATAACCTAGCCTAAAGGCTTTGCAAATGCATAGGATTAAAAACAGCATTATAAAGTGTGGGTGTACTTTGAAAAGTGAGATCAGAGACTTCAGTGTTTGTTTTCCATCTTGACAGCATTTAATTTTTTTTTTCTTTTTAAGATTAAAAGTAGAGAGAAGCCACAGTTTAAAATCCAACTGGAACTGGATTCCCCCCTTACCCAGCATGTATTCCACTTTTACATTCTGACAGCCAGGCTTAGCTTTTAGGTACTTTTTGTCTGCAGCCCTAGAAAGTAAATCACAGAATCACAGAATTATCAAGGTTGGAAAAGACCTAGAAGATCATCCAGTCCAACCATTCACCTATTACTACTAGCTCCCACTAAACCATATCCCTCAATACAACATCCAGTCTTTCCTTGAACACCCCCAGGGTTGGTGACTCCACCACCTCCCTGGGCAGTGCATTCCAGTGCCTGACTACCCTTTCTGAGAAGTAGTGCTTCCTAATGTCGAGCCTGAATCTCCCCTGGCGCAGCTTGCTACCATTCCCTCTAGTTCTGTCACTGCCTACACGGGAGAAGAGGCCGACCCCCAGCTCACTACAACCTCCCTTCAGGAAGTTATAGAGGGCTATAAGGTCTCCCCTAAGCCTCCTCTTCTCCAGGCTGAACAATCCCAGCTTCCTCAGACGCTCCTCGTAAGGCCTGTGTTCCAGACCCCTCACCAGCTTAGTAGCCCTCCTCTGAACGCGTTCCAGAGCCTCAATGTCTTTCCTGTAGTGAGGGGCCCAAAACTGAACACAGTACTCGAGATGCGGCCTCACAAGTGCTGAGTACAGGGGGACAATTACCTCCCTGCTCCTACTAGTAACACTATTTTTGATGCAAGCCAGGATGCCGTTGGCCTTCTTGGCCACCCGCGCACACTGTCGGCTCATGTTCAGCCGTGCATCAATCAGTACCCCCAGGTCCATTTCCTCCACACAGTCCTCCAGCCACTCCGCCCCAAGCCTATAGCGCTGCCTGGGGTTGTTGTGGCCAAAGTGCAGGACTCGGCATTTGCTCTTGTTGAACCTCATGCCATTGGCTTCAGCCCAGCTCTCCAGCCTGTCCAGATCCCTCTGTAGGGCCTCGCTACCCCCAGGCAGATCCACACTCCCAGCCAATTTAGTGTCATCTGCAAACTTACTGAGGGTGCACTCAATGCCCTCATCTAGGTCATCAATAAAGATATTGAAGAGGACAGGCCCCAGCACCGACCCCTGGGGAACACCACTCGTGACCGGTCGCCAGCTGGATTTAACTCCATTTACTACCACTCTCTGAGCCCGGCCCTCCAGCCAGCTCCTTACCCAGCCGAGGGTGTACCCATCCAAGCCACGGGCTGCCAGCTTCTGCAGGAGAATACTGTGGGAGACAGTGTCAAAGGCTTTGCTGAAGTCTAGGTAGACCACATCAACAGCCTTTCCCTCATCCAGCAGATGGGTCACTAGATCATAGAAGGAGATCAGGTTGGTCAAACAGGACCTGCCCTTCATGAACCCATGCTGGCTAGGCCTGATCCCCCGGCCATCCCACACATACCGCATGATCTCCCTCAAGACTATCTGTTCCATAACCTTCCCTGGAACCGAGGTCAGGCTAACAGGCCTGTAGTTCCCCGGATCCTCCTTACAACCTTTCTTGTAAATGGGAGTCACATTGGCAAGCCTCCAGTCTTCTGGGACCTCACCAGTCAGCAAGGAGGACTGATAGATAATGGAAAGCGGCTCGGCTACCACCTCTGCCAGTTCCCTCAGCACTCTCGGGTGGATCTCATCCGGCCCCATGGACTTGTGGCAGTCCAGTTGGAGTAGGAAGTCTCTGACTGTTTCTTCCAGAATCACAGGGGAGTTAGCATGCTCCCCAGCTGAGACTACCAGGTCAGAGAGAGGGGTACCCTGAGGATCTGTTTGACCTTTAAAGACAGACGTAAAGAAGGCATTCAGAACCTCCGCCTTTTCCTTATCCTCAGTGATCACATTCCCAGCCTCATCCAGTAAAGAGTGGATATTCTCCTTTGTCCTCCTCTTACTGTTAATGTACTTATAAAAGAGTTTATTATTCTTTTTCACCCCAGCGGCCAGGTTAAATTCAAGCTGGGCTTTTGCCTTTCTGATTTCACCTCTACACATCCTGACAACTTCCTTGAATTCATTCTCAGTTACCCGTCCCTCCTTCCACAGGCGGTAGATTCTCTTTTTCTCACGGAGCCTCAAGAGTAACTCCCTATTCATCCACGCTGGTCTTCTTCCCCGCCGGCTCATTTTGCGGCTCAGGGGGACCGCCTGCTCCTGCGCCCTTAAGACTTCCTTCTTGAAGAGCAACCAGCTCTCTTGTACCCCTTTGTTCGCTAAGACTGAATGCCAAGGGACTCCCCCTACCAGTCTCTTGAACAAATCAAAGTCTGCCCTCTGAAAGTCCAAGGTAGCAGTTTTACTATTCCCCCTCCAAGCTCCACCATGAATTGAGAAATGTATCATTTCATGGTCACTCTGTCCAAGGCAGCCCCCAACCTTCACATCTCCTACCAGACCTTCCCTGTTCACGAACAGCAGGTCTAGCGGGGCAGTTCCTCTTGTGGGCTCTCTGACCAGCTGCATCAGGAATGCATCCTCTGTGCACTCCAAAAACCTCCTAGACTGCTTCTTCTGTGCTGTGCTGTACTCCCAGCATATGTCAGGGAAGTTGAAGTCCCCCATGAGCACAAGGGCTGATGACCGTGCAGCTCGTGCCAGCTGCTTGTAGAACACCTCATCTGTCTCTTCATCCTGGTTTGGCGGTCTATAACAGACGCCCACCAGGATGTCTGCCTTGTCAGCCCTTCCTCTGATCTTTACCCATAGGGATTCAATGTTATCATCCCTAGTCACAATCTCAGTGGCAGAAAAGGATTCCCTAACGTATAGAGCCACACCACCACCCCTCCTTCCTTGCCTGTCTCTCCTGAAGAGTTTGTAGCCATCCATTGCAGCACTCCAGTCATGGGAGCAATCCCACCATGTAGACAACTGAGGATTCGGGTCAACAACCTGATGCCAAGGAAATTAAATCTTTAGGAAATAAGGAATAAAATGTCAATACCTTATTTTTATCCCTGAAGTAAGCAGTTGAGAATGCTCAGGTTGAGCAGCTCAGATCTGATCGCTGTCATCTAAAATCACTTCCTGGAGTAGAACCACACTTTACAGGACAGTGTGTCACATAACAAAGCAGACCTTCTTTTGTTGTGCAGGATACATGCAAAGTCTGATGGAATCTAGATCAATCAGCACAGTCATCAGCTGAAGATTAAATGAAAGTCACAACAATAATTGCAAATTCCTATCACTTCCATCCTATATTACAGGGTGTTGAATTTTATCCATGTGAGACTTACATCTTGGAGAACTAGTAGTGAATATTCCTTATGTGCAGCCCAGAATGCAGCTACTAAAACAGTGCTTGTTTAGGGTGCTGATTCAGTGCATTAAAAAAAGTGCAAGCTTAAAAAGAACTTCCCAACCAAACAGAAGGGAATAATAATAATAATAATAATAATAATAATAATGTTTTCACTGCACTGTTTCAGTGACTTGTGGACAGTTCCTGATGCTCTTTATAGGAATACAAGGAAGATTTAGGCAGTGCAACCACCCAAACTGTTTGACTTTAGCATTGCTTACACAGAATTTGGAGAGAGACAACTCCATTTCACCTCTCTGAAGATGTATCCTGAAATAAAACCAGCTTGTCTGTTATAGCTTTTCCCCTCAAAACCCCCCAGTATTCCAATTGTTTTGCTAGACATATATGAATGTATCTTATGACCTTATCTCATTAAAGTTTGAGACCCTGTAACGGTTCGGCCCCCCCCCAAGATTTTTCCAGTGCATAGGCTGTAGCCAACAAGTGACTTGAGCTAGGTTCTGACACCCCCAAAAAATCCCAGCAACTGGAACCCCAAGGGCGAGGAAAACAAGCATCAAATCGAGCTGTCTGCAAACACCCTCATGTTAAACAGATTGATACTCTCTGGCAACTATCAATCTTGGCTACTCTTACTTCAGCTTGGCACAAGATGGAGTAAGGCAGACCAGAATCTATCATCTGTGTGGTATCGCTTTATTAAAAACCAAGGACTGGTCGTGGTAAAACAGGGAGGCTGGAATTTGGGTCACCTGCTACTCACCGACACTACAGAACATCAGCAGTATGTCCCCTTCCTCATAAACTGGTGTTAAGTCTCGCAAGAACGAACAGTCCAACCTAGTATTTGTATTTGCAATTATCTTCTGTATCTAACCTCCTGCTCCCTCCCACAGTAACATATAAATACAAAATGTTCACAATTATTTCAATGGCAAGTATTTTTTCCTTCTTTTCCACGCTCTTTATGGTGTGTAAGGTGGTGGCTTTTCAAAAGGTGGAAAGTACGGTGGCGAGTAACGAGGCGGCGCATTAGAGGACCACATATAGCTGGGAGACGGTGACACTGACTGAGGGTCATCGGAAAGGCCAGAAGGAGTGGAGGCTGGAAACATGCTGGAATGCTGCAGGGAGACAGCAAGAAGGCTGTAATGTAACCACTCATGTAAGGACCATGGCAAAGCGATACTTCATTCCAAAAAGGGTTACAAAATTAACCTTTCAATGCTCACTTGTGCAAAACCTACACACCTACAAATATGTATCCAAGTAACTTGTGGCATTGGAGGTAAGCATGGCCTGCAAGTAACAGTCTTGCATAAGGAGACTCCTTAGACCTAAAGCTGAAGGAGGCATTTTAAAAAATTGTCCTGGTTTAGCCCCAGCCGAGGGCCGCACCCCACACAGTCACTTGTACTTTTAAAAGGAAGGGGGAAGGAAAGTTGGGGGAGGGGGAAAAGGGAAGGAAGAAAGGAGGAAAAGAAACCACAACCTAGAAACCAGAACCACGCAGGTTGGGATAAGGATAGTTTACTAAACAATAACAGAAAACTAGATATGACAATAACAGGAGTTTATAGCACAAAATAGATGAAACTGGTGATACACAATGCAGTTTCTCACCAAACCACACAACTCAGGCCACGCAGCCTAGAGCCGTCCTGGAACCCGACCGTCCCCAGAAACTGCACGTCCTGGCGTTGTCTCCCCCTCTTCCCCCCAGTCCCCCTTTATACTGAGCATGACGTAACTGGCATGGAATATCCTCTGTGGCCAATTTGGGTCACCTGTCCTGGCTGCGTCCCCTCCTTTCTCATTAGTAGGGAAGTATGCAGAGCTGAGAAAGGTCCTTGATTGCCCGGCAACAACTAGAAACATCAGGGTGCTATCAGCACTGTTCTCATCCTAACACCCAAACATGGCATTCCATCCACTGCTAAAAATATTAACTCCATCTTAGCTGAAACCAGGACAAAAATTAAATAATTCTCATCCCTTCTGCATACCTGCCACATGTCACAGAGGCTCAACAACTGAAAACTGAGTCTCTCAAGCCTCATGTTTCACAGAGCAGCCAGTAGCAACAATAAACAGGCTACAGACAATTTCTTTTTATGCTACTTTTTCCTTTTCATTACAAATAACGCCCCCCCCAATTAATGGTAAAAAAATAACTTATTCCTTCAGTAAATAAAAAGCTTGAAAAGGTGGAGAAACAAAATCTGTGCATGCCTGAACATTACTTTCTGCTCTCCAAAATACCTTCATTATAAAAAAACAGTCTACAAGCCTCAAGTCATATGGTGCTGCTGCTCCAAGAGCCCTGTGCACAAGCTGTGTTCTGTCCAGAAACACAGCAGACAAATAGGTAATGAAATACAGTCCTCTGTATTTGCTCCTCTGACCACTAATCCACCATGGTTTTATCCGCAGCCTGCGTGCTGCACCCTGTGCAGGGATGATGGAGTCTGCAGTAATAGCAGGTTGTTTACAAGCAGCATCTTTTGTCTGTGTCACTCCCGTAACCCCAATCTGTGATGGCTTTATTAAGAGGATATATAGACCATGAAAGGCCAGCCTGCTCATTGAGGGCCTCACAGAAAGCCATCTCTTCCATCATGCCCCAGTTCACCTAAAGCCTGATGGGTGGGAGCCCCCGGGCTGAAAAGACATTTGGAAGGGCACTGCTGCTGTGACACAGTACCAGCACTCATCAGCAAATGCAGCCCTGGGTTTTCAACATGACAAAAAGCCTCAGCCACGAGTCCTGGAGGAGAGACATGGAGGCTGCCAGCAAGCCTGGCTCGCATGACTACAGGCAGTGGCCTGGTGGTGTTAGCAAAGGCGGTGGCTGAGTAGATGGCACTGCTTCCTCTTCTGACATGGGGTGAAAGGCAGAGATGGCCACCGCTTCCCTGCATTCTCGTCAGAGCCAAACGTGGCTTAGGGCCTGCAGACATCCAAAAGCTGCAGGACTGAGACTTTCTCACCTGCTTGCCCCCAGCCGAGCACAGAGTGAGGAGTGAGATGCTGACACTACTTCTACAGGGGCCCTTTCCTCCTCCCGGTTCCTGTCATGGCCCATGGCAAAGGCCTGCTGCCTTCCTCATCATGACCAGATGGAGTGTCATCAGACACCACAGCTGGGGTTGCCAAGGTAGAGTGGTGTGTGAAAGCCAGGCTCCTAAGGTTTCTAAGGAACTCCAGGTTCCTTAGGAATTCTGGAGTGATTTTTTCATGTGAAAGATAGGTGAGATGAGTGGGAAACACCGACTCAGCCAATTCTTGCACCAGAGGGAGAGCAGCCTTGGACAGGGACTCAAGAAGCGAGGATGGGCTTGCTTGGCTTGTATGCTGTAAGATGGCAGGGGAGGTGTCAGGGCAGCACAGACACTGCTCAGGTCACAGTGGGGCTCAAGGAGAGAGAATCTCCACAGCTAATGCTTTCATGCAGGCCCTCAAGTTCCCTGGGAGATAAGCAACGGTCAGACTTGGAATTGCATTTGAAAGAAAGACTCAGCTATTTTAAATTTAATTACTTCAATTTATACCCAGCTTTTGTGCTGACTCCTAAGCCAACACCTGAGCTCACAGCAGAGAGACACAGAGCCCTTCACCCGTCTGGCTGCGATGTAAGCGCCAGCAGAACCCCAGCAATCCTTCTGGTTGAAAAGCAGGACAAATCCAGCCACGCTGAGCTCTGCTGGTCCTGTGGCTGCTGTACAGGCAAACCACGAGTTAAACAGCACTTAGTAGCAGCCGAGAGACTGAGGACTTTGCAGCAGGGCCTGGTTTGGTGTGTGCCATGGATGGTACTTTGGTAACTGTGAAAAGTTATACCACATTAGTGGCTGCATCGATATCAAAACATAAGTCACAGACCGGTACAACTAAGTCCTAGAAACAGTGATGCAAGTGTTCAGATATTTCTAGGAAGCCCTTTTGGCAGTGTTGTCTAGCAGTAAAACCAGAAAGGTTTCCAGATTCCTATTACCTCTAATGCATGGCTCTGACGAGGGAGATGGTGGCTATCATGGAGCACACCTTAGTTGCTGTCCAAAAAAAAAGTTTCCAGCCCTGATGGTGGCAAAGAAAACGTATGGTGTGCTAACATCACCACTGTGGTCACATCCACCTGACAGAAGAGCTGAGGAGAAAATGTCCTTATCTGCTTCAAGTGAAAGCTGACACTGACAGCAAGGTTCACATGAAATCACTGTTTCAAATAGCACAGCTCCTGAGCTCAGAAGAAGGGATGCATTACAGAAGTTATGTTTGCAGGGATTGCTCTTAGACCAGCTGAAGTGTGTGGGAAAAATCCCCACAATAGAGCAGCTTTTCAGTCAGTATGTGCCTTCAGGAGCTCAGACAGCTTGTTTCCAAAAGCTCATCTGTTTCTCTCAGATATAGCAGTTGGCCTAATAAAAACTAGCACCTGAAGACCTCGCTTTGCCTTTATCCTCAGAACATTGCAGGGGCCAGAGGCAAGGCCTATTTTTAATGTGGCCTCTACTGGCAAACGACGGGGGAGGCAGGCAGCAGGTTGTGCTGCCTTTTCTTCAAGGACAGCTTTCAGGAAAATACTGCCTTAGTAAGAGAGAGCCAGGGACCAGCGCCTGGTAGGAAAGATTTGGTATTCTCTGCAGAAACAGGAAAATGAAAATGTGTGAATGACAGAAAGACAGGCCTCTGGAGTCCTGCAGACCAGCAGGATTTAACCTTGCTGCTAAACAAAAAAACACCCTGTAACATTCCCTACCTGAAAGTCATATGCAGAGTAGGGAGGCAGGTGAGGAGTGCTGTGGTAGTACGTGTTGTAAGATGTCACTTGTGGCCTTGAGTAGTAGGACACCGAAGGGTGTGCGTTTTCAACCGTACAGTTCAGCGTAGGGAGGGAAGGAGTCTGTTAAAACAAGAAGAGAATCTCAGGCTGCTAACCAAGTCCCAGAAAGGTGACAGCTGAACGGAAGCAGAAACTATTTGAAAGGAGCACTGTGTCTCTTTAGAGCTCAAGTCTGTCGAATTAGCAACTGGCAATCTTAGGCAGCAGGTAAGTCATTTCCTTCCTCAGCCACCAGCAGCAGCTGGCAATAGCCCAGTGCATGCCAGGACTCAAACCAACTGTTCAGACTGCATCTTCACAAGTAGGAGACAGAGTCCATTAATTTTGATTACCCTGGTATTCAGTGCATTTTGAGATCAGCGTATTTCATCTCCTCTTGTGCTGCTGCTTGCAGACACTTCTATGTACCCTTCTTTGCAGAGGTTTACAGGCTGTCTGGTCTCAAAAGGCCACTACGCATAGCTGAGAATGTGTCTCCTGTTGTGCTTGGGAAGATCTTGATGAGTCTGAAGAGTTTAGAAAAGTTTGGAGTTCTGAAATAAGGCACCCTCAGTGCAGGGCCCAAGATTTGTTTGTAAGAAATAGGTATTGCCAGGAAAACAAATGTCATTTTCTGAGTGTCTTAGTTTGTACTATTCTGAACAAGTCAACAATTATCTGTTGATTGTTCAGTTCTCCCCATTGATTTGTCCTCTGCAGAACAGAAGTGCATGGAAGGTAACAGGCAGCCTGGTTAACCAAGGGTATTTCAAGCTCACATTATCAGAACAGCACAATTTTCATTATCTGAAGTTTGCAATCAGTCACCCAGTTTCAGCCCCCAGTTCACCCTCTCAGATTCTGTGCCATGAAGATACTAGATGGGGAGTTTCAGCTTCACACGGCTGCTTAAACAGGCTATAAAATAATTCATAAGCAACCACCACGTTTCCTTGCAGAAGGTCAATACTATGTGAAGTTAGATCAGTTTGTAAGAAAGAGCTTACTTTTACTCATTCCAGTATTGCCAACACCTCTGATAAGGTTCCTTTTGAAAACACTATCTCCCATTCTGTTCATCTTGTCTAACTGTGTTCAGATGGTGACACCAATTAGAAAAGCAAATCATTTCCACCTTCTCCTTATAGTTATTTCATGCCCTCCTTTCCAGCCTGATTGCAGTGACACATAGAACATCTGCACTGAAATACCAATGGCTGTTTTTCATTATTATTTTTAAAAGGCCTGATTTGTTTTCTTTAACACACAGAGAAATTGGTACCACCTTACCATGTCTTTAAAGCCTCCAAGTATCGCTGCTGTAATGATCCCTAGGAACAGCCCCACAATGTTCAGAATCGTTGCCGACCAAAGCAAGTGGTAGAGGTGGATGATGTCCTGGCAGCTGCTGACATCAATGTATTCATAGTAGCCTCCAGAAATCTCTACTCTACTAGATAAAAAAAACCACAAACCCAAACCCAATAATGATTAAAAAATGCACCACACATCACAAAACCTAAGTACTTTTCCTGGACAGTGAAATGCATTCTGGAATTTAACTACTGAGGGAGCAGGGATAAAGCCTGCTAGATCCCATGCTTGTGGCATCTGAGATCTCCCCCCATGACAGCAGCAGAAGATGGTGGGATCGGTTGTGAGACAAGTCCTGCAAGGCCTGCAAATATCCAAATGACATCGAGCCTGTCATCTGAAATCTCCACAGAGATCCTGGAGGCTTCCCAGGGACAGACCAGTCTTGGAATTACTCAGGGAAATCAGACCAGGCTCAAGGAGCTGCAGCTACCCCCCAGGGCAGTGCTGGCAGCTACCCAAAGCCACAAGAGCAGCTGGGTGGGATGGGCACACAATGGCACAGCTGGCCTCCCTGTGCCACCGGGCTTGGCCACAGACCATGTCAACTCAGCTGCTCTGCTCCACCTGCCTGCCCTTTGCAGCTCCGCACCAGCATGGGCTGGCAGGACCCCCAGGACCCTGGCAGGGAGAGGTTCTTGCTGCTCACATTTTTAAGCTTTTCCACATGCAGAAAAGAGATGGTGAAAACTCAACTGAATCCAGTTAGGTGGCTATATTGGAAAGGGAAAAGCAGCTCCTGCAACATGTGGGCTGAAGCCTCGCAAGCGGGTAATGACTTCTCTGACTGCTGCCTGGGCAAACAGGCTGGCTTCCAGCACAGCAAACCCCCTTAAGGAAACATATCTACTGGGGACAAACAATACTGAAGGCCTACAAATGATTTATCTCACAGGGTTAGGCTCAAACTGCGCAAGGGCCTTGAGGAAATGGGGAAGAACAAGGTTCATATTTAAGGTCAAGAAGTAGGAGATGCAGGCTCAGCTCCCCAGCAGACTCTGCAAGGCCTGCAGGAACCTGGCCCCCTTCACAAGAGTCACCCTCCTTCCCTCATTACTCAATTTTGGGGTTTTTTAATTTTCCTTATTTCCCCCCTATCTTCTACTGGGAGACATGACAAGGAGAGGGGGATTTCAAGCAGATTGAGACTGTGTAACCGCAGGTTGCAAAAACCGGTATGTTAGCCTGCATGCCCTCTGTATAACCTGAGAACATGCTGGGACTGCCTTTAACAATGCAACCTGTGTGTGCTGCTCACAAGAGCTGTGTGAGAGTGTACCACCCCGAACATTCAGCATGTACTTATAAATGGGAAGGGGCTCGTCCAACGCTGCCACAGCCCGATTCCCAGCACCAGCAGGGATGCAAGGCTGCTATCGCTTTTTCTGTAGTTTCCATCCATTATGTAATATGTGAGCTAACCAGCCTTGAGTGCCTGTGCCTTTCTTACTGAGATCCCAAAAGAACCAGCACCTCCTCAGCGCTGAACACTTGTGTGGCACTAAGCAACACTGAGGTGGCAACAACTGGTATCCTACATTAGCGAGGGGAAAACAGGTCAGAGGCAGGACCCTGAACCAGCCTGACTGGGGAAAAAAACAAACAAACCAACCCCAAAGTTGCAAGTTTTTCTATTCTAGCCACTTCGCTGTGTATTGCTCTCTTCAGCTAGTAAAAAGAGATGGCATTCTGTAAACTGTCAAAGGAAAGTGTGAGACAAAGTCCTACAGAGACCAGGGATTCCCCTTCCCAGCACGCAGAACCACCCTCTCCCAACAGCAGCTTTTGATCTTCCTCCACCACAGTCAATGACTTAAATGGGGACCAGCCCAACTAAGCACTGTGAGAAATGCTAAGCCTGGAACAGCCCTAGGCAAGAGCCAGCTCTAAAAAAAAAAAATCAATTAAATGCTTGCAGAAAGACATTAGACACTCCAAATGCCATAAGCAGCGCATGCTGTAAATTAAGTCGACTTAGGCACAGTAGCCAGATCTAAGGATGGCATGATCACTACGCAGCGGTGCTGGATTGGTAACCACCCTCTTGGCTCATTCTGAAACGGTAAGAAGGTGAAGAACAGTGTCCTAGTTTTTACATCTTCCATCTACTAAAACAAAATAAACCCCAGCGAACAAGCAGTGCCAGCAGAGAAGGAAGGTGTTAGTACAAGGGACACTCAGCAGGGGCAAAACTGGGAAGGCACCAAGCACAGGAGTAATGGAAACTTCTGCTCTCTGTTTTTCCAGCTGGGCTGGCCCAAAGGACACTCTCCCATAGTTGGGATGGCTTTAGTGCACTTCATACACCCCTTTATTTGGTGACCTTTTGCCTGGGGGTCCCTGCAGCTAGCAACCCCAGCTTTAGATCCCTTCGCACAGCATTAGCCAATACTTTGTTTCTGTTTTATCCTGGCTCTTCAGACACCCGCAAACCAGCAGGATGACTGCTCACCTTTCCCAGGGCCTGGAATGGTATTTTTAGCTTACTCACTTGCCACAGTTGTACAGGTCACAGCAGAAGCAGGTGTTGGTTTTTATTTTCGGCGTGCAGGGGGCACGGCGCTGTGGGTGACAGATTGCCTGTGTAAATCCAGAAAAAATACATAAAGCACATAAAGACATAATCACCAAACACAGTTGTTGCTGCTATTTGGCCTGCTCTAAATGTAGATCTCCGGATTAGCTCCAGGCAGATTTTTCTTTCCTTATCTTGCAGCACAGCTCCTGCAAAGTACAGTTACACTGGAATACAGACACACCAGACTAGAACAGACCAGTGCTTCCTTCCACCATAGGGAAGACTCAGGAAGGGGGTTGCACAACTCTTACAAGCAGCCAAGACCTTGCCGAACTGGCACTCCTTGCCACACAGCAGCATAGCACAAAGGGTTGAGGATACAAACAGAGCAAGATTCCCACACTGGTGAGTAACTGACTAAAGCTGTTAATTGTCTGCCTGTTGGTAGCAACAGCCAAGCTCACATGGACAGTCTTCGGGCTGAAAAAGAGAATGGACCCCACCAATGCCACTGGGTAGTACGTAGTTGCACCTCAGGCAGGCTTTTTAATTTGGAATAAAATGGTTATTCAAAAGCACCTGGGATCTTGCAAGGAAATATCAGGGAGACTCTCAGTGCACAGCAAAAGCAGACAGAGATGTCCCCACACACAATCAGTACACGGCATGAATATCTGTCCCCAACAGGCTTCTGTTTGGAGAAGCCAATAGACAGCAGAGGTGCAGAGGCTGGTGTGTGTTGCTTGTATCCACAGAAATCACTGCTGTCTGAACTTAACCCACCACCCTGCTCCTGTAATGAACATGCAGCTGAAGATCTAAAGAAACTGGTGTATTTTCCTTTCTCTACCCCCTCCTTTCCACCTGGTCCCTCATTAATGTGGCAGTACCAATTCCATACAGAATTCCCACCCCGAGTCCCCTCAGCACCCCCCTCCTTCCCCAGGCCCAGCGTCCTGCCCCTCCTCGCTTCACAGACCTCTGGGACACAGAAGCCTGGCAGCAGGCTCCTCCACCTGTGCCAAGAAGCTGTCCCCTTCATAGAGACAGAACAGCTGAACCTGCTCTCACCTCCGGTGGGGTCGTACTCTTGGAGTAGTACTGACATCGCCCTGCGTACAGTGGCCTCAGATCCTGCAGAGGAAAAAGCACCAGGCTTAGCGCTGCAGCAAAATCACAATCAACTAGCTGCTCTGGGGAAAGGGGCCAGGTTTTAGAGAGCCCCTGCTCTCACATCAGCACCTCAACACAGGGGCTGTTTCCCAACATCCCCACCCATGGCAGCCACCCAACCCTGTCCCCCAGAGCCCCAGGTGATGTTTAACCCTGGTCCTTGGAGGTGTTTATTTGTTACAGCTAGCATGAGAGGAGCAGGCTCTTAAGCCAGCTCCTTTGGGTAAAGGCAACTACTTTGAAGTGAATAATTGATTCCTCATCCCTCCAGGCACAACCCAGGGCTGCCTGATGCATTTCCAAGGGTTCTTCATGTTGATTCATAAACATTTCTCATTAAATTGTCGGGAAATTTGTCTTTCTGGGCTCTTGAGTGACTTATGAGAAAGCTCTGGAGGATTACCAATGGCTCAGCCAGCAAACAACACTCATCAGTTTCTCACTTGGGGGGCAGCTTGGTCCCCAGGGCAAAACCTCTGGGAAAGCAAGGCTGGATGTGTAACCGTGCGAGCAAGCCCTTCCTGGGAACAGCCAGACCTGCTCTCTGGCCATCCGATCCAAAGCTCAGGGTGGCAGCGTGGTTGCAACAGCGGGCGACAGGGAGAACACTGTGTGCTACCATGGCAGGAGCACGTCTCCAGCAAGAGGGTGACATTCTTGGATGGTTAGGGGGTGAAGTGAGGACAAAACCACGTCTGTTCATTAAGAGGCAGAAACCAGAGCCCTCGTCACCCCAACTGCTCAGCTCTGGCTGCCTCAGACACGCAGACATCCTCAGGGCCAGACAGGAAGAGGTGCCAGCTCATACCATCGCCTGATCCATGAGGTCAGCACCTAAAAATCCCAGAGCAAGTCTGCAGGGCTCAGACCCACGCGACCAGGACCAGGAGTCAAAGGAGCATCACCTTTTTATCAGAGCCTGTGCTTCACGTGCCCTTGCAAAGGGGGGGTGTCTGGGCTGGCCAAGACTTGCTGGTTGCAACCAGACAGACAGAGCCCTATCACGTGGCTGAGCAGAGCTGCCCTTTGCTATGTCAGCAAATCCTGCTGTCCAGCCATCTTTCTACCAGTGGAAAACTTGGGCAGGAAAGGGGAGCGGGCTTTACAAGGAGAATAACGACCCAGCGGATGTGGGGAGTTTCCACTTCATGGGTAATTCTGACCTGCTGAAATTCCATTCTGATCACAAAGAAACCCCAAATCTGTCTTTTTAATTCTGACTTGACAAAAATGTCAAAAGACGTCACCGAACTGTGGAGTTTGGGACAAAAATCCGTTTGCCGTTATAAATTTCAATCAAAAATTTGAAACATATTAATAACTGGAGCTTTTGCCTGTCCTGCTCTGAGCGATTGGTCACAACAGCAGGAGCTCGTGGTTTTTTTGAAGTCATCAAGTGGAAACGGTGAACCTACTGCAAGTGCCTCCTGTTACACTGTAATGCTTTAACGAGCTTCGTATCAAATTGCTTCATTCATACACCATCCAGTGGTTCAATAAACATGAAGAACTAACGCTGCTAGCATTTAAAATACAGTAGATGTTACTGCTCACGCATCGTCCCTTGGCAATACATGTAACTCATATTACAGCTTACAGTTTGAGACTCAGTAAACACAAAGCAGGCACAAAAATGTAAGGCAAAGCTTTCAGATCTCAACGCTTGCTGCTAATTTCAAAATACTTTTAAAAAAAGGATACATTCTTCTCAAGTTTATGATTAAACCCATGTATTTATATATTTACAGGGTCTGATGTGGATTACAGACACCATTGCTTGTTTTCCTAGAGGAAAAAGTATTGCAGGACCTGTGTTTTCCTGGAAGCACTTACTATGTGTCTGGCAGCAAAGACACCGTCTACTATGGCACAGCAGAACGCAGCAATGACGCCAAAGCTGATGAAGACGATCGATGCAACCAGCTGAGAAAGGAAAACAAAGCAAAGTATCACCTGCCTCTCCACAACCAAGCATTCCATGCCCTCTCCCCAAGGATACGTAGCCCACAGTCAATAAGCCCTCAAGCAATCGATGACCCAAATGTTTGCCCAGGCTGCACAGACTGGTCTCACAACACAACGGGATGCGTGTCTGCTCCTGCAAGGCAGCAGGAGTAGCAGCGTTGTGCCAACCTGGTTCCCTGGGGACTGGATACTGTAATGCAAGTTTTTACATGACTCCAAAGTGCTAAACTTAGGCTGAGGATGTACCTCCTCTTCTAGCTGCTCCTGTCCTTAACTCTTCCCAGGCGAGAAAGGAGGGGATTTCTTCTCTCCCCATCCTGGAGCGCTATGGGAAGCTGCTCTTGTGAATGCTTCCCAGGCTGTAAGGGCACAGGAGACTGCTGTATGCAAACCTCTGTGGTGGGACTGTGCCTTCAGGAAACAATGCTTTCATTTGGGCACAAGCACAAAGCCACGAGACCAGAAGACAGGTGACCATCCGAGACCATCGGTGCTGCACACCCTCCCAGCAGCCTGCCTGGGCTCCGCAGTGCTGGGTTTTAGTGAGCACAGCCCATGGGGCCTCTCCTCTTCCCCCTCCTCTTCCTAATTTTAAAATTAGGGTGAAAGCATTCAGAAGGCAAACAGAAATACCAAAAACCCTAACCCAGGCACCAGAAATGAAGTCTTTATGCCCACAATGCCACTTTAAACACCCCCTCAGCCAAAGTGCCAGCACTCAGCTGGAGGAAAAACACACCGGTGGCTGACACGACCCCTCTCCTCACTCCCGAGGGCCTGTGGCAGGCTCCAGACCAGCTCATCACACACAGAGCTCCAGATACTGATCCTAATCCCCCTCGCCAAGGGGGACAGGTAGGTTCTCAAAGACCTTGCTTAGGGAATACCAGAATTTCCATTTAAAGAATTGAAAGCTTTAGCTGGTTTTCCACTCCAGTGATCACAGCCTTCAAGTGTCGGCTGCTGGCAGCTGTTAAAAGCTGCTTCTCCACAAGTATTAAGGTGACTGGTCATGGGGACCTTTGAGTAACAGTAAAAAAATCACTAATAGCATAAATACAAAAACAACAGTTATCTTGGCCAGGAATGACAGCTGTCTTTGGTCTCCTGCCACGGGGATGTTTGTTTTAAAGCTCCAGCTGCTAAGTTTGCTGAAAAACCTCAGTTCTTGCCACTGCACAAGGATCCAGTTCTCAGAAAGACAAGCCAAAACCCTTGACAAACACAAGCCTGAAGAATTCTATATATATTTTAAGTATCTCAGGATTTTTTTAGTTAATCACACTAAACCTCCCTCAGCAAAAACAAACCTACCAGCAACATTCACATGCAGACCAGGTCAGCTCGAGCAATGAGTAGAGATGCAGGAGGGCTTATTTGGGACAGTGGAAATGGTCCCTGTGCAATCACATACTTCAATTAGCTTCATAAAGAGAGAAAATAAAAGGGCTTTCTAGACAAGGCAAGTATTCAAGACATACGCTGTCCTACTGCAAATAAAAACTGCAACACAGACAGAGCAGACTCTGAAACGAGCCCAGTGACCATATAAACAAGTCTCAGTCACTAGTAACAAGCTGTCACTGGGCCACTGGATGCTGCGCCACAAAGTACTTGCAGATGGCAGCAGGTGACACATTTTCCAGGATCAGGTCCTACGCTGGGACCCTGTTTCTGTCAGCTGTAACCACCAGGTTTCCTCCCCTCTCATACCCGCAGCTCCTCCCTGTCAGGATCAGTCTGCACTACCCACCGCAGCTGCTACCACTACCACAACCCATAAACCACGCAGGGAGAAAGCTGAGCTTCTTTCAGCCTCAGTGAATTTGGTTATTTTGTAGCCAAGCTTAGCTTTTCTCTACACTGTCCTTTGTTTCACACATACCCAAAGGAGGGTGTTCTCCCTAAATAGCATGACCCTTGGAGATAGGAAGTGAGCCAGACGCTAAATATATACAATTTGGGTATTTGTTGGTCAGCCCTGCTTACAGATAGGGGCTGCTAATACAGTTATTTAAAATAATACAAGGTTTATTATGATAGTTTCATAACAGCACTACTAGGATATAAGGATCTGGTGTCAGAAATGGGTTTGCTCATTTTATTCAACACACAGTTTCCTCTCTCTGAGCTGGAGAAGGAAAACCCTGAAAACCAAACACTGAGAATTTATGATTTAAAAAGCCCAAAACCCAGCAAATAAAACCATATAAATTAATTTTACAAATCCCACAGCATCCAACTCCTGATTTGCTGACAAGTTTTGATCTGGGGCTGACAATAAGGTTACTGCAGCAAGCAGAAGTCCCTCTCAAGAGCTGTGTGATGTTGGTGACTGGTCTTTGCTCAGCTGAAGTTGGCTGCACCAAGTAGCACTCGGACAAGACAAGACGACCCGGGTTCGGATAGTGCAGGAACCACGAAGCAGGAGTGTCCTGGGCTGAGGTTCCCTTTAGGTCCTGCCACACATGGGCTGTGAGCTGTTGGTTATTACTTTCCTGTGGCAGGGATGACTGTCACAAACTCCTGTAAAGTGCTGACGCCTTGCCTGAGAGGTGCTGAGCGGCAGCACAGGTGCGAGTCAGTGCAGGCAGGGCTGGCAGGGCAGCTGGCCCTCCCAGGGGGCGAAAGCTCTCCTTTACTCTGACAGCTGGGAAGCACAGACCCACAGCATGAAAGCCAATACACTCGGGTGGGAAAACCAGAGAGGTCTACTCCTGTCAGCAGGCTGGAGGGAAGCGGGGAGAGCTCTCCCCGTCAGCCACAATGGCTTGGTCAACACCTCACACTCCCCAGCCAGCTTACGGGCAGGAACATGCACAAGGACACGGCAGCAGAAGTTGCTTTGAGCTCCTCCTGCCATCACTGAAGAGCAACTGCATAACAAGCACCACCAGGACTGCCTGCTAGCAAACTGGGACGGGGGGAAGTCCACAGAAGATAAGAAAAAAAACCCTGCACTGCCAGTGGCATGATGGAGATAAGTAGTGGACAAAGAGGACACTAGAAAGTGCTTCTGGGCGAGGGGGAGATGTGACTAAACATGGGGACAGTAAGTGACAGCTACTGCATGTACTCTCTGCGGTGAGAGCAGAGACACCAGCTGCCAACCGAGGCAGCAGTGACGTAATCCCAGCAGAGCTGGGTTACACATGCTTTTTAGGACACAAAATGATAGAGATGAAATGAATAAACACGGGCTACCCAGGGCTTTCCAGAATAAACAAACAAGTCAGAGCCACACTGTCACTCATGGGCACTCCTGTGAAGAACGCAGGACTGGCATAACATGGTCATTGCTCAACCAGACCCTGAGGTACTGCTAACACATGACAAGCAAGATGCTGAGAAACCCTGCTAGGACAGAAAGAACAGGATATGCTGCTCTTGCAGAGCCAGGGTGAAAATAAAAAAAGCCTACCAGGAAACCCACCACTTCTGCACCCTGTCCAACTGTGGGAAAGGCAGTTTTTCCTTTCCTACAGGGCCTGTCTCACCCTCTCCCTCCTGCTCTGCAGCGAGCAGCTAACTGCAAAGCAAAGGGCAAAGCAGCCCAGCATCTGGATTAGGACAAGGAGGAGTTTTTCCCAACTCCCTCTGTAGTTTGGCACATGCACCTTAGCCTTGGTCAGCAGCACACCCTGCTAATCTGATCCTTACACCCCCCTCCCCACAGAGGCAGCTCCACCCCTGCAAAAGCAGCCAGCAGCACAGGGCCAGCGTGACACTCCGATCTCTCCTTGGCCCTCTGCAAATTCAGGAAGGCTGGAGAGGTTTCACTGCCAGAGCCGGGGCACCCACTGGGGACGGGGATTGCAGCTGCTCTCCTGGGAGAGCCAAGCGGACACAGGCATTCCCGCAGGGTGCTCCAGGAGCTGGACTGAACCTCCCCACACCCCACCTCAAGCCAGCCACATGTGGAAAGCAGAGAAAACAGGGCAGGAAAGATCGAGCTCGACAGTCTGTCGGGACCTCTTTGGGTACCACCTTCTTGTGATCTCTCTCTACCTTTTGCTAAATTCTCCCAAAAGACTTCCCCGCTCCATCCCAAGCCCTGTTACTGACACCTCCAAGCACTACAGCCCCTACCTCCAGGGACAGGCAGGAAAATGGGGAATTTGCAAAACAGCATCTGCAAGACATGTTTAGGGGCCATCAGAGACCCAGCCAGGTCCACACAAGTCTTCTGTGCTTGCCAAAGTGCATAATCTGGGCCAGCTCTGTCCCCACTGCACAGAGACCCTCTCCCACCCCAGCGCAAGCTCAGTAAGCTCAGTTGTGATCATTTCAAATCAGCAGTGCCGGTCCCATCAGGTTTGTGCTACCTGCATGTTCGCTGCCCACCTGATCTCTCCTGAATGTTGCTCCCTCCGGATGGGACACCACAGACCTGCCTCGAGAGTGGCTGCCCAGCCCCACAACACAAACGCCTCCTTGCAGTGCAAGGAGGGAACCAGAGAGCGCTGTGGTCCATACATCTGGTCTAGTGTATATCTCAGGTCCCCAGCTGCAGCTTTACAGCCTGTAAAGTCTCTTGGTTTTCCTTCCTACTTGAAGAGGTGTTTGGAAACAAGAGCCAGCAACATGCACGCTCATCAGCAACACCAGTTGCTTTTCAATAATAGCAACATGATGAAAAGCACGAAGACTGGCATCTCAAATGATTTGTTCTCTGAACATATCCAGGGCAGAGAGCTCTGAGCCCTCCTGTTAGGAAAACCAGTAACACTCTTTACAAACAAAACTTGAGTTACTGTCTTTGTTTAAAAAAAGGTTTTATAACAAACTTACCATTTGTCTTTTGTTTTCTATCAAGTTTGATCCAATTATTCCAAGAAACGACCCAAAACCAAGCTGAAAAACAACATATTGTTAGCATTTAGATCAGGACAATACCCAACATGTTTTACATAGAGACAGGACACAACTAAATCCAGAAGCAGCAAAAGAACATACTGTGGATCTGTGAGCACTCTTCCTTCAGCAAGGAATCAGTGGAGCCTTTCACTAGCAGGAGCTATCAAGTGTATCCCTTCTATGACACTAAAAGCATGCGTAGAAACCAAAAGGATGAGTTCTGAAATCCATCCCCTCCCCAGTGATGCTGAGAAATGGCTGATGGATGAAGATACGCTTTGCTGTCTTAGAACAACCCTATGAACAGTCTGGAGCCTCCAGATGCAAACCTAGCAGGACTACATCGCCAGCACCTGCAGGACCAGGCTCTGGTAACCTCACCAAGGATGTGAGCAATCTTTTAAATTTTCAACTCAGAGCTTCTTGATGTGAAGTATGTAATAAGAGAGAATTATACTTGGGGAGATGTAGCAGTTTCCTGCCACTTTCTACTCCTCCTTCATTTCCAAGGGTGAGGATGCAACAACAGGGATCTTCTACCAGAGGAGCTCACGCCAGTCTAGCCAGCAGAACGAGATACTCCAGCAAACGCATCTTTTCTTGCTGCCATCACTGACAGCACTGCTCTTACTTCAGCTCAGTGAAGTCAGCCAGGAGTGTGATTTCCCACCCTTCTCCATAGTCTTAAGCTATTTAGCTACACTAAAGAGAAGTTTCTATTTATGGACTATGGGGTGAGATGCAGAAGTACTTCTGTGTCATGCTGAGAAAGGTCTCTGATCAGTGCAGAACATATCCACCTCCACTTGTACAGGTTGGCAAAGCGAGAAGTGCCAGAGAAGTCCTACAGTTGGACTGGTCATAATAAGCAGGGACAAATCCAGTCAATAGATATGGGGAGCAGTAAAGACCCCAGTGAGAACGTCACATACCTGGCCAGCTCCTCAGGAAGTAAAATAAGGTATGAGACAAGCTGCAGTGATTCAAGAATGAGTCAAATAACCTGGAATCGATATTTTAAGATCCAGGAATAGAAAACAAGTGTTTAAATCCAATACTAACAAGCAGAGGCACGTGCAGAGATTAGCAGACGCAAACGCAACAAAACACTGGGCTTAAATCTTCCCCTGCCCTGCCTAAGCTCAGTAAGGTTTGGTGCAGTGCCCCGGGCAGCAAGGGCTGCTGACTCAAACGGTGGGGATTAAAGCAGAGCAGCCGATCAGGCTGCTGCTTCCCGGCCGTCTGCCTTGCACTCTAAGCTCTCAGAGACCATTGTCCCCACACCAGGGACAAACTGCCATGGTGGGAAACACAGCCACGAATCCAGGGGCTGCCTAACACTAGGGCAGCAGACAGTGCTCAACTGCCCCAAACTCATCTGTCAGTGCTTCTGGGTTTATTATTTTGCTCACCTTGGGCAAGAAACAATCCACACCTTCGCCAAGTAACTGGAGCTTTACTGCTCAATTCCAAGCCCAAAATCTGGGAGGTCCAGGCATTGACAGCAACATGGATCCGGATGTTATTTTCAGTTCAGTGATGTTTAGCAGCAAGAAAGTTGTGTGGGGCAACAAACACCTAAGCAAATGCTCAAGGAAAACATTTTGCACCCTTTGAGCTTGATTCAACACACTTAAGAGGAATGGTGCTTCAGAGCAACCTCAAGCCAAAAGGTGAAATACTTAAAGATAATTTAAGATAATTCAAAAAGAAATTGGAGCAACTCTGTACATCCAGCAAGTGAAGACCAAATAAATCAGTGGATTCCAAGTAACAGGACTTCTCATTGCATTAATGGGAAAAGGCAGCACTCACTCTTCTATGCATGGGACAGAGAGAACTTAGTAATCTGTATCACTTGTTTGCTGGTGGATACGATCCTCTGGGATGTCAGTCTCAAAAGAGGACAGCACACAAAACAAATGTGCTTTTCCACAGTAAAGCCCCAGGCCAACACGCTTGGCAAGGAACCATTACAGAAGCGATTTGCCAGTCAAAGCCTAAGAAAGGTCAGTCATTGACATAGATGCTGGAAGCTGGTATCACTTGGAGACAACACACATAACTCAGAGCTGCAGTTCCATGGGGTGCTTCCCTCCGCAGCCAATCATTACTCTTGTCTGCTGCACATCAGTGTTACTCTGGGCTTTCCAGGTCAGTCATCCAGCTGCAGGTGAGGCTATTTCCCACAGAGGCACAGCCAGGGTGTTCACAGATGTAGCTGTGAAGGTGTCAGTGGTCACAGAGGAGGGTGAAGATAGCCTGGCTACAGGACATGTCATCGCACCCTCAGCTTCAGCTCCTGCAGTTACGTCAATGAGGAACTACACTGTTTGTGGGAAAAAAACCCCAAACCACCACCAAAACCCCAATTAAACAAAATACCCCTGATGTGTGGAAGGTATCCAGTGCCTGGTTCTGCCCTTCCTCAGAAGCAGAGGCCTGGGAAGATAATTCCCTGCATGAAAGAGCCATGTCTTTGCATGTTTCCTCCTTGCACAAGAGGTGTTTGCCCAAGGCACATAACTTAAAGGAGGAAAGAAGGGAGCATTAGGCATGGCAGCAATGAGACATCCAGTGTCCCATGAGATGATCCCATCCATGGATGCAGTCCATGCATGGAGAAGTCACCCAACACACAAAGAGACTTGTGGCTCTATCTTTTCCTTACCAATGCAAGGTACTCGGGGTACAACGAACGGTGGTGCACAGAAAGCCAAAGGAGACACACACAGGCCTAACCTTTGGGTGAAGTTCTGGATGACAAGACCTGCAAGGAGCTGCTTCTTCTGGGCTGTGGAAGCCACCTGCTCAGGGACAATTCACCGAGTCCTCATGTACCACAGTGAGCCCTTTTTCCACTAAAGGGAGAAACTGCAGCTTGTTACGAAACATCAGCTATTTTAAGCACCTGCTGAAGCATCCAGCAGCACACTGAAATGTTTTCCTGTGCAGAGAGACAGGCGAGGCCGTCGCACATTTCCACACAGCAGACTAATGAACTGAGAGGGGGAATTCAGTGACAAACACAAACTGTCAGGGTGCCTCTGAATAAAGTAACTCAAGGCCCTTCCCAAGTCCAGGAATTCATTAATTCCTTGAGTAGATCAAGTCTTACAAAAGCCTAAGCGATGGTGACGTTCCCAATGCATAAATAGCATGGGAGATGTCAAGGAGACATGAACAACAGGCTCTACCCATCTGCATCGGTCTGCGGGCCCTGCTCTGAAGCACGAGGTTCAACTCAGGCTGACAGAGCGTAGGCTAAGTGTGGAGAGTTTGAAGCCAGCCTGCCACCTTTCTCAACACCTTCCTTCTATACTTATTTCTAAAAAAAGATCAGGCCTAAATGCAGGAGTTACTGGGATGAGGCAGAAAACCAATCCCAAGCTGAAGAGGCCCAACACAGTCCATAATGCCAATGGCTGTGAAGGAGACTTCTTCAGTCACAGAAGAGCTTGTCCACAGACAAGTATAAACTTCCCCAAGATCAGCAATGTGTGTCAAATAAACTAAACCATAATAAGATAAAACTGAGTCTCTGCCTAATTATCTGGACTGGTCTTAGGCCTCGAGGCTCCGAGCCTTAACACATACCACTCCACAGCAGCTACACCAGGACCCTCGAGCTGGGGGGCTGAGTTACTCAACCTGCTGAGACACCTGGTCTCACTGCAGCTTGGTCCGTTTTGTCCTGCTGTTTGAGCACGTCTCTGTTCCTGAGCAGGAACAGACCAGGACTTGCTTTCTAGCTCGTTAGACCTCTGCATACACTGGGAGGGCCACAATGTACTTGCCCTTATGCTCCTGAAGGAGGTTATACATCTGCTGGCAAGAAGGCTGGGCATCAGTGGGCTTCTCTAAATTAAACCATTTGAAGCTGTAAGATTGTCCTTTCCCATTTTCATCTCTTGATAACAAAAAAGAAGGAATGGATGTGCCAGCTGCTTTGATGTGCACGCTCCCCTGGCAAGCTGCCACAGCTATTGCTAACGTGCTTCTCCTCATTCAGGGACTCCGAATCGTTAAACACTTCTGCAAGTGAACTTTATGACCATGAGTTCACATGAACAGTATTTCAATACCATTTCTCTCAACTGTTCTTAGCATCTACAGTCCTTCTTTGCCTTACTTCTGCCTGGGGCTAATGGGATGTATGCAAACAAAGAAGGTCTAAGGTTGCTCTGACTGACATAAGACTTACTTATCTGTCTCACTGTTGGCTCTAACGTGTGTTACTACCTAAGCTCAGAGGAAGCTGCTACTTGGATGGGGTTTTTGCGTGGGAATGAGCAGCAGGTGCAAAACAACAACAAAACAAATAAACCAAATGGCAATGAAGTAGCTGAGCATAATATTCAGGACACGATCACCCTTTATAACATTTGCAGCATTACAAGGGACTTGTAGGCAATAAGTTTTCTAGACCTACCTAGGAGTTCTATACTTACAATAACCCCTGGGTAATAACCTCCAACAGTCACATTTTGGGTTCTTGTTGTAGCAGCTAGGCCCACCGTTAGAATTAATACTGACACAATGAGGAGAGTCACAGTTACGTAGAGGGAATTTCTTTTTCTTCTATTGAACGACCCTAAAAACACACATACACAACAGAATTTGCTGATTCCATCTGGGGACAGTCATGGTACCGCAAGTTTTTCCTCCCACCGCCAACCACGTCGTGGTGATTTTTCCTTCTTCTAACTTGAGAATATTTTTGGGTTTGGTGTCACTTTTCACCTTCACTACCATGCTTTATCAAGTATCTGAATTCACACTTACGTATCATTGCTCTGATGTAGGTGAAGAGAGCCTTAAGAACTGTACCTCTGCAAAGCTCATTTGGGCACATCAGAGCTCCCAGCCCCTCTAGCCTGGGGCAACTGAGTAATAAGAAATATTACCATTAGGCTTTTATGTATTTTCTGATCCATGCACTTAGATCAAGTTAAATAGCCACACTGTATGACACTTGTTTTGAGGGGGAAAATCTTGGCTGTAATCATACCATCCACAATTTCCCATGTAAATGAGACATCAGCAGCAGCCACTTTTCCTTCTCCTGTAGTACCATCCTCTACTTTCAGCACGGACCAGGTATTTTTAGATGCTTGAATAATGAATCTGAGGATTAGTAAAACTCATCTACAGCTGTCTGATTACGTTGGGTTTTTTTCTTGCATGTATTTATAGATCTCCCAAATGAGAATAAATATAAAATAGTCATTCCATCAGCCAAGAGGAAAGCTGGCTGTGATGTTACGCTCTGCAACATCTCTAGGCATGTGTGTGCTCTGCTGTCTTCACACTGATCTGTGGAACAATCCTTTGGATTCTATTTCATACATTACCAAGACAAAATCCAGCACTTCGGGAGAGCAGCTGGTAGGATAACAGGCTGTAACAGTCCCCTGCTACACTCCCTGAGGGCTGCTGGGGCCATCCTGCATCCTGGGGCCACCCTGCATCCTGGGGCTCTTCAATACACCCTGGGAGCGGGTGGAGATATTTCCCACCCCAGAGGCTCCCAAATCACATGCATGCTGCCAGCACTTCCTAGAACATTTCAGAGAAGGGCAGCGATGTGTCCCAAGAGCAAGAAGCTGCTTCTATCATCGCTGAGCATACTCCCTAAAGCAAACCATCCTGGAACTCTGATCCAAGGTGCTCAGGGTCTCCCTCACAGCCCATATGCAGTGAGATAAAACACCTACAGAAAGGCTGGTCGGACAGACACAGACAACCCAACCTCCTTGCCCAAATTCTCCAGAGAGGAACACACTGGGCCTTGCTGGGCAGCTTTCTGCCTCGAAGATGCATGCCCCAGGTGCCCACAGGCTCTTCTTCAGGCTTTGAGGCACAGCTAGAGGGATCTTTTCACCCTAACAGCTCCACCAATGCAGCCATACATACACATATACAAACTATCTCACTCTCTCAGCAGGGACAGCTGTCCCCAAGGGAAACCACAGCAGGTCCCCACTGCTCCTCCTCACCCTCTCCAACCTGACCCAGCAGCCATGCTGCTAGCAGGAGAGCTCCCTCTCCATGCCATCTGTGCTCCGGTCTGGATCGTTTCATCCACAACAACCAGCTGAGCATGAAATCATAAAGTCCTAAAAACTCAACACAGGGAGGTGAGAGGCAAGAGAGGTTTATTAAGAAAAGCCACATCCTTTTTCGACTGACTGATGAGCATTTCTGGAAGGAAAGCTCTCCACCCACAGACCTTCTGCTCGTGTCCCAGCCCACAGCTGTGACCACACTGCTGGGGCATCACGGGGTCTAAGAGCAAGGAACCTGACAACTACCTAGTTGTTCACCAAAATGAACAGCTAGACAGTTACTAATTTCAGGCAAAGTAAAATTGAGTGACTGCTACAGCACCCTAAAATCCAGGCGGATCTTTTATCCATGATTCTTACGTTTTCGTGCCTTTTTTTACAGGACAGAAATAAAGGTACCCAGCTGCTTGCTGCAGATCACATTTGGGGTTGATATTTTTACTCTCCTAAATCTGTCAAATAAGTTAACAATACAAAATCCAGGCTTCTGAAGCATTCCAAATGCATGGAGATACCAGACCATCCTGTGTGCACTGCCTCCTAAATACTGTAGAGCTTGTGCCACACTCCCGTCCCAATGTAATCATCTGTGTCACATCAACATCTTAAAACTCCAAAGCACTGAGACTAAAGGTTTAGCTGAATGAAACTTCAGAGACTGTACAAAAACCTGCTACTTCCTTCCACAGTTCTGAGAGAAAGAAGGAGCCCATCTTGCTTACACACAAGGGATGACCAAACCTCTTATAACTGCTACAGTTTGGCTGGCAAATGAGCCGAAGGTAAGTAAAACCAGCTGCATGTTCCTCATCCTGCTTCAACTCTTTGGGGGTTAGGCTCCACGGGCGTGCAGGTGTGTGTGTGCCATGTGAAACCACTCTGCAGAGCACGTCTGGGCGAGCACCGCGGGTACCCTGCACTTCCAGCAGAGATGCTTCAAAACGTTACACTGAAAAAAATCTGCAAGCCAGGTAGTTTTCCTCAAATCCAGAGTATTTTGTAGTGGCATTTCTGCAGGAAAACACTCTAAAAGAAGCGGCTGGAATACTGCTGATGTATTCTGAACTTGTTTCAGAGCCACCATGTTTTCCACTCTTACATCTCTACATCGTTTCCCAGCTCACAACTGGCCCACACTGACATGCACCACAAATGAAACAAAAAGTTTCCAACTGGAAAATTTCAGAAAGCTTTTCAATATTCTTTATAAAATTAAAGCCAAACAAACTCCAAATGCTTTTATTCCAGGTCCTAACAAAACCAGCCATAATCCTTTAGCTTGATATTGGCAAGAGAGATGTGAAATTGAAGGGATAACACAATTACCATCACTTTGGCTCTGCACAGGGACACAAATCCTAGTTTTGTTGTCTCTGAAATCACATTTTTTAGGCATATATTGAGAATGTGGGTTTGCATTTCTGTAAGGATGCCTGCAGCTGCTTCAGCATACATGGACTGGTATCCAGTATCTCCACTGATGGCTGCTGAAGGGCTGCCCTGGCTAAATCACCTCTCTCAACATTAATTTCTACTGAAAGCATTCCCCATTAGATTGCTTTCCTCTTTGCTACTGAGCTTGGTGCAGCTTTACACAGAGAAGCGGAGATACAACAGCTTTGCTATCTCTGCTTTCAAGAGACAGTAATGGCCTTCGCTCTGTGATTCATCCAAATTAGATACCTCAAAACTTGCAGTGCTTACCTCAACGTGAATATACAAGGTGGTTTGAAATACTGTGCTTAACTCTGTGAGGAGGACGTAAAGAAAATAGTCCTATCTATAGTCTGGCAATTTCTGGCACTAAAATGGCATTCAGAATGTGCAGAGGCTTCAGAAAGATCATTTTTATTTCAAGCCTCAGGAACAGCCCGGTGCTGTAATTGCCATGCATAAGCCCACTCTGAAAGCAAGGCTGTAGCAGAGGTTTTTTTCCACATTACTGCAAAAGTTTCCCATAACATATATCACTTTACTGCCCCAATTTACTTAATTTTTTTCCCCCTGATTATCAGAAGGAAAGAGATGGGACGGCACAGAAACAGCACCGACTTCTCCATCTTGTTCTTCGGGGTGTGTATGGGGGGAAAGCCACGAGCAAAGCAGCCCCTGGAAGCCAACGTTATTAACTCCTACCCCAGCAAGCCGTGCTCCCCCCGGCCCGTATCCTCTTGCCCCGCTACTCCGCCCGAAAAGCCCGAGGGAGGGAGCTGGGTCCCGGCCGCACGCTACTGACCGGCCCTGCGGGCGGGGGTCTGAAGGCGCCTGGGCGGCCCATCACCGCTCGGCGGGGCGGGGGGGGAGGGCAGAAGACTGCGGTCAGCCCCCGGTACGAGGGGTTCTCTGACCTAGTTAGGGAGGTGCAGGAGCACGGCGGGGGCCCCGGTCCAAAGGATGCTGCGCGACCCAGAGGCTGCGGGGGGCCGGCGGCTGCCTCCGCCCGGGCAGCGAGCCGTCCCACGGGGGTCTCTGCCGCAGCCCCGAACCGGGGCGGAGTGGCCCCCCGGGGGAAGAGCGGGATGGATGAGGAGGGCGGGGGGGGGAAAGAGGGACCGTCCCTCTGCGGCTGACACCGCGTCTGCACGGCGGCGGGGCGACCAGGGAACGGGGCCGGGGGAGGCGGCGGGGGTCCGGGCAGGGCGACATCGTTCCAGGGGACCCACCGCCCAAAATGGCCGCGCGGCCCCCGGCCCCCCGCACAGCGCCCCGCCGCGCATCCCCCCGAGCCAGCGGGGTCTTTGCCCCCCGGGCCCTCCGCAGCACTCACCCACGGAGTCGGGCAGCGCAACACCGCCCGAGCGCTGCTGAGTCAGGGACTGCCGCATGCTGCCGCCGGACACCGCTCCCCGCCGCAGCCCGCCGGGCCACGGCGGCGGACAGAGCCCCGGCAGCGGCTCCGCCGCGCCTGCGCGCTGGGGCGGGAGCGGCCGGAGCTGCGGAGCCGGACCGCACCGCGCTGCACCGCCCGGCGGCGGGGCCGGGGGCGGGGCCTCCGCGTCTCAGCGGGACGGGACGGGACGGGACGGGACGCGACGGGACGCGTGTGTTGGGGCTCACCGCTTACCCCCCGTGCCCCCCTGCGCGCGGAGCTGGCGCGACCCCACTGGGAGCCAGCGCGGCGCTGCCTGGGGGGGCGAGAGGGGAGACACGGGGGTCCTGCCCCACCTCCAGCAAGGTCCTTGCGTCGGGACCCCCCGCGCTCAGCGGCAGCCCGGCCGGAGGGACTCAGCACCTCGCTGGGGCTGGGTGTCCGCTGCCCTCTCCCCACCTTCCCCCATCTCACCCCAGCAGCTCCCACCCCGCCTCCAGCCCTGCTGCTTCAGGCCGCTCTGTCCGTCGCCAAACATCTCCCTGGCACCTCTCTGACCCCACATCGTCCCTAACTCCCTGCTCCCCGCGGTGCTTGTGGGAACTCCCGGGCAGCCACCCCAGCGTGGCCACTGGCCCGGTGTTTTACTTCTCGGCGCTCCGAGATCTCTGTCGCGGTGACGATGCCTGTTGCTGCCTGCGCCCCGTCCCACGGGGGCAGCACTCCCAAGAGACCCTGCAAGCTGCCCGTGTCCCCAGCCAAGGAGCTGAAGCAGGCCCTCAACCTCTCTTCTCCACAGCCTATCTGCAAAATGGGGATAAAAGCATCTCCCCAGCGGGCCTTGTAATTGCTTGTAAATCACTTCTATGCCCTGGGCTGAGAGGTGCTAAGTGCAAATCATGTAATTATTTCAAGCCAAAGCATATTTCATCAAGTTAAAAGAAATTAGTCCTATCTCTGCTTCAAAATACCTCCCCCCCCCCCTTTTATTGGATAAAAGCCTAATTACCAGCATCTCCCGGGAGAAAAGAGAAAGTGTACCAACAGCAGAGCAAGAGGTAAGTTGCAAATGCCCAGATCAATTAATGGCAAAGAATGCGTCACCTCCAGAGAAAAGAGCGGTTCTTTACCTTGGATGAACTGGGGGAGCCCTGTGCTCACTGCCCGTGCCCCACTGGACAGCCCTGGCCCCCTCCTCCTGTGTAGCTGCCCCCACTCCGTGCCAGGGGGATGGGTCTTGGCTCCCTCCTCCGCTCTGTGCCAGGGCTGGGCTGCATGGCAGCATGCTTGTGCCCAGGGAGCTGCAGGTGCTCCACCACTGCTCAGGTCGAGCTAAATTCGTGCACCTCATCCCACCTCCAGTGCTTCAGGCAGGCAACTTCCCAGCCCCGAGGCCCCAGCCCGGCTGGGGAGCACCAGCTGTGAGCATGGCTGCCAGGGTGCCCTCCTGCCGGCAGGCCTGGCTGCGGGCAGCACGCGTGCCGAGCCAGGCCTGCCTCCGTACCCGGCAGCAGGCATGCGGCAGCCCCGGCCAACTCGGCACAGACCGGGGCAACTGCCAGCCCTCTTTCTTTCCCACTGCGCCCGTTTATTAGCACAGCCGGTGAGTGGCTTTCAGCCATGCTCAGGAGAGGGGAGTTAAAGATGGTGCTTTGCCTGCTTGGACGGCGTGCTGCAGTGCTGTGGGAGCCCAGGACAATGTCCTCTGGGAAAAGCCCCTACCTGGGACAAGGTAGCCTTTCCCCACCGCTGAACAGGGTCTGGCTCTCCCGCGGAGGGAAGGGTTGCCAGCTGAGGGGATGAGCTGGTGGATGGCGCCGAGCTAGATAAGCCGCGCTGTCCTTGCAAGCTGCATGGGCCACGGCCAGGGATGGACAGTGGACGGCCCTCACACACCACCATCACACTGCTGAAGCCGTTCCAGGAGCTGCTGCACTGCAGCAGCATGCAGGGTGTTGGTTTTGGTGAGACTAGCCCAACACCAGTGCCCTGTTCTCCCAGTGTCCCACCACACTCCCAACACACCACCTCTCACAGCAGTGGAGCTCCAGCACACCCCCCATACCCTAAATGCACCACCTTGTGTCCGTAATCCACTGACGAGGGAAAAATGTGGTACACTGTGGTCCGCAGGGTGTCACAGCAAAGTGTTGCTCTGGATTTTGTCTCGGTGGCTGTGGCTGGCCGTTACAGCCGGGGTGGAGAAGCTGACGCTGCGGGCTCCTAGCTGCTGCCTCAGTTCGAGGGGATAAATATAGACCTGCCCCTTGCACTACCCCTTCACTGCAAAACAGATTTTGGAAGCATTAAACGCAGCCCCACTGTGACTGACAAGCGCATATTGGCAGAGACATGTGGCCAGCAAAACCCCTAGTGATTTGCTAATGTTTATTAACAGCTACACGGTCTCCCTGGGGCAGAGCCCAGCTTCCCCATGTACGGCACTGACTGGCCTCGGTGAGGACTTGGGCACAGGGCAGGATGCTGCGAGGGTGCTGCAAAGGGCACCAGATGCCGGGGGCTCGGGATGGGATCCTGTTGCATTGAGCTCACCCCTCTTAGGAAAGCGAGTTATTTTTTGATCCGCTCCTGAATGCTGAAGTCCTGCAGGGTAGGTAGGGAAAGCAGCGTGGTTCCCTGCAGACCGGCGAAGGTCTTGGCGCAGTCGCACTCACTCAGCCTTTTTTGGGGATGCCGTGGGACTGGGGAGCTGTGCTGGGGAGGGGGATGTGCCCACAGGTCCCCAAGGGCCAGGGTGACATGGCACCCACAATGGGGCTGGTGCTGCTGAGCTCAGCCCCGGGCTCCTGAATTGCTAATGCTCACATTTCTCTGCATTTCCCACGCAGGGATGGACGGGAACACCAGCACTGCGGGTGCAGAGGGCCAGCATGGGAACCCCCACTGGAAGGCGGTGAGTCTTTTGGGGGCTGTCAGCCACCCTCTGAGTGGCAAAGCAGGGGCTGCTGCTGCTCAGGACTGGCTTTGTGGCTGATAAATATAGCTACTTTGCTTTAGGAAATGCTGCTTCGTCCCTTGGCAAAGCGTAAGCAGTTTGCATGGGGAGGGGAGGGCGCAGCTGGGCTCTGGCTGGTGGTCCTGGGCAGTGAGGGGGGATGGCGACACCTGGGTACTGTCCACCCTGTGCACACCTGGCCTTCAGCAGGAGGAACCCGCTGTTGGGAGCTGACCTGGTGCCGGGTGAGGATGGGGGAAAGCCACCACCAGTGTGATCCTGCTGGTGTGATCCACAGCTTTACTTCCACAGCTGGAGTCACCCCAAGCTGCCGAGCTGCCGCAGCGGGCAGCAGCCAGGGACTGTCCAGTGTCCCCACAGTTCATGTCGTGGCTGTGCCACCTCGCGGCCCTAGCATGCTCCTACCCCAGCTCCTGCTGCTCCTCCTGCCCCTTGTCCAGCCAGGTGCAAGGGACTGCCTCAAGACCATGTCTGGTCCTGGGCTTTGAGGATAAAGCACTTGGGAGGTGCTGCAATCCAGACCCAGTGTAACTCCCTGGCTCAGGGACCTCTGCCAGGGACCTGGCAGTGGGGTCATCCCATCCTCAAAAGCCTTTTGCAGGGCAGTGGCTTGGTGTTCCCTGGGGGAGAGTCAGTGGAGGGGGCCATCCCAGTGTCCCCCAGCAGCTCAAAGCATCAGTAGTAGCTTCTAGGTGAGGGCTCTGGATACAGCCCATGCGCTGCCCTCACTGCATCTGAGCTGTGGCTGGTGTGAAATCCAAAGGGCTCTTCCCAAAGCAGCACTAAGCATTGGTGCAGGGTCCCTCCAGGCAGTCCCTGCTATGCCAGCAATCTGAGAAAATGCTTCAGAACTGCTGCTGGCAGCTCTTCTATTTAATGGGGAGGAGAACAGGAGGAAGGAGGACTCCTTGTCTTCTTCCAGCACCTGCTTCTCTGCGGGTGTCCTGGCAGCTGGCAGCTCCTGCACCTCTTCTCCCATGCCCCTGACAGCGACTTGTGCTGGGGCTGCTGCTTCCCCCTTCCAAAATTCCCCAGCCCTGCATGGTACAAGGCTGTGGCCATGCAGGAGCTGGCTCAGAAAGGGCTCCAGCCACATGTGGGACCTGGGCCAAGCATTGCCTTTGTTGTACAGGTGGCCTTGGGCATTTTGCTGTGCTCCCAGAAGAGCCCCTCTGGGGATTTAACCGGGTCTGACTGGGGCAATCAGTGGGGTGGCAATGGTTTACAGCCCCCCTGGGTCTGGCCTAGCCTTGCCAAGGCACCAGTTCGGGTTTTGGAGTTGGTACTCTTCCCCTTTGTCCCTGTTTTGCAAGCTTTATGGTCTGAGCAGAGTTTAATCCCCCCAATTAGAAGGTGTTTCCAAGCCAGACTTTCTGCCAAGCTGCCAGCTGCTTCCCAGCTCCTCTGGGGGTGTAAATATCTCTCATGTCCGCCCTGGCTCCAACAGGTGCTGCAGCCAGTGGGTTTCCACGGCCCTCAGCACAAACATGGTGCAGCTGCTGCCAGGCTGTGCTCACAGAGGGCACTGTGGCCTCGGGGAGACACAGCCAGGGTGGGTGAGGGTGGCCCTGGTCCACCTGTGAGTGCCCAAGCCCTGCAGCAGGCTTTGCACTAAAGCAAACTGAGGGGTGATGAACCCATCTGGATCTCAGCATCACACCTTCTCCCCCATGGTCCCTGGTCCAGCCCTGCCCCAAGCTCAAAGCGGGGTCCACACCTTCTCCACCTCGCTACCTGCTTTTGGAGATGCAGACCCTGCTCAGGTTCAAGGGGGGTTAGTGATGGCTGCTGCGGCTCATCTCCAGCAGGTCTTGGCCAGGCGGGGTACAGAGAGATTTGTGTTCCTGAGCTCTGGACAAATGAGTTTTCCTCTCTGAGGCAAAACCCAAACTCTCGCTGCCCTGGGGAGATGCTTTTTGCTGGAACTTAGTGTAATTAAAACATAACAACACGGGGGTTTCTCCAAAGACTAAACACTTGCTCGCATTCCAAGAAAAACAAACCTGGGTGATCTCTTCAATAATGCCGCCTGCTGTCCTCTGTGGAAGGACAGAAAGCGTGTGCTTGAGCTCAGAGGCGTGTCAGAAGCGTGGGAACAGCCCCAGCTCTCCCAGATCACAGGTTTTCTTTGGTCGCGTTCACGCAGGTGGAAAAAGATGAGTTTGTGTAAATGCCAGGACAAGGAGACAGTGCCCGCTGTGACGACGGTGATGTACGTGTCATGGAAAAATGGGTGCTGGGATCTAAGCAATCTTGAGTCAGAACAGCCAAAACTGCTTCTCTTTAACTCAAGAGTGATGATGGGAAAATGGAAATTTGAAACATTTCCAGCTATTAAGTGCTTTTGCATTTATTTTTGGCCAATGAGATGTTCAGCTTGTGTGTGTGGGTTGTGTTCTGTAACTCTTCCAGGAAAATAAGCATGAGGAGAAGGTCCAGGATCCTGACAGAGGGGAGGACGAGACCAAGGCAGAGATGGGGAGCAAAACCTGGGCAGACCTGGCTGGTGAGATGAAGATGTTCCTGTGGAACCCAGAGGAGAGAACATGCCTGGGGAGAACAGCCAAGAGCTGGGGTAGGTCCTTGTTCAAGCCCTGTTTTCGGGGATCCTTGCCTTTTCTGCTTCACAGTGGGTGCACTTGCCTGTGAACGTCTCTGATAACTTGGACTGACCACCCCTATCCCACATTTTCAGGGCAGGTGTTTCTAACCAGTGTGATAAATTGCTGGTGAGGAGGACAAGCAGGAAACCTTGGGAAAGTTACCCTTGGTCTGGATGTGAATGTTTATGGAGAATGTGAAACCAAAGATTTCAGGCTGCCCAGACTGTATCCTAGTAAGAAATGAAGAGCCCAAGCAAGCGTGGGGGCTGCAGGTCGGTCTGCCGCAGCCATGCACCCTTGCTGCCGACAGCAACCCTGCTCCTGCCTGGGGAAGCCAGGAGCCCACAGGGAGGTGGCTTTGGGGTCGTCAGTGTTGGTGGGGAAAGGGTGCCTAGTTTACAGGGCAGGCATTTTGAGGAGGGTGCACACTGTGGGGCCGAGTGGCTCTCCTTTGCCTGCGTGCAGCCTGGCTTCAGAGCAGGTAGGGCTGGTCATCGCTGTCACCCTGCAGCGTCCCGGGGTGTGACACAGCACCCATAGCAGAGCCGTGGGCCGGGATGTGCCAGCAAGGGGTTTGAGCTTATCTGTGTCCGTGTGGCCTTCAAAAATCATTGCTGAGCCTGGAGGGGCCCCACATGGTTAAGAGCAGCCCAAGGCTGCCAGACGAGCACTGCTGCGGGCTTGGTCCGAGACCAAGGAGCCACAGGACGCGCGATGCCACCCGGCTTTGCAGCTCTGTTCCGGCAGCACAGGGCCCCGCAGCGGGCTGGCGATCCCCAGCCGTGTCCCCGCCTCGCTGCACATCGGCACCGGCCAGGCCGCGCGTCCCCGGGGCTGCTGCACAGCGTGCGCGGCCCTCGGCAGCGGGCTCTGCTGACACGCCTGTGCCCCGGCCGCACAGGCCTGTGCTCGCGTGCCCGTGCAGGGGGGCAGGAGAGAGGCATTGGAGCTACTGCCAACCAAGTTTTGTTTTAAATTGAGAGCATTTGGAGGTGAATGGAGCTGAACTTTCACAGGGGAGGAAGAAGGAGGCCGTCTGGCTGCCGGGTCAGCACTGGAGGCCCCAGGAAGGTGCCTGGAGGCTGGTCAGCATCATCGTGGCAGGGCTGGCCACCATCCCTGCTGTGCCACTAGCAGCGGTGATGGTCCTGTGTGTGTCTTGTCCCACAGCAGGACATGGCCCTGCAGTTCCCAGCACCACAGCCTCAGTAGAAGCACAGCAGGAGCACACATCTGTGTTCCCAGGGCTCCCTCTGAGCTGCCGACACGTTTCTCCTGGGAAATGTTTGGGTTAAGCTTTGCTTTGCTTTCTGAGCTGCTGGGTTTTATTCATAGGCCGTGGCCTCTGGAGACATCCTCAGCCATCAGCCTGGTCCAGAGGAAAAACAAGCCATTCCCTGGATGTCAGGGCTGTGAAACAGCCGGCGGTGCCATGACCCCTGAGCAATGCTGCTCGCTTCTGCCCCAGTGCTGGGGTCCCTGGGGCATGGATGACAGAAGTCAGGGCAGAGGCATCACTCTGCAGCCCCCATCGTGTTTCGGACTTGCTGACGCCATGGGTACCCTCATGTGTTGCCATGTCAAGAGGGGGTGAGAAGGGCAAGACCCAAGGTAGGGTCTGTCTGTCAGGGAGAGCCAAGGCAGGTGAACACAGGGACCTTGTCCTGACCCAGCGCTGGGTAGGGCTGTGCAGCAAAAGGGGTGCAGAGTCAACGGCAGCCGCCCCAGAGCAGGGCAGGGAGTGAATCTCACTGAGAGTCCTGCACCCAAAAATGTCTGTTTGAGGAGGTGGGCTGTGAGCTCCCACCCCCACAATGGGCTCAGGACTCTGAGTACAGCAGGACATAGCCTATGGGATGTACTCTGGTTGCATTAACAGTGACCTGCCCTCTCTCTCTCTCTGCAGGCTTGATCTTACTGTTCTACTTCATCTTCTACATGTGCCTGGCGGGAATGTTTGCCTTCTGCATGTACGTGATGCTGCTCACCCTGAGCCCCTACACGCCCACGTACCGGGACCGCGTGTCCCCGCCAGGTATGTACCCCAGCCAGCCCAGCCTCGGGCCTCTCTGCCAGCACTCACCCAGCAAAGCGCTACCGAAATCACGTTGCAGGGACCCCGGGCAAAGCCCCTCTGGATCTGTACTCACCTACAGTCAACCAGCCCTCCATAAGACAGGGTGCTGCTGCTTACCTCGGGGCACTGACAGTGCTGCAGGGTCTCTGCAGAGGATCGGGCATCTGCATAGCCCCGTGTGAAGCATTCCTTAGAATCACCCTAATTGTTACTCTGATTATTGTAACTATCATTAGCCTTATTCTCAAGGTAAATGGGCAACTTTAGGCATTTCGTACGTGATAATTTCTGTTGCTGCCCCTTTATACCTCATACCTTCAAAATAAAATGTGACTCCAGTAGCATTTATGCATTAATATTTGGGGTTGATGGCAAGACAGTGTTCAAAACCTCCTTTCCCCAAGTCAGAAGCAGCATTTTCCCTGTGCTTTAATATGCAGAACAGGAGGTAACTCACTCCCTGCCCAGAGCCAGTTGGGAGCATGGGGGGATCCCTCAGCCCCCATGTGCAGCCCTCAAGCCCATCACTTCCCCACAACACTGTTGAGGCCCTCCAGATCTCCCATGTTTCCCAGGATATTTTGATGCACATGGTGTGTGCATCTCCAGGTGTGAAATGGAGGTGAGGGATCAGCGGGTTTGGGGGTGGGAGGGGGGTTTCATTTGCGAGCTGGTGCTGCTGCTCCCATGCCTCTTCCCAGCCCCATCGCAGTGCAACTGGCCCCTGCAACGTGCACCCCCAGGCTGGGGCCAGTCCACCCCCATTTGGTGTAACAGGCTCCATGTCCTTCCCCAGGAGTAATGATTAGACCATACTTGAATGGGTTCACCATCGCCTTCAACGTCTCCCAGCCCACCACGTGGCAACCCTATGTGGACAGCATGCACCACTTCCTTGCAGGTAAGCTCCTAGGCACCCTAGGAGTCATGTTGGCAGGTTGTGTGCATCCCTGCACACTGTGCAGGGGTCTCCTCCTGGGGAGCAGACCAGCTCTCAGCATCTCAATGCCCCCCCAGCCCCATCTAGGAAGGGAGGCTCATAAAGTGATGAAGGGAGCTTCTGTGGGAGGGATCCCGGCTGTTCCAGGTGGGATTGGCTAACTCCCTTGACATGTAGATGTGCTCTGAGAGCGTGGCTCTGTGCAGGTCTTCAGAAATGTTAACAAGTCTCTTGGTCCCCACCAGCTTACGATGACAAAGTTCAAGAGGAGAAGAATATCGAGTGTGTCTCAGGACAGTACTTCATCCAAGGGGACAATGAAAGTGAGGAGAAGAAGGCCTGCCAGTTCAAGCGCTCCCTGCTGCAGAACTGCTCTGGCATTGAGGACCCAACATTTGGCTACTCTAAAGGCCAGCCCTGCATCCTGCTGAAGATGAACCGGGTACAGAGCGAGCCAGTTCTCTTAATTCCTTCCCACAGCACATCCCAGTGTGATAAAGACAATGCAGGGACCGAAAGTCCTCCACCTCTCAGGCCCAGGGAGAAAAGGAACTAGAATCCCCAAATCTGCTGTCTCATACCCACCAGAAGATGTAAAAAAGAACCACTACAAAACTTGCCCAGTCTGATTTGCTGAGGCCAGGGTGCTTGGGGGGGTGGTGTGCACCAGGCCCCTGTGCGGGAGGACCAGAGCTTTAGGGCTACACCTCAGAGCCCAGTCTCTTCATCATGGGAGTTTCCATAGAATTGGGCTTACTTGAAACCTAACAGCACGGTGGCTCAGCACATGCTGCTGGGAAAATAAATGGGGAGAGAGGTGAACTGTGTGGGGAAGGGGCTGTATCACTCCAGGGAGTCTGGACACTCTGCTTGCAGGCACACTGAGCTGCGCTGCACAGGGTGGCAGACCCTGCTCATGAGGGCACATAGCTCCTGTCCCAAGCAACGACACTGGCACAGGGAAGAGCTTAAGCCCTGGAGAAGGGAGGCATTTCGTACAAGCATGGATGTCTGTTGTTTTTGCAGATCATAGGCTACCGCCCTGGTGCTGGGGTCCCCGTGAGCGTGGACTGCAAAGTGCAGGTAGTTTCATCTGTGGTATGTAGGAGGCCAAATACCTCCCTCTGATGGACCCCACTGATACCTGTCCTCACTTTAACCCCCAACACTCACCAGTCCCAGTGCTGCAGTGCTGTTGGGTGCAAACGGAGAGCAGTTGGCTGAGAATGACAGAGGCCAGTAGTCCCCTGCTTACTGCCCTGGCCCTCACCTTCCGAGCACTGCCGGCTCCTGCCAGCCTCACTGGCAGCTCTACTCAGCCCCTGAGCACAGACCAGCAAGGATGGGCGCTGGGCTGCCAGCTACAGCCTGGGGCTGGAGCAGGGGAAGAGGCAGGAGCTGCTCACACCCACCCTCACCCATTCCACAGGACCCTCAGTTCTGGGGAGCACCCTGCAAGCCAACAGAATAGAGCAAGGGAAGGGCTCCCACTGCCCAGGCAGCAGCTGGATCACACCCTCAGAGAGCAATAGAACCGTCACCAAGGGCAGGGAGGGATCTAAGGGCAGCAAATCCTGGAACCTTTGCCTTTGTAGCACCATTGTGCTCTGTCTCACTGCACCAGCAGCCGGCTCTAGGGCAGACACACTGTGTGCAAGCAGGCACAGCTGAGCCCTGACGTGGGTTTGAGATGCCTCTGTTAAAGCTCCTTTGCCTCACCCTGCAGGGAGCTGGATGTCGTGTCCCACGTGCTATATGCTACCTTTATTCTTTTCCCAACCACAGAAAGGCAACGAGAGTGACCTCAGGTCTGTGGACTTTTACCCTGGAAACGGGACGTTTGATCTCATGTATTATCCCTACTACGGCAAGATCACTCATGTAAGGACGGGCTCTGGCATCTTTGTTAAGTCTCCTTGGGAAGGGGAGGGCAGGAGCTGCTGCTTGGAAGTACAGATGTGCTTTTGGGCTATTTTGGGCAGATGCAGGCAGAAGGGAGGCCACGGGCACTGGGATTACAGCGCTCTATTTCTGTCTCTGACAAACTGCGGGAAGTCCTTGGGGACCCCAGTTCTCCCGTGCCAGCAGTGGGAATGATTACATTTGTCATCTGGAGGCTAAGACTGGCTTTGCTAATGCCCTGAGAAGGTCTCAACACCAGCATTTTCCCAGGGTGTGAGGGAGGGCAGAGGTTAGATGATACGAGGAAAAGTATGGGGCATCTGTTAAAGCTGTGATGAAGCCACTCCAGGACAGGTGGCTCAGAACAGAGCAGCCCAGTGCTCGTGGCTGTTTCTGAGCATGCTGGCCAGCACCACTTTGGTCTGTGCAGCATAGGAGGTAACACATCTTCACAACAAGAGCTGAAAGGGAAGATGAGGTAGGTGCTAGACTCCTCCTGTCATATTGCTGCTGGCTGAGGATGAGTAACAGCTCTGAGACACCAGGTTTGCATGTCCTTTGAGCACACAGATCCGAGGAACACAAGGGATTTCTTCTTACACACCATAGGTCAGTTTTTAGAACCACAGAAAGTATTTGAGAGTCCCATTATCCTGTGTTACTTGTCCCGGCTCATCAACCCAAGGGGCATGGCACAGTGCAAAACTCTGACCTGATCCCAGCCCTCTGAAGCACTGAAAGGTTCAGCTTCAGCATCCCAAGGGAGCACGATGGACAGCAGGCAGAGGCATTCAGGTGCCTGGGAACCGTGAAGCAATGACTGGTGGCTTTTGCTGAACATGAGAGCACTGCCTGCTTGTCCGCTCCCTCAAAAACCGCACTTAAATCTCCCTTCTTTTCAGGTCAACTATACATCCCCACTGGTGGCTATGCACTTCACCGACGTGAAGAAGAATTATTTGGTCCATATTCAGTGCAGCCTGAATGGGAAAGGGATTCTCAACAACGTCAACAGCGACCGCTTCCTGGGCAGGATCATCTTCACGCTCAGAATTGGAAAGTAGCCACCGCAAACCCCAGCACTTGGGTTCAGTCCAGCAGAGGCTTTTTCCTTCTTAAAGCATAAAGCCAGATTATTATTTTTTTTTTTTTTTCTTCTGCTAAGAAAAACAGGCACATGGAGATTCTTGTTAATTTATTTTTTGTTCATGGTTAGGAAACAAATGAGCTGCAATGAAGCACAGAACCACACTGTTCGTCATCTGATGTAAATCATTATTAGTAAAACTTAGAAGCTATTCCCTGGGCAGAGAACCCACAAAAGCATTTCAGTTTTGATTAAAAAAACCCCTCTGGTATCTGAACACTATTTTCCTAAGTTCTTTTATGAGTGACCCCTGTGGAATGCATTTCTCCTGGCTTTAAATTTTAATCTTTATGATAGTTTTATGTGTATTTCTCAGGCAAAAGCTAACAAGATGGTAGTTTATTAGCACTATCTGAGTTAAAATAACAAACAGCAAAAATTCTGGATTACACTTGCAATGACATAGTCAAAAAGTGAAAATGACAGATCTCAAAATGCCTCCTAGGATCTTCAGCACTGGGAGCATCTTGACTGCAGCATTTTACACAGCTTGTCTAGCACACACAAGGTGCTGGAGCAAAGACCATGTAGAAAATCATTTGCCCTTGAACCTTTCCAGCTGTTCCTTTCTGAAGTGGGAAGATTAACTCACTACCTCCTCCTCCTCCTCCCTCTTGGCCCTAGGAATCTTTATCAAGTCCATTAGGCACAGAGGAGTGAAAGGGGCTCTTCTCTCCCTGTCACGGTTCACAGGTTTATGACTCTTCCCCTTGTCCAGGCACAGAAGTGCCAGTGAAACATCTTAGAACCAAGCACAACACCCCCACCCCCCAATATTTTAATTTATTATCCTCAAAGACCTTGGCAGAGTGGAGCACTGCTAACCTGAGCAGCCTCTGCTGCGTGGGCAGCCTGACCCTCCCAGGCCAGTGAGCACATAGCCTTTGTGTTTGACAGAGGTGAACTTCACTCTGCACGTTATGAGCTATGAGAACACAGCAGGACAGGACACCTTAGGATAATGCACTAGTTGGAAAGCACACTTACTAAAATTACTGACTGAACAAGAGCATTATGGTATGTTTGTCCTACATCCTAGCCCAGGCACTTAATCTGCCATTGTTTCCTGATCTATGTAAGTCTCTAAGAAATAATTTTTGTATTAAAAATAAAGCAATTACTGTAAAGTTAACTCTGTGGTACTGTTCTTAAAACACTGGTGCAAGAGATGCTGTTTGTGACTTCAGCTGGCCAGGCAGGGACTACATTTCGAAGCAGCATGTAACGCGATCCTTGAATTTTGAGAAGTTGATTAACTTTCTAGGGCCAAGAAGTTCAAAAGCCCAGTACAACACCACTCACTATACCCTATGTATCACAAACAGCCATCAGGCAAACACTGCTGATTAAGAACTGTTAAAATAATGAAGCAGAGGTTAAGAACTAATTTTGCTCAGATGCAGACACTGCCAGCACGAGGGCAACACAGTCATTCTTCCTGCAGGCCTGACCTGGAAGGGCAGGTTCTGATAACAGAAACTGGCTTCTGCCCAGGAAGATGCTGCCATGGTAGCGGCTCTTTCTTGGGTGCCAGAGAGAAGTTAAACCCACTAACGTTTCCCTGCCTGCCAATTGCTTTAGCTCTTTAAAAACATTTCCGTTTCTTTAGGATCCTGAAAGGAAACCAAACCCTTCATGCTTCAGGCCATGAAAGTAACAGCTCTCCAGGACAAAACTGAGTGTCCATTCCCTGCCTGTTGGAAGGATTCATGAAGCAGCTGGTCCTTTACCAGATGCCAGAGCTGTGCTTTGATTCAATCAACAGAGAAAGATGAACTAGTTGGGATGGAAATTTATGAACAGCTTAGAAGCAAAAGTTTCTGTTTCCCCACCAACACCCAGATCCAGGCACACTGACAGTGGCCTTGGAACAGCTCTCAGAAATAACAACACGTGTGTTTGGTCACACTAAACCCAAGCTTTACAAACACCACAGTTCACTTTATTTTCCATACACATCCTCTGCTTTGGGCATATTTGTACAGTCATTTCAAGGTCTGGAGAACTGTATACACTACTTCAGGCTACAACCACCTCGAAGCACTGCCTCGATTTCTGTCTTCTATTGAAGCCCAAAATAAGACTTTATACGTGTATATAATATATATATATAAGTGCATCTAAGAAATTGCCTCACTTTACTAAAATAACCTAGGAAAACTGATGCAAGATACTTTGCTCTGCAATCTGAGCATGAACCCATAGACAGAATCCATCTGCTGGCAGCAGAGGAGTAACACACCCAGAAGCCAGGTGCTGGCTACTACCAGACTCGAGATAACTCACCATCCACCCCCTGGCAGGGAAATCCAGTATCGCGAGAGCAAAGGTACAACACAAAAGGCCAAGACAACCAAAACCAAAGCACACAGTCCAACTTAGCAGCATTACATTACATTCCTAAAACAAACAAGCAAAAAAAAGGACAATGGTTTGGTTCAAGAACCCATTTGTGGTACAAGAATCAGTTTTGTCAGGTTTGGGCAAAGCTTTTCTTTGGTCACAGTGAGGACAAGAATAATTGAATATACAGGTATTTCTCAAACATTGAAACTAACTCTGCAGCAATCTCCCTTCCCTGAACATGTAGCTGTTGTGAGTCATTACACTGCTGTCCCCTTTGTGCATGTGAATTACTGAAGGTGTTTTCCCTATAGCATGGCCACAGGCTTCATGCACAAAGAGATTAGATGTTAAAGTAGCTTTAGTAAACACTGCAGAGGACAGAAACTGTGTGCCCACAGCAGCTCTCTCTCCTGTGCTGTCCCACAGTCAGGAATCAGAGGCCACTAGCTGCTGAAGGCTTCTACTGGGATGGACCATTCTTTCATCCTATCAACGTGAAGCTAATGGCAACAAAGCATAACACCACCACAAATGCCTAGCTTCTGTTTTGGTACAGTTTAGCTATGAAATGTAGAATTACAAAAGGCATGGTATTAATAACACAGCACCTTCGAACAAGGCAGATTATCTCGCTCCTTTGGAAGTATCTGTGAAGAATGACCATATTGTCATGTTACTATAACCACAAAGTTTCTCCTTTATGATTGATGCTCCTCATACTAGGAATTTTGTGCTCTTACACTGTTTAACTGTGGCTTGAGAGTGCAATAATGAGGAAGTTAAAAGCAGATCAATCCTATCAAAGCAGACTGGCTTTGTATCTTCCCTGGCATTCCTCGATCACAGCGTTTCAGTGATCCTATTAACCCATGAAAGCTGTCCAAAGGAACTGCAGGAATCTGCAATCTCTGGTTTTAGTCAGTCTTTGAGACCTCTCAAAATACTCTTGAGCCTCATGTGTACCAGTGCTGAAATGCTGTGCAGTTTATGTGCACAGAATCAAAGCTGAGAGAAACTGCAGCCAGCAAAATTCCAGCCTCCTGCCTTCATTTCACAATTGAGCTCAGAACAAAAGGGAAAACACAGCCAAGCGAAATGGCACAGGACACGTTTCCTTTAGCAGACTGTTGGCTTTCCTGAGTAGTGAAAGTTCTCCAGGACTGAGCCTTTAATGTGAATAAAGATGTTAAGGGCATCATGCTAATGCAAAGCTGTTTAACATGCACCAGCAGTCAGCTTCTCCATACTGACTTTAAACACATTCATTTACTAGAAGAATCAGATGTTCCTCTCATATGATGTAGGTTTATTAGTGAGGTCAGGTACCACACCTTTACATTCAGAAGGAATAGGAAATTCAGACTGATTCACAAGAACAAGCTGCTAATGAAGAAAGACAACAGCCATAGGCCCAGCTCCCAGTAGAAGCCTGGTAAAACCCCGGTATTCGTGTTCCCATCGCAGGAACAGTCCCTTCCTACGCAGCACTTACACCTTTAACTACACCTTTAGGTTATCTGAAATAAGTTTAACTCAACTAGAAGTGTTCTTGCATGAGAGAATGAACAAGAGAAACCAAGTTTTGTAGATGTCATCTTTACTCAGTCACATTTTGCATGTGGACACACTTGAACCCTACTCAATGCTGTGGTCCCCAGAGCACTTACTTTCCAGTCTCATACAGGAACTTCAAGTAATTCTGCAACTCATCTTCAGAGTCATGGCACGTTACTCTGTCGTGGGGTTTAATTTTTTTTTTAATAATAAACTATGAATTCATTTGTTTTCTTCTTTTAGAAGGAGCAGAACAGGGTGTCTGGGATAAGGAGAAGAGCAGGGAAGGTGGCAACAGAGATGGAATTAAGAGATTATACAGACTGATAGCCAGTACGACTTTTTCTTCTTCCAATGATGTAAGATATAAAGACAAGAATTATAAGGAAGCCAAGTGCCAAGCCCACTGCGATGGGAATAAGAAAGTTCAGGTCAGAATCAGCAAAGCATTCTTCAGCTGCAGGGAAAAAGAAAAAAAAAGAAGCAAGGGAGAACAAATTAGTACAGGAAACCAAGCATCAGACACCAAAGAAAGCAAGGAGCAAACAGACATTTCTGAGAACTTACACTGTATCAGATACAATAATACATCTCAAAGTCAGCATCAAATAAAGAACCAATAGAAAGATTGATTGCTTTAAATACACATATATACCACACACATTGCTTGTATTGGCAATATACTTCTTCCAACTGGTACGTTTAATTTCAGCTTCCTCTAGTGAGCATTCCTCTTAGACTAGAAATGGGAGGACAGAGCAGCAGCCTGAGCACACGTTAGCTGATCACACCTGAGGTAACAGCAACAGAGCAACACAAAAAGACAGACTGGTGTATCACTGCCCTTGGTATATCACTGCTGTGGCCAAGTGACTTCACAGGCCTTGGAGTCATCAGCATTTCTCTAGATTCTAGACCTGAAGAGAAGCAAGATGTCAAACCAAGCAACAAGTAGAAGCTTCCTGAGAACTACAGGGGACAGCCAAGGTACATACGCTGGACGTGCCGAATGCTCAAAGACTCTTCTGTTTATTTTCAATCCAAATACAAGAGAAGGATCACCACAATTTCAGCTGATAATTATGTGGACCTTACCAAAGCCAACATAGAAGGAAAAAAAAAAAAGAGAAGAGAGCTGTAAAGCTACCATGGTTTTTAATAGGCAGGTTTGCTGATACAAACGCTGATGCAAGGGTTAGGAAACAAGACTGGGAACTGATCTCAGACCCAGAGATACACCTTGGACAGGGAGGCAGGGCTTGGCCTTCTTCCACCGCTTGTGAAGAGAGCAGAGCGCCACCTGCGTGGCACTGAGAGGAGATGTTTTGAAAGACACAGTCTGTGTGCTGCAACAATGTAAGGGTGCTTGACTTTCTTGCTTTTAATAAAGCAGAGCTCTTTACAAACCCTTTTTGCTCATGTTTATTATAGAGCAGAGTGCCACTCCCCACTGGACACTGTATCCAAAGTCAGCTCTTGTTTCAAGTGAGTATTTAAACTACTGGAACCTCAAACTGCATCAGGCTCAGTGACAGCACCTCCACTGCCTTGGCTTAGCTCACTGCAGCCCAGCACACGCTCACCACTACCCCTTCACAAAAGGCTACACAACACCTTTGCCTAAGAGGAGAGAAGGCAACACACACAGAGGTTCAGCACCCAAAAATACTAAACCCAGACAACCTGAAGGCAGCTACTGCCATGTACAGCAACACTGGAAGGGGAAAAAAGAGCAAAGGCAATACATACCTTGTACAGTGAGCTACCTGAAATATTCCAGACACTGAAAAAGCATCTTAAGATGAGAACTGCATCGGATGTTTGGTCATCTTTGTTCAGAAGTAACACACGCAATTTAGCTACTACATGCTGGGTAACAGGTTGTTAATACTGAATACAGATGAATTCGCTAGGGGTGAGAGGTGCCTAACAGGCAGCAACAGAAATTCCCTTTCTCTCTTCTTTGAAGGAAGGAGATCACTGCAATACACATCCCACTGTAGCACTGGGACGAGGAATTCCCAAGGTAAAAAGGATGTACGGTTTCCTACTAGGAACATCCCATCCTTCACCTCTCTCCAGTTTGTCACTGTTGTTGGCACACATCTATCTTTGCATTGTTACCATACAGTGGACAGAAGCCTCAGAGAAGCATCTTCAAATGCAGAACCTGGCAGCTGCACACCGGGATGAGCAGGCTCTATGCTCAGGCCAGGAGGAACAGCTTTTTCCCCATACTTTGTTAAATGTGTTTCCATTCAAAATGAGTAATGCTGGTCCCCAAGATTTTTATACCCAGTTTAAAAAAAGCTATCTTACCTTTTAATTCCAATCAGGAGATGCAACTGAGCCCAAAATTTTGTGGGTTTGGTGGTATACTCTAGGCAATAGGGAACACTGTGGTAAATTTTTAAATCAAGAAAAACCTGAGGCATTCACCAGAGGGAGAAGCTTCTTCCAAGGACCAGCAGCATGGCAACATTAAAGCAAAATATCAGAAACCTCAGTAGCTCAGAGCACAGCTTTAAAATTTAGTAAACTGTATATACAGCACAGACAACAGTAATCAAAACCACAGTCTATTGATAGATCATTGCATTGAGCTTAGGTGGCAATGTTTAGGTAGTGGGGGGATGCAGGGGGGGCTTCTGGGAGAAGCTTCCCCCAGATCCAACAGAACCAGTGCTAGACATCTCCAGGAAGGACCCACCACTGGCCAAGGCTGAGCCCATCAGTGGCAGTGGTGTGGCCTCCAGGACAATGTATTTAAGGGGAAGAAACCACCAGGAGGGATTGCAGCCAGAGAGGAGTGAGATGGGAGAAGAACAACCCTGCAGACACCAGGTGAGTGCACAGGAGGTGCTCCAGGCACCGGAGCAGATTCCCCTGCAGCCTGTGGAGCAGGCAGGCTGTGCAGCCCATGGAGGATGATGATGGAGCAGGTGGATGCCCACAGGAGGCTGTGACCCAGTGGGAAGCCTGGTTCCCATGGGAACAGGTTCCTGGCAGGACCTTGAGTGCCTGGTGAGAGGAGCCCAGGTGGGAGCAGCTTTGCAGCCCCTGGGGGACCCATGTTGGAGCAGTCTGGGCCAGAAGGTCCGCAGCCCATGGGAGCGATGCACACTGAAGTTTGGGAAGGACTGTCTGCTCTGGGAGGGACCCCACACAGGAGCAGGGGGAGAGTGTGTGGAAGAAGAGGTACCAAGGACAATGTATGAAGAGCTGACCACAACCCCCAATCCCCCTGTGCTGGCTGTGAGTGGGGGGTGGAGAAAGGAGGAGTGAAGTGGAGCCCAGGAAGAAGGGAGGTGGGGGAGGAGGTGCTTTCAGATTTAGATTGATTTCTCATTATCCTGCCAGCCATATTAATCAAACTAATTTCCCCCAAATTGAGTCTGTGTTGCCTCTAACAGTGCTTGCTGGATGATTTCCCCATCCTTATCTTGGCCCACCAGTCCTTTGCTCTATTTTCCTCTCCTCTGCCCAGCTGAGGGCAGTGGTAGAGCAGTTTGGTGGGCACCTGGCCTCCAGCCAGGGTCAATTCACCACAATTACACACACTAATATTTAAGATCCACAAGCAAACACAAGTTAAATGTGGTTTCCACAGACCAGACCAAACCCAAACTATTTTTATTCACAAAACTCTTCTGCGTGTTTTTAATTTCAGATTATTAAAGTGGAATATTTTCAGAGAACTGAAGTTCATCAGTGTATTGCAAACTAGAACAAATTCCAAGTAGTTCAGTTCAACCATAAACCATGACAATACACTGTCCCATCACTTCTTAACCAGGCTTGTTTTCAACAAACCCTTTGCCTGACTCAGCAAGCAAACCTCTTCCAACTTTAATAAGGAAAAGTCTGAAGTTGAACTTCCCCATTTTAACCCTAACCAGATCCAGCATTTCATAACCAAAGGAAGCCAGCATGAACTAGGACAATTAATTCTCTCAAAACTTTTCCTACTGCTATAGGTACAATGAAGTTGCCCACCTCTGGGCTACAGTCCTCAGCTAATTAGGAAAAGGGCAAGTCTGAAAACAGTGTGCATTTAAATGTAAGTATTTAACACTAACCTCCCTCTATGCCTTTCCCCAACAGGGCATCCAACAGTCATCTACAGAGTCCTGACCTTCTCCCCAAAATAAAATAGCAACAGTTGCCCCCAACCAAACATCCCAACTAGCAGCCCCATAACTCCATTACACTTTCAAGCACATATCTGTGTACTACTGTAGGCTTATCAATCATACACAGCAGAGTCCAGCCTTTCAGAGCCCACTGCAAGTCTCCAGGAGAGACAACAGTACTGGAGATACAGCTACAGTAAAAATACTAATCCTTTGACAAAAAAAGTGTCTTTCCACTAAATACAGGACAGCAGTTAAGCCCAGCTTGTTCCGAGTTGTCATACACTTTCAGGCTGACTCGATCACCAAAGCTTGATGCCAGCAGCCCCAGTGCACTTTGATTTACATGGCCAGGAACCCCACTGTTAAGCTCTTTAAGAGTCTATTAAAACACTTTTTCTTCACATTAAAAAGCTTCAGCCAACTTTAGACATCAGCAAGGTGCTACCATCATTCTGCCTTTGTGTAGCAGAAGAGGTAGCTTTAAATACTCATGTTAACCAGTGCAGGGCAGAATCAAGAAGAAATGGCATAGGATCAGACCAGACTCTCTCCTTCAACAGACCAACCAGAAAGAGGTAAAGACTAGTGTCTCTCACTGAAAAACGTTTGTAGTAGTACTGCTACAAGAAGATCTGGCAGTACAGACAGGACCAACACAGCTCCACCTCAGAGATGAAGCTACTAACCAATTCCCAAAAGGTGCCCTAAAGCTTCCCCCCTTTTGCTGGATGCAGAGACCAGTTTAACTGTAAGGGCAGGAAGAAACTGAACTGTTCACAGCTGTGCACCTGCTTAAGGTGGCTAGCAAAAATCAAATCACAAACACATCTTCCCTGCATGGAGCCACAACTGAAGCTTACAAGGGAGTTTAATGATGAACTAGAATATCTCACTTAGTTCCCAAGCTGCTTTGGGCCCAAGCACTCAGAACGAGCTATAAAACTAAAGCATTACACACAGGCAACAGAGGACTCTGAGGAGCACCTTCACCAGCTGCAACAGAATCTCAGGTAGGGACTGAAGTTGACCGTACTCGTTTAGTTTATTTTCTTTTAAAAAAAGACAGTACAAGATGTCTATTTTCCAATCAGTTTTAAAAAATGTGAACAAGCTTCCTTAAGAAATAGAACAATCTTTATTATTTAGAGCACATGTTGAACAGGTTGACAGTTCCCTATGGAGCAATACATACAGGAGAACTAGTGGTTTTATAACAACAGGCAGTCAGGTGAAACTTAAATGTATTTTGAACCAGTTATCTGCACATCAGTCTAGGAGTACTTAAATCTGAGCCAATGCATTTGCAAATGAAGATTAAGTTGCAGGTTTTTGAAAAGACACTTCTAGTATTGGTGGATTTTGGGAGCAGCTTGCACTAGTCTATGCTGTCGCTTGGAAACCATGCACAGTTGAGAGACTTGCATGGTCAGATGACTAGAGTGTGGTAACTACTCCTGAGCAGAAATGCACATGTAACTGGTGCCACTCAACATCAGTCACAAAAATACTAAAAATCTGTATGAACTTCTGCACTTGAGGATTTAAGTGATTAAAGACAACTTTTTTTAAATTAAAATGGAAGGTCTTGAAGCCTGTTTGAGGATTAAACTTATAGTAGATCCACACTTTCATTAAAATGAATTTCAGTAACTGATGAAAAATTCAAGCTGCAGACTACAAGCTATAGTAAGCATTATCCACCCCTACTTGCTTCCTTAGCCAGTGTCAAGAGTAACCCATCCAAAAAAATTACTGAAAGTGGATTTTATGATTTGTATACAAACATGCCACAGACATCTCTACAAACCTAGAAAACACTAATAAAACACTAAACCAGCGTTGATGCAGGCTAAACTCATTCTAAAGGGGGAGACAACGTTATGTTCATTAAAGAACTAGTTTAGGCAGCTCATGTTATGACATATGCAAAAAAAGCCAGGCTTATCTGAAAGTCTAGGACTTTTTTCCATGCAGTAGAAGCTATGTATTACAGCACAAGGAGGCCAGAGGAAAGCTGTGCAGCAAGGGTTTGCCTCTACAGAGCTGCAGTTTAGAACAGTCCAGTTGCACTGCATTTTAAGCTCATTATCCTTTCCATACAGCAAGGAAAAACAGGTGTTGTGGGTCCATCTCAGACTCGTTTGGCTTTTGCACTCTCAACATTAACAAATGCTACACAGCAAACAATCAAACACAAAGCACATTAAACATTCAGAATGCCAATGGCGGGCAGTTAGAATGTGAGTTTTGATTGGCAGAGAACTATTCAAGATGAAGATTCAAAGAAAGCTCAAGCTGCAGCAACAGATACTGGCTCATTAACTGAAAGCATCTGTAAATAATGGTCATTCAAAGCAACAAGACAGACCAGTTCTGTGCAGAGTATTATATAAAGTTAAGTGCACTTTAAAGTTCCAGAACATTTAGAAAGGTTATTCCCTTTAAACTGATGCTAGCAAAAAAAGCTTGCATTAATTTAGCAGAACTCTGCCTCAGTTGAGCATTTTAGATGATTGCCAAGGTTTAATAAGATGAAGAATTCTGTGCCTAACAGTATACATATTTTTTTTTTTGAAAGCAACTGGAGACAGCACTGAAGTCTTCCTATATATCCACCATCTGGCAAGTATGGGTTACCCATTTTGTTTGTACAGCCAAGGTGTAAGAATGATTCCTGAAACTACACCCAGGCAGGAGTAAAACTATCCAAATTCTGTCAATGCTAAGAAAGTTACTGCTGCCACTTCAAAAGATCTTTTGATCACCAGCCTGAAGTTCAATTCTATGAAACACACAGTTGTTAATTGGGCATTGTACAATCCTTGTTAAATACTATACAAGTCAACATAGTGACTAATGCTGCCAGCTTAACCCACAATTATTACAACAACTAAGGAACGCAGAGGAGAGAAGCAAGTACAAATTCGATGCTATTCTGGGAGTTGCCCAACACATCAGTTGAGAATGTGTTCTGGTCTCAGGCTACAGTTTGTGAAAAGCAGAAATGAAGCCTAAACACATCAGGGTTTTTGCAAGTTAAGAGTCTTAACCTAGCAACTAATCCAGTATTTGACATCTTCAAAACAGTATGAAACCCACGTCGTCTTCTTAGCACAGGAAAACTAAAAATGTAGTTCTGCTTGGAGATAAACATTTACCTTTGTTTCTCAACTCCAATTAGCTGTGGCTAGTAATGACTCCTAAGTTTTGGGTCTTTTTTGGACTTCAGAACTTGCACTTGCTTTGTTTAGGGTGAAATCAGGACAGGAATCACACTTAGATTCACAAAGTTTGATATCCAGCATAGCTTTTTCTTCTGCCAATTATGTAAGCAACCACTATAATGGCAATCAAGCCAGCAAGTGCAGCACCAACTACAATTGGGATTAGAATGCTGTCATCATCCAGCGAACACTCTTGGGCTGTGGGTGAGAGAAAGGTTGCAACAAGGAGTAAATAAAGACAGAACACTTGCCAAGTGTGGTATAAACATGTGTTTTCCTTAATGTGAAGGTGTTCAAGATCAAGTATCATTACATCCTAAAGAACTGCAGAGCTCTCATGGGTATATCCATCATCTGTTAAGTATTACAATCACTTGGAACACTTGATATACTCCACTAAGCTAACAGGAGTGCCCCAGTGTACAACTTTTCACGTACACAAGATCCATACTAGACAAGGAAGTAGCCATTCTTCTGCTTTTAAGACAGAACCAGACTTACCTATTTTGTGCTTAAAGCAAGTCTGGTGCTTTTAGTTAAGAGTAGAGTGACCTACATTTGGTATCAAGAACCTATTCAGAATGGAGACATGTTACAGAGATGAAGTAACTGTGATTAGGAGAAGGCAGCTAGCAGCAACTGGAACTAGAGAGTGAAACTGGATTCTAACTCTTTAGAACGTTGCTGTGATGTAAACCCTGTTCACCTGGCATATCTGGGGAGTTAATTTACCTTCACCCAGAAAAAAATTCAAAACTCTGCATGCCATCTGTTTGTCTACAGGTCAGTCTAGACCATTAAGACTGGGCTCTAAGTATTGTTGCTAAGTACAAAGTTACACTAAAGAGAAAGGTCATTTAAGCCATTCCAGTTTTCCCCAGGCAAGGCCAGGATAATGCAGCAAACAGACATTTTAGAGTCTTTCTTTAGTTCTGGATATTCAAGACTGCTTTAAAAAAAAGCTCTGCCAATTCATTTATCTCCCACAACACTCTTTAGACTCCCAGGTAAAAGAACTGGTAATACTGCTAGGTGTTTTAAGTCCAGTTCTGCTAAAGTTTTGTCCTATTTTCTTATTTGAGCTACAAGAAACCTGTATGCCATGGTGTCAGATAACTTCTAACCAAATCTTAAGACAATGCTTAAGTCCCTCCTCAGCATCTTTAGCTCCTTCAAGTTTTGTGAAGGAGAACCAACATACCTAGCAGATAAAGTACTTGTGCCCAATGCTGGTGACTTTTAGCAATTCAGTTCTGCAAGCATTGCAAGAATTAAGAAAAAAGAACTCTTACCTGTAGAGAACTTATTTGCCTTCACAAGGAATGGTTGAACCCATAGATTAAAAGTGTGGACTTGAAGATCTTCGCTAATCTGAAGAGTCTGCTCTTTTCGGCACATGTAAGAGCTACCCAGGTAAGCATCCCACTGGCTGAAGTTGCTGTTATCTGCACTTGAAATGACTAAACAAGGGGGGAAGGGGAAAAAAAGGGAAATTTGCATGCCCACTTCAAGTGCAAGAGTTTTAATATGATTGTAAGACCAAGCAGTTGAATCTAGAGAGGCCAGCTTTTCAACACTGACTACTCTGAAAAACAAGGTAGTCTAAAGTGTGATCAATCTGCTTAACTGAAAGGAATCAGGCACTGAAGTTACTGCAGCACCTTAACCTCCACACAGTCATTTCTATTTGGCTGTCCTTGTACTTCCACTGGTCCCAACATGGCAGATTTGTGAGCATCTTAGTGGTAGTGCTCTTTTAACTGCAGTAGCCATGGCAAGCAACTTCAACAATGTTTGATTTTTTTTTTTATTTGAAAAGAGTACACATTTTGTGAGGGACTGGTCTCTTTTCCCAGTGAGAATTAAGTGGGAGAGGTTGGAAGGTACAGCAGCATCTTCAAAGACAACAGCTAGTTTAGGAAAAACAAAAAACTTCTGAGTTGGTACAGCTGTATTTCACACCTCAAAGAATTACATTACTGAAAAGTTATAAATAAGACCTCTTAATTTATGTATGTTTATCACAAAGTAAGAGAACCCATTAGCAAAATAGTCCCACACTACTGTTAAAGACACTCTTACAGCCATTTCTCCTTACTACTTTTTTTCCTACCAACTTAAGGACTTTAAGCAGGACTTAACAGTAACCACAAACAGCATTAAAAAACCATCAGAAATATCTGACAAGGAATAATGGCTCACACATGTTTTAAGGCAGACACTATTTCTTACCAGAACCATTCAGACGGTTGAGCAGTGTCACATTCACTTCTTTCAGGTAAAATTTTTGTACACCTGCACTTGTATTTTTCTGTTAAGGAAGCAAGAACCAACTGTCAGCGTGCAAGTCTGCATTTTTAACTTCAAGAGCTTTCCAAAGGCTTTGTAAGATATTCCTACAGTCTAAAGTTTCTATAACTTTAACCATTTGTCCTGAGGCAGTCAGCTAGCCAGTTCCACTTGTGACATGGAACAGGCTACCACCAGCCAGTGGCAGAAGGGTTTTACTATCAGTGATCATCACGCAATGCTGGCAGCTTAGTTTAAAATAAGTTACTTACAACAACAAATGTGAAGCCAATCAATGTGCTATTTCCATCATTCAGTCGCAGAGTAGCTGTTGTATTACCACATGTACCATCTGCACTAGTTGTCTTGGGATTGATGTTGATCAGAAGAGGCTGAAAGACAGACACACCACCTTAGAGACGTTCGGGACTACGCTGTTTCAGTCAGTAGGAGTCTCAAGCTAGATGAGCTTACCATGAAGATGACAGCAGGGAGACTGAGCCTGGCTACCATGGAACTAAGGCCACCTGAATTAAGTTTACACATTGGTACTGCTGAAACAAGTTGCCTAGTGATGTCTTGATTTTGTTGATTTAATGCAACAGGTTTGCTTTGGCTCCCTCTGTGAGGGGAGACCATCTTAAGGACCAAAAGTCTTGAAAGCTAAGAAAGTTCCAGGCTTTTAATGATGTTAGAGGTATTCCCAGTAACAAGTTACACTGAATCCACACCAGGTTCTGAAACTAAGTACTATGCCACAAACTACTCTGATGTCAGAAAGGTCCTATGTAACAATAATCACAAACAATTCTGAACAGCCAGCAGTTTACAACGCAAATACCTGTGCTCCCATGTCATACCAAATAACTACAGCAACCTTTCTACTGGAAAACAGAAGAGAAGCACCTTGTCTTGAGAAATGTTCAGCTGCAGCCCCACAGTAGCCAGGAGACAAGTTTTATTTCCACTTTTAAGAGAATAGTTTCCTGTGTCTGGGTTCTCCACAGGTTTTGGAGAAGTGGTTGGAGCAGTGGTGGCAGGTGCAGCAGTTACATTGGCAATAGTAGGCGGAACAGTAGGTGCAGAAGTAGGTGTATCAGCACGACATCTGGACTCTATAAAAGAAATTTTAACCCACCATTTCAGAGCTGAAATTTTACTGAAGTCTTATGACTCCAGGGTCAGTTCAATACACATACCAGTTTCTCCAGTGAAATCTAGGTTCCCTGGGAGCCTGCTAAACCACCAAGTCAGAAGCCTCAGACTCAGCACAGTATTCCAAATAATTTACAGCTATCATTTAGTCACAGACATTCTGTAACACCCAGTTTTAAAATCCATGTAGCATATATAGCACCACCTATCTCCAGTGAACCACACAGACAGGTAAGGGGCTATAAATGTGTCATCTGCTGTAGACAAAGCAAGCAACCCTACGTAGCAGTTATGTCACATCCACCTCTGAAGTAACAGATATCTGAGATAAGACCACAGGCTTTGGTCTATTTAAATAAAGAGTTAGAGGTTACCACTGAAAACGGAAGGCAGTCAATTAGAAACCTCAAAGCTCAAGTGATCTAGCCAGCCACAGTAGTTCCACTGTGGTTATTTTTAATACCCCAGTAACAGAATATACACTATTAGACCACCACCTTGACATGGGAACAGCCAATATTACTATATACTAATAACTCTGTTCCACTAATCTGTTTTTCCAGGAACAAGGAAAGAAGTACAAAGGATAGCACATCTTAGAAGCCATGGGTTTCTTAATTACAGGACTTTGCTCCCTGCACTAAGGCACAGTACAAAAAAGCTCATTCACAAACAGAGACGCTCACCTTTTTTACCAATCGTGCCATTCTGAACAAAAGCCTGCACAGTAGCATTCCAGTAAATCTGTGTTACATTTTCTGCTTCAAAAGAGTCCACATTATGACACACAAAGACGCTATTCAGTTGAACTGGACGCATATCATCCTTTGCAACAATAGTAATTGGCCCTACAAAAATAAGCACAGATGTTTTAATGTCTCATGAAAGACAAGAACATTTACAGGTAGCGTTGTTTTATAAAATTCTGTAAGACAAGGAGATAAATTAATATCCTAACCGCTCTTGAATGTTTTACATATTGTGCCCTGAAGTGCCAAGTAACAGTGAAGTAACCAAGCTTCCAGAACTAGAAAGGTGAATCTTTTTACTTACATTTTTCTTTAAGGAAAAAAATAATCCTATTAGTACACAGAAAGCTTACCACTGTAGTGTATTGCTAAGTGGAAGGTGAAGTAGTGCACACCAAAATGAACCCTCCCCACACCTACTGTCTACTAGCAGCACCTCACTGATCATGGATGTTCAGTTAACCTGCCCCTTCCATTCCACTTAAAGAAATGTTACATACACTAAAGCTAACTAGTCTGTATTCTTGTCCAACAGGAAGTATGCTGAACAAGAGTTAGGTGATACAGGGTACAGAAATTGTTAGATATCTTGTTAGTCCTTCTAACTTTGAAGAAGCCAACCAAGGTCAGGTACGGGAGACCTGACACTGGTGGTCCAGACTGTTGTAAGCAGGATTCTGCACTGAGCTTTACCTTTTCTTTTAGCATCAGGAAATACAGCAGCATCATTGGTGTTATAGGTAAATGTGACAAAGTCTCCCTGGTAAGTTTCATTGGTTTTTGTAAAGTTAACGCTCCAAGAGTGACCGTCTCCAAACTGTATTGCCAGAAGTGCAGCTTCCGTGTCACTGCCACAGACACTTCCATTGTGGGTCACATCAGATGGCAAGTTCAAGGTTATATTTTTCTAGAAGAAAAGGATAATTTTAACATGTTTTTACAGACAGCAGTTCTTCCCTGTGCCAGGGTTATAAACCTGCTGGAGTTGCATGAGACTAGTGAGATTATTTATTTTATTAAATTATGAAAAAGGCCCCCTGACGTCTGACTTAGAAAGGAGCCATGTCAGATTCAAGCACAAACCTAACCTGGCTGTTGATCTGGACCATGCTGAGTTACAATTTACATTTACTGTTTGGGCTGGTAACACTACTACACTGATACACAAAACCCACCAAGTTGGGCCACTATACCATGTAAGTGTGTGCAATAGAGCACATTCAGTTATTCGTATTATTGAGAACTTATGCCTTATTTTAAAATTAGTATTTAGGAATGCTCATAGAAACTGTCTTCATACTAAAACCAACTAAAAGACCCAAACACTCTAGTAAGAGTGTCCTTAAACTTTTACCCAGGACAAAGTCACTTCCAAATACTTACATAATCACTACTGTTTGTTTCATATTTTATCAAGAATCTCATCATCCATCTTGCATACAGGCACGTAGCATTAGAGGCATCCTTTATTACTACTTCCACTGCATAGGACTGGAAAAAACCTGTAAGGTATGATTATTAGCTATTAAGATGTTGCTTTTACTTCATTTTCTAGAACTATTTAAGAGGATGGGTCACTACAAAATGCTTAAGTTGTTTCAGAACTGGGTTCAATTTGCCACACACTGGAAGAGTAGGTACACGTCAGGAAAGTATTAAAACTAGGAGGCATACCATGAAGTTATCAAGGCTTGATAAAAGTTTGTGAGAATGTTGTAGAGTCCATTTACCTGACAAAGACTAATGATGTAAATGAGCATTAGCTTTCTCATGACAAACTGAAGTGCATGAACACAGTATTTAAACAACGTGCTGCTTGTAGGCGAGACTCTCCCTAACATGTCATTTGCTTCATCAGTGGTATGACTCAAGTTGACCTCAAAAGATGAGACCCATAGAATGGTCTGGGTTGGAAGGGACCCCACGGATCATGGGGTTCCAACCCCACTGTCACAGGCAAGGCCACCAACCTCCAGGCATGATCTGGAAGCCTGCCCATGGCTCCATCATGACTGCCTTCATTGTGTCTCTGTGATTTCAGGCTCAAAGGACAGGGATGTTAAAGTCCCTTTACACTTCCCAGAGCTTGTTACAGTTGCTGGGTTTTCCACCCCGTGAAGCTCAACAGAGGCACTTGCCCACAGCCAGTCTGTGGCGACCGTTGACCCCCGCAGCGCGGAGCCGGCCGCGGAGCAGTGCCGGCTGACAACATCCGCATTCGCGGGTAGCCAACTGCCTGGAAGCGCCGCTCGGGTGGGCCGGCGGCGGGCAGGCTGCCCCGGCCGCGGGCCCTCGGCTAGCTACCAGCTCGCACCCAGCCCGGGAAGGCCGCGGGCCGGACCCGTGCTCCCGCCCCCCGCCCACGACGCCCTCAGCCACCCCGCCCAACAGCAGGGCCGGCAACAGGGTCCCGCTGGCCCCCTGCTCCCCTTCCGCAGGTGACAGCGCGCCGGGGACGCGGCCCAGCGCCGCCCCCACTCCGGGGCCACCCCGGAGAAGCCGCCGGGCCGAGGCGGCCCCGGGCCCGCGAGAGGCCTCAGCGGCACCCTCCCGCGCGCCCGGCCGCTGCCCAGCGCCGCCTTACGGGCGTGACGGGAGGGGGAAGCGGCCCGCGACCGCGGCAACACCTCCCCCCCCCCCCCCCCCCCCGCAGGCCCATCGCCCACCCGCGGACCCGGCCGCTGCCCCGCTCACCGGAGGTACCAAGCAGCAGCAGCAGGAGGAGCAGGCAGCCGGAACAGCGCGGCTCCATGCTCCCGGCGGCAAGCACAGCGACGCCGCGAAGCAACGATCAGCGAGAGGCGAAGGCGAGCGGGCGCGATAAAAACCTCGCCATCGGTCATGTGAGGGGAGGGGCGCTGCCGCCCGCGCGCCGCCAATCGCCGCGCCGGGTCTCGATTCAATGGTTCGCGGACAGGAGGTTCGGCGTGCGACGCCGCGGGCGGGCGGTGGGTCGGTGAGCGTCCGTTCCTACCGGCTCCGGTTACCCCACGGGGTTTGGCGCGGGGCGGCACCGTGCGGCGTCCCGTGCCCTCTGCGGGCACTAGGGGCCCTCGCGGGAGCGGGTCACTGGCCCTCGCTTTGGCCCTCGGCAGCCTTTGCTCTCTCCACTGGGGCTGCGTTAGGCAGAGATGCTGAGAGAGTCAAAGTAGGGCAATATAGAAGCTTTCACCGCAAAGAAAAATAAAGAATGAAGATATTCTCCATGCTTACAATCCCACCTGTCCCTCCCGGCTGACACGACTGTCGTCCATTCTGCTGTGTCACCCAGGGGTGACCAGAGATGGTCTCTGGCTCTCCAGGCCCCAGGCAGAGACCTGCCCAGAAATGGCCTCCAAAGCAGGGCAGTGGCAAGAACTGGGGTGCTTCGACACCTTTGTGCCAGTGCTGAAATGCAAAACGTGGGGCAAGAAAGAAAGTGGGAAAAATCAGCTGCCTCATGCAAATGAGGGAGAAAAGAGCCAGAGGAGTGGAGGGGGGAGAAGACAGGAGTGGATGTGAAATCTGGTGGGTTTGAGACTGGGAGGAGGTATGAAATGTGGCCGATGTTGGATTGCAGCCTGGAGAGTATTGATTAGGGGAAAGAAACAAAAAAAAAGAGGCAGGCTTGGTAAAGAAAGAGGAGATGGGGAAGAAGAGCTTGGGGCTGGGAGATGCCAAGGAAAATGGCAGGTGGATGTTCAGCTGCCCGAGGAGACAGGAGCTCCTCGGCAAGGAAAGGCCTCTTGGAATAACACAGTCCTCTTTCTGAAGCTGTGGAAGGGCTGCAAAACATATTTCAAATAATCAGGAATGAAGAGATGTGCCCAGCCATGGGGGAAGGAAATGAAAGCTCTTGAAGAAGACAACAAACCATGTTGACCTGATACAGAGAGACAGTGGGAGTGTAGATGGTATTGATGGGAAAGTGGTTATGAAGTCCTGTGGAAGTTGAAATAATGCAATTTGTGATTGAAATGCCAGGTAAATACTCTCAGGTGTATACTTGCAATACTGCATTTTGCAAAGAGTATCACAAAATCAAACTTGGCACGTCAGGCCCACCACGGAAACCCATGCCTGGTGCAAGTGGGGGTTGCATGTGCAAACGCGTGTCTGGCCGGGCACGTTCACTGCTTCTTTACATTTCTTCTTGTGCTTAATAACTGCACCTAGAACCAACTTACCACACGTATTACACACATGCACATGCATACCTAAGCGTTGTTGCATGTGACTATCAAAATTCATGTCATTTCAAAATAATGAGAATAATTTTTTTTTAGCCTTTGGGCTTAATTTACTGAAAGTTTATCTGTAGAAATAAACTTCATATTTGTTGTAGGCTGAGGGGCAGTGTCCAGCAGCAGCACAGACGAAACCAGGAATTCTTGAAGCAGCAAGTATTTTGTCTTTCTCAGCCCCCCAGCAAAGAACGGGGCATTGCAGGGCCTGGGGGAGTCCTGCTGCTGGAGCTGTTGCCTTGCCTCAGGCTTCACTGGTTTGGTGCAAAGTCCTGTTTTCAAAGAAGTGATCTCTCAGGAAGTTAGGAGCAATTATATTAAGAGGATTTGACTACTAGGAGAGAAACATTGAATTAAGCTTAAATTAATTGGAGGAGGAAGAAATGATCGGTATGTTCTAGGCAGTTTGTGTGGTGGAATGTCACCTTTTGTATCAGCTGGGACATTGACTTCAGGACATGCAGCTTTTGTGTGTAAACTTGGGTATGGTCAGGCACCCCCTTGTTCTGAGGGGAGAATCCTGAATTTTCAGATCTCTTGCTTGCACATGGGAAGCAGACTGTAGGATGACTAGATGTTCTGCAGACATAAAGGAAGGCTGATTACCTCGTTTCCTTTATGCCAATTTAGTGAAGCTTGAAATGAAATCAAATGGTGGCTATCACAGCGAAAGCAAATTGGCTTCTGTTTAATAACACACAATAAAAGTAGGGATTAAAAGAACAGTATATTTCATATAATTTTGCATAATGAAAAATAGATTCTTTGCACCAGAAATATCATTAATATCAGAACACAGATTATTTTACTTCTTTCTTTGTACCTCCCTGTACCTCCCTCCCTGCCATGTAACTGCCCTCCGTGGACACTCTGTGCTAGTGCATTGTTTTACCGTGATCTTAGCAGGTGCAGTTTTTATTCAGGGGCTTACTTCTTGCTTGCTGTATCACTTGAGATAAATGAGAATTCAGTTCCTCCCTTGGATCTGTGAAAACCCAACGTATGGGCTAACCTTGTGTTCAGTTAAGTCAACACCAAAGTGGCTATAGGGACTGCTTCACCTTCACTGGAAGGTGAAGTTGCATGAATTCAGAGACTGCAAGCTGGTGGTTTCATTGTCAGAGGCTATTGCAGGAGAGGCTGATGGCTTGTCTATGATGTCAAGGCTGACCCTAGCAAAAACGTGGGAAGCGATGAGGCAGCCACACCGAAAGGTTTCAGCCCTTGAGTGGAGTCCTTCGGGAGACCAAAGGATCAAATCCCTCCTGGAGGGAGTTGGTACAGACACCTTGCATCCTCAAATGGGATGAAGATTGCTCAGCAAATTCCACGTGCTTCAGGCATCTGAATGTGTTAAAGGTTCTGAACGTGCTCATGCATTATTAGCACAGCAACAGTCTCCTCCTGCCCAGCCAGCTGACAGACACTTACTTTTGGCACTGTTCTCCCTACATAGAGAATTTTTGGGCAGTTCCCGAAGCCTATCTCCTGTTCATAGTGCTGGAGGAAGCAGGACAAAACTCTGTTCCTCTCTTATTTAACAAATCGTCCAGCTGTCCTTAGGAAAAAAAAATAGGTTAGTGGATGGGGTCAGGCATTTGATTCCTCTGAAATTCCATGGAAAGCTATTCTATTCAGCCCTTATAGGATTTAACCTCTAACAAATATCCACTGCGGCTTATTTATCATAATTTCTTTGTTGATTGTGGCAATGTCATTTTACCATTAAAGAATGGTAAAATTTATGTTACAGACTTCAGTATCATAAGGTCAAACTCCTATGATCAGCTGTTTTCCTGTAATGATAGAAGCGTGAGTGATCATTACCATGATGCAGAGAAAATGCCTTACCTTTTTGCTTGCTAGAGAGAAAGGATTTTGCATTTGGCGTGATTTTGGGAACCACTGATAGGTGGCAAGCTGATCCTGGATTTTTAAGACAACCTTTATGTTTATTGCTGGCTTTGAAAATGGGGACTGTACTGTTTCTGTACAGCATTACATTTTTACTACATACTTGGTCCGATGTCGGTAGCGTTAAGAAGGTGTTGACATGTAACAAGAACAAATACTCAGCACTTTCTGAGTTCTTCTCAAAGCTTCAGTTCATCAAGGATTGTAAATTCATGCCTCATTTCAAAAATGTAGGCTGCTCTGTGGCTTTCATTCACATCATATTCCTGATGTCCAGCATATGCTTAATCCTTTGTGAATCCTTCAGCTGTTTCAGCTGGTTAGATATTATATCTGTAATCAAACTTTTCTTTACCCTGGGACTTGAAAAAATTGATGGATGTATGTGGTCGGAAGCAAAGTGTCCAGTGTTTAATGGAGCACTGAGTAATTTAATGTTTCTGTCTCCGGTGCAGAGGAGTACAGCTTGTGATAAAAGAAGACAGAGATAATACTGGGGACATGTGGTAATCACTACTGTAGTCAAATGTATGTTTATTCATTCTTTTAGATGTCCCTTTAACCAACAGGGTATTTTCTGTATTTTTTTCCAGGGACAAGGTTACAGCAGAATCAACTGTTCCTTTCCAGGAGGGGGAGAAAGGATTTGGTACCATTTCACGTGGGAGGGATGGAAAGAGGAAGAGATTAATGCCAGTCAGAGAGGTCAGGGATTCATTCAGCAGAGGGGGATGAACCACAGGGAAATTCTTGGGACCGTGCCAACAACCATGAGAGTTACAGCTCTTCGCTGGGGTTTTCCTTCTCATGCAGCCCCAGTTTGTAGCCAGGAGATTAGGGATAATAAGGATTTGCTGTGATCCAGACACCGGAATGACGAAGGCTGTGCTTTGCCCAGCACAGCGTGACATCTGCGTGTGCTAGCCTGCTCCGTGGTAGGGAAGGGGTGACTCCCGATAGCCCTGCTGAGCTTGCTCTGAAGCAATTCACCGATAAACTAAAACGTGGGAAAGCTGCGGTTCGCTCTGGCTCCGAGCAGATGGCACTGTTTCGGAGCTGCTGCGTTTCGGGAGGAGGTGGTGGTAGGAAACCAAACCATTAAACGCTGCTGCAGGAAACTGCTGAGTCAAGGCTGGAGCAATCACGTGAAATGCCAAAAAAAGAAACCTCTGTGGGGAGGTGAAGACATCAGCGAGCAGGTTGCAGCAGGCAGCTGCAAAACTTCCTGCAAAAGCACTCTGAAATCGGCTGGCCGACACCGCTGGAGAAAGCACGTCCCCAGCTCAGCGGGAGGAAGCAGAGGCGCAGGCCGGCGGCATTTCCTCACGGGCTGCTGCACCAGCAGCTCGGCTGTGCACATCTTGGTTTAATCATGGGCTGGGAGCTGCAGGCGGGGCAGCACTCCGCGTTGACGCGGGGCTGGTACAGCAGCTGCCCCTGCGCTGCCCGCTGCGGGCATCCTTGATGCCGTGGGATGCAGGGGGAGGTGCCGCCGTTGGCCTTGGGGTTCCTGTTGTGCTGGGAAGCGTTTCCAGCTGCGCTGGATGTGGTGCGTGCTAAGAGCACTCGGCATCTGGGTTAAACGTGTGGCAGGCAATGGGATTTATGCATTTCATGAGTCACATCAAGCTACTCCTAGATGCAATCTATTTAACGTGAGAAAAACTCGTTTGACAGCTCAACGAATACTCTGGGCTTGTGACAGTGAAGTGGAAAAGCGTCAGTTGTCTCAGTTTTGTGGGGTTTTTTTGACTTAAATTGTACCCTGTTGCAGATCCATGTCAGCTTCAGCACAGAAATGCTTTTGTAAAAACAGCTGGCTCTGCACAGGAGGCACCTCCCACTTCCAACTCTTATGAAAGATGTGTCGACTGTAACTTTTTCTGAGAAATTTCAGCAGGAAATTTCACACTTCACCAAGACATTATATGTAAAATAGAAAGTTGGAAGAGACACTATGTACTGTACAGCCATTTTCATACCTGGATGTTTTAGCTGCTGTAGCTTCAGTGCTACAGGACCTGGAACAAGATTACATTCCTGTTATGGAGAGCACATCAGGGCAGATGATACACATAATAATGACATACATAATTTGTCTCTGACAGAGCTGGGAAACCAGGCCTGGCAAACCCTGAGCTAAAGCCTGTTCACTGCATTGTCCTGAGCAACAAACCTCTTGCAGGGGCTGATCACTCTCTCACTGCCTGTCTGCTCGCTGCTTTTAGAGCTCGGATTTAAAGAATAAGAATAAAAAGGAAGAAACTGAAGGGCTAGGCAGATGGTGGCAGTTCTATGGCAGAACCACAGACCTTCAGTTGCAGAACCAGCTCTCTGGAGGAGCGAGCCTGACCTGACTCCCAGGTTGCAGCCTACAAGCAAGCTTTACCTGCACGGTGACGAGGCTCCAGCTCACCTCCGCAGAGGTGGTTTCGTAATCTTTGTTCCCATCACAAGCCTGAAACCTCCACCCCAGCACACACCTGGCAAAACTTGGTCTGCAGTGTCTTGCCCAGCCTTCAGCGAAAACGAGCAGAGCAGCAGCTTTGCTCTGAGCCTCAAACTAGCAGCAAACAAAATATTTTCTTGCTCTAGTTAAGGGGCAGCTTTTGAAAAAGGTGTCTGGTTCTGGCCATGATGACAAATTGTTCTCAGAAATACAACAAACTTCAGAGACTACAGAAGGGTAGAACAGAAGATGTGTTGTAATAATTTTATGAGGTTTGTCTGGGGGGGGGAAAAATGCTACATATTAAATGAACTTCTTGCTAAGAATCCAGCATTGATATTTCATGCTGTATTAAAACTACTTGCCACTCCAAATGTGGAGTGTAATTCATTCCATGTAATCTTAGATGCTATTTACTTGCACACTAGCCCCCTTTCCATTTGCAAAGTCATAGTGACTAAGCTTTGCAAAGCAGCGTTGCAGCCCTTGGGCCCTGCAATGGCTGGGGCAATCTCAGTCTGATGCCTGATCCTCTGCCTGCCTTAATTGCATGAGGCATCTAAACGTTGGATCTACTGGACAAGCAGTTACTGCAGCTTCCTGGTTACTGAAAATTTATTTAGATGGAGCAGACCTCTAGACTTCAGACTTTTTTAAAAAGACAATTTCATAGGAAGTTAACATTAATTAGGCATTTTATAAGTACCAAGTGACATCCCTCTTTCTCTCCTGCTCTAAAATACGGGTGTTTCAAGCTGACAAACAACTGGCAGTTATAAGGAGTAAGCTAAAGAGCAACCATCAGTGTTACAGAAGAAACATCTTTTCCTTTATGAAGTCTCAGTTAGTATTAGCAGCAGCTAAAGCACCTTAGGTCACAAGAGCTGACCAAGTGTAAACTTCCCATAAAACTGATGCTGCCAAGGAAGAACTCACTGAATTCTGCAAGTGAGAGCAGTGAAGGACCAAGGAGGCAGCTCCAGGAGAATGGAGTCACTTCAGAAGGCTGGCCCAGTGACACAGGAAAGTGGTAGGAAATCAAGAAACCACTGACCAGAACTAAGCGGATTTGGGGGTGGTGGTGAAATGGGTGTAACTGGGAGGCGTGCACTGGGGTAGGGGTGTAGGCGTCCCTCTCCAGCAGCCCCCAGCTCAGGCTGTAACCAAGGACTAACAGCTGGTTGGAAGCCCACTCAGACTTGGCATTCGCAGAGGGGGCTGAGGGTCAGGCCCTACAACAGTGGCCTGTGTAAATCTGTAGCAATCAATAAAAACGTGGTACTTGCTCATTGTGAACTACTGCTAAGCTTAAGGAAAGGGGCTTATCAATGGTGCTGCACTGTCTTTCTGATTTTAGAAAATTAAGAGTTTTCTTCTTTCTTTCGCTGATATCCTAATGCTTATTTCCCACGAGCAGCAGCAAGACAAGTGATGAGTAACACTAAAGCTGACCTTGTGTCAGGAAGCAGTTAATTAACCAGAAGAAAAATCCTGTTCCATCCTAGGCTGACCAACACCCATTGCTCTCCCCAGGTGACTCCTTCTTTTACCCTCTGCACACACTCCAATGCCTCTCAACCCCTCAAGTAAGTTTTTAAGTGTTCATTTTCTAAATATCTCAGTCTGTGCACAACCCCTTGCCATTTAGGTGCCCCCAAGCTGTACCAGAGAAAGCAAGCACCTGAGCAGGATTAGTGGAAGCCATTTACCTACTTAAAACCAGGGTGCACTAGGAATATTTTGGGATCACAGCAGTGCTGTGCAAGGTCAGCCTCCCCGCAGCATACACACACGCACCTGAAGGACCTGCACTTGCTTTGCTACAGCTCTGTGTGTTTGCAAACCTCCCCCCTTCACCGAAACGCCCTGCCTCCCCTCTCCACCCACCCTCCAAGATACTCCTGAGAAATCCTGCTCACATTTAGTCCAGCGGCTCCAAATAGCAAAGGAAAAATTAAGATACAGCCCGGTCAGCGATCATCAGTAACAGAACCAAGTTCCCTGTCCAGCCCTGTCCTTTGTACTTCAGTAATTGCATCAGAGTAATTTAAAATAATTACTAACTGTACTGGGAGATAAGGAATACTCCTCAGCAGGAGAGCAGCCTGCTGGGGTAGCAACAGGCCACCACCTCTGGTATTTTGTACCTTTTCTGGCACTTCTGCACTTTCTAATCCCGATTCAGTCAGTGAGGATGCTCAGTTCCTTCCCACCAATACACCTTATAGAAGACTTACAGAAAAAAATAAAATTCAGGAATGGAAACCACTTAGAAAACTCAAGGGATTTTAATGACTGAATGAAGGAGGAACTATTAATATATTTAAGTAGCAAACAGGTATTTTGCTATCAAAGCACAAGCTAAAGAATTTAAAGAAGCCACAAACATTAGTAAGCCCAACATACAGAACTTGGAGTAAGAAGGCATTTTACACACAAGAGTTTATCAACACAAAACTGTTTAATATTTATTAAATGACACAAAATACCTAGATAACAGACTCACTTCTCTGAAAGGACATGTATTTACATTATTTACCAACTTAAGAAAGACTCTCTGTACCCATATCAGACTTATGAAACATAAAAAAGGTTTTGCTGCTTTTTGCATCGAAGGATGCAACGGTGATACATGCCCTGTTTGCAAGTCTGCATAAACTATAACTTTCTGATGCAGTGAAAAAGCACAAATTTATATTCTGGTAGCCGAGTGAAGAGGCTTCTGAAAAGTAACAGAGTTAGTTTCCCCCTCCCCCCCACTCCAGACATACTCTGAAGAACTGTTATACAAAAAGTATATTACATTTTTGAATGCTGCTGTACTCTTACAACTTTAGTGTAACATTTCAAAGAAAAGATTCTTCCTACTAAATGAAATGACTAAAAAAAGTGGTATTTGAACATTTCTGTAGATGCATTTTTTTTTCTTTTGAAGAAAGCATTAGGGCAAATGATATGTCTAGGAAAAAAATGAAAGACTGACAAAACAAAAGCAGAGACCAAAATATGAAGAACAGCTAAAGCAACTTAATTTGCTAGGGTTTTGTTTTTTTAAATTTTTATTAACTATTTACTTTGGCACCTTTGTGTAAACTATAGAACAAAACGACGTTTACAACACATCTGCAATTACAGCATTTAAACAAAATGGTCACTTTTTAAACCAGCCAAGACAAAAAAATAGTCCATTTATGGGTATAAAGATTAAAAAACCTAAAATATATATTTCTAAGAATAAACTGCAATTTCTTATGAACAAGGTGCTATAAACTGCATGCAAGAGTCAAGATTAAAAATGTGTGGCCAAACAGACAAGCTGTGTTATAGCCAGATGAGTTGTGGTCCAAGCCCACTTTAGGTTTTGTTTCTTACAGAGATATATATGGCTCAATAGGCAGGCACATGATCCCAGCAAGAAGTTGCAGAGTTGTACGGCTGGACGATAAATCTTGGCTGCAGCTTTGTCATTAATCAGGAATGAGCAAGACCTTAGCAGAAGAGATGAACAAGTTCTTGGGGAAAACCCAGGAAGATACAAGAAGCCTTACCCCTTCCCCTCTCTCGCCCTACGGGGTGCTCAAAGTCCTTTCTTTGGGTTGCTTTAACTAGATTGCCACTCAGGGTCTGCCTCGGATTGTGGCAGTTGGATGAGATTGGAGGACACTTCCTACGTAGTATTTTCTGCATTTAAATTACTGAAATGGATGGGATAAGAATGAAATAAACCTTCAGATCTTTCTGGTTAGTTTGGCTGAATGCAACACACTTGTCTGATGAGGGAGGATTTTACCAGAACAGGTACTTTAAACATGTAGTGGTGTTATATTTATATGCTACAACAGACTGAATGGAACCAGCTCAGTACTGGTGCTCAAAATCTCTTGTCTCCCAAAGAGTCAAGTTTTAAGCTCCTCCTTCCTTTTTTAGGAGGAATCTTTTATTGGCTAAAGATACAAAACACATACGAGAAAAAGGAACATTGAATGCAGAAGGTTCTTTGGGGGCACTCTTTTCTCCCCAGTGGATTTCTACTTGAGCTAATACTTAAAAAGATTTGCAGGAGCAGTCCAAGTTTCTTACTAGATAACTCTACTGTTAGTATTTTTCTTACAGAGGCAAGGGTGGTCCTGGATGTCTACCAGTGGCTATGATGCAATAGTGTCAAAGGATAAGGTACATTTTTCTGCAGATCACAAAGAGCTGTTTAACAGTTAGTAGAGGGTGACAGCAAATCGTTTAGTAGGAGAAAAACACCCATCTGCTTCATCTGTCAGCTGAGGACTGCATATAAAAGAGCTTGAGAGAAAAACACAGCTGGAGAAAATACAGAATGAAACAGTAGATCAAAAAAGCAACAAGGATGGGATGTGGCAGATACAAAATACACACACATCACACACACACACACTCTCCCTCTCCCCCATGCACCGCCCTGAATGCGAGATCACAGTGATAAAAGTTACAGATCGTAGAGAGCTAAGTTACACTGCAGTTAAACAAAAGTAACATCTTGCTTTCAAGAAGTATCTGGTATTTCCCAGGACTATCAGTGCCTGAAAGAGGATGAGGTTTTTCATTGTGCTCTGCAACACAGCTGATCATAGGTCTAAAGCCTGGCTGGGTAAGGAAGAACTGTTGCATGGAGGAATTACCTTTTCTGCTGACAAATTTTTTCCCCATATATTCCTGGCACATGCTGCTATAGCAATCAAAAAAAAGAAGCATTTTGTTGAAACAAAGCTCTACATTCAAGTGACTTATTCTGCCATGTCTTATAAAGATGCAACAAATGCTCTCTGGTCATCTAAGAAAATACATTTTAGATGTCTTGTAGCAATGCTTAACTTTCTATATGAGAGGTAGGCTTCTGGGTTCTAGGAGGCCTGCCACATCTAGGGCTGAGTTCTTAAAGCTTTAAGTTAAAGCAATCCAAAGCAGAGCAGTCTTAGAGGAGCTGCCCTGTCTAAACCTTGAGGTTAGTTCAAGTTTAGAATGTTGCAAAGCAAAACAAGTATTAAAATTCACTTGTAATTTTTCTTCTTACAGCTTTACCACAAGAACAGCGTGGCTTTTCATAGCTATCTGTAAGTAGATTCTCTTTCCTAGAGTATTGCTGCCAAGAGGTGAAGGCCTCCTACCCATGACTAGTAAAAACTGTCACTTTTTCCATTATGGCTGTTTTATGCTTAAAATTCCCAAAGGTGAAGACTAAGTCTTATAGGCAAGCCATAAAAATCTAATCCGAACTTGTTTCGTTGTAGCAGTTCATTAAGAATGGTGTTTGTATATACAATATATATGCCCACACCGCAAACTTTATACATCCTTTTATACTGGTACCATTTTGTCTTAACTGCAACCAAGAGTATTTGCCATTAGATCAGCAATAAGCATAGCTTGGCTTCTTCCCCATTTTCCCCTCCCTCAAGGGAAGAATCCAAGTGTGGGCATCAACCAAACCAATGGTATGGTACTAACTGAAATGCTTTCTGTACACTAAATTAAAAATTTGCATGCAGTTTAAGCATTTTAAAGGCTATTTTCTTATATTAACCTTCTGTTTCCATTTAAAGGTGTGAAAGACATCTGTCATGTATCAAGGGACCCCTCTTCAGACCCAGAGACAAATGGAATCACAAAGACCAGGTACTTTCTTTCAGCTTTCTGCACATCTTACTAAATAACATGCAAAGAGTTCAACAGCATTCTTCTTAAAATGTAAATAGTACTCTTTAAAAGGGCATGTTAACCACTGAAAGAAGTCCACTCTACCATACTTTTCCATTACACTGCTTTCATTCAATCATCGGTAGTATAAAAAGTCAATTAACGGGATCAACAGGCTAGTTTATCCACTGGCAACTGTGTATGACACCAAGTGTGCAGTAAAACAAAGGCCAACATATGTTTATGCAATATAGTTGTACTGATTCGGGTTTTCTTTATCTCTTTCCATGTAGTCCCTGTCAATTAAGGATTCTATTCTCTTCTTAAGGTCAGCAGGCTGTAAAATAAAGCAGATGTCACCATTATTACTTCAGTCAATGCTCCTCTGTTCTTTCTAGTTAAGGCAAATATCTATACTGTTTAAGATGGCTGAGGAAACAGAAATCACGGTTTTAAACAACACCACCATGCTTAAAGCATTAGAGCTTTTTAAGTCTGAAATGTTTAATTGATTGAAGAGAAAGTTATAAAATTACCCTGTCACCTGCAGCTAAACACAGACATTTAGGGCAGGAAAAGATATTTGCTGCTGTTTAAACTGAAGTCTACTTTAAAGAACTGCAATTTATACAGTAGACCTCAAAGTGTTTCTATTTCTGACTCACACCTGACAAAAAATGGTATGTGTTTAATTTTATCTTCATGTGAGTAGGTTTTACACTGTTTGGGTGCCCTGTGATTTTGCTGGGTGAAAGACTTTGTTGTAACCCCACAAAGCCCAATTACAGTTTATGCAACACTTGACAGGCCTGCAGGAACTTACCCCGGTAACAAACAGAATGCGATGGCAGTACCTTTTATTGTACATTTCCACTGATAGAAAGCACTGTGTGTTTGAACATAAATGGATGCCCAGTGTCTATCTGTAAATTCGTTTCCATTTTTACACTAAGCAAGCTGTTATACTGCATATAAATTTTATATTGCATCTGTGGGCTTCTTTAGCATTGATATGTTCATCAATATCTAATTTTCATTCCATATATATAAATATACAGACACAGAAATATTAACTGATATAACCTGTCTGAAAGAAAACACTGTGCCTTTACTGGTTATTAATTCAAAATTATCAACCATGTTAAGAATCAAAGCCAATTCTCCATTACCTATCTCAATGATTTTCCCCTATTCCCCAAGAACACACTGCCAGAACACTTAAAAGTGAAAGCAGCAGCAGGCAAGGAGAGCTCGCTTCAGGTACTGCTAAGAGACTCTGGTTCTGAGAGCCCTCGGTAATAGGTTTCATTGACTTACTAAAAGCCTGAGATAACGTTCAGATACATGAACACAACTGGCATTTTAAAACTCCCTGAAAGTGTTTGTCTTTCCTAACAATAAAAAGATACACATTTCAGACAGAAGCACTGCTTAACTGAGGACAGGAAACATAAAAAGGAGAAACAAAGTTTTAGAAGAAAGATCAGTACTGCACCTTTACTGGGAATTTAAGCTGGTTGTAGACCTCTGACACAAGCAGGTTGTGACTCAATGTCTTCCGCATCTTCATGATTCGTACAATTGCAGCGTCAATCTGGTACTGCCGGTCCTGGAATACTCTCTCTGTAGTGCTTGCCTGTTCCTCCACCTGAAGGATCCATTCAGAAAAGTTTTAAAGAGAACACTAGAACCGTCAAAACCAATTCTTCTTTGTATCTCTAAGACAATTCTCAGTGTAAGACAGGAAAATGTCTATTGTCAAGTATTTGAAATAAATCCTTTACCACCATGAAGACCAACTGCCTATTCAGAACACTTGTACCAGAAGTTAAAATACTTTGCAGAGAGTTTGCTTCGGGTGGTAATCAGGGAAAACCCAGTGTGAACTTGTTTCTATGCTCACAAACCACTCGGTAAAGCCCCAGGGAAAGAACAAGGGTGCAAAGAACATTGACCAAGTAGAACTTCTCTTAAAGAACTCTATTTTGAGACATCTAGCATCACTGGTGTTTAAGTTAGTATGGAAGTGTGCATTTAAATCTGCACTGTATGGAATGTGCTATCATCCAAACTATATGCATAACTTGTACAAAGGTATCAGTATGTATGTTACAACTGAGAGGTAAAAACGCTTGTAAATGGACAGGCAACAAGAAATTTAAACCAAGGATCTAACCCCAGAGAATTAAAAAGAATATACCGTTTCTTTCATCTGAATTTGGTTGATCTTTATCCTGAAGAGCTTATGTCTGAAATCATCATTACATGTGAATTTATCACCATCTTCCACATCTTTGCCTTTGGGGCTTTTAGTCAGTACTCTGGCTTTGCCACAAGCCAGAGACTGAAGAGTCCTTCTCAGCTCTCCGTCCTCTAAAGTGGAAACAAGTTGTTTAGGTTTGTTTTTTTAAGTAAGAACACTTGGAAGTAGTTACTTGTTTTCAATACCAACCTATCCCAGTGGCCTGTTTTATCTCCTCTAAACTGAACTCCTCTCCTTCATTAAACATGAGCAGCACCAGTGTCTGGAACAAGGAGACCTGAAGTTCTTTTTTGCCCTGTCAAAGGAAAGTTAACAGACATCACTGGGCTAGTTTATGAGTTATTTTGGGGGGTGGGCAGGGGCAAGGAACAAGTCACTCTTGTACAGCAATTACTTCACTTAAAGCATGCGATTATTATTTTAGTTATTTGGGAATAAGAAACAATAGAAGTTCCCAGTCACCTTGTATTTACTATGAAATGCAGAACAAGAGGTCAGAGGTCAGACTATTATATCCAGTGACAAAACTCACCCAAGACATGCAGCAACTTACTCAACAGAAATCTCAAAGCACTCAGTGCTTAAAATTACAATTTGAAGATCAAAGTGTAACACAAGGATTAGCTTAAGAAACACAGTATTAGGAACTCTGAATCTTTCAGATAGCCAAGTTTGATAATACTTGTTTTATCATTTATTTTTTTGAAAATTAGAACTGGTAAGCATTCCCACTCCCAGAGGAGTTTTCTTTACTTATTTGTGCCCATGAAGAAATGCTGAAGGGGAATACTGGAAGCCCTTTTAATCCAGCTGTGCTCTGGTACAATCCAAAGCTTTTCTTTATGTACTGAAAAAGCTTACTGAAAAGATGCTTAATGCTGTGAGATGAAGTAAGGTTATCTACAGAACATGGCTCCCTTTTTTCTCCTCAGTATAAAAATCAGTGCTGTGTTTAATACAGAACTAAACCCACTGGCTATTTTCACCAAACAATAGCCAACAAGTGTTATTTTTTTCACCAGGAGAGAAATCAGATGCATCTGCTTAGACCTTAATACATCTATTTCAGAAACTACCAACTCCAGAAATAAGAGCAAGAGGTCAGAAGTTAAAAGTAATTGCAACACCACTGCTGAGTTCTCCAGCACAGCACAAAAAAGGTTCCCAATGTATCCCTGAGGTACAACCCACATGTGGAATCAGCAAAGTGACAGGAATAAGAGAAACAATACACTCACCTCTTTAAACTCTGCTTTTAGTACACAGTGTCCTAGTGTTGACTGCCACTGAAGTTTCCTACCACTGTGTTTTCCTAAATAAAAGGTCTTGAAAATCTCCTGCAGTTTTACCATCTAGAAAGAGGAAAAACCCAACACTAAGACACAGTTTCTACTTTAAAAGCATTTTTTCCCTCCTCTACAAGCAAATAAGACTTTAAATAAAGGCTTAGAAAGATGAAGGGAATTGCAAAACAAACTTCACTTAAAAACCCACACACTTCTGCATTTCTTTCCAGAGATTATATGTACATTTAAAACCAAGTTGCAGTTGATGTCAGGATGCATTGCTGGTAGGCTAATACTTGTTATCATCTCTATTCATTACCTCTGGGGGCAAATGGACCTCCATAGGCACATAGGTTGGCCAATAACCCATAGTCAGAATATTCACTGTCAGTTCAATGTTGCCAGGTACATTCTGATTTTGCATATACTGCAGGAAGAAACAAAGTAAACGGAAATAAAGCAATTGAAATAAAGCAATTGTATTAAACATATGTCAGGTAGAACTGAAAAGTCAGTTACAACAGGCAAGTGACCTTATGATGTCTTTACTACATAAACTGTGAGTTACATACAAGGAAACAGTGTAAGAAAAAGGACTTTTCTGAAGTTCTAAAGGCACTTCCATACAGGAAAAAAACAGCTAAAGTATTTTTTTAGCAGGCTGATATGAAGATGTGCCTAATGATGTGTGAATGGAAGACAGAACATAAAATTTGCCTGTAATCAAAACATCACAGAACCACCAGAACTAATGGGCAAAATCTTACAAGCCAGTCCATCAGAATATAGTCATGTTAAAAATGTTTTCATAGAATCACAGAATGGTTTTGGTTGGAAAAGACCTTCAAGATCATTGAGTCCAACCATCTATCCAGCCCTACTAGCTCCAACACTCGACCATGTCACCCAGTACATCTACTCTTCTTTAGAAGAAGTTTTATAACTTTACAGTTATTTTATTACTGTGGTGGGGTCATTTTTGTTTGGTGGGGGTTTTTTTGGATGGTTTTTTTTGTTTGTTTTTTTAGAAGCTTCATGTTTCAGGTTTTTTTTGCTTTGTTGTTCAGGAAAACCACTCAAATTCTGTAAAATTAAAAACCACTGACAGTCCAGAAATAAACAGATTCTGACTGATTTTCAGTAGAGACTGTTTTCCCAGCTGGACTTTTGTTCGCTCCTTTTGAAAGCGATTACCTAAAAAGCCCTTTTCTCTGTAGTCAAAGAACATTACAGACAACTAGAGTAACTCAAATGGAGTTTTACTCTATTACAATAGAAATGTTCCCAACTGAAGACATCTCGCACTGTCTCATTAGGCTTTCTGAGAATAACTCATTCAAAAAGCAAGCAAAGGAGCCCTGGCAGGCTCTCCTGCAGTACCTGTTTAAATTGTATCATTATGTCTTTTGAAAGTTCCATATCTTTAAACATTCCTTCAAGTTTGCTGGTGAAAGCAGCTCCACATTCTATAAAAGAGAAAATGTAAAACTTTAAAGTTAACCTTGTTTATTTTCAACACCATAGAGTAGTTATTCTATCAGAATGTACTGAAGCCAGCCAATCTAGTTCTACTAACATTCATACATAAAGACCTAGATTCTAATTAAGATACAGAATAAAGATATAAACAAGGAGGGGGGGAAATGTTTTGATGTAGCAGTTATTTTGCTATGTGTTTTTCCACGTGGACATGACTGTTCATCCTAGGACTCCTCTGGCACTTGTCACTAGACAACAATTCTAGTCCCTACCTGCCAACTGTGCCTTGATGGTAGAACACGATCAAACTCTCTGTATCATACTCTTAGCACCCATAACTCTATTCTATCCTGTGAAACAACAAAGACCAGACCAGGAGGTTGCTAGCTGGCAGAATCATGATTTAGACATTATATGAAGTAACAAGCAGGAATCATCACTCCAGTTCTCTGAGCACATCACTGATCTATTTTAGGAACCTTGCCTCTATCCCACTGCCTACACTGTGCAGTTTAAACTCCTGGCTTCTCGCTATTGCTGCTGTAGTTACAAACTAAACACAAAAGAGCCTCCTCAGAAGCCAGCAGTCAATCAAGAATTTCACACAAGGCTTTTGCCCTTGTGCAAAGGGGACATACAAACAGTGCTTCTGTGAAGGCCTGTTAAAATTGCTATTTTTAAAAGAAAGCAAGCTGGTAGATATTTACCATGTTTGAGTTTGGAAAGCATAGATTTTTCAGCATCTACTGATGCACTCTTCCCAACTAATAGTCTCTTTGCTAGATCTTTTTTATAAAAGGCCTCAAAGACATCTTTGCCTGCAAGAGATGAGATTTGACAGTGATCACAAGTCATTGTTTTAAACAGTCATTACCTAAGAGAGGCCCAATTCAAAGCTCAGTAAAACTAACGGGGGCCTTCACATTAAGATTGATAGATTGAGTCACGTCTTGTTATCAGCATTTTAACAAGCACAGTAGTTAAAGAGCACTACACCAAACTGCATCTACAGAGAATGAATGCTTGACAATGCAAACTGCACAAGTTATTTCCAAATACCTTTATGTTACTGATTAAACTGCATTGCCCCCCCAAACCAACTTACCATAGATGAATCTAAATATGATCATAATTTTATCCAGCATTTTTTCAAGTTCTTCGTCAGTAGCTTCTTTGTTGCCTGCACGAAGCTTTGAATCTACATATTTAGCTAAAAGTGTGTTGAGGAATAAGAAGTTTAGCATATGCTTAATATCAGAATGAAACAACAATTTATTTTTTAGATTTTTTATTTTAAAATATAGTATTTTGAAATCTCTTGAAAATGTAAAGGATCCTAAAGTCATCCCCAATCAGCTTCATGACAGCTGGCTTGATATATTTTCATAGAGTTATAAAAAATATTACAGCCTAATCTCTTTTTTCAGATAAGCAATTACTGCATCTTAACTTTTTTACATTATATAACGTTAAAAATTATTTTTGCATATGTAAAACCCCCTGGCCCATACGATCTTAAACGTAAAAAGTCACACTTGCAACAGACTGACATGGTTATAATAGAAGCAAAACGATCTAAAGAGAAACAGGTAAACCAGTTATTTAAATGTGTTGCCTATACTGCTGAATTTCTCTAGCAGATTACTGTTTGTTTTAATTACAAATGGTTTGCTAAGCACATTACAGTTAGTGAACTCATTTTAAAAAGGAGGACAGAAAGCATTGCTCTGCAAGCCTAGCAGTGCAACAGATTGCAAGGCAGGTATTATTCACTGTGTGGTGAACTAAGGTATTGAAGAGTGGGGAAAGCCAGGCTTGTAACACACATACCTGCAAACAACGTTCTCTGCAAACTACAGAGGCTCTGTCCCGAGAACGTGAGAGGTACAGTGTGTTCTCCTCTCTCCTCACTTTCATATAACAGACAGATAGCAATGCAGAGCCCTGAAGAGCTCTGTGCACACGTGTTGGTGGCACAGTTATATAAGCTTCTGAAAATGCCAATGAGCTGCATTCTCACATCAGGACACCAGTCAATTGCTGGAATTCCCAAGTCCTAATGTTCTTCACATTTCTATAGCCTAGCCAGTGAACTACTGGACAGGGCTTGTTCTTACTGCTATCCTATCAAACAAGTCACTTGCATAATAAGGCACAGTAGACCCCCAGTTTGACAACACATTGTGCATGTCTTTCAGCACACAATTCCACCATATCCAATCTGTAAGCTGCATCAGCAAATTCCTCCTGTCCCCCACCCAAATTCTCATGTTGGAAGAAACTGAAGAAAAATACCTATGAGTTCAGCTGGCTTATTTGGTCTTTTGTTAATGAACGTTTCAAAGGCTTCTTTCATGGCATTTACAAACTTCTCATTCTTGAGAAAGCAAACATCAATAATATGGTCAACTTTGTCTTTAAAATCAAGTAGCTCTTGGACCATGGTTTTGTCTTTTTCTGGATTAATTACTATGGTGCTACCAAATGCCTGCAAAGTAAAACATATCCTTCAGTTAGCTTGAATAATGAATTTAAATGAAAAGACTTCTAAAACCCAAGTTATCTTTATAATATCTTGTTTCTAGTATTTGTACTAGTTCCACTAACACAACAGAAGTAACAGCATTATGAACTACTTTCTGTATAATCACTCCTAGACCTTGTATATTGATTCAAACTCAATATATAAGCGAACAGATTCAGAACTTTTGTGTGAAGAAATAAACTTAAGCATGACAAAATTAATGAACCCTTTATAAACACTTATATCCTCAGGTCTTACACAAGTAAAGCTCCCATTAAACTCAATTTAACAATACTCCTGTGCCATTACAGCGCCTTCCTTCAGAACAACCATACTTTCTAGGACAACATTTTCACTGAGTAAAAGGATGAAACACCTGAAGCAATATTCAAGTCCTTTTTGAACCTCAATTGGTTGGTAGCTTCACCTACCAGTCTGACAAGAAGTTTTAGCAGGTGGAAGACAGAAATATTAACAGGTAGAAGACACAAATACTCTGCCATTACCAAAATAGTTACTGGAGAAATACAGTTGTCCCCACAACTAATCGTATATAAGAGAAAACCTTTACATTTTTTGTAGTTCATTAATCCAACTGAACTGTCAATATTTTCTTTGACAAGGCTAGAATAATTATTGCACTTTGCCTAGTACAGTTTTAAAAGCTGCCCAATTAAATATACAGTTCATAATCAAGCAGTCTTCAATTCTTTGAAAAATGCAATAATTGAGAGATGACACAAATATCTGCGTATAAACCCCATCAATAGAATAGTGGTATCTGTTCCAGAGGTCTAGAAACAGTACCTTTATGTACTCAATCCAATGTTGCAAGAGAACCTGTACTCCACCTCTCACACGACTGAACAACTGATACAGAAGAGACAGGTCTTGAATCCGGTTCTCATCAAGAAGGTGGTTTAAGCCTGCAAATGAGAGAATTTCAATAGGAATTAAAGCCAGAGCAACAGAGAAAGCACAACAAATTATTACAGTAAGGGACCTCTTCAAAGCTAGTATTTTTTATCAAGCAATTACTGGTGGTGATTTGTTTGTTTGATGTTTTTAAAGCTACCAAATTTAACAGGGGAACACAGAATGGCTACCTGAACTGGCTCAAACCTTAGAAACCTTGTTAATGCACTGGGTATCTTCAGCTACACGTGTTGTACATAGCAAACATATCACAAAACCTTTGGTTACTTCTGCTTTACTATTCTCTAAAGATTTGACACATTTACACTCTGCTGATCTGTAGGAAGAATTCCGTGGCAAGACAGAGCACAGTCTCAATTCCAGCTGTAAAGTAAGTTTTACAAATGTTTGAAGATGAGCAGCTTGAAGAAATATTTTCACCTTTCACTTTTTAACTTTTTGGCAGAGAAGGCCTGATGCTCCACAGCAAGGTCCTAAGAAAGTACATGGGTAAATATTGCATAAACTCGGTACTCCTCTCAAAGTTTGTTACAGATGTGCAGGAGGATGCTCATGTATCTGGTTTCATCCACAATCTGGCTAGTAAGGACTTGGTAATTTTTTCTTTTATTGTTCAACTCTTGCTGCACCCATATCTATTTCCAGACTATACTCAGAGCAAGAGGGTCACTCGACTCCACAGAGACGGTTCCAGAACTGAGGCAATGTACTTCATTGCTCAGACTGTACTACATTTTTAAAACACGCTGCTTTTTCTGAGCAGTGAGTAAATCCACATTTCCTCTTTCTGCTACAGCCATAACTCGAAGGCTACTCCTTTACCTCTGAGTCTCCAAAATGCTATTTAACACACTGAACTCTGGCATCCCCCATCCTCGTTTTTCCTTTTGCTTTGCTATGTATCTGGAGAGCATTGTGTCCCCTTACCTCTGACAAGGAGAATGGTATATTCCCCTCGTGCAAAATGGTTGATGCTATTTCATGAACTGAGTAGCAAGGGGCATTACAGAATGATGTAGCTTGCATCCTCCCCCAGCACCTGAATCTGTCACTTTCTTTTTCAGCACAGGAATTGAAAGCCCCACAGCAGTAATTAGAAACATTGCTATAAAGAAGAAAGATTACCTTTCTGAAGAATGGCTGTTAAATGTTCACCTAGAAGTTGCTTTTCTACAGTAGCAATTAGTGGCTTCCTATAGAAAAAATGTTTAGAATTACTTTTCCTTTTTCCATTATTGACAGTTTTACATCTTTTTTTGATATTGTTAACTACACTTGTCATTGGGAGTGCTCTAATTATCTGTGGCCAAGGACCTAAAATGATTATATGTATATTTATCCTTTCTCCTCTCCAATAAGCAATTTTTTTTCTTTTCCTACTGAGGATTTAATTCACACAATAAGCCTGCTGCACATGACCTCTAGGCAGCTAGACAATGATGCCATCGGTGAGGAAATCGGGCACAAGTTTGTCAAAGAATACACCTTCTTACTTTGTGGGAGGAGATTCATGTCTTGGGCAACAAACCAAGGAGAAGAAAAAAGCCACACCTCACTAGTCAAGAAGTATTAAAAGAAAATAGGGAGTTGGCCACTAATAGCTGTGTGGAAGAAGGAAGCCACTAAATAAACTAAATGTTTTTAACAGCTGAAGGAGGAAGGAAATAAAAACATGACGGTAGCAGTAAAGCACCTTCCTCTCAGAGTGATCCTCTCTACTTGCTCTTGAAGAAGCTGCTACCACTTTCTCCAAGAGGAACATTAGTGACCTACATTTTCTTTCAGATATGACAGCTGTGGCTTTATGTTAGAACAACTCTCCTGTCCTACCAGTCATGACCTCCACTTGACTGTATCTGAGGAAATCCTGCCTCTAAGTAGAAGAGACTGAAGAGTGACATTAGTCAGTAATTTCCCAGATTCCCTAAAGAATATGCAGGTATTTAAATGTAAGTATTCAGACTCTTTAGTTTAAGAATTCTCTATCCCGGGTCCTATCTTTTTCAGGTATGACAACAGCTGATTAACTGCACTTCAGTGAGAGAGAGATGTCTGGACTGGGGGTAGCAGCCTATTTTTCTCCAACCAAATGCCCAGCAACATTTACATCAAAATAACTAGTGGCTTAAAAAAAAAGAGGGTATTAATTGCGTGAGCCACAACAGTGCTTCACTGTAAACAAGGAAATGAGAAGCAATCGATGGTCAGTCAGTAAGTAAAATAAACTGTAGGTATTAGATGGCCCTCAACTGGGGCCAAACAGGTAACAAGACCAAGCACTTACTGTGTGCTCTGATCTAAATAAGTGATTATCCTGTCTGCTTCTTCTTCCAAGCGCTTGTTGACATGGTGAAGATATTCTGGAACCTGAAAATGCCAGAGTAGTTTTGTATGTTTAAAATAAAAAACCAAAACACAAAAGACAGTACTGGTCTGATAAGCAGCAGTGGCTTCAGTTTTAAGTAAAAATCATTAGCACTGTGACTGAAGGCAACTGCATGTGAATTTGCTTTTTAAGAGTTCTATAAAAACATCAAGGTCACATTACTGCCCTGTATGCTGGCTAAGGCACTGGAATAGTTCCTCTCCCTGAGAAATGCTTCATCATTAAACATAACAAATACTGTTAAACACTCAAAATACCTCTCGTTCCTGCATAAGCCTCTGTCCCTCTGCTGCATACAGGCGGTTAGTCTCTTCCAAGAATCTATGTTCGAAAGAGTCTTGATAAATCTAGGGAGGCAACACAACAGCAGTCCAAGGTAAAACTTACTGAGCATCAAATAAGAACCTGAGTTATTTATTGGTTTACACATGGAACAAGTTCACTCACCTGCAAGTCAGAAAGCATGCTCAGAAGGCTTCGCAGTAAACTTCTATCGATAGCCTCACCATTTCTTTCCCTCTCAATCAGCAGCAGAATGCCATCGATAGTTTTGTTCTGAACCTTCTGATCACTGATTATATGAGTTCTGAACAATTCTAGCCCCATATCCCTAAAAAGAAAATGAAGACTGTTCAATGAATTGCACAAGAATCAACCCCAAATATTCTCTATTAATAAAAGTTGAACTAGGTCAAAGAGGCCAAGAAATACTAGCATTCTTTGGATGCCTCCTTCCTCGATGAGCAAACACATAAACACTGAAATAAACCATGGTAAAGCATCAACAGTAAGCTACAGATTTTAAAGACCAGGTCACACATTTTTTTCCTCAATAGCTATTTAACTTTTGCAGAGTCTTTATTTTTCACTTGGTTGGCAGCATGATAGAAACTGAATGAATAGCAGCCTTCATGAGAAAAGGATAGTGCCATCCTGGGTCCCAGTTCTGTGGTTAAGTTGTTGGACAATATCCTTCTTTATCCATCACTTTCTAATCTCTAACTCACAGGCAGAGCTTAGAACTCAGTGACATGAAAGGCAGAGAGCTCTGATTTGAGCATTCCAGTTAAAACCTTCCATGAGTCTGAAACTGTGTGTCTGTACTCTTTCAGGAAAAGCCAGGCCCTCTATCTCCCACTCCTTCAATCTCTGGTAAAGTAATCCAGGCAGTGCCAAAGGCACTGCAGGGCATTTGCTGATTTTTATAATACTGAGGGGAAGATAAGTCCAAAAGGGAGTAACTTGTTTTTTTAATTACTTTCCTCCAAAAATCCTTGCAGACCTTGGAATACTAAGCATGTTAAAGCCAGGAACTAGGCAACTCAACCCCCCACCCCTCTTCAGTTGTCAAACAGGCCTTTTCCTTTTACTGTGCTAAGTGGAGGTTGATATCTACTTAGCTGAAATTTGCTATCACAGCTAATCTAAAAGAATCCTGTCATTCATGGGACATCAGTTACAAGTAAAATCTCTCTTTGCCACAAGTATACATGCAGTCACCATCTAATTTACAGGTCATTACAAAGTTTATAGTTAACGAAACTCTAAAGTCAGCAAGATGTATGCAATAGTCTTTGTGCCCTTACCAAATTGATGGCAGCATTGAATTCTGAAGTACGTAAGTTCGATCCAAGAACAAAAAGATACTTCTAATCATTATCTGTTTTGAGAAGAAATACAAAAAAGGCACAATCAATCATTTTACTCTTGAAACTGAAGTGCAACAAGTTATGCTCAAAAAGAAAACCCCACTGTCAGGTTTCAGGCAGTGCTTTCTAAGACAGTGTTGCTTTGTTTAAAATATTCTGCCAATCTCAGTGAGATGATCAATGCAACATTTAGCATCTTTCTGTATAAAAGACAGAAAGATTTTATAAAAGAAGTATAAAAAGTAAAATGTTTGCACACAAGTAACAGAAGTTAGGAGTGTTATCTGTGTGCATATGTATCCAAAATGAGACCAAGTCATCAAGAAACCCACTACAGACAAGTCTCCAAAGCTCCATGTCTAACAGACTAGATAAGGTTTCTTTGTGAAATATTACTGTAAGACAGAATTTCAGAAGCACAGTACGTTTGTAAAGGAACAAATTTCAGCAAAATATAGGCTGACTAGGCAACTGGTGTTCTTTAAAGAGATAAAAGAAACTTACCATTTGTCTGCAGTGATCTTGCCAACATTTGTCTATTTTCTTTAGAAAAAGGACACTATCCAATGAATCCATGAAGAAATCATTAAGAAAATTATGATTATAGGTAGCGTTAGCAATAGAATAAAAAAGACACTTAACAGAGAGCGCAACACGCTCACATATTCCCAAAAAGAACCAGTTGACTTCTTGCAATGTTTGTTTTTTCAATGAAAGGGTCCCTGTGTTCAAAATTATTTTTAAAAAAAAAGGATCTAAATACTTTAGAATGTTTTGTCTAATCCCCCCATCCCTGGGGAGCGGAACAGATGTACACATCCCCACACCCTGAAAACCAAGAATCCACAATACATGCAAGTACAGACACCACAACTGCAGCTCAAGTTAAGAGAGAACCTGTGGAAATTTAACTTGTACTCAGTTCATGGCATAGATCTGCTACTAATTAACACCCACTTAACAGGGTCTCACTCTGATGCAACTCAAAACTTCTGAAAATGAAGCATTTAGATCCTTAGAATCATTAACACTGCATGGTGCCAGACCACTAGCACTTTTTGAAAAGAAAATAAGAAGCTATTTGCTGGAAGACTTTTCTGTTTACCTGAGTATGGCAAGATCAGGATACAGAAGAGCCTGAAGTGATACTGCTAACTCAGTCTTTTTAACTCTTGCCGTAAGTCTAATACAAGCTTTTGTGAGAAGCAAAAGTGTTTCAGAAATACCAATGAAACTTTCTCACAAACTTTTCAAATGGTCACAGACAGAAAGGAACTAGTAGTGTTCTCTGAGGTCCCACAAAAAAATGAAAATAGACCAATTATGCAAAAATTAGGAATTCAGATTAACAGTGTACTGTCATGAGCTAGTTAAAGAAACCCATCACCACATACACATGGCAGGTAAAAACATTTTGACTTGTCAACACCTAAAGAAAGGATATTCTCTGAATTGGTGAATTTGTGCTTTAATGTGGTCTTCACAGATCTGTCTCAATTGTTTGTACAAGTTTGCAGAAATCTTGTAGGAGCAGAGATTTTCAACAGCCTGAAGTAAAGAGAAACAGATACTAAGAAATCTGTTTATATTCTTATATGTGGTTTTACAAGTAAAGTGGGGGGGAGAAAAAAAAAAGCAAACCCAAACAGTGAATTTTTCTGTTTCACACTCAAACATCTACCAGTTTAACTGCAGCATAGATAACAGCTGCACAGAAAACACTACAGCCATGGGACTATACTACGTATGGCCTGATAATGGTAAGAGGAGACAAAGGAAGGCTGTGCTCTTATCAGCTAATAGTTTATTATTTTCAGTTGAAGTACCAGTATCTCATAAACAGGACTTGCATCTCCAAGAACAAGGATGTTAGTTTAATGTGTTCCAGCAGCTCACTGAGTTTCATACTTCAAAGACGACACTTAAGGTCCTAATTTTATTAACTGCTGTGCTCTGCAAGTCACGCTGCTCTTAGCAGAAAAGCACTACTAATGTTACTTCCTTTTGCAGTACTTGCCTTGATTAATCTTTCCTCACCCCCAAAAGTACATCCATATACATATTTTATGTATCTCTCCATCCATCAAGCCCTTTCCAGAATAAGTTTAGTTATAGCCCTGAACACATTTTTGCAGTATGACTACATTCCAGATGTTTATAATCACAAATCTCAGATTTCTAGATCATAATCAGCTATTAGAAGAAGCGTCACTGTGCTTCACAGTGAAAAGGAGAAAGAAATTTAACAGGGACATGTCTTGGAGGCTGATCAGGCAAACGAGTGTTCCCAAGTCCGTAAGCCTAACTCTAGGCTCTCTCAAAATGTACACCAAGTGTCCAGGCTTGGAAAGCCACTGAGCAACTTGTCACTCTCTGTGGGCTGGTGAAAGACACAATACGTGATTATTCTGCAGCATGCATAGAAGCTAGAGAGGAGAGGTATATATGATTGTCACCTAATGCCTCTCAGTTTTATTTATGTTTTAAATGGAAAACACTTCAGTTACCAGCACGACCAACATATAGGGGAAAAAAAGACTAAAAGATCAACCTTGTTCCCCAGCAACCGCAGGCAGCCATGTAGGGATGGCACAGTTGAGAATTACACAGAGCAGATCTATTCCGTTACACTGAAGCACCCCCAGCATTATTTCCCAGCAGTCCAAATAGAAGCCACCAGCAGAGAGTAAGCAGCCACCACTAAAAGCACATCAACAATCAAAACAGCTAAACAAGGAGTTCCTCAGTTTATCCTAGAATATCAACAGTAGTCATCCTCATCAAAAGTAAACAACTTCTGGAGCAAGTCCATCCACTACAGTTAATACTGGCTGTAGGACCTCGAGGAGTTTAAACAAAAACAAAACCACACCACAAAACCCAAAAGCCCACAACAAAACCATCCCATACAATAACAACAAAGGAAAACCAAACCTGCATAAGGTTACTTTCAGAAACAAACTGGTATGGCAAGAGCATGAGTGTGCCAATTAAGACCAAAACAGGTCTGAATGATGACTATTAGAAAAGCCAGAATTATCACTAAGCGTACGTATCTTACTATCTGGAAACAGCAATTAATTCAACTCTTGTTCTTAACATTTAAGAACCCCCAAACAAATACAGTGATGTGATAAGGAAGCATATTCCACAGTCCACTGTTCGGAGTAGGTTACAGACACCTCTCAACTCGCTGCTGCTGCCGTAGCCACGGTGTCAGGCAGAAAGCAGGAAACAGCCGCTGCTTTGATTTCAGAAGAAAAAGGGGATGGAAAGCACTAAGTTTGATGAGCCTGGCTGGACCTTCAGCAAGGGCAATAAATGTATTTTTTCTCTTCTGCCACTTCAGAGAAGCCAACCTAAGCTAAGCTGATGAATGTTTTTGGTCACCTACATAACTGCAGCTAGTCTCCCTTCTACCTACCAGCCTAAGGACACCAGCGGTTGTGTGCCTGTACTTCAGGACAGTTCATCCCTCTCAACTACCAACAGCCCTGTAACTGCTGCCTATCAAAACACGTACTGTTTAACCATGCTTCTCCAAACCCTTAAAAGAATTAACTTCTGCACTGCAGATGGACAAACACATACCATTAACTTGGAGTGAAATAAGTTAGTATATACTTGCTTTCATGCAGTGCTCATATGAAGCTGTATTTGTGTATCAGACACTCCAATGCTTATACATGTCTGATAGCACTGAGTGTCTGAACATCAAGTGCAAAACTTCTGCATCTCCATTGATAACACCCACAGAAATGTTTAAATTTTAATTAGTGAATTCTGCTTAATTTAACTTAAGTGCACAATAAAAAACCTTTTACTAAGATTTGCTCTCCAGAGCATAACACCCCTCCTGCAATGTTCAACTTTGCAAATTTAGTTACTGGTGTCACACAACAATAATTGTAACATATCAAAAATTTCCAACAACTTTAAGGGCTCTAATTCACTGAATTATCTTGTTCTGAATCAGTCTAACAAAGCTTTCTGATGAGGGAATTTGTGCCCTGAAGATGGTCAGAACATGTGAAGGTGAAGCAGCTTATTTTCTTTGTGCAATACATATATTTTTTTTTTATTGCAGCACCCCCACTTGCATTTGCATGCTGAGGAAGAACAGGAAAAAGAGCTGAACATTCTGATGAGAGAGAATCAGAACTCTCCAAAAAAGTCCTTAGCTCTGATTGACAGGAGAAACAGTTAATAAGGAATTTGTTACCAAAGATCTAGATTTCTACTTTCTGGTACTAACCTAAGGAAAATTATTCTAATAAATAAGCCTTCAATTCTGTAGCACTTCAGCTCCTCAGAGATGCATATAATGTCTCTTGCTGGGGAGGAACAAAGCAAGTAGAAAGGTAGTGTCCCACAAAGAAAAAGCCTCAAAATGTTCACTCAGGGGGATTTTTCCCGAATTAGACCAAACTCAAGTATTTTATTTTGAGGTATGCAGGAGAACTTTTGCAGACTCTTTTGCAATTCCCTTCTATGCTTGGATAATGGTCTCTGCCAGAGCATATTTGGCATCAGATTCATTTACCAAACAGCTGTTCAGAAATGACATTAGTTAGCATTTAAAGCCACTAGTGATTCCTGTTACTATTTTAAAATCAAGACTTTTATTTTTTACTAATTAAAAAATAAACTGTATGCTATTTCATTGTAATGTATCTAAGTTATGACAATTTTAAAACTGAGATTTAAAAGAAAAAAGCCTATTTTTGGTTTCTGAGCACAAGCAATATTAAGTCTGTGGTAAAAGTGGGCAGAAATTTAAGTGGTAACTGTGAGGCAGAAGCAAGGCTTTCAACTGAACTTTTTTGGACATCCTTAAGTATTTGATTAACAGTTACTAGCTGTGTTATCAGTAGAGAGTAAGTAATTTACAATGCCAGCAATACAGCAGATTGTAATTCACTAGTAAGTTTCACAAAGTTTTGAAAAAGCAACAATATTAGTTACTTTAATAATGCTCTATGTTATCCTGCCAGTGTTAAAAAAAAAGTTTTTTCTAGATTAATTGAACATTATAAAATACCATAATGAGCTTAAAAACTGACAAACTTGTCTTATGAGGTTCTTGGTTCCACAAGGAATGGCAATTTACACATAGCTAAATCTCCCCCTTCACCATGTATAAATAGGACTTTTCTCCCCAAGTCTTCAAAGAAATGAACCATAACCAAGTGCAATTTACTGAAAAGCAGCAGCAGAAGACACTAAAAACAGACTGACAGAAGGCTACATAGACACAGAGGAACAAATCAAATAACTACCCAGGAAATAAAGGCTTTAAAAGTAGAGTAAAAAGTGTAGATGCTTCTTAATACCTAAAGTAGTACTGTTGCTAGGCCACTAAAACCACAAGTACTGTAATGTTAGTAGGGAAAAGGTGAGGCAGGAGAGAAGTCTCCCCAACGCATGCAGCTGAAAAAGCAGAAGTGGAGCTTATATAAAAAAATATGTTAGGAAATGCAGTTCAAGTCTGATCACTTCGTAAAACACTCAGGGCAAAACAATCAGAGCTGCTGCTGGGAATGAATTCTGATTCTCAGTTGTCAGGGTAGAATTCTCAATGATAAACAAGACAATCAAATCAAAGTAATATAATTCATGAAGAACTGTATCCTATTTACTTTTAAGAAGTCAAGTAAGTTTTGGTTTTTAAATGACTTATGATCCTCAATCACAAACAGATACTGTCTGCAGAAAAATTATATTTTAATATAAATCATCTTTTTCTTACCTAAACACCAATGTTTTAGGTTTTCACATTTCTCCTTTAGCAGCTACACACCATAAACCCCAAAACAGTAAAGGGAATACAGCTCCTTGCCTTACTTAATTCTTGTGAACTGTTGCAAGGGAAACCATACCATGGATTATGTTGGGGCAAGTAAAAAAAATTAAATCAACGTCAGGTCTTGTGAATTTTTTACTAGAAGCTTTTCAAAAGCAGCTATCGAGCAAAGCGTCATATTCTTCCCATTGTATCAAAAGTCTTTTAAGCAATTAAAAAAAAATTTTTTTAAAATCAACAACCAAACCCCTACCCCATCACTTTCACTTCACTTACCTGATAGAGCTCCTCCAAATTGTACTTAATTGAAGTACTGTTCTGGATAGCTTCTACAGCTTCTTTCAGTTTTTGCCAAGTTTCATCTGTGTAGTTTTCAGGCAATTTGGGTTTATCTTTAAAAGAAATTTATATAGTGTTGGAAAAAGTATTTAGAAAAAATCAGAGTATCAAAAGAGTAGCTTTGAGACGAAAAAGGTACAGGCTGATGTTCTAGATTTTAATTTATACTTACATGAAAGGAAAGTGTTCATGTAAAAGCAGGATCTTATTTACATTGGCAATAGTAATGCACTGTGAGAACTCAGCCTTGCTCTTCACATACACATCACAGCATCTGTAGCTCAACGCAGTACGTGTGATTTATAAAAATCGCAATACTGCGCCTGAGCAGCTCGAGAAGGGACAGAAGGCTAAAAACCTGCAGGAATTATCTACATCTTCATTACACTTTCAAAATCAGGATGGAACAGCTAAAAACAGTGAGCATAAAGGCCAAAAATAATGGACTCGAGCATAGAGTGGTAAATAGCTACTTTTATAATTAACTGCTCGTTAATTCTACTCTGTGCAAGAAGTTGGAAAGAAACCGTCAAGAAATACTGTCCTTATAGTACAGGCTTTATGGCTGCAAGGAAAACCTTCCTGTTGTAACACTGATGCCTCTCTTGGGTTTGGCCAGTGGATATGTCACAGTTAAGCCCACTTTTAATGTTCCAATAGCTCAAGCTTTGCAGATTTGATTCTCTCCGTTATTTTTTCCAGGCTCTTTTCTAACAGACGCCCCTGCTACGCAGCGTACTCAGCAAGAGCCGAGCATTTACAAGAGACTAAGAGAGATCCCCCAAGGCAGAATACCAGGACTATTTTCAAATTCTGCATGTTTCTCACAACCAGCTAAAATGACTGGTTTTATTCTAATAAGCATGTTCCAAAACGGAGAAGGGAGGAGGAGAAAATTCAGGAAGTCACCTGCATGTCTGAGCCACCAACAGGTGAAACTGGGACAGAGTTTGTACCCTACTAAATCGACTTTTACATACCTAAGGTAAAAACAAATTGCAAAGCTTTGTTCTTTCTAGAGAAATAACAGAGAGAAGTATATTCTGTCCTCCCAAGCATTTCCATACAATATTGGCAACAACCCAACATTAGCTGTGTCCTAGGAATGTAGAGACACAAGTAACTACAAATGAGACTTGCCTATTTTCACTAGCAACTGATGAGTATGCTGCTCAGCAGTAAATACCAAGATTCTGGATTTTAGGAAGTTAAGTTGTAAAGGATGTTACTGACATTATATTAAGACAATAACTTTAACATTATTATTCTGTTTATCATCTGAGTAAATAAAAGGCAAAGCTGGCAGATTCAAGACATCCTTCTTAAGCAAGTGATTCAAATTCCAGTAAGCAACGATGACCACATAACCATGTAATCCATGACATTTAGCAAATTTTAACTATGAAAAGTTGACTTCCCTTAAAGATAGCAGTGTACAAGCAACAGAAAAGGGGCAATTATTTCTAAGTATAAACTTTAAAATCATAAAATTAAATGTTGTTGACATGATGGGTGGGGAACATTTTTGAGAACTAGGAGGGCCTTAAAGCAAAAAGTTAACACTGGGAGCATGAATTGCTGGAAAACATTACAGTGGCTTAACAATCCTAATTCTTATATTCTGTGATACTGCTAAAGAACATCTGTATCAACTGTGTATTTAGAAACTGTTTTTCATGTCAGTAGTATCTTTTACCCCTCCTCCCCATTCCAAACACAGGGGGTAAAAGAAAAATAAGCCAAGAAAGCAAGCTATTGGAGTACCATAGAAGATAGGAAGAGGCAAGAAATAAAAGAAGTCCTTGATTTCCCCATCTCTACAGCAGAAGAGAGGCATAATTTTAGCTAAGCTTTGTGCCTACACCTATTTATATTCTTGTTTGCTAGAAAATGAAACATCATAGCAGAAAAGTCTCGTTTCTCTGCTTCAGTTGGTCTCTACTAACAATACTTGGAAATCTCAAGCACATCTTCTGAGAGAGTTTATAAAATAATGTAAGCTTGTAAAGTGAGAGTGTGTTAAAACAAAGAAAAGACACTAAAGAGTTAAGTAATAAAAATTATTGCAAGGAAAACACTCAAAAATCCAAACTACCTACTTTAAAGGCAAGTGGGGAAACCAGAAAGGAAATACACCATAATAGCCTGATAATCACCTTAGTTTCAACGTTTAAACACAGGCAGATTAACCTATAAACAGACAACATGGATAGGCTCACGACATACAGATCCAGGCTAAATTAAAAAACCCAAACGCATTCTGTGCAAAGGCTTATCACAAACTGGGCTAAAATATATTCTACACCCCCAATCAGGATTACTAGAAAAGAGATATTGCACGTTAAAAGTTTAAAGACAGGCAATATACACATTTATGTAGTAAAACCTTTTGTCTAATGTACAAATTAAGGCCGTCTCAGCAGTGAAAGGATCTGAGAAATAATCCCAGGCAGCACAGGGTGGCTCAGGATGTGTACGTGACTGGGCGAGTACGCACCGTAAAACATCACTCCCCCTTCACATAAGTACAGAAACATTCACCACAGAAAAGCATTTCCTGTAAAACTTGGAGCTATTTGAAAGGCAACCGGTTTTCACGTCGAAAACAAAACACAAAGTTGAGTGTCAGCTCCCCACAGGTTGTGACAAATTACGGCCTGTTACCTTTAAAGTTCTTGATCACTAATTTCTTAGCAGAGCCGGGTTTACTGTTGGCGAAACTGGACACAGTAGAGGAGGCAGCTTTGGTCAGGCCATTTGCATGGTGCCCCACAGCCACTGATGAAATTAAAAGGCTTTTATTTTTGAGCTGTTGTTGGTGCTGCTGTTGAGAAGAGGCAGCAGGAGAGGAGGAAGAAGACGACTCCTCAGCCATCTTCACATCGAGTCCAATAAAATCCACGGAATCCTCAAAGCGCAGTTTCTTCTGGAGGTGATGGTTGGAAGAGGCAACCCCTGAGGAGGAGCACGAGGAGGTGGTGATGATGGAGGAAGATGATGAGGAGGTGTTTTTGGAAGGAGAAGAGGCGCAGGAAGAAATGGAATCAAATTCTTCTCTTTCAGAATTGCTGTTGCTGCTGTTATTTAACTTTCTCTTCTTGCAGGAGGCACTGCTGCTGGTAGTACCATCAGTGGCAGGTCTGACCTCCTGGGCTGCAGTGGGGGGGTTGGGGGAAGAGAAACCTGTGGGAAACATGAACACACAGAAGTGAACAGGCTGAGGGGCATCAAATCCTTGTGGTGTGACAAAGAGAGAGAGTTTTAGAGTCAGTCTCTGGTGTCTGTCTGGGGGGGAAGTGTCTTTCAACTCCTCTCTCTCATCAGTGGAGTCCTTCCGTATTCCCTCTCCTTTGCTTTCTTCTTTCTCGAAGGAATCACTTTATCGCCTCTCTTCCCCCTTTTTATTACTTTCCTTCTTCTCGTAGTTTGTCTCTGCTTTCACTCCTCAGCAAAGCGGCTCCGTTCCTGCCTCTCGCCACCCACCAATTTCTCTTAATCCTTCTCTCCAACACCAGTATCTCCCCACGGCTGCCCGCTCCCCAAGCGCTTCCTTCCGCTCCCCTCCAGCTCCGGCCGCCTGGTCTCCGCCGAGCAGCAGCGGGGAGGGCTGCGCGCGGCTCCCTCACGCCTCGGCTCCAGCCCCTCGCCCCGCAGGCCTCCCGGTCCCTCGCCGCCGCCCGGCCCGTTCTCCTCCTGCGGCCCGCTCTCCTCGGGCTCCCGCCTCCCCCTTCTCTCTGCCTGCTGCTCGCTCTTCCTGAGGGGGGGCGGCCCGGCCCGGGGCTTGTTATTGTCAATACACGGCAGAGAGGGAGCCTAAAGATGGCGGCGCATCCGGTCGCCGTGCATGCTGGGGCGCAGCTGCCCGGAAGCGCGGTCAGGCAGCCCCGGCTAGGCAGCGGGCCCCTCCTCCGGCGCGGCGGCCCCGCTCGCACGCCCGGCTCCCGCCGGCGCCCCCCGCTCGCTTCCGCTGCTCTCTGACCTACCGGAAGCAATCATGGCTGCCGGCCGCTCGTATCGGGCGCGCTCGCTGCCCCCTCGCGCGCCGGCGCAGGGCGCGTCGCGCGGGGAAGGGGGCGTGGCCGCTGTACTCCGCGTGGCGGGAGCGCGGAGGGGGCGGAGCCCGGCGGGCGCGCGCGGATTGTCCCTCGTCGCGCCCCGTATAGCGGGGGGCGGGCGCGGCCTCGGTCCCGCCGCCCCTCCCCTCGGGCTGTCCTGCCCCGTCCCTTCGGCAGCGGCCGGGGCAGGGCCCGCGGGCACGCGTAGGAAGGCGAAGCGCCGCGTTTCGCCTGCCGCGGGGCTGAGGTAAACGTGGTACGGGGCTGGGTCTGACCGGAACCGGGGCGCTTCGCGCTGGGCCTGCAGTCGGGCCGAAGGCCCCGGCCCGGAGAGGCCTGCCCGGGAGCCGCTTCTCCTGCCCGTTTCTGAGCAGTCGTTCAGCGCCAGCGGGCCCCGTCACTCCGGTACCCGTGGGCCCGCAGGGGCGCAGCCGCCCGGGGGTGGTGGCTGGGCTTTGGGCGTTTGGAAGCAGCAGTGGAAATCAGAGGCTCTTTCTGAGGCCGGCGTGCCCGAGGAGGCGGGAGCTGCCCCCGGGGCTGGTTCGGCTGTGTCAGGCGTTGCCGAGAAACAGCTGCAGAAAACGTAACGAGACAAGCGGGGAGGTTTTGTGCCGGCAGAGATTCTGCGAGGACTTCAGCCAGCAGCTCACCCCTGCCGTCCTGAGAGCAGAGCTCCTCGGGCAGGGCTGCTGGCGGTGCAGGTGACAGGCAAAGGTACGCTAGCTTGTCTCGACAGAAACCGCGGTTCGTACAGGCAGGAAGGGAACTTCACTGAGGTTTTTCTGGGGCGTGTTTTCTGTCCGAGTAAGTGGCAGGCAGCTCCTGAGGCCTGAAACCTAATGCTGGGGATGTGCAGAAAAGTACTTTTTCCAGGTTACAAAGAAACCCAAAGCGTCTGTCTGGGTTTGACTGGCTTGAGAATAGGTTGTATGGTTCCCAAGCACTAAGAAGTTACATTACAGGTCAGATGTAATAAGCAGGTTGGGTAGGTAAATAAAGCTGATATGATGATACTGTCGCCTTTTCCTCTGTTCCCAGTAAATGTCATGTTCACTTAAGCCAAATTAGGTAAGAGATGGAGAGATGCAAGGGATCTTAAATTTCTATAGGTTCTTGGTTTGTGAAAATGACTGGATATATAGAAGAGGAGACACAAGTAAGTATCCTTTTCCCTGGAGAAGCAGGAGGCTTATCCTGTCCATGCAGTCATTTGGGTGGGGAAGAGTTCATGACTGTGTCCCATCAGTCAGAATACACAACTCCTGACCAGCTGTGGTCTGAGATACATGGGATAGGGGGTGAGGGCAAGGTGAAGTGCTGGGCACCCAGGAGGAAGCCAGGTGCAATGGATTTTGCCCTTTTCCCACTGAAGCATATGGGGGGGAGTGATTCTAAATCCTTTCTATTTAGCATATGATCCTGAAGGGTGATCTCCCACAGAGTAGGAGAGGCTGTAAAGCCATTTGCTGGATGTGCCTCTTGCTTTGTCAGTCTTACCCAAGTACCACACTTTGAAAATTCTGTTCTTTAAAAGTGACACTGCAGTGAGAGCAAAGGTCTCCAGCTGTTTGGCAGGTGAGGCTGACCAATAATGAGAGCTGCATTGCAATATTCCACTGTGGGTGCTTGAAACTGCATTCAAAAATCCTTTGTACAAGCAAATTTAGATTGGGGAAGCAGTTAGCTGGCCTGGAAGTCTTTGCAGCTACACCAGCAAAAAGGATTTGGAAGAGAAGATTGAGATGTTGGTATCAGACTTTAGCTCAGCTCTAAGGGAAGCTGGTGGTCCAGAGGCTTTAAGGTAGCAGGAGAATGAAGATAAGAAAGTCCTGTTGACAAAAGCCACTTCTGAAAATTAGGAATGGATCTTGCTGGCTTATGCTGTGCTTATTGGGTGGCACTGAGGCTAAAATTTTACCTTACAATTCTAACATTCGAGGTGGGAGCATCATCAATTTTTCACTATGTTTTTAAAAATATGAGCACACCTGCAAGGATTGGTTACTTGGCAAAGTGTTATTTAATAAAAGTTATTCTGAGGAGCACAAAAAAAAACATTTGGAAGACTTTGTCAGTGTGATAAAACTCCTGTTCTCATTTTCTAATCTGGGCATGAGCAATGTTACTGTGTTTTAGTTAAAACTGAATTCTTGATTATAGTTTAGCGGTTCCTGATGCTACAAAGTGGGTGGAGATGGCATTTGTGAGTTAAATGCCTGAACCAGAGTTCATTCCTATCCCTTAAAAAAGTTAGTAGTGTGTTCCTGCCACTGTGTTTCACTGTATCAATAAATGAAACCACGTATAAAGGCTTGACTTCACTTTGACTAGTGGAACTCTTCAGTATTAGGGTTTTATTAGCTGTTACAGTATCCAGGCTGATTACTTTTTTTTTGGTGTTGAAAAAGGAAGGCGGTAAATGACAACCTGGTCTGTGTCCTCTCCCTTCCTCCCCTTTGTGACAGCGACTCCAGTGCTTTGAAAAGAAACGGCTGCTGCTGCCCGTGTGCATGTGCTCCGTGTGTGTGTGTGCTCCTGTGCGGGCTCCGTGTGTGTGTGTGCCCCTGTGCGGGCTCCGTGTGTGTGTGTGCTCCTTGTGTGTATGGCCGTGTGCAGGCTCCGTGTGTGTGTGCGCTCCGTGTGTGTGCCCCTGTGCATGCTCAGTGTGTGTGTATGCCCGTGTGTGGGCTCAATGTGTGTGTATGCCCGTGTGTGGGCTCAATGTGTGTGTGTGCCCGTGTGTGGGCTCAATGTGTATGTGTGCCCCTGTGCGGGCTCCGTGTGTGTGTGTGCCCCTGTGCGGGCTCCGTGTGTGTGTGTGCCCCTGTGCGGGCTCCGTGTGTCTGTGTGCCCCTGTGCGGGCTCCGTGTGTCTGTGTGCCCCTGTGCGGGCTCCGTGTGTCTGTGTGCCCCTGTGCGGGCTCCGTGTGTGTGTGTGCCCCTGTGCGGGCTCCGTGTGTGTGTGTGCCCCTGTGCGGGCTCCGTGTGTGTGTGTGCCCCTGTGCGGGCTCCGTGTGTGTGTGTGCCCCTGTGCGGGCTCCGTGTGTGTGTGTGCCCCTGTGCGGGCTCCGTGTGTGTGTGTGCCCCTGTGCGGGCTCCGTGTGTGTGTGTGCCCCTGTGCGGGCTCCGTGTGTGTGTGTGCCCCTGTGCGGGCTCCGTGTGTGTGTGTGCCCCTGTGCGGGCTCCGTGTGTGTGTGTGCCCCTGTGCGGGCTCCGTGTGTGTGTGTGCCCCTGTGCGGGCTCCGTGTGTGTGTGTGCCCCTGTGCGGGCTCCGTGTGTCTGTGTGCCCCTGTGCGGGCTCCGTGTGTGTGTGTGCCCCTGTGCGGGCTCCGTGTGTGTGTGTGCCCCTGTGCGGGCTCCGTGTGTGTGTGTGCCCCTGTGCGGGCTCCGTGTGTGTGTGTGCCCCTGTGCGGGCTCCGTGTGTGTGTGTGCCCCTGTGCGGGCTCCGTGTGTGTGTGTGCCCCTGTGCGGGCTCCGTGTGTGTGTGTGCCCCTGTGCGGGCTCCGTGTGTCTGTGTGCCCGTGTGCGGGCTCCGTGTGTGTGTGTGCCCGTGTGCGGGCTCCGTGTGTGTGTGTGCCCGTGTGCGGGCTCCGTGTGTCTGTGTGCCCGTGTGCGGGCTCCGTGTGTCTGTGTGCCCCTGTGTGGGCTCCGTGTGTCTGTGTGCCCCTGTGTGGGCTCCGTGTGTGTGTGTGCCCGTGTGCGGGCTCCATGGCAGCCGCTGCCCACAGAACAAAACCACATGTGCCGGCCCTTCAAAGAGTTAAAAACCAGTCGGTGAGGTCCCTCTGTCTGAGTTTCCCTATGAGTATTCTCAGTGACTGCAGACACGGCCAAGCAGAAACTCCTTTCGTTCTCATGGATGCTCAGTAGCGTAACCACCTCTGCCAGAACCCGGCTGTCTGGCTGTCTGTCTGTCTGTCGAGGTCTTCGCTGGCCCCAGGCTTCTTCTGACCCTTCTCCACCTTGAAACACGAGGCACCGTCGCCTCTGACCGGTCCCCTGGTCGGCCCCAGAATCTGCTGTTAGACGAGAAGCGCTTCTCCCGCCGCCCCAGGACGCTGTCAGGGCGGTTTGTGCCCTGTCCTGAAGCTGGGGGCAGCCTCTGCTCTGCTCACTGGAAGGCGGCCGCGCTTTGCCCCGCTAGAAACCACCTCGCGTTAGATGATGTGGGAGAGCAGCGCCGCGCCCGCCAGTGACGGGCAGCCAGGCCCGAGGGAGCCGCTCCGGCGGCAGGCGCGGCGCCGCTGCCTTGGGAAGCGGCGGGCAGCGCGGCACCGGCCGGCCGGGGCGAGGGGCGGTGGCGCCGCGCGGGCCCCTGGGGATTGCAGTTCCCGCCCGCCCGGGTGACGCTGCGCGTGTTCCGTTGCTATGGAGCTGCGCGCTTTACGGCTCGTCGCGCTGCGTCTTCCGGCTGGCGCGGAGGGGAGGGCTGGGAGCCTCGTGTGAGGGAGCGCGGAGGCTGTGCGTGCCCGCGCCGCCGCCCGCCGGCCTCACGCCCGGCCGCAGGCACCCGCCCGCCTCGCCCGCCTGGCGCCCGCCGCCCCCAGGATGTTCAAGAAGTGAGTGAGGCCGGGCCGGGCCCGCCTCGGGGCCGGGTAGGGTGGGGGAAGGGGGGCAGGCGCTGGCCTGGCGCTCCCTCTGCCCCGGGCCTCGGCCTCGCCGGACCGGGCTCAGCGCTGCGCTCGCGGGGCCGGCGCGGCCCGGGCCCTGTGTGGGGGCTTGGGCAGCGCGCTAGCGGCTGGCCCTGCTTCCCGCGGTCCCCGCGGCCTGCTCGGGGCGCCCGGCGCGCCCTCAGCCTGCGGGACAACGCCGCCCCGCCGCCAGCTTGGCTTTCGGGCGCGCTGCCCTGGGCTGTTTGGGCGCTGCTTGGTAAAAGAAAAACCCCCGAAAAGTGAGCTGAGTCACGCGGCTGTCTGAACTTTGGGGCGGGACAAAACGCAGCTCCTGTGTCAGTGGCCAAGGTCTCTTATGAATACACCTGGTCAGGGCTGTTGGTTTTACTGGTGCTGCCTAGTGTGAGAGTTGGATGAAATAACGTGTGCCAGGGTTTATCTGTGAGACTAAATGTATGTTTTGTGGTTAGACGCAAAGTTTAGGGACAAAGCCAGCCTGGATTCCTGTTGCCCTTACCCAGCCCAGTGTTCCCAGGGGACAAATGTAAGCCTCATGTAGCCCTGGGTTAGAAAGTTGGATGGATGTGATAGCGCTAAGGTGTTATAGATAACTCGTAAACGTCTCTGAAGAATACTGCTGAGGTATGGAATCTTTGGGGCAGCAAATGGTGTGTTTCTAAAATATTTTTGCTTGTTCAACAGATTTGATGAAAAGGAGAACGTATCAAACTGCATCCAGCTGAAGACTTCAGTTATCAAAGGTATTAAGAATCAATTGATAGACCAGTTTCCTGTTATTGAACCATGGCTAAACCAAATTATGCCAAAGAAAGATCCAGTCAAAATAGTAAGATGGTAAGTTTCTTTTCTCTTAACTTTTGCTTCTGGGGTGATAAGATTACTTTCTTTATATGTTTGGTTTGTATAGCAGATGAACCCAGTGTGTTTGAAAAGCATCTTGTTCCTAGATTGTAGTCCATGTTACAGCCAAACCAGGTGGTTGCAGGTTGTGCTCCTGAAGGCATGCTGATGGGACACTAGAGGAAAGCAAAACCGCTGCCTGGTAGTGAATGTGCAGTGTAATCTGTGGCTCTCTGGGGATCAGCTTCTTGTTGGAGAGAAACATTCAGCTTTATGGATGTGGAAGGTCACACTTGTTTGCATAGCTTGCAGTAGTATCTTCTTGCTATTTTTGGCCTTCCACATATTATCTGGAGTTTGGTATGGTGGTTTTGGGGGTTTTTTTAATGGATGGTAGTACATGTTTGCTGACTGCTTCTCTTTGTCTGCTTGTTGCATTGCATTTAAAAAACCCAAAGAAATGCAGTTTGTGAACAGCCAGATGTTTGTAGATTTTTTTATTTTAAGGGGGCAGGAAGAGTACAGGAGGCCAGTGTGGAAAAACAAGCCATAAAAAAGATGGTATTTTTATTTGTAAATTGTCTTGCTGGTTGTCCATCTTAATTCCCTGATGCCAAAACAGACCAGACTCCGTGAAGTGAAATATTTAAACTATCAAATGGTTAAACAGTGTTTGGAATTTTGTTTTTAATCTTGCAGTCATGAACATATAGAAATCCTCACTGTGAACGGGGAGTTGCTGTTCTTCAGACAAAGGGAAGGAATTTTTTACCCGACACTGAGGTTGCTCCACAAATGTAAGTTTCCTGAGGGTGGCAGTGCTGGGAGGGAGGGGGGAGCGTGTGGTGCCACAGGACTTCTGTGGAACCCGGTTAAAAAGAACTCACCACTTACATGCACACACACAGATACATATACTGCAGGATAGACTTTAGGATACACTATACCTTCTCAACTGTCATTTATTGCTTTGCTATTTCATGTGCCTATACGAACTGTTCCCCCCATAGTTCTTGCAATTCTGTATGTTAAGCAGAAGCAATCAGAACTTTAATTTCTAAGAATTAAATTGTGCAGAGCTCCACATAAAATCTTGAGAGAGGTTTCCCTAGGGCAGAGATCTAAATTACCTGTTGTTAGTCCCAATCTCAGTTCGTTCAAGTCCTCTTTTTAACTCTCTTGCTTCTTTCCAAATACTTGTAGGCCACTAGAAAAATGTTATTTAATTGTAGGTGTAATGATGCAATGCATGCTTGTCTCCTGTAAGAATCTGTGCTGCATGCTTTGTATTTTTTAGTTTACTCTCTAACATTTCTTCTCTTGCTGTTCTCACTGCTCTCCTTGATTGCATTACTCTGATTTGGATGGACATAGGTGTCCCTAAAAATGTTGTTCAGTCAAACCTGGGTGTTTGAAATACCTCAAGAAGGACTCGAAGGATGGCTTGGAGAGCTGACAGTCTTCAAGCATTTTGTTTATGTTTGCCTTTTTTTGTCCTGTTAACCTCTTACTGGAAACGGTTTAATGTTATACGTGTAATTTGAGGGCTTTAAGACTTCTTAGTGTGGGGGCACTTGCCTGATTGTTTTCATTGGGGGAAATTTATTAGAATTGCCACTCAGTATGTGAGTATGCAGGAAGCACAGGCTTTTGGATTACTCTTTGGTTCTCAGATAAAATACATGGTGTGGGAGAACAGTCCTTGTGTGCTTTTGGGATAGTACAGACCAGCTGGAGCTCCCATAATTGTTTCTCAAGCATCCTACCCTCACAGCACACTGTATGTATAATTGCCCCATCTAATCTGACTTGATAATGAATTGTGTTGTCATCTTGCCATATTAATTGCAATGCTGTGTCTTTCCCCTCCTAGACCCGTTTATTCTACCACATCAGCAGGTTGATAAAGGCGCCATTAAATTTGTACTCAGTGGAGCTAATATCATGTGCCCTGGCCTGACGTCTCCTGGAGCAAAACTGTACCCTGCTGCTGTTGATACTGTTGTTGTATCCTTCTTTAACTGTGAATTGCTGCCTGCTGTGAGATGAGTTAAATTCCTGTTCTTGTGTTCTCAGCTGAACATCATCTGAATTACTTTGTATTTTAGTGGTATTTCATGGAATAACCAGTAACCTGAGCAGTGCTGCAGAGGTTCAGATGTTATTTCACAAGGTTAAAGTTGTTCTTAATATGTTTTACTTAATCTGATGTTCCAAACCAAGTAACTATTCCTGCTTTGTTTTTGCATGGGATGATGTGATAACTGTAGCTCCTTTGTGATTTTATGCAGAACTGTAAAAATAGATGGAGTGCAGTATAATTTGTCCCCTGCCTTCTTAACCAACCTCTTGTCTCCCTTCAGTTACAGAATAATTTATCTTTCCGAATTCTGCAGGAACAGGAGTACTTAGGATCAGCTTTGCTGTAGGACTTGCTCTGTGTGTCTCTCGAAATTAGCAAATGTAAAGTGGGGAAAGTATGAGAATTCACTCCTGCTCATTGTATTAGTGAGAAAGGAACCCTGAGCAAATGCAGTGTTAATAATACCAAGCTGTGCAGTGTCATTGTTAGTTAGCTGCTGTAGGAAAAGATCAGTTTGCATCACGTGTTGCTAAGGTTTGGAAAAGACATGTCTGACTTCAGTGCTTCTAAATTTTTAGGTTTGTGTCTCAATTCTTCTGTACTTTGGAATCTAAAATGGCCCAACAAACTCGTGTGGCTTCGTTCTGGAAAGGGTGAGACTGTCATCTCTGTGTTGGGCACAAAGGGAGAAGTGGAGTGTAGTGCTGGGAGGACTTGTCTGAAAGTGCTGTTCCAGCTACACAAACACATGCTTTGTTCCACACACTGGTTCAGTTGTGAAATGCAGGGCACTGTTTGGCTGATCTTTAAGAGCCAAAGCTCTAGAATTACCAAAAGGGTGAAAGTTCAACATGACATTTTGAAACCTTTTAGAAAGTAATTTTTCTCATAGTGCTTTTACTTTTCTGAAGTAGTTTTAAAAAACGTGTTTTCCTTAGTGTGACTTTGTAGGCAATAATGGCAGAGGGGAAGCAACACGCGCTGTGTGTGGGAGTCATGAAGATGTCAGCTGAGGACATGTAAGTGTGTTTGAAAATTGAAACATAACCACATCATCATTCCTGTGTATGCTTGGAATAGAAGTACCACTGTCAAGGTTACTGCATCACTGTTGTGGCACATCTTGTTCAAGTACAGAAATGCTTAAGATCTCATTTGATGCTCAGTGAAAGAGGAGGGGGCAGGGAATACCTTTCCAGCTTACTTGTTTACCAAATGGAATGGAAATGGTTCTTTTCATGTGAATATGGATTTTTAAGATGCACAATACTAGTGCTACCTCTGAATGTTAGCATTACTTGCCCTCTGATCATAGTTTCTCAAAGATCTTGCTGAACAGGGAAATACTTCTATAGCGTGCTTACTGCCTGGGATTTGAGGTTGTTGAAAACATTGAAGTGTGTTTAGCCTCAGCTGTCCCTGCAGACCAAAGTCCTGCTGGTATTTGGGCTTTCCTCTGTGGCCTTCTCTTTTTTTCTTTACTTCATACTCACATGCAGCATTCCTGCTTCATGTGCTTACTAACTTAGCTGAGCTTCTTGTGAAATGTAGAGGTCTGTTCAGGGAATAAACATCAACTGAAAGCTATTTGAGAGGGAAGGAAAGAAGATGGAAATGGGTGTTCGTTGTTCGTGGCATTCAGATAGTGCTAAATTATAAGTAGCTAAAGCACTTAGTCATTTTATGTTCTGTAACTCCACGTAAGATGCACCCAGCAGGACTGGGCTGTGTTGGTTCCAGCCCCATCTAGTGCTTGTGCAGGTGAGGAAGCTGATTTTGGTGAAAACAAGTCAGTCTTGCTGGTGAAGATTATTCTCAGCAGGATCATCTTCTGTACTCAGTCACTCTGCAGTCCTGAGTCGTAATGGTAGCATGGAGGAGAGAGGTGGGAATGTGTTACAGAGGACAGGGATAAGAGTGGGATTGCAGCAGCTTGCATTTGGACTTGGTGTAGCTGTTGAGGTATTACATTCCTCAGGATTCTTTGCAGTGCCTTTAAAAGACTCCAGGGGTAGGTGGAAAGAAGAGCTACTTTTGTCCCTGTCTTGTGTCTGCAGTGTTCTGCTGTGGTGCTGCCCATCAAGAGCATCTGTATTCCTAATTCTGTCCTCAAATTCAGCAGCCTTGCAGCTGAAAATCCTGGTCCTGTGAGAAACAACATGAACCAAAGAAGAATATTATACTGATCTGTGCAGCCTGTTAGAATGCTCTTTTGTGTGCTGTTTGTAAAACAGAAAACTGTGCAGTTTCAGTCACTTGGTGTGATTATGATACACGATGTGTTAGTGCTGTTAGTTGCAATATTTTCCTTCCTGATGATTTCTTGGGCAAGTTGAATATGTAATGAAACACTTAATATAAATACAGTAAACTGTATCCCTCCAGGGGAATGAGACGTGTTCTCAGCCCTAGAGCCATGGGATTGGCCTGTTTGACAAAACTAGATTTTCCCATGGAGTGATATACTGAAAAAAGATGAATGGAAATCCAAGGCAGCTGCATAAAACAACCGTTTTTAAAAGATATGACTTAAAAGATACAGAAGGATAGTATGCCTGTAGCATGCTGCAAGTCCTTAGTGTGTAAGTTTTGCATCTGTGATTCTTAATTGAATGGTAGCTGTCTGCATGCAGCAGCAAAGCAGCTCACCTCATGTGATTGTCTCAGTGTCACGCCTGGAACCAGACACGTTCCAGCCATGTTACACCACCTCCTATGCTAGGAGGGGGAGAGTCACTTAACTCTGCTGTGGTGCTTTGATAGAGAAATGTGAAGGGAAGAAAAGAAAGAGTAGCAGTGTTGTCTGAGGAACTGCCTCCCACAAAGATGTAGTTATAAAATCATTGTGGCAGGTTGTTGAGGTAACACGGAAGGCAAATATTGTCCTTATCCTTCAGCAGTGTGCGTACATGTAATAAATACTGTTGACCATCTGCTGTTGAAGACTGTAAGTTTGTGGGTGATAGCCTCTCCCCTTTGAGCTGGCAAATACAGCACTTTCTACTTTAGAGCAGTACAAAATACAGCATTTAATATTTAACCTAGCTAACACTTTTTTCCTCCTTCTACAGTGAGAAGGTCAACAAAGGGATTGGTATCGAAAATATCCACTATTTAAATGATGGCCTTTGGCATATGAAGACATACAAGTGAAACAAAAGGAACTGTTCCTCCAAAGGAATGCACTTAGATTAAATGTGGACTGCTTTGTAATTCCTTGTTTTTAATGTGACTGAATGTACAAATTATTTTGTTCTGTGGCTATGCTAAATAAATCAAGTGAATGCGAAAGTACTGTTAGGCTACAATAGTTTTCTAGATTGCTTTTTGTTACAGTTTTTATTTTTTGTCTCTAAACCTAAGTCTTCAGAGACTGAAGATACCTGATGGAAAGATCCTGCATGGACTGTGAGTACACCATTTCAAACAAAAAGGAGGAAGAAGCCAAGAAATGTTTACATTTTTAAGCTCTTCTAAAAGAGCAATAGAAAGTGTATATGAAATACAATTAATACGGTTTATAAAACCTGAAACATTTCAGATTTTTTTTTATAAACATCTTGTTAGTCTCCCTGTTTCTTGAACGTGGAGAAATCAGGAGTTTTGACATTTATTTTATAACTTATTAGCAGCATTAACTTCAGAGCTTTACTTAAGGATTTTCTCTTTTTAATATGCGTTTATCTGTATAGGGTTTATGAACTTAAACTGGTACATGGACTAGAAATTCTTTTATGCTAGTTCATATCTGAAGATTATCTATCTGTTCAAATTTCTACCTGCTAACACTGTTTGATACTGCTCTCCTTATAGTGGAGTTTATAGTCATGTTGGGCATGCTCCAAATGGAGAGCGTGCCAACTGGGTGCCTGATGTTCTACTCCCTGTTTGCCTTCTTATTTTAGGAGCAGAAATAAAATCACTGTTTAACAAAGGCATGATAGCAAAACATGGTTATCAGTGTAGTCAGGAGCAACTTCTTCAGGTGGAGCTTGAAAAGAGATCTCAGCTTGTGCACACTGCCACACGTACGTACACCTACGGAACGGGTTAGAGCACTCTGTGTTTGTCTGGGTAGTCCAGCCCTTTGTTCAGTGACTGCATACCCAAAGCTATGCCTATGGAAAAAACAGCCTGTGCCATGGAATCACTTAATAAACTAAGGAAACTTAAAGGTCTATCACTTGTAACTCTTGTCTCCGGAAGCATTTATTAATATTTCAAGTTTCTGTTCTAACACTGTGTAGTTCTGGTCAGGTGCTTTGTCTTGGTGCTGTTGGGCGTTTGGCTCCCCTGCTCTGGGCCCTTTACAAAAGACAGTGGCAGAGTTGTTCTCCATTTGAATCTAAAGACAAATTATGACATGAGAGAAAGTCTCACCTAATGTGAGCTGCTTTTAAATCCAATCCTGTAAAATGACTTACAACGTTGTACTTTTGACCATGACAGGGTAAGTCTGAAGCTGTGAACATAGGAAGACAAAAAAAAAGGTGATAACCACAGCAGTGCTGTAGAAAATTTGGTCAAGCTTCAGACCTTCCCTTCAGCATGCTAATGGCTATTTTTGTGCATCTTAAAGCATTGGTTCATGCGATGGGGAATCAGTTTGTGCACAAGAAGAGCTAGCCTTGAGTTCTGGGGCTTGCATCTTCTGTTGTGTCACACTACATCTCAAAGCTGTCATAAAGGAGGTATGTTCTGATCTGACTTACTGACTCCTCTTCCTTTTCCTTGACTTGTCCTATGGCTTGTTGGGGTGGGGTCAGAACAGTCTTTAGCCTCAGAAACACTGCTGAAACAAAAAAAAAATTACATTCTTGGACTCTGCATTGATGAGGCTGCACCTCAAGTGCTGTGTCCAGTTCTGGGCCCCTCACTACAAGGACATCAAAGTCCTTGAGTGAGCCCAGAGAAGGTCAATGAGGCTGGTGGAGGTGCTGGAGGGCAAATCGTATGAGGAGCGGCTGAGGGAGCTGGGGCTGTTTAGCTCAGAGAAGAGGAGGCTGAGGGGAGACCTTATCACTGCCTACAACTATCTGAAGGGAGGTTATAGAGAGATAGGTGATGGTCTCTTCAGCCAGGTGACAGGAGATAGGACAAGGGGAAATGGCACAAAGCTGCACCAGGGCAGGGTCAGATTAGATGTCAGGAGAAAGTTCTTTGCTGAAAGAGTTGTCAGGATGTGGAACAGGCTGCTCAGGGAGGTGGTTGAGTCACCATCCCTGGATGTGTTTAAAGGGTAGAGTGAGGTACTTAGAGATAAGGTTTAGTAGAGGACAGGTATGGTTGGACTTGATGATCTTAAGGGGCTTTTATAACCTAGTCATTCTGTAATTCATCTGGCTTTGTCAGAGCCTTCCAGACTGGATCTAACATTTGAAAAAAGATTCTGTAAGAAGGTACAAGTTAAATCATGCTTAAATAAATTTGTATACCTATTTATGAAAATGCTGTCAAAACCAAGTTCTATCAAGGTTTGTCTTATGTCAGCTGAGCTCTGAGGAAGAAGAGAACTTGCAGAAGGTGAAACAGCTGAGCTGTGGTAGCTTGCTTGAGGGCTTGAGCTGTTGCCTTGTAAAAAAACCCCAAAACTGAGAAGATGAAGCTCTGAAGCAGCTGTGTCACTTTCTCACCTGCCCCTGTGCAGCTCAGGACAGGATGAGATGCTGCAGCAGGTCTGTTAAAGGAAGGTGACATAACAGACTCTCTGCTTGGGTCTTTTACAGATAGTGTAGTACCACCAAACACTGTGATGGAAGGAAGGTGCTACACTGAGTCCTGTCTGGAAACACCCAGATCACAACTCCAAATGGAGTAAGGAAATACTAAATACTGTTTATTCCTGCTTCCTGGGACTGGGAGCATGACCTGGTGACAAGTGTAAAACTGATTTCAAGTGCACAGACAAAATCCACCCACCCCAACCCAGACCCAGTACTGGGGGGTTGTGCCTGTTGCTTTGCTGTGCATGTAACCTGTTTTGCATCACATTCAAAGAAAGGGGAGGGGTGTGAGGGCATGTTGCTCTTTCTGCATATTGGTGGTAAAAAACGCTTGTAAATAGCTGTGCTACACATGTATTGACAGTTAACCAACTTCTTTGTAAACACTCAGTGTTAACAAGAGTGAAAATAATCCTGAACCTTTAATACGTTAAGGGAGCAGTTATTCTTGTACTAAGAGGCTACCTGACTACATTAATACTTACTCAAATACAGTTAATCGCTTTCTTTTGTCTGCTTGAAACCAACAGTCCAAAGGTCTGTTGCAATTTCCTATCAGATCTCATCAGCTTGCTTCCTGCTAATTCCTTGCTGGGGAAGGCTGTACACATAAGTGATAGCTGCTGTATAAACAGCATAGCTCCAGCTATGGGGTAGTTTAGCGTAAAGGAAATAGCTTAATGTTCATCTTTGAGACCGAATCTGTACTCAGTTTTATTGTTACAACTTAGAAAGATATAAAGACATTCTAGAAATGTCTGGAAGAATCGAGAGGATCAAAGTCTTGCAAAAATATATTTGTAACAGTAGACTAAACTTCATTTGAGTTTTCATTAATAAATATTTACATGTACAAACCCCCCATATAAACTTAATTTCCTTTTATCATAAACATTAACAACTTCTTTATCATTTCATTCCAGCACTGTCAAAAGCCAGAAGTGTTTCTGTATAAAAGACTTACAAAAAAGTTCTCCTTCCACTTTTAAGATCAAGAGCTTCACCAAACCTCAGTGTGCAAAATAAAAAAAAGAAGAATTGCACACCAGTACCACCAGATACAAACCCAAAGCTGTCAGTACGAGTGTGTGGCAGAAGAGCTGGCTTCATGGTTCCAGGTCTCCTGAGGTGACATCAGTCATTGTCTGAGCCCGCGGGCGGAAGGAAGACGAGCGCATCGTTGTAGGTGTGGCCGTAGGGCCTCAGCCGGTAAACGCCGTACATCATCACGTGCATGTGGTTCGGGGCCAGCCCGCTGAACGTGATGGCCATGTCCGAGCAGCAGCCGTCCACCACTTGCTGAGGGTGAGTAGACATCGCTTCCTTAATGAGAGCACCCACTGATTTAGTGTTGAAGACATCCTTCCCTTCTGAGTCTTCTGCGTTTTCGGCAAACACTCCAGTATACTTCAAGCAGATTGCTAGCTGTTTATCCTCAGCCAGTTTCCAAATCATACCTCCCTGCTCTGGGCACTTGTCAGTGTCTTCAAAAACACGTGAGAGTCGTCTTAGCGATTCAGTGCTTAAGACGATTCCCCCCTCACCATCTACGTACTCGAGGTCACCAGATTTCACAGTATGGCCTATATAAAAAGGCTGCGAGGGGTCTTTTTTCAGTAAGAAATACTTGAGGTTTTCAATAATAGCAAATGTTGTTGGATATGCAAGGAAGAACCAGCTGAATTCATCTTTATAGCGTTCGTATGTTATCTTGTAAGCTTTTCTCATCATCACCCACATATCATTCGTGTTGAGAACCACAGAATCAAACACTTTGACGTTTTCAGAGCTGTAGAATTCCACCTTGTCGCAGTGCTTGCTCCACGTCTCTCTCACCGCAGCCCAGTGCCCCAGATCCTTCGGTTTCACGAGGATGATGCAGTAGATGCGTATGCTCTTACTCAGCTCCACACGTTCACCTTCTGAAAGGTTCAGGACGTCTTCTTTGTTGGGAGCCTGGATGTGGTGATGCTCATGGTGATGGGCTTTAGTCCCGTGGCCCACCTTAATGTGTCCAAGGAGCGTAACCAACATGCAGAAGGCTCCTCCGAGCACCACACCCTTCACAAAGGAGCTGCTTTCGTAAATCATTTTTCCTAGGAAGGAAACACACTGTAAGAACGTACAGGAATAACTTCATTGTTGCAGATGCTGCAGTTTTTAGTACGTTCTTAGTTCTGAAGTCCAGCTGTTTCCCCTGCCCCACACCCCAGGACGACGCTGGTGGAAGGGCGCTGGCAAAGGAACCAGCTCCCAGCCGGGGCTCTCGTTACGGCTGATGGCCCCACGGCCCCGCGGGAGGGGTCCCGCACACCGGCCCCCTCCCTCCCTGACGCTGTTCCGCTCCGGCCCCGCAGCCTCCCCGCCCGGATCCCCGGGTGAGCCCGCCCGGAGGCCAGGCCCCTTCAGTCCCTCCCCGCCGCGGTTTTAGGCGGCGAGGTGCCGGTGGGGAACCGTTCGGCACCTGCCCGCCGCCCCGCTAGCGGAGGCCCGCTCCGGACGCCCAGAGCAGCGCGGGGGCCGGTGCCGTGACCCGCTCCTGCCTCCCCTTCCCCCGCGCAGCCCCAGTGACGGGACCGGCCCACCGGGCGCTTACCGGTGCCGCCAGGGCCGCCCGCCGGGACACCCGCACCCCGCCCCGGAAACGCACCGCCTCTTCCTTTGCGTGCCGGAAGCGCCGCCCGCGGTCCTTCTAGGCACTACCGCTCGCTGGCGCGGAGGCGCCCTCTGTCGGCGCGGCCGTTATCTCGCGGTCCCGGTCCCGGTCCCGCTGCCCTCACTGAGCGCTGTCCCGCTTCGCCCCGCGGCGGGCGGGTGCCACCTCAGGGCCGGGGCTGGGGGGCAGGTCCCGTCGGGTAGGCTGCCTGGCCCGACGGAGGCGAGCAGGAGCCTCGCCGCCCGGCCGGGCTGCCGTTAGGCTGCGGCTCCGCGGGCCGTTACCGGGCCGGCGGCCGGGCAGCCCCGCCGTCTCGCGGGGAAGGGCCGGGCGGGAGGCTCTGCGCCCGGCGGGGCTCCTTGTGCTCACCGGCGGCTCCGCGAACCGGCTTACGTGACCGGCGGGGAAGGGAGGTGGCTCCCAGCCCAGGCTCGGCGCTTTTAAATTGGAAGGCGTACGGGTGGGGAGGGCCGGGCCGGCCGTAGCGGTGAGGCGCGGCGCTGCTGGGCTCTCCCGCCCCGCGGAAGCGCGGTGCAGCGCGCTGCTCTGCTCCCCCCGCGCAGACTTAGCTCATATTTAAAGAGTAAAGCCGAAACGTATCCCTGCTAACGTCACTGCTCCTTCCCTGCAGAGGTGATTATTCCCGGGCTCCGGGTTGAAAGAAGCGTGTCAGGAGCGCGTCCTACCCATCGTCTCTCTAGAGCTTGGGCCTCACCCTGATTTGAAGGAGCGTCGCAGAACAATTGTTCGCTCCCCTTTTCCACCGGTCTCTGGGGAGACAAAAACCCCACAAGTTTTAAATGTTTTATCTCTTTATTAGCTGATTGTAGGGTACCCTTAGGCCAACATACTGGTTAGGACAGAGTCCTATATAGGTTTTCCCTATATTGTATTGTAAGCCTGCTCTGCTGAGCTTAGTGGGGTTTGTTTATGTCAATTTACAGCTGAGCTGCTCTGGATTCCCAGGTATCTGGCTGGGTTCCCCAGATGCCTCAGTTATTTAGCTAAGGATGGGTTTTGGGTTATTTTTTTGGGGTTGTTTTTTTTTGGGGGGGGTGTTGGGGATTTTTTTACTTCATTTTTTTTTAATGTTCATGGTAGTACTGTAGACATCAAAGCTTAATGATGTTACCTTTGGCAAAAAAAAAGATGTGTAAGAACATTGATTGCTTGACTCTTCTGGGCCTGGAAAACCACTGCTTGTGGTTCAGCTAAAAGTGTTACAAAATAGTGATTTTGGTTGGATCAGCGTATGTCTGGAACAGCTCCATCTCCATTCAGTGGAACTGAACCCCAGGTACACCCTGCGATAGGAAAGTGCTGTCAGTTTGTATGTTTGGGTAGTTCTGGTACTACACTGGGGGAGCATCACTCATCCTGTCTTTTCCCACCTGGATGCTTTTAAAGTATACATAGGTAGACATTTGGGTTGTTACCATATACTATAGATTGGAGGTCAGTTCAAAGTTTGTTTTACCTATCTCCTGTTTGCAGAATCAATTGTGGCTTTCAGGGCTTCAGCAGCTGCTCAATCATGTACTTCAGAGAGATTTGAATGAGTTGCGACTCACTGCTTCAGCTGATGCTTCAACAAATTGTTTTACTGCTTGACTTCAGTGAGGTTCTTTCCAAGGCTCTGACAGAATGACTAATGTAGCTACAGATCTTGACTGTCGCTTTAATATGTTCCCAACATTGCTTTTATCCAGCAGCAGATCAGTGAAGAGAAGGTTTTAGCAGCATGTAAAGCATGTATAATCCTGAAGAGACTCTTCTGGCTTCTCTGTTGCTTGGAGTCATTACTTGCTGTTAAAAGGACTAAAGTGGCATAGGAATGCATAAGATTTCACAACAGCTGTTACTAAGTGTTCTGGAGCGATAGAGCTCACCTAGACACACGTGCACTTCCTGCAGGAAATAAGTGAAGGCATTCTGCCATGGGCTGGGAGCAAGCCAGATGTCCAGCGATGCAAGGGCCAGCCCCAGGGTGGAGGTGAAGGGAGAAAACCCAGGGGAGCAGGACTGAACCAGGAGGCCTGACTAGATCTCTGCAAACAGCTGTGCATTAGTTTTGCATTAAAATACACAGACACTGATGCTCACAGAAGAGTGGTCAGATTTCAGCTTTGAGTACTGACGTGCTGGCTGTTGAGATGTTTGTTACCTGCAGCTGCTTCCTTGCTTCTGATCCTTTGTTGTACCCCTACCATGCTCTCAAACCTAAAGATCTGGGCCAGGATATAAACTGCTGACAGAGCTGAAAAGCTCTGGCTGGTTGCTTGTCTCTATAGCCAGCTGATCCCCTGCTGTGCTCTGTTTGTCTTTCCTTGTTGTCTGCAGCTGCATTTGCCTTCTGATGCTCTTTCTTGCCTCCAAGGAAAAACATCAAACATTGTGTTCTCACTGTGTGGTCCAAAACGTCCATGAGAGATTGGCTATTATCAAAACATATTTGCTAGGAACTTTGTTCCAATTAATGCAGAATGTTTCAGCTGGCACATGAGTTGTCATCTTTTACAGTGACTGCTTGTTAATGATCACAAATGACTGTCCACTCTCTTGGAAACAGACTCATCTGTCTCCCTGTTATGTAAGTGTGCAGCAGAGCGGCTGGGCTAGAGCAGTGCAGTAACACTCAGAACAGGCAACTGAAGCCAGAGGTGGGCTATTGCAGCTGTGTCTGGGCAGTTAAAACACCCAGTGAGCTATGCACCACATAGCAAGAACCTTTAATTGGAAGATACTCTTGAAATGATGAAAAATTAATTAGGACAGCTGACTTTGTTGTCACATCACCCATAGTATTGAAGCTACTGGAAAACACACAAGTTCCACCTGTCCATCTGATTCCATTGGAAGATGGGATCAAGTGTAGTTAATCATAAAATCATAGAGTCACAGACAGGTTTGCAGGAAGGGACCTCAAAGATCACCTAGTTCCACCCCCTGACATGGGCAGGGACACCCCCACTAGCCCAAGGTGTCCAAAGCCCCACCCAGCCTGGCCTTGAACACTGCCAGGGATCCAGGGGCAGCCACAGCTTCTCTGGGCAGCCTGTGCCAGGGCCTCACCACCCTCACAGGGAAGGATTTCTTCCTAATACCTAATCTAAATCTACTCTCGTTGTAGTTTAAAGCCATTAAACTAAATTAATTAACTTAATTCAACATTCAGTTATGATCTGAAGGTTGCAAATGCTCCTCTTGAATAGCTGAGCTTCCATCGCAGCCAAGACGACAGTGCAGGAAAAGGGCTTTTATGAAGGAGAGGTGAAATGTTGCTGTTTCAGCCTGTAAAGTGCATAACTGAACAAATGTGTGCTAAGGTCTTCAATCCTTGTGTTGGGAAAGGTTTGGATATTCCTGTTCCAAAGTCAATAAACAGTGAGGTGGAGATTCTAGTTCACAGGTAGGTAAAGGTAGATTTCTTTATTCACTTCCCAACAAGCTGCTTGGTTCAGCATTTATTTTGGAGGAAAATGGATTCTGGAGCTAAACTTTAGCCCTCCTCTTCTGAAAATGTTGCCTGCATCCTCCACTGTAGTTTCACACTGAAAATCTGGAAAGACATGGACTCTGCATAGGTCATGTGCATCTTGAGCAAGCATACGCAGCCACGTGTGACACCAAGACCTTGTCACAGGGAGAAATGGACTGCACTGGACAAATAAAGTTTTAAAGCCAACCAGAGAGATGGTGTTATATTTTAAATGCAAATTTCAAAACTGACATTGAAGTATTCTGAAAATGTGTTCTCTCCAGCTGATGGACAAAATGCTGGAATTACAGGATGAAATTGTGTAGCTCACATTTTATAGGAGATCGTGTGTAATATGACCTTTTAGCCTTGAAATCTGTTAAGTTGATTAACTATGTTAAACAACAGTTTTAAATCGCTTTTGTCTCCTCTTTCATCCATGAGCACTGTCAAGGAAGAGCTTGGCACTGAAATAGACATTATTTAAATGGTGCCCTCAAGCACAGGAAGATATATGAGAAGCAAAAGATGTGCGACTCCAAAAGAACTTAACAACTTTGGACTGCTTTATAATTTCTTCAGTTTTTTATGTGTGAGGCTGAATGCAAAACCCATCTTATTCTCTGGATATGCTAAATCAATCAAGTGAATGCTAATGTCCTGCTAGCTCCAGCAATTCAGCTGGAATTGAACTAGCAGAGACAATGCCCAGAGCTGAGCTGACATCATTATGAATGGCTCCGATGCACAAATACAACGGAAAGAGAATAGGAACTAGATGTTTTAATGTCAGCTCTCTTAGAAAGACAGGAAAGAAAGAATCATCATTGATCAAATAGAAACAGACAGGGAAAAAAAGAGACAGAGATGGAGAAAACTTATTTTTCAAGCTCCCAAAGGGAAAAAAAGTGGAGATGGAAATAGAATTCTATCAGAAAGAATGGGGTTCTTAATAGTCCTTTAAAATAAAATGTATGAAACAGTGATGAAGTGATTTTGCTGCATCTCTAAGCAGCTTGCTTTTGTCAAGTCTGAGGTTATTTGAAAAAGGGCTTCTGCAGAAAGTTACGGTCTCAAATGATGGTTGTTCAGGCTCTGGTTGTGTTGGTGAGAAGCACCACTGCGACCAGCAGTGACACACAGCCCTGGGGCACACAGGGAAGCCAGAAAGGGAGCCTTGCTTTGGGGTGCTGCCTTGACATGACTTATGGACATTTTGTGGAGCCTGAGCACAGGACTAGGTTTGTGTTTTGGTTCACAGGAGTTCTGGTCTGGTGTTGGAGAAGATCTTTAGACATTGGTTACCTGCAACCTGGAGATACACAAAAGCTTCTGACATGGTATTTGTTGTAAAAGGGTTTATGGTGAGTAAATAGTTTAGTTATTGTTACTGGATGGGAAGATTTGTCAAGTTCTGTTGATGTTAGCCCACTAAGGAAAGAGGAGGGAGAGGAAGGATGGAAGTAGCAGAGCATTTGACAGGCCTGAATGTCAGTAGCTTCCATGAGATGCTTTCTCATACCCAATGTTGATATCCCTTCATTTTGCCAAGGAATTGAAGGTTTTGAAGTATCAGATTCTCCAAGCAGACATTTGCATCCCTATCCTGGTGTTGAAATAGGAAACTCCTGAGCTGCATGTGCAGAGGCAAAACAAAAATGTCTCCTAGATATGTGTTAGCAACAGACTGGAATCCTGAACGGTGTTAGAGCAGCACCTTGGAGCCCCGTACTGCAGCTGTCAATCTGTGGTTCAGCAGAGAGGAGATGTGCCATGGACGTTATGTGCTTGGCCCTGGGGTGGGGGAAGAACTGTTTCAGCTTTACCTGCTAGCTGAGGACCCATGAAAAAGAAAGCTGGTTCTTGTGAGGGGGATGCTGTCCCTCTGGCACTGCCATCAGGTGTAGATGCTTTATGCTTTCTGCTGAAGCAGGGATGTCAGCAGTGCTCACAGTGCGCGTGTGTGAGCAGGGAGTAGTGCAGGCTGCAGGCAAAAGAGGGGAGCACATGGGCTCTGAGATTGCTGCTTGTGAGATCAGTTGAGGTGTCAGATTTTAGCCTCTTTCATACAGAAGCTGTCAGTATTGTATTGTCTTGCAGGGGCTCAGCTTGGCCAGCCCCAGCATGCTGCCTGGTTTCTTTTGGTTTGTAAATCACGGGCTGTATTTGGAGCCCTGGCTTGCACAGCCTTCTGTTACTGCAGCCTTTAGCAGAGACACAGCTGTCGACAGCCAAACCACAGTGTCCTGCACTCTGCCTTTTACAGATCCCTTCAACACAGACAGAACCACAAAGGTGCCACTACTCCTTAGCACTATGGTAGGATCTACAGTGTGCTGTGGGCTTCATCGTGTGGGGCACCAGGAGAAAGGCACCCAGGGGATCCCTGACCCTACGAGGCTCAGCGTTGCTCCTGGCTCCCTGCAGTGCTGGCATCGAGAACAGCAGTGGTGCGAAATGAATATTGGCTCTGTTCACACCAGCTGTGTCTCCCAGCAGTCCTCTGGTGGTGGGGAGCAAGCCAGTGTCACTGCTGCCTGTGGCAGCAGGTAAAGATGTCACACATCCTAATTCCGGAGGGAAAGAGGTCCCAGGTGGTAAAGCCAGTGGGGGCTCTTGAGGGCAAGGGAGGGGATGCTATGTGCTGCATAGTCTTCTCTGTTCTGCCCTCAGTTTTATAGAGACTTTCCACTCTCTATGTGGACTGTTGTTTTTTCAGTGTGTGCGATAAGGAATGTGCTCGTAATCCTGAGAGTACACTCACAGTTTCAGACGCTGATCTGATGATACACGGGTAATGGTGCCCTAGTTGCCACTCATATCTAAACATCTGCCTTAAAGCAGGAATAAAGCAGTAGCTGATTGTCACACCTTCTTTCATCTGGGCTTAATTTTGCTATCTCATTATTCCAAGGAATTTTTCTTGGAGAAAAAAGTTATAGATGTTTGAGTCAGTTGTATCAGTACAAGAGGCTGTGATGCTGCCATGAAGGAATAGAAAAATCTCTGTAGGAGTGTGAATTGTCAGTGATGTACAGTATCTATTCACACTCTAAAAGATTGAATTAAAAGTGATAATTATGTGCTGTTTTTGCTGCTTAAGTGGTTTAATGCCATTATTACTGTGCTACTTAATGGAAAAGCTTAGAATCAGACTAGCATGGGAATACTAAAAATTTTAATGGATTTCTGCTCGAGTCATTCTTCCTATTACGAAACAAATCCACCAAAATATATAACTAGGTCTTTGGATTCAATTATTAATCCTCTCTCCTAATTTGAAGAGCAAAATTATCACTTAACAGCAGTTCTCTGAAATAGAATTTTAATGATACTAGTCATCTTATGGTTGAACATGATTTTTCCTGATCAGAACAAAGTTAGAAGATTCTCAGTGCTGAATCAGTTTTAATTATTAATCCTAAGCAGTTAAAAAAGATCCTGTCAACAGTGTGTCTTGAAGATCTGTCACAGAAGCTGTCAGAAATGTTTTCAGTAGGTTCTTGTGTGTTACCTGGCTTCTCTGCATGAGGAAGAGGCTTTAGAACATGGTAATTGGAGTGGGATCATAGAAATTATGCAAAGCAAAAGAACTGTGCCTTGCACTTGTATGAAGAACTATGATGTACACTTATGGGCTGATCCTGACATTCTGTGGTTCTCAGGCAAATCTGAGGGGCTTCATCATAATGTGATCCTGTCGTCCCAAGGGAATTTGCAGTAGTTTGGGTGAAGTGCTTGTTTTGACAATGAAACGAGAAAAGGAAGAAGCAGAAGACTGAACAGGAAGAGGCAGAAGACTGAACAGTTATGGGTCATCCTTTGGTGCTAAAGCAAATGGATTGAGGTATTGAGGTAGTGTAACTTGTGCCCCTTCAAAGTGGATGGAGAGGTTAATGGTTTATAGGGAGGTGCTGTTGGTTACAACTACTATTGCAGATTCAAAATCAGAAATAATCCCTTGTAGAAGCTCTGCAAAACTACTTTAGGAGGAATACAGATAAAGGTGGGGAGACACAGTTCAAAAAGACCCTTCTCTTTTCATGATTAGCTAGGTATTTCCATCTGTTCATGCATCTGATTATTCCCTAGGATTTTTTATGTCTCTTTCTGAACACTCTATAAGCTCAGGAGAATTTTCCCCTGTAGTGGTAGCTATGGAAGCTGCTTTGTTCCCAGTGTCTCCTGGCAACTGTTTGTGCTTTTTGATGCTGATCCTAGAAAACAGAATGCATGTTATTTGGGAAAATAGTTGGCCAGGAGCAACTTCCCGACTTATCTAGAAGCCAAGTCACCTCTTTAGGCCAGCAATACGTTGGTCCTTTCTCACTGCCAGTATTTTGGTGTTTTATACAGCGTGAGTCAATCTGCTCCTGCCCTAGAGGCTTGTTTGGCCTGTTGGCAGTAGTAAGATTCTGGGCTTTCATGATGGAATACCCAGTGTCACAGCTTGCCAGTCTGTTTTGATGATTGCATATTTTTCCCTTGCCATGTATATTTGTTTTCTTTTGCCTCTTTCAATGCTTTAAGGACAAATAAAAAAGTGTAGTGGCATCATATTGTATGTTCCCAAGGTCTCTCTGATGGAAATATTGGGACTTCTCTGCAGTTGTACTCAAGTTTTCCTAACTCTCAGCAGGACAATGGAGCAGAGTCGTACAACCATGAACAAACGCTGTGAGGTTGAATTTCCTTCCCTTTGAAATTGAGACATTGGTACAAGTTGGCAGAAATGTCCATATGCAAAAGAAAGGTGGACCCCAAGGTTCACAGGTGCTCTTGGGATCAATGGAAATACTGCTGCCTTGTTTTCTGCTATGATCCCAAACTGTCTGTCAGCAGTAGTTGGGGTAGTCATGGGAGTTTTCTTCTCTGGTGGTTTTTCTGGTCGGAAGTCTATCAGGAATGCCACCATGATCAACATTAGTGTATGTCTTAATACCACTCCCCCTTCTGAATTTGAAGTGAAAGGCAAGTTGGGGTGCAAGATCAAGCCCTTAATTTGTTACTTACATTTGATTTGAAGCATAGTGTCCAAGGTCGAGCTAAAAGGGCAGCGGAATAACTCAGGCCTGTGAACAACTCATCATGTTAGACAGAAAGCAATTTGGTCCAAGGCACAGCATTTGGAAGATTGCCACTTCCTTTCTCTTTCAGCACTGTTCTGCTTTCTCACTCCTGTAAACAGTCTCTTCATCCCTTTCTGTGGGGAACTGGGCTTCCTTCCTGAAACCTTCCCAAATTCAAACTGCATTTGGCAATAATTTTGTATTTGTGTTTGATACAAAAGTTTTCAAAGGAGCTTCACAGACACTAATCAGGGTAAAAATGCAAATTTAAAATCTGTCTTATTCTAATGTTTCCTTTGGAAACCATTTAATTTCTTACAAGCACACTTTGGCAGATGATGTGGCCCTTATAGTAATAAATCACAGGAACATAAGACACTTCACTGCAGCTGCAACGTGGCTAGTTAGGATCCTATTCAAGAAAAAGGCTTAGGCAGTGTATTTTCTTTCCTATACTCTGCTGTACCATTTCTCCCCTTTATAGATCAAGTGAAAAGACTCTCAGAATGCTCTTATAATTGTCTCCTTAGAGTTATAATCTGCAAATGCTTTTTTTCGCAAAGATAAAAATACCCAAATCTTAATGGAGCCTTTTTAAATGGCACATCATTAACTCTCCAACCTCCTTCACGGTTTTGTAAATCTCTTTAATAAGGGGGAGAGGAAGCTTAGAGAGGTCTCTCTGATTAAAGGTTTGACCTGGAATTGCTTTGAATTTGTACTATGGAGTCAGCAGGTTTACTGTGGTAGTCTTAACAGAGAATCTTTTGAAGTACTTCACAGGTAGAGCTGTAAAGGAGTAAGTATTATATTAAACTTGCTAAAAACACAGCAGAACCAGTTAAGCATCAGGGCGTTCTGTTGAAAAGCAATATCCATTGAGCACTACTAGGAACCTTGCTAGTTCAAAGCCTGAATTTGCAAGTCTTGTGAGTGGGATTATACGGCAGAACTTCAAGAAGAGGATCCATGAGGTCCCTTCAGACCCATGCCTAGGGTTCCTACAGGCTTATAATCACTAAAAAATAATGATTCTAAGAAATTACTCAAATTAGCAAGAAATATAGCCAGGATAGTGAGTTTCATGGAACTTAATGTGGTCAATGCTTCATCACCATGCATGACATGGCTCAAAGGAAGCGACCAAGGACAGAAAATCCTGTGAGGCCTTTTAACCCCACTAATTTTCAGTCTTATGGGTAGGAATTTCTTAGAAGGTGATGTTCCCCTCAAGGTCACCTAACTCTGCTAACAGATTTCCTGTATTTGTCAATGATAGCCCTATGATTCTCACTAATAGAAATATTTATCTGTAGGATGGGTGGCCTTGCTTCTCCTTGCTAGAATTTGTAGCATCTCTAAAGCTTGTGCAAAACTTTCAGTACGGGGCAGTGAGTCACACTGGATTTATTGTACAGTATTTAATGGGGTGTTTAGGAGCAGATTTGCCCAGCATCTACAGTACTCATGGTATGCCAGAGCCTCAGGAAGGTCAGATTTTCTTTGGCAATGTCCTTTATTTTTCACTTTCATGGTTGGACATCTTGGCATGAATTTACTGACAGCATTCCTGTAACTGCCAACAAGGGACAGGGGATTGGAGCTGACAGAAATCAGCACTGCAGTAGGTAGCCTTTGCTTTGGAGAATCTGCTTTCCAGGCCTGTGTCAAACGGCAGCATGATGGAGCACGCCTTGTACACAGCCAAATTTGCAGAGCCATAATGTTGCCAATACTGTTATGAAGTCAACAAGGGAGGTCAGTCTTAATGCCCCCTGCTCACCCGTTCTTCCTGGGCTTTGTATTCTGCAGAAATGCAGACAGTACCTGAAGAGCCCAGAGCTACCCACTCACTGCACGGCAGCGGGTGGCGTCAGCTGAACCTCCCGCAAAACCAACACCATCTCACTAGCAGTGATGATATTTTTCAACCTTTCACCCTTGGAGCCTGAGGACTTGCCCTCCTAGCTGCACTCAACCCCTCCTGCTCTGTTTGCCAAGGTGTCAGGATGTGTCCTTGGAGACACGCATGCCTTGTGCTGGAGGCAAGCGTGTGAAGCAGCCCGAAGGAGCTCTGGTACTCCTGTTGTCTCTCCCACCTACCCTAGGTACAGGGTGTGCCATGCAGAGCAGCTCTTCCCCTCTGACACACAGGACAGCTCCACACTGGCAATTTGCTGGACAGAGGAAAACACTGCTGGTGGGAAGGGGGAAGAATATGCAGAAAGAAGATTGTTTTTCTTCTCCCAACTGCTACAACAGAAAGGTTGCTCGAAGAGGACCCAGGTCTGGAGAAAGGAAGCAGGCAGGGCCCCCAGGAGGAGTGGGAAGAGCAGAGATGGTGAAAAATAGGACATGAGAGTGGCACTGCACTTTTAGCCTTAAAGAAAAGTGAAAGGTTGTTGTGGCCTCTGAAGGAAAGCCTTTTCAGTGGCTGTGGGTAGGGGTTTTTGCCAGTTTTCTGGCAATGTTAAAAAAGAGACTTCTGTTGCTGTGATAAAATGTTCTTTCTCCCCTGCAGTGATAACACGAAAGACATTGCAAGTGAATTATTAGGCTCTTGTGTACGACACGTGCGCATCCTACCCTGGAACGTGGTGGCTGAATGTAGACAGATCTCTCTGCAAGATGTTCAATGGTTTTAATCCCTCGTGAGGTCGATGACAGAGGAGGCTTCAGCTCTTATCTGAAGCCCTTAGCATTCTCTTAGAATAAGCCCCATTCCTACAGACTCTGGGGAAACTGAGTGCTGATCTGTTTAGTCTGATTAGGTGGCAGCAAGACCAAAATACTGTTGAGGGAAGCATTGCTTCAGAGTTGCTTGAATGAGAAAAAATATCTAAGGTGATCCCAGAAGTAGCTGGTATTCCAAGCACTGCTCAGGTGAGTACACCCAACACATCTGATGGGCCAGGCTAGAGGACCCAGTAGAGCACAGCAATGCTGCAGTCAGAGAGCAGTGCCAGATGCACTGTAGGCCTCCTGAATGCCTCAGAGGTTTTGGATATTTGAAGTTTTGTTATTGTTCCCTTTGAAGAAAGATGGCAGATATAAATTTCTTAAAGAGCAGTAGCATTGTACCTGCCTCCATATGTGGCCAAATGGGAGGGTTCAACAGCAAGTCGAACAAAGTAAAGCATTTCCCTGATTTTGTTGTAGCTCTGGGATGGATTTCCTTTATGACTCCCCAGAAATCTGCATACATCCTCCTGGAAAGAGAGAAGTGATTACTCCTGCCTTCCAAAAGGTCTAGCCTTTTTTGGAAAGAATATTGCAGTATTAAAGTCTACTCAAATGCTGGCTGACAGGAGCCAGGACAACACCTCAGTCCCAGTGCAGTGCTGATGTAACTGGTGGGGTTAGGATGCTCTGAGGAATGAGATGCAGGTGCAGTCAGTGTTGCCCTTTGTCTCAGTAGGGAATGCTCTCCTTCATCCTGGGTTTGACCCAGCTCCAGTTAGGATGATGCAAAAACACTCACAAACTTTTCTGTAAGAATATTTATTTCTATGAAGAAAGCTCATATCCTTAGTTGAAGTTGAACTTGCTGAAGTTGAACTTGCTGAGGTTAGTGGTACTACTTGTGCATTGTCTTCACAGACATCAGCAAACACAGAAGATGATCACATCTCACTAGGAAAAATTCAATGTCTGGGGAAAGGTGTGTTCTGTGAGTCATGTTCCACAGCCCTAACACATTTCTTGTATGGACTAGCTGGAGGCTGCTAGAGCCATCCTGTAGTCCCCAGCTGCCTGTGAGATCAGACTTTGTAAGGAACACATGGAGCCATGGTTGTGACACTGCTGCATTCCAAGCACATGGGGACAGACTTGGGCTCAGCTTATGCTGCTTTTCCCAGGCTGCACACTAAGCTTGAACTAAGCTTTTTCTCACTTTTGGTATGGAGTTTTGAAACAGCAGCAAAAGGGATTATTCACCCCTTATCTGTTTCGGGAACATCATCTTCTGGCCCTCTGAATCACCATCTCTGTTGGAAACACTCCCTTTCACCCTGTATTCTCCTGGGGGGGATACAAGCTCCTGTCTCTGGATGCTGTGTTGAAGAGCAAAGCAGGGTCTGTGCGTGCCCCTTCACTCACACAGAGCTGGAATTGGGAAAATAAAAATAGTATCTTCTGTTCCTTGGAACTCTGACATCTGTCTCCCATTCTCTGATTTTCATACTGTGCCATTCCCTCATCTATTTTATTGGGTGTATAGGAGCCTTTATTGCTTCCAGTATTTAGATAGAATGAAAACTATTGCTTAAATGAATAGCTCCTGAAATTGTTTCCTTGCTGGGAATCGTTAATATGCCATACGGATTCAACTCGTGTGTCTCAGCTAATATTGCACCCAGAATTACCAGAACTTTCTTTTGAACCCTCAACCCGTTTTTTTGGGTAGGAGAGGATGATTTTTTTTCTTTTAGTGGCTGAGGTTTCAAATGTATATAATACTGCAGTCATTCAAGATATCACATTTGAGCATCTGCTTCTCCTGGAGCGTTATGTATCGTATTCTTTCACCGAGGATGCTTTGCACAGTTATTCTCAATTCAGATGTGAGGAAAAGGAGGCATAACAAATGTCAAAATGTCTTTTGCAGGGCTGAGAATAGAACTTCCCTCTGGCTTCCTAGGACACCAGGCAAGCCCTGTGCTGGTGGTCCAGCAACGTGTATTGCACAGGAATACATCTTCTCCAGCACTCAGAGGTCAGTGGAAAATTCAGCAGGAACTGACCCAAGTAGCCAGTGTTGGGAGACTTGAGAAAGGCTGAAATGAAAATGTGGAGTAAGGACAAGACACTGATTTGATGGAGATGTGAAGAAAAGTGACTGTAAGTGATTGACAGTGCCCTCTCAGCCTACTGCAAATGCAGAATTAAACATACTGGCTTTAATCACCTTCCTCAAGCCTTTCTGATATTTACCTGCTACGTGCAAGGAAATAGCACTTTGGCTCAGTTGACAAATGGTAGTTCATTAGGATATGGTAATTCAATTGCTTGTGATTGTCTTTCTCTGCTCTTAGTATCTGAGAAAGAAGAGTCTTCTAAATTATAAGGGAAATAACACATCCTGATTTATGCCACTGGAAAAAATCCCAGAGGAAGATTAATTCCAAGAAACAACAGTCTCTATTAACATAAATGACTGTTAGCTATAGTGAGCATTAAACTTAAATGTATCTGTTCTCTCCATGTGGCACCACAGATTTTAGCGTAGAGGCTTGAGTGCTACATTAAGTGGAGGGAGGAATAGTGGAAGCTTTATAGCTCAGCTAGGCAGGGAAATGGTGCCGGTTCAGAAAGCTTGACAGATGAGACAGGCTTGGGAAAAATAGGTGAATCAAAGCTGTAGTTAGAAAACCAGCTCAGCCCCAGTACACCCATTTCTCCTATGGTTTAGTAACGATACTTCTGTTGATTTACTCGCCTCACCTTGTCTCAGGAGATGAGATCTATAACAATGATAGAGAGCTCCCTTTTGAACTTAGGTGAACTCACTCAACAAGGGGATTAAAATTGGATTTCAGTTTAGGGCTGTTGTGTTGTCTGGCATCAGGAAGCGTGGTGCTTGCCTGGTGTGTTCCTGCGTGTCCTTGAGTATTAATGTGCCACACAGATGCCTCTCATTTTTAGGGCAGCGCTGCTTAGCCTGCAGACTGGGGCTGTTGTGGCCGGGGCTATCGCTCTGTGAGCTGTTCCTGGACACAAATGGTTTGTGCTGGCACCAGCCGGCTCCTGCTCTCTGCCTTCCCCTGTAACTGCCATCTCGGCCGTGGGAGGACAGGGCTGTGCATTTGCAGTTGCTGTTCTGCGTGCTGGCAGGCAGCCACAGAATTTGTGCCTGTCTGCACCCCTTCAGCTCTGCAGTAAGCCCAGCACGTTATCCTCAGCTGAAGAAGCTCCTCCTCTGTGTCTGCAGAGCAAAGCACATTTGCTGAGGAGGTGCCAGGCCTGGGTGTGCGTGCAGTCGGCCCCATGCAGTGGGAGGAGATGTCGCTGTGGACAGTGGTAAAAAAAATGAGAAAAGCACCAAAAATACTTGAGGTAGATGCAATAATGCGACCCTGATTTAGACAATGCCAAAAAGGGGTGACTTCCAGTTAGCCAACCTCCATTTTTAAGAAGGGAGTCAAAATGTTTTGCACATCTGTTCTGAAAAGGATGCTGGAGAGGCAAGGGTATGGAAGTGTCTGTACTAGGAATTTTAAGGCATGGTAGAAAGATCTGCAGCCTACTGCAGCTGTTTAACAGCCAGCTGTTGGAGGAGAACCCGAGAGCTGGGGTTCTGATCTGATTAAATAGATCCTCCTTCAGGATTAGCTTTGTGGAGGCAAGCAGGGTGGTTGCTGTATCATCCTCTGGTTGCTACAAAACCTTCAGCTAGATGGTTACCTCACTTGTCAATCTTGGATCAAATAAAAGGTCTATTACAATTGCTATTACTATTACTACCTGAACTGTGCTGTCTTCATAAAAAATACATGTGAGAATAGCCCTTGACATGTTATCTTGGAAGATTGCTAAACAGCCTGATTACTGAAACACAGAAAAGAGTGGTAGAAACCAGTCTGGCCAGAGTGTATTTGTGAGGCTTTCCCATGCAGCATCCTCAGTAGCATTCCTCCAAAGGCTGGCATTTCTCTGCATTGGCTATAGCTGGTTCTGAGAGCTGGTTTTGCATCTGATTCTCTTCACTGGAGGATAAAGTAGATATGTGGAAGAGTTGCTGCTGGATCTGCTTTTAGATAGACTTTAAAACTGAAGAAAATGAAGCTTTTCCTGAAATTGAGGTGGAAAGCCTAATGTGCTGGGAGATTGCTTGCTAAAGCTGAGTTGCTTTGCATCTGACAGAGCTGGTCAGTAGTCTGGTGTCTTGACTGCATTTGTTTTTAAGCAAATATCTTTCTGAAGGGGGAAAGCCATGTAACAGTCAGCCAGCTTCACCTCAGTAAAACAAGTGCTGCTCCTCCCAAGCTTGCAGCCAGCACCATCTCTTGTTCTCAGCCAGCCCCAAGGGCTGGAATAGTGCACTGCTACAAGCCTTTACAACACACAGGGACCCCAGAGGACCTGACTGTTTTGGGAGAGAAAGAACTGTCTGAAAGCTCCATCCTTTGCTAAGGTATAGGTTAGTCTACTGCCTGTCATATTTTAACTCCAGTTGCCCTTCAAGCACACGTCTAAACTCTTGCCAGTCAGAGACCTTGTAAGCCATTTCATTCTGACTGCTTGATGGCTGCTGCTGAGAGGCTGGTGATAAAACCCCATGCACTAAATTACACAGGAAAACTAGCAGCATGGTACAGAACGAACTGCAGCGTTGCACGCACACGGCGCTGGGCACAGTGTTAGTCTTGGGCTGCGAGCAGGATTTCCACAAAGTAAATTTAAAAAAAAAGCACATTCCCCTTTTCAAAGTGTGTATTCTACCTCTGTCAGATCTGCAGCACTTTCTAAAAGACCCCAAAACCAGACCTCTTCATGGCACAGCTGAGCAAAAGCGACTGGGGGGGAGACCTCTTGTTAAAGAAAGCACCAGCTGTGTAAAGCCTTTACTTTAGTGTTTGACTGCAGAATAGATAAAAGGTTTGGGAGTCAAGGGAGAAATGATGCTTTGCCATTTGTCTGCTTTCTCCTGTATGATCACCAGAGGCCAGGTCCACCCTTTGGCACGGTGTGGCACACAGGTAAGAGCTAACTCCTAGTTAGTGCTTCTGCCCTTTCTGAAGGAGGAGATGGCCATACTGCTGCGGGAAGGGAAGAGCTTCTGCTCTGAAGGACCTAATCATGCAACTAGAAGGAGCTAGTACTGGACTACAGTCCCTGAGCCTGGCCTGTTCTACATCTTGAAATGATGGCTTGGAAGTAGAAAGGACAGTGCTGGTTTTCTTTCTATAAGACAGTCCTCTTACCTCTAGATGCTCCTACAGCTTCAACCCAGGGTTCTGCTGTCTCCCACTGGTCTTGTTTTCTCTGGGTGGGCTAGCAGGGTGGTGGAAGTTATCTCCACTCAGAAGACACAGTGGAACACAGTATCCAATTTTAAGAACAAAAGTAAAATTTCTGTAAGTACAGCTAATGAGCTAACAGACTGAATGTTTGATGTAGCAGGTCACTCAGTGAAGCTGAAATAGCATCGTGAGCCTTAACCCGTAACAGCTTCCTGGTTTAACAGCAGCCCTGGATATAAAAATCTGTCTTTTTGAGCTCTCATGAGTGCCAGGCTACATGCTTTGTGCTCTTGCAGCACCCCAGTAGCACAAGAAGTGCTCTTTCACAATGAGGTATTAGGTCATGAAGAAATGGGTAGGAAGCCTCTCTTGGCCCTCAGTTCCTTTCTTTTTGCCAGATCACAGAATCACAGAATAACAAGGTTGGAAAAGACCTTTAAGATCATCGCATTCTAAACTAAACCATATCCCTAAGTACTTCATCTACCCGTTTTTTGAACACATCCAGGGAAGGTGACTCAGCCCCTCCCTGGGCAGCCTGTTCCAGCCCTCACAACTCTTTCAGTAAAAAATTTTTTCCTAACATCCAATCTAAACCTGCCCTGGTGCAGCTTCATGCCATTCCCCCTTGTCCTATCACCTGTCACCTGGCTGAAGAGACCATCACCTACCTCTCTATAACCTCCCTTCAGGTAGTTGTAGGCGGTGAGAAGGTCTCCCCTCAGCCTCCTCTTCTCTAGGCTAAACACCCCCAGCTCCCTCAGCCGCTCCTCAGAGGATTTGCCCTCCAGCCCCTTCACCAGCCTGGTTGCCCTTCTCTGGACTCGCTCCAGGACCTCCATGTCCTTCTTGTGGTGAGGAGCCCAGAACTGGACACAGCACTCGAGGTGTGGCCTCACCAATGCCGAGTACAGGGACACAATCCCCTCCCCAGACCTACTGGCCACACTGGTTTTGATACAAGCCAAGATGCCATTGGCCTTCTTGGCCGCCTGAGCACACTGCTGGCTCATATTCAGCCTGCAGTCAACCAACACCCCCAGGTCCTTCTCTGCCTGACAGCTCTCCAGCCAGTCTCCCCCAAGCCTGTAGCGCTACATGGGGTTGTTATGTCCCATGTGCAGCACTCTACACTTGGCCTTGTTAAACTTCATCCCATTGGACTCAGCCCATCGGTCCAGTCTGTTCAGATCCCTCTGAAGAGCCTCCCTACCCTCAGGCAGATCAACACTTCCTCCTAGTTTAGTGTCATCTGCAAACTTAGTGAGGGAGCATTCAATCCCTTCGTCGAGATCATTGATAAAGATGTTGAACAAGACTGGACCCAGGACTGAGCCCTGGGGGACGCCACTCGTGACCGGCCTGCAGCTGGATTTTGTTCCATTCACCACCACCCTCTGGGCTCGGCCATCCAGCCAGTTTTTAACCCAGCTGAGGGTCCACCTGTCCAGGCCAGTGGCAGCCAGTTTCTCAGTCAGAATGCTGTGAGAAACTGTGTCAAAGGCTTTACCAAAGTCCAGGTAGATCACATCCACAGCCTTCCCCTCGTCCATTAAGCGGGTCACCTTGTCATAGAAGGTGATCAGGTCAGTTTGACAGGATCTACCTCTGGTAAACCCATGTTGACTAGGCCTGATCCCCTGGCCATCGTGCATGTGCTGCATGATAGCTCCCAAGATGACCCTCTCCATGATCTTCCCCGGGACTGAGGTCAGACTGACAGGCCTGTAGTTCCCTGGATCCTCCTTCCGACCCTTCTTGTCTATGGGTGTAACATCTGCCAGGCTCCAGTCGACTGGAACTGCCCCAGTCTGCCAGGATTGCTGATAGATGATGGAAAGGGGTTTGGCCAGCACATCTGACAGCTCCCTCAGTACCCTTGGGTGAATCCCATCTGGCCCCATTGACTTGTGGGTATCTAACTGGCCAAGTAGGTCACTAATCATTTCCTCCTGAACCATGGGAACTTTGTTATTCTCCCCCTCCCTGTCAGCCAGTTCCGGAGGATGAGCACTCAGGGAATATCCTTCCTTACTGTTAAAGACTGAGGCAAAGAAGGAATTAAGGACCTCAGCCTTGTCCTCATCCCTTGTCACTAATGTGCCATCAGCATCCAATAAGGGCTGGAGATTCTCCTTGACCCTCCTTTTACTGTTAATATACCTATAGAAGGACTTTTTATTATCTTTTACAGAACTGGCCAGCCTGAGTTCCAGATTAGCTTTAGCCCTTCTGACTTTCTCCCTACATGAGCTCACTAATTTCCTATAATCATCCCAAGACACCTGCCCCTTCTTCCAAAGCTCATACTTTTCCTTCTTTTTCCATATATCAGCCTGAATCTCTACTCTACTCAGAAGTGACCCCAAGGCTTGACAATGCTGTACAGAAAACAGCAGGTATTTATGGGTCAGACATAAGTATTCTAGATGGAGCAGGGCTATGATGTTTGCCTCCTTTTCTTTCTTCCTTTCTCTCTTTCTGTATTTTCTCCTGCAGATGGGTTACTTTGTTTTGCTATATGAAATATATATAATTCTTATAGTGTATATATGAATATAACTCAGTTATATTCACATCTGAACAGAGAAGTTTGTTTTAAGGGCTGGGAGCTGAGGCTTTTTGCAGAAGATGAGTTATAAAGTGCTTCAGTAGGAGGGTGGAGAGCAGCTTGAAAAGAAACCTCCACCTTCTCAGCGAGTGACATTGTGCTTCTCAGCTGTAGAGGCAGTATTGATTAATTCGCGCCGCCTTGAAATGCTATCGTGCTAAACAACACCTTAGCTCCAGCAAAGGGTGGTGTTTTTTATAATGAAGCAGAAAGGGTTTGAAGTAATGAGACACAAATATAATTCCTGTGGTGGAGCAATAGAAAATTCTGTCATCTTATAAAATGCACAAGGTCTCTTTTCCTGTGTGCTTGGTCAGCACGATGGCCACACATCACAGCGACTGCTCTGCTCGCTCTGTTTGAGACAGCAATCTCTGAAATGAAAATGAGAGCGCACTGAGGGTACTTAAACCACTCCAGACTCCTTCATCCAGAGTAAATTTAGACAATGAGAATTAGATCCGAAAACCATACAGATTATGCTCTGCTTGAAGCGGGGTAAGAAGGGAGCCCTTGCTTATGTCCCAAAAACCCCACACCATAACCCAGCCCCCAGACCCCATTGAGCTATGTCTTGGCTAGTTTAAAGGAAAGCAATTTAGCATGCATCCAGCTCTAATAGGCTGTTTCCTAAGAGAAAGGAAGCCAAATCTCTATATGTTAGTGGAATAGTACCATGGGCATCTCTATCTTGTGGTATATTTATTGCAGGAAGAAACTGTGAGGGAGTGGACAAACAGGAGGCATACTTGTCCTTGACAGCATTGTGGTTGTCTGTGTATGTTTGTGACTGAAAATATTTACGTGAACTAGACACAAGAGAGGATCAAAACTATTGTATCACACCCTGTGAATAAAGGGGATGAAGGAAGAATGATTAACAATGCAGTTTTTGTTGCCTTTGATTTCCTATAGCAGCAGAAAGTGTCAGCTGCTAGCCAGAGTTTACTTGATTTTATACAAAACAGACAAAAAGATCCCCCATCCTTTACCACCTTAATTGTTCCCAGTGTTTATGTATTATCTTTTGCTTCATACCCACCAGGTATTTCTACAAGCTCTGACCAACTGCAGCTTGCAGAACATCAAAAAATCATTAGTAATACTTGCTCCTTACCAATGGGATGGTCTCAAGCCCAGTTAAATCTGAATTGTAATCCTCAGGGCTGCTGCCTTCTTACCATTGCAGCTGAAGACAAGGGTAGCTGGAGGAGCTTCTTGCAAGAGAGGACACACATATGGTGCTGTGCTGACCCAGGCACAGCCTGCAGCACTGGAGCTCCTGAGCTGAGAGCAGAGGCAGAGGCTTTGGCTCAGCCTCCCCCTGCATTTTCCAGAAAGCCCTAAATGACTTGCCAGGAATAGAGACCAGGTCTGCACAGTGGTAATAATCTTTCTGCTCTCTAAGTGTGTTTTTGAGGTGAACACATGCTAAAGCTAATCTGGTAGCCATAAAATTCAGTAAAAATTACTCTGCTTGAAATAAAAATGTCGGACCCACTTATTATTTAAGAGGAAAGAGTCATCCCGTGCTGCGCTGGAGCCGAGGCCTCTGCAGGAGAGATGTCCAGGAGGTTCTCTGCATTCTCTCTCAGTGCAGCACTGATGGCCACTCTGGAGCACAGCTACTTAAAATAATACTTTGATGACTTCATTAAACAGTAAGTTTCTCCAGTACAAAGTATAGTCCAGAGAGAGGAGGTTTTTTTTAGTACACCCTTAAGTCAACAGTCCAGCCCTTCCTGACGTATGCTCTCGACTGTGGGAACAAATGGTGCTGTAACTAGTCTGAGTCCCATCCCTGTTCAAAAAGGCGAAGTATTACTCTAATAATAAATAATTTTTTTTTTAAAGAAAGAAAGAAAGAAAAAAAGGAGTATTTCTCTAAATTTTTCTGTGTAACCTGAATAACAGAACTGTGGATTTGGGTCCCAATGTAATACGGACGCAATTGCAAAAATCAATGAATAAAACAGAACCCAGAAGAGAATTATATCTAACAGGAGACAGAAAATCAAAGCAGATTCCAAACAAATTAGAAATTAAGACTGCAGCAGGTTGAGCTGAGTTTGCCTGATGGGGAAAGCTTATTAATGTAACTAAGCTGTTTTATTTTCTCTTTTGCCAGAACTCCCCATGAGCAGCATTTGCCCATGTCACATCTTTGGCCTGTCACTTAATACAACTATGTGGGTAGCAGATCAACAACAGTAAAATGACAAGAAGATAATTAAACCTTACTTCACAACATGTGGGATTTTAAAGATACTGGAAGGTGTTGATACAAATTCTGAGCACCTGAGCAATAGTGCTATGAGGAAATGGAAGCAATATAGCTTTTAGTCTAGAGAAATATCCTGTAGTTCCCAGATCTAATAAAGAATATGGGAGCCTTAATTTGTTTTAGAGAAAGATCCAAGTCCTTTGCATTTGTTTAATCTAATCCAGTATTAACCACTGCTAAAATGAAAGGGCTCTGCCTTGCATTTCACACAGAGAAAAATCTACTAAATATTTAATCTGCTAAATCTGTAGCTTTTGTAAGAGAATGGTCACTTGTGTGACCACAACAACCAAAACAATGAGAAGACCACCCTTTTTCATACGGGTTCCTGGCATTTCAAAAGCACTGGAAGTCTTACAACTATTCCCTAAAATAAGTGGAGGAAGAGAAGGTTCAGGGAAGACCATATTGCTGTTTGCAGCTGTCTGATCAGAGAACATGGAGACAAAACCAAACTCGTCTCATCGGTGCACAAGGACAGGACAAGAGACAATGGGTGCATGTTGGAACAAAGGAGATTCTGATTAATTATGAGGAAAATCTTTTTTACCACAACTGTGCTTAGAGAGGTTGTGGGGTCTGTTCTTGGAGGTGTTCAAGCCTCAGCTGGACGGGTCCCTGAGCAACCTGCTCTGATTGACCTTGCTGGGAGCAGGACCTCAGGAGGACCCTTCCAACTCAAATTATTCTGTGACAATATCGTTTTCAAGACAGGAACTGGGCCTTTAACTTGTGAACTAATGTTTATTATCTCTAGTAATACTGGTATAGTTCTAATCTCTTAACTGTCTGTAGCAGTGGAAATGACTTTAAGGCATTTGACTTGACAGTATGTATAGCAAAGTCATTTGCACCTGGGTCAGTATGTGTCAGGCTCTTCCTCATGGAGTCTGGAAGTAAAGAGACAACCATGGGATTTTTGTGTTTTCCAGTGTTAACATAGTTGAAAATGATAGGAGTTACTGGTGCTGAAAAACTGCCAATGTGAACCTGTTCTAATTAAAACCCAAAACTAATTCAGAATGTGGTAAGAGTAAGAACAACTTCTGTGTTACAGATTGACAGTGGAATATGTTTCACCCTGACTTTACATTGGATTCCACCACAGATCCAGGTGTTTCCCCAGCGTTTTTCTTCAGGTAAGCTCTGTTGTGATGGCAAGTGTTTTATGGACTGCTCTGTTCCTATGCTCAGTTCTGCTGCTCCCCATCCTGTACCATTGCTGGGTGCTGGGTCCTCATCAATTATTGAGGAGCATGTGCTTTTTTATCTTTACTGATGGATTTTTTTCTGTCTGGAGAAGGTGAAGGAGCTCATACAAGGTCAGATGGTTATTTACAGCTGTCCAGTGGTCCATTCAATGTCTGCTCTGGGTACCTGATGTCCATGGCTCCATTTCAATGGATAGTTTAGGATGCGTTTAGTGCATTTAAGCACAATTCTCCCTTTTCTTCCCTTTTCTTTAAGCCTCCTCTTTAATTTATCTTGCAAAATAAAATGTTTAACGAGCTCCACTCATGATTTTCCAACTGTTTGCCTGGCTGCAAACTGTCATTTCCAAGAGGATATATTAATGGTGCTATTATCTCTTGATCGTGTCAGTGTTAATGCACGTATGTGCTGTTTCTGCCTCATTCCCACATAATAACAAGCCTGTATCTGGCAAATGAGGGTATGTTTGCTTTCTTGATTAAGAAGGTTCTAAGAAATTTTTGCATGCTTAGTGGGACATAACTTATGAAAAGAGCTGGTTTAGGAGAGAAGCCCAGCAGTGGAGATTCTTAGCATTTCCCTAATATTTTTCTCTGCTGGGCAGAAAGCTGTTTGCGAATGCTAATGAAATCAGCTTTGCATTACCCCAGCGAAGTAGCTGTGCTTTATTCCTATGAGAAGGTGGAAGCACAGCATGATTAAGTGACTTGTCTGGATTCATATGGCTGCTGGGATTCCAGCATTTGCTCAGGTGTTGGCTTTCAGTGCTAGACCCAAGGGCCAAACTGGGATACAGTACAGTGGCTTGGTAAAATGGTTTTTATTATTTTTTTTCTTCTGGAATCGGCTGTTTTGTGTCCTAAAAGCTAAATTCTTGTTTAAACTAAATTGTCTCTACTCTTTATGGTTGGGAAGTTAATATTCAAAACATGAACTGCATGTAATCAATGCCTTATTCCTGCAGTCAGCCTGACATCATAAATATTAGAGAGAAATAGACTGCAGGCGTTTCTCCCACGATGAATTAGTTCAAAAGTTTGTCGTGAAGACTCGTATGATGCCATTGAACTGTTTCTCCTCCAATTAAATGAGACAAGAAAGGAGCAGGATGGGCACATTAATATGCTAGAAGAGACTGTACACATCACAGCTTCTCTCCTCAGAGGGAACGGCTGTTGGGTTGTATGCAAATCCCCATTTCTTCCCACTCTGATCCCTTCTGGGTCACAGAGGGAGGAGTGGTCCCTTAGAGCTGGTCAGTGGTGCCCTGTCATGCAAACCCACTTGTTGGAGGCCATCATTTAATGGCTTTTTTTTCTGATGAGCCTTCTGATGTCCCTTCATAGCCCTGGAATTGTCAGGATTTCATGTTCCAGACTAGCTTCTTCTACAGCATTTAAAGGAGCCACCTTAATATATTCTGTTTTATTGTATACTGCTGATTATTTTTTACTAAAGCTGTTTTAGTAGCTATTGTAGTTTTACTTCAATAATGTTATAATAATATTTGCCTGTATGGCCTTCAGAATTTTTAAGCATCTCTGGAGGGCTCAAGCCCCTTTTTGATGTACTCATGCACTCCAGTATTTGAAGTGAGATACAGTCCATGAACCTGGTCAGGCAGCTTTGCTGACACATGGGGATGGGAATATGTACAGGGATCTGCTGGCAGGCCCATGTTCAGTTCAGTCCACTGGGTGAAACAAAGCTGCACTCTTGGAACTGGTGGTGCTGCAGCTGCTTTACCACTGCTGAATCCCAGCCAGCTCCCAAGCTGATACTGCTTTATACACTACTGGGCAGGGACTGGTGTAAATTAGAGCCTGTGCAGCAGTTGGTTGAACGAGAGGCTGGATTGGGGCCTGTTGTGTGCTAAGCCCAATGTGAGAAATGAAAGCTTACTTAAAGGAACCACCATACCAGCCAGCAGCAACAGGAGAGTGTCTAATGCTGGATAGTCAAGGAGAAACAGGAGACAGCCTCTTTCCCTGTGCTGATAGCAGGGACCTTGCAACCAAAACCTGAAACTGGGATCATTCCTGATGTTTTGGGAAGAGTTACCTCTTACCCAGACCAGGGGAAAGCTGTCTGAGGTCGTGAGGCAGAGTTGACTAGGTTATTGGGGCAGTGCTCCTTGTCTCAGGATGGGGGTGCAGGTAGTGATCAGAGCCTGTGGCCTGGTGGCTGGCATGCCAACGTCATCCCTCCTGGATCTCTGGTTTCCAAGGGGCTGCACACTATTGCACTGCCCTTCCACCTCACCAGGTCCAGCAGCTTTTGTGCGACACCTTGCCTGGAGCAGACTGTCAGTTGCTGTTCATCCAAAAATGGTACTAACAGGCAAGCATGAGCTTGTGTGTGCTGGGAACTCAAGAGTAAACCGTCCAACACTGCCTTTTGATTTAGGCTTTGGGGACATACACGCCTCCACAAAATGTGCTTTTTGTGGTGGATAAGCAGTGAGATGCATTTACATGGCAACTATTATGGTACCTTATAGAGACTGGGGACAGTACTAAATTCTTTCCTTGAAAGGCAGCAAGCTCTAAGTTGTGCTGAATGAGCTGGGAAAATTATGAATAATCTATAGATATGAGTTTGTTTGTGGTGTAAGCTTCTCCTCCTCTTGCCTGGTCTCCTGACCGTCACATTTTAGATCAGTTTCTGAAGCCTCAACTAATGAGGACATGTACAGACACATGCATTTGACAGAAATTGGGTCATGTCAGTCTTCTCACTACTGTAAAAATACCCCACCTTGGTAGTACTGGTGAAAATGGCTTTTTTTTGTTTGTTTTATTTTGGTGGCAGAAGGGAGGCAAAGAGTTCTTTGCTGTCTGAACAGCCCCACCCCTGGCAGAATCAGTTAAAATGGAAAGCTATTGCAGCGTGAAGATCAGAGCAAAGACTCTGACAGAGTGCAGCTGCTTCAAATGAGCCTTGATTAATCCATCATCTCTGATTGAAAATTGGTGGTGTAAAGTTGTCAAGGTCACTGCATACAGGACAAGGCTGATGGTGGTTATTCCTTGGTGGGGGGCTGGGCATTCACCCACATCTACGCCAGGCCCTAAAAGAATAACGCTTAAAAAACGGAGGGAGACACTGGTGCCTAGCAAAGGCTTATTCCCTTCTCCCTGAATTCACTTGGGCTTAGATCCTCAAGAAGGTAGATATGGGGCAAGCTAATACTCTTGGGACCTGCAAGTCCAAAGTTAAAATCCCTGTGACTGTACTAACCCTAGAGGAGCCCATGTTTTCACGTGTATTTGGCTTTTGTAATTGAAGTGCCACAGGTGCCTCAGATTATGCTGCTTGGCTGAGAGAGAGATAAATCACACCTGTGCTGGGTGGTCAATTTCTCCTGGGCTTCTCAAAAGGAGGTAGGTCTTTTAGTGTGTGTTTCTCTTGGTTGTGATCAAGTAGGTATTTTTTAGGATGTTTGTTGGGGAGTGGGTCCTCTGTAGGAGGGGGAAGATGGCCTATGAGAGGACTAATGTTGTTTTCTTCCCTTGTTTAGGAAGAATTGATCCATTTTCTGGGTAGTGCTCTGTCTGGTGGATCATATGCCCTTTGGAGAAGGGAACAGCTGGCTGCTGAAAGAAGAGTGAGTATGATGTGTTTGCTTTGGGATTTGAGGGCATTGGGAGAGGAACTAGCAATTTGAAGTTTAATAAAATAGTGATAAACTGGGGAGAGTATTGCAGCCCATGCTGTTTTCTTCTGCTAATATACCTTAGGTACTGTGCTTCTCTCTGGTCAGTGATTGTGTAGCTATTCTGTGTGGACTAGAGCTGCTTTGGCTTCTGTGAATGTGAGTATTGCTTTCTCTTCTGTCCCAAGTAGTTTGTTGCCAGAGCATCCTTCTTGTAGCAGTGTGCTTGAGCCTCTTCAGGCAAGGAGGCATCTCAACCTGTGACTTTCTGTTTACTGTATCTTGGGGTTAGATAGGCTTCTTTATAGCAAAGCTTAAAGAAAGCAGCACATTCCCAATGAATCTGTAATTGCTGTTTGCTGGCAAGGTCAACAGCTTTTCTGTGTCAGTAGACAGCATATTGCAGGTAGCAATGATAGCTGGGGGGAAGGTATTGTTTAGTTAAAAAAGTGGAGCAGTTGTTCAGAGGCTTCATTTTTGCTCAGAAAGTTAAGGAGACTTGTCAAGGTATGTGCAGAGAAGCATCTCTGCAGCTAAAAGAGTAAGTGCTGTGAAGAAATGGGCTTTCTGTGCTCTCGGCACTTCCTGCTGACAGCCTTAAGAGGCTCCTGTTGTGTTCTTGGGAATTCCCATTAATTACCACTGGAGTCAGGCTTAGAACAGTAGAGAGCCCTGAACATCAGAGATAACTAATAAATTGAGGAGGGAAGAATGTGGGAGGGACTGGTGGTGTTATTTTTCTTCTGGGCTTACAGCAACTGGGATGTGCTTTAGCTTTTACAAGGCTCCACGGTTAGCAAACAGGCCTCAGCAGTTCCCCTTCTGCAGTGTGTGTATGGTGCAGGGGGGCCCTGGGAGCATAATTCAGATGCTGCCCACTCCTTCATGAGACAGAACGACACTAAAACATGGGGAGCTACAAAAATCTGCTGAGATGTTTGGCTGCAGCTTGTGTTTCTTTCACATTGGGGTGCTGCAGTGCTGTGCTGTAAGGACACAGGACTGCAATTAGTTGAGCTGCCGCTTTCTGATAATTGCTTAGACCTTAATATCCTGAAAAGCATGGTGGTATTCAGTCAAAAAGGAAGGCTTATGGGCTGCATTTCCATAGAGCTTCATCCTAAGGAGATCCATAGAGCTTCATCCTACACCCATTGCATAGAATAAATCTCCTGAATGTTTTTGATGTATTTGCTTTCATAGGATCATTAGTACCACAATTCCTTATAAAGAAAAATGCCAGCTAACCAGAAAAGCACTCTGTGGGTCTCAGGCTGTCTGTGTGTGTGATGTTGCTACGCACTCACTAAGCAGGGAGATCCTCCTGTATTTATTTTGAAAGCTGATATCATGTTAATAAGCTGAACGCTTCCTTAGAGCAAGGCTTTAAAATTACAAACTTGTAATTGCTGTTTGCTGGCTGGGACAACAACTTTCAGCTTTCAATAGAATACTGAATGGCTTCAAAACTACCCAAATACAGCTGCAAATATGTCACCCTCTACCTCTGCTCCACCCACCCATTGTAAATAGTTAAGGGAGGGGAACATCTACTGCTGAACAAGAGTCCCAAATGGTAAATGTCAAAAATGGAACCAATTATAATTTATTTATTCCTTTACACCCATTGTACTGTGGCTAAAATGAACGTGTTGGTGCTTGGCTCTTCTCTAGCAGTATTGCCAAGAGGAGAAATTCCTTTTTTTTGTTCCTGCAGATTCAGTGCATCTACCAGCAACAATCCATCACAGCAGAATGAACTAGTGTGCACAGAGAATGGCAAGCTGAGAATTAGTCTGCCTATAAAAGCCATGGGCAGAGAGTCTCTAGAGCATTCAGGACAGAAGAGGAAAATGTGCTTTAGTTAGATAAGTAATTACTTGTGGTGGCTATCAGGGCTTTTATACTGTATTATTTTTCTTTTTAATCTATAAAATAGCTGAACTAAGGTTTGTACCTGATTCTGAGGATAACCTGTACAGTTTGCACAATTTGCCTTGAAAGTGGTTATTGAGCTCCAAATGTGTTCTGGTGACAGCTGCCATCAGAGAGGCAGCGTGGCTTGAGGATGCTTCTGTACTTAACAGCCAGTCTGTTCGTTGCTGCTTAGTACTGAGGAAAATCTAATTTAGTTTGTGTTGGAGCTCAGATACTTCAACAAAAAAGAAACACAGTGGTTGGGTGTTATTTAGGATGTTCAGGTTTCCATAACCCACTGCTGTAGTATTGCATACAGGGTATACAAAAGCACAGTTGCTGCTGTTGATGTATTAACTAATGCTGTTTTAAAAAAAAAAACCCAACCCAAAACAGGTTAGGAGGGATTTCTGGGGGTCATCTGTTCAGAGAGGCTCTACTTGAAGCAGGGCTGGCCTGGATCAGGCTGATGAGTTTTGCCTGAGAGTTTTAAAGATCTCCAAGGATAAAGCTTCTCCACCCACCTGGTCCCTGTTCTGATGTCTGATCACCTGTGTGGTGGAGAGAAAATAGCATGTTAATATCTAATCAGCATTTCAAGTGCTAGTCTCAATTTGGTGGTGTCTGCAAGCTTGCCAAAGATGTTGTCTAGGTCTCTTAAAGACTTAAGATAGCATTGACTCTGATATCTGTCTGAGGGATGTTATTAGTGGTACCAGTTGCATGTGGTGCTGTTGATCCCAACATTGGGATTTTTCACTTAAGTCAGTTATCCTGTGTTTACAGGATCAGGGTAGTAGCTGATGACAGATTTCACTGTGTAGTGTGCCTGGATGTACCTCTTGTTGGCTATGCCCCCATTCCCCCTTTATTTAAGAAAGAAAAGCACATGATGTGCTGTGACTGTGCCACTGAAGTGCCACACAGTTATAACTAGTGTTGATGTATCTCAGAGCAGCCTCTGGAGTTCAGCAGTGCTGGCCTGAAGGGTCCGTTTCCTTTTTTCCTCCTCTTTGGGAGAGCACCCATGTGAACATGCCACTCCGTGCTGTATGGCTTGTTCCTCAGGAGCAGCAGGTCCCTTGGCACTTCCAGTTCTTGTGGGCTTGGGAGTACAGTGCTACTGGGCTGTTACTTGGAGTGTACAGCACTGGGGCATAGGGTGGGTGCTGGACAGGCACGAGGCAGGCAGTGTGCCCAGATTATCAGCAGCAATATCTGCTGCAGCTTTTGCTGCTTTGACTTGTTGCCTTGACTGTCTCCTGCATGAGTTCAGGTATTAGTGATGGCCCTTGGGCTGGTGTTGGTTACAGACCAGAGTTTGGGGACAGCTTGTGTTAGCAATAATGTACTTTAATTACAAATGGACAGAGGTTACTTAGCTCCTGTTAACGTGATGTTCAAAGTTGTACATCAGGTGCTCTACTCTGGTGATGGGTAGAAGTTTGATGTTGGGGAGCAGTATGAGCATGCTGCTCTGCAGGGGAACTGGAGTCAGGGAGAGCAGTGACCTCCCAGAGCTCACAAATATCTCCTAAACCAAGTGTGAGAAGCCCCTGCCAAGACCACTTCTGTTATGCCCCCACAACCATGGCTTTTCCCATCAATTGGACCACTGGTTGCCACTGTGCCAGGTCAGAGCAAGCCTTGAGCAGCCAAACCTTACCAGGAGGAGGTTGCAAAGTGTCTTGATACATTTGGACCCTTATGTTACAGCAGGAGACGTGAATCTCTTTAATTTGTACATAGGATACCTGGTAGGTGCTACTGAAGATTAACAGTAAGGACTCATATTCTTACAGTGTGGAGTGTTTTCTTGTAGCTGATAAAGGGAATGAGGACATGAAGTGTAATCTGTTTTATCTAGTAACTGGCTGTGCAAAACTGATCGTGGGCTGTTAACAAAGATTCCTCTGATATGTAAGACCTGTGGTGTATTGACAGTGGACAGAAATGAAAGGAAAATTTGTGATTTTCAGCTACAGGCTTGACAGAAGGTGAATTAGAGAGCAGTAAAGTCAGCCTGAGTGTGGTGTCTGGATTGCATTATATCATGGGAACCTTATTTCCAGATTAACATCATGCAAAAGAAAGGGGATAGTAGTTACAGATCAAGAGGCTTAAATCAATAGCCTTGTCTACCTGACTGAGAGCAGGACCATCTGTTTCTTGCTAGAGTTTGCAAGTCTCAGCTTTTATTGCATTCAGTCTTCCTTGTTGCTTAGAGAAAATCACTGGCTAACTAATGAGGAAAATCTTCCAGGATGCAATAAATAGAGACCTTTCTCTAAGCCTTTCTGTCTTTTACTGAGATCTGTCTAGTCTTTGGATGCCCAGCTCTTACCAGATGATGGTATGGTTCATAAATAGCTGTCACACCCCCTGTGGTCTCTCCTATTCCATTCAGGAGAATGGCAGCTTGCTTGAGAATCAGATGGCTGTAAGTGATGGTTCTGCTACTCTGCTGGCCAAATGGCAAGGCATCATCTCTCCTGCTTTTATTGCTTTCCTGCTATTTTTCTTGCCCCAGCTTTTAACTGGTCTGAAAACATACTATGGGTTTGTTGCATTGCAAGTGGCAGGGTCATGATATGTTCAGTTCTAACCAGCTCCTCTTTGTTCTGTGCAATTACTATTCATGGGTTTAATGTGTTGCTTATTTGCTCTTCCAGATGCTTCAGTAGAAGTGTTCTATAAACTGGAGTCTAATGTTAATCCCTGGAGAAGCATGCTTATCGATGCCTTTCTTCTTCAGAGCCCTGCTGCCCAGCACTGCTCTCTGCTCATGATTTCTGGTTAACTTTCAAACCATCTGACAGTGCTTCTGTCCAAACCAATTTCAGTCAAACGTTTTAGCAATTTTGTGAGGCACTATAGTGGATGTTTGAAAGTTGAGATATTGCATCTCCTGTGTTCCCTTCAGCTACTATTGTTTTTTGTGGTAGGTTTTTTTGGTAATTTGATCAAGCAAAGCAATCAGTCTTCCTTGGCCCAATTTGTTTTATTTGCTATAATGCTGTTGCAAGCAACAACACAGTGTGGGATTTTCATCCTAGATTGAAGCAGGAATGTTTCAGTGACAGTTACCAGGGTTCCTATCACTTCTGCCTAGACAGGCAGGCATGACCATGCAGGTGATGAAAAAAGCAAAGACACACAGATGAGAAAAGGGCAAAGCTCTGTGCTGTGTCTGGAGGAAGCATTGTGTTGGTTCTGTTGTGAAATTTTCATGCAGATGCAAAGATTTGCATACACCCTCAATCTCTTTCTTGCTGGTCTTGACTGTATAGACTCTGCATTCCCACTTCTCTGGGCATTTCATACACCAGATTCTGGTCTCTGACACAAGCCAATGCACGTATTAAAGTGCTTTTCCTGGGAAAAGGGGGCCTTTAAGGAGTTGTGCTGTCCAGGACTAAGAACTGGTCTGGCTGAAAACTGACTTCATAGAGAACTAGTGACTAAAATTCAAAATGCAGGCACTTTGCAATGCCCAGTCCAGGGAATTTATTCACCCTGGTTGGAATACAGTCAGAATCCCAACAAACCTTGGCAAATCTAAACTCTCTAGTGCTCCTGCTCCCTGCCAGCACAGTGATGAGCTGCAGCCGGCTCTGCACTGCAACAACGGGCTCTGTTGCTGCCTGTGTAGCTTTGCATCTTCCCCTCTAGCTGGATGGCTGTTTTTCAGAGAAACCTGTAGCTCTGAAAGTGCCCCTTAGATCTCCTACGTATCCTTTGCTTCCATGTGCTTCAGCATTATCATGAGGGAGATGGAGAAAATGGGTCTATAGTAACCCAAGTGCTCAAAGCTAGGACAAGCCTTCCTGTGTGAGAGTGCCACAAGAGAAAAGCTTTCTGAGGTTATCTGCAGTTCCTGGGCTGAGGAGTGTTAAGAGGAGAATTAGGTTGAGCTCAGCAGAGTTCTGCAGTGCAGCTGGAGTGTGCAGGATGCTGCTGGTGTCCAGTTGGTGCTGCATGCCAGTGTGTTCTCTGCTCTCCTGGCAGTGCTGCCATGCTGACCAAGCTTTGCAGTTGGAATCTGTCTAAAAGTGCTGCTGTCACAGCTGCTCAGTGTGTTCCTCGCAGCAATGGCCAGGCTGGCTCTCTGTGCATGTGTCTGAAACGTTTCCTGCTGGGGCACAAAGCAAGGGCTTTCAGCAGCATAATGCCCTGACTTTGTGGGGAATCGCAGCACTGCTGATGTGCTGTGCTAAAAGGGGGTGTGTAGCTTGTTTTGGGGGGGGCGTGTGCCCTTCCCCTCCCCTTGATATATCTTGAAAGATAAGGATTCCTACTCATGTCTTGTGTGTGCTGCACAACAACCTGCCTGTTCGCAGCTGGCAGCTTGCTGCAAGAGGACCTGTGTCATGTGCAGAATGTGTGACTGCAGTTGAGGGGTGTATCGATTTTATGCTGTATTGCTCTTAGTCTCCTCGGGGGTCAGGACCAATATATCTGCACCAGGAGCTTCTGATTTCTTCCCCCTGTGCCTTAACTGGCTAAACCAACAGAATATGTAGGGTTTTCTGGAGAATTGGGAAATAGCATGGAAAAAACAGCATGCGCTCGGCAGCGTGTCACCCAAATAGATGAGATGGGTAGTGCTGCCCTGAGCAAATCGGATTTATAACAATTTCAATATGTGGGTGTGGGGAAAAAATACAGACTAGTGTAATAAAAGAAATATTGGTGGTTTCTTCAAGCAATCGCTGTGTGAAATATCGTCCTTGGGACAGAGAAGTTACCTTGATGCTGAAATAATGCACTCAGCATCTGCCTGTCAGTGTTCTATCACAGCCTTGGTAAATTTTTCATTCTCCCCAGCATTATTTTACAGCTGTTGTCCTCCATACCAAACTCCATTCATAACACGTATTTATAGCTGGAGTGATCTTTGAGATTCTTCATACTATATAAAAATGAGGAAGCTGCCACAAAATGGTTTTTGGTTTCCTCTGAGACTTGCAAAATAGATGCTAAAAGCAAATGATTTAAACCAGCAATTTTACGAAAAATTTATTATTGCCATTTGTAGCTTTCACAGCTATTCTCCAGAACTATCCTGGCTTCCAAGGATGAAGTGTGAGGCTTTGAATCTGCAGCTTTGTTTTTAGTTTATTTTAAGCTTTGAGGCAACAAATCTGCTGGACCAAATTTATGCCAAATAAATGTGTGCCAGACTTATTCCAGTAGAGCTTCTGGTTCAGTCTGTGTGTCTCATTCGGCTTTTATTTCGTTTCAATGGGGGGTAGTCAAGGCAGAGAAACAAAGGGCTGGTTGTGTTCAGATACTTCTGTAGATCAATACCCAGGTAGATTCACAAATATCAAAGGAAGTTAAGTGCTTCCTTGCTGCTGTCTTTGGGAGTGAGTGACCTACTTAGGCTTGCCTGAAAGCTCTAGTAAATACCTAGGTACCATTTGGGAAAATCACCCATGGGCCAAATGTATTTTTCCAAATTACACAGAATCTAGGATGGAGCAGGGATTTCCACCTGGATTTCCACACTCCAGCTGTTCCTTCCTCTGTCTGGAGGCCAGGCTGTGCAGTTCTGCTTTGCTGATGTGGGGTCAGGATTTGCATATTGATCCAGGTCTCATTTAGCCTTTTATTTACTTCCAAATGATCAGGATGCAGCAGGCTGTATTTCACTGGTTGGTCTGTTAAAGTGCTAGAAGTGATGGTGTTTAATGAAGGCCAATTAAATAGGCCAGGCAAATGCAGTCAGCAATTAAGATATGTAACAGGATATGAAGATTGTGAATCTCTGAAAGTAGGAATCTACCCAATCTTATCAGTAAGAGGAGCGGTTAGTTCTTCCTGGAGTGGCAGGAGAAGGCTTGATAGCACAACACCCTCCACTTCAGGTGTAGGGTACTTGGCAAGTAGGGACTGCATTGGTAAAGATGAAAAAAGTTTTGAAAATTCGACTTTTCAGTGGTGTTTCTGTGTATCTGTTGTGGTCTGTGTGCACATATGAATTGCATTGTGCAGAGTTCTTGAGCTCAAGATGAAACAGGCCTTTGTCAGTGGTAAAGCAAGCGTGTCCTTAGTGCATAACAACTGTGAGGATCGAGTGTCTCCTGCCTTTGTTGGAAGTATGCAGGGTTGGGGTGAAAGTGTTGCTGTCCTTTGCACCTTTCCTTTGCACCCCAGCATGGAGAAAAGCTGGGGTGAGGTTCATCTTTGTGGGCTACTGGAGAAAAGTTTTATGGAGTGTTTGGCTTTATTATATTGGTTTAGGTAGCTCATTTTCCCTTCCCCTCTAACTATTGAAGAGCAAGATAAAATGTAAGTGTAGGAAAGACTTTGACACTTGAGTATAACCTATTGATTGAGTTGACATTTATGTCAGTAGTAGTGGAAGAAATTCAGCCCGAGTTAGAGGGTTATGTCTGTGCTGCAAACCCTGCTTTGCAAGCCTGTTTAGTGAGAGAGCATTTTTTTCTCTTGAAAAACAATGATGATCTTTGCTGCTACATTATGGCACCGAGAAATTGCATCGTAAATTGCTATTTTTGTCATTAAAACTGGGTATTTTTTTAAACCTTCATAAACAAAACAAAATAGAGACATTAAAGCAGGCAGGATATATACTTCAAGGTACTGATGAGATCGCTGTTTTTCCACCTCCTGTTTTTATTATTCTTTGCTTCTGATAATAGCTGCTTTAGGGGAGGTTTGAAAAAATGGATTGTCCATGATGTTCTTCACTGCCAGATATAAATAAAGGAAAATTTCTGCACGTTATTTTGTTGAAAGCTTCTTGTAGAGCTATGTAATCAGGGCAATTATAATTTCGCCTGTAGTTTGTCTTGTGGGTTTGCTGTGCATACCAATTAAATCAGTCAAGATTTTAACATAATTGCCTGGCCTCCTTGCACATCTGGAAACTTGCTCTGAGTGTAGTGGTTTCCGAGGCTGACTCCCCTGGATCCTACATTATTTATAACAGCAGTTTCTCTTATCCCTTCAAATCTATTTTGGGGGTGTTTTGCTCCTTTTTTGCTTTTTTCTGCATTTCTCACTTCAGTGTTTGGATCCCTGTCAGTGGTGAATGATGTCCATCTGAAAAGCCTGGAGCTACTGCTTTTCTGGTTATGGAGTGAAGTGAGAAGAGACTGGCCAGAGGAGGAGCAAAAAAAGGATGGCTGACCTGGAGAAGATACAGTGCTAAGGACCTTTTGGGAAAGACAGTGTTCCAGTAGAGTGGGACTGCTGGCATGGGAATGTATACTTGAATGGGGAGGAATAAGACTTGGGGTCTTCAGACTGTAGCTTTTCTCCCTCCAACCTTTTGACTGCCCCATAAAATCCTCTGGGTCTTGGTATAACGGTGTATGTGGACCATCTATCTCCCTCTGTGTGTGTGAGCTTGACGTTCCATTGGAAACGTTTCCTTGGAAGAAAAGTGAACTTATTTTACCAGCTCTCTTGGGAGCACAGTCTGTATTTTGCTCCACAGCATGGCACCTCCAGTGTCTGAATAATTCACCTCAACAAATCTGTTTCTCTTGGGGTTTTCTTGCCTTGACGTTAGTGAATTGGCCACTGAGCTTCAGGTGTCCTTCGGTCTGGGTTTTGGATGTGGTCAGTCCTCTGTACTGAAGAAAGCTAGGGTTTTTGTGTGCATAGTGTCTGAGAAATCTCTTTATTGACATTAGTAAATTAAAGAACAGGCTCAAATATAAGGAGTGGAGACCTCATCTTTCATATGAATGTCTGAGTTGTTATGTATTCCAGGAACATTTGGTAAATTTAGGGATGCAGGTCTGTTTGCTCATAACAAATTTCAAAACCACACTTAAGAAAATAATCCCTGTAAAATATCATTGCTCTATGATGTTTAATTTAATTTATACAGTAAAACTTCATTACTTTTGCCTTACTAAGAGAGGTGTTCTGTGAAGGGCTTTATTGATATAAAATACTAGTGTGAGGAGAAACTGGGGAAAATGTCAGTGAACTTTCTTAGCAAACTGGGAGAGAGGAAAACCTCATGCACAGAGGGCAGCCAGGGAGGAGGAGGAGATAGAAAGTTGAAGGGAAAAATGGGCTCTGTGGTGAGGAAAGGCTGGTGACTTAATCCAAGGAAGATGTTGCAGTCCTGCCTGGCAGACTGCCTGTGTCCCTGCTGTTAGTTGATGGAAAGTCTAAAAATTGATGCAGCCTCAAAGATGTCTTTTGATTATATGTAGCAGTCATGGTGATAATAGTGATAGGGAGTATTATTGCCAAATGTGCCTGCCATTGTCTTTTAAATACACATAGAACTAGCAGATGAGTTTCCATTATGCCATCAGTTTACTGAAACCAAACATTTAATTGAGATAGAGAAGCTATTAATGATCCATGTGAATATATTAAAAGAATAGGCTTTTTATGGCACTTAAAAAATAACTGGCTCTTTTAATACTAGGCCAAGTTATGACTGCAGTGTCAGGGAAATTTGGAAATTGCTGTTGCTTTTGGTGAGGTGAACTCTCCAGTGGTGCCTGTTGGGCACACCTGGTCAGAACTGGGGGGCTGTGCTGTGCAGCTTCCCAGGGAGAGTGGGAAGGGCTTGGACATCTCCAGAGCTCCAGTAATCTCAGTGTTTGTCTTTTCTGGAGCTTCAGAAAAACAGCAGCATGTACATTTGAGTTTAAAAAAATAACACCAGTATCATAGCATGTGCAGGCAAAGCTGTATTTTTCACAGAATCACAGAACTATCAAGGTTGGAAAAGACCTAGAAGATCATCCAGTCCAACCATTCACCTATTACTACTAGCTCCCACTAAACCATATCCCTCAATACAACATCCAGTCTTTCCTTGAACACCCCCAGGGTTGGTGACTCCACCACCTCCCTGGGCAGTGCATTCCAGTGCCTGACTACCCTTTCTGAGAAGTAGTGCTTCCTAATGTCGAGCCTGAATCTCCCCTGGCGCAGCTTGCTACCATTCCCTCTAGTTCTGTCACTGCCTACACGGGAGAAGAGGCCGACCCCCAGCTCACTACAACCTCCCTTCAGGAAGTTATAGAGAGCTATAAGGTCTCCCCTAAGCCTCCTCTTCTCCAGGCTGAACAATCCCAGCTTCCTCAGACGCTCCTCGTAAGGCCTGTGTTCCAGACCCCTCACCAGCTTAGTAGCCCTCCTCTGAACGCGTTCCAGAGCCTCAATGTCTTTCCTGTAGTGAGGGGCCCAAAACTGAACACAGTACTCGAGATGCGGCCTCACAAGTGCTGAGTTCTTTTTCCTTGGGGCTGTTGAACTCTGTATCTAATAAACAGCATTAGAATACCAGTGGGATGTGAAATATCCTGTTGAGTTTTGACAGAGGTGTTACCCATCTGCTGGCAGATCATAGTGGTGTGTTACTGTGCTGGCTGGGAAGGTTTTTGCCACGTGAGTTACAAGCTTGGCTACACAGTCATGGGTGATGCTGCTTTCTGGGGTGATACCCTGACTGCTGATCAGACCCTTGTGCTGGCTTTATGCCCTTCTGAACTTGGGGCAGGCAGAGAGTGTTCTTCAGACAGGTATCCTGAGCAAGACCCTACCTGCTAGCCCTTTTAGGACTTGTTTTTGGGACCGAGTGTAATGTGTTTCCTTCCCCTGGGGTGTGATGATAGCTTTCCCGTGCACTTATACACTGCGTTTGTGTATGCTGTGACTGACAGCATACCCCCAAGAGCATGCTGCAGAAAGCAATGTGGAGAGACTCCCAGAGCTGCTGTATCAATCATTCTCTGACAAACTGTACAAGATGCATGTATTTGGGCTAAGTGATGAAAGCTGGAAAACAACGGGGATGGAGAGCTTAGCTGTGATATAAGCACAAGACTGAAGGACAACTGTATGGACAGCTTTGGTCAAGCTACAAATGTCCCAACAAAAAAAATCAATTATCTCACTAATGGTTAGATTTTATAGATGATGAAAACAATTATAGCTTAGACAAATGCCAGGAAAGTTCAGTTTCTAAGATCTCATGTGATCTTGCTGTAATTTCTGACTGAAACCTGATATGTTTCAAAACTCTCAGTTTTGGGTAACTGTATTTGAAGAGCCAGTTAAAGTTGATGTAGCAAAACACAAGTAGTTTGGGGCCCTTTAGCTTCTATAAGCTATCTGAAAATGCTTTGCAATGAAAGCTGAAATGTCTCTTACTAGTAAGTTGGAAAACTGGTATTTTTGGGGGGGGAAGATGCAAGATAAAACACTGCATCCTATCCTTTTTCCTTTGATGGGAAAAGTGCTTTATATGCAGCTTGATATGTTGGAAAAAGTAGGAATGGATGTAATAATGAGCTTGAGATTGCTAGTTGTGAGCAGATTGGGGCCCTGTAACAAATGATCTCTTGAAACTTACTTTGTGTATGCTTTGCTGAAGAGCAATACAGGGTTGTATAATTACAACTATAAAAGTGTAAAACCTACTACCCCTGAATAAATTGTAGCAATATATAAACACCCAGGTACATGTTTTGTTTCTTTGAGTGATGATAGAGGAGCCCAGGGATTTGCAGGTAAGAGTTTTCTTCCACTCATCCTGTGATTGTGCTCCCTACTTGCTGGCCTTAGCTGACAGCTCTTTTGTTTTCAAGGAGAAACTCTGAAAAATAGCTCTGTGTGATAAGATACAGTTTGGTATTAATACTGGGAAGAAACCTGCCTTTCAGCTAGCGTTGCAATGAGTTGCATAGCTTCTTTGACAATGTGAACCCACTACAAAGCTTTAAAGAACCAATATTCCAGTACTTTATATTTGAGTAAAACAGGTGATGTGTTTTTATCCAGAGTCCTCCATCACAGGTACTTAAAAAGTCATCTGCTTTTCTTGTAAACCAGAAATTTAGCATAAAAGCTTTTCAGTGCTACCATAATTAGATTTTATAGGCAGGTACTTACATCCCTCTTCATTTGTAAGTGTAAAGCAAAGGTATGCCTGACACCCCTGGTTGGAGTGTGGAATGGCTGCAAGACTAAAGAACTGCACCTTCTTGAGGGCTTTGCAGAAATGCCTTTTCCACTTAAGGGGCTTCCTGCAGTGGAAGAGGATTCAGGCATGGAGACTTAGGAGGTAAGGGGATCGAGACTGGCAGTTGAGCTGAGAAATCATAGTGTATTCCAAAGAAACTTTTCCAGAGGTGCTGCTTTTGAATTTGGTGTGGTTTTGCTCTTTCCAGTCTATCATGTTCTGGGTAAGACATGAGGAAAATCAGTTGATTATTTTGTGAAGCCAAGACTTGAATGCAGACTGAAGTTTGAGTTTTATTCTGCACAACAGCTCGGCCTGTCCCTTGCTGATCTCAAAGGACCTGATGTGCCTGATTCCCAGAACAAAAGATGGGAGCAAACACAAAGTGATGTTCAGGATTGCACCCCTGAAGAGCAGCAGCTGTGTAGCAAAGGTTATGGAAATGTCACTTCTGTAGTTATGACATCACAGGAGAATACACAGGTTTGCATGTCAGTGGCTTTACAAGCTTCTGCAGATAACTTCCTAACTCTTCTTGCTCTGTGAACCCAGGACTCAGCAGCTGTTTATCTGGGAGCTTTCCTGACATCCCTGCTAACTTGTTGCTTGCCATCCAAGGACAGCTGTCACATAACCTAGCTCAGATGTTAGTGACTGGTATATGGGGTGGAACACTGTGTAAAGCACAGTGGATGCTAACTGAATTGCAACGTTGGGATATGTGGGTGGACAGGATATAATCATCTTGGGTGACAACTGGCAAGACCCTGGTTGTAAAAGCAGAAACCATGAATGGAAAATCACTGAACTTGTAAGATGTTTATGGTGTTTATGAGACTGGATCTATCATCAGGTAATAAAAGTAGGTTAACTGGATAAATGATGGTGAACCCTGAGAAAGGCTGTGAGTTTAAGCGCTGCTGAGAAAGGGAAGAGCTGGCTTTAACTGAAACACCTAGATAGTTTGATGTTGTTTGACCTGCCTGTGCCTTGCTCCAGTAAAAAGAGTGCAAATTGCCAAGAGAGCAATAGTTGTCTTGTGTTTAGTAAGTGACTGCAAGGGCTGTGTGCAATAGCATCGTTACAGAGTAGCCTGGGATTACATATGTCAGAAGAGGCTGGTAAAAGATTTTCTCACTGTTTTAGTTGGGGAAAATCCAGTTCACCAATTGCAAGGAAATTAAAGTAATATCCCCCTTGCCCCCCAATAATGGGGAAGAGAAAAACAATAAAGTTGAGGGTCTGAGCCCTGCATTTTTAATAGAACCTTCCCTAATGAGGTGAATGTTACCTGAGAACAGACAAATGCCCTCCAATTGGGCAGAAGTTATGGACTTAAGTTCTTCATGGTAAGAGACAACTTGCTTACTTGATTCTCTTCATCTACCTGTGCCTTTCTCTTCTCTCCTAGCCTTTGCACACATTTTACAATCTCATTTGTTGTGTTGAGGTGTCACATAAGAATTGCAGCTTTGTCCTTTTCAAATAGGAGATACAGGCTCTAATATATGGGGTGATGTTTTTTCTTGTTTCCCTTTTCCTCCTAGAACTGTCACTTTGTGAGTGTATCCCTCTGTATATGTTGGGGATCTTAACTGTTCTCCCTGTTGTGTGTGCTGAGATTTCTCTTTGGGGGAACGTTGACGAGAACATCATAAAGTGAGCAGAGGTCACTTTGAAGGAAATGGATCACTGAAGGTTTAAAGTGATCCCTGATGCAGCTGATCCCTTCAGTGTGAGTGGGCACTGGCTAATAAAATCAATCTTATAATGCATGGATGAAGAGATGGCTTGAGTGAGTGTAGACTCTGGATGTTCAGCAGTAGTGTCAGCTATTGGAGTGGAGCAGGAGTGAATTTCTGAGGTGTGGGATTGTTCCAGTGGTGTGCCAGAGAGGGGAGGTGAGAGCTGTGAGCACAGCAACCCGTGATCTGGCAGAGGAGCGAAGATGCTGGACAGCATGAACACACAGAGTCTGGGAGTAGCTGTTGTCCTAGGCTTCCTAGAGCTTTGATTTTCCTGCATTTAAAAAAAAAAAAACCAAACCCAAACCAAAACCCACTTGCTCTGTACCCGAGCAAAAGACATGCAGCTCGGAAGGCTTCATGCAGACCCAGGCATCTGGTCTCACCTGAGGAAAATTGAAGGCCAAGCTAGAGTTAATGATATAATGTAAATGTTATTTTCCTTTTTTCTGGCATGATTGCCAGAAAACTTCATTTGAAATGATGGATGTTCAAGTGACATTAAAAACCTAAGCCATAGGCCTGGCTTTGAGTTGTGTGTTCGTTTCCTGCCTCCTGACAGCAGTGGTGATGTTCTGCGTGTGTCTGTCCTTTCACCATTAGTAATTCTGCAAGTCTGGTGTCGTGGCATAGTCCTGAGTCTGCAGAGCAAGTCTCGCGTGTCCATTGCGAACGGGTCATGCCTGTGAGTACAGGCAGGGTGCTGGTGGCTGCTGGATCCTACTTCAGAGACAGCCTTTTCCCAAGACACGACTGTAGATGTCAGTGTTTAACTAGCGCAGTGTTCCTGACTGTCCTGCTGCGTTAATTTAAGTCAACATTTGATTCTGGCTTTTCACTGCAATGGGGAAAATGTGCTTTCCAAACTGGGGCTCGGTATCTGGGAAGAGTGGTCTCCTTCAGTGCAATAGTTCTTCTTTTCCCCACGCTCTGGTCACAGTGAAATTCCCTTTGGGACTTTACTGTTTCCCATGAGAAAAAGGAATAAAAATTTGGAATGGCAAACTCTTAAATGTGTGCTGTTGGTTTGAAGCTCTGTGGGTTTTCTGTCCTCTCTTATGACAGGATGCCATACACTGTTACCAGTGGTACTCACGAGACTCATAGAAGTGTTCTGCCTGTTCTCCAGGATTTCCTGAGTTGGTGAATAAGTGGGTATTTTACCAAGAATGTGCATAGTTCAATTAATGTCTTTTTAATGGGACAACAGAAGCACAGCAGGGGCTCCCACTGACAGCAGAAGACTATAACCATAGAACATGGCAATTTTTGCACAATATATGCAGGTTTTTTAGTGTCTCTAATTGTATAATCTCATTAAATCCTGATTTTTTTTTTTTTTAAAGTCTGATTTGAAGGTCACTGAGCATTTTGATTAGATGCCTTTTTACCAAACCCAAAATATCTTTTGAATATGAACTTGGGATAAAATTATCAATTTTTGGAGCATCTGCTGAACTGTGGAATTGAATTTTGTTATGTGAAGGCTACTGGTTAAATATAACAAGTATATATTGTTTCCAAATTAGGTATGCTGCATGTGTTACAGTATGAAGCTTATTTTATACTCCTCTGTCTGATTTTTGGGGTAACAGGCACTACGTGTTACAATGGGCTGCCAGGCAACTGCATCCATCACTACCCAGTGAAATCTTTCAGCTAATAGGACGTGAAAGACTTGAATTCCATGTACCCTGACTGTCCAGTGCCACAAGTAAATCTGCAGAGTGCTTGTTGCTACATGCTCTTTTTAGAGTGCTGCTTTGGCATTCTAGTTCAGCTTTAAACACGTGAAGAATATCAGTTCCAGTTGTAGTTGATAGATGAAGAATTCCAGTAAAATTAAAGGGAGGATTTCTTGTGGAAGAGCTGAGATGGGTGGCCTTCTGGATAAGAAACTGTAGAAATGCTGTGGTGGCATGGGCAGGGCAGTCCTTCCACCTGTCTTGGTATTTCTGTGCTTGAGGGGGTTGAAATTTGATTGAAACTTTCATGTCAAAAACTGTTTTCCCATCTGAGTAAAATCTGCCCAAACTGTTCTCAAACGCTGCAGAATTCCAGCTGGGACAGGATGCTGCCACCTGTGTCTGGTCCCGTGTTCCCAGGTACTGCAAGACAGGGAATGGGGGCTGGCTGTTGCCTCCCCTGAGAACCTCACTTTGCTTTTCAGTGACCTGTGCCTGGGGTGTGGAAGAAGGGGTGGCTGCTGGCTTTGCATCTGGGGGAACAGGAGTGATGGGGATGGAGAGCTTGTAGGAGAGTGAAGGGTTAGAAGTGGAGAGAATTAGAATTGATCAGAGCTGCTTCCAGCTAAGAGCATGAATGTTACTTAACAAGGACCTGAATTGATCTCTTCTGGAATATTGTGTACAGTTCTGACCCATGTCCAAGGAAAATTAACCAGTGCAAAGAAAGCTTGCTAGTGTGATAGGGAAAATCAAGATCTTTCTTTACGAGAGGAGACTAGAAGAGGTTGGCTTGCTTGCTTAGCATAGTATAACAAAGGCCAAGAGGGAACATGTTTGCCTATAAATGCATCAAGGAGATAAATAGGCAGAAGAAAGCTCAGGCTGGAGGCCAGCTAAAGCTTAGTTCCTGGTAAAAGGCTGTTGCTGGCGTGAGGATGAGGGGATATAAAGCCCCTATTTGTTTGCTGGCCATGAAGGTGAAGGCCCTGGTGCCGCTGTCCAGTGGGAGCAGTAGGAGATGCATCAGAGTGTTTAAAGTGGTGATCAATCGGCCAAGGATTGACAAAAGAAAGCTTGACAGAGCAGGTTTCAGAAGGGAGCAGACAGGGCTTTGGCTGGACAAGAATCTTTGAGTCTGATAAATGGGAATTTTGGACTTGATCCTACACTTGTACTTCTGTTAACGTTTGTGGGCTTCAACATAGCTTGCCACAGGCACAGGACAGCTTATGCATGTAGATATTGGACTAAAGCTTGCCCAGAACCTTTTAACAGGAAGACTTTTCATTGTTTGCTTCATGGCAGCCTGCCATTTTTCTTTTGAACTTAAACTCTGCAGGCTTTCTGGAGTACGGGTGAGCTTTGGGGTAAAGCTGGAAATAACAGCAGACCAGTTGTTAAAACAACGATTTGGCATCCTACAGGTTCAGCTCTTGGCCAACCTGAATTGGGCCTGAGGAATTTAACTTGGCATCCTGTATCTTTAGGTGGGTGTGTTTAGTGCCAGTGGAGTCCTAATTTTTGTCCTCTCTCCTAATAGGTTGCAAAAAATCTTTTAGGAAATATGTGTAAACCAAAGCTGGAAAAGGGGTTGTCTGAATCAGGGTCTTCTAGGGGAGCATGTCAGAGGCAAGAACTGAGCTGAGTGTGCTCTGGGAGCTGTGCAGCTGGGTTTTCCCAGAGCCCTGGTGGTATTAAAGACTCCCAGGCTACCACATCTATTAACGTGAGGTGCAGGATGCTTCTGTGCAGTGTTAAGTTGTGTATGTTTACTGTAGAGGATGAAAGCTGGTGGGTTTGCTAGATTAGCTGGTCTCGTGTCCTTTAAAGTGAGTTCAGATGTCACTGCACTAGCTGGATATAAGCTGCATTTTGTAACTTATAAACTTTCCTGTTTCTCATTTAGTGAACTTCAAAGATTAATTTCTACCCTTTCTGCACTTTCTCATTCAAATGCATGCTAGAAAATGCCACTTATATCAGTAAAAGCCTGAGGCTTTATTAATGTAAAATCCATAATTAAATCTGCTAACAGAAGAGATTTTTCATCACTTATATGCCTTTATGGAAATACCTAGTCATGAAAGAATAAACTTGTAGGGCCCAATTTGGCTGTCTAAATGTGGGCTGCTCAAGGATTTCTAAAGCATGTCACTCAAAATGGACCATAGAAGATCCATGGGCTTTTAACACACTGCAGAGGCTGTTCTCTTTCCATGCCACTAATTGCCAATAATTTAACTGGAGTGGCTTTACCCTGTGAGTGCTGTCTGCACACAGGCGCTGAGCTCTGCCTGCACGGTCACTGGGAGCCCTTTTAAACTGAAAGCTGACTTAGAGCTTTGTACAGAGCAGCTCCCAGGGAAAAATGTTTCACAGAAAGAGAACAGTGAAGAGAAAAGGCTTCCCTCTAGGAAGATTTTCTGGATTATATCCAAGCATTGGACTGCTGTAGATCCTGTTCCCTATAGGAAGCGCGTGTCCAATTTTCCATGTTGTATTGAGATTTAGTTTTAGCTTTAGCTTGAGGGTCTTATTGCTTCAGCACCTCGTGGAATGATCTTTTTGCTTTGTAAAGGCATTGCTGAGTTAACTGTATTGCTGGAAGATACATCTTGATCCCAAAATGCTAGCTGCATCCTGTTTGTGCTGAAGAACTTGTTCTGTGATAGTGAATCATCTGTGAGAGATGGTTGTGATTCAGCACCTCCTACAATCAAACCTGGTCAGGTCTCCATTTGCACAATCTCCATGGCTGGCACTCAGCTGAAACAGGATCTCCTCTGCTGAGAGTTACTGTAATCCAGAAGAAATTTGTTAGGAGAGTTAAAGCCTGTGCGTCCCAGGAGAGCCTGGAGGCTCAGGAACCAAATTAGCTCTGTTCTTTTCTTGCCTTTTGCAAGAAATAGTATCCAAAATTCAAACAGGCTGCATATTCTATAAGCATTTGCAGCAGGGAGAGCAAGTGCTCTCTAACATCAGCATTTTTAGCTTGGATTAACAGTGTGTTTTTGAAATTTATATCCGAACTGTCCTCGCTTCTCAGTACCTTTGCATCGTGGGGCTATCTTGGAGTATATAATCCAGGTTTCTTTTGGATGAAACTCAACTCTAGAATACAATCTAGGATTGCATGTAATATGCTCCAGTGACTGATGGCCACGTTGGACTGTGGGACCAACTAGGCTTGGTGTGAAGAGGGATCTCTCAGGAATGAGCAAAATGCAAATATTTGTCCTTTAGCACCATTGGTTTTGCTCTGTAGTCTGCTCTGGCTGTGCTGTGCTACTTGTCAGGGTAGACATATAACCTGAGCCCTTCAGAGCTGATGGCAAAGCACATCTCTGAGCCAGGAATTTATTTGGTGTCAAGAAGATAATCCTGTGGAATATATGAAGATTGTCAGCAGACAGCTGTTCTTTATAACTCCATGACTCACAGTTAAGACTTGGATAGAACTTGGTATTGCTGACATAAGTTATGCTGCTTCCCTGCCTGTAACTCAAGGTAGCACTTTAATGTTACTTTAATTTCCCTAACTTGAGAAACACAAGCACTCCAACAAACCCAGCCTGGTTGTGTAGTGGTCCCAATGCAAACAGTACAAAGTTGTGTTGGGAAGCCAGATGCTCTAACTGCTGAGATGCTCAGCAGAAGGCAGACACAGACATCTCTAATGAAATGAAAAGACAATTGTGCTGAAGCACTGGGTGGAAGGGCGCTTCCCTTCTGCTGGCATACAGGTCTTTGGGTAGGGTTGCACTCCTCCTGAAGTCGGTGTCAGAATGTCTCTGGATTCTGCTGAACAAGGCTCAGGTATCTGTCAGCCTGGCTGACAGGAGGCTGCATTGCAGGGCAAATGAAACCTTTGCCCAGGTCTGCATGTGTTATACAGACACAGTATTTTTCCCCTAATGCATGGTCCTCCTTCACAGGCTTAGGTGTGTTGTTTGTTTCACTTGCTTGTAGCAAAGCAGAACGTTCCAGGGTTCAGCAGAAATTGGTGACGTGCTGATTTGAGGCTTTGTGCTGCACTGTTAAATGAAATGGTATTGGATGTTCTGGCAGTGGCCATGGGGGAGGAAATCCGGTGACTTGGTGGATGTGTGTGTGGCAAGGCCTGAACTTGTGATTCCTATCAGTTTATGTGGGGCTTAGAGTTGTTTTGGGCAGGGTGTTTAACTTTATTTCAGTCATGTCAAATCCCAAGGGTCTGGGGAGAAGAGGTGGGATTGTGTAATTACAGAGTATGAAAATCCTCAGGCAGGGTTAGTTCAGCATATGAAAACTCAATTACTTGTTCTGGCAATTACTGAGGTGTCACTGGCTTTAATGCTGTGCATCACACAGTTTGAGTCAGATTCTGAGTTGTGTGCTACAGCCTTTGTCATCCAAACTCGCGTGCAGCAGCCTTGTAAGAACATCCCTCTTCTCAATTAACTGGAATAGTTTGCATTAGCCTCTACCTGTAGTATGTACTGAGAACTCAACCACAGACATGATGCTTTTACCACACTGACATCATGTGTCTAGATAAAGGTGATTCATTGCATGCTGCAGCTTACTCCCATACATCTGTGTATGTACTGGGTCAGCAGTGGGAGCTGTTGCAGGACGGGCTCTTGTGTGGTTCTAGAGTTAGATGTCAGCTTTGAGGCGCCTCTGTGGAAGGTCTGGTTGCAAGGGACTCTTTCAAGTTTCTTAGGAAAGGTTGTTAAGTGTCTGAAGTAAGTATTTGCAACACCTAGAAATAACATGGCTGATCCTGGGGAGTTGTAAAAGGCAGCTTGCAGGGTACCACCCAAGTGGAAATTTTAAGATTGATTTGCAAACCTTTCATTGATACAATCATCCACGTGACTGGTGATTTCTGCTCCTTGCTTCAGTTTCTTTTTTCTGTTTTCACTGTCAGCACAGGGTGCTTTTCTGTGAGACTTGTCTGCTTTATGTGCTCTAGCAGAGGGAGAATTTGCTCGTGGTTTGTACCTCTGGACGCTTCTGTGATGCTAGTGAAGAAAGCTTTCATGTAACAATGTCACTATCTACTGTCCAGTTAGCTCTTACAAAAGATTAAAGACAGGCCTTTGGGCATCTGCCTGGGAAGCAGTGGGCATGTTATGATCTGGGGGGTGAAAAAGGTTTAAAGGGATAACCAGTATGTGGGCCATAGAGGGGAGTAAGACATTTTTGTGAGAATTAAGTCAAGGAAAAACTGTAGTGGTCTTTTTCAGCTTGTTTGTGATGAAGAAGCTAATGAAATCCCTTCTCAAGCTCCACATGCTCTCTTGCAGCTATCGAGGCAAATTTAGCCCTGATTTTAATAGCAAAAGGTGACAATCAGTCTGCAAGTGAGTTGCCCAAGGTTATTGTCTAGGAGGGAGATTTTAGTTTGACTGTGAGCTTTTCAGGGTAACTCTGCTGCTGTTATCCCCAGCAGCAATGGGCTCGCCTCACAGGGGCACGGGGAAGCTTAATGATTGTCAGGTTCTCTTCCACAAAAGATCCTTGGGCAAAAGGCAGCCTGAGCACAATACACATCTTCAGAACTGCTTCAGCCTTTTTCAGTTTGGATGGCAGCAGGTTGAATGAGAATCTCTGTGAGTGGCAGTAGTGGAGTGCCTGCGAGCAGTTCTTTCTTGTTATATGCATTTTGAGTTTTCCAATCATCTGCTGGAGTATAACCAGTCCCAAAGGCAGGCAGAAGAGCCTCTGAACTCGTTGTCCTCTTTTCTTTTAGTGTTCTGGTACTGTCTGCTGCAACAAGTATGCTCACACATCTTGGCACATATTGTGCCAACAGTTAGCTGCTTCTGCAGGGAAAAAACTGCATCCCCAGAAGATGACAGCTGCAGTGGCATTGCTGGCTGTTTTATACCATCCTCTTCTAGGTACCTCTGCCCTCTGGGTGGCTCAGTAGGTGCTTGTTTTTGTGGGTTTTTTATCTTCAGTAAAAAAGTTACACCCTTGTTCGGATTGTTCTCGCCCCGCAGATCTCACTAGTTGGAGAACTTCTTGCATCTGGAATTATTCTCTCTGAATCCCAAGGACAATTTGCCCTTCCTGAGTGATGGGGACAGGGCTGAATTACAGCCTTACCCTGACTTATGTTGCTGGGTCAACTCTCTGGTAAGCAGGGCAGTGTGATGCAAAACAGTGTTGACTTGACTTCACATAACATCTTTGTCTTTGCTAAGCCTGGGCAGTACTAGTGAAATAGTCACATATGATCTCCCCAGCTTTCTGAAGAACTGGAACAAAACATTAAGAGTTAAGCTACTGGGTAACTTGAGATATGGTGCTGATTCTTCGTATAAAAAGAACTGCTAATTAATCAAATGTTGTGTTGACTCGACCCTATAGATAAACTTAGCAATTCCATATGGCTTGCTCCCAGCTACCTTAGTGTCTTCCCCCCTTCCCTGGGTATGTATTTGATATAATAGGCTTGCTTGTGGTAACCCCTAGGGGTGTGTAGTCTGTCTTTCCATGAGAACAATAACACTTTCCTACTACAGTAGGATAGTAATTCTGAATATGGAATTCCAGTGTAAAACCCTGCAATGAAATTAAAACAGATTGAGGGTTGTACCTTCTGTTATAGAGTCATATTTGGAGTGATGGAAAACTAGAAGTTCTGTACAGGAAAGCTTTTTCTCAGACATCACAACTGTTGTGTCAGCAGCCAGATTTCCAAGACTGAAGCAAGATACCTGTTTCCTTCTACACTGGTAGCTGGCAATAGATGTGCTGTGTGTCAAAACATTGGTAATTTCTAATGACTGCTGTGGTGACTGAGGGGGAAAAATGCTGATAGAGCACAGGATGATGTGCATACACTGAAGTCCAGTTTAGGCATGACCAAACTGTTAATCACTTGAATGCCTTCACATGCTTCTAAGTTTGTCACTGGTTATTGGCCACTAATACTGCAGCAGTAATAACTGCATCAGAAAAACATGGTATGCAGGGGCAGGAGTTATCAACTCATCAGGCTACTGTCACAGTAATTATCTCTAGAACTTCCTTTATTTTTTTCTTCAGAATCTCTGATCATGTAAGCTAGCAATGAATGGGCATGAAAAAAATGCTAGAGAATTGCTGCAGAAGCTCCTTTCCTGAAAACTTGTTTGGAGAATGTTCTGTTAATTGAACTTGTAAAGCAGGTTTGCAGTGTTACTTTGGGTGTAGTACTCAAAATAAAACACACAGATTAGGACATTTTTAGTGTCAACCAATTGGAGGCACCTGGGTCAATATGCACACTTTCTAAAATGCTTGGGGTACTTTAAGTCCCTCAATGCCCAGCGGCTGTTTTGGGTGGGATCGAAGTACAGTGGCTGGAAGAATAGCACGAGGAATCTGGTTTCTTGGGGGCTTGGCCTTGAGAGAGGCAGCCTCTGCAGGGGCATGGTCTTGCAAAAGCACAGTGACTAACCCGTGCTCTGGAGGCTGAACAGGGCGTAGAATTATTTCATGCTGTTGCTTTATGCCAAAGTAAAGCTCCTGGGCTACTTTATCTATAATGGATTCCCTTTGGTTTTCAGCACTTTGAAACTCTCAAAAAAAACCCTCAATGTGTTTTACAAATTTGTTCTTGCTGGTAAGTGGGGTTTGAGTCTAGGAGTTTATTGTGAAGTAGCAAGAGAGAGATCATTAATTTGGGTAAATTTCTGATCCATACCGAGTCCTTGGAAGTGATCCTGAGACCTTGGGTCATGTTTGGCATAGGCAGTCTGGGCATCTTTGCTTTGTCACTGTGTAGTACTGAGAGTTAGAAGCTCAGGCTGGGTGACTTTCTCAATGTGCCTCTCCTCCTCTAAAAAGGGGAGGTAAGTCTGTTAAACACTGATAAAGAATATTGTGTTACTCTTACTGCTTCACTGGCTGTGGTTTTTGGTACAAATACTTACTGTAAAATCTTTTTCTTTCAGTAGTGCTCTGCTCTTAACTTCAGCCTTTCTCTTCTGTGGTTTTAAAACAGGGATTGTAATCTTAGGTCTTTGCATGTTTTGGGACCTGTTGTATACTCTGTGTGCTGTTTCTCCATCCCTGCAAGGAAGTAGCTGCTAAGGTTAACTGCAAAGGCTATTAGTGAAATGACTTATTATGTGGTGGGGAAGGAAGTGCCTTATCCAAAGGCACTGCAAGGACCAAGGTAGATACAGCATGGAGGGCACAGCCTGACAGGTAGAATGGTCCAGCAGGGCACGTATTATGCAGGGCCTGGCTCTGAATTACAGGTTTTTCCTTGTAATAGTGAATGAAAATGGGGAGTGTCAGCATAGGTTAGGACGGAGCCCTAGATATAAAATTCTTGATGCAAATTAAGTAATAGGAAGACTTTTAGAGATGGCATTTTTGCTTTTTCTCCCACCTATTTCATTCGATGATGGTTGTTTGGTTTCATGCAAAATAACTTCAAGTTTTCAGAGGGTTCAGAAGTGCAAGTTCTGCTTTCCATATGTGCACTCAATAACTGCTTTTTTCTCTAAAACATTTGCCATACCTCAATTTCTTTGAACTGCTCATGTTAGTACTTTAACTACAGTTCAGCTTCTATCTACTGCAGGGATTTAGAAAAAAAAAACCAAACCCAAAAAACCCCGAAGAAACAAAGGGTTTTCAGAGCTCTATAGAATGCCCCTAGATAAAGCACAGGGAAGGAAAAATAGCACAGCAAACCTTCCTTCCCTGCCTGTGCACAGAGGAAGAGCTCATGCTGACCTTCTTGATTGTTTTCCTTGTCTTGTTAGCTGTAGCATGTGATAAGAACAACACAGGGGTCTTGTTTCACTAATACACCCCTTGCTGGTATCACCAGTCCCGTGGGAAAACAGACTTTGGGACTTCACTCTATGGGCCTTGGTTTATATGTGGAGGAGCTGGGTGTGGGGCTGGGCTGCACCCTGCTGCTGTCAGCTCGCAGCTGGACACCCCCAGCAGATGCTTTGTATTCACTTACAGAAGCCAAAGCAGCTGGAGGATGATTTTTTGTTTCTTGTTTTGAGATTTCTCCAGCATAAGATTATTCCTGGGTGGCATAAAGGCAGCATAGCTGAATGCACACGGGCTCTGCTGGGAGCCCTCTGGCTTGCTGTCCCCAGGCACGTGGAGAGTGGGGTGGGATGAGCGTGACTGAAAGGCTGCTGCGTGCTGGGTCCGGGCTATTGGAATAGGCCCTCGAAGGCCCCTCTAGCTCAGGCAACTTGGTCAGATAGTAAATCCTTTAGGCCATTATGATTTTTGGCCTGATGCGATTTTTTTAAATTTTCTTTGCTGAAATCAAACATAGGCTCTCTTCTTTCTCTGCATGAAAAATTGGTTTGCACATGCTTTCTTGAACACTGTTATTGTGGGCTTCTGTTGCTTGATCTAAGAACTTGCTGAAGAGACACCTGACATAGTGCCTGTGGTATTTTTTCACTCAGTGAGTGAAGAAACATTGGGGTGTTTATAAATGACTTGGTCCCAAACAGGATTTTAAGCAAATTGTTCAATTTATTAAATGAATAAAGGCAAGCAAACAGTGCTGGGGTGCACAGGCGGCACCGGGTGCGTAGGGAGTCTGCGCTCCACCAGGACGCACACGGTACAGTTCCAGTCCCTGGTTTATCTACCTTCCAGGGACAGCACCGCTTGCCAGTTTAAACTGAACAACCATATACTGACATGCTGGAGTGCCTGCCAGGTGACCCCCACAAGACATCCTGTAGGTGAGCTTTAGCTTTTGTCTTGCTAACGAACTGAGGCAGCTGGCTCTGCAGACTTGAGGCGCCTCCCTATTCTTCTTTCCTTCTTTATTAGCTCCTTTTCAGAGGCAAGTTGCTTCTCCTGAGGTATCACAATGCTAACATCGTGGTCCTTTAGGCAAAGCTTTATAGAGCTTGTTGCTGCTTCAACATACTTCATTCAGTCCATGCAAAAACCTTACACTGTCCCTCCCAGGCCCGTGGCCATACAAGGGTCTGTCATTATGCACCCCCAACACTGTTCCATGTTAACACGAATCAGATGGACATATATCACAGGGGGCTTGTGGGTTTGAGGGCTGTGGATCACACCAGACTGCCATGGTGTTCAACCCAGAGGTGTAGTCTGTGAGGAAAGAGCACCTCTACTTGCCCCCTTGGTCCTCCTTTGTGTAAGAAATTACACCAATGAAGAAAGCAAACTGCAGAGGACCTGTTTAAACCTTACTCTTGGTAATATTTTATCTTGCTCCTGGTGACCTCTGCCGCAGAGGGGGAGACGCACAACTTTGCAGCCACATACCATCTCTTGAGTGTCTTGTGATGGCACAGACCAATGAGCAGGGTGTAGGTCTACATGGCACAGCCCCTGAAGAGCTGTTAATTTGTGCAGTTACCATATGGCAATTGCCTCCAGGCTTTTGCCTTGACGTTGTCAATTGAGGGCAGTTTAGTTATTTCTTAATGTACCCCTGTCCTTTGTGGGTGCTAAAAGAAGAGAATTATGCACTTGCACTTCAAAGGAAATTACTGGTCCCAGCTGCCTGTATTTATTTGATGGTAAACTATTTCCAACCAGGGCTGTGTTCTGGGGATGGAGGGGGTTTGTTGTATTGCTTCCTTGGAGTGCCTGTGTGTGGTGGACAGTTCAACCAGTCCTTCCCTTCCCCCTGTGGTCTGAATGTCATGGCAGTTACTCTGCTGTGAGACCAGCATGCAACTCCCTCTGTTCAATCTGCATTCAGCACCTTCTCCAAGGCAACTATTTGCCACCAAACATAAACACAATGATGATATGCACTGGGCTTAACTTGCCCAAAGCCACGTCTTGCAGAACAAGGTTATTGGTGTGTTTTGAAATGATAAAAGCAGGGTTTGTGTGTCTGGTGCCCTGACTCTGCTCCCTGAACTTTGGGAAGTAAAATCTGAGATAAAATATTGTCAGTTCTTTAAATACAGCCACCTCAAAAAAATTGCTTTTCAGAGGCACTGTTTAATACAGCTGGACAGTGCCTAACGATCTTCTGGTTTGGAAATTACCTGGGCTTTGAGCAAAGCCGTGGGGGAGCTGGTCTCTGAGCTGTGCTGCAAGGGCTCCATTTGATGTCTCTTGCTGAGCACCTGCCAGCCCAGGGCAAACTTCCCTTTCCAGCACCACAGGGCTGTGCTTTCTTACATTAGAGCAGAAATACAGTTTTTGATGAACTAGCTTTTTCACTGTCCTGTACCTCCCTAAACCTCTGGGACAAGCTCCTCTCTGCTGCAGACCTTGGGTTCCGAGAAGCTTGTCAGGGGATGACTCAGTGTGTGCATAATAGGAAGGTTAAAAGGAGTGAATGGTGTGAGCTGTGGCTGCAGCCCTCTTTGGAGTTCTGGCCTTCAGGATGAAAGGCTGCCTCATGAAATGCCACCTTCTGCCCCGTCCCAGCATCCATCCTTGCATATCGTTGCTGTGTCCTGTTGACATGGTATTGAATTTCTTCGGGGTGTCCGATGTGCTTGTCTGCTTAGTGCTCTGTGAAGGGTGGTGCTGCTGATGTCCCTGAGAGTGGGCTGGTGCTGCATGGAGGAACTGCTGCTCTGACAGCAGCAGTCCTTACTGAAAGAAGGATTTAAATCTGGGGCTCCCAGAAGGTTAGTGCCTGAACTCTGCATCTTTTCTTCCTTGCTGTGCCTTTAAAGCCAGCTTTCACAGCACCATGTGCATTTAATTATTCCTTGGTCATTGCTGACCTCAGAAATTGTCTGCAAAACTTCTGAATGAATTAATTAGTCATTTCTCCAAGCCTCAGGGACTTTGCTATCTTTTTCTTAATGGTCTGTTGGGGAAGGTGGCAATTTACCATGCCAAGATGGCATTTTTGTGATAGGCTTAGCTTATGTTGTACCTCAGGCCCTTGGGAGGGTGCAAATGTCTTCCTGTTGAGTGTTGGAAAGGGTAATGCTGAAAATGCATAGCTTTTAACATGACATGCTGCTACCTTACAAACGAAACATGGTATTGTAAGTATGTTTCTGAACTCCTCTTGACTCTGTGGTAACAGTTGTTTGGTCTGGGTTCAGAGACTCAGTAGTAAAACAGGTAAATGTCTCTTAGTGTAGACATATGTTCCTAAAACACACATGCCTCCTAAGGGATATTTTTGTCTGTAATAAATAGAAAATAGTGTACTAACTTACTGACATCTCGATATGCTGCTTTCCTGACCAGGTAAATTCTTTGTCTCTTTAAGCTTCCCGACTAACAGTGGGGAGACTTTTTAATGTATATTTGTTTTTTGTTTCTGGAGGGGTTCATTGTGTTATTAAGTGTTAGGAAGCTTTTGATTGTGATTACAGTGTTCCTTTAATCTTTCTGGAGGTGAATGTAGAAAAGCAACCTATTCCTTACAGTATAGCCACATTTCACCTGATGTGGTGGGATTTTGACCGCCGATTGCTGTGGATTGCTGATTTGTTGTATTGAGATACCTCCAGAGGCTCCAAATGAGGATGGCTGATGAGACTGAATCCCTACAGTAGTATTAATTACTGCCTGAAGCAACTCGAGAGGACAGAGGAGCTGGCATGTTACTGAAATGTTTCTCTTGCAGCTCCATTTCCATAGAACTAACCGAAGGAGAATATAGTCCTCTTTACATAACATTTCATTGTTTACTCCTAATTAGAAAGGATGATGCTAAAATGACAGTTTATTTTCATGTTTCACTTTCCTGTTCTTGAATTGCTTTAGGTTTGTCATGTCTTCTAGGGATTTTTAATTGTAAACAGTCATGTCAAAGAAAAAGGATGTGTTATTGTTGCCTGCTGCTGTCCCTCATATCAGGGCGATGTGAAATATTTCTGTCAGTGTGTTACAAATACACTGGAATGCTCCTCGGAGCTCAGTAGTGGTGATTAGTGCTATTTGGTCTTAGAGGGATTTAATCCTTAAGTTCTCACTTCTTCAGTAATAATTGAATATCAACTGTACTCAAATACCATCAAGATCCAATGGGACAGAGACCATCAAATAGCTATGCCATTATTTGTGCTATTAAAAGTAGCAGAGTCCATGATTAACATCCAGTAGCTGCATGGAGAAGTCATGTTCCCTGAGGTGCTGGCTGGATGAGGGCTCAATTTTTTATTTTGGAAGAACTATTTGTGGTAGAAGCCATGTATTTGAAATAGTTTGTGGGGAATAAATGCCATAGCCTCCATTTAGGGCTTGTCAATTTGAAACACGTGGCACGTTCTAGTCTCGAAGTCTGTAGGTACGTGCTCTGCTCCCCAGCTTGCTGCTAAAGCCTTTCTCCTGCTCGTGCACTGAAGTAATCCTGTTCCAAAGTCCCCTCATAGTGCTTTTGGCAGGCTGCAGTGGGAGCAGTATCATTCTCTGCATCTTTGCTGTAGGTAGGGTTTTGTCTTTGGCATCTTGTGACCAAGTGTGGGTTGGTTGTCACTGGGTTTGCTCACCACCTGCTGGGAAGCAGTTTTCCTGGTGGTGACTCTGCATGGGGCTCCTCACTGTTCTCTGTGGCTGTGTGCTGGTTGGGAGCTTGTGTGTTACCTCCTGCCAAGGCAGGAGAGAACTTGCTTTGGTAATGCTCTGTCCTGCCTCAGTTCCCTTTTCCTGACGAAACGGGATGTTCTCATACTACTTCAGTAAACGTGCTGGGCAGCAATAGGAAGGTCTCAATCCTCCCCTCAGTGACTGATTTTTATGTGAATGCAGAAGTCAGTAACATCTGCTTTGCTTCCATATTCACAAAAGTTATTTTCCAGGTATAGGATATGGGCTTCCTTTTGCCAAATTATCATGTATACAGCATAAAATTGAAACCTCAGGATGGAAGCATCTTTAATTAAATGCGAACTAAGAAGTTTAAAGCTTGTAGACTTGTATTGCAGTTTAGGAACGATTCTAGTTGTATCTCCCACCATGGCCTGTGTGGATCCCAGTCTCTTCTTTCTGGCCTGGCTGCGAAAAGAAGTCTGAATCCCAATATATGTTTTCAGGGTAACATGTCCAAGGAGATGAAATCTCTCATAAAACTAGCAATATGTGAAGCATTAAATATATATGTAACTCTTGGTAAGCTCAGACAATTAAATCAGCAGCTGAAGTGACAGTGTGCATAAAACAACAGGCATTACAGTGGGAAGTACAGGATGAGCACAGCTGATGTGGCAGTGGCTGTGCTCTCCATGGAGACTCAAACTCCCTCAGTATGACACAGATGATAATCCTTTGCACTTACATTGCACTACACATGTTCACAGTGCTGTACAAACATTAGCTATAATTAATCCTCACAACACCCCTGTGGGCAAGATTAGTGTTACTTATTCCTGTGGCAGTGCTGGCTGCTATCACAGATGGGTCCCCTGACTTGTTGTCTTTATGCAGAGATCCTCAGCCACTGGCATGTTAATTTATACTGGGCTGTCATCAGAAATGTACTAGGTATCTCCAGCTAGTCCCTGTTTTTGTGTGCCTTTTTAATCATATGGCATCTTGAACATGGGTAGCCCTAGGACTGTGTATTAGGTGATGTCCCTCTCCAGCTAATAGCTTCTGTGCTGGTATGGTCTGCCCTCTGTGTTACCTCCCTGCAGCCCCCCCTCACCTTGCACTCCCAAAAAGTGCTAAACAGAAAACTGAAATGTCTGTGGTGTGCTAACAGCAGAAATGTCCAGGTTGAGGTGGTGGTCTGGGGATGTTTCTGTATGAATTTAACATTATTTTTACTCAACATATAGGTTTTAAGACTCTAAATACTGCTTTAAGATCACTAACTACCAATGCTGCTGTGCCTTTACATGGAAGCACTTAACGAAACTTTAAGCAACTCGGAGAAAGGATGTTGATCCACCCAGTGCTGTGTTTGACTTGTGTTCAGACTTTTGCACTGCTATCTTCATGGGAACTCTTGCCTTGAGTAACCAGTCATCCTTTGCAGCATTTCTATCCTGTTTGCTCTGGGTACCTGCATGGTACACAAAGGTGTACTGTTATGGGGCAAGATAGTTTAAAGTTATCAGCTCCTGCAATTCAATCGTGAAGCTGTTGAACTCTGTCTTGCTGCCTGTGGGTGAGCAACACAAAGGTATCATGGTTCTTTAGCTTGGTACAGAAAACGTTTAAAGAAGCTGAAAATTCTCCAGAGGTTAAAAGAGATGCCTCCACAGTGCAAAATTAAAATTTCAGGATCTCCTCTAGAAGAGAGATACTGTTGCCTTAGAGATCTTGTTTTGGTGGTACTGAACAAGAACAGAGCTCTTGGCTGTGGCAAGCTGAGTATTTCCTGGCTGTTCCTGTTTGGGAACGTGCCTGTGTTCTGCTGTGAAGAGGTGGGGATATGTAACATTCAGCCTTTATGTAGGCTGTTGTTCCTTTTACTTGTATTTGCTGAGGACACTGAGGAAACCAGAAGAGTATTAATGTAAATAATATATTTGTTGTTTCAAGTTGGAAGAGGAGTATGTCTTATACCAAGTAATCCTAGAGACCAAAGTGGGAGTTTGTTTGGGGTTTGTTTTTTTTTTTTTTTTTTAGCAAAACTGGGATTGGGTTTTAGAATGAACTTGAAAATGTGAAGCTATGATGAGATTTATGTTCTGACAGCAGAGTAATTCAACAGGGTGTCAAGAATTTTTTAATTCTAAGAGCTCCCTTATTCTCATTATGGTTCCTGCCCAGGTTTTAACATGCTGGGTCATATCTTGTTGAATGATGTGCAACACTTGCTTTCATTCTGCTCTGCTCAAGGAAGAGTAAGATACAGATATGTATGGGTGCTGCTTCTCCTGATATATCTACCTTAATGCAGAATTTCCAGAATTTTAGTGGCTTTAATAAAGTCTTTATTGGCATCACTCATATGGCTCAAAAAGAACAAGTAATAATAATTTTAATAACAAATTTTGTTATTAAAACCGAAACTTTATCCTCTATTGTTCTCTTTATAATGAAACTAAAGACCAACCACTTGTGCAAGAATGTTGCTTGTGCTTGCTATTGGATCTATTTGTAGTCAATATATAAGGCCAGGTACTTTGATCCTGCACTATGGGTTTACATGTGCAAAGGCATCCATATACTGTCTACATTTCCCATGCATAAATCTCATCTACCTCTGGAAGCTACTGTGGATTTGAAGATGGTTTTTTTCCCAATTGCACAAGTGGATGCTTTTTTCAACTGCTTTTTTTTTAGGTGGCTTTGGAGGCCTTTCACTTAAGGGGACAAAACGCTAACCAAGCTCTTCATCCAAAGCCAAGTAATTTGGAAGAGTCTGTTTCTTTTATTAAATTGTGTAAATGAGAAAGAGGCCCAAAGGAAAAGACTGGCTAGAAGCAGAAGAAAAACATCAGCCTGACTGTAGAAGAGGGGAAGTACCTAAAATATTTATTTCTACTAGGTCGGAGAACAACATATGTTAGGCAGGCTTGACTTTTTCCAAGCATAAACTTCACTGTGACATGCTCTGCTACACACAGCAACAAACACTCCCTAAAGCAGAACATCAGATGGAGCATTCAGTGAGCACAGGGTAGCGGATGCAGGATGGTGTTTGTTTAAAAGGAAGCTGGCATTTGTCAGATGCTGTGGCAAATATGCCATTATTTTTTATTTTCTACACAACCTGTAAGATATCAGACATGTTCTAATGAGATTCTGAAATACCAAGCCTATAAATATTGATAGGGAAAGTTCGCTCTCATCCATGGAGAGAGATTGCATTTTGCAATTATACAGCTTCACTCATGTGAACTGTATTGCAATTTGTTCTGTCTCCTTCACAAGAGAAACCGTTCAGAGTTACAGTTCAATCTCTGTTCTCAATCAACCTTCTTTTGCCACCTGTATTTCCTAGTTGATGAGATATTTAAAGTTGCCTGGTGTTCAGAGGATGCCAAACAGGGAGATTTCAAAGGCTTATGTGTAAAACTTACGAAGTGTCAGCAGTTGTTTTCTGTTAGAACAGTGTGCAAAATGGCCACAATTTGTCATTCTTAAAGAAAATGATGTATTTTTAACCAAAACATCTAAAACAATTGACCTGTCATTTTTTTTAAAAGAAAAATTCTTGTAATTCAGGATTTTATGGGTAGGTTCTCTGCAATATCCTCTGTGGTAAGTCATGGCAAATTCCAGATGTTACATTTTGTGCAAAACTGGGCTCTATTCCAGTAATGTGCTCTGGCTCTTGTATCACTTGCAGTGAAAACACACAAGATTTTTTGCCTTGATCTTCAGTTCATTGTAGTAAAACCCATCAGAATTTTCCAGGTCTTATTTAATTTCAGACTTAAAAGCAAAACAAAACCCCAAATCCCTCCAAAACCCAAGTAAATCAAGACAAACCTCCGATTCCCTGATTAATAGCCCTGATTGGGAGATTTCATTAGGGTGGGCTTAATTTTGAAGTCTGTGAATATCCAAATCGGGCTGCCTTTCATTATGGAGGTGTAGGTCTTTCTCCTCAAGTCTGGCTGGCACATTGATTTACGGGCAGTATGTGACTGCAGAGATTGCTTTTCATTCTTTCAGCCTTCAACGAGATCTTTTCACTACTGCATCTAAACCAACATCCGCTGTGAATGATGGCTGACAGGTACATGGTCTCTTGTAAGCTGCATAAGTTGTGTACATAATCTTATGCTGCTTGCTTGGTGTCTTTTGATGCTGAAGACAAAGCTTTTGAATTTGATGTGAGAGAAAAGATATATCAAGCAAATGCTTCCTGGGAAAAATGACTGACATCAGCTGCTTACACATAACCCTGGACAAAGGAAACGGCTTTCTGCTCCCTATTTTGAAACATATATGCTAAAATTGTATAATAGCAAAGTGGGTTGTAATGCCTACAGTTGGGCTGTATTTTCAAATCTGTTGACCATCATTTGCTATGATTGACTCTAGCCTTTGTTCCCTAATAGAAAGTAGGGATAGGCCACGCGGTGACTGGATCAAAGCCGCTTTAATAGCGCTCTTGCTGTTAGGTGTACGTACCTGTAGCAGGGCTGTATTCAAACCAAAGGCTGTTAAGCTTTTATTGGTACCCAGTGAGAGCGTGAAAATACATAAGTTATTGAAGTAAAATTACATCCTGAAGTTCTTGCCCTGAGAATTATGCAGGCATTGATTTTCAGTGTATATTGCAGTTCCTTCATGCAGAACCAGAAGGTATTTACTTACTATCTGGGAGAAAGGCTTGTGAAATTACCTGCTTCTGGGAGCATGAGCCCATGTCAGAAATGAGCCAAAAATCAAACAAGTAAAAATACAGATCTGAGTGCCTGAAGCTATGCTGTCCTAGGCTGTGTTTTGGCACAAGAAGCAGGGCTATCCCATTTGAGCACTTGTTTTTGTGAGCCTGTGGAAAGAAGTACCTTGTTGCGGATGGGGATGGCTCTTCAGGTTCCTGGTTTTTCCTTAGACAATAGCAATGAGTCTAAATGACATGTTTTTTCCTGGCACTTCTCTGTAGGTGAGGTGAGCAGCTTCATGTGGCTGCCGGGGTGAGTATCACAGTCGTGTTACAGAAGGAAAAATCCTCATGGAGGGAATGAGGCAGAGGCAGATGAGGCTCACCTCTCCAACGTAGCAGAGCATATCTGCTGGGTCTCTGAAATATGAGGTGAAGTTGAAGCAACACTAACTTAGAAATTGTTTTTGTGGTGTGCAAACTGTGCTGATAAATGAAGTGTGAGGGAGAAACCTGTGGTGGATGGGAGCTCCTCTGGGCTTTCTGCCAACCAAAAGTCATATAGCTGTGGCAGGTACCTTGCTGAAGCTGCACTAACAAATTCTGGCAAGGGGCTGAACAAATGTTTTTTGGCAAGAATCTAGAGAACTTGGATTCAGCAATGCATGAATGTGACTGTATATGTTTTGGCCTTCTTGGACCTATGCTATATCAGGTGGACAGCCCTTGGCTATTTTCCTGGGCTCCGCTGTATTGGTTTGGGATGAGCTTTTCCTCAGGAATAGCTTTCCTACTACTGTGTGAGGCATCACAGGGTGATGAAACAACTGTGTGGCAAGAGGTTTGCCTGCTGCTGCAGTTTAACCCCAGCTGGCAGCTAAGTCCCATGAAGCTGCTCACTCAGCCCTCCCCAGTGGGGTGGGGGAAGAGAATTAGAAGAGTCAAAGTGAGTAAACTCATGGGCCAAGACAAAGACAGTTTAACAGGTAAAGCAAAAGCTGTGTGTGCAAGCAAAGCAAGACAAGGGATTCCTTCCCCACTTCCCCTGGGCAGGCAGGTGTTCAGCCATCCCCAGGGCAGCAGGGATCCATCACATGGAACGGGGACTTGGGAAGGCACCATGGCTCTGAGTGTGTCCCCCCTTCCTTCCCCTTCCCCACCTGCACATGCTGAGCATCACACCACATGGTATGGGATGTCCCTTTGGTTGGCTCTCCCAACTCCTTTTGCACCCCCAGCTTGCTTGCTAGCAGGGCTGTATGAGGAGCAGAAAAGGGCTTGGCTCTGTGTAAGCGCTGCTCAGCAGTAACAAAAACACCTCTATGTAACACAAACACCTCTATATAACAATCAAAACTGTTTCCAACACAAATCCTGAACATAGCCCTGTACTAGCTGCTATGGAGATAATTAACTCTATCCTAGCTGAAACCAGGACACCTCCTTGTGACTTACTGAACTGATTTTTACCCTTTGTGGATGGTGAAATTACTTTTCCATGCAACTAAATACAAATACAATTTTCTTCACTTTTTTTTGTGTTGACAATCACATGTCATGTGTACCTCTGTCCCTTCTTAATCCCCTCCATTCCCAGTACAGCTGCCTTTCACTGGTGGCTGTGCTGAGCTGCTAGAAGGCTGTGTTCCCTGCTTTGAGCTGTCCTTCATGGCAGTAGTGGTTCTTTATGCAGACCACCTCAGTATCAGGCTCAGTACTCTTAAGTCCTTGGGTTCACTGGGTGAAATGGCTGTGAAGTGTAACTAGCTTCAATTTAGAGTAAACATTAGTTCTCTTGAAGTAAGCGCATGCAAAACTTACTTTAACTTCAGAAAGAAGAGCATGATGTTCAGTCATGATGTAAAAACCATCAGTGTTTCAGGCCTGGGCTGTAGATTGCACTGAGTAGAGCTTCACACTTGGCACTTACCTACACCATCACAAACCACTGTACTGTGTGAAGCTGTCTGTACCTTAGGTCATGCAGACTTAGAGAGCTTTTCCAACAGCAGGCTGTGATAAGAAAGACTGCAGTCTTTGGAGGATCCCCTAATGAGCTGCAGCATGTGTGGAAAAGTTAAATGCTTCAAAATGTGCAAAATGCTAGAATTCATGAGATGTAGGGTAACTGTAGTGTTTCCTGTTGATATTAAAGGGGGAACGACTAGGGCAGAATACAAACTAAAATGCATTATATTATCTCACCAGTGAAGGTTGCAAATGTAGATTTCTCTCTGAAATGTGATGTTATGATATCCTTCAAGGACACATGCAGATGTGTTCTCTAGGTACTTACCTGTGAGGATTTTTTTCATAGGCTGATGCATTAGTTACCTTGCAGTTGTTCAAGGGCAATTCGTGTGTAGGAAGAGAGGAACTTGGACAGCCCCAGGTGGTGCTTTTATTATAGTTCAAAATTAGAAGGACCACATTTTTCATAATTAGGGGGAAAAAGCAGGAGTAGCTGATGGATGTGTTTTATTAAAGAATAACTGAGTATTCCTGGTAGATAGGTGAAAGTGAACACATGTCACGCTTTGGGATTGTTAGGAAGAAGGTAATGAATTTTTCTTCTTAATGCAGGAGATATTTCCCTAGAATTGTTTGCTTACTTACAATGTGGTTGTTGTTTTCTAGGGCAAGAAAAATTAACACTGCATATCACTTGTTTCTCTCCATCTTTTTTGTAGGCAATTATGGCTTACAAATTCATAAATTCTGATGGCTTCTAGTAGAGTACAAGTGGAATAGGCAGATCATCTGTTCATTTTTGTCACTTATTAATGCTACAACTCGTGAGGTCAAACAAAGGAATAGAAAAATCAGTGTCACTAACCCCTTCTAAAATTGGGTAGCAGAGTTGTTGGACAGTAGGGAAGGAGGAGGGGAAAAATACTAGCACATGTATTGAATAATTCGCTAAAGAATGGTGCCCTCAGTGAGGTCTTTCCTACCTTTCTCCTTGGGAGGTAAAGCTGCCTAATTTTGAATTTCAAGGTTAAACTGCTGCTATTGGGCTTAAATGGGGGGGGAGGGGGGAATCCTTTAATGACTGAGCAGACTATGCTTCAAAAATCTTTCCTGATCAAGATTCCTGGTGTCACGTGTGTGCTTGGATCAACAGCAGTTTCAATATCCTTGAATACTGAGCTCAGATGTAGTAATGGAGCTGCAATGTGGTGGAAGACAGCTGAGCTCCTGCTGCTGATGGTGCTGGATCTGCAGGGTGAGGGAGGGTGTGCACAGATGCAGGGTGCTTTTTCTCATCTATGCCATGTAGTAAAGCTGTTGTGAGCAGTTTCTTTCACAGACTTGTTTGTTGGAGACTCTTGTGTTAGCAATATGGTGGTGTCCACCACACCTCTGCCTGTTACTACTTGCTGCCCATGATCTGGGTCTGTCTCCTCCATGGGTTTTTGCTGAGAGTGCTGCTTGGCTGAAGGCTGATTCCCCACCAGCCACTTCAAAATTGCATCGTCTGGCCTGAGTGGGGCAAAGAGTGTTTTGCAGGTGCATGATTTGGAGAGGGCAGTCTTGCTGGCTAGTGTGGGGTGTTTGACTTGCTAACACACTATCTGTTAGGCATTTGTGCTCTTTGCTCTGACTTTGAGAAGTCCTTACATGGTTGTTGGACTTGTTGCTCTTCCCATTGGAGCATTCCTGATGTGGGAATAAGCCATCAGACAGGAGTGCCTGTGAAAGATGCTCCTGATACAGCACAATAAGCATGCATGGTCTCTGCTGCCCCAGGGCTGGTCTTGTACTTGGGAGACTTGTTTGTATTCAGGTGAAGCTGTTGTAAAGCAGAATTAGATTTTTTTTTTTGCATTTATATTATGCTGGACTGTGTTTTGATGCCTTTTGAATGTCATCACTAAGGTAAGGACATCACTAAGATGCCATCACAAAGTGTAATAGATTACTTTTATCTCAGTTCACTGCACACTACAGGCTGAAATGTAACTACGTTTTAAGTTCTTGCTTAACTCTGTTTATCAAAGAACAGTTTTGTAAATGGACAGTAGAGAAGAAAATGGTACCATCCAGGGCTCTCTTGTGTGCATAGGAGGAACGGGTGAGGCTGAAAAATAAATGTCATATTAGAGCAATGAGGCTGTAATCTGCTGGACACTTCATGGCAGTTAATCTTCATCCCTACTTTCTGATTATTGCTACTGAAGGTTTGATCAGATATATTTTCTTACTGTGCTTAACCAATTACTTAAGTATTCAACTGTATTTAAAGCACATAAATAATAACAAACAGGCCTTTGTTACTTCCTACTTAGGTAGGGCTAGAAAAGGCCAATTTCTAGGGCAAAACACCTCTGTGAAAGAGGGATGAGTATTTAGTAGATTTGAGTGATACAAGAAAGGGATAAAATGCCCCATCTCAGGAGCAAAATGTGCAAAAAAGGGCAAGACCGTTTTAAGAGGAGGCTGTGGCCTTGTTCACTTGTGGGTTGCTGCTGTAAGCAGTCCATGTGGTTGTGTAACTCTGGTAGTGATGTACAGGTTTAACCAGCCATTGGCTGTGGAGAAGACAGTGTGATTAGGCTGGCATCAGGATGTTCCTGACGAAAGCTGGTGTAGCTGCTGACTGGAGGGATGGTTAAAATCGGCTGGTTTTACATGTATACTTAGAGTGGGTACTTTTTGTCAGTGCTGTTTGATCTGTATGGTGACTAGGATGGTGCCCAGGACTGGCATGGGCACACTTAATCAGTAAGTGCTGGCAAACCCTTGTGTGTGAAAGGGAGAGGAGGAAAGCCTGCTCTCTGTGTTGGGATTGCCCCGTCACTGGCTCCTGGCACCGTTGAGCGTGCAAGCAGGAAGCAAGGGGTCCTGCTGTGACTTCTGGAGTACTGCAGCAAGGGGCATAGCTCGGGTGGGGGCTTAGGAAGGGGTAGGATTGTTGTTTGGGTAAAGCCAAGAGGGTGACAGCTCACTACTTCTGTCAGAAGTGGTGGGAGCACTGTGGGAGGGGAGAGGGGGTAGTCTGCCAAAGCTACAGTGTGAGGAGAGGCACTGGTGGGGATCATGCTGTTCAGAGCAAGGGGCAGGCTAAGGCTGCTAGAGCTTTGGTCTTTTTGGAAGGCTTTCCTGACATCTTTCTCAAATAGACAGTATCAGAAGGGAAACTGAATCGGGGCACTCCCTGAGGGAAATTGTTGGCCTGGCACAAACCTGAGGGTGCAGATGCATGTGTACTGCTGTCTCCTCAGCCTTCAGGGTTTTGGGTGTAGTAACATGGCTTCCCCTTTAGAATTCTTGGGGAAAAACAATCCCTTTAGCTGACATTTTTTCCTCTTTCCTGTCCTCCCCTCCCCCTTAACTAGATGCTTTGAGTCTATGTATTGCTTATCCTTCTGCTAACTTTCCCTGATAAAAGGAGTAAAAAGGCTTGGGTTTAGTACAGGCTTGCTTGCAGTGCAATCACCATCTTAAAGCTTCCTTGCAGTGCTGTTAGCAAAAGTATTCCCAGGGTGTATCATTCCCTTTAGCATAAACAACTATTCCTTGTTTTGGTTTACCCATTAATATGATGGCTTTCTTGTTGCTTTTTTTTTTCCAGGCAGGAGAGAGCTTTTTTCTTTTCATATTGCTAAAATCACGTCCTCTCTGCAGAGCTGTGTCCCACTCAGGTGGAAGCTGACAATCCCTGCTACCTTGCTGGCATTCAATATAAACAGATCCTGAAAAGGTGAGGCAGGTTCAGCAGCTGGAGATAAGGATGGCGAAGGGAACTCAGCCAGGATGAAATGATGATGTTGCATGACTGAGAATTTCTTGCTGAAGCAGTTATTGGCTGTGAAATGGTGAGAGTTGACAAGTATTGCATGGTGTCTCATAGAGGAGATTTCCTAGAGATCTTTGGACATATTTGACTTTGCTTTCCACTAGTCTGTTTAGGTAAAGAAAATTTGAAAGTGGAGAAAGGGAATAATCATGGTGATGTTCCTCCCTGAAATACTGCTGATGAATTGGTACGCTAATTCCACTGGAAGGAGAAACAAATAATTGGTTTGGGCAGGTTTACAGCTTTAATGCTATTTTCTGATGTTTGCCTTGTGTAATCTTAAATTATCATTTAGGTTCTGTCCCAGTTACTTTGATGCATTGAACATATAGCATCTATGAACAGATTGGAAGGATACAACAGAGGGTGTACCTGGTCGTTGCAGGAGACTCGTAATATAAGTGAACATGTAGGTATTGCTTTTCATTTTGGTTCTATTGTGGAACATAAATAAGACCTGTTTGGAAGTATTTTCTATTTATCACAGCAGTCTGTCTCTGATTGCAGCCAAAAGAGGATGCCTAGGGAAAGAATACATGGAACAAAGCAAATATACTCATCTTCTGCCTATTACAAATACCTTCAGCAATCAACAGTTTAAAATTTTTGATGCTCTGGGAATGCAGAGGTTCCTTAAGATGTATTAAGGAACCTGACAGAATAAATTATGAGTTGGTTTCCTGTAAAATGATTGTGCTGGAGATTGAGCCATCCAGCAGAAAACAGGCTCTGAGATGGGATATTAGAAGCTGCAACTTGCTCGGTGGAAGCTAGGGGAAGCAGGCCAGTGTTTTTGCAGATGGGGATGATAGACAAACAATAGCTGAGATCTGAGAAGTGGAAAAAAACCCCCAACTTAAAAGCATCTGTTAAGGGACAAGGTGGCTCAGAGACTGGTAATAAATAATGTGCCATTTGTTCAGATTCAGTATAGACCTGCAAAAATGCCGTTTTCTCTGCTTGTGACTGTTATATAGCTGATAATCCTACTGGACTTGAGAGCATGTATAGCTGTGCTGAATATTCATTTGCTTTGTGTATGAATGAATTTTCTACTTTGTTAGAATGATGGATTATACTCAGTACAGATGGGACTGGTGTTGGCCAGGGTCTATTCTCATTAGCTCAGTAAGGAAATTCCCATTGATTTCAGTGGAAGCACACTTATGCCAGCGCTGGAGGGCCTGTGGAAGCTGACTTTGGCCTGTGCCCACTTGCAGGGTAAAGGTAGGCTTTTGTGCCAAGGCAGGAGCATGTTAAGTATTTGCACTGCTTGGGAACGAGATGTGGATGCAAAGATTGGAACCATCAATCCTTGTTAATGTCACTTTTCGCCCATGACGTTGGATTTTGGCACATTTTTATATTCTGTAAATGTTACTGCAAGCATATGGCATTGTACAGCCTGCAATGTTAGCTACCCCTTGTAGTGTGCAAAGTGTTAGTGACATTAAGTTCTGTTTTTGCAATTAATTTAAAAAATGGAAAAAAAAAAATCCCCCAAAGTCCCACAATAATTTGAGACACACAAAATAATCCTGTCCAGAAACTCTGTTCTGCCTGGAAAACAGTACTGTCTAAAAGCAGTGGAGAAACTGAATTTCTTGGTGACTTGGTGATGGCAGTGTTGTATGGTCTTTATTTGTCTTTTGCTCTGTGTAGCTGAAACAGCCAAGATCTGGAACAGAAACTCCCCAGAACCCAGGAATATTGAGATACATTTTTCTTGGTTTAAGGTCTTGATTTAGCTGTTTAATTGGTTAGGAATTAACTGTGAATTTCTGTACATCTTAATCTTGTGATATCTAGGAGTGTTGATTTGAGGCCCCTTTCCTGTTAGACCTGTGAATGTAATAAAATATTTTGCTTCATGCATTTTTGGCCTAGGGGACGTGGTTAGATGCTCTTCTCTGGCTGCAGTCTCAGATGCTCAGGTGGTTGAGATGGAAACTGCTTAATTGACTTTTGCTACAAATCCCAAGCCCTTTCTTCCTGCCATTCACTAACTGAGATTCCGTTTTATGTGTCTTCACTGGGTGATGGACGTTATGTTTCAGGTCTCACAGCTGAGACCAAGGCTGTAAAATTTCTTTCCTAATTTAAATCTTCTCCAGATCATGTCAGTCTGAGGACTTCCTGGCTGAGACTTTGCTCTATCAAATCCTGTCTTGTACAAGTGTCTGGAAAGAAGTCAGTGCAGAGGGCAGAAAAGGCAGGCAGATCTTCTTTTCTGTTTCTCTTCCCACTCCGCTGTTTTGAGGAAAAGATGTGACCTGGCACTATCTGAAGTTGTCTGCAAGAATGTGAATTATTTTTCTGTAGGCAATTCTACTTTTGGCCAAGGAAAAGGTGGGGGGTATTTTTGGATGGGCAATGGCATGTGGGGGTATGTCAGATGAAGCTAAATACAGTGGGTATTCCTGAAATGACAGCCATCTTATCTAGGTGGTAGGTTGAACTGTTCTTTACAAGCTTGTGGAAGTTTGTCAGTGCTGGCTCTGCATTTGATTTTTGTTCCCCAGCATTTAGCTCATCTGGTATGTAAGGGGGCATGTGATCCTGAGTGATAGTCACTGAATTCTCACCACTCAGTGTTGGCTCTGAATGAAGAACTGTATTTCCTTCACCAATGATAAAATAATTGGTTTCCTCTGGGTGATCAGATATCTTTGCAGAGTGCAATTTGGATTTTCCAGTATGTCAAGTGTTTGTGCAGCAATACATAAGATAAAGAGGTATCACTATAGATTGCTGAAGTTATTCTGTAAGTTGCTTTTGGAGGAGGGAAATACTTAGTGGAATATAGGACATACTGAGTTGGTAAAGAACCAAAAGCTCATATCTCTCTTTCCCAGCCTTCTTCATTCCAGATACCTGAGCATGGCCTGAATAGATGAATCCCAGAGCTTATGACTCAACACCATCATTTAAGCCAACAGAAGCACATTCCAAATATGCATTGAAAAATAAAGCTGTTCAGCTGGTCTTTTCTAGCAGTAGAAACAGGGCTTCCTGTGATATAGCACTAGTTATTGTGTGGTGATTTAGAAAGCATTTTAAGAATCCATTTATTCGAGGCTAGAGTTATACACTTCTGTCCTGAGCAACCTCTTGTTTTGTTGGATCCAGGCACTGCTGACAGCAGGGGGGTACTTAGATACAGCATGACTAATTCAGTGGTTTTATGTTAACAGTAAATATTTTTGCTTCAGTGTTCATAGGGAAGGTTCTATACATGTATATCGCTAATTCTAGTAATAATTTTTATTAATTAGGTGGTCAGCAGTGATAGGTCTTTCCCAGTTTACCTGAGCTGGAGCCTTTTACAAGCTTCTCTTACTGTCATCCGTGAAACTCTTCTATCTGGGGCTTGATTGTCTGCCAGTTGCTGTGTTTCAGTGAATCACTCCACTGAGGAGATTGCTCCACACCTCTGCTTTTTAGCAAATTGCCTTCTGAGCCCTGGCACTGCAATGCAATTGGTTATGCTTCATTATCTCATTCAATAGAAATTCAGTCTCCTGAAGACTGCAATTAAGTTTTCTCTTTGTCTGAAAGACACAGAATTTAACTGCAATCTTGTTGGCCTTCTCTGAAGCAGGGGAAGGAGGAGAAGGCAGAAGAACACTGAACCAAATGAGAGGCAACACACCTTTGACAGACTGTTTTTTATTTTGTGGCTTTGCCTTCCTCTTTAAGTTGGATCTGGAAGCTGGGAGTGCAGTGGATGGGACACCATCCAGCAAAGGGACATGGACCAGGTGGTAGCTTCAAAGCTGTGGTGACTTTAGGCCACTAAAAGTTATCTTCCAGGCCTGCTGCTTTGGCCCATATGATTCTTGCTGTCCACACCACCTGCAAACTCTGTAGTTGTCAAGATCCCTTGTATTTATGCTTTATTAGAGGGACTATATAGGTGTCATGCTCTCTGGTGAGGATAAAGGTCTGGTGATAAGCTACAAAAGTAATTCAGGCAGGCACAACTGGAAGTATGTATCATTGCCCAAATGGAGGGTATATGGCTTATTGATAGTAAAATAATCCCTGTCCAAAACCATTTTCCTGTCTTAAGGCAAGCTAAATGCCCAAGAGGCTTCTAGCCTTAATTTCAGATGCTCGAACCTGCCTTGGTGAGACAAGGGCTGTGACTAGCAGTGGAAGGAATCAGTCAGCAGCAGTAATATTTGGCCAATCCTTTCTCCTGTGGAAGACGTAGCAGGAGATGCTTTTTAAGTTCTGTGCTAAACCAGTTTTGCTGTTCTGCAAAAGTACAAAAATCTGTATCTGTAAGTTTTTGCTGCTCCCAGTCCCAACTGCTGTCCCTCCTAGTTCTCTTTTCAGGCCTGCCTCGTTCTGCCTGCTGTCCTCAGGCTTGCTAAGCTATCCCATGTCACTGTTGCGAGCTCAGTGGATTTTTCAAAGTGATGGCTTTATTTTTTTCTTTGCTCTTCGTGGTCCTGCCAGACTGCCCTGCAGCAAAGGCCATTTCAGGTATGAGCTCTCACCAGTCCCTCTAGGAATAAGTCACTGCTTCATTTCTCATCTGTAAAAGGGAAGCAATAGCTTCCTCTGTCTCATGTGATATAGGAATAAAGTTCATTTGTAGACATGAGATGTTGGGCCTCTGTAGGCACAATGCTATCCACATGTTTTGAGAGCAGTAGATGCTTATCCAAAGCATTTCCTTTCCCTACTGTGTTGTTTTTTTCTTCTGTAGGATAGTCCTGTAAAAATCATTCATTAGTCGACTATTTTGGCAGAGAAAACCACTCTTCTCTGAAGAAAACAGCATGAAGAACAGCTTTCCTGCTTAAGCACCATGGCTATTAGCTTCTGTTGAATGAAGATGAATAGTAGCTTGTAGGTTCCAGTTACAAGAAGAATAAACATTTTTTCCTAGGCTGTTTTTTAAGTTCAGGCAATTCTACCAAGGTTTAATGTAGCACAGTGGCCTTGCTTCTCTTAAACAACCTCCCCAAATCCCACCAAACATACTGGTGTTTCTGTCCATTTTCTGTGGCAAGGTGAAGCTCCAAGAAGCTATGGCATGCTTTCCTCCACATTCCCTCCACCTTCCTGTGGCCTCAGCTGTAATAATACTCCACTGCCCACTGATGCCACTTTTTCCTCTCTGATTGTTCCTTTCTCCATCCCCTCTAAGGTGGGGCCTGTGCTGTGGAGCTTCTGACTTATGACCTGTGTAGACAGGTAAAGCTGTGCACAGCTGACTTGTCCAATAAAAACAGTCATTGCTGTCAGAGGATAAGATTCAGAAGCAAGGGACAGAAATACAACTTGACTAATGAGATGAAAGATGCACAGCTCCTAGAAAGCTGTGTCCAATGGGGCCCAGAGATGGAGGGACCATCTCACTGGAGGTAGTGGCATCAGGCTGGCAGCCAGCCACTAGTGGGGTTCCTCAGGGCTCAATTTTAGAACCAGTGCTCTTTAAAGCTTTTTATAAGTGATCTGGATGCAGGAATCAAATGTACATTGCATAAGCTTGGCCATGATTTTAAGCTAGGAGAAGCTGTGGGCTCCTTTGAGGGTAGAGAGGCCTTACAGAGACCTGGATAAGTGAGGGTGCTGGGCAATCACCAACTGTACAAAATTTAACAAGGGCAAGTGCTAGATTCTTGACCTTGGATGTAGTAATCATGGTTTTACATGCAAATTGGGAGACCAAAGACTAAGGAGCAGCCCTGTGGAAAGAGATCTGGGGGTCTGGTTCGATGACAAGCTGAATTATGAGTTAAGGGTGCTCTGGCAGCCAAAAGTGGGGGGTAACTGTGTCCTGGGGTTGATTTGAGTAGGATACCCAGGTGGTCAGGCCCAGTCAGTGTGTGTTCATGAAAGGCAGGTCCTGCTTGATTAAGCTTGTCTCCTTCTATGATAAGGTGACCCACTTAGTATTCACAGCCTATGCTTTATGCACTATCTACCTAGACTCTAGTAAAGCCTTTGATGTTGTTTCATACAGCGTTTTCCCACAGAAACTGGTGTAATCTTAGTTGAGTTAAACACAGAACCTGTCTGGATGGCAGAGACCAAAGAGTTGCGGTGAATGGAGTTACATCCAGTTGGTGGCAGGTCACAAGTGGTGTTGCCCCAGGGGTCAATATTGGGGCCAGTTCTCTTCAATACCTTTATCAATTATCTGGATGAGGGGATCAAGTGCACCCTCAGTTATTTTGCAGATGACATGAAGTTGTGCAGGGATGCTGAACTGTTTGAGGGTAGGAAGGTTCTGCAGAGGGGTCTGGACAAGCTGGATCAATGGGCTGAGGCCAATTGTATGAGGTTCAGCAAGGCTCAGTGCTGGGTCCTGCACTTGGGTCACAACAACTGCAGGCAACACCTCAGGCTTGGGGGAGAGTGGCTGGAGAGCTGCCTGCCAGAAAAGGAGCTGGTCTCCCCTTTCTGGTGACCAGCAATAGGACATGAGGAAATAGAATGAAGCTGTGTCATGGGAAGTTCAGATTGGACATTAGGAAGAAGATCTTCACTGAGAAAGTCATTGGTCACTGGAACACACTTTCCAGCTAAGTGGTCATGACACCAAGCCTGTCAGAGTTCAAGGAGCTCATGAGATGACACTCATATAGCTTAGTTTTATGTAGTCCTGTGAGGAGCAGGGAATTGGACTAGATGATCCTTATGGGTCCTTTCCATCTTGATATATTGTTGGATTTCCTTGCTAGCAGTGCCCTTGCTGAAGCTCAGATTTGGCTGAGTAACAGTCAGCTAGTTTGTCCTTGGGATATTTAGACCATGTTTGTCATTACTTTATGTGACAGCAATGACGTTACCTGACAGATTTTCATCGCTGTGAAGTGGTTCCCTTTAGCCATGCTTTTTTCCCCCAGTCTCTTGTAGCAACCTCAGGTTGTGACATACCTTTGGATTCCTGGGGAAAAAAGTAATCTCAGCTGTAATAACCCCTCCTCTTCCATGGCCAGTTTTCATTGCAAGAAGCATCAGCTTTCTGAAGAAGGGATGCAGCAGATGCAAATTGAGAAATTTGGACACTTTCCCTAGTGAAACTGCCAAATCACTTTTTTCCTTGCAGGGTTCACAGAATCACAGGGGTTGGAAGGGACCTCGAGAGATCATCGGGTCCAACCCCCCTGCCAAAGCAGCTCCCCAGCACATATTGCACAGATAGGCATCCAGACGAGTCTTGAATATCTCCAGAGATGAAGACTCCACCACCTCCCTGGGCAGCCTGTCCCAGGGCTCTGTCACCCTCACTGGGGAAAAGTTCTTACCCATGTTGGTGTGGAACTTCCTGTGCTCCAATTTGCAGCCATTGCCCCTTGTCCTGTCCCCACAGCCACTGAAAAGGGGTTGGCCAATTCCCCCTGCATCCCATACTTAAGATATTTATAAACATTAATTAGGTCCCCCCTCAGTCGTCTTTTCCCCAGGCTGAACAGTCCCAGCTCACTCAGCCTTTCCTCATGTATTTGCTCATGTATTAAGTGGTGTCTCTTCCTTTTCTTAGTTTATCTGCTCCAGAGGTTCTTCCACTGTTAGCTTTGTGTCTGTGTTGCTGGACAAGCCCTTCCACCGAATCATCTAGCCCCAAGTGGAGTCTTGAGCCACAGACCTCTATTGCTATCAGTTTGAATGTCTTCATCCTTTCTGCAGTCTCTCCTTATTACCTGACCCTTTCACAGATGAGGATCTGAATAGATAGAGAACTTCTGAAGTACTTGTTCACTTCAGTTGATTTGGAAGGCAGCTGGATGTCTGTGTGTAATGCAAGAGCATGTGTTGAGATGACTTGTTCAGCGCTTTGCAGAGATCTGTGGTGGAGCAGGGTGTTAACCAAGTCCTGGCTGGTGGCTCTGCAGTGGATCACCCTTCTCTGAGGAGACTCTTCAGATATACAGGAATTCTCTAAGCCCTTGATGAGCTATTTTCTGTGTTGACTGCTTGTTCTTGCAGAGCCAGTTACTGACTGTCTGGTAATAAAGTTTCTGCTACTGCTTGTCCTCTGCCCTGGTTAAATTGCTGATGTGTCAGGCTTATGGAAGGTGGTTGGAAAGCTCTTTATCTCATTGTATTATGCTGTACTGTAGAGCAGGCTGCTTCAGATACAGATAGCAGAGTGTGGACAGCCTTGAATGTGAAGCTCAACCATTTAACTTCTACATTGTAGAGAGCCAGGTTAAAGGGAGCTCATTTTTAAGATATGAGTGATAACTTGGGACGTGTTCTCACAGCACTTTCCTTGCTCTGCTGTTAGACTCCTCTGGATTTTTCTGTTGTTGACAGCATGCCCCAGCTCTCATCACCTGCCTGCTTTCATTAATGTGTCTTTATTTCTTTTTCTAGATAACCAGTAAAGGTTGCAAAAATACAACCTGCTTTTTGGCAGACTTCTTGCCTTACCCTAACGTGCTCTTCAACAGATTGGGGCTTTATATTATGATGCTATCCTCTTTTTAATAATGTTACAGACAACTGTCAGTAATCTTATGTCCCAGCTGTTCCTGGTTTTGAGAATAAAATTAGAGAGACATTGTGCAGAAACCAAATATATTCCAGCTGCTTCTGTAATAATAAACAAGTACTTTTGTGACTAGCAGAACTAATGAAAACTCGTTTCCTATGGCTTTGTCTCATGGTTGATTGATTTTAACTAAATTGTTCTAAATCTATGGTTGCAAGGTAGAGCTTTATAAGACATCAGAGAATTCACAAAAGCAGGGATGAGTTGGGGAGAGAGAATATTTTGGACATGGGAAGAGCTTTAACTGAGTTTATAACTTTGTGCAAGCTCTGGAGGATTTGTAGCAGCATAAAAAAATGTGAAGAAAAGGTGAAATGTCTAATGTCTGGTAACTGCAAAATTTGAGCTACTTCTCCTGCAGTTAGGTCACTCAAAATGACTCTTGCCCATGAGGGTTTCTTGATGATCAATAAGGGTGAGCTCACCCCAATGTCCTACCTGTTATTCACTGTAACATATCTAGCCCCTGCCCCCCAGATTGTCTGTCTTTATGAAATCCTCCAAATTTCATGAACCTTGACTGCCCAAGTGGATTGTCATCAACTATAGGTTTGCATGTGACTGTCAAAGACAGGAGGAGACATGTCTGCCCAAAGACTGAGCTTTCTCCTAAAGCTGTTATCCAACCTGGTGTGATTTAGAGGATGATTCTGTGGTCTTTGCAGTCAATGCAGAGCAATTCCAAAGCAGACATTTCTTGTGTCAGGGGATTTGAGCAGAGCCTGCCCTGACACCCAGCTCATCTCAGGCTTTGCTATTACTTTTCACCATGGCTGCTCTACTCGTCTTTCCAAACTTCTCCTTGAGTGAGTGTCCTTATTCCTCGTACAGGCCTCTTATTTTGGCACTTTGACTGACAGTGTAACCACTCAGAGTTGAGGAAGTGCTTGTTGTGAAGTTGAAAGGTAGCTAAAAAAAGCAGTGGACTTATGTCTTTGGAAAAAAAAGTGGTACTTTGTCTGGTGGACTGTCAGTCTATGTAAAACCTGCCATATTGTCTTAAAAGGAAGGTCTTTTTACACGTACCTTTTGATTTCTTCCTTGGCTTCTCAGTGATACCTATCAGTGGCTACTTATGTGAAGAATTTGCTACCTGAGCTGCTGTGTGGGTGATGAAAACCATATTGGTTTTAGTGAAACAGCAGCTAAGAAAGAAAAACTAAAATCTGAAAATATTGATGTGAAACATCTTAAAATCTTAGCTTCTCCAGGGAGTTAAAGGCTCTGAAATCCTGGGGAGAGGTAAAGTGCAACACAAAATGTGTGAGTGTGTCTTCCTTAACAGCAGGCAAGCTAGTGGTCACTACTCTGGCACTGTTTTTATTCCCTCCAGATATTTTTATTTTGGCTGTGTTTTCTTTTTCTTTTCTGTTCATAATATGAAAAGCATTAGTATTGGCTTTCAGTCTCTTACCTCAAGACAGTGTGAAGTGTTGTATGAACATCTCTGAGTGCTTGTCCAATACCTCCTGAAAGGGTTCTGGGCTCCCTGGCAGATGTGCTTTGGCAGTCTGGCAATGTATTTACTTAAGAAAAAGAAATTTTCATTCAGTGGCCAGTGAAAGCACACACTTGGTTTTTTTTGGCCTGAATTCCTTGCTTTGTGCTTAGCCAGGTGAGAACAGTACTACTTATGCAGTTACAGATACTTACAGGTGGATGTGATGTTTCCTATATTGAGCCAAGGCACAGGCAGGTTGAGGGAGATGGTAGGTTGAGTGAGTCTGTCTCCATGGCATTTCTAACAGGACTTGGGCTGTTGTTTGAGGTTTTAACAGATAAAGTTCATCCCTGTATTTAAGTGGTTGATAAACGTATCCTGAGAATCTCTGTGAGCTTTAACTTTAACCCAGAAGTACATGGAGTCCATCTACCTTAAATACCTAGAACTGTGAAGAGATTTGCTTATCAAAATGCTGTATTAGACAGTTAACTCCAAAGTTTAGGATTTAAATCCCTGCCCAGCTCCTTCCTAACTGTGGGCTCAGCAGTGTTTCCTCTGGGGAAGAACGCCCTTTGGCTCTTGTGTTTGGCTTTCCTACTGCCAGGGCCAGAAGAACTGAGGTGTAGACACTGCTGCAAAGTGAGGAACCAAACCTGTGTCTTGGTCCATAACATCCAGCCCAGCTTGTGCATAAAGCTCAGGCTTTCCCTGACTTGCTCACACAGCACCTTGTCTCTCACTGTCCCATGGAATATCTAATTATTGCATGTGAAGTGGGACAGCTTTAGCACCTCACATTGAGAGTGTGTGTGTGATACCAGCATCGCCATCACAACTGCCCTGTGTCTGCACACAACGTATTTTTAAACAGCTATCTGGTGTCTTAGGTTTTAGTAAGCAATCTGTTTTGGAACAAGAGGAACTCCCTCATTAGAAAGTTTCTTAGATTCTTAACTCTTATCCCTTCTTTCTGGCAGTCTTCCAGCTCCTCTCCTACATTGTGTTGCCCTGCGCTTAACATAACCCCTCTGTGTACCTGTGTGAACCCCAGTGTGCTGGTTTTATTTTCAACAGTTCCTACCTGTCTGTATGAATGCTTCCAAAGCAAACTACGGCTGATGGTTGCTTGTAGTGAGTTCACACCTGCTCTGTTGGCTGAGATCCTCCCCCACTCTGAATTCCATGGGGAATCACTTCAGATCATAGAATCATAGAATGGTCTGAGTTGGAGGGGACCCCAAGGATCACAGAGCTCCAACCCCCCTGCCACAGGCAGGGACACCAACCTTGGGCCTGGAGCTACACAAGGTTGCCCAGGGCCCCATCCAAACTGGCCTTGAACACTTCCAGGGACGGGGCATCCACCCCCTCTCCGGGCAGCCTGTTCCAGCACCTCACCACTCTTTCTGTAAAAAACTTCCCCCTAATATCTAATCTAACCCTTCCTTCCTTTAGTTTTAATCCATTCCCCCTTGTCCTGTCATTGTCTATCCTTTTAAAAAGTTGAATGCCCTCCTGCTTATAAGCTCCCTTCAGGTACTGGAAGGCTGCAATGAGGTCCCCCCACAGCCTTCTCTTCTCCAGACTGAACAAGCCCAGCTCCCTCAGCCTCTCTTTGTAGGGCAGCTGCTCCAGCCCTCTAATCATCTTCGTGGCTCCTCTGAACCCTCTCCAACAGTTCCACATCCTTCTTGTATTGGGGGCCCCAGATCTGGACACAGTACTCCAGATGGGGCCTCACAAGGGCAGAGTAGAGAGGGACAATCACCTCCCTGTCCCTGGTGGCCACCCCTCTTCTAATGGAGCCCAGGATACCATTGGCCTTGCGAGCTGCAAGAGCACACTGCTGGCTCATGTTAAGTTTCTCTTCCACCAGAATCCCCAAGTCCTTCTCAGCAGGGCTGCTCTCCAGAAGCTCTTCTCCCAGGCTGTATCTATGTCTGGGATTCCTCCGGCCCAAGTGCAACACCTGACACTTGGCAGTGTTGAACCTCATTAGGTTCACCCGGGCCCATCTCTCCAGCCTGTCAAGATCCCTCTGGATGGCTTCCTTTCCTTCTAGGGTGTCGACCACACCACTCAGCTTGGTGTCATCCACAAACTTGCTGAGGGTGCACTCAATCCCATCATTGATGTCACTGATAAAACATTCAGGATATAACTACTCTTTTCAAGAGCTGCACACCCAGCCTCTTCTAAGGGGCTGTTGTGTGTGGTAAAGAGCATCCTTTCTTGCTTGTCATTAACGTCCTTTTTCTTATTACTTCCGCATCTTACCTGCCTGGATTCCTCAGGTCTGATGTCATCAGATGATGACAAAAGAACACCTTGCATATTTGCAGGGAATTTCTGCTGCCTCTTCAGTCTTCAGAAATACCTAGACAAATTAATCACCTTTGCATTGGTTAGGTTTATCCCCACAGTGTCAGAGTACTGCAGATCCCAATGTAACTAGAAAGTAAGTTGCTTAACAAGGGTAGAAAACTAATGGTGGCAGAGTAGTGGATAGGAAAACAACAACTCCAGGAGTTTGAGTTTGACTCTTTCCCATTATCCAGAGTCTTCTGTTGTTTCCAATGGGCAACTGCAGCAAGTAAGGCTGGGCCAACCGAGTGCTGTACTGATTTCCTAGGCTCTATGTTAGTTCTTTGGAGCTCACATAGGTTTCTAAAAATGTGGCTTGTTTGGCCTTTAGGTAATCAGATTTTTAATTGAAGCAAACAGTAGCTAGTATTTTTTATGGTACCTGCTTAGATGGTTGTAATGTTCAGTTTTTGTAGTAAAAAATAGCTTTGTGAAAGGTGCTTAGTCACCCTTTATAGTGCTGAGTCATGAATGATGGGGTTTTTAGCAGGCTGCGAGGGGGGACTGCAATTGATACTGAGAAACTGTCATGGAACAAAACAGACATGTTAATTTTTTACTTATTTGGAACTTGGGGGTGGGTAATATAAATCAATGCTTGCCAAAGGGAAAGAACTGGATCAATAGGGAAAGACGTGTGCTTTTCAAGCCTACTGAGAGGGTATTAAAGCATGAATAAAAAAAATAAAATGTAAAGCTATAAAAATGTCTTGACAGTGTAATTTTAATCTTAAAATTGCCAAAGCATAGGAGTTGGATTATAATGTGTTTTGCGATAATGGAGAAATGATTGATGCCTTGGATTTTGTGTAGAGCATGGAGAATGGGGTAAATACATTTTACAGTGACAATGCAGTACTATCCTTTTATTTTTTTCTGCTTTATATTTTACTTCTACGGGATGTTTTTCTCTAAGGGGAAAGAGAGGTCAGTGTTAGGCAAAGAGAGAAGTTCATCAAAAGAATTAAAGCCTAGGGACAGGCAAAGAGAAAGGTTTATGTGAGGTTGGGAGAGACCCAGCAGAGCAGAAGAAAACAAAAAGATGAAGTAAAGGGGCCTGTTCCAGTGATGTGTGTTGTATGAAAAGTATTCTGGGTGGTGAACTTAATAGTTTAATTTTCACATGCTAGAATGTGTTCCAGCAATAGATAGGTTCTTCAGAGTCCTACAAAATCTCTTTCCGTTCTTGGAACCACATCCTGTCAAGGAGAAGAAATAAAAAGAAATATTTTTAGCAGCTTTACACATTTTTCCAAATAGTCACCACAGTACATGTGCCTTAAAAGGGCTGGGCATGCTGTTCTTAAATATCCCTGTGCCTTCTGCTCTTGATTAGCTTCTCCAGCATTGTCCCTGTTCACTGGCAGATTTAATACTTAAGAACCTCCTTACTAATACTCTGATGTAATTTCTTGTGAAAACTATAATTTCCAAGTATTAAATTGATTTATCCCTGGGTTCTTGATCAGGTAATGGGAACACCTTATTACAGAAAACAGACTACATCCTTCTCACTGGCATGGGTGTGAGAAATGCATCATGATGTCTCCTCTTATTCCTTGCTATGCAAGACTGGCAGTTGCTTTCAGCTTCCCTATGTGCATAGCTTGGAAGCCCTCTTGTGAGCTATGTAGGTGTTCCCCTTGCATTTCCTGCTGAGAAGCAGTAAGCAATAGTCCTGCTGGCAGTAACTCCTGGTCCACAGAAGGAAGACATTAATGGTAGTCACCTCTCAAAGACCTGGTTAAAGCAGCTGAATGTGACAGCCCATCCTGCTTCAGCCTGAGTGGATGAGGCCATTTCACATTGCACGTGGTGGTGGAAATGGTAGGAAGCTGCTGTTCCAGGCCTGGGAAGCAAGCAGACTGAGAGGACTGATGGTAGCAGCCTGGGGACTGAGCTCTGCCTGTGTGAGTAAAGCTAGAGATGAGGGAGCTCAGGGGTGAGTGTGGCCATGAGAGGAGGTAGAGATGTAGCTGGCATGGGGCTTGTGGGCAAGAGTGAGATGACTGAGCTGGGGGAGCTGATTATTCCTATTTGCAGTGTTCAGGTAAATGAAAATTTGTAAGGGTGGGCTTCTTAATTGCAATGGCACCAGAAGAAACTTCTTACTCACATAATCTATTGCTCTGAAAAGGACAAAACTCACAAACCCCTGAGTGCTTGTTGAAGTAATCAGTTCCTCAACTTTTCACATCTTGAAAATGATTTTGCAGTCTGGGGCTCCCAGTCTCATTTCAAACCTGTGATGTGAATCTCTGCATTGTGTGTAATGGTGGAAGGGATTTTTTGAGAAGATGGGAGCTGCTTCTCTGTATGGAGCCATGGATAAGAGGAGGAAGCGGAACAGTTCTATTCCACACAGAGACTGTGAATAGGATATTAGAAGCTTCTTTCTGAGGCCAAGACCCACAGAGCTGTCTGAGAGGAGCGCAAGCCTTTCTATATTCATTATCTGTGCTTCTCTGCTAACTTTATCAGGCACTTTGGAATGGAGATTCAAGTCTTGGATGAGTTTGAAGTGTTGCTTGTGTGCCCAGTGCTGTCAAGGTAATACTAACTGTACAAGCCACTAAAATAATCTTGTTTCTCTTCTGGAACTGAGAACCACTCAACAAGTTTAACAACATATCTGAACCAGAAATCTGAAATGCTAATGGCAGGAATAAGCTCCTGTAAGTGGAACAGTCTGCTCCTGTGCAACCAACGTTCTGGGGATAAAATGGATCATTACATCATGCCTTTCCCAAGTGCTGTGATTTCCAAAACCTGATGGGTAATTGTAAAAAAATAGGGAACTTGTGAGCCCAAAGATCAATATAAAGCATGTAGTGAAAGTGAAAATAGAAAAATCATGTATCATAACAATTGTATACAGTTTTAGTGTTGATAGTCTGGAGACCTTTAACACAGAGACTAAAATAGCTTTTAACAACTTTAACCAACTTCATTTCTAAAGAATGCACTAGTCATGAATAAACCTTTCCTGAGGATTGGAGCTGTTCAGAGGGTTTTTTCATCCTTTAATTAGCCTTGATAATGAGGCCTCATTTTAGAGGAAAACTTAATTTAATGGTCTTGGTATTGAATGACCTTGATGTGGTTAAGACACTTGTCTATATGTGTGTGGGAAATGCTAATAATGGAGACTGTTCTGGCACACAGCCTGTAAGTCTCAGTAAGGTACTGGGTGTTACTTTAAACTTGCTTGCTTTGCAGGTCAGATTGAAGGATGCCAGAGACAAGCAATAAATTTTTTTCTTGCCGTTGGGAGGTTGAACCTGCTGATTAATGCACCTCTCATTTTTTTTCAACTGCTTGAATTCACCCTCCCTTTGAATTTTCTTTGTAGTGCTAGAGGCTTCCAAGACTCTTTTTTTTGCTAAATAAATGCCAGATGAGAGCTATGACTCATCAGGGTCTGATAATTGAATCCAAACATGTAATTTATTTTAACTACAGTAGTTTTGAATGTGCTGCACAATTTCTGTAACATGTTGCATCTGAAAGCAAGATTGCACTTGGAATAGTAAGGGTGATTGTTAATGCTTGACACCTTGCTTAATTGGGCAAATGCTAAAAATATTGTGTTTATAATGCTATTTATTGGCATTTGTAATATGTAAGTATGTCTTCTTTCTCCTTAAGCTTATTTTTGGTGTAGCTTTTTCTGTTAATCTGTGGCTGGCATCTTAAGTCTACTTTTGCTTTTGCTCCATATTACATCTTGGCTTTCATTCCTAAACTGGCTGTTAAGCTTCTTGTATGAATTGCTTTTTCAAAGCTAACAGAGGCCCGGGCCAGAGCATACAGCACCAGTGACTGAAAGGTTTGGCTTGTAGAATCACAGAATTGTAGGGGTTGGAAGGGACCTCAAGAGACCATCAGGTCCAACCCCCCTCTGCTGCTTTACTGGGAGGGCAGGCTGAGGCCATAGTACGTGGGGCCAGGTTTCTGTATGTAGTCTTGCTGTTAACTTGCTGGCTGCATGTGTTGCTCTACTCTCCTGGACGTGTTTCTTCATCTCTGAACAGGGATTGGTGCAGACTGCCACTTGAAGTTTGGTCTACTGATGGGAAGCTTTCTTCTGCAAAGGCTTGCAGGTGTTGTTATTAGGCATTGCAAATAAAGTGATAGTAAGGAAAATGCAAATGATGTCTTAAAATCGAGTGAAACCAGTGGCACTGTGGGTGTCTGCATGGGAGAAAAATGATGGGACGGAAACAGCTGGAACTACCCAGAATCTCTCTCTGCTTTTCTGTTTAAAGGGAGGATTGCTGGTTGTGGCACAGCCCTGATCATTACAGAGCTAGTGGGCTTTTGCTAATTGGTCCCAGTGAAGGACAGCCATGTGCCTACCTTGTGTTGTGCTTTACTTGAAACCTGCTTTGTGCTTGTACTTACTGCACTGGAAAACCAGAGGAAGCAGCTGGGAGTTGGGGCTGAAAGTGCTACTTGAGATACCACTGATGTGAGAGGAGTATGAACTCGCCTGTGTCCTGCTTTGCTTATTTACAAAATGGATGTGTTACCTGCTTGTAAGAGCACCTTGTGCATCAGCTCATTGATCTCTAGGAAGAATGTTTCCATATGTTTTTGGGGAGGTCAGTTCAGACCCAGAAGAGCTGTAGCTGTCCCTGCATAGAGGGTGTTGCTGGCTCCAAGCAGTTCAGTGCTGAATAAGGATGGACTCTGTGATTACACTTGATTGATTTTTTTGACCTCTCCACAAAGTAAGCTTATGAGGCAGTATTAGCATTTGTGAAGAATAAAATGGGCTTGGGGCAAAGGCCAAGGTGAGGGATGTGCAGGCTTGATTGCTTGCTCTGACATGGCCTTGAACTTCTGTGTTCTCAGTGTCTTCAGTTTATACCCTAACCCAGTTTCAAACTAGAAGTCAGCAGAGCATCTAAGCATCCACCTGATGTGCTGGGAGCCTTCTGTATCTTTGTGTTAGGTATGTGCTTTTGCTCAGTTTGAACTGGAATCTACCATATTTGTGCCTGAAGTGGTGCTGTATTCTGGCCATAGCACAAATCTGCACTAAACGTGCTGAGCTGCTGGTGGTGCCTTCTCTCAGTGCAGGTGCATGCGTGTGGGGGTCCATGTGATGTGGCTGTATCTCAAACACCCCTAACACCTGTGTCTTCACCATAATGTACTGCATTTCCAAGTGCACATGTCATCACAGAAACTGATGGGCAACATAGTGTTAATTTTTTTAACATTACTCTTATGTCCTTTTTTTTTTAAACAGAAGGTGCTTTTCTGCCCCATTGAAGCATGGCTGGCATAGCTTTCAGCTGCTGGCTCATGGAGATGTTTTGCAGCAGAAGAGACAGATGTAGCTGGGGAGCAGGGATAAAATTTTGGTTAAAAAAATATTGTGTTCAGGTTGTTTTTTTTTTTTAAAAAAAATTGAAGTCAGCTTTGCTGCTCTGTGCACTTGTGTGCCTCCTGGCTGAGGATGAGTGCTGATTAAACTCCTGCCATTATGCATTTGAGCAGCCCCTGTGTTGATAGGCAGTAGAGGAACGTAGTTATGAAGAATGTAACATTGCTTTTTACCAGATGTAGATTTTCGTGTGCATCCTTGCTTCCTCATCCTTCTTGACAAAAGAAAATGGGGGAGAAAATCTTAAGTAATGATCAGCCACACTAGAAAGTACATTAAGCACTGCATGTGTGCTACATGTCTGTCCTCACAGCGTTTCTCGTGTTGATGCGTTACGTGCTTAGACCACTGCCTCCCAGCTTGTGTGACAGAGCAGCAATAACCACATAGTCTTACTTTGTGTTATTTTAGTGCATCGCATACTTACTTCTGCTATAGCATGTTTTGCTCATATTTTAAATATTGTGAAGCTAAAGTAAATCCTCTTGTGTCCATAAATTATGGTGCTTAAAAATTCAAATTTTGGTCCCTGCATATCCAGAGCCTTAGATTTATGAACTCATAAAACACTCATTGTGTTTCTTTGTGATTTGTATCTTTGGGCTTTTTTTGGACATAATGCTTAAATAGAATATGCTGTTCCCTAATGGTATCAGCTCTCTGGAAACCCATAAAATCATTCTTGTGTTTAACTGACTTTACACTATTGCTGTGTAAAATTAGAATTTTATGAAGATGAATAGGAAACTAATAGATTACATAAGGTCTGCTTTGGAGCTGTGGCACAAACAATTTACAACAGAAATGCAAATAGCTTGATGATCTTGAGCTTTTCAGTCAGCTCTCTGCTCTGTGGACCATCGTGGTGGTTCATTTATGTTAACTCTGACAACTCTACCTGCCACTGACAGAGGTGAGTCTAGGTTTGAGGGGAAATATTTGAATAACAGCATTGTATTTATAAAAGCTGTCCCTTGGGGGCAGAGCGTGGCTGCAGATGAACAAAACCCAGTTTACTGCTTGTAATCCATTGTTGTTAATTTGTTGTTCTCTTTAGGAGCCTTCAGCTGGCCAAGTGAGAAATTATTTCTCTTGTGTATGGAGCCCTCTGAACTCCAGAATGTCAAAGGGAACAGTAAAAATGGAAGGGGAGGGGGAAACACCCCAACCTTGGCTCTGAAGTCTGCAGCTCACCCTCAGCATTGGAAGGGCAGCTCTGAGCTGCTGCCTCCTGCCCATCTCAGTCAGGGAAAAATAATCTGTTAAAGTGAAACCATGACAAGATGTTCAGAATTTTTCTAAGCTCATTAGACAGCAAGGTGGAGGGAACCCCGATGAAGCTGATCGTGTTGGAAGGCTCGGTCTCGGGTCAGGGAGCTCAGTTGGCAAGGATGTAGGACAGTGAAGCAGGAGGAATGGCTCATGTAACACTGCAAATAGCCTGGTCACAGTAACTCCTGCGGAGAGGGGAATTCAGAACACAGGAGATAGGAAAGAGCAATACAAGTACCTCAAAAATCAAGGAGAAACCCTTACTCTGGATGGGTTGTTGGGTGTCTGTGCAACAAACAAGGCCTGTCTTTAAAGACAATGGTCTCCCTCAAGATAGTGTACAGGAATTTCTGTTCATGATACCAACGCTCTGAAAGAAATATTCCACTTGCACAGGAATTGGTTACAGGCTGCTTTATCCCTTGTGGTCTGGGACTTTGGGGACATAAGAGAAAAGGTAACTCTTTCCATATGGGTAACTGTTCTTGTACACACCCTGTCCATGTGCAGTACATCTGGATAAAGCTGGTTGCTCCCTAGCCCAGCTTGAGTTGATGCAGGCAACCTTACAGGACAAAGAATCCTGATGATTCTTTTCTGATCTCTTACCTGGTAGACATGCAGTGGAAGATTGGAGTGGAGCACTAAACACTGTGGGAAAATCTGCATAGATGTGGTTTACTTTGGGAAAGAAATGTTTGCCAACACCCAGTTCTAGTGATCCATTTTCTCTGTCTCTGAAGAGTGTCCCATTAGACACCTGCTTACCTTCAGCATGTGGTTTCCAGCCATGACTGGCTTTGACTGTAATGCTGTTATAACTTCAAGGTTTCTGGAAAGCTTCTATTTCAAGATTTCTTACATATTTCAAAGTACTTTGTGGAGGTGAGCTCAAAGTTTTGTTACCTGGTGCTTGCTGTGTGCCTGGGAACAGTGGTACTTCCTCTTGGAAAGATGTTCTGAGGCTTCTTTGAGCCAGGGACAGATGGGGATAGAAACAAGATGATCTTCACTTCTGGGATGGGTTAAACCATGGACTATATAATTGTTTGGGTCCATTTGATGAAACATTTTCCATTGGTCCATCTGGTCTGTCCTTTCCTCATGACGGACTGGGTGACACAGTTTTTGGATCAGCCCTTGCAGTAATCTCTTTGTGCTCTGAGCATTTACAAAGCCTCTCTTTTGGTTTTCCTTTTTGTTAATTTGGCACAACACTCAGCATGCTTCTTTTTTACTCTTTAGTCTATAATTTGAACTTCCTCTACTTCAGTTTTAAGCTTGTTTGTTTTTCTGGGGTGATGACTAAACTGGTGATTATAGATTTTTTTTTTGTGTTTTGTGATTCTGTACCCCTGACATGACTAGTATTTTGTTACCTGCATAATAATTACAAAGTAAGAAGTCAGTTTCCACGTTTTATGAGAGGGTGGAAACTGTGTGGTGTTTTCCTCTGAACCAACTGTTTTGTCGTACAGAATGGGCGATGTTTCTGCAAGCTATGCTGCAGTTTCCTGTGTTTCTTCCTTATGTGTGAATTTCTCTAAGTTCTTAAGTCTGAGAAGTTCTTGACTAATTTCTTTTTACATCTTGCTACGTGGGAGGCTTATGGTTAGGATGAGAAGTTTTCCGCATCAAGCAGTGGGAGGCTGATGCAGGTGAAACGCTCTGTACAGGGATAGCTTTTCATGTTTAATTTATTGGCAAAGTGAAAACTGTGCAGGAGTGGAGTCCCCTCCACCAATTGTATAGGTTAGGGAAACAAATCCAGAAATCATTTTGGGCTTTCTACCTAAACCAAAACACTTTATCTTAAGGAATTATGTTATGAGACTATTGTAAACATAATTAAATACAGAAAAAATAAAGTTGCAGAACCTTGGAGCTAAGGTTGTTTACTGATGAACTCTGCTCGTTGATGCATGGATGTAACAGATGATAAATACAGGAGGGAATGCAGTTTCACAAATAACATGGCTTCTAACTTTTGGATGTTTCCTTGTTCTAGGTGCTAAGCCAACTCTCTGAAAGTCATTTATATCTGCAGTGTGTAGAAGCTACTATCAATTAAACTGAACAAAGCAGTGTTTGCTACCTTCTGTGAGGATAAAGTAAGTGTCTTGTGTTCTCAGCCAAATTAGCTTTAGGGTTTAACTGCCTTTTTCCCCAGATTGTGCCTGGTAAACTGCTGAAATGACTCGACAGAAAGAGGCATTCAGTGAGGTCTCCACTTGGTATAGTGGTTATAACTCTGATGATAGTCAGCAGCAGAGTCTTCAATCACCAAGTGTGCTCGGCTCGGAGCCTGGCTGTGAGCGGGTGCTGCGTCAGAGTGCAGGGATGCAGTATGTCATCACTGGCTGCTGCTTGCAGAGCTCTGCAGGCAGTGTTTGCTTTATCTATCCCTTCCTCATCTCATGGGGCTGAGCTGGAGCATGTAGATGAGTTGGGTGACCTGGGAGCAGATGTCCCGTACCTCCTCAGATAGGTAATTCTGCATCTGAGCAAATACAATGGAGGGGAAGTTTCTTTTTACTTCTGATTGTCCATGGCAAGGCACAGCAACGTTTCCCAACTTGAGACTCCTGTTTCTGCTGAGAATTGCTATGAGCTGCTCCCTCACAACAGGCTGCTTTTCCACCTGGTTCCCATCCCTGAGCAGAACACCATCAGATCTTCCTTGTTGTTCATCAGCACACTTAATTGGGAAGGAGTGGCAGCTTTCCTGTAATGGGCTGTCTCCTGGCTTTGGCTTTTCCAGAGGTGTTGGCAGGAGCTTCCCCTAGACACCAACTCTCTTGGGGTTAGCTGGGCTCTCCCTGCATCTTCCTCTGCTGTATTGTGTGTCTGGACACCGAAAACTCATGAAGCTGAAAAGGTTGTGTGTGATGGACCGCACTGATCCTGCAAATTCCGAGTGCCTGTAGCAGAGTTGAGCTGTCCTTGTTACCACACAATATATCCTTTTCAAATGAAAAGGAGTGGAGGTTTTGTGCTGCTAGCTTTTTGTCATCTCTGCAGAAGGGAGTGGGCACAAAGGTCTCTGTTCGCCCCAGGGAGTTGCTCTTTTTCTCTTCAGCCTCTTCCTCCCCCTCCCCAAAATGCTTTTGGCTGGTATTTCTTCTGAGAGGAATTAGGCATTTGTTGAAATAACCCTGCCTCTCTAGTGTGGTGCAGGCATTGTGGCTGCTGTCGCAGGCTATTCTCCTCTGCAGTCCCAACAGCATTAATGAGGGGCATGTGCTGTTTGATGCAGCATTTTATCCCTTCTGTCTGCCCTGCCTGGGGGATTGTTCGTTGTATCGCAGCGCTCTCTTTATGTTGGGTATTGCATCAGGCAGTACAAGGGATGTGGTGCTGAATTTAAACAGCTGGAGGTTGTGTTGTGTGCTTTTCAGGCAGACTGGAAATAGCCACTGGCTTTTTCTCCTCCTTTTCAGTATAATTCTGTTCTAAGTGTTATTGCCATCGTATATTTCTGGCAAAGGCTGTTGAGTTTGTAGCCAGGTTTTTTGGTGAGGTGTTTTACCTGTAAACCTACTGGAAATTTGTGGTATGGTGTTGGGTTTTTTATCACCACCACACTCTCATGTGGTTTTTTACAGGCTGTGTTTTACCCATCAGACATGCTCAGGCAGTCTGGTTGTGGCTGTTTTTTATTGTTTTGCTAAGTTTCATGAAGGTCAAAGGAAAGAAGTGCAAGGCTTCTGCCTTGGGCACACCACAGCTGTGGAGGGTGAGTTTATTGGGTCATTTTCCTCAGCCCTCCAAATGGAAACACTGTTAGGGTTTGTCATGCTGCTACAGCAGCGTTTCACAGAGGATTTGTCACAGCTAACTTTCCTGGTGCTAGTCTCTGTTGCAGGCATCTTGAAGTACCATCTTGTATATGTGCAGGCATTGTGTGCATCCTTGTATCTGTGGAAGCGAGGGATTGCCAAAGCTTTACACAGACAACTCTGTGTGTGAATCCATGGACCCAGCTGTGTCTGAGCTCATTGCTCTTTAATGACTACTTCAAACTTCTCGAAGCTGTTTGCTTGTATGATCTCTTGGCTGACACTTACACATATTTCTCTCTTCCATGTCAAATTTGCCTTTTTTGTGGTAGGTTGCTCTTTTTTTAATTTCATAGCATATATTTAAACTTTTTTGGTTTGTAGAGGTGAAGGTGTACTTATCCTTGTGCAGGTTTCCCTCCACTCAACACCTATGGTCTGTTTATAAGTAAAATCAACCTAGAGGGTAAAAAAAAATGTATCTGATAAGCTATCAATTGGAATAGTTGGCTGCCAGTGCTATTAATATAAAAATAAGTAATTCTAAGGCAGACTTAGTACTTGAGTACAGCAAGAGCTAGAAATCAATTACTCTTAACAGCATGGCTACTGATCTGCCTCAGGTCACATTTGCAGGCATTGTTTCCTGTCTTGTGGCTGGAGTGCTTTCGCTTTCTGGACTGCATGAGAGAGGTCTTGGCAGAAACTGAAGCTGAGAACTCGTCTATCAACCAAGAATATAATAGAGGTGGATGTAACCTTTTCTGTGTGTCCATCTGGCTTGTGAGAAGTAAACATGGGGATTCAGGTAGGCAGCAGGAAAGCTTATGGTAATGACATGGTGCTGCCTCCAACGCAGGCTCTGTGCTGAGTAGCTGGTTGAAGAGGAGAAAAGAGCAGCCTGCAACATGGGTAGCAAAGCTGTTACAACTGTGAGAGATACTGGGAAGTTTCACAATTTCCAGAGCCTTCTTCTATTGAGACTGCTTATGGGTCCCTTTCTGGCTCACATGCATCTTGCTGGTTTTCATCACAGGTTGTTCCATACACATCAATGATCCTTCTCCAAATTATTATTTCTCCTATTGTAATTGATTTCTGAATGGTTCTGTTCCAGGAGCAGTATTTGTAAAATGGCAAATGACCAGAGATGCAGGTTACGTGCATGAATGTATACAGCACATCTGAAGTCTACAGCACACAAATATCAATCCAGGGAAAGAGATTTGAGGGGAAGACTTTGCTTTAAAGACAGAAAATTTGAACTCCTCAAGTGCATCAAGGGCCATTTTGCATCGTAATGTCTTTGTTGATATTTGTGGGGTGTCTTGTCCAAACAGGGCTGTTTTATTGATCTCCATGACAGTCCTTCCACGCATGTTCAAGTTCTATGTAGGACAGACCACCCAGGTGAGTCTGCATCCTGGCTGGACATGCATGTCTTCAGTGTTGCCTGGTTAAGGACAAAACTCAGCTGGGACTTCTGGTGGTGATGATGTGGTTTTAACCCCAGTTGGGAACTAAGCACCACACAGCTGATACCTCATCTCAGCAGGATGGGAGAGGAGAATTGGAAGGGTAAAAGTGCGAAAACGCATGGGTTTTGAGGTAAGAGAAGTTTAATAACTGAAAAGAACAATTATACATTGTAATGCAAAGGAGAATAACAGAGAACTAAAACCCAAGCAAGACAAGTGATGCAAATGAAATCAACTGCTTACCAGTGACTGATGCCCAGATCATCTCCAAGCAGTGACTCCTCTGGACAACTTTCCCCCACCTGTACATGCTGAGCATGACACCACACGGTATGGGATGTCCCTTTGGGCAGCTGGGGTCAGCTGTCCTGGCTGTGTCCCCTCCCGACTCCTCACACACCCCCAGCTACTCACTGGTGGGGTGGGGTGAGGAGCAGAAGAGGCCTGGGCTCTGTGTGAGCACCGCTCAGCAGGAGAGACACATCCCTGGGTTCTCAGCACAGCTTTCGGCACCAGTCCAGCCCACAGCCCCGTACTAGATATGGTGAAGAAAACAATCTCTACCCCAGCTAAAGCCAGCAGAACACTGTAAAAAACTGAAACCTGGTCCATAGCTATGTGGGATCTGGAGAATGGGCTGAGAGTTGTAACTTAATTTTTATCCCTGTTATTCAGAGCTCTTCCCATTTCCCTCAGTGTTACTTTTTAATAAGAGAAAGTCAACCAGCTGGGTTCCTGGTATGTGATTGACTCAGGTTTTGAGCATAGGGTGGCCCACAAGTGTGTGTAGTTTCACAGTATGTTGTGAATCTCAGGATTTATTTCAGCAGTATCTTCAGAGAAAGCAGTTCAGCAGATGGGGTTTCCTAAAATCTTAGACTTTGGAAACTCTTCCTTTTTATGTTGTCCCTCTGTAAACTAGCTTTCTCCTGGCATTTTATACACATTCTAGATATTTTGCTAGTTTTTTCTGATGCGGTCTTGGGACTGGTTCTCTTTAACATCTTTATCAGTGACATCGATGATGGGATTGAGTGCACCCTCAGCAAGTTTGCGGATGACACCAAGCTGAGTGGTGTGGTCGACACCCTAGAAGGAAAGGAAGCCATCCAGAGGGATCTTGACAGGCTGGAGAGATGGGCCCGGGTGAACCTAATGAGGTTCAACACTGCCAAGTGTCAGGTGCTGCACTTGGGCCAGAAGAATCCCAGACATAGATACAGCCTGGGAGAAGAGCTTCTGGAGAGCAGCCCTGCTGAGAAGGACTTGGGGATTCTGGTGGATGAAAAACTTAACATGAGCCAGCAGTGTGCTCTTGCAGCTTGCAAGGCCAATGGTATCCTGGGCTCCATCAGAAGAGGGGTGGCAGCAGGGACAGGGAGGTGATTGTCCCTCTCTACTCTGCCCTTGTGAGGCCCCATCTGGAGTCCTGTGTCCAGATCTGGGGCCCCCAATACAAGAAGGATGTGGAACTGTTGGAGAGGGTTCAGAGGAGGGCCACAAAGATGATGAGAGGGCTGGAGCAGCTGCCCTACAAAGAGAGGCTGAGGGAGCTGGGCTTGTTCAGTCTGGAGAAGAGAAGGCTGTGGGGGGACCTCATTGCAGCCTTCCAGTCCCTGAAGGGAGCTTATAAGCAGGAGGGGATTCAACTTTTTAAAAGGATAGACAGTGACAGGACAAGGGGGAATGGATTAAAACTAAAGGAAGGAAGGTTTAGATTAGATATTAGGGGGAAGTTTTTTACAGAAAGAGTGGTGAGGGGCTGGAACAGGCTGCCCGGAGAGGGGGTGGGTGCCCCGTCCCTGGAAGTGTTCAAGGCCAGGTTGGATGGGGCCCTGGGCAACCTTGTGTAGCTCCAGGCCTGAGGTTGGTGGCCCTGCCTGTGGCAGGGGGGTTGGAGCTCTGTGATCCTTGGGGTCCCCTCCAACTCATACCATTCTATGATTTAGACTTTTTGGCAACAATGTGACCATCCCTTCAGGATTTGCTACTGTGTTGCTATGTTTGGGAGGTAATTGACAAGCTGATGCTCGCTTACATTCGAATTAAACCATAACCTGTTTTTGTTATATACTTTTTCAAACAAATAAGGATGTTTTTGACCTGTAGATCGACTCTGTGTTCCTACAGCAGACTGGCAGGATGTGCTTCCCGTTCTTTATTTGCTTGATGTGTAGCAAGAAAGTGAATATATCAGTGCTTGCTTTTCAGTGTGTTTTCCTGAAATGTGCTCAGACAATGTTCCTCTTTTCTGAGTTACCCTGTCGTACAGTTCTTCCATGTTAAGCTCTGATTTATTAGGGGATGTATGTGAAACATTTAATTTATCCATAATGACATGAAGAAAACAAATTAGTACCAGCAGCAGTAATCTAACAACAACGATTTGTCTAACTTGAGTTGGGACTTGAGTTGATGACATGAGGACAGCTATTGATGTGACGTTACTGACTGGTTTAACAACGAGCTTAACTATGTTTTATCGATGGTGGTTTCAGGATTGCAGCTACATAATTTTGAAATGTCACTGAAAACAAGACTGAAAGTAAGAATTTACTGATGGGATCTTCATGGTCCTCACTCTGACACCATATCCCTGCTGCTTATTCAACTTGTTTGTAACTACAGTGAGGAATTTTGTTCTATCTTTTCTGTCTGAGAGGGAAGAAGTACTGCTTCTCATACTTGTGTTCTGTTCTTTTAAGGGGCTGATTCTTGTCTCTTTAGCAGTGGTGTGGCAACTGAACACTGAATTTTTTCAATATGTCTGCCTAAATTTGGGTGGCTTTACATAGGTGCTTTTGTTAAAGCAACACTTTTCTCCATGATTAGGAATATGTAGCTGTTGTGAAATTTCTTATGGTTCCTTAGGTTGGATATTAGGAAAAGGTTCTTTACTGGGAAGGTGGTCAGGCACTGGCACAGGCTCCCCAGGGAAGAGGGCACAGCACTGAGCTTGACTGATGTCAAGAAGCATCTGGATGATGCTCTCTGTCCCATGCTCTTACTTGTCTGGCCCTCTGTGGAGCCAGGAGTTGGACTTGATAGTCCTTATGAGTCCCTTCCAGCTCAGGATATTCTGATTCCTTCTGCTACTTTTAAATAATCTTTATATAACTGATGCTACTCTTTTTCTACTGTATACGGCTTGTTCTTTATGCTATTGGGATAAATACACAGCAACTCTAAGTGAATTTCCATTTCATGATATATTTCCAGATAGTGTGCTACTCAATATTTTTAATACATAAAGCAATGATTAGAAATAGCAGTAGCATTTTGTTCACCTGGAGTGAGGGAAGGTGTCTAATGGCATGAAAAAATAAAACAGGAGAGGATCTACCCTCCATCACTTCTCCAACAGTTGATTCGAGGTCCCTGAGGTTGGAAGCATGGCCCTGTACTTTGTGCAGGGGTTCCAAAAATTGCAGATGAAGCAGATAGGGTTTTGATGAGCTTGGCCAAGTTATGTTTTGGTGCAATGGTGAAAAGTAGGAGTTGACTAAGAGAATTTAGCTCAGGACTGCAAGCACAGCAACTGATCACCAAAAACTTCACTGCTGTTATTGAAGTGGAAGTAGGGCAGGCAAATGGGCTTTCTGATGTGAAAGCAGGTTTAATGAGGAAGACAAAAATACCTGTTGCTACTTAGCTCTGTATTTTTTGGTAACAGAAAACCTTGTGTGTCTGTCCCTAGTCTGGTAGAGTTTTATTACATTTTAGCTGCAGATGAAAGTTTGTCTCTGCTAGTGTGGTGTATTCCAAAGCAATTTTTTCCCCTTTATATGTAATTTAGTGACACAGAGAAACTATTTTTGCAGTCTGCTTCCTACGTTGTTCGTAATGGAAAATAAATGTACAGCAAATAGAATGTCACACTGGCAAGAGTCATGAGGAAAATAGTTTATGTGCTACAAGCAAGTTCTGTTCTATATGGTGACAAACTGTGGAGTGGACTTACTCTTCACCCCCTCATCTTAATCTGTTCTGGCTCTTTATGTAACTATAACCTAATTTCTAACAGTTTTTATACTTGAACTATTGTCTCAAGTTCTGCTGACTGCCCAGTAACACATGTTGGTGTCTTGCGAAGGAATGAGTGAGGACTGACAGAAAGATGAACTTAGATGATCTTATTAATGTAAAATGTTTCATTGTAGTCTCTTTTCAGTCATCTCCTGTGTAGTGGCAGAGGTTCTCTATCAAACTTGAGCTCAGTCTGGGGTTAAGTGTTGTGATGAATGTTCTTCCTTCCCAAAGTGCTGATTTGACAAAGTGCAAAACTTGTACAGGAATGATAGTATGTGTTGGGTTTTTTTTTTGTTTAAAACAGAAAAAAGGTTGGATGCTGTTCCCAAATTGATGATGGAGTTTTGAACTAGTTCCTGTCCTACATCAGCACTGGGACAGCCATCAAATGGACATGGTGGCTGTCCTTCAGGGCTCTGGTGGTTTGTCTCTGTGGCTGGGGTTCTTTCATGTAAATAAATGAAAACTGTAGGGAGGAATCAAACTTGTGGTCTGTCCTGTCCTGGCTATATGTCATGACTTATCCTTGCATCTTGCCTGCAGTAAGTGCTTATTTATAAAAGTAGCACAGCTCTGGAAGTCCTGTCCCTGCCAGGCAGTGAAGTGGCTGGAAAAAAAGCCAAACCTAAACCAAACCTTGTCCTTTGTTTCTGCAATTTCCTCTGGTTTTGTTCACACTGTTGTTTTTATACTTGCTAATTACTGTATTTGTCTGCTGTGGCAATATTGCAGCGGGAGTCCCATTGCCAAGGATAGCTCGTCTCAGTCTTGCAGCTCTAGAGTCAAGTGATGATGAATGGTTAGGTGTGGCACAGGGAGGAGATAAGGCCTGGAGGTAGTCAGTGACTTTTAGGATTGATATCAAAAGTTGTGTTTAAAGCAGGTGATCTTTGCCCACCCATCACTCTTGCTATAATAAAAGAAAAAAAGGCAGATTTAAGCCAATTTGTGCCAATTATAGGTGAGGGCTTTTGCCTAGTCAATCTTGCTGTGTGAATTCTGGGGAAAAAAATCAAGTCTTTGGTTTTGACATGTTCTAAAGAACAAGCCAAACCTTCAAATTAACTTCGGCTTCAGTTAAAGCAAAAAGTCCCACAGAAAAAACTCAAACTGCCAAAACCCCCTCCAAAAAACCAAATAACTCCCAGTCTGCAAAACTCCCCCTTAAAACTGGATTAACTTGTGATATTTCCCTTTTCCTTTTTTCAGGTGAGGGCTAAAGTATGTTTTTTTTGAAGGTTCCTGCCACAGATTTACAGATCACTTCAGAAATTTAAAATTTTTTTTTCCTATTTGAGTATGTACTAATGGATAAGAAAGGCTTGGAAGGCATTGGTATTTCATTCTGTCCATCTAAAACTCCTTGGGGCACACGTACTTAGCAGCTGCCCTAAAGGGACTGTGCACTTTTCCCAAAACATCAGGGTATTTACCTGAAGCAGGCTGCCAGCCTGAATGTGTCTGATCTTTCCTAGTCATGTTATGTGGTGTTCTGAAGTTATATCTTGTTTCTAAAAACTGTCTTTAGAATAATTAAAAAATCCATGAGACTTTGAAATTCGGTGTCAGTGGCCATAAGTTAGTGGGAGATGAGGTTACCAAGCAAAATAGGGGCCAGGAACTTATCTTGAATGATGCCAGTGGGAGAGTGGCTACTGAGTAGCACCTTAGACTTCTGTAGGGCTGACTTTGGACTGTTCAGAAAGCTTCTTGATATGATTCCATGGGAGGTAGTCCTTGAGGGCAAAGGAGCCCAAGAGGGTTGGTTGCTCCTCAAGAAGGTAATCTTGGCGGCACAAGAACAGGCTGTCCCAGTCGGACAGAAGAGGGGTCGGCGAGCTAGGAAGCCAGCCTGGCTGAGTAGAGAGAACCAGGCTGATATATGGGAAAAGAAGGAAAAGTATGAGCTTTGGAAGAAGGGGCAGGTGTATTGGGATGATTATAGGAAACTAGTGAGATCATGTAGGGAGAAAGTCAGAAGGACTACAGCTGAACTGGAACTCAGGCTGGCCAGTTCTGTATAGGATAATAAAAAGTCCTTCTATAGGTATAGTAACAGTAAAAGGAGGGTCAAGGAGAATCTCCAGCCCTTATTGGATGCTGATGACACATTAGTGACAAGGGATGAGAACAAGGCTGAGGTCCTTAATTCCTTCTTTGCCTCAGTCTTTAACAGTAAGGAAGGATATTCCCTGAGTGCTCATCCTCCGGAACTGGCTGACAGGGAGGGGAAGAATAACAAAGTTCCCATGGTTCAGGAGGAAATGATTAGTGACCTACTTGGCCAGTTAGATACCCACAAGTCAATGGGGCCAGATGGGATTCACCCAAGGGTACTGAGAGAGCTGTCAGATGTGCTTGCCAAACCCCTTTCCATCATCTATCAGCAATCCTGGCAGACTGGGGCAGTTCCAGTCGACTGGAGCCTGGCAGATGTTACACCCATAGACAAGAAGGGTTGGAAGGAGGATCCAGGGAACTACAGGCCTGTCAGTCTGACCTCAGTCCCGGGGAAGATCATGGAGAGGGTCATCTTGGGAGCTATCATGCAGCACATGCACGATGGCCAGGGGATCAGGCCTAGTCAACATGGGTTTACCAGAGGTAGATCCTGTCAAACTGACCTGATCACCTTCTATGACAAGGTGACCCGCTTAATGGACGAGGGGAAGGCTGTGGATGTGATCTACCTGGACTTTGGTAAAGCCTTTGACACAGTTTCTCACAGCATTCTGACTGAGAAACTGGCTGCCACTGGCCTGGACAGGTGGACCCTCAGCTGGGTTAAAAACTGGCTGGATGGCCGAGCCCAGAGGGTGGTGGTGAATGGAACAAAATCCAGCTGGAGGCCGGTCACGAGTGGCGTCCCCCAGGGCTCAGTCCTGGGTCCAGTCTTGTTCAACATATTTATCAATGATCTTGACAAAGGGATTGAATGCTCCCTCACTAAGTTTGCAGATGACACTAAACTAGGAGGAAGTGTTGATCTGCCTGAGAGTAGGGAGGCTCTTCAGAGGGATCTTAACAGACTGGACCGATGGGCTGAGTCCAATGGGATGAAGTTTAACAAGGCCAAGTGGAGAGTGCTGCACATGGGACATAATAACCCCCTGCAGCGCTACAGGCTTGGGGGAGACTGGCTGGAGAGCTGTCAGGCAGAGAAGGACCTGGGGGTGTTGGTTGACTGCAGACTGAATATGAGTCAGCAGTGTGCTCAGGCGGCCAAGAAGGCCAATGGCATCTTGGCTTGTATCAAAACCAGTGTGGCCAGTAGGTCTGGGGAGGTGATTGTGCCCCTGTACTCGGCATTGGTGAGGCTGCACCTCGAGTGCTGTGTCCAGTTCTGGGCTCCTCACCATAAGAAGGACATGGAGGTCCTGGAGCGAGTCCAGAGAAGGGCAACCAGGCTGGTGAAGGGGCTGGAGGGCAAATCCTCTGAGGAGCGGCTGAGGGAGCTGGGGCTGTTCAGCCTGGAGAAGAGGAGGCTGAGGGGAGACCATATCACCTCCTACAACTACCTGAAGGGAGGTTATAGAGAGATAGGTGATGGTCTCTTCAGTCAGGTGATAGGACAAGGGGGAATGGCATGAAGCTGGGCCAGGGCAGGTTTAGGTTGGGTGTTAGAAAAAAATTTTTCTACTGAAAGAGTTGTCAGGGCCTGGAACAGGCTGCCCAGGGAGGGGCTGAGTCACCTTCCCTGGATGTGTTCAAAAAAAGGGTAGATGAAGTACTTAGGGATATGGTTTAGTTTAGGATGAGAATGGTTGGACTTGATGATCTTAAAGGTCTTTTCCAACCTTGTTATTCTGTGATTCTGTGAGTAGCTTAAACTGAACAGACTGTTGAATTGCCCTTAAGCATGTTCTTTCAGCTTAGGATGAGTAGACCCATGGCAAGAGTTATTTCTTGTAGAACTTAGTATTTTTGTAAAATTAGAGTCAGAGTCTGTAGTACTGTGCTGGAAAGGAGTCCTAAAGTTAAAATTCCAATCTATAGGATACCTGCTGGTTGGCCAGCATTAGTCACATCAGTGTTGCTAAGGATGGTTAGGGAGTAGCTGCAGTTGGAGAAATGGATGTCCTGCTAGGAGCATGTGCGTGTACTGGGATGATGCATGCCCTAGACTAGCAAGGGTCTGTACTGAAGCCAAGGGCATGTGTGCCCTGTGTGCAGGCAATGTGCCACTCCAAGTGCTGAGCAGATCATAGACTCAGACTAGTTGGGATTTGAAGGTACCTTTAAAGGCCATCTAGTTCCACCCCCTTGGCATGGGCAGGGACACCCGCCACTGATGATGATTAGTATTGCTAGGCCAGAGTGGAGACCTTATTAACTGCTTCTGTTAGAGCTTAGTCTGCTGTGTCCCTTGCTGCTGGAGCAGAAGTTTGGGTTGTGTTGTGGTTTCCCTTGCCCAAAATCCAGATCTTGAGAAATATTTTAAATCCAGGGGCTTTGGAAGCGCAGAGAGGCACTAGGAAAAGACTGCACACCAATGTGGTTAAAAACAATCAGTTTGTTCTACAGAGCAGTGTGATTATATATCCTTTAACAAGCTTAACAAAGCATGGTGTGGAGCCACGAAGGAGAGGAGTGAGGGCAGTTAGGGCAGACACCTGTGCAGGACCAATATCTTTTCTTGTCTTAGTGGAATGTCTCAGAACTAGGAGCCTTTTGTTCACAGTTCACACTCCTTAACCTGTTATCTGTTTTTTATTGCTAGCTCCATGTTCTGCCAAGGTGATGGTTCATTCTGGCTGTTTTGTTCACATTGGTACAAAGTGAGGAATACCCAACCTTCCTCATGGAGCCATTCCTCCACAGGGCTGGGCTTATGGGGCTGAGCACCTCTGCTTTCCTCCCATCCCAGCAGCAGAAGACTGGCATTGACTCTGCAATTACGCTGCTGACAGCAATAAATTCTGAGCTGTTCTGTTGCAATAGGATTATAATGACACATTATCTCATTACAGTAGCACTAATCTTTCAGACATCTTCAATAGGAGATTAAATTAGAAGGAAGTTGAAGTACAGTAAATGGTTGTCCTTGTGGACCTCAATGATGCTCGTAGCATTAACAGGGCTGGAGGAGCTAGTCTGCACTGAAGGTTTCCCTGCCACATGGAAGCTGATGCCTGTGTCTTTGTACCATCCAATGCAGGCAAAAATTTCTCTAAAACCTCCTGGTGGAGGCAGAGAAAATACAGGGGGGAAAAACTGATGTCTGAACGGCAGTGCAAAAGCAACTGGTTTAGAAAAAGTCAGAAAGTCACCATTCCTAAGGTCTTGTGATGTAGTTAATGTTATTTTTCAACTAGAATGTCCTTTTAATCAATGGGAGGCAATGTCTCTGCCTTGACAAGAACGTGAAGTAGTTTTAGCTCTGCTGATCTCTAGTGTTGTCTTTCAGTCTCTGGTGGAATATAATGCATTTCTATTTTTATTCATTTCTTGAGGTGGGCAGCTTTTCTGTAGCGGGTGAGCTGGGATATACAGTCATTTCTGAAGTTGTCTGTGGGATCATCTTATATCCTGTTTGAGAGAGAAGACAATGCTGTGGAAATGAAAAATGAGTTTGTGAAAAAAGTTATCTTTCCTCCAAGATACTACGGAAATAGTGTTTCACAGCAGGGTTTATTACTTTTCCCTAAGATATATAGACATGTGTTATCAGTTTAATGCAGCTACTGGACTCATAGAGGAATCGCATCATTTCCAAAGTTGCAGATAATATTGAGTAGATCTTAGAGAACCTGACAACTTTCACGTGTGTGTTAGGCTCTGGCCTTTGTTGTTTGTCTCTTGGCTTCTCAAGAGCTTCTGTGTAATTATTTTAGTAATTCTAATTTTCTGTTCACAAAAGTATAACTAATACAGGTTATATCCTTTTAAACGTAATTTTCTCCCTAGTGAAATACCAGACTATTTAAATGCAAATGGCAACAATGAGAAGCAGAAATTATCTTGCTGGAGGTTTGAATGCATCGAGTGGGTATTACACAGGTACTTGTTTAGCCCAGGAATTGTGTTTCTTCTTGGAAGATTCAGATAAATTTTCATTCAGGGAAGAAATTTAAAATCTTTAAGATAAACTTGAAAGGTCTATGGAAAAAACAGTGCTTTGGAGACTTGGAGAATTTAAAACTTCAGACTGCTCTCTTCCTGTTCCAGGATTGGAGTAATTCTGCTTTCTTGGATGAAGAGGATAAAAGTTCAACCCCTTTTTTATTTTCCTTGTCCTTCATATTTGCATTATCTCATGTACTTAATGAATGTCATCTTCCTGGCTTTAATAATTTCTGAGAGGGAGAATAATCTTTGGAAAACTGAAGGGGAAAGAAATGGAAGGAGACAAGATAATTACGAGAATGGCTAGGATCTGATGACACGGAGGTGCACGCGTTCTCTGCTTGAAGTGAAAAATCTAGGCATAATCAGGAGCTCATGCATAAACTCCCACGCCTCCGGATGAAGTCAGAATCGAGCCTACTGCTGCAGGTGGCAGGTTATTCAGAGTGGGAAGATCTTCCTGCCAGTAGTGCTGGAATCCTCTCTGGTGGAAGTCATAAGGCCAGTCCCTTTCCGTTTTGATTTGAACACAATGAATTGCAAATGTCAACTTGTAAAAGCATCAGCAGTAAATTGAGCATCTCATTTGTTAACTGTGAGGAAGAGTATTGCTGTTTCAAACATGCACGCTGATAAGCATGGAAACAGTCTCTTACATCTACCTCAGGATTGTTGATCTGCGGCTGCACGGCTGATGCCTTTGAGAAGTACAAAGTATTGGAACAGTAACATTTGTCTGGATTGCTCAGTATTTAGTAATAAGAGTCTCATGGGTATTCAACCACTTGGCTGAGTGCAAATTGCGACTCCTAGAAATACTGTACACGAAACCAATCAAAATGCAGTGCCTGTCTGCTTTCTAACTGCAGTGTGAACGCTGCTCCTGTGCCAGCTCAAGGAGAATGCCTGAAGGTGTTAGTAGTTAAATGAAATCATTGTCAGGTGTGCCTTGCAGGGCTTCCATAGTATGACTTACTACTCACTGCTAATATGAGGTGGGCCAGCTATTAGTCCAGAATTGCTCATATGAAGTGAAACAGCAAAACCTCATCTTAAACCTTGACCTTTCCGGTGTTAATTGCTGCTGCAGGGCAGAACTTACCACTGCCCTTTGGAGAATGGGTGGTTCAGTTATCCTGCCTGGGTGACTGCTGAGACAGTGCCTGTGAAGAGATGCACAGCTGTGATGGATGCTGTTAGATAAAACTGCCTCAAAAATTGGTAAATGTTGTTATGGTGACTTCAAGACACATAATGGACAGATCACTCCTTCGCTCCCCTGGCCTCAGGCTGAGTGATGAAACGAAAGTCAAGCTGCTCTGTTCAAAACAGTATATACCTTATAGGAAAACAGTATAGATTTTAATGGACACCTAACAACAGATTCACAGAACTGTAGGGGTTGGAATGGACCTCCGGAGTTTGAGTCCAACACCTCTGCCAAAGCAGGTTCCCTAGAGCCGGTTGCACAGGTAGGCATCTAGATGGGTCTTAATATCTCCAGAGAAAGAGACTCCACAACCCCCCTGGGCAGCCTGTCCCAGGGCTCTGTCACCCTCACTGTGAAAAAGTTCTGCTTATTGGTGTGGAACTTCCTGTGCTCCAACTTGAGGCTGGTGCCCCTTGTCCTGTCCCCACAGACACTGAAAAGAAGCTGGCTGTTTTCCTGTCTCCCACACTTCAGAATTTCCAAACATTAATCAGATCGCCTCCCAGCTGCCTCTTCCCCAGGCTGAACAGCCCCAGCTCACTCAGCCTTTCCTCATACAGGAGATGTTCCAGGCCCTTAATCATCTTTGTAGCCCTTCTCTGGACTCTCTCCAGGAGATCCCTGTCTTTTTTTATCCCAGGGAGCCCAGAACTGGACACAATACTCCAGGTGGAGCCTGACCAGGGCAGAGTAGAGGGGGAGGATCACCTCTTAGACCTGCTGGCCACACTCTTCCTGATGCCCCCCAGGATCCCATTGGCCCTCTTAGCCACCAGGGCACACTGCTGGCTCATAGCCAACCTGTCATCAACCAGGACCCCCAGGTCCTTCTCCACAGAGCTCTTCTCCAGCAGGTCATCCCCCAGCCTGTACTGATACAGACGGTTATTCCTCCCCAGGTGCAAGACTTTACACTTGCTTTTGTTAAACCTCATCTGGTTTCTCCCTGCCCAGCTCTCCAGCCTGTCCAGGTCTTGCTGAATGGCTTGTTGAACAGCTGATAGTTTTTACTGTTTGTAAGATTCTTGTAGAATCTTGATGTTCTATATCCAGCTGAATGCTAGATGTGTTCACAGGCAGTGCTATGGAGACATCATTATGCTGATTGACTTGGTGAAAACACCTTCATACTTATTTTATGCATGTTCAAAGTGTTGGAATGTGTGTTTTGCACTGCTCCAAGGAAAGCACAAGATGTTGAAGTCCCCGTGAGCTGAACTGAGGCCCTGCACTTCTGCAGTTCAGGGGAGAAATTCCTGATGGAGCTGCCTCAGGTTTACAGCAGACAGAAGGGTCTTGGCATTCTGTTTGTCTCAGCTTGCAGCCCCCAAGTCAGAATATGTTTTCAGTTATTTGGAGAAAACTCTAGAGAGAAACTTCTACTTTATTTTCTCTTGAGCTGTCCAGCCCCATGCTGTACTTATATCCTGAAAATGTAAATGGATGCCTCTCTCTTCCTATTTACTGTCTTCTAGCCTAGACCTAATGGTTTATAAACCTTGCTGAGCTGGAAAAGTTGTTGCTCAAAGGGCTAGTGGCAATCAATCTACTTTAAGAGCATTCTTAGCAGCATCCCTGGTAAAGTATCTTCTATTGAAAAGAGTAACATGTCTTAATGGATTGTTGCAATTCTTCCTTATAAAGGTACAAATCACAGGTAGGTGGTTGTCAACCACCTATAGTTTGCAAGAAGACTGCTGCTGATCCTTAAAAAAACCAAACCCAACCCCCAAAATTGGCAGCTATTTTGTAATTATTTCATTATTTAAATTTTTTTAATGAGTTAATTCCCAACAAGGACTTAATTAGCTATTTGGTCATTCCTAATTCTTGTTCCACCTCGGTGTGATTTTTCAGCATTTCTGATTCCATCATGTTACGCCTCTGGTGTGGAACAATGTTTCCTTGAAAGGAATGTGAACCCACTGAGTTTATGAACCACTTGATTCCCCCAGAGGATGTAAAAATGTCTTTGGTTGCTTCAGAAGATGCATTGGCTGTCATATAAAGTGTGTTAATTGGCATCTTTGTGTTGACATTGTCAACTCTTTGCTCCACCAAGGATCTAAGATGGTGCTTAACTTGGCTGGAATGGGAAGAGCATGTCTTCCCCCAGACAGCAGCATTTGCAGGAAGCAGTGTGTGGTCTATGTGTTAAAGTGTTTGAAGTCCAAGATTTTATAAAAATTCCCTGGGTACAGAAGGAAGGAAAACTTTTCTGTTTCATGTGTTTATTTCTTCACCTGAAAGGTGAAGAGGAAGAAGACCAGAGATGTCTCCAGTCTGTACCTGGCTGTGAGAAGGCGGTTGGGTGAAAATTCTGATTGTGCCCATCTTTCATCAGAATTTAAGTGATGGATTAAATTCAGAACTACATCTTAAAACCTGTTAAAGCTTCTGTCAGGGAGGCTTGTTTGTTCCAATTGCAGAAGAGCCTTTGGTCTGCTGGGAGCTGGCGTGAGGCTGCTGATCTCATGGGCCCACTTCCCAGATGTGCTGGGAGTGCCTCTTGGTTATTGCTGCTGTGGGCCTTGGTTAAAGCGATGGTTTGATGGGAGGGGTTCCCTTGTCTGAGCCGTTTATTGCTTGTGGCAAAACTGCCAGTGCATTGTTGGGGAAAAACCAAAGCAATAGAGCTCTCTGGTTTGGTTGGTTGTCAGTAGTAGATGGTTGCCTTGACTAAAGCCCATCTCCTGCTTAGTGCAAATGGCTGATGAGCGGGACCAGTCACTGCTGGCTGCACAGGAGGTCATCCCCAGTCCCCTGTGTCCCTCTAGTCCTGGTGGCTTCCCCATGGCTGAGACGTGATACTGCACAGTAGCTGCTCTTTGCACTGGAGGCAACCTGGGGCAATGTGGGACACCATGGCCTGGTTCTGCAGGGTGCTTGGGTGCCCCACACCCCAGCAGGCTTCTGGGGCCTCTCTTAAATGTGCTGTTGGAGCTTTTTACCTCAGATTCAAGAAATGAGCAAGGAATTGCTGTGCTCTGTGTGAGGGGTACCCATTGTACTGCAACTATATTTTGTGTATAACTTGATGGTTCATTTTTCTCTGAACAGCAATGGTACTCAACTCTCATCTTTCACTTCATTTTCTTCAACCCTGTGTTTTCCCTGGATAAGCACTGGTGCCATTGTATGGTGTCTAATTGATTACCCTTTCACCGAGGTGATATGAATAGAGCTTAACCATCAGTTAGTTGGGTTTTTTTCAGGTCACTGCCATTAATATTGAACACCATGTGGAAAAATTGGTGTATGAGGGAGGGCTGAAAGATTAGCATTGAACCACTCAAAGTGAAGAGAGCACAATGTAGGTGGTATGGAAACTAAAAGAGCCTCTCATCATTGCCAAACTGAAACCTAATAGAGAGGGTGGAGAAAATGAGCTTCATTTATGAGCAGATATCTACAGAAAAATGTGGTATGCTCTTAAAATTGTATTGCTTCAGTTCATGTGTTTCCAATTGAAGCTCAGTGTTTGATTTCTCTAGTGGTTGGCAAAACCATGAGACCATCGTTGGTCTGGATTGACAGCCTGTTTGGATGGTTTTTGTGTTTCTGAAGGTGTCCTTCACCAGTTTGCTGGCATGAAAAACTTGTCTTTTCATGCTCAGCTAGAACACATGCTGTGTGCAGGCCAGCATGAGAGAAGGTGGGTACCTTTTGTAGGAAGCATCCAGGACAAGCAGTATGGAGAGGCTGCTGTGTGGAGAAAAAAACACAGCATGCTATTCAAAGGCATGAAAAAAACAGAGCTGTAGCTCTAGAACCTTTAGCATAATAGTTTGCTAAGTGCCTTGGTGCCCTTCAGGCTCCTGCAAAACTAAATACTTTCAGCTGTGTCTTGCTTTTGCTGTTTGCTAAGGAGTCCTGGGATGAATAGCCACCTCATCTGCAGATCCCCAGGAAAATGTGCATTGTTTACATGGGCTGGAGGCTGGGCAGGGCTGTCAGCAATCCAAAGATACAACTCCAGCGCTCAAGAACTTCAGAGCTGAATTTAAATGACTTTTGTGGGGTATTGTTCACATGGCTTCAGAGTTGTTTAACTATCTAGTCAGTTTATTAATATGATAATGAACACCAGCATCTGTTCTATCAGTGACTGTCATTGTTAAGCAATTAATTTTTGATTTTGTGAAGCTTCCTGTGGTGATAATGAACCTTCGGGTATGAAGACATAAAGAGAGTTTTTCATGTGCTGTGTGTGTCTCGTTCAGTAGCCTCCTTTCCTTTGTGCTTTTTTTTGCCCTCTTAGGATTACATTTTTTGTATCGTGCTACCTGGCAGCAGAAAAGAAATGACTGAAACTACAGAATAGCCCGGGAACACATGGGTTGCTGAATCCAGCCTGTTGCAGTCACCGGTGCCTGTGTAGCAGATGTTGAACTGAGACAATTTCACAGAAACATCCCTTCTTCTTATATGTCTCCTGAGCCACTGCAAGTAGATCATTAAATGGCTCCCATGTCTATTAAAAAAATGAAGTCATTTAGCACAAAGACCAAAAAGGCTGAGATGCTGTATGTCAAGTGCTGCAGTGGGAAAAAGGAGGAGAAAAGACATCTCCAACTCCACTCCATTACAACCTGGAGGTCGTTTAGGAAAACCAGGGGCTTTTCATGGATCTAGATGGTTGCCTTCCTCAGTATCAAAGCTGTAAACATGTCAGCTGCTGTTAGATAATGGAACTGCAGGTCCCATGAGGGGAATGAGCTGTTTATGCAATTGGTTGAGGGGGTTTTAGTGCAGACACTTCAGCTTAATATTTTGCAGCTTGTTTTATCCTTTTAACTCTACTGAGGTCAGAAAAGGGAATGAGGTTGCTCGTTTCTGTTTTACTGCCATGGAAAACACTTTGATGCATACAGAGCTGCCAAGAGTTTCCTCTCCTCCCTCCAAAGTCTCTCCTTTTATTACTCCTCCTTGCTTTCCTCCTCCATAACTTCTCCTCATGCTTTTCTTTCTCACTTTCCAAATTGCTACATTCATTACTGTCGGCTTTCCCTTCTTTTGTAAACTCCTTCCAGTTATATTTTGCTTCAAATAAATGGTTTTAATTTAATATTTTAGATGCTTCCAGGTTTCTTGAGTTTTCCTTATGCATCATCTTCAGCTTTTTTTTCAGATATAAATATTAGATTTTATTTGTATTTTGAGGGCCTCGAAGACTGTTTTGCACTCTGATATTTCATGTGTTGAATTCCATGCAGTCAGCAGTGCTTAAAATGAGTATTTTAAGGGAAGGAAATCTACAGAGGATTTTGCTCTTCCTGTAGTAGTGGAAGAAACTTTTAGCTTGGGAAGAGACAGAGAAAAGCATGGGTGGAGTGTGGCTTCAGAGCAACTTTTGGTAAAAGTGGGCCAAGTTATTTTTGGGTTTGGTTTGATGTGCTCAGGATGGCTTTAATGAAATGCACAGGTTTACACTATTGTCAGTCTGTTGCTAAACTTGCTCCCATGAAGATATTGGCTATGGAAAACAGGGAAGGAATGCAGAAAATGAAAAGTCTTACTGCATGTGGGAGTTTAGACCACACCAGCTTTTGTTCGAAGAGCTGAATGTCAGTGAGCCTAGTGGAAATTAGCCATCCTCTATTCTGCCCATCTTCTGGGGCTTTTGCAAAATGAATATCCATGGAAGCTGAATAGTATGGAAAACTGCATGAAATGTTATGAACTCCCTCAAAACTGGTGTTCAAGATGCTGGCAAAGCTGTTAAGAAAACACAAAGATAAGGCTATTAAACTGGATAGACTTTCAGGCTTCTGAGCTCCTTTAGGAGGATGAACTGCAGCAGTTTTCAGCTGCTCAAACTATCCCTTTTAATGTCCTTAGGAAAACTCAGTTTTTGGTGCTAGAACTGGATGTTTTTAGAATACCCTGACTGTGCAGGTTGGAGCTGGCTGCGGTGGTACATACCTTGTTACTGTCTTGCAGTTTTTTAATAGGTTTCTTCTGGTGCTCTTCTGAAGCATAAGCTCTGCGCTGACACTGCTCCAGAAGAAAGCCTGCTAAAGCTAATGTGCTTAAGGAATACTTCTCACAAGCTGCAGTGGGAGGTTTTGGGACAGAAATCCGAGTTGGTTTATTAAAAATACAGTGGTGGGGAAATCTTTTGAAATTTATTGCTTGGGTTTTCCCTCTTTGGGTCATCTTGCCATGTTGTTCTTTTCCCATAGCCTCAGATTTAAGCTTGTCACAACCTTCCAGCACATCTGTGATGTGATTCTTTGGCATGTTTCCTATGTAAACTTCTTGCTGTGCTGCTGGGCTTTCTTCCTCCTCAACTGTTCCATAGTTACCTCTGGGCTGGTCTCCTTGAAGGTGTCACAAATTAACCTGGTTAATCAACACTGGTTTTGGTCTGTACTTCTGTGTCTCCATAAATTGCCCTTCAGCTGTGCAGCCTGCAGTGAATCTGGCTGGTCATTTTGAGTGATTGCTCTTGTTTCTTTGCCTCTGACCAGGAGACTTGTGTGGTGGTGTTTATTTGGACCATTTACACATCAGGGGAAAAGTGCTTTTGCAAATCTATAGTAATAACCTTGAGCTTATTAGCAACAGTCACGTTTCTGCATCAGGCCTTGTTGTCCTGTCTGTAGACTGATGTGCTTTTCTATTTTCAGGATTTCTATCTCAACCAGTGACTAAAGCTACAGAACTGACAAATTTGTGTGTTTCAAGAAAGGTTTAGGAGAAATCTGGATGTGGTGGTTAAAATGCTGGGAGAAAGGAGCTGAAATACCATTAGGAAAAACACTTGGAAATGCTGGGTAGAATACTTAAAAGCTACATAGCCTATTGCTGACAGACTAAAACAATAGTATGTTTTTAGTGGTTATTCTTAAAGCTTGTATATATAATAAATGTCACTGTGAATTTGAAAATATCACTGGTTTTGCAGCAAAACTGTTGGTGCATGGTGTTTAATTTTTTTATTCCCCCTGCTAAAAAAAGTAATTTTTGGATACAGTTTTTTAATTGCTGTGTTTCCCTCAAAGGACCCACGCTGCAGCTCTAATTTACTGTCTTCATAACTGCGGACAGTGCAGGGAGTTTAGACTTCACTTTTGCTATAATGGCCTTATTAAATATGGATATACTCTTGCCATGTAAGGGAAAACTAAATCAGACCAAATTTGTTGCACTTTACATAATTTTACATTGAGAACAATGTATAATTAATAAACTCATTGTAGATTCAGGCTACGGGGTGCTATTACTACTGAAATTTAAAATGTGGGTTTTTAAGGTGTTTTCTGTGTCTTTTTTGAGGAAAAAACTTAGATTTCACCCTAATAAATAAAATCACTGGAATGATAGATTTCTTTTGTAGAAGTAGGGGGTGGTTTTGAATTCAAGTGAACCCAGGTAATCTGCCTTCCTCCTAACTTTAGTTTTTTTTGACATAGTTTCCACAAAGTTGCATAGCTAAATTAATATTGAATTAAAACTTTATAGCTCAATTTTTAAGGTGCCAAACAAAGTACTTCTGGACTCTTTCCCAGTGTAGTAAGGCAGGAAGAACATGCCTACAGACTAATAGTGAAGACAGGAATTTGTCAAAGCTTGCAAAACTTAACAGTACACCTTGCATTTATATGTAAAGGGAAAGGGATAAGCTTGTACTGTTGATTTTTTTTTAAATAGGATTGGGGTTTCCATTTTTAATATCAATCTCTTGTCTCCCACTGATTTGCTGTATTTTAGGTCTGAAATAACAAGCGAAGTCTTGCTCAAGTGAAGATGCTGAAAACATGCAAAGGAAAATAGTGGTATACATCAAGGTGTATCCTAGTTCTGCCTGGGTTGGTGGTTGTCCTCAGACAGAGGAAAGCCTGTGAAAATCCATGCCTAGGACCAGAAAGGCAGGTGGCTGGCATCAATTCTTATCTTGGTTGATGCTTTTTTCAAATAACACCCCAAAGACCCACAAGTACCCCCAATGCAAGAAGCCAGAATCCATCTTTTCATGCTATTTTTTTTCTTTCTCCATGCTTTTTTACATTATAATCCTCTTCTCCAGGTGTTTCCATTACCCTCTGTGTGTTTTGACTTAGGTCAGCTTGTGATTCCTGCTGCATCGTCTGGTCCTCAGCATCCTAGGGGCTGGTAACAAGGCTGGAGGATTGTGCTTGTCATCAGTTTTCACTGGACATCCAGGAAAGCAAAATCAAAATATGTTTATCTCTTCTTGCCAGCATGGGAATAGTTGAACGAATAAACCTTTTAATTACTAACATTTTTAGCATCTTGCACTAAAGAGATAAAGCTGCTTAAATGAATTACATTTAAAAATTGGACAAGTGACAGAACAGATGCAATTTCTTTTATTCAGGTACTTCTTTGTTGTCTTTGTTCTGCTGCATTTCCTACATGCAGCTGTCAAGATGTGATCTATTCAAACTCTGTGGTCTGAAAGAACTTTATTTCTTCAGATTGACATATGATGCTGTGGAGGAAGGATGAAGAAGATTAACAAACTATGTTTTCTTGTTTGGGTGTCAATATAGGAATATGTTCTCTCCAGCAACTGAATCTTGGAGCAGTCCTGGAAAGAGAAGGTTTAGGGGGAATCCTGATGAACTCTGTTTTGTTAGCTGTAGCTTCATGCTAGAGATACTGCACGCTTACACTGAAGTCTGTAGGTGGAACAACGAGAAGAAACAAAATAGACAGAAGCAGAATCCAAACTGCAAAGCATCTAAGCAAGAAATGCTTCTGGGTTTGGTTTTTAGTAGCTGTTGGTGAAGTGTTTGGTGATGTCACTTCAGTGGAGCTACACTGGAGGAATTACTTGAGCATTGAGCTGAATTTTTCCTTTGAACCAGAGTTTACAAGTTTTGTTAACAGGATGTGTGTTGATAGATGAAACTGGTGAGATTACTTTTATAGAGGAAAAATAGATTTCAATCATAGAGATATCTTGTTTGTCTTCACAGATTATGATAGATGAAACTAAAATTGAGTGCTTTCTTTTTACCCCCTGTAGAGTCTCTTGATTTCCATGCAACACTGCTGCTGTCCTAGCTCAGCTCAATCTGTGCTGACAGAGCATGAGGGTAATGAATGAACAGGTCATTTTAAGTCTCCAAATCAAGTGGGTTCAAAAGAAGTCAGTCAGCCCAGAGAGTGGAAATTATTTTTGACTGCTACAAACGGGGAAGAGATTCTGCTGAAATTCTGTTTAATCAACAGTGTTCACCAGCAACTCTGCTAGTTCCAGCTGCACTGAGTAGTTCTGTTATGCAAACTTCCCCTCTGAAATAACTTCATGTTCATGTCTGATAAGCAGTGCCTGCCTGTTAAAAGCCAGTAAATTCAAAGGGCAAATAGGATTTCCCTTCTGTTAACACAGAAGATAATGCAAGCTTAGGGCAGGAATGCACAGTAGTATTTTTCTCCCTTCTTTGATTTCCTTAGACCAAGACTCAAAGCTTCGCCTGTAGCTTAATTAAACTTCAGTTGCTGGGCTTCAGTGTGGGAGAAAGTGAATGAAATTTCAAGGTCCTTGTGGGGTTGGACAGACCCTGTGTTGCCTCCTGCCTTAATAAGTAAGAGGGAACAAAATAAAGCCAGAAAGATGCAGGATTAATAGCATTTTCAAATACATTTTTCTCTTATAGCAGGATATTTTAGATTAATTTCTGTCCCCCAGAAACTTTCCCAAATCAGATAGAATTCCAAGGATCAAAATCATCTCCCTGAATAGCACTCAGAAGAAAATTGTAAGGTAGGGGAAACTTCAGGGAATTGGTGTAATAATTCGTGTGGATTTACTAAATAAGGAGACAGCCACTTTGTGTATTAGCTAAAGCTTCTGAGCAGTTTTTGACATTTTAATATATTAAAATACAAAACATTCATAGCCTTTACTTGTTTGCACTAGCAAGTCTTTCACCTATTGTTGTAGCCTCTTCCTGGGGAAGAGCATAGAGAGGGTCATTTTGGGAGCTATCATGCAGCACGTGCACGATGGCCAGGGGATCAGGCCCAGTCAACATGGGTTTACAAAAGGCAGATCCTGTCAAACTGACCTGATCACCTTCTATGACAAGGTGACCCGCTTAATGGACGAGGGGAAGGCTGTAGATGTGTCTACCTGGACTTTGGTAAAGCCTTTGACACAGTTTCTCACAGCATTCTGACTGAGAAACTGGCTGCCACTGGCCTGGACAGGTAGACACTCAGCTGGGTTAAAAACTGGCTGGATGGCCGAGCCCAGAGGGTGGTGGTGAATGGAACAAAATCCAGCTGCAGGCCGGTCACGAGTGGCGTCCCCCAGGGCTCAGTGCTGGGTCCAGTCTTGTTCAACATCTTTATCAATGATCTCGACGAAGGGATTGAATGCTCCCTCACTAAGTTTGCAGATGACACTAAACTAGGAGGAAGTGTTGATCTGCCTGAGGGTAGGGAGGCTCTTCAGAGGGATCTGAACAGACTGGACCGATGGGCTGAGTCCAATGGGATGAAGTTTAACAAGGCCAAGTGGAGAGTGCTGCACATGGGACATAACAACCCCATGTAGCGCTACAGGCTTGGGGGGGACTGGCTGGAGAGCTGTCAGGCAGAGAGGGACCTGGGGGTGTTGGTTGACTGCAGACTGAATATGAGCCAGCAGTGTGCTCAGGCGGCCAAGAAGGCCAATGGCATCTTGGCTTGTATCAAAACCAGTGTGGCCAGTAGGTCTAGGGAAGTGATTGTGCCCCTGTACTGGGCATTGGTGAGGCCGCACCTCGAGTGCTGTGTCCAGTTCTGGGCTCCTCACCACAAGAAGGACATGGAGGTCCTGGAGCGAGTCCAGAGAAGGGCAACCAGGCTGGTGAAGGGGCTGGAGGGCAAATCCTATGAGGAGCGGCTGAGGGAGCTGGGGGTGTTTAGCCTGGAGAAGAGGAGGCTGAGGGGAGACCTTATCACCACCTACAATTACCTGAAGGGAGGTTATAGAGAGGTAGGTGATGGTCTCTTCAGCCACGTGACAGGTGATAGGACAAGGGGGAATGGCATGAAGCTGGGCCAGGGCAGGTTTAGATTGGATGTTAGGAAAAAATTTTTCACTGAAAGAGTTGTCAGGGCCTGGAACAGGCTGCCCAGGGAGGGGCTGAGTCACCTTCCCTGGATGTGTTCAAAAAAAGGGTAGATGAAGTACTTAGGGATATGGTTTAGTTTAGGATGAGAATGGTTGGACTTGATGATCTTCAGAGGTCTTTTCCAATCTTGTGATTCTGTGAGAGATTCAACACGAAGTTAAAAATGTAAAAAGCAAATGAATATAAATGTATTAATGTATTACTCAAAAGTAGGTGTGTTAGTTCCCAAATTATCATTTGTTTGTCAGCACCTACTGGCATGGAGTCTGCAGTTGTCAAATCCAATGTTAGAAATTCCATGTATTCTACCATATGCAGAATTCAAAATTAAAACCAAGTGTGAATCAGATCACAAAACTGCTTCAAGTATTTTGGTTGATGTTTGGGGAAAAGACTACTTTTAATTTGATTTTTCTTCCTTGTTTATGGGTAAGGTATTCTAGATGGTGTTTTTCCCTTGTGTAGTATTCCCAATCATTGTGTACTCCAGGCAGTTACCAGATAGGTAGTGGCCCAGTCATGTTATACCTGGTCCCTGCTCCTGGGCTCAAGCCCAGGCTTCACAAGGGTTTTTCAGCAAGTGCAGCAAAAGCTCTGGGCTGTTGCATCTACTGCCAAGAATACACTGTGGCCCTGATGAAATAACCTTGCATCTGAAAAAACAATGGTGTGTGACTAAATGTCAGGTAGCATGCAACCCTGACATTTACACTGCAGGATGGAGGAGGTACTTTCCCCCATCTCTAACCAGACATCAGACCACATGTAATCTCTGAGGATCTGTTCAGGAACAGCCAATGAATAATTACTGCCCTTCCTAAGTCAGCCAGCTCATCACCTTGGAGATAGTGTTGCTGTGTTTATTTTCCTTTCTGATCTGACTTGGTTTTACTTGCCTCTATTCTGTAGGGTCTGTCATGACACCAGACCACCTGACAATCTTGGTGGGGTGACAAATGCACCCTCGTTAGGCCTGATCCTAAAAACAAGCTTTGTTTTCTCTTTTTCGCTGGTGCCAGGGTTCCAGGTATAGGTGGCAAACAGGAATCTACAAAGTAGCACCTACCTGTTTCACCTGTCTACCAGCTGCCCCTTACGTCAGGTGTGGCTTTGGAGCCTGGTGTTGTGCTACTGTGCACACTGACAACAGCAGCTATACGGGCTAGGTGTCTGTCAGTAGCTGGGGACACCTCTCTGGGATGTGTGTCTTAGTTTTGGTAGTGACAGAGTTAATTTTGGTCTAAGAGCCAGAGCAGTGGGTCTAGTGCTGTGGTTTGGGTTTAGGAGGAGAACAATGATGACCCACTGATGTTTTATTTGTTGTCAAGGAATTTCAGCTTCTCGTGCTGCCGTGTCAACGAGAAGGTGGAGGGTTCCCAAAAAGCTGGGAGGGGACATGGCTGGGACAGCTGACCCAAACTGCCCAAAGGGATATTCCATACCATAAAGTGCATGCTCACTCAGCTCTGGGCTTTTCCAGGAGGTGGAGCAGTTTTGGGAGCTGGCTGAGCATTGGCTTTTCAGCACTTCTTTTGTATAAACACTTTTTTTTTTGGGTCCTATTAAGCTGTCTTCATTTCAACCCACGAGGCTCTTTTAAATAACTAATACGTGGAAGATGTACAGAAGAGAAAAGACAGGAAAAATACTATTTTTCTGCTTTGTCTTTATCCTACAGATTTAACATACAATGCAGTTCTCCATGTTTTTCCTCTCAATGGATTTTGCTGGTAACTTTTTCAATATAATTCTTTTAACTTTATGCTTACCTGGCTTCTTTTGGGAGGCAAATACCACTTTTCTTCCACTTTGTTTCCCCACACCGGCATCTGTTCGAAGTATGGCCATGAGATGAAAATACTGCTGTGTAACAGTGAATAATGCAATAGTTATATTAGGTTGTACTAACCAGCAGAAGATTTAGTATCTTCATTTTAGGTCAATTAATTTATAAAATGAGAACATCTTGTACAGATACCAAGATAAGTTGAAATTTGAGACTTAAGATCAGTTGCATCCCACGTTTAATTAGGCACATATAATAAATTACAAATAGTGATTATGGAAGAAAGGAGGGGGAGGAGAGGAAGGCCACATATTGGGAAGAAAGTTTTCTGCGAGCTACTTAGGAGTAAATGAGCCCTTTCTCTAATTATCTGCAGTAGTCTTTGAAATGAGACTAACTGACTACAGCTGTTCTCAAAAATGAAATTAAAAACTGTGAAGATAATCCAGTTGTGTTCAGAAAGGGTTTGCCAAGACCATGTTCTAGGATGGCAAGAACTGAAGTGTAACTTGAGCAGCAGAAATTCCCATGGTCTGTTCTCCCCTTTTCTGAGAAGAGAGATGGGATTTTTAGGAGGATGATGGTACAATCCTGAGGTCTCTGACCTGATAAGTCAGTTATTGAATTCAGGATACTAAAGGTTGAGAGAGAGGTTGCCATACTGAGAGATTTGAGTGGTAATAGCCTCTCTTGGGCTATTAACTGTCTGATAATGTTTAATATAGTGGTGAGATAGACAAGGTCATGAGTAGCATAGAAGATATGGGTGTGTGGAGGTACTGAGGAAAAAAAAGGTCAACTGTTGTTGCTGCTTTTAATATGGCATAAAATAATATGGCACTGAGATAGAGTGGCTCTTCTGGAAGTTCACACTTGCTTGGAAATGTAGGGTTTTTTTCCCATTTTCTGGTGATATCAGGACTTTGGAAATACAGCATCCTCCCTTGAGGCAGTACTTAGCAGCATCTGACAGTGCTATACTGATCGATGGGGTAGTTTGAGAGATGTTTAATTCCCACAGAAATTTATTGCTGCTAGAGAATGATAATGGGGACCTTGCACAGTAAAGAGGTTATAAGAAATGGCTATTTGTCTTGTACTGTGTCTGTAGCCTTTTGTTAAAACCTGAGCCTGACTCTTAGACCAAAGATTGTCAGTGATGTGGAATGTCTTAGGTCTATGCTTTGATCCATGAAATATTTTTTCTCTGCTGTTGTGTGTTGGATGAGTACAGTTAATGCCACTAGAAGCCAGTAAAGTAACATCAAGAGATGACAGGGGAGAGGAGGGAAAGATAGATGGTCTAGAGATTTTAAATGGTTCTACTAGCATTGGGTGTTTGATGCAAGTTATGCATTGAGAATAAAATATCCAAACAAGTTGCAGACTTTCTGTTGCTGAGAATTAAGGATCATCAGTTGCTTGAACACTGCATGTTGTCATATAAAATGTTTGCTGACCACAGACAGGATTGCTAGGATGGGGACTTGAAGCAAACTGCAAGTTTTTTTTACTGTAGCAACAAGCTTCCAGTGTAATGGATGGAGAAATTATGTAAGAAAAAATAATCAGTTGCTCCTCAAATGAGGGGAAAGCTGTGGAAGTGAATGAAGAGATGGTTAAAGACAGTGATGTGAATATACATGCACTTCTTCATATCTCTGGAAAAAACCTTGAGAGCTGAATGAGGTTTGAGAAGTTAGTGGACTTTGGTAGTGCATGTGGCTTCCTAAAGAAGCAGAGACAGGGTGAAATACCTTCATTACATGGACATTAATATCTTAAGAGGGTGCACACACCTCCCTTTCTGCTGGCAATCTGTAGGTAGCAGGGTGGAGCACCTGGACTCTGCTAGAGAAGCTGAGCACAAAGGCACTTTTTGAATGTACTGCTAGGACTTGCATCTGTTTGCACCTCTTGCTGAATCAGGTATCGTTTTCAAAGGAAAATTGTGTATGAAAAATGATTTGGTTTTTGCTGCAGATGGGGATAAATTAATCAAAACTACCCTAGAGTGAGCTGATACAAGCTAAACAAGATCTAAAGGATTGCATACTAATCAAACTGTGACATTTTGTTCCTGAATGCTTGTGTTGCTGTCACTTGTCTGCATTGAAAGTCAGTTTAAGGCCATTCTTAACTGAATATATCTGGCTTTCCCAATTCTTATTAGAATCAAACTTGTCAATCCTTACCTGATTTTGGAAGTTAATATAAAATTTTTCTTCCCTCTTTACCTTGATATAAAAATGTTTGTCTGTTGGAACGCTTCCCAGTGGCTCAAGATTTTAATTTATTGTTGTAAAATTTAAATATATTTTTCTGCCTTGTGTTTTTCAGCCAGGTAACTCCCAACCTGCTTGTGAAGATGTTGCCCACTTAGTGTATAGTCTGTTCAGTGTGGCCTTTCAAATTAGCGAAGGCATCAGTAAGATCTACAAGAAGACAATCTGTATGAGGGTAGCAAGAATTCTCATCCCAGCTGTAGCTAAGCTGAGCCTGTCCCCAAAGTTCATTAAGATCAGTTTTGCTGTTGGTTCTTTGTTCCCATTTCTCATGCAAGAGCTCAGTGTACCGTTATTTTTTCCTCCTGTGACACGAGGCATAAGTGTTAAAATGCTTATTAACATAAGCCAAAGCTATGAATTCGAATACACCCACGTTCAAACTGGAAGCTTGCCATCTGGGCCCATCTCTGTAAAACCAATCTCTGGTGCTGTTTTCAGACTATTTGTATTGAAGCAGCAATGGAAACATCTAGATATTTTGTGCCCAGAGAACTTTGGATGCACTTTAGAGAGCTCCATAGAGTTTTTTTACTTTAACAGCTTCAAATTTCTATAGCTGTCACTTCCTTGGTCTTTAACATAGATGCAGCTGCATCAATACTGCTGTATAAAGTCTTCACCTGCTATAATGTGATACACCGTGTAGCATGGGGGTTCTATAGGAATTGGTTAAGTGATTTTTATTGGATTAAATATGTAATAGTTTATTTGGCAAAATCACTTTTATCCCCCACTCCCAGCAACTCCATCTCCATTTAATTTACTGTGTTTGTGTTTTTAGGAAAGGGCTGGAATAAAGAAAAGTGCTACTACTGTCAGTGCTGCCTTAAAGCAAAGAGAAGTAAAGCATGATAGAAAGGTGGTGCTGCTTAAAGATGCTGTGCTGGGGCTGGATGGAATATTAAGACTTGTTTTCATCTAATGTGAGTTAGGTTGAAGGCTGGATTCATGAGATAAAATGACATCGAGAGCTAGGTTCTGCTGTTCCTACGAGTCTTGCATGCAGATCAGGACGTAGACTTCACCATATGAATGATAGCAGAGTTGTTCTTGTAAATGCAAATTGTTTCCAAGCAGAAGTTAGTGAAGATATGTGCTTAACTGGATGACAGGAAGCAAGGTTTGGGGAAGATTAGCAGCAAGCAATGCAACTTCTTAGTAAGGATGAAACCAAATATTGTTGTGCTACAATTTTATGTGCTCACTGAATTTATTTATTGGTCTCTAATTGTTCTTCATCTAATCACTGGGGGAAAAAATCTAACCCTAACCAGGATAGAAGAGTGCTTAACTTAGAGTGCAAACTTAAAGGCTGGATGTGCTCATAGGGAACCTGCATCTATGGTAGAAGGTGAAGCACCTGTAATGGTGAATAAAACAGATGAGGGTGCCTCTCTAGTGCAAAGATCAAGTGCCATAGAGCAGCATGCATTATTTTTTCCTCTGCACCAAGTGACGTGGCCTTATTGACACTGTTTATAAGTAAGTATCCCTGGGCTGTGCTCAGTTGGGTGGGCTGAAGCCCTCCAGGGAGGGTGCCAGCAGTCCTGGTGGTGTTCAAGTCTGGTTAGTCACCTCCCGAGCCTGGTGAAGTCAGCTTGCCTCTGCCTCAGAATTCCCTGCAGTCAAGTAACGTCCCTTTTTTGTCCCTCATGCTACTTCAGGCACAGCCTGTACATGGCTTTTCTTACCTGTGCTCTGTATAAGCACAGCTTTCTTGATGTACTTTTATGAAGTTGATTACCTTTGATGAAGGTAATCGCTGATGCAATCATAGGTAGTGCTAAAGGCACATGGTGTTGGAAGAATCTGGCTCCATCTTTTTGATAACCTCAGTGTAAGGATGGGGTGGGTGACACTGGGTCCCCTGGAGCAGCCTCTCTAGGCTAAGCAAGCCCAGCTGCCTCATCTCACAGTGCAAGGGCTGTAGTGTTAGACCACCTACAAATGATTTAGCACCAGGTTTCCTGCAAATGCTCAGTCTGAAAAGGGTGTGATGTGGTTTGTGGTGTGGTTTTTTTTCTCTGCATGTTCTGGTCTGGCAGATGAGTAGTATCCTGCCTTGGGTCTGCCCCATCCTTCAGCTTGGGGAGTGGGGGGCTAGTGGGGAGGCAGTGGCTTGGAAGATAATGAAAGGAGTGCAAGTATGTTTCTTTCCTAAGCTGATGGCTATTGGAAGCAAATATCCAGGTTTTCCAGCAAGGATGCTTAAGACTAACAAGCAGAACAGTGTTGCAGGACACTTGGGATTCATTCGTTTTCTGAACTTGTAGGTGTGTTACCTTTCCACCTGATGCTTGGTTTGCTAGTCATCCATTAAAAACCTCCCCACCCCCCCCTTCCCCCAACAGTTTTATAGTAGCAGTATTGTCAATTGAACAAAACCCCTGGCTATTAAGTTACAAAATCTGGTAACAAATAACCTCATCAAATTAATCCTACTAGAAAAAGGTCCGAATACAGGATTTCACTGAATGTGTTTTGCTCCCACTGCTAGACCAAACCCCTATGGTGAGATGAAGTTAAGGCTGACATGTTTGTAAGCATTCAAGAGCAAAAATTAAAAAAGAAAAATCACAACGGGGGATACTAGCTATTCCCCAAACAAGCACTACGTATCAGAGAAGTCATGATTTATTGTTAAAGGAAATCTTAATACTTCAAAATGTGGAAATAAAATATTAGGAAGCCAAGTAACATTGAAAGTAACAATGCTGCTTGATAGTAAAAAAAAAAAGGGTATTTATGGTATCAGATCTAAAAGGCAATCTTTTTACACCCCTTCTCTTACTTTGGAATTAAGTCCTTGATTTAAGGAAAGCTGCTACCTTCATAAGCAGTGAGCATGGTTCATTTTAAATCATGCCTTAGATATGTTTGGGTTAGTGCTCAATGTGTTATATGCATATTTGTACTGTTTAATGCACATGACTGTGCATTAAGCCTCAGTAAGAAATGGTGCTGATGACTTGTTGTCTGATTTTAAAATCAGATGGATTAATGTGGCTCTAAGTGGATCAGGCAATGGCACAGCTACATCAAAACATTTCATAGGCAGATTTGTTAATACACTGAGTGCCAGTAAGTCTTCTAGAGCCCCATGCATCAGCTAATAAGCAAGTTCTGATACTTTAGCAGACCATCATGACTGGCCCAAGAAGAGCCAGTCAACAATAACCTACCGTGTCAGTGCTTGGTCAGCTGGTGGCAGCCTCGTGTTCTGCCAGGTTGCAGGATAGACTTGATTAACTCTTCCTAAACAAAGGACTGGCAAATGTTCCTGAGGATAAGTCAAACTCCTCTCCCCCATCACTGTTTTAGGCAATGCTGCCATGGCAAATTTGCATTCCAAATATGACAAATATTTACATATGTTAATATATGTGTTTAACTTTCCCTTCCCATCTGTAACCTCATTCTGTGTGCTTGTTTATGGACATAGGAAGGTGTAGGTGCTTTCTGTTAACGTCTGCAGACTTTTCTTGTCATACAGCGCCTCATGTGTCCTGGACTTGAGTAACTGTGAGGTCCCTTTAAATTCTGAGTAATTCTGTACTCTGAAATAACATGCAATAATATCTTAATTTTGATGTGGAAGGTTAGAAATCTCTCTGTTCATTTGGGATACAAAAAGGCTAGCACACGTTACATTTCTCTAATTAAACTGGTGTAATTAAACTCAATTTACTAATGGCTTTATTTGTACAGTCTCACAGCAAGTAAGTATTACCCTCCCTAATGTGTGCACTGTATTCACACCCCAGAAATTCAGATCCCTGTTAAAATAGAGAGGAAGGAAGATAATGCCCAGTTTCCTTGGGTTGTGTGCTTTTTGTGTAGGGCATGAGAAACACTGGTGTATTTGTAATGTTCTTTCAGGACAAGTTGATTGAGACCTAGAAAAATGTATTTGCTTTCCCAGCACAGAGTTATGCTGCTGCTGCCCAATCCCTCCCCATCCCATCCAATGTGTAGCGCTGAAAAATAAACACATTTTGTATCTTGGCAATGACTGCAAACTACTTCAATTTATTAAGTCCCCTGAGGCCTGTGTTTAAACAAAAGTGGACAGAAATGGCAAGTGAGCATTTCCCTAAACTGAGAAATAATTGCCTAATTTGTGCTGGGGGAATGGTGACTACCTGACAATTATGATTTTGCACAGAATGAGACTTTCTAGTAGTATTTGCATTATTCAAAAGGACAGGAAAAATAAATTACTCTCATCCCTCTTCTTCCCTGCTCCCATATGCTCAGAAGCTGTTGGGAAGCAACCCAGAGCTCTGCCTGATGCACCTTGAGGAGGTGGGTCTGCTGCTGCCTCCATCGCCAACTGCCACCGCACCGGAGTGTGCTCGTGGCCTGGGCATGCAGCAGGAGAGAGCACCGAACCCCTTCTGTCCTGCTTCTTGGCCTCTGCTTTGGTTTTTGAATGGCTGGCTGATACCGTTTTGCAGACAGAAGAGTTAATAGGAGTTTAAGTATGTTTTCTTAAGGAAAAGTTGGAAGAATGTTCTCTTTGCCCTGGCTATCATCGAGGTGAGAGCAGAAATTTGCACTTAAACCCATTGAGGTTCAGTGGGATGTAAACACTTGTGATAAGCTTGAGACAAAACACACAAGAGCACAGTGACTTGAGACTTTTGTCTGTACTGCAACAAGCACCCAGAGAATCATAACACTGGCTTAGGTTTTAAGGGAATGCTAATGTTTTTTAGATTTCTTTCTGGCCTTGGACTGCTTGGTGGTTAATGCCTTCCTCTAAAGCCATTAAATCAGAGAAGATACTTGAAACCTGAGAATCTGTCAGGAGCTTGAGCTTGAAGAAAAACATCAGAGGCCACAAGTTAGCAGCACTGTGTGGCATGTGAGCATCTCATCATGCAGCACCCAAACATTCAATTGTCTTTGGCCAGGGAATAATGTATTGTTATCTGAAATCTGGAGTGCAATCTAAGTGAGCTGGACTATCCAAACTCTAATAAAAAAGAAGCAACCTCCCCCAGGATTTAGCAGTCAAAGGCAGCTTTTATCCCCACCCCCCCCCCGCCCTCCAGTTTCTTGTAGGATACATCACTTAAAGTTTCAATTACAGCATATACATCCAGGAAAAGCCTCAAAAGACAAACTAATTTTAATATTTTCTGTATTTAATTATGAATGGTTTGTTACATAAAAGCAGTTAAAGGATACTCTGTTAATCTGTGACATGGAGAAAGCGGTGACAATCGGTGCATTCCAGGAAGCAGAAAATTTTTAATTAAAAATGCCAGGCTAATTTGTTTCACTCTCAGCCATTGCTGTTGTGCTACTGGGCTGTTGATGCAGCCTTGTGGGTTATTTGAATATAAATAACCTGTAACTTTCACACTTGTCTCCTCTTACCAGAATTTGTAAAAGCGGTTGGGTATAACTTCAAATTAATTTCCTATTTGTTGAGCAGGCTTCAGCACAAACACTTCTCAATAGGCAATTATTCTATATTTTATAAAAACATAAATGAATGGACATAGTGGGACGTGGGACCCTTTTTTTAAAGCATGATGTAGCTATCTGTCAGGGAGTGTGAGTAATGCTCTCCTCTGCCAGGTAAAGCCCCTCTTGTCCTGTCAGGGCTGTGGGGCAGGCTGACCCTCCAGGCTGCCAGAGCAGGAATGTCTGCAGCAGCAAAGGGAGGGGGGTTGCTGGCATGGGAGAAGTTCTGTCTTAAAATACCCTCCTACCCTGGGCTCTGATCGCTGTTGGGAATGAGAGGTGAGACCAAGGTGCTGTATATAGACAAATTTCTTCACCCATTCAAAGAGTGGAGTGGTTTTGCTGAGCTTTTTACAAAACCTTGCTTTGAACATCCTTTTCATGGCTGATGGGTGTGTAGAGCCAGAAGAATGAATATACTGGGTGAGACCAAGACGCTGTCCATCATTGTATCCCCTCCTGACCTGCGCTTACGAGTGAATGCTGGCAGCAGAGTATGACTCTGGAGGGCACAGGTATTCCATCCCATGTTGGGCTGCCAGCCTCCAGCAGTCTGGGGCTCATGGAGACCCTAAGCTGGTGGGTAGGTGTCTGTTACATAGGACTTGTACCTGAGCTAAGGCACTTACCTGAGTCTGATTTCTGCAACCCAGCTCACTTTTCTTTTTCCCATGCAAAGCTTTTTCTAAAGCATAGGTTTCTGAAATACTAGAAATCAAAGTTTTAATTAGCCGTTCTTCAAGCCCTTCTCATACCCCCAAGGGAAGGAGAGTCCTGGGAGTGCTTTGCTCCTGGGTACTGTTTCAAGGGCAGGTTCAGCCTGCTGGAGGGGGTGAATGGAGTATGTGCAGACCCCCAGCCTGGGCCAGCACAAATACTCTAAAAGCCTTGGGTGGACATAGGGACTTCTTTGCTGCTCTCTTGGTTTCCTCTAAGAAATGCTTGGTTGGGCTGGCTGCCCTCAGGGCTTGCTTTCTCTGTCAGGTCCAGGAAGAATGTAGGACTGGGCACAGTGCCATTCTTTATCTGATGATCGTGGAGAAACTTTGAGGCTTTTATACACCAGTGTTTCAGGAGCTTCTGGGTTCATTATTCAGCTGACCAAAACAGCAACATGTCTCTTCAAGTAGGCTGATTTTAAATTTAAGATTTTAAATTACCCTTATTTTGGGAACATCTACTGCTTTTTTTTGTATTCATGTGATTGGTGAGAGACTGGTAATTGGACTCTCCTGTAAAGGTTTTTGGGCATGTAGCAAGGAAGAGCAGGTACTATTGTAGCAGATGTCTGGATATTTTCAGAGTAACAGGTTGAACTTTTCAAAGTTGAAAGAGTTTTTATTTGGTGCATGAGTACAATGACAGAAAAACCTTTAACAATAGCCTGTGTAATCTCTTTCTTCCTCCAAACTGGATGCAATTTAAAAGAAAAGAGTTGGGTCTGCATTTGTCCCAATTATTTGTGGAGTTGAGTGGATGTATATGCACTTGAAAAATGGCAGCAGTGTAACCCTTTCATTACTGGTTGTTAAAATAGTTGGAGAAACTATCTAGATACTGGTGGTGCCTGAATGTTATAAAACCCCTTGGAAAGGTGTGGCTTGGTTCGTACCTTCCAGCACCAGTGTCAGTGTGCTGTCAGGGAATGCAGGCTGCCCCTGGGAATCAGCTGAAAGTGGAGAAAGCCAAGCACAGAGAGAAGTAGCTGCCTGTGTGACTGACTCCCTTAGATGTTGTGTGTGGGATCTTGGGGCTTCCTTGGGAGGGAGGAAGTCATCCTGAAAATGCTTGGAAAACTGGTACTTGTGTTTATAGGCTTGGGTTGCGTTTCAGTCCTGTGCTCTCAGGAGACCTGCTGGAATTGCCGGTGTGAACGTTAACCAGGCAGTAATTGGCTAGGGGGAGAATAACAGGTTTTCTTATGTATGGCTGATCTTAACTCACTTAGAAGGCTGTTGGCTGCTGTTGTTTCTGTTGTTCTCTGTATTTGCAGGATTTCCAGTATTTGTAGGTATTGGTTGTACCAGAGAAGCTTGGTTAAGTCTGGTCCTTGTTCAGATTGGTTTTGGTGACAGTATCTAACACTAAGGAAACAAAGGGGCTTACTTTAAAGGGGGAGCCAGAATGAGGAAAATTATTTTATTTATATTCTCTTAAAACATTGATAAGTTGCGTGGGTTTTCATCTGGCATGAATGAAAACAATGGGATTTACCATAACGTGGTAAAACTGCTGTTGACTTTAATATTCACTTTATTATACTCGCACTACAAGTTGCAGGGAAAATGTTTTGGTCATCCACTTAGGAGGAGAACAATGCTGATAACATGCTGATGTTGCCAAGCAGTCAAGGATTTTCAGCTTCTCATAGCCCCCTGCCAACAAGCAGGTGGGGGTGCCCAAGAAGCTGGGAGGATATGTAGCTGGGGCAGCTGACCCAAACTGGCTAAAAGGATATTCCATACTGTATGGTGTCACGCTCTACGTATGACTGGGGGGTTGGCCAGGAGGCGGGGCAGCGTGGGAGCTAGCTGAGCATTGGGTGGTGAGGAATTGTGCTGTGCATCACTTGTTTTGCATATTCTTTTGTCATTATTATTATTATTATCTTCCTTTCATGTCCTATTAAACAGTCTTTATCTCAACTCATGAGTTTTACTTTTTAAAATGATTTTCAGGGTGGGTTGCTTTAGCTGCTGGCTGGGTTAAACCACAACATGAGGGTGGAGCTCAAAGGTCATTTCGTGGGACATCAGATGTATTGACTCAGCTTTATAGACATGATGTGGAAGTGACTGGACTAGCTCAAGGTCACCCAACAGGCCAGCAGCAGATGTAGGAACAGAACCTGCACCACCCATGCTGCCTCTGGGGTCTGTTGTGTACACAAATTACAAGCAGCTCTGCAACTGTTGATGTCTGGTTGGATCTTCAACATCCTTTCTGCTGCAAAATCATGGACTGACACTACTAAGGCATGTTTGTATGACTGTCTTTTGGAGATTTATCAAAAAGCTGATGTTGCTGTCTGTAAGGCAGACATATGTTAACTTGGAGGCATGGGATGAGATCCCAAGAGCATGAATCACATTAATATCTGTGGCTAATGCTGTGTTGTCTCAGATCCCAGGAGAATTAATTCCAGTTGTAGCTGCAGATTGCATCATGATGGGGATGCTGAGTCTTAGCTTGCTGCAGGTCCCTCTCAAGGCATGAAGTCCTGTGTAAAGGGTGAAGCCTGGTGCAGCCCAGAGCTGACTCACCGTGCTGGCGTGGTGCATGGACCCGTGGTGCTGGCAGCCTCTGGGCGCCAGGAGATGTGCTTTTGTTCCTGTTTAGTGACAGTTCATGTCTCTCTTACAGCAGAGACAGGGTCAGGCCCTGAGAAGCCACAGTGATGGAGGCTGCTGCAGCTCCTGCAGCGTGCTTGGCTCTACCCTTGCTGTGTGGCAGGGAAGGTGGAGACATGAAAGGGATGTGCAGGGCAACAATTATAGCTGTCACCAATTCCCCTTTATTCCAGGGAAGTGATGTTAAAGAGGGAGGTTAATTGAGAGGTATCAGGAAATCTTACACCCTGCAAAGAATTCAGGAAGGTTCTAATGATGATGGATAATCATGTGAAATCATGTTGTTATAGCTTAACAACATGCACTGAGATGCCCCTATGCTTTCATGAATTGTAAAGCTTTACAAAGCTTCTGCTTGCGATAAGAGTGTTTGTTTTCCTTGTTTGTGTGCCCCTGTGTTCTTCTGCTGTGCTCTCCCCGAGCTGTGTGCAGTAAGTGCTCTGGTACTGGCAGAGTTATTTCTGAGGAAGAAAAATGAAATGTGTGTTCACTGCATGAAGAATAAGCAAAGATTTTAGCATTTAGTAAAAATGCATTTGCCAATCCATCTCTGAAACAACCGTTTAGAAATTATGTGAATTTCAGATCATTTATAAGAAGGGCTGCTTTGTGGTAAGGCTTTTCTGCAGCACTGTGTATAAAATTTCACAACTTGTTCTTATTTAGTTGTAAGTCACATTTACTTCAAAGCTTCCTGGGTATTGACTGAATCGCCTTTTTACTAATATAGTGACATCTCTTTATAAATCAGAAGGTTTATGGCCTTGACTCATGCTCTTTTTATTTTCCATCCATCTAAACAACCCACAACTATTGCTAGATAAGTATCTGAATGTTCTTCCTGTCAAATCTTGACAAAATATCGTTCAACAGAACAGGTTTTCCAATGCTTTTCGATTTTTGTTATAAATATATAACCCTAGGAAGTACTACAGGCGTTCTTCCTCATCTCTTGCTCTCTCCCTTACTCTCCCAACCTATAAACTCTTAAAACTCACTTTTGAGCATGACAATGGTGAATTACTGTAATGCAGAAATGTGGTGTGACCTGAGGTGTGTTGGTGGTGTTGGGAACCTGGTACCTGCAAAATACCATTGAGTCTGTCCCTCAGCAGTGAGAATATGGTGACTGTGTGAGGTACTGCTGTGGAAACCTTGAAGCTTTGGCTTATTCTATCTCTGGTGAATGCCACGGTACGTGCAGCCTGTCCTCAACAGCACTGCTTTTCTAGATGTCCTTGGTGGACTAAAGATCCATGAGTTGTATGTTGCAAGAAGTGCTTGTTCATTGATTTCATTAAAACAAAAAGAAATGATATCCTGGAAACTTTTTTATTATCTTCAACTTTTGTTAAAGCTTCTTATAAACCCTGAATTTTGGGTTTAATTTAACTTGGCAGTATTTGTCTAAGTTCTCCCCTTCCCATAGCTGTCAAAAAGCCCTTTATTTATTAGTGCCTACAACATAGCTGCTTCTGCACTTTTGATTTAAAACATGATCTTTAAAAGTGGCAACCAATATAACACTGGGTGTCAGCAGCACATCCATCATGTCAGAGAACTGTTTAGGAAGACAAAACCGATGAGATGTTATTCTAGCAATATTTACATGTCTCCTTTCTCATACTTCATTTCTCTGAGATTCATTGCTGTTTAGTGTCTGTCTGGAGCTCTGCTTCCCACAGATGGAAATGGGTGCTGTGTTCAAACTGCATCGTAGTGCTGAGCACATCAAGGACATAATTTTTTCTGCAAAATGAAACTTTGGAGGTTTTATCTTGACAGAAATCATAGGATTTTTGGGCATTAAAAAGCATGGAAGCATTTGAAAGTCAAACGTCAGTCTTTAAACAGCATAGAATCCCTTCCCAAATCAGTTTTTGCTTAAATCTTTATCCAAAACTTCATATTTCTGTGTTGTATGTAAGCAGTTTATTATGGTGTAAGTTGTTTAGTTTTTCTTTTTTTGTCCTCCTTATGTTAAACTGAAGCCCAGGGTAGAATTTCTCCTCTTTACTGTGAACATGAACTTTTTGTTCAGAGGAGCCATCAGATGAGTCATTCTTTCATTCTTCCAGTGGAAATCAATGTCTCATTGTCTTTTTTCTGGCATATTTCCTTCTCCTAAGATCTGGGATAAAAAGGATGATAATGTTCTTTCTCTGTCACAGATCTGTAGTTCTTAAAAGGAAGTTCCCTTGGAGATGGATGAATTACAGGTAATGATTTTGTTTACTAGTGCTGTAATGCAGCAATAGCTGCATTTACTCAAGCTCTTTTAAAAACTTTGTAATTTTTTTTTCTCCCCCATCAAAGACCAAACTCAAATCCCATCAAAGTCAGTGGGAAACTACTGACTTCAGCCTTGCAGTAGATCTACAAGCCTAAGGAAGAGCTTATATATGAACACTTATCTTGAGAGCATCTTTAATGACTTTTCTCTGTTAGAGAAGCAGCATTATGGATATTCTCAAATTCCTCAGAAAGGCTTATTCCTTAGAAGATGTGCTCTAAAACAAACATGGCACAGTTCAGTGACACAGTACAACTTGTGCCTGGCAGAGGTCTCGGAGGAGAATTGGGGACAGATGTTGATAGTGCAGTGCACTCTCTCTCCAGACACTTGCATTCAGAGCAAGCTGGTGCTGAGCTCTGGGGTGCTAGGAAGGGTTAAGTAGTTTCTGCTGCCTGCATGGTGCAGTTGCAAAGCTTTTCAGGGTCCTTCTGGTCCAAGTTGTCCATCTTCCCCTCTATTTTTGTAGGTGTTTCCCTGCCTGGCACCAGCCCCTAACTATGACTCTGTGTCTCGGGTCTATGCCTTGTGGCTCTCAGATGAATGTGTGAAGTACCAGAAGTGCACCCCTTCATCTTTGGGTGTTGGGCACGGTTTGGGAGCTGGTTACTGAAAACTGGTTTCCTGTACGTTGGTTTGATGGATCACCAGGTGGCCTGGGACAACCCAACAGGTGGCAGGTCATATAGGTATGACATCGCTTGCAAAACCAAATCTCTTCTAGTGTAAAAATCGTAAGGTGTATTATTAAATAAGCTAAACAGGAAGGCCTCTCCTTTGTCTTTATTGCATCTCATTTTCTAAGGGCAGTTAATAATTGTCTCTAGTTTGCAAGAGGTGGTATCCCCTGTGGTGTTCTCCAGAAGACAGCCCTGATGGTAGGGGAGGTTGCTGGGGTTCTCTAACCACCTCTCTCCTCCCTCCTCTCTTGTACCTGTGACTGGGTGTAACACAGCTCTCCAGTTCTGCCTGTCCTTACTCCCCTGCTCTTCAAAAGCTACCCAATTGCTTTTAGTTTATGTTTACATTCCTTGAAATGTTCTTGGCTTTGGGCCTGTAGCAGTTCTGTATGTCTTCCTGAATATTACAGCAGCATAGTAATATTTGGGGGTTGGACTCAATCTCTGGAGGCCCCTTCCAATGCCTACGGTTCTGTAGTTTGGCTTCATGTTGAATGCTAAGAGAACTATGGTGTGAATACTGGTAAAGACATATTCAGTTTAGTTTGCCATCATGCACTGTCTACAAGCAAAATATGAGGATAGGGCTGCCCACATACTTTGGCAAAACCTGTAGAGATAAGCTTCACATTTAATGCCTCTGTGAGTTTTGTTGATCACCAGCTTCTCCAAGCAAGGGCAGAAGCATAAGCAAGGTCTTACAAGGATTTGCTTCAGAAAAATCTGGGATTCACAGCTGTGTGTAGAATAAATAATATGGTGAATGGAAGAGGAGGTCTGACTTGAACAAATATCCTTTAAGCAAATGGAAGCTGCTTGTACCATTCAATGGCAGATGAAGTACTCTTTCCAGACATGAGACTGTCATAAATATTTCACCCTTTTTAACAGAGAAATTACAAGGTTGTTCTTGTCTGTTCTGTTGGTTTTTCCCCTTTCTTGGTAGCATCCACCGTACAGGGAAGCTAACTGGACTGTGTCTCTGCCAAGGTTTTAAATGGTTGAGACCAAAACTTCTGTGTTGCTACAAAAAGACGAGGTTGGTAGGGTAGCAGCCTGTCCTTCTGTGACTAATGACAAATGAGAACACCAGGTAACTTTGAAGCTGGGAACTGTTCAGAAATACCCTTTGTAGATGTCCTGTCTAATGTTTTTTCTCCTTGCTGTTTTTTCCTATTTTTGCCAAAGTACTAGCTGTGTGCTAGGTGGCAGAACGTGCCATGTGTTTATACAGACTTTATTTTTTATAGATGTTGAAGCTATCTCAGTTAGAAGTGGAAATTGAAGTGAAACTCACGTTGGGAATATCCAAAGCACTTGGCTGAAAACAGGAATTGGGGCCACATGTAATCAAACCCAACTTTATCTTCTGATATCCTAGCATCTGGCAATAAGAAAACCCCTTCCACTTGATAAAAAACCCTAGTGATCTGGATATGAAAATGTCTCAATGCTCCCTTGTCTCTCTTTCAGTGCAAGGAAAGGAAATTCACGAAAATGTCAGTGTGTTAAGCTTTGTCCACTAACAGACTTGGATGTATTCATCCAGATTCATACATGACACGGAAGCAATTACACACTGTCACAACAGTAATATAGGTGGCTTGGCAGTTTTGTTTGAGTTCTTGGATTTGTGGAAAAAATTAAAGATCCTATTACTGAAGTTCTCTTAGTGCTTCTGAAAGAACTCTTTAAAGATGGGTAGTTGCTGCTCTGAAACAGGTTTCTTTGATTTTTGATTCTAAAGTATGTGCTTTGAAGGGATAGTTTTTTCTGTATTTTGTATCTCGAAAAAGGATGTAAGAACATATGATTTCCTCTTGAGTTACCTTGTTGATTCAGTTGTTCTGTCCTAGAAGGCTCCTGATAAGCTCCCAAGTTCTAGATGATTTCCTTGATTGCAGGTGTCCACAATAGAGAGGTGGAACTTTAGCTTTAATTACCTTTCTAGTAGTACATGATGATTTTTGGGTGGTGAATCTCAGTCACTTCGTCTGTCACTCTGACATGAGCATTGTGCTCTTTAAAGGACAACTGGTCTTATGTTTCTACAACAGGGAAAGTTTTTTCTCTTTTTTGGTAGCTGTCTGAGTTTTGTGGGTACCTTGCACCTGTTGCCTTTTGGATCTGGCACTGTAACTTGGTGGATCTGGACCTCCAGAGTGTAGGAGGTGGCAGCAGAAACCCTGGGTTATGTGGGCAGGTGGAAGAAGTGAGGGAGAGCTTTAAGAATGAGCTTCTAAAGGTAAACTGCTTTCAAGGAGAATTTCATTAAAGCATTTATTTTAACACCAGTGCCTGGAAAAACCATTTGTTTTGATCTGTGGGACCTTATTTAGATTAACAGTTACCCTAAAACCATAATAACTGTTATAAAAATATTTGTGATCGTTACCATCCGAAGAGTTTGGGAGTAATCGGATTTGTCTGGGCTGCTGTGAGTGAAGTGCTCACCTACAAACACCTGGGACCAGGAGCATTTCACTGGGTGTCAGCTGGCGTGGTGGAGACCTTCTTCCTGGTGGCTGTGGGAGCAGGGGGAGCTGCTGTTTGCAGATGGATTAGCTGTCACTGTTCCAGTTAATGATTTTCTCTCTCCAGCTATTTCTCTGCATTTGTAGCACTGTAAAAGAACTGAACAGGAAATTAAAAAAAACCCCAATATAGTCATATTTTAGTGAGGTTTTGAGCATTTGGCGTTTCTTCTCAATGTGCAAACATGCAGGTTGGTAATAGGGACCTCAAGCGTTTTGGCCCCAGGAAGCCTTTCTCAGGGTGTGTTGTAAGTCTCTAAATGGAGATCATGAAACAACCACTGATGCAGCCCGATTATATCGGTGTGAATGGAACTGCCAAAATACAATTAAAGAAACTGCTTATATCCTTTCTCTCCCAGGCAGGATACAATTGTTCATGTTGCTACTGCACTTCTTATTTTCTTGGTGGCAATTGATTTAATACACTGTTTGGAAAACATATGTGCTTATCCTCTCAGTGTTGATTGATCACATGAGGAAGTGCCAAATTTTTTAGCAGTTAAAAACAGATCCTGGGCACAGCATGCTGTATATGGTCAGCATTTCATCATCCAGTCCCTAAATACTAGTGGATAGATTGAGAAAATTGCTGTTGGTTGCCATTTATTACAGATGCATTTAATATAGGTGATGCCTGGTGCTGATTCTGCTGTTGCACCTTGACTCTGGGAAGGCAGGAAAGCTCACTGTGGTTCTGCTGCATGTTTTGTGAAGGCTCAGAATTCATGCAGCATGTGAGCAGGAGTGCTGGCTTTGCTGGGAAAGGTCATGTGCAGTTTGCATCTGGGATCTTGGTGTGGACTAGATTTAGCTATTTTGCTTCTGCCTTGTCTGCCCAAGGGATAATGCTCCTTTGGTGCTTCCTAGGCACATGTCAGGAGGGTCTAATCTGTCACATTACAGCCAGTAATTGCCATCAGTGTTATTCTTCTTTCCTATTTATACTTTTAAAGATCATCTTTATTATTAACTAGGAACTATTTGGATGTGGATTTTTGAAGTCTAGTCATTATCCAAAATTTGGGACTTAGTTTTGAAGTTCAATAATGTATCTACTACATCACATGAGCAGATGCATAGCTCTAACAGGACCTAGATTGGCTCCTTAATTTTACAGTTGGTTTTGCTAAATGCCTGAATAACTTATTTAGATTCATTTTAACTAAGGCTTCACCTGGCTTTTGAATAGAAACTGGAATTAAACTTATGCAGAAAACTGGTAGTTTAAAATAAATTCATGTTACACGTACTGAATAATGAAGCAAAATGTAATCAAAACACATTTCCCATTTTCCTTTACCCTGTCATCTAATGCTAATTTATTAGATATTATCAGCACTTGGTGAATTGAACTGATCATTTCTGGTCAAAATACCTTCCTGCGGTTTTTGTTTTTTTGAAGTTCATTTTTATTAATAGATTACAGAAAGGAAAGAAACTTCTCAATTTGCAAACCCTAGCTGCTCTTTTACTTGAAGAATTATGTATTAAACTGAGCTAGACTGAGTGGGATGGAAATAAAGACAAAGAATATTTGGAACCTGTTGGAGAGAGCTAATTGTCAGGGATTGGTTTATTATATACTAGACTCCAGCTCAGATGCTTAGACAGTGACTCCCTTCCTTCTTTTTTAAATTAACTTTGTCAATAGTGTATAGTGCTTGAATATTACAATTTAATTTGTTAATCAACTTTGCTTCAGTAGAAGTCCAGTAACTCTAAGTATTTATTAATATTTTGATAATATATCAATGTTGCTGTTATAAAAAGTGTATTTTAGATTTTGAAGTATTATAAATTAAAAAAGCTTCCCTTATAAATTATTGGGGTGTGGGCAAATCCACTGAATCAGTAAGTGCCAGTTATTAGATCATCAAATTCCAGTCATGATTTCCTCAGCTCTAGAACATTAAATTGGCCTTTTCTCCTAATCTGGGGCAGTTATGCACATAAAGAACCAGATGTTTAAGTGACCTGCTGTGCAGCAGAACCGATGTTTACTGATGATGGTGCTTTTTGAGGGGGTGCTCTGGGAACAGCCAGCAGGTGAGCACAGGTAAGAGCAAATATCTGCTGAGAGTTGTCAGCAGCCCAGGGGACTCGGGTGGGAGAAGGATGTAAAGTCAACCATCCAAGAGCACAGTGCTGGAGAGGTTGAGACAGGCTCTTCTTAGAGGTGCTCCATGGAAGGGCAAGAGGCAGTAGATGCTTGGAGTAGAGACCTCCCAAGGGCGATTTCAATCTGAACAATTATTATTTCAACCTGATTCTCCTTTCAGTGCTTGTGGATTAGGGCCTTGCTGCTCCCACCTGAGGGTTTGCAACTGATCATGTGTGAGACCCTGTTACCTGTCACCCCAAACTTCTGTGGATGCTTTTTTCCCCCCAACCTTCCTATTCTGGTAACTTGTGTATTCTACCTGCGTGCTGCCAAGTACTACTTGGAAGTATTGTTAATCCACAAGGATTTATTTAAAGCTATTTTCTCAGAAGCCTGGAGGAAATTTTCTCATCGTTTACCAAGCTGAATGTATAATAAGCACTTGTATCACTTACTGAATTCCTGGTGATATGCATTTCCCAATGGGTTGGTGAATATCGTTGCAAATCAGCTTTCTTTATGAATGGCTCTGTACTGTCTGTCACTTCTAGTTTTGCTGGTCTTGTTTAAGAGCATTGCACAGATAATGGCGCTTGGCCCAGAGGAAAGATGCCTCAAAGAGTAATGGGGGTTTCTTTAATGAGGATCATTATTATTTGTAATGCACTGACCTGGTCATGAATCAGGTTTCTATTGTGTCCTATAAAGCTACAGGGCTCTAAAGCAGTCTTAATTTTAAAGAACATCCAACAGAAGCATAGGTTAAATATCAACAGAGCTGACTGTCAGAAGAACAAAGCACATTAATAAAATAACTTTCTGAGGAACAGGAAGGAAAACAATTGTTCTTGATTTAATTAAAGCAGTGAAGAAATCAGCTGTTCTGCAGTAGAGGCTGGTTGTGTGCTCTGTTTCTTTCCCTTGTACAGAATCCGCATTTGACCTTTTGGTAGAATACAGTAGCTCATGGAAGAGAAAATGTCTCATTAAAGGTGAAAGTGATAGATAGCATCTATTAATGGTATGGAAATCCTTTAGGCCTCAGACTTGGTGTTTAGATGCATCTCTTGGGAATCAATATTGTTTCCAAGTAACTAAACCAAAATCAATAGGAGACATGGATTTAATTTTGGTTACAAATCATTAGTTTCCAGTGTTTCTGAACCTTAAACTGCAAACAAAATCTTTATAAAATTGCCTTTTAAAGAATAAACAGTACTCGGGAGACCTTGACATGTTATGTCATTTGAGATACAGCACCTTGCAAGCATTTAATTCGTTAAGAGCTGCTCCTCTGGTCTTGCAATGCACTGTTATTGCAAATAGGCTGCAAGCAGGATTCTGGTTGAAAATACTCCATCAACGCCTTGGGGGGTCTGTAGTACGAGGAAAATCTCTGATTTTCTCTTCAATTCTCTCCTGTGTCTTCTCATCCTTTTACTCTTTGAATTATGCTCTGGTAGAAAGCACACCGGGCCATCAGCCTTGTTTCAGCCACCGTTCCCTTTTCCCTGGCCCTCCCTTCTTGTGTAAATCCCTCCCCAAAATGCTGCATTGCCTCTGGTACCCTAAAAAGCAGTACCATTATGAAAGTAATGTTACTGTGTTTCTTTCGCTTCTGCTGTGGTTTGGAGGAGAGAGTTTGTTGTGGTTTTCATAGAAACAAACAGAAAACCCCTTGAGCAATAGGGATGTAAAAAGCCAAAGGAGTAACAACACCTGACTGCTTTATGTTACTCCTGCAGGCTTAGATTGGACAACAGTTAAAGCCTAAGGAAAACAAAGTAGTAACAGAGGTTGGGGAGAGCAGAGCACAAGCTTCTCTTCAGGCAGCTGGGAAGCCAGTGAGTCATTTCTCCTCAGGGACAGAAATGAGAGCTGTTTGTCACAGAAAAATAAGAAAGTGGCTTTTGGGATGTAGTCTGTGCTGCACTGCAGCATTACACAGCCACTGTCCGATGTTGTTTCATTGAATTATTATGCTGGCAAGTCAGTGTATGCACACCCACCCCCACTTGAGTGCCTGACCTATATTACTCAGGTGCTCTGGGAAGAATGGGCCTGTTGTGGAATTGTATCCTCATTAGCTGCAGCCTGTGGAACAGTCATCCTGCTTCCCATCACAAAAAGCCTAATCAGTGTCCTTGGCTTTCTTCTGTTAGATGATTCATACAGAAATGAAGGCATTGCTGGTTTATCTTCACTAATGTTTCTTTACAATGTTGTATCCCCCGTTTCTGAAGGGGGTTGGTTGCAAAAATACACTGGGGAAGAACTGAAACTGGGTGACAGAACTTTGTCGTTTGCTGCAGAAGGTCAAGAGTGACACACTTGAATCTTAAAGTATTAAAGGTATTTTCTTGGAAATTCTTACTGCTTTCATATTTGCACACTGTTTTTTGTTGTGAATCCTCTCTTGGTAGTGCTTCCCAATGTATATGAGTAGGAAACAGGAAAAACCAAGTGTATATTCTCCCTTTACTCTGCTGATGTGCTTAACATGCAGTAAACACAGAACCTGATTTAATACTGAGAGTAACAGGGACTTCCAGCAGGAATGAAACATCGACAAATCTGTTAAAAGCTATCAAGAGGAGGAGAGACTGCTGGAAGAAAGAAGTAGAGCTGAAGAAGCTCAGATTAGAATTGAATGAATATAGCAGCGAAGTATTTGTGTGTGTGTGTGTGTGTGTGTGTGTGTTCTCAGGAACAAAACCTGCTGGTTTGACTTACTGAGCTTGCATGCCATTTAATCAGTGCTTAGCAAACAGCTGGTTGAGCTAATGCACAGGAATAAAACACAGAAGACAAAAACATTGTGGATCCTCCCATAGGTTTCTGGGGTATTCCCCCTAGAAGTGACTTAGTCTTTTTCAAAAGTTGGGGTTTTTTTCTTTTTATTTTAAAAGACAAAAGACTAACAAGGAGTTACAAGCTGTAATGAGGCAGCTCCAGAAATATCACAACCTGTTTGTAGACCATTCATGAGTTAAAGAAAGAGAAGAGTTCTGATACATGGTATAGCTCATATGAGGAAGGGGAAAAAGTAATTCAGGCGTGACTGTCATGAAGTGACAGGTATGAAAGGCATGGGGCTACCAGTTTGTGAAGAGACGGCCTGCGGATATTACTGCTTTCAGCTTAGTTAAAGACAAAGTGAGTCTGCAAGAGTTAACCATTTACTTGCAAACCAGTGAATTATACAACATTTCGATATACAAGGTTTTGTAATACAGTAAGTCCAGCTTTTCTATAGTGGCTATTTGCAATGCTTTGAGAAGCCTCACGGGTGTGTAATGTGCAGCATCAGCTTACAGCAGCTTCGTTGCTTCAGACACATTCAGGATGATTTGGTGCTATGTCTAAGACTGGACTTCATGCAGGCTTCAGTTTTCTCTCTCTCCCCTGTCATGGTGGTGTGCCAAATCGTGTTGACCTTTCCATAGCAGGCAGTGTGTAGTGATATAATAGTATATTTCCTCCACAAGTAAGAGCTCTTTCTGTTCTCCGAACAGTGTATTTTTCTGGTCTTTGGCAGAAATACCAGGCTGTGTTGTTTTAAATTTTGTCCTTTTTTCAGATACACTGCGTGGTCTCTAACATCCACCTGAGTCCCTGTGAGAGCCAGCTCAGAGGGAGAGGCTTTATTAAGTCAACATCTCTTTCATCTTCTGTTGCCAGTTTTAAACTCTCCCATGTGAGATGTCATCTGTCCGGTCTCCCCTGAGGTGCAGCAGCCCTGTGCCCTGCAGTGAGGGAAGAACACCCCAGTCATCAGTGAGCTACCTAGGGGGAAGGAGACTGCAAGTCCTTGCCCTGTCTGCTCCTTGGCCAGAATGGGATTTAAGCTTATGACCTGGGATTCTCAATGTCACATTTTCATTTCTCTTGTGTTGAAGCAGATGAAGACAAGTCTAGTGTCCATGTCCCCTTTTTAAGGCTTGGATTTATTTGGGTTTTCTTCAGTTTTTCCTAGTGTAGCTTTGTCAGTTGGAGCTGTGGCTCTCACTACACCTCTTGATGGCATTGCTGTGCATGCACATGGGAGCAGGTATGTTAGAAGAAAGTCCTTTTCCAGGGATAACTTGTATCTCTTAAAGAGCTGCTTTATGCTAAGGTTGTCCAAATACCTTCTGGCTCGGATGGTTTGTTTTATTAGATATTATAGCTGAGTACTTAGAACATGAACAAGGTTTTGGGCACTTCTGGGGCTCCTTCTGCTTTTGCTCTCAGCTCTGTGATCAGTTGCTCTGCCTGAGGCTGTGGTAGGTTGCTGAGGTTGTTTGAGGCTTTGTTAGGCCTGCAGCATTCCTGATGGAAATCAAGGCTAAGTGAATTTTACTCCCCTAAAATGCTAATACACCTAAAAGGAGTTTTTGGTGTCTGTGCCTTGATGGGTTGGAGGCAGAATTTCCCAGGGTTGAATTCATAGCCTTTGCCCACTTCTCCTTCAGACGAATGCTTTTCCTGCCATCCCTCCTGCAGTGAGTTGGGCTTCTTTGCCCTGACCAGACACATACCTTCTCCAGATCTGGTTCCAGTTTCCTCTTTATTCCTGGTTGCCTGAACATGTTGTTCCTCAGCTTCTGCAGAAACAAACGTTATGTCTACAGATATCAAATTGCACATTCCAAGCTCATATTGCACCTCTAGCTTCCAGCCATTGTCCTTCACTTGGTTTATGTCTAATCTCATGTTCTTTGTTGCAATTCTTCCTCAAAATATCAAGGGAGATGCAAAGCTACATATGGGAAACATTAAACTGAATATCCCAAGTCCAGATCCTGCAAAGACTTTGGTATGTGCTTAATTATACGTAGCAGGTGTCTCCCCTAGCTGCAGGGAAGCAGAGTTTAGTGTATGCATGTGGGCAGGAAATTGCAGCAATCCCTGTAGCACACCATTCAGGATCACCATTTACCAGTGTTTACATTGACAAGTAAAAAGATTTGCAAAAATCCAGTGGAGAGAAATACTATTCTCTTTTCCCTCTCAGGTTGATAGTATGAGTCACCGCAGTGTTTATTCTTTCAGGATCCTCTGCTAAGGCCATACTCTAATTGCTAAATTGTTTATTCTTGGTACAATTTCATGTTATTGTATGCAGTTGTGGAAAAGAGGCCACCTTCAGCCCACACTTGGTACCTACTGAAATTTGATTTTTGCAATGACATCTTGAAGCTTGAAGACAGTACTTTGTAAATTAATCTTTTCTCAAGGTCTGATCTAGTCCACCATGTGGGGACTGAAGGAACCCGTTATAAAAAGCTGATGATAAAGTCCAGATGAGGTCACTGCAAATTTCACTTCAAACAAAGAGAAATGATTAAAACCCATTTATTAATGTGTTGTCTTTGAGACCAAAGGTACTGATTAACTAGGACATGTTAAAGTTAAGAGTTCTTTTTGCTGTCAATAACTGTCATACAAAATACATTAGTTGCTTTACAGGCACTCTACTGCAGAAATTTTATGCCTCCCATAAATTTAAGCATGAATTATTGTGAGAGAAATGCACAAGGGCTCCGACTAAATAACGCGTTACAGTTAATACAATCATTTCTTTCATGACCTGGTGAAACTAATGAAAAATGAATGGTAGGTCATCTTGTTGGTAGTAATACAAATGTATTCTCAAATGGTTTTGGAACCAGAGAGAAGAGCAAGCATCATTACTTTTGATCTAATGTCCAGCTCTATGTTGTCACTTGTTGTCTTAAGCCTGAATTGATCCCAACTTGATATTGGTTTACTTGAAAAATGTCTTAGGACATGCTAATGTTACTCTGTTTAATCTTGTTTTCCTGATGAGTTAAATTATACTATCTGTTCTCACTAGTTTATGAAGTTGGAAATTGAATATGTCTATATGTGAGTGCAAATTTCAGCTGATAGAGATGGAGGCTGGGAGAATCCTATTCTTGCTTTCCTGAAAATCGGTAAAAGCTTTGATCAGACGCTGCTAGAAGCAGGTCAGACAAATAAGAGGTAAGAAAAGCCCACAAAAACTTTTACCTTTGCATCACTTATATATCATTTTAGATTTAAAGAACGTCTTTTCCTTATTTACTGTAGTAAAAATAGAAAACACATGGATTTTCATATCCCACAGACTTTTTTGTGGGAGAAGTGATAATGTGATGCAAGTCAGCATAAGTTTTTCAATTACTTGCATTTTTCTTCTAAATGTTTTGAACCAAGAGGTTATTCTGAAAGCATTTATTTGTCTATCGCATTGTTTCTTTCTTTGACAAGTCAGCTTCTCAAGTCTGTGAGAAGGAGAGATGGAGCTTAAGGAGCTGGCCAGTTGGAGAAATAACGGAATTTCAAATAGTATTGCCCATGTCTGATGCTGAAATAGGTGTCTAGAATTGGTTTCATTTGGAGGAGAACAACTGCTGCTTCATTTCTACTGGAACTCAGTTAAGTACCTGTGGGAGGCACTGCCCATTGTGTATTTCTGGATATCCACTGTTTATGAAATAGGGCTTTCGTCCCAAAGATTTCAGTGTCTGTTATGTGATTGGAGGCTTTTAGTTAAGTAAAGCTCAATTCACCTTTAGCAAGTTAGTGATGGTGCTGATAATACAGTGCCTTAAAGTGCTATGGAATTTATCAGCTCCCCAGACTATAAGCAGTAAAACTTAAATTTTATATTTCCCTGCCTGTGTCCTGAGGGTCAGTTGCATGACCTTTCTCACATGGGACTACGTAATTCAATGGGATCACTTAATGAAAAAGAGCAAGAATGGTCCCCTGTCTTGACTGAGCAGAAGTAACCCATTTGGAGATGTTTAGCCTCACTGAATCAGGAGAGGTCTTCTGACAAGGAACTCTCAAGGTTCGAGTTGTATAATCCAGGGCTGGATTATACACATGCCTCTCTTGGTTAAAAGTGATGGGGAAGATAAATTTTCAAGAGTGCAAGAAAGGAAAAGAATGTCTCTGTAGGTATGGTTAGGGGTCTATAGGCTGCTCTTGGATTTTGCCTTAAGTGGGATACCCCACTGTACCAGCACTGGTGGCTATTCAGTGTTATTAATAGTTGTGTACTCTGTTTACAGGCATGTGCTCAAGCTGGAGATGCTGAATGGTTCTGCTATTATTGCTTATGCTAGATAGATCTAGACAGCATCCTCCCAAATGTGATTTTGTTGCTGTGAGAGAGGAGGTAGGCATTTATGCTGTAGATTGTGCAGGATTATTGATTTCACATGCAATGTACACAGACTTTGATAAACTCCAGGAGTTGAGGAGGATTTTCTTTATTTGAAATCTCTTGTCAGGTTTAATCAGTCTTGAAACAATTTTCAAGAATGCTTCTTAAGCTATTCTTGAACCCAGGAAGTGGGGAAAAGGATAAAAAAAAAAAATCATAAGCTCTAAATCCCTGTGCTTTTACAGTTCATTTTCTCCTTTTGTTGACAACAAATGTGTATAGAAGCTGGTCTTAAGCTAAAGCTTTGCCATCTATGGTGCCGTGGCTGCTTTCCCAGGCTGGATGCACACCTACAAGCAGAGGTGTTGCATGTGTGCTGTCCCAACAGTGGTGGCACTGCAGACACTGCTCTTAATTTTGCATTAGTGCCCTGCACAGTACCTTCATGGCAGGAATGGCTGGTGCTTCCCCAGTCATTAATGGGGTGACACCTCACACAAGGGAGGTGAGTGATTGAGTTTGGTTGGGAGGGGGGAGAAGTGGCCTGCCCTTTGGCAGATAGTCCTTCTCTTGAGCTCTTCATGGAGATAGAATCACAGAACGTTGGGGGTCGGAAGGAACCTCAAAAGATCATCTAGTCTAAACCTCCCTGCCTAGAGCCGGTTCACCTAGATTAGGTCACACAGGAACGTGCCCAGGTGGGTTTTGGATGACTACAGAGAAGACTTCACAATCTCTGGACAGTTTGTTCCAGTGCCCCATCACCCTCACAGGGCAGATGAGGAATAACAGGTATTCCTTTTATAGCTGAACAGGGATGTTAGTGGTCATAGTGCCTTCAATATTCATTTCCTCCACTGTCATATGTTTTAAGTCAATGGCTTCAGGTAACTTGTTGGGGCTACCCGCAGAATCTGCAGTACATGAACAGGAGTGAAGGAGTCTTTGTTCATAAATATTACTTTTTTTTTAAGCTATTGTTTTGAAGCGAAAGAGCAGGCAAGGATGGGAGGAGGGATTGAGATAAGGGGACCTGTTCAAGACCACCTGGAAGATCAGTAGTGATGGCAAAGCTTGTCACCTGAGTCCCAGAACTGCTACAGTGTTTGCTGTTTGATGGTAGCCTCAGAGCCCTTTTTTTTAGCAAAGCTTCTCCTGCATGTGTCTTTATTGCTTCCCCTCTCCTGGCAGTTAGGAGAAATTTGACAATATTTAGTATTTCCTCCTTGGTTTTCCTTTACTGTTTTCTTTTTGCTTCTGTGGGGCTAGGCTCCACTCAAAACACTTAGAGACTTCCCTGATCGACAGTATTCATGCCTTTCATGACTGAATTATGCTACATTAGCTGTTCCACACAGACATTGCAGTGATCGATAGCATAAAAATAAGACACCGCTACAATCCCCACTGAAGAAAGATTAACTGCCTCTATAGACTTCAAAGAACAGGAGGAGATGAATGGAGACAGAAAACTAGGCCAGTTCCCCCTGCAAATGCATAGAATATACACAGGGCATCTCATGCTAAATTCCCTGTTGTATGCCTGAGAGAAAGGTTAGGTGTGGAAGGTGTGCTGTGAGTGCACAAGCCTGTTTTCTGTGAACACTGATTTGGCCTCTTGCATTGAGTGGGTGTTTATGCTGATCCCAAGGGGCAGTTCATGTCAAAAGGATGGATGTTTCTGGTGCTATCGCTCAATTCTGAGTGCCCCTGACAAGTAGGGAGATTAATGAGTTGAATCCACCAAGAACGTATCGGGAGGGTATTTGTTCTTTGGAAAGATTAAGGATTTCAAATGCGAATGCTTTGGGTGTCGGTGTGTCAAGATACTTGCAGGATGCAAAGGTGTGGGGGGATCAGTGAGACCACAAAATTGAAAGCAGAGGAAGGGGAGTTCCTAAGGTTCCTCTTAGACACTGCTGCTCCACAGCATTGTGCACCCACCTAGAGATCAGAGCTCCGTACCCGTTACTACAAACTCCTGCTGTTTCATGGGGCTGATAAATGGAAACTGGGGCTTTCACACTCTCAAGAAGCATGGGCCTTGGTGACTACTGAGTGTTGCACTTGGATGCTTGGGAGCTCTGAAAGGTGATCTGTAGGGCTGGGGTTTACTGAGTCAAACCAGTGGAATTGAAGGTAGGCACTAAAACTGGCCGTTCTGATCTGAGAAAAAGTGATTGAGAAATTAATTTTGCAATGGTGAGAGTTGTCAGGGCTTTAAGTATGTCAGTGGGCTTTGCATGTCTTTTCCTTGCTTGGGGGTTTGACTGCTCAAGACCACCTGTGACCCTCTCGTTGCCTGGAAGAGCTGTGGGGAAAAGTTCTGGCAGAAAGCTCATCTGGAACTTTTTGGTTCCAGAGGTTTTTGTAAGCTTGAACGCCTTGCTGCTGGCTCTTGCCTGAGCTGGGCTGTAGATATGTCTGTGTCCTGCCAGACCTTGTCTTGCTGACTTGATTTCTTGGTTTGACCTGCTCTGTTGAGGTTGGGTTGGGTTGGAAGGGACCTGAAAGTGCATCTAGTTCCAAACCTCCCCTGCCATGGGCAGGGACACCCTCTGCTGGCCTTGAACGCTGCCAGGGAGGGGGGACAGCCACAGCTTCTCTGGGCAACCTGTGCCAGGGTCTCACCACCCTCATAGGAAAGCACCCTTGGGGCTGCTGTCATGGACCTGCTTTTCTCTTCCTGCTTGGTGTTGTGAGACAGTGCCCTTGTTGAGGAGGTACTGCCCCATCTGGTGTAGCATCACCCTCTGCTACCTGCTGCTGTCAGGGGCAGCTGCTTGACTGCACCCAAGTCCTGGTGGGTAGCACTGTGAATTCGGGATCTGTCCTCTCTGGACTTGTGTGAGCTACTGTTGGGTCCCATGTAGCTTGACTGAGAGAAGAAACCAAAACATGAGCTTTGCGTCCAGTTTGCAAGGTCCTGGGACACCATGAAAATGGGATTGCATCAGTTGGTGTCTCCTAGGAATTGCCTGCAGCAAAGGTTAGGATACCTGCCTCTCCTCTGCAGTAACCTGGGTGCAAAGAGTGGAAGGGAGTGGAGGAGCTGTGAGCCTCTGTCTTGCTGCAACTATATTAGTCAGGTCTGTGTAGCGCTTGCCTGGGAAGCATGAATAGCTTTGTGAGAGGATGTCCTTTTCTAAGAACTGACCTTAATGATGATAATGCTGCCATTTGCTAAAATCTGTTATTTTTCACTGCAAACCCCAGGTGTGTAAGTGTTGAAGGTTTTGTGTTTGTTCATGTTAATAACCTACAGATTTCTTCTGTCTGCCCTTGCACTTCACATTCTTCAGTTTCTTGAAAGCCCTACACTTAATTAGTCAAATAGCTGCTGCTTTTTCAGAAACACACATTAGAGACATCAGCACTTACAATTACTGAACGTAGTGTGATGTACCATTTAGTGTGCATAGAAGCTGCTACTGTCTGTATGGTGCCTGTAACTGAGCAAACCTGTATCATGTCTCAGGTTCCAAGAAGGAGTGGGGAAACTGCTTTTTCCCTGTCCTTTGGAAACGAAAGTCCTGTCTTTGCTGACATCAGAGAAAACCAGCAGCACCGAAGTTGGGTTTTGCAGTTACTTCACTACGTATTTTTCACCATATGATTTTTATGTCTGCTGAGTGAAATTTGCTACATTGACAGTGGCTGACCTGTAGGTTTGGTCCTCTGGTGACTCTTTGCCTGTGTGTGGTAGCAAAGGTATGGGAAAGAACATGCTGGTATTTCTTACAGCTCCTGATTGGAGACTCTGTGCTAAGCTGACATAGACATATGGCTTCTGGGACCAAATGGGGCTTTTGAGAGCTTCCTTGGGTATGTCTGTGCAGAGCTGTGTACAGTCTGGTGTAAGGAATGACATACAATATGTGGACAACCAAATAGTGTTGAAACCCCAGGAATTTCTGTACATGGTTGGCAGCATGGAGGATGTTTAAGTTTTATCTCCATGCAGACTGTGAAAGGAGGTAGAATCTCATTGTAGGATAACATGTCTGTGACTGCATACATGCTCTGCCTTGAATGTTTGGTAGGAGTACTGAAAAAAGAAGTTTTGGAAGACATAATGTAGGGTGGGGAAGGGTGAGGAGAGTGTGTGTGAGCTCCACACATGAATTTCAGCTTCAGTGGTTTCCAAGTATGGTTTTTTTTGAGTAAAACTCAGTTCATATACTGAAGTGTGATTTATGGGTCAGTTTAGATCATGCTAATTAAGGTAGAGTCCAAGGCAAGACAGTGTTTCCTGTTATCTGTGAGCAAATATGCATTGTTCTGTAGGATCCTAGTTGTTAAAAGACAAAATATTATTGGAGGACTATTTGATATTTCCTACAGTATTTAAACCTGAGCTCCAGGTATGGCTGTATTCAATCATAACCTGAAAAGCAGTAATGCTTGTGAGCTTCTTAAAATCAAGCAAAGCAGTATTTGGAACTGAACAGCTGGCCATCAATTCCACAGCATTACTTCTGTCACAAATCAAATACATTGGAACAAAGGTCTTGTCACCAATTGCTTCTTGCTATGTAGAGAATGCAAATAATTCCATGTGATCATGCAGCTTCTTTACAGGAGCAGTTTTAAACCAGAATCCTAAGACACAGTACTGCATTACTGACAATTAGTTTCCTACTGCCACTAAGGGTTCATCATCTACCATTGACATTAATTATTCTGTTTTGGCTCATTGATGTGTAAAATCATTAAATGATTCTTTTGTTACAAAATACCGTATTTGAAGAATGTGTTTGATGGAAACACAAGTCTGCTCATCATCTTCATATCACTATCAAGAACTTGTTTTCTATCCCAGAGTGATTCACTATGGAGAACAATTGGAGAGAAGAGGAATTTTTTGCAGATGGCTTTCAAAAGAAATTAAAGTTGCTATATTAGATCATGTCTACTTGTCACTCATACTTTAGCCATCTCACAGTAGAGGGCAGAAGTGAAGTCTTTTCAATTTGCAATTTTCAGGCTTGTAAATTGAAAAATCCACATCTGCCCTTTCTAGCTTAAGAAGGATTGACAAGAAAAGGTCATGTTTTCAAAATGAGTGTGTTATGCATTATCCCTTATTGTATCATTATTTTCAGGATTTATATTGGCCCACAGCAGTAGTTTTTTTTTCTTGAGCATCTGGTAATCATCAATGCAGTCACAATCACAACACCCTTGTGAAAGAGATGAGTCCTGTTATTGTTTGTTTATAACTAGAAAACTCATTTGCAACAAGTCTCTTGGACTTGTCTGTGACCACGTAAAAAGTCAGTTGTGAAGTTATGGTGCAAGTGGTTGGACTCATGATTATGTCATTGCAGCATCTTCTGCAAGGTGGGACTCTGCTACTGGTGTTTGTAAGGATGAGGGTACAGGTTTTACCTTCTCACTCCCTGTGTGCTTTCTGATTTACTCTGTAAAAAATGTCACTTAGTAATGTATATTTGAATGTTTTACAAGTTTTCTGACTTAAGAGGCACTGACAAACCAAGGAAACAGTGGTCAGTTGCCGCTGGACAATACACATGAGCAGGAGCTCTAGAGAGCAGCAGGTAGAGAGAGTGCGAGTATTTTTGTGTCTTTCTTTATAGAAGCCATGCATTTGGGTTGCACAGTGTTAGCTAGACACCTGCTTTCCTTTGAAGACAAAAAAGCAAGCTTTTCACTTGTTTCACTTTAACTGCTAGGAGCCCTGTCAGGTGGGTTTTGGAGGACAACACTGCAATTAAAATCTTTGTGGGATTCATTCCTAGACAGTGACAGTCTAGGAAACAAACCCCTTTGGGAATACAGTTCATACCAGGAAGGAAGAAGGATCTGAGATGTATGACTGAAGTGACAATGAAGGGACTTAGACTGACTGTTTTGATGGTATGAAAATTAAACAGAAAATAGTTATTCAGGATGGAATGAGGGGTAAAATTAGGAAATGTAAGACTATAAAATGGCCTCTCAAAGTAAATGGGGGAGCCCATTAGAAAGAAGAGCTGCAAAATTTTAGTGAGAATACTTAGAATATGGACACATCTAACCCAGTGAAAAATGGCTTTGCCTCTAGCAATTGCAATTCCATGAGTGTCAGGTCGCTTGGGCTAGGGAGTACCTGGGTGGTATTCAAATAAAATAGCTGAATGGCTTCAGCTCAGGCATGCCCTGTGCTCTCAAGGCTGTATAATGGGTAATTTTATGAGATGAAGATGATAACATAGAAGAAAAGATATTCTGGAGCAGAGGGATAGATAAGAAAAGGTTAGCAGGGAATGTGGCTATGCAGGCTGTCGAGAGAAGGTCTAAGATGAAAAGCTTGAGTTGTACTAAAAGGAGCTGGATGTGGAGGCATAACATTGCAGTGGGAAAAAAGCAGTGCCTGGGGGCATGAGGGGAATTTGCAAGAGAGACAGTGGCAGAGCTAGTTCAGTGCAGGTGTCTCCTTTCAAAAGAATCATATGGGGGTTTCTGGAGAGGCTTGTGTTCATTGACTGGGGAATGTGGGGGCAAAACAAGAGATTACTTCTGAGGGTAGAGAAGGGCCTGGTGTGTGGTTGCAAAATCTAGTAGTGGGGCTGTGCCTAAACTGAGAGTTGAGAAACTCCATCAGTTCCTTTTTGTATCAACAAATCATTCAAATCAGATGTTTTGGGGTATAGAAGACTTCCTTTTAACTGTTGGTTGCAGTTTTCATTTGCTATTCAAAGTATGTTTCTTTTCAGAAAAAAAACTGGTGACATTTTCCATTGGCATGAAGTGATATCATGAGTTATATGGATTTGCACAAGCTGCTCTTTATTTTTGAAGTGTTTAAAGGCTGCCTGTGCTTTTAAACCTCCTGAACTAGCCTGCTGCTGTGGAACCATATATAGTAATTCTGCTGGAACTAAGTATGTGACAGGTGTAGCTTGAGAGCCTGATTCTCTTCATGTTGACCTCAGCTTTATACCAGGGCTGCTCCAGGGAATTGTTTGAGTGGGAGCAGACTCAGGCTTGATATCTCTTCAGTTTGTGATGGGAACTGTGTAACAGGATTAATAAATCATCTTCCTAGCTTTAAAAAAAAAATCCCAAAACCTGTTTGAGTAATAAAACTTTTAGTAATGAAATAATCATAGATCAGTTGGATTGCTTGAGGGTAAAAATGTGTCTGTGTCTCTGCTTAATATGTTTTGCTCTTTTGCTTAACCATCCATTCATGGTATTTCTCCACTGCAGACACACGACCCACCACTTCTGCTGACTGGACAGAGGGTCAGATCAATGCAGGGCAAATTCCTGTTAATGAGATTTTGATTCTTTGACATTTCTAATCAATGTTTCCTTGAAATGCATGGAGGAGTCTGATGTTAGCACTCCAGTTCTCGATTGTTTCTCAAGTAGGCAATCGCAAATATTTCTTGTGTGTTTTCTTTTTTAATAGAGGTCATAAATTTGTGTTTCTCTGTGTTAATTAGCTCCTTAATATGCCATGGTCTGCCCTTGCTTTTGTTTGTGTCATTATTACCTTTCTAGAAAGAAAGTATCAGTTTATTCTACTAGACAACCTCAATGTCTCTTAATTAGTAACTTTTCCTAGCTTAATTCCTTGGAAGTGACTGAGAAACGAACTATTCTTGTGTGTGTACCTAATGCAAACAGAATTCTTATTAAATGTCAGAGGTGTGCAACCAGAGAACGTGTACACTGATTATGCCACTATTCATTATGTTTAGCCAACATCTGATTTCTGGGGGATTGCACCCTTCTGTTACCTAACTTCACCAAAGCAGCAGCTCAGAGGTGAAGTCTCACGTTTCCTGGGGGATTGAGGGAGCTACTCAGATGTTAAAACATTCCCCCTTATCATTTCTGGCCTGTTCTTTGCCATCAGTGTGCAATTACCACCCTGGGTCACTTGTGCCCAGATCCTGCTGTCTGTGTGTAGACTGGAGATCTTAAAAGTCTCTCTCCCAGCCGCCACATCTGGCTTGTTTCTATTGAAGCAGAGTAGTGAGAGAACAGTCATCAGAACAGCCAGGAACAGGAACCTGTGGTAATAACAGTCTGTGTACGCCCAGTCAAATAATGTCCTATCTTGGAGAGGGCTGGAATGTCACAAGGTGTTGATCACTGACAGGTAGAGGTACTTGCTATTATATTGGAGATGGCAATACCTTCTGTATTGGTGGCCACATTTTAAGACACCTCATTTCTTTCAAAAGTTACTTGTGGGTGCCTGTTCTCGGGAAGCATCTTCTTTGGATCCAGAGTGTGTGAAGTCATTTAGATTTACACTACTGTGTGGTATTAGCACCTGCCTGGAGGCTTACCCTTAGGCTTGAGTTTCAGTCCTGGCAACTAGGAGTCTAAATGGTTAATGCTGGAGTACCTGACTTACAGTGCTGGTGCTCTGCCTTGGGTCTCATCCTGACAGTCTCTAGCTGTGGGAAGTAGGATTGCTGCTGCATCCTCCCTGTTAAACAGGTCATTTTGAGCTGTTGATTATAGCTACTGCAATTGTTATTTTGAGAAGGGCTTGTCAGAGCTGCCTGGCAGTGAAAGGCCTCTGCTTTAAAAGCTTTATTTTAAAATAAAGAGTAGCCCAAGGCCTGGTGTCATAACCTTCAGTTAGTTGGAAAGGAATTTGCTGGAGGCCAGCATTTTCAGAACAGGCAAATCAGCATTTGAAAATCTGAGCTCTTCCAGCAAAAGGTGGCTCAGATGCAAGGGGAGAGTTCAGGTGCTCCCTTGGTGCTCTGACACTGAATTTTCTTGACTTTGCTCTTTCTCTTTTATGCAGAGGGTGCCCAAAGTCCTAGGAACTGGGTGGACCCTGCAGCCAAATGTGTGTGGGTCAGGCAGCCACAAAGCAACAGTCAGAATAGTCATGTAAATTACAATGAATCACTGGATGTTTCTGGAGAAGAAAAAGTAGTAAAATCAAAATTTACTGAAATTGAAACATAATAAGGTAAAATACCTCTAATACAGGGTAATCATGTGCTTTTGCCTTGTATACCATGATTTATAGTATCTTAAATGTACTTCCAGCTACTCTCCCTTTTATTTTTTGTGGTCTTGGAAAACTGATCACCTGAACTTGGCTTTGAGAAAGCTGTAATGTAGCCAGCATAGCTCTGCTCCCAAGCAGATGAAAATATTCAATAAACTCCTTTTATGCTGGCTTTGCTATCCTTCAGGATAAATAAGTTTTCCAGTACAATTAATAGCTAGCCAGAAATGAAGAATACTTGTTTGAGATCTTGGTGGACAAAATGAGTCTCAGAACGCTGCAAATTGCTCTGATAGTCTCTTTTCAGAAATATAATACTGAACTGGAATTGTAGCCAATTATCAGCTTTTCCCTACTAAGCTTTGATCCTTACAGCAATTTTTTCCCCTTTTGCTAGTGTGCATACCCTCAAAAAAGAAATGTAACAAGATGCCTAAATTGCTGACTGTCTTGTGTGCAATATTGATTGGGCTCATTGATGCTGCGTTATCTAAGACTAAATTGGCACCAGTTTTTTTTTTCCCCCCTCTGAAGCCTGAAGATTTTGTTCTCTTTAATTGTTGGAGGAAGGTCAGCACAGAGTGTCCCCTCTGCCTTTTAATCTTAAACGGAAATGTCCTAAATGAGTAGAAAACCGCGTGTCAGCGGAATGAACTCTTGCTGAAAGCAATGTGTAGGCTTCTCATGTTTTGCGTTTGTGATGACATAAGCTTTGACCTTGGCCTGTATCTTTTTGAAAGAGCCACATTTGTTCCCTTCAGCCTAATAGCAGCACTGATGGTAGGAGTTGTGCACTTGCATGAACAGCAGCCCTGACCTGCTGCAATTTGTAGCACTGGTTGGAGTAAGAATATATATATTTTTTAAATATCAGTGCTATTTTTTAATAATTCCTCAGTATAAGTATCCTTGCTTCTGTCTTTATGCAGTCAAAATGTATGTGGAAAAGTCACATATGATTAGAGTTTAACATGGTAAATTAATCTCTTTCCTATTTGGCTGTTCAAGTGGCTGGTTGGGCAGATGGAGAGCTGAACTTGTGGGTAGGACTGTTCCTACAGCCTGAAGGACTTTCTGAGCTTTATCCCTTCCGTTTCTTGCCTGCTGTAGCTGGGGAAAAGAGGACTCCTCTGTGGTGCCTTGTCTTAAGGAGGAGGGGAATGGATGCCTTGGGGAGGCAAGTCCTGTTTATTTCTCCCTGAATGCTCACTAAGGCCTGTGCTGTCTGGCAACTCTGATCTGAGAAACTGAGGAAGTACAGGTCAAAAACTACAACTTGTAAGAAACTGGCAGGATGGAGCTGTCAGCATCATCTGTGGTGGGTATTCTTGTGAGAAGGGCATCCATCCCAGAGATCCGTCTGTCTGTGCCAGGCAGTGAGCAGTCCTGTGTTGGTGCACTGAGAGTGAAGATTAACTTTAGCATCTACTTTTGAAGTTCTTTTAGGGCACTTGCATCAAATGCTGTAGCTGAATGACTCAGGTTGAATGCATAGGGACCGAAGTATATTTTCCTCAGACCTGAGATTACCAAAAAATAGGAGAACACCCTTGAGCCTATTTCCATCAGGGCTTTGGTTCATATTTTCTTGCTGAGACAGGAGATTCATGAGTAGAAGAAAAGCTTCCCATCTGTTAGGGAGGCATAGGAGGTGAAATACACCTGGTCCTCTGATTTCCTTCATACCCCTCAGCCCCCCCCAAGTTATGCTCATTCTGAGGAGGGAAAAAAAAAAAGTTTCTTGAAGCCCAATGAGGGCAAGAAGAAAAGTGGAACAACTGAAAAACTTCTCAGTGTATTAAAGAATAATTGGAAGATGAAGCAGGCCTGGGGGCATCATTGTGACTTTGAACAAAGCTGGGAAGCATTACTGGTCTCTTTTTGCAGAGGTCTGTGTAAACAGTTTCCAGTTGGGTGAATTTAGAGGTTTCCCTGGTCTGATCTGATATTTCACTTCAGTTGTCCCCAGTGGCTCAGGGACACTCAGGCAATTTTAGCTGGGAGATTTTTCATGTCTCAGATTTGACCATCTGCCTTTGATAGTAAAACGTGTGCAGCAGTTGATGAGATGTCTCAAGGAAATACAGAACACACTGGGCAAAACCCTGTGAGCTCTTTGTGTTTCATTTCACCCCAAGCCTGCAGCCAACGAAAGCTGTGGAGCAGTTGTAAGCCCAAAAGTGTGTATGATTTTGTACACAGGATAATTGAAAGCTAAATTCCAGTCTTCAGGTGTGGACAAGCTGTGAGAAATAAGGCACCTATGCAGTGGTTTTGGGAGTCTCTACCAAATCCATGTATAAAATCTCTGAACAGAAAGATTAGTGAGGACAGAGTGCTGTTTTACCAGCAAGGAGATGTGTCAAAGTCTGTGGTTGCTCCATGTGGTTTAGCATAGAATATCTGTGTGGAATTTGGGGCATCTCATCTGTGGGTTCCTGTAGATGACTGCCATCAAAGTATTCTGTATCAAGCAAGCCTGGAAAGTGTGTGGCTGCTGTGCCTGCCTTTGACAGGAGGAGTGTAGCCAGCAGGTCAAAGGAGGTGATCCTCCCTCTCTACTCTGCCCTGGTCAGGCCCCACCTGGAGTATTGTGTCCAGTTCTGGGCTCCTTGGTATAAAAAGGACAGGGATCTCCTGGAAAGAGTCCAAAGAAGGGCTACGAGCATGATTAAGGGCCTAGAGCATCTCCCCTATGAGGAAAGGCTGAGTAAGCTGGGACTGTTCAGCCTTGAGAAGAGAAGACTAAGGGGGGACCTAATCAAAGTTTATAATTATCTGAAGCAGGGGATGCAGGGGGAATCAGCCAGCCCCTTTTCAGTGGTCTGTGGGGATAGGACAAGGGGCAATGGCTGCAAGTTGGAGCACAGGAAGTTCCGCACCAACATGCGGAAGAACTTTTTCCACAGTGAGGGTGATTGAGCACTGGAATAGGCTGCCCAGGGGGGTGGTGGAGTCTCCTTCACTGGAGATATTCAAGACCCGCCTGGACGCCTATCTGAGCAATATGAGTTAGGGAGCTGCTTTGGCGGGGGGGTTGGACCCGATGATCTCTCGAGGTCCCTTCCAACCCCTACGATTCTGTGATTCTGTGACAGTGGAAGAAAGCTCACCAGTTCTCTCTTTCCAAAGTGGATCAGGTCCTTTTTCATCTACTTCCATGTCCCTTCCTTCTGTAGGTGTCTCTTGCTGGGGCATGAGGTTCAGAGGGATGCTGAGAGGCCACAGATGTCACGGCCCCTTCTCTCATGCCTGGCAGTTGGGGTTGCTTGGGTGGTGTGTCAGGGAGCCAGGCATGCCAGGGGTCTGGCTACAAACCAGGTTTGGGGAGCCTTGCTCCATCCTATCTGTCTTTGGTTGTAGGAGGTACTGGTTCTGTTATGTTTGGGCTTTGTATGCTGCAGGGGTCAGTGCTTTCAGAGGAAAATAACACATACTGAAGGGAGGTCAGTGGAAAGAAGCAGACAGTATGTTTATGTAATAAATCCTGGTCCCTTTTCCCTTCATTTGCCTGGCACGGTCATTTCCAGAGGGACACATAACTGAGAGGTACCTGTGTGTGTCGCAGCGTTGCTGCAGCACTCCAAAGTTATGAAAAACTGAAGGGTGGCAGCAAGGTTTTACTGCAGAGCTGTTCTTAAATAGTTATCGTGGGCATTCATTTGCAGGGAAGGGGGTTTTCAGGAAAAAAGGAAAGAAAAAGCATCCCAGATCTGTAATAAAGGAGGAAGTTAGGGGAGCAGAGATTTTTTTCAGAGCTGGGACTCATTCATGCATAGCAAGAATTTCTTCTGGCTTATGCAGAGCTAATTTTAGAGGGTACATTTCTCTTGTGGTTAGTAATGTTTTGTTGTGCTGTGTTAGAGGAAGTGTAATAGTTACTCTCTGCCAGGCAAAGGACCAAAGAGCAGCTTTTTTCAAATAACCCAGTTCAGGGTGATACGGGAAGACTTGTGGAACTCTTACCCTTAGCAGGAGCCTCAGACTGAAGCTGCATGCTGGGGTGTTTGCTGCTGCTTTACTCTGTCTACCTGGAATTTCTTCTGTGTCAGGGCTAGCTGCTTCCAGCAGCAATCATGTGCTCTCCCTCTTCCTCCATCGCTGAAGTGGCAATGGCCATGCCCCTTTCCCTGGGAGATGAGGCAACACTTGGGCCCTCTCCTCCAGCTCCTGCACACCTGCTCTGTGTCCCATCTGACCTACCAGCCAGGTCTTGGTCATATCTCCTTGTGCTGGACCTATGATTCATTCCTCAGCACAACTGACTCCTAATGCTTGAATTTATTCCCCCACTGTATTGAGGTTTGACATGAGGTATGGCCCTTCTCTTTCCTCTTTTTCTCTGTGAGGGCATGTTTAGGAGAGCTGGATTTATTTTTCTCTTCCGGCAGCTCTTTAAGTGCTAAGGGCTCTACATAGAGTTATTGGTGTGCTTCTGTCCCACAGGCTTTGGAAAGTGAGATTTTTTAGCCCATGGGAAGATCAGACCTTTGCAGAGACTGCTGTGATGTGTTATGTGAAACACTTTGATTTCTTTTCTTGCAGAGCACGTTATGGGTCATATTGCCCTGAACCTGTTCTTATACCCACCTGCTGTTCTGAGCTCATTTCCTTACGTTGAGAAAGTACCTGGGAAAGGACTGACTCAGAAAATAGTTCAGTGATGCAATCCTCTTAGACTTTAAAAAAGTAGGCAAAAGAGGTAATTTAAGTACTACAGCTGTTCATCTTGGACACTTGAGCATCTGTAGATGTTTTCTCACTGGTACAGGTAGATCTGTCCTTGCCATACTTGCTTGCTCTATGCTTTTCTGAGCATTCTTGAGTAATCCTGGACAAAGCTGTTAGGATGGATGCTAGTGATTTATTATGTAAAGTAACGGAGAGGCAGAAAAGGTTGTGTATAAATCGTTTCTCTAAGCACTGTTTTACTGTTCTTGTATTTGTGCAGGAAGTTGTCAGGATGTGTAGAGGTGAAATCAGAAAGGCAAAAGCCCAGCTTGAATTTAACCTGGCCGCTGGGGTGAAAAAGAATAATAAACTCTTTTATAAGTACATTAACAGTAAGAGGAGGACAAAGGAGAATATCCACTCTTTACTGGATGAGGCTGGGAATGTGATCACTGAGGATAAGGAAAAGGCGGAGGTTCTGAATGCCTTCTTTACGTCTGTCTTTAAAGGTCAAACAGATCCTCAGGGTACCCCTCTCTCTGACCTGGTAGTCTCAGCTGGGGAGCATGCTAACTCCCCTGTGATTCTGGAAGAAACAGTCAGAGACTTCCTACTCCAACTGGACTGCCACAAGTCCATGGGGCCGGATGAGATCCACCCGAGAGTGCTGAGGGAACTGGCAGAGGTGGTAGCCGAGCCGCTTTCCATTATCTATCAGTCCTCCTTGCTGACTGGTGAGGTCCCAGAAGACTGGAGGCTTGCCAATGTGACTCCCATTTACAAGAAAGGTTGTAAGGAGGATCCGGGGAACTACAGGCCTGTTAGCCTGACCTCGGTTCCAGGGAAGGTTATGGAACAGATAGTCTTGAGGGAGATCATGCGGTATGTGTGGGATGGCCGGGGGATCAGGCCTAGCCAGCATGGGTTCATGAAGGGCAGGTCCTGTTTGACCAACCTGATCTCCTTCTATGATCTAGTGACCCATCTGCTGGATGAGGGAAAGGCTGTTGATGTGGTCTACCTAGACTTCAGCAAAGCCTTTGACACTGTCTCCCACAGTATTCTCCTGCAGAAGCTGGCAGCCCGTGGCTTGGATGGGTACACCCTCGGCTGGGTAAGGAGCTGGCTGGAGGGCCGGGCTCAGAGAGTGGTAGTAAATGGAGTTAAATCCAGCTGGCGACCGGTCACGAGTGGTGTTCCCCAGGGGTCGGTGCTGGGGCCTGTCCTCTTCAATATCTTTATTGATGACCTAGATGAGGGCATTGAGTGCACCCTCAGTAAGTTTGCAGATGACACTAAATTGGCTGGGAGTGTGGATCTGCCTGGGGGTAGCGAGGCCCTACAGAGGGATCTGGACAGGCTGGAGAGCTGGGCTGAAGCCAATGGCATGAGGTTCAACAAGAGCAAAGGCCGAGTCCTGCACTTTGGCCACAACAACCCCAGGCAGCGCTATAGGCTTGGGGCGGAGTGGCTGGAGGACTGTGTGGAGGAAATGGACCTGGGGGTACTGATTGATGCACGGCTGAACATGAGCCGACAGTGTGCGCGGGTGGCCAAGAAGGCCAACGGCATCCTGGCTTGCATCAAAAATAGTGTTACTAGTAGGAGCAGGGAGGTAATTGTCCCCCTGTACTCAGCACTTGTGAGGCCGCATCTCGAGTACTGTGTTCAGTTTTGGGCCCCTCACTACAGGAAAGACATTGAGGCTCTGGAACGCGTTCAGAGGAGGGCTACTAAGCTGGTGAGGGGTCTGGAACACAGGCCTTACGAGGAGCGTCTGAGGAAGCTGGGATTGTTCAGCCTGGAGAAGAGGAGGCTTAGGGGAGACCTTATAGCTCTCTATAACTTCCTGAAGGGAGGTTGTAGTGAGCTGGGGGTCGGCCTCTTCTCCCGTGTAGGCAGTGACAGAACTAGAGGGAATGGTAGCAAGCTGCGCCAGGGGAGATTCAGGCTCGACATTAGGAAGCACTACTTCTCAGAAAGGGTAGTCAGGCACTGGAATGCACTGCCCAGGGAGGTGGTGGAGTCACCAACCCTGGGGGTGTTCAAGGAAAGACTGGATGTTGTATTGAGGGATATGGTTTAGTGGGAGCTAGTAGTAATAGGTGAATGGTTGGACTGGATGATCTTCTAGGTCTTTTCCAACCTTGATAATTCTGTGATTCTGTGATTCTGGTTCTCATCTCTGTTCATCAATCAATACTCAAGCATACTTTTTAGTTCTTTGCTGTGAGTTCATGGCCTGCTAAAAGAATCACAGACTGGTGTTCTACCAGTCATCTGCTTATGCAGTTGTTGAGGAGAACTTTTAAATCCTCTTTCTGCTTTGTACTTTAAAACCCAGACAAGCATCTTATTTTAATACACTACTTGTCTCAGATTCTCTGAACAAAACCCATATGTAGCTCTGTTCCTTTCAGCTGAACTCTCTAATAACGGACTGCTGGTGTTGCCCTGTATGCATTAATTTTGCCTCAAAAGCCAATAAATGTTTGATGCACACTTAAGCTAAAGAAAAAGTCATTTGCTGCTGTGTTTTTTTCCTTTCATTAGATATTTCAAAGAGGATGTAATGTTGGTACTGTTCCCGGATGCTTCCTGGAAACAAATGCTAATACCTAATTACTGCCTTTAAAAAACTTTGTTTTGTGGCAATAAATAAAATTTAATAGTATTAATGAGACCAGAGTCTTGGTCTTGATCTGAGAGGTATCTCCCTTTCTGATCCCAGTTCTATTTTTTAAAGTATTTATATCATTTTTGGTGTCATAATTATGTGATACAGAAGTAGAATCCTTGTTAAAAATGCATTCTTACCTAGGACTACATGGAAACTTTATGGAGTTTCTGGGAGATGAAAGGTAGTGAATGAAATGCTAAAGTTGTCTGTTGTCTTTCTCTACGTTTTTATGTTACCACAGTAGTTTGAGGGACTGGTCCTGGCTTAATACTTTGTATGGATTAAGAAATTTCAAAGAATGAGATCTCAAACTGGAAACCATTCATGGGAATGAAACAGAGAACAAGCCAGAGAGTTCAGGCACAGAAAACACTCTGTATCAACACCTATCTAATAAAAGGTAAAATTAAACCAAGTGCGATGCTTTTCCAGTGACACAGAAATGTGCATCCAGCAAAGAGCTGACTTTTCTGAGCACCCTTGGTGACCAGGCAGCCTCCAGGCCATCAGACACATGGCACTGAGTATTCAAAGCATGTTTCTAGCGATCCTTCTTCCTGGTTACTGACTGAACCTGAAATGTTGCATTACTTGATTTAAGAATAATTTACAATGATGTATTCCACTTGAAACATTTGTATTCTGTAGTACATTTTTCTTGTGAGATTCAGAACATGCATTTTTATGGAGTATGGGACTTACTAAAACCAATGAATTGTCAGTAAAGAAACAGTGTTGCTCACACAAAATACTAAAATGGGCTTTTGATGCATGTGAATTCACAGAGAGGCTTGGTTGATACCTACTGAGCCTTATAAATGCAAATTATGGACAGTTTGTTACTAAGGGCAGCTAATGTGCCATCTAGACATGTTTGGACACAGAAAATGTTCATATTTTGCATTTTATTGTAAATCTGTTTCTTGACAACCTGGTAAAATACGAAATAATAGACATGCAACGTAGTTAACGTTCCTTGGCAACATATTTCTACATGTGGTGTTGTCACAATTGAATCAACTTAGGTGAAAAAAGACCTAACTTTCAAGTGGGTTTAAATTATTACTTGTCATAGAGTATATATGTTAAACAGTCTAATGGCACTTCCAGTAAAATCTGTACTATCCCTTCCTCCAGTGGTTCGGCTGCAATGACAATGAATCAAGAAGACAAAAGCCAGAAGGTTGTCTACTGGAGAGCTGGGCAAAGAGAAAAGGCAAAAGACTTTGAATTCACTAGTTGGGACTATTTGGTTGCTGCTTTAGAAGACTGTTGTTATCATCGAAGGGTCTCTCTGGAAACGTGGCATAATAAATTCCTGTTTATCCTTTTATAAACCCACAAGCAATGAAAATGATTTCTTTTAATAAAAAAGAAAAAATGAGATGGTATAATACACTATTAAAAGGGGCTGTTAAGTGCTATAGCTGAATTATAAACTACTCCTTTTTTATGAACAATAATAACGGTTCTTTTTATTCTTGAGACATGGCTGTCATTACTTTGGCTGAAATGTGTGTTAAGATTATATGGCAGAAAGCCGTTTTGATATTAAAACACAATTTACCATGAAGAAAAAATTGCTTGGTGAATTGAGGTGGCAAATTTTGTCCCTGGTGAGTTCTGCTCTTGAGCTGTTCTGTCCCATGGATGTAGAGGGTGGTTGAGGATCAGGTGCAGGTTGGGAATGGGAGCCTGGGGACCTTCTGGGTCTTAGGATCAATCATTTGTGTGCTATGTTTTTGATTCTTAGAAAAAACCCCAAGACTTCAGCAACCAAACTCAGTGTCTAAGTGTGTGTTAGCAACTTGGTATCTTCCTTGTTGTTGGTGGAGGTCTTCCCTAATGCAGCTAACCACTGCATTATGCTGTCCTAATGTCTGTTGGCATATATTGCTTGTGCATTTTGCTTGTATACTCACAAACTGTGTTAAATAGCCTAGAAATTTCAATGGAAAGTGCAAAAACTCTGTAGAGTCTCTTAGAGGGTTTCAAGGTGTCTCAGCAGAGCAGGCAAAACCACATTTTCCTGCCCCAGCCCAGGAGCTGTAAGTGGGACAGGGAATGATGCGGGGAGAGGTCTGAGAAACTGGGTTGCTGACTCACACTCCCTGGGGGGAGCCAGAGGGAGCCAGGAGGCCGTGGCCACTCTCCAGCCTGCAGAGCAACCTGTGCTTGTCCACTTCATTTAGGCCACGAGCTGCCCTTAATAAGTAGGTGGGAACAACCTGCCCTCCATTAAAGTTTCATCTCAGTTGCTACTAGCTGTGGAGTGACCTAATGCAGGCAGCTTCTAGATGATGTTTATGTGCCCTACCAGCCCCCCAGTGTTTTTTTGGACTGTTGTTATCTGGGTGGGTTTTTTGTGTGTGTACCCCCTCTTTGGATTGTTCTCCTCTTCTCTATTCATTTTCAGACTTTTCAAGTTGAAAAGTCTTTCTGAATAGTACATATTATCTAGCTGAGATGGAGAATATCCCATAGGAGGTTTAGGGTACCAGATGTGTGTGGTGGCAAATCTTTGTGCTGCTGGTTGATACTGGCTGGCAGTGTTGCTGCCCACAGCCAGGACAAAGAGCATCCAAAAGAGGCTAAAAACTATCAGCTCTTATGTTCATTACCTGAAGATCTGAAAGGGATCCCTCTCTAAGTTCCTTTCATGTTAGGTTATCTTCCCTGGGCCTGTGTTCTGATCTGAAGTTGTGTAACATAATTATAGGTGAAATAGGTGAAAATTATTCTTTTTCTGCTTTCCCATGTCTGGGCATATGAATACTTCAGCCAAATTAAGGAAGTTTCAGCTATTTTTCTCTTTCCAAATGGTGTGGCTAATGCGCTTCAATGAGCAAAGCTTCCCCACTGCTGCTGCACAGGGTTTTATGCAGCTTGGGATTTCTTTAGGATCCTCTTGTTGGTCTCATGACTTTATATGAAATGGCTTGCAAAGGAGACCAGGTGTGAACTGGCCACAGACAGCATGTGGAGATCAGGCTCACAAATCCACAGGGACATGTTCTGTTGTGCCCTGTAAGCATAAGCAGTTTCACAGCTGATGTAAGGTAATACAAGGATTTGGGTAACGGATTTGCAGATGCTGTTTCTAGAAAAACAAGCTGCAAAAGACTCTTGAAGATGCTAACCTTATGCTGTGTTTCCCTGTAATGCGATTTTGAAACAGGAGCACAGAGAACAGCAGGGTGAGCTATTAAAATTCAGCTTTACAACTCGCAGGAAAGGTAGTGTGAGCTGACTTCTGCAGGCACTTGCTTCTACTGTCTTTTGTTCTTGTTCTTCTTAATGTTTTGCTTAATTAAAGAGCACAAATCTAACCTAAAAATGTCTGTGCAAGTACAGCATACTTCTCTCTTCCTAGGTGTATCTGCAGTAATGTTAAGATGTAAGATTTTTCTTTATTATCTCTTTTCAGGCAGCTGTTTTATCTAATAAACATCAGGAAGGGAGCTAGGTGGCTGTGTATTTTGGTTTTCAGATGGTGCTGGGCACAATTAGCATAGACTGCTAGGGAAAACCAGCAAGGATTAAACAACATGCTCAGATTGCTTTCGGGCTCTTCCTCAGGGCCCTGTTTATTAATTCAAACAACTCCCCCCCCTCACAAACCCACCATGCACAAGGCAACACAAAATGAATTGCCTTTCCTCAACCAACACAGCTGTTGGCTGCCTCGCTTGCCTGCGGCTGGCTTCAGGAGTCACCTTCCCCTGCTGACCCTGTCAGTGAGTCCTTGTAAAGTTGAAAGGACCCAGCTCCACACCTGGGGTGGGTTGGGAGAAGGGTACCTGGATTTTGAGGCACACCATGAATATGTACAAGTAATATGTTTATATTGCTGAATAAGTAACATCGAAATATCTAGCTCTCTGGCTGAGAGCCTTTTAGAAGGACTTGTGGGGTTACAGTGTTTCTTCCTGGACCAGGAAAGGTGTTTCCAGCCACTTCAGGGAAGGACAGCTCTGCTCCTGGCTTAGGCACCAAGCTGTGGCCCTGCTGTAAGGCCATGTCAGGGTCTCCTTCAATTTTCTTTTTCATGCCCAAGTTTGGTTCTGTTGTAAATCTGCCACTTACTGTAGATAAATACTGTGAATTTAGTCAGTGAATATTATCATGATGATGTCTCTCTAACAAGCACAAAACATGTAGATAGAACTGCAGTAATTAGCTGGTCTCTCTTACTAATTAATTACCTGACAATATTTATAGTCTGTTCCAACAGAGGGAGAACTGGCATTTTTTTTTAAAAAGTGTTTGTAGAAATGTTTCCAGTGTAAAGTGTTATCATAATGCTGCATTTCAAGAACAAATACTAATAAAATTTTTCTGTTGAAATAATTTAATTCCAGCCCATCTGGTTCATAGAAGTAATATGTTTACTCCTAGCAAGTATTCCAAAGTCTACCATAATGAAATTGTAGAAGTCAGAGGTGAAAACTGTGTACTTATTCTTGCAGCCTAGTTCCTTTCCCTTGCAGAATATCTGCTTTATTCTCTTCCTGCAGAAGAGCTTTCCTCTGGATATTTCAGAGTGTGTTTAAAATCTGGTGCTACTGGAATCAGAGCTTTTGGTTTTATTGAGTGATGACTTGATATAGCAGCTAACTCTAATGTTAAGCCTGGCAAGCAGAGAACTGGGAATACTTCTTGCTCTGGCTTAGAGAGGCAGTGGATGGGGGATCAGATCTTCCCAGTGGAAATTCAGGTGGGCATGTAGGTGCAGAAGGACAGTGTCCTGTCTGTATGTATCCTGCTTCCCTAACACCCATGGCAATAAATCAATCATAAGATCTGTTCTTGATATCAATGATTAGGGAAAAACCAAACCTGTTCAACATTCAACAGACGTGTTTTCTAGGTTGACAAGGGAATATACTATTTCTTCAGTTACTACTACTGCTGTGTATTGCAGCTGTACTTTCAGACCTTGTCTTGTAAGCTTGACTTGGCTCTCCCAAAGGCTGGGATGAAGAAGGTCTGAGCTTAACCCGAGGGGTGGCTAAATGAGATAGTGATGCAACCTAGCAGGGAAGTGGAAGGGGAGTGTACAGGAGACTGGAAGGGAAGAGCTAAACAAAGGGGATGAAATAGTAATTAATTATGTCCTTTAATAAAGGCCAAGCTACTGGAGAGGCTGGGGCAGGGGCTGGTCAAGCCCTTCCTGGGGAGCTTGTATTGGGGCTCAGAAGGTTGGAGCAAGGCATCAGGATTACAACTCAGCACTGCTGATGTCTGCAGGTGCTTTGGACCTTTGTCTAACAAAGCTTGGGACAGTGCTCTTGTGTTGCTTTTCCTCAGCTATACAAATCCAAAAGAGTTTTTTTCTGTTGTTGGAGTGCATAGTGCCACAAACTCTGGTTTTAATGGGTGAAATGCTGCCTGGACTGTGGCTGTACAGTTAGTGAGTCTTCACATGAGGTCATCTGCATGTTATGAATTTAAACTTGATTTTTTTCCTGGGTTATTCAAACATTTACTTCTTGGTTTGAATGTGTCTGTCTGGACCTGATAAAATGGCAGCAATTAGTATCATCTTTCTGAGAAACAGGAGTGATCTTATCAAATTTTGGGAGGAGGGTAATGCTACTGCAAGTTATTTGTATGGCTTCGCATTGAAGAATTTCAATTTGCAGCATGAGTAGTTCAATTTCTATTTAGGGTGCAATTCCAGAGGAAGTATAATTACAGTTAAGGGGTGTCGCAGAACTGGTGAAGCATTAGGGTAGGAAAACACAGGAGAGATTTTGTGAAAACATTTTAGGGTTATGCCTTGCTAAGTACAGAGGAGGCATAACTAAGTGAGAAACAAGTTACTGCTCAGTTGGGGCACTTCACCTGTTAAAAGTATGAATGAATAAATAAATAATGCTTTGAGTTCATTTTTGAAATTGCCCCTCTGTTAGAGACAGCATATATGTATGTGGTTCTCAAACTTCCAAAGTATAGTTTGTGATACCTAAATCAGAATTTCTTTTAAATCAGTCACATTTGAGCTATTTTTGCTAATGAGAAGATTATTCAGTACCATCCCAAGGCATACATAAATCTGCTCAGTGGCAGAACTTATAATTCATTTGAAGTGGATACAATTGATATTCATTTAATACGGACAAAATTTGAAGATGCCCATTTTTCTTCACCTTTCCCATTTGTTTTCTCTTGCACAGTATGAATATTTCATAGTGGCCACGATTTTCCTGCACACACCTGTTCAATCATACTTTCTTTTTTAATTCACCTGTTTACAGCAATCTCTGCTTTTAGTAAAATATTGAGATGCAATCAGACAAAGCTGTCAGATTGCTTAGTGTTTGAAGCAAGCTGCTGATTACTGTTGCCACTGTTAGCTGAATTACACTATTAAAGGTTTTTATGAAGCATTTGCATTGCTTGCTCATACAAATATAAAATCATGGCTATGCCATGGTGAAAAGGAAAATAATACTCTTGACACATGTCTTCCAAGTAAAGACAGCAACAATAATCTGTAGAAAGCATCTATATACAGAACATATTTGACAGTATCTTTTGGTTTGTTAATTGCTAAATTGTTTAAACAGCCCTCTCTGCATATGCTTTGCCATACTGCTCTCAGCAGCGAAGGCAGAGTTGATGGTGCTAAAAGCATCAGCCATGGCTCTATGAGCACATACATGACTTCAAGCTCTGCCCTGACATGCTTAAGCATCTTGTTGAATAGGAGGTGATAAAATGAAGCGCTGAGCTGCATAGCTGTGAAGAAAATAGATCAGCCAAATATCTTGGAAGTAACTTGCTCAGGAAAGTCATGGTGGCACAGTAACTGTGCATCTGTTTAATATCCGTTGGGTGTTGGATACTGCCGGTTCTCTGGCCAGGCGTTATCCTTCTGAGTCCCAGCACCGGTGGTCTGGGGTATTCCCCCGTTAGTCTTGTATCATTGTCTCTGTCCTGCATTTCTACAGCTTCTTCAAGGCAGGGCTGGGCCTGATCAGTGCCTGAGGGAAGGGTTAGAGATATGTTTGGCATTTGGTCCTGTGCTGTCTGGAGGTAATAGCCTACTGTAGTGGTAGGGAGTGTTAGGTTAGAGGGTGTCCCTGCAGTACAACCACACTGCTGCTGCGCTGGAGGGAAGCGGGAAGAAATCAGAAAACAGATCTGAAATAGGAAACAGTGAGAATAATGAGCTGTGGTATTGCAAAAAGATGATTTGTGGGGTGATGAGCCTACCATTCAGAAATGTGTTTTTAGCACTGGGTACATTTGTGTAGAAGGCAATGTGTAGAGACATGCCAGCCTCTGCAGATAATCCTTGTGTCATCAAGGTTAGTGCAAATGAGGCTAATGGATGAGGCAAATGAGGATGGACCAAAAGTGGTTCAGTCCTTTGCAACTGCTTGAATAAACTGGATTAGAAAATACAGTCTTTAGAGAAATGTCAAGTCAGGGAACAATTCCAGATAAATCACACAAAGCTGGGAGGCTTTCTACTAGAGGCAAAGGAAAAAGGGCCTTGGTTTAGCTCACAAAGTGATGACACGCTTAAGCTTTCTTTGCTCTCAGTTATAGCTGGAACCATTATGTAAATGAAAATAATTATAAATGGCCAGGAAGGCTGCATGGTGCTGAGGCACATCTGCTTGCTTGCTCTGCAGCTTTTATATTTTTGTATTGTTTCTTGTGTTCCTTTGTATCAGTTCTGCTACTAATACAAAAAAGAAAATGTCCCATTGGTTTAACAAAAGCCATTCCCTGCAAGCTTGATGACAAAGCTCTTCAACAGGCTGGCCCTCTGCAGAGCACAGAAATACATTGCTGCAGGTTCCTCCATGGCAGCAGGGAACACCACAGTAGTATGGCCAAGGTGTTTAGAAGTGTTTCTGTATTTATGTTTCATTGCTCAGGGGAGCCTTACCTGGCTGAGAGAATTTGCCCTGTGTTCAGCTTGATTCACCTGGGATAAATGGATGGGGACAAATGCTTGGTGCATCTGAGACACATTGTGCTAAGTGGCGTCCTGAGGTCTGCTCTGCTGCTGTGGCCAGCTCTGTACAGAGCGCAGGTGCTGGGAAGAAAACTTTGACTGCTGAACCTGCTGATTTTCCTGCCCTGATTGTCTCTGCTCCTGCGTTTGTTTTGTTGCAGAAGGCTTTTTGCTTTCCTATGCAATCCTCTGCCTCCCTGCTTTGCTTTCCTAGCTGTTCTCTTTCTAACAGGGCTGGTGCACCTCTCCTCTACCATGGGAAGTGGTGGGGTGGGCAGCTGGCTTAGCGGAGGTGGCCTTGATGTGGACTGTGCAAGCTGGGCTATGAGCTGTGTGTGGGGAAAAAAATGCCAGGGACATGCTGGGGTGAGCTTCCCAGTACAGCTTGCCCAGGGTGTCCCTCCTTACAGGTTGCCTAAACATCCCCTGGACGTTGTGCTCTTTGTGCTTTCAGTGGGCTCTGCTGGAGGGCAGGACAGCATTGGCATGTCCGCTCTGCCTCTGGACGCTGTGCAGGAGATGGGAAGGATCATCTTGGCGATGACAGAAACAACCTGGTTGGTGACCTTTTGCCTTTCTGGCTCTAAGTCTGTGATTTTGTGTCTGACTGGGCACAGATCCCTATTTTCTGGGGTGGCAACATGTATGAAGAGTAACCATGTAAAGCAGAGCTGTAAGAAACGGTAGAAGACTGTAATCCGTGGAGAGACCTGCTGCTATCCCTTGGCATCTTTCTAAAAACTGTCTCTGTTACAGTAATATGCTTGGGACAAAATTGTCTGCCTTGTCTTCTGTGCTTTATTGCTTGTAAATGTCATTCTGAACTACCTACTTGTGCATTTAATAAGTTGGGATGAAGATTTTACATTTTGGCTTTTGCTTTCCATTTAACAGGCACCGTTTGGTGCAGTAATGCCTCTGGTAATCGGTTTTCAGGGCTGTGCTGACTGAAAGGCTAGTGAGTGTGTCTGCTTTTGGCCAGCCGTAACCTGACATTATAAATATTTCTTGCCTTTGTGTTTCTTGTGGTAATTTGTGCCTGTTATAAATGCAGGACTGTCAAGGAACTCTGTTGTCAGAGAGGAGACACAGATGTCTAGAGTAATTTAATACTCGATTCTTTTTGCAAGCTTCTTGACATAATGATTTATCCTGTACTTTAATAGTACCTATTTTCTTTCTTACTACTTTGTATCTTCTGCCTGGCTTCATCTCCCTCAACCTGCTGGGCACACTGCTCTTAATGCACCCCAGGTACCATCAGCCTTCTTGGCCACAGGGGCACTGCTGGTCATGGAGAGATTGTTGTCCACCAAGACTCCCAGGTCCTCCTCTGTGCTGCTGCTGGCCCAGAAGGTCATCCCCTAACCTGTATGGGTGCCTGGGGCTATTCCTCCCTAGGTGCAGGACCATACACTTGGCCCTTGTAGAACTTCATTTGGTTCCTCTCCACCCAATTCTCTAGCCTGTCAAGATCTCGCTGAATGGCGGTGCAGCCTTCTGGTGTGTTGGCCCTTCCTCCCAGTTCTGTATTTGCTGAGGCTATGCTCTGTCCCCTCATCTGGGTCACGGGTGAATGTGTTTGAATAAGACCAGGCTAGACTCTGTGCTGCTTATCCCAGCCCTTTGGGCTCTGCATTCAGCCAGTTCTCAATCCATGTCACTGTCCAGTGATCCAACCCACTCTTCCCAAGTTTATTTACAAGGGTGGTACGAGAGACAATTTCAAAAGCCTTGCTGAAATTGTTGTAGACAACAACTACTGCTCTCCCCTCATCCACCCAGCCAGGCATGCCATCATAGAAAGTTATCAGACTGGTCAGGCATGTTTTTCCCTTGGTGAATCCACGTTGACCATTCCCAATAAACACCTGCTTATTAATAACTCCTAGAATAAGATATTCCATCACCTTTCCAGGCATGGAGGTGAGGTTGACTGGCCTGTAGTTTCCTGAGTCCTCTTGGAAGACTGCACAAAAACATGACACTTGTGTGTGTAGTGCTACCTCTGTGTCTCTGTTTCTTCATCCATCTCACCTATCTGGTGGTACTTGAAGCTGAAAGAAGTGTTCTTCCAAGAAAATTCTATAAAAATTGCATTTACCTGAATTGGCTAAATATTGAGAAATTTTACTCTAGCCAGTCTCTCTCAGCCCATTTCTTTCTGTCACTTTCAATTAATCCATTGCTGGAATTGTTGACAGCATGTGAATGTCTCTGCTGCCTCCTGTCTCTCCACTTAGTACATGAGGGTGATGGGCTAAAGACTCTTGTCATTCCCCCTCTGATGTGGTTTGGCAACAGATGGCAACAGGTCTTTGAGGAGAACTGTGTTGTTGCTACTCCAGCACCAACATAATATTTCAGTGCCATCTGGGAAGGGGATGTGACATGAACCTAAGCTGGCTTCCGGCCTCAAACATTCTTTTATCAATTAGCAAAACCACTGATGGATTTGACACAGCCTTGGGAGTGTCTTGGGAATGAGTCTGTGTCCTGTAGGATGCGATCTGCTGTGCATACTTATGATGATCTTCTCTACGCAGAAAGTTGTGGGATATGTAAGTTGAATTTGATTATTTCCTCTGTTGATTACATTGTCTTTTCTCTGTCCCAGAAAGGATAGAATGCAAAGCCTTGATGCTTTCAGGAAGAGCAATTGTGCATAGTATATTAGTACACATTGCAAGTAGAAGGCAACTTCATCCCTGCAAGATTTCCCAAGGAGTATCTTCAGTGCCGTGTGAGTGCTGGTTAGTAACCAATGGATATGCTAGAAGGTGCTGGTTTAATTTGTGATCAGTATTGCACACAGTGACACAGAGGAATCCATGCTGCAAAATGGAGAATGAGCTAATGCTGGGGATAGCCAGGGATATGGCTTCCCAGGCATGCTGGTGTCATGCTCTGCTGCTGACCAGGCCATGTTTGCTGTTCTTGCTGCAGCACCTGTCCTGAGCCTCAAGATAGACAGATTCTGTGTGACTTCACCAAAGGAGAGACTGGAGCAGTACATAATGCCAGGCTGAGGGTTAGCAGCTGGTATAATGCTCTTATAAGTAGGCAGGAGGGATGAAAGGGCAAAGAGGAGTTGCCATGTTAAAATAAAAGGCTCTAGGAGTGCTGAGACAAGAGCCATACTGTAGCTTAGCTAAATCTGAGTGCCAGGATTCTGATACATCACAGTTTGCTTTGCACAGCCCTAGCTTATGGGTCTCAGCCAGGTCCAAATAGTGAGAAACCTCTAGTGCATCAAGAGGAGTCACCCTGGCTACGAAGCACTAGAAGTAATGCCATCAGTGGTCAGGCTAATGTTTTAACATGGATTTAGATCCTCAGTTTGGTTTTGGTGCTTTTTTCCTCTTTTTTTTTTTTTTCTTTCTCAGAAACAGTACCAGGGTGACAGTAGTAGTTTTGGCCTTCATCGTGGGGGCACATTCATATTTCCTAGTCTTAGTCATGCTGCTTCTTGGATACCTGCAGCAGCCCCTGATAAAAAGCATGCTTTGGTATTTTGGCTATCTTCATTCTCCTGTGCACCATATGCTGGGACAGATTTATGAAGGATTACATCTGCATAATCACCAACCTGTTTTATGGCATCAGCTGTTGCAGTTGGCAGAACCAGGTGCTTTCCTTGATTCTTCCTGCTTCTCCCACTTTAGTTTTGATGGCTGCCCACAGAACAAATGATCCTCCTATGGCTGCCTAAATGGCTGCTGCTTTCTTCTTGCCATATGGCTCATCCCTCAGTGCTTTGTACGCTGTCCTGGTATTGCCCAGCCAACAAACTTTGCTGCCTTTTGCTTCTCTCAGACACCAGGCTGTTTGCAGTATTAGGGGGTATGGTTTGAGTGGCTTCTGACAAGGCAAAGTAATGTCAGCATTATTTCCTTTCCTGAGACCCCTTATGCATGCTTCCTCTTCACATAAATCATCCTTCAACCTTATCAGCCTTTATGTCTGTCTTCTGTTTAGTGAAATGGGATGGGACTGGTCCAGGAGTAGCTGGAAAAGGTGGTTTTACTACTTAAATTAACATTTCTGTCTTCAGAAGGAAAGAATGCGTTAACTTGAGAACCTGTTGGCTGTCTCTTTCTTGAAAGTAACTTTTATTGATGTTAGGGTGGTGCCCTTATTAGGGATTGCAATATTAGTGCCAATTGAATTTGCCACCAGCCTTGTTGTGTTTCAGGATTGTTTTCGTGAGGTTTTTTCTTTGTTTAGAACAGCCATCTGGGACCTACTGTGTTATTTACCACAGAGATAATACACAGTGATACATTTTAAACTGCTTTTTAATGTGTTTTCTGGCAAATTGTGTCTGTTGCTGTGCAAGGTGTGAAATCATCTTAAGGGGGACAAGTGATATTGGCATTTGTGCAGGCTTGTTGATTCTAACTAACATTTGCATTAGATTAGAACAGTAAATGCTGTCTTCAGTGAAGAAATGCTTTGCATTTTCTCAATGGTATTTTAAAATGGAGTATTGCTAGTTTGAATGAGTCAGCTGAAATTACAGAAAATGTTTCCTTTAAAATATCATCTGAATAGCAACAGCTGTCATATCACACAGAACCTGAAACAATGCATAGCACAAAACTTGGTTGGCATGTAATAACCCTAGTATTAGAATCTATAATGTTTTAGTATCTTCCCAGGGATATCTTTTGTGCACTTGGAATAGTGCATTTGCATGTGAATGGAAAAAGCTAAATTATATTTCTAGGTTCATGCATCAAACGTCTTCATTTTTATTTCTAGCATCATTGTATCAGACTAAAACTCCTCTTATTGCCATCACTGTGTTTGTCAGCTGAAGTTCTGAAATCATCTAAATATTTTATGAGGTTCAGGGAGCAGTGAACATAATCTTGTGAAGACCTGTCTCACTAGTAGATTAATCAGTGCAATAGTTTCTTTTTCTTATAGGAACTAGTCATCTTAGTTTATGCTCATTTTTCTATTTACTTTGGGAATCACCCTCTGCAGCTCCATTAATACGGGTTCATTTTAACTCAGTGAAAATGCCTTGACAGATAGGTATATTTAGTTTAGTTTAGCAAACACACAGGGAAAAATACCCAACAAACCCAAACAGAAATACTGTGCTATATTGGTCCATTTCGATGCTATGGCATAATATGAAATATCAGTTTTGGAAGGGCAATCAAAATGAAATCTTGAGTGTGTTTGAAATCAAAATGATCTGGAGGCATGGCAAGCGCAAGGCATTTTATTTATTGCAAAGAAGTTTCACATAGAGGGGAGATAAGAGTGACTGGGTAAACAAGTAGCTCTTAGATAGCAGATAAAACTGTAAAATGAAAGCAGTAGACTGATGGACAGAACATATTATATGTCTATTCTCTGAGCTATATTATCCATTTCACAGAGTGAAGCAGCAGACTGACTTTTTCACCTCTCCTGCTGGCTGTGTAAAATGGCAGCTACTGTATTTAGTCAAATTGTCACTTAGATTAAATATTTCTAGAAACTCAGCACAGAAATATAATCAGCACACTGAAAACATTTCCTGAAAGCAGAGAGAAGTATAATGGTTTAAAAAAGAGTGGAATATTCAGAGGAGCTCTTACTTTCTAATATTGAGGGCTGGCATAGAATGTAGAAGAAGAGGATTCTAATCTCCTGCTGCTCTTGCTGGAGATCTCACTTTTCTTGAAAGGAGGATGTGTCTGGGTCTTAAGAACTTGCTAATTGTATACCACACTAGAGGTGATTTGCCTCCAATGTTTTAAGTAGAACTGTATTTTCTTTCCTCCCCTATCCCCTATGTGGTGGTGGCTTTCGAACTCAAACTGTTGGTAAAACAACCTAAAGAGAGATGGTGGAGTGGATTAGCTGTTGTGGCTAACTCATTACTGTGGGCTCCTTGTCATTAAACAAGCTCAGAAAAACATGCTTTGATGTCTTTATAGATCTTTTAAGCACTAAAGCAATAGGGCTTTGCTGAGGTTTATTAAGTAGTAGGGTGAGCTGCATGCTCCTGAACTTAGTGTGCAAGTTAGAGACCTCAGTTTGGGGTTAAAAGAATGAAGAAGGTGGGGGAAAAAAATAGCCCCTGGGAAATAATGTGGAAATATATTAAGACTTTCCTGTAGTTTTGACTCCATTACACCTGCATGCTGACAGGCTGTCATAACTGGATAACTTGATACAGTGTGGTGATTCAAGTTACAGTTGATACTAAAACCCAATTAAATAAATTCAGATGGAGGGGAAGCCTTTCACTATTGACTGTCTTGTGTCTGGTCTGTCAGTCAATTCAGGGAACGGTTTAATTTCCTTTGCCCTCTAGCTGCTCTTTTATTTAAATTAGTGGAGCAGGGACTGACCAGTAAAGTCTCCCCAAGTACTCTTTGTCAAAACTCTCAGATATTGCACAAGACTTTATATGTGTGCATGTATTACATAAAAACCCACATCCTCACCTGGGCCTTTGCAGCAGCTCTAAGGTGCCCTCTTTGTCACCAACTATCTTAAATAGAGGAAGAAATATATCCAGATTGAGATGCGTTACACAAGGACTGGGAGTGTGTTCTATACAGGACAAACTTGAAATTAATGATGTTCATATTAGTGTTAAAACTTTGGGGGCATCTGTCTAGATACAGGGGTTCTCAGTCATCCAAAAACTAGAGAGAGAGGAGTGCCATAACCCCAGTGTAGCATAATTTAACTCCACTGAGGGAAGAGAAATGGAAGTATGAGCACGAGCTCATTTGTCCTCAGTGTCCGACAGCAGGGAGAGACACGAGAATCACAGTGTAGCTGTGCTTAGTTACAGTAGGGCACAAAGTGGGGCGGAGCCTGGTTGTGCCATCTTTGTGTTCCCATCAAATTGCTAGCGTCCCTTTAACGGCTGTTTTCATGACTGCACTTTATTGTTAGCCCGTGGCTCTCTTGCCTTTTGCTGTGTGAGAAACACTTAAAATTAGTCACGCCTGGCTTGCTTTTTTCTCCTTGGTAGAGGGTCTCTATACTTTTTATACGGAGTATTTTGGTGGCACTTAACCAATTAAAACTCCCTTTCTGTATCTAAGAATGTATCCTCCTACAACAAACATTATAGATCTTGGAGACTTTAAAGCTTTGTCGTTACTTCCCTCATGCTCTTCTTGAACTTGCCTGGAGGATTGATATTTTTTTTAAAATATTCTTCCCTGTCCATGACCTCTCCTGCCACTACCAGCCCAAGGCACATTGCTTGCTGTTGAGTATAACTCTAGACTCTAACATGCTTCTTGTGCTTTTGCTGCTGAGGCTGTCATTAAAGAAAGGGTAGTTTGTGCCTGGTGTACCAAAATGGTGCATTTGAATTGAAATCAGGGGGCTTGCAGTAAACAGAGAAACTTGCATCTCCTTTGGTTTAAATATTTATTTCGAATTTCTTTAAAAAACGTAGAGAAGTTAGTGGGACAGAGCTGCAGAGCAATAACTGTGTTTGTTGAATAGAGGGTTGCTATTTGATCAAAAACACTCATAACAACAAAACCCAAGACAACAGCTTTCATTTCTCAAATGCCTCCTAGGCAGATGGATCCTGAAGCCCATGGCAAAACTATAGAGTGTACAAAAGTATTGTTTTATCTTCACTGACTTCCTGTTGCCTCAGGGACATGATACAGCAGTTGTTTCAACCAAGTATGTGTTAAGCATTGCTATGCTGTAGGGAGGTTTTTATCTGGAATTTTCCCAGGATGCTGATGGCATTTTTTCATTTGTGTGAAAGGCCTCAGCACTACAAGAAGCAGATTGATCTTGCCTCAGCCCTTGCTGGGGAAGAAAGCATCCCACCTCCCTCCTTGTGTGACATTGTCTCATAACTGGCAACATACCTGTATATATCAGTCTCCTTTTCTCATTCCCCTTTCAGTCTGGCATCTTAATAAGAGTGGGTGCTAATCTAGACATGTAGAGACAATGTGTGATGGACAGAAGAATTATCTATATGGGCTGAGAAAAATCTTTCCAGCTCACAAAGGTATTTTTCACTGATGTAATGATTATCTACAACTAAGAAAAATTAAACTACAGAGAAAGTGTGGTTTCTCAATGGAGGGCAGGTTAGGTTCAGGCAATTAGTTTGTTGCATTTAAACAACATTTAAAGTAACCAAAAGCAACATCAGATCACTTCTGCTAAGTTTCTAGCAGGAAAAAAAAATATATATGCAAAAAAGGAGAATTTGCGCTCAAGCGGCACAAAGAAGATGCTCTTGTCTTCTGCCATATCCCATTGTTACACAAAAGATAGCATTCTTCATAAAAAACCATAACCTTTCTATAGATATTGTGATTATGAATAAGGGGTTTATTAAGAAGATAGGAGTAGATGTATCAACGGGGAGCGGTTTTCATAGGCTTAGACACAGGGAACTTATAATTCTGTAGCATAATACTGGCTGGTGGCCCAGGTTCGTGCCCCACAGCCACAAAACAAAATGAACATATGGGAGTCCATCTAATACTTGTCAGAACTACAGTGGAAAACGGCTAAATGCTGGTGGCTCACCAGTTTTTATATAGGGAAAGAGTGGGTTCAGGCAGTGCTGCAGAGTTATGCGAAGTAGAGAAGTGCAACCTGCTTGTAGGTGACAGGACTTCAGAGTTTAAAACTGTGCTTGAATGTGTGATCTGTACACAAGACAGTTATGGGTGTGCATCCAAAAAAGAGACATTGAATAATAATTTTATTTTCAATCAAAGCCAGGTGTCTCCCCCCCTTCTGAAAAGTTAAGAACACCTTACCTTGATCATTTTGTTTCAGGTTTATTTTTATGTCTGTGTATTTCAGATACTTATGCTCAAGTGTTTAAAGAAACTGAGCAGAGAACTCTTCTGTGCAAACTAATAAATTATAGGCACTGTTAAATGCCCTTCACTGGCCTCAATAGTGATCATGTGGGCACATTTGCTGGTCAAGTAACAAGAGTTGTAATTCACATGCTGTGTGAATTAATTCAGCTTTGATAAGCAGAAATTGCTAAATGGAGTCAAATTATGGGTAGAAGCTTTATGAAGCAAGACCTTTCACTCTAGAGATGAGACCAGTTAACACAGTATCTGGTATTTTTAAAGAAAAAATATATAAAAACTTCTAGGCCATAGAAGGTTTTACATTCACAAAATTACCTATCGTTGTCCAATTTTTACATCAGAGCCACAATGCAGTGAGCATATTTGAAAAACTATATCACGTCATAGAGTAAACTTTGTGAAATGTGTTTGCCTTTATATTGATTTGTTTTGTGCACAATAGATCCATCAGCCTTTCTATTGTATCGGTTTCTAAGTAGTCATGAATTTAATATGTTGATGGCTGGTTTACATCTATAATTTTTGGTGCTTACATGGCTTCAGATAACATACAACTTCTTGTATAACCTCCAGTTGCAGTACAATGGCTTTTCTAGCTGTTACAACCTGCAGTTGTGTACACTACTGATTTTACTTAATAAAACTCTCATTACTGCCTTTTCCTTTAGGAGATTGTTGGATATAGCTGGAATTTTATGATTAGGTGCACATATTTTTATAATGGATTCCATTACAGAGAACAATTTACCATGTGGCCATCCAAAGCCTGTGGATTCAACCAGGGCTTTCCAGCAGTGTCACCACCAGAACAATTTATTGGAGATGGGCATGGGGACAGGCTGATTTAGGCACTTGTTAGGAAATGTTGTAGTGTCTCTAGTGAACTACCTGAGCTGCCTTATTTTCTTTGTCTTTCTCAGCTTTTCAGCTCGTTTCCTTTTCATTTACTTGCTTCAGGACTCTGAAATTTTTCAAGTGCTTCATATATTGACCCCTTCTCCCCTGCCTCCTCTGACCCCTTTCTTCTACGCAGACACTTTTACAGAGAGATGTGAGATTAGAGCATTGTGAAGATAGGTTTTTATGAACTGACTGTGATTTTTATTCTGTACCAAAATTGGAGCAGCTTGTACAACAAGCTGCCCCAAAAGATATGCTGGGAAATATTTCTTACAAAGAATAAAGTAGAAGGCAAGGTGAAGGTACTGATGGTTCAAACCAGTAAATGCTTTCTGCTGTGGTGGTTGCTGTACTTTTGGGATAGCAACTCCCTATGTCTTCTATAAAATATTGGAAAGGAATAACCCTCTGTAACCTCAGTTACAGACTGAGAGTCATAGAGCTCTTCATTTAAATAGGTAGTTGTCTAAAATGAAATGAACCCTAGGTAAACCAGTCCATTAATTTCACCAGTTTACCACAAATTCATGCTAGTCTTAACATGCTAGATGTAAAGCTTGGTATTGTGGTTGTGGTTCTGCACAGTGGCTGCTTATGACCTCCCAAGAGGCTGCCTTACACCACTCACACTGCAGAATCCATCTCTGATGGTATTTTCACCCTCTTTTTGTTGGCATTACGTTTTTCAGACTTAGTAAATTCAGTTGATGACATAGCGTATTCAGTTGTCTACCACCACATGTATTTATTGTTTCTTTTGTTTTCCTCCCTTTTTATCTTTTCTGAGCCTTTTTGAATGATAAATGACTGCTCTAATTAGCTATTCAGTGGAGGTAAGAACTTCTTGAGCTCTACTGGCTACTGAAATTCTTTCCTTAGTACATGTACTTTTAGGCTGAATGTGATTTATGTACCGTAGAATAGTTACTAAAAAACTCCTATTTCATGAGAAAGGAAACATTCTTTTTACTTCAATAGAAAACATTTTTCCTATGTGTTTTGCAAAATGTAACTAATTTCTTTTACACTTTCATTGATTGGATTTTGCAATTCAAAACATCTTTTACCCGTGCACTTGTACGTATTAAAGTGAAACAATTTGTCTGAAATGAGATGCTTCACACTCAATTATATCTAAATTTCTCATCTACAACTCTTGATTTCAATCTCGGGTGTCTGCAGCTATTGAGGCTGAAACAATGCAAAAAGGAAACGCTGTTATTTTCAATTTGTAGCAATTATACTCCAAGTGAGGCAGATGTGGTGGTTTTGTGTTTCTGTGCATGGAACAGGGAGGCAACTTGTGCAAAGGTTGGCTGATTTCTGTTCTCAACTTGTCTTCCTGAGTAAGGACCGCTGGACATGGTGTCTGAAAACAGACTTCCTCTGAACACAGAAATACTCAAAGGGGCAGTTAAATCCTCCCATGCTTTGGACAGGACTTAAGCATTATCAGAAATAGGACCCGAATCTCTGTGTGTTGTGAAAGATAGGTGGGGAAGCTCTCTTGAATTTGGGCTATAAGTTGATGCCTGAACTTTGCTTTTCTTTAATATAAGCATGTTGAATTCAGTGGTATTATGTACCTCTGTCCTTTGAGGCAGATTAGGAAGAAATTGAGAGCATTAATGCAGCCAGGATGCACCTATGCCCATGAATTTGACGTACCCAAGAAGAGTAAGCCACCATACCCTGATGTAATTAATAGTCTGGAATGAAGTGGCTACCACAGTCCTTCCTAGCATCAAATAGGTACACACTGGAGCTGAAATCCTCAGAACAGTGTTGGGAAGATGTAAATACATGTTGTTGGGCTGAATTAGAAGTTGTGCAACTGTTACTGGCATTGTTACTATAATTGGTATTCTGGTAGGACCTGGATGATTTGGCAAAGTTCTGGAGCCAGTTGTGTAGGTTTTCCTTTTTCTTCCTTCAAGATATGAAAAAAATGTTATTTTGTCCAAATATTATTTTATGTATGATGTTTTAAGAGGCCTTAGAGTGGGTCTGTAGAAACTACATCCCTCTGTGCTTAATGCTGTAGGCCTGCAGAGCTGTGCTCCATGCTGTGTGCTCTCCCTGGCTCTGTGAGAACTTCTGGTCTACAAAGTAGAACAGATTTGAGAGAAGGAATAGAAAGCAAACGTCGTCATCATATGCTATGGCTTCACAGTGGGAAAGTGTGCTTGCAAAATAAAGGTGATGCAGAGATTATTCAAAGCATAAAACAAAGGTCAAAATGACAAAGCTGTTTGCACAGTTCAGGACTTCTTTAGGTCCCACCTTAAAATTAAAGGTCCTTTTTTTGAGGAACGTATGTCTAAGTTGGCCTCGGGAGATGATGGAACTGAACCTAATTCACTGTCTTGGGTGGGTGCTCTGGCTGCTGTGTTCTTAGGGAGAGGGGCTGGTGAGGCTCTGACCCTTCCCTACCTCCTTTTATGAGCCTGTACCCAGAGTAACACGACTGTTTCAAAGCAGAACTACTCAAGTAAAGATTCTACTTCTTGGTGTGGGGGCTGTTGAGAGACAATATGGGGCACAGCTGCCTTGACCTCCCATCTGGTCAGGACTACCTGGGCTGAGGGCAAAGTCCCACTGAAAGGTCAAGAACAGCTCTTCTATGCACTGTTTCTCCAGTCACCTGGCTGATGTTATTGCAAGTCAGCTTAATCTTGTACCAAGAGATTAATTGTTTTATAATGCTTTGTTTCATTGTTCATGTGGTATCCTTCTGTTCTTGTCCCTTCTCATGAGTTCTTTGGCCAGGTGATTTTTCATTTAGTTGTCACCCACATAACTCAAACTTGAAATACACCTTCCTTCCCCCTCTGCCCCCCCAAGAAAGCAGATTTGGCTGTGATGACAGACATCTAGGCACGTCTGTAAAAATGGAGTCACCTAAGGTTGTCCTCTCTGTTTTGTTGATCCCATCCCATCACTCTTTTGAGCTGCAGCTCAGAATGAGGGATGCGGAGGATGAGCCATGCCATCAAAATGGAGTTTGCAGAATGAGTCAGACTTTACAGAGAATTTGTTGTACAGTGATTCCCAAGGCCCAATCAGTTCTTTTGAGTGCTCATTATGTAGGCAACTGTGACTGACTATGAATCATTTTGAGATTACATTTCTTTTTGAGTCTAAACATAATGTAATATAGGCTGTTAAATTAAGTATTGCAGATTGTAAAGGTAGCTGTGGGCCAGATTAAATTCATACATTTAGTAGTCAAAAAAAAGCGCTTCAAATAAGTAAAGTCCTGCTGATCAGGTAATGCTGAGTATAATTAAACTGCCTTCTGTTAAAGGATATTGTCAGCAAAATAAAATGCCAGCTAAGGTGAAGAGTACAAAAACTGCAATACACTTCTGAATTGAAAACCTGCCTTACCTTCAGCTTGTTTGTTCCTCAATCATTCTGAAGTTAGATAAGTAAATTAATCAGGCTCAGAAAAAAATACAAATGCATTATTACCTTTTATTTTGGGATGCTCAGGCTTGTATCTATTTGTAAAGCTAGAGCTTCAACTCCATGCAGTGTGAAAAGCGATTTTACTATCTAATCCCTGCAAAAGCAGAGAGGAGTCATGTTTTAAATTGCATTACAGAAATACTAATAGAGAGTTTTCAGTGTCTTTAGTCATACCATTCAGAGGAAGCTAAGTGCTGAGAATGTGCAAATTGAATCTTTATGAATGGGCTGGTGTTCTGCAGAATTTCGGACTTGGACATTGCAGGTTCTTCAGTATTCAACATGTTCTTTGGCTTAAAAAATGTGGTTGTATTGTCACTAAAATACTCCAGATAACAAAACCAGCTCCCCAACAAACATTGCCCACCCCCCCCCAAAGAAAAAAACCCAAAAAAGGAATTTTATCTCTTCTATCTAGAACATGAAATTATCAGTGGCTGTTCTACACTATAAATTCATTTTTGTCTCATTCTTCAGAATACAGACATTTTGCATGTTGCAAATAGGAAATTATTGGTATGTGCAGGGAAATAGAAACCTGTTCAGAACCTTTAATTTTTTGTTTTAAACTAAGATGTTCTCACTGAATAGTATTTCATTGCCACAAATGAGTTCATGAATGTTGTAGGTGACCCTGCCTTGCACAAAGCAGGTTGTGAGATTTCATAGCTATAACTTACAGTTCCTCCTAATTCCAAAGTGCAATTTCTGCCCATTGTTAGAAAATACCCCAAACACCAACACTGAAACAGTGTAATTGATTTAGACTGATAAGTTAAGTGGAGCTTTCCTGGTATAGGCTGAAGAAGAATAATTTACTCAAGTTGCATCTTATTCTTGGGTGTGTATATATATGCAAATAATAAGTCTTATTTGAAGGAAAGCTGGTGGCTAGTGGAAGGGCTATACAAGAGCATTGTGCTTAGGTGTGTCTCGTCTGGCAACAGTCACAAAACAGTTGTAAAGGAACTAAGTATTTAATGTGTTTATTTCAAATTACTACATTATGGATGAATGTGTTTTTTTCTTAGTGAGGACTTGCTTTGTCACAGATGGATTGAATAATAAAATATTGTATCCCTAATAAAATAGAAAATTTTGCACTGTTTTAAATACATAAATCACAAATTTTGCACAGGAATTAAATCCTACGGATTCACCAGTGGCAATGTGGGGAAAAATACATTTAGAAGATTCTCTCTGATTTTATAAAAAAGACAGGCTGAGGGTGCTGGCCTGAGCTGAGGAAATTGCAGGGATGTGGGTGAGGAAAGAGTCTAAATTTTATGTTGGGGAGTGCACACCAGGAAGGGAGAAAACTTGCTGACTTAGGGCTAAGATAGCTCTAAAGACAACATGGTGACAGGAAAAAGGAAAGTGAGGCAAGTAGCTGTTTCCCTTGGATGAGACTGAGTTTTGTTTAAAATGATTATCTGGGAAGTGCCAAAGTTGGATGTTGCCCCATCTCAGTAGCTGCTTAGAGAGTACACCAAGCATCAAATATTTGAATTACTGGAGACTTGTACCTGCTTAAGTTTGCGTGTGTGAGAAGTAGAAACTGAATGGATGCAAAATGTAAGGCTCTGCAGGAGGCCTGTGCCTGGCACAGGAATCCATTTTGTGTCCAAACATGGCCACCAGGCCTGGGCACAGCCCTGTCAGCCCCAACTCCTGTGGCAGCAGAGGCACCGCATATGTGATTCACAGTGTTCAATTATGCCAGTAAAGCTTCTCTGCTGTGTAAAAATGGAAAGCTGCTGATCCTTATGTGAAGGTGTCTGTCAGGCTGCTTTAAAAACAACATACTGCAAATTGGAATTTGTCAAGCTAACTAAATGGCTTCAGGGAAGTTATGATGAGCCATTAAAAGAAAGGGCACTGTCAGATAATTTAAGCAACTTTGAACAAAAAATGCTGCAAATGTTTGGGTTTGGGGTTTTTTGTGTGCATCTTTGAGGGTGAGAAAGAAGTGGCATCTCGTTTCTGGTCCAGAGTGTTTCCCAGCTGCTGGGGCTGCACTGCTGCAGGGAGATGTGTTCCTTGTATGAATATGAGATTATCTTCTGTTTTATCACAGCATTTACCATAGCTGAGGCTGACCTAGGGCTGCAGGTCCTTGTGCTGAAGTTTCTGTGGCCTCAAGCAGTTGGGGTGTGTGTGTGTGTGTGTGTGTGTGTCCGTCCCATCCTGCTCCATCCCCACAGCACTGGGGTATTTCTTATTTGTTTTTCTTGCTATGCTTCCATACCTGGGCAGATGGTCTCTCCATGTCTGATGCCCACACTGCCTGCACTGACATGGGAGTCATAAGTCTGTCCTTCCTCAGGCAGTGTTGTTTGGCTGTGAGTGTGATAACTGTGAAGAGGGGGAATGTGTGTTAATCCCAGTACAAGGTTTTAGATGCAGAGATGGTGGTGGATGTAATTTTTATTGTATCTACTTGGAACACAATTTTACTTAGAATTACAACTGATACTTTGCAATATTTAGTTTTGGTTTTAACCAAGTGCAAGCAGAAATAAATACAGTTTTTATATATGTCCTTATTTAACAGAAAATGTGTACAACCTGGCTTTTATTTTTGGATGTATTGCTTTTGCCAGCATCACACCTTATCTAACAAAGCAGGATTTCTTATGTTTTTATGAACTGAAGATTGCTGCTTGCTATCAGGAGAAACTGAAATCTAAGCCAGTGAAATCTTTTTGCTGTTATCATAAGATTCAAGGTGTCTGAATAAGAGAGAACTGCCGGCTCTTTTCTCTATTGGTTTCAAAAGTTAAATGTAAACATTTAGTACCTTGAAACAGAGAAAAGTTTAATACTAATATTTTATTTATTTTTAAATGTTGGGAAAATAAATTGATTCAAGTTCTGTTAGAAACTAATATTAGAGTTAACAGACATTAACAACATAGTTCAGGTCCTAATTTTCCTGTCTTCCTCATGTTTAGTGTCTCTGTTCATTTCTCTGGAGTTCTGAGGGAGATTCCTGAGCAGTTTGGTACTTGAAAATTATTTCTTTAGTATCGTATTGCTGTATATCACTGATGATTGATGAGCTGCATGTAACTGTGTTGAAGAGTTTATTCCTGTGCATTTTATTAATACAATAGCTCCACAAATTCTTCATGTTCAAAATTTTTTCATTTACTCTTGTGAAATACAAATATTTAAAATCAAATAAACAAATGCTAGTGTTTAAATTTTTCTTTTTCTTTTTCTATCTCTGCTGGTAAAGCTGGAAAGATGATCTCAAACTTTAAGTATTCTCTCATTCTTCTGTCCTCATACTTCTGTCTTTTTTTTATTCTATTGCAAGCATGTAACTGTGTAGGCTATCTAAGGTACAGACTACCCTCCCATAACCCACTTGACTGCTCAGCATAAATGAGATTTTTAATGGTCTGGTTACTTGTCATTAATTGGCTCAGACAGGCTTGAATTTTGTCACACATCTTGACCTTTATTGAACCAACAACTTTCACAAATATATAAATGTCAAGAATTTCTGACCTTAGCACCTCTTTATAGAATTACTTTGATCACATATGCCAAAGTCCAAACCTCTGGTCCCTAAAAGTGCTTCTATAAATACACATAATTATTCTAGTACCTGCCTGGAGCTGGAATATTAAAATACACTATATGTTATCAGTGGTTTCAGTAATTCCTGCTCCTCTGACGCCAGTCTGATTCAGTCTTTAGAGGGAAACAACAATCCACACAACATAAACACGCTATTTTAAGGTTTAGTACTGTCAAAAAATCATGCTTCATGTTGTAATATTCCTAGGCTGTTCATGGTAGTTACATCAGGAGTAGTTCAGGGTTGCAGAAGATGGAGGCAAGGAGCAGCTTCACTCCTGTTGGGAACCATCACCATGCTACTTAGCCAAAGTTTACCTCTCCACTTGTCTTTTTGTCTGTTGCCAACATAAGCATGATGTGATCTGAGCAACGCTTTGTTAACCTGCATGTCTGTCAGGTTTTTTTAAAACATGGAATAAAGAGTTACCAGCTGTAGTGGGCCTTTTATATAGTCAAAACATTGCACAGATGGCTATAGACTTAGGTAGCCCTCCATACAGAGTAAACACTGCTATCAGGATCTTTGTATTATTCTATATAAAAAATGAAGAGTTTTCATGGAGTTGCTGTGTCTTTAGAAGTCAATGAGAGTTTCATTCAAGGAGATGAAAGTTTAAATGCAATCTGTAAATCAGTGTCTTAAATACTGAGTTTTTTACATTCTGTATGAAAGCAGTCAAGTTTGGTCTGTTCCTCTGTGTTACTGAGACAAGTTTAGTGCACTTGTGTTCAGTAGAAGAGCAAACCTAATGTTTTTATCACAAGAAAGTAAAAAGTCTCCACAAATTTACTCATTTGTGGAGCGTCCCTTGTATCTGAGAGTGTGATTTATGGCCTGCTGGTGCTCTGTAACCTTTTTGTGAATGTAGGGCACTGTTGCCTACCCATGTGAGTTGCTCTCCTAGTCCCACGGGTATGTGGCTGATAATAGTCCTTATATCCAGGCTTTCTTGAATTGTGCTTTTCTTTCCCTGAGGTTCATTTGTCCTAGATGTTTGTGAGTCTTGTAGCTTTGACTCTTGTGAGCTGTAATTGGGGCCAGATGCTCTCCTGTGTCAATATTCTCCAAAATCTGTTAGGGTAGGAAGAGTGCAATTTAAAGTTTTGCTTGTAAATGGCAGAAGCAAATATACTAATGAACCTGACGTGTGGCTTTATGTGCAAAAATCCTCTGTGGCTTTGCCCTTGATTTTAGCTGCAGTCCTCTAAAGCTGCTCAAGCTGCGTGAATCTTTGGGAATGGTTCATACCTGTAAATAAGCGAGGCATTTGATATATGCCACTTCAGTTGTCTGTCTTAAATTTAATGACAAAAAGTGATAATCAGTCCAGAGTAAGTGAGATATTGAAAGGTTACAAAATGTTCAAGGGGTAAAGCTAGAAAATGGCAGTAATTCAGAACTACCTACCTTTGTGGTAAGGCTTCTCTCATTGTGTTTCTTGTATAGTCCTCCTAGCAAAGGCTGAAGAACAGCATGTGTCAGGTAGTGCAAGAATTGTAAAGGACAAAGATATTTTAAATTACAGGGATGCATGCAAATAATCTGCTCGGTTTTTATTATGTGCCCCACATCTCAAAGGAAGACAGAAGCAGAAAAATCCTGTGTTATAGTAGTATAAGATTGTATACCAGCTTGCTTTGCTTCAAAGTTTGGAAACCCTATGATACCAAATACAGACATCCTAGCTGTCATATTTTGAGATAAAATGATTGAGATGTTTTGAAGTACAGATCCACTTAGCAAGACTATATTCTTTCATCAATGTGAGATCTCTTATGCTCTTCTGTGATGTACAACAAGATTTAATATGTGAGGAGTCAGAGTTGTGAGCTGATGAACTTGAAGGTCTTCTCAACTTCCTGTACTTCTATACATTGAAGGGCAGCACTAACGTGTCCAGGGAAGCCGTGAAACAAGCCTGAACTATTTACTATTCCGTTTTAATGGTGGTGTGGTGAACTGCCCTATGTTACTATTTAGTGCTCTAAACAAGCCATCCAATTTGGTGTATTCCTGTCATTGACATTCCTGACAAGAGTCTTTTCATTTTAGAGTAAAATCAAAATGTTTGGAGGTGGCTGCCTTTGAGTGATCCTGTAATTCTTTGTGTTGTTTCAGTCATCGATACTTTTACCTCTAGTACATCTTTAATTTAATACATGTTCCTTTAATTTCAGAAGACCCTTCAAAAGACATGCATACTTTTGCTTCTAAACTGGGCTTTTGGCATACAGAATTATTATGCAACACTTACTGATTCCAGTGATTATTCAGTGCTTCTCTTTCCTTTCAGCAAATCTTTTAGTTTAGTGAAATAGTTACTATCTACTCAGCTTCTTAACATGCTTAATGTAACTGAATTAAAACCTTTCACAATGTCCATCATTTTTTTTTTTTTTGAGGTCAGCAGGCAGAAGAAGGGAGAGGGATAGTTGATAACTTGGGCAGGGATACGATAAATGTGTATTTATTTCTTCATTTAAAACCATATGCTCAGATGATAAAGAGCTATCAATGCCCTCATCCTCTTTCCCCCACTCACCCTGGCAGGTTGTTGCCACATGGAGCCTATTTAATAACAATTCTGAAACGCATATTGTGCATGGTCACTTCTGCACCAGCACAGCAGACGAGCATGCACCAGATCCTTTGGCTGTTATGGTCTCCAGGCCAGAGGCTTTAACTTCTATTTATATTTACAATGTTTAACAAAATGAGACCTTGATCTTAAGTGAAGAGCAGAGCTAACTGAACACAAACAGTATGTTATCATAATATTAGAAAGAAGGTAGAAAATAGCGTCTTGGACCTTCAACATCCATCTTGGTATGATTTTAAAATAGGATCTCAGCATGAAATGGTGGCTAGAAAGTTCAAAGTAATGACTGTTGTGTTAAATCTCAGCTTTTTATTAGTGTCCATACCAGGATCACCAAAGTTTCACTTAAAGGAATTCTTACTGTGGAGAATAAAAAGGTACGAAGACTGTTTCACAGTTTCGTGCATAGTCACGAAATCATCATTATAATTTTAATATTTTTTAGGTGTCTTAAAAGATTTTAATAGAGTAAATGCTTTCCTTTCATTTCTTCTAATCAATATTGACTTCACTATGACATCTTATTTCAAGATTATTGTTCCTGTATTGTATAGAGCTGTAATTTTAATAAAATACCCAAAATAACCCCTAATTTCTTGTTTTAGGAAATCTGATAATTATTTTGCCCCATGGCAGATAATTTTGCTTGCGTTATATTGAAAAATACATTATTATTATTTTCTTTTCCAAGTGCTATTAAGGTGGATATTTTTCAATGTATTAGAAGATCATTACTAACTCAAAATAGACTTATGAAACTGGTAATTTGCCTGTCAAAAACAGGCCACAGATGTAGCTGAAAGAGGTATACTAATGGAATGGCACTAATGCAATTTCACAAATAACTTAATGAAGCATGTAAAGCATATTTCTTCCATTAAGTACACATAGCATGGAGTCACATCTTGCTTACTGGGTGTGAAAAATATTTTTAATCTGCTTGAAGATGAAGACACTCTTCAAGGTTATGTTACTGAAAGCCATAAAAAGGGAAAAACCAGAGAAGACTGGTAGGAAAAAGCAAAGCAATAGTAACTCTTTGGATATGTGCTTTTCTTGAGGGCCTTGAGCCCCAGGATGGAGTAGTGTGATGAGAGGAGTGATGTTTCAACAAGCAGGTGCTGTCAAATGTTCTGCTGCCTTAGCCCGAAGTATAGGAGGAGGGAAGAAACACTGTGCAGGTAATGTGTTTGCTACCGCTGTGTGAAGTACCGGCACGAACACGCAGGCAGGTGACAAACACCAGGCTTCCCTGGTGCTGTCGCTGCTCGATCGTGTCTCAGCAGAGAGATCTATAGTTATTCAGATATTCAGAGATGGCATGGAACAATAACAGAGATAAAACTAAGGCAAAGGAAATGAAGTAGTAGCACTATAAACCAAGGCATCCCACCATGAATTTATTTAGAGCCGTTATGGCTTAACAAGAATGTGTTTAGAGGAGTTAAATACCAGACCCTGGACTATTCCCATAAGCCTTCCAAATCTTTCCTTTACTAGAGGTCAGTGTGATGGAGCATGCAGCTGGCTTCTCACGCTGAGAACGCGTATTGCTGAAAATCTATACTCCCAATTACAATTTTTTCAGTCCCCAGAGCGAGCTCAGCCTGCCATGCCTGGTTACGTTAAGTGTCGTTGTCTAATGCCTTTAACAGTAAATGCACCGAAGGCCAATACAATGTTAATCTGCACCATTCAGAGTGGTGCAGTTCTTTAACCGCTATTTATTTTTGAGGTGTTTTATATACCTTTGATATTTTATTTCAACATGGAATATTTTTGTTGAAGTATAAAAATAGTTGCTGCTATTTCCCAGTAAATTTGTGTATGCTCTTGTTTGTGAGGCCAAATATCAAGAAGCAATGCCTCTAATTTCTGTCTAGTGCAGTACAGACTAGAGGAGAAAAGTTATCTCGGTTATTTTTGTTATAATTTTAGTTTTAAAGCCTAGACTTAGCAAAGCATTTAAGAAGAAACTTTATTCATCCAAGCATTTCAGCATATACTCATGCTCTTAGCTAATGACAACAGATAGTGTTGTTGGTTGTCTGTTTTAAGTTACTTGGCTGATCACTACTTGAGCGTTACTTGTCACCAGTAATTCATCAAAATAGGGGAAACGCAATTTTGAGTTGAACTAAACCCAAAGACATTCAATATTTTTGATCAATTTAAGTGACACATGGATACTGCCAAGTTGAAATGTTTCTTCTTGATTTTATAAGAAATCAAAATAGATTGATATTTGATAAATGGAGTACACTGCAAAGGAAAACATTACATTTCAGTATTGAACATTTCAGATAAAATGTTTTGAATTAAAGATATTGAATTTGGATGAGAAAATGTTTGAAGGGAAATGTTCAAATTTATTCTCAGTTGTAAATGATTTTTGTTAAGTTTCTTAAAAAAATAAAAATGTCACATCTTGATGTTACTAAATCTGCACTTAGCTGAAAGATTTTCACTTGGAAATAGATCCCACTGAAGCATCTTTCAAATTAAAGGGACTCTAGTCTTTATTACAAATGTAACAGGTAGCACTTTGAAGAGTGAGTAAAATAATTCATTGTGGTGTGCCTGATTCACTGCTGGATGCAACAACTGTCCTTATAGGAGGTGACCATTTCAAAGACCGGCAGCGGTCAGGAGAAAAATGCTTTCTTCCAGTATTCCAGATACTGCAAATCCTTTTTTTTCCAGCTATGAAGGAAAAGGTCCTTTTATTCATTCTTTCATAAAAGAACATTCCTTTTATGTGAAAAACTGCCATACTCATCTATAAATGTGAGAACCAGTAAAAGAGAAGAATTGCAGCAGTTCCTTTCACTAAATGACCATAAACCAGGATGAAGGTTTCACTAATCTTCTTGATTTCTTACCTTCTAGTTCTCTGTAGTCATCCATACCAACCCAACTGATCTGGAATATATTGGATGGTAAAAAGTTTTTAGAGTTAACGGGACTTTGCCAGAGGAAAAAAAAATTGCACTTGCCATGTTTTGGAACAGCTAGCATTCATGTTGTAGGATTATCTGGCATTTCATTGAAAATCTTTCAGAATATATACTCCTAATTACTGCTTTATTGAAGAATACTGGGAAAATCATTCACTGGATTGTCTAATAAAATCTCTAAGGGAGTTTAATTTACGACATCTGTATTCATGATTAATTTCTGTGCCTATGTTTTGTGTGCACTACTGCCAAAGTCAATGGGAATTTGCATTGGAAACGCTGTAGAGTTACCCACCTAAGTTTTGGCCCCAAGGCAGTTCATCAAGTGTAAAATTTTGGAAATCAGACTTTCATTCCAGTGCTTAACTACAAGGTTAATTTCCCCCGACTGCTACCTGTTAGAAATCAGGAATTGATATCATTGATTTCAGCTGTTGCACCCATATTAAGCCAATTTAATGAAAGTTTACTTATTTAACACACTGCAGTGATGTAGAACAAACAAGGCAGCCGGTTGTAGTGGAAGGAGTTTTGCCGTTTCTGGTTTCTTTGCTATAGGGCAGCTGGGAAAAGAAAGATCCTTTGTTTCATCTAGAATTTCAGTTTTGGCAGAATTAAAAGCTGCTGTTCAGAGAGGAAGGAAGCCTGGCATGTGATCTGCCAATGTAAGTTTGTTAGTAGGGATCCTTTTCTTAAAAGAATGGTGGTTGAGAGAATATGTAGCACGTATTGATCCTTTTCTTAAATATCAGGAAATGATTAAGGAAATAGCACTTCCTGAAAGTCTTGTGCTCTGGAGGGAGAGAAGAGACTTAAAGGTGGCTTACTGGTTACTGAGGTTGGGGCTGGGGGGGAGGATAAATCCATAGACTGCCAATACAAGTAACTGGCTTGCTCCATGGATTACCCATGAACAGGTTTTCTAATTATGGATAAAGACCGCAACTTCTTACTCTTGCAGAGAACTAGTGAAACTGGAAGCAGGACAGATCATAGTGCTTAGCGTTATTCTTTCATGAGTGATCTTCATGTTTAGCTTTCCAGATCTCTGCTCCAGTTCTTTTTCCTTTATATGTACGAGGCAAATTGGTAAGATCTGAATTCTCAGCAAACACGATGTAGGTAGAAAATTAGCTGGTACTGATACTTGTTCACCCACCCAGACTTGTAATTAACCCATATCTATCTTAAGGGGGTTTTCAAAACTGCCCATGGTCCTTGTGATGAATTCATAAACACTTTTTAAAAGGGAAAGAAAATCTAATTAGAGTATAAATGATAAGAAATAAACCCCCACCAATTGGTAAACTGAAACAACTTTACATAAATGGGAGTCAGAGTGTCTTTGCAGAAATTGAATTTTTCTCATGGTGAAGAGCTCAAGAATGAAATTACCTGTAATTCATAAACTCTAATTTAGGAATATGCCAATAAAGAGCTACTGGGAGCTTATAAACATGAAGAAATAACTCTTAAAAATTTTGTATTTGGTTTTAATAAAATTAAATTCTTATGTAGAACCAAGCACACTTGCATATGAAAAGAAATATGAATTACTGGGTTTTAACATTAATTTAAAAACCTTTTTTGAATTTCACAGTAGTCGGTAGATGTGGCTGGGAATTATCACTTTTTGTGTTAACAGCTGGGTGATATGCAAACCAGGCATTTATTGTTCAATCAACTGCAGATATTGGTGGGCTTTGATATTTTGAAAATATATCCTATGCTATTCTTTCAGAATAAGATTGTTTCAGCGGAAACATTTGAAAGACATTGAGACTGAATCTAAGGATTTATTTACAAAAATGTAATTATGTTTGCCAGTGACAGAATGTATGCTGTTGGAATTCCATGCTGCAAGTACTTCTGCAGTTAGAAATAAATATAAGATGACTGCTGAGAAACCCGAAGAATTAGAGTGCTGCACTGTATTTGTCTTGACTTTAAGAAGGTTTAACATTCCTTACCAAATGATTTTGATTTTTAAAATAAGAAGTTTTCCAGTTTTATGTTCTTTGGCATCAGGGTTAGTAGCCAAAGAGCTTTACATTGTATTTTTGATGGGAAAAAAATAGAAGGAAACATCAGAAGTGAAAATAACCTTCAGATGAAATTCCTGATCTGTGTAAAATGTAGCTAAAAATTTTCATATTTTATATCTGCACAAATTGGTTATGCTTTTAGTATTGATTTTATTGATCCAGATAATGCATGAGTTTTATTTGAAACCAAAGCACTGCTCTGCATTCTGTTACATTGTATTGCCTGAACATCTAGTACTTGGAATTTTCTAGCTTGGAGAGCAACACAGGGATTCACCTAAACCTTACTGAAGTAGAGGGAAGTTTGGAGGATGCGGAGCAGCTGCCATCCTGCTGAGAGATGCATGAGATGGGTGGCATGCCTGCCCTTGGAGCCTCACCTTCGCTCCGCGTGACTAGACACGAATTCTTTTTGTGGATAAACAAGAGACAAGGTGCAGTCTGGTTAGATTTCTCTCCAAAAATGGCACATGCTTCTCTGACTAAAAATCTGGCTTGTAAACTAGTTGTCATGGCATCTGGGATGCTTCTCCAGTCCCACTGCTCAAGGATCTTTCTCAAAAAGTTCCCCAAAACAAAGCGTGACAGGAAACCTGCGGAGGAAGCAGGAGTTAATATTTGGGGAAGGTGAATGAAAGAGGTGACACCTTGAAGAATTATTTATTTTGTTACCTCTTTGTTTTGCCAGTGAAGCTTGAAAGGCGTGTGGGTAGCAGACTAGTGGGGACAGGACTTCAGGTCTACACAGCACTGGTTGGGGATTCAGTCGATTTACTCAAGGTGCAAGATAAATACAGTGCCAGTTGTACTAGGAAAAAGAAGGTCTTCACATGCAGGTGTACTAAACCCAAGAAAGGGATTTTAATGGTGTAAAGACTTCTGTATATTAGGGACTGTCCATCTGCCTCCTGTCCTGAGACCTTTCTGCTTTATGGTCTGATAAGGCAGAGTGCAGCCTGAGCTCAGGTCTGTGCTGCTGCAACCACATTGCTTCTCTGGTGCAATTAGTTAATTGACAGGCTACTTGGGTATGTCTGTGTTGCAGTGAAGGTTATTTCTCCCTCTGTTGATCCCTTGAACGCCCTGGTTTCCCTGTGCCTTACTGTAACATACACCTGGATATGTGAGCTAGAGTTTGCCTTGGGAATGCAGGTTTTGGCTACTGCTGTTGCTCAGGCTGTTGCTAAGTGATGTTTTTTTTTTTTTTTTTAAAGAAATTAAAACTGGCAGTTTGGGCGTAAGAGATGTCAACTTTAACCAGTTTTTAATGTGTGGTATGGGTATTTGGCAGTTTGCGGTTAGCAAATTTCCTGAACAGCTTCGTGGAGCTGGTGTTCCTTTCCCTGTGCTGTTTTCCATTTCTTCAGAAAAGTCAAGTGCTTTGTGGATTAAAGAAAACATGGTAAAAGCCTTTAATGCGTCTGCTCCCGATTATATCCTGAGTGCTCAGATGTAGCTGATTTAAATTGCATGACCTTGGTATTACTCTGGTTGATATTCAATCTGTAATTTCACACTTAATCTTTCAAAACATTCAAAAGAGGGAAACAATTTTGTTCAATTTCAACAAGTGCTGCATCTCATGTAGTCAAGGTCGGTCAGAATAGAGTAACTGAGCTGAATCCTAGGATTAAATTCTCAGGGAAAATTGGACATAATCAATTACAATTAAAGAGCTTAGCAATACAATTGCAAAATTACTTTGCAGATAAGTGCAAAATCTCATTATTTGTTTATGGATTTTTAGGTGGCATTTTTCTCTAAAATGCTTATGACAGTTTTTGAAATGAAAAAGTAGGAAATTTAAGAGCAATAACAAGTTGTAGTCTTCTACTCAAAATGTAGTCTGCCTGTGGTGCTCATGATTGCAGGGCTTTTTGTGGGATTTTAAAAATAGATTATTGAATTAAAAGGCAAAATGAATCATAGATGGCAAAGGGATAATAACCTTTGGAACTGCACAAAAAGCATTGGAATTATGAGTTTATTATTAACCGATCTATTACTTCAAGTAATAGATTTGTGAATTTGAAGGTCAGCTGAGAGCCTACTTTTTTGCCTTGTCCAGTCTCACATATAACATGGCCTAGTAGATTCCTGTATCATACCAGCAGCCTGTGGTCAGTGAGAATGGTACACTGTGCTAGTCCTGCATGACTTTCTGTTGGGCTGTGAAGGTTTGACAAATCTGTAGGAAATAAATCATGAACCCAAACTGTGTTTGCTTACACTGCAGGTGTGAGGCATCTGTGAGTGGGTTCACATAGATGATAAGTCTGAGGTAGCTTTCATTGAGGTGCCATGGGTTGCCCAGAGCAGGAAGACCGTAGCCAAAGGGGGGTGGTCAATGGGTCTATGTCCAGGTGGAGGACGGTGACAAGCGGTGTCCTCCAGGGGTCTGTCTTGGGACCGGTTCTCTTTAACATCTTTATCAGTGACATTGATGATGAAATTGAGTGCACCCTCAGCAAGTTTGCGGATGACACCAAGCTGAGTGGTGTGGTTGACACCCTAGAAGGAAAGGAAGCCATCCAGAGGGATCTTGACAGGCTGGAGAGATGGGCCCGGGTGAGCCTAATGAGGTTCAACACTGCCAAGTGTCAGGTGCTGCACTTGGGCCAGAAGAATCCCAGACATAGATACAGACTGGGAGAAGAGCTTCTTGAGAGTAGCCCTGCTGAGAAGGACTTCGGGATTCTGGTGGATGAGAAACTTAACATGAGCCAGCAGTGGCTCTTGCAGCTCGCAAGGCCAATGGGATCCTGGGCTCCATTAGAAGAGGGGTGGCAGCAGGGACAGGGAGGTGATTGTCCTTCTCTACTCTGCCCTCGTGAGGCCCCATCTGGAGTCCTGTGTCCAGAGCTGGGGCCCCCAATACAAGAAGGATGTGGAACTGTTGGAGAGGGTTCAGAGGAGGGCCAGGAAGATGATTAGAGGGCTGGAGCAGCTGCCCTATGAAGAGAGGCTGAGGGAGCTGGGCTTGTTCAGTCTGGAGAAGAGAAGGCTGTGGGGGGACCTCATTGCAGCCTTCCAGTCCCTGAAGGGAGCTTATAAGCAGGAGGGGATTCAACTTTTTAAAAGGATAGACAATGACAGGACAAGGGGGAATGGATTAAAACTAAAGGAAGGAAGGTTTAGATTAGACATTAGGGGGAAGTTTTTTACAGAAAGAGTGGTGAGGGGCTGGAACAGGCTGCCTGGAGAGGTAGTGGACGCCCTGTCCCTGGAAGTGTTCAAGGCCAGGTTGGATGGGGCCCTGGGCAACCTAGTGTAGATCCAGGCCTGAGGTTGGTGTCCCTGCCTGTGGCAGGGGGGTTGGCGCTCTGTGATCCTTGGGGTCCCTTCCAACTCAGACCATTCTATGATTCTATGATATATGAACCACACAAAATGTGCCAGGGACCCTGCTGCTAAAATCCACTAATTGCTTAATTAATTGCTTAATTGATACCTGAGCTAGCTGTGTTATACCTATACCAGTTAACATGGTTATACCTATATACATTGTGGTGATACCTCAATCACAACTGGGAAATGGACAGATCTGTAAAAGTATCTTCAGAATAGCTATTCTGTAGTGAGTCAAATGCATTTCCTGAGTTTTGCAATCCCCACAGTGTTTCTTTAATAGCCTTCTGTAGCAACCTACCTTCACTGTGTTCATTGCTGTCTCTAAATTAGACCAGAAACAGCTGCATTCTATGGTTCATGTCACTGCAATGAACAGTCTGCTGTTAGTAGAGGTCACCAGTTTGCTGGTGGGGGTAGGGCTTAACCATGGAACCTAGAAATGTAGAAAACCTGTCAGGTCACTTAGACCTTCCTTTTCTTTCTGTGGTGGATTTCTCAGATATGCCTCTCCTGTGCTCAGTTAAGGGGTAGGAGTAGGTCAGTTAATGCAGTGACATCCATCTATTTCACTGGTATGCGTTAGGTGTGTTATAGACAAGTGGTGCTTGACTAAATCTAGCCTAACAACTTCTAGTTCTTAGGGCCCAGTTTTGGTCAGAGTTTACATGTTGCGTGGTGTGATACTCAACAGGCAGTTGTGGGTATTAATTCAGGTATTGAAAGAGAGAGGGTGAATCAGATGCTTCCAATATGGATGAGTGGACTTGCAGAGGTCCCATCCAACCAACATTTCTGTGATTCTGAAAGCATGTTTTCCAATATGCAGTTTGAATTGTTCAGTGGAGAGCGAAGCGAGTGGCGTTAATTACTGTCTGAATTTATTAAATTGGACTGTGTTAGATTTAGTAATCAGTCATAGGCATCTGTGAGATGTTATCGATAATGGAAAATATGAAAACACTTATTTGAGTGTGAGTAGGGTTAGATGTACCCTGACCTGTATGAGCAACTGATATTTTGGCTTGCAAAATGATTGAAGTACACAAGAAGATGTTAATAGAAAAAAACCCAAAAAATTCTAGAATGAAACGTAGGCTTAATTTTGATACACAATAAATGAAATATTATTTCCCATGGTTTCAGAAGATACTATTTTTGCTTTAAAAGTTAGAAAACTTTTGTGTTTAAAAAAGCATTTAATTCAGCATAACTTGCAAATAATTTTATTTTATGCAAATTATAAATAGTATTAATTGACCACCAGAGGTTTTGAATTGACTTTAATGTAACGTACGGTTTTATTTAGAACTGAAAAGACAAAAAACACCCCCAAAACCAAACCCAAACAAACATCAGTGTCTTTTTGTTCTGCAGAATGTCTTGTGTAGTTTTGGAGACAAGGGTAAATAGATAATAAATATCTACAGTGAGAAATACAGACATTGCAAATGAAAATCCTGCATCTTAAACTAAAGCTTATGTATATTTGATTTTTGAAGTGCAGAATATTTTAAGTACCGTGTCCTGAAATGTGTATTAAGTACAGGAACTTAAAATCCTTTCTTCCTTTTTGTCTCTCATCAGGCTCATAAAGGTGAAATAAAAAAAGGCAGATGTATATCCTTCCTCTCAAAAATGTTGCTGAATTCCTTGGCACTGAACTAGTCTTCAAACTACCAAAAACAGTAGGTAAAAAAGCCTTCTACTGAAGAGTAATGCAACAAATATATCTGGTTTTATTTTTTCTGGTTTGGAATGTTCCTTACAAGCCTTACTATTACTTGCCCTATTTGAGACCCCAAGCAGCTGTTAAAGCATTTAAACCCCTAAAAGCAAAAAAAAAATCTGAGAATAGGCCAAAATGTTCCCCTTATTTCTCCTCTGTGGCACTGTGTCTCAGGAAATATGGCCATCTACCAGGAGCTGACTCAAACACAATGAGGTGGAAAAACATGACCTTCAGAAGGATGATTTAGCATGTAGATTTTTGAATACATTTCTATTAGGTTGCTCCCAGCTTGGAACCATTGAGGATATTTGTAAAAGGGCTTTGTAAACGTGGCACATTGCCACGTACACAAGCTGCTGTTATTAGGAGTAAATCCTTGCTTTAATATTAAGGGTAGTCTCTTGACATTGACAAAGTGGAATTCTTGCATCACAAACCTTATTTACCTCTGATGTAGGGTAAGCTTTGTTATCCCTGTGTAGAAATCACGTTGGAATGATTGCTTTCTAAACACAAAGTGGCAGCTGATAACCAAAATTTTACCTTGAAGGCAAGCAGAGCCAAAGTGAGCCCCTGCTATACAGTGCAAAAGGTCTTGATGCAAAAAGCATTCTGCTTTCTTTGCTGCATGCCGCAAGCTTGAGGGAATGCCTTCTCTAAATACTGGCAGTATTCCTAGCCCGTTCATGTGCTTCCTGGTTAAATTTTGCTCATTCCATATGGCATGTGAAGCTCCAAACATCTCTGTCCAGCTTCTCTAGCTGCGTGTAGGCTAGGCCTAACACCATGTGGTCCTAAAAACAACTTCTGTGCCAGAAAGACATTACTCAGCTTTGGATGGTGTGTCACACATTTTGTTATTAATAGTAATATTGACTGTGATAAGGCTACACTCTGCCAAGACTGAAAAACCAGGAGTGAGTGGACAGGTTGGATAAGGGGTAAAATGTACTAGAAGCAAAACCATAAAGAACTGATGTGGAGACTTTTTAAACAACATCTGTATTAATGTAGAATCCTATTCTGTGGTGTTAAAAACCAAATCAGGGCAGTAGAGCTTGCTCAGGTGTACCTAACTCACATGAGTAGTTGGACCTATAAAAGTTATCTGGCCTGATTTTGACATGAGGCCATATTTGACATCCTTTTTTCCTACTGTTATGTGTGACCCCACCACTTATGACTATTATGCTTCCCGTAATACTGGGTCTGCAGCTCTCTGGGCAGCCAGGAATGACACAGCATGACTTCATGCTAAGCTGGGTAGAGCCTGGAACATAGCAGTGTGCCTTGCTTCTGTTGGTTGGACAAAAGAATTGTCCTGTGTATAGCATATTTTACTGTATTCCAGAAAGCATCTTAACATGGGAGCCAGGTCTTGAACCTTTTGACATTCACTGAGTTCAGTGAAGATGAGATTTGGTCCATCTTCCTCCTTTTACGTCTTTGGGTAAGAGGCAGATATGTGGTATACCTACATTGGTGGTTTTAGCTTGGATCAGGAGCATGTTTTGAAGCTGAGTTAACATCAGAGACCAGTTTCAAAGCACGTGAAGTGGATCCCTTCTGCAGCAAATGGAACTAGAACATATAGTCCAGAGCACTGCTGAAGTACTTCATGTGCAAGTGGGCTTTCAGTCCATGGGACCAGACGACAGCTACTCCAAGTGGAAGAAACACTCTGGAATAGGCTGATTATCATGGTTATCAAGACCTCAGCATCTTTTTGCTCTATAAATCTGCTATAATTGTGTGCTGCTTGATAATATATGCATAGCCTAATATCCATATTTTAAAAAAAAACCACAACAGTGGTATTCAAGGAGCCCCTTTTTCTCCTCTGATCACTGTATGGCCATGTGTAGCTCCGTGATTGTGCAGTCATCCTATCCACCCTGATATTGAAACACTGTAGAGGCAGATGTGGTCTTTCAGGCTGACTTCCTCTACAGCAACAACCAAAGGTTTGAACAAAACCAACTTTCAACTAGAGTAAGAGAATATAGTGAACACAGAAATGTTCCTTTTCCAAGACATAACACAATCTGTTTATAACCACTCAGAAGGATTTGAGAGACACTGGAAAGGGTTGCTAGGACTTCCATAAAAATAAGTGGCAGATGCTAGAGCAGCCTTCCTTTGAGAGTAGCTATATAGAGACTGAGTAAGAAAGTTGCTGGGGTGGAATGAATTGGGTTGGGTTGAGCAGCTAAGACAAGAGAAGAGTCAATATTTAGAGTGGAGATGTAGACTGTTGTTGTCCAGGATAAGCAGGGTAAGAATGCTATCGATCTTAGGTATTTATAGAGCACCCATCACTTTAGTATATTATGTAATCAATACTTCCATTTTCAGGGGCACTCAAGAGAAACATAACGTTTTAGAAAATCTGCTGATGGAAGTGGGATAGGTCCTGGTGCCTTTCTGTTCACATGGGTACCTAAGGTAACTATGAGAATCAGTGCTCAGTTCTTCAGCCACTTTCTGAAGAGAGGAATGGCTATCCACATGCTTCAGGTTTGACATTGACTTAAAGCTTGTCCACAAATCACATCACTTTGATACAAACTGCCCATTTCAGATGTGAAGCTCAGGATGCAAATCAAAGATTTATGACTATTCTGTCTGTCAGTTTTGATTCTGTCATGCTCATTAGTCATGCCCCACCATGCTGCCCTGTAACTGTTTTGACTGATGTTGACCACAGATATTATAAATGATCCCTTTTGATGCATTAGTTAATTACAAAGGAAATCATCCTTCTTCTGGCAAATTCAAATCCATCTTAAAATTTCATGGAGAGGCAATTCATTATGAGGAAAGTTATTTATGAATTTACTAAAAAAAAATTGGATCTGTTCTCATTAAAATAAGCTTAAAGGTACAAAATGATAAAATGTCAGTTGCCTACTTAACTCTTTTGGTGCATGTTTCACTAATGAGCTGAGAGACTCTGAGACTTCTCAGTTAGCACTTACAATTAAATTCAGCTAATGCAAAGCAGAAAGAGACTTGGAAAGAACTTGCTTTATAGGTGTAAAAAATTAAAGAAGGATGAAGGAACAGACGTAATGTATATGCACAGGCATTCTTACTTAGAGGAACATTTAGATACTGCTCTGCTTTTGTCTTTGTCTTCCTGATAAAGCAGAGGAAACTTTGCATGTAGACTTGATATCCTCCAAGAAGGAGGTAAGATTTAGATTCAGTTTGTGCATATGCTGTCATTTAAACTAGGGAGACATAATAGAATTGGACATGACCTTTGAAAAATTACTTTCCTCCTTTGATTAGTTTCTGCATCTATAAGATACAATTTTTCCACTATGATCCAGTGCTTTCAGTCCCTGAGCTGAGGCACACTATATGAAGATAAAGGTATCAAGTTTTCTTTCTTCAGACTTTGTTCTTAATGTATCAAGCATTTGCTTTAGAGAGTGGGCAGAGAACCAGTTGGTCACTGTACCCACACACAAGGGATGGTACAAAGCCATACCCAACAAATCACCAACAAATACCCAACCCATCACCAACAAATGGTCCCTAAGAGGTGATCTGAAGAGGATGGAGAGTATGCAGATCTGTAAATTTACACAAGGACATGTGTGAAGGTCGATTCAGGGCATCTTTTAAAGGAATATGAAGTCAATAAATCATCAAACTTGCCAAATTACATGGTAAATTTGTAGGATGTGGTCACCTCTTGGTGTCCCTGCCATTTGGTACATATCACTGCTCTCCAATCAAACAACAGGGTCTGTCACTCATTGACCCCCTGCTTTAATTTTCCTCACTGTTGATTTTGCAGGATAGCAAAATGTAACTTTATTTGACTGAATGTGCAATCACTCTTGCATTTGTTTTCACAGGTGTTTCTTTTACTGCACACTGTAAGATCAGTAAAATGAAAAGGAAAAAGATGATAAGTGTTCTTGGGAATGTGTTTACCAAATGACTGGAGAGTAGTTATCTTGGCATCCATGTAATAGGTTTTCTGCTGCCTTCTTGGCTTCCAAAAATGTGGGGGTTTTTTCATATCAAAATTATAGCTTGCAGGAGAACTTTCAGTGGAAATGATTGCTTGTTTCCTCTTTGTTGTTTTGGTGATAGTGAAAGGTTACCAACTGGCAGCGCTATATGTACATACTGCTTGGGCCTTCCTTCTAAAACAACCTGGCTTTCCAGCCTGCAGGTCAGTGGTGGTTTGTGGATATATTTAAACTGCTCTCTAACATTTAAGCCTCATCAGGCCTTGGAAGCATTTCTCTTGAGCCTCAGGAGCAGATTTCTGAAGGAAGTGTGGATGCAACCTCTTCCCTTGCCTTGGTAGCATTCCTACCTCGGTGCCTGCTCTCCGTCACATGGCAGAAAGAGGGCAACAGCCACTCCATCTGCATCATCAGGTCAGTCTGGTGTGCTGCTGCCCCTGTTTACCTCTCCTAGGGAGAAATTTCAGCTCAGTTGGAACAGTGCTGTCATCTTGTATACTTTTGTGGTTTTTTTGGAGGGCTTGATTCTCATCTTCTAGTCTGGGATGGGTTAACAGCTTAAAAGAAAAATTGAAGAAAGCAAGTAAAAATTCTCACTCTCTCCTGGGTCTTTTCTTTCATCATTATTTTTAGAAGTAGTGATAAATGGAATTTCTTTTGCTGTTTACTTTTTCTATCACTGATTTATATCACAGTTCTTGTGGATCTCCTTGTAAGGTAAACTTAGTCTAGATCTAGCAATATACTCCAACTGAATCAGGAAATTTGTGTCAGCCCTTTGTAGACACCTGGGATAGGAATGGATGGGCTTGCGATTCCTGTGAAACCTGGGGCAATGTACGCTTATGCATAAAGTGTATTGACAGTGAAGATGGGCAGAAGGATGCATTTTAAAAGTATTGGCTAAATCAGTTTTAGGTGACAAAGTTGAACACACGATGACAGAGTATTTAATTTTTAATCATATTTTGATAAGCTTGCCCATTTACTTGACAGTAAGTTCACCAGATATCCCTGATATTATCCTAAATATTGTCTTCTGTAATTTAGAAAAAATATTTTTCTCTTCTGTTCTGTTGTTTGCAGGATAATGTATTCTCTTCCTGTCAGCCCATTGCGATCTCTGTGGCAGTGACTATAAACTATTGCCTTTAAATCCAGATTTTATAAATCTACATGTTTTTTAATTCAAACCAATGTCAGCTGATCAGACTTGATAGGCATCTCACTGAAAGTTACTAAAAACAAGGTCAGCTATGTTGCACAGATCCTTTTTTTTTCCCACAAAAAGGGGATGCTTACATTAAAGCAGATGATGTATGTTTTAAAATTAAACCTGCTGCGCTTGTGGTTCCAGCAGCCACTGCTTTACCTGTAGAAGATCTCTATGATCTGTCAAACTTTCAAGTGTACGGTGCAGGGTAGCATGAACAATCAGCCATTAAAAACTGGGCAGAGCCTTAAAATTTATTGCATGGGAATTTTTTGAGATGTGTATGAAGAAGGTAGGTGAAGAATGTAGATTGTCCCATTTCCTTTTTTGGATTCCTAAAAAAATACTTGCTGATGCCTCATGATCTGTGAATTTGCATGCATTCTTATTGTTCCTTCGCAGCCAGGATATTAATTACCTAGAAGATCCTTTCTAATCCTGTCTACCTTTGATTCACAATTTGAAGGAGAAGCAGCCCCTGGAAACACTTGCAGGATTTTTAAAAGTGCTTCGGAGGTCTTTTGAGACCTCAGGTTGTTCTTACTATCCCATGGGTAGCTGGAGGAGAGAGGGAGGTATAAGGGAGAGGGAGCTTCCAACCTCTGTCTTGGCACCGGCTGCAATGGCTTCGGTTTTTCTTGTTTAGCTCCTTGTGTAGCACTTCACTGCAATCAATTCCAGAAACTATGTGTTATTGAATTTCTTTAACCAAGTACTTATCTAACAACATGGGGCATAGTCTCCCAGAAAAACAGCAGGATGAAATTGCTTGGTAGTGACATAATGTTGCGATTTATCTCATGAATTTAATTTTCTACTCTGGTAAAGAATCTAAGATGGCTGCAAGGCCAAAGGCTGTTCCTACAATGCTATTTAGACGTTGTTGGTAATCAGTTTTGTCCCAACTCATTTTCAGCTCTGGTGTTTGAAAGTGTCAGTGCAAAATGGAATGTAGTTTCCCAGAATAGTTGGTGCTGTTTAAGCAGGGTTTGTGGAGGGAGGTTGTTGTAAACCGTTTTCTCTGGAGAGATGTGGCTCTGCCTGTGTTTGCCACACCAGTGAGCTAGATGTTAAACACATCTAACATGGTGTTCTATTGATTTCAATAGCATAAGCTTCATTTATACCCTCTGATAACCCAAACTAGTGTATAATCTAAATCTGGCTGAGAAAATGTCTGTCATAATTTAGCAAAGCATCAGAAGAATTTAAACTATAAACCTCACTTACAGTGAAAGCCTGTTTCCCAAAGTTCTTCTGGCGCTTCAGAAATGTTTTCTGTGTGTGGAGGATCTCTGAAAGGGCTTTAAACGCTTGTGAACGCATTCATTAATTTGAAATTATGCAGTGAATGCCATGTGTAATTACAACTAAGTCTGTGAGTTGCTTATAAATTATCAGCTATGGAAGCTGTAGTGGGGATTCGCTCTGCGTAGTTTGCTGTTCATATGATGCAATTAGTGATATGATAGTGTTGCATCTGTCTTCCAGTGGCTCTTGAGCTTCCAAAGAACTTGATCAATATGAGTAGCCACAGGATGCTTCTAAACTGGGGACATCTGAGTGAATTTTAGATCCTTGGTCCAGGTGGGGCCTGACTGAGTACAGGCTGTGCTGTCTAGCTGCTGTGCACGTGCATCTACACTAGAAGGAAGCCTGGGCCTGCTGAAAAAGAAAGGAAGATGGTTGACTTTGGTAGGCACTCTGGGCTATGAAAGCATTGGTCCTATGGAATGGATGGCAGAGAGCAGATCTCCTTCCCCTCCCTGCCCTTCAAGAGAGTGGAAAAAGGAGATTAAAAAGAAAAGAATGTGTGTTGAGTTAACTGGCCTAGTATCCATATTTTCCACAAATACTGTGTGACATAAGCTCTCTAAATTATTTCAGTGGGTTTTATTCTATAAATGCAAATGCTTTACTGTCCTCTGTACTTGAGTTGGAGAGAAGCTGCTGGAGTTCCTCTGAGTCATGCAAAGTACTGGCTTGGCTGAGGGACTGACTGCTGCAGTTTTAGCCTGTGATCTACAGGAGCTTTGTGGCAAGAAAATGACCCTTTTAAAGCACTTCTACAGTCCTGTATTTCCTCCTGCTCCCAGATGTGCCTTGCATGTGCCTTGCAGAAGCAACTGTTCAACTCGGTCCCATTGGGGCCCAGACTGGTTCAGAAGCGTTCCTGTGCCCTGAACTGGAGCCACCCAGGCAGAGTACCCACCAGTGTGCTTTATCTGAGCTCTTTTTCCCTCTTCAACATTTCCTGATGAAACTCTGCATGTAACGCCTTCATAATTACAGTATGTAGAACTGTTCCCTCAAGATGTAGGCTGCCACTTACATGATTCATCGAATTCATTTTCTCTCTCTCCCTTTCAAGACATCTTCCTATTCTTCCTTTGATGAATCTAGCTCTGAGCCTATTATTTATACAGGGCACATACTGTCACTGAGCTGGTGGCACCCGTGTGTATCTCCCTCGTTGCAGTAATGCTTTCCTGATACTTAACAGTTGCTGCTAAGATTAAATCACTCATTTTAGATATAAGGCAGGAAGACTGAACCTCAGTTTAGTATGTAAAACAGGATAGCTTTCTTTTAATCCTTTCATTCACAGAAACCATTAATTAATAGAAATGCAGAGAATTTTAGTGGGTTTGTTTGTCTGATATTTAGCAGCAACATGAAAATAAATTTATTATGCCCTTTGCTAAAAGTTGATTGGGTGTCTAATTAGTTAATATGATGCTGCTTTATGTTTTCTGTGAACATTTTAATTTCCTAGACAGTGCCTTTAGATACTTTTTATGTAAATTCAAACTCAGCTTGCAAAGTAATATTGTAGAATATAGTTTGAATATAGTGGACAAGATTAACAGACAGGGTGAGTGAAGGAGATAGTATTTGTGCTGGTAGAATTATGTGGTGATTTAGAGCATATTCTGGTAGTTAGTATCACTATTTTAAAGCTCTGCTGTTTGACAGAGCTATAATATAATTGAAGTCACAGTATGTGGTATATTTGTTTATACTCTGTTTGGAGGGAGGAGCATGCATTTAGCTCCCATAAAACGCAAAATTTGTTTCTTATTCCTCTCTCCTCTGTGTAGTGAGAAAAATATCAACAAGATCATTTTGCAGTTTGGAATTATAGTACTGAGGAGAGAATTTGGATCTTAAAAATTAATTGAACCTTAGCTCCTTTTTTACCTCTAATTTTTTTAATAATGACTATATTTAATTTGCACGTTATGCATACCTCCAGAAAATAAACCTGTCGAGACTCTGAGGTTTCTGATTCTGGAAATAGCTGTTAATGTGGGATTTTAAAAAATATTAGTAACTTTATTCACTCAGACCAGTATCTGAGATCCCTCTTTGGAAATATTTTTGTACTTTACAGGACTTGCAAAGATTATTTGCTATTCAAGGTTTCAAAAGAAAAAGGAAATTGGAAAAAATGGTACCTTTGGGTACAGCTTGCTAGAAGTGATAAATGAGCTTTGCCTTAGTAAGAAAGGGCTGCTCTGTAACTTTGCTGATACTAGCTAGCTTTGGGGTTTCTTGCATATTGCCAGTCCCAGCTACACCTGAGACACCTGTCTTGGAGGTACATCTCTTATTTTCATGCAGCAGATCCTGTAATGTTGCAGTGGCAGTGTTTGAACCCTGGATTAGTTGTAGGTTAAGTTCTTCAAGGACCAGGAAAACCAGGATACAAGAAGAGGTATATTGCTGCATATTGAGAGATGCTTTCTGGGAAGACTGCATGACTGCACTTTGCTCATAAATCATCACTACTGAGCAATTGCAGCTTTCTCTGCAGTCTTGAGCAGACATTGTTTGTTAATACTACACAAAGCATCTGAACCCACTGTTCTTCCCAACACAGGGAACAGAGACTGTCACCTAATAAGAGTTAAAAGTTCTCAAAGAATAAAAACCAGGTGGTCTGAAGAACAGATAAGTAAATTATATAAGGGAATAGTAAAGATCTTTCTTTTACCGTTTCTATGAATATTTATAATTATGGGTATTGATACTGCCACAAAGATACTACTGATTTATGCTCAATCCTTCTCAAAGTTAAAAAACCAAAGTTGGAATATTAAAATGGAGACGATATTGGAAACTCTCTTGTACATTTTTCTTTTGTATTGACATTGATTTTGGGTGGCAAGCAATGCTAGCATAAGAGAAGTAGAAGGCTATTCATATTTGCACAATCAAAATGAGCATGAGGCACTGATGATTCATAAGTGCTGCTGCAAATAGACTTTATTGATGTTACCGTTCTTGCCTTCATATGGGATCTTGAGTCCTTTCTTAGGACTTGTCTCAGGTTTGTAAAGAGCAGGAAAAAAATTGTTTTTGCAATGAACATTCTGAAAATGCTTTCTGGTTTCTTTTGGGGGTAACTGATGTTAAAACTCAAAATGGAGAATCTATTCATGGCAGTTGTGGGGTAATGCTTGCTCTTAACATATTGTGTCAAGAGCTATAGGCTGTGCTCTGTCTCACAGTGAAATGCTTTGCCACCATCAGTGTACCCCCAAGCATTTAGACCCAGTTTTATCCTGCTGGATTCATCCTACCCACCGGCTTTCTTAATGAGACTGGAGCAGAGCCCATTGCCTGAGGGAGCTGCCAGGTGCTCCTCTGGCATGGCCGGTGTCCTTGGGCTGGAGGGGAAAGGGCTGGAGCACACTGTTCGTTCCTGGCACATGTGTGGTGATCAGCTTCAATTTGACACAATTTGATGCATAGATGAGGCTGTATGAAGTAGTCATCCCCTAGCTACAAAAGCCCCTTAAAAACTGGCTGCAAGTTCCTGCCCTAAAGAAATGGAGGAACAAAATAGACTTGGAGGTGCCAGGTAACACAAAAATAGTAAGAATTCAGTTTCTGCCCTTAAATGAGAACTAGGAATCTAAATTGAAGCCTTTGTGTAGGTCACCCTCCGTTTACCCCAGATCTTATTCATTTTTCACACAAAATGGTAGGGGTTGGAAGGGACCTCTGGAGATCACCTAGTTCAACGCCCCTGATAAAGCAAGTTGTACTTTTAGAACAAAAGTACAAGGTGAAAAAAATTAGAGAGTCTGAAAGTCCTGCTTCTCAAATCTGGGAAATGAGGTGCTTTCAATATTACTTACAGATACAAAATCTTATAATCAGACAATTGATTTCTGTGAGAATTAGATATGCAGATACCTTTGGAAATCTGGATTGAAGAAATGGTAACTTTTGGAGCTGGAACTTAATATTTCAAGTTGCTTTGAGGTTTTTTGCAAATGTTACAATCAGTTCTGATATGCTGGAAAGATTTCTCTGCCTGGAATTTGATTTTAAGATAATGAATTATCAAATAGTGTAATAAATAACCATAAAAAAAATCATATTACTATTCAGGCTGGCCCTTGTGAACTCCAAAGTATGCCTGAAGGTTTAAATACAGGTTGTTTTTTCCCCAATAATACTCAAAATTTTCTTAATGATAATTTATTCCCTTGGACTGTTTCACTTCAACATCTCAGCTGATTGATTGTCAGTTCAAGTCTACACATTGCACAGACTTTTTTCCTAGTGAAATTGAAGCTGGAAGTCACGTCACAAGTTAGTGTTCTCCAAGTAGGTGCTTTAAAAGATGGTCTCTGAGCGGGGGCTACCAATAAATCCCACAATTTATTACATTCATTAGTATCTAGATAAAGGTTATTAGGCAATCAATCAGGGCCATGTCTCATTATCCTTTAGTAGTTGGGATGTTTTCGAGGTTTTCATTAAGGGCTCAAGCTATTTTCCTTCCTGCTGCTGAGCAAAGAACTCCTCCAAGTGGATATTGTCTAAACTGGAGTATTGAAACGTTAAGACCGGACCATGTGAAACATGGTGATGACTCAGGCAGTTTATTAGCCCTCCTCAAATAATACAAAGTGTGGTGTTCTTTCCAGATGAAGTGGATGAGTCATTTAAAGGGCAGCTCATCTGCAAGGACTATGGGAGAGGACATGACATGGGGAGGCAGAGGTAGTAGCTAAAAGTGCAGCTTTGGCTGTGAAGATAAACAGGAATGTGAAGGTTTCTGGTGTGGTCTTTTATCTCACTTTTAGCTGTGAGGTTGCACAAGCAATGCCAGGGTACTATCAGGACACTTCTGCAGTAGGTTGTGGAAGAATGAACTCGGTTCAGGTCAGCAGTCACAGGACTGGGGGGCAAATTCTGTGCCCAGTGGAGCTGTGTTCATGTACACAGGCAGGGAATTAGCCTCTGGATGCTAATTTGGCACTCCAGCCTTTTTCATTCTTCAACCTGGGGCTGGAAATCTTATGTCAATTGCTTTTCTCAGACCATTTCAGCATTCAGTCCCAGTTTATCTGGACTCTGCAAGTACAGAGGCAAAAAAAAGCATCAAGATATTTAAAAAAAAATTAAAAAATTGAATTAAAGTAAATGTCAGCAGAGGTTCTACCCCAGGTGTAGGAAAAAAGTTTGAGAGGTTCCTCTGTGTACTGAAACCAATTTACTCTGCTATCCTATATCATTAATGATACTTTTATCAATACTAATGTTCAAGATATGTGTTCATAAGAGCTCTGCTAGAAGCCAGCAACTGCATTTGTTTTGCCTCTGTATGTATATATTGTGCATAAGGATGACTAATGGCTGCATGAGCTGCATGACTTTTACAGCCTAAAATCTAAGTGTGTGTGAAACTAGATGGCTAATGGTTTTAGGTCCTAGCTCAAATTTACTGAATTTAATGAACTCAAATTCACTGAAACCCAGACTCTATTTTGTGTTGGCTTGGTTGGGTGTGTGCATAACGCATCCCTGTCTCACCAAAGCCCCTTTCAGTTTTATGTTAGAATTTTCTAAGTGCAAATCTTGGTGTAAAGCTGAGCTGTTTTCATTGTGCATCTCAGACTCTAAAGCTCTTCCCATGAGGTTGATGGTACTTGAGGAGGAAAAACTTTCTTATTCCTGCTGCTTCAACCCTGAGCTGTGGAGTGGTGTGTGCTCTTGTCCTGTGGCACTGTGGGAGCTGGAAAGAGTAGCTCCACTTCTGGTTTACAGTTATTCAGTCGTCATGTGAATCTGGTCCAGGCAATGATGTTTCTATCATTTTTTCCCAGTCAAAGTTGTGCTTTACTCTCAGACAATGCAAGTTTGATAGGAGGGTAATTGCCCAGTGCTCTTCAGGAGAGGGTTGGGGAGCAGGAAAGTCTGTGGCTGATGGCTATTGTATGATCCACTTTGCATAATGGAGGCACAGAATTATAATCAGCACTAGATGAAGTACTGCCATGTAATTGGTCAGTATGCTTTTGAACAATGCAAGGACTGACTGGAATCACTGACTTTTGTTTCTTATGAAGAAATGAGTGAATTTTGATGTAACTGCCACTTGAAGAGAAGTCAGTCAAATTTGCACAGCTGTCAGGATTACACCAGAGATGGATACCAAGATATGCTCTGGCATAAAGTTTAATAAGTGAGGATTCAAGTTTGTAATACATCTTAGAACAGATCATGGGTATGTGATTTTGCGTTTCTTTCCAAACGTTGTTCCTATTGAAACTTTTGGATACATCTATTCCAGATCAGAATCAGGAAACCTGCTCTTTAGTATTCTTGTATGTCACCAAAGTAAATGGGAAATGAACTTCCACATGCTATTTTTAACTGTGATGTGCTTGGTTTGTTGTTGTGTCAAAGGAGCTGTTCTAAATAAAATTAGAAGCTACTATATGCTTACCAAGTTCTTTGCTGCATCACTAGAACAGCATGCCAAAATGACTGAAAGTTAATATCATGATCTCTGACATGAGTCTAGTGATGTGTAGCTCACAGAATGAATTTCCATTGTCAGTAGAACTTTAAAAATATTTACATACATCAAACTCACAATTCTGAAACACTGTAATGTCCTTTCAATATATGCCATGGATCCTAGAAGCAAAGTGACAGCTATATATCTATCTAGGGGATTGTTCATTATCAGCTGAAGACAGGGGTATAATATTGCTGTGCATTTACTACTGGGAATGCCAATACAAAGAGAAATAAAGATGGAAAAATGGATAATACTGCTCAGAGATTCTAATTTTGCTTTGATGACAACATCCAATATAAGATTTTAATGTTTTCAGAAATGTAGAAATCTCTTTGCAGTTCCTTACTAACTCAAAATTAGTCTGACCCTGGAAAGCTTTCATATATCTCGTAATGAGGTCAAACCAAATAAATGCATGGTACTTTGACATTAAAAGGAAAACCTACAAGAATAAAGTCAGATCAAACTTGGCTCAGAAGTAAAACTCCCTAGATGTTAACACGTAAAAGAAAATCTCTAAGCTAGCCAGAAGTTTCTCAGTTTACCAAGGATGCCTCCCCTCCAGTTCCTCTGCAAGGCCACACATTGGCATGGACCACTCGACCTGACCATGTCCTGCCAGGGTCCTTCCTCAGAACCCCAAGAGCACAGTTGCTCTGGGTGGTGAGCCTTCTCTGTGGCTTTTGGGTGTTCTCACTGTTGTCCAAGAGCAGAGGATCTTTCAGCTATCTCTAGAGCTGCTTTGAAAAGCAGCAAATAACAGGAGCATTGAAAGAAAAAGCAGCTGGCATGAGCGTCTGAGGAATTTTTGGAAAGAAAGGTGACCTATCAGGTCATATGCACCTGTGTCTCTTGGCCACAGCATTGCTGTTGACCAACAGATAGCATCTATTTAATCTTCATTATTTGCAAAGCAGCATACTCAGCAGTTCTAAACTAGCTCAGTGCTCTCCTTAGCTGCAATCCTATATGACTAAGCCATTTGGGGGAAGGAAAGCACTGAGCATATCCCTGGTGCTTTGTAACAATAATGCTGTTGTATCCCCTGGGAGAGTCCCACTGATTTGTGAAGGGCTTCTGAGACATTCCTCTCAATTGACTTCTACTCTGTCATCAATAACAGGAGCAGCTGGATAATGGGGATGATCTCAGAAGTGATGAATCCACAGATACACAAAGGAGAACAGAACAGACTAGGCAGGCGCTAATCCCATTTCAAGTTTGGATACTCACAGTCCCAAATGCCTGCTTCTATCCTGTGCCAATATTCTTATCGTTACTTTCTGTGCTGAGAATTGAAAAGCCAAGAGCTACACCTCCAGCTATGGTGGTGGTTATATCTTGTGTGATTCATGCTTCTTACAAAGAATTTCAAGTGAAGCAGAAGATAGGAGCCAAAGTTTTACGTAAGCAGTTCACTACCAAGAATTTTGAAGGGAAAGAATATAGCTAACTATGCGTCTTAATGATGTGTTTCTGCTGCACTGGTACAATATAGCCGGGTCATTGCTTTGGAGATAACTTTCTTTTACTGCTGTGAGTGACCAACTGGGAGTTGATGTTTAAATATGGAAGTTCTTCCAGAACTGTATCTGCTGTATTGGTAGATGCAGTTCTTTGTAGCACACGGCAGCTCTTGCATGTTGGCTCTGGCATTCCAGGCTCTGGGATGCTCCTTATCTTTTGACTGTATTTTTTGACTGTTGTGCTATTTCAAGCCAAATTTCCTCTTTTTAAAGTGCTGCTCATCTCTGTGGCTCATGTCACCAAGCATATTCACTCCTGGCACAGTCCTTGAAGCTTAGACTAAAGGGGCAGAATAAAGAGGACCATGGAGCTTTGCATGTGCTGTCACAGGATTGGACAACTAGAGGAGGTTTTTGGGTTTTCTTTGGTGAAAATAAGCTGTTTTCCATATGGATGTTTCAGTTTTACAACTGCAGGTAGATGCAGGTGTGTTTTTTGTTGGATACAAGCCTTAGATCTCCTGTGAATTATGCAGAAAGATATTGAAGTGGCATCAATGTCTTTACTGTTTGCCAGTATACTGGCAAGATATGGTGGAAAGGAGCTGGGAAAGCAACAATGGCTTTTCAAGAATGAGTTCCCAACTACAAAATTTTCTCATTGATACCCTTAGATGCTTAGTGATGCTGATGATCAGACTTTGGTTGTTTAGGTCCTGGTATTACATATTGCGTTGTTTCTGTGAATTTCTACTAGACCATTATTACTTTAAGATACCTTTTCCAAGGACTGTAAACAGTGCATTAGGACTGTATCCTCATTGTATAAGTTATCTTTCTTATGTAACTTAGCTCATTACCTTTTACAATTTCTACAGTAAATATGTTGTGCTTTTATTTAGAGGGATGTAATATAAATCCTCACCAGTAGTAAGTTCTTTTTGGAAGACAGCTGCGTTTTTCATTGTATGCTTTTATATTTCAGCATTTGATTACACTTCAATGTAAAGCAGTAACCCAATAAGTCCTTGTTTGTCGTTTGCAGCAGTGGCTGGCATCAGTGAACTTTAGTGAAGTATGTTTTCATGTATTGCTTAATTGGGTCAAACCAAATAAATGCATGGTACTCTGGCATTACAAGGGAAAGCCATAAAAATAGAAATATAACCCAAGTACATCTTAGCATGTTTTCTTTTGCTCACTTAAAAGCCTTTGCACATAAGAATAGAGAATAAAAATATTTACATTCCCAAAAATGGAGATTGCTTGAAAAGAGCTAGTGCACAGCTAGCAGAGTTCATCCAGCAGCACCATGGGTGGGGGCAGCTGCTGCAGACCATCATGAGATGCTGAAGATTTTTATTAAGCTGATGTCAGTTAATTGACAAATTCCACATACTCATTTTTTACTGCTGATGCTCTACCAAACCAATAAAATACATCTACAAGAATGTCTTCAGCTGGAAGTCTGTTTCCATCCTGAGTGCACTGTTGGAATCAGAATGTATTTCCCTCTTTACTTCAGATAGATCTCTTCTTATAAAATACTGTCAGAGAAGTAGAATTGCCACCCACTGAAACCAACATAAGTCATGCGCAAGCGAGGATATAAATGGATTTAGAGCTGTAGATAAGAGCTTTACTCTATTTGCTACACTCAGGTATCATTGCTGGTCTTCAGGCCAGGATACAGCTGTATCTTGGCAGAACAGGTTACCTGGCAAGTATCTCCTTTAGCTGTGGACCGTAGGCAAATGTGTACATGCCTATATAGTGATAGAGTCAATGCTGATGTCTTACTAAGTCCTCAGAAGTGAACAGATTTCAAGGTCTGATTCCCAGAGAGACAGCAAAGACCCACGAGTGGCAGCTGCCTTGAGAGCATTCCTGAGCGTTATGTTCTCTTTTATCATATTTTGCATAAATGCTCACTATTTATAGCAAGAGCCTCTTGCTGCAGTACATGGATGGTAACTTCTGCCTCTGACAGCTGAGGAGGAAATATAAGGTGTTCTGGTATGTGTGTTGTGCTGCCTCCTAAAAGATGTTGCCTGCAGCTACGAAGGGCCAAAGGAAGAAAGTACATGAATGACACAGCTCCAGCCAATAACCTGTGCTATAGCCTGATTGGTCAGGGTTGTTTCCTGATTGTTCTGGACTCTCAGGTCAAGTCTCCAAACGTAGCTAAAAATACTCCTAGAAGCTGTTTGTCTCTCAGCTACAGTGTTCCCAGACATTATGCTACTTCTACTGTCAACGGGAGCAAGCCTCGCTACGTGGGATGACTGATCACAGTTGTTGTCTTCAATTTATTTAGCTTTGGACACGGCAGCGCCCGTGTTTCACATCAGCTCTCTCACAATACCATCATGATGTAGGAAGAAAAAATTATCTTTGTCAGTGCATAATGAGGCGCAAGTAGGAGTAGGCAGTTTGTTTGCTCTCTGAAATTTTGGTGGTCCATTGGTTGCCATGGTGACGGCAGAGTGGTACCTAGAATTTGATAACACACACAAGAAGAGGGTACCTGCTTTGAGCAAGGACTAGACAGTACTGGTGCATGTGAGAGACTGTGTGTGGGCAAGATTCTTAATAGGTTATCATGCCCGGGGACTGAAAATTCCCATTCATCAAGATATTTGTCATTACTTTAACTTATTAAATGAAAAGATTCCACTTGGCTTGAAAAGTTTGTGGGATTTCTTTTAATTATTTTGACAAGCTTCATAAATTAACTTGTCTAAATGCACTGCAGATTTCTCTCCATCACTAATAGTTTTCTGCGTGCTTCATGTGGGAAGGATTATTCGTGTTTAGTTATTGTTCCACATATTTCTTCTTTAAGCAGACTTCTAGAAGTATTTTTTTCTTCAGTCTCTGTAGTATTACTGCTGCTGAAAATTTGAATCACTGTTTGAATCACTGTTCTTTGAGACCATTGGAAATATATGCATTTGGGTGATAAATTTGTTTTTCATGCATGCAGGAAATATGATACGGAAGAAATTCTTCTAAGGAACAGAAGGCAGAGAGCTGCAGGATTCAAAGTAATTTTCCACTGAACAATAAGGATGGGTAGCTGACAGGGGTGAATCAAGCTGGAATTTTAAACCTTAACTCTGATATTTCAGGATGAAATTTGGAGTTGTGAATCTCTGAATCAGACACCACTACCCCAAATGTAGAATACACTTTCTCACAAGCACATTCAAGATTTAAAAATGCTTCTAAAAAACTTGTAGCATCTGTGTAGTATTGGGCCATTTTGCACAGGCATGATCTAGCTGTGTTGTTGTAATAGGCCTCTCATGAGGGTTAAGTAGGTTGTTTAGGCAACTTAAGTCCTCTGTATTGCCGTTTAACTTCCACTTGCAATTTTGATTCCTTTACCTTATGGTTTTCCTTGAGCGCAGAATACACTGAAAGAGACTGTAGATCTGATATTCTTGGTTTGGGAAGCATCTTGGTGCATGCTCTTACAGAGGTTTTGCTGTACTGCACACTGCATTGTTTGTCTGGAACCTCAGGCAATGGCGTAGACTCACTCATTCTCCACAGGCCCTTGGAATGTCACTCAGCCATAGGCTTGTGTTCTGGCTGGAGAAAATGGAAAGCTTTCTTTTACTTTTAAGGGTTTTATTCGCAATTATATAGCATGTAACTGGTGACTCGCCTGCCACTGGGAACTGTGGTGCTTCCCATTCAGTTCAGAAGTCATTTTACATAGGGTGCCTAAACCCTTTTCTTTTGCTGCCTCTAATACGTATTATACATCTGACATTTGTACCTGGCATCTTACAGTCACCAGGATCCTTCTAATATTAGAGCCTGAAGTCCTATTAGAAATAAGGTCTTTCCTTAGATATGAGGAAGAAATCCTTCCCTGTGAGGCCCTGGCACAGGGTGCCCAGAGAAGCTGTGGCTGCGCCTGGGTCCCTGGCAGTGTTCAAGGCCGGGTTGGATGGGGCTCTGGGCACCCTGGACTAGTCAGGGTGGGGTGTCCCTGCCCGTGGTGACCTTTAAGTTCCCTTCTAAACTACTCTATGATTCCATTAAATGAAAAACTGTGCTGACATTTAAGTACGCGAAACACCTGTTCATTGTGAAGTATATTAAAAATTACCCCTAGCATCCTGGCTAAGAGCAGTTTAATTAGCTCAACTAGTCATGAAAAAGCTCTGGTTGGTTGATAGTACAAGATCTTGTCTACTGAATAATGCAGCCTAGTTTCATATTAACACTCCAAGGTGTTATATATATATATATATATAAAAAAAAACTCTGTGATGCAGAATAAATCAAATTCAAGGCATTGCTCAAGTACCTCTGGCAACTTAGCTGAGCCAACACCACCCAAAATGCTAGTATTTTTTTGTTCCATGGCCATTAATCATTTGTTTATCCTTAGTATTATACCCTACATATATAGGTGCTGCTGCCCCTCCCTGGCCACCTCCTTTATAAGCTGAGCATGATGTCATGTGGTGTGTAATATCGCTTTGGCTAGTTTGGGCCAGCTGTGATGGCTTTGCCCTCTCCCAGCTTCTTGTAAAAATTAACTCTATCCCAACCGAAAACCAGGACCTAGCCCTCACATTCAAGAGTTTTAAAGGTCTTGGAAAATGCACAGTCTAAAGAACAAATAAAAATTCATAACTTTTCTTTTTTCAGACTTGTCGTGTCAGAGGCATTGAGACAGTGGTCTTAATCTGTGCAGAATTTGTACCACCTAGGAAGATAATGAAAAGGGTGAAAGTTGGTATAAAAGAATTACTTGGTGCAGGGTTTAATAGGGTCTTAAACTACCACAGGTCTATAGAGGAGGAAGAGGCCTAGGGAGAAGAAGAGCAAAGAGCTGAGAAACAGAGTGAGTGATTGACTGAGAGCTGAAAAAAGGAAAGAGAAGAAGAGCCAGACTTAGAGACACTGGGATGCTATTCCAGGTTTAGTGGGTGGAGTGAAAGAAGCCCAATGACAAGGAGCTGAAAAGCACTCATCTAACACTTCTGCAGTGTGCATATCTCCCTTGCTCCCTGTTTCATCGATAGACGCACGTATATTATAAACCCGCATGTGGCAGCACCACATGGTGGTTTCCTGCATCTTTTAAAAAAATCCATACAAAACATTTCATGATTTACCACCTGTCAGCTTCTCTAGATTCTTCTTGCCTTTACTTTTTCAGTTGTGGGATACAAATGGTTTCTGTCACTTATTTGAAGCTCCCTCTGTCTGCCTCCAGCCTTCCCCCAGCAGCTGCAGTAAATCAGAATGGCCCCAGGTAACACTTCCTGCTTGCTGGTGCCAGAAATCCCCCTGCCTGCCTACGGACTACACTTGGTCTACACGGTGCTCAGCAGTGGAATAGGGATGGGAGTGACTAAGAGTTTGGCTTTTTAGTGCTTGGGAGAAGAATCTGTGAAGATGAACGTGGGAACGAGGAAAGGGGAGGCAGGAAGTGCCTGCTGGTTCTTAAGCTTGAGAGACTTGAGGGATGGTTCAGTCTGCACAAAGATAACTTTCCACGATGCCTAGATGGAAAAGATCTCTCATGAGCAGAGCTCAGAACCTGTGCCTTATGTGGTTTTTATTGCCTGATCATATGTTAAACAGGATTCTGGAAAATACTCATGTTGGGATGCAACAGCAAGAAATGGTGCTCTAGATATGGTGAGAGGCCGAGTGTAGGAAATGGCAGTTTCAAGGTGATGGGAATAGCATGAGAATCTGAGTAGATTCAGATGGGATCTTATGTATAGATGAGGGCTGCAGCTTGCAAATGATTTTCTTTATTTTGCACAGCAGTTGTACCCTTTACAAAAAAAAAAGACAATGTATAAATCTATCAGGCTAGAAGATACTGTAATAAATCTAATACACGCCTGGCATATTTGCAGCTTTATACATGCCATTGTTGATGGATCTGGACAAGCAGCATGCTAATTGCTGTTCTCTAGAGGGTTAGGAAGAGAAGAATCATTAAAGAAAAGCTCCTTGGCATAATAAAAAATTGCAATTGTCTTTTCCAGCCTTTTTCTATGTGTCCACAGAGGACGGGGTGGGTTACTGAATAAAAAAAAAATATATATATTTTGTAGTACATTTCCTTAATATCACTACCTGAGAACTGTTTTTGAGAAGAAAAAGGATGAATAAGGTAGGTATCAGACCTGACAAGGACAAGCAACATTGGAATTAAAATGCAAAATGGATTATGTTTATTTGGAATTTTCCCTGTCATTTAGTAGAGGTTCTTTAATTTGTTTATCTCTCCCTAAAATTGCCTATTGAATTTAATTAAGTACACCATAGATTTATGAGTCAGGGCAATATGAAGAATTTTTTTTTAAAAGCAAGCTTATTTGTTCCTCGGATGAGTTTTCTCGAAGATGTTGTAATTATATGCCTGGATTACTGCTGGCACAGCAGAAAGTTCACTCAAATACAGCAATTGCAGACAGGCAAGGCACATGTCATGGGCTCAATGAGATGTGCCAACCCCCACGGCCACACATCTTACACCCATGTGCGTCAATTGCCTAAGATATCATTGTTGATGATGCATCTTTAAATTACTCATCATGGTCCCAATACATCTAGATACATACTCGACATCTCACGTCGTGACATATCTTGTAAAATCCTGGTATGTTTAATTTGTGTGTTTCTCTTCTACAATTCTATTTATCTTTTTAAGAAATATAGAAGAATATCTCAAGAAATATAAAAGAATATCTACTTGTCTAAATTTATGCTCACACAAATGGCTAGTGTGTCTTTGGACTCTGCAGTTTCTCCCAGGAACAGCAACAGAAGCAATTGAGTTGTTAGATTTACCATGACACTGAAGAGGGAAAAAGTCTGCCAGTAAAAATTAGTTTTTGACTGTTTCTCACTACGGCATTCCAGATAGGTGGTGCATTAATGTTAATGAGGTAGCTAATCACAGTTTGTCACTGATGGATCTGTAATCATTAATCCATGAAACTTTAGATTATTTCTCTAAATTGAGAGATAATAAGGGAACTGAGTAGGTCTATTTCATGTGTCTGGCTCACTTGAGAGAAGAGCTGTCATTCCCATGAAGAAAGGACAGGTTATTTGTGTTCTGTGTGCCTGCATGTATTGTCCTCAAATACACTATATATATGCCTATTATTGAATGAACAGTCTGACCCAACTGCACTAGATTATATCTGTCTGTATCTATATGTACATACAGGGTAGCAGAGCTCATGACATGGCACTTTTGTGTGGTCTAGTCTTTTCAATGGTGCATAGAGGCTGTCAGAAAAATAATTGTTAAGCTTTAATTCTTTTATGGCAGTTATTTGACAAAAGAGTGTCTGAGTTTCAAAGGGAGACTGCACCCTTGATGGGGATGAAGCCCTAGACAGACATTTGCATGGACACATTATATGTGAGCCTCAGTAATTGTTTTCATCCAGGTCCCAGAGTGTGAGATCCCTGGAGACCCTATATCAAGCTGGAGCTTTCTAGATTCTTAATAAGTCTGCAGTGGGATTTTTTTAGGCTCAGGACAGATCACATCTTTTCAGGATAGCTGGGGCTGGGGCTGCCATGCAGGCCGTGAATGAAGGAGACTAAAGTAATTAGTGCCCTTGGGGACTGAGGTACACTGAGAAACAGGGCTGTCCTGTTTGAGCCATGAAACTTCAGCAGCTTAACTGTAATTTAAGTCACAGCTGTCAGAATCCTAAAAAGCATATTGTGTTTCAGAATCAACATATGCTGGCATTTCCAAAATGAATTGCTCGTCTACTCTAAGATTTCTATTTTATGGAAGCCCTGAAATATCAGAATTTCCTCTCTGTTGTTGTCTCTGTGTTCTGAGGAGTTGCTGAGAACTGTTGCTGCAGTTCTCTCTGCCTTCTCTGGTCCTTGGTGTTTTCCAAGGTGGGGACATCAGGTTTCATGCAGTGGAAGGCTTGCTGTGGAGTTATAAAATGGTATAATGGTGTTTTTCATTCTCTCTTCCTTTCTAATAATTCCTAATGCTTTATTTGCCATTTTAAGTGCTTCTGAGTACCAAGCTGACGTTTTCACAGTACCATCTATTATAACTCAGATAGTTAATTCAGTCCCTGAATATGTATAGGTAAAGTTACTTTTCCATGTGTGCTACTTTATTTACACTAAATTTTGTTTGTAAGTTTATTGCCTAATCATTCTGTGTTGTGAAATTCCTGTGCAACTCTTTTCAGTCTGCTTGTGTTTTTACTACCCTGAATAATTTGTCACTAGTAGCAAATGTTACTATTCCTGCTACCCCTTTTCCAGATCACTTATGAAAATACTACATAACACAAGTTTTGGGGCAGAGACCTCATTTGAAACCTTACTATTTGTTCATACTTTAGTTTCCTATCCTTTTAATCTGTTATTAATCCATAAGAAGACATCCCCATGGCATTTTATGACCGCCTAGTTAAGAAATCCTGCTGAAAACCTTTAGAAAATTCAAGTACAGCATATAAACCAGCTTGCCCTTGTCCCACAGAGAACTCTTACAAGTTTCGATGTCATGACTTACCTACCTGAGAACTATGTTGACTCTCTTTTATTGTAACAGGTTTGTTCCTGTGTCTACTGTTTCCTTTGCTCTTTATTCTGTGATTTGGTTGGGTGCAGATATGCTTCTTGTGTCATCCAGAACCTCTAAAAAACTAATTTAAGAAAAACTGGGCACCTGTTGGCTCATATTTATCATCATCCACTCATCTGATATAAATGATATTGTAACTGATCAGTATGGCAGTTCAGGAGTTTTATATTTAAGATTTATGATGTTCCTCTGTGTCTTATAACATGTTACTATTAGTTTTACCAGTTTTATTCTTAAGCCCCCTTACACATCAGGTTAAGGTATCCTCTCAAATATTCACAAAGGTTGTTGAGCCCAAGTGGCTGTGCATATTGCAGCTGCAGCAACTTATTAGCTTTCTTCTATAGCATTATCCTCCTTGAATGTTCCCTTTGTACCTCTCTTGTTGCTTGGTCCTCCAGAAAGACTGATAACCTACATGCTTTGGCTACACTTTAAGGATTTACTGTTAATTTTAGTGCCTCCTTCAAGTTGTTTCTCAACAAAAGATCAAAAGATTTTTTTCATTTCAGTTTTGCATTTTTATATATAGCTTGCTAGAGTTTATTTTCTTGCCTATTTTTCTTCTTGGAGAGGTTTGCAATGTTTGAAACATGTCTTCTTTCTTCTGATAGCCTTGGTTATTGAACCGTCCTGGTCTTTTTAAGCCATTAAAGCTTTTGTTCATACATTGTGCGTTTTAGCTGATGTCATATAATTTGCAACCTTCAGAAATGTAAGTTTTTGGTTGCTACTTCTTATATAGTTCCCTTTTTGAATCTAAGCACAGGTAGAAAAAGACTTATTTCTCCTATGAAATGTTTTATGTGATTATATTATGGGACTCTTCTGTAACGCTCCTGCTTTGAAAGCAATATCTTGAATTAAGCTCACAGGCCCCATTCAGTGTGAAGTCAAGAGTCAGGTTTTTTCTCTTTTGATCCCTAAGAAATTTCTCCAAAAAGTAAATTTTGTCTCAGTATGACCTACACTCATGACTACCTGGTTTATGTCAGCATGGTTGAAATCTTCTGTTATTGTTATGGCTTTTGTCTTTAAAGTTGTTCTTTGCAGCCATTATCACTGGTTTGCCAGAAAGGTGACATAAACTGTCCTTTTCATTCTGAGGACTGGAATTGGAATCCATAGCGATTCTGTTCCTTGTTGATATGTTTTATTTATATATCAAATTTTGTTCTGAAGTTTCTTCAGTAAACAGCCTATATATATTTGTTCTGGTTGCTTATTTTTAGGCTCAAATTTGGGACTTTGTTACAAATTTTATTTGATGCTTCCTACTTGCACTTTGTTGATTTTTGTCCTATACGTTGTTAGAGGATACAGAGCTGTTCTAACTTTCCTCCAGGGAGAATTGTTATCCTAAATTGTATGTTCTGCTCCTATCAGCTTTTCCGTGTGTTTTGGCTCAGAAACACTCCCGTAGAACCATTTTAAGTGCCAGCACTGAAATAAATTTCCTTGAGAGTTAATACCATATATTCATCTCTGGATGTACTCGACAAACATCTGTCAGGAGTGATATAGAGGCATTTGAACCTGCTTTGAGGCAAGGAGATGGACTTTCTGACCTCCAAGCATGCCTTCTAGCCCTATCATTTCTTTTAAATTGATAACTGAGTAAACAGATGCAACTTCAGTAATCTTAAAGTACCAGATTCATATTTTTTTCCCCCTGTAGTTGGAGATGGGAGGTTCTCAAAGATTAAGTGCTGGTGAGAGAGATTCTGATGTATGCTAACTTTTTATTACTGTTGTAATTGAAGTACAGAAAGGTCTTTTGTTCTCTGCAAATGCCTTATAAAATTACCATCCATAACTCCAGCAATGTAGGCAATCATTATTTTCTTTTAAGAAATATAGTGGGGTTTTTTTAATTGGTGATGACAGCATCTTCCCAAATCCTTTCTAATAGCCTGTCTTTAGCTAAATGATCTCCTGTGATATGATGGATCTTGGCAGAATTCTTTCAACCATATTAGTATGGCCAGTTGTCTCAAAACATACAGAAGAAAAAACTCACTAAAAATAGCTGCAACCAGAACTTGGAAAATTGATTTATTTTTTCCTATCTGTTTGTTGGTAAAAATGTGTGCCACCACCAAACGCTACACCTCTAGTTACTGCAGTTTTGAGGTAACTACACAGGCTAGGTTAAGTAGAGTACTTAGGAATCCTAATGTTATACCCTTCTGCCTAAATGTGCTGTCTGTGAAAACAATTTGGCTTTCACTCTGTATCTGTCTAAAATAGCACAAGGGGCAGCCATGCCATACTTTATTCTGCTGGCATTCAACACAGCACTTGCTAAGAATAGGTGGATATCATATTGTATAAAAAGTAGCATAATGGCATGTGACTGTGTTTTCAATGAGGGAGGCAGTGTGTGACTGCACTGTCAATGAGACTGCTGCCTCTCGCTTTGTAATGCAGTCCTGCTTTCAGGAAATCAAAATCAGGATGACTCATCACAGCTACTCAAATATTGTATCTTCATTGCACAAAACAGTATTTAAGACTTCCTAATCACATTACAAATGATCTTGATAATTCCGCGTGGTGCTGATGGTGAGCAACAGACTTCAGGAAATGTTTTCAAAATATCCGCTATGTAGAGGCATAGACATATACATATATACATAGAGCTATACAGGATCCCTGGCCAGGAGCTGCAGAAGGATGGAGCTGAAAGCAATGACAGTGCTATTGAACTGTTAAATAGGGAAATTGAACACGATGAATTTGACTTCAGATATGTCTTATTACAGCCGATTTAACATTTTCTTTGGTAATGTCAAACTAGTTTTGCTATTATAATCCCAGGTAAAACTTGAAGGTCCAAGTCACAAGGATATAGAGATAAAGTTTTATGCTTTTGAATTGGAAATACGGAAAAGCGTCAGAAGGTATGTTGGAGATGTTCACAAAAAATGGGGGAGGGGAAGAAAGATGGGTATAATAACAGAAGCACAACATTGAATGACTGACAGAAAAAATGATATGAAATTAGTGCACATGGGAAAAATAAACAGACCTACATATACTCAACAGCGGACTCTAAATCCTCTATCACTGTTCAGGGAAGAAATCTTGGAGTCATTGTGGACATCTCTTTAAAGGATGAGTCCATTTCTTAGTGGTTCAATAGAATTTGAAGCATTAGTAAAGGAAATGAGAACAAACTGAGAACACTGTTACAACAGTGTATATTATCTATTTGCCTGTGTGTTGAATACGCAGTCCTGGCTCTGTCCTCCCAGTGAGGATGTACCCAGCATTGGAAATACATAGAAAAAGGTCACCTGGATGGTCAAAGTTAGTCAAAAGCACTAGAAGGTTTCTCAGAGAGGAGATACCAAATGGTAGGGAATAATCTGTCAAGAAAGGGAGATGACTGAAGGAAAATATGATAGGTATATATAAAATCAGTGTGAAGGTGGCAGGTAGATAACAAATTTCTATTGTTTCCCATAACATAAAACGGTAAGTTCTTTAAGCTGTTAGGCAGAAGATTTAAACAAATGAAAAGGTATACTTTTTACATACTCAGCTGCAAAATTCATATTTACTGGAAGAGTTTGAGTACAAAACTGTAAACAGGTGTAAAAAAGATTTAGGTAGCTCACTAGGGAATTGAGACAGCAATGACAATTAAATATTATTGCTTGGATACAGCCACTGTTTTGCTTGGGAAAACGTGAGTTCTTGATACCTGGAACTCTGAGTGTATGCATCAGTGGAGGTATTGCTCCTTTTTGGGATATACTCCTTCGTGCCTGCTCACAGCTGGGCGCAGTTATGCTAAGACTAACATTTGCTCAGAGCTAGTACAGAAGTTCCAATGTTCTTATGTGGAAAACTAGCACGCAATAACCACAGACTGATGACATTAAATAACTCAAAATCCCAAGTATTTATGGATCTAAACCCCAGATGACATGAGCTAGATGGAAAATCTGGTGTCTGGAAATTCTGGACCACTGGCTGTTGTTGTCTTCTGTGTTCATTTCCAGTACGTGGTTATGAAGTGGCTATACCACCACTGTGCCCCATTCATCTGCTTCTGTCTTGGGTTATAAGCTATTTGGAGAAAAAAAACTAATAAACCCAAAAATCTAAAATATTCTTCTGTGACTAGTACCTGACTTCTAGCTGAAGCCTGAAGACAGCGCTGTAGTAAAATTATGTTGTTTGCAAAGTACTGCTGAGGAAGCATAGTTTCTGATGGATTTGCATGTTAGCTGAGCTCACCTCCATCTCTTCATGATCTACAGCCTCCCTGTCCTACCCCCTGCTTGAGTAAGTTGGTGGCAGTATGTCATGTAAGGCGCCAGCTGCCTGGCGTGCCACATGTATGCAGCAGTAGGCTGGGTCTTTCTTTTCTTTTAGCTATAACTTTTGATGAAATATGCAGAAATTTGTTTGTCTGAGACCTTTAGCCTTCTGTCAAATTGGCTGAAATTGTTCAACAGGTTCAAAATGTGCTTGAGGGAAAATAGCAAACTGACAGATGGCCAGGCAACGCAAACACATATGCCTCATTTCTTGAAGAACCAGGCTAAAAATACATCATTATAATAGACTTCAAGAAGGAAGGCAAAGAGTGACAGGAAAACAATAGGTTAGAAAGTCAAGAATTGACTATTTGATATACACCTCTGCCTCTGCATGGTACTTCAACTGCAGTGGGAAGTGCCTCCTGCCTTTACATGTCTTTTGGAGCTGCATGTTTTCCCTGCATTGGTGATTCCATCCCTTATCTCTGACACATCGAACCTTTCGGTCTTGCTCTGATAGACTATACCACACTGAGATTCATCACTCATAACCGCTGTGAGGGACTGGATGAAATTAGAAGTTGTTTATAGTATATGGCTGTAAGTAATTTATAGTACATAGAATATATAGCTATTCGTTTCAATTATAAATAGTGGGTTAAAAGTCTCTTTGTATAAACCTAAAAAATGAAGTGAGTTGTATATTGTTTAAATTCCCTTTTACTAAGTAGTTTTCTGTTAAATTATTGTTCTTGAAAATCAAACATTTATCGCAGTGGTTACAGCTGTGTAATGTTGGCTGGTGTTTTGCAGGCTTCCAGGTGCAAGCACGTCAACTCCTTCTGGACTTGACTTTCAAAAGCCTGCTTAGTGGAAATTCCTAGACCCTTTTTCAAAATAAATCCTTAGGGAGTGACTTTTGCTGTGCTAAATGTCCTTTGAAATTAGTGGGAATTTCCTATAGCAGAGAATGTGTAGAATCACTTCTGGATGTCCTAGAGGTGGTGCGTGGATAGATTGATTAAAATAATTTCACAGGGTTATTTTTCACTTAGAAATAGATTCCCTGCCCACTCTCTGAAGTCAGCCCATGAACACAGTGCGTCACACACTTTTCACTCTTCCGCTTCCTTAATTCCCTGGTTGTACCAAGATGAAGTATTTTCTCTTCCTTTGCTTTTCTCTGTTACACAGCAGCTACAGCTGTCATCATATTTAGTTGGAGAGCAACAATCTAAGTGTTTCTGTTTGTTTTGCTGCTTCAGTTTTACTTGTGAGACTGAGATTTTTGTGAGAAGCTGTCTGCTTGTATTGGGTGATTGTACCTGCCCTTGTGTGGGCAAAGAATGTGTATTAAAAATGTAAATCGGAAGAATTCTACTGCTAACAAAAACCACCTTATATCTATTTAGAGATGTGTAATTAATATCCTTAGATGATTAGTAGCATCAGGTTAATTAAAGCAATCACCCCTCCCTTTTCAATCTTAGGCGACTGCTTCATCCCGCAAGATAAAGTATTATGAAAGGTGTTAACTAAAGCACTAAGGATGGCAGCATCCTGCAGACAGTGGAAATAAGCAAGAGCATTTTCACCTCTGTCATTCACAGTATTAGTAAATACATTAAGCAAAAGAACAACTCTACCTTAATTGTACTGTAAAAGTATATAGTAAGTAGATTTTGTTTAGTACAATCAGTTTAAAAGTTGCAATATTTTTATTTATTGTGTCAAATTTTCTTAAGTTGCTTTAGTACAAGATATTTGGAAGAAATTTAATAAACAAGCATCTCCAGAGCACTGGAAGGTGAAATTGCAATCACTCTTCTTACCCAGGCTTGCCTCATAACTCATTGTGTTACGGTTAGTGCTACTCCACTACCTGCAGAGTCTGCCAGCACAATAACTTCAGTGTACTGATTTCATCAAACTGCTGTATTAGAGGCAGATCCTCTTCCATTCTTCTTTCAAGTGAATCTATCTGTCTGTCCTCCAGCCCACTTCCCCACCTCCAAGAGCTGGCTTGCTGGAGCTTTCACCTGTAATGCTGGAATCTGTTATCATATGACTGCTTACCTATTTTCCTTTAGATATTTTGTTTTGATTGTGTTTTGATTTACATATAGATGTTGTGTAATATTTTATATAGTGGATAGATTTTTGACAACACTCTGATATTTTTTCACCACGCCCAAAGAGTGGTGGTGAATGGAGCCAAATCCAGCTGGAGTGGTATCCTCCAGGGCTCAGTTCTGGGTCCAGTTCTGTTCAACATCCTTATCAATGACCTGGATGAAAGGATTGAATGTTCCCTCAGGCTGCACTAAACTGGGAGGAAGTGCTGATCTGCCTGAGGGTGGGGAGGCTCTTCAGAGGGACCTGAACAGACTGGACCGATGGGCTGAGTCCAATGGGATGAAGTTTAACAAGGCCAAGTGGAGAGTGCTGCACATGGGACATCATAACCCCAGGCAGCGCTACAGGCTTGGGGGAGACTGGCTAGGCAGCTGTCAGTGGGTGTCGGTTGACTGTGGACTTGAATATGAGCCAGCAGTGTGCCCAGGTGTACCAGGCTTGTATCAGAAATAATGTGACCAGTAGGTCTAGGGAGGTGATTGTGCCCCTGTACTGGGCATTGGTGAGGCCACACCTCGAGTACTGTGTCCAGTTCTGGGCTCCTCACTACAAGAAGGACATGGAGGTCCTGGAGCGAGTCCAGAGAAGGGCAACCAGGCTGGGGAAGGGGCTGGAGGGCAAATCCTCTGAGGAGCGGCTGAGGGAGCTGGGGGTGTTCAGCCTGGAGAAGAGGAGGCTGAGGGGAGACCTTATCACCACCTACAACTACCTGCAGGGAGGTTATAGAGAGATAGGTGATGGTCTTTTCAGTCAGGTGACAGGTGATAGGACAAGGGGGAATGGCATGAAGCTGTGCCAGGGCAGGTTTAGATTGGATGTTAGGAAAAAATTTTTACTGAAAGAGTTGTCAGGGCCTGGAACAGGCTGCCCAGGGAGGGGCTGAGTCACCTTCCCTGGATGTGTTTAATAAAAGGGTAGATGAGGTACTTAGGGATATGGTTTAGCATAGGATGGGAATGGTTGGACCTGATGATCTTAAAGGTCTTTTCCAACCTTGTGATGCTGTGATTTTTTAGATTTGTTCCCTTTATTATCTGAATTTTCAAAGATTCTGTTAAAAAATTTACAAATCCTTGACGATACTGATGGGATAAAAATGCCTTCTGTCTGAAGACTGCCAGACTAGTCTTCCATGATTGCCTTCATCTGCTGGGGACTTGTACCTTTAAGATGCCCAGATGAGTCAGTTATGTTTTGCAGATATTCCCATGGCACCTCACTGACCAGGTAGATGGAGGAAGGCAGATTCTCAGTTGCCTTGTATTTTCAGGTATTTTTGAGTATTGTATCCTGTACAGAATCTGGTCCTGATTGCCTTCCCATTGGTGTCTCACTAGTTTGCTGTGAAGAGGTCTCAATGAATTCAGGTTCTGATGTGAGTTCTAGATAGGCTTCTAGTGCTGCCAACCCAAATCTAGAGAATAACAAATGATGTTCAGAAAAGGTTCATTCTTCTTTCAAGGTATTTTTCATGAGAAATGTTCTTTTACCCATAAATCTATTTCCCTTTCCAATATGGAGTATGCAAAGTTTGGTGTCCAAGTAGATTTTCATTCTGGCTGCCAATGAATTGTTCAAATTCTCTAAGGCACTGATTTCCAGATGTTGGAGAAGACATTTTTTAATTAATTAGAAAAATAACCTTGTTCCACTGTGAACGTGTTGAAAATACAAGCTCAGATTTTATTTCAGAGTGGTTTTGGATGGGATTTATATGGTGTGACTGTGCCTGTATGTTGCAAGATAATTCACACAGTTTGAGATAATTTCTACCACATCTTCTTTGGATCTGTCAGACAGTAGTGCTATTTATAAAGCTACTGTGAAGTAAATCAGATGCTTATTGCATTAACTGAAATACATTAAACCGTATAACAGAAGGGTAGCAAATCTATTGTGTACCAGATCATATATGTTAGTAATACCCTACTGCAACACACAGACAGTAATAGTAGTTAAAGAGAATCAAAGGATCTCTATATGTATTTTCTTCCTCTTGATGTTTAGTAAAAGCTACATTACTATCAAACTTTATGCTGGTGCTATTGAACTTTTAACTTAGTGAGTTTATATTTCTGTATTAGTTACATAGTTCAAGTGGCAACTATTACGTACACTATTAGTGTAGGCATCTGCTTCACTTAGAGCTGAACATCAAAAAATCTCATATGGTGGGATTATAGCAACTATCTACAGCCCTCTGATATCATCAGCTTCTGAAAACAAAGGCTAGTCAGCTAAATTGACTCTTTTATTCATCCCTGGGGGAACTCAACAAAAAGAGAATTAGGGCTGTTAGCATTTAGCCTGTGAAGCCTTTAATAAAATATTTTGAGTTCCTGAGAAATTTCAGCCTGGCAAATATGATTCAGGTGGGGGTTAATTGTCTAGAGGTGGAATTAATGTACTATTATGTTGTGTTAGCAGCAGATAAGAAAACTACCATCAGGAGTGGAATAGCTGTGGATGACTGGGCTAGTGCAGCAGGTCAGCAGATGTTGTAATAGATACTGATTTACCAATATTCAGAAGAGAAAAATAAAAATTCTGTTAAATTTGAGACTTTAGGAAGTTTAAGGGTGCCATGCCATGTCACAGCTTATACATCAGATTGCAGTCACAGAATCACAGAATTATCAAGGTTGGAAAAGACCTAGAAGATCATCCAGTCCAACCATTCACCTATTACTACTAGCTCCCACTAAACCATATCCCTCAATACAACATCCAGTCTTTCCTTGAACACCCCCAGGGTTGGTGACTCCACCACCTCCCTGGGCAGTGCATTCCAGTGCCTGACTACCCTTTCTGAGAAGTAGTGCTTCCTAATGTCGAGCCTGAATCTCCCCTGGCGCAGCTTGCTACCATTCCCTCTAGTTCTGTCACTGCCTACACGGGAGAAGAGGCCGACCCCCAGCTCACTACAACCTCCCTTCAGGAAGTTCTAGAGAGCTATAAGGTCTCCCCTAAGCCTCCTCTTCTCCAGGCTGAACAATCCCAGCTTCCTCAGACGCTCCTCGTAAGGCCTGTGTTCCAGACCCCTCACCAGCTTAGTAGCCCTCCTCTCAACGCGTTCCAGAGCCTCAATGTCTTTCCTGTAGTGAGGGGCCCAAAACTGAACACAGTACTCGAGATGCGGCCTCACAAGTGCTGAGTACAGGGGGACAATTACCTCCCTGCTCCTACTAGTAACACTATTTTTGATGCAAGCCAGGATGCCGTTGGCCTTCTTGGCCACCCGCGCACACTGTCGGCTCATGTTCAGCCGTGCATCAATCAGTACCCCCAGGTCCATTTCCTCCACACAGTCCTCCAGCCACTCCGCCCCAAGCCTATAGCGCTGCCTGGGGTTGTTGTGGCCAAAGTGCAGGACTCGGCCTTTGCTCTTGTTGAACCTCATGCCATTGGCTTCAGCCCAGCTCTCCAGCCTGTCCAGATCCCTCTGTAGGGCCTCGCTACCCCCAGGCAGATCCACACTCCCAGCCAATTTAGTGTCATCTGCAAACTTACTGAGGGTGCACTCAATGCCCTCATCTAGGTCATCAATAAAGATATTGAAGAGGACAGGCCCCAGCACCGACCCCTGGGGAACACCACTCGTGACCGGTCGCCAGCTGGATTTAACTCCATTTACTACCACTCTCTGAGCCCGGCCCTCCAGCCAGCTCCTTACCCAGCCGAGGGTGTACCCATCCAAGCCACGGGCTGCCAGCTTCTGCAGGAGAATACTGTGGGAGACAGTGTCAAAGGCTTTGCTGAAGTCTAGGTAGACCACATCAACAGCCTTTCCCTCATCCAGCAGATGGGTCACTAGATCATAGAAGGAGATCAGGTTGGTCAAACAGGACCTGCCCTTCATGAACCCATGCTGGCTAGGCCTGATCCCCCGGCCATCCCGCACATACCGCATGATCTCCCTCAAGACTATCTGTTCCATAACCTTCCCTGGAACCGAGGTCAGGCTAACAGGCCTGTAGTTCCCCGGATCCTCCTTACAACCTTTCTTGTAAATGGGAGTCACATTGGCAAGCCTCCAGTCTTCTGGGACCTCACCAGTCAGCAAGGAGGACTGATAGATAATGGAAAGCGGCTCGGCTACCACCTCTGCCAGTTCCCTCAGCACTCTCGGGTGGATCTCATCCGGCCCCATGGACTTGTGGCAGTCCAGTTGGAGTAGGAAGTCTCTGACTGTTTCTTCCAAAATCACAGGGGAGTTAGCATGCTCCCCAGCTGAGACATGTTACACATGTTAGCAGTGCTTTTCAGTTGTATGTGCTCACTTCAGTTCATACCCTACAATAGGTGAGCCTCAGTTGTTGACAAAAATCTCAACAAATGTGAATTTGACTGCTAGAATCCTACAGGTTGGTGGTTCAGCATCCTAGGTATGACTCTGAAGATGCTCAAAGAATGCAATTGTAAGGATAAGAGGGGTATAGGAATAAAATATGGTATTTTGAAATTCTCTTTTAGTATTTTTATACAGGGTAAAATCAGAAATATTTTAGATTAGCTATCATTCACACTGAGTTAATTCCCTTGCACTTTTCAGGCTCTGACTGAAATTTAATACCTCACCAGTAACTTACGTCCGAACACACAGAAAGTTGAGATGTGTTTCACTAATCTGTGAATGTTTGTGGGGTTTTTTAAAAAGATAAATACATGCACGACATACAATAAATGAGACTGTTTGCAAAGGATTTCATTGAGGTTAATGAGTTAAATTTCATTTCAGTTATGAAAGCATTACTGCTCTTGAACAATGCCTAAATTTATGGCTACCCTACAACCTAGGACTGGAGCTTGTAGATATTACACCAGTTACATCTAGGAGGCAGGAGACTGATGGGTTAGGGAGGTAGAAAAACCTGACACACAAACATTTTTGGTTCTGAGAGGCAGCTGACTGTGGTTGAATTTGCTGAAGATATGGAGAGGCATTGCATGAACAAGATTTTTTTTGTGTAGGTGAAACCAGAAACGAACACGGAGGTGTGTAATTCTGCTTTTGGTTAATGCTAGCGTATCGTAGAAGCGTGTACCTCTGGGCCACATGAATTTACCAGTGTTTCCCATTGTATTCATGGATGTCTACCTCATCCCATTTATTAGGCAGGGCCGTATTCTTCCATTGCTTGGTTCTTCTGACCATCAGAGAGAATGTTTGAAACAACATCATCTTTTCTTCCTTTTGCTTCAGGCCTTTAGCACAAGTATCACAGATACCAAGGGAACCAGCATATTCATAGACAGCTTTGTATCAACAGGCTTGAGGGGAAACAAGCTGCTGGAGGCAAAAAGCAAGCTCTAGTTGAGAATATTTTTTTAAATAAGAAGGAACAGTACTTACCTTTAATAGCTGTTGTGGAATAGCAGAACGGTTTTGCCAGAAAGGTTTCCAGAACCCTGTACTAAAGGTCTTCTTGAACATCACTCGAAAGTACCAGGCTTCTTGCACATTTCTTTCCTAAATAGGTGCAATGTGGAAGTGTAACTTTTTTCTTACTAGAGAGACACTTGAAGCTCAGAGTTCAGCCCTCATGGGAATGTGGAGAAAACTCTGTGCTTTCTTACTAAAATACCACAAAAGAGTTGAAATCCCAATTTCCTGAGAAAATGAGGACACAGTGAAAATGCTGTGAAACCACTAGAATGGCACAAATATAACAGGGGAGAGATTTGAATCCAAAGCTTTTCATCTTCCCAACAAGTTCATTATGATAATGCATTATTCAGCCTTGCTTTACTGGATAAATACAAAACACTAATTCACGTATGATGGAAGACAGAGACTTTGCCCTTTCTAGTATGTGCAGTCATTCATTTGGAATGACTGGTTGTACAGATCTGCACATGGCTCAATGTGTTTTATGATAAAAACATATAAAAGAAGAAATTATTTTTTCTAACGATTGCATGGCTGAATCTTTCAGCCTCTTCAGAAGTCTCAGGTTCTTCCACCTGGGCATCACAATTCTAACCTACAAACGTGATGTACAATATCTGGGTTCCTCAAAGAGTATCCTCTGTTCCCTCCAGAGACTTTACAACTGCAGAGGAAAGCATGCCCAGTTTGTAAAATCTTCTGCTGTTCTGCAATCACGTATCCTTTGGGAATGCAGCGTTTGAGGACATAGCTTCAAATTTGACTTTGTATTCCCTTGGTTTTGGTGTTCCTGTCACACTCCTATAGTTAATTGACTGTAAGGGGTAATTTAATTTCCTCCCTCAACCTAGGGCTGCCTGTTTAGCGTCTCTGTATTTAGCAGTGGCCTGTTAATCCACGCTATTGACTCTGAAGTCCATCAGTGTAGCAGTGATAAAGATAACTTGCTTTGGTTTTGGTCTCTACAGAATTCTGTGGATGAGGGTGTGACTATTCACATGGGTATCAGAGACATTGGCTCTCAGGGAGTCAAAACAAATTAAATTTCCCAGTATTTGGGAATTCCCTTGGTTTGTCAACTTTTCCACACAGTCATCGTGACTGGTTAAATATATCAAGACAGTAAATATATATATATTATAATTATACACGTGTGTCACTTCCAGTGGAGCGCTCTGTTAAGGACTGGTCAGAATTTTGGTCTTCAGGTGACATTTAAAAAAAAAAAAATCTTAGACCTCAAGTCTAATATAGAAATTCCTAATCAATGTGTCTCAATAGTTCCCCATTTTGTAAAGCAGTTACCTGACAGTTCCTGTACAGTTTTCATTGTACCTTCAGCTGCTATTTAAAATGTGTAGAATTAACTTTTAAAGAAAACCTGATGATTCAAATAATAACCTTTTCACAAGTGTTTGTTTTTGGTTTTTTTTTAATGGATGAATACAACATAACAGTTGTAGTTTGGAGAAAGCTGGGGATTTTGGATAACATTGCAGAACTTTGCAGCGTCGCCTAGTAACCCACCCATGCTGCAGAATATCTGATGTCATGGTTTTCAACATTGCACTCAGATTGGGCATGGTTTATAAGGCTAGGAATAGACGAAAATTGCTCAGAAGAGCTTTGTTTTGGCAAAGCAGCAATTCTGTCTCTAATAAAAAATAAAGCTTTGCAATTGCAGGTTGCCTCTTCAATGAGGTCTTTAAACTTTTTCACACAGGGAAGTTTGTTTTAAAATGATGGAAAAGTAAATGAATCATCATAATGTGACTCATGTTAGAAGATTTTTGCAGAGTGGTTGTCACGAGCTTCTCCTCTGAATCATCTGTAACAATTTTTGCCGGGGAGGGGAGGATGTCAGCTTCCCTTAAACACGAAGCGGAACAGCGGCAACGCGATTAGGGATCTCCTAAAGTCACCAGAATAATCTGCCCTACGATTGTGCTGATTTCAGACTACTGAATGGTCTGTCATCAGCTGCAGCCAAAAGACAACTTGAAATGAAAGAGACATTTCTGAAGTGGAAGGTTCAAGTGTTAGGTTATTCCTACATCTAGATGTGAGCCTAATTTACTTTCTAATTACTCTGTCACATTATATTTTTCCACCTTGTGTGTTGCACAGTGAATGGAGAGCAACTCATTTCTTCTGGCCTCCTTGCTTAGAAGGCAGTGGTAGGATTCATTTAATGTCTGTCAATCAAACCGGGGTCAGTTATGTGGGTTTCTTCCTGAAGATTTCAGTGACTTTCTTGGGCAAAGTCCCCTTTTGCAAAGTGGTTCAGACACTGTCAAAACTTCTCATTGAGAATTCCTTAGGCCTTGTGGAGTGGAGCTATGCATAAATATGTCAAAGGGAAAAGCCTGTATCCCTGATAAAAATGAATTGCTGTTACAGGACCACTGTGACATTCAGAGGTCACTGGAGAGAGGCTGTGTTACCAGCCCAATGGGGAATGGTCGGAGGCTGGATCACTTTAGGCAGCATTTCCTCTAAAATTCAGCTTTAAGCCATTCCTGGGAAATTTTGGCTCAATCACACAAAACTGTAGTAACCCTTAAACAGCGTTGTGTAAGAGAAACTCAGCTCTGGCTAGTGACACTGCAACCCCAAAAGCTTCACCTTGGTGAAAACTACACGGAGGTGGCTGCGGAGCCACTGGCCACCTGCTCGGTGTCTGCAGCAGGCACGCTGGGTGCAGCAGCTGAATGTGCAGCTCCTGTCCCAGAGCCCACCCTCTGGATATGCACAGCCCCCTTGCCAGGGGAGTGCACTTCTGGAGATGTGTTTTTGCCTGGATGTTGTGGTTCTGTTCTGTGAGTCATGGAGACTTATCCAACGAAGTCACATGTGTTTGGGATTCCTCCCCTCCTTATTCTCATAGTAATAATAACAGTTTGCTAAAAAGCCCCAAACAAACTAAAACCAAACCCCCTAAAGTCTTGCAAAATACCTGAAATGAATCTAATGTTTCTTTTGACATATGCCTTTTGACCCCCTTTGAAAGCAGAGATGTACATCTGTTTCAGTATAATGACTTTCCACAATATATCAAAGGAAGTGTGACATTCCATGATGTATCAAAAGCATATTAAGATTTAAATTCTTCTTTGTTTCATGCTGACAGCTGGTCAGTTTTCATTTTCTTTCTCTAAATGGTTCTTTTTTCCATATACAACTGTTTTTTCTTCTGGTTTAGGAATAAACCCAGCTCATAGATACTTGTAATCCCTTCCTGTTGCTAATAGCTCCTCCTTTAAATTTCTGGGGATATTTTAGGTGTTGACATCTGAAGCTATTTTTTCCCTCCTTTCTTCTCATCCCCCTCTCTGTGGCTTTCCTTCCCCTTAAAACTGCCTTTACTTTTACTTTTTATTTTTATCCCTTTTACCCCTGTAAATCATTGCTGAGTTGTCCTTCCCCCATTCTCACTAGTCCTCTGGAGCAGTAGCTGCTCAAAGCCCTCAGTTTTGGTGGTGCTATTTCTGGACGCTGCCATCTGCCAGGTTTTACTTCCATTTCAAACAAACTTTCAGTTTGGTTTCATCTTTTATTTGGAGGCACAGCTGCTCATGAATGCTTGGAAATCACTGGTGTGCAGCACACACCTGTAGCCAAATATATAAAGGAAATAGAAAGAAAGAGCTATATATTCCCAGCTTGTTAGCTATTAAACAGGTTAGGCAGGGAATGGGGACTCTGTTATCTTTGCTTGTGCAGATCTTTATTTTTATAAACAATATTTTCTCAAAGGAGTAATAAAGAGGAGCAAACACAGAAGAAGGATTACCAAGCTCCTCTCAGAGTGAACCCTTGCCAATAACAATTTTATCAGGGCAGTGCATGCGCAGGGGGCTTGGCATAGTGTTAATTTGTCGCTACCACCAAATTAACTATGCTCTATTTTGTTTTCTTTCCAATTTTACATCCTTGATTACATATTCATAAAACTGTCCTTCCTTCCAAGCATAAATACAACTGCTTTGAAAATATAATTGTGTGTGTTTATCAAGCACCTAATTTGTTTTACTTGCCAGCTACTAATTGCATAGGAAATATAAATGAATTGCAGGTCATATATATTCCATTTGAAACACTATACAGAAAAAACTTTCCAAATCACAAAATTGAATTTAAGTTGCAGCACTGGACGTGCAACATGCAGTACTGTCTCCAGCAGTACTAGTCAAAGAAAACAAACATTTGAGCTGGTAGTACATTTAAATTTGTCAAAACATACTGACTGATGTGTTCATTCTGTTTAAAGTGAATTGTTTTGGTAGCCTAGAGATCTTTCTGTCTCTGGTTTCCACATAATCTGAGTCTATTGCTGCTAAAACTTGTTTGTAGTACAGCAGAGAAAATCAAATGCAAAACAGACTGAGAACACACTAGGATTTGGTTTTATCCACCATGTCGTTCATTTTATGTTTCATCCATTTTCTGAAATAGATATGTAAATTTTGTCTTGCTTCCGAGTTGGATTATTGTACCATCTCAATCCATTCAAAGTAATAAAATGAGATTTAATAGACTATGTTAGTTAATTGTTTAGGAAACATGGAGTTTTAATCACTGTGACAACCACAGATCTGGGAGTAGAGAGCAGGATGTATTTTGCATATGCAACGACTCCTGCAGAAATTTGGTATTAGCCAGCAAATTACAACTTCCTCACCAGCCTTAGAACTACTGCTTAGAATGTATATAGCACTGAACAAACATTAACTAATTAAGCTTCCTTACGCATTTGTGGACTAGGTCACTAAACAGATACAATCTCAGCAGTGGGAAAGAAGAGCAGTAACTTTTTGGGAGGAAGCTGATGCTAATAGAGTGTGCTATGAAGATACAGATTATCCAGCAAGAATAGAGGTTTTAACTGTATCACGACTCCCCAGCAGACACAGGGCTGAGCTTGTATTATGTGCTTGTCAACAGGTTCTATTATAGGTTGTTTCAAACACACATGGCTGCGTTATCTAGCCAGGCACTTGGGAGCCATCAAAGCATTGCTCTTGGATTTTCCCTTTAGTTTGCTGCAGCCTGATACCGATGTTCTCACCAGAAAGATGTATTTACTTCCCCTTTCCTAGGAAAACTCAAGGAGTTAAGATTCCTGCCCTATGGTTTATGATTGTGTTCCAACCCTTGGTTATTTTCATATCAAAATGCCCACTGTACAGAAGCACAGCCTTCAAAGCTGCGAGGTGCACGTGGCACTGACAGATGGGTGCTGTGTGTTGTCATTACACATCATCTGGGTGTGTTTGCATGGGGACTTTTGTTGAGCCCTGGACCTGGATTAGAACTGGTGCGATAGCGTCTGACCTCGCAGAAGGCTGAAAGACTCCTGTTGATTTCTGTGCTCTTCAGCTCAGGGCCAGTGGTAGTTTCTGCATGCAGCTTCCCTTCATTCATATGAATTGCAGGTATTGATGCTCCTGACTTGTTTATGCTTGCTGTGCTTTCCCTTTCTCTATTTTCATGATTTTAGTTTGTAGCTACTTGTACTGGCTGCCACTGGAGGAAGACATGGTTGGGCAGAATCACTTTCTAATGATGTTTGCAGGTAGGTTAAGAATATTTATTATTAATCAGCAGGAAAGGTGATTGAGCACAGAAAATCTGGAAATGTGCCTGCTACCTAGAATTCAAGGGTAGCGTGGTATTGGTGTGGCATAAATGGAGAAATCAAATGTTCCCTTCCACGATGACAGATCACGGTTCATTAATAAAATACATAGTGCTTACATGGGCTTTTAGGACATTTTGTCTGCAAATCCAATAGAGCAGTTGAATTAATTAAAATGTAATAAACAGTTATAAAGAAGAATGAGATAAGCAAAAAATCCAATAGAGCAGTTGAATTAATTAAAATGTAATAAACAGTTATAAAGAAGAATGAGATAAGCAAAAAGGTATTGAATTTCTCCAGTCATAGAATATTTAAACATAGCAGCAGCTGAAATGTTTTCTGCAAATAGAATTCACTGAATATGTATAAAGTGTATGCAGTTTCCATCTCTGACATCCCTTATTTCCTTCCTTTTTTCTGCTGGAGTTAAGAAAATACATCTCCAGTTGTTAACCTTTCAGGTTGCAGTGGCTTTGGGAGTCATCTGAGATTTGGGGTGAGAACTTATTTAGCCATACAAATGAAAGTAGATTTTGGCCCCAGTTGTCAAATGCTGCCCGCATCTCAGAGACCTACTGCACCGTGCCTTTTCTTTCTTCTTTCACCCCCTGAAAGGAGAGGGTAAAAGATCATTCTAAGCTTGTTTGAGAAGCCAGTTTAAGGACTGTATTTCCCAGTGGTTTGTGTTACACAAGATTATTTTAGTAACTATTTTGGGTGGTTGAAATGTCCTTGGTGCCATCGACTTAAATTTTGTCAAAACACAGTAACATGCTGAAAGTGCATAATTAGAGCATTTCAGGGGCAGCGCTGATGGGATGCTCATTCTTGTGGCACTTCCAGTAAAGATCAGAGGTGCTGGGTCAAAAGATTTGTCTTTTTCCTATTATGCTCAAATCTGCATTATATATGAATGTATAAACCTTCAGTGTTGTGCATAGGCACCCTTATTTTGCAGTTCAGAGCAGAAAGGACCTGTGTATCTTTCCCACCCCCTCCCCTACCCCCCATTTTATGTGATGTTACCCTTACATTTCACCAAAGCATGCTTGGATTGACCTTGGTGGCTTGGTTAATTTGAACATTTTGTTTTTCAATTTCTGTACTGAAAGAAGAAATTAGAAGAGACAAAGTTGTCCCTAGAACACCAACTCTGTTAACTAGTAAGCACTTGATTAGGGGAAATTTGCCTAAATAATTCTAGGAGCTAAAACTGCCGAATAGGCAAAAACACCCCACAATAAACCCAAAGCAACTGCTGGGGTGAAATAATAAGGTGAATATTTTTATCTATTGAGGTTAAATACCTGACTACAGATTTGCTGGGCATTATACATACAGCCTTGTGTGCACTCTGCTGTAGACAATTTTTGATATTCCAGAACCTGGGGGGGGAAAATATATCAAAATCTGACAATGTATTGTATGGCCATAATGGGAAGAAGAGAAATTATTCCTCAGTCTCACAGGAGTCTGTATTTGCCTGATGATGTAATATATAAATAGATAAGATGCATGCAAAGCTGTGAGCAATATGCAGAAACTGAAGTCAGTGCAAGGGCAATGTAATTCCTCCAGGCTATTGAGGATGATTCTTGTGCAGCACTTCAAATCATGTATGGTTTAAAGAACATATTTTTAAAAGTGTTTCATCTCATTTTAAAGGTTTACAGTAGAAGTCTATCACCTTCAATGAAAAACTGTTCCAGTGTTTGTTTAATTAGCCTTTGTGATGATAAATTATTTCTTATTCCAGATTGAATTTGTATGACAAGTCCCATCTGTTGGGTCTTGTTTCTTCTTTGTCAACAACTTTGAAAAGCTGCCACCACAGCTTTCTTTCACCTGTATCTACAGTGATTGAGCTAAAGCTGAAGCTTCTTTTGAAAGCTAAATATATTTAATGCCTCCAGCCCTGCATGGTAAGGCATGTTTCCTAGCTAGTGAATCATTTGTGGCTCTCCTTTAAACTGCTCATCACTTTTTCCCATATTCCTTGAATTAGAGTAGGAGCAGCAGCCTAATAGCAGTTTCACTGACGTGGGGCTTAGAGGTGATACTGACTTTGTTCTTCAGTTGTCGTCTTTTTAAACATTCAGGGATGGTATTAGTCCTTTCTACCACTTCAGGCTATTGGGAAATCATCTTGAGGCAATTACCTGTGATGGTCCCTAAGCTTTTTTCTGTACCTCTGTTTTGATTGAACACCATGACTTGTCTCCAAATGCATTACCTGGCAAAGCACTGTATTAAAATACATTTTACTTAGGGCAGTTAACTGGCAGTAAATATCAGGTGTGTACCATCCCTTACTCTCTGAGACTAGTCACTGCTGCCCTTTCTGCATTGCCTTTGCCCTTTAAAGTACACAAACCCAGCTGGCAGTACGACCTCCCTTAAAAAACTTCCTTTTTTGAGTGTGGTGGGTTGACCCTGGCTGGAGGCTGGGTGCCCACCAAAGCTGCTCTGTCACTGTCCCCCTCAGCTGGGCAGGGGAGAGAAGTTGTAAGGAAAGGCTTGTGGGTCCAGATCATTCAAAAATTAATGTCACAGGAAAAACAGACTGTAAAGAAATTCACCGAATTTATTACCAAGCAGAATAGAGTAACAAGAAATAAACCCAAATCTTAAAACCTCTCCCTGCCCCCACTTCTTCGTGGGCTCAACTTCATTCCCCATTTCTCTCCCTCCTCCTCCCAGCAGCACAGGGGGACAGGGATTTTGGGTGTTGTGTTCAGTTCATCACGCATTCTCTGCTGTTCCTTCTGCCTCACACTCTTCCCCTGCTCCAGTGAGGGTCACTCCCACAGTGTGCAAACCCTCAGGACCAGACTGCTCCAGTGTGGGTCCCTCGTGGGGTCACAAGTTCTGCCCCCAGCAAATCTGCTCTGGACTGGGATCCTCTCTCTATGGGCTGCAGGACCTGCCAGGAGCCTGTTCCAGTGCAGACTTCCCATGGGGTCACAGCCTTCTGTGGGCATCCACCTGCTCTGGCACGGGGTCCTCCATGGTCTACAGGTGGAATGTCTGCTCAGCCCTCATCCTCCACGGGCTGCAGGGGAATCTTTGCTCTGGCACCTTTGTTTCTGCCCCTCCTTCTGCACTGACCTTGGTGTCTGCAGAGTTGTTCCCCTCACATCTTCTCACTCCTTTCTCTGGCTGCAAATGCTGCTGATCTTTTTTTTTCTTTTTTTTTTTGTTTTCTTTCCCTTCCTAAATACATTATCCCAGAGGCAATGAGCTCAGCCTTGGCCAGGTCCATATTGGAGCTGTCTGGCATTGGCTCTGTTAGAAGCTTCTAACAGCTTCTCGCAGAAGCCATCCCTGCAGCACCCCACCAACCTTCCCACCCTGCTCTCCCAAAACTTGCCACACAAATCCAAAACACTGAGACTTGCACAAAGTAGACCTCAGTGGTTCAGAGGCATCTTCAGCTCTCTGCTCGATATCAGGGCCTGTTAATTTGGCAAAAGCAGTAGCTAGGGCTGGCTCTTTTTTGTCTTCAGGAAAATGCCTTTTCTTTTTTCCCCTTTAATTTACAATGGTATCCATCAAATGCAAACCAGTAACATGTGCTTAACTTTTCTACCTTGATTAAAAAAAGAATTAATCTGCTCCAAGTAGTGGATTTTCCCCTCCACTAGAATTCTCTTCTATTTCCAAGTTCTATTGTACTGTATTTAACTGATTTGACACCCCTTGTTCATTGCTTTATCTTCCAGTATCTTTCACTAATGTTTTAGAATTAGTAACATGGTAATAGCTAGTTTATTTTCCCTTCACTTTACACTTGGAAAGTCCTGGCTGTATTGCTACTTTCATATTTCCCTTTCACCAGGGTGGTATTTCTGATACTGTAATTGTTTTGAATGTGCAGTTGGAATTCTGTTTGACTAAAACAACTTTTTAGCTATTTTCATGAATTTTATGAAAGTTAGGCAGTAAAAGGATGAAATGTAGAAATAAAAATTTGAATCTGAATTCCCTTAGAAGGTGAATTTTCATTGCTTTTCGATGGGATTTGGGAACCCATCACTCCTTAGCTTCCCTGAAGATCACAGTCTAAATCTGGACAAATACTCTGTTACATATGGAGAATTAGCTTGCAAACTGTTCATTTTATCCTTTTATTCCTCTGAAATACCACTGGGACACTTAACATTTTATTCTGAATCTAGTGATATTGCCAATGTTTCAGCAGTACTTCCCTTTTCACATATAGGGAAGGCATCTGAATCTTCAGTTTTTCCTGCAGCTAGATGAAGTTCTGCACCAGCTTTTCATTTCACCTTCAAATGGTCTCTGTTGTCCTAAAAAGAAAAAAGGTGGAAAAAAAAAAAACCCAAACAAACTAAATCTCACCCCACTCTCTCCCCAAACCAGCCAAAAAAAACCTTTGGGCAAAGAGAAGAAAGTGAAATCTAAGGTAAATTCCGTGTTGCAGAAGCCTGAGTTTGCTGTGACCCTGCATTTAGTCTTACATTTATGCTCTGACAATGCTCCAGTGTAGCTGCAAGAAAGAGACCTTCTAAAATCAGGCAAAGTGTAGCATTAGATCTTGGGGGAACCGTTGGTGTTCCCAGTGCTGCAGTTACACAGGCAGCAGTGCTGCCCCTCAGCCACGTCTGGCTGAGTAGGGATGTGAATAGTGGCCTCGCCAAGTGATCAGGCAGCAAAGCCTTTTGTAGCTTAATTAAAATGCTTTTCTGTTATATCATATCCTTCTCCATCTTCTGTTGAAGCTTGTCTTGTTTGGTTAAGCAGAGGCATAAATGACAATGGTGCCAGAGCATGTATTATGGATAGTGAAGCCATCTCCCCTGTTGAGTGATCTTTTCTGCTCAGAAACACTGACCATACAATTTTAATGCTGATTTGAAGATACAGAAGCTATTTCATGGATGGAAGAAAAATACAAGTCAAGAGTTGATAAGTAAAATTTGCAACAGTGACAATTAGAAGAGCTGTAGGGAGTGGGGGAAAAAGTATCTTAAAGAGTAAGAAAAAAGTAGTTTTAAAAATAAGTCAAAGAAAAAGATGGGGGTCTGACTCTCACCTTGTGTGTCCCTCAGGAGTTGGGCAATGTAACTGGTGGGATTACAGATGGAGTGGGCAGGAGATCCCTGACAACTGGTTGTGTTTCATTAGGTAGGTGGCTCAAGTGTGCTGAGCCCCAGGTGCTTCAGTGTGTTGTAGCTTTATGATGCAGGATCTCAAAGCCCAGACAGGCTTGTTCTCAGATAACCAGTGGTTTCAGGAGGAGGCAGTTCTCCATGATATGTCTTCTGAAATAAGTAAATACTTTTTTCATTTGGGTTTTGATTTTAATCTAGGCAGCACAATTCATTGAGGAATTTATGAGACTTTAATATTAAAATGATTTTTGTTGAATAGGGTGATCTTTGCTCATTGTAATTTCCTGAAGACTCCTTGGACAAAAATCTTGGGATGATTGATGCATTTATGAAAGCATATCTCAAGCTGCAGAATGTTTAGGTATAACTGTCATGCTTGCAATATAATAAAAAAAAAAATCTTATATAATTACTTTCTTAGTTAGAGTCAGGGTGAATACAGGCGAAGAACCTGATTCTGCCAGAGATGTGTTTTGGAAGTAACCCAGGACTGGTCGGTTTTGCCAAAATGTTAATGAGTGGGACCTTAAGCCTCCAGGCTCTTTACAAATTTAAAGCAATTGCAATTAAAGCTGCTGCAGGAGCCTGCACAGAAGGATCTTGCTATAGCATACTGTGTTGTTCCAATGGTCTGTGTGGCTCTAGTTGCTGAGAGCTGTGTTCCTTTACCAGTCCCTCTGATATTATTTACTGTGCTGCTGAAGCAGGCTCTGCTGCATCCCCAGCCTGCTCCACGTACTCATTAGCTGTCATTAGCACTCCACTGACACCCAGTTTGTGCAAAGAATGCTCTGTACTAGGCACTGTGCCTATGTACACACACACACACAGAGCAAAAGCCAGCGCTTGCTGTGGAGGCTGCATGGCCCCACACCTGCTATGGACTTTGCCTCCCTGCAGAACTGGGCTGTTTGGAAGGGGGCTTGGTGCAGGTTGTCTTTTCCAGCAGGTTGCAGCCCGTTGCAGGACAAGGCAGAGCAAAGAGCCAGGAAAGCAAAAGGTACCTCAGGAAGAAATCCAGGGGTGAACACTGTTCCACCAGGGAAGATGCAGGACTGCTGGTCCAGAGCCTGCCAGGTGACAGGGCTCCCAGATTCCCCCAAGAAGATGAGATGTGTTTACTGCCCATTGTCTCTGTGGCTGGTCTGCAGCACATGTGTGTTTGTCACACTCCTAAATGGGGCCTTGATTTCCAAATACTTAATCCAATGCCTGAAGCATAGTCAGTGCATTTTAAAACAAGATGACAGTGGACAGGCAGCAGGGCGAGGGGAATGTCCAGCAGCAGCATGAGCTGTAATTAGATATGGATAATTCCCTCCTGAGCAGTGATCTTTCTTGGGGAAACTGTCCCTTAACCATTTGCACTAACAAGATTATTGACATCACAAATCTAATCACCACCACAACAGAAACATGAGAAGGTTTGCAGCCCAAATGTACAAACAAAACTCTGCAGTCTGTCTTATCATGCTGGAGTGAGAAGTGGTGGGCTAATGCATTGTGTGATTTACCTGCAGCTAAGGTATAACTTTGTTTCCATACCTACACGTGGTAAGAAACCTCAGAAAACCAGTTGTACAAATTCTCATTGCCTTTCCTGGAGAGAACAAGACAAGATCTCAATGGACACGCAGTGTGGCTTCAACCCCAGTCCTCAGAGAGAGGTCTCGAGAAGCTAATGCTGTGTGGGAAAGATTAGTCTAAGACTCCTGAATGTACTGTTAATTTTGTTGTGAACCCTGTTTGTGTATCAGGCATCAAAATGAAGAAGAGAGTACAATACAACTTTCTTTTTCATACGCTTTTGAAATGAACAGTCAGGGATTTTGCTCAGATAGAAAGCTTTTTGGTTTCTAAACTGCAAAATTGGGGTTCAGGTCTCTCTTTCTTTTGTTGGGCAGTTTTTCACTGCAATGTCAATTGAACCTTGGCTAAAACAGATAAAGGAAATATTTTAGTTTGAAGTTATTTCTCCAGCAGGTATTTTCCTGCAACATTCAGGATTTGTTTGCTTCAATCTGTAATGAATTTAGCTCATCTGAGAATGAGGTGGAAAATTCCCATCAAAAAGCCTACAGCTGAGAAATGTCTTAGGCATGTGAGAGGGGTGAGAATAGATGCTGTGTCTCAGAAAAGGTTAATGTGAGAATATTGGGGTGGGGGGAGCTGAAACAAATGCCATGGGAACAGGGGAGAAACTGCTATGGAAACAACAAGGAGATAATGAAAAAGTCAATTTTTCTCTAGTAATGGCCACTACAGGACATCTAGCAGAGGAGGAAGACTTTAAGCATGCCTTATTCCCTTCCTATATTGCTAAGCAACATGCTCAGACTTCAACTGTTTTGGCTCAGAATGGAAGCAATGAAGAAAATGTGTGTTGTAGGGGAGAAGGCAGAAGGTGACACAGATCTAATTAATGTAAAGAAAGCGGATTACAAGAAGGCCCCGTTTGCCAGATTTTTCTGCTCTACAGTTATATGTGTTGAAGTGCAGTTTGGGGAGAAATATAGATGTCAGGATCCCAGATTCTTTGTGCCTGGCTGTGTATCCAAGTCCAGGGCAGTACTGCTTTGGTCCCAGCGCCATCCCTTACCTGCAGGACAGCCAGAGTCCATCTGTCTCCTAGCTAAAAAAATTTCTCATCTGGGTAACAGACCACCAGCGTGGTACAAAGGGAATGGATATGGCAGATATCACTGCAGTGATTAACACTTTGCAGCTAATGCTTCTTCCTCAAGCTACATACGAGTATTTTAAGGTGACCATTATTTGCCAGGGTCGTTTTTAAACTTGAATGTTACCGGGGGGAGCTAAAGGTTGGTTAAGCAGCAACACAAGCCTTGCTGCATGTGGAGGGAAGTGGCATCTTGCAGGATGCCACCTGAAATGGGACTGCTGGCATTGTTCTCTCTTCAGGGCAGGGTTGCAGGCTGATCAGAGAGCACTGTGGGGCAGAGTTGCAATAGCTTCTTTACTTCTTCAGCTGCTGAATTAAGCTTAAGACTGATTTTTTTGGTATTTTTTAGAAGTTTGGTTTGTGGTGGGTGTTTTGTTTTTTAAGCTGGCAAGACCTGAAAAATTAAATTTTGATATTATTCTTCATTATTTTCTGTTTTTTGACAGTGTTTATGAAAAAGTATAAAATGTGGATACAGCAGCTGCCACAGTGTATCCCTTCTGCCTGGTGTAAATGACCACGTGTGCTACACGTGAGGGATTGCACTGGGCTGACTAGGTTTACACACATCATGTTAATCTCACACTTGACCTTCTGTGGAATAGATTTTCTGAGTTGTCCTTAATTTTCTCAGCTGGTTAATATAGCTTTATCTCCCCTATTACATGGAGTTGATCCTTCATTAGATCCCTTTGGAGTACTTAGTCCTTGAACAAGCAGTAATGACTTTTATCAGTCAGTGTGAGCCAGAATGGGTTCAGTGTAATGCCTGCTTAGAACTGCAGGGGTTTTTTTGTTGCAAAATCAACCTCTCCCCCCTCAACCTTTAAAATCAACCTCTTCTGACAAGCTTGGCCTTAAAATGCTTTGAAGTTAAATTATGTAAAGAGGAGAAATATTGCAGAAGATGCTTTTTGACATAAGCCATGACATTTTAATTTAAACTTCTGCATCCCCTGCCAAAGATCCTGAATGCTTTGGTGACCAAACTGTAGGTAATCAGAATCTTGTGTCATGTTGCTTATATAACTGGACACTCCTCCACTTCACGAATAGCAACAACTAGAAGTGTTCAGTCAGCAATCAGAAGAAACATGAAATTATGGCAGCTTTTTCCACCACCCAGCTCAAACAGAAGTGTATAATCCACTTCTCAAACTATGGTCACACAAGGCTTTCCCAGGACACAAGGGCTGTGAATTCTTAACTAACCTGAAACTAAGCTGATGTTTTTCTTTCTGTTGCTTCTATCTTGGTCCTTTGGGGAGGTTTCAGCCCTCAAATTAGTAAATAATTTTACTTATTTGTTGCAGCTCTTCTGTATATACAGAGCCTGAATTTGGTACTGGACACAGACTCAGCTGAAATCTCAGCATCCGCTAGTTCCTCAGCCCTAGGCACAAGGCTGAGAGCTATTAGCATTACCAGTAGCAGTTCCCAGGGTAATACATAATGGAAAGGAGGTTTCATGCCAGGACAGCATGTACAGAGTGGTTTTATAGTAAAAAAAAAAAAAAATCTTGGCTTTGACTTTAGGGGAACTTTGTTTAATTTCTAGATTTGTCACAGACACATCCAATTGTAGTTATGTCTAATCTCTGTTCCCAGAACAAATGCTTTCCATAAATAATATAATTAGCTAATCTTGTAATAGTATAATACTTTCTGTGACCTTTAAAGTGGCTATGAATTTAAAAGCACCTTTTCTTATTCTTTATTTTGATTGTGTAATGAAACTAAGAAGATGCAGTACCTTTGCCAGTCCCTGGGAGTCACAGTTTTAATACTTATTGCAGCTGTAGAAGCATTGCAGGCTGAATGTCAGGAAGGCAGTGTTGGCTGGGACCCTTCCTCTGAGAAATCCTTCTGAAAGAAAATGCAGCTTCTGCAAAATATTATTTCTGCCAAAGTAAGCATTTTTTTTCCTCCACCAAAAGCTTAAATTCTGCTAAATGTTGCAGATTTCCTGACAAGATTTTCAATTTTTAATTTTGGGTTGGTTTTGATCTGAAACTGATCTCTTTTCAAGTCTGCTATGGAATGGCTTCAAAACAAACCAGCCGACTGCATTTCCTTAAGAGCAGCTTCAGCTGAAGTAGCATCTCAGTGTTGATGCATCTGAATGTAACTGATACTCAGTTACCTCCCTTGTGCACAGATGTGCTTGAGAATTGTTCTATCTGACTGTTTCTCCACTTAATCATATATTTCATGGAGCTATGCCAATTTCAGCAAACAGTTCTGATGTGAAAATGATAAACAATTTTTTTACATGATATGCTTGTTAGGTATTTTTGTATTAGCAAAATATTTTTGGCCAACAACAAATCTTCAGCCTCTCAGTTTGAATAGGAATTTGAATCTCCTCAGTGTTGAATTTTGGTATGGTGAGACTTTAAAACCTTGGCAATTCTGATGTAAGTTAGAAAGCTAATGAGCTCATTGTAGAAAAGCAGTGGCCATGGGAAGTTATTGCCCCCATTTGAAGGCAGGTGAGATGAAATACAGTGTTTTCAGTGTTTTGATCACTATGACCTGCAGAGCTTAGACCAGAGCTGAGAGTGAAACCCAGCAACCCCAAATGCACATTTACCTGGCTGCTGAAGGGCTGTAATTCTTTTCTGTCTGACTCGTTTCTTCTGTGGCCAGTGGGTTGTTGGGGCAATGGGTCACAGTGTGAAAATGCTGTTAATCCTGGCTGGTTTGCCTGACTGCCAGGAGAAACCCCAGCATTTGTGAAGCACATCTGGTGACTTTTAGCAACAGTGCTGAGAAACTGGTTTGTACAGTAATAAAACTTCCTGGCATGGATGATACAGTAAGTAATGATGGCTCTGCATTTCAAGGGATAAAGGCAAAATATCTGGAGGTTAGTTGCCATAAACATTGCTTTTCTGTGGAAAACATGACCAGCCATTTAGTACAATACATGAAGTCCTGGGGCCGCCTGAAATGCCAGGTGTCTCTATTTTTAATTCACCATTAAAAAGTACTTTTTAGAGTGTTTAAACATTTAAAATATCATAGGGATTAAAAAAAAAGTTTAAATTAACTGTTATTCTTCAGATACTTTCTGTGGTTTCATTGCAAAATTCTGCTTCTGCTATCTGATAGTTCAACCCAAAATCTCCAACTGTATAATTGGAGTGGAAGGACACGATTTGCAAAACTACTTTGGTGTTTCAATCCAGAGAAATAATTCCATTGCTGAATCAATGAGAACTTTAATCATATTATTCATTTTGTAGAATGGAGAAGATTGAGTCTGTTGTCAAGAGGCTTAAATTTGCTGGACTCCAGGGTTCATATTCAAGGACTCTTTTTTTAAAATTTTGGAAACAACGCTGTTAAATACAAAAGAGTACTACCCTTAGTTCAAAGCTTTTAGGAGTAGCTCAAGTACATTCAAACCAATATGCTGTTGTAAACAGCTTTCCTCCACTTTCTTCAGCAGAAGTCTGAGCAGATGGATGAGCTTCGTGCTGTGCCCTGAAGGTGAACCAGCTTTGGGATATGTCTCAGACCACGGTGCAAAGTAACCTGATTTAGAGGCCTTCCACTGAACTTGCCTGTCACCAATCCATATTCCCAGCTAGGGATTTGCTGCAGTCAGTGCTGGAGACAGGGCTTGTGTGGGTAGGTCCAAGTGCTTGTTGGGATAGTCATGATCTGTGTGATATCCCCCCAGTAGTGAAAAGCCAGTGTGGTCTTTGTGACGTTGTATCCCTGAAGCAAGGTAGGAGATGATTATTATTTAGCAGGGAAACAAGTAGCAAACACTCTACCAAAGCAGTCCTATATAGTGACCTTTAGAGCAGCTGTCAGCATGATTTCTGTAATGCTTCCCAAGCCATTGCTGCACACTTTGTCATAAGGGCTTTAAGTACTTAGGGGCCAGTTTTATATTAAAGGAAGCAAACCATAGAAAGCTTGTAACACAGTTATTGAATTAGTGTGCAAAACGTGCGTCATAGGTACAGACCAGCTTGAGGTATGTCTGTGTGCAAGTATGAGCATTTGCATCTCCCTGAATGTAAACCTGAGGGGGTTGGCAGAGCCCAGTGGGGCTCTATAAGTGTGTCTGGCACATAGATCTCAGTCCTGTGACAGGTCATGGCTGTGTCAAGGCTGGGATGACCGTTGGCTTTGTTCCAGTGTGGCACGTGCAGTGGGGCTGCTGGACCCCACTTCAAGGACCCCACTGTGCAGGGACAGCTGGCCTGGGCTGCTGGTCACCAGGACTGGGGCATGTGAGTGTGCCTGGGGTTTCTCAGGGATTTCTGGACATTGGTCACTTCCATTTGACATGTCACTCTGGATTAAAAAAAAAAAAGGTAACTTGTTAGAATTGTTTAGTTTATTTCTGTTAAATAAAGAAGCACAGGAAAATATTCCCGGGGAAAGGCCAGAAAGGCACATGGAGGTTTTCTCCAGTGCTGGATCTTTCCTAAGAATTTGTAGTGGAGATGGTGATTTCATTTTTCATGTTTAATTGCACTTGTTTGGGTTTCTGGGGCTGGAAGCTATGGCAGAAATCTTTGACCCCATTTGGGACCACAGTATCTATGTCAGAGGGACCAATAAGGCATGAAGTCTCTGCCAGGACTTTCTCTGTTTATCTAAACAGTTGTATAGCTTCGTCTAATTCAAGATGAAATATCTAGGAAAGATTTTGCTAAACATCACCAGGACAGGCAGCTTTATGTGTTTTATAGAAAGGGGACTGATGGAAGGGTTTTGGGGGTAGGTGAGCCATGCTGTTAGGGCTACAGTTTCTAGAAGGCTAAGGAGGAACAGAGAGGGCTTTTCTATGCTGCAGGGTTCCTATGATGTTAGGTAATTTCCAGCTACTACTAAATTCCCAGTTACTACTTCTAGTTTGACCTTTTGGCATTCTTTGAAGAGGAGAAGATGACTTCTTCCAGAGAGATGTGAATTTGCAGACATGCTTATGCCAAAAGCAAAGTGATTTGTAAGCAATATCTCCTAAAGAGTGAAATCTATGGGCAAAACCCTCTCTTCCTGTACAAATATTGATTCATGGGTGGTATATGTTGAAGTCTGTAAGAGGATAGAAATTTCACATAAGGTTTGTAATAATAATAATAACAACACAAACCTTACACCTTATAGACCTGTTGGCCTCCAGGATGGAAGTTTCCTGGGGGCACATGTGTGCTGCAGACATACATGTTACCGTGCATGCTGAGGTCTGGATGTCTCAAAGATTTTGGTAGGAAAAGAGATGCGGGCAGAGTAGGATGAGGTCTGTGTATGCACCACGTAATATCTACCCATGGATCTGCTTTTGTCTATGTCCTGGTTTCAGCTATGATGGAGTTAATTATTTTTAGCAGTGAATGGAATGCCATGTTTGGGTGTTAGGATGAGAACAGTGCTGATAGCACCCTGATGTTTCTGGTTGTTGCCGGGCAATCAAGGACCTTTCTCAGTTCTTCATACTTCCTTACTAATGAGAAAGGAGGGGACGCAGCCAGGACAGGTGACCCGAACTGGCCAAAGAGGATATTCCATGCCAGTTACGTCATGCTCAGTATAAAGGGGGACTGGGGGGAAGAGGAGGAGACAACGCCAGGACGGGCAGTTTCTGGGTTCGGGGACGGGCTCTAAGCTGTGCGGCCTGAGTTCTGTGGTTTGGTGAGAAACTGCATTGTGTATCACCAGTTTCATCTATTTTGTGCTTTAAACTCCTGTTATTGTTATATCTAGTTTTCTGTTATTGTTTAGTAAACTATCCTTATCCCAACCTGCGTGGTTCTGGTTTCTAGGTTGTGGTTTCTTTTCCTCCTTTCTTCCTTCCCTTTTCCCCCTCCCCCAACTTTCCCTCCCCCTTCCTTTTAAAAGTACAAGCAACTGTGTGGGGTGCGGCCCTCGGCTGGGGCAAAACCACGACAGTCTAGCTGTCTGTCCAGGAGCTGTAAATTGGATGGACTTGTGTTCACTGTATATTTGGAAGGAAGCCTGTCAGAGGTACGATGCTCAGTAGCCTCAATAAACTTGTACTTTTCATATAAGCAACTGTGTTATTTCTGATGGAAAATAAGAGAATCTTTAAAGTCTTGAAGAGATGCACTATCCAGTACATTTTTCCTTGGTGGTGGTGGAAATGCCTGTTGAGAGCAGCTTTGGGAAAGGAAACATGATGTATTTCCCTGTATAGCAAATACCCTATCCATTCACTGTGACAGTGCTTGTGCCTGCTCTTCCCTTGGAAAGCAAAAGTAGTTGTTTAATTGACTTTGCTGAGAATAAGATCAGGTTTAACTCCTCTAAATCACTGCTTTAGGGCCGCCAGTTTCTCTATGATACATGCCCAGTGATTGCTTCATGAACCTGTCCCCATCCTGAGGTACAGATACTCAGTGGCTATGCACAGAGCTATCACCTGTGGGCCCTGCTGCCTTCTGTGGCAGTGCTCAGTGTACGCCTACCCTGGAGAGAGCAGTGGGGGATACTTCAGAGTAGCTTTCTCCTGATGTGCAAAAACATAGGGAAGGGAGAGTGTTCCAAATTGGAGAAGCAGCTGGCATGTGCTGTTCTCTGCCATGGAATGAAGAGCAGGTAGTGACCAGGCTGAGTCCAACTTGTGCAAACCCAAGTAATGATGTTCTGTCTCTGAATTAGCCTGGTTTGCAAGGTACCACTCAATTCTTATAAAAATATCTGTATTTAGCTGGAAGAGTATAAACATTGTGGTGTATCACAACTATTACCTCAAGCCTAGCTAGCAGCAATTTAGTGATGAAAGCAATGTAGATTGAATAAGATCTCATTTGTAAAATTTCATTTAAATATCTTCAAAAGAAATCAAGCGTCAGTATGGTTTGTTGTCTTGTTTTTTCTTTGAAATGAAATCAGCAAGTCACATCTGTGTTTTGTTAGGTGCCATGGCTTTGCTATCAGACAGTGGCATTTGTCATCCCAGCAAATGTCTTGGGTAGGGGAGCAGAGTAAATCTGTAGCAAAACTAAGTGTCATGTTTGTGTTTACAATGGGAGGCTGCTATGAGTTTTTATGAACCACCTCAGGAGTAGCAGCTGCAGCTTCTTTGGGAGGATATTTGCTCTGATATTAAGGGGACAGCAAGTCGAGGAGAACAATGAGCTCATATTTGGCTAGGATTTACCAGGCTCTATTACAGGCAGTATGATGTATATTAAATAGACCCAACTTGCTGATATAATTTTGTCCCTCTAGTAATAGAAAGGAGCCCATTTAATGCCTGTATTTATGGTCATTGCTCCATCCTCCTACACCATATGGAAGAAAAGCAGCTCTGAATAATACGTGTATGTATTAAGGATCTAATTTAATTCTTCCACTGGTTGCAGTGGAACAGGCTTTTGGAGAAGCTGCTGTGGCTTGTCTTTGCTGGTTTTTCTTACCACACAAGTCTAAGACATTTACAAGTTCCCTGGGTTAATTGCAGCCAGAGCGGCACCGTTTCCCGGTAGGCGTACACAGCCTGTGGAAGCTCCAGCCAGGATATCCTTGCAAAAAAGGGAATGGTTCTCAGCAGCAGAAACTGAAATTCTGCTTCATCAATTTCTGTCCAGTCCTAACAGTAAAAAAAGGCTGTGAGAATTTTAAAGCTTTCAGTTGTGAAACCTCTGAAGTTGGGTAGTGTGTTCGTCAGGGAGGTGGTGGAGTCCGAGGCCCTTTAAATGCCACTGCATTGCTGTTTTATTTATTATTCATCCCGTGAACGTATCAAATAGCTGCAGGCATCCATCTGTCATTCTGAGGCCTGTCCCATCAATTCGAACATGCAGCTGCACAAAGGGACGGCCTCTCAATAGGCTCACCCCCGTCCCTGGCCTCCTCAGCAGCCTGGAAAACAAAAATAAAGGCTGATGTGTGAGTTACACGCGCAGCTATTTTGGTTCTTTCCTCTGGGTTTCGTGGTGATGCTTTACCCTCTCCTTTCTCTGAGGGAGCTAAGAAACAACTGACAAGCATCTCCCAGGGCGTTCAGTGAATTGAAGCTTCTGATGAATCCATACACGCTTTATAACCTTTGAACTCGCAGCGCTTTGCTGCCTGTGCCCCAGCTCCTTTGTGCACAGTACCCCAGGGTTGGTAGCCGGGGCACACGGCCTGACCTCGAGGAAGACGCTGGCTCAGGCAGAGCTGCACAGCTGTCATCAGATGTTGTGTTCCACATTTGAGTCTGGAAAGGAGTGAAGTGGCCAGGTTTTTCCAGCAACAGTCAAAAGCTGTGTCTTTGAGCAACCTGGGTGTCCCTGCCCATGGCAGGGGGGTTGAAGCTAGGTGATCTGTAAGGTCAGCCCAAACCATTCCATAAACCTATGGTCTTTTTTTTTTCTTTTTTTCTTCAGAATTAGTGAAAAACACCTTGTCTGGTCTCTGTCTCAATTGTTTGGCTAAGCTGAGAGATTTCAATGCATTTGCATTTTTTTCCTCAAGTTGTTTTATCATAGTGAGGGTTTTAACTGAGGCTCTTAAGATAATTTTTTTTTTTTGCATTTTCAATGAGCAGAGTTCAGGGGAGAAGCCTTTAGTGTCACATTTGTGCAATCTGTTTAGGATATATTTTTGCTTAGGGCTCAAGATACAAAGTTAAAGGTACAGTCCTTGTCACTCTATCTCCCTCCCTCCCTCCTGTTCCTGCATGGTGCAAGTGCAGATCAGAACCTCATTGACAGCTGCCAACAGTTAAAATCTTTTTCCAGGTTCTAAAATAATTCATGTAGATTCAAGTTTTGTTTAGCGTGTTCTGGGGAAATGCATGAACTTCAGACAAGGATACAATTTAATGTGCTTTTAAGTGCATATTTACAGCTAAAATTGACTTTGTGATTCTCCTTGCCTTTCTAATCTTTGCCTAGAGAAATAGGCTTGCAAATACAGACAGTCTAACCAATATCTCTGTTTAAATCTGAAAACCTATTCTAGGGAGAATCTTTTCCAGTTACTTGGTCCTGTAACCCAGAATCACGTCTCTGATAGAGTGCCCTATTCTTTATGACAACAAGCAGGATGATGATCAGCATAAAACCGTAGAACCAATACAAATGCCTCTTACCAAATGCATACTGAATGCATCCGGAAGGCATTAAAGAAGTCAAGTGGATCAAGGAGTAGCTACTACTTTGCAGACATCTGGTAAAGCACAAATTGGTTGTGAATGTCCCCCAGCAATGGAGTAGTGCTATAGATAAAGAAATAACAAGTGTTGTGAAAACATGTGCTAATTTTTGTGCTCACTGGGGAACACACTACAGGAAAAAATGGCTGCTCCCTCATTTGCAGTTACCTGGGTTGCTTTTTAGTTAGGGCTAGATGGTACAAGTTGAATAATAGCAAAATTGTTTCAAACTGACACTGTTGTAAAAATATTCAGCTGATTTTATTTGTTATGAGAACCAGTGTGCAATGTCTGACTCCACTTCCTGCTGGCAGCCCACAGAGGGTGTGCAACTCGTTCTCCCCTTCCTCATGCTCTCGTACTTTGCTTGGCTAGCAGTCTGTTTCTGCAGCTTTAGAGATATCTTGTGTGGCTGTGTCAGGCTGCCTTGGCAGGAGCAAAGTCCCTGACTCTCCTGCTGTTCTCATCTTCAGAGAAAGATGAGGGACAAGATTTTAGTGATACAGGGATGGTAAAGGATGTGGAAATCTTCCAAAGAAATGGCTCTACAGTGGTTTGAACCTTGGCCTCAAGCATAAAGAAACAGAGTGCTGCTTGTGCTCTTCACTCCTTTTCCCAAGGGGAAATTCATTGTTCTTCATTATGCAGTTCTTTGGTGAGCTCCTACTAAACTTTGCTGAGCAGTGAAAGACAAGTTACACTGCTTCCCTTTGGTGTGAAATATAAGTGTAGAACAACTCAGGTCTGTGTGTGTCTTTACTGGGGGCTTCTGCTCTTTGGGTGTGCTTGGGCCTGTGTGCACCTGGTGCTTGTGGAACCACTGAGGAGCCAAGCTGGTTCAGCTGCTTGGGGAGCTGCTGCTGCCCGCCCTGCCATTTCTGCTTTGTTCTCAGTGCTGAGGGAGCAGGCAGCCCATCGTTTCTTGTGGCAGCTGCGGTAGGTCTACCCAGCCTGAAAATATGCTTTTTGTTGGAGGTTGTGCTGTGCATTTGCAGATGGTACAGGAATGGTGGAGCATCTGGAGGGAGCAGAAAAGTTAAGGTTTGTACTGTTGGATAGTGTGACCTTCTGTGAATAATAATGTGTTTGCGAAAGATTTGAGGTTTTCAGTGGGGAACTGCTTTTTTGTTTCAAATGGAAGTCAGCTTTCAGCTAATATAGATTTATCCACTTTGGGATACAAAATCCTGCTTTCTGCTCAGTGCTATTTTTCCTGAATGCCACAGGAGGCTTTATTTTTCCCTGACAGGTAGCTAAAGGGCACGTTTATTTGACAACTCCTTCATCAGTGAAAAAGTAGAAAAGACATTAATCTAAGGGTATATGCAGCATAGTAGTACCAAGGAGCTCAACCGAGTACTTCAGAAAACAACAGCAATAGCTGTTCTCTCAGTGCTGGTGGGTTAACTGGGAAATCAGACTTCTGAGAGTCACTTCTAATGTTTGATCTGCATATGGAGAGAACTGCTTTTCAGGAATGTATCTGTTGTAAGTGGTAGAGGATGGGGGGTAGGAGGAAGGTGGAGACACTCCAGATGTGAAAGAAGTGTGAGGAGTCAGAGGTGTTCTTGGATCACGCAAGGTTAGCTCTAACTGCAGGGAGTAACTGCTTTGGAAGTCCTGCCCACAGGATGCAGTCTAATTAGCTCAGCCTGGGTTTTTAAATTATTTATATTGTATCATCATGTAGCAGCCTGGGTCAGGGTATTATGCACACAATTCGGAGGCTGGCCTTGCACTAAAGACTGTTATGGGGAAGGGAAACTAAGCTGGTATTTCTTATCTGTGCAATTTGCCTGTGGGACTTTTCATGGTGTTGGTGAGACACCGTATGAATGTACAGTAAGGTGTGTGTCTTAAAGGGACAGCAGTCTTCAATTGAGCAAAATACACGTGTACCTGCAGTCATTAAACAGGGGAATGGCCCATGGAAGCCCACGAGACTGTTTAGATGTCCAAGTGTAGGCATGTGGCTTCTGTTACTATGAAACAGGAAAATAAGTGAGGAGAAGGGAGCGGGAGAGAGCGGGGGATAGCGTACTGATTGTGTATGCTAGCTCAGGGCACAGCCCTAAGTACCAGGAATGAAATCCTGGCTCCTCTGAGGATTCTGTAGCTCTGTTACTGACTTCAGTTGAGTCAAGGTTTCCCAAGTCTTTGTTTCCTTTTTATAGCCTTTTATTATGATCCCGAGCAACTGAAAAGGTTTGGGCTTCTGCAGATAAATCCTTTTCAGGCATTGACTTTTCTTGACAGCTTTAAATGTCAATCTGTTCTTAGTTGGTGGATTAGTGAGGCTTATTATAGACTATGTTAATTTAGTCTGTATATGTAGATCTGCGTTTAGAAGTAGCATGGAAACATGTGTTAACAGTTTTACATAATGGCAGGTGAAACACTCGTTAGTGATTCGCTGTTAATGAAGGGGGTCTGGAAGCTTGTCCCCAAGTTCTTTCCTGGGTGGACAGAACTCTCCTGCTTCACCAGGTGATTCAGAAAGACAGTTCCTTGTGGGCATAGGAAGGAAACTTAGGTAAACTGACAAAAAGCCAGTGGGCGTTCTGTGTGCAATATTGATCCTTCCCACCTAAGATGAGACCAATCTAGTTTGATTTCCATTAAAATATGCAGTATTTGAGGTTTTTGGTTAATTCTTGTCTGCACCCAAGAGTGACGTCACCTACTACAAGGAATTGCCTTAGTGTTTAAAAAAATCCCCACGACACAACCCCATCTCCAGACTTTAATTACATGGGATGAAATGGACCTTGAGAAAGAGAAATCTCTGTTAGTTGTGGGGAAAAAATGAGGCAAAGTAATAAATCCTTTAGTGACATATTTTTTTAAAAAAGTGGATTTCTTTGTCAGATTTATTTTTACACCAGGAAGAAACTGTGCCTTTTACAGATGATGAGCTTGTACTGTTCTTTGTAAGAGAGTATTTCTGGTATTCACAAGAAAGTAGACTGAACGAAAAATGGGAGTTAGTAGTTTCTGCAAGTTAAAGTGGAACAATCCCTTTTAATACTTAATTAGATTAAGTGAAATCTTTACAATTTGGAATGCTTATTTGCAATATGCATGAGGTGGGAACTGGATCTCAATGCATTTTTTGTTTTCATTGTGTAGCTTGGGTGCAAATACATAAATATTCATTTTGGAAAATAACAAGACTGTCAGGCAGGTGAACTGGGTGCTGGGGCCTCCCTGGTTTGCACCTTACTGGGAGTAGTAAAGTTTCTCCTTGTTAGGAGAATAAAGACCTGTGCATCTGTTGCTGATGGAGGAGCTAGAGAAGAATCCAGATTTCACTCCTGTGACTTTGAGATAACAGAAGTGAAATGCAGGAATATTTGTTTAACTTTGAATGCATGAAGAGAACAAATCTGAGTAATGCAAGGCATGTGTTTGGGGTGAGTTTTTTTCCATGGTCACATTGAGAATGACATTCTCACAGGCTGGGAATTAAAGGCAAAACATTCATACTTGGAGGCTCGGTTCTGTATGGGATAGGAAGCTGAAACCTGCACCACTTTGTGTGACACTGCTCAGGTATGAGTCATTTTGAAGTAACACCAAACAGCTTATTCCAATAAGGCACATTATTACCTTTTGAAGTCACTCCCTCTGCTCTACTTGAGATTCCAACATTGCTTTTCCTGCTGCTCTAGGGATTCCTGAGAGATTTTTAAAGAAACAATCCATGTGGGGACTTTAAAGAAGAAATCTGATAATGGTGGTTTTGTTTGTCCAGACCATGCTCTGCCCCTTGCAGTGGCTGTTTATGAAGTGACGTGCTTGAAGCCTGTATCTTGTTTTCTTTATAGCCTGTTGTAAAGGTGTGGTACTTGTGGATGGGGGCGAGGGGGTTGTTTGCTTTTAATAAAAGGCTTGGATTATATCTGTAACTTTGGCTTCACATTAGGGTGGCATCTGTGTGTTGACCGGACAAGATACAAAGATGCAATGGGGAAAGATGGTGTGTTTGAAGTGTTTCCCTGGCCTCTGTGTTGGTGGAAGGGGAGAGCAGAGCTGGGTGTCCTCACAGCAAGTGACACTGATTCCCCAGGGTCACATGGGGCTCTACAGGGGACCGACTGCTATGTCAGCACTCTAGTCCGGGACAGGTAGCAGAGGAGGCTGGCACAGGCTGTGCTCTGGTGGTAAAGCAGCCATACCCAGCTGCCCCTGGAGGGGATGTCCTGTTGCTCTGTCAATGTGGTTGTGTGCCAGAGATGGTGCTCTGTGGGTTAGAGAGGCAGAGGAAGCAATCTTGGATGCAGCTGTGCTCTTTCAAATATGATCATCAGCTCAAAGCAGCAAACAGGTCTGGAGTTCAGTGGTGCTGAGCCTTGCTCCCTCTTAAATGAGGTTTCCACTGTGCGTTACTTTTGATGTCGGGGTGTGCTGATGACAGGACCTAGTTGTAGGTTTGGTCACTGTTGCTTTTGCTGATATGGACAATGACATCTTCCATTCCTACTGAGATTGAACTGATCTAACCTTATTGTGGTTAATTTATCTGATAGTATGTGGCTGTCTTGGATGTTTCCTTTTATGATAGTCCCTTTTCCAAAGAAACAGCATCACTCTATCACTAATGGTGCATCCCTGTGTCTGCATGGGGCAGCATGTTAAATGCAAACCTTTAGAAAACACATCTTTGTAGCTGTCTAACCTTTCTATTCACCGCTGAACAGTACACAAATGAACCTGGGGTTCTGTGATGCAATGTCACGAGATGCTGCACAAAGCACGTGTAGTCTATGAAGTGAGCAGGTGAGCTGGAAAAACAGCAGCTGAATTTAAGCTGCCAAATTAGTTTAGCAAGCGGTGATCGTAGAGCATTTTTCATAGATTGAGACAAATTGCTGTAGGTTGTGATGCCCATGTCCTTTAGATATTTTCGACAGTAAAGCATAACCTGGTTGCATGAGAAGAAAATCCCCATCACAAAAGACACCTCTTACATTATACAGTCCTTTGGTGTGTGTGGGTAAGTAGTTTTATTTGGAAAAGTTGGTATGATTTCAGCAAGGGGATGCCCTCTGCTTTAATTCAATCTCCCTGACCTAAGTTCAAACCCATCACACATTGTAGCAACTGCAAATAATTCCTTTGTAAAGATTGTCAGGAATGAAATGAGGTGAAGTCAAAACTCCCCAGCTCTGCAGAATGCACGACCAGCGCCTGGGAAGGGGTGACTGGCAATTGCTGACCGGAAGTGTCAGTTTTAAATCGTCCTTGGAAGAGTTGTCATCCTCAATCAAAGGTTCAGCTCAATGACAAGGAAATTAGAAAAGTGCCTATAAGAGCTGATCTCAACTTGAAAATGCTCAAGAAGAGGGTAAAAGTTCAAGAAGATAATTTAAGAAATGCAAGAAATGTAGCATTCTCTCCACATGAACGTTAACGGCTAATGCTGCAAGGTACTTCCACACTGACTTTTATCTTCTGATTTAACCTTACTAGGGAAAAATTAAAAAGCACTCTGGGATTAGGCGTGTAGGTGACAAGTAGGATTTGCAAAGCATAGGAAAGGCTAAACAACTAGATCTGTCTACCACTGGTAGGATTTGGGTCTGGAGCCTGACTGGATGTTAGGGCTGGCCAGAGGAAAGCAGGTTCTTAGCTTGCACCTTGAGGGTGCCAGAATACTTTTGAAGATAAGGGTCAGTCATCTCTGAGCATGGACAGACAATTTGTAAAAGCCTTTTTGGTTGTGGGTTGGTGGCTTTTTTGGATGAGGTGCATTCAATGCTTTTTTGGAATGTAGATTTTATTTTGAGGTAGAGTTTCAAAAATTGGTGGGTTAAAATAAGGTGTCTTGGTGTTAACAAACGCACAGTAAACACAGAGGAGTTGTGTGCTCCAAGTGGAAGTTTTAACTGGGACTTAGCATAGGTGCTCTCACTCATCTGAGCAGACTCACAACTGAAGAGTTTACATCAAACATAGCTGCTTCTTGGCTTTTAGTCAAAGGTTGACATTTCAAGATCCTGCCTGCGTCAGGAAGGGGGAGAAGTGCATCTATGTAATTTTATCACTGTAGTTGTATGGGCTTTTTGAAGTTGTCATCTTTCTTGCCTTGTTTTTCCTGGAAGTAATCTCCCACCTTCTCTCCAGAAAAGCAGGAGGAGACATCACCCACAATGAGTTATCAGTGAGCTGAATTTCAGCAGCTGCTAACAGATGGGGCCAATGGAGAGAAAAAATGTAATCCCTTTCTTTCAAAAAACAGCCACCAAACAAAAAGGTTTATAGACCTGAGTTTTAGTGATAGCTGTGGAAACTTTACTCTTTGAAAGAAAGGGGAAACTGAGGGGTAGGAAATACTACGATGGTCTGTAGCTTTCTCTCTGTTTTGGAGTAACAATGCAGAACACTTACCATACTTTTTCTGCATATAGTTAGAAAAATTAGAGATGTCTCTTTGTGCATTATATCCAGCCACTTTTACTAGCTTCTCTGCAACTTAACTTTCAAAGTTAAATTTAACTTGACACCTTTCTCAGTGACCATTAATTCAGTTTTTAAGAGAGTCTGGAAACCTTTGATATTGATATTGTGTTGCTGCAATTACTGCCCACGGTCCTGTGGCCGTACTAAAATCAAAAGGCCTGCATAGTTTGCTTTTAAGTCAATCCCTTAGAGGCTTAATCAGTTTGATTTCTGAAACCTGTGCTTGGCAGTGAAGCTTATTAAATTCTGCTGGTATGAAGGCTGCGCACTTTAGGTTCAAAACCTAGGTGCAATGTCATGTTCTTGGAGTGGAGGTTATTATACCAAATTTTGATGCTTCAGAATTCAGGTTTAAGTTTTAAAAAAAAAGTCTTCAAAGGGTATGAAAAGATACATGTAGAGCTGAGCAGCAAATGAGCTCAAAACCAGTAGATCAAGAGCTAAAAGACACAGACGTTTTGCTCACATTGAATTACTTTTTAAAGCCTACTTCTTGCAATAGGAACCGAGGTTGCAGCAAGGAGAATTATCCAGGCAGCAAGGGGATATCAAGTAGAGGCAGAGACAGAGCATCTGCAAATTAACACCTGCACTTTGATGCAAATTTCTGGTGGAGTTTGCAGTACAAGGAAATGCAGTAAATTGCCCCAGAACTAATTCCTTGTGATTAGAACCCAAGCAAAGTACTGCTGCCACCCCTGCGGGTTACCAGTATGCTTAGAGGCTAACACTGCATCCAGTTTTGAAGCTGGATGATAGAAAAGGTTGCACATCTTGCTCATTGATTGAACCTAAATTTGTAGGACTCTAGCGGATCTTTATGGCTTTGTGATCATCTGCATTAGCTTTTGTATGACATTTTCAGGCTTGTCTGAGATGCACCTGAAGAATTTATATGGGAAAAGAAGTGATTCCTCCATTTCCAGTGCCACAGAATTACATGCTCCACCCTCCCGTTACATCAGACTGTCTGGAAGTGTCCTAAATAACTGTTATTATTTTGATTAGAAAAGGAACGCTACTTTTTACCCCTAATTGCTCTCATAAATTATACTAGGAAATGTCTGTCAAGTAATAGGAAGCAATGTATCCTTGGAAATGAAAGGGACGGAACTGTTAAAAATAATCCACTCCTCAGTAATTGTAGCATACTTCTCCAAGCCTTGCAGTCAGGGCATCGAGCCAGGCAAGAATAAGAGCTGGCTAAATGGGAGAGGGGGATTTTACCACTTCGTTAGCTAAGGTAATGTTTGTGGGAAATGGTAAGCCCATAGTAATTTACCCCAAAGGACTCTGCCTAACAGAGCCCTTCCTTAGGAGTGAGTTTAATGATTCTTGGTAATTCCTGATTCCCGAGAAAAGCTCAGCTTGGTGTGTGACCACTGGAGTCTGTTAACTCCGTTGTTGTGAGGTATTGCTCAGTAGTGCAGCAGTCTTACTTGCCTTAGATAGAACTACTGAACCCATGCCCAAAGATTTTCTTGAGTGACTCAAGAGCAGCTCTGAGAATGATGGGCATGGAGGTACCTTTCCCAACTATTGGCTGGTGTAAATCCTTGCACTAGTGACTATATACATGGCTTCTGTTTTTCATCCACTTTCCAACAGGAAACTTCCTGGCAGGAATGTCTTTATCACCAAAGCGTGAATGGTTATCTATAGAAAAATGACTGGCATTCTTAAAGGCAGTCACATACCTGAGGCTATCTGGCTGGAAGACCTTTATTGCTGTCAATAGGAAAGACAAAATCCTTTCCTATCATAGACAAGAATAATCTGTTTGGTATTCAGTATGCGTGAGGATAGAACTACTTCATATCCTCGTGCAATTCTGCACTCGGATAATTGAAGAAATCGCAAGTTCCTGCTATAGACAAACCATCCCGGGTGGCCACAACTGCGACGGTAGCTGTGTGGTACCGGAGAAGCAACCGAATCCCTGGCAATGGTTTCACTATCTGGGGCTGCCCTGATGAAAGGCTTTGCTTCTGTTTTTCTGCAGCGTTGAAGGGTGGCCACATTTATCCAGAACACTTGTAATTTTTCAACTCTGAGCTCTGTTATGAAAATTGTTGGTCTCCATCTAAGCCTGCAATTTCTTTCTGTGAAATTAGTGAAACAGCCTTACTGACACGACAGTGGAGAGTGTCTGAAATAGCTGGTGGTATTTTGTAACTCAGAGAAGGGTTTGCCTCCACTAGAGGAACTTTATTTAAATAACTGTAGTTACTCGAATTCTTTTGTTAGCATTGCAAGCAAATGTAACATTGCTTTTTTTTTTTGAGTGAGGGTGATATAGATCCTAACTAAACAGCATGGTAATGTGAAACAAGCCTTAACAACATGCCTGCACACACCTGATGAGAAAGGTGCCCTTGATTTCCCCGAATTAATCTGCAAGATGGAATAAATAAGTATGGGGAATTATACAAAGCCTAAGAAAATGCATCAGTGAAATGATTTCATTATGGGAAAACAGACTTGCATTTCATGCTATTGCTTTACAGAGATGAAGTCAAAGGGCGGTTCTTGTATAGCTATGTATTTACTTTGTAAACAAACCGGATCCCATTCAGTCTCAGCCCTCTTGTAATTCTCTCTCCTGTTGATGCAGGTTGACCTTTTCCTCCAAAATTTAAAATCAAAATGCAACTCATTTCTGTGGACACAGAGCCCAGAGTGAATGATAAGGTTCCAGAAATAATAGCGTAGATTACATGCATTTGTACATAAGAGATATAAGGTCAGAACAGCATCTAAATTTGGTTCTTGGTTTGGGGGAAGGCTGCACTTTTTCAGACGTTCGAGAAATACAGCACTGGGAGTTGATTTTTCAGGTCGCTTCATTTTTTTTTTCATTACCCAATGTAAAATGATTTTGAAACAACACAACTAAAGAGACAGCAAGTAAAATTTAAGTGAAAGGTAATATTTAAGAAGTCGTGTTCATGAAGTGCTGCACAAAGCTCTTTCAGTAGGTGTTTACAATACCTCTAAACACCCGTAATCTTTTTTGGCTCCAAGTAATGACTTGCAGTGGTGTCAGGGCTAAACAGATACAAAAACTCACGAGTCTCTGCGGGTATGGGAGGGTCTGTGTGTCTTACTCATGTTTTTGACAATTCTGACAATTGCTTATGCCTCTTTTATAACTTTGTTTGTTGGTTTGGGCACAGCACTGCACAAACGCTTGTTGATTAAGGACCCACCACCACAGCCATTCAGTTTTAGGCATTTAGCTGATTCAATGTTTACACACTCTTGAGATGTGAAGTATCACATTCTACTCTAAACCTGGAACGCCTATTCTTTGAATGCCCTGCATTTGGGATGTGTAAATGAAAAGACTGTTGCCCCTGAGATGATTAGCGCCTTTCTGACTGTTTACTTTTTCCTAGAAGAATGCACCAAATGTTTTCTGCATCAAACATTTTAGTTTCATTGTTATTAATTCAGGAGTATACAAATAGTCTTTGCTGACATCAATCTGAATCTCAGGCATCTGCATTCCCTTATGTAAGCTGCATTTTGTGTGCCTTTTATCCTTTCTGCCGCTGGGGCTGGAGACTGTGGACAGATGAGCCTTATGGATGGCCATAATTATTTCTCTGGCTTTTCTGCCATGGTACGTTGGAGGAATGCGTAGGCTTGTGTCAGCAATGACATCAGTGACATAGCAGATAGTGAGCCAAGGAACAGACCAGACCTGCAGCAAACTGTTACTGAATGGGTGTGGGAGGAACCTTTCATCCTGTGAAAAGTGTTTGAACTTTTTTATTTTGTGGGGTGTTTTTTTCTGTCTCTCACCCCACCATTTCATTCCAGGAATGAATGTTTAAAGCATCGTGATGCGTGTATGAATTTTTGGGGAGGTTTTTATTTGTAAACACAATTTTTAGGGTTTGACTAGTTGCGTTTAATGACTTCAAGCTGTAGGAGTTGACTGTTGGACTCTCTGAAACGTACTTTGATATTTTCTGTAGTGTTTAGAGCTTATTTTACTGAGTTGATGTATTTGCCAGTCCAGCAAGAGAGAGCTGTGGTTGGTTGAGCAGTGTCCTCAGCTATTGCTGGGTTTCGTGTTCTACTTGTTCTTTCATGCTTTTCCTATGGGTCACCCAGACTAACTCTGCAAACTGAATGTAGGAAATGTGCATCAAGCGCTTTGGATTAACATAAAATCAATTAGGACAAGCTGAGGAGTCTGGTAAGTGAAGATCCAAGCCTTTGGTGATACCAAGCCTTTGGTGATGCATGTGCTTCCATCTGCTGTACTGCTGGCACTGGGCAATAGGAAATACATCCTAGTTCAATTGCGTAAAATGGGTTCTGGAGATCAAATACAAACAGAAATTACACTGTTGGGGTGAATTATCTCTAACTGACAATTGATCTATAGGTTCTAAGTGACACGAGAGAAAATCTTAGGAACTTCTTACAGTGGGCAGAATTGGGCCTATGCAATGGGTTGCTAACTGTGGTCTTCTCCAGAAGTATGCCTCTTAGCAGAAGTAATTTACCCCTTGGCATGATGTTGAAGAAATCCTTGGTTGTGCTGAATTAAGATGTTTTCACATCTGGTTGTGGGATAGAAAGGTGCTGGACCAATTGTACAAACACTTTTTAGGTATATAGCCTTCACTAAAACTATATAAAATTATCACTTTTTCTGGTTTCTTTAAGGTATTTATCTTTTAGCTTAAAAATAATTAAATCCATCTAAATGCAGGAAGGGGGAGAAGTATGAGAGAAGATAGTGCAAAAGCAAATACTTATCATAAATATTTAGTATTTCAGGTCCCCATTGGGACTGGTGACATGTTTTCAAGGCATTTTATGAACTCTTATTAGAACAAAGTCTTCCCTATGAAGATGTAGTTTGCAGTAATATCTTTGCTTTAAGTTTTACAGTTTTTTTGTGATTTAGTCTATTGTTCATAATTCTGTTTACCTCCAAACAGCACATTTGTAGAAGTGCCACATGAAAACTTCACACTGAGTTTGTCTCAGTGTGTTTTGTTCAACTTGATTACCAGTTATTTTCTGTATGATCTGCTTAGAGTGAAGGTGTTAGAACCATACTTTTCCAGAAGTATTATTTTGGGTTGTATAATGATACAGATTTTGGTTTAGTGTAACAATAGCATCTCGCTTATGGAGTGTGGCTAAACACTCTTAGCACTCAGATACCATTTAAGATCTTCTAAGCAAAGTAAAACCTTAAACTAATCCTTCTAAGCAATCCTGTGAGAATCACCCATGTTTGTATTTTGCAGTAGTGCAGAGTGAGACTGCCACGTGGCTTGCCACAGGCTAGGCAGGGAGCAAGTGGTAAAGTGGGGATTAAAATTTGAAAGCTCTTGGCTCTCAAGCCTGCACTCAACCCACTAGATATCACTGACTCTTCTAATCAAACCTCTGAAACTACAAAATCTTACCATCTGTTGTGCAGATTTCCTTGGGGAACTTCAAGACACGCTCTCCTACATTTCAGGCTCTCTGAAAACTGTATTTATATATTAAAAAAAAGGCTAGAGGTGAACAAACAGGAATAGAAGTCATGCATATTTTTTCTTGTGGTGTGTTGACTTGTGTGTTGGAATCAGCTCATTATTGAGGAAAACAAAAGTTGTCTTCTACAGAACATTTAAAATTTTCATCTGTTTGGCAAACTGTTTTTTCATGATGAAAACAAAAGGGTTAAAAACTCCAGCTTAATTATTTCCATCTTCCAGTTGCCTCTGTCACACTCCTTGCCAGAATTTACCCATTGGCACAACAGTTATTTTTAGACATGTTGCTAGATATCAAGTAAAGCTCACTGTTGCATACAAATTATTCATATAAGCATTGATTTGAAAATAATAATAATCTATATGTGTCTAACAGTGTGTCAGGAAAGCATTAAATGTAGTCACTCTGGAAGCAGTAATTGTAAACAACAGGTTACTGGAAGATTATTTAGGTTTGAATGACAACAAAAAATGCAAGCCACAAATAAAGAAAAGCAGGAATTCAAGTGCCTGTTCTGTACTGGCTTGTAGAGGATCCCTCAAAACTCCAGCTTGCCCACCACAGTGACAACTTCGGGCCATATGTTTCAAAGCACTTGCTTTGCCTCTTCTGCTGCTTTGCAGCACCGTTGTCTCAAAGCCAGTCAGCACAGAGAAAGCAGCGCATGGGACAGGGTGATGAGGAGGGGGTTTTTACCCGCTAGCTTGCTACCAAGATAGAGGTGATCTCACTACTCCCCTGATCTGGAGCCTATCCTGCAAGCTGGTGATACTTGAAATGAGATGCCCTGATACTTTAATGTCCTTCGCTGTGCAGCATCAAATTATATGTGTTTGATCAACTCTTCATAGCTTCAGCACTGGTCAGCGTTCCTGCGTGTTGTGATACACCTGAACAACGGTGACATCTTCATGTTTTGGGTAAAGTTCTGCATCCACCCTGGTCATAAGTAACTTAACTCTCCTGTACCTTACTTTCTTTGCTCTCTCCTTACTCATCATATCAACTGTAAGCTGCGTAGCTATCTTACATATGATTTTTATCCTGTCTCGTTTATTAGCACTCACATGTTCTGCAGGTACTGTCTTTCCCTTGCTTCCTTTGAATTGTCCCTTATGTATCAAATACTGTCTTTAGTCTGCTTTGCAGTAGCTACTCTCCTCCATCAGTCCCCTGTGTAGAAGCTGCTGGTTTAGAGGAGCTGTACTGAGACTGTATCTGCTGATGGGATGTGGGGAAGTCTGTGGGAGTGACCGCAGAGGGAGACCTGAGCTGGTGAGAAGCCAGATGTCATGTGCAACGAATACCTGTGACACTGTAGAGTTCCACGGCTATAAGCAGGTGATGCCCATTGCTTCTCTGATGTCTCCTCTTGGGGCTTTGTTCAGGCTTATGATAACTTGTCTGGTACTATAAAAATCTCCTGAGTGAGCAGTGTGGGGAGTGCTGGAAGCTGTATGGCCTTATAATGAGGCACTGCATCAACCTAGTAAACCATGTTTCTCTCTGGGGCAACACAGAGCAGAGATGTTTCTCAAGGCCTCTAATCTGTCATGGCTAGAAACCATGAGCTCAGTCTATGCAGTAATGAGAACAAGAAGGAGCTGGTCAGCTTTTGGAAATCAAATAGCTTCTGCTTTACTTGTGCAGATTACTACCTGCACGAGGTACCTACAATTCTGCATTGCAAGAATTTGTTAGTGTTTGCCAGCTCTTGTGCAAAACCTGCTCTGAATGTACTAGACACCTAAATATCACCCAGTCTTTGGGGACTATCAGATACTGACTGTTTGCATATTGTTTGGACAATGTGCTACATAATAAACAAACAAAACCCAGTTATTGATATTCAATAGAATCCACAAGGCAGGGCAGATGGATTGTTGAAGGGGTTGGACTGTACATATGTGCGTCTGTTTCTGCTGTCAGTAGCTGTTTTATTTATGTCACTTATTAAGTGGCCTCTGATAAAATATCTACTTACTAGCATTCATCCAGTTTGGGTTTTTGGGTTGCCTTTTTTGGTCTAGAGTGGGGTTTTCGTGTCAAAAGATGTAAACCAAAACATTTTCCCAGCCAAACAAAATAATTTGGAAGGCTGCCTTAATGACTCTACTGTGACCCAGTCCCTTAAAAGCTTTTCCTTGGAAAATGGGGAGAAATCCCTCTCTCTTAAGAATTAATGATCTGTGAATTCTGTGATAAAAGCTGTAATTTAAACAGGAGAGAAGATCAAGAGATGTGCTAGAACAGCTAAAATGTAAGAGGAGCTTTCTGTGAAGGGGATGGGATGCCAACAACTTGTTCCTGGCCCTCAAAAGAGAAGTCCATGAGTTGTCATGCTGTTTGTGTGGCTGGTCTGCAAACAGACTGTGTATCCATCAGTGCAGTATGGAGATGCTCTGATTTTTAATTTTTTCTTTTTAAATGTGGTTATCGGTTCTGACTGAAAACTGTAGCTCCCATCTGCCTCTCACCGCTACTGTTCTCTTTGGGAGGACATTTTGGCTATGAAATAGCTTGCAGGCAGATTGCAGCTGACTTTGGGGGGTTAGTGTGTACGTACAGAGTCGGTGTACTTTGTTCAGCCATCGCCTTGTGTGAACACTCATTGGGAGGAAGTAGTTTTGCTGTAAATACCAGAATCTTGTATTCTCTGTGTGTGTGTGAAAGATGAGGAAGAAGAAAAAGCATGTTCTGCATGGGAGACCATGCCATACACTGCACATTGGGGTGCTCTGTATGTGCTCTACCCTTAGGAGATGATGCTGCCCTGTGACTTAGAAGTGCGGTCCAGGTTAAAAAAAAAAGCAAACAAAAAAGGCAAATCATGCTCCTTGGACTCCTGTGTCTACGGTAGGATGAACAATTGGTTTTGTTGTCTAGAGTTACCTGTAGCTGCCATATTTTTCTCATTTTGGACTGTCAGTCTTTTCAGTGAAACCACGAGCTAAAGGCATTGACTCAGTGTAGTAATTCCTTCATTTTTAGAACACAATGCAGTGAATTTGGCTAGCTGGAAGTGATTTATCTTCCCACCTCAAATTAATTAAACCCAGTGTGTTTTTGGAACAGCGTTTCATTACGTAGGAGTTTGGGTTCCCATGGCTGTGTGTGCATAGTGGTAATACTCAAGCCCGTACGAAATGCTGCAAATGAAACCTGGAGCTGGCCCAGTGCTCCCATACTGAGTTCTGTTGCTTCCCAAGTTTTATCCCACAGGAAAGTCCAGAAATGCAGGTACAGGAAATATTTCAGTAAGTCACATTACTAATGAAAGCATTTTTACTTACTCATATTTGAGATGTGGCTTTACTCCAGCTCTCTGTTTCACAGTATCTGCTTTACTGTCCTGTTAAAGGACTGTCACTAATTCTCACCCCCATTTTATCAAGTTAGTCTTACTAGGAGAGAGTGGAAATTTTCTTGGTTTTGTAAAGAGGCAAAGCACAGGCTTCTGCCTTTAGATTTGACTAAAATGGCACTGCATAATTATGATAGAAGTGCTGCTTCACTTCATAGCTTTGTATTGGAGATATTTCTACCAATCCATGGAAGGTACTTAAACAGGAAAATACTTTGCAGAAAATTTCTTTGAATATCTTGTTAAATATATTATTTGGCAACCATTCTTAGAATACTGAAAGAGCTGGAGGGGACCAAGCATACATAATGCATTGGGTTACTTGCATTTACTGACAAATGCTGCCTAATGCAGCTTTTATAGAAAGAATTCAAACGTAATATTAAACTACATTAAAGAAATATCATTAAGGTTGTAAAATTAAGCAATCAAACACCAGGTTGTCAGTGCAACCCTGATTCAGGCCCCTTGTGTGTATGCATTATGATACAGTCTTTAATTACATGATCATATACTATTTTTTTCTTCCTGCCTCATTCAGTGAGCAGGATGAATAGCACTCACTAAATGAGCAGCTATTCAGTATTATGTTTTCCCCATTGTTCCATGTGTGGTCCCATGCTTTATTTATGGCACACTATTCAAACTCTGCTCTGAAAAGGAAATCTAAATCTCCTCGTGGGCTTTTAACAGCAGTCACCACTGCAGTGTCTGAGGGCTTCACAGACACTAATGATGACTTTATCTTCACAACAAGCCTGTGAGACGAAGTGGTGACAGCAGCTCAGGGAAGTTGAAGCAAAAGAGGTAAAGGTCAGAAGTCTTCTGCTGGCTTGGGGTGCTCAATTTAAGACCTTTAGCATCTGATTCTTTAGAGCAAATATTGCACTCTAACTATTTAAGAGCCATTTCTGAAAACTGAGTACCTGTGTCTGTATCCCTGCCATTCTCTGCCTGATAAGCATCGTTCAGTGGCCTTAGCTATGAGGCTGTCCTTTCTCTTCCTGTTCTCTTGGGTCTAACTTAGCGTGGGCTTGTCTCCACCACTCTCTCAGACGAGCTTTGGTGTTGGCACATGTGTGGTAGTTCTGTGCAGCTGTGTATGTCAGGGTTCTGCATAGGAAAAGATGGAGCACAGTCAGTAAGAATGAGATTGTGCAGTGTTTTAAGGACTGGAATAGAGTGCTTTGTGAATGTGCTTCATTTATAGTTCTTCAGAGCTCATAGTCTGGCCAACTTGGTTATGCTTTCATGAGGTTAATATAGGGAATATCTCTCCCTGTTAAATGTCTGTGGAATTACAAATGTTCAATGTGAAAAAACCCTTTAGTTGTTAAGAAGTTGAGAGTGTATTTTTGGCCTTTTTTGGTCACAGTGTGGTGTTTTCCTTTAAAAACATTGGGTGAGTTGGAGCTCCTGGCGGGGGGAACTATGCCTTTCCTTGAGAGCTGGGTGAGTCTGCTCATCAAGAGAAGATCCAGGAGACTGGAAGGCATAGACAAGGGGTTGGAGAGTCCCAGTATATCTCTCAGAGACTGATAACCCCTAAAAGATCTGCTAGCCAGGCCACTGGATTCAGGGGAAAACCTTTCTAGGGCAGAGTTTCCTTCCCCTCCATCGTTGAATTTCCTGTATCTGTGCTCAGCTGATGTAGTTCTTTACTGTGTTGGTGTGGTGGATGGGAGAGTGGAGTATGTAACTAATTTCCATTCTATTTTCTGTAGCCTTCTTGAGTTTTTCCTGTATTTAAGTGAAGTATTTCTACTCTTATTCTAATAAAAATCTGACTTTTGATTGTTTTGGGATAGGTCATAGTAGAGAAAAACATCTAGACAGATGTCAAAGGTCGTGGAAAAAAATCCACATGTGCTTTCTTTACTATGCTGTTAAGAATGCCTGAATTATTTTGGCTAAAGTTTGTATGAACTTCAAATCAGATAAGAGGGCTATGGACTTCAAATCAGATAAGAGGGCAAGACCCATTATAAAAATATTCAGTCTTGTGTACACTGACTAACCTTAGGGGGAAAGAGAAAACAATGTTACAATGGGAATAGAAGGAATCTTAATGATGCATAGAATTACCAACCTTAGCAATGCAAATGCCAGATTTTCAGCTACCCTAAATGGTGATGACTATGTGGACTTCAAAGATGGCATGTTGGTAGAGCAGCTGACAGTCTTGCTAACGTATTTCCAAATAATATTTGTTAAAGATATAACAGAGTGGGGAAAAAAATAGTTGCAACACCATCTGTAAGGTCCCATTCTGGACACTACTGAAGTAATACAGCAGTTTAACAGGATTCTCTCGCATGCGTCAGTGGTGTGATAATATAGAGTATGTCACATTCTGTCACGGTTGCTAACAACAGTTGGGTGGTTATGCACATTCTTTCTCTTCAGTTTAAATGCCCAGTTTGGCTCTCCCAGTTTGCTCTTTTACTTTGGGAGTTATCTGTGGGGGAAGGTTGGTGAGTTTAGTTTAGTGTTACTGAGTGAGGCTGGTGATGCTAGATGTCTTTAGATTGTGCTGTTGTGAAATACCATGTCATTCTGCATTTGTGCAGAAGTTTCAGTCATGGATTTTCTCAAGTACAAACCCAGGCAAGAAGGATGAGTAATTAATGGTTTGGTGGAAAACAAAAGGTTCTTCAGCTCTGTGTTCCTAAACAGAGTTCGGAATCCATTTCCATACATGGATGGCAATTCGGTGAAGGGTTGGGAGAGGTGAGAGACACAGAAAGATGACGACAGTGAGTTTGGTTTGTAGCTGAATTGATGTATTCCAAAAATATAGGAGTAGGTTGTGTAGCAAAACTTTGCTGGTGTCTGGGAGTGTAGTGGAGTTCATAGTGTAGAATCCTTGAAAGCAGGGACTCCTGCCTTGGCTGTCTCGTTCTATTCTGTGTGAAATACTGACTACAGTGAATTCTTCTAGCTGTAGCATACAGATTTGCCCTCTCTGGAAAACAGTCTGATTCCTTGAGTATACGAACAGACGGGCTGGCGGACAAGAGCTACTCTCCCTGTCGTACATAAAGCTGAAGCTCCTGTTGAGCTGCATTTAAGGATCCTCCAGTGGTTCTTACCACGTTCTTCTGTTGCAGCGATTGCTGGCCAGTGCAGCCCAGCGGGTGACAGTGAACTGAACTGGCGCAAGGGCAGCCAAATTTGTCATTTGCTGGACACTAGGTGTTCGCTTTCTGTCTGGTTGAAGCAAGCTTTTCTAATGGTAACACCACCACATCAAATAACAGCAATGCAAATGCACTGAGATTAGCCAATCATTAGGGGATAGTTTTTCAAAGAATATGCTGTTGTGGACTGTTCAATGTCATAGTTGCACTGCAGGTGAAAGTGGTCACAAAGCACTTTAATGGTGGTGTGCCTGTTAAAAAATCTGCCTGATTTAATCCTTGCAGCTTTTTAAAACATGCTTCATTAAATCCACTTGTTAGCTAATGAAGCTTAAGCACATAACGAAGGGTTTACTGGCCCTGGCCCACAGGTTTGTGTGTATGTCTTTGGGGTTGACCTGCTGTACCTCCCGTGCCTGTCTCATGGGCATTGACAAATCCAGCAAGGAAATCCTCTCTTCAAAGCCAATACTAGCCAGGCAACTTGGGCAGGGGTTTCCTTAAACTCCCCTTCTCCATCTGCTGACAGTTTCTGACTTGAATGTTGCAGAAGCACCTGTTATAACAGACAGTGAGAATGTTATAATCTGCCAGTTGCAGCATGCTGTTCCATCCTCCATCCTGATCGCACATCCTAATGGGCTGTGTCATGGTGGGCGGCACGGTGGGCTGCCTATCATGCTTTGTGCAGGCAAAGCTGCTGCATCCTGCCAAGAATTACAGGGTTTGATGTTTGATATTAGAAGCCTGTTGCAACAAGCCTTGTGTGTGCTGCTGGCAGGAGAGGACAATGAAGTGTTTGCGGTAAGATTAATGACTATGAAGGAATTTCATTTTTCAGACAGCATTTTGGTGCTGTGTGGTGTGTGCTCTGGCTACTTTGCCAGGTGCTTCTGCATTTACCTAGTGCACCTGCTTGGAGAATGGGAAAAGAACACAGTAGCAACTCATTCTGATACTTGGAGTGGGATTTTGGCCTGTCTCCCCTCTGTGTACCCACACTTTCAGAAGTGGAGCAAATAATTTGCTCTGGTGCTTGTGCAGTAGAGAAACTAGACAGTCCTTACACTGCCCTCTTCCTTTGCACAGCCAGTTTTTCTGCTGGTAGCATGTGGTGGAAGGATGGCCAACATTAAGTGTTTAATATCTTAGTTGTAGGGCATTTGTCATGGTATCTATCCAGAGATTTTTAGGTGAGGCCCTTTTGGCCCACTCGTACTCTTCCCAGACTTGTTCCGTAATTCTCACAGCCAGATTGTGTTTCTCCTTCACGAAGAAAAAAATGTCCAGCTGTCCCTTATCTGCTACTGAAGTCCCTCTGTAGTGCAAAGGCTGTAGCCTTTTTTCACTGGGATGGGGGGGGACTTAGGAAGTGCTTTTATTTTTACACTCCTCTCTCCTTCTCATCTAGCCACAAGTGCAAAACACTCCTTGCACCCAGTCTGGATTTAGTGGTGGTACAATTGAGAAATTTGCAACAGCTAAGGAAGAGTCACCTTTGATAGAAGCAGCCTTCAAATTTAGGTGGCCAGAAAAGAAATAGTAGACCAGAGCTGTTGCCCTCCAAATGTCACTGTCTGCCCACGAACAGTAAAATCAGAAACATCTTTGAGTTGTACAAGACTAGCAGCCCTGGCAAAATCAGACTGTGCTAGTAGCAGTGGCAGAGATGGCTAGTGTACTGTGACTTGGTAGGAATTTGTCTGCAGAAATGCTAATGAGGTATCTTAGTAGGTAACCAGAAATCCTTGACTGAAGAAGGCTTTATCCCATGGTTCTGCAACAGGACCTCCCCACACTGTCCTTTAGCAGTGGGGGTGGTGGCAGGACTGGAACAGATCTGAGATGTAGTGATGCTGAGCAGCTCCCTAAAAAAGGTCTCAGCAACAGCTCAATTTCTGGCTGTAGCCTCAGCCCTTCTGCTATATCATTTCTTTTGGGGATCCCCAGAGTCTAAAAACATGTAGAAGTCAACTTCAAAAGGCAAAGGATGGTGCAAAGTGCTTTAAGTGTGTGTACCTATGGTGTGTGGTGCTTCAGAACATTCTTCACAATTCAACTTGCTTTTTATTCAGAAGGTGGCTCCAAATGGTCTCTATCAAAGACAACCTTTTCTATCAAATGTTTGTTGGAGTTTTTTAAAGATTTCTGAAAAGAGCAGACTTCTGTAGGAACCATACTGGGGCAGCTCTTCATAAGCCTTTTGAAATAACTTCTTTTATTAGCTTTTGAGTTTCTCCTGCTGGGATTATAATGGGTTAAACAATTTTAGAGCACTCTGGATTTTTTTAATGTAATTGAGAGCCATCAATATGTGATTAGTAGAAGAGGTTGCTGCTATGTTTTGCTCCAAACACTTGGGCAACAAGATGAAGGAAAATGAGTTTCTTGCATCTCGCCTACTGGATGGCTGGCACTTGCTCTGGGACAGCTGCCTCTGAGTTTTGCGTAGATGTGAGTAAATTTGAGCTGATTTAAATTATGTGGGATAAACTTTGTTTACCTGCTAACTTCTATGGTGGGGGAACAAGATGTAGAAGGAAGCTGATATATTTAAGAGTTGGATCTTGGAGTGGAGTGTTATGTGGTGAGAGGTGAAGGTGTATGGTTTTCAGGAGTCCATGTGAACTGTGTGTTGTCTGCCACTTGTGACCTGGGGCCATGGTTTCAGGTACTGGGAAGCTCCCTTTCTGAGCTCCCTTTCAAGCTGTGCACTTCAAGTTCCCTCTTCACAGAAACCAGGTGTCCTGCAGGTTCAGTGGAGGAACTAAACATCTAGATTTTACCCTAAAATGGAAGTTAGATGAGATGAGTTGTTCTTCCAGACCCTGGAGGATCAAAACCATTTCCAGTCTCTCGAGTTACATATTGCTATGGACACCTGAAATGTATCTCCTCCTCGGGAAGGGAACCATAAAGCTCAGATGTGTTTGGCACCACTCAGTCTCTCCTTTACTGGAAGGGGGTGCTGTCTCAAGGAGGATTTTCTTTGTGCAGTCTGCCCCTACCTAAGCAGACAATATGTGATTTTTTTTTTTTTTTCTAGGTCCCTGCCTAGAGATTGCAAGGAAGGATAGTGCTGGGTCAGTCGATGTTCTGCTTTTCTCTGGTATAACTTTTTTGCTTATGTTAGTTATTGTATATAACTGGGTTTTTTCCGTTAAATATTTAGTTGGCTTTTTTTTTTAATTGATCATTGGTGTTAAATCTGACAAGACTATTAGAAACAGAAGAACAGGGAAGCCAGGCACTAACTCCATTCAGCTGAATGTGTAAATTCTCAGCACAAATCCGCATCATACACAGTCTTAACAGTAGAATTATCTCTCTGTACTGGTGGACAGAAGGAGCTAATCCTCAGAGCCAAACATGATAATTCTAAGCATGTCTTTCAAATTCTTGTATTAGGTATCACCTACTAGGTTTTTTTTCAGGGGAAATAGGTCTTGCTGTGCATAAATGTGACATCACTTCACCTTTGAAATAATTAGTGCTCATACAGACAGGCCGATAAATAAGCTGTATTCAATATAGGATTTGCTTTCAGAAGTGCACAGTTCATTGCTGACTGTTGTTTGGTCATAATCTCTCCAGACCACATTGCCTGCTGCTTTTTTTTCCCCTGATCAGTACAAAAATATGATTACTACTACTACTTTCTCTGGAATCTTGAGGATAGAAAAAATATTTTAAGCAATTTCAGGTAATGGTGTTTCCCAAGGATAATCACACTTTGAAGATGCTAAAAGAACTTGGCAACAGTTTCTGCTCTGTTAAATCTCAGAGGGATGATTAGCCCATGGTAAAAGTTCCCTTGTGAGTTGTTTTTTGTTCTTCATATACTGTTCTCTTATCTCCTTCTGTATGATAAAGCTCTGAACATCCTTTACCACTGCCCTTCTCGGTATCAGCCTGCTCAGAGAACTGAGGGACATACTGCTTTTGTGTGCTTGCTGTTCCTGGTAAAGCAGGGCTAGCCTGGCAAGACAGGGTGATGCTCTGGAAGCTGAAAAAGTGAACACAGAGACTGATTGCCAAGGGAAAAGCGACAGGAGAGTCCTTGAGGAAAATGTGATGCTGCAAAAAGATGAAACTCCAATGCAGTTGTTCTCATCTGTCATCCATCCAGTCGTGGAGCAAGGCAGGTGACAGCTTAGCTCTTGAGAAGGCTTCAGGCTGCTCTCATTCTGGACAGTCAGTCCCTCTGGCTGGAGGCTGTTAATACAACTTGAGCTTTAGCCAAGGTTTGTTCCAAATTAAGTCCCCGATGTCCAGTTAAACTTGTGTGTTTAGAGTAGATCTAAGAACTTGCTGTATCTGTCTACTGCAAAGGTTTATCCACTTAAATTTTTACTTTGGAACATGAGTGCTGAGGAAGGGGTTTCACCTCTGTTCTGTTCAGGTCTGAGCCTTGCAGGGTACTATAGTGTTTTGATGAAGAGACAGACGAGAGAATAGGTGTCCAGTGTCTAGTATTGCTTAAATGCATTAGACTGTCACTAGGGTTTCTTTCATGTCCTGTGTTAGATTGTGACCTGGCTCTAACGTGACACTGAAAAGCCTGAAGCTATGTGTGGGCTTATTACTAATGATTTTTTGAATGCAGACCACAAAGACAAACAATATTATGTTTGTATTGAGCTTAAATCTTATTTCCACTGAATGCTACATATTATCATGAAGTAGTTGATAATTTTTCTTGGGTAGGGTGAGGAAAGGATCAACCACATCAAAAGTAAAGGGCAGTATCATATTTTGAGAGGCATTTTTGGGAAATTTTATACCCATTAGTATATCTCTTTTTTATCTCATGTACCTTTGTATTAAACTGCAATAATTTAAACTTATTTAAAGATTCACTTAATCAGTATGTTTTCATATGGCTTTGTGTTTGCTTTTTTAATCAATTAATAAAGGTCTGTGTAGATGCACCTGGAATGAACTATGATCAAAGTTCTTCCTTTAGTTCTTCAACACAGCAGGCTGTCTTTCTATTTGTATACAAATGAAAATCTTTTCTTCCTGCATTGAAGGTAGATTAAAATAAATTCTACATGTCTTAAGACTGGGAACTGGAATGGGAAGGTAGAGCATTGGATGATTTTCCAATGTAAAACTTCAGGAGCACGTTCATGACTTTGCACAATAATCCTCATGCAAACAATACTGCTGTCATTGTTGCAAGCTGCAGCTCCTCAGGAGTACTTATGGTTTCTGAAAAGCCAACACTTCTTTAGGACAAAGTCACTGAGTGATCTTATGAAAGAAAATAGAAGTAATCACTATAATATAAATAATCGAAGAAAAATTCTGTACATGGTCCATTCATTGCAGTGCTTGTTTAAAAATAATTCCTATTGCTCAGAAAATTTTGGTTTTTTGCTGTGGTATATAGAAATAATAGGATGAGAGGATATAGAACTCATCATCCTTTGGGGGCATACCTCAACTTCTTATTCATTCAAGATTGATAAAAGAAGTATGTTCCCTAATTGTGAAATTATTTTCACAGATGAGGAAGTGACTGAAAATATTTCTCGTCTTCCAAATTAATGATTTATCTGTACCACAATTCATTGCACCATTGAGAATACAAACTGAGCAGTGTGAAGCAAATGTTTATACTGATTTTCTCTTTATTTGCAATTAGAGGGATGTCTCTGAAAGATAATGTTGGAATTATCCCTTGTAACTGTGATATTTTCATAAGATCAAAGCGTTTGATTTAGCTGCACTTTTATATTTCAAATATTTCTAAAGATTTACTGTTGTCTTTCAGCTGTCTACTGACAAACATTTATGAAAATGATATGAGTGCTTCCAACATTTGAATTATTGGTAGCTACAGAGGAGAAAAAAGTTTACTTCTCAGCCAAGTTTATAACCGTTTTCTCATTTAAGAGTAACTAATATATTGTTGGCAGTGCACAAAGACTTTTGTCTTACTGTGATGTATAATTTTTGTTCTCTTGGGGAGAAGTGATCTATTTAATTTGCTATCTCAGTTAAATGATCTGTATGAATAACTGTGGATGATACTGTGATACACTCTGGCTGTTTCTGTAGCAACCACCTGTGTTTTTTTGTCAGTATTTTCATGTTTCTTTCCAAGAAGTGTGTTTTTGCAACAGTTTTATTCTCAGAAACGTTGCTTGAATCATTTTAATGTGCTTCATTTGCACACTGTCTTATATGTGATAGTCCACCATGAATGATTAAGATATTGTTGTGTAAATTACTGCAAGCACTATGGCAGTTACAGTGATATTTAGTGATCCTTACACTTTCTGTAATGAGTGGAAAATTAATTTCTGTAATTCCTCTTCTTCCTTTTGAAGATAGTAGACTTACCTGATGAAATTTTACTTTTGTAGTCACTGTGGCAATCATGATTTGTGCAGTGGTATAACTTGGCCAACTCCAAATGTAAGCGAAACTTAAATTGGACTTCAGACTGTGATTGCTGTTTGCTTTGTACTGTTTACATGCACTAGGATAATACTTCCCAGATATTTTAGTGCTTGATAAACACATGGCATCATAGCTTTCTTTTTCCACTGGCAAAGGCTGAGGCGTATATTTTGGACAGTTGTCTGTATATAGTGTGGGTTGCTTCTTTCTGTTTGTTTTTTAAAAAAAATCCCAACATCCTAGGTGCCTAAGAGTGTGTGTGTGAGTGGCTTAGTGTTATTTTTGAAGCTGTAGTTTCGTTTTATCAGACCTTTCAGAATAGCTTCAGAAGTCCCCGTCTGGATGATGGTGAATAACAGGAACATGTAATTCACTTCATCCTAGTTCTCTCTTGCTTTCGGATTCTCCGTACTGAAGCAATAGGCATGGGGATTTTTACAAGATCAGTGTGGTGGGTTGACCGTGTCAGCTGCCATATGCCCACCCAGCCATTCTCTCCCTCTCCTACCACAACAGGATGGGGAACAAAGTAAGATGAAAAACCTCCTAAGTTGAGATAAAGGCAGGGAGACCAGTTACTGCCATTTGCCCTCAACTAGGGGCAAATTAGTTTTATTTATTGCCAATTAAAACTAGAGTAGGATGGTAGAAACAAAGGCAAAAAATAACAGAGAACCTTCCCTCCCTGGTGCATCTCAGGGTCGACTTCAGTCCTTCACTCCCAACCCCTCTATCTCCCTCAGCTTTGAGCAGCACAGGACTGGGGCTGGGGGGTTGTGGTCTGTCTGTACCAGCTCCTGTCTGTTGCTGCTTCATCCTCATACTCCATGCTCCAGGGTGAGCCCTGCTCAGCAGCTGCTCCTGTCAGACAAACCACTATGGCCTGGGTGTCACAGGGCTGTATCTGCTTTTCCTCTCACCAACCGGGAGCGTTTTGCACTTCCTTAAATATGCTTTCCCCAAGGTGCCACTGGCTTCTGTGACTTATATTCACTCACCGGCTGTGAAACTATCAGGAGATTTGTGAAGATCTTAGGTAGCTCCTTATGTGCTGGGGATGACATCGTGTGTGCCAACAGGCCAGGTCTCTGACATAAGCCATCACCAGTTGTAGTGGCGAGTGTGCAGTTCAGCACAGGCCTTGGGCTCTGTGAAAGAAAGGACACTTACTGACTCCCTTAAGTGTCTTCAAGTATTTTAGCATGTTATAATTGAGATTTTAATTGCTCTTGATATTGTCTGCCTATCTATAAAACTTTCCTAAAAGAAATCTATACAAATTGAGATATTTTTGTCAATACAGGTTGTAGGCCTCTGAGCTGTGATGCTTTCCACAGAGGGTGGATGTATCCCATGTTACACATCTGGTGCTGCTAAGGCTTGCAGATTAAATGACAAAGCAAGTATGTAGCCAGGGTAGCTGCTATCCTTAATTAGACTTGTTCTGCTTAGTACTTTCATGTTAATAAAGTTAGGAGCTTTTTGGTATTCTCCTGTAATCTAACAAAGCATCAATATTTTCAGTGACAAATGGGTGCTGATTACCTGGTGGAGATTGATTACAGGCTTTAAATTTGCTAGACTGATGCTTGTGTTAATGCCCCCCCTCTAACAATCATTCAATTTACTCAAATCTACTCTAATTTTAGGCCTACGATGCCCGTGCTTCTACTTCCTGGTGAGAGTTAAATCCTCGTTGATATCGGTTAAACTATTTGGACAATGTGGTGCAACAAGCATGATGGATGGCTTTAATTTGATATTCTTAGACTGCCTTTGATGTTGCTCCTGCACCAGTGAAAACTTGCTACAGAATTAAATTAACACTGCATCTGCTTTTGTGCTTGTATTCCAATAGCCAGAGGGCATGTAAGCAAGCATTAAAAAAATAAACAGAAACATCTTTCTACTGTGGTATTGGGGGTGGGATGTGGATTGGAAGCTCTCCATTAGAATGACAGTCCTAAGAGCAAAGGTCTTTTCTCCTGAGGTCAGGATATTATATTTCTCCACACATATATATATTTATATTGGTGAAAATGCAAATAATATTTTGAGTGAAATGTTTCCTTTCTGTGCAGAGGTGTCCAAAATGTTGCATATTACAAGAAAGGGATGTAATAAGTTGGGGAAAATATATACACGTGGTTAAATGTGGTTTACCTTATGTTGTTTTTCTCTTTCATGCTAGCAACTTAATCAGTCCCGAACTCTGAATTCTTAAACAATATCTTTATTGGTCTGAAAAATGCATTAACTTTTCTTTCATGTGACTAGTCCTGTGACGGGCTGTATTCCCTGTGTAAAAAAACATGGCAAGTCTTCTACATCTGCGTTTTGGTCCAGTCCAGGGCACGATCGACAAGTTCAGTGAGAAGTTCCAGTGTTTTATTTTAAAAACCCTCTTGCTAAAGATGCTGGTTTGTAATTGCAGTAGTGTGGGATTGTTTAGTGATTTCAGAGCAGGCTTTTCTAGATTTTCTTCTGACATCATGCTGACTGGGATTGTATCTGGTTTGGTGTAGTCTGGTGTTATGCAGGAGGTGCAGGTAAAGGGCAGTGGACCTGCTGCTCTACAGGTAACAGCAGGAAGCATTTTTCTTTCATTCTCCTCTTTTCCATTATGTCATCATCTTCTTTCTCCACTAAGCTGCTTTCCTTGCTCTGCTGTGGCTCCCTTACTCCATGAGGGTGCAGAGACTTCCTGGGGCAGCACAGAAGACAATTCTGAGTTCCTCCTTGCTGTGCTGATTGAACCATTAGTTGTCTGGCAAATCTATCCAACCTGCATGTGGTCTTCATGGTGGATTGATCTCATAGGCCCACTTGGTAAACTCTATGTCCTTATTAGAGGTCTCTGGATAGGTGAAGAGTTTTAAGCAGTTGTTTGCAACATACTGTTGTTTAATCAGCAAGCATTTCTGCATTCCTTTTGATACCCTGGGTAATTAATCACCTCACCCACCCTCTTTGTCAATGTCTAAACCCCAAGATGCATAATATAAATAAATATAAAGCAAAAATGTATTTTCTAGGATCTAACAGGAAGAATTTTCACAGGAAAATACCTTAATTAACCTCCTCATTTTTGTGAAATTTCCGTCAGTAATTGGAGAGATGGAAAATGTTTACGATGTAACACACAGAAATGAACAAATCTGTTTCCAGCCTCTGATGCTGAAGCAATTGAATTCCGTTTCTAAGTAAAGACTAGAATAATGGTAGAGGTGCATTTTTGGTGGATAAAGATGCTGTTTGTTGCTCTGGAAGAAAAATCAAACTGAATAAAACCAATTACTACCTAATCCGAAGTCTGCTCAGATCAATGAGAGCCTTTCTGATGATTGGAATGGGCGTTGGATCAAGTCCTAGCGCACAAATTATAAATACCGTAGCTGGGTCATTTTATTCAAGAGATACACTGAGCTAGAGACAGTTCAATTTTCCACTAGCATATGCCCTTTTAAGATAATTCCTCAAATAGTAACATACTCGCCAACCTAAGTCCAGACTATTCTACTTTGCAAAGGCCATGAGATCTTGGCGGACCTATTGGCTTGCTTGGTTTATGTGGCTGGACTTCAATCCATTCAATAGCCTCAATAAATCCATATCAGTAAGAGAAAATTAGTTTTATACTATTGAGTTGAAGTAGTATTTACAAGATTCAGTGAGATTTTTCCAAAGCTTAACCTTTCTTTTGGATGCTAAAATACAGAGGGGTGAAAGTGTGTGCTGTTTGGGCATTGCAGGCAATGTATGTCTGTAGGTTTAATTAAACGTGTTCTGGTATTACATAAAAGTAATTTATTTATAAATATTCTAGATAGGCAAGGGATTGAAATACTTGGAGCTTCAGAGCGCGTGTGGTCTCACTCTGGCAGTGTTACAGGGGTTGGACTCTCACTGGAGCTGTACAAAATATTTATTTAAATTTCATTATATATCTACGAAGATTGCTTGTAGGAGGAAGTCAGTGAATGTTTGTTGAAGTATCTGCATTAGAAGAAGTTTAACTCCTCTCCTCCAAGCTTCTTTCTCCCCCACCAAGCGCTAAGTCAGGGCAGAGAGAAAGCCTGTTCGGCATCCGTGGAAATTAAATCCCTCTGACTTGGACACCTAAGGATTGAAAGAAAATTGCACAGACTTGGCATTCAAACACTTTCACTGTTCTTGCTGGTTTTAATCGCTATGAAACAAGCAATCCTCATTCTAAGCTTGAGATTCAAGTGACTTGGTTTCAGGAAAGAAGCCATAAAAGAAATGTACATTTCATGGAAATATTCACAGCTGTAAGTTGAATAAGTTTTGTTGGGTTGTTTTTTTAAGACAGGATGAGTCCAGATAGATTTGGATACTCAGCGTATCTCTTGGTACATGAATTCCAAAGAAGAAAGGGAAAAAAAAAGTTATTTTCTTAATAGATTTGGGCTTTGCACAGATGTTTTTCCAAGAAATGTGTGTTCCAGCATTTTCTCTGACATCTCAGAACAGTGTTAAACCCAGGGTAACTTTTGGGCCACCAAGTATGAAGTTACTTCTGCATGTTTTTTAGTTGCCTATGTTCATTATATATTTAAATTGCCAACACACACCTGCCCTAACCCCCCCATATTTTGGACAGTCTGAGTGGAGAAAAATCATGACTGCCCTCTGCAATGCTCACCTCTGTTCTAGACATTCACTCAGCGTGTGCCTCTGCATTTGTTGGGTTTTTTGTGGGCTTTTTTTGGTTTTCCTTGCTGTTCTCAATAGCACGTCTCAGCAACTATCAACATATCAGAATAGCTTAGTTTAATGTGCCTTCCCTTGTTCTTTTTTGATTACTGAAAGTCTTATTCCTTTATGCCCCATGATGTTTTAAACAAATAATGCACTATATTCCTCAGTAGAATCATAGGATTCTATTATTGTAGGATACTATTATCATAGTATTCATAGCATACTAGGAACGTTGTGATCCTAGGCTGCCATTCCTTAGCCAGTCCAGATTTGGGCATGTTGAATACTGAAATACCTCTGCCTTAGAGAAAAAGTGAATCAGTTGCTTAAAAATGATCTTTAACACTGTTCCCTCAAATAATGCACTAAACTCTTGGGTCAGCAAGGAGCTAAATTTAAACTTCAACAGTGTATCATCAGTCTCCCATCAATCTTTGCATTAAATACTTGTATTGCATTTACCTGTATGTACTATGGTAGCAATCACAGTAGGTGGAACAGTGCATTTACATTATGTGTGAGCGTCCCAAACGCTGGGTGCTCTGGCACTGAACCAGCAGAGCATTTGAGCATCTGCTTAACTTCAGGAAAAATGGGCTTAGTTTTTCTTTTAATGAAATCAACATTCATGGTGTGAGTTGAAAGCTGGTGTGAATTATCCTGGTTAAATAGCAGGGAGAGTTTTTTGCAAAGTTTAAAGACTCCAATCAGTGGACAAAGCTACTCATATCTTTAATGCACACTGAGAGCCTTTATTTGTTAATGCCAGAGTTCCCAGCATCTTGTATAGCCAAACCTATTGTGATGATCAGAAGAGAGAGAGCTGGAATGTCTGCTATTTATAGTTTAAAATAAGCAAGTGGGGTGGGTACTCTGACTGGATTAATATATTCTTGCATGCTTTAGTTATACATTTATTAAAAATGTTTTATGAACTTGAAATAATGCACTTATTCCAGGCATCCAGTATGGTTTGCCCCAGTTAATCTATTTTGCTTTTCTTCCTTTCCTCCTATCTATTTTCAGATTAACTTTGCCCATTTTTTTAAAAAAACCCTATTTTTAGAGGCGATTGTCCTTTGTGGTGTATTTTTAATCATGCTGAGTAGCTGTATTGTGTTAAAGTCTTATTAACAACTGACATGAACTGAGAATAGTTCATTGTACTGGGCAGTAGAGAGCAATAACTTATGATTTCTTAAAATAACTTTGGCTTTTTGATTTCTCATTTTCTACTTCTCAGAGAGATTGGAATAAAAAAAATTAGAGCCTTTAAAATCCCCTCTGTTACAACATTATAAATCCTTTGCTTATCTGAATTGCATAATTAGCAAGGGGTGATGAAAGAGAGGGAGGGGAAAATTTCTAGTACTTGTCCTAGTCCCCTTTCACTTTCATTTGTGAGGCAGCTGCACTTATAGGATGAGTCTTATGGGAATTTGGATGGTTACCTAGGGGATACAAGGTGCTCTGTAGCAGATGCACCACTGAAACCTGTCCTTGTAGAAACGCACAAGACTGGTTACAGGGACAGGAGTGACAGGACAAGAGGGAATGGCCTTAAGCTGAAGGAGGGGAGAATTAGATTAGATATGAGTAAGAAATCCTTCCCTGTGAGGGTGGTGAGGCCCTGGCACAGGCTGCCCAGAGAAGCTGTGGCTGCCTCTGGATCCCCAGCAGTGTTCAAGGCCAGGCTGGATGGGACTCTGGGCAACCTGGACTAGTGGGGATGTCCCTGCCCATGGAAGGGGGTGGGACTAGATGATCTCTAACCCAAACCAGTCTGTGATTCTATGATCCTTAGAGGTGATTGTAGCAAATGATAATAGAATAAAGGTGCCATTGCTCATGAAATGCTGGAGAAGCACACCGCATTTAAAGCTAACCATAGCTAGCTCAAGGTGATTGCCTTGGCTAATTGTATTTGAGCAATAAAACAAGTTTTGAAACAGCCTCCTTAGAGTCCCTCCCAAACTGCATGGGGAACGTGGAAGCAAATTTTGTTGTTGCAGTCATGAATTCCGGGAGCTGATTTCCATGGCCAAGTTATGGTGAAGCTACCTAGGCAGAGTGGATGGTGATGCTAAGCCAAAATAAAGGCCTTGGATATCTTTGTCAGTGCTGCATGGGGACTTTCCAGTCTGTCTGTCACATGTGGAGTGTGGTGGTATGTGGTCTGATGTCTCAGGCTGTACACACCAGTATTTCTACAGCTGTTGGCATTATCTCTGATTTTCTTTTCCTTTCCCAGAGAGTTTGAAAATAATGTGTCTAAAGACAAGGGTCAGGTGAATAACATTCTTTAGCCCTTTTTTCTTCCTGTTTCCATACTAGAGGCTGGCTTTATCTTGCTCTCTAGTTGTGCTATTAACTTGATCTCATCCCTTTCTGTAATCAAGCTGCCCTTCTGTGCACAGATTGTCCCCTTGCTTGGTTTTCCACTCAAGAAGAATTAGAGACATGTGTATGAAGGAAAACTGAGGGCTGTGAGAAGGGTTAAGGAAGTGAGAAGTCTGACTATACTCCTCCTTCTCAGAGTGATGGGGAGAAGGAATGCTCTGCTTACTGGACCTTTGCAGCAAACTTCACTGTTACTTTCACTAAGACAAAATGTAAAGATTTTATAATCCTCCTATAAAAGATTTTCTACCACACTGCATGTTTAGTTGTGGTGCAGGGACATAAGTACCATGTGTGAGGAAGGTGTGTAGAATTTGGATTTGGAACCTGAAGGAACCTGAAGGACTGTACTGTGATATGAGGCTGGACAGGGTTTATTTGCCTTTTTTTTTGCCTCGTAGTTTCAGTGAAGGAATAACAAGTTGATAGGTTGTGTCCTAGAGGCTAAATATTGGAAATCAGCTAGTGAATTAATACTCAAAGTGTAGGGAAAGTATTTCAGTTGAACTACTTAGATATGATTTGCTTATCAAAAAATGTCCAGCATGATTAATTTGCATTTAGTGATGGAAAAAGCTTAAACTGAGCTATCTACAAGTGTTTCTCATCTTCGTTTTAGCACTTTAATCTTCCACTACATTTTAAACATAGAATAAGTTATATTTAATTTCCCTGGTATAGTCTTAGCTTTGAACTCACTTGTGGGTTAGATACATTAGAAGTTTCAGGGAAGCTTGAGGGCAAGTATAGTATCCCAGTGACAGCCAGAAGCTGTTCCACATGTAATTATCACTGTGACTGCAGGGACCTTAACACGATACTCACTCTGCGCTTGAAGCCCATACTCTGGGGCACCAGTTGGTTGCCAACTGAGTTGGATCTGAATGTTTTGGAGAGTGGTGTTCCAAGGCATTCCAGTTTAAGTCATTGGCATTTGGCAGTTCTCAGCAGTTTCTAATGTAGGAGTTCTGTGATGGAAGTCTGACTGTGTCAGTGATCCTGGAACTTCTCATTGGTTTTTGTAATGCAGCACTTCTATAAAAGTGGACAGAATAATCCAATCAAAGACTTTTCATATTTTTTGCAGTATAGGATAGAGGAATTGGTGAGGTCATGTTCCTGAACTTCTCTCCAGGCATTGCTTAGAAAGTAGTTGCTTTACAAGCCCCAGGAAAGTGATACCTGATACGGGTTGTGTGTGTACATGTTTCTAAAACTAAGTTCTCCATTTTTTCTGAGACTTCTGGACGTGACTCTTCTCATCTCTAGTCTCTGTGGGATCTCTGAATTTAAGTAGCACTTTGCTGGTGGCCATTGATCGTGGCTACTCTTACAGGACACTGCCTTCAGCAGTAGCAATAAATGCTGTTGTTTTTCAACATCTGAGGAAAGAAAGTAAGCTCCAAAGTGACCTTTCGTGGGTCCTTGTACAAACCTAAGCCCTCGAGAGCAATAAAGCTGAGCTCTGGCAGAGCATGCTTCTTACGAAAATCATTCTTTCACCAGATTTCCCCATTGTAAATGGGGGGGTCAAGGACTGGAATGAAATTCCTGATTCTAACAAGATGTCATCAGAGAGATGAAGAGTGTTTTCTCTTCCCTGGACCATGGACCTTCATGTTCTGCACAAAGCAGACCTAAGCATAGGCTGTCAACTTGCTGTCCCCTTCATGTAACTTCCTTAGAAAGAAAAACCAAGTGCAGGGACCACGTAGGAGATGTGATGTGCTCCAACAAATCTAGATTTGGCCTGTAACAACAGATCAATAAAGGAATCTAAGTATGTCAATGGTTTGTGTGTTATAATCTTTGCCCTGAAAACCTTAGGCAAATTTAGGTGTTGGTGCTTGTTTTGCTGCAGACATTCGTATCCAAGAGCCAATCCCTTTGCTGGGCTCCCCAGTAGAGTGATCGACTTTCATGACTAGTGGGGGAAGTTTGCTGCACAACAGCTTGGTTAAGGTACTGACATTCTCTTGCATTGATTCACAGATAGTTCTAGTGATTAAGCCTATTCATTCAACTTCAGAGAAGTCTGTGGTTTTCTCCAGGTCAATCCAGAATTAGGATACAGATTAAGCCAATTAGACCCATCCGGTTAGGCACACAGGTTGGATTCAGCAGCTTTGTTGGCTTACTTGGTCAATTTTCAGCACCATGAATGCAGAGCAGTTGGAACCTGCTGGTGAATATCTTTCTAATAAAAGGTGCCTGTGCTATTTCAAGACATTTGGTTGAAAACTATACGAAGAGCTTTCTTCACTACACTGCATTTTTCTTCTCTCCCAGTAACTCTTCCAAAGAGTATCTTTGCTTTGCAGATCTGGAACTAAAGAGCTGAGCTGTCTGCTTTCAGTTCTGCTGTAGAAGTTTTTGCAGAGGGCAAAGTTGGAGTCAGTCAGTGCAGTAACAGGCAAAGTGAAGTCCAGGAATGGCCACTGTAGGGTTTTTAACTGGCTTCTGCTACATGCTGCTGCATGTGAATTATTCACCAGCTTACACTTATGAATAAAACACATGCCTCGGGAAATCCAGCTGGTATGTGCCCTTTTTATGCTGTGTCCTGTCCTTTTTTCTTCCCCTCCCCCCTGATGTTAAGTCTAGATTAAATTTTTCTGTGTTTCCAGGCCAGAAAAATTTTTGAGATTTAGTCTTAAGATTCCAGGGAATGTTTGCTACTGTCAAGCCCCTTCAGAAAGAAATGCATCAGTGCTTATTTGGCTTTTCATTAATAACTATGTGTTTTCTAAGTAGGGATTTCCTGTGCTTGCTTGCTGCATGTTGCTGAGCACCCTTCACATCAGCTGCTTGTGCTCTTCTACCCTAATGGTAGGTGTACTCTCAGGAGATGTGAATCTTTTGGGCTTTATGCATTGTAAGATAGTTGGCTAGTGGACAGTGTCCCTGCCCATGGCAGAGGGGTGGAACTGGGTGATCTGTAAGGTCCCTTCCAATAGAAACTAGACTGTGACTCTATGGAAGCTGTACAATGGCAGGCTTCTCTAGCAGAAAAGAAACTTGAATGATCAGCATTTTTTTTCTTAAAATGGTTACCTCTTCTTAGTATCCATAGAGAAAGCTTTTGCAATCAAATATCACCGACAGCAAAAACATTATCTAGTGTATAGACAGATGGCAGGACGATAATTGTTTAGAGGGACAGATGGTAGTTTCTTGTACCCACTTTCTAGTTTCTGTGTTTTTAAAGCTCAGCAGTTGCATTGTGCAGCATTCGTTGTGCCATAAAATACCAACCACTTTAAATAACTCTGAACCAGGCTTTCAAGTGATTTGTTTAAAACGAGCCAGTCCTATTTAAAACACCATCAGCTGAGGATGCCTAGATATTTGACAAAGCAGATTGTAATTTAGAGAAACAGTGCCTAACTTGAATCTTATATTCTCAGCAAATTCAGAGCCCTTCTGCCTCCTTTCTTTTGGAAATAAGGTGGCTGAAATTATAGAAGAGGAATATTCCTTTTTTAAAAAAAGAAAAAAGCCCATCCTAGCTTAGTGCGAAGGAGAGGGCATCATAGGAATAAAAATAATGTATGAGTTGGAGTGAGCTGCCACAGATAGTTTGTAGAGACATGTCTGGATTTTCAAATTAGTTTCTTCCCATGGAGTACAGTAAATATGATTAGACCCACAATGTAAAGAATCATCTGCATAAATGTCTTACAATGAAGAAACAAATATTTCGTTGCCTTGTGAGTCTGAGGATTACATGGAACACCTTTATCCTTCTCTACAGAAAACTGAGAGATCCCTTCAGGAATAATTTTGTGAAACATATGGGCATGCTTCAGGCAGAATCCTGCATACTTTAACAAACCTTTTGCTTCTTGAAATCCTCCGGTGCACTTCTTCCTTCTCCCCGTCCCTCTTTTTTTCTACATCTCATTCTTAATAACCTAAGTATTGCATTATAAGGAAAGGAGAGGGAGATCTGTTTGACAGCATTGCTTTCCAAAGTTAGTTTGATGGTGGCAGCTTTTAGTATGACTTATGAAGCCCTCATCTCACAGGGGATGAACAGTCTACATCATCAGATTAAGTTTTCTGGGGGACTTCTCTTAGCCTCCACACAGTTCCACTTTACATAGCATGCTGAAATATTTGCTGGTTTTCTGGGGTGGAGGCTTTCACTGGGAAGTGAACTGCATGGATTCTGATACTTACTGTTTGTATAAATATCATTTATCACACATGAATGTTGTACTGAAATAGGTACATTTAACTGGAAGAGTAAAAAGTTGTGAATACAGTAACTTTCCATATAGCAACAGCCATACATGGGGTGGCTGTTTTCCCAGTAAGGATCACGTGGCTTCAGGTGTGGTGCTCTCCTTGGGTGGGAAAAAAAATAAAGCACCTGTACTGTTAGTACTTAACCTTCAGGATGCAATGTTGTGCAAAACCATTCATTCTAAGATAGAGTTATCAAAAACCTGAAAATATATATATAAGCAGCTGAAATAACAGCTTCAGTGCTTTAAAAAAAACCCTTTGTGTATACATTCTTTGTCAGCAATTAAAATAATTTTATGGAGGATGTATGGGGAAAATTACAAATTTTAAATTGACATTTAGAGCAATCTTTCAGCCAGTGGACATAGACATCTCCAGTCCTGAAACTAATGGCATTCCAGTCTGGGAAATGAAAAATATCCCGTGCAACATGAGGTGAAACAGGCAGCTCAAATTATTATTTTTTTTTTCTTTTAAATCTTGCATATCCACAATGAACTGTTAGTGAGCAATCTGGATTCTCATAATTATTTGAAAGAGATATTTTGCAAATAATTCCAAATAAAGGAGCATGTGTGAAAAATGCCAAGTATTCTTGGACAATTCACAAACAGGAGGAAGCTAAATTCACAAAGTAAATGATTCACTACGTATTAGCTCAGTTTTCCTTCTGAACTTGGAGCCAGTTGAAGCTGAAAATCAGAAAACCTTTTTTGGTCTTGTTTTCCATATTGCATTCATGGTTTTTGAGTCATGAGTCAAAATAAATGTGGAGGCAATAAGAGTGTTAAAAGTGTCTCTTTAAAGGCAGGCCTCTTAAGGAGCATCACTGTCTGCATGAACACACATGCAGTGCCCTGCAACATTTAAGAGGTTGAATTGTGTGGAATATTCCCTTTTTAAACTGTACTTTTTGGATTAATCCAAATCTTGCACACCTGGGTGTTTATATCCATGATCAAACTAACTGAAGGGGGGGAGGGTGTGTTTAATTTTTTTTTCTAGGGGGATTGTTGAATTTAGTATCTGATCTGACTTTGCTGTTAATTCTTGTGGGGGTCAGGCCTCCTCCCCGTTCTCTGACTTCAGTGGGCAGAGCATGGTGCCAGTGCTCAGCACTGTCTCTAAGTGCCCCTTTGCAGTCTGTAGGCTGAGTCCCTTTCTAGTGTATGTATCAACGCGACAGTGTGTTCTGTCTGACAGTGCTTGGGCTGTCCAAAAGCAGTCACGTAGCTGAGGCTCTCCAGTGGTCTTGTCCTTCATTTCCAGTGCTCCAGTTAGCTTAATGCTTTTCCGTAACTGCTTCTGAACTCTTTCATGATAGCAGATATATAGCCAGTGTCATCTGACAGATTTTTAGGCATCTCTGTTGTAAACATGTAAGTATTCATTTGATGCTTGAATTACTTTACCATCCTCTGTGGCTGTATTTCTCATTCCTTTCTGAAATGATCTTTCTTCATCCTTGGCTGAGTCCCCTTCTATGCTTTGAGAAAAAGCTTCTTGATACCTAACACTGCCAGCTATACCTCTTCCAAATTTATTTCAGATTCCTTCCTGATTCATGTGTCTTTTTTGTGAACTCTTTCTTCTTGCTCTCTGTTGTTTTGATGCACTTTTTTGGTATGGCATGTTTATTTTAAACTTGGTTGGCACTTGCAGGTCTTCATAAAAACTTAAAAAAGATTTCTTGAAAAATTGCAAATGTGGCTGGATAAGTTGGTTTTGCCCTGGCCTAGGGACGAGATCTGAGCTGAAATTGCCTCAGCCGCCTCTGGTGACTGGGAGGAAGGCTCCTCCTTCCCTCTGTGTTCCCCCAGCTGGCAACATCAACACCACCACTGAAAGGATTTCTTTGGCAGTTGGTGTTTATTTCCAAGCAGTAAAGTAGCACAGCCCTGTACCTCACAGCGGTTGCATGGGGAAGGTGGCAGGTGTTACATGGACTCATCCCAGCTCTGATGGGGTTGGTAAATGCTGTATCCTGACCCTGTCTGTCTGACCTGCCCAGCTTGATCCTGGTGCTGAAGGAGGCATCTGGGCTATGGGGACTTTTCCTGATGGCAGCTGGTGTGATATGCTCTTTTCAGTGGCCTTGCTGTGACCCACCCAGAAGCAGAATTACTCTTATTTGTAGGCAAAACAGGCAGCATCTCACTGTAGCAGAATTCTGGAGGGGCTGTCAAGATGACTCTGGAACTTTGAGGTGAAGCCAGGAAACAAAGATAGAAATAAGGTTTGAAAACTTCTGTGACTAGGACAACCTTGTCCTTTGAACTCAATGATGAAACCCTACTCTACACAGAGGCCAAAACTGAAAAACATTCATAGTTATCTCCTTGTTCATAGGAATGGTGTTATTTATCAGGCTATTCAGAAATCCATGGCATGCATATGAAACTACTTCAAAATTAAAAAAAAAAAAAATCTACTCTTGCATTACAAACTTCCCCGTTCACATTGCTCTCCCTAAACAACCCATCCACACAAAGATAGTGATTTGTGTCTTTCATTGTTACACAAAGCATGCTTCAAAAATAAGGACAGTTGAGCGTTTGTTAGATTATCAAAAAGTATTTGCTGCTTCATAAGCCTTCGATTTCTTTTTTTTTCCTTTCCCCCCTTCCCCACCGTTAATCTACACTACTTTGGAACAAATGTTTGCATTAATTGTGCCAACTTTTGAATTAGTAATAGATGAATCTCTTGAGGCTTAAAAATTTGCTTCAGTAAACAACCAATGAATCACATGTCCCTCTAGGCCTTTTTGAAAGTAAATATTTTTAATTTCCACCCAGCCCCCCACCCCCCCATATGAAGCAGGACATTTATCTTTTAAAGATATGTGCTCTGTTTAAGGCTGAACAATGACATAATTTTTAATGAAAAACCAAACTTTTTTAGATTTCTAAACTGGTAGATTTCTGGGCTTGAAGAAATCTTTCTCCGAGGCAATAAAATTATGGCTGCCCTTTCTGCTGGTGCTTTGCTGTGCTTTGGACTGACTTGACTTTGAAGGTGGAGCCAGGCCAGCTACAGCAAAGGAAATGGCATCTGGTAAACTGTTGTCTCCTCAGTGTGTTCAGCGTTGTGCTGTCCTCTTTGTGCTACTGTAATATGATGGCACGAATGATCAATTTTTTTTTTTCTAGCAGGGCATCTCAAAAACCTAAAACCAAGTGTGAAGTAGAGAATTGGATCACTTAAAGAGATTTTCTCGGCCCTGTGTGAACCGAATCTTCTCTGTGTGCCAGGTTGTGGTGTTTTGTGGTTTTTTTTCCTAGCAGTGCATTAATCACATCACTTGGCAGTAGAATATTTATTAAATAGACTATTTTAATCAACTATATGTTTTTCACATGTGTCATAAAACCTAGTGGGTTTTCTCTTGCATGTTGTGATGAAATAAGTGACATTCAGGTGAACAGAAACTATCCTGCTTCTGTTCCTAACAAAAGATGTGGATTGAAGGTGGCACTGGAAGCCACGACAGTAAATGATTGTCAGTAGCTTTGCTACAGTCAATGTGATTTTGCTCATTCCAGCTCAAGTTAGATGTGTGCTCTGGGAGCTGGAAGGACAGCCTTTCTTTGAATAATTATTTTTATGAAGAAATAGAAATGCTTTAGCAGTGGTGTCAAGGTGTTACATGGAACTAGTGATGCATTCAATGTAAATGCAGTTCTGCACCTACATTTTTCTCACATGTATCTAATAATGAAAACAAAACTAAATATGAACAGTGTAATGTCTGCTGTGCCCAGGAGAGCTCAGGGTCTAAGCCATGGGTTGGTGAAGACCTGGCTAAAGGCAGAGATCCTGTTGCAAAGCAGTAAATTACTCAAAGTCCTTATTTTAAAATTTTGTGCTTGGCTAGCCATCTGCCATTTCCAAAGCTTTTACAGAACACCTGTCTTGGGGGTCATGACATTTACATCATTTGTGCTGTGCTGCTGCTTAGCTGTTATGTAATTGTGGTCAGTGCAGATTCCTGGTCATGCAACCAGGTAAGAAGGCAAGTTAGCTGAGTAGGTGAACACTATGGATACAGGCTCGAGTGCTGACACCTGGTCTTTATGTCAGCTACTAACCGGAGCGGTAGGGCAGGGGTGAAACGCTCAATAGTCTTGGCACAGGAGAGTTCAACCTGCAAGCAGTTAAAGTTTTTCTGGTAATCAGAGGCCACAAGTAACCAAAAAAAGGCTTATCATAAATTGAACACTGCATTAACTTGATGCCTAAATTAAATTTGGCTAGAAGTGAAAGTTCATAGCCTAAATTTAAAGATGACAACAACAGAAAAGGAGAAAGGGAATAGCTACACAGACAGTGAACTGTGCATGTAATACTTTGGAGATGGTGTTACATACAGAGGAGGTGGATGGAACAACAATAGTCACTCAGAAGAGCATATTCTGTGCTAATCATCATGATGGAGATAGTGAAGGGAAATTGTGAAGGATGGTCAGAGCCTTGGTGAGAGAGGATGCGTCACTGCCAGGAGTTTCCAGCCTGGTGAGTCTGGACCTGAGGAGGAGCTCATCCCCATATACAGCTGCTTCCAGAGGAGGAGACCGGTGGGTAGACCAAGCCAGCTTGAAGCAGGAAAGCTTAGAGACTGGAAAGCAAGTGGGGAAGAGAGCAGATGCTGTTTGGAGAATCAGGAAAATGATTTTCTGGATCAGCTACGTGCTGGTGGGTGCCTTTTTAGTGGATAGGCGCAGCAGGGTCTCCCACAGCTGGAGGTATCTGATAAACCGTTATTTCAGCACAATTTCCTCTGCAAATAGTCATGATTGAATGGGGAAGGGTCCATTCATCCTCCTTCCTCTGTAACAGATTCAATGAGCCATGCTTTTTGAGTTATTCTTTCTTTACAGCTGGGTGAAATTGCAGAAGTCTGAGATAAAATGGTACAGTTTGAGCAGATGCAACTTTGTTCTCATTAGTTCTCACCTTTCAAAATGTTTTCCTTTGCTCTGCACACCAGCAATGTGACATAAAAATATTTGGGTTAGCTTAGCTGCTGGTAAAATGTATTATTTCAGTATTGTTATTTTGCTACAGTCACTTTGACTCAGAAAGTGTTGGCTGTTAATATTGTATATGTTTGATGCTAATCCTCTGCTGCTGTTACGTGGTAAGGTATGGTGCTGCTTGTCCTATGAAACAGTGAGGAGTCTGGGCACATTTGTTCATTCCTGTAAACATTTTCCACTCTTCATGAAGATGCAAAGGCACTCTTTGCTTCTCTGCAAGAAGAGAAGAAAGGCTTTTAGAGACAATGTTTTGGAAGTCATTAAGAGGCTGTCCCTGGGGACTGAGATCTCAGACTTTATTGAATGAGACTGAAACGATGAGTTTGGTGAGTGGGAGATGGTCTTGCCTCCTTGGTACAGTGAACTTGCAGCATGAGCTGTATGTGGAGCTGCCATGGCAGGGCATGCAGCTGCTGGGATGTGAACAGACTCTGAAGCTTGGGCATTTCTCCTGGGATGTTGATGCTCTTCTCACCAGACCAAAGTTTCACAAGGGCCTCCAGCATCTCTGCTGCCTCTGCCCAGTCTGAAATGCCAAGCTGGTTGCTATGCCTCTTCAGTGCTTGCTTAGGCTCATTTGGCTTTAGATCTTATTTAGTAGGTATTTGGTTCCAGCCAACGTTCCTGCCTGGGCATGGCGAGTGACACTGAGTCACCGAACAAATATTTTTTCCTGAATAATATTCTCTTTCCAGTGATTAATCAGCTCTCTGCCTCTCATTTTATGTTGGAATGTAACTTCAAGTGTCTCCTCTCTTGTTTAAGAGGAGGCAAACTCATCACATAAACAATACACAGTTCAGTTTGCTTGAGTGTATACCCATTAAAAGAAATACGAGTAAGCTCTTGGAGACTACGGGTAGCAGAAAGTTAATCACTATTTCCTCATGCTTTGTATATCTGTCTCTTCTGGTACTCATTAAAAAAGGACATCAGTCCCCTGCTAAGTACCACACCAGATGCTACTTATTCTGAATGAGAACTGAAGGAACCATTGTGAAGAGAAAATTCACATCATTTAAGTGTGCAATGAAAGCCATTTGCAGTCATGTAGGGAAATACTGGCTTAGAATTGCTATTAGGGAAGTTTCATAGGGATGCAGAATAGGATGGTGACCTCTAAACATGAATATGTTTGTTTTCCAGAAGGTAAGGAATTAATAGCTTAGGGTAGAATAATCTAATTCAAACTGGTGCTAAATGATGAGTCACTCCCTATTTTCTCTTTGCTTGAGAAGGTTAAGCTCCTTGCAGTGTTGTTAAATCATTTTGACCCAAGTGCTGTATGAGTTTCAAGGAGATACTCCTCTCAAAATCATCACCTTCTTAAAAATTGTTGCCTTCTCTTTGCTTTCACCTCTGACTGTGACCAGTGTCTGGCTGTTTGGATACATTCTGAGTTTGGGGGGAAAACATACTCATGAAATGTTGTATATCTAAAGATCAGGTTCACGTACAAAGAGTAAATTACCTATGCCTAAGGTGAATTTCCCTCTGAAGAAGCCTGTTTCTCCTTCTTGATCATAAAGATAGCTGAATGTGACTAGTTTATATGTAGACAACCCCCTTTCCACGTGCCTTGTAGGTGAATTCTGCCCAAAGAGACTGACAGCTTGGCTGGAATGCATGCTGAAGGTAGAGTTTCCATGGAATGATTCAATGTTTTGATCACTTGACATGTAGGATTCCCCTTATGTGAAATTGAAAAAGAAATTAAGATTTATGCCTGTTTAAAAAATATTTTCCTGAAAGCACTAGAGTCTATTTCAGTGAGCAAAATGCATCTTTTTCCTGATGGGACTTCTGTTCACTGGAGGGTCTGTGCCGTGCTCAGGGTGATGACACTTTGGTGGCTATTGGGTCTGGGCGTTCATTGTGCTCCTTTGCTGACCCCTCCAAAAAGAAGCCCTGTAGTGACTGCGTGGCCCACAACCCCTTTCTAAATCAAGGAAAGCTTTCTTAGCTGGCACATTGTCTTTCGTGTTAGCCGTTCTGTTAATTCTGAAGGAAAAACTCCAAAAAATCAGGCACATATTTGTACTCTTGTCATTCAGAAAATTTGCTGCAGAATTGTGCTCTGGCACATAAAAGATGAATAATACCTTTATTATGAAGTGGTGGCAGTTTTTTTTTTTTTTTCTTTTTCTTCAAAACATATAAAATTTTCCAGCATTAAAAAGTTTCTGTGAAATATATAGGCACAGATAATGTTGGATTTCTCAAGTTGAGTTAAGATAAAAGCAAGAAAGACTTATTTATATCTGATGGAACAAGGTGGCTTGGAACAGTATTCTACTTTTCTGCATCACTGGGGAAGAAGTGTGACAAAATGTTTGTAGATCTGCAGACACCTGCAACAAACAGTGGAGGAACACTGACCATAATGCGTTCCTAATGGTCAGTATATATTTACCAGCACGCTGTGTAGTACGTTTAAAGCTAGAAGTTCTCTTTCTCCTTCCCCAGTGAGCCTAGGAAATAAATTCAGTTTAAGCAAACAAACATTTCCTTGCTGAGGAGTCAGTGCAGTGGCTGTCAGAAAGGACATTTTAATTTAGTGGTTACTGAGAAGTTGGCTGGCCCTAGCACACCAACAAAGTGTTCTCTACTGCAGTTGCTCACCATACAAAGTATACTCAAATCATCTTCAGTGCTGCTGGTAGCATTTTTATAGGTTGGCTTCTGAGAGCAGTCAGTGCTGAGTAGTCTCTGTTTTGCCTTTTTTTTTTTTTCCTTTGATGAAAGTGGAAAATTTCCCAGTCTAACGTCTGTGAGACTGATTTATAGTTCTGAAGATAAGATTGACCAATGAAGCTACTGCAGAGCTACACTCAGTGATGGGATGTGTCATACCCTCTCATTATTTCTGCAAAATAGGCAATGCTGATTAGATCTAAATATTTGCCTCTGGTTAACAGGAGATCGTGGAGTTGTGGGCTAGGTGGTAGCGGTGTGGTGTGACCTGTATGCAGAGCACACTCACAACTGGCTGATGGGATGCCGGAGGGGTGCTGTACTGCCCTGGAGAGAGGGGAGTCAGCAGAGCTCGCTAAGACTTGCTCTATTGTCCTCTTCCTTTTCATCCTTACCTGCTTATGTTCTGCTTCTCAGTAAATCTCTTGATTTTTGGTTGTGATTCTTTTGCCAAGAGGAAAAATACTGCAGTATTGGTAGTGCATTAACTACTAGCTTCATGGATGTTTCTTTTTCTCTCTCTTTAGAGCTGTAGGTTATGCCCTTTTTATGATATTAAAAGGTTAAGAGGAATTCTAACACTGTGTCAGTGTTGGCAAACCTCTGGAGAGACATGATCCAATTAGTGCAGACTCTCCAGTAACCGCTGCTTTATGAAATATTGCTGCTTTGAAAATACTGTCCTTTGTAAATGAAGGAGACAGAGGGGTAGGAGAACAGGAGCTCCACATAGATATGTCTGTCTTTCCCTCTGCTGCCTGCCCCTCTTATTTATTTATTACTGGTTTCAGGATGAAGACACTAGTGGCTTTCTACTTGGCTTTCCAAGATGTACAAGGGACAAGGGCATGCTGCTTGCAGGCAAAAACTGACTCCTAATCCTCCTTAGGGAAGTTCCCAGTATTTGCTGCTTTGTCTCAAATTCAGAACAAATGGGCTTGGGGTCTTTCAGTGTTTTTTGATGTTGTATAGTGACTTAGCCTCATTTCACCTGTGGAGGCTCAGAAGCTTCTAGGCCTTACTTCTCTGGACTGTCAAGCCCTTGCACTGCCTGTATGGACCTTGTGTGTTCTATCCTCCATCTCGCAGTCTGTTGCTATAGCACTAGTATCTTGTGCATTTGGAGTGTGGATCTGTGGTGGCTCCCAAGGCTCAGGAGAAGGGGCAGCGAAGAGGTGCCATGGCTTTGGGACTTCTGTCCCTGCACACTTGTGGGTAAGAGCCTGTTTGTGGGATGTGTGCCCTCCAGCCCTTGGCTGCCCTCTGAGCGGCAGCACTGAGGGCACTTGGGAGGTTATTTTGCATATGTCCTTGCAGCATGAAACCCTGGTCTGATGTCCTTTTGCTTACTGCAGACAAGTGAGAAGGAGGTTAGCAAAGAAGGAGCAAGTAACTGGTATTTAGTTGCCTTTTGTAATTTAACCCTTTCACCTGGGTCACTGTTTGCATCACTACCAAAACCAGGCAGGATTTTGGCAGGGACACCAATCCTGTCTTCCTTCTGTGTGGCAGCAGGCTTTCACCAACTGAGGTTTGTTTGAGAAACACAGCAAAACGTGGCTAGCCACAGGCTCTGTAGCCAGCTCTGACTTGCTGTGTTGCCCTTCCAGCTTAGCTGGGTGTAGCTATCGCAGGGTGCACTCACTGGGTGCAGCAGGGTCCCAGAGCAGCTGGAGACACAGTGTCCAGCTGGCCTGTGGCTCCTGCAGCCCATGGGTTGCCTTTGTGGCACAGCAGCTCAACTGCACCTGGAGCCTCCTTCCCTTGGGAGTAGATGATGCCCAGAGCTAAGCTATGCACCAGTAGCCTGGTTTTGTATCACAAACTGCAGCTGGGGGACTCCCAGCGTGGCGGGATGTGTTTCTTGTGCATCTGGAGCAGGTAGGGAAGGTGCGGGCTTAAAAGATCCCCCAGAAGGAAAAGGAGGGAAGTTCCTGGGGAGAGCCATGAGTGTGACAGCACCAGTGCATGTTTGTGAAATTGTGTTTTCAGTGAAATGTATGTTGTGACTTGACTTGCTCTTCCTTTTCTTCAGTTCCTACCTTATGCTGTGCTTTTCTGCTAAAGCTTAGTAATACGTTTTCTATAATGTATTTCCCTAGGCCCATGTCTGGGTGTTGCCACTCCTGAGATCAGCAGTTACAAGAGTTGGAAGGAGGTTTAGTGCTGTGGCTTTATTTCATTCTTTTTTTTCTTTCTTTCTTTTAATACTGCATGGTTCTGTTTCCCTGTGTGCCAAGCAATTACTACCGAGCTCTGCAAACTTCTCCCTTTGCACTAATACCTCAAGGACATGGATATAGTTGGCTGCCCTGTCCCCTTCTGCCCCCACCTTTCTTTCTTGATGCTATGGATGTTGGTCCATGATACAGTTACTGAAGGGGATCTAAGTAAGCCTGGCAACCTGCCCATCCCCCCCCTCCCCAAACCAGAGCAATCCTAACAACGTTTTCTGTGAACATGCAAACTTGTCATCGCTATCCTTAAGGGAGAACATCTGGTGTTGTCCTACCACCAGTTATCTCCTCCTTATAGCTTTGCTTTCCTCTTGGGTATGCTACTGCATAGATACCTTGTTTTCTTATGTTCTGTGTGATACATCCTCAGGGTTTTGAAAAGACCGGTACATTCACCGACCTGGTTTTTTATTACTGTTTCTGTATCCACTTACCCTCTCTTCTCATATTCTGTTTTTCTCAATGATCATGCTATTTCCTCTCTGCTACATGACCATCCTACTTTGTGCTGGCTCATAGTTCAGGCATGAGATCCAATGAGCCTTTTCCCATTTCCTTGTCTCCTTGCCCCCTTTTTATTTTCCTACAGACTTTTGCAGATTCACTTTGGTTAATTGTGCTTTTGTTTGGCAAGAGCTGCTGTCATAAGCTCTTATGCAGCTTCTTGAAGAAGCTTACATCTTTCAGTTCTCTGGCTGCTTTGAGCTTTTAACTAATTTATCACCCTTACCTCAGAAGCAGAGAGCTTGTCTAGAAATCATGGATTTTTGTTCTTTATGATATGCACCTGTACACATCCTGTGGAGCAGAATTATGAAAAGCTTTGCTTGGTCTTTGCTAATGCTAAACTAGTTTTTGAGTGGAGCTTGATATTTATTGACTGTTAAAATCCTAATGCTTACCTGTTGCGTGAGCTCAGCATCTCTCTGTCTTGGCACCCATTTCTAAATAACAGTAATAGTTGCTTCTATCCACAGATCTGTGCAAACAGGTATTTTCTATAGGTTTTCATCACACGACATTTTGCCAGATTTTGTGTGTTGGTTTCAGAGTTTTTGGTTGGTTGTTCTAAATGCAAAGGGTTTCTTTCCAGGGTGAAAACCTGGGAGGTGGGGTCAGTCCTTCCAGGATTAAGCTCTTCTCTACAGACTTGGTTATGGGAGGAGAGGTATTGCTGTCTGTTTTTGCAAGGAGCAATGTAAGATGTAGAGGATTTGCTTGTGCCTGGAAGGCTTTTTTGACACGTATCTTAAACCAAACAAAATGCACACTTGACATTTGCTTCCAATGTAAACAGGGCCATTTGTGAGGACTGCAGTGAGTACAAGGCCTGCTCTCAGTGCTGTCAGAAATGCTGTAAATTAAACCTTTTCAAGAACAACATGCTATAATGAAACAATAACTAATGGTGCATAATATTATACTCTGTATATAATTTTGGTCAAATCCCATTAAAAAATATCCTCATAATTAATTTCCTGGGTCTTTTTTCCTCACAGAATACCATCAGGCTTTAAGTCTTTGTGACATACTCTTGTAACACTAGAAGTGTTCTCCTTTGCAGTGCCACTGAGAGGCTCACAGGTGTTAGTGCTACAGTGCGTAAATTCTGTGCCCGTGTGCTCTAGGAAATCCAGCAGTAACAGTTTGCAGTTCCTGGAGGCAGTAGTGAAACACAAATAATTTTGTGCCCGTTTCCTTTGTGTTCATCTGTGTTCGTGGTGAATATGAGGTTGATTGATCTAAACCTTTCTGTTGAATTGGAAGTTTTGTAACAGGTTTGGAGACAGGTCAGTTCAGGCCCTAATACAGGTCGACTCTCCCACTTCCCTGGGACGCTAGCACGCTCTTAGTTTTCTGTAATTATTGACCACGTGCACGTGAGGAAGGTATTCAGAATACAAAACTATTTAGGTTTAATTGAATCAACAGTGCTTAGCAAAAGTTTCCTGTGACTCACTGGGAGGAGAATCCACTCAAATCAGGTTCAAATTTGGAAAACGGGCTGTTGGATAACAGGGAGCCTTTATCTGGCAAATATCCAAGCTGAGCAATATTTGAATTACTGCCTAGCCAGTCTTAATGTTTCAAAGTTTGTCAGACATTCAGGAATATTTTATAAATTAATCTCTCATGCTTGTCATTTAATACTGCTATCTTCCTAGGCCTTCCTTTGCAAACAAGAGGTTTATCTCAGTTATATTAATATAGTGTAATTAAGTGGATGAGTTTATTAATTAGCCTTATAAAACTTTTAAATTAAATGTAATGGTGAAGGGCCTCCCAAGGTCTAGCCATGCTGGAGATTGTTGTGTTTTCATACATCATTCTAAACAGATAAGAGGATGTAAAAAGATTAGCATAACTGGTGACTCTATTTCACTGCTTTATGATCCTATGAGTCATCAGCTTTATCTGTGTTAACAGGTGGATTAAATCCTGAATTTCACCCTTCTGCTCTGAGTTCTGGTAGATTTGGGAAGGCAGTTCTGTACAGCCCAAATCCTTAGTCTTTGTCAGACTGAATGTACATTCCAAAATGTACAATACATTTCAGAGCCCTCTGTGTGTGTCTGTGATGCTGCAAGGAGCCTTCTGCTGCTCTCATGTTTTGTTGTTGGACAGTTTCTGGCTGACCAGGACTGGGTGGTGAAGCTCTGCTGGCTTGCTTCCCAACCCATTAAAACAAGTTACTTTCCCAAAGGACCATCTGGACCGAACCACTCAACTCCCCAACCCCTAGGCTACTGCTGTGCCCTACTTTTACATGGACATGCAAGAACAAGGTGCATTGAAGCACCTGCTGTTAAGGCTTGGCCTTAGGGCTGTCCTCAATCTAACTTACTCTACCTGTATGGATCCCATTTGGATTTTCTCCTTTGGAGTGGCCTTAGCTTCACTAACAAAATCCAATTTCTACAGAGAAGTTGTATCAGGACAGCTAGGATCATTACTCCACACATAGTTAACAACCAGCCAGAATTTATGTGAGGCCTCAAGGGAAGAATTTGAAGTTTGATGAGCTCCTGGTGTGATGGGCCTGTGCTGTGTCCTCCCTCTAAATCTCTCTTATTTCCTGCTTTGATTTAAATTTGATCAACAACTGTCCTGCAGGCACTTTTAACCTTCCTTTGAATTGGAAAATTAGAAAAAAGGAGAGTATCTTGGGTTATCTGCCAACATAGTCCAATCTGCGAGGAGAGAAGCTTAAACTCTCTCTTCCTGCTTCATTTGAGGAGTCATGTTTTTTGTTAAATGTGATAGCTGTTCCTAGTTGTAATAGTTATTCATATCTGGTTATTTGGAATTTTATATTTACCTGTGCCGAAAAGGTCTTGTTTATATCTGAAAGTGGCAGTGAAAAAGGACAGTACAAGACATGGCTGAAAATGTCTTTAATAAGGAAAATTATCTCAGTTACTCCTGAAAATCACAAAACTAGACATTGCAGAGAAGTAAGGGCTGACATAGCATGGGTTCAGACCAGCAGTAGAGGCAAGAGCATATTTGTACCAGGCAGCAAAAACTGGCATTCAGGTGAAGATCAACTCAAGCATAGTCCAGTGCCTGTGTGTGTCTGTGATGCTGCAAGGAGCCTTCTGCTGCTTTCATGCCAAAGATACTTGCACAGGTCTACTCCCATATTTGCAGCTGAGCTCTGTTGTTTTTGAGGTGGTGGAGTGCTACCACGCTATAAATCCTGCATCTCCTTTGCCAGCTTGGTGTTTGAGAGCTCGTTGCAGTCCAAATAGTAGAAAGAAAGAAAAAGAAACACTAGTTGTGAAGAGGAGACCTTATGTTGGTGTGGGTGAGGCTGCAAGTTGTGGAAGGAGCAGAACCACCATGACCCCTGGCTGGAATTGCTATGCACTGCCTCTCACTGTGGTCACCCCTTGGACTCACAGCTTTCCATGGTGGTGCAGGTTGTGGCTGGGTTGTTGTGGGGAAGTACTGGTGGTGGTCATGGTACGGATCTCAGCAGTCAACGTTCCTGTGAGCAACTGCCTACTTCTCCCCAAAGTATGTTGCCTACGCAGTAAGAGCAGCTTGAATCAAGAACAAGGCAAGTACACAGGTTTTTCCTTCAATAAGACATTGTAAAAACAATTTCATCTTGCTTGCTGGGAGGTGGTTTTAATATGTTCTCTTCTTTTTGATGGGCTTTCATTTTGCTACCACTTTACAGCTGTGGAAAGCATCCGTTTTTACCTGACCCATCAGGGCAGTAGCAATATGGAAAAAGATTTGAAGTTTTCTAATACATATTGGAAATCTAGCCATGCTCTCTGTGCTGCAGAAAAGAAATCCAGACAATTATTCATAGAAGCTGATCTAAACTGAAACCCACCACTACTGATATTTTAAACTGGTGTTTCAGGAATAAAGCAGTTAGCAAAATTCACATGCCGTCTGTTTTCCAACTTAAAAAATTCTGTGTTTCTGTGATCTTGGTTTGAACAAACCCTGTGAGCAGTTCTTTTTCTGTGGCTATCTCTGTTCGAGGTTTGCATTCCCACAGGGGATGCATCTATGCAGCACACCATAAGAAATAATTTCATGCACCACTGCAGTCTCTTGAAACTAATTTAACATCCTATTTTGTTGCAGTATTACTTTGTGGTAACAGGCACAGCGTACAGCCTAGCTCACATGCTGGCCACCTTCCTCCTCTTTTGTTTCCTTTTTTGTTTTGGTTTTAGTACTTAGTATTTAACTGCTTATATTAGCAGTGCTGCTAATTAATGAGGTCTACTCTAAATAGGTAACCGTTCTCTTTTTCCAGGTGGTTAATGGGGGCTTCTATTAGTATCACTAAGGACTAGCCAGGAGTAAGTGTTTGTTTACACACATGAAGTTGTTCTCCAGGGCACTCTAAAAGGAATGCAAACCGACATTTTTTCCAGTATCTAACCAAAGCAAATTTTACATAAGTTAGTCTTCAAATAGTGCAAAGAAACTCAAAGGTCCAGTATCCCTGTATTCTTAAATTTCTGGGGCACACTTAGTTTCCTTGTATTCTGTGAGTTAACTAAAGATATCACCAGAAGCGCTATATGTCTGTCTGAATTTAATTTTAGTTGTTACTACTGTATGAATTGAGTTGGTGCTACCAACATTTGCTAGGCCAAAAGTTTGGGGTTTTTTTCCCCTTACCTCAAGTATTTATGCCTTGTCTCTTTTTGAGGTCTTACATGGGGATATTCAGAAGTCTCTGCAGCTGAAGTCCACTGACCTTATTCAAATGTGTGCTTTTAATCAGTTTGGGATGGATCAGAAGGAATGGCTAAGTGAGACTTCAGTGGTAGGTGCTTAAGTTCAGAGCTGAGTTGCTGAAAAACCTTCAGCTAGCACTAACCTTGGAAGCACCTGAGTGTGGAGCAAAGTCTCTTCCCCTGGTGTGAAGCAAGGGTCTTTCCCCAGTGTGCCACAGCCAAAAGCTTGTTTTCAAGGACCAGTTCTTCTACAGGGGTTATTTGTGAGCTGGACTCTGCATTAAAATACAATGGATTCTGCTGCCTTCCACATGGCCTCACTTTGGCATGTGGTTCTCAGAAGTCCAGTCTGGTGGTTACAGTAAGAAATTAGACCACTAGCAAGCATTAGAAAATCATCTCTGAGCACTCTTCTGTAGCCTGGTGAAGGTAACTGGGAAGTGGGGCCCTGCATTGGTGTCTGTGCAGCTGGCATGGCTCACTGGCTCAGTGGTATTGGGGTCTGGCTGTGCCCCTCTGTGCTCGTAAGGTTGCCTTGGGCCTGTGGGTGCTGGCCGGGCCAGCAACAGTATTTCCTACAGACCAGAGTTTCCTGTCTGTTGGTGTTAGGTATAATGCAGAGTGATAGAAGGTTGTGGGAGATGGTTGTCCTGCTTAAAAACATTTAAAAGGCAACTGATCTACTTCATTTTGACTGAAAATAATCCGAGTCTGAGGTCAACAATGCAAGATGAGAAGAAAGCATGTTTGTTAATCTGTGCATTAACTGTGTTTTTAAGTCTGTGTGGCCAGCTCTCATCTTCAGTTAATTTGTTCCTTTCATAAAACTTTAGTTAGGTCATGTGAGAAGACACAGAATGTCATTGGAAAAGAGCTAGAGAGTCATAAACAATTAATGGATTTAATTAATGTAATAATGGGGTCATAACACTAACCAGAAAAGAAACAAAGTCTAAAATGAAAATAAAACAGGGAAGAAAATAGTATACTGTATTCTACACTACTAATGTGTGGCCCAGCTGTATTGCTAGCTCAGAAAAACGCAAGGATGCCACTTGCTAAGAGTCAACCAAGTGTGATCATTGCTTTATGTTGAAGTGTAATGAGAAACATTTTATTGCTCAGAGGAACAGAGTGACCAGTTCACTAATTTTCTCCAGCACTAGAGGGCTCAGATCACTTTCAGAACATTGAGACAACTTTGGTGTTTCAGTAGCTCTTTGTCTTGGTGTAATACACGTATGTATTACATGTGGAAAGTGGGAGAGGCATGTTTCAGTTCCTCGCTGCTGAAGCATTGCAACACTTCTGCCTTGCCTTTCTCTTGCTATTAGGAAGTTCTGTAAAAGCAAGTAGGGACAGGGCTGTGTTCTGCCCCAAGGCATTTCTGTGTTGTATTTTTTTGCATTTTCTATCATCTGCTTCCATCTCTCGGATTTTGAGAGGTTTGAGTTCAATCTTTGAAAATGCATTTTAAAGCTAGTAGATATGTAAGCAGTTCAGAATGTTTAAATCTCTGTGGCAGTTTCAAGTTTGTGTAGCTCAATCGAAATTAGGAAGCATTATGAGGCATTTATTTACAGAAAGGGTGGTCAAACACTGGATCAGGCTTCTTGGGAGGTGGTCAATGCCCCAAACCTGTCGGTGTTTAAGAGATAGTTGGACAATGCCATTGCTTTAACTTGGCCAGCCCTGAATTGGTCAGGCAGTTGGACTAGATCACAGTAGGTCCCTTCCAACTGAAATAGTCTATTCTGCTGTATTCTCAACTGCATGATGCACTCTGGTACAAGACAGAGCGATCTGTTAATGACTAGGCAGGTTTCCAGAGCTCTTGATAAGATAGGAGCTGTAGCATATATGGAGAAATCTTTCATTTGGCCCTCTTAAAATGCTCTTTTTGGGGGGCCACCACCTGTGCAAGTAAGCAGCAGTACCGTAGTACTGCTTTCAATTATTTTTGCAGCACTACACATTCACTAGAATGCCTTTCCATCTTGTAGAGATGTTTTATTTGGTCTGTTCCTGGATTAGGTTTATCTCTGGAATATTTGCAAGGCAGAGAACTAATGACCGTACCCTGGCTAGGCTTGAAGCTATCTCAAGGAGTGTCAGAGGTTTCCTCTCTTAATGGTGCATGCAGCCTAGCAGTGAGAAATTTAAGGAATCCAAGGAGACATCTTCCTCGGTCACCGAAGTGTTGTGCTGAGACACCTGCCCTCAGAAAGTCAACGCTGCCCTTGGACCTACAACACATACCTGGGGGTTTCCAAATGATTAAAGTGTACTGCTATGAGAGGAAAATAAGAGTGGATGAAATTCTTGCTCTGTTTCCATGAAGACTGCTCAAAATGCCTTATGCTTGGAATGGGAACAGGAGCGAGCTCTTGGCAAAAGTGTCACAGATATGGCTTGAGTCCTTTCACTGAAGAGGTCTCCTTCTTGGAGTCCTAGTGTTGGAAAAAGAAAGGAGGGGGATGTTTGACACAAATTCCTTCGGCAGCTTCTCTATATGAAATCTTAGATTGTGGCTACAGTACTCATGGATGTATGAATGTGGTTCAGCTCAGAGGAGCATGGGAGTCTGGGTGATAGCTCCAGGCTTTATTCAGGCCTTGTCAAACTGATGAGTTTGACAAGGGTCTGCATGCAAGCTTTCCTTATGGGAGTTTCCATGGAAAGTGTAGGCTTACATAGCTCTTAACTCTCCAGCAAAACAAAATCCTAAAGAAGCCTAAAATCTTGATCACTTTCAGGCCTCTTGTATTCTTAGGTGTTGAATCTAAAAGAACTGGAATGAATCAGTGACTGTTATAAATATCTTCAGCACTTCATGCAATCCGAGCAACAATTACATGTGTCATAAGTGATACCTGGAGATTTTGTTGTGTTGCTGAACTAAATCAGTAATTTGGTTTTAAAGTTCTCTCACGTAAGTTCCTGGCTTATTTCATATCTGGAGTATTGTTGAATACAAGCCAAAGTTCTTTTTATTTTTCAATAATATTCACGTTGGCAAAAGTACATGTGGTATTTTGGGTAGATCTTGGAGGAAAATGTAGATGTGCTGTTAATTGGAAAGACACACTTGATTACTCTGTTAGGTGGGAAGTGGGCCAAAAGCTTGGTTCTGCTTTGACGTTTATCAAGGTACGAAAAGTGTGTGTTCAGAGAACTGTGTTCAGTCTCTGGCTAAATTTCGTGGTGTTCTCAGCATATAATCCCAAACTGCACTTACATGCATATGAGCGTGAGGCTCCTGCCTCAGCAAGGATCAGTCCTTCTTTCCTTTGCCTTCATGGAGCAGCTATCCAGAGAGGTGTCATCAGCTTTTGTAAATGGGACCTTGATCTCCTCCTTTGTTACACTGTTGGGAAAGTCTTTGTGAGATTCACTGGCCGAATTACAAGCAGTGCTCTCTTATGCCAGTTTTGAAGTTGGTCTGAACTTGCAATTCATTGCTGGTGAAGAACGTTTCCAAGTTTGGAGTGACTGCCATTTGTAGTGCTAGAAGTGAGAAGAAAAAAATCAATAATTTATTTATCGTTGCCCTGGCTGCTTAGAGAGCATTTAAGGACCAAAAGTGCAGCCTCTCTCAGCTTGTGTTTAGCTACATGAGGTGTGCCAGTGAGTCTGTTGAAGAGGCTGGTTCTGACAGGGTGCCATCCCAGGTAAAATTGCAAAGGAGTATCTGCTCTTGCATCAGAGTTGGAAGGTGCATGTTTGGCAGTGTTGTACTCATCCTGCATTCTGTCTGTTGGAGAAATTGGAACGACCATTTCATTCTATGGTACAAAAGAAGCAGATAAACTCTCAAAAGCCTTAAGAACAACTTTCTCAATGATAGCTGGCCAGTACCTAGCTGTGAGTGAATTTGGAGTTAAAACCTTCTTTTTGGGGAAAATGACCCTACACTTACAGACTTTGTAGTTTTTCTTGGTGCTTCCTAGAACATTTAGCAATGCAGTTTCACTAATCTGTTTGCCTTGTTAAGCTCAGTAAGTGGATTACAAGGTTTTACTGTCACTGTACGTCTTGATTGCTTCACAAAATGTTTTTCATCTTGATAGAGGAGAGCTGAGCAAAAGTACAGATATTTGTATTTTATCTAAGTCTAATGAAGAGAATCACAGAATCACAAGGTTGGAAAAGACCTTTAAGATCATCAGGTCCAACCATTCTCATCCTAAACTAAACCATATCCCTAAGTACTTCATCTACCCTTTTTTTGAACACATCCAGGGAAGGTGACTCAGCCCCTCCCTGGGCAGCCTGTTCCAGGCCCTGACAACTCTTTCAGTAAAAAATTTTTTTCTAATGTCCAATCTAAACCTGCCCTGGCCCAGCTTCATGCCATTCCCCCTTGTCCTATCACCTGTCACCTGGCTGAAGAGACCATCACCTATCTCTCTATAACCTCCCTTCAGGTAGTTGTAGGTGGTGATAAGGTCTCCCCTCAGCCTCCTCTTGTCCAGGCTGAACACCCCCAGCTCCCTCAGCTGCTCCTCATAGGATTTGCCCTCCAGCCCCTTCCCCAGCCTGGTTGCCCTTCTCTGGACTCGCTCCCGGACCTCCATGTCCTTCTTGTGGTGAGGAGCCCAGAACTGGACACAGCACTCGAGGTGCAGCCTCACCAATGCCGAGTACAGGGGCACAATCACTTCCCCAGACCTACTGGCCACACTGGTTTTGATACAAGCCAAGATGCCATTGGCCTTCTTGGCTGCCTGAGCACACTGCTGACTCATATTCAGCCTGCAGTCAACCAACACCCCCAGGTCCTTCTCTGCCTGACAGCTCTCCAGCCAGTCTCCCCCAAGCCTGTAGCGCTGCATGGGGTTGTTATGTCCCATGTGTAGCACTCTACACTTGGCCTTGTTAAACTTCATCTCAGAGTCAGAGAAGCTATGTTTTAAATTATTTTTTCATTGCTCCATAGTTGTTAGATGGGGATAAGACATATGGTTTTGTGACTTTATCCCCTGAACTGATGACTTCTGTTCTATGTGAGGATGAGACACTCATTGTAGGAGGTTTTATAGCCTGTACAGTTTTAAAACTCTGATAGGATGTTTTTATGCTGTTTTGGTTAAAGGCACTGAAAGACATTATCTCTGTTTGGCAATGTTAAAACTTGCCTTATTTTCTGCAAAAATTAGGGTGGTGGTTTGTTTGGTTTGTTTTTTGGGTTTTTTTGAATTTATGCTTTTATTAAAGTGACAGTAAAGAAGAGAAGATTTTGTTGAATGATTTTATACTATGATGCATCCAGACACTGGTTGGTTTTGTCTTCTGGTAAGACTAAATTTGGGACGTTAACTAGTTGGGATTAGTCCTTCCTTGCACCCTCCTACTCACTGTTATTCATAGCAGGAAGCAGGCTCAAAATCTTTTTTCGAAATTTTGTTATCACTCAGGTGTTGATTCCCTCTATTGCCTATTCCCTCAACAAGCTTTTGTTCGTAGTTTTGTAATTCTTGTAAAGCTACTAGTATGCCATCTATCTATAGGTGAAAGCCTTGTTTTGTATTTCTGAATATAATCACCCTGTGCTCCTTTGAAGACATTATTCCAGAGTGTTCAGACCAGAGAGTCAAAGTTGGGCAAAGACTTCTGAATGCATGCAAATTTTTTTTGTTGAGCCACAGAGTGGAGGAGTGGATCTCTGACTCAGCCCCCCTCTCTGCTGAGGAACTGTGAGCTTACAGCTGGGAAAGTGCTATGGGAGGGGAAAAATAAAGGCCAAAGTCATCGTGGTTGAGGAAAATCCAAGATAATGTCAAAGAATTACTTGAAAAAGTGAGAGCAGAAGAAGGATTGAGAGAAGATGACATTTCAAGAGTATTAGCGTGGTCACATATGATGGAAGTTGGACAGAGCAGGGGGAACAGAGTGGTGTTTCTGAGACAAGGTGAAATCGTTCATCTTAGAACAAATTCAGAGAAATGCCAAGTGAGGGATAGAAATAGTAAGCAAGAAGTATATTAGAGAGGAGTTGAAAAGGAAGACCAAAATATAGTTGAAGGTCGGGCACTTTAAAATGGGAATGACTGAATCATGCTTGTCTTCTAAGAGGAGAGTTTAGAAAGGCCAAATACATCTGTGAGGAACTTCAAGGAAAGAGTAAAAAGAGAGACAAAATAGAAATTGCGGTGGGATTAGTAAACTCCATGAGTGCCCTCAGAAGTCAGGAATCAATCTGCATCTCTCTCACCAGAGCTGGGCAGGGCAGGAGTGAGCGAGGGAAGAGAAGGGGCAGGCTCTGAGGTGAGTTGATGGGTGTGTTGTTCACCCTGTAGGGGGAGACACCAGCTTCTATGTGAGAAATTGGCATCTGAGGTAAACAACCTGCTCTACCAGCATTTTGGTGTCTGTCTTGTGTGCTCCTCTGCCACACTCACCAAAACCATACTGCTTTCTAACACTTCCTGCGTCAGGTTGTTATTTTAAAGGGACTTTTACTGATGTAATGCATTCTCTCTACAACTTTCCTTCTCTTGGCCCTATTTGATGAACAAACAAAACTCCAGGTCTGCTGTCATTTGATCAAGAAGAGAAAGGAGAGAAGATGTCTTGTGCTGGTGACATTTTTGTACTCAGTAGACTTTGTCCTTTATAATGATGCATCAGAGTGTCATGCCCCAGTCTGCTCTGATGAGGCATATGCAAATGAGTGCCAGGAACAGGGCAGGATGTCACAGAACAGAAGAAGAAGGAAAATCATTCAATTCTTTGTTTTATGTTTGATGGTGCTCTTGCGTGAAAAGTAAGGGAAATATTCTGGGTTCCGTAAGACAGTCTTTCTTGTGCCATGGTTGTCTGCTAGTGAAGTTGCTGCCTCCTTCTCCCTGCTGCCATTTCTTTTGCCTCTAGCACTGACTGCTATTCTCCTGCTTCAGCCTCTTTCTGCTGCTGACAGCAGATGGAAGCCAGAAACCACTACCACAATTTCTCCCTTCTATTACTTTTTTTTTCTCCTGTTTTTGACTAGAATGGATGAGAAGGGGTTTTGGTCCAGTTGGGCTTTGAGTTATTTACTCTGTTGTACCTTAAGCTGTGTGTAGCTTCTCAATCTTTGGTCACTTCTCAATGGTTACAAGTTGAGTCTGTGGACCTGTCAGGACTTGGATTTTACTTCCACTCAGATGAGAAGCATTTAGTGGCTTTGTGGACTCTCCTGCTGAGCTGCAGTGCAATCAAATTAAGCACTTGGTCTTGGCTGAGGGGGACAATAACTGCAGGCTGAAGGGTGCAGTATTCTAAATAACGGTGTGAACAATCTTATTCTATTCTCCCACCCAAGAGGTGACTGGAACATTTCTAAGAAAGTGGCATTTTGGTAGAAAGCTTTAACATCATCTTTTTTTTTTTTTCATTCAGGAACAGGAAGAGAAATTATTAAAAAATATGATGGCAGTGTGTGGGTTCAGGAACTCTTCCAGGAAGAGTTGTAGTTTGCACCTGCCTGACGCTCTTGTTCTCTCATAGACTGAGTTCTCTGGGGTACTTGATTGTTTGCTGTGCACCACAGGGTACCCAGAGACATGTGAGATGGATTTGTTTGAAGAAGCGTCTATCAGTAGGACGTGGAAGCATCAGGCACTATGAGGCATTTTTGACATTTTCAATTTTGTCTCTGATGTGGATGTGTTTCAAATCTCATCCCAAGTATGGACCATTGCTTCAAGTTCTTTCTATAAGCAGGATGTAATAATGTCATATTCAAAGCAGATTCTGTCCATGTAGAATTGGAGTATTTTTGGTGTTCACTGGCAACCTCACATAGTCATGGCAGTGTGGATGATAATCTCCCAAAGACAAGCGTGAATCTGTCCCCTGTGTTTTTCTGGCATGAGAGGACTGAATTTGTCTAATGAACCAGTTATGTCACTTTCTGGAGCACTTTTATTTTCCTTAAACCTCTAACATTCCAAATTTATTTATTTAATTACTTCTTTAGGTTGTGACATCCAGTGAAGCTTGGAGCTGTGTGTTTCCCTCAAGGAGTTGCTAGTGAAATATATACAGCTGAGCTGATGGCAGCACATCTTACTAGAGCATACCAGTCAAGAAGGGTGGATGAATGTCATGGTAAGGATGCAGTATATATTTAGTATAAAGAAAAAAATGGATCTCTGTTTGTGGTCAATCTAGAATCAAAAGTGTCAGCCACAGAGCACCCCATGTTAATCACAATCACGGTGTGTTCTGATTAGTATTGCTGTGGAACATGCATCCAAAGAAAATCCCAGGGAACTTCTGTTATCTTAAAATGAAAGCTTTAGGAACCTAAGACTTAGCTGCTCACTCTGAGCCATAAGGAGTGTGTCCTGTGTGTTTGAAAAGGAAATAATTTGCATGACAAAAGAGTTTTTCTAAGTCTAAAAAAAAAAAATCTTTTTTCCACTTTTTTCCAGGTTGCAAAATCCTCAGGCCAAACCATGCTCAATCCCATTTGTGCTTGAAATTTCTCTTCATGCTAGTAAGGTAGTGAAGCTGTCTTCCAAATGGGTGTTTGTGGTACCAAGTTTCAGCATAGCTCTTTTTAACTAAACTGAATGTCCATTTTGATGCAGAACTGTGTGTGCTGATATTTCATTTCAACCAAGTAATGAATATAAGCTGTTACTGATTATATTAATATGTAATTATTACCATGAGAGACTAATCCTCTGAAACTATTGGTCACTTGGTGTATGTTCATTTAGCTACAAACGCTTTTCATTTTCCATTTGTATTTTATCATTTAATTGCTTTACTCTATTCAACATCACCCTTTTTTGATCTCTTGTTAATCATTATTTGGAATGAGAATTAGCCCTTAAGCAAACAGTGCCCCAAATCTATCTTGCTGCTTTGTGTGTAGTGATGACCTTGTGTTGCACAGACAAAAAAAACAATTAGCTATCACTTTAGATTTATAATAAGAGTTCTCAATTATATTTGAAATTGGCAGTTGGAAAAAAAAACCAACTAACCTTAACATTTATTCATATTGCAAATCAACAGATTATATTTTTGAAGGGCCTCAGATTCTCAAAGGGCCTCATGCTCTGAATGCCCAGTGGAAACCTTTCCTTAAAAATAAAGTCCACATCTCTCTCTCTGAAAGAGATCTTATAATTTCTACAGCCTTTGAAGGGAATCAAGTTCGTAAGCATCACTTTTCAAACTGGGATTTGGTGCCCAAGGCAGTGATATATCTGGAAAATTTGACACCCGAAATCATGAGACAGAGAACAGTATCCTCCCTGGAGCCGTTTGAGCCGTCCTGTAGAACAGCAGCAGCACTAAAGTGACAGGGATCCGGGAACTGTCTGCAATACACTTGGGATAACAGGGCAACTCTGCAGTTCTCTCCTGCTTTCCTTCCAGAGGAGTCATGGATGTGAGAGTGAGGAGGTATAAGGGTTGTCCGGAGTCCTCTAGAGAAGGCCAGCACATGCATCTGGGGACAGGTTGCACAGCTGTTGACCCTCTGTGCTGTCAAGACAACTGCCGTTGCTTGGTGATTGCTTCAGAGAGGCAATCCTGGTCCTCTTAGTCGGTAGAACTGCATTTTCTTCCCCACACTGAACTGGATTTGTAAGCCCTTAATGTTTACATGTTTTGTCATAAAACTAATGAGCATCCACCCCCTTAAAAATCTCATTAAAGTTTGTCTTTGGCAGGTTGCCTCCTAAAGTCTTGACAGCACTTTGGGTGCCGATGATCTGATCGGAGTGTCTTCTCATTGCCTCCTCCTTCCCCATCTGTTGGTACCCACCTCTGTGTTACAAAAATAAACTCTTTGGGGTAGGAAGCATTTTTTCTGGTTTTGCTTGGTGCAGTGCTGTCTGGTGCACAACTTCTCTGCGGTATTCCCAGCCTCTGCTGGTCCCCACTACACCAGCTCCTCTACCCAAACAAGTTCCTTGAACAGCAGGCTGCAAGCTGCAGCATACATGTAGCGTGTGATATTGCAAATAACTCTCACGCTTTCCTGTACATGACCCGTATCTTAGACCATCCTTTTATACTAACAACTCTGGCAACTGGCTTAAAATCGGAGGTAGAGGCAGAGGCACTGTCGAGGAGGTGCACAAAGGTATGGAAGATCAGAGGCTGCAGAACTTGTAGGGAAACAGGAGGTCTGGTCTCTCCTCTTCAGTACAATCTGTACTGTTGCTGAATCATGAAGGGGGGAGCAATGGGAAGCTTGTGCACTATAAATATAAAAATGTAGCTGTATTTTAAGAAATTTTAAGATACTTCATAAAATGCTGCTCTTTGTCTACTGATTTACTGTGGTCTGAGATGATACAAGGAACAAAGCAAGGAAACTGGAGGCTCTCAGCCTACAGGAGCAAATTCTTCCCTTGCATGCCTCTAAATGTTTTACAGTTAGGATTCATTAAACAGTGCTTTAGGGGGTGCAGCCATCATTTAAACATGCCTCCTTTAAGCAAACAAGAAATAGTATAGCCAAATGCAACTGCAATAAAATATAAATCTTTGGTAGCCCTTTCTTAAGTACTTCTCTGTAAGCAATTTTACAGCAGATTGCATAGTCATGTCAGGGGGCTTTTAGAAATTGGGGAGATTGTTGTTTAGGAATATCAAAGAACTTTTGTACTTATTATATAGCTCTGGTGAACAATCGTTAATCATCTTAAAAATTACTGGGGACAGATAACATAATAAACTGCCCCTGGGATGTATTTCTGTTTTATCAGCCAGCAGTTATTAGTAAAAGGCAGAAATGGTGCTTCTAGCTAGTTTTGTTTAAACCAGCGGGAATGAAGAAGGAATAATCAGAATGTGAAATGCATTAAATCATGGCAAGAAAATTCCTTTCATCTTGAGTACGGCTGCTGACTGTCAATAACTGAGATTAATACTGCAGGAAACAAAGCAGAAATGTTAAATATAATGACATTTAAAGAAGAGCAATAACCAGTTTATTAAAGGAAAGTGGTTTGAACTCTGTGAGGTTGGCAAATGGAGTTTCAGAAGCATTTTAAGATACTTTGCCTCATCTAAATCATCATAGGAGTAAATTAAAATATATCCTGTAAATGAAATCTTGTCTCTCTTTGTATTATCTCCTTTAAGGGATGTGCATACTCCAAATTTTTACAAGGAACTCAAATACCCTGATTGTGAGCCTGAAATTCTTTTTCCAAAAGAAGTGCCACTTCAGCAACTTTCCTGTCTGATGTGAATACACTGAGGCAGGGGCTGCTGTAGTGGTGCATGTTCCATTGCGAATGCAATTGAGCTAGGGTGTTTTCAGGGGTTTTATTGGGTTGGTTTGGGTTTTTATAGCTTTCTTTTCTGTCCCATAATGTCCTCCCTTTCCCAAATTTAATTGCAGTTCCTGGCAGTGCTTAGTGCTGCTGATCACAGGGAAGTACAGAGCCAGGCTGACGGGAGCCACTCTGTGCCAGCAGCCAGGGTGATAGTTCAGCCACTGTTCCAGTTACTGGTGTGGCATTAATCTTGGAGTGTCTCCTCTCCAGTGAAACTAAATTCTTAGAAGTTCTATGAACATTATCTTCAGGACTTCTCAGCTTCATTGCTTTGGGAAACCTGGCCAAAAATGCCGCATGTTTCAGAGACAAAAAGGCTCAATGCTCCTTCTAGTGAAGAGCTGGAAGGAGGCTCACCTCAAAGACCTTGGTTGGCAGAGATGTTGATTAGAGGCTATGGATGAGAATCTCTGCATTCCAGAGTGGTCCAACATTTATGTACATCCTACTTCATAAATTCTGTGGAGCACTAAGGCTGGAAGGGCACACCTGTGTAGAAGGGGTGGCTGTAGAAGGAGCTTTGGTCTAAGACTGCAATGTGCTTGTGAACTGGACATCTCTATTACTCTTATGGGCCATAGTGTCATTTATCACTTACCTACTCCTACCGCCTTCCCCTTCCTGCCTGAATGTTCCGTTTACTCCATTACCTCTTCCTCCATTGATGTTACCAGTTTCTGTCACTCAGCTGAAGTCCTAGGTATTCTCTACCAGTCCAACTGTGGACAGCAGTCTCTTTGATATGTACCTGTTACTTTTAATGAATTAATTCCAAGGCTAGATGTTCCTTGTGATCATCTTTCCCATCCTTCTGTATAAAAAAGACCATGCATCTTCCCTGAAACAATTCAACGAGAAGAGGGAGGCATTTCTCTCTAATGTTCATTTAATTGGATGTAGTGATTAGTCTTTTAGTCCATTGATATTTCAGAAGAAACCCCACCCTAACCTATGATTAACTGAGAGCAATAGACATGTTTTGAATTGGAAAGTTAAAACTAATAGATTTGAATTGGCTATTGAAGGCGATTGGAAGTCACTCATTTCTCTGGCAGTTTCTAGTCCTTAGACGCAAGCCTTAGGGGGACACTTGGCCTTCTTTTTCCTGCCTAATGCATGAGTGGCTCCTATTAATGCAAGCAGAATGTGTTTCATGTGGCTATGGGTATGCCTGTCAGCAGCACAGAGTTGGGCAGGGTACCTCGGCAGGCTCTGTGTCAGCCCCCCACTCTCTTCCTGGCCGTTTTTGGGCATCCAGTTAATTATGGGAGCTGTCTTCAGGTTGTGGAGAGTGAGAAATGAGTTTCGCCACTATAGTGTCTTGTTGAGACTGACTTGCATCAAATGGTACAAAAGCTGTTTCCTCTTCAGGATAGTGTGAAAATTTGTCATGTAAGAGACAAGAAGCAGAATGTGTTCAAATGTGAGTGGGGCCAAGGACTATTAATGCATAATGGAACGTGGCCCTTGAAGATACTCATTTGGGAGCAGCTTTTATGACGATGTAGTAATTACACTTATAATAGGAAAAAAATAATTCACAGGCATTTAACAGCAGCTGAAGAAACAGCAGTAACAGAGGGGGATCAAAGAGAAATGACATAAAGGCTGATAGCAAGCGGGGGCGGTAGTTGGGGAAGTGCTATTGACCTTAAATCTGAAGAATTAAGATCATGATTTCTCTGGAGCAGGCAACATATGCACTGTTTTGTTTAGTAGCAATCTCTTTTCTTTAGTGATAATGAATCTCAGCAAGTCTAATAGAAATTATCATTAGCCACAACAAAAGATTCTGTGGAGAAATGGTTTCAGCCTAGGACAGTATAGGAGCAGAGTGATGTGGGTCTGCTCTTTGGAGGCTCTGTGACCTGTTCCTGGGGACCAGAGGCGTAACTGTATTGAGGGACTTGAGCAACTATATGCCCTTGCTTCAAAGCCCCTTTGTTAATTAAGAAACTAAAATTGCTTTGTGTCATGTGGTAGCCTAGGTCTAATGATACCGCTTACAGCATGTGTCTGCTTGTTGGTCTTATCTACATAGTTGTGAGTTGAGAGGGGTAACGAGCAGTGTTGGAGAGTGCTGATGGCTTTTTGTGGGGGCAGGCTCTTGGTGGCCTTGATGTGTGAATGCACTATGAACATGACTCTAACCAGAATCATTTCCAGGTGCAGGACTGGAGTGACTGCATTCTTTATTTTGCAAAACTGGCACTCAGCAAAATGATGTAACCTTCATTTTTCACAGAAAAAAACCAGGAGTAACATAGGAAGCAACAAATGACCGTGGCTCTGAAAGTCAGTGTGGTGCCTCTGTAACATGTGGTAGAAAACCTGAATTTTCCTGCTTCTGGTGCACAAGAAAGCATGGATGATTCTGTACAGTCAGTGCAGTGCTTTGCTTTTTCCTGTGTGGTAGGTCAGACACAGAGGTCAAAGTAGTGCTGGGCATTTTTTTTGTTTGTTCTTTGGGTTTTGGTCCTTATTATTTTGGTATGCCAGAACTTGATGTTTCACACAATGGGTATGGGTCTTTGTTACTGTTTGGAAGATTACTTTATTGATCCAGCGTTTGCATGAAGCTCACCAGCTTCCACTAATCAGCATTCTGTGTGCATATGGACTTCAGACTTTTTTTCCCAGATAATAGAATATGTTTTAATACCATTTGTACCACTGTATTCATACTGACTTAAATGCCAATTCTTACCAACTCGACAGTATGTGGATTTAGGGGAAGAAAAGTTTCACTGAGCAGATTATCAAAACCTGAAAGGAGAAAGTAGTTTTCCAGATGACTTGGTCCAGCTATGTATGTCACTAAAAATAACAGAAAGCTCCTAAGTAAATGGATGTGAGGTTCTGGATGACATAGCCCAAATAAACTCTGTGTGGAGTGATGCTCTATTGAGAATGAAGCCATCTCTAGTGAGTGAAAGTAACAGCAAACAGAAGAATGCTCTTAATAGGGATCTGCAATTCTTGGTTGTGAGGTGGCATTGTCTAAGCTGGGTACAAAGCAGAAGCTGATGTGTTCCCTTGCACTGCAGAGACAGTAGGGATTTTAGGATAAACTGGGCTGGTCTCCAATCTATGGAAATGGGATTTCCAACCTCTGTGTGCACTGAAATGTGAAGGCTGAAGCCCTGGGGGATTTGCCCAGCCTGGTGCAGTGCACACGTGCCTGTGCCCGCTGTGGCACTACACCTGACTTGTTCCATTTCTGGCAAGTAATTCCTGTGTGCTGGTAGCAGGGGATGACTGTGGAGGTGGAGAGAAGCTGAGTAAAGCTCAGAATATACTAGTTAGACATCCTGCTACTACTTGAAATTTGGGCTTGTATAATATGACACTGGATAAAATATTTAAGCTTATTGATGGAGTAAATTGGCAGAATATCCCAAACTCTTTCTGAAACTTTATTTTGACAAGTCCCATGTAGTATTTCTCTGTCCTCCATTTTACAGCCATAAATTAAGATATGCAATAATATTTCACCTGTCCTTCCAAGGGAAGGAATATTTTCTTAGCAGTGGTGGTGAGATAATACAGAACTGCTTCTCTCTGTTGGCTGAAATGCCCCAGGAATGGTTCTCCCTTCTGCACTTCACTCCAAAGCAAAATAGTTGCATCAAAAAGAGTTTTCCCCATACTGAATCTTAATGGTTTTATTTGTATTGTCTATTGACTTCCAAGCTTAAGGTGCTTTGTCTCCCTTCCCTCCCACCCCCTTTTTTAAATGAAAGCAGAATAACAATGTCTAAAAACTGGGCTATTGTAGATTTAGAAATATGAGAAAATAGTATAGAATTCAAAAATTATTCAAAATTCGGTTAAAAGTCAGGGTTATCTTCAAATCTAGCACTTTTGTTCTGGAGGAGGTTTTTGGGGACTATATTTGCCATGTTCTCAGTGCTTGAAAGATTACTTTTTAGTAATCTGTGTTGGGAGATTAGAAGGTGAATGTATAATTTTCCATAATCATAAGAGACAAGAGTTTTGAATAATGGCTTCAAACTCCTCTGGGTCACTTGCAGCTTAAATTAACTTTTGCTGGGTTGGTGGCTGTTTTTTCTCTCTTCCAAATGGTTAAGAACACCATGAGGCCAGCTAGCAGGAATTTTCTCTTATCTATTGAATCTCACTTACACTGATTAATGAAGAGGAAATGGGAGCTTTTGTTGTAGGAATTGAGTGAATCTTATGGCCTTTATAGCAAACTATTTGTTGATTTAGTAGAAATTGTGTTTCACTAGCAGGGTAATTCATCAGCACCAGACACCAGTAGTACTGTATGTACTGAAATCAATTTTGTGTGAGGTTCAGAGCACACTAGAAATGTTACGCTTTAAAATAGCTTTTGGGGTATGACAAAGAAGAATCAAGTGATTACCCTAAACTGAAGTAAACGAACATGCTAAGACGTGTCAAGCTTTATCAATCAAGGCTATTTAACAAAAAATCCCCATGCATTGGGCCGTTTTTATTCGTGTTGGCAATAAATACTTCCTTTTTCTGAGAAACTACTTGGGGAAATTTTTATCATGTTGAACTTCTCCGACAGCTGGGTGGTAGGTGAAAAATGTCAGAACTGCTGTTAACTGGAAACAGTTTATATGCTGGTAAATGATGAATGAGTGCAGTGGGCCACGATGGTCGGGACACTCAGCCCAGCTTAGGTTTTGCGTGGCTGGTGCTGAAAGATGGGAGGTTATCTGTCCTGTGCTCTTTTTCTCCTGTTTCTGGAAAGTCTGTGGAAGGGCATCCAGCCAGCCACCAACTGGATGCAGCTGTGTGACTGTCACTAAGTGTGACACAAAAGGGCACAATGTATGTCCTGAGACCGAAATGGCAGGGGGTGATGAGAGGTGGGACAATGTGAATATATCCAGTAGTGAAGAAAACTACCTGCAGCTTTTTCTCCTGGCAATGTTTATGTACATGGAAGGTCTTGTTAAGCTTGGCAAGACTGTGGATGAGACTGGGTCCATGGATGAGGGTATGACTAGCTTTGTCCAATAGGTTTTTAAGTCTTTAAAAAAACCCAAAGCAAACTAAGTATTTTCTGAAATCTGCATTTCCCCCCCCACCCCGACCTACCTGTATATGTATGTTAAGAGGAAAATTAAGATCTGTCAATGAAAAAGAAATTAATTGCACATTAAACCAGGTCTGCATATACAAATCTCCCTGATTTAATAATTGGTTAAGCTGAGCCATTCACAGAAAGAACCTCTTAAAGCTGAATGCCTAGGGCATAAAAATTACCCACAGTTGGAAGCTAATACAATCATGTAGTACGGTAAAGTAATATTTGTGCTAAAAAAGAAGTATTGATTATACTCTTTGTAACATACTGTTGGATATCTCATACTGTGGTTCTTGCTAAAGGTTCACTGAGACACATCAGTTCTCCCTTAACCACACTGGTCATTCCTGGCTTGAGTTTCTGCAGACAACTACATTGCAACGTGTGCACTTCAGGGCTTACCAAAAACATGATGTTAGTCATGTTTGTAGTAATATCAGAGAATGTTATTAGTATTGTCATTTCCCGAGCAAAAACATATCTGGCCTTACCCTAGGAAATTTGCTTGGAAAACAGGACACCTCTTTTTCTTCAAGCTTACCAGGGGTATATGCTTTAAAGGGCTTTTAATTTGCCTGTAGACTCCCTGAAGATTTAACCATGAGGCACATAGCTATCTTCATTCTAAAAGCTCTCCCCTGAACTCGCGTGAAAATTTGGCTTTGCTATAGCATGTTTTTTTCTCTTACATGTTCATATTATATTGTGTGGTTTTGGCAGGTTCATTGGTATCAGATAAACCTGATTTTGCAGTTATAAATAACGGACTCACTTTCTTATCACTTATGAGTTACATCTTCCATGTAGGCCACCTGGTCTAATCTGTGCCCCAATCAGATGCTTAAGGTATAGCTGTGGTTCAATTGGAAGACCAGTTTGCAGTACTTGCTTTAGTTCGTTCCCCTACCAATGCTGAAGAAGTTGCAGTGGCTCTGTGGTCAGCAGCAAGTATGTTTCCAAACAGCTGGTTGCAGTACAGAGTGCTGAAGCCATACAATGCCAATAGATTTGAGGGCTCTGTCAGTTACAAGTAACTGTGTGCCATGTCCATGAAATCCTGTCATTTGATCAGAAGGAAAACACGAGTTGGAACATCTAATCAAATGTAACTGGAAGCATCATATCCTGGTGATGGTCTGCGACTTTTCCCGAGACGACTGGAAAGCATTGCATGGAGCCTGAGCTGGGCTGGCTGTCACCAGACTTCTGGGGTAACCTGTGAAACCGTACAAGTAATTAGGATTATTTCATATTAGATAATAATACTAAAAAAGTGTGAGTACATGAGACTATTGCACAGTATAAGATTGATTAGTCTTTACTTTTTATTTTAAAATGAATGCCCAGTTTATGTGGACCCCCAAAAGCGTGGTGCTACTCTGACAACTCTGACTTGAGGGAGGGATGACTGCAGCCTTATGGTATTCTTGGTGATTAAAATGTGCTGATGAACATAAATGATCGTTCTGGGTTAAGGTGTAGATTTGTCTTCTATGCTTGCTTTTTTTTTCACTTGCAGGAGGAAAAAATAACCCCATTCTGTCCATCAGAGAGAGTCCATAAATTTATATTCAGAAAATATCTCCTGATTTATAGCTGCCTACAAAAGTAAACTTTTTTATAATACCCTCCACTAAACTGAGTCTGGATGTTTCCCCTTTGTGGTCATACCTGTGGTGTCCACTGTACTGGAGGAGCACTGGGAAGCCACAGGGTCTGCTTTTAGCTGCAGCCCAGATGTTGTTGCTAGCTTTCAGTGCTGGTGCTCTCCCAGCAGAGAGGGTCTGCTGCCAGGAAGGAACTGTGTTGGCAGAAGCTGAAGTGGAGAAGACCAAAATGAACCGAAGAGATGGAGAGGCTTGTTTATATTATGCCACAGTTTACCACTTATTTATCATCCAGGTCCTTAAAGAGGGGCTAATGGAGAAGGGGAACTAATCCCATGGGTGTTGAATCTCTTCTGATAGTAAGAAATGCAAGCATAAAATTGCAGTAAAGCAGGCCATACTCTGAAGAATTTCACTAGGAGTAAGCTTTTCCCCCCCTACTGTGCAAAACAACTGGAAAATTTCCATTATAACCATGCTTTTCACCCAAGTTAATAGCTTTGTATCAGCGACTGACTTGCCTGAGTGGCCTTCCACATAAGAGAGATAAAATTTTGCACGCTTTAAATTTCACCTTTGACTTATGTTTCATTATTCCTGCTTGTCAGTAAGAAGCTAAAAATGGAAGTGTCATATGGAAAAAAATGGAATAAGTAAACACGCTGCTGAATATGGCCCAGGAAACTCAAATTTATTTCTTTTTTTTTTTGTGTATGCTTACCAACAGATGGATTCCCTTCTAAATATGCAGTTTTAGAGCAGACTGAAATGACATGATGATAATATTCTTAATATATTAGTTAATATTACATTTTATAAGCGTTCTTCCAGATCCCAACATTTCTTCTACTGCAGTTCATTGTAAGGATTCCTGAAATCCCTTAATCTGGAGTCAGTAATCTCTCTCAAACACATTGCTTCTGTCTGCTATTAAGGGATTGCACAGAATTAGTATCCAGGAAGAAGTTCTTAGGGTTTATGGTTTCCTGAGGTTTGTCCTTCCAAATTCTGAGCTCATCCATCATCTGGGTGTTGATACTTGAAAGGAAAGGCTCTAACCAGAGATTGGAAAGGAAAATAGGAAGACAAACTGTTGATGCTTGTTTGTTTTTAAAGCTGTATGCAGTCTGGCCACATGCTAGTTTCTCTTTTCCTAGCTTTGGTCTGTAAGAGAACTGGGTTATGTTGTGGCTGTCAGAGAAAGTGCAGGTTGCAAAGAACAGAGAGGGAGAGAAAGCTTTGAGTAGGGCTTGTGGGACAGCTGGGCCACTGTGGAGGCTCACTGACTTGGCTTAGTTTTACTTACCACGCTTTTCTGTTTTTCCTACAAAACAAATGGCAGTAAATTCAAGAGCTAAGAAAGGTTTTAGTCCTAAACAAAAAAAAAAAATCCTGCCATCTGAGAAGATATCATAATCTGATGTGAATCCGTTGCATGCTGAATGATAAATCTCATTCTTTATTGCCTTATGGTGGCACAAGCAACAAATCTGAGCTACGTTTGTAGACTGAATTAGGGTTCTCAAATGGCACTGGGAACTGATTTGTTTTTCTCCCTGTGAACCAGTATCAGTAAAATCATAAAATATTGTTTGAAAAATGCTTGTGCATATTGAGACTTTCAGTCATTGATCTTCAGAATGTATCATATGGATCTTTGTTTCCGAATTTCTTCCAAAGTTTGGTTTATTGAATTTATTTAATTTATGGTTACTGAGCTACGCTCTTCCTCAACTGGATCTAGTTGCAGTCTGAAGTAAGAGCCTTGCTCTCTTTTTTCCCTTGAGCATTAAACCTCAGTAAGTGTTAGACTATAATATTGGCAACCAGAATACAGAGGAACTCGCATTATCATCAACTGTCATTCTGATCTGACAATACTGTATTATATTCTCAATAGATACTTTTGTGAGCAAACAATGAGTGGCATAAATGACTGTGCTGGTCTGACATGGGGAATTTGACTTGTCAGTTAGAGAAGAATCAGGCAAAAATTGTATACATGGCCAAAATATTTCGCATAAAAGTACGTGCTCCTCCTCCACACTGGAGGAAGAAGAAAGTTAAGAGGGAACAAAGAGGCATATATTTAACAGATGGAAGAGGCTGCCTGATTGTACTACCTCTGTCAGCACTGTCGTCTTCTGATAAATGAAGCGCCCTGCATTTGCTGCACAGCTGTGGATACTGAAGAGGGAACTGGAAATGCATGTTGTTCAGGAGAAAAGCAAAGATTATTTGTACGAGCTCTTTACTTATCTGCTGGCTCCAATATGTGTGGTGGCAAGGCTGCTGGGTAAATGATTGGGGTAACGTTCTTCTGGAGTTAGACCCACTTACGGGCTCTGACCTTCCTCGGCTCGTTGCCTAGATAGCAGTGTATTTCAGCAGAATGGAGCCTCATGAAAGATACATTGCCAGTCACAAAGGAATTTGGCCTTATTTAATATAGTCTTAGCAGAAATATAACGAATTTATTTGCAGGGCTCAGTTTCTTTAGAGTGGCTTAGCAATAGTCTGTATTACATGACAATTTAGTCCACTTTAAAAAAAAAAAATCTTTCAATCAACTTTAAATATGAAAAAAATTCTTTTTAGTATGCAGTTATCACTAGTAGAATGACTGTAATTCTGTTCAGGAGAAAATCTCCAGAGATACAGTAATTTACCTGTTAAATCACTTTATTATATCTTTCTTATAACTGACCTTTGAGAGCTGGTGTTAGTTACATGGTACTTCAGCCTCACTTACCGTGCCAGAATGTATTTTCCTAGTGTATAAAGTGTTCTTTCAAGATTTGTATATCTACAGTAGGATAATGTCATGTGGAATAAGACAGATCTTTTCCATTGGAAGCTTGTATGAGTCTTGTGACCTTAAATAAAGTAGAACGTAGATAATAGCTGTAACCAGAACTGTAGCATTAGTGAATTAAAATGTCTGCCTGGTTGTAAGGTTTACTGGTGCTTCAGAGAGATGCTTTAATTACAGGAGAGTTGTTTCAGAATGATCTTATATGTGATAGAAGAGTGCTTGGAGGTGCAGCACGGATCAGAGCTTTCCTGGTGTAGCTGCAGTGCAGACTCAGTAAAAATTTAAAAAGCCAGGAGTGATAAAAAGGAACTAGGGAACACTGTTCCAAGCAGGGAAGCTGTGGCATGTTGGGCAAGTCATTCATTGCACCTGAATTCTTAATTTGGCACTTCCACAATGCCATAATAATTTCTCTTGAGGGAGAAGTAATTCCTGAAGAACAGATTTTAAAACACAGCATTTTTTCTTCCTCATAAGAAGATTTTTAACACGTCTCTGTATTTTATCATAACTGGTCAGTCTGGAATCAAAACCACCATTCTGTAATAGAAATTGCTTGTTTCTTACTCTGTAGTACACTCTGTCTAGAAATATTCTTGGGGATGGTACTGCTCATACATGGATCATTAGCTACATGGATCATTCAAGGTACTCTGACCTAACCTGCTTTCATAGGATTAAATGAGATAGAAATCACAAAATAACTAGCTTTACAGATCTTCTCACCTTGGTCATTTTGTACTTGTATTGGTGGAATTAGACACTACAGCAGACAAGATGATTTCTTCAGGTAAAGGAAAATTTAACATCATGTCAGCAAAATAACTGCTTTTGAAAGCGAGGGAAGCCAGGAAGACTATAGTGAAGGTGAATCACTTTAAGCATAGGTGCTGCAATGCATTTAGAATTTAAGATCTGTCCTGTGCAAATAGAAATAACACAGTAACATCCATGGGACCTCTGCTGCCTGAAAAGCCTAGGTCAGAAACCAGGCACCGCAGTGGTGATAGGGTTTTGACTTCATCAGAAATAGGCTCTTTGATTGAAGACCTATAGTCATGGCTGCATGCATCTTTGGGCATTTCTTATTGTCTATTTAGTAGAGAGAAAGTGTGGGAGAAAGTGAATCTACTTTTAAGGTCTCCCCCTTGTCTCCCAGAGCAGGGGAAAGCAGGGCTGACTGCCTCCTGCCATGTCTGACCATTGCAAATGGGAAAACCTGTGCAGACTTTGTACTCAAACCAAAACGTGGGGTTGGGATCCTGGGGTTAGGAACGTCACTAGAGCTGAGCAATATGCACTCAGGGAAACTCACTTCCAAGTCAGAATCTCACCATCCCAGTAGGAAGTGTCCCTTGTAGTAGGGCGTACTACCACCGGTTATGTGTCTGTTCTCTGAGAATTTGGGACCTGCTGACCTCTAGCCGTTTAGTATCAGCACAGCAGCTTCTGCTACTCACCATCCTGGTCTTTGTTAGACTCCTTTTTCTTCTTGTACCCCAAGTTGGAATAAGCTTTTATTTAAATAGGTTGATGAATGGGGGCATTCCCGCTGTATTGACTTTGTCTTATCTTTTTCTTTGAAGACTTTTTTTTGTTTGTTTTATCCTTACAAATTTCAGTAAGAGCATGTGACTGGTTCCTCAGCTCACTTAACATCATTGCTCCTCAAACTTTTGTGGAGCTGTGCCAGCAGAAGGTAGAGAAGCGGATGGCTACATCAGCCACTGTGCTGGGCAGGGAAGAGGGAAGGTGGCACAAAGACCCTGCCAGCACTCTTCCTCCAGGCTGTGAGAATGGTCTGTGATCACATCTACCCATTTTTGTATTAAAATATGGTTTTATGAGAAAACCTTGATTCGATATGAGGGAATAACCTGGGAAAGGGAAAGTGTTGTGCCACTGCATGCAGAAAAATCTGAGTTTCAAGTAGTAGAGTTGCTTCTTTTCCTTTCATGCTAGTTCTGCAAACCATAGTGTCCAGATCATCAGTACTTAAGCTAGTCTGATAAAATCCTTTAGCAAAATAGCAGCTATTGGACCTGGTAGGTAGAGCCAGTTGTTGGAGAGGAAATTGGAGCTTACTGTAGTTAACATGACATAGCTAAAAAGTGAAAGCTTAACCCACACCCTCATCAACCTTGCTGTGACTGTTTAATGTGTTAGTCCAACTCCTGCTTCCCCAGCTTCCTATGCCCCTTCTTTGCCAGAGGTTCCCAAGCTACCTTGGAACACATGAGGGAAAGAAAGAGGAAGTATCTGCTCCTTGCTCCCAGGGCAAGAGTGTGTTGGCTTAAACCCATCACCTGAGGCAGCAGCTGAGCACTGACCTTGCCCTCTGTGTGTAGAGTGCATCTCTGTATCCCTCCCAGAATGTGCTGTGGGCTGGGAAGTGCTGGCGGGGAGCTGGTAGCAGGCAGATGGCAGGGGAGGCTGGCAGTGCTTGAGCCGCCACGGCTGCTCAGTGGGTGAACCCATGTCACACTCTGCTTCAAGGAGTTCGCATTTCCTTTAAAAAAAAAAGCTGCAGCAAAGAGATCCGGTGTACTCTGTATTGCTGTCTTCCCTTTTAATGGGAGTAGCTTTTGCTATCGTTTGCCATTTGGGATGTGTTTAGTCTGCTCTTCACCATAATTATTCTTTTATATAGTTTTGGTCCCTTAATCTCCTTCTGCCCTTCTTGCCAGGCAATATAAAGGACTTTTATTTATGGGAAGCTTTGTTTATAAAACTAATATTCTTGCAGAGAGTGCATTTTCAAGGCCAAGAAACAAAGTTTTCAGCATGGTTGCATTTTCTTATAACATTGTGTGCACTGCATTATCTTGAACAATTCATACGCACTGTAAAGAAGGCAATCTTTGTTCTTCTCTAAAGAAAGAATATATAGTTCTACTGTGCTGAGACAGACTGACTACTGAAATTTGTGCTTTCCTTTGTGCTTAGGTTGGAAACACCATTTAGTTGCCGTTATCTCTGTTATTTTTATTGTAAAAACATCTGAGAGGCATTAAAATCAGACTTCATTTTCTTTGAAAAGAACAAAGTGGTCCATGGATTCTCATTGAGTTTGGAGGATATTTATGCCAGTTTTTCAGCTGGTCAATTTGAATCAATAATTCAGTAGTCAACTGTCAGTTTAGAAACAAAAATTTGCTGATGTACTGAAATAATATTAGATTTTTCTTCATTAATAGAACTTTACACTTGTAGAAAAAAATTTCACTTAAGGGTCTCAAACCATCTTAATAAAGTAGGAAAAATTTCTACATCCTTTTCTTGTGAATATAAAAACTGAAAAATAAGGTGATTTACTGCCAGGGTAGAGAACTTCTGTGTGTATTTGAACAAGCACAGGAGTGCTCCTGGCCCTGCAGCCACCTGGTATGTAGTGGCCTGTATAGCATCCATATTGCTAAGCTCTCACACCTGCCAGAACAGGGAGCTGCACTCAATTTTTCTTGTGAGTTAGTATGAGGTGGGGACTGTTCTTAAACTGTGCCTGGGAAATGGGGGGCAGAGGGGCGAGTGGTAGATTTTGGGCTGTATAGCACAACACTTGCATGGTAGGGAATGTTACTACTGTTCTGGTTTTCGGTTTTGTTTTTTCTTCTGGGATCCCTGATCCTGGGAGTTCCCCTGTTAGATGCTCATGTGCTGTTATCAGTGGGAGAGACAGACACTGCGTGTCCTCGGGCAGAGGCTGTCGTGTGGGATCTCGCTTGTAATACGGTGTCCTCAACGATGCCCAGGGAAATGCTGTGGGAGAGGAAGAGCTGGCTGATGGAGCTGTGCTGGCTTGCACCTCCCGAGGGTCTGGCCCAGGATCTATAACTGCAGGAGAATTTTCCTTTACAACTGAGCTGAACAACAAAGATAAATGGGAACCATAATTGTAAGCCATTTCACATGGGCCATATCACAGTCCACAACAGACCAGGATTTCTATTAGGAAGGCATGATTTGTAGCATTTCATAATGCTATTTTCATCTATTTTGAAAATGATCAAAAATGGAATTATCCCGTGGGGAACACAAAAATTCATTTTATAAAGATAGTATCTTTCTTTTCTTTTCCTCTTTCTTTTTTTTTTTCTTTTTTTAAAGAGAGAGACTGCACAAGCTTTATAGACACAATAAATCATAGTGACTGGTGATAAGAAAATATTTGTTAGGATGAAGTTCTGTTACATTTGATTGGACATTAATCATCTTTTATGTGTGCTGTGGATATGGTTTCCATGTAAATTGTTCACCAGAAAATACATAGTTGGTGCTGAAAATTAAGTGACACTTTAGATGGTAATATATTCCTTTTGAAGTAATAAAGATGGATGAGTCTTTTCATTATGACTGCTGGGATTGGAATGAGAAATATTTTGAGAATTGACAAATGGCAGAGGTTAGGGCTGCAGTCGGTGATAACTTACAATCTGGGTGTTTTCACTGAAATTTTCAGTATATGTGGCATGGATCAATCCTGATCTTAGACAGCATTTACTAAATAATTCCTCCTGTTGCATGTAACAGCAAAATAGCACTGACTTATAGTAGGAATAACGGACTCATCGTGATTGCTGGTATATATTCAGAGTGAGAGCTGACTTCTACCTGTAGCATTTTCAGTTTAATTTTCTGCTAATTAAACATGTCACGCTTATAATGCCCAATGACACTTGCCTGGGAGGTGAGGCATAGGAACTAGCAACATTTTGTTTTGGAGACTAGATGGCCTTTATCATGCCTGCCCCCAGAATCTTGAAGGTTCCCTTTACTGACTTGTGATGCTCAAGTGTAGATAGCACCTGCTTTGTTAAACAGCTATTCTGCTTCTGGGAGCAAAAGGGAGTAAAATGAAGCAAGTGGAGCCTTGAAGTTGGTGTCTCTTCATTTCACGGAAATTGAGCAAGTTAAGTTCTAGAACTGCCTGAACGTTTCTTCAGATGAGCACCTTGTGTGGAGTTGTGCCAAATGCCAGTAGGGTTATGGCTAACCCAGTGCTTTGTGTTGCTAATGCATCACTCTAGCAGGATCCATTTCTCCTGCCTTCCCAAAACTGTGCTGAATGGCAGGACTGGAAGAGCAGCACAGCCTGCATTACACCAGGCACGTCTTCCCATTTTTTCCCTTCTTTCACTAGTTTAGCCAGTAAAAACAAATCTTGCCATCTTTCAAGGCCATGTCTGTCTCCCCCAAACCTTTTTTGTGCTGGTCTATCCTTTCCAGACCTTCTCTAGAACAGTCCCCTTCTGTTTGAAAGAAAACACAGGGTAGTTTGTTGGTTTTTAATTTCCTTGCTTGCTTTCTTCTCCAATGTCCTCCTTTCAGAGCTTGCATTTCTTTATTTTCAGTAGTTGAGATGCATTACAGAAATGTATGTGCAACACGTTTGTGTACCATCATTTTATAGGTCAGTATCAATTTGTGGAGCTTCATTCTTCCTCATCTGTTTGCTTGATTGTGGTCCAGTTTTCCTTTCAAAATAATTTATTTGGAAGGGGTTTCACCAACACAATTGTGGTAGTTTCCTTACATACCTTACACACGTGACCACTAAATAGTTTCCCTATGTATCCTTGTGACAGAGAGCTCTTCTGATGAGTTCTGCAATGTGATAAAAAAAGAAAATGTTACTAAGAATCTTGGTAGGTGAGATCCAAATATATTGCTTCCTCTTGGTTGGTTAATTGTTGTGGGCAATGTGTTGGGAACTGATGGTGGCTACTGTCCCTGTCCCCTTAGTGTAAGGAGGGACCTTCAGTTCTGAAGAACAGGGCTTTTTGTTCCTTGTGTTGCATACTACCTATGATACAAATGGTCACTGAACTCAGAAAACGCAGGTTTCTGGACTGATTGGAGAATTGGGTGGGGTTTTTTTTGTTGTTGTTGCTGTGGATGCTTTATGATTTGAGATTGCTGCTGCTTCAGCATTGCTTATTTCCTCAGTGTTTAAGATTCTTCTTGTATTCTCCTTCCATTTGATTTTCCTAAAATTTTACATATTATTAAAAAAAATAAAAAGCAGCAGCATTTGCATTGGTCCCAAGATATAAATGTAAATTTATTGAGACTATTGTTCATAGTTCTTCATAAATTATGCACTGGAGCCCTTTGCAAAAGGGAGGAATAACTCTGATTAAACATGGAACAAATGCAGAAGGCTCAGCTTAGAAATGGAAAAGGCATTTACATTACTTTGAGGAGTCACTGAGCTCTGATAGCCATGTTTCATAGGAAAAAGAAAGGACAAGCAAGGCTGATAAACTGTGAAGCAGCATCTCAAATTCATACTCAAGAAGTCATGTAAGGTTTAAGGAAATCTATTAGGAATCATAATATTCCCTTGCCCCACAATTTAAAAAAAAAAACCAGAAGGTTGGGACACCAAAACATTAACTTCAAGTCTGTTAAACTGGACTGAGGAAGGCTCTGAGACTTTCAGTTCAGATGGAAGAAATAAATTCCATTAAAGAAGGCCCAACAATCACAAGTAGACTTCATTTTGTCTGGTCCTAAGTTCAGTTTTGGTCTCTTGTTACAGACAGTGCTTTGTCCCAATAATACTTTTTTTTTTCCCAGAAGAATCTGGAATATTTAGAGACTTTATACTACTTTCTATTGCACTATAGCTATTACTGCTCATTAGATCACTTTTGCTCTTATTTATAATTCTCCAAGCATCACGAGAGCTGCTACTTTAATTCGGAATATCATCAGCAGATATATATTCTGGGGATTTACTGTAGGCCTGACAATAATTAAATGAATAGCCATGGCTGACTGCCTTACCCAGTGAACATAGAAATCTTTTATGAGAGGAAAACATCACTGTCCTGAAGGCTGATGCTATAGCAATCAACAGGCTGGATCAAATCCAGGGACAGTTGATGTGCAAAAACATTAAATGGAGAAATTAAGAATAGTGGAGAAAAAAGTTGTAGCTACCTTGGGAGCAGATAAGAAACTGTTAGACATGAAGTTGTGCTTAGGGGGAAGCTTGGTAACACAGTAAAAAGTTGTGGGGACTGGACTATGCTGGAGGAGGCTAAAGAGAATTCATAGATGAGGTGATTTGCTGCTTCTTGTTTGGTGCTTACTGACGATCCCAAGTGTGGTGAGCTGGTTGCTGACAGAAGGGTGGTCTCTTGACAAGGTGAATTCTAGCAGAGGAGCAGGCTGATGGGGTGAGATCAAGGCTTGTCACTTGTTCCAAATCCAGGGCTCTTCTCCTCTGGTTTCTCTATTTGGGCCTGGAGTGTAGGGCAGAGCCCTGTTCCAGGTGCTCACCTGCGGAAGGAATCTACCCGGTATTGTAGGATTAGAGGAGGCAGTTGGGGTGATTTAACTACCCTGGCTATGTGCTGAAAAATGCATCATGTGACTGTCGCTTGCCTCCAGATTTGACATGGTTTTATGGGTATTATGATGGTCTGAACACCATCAGTTATTGTTCTGGTTTTGGTGTCCTTGTCAAAATAACTCTGCTGTGTAGTTTGCTAATTAACTACCCAGCTTTCTTAGAGGTAGAGGTTTTATGAAAGTAATATCTGTGCATGGTTGGTAGCTGTTTTCCAGAGGGTGCGCAAGGCCTGTGTGAATGACTCTAGCAAGACATACTGTGATCATATGGTGGTGGTGTTCCTGTGGTTCTGCCATCCCTGTTTGCTGTTAACACTGATGCAATTGCATTAGCACAATTAAATTTTGACTTAACTGTCCTGAGATATTAGTGCAAAACATATTATAGATAGATTTTTGTTGCTTGGCATTTTGAAACCTATTGTTGCCTGCAATATTGGGTTTACATTTTGCAGTTCTGATAGGTACGTTTTGTGCGTTCCCTTCTTCCCTCTGAGGCAATTGGGTCAATACTGTGCATGCTGCATTTCTACCACCCCCTTCCTCCCCTTCAAAGGGCTCTTCGTTTCACAAATTACACTGGTTTGGTGCACTTCTTTGACCTTTTCAATATTCTGTAATTAGATTGGCTGCAATTCCTCGTTTCTTCCTGTTTACAGTCTCACTAGCCTCTGGGAAAAGGATGGAATGCCTATTTGCTCAAAATATAAAATACTGCAAAGGTCAAAGCGGCATAGTATAAAACTGCATTTCGCTGAATGTATTAATGCTTTGAAGGGAGGCTGGGGGAACATGAAGCATTCTGCTTGTAATGCTGCACATCAGGTATTGTCATGCAGATTTCCTGGATTTTCTTCAAAGCACGTCGCCTTAATGCATAAAATTTCTTAGCTTAGCTATGGCACAACTTGGCATTGCAATATATTGCATCCCACAGGCCTCCATTAGAAGGTTCTTCAACAGTTTTGGGTGCTTTAAATTCCTCTTAAGAGGGACATTCTTGCAAATGACTGCAGTTTTTGAAGTTAGGAGCCTGTGATGTATTAAATTGAAAATCAGTGTGGTAGTTTTTTTAGTTTACCTGTTTTATTTATAGACTTGCTTGACTAAGTCTGAGGTCTTAAAATGGTGCCAGTCACAACAGCATCACCATAATGAACTCAGAACCCTGTAAGATGAGGCAGGGCAGGGTTTTTATTTTTTCCATTTTGCTCTTGTGAACTAGTAACAAATTTCTATAGACCGTCTCTGTTTTCCAAATGTATGCCCTTGAGCTACCCTCTGGTTAGCTGTGCTGGAGGTAAGGTCTTGATACATGTCACGTTTGTTCTGATTGCTGTGTGTGAAGCTCTGCTCACTTTCTGGTGGAAAGTTGTAAATGCTGCTCTAGGTCACTTTGCTTGAAACGAGGTGAGCACACAGCCCTTTTTAATCTGTCCTTTGTAACCATAACATTAAACAGTTATGTTAATCGGAAGTTTCTTCAAAACCTCAAACACCTGTAAAATGAAACTCTCCTTGCTTAAGGCAAAAAAGTAATTAAAATACCCCCCACATAATCTGTTTTCAGCAGGCCTGTATGCTATATATACTGTATATCATATAAGGAGTATAGATTAGCTATGATTTATATTCTTTATACAGGCTCCTCCACAGAGCTGAAGTGTTGGGTGTGCTTACAGAGCTGATTGCACTGGAGATGAAAGCACGTGATGCTGGCTGGAGTGGAAGCATTCGAGTTAGCTTGATGCCAATCTACCTTTTGATAGAGATTACCTGTTTTTGCCCGTTGCCTGTTGAGAAATGCTGAGGTGGAGATTCTGTAGTATGTAAATAATATTTGATCAGTAGTTAAATCTCAACAAGACAATTCTGCTTTGGGGACAGTGGGTGGTGTTTTAACGTAGCCTCAAAGAACCTGTATTTTGAAGTATGTCCTAGTGCTACTCTGTTGTTACAGTAACAGCTGATATAATGAGATGTTTGTCACTTGGGATGGAGAGAAAAGAAAATCAGGAAATGATTTAACGTTCATAAAATGACCTCCAACCCATCCTTGATCTGTAAGGTGTTTTTAATCCAACATATGAGAACTTCAATGCCACAGCAGTGAGCATTAGGGAAATTCTAAATGTGAGTAGCTCATCTGCTGCTATAAGAAACAACTTGTATGTCGCCTGCTATTTTGTAGCAGTACTAGTCTGTCAAAGCATTTTTGTCCTAAAGTTTAATTTATGTAATAGTTGCACTTCCTTCTGTATTTCAAGTATTAATATAATTGCCTCTGGGTACACGGAATGGGTTTGTGGTGGACAATTGCACTCAATTACATTGCTTATTAAAAGGTATGTATTGTGCCAGGGATAGAAGAGCTCTTATAATTAACTTTTATAAGCTGCAATTACACAAAATTATACATTATGACTTTCTCCAAGAGTGATATTACTTTCTGTGGGAATACAGTCAGAAAGCAGCTTAGGAAGACTCTTGGACTGTGTTGCTCAAGTGTCCTGGATCATTTAGGGACAGTTTGGATTGGTGTCAGATTTGGCATATAGTAAGCTTGTGCAAGCACTCACTTGATCAGAAGTGTTCCATGGTTTTTAGTCAACTTGGAGGGACTTGAGATCATGTTTAATACTTTAATAGTGATGAACACAGCCAGCATTGGTACAAACATCTATCTTCAACTGCCTATGGGAGGTAGCTCATCTATAGCAGACCCAGTTCCTGTGTGGCAAAAAGGGGACATCTGGTCCTTTGGCTTCCTCCAGGCCACTTGCCTGCCCACAAACAGACACAGGACTTGAGGCAGGATCCTCTGAATCACCACCCTTCCCCTTCCTTTTGCTGTTAATATGCTAGGAGAACATTTTTCTTGCAGAATTAAAATACTACTCCTTTCTTCACTGGACGACAAAGGAGGTAATCCTTCTGAATTGGTGGAGCAGGGATTTATGGCTGGGTCTTTCCCATCCCTCATGTCCACCATAACTTTTGGGCCATTGGTAGTAGTGGTTGTAAGGGATTAGAGTAGAAATCCTTACCTGAACTGGAAAAAAGTTTCCCAGTACTATCACTGAATATCTGTGGTTTTCCACGGGGGAAAATACCCTGAACAAACTTTAGGAAAGCAATTGAGTTCCAGTGAATTGCTATTTTCTGCCAAAAGAAAATATTTATTTGAAAATGGAGACCAGCATCATTTCCTGCTTTGAATACACCAGTATTTATAAGTCTACACCTCTTCTGAGTTGAGAGCTTAATCTTTTATTTCCAGAGTTTATATCACTGAAAATCTATTTGAAGTGTGTGTTGAGTTCTCTTTGTGAAGAAAGAAAATAGTGTGTTCCAGGAGAGCTTTCAAATTAAGCTGATGTTACACAGTCTTCTGGTGAACAGCACCACGGTTCCCTTTTGATAATATATAGTCAAATCTAAATGGAGTTCTCTCTGACCATGCAGCATCCTTAATGTGTGCACTCTCTGTGAACTCCCTGGTGATTTTTTGCTTGCACAACTCCTTTCAGAATGTGAATTTTAATAGTTGCTGAATTTTAAACTGTTGTACCTTTTATTGCATTTTTGGATACTCTTTGTCAATTGGATTTTCCTAATTTATGGCTAGCTAAAGCATTGTCTCTCTCAAGCACGTTGACCTGTCTGTCCTGAGTAAGGAGATTTTAATTTCTAATCTATGTGAAATGGAAAGTGTTTAGAAGATTGTCACCAGCTTCAACAAGGGGCTATTTATTATTTTTTCTTTCTTTAGGAAACTTAGTAGCATAAAAAAGTTTTTCTTAAGAGGGGTTTTTGTGGCTAAATTGAAATGATGGCTTTCTCACTATTTTTGCTTTTGGGGACATTCCCATTTCTGCCTGTAGTTTGCCGTGCAAATCCTATATATATATATATTTAATGCTGGGATTAATAAACCCCCAAACAAACAGGTTGGGTTTTTTGGTTTGCTGTTGGTTTGTTGTATTTTTATTTTGGTTTGTGTTTGGTTGGGTGTTTTTTCTTGTTGTTTTTTGTTTTGTTTTAATATATATCAGGAAATATTCAAAATTATCAATAGAATTTATAATTTAGCAGAGGTTCTTTGAGGAGTTTGTCCATGTATAACCATCACTTCAGGTCTTCCTGGATGTATTCAGAATTGGTCAGTATTGAAAAGTTCTTGTTAATCTTATTCTTTGCCTGTTATGCAGTGTATCACACATTAAAACACATGTTAAGTGGATGCATATTCAATTCTGTGGTCCTCTAGTAGGCTAATCTAATAGCAGAAATCTCCATCAATACTGCTCTGCCACTGCTAAGTCAGATGCTAATTAAAACTAAACTCATTGTACAACATGGGTACTTTGAAGGTTAAACAGTCTTAACCATATTCTTTACGTACTTCTTTTTCCAAAGTGTGATATTAGAGCTTTGCTGATTTCTAAGTCATTAATAACAGGATTTCTGTGGGTCGTGTCCCTTCTGTATTTGTCTTTGTCCTTCTAGGAAAGGCAGTCCTGGAAGATTACTGAGCAGGCTTGGCTGCAAGACAGAACATTAAAGTTTCTGTTGCAATTCTTAGAAAATTCCTCCTATAATTTAAAATCATCCTTTAGATAATAAAATGCAGTTCTGCAGTACTTGCTTCCTCGCAGAGGTCCTAAATCGAGTAGTGTAGCTATTGCCTTTTGAGGGTATGGACAGTCTCTATCCTTAAAACAAAATTACTTAAAATCTAAGTATAAAAACTAATTGGCATGTTTATCCTGTGATGTCATCTTGTGATTTGGGGGGAGGGGAGCACACATGTGACACAACATGATGTAGAAGGAAAGAAGAATTAAAATGTTAAAAACAGAATTTTATCCTCTGAGAAAATAGACCCCAGGCAGAAAAACTTTGTGAGGAGCAAAGACATTTAACATAGCCCAAAGTATTTGAAGATAGTGTCAAATACCCACAGTTCCAGTAAAGGCAGTTTTTCTAGCAGATAAACCATCAAAAGCGCTCCAGCTCATACTTGAGGTGCAGGTGGTGTGCCTGGGCAAAAGCCTCCTTATCTTTTGATTATTCTGTAATCCTCACTTCGCAGTTCCCTAAATGTGTAATTGATCAGATGAAACAATATGCATGGGATGCTGTGCTGATGGAGTTCAGCCTCATCACAAGAGCTGATCTAAACAGCATCTGAGCTTTGAGCTGTAGTATTTAGTTGGCCTCGGTGGCTGTTCCTGGAGACCTTTCAGTGCTGAACTTTGACTCCTGCCTTTCACCGTGGAGTTCAAAAGCCACTGTAGCTTCTTTCTGGAAGAAGTAATGAATTCAAAAGCTTGAGGAATTTTAGACTGTACTTAAGATTTCTGCAGGATATGTTTTACTCAAGTGAGTAAATAGTGAGCATGAAAACACATCCCAACTAATGGTTTCTCTCCTGGGGCTTCCAGTAATGGGTTTCAGGCTACTGTGAAGTGCTGCATTAAACTTACCAGTTACACGGGGATGACACAGTTTTTATTGAGAACATAAATTGCAGATGCTGAAGTTTCATGGGCTATGTTTTCCTTCTGGATGGTGATGAAAGAAGATAGTTTTTACTCATGCATCCTAAGGACACCATATAATGTTAGCATCTATATTCGTCTGGCTGGCCAAAATGAGGTCAGCTGCGTTAAGTGAACACTTAGAAGGCATTTTTCAGATAAGAAGGCAGTCTTTGTAGGTGTTTTTTAAAGCTGCATCAGCAGCCTATTCAGTCTTAAACAGCTCAGGCCTATGATGCAGTGGAGATGTGACTAACCTTACATGTTATAAATCATGAATCAGACCTTGAAAATAAATATATTAAAAATATATGTACTTCCTTGGCTCATTTCCTGAGCATGTCTGTATTTTTCTCTGCAGTGATAGGGGCTACAAGTTTTCTTTTTTAGAAAAAGATGAAACTCTTCTTAATGCAGTGTGTTAAGAAAAATCCAAATTAACGTAAAACTGATCACAAAAATTGAGAACTTTGCATGCTTAATATGGTTAGCTGGGAGCCTTGGCCAGGGGTAGTTGTTTAGTATACACGTGCACACAGGGAACATCAGCGAGTCTCAGCAGATCTATAGCTGTTCACCTGCTACAAACATCTTATCTGGGCTGTTAAAACAGGCACACAGACGTTGTGGTTACAGCATCCTGTACAGTATGGTCTGGCTAACTTACAGAATGAAACTATTTAATGTACATCTCTGCATAGCAACTGCCAGAATTTGACAGTTTATATCCTTTTTGAATGCAGATAACTTTCCATGCCCTAAAGGCTTATCAGCTTTGCTCCCTTCTGAACCGCCGTTACGCTCCCAGAGAAGACCTTTGGGTAAATTTCTGACAGTGCAAAAGCATTCCAGATTGAACTGCTTGTAATTCAAAGCCTACAGGTCATTGAGTGATGGGACACTACCGTTTTCTTCATGAGCACAACATCCGACTACTTCAAAGAGAAGGGAAACAAAGCCAAGAGTATACTGAATTACCTAATTGTGGTTGCAATATATACAACGAATTATCATTGTAGCATGCATCAGCAAACCATACTTCTGACATAAAAGTATACGCTTCTGAAATAATATTAATTATAGAGGTCTGATATAATAAGAAGTGGGTGATGATGGGACAAAAAAATCTGTCCTGGAAAATTTTTAAGAATTTCCAACTTTTCCTTGTTGATGTCAGGATGAATATAACACTTTAAGGACAAAATAATACAAGTGCACCTAGAAGAATGCATCCTTTTGGACAATGCCTGGGAATTGGTGTTCAGGTGTTTGCCATGAACATGGCTAATGCATTTTCATTTGGTTTCAATCAGAAACAGAACACATTTTTTTGTCTCAGGTGAAGACAAGTCACTCCAAACTACCTGCTCTTCCAGGTTAGCTTAAATGATGAAAATTGTGTCTTTTACCTGGAAACACTTTTCCAAAGAAGCTTCACTAAAACAAATATATTCAGAGACATATTTAGCTTTTTAAAATGATCTGTCAAAGAAACTTTGTTTAATTCTAGATCATATAAAAATGTAGCAGTGCTTTTATCAGAAAAATTTCACTGTATAAGGTATAACATAGAAATCCCCCTTAAAATGATGGTAAAAAAATTGCTACTTATGTTTGTACAGAAAATTTAAAATTTTACCAGTACTATCCTTTATCTGGTGTTGAGAGCTCTATTCCAGGGCCCCTTTCCCTGCATGCTGGGAAGACATAATCTTTGCACCAAAAGACCAAGGTAGACGAGAGGTGCGAGTGGTAAAATGTTATTCCAGACACCAGTAATTTGCATGAGTTGATCCTACCAAATCAGTGAAGAATGTCACTGTTAAAGATTTATGTTCCCTGCTCTTCTCATCAGTAGTTCTGAAGTCCTGAATGCCTGATGATAAAAGTGAAATTTGAGTAAGGATCTGAAGAAAAATGAGTTTAACTACAAAAGCCAGGAATCGCGGCTTGTACTGCTTGCATATTTATATCTTTTAACATTCTTGTATTGAATTTAATTCTGATCACATTCCATGAATGTGTTCTTACAGGGTGTACTGGTATTTAGTACAGGGTAATTCTAAAGTGACTGTGAATGCAGCATGTGGATGAAATGGAATCTCCAGACGTTTCTGCTTGTCCCTGTGCAGTACCTTCCCGACAGAATACTGCTCTGTGCAGTGGCTTGCTTCCACAAGTCTGGCAAAGTTTGGAGGATTAGAATACAACAGAGAGGGTAAGTTTGGTAGGATTAGGTGGCAGCATTTCAGGAGTGCTGTTCTGTTGGGATCCTTGCTGGGGCTTGGGCCATAGTTGCTATTTGTCATGATGCTGTTGGGACAGTAGAACGCTGTCCCTCATAGAGATAATTTTAAATTCCTTATTAAATGGAACTGGGTCCAAGGCTAGGAAACAAGGGGTGACTTCTAAAACCAGTAAAAACTGCAGGTTGTTTTATTTTTAAACTGTGAAGCAGAGAGTGAGGAGAATTTCAAAACTCAGGTTTGTTTGGATTGGGAAATGCACAAATGGTGTAAAAATGGTTTCATATACAGCTTGTCAAAGGAAACTGCTATAATAAATTAGGAGCAAGGCTTTCATAGGCTTACTTTGAAATTGGATAGGCAGATCCAGGCATAAGAACCTGACAACAGGCAGGGAAGTATTGGGTGGGGAGGCTTCAGCCTCTCCCTTTTCCCTCTGCTGCCAGCGGAGGGCATTTGCTCAGGATGTTCTGTCATTAGATCTGTGCATGTGCAAAATATATGCTTGGTCTTTAGAAACAACTTATATATTTTGGTTAGATTCTGCTCTGAGCCTTCAGTATGTCTGCAGTAAATCTATTGATTTCAGTGAATTAGAACTCTATTAAAGGAAACCAATCAAGCATGGTGTTTAAAATGTATACCCACCTGCTTAAAGTTAAGCTTCTGCTTTGCTGGTATGGGACTTGCTGCATTTCTATATCCGTGTGAACATGAAATGGATATACAGAAACCGAACAGATTAAGGAACTGTTTTATGAATAGATGCATCTTTGTGGGGGAGAAAGGTCTGTTTGTTTTTTTCCCCAGCAGTCACAGACTACTATTTAATTAGTTACCTACAAAAAGTGTCATCCAGATTTTATTTTTGCTTGAGTTCTATTCTCATTAATGCAATTATATTTAGAAAGCTTATTCCCACAGATTTCCATTAATTTTCTTTAGTAGGTTAATGATAAAATGTATTTTACTTCATATAAGTGAAATTTCCTTGTACGTGTGTTATCGAGTGGCAGTATCTTCTTACCAGCTGGATTGTCAGTAAATCCTGATGCTGTGTATTTTATAAGATCTGGGATTTAAGACTGATGCAATCCACTTGGTCAAATGTAGTAGAAAACTCTATTTGAACATAAAACTGATAGTGAAATTTAACCTTTCAAACAGAAAAGAGATGGGAAGCTTGGGGAAAAGGACTCTCTGAGCAGGAGGGTAAAGGTGTTTATTAGAAATCCGCCAGGTTTTGAGTTGAGAGAAATCCAGCTCAGAGTTCCTTTTCCTACTGACTTTTTTTTTCAAATCAGGGTTGCAAGTTTTTCTAGTTAATCACTTGCTCTCTATTACCTTTACTGCGATGATCACACTGTATTTAAAAAATTAAATAAAATATACTCATATCTATGCTAAATCCACTGGCACCGACGAACAAAATATAAAAGTATCAGTTATCAATGTACAGATAGGGGAAGAGAGAAAGACAAGGCCAGGAAAGCTCTTATTTTTCAAGGTATTATTGTAAACTTCCAAGGTGTGTTCCTCTTGTGAGGAAAATTTTATGCTACATATAACAGTCCCAGCACCACGCTCTGGCCTTGCAGGCGGCTTGGGAAACAAGGTGATGTTTTCAGGGGGAGCCGGCTGGGAGTGTGGATGGTGCAAAGTTGGATTGAAATAGGTTGAAATCTGGTTCCTGGCTGCTGCTGCTTGGGCACCTCGACCTGCTGTGAGGCAGTCTTGAGGGTGAAGGGTTTTCAGTAATGATATTCCTTTTTTTTTTTTGGTCCTTTCCTTGTATCTCTTTGGAGCTGGGATAGTGCTGCAACAGTCACAGCCCTTGTCTGTCATGTTAGTGACTACAGCCACAGCACACTCACAGTGTTCATGCCCCATGGGAATGCTCCCTTTTGATTCCCTCGGAAACACAGTGCTTTGTTACTATGTGCTGATGGGATGTGCCATGTAAAATTGTGTACTGAGGTAAAACAGGAGGGAAATAATCCCTTACCAATATAATTTTAAATAAAAGCGGTGAAGAGACCATTCAGGCTCTTTGCCCAATTACTTCTTGTAACCATTTGGCTTCAGTGACATGTTCAGCTCCAATCCAAGTTTTTTTCTCAGCCTTGGAACAAAGCTAAAACAGTCACTATGTGATAATGCATCATCCAGCTGTGTGTGTAAATCCACTGCAACCACAGGTTTCTAATGATATACAGGTGAAGAGTCAGGAAAAAAAATGTTGGTAGTATTTTCTTTCAAGATTCTGATAGTTACCAGGAATTTGCTTTTGAGACAAGAGCTCTTGAGCATGGTTTGGGGTTTTCTTTGTGGGGTTTGTTGGGGTTTTTTTTATGAAAGCTACTGCAGACCTGATGTTTTATAGTAGTATTTGTGGCATTTGGGGGGCAGAGTTAGGGTAGCAGATTTGCAGTTCTGTTCTGGCTAGAGCCAAATGCAGAGTTCCCAAATTACAGTATTGTGATGATATAAGCTTCATAGCAAACTTTTAAGAATTGGCATAAAACCAGGATACATAAAGGGACAATGAAAACTGTGAGTGCTTAATGAATTTGACTGACGAGAAGAAGAAAGTAAAACAAATCCTTCCCAAAACGAGACACACAACTGGCTGCTTTCAACAGGACAGCTCTGCTCTCCAACCAACGGTTCTGTATGTTGATCAACATCTGTGCTATATGTAAAATAACTTTTTTAAGGACTAGCTGCAGATCTGTGTGGCTGTACCACACTTCAGCACCCCCTTTTTGGTTTTAGAAAGACAATTCCACCAAGTCTCAGCATATAGACAAAAGTTCTATGCATAATCTGAAAGAAAGCAAAGACATGGTAACCTTAGATGACTTGTAATGCAGCACAGTACGTGTTCTGGGTTGGAAATAGTGGATTACCAGATACAAGTGTTCTGCAGCAGAAGACTCTCAATCCTCAATAGTATTGCTTCTAAGAGCTAATGAAGTTTTTGCTAACTGTATAAATACATAATACACTTACCCAGATTTTCTGGACAGGACTTTGCTGCATTCTTGAAAATAGGCTTCCTAAGGGAAAGGGCTGATTCACATCAGTTCTTGTTAAAGTTGTAAGCTAAAATGTGTGGTGTTTGAATTGGGTACCCTTTAATTACTAGACCGATATGCTTATTGAGACCATCTTGCAGAACTGAAAGGATTTATTTGCATTTTGATTAATTAATTCTGAGATAAAGGTTCTGGTCTTTGAGTTTTGGATGAAAACTAAAATATCAGACTTAGGTCCTTTAAAAGGAATTTTTAAAAAATTACCAGCATTTTGGATACTCTTCCAGATGGAGGCAAATGCATAGACAGGGAATAGCTTTGTGTGTTATTAATAAATGTTTTACTTGGAAGTTTTCAAGAACGGTCCAACATTAAAAATAGAGCTACGTATGCATAGTATTTGGAAGGCATTAGTGATGATGATCTAGACATTTATAAGAGTATTGCAACAGTATTTCCTCATTTCAACAGAATAGGCAGGCTGAATAAAATCCTGTTCTCTTTTTCTCTGATGCAGGAAAAGGAAAATGTCCTAAATCATTTAAGGTTATAACTTGTTTATTTTCCAGATAGATGGATTCTGTGATGTAAGAACATGCTGTATCCCATTATAAAGGGTCCTGGTATATAAATGAACTCTTTTCTTCCTTTTCTGACTTTAAGCAGCCTGGACTATGAAATATATGGAGTAAGTCTTCCTAAGGTACTCTGACATATCCAGAAGCTGAAAAATACCTAAATTTAGTTCTGCAGGTGTCATTGTCAGGAAGAAAAGAACACTTCAGAACCAAAAAGTCTGAAGCACTTCCCTCTATTCACAGTGCATGCGAATCCCTTCTTCCGTTTGACTTTCCCCCGGTTGCTGTGTAGCGAGGAAGCAGGGGTCGCAGTAATGAGGTTAAAAGAGCCACGGCTGCCTTTGTGTGAGAAATATGAATAGATTCCAAATGTGAACAACACAGATGCAGAAGTCACTCTGTGGTCAATGTCTGCTGCATCATTAAGAAAACGAATTTGTGGTAGTGTAGGGCTTAGCTTTCCATCTTCAGTCAGTGACCTTTTCTTTACCAACCAGAGTGTCTGAGTGAGATTTCCTGAGACAGTCAGAAACTTACTTTATAAATAAAATTTCCAATCAATTTCTAAGACTTAAGAGTAACACTACACATTCATCACATTCCTCCTTTGAATCTTTGTCCTGGCAGAGGAATTTATGTCTGGTGGTTGTCCATACAGCTGAACAGAGCAGAGCATTGTGTTCATATTCGGTCTTGTTGCATCTTTAAGAGATCCAATAGCTACAGAAACTTAATGCCAGTGGAAAGTAAAATTAAATTATTTGAAAAATCATAATCTGTGGTTGATTCTTCTATATTTTTTTTTGTAACAATCGATATCATCCCTATTTTATGTTTGGTTGCATTTTATCTTCAAGAGTTATATATATAGTCAGCCAGTTCCTTTTATCTATGAAGTCTGTAAAGCCACCTGACTTCAATACTTGTCAAATATGTAATGTAACATACAATATGGCTGTAATTTACATATAACTGCCTACACATCTGAAAATTAAGGACATTGGGAAAATATTTTGTCCGATACAAAACAGGAAGGGGGAAAAAGAGCTTTGGAGGGCTTTTGATGGATTGTGACATAGTTGGTAAGGTCAGCTGCAAAAGCAGACTGGGTTACACAGGACTTTATCCAGCTGGGCCTCAAAAACTGCCAAGGATAGAGGCAGCACAGCCTCCCTGGGCCCTGCTCCATTGCTTGGCTGGCCTCACAGGGGAAAAAAGAAAAGTCTTTCCATAAATCCTTTGTAAATTTACATTTTCTTTATTTCCTCCAGTGTATTCCACTCTTGTTCTCCCAACACACCACAAGGTGAAGACCATGGCTCTGTCTCCCCAGTGCCCCTTTGTAGAGATCAGGAATCTGCTGCTAGGTCACCCCAAAGCCACATCTCAACCTATAGAAAGTTCCCAGGTTCTCAAGACTCACATGCATGTATTGGCTGGGAAAAGAGCCCAGGCTTCAGATGGCTGGAAATAGATGCTTTATTTTGCCACAGTGAGATAATTATTAAAGTGGAGGAAAAGTTTCCTAAATTATTACTTAATGTTTCAGAGGGAGGAAAGATGGACCACAAAACCTTGAGGTGTCACTTGCAATATAACTTATTTTATTGTATTATTAATTATTATTCCTGGAAAAGTGGATTCAAGGCAATGGGATGTCATTCTTTGATGCAACATGAGCTTCCTCAATAGCTCCAGTGAACCAAAGCCCCTTCTACATAAAATATTTAAAGTCTGAATGAAATAACAGTCTTTGACTAGCAACAGTGGCAGAGTACAGGGAGTTTCCAGGAAAAAGCAACCCTCTTTTTTTTTTTCTAAATTCCCTCCAACTAGCTTTAAAATTCCCTCCAATAAGCTTTATACCTTGAACTAAGTTGTTTCTTCTTCTGCCTGGAAACTGCTGCAAACTTGCAGAATTTTCTGTGCACCTGGATCAAAAGGGCTATGCTCTGTAGGGGACAGGGGATTACCAGTGTGTGGAAGCACTGGGAGTGAATAATTTTAAGTCATTTTCCATTGAATCTCATACTGAAACATTGTTAATTTTGATTGAGGTTTCTTTGACTAAAAAAATTTGAAACATTCCCAGTAAGAAATGTATAACCTTCAGTATTCTTCAGACGTGAGGAATTCCATTCCCTGTTGTTCAGAGATGTGGTGCCATGCATGCTTGTGCTGTGATGAGTTTGGGAAACAGAAGAGGTGTGTGCAACGGACTGGGCTGTATGTGCATTTCAGAATGAAAGCAAATGTCTTCAGTTCCAATTTTTCCTTGTGCCTGGTGTTAGCAATTTAGAATGCCTCCTTACACATTGAGATCACCTTATTAAAGGATTGCGTAAAATGTAATCACTTGAGTTAAAAGATGCAAGTCCTTTCTAGCCTCCTGGTATTGTTTTCCCTCTGCCATATGATAAATGAAGTAAGTCCTGGGAAATGTAAAGCCCTTTTTGCAATGATACTGCCCTTTTGGGCTGGAGCTGCCTATGGAGGGAAGACTGAAGGAAGAGTGGACTCTGCTCTCTGCAGTCTGAGCAATGATGATCTTCGTAGACAGTCAAGTCTGAAAACAGGTTGTGATGCAGTTCTGACTACTATAGTAACGTGCAGTCTCATTTAACCGAGATCATAAATGCCACAAGGTGCTTTCGTTTCTGTGTTTGATTACAAAAGCTTAAATGTGTCTCAACTTTTCAGAAATAGGTGATTGTCTGCAGTTCATAATGACATCTATAAAAATGTTTTACTGAGTGTTGGAGACATTTTATGGCTTTGCCCAAGAAGGAAACACAATGACTATTTACCATAATGATAGTATTTTTTATTTGAAAACATTGCCAGTCATTTTCTTGCCAGTCCTGAAATGCTTGTTGCAAGCAACAAAATCCTCATCTTGTGTTTTGTCAGCCTGCAGTGTTTTGCAATGCAGCATGCTGTGGGTGATCATGTAATTTGAAGTGTAAATTGTAAAAGAAAAATGCATTAGCTTACCTGGGGTTCCTGCTGTTGCTGAAATAAGCAATAGAGCTTTGCATGTCACAGTTAATTTGCATAACACAGGAGTAGAAAATATCTGGATTTTATTTTATGCTGCTCACATTAACTTTAGTGACACAGCTTTGATTAACTTCAGTGAAAAGAGGCTGGACTCTTTATGGTCTGTGATTTCTTAGCTCTCTACTTCTGAATAACTGTTTAGTATCAAAAAGAGGCTATATGCCAGGTGAAATGAAATGCTTCATCCTGAGATGGTTGCTAGTGATAATGGAAACGTGCAGGTCCAAAAGGACCCGATTCCTTTTCTTTCCTAAGTCTTCTGTTCCTTCCCACCCTAGACTCTTGCAGTTTACAGTTTCCCTGTTTGGAATTTCTCCATTGTGATAAAATGTCCTCCATAATCCAAAGCATGATACACACTGGTCTTGCACAGGAAAACTATTCCCTGCAGTGGAGCAGGAAGCAGGTACTGTAGGAGGAGGTGTTTTCTTGGGTGCCATCGCTCAAAGCTGTAAACCTGAGAGAAAGGTGGAGAATTGTCAATGCATCACTGATGTCCACTTCATTGCCTCCAGGGAAATAGAAAACTTAAGTCAAACACGAGTAGTTTTAGCTCAGACACCAGATGTTTGCAAGACTCGGTCCTTAATTTGTATGTTCCCTTTGCCTTCAGCGTGATTCACTGTACCTTGTAAAGATCTTGGAGAATGGCATTAAATCACTGACTCTGGATGAAACCTTTGTTGGTTCTAGTGGTGGTCATCATGTACAATCCTCTCTAGAAAGTGAAGAGGCACCCAGGGTAGATGCCTGTGCCTAGGCTCTGTACCTTGAATTACAGCGTAAAAAGGGCCTGCTATTGCTTACCTTCAATAAAGCTGTCTGTGTTACCAAAGAAGAGTTAAACAGAAGAGTAGTACAAGCTAAGAGTAAACACTAATGTACCTTTAATATTAATAATTCACTGTATCATTCATAATTTAAACCTTAGTGAGAAATATTTTGCTTCACCTTTTATCACAAATCAGTTGAAAAGAAAACTAAGAAAGCCTCATTATTTTCCATAGGTGCATGCTGACGTTTGTCTTCAGCTTGGTTTATTTGGCCTTTCAATTTTAATGCTTCATTTAGTTACAATGTTCATATTTGAATGTAATAAATTATTGTTGTATTTTTCTTTATAGTTGTAATTTGAAGCCAGCAAAAGGTAGTCTAGGTAATTCCTCTATCAGAAGCAATGCTCAACAGCCATTCCCTATCCCTCCTTATGATATTTATGATTTTATATATCCATGCCATATCCGCACTCTTTTTCCTTTTGCAGGATGATTAAAGAGTATTCAGTGTGGAAACTGTAATGTATTTTTGATAATTACCTCTTTTCTTCCCTGCATTTTTCCTATTTCTGCTCCAGTTATTTTAAAGTAGGACATTTGGAAGAGTTTGGAGGGGTTCAAACTATGGTCACACTGTAGACTCATGAAACTGCATCATGTTTCTGTTTTGCTTTTTACTTCTGTCCTAATAATTCCTAGCATTTGATTCTTTTTTTAAAAATGATCTTTTCTAACGCTAAGAACTTGTTCCTCAGCAGTGATAATTTTATGAGAGATGTTACGTCCGAGCTCACTGCCCTCTCTCCCCATGTGCATCTCTTTATATGAATCTAAAAACCACCTATAATAATATCACAGAAGCAAGCATGCATGTCTGTAATCCACATATTTTCTTGATCACTGGATACATATCCAAAGATACTTAACTGATGTCCACATCAGAGAAGCATCCTCTCTCATTCTCACAATTTCCCTTTTCCCCTTTCTTTCCACAATAATTTGAGAAAAACCACAGATAGGAGCACGTTTATTCACGTTTTGATTTTACTACACAAAGTTTGTTTGTTTCATTTAAGGCTGCAGGATTAATTGTTTTACTCAGAACAGTAATTCAGTCAGAGACCCTATTTTCATTGGGGTAAAATTGTCAGTGTAAATTGCATAGTTTTCCTACAGGATGTGACATTGCTTTGATGGGGTAAAAACAAATCTACTGCTTTTCTCCCTTATGTTGCTTGTTTACTGTTCTTGATGGGAGGTCTGGGTCACATCTTTCAAATGTGGAGCAAGTTTTTGAACTCTCCCCTGCTCTGTTTGGGTTCTCCCATGTAGGTCAGGCACTACAACTAAACAAGATGCTGAATCTCTGCTTTGGATCTGCAGCTCCCAATCACTTCTTCCTTCCCTTCCTTCTGCATGGCCTGCTTGAATTCACTGGCTTTCTAGATGGGCCTTAAAGAAAAGAAAAGAAAAAAAAAAACGTTAAAATATGAATCTCTTAAGACTTTCCCTTTTGAGAAGGCACCATTTTCAAAATGGCCATAAAATTGCCAAAGAATCCCTTTCTTCTAATGTACCATGACTAATGAACTGCAATAGGTTTTCCTTATTATATCACTGCTATTTTTGCCTTTGAAATACAGAAACTTCAATCACTGTGATTATAGGTAACAAGACAGGCTGACACTTAAACTGTTGAAATGTGTGTTTTTATTATAACTTCTATGACTGCATTTGGAAATTGTCATTTTTGTTTTCATGACTCTCTAAGGTTTTCAAAAATTGTATTATATAGAAATGAAAATAACTCAGGCCAGAGTACATTCAGATGTGGACCTCTCCAGGATTTCAATTTACAACTTTTACCATATTGATATTCTATTAGGAATAGAGCCATGAAAACAGAACCAAACGTCTGTTTTTAGAAACCTCTGTAAGAACGTATACTGTCTTCTGCGTTGGGTGATTTTCAATGGCCAGTGCCATTTCTTTCAGAGCCTAGCAATGTTACACTACATCTCACTCAGGACATGTGGAAGAAGCTAATGGTGGGAGATGCTACAGCTTGCGTGAGAATTCAGTCCATGCCTTACAAATGTGTTGCCAACACAGGACCCGTGGCATTAGCCATGAGATATCAGCTCAAAGCTGACATGCCATAACGTTTAAAGGCTTTATTTTTTTTTTTTCTTACTGCTTAACCAGCCTTTTTGACCTCTGTAATGATGCAATTTTCCTGCATGGGGCTCTAGGAATCAAGCAGGTTTTGGTACTGTAGGAACCTCTTTCCTTGAGATTACCTGAGAATTTATAATAAGAACTTGATTTGCACTCTGTGTTGCTAGTTCTGTTGATCGTGAGGGAAGATGCATTTGGTGGCAGCCAAGGACTTCACCTTCAGCCTGGAATTTAAGGCATGTTTTTCTCTATGTCTAAAAGGCCTAACAAATCTTTTGTTCTGTATAGGATATCAGTCCTCATTACTCTCACGGCATTGCTTGATTTTAGGCAGGACGTCTTACAGTGATTCAGTAGTACAGAGCAGTAAAATGAATAGAAATTAAGTTTATATGAGAAATTTTGAATATTTAAAGGCAGAATCACTTTTTAAATTGCAAAATAAGACATCAGCTTTTAATTGTGTTTTTCAAGGTCTTCAGTCTACAGTGGTGGCCATTCTCATTAAAAATTTTCAAACCATTGAACATTACTGCCTGAAATTACCAAAATGCAGCTTCATTCATGGGTAGCTTCAAGAAGTTTTATTTTAAAAATGCACTTTGGAAATAAAATTATGCTCTTACATAACCTTATTTACTTTTGTAGTATTGAATATGCTTTTCATTTAGTGACAGCAAAGTAGACATCTCCTTTGAGTACTTGGAAGAGAGAGACTCTGGTAGCTATCATAATCTTTTTATTAAAATTTAATGATTCTTAACCCAGGAAATTATTTTTGGCTTTTTTGTGTGTGTGTGATTAAAAACACCTTTCATTTATATCTTAAAGGTAAATCAATAATTCTGTGCACAGTGCACCCCACACACAGCCCCTTCCCCCTGCTCCAGCCCGTAGCTGGAGACTTTTCAAAGACCCTTTGAGTCAATAAAAAAAAATATAATTTTTCCCTCAAACATTCCAAAATTTGGAAGTTCAACAGTCTGATGAAGTACTCTGTGCCCAGATTGATCCAAAAAGGAGAGGATTATCCAAACTGCTGTACAAATAAGGTTTCTTTCCTTCTTATACAACGTGAGTATAAAATGTGAATTTTTGAAAGCCCTGTGTGTTCCCCTGTTGTGGTCATATTTGTCTATACTCTGCAACAGCCACTGTTTTGCACCCTTATTTTTGATTTCCAGATATGAGAGAGCCTCTCCCGCGTTGTGGAGGCACGGCTTGCCCTCTAAAGCCTCACCTGTTTTGGCTGGAGAAATCCCAAGAATCCTTTGCAGGGAGAAAGTGCTAGCTTCTTCATGGCAGGCTGACATAACATTTAGTTCCTGCTTAAAAATCTCCTCTTCTGTACTGGCAATCTTTGGGGGGTTTATTGTGAGGTTCATGTCCCATGTTTTACTGGAGAATAGGAAGTGGTGTTAAGATGACTCTCAGTTTGCTTCTCATTTCCTTCGCTTTATAGTGAAGCTTGTATCATTAGCTGTAGCACTCATCTTTTATCGATGCCCATCCACCAGTCACTGCTCTCAGGACCAGACTATGTTTATGTGTCTTCTGTTGGGTTGTAGTTTTGGTGCTCTGCTGTAGTGAAGCTGCTTCTCAGAGATGGCAGGAACAAATCTGTATAGGGTACTCTGGAGTCCTGGTACTTGTTCTTGGTCCACGGGAGATTGAAGTGAGAAGATAGATAACCTGCTAATACCCCAAAAAGTTTATCCCTTGCTTGTGCTGGGAGCACTAACCTCGCTGACTTTGTCAGGCAATGCTAGGGAAGGCTGCTACACACCTCAGCAATCTAATCTTTTGCTGATTAAATGGGTGGGCTGGAGAAGCTGCCAGAGGATTTAAATAGTAACAAATGATAGCTGCAAGTGCACAGCTGGCAAATGGGATGTCTACTAGTTCCCAGCCTGCTGCAGGCTCTGAAACAGAACAAATGACTACTTGTGGGCATTTTTTTTTTTGCTTTAATTTTCTTGTTTGGGTAGATCTACTTTGTCAACAAAGATGCCACGTAACATAGGTTATGAGGCTGACCGGTCTCTGTATTCCAGAGTCAACTCAGAGGTGACAAAGCTTAGGTAAAGGATGGTCTGATGATTTTCCTGAAGCCCAAGAGGAACTTCCTCTCTTGCTGTAATCCTTGTTGCCAAGGTTTTGCTGCTACCAGTACTTGAGTTTCCTAGTTTAAACCTAGGATTTAAATCTCTGAATGAATGGTGCTTCTAGCTCTGGTTGTGCAAGTCATACCAGAGGTTGCAATCATTTCCTCCTGCTTTTCAGGGCCACTGACCTTGGTCTTGTTCCCTAAAGGTAGAGATGTGTCTCAAAAGTCCTTCTGCAAACAGACAGCCAAACAAGAAGGTGATCTAATCAGCTGGTAGCATTACTATTGTCTGTGAACAGGTTGCAGGGGTGCTCTGAGATATTTGCTGACAGAAGTGTAACGGGTTGGTAAAAAGATGTGTATTTCCTTAAACACTGCTTAGATACAGCCTCCTGCATGGCTGCATTTGCAGCTACCAGAGCTGTGTACACTAATTTCTCCCTGATCAGAAGAGATTATCTTCATAGCCTGGGATATACTTCATCCCTTAGATTGAGCTTGGCAAGACTGAGCTTCAGAACCATGTGCAGAGCCCAGTTCTTTGAAATCGTCCCAGAATGTGTAGGGTGAGGTTTGTTCTGGAGCTGTCAGAAGGGATGAGGTTGTCATTAGCTGGCAGTTTTGTATGGATTTGGCTATTCTGCTAGTTATAGGGTTGTTATTTTTATTGTTAAATCAGGCCACCTAGAAGCTGAGATGATTTCTGGGGTGTGTAAATCAAATAAATAAAATATGTTTGGCTGTGTTGTTTGGAGATTCATAAATTGACATTAATTCAAAAGTATAGGAAAACTTGCTTTGTTACTTAGTGTTGTTTTATTGCTTTTCACAATGAGATGACTTGTGTATCCACCATAAATGTCCTTGAAGAAATGATAAATTATTATAATTATTATTATTGTTGTGCAGCAGCATTAAAGTTTTCTTTTTTTTCAGTATTTAAGTATGCAAAATCCTCCCACACCTAGCCAACCGTGCTGCTTAGGTAAATGAAAGACTGACTAACATATATACATCAAACTCTGAAGCAAGACAAAAGAAAATTTGCTAGCAATCTTGCCTTGACATGGTTTACCTGCCAGAGAAAAAAATCTTTCTAATTTGCATCCCACACAGAGACTTACTTTTCTTGTTAGAATTCCATACATGTTGCAAGTAGAGCATTCAGTAATTGTGTGCCAGGATTTCAACTTTCTGTAGGTGTCAGACTGGTTTTTCGTGGATTTTGTTTTTAACACTGGATGCATTTTGCAGGTTTTTACTTCCCATAAAAGCAACTCTCTCTTCCAGGCTGAAACACACCCTGTTGAATAGACTCTTATCAGTTATAGTTCCAGGTGGGACAGAGGGGTTTTTGACCTGAATAAAATGAATCAACTAGAGCCCACAACAGACTAGTGCACTCAAATGCGAAGAGACTTGGACTGGATTCCATGCTTTCATCAATAATTACATTTCCAAAGGTTTAATTTCCAGCAGGACAGATTGTGAGAGGCCACCCCTTAAAACATCTAGTAACGTTGTGCCTGGTAGCCCCCGTGAATACGGGAGGCAGAGCACACTAGAACCAGCGAGGCCCTAGCTGGCAACATGGGAGGAGCAGCTTATTCCTGCCCTCTTTGCACCTAAACATTTGAAGCCATGAAGGTTTATGCAACTGATATTTTACTTGAATAAATTTTGTTCCAGCCAAACATTTTAGTTTTACTTGAATGACAGTTGTCTAATAGCAGTATCAGTTAATCCTCCATAACCTCTTGCCTTGTGCTTTGCCAAGATGTTAAGCATAGTGTGGCATTGTAACAGAAAACTTGCTGTTGAAGTGCAGGGCTTTTCATGCAGCTCTGTTTAAACATTAGGGATCAGCAAGCTTGCTTTGTCGAATTTTGAACCCACTCTAATCACTGAGTGTTTCAAGGACCTCTCAAAGTCCTTAAGACCAGGTGCTAACAGCAGAAATACTGGTTCAGAGCCTCTTATGACGGTTGTATTTAAACCTTTAATGAAGGACACTAGTTCAAAGAGTTGGAGTTTTTCATAGAATAACCTGGGAACATTTGCTTTTCTTTTGATTCCTGCAGATGATCATAAACCTGCTGAATTAGCATTCTTCTGCTATCTAAATTCATTGTGGATTTAAAATATGGCTGCCCCAACTCAGAAATTTTGCTCTATGAAAAATTCTGTGTATTTATTTTGGGGCTGGGCATCAAAATAAGCAGCCATTGATTTTGAAACTGAAGACAATTTTGAACAAAAAATTTGGGGAAAAAGATTTCATTCAAATATTTAATTGCAATAAAGTTTGTAAGAAAAGAAATAGAAACATGGGCATAAAATAATAGTAGAAAACTTAAATAATAAAATTAAAGATAATAAAACCTAATTTCTTTGTAGTGATTAATTTTTCAAATGAGACTTCCAACTTTTTCAAATTGAAAAAAATATGTTTTGTAGGGTTATTTTTGTAATTAATATAAGCTTGCAGCAGCTTCAGATATGTCAGCACTGTATTTTGTAACATGGAAACTGGACCAACACAGAACTTAAAACTAGCAATAGATGCAACTGTGATAAAACACTCTTGAAGCAGCTTGAATTTGATGGACAGCAAAAATGATTCAAGTTTTCTGAAGCCTCAGAACTCCTCTGTTTTCCGGCAAAGATCATCTCTGAACTTGAGACCATTGCATCTATAATGTTGAAATTATTTCCGTGATCTCACAGGTATTGTTAAAAAGGAAACTGCTAAGCTCACACTTGAACACTGTACAGCAAAAGGTCTTAGCTTTGGAAAAAAAAAAGGGGAAATATATTCAGCCTCTGTTGTCTTCATTTCTTATACATGTATATCCAAGTGATACATGTCATCTCACATTAAACATAGAGTTCTGAGAGTAGTCTTACATGGGAGTATACTGAAGTGGTTTGGGGTTTTTTTATGCTTTGTAAGTTATCTTCACAGTTAGAGCTTATTTTTACCTAAATTGTTCCTTGAGGCTAATTGTTTTGTTTTATGGGAGTGTTGAGAGGTGGTAGCTCAGCTCATAGCTCAGAGTACTTGGTGTGTGTGAATAGCAGCACCTGCTCTTGGGAAGATGGTGTATAATTTACAATTTCCTGTTGCCATTTGTGGAAAAATGTTCAATATTAATATCTGTCTTTCTACTTGACTTGCAGCCAGTCCTGGTCAAAGAAAAAAAACACCTGAGAAATGCTTTTGCTGGTATTTCAAGGTCTGCTTTTGGTCACTGGAAATACTTCAAGTGCCAACTGAGTGCTGAATTTCATGAAAAGCTCTTGCTGAAAGGAACTTTGTTAGAAGTTTGGGAGAGGACTATTAAATATTTTTTTAAACTGTCGTTTCTAAATCTTTTTAATACATTATGACTCAGCAACCAGGCAACAATTCAGTTAAAACAGAATAATCCACTACACAGTTGCAATGTGCTGGCTAAAAGCAGTCAAGGAATTTATGTCAAATATTCTGAGCTGAAAGAAACTAGGATTAGCTCCCAAATCACTTGGGTACTACAAATTTACCATAAAATAATAATTCCCAACCATCTGTATTTTTTTAAAACCAGGACAAAGCTTATATTTGGTTTCACCAGATGTCTGTCTCCCAGTATCTTGTTCCTGGGAGTAGCCCAGGTAAATGACTAGGAGAAAAACTTTCAACAAAGCTCCCTGAATATTCACTCAACCTCCAGCACTTCTCAGAGGCAGAATTTTCTAAGCAAGAGAACTGTACTCAGTAGCCCTAGAAAACTGCTCTTCCATGAACTTGTCCCATCATCCCTTGATCCCAGGTACTTCTTCAGCATCCTTGTCTTCTGCTGTAAGGGCTTAGAGAATCAAAGCACCTATGAACTTTGTGTTTGGCTTTTCCTGCTGATTTTCATCCAAAGTTCCTTAGCTTCTTTGATGGACAACCAATGCTTCCTCTACACCACTAATGATCTCGGAGACTTCTTTCTCAGCTTTGTCATTTGTCCCTTCCACTCTGACAGTTTCAGTAGCCATTCCCAACTTTGCCTATCCCTGCCATGCTTTCCCGAACTGTTTCCAGACCTTCTATATAATTTCTGAAATGGTAGTGGGGGAGTGAGAAGAGACCAGAATTGCACCCAGTGTTACTCAACTCCGTCATGTAATTTTCCATTTTAACCTCCAGACCTGACTTCTGCATGGGCCTGTTTACCTCTGCAGCCCTCATTCTGTACGTGAACTTTGGGCTGGTTTCCAGCATATGTACCACTTAGTTTTTCTACATTTCTTCGCTTTTGAATTCCCTGTGTCCCTAATGAAGCTCCTCAGTCAGCTCTCATTTTCCCTGCAAACTTAGACAAGCAAATAAGATGTTTTCATCTCTTCACTTTTGAGGCTGAGCCCAAGGCCCTGCGTACCATAGTGCAGCATATCCAGAAGACTGAGTTGGAGGATAACAGCTGCCCTACCCCTGGATTTCTTGCTTTTAGCAGTTTGTCATATGCAGTCTTGCATCCACATAACACACTGGACCTACTCTACAGCTTGTTTCTCAGATGTGTCAGAAAAGGTTTTCCTGAATGCACTTATTTTTATGAGCACCTAGAAATGCATTTCCTTAAGTGCATCCTAAACATGAACATCCACGGAATAAAACACTTTTTTTCCCCCTCTCATGTACCTTTGTATTGGCTAGGCTTTTGAGATATCTCAACAGTTCTGCTGTGCTGTCCTCCTCCATCTTCTTACTGCTCTGAATTTAAAAATTACCAAACTGTTGTGTTGTTTCCAGGGAAGTGGGACGCTATGACCCACCTCTGCTGTAGAGATTTAAAGACACGTTCTTCAGCTCTGAGCACATTCTTTAAAGAAAAATCAAAATGCTAGTGTTTTATTAATGACATCCTCCTACTTTGCCTGGGTAGGCTGGTCTTTTAAAGCAAAAGATTAGCACTCAATGGCTTATTTTCTGGAGACTGATCTCACTTCAAGTCTCTCAGAAACAGCCATTTGTCAATGATTTGGATTTAATTTTTGACTATTTGCATATTGGCTTTTTTGATTCAAGTGAAAGTAGGATGCACTGGTTGTCATACCTAAAAGCCACATCTTGGGGAAAATCTCCCACTGGAATTCTAGAACAAAGGATTTCTAGAAAAGACAGCTATTCCCCAGGGTGACTGAGGGCTCATCTTCTGCCACTCCCCCACAAATTATATATCAACATTCTGGATTTTTGTTCTAGGATTGAATCTTCTATCACTTATACAAGTTTATTTATAATATATGATTCATTTGTAATGTATAGAATCTTTTAATTTAACTCTATTCATGGCATTTCCAGAACAGCTCATCAGACTTCATTTCCATTGCCTAATTAGAGTTATTGAAGACCAAAGATGTTTCTGTGTCCTAGTCGCTACGTGAAACTCTTACTCTGATCATGATGCCACAGGTACAGGCAGGCAGTGACTGTGTATGTAAGCTTCCCATGGAGTGATGTGCAGACTTCTGCAGACAAGGTGTTGAATATATGTGTACACCAGACATTTTTCTTTACCTCATTCAACACTGTAGACACTGAATTTGCAGCTCTGCAACGTTGTTGTGAAAAAGGTAGAAGTTAGGATACAATCTGAGGAAGTTGAGACGACTGTAAGAACATTGAAATAGGGATTCCCACACTTAGGTAAAACAGAAACCGAATGGTATTGATATTCCTCTCTTAATGCAATTTGTGGGCAAAGGTCTGAATCTGGGGGAAGGCAGGCCCTTTCTTTCACAAAGCATCTCCAGAAAGGCAGCTTTGTCCTCGAGTTGATGGCGATTGAAGAAGTCAGCTCGGTTGTTCAGAGTATTTTTTTTTTAATTGTCTTTTTTCCAAAGTAAAAGTCAGATAAGCGATATCTAAATTCATTCTATGTGAATTGCTGTGATCTTGATTAAAGTCTCAGCTTTGGATAAGGGAAGTCAGTAGGGAATGCTCACATTTTGGAATAGTTCTGCTTCAGCTGTTTCCCAGGTTGGTTAGAAAATGCTCGCTACCTTGCTACTTGGCCCCCATTGCTTCCTCAAATGATTACAACCAAGAATGTTTAATTCTGAAATTAAGTGTAGGTTAAGTAGTTACACACATCCCCCTTGAATTAAGAATACTTCTTAGCAGGGCTTCATATAACCTCTGATGAGTTCTGCTTATGTTAGAGCAGCAGAAAGTGAGCTCGAAGCTCATCCGTGCCTTCGTTTCTAGAAGAGATCTAGTTAAGCATGTTGTAGTTGGTGCCTCTAGTACTTACTTTGTGTGGTGTCTTGCTGTCTTTCCCTACAAAATTCCAGCATTTAGCTGGCTGTCCAGGCTCCCTGTGTACTCTAAAGTTACTCATTGCATCTTTCTTGGCTGGCTATCCCATTGACTGGGGATGACCAGTTTAACTTTTAGTTCATTAAATTAGATTTGCATTGTCATGGTACTTGTTGCATTTTGGTACTTGTTCTGATGGCACCAAAGGGATAAAAACTACATTGCTTAGTGTGGCAGCAGTTTATAAGAGTGCTGGTTGGAACCTAACAACCATGGGTCAAAGTTTGTGTTTTTTGTGGGGGTGCTTTTGTTATCTTTATGTTTGCCTTCGCTGGCACAAACCAGCCAGCCAAGAAGAGTTAAGATTACTCCTATGATTTACAGCTGCAGGCCCAAGGCTGAGTTGCTGGTCAGTTTGCTTTGCATCTCTCTGTTTAATAAAAAATGAGTCTGTCACATTTAGAAAATAAAAAATCGGGGTCCTACAAATATGGATTTATACATTATCAGATTTATAAAAAATATCAATAAGCCAAGCTTCATGGGCTGTAATGTTTACTTTAAGCATCTAAAATAGAGTCTCTCCTGAAACAGAGCATGTGCCATGCAGTTGTTATTGGGGAATGCTTTCTCTTCTTCATTTTAGAGGTATCCTCTTGACTTGAAAGCTGAAACACAGAGGCTGATCAGTGCTGACCCACAAAGGGAAATAAGACAAAAGATGCTTAATAATTGCTTTGTTGTAGGTTGCCAGTAATTAAAGCTCTGGCAAATGTTGTATAAGGTCATGTTCAAGGATATTTCTTTTTTTCTTTGAGGCTTTGACAAGCATTGCCCCTGTGAGGGAGGGATTTTTTTGTCTCCTCCATTTATTCTATTTCAGCATTCTTTAAGCAATAGCTTACAGTATACAAATTTATTTTACTTTTTCTTCCTGTAGCTGACACAAATATTGACTTAATCTAGCAATTTGTAAGAATTTAAGGCACAGAAAACCACCAAATCAATCACTTTGTATGCATATTGCAGCATCAAGCCTGTAAAAGTAAAATGTAAACTTCTAGAACCTAATTCAAATCAATTATAACGTTGCATAGATGTTAAAATTTTCTTCTCTAGAAACAAACTGACTAAATTTGAAACATTTCTGCTCAAAACTAAAATAAAAATCAAAGAAATGATCATATTTAAATCCCATGCTAATACCCTACGTGTGAAACCATGTCAGTCTGATCTAACATGATTTTCTAGTAGCATTGCAATCAGCTGCAGCGTTCTGAATTGGATTGGAATTGTATAACCTGCACAGACATCAGTAGCTGTCTCAGTGGTCACATCGCAGTTTCTTGTTGATTTTGGTGTGAAGGTGGTTATTCAGCTGCCCATGACCCTCCATTTCAAGGCCAAAAACCAAAGCAACATTAACACACCCTCTGAGCACCCCACCCTCCCAGTTTAGCGTCTGTGCTGCAGTCATTGGATCTCACTGCGGGAGTGACTGCAGCTCTCACAGAGGGCTGACGTGATGGGGTTTGCATTGTAGCATGGAATAGAAAAGTTCAGATGTCCCTTGGGTCCAGCCTAAGGCTAAAACTGTTGAGTAATCTCTGGCCTGTCCTTTGATGTTTTCATCAGGCACCAATTAGGAGGTTTGGTAGTGACACTTAAATGTTTATGAAGCACTTTATATAGTGACATATGTCACGATTTATCAAAGCCATAGTTAAGCTATGTTTTGTGGGAAGCTGCAAAAAAAATGTTAAATCATTTGCTTTATGGTCATTTGCTCGTATTCAGTAATGGTGTGGAAATGCAGGGATATACTTTATTATACTTTGGCCTGAAAACTCATGCTGCTGTATTCCTCCTTTGTTATTTGTTTAATTCGCTATTTTTATTGGTCCATTTGTGCATTGGCAATGGTATCTTTTAAATTTATTGGAAATTTTTTTCTGTCAGGAAGCACAGAAGTGCCTGCATAAAACGATGGCTAACATCTACCATCTCCTGGTGAAGATCTTACAGTCTCAGTTGGATTATATTCTCTCCAGTAGAGTGAAACTTCAGCACTTGCAGCCAGTCAAAAACTAGTCAAAAGGAGCCCCTGAAAACGAAAATCTTAGTGTTTGTTTGTGATAGGACGTGCTTATGTCTTGCATATCACCTTTTTGCTTGAATGTGCATCTTGGGTAAACACAGGTGGTACACCTGTCATCCTGTTGTGTGGCAGAGATGTGTCATTCCAGCAGAATTAATGCTAGAGCCATCGGGCCCTGTCAGTGACTGCAAATCTGTTTTCCTGTATTCTTTCAGAGGCTTCTCTATTCAACAAACACAGCACTGTACAAGGACAAGAGAACCACTTTTTACAGTTTTAAAAAGTCCAGACAAAACCATGTGTTTGCTTTCTTCTACCAATTTTTTGTTTATGCTGTAGTATAATACCTTATTAAACATCACAGGTTTTCTTTACATGTAACTACATTGATGGACCTAGTTAAATGAAATACCTTGGCAGTTACATTGTCAGGGCTATGACTTTTTCCAAAATGTAGAAATGACTCGGGGCATTTGGACAGTGATTTTGCTGCTGGAACCAATGTAATTGTTGGAATTGTTTTGTTTTGTTGATTTTTGAAGAACATCCACACTTGGGCACTATCAGTGGACTGATGGTGCTAAGAGAAGATATTTTGCATCTCTTTTTTCCAGGGCTGATTTAAGTGTGAGTATGGGGTATGTTATGGATGATCAGTTTATACTCCATGTCATTGCTCCATGGTAAACTGTCCTTCGTAGGTCCCAAATCCTGCTGCTTTCAGCACAGGCACAAGAAAGGTGTCAGATGGAGAGCAGCAGGGTTGGATAAAGGAAAGACAAGAAACACAGGTATTGTGTTTCTTCAGGGGAAGCTACCCTGTGTTTCTTCAGGGGAAATGATGCCAGAGCTTTTTGTGAACCAAGAAGAGTCAAAAGTTTGCATATGATGGAGTCAGGAGAACAGGGCTTAGACCAAAAAACTCCTCATAAAAATAAAAGAATGGAATATTTCTTTTCCTATTTTAGCAATTGTTGAAAATGTATCATCCCATTACAAAGGAGACAACTTTTAAAAGATAATAATTGGTGTGTTAAAATACCTCCTTTAAACAGAATTGCTAAGTAAAACATTTGCCACCTTCTATAGTGCATTGTATTTCTTTTCCTTGTCCAGACCATTGGCTTCTTTGTACTAAAAGATGCTAATTTCTGCAGCCTTTCAGAACATTTACTAAAGCAAAATAATTAGTTTGCTTCTAAATGTCAAAGTTTTCTTGCACTTTCAGCATCTAGGTAACTTACTGACATTACAGCCCTGAGAGAGAATTATGCCTATAGGAAGACAGTTGATAAAACAAAGGATATTTAAAAGAGCAAACTATGCATCCTCAGGGAAAAAACCCCAAGATTTTGAAAAAAGGCCAGTGCATAAATTTAGGCAGTACTTGCTTGCACTTGTGCTATGTACTCAATTAGTTTGCTAGATAATTTCTATCATATAATACTAAAAGAAATTTCCTCAGCAGTTCATGTGTAACAGCTGTTTGAGTCACCTGCATTCTTTTCATGAGAATATTTGAACTTTGAGTCTAAGGACAAATATTTTATTGGAAGTGATAGAGGAAAAGAAAAATTGCCAAGTTTTTCCTTTGAAGCTGCATTATTATTTCACCTAAGACTTTAGTTGGTTTGGCTTCTTGTAGAAGTTTGCTGTTTTGGCAAATACATTTTAAGGTGTTTTTAAAATTTAGAATTTCATCAAGAATGTGTAAACAGATACCTGGAAAGGAGCTGACTCTTTCAGAGAATATAGTGCTTTTGGAAAAGAAACAGAACAACTGTATCATGAATAGTGTCAGACTTCCCTGTGTCTTGCCTATTCTGCTGCAGTCTGTAATTCCTTTTAGGAAGAATGACTTCTACCAGGCAGGAAAGCTATTTCAGTCTTTGCGCCTCCCTGGATCACTCTCCATAGGTGAATACTGGGTGAGATGCTAAACTTTATAATTAATTTTATAAAATTTATAATTAATTTAAGATAAACACTTGTCTTGTGATTTACTACCATGTTAAATGTGTGAGGTGATTCTCAGTCTATCAGAAAGTCATTTGTGTATTTGGGGAATCTGACCACCAGATTCAGCTTTCTTAAGAAAGCTGATGTGTCCCTGGGAAACAGGAGGCACAGAATGTATTTAGGTGAGGAGAGGCTGATTCTCTCAGAGAGGCTGTTTAACCTACAAAGGCATCACCAATGTTGTGTTTCATTATAACTAGGCTAAGATAAAGAGTTCTTTGGAAAAGCTGGGTAATGGGGCATTCTCTATGAGACATTAACCAGCCCCTATCAGTCTGCACCCATCTACCTATTGCAGAAGAATGAGGTGATGAACTTAGTTCTTTGGAAATAAGTTTATGCAAAGTTCCATCACCTCCAGTTCTTGTTGTCACATTAATATTTAGCTCCCCTATGACGCAGGTAGCTATCCAAAAGCGTGCTATGTAAGAGGTCTTTAGCCAAGTGGTTTTACCTTATTGGACCTCTAGAAAAGGTCTGGGAAGAAGGAGTTGAATACCAGAGCTGTTATCTGACTCCCTGAAATCCTGCTCCAGGTAAGGATTTACTGTACTTGAGTTTTTTTGAGTGATGACAGAAAAGGATGTCAGTTATGTCCGTCCCAGTGAGGCTCTGCCTATGACTCAGCAGAGTAAGGAAGAATCTGAGGAGCAGATTTTGTACAGCAGAACTAGTATCTAGGGGTGTTTAAATTTATAGTCCAGATTTAAGGTTTCTTCATGGGAATTTTGAGGTCTAAAGTGTGTTAATAATAGGATAAAGTAGGTATAAATGTAATTTGTCATTTGTCAAATGTCTCTTTTCCTAGTGCCTTCATTTTTCAGAATTAATAAGATACTGCAGTTACTGACTAAATATCTTCCGATTTCTTGCTATTTTTGACATAAGGATTAGACACTTACAAAGCCTTCTTCCCTGAAGAAGCAGGCTGTATTGCTGAATAGTGCATATGCAGTATATACTGTCAGATTTTTAAAAAGTTGGGGATTTTTTGGTTGCTTTGTCTTATAAAGTGAATCTTCTGCTTGGGGCAAATGAGAAAGCGAGGAAGTCTTCACCACTTCCACATTACCCCATGCGTTTGGAGAGGGCTATTTATTTTGCAAGTAAAAAAGTTGTAAAGCCATCTTCAGTATGGAGTTTCCAGTCTTGTAGTTCATCCTTTTCATACAGAACAGACCTAGCTGTAAGTCTTTGGCTGTGTATCTCTATTTGAAAAGTGTTTTTTGAGGATGACACCTTACGTAGGCTTACTAAGCCTGATGAAAGCCTGTTTAGCAACCAAGACCTTCCCAGTCTCTTCTGCCCTGGCTTATGCAGGGCACTCAGTAGAGTGGCACCTGGTGCATTGTTCCTGACTCTTGGCAGCCTCTCTCTCTTCTCGGCACTTAATGGAAATGCTGATGTTTGGTAATGGTCCAGTAGTGAAACAAGCTGGAGAAAAGCCTTGTGGTATCATAGTGCAAGGCTCAGCTCCGCTACAGAAGCTTAAATAAGTCAGTAGTAAAGGTGGGGAGCACAGTAACACTGTCCCCAGTATGTTCTGATGTCATGGCTGGGCTTTTATTTCTCAGAGGACAGGGAAGTGGTCACTGCAATGTTTGCCCTGCAGCTGCCTGCATGGTGCAGGGAGGAGATGACTAATAGCAGCTTTCTGTGGGGCCTTGAGAAGTCAGCTCTGCTCTGGCCCTGCTGCCTGTGGGGGGACCTGATGTGGCAAGATAGGGAGATGATCCCAAATCTGGACAACTGCAGGAGATAACATAGTCGTTTGCCTTGGGCAAAACTGGGTATATTTAGAGCCATGATGCACCCATACATAAGTACTTAATTTTCTGCATTTGGTTTCTGTGAGCATCATTGCAAAATCCTTCTCTTGATGCAGGATATCTGCAGGGGAGAGTTTTATTTCAGTGAAGCAGTAAATAAGACAAGGTTGGGGGACTGCTCTCTTTGGAGATGAAGGGTCTGTTCATGTTTAAAACAAGGACTATTCTCATAGCTGAATGTAGAATAACTATGGAGTTAGACATGGAATAAAGCTACAGTAGAAATGCTTTTTTCATCCCACTCCCCCCTACCACCCATAAATAGTTGGTAAGAATTCTGTCATTGAAAAACTCTGATATGGCCTCAAATCCCCAAAACCTTTGCTTTGTGTTGGTACAGGTGCAGGTCTGTTTCAGATTGGTTGATACCAGCTCAGATTGAGTTGGTTTTAGCTTACTGCATTTTGAATGGGATATTGGGATCCCCCATGTTTAAGCAGGTTGCAGGTACCACCAAAGACCATGTGATACAAAGTTTCCTTGAATCTGGTACAGAATTCTCTGCCTACTTTAGGAAGGGAATTTAATAATGTGGCAGCATATATTCAGTTATTTAGACTAATTATAAAGTTAAATCTTCAGCATCAACAATCATTCTGAATTACAAATATCTTGACTATTTAAACTTCTCTCATCTAAGACTATTTTATATTGTTTTTCAAACTGTGTTACGGTTCAATGAGTCCTGTGAGTGCTATCCCATAGTGCTCTAATTGCATGACTTCTACAGATACCGTATCAGCCCATCAGTATTAATACAGCAGAAAGCAAGTACCCTTGTGTCTCTACAAAGCCAATTTAAAATATTTCTAGAATATACTTTTGAATTACTTTTTCCTTCATCTTATTTTAGATAACACTTTGATTTAAATAAAACTGCCTGTGGGGCATTGTAGGTTGATCAAAAAGTGCTGTATTGTTCGATTAGTTTAAATTCTTGGTGCTGCAATAAATCATTTTCTGCCTACCTCATTTGCATTCTTCAAGTTCTTAATTTAGTTCCAGCATGGGATTGTCTCAACTGGAGGAGGCAGAGATGTGAGACAAATCATGGAGTAACAATGTTTATTGAAGAGGTACATATAGCAGAAATGATTTTGGCTGAAATACAGAATAAGAAGCTTTTTAAGAATGAAGCAAAGGATTTCAATGTTCTTCCAGTCTATATGAATTGACAGGAATGTAAAATGAGGGCTGAGTCTGGGCAGGAAGGAAGATTACAGGATGCTCAGTGTGTCGGGTGCATGTTTATTGGTAAGAATTTGACCTGTGATACTCGTATGGAAACACCCATTTCTCTGTGTGGGTAACTTCACATAAATGCTAATCTTTAGCCCATGCCCTTGAAAGAACTCACAGGGATGTTTTCTTTTGGGGTTTTACTGCTCGTCCCGTAGCTTTGGCTTTGAAATAATGAACAAAATTCTTCTTTGGTTGTAATTATAGAAAGCAGTTGACTGCCTTTCTTCATTAAAACAGAACAATGATGATCTTTAAATAGGTATGTTTATCAAAGAACTAATATATTAAGCAAGCTGAAGATGTAGCTTTTTTTCCTGCCATCCAATAGATGCATATAACTTTACAATCCTATAATTAAAGCTTCTGATTTTTGGCAGACAAATTGTTGCCGAGTGTTTTCGTTTCTTTTGTGCCAAAATGTACAACATGGGACATTGTCTTCTTACTGTATGTGTGCAGCATGATTTGATTCCTGGGCATCTTTAGACTTCTTCTGGCTGTACAATTAATGAACAACTGAAAATGTTTCTTTAAAAAATGGATGAAATGAAAGGTTTCTTAATTTTGGCCCGTTATTTTTTTCTATACTTCTTTTTGAAGTTTGGGTATTTTTAAGATTTTTTTTTTTTTTAATAATTCAGGGTTACTCCTGGGAAGATGTTTTCCAGATTTAGGCCTTTAGCTTGTAATCAGTTATGCACAAATGTAACGTCATGAATCTGGGTCAACTTGCATGTAGTTGTCTGATTGGACTTGCAAATTGCTGCCAAAATCTTTAACCTGGAATTCAAGGAAACCACACCCCAAAAGGAATCTGATGAGAGCTCTATTAAGCTCTCAAAAACATTCAGCAGGTGTCATGTGGCATAGTCTCCCGATGAAGCAATAGAAACAGGTATGAAGTTTGTGGAGTCTAGTTGGCAAACTGAGATTTAAACATTAATTATTCATTAGCAAGAAGCAAAGGTCTGCCTTAATTGATGTTCAGGGAAATAAAGATTTTAGTGGGGTTGGGAGATGGAAGGTACTATTTACATATCAGAGTTGCAGTGTTCTGGCAATACAACATAGCTAATAGCTACCAAATATCTACACTAGGAACTGTAAAAATTCTTCTCTTTTGATGAGGATGATGAGCCCAGCAGCCACTCCCAAATCCATGACAGCGCGAGCCTGCTGAATGTAAGCAGACAAAGTCTCATTTTAGCCATGGAAGGACTATATGCAGAAAGTAATTGTTAGGTTCTTATACTGGAAAGACCTCTGCCCTATTGCATGAGTGGAAAAGAATTCATAATTTATGATGTAATTCGGCAATATATAGCTAGCAGCCTTTAATTTCAAAAGCACCTGCTGTCTTTGCCTGGTGGCTGGTCGGTTCTGGCTACGAAATGTGAGATCCTAGAGGTCTGAATTTTTTTAAGTATGTATAACCAGAATTAAATTGCTGGTAGCTGTATTTCTTAGTTCTGTTAGAAACTATAAATTTATCTCTGATATTAATATGTCCTAAAGTGAACATAGCTCATTCATTTATTACGTAGCCAAATGTAATAGTGCAAATTTAGATTTTTTTCAATGCACAAACTACTACAGTGCTGAAAAATACAGAACACATTTTAGAAAATGATGAGAAATGTGTATTTTCCTGCATGCCATGGGTCAATTTAGATAGTTCTAGTTCTTAGTTGAGACTTATTGATTGTCATGCTTTTCCCATTAGTTAGAATGGCATATACAAGATACCGAATGTGAATAGTAGCTGGGGTTCATATATCACAGTCCCAATGCCAACAAAGACCTTTTAACTCTCAGAAATAATGGAAACAAAATGTAATAAAGGCCAATATTCAAATACCAGCTTAATTGAGGAGCACAAAAAAAGATTGCTTTCTCTGTAGTTTTTAATATTTCTTTATTGAAGATGTGCCTGAGTGCAATTGCTTTGATAGTTTGAGTAGCTTGGATCTGTTACAGTTCTGTTGTCTGTAAATCATTTATTAGGCATAATAATTTTTTTTCCTTTCTCTTCCCCCCACCCCCCCCCCCCCCCCCGGCCCTGCAAATAAACCAGCTTAGACTTCTGCTATTTTAAGGGTTGCTGTTTGTCTGGTGAGTCTGATGAGCTAAAGCCTATCTTGCCTTCTAGCTCAACCTATTTCAGCTAGAAATTCCTTCAGATGTTGTACAGAAGACAGAGCACAAGGTTGGGATGTTTTAGATGAACTCTCCGACAGAACTGGAAAAATCTAGGAAATACAATTTTTTTTAGGCCAAGATAGTACTTTCTGGACTAGCACAGATAAGAGGAACTGCTGGTTTTCAGCAGCTTCCTTTGTTAACATATATAATCTGACTTTAAAAAAATAAATGTGGAAAAAGGCAAGTATTCAAGGACAAATGTAAAACTTGTCCATAGATCTATTGCAATATAAGCCATATTCTGGTAGTTACCCATTTTGTGTGTGTATGTATTTATATGTATATATGTTTTAAAAATACCACAGAGAAATGCATACCTATAATTTTATACATGGTTCTATGTTTTAAAACTCTTGCTGATTATCTCACTCATCTGTTTGCTTTTAAGCATCTTGTTACTCTGTAACTCCAAGAGGAGTGAGAACAAACCTTCTGAAAGATAGGCCATGACACAAATGTGTTCTTTACAGTCAGGATTTTTTCACTCTTGGAAAAATAATGGCAGTAAAATCCCTGTATTTCCAAGCAGGTCCTGTTCTTCCTGCATTGGTTTCAGCGGACAGATGACATGAAGAGCCTGCCTGTAGGGATTAGAAGGAACAGTGGCTTTTTCCTGGAATTCACTGCCTGCACTGGTGTAAAAAGTCAGGTGGGCAGTGCTGCGTGAGTGCTGTGTGGTACAGGAATGTGGTTGTCCCTGGTGAAACATTATCAGAGATCTGTGAGACTGGTCCCTGTTCTCTTGGTGTCTGTAGTTGTTAATTGTCCTTGGATCATCTGCTCAGCATTTTTTTCTTTCTTCTTTTATTTTTTTTAAGATAAATTTTCTGAAGATGGTAGAGCCTAGATTATATAAGCATGCTGTTGGGACAGGATTAGGCATAGGGGTAGTAAAGTATAAAAACTGTAAAGGCTCACTGCCATCAGGAGTCTGCATCTTCATCAGGTTCTGGTTCCTTTGTGCTTCTGCACATGCATCTGTACCCTGAAGGGTTAGGGTTATTTTCAGTCAGCTCATGGTTAGGAAAAGGAGGAGCTGCAGGGTTTGGCTGCCATTAAATACCTGCAAATTTTAGAGAAGGATACCAAAGACCAGTGTCATTTGACATGACAATGCACTGAGTGGGGCCCTTTGCTGTGATGGAGCTTGCTGCGATTCAGAGCTGGGGTTAGTGCTGGGAAAAGCAGAGGCTGCCGAGGCTGATGGTCTGTGGGAGCCTGGTACTTCCAGAGCAAGAAGCTGTGGTTTGGCACCATTTGACTCCCATCCCTCACTTCTGACCGATGTGTACCAGTGGGATCCTGAGTACTTTCAGCAGCAGGGGGGTAGGTGTCAGGGTTGGGGATGGTTTGGAGCTAGACTCCCCCTTGTCAACACCTGCATCAGTTCACTGGTTCCAGGCAGTGGGCTAAGGTGGTGTGTCATCGTGCATGTTTGCTGTGCACATGTATGATTTACCTGGGAGGCTGAGATACAGTTAGAGTTTCATAAAATTTCAAACTGAATGTCTCAGTGCTTGCTGGAGTATTCTCAGTTCCAGGTTAATGGCTGACTTCTTTCTACTCTTGTTTTTACTTGGCTTCCATTAATTTCTTTATTTACTTCTGGTTTGAATGTTGTAGGCTTTCATATACACATTCATCTGGGCATCATCTTATTCCAGTCCATTTCTTTTTTCTTCATTTTCTTCTTTTTTAAATTTTTTAATTTTATTTTTTTAAATTTGACTGTCTTTTTGCAATGGGGATGAAAGGGTCATGGCTTTTGGACCTGCTGACTTCCTCCTTGCTAGAGACTGCAGGAAGAGCTAGCACATTAGACTCTTGTTATTCCATGCTTTTGTATGTTATTGCATTGCTGTGGCTATTTATCTTACAGTTTTGGTTTGTTAGGCTTAGAGTTTGGAAAAGTACAGCACTTGTGACCTGAACTTTTAGAGTGGGAAGATGAGGTCTGCTTTTAGATTCTCATTCAGCTGTATTTTTCATGAAAAAGCAACAAACCTGGGAAATTTTTACCTTGCTTTGGGAGCAGAAGAAATGCTGAAATGCTCTGAGTGGGCTGTTTGTTGTGAACTACAAGCTCTAGAATGAAGTGGACTGAGAGGACATGAGCAATTCATAAGAAAAATTGATCTCTCCAGCCAAAGAAAATTGACACTAAAATTTAAAGCTTAACCAAAACAAAATCCATCTTTTTTTTTTAGGGTTTTTACCTCCAGAATTTCAGTGTTTGTGGAGGCTGGAGAACACAGGAAATTGAATGATTGGGTGGTTCTATGTTGCACAGGGAGCTTTTTCTTACAATGTTCTCATCTAAAATGCAGTAATGTCTTTTAAGTATACAGACTAGCAAAAGTATACGCTAGTGATAAGAAAAACTGAACCTAGCCATAATTCCCTAGAAATAGGGGTGTTTGTCCACAAGTGGCAAATTGATGCCAGCAGGTATGCAATAACAAATCAATCCCAACATATAAATGCCTCTTAAGTAAGCAGTAAAATACAGCATTTATAGTTCAGGGGAAAAAAATGACAAGAAAAGAAACATACATATTTAACTTCATGTAACCTTTTAAAATAAAAAGGGATTTTAAGCATTTCTTTCTAAAATTTTTATAAATTCTAAATGTCCAATGGATAAAAGACTCCTTTTACTGGGGGGAAAAAAATCACCTGGAAGTCCCTGTCCAGAAATATATAATTTTTTTAACAGAAAGAAGCCATTTATCTCTTTTTCAGAAATCAGACTCCAATTATAGATTTTGTACATGTTACAGTCAATATGCAGAAATGCGGTGAGATGAGATGCCTACACACAGGGCATACCACTTCAGAATTACTTTGGAACAACAGCTTGCAATCTTTATGTAAATTCAAATGTGTCTATCTTGTTCTTCCAGTGTTTGGTGTAGCATGAAAAACTGCATACATCATCTTTTTTGAAGGGAAATGACTGATGCAATTTTAATAAAGGTTACTAACAGAGTGTTGTGAATCAGCTTCTGTGAAATAGTAAGGGCCGGATGGCAAACAATTTTATCCTGCCACGCTGCAAATTCTTCTGGTAGAGGAGGAAGACCCACCTGTCAAATATGACCTCTTCTGTGGAGTGGTTCACAAGGCATTAAAATGCTTTTGGTTCAAAATTTGACGAGTTTGTTCTCATTGATTTCAAGTACCAAGTGAAAGAAATTGCTTCAAAACATATCTACCACTGCGATGTTTATTTCCTTAATCTGATATTTTGGTGATGCTATAAAGCTATGAATTTTCTGGCTTCCAGAACAGTTGTGTGGTGAAGAAAGGGCTCAGCCAGAGGTATTTATTCCATGCTACAGGTGCCATGCAATGTGCAGTCCATGCACTGGGTAACTAAGGGTGCAGTTGCCAGTGAAATAAAAACTCTTACTGTGAGACAAGGGAGGATGATCTGTGTGACTCTGGGAACAGTAAAAGAAAGTGCTTTGGAATTTGTTTTCATTCCAGAAATTCTGCAGGAAGGAGAAGAAATATTAGTTGGGGTTTTTTTTAGCTCCTTGGGATTTAGAACAGCAACACACAGGCCATATGTTTGAGAGGGAGACTTTACTGATACCATGTATGTATTCCAGAAAAAGCAAAATTGCATTTCCTGTTTATATCGTGATCAGTGTGATTTGCATATCTTGTGGGCAGCACTTGCCCAGCAGTTGCATTGGTAGGGCTGCAAAACTGCCCATTTGTGGCAGAAGGTCGGGAGCTGCTTGGCTGGACGTGTGGTGCCACCCTGAAAGCGGTGGCAGTGTCTTGGCAAATGTCATTGCACTTGCTCTACAGTCCTTCCCTGGCTGGGTAGTTTGTAACAATGCCATGTATCTTTGTTTTCAACTGCAATTATTTCTGTGACTGTCACGATGGCACCTGCAACCCTGTTTAAAATGAGGTTCCTGTCTTACAACATAGCAAATAGTTTTGCCTGCATCCTTTGAGGGTACCGATCGATTTAGAGGAAGAAGTTTGCATCCTATTATATAAATCCCATACGTTGTGAAGGCCTAAGTTGCAAACTGATTTGATTCTTTTGAGATGTGTTTTTATCCAATGGCGTAGCCCCATGGGACTAATGCAGAGCTCCTAATTACTGTAATATGTTGTATGTTCCCAGTCATTACATTTATAATCTCCTATGCTGTCTTGCATTCTTTGCTTTTAGGAGGCTTGTCAGGAGGTTTTGTATTTATTTTAATTGTAGTTATTTTTCTCAATGCACTTTAAACCATATTCTGCTTGAAATGTTCTCTTCTCCAGCTTTGTCTCTGAATTATCATGTGATGTGTTCATTTTCATCTGTTTCTGGCCATTTATTTGGTGATCTGGGAATTTGGAGCTGTAGCTGAGAGAAACCCATATATTCACACCGTAAGGATAAAACAAATCAGTGTCGCTACTTCAGGTTTTTTTGTTCTTGCTTCAGTCTCTGATTCCTCTGCTCTGATGCTGCTGCTCGGAGTGGAAAGTGGCATAATCAATGTGAAATCAGGTCTCTGAAGCGTTTGGGTAGGAATGTACCATAAACAATAGCTATCACTGAAGCAAATAGATGTGTAGAGCTTCACTGTTCAGATGTATGCAGCAAATGAAACAAAAACCTGGTCTGCAGCTGTTAAGAGCTGACCCTTTTCTTGTTTGCAGGTAATTCTAGCCAATGAATCAGTGACCAAGTGTCCTGATGCTTCTGGACTTGAAGCATCCTTTGTCAGCCCCTTCATTATCATCTCTGGGGCTCTCAAAAGGCCAAACTTTATCTAAAGCATTCACTACTTTTGTTTTCCTCATTCTCTCCCTTGCCTTTTACCTGCTTCTTCCCCCCCCACCGATTGCAAGTGAAAAGCAACATGTTTGCTTCTGCAAACATCACTGCAGGCTGGAGAGCAAATAGAAACCTCTTTAGGAAGCTAGCTGGTAAATGACAAACTTTCATGAGCAGCTATTTTGGTACAAGAGCACTTCATAAATGAGCAACATCATCGTGCTCTTTATGCTACAGAAGCATCCGTGTACCCGGGTTTGTTTCCCATTGCAGAGCGGTGTAATGTTCGCACCAGTACCTGGTTCAGCGCTGGGCGTAGCTGAGCTGCAAGAGAACCATCCTTAGCAGTCTCAGCAGCAGCATGAATCCTCAGCCTAAGTGAACTGCTTACAGTGTAAATCGCAGTCAGCTGCAAAAACTTCTCTTTGGAAAGATGATAAAAATCAATAATGGGCCTGGTAATGTAGAAAGGACAGCAAGAGGCGGGCATTTAATTTAGTTAAAAAGTAATCGGAAAGAACCAGACTAAATAACCTGTATAATTAAACAGTTTAAAGGAAGTTCCAACTGGAATGTGCAGCTTTTATGTGTGTGGGAAGTAGGGAAAATATATGTACATATACTGAGCTAAATTTAAAGTTTTGCTGGCAGTACCACAGCCTTCAGCAAAGGAGCTTCTGCTTTTGACAGTGATGTGAATATTAAAGCAATTTAAGGATTAATATATTATATAGAAAAATCGATGACTCCTTTAAATGTTTTAAAGACTGGAAGGGAAAGAAAAGCTCCCATAGATGACAAAAGGCAAGGAATGGGCGGTGAATAAGGCATTTTGCTGAAAATTGATAGACAGAGGAAGAAGAAAAACTGGCAAACAGATTGTGACTTTCTCAAATGTCACTTTTCTTAAACATACTTCTCATTCTTCTAAATAGCTCCCTGTGAAGCAGTTTTGGACTCGCATGCACCCATGCTTGCAAATAGAATGAGTAAGAGTCTGGCTCACATCCCCTCCCACAGTAGCCACACTTTGAGACTGAGTTGTTAGGAATCGGCACAGCTATTTACCAGTTTGCACGGGGCTCTAAAATCATGGGTGGGATTTACCCTCCACTCCCCACTCTCTGGGTTGTGCTGGGGGGTGACTGCTGCTGGGTACCGGGCTTTGAGTCTCATATTCCCAGTTTAGAAATGTTGGGTTGGATGGGCAGGGGCCCTTTGCATTTTCACTAGTTGCCCTTCATTTGCGATTCCTCTCATTAGATGCGTTAAAGTCATTCAGAACTCTGCAAAATTGTCTTGCAGGCTGAGCTGTGCCTCCCGTATCCACTGGGAAGGCAGGGCTGCAGCAAGACTATACTGAGGGCTCACAACCTGTGCCCAAGAGTTTTGGGGTTTGTTTCCTGATGGAGTGAGTGGTTTTGCTAGAATGTTTCTGAAATAGGGGAAGCTAACAAAACCTTTCCCAGGGAAGGTCTTTTAATTTTCCTGTTCTTTCAGCTTGCATCATTAGTAGGTGAGATGGATGAAAAATTGTGTCTCGTACATGAAACAGAAAGGTGAAGAAATCTTGAAGAAAGCACAAAGTTATAAAGTGCAAAAGCATAAGAATGCAAAACTTGGCTGCTGCTCCACACCAGCGGTGCTTTAGTAACTTGGTGAGAATGGGAGATCTCAGAAATCTGACTATTCTAACATTTAGCAAGATTTTTCTGGTTCCTCCAAGAAGTAAAGTAATATTTTTGTCAGAAACCTTCTCATAGCAGTAGCATTTTATTATAATATTGCTCTTGTATTTCATAAACTAAAATCAAGACCAAGTGAAAGGTTCAGAGCAACCCAGGACCATTCCCATGATCACTTCTGATCACTGACGAGCTGGATGGAATTTAGAAATCGTGACGGTTTGTCCCAGCTTGTCATATTTTGTGTCAGTTTCTCAGGTACTTCTTTTGAGCCATCTACAGTGTTTTCTCACTCAATCTGTTCTCACTCAATCTTCATGTTCTTCCTGCAATAATTACAAGCTGTTTATGACAAATTACTGTGCAAAGTAACAATTTTTCTATGTTTACCACCACCAGTTAGCTCACTGCAATGACTGCTTGGTGTTTGGAGGGGAAAAAGAAAAGTTGAATGAGTGTAGGCAATACAAAACCTGTCTTTGCAGTGACAGTAGATGCTACTGATGCATTTCAGTTTCCCCTGTGACCCTGTAAGCTGTACCACTGATTTGCAGAGTCTCTTTCCATCACCATGTGCCTTGTCCTTGCAGCCAGGGCCCTTGCTTCCTGAGTGTGAAGGTGCACAAGTCTCCTCATGGGGTGGACCAGCTACCTCACTGTGCTGGTGCCTTTATGACTTAAAACTGTGGCTATTCTATATGAGTCCCACTGCATATTGCTCCTGAAACTGGTGCATGAACATCTCTGTCTTTCTGTTGTCTTTCTCCTCAGGAGCGAGCTTTCTTCTTGGCTTGCTACAAGGCTGCTGGACAGAGCTCCTGCAGCTCCCGAGTCCCTCCAAATTGAAAATCCTGGCCTCAGCCAGTGCCTCTCATCCCAGTTGTCTGCACTGTGCAGACATGCTCCTTCCCCACAATGAATGCGTCTCTAAGCGTGAAGCCTGGAAAACCTCTGGCTGCATCCACATCTGGGTGCTCAGCTCTGCTCCCATTACACTGGGCTGTCCTCCCCCAGACAAACTTCTCCTGCTTGGCTCAGCCCAGTCCCTCTCTGCCTGAGCTGCTGGCCCTGAGTCCCCTTCATCTCCTATCAAACACTTCAGCTTTAAAATGGAGGCATGCAAACAAGAGGGGAACTCTTAAAATGCTCTGGGGACCTGCTTTTCCTATTGCCTTCCCTTCAGCAATGTGGCCTTCTGCTCCAGAGCGCAAGATCAGGTCCCTGGGAGTTGCCTAATCCCTATTTGGAGTCTTGGACCAGTTTATAGTGTACTTAAAACCCACAATAAACAAGGTGTGATTGGGCCGTAATTATGAGTAGGAACTGCAGTAAAGACCCTGCAGTCCCTCCTTGGCCCACTCAGTTCCAGCTGTATGTTCAGTCCCTGCTGTCACAGGGAGGATGTCTGGTCAGAGATCTTAAGGGAAGCACCCACCTTTCTAGAGCCAGAGGCCTTGTAGGAAAACTGTGGAAGAGGCAGGCTGGTGCCAGTCTGACTGGAAGAGAAGTGGAAAGAATCAGTGCAAGGAGCCCAGCAGCTCCAGTGCTAGGAGAGGAAAGTTCACAAGGTTCATGGAGCATCAGGATATGCAAGGGTGAAGGCAAAATGTATGTTTATGGTCCAGACTGGTGACCATAACATGGTGACTGGTGAACAGGCAGGTGTCGGATTTGATCTGGGAGAGTGAATATAATTAATTGAATTGGGGAGACTGGGAAAGCCAGAAAAGCTGCAGCATTGATTATTCAGGGAGAGCTGTTGCAGCAGGGACCAGAGTTGCTTTGCTCGGTGAAGAAAGCTGGGAGAAATGCAGTGAGGAAAGTTGGAGGGGGGGGGGTGGGTAGGGAAAGCACTGAACAGATGCAGCTCTTTTCCATAGGAAAGGATGGTGTAGGTGGGGAATGAAGTTGCCTGAAGCTGGCTTGGTGATTCTTGTGTTTTGTTGCCAGTCTCATAATTTTAGAAAGAAACAGGGATTGGAGGAGAAATTCCACTTACAGGGTTCTTCTGGGTTTGGGTATTTCTTTTGTTGTTTTGTTTTAACACCAGACACGCTGAACCTTGTCAGTAATGTTTTTAAAAGGAGGTCCCTTAATTTGTCATTGCTTTGTTATAGATAGCTATCACTTAGATTGTTCTAAAAGATACTCTTATCTGTTTTTAGCCAAGGGTCTGGTGTATGGATCTAAACCACCAAGTAATAAAAGTTTATATACATTTGAGGACTTAAGAGTGAGTTACAGCTTTATGCAGACAGCTGTCGTGACTGATATGACTCAGATATGGAAGAATAGGGGTATCAAAAATAGATTGTTTTTTGTACAAATAATATTTTGATATGGTTTAGGCTCGTAGCTATTTTATAACAAAGTTAAAACAAATGCATGGTTATCCAAATGTGGATAGGGTTCTTAATACTTACCTTAAGGCAGAGAGGAAGAAAGTTCATTTTTAGCAGTACATTACTGATTGTGCATTTTTATTATATTATAAATTAAAATTATGTGAAAACACCTACAACCTTGGACTTTATTGCCTTTTTATGTACTGCACTAAATAAGCAGAATATTTTTATTAGAAATACTTCATTTAAAAGGAACCTAAAGGTGAGAGTGGAAGCTGGATATCTTCATTTTAATGGTAGCATCTCATTTCTGAGGGAGATTTTGCTCCCTTTACACTCACTGTGAGCAACTAATTTCTCAGAGTCAATAGTCCTGGGATAATTCAGTGTGAGCAAAAGGGGCAGAAAATAATTCTTAGTATATCTTGGCAAAAGTTTTTTTCTTTTTTTTTTTAAATCTTTATTTTTAAAGCAGCCCATTTTTAAAAACAATGGGAAATAATCCATATTGTGGGGGCTGCAGCATATTTATAAATGTAACTGCTTTTGTTACCAGGGAACCTGTCTGAGTCAGCTACACTTAGCATTTCAGCAGCTTGTTCTTTCCTCTCATTCCTGTTGTTCTCCATCTGATTTTAGGCACCTAATGACCTAATGTACTTTACCAAAACAGGAACAGTTTGTCATGGTTTTCTTTAAGTTTTGATAACTGTACTAAATCTCTGCATCTCATGTATACTGCAGGGTGGCAAAAGGAGGCATAAATTCCATGCTTTACTAAAATGGGAATTACTGATATTTCTACCTGGCAGCAGTATCTGGTCACGCATCAGCAGTATAGATCAAACACGTTAGGAGTGTAGATGGAGCAAACAGAACCTTTGAAGAACTTGGCAGATTTGCAATATCTCTAATTTTAGATAGCACCTTCTTTATTTCATCCTAACGCCATTCTAAACCTGAGATATCTCTCTGGGTCTTTTTGGCTCATTTCAACATGAGCAATAGTTCAGTGCTGATCATTTTTACCAGTCTTTCAGAACACAAATATCCAGTACTTGAGCAGAAAAATACTACCCGTTGCTTCCAGTGTTAAATTTCTAATATTTTTCCCTAGCAGATATGTTCCATGTGTGCTTCTGTTGACCAGACTGCAGAGCGTGGCCAGGGATCCATCAGTTTTGATGCTCTCCATTCTCCTGGATTTGGTCACTGTTGACATGGGAGGGCAACCCAGCCTCACTGGCAGAGTGACTATAACTTAGTTATCTGAACTTAGAAGCCAGTCTGTTACTTTTGCACAGGCATCTGCATCTCAACTGACGAGTTCTGGATGCTGTTGTTCTCCTGAATGCAGCTGCATCTGAAATGGCTTGGGTTTAACCCTTGTTGGCTCTGGCTGAATTGGAAGTCTCTTCACCATCCCTAGTGTGTCTTGTTGCCTGTATCAAATCCAGAATCCTCAAGTGCACTTCCTCTAGGAATCAAGTTTTCATAGTAATATGGGACTATGGGAAAGAATGTGTGATAAACAGTCTTTCTTGAATATCAAACAAGAAAAAGAGAGATGCCCAGCAATGTCAGAAGGAAAGCTATAGAATGTTCTTTCCCTTGAGATTTTTATTTACAGGTTTACATTGCTGTCCTGAAACAAACAATACCAGGCTTAGGATTCAGTTAACCTATCAGTTTAAATTATTTCAGCCATATGGGTGGAGATAATTTAATTTTAATTTGAAGCCTTTCTCTGGCAGACTTGATATTCACCAGGTTTCTGCAATACAAAGAAGTCCATGTGGGGGACATGTTCTTCCACTGCTGAAACTGAGGCAGGAGCTTGCTAAATATTTTAGAATCGAGATTGCTGAAGCATGAAGCAAGAACATTAGACCATCTTCTGGTAGAAAACCTTTGAGCCAAGGTTTTCATCCAAATGGGTTTTCAACATCCACATGGGTTTTTCAGAGCAGAGGACTTCTGATATAACAGTCAATATCTGGCCTTTATCACAATTCTGCTCTTCAAATAATCCTCATCGTTTCCTGAAAGGCCAACATTGTTGGTTGAGCTTGTAGCTGAGTTGGGTTACAGTAACTTTGTTTGCTCAAGTCAGGTATTTAAGAATCAATAAGTGAATTAAATCCTTTTTTTCACCCTCTTTTTTTTCCTTCCTCCCCCACTGTTTTACTATAATGTACTTTTAGATAAAAGTTACATTTCTGGTCAAACAATTGGTCTTCAAAGCCTTATTCTGGGTAAGCCTTTGATAAATGTCTTGGGGCAGAAACATTTTCTGCATACAATCAGATTTCTCTGGTTTTAAGAAACTACAGTGAGTGTTTCAGTGCTGTGATTAGCACACTGCAAACATGCACAACCATTCTGTGTGCCCTTCTGTAACGTTTCCAAAACCACAATGGAGAGTGAAAGTAATTCTAACAGTGTCTAAAAACAAAGCTCTTGAAGCTATCCTCGTGCTAAGCAGCATGTAAATACAGGCAATTAGGACACTGCTATGGAAACAACCAGAGACCATTAAAGAATTATTTAATTGATAGGCATGCATTTGTTGACTGATACCAAGTGTACAGAGCCTGATTTGAAACAACGAGAAACTTAGAACATTAAACTGTCATCTGTAATTGTAGCTCATCACCTTCCACCGCTCCGAACTCCATTCCTTTTGAAGAATAACTTTTCCTGTGGTCTTTGCAGTGCCAGTTCTGCATTCTTCAGGCAGTGGTCTCTGTGTCAGTTGCAGAAAATGTCTGCAGGGCTCTTTGAGGAAGCCTTTCTTTTTGGATCTCTCATAAAGCTTTCATCCAGGCTTTCTCCGTACCTTAAAGGAATCTATCTTATTTCCCTTTCACTTTTGTCTCTTTCTGACATCCTCCTTACAGCCTCTTTAACTTCAGCTATACAATTAACCCAGTACAGTAAAGCTCCAAAGTGAATACCATTTTCTTCAACAGCATTATGAATCTGGAGGAGATTTTCAGAAAATTATATTAAGGCCTTTAGCTCAAAACTTTATAACCCTGTCAAAAAAAAGTCTTGCTACCTGTTTCCAGGCCCTACACTCAGCTTTGCAATGCTCAGCTCTGTAACATGTGTGCCTGTAACACAAGACTCTGTTGCTGGCATGGCCAGTAAAACCTTTCCAGAAGTTTTCTTCCTCTCGTGTTCTTACTGAGCTTGCAAATACAAAAGCAGTGATCTGTGCTAATTTCAGGTTTTGGAAGTCAAAGCCCACTTCCTTCATTATTTTAGGTATGTGATTCAATGCAGTCTTTAACAGTGCAATGATACAAGCTTTTTGAATTTACTACATTTTGAACTTTTCAGTTGCTCTAAAAGACCGGGTTACTTCAGGCTGAATTCTATACTGAAAATAACCAAGTTTAATTAACACTTGTACTGCTTTTTGTTGCTCTGCAAAGGTTTAATTGATTGACTCCACCTCTTGCAACAAAATGGAGGCTAGGGGGTCACCTGAAGGAGTAAGTCAAATGAATGAGCTGCATCCCTTCATCAGTTGGTTGCCTAGGAGGGATGCAGGAGGGCAGAGGATAGGAAATGTTTGTGTGAGGGCTGCCCTGAGGAGTGGGCTGAGAAATGGGCTCAGCTCAGGCCCTGCTATTCTGCAGGTTCTCTTGGCCGAAGCTGAATGTTTCTGGGGCCAGTGTAAAGGACAGTGGTCAGTGGCAAAGGGATGTCCAAAGTAAACTTTTAGGTCTAGACACCTGGGGGGACCGCAGTTTGCCCATGTCACACTAGCTACTTCTTGCTTTAGTTGCACCCTTAACGGATCTGGACTGAGTTGTCAGTCCCTCCTGAATTCCCTTGTATGAATCTGATTTCTGCAGAGTGCCCCTTGCCCATAGCACCGCGCGCTTTATCGGGTGAAGCATTGCCTTCAATTTGTAGAACGCACGCTGGTCAAAACGTGGTCTGTAGTTACAACCAGCAGCAGGGCAAAACGTGGTCTGTAGTTACAACTGGCAGCGGGGCAAAACATGGTCTGTAGTTACAACAGCAGCGGGGTAAACGTGGTCTGTAGTTACAACCGGCAGTGGGTCAAAACGTGGTCTGTAGTTACAACCAGCAGCGGGGCAAAACGTGGTCTGTAGTTACAACCGGCAGCGTATGCGTCACACTTGCTAACTGATGCCTAAAAGATGTTGTCTGTACTACCCCAGTGAAGCTACGCCAAACCTGAAAGCCATGATATTGACTTGGTGCTGCGCTGAAACGGCATGGCCTGAAAAATCTTTCAGTACATTTGGCCCCCTGTTTCATCTGGAAAAACATATCACAATGTCTAAAACCTTGAAAATTCACATGGAATGGTTTTAAAGTATTAATGTTTTGGAAATTTGGAGCATGGAGATAGAGGAAATAAGCTGTATGTGCTGTCAGTATGAATCTGAACATTGCTGTCAGTCAAGGGCAATTCTTTAATTTAATGTAGAAATTTCAGCTCATAAACAGTATAACCTGCAGTAATGGCTTTGTTATTGGAAGATGTTTTTCTGAAATTGGAGGTTCGCCTTCAAAATTATAGCTTCACAAAGTGACATTTTTCCACTGACACGTTCATTGTATCACTCCACGTTTGGTATTGGTGGCTTATGTCAATCATCCCAGCAATTGTCACATTAAGCAGGGCATGATGCACAGGAAGAGCTGTTAAATATGAAATAATAAATGATGTTGTTTTCAAACTATGATTCCTTTACCAAAGTATCGTGAGGAATGTGAGATTCCTGTAGTCAGCAAACTCTGGAAGGCATTAACATTTAGCAGGGCGAGACCCAGACAAGTAGCACAAATGGTTCTTCTGGTAGAGATTTGCACCAAATATGGGCAAAACAAACATGAGTTACTTAAACATCTTGGTGGGACTTATATGCAACTTGCCCATATGAGATAAAAAGTGTTGTTCTTTGTTATTGTGATCCATCTGCGTCTGTAAAGAATTATGTGTAATAATGGAACTAAAAACTCACCCGCCTTGCTCTGTGCTGCATTGAAGCTCATTGTAACCCTTCACCTCATCATAGGGGGAGGAAGACCTCTCAGTTACTGGGAACTGATTTAAACTCTGGTGAAAACGCAGCAAGAGAGATATAATTTCAAAGGATCAGGTGTGTATGTAATTAAACAGATCATGCTACTGACAGAGTTTGAAATTACCAGTTTGGGCTACCTTTAATTTTCTGTACATTCAAGCTTGGCTTTTAAAACAGAAATTCATTAGAATAATTTTCCTACCACATGCTAACAATTTTCAGTTGACAGCAGCATCAGTGCAATCTATCTTCAGTATATTTTTCCTCATCAGAGCTGTTCTGATGCTGATAGGTAAAATTAAGTTGTATTCAAACTCTTTTTAAGCTGTTCTCTTATTTTCAAACCTTTACATGTAGTTAATAGTCATTGTACCATGCGAAACCTTCAATCCTTAGCTTGTGAGCCATGGACCATAGCCATGCCTGGGAATGCTGAAACGTAAATAACTCCAATAAACATTTAATTTAGATTTAGTAATTGATACAGAAATGTTTAGAGACGTTAAGCTGTTTTCTGCAGGAAGGAAAAGCTATTAACTGAAGTAATGCGGTTAGTTTAGCAGAAATTAAGAACCTGAAAATGTGAATATTAATTGAAGCTGTGATTTTCAAATCTATGCTAAACTAATTAGGTTGCTATTTAAAAGCTTGAAATAATTCCACCAAGTTATATAATTTAAATTTTGAAAATTTGTGGAACGAATGTTGTTTTTAAAAAATAAACTTGCTGTAATAAAACCTAACTTTACTAATACGTATGAAGGTTGCATGCATAGGAAAATTCCTTTCTGCACATTCCCAAGTACACTCTGTTGATTTCTTGAACCCAGAAATAGAGCTGACTGTACCTTGGGGCACGATCCTAAGCTTCAGTAAGAAAATACTGGAGCCAAGATGTGAATGTTTAAGGAAGCTAAGAGCTTTAGAATCCTCTATAATTTCATCTGCTCAGCACTATTTGCCTGAGAAGCAAAGACAGTGGAGACAAATTTTCCTGTTTTCAGGACCAGTTGAGAATGTGAAATAAAGAATTATGGAATTAATTTTTCAGATAGCAGGATCTTAAGAGAAGGAAAGATACAGCAAACAAGTGAGACATTTATCATGGACTATAGGAAAAAGGAGACAAAAAGCTCAGTAGATATTATCAAGGTTGCTTCTGATTTTCCACCACCTTCACTGAGTTGGAAGGTCAGGCCAGAAATTAGGGGAAGGGCGGGGTGTATCTTAAGGGTTTTTTTAAGCAAGACGACAAATTTAGAATGGGAACCTAACACAGATTTCAAACCATGAAACATGTTTTTGGTTGCTGAGAGTCAATCTGCTAACGCACCTCTACCTGACTAATGCTACTCACTTAAAAATAGTCTCCTTGTGCTCAGGCAGGATGCATTTTATGGGCATGCAAATCGACAGCCAACTTAGTATTTTACTTCCTGATCAAAGAGAAGTATTATCTAGCTCATCCATCTCATTAACTGTGCTTTACTCTAGATCTACCTTGTGTTTTCAGGGTTTTTAATGGATCCAGGCTTGCAGTTCTGCAAAACCATAATGCACAATTTCCTATAGTCACAAGTTGTTCATTCTAAGAAGTCCTGTTGATTCCTTGATTTCTGAGCACACAGATATGCTGCTTTGTTGACTTTAGACTCATTTGGGCACAAAAAAGCTAATACTTGCTGTGAAATGGAAAAAAAACAAGAGGGAAGAAAAGAAGAGGGGATAAAACATAACCGTAGGAAGGAATTAGCTAGCCTGAAGTGACATTGAGCCAAGGGCTTAGTAGTAGTTAGTGGAGGATCTACACTGATTTATACAAGCTGAGTCTGCCCACGCGTATTTGCACTGGGAGGTGTGTCAGTTTTAGGGAGATCTTACAACTATTAGTACTTAAAACTCTAATTAAGAAATTCTCTATTACATTACAGTTCTCAACCATTATGCCAACAATGGAGCGTTAAGAGCCACAGCTAAATCAGTAGCTACTGTTCCTTGCAGTTTATGTCTTGTGGAGTTAGTGTCCTGTAGAATACTATAAACTGTTTTTAATTTCTAGAGGTTTAGAAAAGCATTAAAACTTACTTCTGCTTCTAGAATTTAAATGGATGGGCAGCCTTCCAGCCCTCCTACTGGTCAAATAATATATACCATCTATTCCTGGTGCTAATAGACCAAAGCTGGAGGAACTCCATTGATGTCAGTGAAGTCATTTAGCTAAAGCTGACCTATGTGCATTAAAATAACAGAAAGTTGCACAATAGATCATTTTTTTCCTTGCCTGCAGCCACTTTGTTGCTGCAAGGTAACAATCATGCTACAGAACTGGGATCCAGACCCTCAAGAGCTCATTGCTCAGCAGTCTTTTTCTTGACTCTTGGTTCAAGCTGTTTAAAATACACTCTGTGAAATCTAGTTCTTAATTGAAGTTTGCATTTCAAATATTTACAGAGCCTGCGTGCATGTCTTTACGTCTTTTAATACATTATTATCAATGCTTTTGTACATCATGCTCTAATGTCAACAAAGAGCAGGTTTTAATATTCCTGAACTCTTCTCGAAAGACAGGAAGGGGTGGCATGCAGTTTGTGCATGGATGTTTAAATGGAGCAGGAGGTCCATATGAATATCAAAGATAGCTGGAAGGGAATAAAAGAATTTGGAGCTGGAAATAGGATCTTTCCTCTTTTATTCTTCTGTTGTTACCATTAATAAGTGCACATATATTTGCTGAAAAATTGAGTACAAGTGTAAAACTGGTAGTCTAGGACTGTATGAATTTCTCCCTTTGCAAATCTTGAATTACTCTCTTCAGTGTGTGTGTGCCTGGATAGGTAAAGGGAGGAGAGGGGTTGATACAGGTACAGGGTGGAGGTTGTTGTGAATGTCTCCATATTTGAGTCTCTTTATTCTTACATATTCAAAGATGTCGCTTGATCCGGCTTTCCCAGGAGCAGAGGTGTTTTGCCCTGTGTGGGAGCAGTTCCAGACAAGGTGCACGTTTCTAGCTCTTATTCAAGGCTGGCAGAAATGGCAAAGTTCCTACTGCACAATCCTTTTGGTCCCCTCTTTTCTGAACAGTCTGGGAGTCTAAGCTAGCCCTAAAACCAGTACATTGAGGATACCTAGGGAAGGCTTTTCACTGTATCATTGGGACATTCTTGCATGTTTTGCTTTCTGCCTGATTGATTCAGGTAAAGCCAATGAGATCGTTCATCTGGGATGGAGCCACACAGGTTGGTCCTTACAGGGAAGTTACGGTATATATTAAACAGAGGTGTGAATTCATAGCTCTTCCCTAGCTTTAAATAAGGGCTCCCTTAGTGCATATAAGGTGTAAAAGCATGGAAAGAACACTAGCAAGAGGAGCCTGCTTATTTAAATTTAGTGTAATTATATTTCTGCAAAGCAGTAACCACAAGAATGTAAACAATGCCTTCTGAAAAGGTGGGTAAAACACGTTGTAGTGTTAGTTGATGCAAACAGTAAGCAATTTGAGAACATGTTAAGCAAAACACTTCTGGCCTGAAATATCTTTGTTCCTGTGTTGGCAGGACTGGAAGCCAGTGTCTACATCTGATTTCATTTCCTAGCTGAGTTAGGTGCTGGGCCAAAGATGTAGGTGAAAGTGCAGATTTTGTTAAGTACAGTGAAAACAGAGCAAATGTTTCTCTCTCTACCAGAGGGTGGAAAGATGTTCTAACTTGAACCTTTGTAAAATGCAAAGAATATTTCTTGGAAAATGTAAAATAATGTTTTAAATTGTGTTTTGCATGAAGGAGGCAACATTTTCTCAGTGGACAAGAAAACACTATTTCACCAAACAGTTGGAAATATCAGGAGCAGCAATATACTATATTTAATGGTGCATCTGTCTTGATGTACGGAACATTCTATGCAGGATAAATCCTGTGCTGGTTCAATGACCAGAACACGCTTTTTCTGTGAAGCAAAGGTTGTTTTAAGGCACCTCACAGTGTTCCTTAAGGCTATGGCAAGTGATGTAGGTCTAGGGCTGCTAATAGGAATGTGTTCCTGCATCACACAAACACCGTTTTCCTTGAGTTAGCCTGCTTCTTACACACTTAGGGAATCCAGTGCAACTTTAAATCTTCCCTGTGCCCATATAGGACCCCAAAGTGGAGCTAGTTAGACTGTGAATATCTGCTGAAGTAGAGCTCCTATAGCTGTGTCTTTCCAGCCCGTTGAGTTCATCCTTCTTGCCAGTGGTCTGTTCCATACCTGCTCTGCTTGTGTGGCCAGGTGGGTGTGCGAGGAGCTGTTCACCGTGAGGTCTGCAGCTCTCACTCATATGCCATGGAACTGCTTCCTGCCTCCTCTCCTGAGCAATGGATTTCCTCTTCCTGTTGTCCATGGAAATGTGTATTCTTCCCATGGATACCCCAGGCCTCTAAAGTCGATGTTTGCCATTTGAAATTTCCCACGGACTCTTTCTGATGTAGTAATCTCCATACTTTATAGCTGCTGCACAGTAGATAATTTCCCAAGCTGTGAGGCTTGTAAGTCTTGTACTGGGAGGCAGAAACATACAGCTAATCCCCTCCTTTTCTAAACAAGATAGACCCAGCTGTTAATTCTTCTCTTGATGTATGGGGTAGTGATGGACATAAATCCCATTAGCATTTATAGAAGTTAAATGTGTAAATCCCTGCTATGCCAGTGGGAGCATTGATTTCTCAGTTTCTCTAGCCTTTCTGGTTCACTGAAACCCTGAAGTTCTTGTTCAGGTTGCCTGCAGCTACACCACATGTCTTTCTGTGATGTTCCTCCTTGTGATATGACAACCATTGTGAATGATTCAGCCTTCATTTTGCAGACCCTTAGTTTCTTAGGATTTCATATTGTTAGTATAAATTCAAATTAAGTTTTATTCTCTGCCTCCATTTACATATGTAAGCATAATTCGTGCAAGTTTATGATTCAGTAGTACAGCAAAGATGCATCTGTCTACTCAGAAATGCATAGTCCAGTTTTGTGCCGAAGATATTTTGAGAGTCCCATCACTCAGTGGTGCCCTTGCTGCACCACCTGTTCACGGCTTCTCATCTGGGCTTAATCCATGTCTCTTCCTTGCAGCAGTCCCTAATGTTTTCTGTAATCTACCTCCAAGTTTGGTTGTGTTTTTTTCCTCATCACCAGTTTCTTTATCAACCTACTACATACTTCACCTGTCCTTGGGGCTAGTGAGAGCTAGGTGAAATACCTGTTTTCCTTTCAGTCTATATTAGGTATCAGCATCAGCATTATTTGCTTCAAAAACTGTTTTGTTGTTACTCTTAAATGTAGAAATATCCATATTTTTGGGTCTGCAACTACCTAATTGTAGCAGCTGGTAACAAGCTCTGGGAGATGTGGTGCTCCACTCCAAAGGGCAGGCTCAATGATGCTTACATGATAAGGAGCCATTCTTATTTATTTCCTCATTAGTCATCTCCATGTTCTTCTACTTCATCACTGTTTACCTTTTCCACTTTCACTAAGAAGGAAGTCTCAATTTTTGGTCTATTACTGTCTTACTTGTCATGTAAATTTCTTTTAAGTTTCTTGCTGCATAACCCCCCGCACATAATAGGCCAGCTTATATATTAAATATCAAAAACATATGACAGCACAAAACCTTAAATCATCCTTCCTTTTCTTGAATCAACTACATAGTTCTAGTGTATCTTGTTGTGTGATAACTGAGATAGCCACTGGTCATTAGGATGAGAAAAACATACCACTGTAACCGGGGTGGGGTTTGAATCACCTGAAGTTGGAAAGCATTGCATACAGCTTTGTTAGTAGTGATTATTATTGTTATTTTAGGTGCTAAATAAGGCTTGTGAATCTCCTGCCAAGCAGTTCGCTATCTCAAATTGATTGCACTCAAAGGATGACACTTCAAGTCCCAGACTGCTTTTCACTCTTCTTTGCTTAAGTTCCATGTTTGCAAAAGGAGCTGGCTGCCAGTCTGCTAGAATCTGCTGGTCATGCTGGTCTCGAAACCATGCTTGTGCCGTGTGTCACAGTGCTCTGGGAGCCTGAGCTATCTGAAAGTTACAATTTGTCCTTTTTTCACAAATAGGGTGGGTAAGGTGTTAGGAGTTAAAATGCAGGTTGAATAAAACTGTGGCCTGGGAAGCCACAGCCAAAAATTGTGGTAAGTAGTGAAGAAGCATTTTCGGAGTAATTTAGTCAGTGCGGGCAGTCAGTACGCAGACAGCCAGCGTCCCGGCGTGGTGTGGGCATGGAAAGTCTGTCTCTCAGTATCAGATACATATGCAGAGCCTAAAAACACCAGTGGAAATTTTCTGGAGATACACATTGGTTATAAAAAAGAAGTTTCTGAATGAGGGGCCTATTTCATTGAAAGGGCAGAGGATAACCTGGCTGTATTTAACCTTGTAGCTTCTCTTGATATAAAGAAAGGTACTGAGAAGAGAAAAGCCCATTCAGATTTTTAGGTCAAGCATATTGCCATTAATGGCCACTATAATATAAATGACATAACTATCACTTGAAAGGCCATTGCTGAGCTCATCAAGTCTCTTAGACAATGGGAAAAAATAAATGGAAAATTACATAGAACCATGTTTTCCTGATGTTTATTTTTTGGATGAAGAAAAAGAAGAGGTCTGATTTCATTCATTCTGCAGTGCAGTCTCATTGCACAGGAAGGAACAGAATTTATGGTATTGTGTTATGATGATACAACTCCACATGCTGTAACATGGTGGCTAGCCTGGAAAACCATCAAAGAAATGTGAAAATCAAGCTACCCTACCAATGTGATATGTCCAAAAGAAGACTTTCAAAACAACCCTCAGAGTCACATTTTGCATGTTTCTATTCCTTGTATTTCTGGTTTTCTGTTTTATTTACTTTTTATACAATACCTCTTATTTTGCTTTCACCTTATCATAATGTTCTTAAATGCAGTGGCTTCATGGCTAGATGAAAGGCTGAAACAAATTTCTCGTTGCTGTTTCTGGTCACCATCTGTAGTTTGGAGTCAGCAAAACCTTCCTCTCTCCAGCAGTGTTGACTGATTTAATTTCCATGCATCTTTTTGCCATGTATGAACTGTATCACCAATATGCAGAAGGTCAGCTCGCTAAGGCAAAGAATATTAACAGCGAGTTTCAATTCTTTTTTGCATTTAGCATCTAAATGACTAAATTGCTGTTGGTGCATCACTTTATAGTGACATTGGATGTGTTTTCTATGAATTGTGTCTAACCCGAAGACTACTCTTTTCTGTTAGCAAGTATTAAACAATCAGCAATAGCTTGGCCTGTCCACCTTTCCTTCCCCAACTGAAAGTTCATATTAAAAGCATTTTTATTAGCATGACACGAGTATCTCGACAGCACTTTAATTCTCGCTGATCCCTGATTTTCATAATGAGCTTGTGAACAAGAGGCAACAAATTCAAATGGAACTTCTGTGCTATGCAAAAACCACTTAGATTTGGGGAAGAGAAGGAAGCTTCTCTGAACAGAAGCCATGAGTTTAACACTTTATGTAAGCCTAGCAGCAGCCCTCTTCTTAAAAAAGAACTCAAAGGAGTGCAGTGCAGTTGAGATGCTGTGAACAAGTTGCAATAGGGAGTTTTCAGTGGCATTGTGCAGCTCTTTGTGAATCAATTAAAAGCAAAGTAGAAAGCAGTCTAATCTGTCCCTTCAGAAATATCTTGACATATTTTTGCCATGTCTTTTCCTGACTGTTCTGTCAAAGACTGGATACAAAGGTGCCATACTAACAAAACCAAAAACCTGCCTACAAGTTTTCTCCAGGGATATTTCAAAGAGCTAATCCTAATACCAGATCCAAAAAGCTCTGCTCTACAATGTTAATGTTTTGAAATGTAAATTGAGTCATTGAATCATTTAACTTTACTTTATCTGATTATTATTAATATTATAATAAGGGATTTAAGAAAATTGAGAATTAAATTTCTTTTAACCTCTCTTTCAGAATAGCCGTTACTTTCTCAGAATAACTGTGTGTTCATTTAAATATACTTAATTATCAACAGTAAAAAGTGGACTTCCCTGAGCATTACAGACCTCCTTTATTTAACAGTTGTGAAATAATGGTAGCTATTGAATTTTCTTGCAACGAAAAAGTGGTTCATATTTGTATCATAGGTGGTTCGTTTAAAGAGAAAACACTTGTGTTACCAGAATTCTGTTATTTTCTGTCCCTAGATTTTTTTCTCTTCAGTCCTTTTCATTTACTTCTTTAGCAAAAATATGTCCCAGTGGTTTAGAATATTTTCTGGTTTTTATTTCCTGTATTGTAGCTTCTGTCCTTTTGTTTTATCATTTAATTTTTCTTGTGTCTCCCATACTATTTTATTCTGAAAAAGAATGCATAATTGTAATGAGTTATATCTCTTTTCACTAGCAACTATCACCCTGTACTCACTCCAGCCTTCGCATTTAAAGACAATGAATCTGCTTCACTTTTGTTCTATAAATAGAGATGCTAAATCTTAATTATCCTTTCAAGTTGCTATGTCTGTATCTAGCCATGCACATGAATGTTACTGATCAGCATATATGTACTACTGCATTTATTTCTCATCCCAGATTGCCTTCTTCAGGATACAAGGCAACATCTTAAATAATTAACTTGTATTTGGATGGACACCTGTCAAACCCTATCTGAGGCCCCTGTCTTATTGGTCTTGGTTTGCTTCATTTCCAGAATTTCTGAAATAGAGTGCTACACTGGAGCTTACATTTTCCTCTTCTGCCTATCCTATTCAGGCTGGATTCCCAAAGATAACATGTAAGTGTCAGGCATGAAATTTTACAATCCTCCTGTACTCCTTTCTTCATGAATTTGTAGCATGCTATGAAAGCTGAGCTGCTTAAAAGGATTTTATATTTTAGCCAAGCTTTTGCCTCATAAGTGTGTAAGCCTTTACAAATATGTCCTTAAATTTTTAGTTGAAAACAGTTTATAATAAGAAAGTGAGCTAGGTTTTTTCCTTCCACAGCAACATTACTACTTCCTAAAAAAAATGCTTTGAGAGGAATTTTTGAAAACGAAGTCAAGAAGAAATGGTACTGGATCAAGATAAATCAGCCTAAAGATACCTAAGGGGCAGGTGTTTATCTTCTCTCTTTGGTGACCAGTGATAGAACCTGAGGGAATGGCATGAAGTTGCAACAGGGGAGGTTCAGGTTGGATATTAGGAAGAGGCTCTTTACTGGGAGGGTGGTCTGGCACTGGAGCAGGCTCTCCAGGGAAAAGAGGTCACAGCATCAAGCTTGACTGAGTTCAGGAAGTGTACAGACAATGCTCTCAGTCCCATGCTCTGACTTGGCTGGTCCTGTGTGGAGCCAGGAATGGTTTTTATGGGTCCCTTCCAGGATATTCTGTGATTCTGTGAAATCAGTCTAGTGTTATATTAAAGGGTATGATTTAATTCTAAACAAGAGTAGCTAGTGTTGCAATAAAAAAATCTTCCAGATGCCTCTGTACCAAAAAAGATACATACTCAAAAGATCCTTTGAAGTTTTGATTCATGTGACAGAGGACTGTTGGGTCAGTCAAATTCACCTGAATGCGGCATGATGTTCTCCTGGACGGCTGCACTGTCTGCCTGCAGCAGTGCAGTTGATACACCCTGTGCAGTAGGGGGGTTTACAGAACCAGGAGCTTATTTTATATCTTTCTCGCCTGTGGAATTTGTGCTAACAGCCGCAATCAAAACATGCCAATTCGAGCCGTCAGGAAAATACACCAGTGATATTTCTCTCGAGAATGAAGGGTTTTGCTGGGTTTTTCCCTCCCGACATTTCAAGCTGTTCTTACTGGTTCTGAAGTGAGCTAAGCCGTGCCATGCCATCACACCTGTGTTGCAGAGTGGATGTGTGTGTCTGATGCTGCAGAGGGGTCTGTGTTGCACTGAGCCTGCAGAAACCTTCGGCTGGTGATTAAGTTGCGTACACACGCACAACGCACAGCCCGAGGCCCAGAGGTGTATAATGTCATGCTTTGGTGAACTTCATTTGTACTGTAGTTTTTACTTTGACAGATTTAATGATATGTTATGCCTGTTTATATTAACTATAGATAAGAACTTTCCTGTAGAAATTCTGATCCTCCCTACTTAATCCTTCATCAACTACTGACTTCAAAGCTTTTTTTATGATTCCCTTCTCCTGCAAAAGTAGTACTTGCTACTTCATATTTCTCATTACCTCCAATAAAACATTCTTTTTTCAGTCTTCCCTGCAGTAGTTTCCTTGCCAATGAGTGCTGTACACCCACCTTTGCCTGAACTGGTGCTCTGTTTTTAATCCTGCTGGCACCAGCTTCTGCAGAACTTGAGGACAGATGGTATATTTTATCTGGTGTTTTTCTGTGTTCGCAGAAACATTTATGGGACTCTGTCAAGTTAGCAAAATGGTGATTATTAATATTACATCGGTTTTGCCTCCTCTTCAGCTAGAAGAATACTGCAATAGCTGTTCTTCCTATTTTGGTGCCATTGGAATTGGGGGATTACAGAAAAATGAATGTGATTTTTTAAAAAATTACTTAGGTTTTCACCTCTTTTATAATTTCCTTCATTTCTGGATTTTTCCTCCTGCTCCAGGCAGAATTCTCATTTTAATTGGATTGCGCTACCTCTCCCAGTTGTGTTTTGTATTGTGTCTCTTCATGGCACCTTATTCCAGGAGGGGAGAACTGGGCACCAGATCTCTGAAAATGAAGAAGCTGAACAATAAGCAGATAATGTATTGGGCCCGGATGCTTCCAAAGAGCCCCAGGGAAACTGGCTGCTGCACAGGTCCAGCACAAGTTGAATACATCACTTTATATCCCAGGATAAAGTCCCCAGGAAAGCATAAGTCATTCTTAGACTATGTATACCTCTTGTGCTGTGATGGAAGGGACTATTTTTGCACAGACCTCTTTTTGCCTTTTGTAGGAGGAAAAGCTGTTTACTGCGGTCAGAACACTATTCTGCTGTTAGATGGAAAACAAGCAGTTTACGTTTTCTGGCATTATTACCTTTTCCTCTGAGGAACTGGTATTTTATAGAGACAGCAGTCAACAGGGAAGCCATGCTGCACTCTGGTTTGCTACCATTAACAATATCAAGGGCAGAGATGGTTCAGAGCCTCTGGACATGCATCTCTTTACTCTTGGAGGCCAGATGAATTGTGAAAGCAAAGTCTAGCTTAGTCCCCCGCAGAGAGGGATGGCAAATTGTGTTCTCCCTGCACAGCATATGTTTGGGGATTCTTTTCTCCTTTTTCTATCAGGCTTTTTCCTTCCATTTATAACCTCAAGTGGGCTGCTCCTTTGTCTTGAGCCACCATTTGGCTACACACTGGCTCTCTGCTTTGATCTCTCACAGAAGTGTGCCAGCAAATCTGACAAAGGCAGAGGTTTGCCTTTTCATCTGCTCGCTAGATTGTTAGTCAAGAGGAGCAGAGAAACATTGTGCAACCTGTCAATGCAATTTAAAAAGCTATATTCTAAGTGGCCACTAAGGGTTTGCTCACTGGAGCCAAAGTCCTCGGAGAACCAGCTCTCTGGGGCTGTTCCCCTATTTTATGTCAGAGCAAGATACTGCTAAGGCTCCCCACACAAATGTTGCAGGGTATGAAATTAGCTTCCTGATCTTGGAAGGGCAGCTTGAAATAAAGCAGTTATTGCCAGCTTGATGAAGTTTCACTTCATTTAACTTATCATAAAAATATCAGTTTTCATTTTTTGCCATCTCTGTTTGTAGGGAGAAATGACTTGCTGAGGGTCACTGCATGCTCTTCCAGTCCAGGCTCATAGAAGACCCCCTTGAGCATCTCCGGCCAAACTGAACAAGGCAGCAAGTCAACCTCCCCTCTATATTAATATTTTTAACATAACGTCTGCCTCTCTTGGTTTTCAGTCTGTGATCAAAATTCCCTCAGTTCTGAGTAAAGGCTGAGTAAGGACCTTGGGGTATAGCCTATGGGTGCTTGGAGACTACTGGCATCAGGCGTGGAATGAGTTGCTCTGAGACGAGCTCATTCCCTGGTATTTCCTCCTGTCAGAGCCACAGATGTGCTTCATTTCATTAGGTGTAGCTGTGGGCATACTGCCATCCAGCCCTGCTGCTGACTTTATCCCACTACTGCTGAAGGCCAAATAATCATAATCATTTCAAGTTGATAGCACAGTGTATTTCCCAAGGGAATGCTATTCAAATTAAATCAGTCATACCAACAATGATTTTATAATTATATAAAGGGAGTCCTCTACTCCACATAGCTTAAAAAAAACCCCCAAAACCCTATGCATTTTCTCAAATGGTTATTGCTCTTTCTAAGATACTTTCTTCCCACAAATCTTGATGCTCTTTGCCTTCTTTTCTGTGGAAAAAAAATCATTATTCTGATAATTAGCATGCTTAAGTGCAATCAATGTCAAAATAAAAACAAATGTAAATTTCTAATTTATTTATGATGTAGGCACTAGCTGCCACACGATGATTTTCTGTTTGTGATGACGATAAGTCAGAACATCGACTCGCCTAATTTTGAGAGCTCTGTGCAATTCTCCAGGCCAGATTAGCTATTCCAGTCACATTCAGTGGAGACTGAAATTCTCTTGTGACATTACTGTGATTGATATTTATTGGTCAGTCTCAAACTCTCCAGCTCCAAGTTCAGCAAGAAGTTCTGTCTTGAAAGCCCAGAGTAATACCCTGGTGTAACTTAGGTGCTTGCAGTAGCGCATGTGTGTCAGCAGACCCCGTGTCATCTGGCGTAGCGAGCTGGATCAGGAGTGAGGGCGCCTGGTCTCCATGCAAGTGGGTGATTCCATCGCAATGCAGCTCCTGCCTTTTTCTGTTAATGCTCCCGTTTTCTACAGCAAAGCAATAATTCGAGTAGCTAAAAACCTTATTTCTCCTAGTGCAAGCAAATTGCTGAACACTTACGATGCTCTGAGTTAGATAAGGAGAGCCAGCTTAAGAGCAGGATGAGGCCTCTTTTTTAGGCTAGATCAAATTGATTGCAAAAGAGCTAGAGCTAAAATTGCTCCGTCTTTTTAGAATGGGATGATTTATATCTCTCTCCTTTATGAACAGGATATAAAATATTCTGCTTCTTACTCTCTACAGAAATAAAACAGAACTAAAAATATATCTTAATGCAGACAAGTTTAAAATAGAGCTCAGAGCAGACAAGTATTCATGAGCAAATGAGTTAATGTTTTCTGACTGGTTGGGCATATACCGAAATATTAAACATAACCTTTCCTAAGTGTGTGTGATTTTATTCCATTGCTAGGCAATAAGTAGCATCAAGTGGCAAGAATTATGAAATCTTTCATTAGATGAGGTTGAATCAGTGTTTGAGGCATGACTTCAGCAGTGTGCAGGTGCAGGGTGACTGTGCCCCTTCATCACCCGTTTTCCTGTAGTCTCAACTACTTAAGCATATGATACAGTGACTGTTTCCTTTAAGATGGTCATAAAAGTTTTCACAAGACCATGACATATAAAAGAAGGGAACTCTGAATGATCAAAATGTAGGTCTGAATCCAATTTTCATTCAGATGAGGCTTTTGAATTTTATGCTTCTGTTAGTTTATCATGAGTGTTTCCTTTCTTCTATCATGTCATCAAGGGCTGGTGAAAAGATCAAGTTGAGATTTCTGGTGAGTAGGAAAATTATGAAATTTTTGTTGTAGTTGTGGTTTTTGTTATGGCAGTTACTTTTTGTCTGTCTCTAGAAAACAATTCAAATCTCAAATGAAACTTCTGTTGACAGAGAGAGATAAAACTGATTTAAAGTTTTTAGTATGATAATATCATGTGCTCAGATTCGTGGTTCCTGAGAAATAAAAGACTGGGTTATGTTATCATCAGTCATATTTGTTTTGGGGGTCAAAATTCTGTAACCAGAATTCTAGAGTTATGTTTGCCAGTCTGTTTCAGCTGATAACCTAGCAAATAACACTTCACCTTTGCTGGTTAGGAATGTGCATCCCTTGCCTTTCACCAAAGGAGAAAAAGGTCTTTGTTTTTCCCATCATTAATCCCCAGATCTTCCCAAAATGAAATAAAATTGCTACTACACTGGAAATAAGAGTTTAATTCACAGCGATTGATTCCCCAAAGTGCACATTGGTACGTCTCACCTATTAGTCTCATTCCCTCATAAATCATATTAATGTAGCATATTGATGTAATTAGTCTTTTAACACCGACAGAGACACATGTAGCATGCTGTGCCTCATCAGTGTAAGAAAGGTTACATGGGGAGCTGTCTCAGAAGACACTGTACATGCTGTGTGCATGCGAGCTTCTATTCTGCTGTGCGTGCTATCTTTTGGCCCCTGAATTACACATGGCCGCAGCCCGTTGTGTGCATCAGCAGTGCTGCCTGGCTGTAGGTGAGGGCAGGGCTCAACTCTCGTGGGCAGGGTCATATATTTTTGTTCTGAGCTTTCAATAACTTACACCATGGTGCTGTCTTGCTCCAAAATAGGGTTGCTGAGGTACTGCTGACCAACAAATAATAATGTTGGGAGAGAAGCTGTTGCTCAGCTAAACCTTTTCTGTGGGATTTTCCCCATATACCGCATGGCCATCCACGCATCAGTGAGCAGCGGCCATCCTCGTGTGAGGAGTTATCTTCTGCCCTAGGCTGTCGTTGCAAGTATGCCTTGTTATTCAGGAAATGCACTAATTAAACATTCACTTAATTATAGCAATTATAGTTTCCTCATCTTAGTAATTTTCTTACAATTCAACTGACTGTGGCATCAGTTTAATGCTTTCTTCTTACAAAGACTTTAAAATGCTTTCTTCCAAATGTTGAGCATCAGTCTAGAAAAACAGGTTTCACAATGTTTCCTCTCTTGAGGAATGCTTTAACCTAAGCGTTGGGGCTAGGGGCCTTTGTTGTTGTCATAGAGATGATGTTTTCTTTTTTGACCATGTCTGACCAACTTGTGATTGACCAAAACTTCAGAGTCACTAGAAATCATGATGTCACTCAAATGTGACGCTCTCCATTCCAATCTTGCCTCAAAAAACTGTTTTTCTACCTTCTCCCTAGGGCATGTTACCAGCATTGGTTGTGGCTGCCTTTGTCTTTTACTAAACTAATTTATATTCCCTGAAGTAATTTCTTCTTCTTTCTCTTTTTAACTCCTAGTTGTCCCTCCGTTACATAGTGATTTTTTTCCCTATAATTGTACTTATTTCATCTTATTTTTATCATCTAAATGATGGGAACTAAAGCAGTCAAGCTATAGTGCTTCTACGGATTAAATTAGAACTAGAGTATCTCCCGCTTAGGGCAACCTTTAACAGCTTGATAATGTGATAAACTAGAAACAGACAGACCAGTAAAACTTCCTTCTTTGCCTGAATTCTGTTTTCCATATACATTAACTATGTCATTAATATCCTCTGTGCTGGTAGCAATGCTTAGCATAAATCCAAATTAAAGAATTCATGAGACACAGAAATAGTGACAAGCTTGGACTGGAGTATGACCAGCATCATATGGATTTATAGGAGTAGGAAAATGCAGCTGTGAATAAACACGCTTTAAGGAGATAAGCATACCCTTGCTCTAGTTCTTCCCTCTCCGCCTTGGGTTTGGGCACTGTTGCCTGGACTTTAACGCTGCTCTTTTAGACCAGCATTTAAAGTCTGTTCTACAAAAGACCGTTCTTCCATTTTTTTAAAACATGATTTTTGTTAAAAATGCTGCTAATGATAATGTAGAAGCCTCACAAATGAGAATGCAGAGACACATTCTGAGTGGCTAGAGACCAGCGCCCTGGGAAGTTTATTGTCAGATAATATGAAAAAGTTATCTAGTGAGAACAACATTTGAATTGTTTTCAAAATATTATAATTAAACAATAACTGCAACATATGCTGGCTGTATGTTGTTGCTTGTGCTAGCTGGAAGCTAGCTCTGGTGATGCAATGGCATTGCCAGATTATATCAAACTGTAGAAAATTAATGAAATGATAGATAGACAGACAGAAAAGCTGACTTAGGTGCACCTGCACTTGGAAGCTGATACATTTTATTTGTGCACCTTCCTCTAAGGAGGGGGAGTTCTGGTTTTAGATGAAGTCTTGGAAACTCTCTCCCCTGTGCCTGTTAACAACAGGGAATCCTTTGTTGACAAAATATTCTTCCACTTTGCAGAGGCAGGGTGCTGCATTGTGTGCCTCTTTGTTCCTGGCCCTACGGAATAAACAAACAACTAAAATATTCGATTGTCATGTGCAAAATCAAAGGTGCAAAATCTACATTTTGAAAACATTAGAAAATGCAGTAGATATTTGAAGTACATGAACAGTGTCAATGAAAACACAAGCCCAGGAGGAAATCTGGCATTTTGACAAAATCTAAATTATTAAAATAGCATTCTAATGTTGACCTTTTATTTTCTTCAATAGCTGCACATGAAGTGAACAGTTCAGTTTCAAACTCAGTATTTTGAAATTAAGAATGTCAGCACCTCAAAATGAATCAATTTCACCAAAATTTGTATAACTGGTTTCAGTATTACTGACTCACACTTTTGAACATTTTTCATTAATTAGGTTCATTCCATTTTGTGCCCCTCAAAAATTAACATCTTCAAATTTCTCGCAGGCTAAAAATTTTATTGTCCAAAATTCCATATACTGGATGTTGCATTTGGCACCTTCTGTGGTACTAAACCTTGTCTGAATATACAGAGATATTGTCATTAGTGTCACGTAATTAGAAATTTTCAGTTCTCCAACTTTCTGAGTGCTGTTGGTCAGTTTTTGCTGGGCTTTTGGAGTCCATTCAATTAATAGATGATTTTATTTTTTTTTTTTCATCCAATATCTACTACTTGAAGCTCTGGTCAGAAGTAACCCTCTGGGATCATCAGCTACTGAACTGACCCTGGGAAAGAAAGAGTTCAGGTTTTATTTGTATATTTTGCTTCATTTTCCCTTAACTAGGTTTTGGTGCTTTTAAGAGTAGATGTCTCCTTTATGATGGGATTCTGGATGGGACCTGTTGCTGATGGGTTTTGTAGATTTCAAGAGAAATTGAACAATGAAAGGTTGTTTCGACATCTGCGAGAGCATCTGCAAGATTACACTCTAAATTCTCACATCTGACCTTCTGATATAACTTTGAAATGGCAATAATGCAGTCTTTCTGCAAGTAGGAACAGTTGGTTCCTTAAATTAAAATGGCTAGTGATTGCAATTTCATTTTTTACGGGAAAGATAATTAATTTTTTCCAAGTAATTTGCAATAAAGCCTGTGTGTTCAGGTGTTGCTGCTGTCAGAGGCCACTAAATATTTGAACAATTTTCTCTTTCATGGGACAGCAACAGCTAAATCCCAAACCATGGATTTTTGTTAGCAACATCTGGGTTGGAGTTATTTGCCACTACATAAGGAATAGAGAGTAGACAATAAAGATTCCTCATTCCCTTCCAGGCACTTGCTGGCCTTGCAGCCTGGGCTGCTCTCAGCGGTGCTGCTGATGAAGAAAAGCAGTGACCTGCCGCAGCACTAAGGCTTGGTCCTGCCCATCACATCCTCAGGAAACTAGATTCAGTGAAACCCATGGGTTATTCCTGTGAGTGGGAAGGAGAGCAAATTTGTGGGTAAATCACTTCGCTTGGGAAAATATTACTCTGTTGTGTGGAATATTATCACGTGGTCAAACTTGCACCCTGGCTCTGCTGAAGCAGCTAAAAGTCAGGCTGAAGCCACAGAATCACAGAATTGTAGGGGTTGGAAGGGACCTCGAGAGATCACCAAGTCCAACCCCCCTGCCAAAGCAATAATAGGGGCTGTTCTTTGCAGCCATTGAAATCTTTTCTATATTTTAGTGACAAATATGTTATTATAGCAGTATTCTTTAGTTGAACAGGCAGGGTAAGTAATGTAATAGAAGCAGGGACATACATATGATTGACTTTAGCACTTTGTGTACTGATCCCCTTGTGTTGTACAGATTAATGACACACGAATAAGGAGAAAGTTTCCTTGCTTCGTCTTCCTCCCTTGTATTTCCCATACTCTCTGACCAAAGTAAAACTTTAAACCTCAAACTCTGTTAAAAGAATCCATGTTAAAAGAAAATCAATTAGTGCTGAGGCAGCCCCAAGCTGTGCTTGTGAGCAACAGACTACCGCAAAGGCTTGCGATCGGTCCGTCTGTCAAAACAGCAGTAAGTGACCCTGGCTGTGGGGACTTGTGCCGTGGAGTCAGAAGATGGGAATCTTTACATGTAAAACATTCCAGTGCAGAAGGCCCCTGTCTGGTTGGTACAGAGCAAATCCCATGTTGCTTCACTGCTGAAGAATGCTTCAGTCATGGAGGTATCACTTTATATCAGGGAGCATAGTACGTTTTCACTATTAGTTATCCTAACATTTTAATAATAAAAGTGTATGTATTCCATTCTGGTATCTCAAGATACTTGTGAAGCACTGTAGATGAGTACTGGGAGACTAATTTGCAGAATTTTCATAGATACTGCTTTTCTTTTATTTGTTCAGCTTCAGACATCAGTCTACAGCCTCATAATAAAACTGACAAAAATGTATTATGTATTTAATTTCATTATTTGGATGGCTCAGTAGCTGCAAATCTGACTGATATGAATGAGAAGCTGCACAGTTACTCTGAAAATAAGGCTGCTTAGGTGACCAAATGTCAGTTTGGGTAAATGACATCAGGGGACACTTTACATATTTTGTTCTAGTATGTTGATCTTATGTCATTAAAAAAATTACGATTCCTTTTAAAATCATTCAAGCTACAATATTTTCAACCAGATGTACCCTTGTTCCCCCACCCACCCATATTTCACTTTTTCCTCTGCAGCCTCAGCATAAGCTTTCTGAATTTTCTTCTTATATGCTCCCTAAAGGAGCTAGATAAGTCTCAGGACCAAACAGTTCTTGTTCAGTTACTCTCTGGTGCCTGGACCAGATGGTGCAAAAGAACATGCATCCCCAAGGAGTTGCATAAAAAGTCTGTGGAGGCCTGGTATGCAGAGGAGCTGTACTGCCTGCAACATTTGCATAAATCTTCTGCAGTTGGATGAAACAGTGTCTTTTGCTAGGAGGAAATACAAGTTTGGGGATGCTTCTAATTAGTCGTTTCCTTGAATTTGATTTTTAGAATTTTCAGTGCAACATCTTAAAAAGATTAGACAAATGTCCTTCTGGTGGGCTCAACAGGATGGTCAACCAGGACCAGTCAAGAAAATAAACTCCTATGTTCTAGAAATAATGCTGTTTAACTCAATTTATGTAACATCTTTTAATTCCAGAGAAAATTTTTTTCCTTTACTGGAAATAAAATTAAGTCACTTATTGTTGAATCTATTATTTAAAGTTTATTAGAATTACAATACTATGGAGAAAAGTTCTACTAGAATGTAAGCACATGGTTTATGTCCTTAACTTAACAAAGCCTTGCAACACCTGTTGAGAGACCCAGTCATTACTAATTTTAAACTTGTTCAAAATGATCTATGAAGTCAGCCGTTGAGTTAGACCTCAAGAGTCCTGATTAACTAGACAAAACTTAAGATAAATGAGCCACCTAAACACCTTCCTAGTTACTTGTGGCTTGTTTGATTAAGTGGCAGAAGTATTCCTTAGAGAAAGAGTGGAGTCTCCCATGATCTAAGAATAATGATCTCAATTGTAAAGTTTCATGTCAAGTAACATTAGCTGTGTTTGAAAGGATAAGTGAAGAAGGGTAGAAAAGGAAGGTATTGGAGTATAAAGTCCTATGGGTTGGCCTAGGGAGAAAGCTTTTAACTTTCCTCTTGGCAAGACGATAGAAGATAGATGTCTTATTCCTCTAATTGTGTAGTTCCTACTTGAATCATCAGGTGCTATTTGTCTGGTATTGTAGATTAATTACAGACCTGTGTAAAAAAAGACTCAGATGTGTTACCTTTAATTTCATTGCTTTTCCTCACTAAGTAGAGAAAACAGAGGTAGCATTGGCTAGCAAGAAAGACTGTCCTTATAGGATTTGGTTTTGTTCTTTCTCTTGAAAAACAAAGTATTTGGGGAGTTTCTATAGTTACAAAACTGAGATAAGTTTATGTGAGAATTCAGACAATCTTACACAACCACAAGGAATCAAAATTTGGTGGCTTGTTTTTTGGGGTTTTTTTTGTTGCTGTTGGTTGGTTGGTTGGGGTATTTTAATGAAAACTGAAATTCTGATATAACTAGAATATATGTGACCTTAAATGTATCCTATGTGATTTTTTTTTATTTATTTTTTTGCTCTGATATGGCAACAAGTGAAAATAATCTGTGTGGAAAATACTTTGTAGAACCTCTGAACCCTCAGAGGTCTGTTTTAGGATGGAGACGGTCAGTCAAAACAAATGCATTAATCTGATCTGCAACCTACCTCCATTTCTTATTTGCTTCTGCTAGGCAGAGCTGCCTGTCAGGCACCATGTTAGAGTATTTTTGAGATGCAAGAACTCTCAAAAAAAGGTTTGACCTCAGATGCCATCCAAATGATTTCAACCCGTGTCTGCACAGGTAAAAGGATACTGTGAATCACTTGCCTGCTCAGCTCTTTTCCGGTTCTCATTTCCAGCACTACTAACAATGATAATACAACATTAGCCCTTTGTCCCAGCTCCAAGTGTATCTACCAGGAATTGTTGCTGTGCCTCTTAAAGCTTTCTCAGTTGTAAAAAGAAAATCAATATTCATTTGATATTTGCAACTGGAACCTACACTAGGTAGAAATGTAATGATTTTGCTGTTGTCAGCAAAAGTCCCTGACTGAGCTGACAGACAGAAATTCAGATGACTGGCTGCAAAAGCTTGTTAGTGTCCTTCCTGTTAACCTGAGGAAGAAGCGGGCATTTAAACATTATAAAAATGGGTTTGGATCAGATGCTTTGCTTAGACAGCTCTTGAATCAAGTGGATTTAAAAAAAACAGGAATGATTTGTTTAAGCATTTATTAAATATAATAGTTACAAGGAGGGCATCAAACATGCTGAATAAGGCTTCCAAACAATTTTTTTTCCATTTTCTTCATTAAAATATTCCAAGTGAGTGAAGGTGGGAGTCCATGCTGCTGGTTGGTTTGGGTTTTTTTACTTTTCTCACTTTTCTTCCTAAAGATAGAGAACCAGAGACTCCTTTAGTTCTTGGCTTTCATCAAGGCTTGCTTTTCTTCTAAAAGGACCAGAATTATGTGCCCTTGAGTCAAAATTTTGGAGGCTTTGCTGTCTTTGAAATACTAACATACTTCTAAATGAGCACGTTAGTATTTCTAAATGTTTTCAAAAACGCTTAATACCCATTGGGAGGAGGTTTTAGCATGTCTGTAAACAGGGTTTGGACTCTTTTCAGGCTGAAAAATTCAATTTACCAATAAAATAGAAACATATTTTCTGAGTTATGGGGAAAAAAGTCATTGAGAATAAGGAAACATCTAAAAAATCATTGTACAGATGATTATCATTATAAGCTGCATGGGAGAGAATGACGGTAACTCCATTGTTAACATCCAGAGCCAAAGTACTGGTTCCTTTTGCTACCAAAATTGAGTTGCATGCAGAGTTACTCTTTCTATGATATTTATCTGTTTTTATATACTGTAAATATAAATATAAAACTGGGATAGCAAAGATAAAACTATAGTTAAATATACAGTATTGTAAACGATAGTGACTTACACTAACTGAAATCTTTCCTGGTGAAGCTATGCGCTTGATCCTGGAAAGAGCCTGAACCAGCATCACCCTTAGCTAAGTCTGAAATGGGAAGCAGTGGCATAGGCCTTCAAGGCTACCTGGTAGGCATCAAACATCATGGGGAATAACGTTGTGCTGATTCCCAAAGCTAAACAGGTGCTCAAGTGTGCCACAAACCTGCCTGCTCCTGCTGGTTTCACCAGTGCTTGTGATGTGGGAGTGAGCCAGCACCGCTTGGGATGGAGATCAAAGGACAGTTGGAGGAGTCCAGGGAAGGCTACCAAAATGTCTGTTGTGTTTCCCCAATTGTTTGAAAATGCAAGGGTGTGAAAAGCTGTCCCTTCATCTCTTTAGTGGGTACCGCCCAAAGAGTATGGGAAAGGAAGGATTAGTTTAAGGAGTCTTTGAAATCAGATCATGTGAATTTAAAAGCAGGAAGGTAAGGAAGGAGGGGGAAGGGGTAAATGTGAAATCACTGAAGCTGTACAGAGACCAAACTGTAAATGAGAGCCAGATGGCAACTTTGCTGAAGTTTTGTTTCAAACTATAGCTCTGGTTTGCAAACTATAGCTCTCATTGCAAGGACAAATTTTTTATTTTTTGTCATTTTTAATTCTCCAGGTTTAATTTTGTTCAGATCAATGCTCAGAATATATTTAGAAAAAAATGTTCTTACGGAGGTTTAAAAATACAAGGATTCTTCAAACAAACTTTATGCAAAGTTGTCAGAAACCCACGCTACTGGTTAAATTGTCAGGTAACTTTATTTCCTGTGAGGAGGAAGTCATATATAGATTGTAGTCGTAAGATGATTCACATATTTCTTGCTCATCTCCCAACTGCTTCCCTCCTACAGAAAATACAAGGCGCAGAATCTCCTGCAGATATCTGTGCAAGTCAGTCTCACACACACATTCTTCCTGCAGACAGATAGGTGAATAATGCAGATATATACAGATTCAAATAGTTTGAGAAGGAACAAAGTTCATAGTGTTTCAATTGATCCTGTAAATCTTTTACGTTTCTGCTGAGTTAAACCAAAGTGCTGAAAACAACATCCTTGAGATTGTTTTATTCTCATGTCCAAACATGGGTAGTGCTGTGCCACATTTTGAGGATTAGTATGTCAGTCTCTTAAATGTGAGCAGAATGTCATTCTCTTTGGAGAGAATGTAAGCATTTTACAAATACCAGAGGGCTGGATTGATTTACAATGATTAGGCATGCTGTTGGTACAGCCTGCTTTCTGGCGATGTACTGGTGAGGTATCTGTTGTGTAAATCCTGCCTACTGAGCACAAAGGGTCTGGTTCTGCTGGCTGTTCCATTCAGATAATCCCATTAAAATAAATAAAAATCTGCAAGATTAATTAAATTAAATTGCATTAAAATGCAAGATGAAGACTTTGCTACACTGTGCAGAAATGTTTTCTCATACTAAGAAGTTAGCAAGGAGACTGTTTCAAAAACGTATGGAAAAGAAGCAAAATTAGAAGAAGAGATCTTGGTTCTTTTTATCACAGAAACACAGGTTTTCAGAGTGTATGTCATGCAGTAGCATGCCCATCAAAATATGAAGGATAACAATTTTGTAAAAACAAGCCCTAAAATAATATTTTAATATTCATTAATGGAACACAGTGACACTGAGGTGCATTTATCCTGTAAATTGGCCTGCACTGACATTGGAAATAATCTAATATAATGACAAAAAGCTCTTCCAAAGGATAAAGTGATTCAGCTGACAAACTGGCAGTTACTCCCACAGACTTTTCAAAGTCTGTCTTTAAATAAAACATTTGTTAAAATATTCCGCTATGTGCTTTGTGTCACCTGCACCAAGATAAATGCTGCATTATATTCTATCAGTTACTTTCAATTAAAAATATTTCAAAGCATGTTGATGTAGCTGGAAATGCACAGGTTTTAGATTTCCTTTTTGGTGATGACTAGCAAGGACTAAGAAAATGGGTGAATTAATTAATTTAATGGCTACAGATTTTTATTCATTCATAAAAAAATCTACATTCTGTTTATCCTTCATCATCGCCATTGATCATAGCTACTTTTATTACAGGGTGAAATAAAGACAGATCATACTGCCTTTACTTGCCCAGTTGTTTTCTGCCCTGTGCACTGGTTAGATATTTAGAACAGCTGAATACTAGATCTACAAGGTAATTCTTTGGTTGCTGTTTTCAGCACACAGGCTTCAGGATAACAAGGCATCATGGCCAACAAAAATTACCACAAGACATTAATCCAGTTAGTTTAGCATAATTTATTAGGCAGCACACAAACTAATAATCTCTCCCTGTGTTAAATATTTTGGCGCTGCAGGAGAGAGATCACATTTTTAAAGCTGAAAATAAGTTTGTTGAGAGAAGGCCATGTGTTTATTTAATTCACAGCTGTGGTTAGAAATGAGGTTTGCACAAGGCTTCTTGGAATTGGTGTCTCTGGGGAAGAGACCTGAAGAATAATTTATTTACCTGAGAGCTTATCTCTGTCCCCCCGCCCCTCCCTTCAGTTCCATCACCTGGGCTAATAATAGTAATTGCCTCTTCCTTTGAGCCTTCATTGGTCATATTGTAGCCTGGTACAGCTACGACAGTGCTAATGCTATGCCTGCATGTGCATCCAGGGTATATATCAATGTCCTGTTGGTACCGAAGTTTTGTCAGAGTATTGATAGCAAACACCCCATCATCTGCTAAAAATCAATGGATTGCACATTGCTAAATCGTTACAATGACTTAAAATCTGTGTGTGGATGCCTTCCTCACCAAGGATGTTCTGCTAGAAACCAGGTAAAATTACATCCAAATTTGAAAGCTGTTATAATGAGACAAATGCATGAAAGGAATGGACAGGGGTTTCTAACTTCTCAGGGAAACACCGGGCACAATCCTGTGAACAACACTTGGAGCTGCTTGTGTGTTTAATCTTACAGCACAGTGAGTGGAGTGTCACTATTAGGACCCACCAGTCTGTGACATTTGTTTATTGTAACGTGCACTGTTTTTCATCGTATGTGTCATAAAGGTCCCACTGTATTATTCAGCTCCCATGTTTGCCTGTGTGTAGGTAGAACTACACCATATCCAAAGCTCTTTGCTTGTGCTTTTGCTAAGAGCTTTATTTCCTGCTCACCTCAATTAGAAAATGGGGAGTCAATTGAAAACCCACTCTGTCTGTGGCTGGGGTGGGAGCAAGATGTGGTGCTGCCATAAACACCATCCTCACGCTCACCTGCCAAAAAACCCCCCAACCCATAACGAAAAGAAGACACAATTGCTGCTTTCTAGCTGCCACTCTCTCAGTAGGTATCAATGGGAGAGTCCCTCTTTTCGATTGATTTCTTCCTCAACAAGGAACTGGCATGTTCAAGAATTGAGACTGAGTGAAAGCTGTAACAAAGCCCAGTGCATGGAATTGCTGGGGCAGCAGAAGCTGGTTGGTTTCCTTGAGCCAAGAAAACATTTTCTCGCTCTTAGGTGTCCAATATGAACAGAGAATGGAATGGTTTCTACAGAGTTGTGGCAGCTTACAAAAGAGCTGAATGATGACAGAAACAAAGCTAGAGCTGCAGAGTAGTTGTTTCTCAAATCTTCTGGGTGTATTTTTTCTATAAATCCATGTACTGGTGGTCAGCAAAGATGAGACAAGATGATAGAATTAGAGACTGTCCATTCTCCTAGTATTTTACAGAAGTTTTTCAGATGTTTATATTACCTGTTCAGGACTTTTGAATTTCAACTGTCTTCATGGTTATTTATAATCACTTTAGATCACCTACAAGGGGTAACTTAGTATTCTTTGATTTTATAATTTTTAATGATATTTGATGTGTTTATAACATATTTCAATACCATTAAGCAGTGTCGTAACGCAATAATGTAATATTTCTGCTATGGTATGCTCAACAATGTATGAGATTGTCCCTCTAGGGAAGAAAGAAACAAACCTTGGGTGCTCTTGAGAGGCTCTGAGCAACAGGCTGTACTGACAGAAGGGGGCTTGGGGTAGCAGAGGTCCTGGAAGGCCCTCAAGAGCAGGTCCAGAATTTATTTTTAACAAGTTTACTATAAATTAAGTTAGTAATTACTTCAGGATAGCATGACTCTTATTAAAAAAAAAAAATTAATAAATCCAAAGAATAGTAAACAGTACACAGAAACTCATGAGAAAAATTAATTACTTTGTGAAATGAGATGGAAAAGTAAACCTGAACCTTCAAAGGCAATATGTATTCAAATTAAGTCTTAAGAAAACACTTTGTTTATATACATGAAGCTGTTCTCCTTTCTCACCTACTTCCCTTCTTTCTGTCTTTTTTTGCTGCTCACTTAAATGTCTACACATACATTGTAATATGTATGGGGCTCTGCATAGGTAGTAATCATAATATCTCCAACTGACATTCCTAGAAATGACAGCTTCTGAAATACAGTCGGTCGTTTGACATATAAATCTTCCTTCTGAATCTTACCAAATTCTACTTCTAGATTTGTCACCTGCCTTTCAGAATCATGGTCTCTGTGGTTTGGTTGCTAGTTCTTTGAAACTGCATGGGACAATCAAAGTTGTTCTTGTTGGATCCCATTAAAATCTTTTTAAGGAAACCCCAGAGGTCTTGACAAGGCAGTAGATTGCACATTCCCAGAGCTCAGTGCTCTTGGGTTTCTCACAATTCCTACATGGGTTTCAGGTGACTATGTAGTTCTCTCACTGAGGGACAAGTGCTAATCCAGATGAAAATCAGACGATGCTTAATTAGAAGGTGGCCAAAGCTTAAAGAAAGTGTTATACTTTTTAAAATTATTTGTTGTTTGTTTGTTAAGATGTTGTGACAGATTCAAGTGGTGGTTCACTTCATACAACTGCTTCTTAATTCTAAGCATGCTGTCCTAATAACCCACCTAGGACACTGTCTTATGTAAAATACTAAGGAGACTGCCAAGAAAAAAGAAGTTGAAGTAGGTAAACCCAATGTGTGAACATTCTGTCCTTTTTTCTTCGTACAGGAATTCAGGTCTGTTCAGTGATGCTGATGTGGGTTTCTGAGGCTCTGAGACAGGACAACCAACACACAGGCAACTGGCATTCATGTGAGTATGCTGTTCTCTTGATGCCAACCAAAATATCCTCTGAGGTTTCCAGGCAATCGTCAAGATTAAAGAGAACAATCAGGCTAAATTAGCATAGTTTATCAGTCAGATGACTCAGAATACTTTTATGAGACTTAGGGAGTACACTTGAATGATTTAGATGGTTTTCATTTCCTAGCAGGAACTAGATCTTCATTTATGGTAAGTCAGCATACTTCCATCTGCTGAGGCTCTTGTTCTACATCCCTAATGAATTCCACAATTTGTAATTTGCTGGATAGATAGAGGTGCACACAAGAGTGGATGGTGTTCTGTGTTCATTTGCAACAGGGCAGATGTTCCCTAGTGTAAAGCAGCCATTGGAAATGTCTCCATTTGATGTTATTGTTTTGATGATGGGAAGGGTTGAATAAAATAATGAATATTGACTTTGAAGGCAAAATACACAAGAGTGTCAAAGATGCAAAGTGGAAGGATAATGCTCAAGAAAACTTTAGGAATTATATTGTATGCTTTTATTGCTAAAGGGACAAGGGATCCATGTCTTGTTGCATTTCTTTGAATATACTGTTTGATTCAGAGTTTTATTGCTGTGATCTTGAATCATCTGGAAGGAACAGAAGGGCAGCCTGTTTACAGGTAGAGGGCTTGTGTAGCAGTGGTCATAGGGTGGCACCAACACCACAGGGTGGGTAGTATGAGGATCAAGTATAACCTCTAGACCTTTTGAAGAAAATACCAGTCCATGTGAATTACATTTGAAAGGAAAAGAATGCCAAGCCTTCAGTTAACATATTCAAACGGCATGGGAGATAGCTTATTAAGACTTTCCTAGGAAAATCTGCTTCTGAGAAAATGTGACAAGGGCAGGATGTAGGCTCCCAAGCAATGTTCTAAACCACGTGCTATGAAAGATGGGATAGCTGTATTTGATTTGTACTGTTCTTAATGGACTGAGCATGCATTTAAATTAAGAAATCTGTGGGCTTGTAGCACATCAAACTGAAAGGTTATTTATGTATCCTACAATAGCCAGGTAAGAATGCAGTTACTCATAGATGTATTATAAATACATACTAATTGCTATCAGTGGCTGTGTTCTGAAGATCATGCATTTCTTATGCATGGCAAGCTGCTAAAATATCCTTACTACTTATTTCTGCATCATAGCATCCTCACTGAAAAAGTGTTAGCAGAAAGGTCTTCCATTTTAGTATTTCCACCAAGGCTTTGAAAGCTCCTGGTGAAGGTGCAAGAGCAATGTGACAGACACTGCGTTAACATAAACCTCAGAAGACTTCTCTGCTTCTCCTTCCCGGGGAAGCAGTCAGTCAGCTTCCTGCAAAGGCAAAAAGCATAAAGAGACTGGGATCTGTTATCAGCCCTCTTGGGCAGAACTGCAATACAGAGTGCTCTGCTTAATATTGCTTATCGCTAATTTTGTGGATGATAACTGAAGCATGAACAATATCTGAGTGGGAAGCAAACCAGATCTATAGCTGCATAGTCAAGCCTTTCAAAATATATTTCTGAGCTCCCACAGCCAAACAGTTCTGCAGAGTATCAGCTGAAACAGGATGTTCCAGCTCACTGGGCCTCCATTCACCATATGCTGGTGCAGCCTCACCTGTAATAGCAAATAGCTATGCTCAAGGGTAGGGTGCATTGAAGATTAGGAAGGGATGCTGGAGCGAACCTGCATGATATTGAAAATTGATGGGCTTTGTTACCTGCGGTGTCTTACTGAGTTGTCGGGCAATGGCGATGAAGTGAGCCGTGCTGAAACCACTCACAGGAGCGAGGAATGTATATTACTCTTAGAAATACATATATGCAAAGTCATGCCAGGGACCTTACCCTGAATAAAATCCACTCCTCTCATAGAACGAGCAGTCAGAGAAAAGTAAGAGAAAGAATGCTGGTGTTACTGTATGGCTTGCCTGTTTAAAGGAGAAGGATTCTCTCTTCTAAGATTATCCTATGCAGAAGGAACCATCCATCTATTCTGAGGGTGACCCAACTATAGGCATACATGGTTTCAGAGAATATAGGACACAGGCTGATGTTTACTGATAGTCACTGCACCCTTCATGCATCTGTGATAGCTGTAGGTTGCAAACCTTACCCTGGTGAAGAGTTCGAGGATACTCTGGTTTCAGTGCAGAACCTCAGGATCGCCCTGAATTTTTTTCTGGTTTTAGTGGAATGAAACACTGAGAAAATTCTCAAAGGAAAAATATTAATGTCTCATTTTATAACAATGTCTCCAATCTAAGGTTGCTTTTACATAGTCACATCTAACTGCAAATTATTTTTCTGGGAATTAATGCACAGACACCATAATTAAACTAGTGTGAGGAAAAACATGGAGTTTACGTTTCCCTGGGTTTTAATAGCAAAATAGCTGTTTGCACTATGACCACACTTAGAGGAAGTAATTGAACACATTTAGGTAGCTCGAGTTGTTATGTATGCAATATTTTTCCTATGTATAATGCCAAGAAATCTCCAGAGGTTTCAAGGTGTGAGGACTGCAGTTCAGATGAGCCAGAAACACTCAAAGGGTTTGAAAATTTCAAGCAGGACTTTTTCTTGGGAGGGGGAGGATGTTTAGTTTCAATTCAAACAGAAAAGCAGAGAGACTATCACCGTGTGTTTACCTCACTTTCCTTTTTACTTGCTCCCGTTACTACAATTACATCTGAGCAGATGGCCCCAGGCTCCTCTTCAAAGCCTCGGTGGGAAACTGGTGCCACTTCCCAGTAAGGTTAGAACTGGGCTACTATTAAAGTGTTAAAAATTAAAAGAACAAAATTACAAGGCAAAGGGATGAGGGAAGTTGTCATTCTTTGGTGTCTGCTACAGTCAGTGCAGTGTAACGGCTGAACATCATCTCACTGTGAGTTAAACATCCTTTTGCTACTGACAGATAATCTCTACAGAAGATACTTCCCCGCTGGCCGGTGCCTTGGGCATCCAGCTGTGGAGAGAGTCAGGGCAGGGTTATGATGAGCTCCCAGTGAAGTCTGTTTCATAAATGTGGCTCCGTAGCCAATGTTGATTTGGATAAACGAGATCTCAGGCTGTTCAGACATAGTGTTAGATAACACGTTTTCCACCAAAAATGGTTTTTTTCTCTGTTTATTCTAAAAATCAATGTTCCTAAATTAATTTTGATCCTAATGACATATTTTTTCTCTTTAAATGTGCCCTTCTGGTAACACTGAGGGCCATAATAAGCTGGAGCCAAGTGCAAGTCAAATAAATGGGCAATTGCTAAGAGAAAATATTAGGAACCGCTATAAAATCCTGCACCATTAACGGGATTTTATTTTGTCCATAAATGGCAATAATTATTCTTCATGAATATTTCAGAAGACCAGGACAGGTTATTGGGATAAGATGAGATAGAAAACTTTCAATTTAACTGTGCTTTCTTCACATTAGAAACTCTGGCAACACTATTTTCCTTCTTGAAGCATTTTTTGTCATTTCTGTCCAAATTATTAATTTGAGAAGCATGTATATGCTCTTGTGATACCAGTTACAGCTTTATCTTTCTAATGAGTATATGTATAAACCAGCACACATGCATGAAAATAAACATGTAGGGTAGCTTGTGGTGTGAAAACACATCCGAGGCAAGTTTCTAACAGAGCTCTGTAGGCCATGGCACCAATTTCATGCTTGATGAAAATCCTGTGTTGCTTAAATCATCTTGATAACCAGAATAAAATGATGAATTTGTTCACATTAATTAAACATATTACCTAAATGATGCATTATGAATGCTCTTATATCTTTACTCTTTTTAATTTCCATGTTATAAAAAGGCTTGCAGAACAAGGGATGTGTTGTGAAGGGGAAAGAATTAGAAAATACATTGAAGATTTCAAATAAAACATTCCATTTAGCTCCTTGTAACAAAATTACAATGTACTTAAGAGAAAGTGAAATGTCAGTCAAAATAACAAAAACAATATTACTAGTGACCCCTAAAGAACTTGCAAGCAGGCAGGTTAATCAAGTCTATTTTTAGAATATACCTATCTGAACTTGTGCACAAAGTAATTAATTTCAGGTTCCAGTGCAGAGATGTATCCAATATCATCTTTGGATGTGTGCCTTTTCATAACATACTAATTAATCCTTTTTACAGTGTGGCTTTGTTAAAACACGGGGGGGGTGGTAAAACAATGCTGACATTTAAAAGGTCTGGCCTTACATTCTCTGATAATCCGCCGCAGTCATAAAAACCTGCTTTTCTTAATTACCAGACAAAAGCAACATGTTTTCCAAGCTGCTTTGCTGTACAGATGTATAAATAAGCCCCAGTTTACTCATCTCTGTAGTCTGGGGATTTCCAATCCCCCTGGAAAAAAGCTGAGGCTGGTGGGCTGTGCTGACAGGTCCCTGTCCCAGGGTGAAGCTTTCCCTGAATTCAGCCTTTCTCCTGGTGTCCGCCTGTTCTCCTATGGCCTGCCTGTTTGTGGGTTCCAGTCCAGCCCCTTCAGGATTGGCATTTGCCAGAATTAATATAGTCTGGGGACTTGACCAACCCTCAGTCCCCCACATTCTCTGACTCTACCTTGGCAAGTGCATGTGAAGTTTTTCACTGATAGTTTCACCGAAAAAAAATGAGCAATTTAACATTTGAAGTGGAGAAGTTCCTATAGAAAGGAAGGAAAGAAAATGTTTCATTTCCTTTTGAGTATCTCTGCTCCTGAAAGCTGAAGATCACGTTAACTGTGGAAACCTGTTCTGAGAGCACTTGAGCAAAACAGTAGCAATTAGATAACAGAAAAGTTTTTCCTACACAGTGTTTCTATAGGCAGGAGGTTTATTTTTCATATTATTTCATGAAGAGTTGCCAAGACTTCAGTGAGTTCCTCTCCACCTGGAGTTAAGGGTGTTTTCTAGAAAGGACAGGACTTCTGCAGGGGTTTGGTGATAAGGTTTTATCCATACAGGATATGAAAATCGAACCATGTTATATCTGATGGTGCAGCTAGAGCTATATACATTGGGCAAGTACAGGACATAGCTAAGCACGTTATCACTACTAAAATAAAAAAAGCTGAAAGAGCAATCCATAAATGATACGAAATCTATGATGGCATTATGTGTATACAACTGTATATTAGGTTTATTGTTGAAGTATGAAGGTTACTTTAATTTTATGAGAGGTCTATACCTGCTAGGTATATAGACAATGTTGAGAAATCCCTTATAAAATGGGTTTTGTTATGGCCTGAAGATGCAGCTTATCACAGGTAAGTAGAATATTGCATTGATTTCTGCTGTAGATAATGAGACTGCCTGGGAGCAGCAGTCTTGTCACATGAAACAAATTGCTGATCACAAACCAAACATACTGGGGAGGTTCATGCTAGGTTTGAACTGAACTCTAATAAAAAGGGCAAACCCCTGTGTTAGGTACGTGGGCGAGAGAAGTCTGCTAGGGGGAGAGGAGGGACTCAAAATAGCAGCTGGGGGTTGGTTGGGTGTGCTGCTGCATTGGTAGCCAACCAGAGGTGCTGGCCTTTTGCTCTTCAGTGTGAACCAAGATGCAGAGGAGGTGTTTTTGCTTCTGCCTCCCATCCTGCCATGGTGCAGTGCCATGAGCGGGACACTGTGCACAGCACCCTTGTGAGCCTGCCAGCTAAATAGGCAGGAGTGTGGTGAGCAGGTAGCGCTTCTCTGTGTTCTGGCAAAGGATGCTTGTTGCTAGGAATGCTATTTAAACAGTATCTAGGGACTGAGTGAGTACACTTGTCTTACTGTGTTAGGTGAAGGGCTATTACCAAAAATAAAGTATGTTGGCACATTGCGAAATGGTAGCACTTAAAAGATGAGCAGGATTTTTGTTCTAGAGAGCACATCATCAGGTACAAGTGCATGCACGTGGCATGCCTGAGTGGCTGCTTTGTGATTCAGGAGGAAGGTGGACGAAATGGAGTTACCTATACTGAAGGATGCCCGTTCTCAGGCCTTCCCTTTGCAGGGAGAACCTGCAGCCCTTGGAAAGACCCTGGTCGTGCCAGGCAGGATAGGTGACACTGCACATTTTCAGTGCCAGTGGTGCTGTAACCACAGCAGGGGGCAACAACACTCACCCTTTTCCTGGGAACTGACTGTGCTGGGACATACAGTGCGAATTACTAGAAATGAGTTGAGGTGTTCTGTGGTCTCTTTTGTGTTTAAACACTGCAGTCCACATATAACATAATATATCCCCAAAACTTGCTTCTTGGTTATTCTTTCCCTGTTCATGTCTCCTCTCAGTAAGCTATTCCTCCCCTAGCAGTCTCCAGCATGTAATTAAGGTGTAAGGCTTAGCCTCTGCATGCTTCATGGCTGGCTACAAGGTGCTCTTTCTCTCAGTGATTTGTCTTTAAAAAATATTAGTACAAATAGAAAATGTCATATAAAAGATCTTGGTCAAGAGTAAGAAGTAGCATTTAATTTTTTTCTTTGAAGCTTCCAGCTCCTGCGTGTTCCCTGCCCTGCTGTTGTCCTTTCATCATCCACTGTGTGTGAGACACAGTACGGAGACTATTATGCAAATGTTTAACGGTAAAGTGAATAGAAAGCTTGTTGTGCTTATTTATGTAAACTTGTTTCACTAAATCCTGTCTATGTAGTGTGAGCTTCAGGGCGAACAGCCGGGCTCTGCTCCCACTGTGTGTGAAGAGCTGACGTTTGCAACGGCATGTAATCCCAAATTCCGGGTGTGCGCTGCACCCAGGCTCTGCCGTAACACGGCGCTCTGCAATACTGGGGAGGCAACCACGCTGGGGGAAGAGTGGGCCAAAAAAGCTTTGGTTTGTTAAATTCCTGTGATTTTTGTTAGGCATCTGAAATTGTTTGGTGAGAGAGAAATGTAGTCTGACCAAATACGGGCAGTTTTGAGTGAGAGTGCAGCCTTAGGAATACATGGTTTTACATTACCAATCGGTGCTTTGGAATTAAAACTAGATGTGTGGAAATACAGCATTGTCAACCTGTCAGCCTAGCCAACACCTTTCAGCTGGCAGTGAATACTGATTACCTTCTCCATAGCAGACAATTCTTCTGTCGAATATCCTTTCGTTAAAAGACATCTGAAATGGAATTCTGTTTGGTTCTAATTTTAAAGGAGTTTCTTGTGTAGATCAGGCCAGAGATGCATGTTTTCCTTTAAAAAAATTAAATGTGAGAAAATCATAAAAGAAAATGTTTCATTTGAATATTAATGTTTTTCACAAGCTAAAACAAGTCTTGGAACTATTTCCTGGATGAAGATGGTTTCTGTAATGCCAGTTTTTGAGGGGTCATGCAACACCTATCAGGTGTTACCTCTCCTGTAGACTTTTTACTTTTACGTTGTGTTGCTCTAAGCGTGCTGTCATCTTGATGCAACAGTGGATACTACTAGTAATAAAGATTTCCTCATAGTTTAAATGTTGGAGACCTGAGCTGTGATGTCAGCAGGCTTTGAACAGATCAGCTCCAGGGAGAATTTCCACTTCGTTGGCAGGGTGAGTATTTTGAAATGCTTGAACTGCAAAGTGACTCTGAGACTTTTTCGGTCTTCCTGTAATTGAAGCAGAGTAGCCATCTGCCCTGACTCTGAGGAGGGCGGTCCCTTATTTTGCTCTGTGGGACTCCTTACAGCACTCCAAGTTAGCTGACTTAGTGTGCTCCTCCCTGTGTGGGAGCCAGAGGCCATGGAGTTTGGTATTCAGGTGCGGACGGTGTGCATGGGCTGACCCCAGCAGTAGGTCTGTGAAACTCAGTTTTGCCAGAAGGCATCAAATGAGCTGCCAGGAAATCAGTGGGGTCCTGATGGAAATTCCCAGTGCTTTGGCAGAAGTTTGCTAAAGCCAAACTATTTCCATAAAACATCTGTTCTCAGTGAGCTAGTGAAAATTTTTTCTTGCCTCCCTAAAATTTTCTCTACTGTCTCCCTTAAGTTCTGTGTGTTTCTGGTGCACAAGATGGAAGAAAGCCTGATGTTTATGACAGCTGCCTTTTGACACCATGTTTCACCTTTGGCAAGGGAAATCTTTTTATCATTGTACCAAATACGTTCTTTAATTTTCCTTTTCTGTGAGAACTTTGTCTAAATAGAGAGTCAGAGCTTGAGACTTTGGTCCGTACAACAACTTAATAAAAACCAGCCAATTGTTTAGTGGTTTCCTTGTCAGGTGACAGAGGTGACATGTCCCACATTGCTCTCTCTAATCTGACACATCATAGATTTGTATATATTGTCGGAACTAAATGGTAAAGGAAAGCCTTATATGTGCCTCTTTAGGAACTACCAGAAATAAGTTTTCAACAGTGCTGAAACATAATTAGAGTTTCCACCAGATTATACAAACTCAATTTGTTCACAATTGTGTAAACTGATATAGGGCCAGACCCCAAATTTCTATTCGGGCTGTCCTCTGAATTTCCATTGATCTCACTGGCGTAATTCAAGTTCTGTATTTCGAGCAAAGTATCTCTGTGCTTCTTCACTTCTTGTTCCAATGAGCAATCTTCCCTCTCACCAGCTGTATTTGAGAGACATATGTTGAAAAGATGATGCAGTTAACAGAGCAAATCGCATCTTCTGTGCCTGTGATGATGACTTAACATTCACTTGATGCTGCAGAGATACGGTTAGCTCCAACTTTGATAATCTCTTGTAATGTAGCTTTGTGTCAACAAAGCCACAGGTGTGACCGTAGAGATAAGATGATAGTTCGGAGTCTGGTTTGTGTTCTCTCTTCTTTTTCTCACAGCTATGGGCTTGAAAGTTCAAATCTCTTTTAAACAGAGCAGTGAATCTGTGTTTTCTTTCTATTTTCCTTTCTAAAACAGTATCATGGTGTTGTTTCTCAGCAAGTCCTCATCAAATTGGATGAATTTACAAGTACAAAGATGTGGTTTTCTACCTGTCAGTTTGAGCTAATCTCATGGTTGCATCTGAAAGCCAGGCTGTGTCCAATGCTCTCCAGAAGCCCATCTGTAGAGGTCCACCATGGCAGCAGTGGTATGGGGATCAGTTCAGTTAGTTGCTCTTTTGAGGATTATTAGTATATACATCAGACAGAGGAGCAGGTTCTTATTCCTCAATCCTATTTCTAGGGAAAAAAACCCATGGGTCAGGCCCAGCAATGTTCACAGAATTGTGTTAACTCTGAAATACTTCAAAGAGGAAGTAACAGTAAAACTTCCTTTTTGAAACATCCTAGGTGTCAGGTAAGATTCTGAACTCGTGTGAGGAACGTATGTATCATCAGTTAGGTATTTGCTGGCATTTCTTAAAGTAAATTTTATAGTCACAGTAGTGTGTGGGAAGACACACTTCACATGTTTATTATTATATTCCAGGAACCCTTAGAGACACCACCTGCTCCCGTGTCCCCTTGTGCTAGGTGTTGTGCAAACATGGGTGAAGCGGCATTTCCACATGATGGAATTTGTAATCCTCATAACATAAGGTAACCAAAGGGTAGAAGAAAATAAATATGGCCCTTTTCACTCGGGAAGAGAACTGGAACTGGGTTAAGGTCATATGGGTGATAGCAGAAGAATAAGAAATGCTCTGTGGTTTTCTTTATTATAGTATAGAGGCCATGGCACACAGCAGTCTTCCTTCTAAAACCTACAAGAGGAGTCTTAGCAGTGTGAGAACTAATGCAGTGTTATTCGGGCCCTTCAGTTTAGGTATCACCCAGGAAGGTTTCCAGATTGACAGGTCTAGAACAAGCCATATCCTGACATATGGGGAGCTGCAATGCCATTTTCCTACGCTGCACGTCTAGGAAGCTTTTCTAAGCTCATGCTGTCTTTTCAGGGCTCCAGGACAGAGGGCAATCCTGCTGTGCTTCGCTGCAAAGGCAAAGGTGGCTCTTGGGACTCTCAACATCCCATTTCTATTGTATCTCACAAAATACAGACCCCCTCAGATATATTTTTGAAAACAGCAAGGAAACTGTGATCACCACCTTCTAGATGGGACTGCAAAGCCATAATTCTGTATACAAGATACTTTTCTTAGCACAAACTGAATTGTTTCATCACCTAGGAGTTCACAGCTTTCAAGAACCTGACATTGTAGGGAACAGATCATTGAGATGACAAATAGCTTGTAAGCTTTTAACAAGACGAGTAATCTTTTATACCAGAATTGCTGTAGTATCTACTCAGAATGTACCTTTCCAGTAAATCGCTCTTATTGCCTGTTTTAAACAGGACTGAATTCAGCTCTCCTTATCTTCAGACTTCAGATCTAAATACTGCAGCTTGTTTAAAGCATTCTGTAAGATGCTGGACCTTCTCAGATCCCAGTGTATAATCATTGTCAACAGGCAACGCTCAGTGTGTCCCACCACTTGGCGCTTGTCACACAGCAATGGTCTCAAACCAGTGGTCTCAATGGTCTTGTCCTTTCCAACATGAACATAATTTCTTTGGATCACCTCTTCCTTCTCTGATGTTCCTTCTTCTCCAAGTTCCTTTTTAATGAAATCCCACCAGAAAGGGTGTAACACAGTGTTGCTAGTATGGGATTTGCCAGCCCAGACCTGCTTTTATGGTATTCTACTTTCCTCTGCCTCACTCTCTGTGCTCCCCAATGGGCTGGTGGCATCTCCTTGTCCCCCTTGGTGGGACCCCGTTCTCTGCTGACTCCCAGAAACTACCACATAAATAATTGTCATAGTAATTGCCAGGGTACATACTTCCAGTGCCGACCCGTGGGAAAGGTGAATCTTTGGTTGCTGAGATCTTTTCCTGCAGAGGCAGCAGGCATGTTGGGGTCATGTTTCTCCATTCTTGAAGAACCATCCTTTTTGGGAGCTGTCAAGTAAAATATCAAATCCAAGTTTTCTAATCCATCAGTTCTTAAATATTTTAGCTTTTTTCATACAGAAAGGCTGCATTGGCAAAGGAGAAAATAAATCCAGCTTGAGGCATTGCTCAAGACTTTTTGCCTCTTTTAAAGTATCTGTCTTTATTGTGGAGATGTGGGGTGCGGGGTGAAATTCTCCAGCTCCATCTAAATGATACAAGGTCACTTAGACCGACATAAAAATACATTCTCCCTTGCCACAGTGGGAGATGTAATCTGTTCATTTTAATGGCTGTTGAGCAAGGGCCGCGAGGGCCGCCTCGGTATTTCTGTCGCTGCTGTTCCGTCCCAGTGCCTGCCCTGAGGCAGGGGTCATGCTTCCAAGCAGTGACACAAATTTTAACGTTTTAGGCAGGACAAAATGATGAAAGCTTTAATAACTGTAAACCTCAGAGAACGTTTGAAGAAAAATAGTCACCAATTTCTCTCTTTGCGTGAGCAGATGAGAATGACATTGTAAATTACATGACTGGGCTACAGCAATCTTGATGCAATTCCCAACACGGTTGGAAGCTTTTCATGTGATTTTTGGGCCTCTGGCTTCACATGCCCTGTGCCTCTGCTCCTACTTTGAAATGGGATAATGATATTCCCTTTCTTTACCCTTTGACCGCTGCAATTATAGGGTTGAAGGCCAGTGGCACGTTGCTTCTACAGCACTTAACAAATCCTTGGTATTGCATAAAATATCAAGCTACTTTAAATCAATAGTTTACATAGAAAATGAGGGAGCAAACTGTCATGCATTTTCTGAATATCTCGTAGAAAATACATGAAATTAATTTGGAATTTTTTTTTTAAAGTATAGTTGCTAAACTTCATTTCTAATGACAGATTTTAATAGAATGTAATTTCTGTGAAGAAAGTGTTTGTTTTGTGTGGGATTTTAAAAAAATCTGTTTATGGTAATAGATGTGTTTTAATCCGTGTCACAACCTCATAAAACACATCATCTGAATTTGCTCTATTAACTGAGGCTTTTTTTTCCATTTACATTGTAATCTTTTTCTTTAAGAAAACACTTTACATCATGTTGTCATGACAACAGAATATGCTCTTAGGTTGAAATGCTGACATTTCTCCCAGTGTTCATAATGTACCCTCTGCTCATTCCTCCCTTCTTGGCCAGTTCTGAGCGTCTCTGCGCGTAAATGTAAATCTACAACATAGATGGATTTGGGGGCCAGAAAAAGCTGACTGACATATTTTCTTGTTCTGTGTTTGTGAGTTTGTGTAAGTGGGCCATCATTTTAGAGCTTGGGGATACTATTGTTACCACGTTTAATGTAACTCAAAGATACACAAAAACAAGGGCGTATTCTGTATCACCAAAGCACATCTAAATTGTCTCTCAACCAAATGTCTGTGCTGGAACTCATGTTCAAGCAGTCTTGGCTCTGCTCCAAATGATGTTAGGAAAAAAAAAGTCTATGATGAACTTGAAAATATAGCAGACCTAGAACAGGCTGTAAAAATAAATAAATTCTGTTTTGTCATCTTATCTTCTGGAGATCTTCATAAAATTGAATACATGAATATGTGAGTCCTACAGTCCTCGGGGTATTCAGATGCATTCCACATATTTCCTCCGTTCCCAAAGAGAATAGGTGATGTTGAATTCTAATTGTAACAATTCCTAGAGAATTATTTTATGTCCATAGTAAGTAGAGGCCATAGAAAGTGAAACATGGATTCGCCATAAACTGTAATATTCATAAAAATGTCTATCCTATGCGGTTTCACTGAGTCATGCACAAGAGACCTGAGGATGACTTGTTAGTCTGAGATTACAGACCTTACCTTCCCATAATAATTAAAGCAATCATACCAATTTGCCTCTACCTTCGTTTGCTAAATAACACATTAACTTTTGTTTTGGGTAATCTCTTACCTGTGCTACAGGTATGTACACAGGTAAAGAGAACACTTCAAAGCTCCTTAAACCTGTTTTGATACTTGCATATTCTTCTGAACATCTGAAAGGATGTTTGTAGGCAAAGTTAGTTCCTGGGATGGACTTTGGAAACAGCTGGGAGAAAAGGGAATAAAACGGAGACTTACACACAGGATATGACTGTTGAGGCAACATATGAATTAGGGCTGATACTGGAAGTATGCCTCATTTTTTCAAGCTCTGAGAATATAGATGAACTTTTTGGACTAGATACAGTTCTGCATGTGAGTTAGGCAGAGCAGATTGTCTCACATCTGCTTCCTTTAGGGTCTTTTATCATCTTCTGAAACATCTGGTACCAGCAACTGTTCGGATATTGGATGATAACATACAGTGAATATGGTCCACCTTGGCAACTCCTTGTTTCTCTGCAGAATATTGCAAATAGAACAGCCTGACAGGGATGGCACAAGCATAAAATAGTTGTGGCTTGGGAGAGAATCTAAAGTAGCAAAGTAGAAGAGTAAACAAAGGACTGATGCAATCCATGGACGATATTCTCTGAGTCAGCAGCTTGTGAAGTAGTTAATTGGTATCGATTGCAATGTTAGTTGAACAAGAATACTTGTTTTTATATGCAGGACAGATGAGGTTAGAACTTCCTTGCTAAACTTTATGACCTCCTCGAACATCGATGCATCATTTAATACCTGTGAGCAGAAGATCCCAGAAAATAATCATTATAATGATAATGATAATAATAATAATACATTTTATCTTCTCTCTCATTTAGTCCCCTATAAAAACTATGGAGGAGAATGGAGCAACAGCTGAGAACACATCTTAAGCTATATGAAAAAATTCAGAGATTTGAAATTTGTGCTTTAGTGCTGAATGAAATCCGGAGTATCTAATGAAAATGAGATCACTCGAGCTGCTTCATGGCAAGGGACTTGTAAGGCTGGCATTTGTGGATTCAGAGCTGTTCTTATAATCAAATGCAGTATGTTCAGCACCTCCTCTGTTGTAGAGCAGATTTGACCTCTAAGTTTGATTCGTATTAGCTAGTGATTATTCTCTACTTTTCACCAGAGAAAACTTCAGATTAAAATTTTATTAAACAGGATGTAGGTCTCTGAAAACTTTCAATCCCAACTAATTGGCTTTTTTGGAGAGGAAAAGCTTAATTAAAAAATCCCCAACCAGCTGCAGTTATAAGCCCTTTTATTTCATTACATATGTGGGTCTTTCTGACTCTCTGCGTAAAACTTTCCATGCCAACTCTACATCAGAATGAAGACTGATATGCGTGTGTGTGTTTAAAAGTGAAGATAGATTAGCTTAACTAATGAGTGTAGATGAGCTTAATTAAAATTAATAGTGACTTTAGAAATGAGAAAATAATTATGGCATCGAGTAAAAGAGCAAGATGAAGGAAGCAACTGTAACATATTTTACAGCTGCTGTGGGAAGCTGCCAGAGGACCACTTGCCTTTGGTTCACTAAATGGAGCAAAGCAACCGCCATCCCATCTCTGATGTCAGAGGTAAAAGAGTTTGGCTGCTTAAGAATTGATGTTAATGACAGTGAATGAAATCCCAGTGTATTACAGTCTCCTCGACCTTCTTGTTTAGCCAGAAGGCAGATTGGTAGCGTGAGGGCTTCTATCTTGCTGTGAATTCAGTTGACATCTTTATATTAGATCTGAGTCTAATCTTAGTGGTCCAGCTGTAGTAAGCCTGACACAAGTGTAAAACACTGTTTCCTCCTTGAAGTGTGTCCTGGTTTCAGCTATGATGGAGTTAATTATTTTTAGCAGTGGATGGAATGCCATGTTTGGGTGTTAGGACGCAGCCAGGACAGGTGACCCGAACTGGCCAAAGAGGATATTCCATGCCAGTTACGTGGGGCAATGACTGTCGTGGTTTTGCCCCAGCCGGGGGCCGCACCCCACACAGTCGCTTGTACTTTTAAAAGGAAGGGGGAGGGAAAGTTGGGGGAGGGGGAAAAGGGAAGGAAGAAAGGAGGAAAAGAAACCACAACCTAGAAACCAGAACCACGCAGGTTGGGATAAGGATAGTTTACTAAACAATAACAGAAAACTAGATATAACAATAACAGAAGTTTAAAGCACAAAATAGATGAAACTGGTGATACACAATGCAATTTCTCACCAAACCACACAACTCAGGCCGCACAGCTTAGAGCCCGTCCCGGAAAACCCGACCGTCCCCAGAAACTGCACGTCCTGGCGTTGTCTCCTCCTCTTCCCCCCAGTCCCCCTTTATACTGAGCATGACGTAACTGGCATGGAATATCCTCTTTGGCCAGTTCGGGTCACCTGTCCTGGCTGCGTCCCCTCCTTTCTCATTAGTAAGGAAGTATGAAGAACTGAGAAAGGTCCTTGATTGCCTGGCAACAACCAGAAACATCAGGGTGCTATCAGCACTGTTCTCATCCTAACACCCAAACATGGCATTCCATCCACTGCTAAAAATAATTAACTCCATCATAGCTGAAACCAGGACAAAGTGCTTTCCGCAATTAAATTTCAGGAAGACAGCTTGGGAAATATCCTGAGCGTTGCATCCCGATGGAAAGCTTTGTACTACTCTTGTGGTGTACTCAGATTTCCACTTCAGCTAGGACAACATGCAGACCTCCCACATATTTTCAGTCTCTAGCTGATAATATACGAACAGTGTGCAATAAAGAGCATTTCTTTAAAAGCAAGTTTTATCTTTCTTTCTCCAATTCTGGTCATTAGTCTGGTTACGACAGGTCAGTCCTTTGAAGCATCGTGAGTGACAGGCATTTAGCTGAGGTGCTTGTGTCAGGATTCAAGCTGTTAAAAGTCACTGTCAATCACCAAAAGGTGAGTCTTGCTCCTTCTGCTTATCTCTCTTTACAACTGATTTCTTCAGGATTATAATTCTATCCCCCTAGTTTGTTCCACCATACTTTTCCTAAAAAAAGACATTTGTGCCTATGGCTGTGTCAAACATTTTAAAAGCTTCCACTGAGGCATTTTAAGAGAGCAGATCTATTTCAGATTCTCTCTGTTCTGGCTTTTGGTTCAGAGAATCCTCCTTGATAATTTTTAAACAAAACCAAAATTCATCAAAAAGCTGAGGCGTGCTGGGCTGTGAGGAGCCCTTCTACCCCGCAGCTTGTACATTCACTGAAAATGTATTTTTGTATTCTCTTCCTTCTCTAAACTCTTAGAAGGTTGGGTTTTTTCCTATCCGTTGAAGTTCTTTAACAACAAGGCAGTGGCATTTCCTGAAAGAAAGAGGAATGAAAGGCTTTTAATTCTCTTACATGCATTCCTGATTTGTTAGCTAAGGGGAATTTATGTGTCCGGTGTCTCCCCATTCATGATAGTTAAGAGTAACCTTAATGGCATTTCTAGTGGGCAAACTTGCTCTCATACTCACCTTCTCTGTCAGTCAGCTCATTTATTTTAATTACCATCTTTTGACTGAAACCAAGGTCTGAATTAAGTGAGCCAATATATCTCGCTAATGCCTTGTTGGAATACAGCGTGCGGTGGCTACAGGTTTTCTTTCTTTCCAGAAAAATTTGGAGTAGCATGGTATGGAGTGTGTCTGCCCCTTACAGAAATCACAGCTGGGGATATGGAATTGGTGATCTGATATTTCACTAAAACTGAAAATTGAACTACAAAAAAGGGATTTCCTTTGGCATAGGGCTAACTGTACGTGGTGGACCAACCCCAGCTTACTCAAAAACACCACCTTGGCTAACACCTGACAAACATCTATGCTTCACCAGAGGCATCACAAAAATCATTAATTTTGTCCTATAGCCGCCTTCTTATTTTAATTTGACACTTAATTTCATTATCCAGTAGTTTAGATGGGCACTTTGTTGGGGGGGTTGCTGTAGGCACCCCACTTGATTTCAGCTTGTTCAGAGGGGCGTTTGCAGACTCGGTAAGATCTCCACACACGCCACCGCAAAGCTGGAACTTATTTCAGTTCTTTTAAGATTTTACAGTAGCGTAGATTTCCTGATTAGAACATTTATTCCTCATTGAAAGATGGGAATGATGATAGTCTCCTGCTGGGCTATAGCATTCTTAATCAGGTAACGTGGGAGTCTCTCTGTAGATTAAAAACCTGCACATTTTTGCATGTGTCAGTACTATGGCAAAGTGAATCGAATAAGGGGAGTGAAAAGAAACTCCTCAATCACTCCAGCCTCATTTAGATAAGTATGTATCAAAACCTGAAATCCCAGTTTTCTGTAGCGTTCTGCAGCAGCCAGATGTTATCCTCTGTGCTAGTGTGAGACTGGTGGGCTTCAGCAGTGCAGCAGGGAAACCACCCGTGGCTTCTGCAGGCCTTCTACATGCTGGTGTACAAGGGCAGCAGCACTACAGCAGGGCTTGTGTTTCTGCAGGTCTCAAAGGCTTAGAAAAAACTGGTCTAATGCATCGCTTCTGCAGTGTTCAACCACATATGAATCAACACCCAAAGCAAACTTGAGCTCCAAAGCCTCTGAAGTTTGCCCACCATAATTTTTAGTTGAGTTTCCCACTAGTTGGAATAAAAGGTAATACTGACTAATAGAAAATTGCTGAAATGTAAATTGCTTGTACACCCACAGAAATGCAGTGGGTTCGGAGTTTGACTGATGCACAAAAGGAAGGAATTCACAGCACTCTTTCATAAACATTTTAAATGCCTTGGTGAACACATGGTTTGTGATAAGGAATGAATTTAATATTCTGTGACCCAGGCAGGACATGATAGGAAATTCTGCCTTTTGCTAAGGGGCACATACATCTAAGGGAGAGTATAAATAAGGACCTGGAGAGCAGATTAAAAGAACCTCAAGAAAGAAACCTGACACCTGAATCATGTCAAGGTTTACAAAAAAAAAAAGATACGTTTTGTTGATCACAAAACATTTGTAAAACTTGCTCTGAGCCTCAAAGAAAATGGAGGCTAATGCAGAAAGCACAAAAGTATTTGTTAGTACTCTGGGCTAATGAACAATTTGAAGATGCTAATTTTCCTTTCCATTTGCTTTGCTGCTGATTGATCTTTTTTTGTTAATTACAAGCAAAATTTTAAAATACCAGAATTATTCTGATTTCAGTTCATTGCATGCATTTTAAAAAGCTGAAATACTGTTTGGGTTTTGTGTTTGTGCACGTGCTTTTAAACAAAATTTATTTAACTGAAAAGAGAATTTTGTTTTTCCAGAAATTAAAATGTGATGAGATTAAAACTCATGCACCCATAACCCCCCCTTCTCCTTCAAGTCCTATTTGAGCCTTTGTGTAAACATAAATTTTCTTTGAAATAACAGATGTGTATGATGCATGGTGAGCGAAACAACAAAATAACATGATTGCTATTTAATCAAAGCATAAGGGTGTGAAGCTGCCTTCCCATTGTTAGCAAGTACTGCTGTGTGTCTTGTGAAATTGAGGACAGTTGCAACAACTGGTAGAGCTTTTGTGTCTCAGAACCAGCAGTATCATTACAGGAAATAGGATTCTCTATTCCATCTATTGAAAATAAATATTTATGACCAAGATTAGAAAAGAACCCAAATTATCTGTACTAGATCGCAATCATAAGTGAATTTGGTGCCAGAACTCTCTTTTTGCCTTTGAAGCAAATGCTGCCTGATGGTTAGTGGGCTTCTCCCTGTGGTTTACTGAGGAACAGACTCCCATCAAGCATGTGCTTTTCCTGATGATGTTCTACTTCTGAGCCAAATCTTAACTTCTGCTGATGCATCATCTTTCACAGACCCTGAAGTGGGTAAAAATTTAGACATTTCTTCCTAATGCTGTGGCTTTTGAGTTGTGAAGGGCCTGGAAGGCACAGCCCATTTAGTGTATACTTTGGTGTACTCAGATATATGGGCTGTCCTGCATTTGCAGCTTCTGTCTCAGTGCATCTTGGTCAACCCAGGATGTTTCTGTTTGCAGTACACTTCTCAGAAAGTTATTGATCAGGTTAGAGTTCTCATGCTGTCCCATACAGCTTCTACTTTCTTACTACTTGTCATTTTGTGTGAATTTGTTTCAGTAATCATCATAATACTTCATGGGTATAGTATAGAAATTGGTGGTGTTGCCCTGAAAATATTCACATCGTGATTACGAACACCCAGTAAGTTAGATGAGTGAATTTGAACTGGTTTTCTGCTTATTTTTAGCAATGACTTTTTTAAAAAAGGTAAGTGGAGTGTCTTTCCATGAAAGTCACTCCTGCAGAACGGGAATCTGGTGAGATTATCTCTGCTTTTCTCACTTGTATTTTCCTGTGCTGTCTACTAATAAGCTTTAATGCTGTCCTGTGTAACTTTCTCCTAAAAAATATAGCTAGATCATGGGTGTTTTCAACTGATTGACTAGCTGGCAAAACAAGTTGTTGGTAATGTGCTCCATCTGCTTTATGTTCTCCAGGATCCAGTAGCAGTTGGTAGCGAGACTACCAAGGCAGCAGTCCAGATTTGCATTGTGTCTAGTGTGTAGGCATTAAAGGAAAGACACGGAGGAAGGAGTGTGAGATTTCCTCTCAGTCTCTGTACAAGCAAGTAGGGCACCTTCAACAAACATTAGAGAGAATTTCACTTGTGTGTGACTGAAAATGTATCAGGGAGATGTTTTTCTAGGCAATTGTTCAAGTAGTCCTCTATTGTATATCTCCAGTATTGAAAACTAACTAAATCTCATGCAGTCTATCTCTTTAACAAAACTACCTGAACAGTGAATGAAAATGTGTTTCAGTCATTCCTACAGAGTCATTCCTCTGTCTTCTGCAGAGATATCAATGCATTTAAGTTGCCCTGACTCTGCTAGATGTGAGCCTGGCTTTAAGCCGGACAGCATCAATGGGAATCCTAACTTGAACAAACAAACCTAGAAACATTCCCAAATTTAGGAATGTGTTAGATTTAGTTTTAGGTCTTCTTTCTCTTCTGCAATTCATTGTCTTCATCCTTTCTCCATTTTGTAAACACAGTATATGCTTTTTTAATTTGGGGGTCACAATGCATAGTTGCAAGCCCTGGAGGCTGAGATCCTGACGCTCACAGGTATTAAGTTAGCAGCAGAGCAGCAAAACAAACTTCCTCAAGTCCAAATGGTTCTAAAAGCAGCAAAAAAACACTGCCTCCCCAGTCAGGGTATCAGGCCTTCTGCTGGGCCTTCTAACCACGGTATGTGCATGGTGAAGGTATTTCCTAGCTAGACACTAACTCTTGAAAATGAAGCCAAACTGTGAAGTCATTTTATGTAAACTTGTTAGGACAATCTTTGAATTGTCCCTTGCTTGGGCAACACTTGAACTACTATCTCTTCCAAATCCAAAAGTCTCTATGTCTTATTGCCACTCCTCTGAGTCACCCAGGTATTAAAATACTAAAAATCCAACTGTTTCCATAGTGACTGTTCTTATTTAATATTTTCCTTCTCCTGTCCTCTATCTGCCTTTAGAGTTGCTATTGCTATGTCGTTCATTTTCTTCCAGCAAATGTGCTATATGACTGATGGTTAAAATAGCAAACTCTGGAGACCGATTCTTCCCTCAGTATTTGCCTGTGGCTGCTTTAATGTTAATAGAAATCACATTTGTGGAGAAGCTTCATCAGTTAGTAATTTACACCCTTCATGCTAGAAACCGGAATCTAGTTTATTAACACTATAAACATACCCTTCTGCTAACCTCAGTCCTTAGACTTGCTTCCCTCAAAGCCTCACCCTTTTCCCAGGGCTTGACTTTATTGTTACAAAAACAGGTCCTAAGACAACATAAAATTAAACCCATACTTTCTGTGGCTGGTTTTACAGTTGCTATCCCAAGAGAGCTCAGCTTTGCTGACCCGGGGTCTGGGGACAATCTCCTAGTGTAAGCAAATCCTAATTACTTTTTACAGAAGATTAACCCCTGCTTTCTAGGGTGCATTCAGGGAAACAGCACATTTAACATGATTATGCAACAAATTTCCGTAGCCTATCTTTGAAAATGGGTTCAGTACACAATTCAAAGTACAGCAGTTAGAATAGATAAAAATCTTGACATTACATTACTTTAAATTGTTAAAAAGAGAAGTTCCTTTTGTTTGTTTGGAATAAAAGTCTCTTAAAAGGCAACTTCGAACAAGAGCCAGGAAAAGTCTGAGGCTTAAGAGCACGGGGAGATCTTTTCCTTGCTGTATGACGCCCGCTGAGCATAAGCTATCGGTTGTCCTTGGGAAGTAGCACCTTTCAGACTGGAGCCAAATGCTTGCTCAGAACTTTCCTGCCATTTAATGGTGAAAAGAATTGATTTGCTCAAATTAGGGAATCTGGGGCAGAAGTTAATCATCAAACTAGAACCAATCAAGTGAGAAAAACCCAAACTACGAAATTAATATATAGTCCTTGGGGTTTTGGTAAAAATAATGTACTATTTTTAGGCTGTCCAGAACTTGAATTTAGCTCAAATTCTGTAGGGGGAATGTGCCACCTTTGAGGTACAGCTCAGCCACATTGAAAGAAGCAGTGCAACTCTGCTTGTTTAGGCCCAGCAGAGACACAGGTGACCACAGAAAACAGATCTTCACACTGATCCCTTAGTCACATCTAACCTTAAAGATCAGTTGAAACCAAAGATTTTCTCTCCAGTTTTATTTATGTTGTCTCCTTAGTAGTATGTCCATTGTTTTCTTCAATGTTAAGTCCTGTGACTTTAATAGAGTGATGAAAATACCAGTCCAGGTACAAATTTCTAAGCATAAATAACCCCAGCAAATAAAGGTTTTGACTAAGGCACCCTATCCATCGCACAGCGGTACCAGACGCTCCAGTACTTTCCTCATGGCCTTTTGCTTGACAGCTACATGTGTACTGGCCTTTATGAATATACACTTCTGCCTCTCAATCTGTTCTATCAGCCCTCTCTATCCTATGTACCCACTTGTATGAGGCGTGAATTGATATATTTTTAACTTTGCATCTGTGTGGGTGCATGTGACTGGCAGGCTGCCAGCATCTGTTGTTTCTGAACTCTTGTCTTCAATCATTTTGGAAGTAAGCCTTGCAGGGAGATGCTAAGCGGGGATGAAAAAGGATTTCAGCCTACCTGCTATGTGTGGCAGTAACTAATCACTTTAAAAGAAAACGTAGAGATAAAGTTCAGTGCAGAAAAAAATATTCAGTTTGTTCATTTAACTCTCAGTTGTGAAACCCTTCAAATAGACATCTACGTATTCAAAAGCTAAAAGCACAGCCAGATTTCCTACATGGTCAGACGATATCCTGGCACCCCTCTTCTCTGGCTCCCTTTCTATCCCCTAGGAAGACTGTGGGAACAAAGCAGCTAACCTGTCTCTGTCAAATGATGGCCCTACTAGGAGGGTGAGTTATGTTTAAGTCATGCTTATTTGGTGTGCTGCTTTAGCCCAGGCAGGGCAAATTATTACTAAATCCCTTAAACTTGCTTCCAACCTAATAAGGTGTTCTGTGCCCCTTTGTGAAGCAGGATTCTGGTGTTCAGCGTGGGCATCAATGTTATTTACAGAATATAGTGTGAGAACAGTCGCTGAAAGATATATCCTCTTCCCAGGCAAGCGAGTTATCTAATGGAGATACGATATGAAACAAATAGAAAATCCAGTGAAAGGTATTACAGTGTGATATCTACCACGTAGGTAGAAAGGAAAGTGTTCTCCTGTTGCTCAAGATATAAGTAAATTGAAATGTACTGTTGTTGAAGATATAAATAAATTGAAATATACTCTAATGTGAAGGGGATACTCAACACAAATCTCTGCCTAGGAAACCTCTCTTCCCACACAAACACTTTATTATAATAGTTGAAAATACCCCTTCCAGAAGACTTGCTGTAGGACCTGTGGCCTAGCTTGGGGAATACTAGAGCTTCCTCTGTTAATATATGTTTTAATGGTCAATGTAATGAAGTTGCCTAAGGGTATACTGGACCCTGAGATCTCAGATCTTGAGGTTGGTTGTTTTCAGTGACATCACTTTGTCCCTGCTCTTGCATCTCGAATAATAGTAATACCCTGTGGTTTGATGCAGTGTGAATCTTAGAGCACGTAAGAGACAATAATGAGCTATTTCACTTGTTCAACCATGCAGAAAGTCCAGTAGGCACAGAATGGTCGCTTTTGCTGTAGTCAAAACAACAACAGAGAGGTGTTGGAGGGGTTAATAGTGTCTGTTAGACATTCTGAAGCTGTAATGTGCTGCTTTTCCACACCTATGTATGATTTCTTTTCAGATGCTTAATTGTGCCTATTTTTGTCTGGTTTATAGCAGCTCTGGAACCTGTTTTGAATTATTCTATATGGAGAGAAATTTTACAGCTCTTTTGTCCTTTTTTCTGTGCGAAGCTTTCTACTCTGAGTAGATTTCTATGCTGTGCTCTAATGCTCTCCTTTATCTTCAGGGCATTAGTTGTATTTGTCATAAAACCAAAAAGCATCTGATAGAGGTGAAGTTTCTCTTCCTTTTAAACCATGGAAAAGTGTATTGAATGCAATTTTTGGGTTCCTGTCTCTTCAGGGATGTGTTGCCTTCTGCAATCAGGCCTCAGATGTGTTGTCCTCTATTTAAAAATCAAGGAGACTGTTTATCAGGCTAAACCTTTGCTTACTTTTAGGACTGAAGACATTTTGGTTTATGTCTGTTAGTCAAATGTTTTTTGCCATTTAGCTCAGTTCTGCTTCTCCTTGTGATGCAAGGAACAGAAAATTATCGACCTGTAGAGGCTTCTGGGTGCTTCTCTAAAATAGTAAAACCAATATTAATAATTGGACTGGGTGAACAATGGGGATTTTATTTTGCTAATTTACTGCAATAGAATGCCAGCATGGAAGCAGAAGGCTCTTCCTCACGCTAAACTCTGCACCTGGCCTGTAGACTGGCCCAGTAAGTCAGCTGAAATCATTTCATTGACTTTAGATTAGGCACAACGATATTTGTCACTCCCAAGAGTGCCAGATTTAGTGTCATAGCAGGTTTTGTGCTGAATCATCAGTAGATAGTGTCCAATTTATTGCATTGGGAACGTGAAGTCTTTGAACACAGATTATTTGTCCTCTCCCACCAATGCCTGTCACAGCATTGATAAGGAATCAGTGCCTTGTTACAGCTCTTCTAGACATGCTCTGAAGTTGGGAAAGTTTAAGGCAAGCAGAGAGGCTGGCAGGTAAGGAGATGGGCTTTTTAGTAACCTGTTGAAATTGAAGCAAGGTGAACGCAGAATTTGACACTCCATGTAGTATATCTATGTATACTGTTTCATGTATTTGGCCTTTTAGTTTAGTATGTAGAAGAACTGTGCAACAAAAAACAAAGGGTCTTGGGGACCTGTACTGAGCACAGTTCTTGCACGTCAATGATGCGCTGGAGGCTTTTCCACACTGAGTGCTCTGTCCTGTCCAGCACCCTGATACTCTCACACAAAACATTATTTGCTGTGAGAGGTTGCTGGCTGTGAAAACTGGAATGCAACACGGCTGATTTTATGGGGGAAAATGAAAAAAAATGGTGACTTGAGACAAGTTCCATTAAACTCATGGACCTTGAAAGACAAATAAAATAGATTAGCATGGTACAGAAAAACATGACAAAACTTGAACATTGTTTCAGTTCATTGAGGTTTTTATGTACTGCCTTGCTGAATTGGTTACTGGGACAACAGAAAGTAGAGTGGAAAATATAGAGAAAATAAAGGGTCAAAGGGAGACGCACTTAGCTTTGTCCTTGTAAACTAGTAAGCAGCTAGTCCTGCTGCCATCTGCCACTTTTCTCTTCAGAAGCTCATGCCAATATAGATGTTTGAAGTCTTACCTTTGAATAATGCATTTCCCCTTAAAAGGATGCTAAATTCCTGGTGGAAATATGGATAGCAAATGATAACGTTAAGTTTTCCAGTGAGTTTCTTTCATTGACAGAGTCTAGTTTCAGGAAATATCTAACAAAAAGCAGATAAATCTAAGATAGATCATTAAAAGCAATTCCCTAGTATTTTTTCTATTTAGCCTAATTTAGACTAGTTCAGAAGCTCTTCTTTAATCATTTGATACCATAACACAGAAATGTGTTTAGCCTTACAAAAAAAAAAAAAACCCAGAGATGAATCATTGCAATAATTGATCTATTTAAGTTCTGCTTGAAACATTTCAAGGGCATAAGTTATTTCTACATGTCATTAAAAGACTTGGCCTCTCCACTCAATTATATATGGGTTTTCTTAATATATTGTTTAATTCTTTGAGGAGTTTGTAGCTCTATCTGTGATCCAATAGTTTTAAACTGAATCCTGAACCCCTGACTACCAATATACCTTAATTATTTGGAACTGAAGTTTTGAGTTTTTAGTGGATAAAAAGCAAATTGAAAGGACCTACAATAGTACAAACCGTATGACTTACAAAGGTTATGGCTTACAAGTTAAAACACTTGTTTTTCATAGGTACAGGGGGATTGCTGTGTTCAGGGAGATGAGTCATTTTGCAACCGTGAATTGTTTCTGAAAGTGGTCAGCACCATATCCTGTCTTGGAAGATACAACTGTAACGCCTACCTGGTTTCATGGGCACATCTCAGGTCATCATGTTGCAGAGATCGGGATTTTTGCCTCTAGTTAGAGACGAGAAAAACACAGGACAGGGAGTTGAAGTGACATTTGGTACATCACCCAGCAGCCAAGAAGCTGCACTGGACAGAGAAGTCAGATCATCAGAGACATGTCAGTGCTGGTGGGACACTTCATGAGCTTTCTAGCACGTACTCGCTGAATAATTTGCTGTAGAAGTTTCTTCCAGGCCTGGAGCAGTTTGCAGCAGCAATCAGAGAGACGCTGCACTATTGATGTAACTTAAACTGTTTAGTTGCATTTCTAACTTACTTTGGAGCCTGGCATTTCTAAACTGGGGAGCTGCATGGTACCACTGTGTCCCCTCAGTTCTTAAGTTCACCTTAGATGGAGAACTGGCCCACCTTTTTCTGTTCTTTCTGTGAATACAAAGTGCTTGATCTCAGTGACTTATTGGTACTGACTTGACAGGTTAATTATAAGTGATGTGGAGAAAAAGTATTTATTAGTTTTAAACTTTATTGCACTTCAACTTCACTTGCTTGTTCCCTTATTCTTTCTTTAGGAGCCCCACATTTATCTTACTTTTTTCTTCTGTCATGTTTACTCTCCCTGAATTAAGTCCTGCACATTTTTGTTTCTCCTCTCTTACACAACCAAATATATTGAATTCTTGCAAGGGGAAGAAAAGACCTTGCTTTCATTAGACAGATGGCATCTGAAAGGGCCAAGACCATGTTTCAACATTGTCAATCTGCAACTGCAGAAATGCTTAAGTTCTCTGCCTTTCCATGATTACACCTCTGAGGCAAAGGCTGAGTAGGAAGCAGTTATGTCTGTAGAGACAACAAATGACACTTTGTCCTATCATTCCCAGCCTGTGAAATCTCTTTAGTCCAAACTGAGAACAGAATGCTATCCTGAGAGCAAGAAACGCAGTCAGACAACCATTTAGGAACACTTAAAAACCAGTCACGCATCTGCCCTTTCTCAGTTACACTATTCAAATTATGTTTCCCTTTGCTATCTCTTCTAATTGCTTCACTGCAGAGGCTGCTGAGCTGTGGCTGTGTGAAACAGTGGCTGGGGACCAGGATCAGCTTTGTATTCGTAAGCTGAATCCAGCCCAGGCTGCATCAGGGAAGGGGTGGAGGAGGTGACCTTTTGTCACCAACCGTGAGTGATTTGGCTGAAGAGCAGGTGCAAAGCTCTGGCTCTCTTTCCCCGGGAAAGAAAGGTAGGGGCTGCAGGGCCGGTGCTCTGAGCCAGGTATCAGCTAGGTTCAACCTGTTCCTTCTGGAGGACTTCATGGTCTTCATCTCCTTTGGCACTGGCGTTTCCAACATTTGCTTCAGTGCTGCAGGAGGACCCACAATTTTTTTCACGTCCTAACGCACCCACACTATTGCAGTCCAAATTGCTGCCTGTTTCTCTGCTTGTCACTACCTCAGTGGCGCTTCTTCCATCACCAGTGATGTCTCTGGCTTTGTTGGTCCAGCCCTTGCCACTTTGTCCCTCTCAGGAATGGCTAGTACATATATTTTCTCAAATATGTTCTGAATTACACTTGCAATGAGCATTTTACACTTATATTGTGTTCCCTGATTCCTCTATTCAGCAAGGAACACTAAGTCAGCTGGTGAAAGGCAGCGCTGTGTGTTTCATGCCGCTGTGGCAGAAACTGTGTTTGTTACGATTCACTGAAGTACCAAAGAGCTGTCATGAGTTCTCCTGAGGCAGATAACTTGCTAGAGAATCGGTTGTCGCATTCACAGGTACAGCAGATGTGTTGTAATTAATAGTGTCTCCTTAAAAAGTCATGAATTCATCAGTCCGAACAGAACTCATCTAGTGCTATATATGTGTTCTGCGACATCCTCCATGACAACGTTCAGGTGTGGCATATTTAAGCTTAATAAAATTGCATCCTCTGGCATTAATAAATAAATTTCTTAGATCGTATCATAGCTCAGATCAATGGGGTATTTTTCCACATAATTTCATCAACTGAGCACGTACAAAGTAAAACCGGTGCATTTGAATACCCTGGCTGGGGTCTTGCTCTCTCACAGATAGGCATAGCTGTTCTTTGACCTGTGCCGTGACACCAAACCTGGGAGAAATTTTGGATAAAGGGAAGAGAGGAGGATGGAAGGTGGGGCGGTATTTGAGTGCAAGGTTGAAGTAGGACAGGCACCTGTTGAATAAGTCTGCCAGGTTCTAGAGTTTGTGTGATCTTCCAGGAACTTGGAAGTTTCCTTTCATTTGAAATATGTCTTAATGAGAAACAATGTGCTTCTGAAGAATAACGTTGTTTAGAAAACATATTTAGTCTTAGTTTTGTCTCCCAATCCTTAAGAGTTGTCTTTGTTATATCAGAAAATATTTTGTCTTCCTTCTAAAAATACTAATTTTGACTAGACTGTGAGGGTTTTACAGATTTAATTAGTTCATTGGGTATTAGTGCTATATCTTGGTAAGGCAAGGAATTTTAAAAAAAAGGATGCTGCTTTTGGGACATGATGATTTTGCATCTGTCTACCGTTGTTTCAACAGTAAATTATTCCTCAAAGTTCTAATTCACAATGCTTTGCATTACATGAAATAACAAATCCCTAAATCTACTTGTACTTTCTCCTTTTCTCTGATGTCTCTTCGTGTCTCTGCAGACTCCTGCTACAGTGTGAGAACAAGCTAACAGCAATAAATAACTTGCAGGTCCCGTAAGCTCTTTTCTGTTAAGGTGAATATAAAAATATGGGCATGAGCCCATTTTTCCCTTTTTACTTATAGGTCACCTTTGGGGGAAAAAAATAATTATATATATTGAGTGTGCAAAATGACAGGATTGTCTAACATAAGACTCAGCAGCTGTCAAGGCTAGCCTGAAGGCCTGGAGAATATGGCCTGACATATGGGTTTCCCAAAGCTCTATCTGTACCTATTTCACTGTAGCAGCAACGATAAATAAAATGCTGATGGGAAGAGTAAGCACTAATGACTTGAATTCTGGACTTTGCTCCTTTATGGCCAAAACTTTACTTTCCATTTCCAGTAAACAGTCATCATTCAATGAACCCTCATAATGTTTCTCAGCCTTTATTGTGTTTAAATGCAATATGGAGAAAGACCTGGAAGATAAAAGAGCCCATCCATGTATATGTCTCAGCAAGGAGATGGGTGGCATTTTAAGAGCAGGGTTAAGAGCAGTCAGTGCCATGGGATTTGCTCCAGTACACATGGTGCATGTCCCCCTCCCAAATCAGGGGGCTTTGTGGGTACCTCCACTCACCTCTCTTGAACGTGTGCAGTGCTGAGGTTAAAATGCTGACTCCTCCTCCAAGCTGGAGAGAAAAAAATTACCGGTTTCACAAGGGCAACATTTCATTCAAACATCCTATTAATTTAGTATCTGGTGTTTCTTACTGAGGACCCTTGATGCTCAAGAGCACATTTGGCAGTTAGGGTGATGGTTGTGTATTTCAACATGAGCACACTCTGGTAGCATGTCATTAGTGTCAGAGCACGATGCAAGGGAAACATTTTAGCCATCATCTGTTAGGGACTCAGTGGTACCAAGAGCAATGGTGTGTGGAGAGGGCACAGGAAAACATTTTCTCCGGAGTTGTTTGTCTGAGAGGCCCAGCACTGGAGGAGCTCTGAAGGAAAGTATCAAAAAGCAGTAAGGCAATTTTGCTTGTATGAAAAATAGTGTCACTTGTATCAAAAATAGTGTGGCCAGTAGGTCTAGGGAGATGATTGTGCCCTTGTACTCAGCATTGCTGAGGCCGCACCTCGAGTGCTGTGTCCAGTTCTGGGCTCCTCGAGGTTGTCAAGTGAGTTCAGAGAAGGGCAACCAGGCTGCTGAAGGGACTGGAGGGCAAATCCTATGAGGAGCGGCTGAGGGAGCTGGGGATATTTTGTCTGGAGAAGGGGAGGCTGAGGGGAGACCTTCTCACCACCTACAACTACCTGAAGGGAGGCTGTAGAGAGGTGGGTGATGGTCTCTTCAGCCAGGAAACAAGAGACAGGACAAGGGGGAATGGCACAAAGCTGTGCCTAGATGTTAGGAAAAAATTTGTTACTGAAAGAGTTGTCAGGGCCTGGAACAGGCTGCCCAGGGAGAGGATTGAGTCAGCATCCCTGGATGTGTTTATAAAAAGAGTAGATGAGGTACTTAGGGGTATGGTTTAGCATAGGACAGGAACAGTTGGACTTGATGATCTTAAAGGTCTTTTCCAACCTTGTGATTCTGATTCTGTGAAAGGGAATTTAACATTTACCAAAAGTAAAGTACCACCCACTCCCTCCTCCCCTTCTTTCGGTTCTTCAAGTGATTTGAGATTCCAGGGCTGGACATTTATTTCTTTAATTTCGGGTAAGTAAGGATAATGTGGAAGGCCTGAGGAACACATTTTATGTTGCACCGAATAAAATGGCTCCTGATTGTCCAGAAAAAAAACCCACTTTATTTTACTTTTCTAGGACAAAAAAACCCATTGTTTGCATATTCCAGGTTGTCTTGAAGCCCTTCCTTTACTGAAATGGCAGAGATGAAACCCCACGGAACAGATTTTGGTCTCCCAGAAGGTCAATTTAGCTGCTACCCTCTGTTTCCTTTTTCTGCTCTTCTCTCAATTTCCCCTCTGGTCTGCTCCTGTGTTGCCCTCGTGCTGCCTCCTTCCCATTTTGCTTTTGAAGTAAATTTAGAGGGACAGTGAAGACAGCAGTAAGGACAAATGAAGAGGAGAGAACACTGACTTAGATCTCCATCATATTGAGTGATTTCTGAAGGTCTTCAAAGTCTGACACTGCATGTGCTCAGATAGCTCAATTTTAATGCAAGAGAAAAGAAGAAATTTCTTGGTGTTCAAGTAGAAATTCACACTTGGCTCACCAAAAATAAGGGAAACAAAAGAAAAAAAAAAGAGAAAGAATCCTAATCAGAAATCCATCTTGATAGCTCAATTTCATTTCATACAGCTCAAGAGAAGCAATTGTGTCCTTCCCTTGTTTACAATGCAGTGGGAGAAAACCAATCACCCACAATGATGTGTGCTGCAATTAACAGATCGATAGCAACTTCCCCTTAAAAAAAGCCACAGTCCTGTGCTGGGCTGACATTTTATTCCTTTATTGCAATCAGCACAATGGATCTTTCATTAATTGTGCATGTATGTCTTGCTAGGGACACACTTAACGTAGCAGTAATAGGTGTGAGTCAGACCTTTGTAACAGACAGACGGACTTCCCGCAGCCGAGCTCACAGCGCACCCTCACCTCCCTACAACAGGCTGTGTCTTTCTGCACCAGTGTGTAATTACTCACCACGTTCCACTTCAGTGCTGTATGTATATTCCTAATGATTTACCGTATGAATAAATAAGTAGAACAAATCTCCAATGACATAAAATGCAAAACGTACATTTTAATCAGTGCAATATTTAGATATCTACTTGGTGTATGTTTATGAGAAAGTTATTTATTTCTGATGACTGAGAGCTGCTCTAGTGGAACTAATTGTGATAGATTATTTTCTTGGCTCTAACAATTTATCTGATGAACTTAGCCTACGTTTTTCCTTTGTAAATTGTCCAAAGCACTTGGACTTCTCTAAATATTATTTGTAATTGTTTTCCAAATTGCAATACTTGATTTTTCGATCATTTGAAAGCTGTTTGCAGCTAGTACTTGCTCATGAATATGAACACTGTATAATTTTATTTGGTTTAGTCATAGGGGTCTTTAACTGGATGAGCAAGACTCCTAATGTGATCTTCAGTCCTTATGAATTTAAATTTTACTTCCTATGGCTTCTTACCGATGCATTTGTGTTTCCTGGTTGTTTCCTTTTCTTTCCAATATAATAACTAATATATTTATTTATGGAGAGGGAACGTTAAGAGGACATGACAACACAAAGCTTATTCTGAGCTTGGGGTTTTTCTAGTGCAAAAAGGAGACTGGGGTAATTAAAAATAAATTATAGGTAAATACTTATGCTTCAAGAATCCTTCACCCCCACTGAAATGTACACACTGTAGATACATGTCCCTCTTGATAAGAAGGCACTGTCCCTGGTGGTCTTACATTCAGAATTCTCGTTGACTTCAAATATCTGGAAAATGGCTGAAGGTTAAGTGTATAGATAAAAGGTCACCAGTAGCCACAAAGTAAGTCATAACTATTACAGTTTTTCATTTAACAACTTGAGAAGCATTAAAGTAATGAATTCTCTATTATCCTTTCCTAGTAAATGCATTCTCGGCATGATAAGAGCATCAAGCAATGGTCAAATGTATGAAAATAACCCAGATAAGAAAAATAGCTGACACCTGGGCACTGGAAAATGAAAAGCTAACTTTTCCTGTAATGCAATTAAATCTTGAAACAGTTAAGGTTTAATTGAATGAGAAAGCATCATGAGATAACTTTATTCTTGTCATTGGGTCATTTTTACCTTTGTATGAGAGGTGCCATGCTTGATAGAAACCAATTAGAACTGAATTTAATTTTGAAAATTATTCATTTAATCTTTAGTTCTCATTTATCAGTCTAGAAAATAAGGTAATTGAAATACATATGAACAGGAAATGAGTGAAATAAGTTGTAAGAACATTTTAAATTAGTTTAATAACTTTACATCTTCTGTGCCATCAGAAAGTATCTCCAAAGACATTGACAGCCATCATTTTTTGACATAGATACATTTCCAAATCCTGTTTATTCAGAAATTAATTGAACCGCAAGCATAGTGTACTCTTTGTGCTGATTTTCAGACCTGTATGTCAGGTGTGTCCTTTGCTTTTACAGAACGTGCTAATGGTGGTTTGGCCATGATGGTCTGGGGTGGAAGAGAAGTAATTACAGTCTAAGCTGAATGTCAGGAGTTTAGAGTACTTGTCAAGGCACACTGATGTAGTGTTGCACATTATCAATGCAGTAAAATTGAAGTTAACATTACTGGGAGTTCGGGACAGTGTTTTTCAGGACATTTCAAGTATCTCTTGATGCTATGCAAATACTTTTCAAAGAAGTCTGGGAGAGCTGCCCAGCTTTTCGATGGGCCCTTGCATTAGTTCAAAAGATTCAGCAGACAGAAAGATGCACATAGTTGGTGAACTGCACAAAAATAATAGTAGCAGCTGTTTTACAGAACTGTTGAACTTCTCCAATTTTTTGTAGTCTTTTCACTTATTTTTTAATTTGTCTGTGCTAGAGGCTAAAAGCACATGAACACTGTCTCCTCTTAAGCACACGCTGGGCACAGAACCCATCAGAGTTGCAGAGATGGTGGGTTGAGGAAAAACATTTTCAGTTCTTTCAAGAGTGTAAAAAAACTCAGATAAGCTGGTGAGCTGTGACATCCCATGTCCCCCCAGCACAGTACTGGTTAGAGCTGCCCTGATCTGGGCAGAGGCAGTCTGAGTAGGCAATGCCTGGCCTTCAGCAGGTTTATGTCTCCCTGCACAAATGCCAGCACTTGAAACCTCTGCTTCTTGTGGACCTGGCCCTCAGACCCTCTGTGTGCAAGAGCTCCCTGGTTCCCATGTGCATTGACAGTGCAGCTGAGAGCCTGGGGGGAAAAAGACCTGTACAAAGGCTGTGATGGGCAGCATGTTTTCCAGGCAGCAAAGTCTAGACTAGTAATGACTAAAGAACATTCCTACACCAAGAAATGTTGAGCCTGTGCATAATGTGTGAGAATGCAGGGAATTTCTTCTTTCCTAATAATTAGAGAGTATGACACTTAAAATTAGTTATTAATGCTCAAGAATGATTGATCAGCGAGTTATGCCTGGCTCCACTTCCCTCTGATCTTTGCTCAGCAAGGTCCATCCAGTTTTGCTGGTGAGAAACTCAAGCCCTTCTCCCTGACATTTCACTAGTTACTAAAAGCTCTGCTGCCATCCCAGTCAGTCCAGTTGCTGCTCTCTTGCTCAAAACTAAGTGTTTGCATGTTTCTCCTGATGGATAAGAAAGGCTGAAGACAGCCCAGAGAGCTAGGATTTTAATGGTCTGTAAACTTCAGGCACATCATATTCCTTCTGATTACCCTATTGCATGGTGTGATGCGTTGATATACCACAGTCAGTTTTCTTCTCAGTATTCACTGGAGTCCTCCAGTCTGGGTATTATCATCTCTGAACAGGCACTGAACTCCCACATGAATAGGGCATAGTGTTGGGCACCACTTGGTGAGTAAGCACAGGATTGGAGTTGTGTACTTATTTGTGATGCTGTTCTTTTTCACTCAGGAATACCCTCTAAGAAATACCTTGCTATTTCTAGGGAGCCCCAACCAGTGTTAAATTACAGCTCTGTTGAGATGGCAATGGCACACAGTGGTTACTGGAAGCAGATTTTATGCACTTCTTAATGTATCATGACACCACCAATATATTACCAGGGTGGGGTAGTAATATATCAATAGTTAAACTTCCCTTCAAGCCAGGCAACAAGAGGAGCATTGAGCTTGGTTGATTTTGTATGTCAGGCTGTGTACACCCTTTAAAACACAGAGCTAGAAAGTTTTGGCATTCTGAAAAGCTGCGTCGGTTACAGCAAAGTAGCTTCAGCTACTCTGAGTTTTGAAATGAAACACATATTCCCTTTGCATTTTATTATATGTGTATTTATTTCTCATAGTGCTTTTTAAAATTTGATTTTATGTGGTGGAATAACCGTACGCGTTTTCTGGTAACGCAAATGTTTTCTGTAATAAAAATCACAGAGTCATATCAACAAAGAAAACTCATCTTTCCTCTTATTTGTATTCAGCTCATGAAATTTTATCCCAGAATGGTAAAAATAGGTTTGAGAGATTCACATATAATGTTCATAAGATCTTAATGAATGTGTGAAGTGATTCCATCACAAATGTGTACTTATAAGTTCTGCACAAGGTCGGTCTTTGTTGGTATTGATTTGGAACAGAATTAAAATGCCAGAAGTTGTCCAGTTTATCATCAAGCTGCTGAAACCATCTTCTCTCTGATATTTTAACAAAGGAGCCTCAGGCAATCACAGTAATTATTCAGAAAAGCAAATCTCAACTACTTTTAAATGCAAAATTCTCTGTCCTCGCCAAATGATTGTTAGCAAGGGATTACAGCATTATAGAAGATACTTTGCCCTTCCTGGTGCGTGAATCAATCTTGTTTACATCTGGCCAAGCAGCAAAGACAAAAATTCAGTCAACAAATTCTAGGTACCAGGCTTTGATGCACAGCAGATGATGTCACTAAACATGAAATAATGCAAGTGTTCAATACTACCTGGATAATAGTTGAGGTCTGAATGGGAAGTATCTTGTGATATAAATCGATACATTCCCAAAAGATCAAAGCGTGTTCTGTGATAATCTTCAAGTTCATGGTCTTTTCAATTAAAACAAAAAAAAATCCCTCGCCTGGAATAATCTATAACCTGGCAAGTGTGGGGTTTTTCTTTCAAACTCAAAGGTATAGGTTTGAAAGCACATAACCAAACAAGAGAGTTAAATATGGGAGTCTCAGCTCTTTCACACTTAACTGAAGCAAGTCTTCTTACTTGTTATCAGAGTAGCTGAGATAAAAATAAGTAAGTAAATAAATATAGAATGTCAGGGCAAGGAAAAAACATGTTGTCCACAGCCCACTCCTGCTAGGAAACAAGGCAAAGAGAAATGAGCTGCCCAGCAGCAGAGTAATTCTGGAGAGCCAGGTTCAATGGTAAGCAACAGTCAGCAACTCTTAATCCTGCTCAGTTTTTAAAAGGTCTTACCTGCCTGTCTTCAAGGAAGGCCATAGGGCAGGGACCCTGCTGAAACTGAAATACTCAAGCTGCCATGAGGAGCAGGCTATACAGGTTTGAGACATGGCCTGACCTCAGCTCAGGCTGGATTCCCCATTCATCTACATTAGGTGACTCTTGCAGATTGTGTGCTGCCTAAAGCAAGATCTGGGCTCTCTGGCCACAGTGCACTGCACAGGGAAGCTGTGCACGGCAGCACCCAAGTCCTCTATGCCAAGGACAGCCTGCTGAGTAGTTTTCCCTTTCTAATGAGGCCAGATCTTCTACCTGATAGCACTCTACATCACTCAAGTGACTAGTTCATTTAAGTTTAAATGGCCCTTCTGCCTGAAGAGAAGTGTTGGCTGCTGTCTTCATCTGTCATGGCCATCTGCTGTACTCTTTTTTACTTCTCAGCATGACTAAAGTAACTTACATACGAGAACAGATTGCGGGACACACATTAACCTCTTTAGAGACCATAAATGATCCCCAAGGAGTATAGAGTTTACTCTTTAACTCTGATTCCTCTTTCCTTGCGAGCACACATACTATCTTATGCCACTATTCCCACATCTGAGCATTTCAGGCATCTCAAAATAACTGTCTCTCTAATTTCCTCTTTGGGGCACGTTCCGCCTTTAGTTTTTACAGACTTCCCACTGACGTCAATGAAAGCTATGTGCAAATACTAAGGGCAACATATGTCCCAGAGCCAACACTTTGCTTTTTCTCATGTCTTTTCTCCGTTAGCAGAAAATCACAGTGAATCAAATGTGTGTCATTAAAAAATAATAATATGTTATGACTTTTTGAGCTCTGCCATTGCACCCGTGAGTGAACCTAGACATACACAAGATAGTCATCTCTTGTTCCTAACAACATGCACTCTTCCTCCAAACACAAGGTTGACCAGAGTGTTAGCTGAACAGGCTTTTAATCTTGGTATCAGTGATTCCTAAGAGCAGGCTTTGTTTATAAAGATACAAATGGAAATGTTCCTCAATTTAGTGGTATATAAAAAACTTGATGTATATTTTGATACCGATTTACTTCATGTGTCTAGATCATGACTGTCATACCAAAAGGATGTTAATTTTTAATAATTCCCTCTTTTTGATGAGTTCTTGATGCTAGCAACACTTACCTTGGGACTGTTTCAATTGTTAGGTAAAAGCCATGTGTTAATAGCCACATATTTCAAGTGCTTGGGCCTCACTATACCTAGTCTTTCTGTATCACCCGCATTGCAAAGAATTTTGGTCCAATTATTAAAAAAATCTACAGAGATTATTTGCTGGGTTTAATTTCCACCAACACAGTATATCGACATGTAGAGCTGACCAGAGCTTAGGGGACTTATGATTTTTGAGAATATATTTCTGTAACCAAGCAAGACTCCAAAGCACACAAAGATTATTGTGGTACTGATAGGAAGGTCGTACTTACTGGAACCACCATCATCAGAATCAATCAGTTCCTATTAAGACCTAAAATCTTCCCTCAAATTTTCTGACAACACCAAAATATACCCAAACCTGCAACTCTGTAGAGAAAGATGATGACTTTTTGTTTAGTCACATTAATTTGGCTAAAGACTAGTAAATGTTGCAAAGTATAGTACTTTAACTAGAACTGAATAAAACTGTGATACCAACAAGAATATATTCTGGAAGGAAAGAGAAAAAAAAAGAGAGAGACGGTGAGAGAAAACGGTGATTCCTTTGAAACTTGCTGTGAAGTCCCACACAGCTATAAAGGCTTCCTTGTTTGTATCTTCTTCTATTTTTCTTGGAGGGAAAAAAAAACCTGAAGAGAAATGAACCAAACAAAAAACCTTGGTTTATGTTTGGATTTGGAGCTGCAGCTGCCAGAAACTCTATAGTTAGGAAATATTATTTCCTAATCTGGTCAACTCACAGAGAAATCAAACAAACTGAAAGACAAAATGTTTTCTGTACTGTTTTATGGCCTGACTCACAACCATTAAATGGTGCTTACCTACATCAATAAACCTACTGAATCCTTAACAGCCAACCCCAATGAAATCCCATGTGCTGCTCAGGGAAGGCGAAGAGCGCTGAATAAGACCTGCAGTTAATATTTTACCATCATTTTCACCTAACTATCCAAAGTCCAATTTTATCTCACAAGGGGAGTCTAATATTCTTCAGAATGCGATAAATATTTTGTCAGATGCTCACAAGTCAACATCATACAGAAGTAACCAGGGCTTTCCCTGTTTGGCAATGAAACAGCCTGAGGATTGAGTGCAGGCTAATATCCCTATTCAAAGCTGACAAGCTGTACCAATATGTATCTGTTTTAATTGTGGATTTATGTATTCTGCAGATTTTGTGTAGTTTGTTCAGAAATTTAATTCGCCTGCTGCTGATAAAACCTAGGAATAGTTATTTTTCCTTGAAAAGTAGTGTTTTAAGACATTAACAAAATAAAAATGAGAGAGGTGAATGACAGACAGATGATAACATGGGATTGGGGAGCGAATAGTTCTGTTTGCAGAATCAAGATCATGTTTGCCTTTGTCGCTGCCTGAGCATGCTGGTTTACTTTGATTAAAGCACCCAGCCTCTTTATGTTGTGGCATCCCCAGCTGAACAATGAGAAGAACGTTCTCGCTTGGTGTAACTCGACGTAACCCTTGCTGATATACCCAGACCACAGCCCGCAGAGCACCCACGGCTCTAGAGCACAAGTGCCAGAGCTGTTTATTGCGCATGCAGGATGTATTTAGGACAGCTACTGTTAGGCTTGGTTTGTAAAGAGTTCAGAAAGCTTGTGATTAACTAGCTGCTTCCCTCCTCCTCCCAAAGGCTCAGAGGCTTTGCAGCCAGTACAGGCAGCACCAACGCCTGCGGTTTCACAGGTTAAGCCTCTACTCGGAGAGATTTATCTTCTGTTCTCACCCTTTTATCTGAGATTCCCCCACAGCCTACATGACTTGTGGGTGCTCTTTTCATTACTCCACCAGTGGCTGTAGAGCTCATTTTGTTCCTGGCTGGAATACTTTAAATGTTGTTTAAATATTAATGGTGAAACAAAAGATTCTGCAAGATAGAGTTGAAAAAGCATAAAGGAGCAAAACCAGATCAGTAGAAAGATCTGATTTTACCTGTCTCTCTCCTGGCTTCAGCACTGCAGCCCAAAGTACAATGCTACCAATTCCTGGTAGCCACAAGGAAGAAAGAAATAATCGGGGATCTTGGATTTAAAAAAAGCTTCTTTTCACTGAATTCAGGGGATGCGAGAAGCAGCAGGCTGGCCTTGGGCCAAGCCAGCCTGGCAGGTAACGCCATGCTGAGCTGCGAGTCTTCTCCGTGAGCGTGAGAAGAAACTCTCTGCCTCCCACTGTCTCAGTTCCTCTGTCCTCCTCTATTGCACAGCAAACAGGAGTTACTGGGATTTTTTGTACGGCCCGAGCATCACAGAAAGGAGGACATTTAAGATGTCTGAGGTTTGGGTGAAGGTACCACCCAGGTTTGTAGCCTGGTGTTGAAATTAGGACAGCTTCAGTCAGAACTGTATTAAAACCTTTATTGTTTTGTGGAATAATATTATGTGAAGATCTCATCTTGGTCTCTGCTATTTGCATATCAGTTTAATCCCTAAAGCATGAGATTTTTATATTCCTTGCAAGGTTTGCTTATATTAACTAGTCTAATGCCAGATAGTCTTGGCACCCCCCATGCTGTGATTCAGCCCTGGATTCTGGTACATTAGTGAAAATAAATTTACCTTCATCCCTACCCATCTGCCAGTCCTAGCTTTTCTCTTGAGAGTGTCCAAGACTGTCGAGTTGCACTGAAAGCTGAGCTGACCTGCTGGCATCTTGCACAGGATGGATTCTGCACATACCCGTGGTTTCTGCATTCATAGTTATCCATGCTTTTTAAAATGGGCTGTTACAGCCTTGTAAATAATGTAAGGTCTTAGATGAAAATACTTTTTCTATCAGCTGTACCTGATTAAATTAACACGTTTGTTTATATGCTTTTAAATACTTTTCCATCCCAGTAATTTATGAATCAATACCTCTGGCATGCAATTTTGTTTAACAACATAGGCCAACACTTAATTAGTGCCTCATAATCACATGTAAATCCTGTTAACGCAGTAACATAATATATGTCCTGGATGCTTTGTTGCTCTAATCCTGACAAAAAGGAAGCCGTAAAAAATGTATTTTTTTAATTAATGTACAAATGTAAAGAGATCAAGCTTGGAACCTATCTTCCAGATATAGCTTTTGCAGTAACAATAAATGATAGTTATGTAAGTTTTCTAGGCCATCAAAATACAGTCATCCCTAAGGATGTGTGAGAGTAAGTATGTACAAGGTCAGGATTAAAATGCCCTCACTGAGTGTACTGAGAGTGCTTGGCAAGGTTTTGGTAGGGGGGGTTGTAGTTGTGCCTTCTGAGAGAAGCTGCTAGAAGCTTCCCTCAGGTCGGACAGAGCTGATACCAAAAGGCTCCAAGACGGAGCCTATTGGCAACGACAGTAATGCCTCTGGGAAAATGTATTTAAGAAAGGGGGGAAAAGTGTGCAACACCAGGAGTGATTGCAAACAGAGAGGAGTGAGAAGGTGCGAAAGGAACAACTCTGCAGACACCAAGGTCAGTGCAGGAGGGGCAGGAGGTGCTCCAGGCCCCAGAGCAGAGATTCCCCTGCAGCCCATGGAGAAGACCACAGTGAGACAGGCTGTGCCCCTGCAGCCCATGGAGGATGATGATGGAGCAGAGATTCCACCTGTAGCCTGGGGAATCGGAGTAGGTAGATGCCCACAAGAGGCTGTACCCTGTGGGAAGCCCACAGTGGAGCAGACTCCTGGCAGGACCTGCAGCCTGTGGAGAGAGGCGCCCAAGTCGGAGCAGGTTTGCTTTGGTAGGCACCTGGCCTCCAGCCAGGGACAACCCACCTACTGAGCCTCTCTTTAGCTCTATTAAGTGCAGCGTTGTCTTCTAAACACTTTGGGCCAGACACTGTATTTTTCCACTTGTTTTCAGAGAGACTGCAGGAGCATTGAATGGTAAATGGTAACTCCTCCAGATGGTTTTCTTACTTTTAGAAGAATCTCCTGGAATTTTCCTACTATCTCATGATGATGATGATGTTCTATTTATTTACTGATATTGGGGGATCTGCCCTTTAGAAAAGGCTGACAGGCCCTCCAATCCAAGCCTTAAACAGCTATATTACATAAACTGTGTTATAGGAAATCCTAAAACCAGCATGTTCTCCATGCACACGTGTGCAGTAGACATAGACCAGTCAGGTATGCGCTGGCTTTCAGTGTTGTGCAACCCAGATATCATGTCATGCACAGGCTCCAAGTCATTTTTTTAATGTAGGATCTAGTCCATTTTTATAGGAAGTTACTGAAGAAATCCTGGAAATAAGCAGAATAAGCCTAAAAGGAAATGTATGTTCATGTTGCCTTGGAGAATATTTCTGTTTCTTTTTCACTTTGGCACTTGGTTTTAGTGCCATAGATGATGAAACACCACATCAGGTTACCCTCCATTTTACTACTGTAGCCCATACTCCTTCTCTGTAGGTGTGCACCTTTTCTGGAAACTCACCAACCTGTTGCATAAAGAGGATAATTTGTCAGTGTGGGCAGCATGTATCCTGTGATTGAATGGGAGGTGCATGCCTGGGTTTGGCTGCCTGGGGGTGGGTGTATCCGTGCACTGGTTGGAGGTGCCCTAGAGCACCTCTGATCACACCCTCCGACTCTTCTTTCAGCTGTGCTGTCTCCAGGGTTCCAGAGAATCCTGGTGCTTCTCCAACAGACCCAACACAGTCAAGCTTTACAGAGCTTATCTCTCAGAATAAATGGTTAACAGGTAAGTCAATGTAGACTACCAGGCACGTGAAAGTTTGTAAAACAAGATTTAAGTCTGATGATTTAGGTGACGCCACATCCTACTGAGAGCCACCTGTAAGCCTCCTTGGTTTAGATAAATTTGGGGAAAAGATGAAGTACTCGTTCCATTAAGCCATATACATATTCATGCAAGATTTGTTATTTGTGTACTCATTATTTTTTCTGTCATAAGTATTTAAAAAGCATTACCTTTTGTATGCAAATTTCTGCTTAATAATACTTGCCAGTCTTCAAATTAATGAATTGCAAGCATAATTTTGCTCATGACTTTGAATCACAGAATGAATTAAGATTCAGTCACAAAGATGCCATTTATCTTCAGTTTTGCAGTAGATGATTCTTAGTGCCCTGCGCGTCAGCATGTAAATATTCAGGCTGGAGATGCACAGGCTCGTACAAACAAATCAGTGAAAATTTAACCCACTGATAGCGCTTCTTTTCTTGTGTTCTGAAATGCTTTCAGTAACTGCTGAGCGCACTGAGTATTTTCACAGATGGGTGTGTGTACATACTGCATTGCTGGTGTTAACGCTATGAACAATACGTACAATTCCTCGTCCTCAGAGATACATGAAGGTTATATAAAGATTTGTGGGTTTTAGCTGTACATACAAATATTGCCCGAATCATAGCAAAGTCTGAACCTTACACTATCTAATATAAGAAGCAAAATGTGAAAATTTGTGACAAAATTCTCAGTAACCGTAAAGGTTTTGTCTCAAATGTTGCTTTCCTCCACAGTTCCCCCTGGCCTAGCTAGCAGGGCATTTCCATAAAATTAGGTAGAGCCTGTTTCTTATTGTCTAATTGCCAGTTAATGCATCCACCAAATAACCTTGAGGCTGGATGCTAATATAATTGGAGTCAGAGGCATAAGGTGGAGACTGGGCAAGGAATCCTTGATGCTGCAAGAGCGATGCATTTGTGCATGCCAGTCAGGTGTAGCAGCTCACTGGTTTGGTTGAATGAGCAATTCCTCAACCGGGAGAAGAGACATTTAAAAAATGTAACGAGGTAGATGCTTATTACCAAAAGTTACACATCCTAAATGAAACAATGGTAGTATCGAGGGCAGTTCATTTCATACTTGAGGACAGGTTCCAGGCAGGTCATTATTGCGGTTTCATCAGCTTTAGTTACTGCTTGGTTAGTAAAGAGGAAAAAAAATATTAATCAAGCTGCACTACAATTAATCTGTGATATGATATGGCATGAGCAGTTATTACTCATAGTGAAAAGCAATTTACCAATTCATCCAAAAATAGCATAGGAAAAATCTTATCTGTAGAAATGATCATCTTGTGCATTATTTCCATTTATGCATTAGCTCACCACAGCTCCTTCTTATTAACTCTGGGCTCTGTAAAGCGTTTCCCTAATGTGCATGTATCGGGAGGATTTTCCACCATTCGCGTTTTCAGTCGATATAACGGTATTTCTAAGGAATTTTCTGTGTCCCGTTGCATTTTCTTGCTTTTTCAGTTTTAAACACCTGCTTTACAAACCTTTTGGAGAAAGTTCAGGTCCTCTTATGTTCTTGGTGTTTGGTTGTGGGGTTTCTCCCAAATATTTGTGTTTTCAGGAAGGGTGCTCAAATCAGAACCACAAAGGCAAAGATTTCAGAATGTTTTTTCCTTCACTTGCAGGAAGTTTGAGAATTTCATCCCATCCTCATTTCTCAGAGCTACTTGCTAGGATGTTTTTCTACAAACAAGGGCTTTTATTGCACTACTGTAGTGCTGTCTTCCTGCAACAGCCCTAAGCTTCACTGATCTCCTCCCCATTGCTATTTAGATAGCCAGCAGCAGCACCACGGATTGTCCCCAGTAACTGACCGATGCAAACTGTTTGAGGTTGGTACCAGACCTGTATTTAGCAGCATGGCTGTGAGCAGCTTATTCCCAGTTATAGCTGTGAGTCTGAAGAAACTTTGCAGTAGTGAGTTTATCAGAAAAACCCCTTTGCTTCTGCCTGTCTGCTGTTGTGCTTGGCACATAACTGTCATGGGCACAGTCTGGTTTCCACCCAGTTGGTGTCAGCTAAGCTGTTTTGCTGTTCAGTCTTGTTCCAGGACACGTGAGGTATGGCGAGATGGTAGTCGAGTCCCGCGTGTTTCCTGGCACAGGAGAGATCTAGGTGTACCTTGTCGCTCTGGTTGTTTGCCTCTTTTTTCATTCATGCTGAGGTCAGAAAGATCTACTTACACTTAATGAGCCAATTGTTGTTGTAAAAGACACCAGTCACGATGACTGTTTTGCTGCTTCTTATTATGTACATAAATGGATACTGGAGATGGAGAAGTATTGTAGTGTTGCAGTATTGTTCTGTATACAAGCAGACAAAAATTGCTTGCTGGAGATAATTACCCACTCATGTACAATTCAGAAAAAACAAATGGTTCTTTCATTAAGTTTGTGATTCAAGACACACATTTTCTTGCACATGGCTCTTAAGCATAGCACATAGAATATGGGGTTTTTTTTAAGTTTGGAACTAAATTTAGAGTAAATTGTAGTAATGTGAATTCTGTTAAGCTCCCTAGGACTTGCTGATTTGTCCACTTAGTGGACAAACTACAGTTGAAACCTTGAGACTTTTAACAAAGCATACGTGCTGAGGCACACAAAGAAAATGTAAGTTGTGGTAGGAAATCAACTTTTAAGTGATGCGGTTGTGAAATACTAGTTTTCTTCAGACTTTTTTCTTGCCTATAACCCCTCAATCTACAAAGAATTTTTTACTTGTTTCCAAATTACAACTTTATAGTTACCTATAGAGGTGAAAGCTCTTGTGAAAACATTCTCTGTTTTGATTGGTAAGTCTCCCATCCACAGCCCAGAGCAGCATTTTCAGCAAACTCCCTGTTCTAACCTCTATTTCCATGTGTAACCCCTACAGAGATAGTTTCAGTTGCCTGCAGTAGACTTAAGTTGTTTGTTGTTTGTTGCTTGTTTGTTTTTATCTGGACTGTTTCCTCTCCTAGGCAACAGAATTATTCTGGGGATATCTTTGGACTATCTTTTGTCTGACTCTGAACATCACTCTGGTTAAGTGACTCTTTTCACTGATGTACCAGCATTGCTACTTCCCTTTGTATACTTTTTAATTTATTTTAGTTTTACCTCCTGAGTACTCCATCTGTGGTACCAGTTCCCCATCTCCTAGCTATAATATGCATCAGTGAACAGACTTAAGCTGGCCTGTAGTCGAAGAAGCTGATTGATGATGAACTCCTTCAGCAAGCAGCAACTAATAATAAAAATGACTTTATGGGGTGATTTGAGTTAGTGCAAGCTACTATCCACTGGCTGCAAACAAGCAGGGAAAGGAGTGTAATATATAAACAAGTTGAAATGGAGAAGATGGTAGTGGTTCCCTTGAACTTCAACTACTTGTTGCAGGGAGAAACAAAACCCACTGAAGCAGAGAGCATGAAAAAAGATCATCTGCTCAGACAAGTTAACCTTCACTTATCATTTCTCTGCTCTCACATTCAGGTTTTGACACCACTTCTCCCTGGTTCCCAAGTAATCCAAACCCTTATTGCACTGCCTTTCCAGTTTGTTGAAGACATGCTCCGACCAGTCTGGGGAAAATGTTGTGTATGGCAGAATTTTATTCCATACGGATGATTCTGGGAATTGTCCGTGCATATCCCACATTGTTACTTACCAGCACGCCTTCTGAGAGGCTTCATTCATTCTCCAACAATTTTTACCTTTTTAGCATCACCTGATGCAGTGTTTGCTGGCGCAGATACAGCTCTGTGATTTCATAATATCCTCAAACCTTTAGTGATCTCCTTTGCTGTCTGCAATAAGAGTTTGCGAAGTACAAAGCAGTTTTCACTGGCTTATAATAAAATTATTTAAATGGGATAAAAATAAGGAAACTGACACTAATGAGGGGGATTTTTACAGCATTGAGAAAGCTGGGATTGCCACTTGTGATTGATATGCATAGAATTTCACACCACACAGCTCTGCTTTCTCAATCACCATGCCAATTATTATACTAAAATGTTAATGATACAGTCAGCGAGTCATCTACAGTTGCTGATTTATCAAGTTAGCTGAGAGGGAATGCAGGTAATTCAAAACAAAATCAGTTTTGAAAAGTTAGTTTGTCACTGCCTGTTGAGAAAAAACAGTGAAACCACTCGGAGATGTAGAAATCAGTGAATTTTATAAAAGCTACAGATGTTCAATAGAATTTGTATCATGAGAATTTTGTTCAAACTCTGTTAGTATCACAGGTAAAAACTTGTGACGAGAATGTTTTAAGAATTATTCTATTTTCAGTTCTCTCTTAATCTTTGTAGCATTTATGAGTCATCACAGAATTTTAGTCTTTAGTATATTGCCAGTTTCATGATCACCTCAAAAATGCATAACAAAAAGAGAAACTGTGCAACTGAGTCCATATTTGTGAAAATTTAAAGAGAATAAACTATCTGCTTATGATAAATTGTGTTTCCTGGGCTATTTCTGATGCAGTATTTTCTAATCATAGCTATAAAGTAGCTTGTCCCAGAATTCCAGACAGAAGATGTGTGAAATATCATTAAGAGTTTATAATGTGTATAATAACTCATATCATCCATTAAATGTAAGCTTGTTAAAGTATCATGATGGATAAATTACCACCTTATTCATGGAAACGGAAATCACATATACAGCTTAAATAATAATACTGGTTCTGTTTCTGTCCTGTAAAGGGCAAAATTATACAAACAAGCAACAGTAGAGTCTTCTGTTGAGCACAGAGGGCCTGGTGATGTGTGGAGTCCACAAAAATCCCAGGTCAACCATCCTGGAGGTATCAAACTGCCCATTGGAAAAGCTAGGCAAACTGTGCTCCTGATCTGGTTTGACTGAAGTATGTGTGGTTACATGTGAGATAAAGTTGGCCCCAACAGGAAAAATCACATCTGCTCACTACTTGTACAGTCGTGCAGTTGGCAAGGCAAGGTGTCCATTTCCCTACCAGAGCAACAATGATTTATTTTTGCTCTCGCTAAATTGCATTGACCTCAAAGCGGTGACGTTCCATATGTGTAATTGTATTTGTCCCTTGGAGGATGGGCTAATGGAAAACATTCCTGTGATAAATACGTTCAGTCCAATTTGCCATTGTCAGATGATGTGGTGACTGTCAACTTTGCAAAGGAAGCGTAAAATGATGCCCACTCAGAGCAGCATGTGAACTCATTTTCCACAGGCTTAGGTGGTAACTCAAGGTGCACGGCAATGCAACTTAGGATCATAGGGATGTGCATCTTAGCTGTTTCTATTGTTTGATATTTTGTATACCACAGAACCAGTTATTTAAATTCATAAATCATAAGAACACACTAGCAAGTAAGTTTAAATGGTCATGCAAATTTTTCAGTTACTAATTTTGTCCTTAATTTTAATCCTTAATTTAAAAGGACAACAGATTCTTAGAGGTGTTTTGGCATTAAATTTATTTTAAATGTGCCCTGGATGAGGCCTAGTCATTATCATTTGAGAATCTCTCTCTCTCTGAATTTTGGCATCGTGAAAAATCGCTTTTGGGTGGCTTCTGCAAGCCACAGAAATAAGAGTGGGCAACAGTGTGGAAGTTGGCTTAGGAAATAGTGTAGTATCTATCATTCTGTACTGCTTTATTAAAGTCCTTTCTGTTATTGATACTAACTGCTATCTGTGAAATGTTTTTTATCCCCATGTTTAGAAGGTGGAGGCAGTTTAGGAATTGCAGAGCAGGAATCCACAGGAATTTTTCAGAATTGCATTTACCCTGCTCAGCAGTTACATCACACGAACACTTTTGCACTTCCCTGAGAGGTACTGCAGCCTAAACTAAAGGCAAAAATCCACATTCCATCACTGCTAATAAGGTGTGCCATCATTTTCTAGTAGTGCACAAAGATTCGGCTGAAGATTGGAGCCTGATGTAGCGAGGCTTAATACAGATACGCAGAAGACACAGACCTTACTTCTTCACGCAGATTTTGCTACTGTTCTTCATACTGAAAAATCAGGAAATTACCTGCAGAGGAGAATATTTCATGGCCCAAATGAAACTGTAAGAGGATCCTCTCTTCTGTCCTTTAATATTTCAGGAAAGGACACCCCAAGTGATACTGTATCGTACTATTGGGGCTGATTATTTCAGGTTAATGAGAAGAACTGCAGCTTTCACATTGTTAGCTTAAGTGTTAATGGATACCTTTATTTAATTTCCTTGATGATAGAAAGAAATCCAGTCTCATAAAAAATGTAATGCAAAATTTACTACCTATATTAACATGAATTTAAGGCCATTGCTAACAGCTACTGTAGAGTTTATACAGAAATGAGAAGATGTTTTATTCAGTGCTGGCACAGCTTATCAACAGCATGTGTCCTCAGCAGCAAGGGGAGCCTGCTGTAGTCCATCAAAGGCTGGGACAGCCTATAAAAACATTCAAGGTACTGCGAGGAACAGTGGACGCTCTTCCAGCTAAGAGAGACAGCAGCTGTGTGCCAGGATGTCGTACTTCCTGCTACTAGGAGTAGCAGTAGCGAGCATAAATTAAGGAGGTGGAAGGGGAAGTCATAGAGAAAAGAGTAGCTGAACAACTTGGAGATAGTAATTTACAAATTTTTTAAGTGTTTTGCACACCCTGGTGCCAGCAGGGCTGGATCCAGCTTCAGAAATCCCTTCCTAAAGATTGCAGTTGCTCTGCTGTAGCTCTGGGTGAGAAGGTGATGGACAAACGCTGCCAGGAAGCTGAGCCTGTATAAAAATGGGCAAAGAAAAGATACCTCCAGCAGGACACTGCTAGGTTCAAGAGCTGTGAGTTGTTTCTGGATAGCCCTCTCTTCACTTCAGCCAGGGACTGAGACCAAAGATTCATTTCACATAGGTCAGCTGAGAGCCAGCAGATAGAGGTGACCTTCAGGTACTCTCAATTTGGTTTGTCCCTGTGGGCTGGAACTGAACAGCCTCACTTCGTGCTGCCAGTTCTCTGACTCACACAGCTCTCTGTTGGCCTTTTTTTTGTTGTTTTCAAGACCTTGTGCTTTGATTCTGGAAAGTCTCTGCAGTGGTGTCTGGAAAAAAAAAACCCACCAGCTTCAAGCCCGATGTACCTTTTTAGATGTACAGCAAAGTTCAGAAGGGGAACAGTTCTTGCCTAAGTATCTGTACCTTGCAGCCAGCAAGGAGGCCTCCAAGGTACAATTGAATCTTGAACGGTAGGCAGTGATACTGAGAAAGAAACAGTCACAGGATGTCGCCACGTAGATTTACATGTCCCCTAAAAGGCTCACACACACTCCCCGCCCCCCTGGGTACTCCAGAGCTTCCGTTTAACGTTACCCTGCCAAACAAAGGTATGCCCACCTAGAAGGAAAGAGGACTAACAGCAGCTGCCCCTTTCCAGTGGTGTTGGGATTCCTTCCTTCCTGAACTTGCCAAGAATGCCATATACAAAATCATCACTTTTCTCACTGTTTGGAGGAAGCGAGGGGGTCTATCGCTCACGCCTCAGCTATGGGGCACTCGTGCTAACTTCCACGGCCTCCCACAAAACACCACAGAGCTTAGAGTCTCACTGTGAAAGGATCCGTGTTCCTAACTGTCAGCATTTGTTTCCAGAATCCCTTCTGGTTTGCCAGGTGACATTTCAGCTCCTTTAATTTCTTCCGCTTGTCTTCTCAGCATTTTTATGAGTACCTGCAGATACATTTATCCAGGCATTACCTTTTCAGTACAGCATTCTATCAGCCTTGTAGAGAATATTTTGATGTATTTGGCCTCCCACAGTCGTACAAAATTCCCTAGCAAACCCCCTACTCTTTTAGAAGTAGGTATAATTGCATTATGGCTCTTTTTTCTTTTTTTTCTTTTCCAAAGCTGAGTGGGATTCACAATAACACAAGTAGAGCATCAAAGGAAATAAAACCTATTTGTCAGTTTTTAGCTAGAAAAAGAGAAGCGCCAGCCCACCTTAACCATGTGGGTGTTCTTGGTCTGTTCCAACAAGGTGCACGCTTTAAAATAGGATTGGGACAATAAAGCTTGGGAATCATTCTGCTGAAATCGCCAGCCTGCATACGGCTGGCAGATTAAAACTCCGGAAAATTTCAGGCTGACATTTAGAATGGAGTGAAATTATTTAAACCACATTTAACAGTAACTTTTCCATAGCCCTCATCTCTTCATCTTGCTAGCATGGAGCCAGTGGGCAATTCGCTTGGCAGTCTGCAAGACGTCTGGCTGAGATGGTGCCAGTGTAAATCAATAATATACACTGCATATGTAAAATGGTGATTCAGTGGGCTGCATTAAGACACCTGATAGAAACTTTGCAGAAGTGAGGCTGTTTAACCTTTTAAAACCATATCTGGAAGGTGTTTTGCAGTATCCCATGCTCATTACTGGAAACCACCTCAAGTGTTGGACTGACCCGCCACTGTGTAAAGCCCTAGCTGCACTAACCCTGATCTGCACTGAAAACTGTGGGTACCCTGTGCTTAGTGCAGCGCTCGGGAAGCAAGTACTCTGTCACTGCTACAACTGCAAATTGTCTCGTCAGGTTTTCAGAGTAGATGTGTCAAGCGGGTTGGTGATCGTGGCATGGGGCTGCAAAACAGCCATGAATGCCAAGAACTCTGTTTCATCATTCTGCGTGACTTTCTGCAGTAGCAGCGATTTGCCCAGTTCTGACTGAATTTTGGGGTTTTTCGCTGTTTTAGGCTTATATCCAAACTTTATTGTTTTAGTGACATATGCCACTTAGAAAGCTATAGTATAAGGTTCCTTTTCTCATCTTGGCAATAGGTTTCAATCCCCATCTTGAACTGTAGCTTCTGTGGTTGAAAGGTATTTGTTTAATTTCCTAAAGCAAGGGTGCTTGGTTTTGGGAGGGGTTGTGTTGATATCTAGTATTAAGGCACTTATTTTGAAAAATTATATAGTTCTTTGTAAAATGTCTTCAGAGAGTGTAGAAAACATCTAAATAAAGCTGTAAGGGACCTCTGGAGATGGTTTATTCCAACCTCCTGTTCAAATCAGGGTTAATTTCAAAGTTAAGTCAGGTTACTTAGGGCTTTGCCTATTCAAGTTTGGGAAATCTTGAGGATGAAGATATATACAATATAGTATTATGGATTTCCTTTCCCTTCTCTTCCCTCTTTCCCCTTTTCCTCTAACAAGACATTCAAGGAATATACTCATTTAGGCAAAGTAAGCTGGAAGTACATCTGATTCTTGCATGCAGTTGGAGAAGGGTATGGGAAAACATTTCACCTGTGAAACAAAAATTTCCTTCAGTTGTTATAGATTTTATTTTTTTAACTGATGGAAACTACGTGTCTCATTTCTACTTCTTAAAGAAGCCTACCTCCATTTCCATGATTCATACCAGAGCATACTGCCTTTTAACGAGTGGCTGTGTTAATTGCTACTCCCAGACCAGCTAAGAATTGTTCACTTCCTATCATTTACCCCCACTCTAACTCGGTCTTTTAGCTCCTGCATTTGTTTTATCAGGCATTCATGCTCTAGGTTTCTAGGCCACATAGATTTTCAGACAAGGAGAGCTTTAAGGAGGTTAATTTATTAGGTGTTTGTACAATACCTTGCCAAGAGGGCAGTGCCTTCCTTGTGGTTTGTAAACATGATGAAAGAACAAATGTTAAACAATAATAAAAATCCATTAAACTCTCAGAAGTAACTGTATAAAAAGTCTTCATGCCTCAGCTCTCCTGCTTACCTCTCTGCGTATTCAAGTGATTTTCAAATGTATGGAGAAAGGTCTCTGTGGGAGATGTTTGTCTAACACTCCCAGTTAGCTATCTAGGGGAGGAAGGGATTGCCGTCTGGAGAGTCTGTTCCTTCTTCCTTGTAGAAAGATGCTTAACTTGGAATCAAGTAATGCTGGCTGAGGTATACTGCCATGAGAGTGGGAGCAAATGTGGTGATCAGCTTACAAAGAATAGCCTTACCAATATGTGAAGAATATTAATATTTAATTGCTTACTTGTTTTGCAATATCCTACAGGGACTCACTGGAGTTGGAACTAGCCTAGAGCTAGCTTAGCTGCTTCATACAACATCGGTTTTCACATAGGGAGTCTGTGCCATGCAAGTGTTTTTGTTTCTGTGGTGGGCAGAACCAAGAGATGGGGTGGGAGGTGAATACCACCTGGCATTTCGTAGCACAGTTGTCATGGGAATGGCAAAACCTACTCAAAGGATGCTCTGGAATTTGCATCCTCCTCCCAGCCACAAACAGAATTTCCAAGAGCCAGAAGCAGCTCATTGGCTGAGCGTGAATGAATGTACTGCTGTGACATTTGGGCTGGTCACATTCTCTATCGCCTTACTCATGCAAGAGCAGGGGACTTGGGATTCTGGGCAGTCAGAGAGCCCTGGCAGCTGGGTGCACCGTGAAGTGACCCTGCCATGGGGTCTAAACACAGCCTTGCTGTCTGGAGAAGGATTGAGTGATGTGTGTGAGGTTAGCTGGTCACTTGCACGTGCAAGGGGGGTGGGTGGGTGTGGAACTCTATGATCTTTAAGGTCCTCTCCAACCCAAACCAGTTTGTGCTGCTATGATCTAACAGAGCAACTCACTCCCCAGGCTTCATCACTGTGTGTTTGCCTTTAGTCATCCAACCATTCTGTGTCATATTCAAAGACACACTTCAACAGATTTCAGCGTTCATCCGCATCTCACGTGTAACTTCTGCTCACCTCGTGAACATTATTGACTTGATTCCACTAAATGGAATGAAGTGAAATCTCAGCTATTAATTATAATGAGGTGGAATTTATTTTTAGGAGCTCAGAGTACTTAGTGTAGGAGAGCTCTGTTGTTCTAGCAACTGCATGTGTACCTATCCTCAACAGCAAATAGTTGTATTCAAACCTCTTCAAGTATCAACAATTAATTTTATTTCCCACTCCCCTAGTATGCATAAAAGAGTACTTATCTACTTTTGGAAATACAACTATATAATCCTTCATTCAGTCTTTGCTCTTAGTAGGCCAACTTTTAGTGAGTATCTGTAACTACAGGCATTTTTGCAGCTCAGAAAAAATGTCAGATAAATAAGGGCATAGCTCACACTCCAGTAAACCTGTGGAAAGACTCCTATTGACATCAGCAGGAGTTCCACAAGGGTTTAAACGTTTCATCCTCTTTTACTCCCTTTTTCCTTGTACTGTTATCTGTAATCTCCTCTGTCAAATACAGTTCCACTCATACCTGACAATGATAATGAATCCCCAAACAAGGGTGTGAAGACTGTTAATGGGTAGAGAGTAGTTGATGACAGAAGCCCATTATAGTTTCATAGGATTATGGTGGTGTAACAAACAGTAAGTACTCCCCAGAATGGAGATTTTGCAAGGAGATTTTCTTCCAATTCAACCTAGAAGAATATATTCCTTACAGACATGAGAAACATTAGGAAACCTCCCCATCATTGACTCTTTTGGGGACTTTATCAGGAACAGGTTATTTGTTTCTTGAAAAGATTACTGGGTAATTTCCCCCATCACCTGATGCTTTCTTTAAAATTACACAAGGAAATATTTGAAGGATCTTTGGGATCTCTGCTCACATGAGATAAAAGAAACCATCATGCTAGGTATGAGCTGGAATGCGCGCCTGAAAATATATATAATATTCATTTGAAAGCATAGTTCAGGTTTAAGACGTTTTCCAATAGATAAGAGCTGCCTCTCTCCTAGCAGACTGTGCATAGCAAAAGTAGAAAACCTTCAACATGTCTTAAGTGTAGAAACAGGAATCTGGTGCTTTTCTCTGATTATCTCCATCTTCTTTTACTTTTCTCTGTAGCCATCTGCAGCCCCACCGAGATCTTTGCCTTCCACAGCCTGGTCAATTCACACTTGATACAAAAACATGTAGGCTGAGCAGCAAAGCTTCAGTGGCAGTCTTTGCTGTTCTCTTTCTGGCAACAAAGCCATATTAAATAACTTATCCAGCCCTGACCACCATTCTGTCCTGCTTCTTGCTCTTCTACCTGCTCTAGGCTACTGTCCCATCAGGTGTGATGATTCATCTATTTGTAGGGCCTTGCCTGTTGGACTTAAAAATCAGGATTAAGAAGAAAATATTGCAGGATTTCAGAAGTTTTTTCATAGTCTGGGTCAAGGATCTAGTATATACGTGTTGTTCCCTGACAGCTTGGAGCTTAACCCCACTGATAGTTGTATTGGCCCAGCAAAGCAGAGCAGTGAAGGGCAGCAGTGAGTAGCAGCAGCCCAACAGTTGCAGTGCAGGCCTTTGCTACCAGCAAGAACCCAGTGTCGTGACACCACAATTAAGGTGGTGGTTGCATGGGTCCAAAGACTATTAACAGCTAAGTTAGGTGTGACCTTGCAGTCTGCAAGCTGTCTCACAGGACCCATGGAAAGGGATGTCCCATGGCACAGTACAGACGAGTGTGTTTACCCCATTTCTTTAGGAGGGATGTCACCTGAAGCCCATAGTACCCAGCGCTAGTTGAGGGCAGGTGTACTTCCCATGGAGTAACTCGCATGCCACAAATCAGAACTTAAGCTGTCCTGTTCATCTGCCATATCCCAAGTTCTGTTTAAATCAGTGTAAAACCTGATAATGATCCAGCCATTTCTTTTATAACTTAAATTATTTTTGTCTTTTAAATTAACTTTTTCTGTGTCCTATTTAAAACCCTCCGCACGCCGGCTCTCCATATAGCACAGACTTATCTGCTACAGACATTCTCCAGTGATTGAAAGTGCTGTGCTTTTCACTCCCAGCGCAGCCAAGTCAAGCTGATAAACATGCTTCCTCTTCTCCTGCATGTCAGTTTGCAGCATGCTCAACTTACATTTTCATTAACTTGACTTGAACAAAACTTTTCTCAGTCCTCCAGGGACAACCACTCCCCAGTGTAACTGCGCAGAGCTCCGCTGAAGTCAGACAACTTATGACACTTTCTACCAGCTGAGGCCTGGCGTGAGAACACTGGGTTGCATCTGACACCTTAATTCCTCATGAATTTGTTCTAGACTAACATCCTTTTAGTGGGCAGCTTTCTACATGAGGAGGATTGCATTGCTTCACCAAATAGAAGTGAATGAGTGTGTTCCTCAGCAGAAGCTTCTGCATCTATTTTGCAGAAAGTTCTGTGAAAAGTTGTTTTCATTGAGAGAGGAAGGGGAAAGACAACCTCACTGTGTTAAAATATAATTTTTCTGCTGAATTATTTACTGTCCCTTCTGTCTCTGTTGCCTCAGGTGTTCTTTGAGGTGAAATGCCCTTAAAGCCGATCACATCAATGCCACTCTGTCTCTTACTCTCACTTCTCCATTGTACTATTTTTCCTTTTTCTTGCATCTGTTGAGAGCTATGACATACCAATTGCAGAGCCTCCAGCTTCACAAAGATGCCATGCTAGACAGCTTTGAGTTTCAGGAACGTGTCAAGGGTCTTTTCCTTCATTTTCATCCTTTCACAGCACAGAATACTCACAAAGATTCTGTGCTCGTTTTTCCTTTTGGTTACATTACACGATTCTGATTACCAGATAAATTTATAATCTCATTACACACACACCCCCCACCCCTATCTCTTTCAATTTGGTGGATGTCATGTTGTTTGACCCATGACATATCAGCCTGCTTGCATATTATAATTAATAGTTAAGCTCAGAAACCACCACTATACTTTATACTAAATATTTAACTCATGTCCTTGGCAGGGACACAGAACCCTGACCATAGATTTAAAAATGGCCTTCAAAATCAGAAACCGTTATCTACAAAAAAGTTTTATTCTCAGTTCAGCCATCTCTAATTACTGTGGAATATCAAGCATCTGTCTATCCTATTTATATTGCCAAGATGAAATTATAACCATGGTTTTATTCTCTTTCTTTTTATACTGAGAACTAGCATAATCCACATTCTTTGCAAAAATAATCACTCGCAGCCACTTAATGGTATTAGCTTTTCATTTTCACTGAGGCTTCAAAATCTCCCTCCATATTAAATTTATTAACAGTTCTCAAATAAAAGTATTTTTATGTATAATTATCTGTTATTTTTTACTTTGTAAATGTAGCAGCAAGAGGAATACTACCTTATTACTGTCAGCAGCACTGTCACTAGACTGGTGTACTGAAACAGAAGGGGATACAGCTCCGGTAACAAGTCCTTCACCAGGGTCCTACTGAACAGTGAGGGCTGTAGCACTTAGCTCAGCCAGGAACTGGAAATTACTCACTCTGCGCTGGATCAGGCTCTAGAACTAAGCATATATTCCTTCTATGAATAATTCTATTGCCATCGGTGAGATAATTTATATAAATAAAATTCACACATAGCTGTATGGTTTCAGGCTCTTACTGTGTGAAATCACGTAAGCGTGCCTGCAAAAAGGAGAGGAGATGACAGGTTCTGGTCATAGATTGACTATGTCACTTTTTCCAAATTCTCTGGTTCCACATTTACCTTTTTCTTTTGATTGGTTTGACCTCTGATCCAAAATATACATCCATTTCCCTATGTCTTTAATTTCTGAGGCTCAGACTTGCCCTTCTCTGTCCCCTGAATTGAACTAGCAGCAAACTGGACCTTCTCTCTTTGACATTGTTTTTGGGTTTTCGTGCTGTGAAAAGACACAAAAGCTGCCTGGACTCTCCTGACCTGCCTTTCCCAGAAAAAAGATCCCTTCTCAAGTACCAAGAATCTTGGTGAGCCTAGACTTTGTTATTTGTCAGCAACCTTGCTGAGAGTGGTCACAGAGAGCTGTTTCAGAATTAGGGATGGCTTTTCATTCTGGGTGTCGAGAAAGACAGCATACTCCCTGCCAGCATCCAAATGAAATACCAGGAACTGGGGTATTTCTAGTAAGTTGGGGTTTTTTAACTTTTCCTTCAGTGTTGTCAGCTGCTTTTGGTGGGATATTAAAATCCAAACCATATCCATAGTTTATAGGTGCACCAGCATCAGAGGAACTGGTGGCAGAAGCTTATTGACTTATTGCTATGAGGCTTTTCCATGTGAAATCCAACCAAAGCGCTGTAATAGATTCCTTTCTCAATACAAGTAGCCTCAGTGCATTATCTGCTTGTGCCAACTGGCTCTTTGTGGGAGGATTTCAGACAGCATAAAATATACAAGTAATTGAAAATTCATGGGAATTTTTTCAACATAGAGTATCTCATTTCGGACAGGAAAAAATCTAAGTGGACATGCAAGATTCAAGCTAAAAATCTTGAGAATTGTTGAAAGTGAGGTGGTTTATTCTCCCCAGATACAGAAGTCTCAGTACTGGAGACTACTAATAGCAGCGGAATTTTACCGTGGTTTTACTAAGTTACAGTCCTTTTAACATGCTAGCACAATGGTTTGAGTTTAAGTTAAGGAAACATGAGGTATAAATTTTACAATATGAAACAATGAAGAACTAAAGGTTGAATTCTTTGCTGATAGGTACAGGCCTCTAAGGTTTGGGAGGGGGAGAGAAGTTATTTAGAAGCTTATTTTCTCTGGTTAATTTTAGGTTTTCACTCTGAGCATTAGGAGAAAGCAGATGGTATTGATATTTTGCCCACTTTTATCTTCGCATTCAGTTTGGAATGTATTTATGTAGCCTCATTGTCATGGAAATGCGCAGACAGGAAACTTTAAATCAGCTCAGCCATGTATGTGCTTTTGTAAACCTCAGTTTTCCTTATTTAGCTATGAAATGAGCCTCTTTCCTTTGTGAACATATTTGATGTTTTAAGAAAACCTGGGGAGCAAGCGTTGGCTATATCCAATTAACCGGGGAGTACAAAATTAAACTTACTAATACAGGAGCGCCGAGGCTGCAGCACTGCATTTATGTGCAGTAGCAAAGGCAACAGAGTGGGCTCAGAAACTTCTGATAGACCATAAAACATTTGCAAAGGGTTTTTTGGCTATTCCTCAGTACCATTAAATATTTATGTAGAGTCAGTGTCTCCCTTCACTAAACTGATCAAAGTAAGTGAGATCAATAATGACCTTTCCTCTGATCCAAAGCCCTTATCGTATCATAGAAAATTCCTAGAGATGTAAAGTGAAGGAGACAAGGTCTATGAGGAGATCAAGGCTGCAAACAATGGCGGAACATAAATTCAGAGTACGTTACTCGCAGGGCCCTGTGCAGCAGAGGACATGCTTTTACTGCACTTGGTTGGCGGTGGCTTGTGCTCTGCCTGCACTTTGGCATGAACCAGGTAGGTCCCTTGACAGGGAAACTCCACATGGGTCCTGCACCTACATGCAGCAGAGTCCCGATCCAGCCCAATGCTTGCTGACTGCCAGAGCACAAGAGCTCGCTTCAGGTCAACACAAGCAGAGTGGATGTACAGGAACGAGTGTCCTGATAAAGCCAGTGTGGATGTAGTCCCCCAGAGGAAAGCAGAGCCACTAGGAAGACCAAAGTTTTCCTCAAGTTTTCTGCTCTGTGCACAGTTATTCTTAGGTGCTTCTTTTAAGAAGAAACCACAGTTGCTCTGAAGAATTACTGTGTCCAGGACAGTTATTCTGAACTTGTTTGGGATATGAGGGAGTCTGTTTTAATTTTTAACTTTTCTGGATTTGAATCTCTGTATTAGTTCTGTCTTCTGAACAGTGTTTGTGAATCATCAGCCTAAAAAACGCAGAGGGAAAATCACCTGTAATAAAAAGATTAGCAGTGAGGAACTGGAAGGTACTAGTGCTGGAAGAGACCTGCTGGAGATGGCAAACAGTAAATTAGATTTGCGTTTGTAATTGATATGGCAGCATGAAAGACAAATGCAATTTGGGGCAGGATATGGAAAGACATCATGTGACAGAGCAAGATGAAATGTAATACTATGTTTAATTCTGGGCACCAAACAACCAGAAAGATCAGTTAGGAGTTAATTAGGATGCAGTGCATTGGTTCTTAGAACCACGTTCCCTAGAGGATTCTTCGAACTTTAATACATTTAGCACCAAACATGTTCTCTCCTTCTTCAATTTTCTAGTCATCCCACAAATTTTGCTTCATTAGAGTCTTTTTCACAACTGAAATGTCCAGCATGATTCTGTCTTTGGCCCTCTTCCTGCATTTCAGTCTCCTCCTGGAAAAGCAGGTGGATGGTGACCACCTCACTATCATTTTAGGAGATTAGGTCTCTGTTCTTTGGGGGCCAAAGCCCCCAGAGTTTTTCAGTCTTTTTCATAGGCATTTCATGCATTACTGGGATTGATATTTGAATCACAAGAGTAAAGGAAAAGGAGGCCCAGAAGGGCCAGTAGCTTAAAAATGATGGTGCTGAATAACCCTAAATCTCAATTTTAGTTGAAAGCATATTTTTAAAGTTAAGATCCCTGAAAAAGCCTGCTAGTGTTAACTGTTCAACCTTTGTACTTCTACACCAGACAGTAACTGTCACCTTGAAATTAGCAAGGAGATAGATAATTTGAAAGTACAGATTGAGTGATTTATGGGCTTCCCCTTTTCATTTCAGTGCTATTAGAATCTCACTTGAGATCACTGCTGTAATCTAGATGAATGTTACAAGGGTGTTTGGCAGAGCAGCGTATGGGCTCTGTAATTATATTTTGCCAATGCACCTTGAAGAAAGTGTTATTTTGATGAAACTTTAAGCCAACCCTATTGGCTGTGAAATGAAAAGTAGTCACTCAGGGCTCATCTCTGATAAGCTGAGTAACGTATGGTTCTCTTTGTTCTTTTATTTATTGTCTTACAGTAAAATCTCTAGAACAAATACCAGTTTATCCTTATGAAATACGGTAATCTGGGGTTGTGCATGAGGTGTTAGAATATAGATGAAATGGGTATATATGCCTGTGACTTACAGCCCAAACTTGTTTCAGTCTCTTAGCAAATGCAAAGTAATGTTCTAGCCTGATTACATACAAATAGACTTTTAAAATCCCTGTCTACCCAGTTTGGCTATCTAATTTTCCTTGATTCATATTTGAAATGTATGCTCTTGCTATCGCAGCCAGAAATGCTTGTTTACTTTGTAAAGTTGTTTGTTTCCTATTTCTGTGTATCTACTTTGTAAATTTAAAAAAAAAGAAAGGAAAAAAAAGTATATTTTGAAACTCCTGCACTTAAAATTTCCTTTTGGATTCTTGGGATAGAATTTAAAGAGGACATAAACAAGTTATTGGAAATCACTTGGGCATGAATTCATGTGCACACTAGTTAGTTCTCTTAAGATCCTCTCAAGTCTTAACTGAAATTTCAGGCATATTACTGAGTCTGGAGGTTTAGAAAAATTATCTCTCCTTTTCAGAAATCTCCAATTACTGTGAATGAGCACCAGCATTGTAACATTGCATAACCTCTGTGCGTTTCTGCTGGCCTTTCTTAAAAGCTGAATACCTGAGGAAATAGAACATTTACGCAAAATGATCAAATATCCTCCTCAACTATAAAAAGTACTTTTGAAAAAGTGCTTTTGAAAAATGGTTTTGATCCAATACTTCATTTTAGTACAGTTATAACTTCCTGGTATTTAGCAGTCTAACAAGGAGAGAATGAAAAGAGGTCAACAGCTACACCTAGATCAACTTCAGGACAATGGAAATTTCTGCTCTTTTTTTTGCTTCAATCAGAGGACAGATTCCCAGATCCGTGGAGTTTAATTCTTTCATTATTGCAGTGTAAGTATGATTACACGCTTAACATATCTGTGGAGTCACCTTATTTCTAGTTTAATAAGTTCTTTTATACCAAGCCATCAATAGAGAATACTCTCCTCTGTCCTGTGTTCCCTTCCTCTTTTCCAAATCTAACTACTCTCAGGGATAATTGGAAGACCTCTCTGCCTTTCTGTTCTGCTGGAAGGAATTTAGAGTAGGAATAAATCTGTCAAAATTCCCATCAGGTGAAATAATAATTTTGCTCATTTGGTTTTTGGTACCTGTGCTCAGAATACACAGAGCAGAGAGTATGTTGCATATTATCTCTCCTTTGGAAACGGGCCGCTGTAGTTACAATAGCAATGCTATTCCACTATAGTTGATCTCATGCATACAAATAAAAAATAATCTAAGTAAATTTTGCATTAAAGCAAAAGAATCTTTTTTTTTTAAAAAAGAGGCATTTGAATACAAGCTTCCAAATGAGTTTTTTCTCAAATATAAATGTAAAACTCTCACGTCTGTTTCGAGCCTTAGTCTTCCGAGACTGCATTATCTGGTGATCAGTTGACACTTGGAAATGCTGCAGGTGCTGGGTTTTTTAAATAATTTAACAATCATTGTTGCAGTAAAATTGCAGAGCTTCTACAAAGAGGTACTTTTGAAAGATTTTTAAGAGAGATCAAGCATGGATGTGACAAAGTGAAAGTCTGTGTAATCTCTGACTTTTCCTTCCTTTTTCCTGTGCACATTGAGCAGGGAGTAGGATGGCTCTCTGCAGAGCCTGGAGTAGGGAGCAGCAAACAGGGCTTGTGAGAAGGATCACAGATGTCTTTTCCTCAAGAGGAGAGAGGGTGCCAGGCATCAGCTGGTGTGTATACTGAGACCATCTGGGATGTGATCAGGGCTCTGGTTTGATCCCCACATCACTGACACGAGGATGAAGAGGGAAGGTCAGTCACTATCAGCCTAAGGAAACCCGTGACATGGAAGGAGCCTGGGGGACAAAGTTTTCGTCCTCCCTTGCTCAACAGTCATCCAGTGCAGAGCACAAACACCTCCCTTTGCCCACAGAATTCATCAGATTTGAGGGCAAACTCTCTTGGTATGCAGATTTTCAAACACCTGGAGAAACAGCCTGAAGGAAGGAAGAATTTTCAGCTTTCACTGTAGCATAGCTAGCACTGTCTTTCCGTGTGTACGAGTCGTATGTACAACTGCTGGTGCGTCAGGGAAACAATTTCCATTCTACCGGTTAACAAAAATGGGAACAGCCCCACCTGACTGGCATGTCTGTCATGGGTGGAGACCAAACAACATTTGCCCAAAGGCCAGCAGATTACACCAGCTAAGAACGGAGATGATCAAGATGCACTTTGGTTGCCTACAAATGCAGAAGTGGTTACCTGCCTGATGATGAACTGCCATTGCTTCTGTTCAGGTGCCTCTTCCCCAGCTAACGCAAAGCAAGCAGATGGGTTTGCTCTGCATCCCAGGCGCCCGGATGCAGGTGCAGGGCTTTGGGGCAGGATGCAGCAGCACAGCTCTTCTGGCCCAAGGCCCCACAGGGATCTGACATGGCTGGGCATGCAGCTCTCTGTTATTAATATGGCAAGGGACGCACTGACGCGTGTAGTTCCTGCTTTCCACACCTCCACACACACTGCTGGGCCAGCACACTGTAACTGCATGGAGGAAAATTTGACAGTAGCACTTAGTTGCTCTCTTTTTTCAATGAAAACAGGAGGATGTGTTACCCCAGCGCTGGCTATGCAAACATTGTATGTTTGTGTGAGGTAAAAACCGGTATTTTCCAAGCAGAGAAGATCTGTTTCACTCATTACGAGGTGGGTCGCATTGCCATTGTTTTTAAAATCGGATATTGCTTTACCTACTGTATATCAACTTGTTGCCTAACTGCTGATCTCAATACCATGTTACATGGTTCCTAACGTAATGATGGACTCTGTTTACACCATAAGGAATTTGCATAAATTTTGCAGGAGGACCTATTGGCAGTTTTTGCCTGATATACAACATCAGGAATACAAACAGCAGGGAAGCCTCTGAGCATGCTTGCATTAGAGCGAGAGAGTATCAGCAAACTTTCATCTTGGGCAGCTGAGCTGATACTAAAGCACCTACATCCCAGACATAAGGTTTTACATGACTCTGGGTATCCCACATTAATTAACGTTTTTAAAGATGCTTTTTTCCTGTTGTAACAACGCATTAGAAACAACCATTACTGGTGTATGATACATAGTCATTGTCAACTGGTAACTCAATTCTCTTAAAAAAAGACAGTTTTGCTGAATTACAGAATTTGCCCGAAGTGCATGCAGTGAGGAGAACCTAGTGATGAACTGGGACACGGTTTTTACTCAGTTTGCTGATTTCAGGAGAAGCCTGGACTCAAAATCAATGAAATCAATAGGAGCCCTTCCTTTGACTGCAATATTCTTCACTGTGGAACTGCAGTGATGTTCGAAATATGTCTGTATTATTGAGTTGTATTTATTTTTATTTGCTGAGCACATTTACTAGGCATGTGATTTCCTCGTTAGCCTAAATAAGCTTATAATGCTCCTCTGAAACACAGGAAGGAAAAAGAACGATCAAAGGCTGGGAAACATGCAGCTGCACTGTTAAACGAGAGGCATCGAGGTGCCCAGTGATAGGCAGAGAGTCGGGGTAACACAATCACTGAACTTCCACCATTATAACAGAGAGATTTTATTTGCAATTAGAGATGAGACCTACTTATTTTGGTATACTTCCAAACAGGTTAGTAATGAACCAAAACAAATCACAGCTATGTCAAACAGGCAACGTTCAGTAGTATTGCTGAAGAAAAGAGTCTTGTGAGTGCATTATTACCCTTATTAGTCTAAGGGCATTATTACCCATACTAGTTCTCCTGTAGCAATCAAACTACTATTTAGTAGAGCAAGCAAAGAAATAAAGGTAGGTGTTAGACCCGGAATTGTGTACTGGGCCCCCCAGTACACAAATTCGAATGCAAAATACACCTATTTTAATGCTAATGCCAGTCATTTCACCAGTGTGAGGCATAAAGCAGCAGAGCACTTTCAGTAAGACACATTCACCAGATCTTTATCCTCCCATTCACACATGTCCAGCACAGTAATTCCAGGGCTGCGAATCCTTAATTAGAGGTGCAGATACACACTGCTTTGAAGATGGTCATTGTACTGATTTCCCCTCCTAGTTACCTCAGTGTTTAATCATAAAAATATAATAATAATAATAAAAAGAAGCACACAATAATTATGTCTGCCATGATATTCAAAACACTTCACACTTTGTTCTGTTAGCCCCTGGATTTCTGTTCTTTTCTTTAGGATGACCCCTGTTCGTTATGTGGGAGCCAGGGCTGGCGGGAGCTTTTGTTAAGCTTTTTATTTGAAACTATTCATTTTGATTTAAGAGCCTGCTTTGTAACAGAAAATTCATTGGGATTTATCTGTTCTGGGCCAGGTACAGGAGTCTGAAAAATAAGTGTCTTACTGTGGTACTGCTATTTTATGCACCAACTCTGTACGTGCAAATGAAGCCAAACACAGTCAGTGAAAGATGAAAATTAACTGAAAAGAGTCTGTAGGTTAGTCAAACAGAACCTGGGAATTAATCTGCTGAGATGAACATCCCAAAGCCCAGCCTGAGACAGCAAAGCTGTTGCACCCAGCAGCGTTGTTGTTAATACGCTGAAGGGCGCTTTCTGCAGAGACTGCAGCCAGACCGATCAACGCTTCATGAATGTCATGGCTGGTGGAAGGTGTCTCTCACCTTCACCTCATTTCAGTGCTTGGAAATTCAGAAGCAATATGATGATAGGAAGGTGGAGAGCGCTCTGACCCTGATGCAGCAGCACTTGCTTCTTTCGGTCGTAAATAAAAGATAATCCCTCTGTTTGTACAAGTGCACAAAAGAGATGTAAGCACTGCCCCCAAACCAGATGTAAACTGCACCCCTTCCCAGAGACCCCTGAGTGCTAATGTGCCATCTCCTTAATAGGGTTATAGACTACAAGGCCAAGAGAAATCTCTGTGCTCTTACTATCTAGCTGTGTTAAACATCAGTGAACTTACACTTCTTTGAACTGGAGTTCTAAGAAAAACATCTACTTTTGATTCTCAAATTACCATTGATAAAATTCTTCACAACCTGAGTTATCTGTTGCAAGATCTAATAACTCCTCCTGTTAAAACTGGGAATTCTACTTTTAGCCTGAGTATACCTGACATCCCTATCTGACCACTAGACTTTGTTAAAGCTTAGTTTGCAGACTGAAAACACTATTAGCAGTTATGTGCTCCAGTTGGTCCTTATATACAGTTGTCCTCTTTCCCCTTCCTCTTCTCACTGCTAAACTAAACAGACTAAGTCCCTCGTGCCTCTACATTTTCCAGTCTTCTAAGCATTCGTGTGTCTCTCATACAATTTAGCAAAAGCTTTTTGAATTGTAATTTTCCAGTACAGGTCTCACCAGTATCAAATAGAGAAATAATATTTCCTCCTAATCAGTACTTCCCTATTTATATATTCAAAGATCTCATTGATACATTTGGCCTCAGCATCACATGGGTGATTATCTACCTGGATCAGCCAGCTTTTTTACAGCCAGTGCTTCCACATTGGTCTCTTATCTTGTAAATATTGCTTGACTGTGTGCGTAGGACTCTGTATTATATTTTTCTATGTCTTTGGACACCCTAGGATATGACCTGGCACATTCAGATAACTAATTTATTTACACTATATATCAGGAATTTATTTCCACTTCACTTTTAATCACCATTGCAGTATGTTCTTAACTGTCTAAATCACAGAATCACAGACTGGTTTGGGTTGGAAGGGACCTCAAAGATCATTTAGTTGCAACCCCCTGCCAAAGGTGTGGCCCTTGTCCCTGAAGTCGCTCACTGAAGACACTTGCTAAGGAAGCACAGTTTTCAAAGTTAACAATTCAGGGACAAGCCTTAAAACATAACTGATATAAAATGTGTAACATCTAATCAATATTTTCTTAATCAAGAAGCAGGATTGTATGTATTGTTGAGACATATGACCCAAAGCATGGTCTTTCTGCTCAGTTTCTCACAAGTTTATTAAAACCAGCATAGCATGAGTGTATTTGTATCTTGTGCTGCAGCTTCTCTCACCGGTAGTTCCAACAATGGGATGTGGGGGGGTGGGAAGTTTCTGAATACAATTACTTGCTTTCTACTAGTGGAAAATTATAAGAAAATAGACGAAGGTTTATTTGTAAGGTTCATCACTGGTCATTAGTGCCTACGCAGTCGCGGATCTCCAATATTTGGGTTAAACAAATAACCTTGCTACTTGTTCTGTTACTGTCACTCTTGATCAGCTATCACAGGAAGGGGGAAGAGCCTTGATACTCACAGAAAGTTTCATTAGCTGTATTAAATATATTATGTTAAATCTACCTTGAAAAGTGAGTAGTGTCAGTTTATTTCTGACCTAGCATCTCCCAGCTGGTCCTCCTGTTCCAGAAAGAACCTCAAACTACCTGTGCTCTACAGAAAAGTCCTTCAGCACCTCTACTTGCCAAACTCTGAAATCAGTAAATGACCAGCCATACCATTTTTTGGTGTATAATATTAAGTGATTTAAGTTTTTTGATGTGTTTAGTGCTTTTTTTCATTTCAAGAAACAAGTCATGATGTGTAGTGATCACCCCTATCAGTGTGCACCTCATTGGTCCACTCTAACAAAGGCCGAAGAAAAGATTTGTCTATATTTTAGTAGAGTTTAGCACTTTGACTGCATTCCATAGCCTCTCTCTTGACACATCACCTGTTCTTCCCTTCAATGTTAAATTGCTTCCAAGCTAGTCTCCTGGAAAGCTTGTGTGCTGGTGACTCCATTTCATGTAGATTTTTAAACTTGTGACTGAGTCATTCCTATGCAAACAGCTGATTTCAAGGATTCAAGCCTTTGCTAATTTTTCATTAGAAGTATGCAAATGTCACACCTTTATTCTGGATAATCTCATGAGAAGCTCATTTGCTATAGGCCAAAAAAGTTGAGAAATAAAACTTTTCTGGTATATTTATCAGTTTTGAAGGTTTGCTGACCATAAATGTTCTTGTCTGTGAACATTTTGTGAGGTCAATTGCTGTAATAGAAGGTCAACTGGGACAAGAACATGGTGAGGAAACAGGGATTCAAAGTAGGATGTAGAAGATTAGGTTTCACCATGAGGTTCCTTCAGAGTCCTCCGAAATCCCTGCTGCTGCTTGGTTGGCTCTACAAGCCCCATTCAGCACAGAACAGTTAAATAACCTTTGTGTACAAGAGATCTATATATTGGGGGGTGGGAGCATGCCTTTTTATGGCAGCGTGTGATTTAGGTATTATTAAGGCAACAGTGGCAGAGACTCTTAAATCAGCAGAGCTTTGTGTTAAATTACGTGGCGCTGAGTTCAGGGCTTCTGGGTAGTTTTTCTTAATTGTGCTTGTTACAGTGTACTTCAGAGTTACACAGCTCGCACGGTGATTTACGGGTGTAGAATTTGCTGCTGCTCATAAATAAGAAACCTTGCATCCTCCCTGCAGCTGCCTGGCCCACTAAATACCCGTAAAGGTATGATGTCCCAGGAAGGCGTTTAGCTCGTCCCCTGAAGGCCAATACCACGTGTCTTCTCTGTCTGTTTTAGGGGGGTGGCTGATCTGTTGCCCTAGTATCACTGATTATCTACAAAATTAAATCTACAGGAGGAGGTCCCTAGCACTTTCTGGTCAGGTTTTAGGCGTTCTGCCCCAGGCCAAACCCTAACTGCAGTCAACAAAGTCTCTACCAAACCAGATTTGAACCTTGTCTTCTGCCTGGTTTTGGCACGCTCCTGTGGCTCCTTTTAAGGCTCACTTTATCCTCATCATTTTCAGAAGAACTCAAACTAGAAGCCAGACTTCATAAATTTTGCATATTAAACTTCATAAACATCAATCTTAGAGACTTCTCCAGCTCAAATGAAAACCTGTCACATAAGGTAACAGCAACAGTACTTAGAATATGCAAAGCGGGTGATACACAATGCAGTTTGCTCACCTGACCAGTGCCTAGCCCATCCCCAAGCAGTGACCCCTTCTCCCTGGCCAGGCCCCCTTACATACTAAGCATGACATCATATGGTACGGAATATTTCTTTGGCTAGTTTGGGTCCTGTCCCGGCTGTGTCCCCTCCCAGCTCCTTGTGAAAATTAACTCTAACTAGCTGAAAACCTAGATGAAACCAAACACTGTTCTCATTTGCTCTGGCAAAGCAGGAACTATTTATAAGAGGAGCTATTTCATATTTCTATCTAGATTTCTAGTTCAGAATTCAGTTTCAGGGTTTTGTTTTCCCATAGAATTTATTCATTTAGTATGTTGCTGCAATTAAAGTTTCCAGGGGTTTCTTTCCTTGCCCGTGTGAAATGAATCTTGCCTGCCTTGTGATATTTCTTAATTATTCAGAATTCCAGCAGATATTCGATAGCAATATTTTAACAAAAATGTGTGCTTACTAGGACATTTGGTGGAATCACTATACAAGTTTTTAATTAAATAGTCTACAGATGCAATATTTGCCTAGCAAATGTTATGTTTTTTACCAGTACAGGAGGAGAATTACGTATCTGGTTGTCCCTTCCCCAGCCTCTGTTTCTCAGGTGTTAAATTAAGCGAAGAAGCCGCTGCTCCCTGTTACTGTGGTTGGTTGGTTTGTTTTAGCAGAGCATTTCTTGTCTCTGAAGTGTCTACATGCCACAGTGTTTTACTGCTCCCAACCACGCGTGCACACATCCACAGCAGAGCCCTTTGAAGTTCTGCTGCTCCCAACTTAGACCTGGGGAAGTAAAAAGACAACTTTAAGCTGCAGACCAATGCAGAGATACTGGAGCTAGCTCCAAGGAGACTGCTACATCTGCATGGTACAGTGCAGCACCAGAGCTCGGGTGCAAGGGGAAGGACCAAATTGCTGCATGTTTCGGAGCCAGCTGGTTCCGCAGAAGCCCTAGGGTTACTGCAGAACACGGCACCACCAGAGATAGACACGGCAAATGTGATTTCTCTGAGGTTACACAGAAACAAATCTGTGTCTCCTGTGATAACAGTAATCATGAGACCATCCTTCCTCCTGTTATTCATCTCCCAGGTGTGCAGATCTCTCTGCAGAGCACAGGGACTGAGAATTTCAGGCTAAATGTTCTGAAAGCTTCACAAGCTCATAGCTGGGAGGGAAATAGAGATAGCCAGTGCTATACAATATATCAGAGACAACTGGAAGAAAAGATACCAGTTACCCAACACTCCTGCAATCTATCCTGTTTCAAAAATGTGTGATTGTTATTGGGTTTGTGTCTATTTATAGTTTTTGAACAAGCTTTTCTTAGCCGCAGAATATGTAAATTATTGACTTTTATTTTCAAAGATCCATATTCTTCAGTTCTAGTTTCATCTAAGTTTCACTTAAATGAAAACTTGCATATAAATATTCAATGAGTTCTGCTGACCAGAATAGATGTGCTCATTTATCCTTCAGGTGGACATTTTGGAGAGTCAGGCACAGTTATGCTTGCTTGAGGTTTGGTCCAGAAAATACATATCTCTGTCAGTCTCAAGCTTTCCTGTCGCTCTGAGGCCCAGTATCCAATCAGTCCACCTAATGTTGATGCAATATATTACCTGTGAATCCTGTTATATAAAGTGTTTTTTCATGCCAGTCTCTCTGCTGAAGAGGTTACTCCCTCCTTTCAATTCCCTCCCATGTTTCTGGACTTGGTTTCATGTCTCCTTTCCACTTCCTCTGGATTTTTTCTTGTTGCTCACAGGCTGTGTTTCCTAGGCTTGGTTTAGCACCTCTTCTCCAAGAGGACTGGCTGAGGTCTCAGGGAAGCTATTGCTAAGAATCCAAGACCCAGAATTCCTGATTTCCTACTCACTGTATACCAGACTATTGCTGGGACACTAAACTCTCTATACCACAACACGGTGGGTGCAGTAATAATGTCAATATTATCAATGAACATTTAAATTTGCTAGGATCATGAAGGTGCAGCTGTAGCTAACCAGAGCTGGAGATTTGGGAAGCTCCTTTAACTCGTTTTTATAGAAAGCAACCAGAGAATCTGGAAAAGAACTGTTGATGGTATACGTAATGCCAGAAAAAGATTGACTAACAAGGGGCCAATTCAGCTTTATCTCTGACCCAATGTGAAAGGCAGCAGTGGGTGGTAGACCTTTACAGAATACAATATGCACTGAAATAAACCGAGTTACAGTCATTTCTGCATTCAAGTCCTATAGCTGCAGTCACGGTTTAGCTCCAACTGTTTTCCTGGATATCTCCAGAAGTACTGTTATCCTAGATAAAATCTGTTTTAATCAGGATTAGTTCCGTTGCTACCACGATTTCTGTGTTCTATCTCACCTCATACAACACAGCCCTTTCAATGCCTAAGCTGGCAAAATTGCCCTGGAGAAGATCAGGTTTTACAAGTAGTCTTTCCAAGTATGAACTATGGCAGAGCAAATATCTCCCATGTTGGTGGAAAGACCTTACATATTTGTGATCAATTTGGCCTTTACAAGAGCTCACTAAATTCAGTATTTGCACAGTTAGCCTGAAATTGCTTAACTGTAATGAGCAATGAATATCAATTAAGTGATTACTAATGAAAACCTAACTGAACTTAAGCACAATTAATTTCTCTGGAAATCTGACCCCTCAAAATGTAAGTAAATTGACTTGGTTCTGTTTTAATGGAAAGGCATTTTTTTAAATTTAAATATTTTAACAAGCCATGTCAATTTTATAAATCAGGGTGTCCAGTTGCAAAAGCTTCCTCTTTCATTTGCAGATGCATACATCTTGGGAAGATGTATTACTCCATATTTAATGAGAAATTTCTGTAAAGTGATTTAAAAGCATAGAGAACTATTTGTACCCAAAGGCCCCACCTCAAAAGATGTGAACATGCTGATCATAAGACCCCAGGTATACTCAGAAAGTTAAAAGCCTTGATCCTTCAGGTTTCTAAAGAATTCTGATGATCTCCTTACCAAGATCCCTTTAAGGAAGGGAAGCACTTCTCCCAGGGATAACAAAGACAAGTGCCAAGGGGGAAGGCCAAGAACAGAGGAGCATCAGATTCTGTGTCCATGGAACTGAGATAGTAGTGCTATCAATCGAGACATGACCAGGATCGGGGCTGCTCTTCCTCTTGCTTAGTGTGATCTGCCTGCATGGTCCTCCAGAGTTCAAAATATGAGAAATGGAATAGGTTTGTTCATTTATCTCAGCTGCCAGTGAATGAATTAAATAGGCTGTAGGGCTGTTGCACCAAAATATCTGAGAAGACATAGGGCTATTTCTTAGATCAGAACTGAATTTTAAATTGTACTTCCCACAAAAAGTTCATCCAAAGTTTGCCCTAAAAAAGTTAAAATTCTTATCAAGCCCCTATGGGGCAAGGAACGGAAATGAGGCATTGTGGGAATTACCAATCATTCTTGTTTCTCATACCTGGTAATTCACCAGTTCCAACCTTCCAGCTGAATGCGGAAGACCTGAATCTAATGCCTCGTACGGGGCTTGGCCCCACAGTCTGGATGAATATCCTGATCTCCCAGCTCTGAGGTCTCTCTTGTTTGACAATTCCAGGTCAATGAACAGGACAGAGGTCTTCCTTCAGCCAGGAGGCCGAGGATGCTGCTCAGGCCCTGCAAACATGAGACAGTTTAGAACAGATCAGGACAGCAGCCTGGTAGGAATGCCCTCTGCACTGCCACATCCCTAGAGCCTTGTGCTAACCACGGCACCATTGGCTGACTACTGTCTAGTTGTAAATTGACCGTTTCCATCTTCTTCCAACTTAAGACCATCTGTTGAATGCAAATTAAATTTGCAAACTTTGATCAGCAGCAGTTCAGGAATGAAGAGCAATTCAGTGGTACCTGTTTCAGCTTGTTTGTTCATTTTATGCTTGAATTTAACTGATCACTTCACTTTAAAGGGAGCTCTGAAAATCAATGCAATAAATAAATACCAGTATTAAGCTCTGTACTTGTTTGTTATGAAATCCATTGTTTTAAATGAAAATTTCAATACTCACGCATACTACAAAGTAGGATCATTGTAAATTTTAACCCAACGTTCACATACTGCAGGGTACACCCATAAAATTTGTAGTGTTTATTAGCTGGTTTTACTTGTAGGTTCCTTTGTTATTGATTTAAAAGCTATTAGCCAGAAGGCTTGCTGACATCAAGCTTTTATTTTTTTTCTTTACAGTGAGTTAAGCCAGTAAGGACTCTAAGTCTTCAGACACTGGTAATATGCATAATATTTTGTGCAGCCTTTTAATAATAAAGCAAAAGGATATGCAAATATGCCAATTTCATTTACTGAGTTGAAATCTGCTTCAATAATTCTTGTGAGATAAGAAGAGATAAACTATATGTATTCATTTGCATCAAAAGCCCGTTGACAGCCAGCTTTTAAGAATAGCTCTGGTGCTTTCTTTGTTCTGTAGTACAAGCTGGAATTCGTATTTTCTAATAGAAAAAGAAAATGCAAGTGAAAATGGGCTATTATATACTGGATACTTCCCATGTCAGGCACCCTGCACCAGTGGCTAGTGAGATGTCCCTTATGCATCCTCTTCAAGAGCCTAGAGAAAATATTTTCAGCACAAATCATTTATATAGTCCTTCTCCCACATCCATTAGCCAGTTTGGAAGTAGCTGTCAATGTTATATATTGGGAATTATAACCTATATATTTTAAATAAGTGATTCGACTGAGTTTTCCTCATGAGATTGGTTCCAAGAAACAACTGAGGTGTGATTAATACTGAGGTGGGCTGCCACAACATAGTGAGATAGTCCTTCAAAAATCTTTGACTCCTTCAAGATGATCCCTTCAAAAGTACGAACTTGTAAAGCAGAGATAGTATATACATGTTAAGAAACTGCGACAAGGGTATCTTGCATCAAATGGCCTACAAAAGCTCTCTGTTAACTCAAGTTACTATTAGCATCCTGAAGGCTTTTAGCAATAAAAAGAATAGAGTATCAGTCCTTTACTTAGCAGCTTGAGGTTGTTCTGCAACAGTAAGGGGGGGGTTGCTGTAGGAAAATTATTCAGCCTATACATTACAGAGGGAAATTTGAAGTGCCTTAACTTTGCTGGTCTAGAGATTAAACAGCAAATATGTAAGAGAATTTTAGCCAATTTCCTTGAATTGATCTAATTATTCTCCAGAGTGTAAGTGTACGCTGTTCTAGTGAGTAACAATGCCAGCTTTGCAAGCTAGTTGAAACAGTTTTTGCATCGCTAGTCTGTTCAGTGCAGTCCTGGGATGTCAGAACAGGAGTATCTCAGGGGGGCAAGGAACAGCTACCATGCCTTCAGCACCATTCCTGTGGGTGATGACAGTGAGTCTGGGGTCTCCACTCAGTTGAAGATCAAAGGGCAGGCAGTGCTGGCTTGGTTTCTCAGTTCCAATAGAAGCGAAGGCAATGTGCATGTGTTATCCAAGACAAACAAATCTCTCTGGACAATAAGGAGGCTTGATTCAATCTTGTGCTTTTTTCTTATTACAAGCAAAGGAGAGTGTTCTTCATTAACTTTGACCTGTTCTTTTTGAAAGCAAACAATGTTATAAAACTACTAGAAATTGCCTTGCCTGTACATACTCATGCCAGGGGATTAACAGAGGCCACCTACCATTGCTGAATTTTTGTTCCGTGTTACTTTAGTTTCTTTAGATGTTCCAATGGTACAATTTGCTTAAAATAGGTAGCCAGTCATAGAATCCGTAATGTCATGGGCATTACCATCCGAACACACAGCTGGGGTTCACTGTGTGCTACAGATGGCTCTGGCTGTGCTCTTTGTCTGGGGAAGGATCCTGACAGTCACATTTGCTAGATATTTCCCTGTTAAAGTAAGAGAAACTGGAGGCAAGAGGGCAAAGAGAGCAGTAGATTTCAATGCTTTTGAAGATACTGTAATTTTCATTCTTAAAAAAAAGACATACCAAGGACAATAGTGACTGGAAAATTTAAGGGGAAGCCATGAAGTTTAGCGGATTCTGGCTAGGTTTACTGCTGAAGCCACATAAAATATTTTAAAGTACTATAAGAAGCCTAGTGTAAAGTACTTCTAATAATGCTGTTTAAATCTGAGTTTATGGAGAATTAACACCTAGAAAAACTATTTTAAAAAATGGAAGTTTAATAACTTCTTGTTCTTGACAAATGGCTAAGAAAAATGTAAGATTTTTCCTTGACCTAGTTCTGACGGAAGCCTTTCATTCCCATCCCATTAACGCTAGGCAGTAGAACAACAAGAGTATTGAGAACAAAGATCTTAGTAAAAACTGACAGTGAGTTACCTGGGCTGAATCCTGTAGCTAATATAAGGTGAGGAAGATGTTCAAATTAGTGCCTCCACTTGCAGTATTGAACATCAGACAGATGTGAGCGTATTAGATATGAGCGTATCAGATAGTATTTGCTGAAGCTCCTGGCTAGCCGAGATTCATAGCGAGTTATTTAACTAACTTCCTTTCTCATAGCAAGGATCTGGACTTTGAAGTCTTCTAAACTCAAGTGCACTCTGGATAACGAGAGATCTCTGACACACCTTGCTGTAGCAGTTAAAATTACCGTTGTTTTTTTATGTGCCATTGCTACAAGTTACCACTTCCTTGCAGAAATGCAGAGCACACCTTGGCCTTGCCGGTGCCTAACAAAGGGTTGTAGATAAACCTTAACAGAAATGAATATGAATTGAGTTGGCCAGACCTGAGCTGGAGCCATGGAAACGTGCATGTTGTCTGCTGACTGCTTTTGAGGGTATAGTCTGTCAGCAAAATACCACTGCCTGATGGGAAAAATACTTTCTCAAACTGATTCAAAAAAATATCCAACGCTCATGTCATTGCCTGGTTTGAAATTCTTAATATTTATGCTGGGGTTGCCTAACCCTCAACGTTTGATTATCACATTAGCATCTCAGTCCATAGCAAGCAGTAATCTTCCCAACTCCATCAAAGGAAAAGGCTTCTGGGAAAACTCCTTGATGGATCAGCATGTGTGTTTTCTTTTCACTGCTCTACCTCTCTATATTGGCAATACACTCAAGATCCTTCAACTGATTTCACCAAGGGATAGTAGTCACATAAATATGCCTACTATTCTATATATAAACCTATTATATGCACATTTTAAAGGAATATTGCCTGCAGGTGTTACCCAAGAATTGAAAATGCACCAATCTTGGCTATATTTAAGCAATAATGACTGATGAGAGGGTGTTTCTTTTCATCTAAGTGTGCCAAGACTTAGCTTATCTGGTAATTAACTGCTGGGAAAGTCCTCCCTGTCAGTCATCCCTGCTTAAATACATGTTGTATGGCAGAGGGGAGAAGCCTTGTCATTAAACACCAGGAAATGACAGCTGTCATTTTCCTGTTACAGAACATTGAAGTACTAAGAAACAATTAACTTTTAAGGTATTATAGTTATACATTGGTCTGCAAGTGGTCTTAGGTGGGGATCATTTATATATAGCATTTAGAGATCACCACAATGTCTGATAAGAAAATAGGACTATACCAAAATCATAATTTTCAACACAGTCATTGTTGCACTTGGCTGTTTTCAGTATGCTTCCAAGTGAAAAAACCATTTTCTAGGGAGAGGTACTCATCAAGTGTTTGTCCAGGAAAACCTGGAGTCTTCAGCCACAGGTACAGGCAGTAAGGAGGCTGTTCTGGGCAAAGAGCAGGATGCTCTTTTGGTACTTCTGGCTGGTAGGGTGCTTCATTGCAATCTAGAAGCAGCATAATAAGTAACTAAGAAATATAGCTAAATTACAAATTACGAACAATATATGGTTTCATATTTATAGAAATATCTGTATCTTTCAGAAATGTATTTAAATATAAAAATAAACTAAAATTATATAGATGTCACTTATATAAATATACTGAAACACAATAAATACGTATAGCCTACCACATAGACAAGACATGACAAAATGTATTCTATTCCACATAACCAAAGGCAGCTCAGTTCATGGCTGCCTGGTGGTCCTTCAGCTCCAGCTTGCACAGAGGCAGCTGTGTGGACTCCCTCCCTTGCCTACAGCCAGTGCTCTCACACTGCGCTGTTAAGATGGAACTGGACTGCCCCAGTCCGAAGCTGCTCTGTAGGGGCACTCCTGAGCGCACCATGTGCCAAGGCAGAGGTGTAGCACTGCCCCACTAATATTTTGGTCTGTTGGTGACTGATCTCGTATTACAACAGCCCTAAAAGCTGTTCTGCACTCAGGGGGTCCCTTCCCTGAGAGTAGATGGGTCATTGGCTCCATCTATCGCTGTGTACATTGTCACAGGAGGGGATAAAGCTGACCCACACAGCACCTGCAGAAGTTCGAGGGGGGTTCTTATTTTCTGCTTGGCACACTTAGGGAATTGCATGTAGGTTCTAATGCTTTCACATGTCATGGAAAGGGTTTTTCACATCTCACGCAGAGGGTGATTCCTGTCACCTTCTCCTTTCTAAGCAGCAATGGTCAGTCCCAAGAACCTTCAGAGCAGCATAACAGTCAGCTAGCACAGTTTACCATGGTTGTTATGAATATTGCTAGCTTTACATGCTAATGCACATATGGACTGAAATCCTAACCTCGTTGAAATGGGTGAGAGCTTTGCCAGTCACTGTGATCCAGGTTTCGCCCACTGTATCTTAAAACATAAAATAGCGCCATACATGCCCGATACAGAACCCCGCCTCTCTGTCACACCTTTGGCAGGTATTCTGTAGAACGATGTTAAGATCGTTTCTACATGATTTATTTTCCTGAGGTCATGTAATTTCAGTGGAGTTATGTGTATCGATGATACCCAGATGAGAGTAGCTGCTTCTAGATATATTACCAAATCTAGTTTAAATCCTAAGATTTCAGAACAAGAGATCTAATAAGGCTTATCAGAGAATATAATAGTATAGCAGGCTGCCCTGGGGCAAGTAAGAACTAATGAAGCCACAGTATTGATATTTTAGCCCAGACACAAAGCAGACTTCATAATTTGATGCAGACATACTCCCCTCGGCAGAAGGCTTGACGAGCTTGCATATTATACAGCATTTGTACATAGCGTATTACCCAGCTCCCTCCTGAGAAAACTGAGCAGGTTGTGTGCACGCTGCGGAACGCCCACAGACAAGAGTGCACCCTGCTTGGAAGAACCGCCCCAGCAAGGAGGCAGGGGCGGGAGAGGATTTAGTGGGAACACAGCCCGCATCAGGTAAAGGAGAACATGGGAGCTTTGTTTCCCAACAGTAAAGGCTGATGCTAAGTCACGTGGTTGTTTATGGTGCACATTAATTGGAACACATGACTTTTTTTTTTTTTTTGTAACCACAAATTGTAATTTAGGGTTAACAGGGAGAGAAAAGGATGTTTTCATTGAGAAAGTTCATATATTAGTCAATAATAGTAACACGTGTGTGGTTTTTTGAACATTAAATCTTCTCAGACATGCGTTTATTAATGTCATAATTTATTACAGAAATGTTTCACTAATTTTGGGACTAATGTCTTGGATTAGGGTTGAGGCAAGTGAGGTATCACCTCTGTCCTGTCACCTACTTTCTCTATGATTTTGGGCAACTCCATTTTTCAGTCTCAGCTTTTCACCCATTGAATAGGAACAGCAGTGATCATACTTTCGCTTGTCTCAGCTATTCCTCTCTCCCTCATATACACAGCCTTCTGGCTTTTTTAAAAAAACTGCTATATACTATAAACAGTAAGATATGAGCCTTGGTACCTTGGGGATCTTCTCTGTTTTCTTTCTGGATGTGCTGTAGATCCACTTGCCTTGATCTCATATGACCATACTGCTATTATATAAATGTTAAATAATGACATTGATAAGTTTAGAGTCAGCATGGAAATGAGTCTTCAATAAGGATGTCCAAGAAAGGAAAGTTGTTTACTGGGGGAAAGTTGAAGATTAAACAAATAAAAGAAGCCAGGCTCATGTTTCAGCAATGCAGAAAATTGGTAGCTAAAATAAACTTAGTATGCCTGGAAGTTATGCATTTCTCTAGTGCCTGGTTTACATGTTTATCACCTGGCCTTGAAAACTTCTTCTAGTTATTTTGAGTCTTGTCAGGTCCTAATTTGATCTAGGACTTAATTTGAAGTTAGATGTTTCTCCGTGCCATGGTTGTATAGTCTTAGGTTTTCTCATTAAAAAATTCTTATTTTTTTCTACTGTGTTAGGAGTACATTATGGATGGTTGCTCTGGATTTTCCAAAAGAAGTAAAGAAAAGGATATGTTGCAATTACTTGTATACTTGTTATTTTAGAGCCCTTTACTACAAGAAAATTGGGTTTGAAATGGCTGGTTCAAAGCAGAATGGTTAAATTGAAAGATCTGTGTTCATTTTCAGTTATCCTAAAAATATAATCATATCATTTATCATATTCTCTATACTGTAAGCATTGTTAAAGTAAGACATACCAGAGAAAGTACCACTCCAATGGTTTTGGTTACTTTTTAATCAGCTTTTTCACAAAAGCCTTTCCAGGTACTAAGAGCATTTCTGGTTGGGATGGGGTGGGGTATGTGTGTGTGTGTGATCTACAAAAGCCCTTCAGAGACTGAGAGTACTTTTCCTCTTTATCAGGCAAGTGCTTGGAGCCCAGCTTAGGAAGGATATGTTTTGCTCTAAAGCTGGGAGAGACCAAAGCCCTGGTGGTGGTCTCTGGAGAGGAGCACTCGGATGGACCCGCAGCCTCAGTGGGTGCAAGGCGCAGCCCAAGGCCAAGCAGTTGGGCTGAGAGCCCAGGGCTCTGTTTGCTCAGCTGTCAGTCCTGCTGCCTCGCACTCCGGCTTCTGTCGGTGACATTCTCTATTGCATCTGCTTCTGCGCCCGACAGCCCAGCACGCAAAAGCGCTGCTTCCTTTGCGGGTTCAACACGGGAGGAAGTTAGAGAGGCACCATCAGCCCAGTGCTAGTGCGCAGTGCTGGGCCTCCAGCAGCAGAGGTCTGTACCTACCGATCCTGCCTGTTATTTCCAAAGCAGCTTTGAATTGCCCGAGAATGTCACAATAAACAAATGAAAGACAAATGAAGTCAATTAAAGATAAAGGGGGAAGGAGGAGCTGGATTTTCAAAACTGCTTATATGATTTAGAGCCATAACTCCTGTCATAACTCCCAATTCACAGGGAATTGACTGTCTAAATCTTTCAAGCTCCTTTGAAACTACCACCCAATAATTTTCCCTGGGCAGATATCACTAGCTCTTGCTTTTCCCTGATGAGATAACTGTATCATAAATAACATTCAGCAAAATAACTCCATAATACTCACTTTTTATACACTTTTTATGCACTTTCACAACAGTAAAATACTGTCTGTATAAAAAGTTAAAGTGGTTTAGTTCTGCCATGGATTAATACATATTTAAACTGTAAAATATTGATTCTTTGCCAAATCTCATCTGGAGTAGCATTTTCCAAGTCTGTCTTCCATTTTATTTTGGTTTAAAGGATCAAAGAATTTCCATTACCCAGTAAGCCAAATAGAGTGGGGAGACTGAAATCTCAGGTTCAAAATGAAGTGTATCTAAAGGCTAAAAAAAAAAAAAAAAAAGAAAACAGGTTTTATGTTAGAGGCAGGTAAAGACTGCACAAATGCATCCACCTCGCTGCAATGAAATCCACACCCCACCTCTACAGCCTACAGAGTTTGTTTTCCAGTGCACATGAACAAAAGGTTTCTTTAGTTCCAAGCCAAGATGAATTTCATGGGATGTTTTGAGAAGCGTCAGGACTGGTGTTGGTGAAGCTGCACCGAAGGTGGGATGCACAGTGGCCCCCAGCAGGGCTTTACTGCAGGCTAGGCTGCAGCAGGGTCTGCAGGCCTCAATCCGACCTGCTCCCCGAGCAGGTGTACGGGATAGATGGCATTAGAGACATCGCTTTCTGTTGCAGGACTTTTCCTGTTCTTTGATTTGGCAATTTTAAATTAGTGAGTCTAAAGGAAAGAATTTAAATCCCCAATCAAAACCGAACTGTAGAGAATGCCTGCTCGAGTCTGATGGGGCTTTGGGACCTTTGAATGTGCCTCAGAGAAGTGTTAAAAGGAAAATGAATTAGTTTGATAATGTTTCTGGCCATTTTGTTCAGAAATGGCACTAATTCCATGCTTTAGTGGAGATATAGAGCATGGGGTTTGTATCATTTGACTTTGTCGATCCAGAAACTAGGTGTCCATTCTAAACTCAGCCTGGCTTCCATATGGCCAAGAGGTATCACCAAGTAATCCATTCCATCTTTTTCAGACTCTTATTTTAGGCCAGTATAGAGTGCTTTCTGGTGGTACCTATCTGGCAATGTATAGAGCAGAGCATCAAATCATTTAGCTTTGACTAATGACAATTTTTTAGATGTTTAACACTAGGTAAGATAAGTTCTACCTTTAAAATTTGCCCTGATATATGGCCTACAGGCTGGAATTGCTTCCTATCTTTGTCACTGTTTCATTCATTTCAAGACTCCTGGAGTGGAGCTATCTGTGTATGTTGGACTGAAAACATTTCTGTTTTGAAGATTTAACAGATGTGGTTTCACATCTTTAGTTGTTTCATTTGATAATGTTTTCTAAATGTTTCTGCTTTTAAGCATATTGTGTGAGGTATTGCTGTCTTACTTGATACTAGAGGGTGTTATTTTGAGACCTTCCTTAACAAATCCTGTAATCCTGCACATTGTTTGCCTTTCTCGTTGGAGTAATTCCATTTAAGTGAGATGGGAGCATAAATACGAGAAGGATTTGATCAAGACTTTAGGTTGCATTTCCAGAACAAATAGTACCCAATGAGAAAAGTTGGATGTGGTTTATCTGTGAGTTATTGCCAATTTATAGATGCACATACACAAGGCTTTGATCTGATATTATACTGATACAGATGGGTTATGCTGTTCATTTTAGTGTCTGATCTTCCTTAGAGCTGAATAGGTTTGAGCAAGGCCAAGTTTTAATTTGTACCAACAACAAAGACCTTCCTGGCTCTCCACTCCTATCTGCTCTGCAGGAAAAATAATATATGAATGTGTGTGTGTGTGTGTGTGTGTGTATGTATATATGTATATATATTCAGAAACTAGAGCAACAAAGAATAGAGGGAGACAGAAGCATTGGCCAAAATGACTTGTGGAATTCTGGGGATGATCAGAAATTTCAGAAAGAGAAATGGAAATTAATCAAAATTACATCCCATACCAGGAAATAGTTGCAGAATAAATAACCCGACAACTCTGGCCATAAGGCAAAGCAGATGTTTTGAGGAAGTAGGAATGTTCTCATGTTGTCATATCCTCAGAGTGGATGCGGATTTCTTGTGTGTCATCCTTATTGCTCCTCAGCATTAGCACAAGGTGGTATTTTAAGGAGGAAGCAGAGAGACCAGAAATAAGAGCATTCCAGCTTGAATGTAACAGTTGCCAAATGATACTGTAAGATTTACCTGTGTACATTAACAAACCAAATAGGTCCACTCAATCATGAGAAAAGAATATTAGAAAGATTGATGTATTGTTGTTATTACAAAATACAGAGTGAAAATACATCTGAAAGTAATTTTTTCGCATTTCATTACAGTTTACAATATGCACCCTCAATACTGGCCATTAGCTCTGTAAACTATGATATAACGGCTTCCTGCCTAATCCTAAGCAGTGCCATTATAAGCAATTTTAGCAGGTTTTATTGGGTCAGTGAAAATTTTATTCTCTGGAAGATTGTAAGAGAATTAATTACTTTATGAAAAATACAGCATAGGGCCATGTGCGATTTGAAGGGCTAATCCACAACCAGTGAGATTCCCTGCTTTAATAAACCACCTGAGCTCAGAAGCCAAATGCTGCTCCTCTGCGTGTGAGTGGTTCTCTTGTACGCAGTGGCCAGGGAATGCCACCTCTGGCAACCCTGCCAGACCTGTTGCCAAAGTTCATGGTGTCTGGCAGTCTTAGGATGGATAGATTCTTCTGCAGTCAAGGATCTTTCATCAGGTTAACTTGGTAGTTGCTGCTATGTAACCTGGCAGGTATTTTCCTGTGTGGTTCCTCCATCACAGGAAGGAGTAAAGCAAGGACTAAAGAGAGCTTAAGTTCTTTCTGTTTGAAGACTTGAGATGTGGAGGGGTTTATTCCTAGGTGTAAAATATATGTTAGAAGGAAGAAGGGAGATGAGGGTGTTAACGGCAGATTGAGGGGCTGTGGTGTGAGTGTGCTGCTCAGAAATCTGTGCAAGGCTTCTCTGAGGATGGGATCTCAGGGTGTGCCAAGCCTGCCAGTGTTGGGTCTTCTCTACTCCATGCTACACTACTTGGAGAAGAGACAGGTTGGGGCAAGACTGGTGTGTGAGCCTAGGAAGCAGCAGCCAAGTACATCAGCTGATGTGTCTCAGGGTGTTATAAATGACTGGCTAGACTGCAGCAACCCATAATCAATGGTTTTCAGGCTTTTTCAGTAGAGAAACCCTAAACACTTCCCAGAGGAAGCACAGATTTGTGTGAGGGGAAGTTAAGCCTTTTTTTTCCCCTCAGTTACCTTTCTTGGATCCCTTATAGACCTCTACCCTCTGGGGCTCACAAACCGCAGGCTGAAAACCACTGCTGTAAACACACACACAAATCAAGCAGTAGCACTAATGTTCTTCGTAGGCTGTTGTTCACATTTGTTTTGTCTCTCTGGACTGCAGGCTTTTCAGGGCAGGAACTGCTGTTTTCTGTGTATAATGCTGAAAACAGCAAGGACTTGATTTCAGGTGACAATACCAGAACCCCAACAATGAGAAACAATGAGTCAACACTGTGGTTGTCATCTAGTGTCAGGCAGGATTCCTCCATGGACCCCCGGGAAGTCAGAGACCTGATTACAATGAATCAGGGAAGGGGGTGAAAGAAGTTTTCCCTCCCATTACTGATTCAGTCATTTACTTGTCTTTGCTACTATTTTATTGGTACAGCAAAACAAAGATGTGGGGTGTAATGTGCATTTCTTCCTATAGCTATTGTACTTGCAAAAAAGTTCAGCATGAAATGCTGCAACCATGCCTGCTCTCTCACATGTGGCTGTCTAAATACTGACACAAATATTGTACCCATGCTGTTCATTCCAGAAATCTGACATTTCTCAAGATGAGGCGAAATGTGTTTACAGATAGATTTCTGAGTTTATTCAAGCTGAAAGGTACTTCTCATCTTTTGAAATGTCAGACTGCTGCTCCAAGAAAAATGAGTACAGGAGATAGGGCCACTGTTGCACAGCTCCATTTTTAAATGAGCAATATCTGATTGAAGATCCCAGCATTCATACAACTCAGTGTTTTGCTGTGATGTATTGGTTGTACTGGCAGTGTAGTTACTTGAGCCCACTGATTATTTGCTTCGCTTGAGTGCTCACAGCCATCCCCAAATTCTAGTATCCTTTACAACCCTTATATCTGTTTCTGTACTTTTTAAATGAGTGATTTAATAAGCTGGAGGGCACAGGTTTGCTATAGAGCTAGTCTGTAGCTAGGTAAAGAGAGGCACAAAAGGAGAGCACAGTGTGGTTAATCTCACTGTGACTCCAGAGTCAGCAGGCTACCTGTGCATTGCAAGAGCAGATTGGAAACAGCAGTACTGAAAATGTAAGAAAAATTACAATCTGATGTCTCCTGTACCTATAGCTTCCATACAACATCTCTGTATTTCTTCTATAAAGTTCTCTCTAAAATCCACATGTAATATCTGAGCCCTCGTACCACACTGTTCATGTAGCTTCCGGATATATTCTGGCTGAAGATGTTTTTAAAAGGAGGAATCTGTTACGAGTATGTAATGTGCCGTTTCACTTTCATCCTAGATTAACTCAATAATTAGTTTTGACTATTTGCCTCAAAATTGCTTGGATATGGAGAATGCACCACACCAGCAAATCAAACGTAACAGGTTAATAAATCATCTGGCTGTTCCAAACCCCTATTTTGGTTCCTTTGGTAGTACTGGAACTGCTGCAAGATAATAACATGGTTTTGCTGTTGCTGTGGAAGCCTCAACTGAACCTCTGTGCCAAAGCATGAATTACCTAGTCTACACTTAGCAGTAGAACTGCTTTGACCTATCTCTCTGCTAAAGCAAGAAGACTGTTTAGTTGAGTATTGTTCAGTACAAAATTAAAGGTTAGATTATCTGTAACAGCTGCAAGGTTTAAGTCTGGCAAAAGCACAGTGAGGGATTGGGTCACCTAGCTTCCATTAAACGCAAAGTGAAGCCATTTGGAAAATCTCTCTGTAATTTTTTGATGTTTATCTTTTAGGTTTCCCTTTCCCTTAGTGAAGGTGTCTGTTGTCAGCACATCACTTATTACAAACCTCAATGCTTGACATAAGCTGTTTTATTTTCACTTGTCTCTTCAGACAATTTCATCATAGTCTCTCTTCTTTTTTTCCCATATGGCACCCTTCTGTGAGAACAAATATCGACATTAGATATGTTCTGCTTGTATGGAGAAGAGAGGTACAATGGTACTTAAATGACTTTTAAATAAAGCTAGTGCTACTGCATCAAACGAGGCAAGGTTATGTGGAATTTGTCCTAAAGAATCTATTCTAGGGAGAATTTTATCAGACAGGGTTTGTATAAACAGGCTGTAAATAATATCTAGTTGTAAATAACAACAGCCCCTAAATAGCACTAAACTTAGAGCAGTATATGAAGAAATTACAAGATCAGGCCAAATCAAGGAGAGTTAGGTCTGTAAGAAATCTCTGGACATCCCCAGTAGGCAAGGGAGAAGAAACCCAACTTGCAGTCATCTCAACAAAGACTTGAATTCTTCCAGCATCTTCTATGCATATGACTTCAAACATCTCCCTTCCAGAGACACCCATGTCTCACATGCTGGTTTAAACAGACACTAGAGAGAAGAAAAACCTTGTTCCCTTCTCTCCCTTGATTTGGGGAAACCATACAAAGAGGGAGGCTAACGGCTGTTACAGAGTCAGGAGGTGCTGCCTCTTCGTCCAACAACTTTCGGTCCACAGAAGCAAACAGTATTTTCTGGGGTGAACACTAAGACAACAGCATGGTGCTCAGCACTTCCCACGAGGCTCCAGATGCTGGTGAGACCTATCACAACTCTAGGCAGGAAAATCCAGTCCTTCCAGCCTCCCTCTGGTTAGTACACTCGGGTGCTTAACTGGTTCAGTTTGTTAATGCCCACTTGTGGTCGCATGTTGAAATTGTAAAACTTGTAAATAGAAAAAACCCAATCTGAATTAAGGACGGCGTAGGAGGAAAGGGATTAAGCTGCTGAGTTCTCAATGCAGCATCAATGCCTTGTAATATTTCCCTAGCACATTTTTGTTCATAGGAACTGATGTAAGATGAAATGAATGTACTACATACTTGAAATGTGATATTGGGAAGGATTTTTGATATACAACTTCTTAGAGGACCTCAGTGTCTCACATTTATGAAGCTGTGTGTGGTAGTCTGTACTTGCTGCTGCAGCACACATTTACACCTAATGATGACAAGTGTATCCTCTTTATGCAATAAACAATTGATTTTCAAGCAAAGATAAGAGAATTATATATTATGTATTCCATCTGTAAAACTAATTAACTCCTTTGATTTAGCTGAGAAAGGTGGTGTTTTCTGAAGCTCAGCTTTACTGAAAATTGACCTTTCCATCTACAAACACACCATTTAATTTACAAGAGAAACAAAACCTTCGGAATTATATTTACTCAGTAACTTTAACAAAGGTCAACCCTTTTCAGAAACAATTGTAAATGTGGCATTTAGCCTTTCATATTTTGGAAAGTGTTACTTGAATCCCCACATCCAAATAGAACATAGTGTTTGAATTAAAAACAACTAAATAAACAAGAACAAAGAAATTTTACAAAATTGTCTAGATCTAAGGTCTTGTAATTAGCTCTTAACTTTTATACTTCTCTAGGACTATTTATTTTTGAGTTCCCTGTGACTAAGGTCAACTAACATTCAATATCTATAGTGCATGTACTAAGAATGACTATAACATGTTTTAAAGGGTCCACCAAGTTCAGCAGGAAATAGAAGAGGCTTTTTCTTTGACCTTTAGGAAGGAGACTTGGCAAATTCATTCAAGAAAAGCTTATTCATCTGAGATATGGAGGCCCCAGTCCAGCAAAGCACTTTAGTATACGATTGTCTTTGTGTGAGTAGCCCCACTGCAGCCAATGGTTCTACTCCTGTGCTTGAAAGCAGGTGGCACTAGTTATTTATGGTGTGTATTGTAGTTGAACCCTGGGATGTCAAGCACAGCCATGCCGTGTAATGGACTGGAAAAAAACCCAAACCCAAACCACCAACCACCGATTTTTCTGATCTCCAGGTATGGAAAGTGGCATCCAGACAGAATTTCCTTGCTCCTTCTGACTCTCAAGCTTACCTGTGAAGCTGGAAGGAGTGAGATTTTTAATCTGCCAATTCTCAAACAGAAACTAAACAAATGAAAGCTATTTGGATGAGAACCCCTTGAAGTTTGTACAGTCTAAAGAGGAAATTACCAAATGATAGAGAGAAGGCAAGCAGAGATTTGAACATGTTCCTTTCACTCCTGGTTTCTCTCTGAAAGTGCATTCTAAAAGCAGACAGTGCTAAAGATGGTGTTTAGTTAGAAAGCTCTCTGCCACCTTATGTGATGCTGTACAAGGAAAAAGGTTGGATGTCTGCAGTGGATCTAAACTGTTGTTCTAAAGCTTGGACTTTCTGAAGAAAAGCCAGTCTCTTACAAGGTATTTGTGTTACTTTTCAGTGTGTGGATCCTATAAGCAACTCCAGAACCCTTCCAACAGCTTCAGTGAGGAAAGGATTTACATAAATCCAATAAAAAAGCTTACATTTGTCATCATACGATAACATTTCAAACTAGCATGTGGAAAATTCTGCCTAATAGAATTAACCAGAGAATCGGATGTCTCAGGACATTTCAGTCAGATTAATACTAATCTTACAAAGATTATAGTGTGAGGAAACTCTCTCTACAGAATAAACATACTGGAGTCTGTTAAAAAGTGTTGTTAACTGTTGACTTCAATGTCGTTATACCTGTATTGTATACCTATATTTTATGTATTAGAATTGTCCTCCCAAGTGCCCTTTTCTACAGTTTTTAGCCATTAAGTTGCATTCCTTTAAGAGCCCAAATTATCATTTCTTTGATCTTCTCCCGAGTTGTGTGCTAGCCCTGTGCTTTGTGGACTGAGCGCTGTAGGCTAAAATTTAAGTTTGGGAGCTGCTGGAGCAAGAAATTGTTTTGCAGAGGTGACATAAAAAAATCCTCTAAAACAAACTCAGTGCACAACCTATAACAAGGCAAAGTCATAAATATCTTGCTAGATGCAGAAACTGTTCTGGACTGCTGAAGTTCCTTGTGGGTTCAGTAGCAGGCAGGTTCAAATAGTTTCTTGCCTGTAAAATGTTTGACCAAAGGTGAACCAGCTTTCAGCAGGTATCTTTCAGGACTATCATCACGGTTTTCAACCTTGCCATCAGCATCTGACCTAAGCTTCTATGTGCTTGGATCGCACCAAGCAACCCTCATGAGCGAACCACACGAGCTTGCTCAGAAAAGCAGAAAGAAACCCACTTCAAAGGGCTCAGCAAATAAACCAGCTAAAATTAACATAAGCAAAAATTTCATTATGTCCTGACACCATAAAATGAAGCACATCTCGACTGGACTTGGGGAGGGGGGCTGTAGCAGCTTTTCACAGAGAGAAAAATTCCTTTTTGTTACAGAGTATAAGCACCTTCACCAAGCTGTCAGACAGCTGCTCAGATCTTGTAGGCATACTGTCAGAGCAGGTGGACAATCCAGAGCCAGCGCAGATGAAAAAGAACAACTCCTGGTGCATGATAGTGTATCTACCTGAAAGAGGAAGGAAAACAGGCTCACGTTTCCCTTTGCTCCTGAAGAGTAACAGCAGCTTGTTGGTGTTGTTGCAACAGAATGAAGGATCTACCACATGTTTTTTGTGCCATATATTTTATGTTCTTATTTGAGGTCCCATCAGTAAGATTTAATTGGCTCCTTCACCAACTACAGAAGACAGTCTCGCTGGAATACTATTGCTTGTGTCAGTTGTGGTGAGACCTCCAGGAAAGACTGGAAATAAGGTCTTCTTTCACTAGCCTCTTGAAAACACAGAGATAGACTGTGAGTGGACAAGACAAATTGGAAAAAAGTCGAAGCACAACACACAAAGTGTTGTCAGTGCAGAACCAGACAGGTTATAAGGTGTTGTTTTGTTTGGCTTTGGGCTGGGGAAAAGGGACAGGCTATGAAAAAAGGAAAGAAGACACCATGTAAAGCTAAGTCTTAATCACTGAATGACTAAAGGTCCTTCTCTTCAGCTGCTCTATACCTGCTTTATTTACTTGAAGTTTCCAGAGACAACCTTCTCACAGTGTTGACAAAAGCTACGGACAAAGAAGGAGCATTCACTGCATTTTATCCAATCCTACCTCTGTGTAATTTTGCACATGGAGGATTTTGAAGTCTTGGTTTGAATTCAAATTTTGCAACTCTTAATATACTAAGAAATTACCAATTTTTCTCTCAATACTATTAGGAACTGGCATTACTTAACCTGTGAAAGGTGTTTGATTCTGTATGAATTGATGGCTGCAATAATGAAAAGGACTAGTTGAAGTACTTGACAGACTTTTCCCTGTAGTAGAGACCTGTAACATTTTGGTTATATGAATTATTTATCTCAATACCAAAAGAGCCTGAATTCTGTCTCATTGTGAAATGGTTCTAAAAATATGGGTTTATGAATCAAGTTCAGTTATTCTTTCCCACACTAACAATAACACATGCTTCACCCCCATAAACTGACTGCATTCTTTCAAATCTTTGTCTCCTCTGCAGTGTTGTCACTAAAAATGCAATCTCACTCAACACAGTAATAAATCTCAAAGCTAGCTAGAGAAACTCTTTGTGATGTATTTTAAGTGACATTTCTGTCTTGTCGTGTGTCATTTGGACAATAATAAAATGGCAAGGGTTGGCATGAAGCTAGAAGGATCAGACTGTATGTACTGGATCAGGCAACATGCACAGCTTTGTTACAGAATAAAACCAAGCATTTTTAGCTAGGAAAAACCTCTTATTTTGTGGAAATTTTAATGATAAGCCAGACAAATTGGTCTGTTCCTGTCAAGTTCTGGAAGTCCTGCAGTATATTCTTTTCCATTTCCAGAGCAAATTCTCTCCTAGGCCCAAAAGGTGAAATCATGACGTTTGAAAGCCTCATTGCTTTGGAGATGAAGGTGTAGTTTAAACAGCAGAGGGAAATAGAAAAAAAATGTGTGAATGTGGGTTAAAAGAAAGTAAATATTAAGTCAATATATTCAGTTGTCTAAAAGCAGCACTACTAGTAGCGTTGCTACTTTCCGACTTCAACTCTGAAAACAAATATTTATAGCTTTCCCTGCTAACCATTAAGATTTGGTGGAACTTACTATGTTAAGATAATATATTTAGTAATAAGTACTGTCTTGAACCAAGTAGTAAAAGCAATCTGAGAATGAATACTAAAAAGATCCTTTTACTAATGAAGGAATCAACACAAAATTCCAAGAGACAAATACATCTACTGTCAAGCACCAGCTGTGCTAGTTTCATGCTTATCTTATAGGGACCACGGGTACTGAAAATGTGCCCTTCACCCTTTCAGACTAGGCATAAATATTTCAGTAAAGAGAGCTCTGAACACACTTGGTTCTGTTTTTTGAAAGAAGAGTAAGAAAAATTCTGTTTGTGTGAATGCGTTCAAATATTGTAACAGTATTTGTTATTTGTAATGGTATTTGTGAATGGGATTTGTCTTTGAAAACTTACTCATAAGAGACTGCAGATATTGCACTTGCAAATGTAATGCTCCTGGCCGCAGTTCCAGCGTTCGAGCAGCGTGCCAAGGGGCTGACTGGGAAGCGTTTGGCGCGCAGCATTATCTAGCTCTGTTCACACTCCCTCATACTCTCCTCCTTCCCTCTCTTCCTCCCTGGTTGACATAATTCTCCACTAGCGGTTTAGAAACTGAAGTGAAAAAATAACAAGTTCCCATGTATTCCTTCAGAAGTCCCACTGATCACAGTGGGAAGTTTGCATAGGAAAGGATGACGAGGTTGGGCTGTAACCAAAATCCCAACTGGCAAAGTGGCAAAAGCTTACGCTCCTAAGCTTTAGAGATGCCTAGAATGCAGCAATCCCATGTTTCTCTCCAGTTGCCATTCCCATCCAGGCAGCTGGACCACATAAAAACATGTAAAATAGACCAGAAGTTTCCCATTAAAACCCCAATCCTCCTTAACAGGTATTTTCTTGTTCTTTCTTTTCACATCAGTTCAGAAGAAAACAAGCAATAAAGAGAGCATCCTACCCAGGAGAAGCATGCAAAGGGCAAGGAAAAAATGAAGCTAATCATTGCTATCTTGGCGATGCCTTTTTTCAGTGCCCCAGTGGTTTGTATCCCATTTGTGGCTTCTAAGCTGCTTCAAAGCTCCTTGCTAACATTTGATTAAGACATCACATGGTGCCTTGAAGGTGATATGGCAGCTGCCCCCAGGCAATTTGAAACAAAAAATAGAGGTGTGAGTGTGCCCACACACATATGGGCTGTATTGACTTATACAGAACCGGTCTTCTGAGACTGGTGGCAGATAGCCAATGAGTCTAGGTCTTCGGCTACGCTCTGAAAAACACTGTTCTGACTGTAGATTTTGCTGACTTGTTTGGAGCAGTGTATTAACTCTTGCATAAACCGCCTGTGCACATTTCTCTATTTTAAATGTGGTTCATTCTTTCATGGTTTTGTGAGCCTCTGCTTGATGACAAAGTAGCTCTTCGCTTGTCAAAGGCTGAATGCCACTTCTGTACAGCGCTGGAGCTTTTTGTGCCTAGCTATCAGTGCATGCCAGTGTTCAACAGCAAAGTGATGAATTCATAAAATGTACTAGCTGCTCAGCATTAAAAATTCTGCACCACTAGGATGTGATAATCGTTCTGACTTTTGAGAAAATGTTTTGGGGTTTGGTATTACAAAAGGTCTTTGTGTCTGGGAGTTGATGCTCTAACCCCTACTAGTATGAGGAGACTTCTGTAGCATTTCCCCCCTCTCTAAACAGTGTACTTGCTGATGTGCTCAGCTTTTGTCTGGAAGTCCTAGCGAGCTCTTTCTTTCCCCTTTCACACATGCCAGTGACAGAATAAATTTTCTTTCCCCCAAGCTTGTTTTTGGTAAATAAGGTATCAGAAGGATTTGAGCAAATAAGCATTTTCACTGGGTGTAAGCATTCACAAAGCTGTTTCAAAAGAGCTGATGTGTTTGCAAATCATCCAGATATGGATCAGAAACAATGGTATGTGACTGAGGTGACCAGTAGCACTTACAAAACCTGGAGAGCTGATACTTCATTCATTCAATATGTAACAAGATGAATAGTGCTGTTGCCTTTAATTCCTCTGGAGGGTTTTTCACATGAATATGTATATGCAGGCCCTGCTGTTCCGTTTATAGATTAAGTTTTGGAAAACTGAAAGAATTTCTTATTGATGCTGAAGCTAGAAGGGGAAAGCACAGCCATTGAGTGTGGTTACAAAGTATGCATTTTATTACATGCAGTCATTAAATTGCTTACATCTCTGAATATAGTGGTAAACAGTTATTGTCAGCAAAGTTTCTCTTGTTTACGTGATCATGTCACTTAAGAGGTGGGCTCCTGGAGGCAGATGAGGGAATGACAGAGAAATGAGAAGAGCTACTCTGAGCATACAGTAGTCAAATCTAGACCTGCTTACGGTTAGGCTCCCGCACCTATATTTCACCACAAAGTAACCAGGCTTCTCAGAGCTACAGAGCTGCTTCTGCTTTCACTGACTTACACCGTTTTCAAGTGCCTAAATTAGAGAATTGATTTCAGAAGGTATTATTCACAGTTCAGATGTAATGCAAAATGCAGCTACTGAGTGCAGTGATTCTGTCTGCTTTTAAACTGTGTTCAGATGTAAGCAGTTGCCTAACCAGGGAATCAGTTTGTTTCTCACCCCTCTGTTTCACTTTCTTTACACCAGTCATCCCTGGTTCTGCAAACACAAAATTCCTAAGCCTTTTTTATAAAAATGTGTATCACATAATGTGTTCTTTGAGGGTTTGAGCCTGTGCCCATTGAGGTCAGTGACAAAGCTTCTATTGACTTCAGAGATACAGAATCAGGCCCTGCGGCTCAAAGAATTGGTGCATTGTTAATCCCTTGGTGCTAGCAGGCAAAGGGGGCTTGTAAATGCATATCCTACTGCCAATACATGGATGCCAAGCAGTTAGCATTCTTCGCACCCAAAGCATATGCACTTCATGTAGGCTTACAGAAGTCTGAATGAAGTGCAGTCCCTCCATGGATTCCCAGAGCTAACTTTTTCTGCCTTCTGATTAAAGCACCATTAATTAGCAACCCAAATTTTTGCTGAATTAATCAGACCAAACACAATTCTGGCATAGTTACGTATGAAAGAGGTATAGTCTGCTTGTTTTATTATCTCCTCTGTCATCGATCATGTACAGTACATTTTACAGAGTAAAGTTTTGGAATGATTAACTGCCCTGTTCCCCCATAGTACTTCACGCATTTGATCGATTTCTAGTCATTTCATTCCGCCCTGACCTTGCTGTGCTACAGTCATTTCTATAGCTCCAAATCCAGTTAATCTGTGCTTAGTGTCTGAATTTATAGCTGAACCACCAAAATATTTAAATATTGACTAACCTTTGCCTGTGTCTATATTCTTTTTGGCTTCCTAAATTGTTATGGTATGGTTTCGGTTCTCTGCACACCAGCTGTCAGGCCAGATCCTGAGGTCTGTTATCCTTTCTTCAGCAGAAAGATCTACTGAAGATAGAATTACACTTCCAAAATTTGCAAGGTTATTTGCCTTAATTTTTTTTTCTTTTTTTAAGAAAACAGCCTGTTTAGAGAATGCCTATGTCTTTGAAACAGTGCAAAACATTAGGCAAGGGGAAGTGAGGGTTGGGGAGAGCATAGACAGTTTTCTAATAATCTGAATCCAGAGGTTGGGAACATTATTATGTTTGTGTGAAACAGTTTTCGTGTCCGTGCTGCTCCTGAAACAACAGAGCTGCTTTTGTGATCGAACTACCTTTCATCTCAAATAATTTTTTTGGGCTAGAGTACTGAACAGAAGGAAGAGCTACAGAGCTGACATACATGCTAACCCCTACCTGAGCCATTTTGCCCAACGTGGAGAATCAGTTTATTGCAGGTTTTCACTTGGCAGTCCTGCTCACATCTTTAAGAATCAGTTATGCTGCCTTTCATGCCAAAAATAGGCTTTCACTGCTCTCTTGCTTCGGTTTTTCAGAAAGAACCAACATAGCTTGTTACATACAAGCTGTATTCTTACTGGCAGCTTCAACAGGATTAAAAGTTTCAGATGTTTCAGTATGTTACATTTGATAAACCCCACTGACAGGTTCAGGCTGCAAGGACGTCACTGGGGGTGGAAGTAGAAGGCAGTGGTACCACATAGAGACCACTCAAGGTCTCATTTGGTCTCTAATGACTTTACTTGGTTGTGAGATTGAGAAGGGAGAGAATATGACTTTACTGTCTGGGCCTCAAATGAGTTTGCAGAACTGAGAGCTTTAAAGTGCATTTTTAATCTTAAAAGGACTATGTTTGTTACAAGCAATCAAGAGAGGCCGGGACTCCACAATGCTGTTTTTACAAAGCTGCTGCAAAGTACGTAATTTCTGGGTCAGTTGGAAGCATTCAGCCTTCTGAATTGGAAATATATTTCCTGTTGTGGGGAATGTATATGTATCCGTACTGCATGTTTTGAAGATATGATGGCCATGGCCTAATCAAAATAAAATTAGAATAGTATTTCCTCCTCCTTTTTGCGTTTGTGATCTAATGACTTGGAGTCCAGTCTGACGTTCACTGATGTCAGTGAGGGTTTCTTACTCACGGTGCATGGGACCAGAACTTTGTCTCAAGGTTATGTCTTTGTATTTGTAGGTTTAATGACCTTGAGGCAGACCATGAACTCTGAAAAATGCTGTTGCTACTATGAGCTGCCATTTGGTTTCCCTTTGGCTTCAGTAGCCTAAGTAGTCTTGTATATTCCAAAACCTCACCGGTTCAGCATAAGCCTTTTGATGAACACCAACTAAATCGAGAGAGTAGCTCTTCCCTGAAGAACCAATTTTGGAAAATTTAGTTATGTTTTGTCATCAAAAATGAACGTTGCTGACGGATGTGAGAAGTGCTGTCAGCTGATCTTTGTGTTTTTAGCTTACAGCTAGAGTTCTGAGAAAATTATTTTCATGTGTCTATTTTAGACGATCACTATCAGCTTATTTGAAATGTACCATAATCAAGGCATATGTGAGTGTGAAGTTATGGGGACTCTGCTATTTGAGCAAATAACTCTTTAAATATGAGAACTACGGGAATAATCTCTTATGAAAAAGCTGGCACATATATTGCATACTGAAAATAAGCAGAAATTAGTTGACTTTCGGTTCATTATTGTGCAAAGTATGGAAAATGTATTCACTGAGAAGAAGGAAAACAGCTGGATTCTGGTCCTGTTTTAAATACAAATCTCAGCACTTACGAAGTTTCCAATGTTATCTCCAATGTGAAACAGCTGGTTTAGCTTCAGCAAATGTCATACTGCAGTGGAGGAGGCTGTGGCCTGAGCTAAAGCAGTAGAATGTATCTGGAGTACATGACCATGCTCACACGGTTCTGTGCCTATATGGAGACATGTCCATCACAGCCTGACATTTTACTCAGATTTGACAGTAGGTCTGCAGGGGTATTTCTCAGGCTGCTAATTGTCCCTGACTTGAATTTCTTTATATATTGACTCATAATTTCTGTCTTTTCTGAATTTCTTTCATCCTCTGAATTACAGTATCATCCCCAAGCCTCTTTTTCCTAGTCAGGCAGGGTCCTCTCCCTAAAAATCATATGTGATCTGACCTGTTAGACCAACATCACCGGGCTGGTATACACAGATTTGTGTCTGACTGCTGACTGAACAGGAGCTGAGAGAGCCCCTAGCACCCTAAGCTGTAATTTACAGTGAGTTGTATTTACAACAATGCAGCCTGCTGAGGTGACATCTTTCAGCATTCCTCTGCGAAAAGAGACAGAGAGTGTGGAGCAAAGGGTCAGATGCTGAGTACAGGTACATAAACTGGCAGGTAGCTTCTAGGGAAAGCCACATGGGAGAAAAAGGATTCAGCACTACAGGGTTCAGGAGATGCAAGTTTTGAAAATTTGTGGTCATTATGGTCCAATTCATACAGAATTAGAATAATGCTCTGTCTCCTTGCTTACCACAGATACTTTACTTGGTTTTCACTCTCTCACTACATTAGTAAGTCCATAAAAAAGATATTTATGCTCCAAACTGTATCCATAATCCAATCAGATGTGTATAGCAAACTAAAGATTTCATGTGTGCCTTAAAGCCAAACTCCTTGCTGTGTCTATGAGGACTCAAACTTTATGAGTGCTGGTCTACTTAGAAGTTGAATTCAGCTCTAATTGCAAAGCCAGGTTCAAAGTTGATGTCTATCTAGGCATGAGGGATTGTGTCACACTGGGTGGAATGGGATGGTCCGTATGCTATGAATAATCTTGCAGTGAAAACATACCCTTTGGTGCTGCTGTCATCAGATTTCACCTTTGACAGCAGAATGTTTCCCTAAAGAATAATAGAAACAAGTACTTTCCAAGAGATTTCCAGCATGTCACTTTTCATATATACTTAATACTTCAAAACCTTATAACAGCACTCCAGAAATTTACAGCACCAAGGAGCCCTATTTAGCAATGCCTTTCCATTAATCTGCTTTTTTCCCCCCCTTCAACAGCATAATTATTTTAGAAATAAGGAAAGCAACTGTATATTCATGGTCCAATTGAATAGGCCCCAATACTTTGCTAAAGCACTGCAGTGCATCAGTTGGAGTTAATTACGATACAAGATTACACTGCAAATAACAACAGTATGTCAAAGTAATGTGTAAGGTCTGCCTTGCAACACAAAAGCAAGAAATTTCAAAGTTAAGTCTAAAATTACATGTTTGCATTTCCTCCTTAACTCACTACATCACACCTGAAGTATTACAGCCCTGAAGAAACCTTGTGTAAGACTGGCCAGTTCTTAGCTAACCCTTCTGTTACCTGTGTACAGCTGATTAAGGTGGTGTTAAGGACAATTCTGAATTGCCTCGCTTTTAGAGATTTAATTAACAGTTAATCACTGTGAAAGTAATTGTGGAGTCGGATGCTGCTCAGAGTCAATGTCATAACCTAGGTTATAACCTAGGCAAAGCTACTGATTCTGAAAAAGAGTGATTTTTACGTAAACGGGTTTCAAGGTAGAACTATTGGGTGACCTCTTTGTCACCACCTTCTTCTTCTTCAAAAAAAATCCATGTTCTCTTATTTATACTTTCTGATGCATGAAGAACAAATAGCTTATGAGAAATTTTAAATAAAAGAATTCTAGTTCTGCCTTTCCCGTTGTTTCCGAGTCTTGCTTGCACCATGGATATGTAGGAACAAAATAGGCTATTAGCTTTATTGAAAGACCACTGAAGTCAATAGAATGATGCTAAATTAATGTAATGGTTTTTAGATTAAACTCTAGGCTGCTGCATCATGAGTACCAAGGAAATAGCATCTGACTCATGGAAAGATAGGTTTTGACTCGATTTACATTTATGGTTTTGCATTTGTAAGATACACAAATTATTACCTGAGATTGAGTGTCCAGCTATGGTTTGATATTTTAAACAGTTCTCTGTAGTACCAGTGGGATCTCTCGTGGAAAGAAGAACAATCACATTTGACATCCCTAATATTTAGAGAGAAATATAAAAGATAAAATAATAATTTAAGGTAAAAAAAAATTCTTTACATAGTTTGAAGGAAGAAAAAGCACAGTGCTGCTTTTTTCAGTTAATTTTGCTCTCTTGAAACATGATTCTTCAGGGGGAACACGTGCAGCTAAATTAAACAGTTAAAATAGATTTTAAATTCGAGATTGTATAATAATTTTTAAATTAAAGGAAATTTCTGCCCAAATTTGAGTCTTAAGGGATGCCAGAAGGACTGTGAAGTCTGACACTTAGTTCCTAAACAATAAACATGGAAGGGTGAAGAGAGTGAGTTCATTCAGTGGTGTGCAGGCCTTAATCAGAATCTTTGTGCCACGCAAAATATGATAACTGCATTTACGGTGCAGAAAACTCAATAGAGTCTATTTGTCCTGCTCCACAGTAGAATTACCTTCATTGTTCCAAGGTGTTTTACATTGGATGAGGATTTGGTCCAGCGTATTTTGAAAAGCAATGCTGAGAACTGTGGGACTATGGACACCAGGTAGATGGGTACCTCTTCCCTGACTTTGAGTCCGTTGCACTGTGGAGTCTGCTTTCAAACTGAAAGTAACGGTTGTGTATGCAACACGGAGCCGCATCATCAAAAGTAGGATGCTCCAGCGACATCATGGCTTAGACAAAAATAGATGTTCAGTGGTAGCAGTGATCACTGCTTCACGTTAATGCTTGAGTACTTAGTTATTATTGAGTGCTTATGAGGACACAGCAGAACTCAAAACGGGATTCTAGCAGTTCACACATTCAAGACCAGTTTCAAGATAAGCTGATACTAAAACAACATTTAACAGATGATAATGAGTAAATATCTCTTTTCCTGCAAATCAGGGCTCACGGGCTATGTCTGAAGAGCCTGTAAAGGTAATTAAGAAGAGTAAATCTATTGTCAGTCGACTTCAATTTGCTACATAAGGACCACTGCAGATCTATTGGAAAAATGCTTAAAGACTCTTCAAATTGATATAAGGTGAGAAGTGTTATTTCAAAACCCTTCTGCAATTGTTTTTTCTTTTTCAATTCTTACGCCTTCTGTTGTGCTGAACGAGCAATTGGTCAGTTAGTTTTATACTGTAATTGTGAAGATCCAGCACAATTGCTACAAGGCGTGACTTACAAAGCCAAACAACTTTTAATTAGGAATGGAAGTTTCATAAAGCATGAGAACACTTCTGTTAACATTGGCTATATTGTTAATATCAGATCTTTTCAAATAAACCACTGGGTTTCTGAAGGATTTGCTTGTCTCCCAAATACTGCAGATTATTAGAACCACGTTGTGTTATTCACATCAATGTAAGTGTATAACTGCTGTCATCTTCGTACTCTCAGTTAATCCCACTGAAATCAATAAAACAAATCATTTTAGGTGAAATTAATCTCTGTGCAGATGGACAATGCAAGTCTTTCACAGACAACAAAACATGATTTAAAGACTGTGTATGAAATCTTATAGTATACAGGGATTAAAATCTCCAGCCTGTGGCTTAGACAGCGATGTTGCAACAGGATCTCTCTCTCTCTCTCTCTGATTTTTCTCTATTGCTTTCTTAGATTCTGTTCTGTGCATTCCCTATATTGACAGTTTGCTAGCATCCTTGGTGGGTTTTTTCCATTTATTGTCTTGTTAGACCTTGAGATGCTGGTGGAATTGGATGGTAGGTTAGGTAGGTCTGTAAGTGAGAGGGAAACAAAAGTCTTAAAGAGTTACAAGAGCTGCTCATTCTTACCACCTATTCTATATGTACTTCTTTCTTCTAGGGAAATGCTTTCTTTTCATAGCAGTTGCATAGGGTAATTTTTTTCACATTCAAGGTGACATTTCTTGGGTAGTGACGAAGCAAGGGAGAGACCAACACTCCACAGAGAATATATTTACCAAAGCTAAGGGAGACACATCTTAAAACTCCTTTGCTGTCTAATTTCCTTCCCATATTAACTGATACCTTATTTATATGAATTGAATGTACATTAAAAAAGAGTTGATTCCATACCCTAGTGCTGCAAAGGCTCAGTCCAGAAGTAAAACATGTTCTTTGAAATCATCAGAGAGCTGAATGTCAGTTTTCTGTGCAACTCTTAAAACTTTATAACTACTGGACTGCTGCTGGCTTAGCGGAGGGTAGGAATTTCTTTTTGATCAAGTGGAACAGAACAAATTTGAAATCCTTAAATCTTCAGTGAAAAATGTTAGTTCTTTTTTTGTCTAAACATCCATTACAAAGAATCTTTGGACTGTTTTCCAAAGACTTTCCCATTAAAAGACACTATGGCAGGTTTGAACTGAGATGAGGTGAGTTGTAATAAACACACACTGGAAAGAAAATGGACTTTTGATTGGCAAACCAATCACCTGAAGTCATTATTTACTACTTAGGGCTAAAAGAGGTTGTCTTCAAGGAGAATGTATTTCAGCAATTATATACAGAAATTAAATATGCAGTGGTCAGATCTTGCACAGTTGAAGTGGGTACGAACTGGGTAAAACTCCCAAGATTGCTTGAAAACTGTTCATAGGTATAAAACAAAAGGAGACAGAGGATTCACTTTATTAACAGTGTACAGGGGATACCATTACTTTCTTATTTGATTTACTGTTTCCTTAAGTAATAAATATAGATGAGTACAGCAAAAGTACAGGTTTAAATAAGAATTGCAGGGCTGTGTTATGCCAGCAGTGCCTAGTGTACAGTTAATCAGAAAGCAGAAGGTAATATAAATTGTTTCTGACATTATGGGACTATAATAACACTACATTTCCACCAGCCCTGTAGCCATTAGAAGAATTAGAAGTATGTATCCTGAAGATACCACAAACCCAAGAAAAATGAAGACATTTGTACATGCTGACTGTTTCCACATTTGTGTCTTAGTCGTGCAATTGTAATATATATAGGTTATTACCGTAACAGTCCATGTTCAGTTTTGATAAAAGCTGCTGTATGAATTTGATTCTGCTACCTAAAGTTGAATTAGACTACAGTAATGGAGTAATGACATTTATTTATCAACAAGTTTCCTCTCTGACCCTGTTCCGACACAAATCTTGATTATCCTTCCACGTACTAGAACATATTCCTATGTGCCAGACCATATTATTCTGCCAGGATGTACTGGGTAAAATCCTAACTCTGACGATAGGCATAATAAATCCACCATACATTCCTGTAGTTCCAGGATTTCACCTATTAGCTGTTGTAGAAAAAACATGACAAATCAATAATTCAGGTAGTCTCCTATCCTGTCTCTAATGCTGACCACTACAAAAAATTTCAGAGAATGTTACATATGCTCTAAACTCTCACCACACACAAGAACGGGTCTTTCTTGAGGCATCCAGGAGCTACTTTTTGGCATGAATTCTGAATATTAATTCCAACAGCTTTTTACTAGTTAGTCTAATGCATTTACTCTGCTAATTCACATAAAATTTGAAACTTTTAAAAACAATTATTTTTGCCAAGAATACTGTGTAGAAGACAGCTTTATAGATTAGCTGTAAACTGCATAGCAGAATATTTCTGTTAAACTGTCTCTTGTCTGCTGCCTTTTAATTTCATTTTATGTCTCTGTTATAGCATGGTAATGAAAGGTAAACAGGAGAGCTTCAATAGTTTGTTCGGTGCCCACTCATAGTATAATCAAATCTTAACTAGATGTCCTTTTGACCTGTTTCCCAAAATGCATGAAGCTGTAATGTCTGTATTCATTTTCCCTCTGTTGACACTGTACTTTCCCCTTGACTCCTTCTATCTGTAGTTTCATCTTCTCTCTGAATCCCTTTTCATCTTTGCTTCTGTCTCTCCCCACTATCACTCTATCAGTTAACTGTCTATTGTAGATTTAATCAGTCTAGCTAATCAAAATGCTGACATTAACATAAAGTTCCGTTAATTGTGTCTCCTTTGTTTTTATGAAGAAATAACCACTTTAAAACAGCCAAAAAAAGGCTCTAAGACACAACTGGTAACACATTTATTGGCAATTACATGATTTGTTTGGTATTGGGAGCCGCACAGCAATTTCTAGAAACCTGCTACTTGAGCTTCTCTCTTGCCATTAGAAATAGGAGTGACAAAAATTATAAAGTCAGTGTAGTGCTGTTAGGGGGAAGCTTGAGCCACAGAATCCTGGTGTAGATCTTGCCATGACTTTATGCTACCGCTGTGGGTTTAGCCTAATAACATCAGAAAGCTCGGTGAGAACGCTGTGTCCCAAATTCCATAGCATTTTTCTAATCCGCTATTAGACATTACAATGAGAACACATTAGCTAATTATAAATCATTACCTCCTCCTGCTCAGGTAGATAATACTCAGAATCCCCTAGTGTCCCATAACACCATAAATCATCTAAACATGAAGCTCTGATTATCCTGCAAAATCTTGGTTCCGTTTAGTTAGAGAAGGTTTGGGCAAGCAACTGGTCTGACCTCGGTTACCATGGAACTCATTAACACGAGTCACTGAGCATCCCTAGCAAAGTATATAAAATATTTGCATGGCATTAATATACACATAAAGCCAACTAGTCTCCTACCATTTTCTCCTAGGACACACAGGGTTTGCTCTAAGAAAAACTGGGATGGGGTCTTTTTGAGTGTCTCCAAAATCTGCATGGGACAACTGCTATACCATTTGTATCTGCAAACAGTACCTAAGATTATTTGCCTAAGCAAAAAGCAAAGTGTGTAGTAACAACAATATGTATGTTAGGGGATTCCGGAGGAAAAATGTGGTTGATAATGAAAATTTATTTGTCTCTTAGCACAAATTTATTTTGGATTATAGCAAGACTCTCCATTTTAAGAAGAGGCTGAGGTACCCATCCTACTGGCTGTGTAAGAAAAGGAGATACTGACACAGGCCACCTTCCTTAATGGCTATTTTAGCTCTTCTCTTGTCCTAACTTTTAATAATTTTTTCAGTCCATGATCAGCTGTCAGCGTGGCAGGTGGCAGTCAGCCTGGAATACACAGCTGCAGGGCTGGAGAGAAGAACTTTGGGAGAGCAAGTGAACAAGAAGAAAGTAGGGCCACTAGGAAAGAGGACAGCAGGACTTTGTGGAGAATGTGTTAGTAATAGGCTGGAGGTAAGTAAAATGGGGAAAGATAAGTAGCTTACAACCAGAAATTCTTTGCCTATAGGAAGATGCTTTCCACAACTGTTTTGAATGTCTAAACTTCACGCACCTGTAGCTTTTGGTTCTGCTATGCTTACCAAAGGACATTTGGGATGAGAGTGCTCTATGGTGAAGCTGGGTGGTCTTAATTCTGGGTCTGAAACCTCCTGCCTAGGCAAGCTGGGCCTGTTGCTTTCCTTGATTTTTAAGTTTTACATCTGTACGAGAAGAAAATCATGCCTCATGGGGATGTTCCAGGAATTCATAGGTAATATTTGTAGAGCGCTTTGAGCCTAGAGTGCTATAGAGATGGACATTATATTACACCTATCACTACAGATAAACATTTCTTTAAATTGAGAGGTAAAATTACAACTTCCATCTCAATCTAAAAAGGGAACAACCACCCCACAGCCTGATCCCTGCCCTGCCTGAATGGGAATAAACTCCACTTTCTGGGCATGATTCTCATAAAGGAATATACAACGCGCAGCAACCACTGCACACACCTAGGAGTGAGTAGGGGTCACATATATGCTGCTAAAGGCGTATGTGATGTTCCTGCATCATGAACATGTTCTTCAACTGTGTCTTTGCTTTTCTTCAAGAGTAGAGCTTTGAATCTCTGATGTTATTCATTAGCATATGTGCAGTAATCTGCCACTGTCTTACATCTTGAATGCTTAGATGAAGCTACAGCCAGTGACACTGCTTGATTGTAAATGGAAAGGTAACTGCTTTTCATATGTATCTCAACTGAACATAGACCCAAACAAAACCAGAGTCTGAGAAAAAAAGAAAACGCAGAGGAGGACCAAGGGAAAGTGACCGGTTAAAATCAGAGTAAGAGGAAATGTAAAGTGAAGCACAGTCTTCCAGGGGCATATGAGACATGCTAGGTGACCTAATATCTCTTTTCTGTCTCCATTTTGTACAGTTTTGTGAGACTCAAAGAAGCAAAAAGAGAAAGGAGCTGCAGGATCCATGTACCCAGGTGTCAAGGGGACAGGTGCAAGATCAACCCCTCAGAGAGCCAAGCTTCAGGCAGCAGCACAATAGCTCCCTGTGGATGTTGAGATCAAGGCGTGCTCAGCCAAGAGGTGGGTGGCAGAGGCATATGGGACGTCCAACACCCACCTGCCTGCTCCCCTGCCGCCATCAGGTAGGCCAGGCTTTGTGCTCTGTGCCGGGGCAATGCTGCGCCTGACAGAGATGCTCACTGTCTTTATCCAGCATAACGGATGAAACGGGGAAACTTTGTTGGATTTACTTCCTTTAGAGGAGGTTGGGAAGGACCTAATATTCCCTTGTGTGGGATAAAGTCGTCCTTGTCTTTCTTCACCTCATGGCACTGTGGGCGTATGAATGCGGGATCCTCCCCCCTCAGGCGTTCGCACTGGAGGAGGGATGAGCAAAACTCGGGTGCAGGGCAGGCAGCCCCCGGCAAAGTGCATCGCGCCTCGGCGATGCTCGCTGGCTGCGCTGTGGCCCTTCCCGGCTCTCCCTCCGGCAGCCCCCGCGCTCCCGCCTCCCTGCCAGCCCTCTCCCCTCAGGCGGGGCCGCGGGCGCCGCGCGGGCCCTCGCCCCCAGCCGCCCCCACCCCTCGGGCGCCGTCCTCCGCCCGCCGAGGGGCAGGCCCGGCGGCACCCGGCTGCCCCAGCTCTCACGGGGCCTCTCGCCGCCGGCACTGAGGCGCCCCTGCTGCCTTTCGACCCCCGGCCCTGAGGCGTCTCCACCGCCCGCCTTCCTTGCCGCCGGGCGCGGGCAGGACCCCGGCCGCATCCCCCTCCCGCCCCCTCCCGCATCCCCCTCACGCCCCCTCCCGCCTTCTCTCCATCCCGGCTCCCCGCCCTTCCCCCGCCCGCAGACAGGCGGGCGCACGGCGCTCACACCCGCACTCACACACACACACACACACACCGAAGCGATGCAGCTTTAAAGGGGCCAGCTGCAGCCCGGGGGCCGGCCCACGTGAGGCCGCTCAGCTCCCTCCGACCGCAGCCCCGAGCGCTGCTGCCGCGGCCGGGAGACGCCAGCGCCGGGGCTGGGCGAGCGGGCCGAGCCGAGCGGCTGCCAGCCCGCCTCACGACAAGTTTGATCGATAACCCCCTCCCGGCCCGGGCGGAGCAGCCTCGCCGGCTCCGCTACCCACCATCTTTGGGGGAAGTCCCTGCGCTGGGGGGGGGCTGCTGGAGACCGGGGGAGAAAGGCAACCTCGCAGCCAATGAGCCCTCCCAGGCTGGGGTGAAGACAAGAGGAGAGGGATTTGGGGAAGAAAAAAAAGAAGGGACGAAAGGAGGGGGACCGTCCACCCCACTACCTCCGCCAGCATTACCACCACCATCTGACACTACTCCGAGTCTCCAATTGCGCCCATGCCTGTGCCGCCAGTTTCGTTTTAGGGGCTGAACCGCAGGGGCCGAAGAAAATGGGGCAGAGCGCGCCCCGGACCCTCCTGCTGCTGCTGGCGGGGCTGCTGGGAGAGGCTCTGGCAGGGTTCCCCAACACCATCAGTATAGGTAAGCGGCCGCCGCGGCACCGCGACCCGCTCCTTCCCCTGCCAGCCGAGGGGAAGTTGTGTGAAGGGGGAGCGAGGGGCGGCGGGAGGCGAGCCGGGCACAGGCGGCGCCGGCAGCTTTCGGGGCCAGCCCCGCTCCGGCTCCTGCCCGCTGTTGCGAGCGAGAGGCAGGAACGGTGCCCGGGATGCGCTGGCCGGCGGCTGCGAGCGGCGCCGGGCTGCTGCGCTGGCCGTGCGCCTCGGGAACGGCGGGAGGATCTGGTCCGTGCTCCTGCGGAATCGTGCCCCGAAGCGGCGCATCCCGCGTAGCAAACAACGTGAGAGAGTAACAGCGTGAATCTGTAGCGACGTGCCCTAAGCCCGGGGCCGAGCGAGCCGTAAGGCTGAGGGCATGCGAGTGGAACTTGGGCTTTTGCCTGGGAGCAGCGCTCAGCTGAGCGTGTGCTCCGCCAGACCGCTGGCAGCCGCACGTTTGCCACGCCGCACGCCACCGCGTCCTTAGCACATACCTCTACAGGGGCGTTATGTGGGGAGTGGGGAGAGAACTGGGAACTGAGGAGCCACCGCTGCCCAAGTTAGACTTTTAAACCCGTGTGTGGGCACCCGTGTATAAGCGGCCTGGTTTTCAAGGCGCACCTGCAGCTGACAGTGACTCCCAGTAGCTCAGGGAGCACCTAGATGTGATGTGTGGCTTTAAAACCCTAACTTTGGACTTCGGAGTATGTATTTCATGTATGCGCTGTCAGAATGATGTGCTCAGGCTCAGCCTGCTCCTCTTCATTCTTTCCTGAGATGTGCAGTATGCACATGTAACTTACTGCTACTGTTTCTCCTCAAAATTCATTCTGAAATACCTTTTCCTTTTTTTCCCCCCCCTTCTTTTTCCCCTATCCTAGGTGGACTTTTCATGAGGAACACTGTTCAGGAGCACAGTGCATTTCGTTTTGCTGTGCAGTTATACAACACAAACCAAAATACCACAGAAAAACCTTTCCATTTGAACTATCATGTAGATCACTTGGACTCTTCCAACAGTTTTTCAGTGACAAATGCTTGTAAGTAAACATACGTTTTTTTAAACAAAATATTTGTTTGTTACCCATACGTTCAGTTTCTCTCTGGTAGCCTTGAGTTCTTGTTCATATAACGTAGTGCAACAAATGTGTGTCCTGACATGAGGTTTTGTAGATTTGCAGCTTTATATGGTTAAATAATACCTTAGGAAAAGTTCTCTTATGACTTCTTTTTACCCCTTTAGGTTTGTTTTTCTCCAGAAAAACAACCGTGTTATTTATATAGCAGTGCTCTGTAGCTGTGATCAGTGAATTGCCGCTGAAGTAACATCCCTTTTCTGTTGAGGCTACAACCTAGCTGTGTGAAACAGCGTGATTTGCAAATAATACCATGTAGGAATAAGACAGAAACAGCTGTTTACAAGTGACCTTGAGGGGACAAGGCTAGAGGGGCTTACTTGCCTCCTCTGCCCTGAAATAGTGGGTTGTTTTCTTACAGTGGGATTCCTGTTAAAAGCTGAGAAGACTGTAAGCTGACAAATACCGTTAGAGCTGAGGGTAGAGAAAATGGAATCGGAATGCTTAGCGTTAGGAGAAATAGCTCTACACAAGCAGTGCATGCGTATAATTTGAGCCTTTATTAACAGAGGAAGCAAAGTAGAACTTTGAGTAGTGTTAATGTGGTGTTAAAATGCGAAATCTCTTTCTGAAAGACTAGTGCGTGTTCTGCATTTTAAAAAGCATTCCTTTACCAATAGTAGCTCCTGAATATTTGTTTTACTGATGTGTCCACATTCAGTTATATAGTTTTTATCATAAACCACTGAAAATGATTGGAGTCTTGTGAGGTAGTTGCATGCACTTTGCAGTGTAGAGAAATACGTCTACATGATCTAAAGGAGCTTTGAATGCAATGCACTAACTTTGTGTTAGGAACAGGAATCCTGTTCATATACTCATGGTACAAAATGAACACAGAGGAAGCACTATGCTAAGATAGCAAAGTGTTGGAGTACAGAAAACTACTATCTCTTGATTTAGAATGATTTCATGTTTTGAATATCTTATTTCTTTAATTTTTTGTTTGTTGCAGATAGGATAGTTCCTACAGTCCTGTCCCACACTGTAGAATTGGAAGGCTGGACAAGTAGATATTTTGTTCTTCTAAGATTTTGGGTATTTTCTGAGAAAGTTGATGGTTAGAAAACATGTAAGGAGGAAATATTTGGACAAATTTTGGATTGATATTCCAACATATCCCCCATGTGACTGCTTCTTGCTAGTGCAGCGTTACACTTTTTTTTAAAGGGCTTTGAATTAGGACCTTTAAAACTTTTACAGGGGAGGTTAATTATGTAATACCCAATAAAAATATCTGGCAACGTGGAAAAAAAATGGTAAATAAAAGCGTGTCTGTACTTTGCATCTCATTTTACTAATCCTATCCAGCCTCAACAGCTCTTACAACAAACATCAGACTATTAATCCTTAATCAGTGTAATCCCTTCAAGAGGCTGTATCTTGAGCATAGTTTCCTAAATATCAATTATATAGATTTAAAGTAAATACATTAAACTGCTTGGGTGATTAATTATTAGTTGTTTCTTAAAAGTTCTACCCGCACTTCTGAACTGATCCCAGCAAGACAAATGAACCACAGAGGCAGTCAATCTATTATTTAGTCAGCATGCTTCTTCTCTTCTGACATCTAACGATTTTTGTCATTGCTTAGTGAAAGCTGTGGCGATTTGAGAAACATGAGATGGTTTTCTGTAGTGTAGGGCTGCATGTTCCAACACACATATTACCAGTGTAGTAAAACTGGGAGAGCTTAAATCTCTGGAGAAACTATAGACCAGAGAATACCAACCTTACAGTAACCTATTTAAAAATAGATGATGTGAAAAAAGAAACAGAAGAAGATAAAAAGGTGACCTTGTCCATAGCGGTGTCAACAATCTGGTAATATTGTTGATAGGAAAAGGATATGATGAGTCCAAGTGACTAGTGTATAGGCCTCAGTAGCTCAAAATAAAGAAAAAAAAGAAGAATAGTTGCTCTTTTTTGGATCTGGAAGCAATTGTCAGAATGCTCGTACATTATCTATGCGTTAGGATGAACTAATAGCTCCTCACTACCTGGCTAAGGTGTAACACTCTGGCCTAAGTATTCTTAATCACATCCTCCCTTCCCACTGGAGTGGCAGATAATTTCAGGGTGCGGCCATATCCATGAAGGAATTCATTCCACAACATTTTTACTTCTCTTGGAGAGAAGCATAAATTGTCTCCAGTGCTGTCACACAGCCGTTTGATCGATATTTGCAATTGGCAGGGATCCATAGGAGAGAAACCTGCAGTGACTCCGACTGCCTTCACTGGAGAGGGAGGCTGTGGCTGACTTTGTGGTGGGAGACATGAAGGAACTGAAGGGAGATGAGAGAAAGTGGCATGCATAGCTTGAGCCTAGTTGCTTGTACTAGCCAGTATCCATAAAAAAACCCTACTTTTCATTCACCTTTGCTTTGGTTTATAAAATAATGTGTTGTGTGTGTGGGAATTGAGGGGGACTCTGCTCAGGAAAGACTTATGTTCTTACTGTACAGCTGCACATTCTGCTTGGTGCAATCTGGTGCATTCCAGAGGCAGGAGGAAAAATATCTCCTCTGAAGTATCCTCATGAGCCAGAGATAAAAACCCCACCTCTGGTAGGACTGATTTGGCAATATCCTAACATGGGAACAAACTTATTCAGAAGCAAAAAAAATTCCTGCCCTAAGCCACTCCCTCTCATTCCTTTTTCAGTTAAATGATGCATAATCTGATTCATGTACATGTATTCCCTGCTAGCAACGAGCCCCTCTCTCTATACTTGACTTGCATGCAAGTCAGTATTTGTCCACCCTGTATTTATCTGCTCCCATATTTATTTAACTGTGTGATTCCTTAACAGAGTGGAAATGCAAGCACAGATGAAAATTCCAATATTTTTAAAGGTGAACTGAAGTGTATCAGCTGGGGAATGGGGGTGGGGAGGGGGGTGGGTGGGATTTATTGCATCTCTTAAATAGGCATCTTTCTGCCATTAAAAAAAAAACCCCAAAAGCAGAAAGGAAGAAAGTTATCTTGACCTGTGACTGAATAAAATCAAATAAAACATGGATGTTCTGTTTTCTTCCAAAATGTTCATGTAGGGAGTGAGCTGCCTTTTTCAGAATGATGTGAATATAGCAGCTCAAATGTGTTAATTCATCACTGAAGTGTCTTTCATGCTTTTCTTATAACCTCTGATGAAGAATGTTAGTATTAATGTTGAATTATCCGTACAGTTCTGTAGATCATATTCCCTAGAAATATCCCGCGTATGTCTTTCTGCTCTGCACTGGTAGTGCACTATACTAACACTGCTCTAGCCTCTGCAGTGTCAGCTCATTAGCACACAGATCTCATATTCCCTCTCTGCACTGTCATTGCAAAAAATTGCTGTTGTACACCTTTACAGCCAACAAATGTGCACTTGTGTTATGTACAATTTGCAAGAAATATTTAGAAAAGTAAACTCTCTCTTATATGTAGTCCCCATGGAATTTCTCAGAAGAAACCATTAGTTTTCATTAAAATCTGTTGATCATGTAATGATAGTGGTGGGATGCGTATGGGTGAAAAGGGGCTGTGATTGCAGAATCTAATTAATCTACAGGCAGATTCCCTCTCTCGGCTAAACCTAACTGATCAGCTTGTCCTGTTAATTTTTCTGAGTCATTTCTCATATATCTTCTGAACCCAGAAGGCTTTTTATGTTTTACCAAATGTTGATGTGTAGTGGTTGGGTTTTTTTCCTACAGGCACTTCTTCTTAAAGAGACCAAAAAAAAGAGTGAGGATACAATGACATGCTTACCTTAAGTTGCTAAAATCCTTTAAATGATTGTATGGACACTTCCTTCAAGGGTCTGATTTCAGACTTTGTTAGAAAATACTTTTTTTAGCATCCTTGAAGTCCTTGTGTTTAATCTTTAATTCAGCTTGGTCGTTTTTAATGGGAAGAGTGCCTGTTTGCTGTTGTGAGAACATTGCAGGAAAATGATACCACAGGGCCAGTAGCTGACAGTTTTTCCAGTTTTACTCCCAAGCACAGGTGCATGGAGATAGATAGATAGATAGATAGATATGCTCACATGCATGCCCACGCGCGCATGTGCACACACACACTTTTCCTTAGGTTCAGCATTTCTTTTTGCCAGTGGGCAGATAATTTGCTTCCCGTGCATCTGTGCGCTCCTTGGCCAGCTGGCAAAGGACACCGATGCTGAAAGTGGTCAGCTCCCTTCTGCCAAAAGCATGAGCATGTCTTGCTGAATGTCTTGCCAAGTTTGGGCCATGCACTGGTGGTTTTGGGTGAGTAGAGATTGCAGGGTAGATGCCTAACTCTCCCAATAAGGAACACACTGTGGTTTCTCCCAGCATTCTCTGATAAAACACCTGGAAATAAGCTTTCTACATGCTTTGACTCCCAGATCCCTGAAAATGTCTTTTATGTTGCAGAATGTACTCAAGTGTTGTGTTTCTGCTGTGTAGCAATCAGCTGGCTTTAGTTTAGGGGCCAAAGCTTTTGCAATATTGGGCTACCTTGCAAGGTGCAGGGTATGTTGCAAACTAAAGTTTGTTTCTACTTGATGGCAGAGCAGATGATTTTTCATTGAGCTGAATGAGATCTCCATGTTAGCAGAAGGAACCATACTGCTTTCAAGTATGTTTTATTACTTCTTAAATACATTTTCAAGAAAGCTGACTCTCCTTTCTCTCTCCCTCTGCTGCATACACAGTGTTTCCATACTGTTCAGGTGTTAGGGTTCCATTTAACTCTCACTGCAGAGGTGGAAAAATATGAGTGGACATTTTTTTGAGAAACTCTGATTTCACCAGATAAATGAAGACTAAAGCACAGTGAATAGCACCATTCACTTGTTTGGTTTCGGAAGGATTTTGTGCAGATGCAGAGATGAAATTGTTCACTTTCCCTAAATAGCACTTGGCCCAGAGCACCCATGAGACTGTTGGCATGGGTTGGAGAGCTACTGGTTAACTAGACATCCCAATAAAATGTGTAATGGATGTAGTTTAGGAGGAAATGGAGATGCCATGATGGAAAACAAGCATCTAACAAGTAGCTTTTAACAACAAAACCCTGCAGTTTTGTTGAAGGCTGACTTAAGAGCTTGTCCAAGAGCCACAGAAAACAGTGGGTTACTTTGCTCTGGGTTCGCTGTGTTCAGTGTCTGGGAGGTGGGAGGCCGTCCTACTGCAAGTGTAGGACTGTTATGCAAGAAGGTGTGAAATGAGGGAGCTGGTGTATCTTTAATGATTCTTTATTGTCACAATCCAGCAATTTGACATTTTTCCATTTAAAGTACATATTTTGTCATTACCCATTTTGGAATGCTAATTTTGATTTAGCTAGGCATCCTTAAAATGTTTCAGAATATGTTATTTTTAAAACAGCAACAGTTTGGTTTCATAGCTCAGTTTCAAACCAACCCAAACTATGTAATTGAAAACTGGTGTTCTTTTATTGTGAGAAAGCTGTTGAAGTTGAGTTTGTGTTTGGCATATAAGTTAGAGCCTGAGATCAGTACTTTCTGTGCTGCTGTAAACTGTCGATCCCTGGAAGGCCATGGTGCCCTTTCTAAGGCAGCCTGAAGACTACACCCATGGTCGCAAGGTTTGCTATGCCAGGGCTTATACCTCCACTGGAACAACGTGGCCATCTAAAAATAGAACTATAAAAATGATTGATCTAGATCAAAACAATTTCTGTGAAACCGTGTGATGATTGCTGTGGTGAAGCAATTTCCAAATTTCATCCATGGGGATTATTTTTCTTCTAAATGTGTGTGTTAATTTCCTATCAGAGGCAGAGGCGTGCTTCCCTCCAGGATATCACCCGCTTTATATTATTGTTGATCTTCAAAATACCAGATGCCCTAGAAACCTCAAACTTGAAATCATCTTGGGAGTTTTTCAGGTGCAGTCACCTGATGAGGACCCTAAAGTTGACACTCATGTTCAGCTGTTTGTAACCATTGCAGTGTAAACCCGAATAACTATCACAGAGCTTCATGGTATCTTCTCTGGCCTGACTGTATCAGGGAGTTTGGAGATATTTCTGTAGCACCAGAAATGGAGAGTTCATTTATCAGCATGTAGCTATATGTGAAAGATTCGAAGACAGTGTGTGCCTTTTTCGCTGGTCACCAAGATATAATTTTTAGGGGTAAAGCTGTCATATATATAGTGATATATATATACACACACAGAGAGCAAGAGAGAAGCGGGTGATACAGTTTCTGTGTAAAGAGGAAGAGTTGATGTGGGAAGGAGTTATGTCAATGAATCCACCTAGCAGTCATTCCTGCATATCTTCCTTGTGGTATCTGAGGCACTGGGTCTGTTTTATCATCTTAACTGCTTCTAAAATAGCTAGTTGCAGCATGCAGCCCTCACGCATAGACTGCGTGGGGCACAGAAGCCCTTGCATGTGAGGATCAACCTGCAGGGACACTGCGCTGCAGATAACTTGCTGCCCTGGCGCTTGTAAAGAGGGTGAATTGCTCTCCGAGAATTGGATAATAGCCCAGGTGAGCACTCTTCTGCTGGAATGGAGCGACCTGTCTGGTCACTTGTATGTAATTATTTTGTTAGACTGTTTGGAAGCTTCAGATACACTGAAAGTTTTTTTGCTTTTTGGAACACAATGTACAGTGTGCTCGTTTTCAGCCCACTCGTAAGTTCTGTGATTGCATTGGGATGCTTGGTCCTGCCCTTGTATTTGTTGGAGTTTATTAAAACGTGATGTTTGAAATTCAGATCAAGAATTTAAAATAAGAAAATTTTAAAAATTTTAAAAAAAGAAAAAAAGCAGGGCTGCATTCTTGAGTCATTTTTCATACAAGAGCTGACTTTAAAATGATATGCAGGTACCTGGGGAAGATATGTTATTGTTTTCACACCTCTTTCTCCTGGACTGATGTGTGTAATGGTGCTTGCTGATTGCACCATCAGTAGTTTTGTCCCATGTAAACATCAAGCATTTGGGCCCAGCCCATGTGGTAAAGAGATTAAACCTAGGACATTGTGGAGTCTTCTGATGGCTCTTGGCATTATTTGGACTAAGTCAGTCTGTATTTTAGGTAGTACAGTTTTGCCATCCCTTAGACAAGGGTAATCCTGTTTACCTGTATCAGACAGATACTGCAAGGCTGTTTGCAGTGAAAAGCTTGGAGAGCTTTGGTTGAGTGCCTCTTTAATTTTATTGATCACTTCTGCTTTCTTTCCTAAAAAAAACAAACCCCAAACTCCACCAAAACCCAGCCTACTCTTCATGCATCTGAAAAATAAACTGATAATAGCACTTTCTAATTTGTTACCATTATCAGAGGACAGGGTATGTTCCATGACCATGTGTCACAGCTCTACAGCAAGTTGACCTAGCACTTGACAAAGGAGTTTTCAGCTCTTTACCCGAAATAAGCAAGACTGTTGGAAAGAAAGCAAGTTTGGTATCCGCAAGTTCTTTGTCTCCTGCACACCTTGGATCTTTATTATAAATACACTCCACACTTCTACAGCATGGCACGTGCCCTGTTCTTCCCTACCAGATGTACACTCAGACTGCTTACTTGAGCAGTGGGAGAAAACTGTCTTCACTGGAGGTGGTGTTGCTTGTTGATCTCTCCCAGTGAGGTCTGTGGAGTGTGCTGCAATCGGTATGTCAGAGCTGCCAGCCTTTCCAAGAGTTGTGTGGCAGCGTGTTTCAGGGATTGGTGCCTTCCATGACTTCTTGGTCTGATTTCCATTTCAGGGATCTTAGTCTGAGATAGGCACTCCAGCCTACTTAGTGAACGTGGGTCAGGTCCTGCGAATCACAGGATTTCTGCATCATGGCACATGTCTTGTTTGGTCTTCATTCCCTGTGGTGGATACTAAATTTCTTAAAACTTTTTTTGGTGGTTGTAGTTGTTTGTGGTTTTCTGAGGAGGTGAAGGGGAAGAGGTGGCTTGGGGAGGAATGATAATTACAAGTTTTTTCAGGTGATGAGCTTTCCATCACCTCTACAGCAGGACATGGCGAGACATTGATTTTTACTCATTTACAGAGGGGTCATCTTCTTAGGCTTTACCACTTGTGTCACCAAGTTTGGATTCTAATGAAGTCTGATGGTCAGAAAACTCAAGTTCACCCACATTCTTTTTTCCCAGCAGTTAGATGAAAGCTAATTAGTGTCCATTGATTTGCAAAGGACTGACCCAGGGTCTAACCCTGCATTGAATGAAACTGTTAGGGGGATTCTAAATTGTCTAGTGCTTTTAATGTACTCAGCCATCTTTCTCCAATGTGTTTGTGCAGTGGTCAGGTAGCATCTCCAGAGCGGCTTCCTTACTGTTGTGAAGTATGTCAAAAGGACTCGGACCTAAGGAAATGCAGACTGAGCAAGCAGTCACCATAATTCCTGCTGTCGTCCTACTTTCAATTTCCTTTTTAAAACATTGCTTTTTGTGCCTATTTGCTTATGATTTCTTGATGAATATAAAAGATTACTAATGAGAAAAAAAAGAACATGGTCGTCCTATGCCAGCTAATCGTACTTCTTTCCTAGTTCAGCCATGTCAGCAAGATTCTCATGACTAATGGTAGTTTGTATATTTATATTGAATGTCTTGGCCATCAGACTGAGTTCCTCCGCAGAACCATTATCTCGTTGCTGCTCTGTGCATCCCAGAAACCGTTTGTATATCCCAGAACATCAGGCGGCAAGACTTCAAAAACACGTGTGATTGGAAACGATGGGAGCTGTGTATCTTGCTAATCTTTCATTTCAGATGTAGTTTTAAAAATTTTTAAAGATTAGATTGGGATCAGTCAGAAAACTAGAGAATTAAAAATAATTGACTTGGTTTCAGTTGAAGACAAATATTTTGAAAATGGCCATTTCTGGGATTTTTACTTTTTTTTTTTCTTGATGGAAACAATTTGGTGAAGCCTGTCTGAGTTAGCAAGATGTTTCTGCAGGCAAGGATCTGCTTTTTCTGTGCAAAACCACCTGTTCTGTCCAATTTTTATAATGACATAGAGATGATGGATGTGAAAAAAGAATTGTGTTTTGGAAGAAGCTGTCTACATTTTTTAGGTATATAGTTCAAGCTGCTTGTGATGGATTTTATGGGTAGACAATTTTTCAGTTACAGTATATATAGCATGTCTTTCCACATCATCTACAGGCAACTTGCTTAATTACCTGGAGAGCCAGTGAGATCAGCCCCAAATTGATCTAAGTGAGACCAGTTCACCTTCCAGAAGTTTTTCACTACTCCAGTTTGCTGCTCCCGGTACAGAAGCTGCCCTCTTTAAACCATGAATCAGTATAGCTTTACTACACGCAGAGTGTTGTGAATGAAGTGATGGTTTCTACGACCACAATTTCCTGTCTCAGAGGTGGGCCTTCACATGCATCAGATATGCTTTACTGCCAGGGTTTTTTTTGCTACATAACACGAAGAAATTGCAAGCAGTGATAGGTAGTTTTGCATATCTGCAGTGACCACTGGGACCTAGGCGTCCATAGTGCTTCATTGCTCTACCCTAACAGAAAGAAGAAAAAAAGCTTCCTTGTATCCCATTAGATAAATACACAGTCAGGGTACTTCCTGGAGTCTTCCTCTGATGTGGTTTACACCAGTGTAAACTTGGAGTAGCAATGCGGGTCTCTGAAGGAGCAAAGCCAGTAAAGAGTAAAAACAGAGTGGTCCCTCATGGGGTATTCCTGGCTTTAAGTCTCGGGATAAGTGTGGGATGTGGGTCCAGGGCAGCCAGTGGATTCTTCAGGAGAGGCTCAGAGCATCTTAATCAGTAGCGCAACTCTCCTCCTGGACTACCCAGGTTGTCCAGGCTCTTGACTTCAACAACTAACTGAATACTCCCTTGTGTAGCTTTGCACATATTTCCTCTTGGAACTTTGGGAAATTTAACAAAATGTTCACGTTCAGCTGTAGTAAGTGTCCCTTTATAAATGATGCTGGGTATCTCAGAAGTACGTGTAATAGACTGTGTAGAGTTGAATCTGCCAAGGAAAGATTTTGTTTTTCAATTGAAACAAAATAGCGTAAATCAAATGGTCTCCAGTGGCAAGTGCTGACCTTGCTTTTAGCAGGAGTCACTTACGCAATCTCTACTTTCAGATTTTCATTTTTCTTTTTTTTTTCCTTTCCCTGTATATGCATTCTTGTAGCTGTGAACCTTTCACTACTTTTTTTTTCTCTCTCTGCATCAGTTTATGGATTTTGCAATTCTTCTCTCAGCGGAGGCTGTGTGACATTAAAAACCATAGGGTCTTCTGTGAAATTTAACTCATTGCGTCTCTTACGTGCTCACATGAATAGTGATAGTTCTGATTAAAAACATGGCACCTTTTTCTGAGTCCCTCTAAAGGTAATTCAAGAGCAGATCTCTGGCAAAACAGCATCTTTTGGCTGAAGCATAAAGCTAACATTTTAACCTATTTTCAGCTGTAAAAACGCCCTGTTATTTTTCATGAATAGGGAACCTATTGTGGGCAGCGATGCTGCTAGCTCCTGCATCCTGGTCAGGTTCCAGCTTGGATCATTATCAACATAAATCAGTTATTCTCCTGGAAGCTTTATTCAGATAAATTATCTGCACTTCCTGTCTTAAATTCTTATTGTGTTGTTCTGCAGTGCTAGCTCCTGTTTCACATAAGATGCGTTTGAGATTTGAGTTGAGGCAATCTCTGCATGCGCTGGGGGATACAATTTGATATTAAAGTATATTCTCCTTGTGGGCTTTTCTGAAAAGATTTTGTACTTCCTTGGTAATGTCTGGAGATTCCCTGTGTTAATAGGAATTGTTTTGTTAATTGATTCCAGAATCTACTGCTCTGGAATAGTCTGCCTTAATCAGGATCATGAATTTAAAAATGGCATCTTTCTGGCCAAAATTGCGACAGGATTGATAGGAGATCTCCTTTCTATTACATGGTCTCTCAAAATGTCTATTTCAGCCCTGCGTATTTCTTGTGTATGCTGGGTTGAATTCAGTCTGTTGCAACATTCTCTGTAAGGGGATTAAAATCTTCTTGAAAATAACTTAATCAAAATCGATTATTAATTGTGTTTTCAAGAAGCCTGGGTGAAGCTGTGTGTGAAATATAAATCTACCATTTCAGTTTCTCAGAAATTCAGCTGTGTAATTCAGTGCATGTGAAATGCACTTGCAAAAAGTACCGGAAAGCTCCAAAGACAGAAGACCTCCTTCTGCAAAATGGGTGTGGAAGGGCAGTATCAGTTTAAGATTCTCCCCTGCTATCCTGCCTGCCTCATTCCTGGATGAAAGATACTATAGAAGTGTAAAGCATTAAGATCAAACCTCCTGGATAATCAGGACTGTGACTTTGTTCTGCATGATGGAGAAGGGCCTGCAGTTCAGACGCTGCTGACTGCCTTCCTCCGCTGAGCCTGCCAGCGAAAGGGTCAATTAGTGCCAACTGCAGGAGTGCGGCTCCGTTACAAAGCCTGCGTCCGCTTAGAGCTGTTCATTTAAGCTTTCATTACAGACTTTAGGTTAATAGCAGTATAGACTGCTACCTAAGCTCTTACCTGAACTCGAGAGGCTTTCTTTTACCAGTTTAGCCATCCTCCTACCCAGTTTGTTTGGGGTGACATAGTCCAACTTGAAATCTCAGAGAGCTGTGTCACGGTGTGCTGTGATGATTACAGTTCAAGTGTGTAGAGATTTATTGCCAATATTGAGTAAAATATAGTAACTTTAAAATATTGACTATCGAAGCAATAAAGATCTGCAGCTTGATGAATTTACCCATTCTTAAAAGCTGGCTTTTCTCTATGAATGTCCTGCAGACAATTTTACTTTACCAATCTAATCAAGGCTTTCATGTTAAAACAGCCACTGACTGTATGTTTGCAAAGGCAGCCTCCAGAGTCCAACCTGTCTCATTTCTCAGAGGTGTAGGGGCACCAACTGGGTTGTGAGCTCCTGTGTGTACCTGGAAAAGTGAGGGTTCTCTCTCAGAGAAGTTGGTGCCATTCATCCTTTCAGTGTCACCTGTTATGTTAGAAACATGCCACTGACGTGCTTTCTTGGTACAGCTGGGCACGCCGATTGTCCTTCATATTATACCAGCAGTAAGCTTATAAATTGGATAATGTTACAACTTGAAGATTATTTTAATTTCCAAGATACAAATTTTCTGAGCAACAGGTTAAGACAGAAAAACGTGACTTGTTAAAATTGGTCCAGCAGTGGTCTGGTTACATGGATTTATGAACTTGTGCCGTACTCAGAGGACTTGGGCATTTCTGCAGAGCTCATCTGATGGAGTTTCTTTGGAGCACTGTGCTCTGTCTGAAGGAACTGAGGTGATGGCTTTGGCTCTCTTTCACAGTATCTGCAAGAAAGAAATTGCTGCAGTCCGCGGGTGTATTGAGCTCCCTGCAGTGATGTCTCACGGCAGCACAAATCCTGCCTGGAAGCAGATGAGTGCCAACCCCTAGGTCCTTGGGAAAACTTACCATTCCTCTTTTCCCTAGAGCACACAGCAGGCATTTTGTGGTTCCTAACCAGTGAAATAGGGTAGAAAACCTCATAATAATTCCCAGTGGTTAGGACATTTTCCTTCAGGAGCAGGTGTGTTCAGAGCCTCGGGGCTAGTGATCCACTGGTCTGCAGGCTTGCAGGCTGGGCAGCAGAGGTGGTGCTGTGCTAGCCCACAGCCCAGCAAGGCTGCCAGGGAGAGATGGTTGCTTCAACTACAGCAATTGGATGTTTTTTCACTTGAGAGCTTTGGAAGTTTTCTTAGGAATCTGTATTTTGCAGAGATGTGGGGTTTTTCCCTTTAGTCAGCTGCCTTTATTCCTTTTCCTCTGTGCTTTGCTTTGATAGATAGGAGCAGATAGACCGTAATTTAAAAAAAGAGCTGTTTCACTTCCCAGAGACAGCGAACAGGCCTGTGAATGGCGCCTTCTGTTCCCCGTCTGCCTGGGTTCACCTCACACCCATCAGCCTCAGCGTTAGTCTCATTCACGTGGAGCTGTTGGGCTTGTGCTCTCAGAAACTTTTGATAGTGGGCAAGTTTCACACTGAAGTAGTTAGAAATCCCAAACTTGGTTGCATTTCCTCAGAAGTACCTTTAGATATTCCCAGGGTAGGTTTACACGGATCACTGGAGCATTCCCTGAATCCAGTTTAACTTTTGAGATGGTTTTAAATCCTTGTGATGCTGTAACTCTCCTGCAGAGCTGATGCTGCTGGAACGGAAGGCATCCTGGTGCTTTCAGTGGAGCCTGTATGTAAATATAGTAACTGGGTGAATGAAAAACCAACAGTATAATTCTTCAACGTTTCTTTTTTGTTTCTTGACGCTTATAATGCTTTTGCACTGATACAAGACTTCTGCAGCTCCCAGTGATGAACACCCTAAAACAAATGACTGAGATTAGTATTATTTATAGATAACCACAGAGATCATTTATTCCTCTCAAGCTGTTTATTTTTGGGCAGCCCAGTGAAACTGATGAAATTGCCAGTTGCCTAAAATGCTACTGCCAGTTGTTTGAATGAACGGTATTGATTATAGTTGCAGGACTATTCATCTCATACTGGCACACACACAATACATGTATTATAAAAATGTTGTCTCAGTTGACAGCTGGGTTATGAAATGATACACTGAATTGTATATCCTTATAGGCAGTGTATACATAGACTTTTCTTAATCGCAAGCTATTAAAAGTTACTTGAAGGAATACAGAGTCGCATATCAGACTCTGAGGAGCATTGTAATACCTTGGTTAGAAACAACCAGTTAACAAATTTATCTTGAAATGAGCTGACATGATGAAACCTCAATGGGTGCAAACTAATCTAAACAATGTTCTGCTGTGGAGGAGAAGAAAATTTTATTTTATTAAATGAGTAAAGGATTTTTTTAAAAAATGCAGATAGAAAAGAGACCGTTTAAATCTACTCATTACCACAGTTTTGGTTTAAAATCAAAGAAAACCTTGAGGCAATCCTGGTTTGTGGTGGATTCAGTAGTAGTTTCCTGGCTTCATAGTAAATCCTTCATCTTTCAGGTTTGTTTTTTTTAATTAAAAAATACAGTCATGCAGTGATCATGTTGGTCTACACTTACCCTCAAAAGTTTTCCGTCCTTTGTCACTTACTTAAGGGTGTGGGTCCCAGTCGCCTGGGTTGCTTCTTCACATCACCTTTTGCTGTGGGATTCTCTGGAGAGATGCTCACCACATGGCCCTTTAGCTGCAGCTTCTGTCCCTTTGCTGGAACAGGCTGTTGCAATAAAACCCCATCTCGTGTTCCAGGGGATGCAGTCTTTCATTGCTGCATTGCTGTATGTTTGAAGGCTTTACATTTTGAAAAACTGTGATGGTTAACTAAAGATTAGATAGCTTTTAAAGTCCTGTGCTTGAGAATTTCCATTGTCTTACTCTGTAGCCATCAGTGATCAAAAAATAAAGTGCTCAGAGCTTCCTCCCCCCCAGGTTTTACTAATGCTTACTTCATAGTGTCTGTGTGCACACCATCATCTCCAGTAGTTGCCCTGGGAGCAGACTTTCCCCATCTTTATCTGAGCTCACTGGTACATGGAACATACCTGCAATAGCACCTGGTGGTGCCAGGTGTAACTGCAGAGTGATGGGGTGTGTTTGTAATGTCGGCTTGCAATTGTAGCAGGGTTGTTAAATAACTGCATTTAAGGTCTCCTGAAGTGTCTAAGTCACTAAGTGTCTAAGCACTGCTGTGGTTTGGCTTAGGGTGTAAGTGGATGGAACCTGATGTATATATCACCGTGATTTTTAAAATGGTGTTTAACAATTCTTTTTGGGAGTACAGTGGATAGAAATCTTTGCAAATTTCCGTGTTGTTAAGTTGCTAAAGGATTTTATTCTTCAGTTTGCATTACCTATGGTAGCTTTCAAGTGGAATTCTTCTAATCATAATTTCAACTTTCTGTGGCATAAACGGTCAATTCCCTGAATATGAAAATAATTTTTTTCTCTTGTTCTGTGATTTTTCTGTACCAATAAGTAATATATTTGTAACCCTGATGAAGGTTCATTTGAGCATCTCTTGTCACTGATTTTTCAGATCCTAGCCAGCCACTTTTTATCTCTCTGCTTCCTTCTGCTCAACTCTTCTTGCTTGCTTCTCCTCGCATCAGTCTCTGCAATACAAACACATTAATTGGTAGTGTTTTATTTTTAAATTCTATCTCTAAAAACCTAATCTCCTGTTACAAAGTAGGATATTTACATGCTTATCCTCTATAAAAGTGGATGAGTTAGTGGAATAAGCATCCGACACTTCTGTGGGTGAATAGACTCCCCCCTTACCCCCATGCTGTTGATTCTGTTGATAGCTTGTGCAGTGTGGTGGCTGACAAGATACAGCAGTGAGGGTAAAACACTAGCTACAGCACTTGGCAAAATTTAGGGGTCTCTTCCGCTGGAATGGCTCTGCTTAATTGTTAGCGAAGCCTCCCCTGCTGAAATGATGCATCAGAGCAGCACAAGCAGAACCGTTGTGTGCCTGAACTTGCTCCTGCTGCTCATGAAGCAGATCTACTGTAAATGCAAACAGTAGGTGCTCCCCTTACCTCTAATTAAAGCATGGATGCAAGTTTTGGGCTATTCAGCTGCAGTATAACGTTACTCAGAAAGCTAACTTGGGAGTTGAAAAGCAGGTATTTTTTGCTTGAGATGTATTCTCAGTACCTTGCTTTTCTGGCTTCCTCAGCAGAAAGGACAGCTTGAGGGTGCAAATATACAGGGGTGGTGAATCTCTCTCTCTTTTTTTTTTTTTTTTTTTTTTTCTCCCCACTTGTGTTTGGTTTTAGTTATGGAAAACTGGTATTTTCTACTATTCACTTCAGCATAGAGAGGAAAATCTCCTGGAAATCCCAGGGAAAGGTGGTCTACCCTAAGCTGTGTTTTCTTATTTTTCTGTGGGGCTGCAATATGACTGATTCTGTCCTGTTTGTCTTTTAAAGATACAAGATCAATTATGACCAAATTTATGATCAAATATGTTTATCTGGATTCTTAAGGAAACAATGAGAGAGGAGGAAATAGAGAAGGGCAACAGTTTAATTTGAGAGAATGCTTATATATGGCTTATAGCTAAAAGTATGTATGACATTCTTCCATTTCATGTGCATTTCTCCATAAAGACATTAACAGCTTGTTGGAGAACTCAGATGTTAAAATTCAACGCCCTGATACAGTCTGCTCAGCTGTATAAAATGCTGGATGGATATTCTAATTCAGGCTCCTACTTTGTTCTTCAGCAGCAGCAATATCCATTGCAAAAGCCAGTGTGTCGATGTGTGGTCTCCACCATGATCTTCCATTAGATGTTAGTCAAATCCCTGCTTCTGGATGGTTTGGGTTTTTTGTCTTTCAGGAGAGTGAGAACATGTGGATTTGCTTAACTTAAATAACTGGTTATTTTTCAGACCCAGGTCATCACAAACCTGAGTTTTTCACCTGAACAGTCTTTCCAGGGTCAGCTATTCAAGCAGCTTTTTCTAATCTTATGCAACAATTTAACTTTCTAAACACAGAAACCCTGATTATGGAGTTTTAGAGGAAGAACCCTTACCTTCTAAATCACATTTCCCCCTGTCATTGACTTTCCCTATTCTTAGAAAGTCTTGATTGATGCTTGATTGAAACCGATATTCAAAAATAAACCTTTCAGAGAATAATTTAAGTATCTTGCATTGCCCACATTGTTTGCTCTAATTTACTTACTATGCTTTGGATTCTCTTCTTCATTGGGGAAGTCTGAATGGACTCAGCAGGTACAGCAGTTTTAGAAAGAGACTTCAGAATGTGGCTTGTCAGAAGACTACAGCTCTGTACAGTGTGGTTAGTGTCGCTTCCTAGCTTGACCCAACACATTTATTCTGCTTTGCTGAAGTCATGGAAATGCTAGATATTGTGCTTGGTGACCTGTGTTTGAACAGCCCATTTGGTAAAAGGAAACATTTTTATCGTGGCAGTTTGATGGTTTCTCTTCATTGCCTAGTGTAATAAACTCCATGGTATGTTTTCATCCAAAGTTAGTTATGTGATAACAGGATACCATATGCGGTAAAGTTTGGAGGCTGGGAAGGAGGAAGGAGAGGACCAAGTAAGTGAAGGGAAGCCACAGCTTAGAAAAGGATCCAGAGCTAAGAGAGTTAAATTGCACTTCTTTGGAATATGTGAAATTGCTTGATGGTACTTCTTTCTAGGGCACAACCTTGCTGTGTTTGCTGGTGCTGATTTGAAAGATTTTCAATTACCATATCACAGGTAGATTTTATGGAAGGGAAGATTTCTTTCTGAAGTACACAAATTAAATCATACTTGCTTCTTTTGGAACTAATGTGTAGTGTGTATCCTACTGAATTATTGTGCTTGTGTCAATCTCTCTTTCTGTTTCCATCATCCCTTAACAAAATAAGAGGCCAGATTCAGAGTGTTTTGCTTCATAATAAAGAGGAGGCTCTTATCAGCTTGTCACCATCTGAATCCATGTAAAACCTGAGAATTTTGATGAGATGAAAGATTTTATGGTTGGACTCAATCTCAAAGGTCTTTTCCAACCTCGTGATTCTGTGATTTTTATCAAACATTTATTAAAACAGAATAAAATCCTAAAGGTTCTGTGCTTAAAGAGGCACTATGAATGTACAGATTACATATACTCTGTGGAAAATTGTCTTTCCTGCTGTCCTTACTCATAAAACCAACATGACTCTCATTGGGAGAAAGATTTCTTCTTTGCTTCTCATTTTTGCAAGTAGCAGCAATTTCTGACTTGTTGCAGTATCACAGCCCTGTGTTAGTCCCATCACTATCTTTATTTTTTTTAATGCAGGAACAGGAGAGAGGAAGATCTGTTTATAAAAGTATGCTGTTAAATCCATAAACATTTTTGAGAGCTGGGCTGAGTGCAGGGCCCAAAAGTGCCTTGAAAATGATCTTTAGAAACTGACTTTGTATCCAGCTGAGCATAGAACAAATACATTGAAGAAGATGAGAAAAAAGAAGCTGGGGTAATGCAAGTTTACTACTTAAACAGAGAAAAAAATAGCTCCAATACAGTAACTCAAATCTTCATCACTTTCCTTAATAAGATGGCTTCAATAGGAATTAAATAGGACTAGCTGCACTAAGCTGTGGAAAAATGGATAGCCAGGAAGGGGTGGTTTTGTTTATTTTAAAATTATTTTGGTGTTTACAAAATAATCTGGGAATTTTCTGTTCATGGAGTTTGTCACTTGGTTTGTTTGAGATAGGTTTCTGTAGATCTCCAGAACTGTTGAAAGATTAGACTGACAGTGCTTAAGTAAAGCTAATGGCTGCCTAACTGTATTTGCATTTCTGGCATGTTTTAATAGGCTTTCATACTTTTCCATGAAACCAAGAAATGTTGGTAGTTTGCAGTATGTCCATATAGTAACTTCAGGGTTCACAACTGTGCTTCTGACCAGACAGGGTGTTACACGTATGTTACTGTAATGAGAGGGATTAGAAACAAATCGGAGTAATTTTAAATGTTTCACATTTCCTTACTGCAGCTTCAACAGTGAGTTTAGCCCCAGAGGCAAAGAACAGCATAACAGAGGGACCTGATTGTCTGTTTTTCTTTTATAGGTGATCTCTGTAGAACAGGCAGTAAGAAATACTATCTGGGCTTCTTTGGGAAGCTTGGAAGAGCTGATGAATTCATCAGTCCTTTATATGCAGCTGTACTGGAGGATTTAAACCTTCATGTCTTCAATTTATTAAATTATTATGAGAAAGTCATTTTACTGTTATCAAATTCATTTTTCTTAAGCAAGTTTCTATCCTATTTTTGTTACAGAAAGGTATTGTCTCATAGATAACATTGCCAGTGGGAAGGAGGGCTTGGACTGGCTCATGTAAATGGAAAATACACAGAGAAAATCAGAGTACAAAGAAGTCTTCTGTGCCTATAACTGACATTTCTTGGAAAATGAGGTCTCTTATGCCTTCTATTATAGTCTGGAGAGACACTTCACTTAGTTCATTAATCTATCTATCTGAAAAGCTTTACTACGTGAGTTCACTAAATAAATCTATTCCAAGGCCTACAAAATTTTCAAGTCCAAAAATAATCTTGATGGACTGCTTTGAAAAGTTTGACTCTGTCAGGGAATCTATCTGAAAATCAGATGAAGAAAATTCCATAACACTAGCCCAGCATTAGCTCCATAAGGTGTATTAGTTTAAACAAATACAAAGACATGTTATCATAGTCCTTTCTGTTGTCTGCTATTTTGATAGGCAGTATAGGATTATGTAATATATATATGTGTGTGTGTGTGTGTGTGTGTGTGTGTGTGTGTATCTAAGTGGAGAGACAGAGAGAGATTTCCTGGTTTGGAAACTAAGTTTGTGTTGAGCTGCTTCTTTCCTGAATGATGTGAATGCTTCTCTTGATGACTATTACCCTGGCTTTAACAACAAAAAAATATTTATTTTAAATTAAAACTGAAATTGGCAGTGACATTTGCAAGTTAAAATTCAGAGTAATTAATCTATAAAACCTGGAAGATAATGTGAATTAATTTTGGAGAAATTAGTAAAGCAGAAATTGAATGTGTTTATATTTGGTAGGACGTGGGTACGTTTTCTTGAAAGTGAGGCATTACTTAGTCTCTAAATGGAGTCACATCTCAGTTTCCATTCTGTTGTGCATAGCAAGCTGATTTTTTTTTTTAAGGTTATTTGAAAGGGAGATGAAAAATTAATCGAGTTCATTGAGTTCATGAAACAGTTCCTCCAGTGGCATTGCCTGTGCCTGCTGTGAATAAGGGCTTCCCTCCCCACAGAGCTTAGCTGTGTCATCCAGAAGTGGCCGTGTTTCTCTCTGGTTTGTCATCTCTCAGTAAGGTCTGTCCTGTCCTTGGCGCAGTTTTGTTCATTGGGGACCTCCCAGAAAAGGTGCTGCAAACAAGGGGTAACCAGCAACGGGGCCAGGCTTTCAGGGTGACAGCGAGCTTCTGGAAAGGGCTCCTCCTGCACCCTGTGCAGACCTAGAGCAGCAGTACTGCCGTGTGAGAACTCTGCTTAAGACAGGAATTTATTGCCACCTCTCATCCAAACGCTGCAGTTACGCTGTTTGGTGCTGGTAGATTGGCTGTAGGAGTTACTGTCAGAGATGCACACTGCCATTTTAAGGCTGTTTGACTGTGTGCTGATCTGGCTATTGCACAGTTGTGTTTGAGACACTGGTGAGACACATCTTCTTGTTCCTTGCCTGAACAATGCCTCCTAAATGGCCTAATTCCTTACGGTATGACAAGGACTGATTGAGAGCTGCTGAAGGTTCACTGAAGTGTCTTACTGAGGGAGGGATCCAGAGTGCATTGCTCTTCAAAAATTGCTTTCTTTCTGCACTAAAGATTAGAATTTTTTATTCCCAAGACCAGGAAACTCTTGCGATAGCATTGCAGTTCCTTTACAGATTCACAGAATCGCAGAACAGGGGTTGGAAGGGACCACTGGCCATCAGCTAGTCCAGCCCCCTGATGAAGTAGTTTCCCAGAGCACGTTGCACAGGTTTGTGTCCAGGTGTTGTTTCAGACTTCCCCCTGCCTCATTTTTCTTCTCCCTCCTGAGTTTACACAGTGTTTTGGAGGATGCTTGGAATTTCTTGATGTACACAAACAAGGTGTTAGCTGATTTGGTGATTCTTGTGAAAAGCACGCTTCTAATACACACTCCTATTACAGAGAAATGTGGATTAGGGATGCAAATGCATCTCTGAGGGTGGAGCATGTCTGAGAACCAAGAGGCTAAGGAATGAGTTGGAAAGTAGCCCTGATACAGATGATTAAAGAGTAGGTTGAAAAAATATTTATTTTAGTATCTACAAAGTTACTTAAATATGCGTTTTATTTGCATGCAAAGAAATACCACGTAAAACCAGGACCATGTTTGAAATACAGTACAAGTTACTAAATCCAGTTGTGTGCCACAAACTGATAGTGTGTAATACTGAGAAGGTTGCAGTGAGCAGGCTGGTTACCTGGACATACAAAACAACAGAGATCTGTTACATCACTGCTACTAACCTTTGTGAGTATTTGACATGCAGCATGCACAGTCTCATCTATCAAATTCCAATTTTTCAAGCAAAAGAACTGTCCAGGACTTCAGATGTTGTGTGCAATACAAATCAAACAAACACCCCTCCCCCACAAAAACACACTCCCCCCAAAAAAACCCCATTGTCAAACAGACCAGACAATGCAGATGCTTTTGCACATAAAACTCCTCCTTGAGTCACTTTAAACGTTTCAAAGGCATCGAGATTTCAGGCTTATGAGCCGCTTGGATAGCACATGCAGATGCAAAACATCAATTATAACCCATTGATGATTATTTAAAAGACAGGTAAATGTGCTGTGTAGGGATGTGGTTTAGTGGGTGGACTTGGCAGTGCTGGGTTAACGTTGGACTTGATATGAAAAGGTCAGTTCCAACCAAAACAATTCTGTGATTCATGGTGAGAACAATGTGTGTAGCTTGGTAACTCTGGCAAATGTTGGAGTGTTTTCAGAGGAAAGCTAATATTTGTTCACCATGTTTTCAATAGGGAAGAGCTATAATAGAGGTAACATAATTCAGAACTTTTTAAATAAATGTATGGGTCTGCTTTCATTTGTATCTATGCTGATGAGACCACATGAATGGTGAGATCACAGCAACATTCTCTGGCCTGGATGGTGGTTGTGAGTAAGTTTTAATTCATAGCACTGGAAGTTACAGCTAGCAGGTGTGAGAGAGATGGGAGAAAAGGCTGTTCTTTGAAGTCATTGATTTGGAGGTGTGTTTCTGCTAGGCGAGACAGACATTACGAGGTGCTAATACAGAAGAGACTAGGGAAATGTGGAAGTGCCTGCAGTTGGGGGTGCCACAGTACAAGAGGGACACAAAAATATTGGAGAGTGTGCAGAGGAGGGCAATCAGGATGGTGAAGACTATGGAGGGAAGGTGATACGAGGAGAGGCTGAAGTCCCTTGGTTTGTTCAGCCTGGAGAAGAGGCGGCTGAGGGGAGACCTCATCACAGTCTGTGGCTTCCTGACAAGGGGGAGCGAAGGGGCAGGCGCTAGTCTCCTCTCTGTGGTGACCAGTGATACAACCTGAGGGAAAGGCTTGAAGTTGTGACAGGGGAGGTTTAGGTTGGATATTAGGAAAAGGTTCTTTACTGGGAGGGTGGTTGGGCACTGGAACCGGCTCCCTGGGGAAGTGGTCACAGCACCGAGCTTGGCTGAGTTCAAGAAGTGTCTGGACGATGCCCTTAGTCCCATGCTCTGACTCGACTGGCCTTGTGTGGAGCCAGGAGTTGGACTCAGTGGTCCTTACGGGTCCCATCCAATTCAGGACATTCTGTGATTCCCTGAATACCCCTGGCACAGCTAGGTTGTAACACATCATTGCTGAGGGTCTCCTCCCAGAGTGAGCCTCTTGGTAACTTGACCCTCAGCTCTGATTCAGGGTCTTGTGCACATACTTCAGTTTGTGTCTGTTCATCAAAACACTTAACCCTGTGCTTAAAGTTTTGCATACAGCTTTGGGATCTAGGACACTGAGTAAAACCTTGCTGGTGTCAGTGAAGCAATTCTCTGGACGTTGAATAAGGTTGACCAAGCTGTGGTTCTTCAGGTATCTGCAGTTCTAGAGAAAATCAAGTGCTGCCCTACGCTGCCACTGTCTCATGACACACTAGGTTTCTGATGAGGACTTCCAGGACCTCTTGAATAGAACCAAAGTGCTGTTAGCCTGGCTTTGGTATGAGACATTTAGCTCTCCTCTGTCAAGAGAAGATGTGAGAAAAGTCCCACTTTTTACCATCATCACACATCTCCCTCCAGACCAGTCATGCTGTTACTGATGATTAATGGGATTATTTCCCATTTCTTAATGCAGTGGGTGTCTCATGGAGCACAGAAGGGCAGTGGAGTTGCACCAGGTTAGCCTTTCAGTATACAGCTGATTGAGAGCAGACTTTGAACCAATATTTAAAGGTACAACAATCTGTCCAAACACTTTGAGATTAACAAATAATTTCAAACTAGCCCTGTCTCACTTGGCTGCCCCCTCCTTTGAAAGGGCAGCAGTCAGTTAAGAACGTAGCAATGTGACTTTCCTTTCACAGTCAGGATTTTGCTTTACCATTTCCATGAATTTTGGCTTCCACATTATTCAGCTGTGCACCAGACAATTCTTTTGTTATATGCCAATTAACCCAGCTTGATAAATAGTGATTATGCATAATTTATACGGAATAGTATTCTTGTTGCTCCCTGTAAATAAGGCACTGGCTTAGCTGAGGGTACTGCTCTATGAATTGCTGTCAGATGTGATTGGGAAGGTCCAGGAGGCTTGTAGCAAGAAGGACTCTCTGGACTGTATGACAGATAGAAATGATACCAAGAATAAAATGGGAGGTGTGTGTGTGTGATTTTGCTTTTGTAAGGGAAGGTGGGATTTTGGTTTTGCAGTTCTGTAGTTTGCTCTTTCAGTGCACTGAATAGACCTCTGCCCTTCTCCAGCTCTCACTGAAGTCCATGGGAGCTTCTCCAGTGACATTGAGTGCTTGATTGGACCCCTAAAGAGAATCTTTAAATGATTTCCCTTCCCTGGAGCCTGGTTTTCACAGCCATTCTGTTTCCTCTTCTGTATTAACTGATCTGAAGTCTCTCAGACTGATAAACTGAGCAGTGGGACACAAGGAGTGGGTGAGAATTGCATAGCCCCGTGAACCTTGAGCAGACAGGAGAGGAGACATGGAAATGTGAAATCCAGTCCACTGGTCCGAGATGTACCCAGAGTGACAGTGCTTGCTGGAATACTGTTGCAGAGCCTCCAGGAAAGTGTGAGGGACTGTTGCTCTCAGTAAACTTGGCTGTCTGTCAGCCAACACCATGCTCTGCATGCATAGAGCCAACTGGAAACCCTCCGGAGCTGGAGGCTGCTTGGTCAGCTGCTGTTTGGCGATCACATCCCCTTTTTCCTTGGACAACCTTAATCCTGGCCTTTACCTCATGGTGAATTTTACCCAGTTCAGTGATTCCAGGTGTGTTTGCCATGCTGCCTCTTCTGTCGCATCCCCTGTAATATATCCCCACAGGCCTATAAATGGCACCACCTCAGCAGCTTCAGCTCGTCTTTCATCACACAGCCAGAGCCTTGTTTTGATTTATTGCCTTTCACCACGGTGGCCCAGAATGAAGTCAACTTCTGAAATCACTTAGGGAAGGATCTGCTGAACAAGCATACATTTAATAATATGCCTCCACCTTTTTACTTCCTCCATGCTGGGATGTTCCACTGAAAGAAGAAATCCCTTCAGAGCATCGCAGTGCTGGAGATAGCTGCTGCTGATTCACAGCTCTGAGGCACAGCATTGCCTTTAACTGCTGCGCTTTGATTCAGCCCTGCATTCAGCCTAACATCCTGAACTGTGAAATGCTGCCATACTCTGATGGGTGTGACATTTTTCTCCGTCATACCACAAAAGATTTGCTATTCTATTAGCCTGTTCTTTATAGACAAAATAGATGAGGTCCTCTGTGAAGATGATAACGATAGCTGCTGCTTGGATAATCCCTGGTATACTACATCTTGTCAAATTCACATTAAAAACACTTTCTTGAGTATGTCCTTTTGTTCCAAGGCAGAGTGCTTAATGTCTTGTGGAACTCTTTATTACTTTGAATATAATTATAGAAAAATTCATGATTTTATGTTGAACTATTAACTATTACTATGGGTTTATTAGAATATGCATATTAGTAGAGTATATTGGCTGCTAAATTTCCTTGTGCTTTATAACTGAATAATTTGAAAGAATTGGGGTTTTTCATATTTTTCCTCTGATGGACATTTTCAGAAAAATTACTTTGGAAGGTAAGAAAGATAATTAACAATCAAAAGTGATCACAGCATGCTGGCATAAGATTCTAGCTTAAAATGAAAAGCATTTCAAATGGTGCAACAGATGGAAGCAAGTTATTTAACTCAAGTGCGTGTAACATAGTTGTACTGCATGTCCACGGTCCATGTTTCTGCAGAGATTAGTCATGAAACAGGAGTTGGAGTCTCGGATGTGAAGAACAGAAATGATCATTGTTTGCTGTGAATATATTTAGACTCTCTTGGGGAAGTCTTCACCAGGTCCTCTGACTCCCTCACACAGGTATTAGCTCATGTTCCACGCATCAGGAAAAAAGGAGTGTGTGGTTATGTGTATAGGATAGACTAAGTCTTTTCTCAAAGGACAAAAGCTCAGTGAACTGCTTTACTTCCACGTTAAGGGTCTAATGCTCCCTAACCTTGGGGCCTGAGCATCCAGAATCATGGAGCTGCCCATCAGGAGCAAAGTGTTGGCATTGCACGTTCTGCTGTGATTGGCAAGGCATTGCTTATCCTGGAGGACCTGAGCAGAAACACCTCTTCATCAAAGCAGGAGAGGCAGATACTGATGCCATTCCCTTTCTCTCCAGCAGTGAGTTTTACTGTCTACAAAGAGAAGCCTCTTGCTGCTTCTCCTATGAGTCTCCTTTTTGGTGTCAGGGCCAGCACAGGCAGTAAGTGGAAGAGCTCACAAATAACACAACTCCACAGCATTTAAATCTGAGTTCTGAAACAGTATTATAAAGTCTTCTTTCTGAGAGCCTTTTGTTTTAAACTGAGTGGTAGGTATTTGAGGTCTTCCTTTTAAAATTAAAAGGAATTTTCCCGTGTGAGCAGCTTATGGGGGTGGTGGGATCAGGATGGAAAGTGGTCTGTTAACAGTAGAAAATTGTGGATTGCAAGGATGTTTTAAAAATAGAAAACTTGGCTTTAATTTGTGGCGTGTGCTCTGAGAGCTTGAACTCAGCCTTGTAAAGATACAAGCAAGATAATATAGTATTCTGATCAGCACATACTTAAGTTCTCAATACCTAACATACTTTTTCAATCATTCTCAAAAAAACCCAGTTGATTTGTATGGCATGTATGTATCTCCTCTCACCTTTAATCCATTTTAAGCTTTAAACCCCTATTCTACTTGCCTCTAACTCCAATAGATTATACTTCAAATTGAGCCATGATAATCTGATTCACAGCCTTTCAGAAGGAATATTCTCCTAGAACTCCAAATCCATGGTATTTTAAAAAATTAGCGTGTAACAGTGATTTAAAAAAGATACATCTTTTTATAATTTGGACCTACTGATAAGGGGCCAATGCTCTTCCTCAAGATGGGCAACTGTGCCTTTTGTCAGCCTGTCTGTCTAAAAGGATCTGACTTCAGATACGAGCTGCTTTCTCGTGAGCGGTCCTTGCAGGTCTCGACAGGCACCTATTGGCCTCACTGTGTGCATGAGGCTTTGTGCTGCTGGTGTTCCTGCTAGCACTGCTACAGCCTAAGTGGCCTATTTTTATTGTTGCAAGTTGGCATCTTTCATACGCTCATAAAATTCCCACAAATGTTTCAGTGTGAAATGAAGGCCCAGCATACAGCAAATTCATGTACATTGTTAGGGTTTTATTTGACTCTAGTAGTATTTATAAAGACCAAAATGTGTAAAGTTTAATGAGTCAAGTCATGTATGCCATAAATAATTGGGCGTACTGCAGGAGACCAAGGTTGTGGCAATGTATTTGTGCAGCACCCAGCACCCAGGAGCTGTAACTGTCATTGGGGTTCTAAAGTCATTTGGAAAAGTGGGTAAGAAAGAAAGGCCCATATAGTAATGCATAATGGAGTTGTGGTAGGGTGACAAAACTCATCTTGAATGGGATCTTGATCTGACAGTGTTTGGGGATGCTTGGATCTGGACATTTGTTTTTCATTGCTTTCCAGTAAATGGTTTGTAAAATATGAATGGATTAATCCTTATGCCTTTCCTTTACAATTTAATAATACCCCACTCCTGGTACCTGGAACGTAGTGGATTTGTGGTATTTGCTCCTCTAAAAGGAAAGGCAAACTGAAGAAAGTGTGTATGTTTGAAGAAGGCACTAGATAGAATGAGGCAGCTGAGCAGCTCTTTGTAAAAAGAACTAGATAAAACACAGTGCAGTTGTAGCACTGAGAAAACTGTTGCCATAAATGAAGTAATGGGAGTAAATAGTAATTTTGGTTTGTGCTCTGCTGTGCAGTTTTGGGTTGTGAGGTTTTTTCTGTTTTGCAGGGATTTTTTTTATGCTTCTATGGGCACATCCTTTATAAGGTTGGATGAGAAGTGACTTTATGGTATTTGATTCCAAGTTAAAACTTCCTAGGTTCATTCCTACCTACTATTAACTAAATAATAATAAATGCTTCTTTTCTCAGCTGAATTTTAAACAGCTCAGTGGAATATTTTCTTCTTGACAGAATTCAGTATATTAACAATTTCAGTGTAAAAGCTAGTTTTATTGACTGTAGGTAAAAGCAGTTCACTTAATTTTTAATTTTTAATATAATGAGTGTGTCTTTAAAAGAAGCTCTCAAGTCTTGTTGCCTGGAGCCCCCCGAAAGTCGCTCATTCTGCATTTGGAGACACAGCTGTGCTGAACTCCTCAGGGCTCAAGGTAGAGAGCGTGGCTTTCATTCAGCATAATAAATTGGAAGGGAAAGAATGCAGTAGAAGTGTTGTCGGTCTCTCTGAGAGCCTGTATGCTTACTATATGAAGTGACGTTAATGATAACCCTTGTATTATTACAGCAAGGAAGTCATGGGATGGAGCCTTAGATAGAAAATAGCCAACTGCTCTGAGAGATGCTGCAAATTATTCCATTATAAAGTAGTCCCATTAGCCTGTTGGCAGGGGCTGGCAGTGAGAATTGTCTGGAATCCAAGACAACTGGCAGAGGAAAGTGGAGGGAATAAAATTATTTCACAGCTGAGGGAAACACAGAACACAAAACAGGGAACTGGTATGAGCAACGCGCAATAATGTCGGTTGTGATTGTGCTCCTACAGCGCCTTTCATCCCAAAGAGCTGTATAATTATCAATAAAGCAGGCCTGATGGTGCTCCTTTGACATCGGTTAATTTTGTCAGACCTATTTTATAAGAAATTGCTATGAACAAAGGGGAAATTATTTGTCCATACAAACAGTAATGAAGAAGGAATAGCATCTGAGGTATTGTAATTTCCAACCTCTGACTCCAGAACTACCAGGCTGTTACATCCCTGGGCAGAAGTGCACCCTATGCCATACTTGAGAGGATCCTGCCCCAACTGGGACAAGTCAGTTGTTAATGGTATTGTCTAATGGAAATTGTGGATTAAGATCCATCCATTAACGTCTTTCTTCTGTTGACTTTATACATCATTTCTTTAAACAAGCAAAATCCAAACCTATTTGTAAGTGTTCCTAGTAACGCTTCAGTTGTTTATAGTAAGAACTAGAAGTAAAAAAAAAAAGGTATCAGAGAAGTTTTGGCTTTAGCTTCCAGGCAATAGACAGTAGAAATGTCAGAGCCTATACAACCTTGCTGTGTCAGGAATACTCATGGTCACTAAAAGCTAGAAGAACTTAATACTATTAGAAAGCAAAAAATAAATCTTAAAAAGACACAAAACATCTCATAACTTGTGTGAAATGGGGCATCTTTTGAGATTCTGGCCTGGAGCCTTCCTGGGGTCTGAGTGGGGAAAAAAGAAAATCACGTCTGGTTAATCTTAGCAAGTTTCTGGTGGGGCTGATTTGACTGCAGGGAGGATGGAGCTGCTAGTAAAACAGAAGGCTGGGTTCATTGAGTTACACCACTGCCATTAGGATAGCTCAGCTGTTGTTCAGTACAGAAACAAAGTATAGTTTTCTAAATTAGTTTTTTTTAAGCAAATTCTGTTTACCCCTGTGATCACTCTGGCTTCCTGGGCAGGAAACACTTCAGACTCTTGTGACTGTAAAGTCTCTTAACGTGCTTCAGAATTCACAGGCTTTTCTCACGCCATCCCTTGCTCACCTGAAAGTGCTGGCATGTGGCAGGTGACTTACTCTGAGAACAAGCCCACAGTGAAGTCTCTAAATTAATAACCTTGTGGCCAAAGTAATGGCTCACGATGATCCCTGGTTGGGTAACTGCTGCTCAGGACCTCTCCCCCTTGTTTGTGGAGGTTGGAACTTTTTCTAGTCAGGTTGTAAATTGCCTTTGTTATGTGCCATCCTTGGAAACGTATATACATCCACAGTATTAATAACTATAATTAAGAGCAGCTTCATAAAGGCATAGCTCAGAAAAAAAACCCTCAGAATGCTTTTTTTGGGGGGAGAGGGGGGTGTTGATTGGGTTTTCAGGTTTTTTGAGGAACGAGTTTGCATCAAGATTTGTCCAAATTGCTTCTTTAACAGCCAAAGTATGTGTTTGACCATCTGCATTTTTCAAATAGGGCAAAACAAACATAAATCAACTGTGATTAATTTAGGAAAAATACCAAAATTCTTATTCAAACATGAGGATTGTTCTGATTGTCAATAGAAAGTAGTTTGTAGAAAGAGCTTAAAGCTAAGGGTTAGTTGGCCTTTTAAAAATTTTGCTTGTGGCTCAGTGATGTTAGAATAATAATGTAATTAAAATAAATGAAATTACAGTTTTGGAAAATGAGTAACAATATGGGGCTGTGGGATCGTGGATGTTCAGTAGGTTCATCTGGTCATGTAGGAGATTAGATCACAAACTAAACAAAAGACCTAATGCTACAAAATTGTAACAAAATTGTGAGTTTGAAAATGCAAATGAACATTGTGGACTAAGATAATTGACCTTTTAGCTTCTCCTTATAAAAACAAAGGTTTGTTTGCCTTTTAAATGGACCAGTGAAATTGAATTGGCACCCTACTGTGCATGCAGAATAGTCAAAAAGAATAAGCTATAAGAAATAAGCAGAGGAGCTTCAGAGATTAAGATTTTTCAAAACTAATAGAAGACAGTCTGTAAAAACGTTGAATCTTAAAGATCTGCAATGAACACAAACTTGAGTCAGGGAAAATAAGACTCTGCAGTGAGGAATGCACTTACTAGATACAGTTGGTGATCCTCGAGAATTTTTAGGAGGAAAAAGGTTGAAAATATCTGAAAGGCCAAATCAGAAGCTCTCACCTGCACTGGGATGCTCCATGATGGCTATTAAGGGTTGTTTAGTGAAGGCCCTGCATCAGGTTGTTCACAACCTCTGATTTTTTTTTTTTTCTCCTATTACTCACAAATTGAGAATGGGCTCTTGGCAGAAATGAGCACGTTCTACTATGCAGAGGTACAGCTTAATTCAGTGATGTAAAATAGCCACACACAACAGACTTCTGTCCAAAGGGCAAAGACCTTGAACCATTTTCAGACTGTTGACCACAATGCCTAGGTGCCCTATCTCTAATAATTCTTGAAGAGCACAAACCAGAGCAGTTCTCAGCTGGTTCCCAGCACAGTGCAGAGGAACTGGTTCATGATGGAGTCAGCCATAGTCAGTTACCTTTAGCACTGCATCTGTTCATTCCACTGACTCTCTGGGATGCAGGAACTAGCAGTTCCAGTCAGAGCTAATCTGTATTCTTCATTACAGTCCCACACGTAGATAGCATGGTATGTTTGCTGTAACTTTTTTTTTTTTTTTTTAAATTTATTTTCAGGTACTATGTCCCTGTAAATCAGTGAGATTTCAGTGGAGTTCACAGTTCAAAAGTATTCCTGATAACGGGTAAACCCCTAATAATTTGAAATACTCTGGGCTTTTAGGGTCAGGAGATATTTGAGAATGTGTCTTGTTTGTATTGCAAGAAGGGATGTTTCCTGGAACACTTGCTCTTTGCTTTCTCTGCAGTAGAGAATCTACATAAAAACCTAGCAAACTAGGCCATTAATAAATATGTAAAAGAAGCCCGATCTGTGGGATACTGACTGTGTGTGAGGACACCCAGCTCCACTAGCCCCACTTCAGTGATTACTCCAATGGAATTAGAGGTTTTAAATGCCATTGAAATGATTTGGAGACTGCCAGACTTTCTAATGCAGCCTTTATTTTCCCTTTTTCACCTGTAAGTTAGTGCCTTTTATTTGTTACTTCAGCAGATAATTTTTATGGTAGCTTTTCTACTTTATATCCTGCTGGTATATAGTTTAACAAAATGCCTTTTGAAACAGTGTATTTAATTCCTCAGTCATGCCTCTGGGAATAAATTCTTGATGTATTATAACTTCTTTTATATCTTTTCTTTACTGTGTTTGAGAACTTCTGCAAACTTTTCTTGGAGAAGTCACTACTTATTCCCTCTCTGTGCCTCATGTGCTTCTCTTTCCTGTCTACACCACTCGTTATTTGCTGCTGGTATCCACAACTGGTCATGTCATGTTACAGGGACTTAAACACTTAAAGAAATTCCTTAATAGCATTTCTATTTTTGCATCTGGATCTCCAGGAAGAAAATCGTATTTTCACACCTGACTACCTGTTTGAGGTGTTACCCTGGATGCTGTGTCAGTGAGCTGATATTGCGGAGAATCCTTTTTTTAAATGACTTTAACAGGCTGTAGCGATTCTGAATGGAGCATTTATGGTAGGAAATGTTTCACGGTGGTACTTTGAGAAGTAACGATGCTGTATATTTCTGTGTAGAAGTCGTGTCTTCTTTACCGGTAATTACTTCCCTTTGCTTTCTGCAAAGTTAAATATGCAGCATTTGGCAAAAGTGGTTAATGGAGCTAGTTCAAAATTGTTGTTAAATCCAGGTCTTGGCAAGTGAAGTCGTTAGTGTAGAATGAACATTTTTCTGGGAAGCTTCTTTTCATTACAGATGGGACGTGCTCATCTCAGTCCAGAAATATTTTGATTTAGGAGTGCTGCTATGCTGCAGTGTATCCCAGTGGCACAGTATTTATTATGAACCAGAGCCCCAGCATCTTGCATTATCAGGCTCCCTCTCTATCTCTGATGCAGTCTCCCTCTGTGATAAGAACCCAGAGTCACAAGATGTTTGCTCTGTTCCTACAGAGTTGAACAATATAAACTCTTTTCCCTGTAACTTGTATTAAGTTAACCATGTTTATAAATTTCATTTTTGTCCAAAATGGTCATTGTTCAATCTGTATACTGTATGGAAAATTAACTGTTTCCCCAGATAAGTACATGTGAACGAAACACCTTTGACTGCATTTTGATTATTTTTTGGCACTCGATGAGTTCCTTGGGCACAGCATGGCTATTGAATAAAAGCCTCCTGGTCGAGGGATATCTTCTTTTGTCCCATGACACCACAATCTGTGTTTCTTCATTCGTGTTGCCATCAGTGAGACATACACTTCCCAAATTGCTTCTGAGAGATTTTAACACACAGTTAAGAAGCCACCATAATTTCTCACTGAAAAGACCGCACCGGGATTTGATACAAACGTTTCAGAGTTGTGGACTGTAAGGGAATAAACCATCCAGATTTCTTTGAATCAAACCTGGATCAAGGTGGGGATACCAGGGAAAGCTACATCTTAGTGTTCTGACTTGTAGGCAGACCTGTCCTCTAGCTGCTAACAGAGATCACAAGGTGGTACTCAAGGAAGGGAAGGTATTTTACAGACACACAATGTAATACCGTGTTTGTTTTTTAAAGAATATGGAGAGTTTACTGGGTTAATAACAATATAGCAGGGCAAATTGCAATCAAAAGTGTCTTCAAGCCAGTTTAATTGTGACAAAGTTGGTACAACTCACAGCTACACTGAAACTAGCACATATTATGTCATGAATTCACTCCATCTGCTGCATCTTACAGAATCATTTCAGGATTGCTTAGGAGGCTTATATCAAATTTGTTCTGAACGTTTGTTTGCATACCAGATTTTAACGGCCCTGTCTGTCTTTGTTAGTCTGTTCACAGTTTTCCAGAGGAGTTTATGCCATCTTTGGATTCTATGATCAGATGTCAATGAACACACTGACATCATTTTGTGGAGCCCTTCACACGTCCTTCGTCACACCCAGCTTCCCAACAGATGCAGATGTGCAGTTTGTCATCCAGATGCGGCCAGCATTAAAGGGAGCCATCTTGAGTCTCTTGACCCATTATAAGTGGGAGAAGTTTGTGTACCTGTATGACACAGAACGGGGTAAGCACCAGCATTTTAAGTGATTTTTAATTTATTTTTTTTTTATTTCATAACTTAATATTACCAGAGTCAGGATGTGCAGCCCACCCCAGTTTTCTTCTGGATGCACATAGTGATGGAAAGCAAGTTTGTTTTTTAGAACCTAAAATGAATGGATAAATGAAAAGAAGGCATCTTTATATTCCTGATCATTTGTAAAGAGATTGTCTGGGGGACAGTGTTAGCGGTGTAAGCATACAGTTTGAAATACCTGGTTTCCATGGAACCGCAGATTCAACATTTGCCAGGGTTTTTGAGTCCTTGCAAAATAAAGAAAGTCAGCACTATGAAGTAAGCTGTTAAGCAAGACCTTCCACTGTGCGTGACATTGCAAATCCCACACCACTTTACATAAATATGTGTTCCTCCTGTCACTGGACAAAGACAGTCCATGCTCAGAGACACTCTGAAGATGTCTAGGCATCAATAATGGTCTAAATATAATGCGTAAGGTGCTTTAGGGCTCTGCCAGAGAAAAGATGCTCTAGATATGTCACTTGGATATCCAGAGATGGATTTAGATACATGACAAGAATGACCAGAGATAGGTTTTACTAAATGAAAACATACTAAAACCCATGTTTCCATACTTAAGCCAATTGTTAAATACTAAGAAGCACCGGAGGTGGCAAATCCCATCAGAAAGAGATCTGAGCATCAGGAAAACATTTTCTGTGAGGAATCACACACGTTTCTGTGGAGCAACTGTTGCCACCTGCTCTGAGTGTACAGAAACAGATTTCACTCGGGTGGCATTTTTTGCATCAGACAGATACACCACTGCCCTCCTCACCAGCTTTATGATTAACAGCTCCAAGATGTTCTTCAGTTCAAAGGGGTCTGGATTAAAGTTAAAGAAGCTTAGATTCCATTCCTGGCTGCCATGACAAAGTTCTGATACCCTTGGCTAATGCATAGTAGTAAAGATCAAGTCTTGGCTGTGCTTTTCACATTGAAGACTAATAGTATCACCCAACTATGGACATGCTGTGTGTTGAAAGAAAGTAATTTTTAGTCTGATTTTAGGTGAATGCTAACAATACAGGATTTTCTGATCATTGAAGAACACTAGCTAAGAGATCAAGTAGGAAAGTTTGGAGAAGTGAAGAATGCCATTAGTTTGTAAATCACTTAAAACCACTACCCAAGCATCCACATTTCTGGTTTAGTCCACTTTCTAAGCTGCCGTGAATATGCCATTTGTCTGAGTAATAAAGGTTTGATGTGACCTAATGTGATAAGCTTCCTGCATGTGATAAATTAGGACATCATATGTTCCAGGGCTGATGAAACTTACCATGATTAAGGCTAATAAATGTTGCCAAATTTACTGAATTTTGCCAGACTTGGTGGCAGTCTTACCAGAGTTGCAATTGCTGTATTCTTGCAGAATTAAACTAAAGTAAGATGAGGAGGGAGAGGCAGTTCAGGTAGGTATTGAGCAGTGTATAGATTCCTTTAGTTGCTGAGCAGTAGTCATGGATGGGAGCACCTGAAACATTTGGTAATGCCAGTAGGCTGCGTAATTTCTGGTGACAGACCTGCTATGTGTGCTAAAGCCCTGCTTCCTGGGAAGTGGCCAGATACCACCTGCTGATGGGAAACAGAGAATAAATCTTGTTTTCCTTTGCTTCTGTGTGGGGCCTTTTGCTTTATTAAAGTACCTTTATCTTGACCCATGGGTTGGGGGTTTTTTTCCATCTTATTTTCTGCCCCCCTGTCCAGCTGAGGTGGGGAATGATAGATTTGCTTTGGTGGGTACCTGGCCTCCAGCCGGGGCCAACCCACTGCACAATTTTTATAATTCCTATCTTAGGCATTTAACTGCTTTGGGGCACAAAAACGGTGGAGAGAAGGTGTTAGGCAGTTTAGTGCCAGTTCCTGAAGTAAACTATCACTTAAATACTGCCTTTCTGTGAAGATTATCGTCACACTGGTTTTTCCTGAGAATCTGAGAAATCTCAGAACACTGGACTAATAGTTCTTAAGTTGCATGTTAGAGACTGAATGTTCTTGCAAGTAGCTTTACAGTGTCCTACTGAAGCAAAGCACTGCCATTGCATTTACTGTTAATAAATACCACAGCATATAACAGGTGCCATACAAAACTGAATAAACCTTCTTGTGGTTTTATGCTGCTTATTGAACTATCTCAGTTTAAGCTTAGGAGAATGGAGAATTAGCTTTATAAAATTGTTTTCTTTAAGCAGTGGCTTTTCTCTTTTTGCCATCAAATCATATAATCATATGGTTTCCCACTTGGTGACATTAGTCACAATACTGTGATGTTTGGCTCCTGCAATGAAGACAAAAGACAAATCTCAAACAATAGAATAAAGTTGAGATCTGCAATTACATAGATAGGTGGTGAAGCTTTTCATCCAGTGAGTTTGTGTGTGTGTGTTGTGTATGCTTATATTTGTAAGTACATTTTTTCTGTTGCTATGAGATGACTGAATGTTGCAGATTGTGCTATCAAATATGTATTTATCTACAGGTGCAAAATTCAGTTTCTTAAAACCTGCTAAAGCACACAGAAAGAAAAATAAAATATAAGATTTATGATTACCTTTAGCAAGAATTATGTCTTATCATCGCTTATGTCAGTTGCTGGACGTATTCTTCTGTGAAGAAATGGAAATTTGAGAGAAATATCAAATTGCATGTTCTTTTCCTAGTACCAGCAGAAAAAATAAATGATACTTTGCAGAGACTAATGATGCATTAGGAAATGGCTGCTTATGGAAGAAAGGACCTTGAGCAGTGTATAGAAGAAATAGTTACATGTTCATCCCATGCCACATGCTTTTAGTTCATGTGAAAGGGAAAGGCAGGGTTGTTTGCTGTTTGTATTAACTCACATCAGTAAGTTGACACTGTTGGTTGCTGTGATGTGTGCAAAATACCTGATTAATTATATGGTGCTAACTGGCTCAGTAGGCTTCTCTGCAGTAGAACTACGACTAATTAAGATTATGTCAGGATGAAATGAGATGGGGTTACATACAGAAAGCTGTTAAGAATTTGGGTAGCACTTGTCTCGAAAGTCACCTTTTGCAGCTCATGCTGAGGATTATGTTTCATCAAAACCCCCAGGTTTATTTCCAGTCTTCAGGTCTGTCTCTCCTCTTGTTTTGCTTTATTGTAAATCAGATCTTATTCCACTGAAGTCAGTGGACCAGAGTAACACTAGGATGAATGTGTGGAGAGGTAAGCCTGTGGTTTTCATAGTCATCCTAGTGTTGTGTGAAAGTGTGAAGCACTTCTCATTTAATTATAAAAATTGCATGGTAGATTGTAATACTGAAGCTTTTGTTTATTTAAATTTCCATAATGTTTTTTAAGTAATGTTTCAGTTTATTTTTGCCTAGAGAAATACAGTTTTGTACAGACTGTTCACTTTCCATCTGTTAGTACAACACAGGCATCTTGTCCTAAGTTACTTTGATTTGTCATACCTACTGTGCACAAAGGCATTGATTCCTGTCACACAGATCATCTAAACAAAATCACACCAAGTGATTTCTGTGATGTGCATTAAGTCTTCTTCCTCTTTCTTCAGATCATAGGAGTCATCGCAGGACAGGAAAGTGGTTGTTTTGTGTAATTCCTGCCTGCGCAGTGGGAACTCACGCTAGCCAGAGGTACAGATAGATCAGTTCTGTAACTGAATATCTCTGTAAAGATGAGATTTTTCAGTCATTTGGTTTTGACTTAGCCTCTCAGTAGGTATCTAGTGATATCTAAAATCATGAAAAGGAAAAAAAAAAACTTTTGTAAATAGGGTTTTCATTGGCTAATTTTTTTTTAATCGGTTAACACTGACTAGATGAAGGCGAGGCACAGAAGTGTTTGTCTAAAGCCCCAAGTTATGTGGCTAAGAAGAGTTGAAATACCTGCTTTAAAAGCAATTACATCTTTAATCCTTGCTGCTACAGAAAGACAAAAATGTGATGTGAACATAACAGATGGGTAAGGATGCAGAAAGCCTGAAAATAGAGCTTCAGAAAATATGACCTGTCCTCTTCCTCTTAAATATACAACCTCTTCCTCCAAAAAAAAAGTAGAACTGTAAGCTTCTTAGTTATGTGCAAGGCATCGAATTGCCTTAAATTGGGTTCAGTACAAGGCAATGAGGTCTGATTCACTGCTTCTGCTGAAGACAAAGAATAACTCTTCTGTTTAGTTCTGCTTTTACAAAATGAGGTTAGTTATCTATTGCTATCAAAGGACAAGACACTTCTGTACTGCTTTCCCTCGAGAATGAGAGATTGGAACTGATAGAAGAAGCGGTATGTAGAACCAGGGTCATTATATCTTTAACAAAATTAAATTGATGGATTTATTTTTTTTTATGAAATGAGTTGCACTAAAAATTACTGATACGTAGAACAACATTTTTTTTGCCGAACATCTGGGGTAAGATTAACTTTTTGTGGAATCTAAAAAGGACTGCTTTAGTAACTGGTGGATTCTTAGGGATTTGGAATGGTGGATGCTGTTGGTCTCAGTCTCTGCTGAAAACAGCAGTAGAAAATGTAATCCAGTACAGAATGACTGGTTCCTTATTTATAAGCACCGTGCAGACAGGTGCAGAAGAACTCCTCCTTCCACACAGCTCATTTGTTAATCTCTGTGTTGCCTTTCTGCATGTCAGGAGCTTTTATCTTCATTTATAAACATCATTCTTCAGTCAAGGGGAAATATGAAACTGGTGTAGCCACTACACCAGTGTTAGTAAACCCTGAATTCAGCACCTGCTGAACAGTAATATGTCAAAAGAATCAATAGCTGAGCTGTTCATTAACATGTTTATTCCACTAGCTAAAGAACTGCTCTGAATCCATTGCATGAAGGAAAAAGGATTTCTGGCTGTGTCACAGTTTCCTCAGGGTTTAATATGGGCTTCTTCCATCTTAAAATTGTCCTTCTTGTTTGTGAGTATGTTTAGACCTGTTTAATTCTTCTCAGTTGCACCTGTAAGGTTGATGTGGTGTATTTTGCTTATGCTTTCAAAAGCATGAAAGGACTTAAAATCTTAACATTATCTTCTGTAAATACCAGTCTGTGGTGAGGACTAATGGAATGCACAAGGCATGTTTGGAAGCTATAAAACACCAGGGGTGACAAAATGGGAAGAGTTACTGCAAACCTTGATTCTTATGCGAAAGAGCCAAAAAAACTCTGGAGTGTTTTGGACAGCAGCCCAGGATCATGGGCATGACATGTAGACAACATCAATTTCTAGCATTTAGGTAGCTATGTAGATGAGCTGTCTTGTTCTTCTTTCCCACTTCTTTATATACTGTAAAGTGCACATAAAATCCTGGCAAGACCTCCTGAGCTGAGGCTCAGCCTCCATCACAGGTCTGTACGTTTGAAGAACATGTGCCCCAGGACTGCCATCCAGAAATTTTCTTCTAAGTCATGAACTTGGCAAAAGGCAACTTGCAGCATGGCCACAAAATCTTACATCTTTTGCGTAGTTTTGCTTGAAAGGATGTGATGTAGGTTTGTGTTTTCAAGCCCTGGTACAACAGAGAACACACACGGTGTAAATCCTTTATGGTAGAAAATCCATTATTTAGATTTAAAGAACAATCATACTCTGTATAGTTAATGTGCAATAAGGAAATGATCTGTTTCTTTCACTCTCAGCATTTCGGGAATGAGTGATTTTACCATCTTCTAATGCCTAGTATTTATATAGAATGGAAAATCAGAGATACAGCTTAGCAATGTTTGTATGAAATATAAGTAATTTACCTTGAAGAAGAAGCGAATTTTGACATTCTTATTTAGGGCACGTTGCTTCATTGCTTTCAGCAGCATAAAGGAGGAACTATTCAGGAAACACGCCAGAACCTTCACTGAAATATTCCAGGATTGCTTTACTGTTTGACTTTACTGCCTGAAAGTGTTTGGGAATAATCTGAGCCTGAACAGTTAAATCTAGCTTTTGATAATCACCCTCTATTTATTTCCTCTGAAACCTCTAGAGTCTCATACAGACTCCTTTTATCTTGGGCTCTGTGGTACACAGATACAGAAGAAAGCCTTTTTACTGATCCTTCCCAAAACAAGCATTGAGACCCTGTGTGGGAGAATGGATGTTGGCTGGTTTTGGGGTGGACTGAGAGCCTTAAGCATTTTTCTCCTGATCTTTCCCATTAGCTGCTATTTGTTTAGCTAACCCCTGGTAATCACTTAAACCGTTTTTCTAGCTCATGAACAAGAGGAGTGAATCCACTTTGAAAGTCATCCAGCATGAGATGTATCATACTGGCAAGACTAAGATGCAGCTGAAGACCAACAGCGTAGAGTTTGTGGCCATATTCTGTACTGCAGCTTCGTGCCTCTTTTACAAGTTCTGTGTATACACAGTGGGTTCAGTTCAGTGTATCTTCACTCACACTGAGTGTGAATGCAGTTGTGGCTGAGAGCACATCAGAATCTGACCTTGCTTTGTGGGAAATCAGCTTGTACAAATGAGTCAGAGCCTTCAGGGATAGAGAGTATTAACGGGAAGAAGTAGGGAAAATACAGGCCCTCACTAGAGGGAAACAAAAGATCAGGTTGTTTGGGATACAGAGAAGGCTGAGGCACTCAACTTTTTTCCCTGAGCCTTCACTGTATTCTAGCCACACCACCCAAATCTCACAAGGCAGAGGCAGGAACAGGAAAAATTAAGAATTCACCTACAGTAGGAGATCAGACTCCAGACTATCTAAGGAATCTGAACGTGCACAAGTCTGTGGGACCTGATGACATGAATCTGTGGGTCCTGAGGGAACTGGTGGATAAAGTTACAAAGCAAGTAGCCATCGTAATTGAGAAATTGTGGAACTCTGGTAAAGTTCTCACTGACTGAAAAAGTGGAAACATAACCCCCATTTTCAAGAATAGATAAAAGGAAGACCCAGGGAACTACGGGCCTGTCTCTGACCTCTGATCCCTGCAGGATAATGGAGGAGATCCTCCTGGAAACTGTGCTCAGGCACATGGAAAATAAGGAGGTGATTGGTGACACCCAGAAGGGATGCACTAAGGGTAAATTGTGCCTGACAAACTTGGTGGCCTTCTACAACTGGGTTACAGCCTATAAAGCCTTTGACACTGTCCTGCATGACAGCAGTGTCTCTAAATTGGGGAGACATGGACTTGATGGATGACCTACTCAGTAGATAAGGAATTGGTTAGATGGTCACACTCAAAGAGTTGTGGGAAACAGCTCAATGTCCGAGTGGAGAGCAGTGATGAGTGGAGTTCCTCAGGGGTCAGTATTATGACCGTTGTTTAATGTCTTTGTTGAAGACATGGACAGTGAGATTGAGTGCACCCTTAGGAAGTTTGCTGATGACACCAAGCTGTGTGATGTGGTCAGCATGCTGGAGGGAAGGGTTGCTGTTCAGAGGGGCCTTGAAAGGCTTGAGAAGTGGATCCGTGCAAACATCATGAAGTTCAACAAGGCCAAGTGCAAGGTCCTACATATTGCTTGGTGTAATCCCAAGGACAGTTATAGGATTTATGATGATGTGTTTATATTGCCTACTGTGGCCATTTTCTGAATAAGGTTAATTAAATGTAATCTAAATTGAAAGTGACCTGTAATTACTGTCTGGGCAGAGAATGAATTGAGAGCAGCCCTGAGGAGAAGCATTTGGGGGTGTTGGTGTACGAGAAGCTCAGTATGACCCAGCAATGTGCACTTGCAGCCCAGAAATCCAACCATACCCTGGGCTGCATCACAAGAAGCGTGTCCAGCAGGTTAAGGGAGGGGATTCTCCTCTAGCCTGCTCTTGTGAGACTGCACCTGGAATACTGTGTTCAGCTCTGGGCCCCCAAAATAAGAAGGACATGGATCTATTGGAGCAGGTCCAGAGATGGTCATGAAGATACTCAGAGCTCTGGAATGCCTCTGCTGTGAAGACAGGCTGAGAGAGTTGGGCTCCTTCAGCCTGGAGAAGGCTCCAGGGAGACCTTACAGCAGCCTTCCAGTATCAGAGGGGCTACAGGTAAGCTGGAGAGGGACTGGTTACAAGGGCAGAGAGTGACAGCACAAGGAGGAAATGGCCTTCAGCTGAAGGAGGGGAGATTGAAATTAGATATCAGGAAGAAATCCTTCCCTGTGAGGGTGGTGAGGCTCTGGCACAGGCTGCCCAGAGAAGTTGTAGCTGCCTGTGTATCCCTTGCCAGGGGATTGGGGTTCAAGGCCAGGTTGGATGGGGCTTTGGGCAACCTGGGGTTGTTCCTGATCATGGCAGGGTGTGTTTGGAAACCCCCAAACCAGTCTGTGATGCTGTGATAATTTAGTAAGGAGAACTAGCATCGTTGCCACTCACCCGTGCTGTAGACATGAAGTCTGCCAACGATGGTATTTATAAACTGACTTGTGTAAATGCATGCATTTAAATATTTAGCTTTCATAAATATGCATGTTCTATCAACTTTTGGTATAGCCATAATATTTATTTTTTTATTGTATGCACAAGTAATTTTAAGTAGCAGAAGCTTTTGTTCACAGTTGCTTTGATGTGTGCTTTAGCAAGGCTTAAATGGTCAGAATCTCACATTTCCAGATCTCTTGAAACAAAGCTAAAGTTGAGGACAGTGCATGTTCATGTGCAGGTGGGTGGGGGGAAGAAGGCTGAAAAGGTACAAGAGGGGTTGTTGGCCTTTTTGCTATGAGGCAAGGGTAGGACTTGACACAAAGCCAAGCCTTAGAGGCAATAGAAAGGCTTTGCTGGGATCCAAAGGAGATGAGGTGGAATTTGTTGATCTCTGGGAGGAGATAAGAATTTTTGGACTAGAAAGGAAGGCTGTAAAAATAATACCTATATGAAAAGGACTGCAGGTCAATTTTTATCTAACCTATTTATTTCATCCATCCCACCCAGTGGATTGAGGAGTTTACTTAAAGTTACTTTGAGTTTATTATTGCATTGTAGCTTTAAAGAGTGGAAACCTTTGGTGTCTTTGGCATCCAGATGCTCAGAGCCAGGCAGGCTAGCTTGACCTGGGAAGTTGTGCAGATACTGTTTATGGAAGTGAACTGTGTCTTGCTGACTTCAAGCCTGCATAAGGGCGTTGGTACTTTGGATGGGACAGAAGACAGCAGAACTATTTAGTAGTGGAATCAAGGTGAAGCAATTTCAGGTGTGTATCGAAGAGAGGGGTGTGTAACATTGCATTAGTATTTCAGTGTAGTAGAGAGTTCTGGCTTGAATGTGTTGACATCATGCAGTTACAATGGCCTTCATGCAGATAAGAGGGCAGCATTTAGCACATTAGCACTCTTACCAGTTTGCAGGTTTTATCACCCTTCACCGGATCTTGACTGTATGTTTGTCCTTCCTGTGAATCTTTCTTCACCTAGAAATACAGTTCATTCTTAACCTGAGTGACACTATTACTGTGGCCCATGGTATTTTGTGGAACAATGGCTGCTTCCTATTCACAATGAGGAAGGAGATTCCCTACATGTGCTGCGAGAGACCTCACACTTTTGTGAGCACAACATGCTAGTGAGAAGTGGATCTTCAGTCCAGGCAGCTGAACTGTTGTCCAGGTGAAGAACTTCTGTAGATGAGCACGTGATGGTGTGGCTTCATGGAATGCCTGTAATAGTTGCAGGTGGTAAAAAGCACCAAACACAAAGGAGACTTCTCCAATGCTTGAGAAATATACCAGTAAAATGGAGTATCTTAACAAGTCAGTAAAGCAAAGCCGCCTCTTTTGTAGAGTGGCCTCAGGTACTCCAAAGCAGGTTCTCAGCTAAGCAATGGCATGTTCTTTTTGTACTACCAGAAGAGAGGCTTCATACAAGGTTTGACTTCTTTTTGATGCAGGACTGTGTAGCATGCTGGGTGAATGGTGTGTAGGAATTTAGCTTTTAAAGGCTTTGTGATTTTTGAAGTGTTTTTCATTTGGTGGTCTCAAGCAACACTGAATGAAGATCAACGGTATCTGTATGGGGCATGCAAGGGTTTTCAGTCCTGTTTTTCAGATGGAAGATTTAATGTAGTGATCAGCAGGTTAACAACGTGATCTTCTACTTACATATAGAGAAATAGCTTTGAGCTGAAAGCATAGTGACCTTTGACTTAAGAGGTGCAGAATGTCATACTGGAAGCCAGTGGCCATGGTTACTAATGAAAAGCAGCTTTTCATATTTCTACACAAGAATTCCCTTAAATTTTACCATGAATTTCCCTTCTAACCTAGGAAAAAAACTTGAGCCTTTGAAGACACTCATAATGGATTACAAAGAACCTTTGCATTTAAGGTAGTTAATTAAATGGTGTTTGCCATGGAGTTTCTATGAAGGAATCCATTGGTTACAGCTTCAGTACCATCCTTCGTCTATGACACTTGGCTCTGTTAGATGCAGTTTCTTCTCTCAGGCTTCAGAGAATTTACCAAACTGGTTTGACTACATGCCTTTTTCTCCCCAGAAAATATTGGTTCTCTCAGTAAGCATAAAGATGACTTGAAAGCTTTGTAGAAGAAAAATAAATGTGAATGCATTTATGACAAATGCACTCAGCTAGCAGGTAAAATGACCTCATATTGTATTTAGGTTAAGGAGTTTTTAAAGGATTTTTCTCTTACAGAGATAGATTTTTCTCTGGTTTCTCCTGAGACATTTAAAATCACACCTTTTTCTTTCTCCTTTTTTTTTAACTCTCCTTCTTGGAATTCACAGTAAGACAGCACTGTGAGCATGCATTTCAGAAGCTGTGTAAGACAGTGTTCTACTGTAGTACAGTGGAATGAAAAATACCTCCATAAAGTGATTAAATATTAATCTCTAAAGGAAAAAAAGCTAAAAGTTCCTGACATGAATTTTATAGTTGGTAACAAGTAATTACTCGTTTCTTCAGCTCTGGATGCATAGCTTTTCCTGGACACTGCTTTTGGCTTTGATTCATGATACAAAGAATCATTGGGAGAAAAAGGTGACCTAAGGTTTTATTCCTCCTAATCCTGAGCTCATGGTGTTCACAGCTCGTTGCTTTGCACTTAGAAGTACTTCTGACTTACCTTGGTTGTCAACAGCCCAAAGAAACAAATCACCAGTCAGTGATTTGCACAGCGTAGCAGCATTTAGTCAGGGCCCCTCTCCAGTTTGTTAAAGTGATTAAGCACAGAGCTGTCATCTCTTGCAACAGCAAAATACCCCTTTTATTGCTGAAGTGGTTTTCCTTCAGTTTTTAGGGCTGGATTTCTCAGGCACTACTCTGCGAAGGAGGCGCACCACAGAGTCTGGATTTGCACGTCAAGTACATCTGTGCTCCCTCCAGGTGAATGGGATGGAGCCTGAGTAAGGGGAGGTGCTTCACCCAGGCAGTAGTAGTTTAGCAACCAGTGTGGGCTAATGCATCATACTGAAACTGAAGAATTCCATAAGCCATAACTGTGACTACAGGAAACACAACTCCATTTCTGTTCCCTGCCCCAGCGCCGTGATCTCTGCCCCAGCTTGGTAAGGTGGGATCTTTGCAATTCCATGCTGGCATGATAAAACAGCGTCAGTCTGGAAAGGTTAGCAGATACCAGGCAGTGGTTGAGTGGTTGTTAAGGTTTCTTAGGAGCTCCTGAGGTGGCGTTTGCTTGGGGATATTTCTGTCAATGCTGCTGCTGATAATACGCAGTGAATTGCCCAGGCTCTGCATGTACCAAATACAAAAGGAGAACTGTTATTTGCATAAAGTGCTCATATTTTTATAGCGGTTTTTCTACTGCTTATGAAGTTTTGAGCTATTTCTCTATTATTGTTCAAGAGAGCAATAATTCATTTTCGGTAACTCAGATTTTGACAATATGCCCAACTGTACTAGAGAATGGGTTTGTAGAGGTGCTCAGCCACTCTAGGTGCTGCAGTGAACCGTACTACCCAAGGCCAAAGACAGAGCCAAATTGCCTTGTTCAGTTGAGGCCATTTTTTGATCAGCACTTAAGTGTTGTGAGCATTTAACTGAGGCTCCTGTCCCCTTTGCAAAGTAAAAGCCTCTTCTGGCTGTTCTAGTTTAGCCTAATGAAATGGCAGCTGAGGACTGAAGAGCCTTTTTTGCTCCTTTCCTGTTCTCCTTGTGGCATGGTGTACAAAGCAGGCTCAAAGGCAGCGGCTCTCAGCTGTTCTTAAGCTGTCTAGATCTCAGAGTCCCAGTTAAGACGACTTTTCCAGAGAAGATGATGTATGACAGTGGTCATTAAAGATTTTCACAGGGTCCTTCAGGATATTTTAAACACTCTGGAGCCATCGAGTAAATATGGCAAATAACGCAGGTGCTTTCAGGTGTCTTTTTTTAGCAAGGTGTTCATGCTGATCACTCTTAAGGGCATAATACTGTCATTTTTGTAGCAAGGTCTGTGTAGGGCCGCCTAAATTTATACTGTGATCCCCTTGGTGATATAAAAATAATGATGTAGTCCCAGAATTAACATGGGAAAGCATTTATTAAAACTCTTGGGTGCTTTCAATTCAGTATGAATGGTGTAGATAAGATCCAAATACGGGTGGTTCTAATGGGTGAATACATCAAATAACCTAAAACGTTGGATAAAGTTATGATATAAACAATATATTTTCCTCTATTGGACATAATTTTCAGTTGCAATTATGTCCTGCTGAGCCGTCTAAAATATATGAAAGAATCCATAATTCTCACTCATCTTTATGAAATGTCAAAGTCATATACTACATTGACCTCAATCTGTGTGTATTAATTCATGAAGAATTTAATTTGATGAGTTAAGTCAGAACTGCAGTATAAAATCCTTTCAGTGGAGTTTAATTATTTTGCCAGCATTATATACACATAACACTATCGTAGTCTAGACTGGATTGTGTCATGATGTGCTCCTAAGACTGAAGATACTGTAAATGTGTTTCTAGATCAGGGAGTGCTGTTTGCTGCAATCTTATTTCTTACTGGTTTTTTTCCCCCTGCTTAAGAAAGGAAAATTTATCAATTTAGGAGCAAATATTAGTCTTCAGTTTATGTAGTTTAGCATGTCTTTTATTAACAAGATAAGGCTTTTATTCTTTAAGGAGGAAAAAGAAAAAAGGGCAAAAAAAGCTGGGAAATGAAAAATAAAGAAGCCAGTCTTCTGACGTTGTTTGGCTCAGCAAGATCAAACCTTTCAGCTGACTACACCGATGTCAGTAATTGCTCTGTGGATAGAACTGCCTACTGCTTAGTAGTACCAGCATTATCGATCAGTTGTTTTTGTCCATGAACTGGCAATGATAACCTTAAATTAGATCAACTTGTTATTAAAGAAGTGAAATCAAATTATGCCTGGCTGTAGACAAATAATGAATTACATGAACACATAATTGTTGCAGTAACATTTTTGCAGAGATTTCTTGACAATAAAAGCCCAAACCCCTCCTGGTTTGTTTTTTTTCTGCCCTTTGCTGTGCAGTTCTCTGCCTCCTGCACCTACACGGGTGATGGGCAAGCCTAGGTGTTTTTAATGACATTGCAACAGCCACCAGAAAGAAGTGGGGGTGGGAGGGGAGAGCTGAGCTTCTCTCTGAAAGGAGAGGTACGTGAGGGGGTGAATACAAGGATGCATAAGTTATTGCAGCCTCAAGGCAGCAGTAATTTATGCACTGACAGTTTGAGTTTCATGCTATGCTATTTTAAAAAAGCCTTGCGAAGTAGCTGCCTCCGTTACATTAGAGTATGCCTTGGTCTTAGAGGTAGTCTGCACGATGGAGACAGTTGGAACACGAGCATTTGAAATGCAATCATCACAGCGTGGCCATTGTCCTGCTTTAGTTGGGAAAAAACCTAGTAATATAAAAGGGATTGTTATTTTCCACCTATTAACATTAATTCGGGTGCCCTGGAGGAATTTTCAGGGTTGTTTCATTGCTTATTTATCTGGTTGTAGATATGTTGATGAATGTGGCATTAGGTGATGCATGTTTATTGTATTAATGCAGTTATTATTGTAGTTGTCCTCTCTGGAACCATTTTGCTATACTTCTCTCAGCAACAAAATGGATGTGAATGGCATACATTTGAATAATGACCCTTTTGGTTTGCATGTTTTCCTTATGCTGCAGATCAGAGAAAAGTCTAGCTGCACACAACATCCATAGCTTGCAAGGCAAGACAATGCTTCCCTTTTGGAATGAGCCATGTAATAATATTTATGCATTAAACCATCATTTCCTTACAGGGAAGTATTTAGCTTGGCTGTTTGATTACAGATTCCCATTTATATAGCAGTAATTTCCATTAGTTTAACAGTTATTGTGAAACTACACATCTGGAAGCGTAAATAAGAACAGTGGCTTCAAAAGTTTGAAGTGTATAGAATTACACTGAGTTTCCATTAATAATATATATGAAGCCAAACATACTAAGTGCAAGCAGCTGTAGGCCATTACAATTGAGATCTTCTAATTTAAGTAATCTCTGAATTGACCTTCTTCAGAAACTGGCCACAGTAGGCAACATAAACACGTCATTGTCTGTCATATAGTGAATTTTAGATGCCAGCTGCATCCTCGTAACACTTTATTGGGTCTCCTATGAAAATTAAGGATAAAAAGATAATGGGAGCAATGATGTTATTTGTTGTTAAGTTTTAAGTGCGATTCATTTTATATCGATATAGTCTTGTTTTATGGGATGCTCATTTGCATTTTTTTGCTGATAGTGGATGTGTGACTTCAGTGACCTCCCTCTGATGGTAAAGCTGGATTTTGTCAAAATGTTTTTAACATTAAAACTTTTACTGCAGGGAATTCAGTCTGCTGCTGAATGTAAGCAAGTCGGCTCAGTTGAGTAGGAATCAGAATATGCCTCAAAGCAAAGCAAAGGCCATTCCTTGTGTTTCTTTGAAGTGAAGCAGTGCAGATTTGCACAGGTGAAGATTTGACCTTATGCGTTTAAAAATAATTTCTTGACAGGTTTCAAATGAAACAACAGAACTGTAGCTCAGTGATAAAAACTTGTACAAAATCATTATTATAAAAGATGAAAAAATCTCCTCTATTTTGATATTCAAATGCATTCTTTTTTTCCAAATCCCAGATAGGTAATTTGTAGGACTTCCCATGAATAATGGATGTTATTTAAGATGTTTGCTTAAGAACAATGAGTTAGCTGTATCAATAATGAGAAGTTTTATTGTGGGCCACTTTGTAATATTTTGCTTGTCATGTTTTTTACCACTTGAAGTCAGTTGATGGAAATCCACTTAATTGTTGTATTTAACCTGCAGTCGTTACTGAAGGTGGGGAGGGAATAAATTCATTTTTGCTTTCTGCTTCTACCACAGTGCGGGTTCTTGAGAAGTGCTTTAAACAAATAGTTGCTGAGTGTTGCACTAAAATGAAGTGAAATGGAGAAGCTTCAGTGGACATTTTGCTAGAAAATTGAGAACTAGCTTCAATTTTATTACTTGAGGTATATTTATATGAGTTACAGTATGAAGCATAGCAGCCTCAATTGTCACACAGACACCAGAGTCTGGAAGCAATAAAAACGGAAATCACTGTCAGAAGGGAAGCTAGTTTTCTGTAAACTAATAAAAATGATGTTCTAATGATTTCTGTGTGATCCTTCAAGGATTTTTAGGGACATATTGGTTAAAGAAAAGCTGAAAGCTGTTCTGTTCCCCTCGGTTTAGTCTTTTAGCATGACTGTCCATAACAGAATATTCCTTGATGTGGTGCCTTCTTCTCGAGTTAGTCAGTCTTTTCTCATTTCCTTCCAGGGCTTTCTACTGTATTCTGTGATATTATAGCACACAGATTCTTCAGCATAAGTAAGAAATGTGTATTTTCCTTTCTGACAGAATTAAAGCTTAGAGAGAAAATTTTGTTTGAGGTAAGTGGAACCTGAGGAGGAGTGGGAAATGTTGAGTGAAACAGAAATTACCACATTTGTTTTGGACCAAGATAAAATATGTTAGCTTAACTGCAAAAAGTCCAGTTGATGTTACTTCAAGACTAACTTTTAATTTGGTCATTGTTCAGATTTTGAAAGTAAAAGTCTCTAGCTTTCATTTTGATTTTTTAAAGTTTTTTTTTAACCAGAGTAACAGATTCAGCCTGGCCTAAATTAACTTGTAGCTGTGGTTCCCTCCTCTGCTAAAGCTCTATTCTTCTAGTAAATGTAAGGTTAATTGAAAAAAAAACTCACTGGCTCAATTACTGACTTAATGGAGCGGCAGTTGCTAACAGGACACTTTGCTAAATGGGAAGTGAAGTGATGTGCCCATATGTGACACATGCAGGACATCAAAAAACATTTTTAATTTGTTTGAGGGTGGCCAGTGACCACACGTTACAGAAGAAAACCAACTGCCAATAAACATGCTGCTTTTTGCCAAAAAGAAATGTATCAGTACATTATTTTAGCCAGCTCCACATCTCAGCTGAATTACAGTTTTACTGAAACTAGAATGATTTGCATACCTACCTTCAGTAGTTATCCTTCCGATTTTTTTTAATTGATAACTATTAAAAAAAATAAACCAAAGTTACGACATTGTAAACATATTATAATTTGATCAAAAGCAAAACATATTTAGTGATTTTTTTAAAATCATTAAATTAAAGACTTATTGTCCTTCTGCTTTTTATAAAATTATTTGGCATTCATTGATCGTTTATGTTTATAAGCATGTCCTAAGTAAATGGCATCAAATTCACAGAGTTTGCTAAGACAACTACGACAGGTTTTAATTAGAATTGTTCAGGTGCAGAGCAAAGTTTTTCATGTTTGTTTTCGTTTCTGCTTATTGTAGTCTCATCCCCGTGACTTTTGCATACTGTTGCATAGCGTAGATCAGCCATTATCTTTGAAGACTTCTTAAACATTGTTCACTTAAGCAACAAGTAAGCAAAGCAAATAACACATTATTTTATTGACATCAATGAGAGATGCTTTCCCTTTGCCCCAGGCATTAGTTTGTGTGTACATTAGGAACGATCATCAGGAACAGATGTCTGAACTGCCATAAGTAGCTATATGAGAGCCAGGGCTGTTGAGAGCAGGTTCTGTGCAAGCACAGGAACCATCAGACAAGAAGCAGTCAGGTTTGCTTGCTGACATACTTCTTGCATGGTACTGTCCCAACAGTCAGCCTAATGTCTGTTTTGTCCCATCTCATATAGAAGACAAATAGTGCTGTGGCACCACAGGAGGCAAGTGAAGCAGTGGAACATAGTCATATCTTCTAGTGGTGAGAGTATTTTTGTGGGTGGAATAGGTGAACCTAGAAAAAACCCTGATGTTGAGACTGTCTTATCTCTTAGCCCCAGTGGCATGTATACTTCATTCTCACACTAGTCTTTAAAAAAAAAGTGATAATAAAATCCCATTAAAGCCAATAAGAGCTTTTCCTTTGTCCTATTCAGTTTTCAAAGCAAAAATCCTAAGGAACAGGATGAAGTCTCCAAAATCCATTAAACTATGTTACAAACCCTGCCAGGAAAGCAAGCCTTTTTGTACTCTTGGGGAGGACAAAGAAGTTGTTGTCTCTTCCATCAGCTGTGTCCCTGATCGTAAAGGACCACTGCATAATATCAGACACCCAGCTCAGCCACGGTGTTTTTAGAAGTGGCCCCTTCCAGACCTCTGGTCTTCTTAGATGAAGTCAGCTTGCAAGGTAGTGCCAGCTTTTGTTCTGCAGTGAATAGAAATGTGTAGGTTAAAAGACAAGCCTTTGTACGGTGGGGTCTTTTTTTTCTAATGGTGCCTGGAAGTGACTTTATGCATGAACTGGGCTTGTTTCACTAATTGGATTGGTGCATGCAGCAGCTCTGAGTTGCTTTGACAATACCCAGTGGAGCCTCTACCTTCTGTGGGCAAGAGTACAATCATGGTGCATCAGTTTCACTGCAGTGGTAGCTCTGTAAAACCGTCATATTTGCTGACCGTTCAATAAAGGTCGTTGTGTTTGTGACAGGACAAGTCAGCCAGGACAGAACTACACGGCTTCTGGCCAAAAAAAAAAGTAAGGGCACCATAGTAATACTTTGTCTTTCAAGAGCCCTCCCTCTTTTTCTTTGGGATTCTTTCCAAAGAAATTAAGGGTATTACCCATGTGACTCTTGGGAGAGAGAATATTTGAAATAGCCTTTTGGGACTATAGCACTGAGGTCAGGATGTCTATGCCAGATACAGGCGCTGCAGCTTTAGTCACTATGCGGTATAGAGGGATGCAGTCTGTATATCCAGCAAAATGAGGAGAAGCGGACTTCCACCACTTTCCACCCAACTGTGGAACTGTTTTAACACAGACAAAGTGTGCTCCCACATCAGAGGCTTCATATCCCATCTTCCTTTGTGCTAGTGATGGTATTCTGGAATGCTTGGGAGAGAAGCCACAATTCTGGTCTTCCGATGCCAAGAAGAAAATTTAAGTCATTATTTGGAAGGGAACTGCTGGTACAGAAGGTCACTGAGTATTGCAAGGCAGTCCCATGGCACCGGGGTGTTAAAGGTGAATCCAGTGTGTGTTTGAACATTGTGCTCAACACTGTTGCTCTGAGGAAATAATCTGAAGGGTACAGGAACTGAAGCTTCAGTAGAGAGTGAAACCTTTCTCACATTGTCAATAATGAATGTTTATTTAAGAGAAAAATCAAGCAAGAAAAGATGAATGTCTGATAGCAAGGAAGACCTTTCCTGTGCCACACCAGATGTTCAGCTCTGTGTAGACTTCCTAGGGAAGTCAATGGCAGGTGTGTCTGCTGCATTAGACTTTTCCATGCTGCTTGAATCTCATGTCTAGTGGCCTCAAATTGGTCTTTGTGACTTCCAGAATAGTTTGGATTCAAATTGACCTTTTTTCTCTTCTTTGTCTGTTATAAAATACTCTTTTAAAAGATCTAAGTTACTCCTGATGTACTCTGAGAGCTACATACTCGTTTCTTGTCAACGGGTGTGAGTTTCCGTTTTGGTAAGTGGAACTGATGAGGGTCCTGGTGGTTAAAGACATCCATCAGAAGGAAGCTAAGAAAGGGAAACTGAAGTATGTAAAGCTGACAAATAGAGCTAAAGAGACGTGGTTTCCATTTTTTTAATGTATTATTTTTATGTATTATTTTTAATGTATTCAAAAAGTTGTTTTGTTTTTTCTTTAGTGGGGACTGTAAATAAGACTTCTTAAAGCTGTTGTCAGGTTCTGTGGCTGCAGCCTGATCTCTGAGACAAAGAGTTATATGAAAAATTTTGGAAATTCCTGGCTTTTAATTTCCCAGTGGTATGGGGTCCTTCCTATCATTCAGGTTTATATGCTTAGGTCTAAACTTAGTCTTTCTGTGAACTCTTTTAGGAGTAACACATCATGATCTCTTCAGGAATATGGCTGGAAGGGATCTCTGTATTCCCAAAAAATGCCACGTGGCTTTAGCTGAAGCCCATTTGGGTTCATGTTGATCTGCCAGGGTTTTAAACTCTCTGTGTGGGATGGAAAAGAGGTGATCTGGAACATACATAGTTAATTTAGCTCTTTTCCAGCTTCACTCCCAAGGTGTTACAGTTCCAGGATGAAAGAGGGAGAATAAAGTATTACTTTGTGTGGATGGGTAATGGCATAAATCCACTCCTCTCTGGAGTCCTGAGTACAGCGGATGCTTGGGAATGTGCTTAAGTTAGGCTGAAGATCTACAGTGGTTTATCCTTGAGTACATGAACCACAAGTGCAACATGTAATCAGTGGATCAGCTCAACTGTGTGGGGGCAGGCCCATGGTCTCAGCCCTATGTCTTTCAGCTTTGATTTTTAATCTTCCTTCAGTTTCACGTCATCCAGAGTGATAGAATCTGAGAGACAGGACTGAGGACACCAAGACTTTCATTGCAGGCAGAGCAAAAGGGCTATCCAAAGAACTAAGACACAGGTGCGCTGTGTAGACCTTTTAAAACAGGGACAAAACTTCTGCTTCATAAAATGAATCAGTGAAGTGATGGGACATGCTTCAAACAGTGAGCGAGAAAGTCTGGCATTAAGAGCTGACACCTCAGTGAGAGCTCTTGGGTGTAGCAGTACAGTTAGAATGTGATTGTTGACTTTCTTGATACACTCTGCTATACAGCATGGTCATAATAGTCCAGTCTTCAAAGAACATGCTTTTAAAAATATTTTTTTCCAGAAATAACAATAATAGAACTTTTTTTTTTTAAAGAAAGATGTTGGTTTGATACTTCACTGCAGGGGCAAGGTTGGAAGGGTTAGTAAGTATTGAGTACAGTCAGTGGGGACCAGCTCCCTGGAGTAAGCACAGGCATTATATTTTGAGCCTAGAACATCTGTACATTAATAATTAGTAAGGTTAGATGGAAAATTTTATTTAAGTCAACTCTATTTGCTCACAGGCGTGACTGACCTGGTTTTCCCTTGCTTTTCTTACCTGCACAGAGATAATTACAGTGGCAGAAAGTGTTAAAATAAAGAATTCTTATTTAGTTTACTCGGGGGGAGTTTTGGTAAAACTTTCTGGTTTAAGTATGGATTTGCACAGAACACTTCAACCTTTCCACTCTACATACCAGGGGCCTCCCTTCTTCTGTGAAATCTTTCTCTGCCTGAAACACTGCTGTAAGTGATCAGATCTATCAGTGATCAGATCACTGCTAAGTGATCAGATCTATCAGTGCTTGTGCTTGTAGTTGTGTGTACCAGCCACTGTGCATTTTCTCCTTCAGATTAGATAATACTAAACTTTTTTTGCATATTTTATCATTGTAGTTCGCTAACTGTGTGGTTAGATTTGTGAGTCTTTGAGTCATGGAAGAGCAATCATGCATCAGTATAATATCAAAACAAATGGAATAGAAGAGTTCTTTTGTTTCACTGGATGTTGGATTGAATATTCAGATAGCATATAAACATTTTAAATAATACTAAACTCTTGGCAGTGTAATTTGGTGCAAAGCCCATCATCATTGGAGTACTGTCTGTTCCCAAGGATGGGTTTGTTACAGCTTCCTAATTTTACAAAACAACTCATAAAACATTAAGATCAAATTTAGTTTAAAACTGTGAAAACAGGGTGTTTGCAGTTTCCATGCAACCCCTTCCTTTTGGAATAAACCACTTGGAGGGAAATTTTCTAACTCCCTGTTCTTCTTCAAGCTAATAATTGATAGTCTGTCTCAGATACATGTACATCCCATTTAGGCAGGCAGTCCTTATCTGTGCACTTGTTGATCATGTTACAATGAAATAACTAATTAACACTGTATTCTGTAGAGAATTCTGTGCCACTTTTTAAGCAGGCCACAGAGCACGTATTCTGAGAAGCACATACCCTATTTTCATAAGTGATTTCCAAAGGCACACAGGACAAGTCTTTGATAAGTAGGGTTTTAACATGCACAGTCACATTGTGAACAGCACCTCAATGAGATATGCCTGGCTGCCACTGAAGTCAGTGGAGTGCAGGTACCCCACTTCCTGAGATTCTTCAGCATCTGCATCTTCATTGCCTCTGAAAACTTCCTCCTACCATCCTACCCAAGTCACTTTTGAAAATGGAAGACTGATACCTCTGAAAATGTTACCTGTTCTGTTCTGTGAAGTAAGCCTGTTTCTGTGGATCATAGTTGTTTCAAATACTCTGGTTCTTACCATTTTTAGATCATTTAACAGAATCTTTACCATCAAGATTATTTTTTAGTGCCTAATGGTAATACAAAACTAAGACACATAGTTTACATGTTCAGTGATTTTGCTGTAATCGTCATGGATATATATTGGTCCAGCAGCACTTAACCAAGATCTGATGGTCATTAGTACTTGAAGGATACATAGCCTTTTATTGATACCATTCCATGTTCATGGTGATCCATCAGTGTACACTCCCATTGTACTAATTTCGGGATATATTTTTAGGGTATATGCCTTTCTATCAGCAGGACCAGTTCTGTCTGAGGTGATCAAGTATGGTAAGGTGGAGCCTCTGCTGAAATTGCCTTTGAAGTTATGTCGGTTATTCCCTGAGTCCAGTTTCTCTGTGAAGCCCATCATACTGGTATTTCTAAACCATCAATTATCAGAGCAGTAAATTAGATCTACTATGCCTGTGCTTAGGTAATGTTACCTTATTTATTTACAGATCAAATTTGTGTTGTGCGTATTGTTTTCCTGTGAGAATTCCTTTTGCAGACCATAAAAATGAATGGGGTGACACCATAGCAGGGTGAGGAAATAACCCAATCCATCCAAAAAATGTCCAGGAATGGAGAGTGCTGTAGTAACAAACTATCTTGGATGCCATAGAAAAATTTGGATCTGAAGCCCAACCCTTGCCGTTGTGTGGCGCCAACTCCAAGCAGGCTGTCCCTCTCCTTCCTTCCCCACTGAGTACATTGACACTTAGAGAAATAGAGCCAGACCTAAACATCTGAATCACATTCCTATCTCAAACATATTTATGCTGAAATGCTTGCACATTTCTATATAGTCCAGCCTAGTATTTCATCTGAGCTGCCTTCCTGACATAAATCAGGAGTAGCATGTTCAGTAACTGACCACAGATGCTTAAATTTGGGCATTTTTTCTGCTCACATAAGCTCATCTGGCTACAACCCCTGTATTTGGAAGGTTCAAAATACAAAGCAGCAGCCAAAAAATATTCTGTGTGTTAGCAGAGAAGGGACAGCTAATACTAAAATTCTATATGATTTTTGATACAATGAAAGACTAATACTGAAATGGGTTGAGTGATAAAAGCAAGGCATTCCTTCCCCTTTAGCCTCCTTCTTCAATAGCAGGTAAGGACCCAGGAATTTCCTCAGTGACAGTGAGTCTGTCTGGTCTCTGTAGGTTATGTGAGCCTGCTGTGTGTCACCACCCTCCAGAATAAAGCAGGTCTTTTTGATACATGCAGCATCATGGTGCGAGAAGTAATGGTGTTGGATCAGTGATACAGGGCACTGAACCTCTGCACCCTCATTCTCCCCCCTAACCTGTGGGAAAGGTATTGAAAGGTAGCTCATTACTCCCAGGCTTCATGCTGGGTCAGGTGTTGTCTCTTGATGTCATGCTAATTCTCTGTTAACTTTGTAAATTGTCATCCTGTGGCCTCACTGCAGGAGGAATGAGTATAAAGTTGGTAAGTGTTGAATTCTGTGCTCTGATCAGTGTGGTAGGACCACACTTGTATGTTCGGGCCCAATTGAGACCAAATCTGCTTTGCAGGTGGTCCAGGAAGTATACAGGTCTGGTTTGAATTAATATGAGACCTTTTAATTAATGAATACATCATTGTTATGAAGAGACATGCTTGCACTGAAGAGCTGTAAGTTACAGAACTACAGCAAGGCTGCTTGTTGCTAGCCATTTGCAGAAACAACCAAGTGACTAAAAAGAAGCACACATGCAGACTGTGAGTACGGATCCATAAATTATCATTTATATTATCATAAAACTCATTTAAATTTCAGAATATTTTTAAAATCAGTACTCACCCTTTGATTGCTTTTTTTTTTTAGCGTTCAGAATAAATAAAAGGAAATTAACTTATGGGTTGGAACAGGAGACACATTCCAGCTGCAAGGGCAATTAAAATGCTGGATACCAAAGGGTGAGATGTTGATGAAGAGAGACTTTGAAAGGCTGATAACATCTGTTAATGAAAATTCTCAGAGGCAAAAGATTTGTTTGCTCAGGTAGTTTGAGAAACAGCAAGTGTAGATAAAGGTTAGGGAGAGGAATAAATATTTTTCTAACATGATTGACTGAAGGTCAGATAGAAAGAATCATTTTACTATGTTTGAGGACAATTCAACTAGCATAATTTTTTCGAAGACATTTATCTGAGGTGAATCCAGGTGGGTTGGTTTTTTTTGCAATGAATATGTATTTCAATTCATATTCTGATTACCATAATCTCCTGCGATTGTTTCTTCAAAGGAGTAATATTTATCATTTTTTAGACTCAGCAGTTCCAGAGATGTTTTTAAGAGAAGGCAGTCAGCAATACTCTCATATGCTTATGCTGAAAACCCTACGCATGGCATGGCAAAGAATTAACTTGTGTTATCAATAATTTTGTTTGCAGCATACATTGAAATTGATTTTTACCTCCTTAGATAAATGCAGTGATACATGAGGCCAAGTTTTAGCTATTTGAAAAATCCTTTGATGTTGATAAGTGGATGAGTTTCCTTTTTCCAGAAGATTTATTGCCTATAACAGAATAAATACACTACTGATCTCTTTTGGTTGAAAAAGTGATTTAAGCTTGGAAAAGAATTTGGTTTTATTTCTTTTCTCAGGTTTCACACAATACTTTCTTTTTTAACTCTATTTGTAATTGTATCACAACTGTGCAACTTTACCTGAAATAATAAATAACACTTTCCATCAGTATCCCAGTTCACTGGAGGCTAGGTAGCTATTCACATAAGATAAGAGGAAAATGTATTCTGAGATACCATACCGATGTTGTTACTATATAATTTCAGTGGCTAGCGTGTTTGTAGGAAGTACAGGAATCATTAAAAGTATATCTTCAACTTTGTTACAGCTTGAAATAAAGACAAATCTAGATATGAATCAGGAGAACTTGAATTGGAAGATTGGTTCTGTTACTAATTCTCTGTATGGAATAGGCCGAATAAGTTTTATTCTATGTCAGATTTATTATTTCATATGGGATGTTGTTAATAAATCTGTCAATTTGCAGTGCTTTGAACATTATTTAGCACTGTTGTTAACAGTGTTAGTGGGTTTGTACATTAGCTACGTAAAGTTTTATTCTAAAACTTTGGTTTATGACAAAAGTTTTCTGAAAACTGGATGACACAAAAACAACACATGGGAAATGTGCTGCTTTTTATTAATTCAGACCCCCCTGTGGGAGATACAAGCCCAGGTGGGATGTTCTTCAGGGCCAGTGAAGCCAGGCTGAAATGTGTCAGTAAGGCAAAGAAACATCAGGAATAGTGCAAGCTCGTTGAAGAGAGGAAGGAAATCCATACAGGAAATCGATGCCAGGGGTTAGGCCAGTATTAGCGTTAGATACAGGAGCAGACCTTTTGTTTCTGAAATGAAGACAGCATCCGTTGCACCACCTCACCCAGACCAGCCACAGCGAAGCCTTGGGAAAGGTACTTGAGCAGCTTGGCTCATCACCGAGCAGCAGCACGCTGTTGCATTATTAATCAGGTGGCTTTTCATTTTCTATTTTTCTCCAAGTCATACGATAGGCCAAATATATCTCCTCAGAGTCAGTATTGTCAACTGAAGATGAGTTGAATTCACCACATCTCACAACATCTGCACAAGCTCTGACTGTGGTTTTTGTAAGCCTTGCCTTTGAGCACTGGCTTGACATGGAATGTGCGACACTTGTTTTGCAGACAAGTTAGGTTTTCTTTTCCAGCCTTGTAATTGCTAACTCTGTGATTCCTAATTAGAATCTTTTTGCTGAGATAAATACGTAAACACAATTAGATATGTATTTTTAACATGCAGTAATTTGATTCATCAGTTGAATGCTAGTCAACAGATCGGGATTTTTGTTCTCTTTTAGTTTCTCAATTGCAGGTAGAAGTTGTAATACCTACATGATAATCCATCCCTTACACAGCCTCATGTCTCTGTTTTCTTACATTGATTTCCATGCATGTTGCAAACACAAAAAAATCACACGACATCTCTCTCTGCCAACTATAAAGAGAACCTAAGAGACTGTCGTACAAATGTGCCTGAAGTTAAGGACAGGCTAAGGCCAAAGCACCTCACTTAGGCCTTGCTGTGGTCAACTTGATGGCATCTGACATTGAGGATTATGGCTGAGAAATTTTCTATCCGTGGTGGCTAGATCTGTTTTCCTTACCACTGCACAGGAGTAATGAAAAAAAAACCCAACAAACTTTGATGGTCTGAAAGAAGTGGTTGGTAATATCCATGTGTATCTTGGTTTCTTCTGTTTTACCCCAAGAAATTTCTATTCTGATTCTATCAAAGGCTCTTCAGCTGAAGGCTGGTGTGTTGCAAGCAGAAGGGCCTGGTAAAGACTCATTGCAGCTTGTGCCATACAAGAGACAGTAAGTGAGGCTGCACATGGTGTGGTGGTGGGATAGGAGTGCTCAAGGGTGGACAGAAGGGAAAGAAGCCAGTGCAGAAGGCTTCGTACAGGCAAGGCTACGTTGTGCTAAGGTTATAGGCTTAGATTCCTCACACCTGTAGGGTGTGGGACTGTACTCAGGTAATGGTTTGGTTTGAATTTGCTAATGTCACTTGGAGCATGTCCTTGTGGGAGGATTCAGGGCGCTCAGAGAAAGTGGTGTTGGGCAGGAACATAATTGGAGTGGAACTCCTGAGCCTGGCAGCCTGCTGTATGTGTCACAGTACTGTGTTACTACATAGGTTTAGGACTCAGGGTAGAGCTTGGTCTATGAAATCTCTCTATACTTAAAGAGTTTAATTATTTTTTTTATTCAAACCTAAATCTTGGAAGTTAATTTTAATGCTAATGTGGTTTTACAATTTTTCCATTTCTATACAAAAAAGTTTTCTGTTTGGGAGGGCTCTCCACTACCCCTAGACCTGCGTCACCCAGATCTCAGCATCCTCTGGCAACAGAATGCCCTCACTGCTACCTCTGTCAGTTTTCTGATAGCATCAATATCAAGAGCTCTTGGTAATAAGTACACAGAGAATGCACTACAGACCATGCCCACTGGACAACATAGTGCTCTTCACCTTCTGTTACTTCTTAAAATGTGTTATTCCTGTCTCTGATTTTCTGTGCTAATTCTTCTGCCTTCTCTGCACAATCATTTACCTATTACAGTCCCCTTGGGCAGAACATACTCTGGTTTTAAAGCGTTCCTGTCTCGATCTGTTTTCTTTTACCCATCTACATCCAGAAACTATAACCACTCAATTATTATTCCTTTGGAAATATTTAAATAGACATTTGCATAGCAAAGCTAAAACTAGAACACAGGTCTTTTGATACACTTTGGATCCTGTTGTACTGAGGTATATCTGTCTCTCCTACATCATGAGACTTGCCCACATCATTGTGAAAGTCATATGTAAAAGTCCCCTTTTGGAGGTGACAGCATTGCTTACAGCATCTTATGTCTGCCCTTGGTTGTTGTACTCTCTGGTCCCTTATTACACTACTCTCATTTTACACTGGCACAGCTTCATTCAAAAACACTGGAATTGCACTGACCTAAAACTTGAGTAAAAGGAGGGGTGAGTGAGATGCAGGGTTGTCAGCAAAGAACAGAACAAGGTGAAATGCATTCAGAAAGAGACATTTTTTAAAAAAAGAAAAAAAAAAAAAATGTCTTTTACTTGCATTCAGCAGATCTGAATTCCTGCAAGTTTAGCTGTATCCCATCCCAAGCAAATGCAGACCAGATGGTTCCTGTGAATTCTCCTTTAGATCCAGGCAAGTTCACATTCACACAACCAAGCTGACATATCTATTTGTGTAGATTTCTCTGTTTATGGAGGAGAGGCTGCAATAATGTAATATATGTACTGGGGAAAGGAGAGGTTTGCTGAGTAGAAAAAGCAGAAGGAAAAAAATAGCAGAGAGTGTTTGCTACTTGGTCTAGAAGGTTGTTCGCTACCAGAATAGCAGAGTGTAACACTTTCCATGCTGGTTACCAGATAGAAGTGATCAGGTCACAACCAGATGGAATTCTACTTTTACTTAATAATTTGAACTTGGATGTGTTAGACTGGAAGCGCACTCCAGGGCACTGTCATTTGCTGCATCTCTTACTGGTGACTAATTTAGTAGCTTGTTCCTCGCTCCCTGCCCTACTATGAGATTGTTAAGCAGACATAGGTTATGCAGAGCGTACTTCACTGGCATGTTTGGATTGGGTTGGCTAGTTGTTTTTTACTCATACCTAACATGTTGGGCTGTGTGCTTTTAAATTGCTGCTGGGCTCAGTGCCAAACACACAGAATATCTAAGTATATCTCAACTTACAGACCTCTGGTACGCTTGAAATGTAAGCTGGCATCATAGCATTTGTATTTGTCTTGGGGAAGCACTTGCCTTGACGGCCTCATTTCTGGTGAGTTCGTTGTGCCCTTGTCAAACACAACTCCACACTTAAATCCCTGAAGTTCACTTACAGGCCAGAATTTTAGTTCTTTGTATCATGACCCAGATACATAGTTCAAAACGCAAGTATTCAGATCAGAGCTGATCATTCAGCTGACACAGACCTGCTGCGTGCCAGGAAAATACACCCCTCAAAGATCTTCGGTATTCAGCACGGCAAAAGAAAGAGGGACTGTGAGGAAACGCTCTTTCATTCCTAACAGGATGCTAAGGTCCAAGATCTTACCAGGAACATTCAGGAAAAGAGTGATTTACGTAAGTAGGTAATTTTTTTTTCCAGTAAGTACTTTGGTGCCAGTGGCGAGAGCTCACGTGATGCTACAGATGTTCCAGTGTGGCCATTTACTCATGACACATTAATGACTGCTGTCATTTAAGCAAGTAAGTTCCGTGCTTTAGGACGTAGAATTTTATCTGGCTGAACAAACTAATCAGACAAATTTTGCTTACATGGATGTTGGAGAAGTTTCATAAGCTTTTATAGATGCAAGAGAGTGTAGTGTCCTCTCCACCTATGTTAGTAGGGTCGGTTGAGAGATGCTTGTATCAAAGGGATGATCCAAAAGACTGAGATGCAATGCAGGCTTTGCTTCCATGGCAGAAGTGTGAAGATACTAGGTGAATTTGTGTCTTAGTCCAGCTGCAGGGAGGACTGCCTAGAATGCATTTCTGCCTGGGTTGTTTAAAGTACAGATAGCATTGCAACAAACAATCTTTTCCCTGCTTTGAGGGAAGTTTATATTGAGTATCTTCCCTTTTTGCAACCTTCAGTCGGCAGAACTCAAGATACACTGCCTAGTAAGCTGGGCTTTTGTTTGGTTCTTGTTTTATTACTATAGTTGCTTCCAGCCCAATCATTTTGCAGAGTGTTTAGATGAGGTTCAGCTCTTTTAAATCATCAATATTTTAAGAGTAAGTCAGACAATGACACATTCAAATATTAAGGCCAGAGTTGTCTAAGCTTTTCAAAGGTGCAGATCAGATTGACTTGCATTTGAAGATCACAGGAACAACCTCTCCCCTGTACATGGCAAAAAGGGACCAAAATGTAATACAGGTCTGTGCAGGGATCACCATTGTGCAACCAGACTATTTGTAGTGCCAACATGTTAATGTGGTGTGGAGAAGGGATGTGGCACCAACAGACAAACTAGCCTGAGAAGCAGAACTTCCAGAAAAATGCATGTGTCTGCTGCCCTGGTGCATCCAAGGTGTGACCAGGAAAAAAGAGGTTGGAAGATCAGATTGGGGTCTGAATGAATTTTTCATGTTGTTGGTATATGTGTTAATGACACTAAATTTTAGTAATGGTATTACGAACCTGTTTTGAGATGGTCTCATTGCTGTCATTGTCTAGGAGGATGTTGACTGTTCTTGTTGTAATAGTTTATGGCTTTATCAATTTGTTTTGGGTTTGTTTGACGAGATTTTGGTAGTTGGGGGGCTACAGGGGTGGCTCCTATGAGAAGCTGCCAGAAGCTTTCACCATGTCCAATAGAACCAATGCTAGATGGCTACAAGATGGACCCACTGCAGGCTGAGCCCATCAGCATTGGTGGTAGTGCTTCTGGGAAAATGTATTTAAGAAGAGGGAGGGAGGAAGCCAAACCAAAAACAACTAAACAAATGGGGGCCAGCTTTTGCAGCCAGAGAAAGGAGTGAGAAGGTGTGAGAAACTCTGCAGACACCAAGGTCAGTGAAGGTGGGCCAGAGGTGCTCCAGGCACTGGAGCAGAGATTCCCCTGCAGCCCATGGAGAAGACTACGGTGAGACAGGCTGTGCCCCTGCAGCCCGTGGAGCTTGATAATGGAGCAGAGATTTCTCTGCAGCCCATGGAGGACCCCACACTGGAGCAGGTAGATGTCCACAGGAGGCTGTGACCCTGTGGGAAGCCCATGCTGGAGCAGCTCCTAGCAGGACTTCCACCCCATGCACAGAGGAGCCCAGGTTGGAGCAGGTTCGCGGGGGGGAAATTGTGACCCCATGGGGGACCCACGCTGGAACAGTTCATGAAGAACTGCAGCCCATGGGAAGGACTCATGTTGGAGAATTTTGTGGAGGACTGTCTGCCATGTGAGGCACCCCACACTGGAGCAGGGGAAGAGTATGAGGAGGAAGGACTGTCAGAGACAAGGTGTGATGAACTGACCATAGCTCCCAGACTCTGATTTGATTGGTAAGAAATTAATTTTCCCCAAGTTGAGCCTGTTTTGCCCTTGACAGTAACTGCTGGGTGATCTCCCTGTCCTTTCTTTACATCTCTCCCCTGCCGAGCTGAGGAGCACAGTGACAGAGCAGCTTTGGTGGGCACCTGGGCTCCAGCCAGGGTCAACCCACCACCCAATTGAAGTAGTATAAACCAGCAACAGTATTAGTGAAAGCCTTTTGGCATGGCTTCTTCAGACTTGTGGTCTCTGATCTTTCAGTTACAGCTCTGCTTGGAGTGTTGGGGAAGAGCCTGGTACTTTTCAGTACTAAGATTTTTTTTTTTTTTGCTGTGGGCTGAGCGTAGAGCACATGATAGATTTGGGCATTTATTTCCTAAGTCTTGCCTTCCCTTGGAATTGGCAAACACAGTTTTGATTCAGGTGACCTATTTATATTACCTGATGCAGACTAGGAAAAGTACAAAGCAGAGATAGTTGCTGCGTCTGGCTGGTTTTCATTGGGGTGAATGAGATGGGAGGCATCCATGAGAGATCAGTACCTCCGGGGTGCTCAGGTTCGAGCATCTCTTGTGAAGCATTCGCTTGGGAGTGGAGAAGCTCCGTGTGCAGGTTGGTCACTGGCATGCACGAAATAGGGACAGTGATTTCCCCAGTCATTACCCAGGCAGTGCCCCAAACTGCTGCAGCTCCCATTGTTATGCTGAGGAGAAAGAAAAGTTTGCATTTGAAGATAAAATGGTCCTTTTAGTTGAACAATCACACTGCTTATGTAACAGCTCTCTTAATGGTAACGTACAGCTGGAGCCTGAAACGTGTTGTTTACAGACAAACCACAGAGTGGGGAACGATGCAGGATGTAGCAAATGGCGCTGAAGGCAACAGGCAGAGAGAGGCTGGAGGCTGGGAGCAGTGAGCGGGTGTTTGCACAGATGTGATAGTGCTGCCTTCCTGAAGGCAGGAGGTTTGAACCCTGCTTTTATAAAGCAAGGGGAATGGGCTTTGTAAAAGGCCTTGGAGGACTGGCCTAAGGAGCCTTCACAGGAAGGGCAAACAGACAGTAAGTCTGCAAGCGAGGACAGGAGAGGAACAGGGCCCTCGAGTGATGAACTGGCACGGCACAGGCCGGGCCATGGGGAGGATTTCAGGAACTGGGAAGGGTACAGGGGATGGTGACTGTAAAGACTGTAAAGCAGCAGGTAGAGAAGACCGAAATGATGAAGCTCTGGAACATGTTCGTGCTAAGATTACTGTAATTGTATTTTCATGTGTAGAGGAAAGGCTGCTGAGTAACCTTGCTTTTCTCTTTCTTGAAATGGTAACCACTGACTAATATGCATGCAAAACCACCCACACCCATACAAACATCAGTTGCAGAAAATTAGGAAAATTGCCCGAGATATTCAAGGTTTGACAAAGCAAGCTCTGACTCAGTGTTAGCTGAAACCAGGTGCATGGCAATCAAACAGTGGCATCTGCTCTCCAGCATGTCCCTTCTCAAAGATCTCTGAGACAATTCATAAGTTCTGTATATGCTGTTAGCAAAAAATAGAGCTATAGTTTTTTTAGTGACTTTTTTAGTGTTTTGAACCATTTTGTTTGATTTGGTGTGAAAAACAGACTTAAGGACTGTTTTCTGTTGTTTACAGCAAGCTCAAGGTTCATACTTAGACATGAATGATGAAACAAAGTTGTAAATATTCATTACGTAGTGGAATCGTGTTTTTTTAAAAGCACATTATTGTACACATAGCATTTGTAAATCCCATTAGTGGTATTTACGTTCCCACATCAAAATTCCTTGTTTGCAGCCAGCCAAATATCTTAGGCTTAGATCTTCCTCCTACATGTAATGGAATTACAATGCTGTCACAGACATCACAGGCATTTTTTAAAATACAATGTTAAGGAAGACCCAGTTCATTGTGCTATACATATGTATAGTCCTCCCTTTCAGTAGTCTCGGGGGAGAGAAGATGCTGGAAAGAATTCCCCACCAGTGTTCAGATTAATTGTCACCACCGTTCTTGGGAGAATAAGGTGCATTCGTACAAAGAAAAGCATTAGGAATTGAGGAAGCTGTGCAGGGGAAGTCAGGGCATTTGAGTGAGACGTATGGAAGTCACATGGTAAAGGTAATAATCTAACTGCAATCTAGAAAATCGCACTCTTTCCTTGTTTGTGTCTGTAATGAGGTAATGATGCAGCTCCTCTGCCTTCAGACAGCCACTACAGATTTACAGCAGGCAACCGAAGATCAGACTGCAGCACAAGTTCTTTGTTACCAGTCTAACCCTGTATAACTGGAAGTAGGGAACATGTTCCTCTGTAGCTCAGTCCTTTCAGTTTCAGGAGTGAAGGGACTGGTTATCACATAGCATAATTAATTAATTGTTGATCCTATATGTTTACGTTTGTGATGACATTCTGAGCTTCTCAAGTCCACCAGTGGATAAGAAATCCACTGTATTGCTAAATGATTGGACTGAAAGTTTTGCCAATAAATTATCTGGACAGAAACACAGCTCATGTGGATGCTTCTGTACAAAGAAACTCCACTGGAAATCACTGTGTATGCTTGAAGTAGATGAGTTCTCTCCTTGAGTGGCCTCTGCCCAGATTTGAAACAATTACAACTATGCAAAATTTTTAATTTCCTGAATCAAAATAGCGAGTTCACCAAATCCCCAGCTACATACTATAATAAAGGGATACAAATCAATTTCTGAGGACTCCTGCATAGGATGACATGGAGGAGATTTCTGTTGCCAGTTCCACCGCCTTTTGCTTGGGGACTTGAGTTCTGTCTGTGGCTCAGACACGGCTGTTCACAAGAAATTAAATGCTCTTTGGTTGTATCATCTCCCACTGCGCAGTCTTTGGTCATTCTGTGCTGCTTCTCTCCTCTGTTGAGGCTGCTAAATGAGTTGGCATTACCTTAATGAAAGCTTTGAAAGTGTGGTTAATGCTGCTAGACTCCATATTTAAAAACATTTTTTGAAATCAAAGTGAATATCAGTAAAATATTCTCCTGTAGTCCGTGGCTCCAGTAGCCAGTACAATGACTTAGTTGGCATTCTTGTGCAGTGCTTGGATCTTTGCCAGTTAATGACCCATTGCTGCAGTCTGCACAGGCAAATTACCCCTTCTGTCCGGCTCTTCAAGCTGATGGACTTCTGCCCAAGTAATGGTTGCAGCTTCTTCTCAGCTGGCACAGACCCCAGTACGACCATAAACATCCCTGAGAGGATCATAATATGATATATTGGACAGATTCTGATACGCCTCACCGTAAAATACCACTGAGCAGTTCTGCTGAAGTCAGTGACTTTGGCAGTGGCGTAGCTGGCAGGAGAAGCTGGTCCCGACACTGTTGCATTCTCAAGAAGTGAAGCTCTTGCAGGCTATTAACTGGTCTGTGTCCTTTCAGGTGATGCAGATTTTTTTGTGAACATTTTGTCAAACATTCAAAATAGTTTTTGTTGTCTGTTCTGGTTTTAACTGGTTGCATTTTCTCTTCTCCCTACAGGATTTTCCATTCTTCAGGCAATTATGGAAGCCGCAGTACAGAACAACTGGCAAGTGACAGCCAGATCTGTAGGAAGCATAAAGGATGTTCAAGAGTTCAGAAGAATTATAGAGGAGATGGACAGGCGGCAAGAAAAAAGATACTTAATTGACTGTGAAGTAGACAGAATCAACACCATTTTGGAACAGGTATATGCTTTTGAGAAATTGTGGTCTCTCTGTGACAGACATCGTTAATGCTTCCAGGACTGTCTGTTTCTAGAAATTAATTAAATATCCATTGAGATATGAGTCCCAATCACTAGCTGGTTACCTACTAAAATTTAAATACCTCAGTGATGCTCATAGTTGGTGGCAGCACTTACATGTAACCTACCAGGAAATACCTCTGTGATATTTTTTCCCAAATGTTAATAATGAATTATTTTTAAGTAGGTTAAGAACCTCAAACCTCAGCTGCTAGATTAACATTACTGGCATCAAAACTACTTGTAGGGATTGCAAGAAGGGTGTAGTTGGTTAAGTGGAACATGCAACAAGAAATAAACAGCCAGTGAGGTAGTTTTGAGTCATATTACAGAATTCCCAAATAGAAATATTGCTAATGAAGAATTCTGCTGGTAGTCCAAATGGCTTGTTAGCACGTTTTGGGACATAAAACCCTTCCCACTGCACAGCCAGTGCTGTTGACAGGCTTAAATTGTGGGTGACAGTCAAAACGCTTTTATTGGGGATGATGTATTTTTGGGTGACTGTTTTACTGTTGCTTTCCAAGTGTTTGCTTTGTCTCAGAGCCATCAGCACCCTTGGGACACCCAAATGGTTTGTGCTGCTGGCTGTACTGTGCAACGTGCTTAAAGAGGTGTAGTAACAGATACACATCACAGGGACCAGAAGCAGGACAGATCCCTGCTGCCTGGGCTCACAGGAACCAAATCCATGCTACTTGTTTGAATATTCAAAGGCATGTGGGAATTCACATACATTAAGACTGACACCCCCCCTCCTGATTATTGCCACTTCATAAATTTAACTGTGGGTTTATAGTATGGAATAGATCAAAAGTGACATTTACATTTCATGAAGCATTAGCATATCTCTTAGAAATGTTATATTGTAAATGAGTAGCAAAGTGACCTCACTGCCATAAACCTTAGGAGATGCAAAAGCTGTATTCACTGAGTTCTTAGAATACTCAGTTCTTGTCAGGCCTTGGGGTGCAATCACTGAGGACCAGCCTGAGGGGACTGAATCGCTGCAGCCACAGCCAGATCCCATAGCTGCTGGTTACAGAGGGCACAGGAGGGAATGAGGTTCTCAGAAGCCAGTGCTGATGCATAACCGACAGCTGTAGTATGGTTGTGGTACTAACTCACAGCATTGCATTTTACACTGTATTTTTAGTCAACATGGTGAGTGCTGTCTGCAGGGAAATTCATAGACCAAAGTGTAAGAAACTTTTTTTTCCCCTCTTCCTTTTTCCCTTTCATTTCTTCACGTTCTTGCAAAAGATGCAGAACACCCTACCTACAGCCCACTCTTTGGAATATGATGCAGGAGAGCACTCCTGAGTCAAGCTTAAATAACCCTTTGGGCCCACTCTCAGCTGGGGAACAGGCCTTTTGTTTGATCTTTCTAACTCCATTTACATTTTGATCTCTCTTTTTCCTACATTGTGCAAGTAAGAGGAAAAAAAATGATCAGACCCTTCCAGTATCTAAAATGAAAGCTATATGCTAGGCAAACCATACAGCAAAAAATATGTTGAACTCTTTTCTTCTGCAAGCATTCTAAGCTCAAACCTAGTGAAGTTGTCATTTTCTTAGATGTTTGACCCCGCTGCCTGTCACTGATTAGCGTCAGTGTAACTACAGATCTTGTACTGGGGCCTCCAGGTACCCCCAGACCCTACAGTGCACTGTACAGTACTTGCACTTTTGCATAATTAGAGCCTTTCCATTGTCATTATTGTATTGTGTATAGCCCATCTCTGTACTGTTAAATGGCTTCTACTTGATTATGCCTGTTGTCCATCTTTTGAACTTTATTTACACTAAATTGTGACATTTTCATGAAAACTTTATCCTGAACTATATCAAATATTCCTAAAATATCTTAAAATTTTTTTGCAGTTGGATTTTAGGATGGTATCAACGAGTTTTAGCCAATGTGTTGAACACTATCAGTCCATTTTTTGCAACGAAATCCTACATACATTTTCAGACATAAGTACTATGTGTCATATATGTCACCCCATTGATGTAACATGACTATTTCTATTTAATTTCATTTAAGATGCTCATGACCGAAGTTGTTTGAATTTACAATATCAAAAATGGATTTAGAAATTTTTATTTAGTGAACCAAGCAAACTCCTCATACCTTCTGAGATAAATACTCTCATACAAATGACATCATCTTAGCAGTCTAACAAGAGGAGTTTGCTTATGCAGCAGTTTCTTACGAGTATTGTCCCATTCATTTTACTGGGACCATTCACTTGGCAAAGAATTGCCTAAGCACAGCCCAGGCTGGTGCCTCTGATGCTAAAAATATTTTCTGACAACAATTTCCAGAATTATTTTATTTGATACAGAATAGCAGTGACTGAAGGTTCTGCAGGGAGAGTCAGTAATGGTGAACCCCAGATTGATAGCTGAACAATTACTGGTTTTAGGCTTTTCCTTCCATCTCCTCTGCTTACCTTGTTATCTTCTCATAAAGTGCTTTAAAAATTCACAAATACGTGTGGTGCTTAAATTCACCCAGCCAGTTTGCTTAAGGGAGTGGTGAGTTGTCTTCTTTGTAGCCAACTGTGTGTGCTGATAGCATACCATTGAGGGGAAAGATAACTCTGGATTTGCATATTTCAAATCTGACGTTTTATTACAGTTTAGAAAGTCAAATCAGTGTTTTGTGTGGAGTCTAGAAAGTCTGTTCAGCTGAGAGGCAGAAACATCTGAGCACGTTAACAGCGTGCTGACTGCGCAGCTGCAGGGGGCTTTGAAGAGCAGTTTCCCAGTGAGAGCAAAGGGAAGCCAAGACTCTACCTCGTAGGGCAGAATGCTGATGGACAAACTCTTTCCCACAGCAGCTTGGTATAAGCTGCCCCAGCCCAGCGGCTTTTCCGTCCCTCTCCCTTTTTGGCTTCTGCAAGGGCACATCTTCAGAGGTCAGCTCTCCCATCACCTTCTGGGAGTGATGCCTCTCTCCAGAGAGGGGGCTTATTGCAGGAATGTGCAGCAACTGCTGTTTCATTTTCTCAGGGACAACAGGAGCATTTGCCAGTGACCCTGAATTTTGGAAGCTTAAATAAAACCTATTCAAGAGCAAAAGGCATAGCAGAAATAAACAGACTGTGAAACACTAAACAGTCTACACGCGTGCTGAGACTGCTATCAGACTTTTGGGCTCACGGCCAGGCCATTCAGCAAGCTTGTCAGTTCTCTGCTCCAGAAACCACGTATCACGGCTTTGTGTTAGTGCCTGAATTAAAGAAGAGTGACCTCTCCTCCTGTATCGGGCTGGTCAGTGTGTGCAGGTCTCTTCCTTCGACGCTTTTTGCAGCCGGCTCAAACCGGGGTATACCTCTCTTCCAAAAGTGTCAGCATGTCTAAAGACAGTTGTTTCTGAGGGTTTTCTTCCGAGATTCCAGGTCCTGCTGGAATATTCTGTACCTTCTTCCAGCGACACACAGGCATGTGAGTCAGTGACCTTGAGTAATCCATATGCTTTTAGCATCTGGCACATGTGTATGTCCCTATGTTTCCAAGATCTGAAACCTGAAGTATTTCTCTTCTCAGAGCTGACTGGTACCCAGAAAAGGTTCCCTCTCAGCTCTCTCCACCTGGTATGTAAATGTAAGGTGTGGGAAAGAGGACACCTCAGCTCCTGCTCTACCTAGGTAACTTGCTTTGTGCCAGGTTTCGCTTTGCAGCACATCTGGTTTTATTCCCCTTCTAGAGAATCTTGTGATGGGCCCCATATTGTGTCCTAGAGGTGGGTACCAGTACCCTGCCCAAATCACCTCTGGCCCTGTCTTCAGCTGCAGAGTATGGGGAAGCAGAGAGATTAATGGTTACCATCTGTTTACTTGCCCTATAGTTCTCTAACCATTGAGCATGTGGATCTATATCCCTCCTTGTGCAACAAAGCTATATCCAATTTAATCTAGTGGCCTCTCAAGTATACAGACAGCAACACTTATGTCATACAGAATTCATAAGCTCCCCACACTTCTTGTCCCCTGATACGAAAATATTCCGGTATGCCTTCACAGATAGATACAAAATTTGGTCTCATAAACAGAAGAACATTTTCTGCTGGGAACTAAGCTTTAGCCTGTTCAACCATGTATTGAGAGATACGTTTTTGAGTTAAGCAATAGGTTTTTCTTATTCCCAAGATAACAAGCTGTATTTCAGACTAGAGTGGCTTTATGTCCATTTAAAAGAAAATCTGAGGGAAAATAAGGAGGAAGAAACTCCATTCAGGATCAAAATGGTGAAACTTCACAAAAGACCTGTTTATTCCAGAGACTGCATGCTTTTATCAAAAGGACACTATCTCCAAACATAGTCATAAAGGTTAGGCTCCAAGGCAATTTCTGCGTTGAGTGGAGGCATCTCACAGAGCAGAAGCAATATTACAGTAGAGAATGCAGTCCCCAAAATTTTATAGTGACAGTCAAAGTGTCAAAGAAGACTTGAAATAAAGCGTCCGTAGGATTAAGAAGGGTAATCTGATTGACTGAACTCTGTCCAGTGTAAGCACTGACAGTGAATTGATCTTTGAGTCTGAAACTTTGAGATTAGGAAGGTGCTCCGCAGGTTTTCAGTACAGCCACAGCTGCATCCCTCTGCAGAGCCGCTCAGATCTCAGAGCGGTGTGCTCGATGCACAACAGCTTTCACATTTAGGGTGTCATAAGAAGGAATACAAAACTGCCGTGTTCTGTTGACCAGAAGGCATTAAAACCAACAGTAATAAGGAAAAATGCACGGGAAAAATCAACACCACTTTCATGTAAGCCTCCTGGTTTATGTGTTACAATAGAAGCCGTCTGGTGTGGGTTTGCCTGTGTTCTCTGTAGCAATTAAAATATAACAACTGCCTATAAACACAGTGGGATGCTTGAAGGAGGAACAGAGAGCTATGGGTAGCTTCAGCTTCTGCTGAAGAGTATCTGATACCTACAGTGTTGTGTAACATCACTCAGAAACTAGTACAGTTCATTTTTACGTTTCCAGTGAACTAGATACTTAAAATTCAGGACACTTCTTCAGGTGCCCGTGAGTATTGTTGAAACCAGGATCTAAAGCAGAAGGAAAGCTCGCTTCTTTCCCTTCGCATCCAGAGAGTTTCAGCAGCTCACAGGTCTATATGGGCATGTGGAGAAGGAAAGGAGAATTACTTAGGTCAGTCACCCTCAGGCCCATACCCAGTGGAAGGAAGGTAAGTGAAATACAGGCATATGTCAAAAGCGATGGCGGTACCTGCCTTAAAGGACCTGTGCCTGTCAGCTGTAAAACTAATAACGGGCTGGAGATGCTGAAGTGGAGAGAAGTCACATCTCAGGTTAATCTGCCCCACATGTCGCACATCTCACACATACCTGAGGAGAGTGTTTCTAGCTTGTAAATAGTGATGTCTCTCCAAAGGCATCATCCAGACTGCGTAAAGCAAGGCAGGTTCCAAATGACAGGAATTTAACAGGGAATTAGGCATCCTGCAGAATGGCTGAGGAAACGGCACACAAGGCTTGGAAGTGTTCAGAATACACTAAGGCACAGTTTTAAATGTATCTGGTCAGAAATAATAATAATTAATACAAAATGCCTCACCATAAATATGCAAGCTGCTCTACGGAGAAGACTGCTGCCAAACAACTCGGGTTCCTTATGCCAGAGGCACGTGAACCTGAACCCACCATTAGAGAGTCTGGTTTTGTGTGGTAGTAGCAATTCCTCATTATATGTTTTATGATAATTCTTAAATGCACACAGCAATGCACACACATGCCGTCAGCTTTTGATATTTTTGCATATTTTTACCATGACAATTGTAGCATGCTTTCATGCACTTAGAGCATGTTATATGGCAACCTCTGCATTGCCATTAAAGGTACTGAGAACCAAAATCTTTTCTCAGTAACCCTGCTGCAAGTATAGAATCAACCATTATCCTGAACAATATCCTGGAGACAGTATTTAAATAGATACCATTGTGCTCATAGATTGTATTTGCTTTGAACTTCAGTTAATAGGTAGCTGTAAAAGCGCAGTTTGCCGCATGGTTCGCCTTTCTTTGCAGCTCTTCAGCACGCAGAATTCATGTGTGTGCGTGTGTGCCCTTAGAAAGCCCTCGGAGGGTCACACTCATTATTTAGCCTGTGTCCACATCGTATGAGCTGCTTCTGCAGCTGGCACTAGTTGTTACCCTTGTTGACAGTCTCAGTAGAAGAGGAGAGCCTGAGGGCCGTTTGAGCTAGCAAACCACATCTCACTCCTGCAGCTGATGTACTTTGGAAGCTGATGTACACACTGATGCTTCTCATGCCGTACCTGGACTATAGGGAGAGGATTTGGTCTTTCCTTAGCTGTACCAGTGTCTGAAAACCAACATGCACAAGAAGTCTGTCCGAGGTGCAGAGTATTTGAGGGAAAGGGAGAGCTGGCTATAATTTGCTCAGTATGTGATCTCCTGAGTTTTGTCCCACTCTATTTGTCCATCACCCCATCCCTAATAGCTCTTTCTTTTTTACCTCTTCTAAGCCCTTGACTGATTTTTAAATCCCTCACTCAGGCGTCTCTTCCAGGTTTTAAAAATCACTGCTGTATAGAAGTTGCTTTGTTACAGTCCTAGCATTTAATGTGGTTCTTTCTTCTCTGTATAAAAGATAAACCCTTTCATCTTTGCAGACATTACCTTAATTTCTGCATCTGTCTCTCAAATAGTTTAATGCTTGAAACTCTGCTTCTAACCAAAGGCTTTCCTTAATTAGTTTCCAAGGCAACCATCTTGGCAACAATTCAGATGAACCAACTGCAGGGAGAGGAAGGAAACACACTATCAAAATGAATAGTAATAGCACAATACCACTGTGCAAACAGGCGTTGTACATCACCAGAGACAGCGTGATCGTTCTGGTGTCTCATAAGTTCACTTACCAAGAAGAAGTCCTTACTCGGTAAAAGAAAAGCTGCATAAGAGTGTATGTCTCTTTTTCACAGCTGACTAAGCAAGGATTAGTGGCTTTGGTGTGGTGTGAATCATGTATCTGGGGGAGGTAGAGACCCACGGGTGCTTTTCAGGGCCCCCCATGCACCACAACGTTCCCAAGTGTGTTTCGTAGAGGATTATTACACCGGAGTGGAAATAGCAGGATTTGCAGAGTATGGACTGCCCCACTGGCTTTTTTAGCTCAGATGCTGCTGGTGCAATAAATAAGAAACTATCACCTGTGCAGGGGCAGGTCCCTAAATATGTGGTCCCTAAGTGTGATCCAGAGCTATGGTGCATTTGTTCTGGGCTACAGATGGGTTTGGATCTGGCCATAATATGGCAAAATACTATCCCAGTGCTTGTAGTTATACAGCCATACACAATTCCTGTCACTTACCCACCTTCATGCCAGTGCGATTCCCCTGGCCTCTGTGGAGCAGGTTAAAACTACCAGGGGTAGCCTGGGCTGAATTTACAAAGAATTAGGCCCTATAAGTCATCAACTAAAGCTCAAACGCAAACTCATCCTACAGTATTCAACCAATAAGATGGAAAAGAGCATAACAATTTTAGAGGAAGTCAGTGCTCCCAGGCTTTGAAAAAAGCCCGTGTTACCAAATTGAACTTGAGTCACACCATGGGCATGTGTGTGTGGGTATAACGACACATGTACTGCTGGAAACGTGGTCTGCCCAAACGTGTAAAGAATAAAATTATCAACAATAAACATAGACACTTTAAAATAACCCCAAATATCTTCTATCCTGGGAGAATGCATGTAAAGAATCAGAAAGGAAAAATAGTGCTTTAACTTTATTACCTCATATGAGTAAAACGACCTCCCCTGCTGTATAGACTAAGTCTAGTAAAAATAAATTAACTCTTTGTAATCTCTTTTGGTTCATGGCTATATAGGAAATACAGTGCATAGTGCTGTTTATAGTGAAGCAGAATAAACCTTTCAGACTCCTTCAAAGCATTGAGAAGAGCAAGTTGAATGCAGTTCTGGGCACAGTAAAATTCCATTTATAATAAAAAGTATAAGAAAAAGTAACCTTGTTTTTCCTAGAGGAGGCTTTTTCTTAATTTCATAGGGCATTTAAAAAGGAAAAGAAACACTCAAAAGGGAAAAAAAAAAGAAAAGAATGGCTACCATTCAGTATTTTTCAGTCTGCTTGAAGGCAGTGCTCTGCAGTACAAAACCCCTTCCAAAAAAAAATTCTCATGTGAGCTTGGGGACTGAATTACTGCAACACTTCTGGGTTATATCCAAATAATAGTTTGAAATGATCCTGACATGCAGTAATGGTTTATATAAGCAGAATTCTGTTTCCAAGGACTCTTGTTCAATTCCAGGGAGTAATAGTGGGATTTTACTCTGACATGCTGATGGGAGGTGTGGAGAAAATGGGCAATTTATGTATTTTTAAAAGAAAAACTGTTTGCCTCAGTTTACCTCATTTCCTCCTGGAAAGGATATACATCCTTTTATATTGGAACTGCTAAGACTGAAGGAGTTTCATTTTCCCAATGGGATCCAAGAAGAGGAAATGAGCTTTGGTTATCTGTGACTGCAAGAGCTTACTTTTAAGAACATTAAACATACGGTTTCACAGTACTGAAAACCAATAAAAGCAGAGGTAGATACCATGCCCTGTGTCACAGGGATTAGGCACATGATGCAAAGATCACTAAAGAGCTGCTTGTTAATCATGTGGCTATACCTTCAAAGTGTATGTCAGTGCTGAAGCATTTGTGATTCCTGCAGGTTTGCACAAGTAAGAATAAATGCAAGCTTACTAGAATTAATAGTCTTTGTGAAAGTGAATTTAGGTGTCGTGACACAGTGCAGGACAATAGCCTGTAGGTCAGTTTTGATCGTGCTGATTTTGATATACCTGTCTAGGTCTACAGTAAGAACATCAACAACTGCCAGGAAGTAAGGGGCTGGCATAAGTAAAGGTAACAGACATGAAGTTGGCAATGAGGATGTTACTGTGGTGGGATCATATTACATGGGATAGGAGCTGGTTGCATTGTAGATTGAAGGAAATTTAACCATGAGTGTTGCTTGGGAAATCAACTCTAGTAGTACAGCCATGTACACTTGTTTGTTATTGAGGTAAGAAGAACTGACTAAGAAATACTGGTGTCGTTTGAAAAGGTGGCTGTGTGTCAGTGAAAAGCATGTGATGGCTACAGAAAAGCTTACCCATCTGAGCAGTGAACATAAATTCCTGTTCTCTTGGGTTCTCTAGAGTATCAGAGCAAAGAAATCAGCAGTGCTAATTTGTTCTCAGGTTGGCAGAACCTCATGTCTCTTCTCAGGGATAATGAACTGAGTCTTAAACAGCGTCTTGACTGATGAACGAGAGTGGTCCTTTGGCAGGGTGAGATGCAAGATAGAGTAGTATTTCAGAATATATCAGAAACAGTAGGAGGACAGCATATAGCCAGGATCTTTCTCTCTGTCAGCTAATATGAATTTTGTTTTCGTTGGACTCATGCAAGATCCATGTAGAGAAACAGAAATTACAGAGTCCCAAATACACTACCAAATCAATTGTCTTCCAAAAAGTTAATCAAGCTTTGATGATGACAGTGCATCAAAAAGCTTCAGACCTAAGGAATTTTTGACCATCATGTCATAAATTTGTGTCAGATCAGAGAACATAACCCAAATTCCTTGATGTAACGGTTGTTGACCTGGTGGTGTCTAACCTGAGAAGGGTTATAGCCCACAAAGAGGGGAAAGACAGAACTCTGAACCAGAAGATGTAGAAGACCAAAACAATGAGGAATTCTGACAACACAGAAGGCTTATTGTACTTTGAAATTTCCTGTACACATTTGTTTTTCAGTTGTTTTTTGTGAGATCTGAAGCCCCTATGTCAAATTTCAGTTGAGTTTTGAACTTAAAATTTTACAGAGGCTTGAGAAAGTCCTGAAACCTCTGTGAAATTGTCTTGGATGTAAAATCATTCTATTATGAATATTTTTCAAGAGCGGATATTTCTCAAAGAATATGTTAGAACTGCATAGACAATTAAAATATGATCTCCTTCCTAAAATGACCTATGTGCAGAAACCACTGTGGCAGAGTAACAAATATTTAAGTCATTTACTTCCCACAAATACAACTGCAAAAAATTCCTCCAGAACACAAAGGGATTTTTATTTGATTAATCTCATTCAAGAAGCTAAAGAATTCACTAATTAAAAAGTTCTACTACATATCTCTTGGAGGAAGCTCTGTGGGAGCAAGTACCATCTTTTCAGAATATCTTTGCAAAATAAGGGCAAAGGTCTTGGCAATTTTGAGTATCTGTTCCATATGCTACAAAGAATTTCTGTTATGATTGTAACAAACCCCCATATCTGATCTTGTTTTTAGTGAAATAGCTTCTAGTGCTGAAGGGTAGCTTAAGTCTTGATTGATTTTGACATGAAGGTCTTTGTATTGAAGGACATGACTTGTGGAAAGAGATGCAGTCCTGAGAGATATAACACTGTTCTCATCTGCCTAAACAAATAAGAGATTTTGATATAAAGTTAAGTTTATTTAATGAATTTTATTCAGTTTAAAAGTAAATAATTGTGATTGAGACGAGGGACCATAAAACTCTTCATCTTGAAGTCCTCCAAAGTCTGATGTGTTGCAGTAGATCATGTCCTTTAACAATGAGTGTGCCAACCAATTAGCTAATCTGACAATATTGCTAGGTCATGCTAAGGAAAATGAATTCAGGAAAATTGTTTCAGAAAATTGACCAAAAACTTTGTCATCACAGTGAAAGAAATTAGGAGAAAGTATCGTGCCCTCAGAACCGATGTTGCAGTTTGTAATTCTTTTCCTAAGTAATTTCTAATGTAACCTTTTATGCTCAAATTAAATGCACGTTCCACTACACAATCTTCCGTCACCAAATGTCAGATTAGTTATGGGAGAAGAAAGTTTAGCCATCTGGAGGGAGAACAAGGTACAATACAGCATTCAGATATTGCGTTTAATTACTCTCCAAGGAGTAACATGCGCTACCATCAACCATCTTGAGATGGGCTAAAAATAAAATTTCGCTCTTAATGTGACTATCATCAAGGAGAGAGGTAAGGGAGAGAAGGGGACAAGAAGGAGGCCAGAGAGGGAAAATCTTTAATAAAATGCTTCAGAGGCATCTCTGATCCCTGCTTGCACCATGCACGTTTTTGTCCCCTTCTTCTAGGAGTTCCGTGTTCTCGCAGATTATCTCCCGTGAGATAGATACGCAATGGAGAAGAGCCCAGAGCTCTCTGAAGAGTTTATATGTCCAAGCAAATGATCTTGATAAGGTGCAATAGAGGAAAGTAGGATTTTGGTTATAAGGTCTAGCCACTCAATGGTTGTATAAGGTGGCAGTTGCATGGAACTGTATACTGCTCAGAATGACAAAATCCAGCAGTTGGGACTGTGTGTGGATTTGTGACGTTCCCGAGAGGCCATGGAGCCTCTCAAATGGTGGATGAATTCATCTCAACTATACATGCAGTTATTTTTATCTGCAACAAATAATATGTGTGTGGAATCTTCATCTTAATATTTAATACATTCTTCATTTAATATTTAACTCAAATTTAATATAGTACTCGTTCTTCATATAAATGAAGTCATTGTTTACTGCATATTTTACAGCACCACAATCCCTGGTGGCCAGATTCCCATCCCATTAATACTAAGTGAAGAAATAAATTGCCTTCCCTGGGTTTGCACTACAAAAAACAATTGTGACCCTTCATCTGAGGGAAGCTACTTCTACTGAATGTGGGAATGGCTTTATTTCCATGGAATAGCTCCTTTGGAGCCTCATATGGTGCTGGTGGTGGTGTGATAGAAAGAGAGAAAATCATAACATCAGAAAAGCTATTTTTTATAAATTTATTGAGGGAAGATAGAGTCTTGCCTGGTGTTTATAATCCTCAGAGGGCACTTGCTCTTTCTGCAGCAGCATGTGTGTAAGTTGGAGAAGAGGGAAGTGGGTGCTGCAGACTGACAGTACAATGGATCTGCTGGGGTTACAAGGGATCTTATTTTTACTGGGGCATCTGGTTAGATGAGGAAAATCCTGGTCACATTTCAGGAGAGCTTTTATTTTCTGTTTTCCTCCTATTTATCCTTCTCCTATCTGGAAAATTTACATGACAAGGGGTGACCTGTGCAAAGTAAACATAGCAAAGAATGATTATGTACGTCTGTCAGATGCTGTCACACCTTTGCTCCCGTGGTGACACTGTAGAAGGTAAACACACTGCTGTTAGCAGTGCGCTGACCCCAGAGCATCGCAGTGCAGTGGTTGCAGGCCCCGTGACCAGCTCCCCTGCGCAGAAAGGGAGGAAGGACTGTTTTCTAGCTGAAGGGCTTCTTCGGTGTCTCCTTTTCTTGAGTGGTAGAAAGAGAGCTGAGATGCAGTACATTGCAGATGCCACTCAAGATAAGCTAAGCATCCTTGCTAACATACTGACAGAACTTTTTGGCCCTTGACTTCAACTTTTGCTGAACTAATTGGATTGTCACTCTGATACTCTGTTCCTCTCCTTTCTTAAGTGGGTCCTGAAGACCAAATTAGCCAGTGCCACTGGTCCAATAGGGTGCTGTGGCACAGGGCACAACTTTTCGATCATTCAATCCAGTATTGGGCAGGAGCTGCTCAGATCAGAGATAAGCTGTAAGTACTTCCATCCTCAGGACAGAAACGCTATCAGTAGGGATAGAAACTAGAAAACACCTGACCCAGGGGAGAAGGCAGTGTGCTCCACAACAATTTAGGCTTGCCAGACAGTTGCTGCTGTGCTTGATCCCCCCGCTGTTCCCACGAAGTGCAATCAACACTGATAGCTGATCCTGATGATGCTGCTGAATTTTTTTTTTTAGACCTGAGTCCATTTATCTGTTTTCCTTCTTTGCTGCTGAAAGGAAAGAATCCTGCCATCGCTTCTGGCATTTGCACACTGCTTTGAGGGCAAAGGTGTCATAATTGTATTTCTATAGCAAGGTTTAAAGGTCTGCTACTGCTTAACTGGAGGTAGCTAAGCTCTCCTGTCTGAGCTCAGAAACTTAGGTGTATACTTAAAAATCTGTAGAAATGTTTGAAGTTAAAAGTGGGCTTTTTGCAGAAGTGGAACCCAAATTAATGCACAAATAACCTCAATAAAGACAACAAAATCCTGTTTTACTCTGAGCTTATAGGAAATCTCATTTTTCTGGCTGTCTTTTTAAAACCTAGGGAAGAAGAGTTCTAGAGTTAAACTGCCTCATTGTTCCCAGATATGGTCGAAATGGCAAGACGCATTACAGCAGGTCAGATCTCTGCCTGTCATTCCATTTAAGTGGCATATTTCTGCCACTTGTCAGGTACAAAAAGCACAGTAAAAATCTTTAAACCTTCTTTGTGGCAATACTGCCTGTCAGCATCAGTATTTTATGTTATGAAAGATCTAAAAATATATATAAAATATCAGGGTTTCAAGCTGTAGGTGAGGTAGTCTGTACGTTTGTGATTTAGTTTTTTTTCTTTCTATTGTAATTTGTAAATAATTTTGTTTAAACAGACTAAACTGACTAGATGGCTATGGATTCAAATGAAGGGAAGATGTGCTTCAAACAGTTATTAATTGGACACGGTATTTTTCACTGCTGCCAGTATTGTGATAGCTACTTCTCTAGCTTATCCTCTTAGGTTGTATTTTTCAGTGACTCTTTAAATCAGAGCCCACAGAGGTAGTCAGGTGGATTTAAAAGTGACTGAACTGCTGGGCTTAGAGAGTTGTGATCAGCAACACAAAGGCCAGCTGGAGGCTAGTTACTATTTGGAGTACTGGGGCTAATACCATTTAACCTCTCTATTAATGATCTGAAGGTTATGGGATGGAGTGCACTCTCAGCAAGTTTGCAGATGATACCAAATTAGGACTATTTAATACCCCAGGTGGTTCTGCTGCAATACTTTGCCAGGCTGGTGGAGTGGACCAAGAGGAACCTCATGAAGTCCATCAAAGGGAAGTGCAGAGCCCTGCAGCTGGGGAAGAATAACTCCCTGCACCAGTACCGACTGGGAGGGGTTTCCTGGCTGGAAAGCAGTTCTGCAGAGAAGGATCTTGGGGTCCTGGCAGACAAGTTGAGCCACTGCAGTCTTACGCAAAGGTGGCCAACTGTATCTTAGGCTGCACAGGATTATCATGGTGAGCAGGTCAATAGAGGTGATCCTTCCCCTCTCCTCAGCACTGGTGAGGCTGCATCTGAAGTGCTGTGTACAGTTCTGGGCTCACAGGATGTGCACAGCCTGGAGCAAGTCCCGTGAAGGATCCCTATAACGATAGAGACAATGGAGGATCTGACGTGCAGGGAAGGCTGGTTGTGTTGCCTGGAAAGGAGAAAGCTCATGGGGGGAATACTAGTAACATCTGCAAATATCTGATGGGAAGGAATGAAGAAGATGGAGCCAGACTCTTCTCAGTGAGCCTCGGAGTCTCAGCAGTGCCCAGTGACAAGGGGAAAAGGCACAAACTGAAATGCAGGAAATTCTGTTTAAACAGAAGAAAAAATCATTTTACTGTGCGAGTTGTCAGACACTGAAGCAGGCTTCCCAGAGAGCTTGTGGAATCTCTGTCTTTGGGGACAGTCAAAACCTGTCTGGGCATGGTCCTGAGCGGCCTCCTCTTGCTGCCTCTGCTTCAAGCTAAGTGGTTGGAATAGACAGTTTCTGGCAGCCCCTGACAACCTCACCTACTCTGATTTCCTCCATCCATAAAAGGAAAATTATCTCTTTCCCTTTTATGCATCAGAGACAAACCTTTAATATTTTTAAAAGGCAAAATCTGACTGCTCAGTCCCACCTACCAAGCTTGCACTTTTCTTCCATCGCTTGTTTTCTTTTGAGTCCACAGAGTCTTGTCTTTGCTAACCCATTCCTTCCTTGCCTCTGGCCTGTTACTGCTGTTCACCTGCACACTCTGTTCTTATCATTCTAGTTCCTTGTCAAGTCCTTAGAGAAATACTCCTGCAAAACCCCTGGATCTGTCTCTATGAGTACTGTTTAAAATGGCTTCTCTGCTTTGGCTTTCATCTACGAGTTCACTGGTTTCCTCGTACTGTTCCTTTAACCTTAACTCTAATATTTAATTTTTGTGGCCAAAAAAAAAACCCCAGATCCATGTTCTAGGCCAGGAACTATCTGTGGTTGTAATTTGAGTAGGGAATAAGTCAAAAGGTAACGGAGTAATTGTCAGATTAGTATTAAAGTTATTTTTCTTCCTCTCTGTTCTTCTTCCTCTTAGGTGTTGTGTAGCCCTTGAACTACATCATAAAAGAATCATCATTATTGCTTTAGAAATAGGGTGATGCTCTGTACCAATTTAATACGAGCCAGTTAATCTCTACAGTGCTGTCTTCAGAAAATTCTGGGAAAAATGTAAAAGCTAAGGCAAAAAATTGTAGTTGCCTATTTATTATCACAGTTACTGGTGCAGTGGAAACCAAGTTGCCTTTATGCTTTCATTCAAATAATAACTTCGCCAGGCAAATGAAAAACTAAAGTTAGCTATGCTGACCTTATTTCTGTCATATCAGTCTGTACTTCCAGTAAGGCTGGTGCTGGCCAGTGGATTTTACTTTTATTTTAGAAACAGATACATTTTAATTATGTTCTCTCTAGATTTTCTCTTCATGTATTGGAAATATCTGAAGAGTTAATAAAAATACAAACTTTATTTGATTCTATATCAAACCTGACATTATGATCTTTTTATCTACAAGGCAAGAATCATGTGGGGTCAGAAGTCTGAATTATTCATGGTAGTTTCCATCCATTTTTTTTCCCTCCTCCTTTGTTCAGTATAAAATCTTACAAGCTTTTCTTGCAGTCAAGGTGAAAGCAATATTAAGTCTTGGAAGTGAAATTTAGCAAAGACATGTAGCTCTGTGAAATCCTTGTCCTGTAATCCTGGCTTTCTATTCACTACCACTGTTCAATATCCCACTTGCTATATAAGCTTCACAATATATAACCAGTTGATAAGATTTATTTGTTATGCTTCTGTTTTCCTTCTTCATAAAAAAGCTTTATCCATCCCTTCACTCCCCTAGAAGTAACATTGATGCTTGTGATTGTTTCTGCTGGGCTCACTAATCCAGCAGCTCCATTCAAGATGCTGGACAGTTGGTAGAGGGTGGAAGGCGAGGGAGAGGAGAGTTCTGCTTGTTAAGGTACAGGACATGTGTAGTGAATTTTAAAAGCGTTGTTAGGACCCAGTTAAATAATGATGAACTAGCAGGGTTGATTGTGTGAGCAGAAATACTGCCAGGCCACTTCTGAAAGATGCTTTATGAATTAAAGCTTGACTGTAGTATGCTGAACCTCTCTAAGGGACTAAACAGCATTACTTCTGGTCATTTTGGAGATGTGACAACAGGTGAGATGAAGTTGAGTCTGATCTATGCTAATGAGTCCTACAGTATTGCTCCTGATGTCTGTAGCAGCTCCTTGTATCTTTTTCTTACAGCCTCTGACTTCATCTGCTGTGGTATTTTTCTCTTAAATAAACACATTTCTGGATGGAAATGTAAAAACTTTCTTACTTGTTATTAAGGCTAAAATAACAATATTGTTGTTGTTAATTAAGTTCTTTGTCTCCATCCTTTTAAAAGTAAATCGCTGCCTTTAAGGTGAAATTAAAACATGCAGAGAATTCAGTATGCACACCAGAATATCTAAAGGCAGCCTGTGCATTTCCATAGAAAACAAATGTGAGCGTAGGAAAGCAGATGCTTTCTACCAACGGAGTGTACATACAGTTCTCAAGAGGACCTGAACAGCGATTTATTTTCAGACTGCTGGAAGTATGCAAATTCCTACAGAATTAAATGTGAATTTAAAAGAAATGGCATCTATTAAGGACAAGACAACCCAAAGAGGCAATTGGGAACTTAATAATTTAATCAAGAACTTTAACAGGCTCAGCAGTATATCTAAAGTCAATGACTCAAATGTCATCTGTTTTTAGCAAAGACGTAAGTGGTCATGTTGAAGAGATGTCTTTTAGAGTATGGCATTCAGAGCCTTTATATGTGACCATGGAGGAGTATATAAGTGGGGTATGTATAGATTTTCAGGTGGTTCTCCATCAGAGAGCATCATCTGTTCACTTGAGCTGCTCGTAGGGTATAGTCAGTGATACACCTGTGGTTTATCACCAGCATTTTGTTTGCTATTTTTAACTTTTGTTGGTGTCACCCAGCAAGTCTGGGTAGGTTTGATTCTGTCCCGACATGTATGTGGTCACCACAATTACTAGCCAAATTCTCCCTGCCGGACACTGTTCCCACTGATGTCTGCAAGGCTGGATGGACGTTACTGAGATGATAATCTGAAGGCAGGGGAATAGTGCTAAATGCACTGGCATAGTCTTGCACAAGGGCTATTGCTGGTGAGCCCACAGGCAGCTGCATAGATGTGAGAACTGCATTTTTTTCCTCCTTTCTGCAGAAGCACAGTATTACTGGTGTGGTGGTGAGCACACAGGCTGGCAGAATTCGGGGGAATTCAGTGCTGTCTCCTCTGTTGCCTTTACAGAATCCAACAGCTCAGTTCTTCCTGCTGCTTTTTTGTCTCTTAGTGATCTGATTTAATGACTCCATTTGTACAGAGAGATGCCCAAGTGGGGTCAGGGAGGGCAGGAGATGTGGGTTTAGTGGAATGTGCTACATCACATTTAGTATAAATTTCGGCTAAACATGTAAGGTCAGATGTGTCCATTTAGATGTGCTGGAAGCGACCAGTTTTCAGGCCTTTTGAAAGCTGTCAGAAGGCAATGAAGGTCACTGCTCAAGGAATTTAAGCATTCATATATGACTGGGCTTGGCCAGAGTTCTCATGGCAGGAAACGCCCTGCGTGACCTGGAGCCTTCCGAGCCCAGCCATGCCGATACGGATTAATAAAGACAGTGGGTGGCTGGGTGGCATCTCCCCCTCCCAGGTCAGCAGGGGAGGCACTGTGATCACAAGGGTGAGTTTGCAAGGTAAGGTCATCTCTGCAAACAGAGCCTTCTCAGCTCATGAGTTAGTTGTCTTTGTTCTCTGTTTTAAAAACATGAGGGGCTGCATCGTGTCTGTAAAGTCAGAGGTCTGCAATATTTGTGCTGCCTATGGATTGCCCATAGGGGATACCAAAATGTTCATTTTCTGGCTGTCTCTCACCAGTTGAGCCTCATCCTCTTACAACAGTAATGTGTTATTTTTCTCTTCTCACAGGTTGTAATCCTTGGCAAACATTCTAGAGGCTATCACTACATGTTAGCTAACCTGGTAAGAACTTTCCTTCCTTACAAGCATAGCTAAATTTTAGAGGGTAATTCATTCTATTCAGGTTGTGTCGACTTTAATCAGCAAAAGAGGAAATGAATGAATGAGTTCTTGGGTTTTGAAAAAATAATCCGGAAAATAATTGGTATGTTGTAGTCATTTGCACTCAGATTTTGTCTAAATTTCTCTACGTGTTCTCTTTTGTCTAAAAAGCTTGTATCCTCTGCTAATTTTAAAATAATAATTTAATTATATGTTTTCCACTAATTTGTATCCTCATAAATAAGGCACTCGATAACCGTAATCTTCTATGTAAAATATTTGAAATTTAAGCACTCTAGGAAAAATAATTATAGCATATTTGTGTATAAAATAAGTGGAATAAAGCTGCAAATTAGAACAATTCCATCAAGTAAGCAGCTGTTTAGATGTTCTTTTGAATTTCAGAGTGCAGGGTGCTGCCTGTGTGTTCACCTACCAGGAGAAGACAGTACATTATTATATGTATCGGAGCTTTTTCGCGATTCTAGAATTGGTGTTCAGGGATGTTTTTGATGCCTTTGAAACACCATCTGCCAGAGTTCCTTAGGAGAAGTGTTATATGAAAATGTTTAAGCTGAAGGAGAGGAGATTCAGATTAGATACCAGGAAGAAATCTTTCCCTGTGAGGGGGGTGAGGCCCTGGCACAGGCTGCCCAGAGAAGCTGTAGCTGCCCCTGTATCCCTGGCAGTGTTCAAGGCCAGGCTGGATGCAGCTTTGGGCAGTCTGGGCTAGTGGGGGATGTGGAGGGAACCAGGTGGTCTTTGAGGTCCCTTCCAGCCCAAACTAGTCTGTGATCCTATGATTCTCTATGTCATTGATCCTGCAGCAAGACTGGGTTTTGGGTTCTGTGTCTCCTGTCAGTGGAAGAATGCTTTTTCTAAAACTCACACTTTAAAGTTAGCAATCCCATGCAGTAGAAGATTGTATCAATATTTTGGTGTGATTAAAGCAGAAGAGATTAATTTTAAAATACCTTTATTTAGTATAAATACTGTATGACTTTATGATGTGTTGTTTTGCGTTGTAAGAACCAGTCATGATCTCAGGGATTAGCGTGTGCATGGAAATACAGGGGTTCTCAGTCAGCGTTACCTTTTAGCATGTGTAACCACTGACATTCAGATAAACATGACTGCAATCAAGTCATAGTAATCAGAGAGACACCAATTTACTGGCTCAGGTGCAAATAACAACCGAGTGGGAGGGAATCTTACTGTTCTGTTTGCAAGTGAAATGTTAAGTAATGCCGTGACGGAGAGCTGCCTGGCAAGGAGGTGTGTGCTTTGCCCCCACAGAACAAGATGAGTGTTCAGGGGTTTTTTCCTCCCAGTGCTGCACATTCATGTGCACTTTGCTGTGCAAATGGGAGCAAGGTCTTTGACCAGTTTTCACCATGATGAGGAGGAAAGAGGATACAGTACCTCAGGCTTCCCCACTGTTTTCATTCTGACCAGTGAATATTATGTGCCGCATTGCCACAACACAGCAGGGCAGTTTTCAGCCACACAGGTCTGGAAAGAAGACACACTTCCTCACTCACAGTCCCAGATGGGATAGGGATTGACTCCTTGGTAGAATATTTTCAACTAACAAGAGGGAAATTAATTGTTTTCTTTTGTCAGGTAAAGCTGAACCAAAGGAAAGGGCTCTGCATGGCAATGATTCTTCTTTTCTACATGTGTCCTCACAGGGTTTCACAGACATTGTTCTGGAGAGAGTGATGCATGGAGGTGCCAATATTACTGGATTCCAGATTGTTAACAATGAAAACCCAATGGTTCAACAGTTTCTACAGCGCTGGGTGAGACTCGATGAAAGGGAATTCCCTGAAGCCAAAAACTCACCGTTAAAGGTATTTCTTTTACCCTGCCAGTGATGGAGACTATATGAGATGCTTTTAGTAATTACTTGGAGTTTTTTAACCCTCTGTGTGTGTGTGTGTATGGTACAGGTCTGATTAGAATATGCTGCAACCTTCACTGCCTTTCCAGAAGAGAGAAAGAGGCAGAGGCTGTTAGCTGGACACAGGTCCCCTCCGTGGTGCAGTTCCTCAAAGGCAAAGGCTTGGTCTAGCAAAGTCTGCCGTTGTACAGTGGATATAAAAACTTCTAACTTGAACTTCTTGAGTTAGTCTTGGAGTGGGTATGGGGGCTACATACGCTGGATTTTAGATGCAAACTGGGTTACTGGACCATTTTAACGCTAATAGGGAATTTCGTGTGCAAAATAAAATAGTTACTGAGGAGCCACTGCCACCTTCTCGTCACTGCTGACAGTTCCCCTCATAATCTAACCCTGTATTTGGCCTCACTGTCCTTTACTTAAAAGTCAGGATATTACATCTGCAACCAATGAAATTTGCAGATTTTTTTGAATGAATGTCCCAAGTTCACCATAGATTGTCATAGATTGGGTGAGCTAATGTGTACTGTTATTAGGAGACCTGCAACCTGTTAATATCTCCCCCAGACTTTTTTCTGCCTCAGCATCTCTATAGTAGAGGAGGATACTACTCACTGTCCAGTCAAGGAGTGCATCAAGGATACCCTGTCCAGTGATGGAAGTCATAAAATCTTCTTGGACCACTGCATAGAATCACTTAGGTTAGAAGAGACCTTTAAGATCACAAAGTCCAGCCACAGCTTAACCCTGCCTAGTCCACCTCTAGACCAAGTCCCCAAGCACAGTATCTACACCCCTTTTAAATACCTCCAGGGATGATGACTCCACCACTTCCCTGGGCGGCCTGTTCCAATACTTCACTACCCTTACAGTAAAGAAATTCTTCCTGCTATCTAACCTACATCCTGATATCTAGCCTACATCTCCCCATTCCCTCTCGTCCTGTCACTTGTTACCTGAGAGAAGAGACCGACCCCCACCTCACTACACCCTCCGTGCAGGTAGTTGTAGAGAGCAATAAGGTCTCCCCTCAGCCTCCTTTTCTTAAGCCCCAGTTCCCTCAGCTACTCCAAACCCTTCACCAGCTTTGTTGCCCTTCTCTGGACACATTCCAGCATCTCAGCATCCTTCTTGTAGTGAGGGGCCCAAACTGGACACAGGACATATTATTAACATTCCTATTGCATTCCTTCCTCCTCTTCCTCTTTTGGTGGGGCCTGTTCTTTTGCATCAGTACGCATAGGTGAATAAAAACTGATAGTGGATGAGAGGACCTTAAATTCTGTCACTTCCAGGAGTCCAGTCCTCCTCATCCTGTATAATGACTATCTCAGGGAAGCCAAACTGTTGAAGAACCACAGTCATGATGAGACAATTCACGTCTTTCCTGCTTGATTTGGACAAGACACATGCAAATCACTGAATAGATTTGGAAATCAAAGTTACTCTGATAAACTGGAGTAATGTCTTGGTATTAGTAAGACAGAATTCAGGGAATCATAAAATATTATCTAGGAAGGAAGGATCTCATCCAGCCCAGTGCATGGGGGGATACCAGGGTTGGCACTAGCTCTGTGTTGGACTACGGTCAGAACAGGAACCAGTTAGGACATTCTGCTGCCACAAGTCCAGTGCCATTCAGAGACATAATTTTCCAACCCTGGGATCTTGTTATTTCTGTGGGGAAGGAAAATTATCTTAATCCCATGCCATCCCAGAGCCTTGCTGACATTTCTGAGGAAGCAGAGAAAGGCAAACAGAGGCCCACAAAACTCGGGTTAACGTATTGTTCCCTGTTGATTAGGACCTGGGCCTGCTCTCTAAAGCTTCCTCATACGCATGCAGAAGCGAAGATAAGTATCATACTAATCTTAAAAGCTCTGAAATATATGAAGTTAACCTGGGAAGATTTTATTCCACTTGAAAGCAATTTACCTTGAGGGAAAAATTATTCTCCATCCTTAGAAAAGAACCATAAGTATATGATACAAACACAAAGATTACATTACCTTTCCACAAATGTACTGCTCATTATAGAAATGTGCACAGTATTTGTCAATCAGACAAAAAGCATACTTAAAAATTGATGTACAATATTTTTGATTAGGAAATAAAATTGCCTAGAGATTAAAGCCCTGATGTTTAATTTATTCTGTATTTTATCAGCCTTTCCTTTCTCTCTCTCTCTTTTTCTCTTTGCATGCTCATGCATTTATAAGTAGAATTCAAATAAAGTAGAAAATTAGATAGCTCTCTTGGCATGACGTGGAAGGGACTGCATTAAGGTTACTGACAATTGATGCAGTCTACTGAAAAAATTATCTGCGTGTAAGTTTTATGTAGGGCTAGATTGGACAGCTATTACAATATTTTTTTAATTTAAGAACAAATACCTTAAAATGACTATCTGGTTCCATATTGTTGTGTGGAATGTGATGTATAACCTTTGTTAACTTACTAAAAGAGAAGGTGGTGATTATTGCAAAGCATCACAGGAAGAGGCAATGGTGGGCAGGCTCAAAAGAACACCTGTACCTGAATACAGTCAGAGCACAAACCACCCCTCACGCCCCCACTAAGAGTTTGTAAACCAACTCGGTAAGAATGACTGAAGTATAACCTTCTTCAGAAACCTACCTTTGCACTCTTACATCCTGATGTGCACATGCAGACACGCCATGTACTACTGTGCAGATTTCCTAGGGCTTTGTATCAAACTGAAGAGCTTGCAGTAAGGCACTACTCATTTTTAAGAAATACAGACCACCAGTTGTGCTATCCTGCCCTCCGGGATCGCATTAATTACTTCTTAATTTAATAAGTCTTGTCCACAAAGGGGGCAGCTGAATACGCAGTTGAAAATTGCATTCCCACCTTTCTCAGTCACTCAGGGGCAGCATGTCTTCTGGCACTAACTCCAGCGTAAGGTCCATCAGGAGCCAGAGCTCTACAGTGTCACACAGGGAGCCAAAAGAAGGGCAGGCACACCAGTCAGTACGTGCAGATACCTCTTACTCTCTTCATTCTCTTACAAACACTGTGGGAATTTGAAGGGTCAGTTATGAGGGGTTTGGTTTGTAATCTGGTTTTAAACACTGAGCATATTCAATTTCTCAGGGTATGTACATGTTGAAATGTTCTCCTGTATACAGGTCCTTAAATTATAGGTGTGCTGTAATGCTGGTGAAATCATCAACATCAACAGAGAAAACCATCACTGCTATGGGACACTCCTGTATTTGGGATAATTTATTTTAAAACATAATTCATGAGATACACAAAGCCAAACTCGTGATTGGTGAAAAATGCAGAAATCTGACTTTCAGCTGGCGGCCTTGTATTGTTTTAGCTGCTTTAGGAGGGAAGAAATATTAGACAAGCACATAAATGTGGAAAAAATATGGAAAAAAACAGCTCTGTGACATTTCATAGGTGGTACTAAATTTATATCATGGAGGTGTCACCAGGTGTATACAACAAGCAATGGATGAAGTTGACAACAACAGGAACAAGTAGTTACGGAGTCTGGGGGTTTTGTTGAAGAGTTGCTGCTACAAAAAGCTTACTACCCTCCTCAGATTCACCGTGGAGTAAGAGAAGGCAGATGGGGAATTACCAAGGAGATGTAATGCCTTAAGCATATTTTGTGATTCCTTGCTTGTATAGATGTCTTCTAAGAAAAGTAATCTGATCTATTCCTTGCTGCAGATGCTACCTCATCAAGATTGTGGTCCAAACAGAAATGATTTATGTTAACTTCAGTTCAAAACTGCCTTGGCAATCTTGTTGAAAAGAAAAAGAATACTCCAGGCAAAAAACAAATATGAGCTCTTCCCTGCTATTGGCAGCAGTATGGGCCAGCATGGAAGTGCAGACTTTTGTAGTGACCTCATTTAGATCAGCAAGCTTCCAATTAAATTTAAACTTTATGCAACTGTAAACTGGTTTTATTACTTTGCTGCTATATGCTCTACAAAATGAAAATATTTTAAATGTGTTAATTGAAATAGATGGAATTGTTAAATTAGAGCACCTCTGTCAAGACAGAGAGCAAGCAAAAGGGATTGCAAGCATGATTCTTCTAAGAGTGATTTAACAAAGAGAAGGACTAGACCTGGTCCTTCTGGGGCAATTCTGAGACCTCACCTTGTCACCCTATTTTATTTTCATTAATTCTAGTATACATCTGCACTGACCCATGATGCAGTCCTAGTCATAGCAGAGGCTTTTCGTTACCTCCGAAGACAGCGTGTGGATGTCTCCAGGAGAGGTAGTGCTGGAGACTGCCTGGCTAACCCTGCAGTACCATGGAGCCAAGGAATCGATATAGAAAGAGCACTCAAAATGGTAAGGGCAAACATACCAGCTAATGAATGTGTTTATTCCACGCCAGCAACAATTCTGCTGGGACCAAACTTGTGTCCTAATCCATGAACACAGGGTTTCTGTATCCACACAAACAGCTGCAGCTCCTCAGGAAAAAAAAAAATTAAATTAAAGACTAATGACAAACTCCAAAGGATGGTTAAAATATATTCAGTAGAGGGCAAGGCATAGCAAATTAGCTGTCAAAACTTTGGCCAAAGTCGTATCTCCCTGACACCAGTGCAGCAGCTGCCTGACTGCCTACAGCAGAGCAGCTACAGTCTGTCTCTCCCATAACACCGAAGCTTCCTGTCACAGTGAGCATGAGCCATTTTGCAAACAGACATGTTTTGGGGGTTTCTAAGGTCAGGCTGAGGCTGCAAAACTGACTGACAAGGAGACTGGGTCCTCAGCATGTATATTGTAAATCTTGGAGAGATACAAATATTTATGAACTTAAGCACTTGTATGCAGCTTTCATAATTTGACAGTAAAAAGTCAACTCAGATTGGTTTAAAGCAGAGGAAAAAAAATTGTGGGTTGTAGCAATAGTGCTGGATTTCAGCACCAGACTGAAGCTTGACACAGTTAAGCCTCAAACCAGTTCTGATTCCTAGTGTAACTTTGCACTCACCCTGATTACCTTCTGCATGGCCTGTTTTTTATCCCTATCACTAGTTACTGCCTAGGATCCTACCTCACTTATGTCTAATTTTGTTGATTTTTAACTCTCTTTTTTAGACTGCTGTGTGTGTTAAAGCAGGTGACAATGGAGATAACTGGCTATCAGATATAATAGATAAGAATATGATCTGGTTTTCATCTGGCTCAACTCTAAAACAAACCTGTTAGAATCAATTCTATTAATGCAGTCATAAAACTGTAATCAGAATTAAGCCCATGTTAGGTATAACCAAATCCTAGGTCAGCCCTCACACACAGAGCTTCATTAGTGCTTTTTCTCAATCACCAAGTTGGAAGTATTCTTTCAGAAGGCTACAACGACTTGTAGAACATTATAATCAGATTCTATCACTCTTAAGAGGGCAAGAGATGGTTCAGTCTCACATTGCCAGAGCTTTTCTTACGCTTATTTTATCCCTTCCTAAAAAATACCCTAACTGCATGTTCACTGATGTAGCTTACACACTTTCGAAGAGAAGTTAAATAAATTCAGCCTTCATCATAGTTAAAGAATTTGTACTGTCCTTTTGCACTTAGTAGAAGTAAAACAAAAACTGCCTCCAAATGCAATACAAGGTACTCGTGTCAACAGGGAAAACAATCACTGCTATGGGACACTCCTGTATTTGGGACAATTTATTGTAAAACATAATTCATAAGATCATAGAATCATGGAATGGCATGGGTTGGAAGGGACCCCAGGGATCATAAAGCACCAACCCACAAAGCCAAACTCGTGAATGGTGAGAAATGCAGAAATCTGACTTTCAGCTGGCTGCCTTGTATTGTTTTTGCTATTGAAAGTCATCTAAGTGAGGTTTATGTACACCTCCACCGAGTGCTACCCAAGATCATCCCACACTGCCTTCCAGACCTCATCGTGTCCATCACACTCTCTCCCTTTGTTCAGACAATGATCTTGAATCTTTGCTTAAGGAGAAAAAATTTGATTTAACAGAGTTTCTCTCCACTCTGGAGCAACAACTCAGCTCATTTTTTGCAAGACATCCTTGAAACACCCTGTGCGAGCAGAAGGTTCAGTGCCACACCACAGTCAAAGGGAAATAGTCATGACCTGAGTCAGTTTGCCTAAAGCCTTGAAAACTCTGCATGTCTGTATTTATAAAGCTGATTCTAAGACATCAGATCAGTGGCAGACAGATTACCTGCACCCATCTGGGCAATTATAAAGAGTCACTCCATTTGTGATTACCTCTGCATGCTGCTACCAGAAGTGTTCTGAGTCCTGGTGAGTCTTCCTGCCTGGGTGCAGCCAGATTTTGAAAAGTGCTGAGTTTTCCCACCAAAGATAGAAACAAATTAAATTTGAAGTCAAAAGGTGTCAAGTGCCCAATGCTCATGTCTCGGTGCACATCAGGGTGAAGCCAGCCTAACAAGCTCTGCTGAGACACACAGTCACTGCTGTGCTAAGGTAGCCAGACAGCTTCCAGCAAGTGCCAAAAGCAGGGGCAGCAACTCTTATCTGGCTGCAAGTTATATGTCATCTACCCTACAAATGCATTTGCTCAGTCCGGAGTTGATAAGACCTCTTGGGGGCAAATTTGGCTTTCAAAGTCCCGTTTACCTCTCTAGCTTTCTGGAGACAGGAATAACTCGTGTGTTCTTCCAGACCCTTGAAGTGATACAAACTATTTTAGGAAAGGTTCAAATCCACTTACTGATTTTAAAAATCACCCTCCTTATATGTCAGTCTGAATTTGGCTCACTGGATAATTTGGGGTCCAAGGAGTTTTGGCTTTTTATGTAGCCTTGTCCACATAGCAAGTTTGCACCATCTCTAAACCATAAATAGCAGATCAGCCACCAGCCCTGAACAGTTCCTCTTTGACTCGTCTTCCAGCCTTGTTCCTGTAACTTCTACAGCATTTTCCTAAATATTAAAGCTAATTTACCCCAGCTGAAGTTTCATACTGTTACCCCTGATGTTGCCTGAGATGACAGCCTGTCAGTGTTGATAAGTGATAAATGGAAATATCTCACCCTTTCATACAGGGAAATAACATTTCTTTCTTTGAAGCAAGGTACTTTATACTTCCCCTTAAGATGACTCATGTGAGTAGGTAATGATAATGACTTACCGTCTATACACCCATCCATCCACATTGAGACCAAAACTCCATAAGCAGTAAAAACAATTGTCTGTGCTCATTCAGAGAAGGCATTCATTCCTTCCTCCTACACTGGGACTGATCTTAAAATAAAACACTTCCCAGAATGAGCAATGATGTGGGATTCTGGTCTGTATCACAGATCACTCTGTACCATCTTGTGAGGGGTATAATGGCACTGCGCCTCCATGGTGTATCAATGAGCCCAGCCTGACTAAGCATGGCAGAATCAGCCTTTCTTACATTGGACATACATGCAGGGCTGATTTCACTTACACTTAAATGCAGCTGACTCTGTGGCAGTGAATCACCAGCTGAGTACTAACAAAGAATATGTATAGCTGAAATGGAGAGGATTGGGATTGTTTTTCCTTCTGAAGAATGTAACTGGCTGTGTCAAAAGTGCTACAAGTCTCTCCTATAGACAAAAATTGTGAGAGAGCTAGTGGGTGCCTGCAAAATGTAACAGAGGGAAAAATAAAGTGAATCTTTTATTAAAATGTTTTTTCTGTTTATTCCCTTAAGGTGCAAGTTCAAGGAATGACAGGGAACATCCAGTTCGACACCTATGGGCGGAGAACAAATTACACAATTGATGTATATGAAATGAAAGCCTCTGGATCACGGAAGGTGAGCTTAAGATACACATCCACATTTTACATCTTCACAAGTGTTTATTCCCACAAACTAATGAAACTCAAAAATACCACATAGGGTCTGTAATAACGGCCCCCTGAGGAAACCCCACCATCTTGCTGCTTTCCCTGTCCTGGGAGCCTTGCTCTATTCTGCTCCTGGACCAAGCCACATGCCCTGCTTAATATCTTCATTGGTTTCCATGTCAACTTTAGACCTCATTTTTCCCCTTAAAACACTAGCAGAGATTTTCCACTGCCAAGTATAATGCCTGCTGTCTTGGTCCGGTGCTCAGCCCTGTCTCCTGAATTCTTCTCCACCTTTTCCTTCTTCTCTGTAAAAGGCCTCGGAGCTGTAGTGAAGCTGGAGCCAGTGAATTTTAGAACCTGAAATTAACAGAAAATAAGTTTCATTTTGTTACTATCCATTCGTGTCTCCGAAGTCAAAGTATAGATCCTAAGTGGGATAGTTTCCTAGGTCCCTGTTACAAAAGAAATGTAAGGCAGATTTTAAAAAATAATTAGGTAGATGGGGTCTCAGGAGTATCAAGAGAAGACTCTGTGTGGCCACAACACATAGATCCTCCTGATTTCACCTGGCGATTGGGTCCTAACCTGCTTAGTCACCAGTGAGACTCCTTAAACTTCTTCTGCACGTATTTGATAACAAAATACCTCTGGCCATGGCCCAGCCATGCAGCTTGGTTTACAGAGCAGACGGAAGCCTTACTTCTGTATTGTGAAGAAATACAAAAACTCATGTTAGAGCATAGCAGTGTGGCCACAGCAGCATGAAGGTCAGCACAAGCCAGCTGGCAAGTAGTCACCTCGTGCTGGCAGAGGGTTGTGTATCCCCTGCTGAAGGGAACGCTGCTGTGTCTGCATCGCTAACGATGTCTGGGCCTCTGCTCTAAAGCTGGCGCAGGCACGTCTGCAGGGGCTGCGCTCCCTGTCCGAGCTGCAGCCGAGTGTGGATGAAAACTGCAGGATCAAAGAATTATGCTGAGAGTGCTGTGCAGTTTATTTTTTTGTCTGTAGTATATTCATATACATGAGAATTTATTCCACCGGCGCCATGAATTCAGATAGGGAGAACTTAACCCAAACCTAAGAGAAAATACCTGTTCTGTGTATTTGCAGGCAGGCTTGAGAATGTTGTTTCTTTAAGGAAATAAAATTAAAGCTAATGTAGTCCTTTCATGGCAAAAATGTTGCATGAGTAAGTGTTACAAAGCCCCCTGGTTTATTGACAGTTCCTGTTACATTTTGATGCACCAGAATCCTGGTAAACTTATGCAATGAGGTAACAATCTCCATTTTTATAGGCTGGTTATTGGAACGAATATGAAAGATTTGTGCCAGCATTAGATCAGCTGCCCTCTAATGACACTTCATCCGTGGAGAACAGAACTATAGTAGTCACTACTATCTTGGTAAGTTTTGTGTTCTTAGTGTGTTTGTGCTTAGTGAACAAGACGCATGGCTCCTGAGGCATTCTAGATGCCTTGCAGGGAGGCAAATGTTGAATGCTATGTGACTTCAAGTGACTGAAAAGCTCAGTGTCTTCCAGAGATATGCTGAGGGCTTGACCCTACAAACTTCCATTTGTGTCACTAAGTTTACTGACAGGAGGAGCTCACTGAGCTCAACATTGCATTTTGCTGCTTCTCAGACACTTGGACTCAATCAAATGCCTGACATAAGTGAAGTTATTGTGCATGTATGTAAATGACTGCAGGATCTGGCCTTCCTGCTGTAGGGTCAAATCTTGCACCCCCTCACTCAGGTGCAGCTCCTGTAAATTCAACCCCTGAGGACTGAGTAAGGGTGACACAATGAAGCCTGTAGAGAACTGGAACTGCTCTAGCACTGGGTGAAAAGCGACCTATACCCGTGCAATTCCAAAGGAGTAAAGCTCTTCCTGTGTCTCATAATGTGTCAGTCCCAATGCCTCTGGCAGACGTGCTCTGTACAGTATTGTTTGTGACTCTTGTGCCTGTTACAATTCTACTAAGCATGAGCCAATTTTATGCTATTTCTTGAAGCATTGTATTATATACTCCTATGGATTTAGTGAGATATAATCAGCATTTCAGCTAGAATTTTCCAAGAAGGCTAAGGGAATTTAGTGACAAAAAATGCTGCTGAGGATTTTAGCCTAGCTTCCCTTAGGCTGCTTTGAAAATACCTTCATCAGAGCCCTGTTCTGGGCCATTGGGGCCTTAGGAAATAATTTTGATGGTACAGGTGTTGGATATGTCAGTTCTTCAAACACTAAAACCTGAATTACTGCTACAGTGATACTATTTGACTGTCTAATCAGGCCTAATCTTGCAAACAAAAATGTGACTTTGTTAAAAGTGGAAAAGTCTTGTTGTCTTCAGTGGGTCCATACTAGGAATAAAATCTATAGTGTGTGTGGCTGTAGGATCAAAGAAGGATTTTTGAACTGCAAAAGTCTGTCTTTCTGTACCAAAGCAGGAAATATTGTAAATAATTGACAGTAATATAAAGGATAGTAACAGCTCTCATTTTGTATGTTTTAAAGCTGTGTTTTACATTCATAGACTTTTGATCTTTACTTTTGTTTCAAAGGAATCACCATATGTAATGTATAAGAAAAACCATGAACAACTAGAAGGGAATGAGAGATATGAAGGATATTGTGTAGACTTAGCTTCTGAAATAGCAAAACATGTTGGAATAAAATACAAACTGTCAATTGTTGGAGATGGGAAATATGGAGCTAGGGACCCTGAGACTAAGATATGGAATGGAATGGTGGGTGAACTGGTCTATGGGGTAAGTTTCTCTTAACCTTCATTTTAATGTTCTTTATAAAAAGTTATGCTGAAAGTTAATAAACTGCAAAATAAAGATCGTCTGTTTGAATACCACCTTTAAATTTCTAGCTATTTCTTTGTAGTGACATTTTATAGTCTACTTTTCTAATCCTTTCATTGCAGGAAAAGTGTTGCTTTTTTACTGCTGTTCTCCAAATCAGAGGCCACAAAATGTTGATAAATGGCATTGGGGAAATTGCAAATTCTTGTCTACAGCAGAATTTCCAGTTTGCCCTTCACATGCTGCTTTTGCAGTTGCCACATCTCCTTTTTCCCTATCAGTGTTGTAAGTGCTGGGAGGATGCCCCTCCTGTTAAAGGTCTGATCCTGTGATGCTGGCTCTTTTTGGATCACCGATGTGATCCACTCACATCCACTGATGTGAGACTAAAGACTCAGCCCCGTGCTTGCTTTGCTGGGTAAGAAGCAATGCAGGTGTGGAATCACCCACATCTTTTTTCTCTTTAAACCCTGGGTTTGGCTTTCAAAATGGACTGTCAGACACACACACACAAAGAAGTCTAATTCTTTGCATTCCTCTTTTCTAGTTCTATATTGGATGTACGTTGCTTTGTTTAGTAAGAACAAAAACAATCTGGAATTGCCATTTTAGAAACTTCTTTGAAAATGAAAATTTTGGAGTAAAGATAAACCAGATGGAAGGGGGAAAAATTGGCTTTGCAGAAAAGACTTTACAAGCTGATATTTCATCTTTGCTTTTTTTTTTCCCAAATGCTAATGAGATGATTTGTGATTCCGCCCAAATCTTCTTTACAGTTTATTTTTAACAGGCTTTCCTTTATTAAAAATATCTGAGCAGAAGCGAATATTTCCATTGCCTCCTTTTGTTCCATGGCTGAGTGTGATTTTTAAAAGTCACCTCAAAATTTCTTAGGGATAACATATCATCATTCTTGCAAAATGTTGGGTGGGATAATTCTTTTCAAATGAATCAGTCTTTTTAAAGTAATTGCTAGATCTGCAAACGTGTTCTTATTCTGGGGCAGTCAGTCCTGATGCCTTATTATGTACTTGGTAGCCTATTTGTCTTCAAAACATTTTATATAAGCAGCAGTGTCTTTGTAGTATTGTACGAAGGGTAAGGAAATCTACTGATCAGAGAAAGTAAGCAGGGGTCTGGACCCCTGGGTTGTATCTTCACTTCCCTGTTGCATTGAGGTTTGACATTTTACAGGTCTTCTGAACTCCTCAGTTACGTGATTTGGGAAACCGGCGTTACCTCTCTTAGAGAGTACAAGTACATTGAGAACCTCTGAAGCAAAGGTTTAGCATAGTTCCAAGTATAATTACATTGCAGTGGAAACCTAAGCCCTCAGTTTCCCTGTGTGTGGTTTAAGAAATATCAAGAGTATTAGCTGTAATTGGGTCCTTTTGATAGATTTGCAAGTGACAAGTGATGAAACAGTTTATTCATTTAAAAAAGTAATCATGCCATATGCAAAAGACATGACAAAAGAGAACCTGAAATTACTGCTAACACTCAGGGCACAGGGAACCGTCTACACCAGAAGAAGAAAGGTGTGATAAAGGCCACTGCATATGGGACCTGAGCCAAGAAACATTAGCCTGTGCAGCTGCTGTACAATGCAAGATCTACCTGGATAGGGGACACAAGTGATCAGAGGGCTGGAGCACCTCTCCTGTGAGGAAGGTCTGAGAGGGTTTGGGGTGTTCAGCCTGAAGAAGAGAAGGCTCCAGGGAGACCTTAGAGCAGTCTTCCAGTTCATAAAGGGGCTCCAGGAAAGCTGGAGAGGGACTGGTTACAGGGCTGGGAGTGACAGGACAAGGGGTGATGGCCTTAAGCTGAAGGAGGGGACATTAGGTTAGGTATTAGGAAGAAATCCTTCCCTGTTGGGATGGTGATACACTGGCACAGGTTGCCAGGAGAGGTGGTAGATGCCCCATTCTTGGAAACAATCAAGATCAGGTTGGACAGGGCTCTGAGTAACTGGTCTAGTTGAAGATGTCCCTGATCATTGCAGGGGGTGGGACTAGGTGACCTGTAAAGCTCCCTTCCAGCCAAAACCGTTCTGTGATTCTGATGAACAGGTTGGCTGCAGCTGCCTTTTCCACAACCCCCTGGAACGAGCTGAGCCCTGGGAGATCTCTGCTTCCTTAGCATCAGACTGAGCCCTCGCCACTTCCCCTTGACCCAACCACACTCATCACCTTTCCACTCCAGCAAAATCCAGCCTCACAGGCAGGCACTTACAGACCGTACCTTAAAACAACCCCAAACCCATCCCACCATTGTCATTTTCCCCTGCAAAAAGGTCTGTTCCTTTGTATTCTGAAGCACAGTTTTCATCTGTGTTTTCTCACTAATGAAAAATTGAGGAATGTTTCCCTCCCTGACCCCAACAGCTCCTCTTCTCACGCTGTGAGCTCAGTTACTGAAGCCTCCTCACTGCAGTGCTCAATTATTCAAAGGTCAGATGCGTCCCGCGAGGTTTGACTGTAGACCCAGGTTAATGCTTACAGTCCAGTGCTGCTGAGCCAGCTCCCCGTCCTGCGGAGCTGAACTTCTGAGCTGGCAAGCGGCGCAGAAATCCACCTGACTTTCTGTAAGCAGGGAAAACAGCCCCTGAACTCTGAGTGTAAACCTCAGCAGCCCTCCAGACCCTTTCCCAGCCCTGTTTGCAAACACCGTGAAATACCCTTGGCCTCTTTCTCCATCTGTTTAGAAGGGGACATGTATCAGACTCACAAGGGTGCACACAAAGCCCTTTGAAGATGAAAAGTGCTCTAAAAGTGCTAATTATTTGGAGCAAGCGCCTCATTTACGTTCTGACTTTATCTCTCAGGGGCTTAAAACTCTATTAGGGAACTAAAACTGTACCTTACCCCTAATGCCCCTTTGAGCCTTGTCTGCAAAATGACTGTCAAATTTGGCTCCTCTGGATTCCATTTTGGGAAGACAAGAGGGAGATTAGATTTTAAATGCCTTTATTAGCATGTGTAGAAGAGAGGCATGGGGGATAAAAGGGGCCTGATTGGTTTTGGTACCAGTTATCCAGCAGCTGAAGAGAGCTGTGGCAGGAAACGCAGTCTTTTAGACTGCATTTCTCTCGTGATAAACAGTGACTAGTCATTTGTCAGATACAGCATACTCCTGGCCCAACAGGCTGCTCCCACCACCTGGCACTGCTGGGAAGTCCTACCAGGGCTTTTGAAGGCTGCGCCCATTTTTGCGTAGCCCCGTGCATACAACTCTTATAAAATCACTTGTGGGGTAGTTGGAGGAAGTGAATGGTGTCTCATTTTCATGCCACAACCCTACTTAGCTGTAATTAATGTTTATTTTGTGCCAGTTTGTTGTTACTGTCCCTCTTCCATCCTGTGGGATGCAGTGTAGTCAGGAGAGCAAGTGCAGCCACGTCCTTGTGGCCTCCAGAGCACTGTGTCGGGGGGACCAGAGTGGCGAGGGATGGGAGGGGGCTCCCTGTGCACCCAGCTCTCCCAAGAGCAACAGGAGTGCTGTGTCACAGCACTGTGGGTCCTGAGCCTGGCTGTGGGTCCTGAGCCTGGCTGGCACAGCCCTGGCTCCAGGGTAAAGGTAGCCTGAGGTCTGCGTTAGCAGGTCCTGGAGTTACACTTTGCCTGGGGACAGGCGCAGTGAAACACTGCCCATTAGAAATTGTCCCTCCCCTCCCCTCTTAGGCTGCATCAGGGCTGTTGGAGGGGGTAAAAGTCTGCTGTGCTGTAGGGCCCCCCGAGGTCAAGGACCATCTCAGCTGGCCCTCCTGGGTGTTTTCCTGTGGCTTGGCAGTGGGCTGTAGAAGTGAGCCTGGCTGAGAGAAGGGGCCGCTCTCCCGCAGCGCAGGGGCGGTGTCTGAGCAGACCTTCCCAAAATGTGTTGCTTCAGACAGGAGAACCCAGAAGTCACGTTAGAGAGGAGCTAACAGTGCCTTCTGGTTTGTTAGCAAATTTTAAATGGTGGTGGTGTTATTAATAGTAATTGATAATTGTCACTATTCTGTCAAATGTTATTTGAGTTTTCATAAATGGAAAGGCATCCATTCAGGTTAAAGAAAACCTCAGATTTGCTCTTTCACTCTGGGGGTGTCAAAATAAGACTTCCTACCAGAAAAACACCTACAAGCTCAACCACTGTTATTTTTTAAACTAAGAGAAATTTCTAAAACATAGTGGAAACTATTGACAGAACAAAAATAGCAAATAGGTAAGGCTTTTTTCCTGGACATTTTAGAAGAAGGAAGTAGATAAATCGCTCTGTCTGGGAGATTGAATCGCTATTTAAATCTAACCAGGAGAGCAAACCAGCAAGACAAGTGCTGTCCTCCAGTGATCCACCCGCTGAGGACGTGCCCTCCGCTCAGGCTGATGAGTAGCAACACCTCCCACCGTGCACACCCCACTGCTGAGCACTAGACAGTCGTCTTTTCTCTTTGTAGGCTTTTATTTCTTCTTTTCAAAGCAGGCTGCTGTTCTTCCTTCACTGTTCAGCCAGGGAAAGCCTCCTCTCCCTGGGCCTGATGCTTTTCACATCACTGAGGCTAATTGACAGGAGGTTGAACACAGATCTTAATTGTAACTACAAATGCTTTGGGAGTGGAAAGAGCGCCCAGACCTTATGGCCTTTAAAACCCTCCTCAGGTAAAAAAAAGATCTGTATAAAAACCTTTCAGTATGTAAAGCAGCGCAAAGGAAGGAAGCAGGGATGTAAAGGACAGCCAGTCCCCCAAACGCAGGCAGCCTCCGCAGTCTGTCAGAGCGGGACCACCTACACATCTCCCTGCCTTTAACAGGCTAACCAGCCTCGCACGGCGCTCGCCTCTCTGGCTCTCCCACCAGCAGCAGAAAGACTGCAGATGGCACATACAGCCTTTGAATCATAGCAGAGAGGGAGATTAATTCGCTTCCTAGTTCTCCTCAAAATGTCCCTTGTGCTGTTAGTCTGGCAGAGCCTGTGCCGTGGGCAGGAGGAGCTCACCCTTCGCCCCTCACCCCTGGTTCCTACAGGAGAGAAGCCCAGGTACTGGTGGCCAAGGGCCGCCATGTGATACTGCCGCCATGTGATGCCATTACCGTGTGATGCCATTGCCATGCGATGCCGCTGCCCTGCGGCTCAGACACACCCTCATCCTATACACACAGGGACAGATAAGGGGTCCCTGCCCAGGCAGCCATGGAGCTGTGGTGCCACCGTGCCATGCAGGGGGACAGGATGGCAGCCCCAGCAGAGTCACGCTGACATAGTCCCAGACTTGGGCTGACCTGTGTCCAAGCATGGACAGAGGAGGCAGCTCCTAAAGCAGATGTACCCTTAATTTCTCCATCTGCATACAGGAGTAGTGTCTCAGAAGGAATAGCAGGCATCCACTTAAAGCATGTGTGGGCTTAACATTGACAAACTATGGCAGACAAGGGCAACTGCAGTTTTAACACCTTAATACCCTTTTCACAGCTCCGCTAATACACATTAAGACTTCAATGCAGCATGTTGCTAGTGGGGTATCAGCTGTTGTTTTTAAATGTGTGAACTAATGTGTTAAAAACACATTACCCCATGACATGGCCTCTCAACACACCCTGCAGTGTACTGGACTCTCTTTACAAGGTAGTTTTTACCAGCAGGTACCACAGATGATGTGTTGCTCTGTCTGACGCCCTTTTCTGATACCTGGAAAACTCAGACTGCACGTGAAGACCAAAAATGTGCTTGGAGTCAGTCAGCATTCCAGTACAGTCCCTTCTGATGCTGCTGTGATCCTGCATTCAGCTCTTCTGGGGTGCCTGAAGGTTTGGCTCTCAGTGGAGGTCAGCAATGTCCCTCCGCTTCGATCTGCACGTACTCTGAGTGCTGGCTGGCACCCTGTCACACAAAGGTCTTGCAAAATGACTGTAGCCCAGGCCCACTTCTTGAAAAGCAGCTCACTAGCAAAGCAATTGCTCAGTTCTGCAAGCACAACTGACCAGAAGCACGTAGAGGCAGGAGCAGAGCTGGTATCTCTCACTGTCTGCAGTGCATAGCTTTGAAGTTAGGAAGACTCATCTTCAGGTCTGTAAGCAGAAGAATTCGATCCCTCCTTTTGGATTACAGAGGTGGAACATCTTATTGTTTTTCTTTCTCCATGTAGAAGGGTATTTCCATTTGCTGTTTTTTTCTTCCCTTAAGAGTCTTGAGGTTTGCAGCCCCTGGGGTCAGCTTTGAACAGAGTGGGTAGCGCCGCTGTGCTGCATGTCCTCGCTAAATCCGTCCCTCCCACACGAGTAGGCAAAGACAGAACAAGCCTCAGAGGAATCCATGACATTTCTTGCCTGGCTCAAATGCAGTGAAGATGATGTTTGAAACGCCATTAGTCATGAGTGATTAGCAAAGCTTAGTTGTTGAGGTTCTTAAGCCCCCCTCCAGTTCTGCACAGGGAAGGGCATGGTTGTGGTTGTGCTTGCGTTCTTTCAATCGAGCTCAATTTTTATGGGTTCTGCAGCCATAACAAGGAGGGAAATTCACAACTGTGCTGCACTTATCAGTGATCCTTTAGGGTGCTCAGAGCTCTCCATAAGCTCTCCATTTCAAATACTCTAAATAAATAAGCAAAGAGCGGTCTGTTTTTTAACCTCTCTAGTGCGATTAATACTCAGGGAAGTGGTAGGGAACCAGGCTTGTGTGTTGGATTGTAGTCAGTCACTCTCAGTGCCCTGGTTGTCGATGGTTTCCTCAGACCGTGTGCCTGAACCCGTGCTTGTTCCTTCTGCAGAAAACAATCACTGCCATGGTCATTTAAGGCATGAGGTTGTTTGTTGGTGTTTCAGATACATTGATTGCCTGTCAACAATGGTAGGGAAGCAGGAAGGCAGAAAAAGTATCCAAAACATAGTATCTGTATCCCTTGTAATATGAAAATGCAATTTTAGATCATTTACGAAGGACTCCGTACTGTATGGTGTGATTGAGGACATGGTAACAATCAGGCCTTTAAAAACTGATTTGTCTGTGCTTCGGCACAGCATCAGCTTCATCCCCCCAAAGACCCCACAGGAACATCCTGCATGAACTCAGCTGCTCGTGAAGGAGATACAGACTTTATTGCACGCTGCATCAGCACTTAGGAAGAGCTCCACCGTGTCTACTTTGGCAATTAAAATATTACTTTGGGAGAATTAAATTTCTCCAAGTCCAGGAAAATGCTACAGAAACTAAATGCTCTTATAGCTGAACCAGCCTTTTTCTACCTCAACGAGCTGTTCCAAGGCTGGCTGTCCATGTGCAGAAAGAAGTGCCAGGCAGTAAGGCACCTGGCTCCCACCTAAGCTTCACTTCACGTGGAAACATTGCTGAGTCTCTGCAGGGGTCCTGATCCATTAAGCTCACTCTAATAAGGATTAATTTGTAAGTACATCATTGGTTCAACACGAAGTACAGTAGCCGTGGTCAAAGTGCTTTAATCTTCCAGCCAGCCCTGGACTCTGGCTTCATTTAAACCTGATACTCTGTGTGCATCTCATACTTAACTAACTAGAGTCATCCAATATTTAACAGTATTCAACAAGCAGCAGCTACCAGACAATACATGTTTGGGGGAATTCATCAGTGAACAAGTTCCAGCATGAGCTGGTCCCTTTAGCACACTATTCCCATGTCCCCTCAGTTCCCTCACATAGGTGATGAGCATGTTCATCTGCAAAGCCAATGAACACCCAGGCATGCAAAGGCAGCTGGCATCTAAAGGTTTATACTCAAGCCACGCATAACTAGATTTTTGCAGTAAGTGACCACAGGTAAGGGGAGGGTTTTGTCCCCCAGGAGGTTGTTCCAAGCAGTGAACATGTGCACGTACTTTGTAGCTGCCATCCCAGTAAAAACAGCTCCTGAGTGGCTGGAGCAAATCTAGAGGTTGTGTGTGCAGATGGGTACTTCAGGGGGAGAATTGCTCTAGGGAGGGACATAGAGGACCGGTCCTCCCTCTGACAAGTCTTAAAACACCGAGAAGCTGCCTTCTCAGACACGGCAGCACAGAGCCGCTGAGGCACCGGCTGGCGCAGAGTGTCTGATAACGAGAGTAGCACTATGAGAAGCCTTTGCTGTTTCTGCTTATTGAACTTCAAAAAAAACCCAGACCCAAAGCAACTATCTAAGAGGAGGAATACGTTAGATATTAATGAAAGTCAGATTAACATTAAGACATAGCCCGTTATTTTACGGCACAGGTTTCAATCAATTCTTATTCACATTTCTTAGTAACTTTTATTCAGACTTCTACTTAATCAGGTTTTGTTTTTCCACCAGATAGAGATACATACTTACTAGTGGGAAACAAATCTGATTTAAAAGGTGCACAGTGGGTTAGGTACTGGTAAGTTAACTTTGCCCTAAAAATATTTTTTTTCTTTGTGAGATTCTTAATTACCAGTGAAAGGCCATCTTTGAAAGTATCAATAACATGGCTTGTTACAGTGTTTAGAACAGATTACAAAAAAAGTGGATATAGGTATGGAGATTCTGATCATCATTTTTAAATGAAAAGGGCTTTTTTTTAAAACATTTTAGTCCACTCCATTGCAAATGCTGACACCTGCTTGAGTACTTTGCTGAATTATCTAGGTTAGGTTATCTAAACAGCATGACATGTATCCTTCTGGCATAGAAATGCAATTAAATGTGTAGAAAACCTATGCTGGAATGTTATTTCTAATTGGGTAACTTTTTTTTTTTTTTTTTACTTCACACTCCTACCCTGCCATGGAATCCATCAAAGATGTATGGATCAAAGGGAAGGGTGTTGGTTCAAGATATACCAACGTGCTGGGGAGTGATGGATGCAATGAGATGAGATTGTGCTTCCAGATGATGTGGCCCAAGAGCACATTATAGATCTGTAGAACTGAGTTCTGTGGAGTAGGATGGCATATATTATACTGAAAAATACTACTTTGCATTCTTCTCAGATAACCTAGGCTATTTACTTCTCTCATGGTCTCACAAATCTGTATCATCCTTCTTCAGTGACCACAGAAAGGGTGGGCTCTGTGGTTCCTGTCACTGCACTGTTATATACCGTCTTCGAGCCCTTATTGAATTGGGGTTTCAAAGGGGTAGACAAGTGGTAATACCCAAAAGTAACTGAACCTCGGGGACTGATGACTTCTCTTACGTTCCTTTTAAAGATACTGGACTAATCAGTAAGATGAGAACTTGTTGAGGGAAAAATTAGAATATAAGAAACAATTTTTCCAAAGTCTTAAAGACAGCTAGTTGGATACAGACCATTACTGGAAAACAACTTTGTTTCAGTTGCCATCTTACTATCCAGTTTGCATAGTGTTTATTCATCCATTTTAACTTAATAGAAACATAAATACATGTTGGTACATACTCGCCTCTGTCATGAGGCCCTTGCACAGATTTGATTGTAATTGCTTCTGTTAATAATTTTCTATCAGTATCATGTAGTCCTTAACAACAGTGACTGCAAAATAGACTCAAAGAAAATGTTTCACACTCCCTCGTGTAATTTATCATCTGATTCATTAGCCTGAGACTCTAGATTGTGATCATGTTGCAACTGTGTTGTAACTAACTTGGGTTTGTTTTCCCTTTTCAGAGAGCAGATATAGCTGTTGCCCCCCTCACCATAACTCTGGTGCGAGAAGAAGTCATAGACTTTTCCAAACCTTTTATGAGCCTTGGCATCTCCATCATGATCAAGAAGCCTCAGAAATCTAAACCGGGCGTGTTCTCTTTCCTGGATCCTTTGGCTTATGAAATTTGGATGTGTATAGTCTTTGCTTACATTGGCGTCAGCGTAGTTCTTTTCCTAGTCAGCAGATTCAGCCCTTACGAATGGCACTTGGAAGACAGCAATGAAGAGCCACGTGACCCTCAGAATCCTCCCGACCCTCCAAATGAGTTTGGAATATTTAACAGCCTTTGGTTTTCCCTGGGTGCCTTTATGCAGCAAGGATGCGATATTTCTCCAAGGTTTGTTCCATATCACTCCATCACCTTTTTGCATTTTATGGTCATTTTCTGATGCCATGGTGCATATATGTTACTTTTCAAATTTCTTTTTAATTCCAATTTTTTTTTAATTTTGACATTCCATTCAATGCTAAGCATCATCATCAGGCCACCATGCTTGCTAGCATTCACCTCCAGAGTGAGTGGCATTGCCTCGTAATGTCGTTTATGCATTTCTGCCAGACTTATATACACCATGTTGAGGCTGTAAAATGCATAGGGTTTTCTGTTTTCAGCAATGCTTGGAGGGCTACCGTGTTTTTGCTGCATATCTCATTTTACGGTCATCTCCTTGTTGCATATAATACATTCTGTTTTGCAAAATAAGAACTGTTTCTTTTCAAAATCACATGGAACAGCACTTTAAAACACCCTCATGGCTCCTGCTAGTCTTCCTGCTTTTTTTTTGTGTCTAATTTCACTAGTTGTGTTCCTGAGCCATCCTGTCATCTATGACTAACTTGCTTGCCGCTGCCTCCCGTACGTTCAGGTCTCTGTATGTGCTCCTCTAGCAGTTACTGTGTACGGCCCCATACGTGTCCTGTTACTTCAGTCCAGTCTGACCTGGCGTCCCTGTGTTCACAGTCAATACGGTTTAATAAGCATCTCCTTGTCCCATAAAGCTGTTTCTTTTTCATGAAGACAGTCTTTCTGAATAAGGCTCTAGGAAAATATACTTGATATTAGGAGTTCCAGTTTAACAGAGAGTGCTGGTATTAGCTCTTGTAGAATGATACTTCTTTTTTTTAAAGAAGTGGTTTGAAAGCCACCTGAGGATAGTGAAGTGCTCTCTAATTGAACAATGCAGACCACAAGTGGTTTTTTCAATAATATATATAATGTTTCTACATTTACACTGGTAAACTATTTTGGTGATGTGTCTGTGATAAGCAGTAAAATTATCTAGTTTCTTAGGACTAGTTATATTTTATATGACAGTATTTTAAGAACCAGTTTGCAGCTATTTTAATTGTTAAAAATACCTGCTTAGTACAAACAGGTTGCAGTTTTTTCCTTTAACAAGGCTGCTATTTAAAGGAAGAGAGACAGATCTTTTCTAACTAAGCACTTATATTTGGAATACATCTTACCAATGTCCATATTTGTGTACCTTTTTCAATACCTGAATCGTTGAAAAGTTACCAGGTTTTCCTGGTCCATATAGTGGTAGGGATCTAGAGTAGCCTCACTGAAGCAAGTGACAAAATGTCTATGAAATTTCATGGAGGGAATCATGATTTCACAAGTTACTGTGTAATAACGATCCTTTAAGCTCACAGTCATTGCACATTTAACTCTAATGACTGCAGTGAAATTCAGGACTTCCAGAGAAACTGCCGTATGCCTCTTAGTGTTTGATGCAAGTCATGCATCTGTTTTAAAACTCTTAAAAGCAGCAATTAGATTTCACACTGATCGACAGATGCACACATATCCCTCGTAAAACACGCAGGGGGGTTTGCCTGGGTATGACCATGCGTTAGCCTGCGCAGTTCCCAGTGCTGGGATGTGCTGCCTGGCTGCGTAGTTAGAGCTGTCAGCTTCTCCTCCTGTTCATACACCCTGTCTCTGCTTTCTGCCTAAATTCTGTATTGAAATTTTGCCTCTCTGCTTGCTGTTAAAGGTGATGAGTAGTGATAACATTTAAATTGCTGTTGACCATGTGTGTGCCCAATATAAAGGACCGGGAAATAAGCACTGGGACATCACATGGAAAGCTGCAGGCATTGCACTGTTTCCACTAGGTCTGTTTATTGACAGTTAAATAGACGTGCATAGGATTTTCGTTAAGCTCTCATGTGACACTGTGACACACACAGCCATTTACCTTATATAATGAGTGGAATTTTTTTTTTTTACAATGCTACTGTGATAAGTGCCTTGGAAATGCCTACACTCAGAAAAGACAGCAGTAGGCCTATTTATTTTATCTATCCATCAGCAGCTATTAGCTCATTATTAATATGTGGCCCTCGTTTGAAGACATTGTCCAGTTACCTTTCATGATACCAGATTCCAAGCAGTTACATGCATTATTACTGGGGAAAAAAAAAGGAAAAAAAAGAAAAGACATTTAATACCTTGGTTTAAATTCCAGGAGCACTGTTTCTTTGACCGATCTGTTGATTTAAGTTGATTAAATGTCAAATTTCTTTTCCATAGAAAGGACTGTTCCCAAGTATCCCATTCTTAATCCGTATCTCTGTAAGGTTACGCCATTCACAGTACATTGACTATATGAATGTTTCATACTATTTTATTGCCATTAAAAGGGGCTTCATTCTTCCATTGTGAGTTTTGTCTGAATAAATTTCTTATATGAGAGCGTACAGCACTTGTAGAGAGATGCCGACAAGCAGTCTGGAGAGATCACTTTTGTACTTGCTGATAAAGGCTCTTTCAGCTGCCTTTGTGTGGAACAGCTGTGACATCTAATGACTAGTTAGATCTATCCTCGGTGAGTATGCTGTGTGGATATTCCAGAGGATATATCCCTATACTCTCCTCTCTGTATTTAATAGGAGTCATCTAAACAGAATCAGATAGCAGCCAAAGGGTGGGGGTTAGTGCATCCCTTGATGGAATCAACATTTGCTCCAGCAATTTTGTTCTGCTATCAAAGGCTGCTGTGTTTTCTGAGTAGTGAGATAAAGCATTGAAAATTCACTTTTGATGGATCAAAAGTCGATTATTAAACTTGCTTTAATGTCAGATGTGTACAGCAAATGGAATCAGGAGAAAACACAGTCAAATTTGTAACACTGTTCTGGGCGAAAGTATCCGAAATCTCTATGAGAGCATGTATATTCATTTTGCTCTTTATTCATGTGGAACAAAGAGGCTAGATTAATTAATTGCCAATGGAAAAAGATGGGGATTCATTAAAAATGATCTCATGAGGTTGGTCATTTAACAGGGTGTATTTCTAGATCCCTATTTTCGCAGCAGAAGACTGAAGAGACTCCTATTAAAGGCCATGGGAATGACTTTGTGGGACTTTCAAAGCAGCAATGAGAGCTGGGTAGTTAGGTATTTCTGAAACTCCCACTGCCAGTTCCTATGATGGAAGCATCTCAAGTCAGCGCTTTAGATGCTGTTATTTATCGTGTTCTGTCCCAGGAGCTGAAGCGAGGGCCAACTGGCTGCATGAGGAGAGGTAGAGGGCTGGCCGGGCGCATGAGCAAGGGTCTGAGCTCGTGGCTTAGGGGATTCCAGGGAACCTGTACTTAGATAGGAAGGGTTCTAGACAAGGAGAGTTTGCACCAAAACTGTTCAGGGTTCTTTGTCAATATAATGGCCATCTTGTATCGATCAGAAAGAGCCCAAGTAAAATGGAGGAGTGCGAGAAGCTTCCTTTTTCTCTGTACTGTAGGAGATCGTAGGTGTTTTAAGGCCACGAGTAGAAACAAAATTCAAGCTATTTTGATACATAAATGAGGGTTTGTGTAAGTGTATTATTGTCCTGGAAACTGAATGTGAATTTGAATATTTGTTTCTTTCTTTCTCTTGTTACTAATTTACTTTCATTTGACTCCATGCTTCCTTTTAAATTTCCTCTCAAGGTATGCACTCTTCCTGTTTACTTGCCTTTGAAAACACCGTCTGCTCTTGTTTTGTTACTTGAGTTATAATTCTGTTATTCCAGGTCTTTGTTACCCTGCTCATTTGTTAACACCACAATTCGCTTTAAAATAACATGCAAAATGCCTGTTTATTGAGGTAACTTGGAAAATGACATGTCAGGATAAAGCATTAGTTGTGTGTTTTTAAATTGCAACTCTCGACACTTGGACCGGTATGTCTTCATCAGAAAAAGTGGTGCTGGTATTAAAAGCTGTGATTGATTTTTCTATAATAATTATCTGAGTGATGGACAAACATTTCTTTGGTTCCCAGTATGAACCATACAGGTATTCTCTTACTACCAGCCCGGTGTTCATGTACTAATCGTTTTTCTCCTGCATACCTCTACACCAGCCCCTGCAGTGGGTATAAGGAGTCTTCATATCAGCAGATGGACTGGGGGGAACTGGAGTCCTTTGTGATTTGTTTTGTATCTCTTTTGCCCCATCCTGTTGCTACCACTGGTTAGAGCTGCCAGCCTAGGTTGCCCCGCGGTAGCAGCACTTTAGTCTTCCCATTCATGCCCATTGCAGGACTCTGGGGGAAACAACTCTGTACTGACATCCAGTTTTCTTTTGAGGGACCTCAGCTCTTCTGAGAACAGCTCTGGTCCTCATTGAGCAAGAGGACCTGTCTTGCTTTTAGGACGCCCAGGGAAGTCCCTTCTTTGTGAAGGGGTCCAGCAGTGCCCACCTTCCCCAGCCTCTCAGCTGCTCTCCATTTTTTTGTCCCATATCTGTCTGACTTGGTTCATGCAGGTTGCAAGATCTCTGGTGCAAGGTACCTTTACCTTTCTCTGTGTGCAGTATGCTGTATGAGCATGCAGCTCAACACAGACCTTTCATTGTTACAGCAGCGTCAGCTTGAGGTGTCACTGGCTTGGAAAACGCTCATCTTCTGAACATTTCCATCCCAGCAACCCATCTGTCCTGCTAACAAAGGGCAGTTACCAGTGCAAGTAAGACATTTCCTTTGGGAAGCTATAGGGAGAAAGAACACATACTGGTTTGTTCCCAGTAGTTCTTTTGAATTTATCTAAATGCCCTGGCAAGTCATTTCTTCATCTTCTTATTTCAAGACCTGCAAGAGGGCCACAGGAACCTGTAAACCTTGGATAAAGCTAGTCCTGCTGCATGCAAGTGGATGTTCAATTCAAGGTCTCTGAAGATGCAAAGTATGCCTTTAAGGAATGAATAAAAAGGACCTGACATAACCATACAAAAATGATTGGCTGTGCTTTAGTTAGGTATCTCTGTTTCCTCCAAAGTCATGAGGCAGATGGGTGCCTTCAGACTTTGCCCACACTTCAGGGAAGAAGATAGATTTCTCTCTGAGGGTGTCTGTCTCCTCTCTTTTTCTCTGCTGGCTCCAAAGGGAGCCATAATGTGACAAGTTCCGCAGGCACTGCTTTGTAGGTGGCTACAATTACGTCAGCCCACATAAGAGGCTGATTTGGTGTGTAGGGTATCAAGTTTTACAGAGTACTAAAGCCAAAACCTTAACTGGTAAGGCAGCTGGCCAGAAAGGAGTTTAGCTATCTGTAAAATCCCCAGATACTCACTTGATACCTACAAAGAATGTAGAGTTGAGGTAGAGAGATTTCCTTGACTTCCCACGTTACTCAGGATTTGTATTTCTACATCTTGCCTTTGCAGCTACTCAGTAGCCTTCTGCTAGTGAGCACCGTTGCATCACAGCCCAGGTTGAAACTTGGGAGCCATTTATCCTCTTGGGAAGCCCTCCAGAAGGGCAGGGAAGCCGCCTCTGCTGGTTGCTCATGGGCGCGGATGTGTGCTGCCGTGCAGAAGTGCACACAGCCCAGAGTGATGGGCATGTCTCTGAGTTCACACCTCAGACATCATCGCTTCCTGATGGACAAAGAGGTGATGCTTCACTCCTCAAGCTTTCCTGAGCTTTGGAACCGCCGGAACCGCCTTGCACGTTGGTACGGCCTCGATGCAGCAGCGCTGATGGCGCTGGCAGGTGATGCCTGCTGTAATCTGCAGAAACCAGCCTGCAGCTGCCCTCTCCGTGGGAGCTGCTGCTTAAGTTTCTCGGGCAAGGGAGAGTGGAGAATAGCAGTGTTTCACCTCTCACTTTGTTTCTCTGCAGTCCCCTCACCAATTCCAGATTGCTCTCTGTTTTTATTGCATCGGTGATTTTTTCTTTGGTGTATTCTTTATGTTGGATGGAATTTTTTTTTTCCTCTCTTTTTTTCCATAATAATTTAATGGGATTTTTTGAATGGCTCAGGCAGTCTCAGGCTCTGGCCAAGACTAGGCAGATTACCAGCTAACACCCCAGTCTAGGAGGGTGGGGGCACGTCACGAGACTTTTGCTTTTTTCCTGTCTCCATCTGTTGGTAGGACAACTTGTACCCACTGTCTGGGGATGGCACTGAGGGGCTTGAAGGAAACAAATGAAACAGGTAAGAGTTTTCTTGCTTTCTGTTTCTTCCCCTAACACAAACTGAGGACTACAGCACCCGGGTTCCATGCGTTTAATGTGTCTGGGATTGATTCTTCTTCCACTGGTATCAGTAGATTTAAGGGGAAACATATGAAAGAGCTTTGTCTCAGCTCCTGAAATGGATACTCGCCAACATGCTGCATGTGAAGGAGCACTGCCCATGGCAGTGAAATCCCCCACCCAGCTGAGCATGGCCCTGGCACCCTTCAGCCCCAAACAAATATTTCAAGCCTGGTGTTCAGGTGCTTTAAAGCATCAAGAGCTCTTACTGACAGGATGGGGCCTCCTGACCACCAGGCACTCTGTAATGAGATGTTTACAAACAGTAGATTTTTCATCCCTATGGTGCCCTTTTCAAAAACAAAAGCCACAGCAAAAACGGAACACGGTATTTTGTTCTGCTTCTTTCTCTTGCTCTGGTGGTTGTGAGGCAGGAGTACACGTCAGTTAGGACAGTACAACATGCAAATTTTAATTAACCTAAAGCATAAAACAGATCAGCCTCTCTCCTCACTTCCAAATGCAGATTCGGCCCGTCCTTCCTGCTGGGCTGTGATGAGACAAGGGTACTGGGTCATCTTTGGTTTATTCCTTTGCACGTTTGCTCTGATTCCTTCTTGCAGTTTACTTCATCTGATGGTTTTGAGAGTTGATGCACTAGAAGGGACTTCATGTCCCTCAAGCTGTGGAGCCCCCAAATAGACATGATACTGAGAGACTGTAGTAGGCAAATCCCTCCCCAGGGAAAGACTGGGCAAGCAGAGATGACAAAAGTCTTCCAGCAAAAGACTTCTCCAGCAAAGGGTCTGTGGAAGTCAGGAGAGCTTGTTCCTCTCCAAACTTCCAGTAGGGTTGGCTCAGGTGAATTATTTCTTAATTGACCTCCCTTGTTTTCACTGAAAGACTGGAGAGTTGAACTAGGTAAGACCAGGTGCACACTGAGTTTGCTCTCCTGAGGAAGGCTGTGAGTTGACTTACAGTCAGTCCTCCTGTTCACACATACCTGGAGGATCTGGACCAAAGGGTTGTGCATGTGAATTTCTCATCAATGAATAACAACAAAAAATCAAGGAATGTCTTCAAAGCAATTTGATGATGTGTGTTTTTCCATAGATCTCTCTCAGGGCGAATTGTCGGAGGAGTCTGGTGGTTCTTCACTCTCATCATTATCTCTTCCTACACTGCTAATCTTGCTGCCTTCCTTACGGTGGAAAGGATGGTTTCTCCCATAGAGAGCGCAGAGGACCTGGCCAAACAAACCGAAATAGCCTATGGCACTTTGGATTCAGGCTCCACCAAAGAATTCTTTAGAGTAAGTCTGTTAAATCTCCATTAGAGCTTTTTGAAACTGTAAGTGCCTAATGTACAGCTTTCAGTCATTTGTTTTTACTCAACTGTCATAGCTGTTCTGGGGAAAGTTGTTTTCTGCAATCAGGACAGGCCTGAGTGCAGATTTTAATATCAAAAGGCATTTTATCAAAAATGGGTGGTTTTGCTCAACCTGAAACATCTCAAGATGGAAAACCTGACCTCTGCTATCTCAGAGAGGGTTTTTTAACACCAGTTTCAGAACCTCGGTCTGGTGAGCAATAACACAGTCGTTAGCACAATATTTAGCAAAGAAAACTCTTGGAGGAGTGATGCTCTTGACCTACTTGCTCTGTTTGCCCAGCTGGCAGCAGTTAATGCCATCCGACATTGGCATTCACTTGCCAGAATGAGAAGGGGGATGGGAGGCATGTGTTGCCATTTGTTTCTATATGATGCAGTGATTGCTGCAATTTTTAGTGCTGTGTCTTCATCATTCACCAGTGTCTGGCTGTGGCTGCATCAAGCAGCCAGGGGTGAAACTGCCGTACCCCAGAACACCAGTGCGCTGGTGTTCGTTAGGGAAATGCTGGGTTTGCAGTAGTTGGGGGTAGAGGGGAGTACACCATTGTATTTAAGATAATTCTTTGCTTGCCAAGCCACAAGCTGAACTGCAAAGAGTTTAGTTGGGGTCGTTAAAACTGAAAATACTGCCTCAGACCACTAAATATGTTGCAACCTGAAAAGCTCTTATTTCTGGCCTTTCCAAGGGCGAACAGAAGTGCTCAGCCCTTTCAGGGAGCTCTTGGTTCTCTCTCAGCAGCACCAATCAGATGCCATTCAAACCAACAGATTTTGTATAGAAGAGTGGTCGGTGCTGCAGGACTAATTGTTGCCTGTCACACGTGCTGGCCAGGAGCGAGCGGCAGGGATGAGGGAGGCAAAAAACACTTGCTGCTGTAGGCTGATGAAATACTGAGGGTTCCGTGAATAAATACTGCTGCTCCTTGAATTTGCTTAAAATTTCAATACACAGCCACATACATGTGTGTATAAATCTGATGTAAAGTGGGAAGCGAAGGCAAAGGTATTTTATGGAGCTTTTCTGCACTGCCTCACTTACGTGTAATGGATTTATATAAAAATAGATGCTCAGTAGTTCTTAATTAACTGTGGTGGCTGGTATGATCCAACAGCTTCTGTTTGTATTTAAATCCTGTAAGATAAACACTGACCTTGTAAGGGTGATGTGAGCGTGTAAAAATTTGTATTCCATTTAATTATCAGCCTGAGGCAGTATTATCTGCACAGCAAAAATGAGTTGAGTGGACCTGTCAGAAGAGGGAGCACAACTTGATTAGAAATACCAGTGCAGTTTACAGTCACTATACCGTTCTTAGGGGGAGAAAATCTTTTGAGCATCTTGGTATCATTAATACAGAAAGAGCGATTGTATGGGGGTGTTTCTTCATTTCCTTAATAGTTTGACATAACAAGGAAATCCCTTCTCGCATTGAGATCAAAGGAATGAGTGTTGCATGTGAAAGGATACAAAGCCTGGTAAATGTATGAATGCTTTGTTGTGCTGTTAATAGCTCCAGAGGAGCTGTGACTCTCTCCTGTGCTGGAGAAAGTGGGGCTGTAAATGAGGATGATCTGTCAAGAGCTGGCAGCTCCATCGGGCAGGAGGGGAGTCTGGTGGGGAAGGAGAGGAGCAGAGCCCTGGGAGGGGTGGAGCGGGATGTATTGCCTGCTCTGGCTGATCCGGATGGGACAAGTGGGAAGGAGAATGGGCCCTAAGTGGTGCTTCTCTCTCCTCGGCGTTCTCAAGGCACACAACATCATTTCAGTTGCATTAACTTTTGCAGAGTAATTAATTTGAGTAGAGCGCTGCAGCCGTGAAAGTGTTGTAATTGGAGTCTTCAGTTGATTTGAGAAGGCAGAAGCTTTGCCTTAGATTAAATGCATATGTTCACATAAATACCTTGTTTTACAGTCTTCATTATCTACTTAATAAGAAGGCTGAAACTTGAAATAACTCTTGGAGGACACTTGGTTTCTGAGCACCTGCTGCACAGACCATGCTGGCTCTGTGGTTCAGGACACTTCTCTCCATCGACTCTTTCCTCACGACCACTAGAGCATCAGTGGGAGTGACAGGGCTCTGAGTCATAAAAAGCCATGAGTTCTTCTGGGTATGGCATGATGTTTGTTCCCGCTGTGTGGGCAATGTCCTCCTCCACCCGTTCACCAACAGCATGTAACCAGTTCAAGCAACAGATGGCTGCGCAGGTCAGGATCATCACCCAGTGAGAAAGGAAGCATCTAACAGAGGGGCTGGCTGCATGAGGAGGTCAGTGCGGCCCTCACTTAGCTGATTGCTCGTGTGTGTGTACACACACTCTGGCAGTGGTGTGTCAGAGGGAGCTAACTCTTCCCAGGAGATGGCAGAAGGTACCTGGCTGTGAGCAAGAGGTTAGACCATGGGTAGAGGCACCAAGAACAGTAACTTGGCTTCGTAGCTGGGCCATGGCTTCGCACAGGAGGCACAGGACAAGAGTGTCTCCATGGTCTGGTAGAGAAACCTGTCTGGGGTATATCTCTTACTAGAGCTGTAAAGCTAAAATGTTTCTCAAGCAATGATGTTAGTCTGACATTGACCTCAGTGGCTGCTGTTGGCCAGTGAAAGGTGCTAGACTGACAACGGCAAGGAAAAATTGCCCTCTAATATGCCATTGATGGACCAGACATAGATGAGCGTCAGGTACCCACCATCTTGTCTGCATGTGCCAGAAGGAGCTGCTGGAGAGCCTTCATGGCTCCTTTCTGCCAACCCTGTTGCCATCTAGACTCACTCCTGAAGGTTTCTTTTACAGTGATACCTATCTGCTGGGCACTGGATCGGTACCAGCACCTCTTTTCAGAGGAACAGATGGTAATGACTTTCAGCCACTTCAGACCTGGGCCCACTCCAGCTAGTGACCTATTTTATAGTGCTGCCTGTTTCCCTAAACATCGTAATATGTCCCAAATAGACACCATCCCAGCTATGCAGGTTAAAGCTAGGTACACCGCTGCCGTTTCAGGTGCACACGATGCGTGCTGTCAGCAGGACCTGGCTCTCACAGTTACAGCAAGAGATCATTTCTTGTAACACGTTCACAGCAGGCACTATCCACGCTCCCCACTTGCCGGTGACTCTGTGACAGAGCATTTGTCCCCTCCAGTATGTCTAAGAAGCAAATGAACCTTCCTGTATTTGCACGGTTGTTGCTTGTTTCTGCTCAGAAACGTTTTACATTTTGCACTAATTAGCTTACAAAGCATTTAAATGGCAATCAATAGATCTCATCAGTTCCCTTTTGGCTTTCAAAGGGCATTCGTTGATATTGGAAAGGAAAAGAAAGAACCTCTCCTTAGATATTGATTAACATCCTGTTTTGGAATAAGGACTCTGAAATACCTCTCTCTCTCTTGAAAACTCACAAAGGTCTCTGCTAGAAGGGAATTTCAAATCACTGAGCTACTGCTTTGAAGGGTGCGTCTTTTAGAATTAACATCTTCTAATACATTCAATTAAACCTTCAGAATATCTGGGCAGCTCATCAGATCAATGTAACGCTGTTTAATCTTGATTCAGCACTGAGCCAAAATATGCTCCCACAGCCTGATAGGATTCACACCTCCAATATGTGTATATTGAAAAGACATGACCTTTACAACCAATTAGTAATTCTTATGTAAACTTGGCTATATTAAAACTTCAGTAGGAACAGAATATGTTTCTAGACATTTAGAAATATAAATTTGTCTTGAATTTATCGTGGTTTCTTTTAATGAATAGCAGATATCACTGCTAAGAGGCCTCTGTAAAATAACTCGTAAAATTTGTGCTTGGTCATTGAGGAGCACAGCTAGTGCAGCTCACTGAAAATCTGAAGTTTCAGAAGGTGTCCTCAACACTGATCTGATGTGCCAAGACTTTATGGGTTGAAATACTGAGGCAGGAAGCCTTTAGCAAGATCTTGCTAAAGATCCTTCTCCCTTTTGTGGGAAATTGAAGGCAACTCATATCACATCATTACCAATGTAGTTAATCACTGTTCATGAAGGAAAAAGGAGGCCCAAAAGGACAGATACTCTACTGCTGAGCTTTGTAATTTTCTCAGCAATGGTTTCAAGGATGTCCCTGACAAAACAACTCTGCTGTCCAATGGCTCCCCTGTGCCTCAGATCAAATGACTTACTGATCTGAAACTCGTTCTTCATTTTTTTCTCCTGGAAATGGCATTAATTGCCAGACCTGTTTGGTGTTTCAGTAAAAAGCCCAAAGATCCTTTGGACATGACGGTTCTTGCTCCTAAGAGTTGTTTCTCCTACTTGGCACTGATGTCTGTGAGTACTGAATAGGGAGTTTGACGCTGACTTTGTTTCTGCTGTTGATAAAGACTTCAGGCTCGGTGCCTGGAGAAGGCAGACAGGCTGACAGCCTTCAAGCACTACTTAGATACCACAGATAGTATTTTTAGGAATTTTTTGCAACACAGTATGAAATCCACAGCTAAGGCTAAAATCTCCCATTACTTCAGGACACACGGGAGCTATGGTTGATTTGAGGACACTGGCGATTCTGCACTTGCCTCCTTGTGCCTCCTGTGTGAAGGCTCCACTTCTTGTTGCACTTGGATAGCCTGCCCAGGCACTTCAGTAGTGTTTTCCTCTTAATGATTTGTGAGAAGGACTTGAGATTCCTCTTCAGCAGTTTTCTTTAAAAGTCAGTTTTTCCAAAACAGGCTCAGATGTGAGGCCTTTTTGGACTTGATATATACATAAAATACGATATAAAACTATACTTTTTAGGACGAAGGTAGTAGTTTTAAGGATGACCCCTAAGATGGTCTCCCTTTTCCTCTGTTCTTGGTTTCATCAAGTCTGAATAGTTCAGCAAGAGCAGATAGGAACACACAAGATGCCCTAGCCAGAGGCTTTGCGTGTCTGTCTGTGGCTGTGGTTGCTCATGCTGAGGAAAGGTGCTTTGACATGGAAAATGTACCAGAAAAAGCATGTAAGTTTGATAAGGGGGCTGGTGAGATGTTTTTGGAAAAAAACTTCAAGTGCAACTTGTTTAGCTGGTAAAACTAAAGCTGATACAGAAAATCATTTGTTAAAAAAAAAAAAAAAGTTGAGAAGAAAACCCCAGCAACCAGTTTATTTTCTGCACCAAAGCAGAATATAAACATTTATCTGAAAAACCAGTCGCTGGATGTGGAGAGGTCTCCCTGTTAGGTCCCTCCCGGGGCCCTGGGTCAGCGCAGGCTGTGGCAGATGGGGCTGGTCCCGCGGGCAGGCAGCCAGGCAGGAGCACAGCATCATCCCAGACCCATTAGGGAGAGGGAGAAATAACGACCCTAATGCGCTCTGAAGCACTGGCATATTGCACCCAGTCATAAGATAAAGAGCATGTTGGGTTTCTCTGATGATAACGTTGTGTGAAGACAAGAGGTAAGGGAAATAAATCCTACAAGCAAGAGGTTTAGGTAAGGAAAAGCCTTGAATTATGAACCAATATCTGCTGTGTGATTTTTATGCATTCTGCGCAATCAAACGATATTGAGATTGTCATTAGAGCCTATTAAAAACACCATAATGAACTCTGTGCATGCAGCACGAAGGGTTTCATCTGTAGTTAAACTCTTTGATTTTTAATTTCAAAATTTATTTTGCTAGTGAAGATGAAGGGCTTGTTTCTAACGCAGCATTCATACAAATGTTTGCTTTTGCCGTTGGATAAAGCTCTGATTAGCAGTTTTAAGTTTTCTGTGTTCTTGTCATTGAGCAAAATAATGCAGTCATCATAAAAAAATGCCTGACAAAAATACTGAGGTGTGATTGTATTTACGGACTTCAAAGAACAGAACATCACAGAAAAGTGATAGCTTCGAATATGAGCTCTATAGATCTTTCATAGACAATGTGGTAGTGATTAATCAGAAAAATTACAGTGGTTTTAACTTTTTCAACACAGAAAGTGTGAAAAACTTGGTCACCTATGTATCCTGTCCCCCTTCCCTGTTTTTGGCATGGGGAGAGCATGTGCACAGATACTAAAAGGTGAATGTATGTGTGCAGAGAGACCGCTGCCTCCCCATTGCATGATTGATAGATGGTGAGCTCATGATCTGTTGAGCCTCCTTTCTGCCACGTGGCTATCAGGCAGTTTTAAAGACAGAAGGTAATCAGATGTGAAATAATTACAAAGGAAATGGTTTCCCATTAAGTGATCTAATGTCTTTAAGCCTATGAATTGGAGAAGAAAATGTATCCTTACGGGAACTAAAATTAACAGCTCATCCATCGTCCAATCCTTGGGAAGGAAACATTTGGATGGGGCCAGGGTTAAGGTTGCTGAACCGTTGTACTAATTTCAGCAGACAAGGCAGGATTCAATGAAGCTTTCAGTCAACACTTAAACATTTGAATAATCCCCTCCTTTATCTTCAATACCAGATGGCATTTGTCTATCACTCAGCTCAACATGTGTTTGTGGTTTAGGCTTTCCATCCCACCTGTCCCTACGCTGCTCAGGAGTCGATCTGTGTAGGAACAGGGCTGCCAGACATGCCACAGAGCTGCCCGCTTTCCTTGGCTCGGGCAGCGCTGGCGGGGCAGCCCACGGTGAAGCCGGCACAGCAGCGAGCAGTGGGTTAACACCGTCACTGTGTCTGCACCGCAGAGGCAAGCAGAGTGTGCCTCAGGGAAAATCACTCGCTGTTGGAATGCTCTACTTTTTGGAGAGCAGCTCTATGATAATGATAATGACATTGCTCAAGACAACCCAGACCCTGGTTTTTCAAGTCTCTCCTGCTTTATGTAATGCTGCTGTGTCACAGTAATACATGCTTGTTAGGGATTCATTTAAAATACATGGGTGCTGATAAATTACCCACAGCACTGCTACTGTTACTTTTGTATAATTAGAAAATACATGAAGGTTTAGAAACCCTAATGATGTGGATATGAAGCATCTCCCTTGCAGTCCACTGGGATTTCTCCATCACTGCCTGTGTAGTGGCCGGTTCTGTCTGGAGCTGAAAACTCATTAGACCTGACAGCTTTCAGATCGTGTGCTGGAAACGCCGTTCTCTGTTAAGTTATTACGGGCCAAATCCAGAGCAGGGCTGGTGTGCTGCTCGGTTGTGCAGGCAAGGCTACTCCATTAAATATGGAAAGATACCCCTTATGCTGAACGCTGACGTAACCCCCCTGTCTGGTGCTCGGGTGTGTGCTGCTTCCTGCTCCCCGGACAGACAGTCAGACAGAGACACTTGGGGAGCACAGCCTTAGCGATCCCGGTGGTGCCACCCAGCCCATCGTCTGCCGGCAGGGCCTTGCAGTGCGCTTCCTCGGGGTGAGCCCTGGCAGAGTGCTGGCTCTGGCTGTGAATCACCAGAGGATTTACAGGCACCTCGCCCCTGGGTAAAGGCTCCCATTTTAATTTCCCCATCAGCGCTGCAGCAGGGAGGAATGGATGGCAGCAGCAAAGCGAGGAGAGGAATGTAGGCATTGTCTGAGGTTCAGCGTTGTGCCAGGAAAGGACGTCTTAAAATCTTGATTTACATTCTGCTAGTCAGACTGTTACTGACATGTCAGTGACGTCTCGTTCCAGCCAGGGTGACTCTTTGCTTGAGTCTTTGCTTGGTGTGGCGGAGCTCACTCCAAAAAACAGTCTGTGAAAGCAGCAACAGCACGTTGCCTGCAGCCACTGCTCGTGTTTTCAAAACAATCGTGATCCACAGGAAACCTCCTAAAGTACAATTTTTATAAGATAATTTCTTTTGTAAGCAGGCCACTATCTACGTCAGGTGTGGGAAACCTCCAGCGTTCCTGAAGCCTGGAGGGGTATCTGCAGGCTGCTTTCCTGTTGTGCAGTGCTGCCAGCCACTAGCTCCCGCCTAATTCCTGTCCCTGCTCTGGTTGGGGCACAGACACTGCCGGTGTCTCTGAAAGACAGTCACTGTCCGCACAGGCCTTGTGCAGGGATTGTCTGAGCCTTGGCTTGAGGGATCCTAGAGGAAAGTGGGGTCTGTGGGCCTGATCCTTTGGCTCTCTGGGCATCAAGTTGGGAAAGGAAAATGCCATTTCTAAAGCAGAAGTTAGAACATCATTAACCTGAGCAACAAACCTACATGACAATGTCTCTCATCACAGATTTGACTGTGAAATGTTATTTATTCACCAGTTCACCCTTTCTTTCACATTATCAGGGATCTGTGTGTTCCTACAAAGATGCAGACTAGTTTACATACGCATGCTTGAACCTCGCTTATCCCTGTCATCCCACAAATGCATAAACCACGGTCAGAGTTTGGTAGAGCTGAGGCTTGGCCTTGCTAAAAGAGAAATGCCCCTACGTGCTCATGGCATCTGACCTACTTTCTTCTGCCGAGAATGTAATAAAAACAAGAGGTTTGTGTAATGATGGGATTGATTTTGCTGTCCATGTAGGTAAGTAAATTGCTGGCATCACAAGCTATATGTCGCTAAAAGCTGTGACATTGATCTATTAGACTTTGCCCTATGACCTTCAGTAAATGGCAACCCTGCTTGCATGTCTGCATGTGGAAAGGGGACTAATGGTGCCCTCTGGCCTTTGCGAGACCTATTTCTTCCTTCTCAGTAAAGAGCTTGGGAATCCCGGGCAGAGGGACTTAACTAATAATATTTATCATGTTCCTATTATCCATGTAGCATCCTTACGCCAGCCTGCATGTGCTCCAGAGCTCGCATTGGGCTGGGTCCCGTGGTCCTCCCCTGAGTCAGGGATGAGTCAATCTCAGGCTTGCAGGGAGTAGAAGGGAATCAAATCAAGCCCTTATCCAAAGGACCAAGGCAGCAGTAGCCACTCCGCTGCAGTTTGCCATGCAGAAAGTCCAAGAGAGCGACTGCCTACAGCTGCCGGATCTGGAAGTGGTCCCCAAGCCCCGCAGCAGCGGTGGCACTGAGACAGTCCTCTGGCATTTTTTCACTCCTGCTTAGTAACTTACTTTGTAATGGTTCATAAGCTACTGAATTCATTAGCTGGTGTAGAAGAGCTAATTGCACACGTGGAAGAAAAGCAATGAGTGATGATAATGAAGCTAAGGTTCACACTTAACTACCCAAGTTCGTATCGGTGAGGCGTGCATCTAGATAAAGGCAGCATGTATTATTCAGATTAAATACCTGCACTGGTTTTAGTACAGACCTTTGTGTTTTGTATCAGCAACATCTGTCTGACTGAGGGCTATAAATTTCCCTTGTTAAAGAGCTATAAAGTGGGCACAGGGCTGGTGTAGCAGAGGAGTGTGTTGATGCTGCTGCTTTAGCAATGTCTCTGCCTACCTTTGTGTCATGCCATGGTCAGGGGTCAGGGTGCCCTGTCCACTTCACATTTCTGTCTCACCTCCCTTTCCTCCAATGTTTATTGAAGGTTTCATAGGCTGAACCCAGCTGCAGCTGCCTTCCTCTAGCTCTTCTCCCTCTCCAGTATGCCTGTGCTGTTTCTTACACTGATGGTGCCCAGAATGAAACACTCTCTGTTTGTCCTTATAGCCCAGCTCGTGGATTCATGGGGGAACAATTATATTTCTCTCCTCTTTTTTTTTTTTTGTTTGTTTTTTAAGCTTGATAAATCGCTCACTTAGTTTTGAAGACAGAGGTAAAAAAAAGTTAACATCAGTATAATCTAATGTTCTAATCATACAGAGTGGAAAAGGGGGAATATATAAACGAATTCAAAATGTAAAATTGATTTGGGTCAATTTGGCTCATGATTGTATGATTGACAATAATTACCTATGAAAGAACATTTTGAACTTGACTGCTAGGAAATAATTTCCTGGTGCCTGTGGTAAGAAACAAAGGCCCATTTTGGTCATTTTAATAAAACATCCCAACAGGGTGCAGGAGGCAGCATTTTGAAGAAGATCTGCAGGTTGTGGAGAAGGTGGCAGAAAGGGCAGAGCATTCTAAAACAGGCAAAGGGCATCCCTGTAACACGCTGCAACTATAAATGCTGTCTCTTTTCCATCTCATCGCTTCACCGCTACTCGGCAGTGGAGGAGGTGACGCGGTGTCACTTTTAGCAGAAGTGTGAGACGGATGTCTGCAGAGGGGGAAAGGTAATTCGGTCAATGGGAGAAGGCTTCATTCACAAAGAGATTTTAGAGCTGAATTTAACCAGCGTCGGGGAACTGTCCGAGATGTGCTGGGTTTTGCAGTGTATCGCTAGGCGGTTTGGGCTGTGTGGGAGTGAAACCAAGGCTTCTCGTCCTGCTCAGTGTGCAGGTGCTGAGATTTTGTTGTTGAATGGATTGAAGAAGTAAGAGTGGTAGAGAGGTAAACCTCCCTCCTTCCTGCAGCGCACGCCCAGCGCCATCCAGCTCACTTTGTGACCCTGCATCACACTGTGTGTCCATTCGAGTTCTCATTTCAGTACTGGAATCCACCCCACATCAAAATTATGAGAACCAGAGTGAAAGACAGTGTTAAAATTGTGGACTGATTTCATTTTGGCACCTTCTTTTAAATTGAACCCAGTGCTACCCAGAAGCAACGTGTATTTGGGTGCCGGTTAATAAGGGACGAAATGAAGTGAGTCCTCAGTATGAGACTTGATGGTTCTTCTGACAAGGAAGGCAGCTGCTGGCACCCTTGTGCTGAGGTGTGTGTGGCTCATACTTCTGCATTAACATCTCTGAATAAAGAAAAAAAACCCAGAACTATTGACAAATCAAAGGCCAGCTCTATTTATATCTACAGTCAGGCTGTGATAATGAAAAGATGCTTTAATGTGTCCCAAGGCCTAGATGAAACACTGAAAATGTTGCTTTTAAGAAAAAAAATGATAATAATATCCCCTTGAAATCCTGAGAAAATGTGTGTGACGGACTTCTTGAGAGCAGTATCAAAGAACTGAAATAGGAGTTGTAGAGCACAGGGAGTTACTGCAGTTATGGGCTTTGAATTGGTTTAAATCTTTGCTTTTAAGTTTTTTTTCTAAATATCTCTTTAAAAGTAACACTTTAATGAGAGGGAAAATGTTTTACTGGCGCTGAACTCTAGCAGCAGTGCAGATCTGTCAGATCTTACCTTATTTTGGAGTGTAAATCCTTTCTCTATGGTTGCTCCTGCCGTCTGGCCCCTCTCGCAGGTGTCAGACTCCTGGGGAGGCACGCAGTCACTGGCGGGGGCTGGGAGGGTGTTGTGAACGTCGGCAGAGGGGGACAGATGGGTGAAAATACTCTTCCAGAGCAGGGTTGGCAGCATTATAGTCAGAAGGGAAATAAATTTTCCCTTTCTGAAAGTCTTTTACAGTCTTCCAGGGAATTTTTTTTGGCAATTGGAAAAATGGAAAAAGGAAAATATTTATTCAGAATCATGAAATCATAGATTGCCCTTCTCCTCAGGGCTGCTCTCAGTCTGTTCTCTGCCCAGCCTGTAGCTGTGCTTGGGATTGCGCTGACCCACATGCAGGGCCTTGCCCTTGGCCTTGTTTGACTTCTGGTTCACACTGTCACACCTCTCAAGCCTCTCAGGGTCCCTCTGGATGGAATTCCTTCCCTCCAGTGTGTCGGCCACACCACACAGCTTGGTGCCATCAGCAGACTTGCTGAGGTTGCAGTCTATCCCACTGTCCATTTTGCTGAGCAGTATGTTAAATGACACTGGTCCTTATACTAACCAGAGGAACTGGTCTCCACTTGGACACTGAGCCGTTGATGGCAGCTCTTTGAATCCAACCATCCAACCAGTTCTTTATCCACCAAGTGGTCCATGTGTCAAGTCCATTTCTCTCCAATTTAGAGATAAGGATGTCAAGTGGGACAGTGTCAGATACCTTACACAAGTCTGGGTAGATGACGTCTGTCACTCTTCCTTTATCCATCAATGCTGTAACCTGGTTGTAGAAGGCCACCAGATTTGTAAGGCACAGTTTTCCCTTACTGAAGCCATGTTGGCTGTCACCCATCACCTCCTTACTTTCCATTTGCCTGATCAGTTTTCTGGAGGATCTGCTTCGTGATCTTGCTGGAGGTGAGACTGACAGGCCTAAGATATTGTTTTTCATTTCATCTCACTGTGTCTTTGACCAGCTTTAGTCAACTGGTTATTTCATATCATGGAGTAGGTATGAGATACAGCCCCTGGGGCAGGAAGCACCCTTGAACACTTCTGAAAAGGTTTGCAGTTTTCACAGCTCTTCTGTTGGCGCTGTCTGTTTCTCTAAGACACCTAATCATAAATCATCATTTTGTCCTCACTGTGAATTTAGGGGAACAGCTGCAAAAACCAATGCTAACCGAGCAGGATGCCCATTGCTTCCCTGGTCCCCACTGCCAGGACACCCATGGGTCCTCACCCAGACTCCCCAGCCAGGCTCTGGCTGCTCCAAAACCGCCACATGCCCGATGCAGGTGATACCTGCTGTGTTCATATCCAGGTTGCATTTTGATCTACTTCTACTGGATCAGACTGCTATAGCCATCTAGGTAATGTGGTAATAAGATGTTCTGAAAATCCCACTTGGCAGAAGAAGAGGTGGACAGTGATCATAGAGAAACGTACTGATTTTTATTAACCATGTCATCCAAAATCATTTCATGAAGGGAACAAACTATAAAGCTTGGGCTATTTGTTACAAAAGAGGTCTGGTTTTGAATTGTGGAATTTGTTTTTATTGAAGCATGAATGATGATATTCACCCTTTGCCCTTGGAGCAGGGAATGTGGACCGTTGGCAGCCCTGAGCATGCTGTTGGCACTCATCAGATAACTGTTATTATTAACAATGCACAGATGTATTGGCAATTGCTTTTAGGTAGTCGGGCCAGCTGGAAGGAGTACGAAAGAACTTATTAAAGACGGATACTCTGGTGTGGGTTAGAAGATGAAAAGAAATGCTGGTTTGTCTGTGTAATTGAGGGCACACTCTGCAGAGGAGAACAAGCAAAAGCATACGTAGTACATGCACGATTTTCAAAGGCACACCGCTTTGCCTTGCGGAGAGGTAGAAAGAGCAAAGCTGTATTTTTACCTTCCCTTTGTCCCTTGGATGCCCATTTGCAATACAAATGGGCAGGTGCATTTGCGTGATGTTAGAAGCAGGTGAAGGTTGTAAGGATGCACGCCTTGAAACTAGGACACACCAGCATTGCTGTAGCTCACGTGGTCTCTGTTGGCCGGCCGGGCTGTTGCCGTGACCTTCCTGTGTGAGGGAGCTGCACAGAAGAGAAGAGCAGAGCAGGCAGGTCAGCCCCTCGCAGTGCTTGGGTGGTGTGCTCTGCCTGTGCTGCCAGCTCTGCTGCCCGCAGCCCCCGAGCCAGTGATGGCTGTCACCTCCCCGGTGCCCAGAGCCCCTGCGGCAGGGGCCTGGGAGCGGAGCTGTGCCCTCAGCAGCTCCCGGCAGGGAGGGAGGTGTGAGTGTGCCCATGTGCGTCTAGGGGGTTGTTGGAGAAGCGGGATTCCCAGGTCAGTGTGCTGCGAGTGGGCACCTCTGAGTGTGGGACCTGCTTCCATAGCTGCCTGACCAAGAGCATGGTGGGACATCTGTCCTTGGGCAGGACCCACCTCTCTGGGGGGGCTTGCAGATTCCCTCTCCAAACCCAGCCATCGGGCCAGTCTCCTGTGCTTCCCCCATGGCGTAAAGCCGCTGTCCTCATCTTGGGTTCATCCCTGTTTGCTGTTGCAGGGTGAAGCCAGGCAAGTCCCTGATTCCTCCTTCTACCTGTATGAGGGCCAGTTCAGGCCCCATTTGTGTCCTCCTTCCTCCCATCAGTTCTTCACTCCTGATGCTGGGCTACCAAAGCTGTACAGCCCATCTTCAGCCAAGAAATCCTCTCAGTTGAAATCCCTCTTGCTTGTTTTTCTCACCCACCACCCAGCCAGCTCCTAATGAAGCTGTGCTGTATTGTTGTCTCTCTGATTTCCTATTGTCGATCAGGCTGATTTTAATTGGTTTGCATTTTCAGTTGTTTTTCAGCTCATCAGGAAGGATAATTAAAATAAGATCTTGCCCTCCCCCAACCCTCCTGTGCTGCTCCCCATCAGTCACAGCGACACGAGCTGAGCACCTTGATCTGAAGAATGGTGGAGGCAGGGCTCATTCCCCATGAAATGTTTGAGGCTGGTTGTTAAACATTACATTATTCAAAACACATTAAATTGTCCTGAGTGAGGAGGAAACGTCTCAGTCATCAAGCTGATGGACATTAACATTCTTCTGGCACAAAGTTTGTTAAATCTGAACTAGATTTAGCTACTGCCTGATTCCCGTTCTGCAAGGAAAGCTGTGGACAGGAAACTGGCAAGGAGTAGGAGGCATAAATTCAGGATACTCACAGCTTGGACCAAAAGCCTTACATAAATCCTTTGGATTTCTAGGCTTCAGATACAGTTGGCATTAGTGCCTTCTGCCAACCAAGCAGGAAAGTTTAACCTATAGTCCTGGATACGAATGCTTAAGTCTGGAGGTGGCTTTAAGAACTGAGGGTTATTTAAATGTTACCAGTGGGGAAGAGGGAGAAGGGGAAGTAACACATTTCGCAACACTTCCAGGTTTACAAAACCTGTATGCTGAGCTAGAGGCTGTTAGGGTTGGCTCAGTCTCAAAACAAGGAAAATGGGAGGAAAAAAACTTGGGTGCGTGGCACACAGGCAGTTACCCAGCAGTTCTTTCAGCTGGTTGCTGATGTCTGTGTGTGCCGGCTCTTAGGAAGATGAGAAACTGGATTTTGTAATCTTGACTACTGATTCATAAAGGATTTTGTAATTACTATTTATATCCCTCATACGAGCATCGCTGTTAGAAGCCGCTAGAGCTGTCCTGGACTCCTGTATCACAGACCTGCCATCGTCACCATGAGAAGCAGACTCCTGCCTTGCTGGGAACTTGCAATAAGCAAATGTCAATGTTCTGTAGCTGTGAGAGCTGCAAGTTAGCACAGAAACCAATGCTGAGGGTTTGTGCAAAGAAGAGAGGCTGCTTCTGCATCTGTTGGCCATGATGGATGAGCTAGGATTCACCATCCTCCCTCTGGTTCAGCAGCAGAGCAGCACGCAGGCTGATAAACCCATGGCAGAGCAGGAGCTGAGGCCCTGGGACGGGCACACGCCATTCCTCATTCTGACTGCCAGGCTGCCAATTACACAGCAATTAGTAGAATAAATGTCTGAGATGCGTTTCCCCCTCCCCAACCATTATGTTGCTTGCCCATTGCTCAGGGAGCAATGTCTCTCTCCAAGCTACCTGACTTTTTTTATTTGTTAGCCTTAATCAGTTACAGGGTCGTAATTACACCTCTGAGCTGACTAAGCTCAAGAAGCTCTGTCTCATGCCCTTTGCCAACACGGTTCTTCATTTCCCTCCTTTTTGTCTCTGCCAGAGGTCGAAAATAGCCGTCTACGAGAAAATGTGGTCGTACATGAAGTCGGCTGAGCCCTCAGTGTTCACCAAAACAACAGCAGACGGGGTGGCCAGGGTGCGGAAGTCGAAGGGCAAGTTTGCTTTCCTGCTGGAGTCAACGATGAACGAGTACATCGAGCAGCGCAAGCCCTGCGACACCATGAAAGTTGGCGGCAACCTGGATTCCAAGGGCTATGGTGTAGCAACCCCCAAAGGCTCAGCATTAAGGTGGGTGGAATAATATAACAATATCCATGTTGTTATAGTATTCCACCTACCCTGATGTTATTGTGTTGTCATTTTCTTTCTTGTGGATTTTGAGGTAACTTTAAAGTTTAAAATCTTCAATATTCCATGGAGTTAAATAAGACGGTAAATTATGGTTTCGTTTATTTAATGCATCCATTTTTTTAGTGTTCTCTTTGTGTTGTCCTTTCTGATTGTTTGTTGCTGTTTTAATTTTACAGTTCAATGGCTTTTTCAATTTAAATGGTAAAAGCCGAGTTAACCTGCCATATGTGACGAATGTTAACTGCATGATGTGGTGTTCTTGTTACCTTTTTTCTCAAAGACGATTTCCCCATCCCGCACACTTCAGTTTTGAGCAAATGTTATCCTCCATGCCACCTTACAATATTTAACCCTGTATTTGCTGTACAGACATTTTGATAGCTCCACGTTCTGTGAAATTTTAGCCAATTTGTCCTCTTGTGCTCCTTTTTTTATACGTTACGATTTCCTAAGCAGTTGTGCATTTTTTTCTTACAAGTTATGTTTTATCGTTTCAAGAAATGCTGTTAACCTGGCAGTATTAAAACTGAATGAGCAAGGCCTCTTGGACAAATTGAAAAACAAATGGTGGTACGACAAAGGAGAGTGCGGCAGCGGGGGAGGTGACTCCAAGGTCAGCCTCAATGTCACCACAATCGGGTACCTTAGCAAAGAGTAATCGGCAAGGCTGTTATTTCACTTCTCAAGGAAAAAGCAAAAACCAAAAAAAAAACCACCCCAAAAACCCAACACAGATTGAAACCATTAGAATAATTGTGGTGGGGAAAAACAAATAAGCATTTGCTTGTCCAGTAGCTCGTTCAAAGAAACAGTCTTTAACTATTGTCAAAAGGCTTGGTCGAGCTTGGAAACCGTATTTAACTAACAGATAGAAAGTCCAGCATTGGTGGGACCTGCACGGAGCAAATCAGGACTCCTAAGTGTCCAAGAAACCGGTGATCACATCTGGCCACCAAGGACAAGGCCTCAGTTCTTCTCCATGGTTTAGCTGTGATGGTTTCACAGTTCTTAGATGTGGGGTTTCAGAGGCTGTTTTTGCCAGAATCGGCAGAGGCAAGAGAGCTCCCTTCTCCTTTCCTCATTTGTAAGGAATACAAACCAGTATTGGCTTTTCTGGCCTGTACTGGTGCCACCAGAGCCCCTGGGAGGGAGCCTGGTCTCCGGAGACCAGATGCTTAGATGTATCTGTAGCTCAGGGGAGAGGAAAGGGTGGCTGCTCATCTCATGCAGCATGGGGTGAAGAGGTGAGAGTTACAATCATAGGAAAGACGCAATGCTATGCACAGATGATAGTCATCCACTAATGATAAAATAATAGCAGTAACGGCAGCATTTAAGGAGCTAGAGCTTGCAGTAGGCGAAGCTGAAACAAGATGGGTTGTTTGCGGCATTAAACTGGAAATGAATCTCAAAGAAAGAGGTTTTGGTAGTTTTCCCTGGAATAGGCCAATGTCACCTTCTGTAGGCCACTGACCAGGCTCTTGCAGAGACCTGTGCAGGGGCACCGATCCCTGCTTGCTGTGCTTTTTGGTACAGATGTGGATTCAAACCCTAGCTCCGGTGACAGCAGTGATAAGCTGTCACTGTCTTCTGCTGAGCTGAGGCTTCCCCCAGACTTCCTGGCAGCCTGTACGGTAGTAAGACTTGCAAAGTCACTTTAGTGTGCAGCAAAAGTTAACTAGTGTGCTTTCCTGTCACCCCCTCACCCTGTAAAACTGGTGGTTTCTGCATTCTTTAGCTGGAGAAGCCTGGGTGCTACTGGTTACCTTAGGTACAGGAGTTACCAAGAAAATTAATTTAAAATGCATTATTATTATTATTATGCTGAAAAGTACTGGGATTAATTTTCAGAGTGACATTCTCCTACAGCTAGTAAAACCAGTTCCTTAGGGAACTGTAACTCCTAATTTCTCTTATAAAAATGCTTCAGCTTTGGCCCAAAATCAATAACAACAGTATTTTCAGTGAACTGCAGTTTCGGACAATTACTGCAAATTACTGCTGCGTTCTGTTAATAAGGGTTGCTTACAGCTAGCTACGTAGGAGATGGCTCAGGTCCTTGTCTCTGGCATTAGGAAAAGCCACTGTGCAGTAGTAAAGGATGGGAACACTCTCGGACTCAGGTTTGCTGGATAGCTGGATGCCCACACTGCCCCGCAGCAGCCTGCAGACAGGCATGAGCTTTTCATGCTTTTTAGCTCTGCTGCTCATCCTTCGCTCAACATTTTTATATAATGTTACCCTTGCCAGTGTATTAAATGTTTAGTATTCTCCTGGGATCCAGGCCCACGTTGTCTAACGCTGCCTCAATGAAAGAAAACTCATTGTACAAACCAGCTTCAATGAACTTCGTTGCTTCGAGTTCATTGAATTAAGCCCAGCCCGCTAATGCTTACAGCCCTAAGGAAACTGAAAAGGACGTTTTAAATGGTCATGATTATGACAGGACCATCTTTCTGTTCTTGTTTGTGCTGAGAGGCCTTTCACAGCGAGGGACCCTGTTAGCGAGCCCTTGGCGCTGGTCAGTGACTGTTAAGGCAGTGGGGTCACGAGGACTGACATACCATGGGCATGTGTCAGTGATGAGGGAATGGGACCAAAGAGATGACATGTGCTTTGCTGTTCTAATCCGTAAATCACAAAGCACTGTCTTGCTGCAGTTTGTCTGAACAGGATGGTGAAGGATTAGTTGTTTGTTTGAACTACCGACATCAGCTCTTGGGGGCACAGCTTAGCCGGCTGAAGTCCACAGGGAGGAGAGGTGGGTCAGAGAAGACCTCCTGCAGAAGACTAAGCTAGGGGAGGCAGGGAAGGGGTTTCTTCGTGTTCCTAGACAAGTTGTAGATCAAAGGGCTTTGCTCCGAAGTACCCTTTCTTCTGAGATAGCGTTTTGTAGGCACTGACCACTGCGGGCTGTCATGCCACGATGCTGCCGCAGATGGGCAGATGCCATCCCAGCAGTGCACACCCCCATCCTTGGCCCGTAACACTGGGTTCAGGCTGTGCCGCAGCCCCGCTGCCCTCTAGGGTTGCTGCCCTCCAGTCACAGTGTCCCTGAAAGTCTTACTGGCCTCTCTCCTCCTCTCCTTCCTCCCACCAGAAGCTGGAGCTGCCCCCACCATCTCATCTCATCCCATCCCATCTCCAGTTAATTATTTATATGAACATCTATGATTCTGTGATTTGTCGCGTATTTCCAAGGAGTCGCTTCAAAGCTGTTCTGGTTTTTTTCCCTTTTCCCTTCAAGGAGGTTGTATCTAGGGGGAATAAGGATGGGGTGGTGAAGGTGCCTCAGGTGGAGACTCAGACCTTGCACCCCATGTTGCAGGGCGGCACAGGGACCATTACTCACTCGGCGCAGCTCTCTCTACCGGATAAGCTGACAGATCGCCTCTCAGCTTCCCCAGTAGAGACCCAGGCTTGGGAAATCGCTGCCCCGAGTCTGTAATCAGCCACTTCCTGCCTGCTCCAGCGAGCCGTGTGTAGCTGTGCGGGGTTACGGACTGACGGTGCCGGTTTCTTAAGCTGAATTCCTCTGTGCAGCCTGATACTCTAGCTTGTGCTGGAAGCCAGAGGTAAGTACGCAGCCTGTTTGCTCATGCCAGCGCCCATCATTGTACCGCACCGGACCCCATGACCCAGAAAGTGCCCTCCCGTGCTCATCCTCCCTGCAGTTTAGCGTGCAGTTCGCCTGTGCTTCGAGATGAATGATTCCAAGTTGTGAGTTCACCTTTTGTTACTGTATCTTCATCACCTTTGGGAAATGAAACAGTGACTTCAAATTTCACAAGGATTTTGAGTCTTAACAGCGGAGGGAAAGAAAAGGTATTCAGCTGACTTTCTGCAAGTTTTTTAATCTGATTGGTTACATCGACTCCGAGTTTAGTCCTGTGAACATCCCGTGCTCCCGGGATACACTCGTAATTTAAGCCTAAAGAGACAGTGCTGTTTTATTGAGATTGTTTCATGGCATCAGCTGACGTATGTCTCCTTTTCAGTGCTACCAGTATATGCAGTGCTGGTGTGGAGCAGCAGGTGCCAGTCTGCCCGGCAGTACCTAGGCTGCCAGTTCTGCTCTGGTGAAGGGTGATACCCTGTTTTGATAGTGGTCCTTATTTAAGAAGTCCAAAGGGGAACGTGCTCCATCTATACATAATTTACCTGTGCTGTGCATCAGTCTGTGTGGGGTGACTTGGCTGGTGCAGACGTTCTGGTACGTGCATCAAAATTTGTTCACTTAGCTCTCCTAAATGAGCACAAGTTCAGCTTCAGCCCTTGGATTCATGGCAAAATCACGCTGTGTTCAAATCCTCTTACACATATGAGCTGCGTTCTCTTTCGTGAGAGAATGCAAAATAGCAGTTGCAAAAAGCCATATTCAGGGAAATATGTTACAGTGTATTACGAGTTTGGAAACTAATTATTTTGTTTATTATACAATCCTATCATCTCAGAGCTGAGTGATGGCTGAATAGGAATTTAACAAGAAAGAGACAAAAGGGGATGCAGACAGCGGTAGCAGGCTGAGTGACTTAAGCGAAACTAATTATTCAGTTGCATAGGAACAATTTTCTGCTGAGATAAATTCCTATAGTTCTGCTGTTGATACATTTCTTGTTTTCTTATGCCTTCACAGTAACATTTAATGACAAGCAACACAGAAGGAGGTTGTTGAATGCGGCATCTCACCAACATGCCAAGATTCCTTGCTAATTACTTGACTTAATTTCTTTAATATAATTCATTTTTAGGCTGATATCTCTTTTGGAGTACATCTGTGAAATGACATGCGATATAATACTACTTCACTTTTCAGTTGTCTCTTTTTAATCATAGGATTACTTTTCCAGCACGCTAGTTGAGTTCTGCCCTCAGAGCCATGCTACATACAGCATCACGTTCCCAAGCCCTTCTGAGCTGTGAGTGTGGCCATTAGCAGATGGGATTTGTTCCCCCATTTCTCTGTGATATTTTGCTTCGATGCATTTTCAGCACAGCCATTTCCATTTGAGACATTATTTTTTTTAAAGTGGCATATTTTTGGAGGAAATCTGTTCCACATTATTTTAGATGATACCTGATATCTGAAGAGCACCGTTGCCAAACGTGTTGTGCTTTAAAGAGAACATTTGGGGAAATGGCTACCTTAAAAAGATGTGGCACGATTTATTTGAGCAGTTTGTTTGGAATTATGTTCATCAGCATGAATTTACTTGCCACCCATTCCATAGGCCTGGGTTATGAGCCGGAAAAAGATAAAACGGCTGATCAGAGCCAGTGGTAGTAGCACAGCGCTAATTCATGCTCAGAGCTAGGAAAGTAATATGAACTCATTGCATTGTGCAAATTAGTGACAAAGCAAAATAATACTTCTAAGGGAAGACACCAGAATGTTTGTTTAATTGACTGCTATTACTTTATAGAAAATTAGGAAAAATTACCGTGTGTATTTTGTACCAATAATGGAGTCTTAATGCTCATGGAGTTCATCAGAGCGTCTCACTCAGAGCATTGCCAGGAGGGGCAGAGAGCCTGCTCTGGCTTGCAGAAACTTCTGTGTTCTTCTGCAGTCCGTTTGGGGGTATTTCCCTAAGAAATGCAGAATGAGAATTTGGGTTGCCCAGGCTGGGAAGGAGCCAGTGGAGTCAGGGCTGGCATCTAAGAATTGGGAACCGTTTTGGTTTTTTGCCTCTGTCACCTTTATCATCGTGGGGACTTGACTAAGCAGGACCTGAGCGCGCAAGGAAACACACTTGTGCAGTGTTAGCGGCGGCAGAGCCGGGCTTTGTGCAGTGACACTATGTCCTGCCTTTGTGGCCGCAGGACATCTTAGAGAAAGACTTGTGACTCATGCTCTCCTTGTGATAATACCTGTGGTACTTAACAGTTAATGTCCGTAAATTGTTTGCATGTGTCATTTAGCCTGCACTGTAAGCATCCCTGTGGGAATAGCCAAGGCAGAGCACCTTGGGACTAGAAAAGGCAAAGGGAAAACCATCAGCTGGAAGTGGGGAGCAGGAGCAGGGCCCTTCCTTTGCACACCTCCCTGGGGGTCTGGGCTTGGCTGTTTCCTCTCTAATGGTAATTGCTGTTACTTAACATACAAAGGGAAAAGTAAATGCCTTTCTTCTCTTCTTCCTCAAAGTAATTCTGATGTTTCAGCATTGAGCTCACGTGGACACAGGCACTTGTGCTGCTCTGATGGATTGCTCTGCACTTGCTGGCACTGTAATCATGGGTTGGACACCTCTAGCTTTGTACAAGCGACGTAGCTGTTCTTTGAATGTCTTACGTAGCCTTTGGACTAAGCAGCACCTACCTGCAGCCTGCTGAGGAGCCCGAGAGCAGGAGTCGCAGAAGAAGCCGTCCCAAGAGGAAAATAGATCTTAGAAGACAGGGGGAAAAAAGGATGTGTCTAGAGGCAAGAGAAAGAGAAGGTGAGGGGATAGCCCACACGCAAGGTAAGTTGAGTCTCTTGCTCATACCCATCCAGGTTAGAAAGGATCTGGGCAGTGACAGAGAGATCCACATTGCCATTTCAGATGTTGTAGGTTCAAGTGTCTGCCCTCCCTTCTCCTGCCTCTGTGCTCAGGTAGCTCTTCTTCCCACCCCCTCGCCACACCGGTACCTCACTTCGCGGGCACTGCTGTAAATGAACTGCAGTGGCTTGTTACGGCTTGCATTGCCTAATCCAATAGGCATGTGTTATTGCATTAGCACTTGGCACCTCTATTAAATTATGATCCTGTTAGTAGAGTTTAATTTGTTTGAGCTACACTTATGAAACATATAAATACACTTTGCTAGAGACAGTTGCTGCTGCCAAACACAGGCTGCAAACTCTCGACATAGAGTGGAGGAACTTGCCGTCTCTGCTGGTATCTCACAGGCTGGTTTGGGTTGAAAGGGACCTCAAAGCCCATTCAGTCCCACCCCCTGCCATGGGCAGGGACACCCCCCACTATCCCAGGGTGCCCGAAGCCCCATCCAACCTGTCCTTGAACCCTGAGGGAGGGATGAACATTCTGGCTCCGTGCAGGTGTATCCAGGTGTGTGTGTGTGTTACAGTGGCATTGTGTGTCTGCATATGCCTTCCCTTGGCAGCAAATACAGCATCACTTAGAACACCTGAATTTAAAATGCTACTAAGTACTGTGAGGGAAAACCCTGAGATTCCCCAAGGACACAGCAGTTGCTCTAAAAAACAGGCAAGAAGCTTTGAGCCAACCAAAAGAACATTGCTTCTGGCAAGACACAGGAGCGATGACTGGAACAAAGTTCTGTTATGGAGAACTGCTGCAGCTACTGAACACTCAGCAGTGACCAAGAACCCCATCCCAATAGTTCATGTACACAGTGGTCAGGTGGCTGTTGCAAAACCTGTGCTCAGCGCCTTGCAGAGCCTCTGGTTTGCAGGCGTTTGGCACCAGAGCAGGACTGAAAGCCTGTGTGCCTGTGCAGGGCTCACCGGTCCCTTCTGAAGAGAAGCAGTCCTCACAGCCCATTGCCACCTCCCACAGTCGCTGTCAGTATCACAGCATAAGCATTTTAAGAACTACCTGGTGAGCTGTTTCAGTGATTGGACTTCTGTCATCCTATGATGCCATTCAGTACCTAAAAGGCACAAAAGAGGTGAAAAGCAGTGACCCCACTGAAGGAGGGTCTGGTCCAGCCCATGGCCAGTGCTGGCAGCCGGGGAGTTGCATTCCCAGGGTGCTGCTCACTGGGACCTGGACTTTGAGTGGTGGGAACAGCTTCTGGCTCTGCTGTTGAGGAAAAACATTGTCCTTCTGCCAGGGGATTTACTGCTGTGCCCGATGTCTCCAAGCACTACCCCAGCCATCAACATGCAGCGTATTGCTTAGGTGGCTGGGGAGTGGATATATGGGGCTTGAGGCACCAAGTTTTAATCTTCTAATTTTGAAAGCTCTTTGTCTTTTCAAACTCGATGGCCTTCAGTTTTATCCCTTCCTCTGCCCACCCATAAAACATTTCAATCCCACAGATGTTTAATCTTGTAGATATACAAGAGCTGGTAACACAGGGCAGGGAAAAGATGACACAGGTCCGAAACGGTAGCAAAGATCAACCAAGTGTTCATTCCTTACAGAGGAAGTGCCTGGTGCTTTTCCCCTGCATGTTAAATGTTTGGTATGAGACACAGCAGGTCACTTCTAGAGACAGAAGGTAGCAAACAGGAATAGTGAGTGACCTTACAGTTTTATGCCCATATTTTGAGGGCTCTGTTCACTCCTCCTTGAAGTGACAGGTGACTCTAGACTTGAAACAAACATAGTGGGTTGAGCCCATTTCCATCCAAAATCTTCCCCAGCCCTCCAGTGTGGATGCATAGCAAAGCAGGAAGTTGTAGCACAGAGGCATTGCTAAACTGGTAAATGATGACAGGCAGATAGATCTGATCTCAGGAAGCGCAGAGTGCTTGGACAATTCATTCACCCGCAGGTTTTGTATCTAGTCAGGAGTTATTTCAGTAACAAGATCTGACAAAAAGTCCATTCAGTAGTTACAGATCAGGTTGGGATTTATAGAGCTTGGGGGAATAAAGTGCCTTATTTGATTTAGATGGGTCTTTAACCTCGAGCAATGCCCTCTAGAGAATAATGCTGGATTTGGTATCTCTTCCTGGATTGTTTCTATCTTTATATTTTAATGATACCGAGATGGTTGTTAGTGAGATTTGTATGGTATCCTGTCAAATGAAGCGGAGTTCCTGGGCTTGATTTCTGCATTTCTCAGTGCCCTGTGCTGCTGTGAGCCTGCACGGGCTGGCTCCAGGATGTGTGGCTTCAAGGAGCTGTGTGCACAGGACTGAAGTCTCAGTGCAAAGCAACAGTGTAGTCGTTCAGGGTCGTACCCCCGTCCCTTTCAGCTATTTACCCCTCAGAGCCTGATAAAGGTGATGCTTCGCACCCATCTGCAACGAGATTCACACTCGGCTGCCCCTGAAGTTAGTGGAGATGTGCCAGTGAGCCCAACAGGAGTGATTAATTCAGGGTTTTCAGAAGTATTTCCCTGGATGATTTTAGGAACCCTTTGGAGTTAAGAACACGCTCGTTCCTTTGCATCTTGGGCCAGTTGCCTTTCCTTTGACACTGCAGGGTGGATTTTAGAAGCCCAGGCAGGCATGTGATGTCTAAACTCTTTGAGGTTACAGTGTGGCTGGTTGGGTTGTGCTGACGTCAGCAAACCCACGGATGTTCCAGCTGCCAAGGACAGCTTCGGTCAGAACCAGCAAGAGAAAAGCGAGAAAAATTCCTGCTGCAGAAGTGAGAGTGCTCTAAATATGTCAGGTTCCCAAATTAAAGGGATTAGGTAAAAATAACAGGGAATAAAAATAAAACAAGTCAAAACCCAGTTTATAATGTACTAACCAAGCCCTGGTACCACCACGGACTTTCGCCTCATCCGCACCCCTGGGATGTGGACCCGAGGGTGAAGAGCCTTTGTGGGGATGGAGCTCTTGGTCTGACTGCACTTGGCAGGGCTGACTTGAGGGAGGGCGTTGTGCTGCATCCATCTTGAGGTCATCAGAGGGCCAGATTGGCCAGAAACCTCCTGTGGCTTTATGTTGCTCTGATGCCACAAATCAGCACTAAACTTGGCCTGGCCAGAGGTTAGGCCAGATTTCCAGCTTCATCCCTGAGCAAACTCTGTCCCTGAGTGAGATGGCACACATCCCTTCCCAGTGCCTGCCTGAGTGGCACTGCATAAGACACTGAACCCTCCTGTGTGGGGACTGCTCATGAGAGTGGTGAAACTGTGGTGGTTGGAACTCCTGCCTACTGTCTGGGATCCCCCTCCCCGGGCTGATGTGCTGAACAGCTCTTCTGCAGCTTATTCCCTGCCATCCTGAACCTCAGCCCTGGCACGAGTGGAGAAAGTGGGATGTTCTCAAGAGCAGAGAGGAGCTGTCATTGCTGATGTTATTTTGGTCTTCCTTCAGGCATATGGGTGATTTCTTCACCCTCTACTACACACACACACAAAAAAGCTACATTTGGACTCTCAAGGTGCCACAAGCAACAGTGCTGAGAAAATGCCATGCTGTACACCAGATATTCTACAGAACATCAAACAATGGCTGATGGTGGTTGGAGGAACACCTGCAGTTTGTACCCTGTAAAACCCAGGTGGCAGAAGGTGCCAGGGCAGCCCTCAGACAATCCCATCACCTGAGAGACTCAGCGCAACCCATGCACTGCCCACTCTATCCAAAATCCTTTAATTAGTGCTCCAGAGAGATGTGACTTGTTGCTCCTTTGCAGCTCCCTCTTGCATCTAAAACTTTTAAATTACTTGTGAGCAATGGTTCATCTGGTTTGAGGGAACAGCGTGCTGTCTGCCACATTCATTTGCTCTCCTTGGCAATGATCATTTTTGGGTATAACATTTATATTACATCCATTAGAGCATAGAATGGGATGTGAATTATCCAAAGCTGTTCCAATCACCACTTAAATCTTTATTGATTGCAAGTAATAAACATAACTACGGTGTTGCTGAGACTTTATGCCACTCAAATGGTGGTTGCACACAGCTGACAAAAGTCTGTGGATTATTGGGTGAGATTTTTCGAGTCCCCAAGTGACTTTTTCCTAAAGTTCAGCTGTAGTGGTCACCAGCTCCTCTCCGTATCATCTGCTGCAACTTCTGAGGACCAACCCAAACACTGGGCTACAGAGCCACTGGCATCGGTACAGCCCATCACTCATTCCTTGAAAACAGCCCTTTTCTGGTGAGATCTGGATGTTCTTTTCACAACTGAACTGCATTTTTCAAAGACGCTGCTCAGGCTCTTCTGCATGATTCGGGTTGGTCCAGGGAAGGGTCATGTAAACTGGCATGTAAACTTGATGGCTGGTTACTGGAGTCAGATGCCAGAAGAGCAAGCTGGACAGCTGTTGTATGTAGGACTTCAGCTTGCTGGATCTCTTAAGCTGGCAGTAGCTAGAGTGATGGCACTAGATTAACACATCTGCTTCCAGGTTATTTTCCTTAAACAGGTGCAGGTGAAATCAGGAAAATAAACCTAAAGAGGTGTTAAATTAGAAAACATTTAGGACTTATAATTTGAGAGGGGCAGAAATCATACTTTCTCACACTTGGGACTGATGAAGAACTATGTCCTTGATGATTAATTTACTTTTCTTTTACTTCAAGCCTCTTCTAGCCAGCAAGAAATGTCGTAATGCTACCAGTTTTTCAATGGAGATAAAAAGTACCACAACTAACCTGAGTCAGAGTCTGACTGGAGGCCTGTGACTAGCGGTGTTCCCCAGGGCTCAGTGTTGGGTCCAGTCCTGTTTAATATCTTCATCGACGACCTTGATGAGGGAATAGCATCCACCCTCAGCAAGTACTGATGATACAAAGCTGGGAGGGGTGGCTGACACACAGGAACACTGCGCTGCCATCCAGCGAGACCTGGACAGGCTGGAGAGCTGGGCAGTGAGAAACCTAATGAAATTCAACAGAAGCAAGTGTAAAGTCTTGCACCTGGGGAGGAATAACCGTCAGTATCAGTACAGGCTGGGGGATGACCTGCTGGAGAAGAGCTCTGTGGAGAAGGACCTGGGGGTCCTGGTTGATGACAGGTTGGCTATGAGCCAGCAGTGTGCCCTGGTGGCTAAGAGGGCCAATGGGATCCTGGGATGCATCAGGAAGAGTGTGGCCAGCAGGTCGAAGGAGGTGATCCTCCCCCTCTACTCTGCTCTGGTCAGGCCCCACCTGGAGTATTGTGTCCAGTTCTGGGCTCCCTGGTATAAAAAAGACAGGGATCTCCTGGAGAGAGTCCAGAGAAGGGCTACGAAGATGATGAAGGGCCTGGAGCATCTCCCGTATGAGGAAAGGCTGAGTGAGCTGGGGCTGTTCAGCCTGGAGAAAAGAAGACTGAGGGGGGACCTAATTAATGTTTATAAATATCTTAAGTATGGGATGCAGGGGGAATTGGGCAACCCCTTTTCAGTGTCTGTGGGGACAGGACAAGGGGCAATGGCTGCAAATTGGAGCACAGGAAGTTCCGCACCAACATGGGGAAGAACTTTTACCCAGTGAGGGTGACAGAGCCCTGGGACAGGCTGCCCAGGGAGGTGGTGGAGTCTCCTTCTCTGGATATTCAAGACTTGTCTGTGCAATATGAGCTGGGGAGCTGCTTTGGCAGGGGGGTTGGACCCGATGATCTCTCGAGGTCCCTTCCAACCCCTACGACTCTGTGATTCTATGAAACTGGTGCTTTCATGAGAGCAGGCAGGGCAAGAAGCCCCTCAGACAGGGTGAGGGTGTCTTGAGGAGAAGTCAAAAGAGAGAGCAGATGGGCTCTGCATTATCATGTTCCCTCTTTTCCATATTAATGGTGTGGATGGAAAATAGATAGAAGTGAAATAAGAGACATAATAGCTGCTCTACAAAGAGCATATAGCAGCTCCATCTTCTGAGGGATGATCTCATGTGTCAGCGTGGGGAGCACACTCGGTCTGGAAGGGCTGCTTTATTTTATGCAAGATCACCTTCAGGACAAAGAAGGGCTGTAACAGTTCCTGAATTTGGAGGGAGAGGTGGCCCAGATTTTTAAACTGAACTTGAAGCTTTGGGGACCTAGTTCAGGGTGAGATTTTAATGAGTGAGGGCACATTGTTTTTCAAAAATCAGTTCATTCCATCAGCATTGTCCTTGTCACCTGGGGCTACCAGCACCACAGGGGGCAACATGACTTTTGGGGCTGGTGTCCCAAGCCAAGAGGAGCTGAAATGCAACAAAGAGGAAACCCCAGGGCCAAAGGGGTGGTTCCCTTTGAGATGGTGCCACTTGGAAAAAGACAGGTACCACTCATTTTCTAGCAGTAGCTGATTGCTGAAGGTAATGCTACCCCTCTTGCACCTGTCTCATGAGACCCCACCTGCAGTACTGCATCCAGGTCTGAGCCCCCAATGTAAGAAGGATATGGAGCTGTTGAAGTGAGTCTAGAGATGGCCATGAAGATGCCCAGAGGTCTGGAGCGCCTCTGCTATGAAGACAGGCTGAGAGAGATGGACTTGTTCAGCCTGGAGAAGAGAGGCTCTGGGGAGACCTTACAGCAGCCTTCCAGTGCCTAAAGCAGAAAAGCTGGAGGGGGACTGCTTACAGGTCTGGGAGTGACAGGACAAGGGTGATGGCCTTAAGCTGAAGGAGTGGCGATTTAAATTAGATATGAGGAAGAAATCTTTCCCTGTGAGGAGGGTGAGGCCCTGGCACAGGCTGCCCAGAGAAGCTGTGGCTGCCCCTGTATCCCTGGCAGTGTTCAAGGCCAGGTTGGATGGGGCTCTGGGCACCCTGGGCTAGTGGGGGTGCACCTGCCTATGGCAGGGGGTGGAACTAGATGAGCTTTGAGGTCCCTTTGATGCCTCGGAAAGCTGGAATCAAAACTCAGTAGCCTTGGTGACTATGAAGCAGGGATCCTTTATTGCAGTGCTGGGCACACAGGGGGTCGCTCCTCCCAATGTGCCTATTGAAGCCAAATTTCTCATATTTATACAGATTAACTATACATATTCATTATAATTTCTAAGAAAAGGCAGAGTTATGCTAATTATTTCTAAGAAGTCATTTACATTAACCCCTCCCAGACAGAGCATGTTCAGTGACACTTGGGGGGTCTTCCGGTGGTCTTCATGGATGAAGGCTGGACATCTTCCTCGCTCTCAGCACATGCTCTTTGTGTTTCTCCTCCATGCTTATCTGGGCTCCCAACACCTGCTCCGACTAGTTAGTGCTTCACTGAAAACAAGATATACTCTGTCTCCTAATTGGTCGTTAGTCTTATTATTTATGACTCCTCTATCTCCTGCTCCCTCGAGTTTCCAGGCTGTTGCACTGTTATGGCCGAGTTTTGGAGCCGCTTTCGTGAAACCGCTGATGTGATGACTGCTAAAATCCAGAACTAAGCTATTCCTAAAAACACACAAATTCTTACTTCTTTATCTTCAAGGCTGTTACTGTTGCATTGTTATGGTTAAGTTTTGCAGGTGCTCTCACAAGTAGCTTACACAGTTACAGCTTTCTCCTAAACTAATCTATTTTTAAAACCAGGAAAATTCTTATATTAGTTATATTAATTGTCTCTTGAGCTACACCTATATCAATCTATTAAGCATGATTACATTTCTTTGAATCACCTTCCAACCCAAACCAGTTTATGATCCTATGATTCTCTAGACTTGAGTCTTCCTGTCATTTGTAGGTATCAGCAGAAATAGATATGGCAGGGTTTGATACAGCTGCCTGACACATCTAACCTCACGTGGTTTAGCCTGGATCAGCCAAACCTAATACAATGGGATGAAAATCACAAGCAAGCAAATAAAAAATGCTTCCATTCTGTTGAGGAAGAAAAACGCTGCTAGTCTCTGCCCAAGAATACCATCTTCTGACATCTGAAACACTGACATCCCGATCCTAATTGGCTCAGCTTGTTTTCTTGGGCATACAGAGCACAACAAGAGAGCACAAGCTCTCAAACCTCTGAACATTTTACTTTGATAAAAGCAACAAAACTACTAGAGAGCTGGGCTGGAAACCACACAGGGGAGATGAAAAAGACTCCCGTCATAAATTAAAGGCAGAGGAAAAACAGCTGAAGCCACCCGGGAAAGGGCCAAGGACCTCATAGGATATCCTGCACAGCCAACAGCAGCAACCTAATTAAAATAGCAGCTGGAAAGCACAAAATTATCCCAGGAAAAGCATGGGGAACTGGAAGTCTTTTGAGAGAGAACACCAGAAACTGAGGAAATGATGCTCTGAGCTGTTTTTGGGGCAGTGTGCCTGGCAGCTGGGACTCAGCCTGCCTGTGGGACAGGGGCGAGGTGTTGAGTGTCTGCAGTCCTCTGCCTCTAAGTGATTAGAAAAAAATCTCCTCTTAGGCAAACAGTGCCAGGGCGAGCTATGAAAAGCCCACAGCCAGCAGCACAGCCCTACGCTTCCCTCTGCAACAGCAAGCAAAGCGCTTGGCAGCTGCGTAGCCTTGAGCTGTGGGTGTGGGAAAGGTGCTGGTGCTGCCTGAGGGCCCTTTTCGGGATGGGCTGTGCCAAGCTGAGGTGCAGTACGAAGAGTTCACGTTCAACATGCCCTGCTGAGCACACAGTGAGAATTGTACCATGATGTAGACATGCCCTGCTGCACCTCTACCTGGATCCCAGCCAAAGCCACGCCTGGCTGTGACCGTTACATTGGAAAAGGCCAGGCAGCTACTCGGAGATGAGCGATTGGAAAGGGTGTCAGCAGCCAGGCTCACTTTCCAATAGATTTACTTGGGAATTTGGGCCTGAGGGGTTCATCCCCTACCAGCTCACGTTGCATCCTCACAGGTGAAGCGCCAGACCAGGGGCTGCAGAGGCATCTCCCACCATCAGGTCCTCAAATCCTGCTGCATGGGGGAACAATGCACATATTAAGAGGTCTTGGGATTCATGTCTTGGAAGCAGATGAAACTGTTCCTTAGCAATTTGATCGAACAAGCTATTTTGTGTTACATCTGTGAAGCACGGGTTAGTGCTGGTCCTAGCATGCTGAGAGGGCTTCTTTGCTCAGGGATGCACTGCTCATCCCAGCTTCCGGGCCAGCAAACAGTGGAGTCAAGGGAGCTCGCTGAGGCAAGACCCCAGATCCCTGGTGTGAGGGGGTGACAGGCTGAGCTATGGCAGGGGAGGACACGCGCCAGCTAATGCTTCACGTCAGACCTTCCCCCAGTCCCTCCTTACAGGAGCTGCCTGTCTCCTGCCAGCCGCCACAGGCAGCCCCCATCCCAGGCAGGGTAGCTCGCAGCTGCCTAGCACGGGACCACCCCAGCAAAGGGCCAGTGGGCCCGAAGCATGTGGCCGCTCTTCAGTCTGTCTGTCCAGCTCTGTTCCAGGACAGATGGACAGAACAAATAGCCATTTTTCTATCTGGGCTGAGGTATTGCAACGCCTCACCTGACAAATGGGGCTGTGACAAACTATAGTGAAAGCCCCAGTTTAGGCAAATTCCCATCTGTTTAGTTAAGATAACTTTAGTTTACTACTTTTCCCTTTTTTTCCTGGCAGTTGCGTGTGCACAATTAACTGCAATCCTGGCTTTAAAAAAATACAAAGCACCCTAATTAGCATGTTAAGCCTCCTCATTTCCCAATACTGTATAATGTTGCGAAGGCTAATCTATAATGTATTGGATGTTATGCAAATTCTCTGTACTCCATATGGGTTTTATAAAGGCATGCAAATTAAAAATAGTGTTTGGAATAGGACTGGGGGGAGGGGGAAATTTGCACAATAAAATATGCAGAGAGGAGAAAAGGTGTTTATAACCTTCTCCCCTATTGTTTGTGTATTCTCAGCTGCACAATGCTTTTCAAAGCAGAGAGATGTATTGCATAAAATCTCTCCAAACTGGATAGTTTTTAAATGAAATTTGAAATGAGCACTGTTCCCTAAGCAATAATCCACACCGCTCTTTCTGCTGGGGCTTGTAATGCGTAGGTGAAGGCACTCGGCTTTCCCAGGCTTGCATTGCAGTCGTGTGTGGCTTCTTGTAGTGTGTCTGCCCGGGTGTCACTGGGGCTCTTGTCACAGCAGCCTGAGAGGATCCATGGATGTGGCTTGGCCAGGATCTGGCCAGTCCCCATGGGATAAACCCATGAGATGTTTGCAGTGTCTGTGGCGCGTGCTTTGGTGCTGATGATGTTTCGTAGCCCTCCCCATAGATGGATGTGAATGTAGCTGCAGTACAGCTGGCTCGTGACGGTGCCACCAGCTCCTGGTGCAGGGGCTCCGTGGGGGCTGCCAGAGCCCAGCCAGCAGTCGCGGTCTGTCTCGTGCGGCTGCGCCCAGCTGAGCGCATACAGCCTTCCTTGATTGATACTTCATTAGATTACAGCTGCTGCTTAAAAATAGCTGGTTTACAAAAATAAAATCTTGGCTGGTGTCAAACCGAGCCGGTGCAGACCAGGAGGAGTGGTGCTGCCTCTGCCTGGCCAGCTGGGAAGCTCTGTCAGCGCAGGCAGTGCCGGCATCGCTGCCGCTGGGACCACGCACCAGCGCTTCTCCCCACCTCCATGACTTTTCCCTGCTTGTTCCTGCCCTGTGGTCTCAGTGACACCATGCTGGGTCATGGTGGTGCAGCCTGTGGGGCATTCAGCTCGGGAGCTCTTGAACATGCCTGTTCCCCTCACAGGCACCTGTGACCTGCCTGTGTTCTGCTCCATGGGCTGCTGCCCTCCAGTGTGGCACCGACACCTGTGCTTCTCACAAAAGGCACTGAGCACCTCCAAGGTGCCAGCAGGTCTCATACGGCAATTTCAGAGGCAGCTTCTCGGCAGAGGAGGGAATGGGGCTTTTCTTTACCAGCCGCTGCTTCCAGTGCCTACCTCCCCCAGGCACGGCAGGGCTGTGAGCCCTCCCAGCCTGTGGGCACCTCCCAAAATGATGCCATGTAATTAAGCTGGTGACTGAGGTGCTTGGTCTAGGTTGTGCTGTTCCTGAGTCTCTTCATGTGCTTTGGGTAGGAGACGGAGGGAAGCAAGGAGCTGCAAGAGCAAGAGGTGAGGCTGGCTGAGCTGCTGTGTCTCCTCTTCTGCTAGTGGCCAGTGTGGATCCACGCACAGTGGGGAATGCTGCAGGACTACCGTGCATGCATCTGCCTGGTGGTGCCCCACACAAAGTGGCACAGCATCACTGTAAGGATGGAGGAGCCATCCCTTTCCAGCCTATGGGCTGCAGTGCAGGGATCAAAGCGGTTCAGGCAGGAGCAGGGACTGAAGATGTCCCTAATGCAGGGAGCCTGTTTCATGAAAACGGGCAGGAAGAATCCCAGGACATGGCACAAGGAGGAAATGGAAATGCCAAAACCCAACAGAAGGCTCCTCAGGTGCCTCTTTTCCCCAGGGAAGGGACGGATGAGCTCAGGTTGCAGGCTGCGCGCACACACACACCCACACCCACACACACACACACCCCCCTCACCCTGGGCGTGGGGCCTGGAGCCACCAGCGCTGTTTGACCACAGTTGGTTGGTGGGACTTGCTGCCTGTTAGTGCGATACCAGGGGTCCTGCGAGACCAAACCCACGTAGTCCACAAAGCTACTGCAAATGCCTGGGGTCTTACAAACTGGGGAATTGGACTTGCTTTGTTTCTGCTGCCTTCATTTAACAGTGAGTGCCGATTACTCAAAGCGATATGGGCAGGACCTGGTAATATAGCGTTGCTCTAGCGTTAACTTAAGGGGATGATCCAGTTGCCTGCAGTGTAAATACTTTGTGGCCAGGAACCCTGCTTTATCGCTTTGTATAGTTTTAAAGTAGTTTAAAGATTGAATAACATAAAATAACATAATATAATGTTATTTATGTTATTTCCCACGTGAAGAACTCCTGTAAACCTTGCAGTATTGAAACTCAGTGAACAAGGCATCTTAGACAAGCTGAAAAACAAATGGTGGTACGATAAGGGTGAATGTGGAGCCAAGGACTCCGGAAGTAAGGTCAGTCGCTGAAGGTCTTTTTGTACTGATTAGCAATCACATTTTGACCCACTGTTTGTTTATACAAAGAATGACTTTCAAAAGTTGATATTTACATTTTGAAGGTTGAAAGAAAAGAATAGAAAACAATAATTAAGTCTCTGAACTTGACAGCGTTTTTTCTCTTATGCAGTAACAGACTATAGTTGTAAGTATGCTTTACTATTTGAGTATTTTGCTAGAAAAAAAACATGGAAAGAGAAGCCCCCAAAGCCTCCCACGTTGTTGTCTTCATTCCATTGTGCAAGTTTCAGCACAGCTGATGTGTATTACTCAGGCCAGCATCCTTTCCTGTTTTGAGTTTTATTGAAAAAGCACATTTTTGTTTCAAAATTGTGACTGATTCTTTACATGTCAGTTTGGGAGACAGTCACACGCTTGCTAAAGGTGGATGATTGCAGGACAGACCTTATCAGGTAATAAGGGGAAAAATGCCCTTCCTGCCCTACTTCCCAATTCAGTTTGAAATTCATTTGATTAAAAAAATAATAATAATAATAATCTGGAAGTACTATTGGTAACTCATTACATAAATACTGTATATTGGTCTTTACTTCTGCTTTGAACCCTTTTGCTGCTGTACTGCCCTGTCCCACACCAGCCATGCTGCAGGGCTGGCCAGCCTCCAGCAGCTCCTTGTGCAGGACCACTGTAGACCCTGCTAGAGGTGCCCACCCTGTGGTGACAGGGGATCGACCTGGTAGCTGCACACTTAAATGGCGGGAAATACTTAGTTACACCATTCAGTTAAAATAAAAAACAGAGGATTTTTTTTTTTAATGCTTATAGAGAGATGTAGGAGGAAAACGCTGCAAAATTGCCAGGCTTGTTGGTGTAAAAGACATTTTCAAAGGCACTGAGAAGAGGAGACCTCTAGCTGCAGCTGAAACCAGTTGCCATCGAGCACCTAGCTCCCCTGGTGCCTTTGGAAGTGCTCTCTATAATAATTCAAACAGAAAACTGTAATTTGGAGGTGCCCTCTCAGTGTCAGAGGGCCATTTCAAGTTCCATCGATGCCCATAATAGAAAGTCACTGGTTTTGGCTGGACTGGGGAGTCACTTCAGGCACAGGCCTCTAGCTGCTGTGGGACCTAAATTTAGGATCGTGGGACATCTGAAGGCACAGCGGCTGCAGAAGGAAAATGTAATTGAGAAGAGGTGTAAATGAGTAGTATCTTCAGTTTAAACGACTACAACTGCATCTTACCCATACTGCTTGTGAAACGCACACTTACAAGGTAGATTGTATTTTATTCTGACCATACACAAGATTTGCAGTTCCTGGAGGTACTCGTGAACCCAGCTCCATCAGCCAGTGTGTGTCCCCCTCCCCACACAGCCCCTTGCTGCAGGGTGGGGGGGCACTGTGGGGGCTGGCATGCCATGGTGTGATGTAGCCCACCTGGGGCTGTGCCTGCCGGCGTCAGTCCCTGCACGCAGCCAGCCAGCCTGTGCAGCAGCAAAAGGGTTGCAGCTCTATTTGCTCCCATGGCAGAATTTCGAAATGGCAAGCCGTTTCCCCCATCTGACATGTACTGAAGGCAGGTAAACCCTGGCCAGCAGGTTTTTTGTGTTGCAATGACTGGTTTTACTCAGAAATCACTCCCCTCAGTCACCAAAGATGCTAGTTTAGTCCAGGGCTCTGCTGCTTGACCTTAAAGTAACTGACCATCTTCCTAGGGTGGCAGTGTTTTTTTCCCTAACTGTTGGAAAAAAAAGTAGATGAGCTTAGCAGCATCTGAACACTTCTATTTGCATTCACCAGAACCAGGTGTGTAGTGGTTTGGGTTTTTTTTTCTAGATTTATAGTGGCCTTCTGTAAAACCTGCTGTTTCACACAGCCGCTGCTCTCCCTGGCAGGGCTTTCCCAAGGTACCTTTGCCACCAGAGATGCTCTGGGACACCAAAGGCCTGGGGAATTCAGCGGCCCAAAAAAATAAAGTCTCTTCACCTTGGAGTCAGCCAGGGTTTTGCCCACCAAAGGGTGGGAGCTGGAGCAGTCACTGCTGCACAGCCCCGGGCTGCCAGGGACGGGGGGTCAGCACCGATCCATCAGTGGGACACTAAGCACCATGAGTGTAGTTATTCCAGCTAGGACTAAGTGCAAAGTAGCCTGTTTGTCTTTCTGTCTGTCCGCTCCTCGCAGCAAAACTAACGGTGTGGCTCGTTTCTCTTAGGACAAGACGAGCGCTCTGAGCCTGAGCAATGTTGCTGGGGTTTTCTATATCCTTGTTGGAGGCCTCGGGCTGGCCATGATGGTGGCTCTGATCGAGTTCTGCTACAAGTCTCGGGCTGAGTCCAAGCGAATGAAACTCACCAAGAACACGCAGAACTTCAAACCTGCTCCTGCCACCAACACCCAGAATTACGCTACCTACAGAGAAGGCTACAACGTGTACGGCACAGAAAGTGTGAAAATCTAGGGGTACGGCTGCGGGCCGGGAACTAGAGCCCTCTGGGTTTTCGTTCTTTCTGGTTTGTTGGGTGTTCTGGGGGTTTTTTAAGCTGTGTGTGGTATTTTGGTGCAAATTGCTGCAAAACCGCTTTTGAAATCTCACCCGGAGTCTTGGAGTATAAGTGATTTAAATTTCTTCCCTGAACAGAAGTGAGCTGGGTACCATCCTGTGTTACAAACCATGGTAGCTGGCTTCATGCTGAAGTGAGTAACTCCTCTCTCCAGCATTGTGCAAGCTCAATACATCCAGAAGTGTTTTGTTAATTGCTTTAAAAATTACTGTACTCAGCATTTGCATCTCTCTTGCTAGCGACCTCTTCCCCTGTCTGTTGTTAAGCTATATTCAGGTCAGGTAAGTGCTTTTAGGCAGCCTCAAAAAAAATCTACAATAGAGAAAAAAAAAAAAAGTCTGCACTAGAAATCACGATTTCTAAAGCATGAAAAGTAAGAGTTGAAATGCTGAAAAGCAGCTGTGGAAAAGCCCGGTGAGCCCATCACCCACAGACTCTGCCTCTCCCCAGGCTGAGCCTCCCTGCCCCTCGCTGCCGGGCGGTGATGAAATCTTTCTGGTTTTATTATAGATCCTCGCCCTGACAGCACGCAAGAGGAGAAGCAGCAAAGAATGTGGCTACTTCACAGATTCGGACCACCTGAGCCAGTCGTACTCTCTCCAAGGTGTCAGGCATGACACGCATTGATGATGGTGCAATGTACTTTTAATAGGAAAAACTGATATTTTTTTCCTTCAGTGCCTTATGGAAGACTCTGAGACTCACAACAATGCAAACCATCACCGAAATATTCTTGCTTTGCTTGAAAGAAGAAAACATAAAAAAAGAGGAAACAGGGGAAACAAAAGAAAAGAAATAAAGAGGAAAAGAGGAGAAGAGGAGGAAAAAAATAAAAAAGAAAAAGAAAAATGTAAAGAAAAAGGAGAAGAAAAGAGCAAAGAAAAAAGGAAAAAGAAAATAAACGAAAAAAGAAAAGCAAAAAAAGAAAGAAAAAAGGAAAGGGAAAAGAAAGAAAAGGAAAAAGGAAAAAAGGAAGAGAAGGAGAAAAAGAAAAGAAAGAGAAAAGGAAAGAAAAAAGAAAAGGAAAAAGAAAAAAAAAGGAAAAGAGAAGAAAAGAAAAAAAGGAAAGGACTGGTAACAAGATACTAGTATGTGAAAAAAAATCTTGTAAAAAAAATCAGTGCAACAAAAGCCATTCTTTGATACCACTGCACAGTAAATGAACTTGTGTCCTGAAAGCAAACCGCAGCCAGTTTCATCAGCCACCCCAATCGCATCGAATTATGAAACTCCTCCTGACACAGAGCCTAGAAATCTGCTGCGTGCGAACACGGACTGGCCTGTCACTGCTTGTATGAGCTGATGTCAAGATGTTTCAGTATTTACTTACCAGTGGTGTGGTTTATGTGTTTTTTTTCTGAGCCACTTTAAACTCTCCAGCTGATTTGGGCAGTTCTGTAAAGCGGTAAGAGGTGTAATGCCTGAAGAAAAGAATCTCTGCATTAAAACCAGTTAAAGTCAATGACTGTGAATCTGTAAATCCAAAAGAAAGTAATTTGTGGAACTGCATGTCTTGCTTCCAGATCAGTAAATTAATTTATTGACAAGGTAGCTAAAATGTGGGCAAAAAATACAGTATTCCTTTTCTGTTGTTTCTGTTCCTATCATCAGGCATACCTACAGGTGCTTTATTAAACCAACATTGGGTGGCTTTTAAAAAAAAAAGAAGAAAAAAAGAAAAGCTACTTGCTGTTTAGGTTCAGCCCATATATCTCTTTTCTTGCTGTGCATTTGCATTTTAATTCACTGTTTAATATCAAGCAATGAAGCAAGAGAAGCGCAGGGTAGTTTTTCCCAGGCCTGCTTCGGCTTCGCCCCGGCGCTGTCACGAGTAGCGCTGCGCTCAGCTAACGCTTCTCCGTAACAGTCATTCTAAAACAGAAGTCAGGGAAGAGGATAGTAACTCAGAAGTAGAGCTGCAGTTCCAGAGTAGTATTAAGCGATCTCTAACATGACTCCTGCTAGTACTGTTCTATTATATCAGCTCCTGCCAACTCTTGTTTCATGGCTACCAGTGAGAGGATGCTCCTGTCCTTGTCCTCTCTGTAACGAGGACGCCGCGCTCCGGCCCACACTGCTACAGGTCGGGGCTCACTATTACTCACATCCAACGTCTTAGCAGCAGCGTTTCAGCCTTGAACCTCTGCCTGCAAACTACTTAACTTCATCTTAAAGGCAAAACAAAAAAAACAAAAAAAAAGAAAAAAAAAGCAAAAGACAAAAAAAAAATACAACAAACCTTGAAACATATTGTCAATCACATGGGAAATGTTCAATGGAATATCTGCATACTAATTACCTCTAATCGACAATATGTATTTTCTGTAGTTTACTATAGAGTTTTATTTCATCAGTAACATACAATGAGAAAGAAGCTCATTAAACCAGTCTGACCCTTAGGCGTTTAGTTTGCTGATGATAGATTTGAACTTTTAATAGGATTTCAAGAGAAAAAAAAAAAAAAAGACAATGATTATATGGGGAAAGTCTTGTTAAGATTAAGTATTTCCAACAAAATGTAATATAAAATAATTTTAAAAGCTCATAGGAGAATAATTTATTGTTCAAGTTTTTAACAAGATATTGACAAAAAAAAATTGTTGGTTTGTTTTTGTTTTCTTTTCATGAAACTGTGATTATTTTCTCTTTTTTTTTTTTTCACCTTCTGAACGTGATCATGTCCCCAGCAAGGGCGAGCTAAAGCTGTGCGGTTATGAGTTGTATTTAAAACAAACATTTTTCTTAAAAGCTGTATAAAAGATGTATGTTTATCAAATCAATTTTTAAGAGTGGAGGCTTCACACCGGTGAAGGGAGTTTGGTAAATGGTTCAATATTTTTTAAACTTGCATGTAAAGCTAAAACAAAACGTGTTGAGTGCTTACCAACCGGCTACCAACTTCAAGCTATCGGAAGTTTGGCAGTAGTCTCACGATGATTTGTTTCAGTACAATTTCTTTTCCTTTGTTTTGCTTTGGGGCTTTGGGGGTTCTTTCCTTTTTTCTATTTCTTGGGGGGTTTTTTTTCTCCTTTTTTTTTTTTTAATTTTCCTTGTAATTTAAGTTCCTATTTTTGGTCGTTGAAACTGCACTTCAGTGAGCAGAAAAATTGCCAAGCAAACTAATGGCTGTAAAAGCATAAACTGCATGTGTGGGCATCAATTACTGAGCCTCATTTTAATGAGGTGTTGTACAAAGAGTTTTAATACATTTTGTAAATAAAACTGTAAAGAAAAAAAAAAAAAGAGCATGCTGATCTTTTAATGGGGGAGAGCGAGTCCTACTGCTGCCTCTATCTATGTGGGATGCTCACAGGGATCTGGACTGGGAGAGCTGCCAGGGTGGGCGATGCAGCCCCATGGAGTGGGCAGCAGCGTGAGTAAATAAATTCCTCAGGTGTTCACTGTACAGATGTATTCTTCCCACAGTGTCTGCATTTTTGGCATTGCTTTTAAAAAAATCCCAATCTGCTTCACCCAGCAGTGCCGCTAATCCCAACTCTAATTTCACAGAATCACAGAATAACAAGGTTGGAAAAGACCTTTAAGATCATCAAGTCCAACCATTCACATCCTAAACTAAACCATATCCCTAAGTACTTCATCTACCCTTTTTTTGAACACATCCAGGGAAGGTGACTCAACCACCTCCCTGGGCAGTTTTACTGAGTTAAACTCATCCACAGTTTGGATTTCCCAAGTCGCCACCAACCACCGGCAGTAATGCCAGCATTAAACAGCCCATGTGCACCCAGATCACACCTCAGCGGGGAATCGTCCTCCCCCAGTGTACCCTGGTCCAACCGGCCTGTGAGCTGCATCACAACCCAGCTCCCACTGGGCTCCTTGCGGGGGCTGCCATGGGTGATGGTCCCCAGTGACCACCCAGCACCCGCTGGAGTCTGTGCTGGAGCGGTGCAAGACTCCAGTCGGGTGGCTGGGGTTGCAAAGATCATCTGAAAAGGGAAAAATGCAACAGTGAAGAATCACAGAATCGTAGGGGTTGGAAGGGACCTTGAGAGATCATTGGGTCCAACCCCCCTGCCAAAGCAGCTCCCCAGCTCATATTGCACAGATAGGCATCCAGACGAGTCTTGAATATCTCCAGAGAAGTCCCATGCAGGTTGTGTTCGTGCTGCCCAAGGCAATTAGGGCCTTCCAACCCCTACGATTCTGTGAATCAGCAGAGCTGGGAAAGCCCAGTTGGTCAGACAGGGACTGGCCCAGCCCCACGTGGGGTCATGGCCCGGAGGATGAGGTGCAGGAGTGGGTCCTGCCATGCCTCCTGGGCAGCAGGGACCATGCCTAGGGCCAAACCTGGATGTGGTGATGGATGCTGCAGCATGAGTGCGACAGCCCTGCCAGGCAGTGCTCCAACATGCCCCAAGGGACTTTGCCTCCAGACTTCTCAGGGGGAATAATATAAGAAATAATTCAGAAAGATTCATCCAGTTTCCTGAGCCATGAGTGAGAGCGAAAGGATCTCAACAATGTTCAAGTTAAAAACCTAAAAATCCAAGGCCGTAAGCAGGTCCTGCTCACTGCAAAGAGTGCAGCTGACAACACAACAAAATAAAAAATAGGAAGCTGCAAGACAACCCCTGCTGTATTATTATGATAGAGTTTTCCTTCCACAGCTTTGTGCAGAGCAATGTAACTTTTTTAAAAAATATATTATTATTTATGGTTGTTAAAATAACAATAAGTCATGGTTATTAAAATTAAATTACAAAATTTCTTTGGTGCTCATATTCACCATCTCAGGCTGGAAAATTGACTCTGCAGGCAGCAATACATAAACAAGCTCTGGACAGTGATAGCTCTCTTCATTTAAACTAGAGGATTCAAGTACAGAGATAATATTTTCACAGATACAATAATTTTTGAGGTATATACTAACTCAGATCATAATACAACTAAAATGGGTATCAGGCAGGACAGTGCCCACGGGGCAGTGGTGCCTGTGCCCTGGCACACTGCTGAGCTGCGCTCGCTGCCCCTGCGGCACCGGGACTGCGAGAAAGGCCTGGCCTGGCCTTACACCACGGGCTGATGATGATGGAGTCGGGGCAGCTGCTGCAGCATCTCCCAGCTCAGGAGGCCCTGCACCCCCATAGGACTTCCCCCCTTCCCATGGTGGCCTATGGAGAGGCAGGTTTGGCTCAAATCCTCCACCCCCCCCAACACCCCAGCCCTGCTCTGGCTCTGTGCTTGGGTTTTCTTGTCTTTAGTTCATCAGTCTCAATTACCAAGATGGGTTTGTAACGTGACAGCATCACTGCCACAGCAGAAACACTTCCCACTTCCCTGAGCATGTGTTGTGGCAGCAGCACCCCTAAGGTGAGGAACAGCCAGGCAGTGCACTGGTAGCCAGAGAGGTCCTAGCAAAGGAGCAGCCATACACACCTTATGGACAGGAACAGCAAAGCCTCTGTCCCTTACCAGCTGCTGGCTTTCCACTCCTGCCTGCTGCCTCATGTAGCTGGTAGAGCGTGCTGGAAGCACCAGCATCCCAGGTTTTGCTAGATGCCATGGCACTGAGAGACTGATGTGCTGGGCTGTGCCTCCACAGGCTGATGTGAAGGGCAGGATAACAAAACCTTCGTGCACAGCCCGAGTATTTATTTATTGTGGTTTCTAGCATTGAAGTGGTAGCCTAAATTATTTATGATGGCTATGGCACTGGGCGATGACAGAACATCTTACAGACAAGCAGGAGGACAAGCTCTCACCCTGCAGCAACTTGCAACCAGAAAAGCAGGAGGACCAGGGAAGGTGAGAGGTACTGGAGCATGTGGTGAGGGAGAGCAGAGCTGAGGAAGAGCAGCCACAGGCTTTCCAGCAGTGCATCCTTTCCAGCTGGTGAAGAGGCTGTTGACACCTGAAAGCGAGCAGGCAGAACCGGCACCTCAAAGCTGATATGTAGCAGCCATCGAGATCCTACCAGGCTGAGCGGAGGCACCTGGCCTGCCCCAGCAGACAGTTACAGAGGAGTCTCCCATCACCCATTTGGTTCCAGCTCTTTCCTACTTTATTCTAGTTTTAGGCGGTGCAAAAGGAACAGTGAGGAGCTGGAAGCAGCAGCAGCAAAGTCAAAGCCAAGGGAGACATGGTAGGTTGTGCCAGAGCTGCCCACTAAGAGTGGGGATCTGCACAGTCCCCCAGGGCTGCCCAGGGCCGAGGCATGGGACTGAGCCCACAAAGCATTAACGGGGCCCTTGCAAGCACCCCAGGCTTGATGGCAAGGGGGAGGTGAAGCACATAGAGCCTATGGGAAAAAATTACACAACACAGTCCACTGCAGTGATGCTGGTAATGACTGGTGCTTTCAATAACATTTAGCATATAAATAACGTAATTGACCAATTAATGAGCACATGGCAGATGCTTGATACGCGGTAATGAGGAGGGAAATATATGTTATAACGCAAGAAATTGATTAGAGGAATATAAATGCAGAGCTGCAGCCTGCGTGGGAGAGCCTGTGCCCCAGCCCCTGAGCAGCTGCTGCACTGCAGGTTTTGGGTGAAGGCCTCAAGTCTTGGCAGGGTGGGTGTCGGCACAATGCCAGAAAGCCACGTGCTGGGGGGTCTGGGACCGACCCGCTCCACCCGTGCCCATGTCCCTGGCGCAGGAGCCCAGCGGCGAGTTTGCATTTAGCAACGAGAACGTGGTGATGAGTTTGAATGGAGTCTGTCTGCTTCGAGGCGCCAGAAAACCCCCTTCGAAGCTTTGCTGGAGGACGTGGTCCTCTGCTCGCTGCCGTTGTTCGGAGCAACACTGACATGCAGCGGCCGGCCATGGGGCGGGGCGGGGGGAAGCGCTGCTTCCCTCCAGCCTTCCTTCGGTGGGGTGCACCCATCCTAACCCGGTCCCCCGCAGGCTGCCATCCGGGTGCCCCCCCCAGCCTCACTCAGCACATGTACCCCGCTGGAAGAGCCCCGAGGCTCACAGCACCCCATAGCAAAAGTGGGTCCCAGCCAGCCCCATCCTTCCAGCTCCACAGCATCCTCGTTTTGCACGCACTTAAGCCCATCTCCATTTCATCCACTCTTCCCTCAGCCCACCCCCACCACGTCCCGCCCCCCCCGTGCTGCCCTGCCAGCTTTCAGTGGCATTTTCTGAGAGGGAGAGGTGTTTGCCATGTGCTCAGGGAACAGATTTTAATATCGTTTGAAGCTTTTCAACAAATATTGGATTTGAATTCCGAATATGGACTGAGCAGGCTAATTACTAAAAAAAACCTACAAAATTAATGTAAGAGCCAAAGCTTGATCTGAGGCAAATAAATATAAATGGTATTTATTTAATATTCCCCTGCCCTTTAAACAAGGGAAGCCTGCCATATTCAGGGAAACCAGCTTATTACAAAATATCTGAAGCTGTGACCTCTCACAGATGCTGCTGCTCACACAGAACGATTACAATATCACTTCAGACGGGACACACCAGAAACAGGGCTTAATTAACGGGTCCTTTGCACAGGTTTTGCCCAGGACTGTGGGCCTAGACCACAGCAAGTTCCCTGTGCCCCACCCAGCCCTTTCTGTTCTTCCGCCCAGTCCTCTCTGATTCAGGCAATGGAGTCAATGAGCATGGGGGTGCGGCTCAGAGCTGCTGGCCCTGGCCAGCTCTGGGAGCAAAGCCCCTTCCTTGCCCTGCTTTCCCCCAGCCCTCTGGGAATTGATAACTCCCGATTTCCACTCCTGGTCTCTGCATCCACCTGCCCCCACGCCCCCAAGCCGCGAGCTGTATGCTAAATAAAGCCCCATCATCAAACACCCCTAAACCCTCTTAGCTGTTTTCACATGCATGGCTGAATGCCTGCAGCCCCCACAGAGAGAAGGGGGACCAGCCTTCTTTTGGCAAGCGTTCTTGGGGGAGGAAACCTTCCGCGAGGCAGGGATGGGGCAAGAGGCTGCTCCTGTGGTCCCTGGGCAACGCCAGGACCTCAGTGAACACCCAAGTTCCCCCCAGCTACAGCCCACACTTTCAGAGTTTTTCTAAGGTCCTTCTGACCGCTGCAGGTCACCAGGAGCCTGCCACACCGGGAACGGGTGCAGCACGAGCATCTCCAGCACCCCTCCACCAGTGCCACTGCTGCGTGCAGGGCTGTGCAAGCACCACACTGACTCTGCCCATCCTGGCATCGCCGGCCAGGGACAGAGCTGCCGGCCAGGGCAGGTATGTGGTTCCTCAAAGCTGAATGTGTCCGGGCTGAGGGAGCCCCCAGGTCACTGGCACTCACGCTGCATTCAGAGCCCTGGGGGACTTGTTTTCTTATCACCATATCCCTGTGCGAGCCCAGTGCCCTGGCAGCTCCCCAGAGGCCATCTCCTTCACACGCCAGTAAATCCCAAGGACTAGAGTGACTTTGATGGAAGTATTTCATTTTAGACTGCCCTAATGAGCTAATTAAAAGCGCCCGAGTATTTAGCTGGGTTACTCTCCTTTTTAGCAATTCTTCCTCACCTTTCCTTAGCTCGGTAACATTCTCACCCAATTCCATTACCCATTTGTCTGTGTCTCTCTTGTGCTGCAGGACAAGGGTTTGTAGTCTCTGGTGCATTCAGACCTATCAATCACCTAATTAATAAGGGAAAAGCCAGTCAGAAGACTTTCACTGATCCTAGCTATGAGCACGACAATTTCCCTATATTCAGTACAAATACAGCCACCATGAGGACACCCCTCTGTCCCAAACCCCAGACTACTGAAGATACAACCCGACCTTCACAGAGCACCAGGGATGCTCAACTTTTCTCTGGATTATATTTTAAAAAACCCAACCCAACCCCCCACAATATTTAAAACACAAGGAAACTGATGCCTGGGAAAGCTGGAATCAAAACTCAGTAGCCTTGGTGACTATGAAGCAGGGATCCTTTATTGCAGTGCTGGGCACACAGGGGGTCGCTCCTCCCAATGTGCCTATTGAAGCCAAATTTCTCATATTTATACAGATTAACTATACATATTCATTATCATTTCTAAGGAAAGGCAGAGTTATGCTAATTATTTCTAAGAAGTCATTTACATTAACCCCTCCCAGACAGAGCATGCTCAGTGACACTCAGGGGGTCTCCCGGTGGTCTTCATGGATGAAGGCTGGACATCTTCCTCGCTCTCAGCACATGCTCTTTGTGTTTCTCCTCCATGCTTATCTGGGCTCCCAACACCTGCTCCGACTAGTTAGTGCTTCACTGAAAACAAGATCTACTCTGTCTCCTAATTGGTCGTTAGTCTTATTATTTATGACTCCTCTATCTCCTGCTCCCTCGAGTTTCCAGGCTGTTGCACTGTTATGGCCGAGTTTTGGAGCCGCTTTCATGAAACTGCTGATGTGATGACTGCTAAAATCCAGAACTAATCTATTCCTAAAACACACAAATTCTTACTTCTTTATCTTCAAGGCTGTTACTGTTGCATTGTTATGGTTAAGTTTTGCGGGTGCTCTCACAAGTAGCCTACACAGTTACAGCTTTCTCCTAAACTAATCTATTCTTAAAACCATGAAAATTCTTATATTAGTTATATTAATTGTCTCTTGAGCTACACCTCTATCAATCTATTAAGCATGATTACATTTCACTGAATCAAAGCCTCTACGTTTAATAGTACTGATACTTGAGACAAACAGGTTCGTTTTTTTAAAATCATAGTCAGCTTCTGTTAATGCTAAATCTATTTCTAAACACTCCTGGGAATAAAACAAATTAATTTTCTTTGTGGACACTACCTGTATGCCACGATTATTTTCTGCAATTAAAAACTCGTCAGGTTGCCCCTCCTTACAGGGCAGTACTATTTAGCAGGCACACGCTCCGTCTCCTCACAGCCCCATCATCTCCGTTAGCATCAACAGCCACACGTGCTGGGGCACAGCCACGGCTCAGATCCCTGTCACCTCTGACAACACCCAGGCTCAGCGCTTCAGGCCATGGCACATTAGATGTATTTTTAAAGAGAGAAACAAAATTCTAGGAGAAAAAGAAATACTATATTGCAATTATTCAAAAGGTCTTTATATTTTCCCCACTGTTTCTCACCTATTTTTGAGCCATCCATTGGTCTTACCCCCAGTTGAAACAACTCATTCATGATGAAGTTTTATTAGGCTGCACTATCATTTTAGCACAGGATGCCTTTCACATTTTGCTAGTTTAAAATAGTCATTGTAGGCAAACTACAAAGACTGATGGAGCTGCACTGAACCCCCAACTGTGGGCCAAACCACAGGGCCTGCTGCAGCTTGGTCTATCCTCACATAGATGGGCCTCCGGCTGTCGCTGCAGTTCCTTGGCAGAGGAATCACAGAATTACAAGGTTGGAAAACACCTTTGAGATCAAGTCCAACCATACCTGTCCTCTACTAAACCATATCCCTGAGCACCTCATATACATCTTTTAAATACATCCAGGGTCAGTGACTCAACCCCCTCCCTGAGCAGCCTGTTCCAGTGAAACAAAATGACCCAGAGCAGCTCAGCCTCCTTGGGTGTATTTTTGGACACAGAACAGGATGGGACAAAGCAATACTGTACAGAGGAAGTCAGCGCTGTTTGAACACACCACACAGCCCTGAAATCCTCTCTTGTATGGTAAGCTTTTAACATCACCCTTATTTCCTTGTGCACTTTGATTTTTCAAAGTTCACATGATCAGAATATTGACCATGTAAATCTGTTAAGCATGTCAGAGCAATCATTAAGCACCAGTTTGCTCTGATGGAGCTATTGATACACTCCCCCTTGAGCAAACCCCACCTCCCAATCCTGTTCAATAAAGACCAATCTCCTCCAGTAAACTTCAGTTACTTTGCATCAATTGCACTGATAAGCACCCATGAACCTCATCCCAGAAGGACACATATGGGAATGATTGCTGCCAGAACCACAGTGCTTTGCAAAGCCCAGCATCCCAACAGGCAGAATGAGTTTTCTGCTTGTCAATCTGAAAGCACAACCTTGAAAATCACAGTCACCCTTTCTGCTAGAGATCGTTAAGAAATGAGAACACACTCCTTTATGCAATAATCCTGGTACTGTGGGGACTGGAATGCCTTACAGTGCTGGGAGAAGTTGTACCTACAAGAAATGTCTTTGTTACCAAAAACTACAGCACTTAAACCCTTCAGGCTACTTAGATCCCACACCTCTGCCAAGAAGTTGGTCCTTAATTGCATGACTTCATTTTTTAAAATAATTATTCAAACTAAAGGAAATGTGATGAGCTTCTTACTTGCTGTGCTTGCTAAAATTAAGAAAACTTCACTCCAGCCTTTGGGCAGCAGCTGACAGCTCTACTTCAGCTCATGGTCTTCTGGAGCTCCATAAGAACCGAGGCTGGAAGGTGTTCATACTTCTGCTAATATTTTGGTCTGAATATTGCAAATCACCTCCCACTGACATCAGATCCTCTTCTCCACAGCCCTAGTTTTATTCTATCAGTTTTGAAAAGAAAGCAGACCCTCATCAAATGGATGAGAGGCAGAATTTTAATTTAAAAGAAGAGACAGAAGATGCAGTACAATAACCGCAAAGGTTGAAGAACTACTTGGCACAGTCCAGTATTGCAATTCAACCGATCTGGTATGTAAATGGCATCAGAAGGGGAAGTCTTCTCTCCCCCTCTAGGTCGCTTCTCCTTTGGTCGTGCCTGGTGACTGCGGAGGCAAAGGAGGACTTGGCTGTGGTTTACAGAAATCCATCTCTCAGGGCTCTGAGCAAACCAAGGAGCAAATGCACTCTGAGTTTCCAACAGTTCTGCAGTCCCCAGAGCAAGAACTGGCTGCAGAGAAAGAGCACAAGTGATGCACCACCTCCGAAACTTAAGACCCCAGAGTAGCTCCTGCTTTTGGGGAACCCGTCATGGGTATTTCACCTGCTGTACCCAGGCCAAAAGAGCTCAGATGCCAGTTATACCTTTTTCATCACTGAACAGTGAGTAAAGACTCTAGACAACATGGGACCCTCCCCTTCTCCAAAGAACACACCCAGGTACTCTTTCACAGCCCCCATTTCCCAGTTTAACCAAGCTAGTGCCCATCTTCACTGAAGGCGATCGCTTTGCGGTGGGCACCACACCATGCAACTGACCCTTCGCATCTGATCAACAAGCAGGAACTGAGGGCTCACACCGAGGTCAGAAAACACCCTCCCCACAGCTCCAACCAGCACCAGATCTTCCTAAGGAGACAAAGCAATGAAGCGACCACACAGAGAATGATTTACGACCCATTGAGAAAACTATTGTTTATTTAGAAAAAAGGTTACACTGGTAGAATTCAGCAGATAAAAAAATTCTTTTTTTTTTTTTTTTAAAAATGTCATTGTGAAACTTTTCAGACTAAAGTTCAGCAATACAAAGCTCCTGTAGCTGGAATTGAAACAATTTATTTCTGTTTTGAAGAGAGCATTTCCAATCAATCTAAAAACAACATGACAAACAAAAGGTGTGGCAAGGGACAACTGAGCACAGGTTTAGGGTGGGATGGAAGGGGCAGGGTTCATTTTCTTGTTTCTTTAAACAAGTCAACGTTGTACACAATATACAAATAATCCCTAAGCATTGCATGAAAACAGTGCTCCCACTTGACTTCTCTTTTTTTTGTCACCGATATTAAAAACAGGCCAAGTAATAAATAAAAACTGAGTTTAAATGAGGTAAATCCAAAAAGGTTCAATAACTGTTTATTTGTGGTTTTCAAACATCTAAAAGAATGCATTTCAGATTGAAAGAATTACTAAACTCAGGCAAGTATTTTCGACAACCTAAAGTGGAACTCTGTACACATGAAACCTCATTTACACTATGGCAACTGTTTGTTTGCAGCACATTGTGCTAAAATATGGAATAGGTAACACTTTCAGCCAGGTACTGAAAATAAATGTGTAAGAAACTAAGCAACAAGTTAAAATACAGTAATGTACAACTCAACAATTAAATCCTCAGCATGGGGAAATAAAGCAAAGAACTGAATAATTTAAGGAGATGCAGATGGGTCCTCTTCATTCACAAATTTCTGTGCAATCTATACTCTGGAAAATACATTTCTGGTCACAGCTGGGTATCTTCCCATTTTAATCTAACCTGCAATGAAAGCAAACATAATTGGAATTACATGTTGTTCAAATGAATACTGAACTCCCGACTTGGCACTTCACTGCATTCACCATTCAAAGAATGAGGGGGAAAATAAAACAATTTATCAGTCATTCATTCCCTAACTCTAGTTCAATCCACAGCAAGCACTGTATTAATGCGAGTGCTGCGCTGCAAGTAGTAAAACGCTAATTTAAACACACAAATAAGTGGTCATTTGTGGAGATAAAAAAACCCCTTAGACCTACAACCCCCTCAAAATGTTACTATCTCCAAAGAGGCGAGAAATAAATGCAGACATTGAGACACTGCATATTAGGAAGAATGGTATAAAAGATTTAAAACAGGAGCACAGGATTAGACTCCACAACCATGTTACAATAAGCCAGCATTTTGTCGTATGTCACTATGCAAACACTAGGGTGTCATCAGCATTCTAGTCCAGGTGATCCAGTTTAGCCCAGTACACAGCTGGATGTGAATGCTACTGTACAACTGACACCTACCAAAGCCCTTGTTGCTTAGATTGTGACAGTCATAAAAAGACGTTGTGCTTTCAGGTTTTATAACTAAAGCATCTGCAAGCCCTCAGCAGTGACCTTTATCTACCAAGACTGCTTTTTTTCCCAACTAAGATTCAAAGAAATGGGACATCCCCCTTGCCCCACCCCCAGAATCAATCCACAGTGATCAGACAATAACAGCTATAAAGGACAAAGTCAACAAACATTAAATTCTTTCTAAAGTGTGCTCCTAATTTTCAGTTTGGAAACGTTTCACAGAAGCATTTTTTATTCTGTTACAAGAAGATAAAGTAAGAAATAGCACTAAGAAGCAGTAACCTATATCCTAGCCGGTTTCCTACCTACCAACACTCCCCAAAGAGCCCACAGTATCAGCATGAGCTTTGTTATCCAAAACCCTCCCACAGGTTGGCTCTCAGTGTCAGTGCCTGTCACCGACTGAAACTCTCAAGAGCCTTTTCCAGTAATGCCCCTTCTGGCCTTTGAGGCCACAATCCACATGTGGAGACTTTCTCTAGAAGACATTTTCGGATGATTGGCAGATTTCAGAATTCAAACATTGTTGTTCATTTTGTTGTACCCTCATCAAAACACTCCTCAAAGTATTATATAAGCCACTCTAATATCCTTAGGGCTCTTGGAAAAGAATTGCCAACGGCAAAGGTTTGGTCTCTGTTGTTTTAGAGGCAGAACCCCACCTTGGGACTCTGTCACTGTCTCTCTCTGACACAGCCACTACAAGGAGCCATGTTATTTAGAGAGTCCATGGCCAACAGATGTCTGCACTAAGTTTTGCAATATAATGTTGCCTTCAGTATTTTCACTTGGAGTGCTCACAGAATCTAGAAAAAGTGTTTTAACAGAGACAATGCATCAACTCTAAATAGAGAGCAGCCATAAGAATTAGAAAGCACTTGGACAACTTATGAACAGAAAGAGCAGCCATATTCTTTACTCTTTGTTGGAAACTATCAGTTATTTTCATGCTTATCCAACATATAAAGCACATTTTAAAATATAAAACTGACCACTGTTTTATGTGGAAAGATTGGTAGTAGTGTGAGACTCTGAGTGGGTATGTCAGGTGAACCAATTTTCACTTCACTGGGGCACTTCCCTTCCCAAATAACTGAAAATAAACCATTCTGAAGCTCTTAAAATGGCTAGGTGCAATGAGGTGAAAAAGCCCCAACCTCATCTCCCTAAAACTAAATTTAATTCTCCACATATCTGCACACAGACAAACAAAAATTCAGCAAACTGCTGGCTTCAAAGAACAACCTATTTTTCTAAAAGCTCCAGCCTGAATATGGGTTACTCAAAATGCTCAGCAATTTCTTTCTACAGGTGGCCAATGCCTTTATGGGGAAGTTTTCCTTTGGCTTCTTCCTCCTCAAATCTGATCACATCAAAGATTAAAAGCAGAGATAATGAACTGACTTCCTACACTATACAGCAATTTGGTTTAAAAGCTAGTGCTTTTGTTAAAGATAAAATGATACAAACCTTAAGTCTCCAATATACTAGGCAAGATATTATTAATTAACATGTCGATTATCAAGTCTGATGACTATCAGGATCCCATGGATTCAATTTTCATTTTGTATGGCAACCTTTCTTGGAAAAAATACCAAACATGCATCTACACCAAACACTGCTGGGCCTACAGCCTCCAACAAAAGGAGTCTCCGTCCATTCTCTATGGTGATGGGGAACGTTTCTGTCCCTGGGACAGAATAAAACAAAACAAAACCAGCCCACACCCCAAAAACTCCCCCCAAAACAACAAAAAATGCATCCTGGGTAATTTCAGCCCTTTCACACTCAGGCTGTTTGGTTTGTAAATCCTTTGCTAGTTAAAAAGAGCCACAAGAAGTATCAAGTGATAGTAAATCATAATTTTTACCTTGACTGGAACAATCTTCATTATCTGTGCTTATCTGAAGATTTATGAGTAGATTCAACATTAAGGAAAATTACATTTCACTATGTAAAATAAAAGAAATGTCATTTTCTATATTTTTCTGAAATGTTAATGTGTAAAAGGATATTGTTTCTTTTCTTCTTTCCCTCCAGTACTGTCTCGTTTTTCTTTCTTTTCTGTTTTTTCCTTATCATGCCTGGACTCCTTTAAAAAAAGATATGGGAAGTAGTTTATTATAGCATACACTGTACAGTCTGATTACAATGTTTATAGATATTTAAAGTTATAACTGGCAACAGCTTACAAAACCAGAATGACAGTAATCAGCTTTTGTGATCTCTGAGATTATGCAGTTCTACAATAGCTACTATCATTGAAAAGTTACAACAACTGGGAACAATTGTTTGGTGGGTTACAAACATGACTACAACATACTTACCTTTTCACCCCAAAAGAGCTGTGCTGACATATGCACTTGAAAATCTGAATACAAGCAGACTAGGTGATGTTAACTCTGGCTTTCAGTAAGGCTTTCGATACCGTGTCTCACAGTATCTTGCTGGGCAAAACATCCAGTATACAACTAGACAGAGCCATAATGTGCTGGGGTGGGCAACTGGCTGAAGGCTCAGGCCCAGAGGGAGATAGTAAATGGGGTTACAAGTGGCTGGTGGCCAGTCACTGCTGGGGTTCCCCAGGGTTCCACTTTAGGTCCAGTTCTTTTATAACATTTTTGAAACTGACCTGGACTCAGAACTAGAGGGTGTCTTAAGTAAATTTGCAGATGACACCAAATTGCAAGGAGCTTTTGACTCCATTGGTGGTGGAGAAGCCTTACAGAGACGTGGACGGATTAAAGAGCTGGGCAATCACCAACAGCATGAAGTTTAACAAGGGCAAGTGCCGGATTCTGCATCTGGGAAGGGACAACCCTGGCTGCACATACAGACCTAGGGATAAGAAGCTGGAGGCCAGCCATGCTGAGAGGGATCTGGGCGTCTTGACAGACAGCAAGTTACCCACAAGCCAGCAGTGTGCCCAGGCAGCCAGGAGAGCCAACCACATCCTGGGGTGCATCAAGCACAGCACAGCCAGCCCATCTAGAGAGGGGACTGTGACTCTACTCTGCACTGGTACAGCCTCACCTTGAGTACTGGGTGCAATTCTGGGCACCACGGTAGAAGAGGGACACAAAAATACTGGAGGGTGTCCAGAGGAGGGCAATGGGGTTGGTGAAGGGTCCGGAGGGAAGTCCCTTGGTTTATTCAGCCTGGAGAAGAGGAGGCTGAGAGGAGATTTCATCACAGTCTGTGGCTTCCTGACAGGGGGGAGGTGCCAATTTCCTCTCTTTGGTGACCAGTGATAGAACCCAAGGGGATGGCATGAAGCTGCAACAGGGGAGGTTTAGGTTGGATATTAGGAAGAGGCTCTTTACTGAGAGGGTTGTCAGACAATGGAACAGGCTCCCCAGGGAAGTGGTCACAACACCGAGCATGGCTGAGTTCAAGAAGTGTCTGGAAATGCACTCAGTCCCATGCTCTGACTTGGCTGGCCTTGTGTGGAGCCAGGAGTTGGATTCCATAAGCCCTATGGGTCCTTTCCAATTTAGGATGTTCTATGATTTAATATAAAAAAATTAACCCTGCTTTCCCATATTTACTCAAATCAGTCTGCAAATATTCTAGATAATTCAAAACTTCAAGTTCTGAATTTTCCTGGCAACTTCCAAAATGAACTATTCCTCCAATTCATCCTGCCAGAAGTAACTGCTGAAATATTTAGACCCACAAGATGCCAGAATTTCCATAAGCATTTTCCTGCACGTTCACAGTGTATTTTTTCAATTTAGGCCATAAAGCAGCAATAAAACAGGAAAAAAGAATCAGCTAGTTCTATCAAAACCAACAAAACTGAATTAACAAAACAATAGCAGCTTATTTTACCTTTTTGCTACCAGAGGAGCTCTTTTCCATCTTTTCTGCCTTAATTGAATCACCCTTTTCTTTTCCTGAAGATTTTGATTTGTTCTTCTCCTTCTCCTTTTCATTTAAGCGAGGGGAATCAGAGGGACTTTCACTTTTACTATGCTTTGAAGAACCAGCTAGAAACACAACAGAGAGCATTAATACACAACATGTAAAGCCTAATGCACAGACACACACACAGAGTACAATACGTACTTGTCCCGTTTTCCTCTTTGCGTCGTTTAGTTGAATCCTGCGGTACCTCTCGGTCACTGTTTGAATGATCCTGGCACCAAATACAATTATGCAGATGTTAGCAGATTAAAACATACTCCTGAAGTAGCACCTGCTTATAACATTATTCTGAAGAACTAAGTTTTGAATATTTAGAGTGTAAATGAGTTATTACAAGTTGTGTAGAGTTCCTTGAGATCGGTTCAGAAACGATAGTGTTCTGAACACATTCCTGTAAACCCACTTTTGAAAAAGTAAGAGAAGAAAAACCACCCTGACATGGATCATTTCTGCTTGGAGAGAATGCAGAACCAATTATTACCGCACAGATTTTGAACAGAAAGCTTTCCAAGTATATCACAACTTTCTAAACTAGGTCATAAAAATTCCACCAACCCTTTTTCGATCTTTCCTGTCCTTTTCATCTTTCTTCTCTCTCTCTCTGGATCTTTCCCTTGACTTGTCCAAATCTTTCTTGTCCACTTCTCTCTCCTTACTCTTGGACAGTGTTGGAGTAGTGTGGTTAATGTAGTGCTGTTAAATTAAGGCAATATCACCAAATATTAATATGTATTGCTAGATGTGTAAATAAAAAGTCTTACTCTAACAAAACAGATCTAGCTTTAAGTACAATATTAAACATTAATACTTTACTAGCAAAAAAGAAATGATTGAAAACACTTTCAAACTTCTCATCCATAATTTAGCCTAAAGCTTTTTTTCCCCTGAATACTGGAAATTCAGACACTTTCTTTTAACTGAAACACTTAAATACACACAACATTGCTCACCAGTATTGTCTGACACATCAAATCAGAGAGCAGTAATAGTGAAACAGGATATGCAGATTCCTGGACTAACACTTGCAATCTTGCCTGGAATGAATGTATGGAATCAGATGCTTAAGCAGGTTCTAATTAATTTTTAACGAATAACCTTAATTCACAAAGTGTTTAAACCAGTATTTTGAATAATGTGCTGCTTCATCTAAAGTACTAAAAAACTCTGCTTTAAGGCTAAACTTCAAATTAAAAAGCACCAAAGAAAAGCATTTGTTTTGCTCTGTCATGTGTTTGTGATGGTTATTCCACTTTCCCTTCCAACTGAATCTGATAAACTCTGTAAAACAGTAGTTTCACAAAGCTGAACATTTTTCGTTAAACTGGGGTTGCAGGGGAGAACAGACAGTAAGTCACAGTAATGTCAAGTATAACACTTGACAAAGTTCAAATGTTACTACGTAAATATAGATAAATATAAATGTGTAAATAAAGTAGCACGTCCTATATAAACACCGATGTATTACAGCAACTAATTATTTTTCAATACAATCATGTAGTTAGATCCCTCTAATAGTATTTTTCATGAAATACCAATAAAAGAACATTTTTAATTAAAAACACCTTTCCTTGGGATTTTATATATTTAAGTTACAGCAAGTTAGAAGTTCAAATTATTGTATTTTAATCTTTCCCCAAGTTCCATAAGCTATTTATTTGGAAAAAGTAGTATCTTAGTTTTAACATTTTCTGTATTTCTTTTTACAGAGACATCTTACTTAAAAGGACACCAAAGCAAGAGGTAAGTGTAAGATTAATTTAGAACAATCTTGAAACCCCTTGAACCAAACCAAATATTATTTCAAATAATTCTCTGCTTTTAATTAAATTAATCCTGTTCTCCCCCAGTTCTGGTAAATGTTTAACTTACCAAAACTCGATGTTACTCGTCCTATGCTAAAAGTCATACTGACAGTGGTAGGTCTCTTTATCTTGTATTACTTAATTGGAATTTTATTATTCCTCTACGCCAGAGACTGAACCTTCAGTATTCCTTTAACTAGGTACTTTTCTTTCTGCTCTTTTCCCCTCACTCCTCTCGTTCCATCCCCTACATTGCTATTCCAGAAATACATTTATTCTTACTCCCTATTTTGCAGTCAACTTTCAGCAAATATGATTTTTCTGTGGAGCCCCATTCAACTGTCTCCCAGAGATGCTTTCCACATGAGAAAGCAAACACATAGCTCTGCTTTCTCTTATTCCAGTTCTTAAGTTTACTGCTCTTATTCCATCCCAAAGCAGAGTTTTGGAAACCTTCAGCCCACCCACCCCCCTGTACAAGAAGAGGCTGGATTTAGCTCATCAGGCTTACAATCTTGTTTCTAGAAATGCCACTAACTGAACCCACACCAAATTCTGGGTCCTGGTGTACATTGTGTAACTTGGGCAGAGGCCAAAGCATGAAAAAGCACAAACCTAACTCAAGTCTGGCCCCATTTATTTTATAACCTGCAACGGAAAGGAACGTTTCAATGGTCTGGCCCTAGGCAAAGTCAGGAATAAAGCAAGCCTGTAAGCACACACCACCACTAGACCTCTACTAACTTTCAGTGGAAGCAAACTTATAAATCTTGCAGGCTTCTGAATAGCCCATCCTTTCTTCAAACAAGTCCATGGCAGTAGAGAGCACTGAACTTACACCATGTATAGGAAACCCTGCCAAGAAGTGCCTAAGTCTGCTAGAATGGCACTGAGGAATGAAACTTAGTTCAATACGGGACAATGGGGAACTGCCTTTGGAAGATGAAGGAAAGAGTTGGATACCCCTCATCACCTGAGCACTTCACAAACAATAGATCCATGCACCTCACACAACTGCAAGACGCTTCCAGCTAAGTCTAAACAAACATTATAGTTAAGTCTAAAATTTTCAAATTGATGAGAATAAATCTGTTCATTCACCATTTAATTACAAATAGCCCCTGTCTGCTTAAGTACTCTATCAATGTGTCAATAACTAAATAGTTTTAAACAAAAATTTAGCTTAACTAATGAGAACCTGAGCAAAGTTTCAATTAAGCAGTCAAACCATTACTAATACAGTAAGGGAGGGAAAAGCAAGATTATATAGACTACCATATATCACAGATAGATACGAGACAAATAGTAGTTTTCTGATTTTAAAAACCCTTAAATATAGAAGATATCATGACAATGATTTGCAACAATTTTTGGAAGTATAAGGATTCAATCTACAGACACTGTAATTTCATTAACTGTAAGAATCAAAGGATGCTTCCTACATACACTCTCCCTATAAGCAGGCATGCTTAGCACTAGAAAGAGTCAATTAAGAAAAACACATCAGCAAACGTCCATTATAAAATCAGAGCTGTTTTGAATGAAAACATATAAAGTGTTCTGAACATTTAATGTAAAGAAAGTTGCAAGTAAACCAGCAGTGTAAATACAGAATAGGAAGCGATAATCCATTATGTATTTTAAATTAAGTTAATATAATTAATCCTCGATAAACTTGTAAGTTATCCAGAAAATCCAGATGGTCAGCACTTGCCAAGTGATAAACATCTGTGCTATACAGTTATACATTAACACTGACTGTGTAATCAGAGATCTTAACAACCACCTCAGATTTGATCCTTTTCCTACCAGCCACATACCAGTTTTTTTGATTTAAAGAAAACTCAGGTGTTTGTCTTGTATCCATCTGTGATGTATGGCACAGTATTTTAAAGTGTCATTTGACTCATATCCCACTATACTTGGCACTTGACAGGCCACACCTGGAATACCGTGTTCAGTTTTGGTCCTCGCTCTACAAAACAGATGTGAACAGGCTGGAGAGGGTCCAGAGAAGGGCCACCAGCATCACCAAAGGACTGGGAAGCTTGCCATATGAGAAAAGGCTGAGGGAACAGCGTTTGTTCAGCCTCAAAGGAAAAAGGCTTAGGTGAGACCTTATCACCCTGTTCCAGTATTTGAAGGGTGTCCACAGAGAAGGAGGAGACTCCCTGTTTACAAGGAATCCCATGGAAAAGACAAGGTGTGATGGGTACAGGTAACTCCTGGGGAGATTACAACTGCACACAAGAGGAAAGATTTTCACAGTGAGAGCGATCAGCCCTTGGAATAATCTCCCCAGGGTAGCGGTGGCTTCCCAACACTGCACACTTTTACAACTCAGCTGGACGGGGTGCTGGGCCATCTTGTGTAGACCATGCTTTTGCCAAGAAAGGTTGGACCACGATGATCCTTGAGGTCCTTTCCAACCTGGTATTCTACGATTCTATGAGCTCTTGAAAACATTCTTTAGTATACATTCTCATGAGATCTGAAGTGTGTTTACAGGAAGCAAAAGCACAAAGATGATCATTAAGGAAGTTGTCTGTGATGCCTAGAAATATAGTACTATTGTGCTAAAACATGAATACAATAGTAGTAGGGGAAAGAGTACTTATATTCCAGAGGTATGTCCCAAGTATTTTTGGTTTTAAGTAACTTGTTTTTCTTGCTATATAAAAAACCCAAGAAATTAAACTATTTTAAGAACTATTTTAACTATTCTACTACCTCTTTAGCCAAATAAATGGCTTAAAATCATAAGGATATTTATATAAATTTACATACTTCCAAGACAACCAGGAAAGATTGACCCATAAAATCTCTTAACAATACTGACAGAAGGGTAAATTCAAGGGATTTTTGTTTGTTACGTTGCTTCCACTTAATTATCCCTCTCCCCTGTAGAGAGGTTCTGTACAGCAGACTGAAAAAAATACCTCTGTTATTACACTAGCATTTTATAGAAATGGAATTTGGATTTTCTGATGGAGTTTGCTGCAAGACCGAAAGTTAAGTTCTCTCTGTAAAAATACACAAAGTAAACTGTGGTGGTGTCTAAAAGATTCAAACCTTTGCTGAAGAGTCCTTGAGTTCGTTGAGGTTGTCCTGTAGAAAATGAACGGAGATGACACGTGAGCTGGAATAGTTTTCAGAAACCAGAGGAACTTTGGGAAGCATGGCCGTACCCTTGAAACAAAAAGCAGCTACTCCTTCTGGAACAAATCTTATGTTAATACTGTACACTGAATAAAGCTAGGAACTGAAATATTTTTTAAAAAGAAAGGAGAAGGAAAAAAAAATTTAAAAAAGAGACAGTCACAGCTATTCTCCAGACCCAATTAACTACAAAATGTGTTTATATCTAATTCTTCATAAAACAATCTCCCACCAAGACAAAATATAGAAGAAAAAATAGTCTTAACTCTAAATACAGCTGAACCACAGGTGAAACGGGTTTAAAAATATTTTTAAACCTGTATCTTCTCCACTTTCATTTAAATGTGGTAGAAGTCACTCACAAATGACTTTACATTGCCATTTACAAAAAAAGGCTAGAAAAAAGTTGTCATTTTGAGTAATGTCACCTGCTTCCTCAAAGCTAGTAACAGCTATTTGAGTTTTCTAAAAATTAGTCTAAATCTTTCAAGTAAATCTTACATAGAAAAAGATGCCCCCTGAAAAAACAGAATAAAAGAAAAGCTTGTTTTAAAGTTGGTAAGATGGTGAAGTTTAAAGGCCCACATAATCCATCACAGTGCTCTTGATGAAGTATTAATAACTTACAGTTTTAAATGTTCAACGTACTGCAAATTCAAAGATTCCATGAACATAGATGGTTTAGAAATAAAATAAATATGGAGCAAGGAATGGCTACCCTGAGTCTTCAAGTAGGCTACGCCCATGGTTTTGTGCTGCGCTTGAATGCCTGGGGTTTCTCTTTGCTGGGTAGTAGGCTTGGTTGCCACATCTGGTTTTATCGTAACGCAGGGCTCAACATGGTGGGAACCCATTGGAAATAAACAAACCTCGAAGGGAAGGTACAACAGAAGCTGCATGCGCACTGAATATACACAACTACAGGAGAACTGATCACCAAGGAGACTTTAAAATGGAACTCCTTTTCAAGACTCCTCCTTAGAAGGCACATATCGGTATGATGCTCATCAAGAAGCCTGATGAATTCAGAGGTATCGCACATCCCGTATCATCCAGGAATCTTCAGTGCTACAGATTCTTCAGTAGAAGTGCAGAAAAATACGCTCCACTCTGCTGCAAAGACTCATTTGCTTGTAGCTACCATTGCACTCCAAAAAAACTGACTGCTTAAAACAATGAGGCACTTCTGTGTAAAAACTCTTGCAATTTCCAAGCACTATTTACAAAATTTGTGCTAGGTCCTTGAAGCATGATTTTGGTTAATTAAAAAATTTTTTTATAGAAAAAAGACAGTCCGCCAATAAAGAAAAGGAATGCATTTTCTAATGCAACATAAAACCTCCAGTGGTTCCAGTGTATACTTGGCACAAAACTTGAAGGAAGTCGAATATTGGCATCCCAAACTTGTGAGCCTAACATGGGTGCTGCCTTCCTCAGGCTATACTAACCTTTACTGTTGAGGAATGTGATGGAGAAGAATGTGTATCAACTTTGCGGCGTTTTTGTTCTGAGGAAAGAAGAGAACGAGAGCATTATTAACACACATTTAAAAGGTATAATCAAACAATATGGCTTTCTGAACACCAAAATAATTTTGGCTACAAGTTTTACCACTAACAAATTCTGTTTATCTTAAGCTACCTATAGTTACACCAGCATGGCTTGGAGATATCCTGGCTACTAGGTGCTAACTGTATTTAAAAGCCAATGTCAAAGTGTTAGCTGTTATGTAGCTATTCTCTCTTGCCACCTCTAGTATTTTTTTACATTCAGTGATTTTCCAGTGACACATCCTATTTTTCTAGACAAGAACTGAAATTAAATATGCAAACCTACCCCTTTCAGATTCTGATGTTTCTGATCGGGGAACAGGTGACTTCAAGGACCCAGCTACTGGCATCTTTTCTCCTCCTTTAGTATTTTCCTTGGATTTCATTTCCTTTGCTACATCTCTTTCTCTGGATGGTTCCTTTTCTCTCTCCTTTTCTGCAGCTGACTTGGACTCAATGATGGTAACAACTGTCTTGGATTTTTCTTCTTTTGAAGCTTTTTCTTCTTTCTTCACTTTTTCCTTCTCCTTTTCAGATTTTGGTGTTTTCTCCTTGATCTCTCTTGCTTTATCATCTTTGTTTGCCCGTTCTTCCTTTGGTTTATCTTTCCCATCCTTCCCAAGTGCCTTCATCTCTGGAGCGGCGGTTGGAGTCTTGTCTTTTTTTTCTTTATCTTTTTCCTTCCCACTTTTTTCTTTATCATCCTTCTCCTTAATAATTTTGCTGCATCAAAAAACAAAGAAGCCAATGAGCACGCATCCAAAACCAGCTCTAGTTTTATCACATTAGTTTTACTTCTAATGGTTTGGTTTGATAGAACCTCCTAAAGCAGTCACTGTCAGATTTGCTGTCTCTATCAGAACAGCGACAAACAAATATTCTCATTTGCTTTATCTTTATTTAGCTATAATGGAATACATTTAACAACAGTGTCTTATCAATAAAGCTGTTTATTTTGGAAGAAATAATCTAATTTATTCATCTCTGAAGAAACGGAAACAATTTATACTGAACCTAAAAGTGAAAAAGAAAGGGAAGGTCAGTTCTGAGTATAATTCTACAGTTTGGAAGGAAGAAAATAGAGCATGTCAAAGAGTAGCTTTTCTCACCTATTAGAAGCGCTGTTTCCATTGCTTGTTGTCACCTTCGGTGCAGCGTTGACAGCTTTATTAATAACCTTCACCACACCCTGAGATTTCTCCTTTAGTTTATCTGTTGAAAAACAGAGATCAGCATTATTTCAACATATTAATATACATCCTACTGGTGGAAATAAAACTTAAGCATTTCCATGTGAGTGAGATGTGTAGCTAACAGCTTGTTGTGATTTAGCCCTAGCTGGCAGCTAAGCACCATGTGGTGGGATGGGGAGGAGAATCAGAAGGTAAAACTCATGGATTATGATAAGGGACAGCAAAGGGAGAGGAAATAAAAATTAAATTAGTCCAAAACTCACTGCCTACCCCATTTCTGAACAGCAGTCCCTCCTCCCCAGGCACCTCCCACCTTATATACTGGGCATGACATCACTGTACAGAAAATCCCTTTGGCTAATTTGGGTCAGCTGTCCTGCCTGTGTCCCCTCCCAGGTTCTTGTGAAATTTAATTCTATCCCAGCTGAAGGCCAGGGCAGAGTTAAAATAGGTAAATTAAACACAGAACACCCTCTCCCAGAATAAATTAAAAGTAAAGAACACAAACCCTATTTTAGCATCACTTTTTTTTCCTTTTCAGTTTAATGAGCTAAATTGAGAGTAGCCCGCATAACAGTAATAATGATGATGATAATAATAATAATAATATTTGTTTACCAGTCTCCTCAGGAGTGCCTTCTTCCAGTCTAACTGTATTTATCGTGAGAGACGTAGGCATCCCAGCACCACCTGGCCCATTTTGTACTGTTGCAGCTACAGCATTCCTGGCAGGTGGGTCCTTGTGGTGGAACTCATTTTCAGGTATCATGAAAGGCTTCCTACTTTTCAACTGCCCAGAATAGCTGCAAGTCGCACAGATTGTTAAATATGCACAAACATAAAGCAAAACATGGCTTGAATTTTAAATGAGGATCTAATCTAACAGTTCATCTGCTATTTATTTCACAGTTTTTCCCCAACTGATACGCAGTTTCTTCCCCCTTTATTGATGAGCTCAAAAGAAAGGAAAAAAAAAGCAACAAACAAACAAACCACTAAACACAGAAGCAGCTCTAACTCCACACACTCGTCACCACCACCACACACCTGCCAAAAACACAGAGAAGCAGCAGCCTACTAACAGAACTTAAAACTGTTACAGACACCCCAATCGACCCTCAAGCACACATGGATGATTCTGCATTCATTGCAAAGATGCAAAACTTAACTAAGCATGTTAGTTTAGCATTTCAGAATCACATAAACATCCAAAATCTAAGCAGTCAATAGACCTTGGCTTTCTTCACTTTACTCTCCTACCTACTTGCTGCTATACTATTTCTCTAAAATTAAGCTATACCCTTGTGAGTGGAAATCTTTCCTATTAAAAGTGTTTTACTAGAGTCTTGTAAAAGAAATTAGTGACCATCCAGCACAAAATGAAAGTTTTCATTCACACTGACAGCCCTGAGATGCAGGATAATGAAATCTTCTGCAATAAGGTAAAAACCAAATGTTAGAACTGTAACAGTTCGAGTCTTTAGAAGCCTTTCATGATCCACTTTTAACCACTTTCTTAAAGTAAGGTGTTGTTACCCCATAGCCAATGCATATAGATCAGGTCTCTTCTCTTTCTCTTCCTGACATATCTTATGTACTCTTCTTTCCAAGGCTTGGCCCAGGTTCAGCACTTTTGGATACCATGGAAGGATTTTGGTCAGCACAATCAGGATATTTCTGATATGTGTATATTCACCAGTTTCAAGGCAGTGCACAGAAGCCTAGAAAACAAGTTAAATCAAATGAAGGTGGGTTTTTTCATGAGAGCTTCCTAAACACAAAGATTTTCAGCATCTTTATTTACCTTAGTTAATTTATAGTGCCATTTGTGTACCACATGTCTAAAATTCTCGTAATCCAATTGATCAGCTTTATTTCCACCATCAAATCCAGTTGCCCGTAATATGGTCAGGAAGCCTGGATAGTTGCCACATTCCTACATATGCATAAAACCAGAAAAAATATTTTTCAGGCAGCATAAAAACATAATTCTACAAATGTTAATAATATGCTGAAGCACTTCTTCATTGCTTCTACTAAAGGCTAAGACACAATCACACTTTGTAAGACTTGAACACAGACTTTTTAAAAAGCTTATTTATGTTGAAATCATAAGTTGGAGGTGAAATGAAAGATCATTTGCAATATATCTAGCTTTCACAAGGAGCATTATGAGAGTTTCCATATGCTCCCTAAATTATCTTCAAGACAGGATGTGAGAAAAATCAGAAATGTAAGATTTTAAGCCACTGGATATTTTTCTTTTTTTTTTTTAAGTCTTAAATGCATTATCACAGAGGTGCTACCACTGTCATTTATTGGCTCAGCCTTGCTCAGTGGCAGGTCCAGCTTGACCAGTCTGGCATTGACTCATCAGATCTGGGGGAAGCTTCTAGCTGCTCCTTGCAGCCACCACTGCAGCCCCCCCACTACCAAAACCTTGCCATGCAAACCCAAAACACTATACAAAATTACTTCTATTAAAGCTATATGAATTACAGAAACTCAATTCTAAGATTACACCATCAGAAAAAATTCATAAAGAGTTTTTAAATCTAATGATTCCACTAAATCCTTTTTTTTCAGGCTGAATTAAACAAGCAGCCATTATATATTCTCATGAGCAAACATGTTTTAATGGCTTCACATACCTTTTCATATATGACTCTGTCACTGTGCCATCTAGTCACAGTCTCCAGCATACAGCATAAAAACCTTCCATATCTACTAGCTTCATTTTCAGTGCAACTTGCAACTGTATATATAATATCGGAGAAAACCTGTAATAAAAAAGTAGTAATAGAAAAGTTAAAGGAACACGAGCCAACAAGAATGTCAAATTTCTCTTACCTACACCACAGTTAAGCTGGTTTCCAAATATGAAGGAGGTCTCAAAATATACTGTTTTCAGGACTTTCTTACCCACGTGCTGATCCTTCACGCTTAGCCCAGAATCTAAGCACAATCTCAACTCAATGTTCCCATGAAAACATACCTTCATTTTTTACAATACATTCCCATACACACCCTTTTAATCAAAGCTCAAGTCAAAGCTGTTCTAACAGTACATATGATGCACTAACATAATAATTTGATTTCTTATAGTCTTTGGAGCTGAACACATCCTGCTAGCTAGATTCTTCCATCTATTTTCTCTACATTTTTTCCTCCACAAGAGGAAAAGGAATGGCTACATGATCAGCGAGAACAGCCTGAACAAATGCTGCAAATGCTGAACAAATGCAAACAACTACTCTGTTTGACCCAGGAAGCCTGGTTGCTACTGCTATCAAAAGTACTCCCCGTGTCACCATGGGGGTCCCTTCCCACGTCTCAGCAGCGACACAAGTCCACTGCCTGTAGTACCATTCACCAGGAGCAGAAGGGCCCGAAGGATGCTGCTTGTGGGAGGCAGGTATGAGGAAGTTGATTCTACAGCAGCAGGGCACACATGGCTACAATGAAGCTATAGAAACGCAGACCTCTGAGACTGCAAAACCCTAATGCAACTCCTATTACCGCTGAGGATTTTGCTCTGAAACTCTAATCATTAGGATAAACTAAAACCAACATTTCTTTAAAATAAACTCCTGAAGCTCAAGGAAAACTTGATCTGTAGAATCTGAAGTACAGAAGGAAACTCTGGATTGTCACAGATTTTGGAATTAAACATACGTCATGATGCTGTTTGCCTCTTTCCAGAGTCTGGAAGGATACTAGTCCATAACAGTAATTAAGTGCATACACACACAGTTCTAGCTACTTACTCTGTCATAGCAGAGAAGTGTGGAGAAGTTGGGTGTTTTCTGCTGATGCACCAGTTCCACAAAGTGAGCACAATAAACTGCATCGATTGCCGAAAAAATGCATCGAGGAAATATGCATAACTGCAAAAATTTTGTGATGGTCTCATTTTTGGTAGACTCTTCAAAAACAAAGAAGTTGAGAGGAAAAAAAGAAAATTAATGCATTAACACTCAGCTATTCTCTTCCCAAGTAGTTCAGTATCACACATCCACACTGAGTTTGTACATCAGGCTGCTTGGATTCCAGACATATCTCTGGCACTGCTCAGAAAAAGTCAAAATAAGCTTAACTGATTGAGGATGGGGGAGGGTGGTTGCAGCAAATCTTTGTATTTTACTAAGAAAATCCATTTATTGCACAATGAGGGGAAAACAAGCTCAGGCAAAACTTGCCCACCTGCTCAAATCCTGCACATTATCGAAGGCACACCATCTGCTATTTCTCTACAACACTTGTCTTCTGCTTTCTAGATGGAGCTGGCTTTCAGCTCAGTTTCCATAGAAATGGAAGACTGCACTTTCTATATCACAATCCATTAATGATCACTTTTTCCAATCAACCAAACAATTACAGGAATTTAAATAGAGGAGTCTACAGTAAACTACCAACTCACTAAACATGCATTCTGTGAAAGTGTCATTCCACCACTAAATAAAAGACTGCACTGTATGCTCAACAGTTACCAATTCTGTTTGACCAGCCACTGGTTGGTCAACATCACAGCCAAGCACATACCCAAACTGGTCCCTCAGCAGCTCTTGCCTAATTAATAAGGAGCATAAAAAAAAGCTAGGTGGGATGTACAGCACAGAGGGAAAGTAGGGAAGAAAATAAACAACTGGACAAAGACACAGAACTGAAGATTGCAAAGGGATGCCTTTAGCGGAAGAACCACCAGGATCCTCACGAGGGCAACTCATGTTTTTGTACCAGGATTCTTGCACAGGCACTAGTAGTCCTAAGTCCCAGGACTTATATGCTTCAATTCTGTGATGCTCGTGGAATAAAGCTTGTTCAGGAAAGGGCGCCAGCTTTTACTTAACTAAAATATTCACCTTGATTTTATTTATTTAATTTTATTATCTATTCCTCAAAGGTTACAAGCCCTTGACATACTAAAAAAAAAAAAAAAAAAAAAAAAAGAGAGAATCACAGCTCATAGAACAATCAACTAAGTTTTACATCAAAACTGTAAGAGTAAAGCAAGTAAGCAGCCAGGATAGCTAGTCTGTCATTGTTAAAACTACTGGTCTTTTATTTCTGCCAAAAATTAACCTACTCTTAATGACATAACCACTCTATCAAAACTATATAACACAAGAAGGCAGTCTTTTTTAAAAAATACTTTTTATGAATAGTACTACAAATGCTACTACCGTGGATGTGCTGTTCAATGTCCTCACATAGCAGAATGACTAACAATTTCTTTCAATTGGGAAACTGCTGAAAAAGTTAAGCCTGTCTCTGGATGCAATGCTGAGAAACTTCCTGCAGCTGAAGCCTGAGCACTCAAAAGCTAACAATAAGGTACTTCCCACACCCCACAAACGCCTGTATGTTTATATACAGATCATTATCTACACAATTTTCTACATGATTTCTGGTGCTTCCTTAAGCAGACAAATTCAGCAGCCAGCTCTAGACTAAACTTCAGTCAGGTAGCCATTTTTAAACCAGTAATTTCATGCTGCTAATTAGCTGTCCATATCAGCACATTAAATATTTTAATAGGGAATAACCTTTCTTGATTTAACTGTGTTTTTTCATTAGATCAGTTGGGTATATCTTACATGAGTTGGACAATAAAACGCTTTTCCGCTGGATTATGCTAGGCTCCTTGGGACAGACGAACAACTACTTCCAGTTACAAACTGAAAGTTCCTCCAGAGAAGAAAACTGACCAGAAAAAAACATTTCAGATTAACCATACCAGTAGAGTTCACAATCAATATGAAACATTACAGAGGCTTTGTCGGACAAAAAAAAAGTTTGTTCTGCCTCCTGCACATCTGAATCATGAAACATTTGCATGCTGTTTCATTTCATGGTGCTGTTAGGCTGGCACAGTACTTACCCTGTCACTGGAACAGGGTTTATGTTACCACCCAAATACTGGCACATTGCTCCTAATCACAGGACTCAAAGTAAATTAACTCAAACCACTCTTTGAGAGTTTACTGCCTATTTCTTGCAAAGCAGCAATCATCCTAACTTCACAGCATTCTAACTGCAGTAAACAACTGCAAACCATCTTGCAATTACAACTTTCGAATTAATTGATCAGTTATACTCTAAATTAGTTAATATTCTAAAAGTCTTGACACTGCAAGAAACAAAACATATCCTTGAAACCAAGCTACTCAGCATTTGCAGCAACAGTCTACCTTGCTAACAGACCTCAATATAAGAGAAGAGCAAATATTGAAAACAACATTAAGAGGGTTAGTGCAAGCTGAATTTTTATTTTTGGAGACAGTGATGACTATAGAAACATCCAGACTGTTTCCCCTACACACACTTACTTGCTAGAAGCCAGTTATCCTTCTCTAGTTTCAGCCTCTGTAGAACTCTCTGCACATGCTCCAACTGCTTCTTCTCTTCCTCAAGGAGCTTGTCCTGAAGAGCCGTGCAACGTTCTTTTTCTTTTTTCTTTTTATTTGGAGGCTATAAAATGTCAATGCAACTCACTTAGTAGTTTATTAACAGTTGCTATATATAAATCAGTTAAATTCCTGATAATACTAATGAATGCTTGAAAAACTTTCTATATCACTAATCAACATTCTGTTCTGGTAATCAGCTGATTTTACAAACACTGGCTAACTCAAGTCAAAGCGAACAGGTAAGCCGCAGGTACAGGTGTCAGATTGCTTTCTGAAACTCAGTGAACTCACTGGTACTTTTAAAGCAGGAATTATAAGGAAGAGTCAATCCAAACTAGTGTGAATGTGACACATCAGAATAGAGGATTCAGGTGACAAAACCTCCTAGATCTATTGACCTTAATACAAATTTTCACAAAAAAGAATCTTTCAAGATTAGACAGTTTAATCTGGACCATAAAATTATGAACATACCATTTCCTGATTGTCATCTATGGCTTTCATCTGGACCTTAAGTTTATTGACTTCTCTGTCATAACTACTATGTGGGACAGCAAGGTCATACATCGTCAGAGACCAGAACGTAGCATAAAACTGAGGACTGATGTCATCCCAAACCTTGGGAAGGTGCAGAGAAATCACAGCATCGTGAACAGGAGCCATTACCAGCTCACATGATGTAATGTATTTGTGAACTTTGTGCTGCTGTTTATTTCCCTTCTCAGCTTTTTTTAGTTCATCATACTTTGACTGTGGATTAAAAAAAATAAAACAAAAATTGTTATCTTTGAACACAAACAATGTAATTTAACTTTTCTCAAAAAATTTTCTATATAACACACACTGATGCACGTGAAATATCATTTACATATATAAAGCACTGAAGAACATCATAGAGACCTTTTAGTAGTTGTCCCTATTAGGTTGATTTATCTTCCTTGACTGACGCAGCTCCCTGTTGTTATAGTAACACATTATACTACACCAAGTAAAAATTGCTCTTGCTATTTAACATTCCAGAAGCAGGGACAAATTTATTTCTGACACTTACTGACATACCACACCTTTTAGCAGCTGCAATTTTCATCCCCAGCAAAAGTCTATCTAAAACATCTACAGAAGAACTCCTGCATTTGGGGGAATGGGGAAAGAGAGAACTCCTACTGATCAGCCATCAGAAGAGATGACTTCATTAGCTACAACTTCTGTCAGTTGTGTGAAAGCTGACACATGGGCTATATTTTCCATGAAGATAAAGCACAACGTGTTCCAGCCCACAGCTTCTCATTCTACCTCAACTCATAAAGCTTTCTCAAGTTTCATTTAGCAGATTTCAACTTTAGCAGGTACCTAAACACATGTATTGACACTGTGTAATATAGCAACACTAACAGCAGACAAACAGAAGAGTTCTACTTACCGAAATATGGTGTGCATACATGGGTCTTGAGAGGAAAAACGCAGCATCATGAGGGGTGTGAAACTCATTACAGAGAACGTCAATAGAAGGCACTCGCTTAATGTAATCCTCTGTGCTTAGATTGGATGCTAAAAATCCACCAAATTGTACCAGGGTGTCATGGCACTACACGTGAAAGATACATAAAGTTAGCAAACAGGATTATTTTCTTCAAAAGTGAAGTTAGAGAGAGCTTGGACACTTTTTTTAAAAAGTTAATACCACAGAAGAATTTTCTCATAGAAGAGATGCTAAATTTTCCATGCCACATAGTTCTGTCACTTTGTGCTGACTCAAGTTTGTCTGCACTAAAGAAAAAAAAAAAAAAAAGCCCTACGAAATCCAGTAGAACTGTAAGAGCATTCTGCTCTACCAGAATGAAATTAAACTAGTTCCTACTGCCTAAGGCTGCTTTGTTAAGAATTCAGGCTGCTGCTTATTAAAAAAAGCCCCAAAGTTCCTCTAACAAAGGCCTGAAAAACATAATAGCTGACTTAAGAAATAAGAACTTTTTATGACAAAGGACATTTTAATCTTTCATTCAGAAATCAATTGTCTATATAATACATATTCAAGACAACCATATATTTTCATAATGAGACACCACATCTGATTTTGAAAATTCTTATATATTCCTACTTACACACTGATTCTTATACAAGTGGTTTTACTTGCCTGATCATACAGTTTTCCCACCAGCTTCAGATGTTTTTCCCCTCCCTCTTGAAAGATCACACCATTTCTCTGTTGAGCCATAAGTAGGCACAGTGGAAGGGCAAGATCATGGTCCAACAATGCATCTTTCAATCTCTGAGAAGACTTTTTGGTATTCCTGATTTGGCCAAAGTATCCACCCTACATAGTACAGAAAAAGTTACCCAAGTTTGGAAACTGCGTCTCACATATGGAAATTGTGTGCACTTCTGATTGCTGAAATACCAAATAATTAACATCAATGCAGTTTCTTGTCTATCAATAAAAGTCTCCCTCTAGATCCTGTACTGCAAAACATATACATAAAAATCAAGAAACAACTCATCTTGCACACTAATAGTATTTTAACACAGTAACACAAGAGGGGCATTTCAGCTCAGGCACGATGACATTGCATTTCAGACATAGGTCTGCTTTGATCTGATCAAAGTCTCTGTTCAACACCGGTATTTCACGTTTTAGTTCAAATTACAGCTGTTCAACTCCCTGGAGGAGTGAGTCTAGGTCAGAGTCAACTAGGTCTTTGACACCATGGCTTGCAACAGTGTTAGCCGTTGAAATGGTTCAAGATGTTACTCAACTAGGAGCTGCTACTCCCCCCCGGAGCAGGGTTAACACAGGACTGCACAATGTACAAGCTGCTCAGTGGCTGCTATAATTTGCACGTGTCATATAACATTGGATAGTGAAGGCTGCTTTTGTTAATATGAGAGGCTGTAAAGCACAACAATTAAGGCTTATGTATACATTGTCTTGGCTGCCTGTCTGCAAGGAGTGGGAAGCTCTCTGAAGAAAGCGGTAACACCTCTCTCAGCTATGCTGCCAGACTTCATGAATCACAGTCTTTAGAACCACCATTAATAAGCAATAGCTATTATTAATTAAACTTAACATGAACACACCTCAGCTTTTAGTTGTTCTCCACCAGTCATGGCTTCCAATTGCTCCATTGTAATTTCTTCAGTAATCTCGATCCCTGCCATTTTCTGTACTACCTCTTTTAAAATAAGCAAATCAAAGCTGCACAGGAGACAGAAGAGTGGAGCAAAACCAAGACAGTTTGTTTAAGAAATGGATGCCAGGACATTCAATACAGAGTACAAAGCAACACTATGACTCACATTAAATAACATTATAATTCTTTTTTGAAGAAAAAAGTTGTATGCTGAGCGCACAATGATTTCTTTATTGCAAATAAAAAGTTGGTACTTAAAAGCAGTGCAGGCCTTCAACAGCTGGATTCCAGAACCCCTTCAGAACAATTTCACTGATTTTTGAATAACGAGTGTGGTGCTATTAACTTTTAAGTATCAACAAATCTATCTTAAAATTTATTACTCCCTTTTGATTTTTTTAAGCTTCATACTGTATTCCAACCATAGTTATGTTTTCTGTCCAGAAACTACACAACACCAGCACATACTCCAAACACTTGACTACTTCAGTCATATGGCACTGGTCATAGTGGTAAATCCAATTTGTTTCTACAATCCGAAATACTAAACTGAATATTGAAAATAATTTGGGTTGTTTTTTTCTTTTAAAATGCTTTCAGTTCTTAATACTTAATCCTGGGGAAAGACAAGAAACATTACTTACCCTTCTTCTGTAGCTCAAAGTGATTGTACCATCATCAGAATACAATACATATTGGGGACAGGGGAGCACATGAGACTGAGTGTCTAAATTGCAGGGAAGTGAGAAACCTAGACTTCTCAACACATATACCCTAAATAGCGTGGTGTGTTATCTCCACTTGTAAGCTGTCCTTCAGTAAGCATATGGGGATTCATAACAGAAAAAGGTTGATACTCACCTATGTGATAAAAATAACATTAAATAAATTAAACAATGCTAAGTGATGACAGTGGAAGGACAAAATGAAAAAAGATTCAGACTGCAAACCCTGCTTAAAATTTTTTGAGTTATTAACATCAACATATCAAGAAGCCATTCAACTGCCATTAAATTGGACAAGTTATTTAAATAAATATTAAAATGTTAAGAGCCATCCCTGCAGCGACGACATTGCGAAAAAGAAAAAACCTAAAAAACTGTAACAATCATTCCCTTTCACATCACAGACATTTATTTTTTAAATAAGGTACAGTAATTTCTGTAACTGTATTGTAGGCCAGCAGGGTTTTTTCCATCTAGTTAGTTGTTAAGAAAATTGAATTAAAATGAGCTACAGATGAAAAATCAGTACTTCAAAAATAGCGTCACAGCTATATAGCAAGAGGAAAAATAACATGCCAAAAAGGGTATTATTCTTCCTGCTATTTAAATTTCTTAATCTTCCTGGTAATACAAATGGAGTTTTACCACTACTACACCAAGCACTCATGTATCAGCAAACACCCAAATGATACATCATAAAAATTGAGTTTATAAAGATCAGTTGTGCAATACTTGCCTTTTCCCAGCTTTCAGTTGGTTGGCTACATATTGAAGGAGACCAGCAAGTTCAATTGGGTATTTTCGGAAAACTGCACCACAAAAGCTAGCCAGACCTAAAGCAAGGAGAACAGCTGTGAGACCTCATGAGCTAGTAATCATTAAATAGGCATTAACAGAGTAGAAGTGGAATGTTAGCAATATATGTAGTTTTGTAATACAAAGAAAAAATACTTTCCTATTGATTAAACTTGCCAGTTCTCTGTTTTGTTTAAAAAATTAGCTGGTAGGTTCAAGGAAAAGTGATCATGATGATCAACAGTATACTATATCATATGGGAGGTGAAGTATTTAGAACATTAATGTGGAAAAATAAAGCAGGAATACTAACTCTGCAGCCAGCTTGAGATTGTAGTGTCATCATGCTTCATTCTCTCCTTCTCAGGGTTTGCCAGAGCTTCAATGATGCAGTCTTTTGTGCAGTTAAAGAGAGTATTTTTCCTCAGTTTGTAAAAACTGAAAATTACACAGCCTTGTTTTTCCAGCTCCAATATTTGTAATACATGAACATGATTTGCAAATATAGCAAGCATGACATTGAGGATCCACTAACATAGTTGATAGTGTAAAAAAAATTTAAAAAAACGCTAACTTGAAAGGCAGTATTTACCTCACTATTTACAGGAGCAATAAAGAGCAAGTGAAAGTAGTAAAAACAGCCTTAAAAAGAAAGCATAATTTTCATTAGTGTGAAAGAATACAGAGGGTTCTGTAACCCACTACAAGTGCAAGGTATATGCAAACTTGTCTAAGCTTCCAGCAAAAAGCAGCAAGAATAAAAAACAATGGAAGGTATTTACTCACAGCTTTAAACTGGCTATAACTGCAACTTGATCGGTAAGTAGGTGTATTGATTTACATAAAAGGATACATGCCAAGACATCGTAGTTCAGTGAAGTGAGGTATTTCAGTGAATCCACAACCGGAGTTATTAAGTTATCATATTTTTGTATTTGTGATAAAATCTGAAAGTTACAGAAGACATTCAGCTGAACAGGGCCATTATTCTTTATCTTTCATATAATAAATCAAAACAATTTAACAATGTTTTTCTTCAAAATCTACCCAAGACACCCTTTGAAATTAATTTTTCAAAAGGTCCTAAACCACTTTCAATTTAATAGGCATTCTCCCTAGTTTATCTAGTACCTTAGGGATATCAGTGAAACATGCCTCTAACATGTAAAACCAAATCCATGCAATTATTTTCTGTTGTTGTTTCTTGTAGTACAGACCATTAAGTCCATCAATGTACTTTTATACTTATTCCGTACTCTATAGCACCAAGCAATCCTAAAAATCATTCCCAAACTCAGAAGTGTATTTCAGACTTCAAAGCTTTATGTTTTCTTCTAAATGAACCTGATGTATCTTCATCACATACATACACAACTGCCCAGAGCACCCTAACTTGAATTTGCATTCTGCATAACCCGAGCAACACATCTCTGCGCCTGAGACCCACCTCAGCTATTCCAAATACTTTACTCCTAGAAGCAGATGTGATTTTCTGTGCAGTTGTGGTTATTCAAGAGCTATTGTCACAATTAGTATCTCAGAGCTATGCACTACTAGCAAATTACTGTATTTTAGAATTTGCATCAATAGTAAAAAAGAACTGCAGAACTACCCTCTCAAAGACAGCAGGTTCCTTTTGTACACTTTAATATCTATTGCTAGGATGAAATAGCATTGAAATACATGCAGCTACATACATAATCAAATAAAATTGTAGGATTGCTGTGGCTGAGCTTCCCAATTTGTCTTCCCGAGGGTTTCACATTTTCCTTAGTTAAACGCCTGTAAAAGAGAACATATTTTATTAAAATAGACAAGCCAGGAGAAGACTAAAACAACAGGTTAGTTGTGAAGAAACAGCTTATTAGGTCACGTTAAATTCCCACTGGTAGATAAGTTTTTAAGGAATCTTAAACATAGAAATGCTGCTCCTCTAGGAATCTGAAACCTATAATCCTATATCATGCACAGCCAGTACAAGGAAACCAGCTGTCCCTATACTACTATGGACTGTATTCCCATTTTAACTTTGAGCACCTTGTGTTCAGAAGTTGTCAGCAGTATCTATCCCACATATAAAAACAGCATGTGATGCTGTTCACCTCTCCTGCAAATTTAATTTAGCCACAGGTCGTTTTGCATTTGTTGCATTCTGTTAATTGAAAAACAATATTAATTTCATTGTGTTTCACTTCCACAGCATTCCCTACCAAGGGATGAGTTTAACATGAAACGATGTCAATACACAAAAATAAACTGTACACATAGCAACTTGGACAGGTGACAGCAGTGTGGCTCGTCTGCACAGCTGAAACCCAATGTACAAGAGACAGGATGTGAAGTTTTACAGTCTATGCCAGCTATGCTGCAAGTCAGAAGAGAATCATTTGTTTCTAGTTTTCACAGCTGCAAGTTTAAAGTCTTTTAGCCAGTAACAATTATTCTGCCTTGCCTATGCAGAAAGGTTATAATTATCTACATAATAAAACCATAGCATTTGCTTTTGGCAACAACAAATGGAGAACCCGAATCCCTGATAATGATGTCAGAGAAATTAAATCTGAGGTACATCTGAAATTGTTGTCAGCCCACTTGAAGATGAGAATGAATCATTCAGGTTGCTGTCTATACTTTCAAACTTACAAAAACTATGACCAAATTTTTGAGCCTCTTTGGATTAAAGAGTCTCCATACCTAGAGAAAACATATTGCACTCCAACACTTCTATAAGCAAAGCGACTTTATCAAAGAGCAGCATATCCATGAAAAAGATTTTAAATAATGTAAGGGGACATTTTTTCATGTATTAAGTAACCTTGCTGGTGACAAATCTGCCTGCATCCTTACTTATCTGTCAGTTTTAAATCACAGTACATTAAATACTTGATGAACAAGGATTATCAGTGAAATTACTGAGTCATTACAAAGGGAATGTATTTGTCAAGATATTTTTTCTTCAGTTGGTGACATCTGATACATTGTATTAGACTTGATATTTATGGAATTAGACAACTTACTTCATGATATATTTGGCTCGGTCTATGGTTTGAGCTTTAACTTTCACAAGAAGCGGGTGACTGTTGTATGTTTCATTCTTCCACTGCCCATAAAGACGGTACCTTGAAAGATTATAGAAGGAAACTATTTTTAGTACTGACAATACAAGAGACCACTTCCAAAAGAAAGGAAATAAATTATTCTACCCACCTGTACTGGTATGGAAAAGTTTTGAACATTCCCCATAATTCTTCAGACATGCACGCATTGCAGTCCATCAAAGAGAGAGATGGAAGTAAGACCTGATCAGTAATACTGAGCAAACAGCTGAACAGTATCTCCTGAGGTAAGAGACAAAAAACTCAAAGTAACTATCAGGTAAGTACCCCAGAGGCAATGCTATGTATCTGATGCAGATATGCACAAATTGCATGTCTCAGCAGACACAGGTTTGGCACAAGATTCAGACTTCCTAAACAAAACAAAAAAATATTTTAAAGAAACTTAAAAATATCTCCATCATAGAACTTTTATTAGATAATTTATGGGCCAAATATACTGTCACTATTTTATCTGCCTACATGAGATATTTGAAGAAAGCTGCTGCTGTTTTTCAGCAAGTTGCATTCATTTTTAAATCAAATAGATCATTTTTAAATGGATATACTGTGGACTCATAAGAAATGCAACTGGATAAAATAGTTTTCGGCAACTTCTAACCTAAACCTCCCCTGGCATCACTTGCAGCCATTCCCTCTTGTCCTGCCACTGCTTATCTGCAAGAAGATGCTGACCCCCAGCTCACCATAACCTCCTTTCAAGTTGTAGAGAGCAAGGACTCCTCCCCTCAAGCCTCCTCTTCTCCAGACTAAACAGTCCCAGTTCTTCCTGCTGCTTCTCCTCAGACTTGTGTTCCAGATCCTTTACCAGCTTCATTGCCCTTCTCTGGACACACTCCAGGGCCTCAGTGTCTTTCTTGTAGTGAGAGGCCCAAAAACGAACATAGTACTTGAAGTGCAGCCTCACCAGAGCTGAGTAGCGGGGGATGACCACCTCCCTGGTCCTGCTGACTACGCTATTCCTAATGCAAGCCAGGACACCACTGGCCTTCTTGGCCACCTGAACACCCTGCTGGCTCATGTTCAGGCGAGTGTCAACCAACTTATGATTCAGGAAATCGTAAGTGAGGAACAGGCATAGTAAGTAATAAAGTAATAATGAAAACTGGGCAAACCTCACATTTAAAATTTCCTTGATTAAAAAAAAATAAAAGTCAAACAGCAATTTTAGATACACTAAAATACATTAGATCTTAACTGGACACTTCGATTTCATTGCAACCAATCTTAAGAGTATATGAGAAAATTCAGAACAAAATAAATTAGGCAATAAATCAGAGAGCCATAGTATCATAGCATGATTTGGGTTGGAAGGGACCTTAAAGATCATCAAGTTCCAACCCCTCTGCCACAGGCAGGGACACCTCTCACTAGACCAGGCTGCTCAAGGTCCCATCCAACCTGGCCTTTAACACTTCCAGTGAGGGGCAGCCACCACCTCCCTGGGCAACCTGTTCCAGTGTCTCACCACCCTCGTAATGATGAATTTCTTCCTAATATCCAATCTAAATCTACCTCCTTCCAATTGAAAACCATTCCCCCTCATTCTATCACTACATACCCTTCTAAAAAGTCCCTTCCCAGCTTCCCTGTAGGCCCCTTTCAGGTACTTGAAGGCCCCTATAAGGTCTCCACAGAGCCTTCTCTTCTCCAGGCTGAACAACCCAAACTCTCTCAGCCTGTCTTCATAGGAGAGGTACTCCAGCCCTCCAGTCTCCTTCGTGGCCATCTCTGGACCCATTCCAACAGTTCCATGTCCTTCTTATGCTGGGGACTCCAGAACTGGATACCCAGTACTCCAGGTGGTGTCTCACAAGAGCAAAGGGGTAGAATCGCCACCAATCATACCATTAAACACCTCCCCTACTTCTAACTTCTCTTTTGTTCCTTTATGTTTTTCCTAAATAAATTCTTTAAGATACAACATGCTACCAGGAAAAGTACATTTATAGAATAAATAGCTGGAGGTACTCCAGCTGATTCTGAGCAAATAAGTAGAAAGTACTGGACTAGAAGAACAAGATTAAGTTTGAGGAATAAAAGAGAGAAAGGAAGAAAGAAAGGAACAAGAATACAAAAAAACCCCCCTGTGACTGGTTCAAGCTTGCATATAAAGAAGAGTTGTACAGTTACTAAACATTTGGTCTCAATTACAATCTTGCATAAAAACACTTTCCTCCAAAATAAACTCACCATTTTCTCTTTATCTTCTTGTTTGCTTCCATCAGACTGAAACTGTAACACAGAGTTAGCTTAAGTAACACATCAGTTACTACTGTAACATTATCCTTGCATAAGTAACATAGCAGTTTCAGAACATGGCTACAGCAGCAAAAGCATAAACCTGAAGGGTCACACATGTCTATTAAATGTTTAGTTTTCTGGACCTGTCAGCATTAAACTATTTTGAATAAAAATTCAAATGCATAAATGAAAAGCATTGCTCATAGATGAAAGGCATTGCTTACATGTATAGCTTTTATTACCTGTCTTTGAACAAAAGTGTACAACTAAAGTAACAAGGAAACTTGCTACTATATATGGAATACAAATTTTTCTGGAGGGAGGGGAAAAAAAATGCCCTAAGCATTCACTTTCTACCTAAAAAACCCAATGACTTCCAACCCAATTATCAACAGCCAGAGATTGTTTTCCCCACCCTTCTCTCACAATAATACCCTCTTAATTTTTTAGTCTTCATTATTAAACTACTTTTTCTCTCATTTTGCTCCATTCACCATGAACAGCATATTAAGCCATCACACCAGTAAGTGCACAATTATTTAAAGGTACACTTGAGCATGAAAGCTGCAGTGCAATGTTAGTAGTCTAACTTTTAAGCTACTGTATGAGTTAACTTACAGACAAATCACCTCCAGTTATAAGTATTTCTACTGTGTGTTAAATGTAGTTTCGTAACTAGAACATGCTGATGGCAATAGTGCATTAAAAATAACTTTCCCTATGTTACCTTAACCATTCTGTCACTGACGAATTTCTTCACAGTTCCAACCTAGAGCAAATAGCTAAAATGTTGCTCATTCTTGTCAAACACGTTAAACTACTATATTCATATATTTACAGTAAAACTGCACTAGATTCCTGAAATCAAGTAATATCCACAGAAACAAGGGCTCTCCCACAGGCCTTCAGTACTTGAACTTCATTACAAAGCAGTCCTAATAGTCAGCTGACAGCAGTAAAACGAATTACTCCCTTGAAATTATAGTTTCCAAATTAACTGCACTGTCAGCGCAACACAGCATGTCACTCAACTATCAAACTTCTCACAGGCCAGCAGAAAAATAAGCATGCTATAAGGCAAGAGTATTAACCACTAGGAAATCTTACATTTGGGAATAGGAGATACTGAGATCTAGATATGGAAGTAGAAGACGACAGAAACACTTGAAGTTACATGATTTTACTACTTGGAAGCCAAACATTGCACCTTGGAACCTGAAGAGAGCAAACTCTCTTGCCAAAATCTATTAACTTAGACAAAGAGATCTTCAGTCCCAAGAATTATCTCTGTTCTTAGCTCTGCATCAAGTGCAGCTAGACATGAAAGCTTCCCCTTGGGTGGTACATTAATTTTGAACAATCCAGTATTTGTTAGTTGTAGTTGAAAAAAAATACTTTTAAGAAAAAGCAGTTATACAATTGAAAGCCTGAGTATCATTTATATAAACCAACCTCTCCAACTTTTAGTTGTAGGTTAAAATAAAAAGCTAGGTAACAAAATCAGTGATTTTTCAATTGAGGGGGTTGTGCGTGTTACAACAATTATTTCAAAACCTATGAACTTCAAACTTTCTCTGAGCTGTTACTTAAAAAAAAAAAAATATATATATTAAACCCCTCCATTGTTGACTTGAAAATAAAAAAACCCTGATCCTAAAATAGGAAGTTGCTAGAAAGGTAGCAAAAGAAATCACTAGCCTCAGTGTGAGCTTCTGAGTACGTTCCAAGAGAGTTCAGAATATAAATTCAACTTGCAGCCATTTACAACAGGTCATGCTACCAATCTTTCCATATATACATGGAAAAGATATGGTCAAGAGACAAAATGGACTCTTGAGATTTGTTGTTATTTCTGAAGCTGGTGACTTAATGCTTTATTGAGTGTTTTAGAACTCCACACTGAGCTCACCCTCAGTGGCATTTATGACATTTGTGACTGACACAAGCTCAAGAATAGCAGGACTTTAACCAGCAGAAGAGGGGGGCAACCCAACTAATTAAAAAGTTGCAACATCCCCTACTTCCTAAGTAACCAAACAGGTAGAAGAGAAGGTACTGGTTTAGGTACTGGACATGTATTAGGTTATTGTTCCCCACTGTGCACACTTTCATTCTAATAATGTAAAAGCTTCTACACAAGTTGTATCATGTTCAGGTTTTTTAAAACATCCATACACAGATAATGTTTTAAAACATGAAGACCATAATGAGAAAGTTATCACTAAATACTCCCGGTTATAAACCTAAACTGCCTTAAGCTGTTCTCAAAATTTCTCCTTAATAAAAAAAAAAAACATCTATGTTTCAGTATTTGAACAGATAGGCAATTAATAAGACTGCAGCATTTTAAAACATCAGAAGAAATGGCATTTTTCAAATTCTGACAAGCTGTTCTGTGAGACCAACCTCTTTCATAAATGCTTTTCCAAGGCGCACCACTTTTGCAAATAAAATGGGATCATGGGAGAGATGAGGACCGAGGTAACACAGCATGTTGAACACTTCCTTTCTCAAGTCCTCGAAGCTGTCTGCTTGTTTTGGTGCTCGCTTGTTTGGCAAAGAAGCAATTGGTGACCCTTTAGCTCCTTTAGGTACACCAACTCTGAAAAATAAGATTGCAACATTTCACATGAAAAAGAAGTTTCAGAAATGTATCAATACATGTTAGGGTTATTAGTGAATAATATAAACAGTTTTCCCCATGTAGCAACAGTACTCTTACTTTACCTGCGGTACAGAGGTTCAATTGTCACATGTACAAGCTGGCAAAGGGCAATTGCAATAGGTTTGTGTGAAGTAGCATAAAATGGAGGCATCTGATCCATAATACTTTGTGCATGCTGCCAATCACCAATTTTTAATAAAGCTTCCAATAAACCAAGCTTTTGATTATCAGGAGGCTGCAAGATAACAAACAATGAGAAAGTGTATTCAGAAAGTCTTCTTAATACTTTTCCTTAAGCAGCACTCAGCTGTAATCCACAGCTAGAGAAAGAAACTAGCATTTCAACTATGTAATAAAAAAACCCCCTCACATGTGAAATAAAATTCAGCCAGACATTTAGACAACAAGTACAATTCAGAAACAGTAAGAAACCAATCCACATAGAATCTAACACCTGGATCGAAGAAAAAAGTTTAAAATTCAGAGCAAAAGTAAAGTTGTCTGACCCATGTCTGATCACATACTTTTGAAAATCTCACAATCCACTGCCACTTATTTAATTGTTTTAAGAACAATGCAAGCATTTAAGAATCTTGTGTTGTGTACAGTTCTGGACTTAAAATCAGGAGTTTTTCCTGCAAAATCAGATTTTAAGAAAAACCCGAACAAAAACAAAACAAAAACTCCACAAAACAAAAAAACTATCAAATCGAACCTGAAACCCCTACCAGTCTTACTTTGCCTCTGTCATAAGCTTCACATTTAGCATCTACTCTAGGAGACTAGTTTTCAGTGCAAGTCTACAGAAAGTTTTCAAAAGATCCCATTTTGCAATGTCAGCATGAAAATATAGGAGTATTACAATTAAGATCATGCCTTGAAGCACTTTTGTATGGTACTGACCCAATTTATTGCAACAAAATGTTCTTCTCCGATCCCCAAGGCAAAAGTCTAGTAGTAAACAACTAATAGTAAGGAATAGTAACTACAAACAGCTGTATGTAACAACAAGCCTAAGATGATACTAACACCAAGGGAAAGAAGACAACCCTAGAAGTAAAACATTTAAGCATTTTGAGGCCAAACCCCCTAATTTTATTTAAATCATATGAACGGACAAGATGGACTAACAAGAACAAAAATTAATTACAGCACAGGTGTTTCTGTTGTTCTGTAGTTTGCATGGATTTTTAAATCTTTTTTCCCCCTTTAACACTTTATAACACTAGCAATTATTTTCCTAATAGTTTTGAAAATAGAAAACAGTCTATTACACAGTAACGTGCAGAGGAAAGTTTCAGAATAATCCAAAATACACAGATCTAGTCTATGCTTATGTTTAATTTATGTAGCAATGAAATATTAGCCTTCAGAAAAAAGAAATCTGCACATCAGAACAATATGAGCCTCTGAAATATTAAAAAACATACATGTGCAATTAGAAACATACACACTAACATTTTACCACATAACTACTTCACATTCCATGATACCAAGGATTGTTTTTTTACACCAATATCTACTATGTTAACAAAAGCGTACATCAATCCTTTACCAGTGTTTAAAAACATCACTTGCGCAGCATGTGCAGAAAGTTTGGAATCTATGCTCAATACCACAGATAACTTAAACTGTCATGTTATTACCAAAAAAAGTAATAAAATAATTAATTAGTATGAATACATCATTAAATTTCGGTACTAAACTCTTAATTTTGTGATTTGGGGGGTTTTTTTGGCAATTACTAATTATATTAGAATTCATGTTTCTACTCACACAGTTTTTCTAGGCTTTATGTGTTAGCATGTTATTTCATTTACAAAGCAGTCACTGCTCACACACACAGACACACAGACACACACACACAGAGCTTCACTGGGTCTCTCTTCAGGTAAGCTCTTCTGAAACATGCTCTCCAAGAGTGAAAGCATGCATAGTGCACAGACATGCCAGTCTGGAATTCCTGTCAAATCTCATCATACTGCTGAGCTCTGTGACCCTATTATTCAGTTATGCGAAATTCATCTTAAAAGGCAAAAGTAGATAATGCATCTGCCAATACTAAATTTTTCACATCTGATTCATGAGACAATAAATTTTAACCACACAAAATAAGCACATTGTGGATTTAAATGAAAAGTCAAGACTCATTAAAACACTATTTTCATTATCCAGCCATTTATTCCATGGTACCACATAAAAATAGTCATTAAAACTGTATACTGATACAAAGTACTCAGATTTATATTGTCAACAGCTCTCACATGCACTTACTCCACTAATTGCTATGAATTGCACAGCTAGTCACATGCAAATATAGTAACTGAGAAACAAGCTTTTCAAGTGGCATGCATTGCGTAACAGCGGGCAAGTCACAGAAATTGTTTTTAAAAACAGCTCTGCATTTTCCCCCATCACACAGGCTCAGGCTTTGTTATTTGTCATAGAAATCCTTAAGAACAATGTTTCTGCTACAGCTTAAAATTCCTTAGTTCTTAATTCTAAAGCTTAGCCATAAAAGCTGTCTTAATTCTGAGATTACTTGCAGTATATACACTCCCCACGTCCCATGTAGAGTTTAGTTTTCCATGAGGACGTGGTGACGTGCATGCTTCAGAGATTATCAGGCAGCCTCATCTGACTGCAGAGAAGTTGGACTGAAGCAATGTGGTATAATCAAAGGGGATATCGAAATAATGACCAGGAGGACATCAGGAACTTAAAAGCTAGCAAAAAGAATCAGTTTAAGCAGCAGATGTGGCTGCAGTTGAAAGCCAGAGAGCACTGACTGTATTACCTGCCTGAGGGAAAGCAATGAAATTAGGTTTTTCAAGCCAGGCAAGAAAACTGGAAGGAGGAAGGGCAGAAATGCAGAGGCAAGGTGGGGTAGAACAAATAGGAATAAGCAGACAAAACAGATTATTGTAATAAATTGAGGAGGATTAAAGACTGAAGTATATGAATGCTGGAACATACTTAGTGAAGCTGCCAGAACAAAAAGGGAGCAAATAAATTAATTAGCCATTGAACCAGTAACATTAAACCCAGAGAAAAACAGAAGAAACCCTAAACCATGCTTTTCTACACAATCAACATAACAGAAGTGCAATCACAAGATAGAAGCATTCCAAGAAGCAGGTACCCATCTATGTTTCCAGTAAACATAAAAATGTCTTCATAACAATTATGTTTCATTCTAAATAATTTTCTTGGAAACCATACAAACCTTTTCAGTTTTTTCCTCCTCTTTTTCTTTTTCCTTCTCCTTTTCCTCTGTCTTTTCAGACGATAAGACAACCATGGTAAGTTTTCTGACAATCTGCTTAGCTTCCACTATCTCTCGCTTGTGTTCCTCAATTATGGCATTATCCCCTGGAAGAAGCTAAAGAACAGCAAACATCACATTAATTTTCAGACTGATACTTTCAATAGCTTGAGCTGGAAGCAGAAGTTTGTCCTTCCTTATTACTAATCAGATAAACATATTCCCTGGAAGATTCTTTTCCCAACAATGAAGTATAATATTAAGAGACTACTCTGAAATCGAGGACCCACGAGAAATTTTACTGTTCTATTCCCTCATAATCATTAATTGTATGAGCTCCCCTTCCCCTCTCTAATTTACCAATCGGCTGTAGCTATATGGTGACAGTTATGCATATATTGATGGTAACATTTACAAAACTCCGTGCCTTAAAACAAAGCGAATATTCAAAAGCATAAATTTTTACTTGCTCACCTAAAGGAAAAATAATAATGATCATCAAGGAAAACCAGGTAACCTACTTAGACAAACATTTTGATTAGCCTTATTTTACAGGGATCCCATTTAAAGCTTACCAAATTTCCTACTTGTCAGTGTGAGTTAAACACATGTAACATTTGTTCCCTAAAACCCATCTTACACTGAGATACACCCAATAAAGTAAAACCTCAGCACAGTCTCACACTTGAGGATGAGCAAGGTGAAGAACATAATTCTCTTTCTGACAAAGTCAACCTTCAATTTGATTCTAAAATCATGCTCAAACTTTTACCTGCTTCTAGGTAATCAAAACTTAGAGTCATCTGGAGTCATGACCTCTGATACAGTAATCTTTTCTATTGTTTTTAAACAAAGAAAGATTTTCAATGGGTTTTTTCCTCCTCCCAAACTGACAGCATAAACAGCATCACCTTCTTCAGAGAAGAGACAGTAGAATTCCTCAATTTCATAGAAATTTAGACAAGAAACCTACTTGTACAAGGTCTGAAGACCTGCACTTTTCTCATTTGAAAACACAAGTAGCCTACTAAGATTTACTAAGAAACACCTAGTGTGGAATTTCAAGGGGTAAATCATACCTTCAGGATGCAATACATATTATATATGGCTGTGTATATACACAGATAAATAGAAGCTTGGAAGGGGAAGAGAGGGCAGAGGGGAGGGGAAGAACATTCCTGATATGAATGATAATCCTGACAGCTGCTATTGTATAGGAGCTGCACAATATATACCACTTAAGATTCAACACCTACACGGTAATTATTCTCTTGGAACTCCCATAGCAAGTTAAATTAAGCCTGAACTGAAAGGGGGGAAAAATGCCATCCCAAGCACATAAAGACAGAGTGACTGGCAGAGACATTCATTCTGAGGAATCAAAGTAGATTAAAAATGAGACTGAGAATCAACATGATGACGGCTAACAGCATAAGTGAACGCAGGGACTAGCTGAAAGACTGTCAGAAAACATGCCCATACCTACACAGGTCTGAGGAGAGATTGCACAGGCCGCTGTAATTCCGAGTATGAGCATCTGTTTTGGAAGCTTACAAATATTCCTTTGCAAACTAGCATTATCATCACACATTCCTCCCTCCACACCGATTACCCAGGACATGCACTCCTACTCTGGCTCAACTGTATGTATTTTTAGCCAAACTACTCCTATGAAGGCAGAAACAGTTATTGACAAGTCAGATTGTGAATAATGCTATTAACTGCCTTAGTAATTAACATCAGGACTAGATTCCAAAATTTCCAGAGCTGTAACTAGAGCCTATTTCCTTGCTTTCAGTGGAAGGGTTAAGAGTCTTAAAATATCTGCAGGTATTCTGAAATTAACATTTGGTGTGTAACATACAATTACGTTGATGACTGTAAAGTTCTGTTCACCATCTGCCAAATCGGTATGTTGGCTGGTTAATAAGACTATCAGACTGATTAAATCTGAACGCTAATTCCACTTTCCTCTTTCAATCTAAAAAAATGCTCAGAATTCTTATAGATAGGAGTCCTATTCAAAAATATGTTGAGTTTAACTATTAAACTAAACAAAGAATGTTAGGATCTGCCTGTCCTACCTCTTTTTAATGCTTTTTTCTTCCAAAAATAGATTTTGTAAAGCAAAACACTGAAAGGGTCTAGCTCCTGAGGAAGCTTACTCGAGCATTTAAAGCATACTCAGGCATTTACCTCTGAACTGCTATTCAAGCAGGAAGTAAACAATCTGGAGGATGCTACATGATAATTCAAAAGAAGTGATTCATATTTTGGTGCCTGTCTGAGTATGCAGCATGAGAAAGTGTTGGAAATTTTGAAAGACATTGAACATGCACATATACCACTCGGTACGCCCTGAATCTGAAGCTTTACAATAGGGTAAACTATCTGGCTTTCTTTAAATTTTCTTAGTTTTGGCATTTGACAGAGTAGATCTGTCACTTACGTGAACATAAAGATCTTCCAAATCTATGAGATTATGTTGCAAAAGGACAGCAGCAACTCTGTATAAGGAGGAAGGTGTCTCGCCACTCGGATCCTAAAAAAGACAAGACTGCAAAATCTAAGATAAAGCAAAGACACCACTGCAGAAAGTCACAAAACAGAAAGGAAACGACACGAGATGAAACATATTAACCCACAATTCTCCTTGTTAGCATGTTAAATTGCTATTATTCCAAAGCCTTAACTGCAGTACAGAATCAGAATTTTCAGTGAAAAAAATTCAATTACCTTCATACCTTATAGTGCTTGTATGCAATTCCTCACTGTACATTTAAAAAAAAAAAACCACACCCCCCAAAACACACACAGTCTTGGCTATTTTATCAAATATCAACCATGACTCCTTCACTCCTGGGGACAAATCTTTTGTTGAGAGGGTACAACCTCTTTGTTAATGCCTGTTCTTATGCAACTATCCAAGTTCAAATGGAAGGTATCAAGATTCTTTTCAGCTGTCTGCCTTAGAGACTGCTTCAAGACTTCAAATCAGATCACAAAATTACTACTTTTAACCCTGGAATTTTACAACTTAAAATAATTAATTTCTATATAAAAAAAAAATCTGCAGCAAAAAACGGTTATCACTGACTGCAGTTCAACACTGAGTAGAACTAACTAACAAAACAAAAAATTAAGAATGGAAATACATTACCTGATAAAATTTGAATTTGAACCCAAGGATATGGCAGAGAGTTTGAGGTTCACACATGTACATATAAGACTCTATCAGTGGTACAAAGAAGTCATCATACTCAGGCCTGCATTCATAGACCTCCAGAATAATATCCAAAACCCTGTTAGGATCAAGGTTAAAACATCCTAGGGGAGAAGAACACAGTAGAAAATCTTAACATTACTACTTTTTATCTTCATTCTGTAACTGAACCACAAATACAATAATTTCAACTGAGAAGAATTCACTTTAAAAACTAAGTCTGGATTTGTCTCCAGCAAAATAATCTGGAACGTCTGTAAATAAAGCATCTATCATTTTGACTTACGTTGAATACAAATTAGGCAGATACTAAGCAGGACTTGCAATTCAGATTACGGAAAAACCTAGAAATTACCATCTTAAGGTGAACATTTAGTAAGTAAAAACCCAGACTCACTGATATCACAGTGCCAGCAAAAGGCACGGGCTGCTTGTTCTCCACTTGTGCTAGCACACATTTTCATGCAGTCACACAAATCAGCCAGCTAGAACTTATTTTGTAACCTAAGTGTTCTTCTGGTTTGAGCTAGACCCTGATCCACCCTGTTGCACTCTCCTGTTACATCAGTAATATTAACATTAGGGAGAATGGCTTCTTTATTTTGAGGGGAGCAAGGGCAAGGAAATAGATTGGCTTAAACCAATGTTGTAATCATATCTGTAACTTACTAAATAAGCTTTTAATTTCAGGGGGCATGCTTGAGATAGGTAATATTTCTATTTCAAAAGAATCCACAACTAGACTATTGTCTTCACAGAATCACAGAATAACAAGGTTGGAAAAGACCTTTAAGATCATCAAGTCCAACCATTCACATCCTAAACTAAACCATATCCCTAAGTACTTCATCTACCCATTTTTGAACACATCCAGGGAAGGTGACTCGACCACCTCCCTGGGCAGCCTGTTCCAGGCCCTGACAACTCTTTCAGTAAAAATTTTTTTCCTAACATCCAATCTAAACCTGCCCTGGCCCAGCTTCATGCCATTCCCCCTTGTCCTATCACCTGTCACCTGGCTGAAGAGACCATCACCTATCTCTCTATAACCTCCCTTCAGGTAGTTGTAGGTGGTGAGAAGGTCTCCCCTCAGCCTCCTCTTCTCCAGGCTAAACAGCCCCAGCTCCCTCAGCCGCTCCTCACAGGATTTGCCCTCCAGCCCCTTCACCAGCCTGGTTGCCCTTCTCTGGACTCGCTCCAGGACCTCCATGTCCTTCCTGTGGTGAGGAGCCCAGAACTGGACATAGTACTCAAGGTGTGGCCTCACCAATGCCGAGTACAGGGGCACAATCACCTCTTCATTGTGCCTTGAGAAGTTTTATCCAGATATATAGGGAATTATAGGTATTTCCAGGGTTTAATGTGTTCTTCACTTTGTGACACACTCTTGCCAAGGCTCAACTTAGAAATCCGGACAAATTGCAAACAGAACTTCATGCATTGAATTGAGTACCTTAAATAGCAGAAAGCATTACTTTGCTACAGTCCAATCTGCCTGCTAAGAGATGACAAGCATATCCTCAAAAAAATATTGCTGAAATTAATCAAAAGTATCAGCATGCATATTTGAAGCTGTACTGTACATTCAGTATCTAAATTAAGTTTAGCGATGCATTCCCAAAATTAATTTAGCCACAAGACCTGGAACTTCAAAATGTCTTAATTCTATCAGAGGTGATCTACCAACACATCAGTATCACACTACATGCCTCCATGACATTATTTGTTCCACAGAGGATCTCACAAAGCAGTCTAAAGTCACCCTCTGTACTCATACAGCCATGTAGAAAAACCAGTATCCATACTCATTCAGTATTTTCCTTACCTATTAAAGATTTGATATTTTCAAGGATTAAGTCACTAGTGACATTTCCAGATAAATCTTGCCCCAGTTCTGCAATGAGCTTTGCATAACCTTCATTCTCCTCTCTTAACAGATTAAACTTCTGTTGCTTATAACTGCAAATAAACAGAAATTAAACACAATTGTGTAACACATTCACAGCAAAGTGTATTTAGGCTCTTATCGATATTAAACTTGTTATACAGAATGCTAATTTTGAATACATTAAGAACTTGTCATTTACTTGAGCTACTGCAAAGATAATAGAATGCAGTACAATGGATACCTGCAAGGCAGCCAAAAAAAAATCCAGCTTTTATTTCAAATGCAGGCCATTTAAAAGCAAGATTATGCTTATACTTAACAGTAAAGCTTGTTCTTACATATTATGCTGCAGAACTGGATTGTAACAGTCCATGCTTAAGGACCTATTCAAGTCTGAGTGGTGTTGTTAGAGATTGAGACTAAAACATAGGATGCAGTCAAAAGACAAACACACACCACAAAAATACATGCTGTGATGCCAAAACTAACAGAACTGCATTGGTTTATTTATGAAAATACATCTCTATGCTTAACTGATGCAAGAGCAGCGACTAATTTTCTTATACTTTGTAAATTCATATTTGTTACAATTAAAATAGTTTAATCTGCACTGCAGCAAGAGCCATAGTGACAGGTGACGTTAGAAAAAATTTTACATCCCACAGGAGTTTGAAAGCTGTCTGTCAGTGACGAGGTAAAGTCTAATAAAACATATTTCCTGAAGAAAATTAAGTATTCCATTAATAGAAATATTTCACATAGTTAGAAAACATAGTTACCCGCACTAATTACCATTTCCCCTCCTCACCCTTGCCCCAAAACTTACAATAGTTTCGTCTTTATTTTCACAGATTTCTGATTGAACTGCTGAGACTGCTTGATAAGTCCTAATGACTCCAGTGTCTCTGGATCTAAACGCTCCTTTAGAACAGTGTCGGATACAAGGTACTGAAAAACACCAAACACATACATCAATTTTGTCAATTAGAAAGAGCTAGAAACCATCTGATATTTACTTCAGGCTACATTTCTGTTCTGACTACAAAAAGAAAGTTATAATATCATGATATATCGTGATACCAAATGCATCCTGCTTCAAACACCTATGTGGACAGAACTGAGAATCCATTTAACTAAAACTGAAATATTAGATGTAGATTTCATATACATGAGCACCTTGAAGAAACAAGCACTAGAGCCTAACTGCTGGTTACAAAGCATCCACTGCATAGTACCTGGGGATATTATTGCCCAGAACTGCGTCTTTGAAAAGCTTATACACATTCTCTCTCATTCTGGGAGAATAGCTTTGTTTTAATACGCTGAATTTTCCTACAAATCAAGCTTATTCCCTGTGGTTAGGAATGCCTTTTCTAAAGACAGAGGAGGTAGCATAAGGAAGTCCAACTCACAACATACTTCAGAAGCAAAATTTCTGTTGAACTGATAGGGATGGGGGGGAGGAATAAGCACGCTCAAAACTCTTTAAGAATTCAAGGGACAGCTGTACTACATTACTTCACCATAATGCTCTGAAGATGCATTTTTTAATTTGCAAGCTTGTTAAAATACTGTACTGGTATTTTCCTAAGGGGGAAAAAAAAACCCTAAAATAACCCCCCCCAAAAAAAAACCAACCACAAACCAAGCAAGCTTCAATACTCTAATTTTTCTTGTCAGATTTTGGCATGTACTTCTACCAAAAGACCTTCTGAGTGCAACTTACCAAACAGGCTAATACCAGTTGGGTAAAATGATCCCTCTTACTTTTTTCTTCTAAACAGCTTGTTTCAATATCTAGTATAACAGAAGATGGAAAAAAGGAAAAAAAATAATTACTTGCTAGCTTCTTGCCTCTTTCCAGATACTAATCCACCTTGATATTCACATAATATTTTGATGACAATTCTCACACATCCACAAATCCCATGAAAAGTCAAAACAGAAACCAGAGGAACGCAATAATAATTTTTCTTGCCTGTCTCTGCTGCAATAAGGTTTATGGCAAGCATTAAGAATCAATAATAAGCACAAAAAAGATGTGAATCACTGAAAAGACCTGTGTGGTCCTTGCATTAATGTAATGTTCTAGTCTCATTCCCCATGTCTTCAGAATAACTAATATTTACTGCCTGCTCTGCAGTCTTTTCACTACCTATGATTCTGTACTGCCAGACTTTTCTTCTGCATTATCACCTCCTGAATGCAATTCATAAATTCACTCCTGTGGGAAGACAGGCCATAAAACAATGGCTAAGGAAGCATGCCTGTCTGAAGTAGTTAAAAAAAGCACACCATTACAGGAAGCAAGGAGCTGCAAAAGAGGAGAAAGCTCAAAAAAAGAATGCAAAGCAGGTATTAAAAAAAAAACAACCCGCCTAAAAACACACACACAGTATAACATCAACACATGTGAGAAAACTAGACCCATCGACAACAAAAATCTGAGAAAGAAGCCCCCAGACTGAAAACCAATGATGTAGCAGGGTGGCAATGGAGGCAGACTTGTCAGATCAAGCTGGACTCTGGCAGCCAAGACTCTCAGCCAAAGAAGATCCAGCAGGAAAAAAATTAGTCCAGGAAAATGTGGATGACTGGATTAAGTGGATAAATAAAAAAAAAAACAAAAACAAAAACTTTCCTATACTGAAACACACTATCTGTAAAATGATGACAATACTAAAAGAAAAAAATCAAATCCCTGATAGTAACAAATACTGGTAGAGGGAAAAAGTGTTAAAAGAAACTCATTAAAATTAAGAAAGAAATTGTCAGTTGTCCTTTGTCCCAGGAGTTCAAAACCTAACTTCTGAGCCATACTGTTTGTCCATGACTAGTAGAGGCATGGCATTTGAAAGGAAGGATGAGGGGAAAAGAAAAAGGGGGGAAAAAAAAAAAAGGGGGGAAAAAGAACAAAGGGCAGATACACTAGTTTCAGTTATTCAAGTAGTTCAAGCAGCAAAACCTAAGTTTTCTAACCCAGCTTAAAAAAAGTTGTGTATATAATGCTGCATTATAAAAATTAATTATTACAAAAATATGATACAAGTAGGCAGAATATAAGTTTATGACTAAAACAAAATAAAAATTCATCATTTAGATGTTACAGAAACAAGGCTGTATATATAAACTTAATTAGGTGCCTCTTTGCACAGGCAGCCACAGTGCAGAAGGCACATTCCTTCAGTATACAGAATGAAACAGGTTCTGTGATGAGCAGACTGTCAAATGGATTTGCTGAAATTTGTTTTTTAAAAAAAAGAAACCAAAAACCAAACTGAGACAAAGAGCAAGAAAGAAACTGCAAGAAGTTAAAACTGATCTGGGAAAAAAGTAAACACAATTAAAATTCTAAAAAAATGAGACAGAGCTTTGGATCAACATTACAACATAAAAATCCAGAAGTTATTACCAGAACTAGTAGTAATACACATCTTTAAAGGCCTGCTCAGTTGGCAGATCATAATTTAGCAAGTGATGTCATTTGCCTGTAGATTAGTACAGAATCCACTGCACTAAGAGTGACTATACAGATAAAAATATTCACAGAACACATTCTGAGAATACAGGATCTACCTACCAGTAAGTCAACTTTTATTTAAAATACTTAAAGAATGATAACAACACTAAGCCACTGATTCCATTAGCTAATATCCAACTTTCTTGCAAGCTAGCTCCTTTATTCTTGGCAGATCAATTTCCACTACCTTTAATAGGTAAACTTCTGGAAACTATAACAGAATAAACAAAATGAAAAGACATTAACAACTGAGATACAGATACATTGAGGAAGAATCACCACACATTTTGTTAAGAGAAGTCATGCTTTACAGAGTTAATGAAATTTAATGTTGAAGTCAAGAAGGCATAAGGCATATACTTCTCCAAATTGCCACAATGTTGAAAGGAAGGGAACCCAACTTACCCAATATGCAGAATACATCAGCTAGGATGGAAGGCATGTCTTCCCGAAATTCCTAAAAAGAACAAGTATCACATTTAGTGAATACAGAAAGTCCAATATGTACACTTAGAAAATACACTATTACATAAAACAACACATTATAAAGTTCAGATTAATAATGTCGCTTCATATTACTGGCTATACTAATAATTAAATAATTCAAACTAATAAATAATGAAGAGGCTCAATTATTGACTAACATCTAACACAAGTGCTGTACTAATTATTGATATGCAATGAAGTAAGATAGCATTTCAATGTGATTTCAGAGAGTATCTAGTGGCCAGGGACAAACCCCTCTGGTTACTACCTCCCTTTTGCCAGTACAATGGAACTCCCAGTCTGAAGAGCAGCACCACCCCATTCAGTGAACCACTTTCTCGGGCACCACAAATAAATTACAACCCCCTACAGTAACTAAAGCTCAACCATTATCACACACTACCCCAACAGCAACGTACACTTTCGCATTGACCTCTCTCAAATCCAATGCAGTTCAAAACCCTAAAGAGGTTATCCTAGAACAGATTACCAACAAAGGTGTTTTTCTTAGTGTTCTATACATGTCGAAACAGCAATTTAAGAACTTACAAAGAATAATAAATAAATTTAAACATTTTCTAAAAATTAAGTGGTGGGTTTTGTTTTGGTTTCGTTTGTTGTTGGGGTTTTTTTGGGAACAGGAACATTTGGTAACCTTAAAAGTTTAGAGGAAAGTACTCTTTTCCCTATTGTTTCTATTCAAAGCATTTTAAGAAAAGCCTTTGACAAACAGAAATTAAGCCTAATGCATTTTTTTAAAGGCAGTTATGAGACATCTCAATAGTAAAATGGCAGACACACTGTTACTGTAAGAAAGATATAATTTCTAAAAACCAGTAGGTGGCATTACAGACATGCTACATAAGCAAGTGAAATCTATTTTTAGCATTTATTAAAAACTTCGGTCTCCATATATCCTTAAAAAATTATTTCTTTAACTTCTGCTAAAATGAGTAATCTATTCCTTACCACAAAAAGGAGAGAAATAAACAAAACTAATAGACTACTCATGTATTTCAAGTGTACACAAATGAAGAAAAAGGACTTGACAAGAATGACTTTTCTGACATGGGAAAAACAAGTCTGTTGAATCTTGGTGATTCTCATTCAGGCTTTTATAACAAACTAAAAATTTAGGAAGTATGCAACTATTACAAATATATACTTACTATGACTTCACCAAGAACATTAGAGGCTTGATCATGCTTTAAGTTTCCTCTGACAACATGGTATGCAAGCCCATACAAAGCCTGTTGGGTATCTGCTGAAAGAAACCAGATGATTAAAGAACATACTAGGTAATTCTTGGTTGAACTTTATAACCGATGTTTACAATAATGTTGTAGACTTAACACACCCTGCAAAGTAAAGAAGATATGCTTATCTTACCAATGAGGAGAATTACTACTCATAAATGAAATTTGAGCATCAATATCAAAGACTTCACACAAGCAGATAGTAAAGAGATGATCCGCTTTCCCTAGAGAGTTTAGTAAAATGGGATGGAAAACGACAGTCCTGCACATAACTTGAGTCTTGGCAGTTGGTCTAACAAAAGACATTAACCTATAATTCATGTAAATATAGTATTATACGCACATATATAAAAAAATATAATACACAGAAATCATACTAGTACTTTTTCCTTAACCATATGTCATCACAGACATGCTTTCAAAAACCACTTCTCCAAGAGAAAGTAAAATTTAACTGGTGAAAAAAATGCGTAAGTAGTATTTTATTTTTTAAGGTAACTCTCATAACTTTACAAAAGCTAATCTTAAACAGAAGTACTGCATTTGAGGAACAACTTGCAATGTTAAACATGGTGGTTGCAAAAACAGCTATGGTAAACATGTTAAGGAACTGGTCTTAAATAATACTCCCCAATATTGCTATACTTTTTAGAATATGAAAAATAGTAAAACTTCATGTTTTCACCTTCCACTTATATCATGTGGTTTGCTCAAATAAGCAATATTCACAATGGGGACACAAGTTACAGATCTTCATGACTTACACCAAGCAGCATTAAAAACAGATTTATTTATTTTCTTAAATGGGCAGGTTAATTTTATCTATCAGAGAATTTCTAGAAAACAACATTAAGTGATATAGACTTGAATGTAGCAGGAGTGGTTTAGTCTCCAATTCTATGTAAAACATGGCTCTACTACTTTGAAGGCCAATTCAAGAGGACAGTGTGATGATGCAGTAAGCAGCTCTAACTTACGGTCAGCCCAACCAGCCGTAAGCATAACCTCAAACATGCCTCTGCGGGTGACTACCCACAGTGTGAAGAAAGTTACACTGGTACACTGCTAAATCTGACTCGCCTCCATAAGCCTGTGATATACTGGAATTCCATTTTCCACATCACACCACTTACTGATGTCTAAGGAGTCTCTCACCTGGATGCCTGAAGACAAGCCTAGTTGTAGATGTTTGTACAGCCGTACTAGTTGTGATACTCGCCTTTAACATGCATTAATGGTCACCATACAGGCATGTTCCAAGATACATGCAGAGGTACCATCATCAACTGTTTCCAGACTTTTAAAAATGTAATTAAAAACAATCAAAAAACAATACTGCTTACCTCTGAAACCCATATCATGGCTTTTGTTTTCACAGAGACTGCGACATAGTTGCACACTGAAATAAAAGAAATATTAAAAAATTATCAAACAAAAATAGCTATTAACATACAAGAACAACTATTTTGGGGGTCTGGATTTGTTCTGGCTAAAACAACTTTAATTTGGCAGATTAACTGGTTGACTACATTTTAGTTTTCATATAGTAAATACTAATTCACAGAAGTTACACAAAGATATACAACAGATCCAACAGACTTCATTACATATATCACATACTTTAAAAAACAGTCTTCATAACATTACACATAGAAAAGTGAGAACACTAGGCAGTTTTAGTATGTGAAAAGTAGTGTGGAAATGCTACCATTAACCTACGGTTGTTAACCAATAAGGAGATGTTCCTCATCAAAATACCATGACTGTGGTCATTTTCAAACTCTGTACAAAATTTTAACATTAAACTATGTGTACAATTTCTTAATGCAATGTTTTATCAATGATAATACAGAATTTTATCTACCCTAGTCACTAAGAGGCTCCACAATAGGACCTGTCATGTTAGTCTTTAGTCACTCCCATGGCTCCCTCAGCCAAATTAGCCGTATGCAAGAAGTACACTGAATACTGTACAGACTGTTCAATGAAACAGTTTTACACGTTACAAAATAAATGCTAAAAGAACAGACTTCACTACAGTGACAGCTTAGAAATAGACACACTTCCAAGCTACAAGGATTCTCCCTCTTCTCCAGTCACCCCAGCATGAGACTTCCAAAGCCATTTCACATTTAAAAGCTACAGCATTTAAAAAAATGTAGTGATTTAAGCCATCTTATAACAGACACCGATATCTTAAGAACTTTCTTCACACTTGCAAATTTTCCGTGAAAAGTTTCATATATTTTTCAACAAAAAAATTCTTTCATGTGCAGGAACTAAAGACAGCATCAGAGCTACATCATACTTACACGTAAGATGGCAAGACTACTATTTCTCATGGGAGCATTTTTAAAGTATGTTCTCAAAGTAGGCATGTACAGTTACTAAAGCAGCTTAACATGAAAAATAAACAATAAAAAGGGATTCTGCAGCAATCCGTTACTCATTCTATGCAGTTTATTACCTCTCTAACAGGTGTAAACAGCTGTTTCAGCAATCCAATAATAATTAGAAAATACAAGGTATATGCTCCCTTTAAGGACAACTGGAAAAGAGTCAGTTTCACATATAGTGCAACCAGCAGAGACATGAGAGTTCAGCAAAGAACAATGGTATGGCTACGATGTTCTAAACACTGTCAAAGGAAATGCAATATATTTGAAAATAACCAAAACAGGAACAGCAAAGCATGGAAATAGGTAGTTTAATTTATTTTTTGGGAATGGAAGTGATTTTTTTTTTTTAATAAGCCACTGATTTTTTTCCCCTGCTGTCCCTAAAGACTGTATCTAGGTCATATTTTCTTCAATTTTGATTATTGCTTCTCCACAAAAAAAAGTTCCACTACAAGCACTGAATTCCATGTTCTGTATACAAATACCAGTGAAGTAAAACATCTGATTACAAATAATTATTTACTGAGATGCACACTTTGATCCCTATGCCATAAGGTGATACCATCAATCACGTTTCATGAGCAGTAACCCTGCCTGCTTGGACTGAAAAGTTCCCTTAAGTGCATCCTAATACAAAATAAAAGTTTTAACCTCTTCCAATTCCCTTGCCAGTAATACCAAAATAGTACTATGAACTTCACATTATCTTAACACAAAAATCTGTTTTAATCAGTGTAACAAGAAACCTTATTTAAGATCAGACTATGAAACAACTTGCTTTCTATTTGTAATTAAAGAACCCTGAATTACTAAATGAGGAAAAAAATATTTTAGTGAGTCCATGTGGGAAAATTCTGGTAGCAGATATTAGCATTATTCTTTGTATCTGAATTGTGCTTATATCCTTTTATACAGACACTCTACCTCCAAAGGAGGATGACCTTTTCTGAAGGTGCTGCCAGGCAGCACAGCTGAGCAGATTTAATGGTGTACTGCTGCAGAAGTGGACACATTCACCAAGACTTCTTGGACACATAGTTAAAGCTCCAATGTTAGCTGAATCAGTTAAATAAGCTGACAAACCTGGCAGAAAACTGACCAATCCTGTCAAAACACCAGTCTTCCCGTAACTTTGCAAACTGAAGGCACATGGTGAATGAAGACAAGGCAGAAGCCCTCCCCTTCTGGCATCAAACTGTGAGATGTGTTCATCCCGTCTCAACTGAGTGCATCATAAATTAGAATGAAAATACTTCCGCATTCCCAGCAATAAAAATATCAATATGAGTACAATTAATCAACTCAGAAAAAAGCCATACCACCATTTAATGCCCACAACAAGGGAAATTTATCACATCCACTCTTCAGTTCAACAGACCCAAATCCTCTGTTGACTGTTAAGAGTTTGTTTAAAACTTATTACTCTAATCTTTTTGTTCATTGCTGCAAGTTTAGGATGGAGAACTTCCCTACTCTACTAAAATCAGTATCCTGTCACCTGAAGATAAAACTGTGCAATACACCTAAAATACAATTAAAAACCAGGATAACCTAGAAAGTAAAAATATTTTTTTTTTAAAAAATATGCAGAATCACTTCTGAAAACCAAAGCTTCAAATTAAATTTGTTTTGGACTAAGATGAGATAGATTCACTTAAACAACAAATTCTGAAGCAGTGCTGAGCACCTATCAAACAAGTTTCTGTGGCAGAGCCAGTAGCTGAACCTAAGCCTCCCAATTCATACACAATGTCCTATATCCTCAGTTACACTCCCACACATAGTATGTGGCAGTAATTACCAAAAAGTGCATGTGCCTGCAAACATTTAAGTATATACATAATTTAACTGATGTGGGTAGTTCTCTAATTGAGATAAAAGTACAATCAGTAACATTTTGTAGTGGAGATGGAGAAACTACAACTAAACTGTTTTTCCCCAACTGTCCGTTTACTCAACATTGTGACACTCCTCATGCAAGTAAATCAAAAAGTGCATTGGGAGAGCTTGAACGATCCAGTCTGAAAATTCCACGTTCACAGAATGACAAGTTCCTTCAGTTTATCCTGACACTTAACATATTGCATAAACTGACATTACTAAAGCCCCCCTTCCCCACTAAAGGTTCCTTGATGTGTTTAACCCAAGGTCAGGTATCAGCCTAATAGTAAGTGTGCCATTGTGTGTTGTATTGTAAACATCCATATTGTGCAGCCATTGACCAGAATCTTACTGGGAAAGACACTACACCTTACAATACAGCTTCACTGCAAAGGGACAGTATCTGTACACACAAACAGGTGCACATGGAGTCTAGATCCATGAGCATAACGAGCAGCCACAGATTCCAACTCCATCTCTATACAATATTGGAAGTTGCAAATCTAATGCACACAATTTAATAAATTGCATTTAGCCAGAGACGGGTCTGAACAAAAGAAAAAGTGGCAGATAAGATGGCCACATCCTGACAATTTATATTTTTGGCAGGCAAGAACACTTGAAACTCCCACACGATGTACATTTACACAACTGTATTAGATATTATTACACATCACTAAATTAAAAGCATGAACAATTTTGAAAAAGGCCTCTGAACAATTTCTAGGAAGTGAATGGTAACTGCTACCAAAATTTTATGATGATGTCTTGCTAATTAACATTTTGACACTCTAAGACATGAACAAAATCTTTACCTTCTGGTTTTTTGTTACTACTGTTATGCCCTGACAAACTGATCACATCAGCAAAAACAAAGTTTTTTTTTCACATTAAAAAAAAAAAAAAACAGTCAGTTGAAAATGGATTTCCCTTTTGGGTTTCTCTAAAACATACTTGTAATTGTTTACTTTCTAGAACAACCAAATGTTTTCTAATCCCTCCCTCCCCCTCTGCAGCATCTCCCACAGACTACAGCAGTATTACAAATCCTGTATGTTTTCAAGTACAAGCAGACCACAACCATACCATTCAGGATGACAGAAGAAAACATACAGCAATCATCTTAAGCATTCGCTATTAAGTACGGTACAAGTTGAAATGCTGAATAAAAAGAAGGTACTTACTTCTCTCAATATATTTTCATATTCCTCAAAAACATAACATTCTGTGTTTACTTATGTAACTAGTAACTGCCAAAATGTTAGGCTTATCTAGTCAGATCATGGAAGCCATTTCATGCTCCAACAAATACTTTTTTCCCCCCAATAAGATCTAATCTTTCCTTTCTGATAATTATGATTTCTACTAACTTTTCCTTTAATCATCGCTTCTCAACAAAGTTGGTGTTTGTCTCCCTGTGAATAAACCCACCACTTTGTTTAGAAAACAAAACAAAGGCTGGATGTACTCTGACTTCATGCATGGGTTTATTAGTCCCAACCAACCAACCAAACAAACAAAAAGACGTTGAAAATTTCTGCAAATCCTCTATTTGCTAGAATCACCAGTTTTGTCCTTATGCAGTATCCTTCCCCGCCCCACTTTTCTAGCTTGTTTATCAACATAATGCAATGTCTTAACTTTAAACCACAAACCCTGAGACTGGAGTTGTGGCCCAGACTTAGGCCTAGACCTAATTTACATTTCTGGGCATATTTCTGTAGATAAATAATACAATAAAAATTCGAAACATTGTTACATTTATTCCCTTTTTACTTTAAAAAACATTTTAAAGTATTCTGTGTGTTTTATTTTGGTAAGAAACTGTCAGAATTTTGTCTTTCTTTTTGCAGACTTTCTATCTCCTTTGCAGAAGGAAAATAAAGTTACGCTGAAGATTTCCCAAATAATGTTGATTTCCTAAAAAGTTCTCTAGAATTTGGCTACAGCTACATTCTTTTGCTCAGAGGAAGCAAATTCAGATATTCCACATGCTTGTAAAGCTATTGTTGAAAAAAAATTAAAACTCTCACCTAGACACAATTACATTTCTTCTTAAACATATGGCTTCTTTTACATGCTACTCTCTAAATCATGCCTCAACTGCATTTACAGTATTCCAAATGAAGTGTAAATGCTGTAAACCCAGGAACTCAGCCTGTCATTTTGTTTTATCGGTCCCACAGCAAATTAACACTTTCTTGTCATCACGGCTTGAAGCACTGCTGTAGGGACAAGGGAGAATTGCAATGGGTTTTAATGATGGTCAAAAACTAAGCTAACTTGCCTCCTACACAGTTAAACGTTCTGAGAATTCACTGCAAACAATGCAGTTGCCATTATATGATCAACTATGAAATTTATGTCCTGGTCCAAGCGCCATACAACCTCAGTAATTGTAACAGGGTAATTTACAAAAAACATAATCATACAGGGGAAAAAAACTACTTAATATCCCTTACAGAAAACCTAGTAAGTGCATTCACAGGTATATAGTGCTGTATCTAAAAAGCTAAACTGTTTTATTACAGTGATTCAAGCATTTATAAAAAAATAGTTAAATGTTTATAGATTTTTTTGTTATGGATACAAAAATTCTACACACTAAAGTTCAATTAAAAGGGCACTGTGCTTATTGCATAAATGTTGCCATGCTGGATCCAAATTCAGCTATTGCCATATAATCTTAAACAGGAGATTTAAAAAAGCAATGCAAACCTCAGTATTATTGGGGGGCTACTGAATGCTTTTGTTATTGTTGGAAATGCAGGTACAGAAGATATTTTCACTGCATTTGTGTCATTCACATCAAAACACGTTCAATTTGTGTGCTAACGCAGCAACAGTTCTAGCGCTATTCAAGGCAAAAAATTACATGGCTGTGAACGTTGAGGGGGCCCTTTTCTACAAAATGGAGGGTCTGGTGATAACAGTGTTTTATGCAGGGTGCCTTTATGTTCTCTGCTCCTTACCCCACCACATTTTCCTTCATGTACCACAGCTGTACAACTTTTTAAAAATGAACAAAAGAAAATAAAAAAGAAGTGAATCTCAAGAAGCATTTCTTAGCATGATCCTCCAAAGGCCCATATTTGAAACTGTAGTTTTAGTTACTACAGAAAAGCATTGAAGAATTAAAGTAAGATCATTAAAAAAATATACAGTTAGTAGCAGGACACCCTTGGCCAAGCTGATGTAGTAACATGACATTAACAAACAGATGCATAACCCCCTGTACTGGTGCACTCCTGAAACACAGCAGGCAGCACTGGTAGCGAACCTACCAAGTTAAGATTGCTAAAACAGACACATGGAAGGCCCTAGAAGGGAAAGCTCCTAGCACACCTGGATTGATTTGGGAAGCTGCAACCAGACCCCTTGGCACACAAAGATCACCTTATAGGGTGAACAGGGACGACTAGCTGGTCCTACTTTGCCTGAATCAAAGAAAACAGCGCTAGCCACCTCAGAATAGGTAGAAAGATAGGAACGGGGGCTGAGATCTCTGCCAGAAGAGTCAACACCGCGAAGCCATCGAAGCAGTAAGACGGCAGGCCCTGTATTACCCCGAGGGGGTCGGTTAAAGAGGAGCCTAACGCCCAGTAAACCTGGCCCAGAGGCAGGAAGGGGGCGCTCGGGCCGCGGGCGGCTGGCGAGCTAGGCCCAGCTACCGGGGGCGAGTTTCCGCGAAGACCGTTAACGACCGAGAAAAGAGGCCGAGACAAACAGCAAGGCCGCCAGGGCCCTCCGCCCGATGGGAGTTTCGTCCCTAAGCTCTAGCAGCAAGGACGCAGCCCCGAGCAACGTCCTCCCCGCCCGCTCCCTCCTCCAGCCGCCCCCCCACCAGCCTCCCTCGGCCGGCGAGGCAAAGGCCCCGCCTCTCTCTCCCGCAGGCAGGCGCTCTGCAGCACCCCATCACCTTCCCGCGCCCAGAGCCCACACTCACAACTCATTCTTGCCCCCTTTCTCCCAGTTCTTTATCCACTCGGCAGGGAGCACCACCGCCATCTTCCCCGTGTGGCGCCGAGAGCCCGGATGGTGAAGCGACGGGCCCGGGTCAGAGGGGACGTAACAACCAGCAAGGAACGCCGGGACGCGGACGCACGATGGTGTGGGAGACGGCGCTCGTTGCGCCTGCGCGATAGGGTCTGTTAGCCCCGCCCTGCCGCCGGCGCGGCGAAGGTCCGGTAGGCCGTTGCAACTGCCTCTGGCGGGGCCCCTCAGGCTGCCGTTACCGGCCCCCCACCGTCCGGGCAGACCCCGATCGCCCGCAGCGGGGTCAGCCCAGCGTGCGGGTTGAAGTCCCTGGGAATCGGGGGAAGCTGCTTGTCCTTGTAATGGGGGCTAGCGCCCCGAGCCGGGGCTGAGCTCAGGCAGCTCCCTTCCTCGCGGTTGCGTACGATGGTTATACGGGCGCCCTGTAAAGACATAGCCCGGGAAACAGCTAGGTGTCCCCGGCGAGCTAGGCCCGTTTAGCCTGTCGGACACAGAGCGTTCATTGTGTTCCAGTTCGCTAGGAGGATATTGACAGTTAACACTTAGAAGCTGTCACGTGAGTTGTAAAATCTCAACTTGGAATTGAGATTCCAGCATCGCCAGTTGAAAGTGAAGACTTGAGGTTTAAAAAAAAAGAAGGATTCTGTAATCAGACTAAAGCTGTGCCCTTTATTCACAGTGGCCCATAGCACAGCAGCGTAAGTAGCACATAGCTTCATACAGAGGCATGAGCAACCAACACACAAGCAGCAGAGCCAGTGTTAATACTAACCAACAGATGCCTAACATGCCAAACCAGAATTTAAGGTGTGTAAGAGAAATAAAGAAGGTGGCATGATTGCAGAACGTTGTACACCTGAAGGTCATGCGGCCTTCAACTAGTCCTTTGGATTATGTTTAATTCATGCTCTGCAATAAGCATTAAGCAAAACAGTGCATAGCGAGGGGGTGCACACACGTGTTAAGTCATCCTAACAAAATTCAGAGACCCCCATCCATGACAATTAACTACTTCAAAATCCCTTGTGAGCCACATTGCAAGATGAAGAGGTGTCCTGGTTCTAGCCTGGCCAGAACCTCCCCAGGCAGTCAGCCCAGGTGAGCTGAGTTAGCCAGGCTGTTCACACCACCTGACACGATAAAAGGCCCCATAAAAGGGGCTGTGCAGGGAAGAGGGATCCTGGGTGCCTCTAGGGTAGTCTTAGTGCAGTGGCGGTGGCAGTGGCAGTTTGGGCCTTGTGTAGTGCTGGGCTTTGTTGGGTTGGTAAGGCACTCTGTGTTATCACTGGGTGTGAGTATAATTTGCATGGGCTGTTACTGTTTCCCTTCACGGCAATTTTGTCAGTGAACTGCCCTTATCCCAACCTATAGAGGCTCTGTCTGTTTTTTCTCTGAGAGGGAGTGAGCAGCATGTGGTGCTCAGCTGCTGTTTGGGGCTGAAGCACCACAAGAGGTTTTATCCTTCAAAGTAAAAAGCAGGCTATCTTTTAACACAGCATTTTTACTAATGAATTATCAATTTTGGTTTTCAATTGTGGTTTAAGTAATATTTTGAAAATTAAAACATTTTTTACCCCTGACAAGTTTGTGTTATTTTAATAACTGTTGTTTATTAAATTCATTCAGTACATTTAGTAAATCCAGTAAATTATGTTAATGAAAATGGTGAAAGGAAGGTTTTATGTCAAAATTGTTACAAAAAACCTAAGTGGTCTTTAAATAATGAATTTCAACCTTTCTTAGACATTTTTCATGTGGTCATGCTAATATAACATCTCTGTGAGGTAATTCTTTATTACATATGATACAGTACTGAACCCTAAACCTGCAAGTACTTGCTTTTTTTAGCTGATTGCATCTCATTACTTATTCTATTACAGCCTGATAGAAAATCAGAGTATCAGTGATACATTGTACTATGTTTGAAATGTGATCTTTCCACAGATGGTACATCCTCTTGATTACTGATATAATCACTTATGACATACAACTATATGGATGTCATCTTCTGATTATCATCCCTAATACATGTGCCCATTATATTGCATGTTATTCATCTCTGTGAGACTCTCCAAGCTGTTCTTAATTTTCTTCAGTTGCTAATCAGCATATATGAGTTAAATATTTCATCTGGTCTGGAAGCATGTGGTTTTAGTCTTTCCAGAAATTCCTCTTGCATGTTAAGTCTTTATTTCACCTCTCAGTCTGGTACGTGCTTCGTCCTTTATTCAAATGTAAATAATTCCACAAATATAACACTGAAACCGAGAATTTTAAAATTAAAAAAAAAATGAATTAGGGCTTCAGTGCTGGCACTGCTGTGATTTCTCTGCTACATGGTGTCTTCTCCAGGTTTACCAGAAACGTACAGCTTTCTGTAAAAGTGGTGTACTACTTTGAAAACCGCCCAGATTAGAAATAAAGTCAGTAGAATTTCAGCAGATCCATATCACCAAGTGAGGGAAAAGTGTTGTTTTAGTTATCATTCACAGACAGTCTCTGTGCAAGCTGTATACTATACAGGATGTTTTTGTTCATCTGTATGTACGCTTCTTGCTACAAAGGGACCAGTTACAGCCACTAAACTCTGCAGTGACATGAGTAATAAAGAACACCGATTCTCTGCCTCCAGTACTCAGATTTTAAATTAGACCAAAACTACATTTCAGGCATATAGTATGCAGTGTCATAAAATACAAATTTAAATATACCTAATGATATGTTATTATATAAAGTTTCATGGAAGAAATATTTAATAAGAGGCAAAGAATTGCAAGCCTAAGGAATAATGTGAAAAGGTATTGCTAGAGAGTGCAGTAGGTGTATTTAGAAGATAACCCTAGGAGATGTATAGGCAGAAAACAAGAAGATAGCAAAAGGTATTAGGAACAAGGATTTATGTAGGTGCAGAGCTATGCAAGGTCTGCATATGAACATGTGAAATTTTCCCTTTGTGACAAAGATGAAGGGAGAAATACAGAAGAATAAAGCCAGTAAATCATTGCAAGACTGAAAGGTTAGATGCCAAGTTTATTCAAGGAAACTAAACCACTTCTTTTGTGGATTAACAGACTGGAACAGGCTGAAGATAAAGAGAGCTATTACATGCAGTATAGAAATGTATGTGACGACAAACAATTTGAAAATCCAATTGAGCATAGCCTAATAATAAATAGTAGCTATCAAATCTATGAGAAGCATGTACTTTTGCTTCAATAAGATAATCATTACTTCAATATAAAGGTCATTGCTTATGAGTTCTGACTGTAGGAAAAGTGATTTCAGGTCAGTATAGCAAATTCATGTTCCTTTTCACTGTAACACAGGCATGTTTGTATCTTTATATGCTAATGCAGACAACATGACAGCAGTGTCATAACTATAAATTGCAAAACTCTTACTCTTGTGCTTGGATTTTGTAATTCAACAATTGAATAATCTGAGAGGCAAATTAATGTATTGTAAACTGAAATATGGGCTTACATAATTCAATTTGCCTTTAAAGTGGATAACAGTTATAGAAAAAGAGAAAAATGTTCAGTATTGCAATTTTGCAAAATACTGACTGCTGTTGCAAACATGTATAACCCTCAGGCAACACTAAGTGTAACTTCACTAAAAATACTCTCTTCCTTCACTTTTGGCCAGAGCTACAACATTCTTTTTAAAGATCCTATGTGGTGGTTTTCTTAAATATTTGCTTACAGTGCAATGCAAATTTTTACTGTTTCAAAGTCAGTGAATTTTTGCAGCGAATGCCTGTGGTCTGGATCTGTGACAGCAGCGGTGCCATATAGCTCTAATAAGGAAGCAGTATTCTATAATGTTCACAGTTTACTTGGTGACCACATTAATTAATGACACAAGAGCAGATTTTCAAAGGCGTTGAAGATGCAGTTGGGGCCATAAAAAGGTTTTGCTAGTCAGGTGCCTGGCTCCCATGGCTTTCAGCAGATCTCTCAGAAATAACTGGTTCAGTATGTTTCTCTCAGAGGCACTCAGCTGCAACTCTAAACCTTCAAATATATTTGGATATCTGAATCTCAGAATACATGCGCACTTAAAATATTGTTCAAGTTTGATTCAGCTTTTAAAGGATGAGTTGTAAGTGGTTTTGTGGTTTATAAAGTGAATGTCATTAAAAGGAGTTTTAGAAAACATGTAAATGATGTAAATCCACCATTCAACAGTGAGTCAGTAAAAGACTATTTTGTTATTGTAAGGGTTGGGCTATTAATTAAATGGCTTATTACATACTTAAATAATTAGGAAATAATGAGGCCTGGGATTAAAGTGCAGTCAATTATTGTCGAACACTTTACCAAGTCAGCATTATTACACTTTCTATATTGTTGCACATTGCATTTGAACTAACTAAATGATACAGTGGAACTGTGGTGAATGGTACAACTTTCACAGTAACTGGAACACGTGGTCGGTGGCCACTGATAGGCTGCAATTCTTTTGTGTGGTAGATACTTTGTAGGTTATTTACAATCCATTTAGAGCCTATTCTTGTGAACATTTATGCTGGTGATTAATTTTACCTGCCAGGACTTGTGCAGATGAGACATGAGTAATGTTTTCCTCTCATATAAAGGTTTGTAAGGTCACATCGTAATATATTGTATTTTATTCATATGTAAATATATTGATTTGTACCTCCGAATTATTTACACTTTTCAATTGCAATTCTCTGTTCCAAATTATTTTCAGTTTTTTAATAAAAATAATTAAGAATACTAAACAAGCATAGGTAGCGAAACAGTTTTCTTATAAGTCTAACTGAAATCTTAGAAATTATCAAATGAAAGACTACATATTTTCAATCTCATATTTAGAACTACAACATATCAAAAAAAAAAAGAATGATAAGCATATGTAAAAGTATGGCTATGAACAAAATATGCTTGGGCTATAGAGAGAGACTCACATTGCTTGTCATTTTTCCATTCACTTTACTGACACAGTTGAAGATAGGTATGAGGGGGGAAACAAAACAGATACACATTTTTTTATAAAGGACCTAAATGAAGTTATTTAGCACATGACTAAAGTGTATGAGATATATTTTAGAGATTGTCTTGAGGATAGTTTAGCTATTACAGATTTCATATTAGCTTTTCAATATATATGAATTTATATCAATCATTTACATTTTTAATGGTTTCTTATAGATACCAAATCCTATAATATTTTCAGGCTGGAAGGGGCTTCCCAATGGCCACCAGCTCCAAAACCTTGCTTGAACTGGGCCTAAAGTTCAGTAGGTTGCTCAGCACCTTACCTCACAGAGTTGTGAATAGTTTCAAGGAGGTAATTGAGCACCAAAGCATTTTGTCTTTGAGTCAAACTGGAATTTTCCTTGCTGAAACCTGTGTCTACTGTTTCCACAATATTTCTATAGTGCTATAGAAAGCATTTTGTGATAGGATTTATATAAATACACTCTACTTATTGAATTTATATCATTATGCTCTACTTTATTACTGAAGACGCATGATATACAACCTATAAAACATAGACTCTCATACATTTTAATACATTAATACAGGCAAAGCAAAATATTTTGAAAATAAGGATGTACCAATTCTTCTTGAATATTATTGACACGGAGTAGTCTTCAATCCTAGGCTATAAGATCATATTTAGTAGTCTCTTATCCTCACTTATGTGGAGGGCAGATTTCTTAGGGTTACATGGTGTTATCTGAATTGTGAGGAATTCCTAGTTTAAAGAATAATATCTATATTTTGGTTCTATAAAACAGCCTTTATAATTTATTTTCTATCATTTCATGAGGGTTTTGTGTGCCAGAAAAATTGTCATGGGCATCCTAAGATTCATATAAATGAGTCAGAAACCCTTGTTAAAAGCTGGGGCAAGTTTTTCTTTCCTTCCGTCATTTCTAGAGATAAATAAAATAAAATTTTGCAAAGAAGGAAAAATTATGATGACTGCAAAGGCACAGCATGGCACGCTCCAGTCTTCAGTCACCTACTGTTCTTCCTACCTGAATAAAGAAGTAATCTGGATGTTTTGTGCCAACTACAAATGCCTGTTAGGCACTATGGTGACAGCTGGAGAGCAGCAGTACAGTGTTATTTAGCTTAACAGCAAATAAGACTTTTGAGGGTCTAGTATATTATCCAGCAAGTACATGGTTAGGAAAAAAAAGACTGTTAATCTTATAAAAATGTGTTTATTTTTGTTTTTCTAAATAAATAGTACAGACACCAATTAGGAGAGCTGGAAGGATACAAAAGCAGAAGATATAAAATGTCCAGCAGCTCATTTCCTTTGTATTAACCCACTCTGTAAATGCGTGTGACAAGGTGTAACTTTACTGTTGGCTCTGAGGGGTAAACTACAGAGTGCTTTAATTTTTCTTGCATAGACATTTCAGAATGACTATTTGGAGACTTTTATATCATCTCCATAGAAGAATTAATTGTTCTAAATTATTAATTCTTTTTAAAATCAGTCATTGCTTGGTGATTGTTCCTGTTCTTTTTCTGGGGATGTTTCCTAAATTTTCATGCAGAACAAAAAGGGTACAAAGAAGGCATGCTTCCATATTTTCCAGATGATTTCCATTTGGTAAATGTATTTAGGCAAGTAAGAATCCTAAAGATTATCTACTACCAGCTGTTTCTATTCAGCTGGACAACTCAAAGGGGAAACATTCTCAGATAGTGAGATCTTACAACTTTTGGGGTTATAGCTATACTCCTTGTCATTTCATCATCCTGAGCTATTAGATGTGACAGATTTAATTAAGATCAGTGGATATGGAGGAACATGGTGGGAAAGGCTTGCTTGTTTTCAGGGGGCAGAAAGCAGGGCTGATTCAATACGAGTTGTTTGTTGCTGGCCTTTCTTACCGACTTTCCAACACGGGCAAGAACCAAGATAGATTGAGGTTCCATTTCCAAACCCCATTGGCCTGGAAGCCTTCTGGCAAATGTGTTGGAACAGTTGCATTCATCTTAACTTACAAGAAAGATACTGACTTGTTGGAGTGAGTCCAGAGGAGGCTGAGTTGGGCTTGTTCAACCTGAAGAAGAGAAGGCCCCAGGGAGAACTTCCAGCAGCCTTCCAGTGCCTATAGGGGCTTCAGGAAAGCTGGACAGGGACTGGTTACAAGGGCAGGGAGTGACAGGACAAGGGGTGATGGCCTTAAGGTGAAGGAGGGGCCTCCTCTGAACCTTCTCCAACAGTTCCACATCTTTCTTGTATTGCAAGAGCACACTGCTGGCTCATGTTAAGTTTCTCATCCACCAGAACCCCCAGGTCTTTCTCAGCAGGGCTGCTCTCCAGGAGCTCTTCTCCCAGTCTCTATATATGTCTGAGTGTTATATATATGAGTATATATCTCTAAGAGTGTATTGGATTTTTTCTGATTAGCTTGAACAAGACAAAAGGACCCCCAAAACCCTCTGCTTCAGCAATGGCTTTGAACAACAGAGAAATCTACAACTACAGCAAAATGAGAATTGTTTCTTTAATCACACTCTCACCAAATGGCAAAATTTTGGTGCAGCAGTGGAGATCTGCAAGTCAGTTACTGCTGTTTGTCTGAAGGGTGGAGATGAACTGTTCTAAGGGGCTTTGCTCCCAGGATGTGCTGGAACCATTATGTGGGCAATTCCTGTTTGCCTGCTCTGAAGAGTGATGGCATAATGAAAAACTAGTAAATGAATGAAGAAACCTTTTGTCTTTCAGTATCTATACCTTCGCAGCAGGTGCCCTGTTGGTGTCAATCATTGGAATCTCAAGATTATAATATGTGAAGTGTGAAAAGATGGAAAAAACCAGGGATTTTGCATGTTTTGTAAGCTAGGCAGTGACAGTATCACTTGCAATGCAGTTGAGAGTCTTGTAGCCTTACCCAAGTCCACTAATGCAGATTACAACGTGTAAAGCAGGTATTCCTGAACTCCAAGCTCATCACTCGTTTGTCTAATAGCTGGATACTCTTCAGAATGAGCCTGTATGATCACACCTCTTATATTGTGTACATCCCACAGAAAATAGTATTTGACCGGCTGTACCCTGCTGACAAAACACATTGCTCACTTCAGCTCCTGCTGTCTGCATACGAAGGGTCTGGCATAGCAGCTCTGTGACGGTGCCTGTTGAGCAGTGGGCAAGCCAGACAGCCCATGCTGGTGTCTGACCAGCTCTGTAGAATGTGCTTATGGTTTGTGCTCCTGCCCTTTTCCTCTGGGATGTATACAGAGCTCCAGATACTGGAGCATCTGCAAAGGGTTGGCTGAGTGGTGGTGATGCAGGAACCGTAGGGGGCCAAAAGTTTGCAAACAAGAGTCACCACTTATGGGTCAGTGGGCAGTAAGTGCAGCTTGACAGAGAAGAGACAATTGGTGTGGCTGTTCCTGAAGTTTGTAGGCACTTAGCCCATGGCATAGGTGAGAAAAAAATGTTTGAACACCCTAGATCCCTTACCTCTCACAATAAACCAGCACGAAGTTATTAGTGCTTTGTGAGAGTATGAAGCTTTGAAGATAAAACCTAAATTGGATAAATCAAACTCTTGGTAACATGATCTACACCATCATTTGGGTTGTGTACCCCAAATACCAGGTATATTAAAAAGAAAGTGTGGCTGTGGCTAATGATAATCATGCAAGAGAAGACCTGAACCTCCACCTAACCTTGGGGTTTGCAGACTGCTAGGAGTCGAAGAAACAGTTTCTGAAACTGTTAGTGCTGATTCCTCATTGATCCCATTGGTCTCTGTTCTGCTGTGGCTTCTCCTTCTGGTGCTTTACTTCTCAGTAAACCCAAAGTTCGAATACACTTGATGAACTACACCTGCCTTCAACATGTGAAGAATATCTTTTTTAACCTTCTACTTAAGCAGCAATATAAAGCATTTAAGAACTACAGAAAAGATTGCCCAGCTAAGATTTGGATGGTCAGATTGACTTTCTTCCACACTTAATAGTTTTCAGGTATCATCAACAGGATGTGTGGAAAATGAATGACCAAAGTGATCAGTTTAAAGGGAAACATTTGTTGCATTCCTCTTCCCTCCCATCCAGATAACATATGGAAGCATGCAGGGAATAGGCAAACATTGCCTTGAACTTGGCATTTGTTTACTTACTATATCACAGACTTATATAGTGCCTGTGTGGCAGCACAAATGTTCCAACACAAAGGAATTATGAATAGACGACCATGTACATGGTCATATGCCACATACTTGATAAGTCCAAAGTCCCAGCTCTAGGTAATTATTTCTTGCATTAATCAGTTCAAACAAAACTAAAATAAATCACTAGTTGCATGTTTACAATTTTCCTCTTCATTTGGCATTTATCTTTGCTCTCCTGCTCAGTGAGTTGTGAAAGAAAGTAAACACGCTGTGTTTGTCCCTGATTTGACATCACATGCAAGTGAACTCAGAAGTGGTTTCAGCTAGCTACCAAGACATCCAAAGAAGACTGGGTTTTTACAAGCTTAAATGCAAACTTTTCCATAGGGCCTGTTGGGTTCAGTAGTGCCACCAGTATTTGATGCTTTTAATTGTAATGAGAAGGTATTGCAATGGATTTGTGAGTTATAGAAAAGTTTGTCCAGACTAAGGTTTCATTGCTGAAATTGAAAAGCTCATCATGTTTTTTCAGCTTTTCCTATTTCTGTACTGTGATAAAGCCTCTAGTTATCTTTAACTTCCCTTCAGGCTTTTCCACTGCCTTCACTAAAACGTAATGAGAATGATGTTTATCACCTGCTTGCAATGAAAGGAAACGAAGAATGTGCTGTAAGAGTGAGTGCTTTAGAGAAAGGAAATGTGTGCCATACTCTTGGACCAGCATACAAATGCAAGGCTTTCCATCAAACAACTGCATCTCTTCTTGCAATGATAGCAAGAACACTGGATGTAATTCAAGGGAAAGACACAGCTCTCAGGCATCTCTTACTTATCAGCTATTCAATTCTCTATTGTCATATTCATGAGAAAATCATCCTAGTTAAGGCACCATTCTGACAGTCGTCTGCGTTTGATTTTCTTTCTCTGCTGCACCTCTGAAATTCCAGCTCTGGATAGTGTAACTTTTTTCACTCCATTCATTAACCTGATAGTAATGGGCCAATTAAAGAGTCAAAGAGATTAGTAGGAAATAAGAAATTACATTAATTTCTTAGGGAATATGTCAACAAACAACAGTTTGCCATACAAACCTCTGTGACTCATGACCTATTATTGACTAAACAATTTGTGTCAAAACTGTTTGCTAAGTCGGGTTTATATTTATCTGACTCAGACAGCTTGGAACTGGTTGGAATTCTTCACACGATTGTGTAAAGAAAGTTTGAAGGAGATCTTACTTTTGGCATGGTTGGTTTTGTTACATTTTTGAATAAAAGATTCAATAGAATAACCCATGTTAGAAAGGATGTGAGGAGGCAATCAAATCCAGCCTCCTGCAGGCTCAGCTGTGAGGTCCGATCAAATTCCCGAGGGCTTCATTCAGTCTGTTCATGAAGCCTTCCAAGAAGGGGGGCTCTTTGACTGTCCTCATGGTTGAAAAGCTTTTGCTTATACCCACTGAGAACCTCTTGTTTCGATTTTCAGATGTTGTCTCTTGCCCTTCCACTACGTACGTGAGGAGCCCATCTCCATCTACTGTTCATGTCTACCAAGATCCCCGGGTCCTTTTCCGCAGCTCTGCTCCCCAGGCAGGCAGTCCCCAGCAGTTTTCATTGTGGGAGGTTCTTCCTTTCCACACGCAGGAGTTTGCATTTGCCCTGGTTGAATTTCATTAAGTTTTCTGCAATTTAATTAAAATTCTCAACATTACTCCAAAATATGTATTTAAAGATTTAGGATAGTAAATTTAAAATAAAATTTTATTTAATTATACTGCAAATTTAGTAGAAGGTACTGTAAAATTTCAGGTCTTTATTTTTTATATTCAATTTATCTGAAAGTAAAATGCGAGACTAAGACAAAGAAGAATGGAATTGCTCTGTGGTCAGTTAAGGTCTGTAATGTGGTGGCTACAAGTCCTTCCACAAAAAAAAGCAGGCAGGGAAGTTCAGTGAGGGAAAAAATGCAGGCAGGAAAGCTTCATCTATATGAAGTCAGTAAACTGAAATTTTGTTTTGTTTTACTACAGAGTACTCAACAATTTTTAGTAACAATTCTGTTCATTCCTTTCAAATGGAAGAGGGTAAACAAGTACAAACATTTGTCTATGTCCCCTTTGTGTTTTCAAATATATTGCTTGAAATTTTCTTCAAAGTTTCATCGCTCTCTGTAACTCAAGTACCACTGCTGTACAATTCTATCTGCAACCAGAAGTACTCTGAAGTAATACAGTTAGATTAAATGCTGTTGGGTCACCAGAGGCACCGTGTTGGCTCTGCAGTACGACTGTACTCTGCCTTATGGTTCCTCTGACTGATGCAGAAATTTATTCGAACTGAACTTTAAGACAGTTACACTCAACAGATAACAAAGAACTGACTTGCTTAGAAAATAAATGGTTTATGAGTTTAACTGTCCTTATTGCTGATGTTTTTATTTTCCATGATGTTTTCTTATCTTCTAGTTCTAGATATTGGTGCTAGAGCTTTTGGGGGCTGTTCTACTGAAGTTTTTTATTCAGATATCAAAATCTGTAAGTGGGTCACTCTAAAAACAACTTGTGACCTTTGAAAACAGTCTGCTTCATTTGGAAAAGCAGCAAAACCTCAACAGAGCAATGGCCTTTGTGAAAATAATTGCTAATGAAAGTATTAATAATGTGGTATGACAAGGACTGATAAGATGAAATACTCATATTCAGATTGCAACGTTAAGGTACAAACCTCTTACTGTATCATATTATGCCATAACTCTCCAATAAATGATCTTGCTTTGGACTACTGCAAAATGAGTTTAGATTGATGTGAAGATCTATTTCTCAGGTAGTGAAATGTACAGTTATTTTCTTGGCATTTTTAAGCAAGCAACTTCTGTCTGGCTCACACAAATATTGTCTCTAATGATCAAGCTTTTAAAATTTGTTCTCTTAAGCAATTAGGGAATATAGATTTTTAAAAAATGTTCTGTGCATACATTACAAAAGAGACTGAGAGATTTAGACTGTTTACTTGAGAGTTGTGGTTTAAAATTCTGGACAGTTTGGTCTAAAGCAATTTGTTTCCATAGCATATTTCTTGAGGTCGTCTCTATTCACATTAAAGATCTGTGATACTTTAATTGTTTTGTAACATTTCCCTGAAAAATAGCCTGCATTTTCAATACAGTTTTCTTGTTTAGAAATCCCTCCGTTTCTTGTTTTTACTCTATACGGATACCCTGAAGATTTCCAATTGAGAAAAGTGCCAGACCCCTTTGCCCACTCATTACCAGTGAGGGACTGGAAAAGTAATTTATTATTATGAGGGCCATAGTAACCTCACCAGATGCCAGAAGGATGGAAAAAAGTCTAAGGATACAATTACTTTAAAGAGCCACTGTAAAAAATATTTTATATTATTATTATTATTGCAGAATGAGTGTAAGTATTAGAACTACAGGACTTAAATTAGATTGTAAACTAAGTAGATGACTTTGCCTGAAGTTAGTCATGGGTATAATCACATCTTTACAATATCAAATTCTAAAAAGTTTATAGCACTGCAGTAAAATTATTTCCTTTAAGAGAAATATTAACAGGAGTCTGTCTGTAGTAATATCTTTTTCTGATAGTTTTTCATATAATTCCAAAGCCTCAGACCTTTTGAACTAGTTTTTCTTTAGTTCAAGGAAATATATTTTGATTATTTCCTTAGACTCAGCATCACTATTAGGCTCCATCAGTAAATGTAAGGTTTTAAGTTGTGAGTCATTCTTTTTTGGAACAAAGAGCAAGTGGTATGTGGACTTGCATCCTAAATTAGAGTACTGTTGCTGATTACTGGATATTCATTATAATTTTTTTTCTAGTCAGCCAAAGGGAATTTGTTACTATTTAATTACTTACAGTAACAGAAGTTACTATAGGTACTTATAATAACTATAAGCTTTGGTCTTGGTAGATGCTGGAGAACATAAAGTGAGAAACAATCCTTATCCAAAACGCTCTTCAGTCTAAGCCCTGGAATCTGCAAATATCCTGGTAGATCGTATAATTAGACTGCTGCTTCTAACATTGTCTCAACCTATCTGCTGCAAGTCTTTGGAGATGTACCATTTGGAAAATTAAATCACTACTGATAATATGCACAATGAGAAAACCAACATTTGAGAATGTCACTCCAAGTAGCAGACTTCTCTCAAAGACAGCAGGAAGCAGGTTCTCTATGTAAAACCAAGTATCTTGGCTGCATTTAAATTTGTTAGATCAACCATGATGCCACTGGTTTCTAAACAAAAGAAAAAAAGGTTAATGGAATAGAATGCTGCACAACAGCCACCTTAATCTTGAAAATGATTGGGTGATTTTGGCTACAGCTACCTGATTCAATGATGTGGCTTAAGAGACAATCAATATAGCTTTAATATAAGGAGAATTTGTGCGATTTGAGAATAGAAAGTATTTTTGTGGGTTTGATTCCGGCTTTTCGAGGCTTCATACCTGCATGGAGCTGAAGTTTTGCAGACTCAACTCGGATCAATGTGATCAAGTGCTGAGCTCGTTTATTGAAACACACACAGAGCTTATATAGGTTTCTATATCAGTGCACGAGTTACATTACATTGCTGTTGGTTAGATGCTCCATTCACCAGCCTTACATGCGTCTCACTATTGCTAATAATTGGTTGAGGCTACACAGCCACATTGTTCCTTTTTAAGGCAGTTGTTAACATTCTTGCAGGTTCTTATCTTGTTCTCGGACTTCTGCTCTTCTCCCACTGCATTCCAATTGTGCCTTAACATATTTTTGCTCAACCCCCAGGCCTGATTTTATGTGAGTCAGAAATAAATCTGGATGGGCCAAAAAACCCACTGCTCTCAAAATGCATTGCTACACATACCAAAGAAAATAGCCTGAGATTTCTGTCTGATATAATAAGTTCTAGTCCAAATACATGAAATTTATAATAGCTAGTGAGAATGCAATTGGAAGAAAGAAAAAGGCCAGTCCCTGCAAACGTATTAACGATTAGCATTACCTGATTTTGTTTAATATCCCTGTGACTTACGAGCAAAGATTAAGAAACAATTATAACACAGCCCAGGCTGTACTGAGAGGCACTACAGATAAAGTGCTGAGAGGATCAGTGTCAGATGGATGATTCCTCAATGCCCTTATACTGCCAGGTAAGTCTATAAATTTCAGCATAAATAAATAACTGTCGTGCCATGCAGCCCTTCAGCCAAGGCAGTTCTCAAGAACTACGCCTTATTTAGGTCAAGCTTGTAACATTATTAGTGTGGATCTCATCGGTTGGCTGGCGGCTGTGTCCGTGGGCCTCGCAGGGCCGCGGACCAGCCCTGTCATGCCGCCGGGGAGCTCCCCCCCGCATCGCGCTGCCCTCGGCTTGGCAGATGGAAGTCGTTACCAGCCGTAATTGCGAGGACACGGAATATGAGCAAGGACAGCGCTGGGATTAACGTGCTCGAGACCAGACTCCGCCTGGAGAAGGTGGTGTGGAATGAAGGAGTTCGAGATGTTGAAGGAGGAGAGAGCCTCCGGCCCGGTTAGTCCAGGGCGCGGTGGGAGGTGGACTACTGAGGTGATGGAGAAGGGGATGGAGAAGCTGAAGGAGCTGAGGAGCGGGGCTGAAGCGGGGGTACCGCGGATGCCGGCGGCGGGCGGGGTCGCTCTGCGCTTTCCGGGCGCCGCCGCTACAGGCCGCTCTCCGCCGGCGGGAGGCAGCCGACCGCACCTCCTCATCCCGCCAGGGGGCGCTGCTCCCTTCTGACTGCGGAGCGAGGCCGGGGAGGCTGCCGGGAGCCGCCATTTTCTCGGCGTGCGGTGGTTGCTGAGCCTTTCCCGCAGCCGGTACCGGCAAGGGGAGGGACGCGGCGAGGTGAGTTGTCGGGTTAGCGCGGTCGTGGCTATGGGTGCTCCGGGGCAGAGGGCGGGACGGGCTCCCTGGCTGCTAGCTCTGGCAGCTCAGACAGCTCTCGCAGCCACGGGCAGCTCGGCGGGGCTCCGCGCGCGGGGCGGGGGGCTCGGTCCCTCCGCGCTGCCGGGGGCCTTCCCGCCCCTCACGCAGATGGTGCTAGCGGTCCCGAGGGCCGACATGGCCGTCGTTGCTCCTGCCGTCCCTGCCCCGGCCTCTCCCAGGCAGCGGCGGCGGTCGCCAGCCGGAGGAGGTGTTGCCATGGGAGCGGGGCGCGCCCCCTCTGCCGTGCACTGCCGGGCCCCTCCGGGTCACCCTGGCCCGCAGCCAGCAGCCCCTCCGGGCAGGTCTGCCACCCCTGCCCAGCTGCTCGTCCTGCCAGGTCGGGCGGCTGTAACCTTGCCCGGAGGTCCCGCCGGCCGCCCCGTATCTGCTCGGCCTGGGCTTCCCGGGCGAGACGCGCCCAGGCGGGAGCACTGACCCGCCTGAGGCTGCGCTGGCGGCAGTACGGTGCTCCGGCCGGGGCTTTATGAAGGTATCCGTTGTGTTACAGCAGGCGTACATCCAGAGGGGCCCCCCAAAATTCCGGGTGCTCTCAGTTACGGCCTTAGAAGGGGTTGCCATCCAAAAGACAATTATCTTTCTGTTGAAAAGTCTGGCCCTGGAATGCCTGATAAACCTTCGGAGATTTTGCAGTCAGATAAAGTCTGGTTTTTGTTGTGTAAGAGTGCCCTTGTTAAGGCAGCTTGCCACACTGAATCGCAGCCTCTCCTGGGACTACATTTTGAATGAGTTAACATCATGGATTAAAAGTCAGAGGGCTGCCAGCTTGCAGGTCCACAAGCCACTTCCCCTGAATACAACATACAACATTGTGTTGCTTTTACCTAAGTACAAGGAAAATGATCCATGCTAATATGCACTTTTATGATTGTCATTGGATCTTCTGACATATCTGAATACTGTCTCCTCTTACCTGCTCTTTTTTTCTTGGGTGTTTTTTTTAGTAGAGACATCACTTTCTAGAATGCTTTTTCTGCTCCTTGTTAATAAAAATGCAGCTTTGTTCAGTATTTCTATGGCAGGAAAAAGTTCACTCATCAAACTTTTTTCAGCTGTAATTCAAACTTCAGTTCAAGCAGTTCTCTTTTGCAAAATGGCTATGCATATATGCTGATATATTTCTGTCTCTGTACTATTGTCTATCTGATGCTATCTTCCTGACAGGAAGCCCCTGAAAATGGCTGTAGTAACTATTTTTAGTCTTGGTAATTTCTATCCATTTAAGTGTTATTAATCAGCATCTACTAAAAGTACAAATTTGTTCTTGAATTTGCTTTTAGATGTTTTTGTGGAACTGCTTTTATTTCCTTCATTGCTACAATCTTGCATAGTGATTTTAGTACTTCATAGAGCTGAGTGGGAAGACTTTCTTAAATAAGCACGTAGAAACTACAGTATCTTTCCTTGGAAGGAAAGGTAAAGGGAGGGAGAAATATTTTTTTGTAATTTTTTTGAATTCTAATAACTTAATAAAGAGCAGTAGGATATATGTTAACTTAGTTTATTCTTTCTTTGTTGTTAAACAAATTGCCAGGTAACAGAGAAGACAAAGAAGTATTCTCTCTAAGAAAAAAAGTTTTAATGTGATGGGTTTGTTGATTAAGCTTATATTTGAATATTTTTCATTTTCCTAAGTGCTTCAGTTTGTTATCTACTTGATTACTTTGCGGTTTTCTGTGAGGCCCTTTAAAGAACATTCAACTACTACTTTTTGTAGAAAACTTGGCACCTGCAGCACTGGCCAAGAAGGGCAAAGGAACAAGTTAATGATTGTTCTGTACCTCCTCTGACCTTGCCCTTTGTAACTAGCTGTAGAAGTGAAAGAATTCTGATGATGGTTGTGGTTTGGCTGTGGGTTGGGTTTTTTGCCACTGATATGAGGCAGACTTGCATTTGTTATCAGAAACAGTAAGAAAATGGATGTTCGTATCTTGGTTTTGGAAGTATGAAGATGGATTTGATTTCAGACCTCTGTGTACCTGTGATAGTGCATCTACATCGGGTGCCATCCTCCCAGGGTGGGTATGACAGCTGCAGGCAGCTGAGGATGCTGAGTTTCCTAGAAGAGAGAAGGCTGGATCACTAGTTCATATTCCATCTGCTGTTACAGTCTTTCTCCTTTTTTCTATCCTCTAGTTTGTAGTTCCAGGACTTTATTTTGCCCTCTTTGGGTCTTCTGGAGTCTCCCTAATTTTCTGTTCCTTGCTAGTTTCAGTAAAACATCTGAATTTCAGTCTTTCCATGACCTAATATTCTTTCAACTTTAGAATATATTTTAATTTGGATTTCTTGGCCAAAGGATATAATTTTAGAATGTGATATTTTGGGTTTTTTAATCGTACTTTTGGAGTTGTGCCTTTACAAACTATGCTGAAGTTTATGTGAAAAGGAAAATGTTTAACCTTTGTGTTTTCTGCCAACTGGAATGTAAACATGGAATTTGTTCTAAAGAGTAGAGGAAAATGAAGCTGATGGAGATGACACTAGTTTCTGGTTTCATTAATCTGTTACTAAACATGGAATGATCAAATACGAATTTCTTAGGGAAAAACTGTTGCAAATTTGAGGGGATTGCAGCATACAGTGCTTTGCTCCTTTTTATTTTTCATAGCACCTGCTCTGTCTTGAAGAGTCCTAATCCAAAATATTCTGAACATAATGACTGGAAGTCAGGCTCCAGAAATAGCAAGAGTTTTGAACACCAGAAAAAGTAGCTGTGCAGGAAGGTTGAAAGGATGTTAAAGACAGAAGAAGACACTCTGCAAAGCTTGAATTGAATGTCACTCCTAGAATAGAAAACGTAAAATGAAGTTGCACATACCTTTCAGTTCATGGCTTTCCTCTTCTATGTTTCTGAGAGTTTCTTATTAAATAGAAAGGCAGGCAGAGTGTTTTCAACAGGTGCAACTTTCATGTTTCACTCCTGGTATGTTACAGTTAGAATTAATCCTCAAGTCATCAATTTCCTGAACAAACTTAAAATATAGAGGATAATTCAAGAGAGACTTACAAGTTTGCAAGATGGTGAATTGTGTATATACATACATACCCATGTGTGTGTATAAAAGTAACAATATATATCCAAATCTGTGTATATACAAAACGCTCTTGCTAGTGATGCCAGAGTAGCGTGATGCTGCTGCTGCATCTGGCTGCAGTTATATGAATGTGACTAATGAACTGAACGGCATTGACGTGGTTTGGGAGTGTGAGCTGGGTGGAGGTGAACACCCATGCCAGTGGGTGAGGCAAGAGGTGACAGGCACTCTGTACTTATGCAGCTTTACAACTTCTTTTTTTAGCAACCAGAAGGTTCAGCAGTTCTGCTGTGGTATTAATCATGTTGCTGCAGCTGAAGTCCCATATCCTGTATCTCTTTGATGAAAAGATATGGGATATGGACTCTTTTTCCATCTTTTTCTTTGATTATAAGTTTAAATGATTTGTAAAAAGATATCATACTGAAAGGTGGAGCGCAGCTCATACAGGAAAGGAGATGCATCCCAGGGCACTTCAGCTTTTTTTAGGTGTTTTTTACTAGTGGCTGTCCTACTTAACATACCCGCATTGATTGGGTAATCTTTTGTTTCTAACAAAAAAGAACAGTAACTCAGCTACTAGAGGTTACATGTCCACATTGAGACAGTTTATAATGATGATAGCTGGTCTGCTTCATAGTTTATAAAAGCAGCTTGCAGTTTCTACTTTCAAGAGGGTAGGAACAGTGTAGCTTTCACAACCCCCAAAGCACATTGGTGGAAGTATGATTCAAATTTCATTAAATAGAACGTTTAAACTGTTTTCTATTAGAGAGAGAAGTTCCGGAAGTGTGGTTTCAATTTCTTGGGGAAGAACTTGAAACAAAATCAAATTCCTGTTAATAATACAGCAGATAATTTTTATGTTTTAAGACATTTAATTATGTAACGTAGATTTTTATATCACTTGAAATGTACATCTAAAACATAAGTGTAAAAATGAAGAATCTTTTGAAAAATTGTTTTTTCCACTCTTCTCTGCAAGGTAGTGTTGTAGAACTGAATTTTAAATGTACTTTCACAGTGAGTTATATTAAGAAGCCTTTTAGAAGAGGAGGAGCAATAGGCTAATTAAGCAAATTAAGATATTGATGGGGGTATGGAAAGAGGATGGAAAAACTCATAGGATGATTTTCCAAAGTGTTGGGGGAAAAAAGCCAGAAACATAAAAAATATTCTTTCCCCATGATTTGCCTGAAAGAATCTCAGTAGCTTAAATGGAACAATTACAAGTGACTTTGTAATTTAAAAAATGATCACTGAATCATACACAGATTTCTATATAATTTACAGGAGTACAGTGCTTTTCACTGTATGTATTTCATTATATTTAAAAAATATTTAGTTATATTCCTGCTTATGCCATGAATAAAACATTTTTCCTACTGAAACTTCCAGAGAAATTTGAGACTGGCAGGATTGCTCCTTTCTTTCTTATTCTTTTGTTTTGGTGGGGTTATTTGAAGTTTTGTGCTCTTGGTGTTGGGTCTCTACTTTTACCTTTAGTCTGTCTTTCCATCTCTTCCTCAGTGTAGTTGATGTTTGGGGTTTAGCAGGATTTTTTTTTTTCCTTGCTTTATTTTTTGAGGATTTTTTTTGTGGGATTTTTGGGGCAGGGGGATGTTGATGTTATCTGATTCCCCCCCATCTTTAGGTATTGTCATCTGTAGGCAATTCCTTTCAGTGGCAGCAGCTGTCAGAACTAAACCTTTGCTTTAGATGTTTTCGTGTGTCCAGATTAAAAACGCCAACATCTCTTTCACGTTGCTTTGTGCTAAACATTTAGGAAGGTGTGGTGCAGCTAAAAGTTTTCTCCAGACCTCTGGCCCTTCCTCTTGGTCACTTTGAATAACACTGATTTATACATTTTAATGGCTGTAATTATGTCTGATATTTGACTTTTGACATCTCTGTTGTATGTAGGCTACAGCATATCAGTTTTTTCTGTAGCAGGGTGTATTTACTCGATCCTTCTACATACAGCTGAAGATCTTCTGAAGACATTTATCTGACAAGTTCACAAAACCAAGTTTTTTTCCTCTGCTCTTGGTAGATGCAAATTTGTCCCACTCTGATGTACTGAGAACTCTGCTGTGAATCCATTCTTGTTTATTGCTCTATTCCATACCCACATGACTTCCTCATGAAGAAAAACACAATATGAAACTCATCCTCAAATGGAGCGTTTCTATGAGCCTGTTTATTTCTAAGATGGAGGGTGTGTAAGTCTGTGACTGGACTTAAGAATTAGGAGGATCTAACAGCCTAGTATAACCCTGAGCAGCTGACTGACTTCCTGTGGTGGTAAAACCCTGTTGGGAAGCTAAGCAGGACCTGTTTGATAACCAGACAGATGAAGCTGAGCTGATGGATTTGGTGCTGAATTAAAAGGTGTTGTGTAGATACAGACCCTCTTTATAAAGTAATTATTTGGTTTTTTAAATGGCTATTGATACTTATGTCTAAGTATGCTTAGATTTGTAAACACTTTTAATTCCTACATTTCTTGTAGTTTTAATCTTTGTAAGTACGCTGTCAGTTCGTGGCAGGCACCTTCCTTGTTCTAATTGCAGCTGAGCAGGCAAAAAGTGAAATTCAGTGAGGTGACATATGCATAATCTGTGTGTCGGCTGGTACAGTGTGTTCTGTTTGATATTTACTTGGTGCTCCACTCTCACATTTCAAAATTCAGGCAACAGTAAACACTAACATTGCTTCCATAGTCAGCATGTCAAGTAGTAAAAGCTCCAGGTTTATGTACCCCCTGGTCAGGACCATGAGGCTGTGCAAGTATGTTTCTGTCTTTGAGGTTACTGCCATGCTTGTCGTGTGGAAGAATTAAAAATAACTCCTTATCATGCCAATCTGGTTTAGGATTAAGGATGGAAATAATCATGTCTAATAAAATATACTTGAAAGAGAAAAGTGAGTTCGGTACTTTTCCTTTGAAGCATTTCAGATCTAGCTAATATGAGTGATGTCATAGTTTTGCATAAAATCATACCTGTTTTAATATTTTTAAAGCTGAAATGAACATTTGGCTTGCAACACCACAGTGTGCAGTTTTGCATTTTGAATAAGTTAACATTTTTGCTATACATTCTTATTGTTATTTTTTTCTTCTGAAACATAATCAATTGATATATAAATTGGTACTTCAGCTTGAAAGTGGGAGGTGTCTTGTGATAAATACCTTCAGATGTTTAAAAGCAGGATTAAACTTGGCTCAGCTTCTGGAAGTCTTACAGGCTAAAATAGGCTTTGCTCACTGCACATATAAGAAGATATTTAATGCTTCAATAATAGTTTAAAAAATCAGTGAATATAAACTTTAACATTTCTTGACCCTCTACTTATAATTTATGTGGTTAAATCTGTGCATAAAGTACACTCTGAAGTCAGGTTTGCTGCTGGTGTGTATTGTAGTCTTGTGTATGCTTCTTATTGGCTGTTTTTTATGAATTTGTTTCTTTGCCATAAACCATTGAAGAACTTTCCTTCAGTTATATTTCTTCTGCAGTTAATATTTGTGTGACTGCAAGATACCGTTCTAATTCATCACTCCAGTTAGTTGGAAAAAAGCAACTGTTGAAATACCTGCATTGATGTACTATTCTTATGTTACACTTTGAAAAGTTGCTTTTAACAGTTACTTGAAATAGCAATAACTAAACTTCATGTTGCATTAGTGTATCTAAAGCAATCCTGATACATGTGAGAGTTTGCCTCAATAGGTTTGGGTTTTGTTTGCAGTTGTTTGGGTTGTTTTTTTTTTTTCTCTTAGATAAAGCTACACAGAAATGTAAACGAGCAGTTAGAGGGGCTGTGGTAAGGAAAGGTGGATGGAACAGCTAGCAGATACCAGCTTCTGTCATTGCAGGGTTTAGACATGGTTTTGAGAGGCCTCTAGAGGCCTTGGAATCTTTCTGCTCCAAAAGGTCAAGTTTAAATAATGTGGTTGGTGTAATTCGAAATTGATCTGAGGCGATTGGAGCTTCTGCCAGGACTTACTGCTCTTTTGGTATGTGCTTTTCACGTTGTTTTGACTGTGAGGATTGAGATAGATTGCTTGCTTCCAAGTGTGGCAGATATTCTGATTATTGCCATATTGAGGGCATTTTTTTTTAATCACTCTGTTAACAGCAGGAGTATTGAAGCATTTATAGCACCATAGAAAAAAATGTTTGAAAGAATAAAGCCACTAATCTCAATGTTCTGAGTCATGAATGCATTATGTATAGGGGTTTTCAGTTTTATCCTAATGCTTTTTTCCAATTACATTTTCCACCAATTGCTAGAACTTCCAGTACAGTACATAGAGGTTTGTTGGGTTTTTTCTGCTTCAGATACTGCTGTTAGATCAGGTCGAAAAGCACTCTCCAGTGATTTCCATTGCACTTGAGGGTGGTACAGATACTGAAGTTCAGGTAGTTCTGTTAGTTTATTTTTGCTTAGCATTCACAGTTAATTAATAGTACTCAATAAAGCTGAAAAATAACATATGAATTAATTGAATATCATCTCCATCTGATTTCTAATATTTCAGTTTAGTCTTTGATCCTTTTTCTTCCCTCTTTGTGCCTTTGCCCAAGTGTTTCCTTTTCAATTCTTCAGTGTCATTAAAACACATACACAGCTTTCCAGGAAACACCAAGAGGACCAACGGAGTAAGTGGAGTAGAACTAGTACAAACTGTTTTAAGTAATAGTTTAAAACTCATGCTGTTATTTCTGTTAGGAAAGTCTGTCATATGAGACATACCACCTACATAATATTTTGAGTTCTGCAGCCCATATTTTTAAAGGTGAGAAGTTATTTTGGGAAAAGAGGAGAAATCACACAATTAAACATTATATGTTTATAGGCACTCTGAAAATGAAGCTTGCTTTAAAAGAAACAGGATCTTTGGAATGAGGTTATCTGAAAAGTAGATGTTTACTAATTTCGTTACATAAATATTTTCAGTTTATTCACTAAAAAAACATGTTATGAGGTTTCTTAATTTTTCTGTTGTTGGAGGGGGGAGAGTTTTAGTGAGAATACTGCAAGACCTAGGCTTGCTCATGCAACACAACTATGATTTCAAGATCATCCCTGTCAGAGGGCACTGGAGAATCCTGGCCTTACTGAAGAAACAATATCTGTTCGGATTGATTTTGTAAAATATTGTCATTAGCTTATATAAAAAAACTCTTATCATAAGTCAAACATTTATGTTGTAATGAGGGTGGTTTTTATAAGTGTGTGTGTATGTATTAATTTATTCTTTATGTGTGTGATACTGCTGTATCAGACTTTGTCTTTTTCAGAATGGCAAATTTTAAGATGAGTTCTGATAACGGAGCAGTGAGGTGTTTAAAACAACACAGAGGTAGTTTGAGAAGTGGGAACATAATTTTCTTAGCAGTTTTTTAACTTCATGTATCGTAGTCATCATTGTAGTATGTGATCATCCCATGTGGCATGAGGAACAAAAAAGCGCAAGCCAAGGATGATCTTTATGTATCCAGTAAATTTGTGAGATTTCTCAGGCTTGAACTTTGGTCTGTCTTTACTCTTGATTTCACTAGGGATAGGGAGGGCAAATTACAGAACAGCTGAGTGGATTGTCTCTGATTTTGTTTTTACCTCTGTTGCAGGTATTTTGTATGCAACAGATCAAAGAGACTCTATTCTGATTTTAAAGTATACATAAACAAAAAATAAGTTTGTAGAACTTGGGGATGACCTTTTTTTCCACAGTTTCTGAACTAATTTCAATAGAGTAGAAATGAAGATATCTTGCTGTTCATACACTGAAAGCATATCCATTTGGTTTGTTTTTTCAACAGTCATTTTGAAAGGGAATCTCTGAAGGATGTGAAGTAGGCTTTGTTAACCAGCTTGTAGAAAGTTTTAGGCATGCAGATAAGAAAATTAGGATGCAGGTAACAGTATTTGAGTAATACAAATAATTTTATGAATACAATGTAGTAGTAAGGATGATAGACCCATAAGGTCAGCTGAGATCTGTACAGAAGCAGTCCTGAAGGATTTGAAATGAGGTTTTTAAGAGGAAACACGAACTTTTACACTTTTTTAAATAAAAATTTATTGTTTTCAATATACATATATATGTGTTAAAAAATACATGCATTGTGACAGCTTTCATACTGCTACATGTAATTACTGATTAGGCCTTTTTTTTGTGCTTCAAAGTCAAAACAAGCATATAGGTCAGATTTGTAGGTCAGTCAATATAATTTATTCAGAAGCTGTTTTTGAATTTCCTAAGTTAAAACAGAAAACCACAGTATAATTTCTAGTGTCATTACATTACTCACGACTTCACTTACAGAGGGAATTAAAGCTGGTGCCCAGTAGGAGTCTTGTATCCATGATTACGTGAAGCAAGCATACTGGTTCTCTAATGTCATGTTTTCTCAACCTGCTTATATGATAATTATCTTTGTCATCTCGGCAAAGGATGCAGCCATCCTGCAAGGCATAGTCATTTCAACTTTCCCCTCCCCCCTTCTGAACTCCCAAAACAGGTTTTGTCCTTCCTGTAGAAGCTAAATGTGGTATTATATAAGCAATTATTATAATTGTAACATCACATTGACCTTACAGAATGTATAATCACTATGAATGCAGGTGTTGAGGAAGCTACCTTATAAGGGTGAGGGCTGGAAATGGGTGCATCTCAAGGTTCATATAGAAAACAAAAGAGGACACCTGTTCAAATAAATGCCTACTCTGTTCTCCTTATGTGCATTTCTTCTTGTTAATTGCTGAATTGTTAGTGTTTTGTGCTAATAAGTCCATTTGGACAGCCTTATAATAATTGAATGTACCACTTTATATGAAGGAGTGAGTTTGAGATGTCTATCAGCAGTAGCCTGTGTTTTACACAAGACTTTCTAAGTCAGTACTATCACTGTGCTTGGCAGGACGAGAGGTGAATTTTTTACTGTGCTCTGACCTCATGTGTCTTGGGATGAAGGTGGTGATGCTGTCAGTGTGCGGTTCTTGCACAGGACCCATCGGAACCAGGTTGCTTTTTTTCAGCCTCATCAGCTAAAGGGCTTGTCTGAGTGCTCTTAGCAGCCTTCAGGCACAGGAAGGCACAGGGCAATCAGTGCTCACCCTGGAAAAGTGTAGGCAGGAATAGGAATGTGGGACAGGTGGTAAGGAGAATGACATTCCTTTGGGGAGGGAAGGGAGGAAAAGCAGGGGTGATGGCAGAGGCACAGGAACTTTGGGCACTGTGTGGGCAGCATGTGGGAAAGAGGAAGCAGTGTGCTGGGCATGAATGCCAGTGCTGGACAGTCAGACACACTGATCTTGCAAGCAGAGCACAGCACTTTGGTAAAACGCCCAGTGAAGCATCCGATAGCTCATTTCATGAGGTATTTTGCTAAGAGAAAAACTGAGGTCTAAGTCTCTTTAATATAACACAAGTACAATGGCCTTTTTCTTTTTGATGATGGTTTTACCAGTTGATACCCATCTGTATCAACCATAGGCATGATGGTCATGGCCTTAGTTTGGGGAAAAATTAAGATAGTTGTTTCACAACTGAGTTGTAAAATCTTGCAAGTATGGTTTGGCTTAGATCATAAAGGATGGCCAGTTTAATTTAGCCAGTTTAGAGGCTTGCATATGCGTATGAGATATTCTGACTGTGAAATTAAAACATTCATTCTTTATCTAGGAAATCTGAAAGGAGACCCCTCCTTATGAAGAGAAGATGTGTAATGCCCCAGGTAACTCAGAAGCTTGTGCCACTCCAGACACTGACCATGACCAGGACTGGGCACAGGAACACTACCGACTAGGAACTTTTGTCAAATTTCCACTTGCCTGCCCAGTTTCAGCGTCAGCACTAGCACGAGCTGGGTTTGTTTATACTGGAGAAGGTGACAAAGTGAAGTGCTTCAGCTGCCATAGGACTATTGAAGGATGGGTGCCTGGGGATTCTGCAGTTGAGAGACACAAAAACCTTTCTCCAAATTGCAAATTTATTACTGAATCTACTCTTCTGGAAAATAACATATATCCTCTCACACAGAACTACCAGCATAGAACTGAAAATGGTTGCAGCAATTCAGCTCTCCCATGTGCTCAGGATGACCCATCTGATGTGGAGGCAGATTACCTTTTGAGAACTAGGCAGGTTGTGGATATGTCAGAGAATTTGTATCCTAAAACTCCTGCTATGTGCAGTGAAGAGACAAGATTAAATTCTTTTCATAATTGGCCCCTCAGTGGCCAGTTGACACCAAAGGAATTGGCTAATGCTGGATTCTATTATATGGGCATTGATGATGAAGTGGCATGCTTTTGTTGTGGGGGAAAACTGAAAAAGTGGGAACCCAGTGACAGAGCTTGGTCAGAGCACAGGAGGCATTTTCCCAAATGCCTTTTTGTCCTGGGACGGAATGTTGGAAATGTCCCAAGTGAATCTATTCCAGCTGAGCTTGGGAGAAGTGGTCTGAACAATGCGCAGCAGCCAAGGAACCCATCAATGGCAAAATATGGAAGACGTTTACAAACATTTTTCACTTGGATATATCCTGTTGACAAGGAGCAACTTGCTGAAGCCGGGTTCTATAGCGTAGGTAAGTCACACTTTAAAATGATGAATGTCTTTTGCAAAGAAATTTTATACAAGTGTCTTTAGACAAAAGTAAACATTTTGCCATTCTAATATCAATAACTTGCCATAATTTCTTTACTCTGTAAACTGCTTTTCATAGTTCTTGTGTAAAGTGATATACATTATCATATGATTTGCTGGTTTTAATAGCAAAGTACAAACTTGGTCACAAACTAATTTTTTAGCAGTAAAACATCAAAGCTGAAAGTTTTCCTTGCCTGCTAAAACCCTCTGTGGTAGATTGACCCTGGCTGGAAGCCAGGTGCCCACCAAAACTGCTCTACCATTGCCCTCCTCAGCTGGGCAGGGGAGAGATGTTAACAAAAGTCACATGGGTCCAGATAAGGGTGGGGAGAGACTATTCAGCAATTGCTGTCAGGTAGGGGGAAAGACTCAACTAGGAATAAGATAATGAGAAATAAAACCAAATTTTAAAACACCTCTCCCCACCCCTCCCTTCTTCCCAGGCTCAATTTTATTCCTGAATGCTCTACCTACTCCCCCAGAACAGCACATGGGGACAGGGAATGGGGGCTGCAGTCAGTTCATCACAAGTTGTCTCTGCTGCTCTTTCCTCCTCACACTCTTCCCCTGCTCCAGCATGGGGTCCCTCACAGGGCAGACAGTCCTCTGTGAACTTCTGCAATGTGAATCCTTCCTATGGGCTGCAGTTCTTCATGAACTGCTCCAGCGTGGGTCCCCCACAGGATCACAAGTCCCCCCAGCAAACGTGCTCTGCCCTGGGCTCCTCTCTCCCTGGGCTGCAGGCCCTGCCAGGAGCTGCTCCAGCATGGGCTTCCCGCAGGGTCACAGCCTCCTGTGGGCATGCACCTGCTCTGGTGTGGGGTCCTCCATAAGCTGCAGGGGGCAGCCTGTCTCAGCATGGTCTTCTCCACAAGCTGCAGGGGAATCTCTGAGCACCTCCTGCCCACCTTCTCCAAACCTTGGTGTCTGCAAAGTTTCTCACATCATCTCACTCCTCTCTCTGTGAGGAAAAAGCTGCTGCTAGGTGTTTTTTTGTTTGTTTTGGGTTTTTTTGGGGGGGTTGTTTGGTTGTTTGGTTAGTTTGATTTTTTTTTTTTTTTTTTTTTTTTTTTTTTTTTTTTTTTTTTCCCCCCCCTTCTTACATACATTACCCCAGAGGCACTGCTACCATTGCTAATGGGCTCAGCCTTGGCCAGCAGTGGGTCTGTCTTGGAGCCATCTGGCACTGGGTCTGTTGTATATGGGGGGAAACTTCTAGCAGCTTCTCCCAGAAGCCACCACTGCAGCTCCTCCCCGCTACCCAGCCTACTGTGCAAACCCCAGACACCCTCATAATACACCCCTCACATTGGTAATGATTGAAGGGAATTTTTTATAAAAATGAAGTGCTGTTCTCCACATCCCTACCTCAGAACTAAGGAGCGGGCCTGTGGCCTGTACAGAAGCGTCCAGGTTGTGTGGCATTTTATTTGTTTAACATGTTTGCACTGTCATAGCATTTGGGTACTTGAAACTATGGCAAATGTCATTGCTACCTACTGTCAAAGCATTGTGGAGACAGGGCTCCAATGGAAGATCTTTAACATGTAGTGTATGACTTAGATATCCAAGACTCCATTTGTGCATTGGTTTCCCAATTCAAATGAATTGCACAGGGCTGTTAAAGATCTTTTGAAATTCGTCACTGAGATACTGTATGAGTACCAAGTATTGCTGCTGTTAGGTCACAAAGAAAAGGGGATTATCCAGGCTAATTGGTTTTTCTCATCTTAATTGGCTTTTCTCTTGGTTGCTCTAGGAAGAACTTTTAAATCCATTTGTTTTACTTGTGGCCATAAATAAAACCTTTGTTATATTTTTGTATGGGTGAGTATGGGCAATATTTTTACCCAGTAGAGCTGTTTTTATTGATTTGTTTTTTAATTCCTACAAATACCTAGCTTCTCACACCCGAGTGAGAGCTGTGTTGTGGAGGTGCACTAAATGGGCACTGGCTTATCAGACCTGATGGCTGTTCAAGTGAATTCTGAGGAAACACTGGGGCCTGATAAAAAATTAGCTCTGTAGGAAAAAATTATCTAAAGCTCCTCTCCTTTCCATAGACACAATATCTAAGGAGTTTCTGGCACAGCCTTTGATTACAGTAGGCATAGTGCTAGGACAAAGAGAATGCAATTTCTCCTGACATCTCCTCCGTTGGTTATGCTGCTCCTGTATAGAGCCCCTTAATCTTAATAGTGAAATGGAGGACCAAAAAGGCACATATGCATCCACAATGGTTTGTGGTAGGCTGCTTCATGGCTTGTGTACCAGTGGATGGAGCTATTTGATAATAGATTATTTTTAGCTCTTGTTTTTCATCTGTATAATTACTTGCTAAAATAAAATTCAGGAATTTTTCATGTGACTTTTTTAAGCTCAGGTCTCTCCTGAATATTCAAAACCAATTGTATTATTTCCTCATTTTAAAGTGGAGTTCTTTTTAGTTACAGTTGCTATGAAAAAAATAATTTATTTTATTGATTAATAATGTTCCTTTTAGATGGTTATATCTAGTAGAAGTATGTAACTTTTTTCCCATCTGTTTCCTCAGGTAATGGTGATCATGTTGTGTGTTTCCACTGTGGTGGAGGATTGCAAGAATGGAAGAAAAATGAAGACCCATGGGATCAACATGCCAAATGGTTTCCTGGGTAAGGTATTTTTTTACTGGTTTCTTGTTGCATGTCTTAGACTTATTTAGAATATACTACATTTTAATGACAGAGCATACTAATAAAGGTTTCAGAAGGTTGCCTATGGCTTAACATGGTTTAGATTTATAAAAATAAAGTCTTGTTTTCATTGCCCTTCTTCATTTTTGCCATGTAGGCATCAAAGGAACATCAGTTATTTTCTGTGGTTTATTATTTTTTTCTTTTCAATAAGTAGAAAAGATTTTAAGGAATTTTTTGCATGGGCTCCTTATTTCTTGTTGTTCCATCTGTTCTACCTTCTGTAGTTCTGCGATTATATGTATAATGATAAGCATATGCTTTAGTGCTACATTGGAGGCCTCAAAAGAGGACGTTAACCTAACGTCTTCTTTGAGAGGTAGCAGGGAGTTCTAAAGTGGGTGGGAAGGAGCACTAAATCTCAGGAGGCTGAGAGCACAGCTAACTTATTAGAGGTGATGAGGCTGAAAGGTTGCCCTGAAATTGTACCTTTTGAATAAGTTTACATTTAAGACACTGTTGTACGTCAGCTTGTTTGTAGGAATTACTAAAGGGAAAAAGATTTCTGTATCTGGATGTACCTGATGTCACAGCTAGCAGAATTCTGAATACATACCTGATAGGGTTTTGGTTTTTCCTCATTATCCAAGTGCTGCATTCTAATTGTTATTTTAATAGCTTCATGCACACCAAAGTTTCTAACTTCTGTCAGGATACTGAAATGACTAAAATTCTGTCATGGTGCAAACAAGGCTGCAGAAGTATGGAATTCAGAACATACTTCTGCATAATTTTAAAGGGTTGAGGATTCCAGTCCCAGAAGTAGCTTTCGGAAAGACTGCCAATTGTCTAAAAATCTGTTTTGTGGCAAGACAGGGTATTTCATGACTCGTTGGTTCTTGCAGGTGAGTAAAAGTTTCCAAGTACAAAGACTTAGTTAATTGTTGAATGTTGGTAACACATAAAAGATACTGATTTTACCTGTCAAATTTTTCCTCTGTGGTGGAGGGCCCTTGGGAAGCTGTAAGTTAGTATTTATGAATTGGCTGATCTGCTTTTCAGGAGTAACACAGGAAACTTTTAACTGTTGGTTTTTGCCACTTGATAGAGATGCCATTCCAGGGTTTTGGCTCCATGCAGTGAATGGTTAAGACAGATTCTTTTTGGTACATTTTGCACACCCTTATATGGGTTTGATTTTGTTTTGGTTTGCTTAAATTATGTCAGAATTGGTTGCTTCCTCTCTGATCATTAACAGTTTTTGTTTGCCCATCAACATAAGTGGCAGAGTATCAGTCTCAGCATGCTGTCTGTGTCCATGGACAGGACACCGTGAAGGTGCAGTTAACTGCTGAAGCTAGAGAGCTATTGTCCAGAAGTTATGGCATTCCCTAAATCTGATGGGAAAGAGCTCTGCCCAGTGGCTAGAATTGGTTAGAAAATAGCGAAAGAAAGCACGTAAGGTGCCTGTCCGACCAGGGACTGCTTTTCTTTGATTACAAAAGTCTAAAAGAACCAACGTTTTCACATAATGTTTGGGTTTTCTTGGAGTCTTTACTTTTTATAAACCTGTCAGCTGTCATAGCCAACAACTCGTAGGTTTCTGTTTCAACAAAAATTGTGAAAAAGATAAGTACTGCTGAAATGATTATGGTGTTTTTAGGAATATTTAAATGATGGTACTGATGTTGACTAAACATTTAGAGGTTTCAAAACCAAGCATTAATTTTGATGTAAGGAAACCTCTTGGAGCTTTCCAAAGTTACGGACTCAATTTTTTTACTGTTTATACAGCTTTATTATAACTGAATTATTTTCATTTATAGCTGCGGATTTGTGAGAAAGGAAAAGGGGCTAGAATTTATAAACAATGTTCACTTGAAGGATGGATGTGGGGATTCAACAGTAAGTGTCATCTTTATCAGTTATTATTTTGTTAAAATAGAAAACAATCAACATAATTTTCATATAAAGTTACTCCTGTAATCATTTAGTCCTCTGGCTGCTTCTTTCATTGGTAGAAAGTGAGAGACATCAAAGTATGTTGTGGTTCTGTCGTTTATAGGTCTCAGAGTTCTCCTCAGTTGGGTTATGGATCACAGGTCATAGCCCTGTCTATGTTGTATGTTTGGTACTGAACAAGGGTTGGGGCTCTCATAGCCTGGGAGTCTCCGGTTTCTGATGAACAAATTCCTTATTCAAGTGTAGTAGATAACTTTTCTGTTCTTGTTGGTAGAGCTCTGGTAAACTTCTGTGCAGTCATTAAAAAGTAAACACGATGTTATTGTAGATTATTTGATAGACAAGAATCATGTACTTATAATTATAGCAAAGATAGATGAAAATTCAAAACAGCACGGAAGACTTAAAAAAACAGTGATCCTTCTACAGTTGTTCAGAGCAGATTTAACAGTTTTAGTCAATAAATAACTGAGGTCAAACAGCTGTTTTCTGTCTTGTAACTTTATAGGCATCTTTCTACTTTCTTCAGAATTGTAACCTTTTTTATATTTCATTTGTAGACAGAAGCTGCTGAAGGGACAATACTTCCTAAAGGTATCTGTTTGAAAAATAAACCCAAACCCAACCGACTCCCTCATTTTGGAACATCTATAATTTTGTGTATAACAAAGGAAATGGTTAAGTTAAAAAACCAACCCTGCTACATTTTTAAATAAAGCATGACAGGCAAATTGTTGGATGATACTTTTCCACTGCTTGATTGCTTCTAAACAACAGCACAATGCATTTTATTTCTCTGAGGGGAAATTGCATCGTGGTTAAATACACATTGTAATGTAAAGATTGTAAACCATGAAAAAAGTACGCACAGGATGCAGTCTTGTTTTTATAGCTAGTAAGTATGCATCAAGTATTGAGTTAGTAGTGCTGTGGGATGAATATTAAAGAATACTGAAATGAAACAATCATTGTTGCTTTTCATGAGGCAGGAAGAGTCAGTCTGTTAAATGGTAAGGAATGGGAAGCTGGGAGAGCTTAAATAGCTTGTTATGTGTTCCAGTGCTGCACATTCCTGCAGTGTTTCTCACAAATAGCAAGCAGCATAATTTCACAAATACAAGACAGTTAGAGGGGTAGTAGGAAAACAGTCAAGCAGCTTCAGCACAGGGAATGATAGCTGTTGCTAGTAACAGTAGTTACACAAAGCCTGTTTTAGAAATATCTCACACATTGCTCATCTATGAAAGTGGAAATTAGGTTAAAAATTTTGCTCTGAATAATCTTGTTAAGTAAAGAAGAAATTAGTCACTTATGTGTAATAGAAGAATTGGAAATAAGGCACTGCTGACAAATCTATTTTAAAAAATAAATTGAAAATAGGAAGGGTGAGAATTATTTCCCAAAGTGCTGTTGTGTGTTATCATGGAGAGGTGTACTTGCAGATTGTGCTGTCATGGTTTTGTAAATCCAAATTATTTATTGGTTTCTCTCAACATAAATACGACTTTTTGTTGTTTTCTGTTCTTCCCTGAACCGAGTTAGAATGAATGCTAACAAATAATTATGTATCTGTTGTGCCTTGAAATTGTGGATTAATTTCAGTTAACATTGAGTTCAGAATTTGTGATGGTAATTATAGAAGACATTTTATTTAAGAAGTTGGCGTAGTTGATTTGATTAACCAGTCTGGGAGGTTTTCTGTATTGTAAGTAGGTGAAGGGAGACTGGGAAAGCTAGGGTGGCAGGCATATCTGCAATTTTGGGTGTTTTAACAGTTTTTACAAGTCACAAAATACTCAAATCGGTAATACAGTTCCTTTGGCTAGACATCTGCAGAGGTGTCTTAGAGTACTGTGGTGAATGCTGTCCAATAATCCGATTCATCCTTCTTCAGTTGTTGTTTCTTTTGTTTTAATTTCTTGTTTCAGATAATCTCTTACAGAATCCTTTGGTACAAAGTGCCATGGACATGGGTTTCAGTTTGTCTGAGATCAGGAGCACCATGGAAAAGAAATTGCAGATGTCTGGAGAGAGTCACAGATCTATTGAGGATCTGGTAGCAGACTTAAGTGCTCAAAAAGAAAATACAAGGGAAGAAGAACCAAATGACATTCCAGTTGATCAAGATCAGCTTATTCGATTACAAAACCTCTGTGCGTACTTTCATATTGGCTCTTTATTCTGTGAAATATATCTATCTATTCTTATCTGTTCATTCTGCCCTCTGATCCGTGTCTCAAGGTGAAGTTACAGCATTGTAAGTTAAATTGAAGAGATTTTGGACATCAAAAAGCTGAAAAAAAGAGGGTGCTCAAATATTTGAGTGTAGCCGCATTTATAAATATCAATAAAATAAGTATATTAATACCTCAAAAAGTGCATTACATTGAGATGCTGGTGCTGCTGAGAGGTTATATGTGCTAACTAAAAGGCCTATGTTATTGTGATGATGACATGAAACAAAACAAGAATAACTGTAGATTTGGGGACTCTGGCGGCAAAAGGAAATGGACGTGTCAAACACTGAGTTTACTCAAAATGAAAAATCTCAGTATGGGGTCGTTTATTTTTAGTATAAAATTTTGCATTTTCTTTCGTGATTGCTAAGAAAAAGGGCACTTCTAGATGATGTTTCTTTTCAGTTACCTGTGTTCCACCTATGCTGGGATGTGCAAGTTGCTCTCAGGTGACCATTAGGTACGCTCTGCAGATAGACCAAACCCAGGGTTTCTAACTCAGGCAACTTGGATTTTAAGACAAACATAGGGGTGAATTCACAGGGAGAGAAGTGACCATCTGGTGGCATGGTCGGCAGAGATCTTACCAGCTCAGTCTTTTTAATAAAATTTTTAAGGGACTTTATAGGGTAACAAGAACTTGCAGTGAAGATGGACATTATTTTTGTGGTTGGCTGTGCAGAGCTGTCCCCAAGTGGCAGAGGAAGACTCCTGAAGTTAGTGTTTTCAAATGGGCCATGCTGGAATAACAAAGAGCTCACGTACAATGCAAAGTTGATCCTGTATTACTAATTTTCAAGCTTTTGCAGTATGAGCATTTAGAAAATGGGGGGCAGGGAAGGAAATAAAAATCATATCCTTATTCTTTTCATTGGGGAAACACTGAGGGGAAAAAAAGAAAAATCTAAATTAATTAACCAGTGTCAACAAGGCTTTCTTTCACCTTGTGCGCAGCGTTTGGGAAAGCTGTCAATGGGTAGGCTGTGAAAAGAATGGTTCCTAATTGAAATATGCATATCCCAAATTCTATAGGTATTTCAAGCCCTTGCAAATTGAAGTAGCTGAATTCTCTGCTTACATTGGCCTGGGAGTTGTAATGAGATGGGGGAGTGAAGAGGGATAAAATGAAGAGGATTGCATGCTGTAGCTTGGTTTCCTCTGCCTTGTAATTCATTTCCTTTTTAATGGTGTGACCTTTAAGTCATATGAAGAAAACCTTTCTCATGGTGTGTGAGGAGAAAAAAAGATGTTCAGTAGTACTAAGTATGGTAACTTCTCTCTATGTGTTTATTTTCCCTAGATCTCAGTACTGAGGAGAAGTTAAGGCGCTTGCAGGAAGAAAAGCTTTGTAAAATCTGTATGGCTAAAGACATATCAGTCGTCCTCATTCCCTGTGGTCACCTAGTTGCCTGCAAGGAATGTGCTGAAGGACTTAATGAGTGCCCTCTGTGCCGTACAACCATTATGAAGAGACAGGGAATTTTTATGTATTAGTGACACACACAGCACTGTAAATGCAAACATTCCTTGCATGTCATGTAAAAAATGGAGTTGATTCCAGGATGTAATCACACAGCTGTATTTAGATTTTTCTGCTGTCTAACCCTACGTACATTTTAACATTTCAAAACTTATTTCCTTAAGTGAATGTTTAATATGTAAAAGCCGGTGTCAAAAAGCAAGAGTGTGTGTGTATATATATCCTGTTCACAGACCTGGCTTGGGAAAGCTGGAGTAATGCAAAGCTTTATTTATGTGATCGGTCCTTTGCGTCACTCGGGTAGGATTCTGTACAGCTTAAGTTTGTGCAGATACAGTTGTATAGAGACAGGCTCTATATAAAATTTGTAAATAAGTAAATTAATTTTAGTAATTATTCTATACATGTATAATCTGAGATTTTTAGCTTTTTGAGAACCTTATGTAAAACTGAAAACATTACTACTGGAACTTTGGTTGTGACATAATTCAGAGAATACCCGTAAACCTGCTGCTGAAAGATTTCACCTTAGGCTTGCTACTGCTACTTTCTAAGTCACTCTGTTTTGATAGATATTTCCTGTCTACCCCCAAACCTCACCTCCCTTCTTATTTTCTGGTTTAGATGTTTAAATTGGCTTCAGTAAACTGGTTTTAGCTGTCTTTTTCACACAAACTTCTCTGTATATAAAATGTATGTTAATTTTTAAAAGAGAACACAACAGAAATGAAGATTTTGCATACCTTGTGCCCTCCAAAGGAGCGTTCTCATTCTGAAATTGCCCCCTACACAAAAAGGTGTGGTTTTTTTGAGTCTTCTTTTCTTGTGTTTTATTGTTTAGCATTATCCTAACTCATTATTTTGCTAATACATTGCAGTGCTTCTGGGGTTTTTTTACAACACAAGATTAAACTCTTATCTCCGTGAAAATGCTTGCTTTTGTGTTTTAGGCTTCACCAGTAACATGAAAAATGTTTTATTCTTGTCAGTTTGAGGCATTTAAATTCAAAAGTTAAGAACTATTCTAGCGAGAATCATCTTAAAATACTTAATAAACTGTTTCTTACAGGACTGACACTCGGTTCTCCAATTTAGAAAGGCTCAAAGCTTTGTATTTAAGTACAGCTGGTTTACAATCACTCTACTTAATTATGTGACTTCCTTATTTTGTGGAGGTACTACGATGTTCTGTATATATATGTTTATTTTTGAGTCCTAGACACTAACAGATGTAGAATATAGAATACACAGAATATAGTTTTTTCACATGATAGAAGTTTTAAATCAAATACATAGGAATTTGTTGACTGTTTTCTATTTTTTATACACGTGCTGTAATTGTACACTGCTGTCATGTTATGAATATTTAAAATAAACTGCAACCCAGTTGATCCTCAACCAGTGTATTTGATTCTCACAGTGAAAGTCCAACAGAAGGGTGCTTTCTGTGGCTATTTTTTTGGTAACTCAACTGTTTATAATTTAACCTGAGTGTTATTAAGGATAACAAATATATTTTAACTGGAGAGGAATAAAACCTATTGTCTGTATAAATTGAAATTTATTAATAATAACCTTAAAATATGCTCATTTTACTGTTTTTATAATTTGGTACTTAGGAACACACAATGCCTAGAAATTCTAAAAGAAGGTTTTATTTTTTCCTTTTTTTGCCTTCATGAAGAGTTTGGTGTTTCAGACAGTTCACCCATACAGGGATTTTTCAGGACAGATACAGACTGGCAGTGGCCAGGCTCATTCCTAGCTCCCATTTTCACTTGCAAGGGTGTTTCTTCACATTCCAAGGGAAATTTAAGGGGGGTGTTTGCCTATGAGCCCCTGTACCTTGCCTGAAATAGCTTGTTTAATTAGTGTTGCAAACCATGTTATGCTGACTTGCTCAAGCAGATGGTTTGTTACCTAACCTTGACCACAGTCATGTGAGAGACACTATCTGGGTGAGCTGGATCCAACCTAGAGGCTGCAGGACTTGGCGTCAGGCTCGACAAAACCCTGTCTGGGAAAGAGATTGTGACCAAGTTGTCCTCAGAAGTGTTACAAAGCCAAATCCTGGTAAGGAGATGACTGTTGGATGTACGTATAGCGTGTAAACTGTCCGAGACAAGTAGGTGTCAAACTGTACCTTCTCAACTGAAATGGGGAGCAAGCACACTGTCAGAATAATACACGAGCAAATAGCCGGAATGCTTTGTGTTAAAGCTTGTTAACTTTCAAACCCTTATCGCAACGTGTTGATAAATGTTACAAAACCCCAATAGCAATTCAAATATTAATCTCTTTGGAAAATTAAAGGGTTAAAAGCCTGTTAGTGAGAAGACAAAATAACAGCTCTGTAGGTTTAGGTTCTTTAAAAAACTATAATCAGAGTTCTATTCAGACTAAATGTGAAAAAATAATTAGCAGAGTCATCAAATCTTGACAGCTTGAATTAGGAAGATTATTTTTTAAAAATTACTTTGATTTTCAGTATCTTAAAGAAACAGAAGAAATTCCACTGGCACTGATCCTGGGCTGAGTGTTAAAAGAGCTGCAAATGGAGGGAGGGGATGCACAGCTGCTTTGAAACAAAGGTTAGCAGCAGGACAGCAATTCCTTGAGTTGATTTTTTATAAGAGTTACCTGCAAAGAAAAGCTATGGAATAGATTCAAGTACCAGTATTCAGTAACTTTCCTGTAGTAGTTTCTGGGTAAAGTCTTTCTTGCTTCCATGTCACTTGCATCAGCAGAGCTGTTTGCTGCTGAAGGGTTTGCATTCGCTCCTGAACCTGCCTCATGAAGGCTGATGGTCATATTCCCTGGTCTACTGAGATCACCATTCCTCAGGGATCCGGAGTAGGAGCAAATACTCTCCTGTTACGGTTTGTTTGTGTGTCTTACTTAGTAGCTTGGAAATTTGGCCAGGGAAGTCTTTCCTCCCACAGGCTGCTGCCATGCCTTCACCCTGATCTGGGTTGTTCAGAGTATCTTGCCATGTCTGCAAATGCCAGAGATGTACTGCTGCTGCAGTGATCAGTGTGCTGTAATTATAGCGTGGCTTTCTGTGAAGAGGCAAATGACCTATGATAATAAAGAACCTTTGCTGAAATTAATAGTTTAGGGGTTTATTTATTTTTTATCCAGGAATTTCTAGTAAGCAAAGCTGACATCAGTGTTAGGAGAAACCTACAAGCATTAAATCAGAGTATGTGGATCTGTGACCAACATATCAAAAGAACTTGTTTTTTCCTAGGACAGGAAAGATGACACAGTATAGGTACTGTTATACATGGCTCGGGTAAACAAAACCCCGAGGAAAGCCTGGGGAAAACAAGGTATTGATTGTATTGTGAGCATGCAGTATGTCAAGGTTAAGTAAAAACCAGTCAGTTACCTTTGGATAATTATTAAATTTGAGTTTTATAGCCTGGACAGCTACTGATGATGACTGAGATCAAATGCTTGGTAAGTCAGAATTGCTGGAGATGGGTTGAAGAGATACTTCAGTTAGGGTTTGCTCTTAGTCTGAAAAACAGCGTTTACTATCAAAAAATGACAACTGCTGCTGTGGAGTCCCACTGTGAAGACATCTAGGACAATTGTTACAGTAACTGCTAGAAAGCCAAGTTCAGTTGAAATGCATATGGTCACCTGCAAGTTTTGGAGAATGAATTAATCTAACTGCCAGAAATTATGAAGCCAGAGAGTATTTAGATTTATTCATATTGTGCCTTTTTGATCTTACAAAGTTCGATCTTGCTGTGAAACTCAACAGAAGTTCCCTTACCTGAGTCAGTTGTGCATGGTATGATGGGTATGATGAGAGTTGTCACTTAAGCCAAACGGTTAATCTGAATGCATGCTCTTCAGAAGTGGGTGTCAAGCTACCATGGTCTCCTCCTTTAAACTCTTACACAATGGAAAGAGACTCTTGAGTCCAGGATTGCTTTACCTCCCTTTCCTATGTAACTACCTGTGTGAGGTTTCTGGAGTCAGCACAGGAGATCTGCTGATGTGGTACAAGCCACCAGGAAAATACCTGTTGCCCCAAGTGTCTCTTTTTGTGTTTTGCAAAACAAAACATGCCAAAGTAGCATTAATTTGACTCCTATCTCCACATTGCAATTTAGCCCTTTTGTAAGTCTGCTAAAAGTTGCTCTGTAAAGGCTTAGTGGGCGACTGGAAGTTTCTGTAAGGAAGATCCATGTTGCAGGTTGGAAGCTTTGACTCTGCCAGGCTGGTGGCTGGGACCAGCAGCACAGAGGTAAGGGTGTGCTGGGGGGAGCGGGGCTTGGAACTGCTCTTCTCAGCACCTATGGTGAGTCCCAGGGGTGCCCTTTGCTGTGGAGGGGAAACACCTTGGTCACAGCTGCTGGCACTGAGGCTTTGCAGGACCCTCTGATCATGCTAAAGGAAGTTACAGGCTAAAAAAGTATTTTTATCTTAACGGTTTTGAACATCTGTTCCCACCACCACCATGTCAGAACCTGCTGTATTCCCTGCGACTTGTGTGTTGTGCCACTTAACATCTAAACCGTGGCGAATGACAAGATGATGCTTTGCTTCCACTTCCTGCTGTGTCAGAGACCCGAGGCAGCAGGAATGGCCTTGAGCCCCAGGAACAACTGCAAGGAGAAGGCACTTCAACAAGTGTGAAAGATAACTTGAAGCTGGTTGTTGAAGTCTAAACCAAAGGAAACTGTGTTTAGTGATATTTGTAGGATCTTGGGAATGTGGTAGGTCAGCTCAGAAAACCGATTGAGTTTATTTTCTAAAAGAGTAATCTCTTCCTTGACCTTGTCCGTCATGTAAATAACAACCCCCCCATTGCAACTACTCCCACTTTAACCCTTAGTTGTAGCCTTGGTAGTTTGTGGGAAAAAGGCCGAGTTAAACCAATCCACTGTTATCATCCAAACCTGGTGTTTGTTGCAAGTACAGCGGGGAGCTGCACTGTTTGTTTGAGGGAGCATGTTCTTCAAAGCTTAGACAGAAATGTGTTTGACTTCATTGTTTATGATCGTTTTGCTCTATGGTCTTGGGGAGAGACTGAGCTGAACAACGACATTTCTGACCCAGTTTCACTCTAACCTCATCAAACCACAAGCCAGTCCCCCCACTCCTTGTCAGGCAACCCCCTGGCTCCATGTCAGCCTCGGTGGGGGCTGGAGCCCCCAGGATATCTGCCCAGCTGACAACTGCTCTGCGCGCCTGACCGGCGAGTTGCCCTGCACGTCAGGAGTATGATGTGGTTTCACCGTCTGTTCTTCAGCTGTGGCTTAGCTAAAGCTGCTCCCCCTGCTCAGTGCTAGATGCTGCTGCCCTGCCTGCTTGTCCTGACTGCAGCTCTTGCCTGCTTCTCCCCTCAGCCCTTTTCCTGGCACACAGGCTCCTGTTTCCTGCCTTTAACCGTGCCCTTCCACTTACCCAACCCAAGACGTATTTCCCTGGTTCCTGTGCTTCTCCCACAGACTTTGTCACCTGCTGTTACGGTGCCTGACTCATTAAATGGTCCTTGATTCATGATCCCTCTGCCTGGACTTAGCTACAGGATACAAGTATGTCTTGGTCCTGTCTCCCAAAACCTCCCTATGTCTGGAAACTGGAGCAGGCCATGTCCCAGATCTGAGAGTGATGACCTGAATGGTAACGCTCACCCTTTCCTGTACATAAGGTGAAAGTGACTCCTCCTGACTGAAGCCAAGAGAAGGGTTTTTCATTATTTCCTACCAAAATCTGGTGTGGCCTTTAGGGAGTTTGATGATGAAAACTTTAAAACGTGGCTTAGGGATTTTTATCTCAGCAAGAACACCTCACCTCAAACAGGGGAATGAGTGCGGGGCTCTGGGTAACAACTGCCACAGAAGGAGAATCAAGCTGCTGATAATGCAATTAGCAGGACAGCATTTGCGACTCACTGGGGTTTTATTCCTTTCTAGAGCTGACAGTGGAGTTAAAGCTTCCTTCCTTTTATTGCTGTGGAACGAACTGTGTGTGCTGTGACGGGTCTGAGAGCAGGGTAGGCAGAAACTAACTGAATCAAAGAAAATCCAGACTTGAGTCGGGTGTTCTGGAAAGGCCAGGCGAGAAATAGGGGTACAAGGGAGACCTTTGTGTATCCCAAAAGGAAGAAGTTACTCACAGGACAGGGAAAGGCCCAAGGAGCTACTGATGTGCAACCTCTCCTGCAAATTACAGGCAAGTAACCCTTTTATTTTTTAAAATTTTTGTTTCTCATGTAATAGCTCCTCTCCAAAAGGAGATTTCCAGATTCCCAGAGAGTGACTAAGCCAGTTTCAAAATGTCTGGGAAACGCAATCTAACCAGGAAGACTGCTTTTCCCCTCTGTACCAAGGGAACAGTAAGAATATGGCTGTGGGTTATTTAACACAGGCCATCAAGGTTAGCACCCCACCTTGGATCGAATCTAGCATTACAAATTCTGGTTTGCTTTCCAACTCTTGTGGGAAAATCCTTCTAATAAACAGAAGGAATGGTAATGAATTGTGGGCTTTTATTTGTTTTAATAGAAAAGAGGAAATGGAATTGCAAAGGGGGTTCCTATTCCACTGCCCTCAAAGCAAAGGAAGCAGCATGAGCATGAATCTCCTGCCTGAAAGGATGAATCAGCCATCTGGCAGCTTGCGTTTATTCTCACCCTCTCCATTGGTGAATCTCTGGCCATTAATTCAGCCATGGAATTGGTACCTGCCCTCTCCTTGCTCAGCTTCTTAACTGGGTGACTGATTAAGAGCTCTTGTTGGATCAAGCATAGTAAAAGTCCCTGTTGTAAAGTTGGTGTTAAATCATCTCTGAATTTGGCTCAGTATCAGAAATTACAAACTTTGAAGGTCTTGGAATGTACCTTGTATAAGGATGACGTAGTCCTATAGAACAGCTTCTCCTATGGTTTTCCTCAGAACTTCTTGCCCATCAGACTTAACTCCCGTCTTGAGGCTGAGATAACACTTTTATTTTTTTCTTTTACATTTTTTCTTTGTAGAGGAAAGGATGTGAGAGGGCTAAAATTATATGGAAATTTTAGGATGTTCTTTGATTTTTTCACAACGTCTGAAGAGCCGGTAGGAGCCCATTCTGGAGTAGTTAACTTGGAAGTGGTGTGCTGGCAGAGGAACTGCTTTTCACCTCATCTCCCCTGTGGTACCAACTGGAAGGCTCAGTCCCAAACGAACGATCAATTCACGTGGAAAACATGGAAGTCAGGCTCTTCAGATAGCCAGTTCTGTCCCCCAGGAAAACAACATATACAGTGGTTAAGAACTTGTTCCACTTTTCTGCCCCCTATGTTTTTACCCACCGTTTGGGATGGTTGCATTTAGATGCATGCTACATAAACCGGTCTCTGGGGGTTACTTGCACGACCCAGGCGTGGTGCTGTGTCAGGAATCCTCCCAGGGCATGGCTGGCTTCAGCAATTCCTATCTTCTTGTCACTGGAGCAGAGCAGAAACATTCCCGGCTTCGACAGGAGCTCACCGCACTGTCAGTTGTGCACTCTGGATAGCCTCCCACAGACAGACTGGTTTGGGGGAAAAAGAGAGACCAACTGGCCCTCCCCTTTCTCTGATGAGGCAACAGTTTTGCTCAGACCTCAGCCAGGCGAGCAGCTGAATGGAACAACTGGGAGGGAGGAAGTGGACTGGAGAGTGCAAACTGCTCTCAGGCCAGCGCTCTGACCAACAGTTTGCAACGTGTGGCTGCACCTGCAGCCTGGTGCCCAGAGTGTTTCCGTGTCTCCTTGTGCCCAGCTTAAAAAAAGCAAATTCCACCACGGGAGCCAGGAGGCCCGGAGGTGTTTTGAATCTGGGCTTCCAAGGTCTGAGTCAGTGCTGGAAACGGGCTGAACTCTGCCACCGTACTGTCAGCACTTGCACGCTCATTCCTTCAGAAACACACCCTCAAAAAGGACGTCACGTTTTCTCCTGTTAAGCACATTTACCTAAAACAAAAATAATAAATCTCAGCTGTGAGCTCAAGTGTGAACTGCAGCACTTCCAGAACAGACCCAACACCTGACGCACGGGCTCCTCACGGACATTATGCACAGCTGACTCCCAGGCTGCCCCAGCCCTGCGCTTCTGCCAGCGCTCGCAGCAGGCTGCCCGACCTCAGAGAGTCTGGGATTCCAGTTGCAGTGTGAGGAGCCCTGTTGAATCTCAGGTGGAGGACACGTTGCTGGGGTGCTGTGTGCAGGCAAAACGTTGGGATTGGAAACTAGTTTGTAAAGGTTGTCTCTCTGGCAGCTGTCAGCTGACTTTGTATGGGGAAGGCACAAAAGGATCTAGCTCCTTTCCAGCTGTTTCTCTGCGTAATTTAGCAGCCATATGTATATGTATATTATATTATATATATACATATGGCCTGTGACATATATATATATGTCACAGGCAAGTTTGCAACTTACCTGAGGTTTGGTATGCTGTTGTTTTTGTTTTGTTACTGTTTTTTAACAAAGTATCTTTTATTCACAACTCTTCTACAGTTTCCAGGCAGAAGTTCCCAGAGTCACACCATAGATCAGTATCGGTGGCTGTAACCAAAACCTTGAACAGAGATTTACAACCAGCCACTCAGGATACTATTTTGAAGTGTTCCTGGAAAGGAAATTTTTCTCCTAATTTTCTTATTTTTTCCCCAACCTTGACACAAGGTGAAAATACATTCTGAAACACAAATTCAAGCTATAGAATGTAATTTATTTTCCTCAGTCTGCCTCACATACCAACTGACAGATTGTATCTAGAATTGCTAGGTGATGTCAACTCATATTTTTTATTTTCAACACTCCTCATCTGGTCACAATTCATTTACAAATGTCATTTGCTCAGCGCTTCCTCAGCTTAGTTTTGAAATGACTGGAACTGATGGATATTCTCGTTAGGTAGATGAGCAGAGTTAACTCAGCTATGCTAACCTTCTCTCCAGGATTAAAAAGTAGGTGAACAGAAGAGGATGATTAGGGACTAATTACCAGATCAAATTAATCTTGTGCTGACTAACCACGAGCTTACGTGCAACTATTCAGCATGAGTAATGTGCTTGGTATTACACAATACCGAGAAAAAAAAGGTAAAAGGAACTACTGAATTGTGTACTTGGAACAATAAACATCACAAGTTTTTTATCTGGTGACTTTTAAGTATTCTACACTGCTTATATGGACTCGTTTCAGGTTCGTATGATTCTTCATGCAGGGAGAAAGGCGGAATTGCACTGAGAGCCGAGAAGCAAATACCAATTTAAACTGGGAACACACTCAGCCATGGGCAGAAGGAGAAAACATTCAGAATGCTCCCAACCACAAGAAATACCACTAGTGCCAGCAGGCATTGCTTCGCTTCTATCGCCACGCAACCTCGGAGTTCTCAGCATAAGGCGCCCTACACCTACGGGGGCAGCTGTAAACTTATCTTCCAGACCGCAGGCTTCCTCGCACACAGCTCTGCTTCCCCAGTGCAAAGCGAAGATAGGGCAGATCAGCTGCGGCTGATCAGCTCGGGAATGCCAGCGGCGCCTTGGCATCGGACCGGGCCCGCAGCCCCCCGGCGGAGCCTGGCAGCCGCGACGCTCGGTAGCGCTCCAAGCCGAGCCCAGGCGGACTGGACTTTGCCTCGGCCGAGTGATTATTTTCTGGCTGCTCCTGCGCCGCAACGGGAAAGGCCACCAGGCCCCGCGCCTGTGCGAGGCCGGGCGCGGCCGCCAGCTCCCCGGGTCGGAGCGCTCCTTTTTAGGCTGTGCTGGCGCCTCGGTTACCCGATCCCGCCCGAGAATGAAGCCAGCAGCTGGGCCTCCTCCACCGGGCGCGCACAGAGGAGGCCGGGCCAGACCCGCACCGCCCGGGAGGCCGCCGGACGCCCCCGTCCCGCCCCGTCCCCGCCGGGCGCTCGCGCTCCCGCCGCCTGAGGCGGGTCCCGCGTGCCGACGCCCCGCGCTCGCGAGCCGGCGGGGGGTAGCGGGCGGGCGGGCAGCGGGCGGCGCGCGCATGCGCGGCACCTTGTTTACCCCGCTTGGCGCGGCCCCGCCGAGGCCGGCCGGCAGGTGTCGCCCCACGCCCAGGAGAGCAGGCCTCGCTCCGTGGCCGCCAGGTGGCGCCTGCGCCCTCCATTCGCTCGCGAGCCGCCGAGCAGCGAACACCCCAAACAATCCCCAGCGCCGCCGCCAAATTAAATAACCTGCCCGCGCCCCGAGCCCTCCCCAAACCCCCCCTCCGCGGCCAAGTCTCCGGGCCGGGTTGGGCCGGGTGCGCAACCGGCGGCCGGGACGGGGATATAGGAGCGGAGCTGCGAGCCTGGGCCTCCTCGCTGCCTACGCCGATACTGGGCAAGGTAAGTTAGAAAATGGCGGCGAAGCTTCTGGAAGTTTGGAGGGGGGACTCGGGATCGCGGTGCGTGGCTGCGGAGAGAGGTCGGGACGGGGCCCGCGGTTCCCGGGCCTGCGGGGACGGCGCGGGGCGCTAGGCCGGCTGGCCACAGGGACTCCGCGCAGCCAAGATGGAGGACGGCGGGGCCGAGCCGCGAAAACACTCCAGCCCCCCGCTTCCCCACCCCCTCTTCCCAGCGCGCCTCGGCGGGGAGGGGGGACGCGAGCGGGAGCGCGAGTGAGAGAGCGAGAGGGCGCCGAAAGCGGCCCCCGCTGCCCGCCTGGAGCCCCGTTCCTCCTCCCCAGAGCCGGCCGCGGGCAGGCTGGGCCCAGTGCTCGGCGAGCTAAAATGGAGAACCACCTTCTCCTCCTCCCCCCTTCTCCCGAGCCGAGCAGGGGCTGCTGGCAAGATGGAGGACTCGGGCATTGTGTGTGTGTGTGGGCAAGCCGGGCCGGGCCGTTCGGAGGGTGGTGAGGGAGGCGAAGGGGGGTCGGAGCCGTTGCGGACGGAGCGGGCCGCCCGCCGGGGCGGGGGGGAGGAGGGGGGGGGGAAGAGCGCTGGGCCGCGCGGCGCGCAGAAGAAAATGGTGGGGCGGCTGCCGGTGCCCCGGGGTGGAGAGTCGAAGGAGGCCGGGGAGAGGGGACTCCCACCCCTGACAGCGCTCCCCCTCCTTCCCGCCGCCCAGCAGCTGAGCTCTTCCTGCCAGCCCGCTCTGGGCGGCTTCCCCGCGGAGGGAAGTGCCGAGGGATCGGGGTTTCTCTCCTCCGCCTATTCCCCGTCTCGGCCGAGCTGGGACAACTCGAGCTGCCTCATCCCGAGTGATGGGAGTGGAGAGCCGCTGAGAGCGAGTTCCCGTGGCCCAAGTGAGGACGTAGGGACTGACCTTAGATTTTGCCTCCCGCCTCCCTTCGCTGCCTCTTTAAAAAGAGCTGGCGACCCTCGCCCCCTTCCCCCTCTCTTTCCCCCCTCGGCGCCCAGCTCGGGGAAGGCCTTTGTGGGGGCGAGTTACCGCTCCGAGTGACTTTGGGGGAGCTCTTCGGCGGCTGCCCGCTAAGAGGAAGAGTTGTGGCAGTTTCCGTTCGGCTTTCTTTCTTTTTTTTTTTTTTTTTTTGTAAGAAGGGGCGCTTGCCAACTTGTGCCGGGGACGCCCGATGCCGGGAGCCGCGTGTTACAGGAACCCTGCTGGGCTCTCGCCGGCCCTGGTGGGGGAGGGAGGGGGGAGGAGGAGGAGGAGAAGGAGGAAGGAGAGTGCTTCTTAGTGGGGGGTTTTGGCGCCACTTTTGTTTTAGATAGTGCTCCTCTGCCCCCTCCTCCTCGGCACGCACTGAACTGAGCTGAACCCTGCCCAGGTAGGAAGCGAGAGCTTTCCTGGTGTTTCTCTTTTCTGGGCGCTTATTTTCTCTACACCGATTAGGAAAAAAAAAATATATATATACACACACAGTTTTTGTAGTGGTGAGGGGCTTGGAGGGACAGGGGAGTGAGAAGCGAGCGGCGGAGAGCGGCAGTGGATGGCTGGGCCGCGCGGCCCTGTTTTTCGGGAGCTCCTCGCTGCCTTCCCGAGCGCATCCCCGGGTGTGCCGGCTCTGGAGGCCAGCGCCGCTGCCCCCAGCCACTCTGCCTCCATGTCGTCTATCGCCAGTAGCGTTGTATAACCCGCTCGCCCGTGGAAATCCGTGTCCGACCGACCTCAATATTTTTGCCCCCTTCCTCCCTCACCCTCGCGAGCGCTTGGCTCTCTCTTTATCTGCTTTTTAGTTATTTCTGGTACTGCTCCGGCTCGGCCCCTGCTGTCGTCTGCCCACGGGATGCGGCGTTCGGAGTTAACACAAAGTTTCAATAACCCGCGAGTCCTAGGCTGTAGTTGCTGTGGATGGGTTTTTGTGTGTGGTGTTTTGTGGTGGTGGGGGGGGTGTTTCTAATTAGTTTTGGACAGACCCGGATAGCACTGCTGCCCCCCGCCCCGGGTAAGCGCTCTCTTCCCGTGTGCTCCCGGGAGCCACACCCTGGCGTGTCCGGTCCCATTAGGCGCTTTATCCGCCGGAGTGCCCCCCGCGTTTTCCCTCGTCTCCCCCGGGAGCGGCGTGCCTCCCGGCCGGCCGCAGGAATGCCCGGAGGTAACCCGGGGCGGCCGAGGCCGCGCTGCGTCCCGCCGCCGTGTCCCTCGGTGGGGCGAGGAGGGGCCATGTCAGCACGGCGGTTCGTGCCGGGGGCGGGGAGTCGGGTTACCGAAGTGCGTCACACGCGGCCCCGCCGGGGCCTGCTCCGCTGCCGCTTCGGGCCGCCGCCACCCATTGGCCAGCGCCCGGGCGGGAGGCGGCGGCTTCCTCCCGCGCCCCGCGGCGGGCAGCTCGGCCGGCCGGGCGCCTCCGCTGGGCCCCGGCCTCCGCCGCGCTCTCGGCGGGGATTGCGTTTGCCTCCGGAGGAGCGCGGCTTTCTTAGCCGGCGCTGCCCGAGCTGTGTTGGGAGTGCGGCTGTTGGAGAAGGCTGGCGCGGCGCAAAGGTCACCTCGTGCAGATCGCTTCCGCTCAGTGCTGTTTGGTTTTGTTGAAATAAGGGGAGGAAAACGCCTTTTGGATCGCTTCCCTCGACGCCGTTGTACGACCGCTTTTATGCTGCCTGGGATTTCTGTTCAATCCTGGTTTAAATGACCAGAAGCTAGAGGTCCTAGCGTTTCCTGCAGTAAGGTGTTCTCCAACCATAGGTCTCACTGTTAACTCCTAGCAATTCAGTCTTGATTTGTGATTGATGGCTTCTTGTTTATAATGCTTGGCCATTTGAAACAACTTTTTCCCATTTTCATATTCTCTTTTCCCTAACTAGATTATTTATTCACATACTAATTGTTGTTCTTGGAGTGTTTATCTGGTGTTGAACTGCCCATGACTTAAAAAACATCCGTGTGCAGGCTGGTTGATTATGTGTAGATAAATAAATACCAAGAGTGATTGTGCAAGTGATGGATGTTAATCTTTGTCTCCTTGGTATTGCTCATTATCCCCAACTCTTAATTTTGTGAATAAATCTTGCTGGTCATCAGTCCCAGAATAAAAATGCTACAGATCTACTGTGGGAGTCTTGACTGGCTAAGGGACACTGTTTCTTTTGCCTTTTAACCACAACAACAGTTTCATTACAAAGTGAAACAAAATACTAGAAGACAGATGCCATGCTGTTAGCATCTTTTCGCTGCTTTCAGCACTGAAGCTGAATGGCATGGAATCTCCATACTGTTCTGAGTAATTAAACAAAGACCGAGAAAGCTTCAAAGCTACAGAGAGGAATAGGAATTATTTCCCATCTCTAACATATAGATCTTGCTTTATAACTGATAGGGCTCATGTGGATTCTTCTTAGCAAAGCCAGTGTTGCTTTATGGTGTTGTCTACAGGCGGGTGTTCTGCAACCTGCAAGGGAAATTTGTAAATTTCTGTTGCTATTGTTTATATCAGTTAACTAGTAAACAAGGTTGGATGTTGCATAAGGTTAAATTCAGACAAACCAGGCATAGAACTGTGGCATGGGAAGAAGTCTTTAATTTTCCTGTGAAACTTCCTGGCACTCAGGTGAGTTATGTACTTGGGCCAGGTTATGCTTTTGGAGCTTTCTCATCTGTTTGCACTTTAAGGAAAATAATACCAAGTCAATAAGCAGTGTAAGAGTTTGTTAAACTTGTAACTTAAGACCACTAGTTAAAATTTATGAACATAACTCCTCTTTTAGACATAGTCTTTATGTTTTCTAACTGACAGCTGAAGTTATTAGTTTAAGGTGGTTCAAATTAATGGTCTTGTGATAGAGTAATATTTTTTTTTAAATGGACTCTGTGATATGACAAAGTTGGTAGGGTTCATAGCTTATTAAAACATTCAGTTTAAAAAATACATTGTGCTACTTGAAGAGCATTCAGTTTTTCAAATAGGAGTGTTCAGTTAGCTAGCTGTAAATCTAGCTCAGATTCCATAAATATATTACATTCCAGCTTTATGTGTTAAAGTCTTTAAAGGCGTAAATGTGTGGAATGAACTAATTTCCACTTGGAAGAAGTGTAAATAAAATTGTCAGTGAAATGCTGTCTTTTATTCTGTTTCAGTGTAACTTACCAGCAGCAACTGAGGTTTTTTTGGTTTTGGGTGGGTTTTTTTTTTAAAAAGTAATGTAGACAGCTTCTCTTGAATATTACATGCTACTACAGTCTCCTGTAGAAAATAGCTGCAGGCAACTAACCACTTGAAAGTGTGCTCTTGTTGGTGGGAGCAACTGCATTAGACTTGGTAGAATCATAAAATAATGTTAGCACATCAGAGCATTATGACTTTTTTTTTAATTAGATTGCTCTTCGTCACTTACGGTTCAAATTTAGAGTGATTTGAGAGTCCTCGTTTGTCATTTTCATTTGTGGTGTTACTGTCTCGGTTGTTTTGCTGCAGGCAAGTACTATAGGAGAGATTAGGTTTTCTGGAACTTGTGTGCCAGCATAAGCAGGTTGTATGTATTACTGAAACCTTAAATGCTTTGGTTGCTTATTTTCACTAAATGAATCGCCAAAAGTAAGCAAATATTTCTGTTGGTTACTTATGCTTCTTGGTTGTGTTACTGGAACGTTGTGTTTTGTCAGATGAGGTGAGGTTTTGAACTCATTGTGATCTCTACTTAGTGTGACCATTTCTTCTTAGATTAGTTTAAAAATGTAGGAGAATATCGTAGGTGTGAATTACCAAAATGGTACTATTGGATGGTGGTGATGGGTTTGTAGGGTTTTTGTTTGTTTGCATGTTTGTGTATGTGAAGAATTTTAAACAAAACCCACCCCCCCTAAAAACAACCCTAATAAACAAACAAACAAAAAAACCTCAAAGGAAAATAAAGTAATGAAAAAGCAGTGTGTTTTAGATTGTGTCTCTGTCTTCTCTAGATGCTGGAATTTCCATGAGCTTCATCTGCTTCAGTAATTGTCTTGTAATGTAAAGAAGTGATTGATAGCAGTCGTCAACATATCAGCTTAATATTCTTAAATAAGCTCTGCTCACTTTCAGTATCACTTAAAACATTCACATTCTGAAAACTTCAGCTTCCTTATATAAGTATCATTGACAGGAGAATGCAGTGATAACTTAGTCTTTGGGAAACTGGGGTGAGTGGGGTATTGGAGTTTTAGGTTGGAAAATAGGAAGCTTATGCACAACTCCTCTGTGTAGGAATGGAAGGAGTTGTTTTCCATATGCATCACAGAACCTTAAATGGTGACCTGCAGGCATTGGTTTAGATTCAGTGCCATCCAGTGTTTCAGATCGCATCCACTTTTCAAGTCAAAGCGTAAGTAAAAATGAGAGTTCTTCGTGTTCCCGTAGCTCTTCCGTCACTGGCAGTGCTGGGTTTGATCTGCTCTGGTCCACTTCCTGCCTCGTGACCCTCCTGTCCTGGTGGCTGTGTACAGAGGTGTAGTTAAATGGGGCTCCTGGTTACCGTATTGGGCTTTCCTGCCACGGAGGAGTTTAGTGTGCCGAGTTGCACACTACAACCGAGACTGGGTGCAGTCTGCTCAGGTTTGGGCAAAGCCCAAGGTCCGGGGCGGTCGTAGTGTAAGTGGCCTCTGGTCGCTGCTGTTGCACCGGCCGCCCCCGCACCCCAGAGGGCGCTGCGGAGGTCTTGGAATGGTTTTCGTGGGAAAGCCATGCTTGGGGGCATTCTGCCGAGCTGGGAAGGCTTGGGTTTCGGTTTTGTAGAGGAAGTTTGGAAGGGAGAACTTTCAGTAACCTTTGCCGTATTGCATCAGCATAACTAGAGCTCTTGCTGTAGCATGTTTTTTTCATTCTAACAGATTGTTTTCTGGAGTCAACCAGTTAAACTCTCCCACCATTCTGTGAACAGGTTTCATTCTGTGAAGATTAGTCCAGTGACCTCAGGGGTTTGTTTATACTAGGAGAAAAAAAATCTGCTTTCAAAAAGTTGTGTATGGTGGTTTAAAGGTAAGCCTTAAAATCTGATGTGATTTATTACGAGGTCAGATATTACTTATGAGCAGTGCAGTGAAAACTCCTGTTTTGAGTTGGAGATGAAATATTACATTTAATTGTATGTTGGTTTGGGTAAGAAAATGTAAAGAAAATAAATTATATTTTGCAGTTCATAAGAATCTGGTGAAGGGTCTTTGTGTGTCTGTTGGGGTTTTTTTGAGAGTAGGAAGTAAAGGAAAATTCTGAAGGTAGTCCTCATTTAGATCACCACAGATGAATGTAGGGCTAATGTTGACTTGTTCAAGTTGGTAAGCTTCAGGACTGTTGTGTGACTGTTCTCTGTCTTGAAGAAGATGCTTTACTGTTCAGGTATCAACACAGAGACTAGGCTCTTTTTTCTTGATCCTCTCTGATGGCCAAGATCACTGAGACTAGACCAGTCCTACATTTGATGGGTTATGCCATTGCAATATTTCAAAGTATACTCTATTCCTTTTGAGTAACTCTGTATCTCCAAGTGTTGCGCTACTAAGAAAATCACAGATCTGAGAGTCACTGGGTAAAGAAGAAGCATGAGATGTTTCTTTCATCTCACAAACATTTTCCCTCAACTGGTCAGATCTGGAGAGAGATTTGGCACCCAATTTTGGAGGTTGGGATGTGGAAACGTGATCATCTAAGGTACTCTCTTGGCTTTCACATGACAGCTCTTTCCTGGCCTTTATTAGCTACAGAATTACATGGAGGAGGACACGCAGGTACAGTCTGGTTTTAAAATTTTTATCCTGATTTGAGTCAGAAATGAAGGGTGTATAGGACTGTATTTGTGTGCAGTTATTCCTGTCTTAATTGCCCTCTGAAGTCACAGTAAGTTAGCTGACGTGGAACTGCTGACGTGGAACTGCTTTCTCCAGGTACATGCTCTGTGTATGTACTTTGTTGTCTACTCTGTATGTTTCTTTGATTGTGTAACTAGCTATAACCTCCCCTTCTGGAGGGCTTATTCTTTGTTAAGAATATAATCGGAAGAGTGAGTAGACAGAAGAAGGTTGGCATATGCTGGAGAGTAGATTGTGATCTGTGATTGTGATGTTAATCACAAGACCTACGAAAAACTAGATATCTAGAAATTAGAGCTTAAGTTGGCTAGTTGGTGGGGTTTTTTGTTTGTTTTTTGTTTGGGGTCTTTTTGTAGATGAATGGTTTATTTTATTATAGCTCTGAATCTGGTGACTTGTTAGTCTTGCCATTACACATTTATTTTTCTATGCTTTTATTTCAGTAAAGGTTAATTACTGGATTACAGAGAAGGAATTATGTGTGGCACTAAAGTGATGGAAGAATATTATTAAGTTTCTACAGCAGCTTTATGTCAGTGCTTCCGTGTGGCTTCCTAGAGAGGAAAGTATTTTTGCATCTGTTCCCATTGTTTCAGGGTTGATGGGGCAAGCCAATGACTCTTGCTTGTGTTTTGAAAAATATCACATTGTGTATGTTGCCATGTAATAACGTATGTCTGCAGCTTTCTAGATTAATAAGTAGTATGTCTGGAGTTCAAATTTCAGTTTTCTGTTGGCAAAATAATAAAAAGAAATACATTGATGCTTCAGCACAAAATATTTCTGAAACTACTGACCATTTAAGAAACAACAAATTATCGGAATGTGTGTTTTGATTTGGGATTGCTTTCCATAATTGGCTTCAAGCTGCTGCCAAGGTTGCTGCTCAGCTTCTGCCCGATGAGTGAGCTGTGGGTGACTTGCAGGACAATTAACCTCACCTGCAGGCTTACCCCATGTTTTGCCCTTCCCCGGTATAACCCCCTTCCCACTGACAGGAGTTGTTTAGTGTACACGCTTGGGTGCTTCCTGGGGAGATGTGTTGTAGTACACATAGTCATACAGCAAAGAGGACTTCAAGCAATTATTTTCATACTGCTTAATACATGTGATCTGCCCAGAAAGAGATGAATATTTTGTATTTGGAAGTAATGTTGTGGTTCTTGGTTAATGGCTGAATTGCATTTTTTTACTTAATATATAGGATTTCAGCCTAAGTTTTATGCAACAATATCTTCCTTGGAGCATTGCATATGGAGGGAAAAAAGAGATTGACTTTAAAATAAAAAAAAAAAAGCTGTTCAAGATAGGGCTTTTTCTTCGTGTAATTACCTGTTACTCCTTTAGGTAAAGTTCCCAGTTCATCACTTAAGAAGGATCAATTCTGGAAATTTGGAGCATATCAAGTCTTAGTAAGCACATTATATGTGAGTAATATAATTGGCTGATTTTACCTGCTAGAGTATAATATTCCATCAAAGAGTGTTCAGTATGAGGAGAGTTTGTATAGAGTAGGAGTATGAGTATTGAATATTACCTTTCAGTTGCCCATAGTAAGATAATGATAACTGAAATAACAAAAAAAAAAAAAATCCCCCTAAAAGCCCCAAAACTCGACAAACCAATGTAAGTTCTAAATGCTAGGAGCACAGCTTTGTAACTGATGTAGTGTGAATTTGAGATCCCTAATTTTTAATTTCAGGGTGATTCTATATGACATGAATCCTGGAATAAGATATTTTTTATACTTAAGAATATAGTAGCCAATTAATTTCATTTGAGTAAAGGTGGTACATCTTGACCACTGGCTGTATTTTTCATTTCACTTTTGATCATCTTAAAAACAGAAAGCTGATTAATTGTGGTAGTTTTTTCCAAGGGACAAAACTTGAGAAATTTGATACAACTTTTTTTCTCAAAACCAGAATGACCATTGGCTGCAGTCTACATATGGCAGTGCTATGCTTGTGGCAAACAAACAGAAAGTAGAATTGATACAGACTATTGTATCATGATTTAGGGTAAAGTACACAGCTTACATTTAACTGAGAAGGAAAGGCTGTGATATTAATAATTTAGGATTAATAACATAGGGCTTTTTTACAATTTTGCACTATTTTGGGATGGGAACAGTATACTTGGAAAGTTCCAGTTTGGTGTGCTGTTTTATTTAATATCTCAGAGGATGTATTTTTCCACAGTTTCTCTGGCAGCATACTCCACTACTCTTAAGGGAAGGTATTCTTGTAATTTCAGGTCTTAGTCATGTTAAATTTCTTCGAAGATTCACACCCTTCCACCCTGCAGTATGTGTTTGGAAACTATTCCTTGATGATGGAGGCTTGGGAAGCAAATGAATGACCTGATTTAGAGCTGATTGTGGTTTTTATTGGGAATTTTTGCAAGAGAGGTGAATGGCTACAGAGTGACTTTTTGGTGCCTAGTGTTCTCTCTGTTTGTGTTTACTATATTTTTCTCCTGCAGTCCACACTCAAGCTTTGCTACTCCAGCTGTGACAAGGTCTTGCAAATTAAACTTCCTTTCCCAAGCATTTACCTGTTCGCTTGAGTCATTCACACACTCATCAAAGCCATTCTTTTTGCAGTTTTCATGTTTAAGCAGTGGTATTTTTATTCCTTCTCATAAGTATTATTTCTAGAAATGTACAGTTTGTTTGAAACTATGGTAACCACGAAGGAAAGCTGCATAAGTATCTATCTTGCATCTGTGGTATAGGTCTGTCTTTACTTGCCTAATAAATGATTGGCCAAAAAAAAAAAGGTGGAACTGGCCTTTGCATATTGATATACCTAACACAGAAATGGTTTATTAAATCAGATATTTCAGTGATACTGGAAAAATGTTTTGGTTGGGTGGGGTTTTTGCATCTGCAGCTGGATTATGTTTAGTCTTAAAAGGTCTATGCTTAAGCTGCTTTTTTTTAAAAGTGGGCTTCCATTTGACTGACTTTGATAAGCTGTATCTTCAAAACTGACACATTCACATTGGTATTGGTTTAATTTTTAAAAAAAGTTTATGAATGAAAGTATTTATGCTATAAATACTTTATTAAAGTGTTTATGCTATATTACTACTCTACTGTGAAATAGAGCAGATTTTGTAAACTACAAGACCTGTTGCTTGACAGTTGAAAAATAATCAGAAAAATCAGCCTTAAGGCATTTTATTTTGCTTGTTGCATTTCATTGTCTTTCTGGTTATACTGCTCAATTTCTATTCAGCAGTGCAGTGGTTTTATGAAAGTTAATAAAGTTGTGTACTTAGTATACTATTTGTGCCTCAGAGCAGTAGTTGTTGCTAAGCAAAAATTTTCAAAGGTGGCAAGACAGAGGTTGTATACAGCACTATGATAGAAAAACATTAAATATTTTTAGAAACTTTCAGTTCAGCAACACTGGATAGGCAAAAATACAGTAAATCATCCTCTTCATATACAGCAGGTCAGGCATTACATTTCTTCATATTCACCCCAGATGCAGAAACAATCTCTGTAAAATTGAATTCTTGAGCTTTTTTTCTTTTTGTGCCAAGGGGAACAAACTATGTGAAGTGTACCTTCCGTTCAGAACTGGTTTGGGAAGTTTTGTTTACAGATAGGATTTATGCGTTCTTGCATAATCCTACAAATGGGTTTAGCCTTCCCCCATCTCCAATGAAGAGAGGCATGGGAAAATTCCAACAGTATATTTGGATGCAAGATTTAGTCCATGTTCTTGGTAACTTGGGGATTTAGCAAAGTTACAGTAGTTTTTGAGTTCTTTAAGGACTATTTGACAGTATATCACATCCTAGAAGATTATAAGAATGAAGGAAACTATACTGAAGAAGATGGGAAAGTGGAAGAGTATGTTGATGCTTAGTAGAATCATTTGAAAAGCATGCCCTGTGTCCAGTTGTATTGCCTTCACTTTTTTGTTTCTGTTATGGAATATATTGGTATTGAGTTATTAACTACAGAAAGTATAAATAAATGGTTTTATGTAAAATCTTAATCTTGGAATATGTTGTCTTGTCAGGTGTGGAAGGTGCAAATATTTGTCTTCAATGTTTGATAAAAGTCAGGAATTGAAATAGTAATCATTAAAGCCTGTTGCGGGGGGATTTGAAGGAGAGCAATCAAGTGGGCAATCCATTAAAAATGGGAAGTTGGTGTTTTTGTTTGGTTTTTTAATTGAGGGTCGTTGGTGGTGATGCTAGTTGCTGAACTGAAGTGAAATTCTAGAATTGGGTAGTGATCTAACTGCCCAGGTAAGTAATTTTTGAATACAACTCCACATGCAATTTCATCCCTCTTTCATAGAAGTCTTCCTTCCATAGTTGTTCTCTTGAAACTACTGGAGATGTGCCCTCACTGTGGAACTAGGCCAGTTGAATGGCTAGTTGCCTCTGATAGGGTGGTCCTGTCTCTGTCCTGACCACATGCTTCTGTTTTCTTTGTGCCTGGGTTTTCTTCCTGTTTGAACTCCACACCTGAATTGGTTGAAGGAAGGTAAACTGTGATGAAGAAAATAGTTTTCTCTTGGTTAAACCTCTGTGCAGAGTGAAGTGGGTGCTACTCCTGCATGGAAAAGGACACAGGACCTTTTGGGAGCAGACAGAATGAGGGGCACTGCCTCTTTCAGTAGTGGAAGTGTCATATCAGTTGCTGGGTCCAGCTGTAGTGTGAATGTTAGTTGTAGCTGTAGGAGTGGGAAAATAAAACTTTATTCCTGCTGTTATCTGCTACTTTTCTACCTGCTCTTTTTAAAAACATTTGGGCAGTGTGCCAGTTCCAAAAGTAATCCTTTAATCTTTGCAGTGATCTTAGGTTTATCTATTTCTTTTTTTTTTTCTTCTCCTTGAAATGTTACATAGTCTGTCACAGATCAGTTAGAACTCTGCCAGGAGATTCAGGACTGCTGTTGATTTGCATTAATTTTTTCAGGCAGGAAGACTGTATATATTATTATTTGGTTTCACTTTAAATATTGGTGAGAGGTTGTGCAGGTGTTACTTGGAATGCGATGGAAAGGGTAAGAGGAGATTTACAAATGGCTATGGAAGGGTTTTCTCCTCTCAGGAATTTCTTCCAGCTTTAGCATGGTTAATCAGATGCTGTTGTCAAAACCCTGCTAGACCTCCTCCTTCAGTTGGATGCTTACCAGCCTGTTGTGGTTAGATCTTATTATAAGCCTTTGCACTCTTGAGTTTTCAGTGGTTTATGGAAGCTGCAGTGCCAGTTCTATATGTGAGGTTTGTCTATGCCTTTTTACGGAATGTCAACCATCCTATGCAATGATCTTAAGTCCCATCCCATCTCCTTCCTAGCTTCTGAGTTTTTTGGGGCGTGCTGAGGCTATGGGTCTCATCTGTGTGAGTACCTGTTAATTAAACCAGACATACCCTTTTTTACTCTCATAAAATATTGATACTGTCCTTCAGAGATACTGAGAAATAGACCAAATAATGCCTGAACGCATTGCCTGTCTCTCCTGTCTCCCTCACTTCAGGTTTGGTTCGAAGCATTTTGTTTTCTTTGGCTCTTGGAAGAGAATTTGCAGTTTTTTACAATGTGGAAGTTTTTTCAACTTAAGAAGATGCTGGTTTTCTTCTTTAGGTGTTCAGGAAGAGCTTTACTGTTCGTAGATCAGAAACTACTGCGTAGTGATTCATTGCTTAGTTCCCCACCATTTTAAAATTTAGATGTGGAGAAACTGTTCTGCTCTCGGCAGAAGCTATGATTTGTTGAAAATAAGTTTCTATGTGAATAATCAAACTGACAGCTACACTGTAGGCTGTGATTTTGCTTTGTGATGTTGTATTCTGGTCAGAAATACTAGGCAGTGGAAAAGCCACATGTATGAAATTTTTGGAGTTTTGCAGATCATTTTAGACAGATCATAGAGATTCAGGCTGTTCAGTGTCCATTTACATAAGCCATGTTGAAGCAGGAGTTACTTTGCTGTTGAATTTTTAGAAGGCAGCATGGCTTGTGGGCATTGGTTCTCCCCAGTTTGGCAGGTGCTCCTTAGAAGGACTGTTGTGAATATAGCTGCTTTTGCTTGAGCTCTCTGTTTCTCCTTACTGCTGCTGAAATGCTTCTGTGGGACTTCCCTGCTTGGAGGCATGCCAAAATGAGTGTGTGGGAAGACTTAATACTTGCTACTTACATAGCATTTCGTATGTTCAAAGTCTTCTGCAAATATTAACTAATCTTTATTTAACTTTTGAGCCCAATTTCTGTCAGTATAAATCAGTAACAGCCCGTTATGACCCCTATTTTTTTATGTCAAGAGAACCAAATGATGTAACTTGTGTAGTTAAGAATAATCTTTATCATCTTATTAACATACTGTTTTTGTCACTCTACCCTTCGGGCTAGTGTGGTGTAGAGAAAAGTTATGAATAGAGTATAGTACTACTCTTCAGGAGGTCTGAACGTTGTAGGATGCTGACTGTTGAAAAGAATGACATTTAATTCATTTTGTGTGTGGTATTTCTAGCTTTTCTGTGCTAGCTTTTGTTTCTGTTACATTAAGGTTTATTTCTTTCCAGCCTGTGAAATCATAGCAAATTCATAACAAGTAATGTTATGAGAATAATGTCAATTGTGAGCTTGCTGCTTAAGAACTGTCATTCCTCTTAAAATGTAGCCTAAAGTTGAAAACTCTTTTAATTACTTACCTTAACTTTTTAGTACATGTTTACAGTATTCCCTATCTGTGTTCTGGCATTGTAAATAGTAGTTTTCTATTAACTGATAATACAGCTGATATGACAAATTCGTTAAGCTCTTAATGTTTTCATTACGATAAGGTTCTTACAACACCAATGCTTTACTTTGACAATTACTGTTATGTTGGGTTTTGTTTATGCTGTTGATTGACTGTCAAGTGTGTTGTATGCAAGTATTCTGCTGCAACAGTGTCTGAAAAATCAGCATATGGATTTAAAACAAACAGATTTATAATTCATAGAAATGGCCCTTTTGACTGGCGGTTTTTACAAAAAGTTATGCATTTGTATGTTTTTTCTTGTGGTACCCAGACTTTCTTACTGTCTTTTGTAGAGATTGTAAAATATTATTATCTTCAGGTACTTCACAACTGTAATATGCATGAATTTATAAACGTATGCCTTTGCAAATTGGATTGGAAACATTTTCATTTTAAGCATCCTTTTAAAGAGAGGCTTTGACGCTTCTGGCTTAAACTTCCAGATTTTGGCATTCCAACTTTTCATTATGGAGTTAAATATGAAAATTTGCAAGAACAGGTCTGTACAGCAAACTGCATGCTAGGCACCAGGCTAATAGGAAGAAATACTGAGTGAAGGGGCCATCTTGGTACAGGTGGGGGACTGTGCTAAAACAGCTCTTGTTTTCTGCTCCAGGACTGGTCTCCATACCTTCCTGTGGCATTGTGTTGGATCTTGGAGACACTTACAGAACGCTAAGGAAATGAAGTGGTGGATAGGACATTGGTCTTAAACTTCTAGCAGAGAGCTGAAAGAGAAATTTCCTAAATTTTTATGTTTTAAAAATGGTCTGACAGTAATATGTAGTCCCTGGGAATATATAGTTTGCAGAATTTTAACAACAAACTTCTATTAGTTTGTAAGTAAGTTTGAGTTTTAACTGGTACATGTTAAAAGCTGATTGCAAACTTTGAGGGAGGAAAAGTCTATAGAAGATGATGTAATTTTTTAAGTCCTGTTACACTTTCTTTAACAAAAGAGCTTACGAACTTTAAATTGGTTGTTAATGCATTAATTTGCTGTTGAGTTGTGATTAATGGCGGGTGTTTGTGTTTGTTGTAAAGTTCAGTACATCTAGAAACTAAATGGCTCTGGGACTTTTTGACCTTCACTAAGTGTCTAAAATGTAGCTAGAGAAGTAGTGCACAAAACTTAACAGCGTGCATAAGTATCCCATACACAGGCCTAGTACTGTTCTAAGAATTCCTGTGATCTTCATTAAAATAGAAAAAAATGGTATTTCTATATGATTGTCATCTGACAAAATGCTACAACTCTGGTATGAATGCAGTTTAAAAAAAAAGTCCTTTTGTTTGATTTCTGGTAATAGCATGGTTTTTAGAAGCTGCACAGATCAATGAAGAAAATCATTAGAAATAGAACTAGTTCTCATTACGTAGTCTTACAGTATTAAACTACTCAGTGGCAAGTGCTGTCTGTGACTGAATAAAGCTAGTCCTGGCTTTATAAAGGCTAATAGCAGATTCTAATCATGACTGATATGCTGAAGAAACATTGTAATAGTAGCAGATTATAGAACCTGAATGAGACTGCTCTGGGCTGTACTTGGTAAAATGAACTAGTGGTTCTTTGTTCAGCAGAGATGTAATGTCTTTCTATTTTGGTTACATCTCTGCTGCTTTCATTGCCATTTCAGCCAGGGTTTAGGTAAAGGTGATCAACTCTTGGGCTGTCTGAATGTTTATTCAGATACTGCAAAACAGTGAATATTTGGTTATTGTAGGAAAAGCAGCATGTTAGGGCCAGGCTTTTACGCTCCATAGCTGGCTAGATAACCCTTTGTCCTGGTGTTTGGGTGATGGTGCTCAAATATGCATCATAGTGCTGTAGCCAGAGAGGTTAAGCTAGATTTGGAGCAGTGTATAACAACTTGAAAGCAGTTGTAGTCTAGCACAACATGGACATCTCTTCAGACATTTTTTCTTTTTATTCCTTTCTCCTTTCCTTTGATATAATTTGGTAGTTGATCATGTCTGCTGTAGTGTCTCATTGATTTTGAAAAGAGCTATTTTCTTGCACCAGCTACAAGACTCTTGTCTAGCCAGCTCAACTGTGTTGGAAAGCTAATTCATTCAAAGAGAAATTAAGATTGTTACTCAACAAAGGGTCTGACAAGTGCCCTTGATGATGAGTTATGGCCAGAAATAAATGCAGGGAGAAGAGGTCAGTGGGACTGTTCTTTTCACCAGTAGCAACCCATCTGTTTTATTGTATTATCAAACTACTATGGTTATTGTTTGTAGTTTCATTCTTTAGCAAATAAGAAGATAGATAAATTTTAAAGTGGTATAAAATGTGCTGTTCATTGATAATTGAAAGGGATACTGGAAAAATTTTGAAATCTTTGGTACTTGGCCAAATTGTTGCCATTGAACAGCTTCCTTTTCTAAAGGTGAAGGCATATAAAAGACAAAGATTGTGAAATAGTGAAGTGGAACTAGTAGAAGTGCTTAAGTTTTGAAAATGGATTTTGTATGGTGTATGTGTAATACATTTTGTATTATAAGTTTTCAGTAATAACAGTGTAAAAACTTTAATTGCTGAACAACATGATGGTTTTAACCAAATCCTAAAACATAAGTATGTATTTGTTTCTGCACAGGAGACTTAACAATGACATTTAGAGTTGAAGGGTATGTGTTGCAGTTTGTACACTGGGACTTGTGTATTGCAATATAGTAGAATGTGGTCTAGAGTGTCAGTAATCTGGGGTATCTGTGTTGTTGGACTAACAAAATTTTATGATACTGTTATTTTTGTTTAAGTGGCTCTCCAAAGCTGCTGCTCTGGGAAGAGGTTATACTCCCCCCATCCCCCCCCAAAAAAATTGAGGAAGATGTTTCAGTTTATTTGGGGACTATGTAGATGATGGAATTAATCAGTTAGGCATGTCAAACAGTGTAAGTTGCATGTTGCTGTAAAAAATATCTGCTAATTTGGGCATCATAGAAAAGCTTAACTATTTTCATCATCACATTCAGAAATGATATAGCAAATCAGAACAATAAATAGTTTTATGATAATAATAAGTGAAAAATGTTATTGTCATGCAGAAAAAAGTTACTTGAAAAAATGTATGTCACCAGTGTGGTTACTAGATCCTCAAATCCTGAGAAAGGAATGCTAAGGAGTGTCTTTGTGTGGATATATATGGAATGAGATCAAAAGGAGAGGGAAATAAGTTTAGTTTGAGAGATATAAAGTACCAGTAAATACAATTGTCCATAATACTTGGTTAGATTATTTTAATGCTACAGTATAATGATACTTGAGAATTGAAGGAAATGCAACCTTAAGGTAGTAAGGTATGTCTTTAGGGAAAATGTAGTAGGAGTAATGGTGACATTTGAAGCTATGTGCTCTGTGTCGATTTCTGCATCTTCTCTCCCCCTCTCCTTCTCTATTCCTGGCTTCTACCCCCCTCTTTAGGTGTTCTTGTAAAGAAGGCACTGAATTGAAGTGGTGCTGTGCTAGATAATGCAAGGGCATTTGTCTGTAATACAGGTTTTAGTATTGGTTCAGTTATGCTTTTATAATTCGCAAAACAATTTTGTTGCTCATATTTGTGAAAAAGGCCTGGCAGCACTTCAGGTGTCTTGTTAGGAAGGTACTGGCTCATTCCCCTGTTGGTAAAATCAACCTATAATTCTCAAACAGGTTTATTGGTAAATTACACATCTTCTGTCCATAGTAGCTCTGGCATTGTGTGTTCATGCAAAATTATTGGATATGTAGTTGACATATGTCAAGTTTTCATGACTGGGTGATCTGATCCTTTGTTCAATTCTGGTATTGCTGCTGAAGGACTCCTGCAGTGTACTTCCATGTTCTTTTGGCACAGGTGTTTATACAGAAGCCTGGAAGATGGTGTGATTTAAGTATCATGCTGCAGTTTTTGACTGTCCTGTAAATTGGATCTTTCTGTGCTTAGACTCTTCCTCTGGTGACTTAATTTTGGAATGAGATGGTTATTTATTCTGAAAATGCCATGCAGTTACTTTGAACAGACTGGATTATTCTTCCCCTAAGCATTCTTCCTTGTGGACTGTGAGTGATGACAATATAGCTGTGAGTATACTTGTTGGTGTACATTATCTACCTGTATGGCTTTTTGGGGTGCAAAATGAAATTCCTAAGTTATATTACTGTTGAAATTTCTAATAACTGTTAATTTACTAGAATACTAAATTTCTCTTTATTGAGAGCCTAATTAAAGTAAAGGCACAAGATACTGTGGAGAAATTGGTACTACTAGTTTTACTTAATAAAGATTAAGGTAAATAGTGGGTAAATACTGTCAGTCTTATAATGGCTGAATATTAATCATCTAATTTGGTAGCAGATACCTTCCTGAAGTAATTCCTTATCCATGCCATTTTCATTAGTTTCCTCCTCCTCCCTCATTCCTGCCCCCACATATTTAGATTTATGAATAGCATCTGTATTTTAACACTGTTAACGCTTCTGTCTTCTGGAATTCTCTGAAAGACATGGTAGTGCTGCCTGATATAATTGCATTAAAAATTTTTTTTTTTCATGCATTGGAGGTTGCTAATAATTCTTGTGAGGTAAATGGTCTTCAGCTTAGGGAGTAGGAACAGGGGAGTTGTTAGTAATGGAGATGTAGGCTAATGGGCCCACATTAACAACTACCACTGACAAGGCATAGGAAACTCCATCAGGACCTGTTTAAAAAAAAACCCAAACAAACAACAAACTAAACCTGATAAAACTGAAGGACCTGTATTTAAGGACACATTTGTACCTGTGGAAGTAGACATCAGTACCAGTTAGGGCAAAAGGCTGGAAAGGGTGAAGTAAAATTTTTTTTCCTTATATTTCTGTAATTCTTGTTTGGTGAGATGTGCAGTATTGCAATGTTGGAGGGATTTTTTTGTTGTTTGGTTTTTTGTTTATTGCTCTGTCTGTGTTACATTGTGGATTTTCTTTAATGTATTGCTAGGCTTCTATAGATTTCCTTACCTGCAGAAATGTGAAGACCCCAAATCAACTTAGTTATAAGTTCATGAAGCAGTTCGTGGTCTAAAATTTAATTTGGTCTTGTATGTATTGATGGAGAGGATATAAACCAAACATTTTTTCACTATCTCTGGAAAGGTTTCCATATTAGACTAGTCAAATTTATTGAAATGATTAATTACTTTGTAGTGAGAAGTCCAGTATTGTACTCCTGAATAACTATTTCTAAGAAATTTTAATTTTTTTTTTTAAAGGCATACCACTTCTCATCTAACTTGGACAATGCAGTAGTGTGTGCTACGTAAACTGTGCTGTGAAAACCTGAGCTTAAAGTGGTAGTTGAAGGCTGCAGATCAGTTGGTGAGCAGGTGTATTGCTGAGCTCTTGAGGGATCTGGGGCTTGTTAGGGTTAAGTTAGGTGAACACTGTAGCACCTGCACTAGGGCAAAGCTAGAGGAGGAATTGTAAAAGAATGTGTGAGTCAGTGATGATGTTGTTTGGTTTATGTAGTTTTAGTGAGGGAAGCTTAAAAGTGGGGTGTGCTGTAATACTTCAGTTGTTCTTTAGTCAAAAATACCTTGGTAGGTTTGCTGTAGTGAATGGTCATCCAGCCCTTTGTGCTTTGGCCAACTATATTTAACTGTTTGTGTTTCAGTGTACAGTGTACCATGTTTTAAGGGTCTATTTTAGAACTCTTATCCCTCTAAGAAATCCCATAACTTCTTGTCAGCAGCATTTGTTCTGACATCTTTCTGGAAGCTGCACTAGTGTCCAGTCATGGGGGAAAAGAAAGTATGTATTTGGATCCTTAACATTTCTTCACGTGACTAAAGCATGTGAGAGTCAAGAAGGTAGCATCTCAAAAAATATTTTGGATTCCACAGTACTCTTAGCAATTTAGTGACGTAAGAAGAATCACTTTCTTAAATTTATGTTACACCACTGGTTGAGAACGCTGTGGCTTTTTCAGGGAACAATACAAAGCTTGCCTTGTTTGAAGAGTAGCCCTTAGGTTATTAGGCTGTTTTAAGGAGTCAGTTTGGTGTAGTTATAGGGCTGTTCTTTTAAAACAAATAATGGCTACATAGTTGCAAATGTTTGGAGTGGGCAACCTTTTCAATAGAAACACACACTGCAAATACATTTCACTGAACATAATTTTGCTTCTAGTGTAGGAACCGTGACAGAGCTTTTCTTGCTGACCATTGATAAATCATCTGATGAGTTACTACCTAGATTTGTAGTTTGGCTTCTCATGCTCCATGTGCTTGTAGGATTTGGAGTTCATTACAGAAGAATTGCAGAGACCTTCCAGAAGTTCCAAGCAGTTGTCACAGGTTAAAGTTAAGATTTAAAAAGAAAAAAAAAACCTGAAAAAGCGCATAGCTCATCATTTTCTTCTGGTCAGTAAAGGAGCATCAGGGACTTGGGGGCCTGTGCTTCAGGGACGCATACATTGATTGTTAGAGTTGCGAGGGTTAGTGCTGCCTGCATGTAAATACTGAAGAAGGTTTTGGGAACTAGATGTTGTCTTTAAGAATAGGTCCTTTTTCTTTCTCCCCACATACAAAAAGGACAGGTGACACTGGAACAGGCATAGCAGAAATTTTGTCTGCTGTAGAATGACTGGGAGATTAAGACCAGGAAGATGAATACTATTTATTCCAGGTCTGCAGTTTTCTTTGAGTTGTAGGTGTTCATTATTCTTTCTGCTTACAAGGTGTTTTAGTGGAAAACGGGTAATCTATATCCAGTGTCAAAAATTTTCTCGTGTGTAAATGTTTTTGTGAATGGTTTGTTTTAAATGACAGGAAATTAATATATTAAATTACAGTATTCCCATTAATTCTTAAAATTCTGCTCTTCATGAGTCATTTCATGTCTGTGTTAAAGTATTTAAATGCCAGTATTTCCTGTAAAGGAAGGATGTTTTGCTAATTGTGGCTTAACATGCTTTTAGTAATAATTCTCTTCACTCATGAAAAAGTGCACGTGCATCCCTCCTTTCATGTGATTGTGGGGACTAGAATACAGCATTATTGCCAGTTTGACTTTTGTTGGCTTTTAACTGTGAAGGTTAACACAAGCCACGTGGTCTTTCACTTGTTTTCTCTCACTAGCCAAGTGGAGTGGTTGTTACCTGCCTGTGCAAAGCTACATATGGGTTATTAATGCTGCTTTAATGAACCATAAGCAGTTTCTGGAGAACATCTTGAAGACATATTGTTTCCTTGGGGATTTATTGCATTTGCAACATCACACCTCTGTTCCTGCTGCTTACAGAATATGATTATCAGCCATTAGTACTGAATATTTAAACGTGGTCACTATGTAATGTTTCCCTTTTCATTCCTGATTTCTATCCTGCTCATTATTAAGTGCATCTCTAGTTTGTTTAGCTTTTGTTGATTTCTTTCATGCGCTGCTTTTTCCTGTACTCATTGCAGTATAAGTTCTGTCTAGTTGTTAGTCCTGGTGGCAGAAATGTTGATAGATTTTTGTTTTTCCAAAATGAATTTTTCTGCAAAATGTTTTTTTTCTTCATTTTCCCAGGGAAGAGAAAAGTTCCCCTTTTCTTCTAGTTGACAGTCAGTCTCTTAAAAGATATTTAAGACAAGTGCTTCATACTGTTGTGTCTGTCCCCACCCTATAGTCTTGTGTGCTTCAGAAAACAGGAAGATCACATCCAGAATTCTTGGGCTTTGCCTTCATGTTGCCGAGATAACTGATAACAAGCAGCGTGTCATATTCTACATTAGAGGTGGTGTAATCTATGAGAACATCAAATGGTATTTCAGCCCTGATGGTTTAAATATTTTTTAATTTGATTGGTTTTGTTTATTACTTAGAGCATATACTCCCGTATTGTCATACTTCATTTATGTTCCACTACTGTGCTGGAGATGGACACATTTTAAACTGCTGCTGCGTATATGAAAGAAGATATTTATTATTATTTATAAGTTACTAGAACAAACTAAATACTAGTGATTTAAATTTTGGGAATGGTGAATATCAAAAGTCATATTTGTTTAATTCCCGATAGGGAGCCATCATAGTGCATGAACCATGATGTGATAATTGGTGAACAGTTTGGTGTAAATAGAGGCAGACAGGGTACTTCTTTGTCTTCTCTCCCTTGACAAATGCTACATTCCATTTTGAACCAGAATATCCTTTTGGTAAAGGGGAACTGTTTAATGGTATTGTTTCACCCTAGTACATGAGGGATGTAAATATCGCAATCCAGCAAATACTTGGAGATTTCTTGAGCTGGAAATTGTTGCTTGTGTTGCTCCAAGGAGTCACCTCATGTGTAATGTGAATTGCTTGATGAGTATTTCACTTTTTCAGGTTTTTTAGAAGAATTGAAAATTACTTTGGTATCTGCTTCTAGAAATAAATAGTGCTGAACACTTAGTCTTTTTCTCTGCAAAATGATCTTTTCTATTTAAACTTGAAATTGATTCTTGTGGAATCCAGGTGAAGGTATGGTGATATCATTAAGACTTTCAATTTAGACTATGCAGTTTTTCGCCTATCAGAGTCAAAATAACTTTAGTTTTCTCCCTAGTATGTTCTTTTGGGGGATTTCAGGGGATCAACTGTGATTTCATATATTCCATTGGGCTGTAATACAGAATTAAATATAGAAAAGCCATAACATAAAGAACGATTTCTTCATTGCTGTAGAATGTTACTTGTAGTCTGTAATCATCATACAGTTAATAACATCATTCTGTGGTCTGATAGAGTGTGGCATGCAGTTATTTTGCTTGGGAAGAAGAGATTAGTATTTGTATATGCTGCAGGGAAACCTGATGATGTTCTGTTAGGCCTAGGCTGTTAAGGTGCCCTTTGTGCATTGGCTTTTTTGTAGTCAGCATAAAATGTTAGAATTATTTCCTTATCTATGGTCTAGATGTTAAGAGGTTTATGCGTTTATTTATGAGAAAGCTGTGTGAACAGCAATTTTGATGGAGTTATTTTCTATTTCTCTGTATTGCTACTACTAGGGTAAAAAGGCTTCTTTAAAGTTTGTCACTGGTAATGTGCATTTACTGCGTGTAAATTCAGTGCTAAGACGTGATATCTAATTTTTAACACTTACTATGCTTTCATTTTAGTATTAATAATGGATCTTAATTGGAGGTAATTTCCTGGGAGACCTGTGCAGACTTCTGTAAATTGAGTGATACCTCAGGTTCTTGTTAAAGCTTTTTGATTACTCAGATGGCGTTTGTGTGTTGCTGTTTCATTTTGCTGTTGAAACAGCTGTGACTGCCATTCTTGTGCTTCAGTCCTTCAGATACTATAGGCGTAGACCTTTCCTTACCATGGAAGTTAAGTTCATGAGTAGGTAATTACTGCTTGTTCTGTGGTCCATCATCAGTCTTCCCTGACCTTTTTAAAGGTTCTGTGTTGCTGTCTGGCTCCTTGTCTGCTGGCCTACTGTTCTTACCTTTATTCCTTCTCTGCAGCCAAGTCATGTAGAAGAGGCGTATTACTAGTTTGTGGCCCAGCAAGTATATGTTGCTGTGATCAGCTGCAAGAGGTGCTTGCATTACCTTTGGATTTTTTTTTTCCTTCAGCCTTGTTTTCTTAGTGGGCTGTGCATCATACGAGATTCTGTGGTTCTAGAGTAATTTTTATGCTTAGCATATAAAGGCTTAAGTTAATTCACATACTAATAAATTTTATGTTCTGTAATTAATTTTTTTGGCATGCATCTGTTTCACAGTAATGACGTGGTAGCAGTTCCTAAAATGTCTGGTGACTGTCTAGAGAATTGTAGGAAAGCTGGCATTTTAGAACATTTCTCCTAACTGAAAGAAGTGGGCAGCTTTATATTAACCCATCTTATTTCAGAAAAACTTGCTAAACTTCCAACTGAACTGTATGTGTATATATATATAAAAAAAACCCGCTGGATTGTTTTTCTTTTGACCTGTGAATTCAAAGGGTAATTACTTTAATGCCAAGAATACCCTGAAATTAAGAATAATATGCTAAAGGCTAGAGAGTAGTTGTGTTTCTCTAAAAAACCAAAAACAACCAACCAAACAAAAAGCCCAACTTGACACAGTGTTATCTGTTATAACTACTATCTCTTCAGCTCTTAATAGCAGTTGAAAACCTTGGCTCTGATTGCAGGTTCATTTTAGGTTGCTTGTAAGACTAAATTCATAGCATTTAATGATCTAGGATTTTCGTACCCTAGGGCAAGATTATAGTAAGTGGAGGTCAAGCTGAACAACCGCCAGACCTAATTTGCACTCAGATAAAAATGTTCTTGTCTAACAATTAGATTGAATGTTATTACCTCTTTCTCTAACTTCTGCTGAAATTTTGTTTATATTGTTTCAAGGCCAAGGCAGACTGATGCCAAGAAGGCATCATCTGAATGGTATGTTAGTCTCACCTTTCAAGTTCATGAGATTGCACAGGATCAGGTATTCATATTAATGGTCCCTAGCATGCATGCAATAGAGGAGAGGAGACATAACAAATGGAAATTTTTCTTTACATATAAGCTTACTTTAAAATGATGTCCACATGAAAGCAGCAGTCGAAGCTGAAACGGGAGAGAAAAATATGCAAAAGATTTTTGAGTCTTCCAAGACACGTGTGATGTTTCAGCAGGATTGTTGTTATAGTTACTTCTTCGGATCAATTCATCTATTAGTAGCCTATGTTTTACCACCTGTGTAGTAGAGCATGACCAAAATAGTGAGAGGTTTTTCATGTAGTTCAGGTGAGGAATTAAACCTTGCTCTGAAACATTATAACTGATTACAGTTATGTAAGTTATGTATGAGGACAAACAAAAGTAAAAGAAAAGTTGGTAAATAAATGTCAATAAAAGCCTTGTGTTACTGTAGCTCTTTTACTGGGTTGTGTTAGCTGCCACTGGCAGTATAGGAATTTCATTGAAATTTTTGAAAACTTCGCGTGCAGACCTATTTTAAGCAAGATACACGTCTAATCTTGATGTAGCGGTACAACAGCTTGAGAACTCTATACTGCTGATTTATTGCAAGAGCAATTCTAAACTTTTAAGTGACTTTTTTGAGTAAGTAGAACACAAAGTTGGCAGTTTGCATTAGTAATGTAAAGAGATTAATATAACATAGCTTACTGCTGATCCAGTGTTCTTATGAAATCAATGCCTGGGGCATTAAAATCATGACTTGAAAAAAAATTCTACTTGATGATACCTAAGTATGCTGGGTTATTTTTTGGTATAGAGGTATTTTAAATGTGTGTGGAATCCTAATCCAATGTTTAGTCTTTTCCCTTTTCCCATAATGAATAGCCAGCCTTGTGATTAGAAACTATATGTAATTGAATCTATTTTAATTTTCTTTTATTATGTTTGGTTTCAGGAGCTGTGAACTTGCTGTAAATAGTAAATGATTTTGCAGAGTCTTACCAGATGAAAAACTTTTGATTTGCCGTGAGATGTCATGATTTGATATTAGAAACCTGAGTGGTGATTGCAAGCTATTTGTAGTAATAATTTCTGAGAACAAAATCTGTTAGCCATAAGTAAGAGCAGAGTCTTCTGAGTTCCACAGAAGTAATAAATAATTATGCACTTGATGGCTAACTAATTAAGTCAGAGAAACACTGCTCTTGAATAAGCAGCAAAGAGAACTGAATAACTTAATATGGGAAGTTCAAGTAGATTTGATCTTGTGTTTCAGAATTTAAGTATGAGGTATAGAGAAACGTATTTCTGCGTTGCATCATTGTACAACTTAAAGTAGAAAGATCAAAGCAAACTGAAAAAGGTATTCCCTATTTTAAATCCTCTTTTGTCCAACTGTTTAAAATGGTCAGAATTATTATTTACTGAGGAAAAACCAGAGAAACTAAAGTAAGACTGAAAAAGCCCTGTATGTGTAACAGTATGTTGTCTTCTCCAGTGCCGAGGTACCCATTCCTGATTTGAGTGTGGGGACATGGGGGATACCTATTCAGTACAAAAACAGAGGAAGATAAACCTGTCCTAGGAGTAGGAATGCAGTTAATTATGAAACCATGACAATTGTTGGAGATGGTGTAGTGACAGGTACAGCACTTGCAATCTAGCAATTCTTGTTTTAATAATTAGAGATAACTTAAAACTGATAAGTCAGATACCATCATCTTGTGGTTTTTGGTTGATGATCATACACTTCAGATAATAAATTAAAAGCTGAAACTGTGGTGACTGACTGAAGCATTTTTGCATGCCAGTGTTGGAAGATAGTTGTCCTCTGGTGATGTCTGCCATGGCAATTGAGTTTTCCAACCCTCTTGGAAGTTTCTGCCCATGTAATGGAAGTCAGCAACATCAGATTTGTCAGCTCTTTAGTCCTCCCTGTGTGGAGTTCAGAATTCTAGCTTCAGTTGTGAGTGACGGTGAGCTGTCATTAATATACCTGCTGTAAACCAGAGCATATGAAATGTGGAAACTTGTTCTCTTTCGGTGGTTTTATTTTTTTGGTGGTGGCTTGGAGAAGGAGGTGGGGTAGGTGGGTGTTTGGCGGTGGGTGCATTTTTGTTGTTTTCCAGTGGAATGGTATTTCATCTACTTGGGTGTCCCATGTCTGCCCGCCCCCTCCCCAGCCTGTTAAAAGTCCTCTGAAAGAGCTGTTCTGCTGTAAATGTACCTGAATTTGCCACGTAAAATCACAAGTATTAAATTGTTGTATGAACTCAAATATAGCTGCTGTAAATACAGTCAGTGTTGCAGTGAAGTGTTATTTTGCATTTTATACGTATGTACCAACTACCTTTTATCAGAGAACGATGTGTTTTAGTATGCCTTATGTTAAAGGAGGCAGTAAACTATGACTACAAAAAGGAGGTTCTTTTTGTGTTTAATGTTAGTAAAAACAGTAGCTTGCATTCTTATGCCCAAGATGGCATTTTTGTCTCAGCTGTTAAAGAAGAAAAAGAATAGAAAAACCCCAGCCTTTACCATGTGACACATATGCTGGAAGCAAGGGTATTGGTAAGCGACTGGTACCTGGGAATTCTGGAAATCTGCTGTGAGTTCCCTGTGATGCCAAGAGCATGGGGCAGCTCTCTGAATGCAGCTAAGTGATGCTATAGGGTACATAACACCCCGTTCCAGAATGCCTCTCTTAGTGGGGGAGGGAGGTGGAATCATTCCACATGTAGCTGGTTTAGGAGACATCTGGCACTGCTGCTCTTTTTTTTTTTTTTTTTCCCTTTCTTTTTAAAAAAGAAAAAAAACCCACCCCAAAACCCAGGAAAAAGGATGAAAGTAACTATCTTATCTCAACAGCTTCTACTGTGTTGCTGAGCTAGTAAGTGTGATAGTTATAGTGTTAAAAATAGTTTCTATGTATTGAACATTGCTCAAATTAAATATTTACTACAAATTATGATACTTGAATAATGAGACGGTAAATTCTCAACAAAATATAAATTTAGCTGTAGGCTATAACTGCCTTTTGAAGGAGGAAGGAGTTACAAGCGATATTTACATGATGAATTTACTCAAGAACAGACATGTAAGCATACAGATTATTGATTTTTTTTTTTCTTTTTTAGATTAAATGAAGAAAGTTAAGATTTAACTTTGGTTGGTTTAACTAGCTGTACATTTCATATTTTTAGATCTGTGTGTGGAATGGATGCTCCTATATCCCCACAGTGCCTAATGCGCTGTATTTCAGAGACTTACGAAGTCTCTCTAACCTTCGCTTCAGAATATTTTTTACACATCAAGAGTTTTTCAGTATTTGTCATCTTACTTAAGCAAAATGAGTTTGATCTACTAAAAAAAACCAAATTGTTTTGGTAGTTTTAGTTTTTCCTCATGTTAGCTTTCATAAAATGGGCATAGAAAGCTAGATGTCTCCCAGTAGGCATAATTTGGTATCTGCCATGAATAAGCAATTACAGAGTTGAAGAAAGTTATTGATTTGAATAGTGCCAATATTTTTGGAATGCTCTTAGGACATCTACAAGTGGCCACGCTGGGTTCCTCTGGGTGTTTAATGAATGTCAATAGCTAACTCTGGATCTCCATACATGGGGCTTCAGCAGCAGTCATATCTCCCACAACTCGTTTAAGAGGGCTCTGCGTTTAGATTAGTAAAGAAAGAAGGTGATTTTGAGACTTGGTGATGGTAGTATATATTTTTTTCATTAGGTAAGGAATTCATTAATGGATTTTTAGCATTGTGTATGTATTCAGTTCTCTAAATTGCGTGGGGGAAGGCCATGCACATCCCAACTGCTGTTTCGTATAAAATTAGTATTCAGTATTGCAGATCTCTGAACAAACCAATTGGGATTTTAGCCCAAATGTTGAGGGAGAACAAGAACAAAATGTTGGGCATTAAAAATCTTTATGCTATGACTGAGGATGTATGGAGCACAGATGTTCTGAGGTTGGCAGAATTGCAGAGAGAACTTTTTCATGAAAGATAACAAGGTTTTTATGTTTATTTCTTCAGTTTTAGAGGTGAAGCCAACTTTTGTACACATGAGTAGTTGCTTGAATTTTATTTTGTACAGGTGATTATTTAGATTAGGTGTTGAAAGAGCCGTAAGACACTTACGAAAGGCTTAGTTTTTAGCTTTCATACTGCTTGGTTTGGATGCACCACAACATTTATTAATTTTTTTTCTTAAATACTTTTCCTTTCTGATGGCATAGATTTTAATTTGAGCTAGGGAAGGATGGATGACAGCTCTTGATTGTTTACACAAACTCCAAGGTGTAATAGTAGTTTTTGGAGCTTCACTATAGAGTTTTATACTTATGTTGTACGATTGGTAGTAGTCCGACTGAGAGGTTGACAGGGGGAGCACAGTGCATTGGGTGCAGAGCAGCTGCATTCCTGCAGGTGGCCCACAGGGAATCTGAGACAGAGATGGTCTTTCTCTAGTCCAGGCTTGTTAAAAAAATTCTGGTCTTGGGTGAGGGAAGAAGGGAGGGTGGAATGGGGCATGGGGCATGAAGCATCAATCTTAGACACCAATCATCTCTCCACCACCTATTATTTAAAAAAAAATCCAGTTAAGAGTAATAGAGTGTGACTTGTGCTTATATTCTGGACTTACTCTCTTTAGTTATTGTCTGTAAGGAGTTCAACCATTTCTATGTCATGTGATGTTTCAGCTAATAAACTGGTGGATCTGAACTGACAGGACAGAATTGAACTGGTTCTCTTTATCTTAGAAAGCTTGGGATCGCAGTGCAAAGGAATAGAGCGGACTCTTCAAAGTATGCTATGACCTGGGCTCACAGGAGCTGACTCCTGGAAGATGTGCTTGAGAGATTTTTACTTTACACTGTTCAGTAATTTTATTTTAAGGGGTTTTCCCTTATTTCAGTTCCCTAATAACGATGGTATTTTGTACCAGCAGCTGATGCGGTTGTAGTATGTACTGTCTAGTTGTGTCAGTCTGTGTTGTGTGTTGTCCCATCAGTTCCACTCTTGCCCCCCCATCTTCTGAATTTATTCAAATTCTTTAATCAAATGCAGTTGTTAGAAATGCCCAAGCAAAACTTTGGGCATGAAGCTTTGGTGACCTGGACTCTTCAAGAGGAAAATATAATATAATAATATATATATTATATTATAATATATATATTTATATAAAAAAATGTAATATAGTGTAGAAAATCAAGCTGAGGCTCCTGATAAAGCAAGGCAACTTGCAGGCTCACACTGATCAATGGCAGAACAAAGACCAGAATTTGCCAGATGGGATACCTTGTCAGATGGAAAACTCTACCTTTGCCATGTGTACTGAACTAATTAATGGCTGTTAGCTGTAGAGCAGAACAATGGTGGCGTTCTAGGCTTTTACTGTGTAGCTGGTTATCTGCTTGCTGCAGACAGTGAGTATGCATCTTCATTCTTAGCTTTTACAAGAGAGGATATGCAAAGGACCGTATTTTTAAAAATTCAGTGTAGTGAAGGGGCGTGTTGATCCATTCTGTACTTCAGTTTTGAAATTTAGGGCATTTAGGTAGCTAGGAGGTGTGATTCCCTGCTTAGCTCATAATAAACTAGTACTCGTCTTTTGGCTTAAGTAGGCATATGTGGCTTTGTTGGGTGGTTTTGGTTTTTTTTTTCTTAAGATCCTGGTTGTCATCCGACTTGGCTTTTATTCTTCCTAAGAGCCTCGTTTTCCACGCAGTCAGACTGCAACATCTGGAAGCCATCTCTTCTTTGGCAGGGAAAGATGTGACAGACACAATGAGGTGTAACTTCTACTTCTGTTATCTTACCTTTGCCTTTTATAAAAAGACATCTAAACCAAAATGATTTTAAAGAAGTATGGGAATTTCAAGTGTGTTTTACAAAGCTGAGGTATACTGTTGGGCAGAATAATTAAAGAGGAAAATAGGTATTTAATAAACATTTATTGTACAGCTGATTATTTTTTTCAGTATTTTGTAATGCTTATATGAATTGGCTTAAACCTTTATTTTACCAGACAGTGTAAATTACTAAAGACCAGTATAAAACCATCATATGATTCAAACTATAACAGTATATTTATATTTTAAAATAGTATTTGTCTTACTGTATTAAAGATACTGATGTTAATGTACTTCCATGAGTACTCTTATGACTGAAGCACTGTAGCAAGCTATTTTCCTTCCATAATAGTTGTTCCACAAATTTATTTAATAAAAACAGCAGAGGTCCAAAAAGCACTTTTAACGAGAGGGGGGGACTATTCGATGGAGAAATTGAGGTTGGCAGAGTTACTAGGATTGTAAAGAGGTCTCTGTATGTTACTCATTTTTCAAGTCTCTAAATTTGCTGTGAACTTTAACTCTTGGCCTGACTTTTTTTTTTCTTATACTTTTAAAAGCTTTTTCTCCCCCCAAAAATAAAGTCTGCTTAAGACTTTGCTTTCACAGCATTTAACCGTGAAAACAAATTTTACTTTCTGTTTACCGTTATGTGCGTTGCCTCTGGGGACCTGTGTTCTCCATGTGCTTGGCTGTTTCCTGGCTGGTCTCTCTTGGGCTGTGTCGGTCGCCATCAGTTCTTAGCTGGGCTTTTCTGGAGGCTGGGAGGAAGCAAGCGCTTATGTAGGTGTATGTGCAGTCTGCTATAGAATGAAAATGTGGGGAAGGCATGTGAAAAAAGAGCAAGGAGAATGCTTTGAGAAGGAAACAACTAAGACTGGGCAGGTGCCTGATGAATTTATAGGTGGAATATGCTGTCTCTCTGCAAAGTGTGGGTCACAGGTTAGAACTGCCTCTCCCCTCCCTCAGCAGGTAACCGGGTGCCTGAGCGGGAGCCCAGCAGACTGTCTGGGCCTAGCTGCCTGCTTTGCCTCACCAGAGCCATGGGACAGCAGAGTGCTACTGTGGCCCCTGCCAAGGGGAGGATGGGAGCAGTAGCTGTGGGAGGACTCTAGTTTGGCATTTTTCTGACTGTATCTGGTCCTGTATTGCGGCCAAGCTCTGTCCGTGCTGGTGATGCTGTGACATGGGCAAAGCTCGTTCTTGCCTTTGTAAAGGGGTAGAGTTAGCTGCTTGGGATATACTGCATCTAGTGACTTGTGTGGCTCTAGGAGTTGATTCAGTTGGTTGATCCAATGGAGAGAGCTAATCATGAGGGAGAGGAAATGCTTTGTTTTCATAATTTGCTTGCTGCTGGGTCATTTGAGTGCTGGAAGGGAGCAGAAGCTTTCCTGTGTGTTTGGGGAGTGAAGAAGGAAGGCTCCTGCTTTCAGCAGGAGCCCACAGTATCCAAAAAGCAGGTTCTGAAGTGGCTTTCTTCCACTTAATCAGCAGACCTGTTGTATGAAGTAAAAAGCAAATACTATAAAAATTGGATAAAGAGCAGTCTAGGGAAGAAAAATGGTAGTGTGATGGCATAGTATCAGCAGCCACTGTAACACTGCGTTTTCATTTTCTTTTAAAGAGAGCGATGTACGTACAGAAATGGTGTGGAGGGGGTGTAAGTGCTGGAAGTTCAGGAAAAAAATTGTGAAGAAAGAGTGAAAAGATAAGATCTGTACAAATTAGGTCATTTAGGTTCTTTGTTGGAGTGTTAACTGTTCAGTGACTTTGGCAACATGGACTGTTGCTGTGTGTACAGAACATGTCTCTGTTGGTAAGCAGGGAAGAATGTAGATTGATGTCTAGTTCAGGCCTTCTTGTAAGGGAATTACAAGACTCATTTGTTAAGCAAACAGGACAAAAATAACCACACATCTAAAGGTATTAATTGCATTATTGTTCAGTTTAGTCGTGATTATACTATCTATATACTATTATACTATGATCAAAACTGCTGATATAGTTACGAGTAAATCATGTTACAGTACAGAATGGTACTTAAAGTATGTTTTCTGTATTTTACTCAAATTATGGAATGGCTTTAAAGCTTGTTGGCAGCTGAAATATTAGGTTGTGTGATATTAGTAGGAATAACGCACTCAGGCCTGTAGGGAATGTCATGCAGTTGCTCAAAATCTCACTTAAAAACCCACTTAGATTAATGCAAAAGTAATATGAAGCCTACCTATTTTGGTGAAGAGAAAAAACAACCAACCTCAAAACCCCCAAACATACAGGTGCCCCCCCACCTCCCCCCAGCCCCATTTTAGAAGACAAAAGTTTCTCCGAAGAAGGGTGAGGGGCATAATATAGTTGATAACTGTTTTCTCTTCTACAGTAGTTAAGGGAAAATATAGGACGTGCTTCTGATGCTTTATTTAAATTTTATCTGACTAGCATTTTAACTGTTGCTGCTGCATAATTGGTTCTGAAGCATCAGCATCTCTCATTCATGGGTAGATAAATAATTCAGGGATGAACTTTAGCCATGCACTGCAGCATCACAGTTTTAGAAGTTCTAATTTTCTGAATTAAAGTCCTTGATTTTACAGGGGATTAACTGAATTACAGGGAAATATCAATACATCTCTGAACAGCCACCCCACATTTCCAAAATCTTTGTCCTGCCCACATGGGAAAAAAAACTGCTTTACTGCTTTACCTTATAAAACTTACAGATATTAGACACCAAGCTAACCGTAACAAAAGTTCATGAGTAGGGAACCTACCCCAAACCAAAACCCACCTCCCTCAGACACTTTTCTGTGAGCTTGTTAAGTAATGCTGGACTTACTGCATTTGCACAAGTGTATGAAACACAAGCTCCTGGAAAAGATCTTCTGAGTCTTTATAGTCTGTGTGTTTATACATATATGCATACTTTTTTTTTAATCAAGGCTTCTTGTCGAATTCTGTTAATGTTCAGCCTGTGTGTGCATGTAATAGGAATTTTGAGAGGACAGGTAGCACTCAGCAGCTGCTGATCACATATGTGTTACTGTGTGAATTGTGACTCTTACCAGCTTTTGTCAGATCTCAACATTTGACCAGGATATTTGAGAATCACAACTATACCTAGATTAATTATTAGGGGAAAATAACCTTTTAAAATGATTTCCAGTGAAGACACATTTGAGTTCTTTGTAGTGTTTCATGATAAGCTCTTATTTTTTTCAGTCAAATTATTTTAAATGTAAGCTTTTACATTTAGAGTTGGCACCATTATGTATGATTAGTGTTCTTGAACTATTTGTGGTGTTCCATTGAGGATTTTTTTAGTTGATTATTGTACCTTGCCACTTAAAATTTTGCTTAACAAAACGATAAAGGGATATGTTATTTCAGCTATTAGAATGTATTTTCAAATTCTGCTTGCTTTTGAAAACTAAATACTGAGACTAGTATTACAGCAGCTATATGCATTTCTGGCTTTGGAAGAGTCATAGAATCAAATGTATATGTATTTATTTCAGAAAAGACACAGGAATCTTCTGGTGACTTTAAATATAAATCTAAAGGAAATGTGTTACAATATTATCACAGCTTTAGCAATCTGTTAGAAACTTTATTGCACAGAAATAACTAGGTCAACCTCTGGATGACCTGTCTTTTGGAGTTTCTTCAGTTAGCTTTAGGCTAGAGCTCCACCTTGTGATCTTTCTGCAGGATACAGTTTCTTTTTATAGTTAATAATTTAATTATGATTTCACAAAGTTGAGTGACTTTGGAAAGTTTTCACGGACTCGGGAGATTTCAGTATCTGCTTGGGAAATTAGAGTTGGAATTCTGTGAACATGCAAAAAACCTCTGAAGAGCAGCTGTTTTTATGATTCAATTTAGATTTATCTTATTAAAATAATCTGTCTGTTAGAGCACGCTTAGTAGGTAACGTAGACTTTCACTGTTGGGAATGGTATCTGCAAGAATTTCACTTTGAGATTGCACTGTAGTGAACTTGGTATATTTTAAAAATTCTTCTGGGATGCTTATAGGAACAGTTTTCTTTTCTCATTGGCTTCCCAAGCTGGGTGCTTTGAATGAATCATCGAGTATGTACACAAAGAAGACATGGCTGGCAGTAGTCTTGAATTTCCAGAAGGTGTTTACTGAGGTCAAGGATAATGGGGAATGACCAATGCCAGTCTTTTCCCATAACAAAACAAGAGAACATCAAATAAAACTGGGGAGCAATAAATACAAACAAAGATACCTCTTGGCAATATGGAGTTTGGCTGTGAGAGTTCTTGTATGGAATACCATCATTGCTGAATATTGAGTTCAAAATGGAATTGGAAACGTTAATGGAAAATGTCTTGGTAAGGTTTTATAAAATACAGGGACAGTCTCTCTGGCTGAAACAATCCCCGAGTTATTTCTGGGTGCTGGGAAGGTATTCAGGGGAAGCATTATAGGTAAGAACAGAGCCAGTGTGTTCTTCTTTGGGCAGCTTCTGTTGGCCTCTGCCAGAGAGGTCATGCTGGGCTGGGCTGGGCTGACCCTGCTGGTTGAGAATCAAAAGTCCGTGTTGTATTCTGGATGGATGTGAGTCTTTTAAACTTATCCTTGGCTGGGACAAATGCAAGGTGTGGTGTTTTTTTTTGTCATTGCTGGAGTTTGAGCTTGATGCTGGAGATACCTGACAGTCTTACTTCATATTCTTGCAAGGCATCTGTGGCTACTGCTTTCCGTAATACCAGTATATAGTTGCACTCATGAGGGCCAGGTTTCTTCTTCCCCCAGGAAAAACAATTCTTGAAACATAATTCTTAGTAGCCTAACACACTTCAGCAGCTAACAAGAACTTGATATTTCTCTGCCATTTTATGAGGTCATTTTTACCAAACATTGCTGTTTTCTTTCATGTTTTGCTGTTTGTAGTAAGATGCATGGGGTCTTAGATGTTCAAGTTGTCATAAACAGTGACCTGGTAGTTTTGTCAAGTGATTGGAGTTGTTTGATGTAGAGAATATATACTTCAATAATTTACTCATCATTTTTTGTTGTGTGGTGTTTTATCGGTTTTGTTTAATATTTCCATGTTTGTAAGACACTTCATGGAGAATTCTTGCAAAAGTTGATAGGACAATAGATTTGCTTTTCATGAAGAAAGCAAAAAACGTGTTAATTCTGTGAACAAGTGGTCAACTCACTTTGTTTCTCAGTACTTCCAAATTTTATGGAATAAGTGATTTTTAGTATTTTAAATAGGCAGTAGTAAGGAACCATAAAACCAAAATTTGCATGTAAGCATTCTGATTGCCACTTGTAATAGATGTGTTGCTTCTCAACATTGAAAAATGTAAGCTAGATGATGTCAAACGACATGTTGATACCCGGTTGAACTTGAAATGGAGGAGTGTGGTTTTTGAAGTTTGTGTCTTTGTTGTACTGGGGCTCTCTAACGGGCATACCTCAAAAAGCACTAGTGTGGCTTTACCCCCTTTACTGAGGTACACATCTGAGCAGGTGCTATCCTGGTGACCAAGGCACTAAAACGTGCTGTGGTATTTTTGAGTTCAAGTGGCTTACACAAATCAGAGAAAATATTAAAAACCTATTAATATATATATATGTAAAAATTAAGGGAGATCTACTCTTCCCTACCAAACTCATGGCTACACAGTCTTGTTTCCCAGGCACTGGCTCTGGATAGCTGCTCTTGAACCAGTTTGACTTGATAGTCCAGGGGGAAAAAAAATCTTGAGGTATATTTTGCCCATTTTACTGGGGAATTGAATCAGGTGATACTGAATGGCAGAGCCTACAAAAATAAATTGTTGGGGAGGGATGTTTCCCTACCTGTGAATGATTATTTGCTAAAGACTGTAAGTGGACCCAGAGAAGATGAAACGCATTGGCCATGTGCCTGTGTGTTTTTAGAGAAGGGAAGAATCGAGTGGCAAAGATTGCTGCCTTTCTGCAGCAGCAGTGTTGCTGAAGCTTTTTATCTTCTCCAGTGTTCTGGATGGAATATGCTTTAATAGTTGCAGACGATCTAGTTGCAGACTATCTTGAGATATATTGATGAATCTAGAACCTCCTCTCTTTTGCCAGTATTGCTTTCCACTCTAGTTCTCTGCTTTGATGTAATTGTGTGAAATGTGAAGAAAGAGAACACAGTAAGTTCAGGGTTTATAGTTTCTCTCAGCTATCTAAATTCTGGAAGCTACAGTGGCCCCTAGCATTCAGAATAGGCACTTGCAGGAAAAAAAATACAAATACAAGTATGGCCTCTCTGCATGCTCAATTGAAATGCAGTCTCTGAAGCGTAGCTACCAGACATCAAGCAACATGTGCTTAGCATGCCAAAATTAAATCTTTCCCTTAAATACCTAATCACTCTAGCAAGCTGTAGAGTCAGCAGACTTTGAAGGGTTTTCTCCTTGCTATTGTATCCTTAAAATACCTGAGCATCATGATTTCTTAATTTAACTGTATAAAAACTAGCCTGGGGCAGACAATTGACATAGAAAACTTCAGCCTGCATTGTTGCAGGCTGGTGAAGTTTTTTCCCCCCTTAAGTATAGGAAAAGTAGATAAATAACAAAATGTATGAATAGATGGCAATATTATAATTAAATTGAAAAACAAGTATTTCACAATCTTACATTTTCGTGATGAAATGCTGAGGTGTTTCTGATGTTTTTCTGTATAATACATGGATATTATTATCTTCCTTGATATTCCTAAGAGTTTTGTCAAATACTTTAAATGTTAAGACTGTTGTAAACCTGGTTTATCAACTGTGGAAGATGGGGAGTTGTGAAACAACTGGCTCAGTTACAAGAACTTGTTCTGAAAGCTTATCTTGGTGGAAAATGTCATGAAAGTTTAGAAATCATAGCTACAAAGTTGGTATATATAGTGTCATTAAACATAAGCATAATGTGCTTTAAATTGAATGTAAAGTCTGGTTTTGGTTTGGTTAACCAGCCATATCCTAGTGTTGGTAGGTCTGGGCTCTGCAGTACATGCTGTTCAGTTCAAACTTCAGTCTAATACAGATTTAGAAATAAAAGCTATCACTCACAAGGTGTTAATAAAAGGCATTCTCACTTGCTCATTCCATTCAGAAAATATTTTGGTTTGGGTTTTTTTTCCCCCCAAATATTGTGTGGTGGGTTTTTTGTTTCATGTGGGGTTGTTCTTTTGTTTGTTTTGGTTTGTTACCTTTTTTGTCACTGTGATGTTTTTAAGATTTGTGGAGGCACTTGGTAGTAAGATCATGGGAGGAGTCAAAAATCTAAAAACTTTAAACCAGAAAAAAGCTTGATTGGAAGAAGGGTGGTGTGATTGAAATTTACTGTGCCCCCAACTTTTTTTTTTTTACCCCTTCATATGTGGGAAAATTTTCACTGAATTTATTTACTTTATTACAGAAGTCGTCCACTACAAAGGAAGAAAGAAAAGTAAGCTTGTACTTCAGACAGGTTTTTGAATATCCTTCTAATACAGTGGTGTTCCAGAAGATGATAAAGAAATGATAGCAGCTCCAGAAATACCAACTGATTTTACTCTCCTTCAGTAAGTGTTTTAAGAATTTGCAGTTTAATGTATGGGCTTTTTTGTGTTAATACATCTTGGAAACAAGGAAACAAAATGAAGGAATAGGGTTCTAGACTTTTTTTTCCTATTAAAATGTTGATAAAGCATTGTCTGAATTTTCTTGAGTATTCAGCAGTAATTAAAATAAGTATTTTAGAAGTGCTTACTTATTTTAATAGCTATTTAAAAATTTTGCTAATACAATGCCATTATGACAGACATTTAAATGTGATGTACTTCTGAGGATTTTCTTTCAAACTGAACTCTTTGAATAAGAAACCAAAATATTTTTTTTTTTTCATGAAAGCCTGTCTTTCTAGAGAGAGGAAGTAGTTGAGCTATTTGACCTTCACTGGGACAGGTCACCTGATATTTAAAACACCTAATGCCAAATGCTTTATTTAAATCCAGTGTCTTAGTTTCTTATAGCATCAGTTCCTTGGTGACTTTATTTTATCTTGCCAGTCTTCCTGCAATTTTTAAGAAAGCGGACATTTGAATATCCAGATAGAAAATGGGGCATGAATTTACATTTTGGAGAGAGAAGTAAAGTAATTATTTTAAGTAGACCAAAAGAATCCAGTTCCTCGCATGTTAATTGTCAAAAAAGTAGCATGAATACATTCTAACACACTGTTGAAATTATTAAATTGGTGTAAAATCTAAAAAGATAAAGATGCAGTTTGTTGTCCATAAGGGTAGTTGTGTGAGGGTTTTTTTTTCGTTTTAATGAGAAGTAACGGTGAGTTGAAAGACAGGTTTGATATGAAATAATGCTTTAATAGCTGATTATAATGGGGTTTTTACTCTATCATTTATCACAGTGAAATATGTAGAATTTGTATCCTGTTCTTCCATGTGAAATAATAACACCTAGGAAGCTTTCGAGACTAAATATTTCTCACCTTTTTCTCTACCCCTCTGAGGCTGGAAGCTTGTTCAGTCTATATCAGAGTACATAGGCAACAGAACCAGAAATAACAATACATGTTAAAAGGCAGAAAGGTTCTTCCAGATACTTGCAGTAGTGAGAACCCTTAAGTTTCTGCATTGTTTTAGAGTGTTATAAATAAGTACATTGGAATGGATCTCCACCATGCCCCTTGTCATCTTTATGACTCAGCTGTTAAATTGAGTCAGGAAGTGTGCACCAGAAATTAGTGACAGCAGCTGGAATTCATCATACTTCATGTGTGCATTAAATGATGCTATTAGATCTTGTTTTAAGTTGGATAATACAGGAAAAGTAAAAATATATTAAGCTAAACATTCTCTATTAATTCAGGTGATTTCATGCACCATCCAGCCCCCATCAACATTGGTAATTAAATTTTTGTATATCGATGCAGCTTATTTTAATGATTTAGGAAATTAAACAAATGAGAGAGTTTGTATATTGTTTAAGATCAGGTGAAAAACCTCATCCAAACTTTATTCTGTACCTTTCAACCTAAGTGTGTACCGCTTAACTACTTAATTTCTAATAACGTGAAGAGACCTGCAGAGGCACTTTGATTATGAGGGGAGGTAGTGACTCCTTATTCTACTCTGGATTTTTCCCCTCTCTTTTTTCTTCTTAAGTGTTTTTGGCAGATGCTTACAGTGCTCTTTGGTTTGTCTCGTGCCAGAAGCAAGGTTCCCAACCTGCTGCTATTATCTACTCACCACATTCTTTAATCTTACTGCGTGGCTATTTACTACACAGGTAAATTGGTGGAGGCAGGATAGGCTGTGAGTCTGAGGATATGCTTTGATCTGTTCCTGGACAGTAGATTTCAACAGAACTAAAAAACCAGTTTCACTGACTTACTGGACTGAGCATAACTTGACTTTATGTAGTATATTTTAGAATGTTTGTAATGAAATGTGGAAATGGTTTGTCTTTTTATCTTTGCAGGGAGTCTGAAACACACTTCTCTTCCGATACAGACTTTGAGGATATTGAAGGAAAAAACCAAAAACAAGGCAAAGGAAAGGTACGTTCTGTTTATAGGGGTACTGAAACACTTGTGCTGTTATGGAGGAAGGAGTTCAGCACTTTCTTTGAAGCTGATCAAGCTAGGAGTAATTTCTGAAAACGTCAGTGTGCTGTGAAGTCCCTTCATAGTTGTGTTGAAATGCTTCATCTTGAGTATTTGCCTATGAAGGCATAAAGGAGGTAGAGGAGAAAAAATTAGCTTTGGTTTGATTATTCTCTTTGCATGTGTCCCATCGTATGCTGAAGTTTGATGCTAATACAGTCTCTTTTGGTTGGTGTCATTAATTCTAGAACCAATAATTCCATTAAAAGGTGTTTCTCCAGGTGGGTAGACATAAACTGGGATGATAACCCTTCTCTCCCCTCAGCAGTGTCTTCCCCACTGCCATGGCTCTTGCCCTCTCCCTGGCTTGGTACCCACCACATGTGGCTCCTCTGTTGCTGTGGCACAGGCAGGCTACGGCAAACCATCTGACCTGGGAATTGCCATAGCTGTTTTAAATAAAATCTGTATCATCTATTTTACAGTTTAAACATGGGAAAAATCTGCATGTCACAGGTTGTCACTAAGTGTGGTTTTAGTTGCTAGATGATTTTAAGTGGGGGGAAGGAAGTATTGGAACCTGTAGAATTCCCATTAGTCTTGTATCAGTCAGGATCAGCTATTAATCTCAACTTTGGATTTTAAATCTGCTTCCTGAAAGTAAAAAGCCTTGCATATAGTTGTCATGATATGAATAAGTTGGGGTTTTTTTTAATTACTACATAATACCCAATTGAAAATTCTGTGTGTATGTGTATGATTGCAGACCTGTAAAAAAGGAAAAAAAGGAACATCAGAAAAGGGGAAAAGTGGAAACGGTGGAGGGAAACCGGGTGGTCCGAATCGGATGAATGGACATCACCAACAGAATGGTGTGGAAAACATGATGCTGTTTGAGGTAGTTAAAATGGGCAAGAGTGCTATGCAGGTAAGACTTCTATATCTCTGTGACTTGGATGAGTGTATCATTTAAATAGAACAATGTTTTCCTGTGCATAGGGTTTAATGAAGTGAAGCCCAAAGTAATTTTTTGCTTAAACCAGATTATGTTTAAATTTAAAAAAAAAAAGAAAAAATAAAGGCAGTTTTGTATTGTTACGGTTTGAACTTCAACAAACTTATCTTTTCACTTCTAAATGCCAGGTATGAGTAATCACACATATAAATGAAGACATTAAAATTATAATTCAAGGTGAATTTTCGGTATCCCGATTTAAGAAAGTTTATTTTAGATTATGTAATTTTTGTCATCTTTTTGTGTGTGGCTGTAACTTAATATGAGTGTGATTTATTCCTGTAATTATCATAGGATTATTTGTGGCTTGTACATGCTTCCAGAGTTTAGATTATCTGGAATGAAATAGTTGCTTCTCTTATCTCACCCAAAGTAAAATAACTAGCTACAATTTAAGGACTAATCTTTAAAATTTCCCCTGAGTTAACTTGGCTAATGTAGATTGCAAGACTCAGATTGGTTGGAATTCGGGTCAGGAGATTTTAACTTGCTAGAAGTCTTTGCAGTAGGCACTGTCCACACTGCATTTACTAATAGGACTGAATATGAAGAAATTTAGCTTTTTACTGTTTTTTTTTTTTTTTAAATTCAGTTAAATCGGTGAAGTGTTTCTGTGACTGTGTGAGTCTTACAGTGGAGAGAGGGTTAAAGTGTAAGCCTGTCAGCTATGAAGCCTTCCTGCTGACTCACTCATGTGACTTCTCAGCAGCCTTGAAGAAAGACTATCTTTGGGATTGGAAATCTAGAGTTTACGGCTTCATACGTTTGCAGGAAGCTGGGTCTATATGCAGTCCTCAAGATTTGCAAGCTCATGCATTAGAGCAGAGGGCCTTGAAGCCTGAATTCCTTTGCAGAAATGTAGCTCAAATGTTTTAAAAAACAATTTTGTTGTATTTGCACAAAAATTCTGATACTTCTGGTATCAGGTGGGAAAAACCTGGCACTTGTCTAACTGTTGCTCAATGTGCTGCTTTTTCAGCCGGTTACTGATGACTGTATCTTCATGATGTTTTAACTGTTTAAGATTATACATAGTCAAGTCTTTTTATTTCCAAGACCAAAATGGACCTTTGCAAGGCCTGATTACTCTGAATTGGGGAATTGATACCTGGGTGATAGAGAGTTGATTCTTAGTCAGTATTTTTTGTCTAAAGGAAATAATTCTCAAAATATTTTGAAGTCCACTTCAGCACTTGGTGTAAGAAGTTTTCTCTGTGACTCTCAGCACTTACTTACTTGAAAAGATTTTGATAATAATTTAAATTTTATTTCATACATTCTTCTGGGCAGTGTCTCTTCCCCAGCAAAAACAGATGATTCACCCACAGAGACAAAATGTTTTGCAGGAGGATCTTTAAAAAAAATTCTGAAAACAAGGCTTCCTAATTGAAGTATTTGGTCCATTCCTACTATTTTCCTGTTCTCGTACAATGACCTTCTTTATAAGCCTAAATTAAGATTTTACACGCGCCCCCCCCCCCCCCCAAGATTATTTCCTCCTCCCCACAAGTTAATTGAATCAATACTAGTTGGTAGGTTTTGCTCCTGGGATGACTATAACAGTTTCCCTTTGAAGTTTTCATTCTCTTTGTCTTGCTGACAGAAGCTGTGCATTATACTACAAACAAATTTAGGGAAAGGGGTTTAGCTGTGTCTCTGTTCAGGGTTTTTTCTTCATGATAATGTTTTGTTTGTCCTCACAGTGTTATTGCCTGTGAGAGTGAACACTGAGAATACAGATGGATGGCATCAGGCATGATGCTAAGGCCAATTGTCTTTTGGAAGTTTTGAATTATGAATGACTGTAGGTTTTAGGGCAGGGTATCAACATACTAAAAAAACCTCAAAGATGTGAGCTTGGTACTGAAGCAAGTCTCTTCTGCCCATGTTAATAAATTAATTGTATGACATACTTTTTTAACTTCTGCAGTAGACAATTTGTATTATACACATGAATGGTGTAACCAGTTGCATGTAAATTCTGTATTCTCAAAACCATTGTCACAGCTCTTCTATTAATTTGCTTCCCTTTCCGTTACTTTCAGTAAAATGCACTTGTTCCTATTTGGCTTCGTTAATACAGAGTAATTAATGTCTGTGCAGTGTAGGGCAATGTTGTGGAGCGGAGTTCATCAAAGGGGCAACATCTTTGAAAAGTATAAGGAGCTGTAGCTGTTGGAATGGGACATATAAATAGTATGCTTAGGAAAGTCACTAATTGGGGGAGAGGAAGAGAGAAGAAAACTTCCTTCTGTAAAATCAATTATTTTTGCTTTCTTCCTCAAGAAAAGGTACTGGGGCACTATTTTGTATTCCTGTGCTTTATGTTTAGATGTCAGTTTGGTACTTGTGTTTATATAATAAAGAGTTGGTAAAAGCGGATAGGGTAGTAACAGATTATTCAAACAGTTTGTTCTGTATTAAAAACCTACAGAGCTCAAGTTAGTTATGGAAGAAACAAGAATCACTGGAAAGCAGTTAAATAAGAGTCTTCGATTTATGAAAACTAAAATGTGCCTTTATATTTGTTTCTTTTCAGTCTGTAGTGGATGACTGGATAGAGTCATACAAACATGACCGAGATATAGCACTTCTTGATCTCATTAACTTCTTTATTCAGTGTTCAGGCTGTAAAGGTAAGATACTGCAGTGTTTACTCATCCGTCTAAGTAATATTATAACATGAATCTCATTCTTTGCTTTTATGCTGCATATGCTGTAGGATTGCTCCATCCCTGTGGGTAGTCTACATTATTAGGTTCTTGTAATGAAGGTGAGCGTGGGAAGTTTAGAAATACTATGCTACATTTAAAAAAAGTGTAGACTAAGCCTCTGTACAGTACCATTGCATTTCCAGATTTTATTTTGTTTATTTCCTGGTTTTCTTTTCTACGTTCTCCATTCTCTCCTCCCCCCACCATCATTTGAAAAAGAAGGTAACTCACCCTGCAGCATCGCTGTTCTTGATAGAGTGGAATCGGATGTAATTTGTTCTGCTCAAGCATTTCTCTGTCCTGATAAACTTTTAATGTGCATAAATCTCCAGGCAGCTAACAGCATTCCTCAGAGGTTATCCATGCTTTCAAGAGCAGTGACCTTTTGATTATTGTTAGCAGATAAAACTACAGAATATTTGAATGCTTTCCCAGATGATCCCTGTCATGAATTTTGTAGCATGGTTGCAGTAAACTTTAGGAGATCCATTTGTTTTTTATATCACCCTTTACAGTCTAACAGTTTGAGGCTAAGACAAATAGAAATTGCACAAAATCAGTGTGTTTATTACAGTGCAAAAGATAATAAGCAGCAGTAGAACTGTTAAATATTGTCTTATACCATTTAGAATCTTGAGTCCTGAAAGGTCACTTCAGATTAGTGCAGTCTCTTGGCTGATGAAGATGTTTGGCGCATCGATCTTTGGCTTCTGATTACAAGTGAATGAGTAAACTCTAGATGTGTGTATACACACACACACCCCCCCTTTTTGAAAAACAAATGCTAGTAAAAAAATACAGAAAAGAAAGTATTAGTGGCAAGCACTTGGTATACATGAATGCTAAAATAAAAAATGTGTAATTTCTTAAATATATCTATAATCAGTAGGTCAGCTGAAAATAGTAATTTTTACATTGTAGCATGAGCCATATTATGTCATCTACCTCTTTCATAATAGGGCTAATAATCTAACATCTAAATTGTAGGAGTTGTAACAGCAGAGATGTTCCGACATATGCAGAATTCTGAAATAATCCGAAAAATGACTGAAGAATTTGATGAGGTAATTTAATAAAATACTGGAAATACATTGCTATTGTTTATTTTACCTGCTCTGATCTTGCTGGATCACGTTGCTACAGCTTGCTTTCAAGGGTGAGGTCAGCTGTAACAAGGATAGTACTTCAATGAATAAATATCTGAACTCGCTTATTTCCCTGAATTTGTAAGACTGAGAAGTAAAGCTCTGCCTGTTTCTAAGGGTTTTAGAAATCAGTATTCACTTCCATTTTTTTGAATAGTGGGAACCCCTACTTATGGGGCTGTGTGGGATGTCTCCCTGTTCCTGCTGCATATGTAAGGCCTTTAGGTTGTAACTTTAGACCTGAAGTAACTTTAAGTAACTTTAGAATTATTGCTAAATTTATTTTTATGACTTTGTTAATCTATGAATCATGGGTGTTTATTTTTGATTATTCTCTAGTTGAAGACTTTAGTACTTTGTGTTTCATGTGACTTACAACTTTCTCTGCTTTAAATTACAATTTGCTTTCTGTCCACTGAGTTGGGGTAAAGGAGATAGGTTGGGGTTTTAGGTGGGGGGTTTTTTTGGTTGTTTTGGATTTTGTGCTTTGTAGTTGGGTTTTCTGAGTGGTATTCCTTTCAGTGTCAGTGTTCCAAAGAACGTGAAAGTAGCTTAACCTCCTCCTAATATTGGTCTAATACGGAAATAATACACCCCCCCATTTAAAATCCAAAGAAAATTGGTAACTTTAACCAAGGGGAAAATGTAATATGATTTTGTCTTAGAACTATGTCAATTCATAAGTAATTTTATTTACAATAAGGCAATGTTGTATGAGATTTATGGAGCTTTAGCTGCGTCTGTCCAGGGTGGGGGTTTATGCTCACTCTTTCTCCTAAAAGTGTTCTAATGAATAACTCTCAGATTTCTAATCCCTCTTCATGGATGCTGTCTTCACTTTTGACCTGTAATGTTGTTTAGCCTCTTAAAGAAGCTGATCACAGAAGTGCTAATGCAGGCCATTGTAATTTTTTTAAAAAGGTTCCTCAACCAGGAGAACACCACACATTTGTTACATTCAAGGTGTTATAGTAGGTCATTTTGTGACTTTGGAAATTTTCAGTCTGATGTGGAGGCATCTCCCTGTAACCTTTATTACAGAACTGAACTGAGTGTTCATGAATGTCAGCTAACTGTTCAAGTGATGCTTCTTTTGTTCTAGTACAACCTGAAGCAAATTTGTAAAGGATATGTTTGGGTTTTTTTTAATGGAGTAGGACAGAAAGAAGAAATTAGGAGTTACTGTGCTATGTCTGGGATATGTGCAGGTTTTATGGTAGGACTTGTAGAATGTAGTCTCTGTATATAGCAAGCCCGAGCTGCAAAGTAGATGTGTATTTGTGGAATCACATTCATCTGATTTCTTGTTTCTCTGGCATCGGAGATTTTGGCTCTAAAATTGTCTGCATCTCTTTTAAAAGGTATTTTATTGTATAAATATTAAACACATTTGAAAGTGTCCTATTTTCCCTTCTTTGTTTTTTTTAAATAGGATAGTGGAGATTATCCACTAACTATGGCTGGTCCCCAGTGGAAGAAGTTCAAATCCAGTTTTTGTGAGTTCATTGGAGTACTCGTCCGACAATGTCAATATAGCATCATATATGATGAATATATGATGGATACTGTCATTTCACTGCTTACGGGGCTGTCAGACTCACAAGTCAGAGCATTTCGGCACACTAGCACACTGGCAGGTCAGTGAGTTATATTTATCTGTGTATTGCTTCCATTTTATGTTGTGTGTTGCACAGAAAGAATTGTTCTGGTTAAACTGTATGATACTTGACATCCAAGTTGTGTTTCACTCTGATTTTCATCTAATGCAGCTTGGTTTGGTATAGTTTTCTTATCTTGCCTTTATTGCTTTTTTCATCACTGAAAAACTCAGCATTATTTTAAGGTGTTCTTAACCAGCTGCGTTAAGGTCTTAATTTGTGTTAGCTGCAAGTCTAGTAGAAAAAAGTAAGTGGAGGGAAACTTCTTCTTAGTTGAATTTACAGGTTTGTCTTTGGCCATAATAAGGGTGTAGGTTAAAAAGATAACCTCAGATGCAGTTCAAACTGCTTATGCTCTGCATTAAGTCAACAGGAGTTGTATTTTAGATTGGGTGCAATTATTACTACAAATTTAAGTTTTGCTGGATATTGAGGCCATGATAAGTGATGGTAGTATTTTTATTCATTGCATTAGAAATAACTTAAAAGAATGCTTCATCAGTGATACAGTCACTAGATTCCTGTATGGTTTTAAGTAGTTGTCCTTTTTATGTGACTTTTTTTCAAATCTGTTAATTCCCTAGGACTTTATTCTAAGTATGGTGTTTTTAAATATGTCCTCATGGACAAAGGATAAGCTTCTTGGATAAGGTTAAGTCCTACACCTGTATTGATTAGTGAAGAGTCTCAGATGCCATTGTGTAGCAGTCCTCATATTAATAAATAAAGCTTATTGTAGCAATTTCAGTCTAAACAAGGTGAATTTAGATTGTACACGGAGTTGAGTTTTTGCCACACTGAAAATAGTTCTTGTTCATTTCAGTGGAACGGGCTGATTTACAGCTAGCTTCAGTCCTGACTATCAGATCAGGTCTATTTCATCGATCATATCTCTTGAATATACATTAGTATACTCTATATTGGCTGCCACTGGAGACTTCCACTAGCCAATGCATTTATTATGGAGGGAGGACAAACCCTTTTATTTTGATCATAGACTGTCTTGGGTTGGAATGGACCTCAAAGCCCATCTTGTTCTGACACCTTCCACCAGCCCAGGTTGCCCAAAACCCCATCCAACCTGGCGTTGAACACGGCCAGCTTCTCTGGGCAACCTGTACCAGGGCATCTGCAACCTTACAGGGAAGACTTTCTTCCGGACTCCTACCTCTTCCCTCTTTTCGTTTAAACTGATTATCAGGGACTGTAGTGATTGGGTAATCAGTCCCTCTTCAGCTTTCATGTAGCCCCCCTTTAGTTACTTGAAGAATACGCTGGTTGCGCTGTAGTGTCAATTTGACTGTTGTACCATTTGACCAGTACAAACTTTAGTCTTAAACCCAGTTTTTTACTGCTACTTTGAATTGTACATGAATTAAAGTGGCAGAAGTTGCCCTGTTGCAAGGTAATTTGTCATGCAAAATAAATTTAATCAGTAGTCTGTTTGCATTTGTTCACATAGGTAGTCCATTCTATTGGTTTTATGTAATTACTTGTGCATTTCATGTGAGATTGCAGTTTATTTTCTTGAAGATTGTGTTTTCTATGGAACAGAGACAGCCAACAAAATCCTTGTATCCATATTTGCTGTTACTTGCGGTAATTTTGGCTTCTATGATTAGCTCAGACTTGTTCTTTTCGTCTTGATATCCTTGGAGATCACAGCGTGTGACAATATTTTGATATATCTGCATGTCTTTATGTCTTACTCATCAACGTTATTAAGCGTGTTCCACTAGCATAATGTTCAGTGTACGCTCTGCCAATGCAAGCCCTTTTGTGCCTTGTTACAACAGTTCGTAAGAAATGGAAGTTTACGATCGACCACCTCCTGGCTTGTAGAATGGGTATATTTGTCTGCATTTTGGTCTGCATTTGGTTTTATATTTTGGTCAGTCCTCTGGCTTCTAGTTGGCTAATGTCCTTTCTCTGCTCTGGCAAATAAAGGAATAATTAAAGAAAACTGCCTCTCATCAAAATTAAATTGAGGGGGAAAGACTGGTGCAATATGGTGGTCTTGATGCTCTAAGATACTTCATTTTGAAGAAAAAAAGACTTGTTTGTTTGAGGTTGAATGATTTGGTAATACCAGCGTACTGACCAAGTCTAATAGTGGAACCCTTCTAATATTTCTTGGGCTATATTTGTAGGTCTTCTACTCCACCTTTTTTTTTATTGGGGAAGCATATCCTGTATCTCAGTTCAAGAATGATGCTTATGGGATTAAAGTATTGACAGAAAGATACGAACAAAATGCCAGTGTTTTGTCTATTGTGATAAGCAATGATAAACTTAGAAAAACACTGCTGAAGTTTGTGTATAAAGAAGCCTACCATGAGTGTATCTTCATAAATGCAAGAAGGAGGCTGACAGGAGGAGCTGTCAGGATTTTGTGTATATTTTTCTTAGACCAGGTAATCTTTTCAATAATCCATATTCTTTTCATTTCCTTGTAGCCATGAAGCTGATGACTGCTTTAGTGAATGTGGCATTAAATCTTAGTATTAACATGGACAACACACAACGACAGTATGAAGCCGAACGAAATAAAATAATTGGGAAACGAGCCAATGATCGGCTGGAACTCTTACTGCAGAAAAGAAAGGAGGTTGGTGTGACTGGTGTCTGTAGGATGTGTGTTGGGAAAACATAGGCTGATTTGGGTCGGAGGGGACCTCAAAGCCCATGCAGTCCCACCCCCTTGCCATGGGCAGACACACCCCCACTACCCCAAGTTGCCCAGAGCTGCATCCAACCTGGCCTTGATCCCTGGATCCAGAGGCAGCCACAGCTTCTCTGGGCAGCCTGTGCCAGGGCCTCACCACCCTCACAGGGAAGGATTCCTTCCTCATATCTAATCTAAATCTCCCCTCCTTCATCTTAAAGCCATCATCCCTTGTCCTGTCACCCCCTGCCCTTGTAAGCAGTCCCCCTCCAGCTTTCTGATAGCTCATTTAGGTACTGGAAGGCTGCTGCAAGGGAGATGATCAATAATAATTTTATTCTGTAATTTTATTTATTTTTAAAGCTAGTTATTAGTCCCTGTGTTTCATTATTGCAGTTGTTCATGTTTACTGTTTGAAAAACTTTGAAAGGTGCTTCTTACTGTCTTCTTTTTAATAAAAAGAGGTAAATGTAGACTCTTTAATGAAGAAATAAAATTCAGATTATGCCTACTTAGTAAAGTTAGCAGGAGAGACATCAGTGAGTAATAGATTTTGTTGTCATTGCATTTCTTGACTGGTTTGCTAAACTGACCTGAATTATGTAATAAGAGTTACATTGACTGCTTTTGGCCTCTAGAAAATAACCCCACAATTTTGCAGCAGAATATTGCCTTTGTGATGTCAGTACCAATCTCAACAAAAAGGGTGTTTTAAAGGCTTTAGATAAGTGGGGTTTTTTTACTTTGGTTTCTTGTTGGTTTGTTTTTTTTCCTATGGAAAACACTATCAAAATTGAAGCTGTAGTCTACTTCTATTTTCTTTTTTGTGTAAAAAGGGACTTACTTGTTCATTGCAGACTCTGCTGTCTTGTTGAAAGCCCTAATTAATCCATTTACATTTTTACTTTGGGGAGAACGAGTGTTTTGTGGTTTTCTTTAGTGTTTTCTTTGGGATTTTTGGTTTGTTCTAGACATTAGAAATAAGCTTATCAATAAGCTTCTGGTCATCTCGCAAAGATTTTGCAGTTGGAGACTGATCACTGAAATGCATTAATTGTAGCTATGCTAGGTGTGTGTGCAGGACTAGGCCCATTAGAAGTAACACACAGATACACAGAAAAACCAGCAGTGTGAGACTCAAGACTATTCCCAGTCTCAATTGCTCATATGTATATTGGCTTTTAGGATTTCTTACCAGCTCTTCTACAGTGTTCTGTTTTTCTTGTACTAAATGAAGGTAAGCTTGAAAGTCATGTTCAGTTGTTGGTTTCATTTCAGGTTTTGTTTCATTTATGACTCATACATAATCCAGTACTAAAATTCACCTAATGGATTCTTTTTGTATTTCTTTTTAAAAAAATTCAAAATATTAAAAGTAATCTTTTCCTACTTCAGAGCCTGCTATGGGCAAGTGTTCAGTTTAGGCCCAGAACACATTAGAAATTTTGCTTTACCCCCCCATCTGGGTATAACCGGTGTTTTTTGGGGGGGACTTTTGGGTGGTTTGGGCTGGTGGGGATTTTTTTAGGTTGCTTTTTTTGTGTGTGGTGTTTGGGGGTTTTTTGTTTGTTTGTTTTAAATCTGATCCACCAAAATAGCAACTGCCTATGTCCTTGACTATTCTCATGAACATGTCTCAATTTGTCCTACCTTTATTGTTCAGACTGCAGAAAGAATATGCTTGTCTTCTGACAATGCTTAGTTGCTTTCAGATTTGTTAATGGAATTTCTTGTATTTACAAAGCGAATATAATTTTCTGTGTTCCAAAGACTCCATGTATAATTTCTCACCTCGTTTGCATGTCTTAAACTTCTGTTTTACTCTGAGACTGGATTTGTCTCCTGTGTTATTTTCCAGCTCTGTATTCTTATATTAATTCTTTCTGCAATACTTTATTCTGTTTCTACATCTTTTTATCTTAAGTAATGGCTGTATCTATTCAAAACAATATATGCCTCTCATGTAGCCGTCTGCCAGATTCTTCATTAGTATCTTGTCTGTTTAGATTACAAATTCTTTAGTGTACAGAAAAGTCTCCCTGTAATGCAGTTCATATGGTTTTGTTGTTGTTCTTAAAACCATGCTGTGTATTAAAAATTAGGCTGAATGTCAGGCTTAAAAAGTTATTAGAAAATGAAGTTTTCTTATAAATAACTTCAGGAGCTTGCAGAAATCTAAGATGTCTTAGTATATTTGAAGGTCAGTTTTAAAGTGTTCAGAATTACTAAAATTTGTATGCTGTGGTGGATACAGTTCCTTGAGTAATAGCATATTGTGCTGTGCATATTTTGTGTACATTTGAGGGAAGGGTGTAATGGTCACATTTGCTGCTCACTTTTTATGTACTCTGTTCGTTTTCAGCTTCAGGAAAATCAGGATGAAATAGAAAACATGATGAATGCAATATTTAAAGGTGTTTTTGTGCATAGATACCGGTAAGTTTCTCTTAGTAAGTAATTCATAGCTCCATTAATTTCTTTTGAAAGCTGGTGACAGCGTATTTCTAATTATTCATCTTTTTGATCCCATTGTCCCACTTCTCTCCACAGAGATGCAATTGCTGAAATAAGAGCTATCTGTATTGAAGAGATTGGAATATGGATGAAGATGTACAGTGATGCCTTTCTCAATGACAGCTACTTAAAATACGTAGGGTGGACTATGCATGATAAGGTAAGGTGCATAGAGGAAAAGGGCAGAATCATGAAGTGTAACTCTGGGTTTGGCTGTTGATCCTGCCAGGCTAGGTTCTGATCTCTTAGCTGTGTTATCAATCACTGCTCTTAACTACTCCAGAGCACTGGCATTTCAACGTGTGTGTGTGGTCTGTATATGACAGACCTGAGTCTTCTGAATTGTTTTAGGGAGAGTGTGTGTATGTGTATATTTAAAGATGTGCAGTTTTATTTATTGTGGATGAAGACTGCTACTTTATAAAACTGAATTAAAATTAAATGTGTTTCACATGGAATGCTCCAATCATAGGGCCTAACAGTTTCTCTGTTTTGCCAAGTTAAGAAACTTTGTGACTTTGTCAGCTAGCTCTAAACGCTCTGGGAAAAGCTCCCTTCTGTGCTGATGAGTTCCTCAAGCTGGTACTTACTAGCTAGAGGTTATTCTCTGCTTGGAGTGGTCAACAGATACAGTGGAGTCAGCACATTGTCTCAGCTCTGGTATTGGAGACTTCAAGCTACTGAATTTGACATGAAACAAATGAGGGTTGCTCACTCCTGCCATGCAGTAAAAACAATAACCTGTAGCAGTGGGACGATAGGCAAATGTGTTCAAGCAGTAATCCTAGACTTCTGCTAAGTATTTTGTGTCTGTACCTGATGGCATGTTGTCTGCTAAAGGAAGTTTAGTACTTCAGGAGGAATGTTTCTCTCTGTATCTACTTGGTAGCTCAAATCTAAAAAGAGGTGGTCCTTCCTGATGCAGATATTGCTAGCTTTTGTGTAAATTGCAACAAACACATAAAATTTTACTTAGAAATACCTTCAGCATTTAAAGTACATCTTTAAACAATGAAACAAGTGTATTTTGACTTAGAGATGCGAATTGCAGAAAGATACTGGTTTGGTCACACTTCCCCCCCCCCCCCCCCCCCCCCTTTGGTCAGCATGTACTCTTAAGTCGTTAATGTGATTATTGATACTATATCTTGACAACATTTACTCTTTGTCTTTTGAATTAATTCATGATGCAAAAGAAACTTGTCTTGTATGATCTGAATGTAACATCTGTATCCTATACTTGACTTTTAATCCAGTTCTTAATTTTATTTTAGCAAGGGGAAGTCAGACTCAAATGCCTAACGGCTTTGCAAGGGCTTTACTATAATAAAGAGCTTAATTCCAAATTAGAACTCTTCACCAGTCGGTTCAAGGTTAGTGTAACTTCATATATTTAAGTACCTATGAATTTTTTTTTTAACTTGTATTACACTTCTTTCACCTTTGAAAATACTTTCTTTTGTCTTCTTAGGACAGAATTGTATCTATGACTCTGGACAAAGAATATGATGTTGCAGTCCAAGCAATAAAATTACTCACTCTTGTTTTACAGTAAGTACATGTTTATCTCCTTAATGACCAACAAGAAATACCAGAACTGTAAAAAGTATTTCTCTTACCTGTGGGCAAGGACAGCAGTTTGACAGAATTCACATAATCCAAAGTCTAGAGAAATGTCCACACATTTTACACTCGTTGGAATTTCAAGAATAATGTGGCTAGAAAAAGCTCTTACCGATCTACCCACAGTTAAAAAAATGTGTAAAGTCTTAGAAACATAGAATTCGATTTCCCTTATGTGAAGCTATCATGGAATACTTGAACTGAAAAAAATAGTAGCTGAACTTTTGAGCATAACCTTCTACCAAACACTCATACTTTATCAGTAATTTTTTGTTTAGAAAGACTTTGGAACAAGCCAACCTGTTTTCGGTTTAGGATGACAAATATAAGGAAGAGGTTTAGATTCTACTTGATTTCCATCTCTCTCATTGGGGGGGGGGGGACTAATACTCTCTTGACTCAGTTGGGGTTTCATTGGGTTTTTTTCTTTCCTCCTTCCCATCCCCTAGGAGTAGTGAAGAAGTTCTGACTGCAGAAGACTGTGAAAACGTCTACCATCTGGTTTATTCAGCGCATCGGCCAGTAGCAGTTGCTGCAGGGGAATTTCTTTATAAAAAGTAAGATAGAGAAATTATAGTTAACTTCTTGTCCTGTAGACTTTTGTGTGTGCTCTAGTACTATGATTCTTTTTAGGTTTTGTTAAGAAAGGGGAAAACTGAATAATTAAGTGGCCTTAAGTAGTAACTTACAGAAAGAGTAACACTACTATACCTTTTGAACTGTTGTAGTTTCCCTGAATGGTAAATAGAGTAATTTAAAGCTGGGGTTTAAAACCTTATACCTACAGGGCTGTAATAAAAACATTCCTCTCTTTTCTCCTTTCCGATCCTTCCTGTATTTTGTGAAACATCTTAAAATGCTTACATAGCTTGGTGTACCTAAAGCTTGTCCTTGCATCATAAGGTGTAGTTTCCCACTTGTATCATCATGTTGTTGCCCGCCCCCCACCCACTGCATTGGCTCATATGAGTTTTCCAAAAGGCTTTTGTTTAAAAAAATAATTCAACACACATCAGATGTGTGGGGAAACAAAATAGTTTCCATCTAATACTTTTCAGACCTTCTTCCAGTACTACTTTGCTGCTTTAAAGTCTCATGTGGGGAGGTTCAGAAAACATAGTTTCCTAAAGAGCAAAGGGAGCTCAAGCACCTGCAGTTATCACTGATGTTTGTAAAGCATTCTGTTATATGTTCTACTGGAAACAGTCAGCAAAATGCCAACTCTGCATTCATGAAATTGTTCTAAAGATACTTGTCCCAAATGAATTCCTTTCAAAAAAAGCCAAGCAGCAAGGTATTAAGTGTGTGTCTGTTTAAAAAAAAAAAAAAAAAACACCCAAAAAACCCCAACCCAAAACCAAACCAACAAAAAACTAACCAAACAACAAAACACTCCAGTATCTTGATAGGAGTCGACTGTAGCAAAGGTAATGAAGGAACTTGTCCTGAAATAATTTTTCTTTCAGGCTTTTCAGCCGCAGAGATCCCGAAGATGATGGAATACTGAAAAGGAGAGGAAGACAAAGTCCGAATGCTAATCTTGTGAAGACATTAGTGTTTTTCTTTTTGGAAAGTGAAGTAAGTTGAGTTTCAAGGATATCCTTGTTTTTATGGTGTGTGGCTTTAATATTGTTTTAATTTCTTGTTTTTATTTTCCCTACTCATTGGTTAATGACACATGTCATGGCTTTTCTATTATTTGAGCAACCTGGGGAACACTGTTTTGAGTGGTTGTGTTTATTTGAAGGATTGGATGGATACAGTGTTGAGCCAGGCTGTGATTTCTACTCTTTTTGTCATTCTTCATGCTAATATATAAGTGGAAAGGAAGTGTCATTTATGAGATTTAGAAGGAGAGGGGGGAAACACCAAATAAAACCCCCCTTTATTCCCCAAGTTCTGACACATTTTGTAGCATTCCTCTTTGACTTACCTAGGGAAGAGAGGCCTCTGCTGCACCGGAGAGCTTGCAAAATTTTTTCTGTTTGTTTTTTTGCTACAGTCAGGAGCCAAGCAAAGAAAGTTTACTATATTATAGCAAGTTCTGTAATGAACTTTACTGCTGATAAAGTAAAACATATAATCTGTTCTCATTTTAGTTGCATGAACATGCTGCTTATCTTGTGGACAGCATGTGGGACTGTGCAACAGACCTCTTGAAGGACTGGGAATGTATGAACAGTCTTCTGTTGGAGGAGCCTCTCAATGGAGAAGAACGTAAGGGATTTTTGTAGGTCTTTATATTGATTGCTGTGCAGCTTCTGCTAGTCTTGATTTACAGGGAAATTAGATGTTTACATTTATGAATCCCCATATATTCTGTTTTTACATGACTGTAATAAATCACTAATAGTTTAAAAAAAGTGAAGAAGAGCAACAAGAGATCACTTCTGATATGGAAGCGAGACAAAGAGAACCATGGTGGGGAGAGAAGGGAATAAGTGTGCAGCATCCAGGTGCCTCGTTGCTCCACAGGCTCAAGCTGCTAGACAAACTTAAGTTGCTTGTGAAACATGCTCAGTTACTCACTACTGAAACTACCCTATGGAAAAATGCCATTCCTTTAATGACAGTAAAATGAGACAAAGCCCCTTGCATAATTCCATAATTCATAGGTGCTAGTAAAAGGATATCTGAAAAATGAACAAAAGCGGTTATAAAACCTGGTATTTGTTGTATCCTGTCCTGTGATTCAACCAGTGGTATTCCTTCAACTAAGTATTTTCTTGTCTTTCTTTGAGGTGTTTATCTTCTCTAACCTTTCCTTTTTTTCTTAAAAAAAACGCCAAAAACCCAACCAAACCAATTACCATATTCTGTTTCTTAGATTCTAATGCTTGTGGAAGATGAAAAACCAATCTGTGTATTAACATCTGTTTCTTCGATTTCAGCTTTAACGGATAGGCAGGAGAGTGCACTGATTGAAATCATGCTTTGTACAATTCGGCAAGCAGCTGAATGTCATCCCCCTGTGGGAAGAGGAACAGGGAAAAGGGTAGGAAGTAAAAAGCTACTTGTCTGGAGATGTGGGAATGGTTATGTGGGGGCAGTATGAGAGGAATAAAAAGGTTGTAGGCTGTGTCTGCTGAAGGGACTGAATTCAGAAATTGAGTTTTGGTCTTTGTGCCTCTATCTGGCTAGCTCACTTTTTCTGGACTTTGCCACGTACTTAATACTGTTTGAACTGCTGCATTTGTTTTTACTACTAAAGGTAATGCAGAATTGATTTTGAAAAAAGTATTGCTTGGAAAGAAGAACAAAAATCAATGTTTGTGAAAGCAGAAACTAGTTTCAATTTGAAAGAGCAAAGTGGGGGAAGGGAATATACTTCATGGTCTCTGGAAGGAGGCAGTCCAGCAACTGGCTTGTAAGTTTAGGCAGCCCTCTCACCAGGCCAGTAAGCAGGGAAGGAAACTGCTTGCAGGACTGGTGCAGCTTTTCTTGAGAAACCCCTTTATATACAGATTAAGACTTGTATGAAGAGCAGACTAACATGAATTGAGTAAATATTAAAAATCCTAAGTGAGCTGAAAGGCTTGCTGTTCTTTAATTGTCGCAGTATTTTGTTTTGGGGAAGGTTCTAGGTTGTCACTTCTGTTTTCCAGATTATCTCAATGGTATTAGGTGTAACTTTGAATTGCATTTATTGAGTGCTGAATTTTTTAATTGGCTTTTTAAAAAAATGATCTTTTATAGTGTATTAGTCTGGGTACCTAGTTCTTATTTCATTAATAATAATGTAACTTTGCAACAGACCTTTCCTTTGTAAAATCCTCACAATATTGCAATTTTAGGTGCTAACAGCAAAGGAAAAGAAAACCCAGTTGGATGACAGAACAAAAATTACTGAACTCTTTGCAGTGGCACTTCCTCAGTTGCTAGCAAAGGTAAGTTTTAATTCATTTGTTCCTGATGGGCTGTTGTTGAAATGTTAATAAGTATCGCTTCTGTAAATAACTGTACAGCTCACACAAGTCTTCAGTTTTACTTACTAGTTTTTATTAATAATAGTTCTATGATGAATTGTTGTCCAAGACTTTTTAATTTTAACTTTTTTCTTGTCAATTTTGTAGTATTCTGTAGATGCAGAAAAAGTCACCAACTTACTGCAACTGCCACAGTACTTTGATTTGGAAATCTATACAACAGGGCGATTAGAAAAGGTAAGGTAACACTCAGTATCACTTTTCCGACAAAAGGAGAAACCCCAGAATTTAGACTTAGTCACTGGAATTTGAGTCATCATTGTAGCTGTGGGGGCTTTTGAGACTTTATTTATCATAACCCTTGCTGAGAATGAGACTTGAACTTCACAGCTGTGACAGGCTCCTGTTCTTAAAAATACCGAAAGCTGGAGTTTTTTACAGTTTGTCTGGCACTTTTTAACAGAGAATCTTGCCAGTTAGATGAACTGTATGCAAGAGCATTTATTGTTGGGTTGTGGTTGTGTTTGAAGTATGTTGCTTAAGCGATAAAACTTGTAGGAATAGCTTAAGTTGTTTTTTCTAATCACCGAAACTAATAAACCACCATCGTTGCATGAAAAAGGCCAACATTACAGATCACAAATGATGTAGCTATTGCTCTCATTTTATCTGCTATGGTGATGAAGTTGGTGTAGGCTCTTCTCATCTTTATTTTCTCCTTCTGAGTTGCACTGTTTTGATTTATTGTGAAGTAAGTAGCTGGAAATACTTATGGTAAAAAGGAGGGTGTGTTCAGTTGACAGCATAGCCTAGCAGTGATAGAGAGCAAGGAACAACTCAGGTTGAGAAGAGGCATAGAAGAACAACTGAAGTTGGTTTCAGTGCTGACACTTGAATGTTAGGAAACTAGATCTTCAATTATACAGCTTTTAAGACCCTGTATAAATGTTTGTGTAAGTGGGAGATAAATGCTTCTGTGTTGTTCAGTTGACATTGCAAATTCAAGTGTTAGATAACACCATACTGACAGTTGCAAATTTTTAATGACACTTTGAAATGCATTGAATCTTTAACCTTTGATAAGTTCCTACTTAATTTTTGCTAAATAGATTTTTTTAAAATTTACTCAGAAGCTTCAGAGTGTTCTGGAAGTGTATTGTTTTGTATCAGAGTTACAAAAGTAATGAATTAATTTCTTTGTTCCAGTTCCTTAAGTTTTATTAAAAGGATGTGCGTGCATGTGTGTCCCATCTTCCTTGTAGCATTTGGATGCCTTGCTGCGACAAATCCGGGATATTGTGGAGAAGCACACAGATATAGATGTTTTGGAAGCCTGTTCAAAAACATACCATGCTCTCTGTAATGAAGAATTCACCATCTTTAACAGGGTTGACATTGCAAGAAGTCAGTTAATAGATGAATTGGCAGACAAGTTTAATCGACTTCTTGAAGACTTCCTGCAAGAGGTATTTTAATGAGCAGAATCAACTTTTTCTGCCCTGTAAATATTTCCAGTATGTTTTTCTGCCTTCCTGTGCAAGTCAGTGAGTTAAGGAGGGGAGCTTGCCTCTGACTTTCAAAGCTCTTCAGTCAAGCCCAATAGTACAGCAGTGTTATTACTGCGATTATGTGAATGCACTTTTATATTAGGACAGTAAGTCTTTAATCTTTTCACAAGTGTCTCTTTGGAATTTGAAATAAGTTCCTGATAAACTTTTCACCTTTAGGGTTTGGGAGCTCAAGTTTCTGAGAGATGCGGTGTTGTAATTCCATTAGGATTCTATATCAAAATCTCTAGAAAACACTCCCCCTCCCTTCCTCATTGCAACCAGATGCAGTTAACAGCTTAAAAATCATTTATGCCCACATGGTGCTAATCTGAAGAGTGAGGATTTTCTGATCCAGTATTTAACTACAGATGCAGGATCTCTGACATTCAGACAAAACTTGTTTCTTCTCCTCCTCACCTGTGTTAAGGAGCATGGGAAGTGCCTTTTTGATAACTTCATTCCCCACGCTTCTCAGGTGCAGACTTATTTTATCAGGCTTTGCTCTTTGCTTATTGGCCTGAACTAGGACTCTATTCCAGAAACTGTAGACGTATATGGACTAAGAGAGAAATGTGCCTAATGTCCTTTTATTTCCCCCTTCATGAGAAAACAAAAGAATGAGAGGTAAAGCAAGGCAACAAAACAAATGTCAGGCAGTTGGCTTGAAGGCAAATGGCAGATACTCTGGCAGAAGTGTTGAAATCCATAGTGCTTTGGTAAGGTTGTGCAACTACAGGAGGGTAAAGAGCTTTGGACTTGTAGGATCTCTGGTACACTGATGGAATTTCCGTGACCTTAAGTATTTTATCCGATGTAGTTAAATAGATATTTTTGGAGCCCTTTCCTTTTTTACACCTTTTCTTTCTCCAAATGCAAGTTTTTCAGAACTTGTGGGAAAACTAGAACAAAACACTTCCCCTACCTCTCTCAAAGACTTTTTTTAGTGATTAAAGTAAGATTAAAATACTGACCTGTGGCCTATCTAGTCCAGTATCTATTGTCTGATAGTGGCCTCTGCTGGATTCTTCAGAGAAAGTATAAGCACCTACATAAAACATTGTATTCCACTATCCTAGATGATTACTTTTTTTTCACCCTTCTACCTCCTCCCTGCCCCTTTTCCCCCCCTGTTTCTCTTTGTGCTGCTAACAATTTCTAAACTTGAACTATCACCTTTTCTTGCGAACTCTTTAACTCTTCTAATAAATGATTTAAACACAGTTCTCTCTCTATCTGATAGTTGCTGATTTGGGTTTGGGGGTGGTGTTTTGAGTTTTGGTGATTGGGTTGGTGTGTTTATCTTAAGTACCCTGGTCTGCTTAGCATACGCTGCTTGGGATGTCTGACTGTGTGATTATTAAATAGGGAGAGGAACCTGATGAGGATGATGCATATCAAGTCTTGTCAACACTGAAGAGAATCACTGCTTTTCACAAGTAAGTAGTCATCTGCAAATGTGTCAGGGCTTTTGACAGACATTTGGTGGTGGGGGGTGGGTTTTTTTTAATTGATAGATCTTTTTAATGCAGCCTTTTGTGTGAATGGTAGAGGGTTGAGCAGAACATCATATGCTTTGAATATAGGAAGAATATATGCAAAAATATGGAGCGGTTTTGCTTTGGTATTTTTTTTTGTGGTTGTGCTGATGCTTTTCTTCAGATTTGAGGGGGTGGGGTTGGGTGGGTTTTTGGTGTTTTGGGCGGGTTTTTTAGACCAGTTAAGCTTATAGTGGATGCTAACATCGAATTTCAGAAGTGTTAAGCAAAGATTTAATTTAACTAACAACTTCTTCCAGTGCTCATGACCTATCAAGATGGGACTTGTTTGGCTGCAACTACAAGCTATTGAAAACTGGCATTGAAAATGGAGACATGCCAGAACAGGTCTGTAGTTAGAATGTTCTTTAAATTCAACAATAAATGACTTTTGTTGCTATCTTCTGTTGGCCTTTGTCATCTAATGTGCTTTTTCCTTTTGATTTCAGATTGTTATTCATGCACTGCAGTGTACTCATTATGTAATCCTTTGGCAGCTAGCAAAAATTACTGAAAGCAGTTCCACAAAGGTATGCCTTGTTCCAGTTGCATTAGTAAATAAATGTTAGTATATCCCTGCAGTGTCATCAGGTGGGAACTTGGATGGAATCAAATTCTTACACTGATACCTGCCTAAGTCTGCATTTCTAAGAAGATCCTCTGGATTCATAGTTTAGTAGTGCAATCCTTCCCCCTTAAACTCACTGTTTTTCTAAATTGTTATGTTTTTATTATCTTTAATTTGACAGAATTTTAAAGTAATTGCAGTAAATAAATGCAATGCCTATTAGCCTGGCACAGTAACCATGCCAAGGAGAGGTAGAATGCCAATTATAAAACACAGTGTAGTCTTACTACTCTCAAGTAGTTGGTTTGAATTTGTTTGCATTTTGAGAAGCATGTGACAAGTCAGTAAGATGCAAGAATTTTCACACGGCTGTAGTATTCTTACTTTGCTCTTCATCAGTGTTCTAAATGCATTCTCGAAGACATGGAAAAGATCTAAGTTAAATTTCAAACTTTCTCAGGGAGTAATAAAAGGGCCTATTCTGGTTCTGTGTATAGTAATCTTAAAGGGCAGAGCTCTGTTAAATGTCATCTTTCTAATTTCACTTCCAGAAAAATATTGGAGGAAGGATTAAAGTTTCTTGTAGCCACTGTACTCTTCTTGTATCCACTGCTTGAAGAGGATGATTAGGAGATTTGCTGTTCAAACTGCCTAATGGAAGATGGTTTTTGAAAGGCTAGGCAGTTTAGAATGGAGTTCCTAAGTGCTGAAACACTTCAAATTAAAGAACTGATTAAAAAAAAAAGTTTTAATCAAGCATATGTTTTCTGTATGAAAATATGAAGCCTTCTACAGTCTTGCAGGAAGAGTACTGTGCTCTTTCACCAGGAATCCATGCTGCAGTTGCACTTTGTTATTGGAGTTGCTGATAATACTACCTTTATTTAGGTCAGAGGTGAAACAAGCAAATTCCTTGGTTTTTTAAGCAATTTGATTGCTGTACCCCTAATTAATAAAAATAGAAGAAGTCGTAATTTACTAGAGAGAAAGCACAAAGAAAACACATTAATAATAAATTGTAAATTGTAGGTATTACAGTAAACCCAATGTGAGGATGTATACAATTTTTCTTCTTTAGGGTGCGGTAGTATGAGTGTAGTAGATAGAGGAGTGAAGCAGCATGCAATGTAACTTGAACTAGTGTTTTTTAAAACAGAGAATACCTTTGTGAGGTCACAGTGGTTTTTCTGTTTGGATTTGTTTTGTTTTCTTCTTTTCCTATTGTTTTGAGACTTTGTTAGTCCAGGGAATAGTTGGCAGCCTTACTGATTCAGTAACTACAGTCTGAAGGTCTGCTAAATAAATGTGATTTTTATCATCACACTGGCTGTCTAGCTAGGTTACCATCTAGGTTTAAATGGGTTTTTTTACCATTTCCAAACCAAATAACATCAGATGTGTAGCAGAGCATAGACTGTTGAGAACCACTTCTGTGAGTGAAGGCTTTGTTAGCTTATTCTTTAAAGGGTAGACAGCAGCCTAAGTCTTTTGTAGTAGTGATTAAAGCTTTTGTCACTACCCTGATGGCAGAAGCTGAGCTAACTACTGAAAAGTTAGCTTAGAAATAAGATTAACTTAGGCATTTTGCAATAAAATACAATTTGTAATACTTTCAGCAGGAATGAAAAAAACTTATTTGAAAAGTGGTCTCTTATTGAGACTATTTTCTGCTCCTGTATAATAAAATTTGGTAAATTAAAGCTTTCATAGGTTTAACTTCTGAACCACAACTATTTTAGTATATTTAACTGCATGACTGTTGCCAGAAATTCCAGGTATGTTCAGAAGTTCCATTGATTTCTGTTAAATGCCAATGGAATGTAACAGCAAAGAAGTTGAAACTCAGAACTAGAAGTGACAGGAGTCACCGTGCCTAAAGATTTATTACTTTTTCTTGGTTGTTCTGTGACAAAATTAATGGCAAACTGCATGCTGTTTGTGAACAGGTTGAATAAGTATGGGCATTAGCTTAATGTTATAGGCTGCTACAAGAAAGACTACATAAATAGTTTGATTTTTTTAAATTAAAATTTAAACAAATAATTCTGTACAAAGGACAGGAAATATTCCTGTGTATAATTCTCTTAACATCAATCTAGTATGATAGATGTTGAGAGAAAAGATTTTATACAGTGAAGGTGTTTTAAAATGACATTATTCTTAAACTTGTAGTCAATAATGTCTTGCCTGCTTTCTTGATGAGAGAGACTTGTTTTGGTTTAGATTGCATAGATAGTTTTTAAAGTTCTCGGGTATTTCTTCTTCGGACTGGTTACACAGTTGTTCTTGTGTAATGTGACTTCCCCAGTCCGGCACAGCTAGAATCTTCATGTGGTTGAGTAACACTAGCTGTGCCACATCTATGGATGGAATTTGTACCAACTTGGTTCTTTATTTGTTCAATTATCTTCTCTTCTGGAAGATACTGCAACACTTACAAAGCTCCCCCACGATGGAAGTGGGGAAGAAAAGCTCAACCAACATAGATATTTTCATTTATTCCAAGCAGATATCTTAAAGGGAAAGTTCTTTATGCTTTAGTTTGGGCTTTGGATTGCTTGTTCTTTGGACAGGTGAGACGGATGGACATGTGATGGTGCTGGGGTCTTTTTAGGTTTGTTTTTGGGGGATTCTCTTACTATTTTTTTTAATAAATAATTTCACTATTTTCATCCCAACTTCCATTTCTTTTTGCAATACACAGGATGACAAAATTAAGGAAATGCTTTTTTATTTATAGTAGTGATTTTTAAATAACACAGTGGCCTTGAATGTTACAACGAAAATATGAGGTCTGTGGTGGATAGCTCTGAAAATGCATACAGTAAATGTGATTATAAAAACTGTAAAGCAAAACTGTTCTATGAATTGTTCTTTTTAAAGGAGGATCTTCTACGTCTGAAGAAACAGATGAGAGTGTTCTGTCAAATCTGTCAACACTACCTGACCAATGTAAACACTGCTGTCAAGGAACAGGTGGGTAACTTGTTTATCCTTGTAGTCTTCTGATACTCTTTTGAAGTGGTTGAAAACTTCCTCTTGGTAACATTTTAGCACTTCTGTGGGAGCATAGTGTACCTCAGATGCTTAGGCTGAATGCTCTTTGAGTGTGAGTGCCCACTGTGCTTGCATGCTGGCCCTCTGTTAGATAATTATCTGTTAGATAATTCAAGAGGATGGGCTGGGCAGGCACACTGCACATACCTAGCTGGAGTTAGGTGGGAGAGTTCCGCTTCAAAGCTCTGGCTTACTCAAGTTTACCGAGGTCTGGTGGAGGTGTTTGTGGGTTACTCGACTCAGAGCTGGAAGAGCTAGGGACAGCTATTTAAAAGAGAGAAGTTATTTTTTTAGTTCTGATTTGAATACTTCTGCATTTCCATGTTTGTACTATGATACATATGTGCACATCCACTCAAGACCTGTGAATACAACTTTGCTCCTCACTGTAAACCTGTGAGGGCATACAGGGGCAACTTCTGTCTGCTCCCCTGCACCATGATGCTGTGTACAGAATTTATTCCTCAGTTGTTCAGAGACCTGGCATTTCTGTGATCTCTGAATCGGGACACAATGAATGGATACATTACATGAGAGCGTGCATGAATAAACGTGCACGTGTATGTGTTGTAACCTGGGGCACTTTATTGTTGGGAAGTGGTATTTCTTTTTAGTGCTTACACTTAGGTACACTCACACACTGGTCAGTTGTTAACAGTATCGTTTAGAGATATTTGGAGACCATTCTAGCAAGCACTTGGAAGACTCAACAGTGATGTACTGCTTGGAAAAGATGTGAACAGTTCTAATTTTACCAGTTTTATAATCAGTCCCTCATATGGTTGTCCTTTTTGAGGGAGAGTTATAGCTGGAGCTAAGTTCTTGGATATTTCAAAAGTGAAATATGTTGGTATTTAGTCCATTCAAGTAATTCCTGACATTTCAGACAGGAAACAAAAATCCTGGCTTTGAAGAAAAATGCAGGCATGAAGGCTTGGGGGTTGTGTGGGGGGGTTTTGGTTAGTTTGGAGTTTTCCCTGCCCCCTTTATTTTTTTTTTTTTTTTCCCCCCTTCTGTTTCTATAAGAATTGAGACATCATCTTAGGAAACAACTTGTCTTGACTTTTGAGGGTAACAGAGTCAAAGGGAAAGGTTAACCTGTAGAGGATGAGTCTCTTCTAGTCTGTGGTCAAAGATTTCTCTACCCAAGACACTCTCAGGAATTTCAGGTTCCAGCGAAGAGCACAGGTTACTTCTCAGTAAATGCCTTTAGAATGCTTAAAGGGGGAGGGGTGGGGGGGTATCTTGATATGAGTGAAGGACTAAACTGTCTTCTGGGGATACTTTTTAATTAAATAAATAGAAAGCCAGGAGTGTTTTTGCTGCTACAGGTTAACCTGGTTAAGCTTAAAGTTTAAAAGTCTGATCCACTGAGTCACACAGCTGCAGCTTTTGAAGCACTCATTATAACAAGAATATTCCTGGAAGTGAATAGGCATGTTTATGTCAGAGAGCCTATCTAGTGTCAAAATTACAAGGTGTAGGGTGTGAAAGTGCAAGTAACAAAAATTACTGAACCTCTGAGCAGTTTTATTTAAAAGGCTGTATAACTCTGACTGGGGTGAATGCTTGAGCAGCTAGACGTGCCTCAGTCACATAGGGTACCGTAGCCATGGTTCTGCTTTCCTTCTCTGACCTCATCATGAAAGGACACAAGGGACTTAGGTATTTTTGTGACAAGGGAATTATTCATATTTTTGTTCAGTAGTTACAGAACAGATCTGTTGATGAAAATGGACGAAAAGAGGTTAGAGTCAAAGAGATGGGGTGCAGCACTAAGCAATGCATTGCTGTGGTCTGTGAAGTTTGAAGAATGTCCTCTTAGGTACTGATACCTTTAAAATTTCCAGGAAAGTGGAGTAGAGACATTGACATTTGATGTCAGATGTACAAGTAAGCCAGCAAAATGAAGATGTGGATGCTTTTTTGGAAGAAAGACATAGTTTAGCATTTAATGACCTCAGCTGTTAGATATTTTACAATTGTGATCAAAACAATTTAAAAAAGGAGACTGTACAATGGTTTGTGTCCACAAAAGTTACCTAGTGATCTGTTGTGGTACCTATCAGGCAGAATTTGGGAGTTTCAAGTTACTCATGTTGTATCACAATGTTTTGATATTTTGTTGGCTTTAATTGGTATTTATTTGTATTTATTTTTATTTGGAGAACCAGTCTTCGTATGGCAGCATCCTCTAAGAAACAGGAGTGTGTGTTTAACTTCCTGTTGGCCTGTGTAGTTGTTTAGGACTGAAGCGGTCTGTGTACACCATTTGGCTCTAAGCATTTTGTTAGGTGGAGTCACATTACATTCCAAGAAAGTATTCAGTGAAGTTTCTTTTTCATAGGCTTTCACAATTCTGTGTGATGTGTTGATGATCTTCAGTCATCAGATCATGACAGGAGGACGTGACATGTTGGAGCCACTTGTTTACACTCCTGATTCTTCGTTGCAGTCTGAACTACTCAGTTTTATTTTAGATCATGTCTTCATTGATCAGGATGATGATAATAATAGTGCAGGTTTGTACAAAACTTATGTTTCCTTTATATGAATTGCCTTCTAACTATTCTGTTTGCCCTTGTTTTTTTTTGTGTGGGGTTTTTATTCCCCCTTCTCTTTTTTTTTGACATTGAGAGGCATGTATGGCCACAAAAGGTAGGATTGTCTTTTAAATGTCAGAAGCCATTAAAGCATTTTATGTTTTGGGTATGTATAGGATAATCATGATAAAGATTTGGCTTAATGGGCACAATTATCTATGTATCTGTGTCAGGACAAGAGACTTGTTTGTGGGCAATGAAGTGCACTGCCATCAGAATTGAGATGTCATCTTTCTGAATCCTGACCGTTAGCTTCTATATATAAATGCCAAAATATGAAGTATTTAATCCCAACAGTTTTCATGTTCTGAACTCTTTCTAGATGGACAGCAGGATGATGAAGCTAGCAAAATTGAAGCATTGCACAAAAGAAGAAATCTACTTGCAGCTTTCTGTAAACTCATTGTATATACTGTGGTGGAAATGAATACAGCTGCAGACATTTTCAAGCAATATATGAAGGTAAAATCCGAAGTCTAGTAGTGATAGATTCATAAAACTAGAATACAGTAGCTGTGGTTTTTAAAATTACTTATTTTAAAATTAATCAGTTATGTTTTAGGGTGAAAAATAAATCAAAACTCCAGACTTTGTAGGGCTTTAAAAGTTATTTTTCCATAAGAAGGGAAAAATGACTGAGATTAGTTCCACAGCTGCAGTGTGTGGGTAGTGGGAAGGGAGAGAGGAAATCTGATAATTATTTTTACTTTGTTTTTAATACATTTATTTTCTTGGCCTGATTGATATTTGTAATTCAATTATGAGTTTAGCAGGCCTTTTGAGAATAATCTCATGAAGATCAACTCCATGATGTCTAGCTTCATCAAATAATTTCAGTTTAAACTTTGTGGAAGAGGAAAAAAATGTTTTGAGAGTTCTAACCACTGCTTGCCTGCAGGTCCTCCCCATTCTCCCCAAATAGTATGATCTTTATATCTGTTTCTATCTTATTTAAATATAAAAACCCCTTCTTGCTTCCTGGGACTCACAGCTGCACAATGTGTTCTCATTTTATAAACATGATAAAGCTTTATTCCTTGGTGATTACCTGAAAGAACTTCGAAATCTGGGCAGCTGGCTTTTCTCTCAGTGCCTTTACATGTATTTTGAATCTCTAAAGAACTAATTGGGTCTTTATTGAACCTGAAATACTTGAAGAACTGAACAGACAGCTGTCTTCATTGGAGAAATTACAGCTATACAGCTGTAAGTTCTTCCTTTGAGCAGAGAAAAAACTCCCCACCAGAGTTACACGAATAACTGAAAAGATTAGATTCTGATCTTTCACCCTGGAGGGGTGAACACATGTCACTAACAAATGTGTCATGGCCTTGGAGATAAATAGGTCATTCTCCCTCTAAAGTAATACTAAAAGCACAAAAAAAAAGTGGATATACTCTTCCTGATTTGAGTCTCTTGTAAACTTGGAGGTGTTTTAGGATACTGCTTTGATGATGTAATCATGAGTATGTTAGCTTTTTTCCCATTTGAATGTGTTCCATTTCTTTTTTGCTTTACATAACAATTCCTGGATGTCGTGTTCTGTAGAATTCAGTAGCTGTAATGTTTTAAGCTGAAATTAAAAGTTAATCTTTTTTTCATTTTTTCCCCCCAGTATTACAATGACTATGGTGATATTATTAAAGAAACAATGAGTAAAACAAGACAGATAGACAAAATCCAGTGCGCTAAAACGCTTATTCTTAGCTTGCAGCAGGTAAGAATGATTTCTGATACTTTTATGCATGAAATTCCATACTGTAGATCATGTCCTGGTATTTAATAACTAGTGCAGGTGTTAATGAAGAAATTCATATGGAAGTTAGGAATAAACAGGTCTAAAACTTTTCTGTAACTATTTGGAAAACTGCCAGAAGTCTTCCTGTGCTTACCGAATGTTGCGCAACAAAGTGCGAGAGGCCGACAGATATGGGATAAATGTAACTGATAACTTGAGCCACATACTCAGAACTGTGTTGTGAAACTGTGAAACCCTGCTTGTGTGGTGGGGTTTTGTGTTCTTGATTGTGGGGGTGGCTTTTTGGGGTGGTTGTTTGGTTTTTTGTTTTTGTTTTGGTTTGAGTTTTTTCTTGTGTGGCTTTTTTTGTATGTGTGTGTTTAAACTATTCTGAGAAGTATTGGGAAGTTTTAGTAATTCAGTATTTCTTAATGTTTGGTAGGGGCTTCACCCATCTTTGAAACTAAAACATGATTTAATGCTCTCTTCAGTAAATGAGCTTGTTTGTGTGGAGACCTGATGAATTCAGTCGAGGTCAGAGTCGGATTCATCTGCTCACATGAACCATCTGCATGAATCTTATGTACAGGATCAGAACAATAAAGCTATATCTGTACAAACCACTGTAATCCAACATAGATCTCTGCTATTGTTGAAAGAAAAAATGCACCCCAATTTGTCCTCTCTCTCCCCATGTTGGTTTTTTGGACTAGAGATCGTAGAACCACATAGTCTATATAGATCTAGGTATTGATCCTGTGTGAGAACTAACCATAGAGAGTCCTTCATGAAGCCCCTGAGCTGGTTTATCTGTACAGATATTGCCAGTATAAGGGAGGAGGAGGCCTTTCCTCTTGACAGCACCATGACTTTAAGGAGGCGATGGAACTGCAGCACAAAATAGACAATTAAAAATTCTTGTATTTTTTGCTGACTTTTCACCAGTGTTCACAAATTTTTATGATACCAAGGAAATGCTATCATTATTCTTTCTGTCCTATGACTAACCAGCCCCTTGTATTTTAAAGGGCTGACAGAGGAAACGAATGTAGTAAGTACAATTATGTGTAACGGAGGCAGTTACACAGTCCTAATATGGCAGTAAGAATAGTAACATGAGGGCATCCAAGTATTACAAAACAAACAAACCCCATATATCAATTTAAACATGTAACCAGCCTTTTTTCCAGAAAAAAATTAAAGAAACTAAGCAGAGAAGAAGCTAGAGGTGATAGTGCATAAAGGGAATAGCCAAGTTGTAGCAAGCTACACCAACATAAAAATACACAACTATGAGCCAAGATGTATCTATAAATGAAAAAGTAGTGTTCAGAGCCCTAATAAGCCTGGTTGTTAGATAAGCATGTGAAAGATGTATTAGCCAAGGTTAGAAAATAATAGGAACATTGGCTGTTGAAGAGAATTAACAGTCAAATTCAGCTGGATAAGAAAAGGATTGATCAAAGAAGACAAAGTTTAGCATTCAGCATTGCCAACCACTGATGAATAGTTAAAAAATTGATCTTCAGTGGCACATGTTCTGCTGCTTTGGAAGCTTCCCTGAAGATAAGTTTCCATTTTAGAATTTCTTCATTATACTCTTATTTTGAAAAGATACCAAAAAAAGAATGAGAAAGGGGTGGTTTGACTGTAATAGTAAAGACAAGATCAGAATTTACCCCATTTATTTATTCTTTAGTGTACCTATTGGGGAATCCTGTAAATTTTTTATTTTTAACTCTAGAACATCTAATTTAGGGAAGTGCTGAAATCTGTTATCCAGTATATTTGCAGTTTGACAGGTGCTTGGACAGTGTGCATTTCAAGGATTAAATCTGAAGTGCAGAATCTTCAGCAGGCACCTTGACTTGGCTTTCCTAAACGTCCATGTTTGTCTTTTGGGATTGTCAAATTAAGAAAAAGAAAAGCTGTAAAGCACTTTTTTTAAATTTAAACTTAGCTCTGTGTTGATTGGTTCAAAATTTGGTGTAGTCTTTTAATAAAATCAAATCTCCCTTTTTTGTTTCATACAGCTTTTCAATGAAATGATTCAAGAAAATGGTTATAATTTTGACAGATCATCACCGACATTCAGTGGCATAAAGGAACTTGCTCGACGTTTTGCTCTAACATTTGGACTGGATCAGTTGAAAACAAGAGAAGCTATTGCTATGTTACACAAGTAATTGTGTGCTTTGTATTACTTCCCTTATTGTAAACACTTCTTGACTTAACATTAAAATATCTTTTAGAGCTTTTAATGCAAAATGCATCAGCACTAGAGAGGAGAGAGCCTGTATATAAATCAGGAAAAGGCTGCAGTTTTTTCCTTGAATTAAGTCCCAATGTTAAATAATATTGATGTTGTTCAGCATCATTGTATAAGCCTGTAAATGATAGCAGTGTTGATGCTAGCCTGAAAAGGTATTTTTACGATCTTACCTATAAGAACTGACCTCATTGTCAGTGCTGGTCATGTTGGTCTCATGCAGGTAGAAGCATTGTGACACAAAGAGTGCATCCAGATTCAAATTACTACTTTTTTGCCAAAATAGGGAAACATCGAATTACTGCCTCTGACATAGAGGAAAGGTGTCCAGTTTTGATGGCTCCCGGTGCTTAGGATTTTTTCTTTAGTTTGTGCTTAATGTGACTTAATTTTTAACTTTTTCTTAGGGATGGCATAGAATTTGCTTTTAAGGAGCCTAATCCTCAAGGTGAGAGCCACCCACCATTAAATTTGGCATTTCTTGATATTCTGAGTGAGTTCTCCTCCAAACTTCTCAGACAAGACAAAAGAACAGTGTAAGTATTTCTATAATGTTCTTAATACTTGTAACGATAACCATAAAAGACATAGATCTGAATAAATACATACTTATGTAAATTGCATTCACATCAAGCGGAATCTTTGGCACATCAAGATAATTTTACATTAATGCAGTCAAGTATAATCCCAAAGAGTAAATTGTTTTTATCCCTGTTCTCATTTTATGGTGGATGAACAGAAATCATACTCAGGCCTTTCTGTTAACAAGATGACTATTGGCTGTTAATTTCAGTAGTTACTTATCTTGACGTGTACCATCTTCTTACAGATATATGCATCTCTTTAATTCTTTTTTCCATTTAAAGGTATGTTTACTTGGAGAAGTTTATGACCTTTCAGATGTCCCTACGAAGAGAAGATGTGTGGCTTCCTCTCATGTCATACAGAAACTCTTTATTAGCTGGCGGGGATGATGATACTATGTCAGTGATTAGTGGAATTAGTAGTCGAGGATCTACAGTAAGAAATAAGAAGACAAAGCCCGCAACAGGGAAACGGAAAGTACCTGAAGGTAGAACTTTTCTTATCCTAAAACTTACTAGACAAGATAAATTACACACTTTGAGCACCGTTTGTTAGCCTGACTGAATTTGTATGCTTTACTGTATTTTTTTTTTAAAACAGGCTAAGATCTGTGCATGTGTATGGCTTAGTGGGAGAACTGGTCATTTGGAGAGCCTGAATAACACTGATTTAGAAAAGAAATAAAGGCCCTACACTGTGCTAAGCCACAGAATAGAAAATTATTTTAAATGCTCTAGCCAGTGGTTATAGATCCAGGACTCTGAGGGAGTGTGTAAGACTGGCAAAAGTAGAGAAATTGATTCTCAGTAAGCAGAAAGTACATGGGTGTAAGTCATGTTAAGACATCCAGCTTTATATTAATTTGAAAGCAATTACTCATGTCCTTTGATTCCTTCCAGCTGAAGAAAGCAGCAGTAGTGACAGCATGTGGCTGAACAGAGAGCAGACAATGCACACACCAGTCATGATGCAGACACCTCAGCTTACTTCCACGATAATGAGGGAGCCCAAGAGATTGCGACCTGAAGAAAGTTATATGGGTGTCTATCCTATGCAGCCTGAGCACCATCAAGCTCCACTCGATTACAAGTATGTAGATGAGTAGGTCTGCTTTGTGTTAGTGTTCATACACAAAACCATGTTTAAAATAGAATAATGGTCTTTTTAAGCACGCAAGTAACGTGGATGTTGGCTCAAAGGCAACAGGAAGAAGCCGCGCGACAGCAACAGGAGAGGGCAGCGATGAACTACGTCAAGCTGAGAACCAACTTGCAGCACGCCATGTGAGTGAGAGTGAAATGTTCCTTTGGTGTTTTGGGGAGGGAAGGGTTTATTAAATGCAGTGTTACCTCTCCTGTATTTTCTCAAGAGGGATTCGTGTTCTGGCTCTTAAGCAGTATTTTTCTGTGTCTTAAATAAGTTGCCTTAGAAAAGTAGTGGTAAAAGTGCATGGTGATGCATTTAGCAGAATATATCTGTTTGATTTCTTGCTTATTCTTGAACTTAAATTCCAGACAAATTAAAAAACAATGATCTCTGTAATGAAGGGGACTGATTGTTGAGCTGAATGCTATCTGTGGCAGACATACGCAGTCAGTGCAACCTGTGAAACATGATCTCTATGTATTCCTAGCTGCAGAATCATTTTTAGAAATAGAATGTAAAAAGTGGATTTTAAAGTAGGTGTGCAATGTGTGAAGCACAAAGTTTCAGCTCAGTTTAATTCTACTATTTCTTTCTCCTTTGAATTCTGAGCTGTAAGTTTAAAGTTCAGCTTTTATATTTAAAAAACATCATATCCTTTTAAAGAAACTGCTGTCTTCAGCATTTCTGGGATTGGTGCAGATTCTGTCTGACCTAAACTGGCACCAAAGTTGAGAGGAATCCTGAAGTACCAGTTCTGGTAGAACTTCACAAACACACAAAAACCTTGTGAAGTCCTCCATGTTGTGAACGAGGATGAAGACAGTCTAATGTTTCTTAAATTTAATGTTCTTCAGAGATTCTGCATTCTTATTGTAGTGTCATTTACTTGGTTGTGAGTCACCATGTGTGCATTTCTTTGGCTTGTCACAGGGCAGGAACAATTTTTATTTAGGTAGTGAAACTTAAGTTCTTTCTCAGCTTAGCATAGATGCTTGCACAGAAACCTCTGATTTAAGTGGAATTTTTTATCAATTCCCACAGCCTCTTGTAATAGCCATTTAGAGATATACCACAGAGTTCTGGAAGTTGATCCTTGCTAGTTGTTCTCGCTCACTCTCTTAGTGTCTTCTAGCTGGCTAAATACCAGCTTTCTTTATAGTTATGCATTTATTTAATGGCTCAAAATCTTTTTTTATCTAATGGAATTCTCATTTGTTGGCAGTTCCTTACTGAACACGAGCTTTTAAAATATTCAGATAAAACTTAACTTGATTTAATGATTAACAGTATGCTTTTTCTTTTCATTTCAGTCGACGTGGTACAAGTCTAATGGAAGATGATGAAGAGCCAATTGTTGAGGATGTGATGATGTCATCAGAAGGGCGGATTGAAGACCTCAATGAAGGCATGGATTTTGACACCATGGACATAGACCTAGTAAGAAATTTATGTGTCTCTCTTGGTGGATTTTTGATTTATAATTCTACTTATAAAGTAGAATATTATAATTCAGTTGTCCTTCTGGTGAAATCGAAATCTCATTCTGGTTGGTTTCCGCATTGTTAACGGCAGTGCAGTAGTGCTGCTCTCTGTGGGCAGTGCCATACAAAAAGCAAGAATACTTCCTGAAATAATAATGTGAGAGAGAAACTTTTATCCCCTGTAAATTCTTCCACTTGAGAGTTCAGCTTCATTTATTACTGTTTTAGAAGTCTGGGTTTTTTTCTGAAATTAGTTAACATATTTATTTGCTTGCTTTCTTAAAGCCACCATCAAAGAACAGGAGAGAAAGAACAGAATTAAAACCAGATTTCTTTGACCCCGCTTCAATCATGGATGAATCGGTAGGTTAACTTAAGTAAGAGGAAAATGATGTAAAAATCAGTCTTAAGGTTACAATACTCACTTTGCATTTTAAATTGAAAGAATGCACTCTTTAGGTTGTTTTCATTAGCTTATTTTGGCACACTGATACAGTCAGTGAAATATTTTATGCTGTAATTCAGCTTCATAAATTCTAAGGTAGTCAATGTTCTTTGCAAGTTTATAGGATTTTTTTGTTTTAATACTTTATATGTAGCTATGTAAAAATCAAAAGTTATTGAATCTGAGAAGAAAGCGCATCTGGTATGGAAATGATCCTTGCAGAGGTTGGTAACAGAGCTTTAAAAAAATAAAATTGTGCATAGACAATATTAAACGCAAGCTTCCTGCTGTGATGAGCTTAGTTGAGTGATGCTGATGTCATTACCAATTCTCAGCAGTGGCTTGTTTGCAGTTTTTGGTTTGAGTTTTTTTGGGGTTTTTTTTCTAATGGCATATTTACTTTTGTGCATAAGTAAGATAATGGAGAAAATAGAGATAACACAGATATCTGTCTATAGAGATGAGAGGTATTTTTTCTTTCCATATAAAGTTTTAGGTCCAAAACATCCGAAGTCTGTAGTTTCTGCTTGCAGTTGCCCCCTTTTCCGACTTGATAAATCTGCAGTCTCTATTCTCTTTAAAAATCTGCATGAGGGATCCCTTCTGTCTTGAACCACTTGTAATGTATGCAGCCATTTTTGACCTTGTGTAGCTGGTACAAAATTACACTGGAAATAACAAGCTGCAGCAAGCCAGCAGAGGACAGTGCTACAAGGCTTCCTGGGAATCTTGGACAGCTTGGTGGAATTTGGAAGACGGTTATGTATTTTTTTACAGGATTGTTGCAGCATGAACCTGTTCTTGTTATGGGAGAGGGGGAAAAGAGAGTCTTAAATGCTGTTTTAAATGCAAATCCATATATTTTGTACCAGTAGGCCTTTGCTTTAGTAGTAATGAATCAGATTAGGTTGTGCATCCAGGCTGTTGCGTGTTCTGTTCTTGAAGTAACACCAAGAAAATATATCACCTGTTTTCTGACGTTCTGTTTCAAAATACTTCCCTGCCCATCTTGATTTTTTTGATTGATCTGTGAAATACCACTCAGGTTTTTTTAAATTCTGACAGTGCTGAAAATTTGGTCTTCTACAGGTGCGTTTCATTGGTTTCAGAAACCTTTCAGCTTTACAGTTGCTAAAACGAATTCAGACTAGTTTTCATAAGTTGTCAGCTAGGTTTCTTTCCTGTTACTTTTTCTCATTCATCATCCCACGTGAGCCGAGGATTTGCCAGGCCCCGCTTAGCTGCAGTGTGGGAGTATCACCGCATGATGGCAGGCGGTTACAGCGGCATTGCTCTGCAGGCTGATGGAGCCAGTGCCCGCTCAACAAGCTGTGTACGCTCTTGCTCCGCAAGGAGGGAGCGGTGGGGCTCCGAAATGAGTGGGTACCTTCAAGAGGGCACCACCCAGCAAACCTATCCCCCGGGCAGGATGCAGCCAGGGTGGTGATCCTGGAGGCAGGACTGCAGAAAGCAGCCTGCATGGCAGAAGACCGCTGCTCTTTAGCATAAACCCCACCAAAACGTATTTCACTGTCTAAATTAAGAAAGCTCTGCTAATAGTTTAGGAGAGTACATGAATCTATAGTAAATCACAACTGAAACTATCAGTCAGTATTTTAAATGGAAAAAAAACCCAACCAGTTTCATAACTGTAGGAAAACCTTAGAGGTTTTATATCAGAGGTCCCTTATTCTTGAAGCTGTTGCACTTGTTTTAGTAGACCTCGACATAATAAAACTGTTTAACTTAGATGCACATGGTTTAAGATCAAAATTTTAGTCTGTCATCTTATTTTTTTGATGTGTCCAGTTATTGCTGGCACCAGAGGTACTTGTGTCTGTGTGCTATATTGTATGGTACATCTAAAGTGAATTTAGTATCAAGAACAATAAACATCTATTTGCAAACAGGTAAATGCAAGCAGCAGTCATAAGGTTCTGGAAAATAAAATCACACATGGTGCTCTCTGATTTTATAAAGTCCCATAAAAGTTAGGGCAGTCACAACATCTGGATCTTGGGGCGGGGGGGGGGTGTTGGTCTATCAGCGGTGACACTTCCTTTGGCACAGAACACTCTGTGGCTTGGTCACATGTGGGAAGTGGAAACTGATCCTGCATTTCAGGAAAGCTTTTTCTTAATCACAGTCTCCTGAAAGACAGTATTTTCATTTCACCTGATTACTGTTTGATTATTTTTTTCCCCACTGTCTTCCTGACAGCATCCCCATGTTTAATAGGAGCCGTTAAGTTGGTGTCCTGGCTGCCTCCTGTGAGGTGACCTGTGCTTTTTATGAACACAGACACAGCAGCAGCCAGTGTATAGAGTGCTTTGTCCCAGGCTTAGTTGCTGGAAACTATACACCTTGATTTCAAGTTAAGACCTATAGAATGCCATTGCCAAAGGAGTTAGGCAACTAACTTAAAATTATTTTGCAATTATTACCTAAAATAATTAAAGCACAGTCTTTGTCACATTCCTGCTGGATCTAGTTAACTTCAAGTGTGGGAGAAATACTTTCCAATGAATGAGGTGCCCTTTTCATATTATTACATAAATCAGAAGTGTGGTAAATCTGGTTGGAAGAAAAATAAACTTACAATGCCTTAACATATCTTTAAGTGTCTTAATCTTAAATCCTATACTAATTGCTTTGTTTTTGTTAATTGTGTAGTAGACTACGAAATTGACACCATTTCTAACTTTTTTTTTAGGTTCTTGGGGTGTCAATGTTTTAATACCAGAGCAGCAAATAAATCAGTGGTGAAGTCATTTTCTAAGTGGAAGAGGAAGTTTTTCAATACAAAATTGTGGTAGATACAGTGAAATTCTGAACAGATTTTTCTCTAAGGAGAATGACATGCTTTCAAGATCAAGTGCATTGAAGGGGCAGTTTTGTTTGCCTGGAAAAAAGAAATGTAAAGGACAAGTAAACAATTTGAGGATAAGCTACACTTTTTGTTGGGAAAAAAAATCAATATTTTATTTATGTGCTATCAGTTTATTTCTGGATCATGAGAAGTTTTCCCTCCAAGTTTTAATCTTAACAGTCTGAGAGGTGTTTGGTACAGATTTGAGCTCCTCTCTATACATTTGCTGGCTATACTAAATAATCATGAGCTCTGCTGGATTGCTGTTTACATCCATGAACTGAAATACTAGTTGGATTGGTTTTCTTACAGTGATAGAACCAGAAGAGTGTCAGTATTTTAAATTAAATGCAAACTTCAGCAACAGAAGGTTTGTATCAATTAATCATGGAAAACAAAATACATAAAGCAGAATTTTAACAGCTTTTTAATCTAAACCACACTTTAATTCCAAAAGCTTCATGCTAGCCTTCTCAGAAAGGTCCATCAACTATGAATTACCAGAAAATAACAGATTTCAGTCATGCTTGCCCATTACCAACCCTGAAAGTTTGCTTGTCCTTTAAGAAAAATGTAATGTTGTGAAATTCCTTCCAGTAGTGCCACTGTATTTTGTCTCCAAATAAAATAAGCTTATTGTAGTATGTTTGCAGAAAAATTCTAAACAAAAATTATACAGCTTATTAGAGTGTGGGAATAGGGATCTAAATTTTAAATAAAATTATATATATATATAAATTGGTGCTGATTTTATAATTGCGCAGTTTGTTTAGTTTTTTCTTACTTTTAAATTCCAACTTAAAATTATGAGGTTTCAGAAATATATTGAAAGTTTAACAATGTTTAAAAATAGAAGAGCATGAGAATTCATGCTTTAAAAATGATTTTTAAATTTGTATTTTATATTGTTTTATCTATCTGTCTTTGCAAGCAGTCTTCAGGTTAAAGATACTTCTAACAGGTTACAGTACATTTCCTCTGTATGTAAATTAGATTGGATAATAGAAATTCATAAACAACCCATAATATTCTTTGAAAGCTAAGCTTTAAACTTCATTTTGTGTCCATTCACAAATAAATTAAATTTGGTCTAAAACAGAAAGTGGATCTATGCCATTTTGACATTGACTCATTTTGCAAGGCTTAGGCAGCTAGACATCATTTTAAAGGAAATATTAACTTATATTACATATGTATATTTTTTGTCAGTTGTCTCTCAGTTCTTGAGGTATATTATTTTAATCATTCCATGCCTTAATATGCTTGCAATACAAGAATCTCCCCAGATGGGTGAATACAAAAAGGCTTCCTGTTTTTAGACTCAGAAATTAATCATTCGGCTGTGGTAGCCAAAAACCATAGATTATCTAAAGGATCATGATAAAATATAAATATTTTACTAAGTCATGGGGTAACAACAAACTCAAAACTAGATCTGCCTAACTCATTTTGCATAAATAAATACTCTCATGTCTAAAAGTACTGCCTATATTGTTTTTCACACCACTGCATTTAATAGAACTGCTAAGAGGACTGTATATATGATTTTAAACTTAAGTTGATTTTTCTTACTCTTGAAGGAGTGTTTCTTTGTGAAAGCAGTTCTTACAGCTTTGTTTTCAACCAGCTAAAAATGTTTTATATATTTACCTTAACCTGTTGTCCTCCACATTCTATTGTCCTAATTGTACTGTTTTCTGATTTGTATTTATGTCTTGAGACAGTAACTTTTTGAATAAAAATAAACCTACAGTATGTTGTATGTTTGATCTTTTTAAATCGGGGTTAGGGGAGGACAGTGAAGAAGGGGGTATGAGTAATGCAAATGTTATGTTTATAGAAATCGAAATCTTTTTCCATGTCTTTTAAGTGTTTGTCTCAGAGTTGGGATAATGTATGGAAAACTGCACTGTTTTATATTTGTAATAAATTGTACAAGTTTTTAAAATGTGAATAAAGCACTAATTGGGTAATAATTTAAAGTAGAAAAGTTAATGCAATCATGATTGTTTTAAATATGCTTTAATTTGAGATAAACTTGTTAAAAGAATTAGTGTAAATACAGAGTGAGCTTTTCAAGAGGTTAGTACCTGCAAATAAAATTTTTAAAATTTGTATAGAACTTTTACATGCCAAGAAATCAATGGTTAATTATTTTTGTGTTATATTTTTTAAAGGTGTATCAGTAGCCTTTCTGTTGCTTTCTTTTTGCTGTTAACTTTTACCTGACGTTACTCAGAATGCTTTTGATTCAGACATTGGAGATACTGTGTAAGTCCACTTGAAACACCACTAAACGTGTATGCTGCTTTGCATTTCTTAGTTTATTATACACCTGGTGACAAATATTTGGAGCTTAATTGGCCAAGGCAGCAAGGAAATGAGGGGAAAGTCCTAACTATCTCTGCCCCTCTCCTCAACTACGGAGCAGCTCCGGCTGGGTCTTGAAAACTCCTTTTTGTTACAAGGCTTCTGAAAGGAGCAGTTTTACAGTCTGAGACATAATACTTCTAATCCTTGCTAATGTAACTTTGGATGTTGTAGGGTTCTCGGGGTTTTTTGCGGGGGGGGGGGGGGGGGATTTTTGTTTGGTTTGGTTTTGGGGGGGGTATATTATTATTACGAATGTTCATTCCTGTCTCAAAATCCTGCTGTAAGTTCAATAGTATCTTGTGGAAATTTGGTTTTAGTAGGTTCTAAGTTTATAACACAAGGAAAATATCTTCACTATATGATGTCAAGTCTGTTCTAGTTACACCATATTAGTACAGAAGCCTGTAAATGAAAGAAAGTTTTGAAGAGAGATGTGATAAAAATGTAGAAAATAAGAAACAATTCAGAGAAGGTAAAGCCTGACCTCTAATTTACCAAAGAGGCCACAGAGAAGATGCTGACGTAGAATGAAATTCAAAGGAATAGTCTTCACGTATTCTGTAAAAAGTATTTCTTGATATTAAACAACCAAAGACAATATGTAAGAAGTTAGTGATTGCTGTTGTTTGTTTGGGGTTTTTTTTCCTTTGGATCATGTGGTGCTGATTCCAGTTAGAGCCAGTAAATAAATCCCCAGCTTCTCTAATCTCAGTGTAACTAAATGATTGCTTCTTTAAAATGTGCTCCTGATGGTTTACACTTACATGTGTCCTGGCATGGGATTCAGGATACTGATTCTCTTAACTTCCTACCCTTAAAAAAAAATCTACAGAGTTTTTTGAGATTCACAATAGTGTTTTGCTGTCTTTCATTCCAGGAAGCATTTGTCAAAATTTTCAATTCGTGCTTCAGAGTTCATCTGATGAACACAGATTGGCTCTTTCAAAATATACTTATTCTACTTCACTGCATTCATTTTCTTTAATCAATTTCTGATACTGAAATGCAGCTTATGACATCCCTTCATTTTCCATAACCCAGAGCAACCTCTAGTACAGAGATGTTTAGTTCCTGGTATTTATTGGCATCCGAAGGGATCGTGTCTTTGCTGGAGGTGGGTGATGACATGTACTTGGAAAACAAGGTAATGTAGGACGATACTATTCTGCAATAACTAAAAAAGTAGCAATTTGATGGCAGCTGAGCCTGTCATCTTCCTTGAATGGCGCTCTCCCAAACCCATCCTTCGTCTTGCTGACCTTTCTTGAATGTATTTCTTTGATTAAACCTTAATTACAGTTTTTTTAAAAAAAGTTTTTAACAGCTACACTTCGAGTCATTTTAGTCTCTTTGTAAATGACTGCCTTCCAACTAGGGATGCCTTTGCTTGTATGTGTGTTGTAGCTACTGCCAGATTTATAGATGTGAATTGCAGTGGTAAGAAGCTGTAACTGCCCAAAAACCATCCCAAGCCTGTTGAAGTGTTCAGGTGGCTGTTCAGCTGGAACAGCACAAAAACTTCCCTGTTACTCAAGAATGCATGCGGTTTTTTTGTAATCCATTCACGCTTCCCAGCACTGGTGGTGTCACTTCTGCTAAGCTTTCCTAAGCTTGCTTTGATTTGAAAAGAGGAGGAAAGCCCATCGTGTTTTGCCTGTATTGAGTACTCGGGTTAAAAAGCTGCGGTTACCAGTTTGAGGAGAAAACTATGTTCAGCTGATGAACGCTTCAATTCTGCACTCTCAGGTCAGGGAGGAGACATCAAGTTGGTAGTTGCTTCTTGAAAGCATTCAAGACAGACAACAAGGTTTTGCAGGATTTGATTAATGAGTTCAATAAGACGGTTCCTTGTGCATTGAGGTGAGTGATGACAGGCCAGATCTATGCAAATGGGAGCAGTTTCGGATTTGGTAGTCCTGCAGGAAAGTTGGAGAGGGATTAGTGACAGGACAAGGGGTGATGGCCTTAAGGTGAAGGAGGGGGAGACTTAGATTAATGTTAGGAAGAAATCCTTCTCTGTGAGGGTGGTGAGGCCCTGGAACAGGCTGCCAGAGAAGCTGTGGCTGCACCCTGGCAGTCTTTAAGGCCTGGCTGAATGGAGCTTTGGGCATCCTGGGCTAATGAGGGGTGTCCCTGCCCATGGCAGAGGGGTGGAACTAGGTGATCTTTGAGGGCACTTCCAGCCCAAACCATTTGATGATACCTGGAATGGTAAGTGAGTAGTGTCCTGTTTGTTGCTATCCTTTGAGTGCCTTTGTGAAGGATTTTTCTCCATATTTTTTCCCCTGGATTATAATACTGCCAAGATTAACTTGCCGGTCTTTTGAGAGGGATGGTGTCCTTGTGTGTATTCAGCTTTTCTCAGGACTGCTCTTTTGCTACATTTGACCTTAACTTAAACCTTTTCCCTGTGTACCTTTCTCTCAAAATTGCCAGTAGCATCTTTCCATGGGGTTTGTTAGGGAGCGACTCCCTGGGAATCAGTAGGAACACTGTGCGGTGGTTACTGCCGTTAGTCTTTGGCTCGGGTCTATAGTACGTATCAGGGCTTCATCTCCACCTTCTGATCTCTCCCTGTTCAGCCCAAGTATTTATCTGATGGATTGCTTCAGCCTTTGAGTACTGTGTTGGCAGCTCCATGTGAAACCTCTTTCTTACCACACCGTATGGCCCTTCCGGGAAGCCATGCGATTTGCTGTTCCCTTTCAAACAGCAGTTAAACCACAGTTCTTGAGTGACGTGCACTCGGATCTCTCATTATTTCAACGCACTCTTCACAGCTTTATATTCTGTTTTCTTCTTCTTAGACGGCTGAACTCCACCAAAAGCAAAGAAGCAAACCACATCCACTTGTTTTTCATATCATGCACAAAAGCACTTAAAGATGTGGCATATCTTATATTTAGCCTGCTCTTTGTTATTTTTCATCTTAAAATACTGAGCTGTCTTTTACACAACTGTTCATACCTATCAACTGACAAAACCTGTCTTTTCATTATTTCTGTTGCTGGTTTATAATCTTTTGCATCTTGAAAAGCAGATTTTTTTTGGGGCGGTTTGTAACGGAAGGCTTCCGTTACAGCCAGGAATCGAAGCGCCCTGCGGAACCTCGCCTGGATTAGGGAAGCAGCTTTGGCAGAAAACGCTGTTGTCAATTCCTTCCTTTTTTGAGGTACCAGTGTTGTTACAGTTTAAGGGCATATTGTGTAAATGCCTACAGATTTGGACTATCAGTAGTTTTCCTTGTTTAGGAAGTGTTGAGGTGGTGTTTTGGGTTTTTTATATCAATAGCTTGTACGTGGTGGAAGCCATGTGTTTGAAGTGTCATGAAGCTAAAAGGAACAGATGTTCTATTTAAAGTTGCTTTCATTATAAATTCCCTTTTTCTTTATTTTTTTATAACCTTGCAACACTTCATTTCCCACTTCTGAACAACTTTTAACTTGTGTAGCTCTCTAGCTCACCTGGGTTGGATCTGTAGATCTGACAGAAGTGCCCTGTAGAGCAGAGACAGCCAAGGACATGAGTGATGTTGTTTGTGTTCCCTTCTCCGCCTGGGAGTCGTGCAGAGCTAACCAAAGGGAAGAGCTTGTTTGTGTTTGTTGTGGCACACTACTGATTTGTCACAGATTGTGACAGATCCACAGGTTTTGTGGGTTTAGGCAGTTTATAGAAGCATCACCTCTTCATGTGCTGCTCCTTTAGTTCACAGTATTAGATTCAGGTCTCTTGATCCACTATTAGAGTTCAAAAGACACGTCTCTGGGGCTTTCCTTAAATCCCTTCCCGCAAGGCAAGTCGGGATTTTTACTTTATTTTTTTAAAATTTGATTTGCTGTTCATCCCCTTCCCAGGAATGAATAACGTGTAGCACGGTCTGTAGCACCAAAGCACCCCACTGACACACAGTGAAAACTGGGGTAACTTGGCAGGCTGGGTCTTTGGGCAGATTAATGGCTTCGTGTCTACAAGACACACAGATGGGCGCACAAATCGCAGCACCAGGTGTAGCTTTCACCAGTGTAACGTGGGTCTGGAGATCGTGGTGCTCTGACCAGACATGCTGGGCTGTGGCTTGCAGCCTGGTCACAGCATGGTTTGCTCAGGCCCTGCCTGTGTGTGGAGTCAGGTGTCTGTGGTGTCCGACTCCTGTCTGAAGGACTAACTAATGATTACCCGGTGTTAGCTTTCACCAGGCTGGCAGTGGCACCAGTCCTGTAACCCCAGGTCTGCCACCTCCTGCCTCCACCAAAATAGTTACCTTTGCCCTCTGGTTCATTTTACGCAATCGGTGATGTCAGCTTGAGCTGGCAGATAAACCAGCTTGGTTTGGCCAAGGCTTCTGAATCGCTGGCTTCCAGGAGTAAAAAGGCAGATTTTGGTGCTTCACTTGGCCCTGTAGGACTTGGGGGAGAGGAGTGGATGTCTCAGAAAAAGCATTAGCAGTGTTTTTCAACAAAACTCCTAGAAGATTAAACTCGTAGAGGGTTAGGAGTGGTCCTAACTGGTTCTTAGATAGTTTTTTTCAGTCTTCATAAGACTGAAAGTCACTGTTTTTATTCTCTACCCTCAGTGTGAATCGAGCGGGTCCTGTCTGTAGTAACTGGTCAGGAGAGAACGCAAGTCAGGTACAGTCTCCATCCTCAGGTGCTGCTGTAGGTAATGGAAACTGGGCACAAGTCTTTGCCCTGGGGCATTAGAATGGGGCAGGCACCTGCATTGCTTGAACAGGATGATTTTTTTCTGAATTTTAGGGCAGGGATTCCTTCCTGTAAGACTCTTTTTGTACAGTTTTAAGGTACAAATGAATTGGGGAGCAGAGCCCTCTCAAGGCAGATAAGTTTCCTGAAGTGATGTTCGCGGTACGGCTGATTACAAGCAATTCTGCTTTCAAAGGACGATGCTAGCAATTACTCAGAGTAAAGCTGAAGTTAGGGATGCTGTGCAGCTCAAATCAGTACATGTTTTCAGAGATGCCTTGTAGCTTTTGCAAAAGTCAAAGTATTAACTGTTTTCATTCTGGTACCAGAGCATTTAGGGGTGAGACTCCCCTGACTTTGCATGAGATACTGAATTTGTGGTAACATACTCATTGAATTTTGCCTCTTTGATTTGTTCAAACAGGTATTTTTTTCCCGTGACTTCTAGTGCTGCTATCCCTGGCTGAGATTTGGGTGTGGGATTTTTCTGCCACCCTTCTGAAATACAGAGCTTTTTCTGGGCATCTTAAGTTCTTATTGTCTCTTCATACCTCCTGCTTGGAAAACCAAGGCTTTTTAATGCTGTTTCAGTATAGCTCTTGACACCTAACACATTCCTGAACGAAGACAGCCTTCACATTAGCAGACAACTTGAGACTTTAAGACACTGCCTAGTCTCCAACCAGATTGAGGAAAAGATGAAAGTATTTGTTTATGTCATACAAAATGCTGTTAAAACAACAAAGTGCTTGTAACAACATCCAACCTGGTTATAATTTTAATTGTAGACTCATAGAAATACGACATGGGAGAGATCTGTAGAGATCGCTTAGTCTGGCATCCCTCTGTCAGCCAAGTCAGGTTAAATTTGGCAGCTTTTTCATGGCTGAGCCTTAAACATGGAAGGTTGGCAGTGCCCTGCCCCTGTGCTGTGCTCCTGGGAGGTTTTATGTGTGTCCCAGCTAAGCCCTATCTAGACCTCCTGCCCAAACCCACAGTGTGAGGAGCTGAGCTGCTGGGAGCTGCCCAGCCCACCCGGCCCAGTTCCCTTGCTGTTCCCAAGCAGTCGCATGCCCTTTGCTGTGACCATCTCATAGGCTCCGCTGGGTTTCCCCAGTTGCTTGTGCTCCTCTAGCCAGGGGCCCAGCGCAGTCAGCATGTTCTTCCAGGTACGACCTCACCGGAGCAGAGGGCAGTGACACCCTGATCTCCTGGCCAGGGAGATCATCTGCCATGTGCTTAACCCAGGATCGAGCAGCGTTCATGTTCACCTGTCCCAGCAGGCGCTCCCCACAGTATGAGGCAGATATATTTTACTGTACATAGTGGTAACGTATCACTGCCTGGATATTCCCTGTATGCTTGCCAGGTCACTCGACTCTGTGGGAACAAGAGGCACTGGCCTACAGAGGTGCGGTGCCTCCCTGGCCCTGCAGTGTGCTTTCCCTCAGCTTAGCACCCATGGGGAGACTTTGTGGGTCAAAATTGTCGTCTTCCGAATCCTTCCATTTAACTCTGATGCTACACTCGGCCTTTACGTGCAAGTGCCTTAGGCTAGCACAATATAAATGGCGTGTGGGGCCTCTCCCCTCCCGCAGGGACGTGCATCTGCACAGGCACTGGCTGATGTCTCTGGGCTGGAGTTGATCTGATCCCCAGACATGAATGTTGCTGCCATGCCTGGCACGTGGCTGTCTGCAGCCTGGGATCAGGTCAATTTTATCCCTATTCCCTCTCCCCCTACTGCTCACCCCCCCCACCCCATCACTCTGTACCTGCAGATACCCCAAACTGTAAATCTCTAGAACACACAAATAAGCAGATCTGTTCTTGTTGCTCCATGGTAACAAATAAACCAACACATTTTTCAGAGAAATGATGCTAAGCTGCCTCAGGGGGAGGCTAGAAGTGGTTAACAGGACTCTTCATAGAGAAGAAAAATAGTGATGAAGAACTTTCTTAAAGGATCATTCAGGGTTTCTACTGTGAGAGGAGGCTGCTGTGTTTTGCAGACTGTGTGGACATCCTCTTCCACCTGTGTCGCTTGAGCCCCGGGAGCTGTTGGAGGACAGTCCGAAGGGGGATGTATAGGCAGCTGACCCACCCCAGAGCACTTGAGTGCTTCATGCTCTTCTGTCCCAAGCGCAGCTCTGTGGTGTGTGCTGGCAGCCTTGGCCTCAGCGAGAGGCTTTCCCCTTCCACAGGTGGAGAACTGTTAACGAATGAAATGGCAAGTGCTTTTGGAGCTGGAAGGAATTAATGGCTAGATTAAAATGTGCCAAGTTCTCTGTCTTAGGGAAACATTAATATGTTAAGAAAATATTAAATTATAGCAGCCCTGAATAGAAATAAAGGAGCTGGCAGAGTAGAAAGGTAAAACAGGAGATGTTTACATGGGTTTGGTGGCTCAGAAATTTGAGAACAGATTGTACTTTTCAATCCTGTCAGGATGTGATTTACAGATGTTCTGGTTTCAATGGGTAATGGAAAATATGTTTTAAGTGCTGGAGTGTCACTGTGGTGAGTGTGGCTGTACTTCCCGCTGGAAAAAAGGTCAGGTAAGTGATGTTTGGCTCCCAGGGAGAGGACTTCATCGTGCTCTCATTTGGCCGGTAATTTGGGGAAGAGAATACTTTTTGTTCAGGCTTAAGTGCACCATAAATGTAGCTAAATTTATTCTAGGACCCAAAATAGCCCAGAAGTGTCAGTGATGGTGCATTACGCTGCGCAGATACTCTTATCTTCTCTTATAGATCCTCCAGTAGCCTGATAGGTGCCTGTGCTTCCACAGCGTAAAGTGATCCACTCCGGTAGTGTGGTCATCGTGCTGGTTTTCAAGAGAGACGCAGCAACCAGAAAGGCTCCTGTAAGGGACTTGAGCCACAGCACACGCTTCCCACTTGCTCCGTAATGCCTTCTGGGGAAGTATTTGTGCTTGTTACCGTGTTACAACACACGTCCCTGTGGATCAGAGTGCTGTCGAAGCTGATTACTCCACTTCCACCACAGGGGTCACTCTCTCTCTTCCCCATTTCTCCTGTAGGACCCCCCTCAAGATAGTACTCGGGTAAGCAGGGGCTCCTCACCACAGCGGGGTGATCTCTAGCTGGGGCACTGGGAGGAGGCCCTTTCAAATCACTGGCAGGGCGGGGAAAGGCATGCATGTATCTCGCTCGGTTTTTTTCTCTACTGTGTGTTTTACTGTGTGCTCTTGTCCCTCCAGTTAGAAAAAAAGCCAATAGTTCAAATGTCTGAGCATGGTCAGCAGGAGTTTGGGGTGGAAGAGCCACAGAAATGAGCCATCCTACTTGCCATATTTTCCCTGAATCTCCTTTTTCTTCAGGTCTCTCTACTGAATGGATGTGTCATGGCTGTGAAGTTTTTCAGCCTGGAAAACACTGTTTTTTGTTATTTTTTTCTCCCCTTCCCTTGGTTGCCTGACTTAGAGTAGAGACTTTGTGCTGTGGTGGCGGGGCAGAGATTCCCCTGCCCTCGCTGCCAGCACCTGTCACCTTGGCCCTCCCAATGGCATCACAAAGCTGTAGGCACTCTGAAGCAGACACCAGTGAAGCATAAAAGCAGTAACATGAGGAGCCACATGGCTACTGCAGCATTAGGTGATGGCATAAGACACACCAATGCATCGTTTCGGTTCTTTTCATCCCTGGGTATGAAATCAGCCTCCATCTAATGAAGTGCTGTCCTTGCCTCTAATGCTTTGCTTCAGTCTTTCTTCACCTAAAATTGTTGTAGTTTCTGAACTGATTAGACATTTGCACCATTAATTGTCAAATACATTCTTGGCATAGTGAAAGATCAAAAAAAAAAAAGGCCCCCAAACTTCACAATTTCTATTTAAATGCTCAACAGTTTTAAACTGGAAACTCTTTGACTTTGGATTCAGCTCTGTGGCTGGTGTCAGGACCCGGGTAACACAGGCTCCTGTGCCGATTAGGACTAATCAGTGTCATTTAAAAAGGAAGTTAGGATCTATCAAATTTGATATGCTTCTCACTAAATGAAATGTTCTGTCTCCACCCTCTCTCAGTAGTAGTTGAAGTCTCCTTGGTGCTGTTGATGGATTTGTTTTAAGCCAGGCTAAAACTCTGCAGGCTCTTCTTCCAATCAGCGCAGCATCGTTAGAGCAATAAAAAGAAATGCTAGAGGAAGTAAGGGCAAAGCCCTCCTCTTTCCTGAGCAATGATCATAAAACCTTGGCTGAATTGGTTTTCTTTGCCTCCATTTTACACTTCAGATAACTGGCTCCATGTGCCTGATTAATGTTTTGCAGCATCTCGGTGCCGCTGCCGGGAGAGTTGTGGCTGTGGGAGCTGAGTGTCTGTGTGCTCCCCAAGGTCAGTGCTGAGGCTGGGGAGCATCTTACCAGAGATGGACCAGGAGTTGCTGGTGAGCTGTGGCAGCATGGGAATGGGTGCCCTCCTTGTCAGCTGGGGGAAACCGAGGCCTATGAGAGCCTCTGCTGTGCCCAGGAGAGGATGCTCTGAGATGGGGCCTTGCTCCAGGGGTGGTTGGAGGGTTTGCAAACTGCTCCTTATTGTCCCTATTGTCCTTATTGTCCTCCTCGAAAGGACGTGTGAGATGGTGGTAGTGCTCCAGGCTGTGAAGGCAGCTTTCTCTACAGGTGAATTCTCACCACCTCGTTACATCCATTTTGGAGGTGGAGAGGCTTCTGCTCACCTTGTTCCAAGAGATGCTGAGCGTTAAGGGGGCAGTTTCTCACAGTGGGATGTTAAAGGTTCTGTAGCACTCTGGGTGCAGCAGAGATGGAGGAGCTGGAGGGTCTGAAATTCTGAGAATGGTTTTATGGGCTGTCTCAGTGGGGCCACACGCCTGGTGCTACCCTGTCTCACACCAGGTAGAGTGTTTCTGCATGGGAACTGAGGGCGTGGATGTTGCATGGGGAGAGGGTCAGGTACATGTTCAGCAGGTGATGTCAGCTCCCTGATATGCTCCAAAGTCGAATTTTAGCAAAGACAGGATCCTCTGTCACTGCAACTGCTTGACAGAAGGCTGAGCTGCGGGGACTGCCGAGCAGGTGTCTGACTTACAGACGTCTGCTCCAGTGCCAACGGTGGCGAAGCCGTTGGGCAGATTTGCTGGAATTGTTAGAGTATCTTGCAGTATTGGTGAAGTCTGTGATTCTCTGCAAAGCTGATGGAAGGCACAGGGAGCCTCTTGCCTAGATTGTCGTGTCCTAATCACCTCATTCAGTGCATCATAGAAGCCACCTTCTACAACTTAAAAAGTTTACATGGATAAAAATCCACCTTCTGAGCAAGTGCTGCAGATGTACATCTGAACAACACAGCATCTCACAGCTGAACAGGGTGCAGACCCCCTACATTTGGGGTTTATTTCACAACATCAGGGCACATCCCTACATAAGCAGTGTCATGCAATGGTACCAACTGCCCTCCGTGGGCAGGAGGGGCTGGTGCAGCCCCCTGCTAGTGGCTTCCCAACTTCTGGGAGCCATGGAATGGAGTTGCACAACCTCAGGGCAGATGGGCAAGAGAGAGAGTGGGAGAAGAGGGACAACTGGGTTTGTTAATTGTGGAGCCTTTTGACTCCTTTTTGCTGTTTTTCTGCAGTACGGTGGAGATCTGTTTGACCTAATATCCATGAATGCAGGTGGGGAGTGCTAGGGGTTGGACAGGGCATCCACCTAAAAGTGTGGTCACTGTGGGCTGGAGTCTTCTGTTTGGGAGGATGGACCTGGAAGTGGAGAAGAGGAGGGATGGGAACCGAAGAAGGGGAGAGAATGAGATACGGGTTAGGGTGAAAAAAGTAATGCCAAGGGGGAAGAACAACTGAAAATTAGCTAATACCAGTCAAGCTGGTTCTCTGGCAATTAGGTGGATTTGTGCATGTCACACGAAAAGCAGCTGTAAAGGAAAAGGAACCTGCCAGCAAGTGGAGAGGAGGGACGAGGCTGCTGGTGCTGCTCTAAAAATCTGGGCTTTGAAGGAACCGGCGGTGTTGGGTGGAAAATCTGAATGGAAAGGAAGAGGAAGTCACAGAGCTACACAGAAAGCAAAATGCTCTGCAGAAGTCTGACTGTTGACGCTGCAACGGCAGGAGCCCTGCTCAGGTAGGTGAAGGCAGGAACGGCAGCTCCTGCCTGCCGGAGAGCAGGCCCCTTTGCCTGGGAGAGCTTCCCCCAGCAATGGGGCTGTGATGCTCATCACGGCTCATCTCTCGCAGCTTTCAGAAGCTCTTCCATTGCAAATCCCACATGTATCAGAGGAGCACGAGGGGCCCTGTCTCACTGGTTGCAGGGCTCAGTCCAAACCCCAGTGAGTGAGGGAGAAGCTTGTCTGATGAACGTGCAGGGCTTTGGCTCTGCTCCAGGCCCACAGACCCGGAATGCTCCGTGATCCTGCAGATGAACCCTCAGCTGTCCCCGAGCACGAAACACATTTGCTGGCACTGCAGGGTCCACGGGCACGGCCTCCTCTACACGCCAGCGCAGCTGGTTTGAGCCCCCCACGCGTGTGGAGCTTTTCCTGGAAGGGCCCCAGGTGCTCTGTGCAGTATGGCCGAGGGCAGTGCCGACCCCGCTGCCCAGCCAAGCTACTGCAGGCAGGCAGCTGAGCCCTGGCTGGAAACCAGAGCTCAATGATCCCCGGTGTGCAGGGCCGGCTTGCGGCAAGAGTGGCTTGTGGCCCTCTCCCAGCATCTCCTGGCTCCTGCTTGTCCTCTTTGCTCTTCCACACAGACAGAGGCAGCCTCTGCAAAACCCTGAAGCCTGTAAGGAGCTGTGTACCCCGCTAAGAGCTGGGGAGACCCTATCGTTGTGGGATTGGCAGGTTTTATTGATCCGCTTAAAAGGCGAGTGCATATGGGAATACAGGAACCCTGGGAGGGAGCCACAGTGTTCTCTTGTGAGCAGTGCAGACTGCAGATTAGCACGGATCAAATGCTAAAGTTTGGCTGTCTGATTTCCCGACACCAGATAAGGAATCCATTCTGTATCTAAATGAATGGGTTTATCCTGCTGGATTAAGTATAACACAGCACACAACATAGCACCCGCTGTTTTGCAGCGAGGTTAATTAGACCTTTTCTTGGTGCCGCAGGGCACAGAGCAGAAGCTCAGAGGTTGTTCAGCGGGACACAAGTCTTCAGCCCCCTCCTCATCCTCTGCTGGGAGCAGGGAAAGGACTTGTCTCCACTGTGCTGATGGTGCTGCTGCTTCCTCCAGGTAGAAGGGAAAAAGAACAGAAACGCACACACACCCTTTTAAAAATTTATTTTCTCTGTTTAAAGAAAGAAATGAGGCGATTTGAAAATGGCTTCAGTGAAACACTTCCAGCCCAGCAGTTAGGCGTGTCTGCCATGAGAAGAAAAGTGTTTTCTCTCCCTGGCAGCATCCTGTGGGCTGGGCCATGCTCCGCTTTCCAGCAGGTCTGTTTCCAACCCACCCCATGGGATCCAGGAAACGGGCTGTGGGTTGGTGGCAGAAAGGATTTGAGTGGAGGAGGTTGGAAGGTGCTGTCCCCAGGCACAGTATTTGGTGGGGATGGGGAGATCAGTCCCCACCATGTGCCTCCTGACACTTGTATTCTGCCAGACTGGGCTCTGTCCTACAGGTGTCCATCTGTCCATCCCATGTGGCCCACTGCAGACATCTGTGCTGCTTTAGGTTCCCTGGAGCCTGGATGTGAATGCTTCCACCACCTCAGCACAGGGCACTGCTGGAAACCCTGTCCCCTGGGTTGGCAAGAAAAGTCCCTGGAAAGGTTTCATGGCCTTTCTGGACAGGTCTGGGAGGGGAGAAAAGTGTGAATTTTGGGGGGAAAAAAGTTTCCATCACAGTATGGGATTCTGCAGCTTTTCAGGCCCTGTAATAAGTGATTATTCTGGTGAACTGCTCACACTGCATCTCTGCGATCAGACTGGAGTGGTTTGAGCTGGGTCACTAATAAAAAATAGATATTTGCATTCCTGTTTCAAACCGTGTTCAAAGCACCGGGCAGGAGAGATGGCACTTGATGAGCGATTGCTGCGTTTCATTGCTTGGCATGTGACTTGTGTCTGTCTGGTGCTTTTATGCCTGATCTCCAAAATGGCCCAGAACTCACCTGGGGATGGGTTTTTAAAAGAGCATCATCTAATGCAAGTACAAAGTAGATGAACAGTCTTATAAATGTGATCAGTCATTCCTGTGCTTAAGTCAAAGCGCGATCTCTTTGAAAATCCAAGTATCTGTTCATCTTCAATCAGAGCTGCTAGCTCCTGGGTTTTTCCCAATTTATTTATTTTTACTATCTAGCTGCTCATATGGCTGTGCTCCACCCTTAAATGCCAGGGGAGTAAACACGTGCAACCTTGCTGCTGTGAGTGCCTGGGGAAAGCGATGTGATTTGTGTTTGTGTGCGAGCAGTGACAAAATTGAAGTGTAAATAAGGGCTCAGGCTGTATAAATCTGACACTGCACTCGGTGCTGCGCGGTGGTAAATCCCTGTGTCCCGTGTCCCAGCAGGGAGATGTCTCCACTCTGGCTCGCTGCAGAGCAGAGCTGGCAGGAGTAAGGAAGCAGCAAACATGGAAACCTCTCAGGCGGCAGCTTCGCCTCTCTGCAATTGCAGTGTCTGTGCTGCACCAGAGCTGAGCCCATGCTGAGTCCGCTGCTGGCACATTCTGCCCTTTAATTAGTTCATCTGGAGGAGGATGGGGTGCACATGCTGCTGCCCACTCCCTGGCCATGCCCTACTTGGTGCTTTGGCACTTGGAGAGGGTGTTTCAGTGTGTTGGGGATGGATGAGCACACAGACCCTGTGTAGAGCCTGAGAGAAGCAGTCACAAAGCAAGAGGAGCAGCAGTGCTGGGACTGTCCCGTTCTCCCCCAAAACAGCTTTTGTTTCTTTGCTGGTACTGGGAGAGCTGCTAAAACCACCCCAAGGAGTGCTGTGATAGGAAATGCACCTAAAGCTGCTTCCGTGATGGCGTGTGGCTGTGCTGGCAGGCCAGATGCTGGGGAAGGGCTCAGCTCACTGGGTGGAAGGGCTCCTGCCCTCACTCCCTCAGGAGTGAGGAGAACCAGCTTTTAACCCAGAGGGAGATTTTCTAGGGAAGTCAAGGGGCTGATCCAAAAAGGAGAGTTCAGTTGCTGGGAAGAGTTTTGGCCTCAGCACTGCTGGGGCTGTTTTCAGAGAAAAACTCTCTGTGGAAGGGCCCGAAAGTGCGGCATGGCAGGTCTGCTGTGCTGTGAGCCCCTTGCTCCCTGCCCAGGCTGTTTGTTGAAACTGTTCAGTGATTTAATTTATATATTTTTCAGATTTCCCTCCTGTTGGGGACTTCAGCAGTACACCTGCTCCCCAGCCCATTGCGATGGGGGCTGTGAGGGGGCCGTGGTTCTTGGCAGCCCCTCTGCCCACCTCTCCTCTCTGGAAGGTGGGAACATCCCTGCGCCATGTGATCCCTGGGGAGCCTGAGCTGCTTCAGCAGGGCAAAAATCCCATTTTTCTGTAAGGCATGACGTGGTTCTCACCCCGCTGCCCTCTGACAGAGGATGTAGCCGGCGATATGGTGCTCCTGCTTTCTGGGAAGCACCGTGTACTGGGAGCTTCTGCAAGGGTCTGGCTTTCCTGTGCTTGTGACAGGCCTTGGAGCTTTTGACCCTGATGAGCAATTACAGGTGGTGACAGGAGCCTGGTTTGGGGAGGGGGGGAAGTTTAGCGTTTTGTTATTTAAATAAAACTAAGGAATAACGTGCCGTGATGTGGTATAATTCAACTTCTCTTTTGTACAGGGAACAAGTTATAAATCCCCAGTCTTGCAGTTGCCTGGAGCTCAGAGCTCACACCCAAAACCTCCCCAGCTCCTACCCATCCCATGACCCTTCTGGACACCCACAGCCACCAGCAGCGTATGGGGCCACTTGCTCTGTGCACTGGGCTGCTTGTGGGCAGGGAAGGGTACTGGAGGGGCAAGGGGAGTGCTGTGCCTGCTCTTACCATGGAGGAAGTCATGGTGTGGTGGGACTGCAGGAGACTTCATGGCATTTATACAAGTAAAGGTGGAAGAAAGGAGCTGGGCAAGAAAGCAGGTGTGCATATAGATGCAATACCCAGTGTTGGGACTTTTGGACCTCCCCCTGCATGCTGCTAAATACCAGGGGCTCTTTGTGCAGCCCGAAGGTGAGGACCCTGCAGCACTGCCCCGCAAGGGACAGGGGTTGGTGTGATGCAGAGACATGTGGCAAAGGAAATATTTCCATTGATTTCAAGAGGCTCAATCAAGGCTAAAACCTGTGTGCATTAAGATGAGTTTTGCTTGCTGTAGCATTGCATTGATTTGCCTGGCACTGGCACCGCTCCGCACAGGAGCAGGACGTGTCCCTGCGGGGCCACTTGCACGGTCGGGGAGCAACTTCTCTGTGAAATCGCTGCCTAAAGGACAGCTGGCTTTGCAACTACATTTTCTGGCTGTGTGTTCTTTCCTGATAAAAAAGGAAAGAAAAGAGCTCCATCCACCCTGCCCAGCAGTGGCCAGTGCAAATTTAATTTGATACATGTAATTTCAGGACTGGGGGCAGTGGTAAGACCAGGACTTTGGAGCTTTTGGAAGCTATTAAATAACTGTGCTTCACAATGATTAAAAAATAACTCTGTCTCCTTCACGCAGGTGAGGGATGGACCTTTCCTTCCCCCGGGGCTCGTGGGTGGGTGGAGGAGGGCGCGGATCCCCGTGGCTGTAAAAAGCTACTGAAACGAAATGGAAATAGAGGTTTCTTCAATCATAGCAGGGAGCTCAGCTTCACCTCCAGGCAGGTAGGGGGGGGTGGTGCTGGGTCGGGGGAAGACACCAGCTCCCTGCTGTAGGACCCAGGTGGACACCAGCTGCATACTTTCCCCTGAGGCAGGCCAGTGGGACCCAGGGCGGCTGGTGCCTGTGGTTGGCTGCACTTCAGCTCGGCCCGTGGGGTTCCCCCTGTGCTGTGCTCAGCTTGGCCCGTGGGGATCCCCTCGCACCCTGCTCGGCTGAGCTTGGGTTTTATAGAGCCGTGCTCATGTCAGCCTGGTTTTTACAGTGTCACACTCATGTGAAACTAGTTTTCATAGCGGTATGCTCGTGTGAAACTGGGTTTTATAGGGCCGTGCTCGTGTGAAACTGGGTTTTATCAGGAGGTACCGATAGAAGCTGTTAGCATGAAGTAGCACCTAGAGGTGCGGCTCATCTTAAGACAGGTTGTTTACAGTGCTTAAACCAAACTACTAAACCACTGAGAAGACAAAACCTTCCAGCTGGGAGTTTGCATGAGAATGTGGGGCAGTCATGTGCTTTTCATGGTCCATCTTGTTTATTTGCTGATGGTTTGTGTATGAAATGGAAGTCCTTATGTCATGCGTACTCCTCTGATGCTTCAAAACCCTGCTGGCTGCTCCCCGAGTCTCCTCAACTATTTGTCTTTGCAGTGCACAGGCGATGTCCCAGGCAGGGGCGTGTGGGGCCAGCACTGGCTCCTTGCTGCCTTCCTCCTCCCTCCTCCTGCCTGCAGGAGAGAGGCAGAAGCGGGCAGCAACTGTGCAAGGGAGCCTGGCCATGGTCTGTCAGCCACAGGGCCAGTGCCACCTACCACAGCACCTCCCCCTTGCCTTTCCAGGGCTGAGCAGCTTGGGTTTGTTGGTTGTTTGTTGGTCATTTGTTGGTTTGTTAGGCTACAGCCTAACCCTGCCACTGCCCAGGCTCACTGGGTTCCCCCAGCTAGAGCAGTGGTGGCCATGAACCCCCTTCTCCCACCAGCATCCTCACCACAGCGTTTGTCATGGCCAAGGCTTAATTTTAGCCAGCTTCATTGGGGCTGCTTGTGCCTCTGGATGGAAGGTAGAAATACAGACATGGGCGTTAGTATGTCCCTGGGTCTTTCTCCTGCTTTTTGGCCTGGGTCACTCCAGGCCAAAGGGCTGGCTCTGGGTTTCCAGACAGACTCAGGGCTCCATTGTAAAACCTGTATCCTCTTTAATATTTATGTCTGGACTGCAGAGGTTGGAAATACTTCCAATCAATAAACTAGTTCGACAAAACCAATCAATAAAACATTATAAAAAGTGGTGAAAGATGGAGTAGAGATTCATTGGCTGTAAAGCACCACTGCCCTGTGCAGCCTCTCCAGACAAGCACTGTGAATTGCTGGCTGTTTCCAAAACCTGCTTGTTCCCCCGGTATGAGGAACAGGTGCATTTAACAGCTACAGCTACTGGGATGGAATGTGTAGGGCTGTAATGGCATCAGTGGGCCATGTGGGCTCTCCTCTAAGAACCAAAACCATCAGCAAAACCTCTTGGTTGTGGGCCCTGAAAGATGGCAGAGCCTGGGCAGAGGCTTCCCATCTCCAAAGCATCCCTGTGCACCTCGGAACCCTTCTGCCTGCATGGGGCGGGGATGGCAGCACAGAGCTTGCTGGTAGTGTCTGAGGGTCTGGTTGGAGGGTCAGTGCTGTTTGGACACAAGGGATTGATGTTGGGGGTGGTAGCAGGGAGCATGGTGCCAAGGGATGTGTGAGTGTGTCAATGGTGTAGTTGGGTTACTGCACGTGGGGGTGGGGAGCAAGGCCATCCTGATGCCATATTGCATGCGGAGAGCTGCAGGGAGCCCAAGTGATGTCTCCTGGCAACAGCACAAAGCTGTTCCTCAGGTCTGGCTCGCCTTCCCGTTCATTTAATCTGGAGGAAGCAATGAACAAAAACTTGAAGTCCCAAAGCAGGGAGCAGCAGAGCGTGCTGCAGGGCCTGTGTTATCGCTGCAGCCACCCACATTATTTTCCCTTGGCTTTACTTAAAGCCCAGGAAATGTAAACTGTGACGGCTCTGCAAAGAGGAAGTGATACCACAGATGACTTCCTCAGCAAAGGCAGTTATCAGTGTTCATATTTTCTGTGTTAGCCTGCAGCCATAGGTGCATGGCCCGGGGTGCACCCTGATCACCAGCTACCCTCACCTCTGGGTGAAGGCAGGTGCAAGATGCATCATGCTAAGGAACAGGCACTGTGCTCTCACCCACAGTTTAAACCTTGTGATGCTCTTTGGTCTTGGAGGATGGAGAGATTTAATTCAGCAGCATAAAGCCTGGAGCCATGCAAGCCAGGTTGAGGGCTGTGTGAGAGGAGGTGGAGGAAGGGAGCTGTACCTGAGGATGTGGATTTGCAGACCCTGGACTGTCAAGTGAACAGGTAAAAGAAAAGCCCAAGCAATTACTGCACTGTATGTGAGATGAGCTGGGTGCACTGTCATGAGCAAGACAGCTCCGTTGTAGAGCCATTGCATACTCGGTCATGTTCCATGTGAGTTATTTATCTCAGTAATTACTGACTTGGGACAATGGTTTCCACCCATCTTCCCATTGCTTCAACCCCTTTTGCTACAGCTGATTTACCCAGGGACTGAATCTTGTCCAGAAAACCAGATGGACTTTGTGAAAGACCAGGGAGAACTGGGTCTGGGCTCTCCTGCCCTGCCCTGGGGGGAAGGCAGGGCTGGGAGGGGGCTGCCCCATGCTACTGGGGCTGGGCTGTGGGCCAGCAGAGTTGAAGGAAGCTGCTTCTTCATCTTCCTTCATTCCCTTTCATCGGACAAATCAAAGTTCACCCTGGTTACTCCCCATCCCGTGGGGGTGTGCTGCGTGGCCCCAGGGAAGGTGGAGTGGTGCAGGAGCTGGGGCTGCTTGGCCCTCAGACTTAGGGTGATGTGAAGGGCTCCCTTTCCCCTGGTTTTAGCCCAGAGAAATGTTAGTTTTATCAGAGCTGGCACACTAGTTGCAGAAAGTTTCTTTCTTTTATTTTGGAAAATAGAGAAAAAGAGGAAGAGGCAGTGACCCTCACCATCATTACACAGGGTTGAGTTTCACCAAACAGTATTTCAGAAAGACAGGGGTGGGGGACACACAGAAACACACACCGAAGCTGGCACCCTTTAATTTCTTGTAAACCCATGTGTGCTGCTGTTATTTCCCAGAGCTCATGGGGACCCCCTGAGCACAGCATCCCCCCGAGCACAGCATCCCCTGGGGATTTGTGGCAAGGTGCATCATGCCAGGTGCCTGGTGCCACTCATACCAGCAAAGAGCCAGGAGAAGGCTGGTCTGGAACTGCCTTTTCCCTGGCAACCACTCAAGTCCCTAGGCAGTGGGAGTGTCGTGTCGCTTCGGGCTCCCGCAGGATTAAAGCTCCCGGTGTTAGATATATGTATTTATGTCACCATTGCAGAGCCGACAGTGCTCGGCTCTACGGGAGCGCCGTAAATACGAGCCTTTCCCTGTCACCTGTGCTCGTCTGGATTTTAGAGCACTCACGGTACCCGGGTATTTAACAGCACTCGGGCTCTGACTAATGGTTACAGATGCACATAAGATAGCAAGATTAGCAGCTCAGCTGTCTGATTAATATGTAAATGTACCCAGTTATGTGTGAGTGCTCTTAATGAAGTAACTCACACTTCTGCCTCCATATATCAAAGGTGATTGATGGAAAAAGCACTTTAGGTGCCTGCTGGAAGTGTAAAAGTTGTTTTTGTCTATATCTTTCCTTTAAAAAAAAACCCACCCTGTAGACCTAGGACTGAGATTTCCTAAGGGAGAAAAACAACCCAGTCTGAGTTTAATCTAAACTAATCCAAATTGTTGGCCACGCTCCTGCAGTATCTGTAAATTCTCAGATAGGAATAATCCATCAGGATCTTGTATAACAATCCACGTGGTATCTTAAATAAACCTTCTCTTTGGCTGTAGCTTGCAACTGACACCTACTGTAAATTACTTGATGATACCTTTATATGAAGGGCTGCAGGCTGAAATGAGTGTTGTGGTGACGGCAGGAGGCCCCAGCCCAGCAGAAGACGTTCCTGCACCGCCGCTTCCATCCCGGTCACGTCGCAGCCTGGCCCCGCTCCCCAGCCTGCCAATGGGGCGAGCGGTGCCCTGCGCTGGGCTGCACGGGCAGCTGCACAGCTCAAGAAAATCAAACGAAAATCCTGAGGCATCGATGGATTTGTGCCATGCTACGGGAAGAAACGTCACCCTCGGCGTGTTTCCATCCCTTGGCCGAGCACCCATGTGCTGCCAGTGGGTGAAGCTGGCAGCTCCCAGGGCACGGGTGGCCCCCCCAGCCGCCAGCCCTGTGACGTGCCTTTTCCTGGTGGGGAGGAGAGCCCTGGAAACTCCCCCTGAGAACACCACCGTGAGTCACATCGGGCTTTCATCCTGCCCCTCAAAACCACTGTGTATGTTTCAAGATCACTCTCTGCAAAATAAAGGCCATTATGCTGAAACCGGTTGGGAGGGGGAAGGGGGGGCAGTTTTGCAGTGGTAGTAAAATTTGGTGCGATGCTGCAAGCTAAGCACTGCATAATGTCTGCTCCCAGGCTGGGAGCTGCAAAGCGCTCAACTGCTGCAAGATCTCCCGCAGATAAAATGCACTGCCTCGCAGGGCTGTCAAAGGCGTGTAAAATATTCAAATCCTGTTATAGCCCTCCTTTGCTTCGTCCTTCTCACTCCCATAGGAATTTCGATGGGTCCGAGCATGCACATTTTCACCCCCTCTCCCGGCTGTGGGGACTTGCAGCGTGTCCCCACACCCAGGCAAAGCCAGGTGGGAGCCCCGCTCAGTAACCCTGGGCCAGTGGCATTCCCTGTACCACGTGTTGCGTTGCTGTCTCCTTGACGTGGTGTTTTGTAGTTTGCTGACACTATAATCGCTTTCTCCAAAATTTTGGTGTTGGTTTTAAGTAGTCAGACCTCTTCTAAGCGCTGGGGTTGGAGCAGTGTGAAGTTTCCTTACTGAAAATATTTGCTGACGTTCTCTCTGTAAGCAGAAACCTCATCTGGGTCGGTGAATGAGGGAAGAAGGAGTCACGAGGCAGAAAGGCATCTGGTCTCAATGCCACCAGCAACAACACAAAACTGCTGCCTGCCACCCTCCCACCGTACCGAGGGCTGCTGTGGGCTCTAGGGGGGAGGATTTCGGACACATCTCCCCTTGGTTGGCTCACAGGATGGTCCCATGGCAGGTGTGAGGGCAGCGGGGGGACCAGTGGCTCCAGCCAGGGCAGATGGGGGCTGGTGGGTACCAGTACCCAGCCGCTGTTGGGATATTTCTCTGTAAATAAGGGCCATTGCTGGCTCTGAAGTGGGTTTTTTTTTTCCCCTCCTGTTATCTTTACTGGCAATCATTCTCACATTTTTTTCCCCTAAATGCAATGACCTGGATGCACGCTCTGGCATTCTAAATGTTTCTTTTTATTTTCTTCCAGTTGCTCTGATGAAGGAGAATCAGCTCCTTGTAGGCACTGGCAAGGATAATGGTTTATTGTATTCCGGATGACAAATTGGTTTAAGATAATTATTAGGCTGATGTTTAAAGCTTTCAGTGCAAATCAATGCAATTAAACATGAAATAATGCTTCATAATTCATACAGAGAGAGATCTTTGTCTGCAGCTAATGTTTGAAAAGAAAATGTTATACGAGAATCGTTCAGTCCGAGTTACACCAGTGTCCAGCTAATGGGTGATGAACTGGGACTGTAACGCTGTTGTTTCTCTCCTTTGATGCCTCTTGGGTTTTCTTGGCTGTTCTTTTTTGCTCTCTGTTTCTGTAGTAAAATATGTCTATTCCCGCAGGGCTTCCCCAGGCTTCTTCCTGGGATGTGCTTTGCTGTTAGGTGTGTGCTGATGCCCCCCCGCTGCAGGAGGAGGGGTGTTGTCCCTGGCCAGTCTGGAGAGAGAAAAGCCGGTGGCACAGCCACCATGTCAGAGTCCCCACACTGACCCAAAATGGTGAGGGACTGAGGGACCTGTTTCTCCATGACATCAGAAAGAGTCAGTGACTTCAGCATCTCGTTCCAGATTGCCACCATCCTCCCGCTGTGAGTTCTCTATGCTGCCTTCTCCTCTTCCCACCTTTCCACGAATGGTAGGTAGGAAAGTGAATCAACGGTCATGTTTCCTGTAAGCTGGTCTGTTCTTTGGCTGGAAGGGTTTAAGGGTTCACAAAGGGTTTAAGGGTTCACAAGGCACAAAATAGTCAAAAAGCATTGATGTCCCTAACAGATTGGGTATAAACACCACAGAGGATACAGCTCTCCTTTGAAAGACTGAGGAGACAGGACCAGCCCATCACCCCCTCGCACAATGAGCCAGCGTTTGTAATGGGTGTGAGACACCCACAGTTACTTACTCCTGCCCAAGATGATCCGGTTTCTCGGCTCCCATCATTGGAGACGTCCCTTGCTGTCAGGCTCTGGGCTGTGCTGGGCACAAGCACTTGTCCTGCTTCCAATTGAAGCCACCACAGTTCACAATAGGAGGAGGTTTGGTGGCTTGGGAGGAGACAGCCATGGCTGTCCTAGAAGAACAGCAGTCTGGGTTCTGACTTTTAAATCAGAATTATTTATAGATTTTTACCCAATGACTACGTGGTTGTTTTGAAACAAATGTTCTCAGTGTAGACTGAGCTTTAGGATCTTCAGAAAAGTTGGTCACTCTTTTCTTAAGGGCTATTGTAGCGCACAGACCTTAATAGATATTTCTGTAGGTACATATATAAATATAGATGCAGTATATTCACTTTGTTGTCACGTAACAGGTTACTCACGTATTAATAATTACTAACAGCACAGATCTTAGACCCTTCTGGGTGGAGAGTGTCCAAAATTTCTGCAGTTTGATCCTGTCTTCAGGCTTCAAACACTTTGATCCTACATTACAAAAACAGGCTTAAAGTTGTTCAGGAGACATCCAGCATTTCAAAGCCAGGTTTCTTAATTTGATGCTGCTTTAAAACTTGGCTGCCAAGCAGAGCCAGCCCCTGCATCCCTTGCTCAGGGCTGGTGTTGTGGGTGCACACTGCAAAGTCCTAAAGCGACTTCACGTTGAATTCATTGTCACTCTGTCATTTGCATTCAGCCCTTTACAGCCATAGCTGGATCTTTTATGGTAGATTTTTTTTTTCCTCTTTTCCAATTCTAAACCAATTTAAAGCCTTTTAATGGCAGTAAGTGTACACCTGATCTGCCATATTCAAGCTGCAATTTATGTTGTCTTGCAGCAGCATTAATTCCAGCACTCGAGGCGGGAGAAGGGCTTACCGCCATCAGACTGATGAGCAGGAATGGATCTGTGCTATTTAATTAGGAGCAGCAGCTGCTTCCCACAGAGCCGCTCGCACGCTGCCCGGAGGCAGCCCGAGCGCCAGCTGCCCTGCCAGGCTCAGGCCAGCCCAGCTCTTGCCTCACCCCCACCCACAGCGGGGGGAAATCCCTCTGGAGCACAGCCTTGTTCTGGGCACCCTGAAGGTGATATATAGAAGTGAGCAAAGTTCTCACTGCAGGAGGGACACTGGCTGACTATAAACTCTTTGTATTTTTCAAGACCAGTGAAAAGTTGTCAGGGAAGAATGTATACTGGCAATGGACTTTGATCTATTTTTCAAGGGCAGAAATGAAACCCTATGTTTCGTGATAGGGACATAAACCATCAGGAAACTTGTACCTGTCAGAAGCAGTACGGTGTAGGATATTTTCCTTTTCTACTCTCTTCTTCCCTGGCCTTGTTCGTGGAATAAATTCTTCTCATCGGCTTCTGGGAGACACCGGAGGAAGGAGGAAAAAAAAAAGACTAGGAAAAAGACAGATATAACTGGAAGCAGCAGGACATGATGGGTATATTTTCATACTATTTTGTGTTTGTGAGAACAATCATAACTCACTTATAGAAGGATGACATCAAGGTCTACCCTGTCAGCAAATCAGTTTTGAGACCCTTTAGCCCCCCCCCAAATAAGTTCTCTGCAGTTATTTTCTGTTATGATCCAGACCCATCCAATCTATTTACTGGTATTTATGGACTGAAGTTTGGCACAGCTTTGTTTTAGCTGTCATGTCAGAAGCTGGATAAATAAACATTGCCTTATTAAGTGGGACTGGGAACTGCAGGGTTAAGGGATAATGATGAGAAATGTGCCTGCAGAAGGGATGCAGGCAGTGGTCAGACACAGGCAGCTCGTGGTGTGGGTCTAGTCATTACTAATCCTGTTTAACTGCACAGACTGCCGGTGAGCCCCTGCCGCTGGGAGAAACCAGTCCCTGACCCCTTCTCTTGAAAGGTTGCCTTGGCCAATTCTGGCTCTAAAACTCTTCTGTATTGGAGACAATGGGTTTTACCTTTCATATGGGAAGGAAAATGATACAAGCAGAGCTCAGTAATTTCCAGAATACATTCGGAAGAACAGGCATTTATTTGGTCAGGTACCAGCTAAACTCTGCAGAAAATCCACTGATGATGCAGAAAAGGCACTCGATACATGCAGAAACATTCGATAAATGCCATGATAACACATCTCAGCTGCAGTCATACTGCAGGACAGAGAGTCCCGTGGTGCAGCACAGCACCGGCTACCACTGCGCTGGCCGGCCCAGGGGACCAGGGACCAGTCACCAGTGCTGGCCCCGCAGCTCTCCAAACTGGCTGTACTGATTTTCAGCAGCACTTGGGTCGTCACGGTTGGGTGGCAATGAAAGCAAAATGCTGCTGTGCCTGGATTTGAGAACCAGCTGGGGACAGCCCAGCTTGACACCAGTCCTACACAAACATGTAACGGTGTGTGCAAGGGGATGACTAATGACGGGTGGAGAGTTATTCCATCACTGTAGGGTTACAGAAAAGAACTTGATATCTTTTTAATGAGATTGCAAATTAGACTGCTAAAGGTAATAATGTTGTTGTAATTTACAGAGATGTTTGATTCTTCAAAGCTATTGATTAAGGAATTAGAATTATATAAAATTAATATAGTACATACTGAGTGGATTTTGAGCCAGCAGATTTACAAGCCTCACAACACAGCTGCAAATGGGAGCAAGAGAGCTTGTGTCTGCCCAGCTCCAGTGGGGCTCAGGTCTTGCTCTTTGATGATTTAACATGTTTGTCAGTGGTTTTGGGGAGGAAACGGAACGTTCATAGATGACATTAAACCAGAAGAAAGGTGAGGAATGAGGTAGTAAGTCACTGAGGCTGAGCATTTGGGCTTTGTAGGTTGGCAGAAATGCACAGTGTTTGTTTTTTGAGAAGGTCAAACATCAAGCCCTGTGTCCTGGAAGCCAGGAGCCAGGCTGTGTTTGCAGGGCAGCGATTTCTGCCCGACAAGCGGGAAGCCTGGGGATGACTGAGAGATTATGGTGAATTAAAGCTCCTCATCCAGCACTATAGCCTAGAGGTACAGGAATACTTTTGTGGGATAAAGAGGGTAATTGCAGCATTGGGAAGGAGATGCTGTTGTTTCTGTGTCGGATGACATACAATTTTTTCTGAAATGTATCCACTTCTGGTCTCTTAAGAAAACCGAAGCTGCGGAAGGTCCCCAGATGAGGTGGGAGAGCATCATGTGTTGCGGTTTCTGCCTGCAGAGAGCGAAGGAGCTGTGAGGCCACCGACGTGCCTTGCTGACCACGGGACTGGCTGAGTGCCATGCGAGCTGCTGACATCATGGGCCTCGCTCAGCACCTCCACTGCGATGGGGCTCCTTATGCCGCAACCCTGGTGCCTTCCAGAGGCGCTCTGAAGAGGTGTGTGGAGATGCAGCTTTGGGAAATGCTGTCAGAGGTAGAAGAAGATCTTGTTGCAACAGCTGAAGGTGGGCAGAGGCAGGGCAGCTGCCCTGGGGAGCTGCTGGCACCGTGCAGTGTGCAGAGCACCATGAGGCGATTCCCTGAGGGAGGGCTCAGGGCAAGGAGCCACCCAGCTGGGCTGGTAACAGGGGTCCTTTCTGACCTTATAATCTATGAATTACACTGCATGTTTCACCCCTGGTGCTGGCAGGTTAATTGTGTGACGGCTCACCCCATCTGTGCTTTGTACCTCAAGCCCTGCGTTGGAGTGAGTTGCTCACTCCTGCTTCCTCACTGTAGCTCTGCGCTCTGGACACACGGGTGAGCGCAGAGGCAGGGCGAAGCAGAGCGATCGAGGCAATGTGCTTTGCATTTCCCTTTTGCTGCTGCTGCTTTTTGCTCCTCCGTAGTTGCTTGGTGAGAGCGAGCCAGCTGCAGCCTTGAAGCATAAGAAATATTTAAAAATCATCCCCTTTGCTCAGGGGAAAGGTGACAGAGGAAACAACAGCCACGTTCCCTTGAGATCAATAACACCCTGCAGGAAGCTAAATCGTCCTTTATTAATCTGATGAATTAGCTTGATACAGGGAGGAAGAGATCAACAGCATGGAAAATAAATGCATGCCCCGAAGCAAAGCTTGTCAGCTATGGAAATAGAAGTGTCTTTCCTTTTATCCGTAACAAATAATCCTGAAAGTTAGGCTAGGAGACCAAAGTGACTTCTGAGGTTTATCAGGGCTATGTGGATAGAGAAACTTGCTTCTCTCTTTGAAAAGCAATTACACAATCACGCAGAGACAAGGAGTTTCCCTGCTGTGCTGCTGGATTAGAAAGCTTGAATATCTTCCTCCTTGTACTTTAAGAGGGCCTGATTCAGCAGAGTACTTATGTACATGTTTCAGCATCAGAGTCATTCGAGGGAGCTCAGCTTTAGCCTTCTAGACTCAGGATCCTGGAAAAAATGTGAAGTGAAACAGCATCAGATATCCATCTTGTATTGCAGAGGGAAAAAAAGATTTTTCATACTAAGGAACAAAAAGCAGCATCTCTGACCAGCTCTGTGGCAGAGGCAGCCCTTCGTGCGAACAACCTGCACACTGCCAAAAATTGTTGTAGTTTTGTCTCTGAAAATGGCACAATTAAGCCATTCCTTATAAATTGTGTTCAGCTTTTTTGAAAGTCTCTACACTACCTTCAGTTACATTGATTTAACCAAATCAGAGCTGGTTACTTTGGGGGTTTTGAAGGAAAACATTCATTTTGCCAGTTTGGAGAGACTCCTGCTGTGACTCATGGCTTGGTTTTCTTTTTCTTTCAGGAGTGTGGCACAGCATCGCCCAACCATGTTCTGCCTGGGCTGGAGCAGCCCAAACCCACCAGCTCTGTGGCAAAAAGCTGGGGCAGGTTCTTGTGGCTGAAGAAGTTTTGCTTCCTGCAGCTGCCTCGGCTCTGCAGCGCTTGCAGGAGCTTTTGCACACCTGCTAATCTCCTCGTAAAATAAGCCTGAACGCTCACGCCAGAATCGGGACAACTGAGGTGTCGACTTCACATCATTTAGTGTTTCTGTAAGGATAAGAATTTCAGGTTTTATCTACAAATTCAAAGTTTTTAGCTTAACTTGTCACAAAGTACTTGGAAAAAAAATGTCAGATTGAGGATTTGAGGGGATGTCAGAATTTGAAAATGGTTGGATACAGAGACCTGTATTGATAGGTGTGGCTTTAGAACTGCCAGTGCCAGGGACATTTGCAGGCATGCTAAAGCCCCTCTGGAAGATCTTCAAGTGGAGAGAAGTGCACGGGTCTTGGTGTATCCTGAGAGGGTTAAGGGCTACGTTTTCCCCACTGAGATATTCAGTCAGACTGAAATATTGGGGTCTCTAATTCAGCCTTTCCAACTTTCCTTTTGTTTGTTATTTGATGGAAGAGACAAACTCACAAATAGTTCCTTACAGTCATTGGGTCTGTGCAAGCCACAAGGTATTACCGCACGGAAAGAGGGGATTCTGCAGGTGCAGAACCCAATTCAAATGACAAACTACCTCCTGTGTCACCATTTGCTCATTTCCCATCCCTACAGGCAAATATGAATTTTTTTTTTGAACCTTTAATCTACAGCACCGAATAAAGTTATGTAAATCTGGCGCAATGAAGAAGGCTTTTAAGCTGTGATAGGGATATCGTGGTCCTCTCCCATTCCGTGAAATTGCTTTACAGCCAGGCCATAATCGCAGTGACAGATATGCTTGATTGAGTTTTGTCTCTCTGTTAATCTATGGAGTCATTTGCAGGTGAAAATGAAGAGCTGTGTGTTTCCGTGAACCTGGAGGTGCACTGAAAATGTGTCCTTTTCATATTGAGCATGGAGATTCCCCTGTGTTGTTATAGGAGTGCATTTTAGGATTAGAGTCTTTGGAAGCATCTCATTACAACTGTGATTTATTTTTAGTGGTTTTTCCCCCCATAAAATAATATTAGAGATTAAGGAGCATATATTTCAGGTGATAGTGAAAAACTGAAGATTAAGGCAAAGCACTGAGAATGTTAGTGCATGAGAGATGGTAAAGATGACTCATTTCTCTAATGCATGGGGCAAAAGCTTAACTGAAAGGGTGAACAGATGAGAGGCAGAGCACAAGTGGTGCTTTATTGTCAGATCCTGAAAAATGTCATTTCAGGCTCTTAGGGGAATTCTGCCTGGGCTTGCCCCATCATGAGTGCAATTTGTTGTACATCAAAGAAACCAATGACTAGGGGATGGGTGGCCTTTCACAACGGGACGAGGAGGAGAGCAACACTTTCCAGGCAGGGTCTGACTTGTAATAGCACGTATTGAGGGAGGCAGGAAGGCTGACTGTGTCCTTTGCTGGTGAGGATGGGCCAAGGAGAGGTAATGGCAAAGTGGTGAAAAATTATCTTGAGTCTGCAGTTGGGGAAGTGGTGCCCCACTACTCTGCTCTCATGAGACCCCACCCAGAATACTGTCCAGCTCTGGAGTCCCCATGGCAAGAAAGACATTAAGCTGTTGGAGTGAGTCTAGAGGAGGCCACAAAGATGCACAGAGGGCTGGAGCACCTCTGCTATGAGGATAGGCTGTGAGAGTTCAGCTTGTTCAGCCTGAAGAAGACTCCAAGGAGACCTTACTGCAGCCTTCCCATACCTAAAGGGCCTACAGGAAAGCTGGAGAAGGACTCTCTATCAAGGAGCATAGTCGTAGGAAAAAGGGAAATGAGTTTAGATTAAAGAGCATAGATTTAGATTGGATGTTAGGAAGAAATCATTCCCTGTGAGGGTGGTGAGGCCCTTGCACAGGGTGCCCTGAGAAGCTGTGACTGTCCCTGGATCCCTGGCAGTGTTCAAGGCCAGGTTGGATGGGGCTTTGGGCAACCTGAGCTAGTGGGAGGAGTCCCTTCCAACCCAAATTGTGTGTGAGTCTATGATTCTAAGGGCTAGGTGGGACTCGCCACAGTGGTGTGAGGTTAAATCCAACCCTTCCAGCACTCCAAGGGCTCTTCTTCCCTTGGTTTTGCACAACAAGATGTCTGCACACTGTTGCTGGAGCCCTGTGCAGCTGCAGTCATCCTGTGCAGCCCTGGAGTGTTCTCATTGCCTCTGCGAAGTGGAGATAACAGCCCTTCTTATCTACAAGGCTCCTTTCAGATATCAAGATGATTAAGCACACGCATTCGTAAAATCTGCCCCAGCACCTCTTATTATTGATGTCAGTGATGACTGGGAGCAATGAGTCAAAGTGAAAAATCAAAATACAAGGTGAGATAGTCATGAGATAGTGACTCTACAGTCACCAAACCTTCTGCTGTGGTTCTCGCTGTCAGGGCTGCTCCCCACCCAGAAGGTGGAATCCTGCCAACAACCAGGTTAGACCCAGTTGCAGATGGGGCAAGGGGCTTGTGGTTACTCCTTGTCTAGTTGCGATTATCTGATTTGGGATGTCTGCCCACTGTGGTGTGCAGTATGAAGAAGATGTTGGGAGGTTGAGGTGGGGAGGGGTTGCTGGAGGCAGCTCTGCCCTCCTTGGGAGAACCTGCTCTGATTTTCCCCTCCTCACTCTGAGAAAAAAGTGAAAGACAAGACAAAGTGCAACAAAGAACTCCTTGACATATTGACTCATTTTAATGCCCAAAGTCTGTGTCCTCAGGCTCCCTACTAGCTCCCCTCATCTGCACCCAATTACATGCCCAGCAAGATGGTGACTAATGGAAGATCTGATCATATTTCTGTGAAAATCAATGGCAAACTTTCCCTGGCGCAGGACTAAGCTTCTGTGAGGGAAATGCTTTTTGTGAACTAGCAAAGTCATTGGGAGAGAAAAAAAATCATCTTCTTAAAAATTCTTTGTGGTGATTATCTTTTAAATTTAACCATCCAGAGACTTCTGATCCAACCTGAGTGGAAACTTGTAACCTTTGCTGAAGAGCACAATCCTGTTCAGTGGGGGGTGGCAGGGTGCTCCGGATCTCGTGGGCTTGAACCCAGAGGGAGGTTTGTTTTTAGGTCTCATGTTGACTAAGTTCTCCTCTCTCATTTAGAGAGAGTGGCGTTACTGTAAGGGAGGATATTCAGATGATCGCTGCCTTGGGCTCTTCAGAAAAATTGCCACATTTTACATTAAGGGCAACCTTCCTCACATAGTACATCGCTGCAATTAATTGTCTTGACACATGATTAGTACCTGGGGGCAAGGACGGATCGTTCTGCTGATTGGGCAGGGATGCGTTATTAATTGCATAAACTGGTTCATAGGCAAAGGACACAAACCAGTGGCTGCGGTTGTTGTCACAGTGGAACTGATATTTGAAAGAGCGCAGGAGATTTGTGGCAGGGCAGTGCTCCTTTGCCATAGCAGTATTATTAAGATTTGCTCACTGCAAACTTATAAAGAATTAGTCTTTAAACCTGATCTCCTTGTGACACCAGGTCACTCAGTATTTCTGCACCCCGTTTGCTCCTGTTTATTCTCCCTCCTTGCGCAGCCATGGCATCTGGCAGGCCGAACAGTGCAGGCAGCTTCTCCCTGGCTAGCAGGGAGTGGGTAGGGGGTTTGGTCTTAAAAATACTGAACTGGCTTACCTTCGCTCTGCCTGAAATGATGTGATGTCCTGTTTAGAGGTTTAGTTCCATTTTCTGCCAAGAAGTCATTTTGAAAGGAAGTAAGTTCATGAACCGTGCTACAAGATTAGTGGAGCAGAAGTAAAAAAAAGCAAAAATAATAATAATGATTGCATTGTCATTTATTCTCTCTGTATCCCATGTGGTTGAAGGAATTTTATAGCTGTTGTTACACTGTGCAGGATCTCTTCTTAGTATTAATTACCAGACAATATAATACATCCTTCACTGAAATGAATCCTAAAGTATTTCACTGCTGATTACAGGCTGTACATACCAATGCGGATGCTTTAGAGAGCACACCCGGGCATATGGGAGGCAGTTACAGATGGGAAGGAGCAATGGCACCTCAGAGGTGATCACAGCATCCATGGGGTCCTGAATTTGTGCAGGGAAAGGTGCCAGGTGAAGGCCAAAGAAAAGTCAAAAGTCCCAGGGTGGGAGGAATATGGGAGTTGAGATATATCATGAAGATGAGGCCAAATAGTAAGGGTTTTTTACAGGTAGATGCTGTTAGTGGTGCCACGCAGCACCTGCAGCATCTCTGCTAACCAGGAGGCATTTCAATGCACTGCATTTCATTAACACTCACTCTCTTTTTGTTTCCAGGCTGTTCAGGCTCTGATGGGAGCCACTGACGTTTGCACACTTTCAATTACGTCTTCTGAGAGCAGCTCACGCGCCCAATTCTAAACCTGTCAGACATCTCTTCAGCTGGTGGTGGTGATGGGTCTCCGGCGGTGCCCATGGTAGGGAGGACATTCCTGCCCTGGCTGCTGGGCACGCAGCCTCAGGATGCCCATCCCGCCCCCAGCGCTGCACTGGGACCGCTCGCCCAGCCGCCTAATGAACCTCTGTCTGTGGGCAGCTTCCCACCGCACTGCCAGCATTTCTCATCTTGACAGCATCACCCTCCACTCTCATTACATTAGAACTAGAACTTGTACATAGCAACTTTTTAGAGTGACACCTAAAGGGAAATGCATGTTATGTTACACACCGTTATTAAGTGCCTCAGGCTCCAGCAATGTTTTTTTTCCTGCCAGCATTGATTCATTAAGCAGCATATGGCAGTATAATAGTGGCTGGTATTAGGTTATATCCCCCTTGCTAACCAGACTCTAATTTTTCTTCTTCATTTTTGTTTCCAGTGTTTCGCGTTTTGAAGAACAAATTGTACAGGAGAAAAAGCACCTACTGAATTTAAATTTTGGCTTGTGCATTTCTACAAGGCTCATGTGTTCTGCTGATAGTGAAATTCAAAAAGAAAGTCCTCTCGATCTAAAAATTATTTCAATTTATTTTCAACATCAAATTTAGAATAAACTTCTCAAGTTTAAGCACATTCAAGACTAGTAGGCTATTGTATCTCATAACAGATGTCCAGGGCCCTGGAAAGCTTATGTAGAAGATTAGGCAGGAAAAAAAGGAAGATAAGCCAGAAAATGGCCAAAAATGTCATCAGAAGAAACATAGAACAGTATACTCCCTCCCTGCTGGAGAAAAAAACCTGTTTCAAATGACAAGAGCAACCCATTTTTGGTTTAGCTGAGAGCAAGGCTTGGTGTATTCAGGGGTGGTCTTGTGCTGTCTTCTGCAGAACGCGCTAAAAGGTTGCGGCACTCTGGTTTTCACAGGGCCTGAGCTCTGCCCCCCCGTTCTGTGGACGTGCAACACTTTGTTTTTTCAGTTGATCATCTTTGCACTTGTGTTAAACCTCATATCAACAGAATTAAAAATAAACTAACGTAAACCACACCATGAAGAAAGCAAGGTGGGGGTGCTGATTCTGGGGTCCACTCAGAGCACGCAATGGCGAATGGACAGGCAGTGACAGTGCACAGTGAAAATGCTGCCTGGCCCTGCAGTCGGGTGGGTTTTTACATCTTGCTGGATTGTTTTTAGTCGGTTGCACAGAATGTCCCTGGTTTCTGCTCTCTGTTACACCTGATGTGATGGTACCAGGGGAGAAGAGACAGAACCGCTCACCCTACCAAGAGCCCTGGCACCTTTCCCCCCTCTACAGCTCCTGTGCCGCTATCTCTGAAAAAAAAGGCTTTAAAGCCAGGGCTTGGGAAGCTCTGCATAGCTGGCATCTTGCTGGACGTGGTTTTTCAGGTTGTTGCTTTGGTTGCTCAAGGTGCCGTAGGCACATGGTTTGCCCCTGGGGTCTTGTGCCCCGTGCAAAGGGCAGCTGGCTGGCAGCGGTGGCCCCTCCGGTTTCAGGGCCTGCAGAGGGGTTCCCTGCAATGACCTTCCTCCTGCCTCAGGCAGGTGGCTGCCAAAGGGGTCGAGCTGCAGGACAGCCACCCACGGTGGTGTAGGGGGCTCAAGGTCACAGGATGCGGTGGGGACAGAGGACGGAAACAGTGGGGAAAAAGATGAGCATGGTGTATGCCTGCCCCCTTCTCTGCAGAAGGCTTGTTTCTGCAGCCATCACAGATGACTTCTTCCTTCAGCTGAAGCCCCACCTCAGACCCTGCGGTGCCTTTCGATGCACCAGCAAGCAGCTTGGCTTGCACAGCTCCTAGCAGAGCCTCAGAAGCAAAACCCAGTAGCCCCAGCGCTGCCACTGGTGCAGGGAAACCAAAGCTGGCTGTGGATTCACCCCACAGTGTTTCTTTCCTTGTCCTGTCAGAAGTGAAGCCCTCTGCTCTGCTTCTGCTCACATCCTGAATTTTAAACCGTCCCCAAGTACTAATGACTTCAGAGCTGCTCCTGAAAAAAAACCTTGAGAGGATTAAAACTGCAATAACAGTGATATACTCAGCTGTAATAAAAGTCAAGTGCCCTGTTAACCAAATATTTCATTTCTTAATTCAATTTAAACCCTGCTATGAGAAATTTGCTCTTTTGAAGCAGACAAAGATGTTTTCAACTGATGATGCATATTTTAAATTCATTTTTAAATGATTATCTTAAGATAGACTAATGACAAAATACAGACGCGTGTGGGGGTGCTCAGGGCAAGACTGGGCCAGACACATTCTTCAATGGGAGTTTATGACTGCACCTATTATGTTACCACCCATCATTTATTTTATTATTGTTAATAGTTAATTTGCATATTAATATTTATGATTGCTCTGACCCTCAGAAGTATTCCAGGGCCCTGGAGATCAAAGGGAGCGCTGACAAACTCCTGGCACTCCAGCTGCAACTTAAAGGCACTCAGCTGGCAGCAGCGGAGCGCCTTGCTGCGTGACCGCATCGCTCCGCGGGGGCAGAGGTGAGCTGCACGTGAGAATTCAAAACACCCCTGAAATTCAAATGGAAAGACCACCCAGGGGACTGGCAGGTTTCCCTGTGTCAGAATTTCCTGTGGTGTCTCGGGTGCTCTGGGTGTGGATGACCTCTTCTTTTATTAATTTTAGTTGTAGGCAGTAATTTGTAATAATTTTCCAGGTAAAGCAAAGGTTGAACTTTCGAAGCAAACGTACACGACATGACCTTTATATCTCCTAGTCACTGTCAGGCTTCGCTGAGTGCTCTGCACCTTGACATTCAGTAAAGCAATAAAGAAATGAAATGTACTAAGGTAACCTTTATAAAAATAGTTAAAATGATAGTTTAATTTTTAATCTCCCACTATGGTGTTCAAATAAGCTCAATAAACTTTGGCAGTAAATTACATTCAGAAGGAACTCAATTTAAATAACATTAAAGTTATGATAGTCAGCAAATTATGTCCTGAACGACTGCTCTAAGAAAAAAAAACAACCTACAAAACCAACCATGTTTAGGGTGTCTTGACCTTTCCAATTTTCAGATAATAATTGGGCCACTATTCAATTTTTGGTGTTTGATATACAAGCTTAAGTCCTTTCTTCTTACATATCCTACTCAGGCAGTCAAGAGGATGTTGTAGATGAACATCTCTCTGCAGCCAGAGCAGATGAGTCTTATGTAGCTGAGCTACAGCACTGTGAAACCTGTTTATGAGACACAAGTTACTTAGAAATGTATATATGACACTATGAGTTGCGTCTTACATGGAGGCATCTTCAGCTATTTCATAAACACCCTTTTCTCAGAATTGTTTTACCCAAAGTGCGTTTCTTCTGCAGTTTGTGGTAATGTGGCAGTCTTCATCCATTGACCTGGATGAACTTTGATCTCTGTTTTGTCAGCCTGGACAAAACATTCCCAGGAAGGTGAGGGACATGTGCCCAGTGTTGGCTCAGTCAGTTGTTTTAATCCATGAGAGGTATCAATGTTCTACTTGTTCTCTTGCAAAGTGAAATCCTTCTCCCATAGAGCCAGCCTTTAATTGCCCGTAGTTCTTAGACAGAGCTTGGCCAGGGACCATAAAAGTACTTTGATAAATGGGTAGGACTAGAGAAAACAACGGTGCCTCAGCTCTGCTCACCCTCTCCCGCATCTGTGCCTGCTCAGCCTGACTGCAGTATATCACGGTGGAAGGGAACGTGTTGCCTGTCGTGGGGGAAGTGCCAGGGAAGCTAAATACAGTGAGAAAATACAGTAATGCCACCATCTCTGCTAGACCAGGAGCTATTACTGGAGGACTGACTTTCTTTCTTATAGCTGTCTGGAGGTTTCTGTTTCTTTGAAGCTGAGGACAGCACAGTGAAGGAGTGGGAGGTAATGTTCAGTGAGGAGAAGAGAGATAGAGGAAAAGCAGAATTTGTACTAACAGGGAAAATGTGCTGAAGGGAAGGAAACAAATCTTACCTCGAGGCGGTAAAAAGGTGATTGCACATTATGTACTAGTGGGTGCCATTTTTGGGAGAAATGGGGATATCTACTACTAGGTGATCTGGATTGTAGTACTGAAGGCTCATTACATTGTTCCTGATGCTGCTCTAGGTTTAGGTAATATCAGATTTTTCTCTATAAAGAAATAATCTGCTGAATTAATTTTGCTCTAATTTTAATTTTCAGCGGATGTAATTTAAAAAAGCTTCAGTAAAACAGGTCTTTACCCCTTGCAGGAAACTGAAAAGTAAAGAGGTCAAAAATCAGTGATCTAGTTTCATGTTATTAGATTTCCCCCGCTCAAGGCAGCAGTGAACATGCTGCATTAATAGTGCCGACCGTATAGAACAAACGGATTGTGCTACTTTTTGTTTACAGTGGTACTATAAATACTTTGTCCCTACAAACCTTTGCCATTGGAAGTGAAGAATGACATTTAAACACAAGTAAAGAAAGCACATAATCTTATCTCCATCAAAGTTACTTTCACCTTCTTGTGACTAATTAGGAACATGGGGACTTTTTTTAAGCATCAGTCTTGAAGATTAAGGCGGATGAGTGTGTTAGAGATGCTGAATCGGAAGGGGTTTCACGCCTACGATTGTATTGTTCCTATCTTCGTTAAATTGGGGACGTTTGTACACTCTTACAAAGGAAAGACATGACTCATTCAAGGGGGCACAACTGTTAAGAAAGTAGTGGGCTAAAAATGTGATGCTCCATTAAACTATCTGACCTCGAGTGGAAGTTAAAAGGAGCATTTCCCCTGGCATGTAATCTGGACGCAGCTCAGTCAAGGGAAGAGGATGCATTTTGTTGGTTGTCTTTTTTTTTTGCTTTGCCTGTCCCCTTATTGTGTCACACAAAACATGCTGTCTAAAATGATCTCATTTCTCATACTTTTGTTTGCTTTTCCTTTTTTCGCCCAGTTGTTTTTCACTTAAAGGATATACATGCTATCATAGAGTAAAGGACTTAGTTTTACATCTCTGAAGTTTTGGTAACAACTGAGAAAATTTTGGAAAAGTTATGGAAAAAAAAGTATACCCTAAAACCTGCCAGAATTATTCTACTGGTGAAAATATTGCAGGAAGAACAGTAATGAAGGAGTTTCAGTGGCACAAGAAGGCAAGTATTTTATGAAATATTTACATAAAAACTAATGAAATGAAAATAAATTCAGAATTGTATTTTGCTTTAAAATTTGCACTATACTACCTCGGTGGGGTAAACTCCCTCATATTTGATGGAGAGGGCTCTGAGGTAGGAAAAAAATTCAGGCAGGAGATTTCTGCCTGTTCTGGCTGTCAAGCAAGAGCAGGAAATTGAAGTCAAACACCTACACTCAACAGCAAAAGGCTAACCTGCCTGCTATGGTCTGATGGGCACAGGGCTCGCACCGTTTCCTCACCGAGCATCACTGTGGTCCCTGACTGTCCTGTTGCCACTGTATTGCTCCTGCCCAGCATGCTGGGGTCTCTCTGGTGGGGCAGGTCGCTGCAACCTGATGCCTGAAAATGTTCTTGAGTGTGTTCCTCTGTAAGAAAAGCCTTAATGTGGTTTTTGGACAGCCCTGAGCGTGCTTATGAATAGTTCATAGTAAAAGCTTCCACAGAGAATATAAAAAGCAATTAAATCTTAATGGCCCAATGTTTACATTTTTTGAACTACAGGTTGGAAAGCCTGAGTGCAAATCGTACAGACACAGCTAACATTTTTGCTGTGAGGGAGTTTATGATAAGCACTGGGCAAAAAAAATGTATCTAACTGATCCAGTCTCTCATTCTTTCAAATGTGTTTTCCTTGTACCAACAGAAGTGAGGGCATTCAGTAATATTTTAGTGGACAGATTCCCTCAGGAAAAGAACTGTTGGTACCTACAGGTATGAGGTTCCAGGGAGAGGGGAGCCTGATCTCATCCCAATAGGATGAAGATGCTGTCCCCAAACACCATCAGTGTGCTTCAACACCATCCCCGTGGGAGCCATGATGACTACATACAAATGAAACAAATCTCATGCATGAAGTATGTCATACCTGGTTTTCAGAAGCCAGTCGCACAGGGGCAGTAGCCTCATGGGGGGCCGTCTTACCCTGGCTGGGACTTGGGACCCACCCTGCTAGCCACCTTTCATGGTTATGTTATGCCAAGTCAAGCAGCAAGTTGCATTGCCAAAGAAAACTTCTTCTTTAACACTAGGGAGAATCACATCTTTGGTGCCTTAAGCTTTTTCCTGGTTCCCACTGGCCATTCCCACCTCAGCCTGGGTGTAATCCACAGGCCAAGAGACAGACCCACTGAGGGAGACAAAGGCAAAGGCTTTCCTTTCAGCCTTGCAGACTTTGTGTCCTGGTGCCCAAGGCATTTTTATTTATCTGAAAGGAGAGTAGCAAGCCCCTCCATGAAGTCTTCTTCGTCTTGTCCTTCTGGCTCACCATGATCCTGACATGGAGGGTTCAGCCATGCCTGGAACACAGCTTTCCAACCATTGGGACTGCCAAAGCATGCCAGCCATGGGGTGGGAATGGTTCTCTGAAGGCACTTGTGGGAATGCTGGCTCTTAGAGGGTGCCCATCTGGTATGGATTGAAAGCACTGACCTAGAGTTATATGGATCCTCTCCATCACCTGGCCTTCATCTGCTTAGCTTCTAACCTTTGAAAAACCCTCATCTGCCTTAGGGAATGGCGTTAAATGCACAGAGCCGTGACGGTGATATGAGTACTAAGAACCTCTCTTGGCATGTAAATGTTGTTGTCTTGGCCAGCTCAATTTCATTTGCTCTTTTCTCTCACTGTATTTGATTTAGTTTGCAATCAATAGTGAAATGAAAAGGATTAGTCCACCCACAGACTTTCACTGTGCTGCTTGGAGATGCCAGATCGGCAGGGTTCTGCTAATCTGTGCTACGCACCGTGCAGTGCAGGAAGGGTCTAACCAGAACTCGAGTGCTGAGTTAGTCCTTGCCTATAGATTGCTGTTCTCCAAAAACACATGCTTCCTGTTGTCTGCCGAGAGACGTTTCACCTGCTCTCACTCTCGCTGCAAGCAGGAGAGCTCTGCTATTGATTTCAGTCAGAACAGGATTAGAACTACTTATTGTTTCACTATCTGTGCAGCTATGATCCGGTTGGTACAGCCTGATCCAGACTGATACAAGTTTTCTTTCCTGGGCTGAAGCAAAGTAACACTTGTGCAGTCTTTTGTCAGTGAGAAAAGATAAAGCTTAACAGGGGCATTTTTAGGATCTGTCAGAAAAATAAAAGAAATTTAATAAGTCCAGGTATTTTAAAATAGATAAGCACCACAGGTATGTATACAGGAACACTCCCCTTCTGTTCTATTTTCTTTTAAGGACAGAAATACTATGTTTTGTGTTTGAAGTCTGTGATGTAAGCCAGAAAAGCAATCTATGCCCAAAATACTAAGGCAAAACTTTCAAAGAACAATTGGTATAGCCAGAATATGGTCTTTTCCTCCTTACTGAGACCGTGCCTGTTTTGCTGACAGCCTGATGAACATGCAGTGAAGTTCTCTGCCAGTGTGCTCTCTGTACAAAACATTCAGAGTGGAAGCGTGTGCCTCTGTATTTCTCTGTACTGAGGCCAATGTAACATCACTGCAATAGGTTATGAACAATTTATGAAATGAAAAATCTCTCCGTGGTGCAACGAGAGAATACACGCAGGGCAGTACTGAACTATTTGCTCTAACATTTAGTTTGAACCTGGTTAATAAGCCACCTGAAACCTTAATAAAATAACATAAAATTAATAAATCTATCTGTATATATTCCCTTTGTGCTGCTATGGGTTGATGTAGATTGGAATTTCAAACTACTAGAAATTCCAGCTGGAAACAGGAGTATGCATACAGCATGTTTTTATTTTGCCAATGTTTGGTTTCAGGTGAAGCAGTTTGTGCACCACAAATTGATAGTATAGGATGATGAGGTGAGCGCGGTCATAAAAGAAGCCAGGATTAAACAATAAACTGGTCCCATTGAGATCAAGTGGTACATACTGAATTCTGTGTTTAGGGAACTCCAGCACAGGGGAATTGGCCTCACCCTATGGTGCTGTCCTGGGAAGGAGGGACTTCATTATACACCAGCGGTTTGTAACAGGGCAGCAGAGACCCCCATGCGCCTTATGTGCGTTGTTGACATCATGAGGAGGGGCTGGGCACTGCTGAAATACATACCAGGTAAAATAAAATTACTCAGACAAGAAGGACCAGGGAAAACACTTCAAGCTGTGATTTTATCAGAGTTCAGTGCTACCTATTAGAAAAAAAACAAAACAAAATAAATGAGGGGTGAGATTTTGACTCTTTGACTCCAGAGAATAAACACTTACACAGGGAAAAAAATAATGGGTACCAAAGGGCTTTTTAACTTAACTCTGAAAAGTATAATGAGATCCAGCGGATGGGATCTGGAGCCAGCCAATTTCAAATTGGAAACATGACCTACATTTTTAATAGTGAGTGTGATTAGCCATTGGAACAAAGTACCCACAAAGTAGTGGATTCTCTCCTCCTGATGGCTGCGAATCAAGACTAGATGCCTTTCTGGGAGCTAAGCTTTAGTCAAAAATAGTTATGCTTTAGTCAAACACATGTTACAGGGCTCAATATAGAGGTAATTGGGGAAATGTAATGGCCTGTGATATCCAGGAGGTCAGGCCAGATGGTATAATGATCCCTTCTGGCTTCAAACTCAATGAATCTCAGAATGAATATAAATGCTATCATCTGGATGTGCATTTGAAATAATTGCAGGCAGAGATTAGACACGCAATTGCATATGGTTCGGAATTGATAAACTTTCCTCCCCTCTAGAACAAAGGCCTTTATTTATGCCTAATTACGTGGTGCAGTTGTAATTCAGATAAATATCCATTAGGAACTCGGATGGGATGTCAGCAAATCAATTTTAACTACTGTGCATGTGTTGTGTGGAAATCTAGTTTCTAAAGCTTATATTCAACTCCAGAGTTGCTTGCACAGGACTATATCCAGGAGGAGCTCCAGCATGGACGTTTACTCCATCCTGAGAGTTTCATTATAGATTTAGCCCTGTTGACTTAGAAGTTGATTCATTTAAATCATAAAGATGTAGAGGTCCTGGTCCCTAAGGCAGCTGGGTGCCTTAGTGCTTACGACTACCCATGCATTGACGAATTTTACAGGAAAAGGTTGTTGAAAGAGTAATAGCAGAGAATAAAAAGGTGCAAGCTTCTACGAGTAGTTTTGCTTATACTGATATTATCACAAATGGCATCTCTGCTTGATGGTGCACGTACACCCGCAGAATAGCCAGCTGCTGCAGCGCTTCTGGAGAAAAATGTACGAAATATTAACTGGTAAAAGAAACCGCATTAAAACACAGGTACCTGTTAGATGAATTTCACCTTATTGTGTAGCTTTCATTTTTAGTGTTATCTCACTCACAAAACATTCAAAAAAAACTGCACAGGTAAGCAGTAAGGACTCACAGAGGAAATAATATTGTTGAAGTTCAGTGAAATGTCGTCATTTATGGTATGTGTGTATTTACCTGTGCTCAGAAGAAAAATGTTGTTGAGCATGAAGAGTTTCATTCATAAAGGTCTGTAACCTTTCGTATTCTCAGTCCTCCCCCCCGAATCAATTCCAATCGATGGCACCAAACACCCAGTTTCCAGGTGATGAGAAAGTTTACTTTTTCAAGTCCTGAGCGCTGTACAGCAACCCTCACAGCAGCTAATGCCACTTGAGGACTTAATATTCTGAGGTAAGGAGATTTTTCCCTGCACTATATGTTTAATTTGAAGGGAGCGAAAGCCTGGGTCTACACCTGCCCAAATATTTGAGCAGTGCTGTGACGGCCTAGTCTTTACAGGTTGGCCTTTCTCAAAGTGAAAGAGGTCTGAGTGATATAGGTACCTTGGAGGGTACAGCTGGAATCTGCACCTCCACCCAAACTTTATTTATTATATCCGTCTTCCATTTTTCCCTTTTCCCCCCCTAAGCAACATATGTAGAGTATCACGACTAACACAGAGGAATACACACTAATCTGTGAACTTTAAGCCAAAATTTCTTCCATTTCAGCTCGAAAATTAAGCATGGTATGGTGACCCTGCAGGTATTGTGTAGAATAACCAATGTTTTTCTGAATCTCAGCATTATTTTCTTAGGTGAAGAGCAAGTCTCTCTGCAGATATCATTCTATACTGTTGCTCTGAATATTTTCTTAGATTACAGTAAAAATGAAAGTGACACAAAATAATGAAAATCATAATTAAAGTTAGCTGTGTTTTAATGTGGCATTTTGCCAGTGAAATATTTTTTAACAAAAAACATTTTAAAGGGTGCTGATTTTGAAGCTGCTTTTTTCAGTACTTCCACAGACATGGCATTTATGATGATACTGCTGTATCAGCAAAACTACTGATACAGGTATTTCACTTTTTACCTTGCTTTATAGCCCTTTATACAAGGCCTTCCCATAGCAGTTCTGCAGTAGTATTAATTTCAGAAAGGTCCTGAAGGTCATTCTTATTTTCAGTCAAATAACAATATCTGAGAATTTTAATGATGCTTTTGCATTAATGTTACAATATTCAGAATTGTTGTAAAATTCAACAATGTATGAAAATGTCATTGCTAGGGATGAATGAAGCAGCTCATCTGAAAATGAAAATCAGCTCAAATCATTGCAGGTGTTCAAAAAACTTCAAGTAATTTCATTTTGTCTCCCCTACCTCCACTTCTTAGGTACTTCTGTAAGTTCCGGTGCCTGAAATATCATTATAATTGATTTTTCTAGACAAAGGAAGTGCTTAGAGCTAATTATTTAAACTTAAGTACAGCATTTGGTATAGTGCCATGTGGGAAATTATTAGCTAAAATGGGAGATTAGTACAGAAATTCAGAAGTGAATAAGAAAGTAATCAGTAGGAGGGGAAGATAGTAGAGCTTCCCAAGAATCAGTCTTGGGCCTGATATTATTTAACATTTTTTATTAATGATGATGGTATAAAAAATAAGAATGTGCTAATGGAATTTACCAACAGCATAAGGGAGGGAGGTACTGTCATTGCAGAGACAAATAAAACTCTCATTTAGGAAGGACTGAGTGACCTTGAGGACCAGGGTAGAATAAACTGGATGAAATTCAGAAGGATTTCAGTGCAAGTTCCTGCATCTGTCTTGTTAACCAGGCTTCTATACTATACCTGCATGCTCATAGTTAAGAAAAGAATAAGGAGAAGAAAGACCCGGAACATATAAAGCAAGGTATTTTCACCAGGGTAAACGCTGGTAATGGTGTTCGAAGCATGTGTTAGGAATCAGCCAGGGTAGAGCACGCTGTGCACAAATGATTCACCTTCAGGAAGCTACCAAAAAAGATGGTTAGAGTGTCCATGGGAAGGGAGAGCCGTAAGTGTGAGATGAGTTTGGCAAAACAAAGGCTGAGGGAGGCCGCTATAAATACCACATGGGCATAAGCTCTGGGAAGAAAAAAAACATCTATTTAAACTAAAGGACAACATTGGCACAAGAACAAATGAGTATAAATTGGTCATGAATAAATTTAGGATGGAAATTGGAAGCAGGTTTCCAAACAACAGAATAGCGATGTTCTGCAATTGCTTTCCAACAAGAACAGTGGAAACAACAACAACAAATCCCAAGCTACTTTTAAGATGGCATATAATGAGATTCTGAAAGAAATTATACGATGTGCTTGGCTAAGATAGCAGGGAACCAGACTTGATGACCTGGGAGCTCTATGCAGACCTGTCTTCCTAAGTTTGTTTTTCAGACCAAGTATTTCAGACCACTTTTAAGCACTTCCTTTCCTTCATGTATTTTTTAGATAATTTTTTTATAGCGTGCTGCAAGGAATGCTGGCTGGACTGATTTAGGAAAGGCACAGAACTGTGGTGTCCAGAATATATTGAATACTCTCAAAGCAAGTGAGGGATGTTCAGCATCCTGCTGGGCAAGGCTCGAGGTGCTTAAAGAAATCTCCATTTTCAGTTGAACACAATGGGGACTAAGTCCAAATAGGAGCAGCTTGGTTCTCTGTTGTTTCTCCTACTCTCCCAAGCCTGCTGCTTTATTTTGTGTTTTGCCTTCTCGTCTCCGCTGTGCGTATGCAGCAGCATGAAATGGGGTGGCATAAGATTCAATGGAGCAGTCAGTGTGTGTCTGACTGGGTGCCAGTGGTGTGAAGCTGCAGTGAAGATGGCCTGTTTGGCAGGAGGGTGTATTTCACCAGCCTCCGTGGTGTGATGCAGAGCTGTGCTGGTAGTGTCAGTGTTTCTCACGTCTCAGCCCACGAAGTACCTATGTCCTTTGGTTTGCTTTATCCTGCCAGTGCCTTGATGCTTGTGTAGCATCTCTTGTTCCAAAATCCAGCATTTCCATTACTTGTAAAAAGCTGTGTATTCCCTAGTCAGCATGGCCATAAAGGGATTTACCGAGCCCCAGGCCCTGGGGCTCAGTACCTGGAGTTTTATGAGTTCCTTACTCACAAAAGCAAAAATGGGTGTTTACAGCTCTTTTACGGTAACAGATACTGCTTCATCTAAGTGCTGGGAGTGTGCAGGCTGGCCTGGTAATGTTGTGACTCTCTTATTAAGGGTGCATCGTTTTATGATTTTCTACCTATGCTGGTGAATGAGGCAGCGAGATTTGCAAAAATGGATGATTCTGTCTGTTTTTCCTCTTCAGCTAACTACATGCATACTTTTTCTGAAACCAGATGTTAATCTTGAGAATAGGTTAAGAAATGGGAAAGTTAGATGAAATCTCCAAGAGTACAGGTAGTTTGGAAAAGGAGAAGAAATAGGCAGCAGCTTTACGAGGGAACGGTGCTTTGCTTTCACCTTGTCGCCATCCACATTAATCACATTTGCAGTAGGCAGCAGCTCTACCTCTTTGTGCAAATACTCTAACAACTGGTTTAAAAAACCCAAGCAGGATAGCTGATAGGTTTGCATAAACAGGGTAATGAACACCTGTGTAACAAGAGAAAAGCCATAAACAGAGTGGTGGAAGTTTTCAGCCCCTCCAGCTGAAGTTTCTTTCTCAGCCCCCAGGAGCCAGGCAGGGAAGCAGTTGCTTGCTGGGGTCTCCCTGTGGGGCAGGAGGCCCATGGTGCCTTTGAAAGCTGAGCTTTGCCATCAATGACTTCGGTGCAGTGCCCCATGCACGAGCTACCCTGTGACTCCTTGGTCAGAAATGCCCATCCCTCAGAAGGAAAAGGTAGAGCTAGTTCTAAAAAATATTTTCAAGGAAAAACTATATTAGAGGTCAGAATTGAAAGGCACGCACCATGCAACAATCAAGAGAAAGCATTTTGATTGATTGAAACTTTAAAAACCCAGCCCTTATTTTCGTGTTTTTTAATTTAGTTTTTGTTCCTGAAATGTGTGTATCTAGAGAGCTATTTTTTTTCACCCAACCTTAACTTCAACTGGGACACTGTGTTCTATGAACACCTGGGTGAGATGATTTCATTCTGTCCTGTCCTGCTAGCAAACTCAATTTAAAAGGAATCAATCATCAGCACGGCCTGTAGTTATCGCTATGTTTCAGCGAGTTATTTACTCAGACACCCAAGTGTGAGAAGGTGGCTCATCGGGGGAGTGCAGCGGCCTCGCGTCAGGGATGAACCGAGTCCTGAGCTTGCTGCAGCCCAAAAGGGCTGGCCTGGTGGCCATGGCCACCTTGTCACTGCTGTGCAGTACCACTCAACACCAGGAAATACGCTCGGGTTTTCCATGGGTGGGAATATCTGTGGGGATGTAAAAGCACATTTTCAGTTTGTTTGCAAACACCCATTTGCAAGCACGTGCCTATGGGAGATTTCCTGTGACAAGGGTGCTGAGGAAATGCCTGCGACCACAGCAGGTGAGAGAAATGGCTTTGTCAGACATGTCTCTGGATTTTGGCTGCCTGCTCATGTATCATAAGGAGGTGGCAGCAGCCTGATGGCATCAGGAAGGACATGAGCATCGTCCTTGCCTGCGCCAAGGCTGTTGCCTGCCTCCAATGAGAAATAATGATCCCCTCTGCCATGAACAGTGATTAAATGCCACCAAAGCCTATGAAAATAGTTACTTGTGAGGTACATCAACCAGAGACTGGTGTGCAGGGGCCATGCTTGGCGCACGTGGACTGAAGTGAGAGGCCGGGTGGGGTGAGAACAGCAAAGTCTGCTTACTTCCTGTAGTTTCTCACCCCTGGGGGTTTTAAAAATAAGAGGTAAAAAATAACTTCTGTTTTGCAGAGGGCCTTGGGGGTCCTGCTGTGCCCTTCTTTGTCCTCTCTTGGGTTAAGGCCAGAGGAGATGTGTGCATAGTGGCAGCTGCTTACAGTGGTGCCACGGTCCTGGCCTCCCTGCTGTGACTCAGGGTGACCATCAGCCCTGCAACCATCATGAACTTCATCATGTCACATCCCTGTGGGGAGCCACTTAGGTGATGGGGGGCTGTGAAATGACACCTCTGTATGTGAGCTGTGATGCCGTGAGGATGTTACAGCCTGTGAAAAAGGAAAACAAAAAGGGGCAAAGGAAAAAAAAAGCACAAAAAAATGTATGTTCGTTCCTCACTCTTCCCTCAGCACTGTCTTGCCCTTTGCAGAGGCTTCAGAGGTGTGAACACATCCTGTTTACATCTGCCGCAAGACAGAGATGCTGAAAGGAGCACACAGCTGAGGATCAGTTAGCGGTGGCACCCTGTACAAGGGAGAGCTGCCCACAGTGGGAGACAGCCCCAGCATGGAGGGTCTGCCCATCTACCACGGGGCCATCACCCGTGAAGCTGGGGAGAAGCTGCTGCTGGCGACGGGCACCGATGGCAGCTACCTGCTGCGGGACAGCGAGACCATCCCGGGAGTCTACTGCCTCTGTGTACTGTGAGTACAGCCAGCCCCGTGCAGCTGCCATCGCCTCTCTGGGGTGCCGGGCAGACAAGGGCAGCGGGACTGGGAACGGGCTGCCAGGGAGGGCTGGTCAGTTGGTAGTTGATTTCCAACCTTCACGTCCACATTACAGGGTGTTCCCGCACAACGGTGACAAAATATGTCCTAACATTACCATTTGCAGACACCTGTGAGACCTGGGGCACCTTCACCTTGACTTAAGGCAGAGGTGTGGATAGAGGGTATAGGAGTCTTTGCAGAGCGAAGAGGAGTATGTTTTGCCTTGCAGACCCCACTCTTTCTATGGGCATAAGCAAGAAGAGAAAGCAGGCCTGGAGCATGTAGGACGAGCGAGGTGCTGTGGAGAAGAGCCAGGCAACTTGGCTCAGGATGGTGTGCACTGCCTCTTTGTGCTAGACGATCTTCTTGCATTCTGCCTGCTGTCTTCTGCTTCTGTAATGTGCTCATAGGTGCGCTTAGCGGCATCCCCAGTGCCCCCTGGCAATGGTAGGTTAGCTTGGGTCGCTGTCATCCAGAATGTGCCTTTGCTTCAGGATGCACCCGGTCAGGCTCTGTGTCCCACGAGCCATTTGGCTTGGAGCAAATTACCTGTAAGTACATGAAATACTAATGTGTAACGTACTAAGTGGTCATGTTTCATCAAATAGGGTGAAAGGGGAAAGAGTTGATGGGATGGTCTGTCAGAGAGAAGGTAGAGAGGTTTCCCGGAGAGAGCTGGAGGAGTTTATAGTCAGAGAACCTCGTTTTAATGAGGCAATTTAATTACCCTACTTTTGGCAAAAGCAGAAGTCTCGGGAGTCCTGAGAGATAACGCTGTACATGAAGTACCACTGCAGTGAAAGAACAAAGCTGTGCCTACCAGGACTAAACAGGCACTCACACCTTACATCAGTAGGAGAAGGAATACAAGAGAAAACCATTTTAGGGCCAGTAAGAAATTAGCTAGCATAGTGCACTCAGGTACCCAGCAAAAAAGCAGAAGAGGAAGAGGAATCTGAAGTCAAGTTATCCCCAAATGTCTTGAATACGTTTCCAACAATGTGTAATTAAGCCCTGGGTGAGCATTGTTCTACCCCCGTTGTAGACCAGTAATTGGAGGAATGGAAGAAGGTTACAGGCAATCCAGAAATACATGACCTTCTTTTCAGGAAAGATCTTTGTGTCAGAAGATGGATTCTTTCTTCTCTTATGAAATCAGAAAGTGAACCAAGATAGACGCTACTGCTAACAAATACCTTAACAGCCAGCAGAAAAATGGGAAATTAGACCCGTCTTGAGTTAAAAGAAAATGGAAGAGACATAGCGAGAGGTAAGGAGTGCTATGATTCCTGTGATGGGAATAGGCAATAAAAGCAGAATCTTTTTTAAATAACCATCAGAGGAAATCGTGATACATCTCCTTTACACTCAGAAGTCATTCAGTGCAGGCAAAACACCAAAGCATTAGACAGGGTCAGGCAGAATGTTACAATGCTGAATAAAGCAGAGAATCCTAAAATTAGTCCACCGTTAGTCGAAATCAGGGTGTAGGCATGTAACAAAGTCTTTCATCTGCACACAATCAGTCGGGATTTTTTACTGTACTACTGGTAATTTACATCCTTCAGAAGAAGTTTCATTGATGAAATAAAGTATAGAAAATGAAAATAGGAAGAACTGCTTACTGTGAAGGTGTGCAATCTTCGGAGGGAAAGAAAGCCTGCTTCGATAAGAAACAGAATCCTACATAATTATTTCTGGAAATTATGGGCCACTCATGTCTTCATGTTACATTGTATTCAAACATATACATGATTAGCAAATAGGTAAAAGTAAAAACTATTACTGATGAACGTTATGCAAACTTCACATAAAATATAGATTCTCAATACATTTTTATAAAATAAATTTTCAATAGCATCTTAGATAAAACCAGATAAAATATGAAATGAAAAATGTTAGGATGCGTATGATCTGATACAGACAGAAAGATGGCTGAAAAACGCTAGTGCTAAGCCTTGGTTCCAATACTTCTTAATATTCCTATGCATGATAGCTTTGGTAAAAACTAAGAGGGAAACGTGGTGCTGTTTTATGCACTGTTTAAGAAAAAGAAAATAAAAGAGTAAGTACTCCTCTGCTTTTTCATATTTCCTTAAAAATAAATAATGGAAATTATTAGGAATAACAGTTATTCAGAAATTTACATTTTGATACAGAATCTGGGCTGAAGAACACTCTATCAATACCTAGATATCTCAAGAGTAGGCAGAACACATGTATTTAGTGGAATTACTGAGGTGACCTTTGAAACTTGAGAAACGCCTGTCGGACATTGGGTATATCACAGTAAGTATCAGAGCTAAACACAAACATTCACATCTTTCCAGTGAAATTTCCTAACAGAAGTGGAACTGTTTCATACTGCCACTGATGTTTCTGTTGCTGTTAGAAAAGAAAAAGAGAAAAATAGACCAGTTTTCAAAAATCAAAACATGTTCAGTCTGTCTTCTTCCCCCTCTCCCTGCATCTCCCCATAGTCCTAAAACAAATCAAACCTCCAACCCCCCAGCTCCCTGGACCCAAGCTGCCTTAGGGGTCTTTTTTGTTTTTTGCCACATGGGAAGAAGGGAGTCATCAAAATTAAAAACCACAATTCTGATGAAGAGAAACGAAATATTTATCAAAGAAGTCATTAAACAAATACCTGGATGGCAGTGCTGTGATCAGCTTGAACTCACATAGGTGGTCGCTCTGCATTTCCAGCTCTGGTAATTGCTGAAGTTCTGCTATTGCCACTGCATTGGCTTCAGCGATGCCTCATTTTCCCAAGAAAGTGACTGAGTTTGTAATGCTACCCTGCACCCTGCTCCCCCCATAGGCACCCCCAAAAGGCCCTAACATACTTGGCCAGCCCTTGAGCATCCTAAGACACATAATAAGGAAGGCAGTATTCACAGTCAGGCTCATTCGCCTTTTGCTTTTCCAATTAAGAAGTGGAGCCCTGACCTTTAAAAAGGAGAAGTGTCAAAGACTTCATGAATCCCTTGCGACTGACACTGATTTTACAGGGCACACATAAAAGAGACAGGTAGCAGCATAAAACTTGACCTACAGAGATGGGTAACTGCTGCAGGCAGGCCCCTGTTGTTGGAGCGCTTGGCTAGAAAACTCTGCTTTCTCTCTTCTTTTTTTCCTCCTACTTTATCTTCTCTGAATGCTACTTTTCGCTGTCCAAAGTCATGATGCACATGGGATGCCTGCAAGCCTTCAAAGGCAGAGAATGTTTTTTGGTGTGGCTGTGGCAAAGTGCAAAGAACCCACTTTCATAAATATTTTAACACCACAATTAAACTAGGCATGGAAGCATAGAAAGGTTTTGATTTGCAACAGTGTCCCCTGGGGCTCTTGCAGAGGTGCTGCCTGCAGATTTTGGCAAAGTCTTCTAATACTGGATGCTCCCAAGATCTTCATTGTACAAATACCAAGATATACTTCAAGGATGTCGTTCATCATGCTTTGAATCTGCCAACAGAAAAGCACAATCTTTTCCTGGAAATTTTTTAGGGTTGCATTGAAGAGCCAGAAGGTTTTCACTGTTCCTGAAAACTGGGCTAGAAGAAATGCATATGCTTTAAAAGATGTGCACGTTTTACCTGTAAACATGTCAGACACTACAGGCAGTATGCCAGGTTTTAGTATCCCAACCTGATTGTTCCAGGGAGCTTTCTTTACTGGTCTGGTTTCCTCTTTGCTCAATATCCCATTTGACATTTTTAGCACCCTCAGAAATCCTCAGTGCACATCGCTCCTAATGAAGTCAATGGGGGACCCAGGACACAATAACAGTGGCTAGCTTGAGAAGCAGCCTCTTAAACCGTGCCTGAAAAATGCATAAATAAAATGCCCAAGAGTGCCAAAAGCACTGCTTTCCTTTACCAATATATGAGCACACACGCAGCAACAAGCGGTTCATGCCTGAATTGGCAAAGATAAAGCATTAGTAGTGTGGGACTTAAAAATTCATATACTTGAGAATACTTGGAATGTTAGTAGCTGTTTCAGACCTTTAAATAAGCTAAACATGACATACTTGTCAAACCGTTATGTTCAGATTATTTGTTTAAAACCAGCCATTCATGTACGGTGCTGCATTCAATTTGCAGAGGATAATCAAAAGCTGGAATAGAAAGCTGTTTGGAGCTTTTGAAGCAACAGTAATGGCAACAGGGATAGGCTGCAGACCTATCAGATTTTACACGTGCTGTTTTTTTTCTGTCACCATAACCACAGTGCACAAGTTCAGGCAACGTGCCGAAACTTTCTGATGCAGCAGAGGTATCAGCTGTGCAGCACGAAGGTGTAATACAGGATCACGAGCCAGCCTAACTTAGTATTTCTTTTGTTTCCCATGTAATATTTTTGATAGAAATGGCAGAATAATTGCATTTCTTATAACACCGCACATAATAATCATCATCATTTGAAGTGTAACTTGGAACAAAAGCTTCTCTCTGAGGAGGAGCCCCTCGATTCAGAGTTGCTGTTGTAAATATCACAAACTATTTTCAGCTTTGAAAAAAAGTCTTCTACAGCGCAAAGGTAAATGCTACTGAGGTGAGTATTTCAGCTCCCTGCGAATCAGAGAGGGATTCATCTTTGCTGAGGATAATTTGGCTAATGGCCTCCAGGTATTCCAATGGCTTTTCTTGGAAAGATATTAGAAAGGTAGGCAGCTGGAGCAGTGGGTTACCACTGTGCTAGCGAATCTGTAAGTTATTGAATGGGCACCACCGCTAGATAACAGAACCTAGATTAGCTCTACCCTGGTTTTGCAGGCTTGAGTTCTTAGGATTTAGCTGAAGCGATGATTTCAGGTTCGTGGATTTTATGGTTCCACCGTGCCTACCTTGCTCTGAGAGAAACAGGAAATGTGACAGTGAGCTACGCTGAATCACTCCCAAACAAACCCAGGAATGTTTCATAGAAATATGAAACAGTTACATTTGCAGGGCTATTGACAGTGTATTATCTAATGCAGTTCCCTTGAGTTTTGCCCAAAGTGAAAGAAATTTCACCAGATGATAACTTTATTTCATGAGGTTTTGTCTTTCTCAGGTACTGTTCTGGAGGACATGGTAACTCATGAAGTTTAGTTACTGGCCCACTATAAAGTTCTACTTACCACCTCAGATTTGAATCAATTCTAATTTTATTTCCAAATTTGAAGAAATTCCTCTTTGAAGCATTGCTTTTGGCTGACATAACTTTGTACTAGACCAGTAAAAACCCTGCTCAAAAAAGGGTACACACTTGCTCATTAGGTAAATTGGCAGCGTTGCTACTCATGGTTAGGAGTGTTCAAGTGCTGCAGATGCTGACAATCTTCCACAGAACTCTTCCACAGAAATTCAGAGGCACATTACCAGATTTGACTTGCTCTTGCAGGCTTCTGTAAGCTTCAGCAGAGAAAAGATAGTGCACCTGCTTTATAATGCCATAGCATTACGGTAAGCTAATAGTAGTTAGAGATTCACTATCACGGACAAAGGTTTCGACACAGAAGTTGTTGGTAGGGGAATCAGTGTACACTCAAGTGGGTGTGTACAGAGTGCTGCTGTGAGTTAAGCCACAGTAACTCTGTTGGGCTTTTCAGATGTTGTAAACACTGATTTAAACTATTTTATTCATTCTTGCTGATACAGAGTTTGTATCTTGCCCATCATCTCAATGTGAAAGCTATCTTCAGCTTGGGTTAGCTGATGGGTGGTAATTGCTAAGTTGCTGTACCTTGATTGTATGCCTCAGACCTAAATAAGGCAGGAACCAGGCTGCTTGTCAAACAGAAAAAGCAAATTCCATGACAGACCGAGGAGCTACAAGCTTAAATAGGACTGTCTCCTACATTAAATAACAAGACTTTTTGGCCTTTCCATGATTAATAAACCAAGCATAAATATAACAATTCAAAAAGAAAAAGAAAGAATTTTAAGTGGACAGCTGGATTGACTGCTTCATCCTTTTGGCAGCTGTCACCTCTGTGGCAGAGGGGAGGTCACGCAGCTCAGGAGTACCCTGGACAGGAGACATCTTGATGAGCACACATGTGTGAACTTGCTTGGGGTCCTCTGATTTCAGGAGGATTGGCTCTGCGGTAGCCATCTCCCATCTCTGTAGCTACCGAGGTGCCCATGCCGCCGTTCTCAGTTTAGGGTTGCTCACTGGGACACTGCCTGAGGTTGGTCCCTCTGACAGAGCATTCAGGAGCTGATCCACAACCTGCACTAGACACCTCTGGTAAAGCAGAGCATCTGTGTCCTGACCTCTCATGCTCAGTACATTACCTGCTGGGTGCCATCAAACTGTCACTCCAGAAGTACAGAGGCCCCGTGAGCTCTCCCGTAGTACTCCTCTCCATAGTATTAAGTAGTTTCTAAGCATGATCTCAGTTTGTGAGATGGAGTTTGTGAATTCCTTTTCATGTGAGAGAAACTGTGCCACAGCTAGCTCTGGGGTCTCAATGTGAGGAGCATGGGAATGGATTTTGATACTATCCCGTGTTACTCTGCATAGCCTGCTGACTTGGCTTGCATGGCTGAGGGATGTCTCCCTCTTTCACACATCTTCTGCTTTCAAATGGCCCATCTATTCTATTCCTGTCATTTTCACCCCTCTAGTTCAAGCCCCCTCATGCTTCACCTATGATATCTCCTTCCTTACCCATTTAGCTTTATTGAATGAGTTCAATTTTCATGCTGTTTCCTTGGCCAAACATGTACCCCTTTTCTTTCTTTCCACACCCTCCCACCCAATCCTACTCTTCCTTTCCAAGATGCCCAGTCTAAATCACCGTCTGTGTTTTTCCCCTCTAATCCAAGGTAGGCAACATATATACATCACTCATGGCTTGAGATCGTGGACACTTGCTGAGTGCCCACGGTACTGTGCCCAGCTGGCACAGGCACAGTGCAGCTACAACTGCTAACAGCCTTTAGAGAATGCCTTTCTTGCAGCCCAGACAGCCGTCACTGCTTTCTCTCAGAGACTGCATGAGATACATCGTCATCAGTCAAATTGTACTTTTCACTCTAAGAACTGGACAACACCCCAGCAATTAGAACTTTTTTTTTTTTAACATGGGAAAAGCAATGTTTTTCCTACCATGTCTCCTTTCCTGGCACTTCTGCCATCTCCATCCCTGAATACAGTTGAGGCAAACACCCAAGAAACAAAATTTCAGTCTGAAATGTGACGAAGTCGTAAGAAAGCGAGTATGGGCAGTATCTAACACTCGGGACCACTGTTTAGAGGCCACACAACTGGCTGTTTCTTAAACTATACTGTAAAGTGGAATTCCAAGGTAGCCCTGCTGAGAAGGACTTGGGGATTCTGGTGGATGAGAAACTTAACATGAGCCAGCAGTGTGCTCTTGCAGCTCGCAAGGCCAATGGTATCCTGGGCTCCATCAGAAGAGGGGTGGCCAGCAGGGACAGGGAGGTGATTGTCCCTCTCTACTCTGCCCTCATGAGGCCCCATCTGGAGTCCTGTGTCCAGATCTGGGGCCCCTAATACAAGAAGGATGTGGAACTGTTGGAGAGGGGTCAGAGGAGCCACGAAGATGATTAGAGGGCTGGAGCACCTGCCCTACGAAGAGAGGCTGAGGGAGCTGGGCTTGTTCAGTCTGGAGAAGAGAAGGCTGTGGGGGGACCTCATTGCAGCCTTCCAGTACCTGAAGGGAGCTTATAAGCAGGAGGGGATTCAACTTTTTAAAAGGATAGACAATGACAGGACAAGGGGGAATGGATTAAAACTAAAGGAAGGAAGGTTTAGATTAGATATTAGGGGGAAGTTTTTTACAGAAAGAGTGGTGAGGTGCTGGAACAGGCTGCCCAGAGAGGTAGTGGATGCCCCGTCCCTGGAAGTGTTCAAGGCCAGGTTGGACGGGGCCCTGGGCAACCTTGTATAGATCCAGGCCTGAGGTTGGTGGCCCTGCCTGTGGCAGGGGGGCTGGAGCTCGGTAATCCTTGGGGTCCCTTCCAACTCATACCATTTTATGATTCTATGATTCTATGATCAGGATGCAAATATGCCAGGTAAAAAGAGCTGATTGGTATAGTGCAAAGACATCAGCAGAGAGAGCTATGTAAAGAGGAAGAAATGGATGTCATTTATTGCTGACATGGCTTTGCTCTGTGTCTCTCTCTTTCTCCTTTATATTTGTTCCATTTTGGGCCCAGAAATAAATACAAATTAGTTTAATAAAATTTCCCAACTGAGATAGATAGAAAACATTTGGAAATTATTTTAAAATATACCGTGCAGCTGAAATGTCATGGTTAATTTCAATGTGCTGTATGCAGCTAATATCCTCTGGCTATTTCAATGGTGCAGAAGATTGTAATTATTCACCTGTTAAAGTAAATACGGCTTTAACAAGCCTGATCACAGTTGAAAAGGAGGAGTGGAGAGGACAGGTAGACAGATGCTGTCTCAGTATGTCATCTGTGAATGATGCCTTTGTAGCTCTTTGGAAGGAATTATCTAGCTATAAAGAAAAAAGCCTGTAATATGAAGGGGACTGGTTCCTAACAGCAACTTTTTCTAGATTTTTCCTTTGACAGAGTTTTCCCAGGGATATTACAACAAAGACAGTGCTACTGCAGTTCCCAGCTGGTAAAACACACCCTTTGTTATAGAGATGAAAATATAAGTGAGATGACATAAAAATATCATCAGTGGTGACCAAACCACTCTTTCATAACTGCTATTCCAAACTATCCTTAAAGCAAAGGCTGTTTTCTGCTTCCCCTCATCAGCATTTTGACATTTTTTGCCTTTGATCAAAAATTTATAGGGCCTCCTTGATCAAGCTGTTAATTCATGATTGCTCCTGTCCCTTGAGCTTCGCTGGCATGAAAGAGAAGCTTTGCAGTTGTGAGTAAGGCTTGTGGCCATGTTGAGGCCAGATGAAGTGATGGGGGAGCCCTTCACTGGGTCTTTGCCGGTGTGTCAAGATCCGGTCCTTCTCCAAGCTATGCTGGTATGCCAGTGTCACTGTAAGAGTGCTCTCTGCTGTCCTTCTCTCAATGACATGTGTCCATCACCTTGATTTTGTCCAGCAGAGAGAGGAGTTTGGGTCACCAAACAGACTTGATCTGTATCTCACCGGGTAAAGGCTTTAAAGCACAAGCTCTGTGAGGTGTCCCAAGTGACTAGCACCATGCCCAAGCCACATGGTTTTTCAGTTATGTCTTTAGCTATGTGGCCACACCACATACAGGAACACCATGTCATACTAGCAGCATTTTTCTTCCATGAATTGAGTAGCATGTAGAAAACAGAGCTGTCCCTTTATGGTGGCTGTGGAATAGCTCATCTCCTGAGACCTAAGCTCCAGTAAATGCACTTTTCCACCTGCCTTTGCCTGATGTGATGTATTTTGCTTTTTGGACAGGAATATTCTGTACAGTATTCTTTTTAAATTTTGTATTTGTGTTTTAAGAGAGACACCTTGATCTTCCTTCAGTTCACAATGGTCTCAGTTAATGTTGGGTAGTTTAAATCATAAAAAACGTTCTCACGGGGGACTGTGCCCATGTAGCAGTGAAGAGAACTTGGCTCATCATAATCATGTCACTTGCACATGGAAATTAAAAAGCACTTTGAAGTGGTAATGAAGTAAGTTCCTGCTGCTTAACAGAAAGTTTTGATAAGATCATATTCGTTGGGAGAGTACTTGTCAGAAGAGCTGTAAGTCATTTTGTGGAAACAAAGATCCCAGTGGAAAGTAGCTAGATGGGAAGATCTAGCTGTTCACCTTAGCAAAACGTGTCCTCCTTCCTCTGTGCGTTGAAGAAGGAGGTGTGGTGGTCCTGGGCCATCTCCCAGCTACACAGGGGCTGTGTTTACTGATGGTTTCAGAGCCAAGAACAGGTGACAACGTTGCATTTTTTAGCTTAAGCGCGATGAAACCCTTCATACCTCTGTCTTCCCTCCTCTGGGAAAGAAATGTACATTTGCCTGGTGACTGGAGAGCTCTCAGTTGTCCCTCACAAGATTGTGAGAGCAATGTCAAGCTCCCCTGTTTTCCACAATGTGCTTGAAGCATCCATGCTCCCAAATTCATGTTCTTTCTTCTGTAGCTTGTGGTCTGAGCTATCCTCTGTGCTTTCTCTGGGCTCGGCTGAAATATTTTACAGTGGAATTTGTTTAAAAATGGAGGACAGGTGTCTGTCTTACACCTTTCCCTGCTTTGGCCCTGAATATTACTTTATCCTCTATTTTTGTCTTGTCCAGCTCAGCAAGCCTTTCTGACAGAGTGCTGAAAGACATCCGACAGTTCAGAGTTAGGGTAGCACCCCAGCCCCTCAACCACTTTAAGTCCTGCCACCTCTTAGGTAGAACAAATGCCAAAAGAAACAAGAGATGACTGCTTTCTGGACAACGGAGCCATTTGAGGATAAATCAGATTTTTAAAAAGACTGAAGCAGTCAAAATGCTTTGGGACAACCAGGGCGAGCATGGGTAATGTGTACAGTGTATTACTGAAACTGGGGTGTGAGAGAGATTTTTATATACTGATTCTGTTGGCTTTGAGGCTTGAAGAAAATCATGCTGGAGATGTTCAGATACCTTCTTCAAAGAGAGGGGACAGAATGTCAGAACCTTTCTGTGTTTCTTGCACATTATGGCCTGTAAAATCTTAGTTTCAGTCCCCATGTATTGGCTGGTGTGCTACACACATAGGTGCAGGAAAGCTCCTCATGATTTCTAAATAGAAAAGTTTAATGTGAACACTAGCAACTAGTGACAAGCTGACAACACAGGGACAGCTCTCAGAGGTTTAAGAAGGATGTGATAGCCTGAGATAGTCTGAGGGCCCTAATAAGAGACATTGGATTTCCTGAACATGAACGTATCCATTGGCTTAGAAGCATGTGCTTTTCAAACACTGGGCCTGAGTGACCATGGTGCCATGGCATGGACATGAGAACAGTGATGTCCTTCCACATCCTTCCTGTATCCTGCAGACACAGCAGGTTGCTCACACCTCTTCCCAAGGGCCCTTTCTGGGTCTGTCAAAATCCTTGGTGGCCCCCTTTCTGGGGGAAGAAGTGGGGTACGGCGGCTGTTTTCCTCCTTCAGTCTCCATGAAGCACGCACAGCCGGCCACTTTTCATGTCTATCCAGGGCCAGGTCCAGAGTTGTGTCTCTGGGGAAAACGCTACCTTGGTTAACACAAAGAATGGATGAAGTTGTGGTGGGGTTGTGGGGCAGCATCTGGCATATTCCCATGCACAAGGAGGAGGAATTTGTCCCTGCAACATTCCCAACGGGAAGGAATGGCTTTGTATCTTCTGCCTCTGGGTTTAATCACAGTGGGAGAAGAGGGGTGGGGGGATAGCTCAAAAAGCATGACAGGTGTTTTTGCTCCTGCTTTGTGGGGTTATAGCAGCGTGACAACCGTTAACAACTTCCTGCTCAGGTAAATTATATCAGACACTGCTTTGCAGAGGTTGCTGTAATGACTTTTTAACAAGAATTTATTCAGGAGCCATGACACGGAGCGTAAGTAATTGCAATCATACAGTATCTCTGTCATCGATGGTTTCTGCTATTTTAGAGTAACTACTGTAACACCACGTATAGTTTGAAAGAAATACAGGATTTTTACACTTTCTTAAGAATAAGAATTGATTCTGCAGTAGGGAATGCCCCCTAAAATCCTGCTGGGTATTCATGCAAATCTATGCCATAGGAAATCTAGTCATTCTTATCTGATACCATATAAACTAATGTTGCTCCCAGAAACTGCTATGAATTGTCTCTGCTTCTGAGTTAAATTTTTGGACAGTGGGACAATAATCCACCATGTAAGTCATTTGCTGTGTTGGGTTTATAAAAGAAGCAGGACTCACTCTGAACACGAGTATGTCTTGTGTTACCAGTGCAGGACTCTATTCTTGACTCAGATTTAGAAAGACAGAAGATTCTACCCTCTCATGTCTCCTTTATTGGTCTTTGAGAATTAGGAATATATGGGCAGTACAAAGAATAATTCGCCTGGCTTTTGTGGGTCTATCTTCCCAGCTACACTCAGGCTACTGCTTCTGGGAACATCTGCATGTAAATCAATCAGAAATCAGTAATGCTGTCTGCCAATAATACACTTTCTGTTTTTCCAGGGAAGTATGTCTGATGTGTGTCAGTAAAAGGAGGTCGCTGAAAAAAGAATAATTAAAAACATGCTGAGGCAGGAATGAAAGAAATGTCTCCTAACCTAGAATAACTGAATATTCCTAAATGAGATCTGAGTCAGACCAATCCCTCTCACTCCAAAAGAACCCAGGAGGTTGAACCGCATCTCTTTTTTTTTATCCACCCAGAGCCTTTATGGATGAATTTTGGAAGGAAAGTTAGCAGGTGAACTAACACAAGACATAGTGTTTGTATTCTAAGACCTGACAGTAGAAATGAGTAATAAATTTCTTTTATTACCTTCTGATTATTTTTTGTTTGTTTGTTTGTTTTCCACAGCCATCAAGGTTACATTTATACCTACAGAGTTTCCAGGACAGAAAGCGGGTCCTGGACTGCTGAGGTATGTACTTCTCCGTTCTCTTTGGAAAATTTCTATATCCTGTTTGATATTCGGATTGATTTAATGAGATATATTCAAATTATTCATGTTTCTGCATAGTCTGATTTTCATCGAAGGTAATCGATCTTGAGTGTGCCCATCACTAAGATGTCTTGGTGCCACTTCTGACAGTCTTGAACTCATAAATTAATTCCCTGTTTCATTTCAGCTGTTGCATAATGCAGTAGTGCTTTATTTTGCATCATTTTAAATGGCAAAAATATCGTGTTTTTATAATTTGACAAGCACAATCAGTTCATTTCTATCTCATGTACCATTAATGTCAGAATATTTGAGAAAATTACTACCATGTTTTAACCTTAATTCCTCTCCAGATTAATTCATCATTGGTGCAAAACATATATAGGGTAGCCAAAACTTGATACAAAATATATTTTCATCCATCTGATAAGAAACAGATAATTCATGTGTAGAATGGCACAATTTGCAATACAGACAATTATTTAGGTTGATGGAATTGCAATGCTAACTGTATTTCTTTCATGAAGGTCTTGTTCTTTGGCTGGATAATCAGCTTTCTGTTTGCACGTTAATGAACACTGATTACAAACATTAAATAATTTCTAGACAGGCATAATTCCTTGGCCATTATTATAATAGAAGCAGTTGCAGTGCCCTGGAAGACAAGACAGCTTCCTGGGGTTACTCAGAAGCAGATTGGGAAATACTCTGCAGTAACCAGAGTTCCTTTTACTTCCCAATTATCTGTGTCACCCCTGGGAACGGCACCCAGGAGGCATCTGCTCATTTGTTCCCGTAAGGCATCAGGACCACCCCTGAGATTTGCACTGCCCAAGCAGGAGGGTTTTCAGGATGGGGTGGGGTTTGTTGTGCACCCTGCATGCCAGGGCGAGCACTACATCTCAGGAGTGATGCCAGGACCCCCAGGGACCCCACCTGTGGAGGATGATTCCCTGAGCAAGGCTGCATCCTTGTACTGCAGGTCATGTCAGTGTCTGCAGTGAGGTTTTTCTGGTGTTACATAGACACGCTACAGCACTTCTCGCATGACCTCCACAGGCTTCCAAGTATGGGTCTTGGGCTTTCCCTTGATGTATTTTGGGCAAACCTTCTCTGTGTATGTGGGCATCCTCTGCAGGGAAAGGTGCTAGCTAAAGACTGATGGCACCAACCCTTCTTTTAAGCAAATGGAAACCTTTAAGCAAATGTTACTAAGCCCACTCTGACCTCAGCTGTTAGACACAGCGGCCTTAATCCAACTTATCCCCATGAAACGTGCCTCCAAGGCCAAAACAGGCTACAGCTGCAGCTGGTACTTTCCTGACTCGGTTTCCTTCCCTGTGGCTGGTTAGTCTCTGCACAAGCTTGGGCTGCACCCGGCTTTCAAGGACTCAGCAGGGAAATTAAAACAGTGCTGGTAAACTCCCAGGCAGTGCAAAGCCTCCAACTGGTGCCTGTCAGGCAGGATTTAGCCGTGTCCCTCGGGTGGGACTATGCCAGCAGGACCTGTGTGTGTCCTCCCATGACTTTGGTGGGGAGGAGTAATTATGAGAATGCCCTGAAGGGTTTAACAGAAACCCTGAGTTTTTTAGTAAAAGCTGACACAGTTTCATGTCACCATTTCTGAGAAGATGCTAATGTCAAAAGATAGAAAAACTCCCACTTTTAATGAACAGGTGGGATTTTGATGCTGCCTTTGTGCAAGAGATAAAGAAGAATACTCAATGAATGCACAAGCCAGTAGTGAACGCTCAGGGAAAGGCTTGCAGAGAGGCTCTGCCCACGCCTGAATTTAGTGGTGTAAGGAAAGTGCCAGCAGCTCTTTAGATAGTCTTACTGCTGGTTCCAGGCTGGAAGTATCTTACAGAGAAATCAGAGGCTGCAATAAATCAGGGTCAGAAATATCCTAATAAGCATGGCAGGCTGTGGGTTTCGCTTGTGGTGATTAAGAAATCGTCCCTCTTCCAGCCTCCTATCACCACGCTGCTGGACACCGCTCACAGTGCAGGGAGCCCAGGAAAGAGGGGAGCAGAATGGCTCATTTGAAATTGGTATATCAGGGGGTCCAGGTGAAGGGCTGGGTCCTTCCCAGGGGATGCGTGTGCATTTCTGAGGACAAGGCTGCTGTGCCAGTGCCCAGAGACCAGCACTTCTCTCACCTCTCACCCCTTGCCTTTGCAGACTGCGCCTGGGGTCCACCGGAGGCTCTTTCGGAAAGTGAAGAACCTCATTTCCGCGTTCCAGAAACCCGACCAAGGCATCATAACACCCCTGCGGCACCCGGTCATCAACCACACAAAAAACAAACACCCCCCAGGTACTCGTGGGGCAGAGGGAGCCTCCACTGCAGCTGAGCAGAGCCCTCCATGGCGGCAGGGATGGAGGCCTTAGACTTACTCGCACCTTTGACCTGAACTGACTCGCAGGCTGGCATCACCAAAAATCTGCCCTGACTTTGCTAGCATGCGACCAGATGCTGGTGCTGAGGGGCTCACTGGGGATACAGCCTGCCAACAGGATGGAGGAAAGTCTGACTTCCAACGTGACGAGGACATGGATTGTCAATACGCATTGCTGAGTGCTACGCTGGTGGTGGCAACCTGCCCTCCCCAGCACCCTCACTCCTGTAGGTACGAACCCTCTGAGCTCTCCATTTTCTTACAGTGCTCAGCCCTAGTCACGTATCTTTGTTAAGATTTTTCTTAGGGAAAAATAAAGGGTTAGACATTAGAGTTTTTTTCTAAAAGGGGATTAAAAAAAGCAACTATTAAATAGTAAAATGCCTCCCCCTCTTTGTACTTTCAAGTACAAAATATTTTCACTTCAAGATTAATTCCTAATCAATAATTAGTTACTAATTTTACATTACATCATTACTTAACTTCGGGCGCTGCTTTGCTTTAGTCCAGTTGGTCTTTATGCAGAACTGGGCAAGTCCTCTTCTATAGCCTTAGGAAAATTGCTGACATCAACGTGTCCTTGCCTTGGGTGGGCTGTACATCTGTCATTCACATAGTTCCTAAAGATATCACAGAAGTGGCACCATGAGGATCCCTGCTAAGCCCTGTAACTCAGTAGATGTGCCCACCACTGCTTGGATATACAAAATTTGTAGTTTACACAAATGATGAAAAGCTTAAGCAATGCCCTGAGTAACCAGGCACAACCAGTTCAGTGGAGAACATCGTTCTTTGCTTTGAGAGATTCTCTGGTCTTGAAACAAACCATCGTGTGTACAGTTTTAAAAATTAAATTATTTTTGTATTACAGTTTTGCAGCTTTTCTTTCCCTGGCTGTGTACATTCCCACGCTGCTGCTGGGCTCCTGGAGGGGAGGTTTGAATCCACAGGACCCATCAGCTGAGCAGGGCTAGGATGCAGCTACCAGAGAACTCGGGGTATGTGCATTTGACACAGGGTTTAAGGAGCACAATGGCACCATCCTGCTTGACTTGGCAGACAGTAGGAAACACTTTTGAACAGACCAGATGCCCTACATCCCCTTTCTTTAGGAGATCCTGTCTCTGCACTGCAGTCGAAGGGTGGTAGATGTAGTCTGCGGTCCTGGGTTTCTGGCAGGCTTGTGTGGGAGCTTTGGGAGGGATCCCAGCCAGGGCCTGGCCTTGCTCGTGAGTGCTCAGTCTGTGGGAGGGATGCATCTGGGCCTGGCTGGTAGGGCTGGGCCATCAATAGTCACCCTTCCAGCCCCCCATCCTGACTATCCAAAAAATGGTGGTGCTCCTGTGCTCCCTGCCAAATGACGTGGTTAACAGTGATTGCAAATGGACTAAAATATATATATATATATATATTTTATATGGACTATAAAATATATATGTGTAAAAAAGCAACACCCCAATTCTTAAACTTTGTATTGTCACCTTTATTTTGCTGTGGTTAAATGTTTCAAGCCTATATGTCTGACCTGCACAGCGTGGAAGGCCAGAATAGTTTCCTAAGAGCTTTTTCCAGAAACACCAGTTCACAGGCTCAGGAGGGGAAAAAAACACAAAAATACCCCAAAACAAAACCCACAAACAAAAAAAACCCAAACCCAACCCACCCACATTCTGCCAGCTGTGGCAATATCATCATGGAGGCTTTAAGGTTGGGAAAAAAAAAACCAAATCAAAAAAAACCCAAACAACCTCTAAGATTCCCCAAGTCCACCCATCTGTCCAATACCACCATATCAACAACTAAATAACCCATAACTAAATAACCCAGCCTCGGCATGGGTTTGTACTTGTGTATAGGATGCTGTCATGGGGAAGGCTCCTCCACCAGTATGTTTAAAAACCCTCCACACATTATCTACTTAACTATTGGCATCACAGATCCTGCCTTGTTTTCACTTCACTGAAGGCAAGCTGGATGCAAGTGGTGACAGAGCTAAATGTCTGTGAGTCCAGGACTCAGCAGGGGTAGGCTGCTCCAAGCAGCATTTGATAAGGCTGGAGGTTTTTATTTTTGTTGGTTTTGCCCTATGGGGGGGTGTGTGTGTGTTAGTTGAGGCATGTATGTGTGTTACATATGTTTGGTGGTTGAAACAAGGGTCGTCTTCTTCTAATATGTGACAGTGGCAGAGCCAGCATGATTTACTCTTTAATAAAATCTTTAAAAGCTGGTTTCTTAATCTTGCCCTAATTGAGCACACACCAGCTGTGGAGGCGCTGAGCTGCCCACCAGCAGCACAGAGCGCAGCACCTGCAGCCCCGGCGGCTTCGTTCTCACTGGTGCCCACTGAACTGCTTCCTCCTCTGTGCCTTCCAGGTTTCCTGACTAGCTGTGCAGCTGGTCCCTGGCTGTTCCTCTCCAGCTCTGTGCTCCCGCAAACCATCCTTCCCTGAAGTCCTGCTGGGTGCCAGCCAAGAGCGCATGTGCCTGCAGGCTTCCTGAGAGCCCTTCTGCTGGGTCTAAGCTCCGGGTTTAGCCTGGCCTCTCCCAGGAGCAGGAAAGGGTGTGCTTGGAAATGGTTCCTGCTGCATGATTGCACTGTGGTGGGGATAAATGTAGCAGGAAGCACGCTGCCCACCAAGGGCTGTGTCCTACAGACAGGTCCGACTGACCTCAAGCAAAGGCTGAGGCTGTCAGTGTGGCATGTGCACACCCTGTGGCACAGGAGCAGCTGCCGCACATCCGCTCTGCAGTGCGGTGAGCTGAGGCTGACTGGTTTGACAATGGGTGGCTCCAGCAGTGCATTGTTCTAGAAAATACACAAAATAGGCCAGGAAACGGCATTTTTCTTTAAACCTAAAAAAAATGTAGTTTAATTTTCTGATGCAAATTATTAAGACAGAGATGTGTTTGTGTGGTTTCTTTTGGGTACCCAAGGGTCTGGAATTGCTATAGGCTTAAACAAGGTGGACAGAGAGACATGGCACCTGTGGGACAAGGAGTCAATATTTGTGATGGGAAGAGTAATATGGAAATTACACAGATTTCATGCATTGACTTTGGTCTGAAGAGCTACAGAGCTTTTTAGATCCTTTTCACCAGCAAAGGCAATGCTGCTCCTCTGCAGCAGCTAGTCCTGCCACAGCTCTGGGTCTGTCTCTGCTAACCCCCTGCTGTCTATGGCCGTGACAGGCCTCCTGCAGCACTAAATCAATACCATCTCCCCGGCACATTTCCTTCCCTTTTCTACCACAGCACCCCTTTGCCCTCAACTTCTTTCTTCTCCATGCAACACAGCTCTTCCAGCCTCAGCCCCGACACTGGGTTATTGCCCATCCCATCTGTTTTTCACCAGGTAACCTTTCCTACACCTCAAACACCCCTTCTGGCCCCCGGGTCACTGTCTCCTCCTTGCTGCTGCTTGCTCTAGGCTTTTTATTTTTCCTCATGTGCACACTTTTGCTCCATACAGTTGTTCATCATCATCTATTTGAGGTAGCCCTAGAGAATATGCAGGTACTTACACTTTGCCTCTTGACCCCCTGCATCACCACCACTGACTACACCCACTGGGTTCTTGGGAGTGCAAAGGCATTTAGCACATTTTCACAGCCCCCCCCCCACCGCAAAAGTTCCGATGAAACTGCCTGTGATTTCACCTGTAGGGAACCCTGCAGAGTTGTATGAATGAACTTTGGTGAATCAGAAGTAAAACCAAAATTGCTAACAACCCCCTGCCCCCCTCAACTTATGAATAGCTCAGTATTGTCTGAAACCCCTATTTAGCTGTATGGGAGCATCTTTTACTGACACGACCAGACTATCCCACATGCATGGTGTAAACAAAGACACATCACACACCATCAGTTTGCACCTTTATTTTTTAAAAATGAAATAGTCAAAGTACTTTCTTTTTCAAATATCGACACATAATATATTAACTTTTACTATTTACAGCGTGTTGCTGGGATGTTCTTGTAGAAAATGCATGCTTCTGGTCTGAAACCCAGAGCAAAATGCATCAGACCATGTAACTGCAGCCATATAACATAAACCTGTACAGTATCCAGTCACTATTCATCACAGGAGTTAGAGCAGGAATAAAAAAATTGGGATCTATTGTTTCCTAGCAACGAGGCTGAGGCCATTATAACACAATTTCTGTTAAGATCAGAACCTCTAACTGGTGTTAGACAGAAACCGAAGATCTTGGCATACATTGTAAACATTTTTACTGTTGATGAGAAAGCTAAAAAGGAACGTTACTTTGACATATATCGTATGCTATGCTTCTCTCTCTCGTTTATTGACACTTCTGCCTGAAGAGTATGAAGATTTTAATGTTTTATCATGGTTCATACAAGTAAAATACTGTCAAGGACACGATCTGATATACTAACATTTATTAAAAGGCTAAAGTCCACCACGAGATCTAAGGAAAAACTGGAAATTCTCAAACACATTTCCTTAGACAAATAATGGCAGGTGACAAACGCCCGGACAAATCCACAGCGAGTCCGACTCCACCATTCCCAGTTTCTGCCAAGAAGCGATTCCTCTGACAGTCAGGGCGACTGGTAATGTTTTGTATCAAGGATGGGTTTAATTAACAGTCAGCATTTGACAGGGAAAAAAAACCCCTTACAGTTGTCAGCAGCCTGATCTGAGCATCCCCACCCACGCTGGACCAGCCATGCTACAGTGAATCCCCCCACAAGCCCTGCCGGGATCTGTCGGTCTCTTTTTGCTCCGGCTAAACCAGGAGCTCCTCTGCCTAAACCGTTCCCACCTTCAGAACCACACTTTGGCTTCCAGCAGCACCCATTGCCAGGGCCCCCCTTGGAAAAGCTGCTGCTCCGTAACCCCGGCAGAGAGGGGGGCACGGTGGGCAGGGGAGCAGGGAGAATGGTGGGCAGGGGGGCATGGGGCTGGGATGCCAGAGCTTCGGGAGCGCACACAGCCAAAAAGAGAGGCTGCGCCTACCGAGCCATTGTACAACCGAGGACCTTAAAGAGCTCAAACCAAACAGCTAGGATGTGTATACCGAGATGCACACTGACCAGCTCATATATATTTATTTGGCTATGTTCTACATAGATATCTATATATATATTTATACCCTTGGAATGGTCTAGATTTGCTAAATAAATATGAATGCAAAGGAAACAGTACTTGTACACACTATTTGTTTGGCTGTCATAAAAAATATAGCACGTTTTTCATGGTAGGTACTTTGCTAAAGGATAGTGTGCAATAGTGGCTTTTATTTTATTTTATTTTATTTTATTTTATTTTTTCCACTTTCAGACCCTTGTATGCAGTGCAGAATGCTAGCATCAAATTAGCTGATCTAAATAACAGTAAAAATTTCCATGCCATTATTTTTCTTTTTCTCATTTGGGTCTCTAGGCTATAGTGCAAGATAAAAAAAACAAAACAAAAAGGAAAAAAAAAAAGGAAAACTACAACAAACCAACACTGAGAAACTGATCTAACTACTAGGAAAAAAACAATGGAGACTGAAATATTCCCTGCCTCCATCTGAGGTTGTTCATGAACAAGATGGTCCAAAGCTATTTGTTGGCTTAGTTCTCAGGACTGGCTGGCCCATGTGTAGCTACGACTTCAGTCTCCAGTGCTCCTTCAGTAACAACTCGTTTCGTTAGCACAGTCAGCTCACCATGACATCTATATTTAGTCTCCTAAATTTCTGAAACTGTTCTGATGAAGGCAGTTTGGTTTTGGGTTTTTTTTTGCTTTTGTACCCGGGCCATGCAATGTCATGTGATTCTTTATACATCCCTATTCTCCTAAGAAATATCATTCAAACCTGTACCTAGGGCTGCGCCTGGGAACTGGGAAAACGCCAAATCTCCTTTCAGTGACAAACCTGTAACACATTTCACTCTTTGACCTTCTGGCATAATATGAGAACAACAGGAATCAAGGCAGTATTAAAAACCACAGCTGTAGGTAATACAGAGTGCATTTCTTGCATATAATACAAATATGACGTTAAGAAACTAAAGGCACAAGCTAACTAAATATGTATTACATACTAGAAATGCACAGTTCAAGGTAACTCTAAGAGCTTCAAATATTTGTTTATAATGGATATTTAAAGCAGTTTGAAAATGATACCTCATTAGTGAATTGCAAAAAAGTAGAATTGCTTAAAATATAAGTAAAATAGACTCTAATATTGACATCTTGGATCAGTGATAAAATACATCATCACGTTTATGAATGCACTCTCTATATACAATTCATAAATTCTTCTTCCATTGATTAAAAGTGTATTAGAGGCTCGAGGATTTGAAGGTCCGTTTTTAGGCTGGTGTGGAGGTATTCAAATTCTCTGTGGTTGTACGGAAAAATACAGAAATTGGAGCTGTTTGACCTGGATGTTGTCAGCTCCCAATTCCGTACATTAGTTAACGATGAGCCCGATCAAAATGTGCATGTGCAGTTTTTGGTCCAGAGTTCCCCTGGCTGGGGAGTAGAGGGTGGTTTTAGGTGCCAGGCTCTTGCTCAGCCTGATCCTGCACCCCCAAAGCTGCGCTGGCTCCCAGGGGGAGCGGAAGGGATCTGGAAAGAGACACTAATGGTGTAAGTCTGAGACCTGAGTCCAAACCCCTTGGAGGGGGAGGTCAGGTCTCAGGTGCCAGTTCAGGCTCATCTCTTAACTTTGGTACAGTCTGCTCCACTTGCCCAAAAACAAGGGGAAAAAGTAAACCGGAAAGAAAGGAAGAAAGACAAAGAAAGCACTTCATTGGCTTCAGTAAATATGAGCAGAAGTTGTTTCAATATATATACTATGTCTGTTTTTAAAGAAATGTGCAATATAACATCACTGTTACGGATACACAGGCTCGATAACAAGATTTCTAGCTCCTTCTCAAAGTCAGTAAAGGAAATCTGCTTACCTGCCCTCCCCGCTACCCCTATGTGCCCTCCCCACCTCCCTATAATCAGGTCTTTAAAAAATGACAAGCTGAAAGAAGGATCACCTACTCTGCCATGAAATAATGTGCCAGCAGCGCATGATACCTTGGGAAATAAAAATTTTTGCCCATGCAATATAATGCTTTTCTATGTGCTCTAGATATTGAGCTGAAAAGTGAAGAGTCATCCCCAAAATGGTCTATGTTTATCGATATATTTACTAACCACACTTAGGTTCATCAACTCCCAACCAACCAATCTTCTTCAGACTCAGAAAGATGAGTAATACAACAGGATTATTAATCTGAGATGAAAAGAATGCGATGTCTAAACCCAACAACACTGCACTTTCCAAATGATCTGTGAAAAGACGCATCCTGACCCAACGGCCACAGACAGGACTGATCCTGCATGGCTTGCTAATGCATGGCGTGGGCACACACGCATGCAATGAAGGTTGTCCCAAAAGCACCGAGTTAAAGCCCAGCCTTGACGACACGGATGCCAGCGGAGAGACTCCTGTCACCTACAGTCCTTGCAAAGCCCTTCCTCAGCCACCTGACACCTGGCTGAAGCCCAGCAGTGTGGTGCCACCCCGTACCCCTCCACCAGGAAGATCCGTGTGTGCTGCCGGACTCCTGCATAACCCAGTCCCGAGGGAAACCTTGGGAGAGAGGCCCTCATTGGAAAAGGAGACGCAACGGGAGTTCATCACTGAGGGGCTGCGAGGCGGCTACGGCCAAGCCAAGCTAAAGGCCGTATGGGGCAGCCTCTTACGTACTGCATCCAATACAAGTCATGTTTCCCAGGTTAGGAATCCCTTAGATCACAGCTGTGAGGAATGACATGTGCGGGGTTGGTGAGCAACTACAAAGTTTCCATACACAGTCAGGTTTCTGTACGCAATCCCTTGGACTTACGGGATCTCACTGGGATAAAACCCACCCAGTAAATACGGGTTGCAGAATCAGGCTCTGTAACCTTTTTAAATAATTGGCGAATTATTAAATCAACAACAACAACAAAAAGTTGCGTTTCTTTAGAAGGCAGAGCACACTGCGCTCTCCCCTACCCCGTGGGGACATGTGGTGTCACCCCGGGCACCCCGCGCGGGTCGCGCTGCTCGGCTGTCAGGACTCTGCTTCCGAAATTTTTGAATACTGCCACACAAGAACTAAAAATCGTCACTGTCGTCTCTCAAAGAGTTAAACGAACAATATTAAAATACCATCTTCTGTCACATTTAAAGGCAGTTGGATATGTTTTCTCCTCTATATTTATATATACAGAGTTCTGATCTAGAAAAACCAATACAATAAACCATTTTATGTTTAAAAACAGGCAGTCTTTGGTGACGCAAAGGCAGAGATTTTCTTTGTTACCTTCTGCCTATTTCACTCTGTCTCATAAAGTGAATATTATTGGCACTGTCAGAAAGTTCGAGATACTGCTCCACAGATAAAACAAAATATCCATCGTAGCCTTGTACCCTCCCAGTGCTTAAAAGCTGCTGTTTCTCTCCATCTGTCCATGCCCTAATACCTTCTTCCCCCTCCTGCAGCCGTCTCTGCTCCTTAGTCCAGGCTTGAGCCACAGCCCTCTGCCTGGCTATCTCTAAGACATGGTTCTTTTCTTCTTCCACCGTGGTTCCATACCGGACGTTGAAGCACAACGCACCGTGCTGGAGCTGGATGTCAGCAAAGCGTCTAGTCCTCCCGTTGATCACAGAAGTCATCTGTGACACTGTGACGTTGACGCCGTTCTCCAAGATGCGTCGTCCTCCAGTGTTGCCGATTAGGGCCAAATCTTCTTCCAAAGAGCCCAGCTTGATGAAGTAATGTGTGTCTCGGCCATCGATGGTGAAATGCAGGTTCTCCAGATAGTGAGCGTTGTTGAGGATGGCAGCGATGCGCCGGCTGTCCTCGTTAGCCACACCTATAATGTCGGCTGTCACTATACCATCCTTTATAGCAAATTTGATGCCTTTTCCAAATACTGAAGGAATAGCTGCAAATCGTGGTTGCTTCACTCCCTCGTAGCACTTGCCATCACTGTACCTGGGTGTCATAGGAAGTTGATCCAAGGATATAAAGTTTCGGAGTTGCTTTTGTAGCTCACACTGAATACCAAGGATAGTCTGGAAAAGAGAATACCAACAGTTTGCAGGCGAGGCATCTTGCTGTTTGTCATAGTGCCTCGCAGACCCTACCAAGCTCTTAATTACTTAGCATGGTTCTTCCATTTGTTTGGAAAAAACTATGCACATCTACTGAGCCTGGGTATACGCAGAGGCTGTGTAATCACCAGAGGTACTGGCTTTATGGCTCTCGGACACTTTAATTCCCAGAAAACAAATGGAAAACATGTTTATCACAAATGCTATTTATGTCTTTATTCCTCCTTTATTTTTTCTTCCTCTCCCCTCAAATTGTTACTCTAATGGCTGGTCCTTTGACACTTAGGCATGGAGAAACCTGACCTCAAAGCTGTGCTCTTTCACACTATTCTGTGCTTAGTTTCTGTGCATCTAATTGTGCCTCCTGTAAAAGAACAGTAATGGTTTTTATAGCCCATTCTTTAAGGAAAGCAGGCTGTGAAGGTCGCAAGACTCTAGAACAGGAACCAGGCAAGTACAGCAGATCTGTAGATCTTGTTCACTATCCTTGACTAAAAAAATACCTCATTCCAGCCATCTGTTTGTCTTTTAACACTATCACTACACCTTTTCTGTGCCTTTGCAATAGCTTCTTCTCAGTGACAATTTTACATGGACATGCTCCTACATCTGGAACAAACTCTGACCCTCCAGCCCTCTGCACTTTGTGCAGTCATTTCTGCATGGGAACAGAAGTGTGTTGAATGTTATCAGTGTGATCCCTCAACACTTTATACTTCCTCTCCCTGACTGCATTAGAGGAAAGGCATGCTCTCGTTCTCATCTTTGCAAAGTCGTGTTTCTTTGTTAACAGACGCTCATGTGGTTGAACGCAGAACGCGAACGCCCGCTCAGAGTGTCGGCAGCTGTTCCCGTCGCGGTTACACTGGTTACACTGACCCCCCCTTACAAATCCATAGCAACATTTCTGTTTTCCTGCAATAATTATGCAGAGGTACAGGCTTGTAAAGCTGTTTATACCCTCAGTGATTTTGCACCTCTTTGCCAACAAAGATGAAAACCTGTTGGTTTGATTTTTTAATTCCACGATACTTTGGGTAGCTTTTTCAATTTTCACACAGACACTTCTACCCTCTTGCCTATCCTGTCCCCCAAAATTGGATGGTTTCTCTATGCATAGGTGCAGTGTTCCTTCACTCTTGCTAAAAGCTTCTCCTTAAAGATCTCCACTCTGATGCCAGTCATAATCATAACCATAACTGACAACATTACTGTTGCTAGCATGGTTAGACTATACGCCTAGCCTATTACGTTGAAAGATACAGTCCCACTGTTTCCTTGGTCTCCAATATTTTTAAATAAAGTTCCTTAATTTAGTATCTGAAGCAGATGAACAATTTTTGCAAACCTTTCCAGGATCCCACTCTTGGGTTTTTGTTTGAAGCTGTAGAAGTTCATATGTTGTCTCCAAAGATTCTATCTCTGGTTTTGGGAATCCAGGTAGGACATTGTGCAACTGAAAACCAAACAGCTCTAGCCAACTTCCAATGTCTACAAAACAAGAAAAGGATGCTGGTGAGAAGGCACATAAATCTAGAGAAAGCGAGGGTAGCCTGCAGAAATCCCAGCTATGCAGAAATAATGATTTCACATCAATTTATGTTTTCAGTACTGGTTACAGCATTTATTGTAGCAAACAAATGATTTGATTTCAAGGCATAGCTATACTCAAATCAATAGTGTCCCTTCTATTTATTTATAATGGAAAAAATTCAAATTAAGCTGCCTCCATTCTTCCCTTAATTTCAGCACTTAGAAAAGCAGCGAAACAGCTATTAATTATATTCTTGGTTACCATAAAGGCTATAGAAAATAGATCAAGCTCAGTAAGATGCTATCTATCAAAGAAATGACTTTAACATGTGTAAGACTAGAGCCAAATAGTAACTTTGGATGCATGCAAAATATTTCTGGAGTCTAACATCCACAGCAGAATTTGGTAAAAGGCTGTATTTTCATGAGAAACATGTTACTTTTACCTGTTGTATACTTAGCAACATCTTGGATTCTGCCAACTGGGTAATTATTTTCAAATGAGTAGAGATTAAATGGTTGTGGGACAGCATTCAGGTGTTTCCAGATATGATGATTTGGTGTTGTCCACCGACCAGCAATGACATCATAGTCCCGCTGACCCAGATGAACTAATTTAGTAAGAGAATCATAGAGCCCTCCATGAAAACCAATGATAACCTGGAAATCTGGATTAGTGTCGTGGTAGATTTCTCCATATGGGGTATACAAAATTTCTTTTATGACTTGGCCCCGACTGCTAAATACTGCTAGTGGTGTTCCAGTGTTATCACAAGCAACATAATATTCTTCTCCACTGCTTAATTCCATTGCAATGAGATGACCTTGAAGATCGTAATACAGGGATGTTATTTCTGAGCTGGTATGATTGTACAAGTGAGTAACTCTTATTGGGTTGGAGAGATCAGCATAGAAGAACTGTAAGTGTTGTCCTAGACTTGATTTGCTTGCAACTCGTCTTCCAAGACCATCATAACAGTATTGCACAGTCCAGCCAGACACTTTGTTGTATGCTTTGTTCAGCAGACCGTTAGAGTTGTACTCAAAGATCTCATTGCCTCTTTGCCTGAGAAAACCATCTTCATCCATTTTATATTGAATTTCCCCAAGTCTGGTAATGCGATCTCTCAGATCGTATCTCAGAGGAGTGAGGCGTGCACTGTTTCCATGGCTCAGCAAGTTGATGTTGCCATTAAGGTCATAGCTGTAGCGCCACTGGGTTTTATCATTCACAGACACAGTTTGAAGCTGACCATCAGCATCATATTCATAAAAATATCTTGTGATATTGGCATCTACGCCTACGCGTATGTCACAGATCACCATGCGACCCATATTATCGTACTGGATGGTCATCCAGTAGGCGATAGACTTGAGAATTTCATATTGTACTTCAATCACCTGACCATTTGCACTAAAAATTTTGGTATGTTTCATCACAGTGGTGGTTATAACTTGGTTTAGATCATAATTAATCACACTGAATTTCCCAAATTGTTCAGTCCTGCCAGAAACATCGACGTAACGGTACAGATCTATGGGAAGAGGGGTCTCGTTTATCATGGCCTGCATGCTTGTGACACGGAAGTTGTTATAGCTGTAGTCAAACCTGGCGTTTACAAGCCCTTCTTCACTAAACCTGAAGATCTGGCGACCAATAAGCGGACCTGTCCAAAACAAAAAGGCAAAAGAAGAAAAGCAAGAAGGATAATGTATTATGTTTGCAGTACACTCACCCTACAGATCTAGCACAGACTGGTGATGAACTCAAATATACCCTTAAGCCTTACTGCTACTTCACTATCTCAGAAAACACCATTAACTAAGAATATGTTAGATTATTCTTTCACGAATCTTTATTAATGCTTGCTCTACGAAATATTTATATTTTATTAGCAATTGCTTAAATAAATGCTATTTTATTCATAATTATGATTTCTATTTCCTTACAAGATAATTCTCAACTAAATTTATTTTACATGGTGATTTCCTTCCTCATATAAACAGCCCTTTTGAATTTATGTGATATTATGGTATAAAAAGGGAAACTTGAAAATACAAATAATAAACCAACTTGATTTAGTATTTAGCAAATACCCACACAGTGGAATAAAAACAATCAAACATTATAAGAGCTATTCCATACCAAGCAATAAAAAGAAAACAGTATTTCAAATGGGACAGCTATATATGCCTATGGACACAGAGATATACACACATATTTTTCTATCGAAACATAAAATATAAGAACTTTTGGACATAAAAATAATGGAATTTCATGCCAGGTAAGTGCAGGATGAAGGCTGAAAACTTTAGCACAAGTTTTTTACACAAACCTGTTTGCCTGTATCTGATGGTACAGATGAACCCATCATGCATCAAATGTATTGTTTTAATAACCCCAGAAGATTCCTCGTAGGTGAACGTGACTTGTGTAGTATCATAAAGGATCTCAGACAGTCGGGACTGTTTGGTGTATTTGTAAAGGACTCTGCGCCCTGTGCCGGGATACAGCGTTTGCAGAAGGCGGCCGTCTCTGGTGACATCCTGTATGAAAGCCGTGCTGCTGTCCGGAGGGGTGTAGATGTTGCGGTAGTACCCGACGGACAGCATGGTTTGCAAGGCATGACGCACCATGCTCGGCATGGTGACCGAGAGCAGGTAGTTGGACTGGTCGTACTCAAAGATGTAGCGGCGCTGGCTGTGCAACAGGAGCATCACGGACTGCAATCAAACAGGAACGGCAGGGTAAGTGGCTGATCAAGCAAATAAATACTCATCTAGTGAGTGCCTGAAGGTTAAGGAAATGCTGGAACAACCATCCCTGCTCTTACTGTCTGTACAATTCCAAGTGAAGCTTTCAGTTCCAGAAGACCTGGCTAGCAAGGTGGTACAAAACAGGAGGAGATGAATAATAAGGCTAGAGGTAAGGATCTGTAAACTGGAAGGCAGATGTGGCTCTCAGTAGCATTTCAGCCTCATGCTGACTTGCTATGTTGCTTTGAAATATTTAGGTCATCCTCCTAAGAAGCAAAACCAGAGGGAACCTCTTCCTCACACACTGGCAGAGCATCTGTACCAGCAGATGTTTCTAGGGAAGGTGGAAAGGGGAAATTTTCAATGGTGTGTACAAGGTTTTTAGCTTTTCCTGGCACTCTGAGTATCTCCAGCACAGACCTACTACTTTTTCTGTACTTCTATTAAATGCACATTGCCCCAGAGATCACAGTAACTCCACACTTGCAGATGGATGAAGACAGTCTGCAGGTTCTTTCTACTTGATATCTGCCCTGTGTTGGTTAATTGTGGTCGGTCAGTAAATCTGGTTTGTTTCTTTGGGAAGCATGCCAGACATTTTTTCTGGGAAAATTTTACATTTGGGTTCTATGAACCTTTTCAACTGTCATGTGCAAAGTCAGTGTCCCAGAGTACAACCGCACTGGCAGACAGTCGCTGTTGAAACAATCATAATGAAAACATTGAGTGAAAATATCCAGGAGAAATTTGTTGCCTTCCCCCAGCTCCACTGCACGGTCTGGCTGGACCAGAGTACCACACATCCTCGACTGCAGCCTGAGCTGAGATAGAGCACCAACACTACATGGTTCTGAGCTTGTGGCCCAAGCCTACCAGGCACATAAGCAAATTTGTCAGCTTTTGCACGATTGAGACATTGTGCAAAACTAAGTCTTATGAAGAACAGTGTGATTGCTCTTTCACAGAGTACTGGGAAATGAAATCAGAAAAAAAAGGCTTCCCCCCTGCCCTAAGCTCAAAAATCTTCTCTGGGAAGAAAACACTGAGAGCTCACCCCCGCAATGTGTTAAGTAACACTGGCCCTGAGCCACTTTGCTCTGACAAATAACCCAAGTGCTTATTCGAAGGACCAAAGATAGGCTAAGCCTTGGCCATCCTCTCTGCACCCCCTGCCCTCCCAAGATGTATTTCTTCCTGCCCTTGGTGACAGACATCTGTCACCTGTACGCAGGCCAGAGAGCACCAACATATGCCGCTCGCAAGTTATCCTCTGCCAACCAGTGACAGCAGACCTTTACGCCGAGCTGTTTCTGATCGCTTTATTGCTGGTCTGCCAAGCATTTCTAACACGCACAGTGTTTATTTTGTTTTCACCTTCAGTCAAGAGTCCCCAATCTGCAGTAAACCACTGGCTGAACTCTCCCAGCTCCCAGGTCTGTTTTTAAGCTGTCTGCCATTGACAGAGTGTGAATAACAAGATCAGAAACATCTCTAATATAACTTTAGTGCCCCTGTGTGCCATTTTAACAGCACTTTGTGGCTTTTCCACTTTTGTCCAGGATAGTAAAAGGATAGACAGTACAAGGGTTGGAGACTTAGTATTGTCTCTAGCCTATTAGAGAATACCATAAAGAGAAAAAAAAAAAATAATTCCCAATTCATCCTAATAATATTACGATAGATTTTTCAACTCTTTGCACAAATTGGGTTCTAATTGTTTTAAAGGATTTCAGAGGGGAGCTCATAAAACATCCCAAAAGCTGTCATTTTATAAAAGTAACCAGAGCCTGGTCAACCATGTAATGATTGATGCTGCATGGTATATTGAGACAAACAGCCAGTGGCAATTACTTGGAGCTCTACTGGGAATACACAGAAATGCTGAGCATCACCACTAGATGTCATTTTTGTCCAACATACACAGAGTGCTCAGCTGTTTTGTCTGCTGGTAAACGGCAGGGTTTTGGAAGCCAGCTTGGAGTATTCGGGAGATTTCATAACACCATTAGCTAACTGAGGAAAGTGACCAAAAAAACCCAAACCCAAACCAAGCCAAGAATTGGATCTCATAAGTAAAAATGATTTACAGTGCTACTATCGTAGTGCTTTTTAAAACCTAAAATATTTGGGCTAATTTTGGAAGGGGTAGGGATTTTTGAAGATGTACAATTAACTCATCAAGTGATAAAAAATGAAGAATTAAAGAACTAAGAATTGGAAGCAAACTATATAATTGATTTTTGATAAAAGAAATCATTGGGTTATGAAGCTCCAGACAACCTTTAGCAATCGTTACATAGTTAACACAATGAGTTATTGTCTTTAATGGAGCCACAAAACGATGTCTCAGTGTCTAATTCTGACAGGGAATTAATCTCTCTTTGGCACAAGGAACAAACAGTGATGAAGGTATATTAAATCTCTGAAAGATTATGTCCTCAGTGCACGTGACTTTCGCTAATTTTAATGACAAATTCCAGCGTAACACAAGCCTGCTGCTACCTAAACCAGTAATCTTTGCTTCTACAAGACCAGGATTTGGCCACTTGTGTGGAATTCTGGAATAACATTTTTAAATTATATGACTTTATTTATAAGCTCATCACAAACTAAGAACTGACAAAGTGGTCTGGAAAGATAAGAAGCATACATCTTTCCAAAAATACAGTCCATTAGGCCCAATGAGAAAGTAAAAGATTCTTCCAACAGGCACATTGCCCAAATAGTTGAAAGCTGCACTGAACGCCTGTTTACTTGCAATTTGCAGAAGAGCATTCAGACAAAAGGAGCCCTGACAAATTTATCTGAACCAAACTTCTGAAGCTTCTAGGGTTTGTCAATCTTGTTAACAGGCGCAAGAACCATACTGCACGCAGACAAGGAAGGAATCACATTTTTATGCATTCTCCAGTCAAAATAGTTTTTTTTTCTCTGGGTTAGGTTTACGGATCAGACTTAAAATAAATTCAAAATAAGTACAGCAAAGTTTATCTTAAAAAGTACACATTCGGGACTAAAATATAGAAATAACTTCAAAGTGATTGGATTTCCTGCGTGTAATACCCCCTATCAGTTTTACCTCACCTGCCCCCTCCTAGCCTTTCTCTGTGGTTAACAGGTTCAGAGAAAATGTTCTGCAAACTCATGGTATATAGTCCAAGAAATTGCTATTTAAAAAATAAAATAAAATAATAATAATTAAAAAAAAGGACACTGAATGCAATTTGACACTAAGATCTGAAAGCTTTAAAAATACAGATTGCCTTTTTGATTTTGAGAGATGAGATGATACCAAACGAGATGCTTCTACAAGTAAATGATATGCTCTTCCTTAGTCTGTACCACACCTATTTCCCCATCTTATGACCATTGCCTATAGACATAAATGAAAATTATAATACTTGGGCAATTTAGACATGAAGTCACTATAAAAGCAAAGCAATAACTCATTTCATATATTTTCCCCCCACCTCCCAAATAGTTCTCACAAATACCAGAGTAATCTTTCTCCTCACAGGATCAATCCCTTTTTTACAGCACAGGTGTAAGCTTGGTCTCACTGCATCATAATTTTGGTTTAAAAGAACTGTGAGGGGAGGAGACAGCTCCTTTTAAGTGACTGTTATATTTTTGATTACATTTCTATTTACAATTAAACAAATCTGAGGTGTTAATAACTTTCTTCAGAACTAAACTATGACAGGTTTGAACTGGTTACACGTAGGTCTAAGCATGTCCAAAGGCAGTTTTATCTTCCTATGGAGACTTCTGTGCATTTTCTCTTTAAAAAGTCTCACATGCTCTTGCAAGAAAAAGCACTATATCAGTTCATAATATAATCTCTATATCAAAGCAAATATTTTTTGCCTTAGTAAAACAATCCACTTTTTACATGATTTACCTTTTCTAAATATGTGTAACTCCATATTTTACCATCTGCCCATGTTCTGGAAATTATGTTCCCACTTGGATCATATTCCATTTTCTCAGTCCAGGTTCCTCTTTGGATATAGGTGACTAATCCAGAATGTGAATAAGTGATATTGACCTCATTGTACTTGCTGATGGGTGACCATAAAATTGGGCGTCCTGTCTGGTCATACATAATCCGAAGAGTGAATTTTCGATGATCATCATAAATCTTTCCTGTTCTGGTTACATGATCAAAATCAATGGAAAGCAGGTTTCTGTTGTGGGCCTAAGCACAAAGATACAGTAAGGTAAGAAAACAACACATCTGAATTACACACAATGCAAACGTTCTCTAATCAAAATGTGCAATGGCTTAGTAATATGATGGAGAGTTTAGGCCTTATTAAAGACAAGAAAATAGGAAAAAAATCAGACAAGGAACAGGAGGACCAAGAAACAAGATGCTGCTTTAATTCAGTGTTGTTATACCTCCACTCTCACCTCTTCCAAAGTGTTTCTTCTTTCTTCTCAACTTCCACCTCTCTGTGGATGGACTTTCTGATTCCAGCCAAAGTCTTGTAGTTAAGCCCACAAATGAGCAAAGATGTTCTACCTCACATCCTCTCTCTTAGGCTGCTGCTCTGGGACAGCCCACACCAGGCTGCATACTGATGCCACAAACGGAAGAGCTGAGACCCTGGCTCACCAGTGGCCTCATACCTCTGCACAAAGCCACTTTGCTCCCAGAGCTAATGAAAGCCAGTGGGAGCAGTGGCAGGTGCCAGCCACATGCCTTGTTGCAGGTCTCCGACAACACCTGAGACCTGCAACATTTGTTAAGCTCACTTGTGTCCGACAGACTAACAGAGTGACTGTGCTACGACCCGTTTGCGTTTACGGTCCAACAGGAAATGCAGAGGGACAGCCCAATCTCAGTTTGACATCGAGTTCAAAGATGAGCCAGATTCATGAAGACAAAATATATTTATCCAGTGCTTTCATCATCCACCTCCTTCAGTCATGGAGCAATCACCATTAAACTCCATTAAATCACAGATATAATTTAGGGAACCATAAGACATTGTTCATTGACCTGTCTTTTTCAGATCAATGCTCAATGTGCTCATATTAATCTACTGCATTTTATCTAATCACTTGGAGCAATCTATTCCAATTAATAAATTCCTTACAGCAGAGATGCTGTCAGTGCAGGTGTTAGCACAGCGCACAACACAGCGCTTGCTCCTCACCAAGACCTGGAGGCATCGCTGTAAAGTAAATGGTTAAGAATACCTGTTTAATAATTCAAGCTGGGATCATATGGTGGTGGTGATTAGAAAGAACATTTTTTTTCCTTCTCCTTTCTGTTTTTAGATACAAAATAATTTGAAAATCTAGAAGAAGCAGGTGTTCTTTCTTCAACTACCATTCCTGGGGTTTTATATACACACATGTCTAACTTTAATAGTGTTCATTTACAATAGCTGTAAAATACCTATATACCCCTGTAGACTGCTGTAACTATTACAATTTATGCTCTAATGATAGTTAAGGAGCCCAAGTAAAACGTGATGCTCGGCTCAACTATATTTGCTTGTATGCAGTCTGATGGATTAAGTTTGTTATAACATATTTATTTGCAAACTTCTTGCAATTCCTGAAAACAAACCCTCTTGGTGGCAAACTAACTGAGAAGCGAGCAGGGGATGCACCCTGGCTCATATTCATTTACTATCTATGTGCATAGTTAGTGCTCTTACTGCTATTATTATTATTATTATTATTACTATTATTATTATTATTATTATTGTAGAATGCAGTTAGGAGAAAGGGAAGTCCTGAATACAAATTACTTGCAATCTAAATTTCAGGAGGATTCAACAAATAAGAATGAAAACCAGAGGCAGAATTAGCAGTGAAGTGGATAGCGGCAGTATTTGAAAGCTCACAGAGCTAAATTAAGGTTTGGGTGGATGCCGTTACATGCCATACTTCAGGTCTCATTTGTTTACTTTCTTATCTTAGAATTAAGTTAAATTTAACAGCCTTCTCAGGCAAGACAGGATGATACATGGGTAGAGGGCCTCATTTCAACGTTGTCACTGAAAAACCTGATTTCAAATCCCAGCGGCTTCTTCAAGACAACTCCAACACATGTACAATGGAGTAAGGAGCCCCTGTGAGAGGCTGGAGCTCCTGTGTTCTCGACAAGCCAGGGAAACATGGTTTCTGAAAGCAATGTCAGGTCAGAATTTCAGCTGATGAGAACCGGGAGAAAAATGCAGCTGACTTCAATAATAATGTTAGTTGTGCATAAAAAGATATACTTATTAGATGTTTTTAAACAGTGGTTGATGCTGCTTCCATTAGTTTTATAGCTAGAACTTTTGCAGTGTAAATAATCACATAAATGTGCACTTCTCTTGACTTCCACTCTCAAACCTAGACTGCCTACCATGTGTAAATCAGTTGAGATAACCCTATTACTTCCTTGTCTCTATCTTGATTTGAATCAATGCAAACTGGTACACACTGGCAGAGGACTTTCTCCTCTCATCAGAACCGACTGGAAGACTAGTAAATAAAGGGAGATCATTTGCTAAATGCAGTAATAAACATAGCTGTATCTGCAGGACTTTTGTATTGAGGCCAGTGAGCTACTTCCTATTTTGTTATTAACAAAAAAAAAAGAAAGAATGAAAGAAAGGAAAAAAAAAACCAAAATAAGTAAGACTGGCCAAGCATTCAATTTTCAATTTCATAGATACTCAGTTATAAAACCTGGACTGCATCCAATGGCAAGTTCCTCTAAGTTATGCAAAAGACAGGAGGGAACAGAGCTGCATTTTAATCAGTGTATTACTATGCATCATGCTCATTGGTTTTAACAACAGCCTTTGCTTCATTTTTAGAAGTCAATTAAAATAGCAGTTCAATTGATAAAAAAGAAGTCTTGCTAGATTAAGATTGATGTTAAAATGCCTGATTGTACATAGATTTATTATTAATATAAAAAGCATACATGCCTACAGACTGTTTTATACACTTTCAGGAAGTGCCAGGGCAGGCAGACCTGCACTTAAAGGAAACTTGTGATTAATTCGTTTCCCGCATTGATTTAGATACAGAGATAAAGTTAGATGTCTGCTCTAGCATTTCAGTTAACTTACTCACTTCTGCTCTATTTCTAGAGCCGAGAATTTGCACCATGCAAAACCTGCCCTTTTTTAAACAGTATGTTTACAGCATTATTCACAGCGCGCTGCCCGCGGCTTCCTTCCAAAACTGGAAATAACACTAATAGAGTGACATCCTTTCAAGATGGGTGCTAATTGTGATTAAGAATTAAAAATGTTAGGACTAGGCAGAGAAGGAAAAGCTTTCTTCTTCTCAACTAGGTCATCCTTTACCTTATCCCCAGCTACCTGCCTTCTAATTTATACCTCTCAGCACTCAAAGCCGTTTGTTTCAATGGCGGTATCAGGCCTGATCTCTAAGTAACATCTTCAAACCTCATTTCTATGCTTTTTTTTTTTTTTTTCTTCTCAGAAAACTTTTCCATTGTGCTATTTTTTTTTTTTCTTGAACTGAGGGCTCCTGCAAGCCTGTTCATTTCCACTGAGAACTGGTCCAATCCCCAGAGCTTTTCTTTACATATATTTTCAAAGTTCAGCATAGTTCTTTCTGCCCTACATTGCAAGCTTTTTAACACACTTCCTATTATGCCAGTCGTGGCATATTAAGTGTTTAAAAACTTTCTTTTTAAAATATAAAGAAGTTTGAAACTAGAAGTTTTCAGAAGGTCTCACCAGAACCTCATGCAGCATAAGGGCTTCTAATGATGCTACATTTTTTTCCCCAGCAGTACTCAAGGATCTGTCAACAGTAAGCCCTAAATCCTTTAATTATTTGGCATACTGCTTCAAACACACTATATGATGGTATTTTTGCTCCTGCTGTCCTGTGTATTTCTTTTAATCACTAAGATAGCTGTCTCTGGGTAAATTGTGCTGCTCCTTTGTCTTCCTTGCCAGCTGTGTTGTTCCAGCTCCTTCCACCTCCACTGACTCCCCACTCCATCAACATTCCATGCAAACTTTCAGTGCAAAAGCTGAAATCCAGGGCCTGTATATTCCACCTATCCTCTCGAGTACTTCTTACTGGCAGTAACAGCCTCAAAAGCCCATTTGTCCCTTTCTCTTGTGTCTACTCACACAGTGTAGATGATGTGCAGAATATTTCTGCTCCTTTCCACTATCAAATCCCCTTTTAATGTGCAATCCCACCAGGTTCCCTCCAGCCTTGCCCGAAGAGCCCTGAAACAGATGGTCCTAGAGCTCAGTACAGTCAAGGGAAGGGAAAACACTATAAAGAAGGTAGAGGACTTGTCCTTCTGGGTAGGCAGAGACAATCCATGACCCTGCTTGATCTTGGGTAGGCACAAAAAGGCACAATTTACAGAAGTAATAATGCAATGGTCAACTGCTGTGATCATAGTGTTTATATTTTGGAAGGGCACAGAATATAAGACAGCAGCAAATCAAAATCATTCTTATGCTTCACCTTTCATCCCCTCACTGGATGAGGTGAAGGAGTACAAGAGCCTGATCCAGAGGCTGGTCAATTAGTTGAGCTCTAGATAACATCAGTGTTGCAGTATTTCAATGAACCTTTTTATGCCTACAGCCAGAATCCACTTAATTCTGATCAATTGGTGAATTTCCTCCCTTTTTTTTTTTTTGCAGGCACTATTAAAGATCACGCAAAAGCAAGTGAAAAATGAGTTAAAAGAACCTACAATCAATTTCAGCAATAGAAAATACAAACTGCGTAATAGCAAAACTGTGCAGGATGCTGCACTTATATTAAATATAACTGTCATGAACAAATCGGCCCTTGCAAGGTAAGCAGAAGAGATGACTGACTACATCCTTTCCATTTCAGATTTTATTACATAAGGCCCTTTAAGAAAAAAATGTCACAGAGTTATTAAAGCACAAGATAATATGAGCCATGGAGGCCATAGTTTAGATCCTGACACCTTAACACCTTCTTCCCACCATAAGTTCAGCTGCCACCCTGGACAGGGCTATGAGGACTCGCAGTACACTAGAGAGGAGGCAGCCAGGGGATGGGCAAGAAAGACTGAATAGAGCTTTTCCCCACTTGAAGATCCTAATAAAGTAAATGCACCTGTCAAATCTGAAAGATGTCCTTTCAACCAGGTGCTTCACGAGCAGTAGCTAGGCTCGCCAGATCATCCAAGCCTTGTGTTTTTGTTTGACCAAAGAAGTTGAAAACCAAACAGATGATGCACTTTAAAAAAAATATAGTATCTCATAAGCAAAAGACAATCCAGAGATTTTAATAACCATTGCTATGTTTTCAGAGCTAACAGATGCACCTTCAGAGATGTACCTACCCTGAAGTTAATAATGTAATATTTTTAAGGCTGAAATTCCCAGTTGTACTACCGGTACAGGCATTTTAAGTGGTATTCATGTGAAAAACTGCACTGATTTTGTAAAAAACCTGTTCTGCAAGGTAGCAGCCTCTTTGAGCCTTAGTGTTACCTAATTAAATGCTGAATGTTGACCATCTGTCATTGTAATCTGTGAGTTCTCCTCACAGATAAAAATAAACCATGGATGCAATGTTAAAGTAATTCTTTGTTAGAGCCATAGTGTAACTCATCGAGAGGGAGTGAGGGGGTTTGAGAGTGTAGAGGGCAGAACATACACCGTGTCTGGATACACAGGGAGGCTCTACATCACTCTGGCTCACAGAAAATGTACTGTCCAGGACACCCAAGGTGTGCCCCCCAAGACCCTCTGCCCCAGACAGAGGCTAACAACTGTTATTTCCCCCAGAAAAGGAGAATCAATAGATCTGAGAAAGGCAGAATGCGTCTCCAACTCTGCTGCTGTGCCAGAGTAACTATACATTGTCTTTTGTTCACAGCTTCTTCCAAAGCCATAATTAAGTTCTTAGTTGAAAAAGAAGAGGAAGAAAAAAGGTAATTATGTCTTGAGGTCAAGTCTCACAACCAAAATCAAACAGAGATCAAACATCCCTGTGACTGTCGGAGGAGTTTGATTTTGAAATTCATAGCTGGGGCCTGCCATTGACAGAAACTTTCCATCGCTCTTCTTACAAAGTAGAACATTTCAACATCATTTTAGTTCAATGGCTTTCAAAGGGAACACTGCACTTTACACAAGAGGAAGCCTTACCCTTAGCCTCCTCTCAAACGTGGAGATATTGCCTTTGGTCTGCTCCCTCCTTTGCCTCCATTCAATGAGATTTGAGTTATGCTCTCCAGGAAGGGAGATATTGCACTTCCCTAAAGTGGGGCTGACAACCCCTGCTAGGATATGAGGCTCTGTGTTAAGCGTGATTTCCATTCCGCTGGCAAAGGTGACTCTCAGAGACCCATCTGGGCTGACCCGGTAGATATTCTGCGTGTTATCTGTCAAAAAACAACAATCAAAAACAGGGAACAGAGAAAAGTTCGGATTTACAAAGCAAATGTTAGGAACAACAGGGCTTTGCTTGTCCCTGGGTTACAGACAACTGAACATGCACCAACTGCAGTGTGATTCTTGCAACCTGTAACCTCCAGGTCTTCCCATGTCTGAAAAGCTTTATATTACATTTGGCCTGATGATTTCCATGGTGAAGGTTCCCTGCAGCAGGAATATAGAGTTTTTGCATTTCTCTTGAAAGTCTGTACACCCAGAAGGTGGGTTTTGACCACCTGATGGCTTTAGCACATACAGATCTGTGTACTGCTTGAATGACTTCAATGAGTATCTGAGGTCAAGCATGAAAGCTGTTCTCAAAATGTCTAGGAGGGTGGCCAGCTTCCCTTTCTGTCCCATTTCCATGTACTGCCATACAAAACCTCCTCCTATTCCCCATTAGCAGCAGGACCCTGGTGTAGGGTGACAGTCAGTCATGAGCCTGAAGCCTGGTGCAAGAGACCCACTGGGAAGGGGTTGTTGGGAGAAACCAAATGGGTCAGCAACAGTGGCACAGTGATCAGCTCCATAGGCTCAGGACTGTGCCACAGTAGGCTGTTGAGGGCAGCCACAGCCTTCTTCCCCTCCTCAAAACTGCCAGAAGCACACAGAGGGTGCAGAGCAGGTCTCCACTGAAAGGATGCCAAGGCATACAGCCATGGCACGCTCCTTTCCTATTGCAGCCAGTTACTGTGGCTCAACTGACAGGGGCAACTCAATCATGAGCCCGAATGCTTAGTGAGAAGAGACAAAGCTAAAGTCTCACCCTTAAAATGCAATTACATTCACACCAGCTAGGGACTATGAAAAGCATACCCCTTTTTAAGCTGGTCAACACAGAAGAGCTGCACCAGTTAGTTACTTAAGACGTGAATATGTAGAAAATAGCTGGGTATGTCAGAGAGTAATAGGTCTTACATCACAAGAGACTTTGTGACCATGTCTGATTGGGTGTTCACAGGGTGCGTCATGATAGTTTCACAGAGATATGGGAATATACAAATAATATGAAATCATAAATACGATAGGTACAGTAATAGCTATTGCTGCCTGTTCCTGGCACTGCCCACAGTGCGCTAGCACTTTCCTGAGACAGAATTTGGTAACACAAATGGAGGAGTCTCAGATTTAAGCACATACAATCAGGCAGTCAGTAAATGATGCAGAGAGCAGATGGGGTCACTTGGACAAAGCCTAACAGTATAATATAATCATTTCCGCTTATTCAGTGCTGTCTCTGCAATGCAATAATGAAGAGGAATCAGCGAGTATCTTGTGAGGTAAGATTTTCCTATTTTTTTCTTATAGATCAAAAACTGGAAGGAAGAAAAGTTCTGTGATTTGTTCAGAGTTTACAAAGCTTTTGTGTAGCAGACTTGGAAGGAAATCAGAGAGCTCCTTCCCAGCACCTGCTCTCAGAAAGCCTGAACAATCCACTGACAACTCAAAAATCAGGAGGAAAAAACCCCCAGATCAATTAAACTATGGTGGTGAATCTAAAAAATCTGGAAGAGTACACTGGGCCACTTCTATTAGGCAGAGAGTAAATTATTGAGAGAGAGATGATATTGCTAGGAAAATACCGTGTTGTCTACAAGGATTGAGTCAAAACCTCATCCCCAAGGCAGCCACGAGTAGAGACAGGCTAGCGCTCCTTCCCACATGCTCTCCTCCTTCCCACAGGCACTATCACCAGGACATGGCACTACCAGAACGAATTCACAGCGCTGGCCAAACAAAACCTTTCAGTGCTAAAATGTCAGTGGAGCATGTCTTCTTCTGGGCAGTACATTTTAGAATAACAAAGTCCAGTGTATTATAGATCAGTCTAAGTCCTTCAAACACTGAAGTAGAAAGTAAAGCTTAGAGATAGCAGAGATTTCAAGAACTAGAACCTATCCGTGGGACTCTTCCAGGAGGAAAAGAATTCTCTTGTGGTTTGTTTCTAATTGGTACCACAGGAGAATTATAAGTACTATCTCTTAGTACTGAAGTGAGGAAGAAACAAATGAACTAACTGTAATGTCTTTTTTGGCAAACAGTTCAGAATGGGGTTAGAACTCTGTGATCCTTGGGGTCCCTTCCAACCCAGACCATTCTATGATTCTATGAATGCAATAATGTCTAGGGTTTGGAACGTAGCAATAAGGGAAGAAGTAACAGAAATGCTGCAATTACCTTGTTTTAAAGTATATATTGTAGAGGTAGCTGAGAAGTTTGTGGCTGTGATCACATTCTCTCTGTTCGAAGTATCAAGTTCCACTCGTGTCAGTTTTTCAACATCGCTGTGGAAACTGCTGACTTCCCCTGTCGGGAAGGTGGCGTTGGTGAGATGGCCATCGGAGTCATACCTGCAAGACAGGATGTTACAGAGCCATCAGAATACATCACTATTGTCCTGCAGATGCTCCTAAAAGCAGAAAAAAAAAAAAGAAGGGAAGAAAGTAAGAAACACTGTGCAGTAAGTACAAAGGTAAGAACCAGTTCATTTGTTCACCTGAAATGCATTTGTTCCCTCACCTGAATTCCTGCTTGGAATCTTCTGGGTAAAACACAGTTGGGTATAGTGTAAGGTGCTACCTACGTCGTTCTGCTTCTGCCAGGGGTTTCAGCTCTGTGCAGGCGGGTGGGTTTAACCCGCTGGGATGTGCTACAGAAGGGTGGCCGCTGGAGGTCACTCGGCATTCAGGCAACCAACCCCCCCAAAAAGGCGTTTTCTTACCCATAACTTTAAATAAACCAATTCTTACATGCTGCACCACTCAAAACCCGCCTTTTGTTGCCGATGTGTGAAGTGCATAATATGAATGATGAATTTAAAACGGGGACCTAAAGCGTAACAATAGCGATAAAATTAGATTGAAATCTGCAGCGATTAAGTTGCCTACATGGGTTTTATTCTTGTGTTACGTTTCCCACGGGCCTACTCAAATCAGCAGGAACTTCTCATCACAAGTAACAGCACCAGAATCTAGAGCACTGCATTTTAGTTCACCTAAATTTTCATCAGTGCTAACGAAATTCTTTTCGTTTAAGGTACTTTATGTGAATTGGGCCATGTTATGAGAAAGTCAATAATTAATTCAAAAGCTCTGGAGCTGTGTTTCTAACGGGTCTCTTCAGTTCCACAGATATATCAGTTCTTTTTGATGGTTCCCATGGAAAACAATGCACAACATTGCTTGGTGCTTGATACTGTTTCATACTAATGCCTACCGTCTTATGAACATTATTGATGCTTACACATTTTTATTCACCTACGTCATCTCAATGACGCTGCAGATGTATTTGCATGAGTAAAACCAACTCATGTTCATAAAATAGAAGCCTATTTGTGCAGGTAGGAAATTATAATTAAGTTTTTATGTTTTATTAACTGTCTCCCCTCGTTCACAAAAACATATCCTCAGCTGGTGCATCAACCGGTAAAGCTCCGCTGCCTTCAATGGAGCTCTTCCAATTCACATCAGCAGACGATCTGGCTATGCCCTTTGCTTTAATCTGTTGGCATCATTTCCTTAGGATCTTTATTTCCCCCTAATTAGTCAGACAAAATCTGTATGTCACAAGGAGCAGTTGGTGAAAAAAACCCAGGAATTTTTTCCTTTCCCCAATATAAAAAAGAAAAATAGAGCAGCTGTTCTTTTCAAACGACACACTGGAAAATGAACCACCTTCTGGTTTTTGACAAATAAATGAATCAAATGTTAAATGCAATATAATCTGTCTCTTTCTCACCTCCTACTGCCCTCACATCATACGACTTAATTTACGCTCCACCCTCACGCTGGTTCCGTGCAAACTGAGTGGGTGCCACACCCGGCGATTAGAAGTGACTCAGATCACTACTTGTCATCATTAGAAAAATCCATGGACATTGGGCAGTCATATATTTCATTTACTGCTTGATCAAACAGATATGACAGTTTGCTAGGTGACGTGGATTTTCTACCATACCATTGAAAAATCCCCAAATCATGCAATTTTAAAGACATAAATACTGTTTATTGAAATGTACTTGTGTGCAAGGCTCGGTATCCATCTCTTCTAAGGATCCAGTTTTGCTCCTGCTAGTGCTGTTGATCAGGTACAAAACTCCCTGCACAGCTGCAAAGTGGTTAAACCGTTACCGGATGGCTGGCCAGGGACAGTATTGAATTCTGATGGGACCAGAGCACGTGCCAATGGACTCTTACTCATGTAGGTGATCCCACCGACTTCAAGGAGAACATGCAGATTAGAGACTCAGTAACAATTCCATAGTGTGACCATCTAAAGGGTTTTTTAATTCCAGATTGCTCCAAGAAACCCAACCCTCTGAGAAGAGCTTCTGCCACTGTTCAGATGATGAATAGTAGCACACTGGGACTCAATTCCTGCAGAGCAATGTCCTACCCATACTAATAGGAGGAGAACCATGACATATTTCCTAATGTTAATTTGGGGCCCAGTTATGCTGCTGTTAATCATGTTGGTGACCATTTAATCATGCAAATAATTGCATTGATTTCAGTACTTACATGAGGAAGTGCTCACCAGTATTTGAAAAGCCCACTTGGGGATATAGCTTCATAATCCGTTTGCATTTCTATGTGTAGTGCAGTTCAGAGTCATATAATTTCAAAGGGAAAGCAGTCTAATTAATTTTTTCAGAGAGCATTGTTTCTTGCAGGTGTTTTCTTGTCCTTGATTTAATAGAGGCCCAGTGCTCCCCCTCCCCTTTCACAACTATAATGATACAATATTAAAAAAATCTAGATGACTGAAAATTGTACATTAGCTACAATTTTATGCAAGAGCTCTTTCAGTACTTCCATTCCACCAGATTAGAGTAGATGGATGACAAGTACTTTTGTAGGTGGTTTTCTACCTCTTAATAATTTCCCTCTGTGAGTGAATCTGACATATAGGTAGATATTCCGAACAGTTCATTATCTTTGCTCATATTCCCAAGTATTGTGTTGTTAAACAAACTCACCCCCTTTCTGCTTGACAGTGCCATGGGTTGAACTTTTGGATGCAAATGCATATCTAGTTTAAACAGAGGAGATGACTTCAAGCAATATGAAAGTTGTTCATATGGTAATTCTCTTAGCTCCAATACCATGTTCATACAGGACTTGGAAGCAATCCACATATAAGTAACCCCTTCAAAAAAATCTAATTTCCAAACTGAAATGGGGTGTCAGTTCAGAACATGACCCGTCTGGAATATAATGTCTGGTTAGAGGATGACTAAGGACCATCATTCCCCATGGCCTTTTTATGGCAGAAGGTGAGCAGCAACCCCCGAAAGCATGTCTACTCAGCACAGTGCTGATTATAGTCAACTGCAGCAGACTGGGTGACGTTCTCTGTATCAGCCGTTCAGGAAGTTGAAAACTATTGGACCGAACCTAAGTATTAATGACACAGCTTCGCTGTTTAGTTCTGCTGTTGTTTTTGGAATGCTAACAACTGTAATTCAGTTAATTTCTCCTGACTGATCTAGACTGGCAGAAGTGCACAGTGGACAACTCAAAGTGTCAGTGAGGACAATATTACCTAGCCTGTGGTTAAAGCTGTGAATGGACGAAAAACTGTTTAACTAAATTTCTTTGTGTTAATCATATACATCATATCGATCCTTCCCAGGCAAAGGAATCTCTTAGCGAAAAAGTCTGGAGGCACTTGCAAACAGGTGGAGCCCTTCTGAAAGATCTTACTATGCTTGAGTCACACTTTAACAAACAACTTGCCAGAAGACAAAAGGCAGAAGCAAGAGTTGTGTGAAATTGTTTATACTCAATGTGAACGGGACAGAGTAAGAACACTGAGATCGAGAAGCACATGACTGAAAATAATCTGCTCTAACATGCTCTAATGATCAAGGCCCTGCAACAAGGCACGGTGTTCAGCAGTTAAAGAATAGGCATGATTAGGAGCTACTGCAAAAGCTTTCTGAAAGTGTCATTAGTCCATGGTGTGGATTGATGCCATCCTCAAGGAGGGATTTAAATGGCTCGTTCTCAGTGTTGGAATTATTACAGAGAAGCATATATTTTAAGTCAGTTCTGCTTCTAATAAGTAATACTCAGATCAGAGTTGAAACAGCACTGGGACAACAGTGAGCTTTGTCTTGTTGCAAGATAATTGAAATTTTTATCATGACATGCCTGGTAAGGAGAATTGAACCAGGAATGTCGTGTATGGCTTTGTTTTCCTGCACTTTGTCAAAAATGGCCCTCTCTAACAGCTTATACTTATGCCCACCCTACTAATTTAGTCTTTGGCAGAGTAAAGGACAGGATGAAAAAACATCCCCTTGAATAAAAAGATCCCACGCACTAGGCAGCAGTTTCCTCTGCTTTTATCCTATCTGCATTTTAAGAAAATATAATTCTCAAAACCAGAAATGATGGTGACTCAACTGCCTCTCCAGGTGACTTCTGCAGTAAGGTTCACATCTCACCTGAATGACATTTCATTTTAGTTTTTGACCAAGAACTCCTATGCTGCACAGAAAGGAGGCATTATTATCCTCCTTGGAGACTGAACTAATAACTGCAATGTTAACATGATTTCCATCCATCACTTGTCACATCATCAAACAGGGATTATGACAATTAATTATAAGTAATGAGAAATTCTGATACATCACACCTCTTTATAAATCAAAAATGAACTTTCTCTTGGGTTGCTCTCTCTTTAGGACCAGACTGGGATGTTCTGACTGCATCTTTAACCATCTTGTCTTGCTCTTTAGAAGTCCTGTCAAATGTCTGCTGAATGTCTTGTTTATGATGCCATTCCTGCTCCCCTTATATACCACCTTTTGCTATTACATATTCTTCTGTTATTAGATATCCTCTTCCCCTCCAGACAAGTCCACTCTTGTCTTTGAATATTCCTTCAAGTGAGTTTCTCAATTTCCTTTGCAACACTCCTCCTCTGATGAGTATGCCAATTTTCCGCTTTTTGCCTTCCTTGTGAATTTTGTAAATTCCTGATTCATATCACAACTTGCCTCTAGTTCTTAAGTTGCAAAAAAATCCACAATCAAATTTTCATTTAGAGAATCAGATTCACAATAATAAAGTGCAAACGAATTATAATTTCAGGCAGTTTCTGCTAGACTTAATGGGCACTCTCTACAGGGCTTTTACATATGACAGGCTTTGGCACTTAAGAAATGGCAGTATTTCATGGTAAAAGCTTGTGCAACCCCGCTACTAGTCCTTTCCCATGCAGTGTTAGTAGCAGAGTGTCTTTTTTAAATCACTACAACTGACTAAAATATTTTCAATGTTAATTTAAAATACAGTTCCTCACATCAGGCATTCAATGCCACGGACTTACTCATACACCGTTGTCCATCCATTTTCATCGCTTTTGGTTGCTAAAAGCCCCGTGTTTCCAGGATATGTCATCAGAGCCAGGTTGTAGCCTTGGGCATAAACTCTTTTCAGAACCCCATTGCTGCTTATTGTCAGCCAGTACACCTGGCCCCCCGGCACCACGACCCACAGCGGCAGCCCACTCGTGTCTCTGCGGATGTGAACTGAATTCCCATTGCTGCTGGTGATGGTGCCTATATCCCCTTCCCCGCTGTAGGTGAAATTGTAAATGTAGTCCCTCGTTATGAGGTTCAGCGTGTGGAGGTGGGTGCCGTTGATGGTGAACTGATACAGCTCTTGGTCCGCTGGCGACGCAATCTCGTACATATTCGTGTCGCTGAGGTGAGCCTTGTTCCGGCTCACTGCGCGGATGCGAACGTTGCCAAGGTCTGCTACGTACAGAGTGTCATCAGGAGAGACTGCTAGAGAAGAAGGTGCTTTCAGCTTTGCATCTTTGGCATATCCACCATCACCTGGAGGAGAAATGGTAATTTTAGTAATCTGTAACATCCATTTTAAGCTGATCCCCACAGCCTGACACACTGCTTCTCCTCAGTATTATTTACAGGTCAATAAAAGAGTTTCTTCTTCCAACTAATTAGATCCATATTATCTAAGGCCGGTGCAATTCTAAATCAGTCTCAGTGAAGACAAACAAGAATACAAATTCTCTCATTTACACCATTTTTGCTAAGGCCAAACCCCAGCTGATCAGGAAGGCATTAATGGCAAAATTGTGAAAGAAAAACACCTGAAGCTTCATTCCCTCCTACTTGTCCTTTGGCATGTAATTACAAGCAGAATTGTATTATAAACCCCAGTAAAATTCAGGTCAAATGACACTGAAGCAAGTTTATACTTATAAAAAACTCACTACTACAGGGAAACAAAATGAGTAATAGCAAAAAATGGACCTTAAGAAACCACCCCTTCTGGTGCCACTTGATAATTTATTTAGCTTGTGTATTTTAAGGTTTGAAGAGGACATTTGCATTGTCGGGGGCTGTATACACATATCAAAATGACTTTACACGATCAGGATTTTCTGTAACCAGCAGGAAAGCAGATTAAACCTCACTCTGAGAAAAACACATTACTGTGTGTACTGCTCCCCTTCTCCTGAGTGGGAGATGAAATCTGGTGGAGATTTTGAGCATATCCTATGGAGATGGACAAATTTGCTGGTCTTCTGAAACTGCCTTTCACCAACACAGCACTGGCACAATCATCAGATTTGCCACAGTTTTTAATTCTTCAGCACTGAGGGCAGTTTCCCTCAGTAAGAGCCCTGACCAGGATCCTTTTCAACACTGGCCTGCCATAGCTGCAATGGAAGCTGGCAGCACTAGGCAATGCACATGCCGCTTTGATTACCATTACAATGTCGGGTCAGCAACCCACCTTCTCTGAGACACCATTTATATTTTTTTTTCTCTCCATTCTTGACATACTTAACGTTTTCTTGTCAGTAATTAACCTTTTACTTGGAAGGGGAGGCTTAAGATTTATAACATTATGGAGCTGAACAAAGTGCAGCTTAGAGATGACAACATACTGCACGCCTCTGTATATGGAATGCTGTCCTTTGTCCCATCGCAAAATACATTTTTATGGGGAGAAAGAAAACACCACCATTTGTTTTGGTGCATGCAGGGCAGTGGAACTGTGATGCTGAGAATGTCCAGTGGTGCAGTGCAAGCCTGGCACTGGCTGTTCCAGTTTAAACAGGTCCTGGACGTGGGTTGGCACAATCCCAACCACAACTAGAGGCTGGGTGGAGAATGGATTGAGACAAGCCCTGGATTGAGAAAAGCCATTAAGGACTGTTGATAGATGGAAAGCTCAACATGAGCCAACAATGAGCACTTGCAGACCAGAAAGCCAAGCATATCCCGGGGTGCATCAAAACCAGTGTGATAAAGTCAAGGGAGGTGATTCTGCCCCTCTACTCCACTCTGGTGTGACCCCACCTGCAGCACTGTGTCCAGCTCTGGGGTCCCCAGTACAAGAAAGATAGTGAGCTTTTGGAGTGAGTTCAGGAGGGCCATGAAGATGCTCAGAGGGCTGGAGCACTTCTGCTATGAAGACAGGCTGAGAGAGTTGGGGTTGCTTAGTCTGGAGAAAAGAAGGGGACACCTTATGGCAGCCTTCCAGTGCTTAAAGGGGCTGCAAGAAAGCTGGAGAGGGGTGGCTACAGGGGCAGGGAGTGATACAGGGGCAATGGCTTTAAGCTGAAAGAAGGGAGGTTTACATTAGATGTCAGGAAGAAATACTTTACTATGAGGGTGGTGAGGCACCCAGAGAAGCTGTGGATGCCCCATCCCTGGCAGCCTTCAAGGACACGTTGGATGGAGCTTTGGGCAATGTGGTCCAGTGGAGGGTATCCCTCCCCATGGCAGGGGCTTGGAACTAGATGATCTCTAAGGTCCCTTCCAACCCAAACCAGTTTGTGATTCTACAAATAACACAAACAAGAAGTTCTGAACATTGTGTGTTTGCAACATTTTGCTGATCTTCAACATGGGCAAACATAGCTGACACAGAAAGTCAGACTTGGATCTAATTTTTCATGGTGCGTAATCTTTGTATCAAAAGAGGAGAAGCTAAGACCACCCTGAGGTCCTCCAGTGGCAACTAAACAGTCTCTACATCTAATGGATTAAATCCACAAAGAACTGTTGATACGGTTCTCAGCTTTCCATGGAAACTGAATCATTGCTCATCTCTCCTTCTACTTGTCACTTTGCTAATGTGCAGCTGTGCCAGGGGATCTCAACAGATAAGAGACAGCAAATAACTAGCAGTGCCTTACCTGAAAAACAGTCACAATTAGGATCAATCTTGCAGTCACAATCAGATGGGGCTCCAGCAATTATAGAGATCTCACCGTTGGTTGTGACCTGTTGTATACGGTTGATTTTTCTTTCATCTGTCTCTGCAATGTAGAGTATCCCGCTGTGAGACACTGCAATGGCCCTGGCCGACTCCAGGGTCGAATGGATGGCCACCTTGCTGACGATGAAGTGGTCGATGCCTGGCACCTGGCAGTGAATGGGGCGCCCTGCGATAATTCGCACACGCCTGTTCTCCGAGATCTGCAGGACAATGTTGTTGTCCAGGACGTACAGTGAATTGTCTAGAGGGTTCACTGTGAGGTCTGTCGGCCACTCTAACCGCACCTGGAAAAAAACCCCACAAAACATTAAGAGGAAGACAGAGAAGAAAAAAAAAAAAGGAAGGTTAAGACAGGAAGGCAGTTTCATTCAACTATCTCTGATCACTATGTCATTAGGGCACTCAGTGGATTCCACCCAACACCACTTCTCTAGTATGTACCTTTAGCTGGGTTTGGCAGAAGAAGCTTCAACAAGCATATGCTTTTCTGAGGTCCATCTCCAGTGTGGAACAAAACTTAATTTGGTAAGTAATTTAACACCCTCTGCGAGGTATTTGCACAAGTCCATTAAGGTGGGAACTTTATTATACCTACGCAGTCATGCAAATAAAAACACACACTTCATGTCATGCAACGTCAGCCAGAAAATTTTCCAGGTCTGAATGTTACTGTTTGAAGGTTGCAGTCAAGACTGGCAGAGTGGAAAACAGTTAGGGGTTGTCAATGTCCTAACACTTTAATTGACTGTTAGTACCAAAGGAAAATGACATGCTGGAAGAGTACAGCACATTTCCACAATTTATTTACTAAGCAAGAAATGTTAATAAGACTTATATACCATAAGAAATAAAAGCTCATTAATTCCTTGTAACATAATAACACACCAATGTATCACACTTCACATGATACAATAGCCAAGCCATAATTTTGCTTTGTGAATTCAGTTTTCAGTCATGGTAAGTTCAGTCATAAGGAAATTCTTCATATTTAAGGTTAGCTTTTTGCCATTTTCCATGCAGGTGAGGATGCCACCCAACCTGTTTCCAAACCACACTGGAGGAGATGCTGAAGAATAACCTCACTCATTGATACCTCTTGCATCAGGATCTGGAGGAATTAAACATGCTCTCAATTAAAGGTGGGGCAGCCTGTCAACCTGAAAGACAACCAGTATGTAGGCTGCTGATTGTGGTATGCACTGGCCAGAGCTTCAAATTCCTCCTACTGAGAAAGCTCGACAGACAATGCAGGATTGCTGATCTGGGAAACAACAACAGAGTGTTGTGCCCAGCTAATGGCCAGTGGAGGATTTGGACTGCAGGTTGCCTATGGATCAGAGAACAACTGAGCCACTGACATTGCGAGACAGCCTATTTTTGTCTGTCTCTGGATCCTTTGCTTGTTATTCTTCATGAAGAGATGACTGCTTTTATCTGAGTAGAATTTTTCTGGACTAAATATTTCAATCATCAGAAAAGAATAAATTCCAAGTTAAAACGTAGCAGTTTTATATACTTCGTATGTCACAGAAGCTGCTATTATTTAATTTACTGATTTTGCTGCTGGTTTTGCTCATTTTTCTACTGTGCTAATTAAAAGATCTATGAATTTAGAGACTGCAGATGCTAATACAATGATCAGCAACTGAGGAATAACATATGGTGGAGTGTGTGGCCATTGCAAGCCACCTGCTCGCCTGGGGTCAGCTCAGGAACCAGGCTGGAGGCCAAGTCTCTCCCTTTCTCAAGCATCAGTATAATCTTATTTCCAGAAGTACATTGCTGGTTTGATAATTGATGTTTTAATAAAGTGAGGGCACTGCGGCTGCCGTGTCTCGTCCTGCGTGGTTACGTGGTGCACCACACTATTACGAAGGCTCACAGCGTAATCGAATTCCTCCTTGCGCCCAGTCCATTTTACTAGACAGCATAATAACTGGCATTAAGACTAATGCTGTTGGGTTCAAGATCTCTTCTGAACCAGGTGGTAGAGCCCTTCCAAATGATGATAAATGTGGTGAAACAGGTGGAAGCAGATTTCTTCCATAAAGGCGCTGCCCAGCTCCCACTCGCTGTACCAGGGCTGCTTTGCATGATGCTGTTAGCTCATGATTCAACTGAGAGTTCACTGAGACACCAAATAAAACTCGTTAGTTGGCATAAATATCCCCACCAGGATATCTTCAGGAAACTTGGAAAACAACCTATTTGCAATGTACCTTTAATGCAGAACATCTGATTGCCTGATCAAAGTAAACAAATTATTTTTAACGGGAAACACACCCCTTCAACTTTAACAGCCTCCTTCACAGGCCGCTCTGCAGTAAAAATAAACTTGGATTAACCATAGCTAGATTATTAGTCCCCATCCAAAGTTTTTGGCACTATCTGGTTTTGCCCCAGTGACTCTGCATAGCATTTTCTGTGCCTTAATAGCCATTTTTCCTTCACCAGCTGCACTGCCTTTGCCCAGTGAATAATCTGAATCCCTCTCACTGCATGGGTATGCTGGGTGTCTTGCAGATAAAGAGGGCCAAATCAACCTTTTTTCTCTGGTTGATTTGAGGCTGATTTGGTTTACTGAGATAGAACAAACTTTTATGCAACTGTCCATTTCACTTGCAGCAGTGTGCCTGAAGCTTAGGCTTAGCAGTGTTAACTACGAGCACATTTGCTTCTGTACCAAGTTCATCTGCGTATCTAGCTGCATTATGGCAAAATGAAATAGATTTGTATTTGGGAATGTCTTACCAATTTTGGTTACCATGGCAGAAGTGTTGCCTAGCTCTCTGCTCACAAAGCTCACAGAAAGCATGGCTACAGCTTCTCCTTCCCAGGTTTAAAGCACTCATGGATGCATTAATGGTTTAATTCCAGGTGAAATATTAAAGCTAGCATGTACCTGTCTGGAGATTGCAGCGTAAAAAACAGATGCTGCTGCTCACTGCAAGCTTAAACTAGTGCAATTGGACAGGAAAAAAGGTGAAACAGGCCAATTAAGGTCAAACACACACAAACACAGACTCCTGAGCATTCCTAAACTGAAGAAGAATTGCACAGATTTAGAAATAATCTGCACTGTTCTTGTTAGGATGAGACTTCAAGGCATCTTAGGCCTGTGTAAGCTGGGACTGCTGCAGTCCCACCCCGTCCCTTTGCCCAGTGCAGCCCCCAGCAGCAAGGCCAGTGTTGATGTGCTCCTGCAGAAAGCAGGTTAAGGACAGTTTGCTGGCTAAAAACTAATCACCTAAATCAGCTTAAAATGAAGTGTAACTGCACCCTCAGGTTCACTGTTACCTTGAAAAGTCACCAGTTGTTTCCCTTTCTTTTAAAGCAAGCTGCCCTCTGGCAGGTTTCTGTGACCAAACCATCGGTTGTGCTTCATTCAGAGCCAACAGATGTATTAGAGAAGCACGTTGCTTCTCATCAGATATGACTACAAAAAGAACCTCAGTAAGGATTAGAATATTAAATCATTTTATACACTTTTAATTTGAAGCAGCACTTCATAAGACCCTGTAAAAAGTCCTTTCCCATTTAGTTATATTTACTTCTAACTTCAATTGCAAGTGTTTGTTTTATATTTGATGGAATTATTTTTTTTTTTGAGCAGTGCACAGAAATGGCATTGCCTATTATCTCATTATAAACAAACAGACAAGGTTTGCTCAGTAGCAGTCAGTGCCTCACATTCTTCACAGACTGAAATTTTCAGGTGACAATTCTGGTTTGGTTCACTGAAGACAGAGTATATGCAATGCAAATCACTGCTGAAACAAGTGAACCCTTGAGCAATGAGACCTTTTGCATATAAGTATTAACATGTCAACTTTTCTGGGAATTCAGCATTTAACTGTCAAGATAAAGGCTCCAGCTATACCTAATAATCAATCTCTGGTTGGAGAAGTGCAAAATTAACACCTACTGGTCTGGCTTTCTAATACGTTTTTTCATGTCAACTGTTCTGGAAAACACAAAGTGCACTCAGGTGGCTTCAGTTTAAATGAATTTCCACTGGGAGATCTCCATTTAGGTAGTTAAATAGCTCTCAGACCCAAATAGCATTTTTGGTTTTCTTTGTTTCTTTCTTGCAAAATATGCATGTGTTTGCATAACTGTTTAGCTACCCACCTGTCTGGTTTAGGAAATATTTAAATATCTTTTCCCACGGCAAAGCTTTGCAACTAAGTGAATAACGTGAGCCCTTTGCAAAGTAGCATGATAGGAGAGCTCCCAACTTCTATACTTCTAAAACATACACGCCTGCAACATGTACACACATTGAAGTGTTAGTCTGTGAAGAGCTTTTAGTTTTGGCCATATGGCTAAAACTTTCTGCACATTTTGCATGACATTTTACGATGGTGGCATTTTCGATACTATTTTAAACAAATCAGATCAACTCTACTGTTCATATCAAAGAAAGGAAGGGGAAAAAATTATCCTTGTCTGCAGATGCAGGTTTCAAGAGCTTAACTGTTTGGTTGCGGGGGTAAATTTCACTGGGATACGTTTCATTTATCATGGATTAAAAGAAGCTGCATAAATCCCTAAAAAGGCTTCTCCATTCCTTTGATTTCATGCCCTGCATTCCTTGTATATTTTGATTTGATTTCACGTCATAGTATGAAATTCATGCCAAAATTCTTCTGATAGTCCTGACTGATGGACTGCTTCCTATCTGCACTGCTCAGCTTCAAGTACTTCTCTTTATGCTCCCTTTGCTGTTATTCAGCTCTACCACATGCATTTGCAGACCTGATCATAACATCCTCCACATTTCTCTTTTGCTGCTAACTTCCTTTTTTCATCTCCTCTTATTTATACTCATGTCAGCTGTTGTTTTCAGGCCTTTCACTTACCAGAATGTCCTTCCAAATAGTATTTTTCCCTCTTCCCACCCAAACCCTTCTTTCTCCTTCCTTCAGGGAGGGAAATGACTCTGAGGAAGGACTTGTACAGGCGGCCCATCAGGAGTGAGGGTGTAGGCTACAAGGCCAAAGAAGACCAGATCTGCTTCCCTGAACTTTTTACAGGACATCTCACTACATGTATTTCTCTCTATTTTCTCACAGTTGACAACCACAGATATTTTTTCACCATTTTCTGTCAGCTTGCTCTCACTTCTGGGCTCTTTCTTTTGTTGACACTGACACTGTCAGCTCCTCTCAGCAGCTTAGCTTCTTTCTTAATGGCACACAGAGACACAATTCAGCTCCTGCGGTCTGACACTGGGGAACCCTTCCCCGCAGCGGGATTACAGCCTCCTCCCACGCTGGAGGAGCCTTTGTTTCTCATGCTCCTTGTGCTGCATATTATAAAATTCAGAATGATACAGTTCAGCTGTAGCAGCCCCTGCTCTGAACTTTACAAATGCTGCTCTCTCTGCCTTCATCCTTCCCTGGTGAAAAACCCAAACAAATGAGTTTTGCAGCCTAATGACCGCTGTTTTCTGCCCTGGGGTGGGGAAGCAGCTGTGGCACATTTACAGATGCAGCCCAGAGGTCTGAGGCCATCAGTTCCCCGGCATCACAGCTTGGGTAGTCTCCTCTCCAACCTGCCTTTGCTGTGAACTATTTCCAGCGGGTGAGGGACCCAGCGCAAGAATGCAGAAGCAAAGCACATCTCCAGTGGTTGTCACTGCTTGTCTTCGCTTCGCTTGCCACGAGATTCGCTGTGCTCTCGCTTTTCAGCTCTTTTCTTGTTTCATAATTTCTTTTTTATGATTTTTTTTCTGCTTCACAACTTCAAAGACTGTATGAAGAATCTTGGGTCTACTAAATCGATAGGAACAGTTGATTTCTATAGGGAGAGGTTTCACATCGTCTTTATTTAATAATAGAGGGATTATTATCCAGAATCACATAAGACCATTGACTATGAAAATCAATGGGACTTAGATTCCTAAGCCATTTAAGTTTGTTTAAACATGGTACCCATGGTTTATACAGGCTATGAAAGAAATACTTTGTTAAACACCCAGAAGGAATTAACAAAGTATTTTGAGCAGGCCGGTACCTCTGAGAGGAGGAATCTTAGACTCTTCAATTAAAATATCTCAAAATAGACTATGAATCTGAATCTAACCCAAACATATCTCCAGTGCAGGAGTGGGAATAGATGTCCTCCAAACACACCACTGCAGTTAATTTGCATGGCCGAAAGGAGAGAGTGGGACTAGGTGGAAATGTAGCTAACAACAGGACTCTTTCCATTTTGCCTCATTTTCTAACCTGAACTTCTCAGGTCCCGTGATTATCAGACGAGGTGGCACAAAAGTGAGGTTGCATAAATTTTAATAATTCACTCATTAATTTGGGCCTCATCTTTGCATTTTGAGCTCAGAAGTTCTGGAAACAGAAAGCCAGTGTGCTGCCAATGCAGAAAAGGTGGGAGGAAGTTCTTCAAAAGCTTTAATTGAGACAGTAATTAAAAGCTGCTTGAGAACAGTGAGAGGCTGGAGCTAGTATGTTTTGAAGTCTTTTGCTTTCAGTAACTACTGAGGTTCATAAAAACGACTGAGTGAAAACCAAGTGGAAGAGAAGATACATAGAAATGAAATTTCCAAACCCAAAAAAATAGAAGCAAGCAAGCCCTGCTGTGAGCAGCACCAGCCTCTGCAAATATATCATCCAAGTACTCTGACTCTGCCCTGAATCCTGAGTCAAACTCAGAAGTAAAATTTAAATTAAATTCCTGAAATTAAAACTTCCTACAGATTTGTGCCCAGAAGGCTGTCTCTCCTGGATCATGACCTCTGACAACTGCACTGCTTCTCAGAGAAGTGCTCCTTCAACCCCAGAGCTGGGCAGAAAGTGAGACCCAGGGAACCGAAGGACGAAAAGCTGCTGCCAGGAGGTTGCCAGTTGGTGTGCGAGAGCCACAGCTCCTCCTCAGCTGGATCAAGGCTGCAAAACACATTCCCACAAGGATCAGAACTAGTGCTAACTCCACAGCTTTCACAAGAAAATGCATATTCACTTCTGTGATTTAAGGTTTCCTTTAAGTATTAGCCATTAAACTCAGAAACACAACTTCGGCAAGTGAAAGGAAGGATGGCAAAATAGATGTTCTGCAATTCCTGTTCATGGCAGGGCAACTTCTTTCACAGATTCCTACAGTGATACACAACTCAGTAATCATAGCTTTTTTAAATCCACTGTAAGAGCGAACTAATTCTTTACTAAACAGTAGCAGAGTGAAAGCAAAAGAACTATAGAAAAGTTTGATTTTTATCTTTAAATGACTGATTTTTTTCCCCTCACAGAAAGGCATAAAAAACACGGGAAGTAATCAGAGCCCTTACTTTTTTACAGAAATTAGCACTGAGACTGTTATCACAACGTGATTTTCTCCAACTAATTTTTCACAAATATTTACACAACAGATATTTAAACTGAGCAAAACGCCTGTAATCTAACTAGCTGTCATGGTGCATTGAAAGCAAACACACACTGCTGTTAAGACTTCAAATTGGTAATAAAAAAAATTAGGCATCTTGCATTTTGCAGAACAAACATGCCAACTGCAATCCATGCAGCAATCCTTCCAGGGGAATGCTACGTACATTGAATAGATACTCACAAGAAAACGCTCTAGAGAGTGATTCTAGTCTGAGACTGCAAGCAGGCACTCTGCTTTAGATTTACATCAGCTAAAGGCATTGGTTACTGCTGTGATGCATACTTGGATATGCATTATCAGGCTGTGCTACAAAAGCTTACAAGGATAAAGTTTAGGACTAATGTTTTTCCAAGCAAATTCACTAAAGTAAATAATGTACCTCATACGGGTATCTATACACCCTGGTTGTAAGAGGAGAGGCATTTTGTTTTCTTGCCTTCCAAAAAAGTTCTAGACAAAGACTTTATGTGCTCACCTGAAATTAGGGTTCCAACAGGTTCCTGATCAGATAGCTAAGTAAAGTTTTTGATTTTCAGAAGCTGAGCTCTAGATTTAGAAAGGGATAGAAAAGCTCCATATGTAGAATGGCTCAGGAAAGCTCTAAATAGTCTCTTGTAAAACAACAACAACAAAAAAAAGGAGGGTGTGCGGGAAATGGGGATGTGTAGGAGGCCCTTGAAGGGTTCCCTGGAAAGTTCTATATTCAGAAAGGGTCCATAATGGTGCTGGTTCTAGAAAAGCCTTCTGAGCTACATGGGGCTGCAGAAGGGCTCCGGAGGAGTGCCAGGTAGGCTCTGAGAAAAAGCCCTAAAAAGCTTCCAAACCATCCCAAGAAAAAGATCTAGTGAGTTTCTAGCCACAATCCAGAAGCTATGGGTGCCTCCTCCCCCTGCTGCCAAAAAACCCCCGAACCAACCTCTTGATCTACAAAGGCCCCAGATTTACAAAAGCACTAAATGTCTTCAGAAAGGTTCTTGATATCTCTTAGCAAAGTCCTAAGTCTCTGGATCTTAGGCTCTCAACAGTTTCTAGATCTAGAAAGCAGCAGTGCTAGATGGTCTTTAGACAGTGCTAGATGGAGAAACATCCTTTTGAAAAGACTCAAGCAAATAGCATAAGTTAGAAGTGTTTCTTGATGGGAGCATTCAAAAATAATTTCACAATTAAATTAGTTCCTAATGACTAGACAACTTACACCATTTCAACCATTCGGCCTCTCCTGATTCTCCAAATTTTCAGCATACCTGTCACGACCCAAATGCACTTATAATAGTTCATGGTGGTGATAGCAAAAACCAGGTTGTTTTCTTCTTTTTTTTTGTCACTATTGATATGGACACAGAAATATAACTCTAAACTGGCAAGAAAAATAGAAGAAAAAAGAAATACATATGGATGGAGGACCTAAAGGGTTTTACATCATATCATGACTTTCCCCAGTTCTCACCAGAGACAGCTACATGCTGTTCAGTTTCCCATTTTGCTTTGAGCAGTTGATTGAATGGCTATTGAGTGATGCTCAGACATTTATGATTTTCCTTCAATGTGACCTACATTGCTAAACTTCATAAATTTATTCTCCAAGGCAGTGTATCATTTTGCATGCCATACCCATCCCAAAGGAATCTATCAGCAGGAGATGAGGCCCACTTTGTAAAAGCTGAATGTCCTTCAGACATTTTTAGCTAATTTGTTTGTAAATGTGAGTGTTATTGTCAGAGTAACATACTGCATAAAATGGCACTCTCTATCATTCTGTTTGCGTCTCTCTCTCTGTGGCCTAAACTTCACAAAGCACAGCAATAACTAATCTCTGGATGGCTACAAATGGACACAACCAATTTCTGGCTTGACATTTGCATTTTTCCCCCTCCACTGAGACAGTGTCTTGTCTTCTTTTTTTTTTTGTCTTCCTTTCCTTAGCTGAAATGAGGGTAGGAAAGATGCTGAAACGAGGGTAGGAAAGATGCTGAAGCAAACGCAGTACACTGAAGAGGGGACATCAGGCATTCTTAGCTGTCACTGCCCAGGCTGCAGCTCCCGCCACATTACTTCCCGTGGGCTGTCACGGCATACTGTGGTTTGACTTCAGCAGCTTGTAAGCATATCTCAGGGCAAGCTTAGTCCTAATAATAATACTAGAGATACCAGTAATAGGTCCAGAGCAACACTTTTTGGTACTAAACCTTTTCACTCTTTGTTTATAACCTGCTTTGAGACTTGAGAAGTACCTGGGCAGCAAGGGAACAACACCCTCCAGAGTTGCCTTGTGCTGACATGTTTCAAAGTCCTGCCCTTTGTAAGCTGTTATTATTACAGGGTTGTTTTGACAGGATCTGCAGACTTTCAGGTTCCCCTTAGCACCTGGAGCAATTTGCTAGCGAGAAGTATCACTGTGCTGGCTTTTTGATTGCCCTTCTGCTGGTTATTGCAATAAAATTTTTTCATACAACTATACCCACACTTTCTTTTACAGCTTTGAAATGCAGCAGTTTGCAGCTATGTAAAATTTCAATGACCTGACAATAGAATTAAATGTCTATATAATTTTTTTTCCAATTACGCTGGTTTTATGCCTTTCTATCTGTGAGCTTTCTCCTGATCTGTAGTGTTGTGAAGACAGACCAGGAGTCCAAAGACCAGTCATCATTCCTCTAAGATGCAGGAAAATCTTCCTTTGACCTGGTCAATGCAACAATTTCTATGCCAGCAGCGTGCCACACCTCTGCAGGAAGGTCACCACCATCTCTGGTGACTGCTGGCCTCAAACATGCCCTGAACTCAAACTCTAGACTTGTGCTGGCACATTTGGTTGACTTTCCCTAAAGCTGTGCAACATTTCCAAATACTGAATACACTGAGCAATATGAAAGGGTTAGAGCAGAAGCAGTAAAGACAGCTCCACATCAAGCTTAATTATTCTTGTTATTCACTGTACAACATGCAAAATCTGTGGGAGGTCCTTTAACCCAGAGATGTCTGAAGGGTTGGTTGGTGAGAGGAGGAGAGCAACATACCCACAGTATCAGCCCTGACAACCTTGAGAAGAAAAAAAGACTCGTAGGAGTTGCCTCCATCAAAGCAGTTATTTCTTAAATCAGAGGCAGGCCTTGCTATTTGTGAAGGTGGATAAACAATTGGAAAAAAAAAAAAAAAAGAAAAAAAGGAGGGGCATTGTCTGCTTGGCCTGTCTCTGCAGGCTCCCATCAATATCTACATCTCCTTCGTGGAGTTTGGATTCCAGGATGTCAGGGACCAGCTTTCACTATCTGATTACTTACAGCAGATCTGCAGTACACGTAGAAACCACACATAGATCTATGTATATGGACGTAGTAATATATGCATATATAAGTATATACTATGTGTATATATATTCTTCATGCATACAATTTGTCTACTATATCTCCTCAACAGACAGAGTCAGACGTAGTCAGTGATACATCTCAAGCCACTGTGGAGTCCTACCAGGCTGGCAACGGTGCACTAAACATTTCCAGCAGCGTAATTCAGCACAGCAGATACAAGGGCTCTGCCACAAATAACTTCTCAGCTAGACTCCATCTACTGAAACTGTATTTAAATGAGATATCAAGGCTACTTACGCATAAAGAATAGAAAGTGAAGCAAGTGGGTAAGCTGGTCAGAATCACAGGGTCAGGTACTTTGGGGTGTGCTAGGGCCTTGGCCAGGCAAGGATGGTGGGTGAGCTGGAGGAAGCTTGGGGCTGGGAGGGCAGCTTGTATGTGTTGGTGTTTCTGGGTGGATGTGTGTGTGTGGGGCTTTGTGGACACATGGGCGGCTGTCAGTGAGTGTGGAGGTTTCTGTTAGCTGTGAAGGTACACTGGAGAGCTGAGGGCTGACTGCAAACTTCTTGCCAGCCATCCAATTCTTACAGAAGTTCCTTCCTTCTTGGAATTTGTCATTAGAAACAAATAATTAAAAAAAAACCCCCAATTTAAATCTGCCTCTGTGAAGCAAAAAGTAAGAGAAAAGTAATGAGCAAAGGTCTGTCAGGTCTCCTTCACTCCACCATCAAGGGTCTAACACTCCCTGCCTCAACAATCAAAAAAAAGGATGCCATCCCTGAAGAGTTGATTAAAATGTACATAGTCTTTTGCTCAGCAGTAATGCATTATTTATGGCAGAAAATTGAAATGAATTGCTATTTTGCAGGTGACCAATACAAAAAGAGCACTTGGGCTTTAAGGAAGAAATTACAGTGTGACTTCATCACACGCTATCTTGCTTCTATGACTAATATTTCAAATTCAGTGATAGAATAATTTGATTAGAATATAAATTAGCTGTGATGAAACCATCCTGCTTTCTGTTTGATATTCTAAAAATCACATTATACACCTACAAGTTTGATTCATGAGCTCTCACAGACTTTTTTCCACCTGAGGTCCTAATCCTATGAGCCTCTTTTTCTCTCAGTTCCTGTTAAAGAGAAGCTGCTTAACCTCTCCTCTAACCCTGGGAAAAGATTGTTTTATCTTCTACCCAAAGATCCTTTTCTAGAAAGGCTTTCAGCTTGCTTTTGCTTCAAAGTATGGATACAAGTGACTGCTTGCTCCTGCATATGCTATTGTGGCTGGAATTAGTTTGTATAGGCTTATGGTTTCCAAAGACTTAATTAATTCAGGGGAGGCTCATTTTTGACGATGCTCTCGGTAAAGGCTCTGTCCACTACCTGTTTTGGTCTGTTTTTCAGAAGCACACACATTCTTTTAGGATGGAGCTGCTCCTTGCTGCCACTCACTACCCTTTCAATTAAGGCTGGAACAGCACCTGGTGAGAACCCTGGTTCCACTGAAGTCAGTGGCAAAACCGTTGCTGATTTTGCTGGGGCCACGACTTCCACTCTAGTTAGCTTGTCAGGTGCTCCAGCAGAGCCAGAGAGGAAAGAACATGAAATTAAAGAGTCAAAAGAAACAGAGAATAAGATGACTTAATACAGGAAAAAAATAACAACCTTTCTGCGGTCCTTCATGAAGCAAAAAAATGGTAAGAAAGATCTTTTCTAAAAAGCAAATAAAGCTCTGAAAGTCATCTGTAAGCGATGATCACAAAAAATTAAAGGGCCTATAAATTGTCATTTCTGCTTTGTGTGCTTTTAGTTTAGCAATTTCATGAACACACATTAAAACATGCTTCTGCAAAGCACTGAAAAACACAGTTCAGAGATTTGGAATATTTATGAAACATTAATTACTCATAAGTAGAACAATGTATCAAAAGCCTCACACAGGTAGAGGGCTAAAAGTAAACCAAGGGCAGGGGTAGTTTTTGCAGTACTACAATGAAAACGAGGTTGATGCTCTGTGATGGCATGCAGCTCCCTATCACAATCAGAACATTATGCATCTAGTGTTAAAAAAAGCCAATAAGAAGAGTGTTTTGTGCCTTTTGCTTTTACAAGAATGCAGCATATACTGTTGGGTACATAGAGAAACACCTAAAGTGACAGCGTTCCTCTCACATGCAGTACTAATTAATTAACTGGCTCCCTGTAATCCTGCAGTTGCTTTGTGATATCCTACTCTCCACCTGGCTTAAAAGTACTTCAGCCTAGAATCAGTTTGGTTTTTATACTGGCAGCTTGCTCCTCCTGTTTCTTACCTGTTCACCAGATCATACTTTTGTCTTTCACATTTTCCTTTCCTGCCTTCAAACATACCCAGCGAAAGTTCTGTTCAGGCTGTGCTTGCTCTGATGAGCAGATACTCATTGCTGCTTTCAAGTGAGGTCACCATGTCCTGGGAGCTTTTTGTTCTGCTTAAAAGGCTTCCACAATGCCACTGAAGCATACTGTGCCTGTGCTGATGCTGGTGGGGAGCGCCTGCAGCACTTGTGAGGGCAGGAGCAGTGTCGGCGTTTGCATTTTTTTGCTACATTTTCAACTAATTCTGCTCATCTTTACTCCTGCTTGCCAGCATTCTGTCTCACGCTTTGCTGTTGTAGGTCAACAGTATTGCTTCCTGCTCTCTCCCCTCTCCTCCATCATTTATAGAATCATCGAATCATAGAATGGTCTGAGTTGGAAGGGACCCCAAGGATCATAGAGCTCCAACCCCCCTGCCACAGGCGGGGCCACCAACCTCAGGCCTGGATCTACACTACGTTGCCCAGGGCCCCATCCAACCTGGCCTTGAACACTTCCAGGGACGGGGCACCCACCCCCTCTCTGGGCAGCCTGTTACAGCATTCAAAGTAGGCTGTCCAGGACACAGCATTCTTACCATGTGTGGGTTGCCTTTAAACCCTGTCCTAAAAATCTGCCTTTTAATTTGACCTATACAAGCAAATTGCCTACGTAAGTAACACTGTCACATTTTTATAAGGGAGCAAAGCATTTTGCGGGGTCACTGAAGTTTATGTGAGGCAACACAATATAGATGGTTCCCTCACGTGGAGAACTGCTGAACAAAGGCTGATGAAGTGCAAATGTCAAGAAAAAGTCTTCAAACCAGACCTTTCATTTTGGAACACAGCAGTGACAGTTATTAACACCATCAATCAGGCCAGAGCTATTGCTCTGGCACAGACTCATGCCTAGTGGGACTGACATCAGCACGAGAACAAGCCCATGGTTACAGGCTAAGAGAAAGCTCTTGGGATTCATTTTCTGTTGCCTTGCAAATGTTTGGTCTCTATATTCGCAGGGACTGTGCCTGAGATTGGTTTAAACAGTTCCCAAATACTGCTACCACTCACACAGATATATCACTTGAGGTTCACAGCGTCGGAAACTCAGCCCACATATTTCTCATGGGAGGAAGAGATACGGGATGAAATTGCAAGATGGTAGAAATATCTGCTAATTCTCTCCTCAGCTTTCACCACAGCAATGGAGGCAGAAGAGAAGTGAAGCTTATCCCTCAAGCTGAGCTGAAGTGTTTTCCTTTTCACACAAAACCTCCCACAATGTCAATATAACTTCTATGAACAGTGGATCTAATGAAGTCTGGTTTCCTAAGGACTTCCGTCTCATGGCTGACTGACTTGGAAGTTTAATAAGATCCAAGCACCAAATGAAGCTTTTCCTGTGAATGGAGCATTTATTAGATCCCGAGTGGAATCTCTGGAGTTTAATAAAAGAAAACTCATGCTGCAATATTTCCTTTTGAAAGGCCACTTTAGGTCTCTCTCCTCCAACTGGATTAATATTTTTATGGAACATGTAGGAATTTAATTGCTGTGAAGGTTGGTGTTCCTCTACAAATTTGTTTGAAATCGGGCCAAGATTTTGATTTACCGTGAGGAAAAGAATACTGACAGACAGACAGACATACCCACACAATTTGCTCGCATTTGCTACCAATTACCAGGCTACAAAATTTCTGTATACCCCAGGGATGCCGCAAGCACCACAAGAGTGTGCATATTTGGGAGAAAGAAAAACCTAGAGAAGTCTCTGACCTAGACCAGGATCAAGTCCAAATTCTTCCAGCAGTGAAACAGGATGACAATCCCTTCTCTTTTCCTTCTTTCATCTTCCATCCCAGTCGTTCTCTCAGCACTCCTGTTGAGGCTCGTGGCCAGGACGCCCTGCCACAGTCCTGCTGCAGGGTGGTCTCCCCAGCCAGACCACTGCCAGTGCAAGGTCAGAGAGCAGTTAGCAGGACAGCAATTTGAGAAGTCAGCAGGAGTAATTTAGACCAAAGTTTATGTCCCTGATATAGAGTACCTACATCAGTTTTCCTATCCAAAGGGAAGCTAGGAGATGTAGCAGGTAATTCTGTTCTCTTCATCTGGGCTTCAAGTTGACAGAAGGAGGTACTCAGTAGACTGTACAGCTGGGAGATCAGTTAGTTCAGCCCATGAGGCCTCCAACTCAGGAGTAAAAGTGTAAGGTTCAACATGGGTTTATTATTCACTTAATTAACCTACAACAAAACAGCTTCCAAAGAAGAAAATGAAGACTAAGAGCCAGATCTAGAAGCAGCCAAGGACCGAGCAGCTAGGGCACTCTTCTGAAACATCTGGCATTCAGATTTTGGGTGCTCTAGATTAGTGAGGTGAGTATTATAAATCACAGAACAAAGACTAACGCCACCTTTTGATACTCTTGAAAAATATTTTGCCTTTAAAACGCTGCCATACCATATAAACACCTCAACTGAATGTCCTTTTCCTCCTAAATTCTGATTAACATCCTCACAGTGAAGTATGAGATCAAAGTAATTAGTCAGAGCTTGGTGGTTTATTCGCCACAACATATAATCTTTTCAACCCCAGCTGTCCTTCCCTCCCCGTTATGAATGCAGAATATATGCTTTAAGAATGAGAAGGTGGTGAATAACAAACAGAATAATTTAATAAGAAGTGTTTCCATCAAAACTGATATTGGAATAAATGATTAAACCGTTTCATAATGAACTCATTCATTAAAGTGAATGCCTTAAAGTGAAAGCTTGTCACTGATGGCAGTTTGTGCAATGGGCAGTTATTCTACATGTTTACTTCAAGAGTACATTTTTGTACTTTGGTAAATCAAGAAATATTGATTTTGAGCAAGTTGTTGATTTTATTGTCAGAACAAATTTAGCTTTGAGAATTGATTTTATTAACCTATTTCATAAGTCCCTCTAAACACACAATTTGTGAGCAACCCACATTCTCTTGATGTAAATGCCATTTGTAATTTAGCCAAAAAACCAATTTAAGTGGAGATGGGCCAAATTCATTTTTCATTTCTGTTTATGCCATTCTGGAATAAACTCGGCAGTCTTGCAAGGATATTCAGTTGTTTCTGACTAAGTGAAAATATCATTCCCTTATTTTCATTGATATAATTTCAGATTAACATACTTGACTTTAAGGGGATGTGATTATTTCACAGAGTTTTCTGGTTATCAGCAGCAATTTTGGAAGAAGTCTAGTGAGCAGATTTGATACAGTTCCTTTACAGAACACACATTCTCGGCATCTATTTTGTGTCTGTGTTTCACGGAGTATGTGAAAAACCTTAAAAGTATGGATTTTATGAAAAATGTCACTAAGTAGACTCACTTAAACTCCCTCAAAACAAACCCTCTAAACAAGAAATGCTTCTAAAAGCTGCATGTACATCTATACTGTGGACTCTCAACACTGTGACTTCACCTATTAAGTGACAGAAAATTATATAGTACGTATTAATTTGCTAAGTCTAAGTATAAAAGTCTGGCCACTTTTTAGGGCACTTAAATATGCCATCATTTAATATGCTGTTTAGAATATTTATAATTTACTTATCTGAAGATTATCTCAATCTAAGCAGTAAGAACATATCTTGACTTCCCAGAATGCTGAAACAGTTGCAAAATTCTGAGAAATTTGCAGCAATAGTTTCCTGTAGGTGCATGGAAGCACCTGGATTGTTCATGGAAAAAAAGTTTACTTATGCTACCACAAAAAGAAGTTCCTACCCCAGCTGAACGCTGATATCCTGACAGCAGTATGGAGAAGAATTTGCTCTATGACATGCTTTCTCTTATCTATGATTTTGCAGAAGCCCTTTCTCCATGGCATTGGAACGACAGTGTAGAGGAAGGTAAACTAAATCTGTTTCTGGCAAGTAGCAGAACTACCAAAAAACAGGATTTTTGGGCTATTTAAATCTACTTAAAAATTTGGCATATTTGATTTCAGCCCAAAAAGTTTATCTTTCTAATTTGAAAAATAAGATGATTTTATTTCTGTATTTGCCAGACTCCCTGTGGCAACTATTTTGAAATGCATTTGCATTTTTTAAAAGGAATTGAAACCCATCAATCCTCACCATTTCAGATTTAGTGAGACATTTTGTTACTGAGCAAAATGAGCAAAAATTTGAACACAAATACACAGCCACATATTATATAGCCAGTAAAGCAATTATTTGTACAGCCTGAGCTGCAGATCACAAGGAGAAGGCAGGGAGCAGACGTTGCACCTGGCACCATTCCCCGCACCTCCAAGATCTCCAATCCAGTTATTGATGCCCCAGGCACTTCTTACATGTATCCAAGAAGCAAGCAAATGTGCTTCAGGCAGCTTTAAGTTCCATGAAGCATCACTCCTGCCAGCTGGTATGTAGCAATGGAGCGGAGAGTCAGTGCCTCCAGCTGGGGAGCACCGTTTGCTGTGCTGGGTTCCTGCTCAGCACCTGCAGCACTGGCTGCCCTGCAAGAAGAGGTGCCAGAGTTCTTAGAAGCCAAGGTGCCCAGAAGCTGTATGATCTTAAGACAATTACTAGGCTAGTTTAAGCTTGGGTTTAGCGCAACTAAGCCAGTTGACCCTGTTCTGCTTTACGTGTAATAATCACATGTCTGTTGGATCAGAGGGAATCCAAAGGGCTGTCTGCCCCAGAGCTGGGCACAGGAAGCTGAGGTTCCCCTCTCATGTTTGCCAATACTCAGGGTGTAGTGACACGTGAAACGCAACATGGACTCATTTTTCTGTTTTGACTCTAGTAACAAAATCCCCAAGTGCCTCTGTGACAGCAGCATTCATTAGATTCCATAGTCTGTCCCTGGGAAATTTGGCAAGAACTACCCAAAACACTGACTCCACATTATTCATGTAGGTGAATATAAGACCACAGTCACTTGCTATTACTCAAAGCCTACTTGGAAACGATGGACACATTCTTAGTATTGTTATGCAGTGTACTCTAACAGTGGTTTCCCAGTTGTGAAGGGCTCAGAAAAGGGCAGAGAGAAAATTAAATGCAAAATTAACTGGATCCTGGTTATTAGCTTACACAGTCCATAACATAACTTCAGTATGTTAGTTGAATGCCTCCAGATTTTTTCAAGTACAGCTTTTCCCCCATTTTGAAGCTGACTGAATCGAGTGTTTACTGGCAAAAGCCAATTCCTTCCCTGTGCTGTATGATCTTAAGTGTGGCTCACTGACTATTCAAGAAACAAACATTTGCATTTCTTCATACTTATCTCTATATCCTTTTTAGCATAAACTAGAGATGCAATAAGTGGGTATTAGTCCAATTTCTTTTAAACAGCACTTAAAATAAGAACTGAAAAGCACTTTGAGAAATGTACTGAAATGCAGTAGCTTCGCTACAATAGCGCTGTTGGATAATTAGTTACCAAAATGCTCCTCCATGATTTAGAACACTCTTAGATGTAAACAGTGCATATACTTTTTCCATGTAGTAGCTCAAGCAAATCAGTCTGAATGCTGGACTAAAGGAAAGCACTCTAAACTTGTGATAAATTCCTTAGAGGATATATCTCAGAGTGGCAAGGACCTTTCTGAAGGATTATGCATTCTTTATATAAGCTCCTTTACACATATGCCATGTTCCATAAAATAATCAAGTGTATAGTTTTGCATTTATATGGTAGACCTTAAAATAATCATGAGAATGGAAGATCCACTCCATACTGCACAGTCCAGAATTATCTGAGTCATCCAGCATATTCTGATATAAAATCTTTATACAAGAAACTAAGTTATCTGTCTCCACAATGTGTAGAAAGGCGACAACACATGAAAACCAGATGTCTACCTGAGTGATGTCCATTCCAGAGTCACAGCTCAATGGCTGGGTTGATGTGAGGCCGTTTGAACCTATTATTGTTGTGATCACACCATTCTCATCAATTTTCCGAATCATGGTACCGTCAACAAAGTAAATAAATCCGTGCTTATCCACAGTGATACCTGGACAAAGGGAAAAGGGAAAAAGAGAGTGTTAGTACTGACATTATCTAGGTTAAGAAGTATGATCTTAAAACATTTCCTCTCAGACTCTGCTGACTAAAAAGAAGTATGACTTAGGGGTTTTTTTCTTACTTGTTACTTATTTGAGGCTTATACAAACTGTACATGGAAAGATCATATCCATATATCAAACTTTTTTGACTTGCAGAGAAAGAGAGAAGATATGAGGAAGAAACAGAACGAAATAGCAGAGGTTTTGCTTGTAGTGTGACTTTCTATACACAGAATTAGGCTCTTAAATAACTTTGCTTCATGACCATCACAAAGTAGGACAAGACTAGAAAACTTACTTCACTATTGAGTCTTCTTCATTTTCACTTTCTTAATTCTCCAGAGAGGCTTTTTTTTTTTTTTTTTTTTAAATTACTGTACTGTCTGAATTATCAGAGTGTCTGAGCAAGTAAGAAGCACCCATAGAAAGCAAGAGACTTTTTTCGTGAGGCAGGAGTACCTGCATTGCAGAACATACTGCAGTGGTGTCACCAAAGACAATGGTCATGTACTGCAACCAGACTCACGACAACAGTGGGCTTTAGTAGGAGCTACAGCAGTTCTCCCACTTCTGGATCTGCAATAGCTCTTGCATCACTGCGCTGCGCTGCACAGGAGGGATGGACCCCGAGACAGATGTGAGGGCTGTGCAAAGGAAACGTCACGGTCATCTGTATTGCAGTGGGGAAACTGAGGATTGGAGGGCTCGCTGTGTCCCACCAGCAGTGTGTGATACTGAGACCTTGAAGAACAAGGCTCAAAGATTCCACTATGCCTCTGATGGTAATTCTGTTGAAACTTTTGGTATAAATAGATAGAAGACATAAGAAACCTTGAGCTATTGTGTAATGGAACAGAACGCATGGCTACCAAAACCAGGCAGGGGAACATAGGACTAAGAAGAAGGAATGCAAGGAGCCTCAAATCAGAATGCCACAGAGGACAATATTTTACAGCTATGGCAGAAGGGTGCAGATAAATTAGCAAGGAGCTAGTCAAAACTAGGTAACTGTGAGAAGAAACACTGTGCGTGCTTCAAGAAGTTCATGGAAAAGGACATTTTCAAACAACCACTAGGGACCAGAAAAGACCCTCACTGAAGACCCTCAGAGACTTAAAGCACATGCACAATGAATACGCAAATATTATAATTAATCTTGGGAAATGAAATGAATATGCATGTACTAGAATGATATAAGCTTTTGCTCTCACAAGTAGCGGTATGCATGTTAGGTTGGAGAGAACCCCCATGCATCCAGTGCTGCAATAAAGAATGCCTGCTTTCTAAAACTCCAAAATTGAGTCATAGAGTTTCTTAACCAACTTTTCCTGTAGCGGTACAGCCATACATGCCCAGCCCTGGTCTGTCCCAGCCTAACACTTTCTTCCCAGTTCTTCCTGCATTCAGTTTGTTAAGACTCTTCTATATTGCATGAATGGTAAGATCTTTTTTTTCCCTGGAATGTTGAAATTATAGATAGAAAAGCACCTTTATTCATGTTAGGTTTGTGAAATCCTTTTAACCAAAACTGCTCAATTTCTTGCTTTAAACTATTTCATAATTTCCTGTTTAAAGTTGCATAACTTTGCAATTACAGCAGCTGCTGTACACAGCCAAGCTATTTTAATAACGAATTTATGTTCTACTACACAGGAATGAAAGGCAGAGGACTCGAACAGATGGTTTGGACAGTGGCTTATATGGTTCTTGATTTTTGTCCCCTGTATTTAGCACAACTGAAGGCTGCAAGTACTCTGAGTTTACAAAACACTTGTCTGCACGCCAGTTTAGGATCTCACACAGCAATTCCATGCACCATTAAAAAAGAAAAAAAACCCCAAACTGAATTCCCTCACCTCCCAGCCCCATTCCCTTATACTCAATTCAATTTCTTTAAATATATAGGAGCAGTTGTAGCCAGGGGCAAGGGAAAATAAGCAGTCTGGGGGACAGGGGCAGGATCAGGCAGCCCTGATGGGCAATGGGCATCTCCCCTGGGGCTGGGAGAAGGGGGATGGTCTCCCCAGGCCCCTAAGTAAACCTGTACCTGGCAGCTGGGAATGCTGGGGGACTGAGTTCAAGTTACATACACATTGGAGTGTTTACCCCCAGTGGCAGGGTCCCAAGACAAACTGCCCACGTCTACTTCTTTTCTAACAGATAGCAGCAGTAATGCCCACACCAGGTTTTCTGTCATAGCCAGGTGGTTAGCAAGGGCTTGCCTCTCCCCTCTGCCAGAGCAGGCCAAAATCTGCTGCCACAGGGTTTCCATCCCTTCCTCTGTCCGAGTGGGAGGCTGTGAAGGCCTCGCAGGGGACATGCATTTTTGTACAGCACACCATCATGTCCCCCACCGCCCAGTTTCCATACAAAGGTGCTTCTTCACCACAGGTGACATTTAGGGATCTGGCAAAGGTCTGAGGGACGCATCACAAAAATAAAAAAAACCCCAAAGGCCTCAGCAGTTAACTTCAGTATTTAGTGCTACTGCTATGTCCAGCTGAAGCGTAAACGTGTGCAGTGTTGGGAATCCACCACTGCCCTGGGGAGATTATTCCAAGGGCTGAGCGCTCTCACTGTGAAAAAATTTTCCTCTTGTGTCCAGTTTTAATCTCCCCAGGAGTTACCTGTACCCATCACACCTTGTCTTTTCCATGGGATTCCTTGTAAGCAGGGAGTCTCCTTTTTCTCTGTAGACACCCTTCAAATACTGGAACAGGGTAATAAGGTCTCACCTAAGCCTTTGAGCTTAGGTGAGACGTTAGGTCCTTGAGCGCGTCCAGAGAAGGGCAACCAGGCTGGGGAAGGGGCTGGAGGGCAAATCCTATGAGGAGCGGCTGAGGGAGCTGGGGGTGTTCAGCCTGGAGAAGAGGAGGCTGAGGGGAGACCTTATCACCGCCTACAACTACCTGAAGGGAGGTTATAGAGAGATAGGTGATGGTCTCTTCAGTCAGGTGACAGGACAAGGGGGAATGGCATGAAGCTGTGCCAGGGCAGGTTTAGATTGGATGTTGGAAAAAAATTTTTTACTGAAAGAGTTGTGAGGGCCTGGAACAGGCTGCCCAGGGAGGGGCTGAGTCACCTTCCCTGGATGTGTTCAAAAAAAGGGTAGATGAAGTACTTAGGGATATGGTTTAGTTTAGGATGAGAATGGTTGGACTTGATGATCCTCAAAGGTCTTTTCCAACCTTGTGATTCTGTGTGATTCTGTGATTTTTCCTTTGAGGCTGAACAAACGCTGTTCCCTCAGCCTTTTCTCATACGGCAAGCTTCCCAGTCCTTTGGCATCCTGGTGGCCCTTCTCTGGACCCTCTCCAGCCTGTTCACATCTTTTTTGTAAAGTGAGGACAAAAACTGAACACAGCATCCCACGTGCAGCATCACAGAGCAATATTAGATGGGATTTGATTTGCTTTCCAGTGTGGTTCACAGGATCAAATCAGAAACGTGATGTGGGTGGGAACTACAGCACACGAGCTGTGTCTCGGTCTGCCTTTGCAGAGGGGTGCTGCATGGCTATACTTCTCACCTGGATCAGATCCACGCCACAGGTAACACAAGGCCAGGATCTATCACTAGGACAAGTGCATCTTCTGTTTTACGCAATTTCCCTGTGAACAGATGGCTGTGTTGGCTGCAAACCATCCATTATATAAAAATCAAAAATTATGCTGTAATGAAATAAAGCTACTCAGCTATGTTGCTGAATGGGTTTCAAACACTGACTCTGTAAGAAACCCAAAGATCCTTTAATGTTAATAGTGTACATTTTTCTCTCCAGCCACTGCAGAAAGGCAATCTATCTGCAAGGAAGTATGCATGCCATCGTGATACTAAAGCCCCATGCCTTTAGTATTTGTACTAAAGATAAGAAATTCCTGCTACTTCCTAACAAGCCAGTTTCTTCAAGTATATACTATATACGTTCAACAACAAACTCTTGCTTCCAGTGCATACTCCTGTATACTAAACCAACGTAACTTCAGCCATTTGAAAAAAATTACTTACATGTTTAAGTCTCATTGACAAACACCCTAAATAAGGTAAACAAAATATAGATTTGTGGCTAAACTGTCCCAATTTATTCATTGTTAAAGTTGGATTCATTAAAGTTCCTGTCACATCTTGCATGATGCTTCACATAATCTGTACTCCAAGAGCTTATTTTTAATCCTTTTCTGACGTACAGTGTAATGCAGAATCAAATCACACGCGGCACTTCAATTGTGCTTTAATCACTGAGGAACTTGGAGAGGAAATGTGCACATGCTGACTGTAATGAGTCGCACTGAGTGCAAGTAGGAACGCTGCTCACTCCATGAGTGAGTTAAAAAAAAGTCATTTTTAGGTATCTTTTCTTCACTCAGAGAATGAGATGTTGTTTCCATCAGGCTCTCATTCCGATTCTGCTTTTTTAAGGAACTGCAGCACTTAACTGCATGCCCAGCTAACGCTGTCTTTGGGCACAAACGTGACCTACTGTGCAAGTAATGGTTACTTTGCCTGGGTATAAGATTCCTCATTAAATACTGTCTATGGACAAAATAAAACTTGTGCAAGGAATTAGTCTTGTTCTTTGATTAGGGCTGAGCACAATCTGTTTTTCTGATTTCAGTATAACACACTTGTACTGAAGGACTGCTTTTAGTCCTGTTTAGTCACTGGGACTGTCTTACATAGGATTAGATTTTATACCTGAATGCAAAACAGTAGCTCTTTTGATCATTTTCTCCAGTAGATCCATGAACACACATCTTGGAACAGTATTTATAACATTTAGAGGTCTTTTAATCAGCACTATTTAAATCCTGTTAACTAACATTAAAAACTGAACTGCTGCTAGTGCAATCCCACACGGTACTAAATATCATCACTGGAAAGACTCTGCAGAAAAGGTTTGTCTCTTTGTAACTGTTTTCTGCACAAAACAGTACTTAGTAGATGGGCTAAGTACAACCACAATAAACACAGAAGGTGGACTATAACCTCTCCTGCTGTATGCTCCCAGGAGTGATGCTGGTTAAAGGGTTATTTCCCTTGACAGGTCTCTCTTAGTGCACATACGTACATGATTACAAATGCAAACACTTTGAAAGCAAACTGATCACTCCTGAGTCCATTTCTCATAGGTGAAAATTCAAAACACATATAATTATTATGCATATGATCTTTCAGTCTAGAAATTTTAGTATTTCAACGTTAATGGAGCTAAGTTTATAGTGCTAAAAATATGGATTATGAGTAATGTATTAAATCCTCATTCAGATATTTTCTTTTTTTCCCCCTCCCACATCATAGCCTGCACTTGCGTTCTACGAGGCTCCTTTCGGGAACAAATCTTTTTTGAACACATCAGTAAACAGCAGCTAGAGCTACACATTGCCCACTTCTGGAAATTCCACTTTATACTTATTTTTGGTCAGCTAAAACCTTTGCAATTGAGAACTTCTAATTAAACTTCCAAAGAATTTGTAAAAGAACATCTAAAACTACTGGTGAGGACTGACAAAAGGGAATGCCACCTTCTGCTGAAGAGAAAATGAATTTAGAAGTAACTTGTGATTCTCATAAAAGTTTTAATAGGAAGAATTGAATCAAATTGGTTAATTACCATTTTATGGTTGGTAAAAGGGCAAATTAGATGCCATCCATTTCTAAACTTCTAAATGTCTCCGTTGCTTTTAATTAAAGCTGCCATCTAGAAACTACTAAAGCAATTTTATGCAATTAGTTATTTATAGGTTACCATAATACACTACTCAAAATATGATTCAAGTGATTTCCAGTCTGTTGCTTTGTGATCTTTGTCATCTTTACTTCATTACTGTCTCAGTATGAGTGGCAAAATATTCAGCTGTTCTTTGTCAGCTGGAACACGACTTTAGCACTTGCACATCTCTTTAGATGCGTAACAGCAGAGTTGGAGCAAATGGTAGTTTTAACTACTGACCGTGAATGAAAATGTCCTGCTTCCAGTCTCAGACATGATGACTGGGGTCATACTGCTGACAGCAGTTAGCAGAAAAGTCAATAACTTATGCATTCAGATGAAGGTTGCATAAAATTTAGGAAAACTTCATGTCCAAAAAGTTTACTTTAGATGTTCTACAAGATTCCCAGACTTCTGAAATCGTAAGTAGTTAAGAATACTGAAGAGAAATATACGGAATAAACTTTGCTGAATCAAAAATGGCACAAGATGATTTTTTTTTTGCTGATCCTATGATGCATACTTGACAATGATTTGAAACTGTAAATCAGCTTGGTTTGTCTACTCCTTACTTTATATACTGCTAATGAAACATCTCAGTCCATTCTGCTCTACTTTGTGAATTGTGTGGAAGCACTGAAAAGATCGTAGGAATTTACAGGATAGCAAAGGCTAATGAATAAATAGTATTGATCATTCTGTATGGCAAAGGGGTCTTGTTTTCCCAAAAAAGTTGTCTTAGGAACTTGGTCTGTGCCTACTGAAGGTAACAGAAACCTTTTAGCTGAGCAGGAGCAGGCCCTAAATGGGTCATTTGACAAATGTACTGGTTTAATCTGAGCGGTTGTTCTTACAGCTTTCTTTCCTTTGCTGCAGATGGTGAGGAACAAGACTGATTCTGATTATTTCAGGATGGAAACTACCAGGGTCAACACTTTTCCAAACCCATGATTTTTTGGGTGGCAGTATTTTCTTAGGAATTTCAAGCAAAATGCATAAAACTACACTACAGAATTGATTTTTAATTTAAGCTTTCATTTGTGTCACTAGTTCATGGCCATGGGTCTGAGTGAAAAAAGGTTCTTTCCTGCAGCTATGTATAAGATATTTTTATGAGATTTAGGACTTACTCCAACCTTCTACATTTCCCTGGTGCTTAGTCTGAGGTCACTGCATCTGTGGTGAGGTCACTGCACTGCATTCAAGTACTCAGTGTGCAGTTTTTAATTTCTTGAGGCATTGGTGGTACACAGAGTGTGCATGTATCTTCTAGTTAGGCTGGTCTGGACCCAGGGGTCAAAAAGCAGGCACTGCAGATCCTTAGCTTCTTAAATCTTTGGATTTAGCACTTGGGCTTCCAAACATGTCAATCACTTCTGACACTTAGGGTTTGATCATTGGAGGGACTTTTTTTTCCCCAAAAGTTACTTAGTTTGTGTTTCTACCACAGCTGCCCTATGTGAATGCTCTGAGGCTGTTACAAATATGAGGTAATTGAAATCAGATGTTAATCTAAGACACTTTTCTTAGTATATTGACTGGGAAACACTGTAGCTCAGCGAAAACATGGTAACTTGATTGTCTCCGCCTCTCACTGCCTCTGTCAATTAAACTTGGAAAGTCAAATCTATTTACATGTCTAAAGCCTGCTGATTTCAGAAGGGCAGGGTAGGTAAGTGTTTAATGCCTTTGATGCAGGCATTGGCTTTGCAGTGCTAAGTAGAAAGACTCCCAGGTATTTGTATTAATTTTAGTACTTCTTAGTGCTCTGGTACTCGATGACTAATCTAGCTAAAATCAGGACGCTAGCCCTTAATGCCTTATTATAAATACTAAATCAGATTGTTTAAATGACAGTGTGGATGACTAGATGTGCCACAAATACTTTTAATCAAAAAATCCCCAAGCCCACCAAACAGAATTTCCCACCCCAAAATTAAAATCTGTTACTTGGTAAAGTTCAAGTGATTGGAGTTGCGCCAATGATTAATATCTTGTGTAGTTACTTCTTCATTTTCAATATCTTCTTGTGTAATAAATGTGTTCAGCTTGTCACAGATCTTATTTTATGTCCCCACCTTGTATCATTTCACATTCTGCTTAAGTACTTGGTCATCTATTACATGACTCATTAGTCTGAGATCTCTACAGAATTAGAGAAAGTTGCAGTAAAAATAATATATTGAAGTTCAAATTTCAACTACATCACCCATGCATGTTTAAAAGCATCTTTCAAAGTCAGCTCAACATACAATAGGGCAAGATTAATGTTTGCTAAGCCCCATCTCTAGTCCTTCACGGAGAAGTGGGAACAGACTGAACAAAGTGTTTGTTACCTGCAGAATGAAAGTTGTGCAAAGCAGATCAAATCAATTGATTAATGGGACTTCATGATGTTTTCCTGTCTGGCATTTACCTCCTGGTCACTAAGCAAAGGCAGACTTGCCAAATAAACATAATGAGAAATAAAAGTTGTTGAAAGCTTTAAGTCATTAAATAATAATCATGGACTCTCCCCAAACCTACCTACATGCCCACCAAGGCAGAAAAATCATTAAGAGTTCAAAAAGTTGAAACAGCATTTGAAGCAAGTTTCCTTTGGAAAGTAAATATGAAAGAGCATTTGAATTTCCACTTATTTACATGCTTCTGAGGATGTTACCAAACAGGATTAAGTTTCACAAGTGTTACACAGCAGGTATTTCTTACCAATTTTGCAAATGGATAAACTGAGTCATATAGATAAGCCCTTATTCGGCATCACAAGCAGCTGGTAGCAAAAACTGAGAATACAACTTTTGAGCTGTAACTAACTGAGGTCAGATGGCCACCAAATGGAGTTCTTTCTCAGGTATTTTCTTGCTACCAAGTAAGAGGTAAATTTATTTTTCATTTGTAACAGGAAAAAACCGAACATCCAGGACAAAATTAAAGTGGCAAATGGAAAAAAAAAAAAAAAGCTAAAAGTTTTTCTGTATGAGCTTAAATGCTAATCTTGTCTAGCCTTTGAGTAATGCAAATGGTTATATTTAATAATCTCTTGGAAATTACTCTGTCTCTATCTGCATTATCAGGTACCTATTTCTGTGAAAATCTGAGAGGTAAGAAATTAGGAGCAATTAATTTATTTTTGTGGTCAAATACTATGTGACATTGTGTTGCTTTGCATGCAAGTGTTTTGAAACGTGGATAAGACGCTGGTGAAACTGTGGACTCACTGCAATTTCTGTCAGGGTTCCTGCCTCCCAGAAAAAAAGTATTTGTGTGTTTACTATTTGAATGTTATTTTAGTGGAACGGTGACATCTTCTGACTTGGCAGTTTTTCTAATAACAAGCAAAATAAGTGATCCAAACTAAAATTGTATTAAATATGTGAAACTTTCAGGTTACTTAACTACTAGGTCTATGAGTACCAGGCAAGTACTTCCAACTACTTTTCACGGTTATGCAACCTCTTGCAGTTTAGAGGGAAATGAAGACACACACACTTCTAAGACTGTCACAATAACACACAGTTCATCCTGTGCTGGTGACTACGGCTTGATGCTGTGTTTTGCTAGGCCCTGAACAAAAAGAGCATGTGGCAGTCTGCAGTTCCTTGAGGTTAAAATCCAAAACATAACAAAGCTGACAATTTCAAACTGATGCGATTTAGAGTAGGTGCATAAAGCAAAAACAGCTGGGAGCCGTTACCTGAATTTGCCAATTTAGGTGGTGCTGTCTGCTAACAGTTAATTTTTCAGTATTTGTGGCTGTCCCAGAACTTGTGAGTTGTACTTTTATTCCTCTTAATTTCTTTACGACTAGAACCTTCTGTTAAGGAAGCCAGCTATGGGCTGTTATTTTTAAAGTAAACAATACAAATTAGAATAAGAAAATAAGATGGAACAAATAGCTGTATTGTAATTAGATATAATCAATTGTAATCAGCAATAAAACATCGATCATTTTCCTGTTAAAGGATCTGAATACCTTTGTTTTCTACTATTTTTAGAATTGATTCATTACCTTAATTAGCTGCCCGAAGATTAACATTTATTTGTACTTACCTCATACTTGCCTTCTATCATTAAAGACACGTTTAAGTCACTCTATAATTACAATGTGTCTCTTGCTAAGCCTTAAAACAAGGATTATTTGCTTGTCTTAGAGACGTTCCTGCCTGGATATGCATTCTAATTTCCTACTGATACACAACCTTCCTTTATTAGCTCACGAAAAATAATCAAAACCCTTCCTTAGAGCTAGTTGTTAGGAAGGAGCAGTGTGCTACAGGGGGAGCATGCAAAGAGCCCACTCAGGGCTCTGCGCTGGAGCTGCTAAGTGCCCTTTGCTCCAGGGATTTCAGTGGGAGTTGAGGGTGATCAGCTGCTTTACAGCACCAAATCCAGAGACTTTATCACAGTTCTAATGCAGACTGCCTGGGGATTAATTGCGGCAGGTGAGGATTCAAAGCCTCACACGTTTTTCCTGTGACAATGCAGGACATACTCTTGACAGAAAAGCTGGCAAAATGCTCATTTCACGTGCAGTAGGTGAGATGCTCATGTTTTGCAAAGTGCATTTAATGAGGAAAGACAAACTAGAGATCCAAATAAAGTTGACTTTGCTGGCTGTCTGATTTGAACAGCCCTGGCCTAAACATGTACGAGTAAGCTCCATTAACATTACAAGAATTACCTGAACGCATAAAGTACATTAAAAAATTCATATGCAACCATGTTACTTGCTTAAAAGTAAAATATAATTAAATGCTGCCATCTTGCAATAGAAAGGTAATAGAAGTGGAATGTTGCCACACAAGGAGAGAGTATTTCCGAGGCACGTGAGCTGGAGCCTGCTGCTCGTGGTACTCCCTCGTAAAGGACTGGTTGCATTAAAAACATGGGCGAGCTTTATGAACTGATTTAGTGTGATTATAGTTGGTTAAATCATTGCTTCAGACGCATTTTTGTACATCCAGTTGCATCTGAGTTTCTGAATAATGGAAAAAAAAGACTACCAACACCAAATAGTTCAGATCTGCTTTTTTCTTACCTCTTGGGCTGTTGAGAGATGCCTCAGATGCTTTTCCACCATCTCCACAGTGACTTTGGTCAAACGGAAGGCACTGATCGCCTGTTCCTGCCACCACGTCCGCATTTTTGGCCAGATCCTTTGTTTCAGTGAGAGATTTTGCTTTGTAGACCTTTCTGGTATTGGTATCTGACAAGTAAAGGGATTCTGACACTGGATCAACAGCCAAGTAATATTTATGTGCAGGGCTTGTACTAAAACAGAAAAGAAGAGCATCTAAGTTAAAATGTTTTTCATGGTAGCATAACACTCCTGAAGACATCTGCTCAATGATATGGAGATGACAGAGGTGATACCAGCTTTAATGCAGCTCACATCAGCACCACTGCTGAGAAGTGAGGAACCAGTACTAGCTGTGGAGCATGACCATCCAGCTCCATACCAGGGAGTCAGTTTATGCAGAGTGGTACCAGTGGAGTCAGGCTGTCCATTACTGCTGAGCCACCCAGTATAAAGCTGACTAGAGTGACTTCAGCTTAGCTGTAGTATTACTACCAAAAGCAAGGTATTTTTCTATACCAGCTAAGTCCTAGTACTCTTGGCAATGAAAACAAATCTATGACTTGCAGCAAAGTGAATCACAGACTGTTCTGCATGGGCACAAATACCCACTCTGGGTTATTTTTATCTGTTTCTAAACCTTAGGAAATATGAAGGTGTGAAATATGCTGCCTTAATTCATGCCGACTGTATTGTCAGGAACAAGGCAGAAGGCCAAGTACTGTCAGTGCAACTAGGCATGAATTAATGCACCATAATTCAGGCACTGAAGTGCCTTAGTGAGATTATAAAATGTTATTTAAAAAAATATTTACATATGTTAATTAAAGGATGAGGATCATAAATTCTAATCTGAGAACTGGGCTGCATCTTATTAACCAGCAAGACTTTTTGTTTCTTTTGACTAGGAAGTTAATTTCCAGTTTGAGGAACTTTTCTAAGCATGTGGCACACCATGGCAGCGTCCTGAGCCTGGTGAGACTCCACTGTTGTCCTGACTATAAAATAAAATCAAAACACCAATAGGAGTAGATCCTTTAAATCACACAGCAGCTTACTGAGAGGGTGGGAGACAGGCACAGGCAATGCGGTGCCCAGTGCCTGGCATGGTGTTTTGGTGCTCAGACAGCATTTTTACCACTGCCATGTTTCTCCATGGGGAAGGAGATGATTTCTGACAAGTCAGCTGGGCAAGACTCTGACCTGTGTGCATCCCCTGTCACTCCACATGGGACTTTCCTATCTGCTCTGCAGATTAAAACTTGTTAAATTTATGTGGGGTTTTTTTGTTTGTCTGTTGTTTTTTGTTAGAGATGTTTTAGTAACATTGCTACAATTAAGTAAGACCTCAGATTGCTGCAATGAAGTTAGGAAACAAGTTACTCCTCTCAGCTTTGTGAGTTCTGTTTGTGGTGGGTTTGACAACGCTCGGTGTGCAGCTTCTTCTGTAGGGTTTTCATACCACAAGCCAGGAAAGGAAGAGTCTAGGTAAAATGGAACTGAAGAACTGTCAGAAGCTCTGGGACAGACAGTTAATATCTGAGATGATACCATCTTTTTTTACTGATTCCACTTCAGATTGATGGAGCCTTTATGATTTTGAATTTTTTGCTTGTCTAAGGCAGATATTAAGCTTTATTAATCATCTATTAAACAGTTGTACCTTACTGAGCATTCCTGCATAACAATGTAAAAATTACCAGCATCTTTTAGCAATCTACTGAGTACTCTATATATTACTAAAAAATTTTAAACAGATGTTCAGCTGAAATCTTATTTCCATTTATAAGCAATAAGGTTAATGCTGTAGCATAATACATGTGATATTTCTCTCAGTTCTTATTCTCCATCAAAAAAGGGACAGAAACTAGTCAGCATCTCTGAGGACTGTGCCACAAACTAGACTAGCTTAAACCTGACCTTAGTCATAAACATCTGTAAAAGACAGAAGGGGAAATATAAGGAGAGAGTTATTCCCACAGTTGGGGAACAGATGTGAAACCCAGTCCAAGAAAGCACAAGGATGAGAGGACAGCAGTATGATGAAAGATGAGTAAGAGGATAAGCTAAAAGCAATTAATGCCGAATTATGTATCACCAGTATTACAAATTTTTGTTTGCTGAAAGCATTAAGAATCATTTGTGCTCTCTGGAGTGAGCGCAGAACAGGCTGGCCAGCCAAAGGATGACTTTTGAATAAAATACTTCTGTGGAAAAAGTTGCAAGGAGAATTCTAGATGTTAAATAAACATAATGTTCATCATGCAGAAACTGCACAGAACCAGGGGTCATTACATACTCTCCTTGTAGACACATTTTCTGTCATCCTTGTCATTACATTTAATAGACCGGCTGTTAGAAAACTCTTGATGTTTATGTTTAAAGCCTCACATACTAAAATGTTTAAATTTAAAAAGTGTAAGTAAAAAATGGAGCAAAATCACATACTTTCTATCTTTATAGAAATTTGCAATCAGATCTAAATCTAAGTTTATTTGAATTAGCCTATTAAAAACTATAACAAGTAGACTAGGCTTTACAATAAATCATCCAAAGCAAGTCATTACTACGCTGTAGTAAATTTTCCCCATTTTACCAGTTAAAGAGCTTTGTTATTTCTTATAAAAATCTTGATGACAAGAAAACCAAATGGGTAAGTTGTTTTAAAATAGCAACAAATAAGATCAGTGGCCTTCTCTGTCTCCAAGCTCTATCCTTTCTGACACAGTTATTTTCTCCATCCTGGCAGAAAGAATCCTTTTTCTCTGCTCTTCTTGAGACTAAAGTTGTGTTGAGGAACTGGATTTTGAAGCCTTTTGCTGCTTGGACTGCCATGAGTCTCTGACACCTTTTTTCTTTGAAAATTCTAGAAATTTCCATGGTGACTTTGGCCTTTACAGCCTCAAGAGAAAGGTGCAGAGTGGGACTGCTGAGTTATCCCCCAAAACCTCATAGACTACATTAACTTCAAGTGATTTCCTCCAATTTTCTGTAGATTTCACTTGGACAGAATAATGACAGAAGCAGTTATTATTGTAAGTATTAGGGCTGGGTACTTGAATATTGTCATAACTTGATTTAATTATGGTTTAAGTTCATCTCAAGAAACTAGTACTAGTTAGCAGGTATTAAAAATATTCTACTTTACAAAAGAAAGCCCTGAATTTAAAACCTGATTCATGTTCTGAATGCACTGGAGTAAATAAGTTCAATTTGCTTCTTTTCTTGAGTTTATAAAGGCACTGGTCACTTTTGCATGCACGCCAAATGCATTGTGTATTTACCCATTAGGAATTATTTTTTAATCTTTCACTGTAACATGTATGATGTGTGAGATGTCTGTAAGCAGGCTGGCAAATTTATAGTATTCAATAGCATTCTTGTGGCCAAAGTGAGTAATTCCAACCAGTACTCATCCTGTTACCATATGGTCAGTCCACACTCTGCTTCCTACTATGCCATCAAGTTGTCAGTTTAGGGTATACTAGTGCTGGCTTATTTCTCTCATTTAAATACTGAAATGTCAAGAAGTTTTTTTCTAAGGATACAGAGTGCCTTGCTGTCTTTCCAGCTCACAACATCATGCCTGCAGCTGGATTATTGTAACTGACTCCTTCACCATCCGTGGCAGAAGCCTAACGTGCAACGTTTGTTCTTCTAACGTAATCCCTACCTCACAACACCGAAATGCGAACTGGAAAGGGGAAAAACCATTTGCTTTGGGTTTAGCTGGAGAAGCAAGGACTGAGTTGTGATGGTGTCCTCACTTGTAGGGCTGGCTGTGTGCCATCGGGAGCTGGGGCAGATTTTAAAGTTTGCAGTATCCCAGACCTGCTATAGCACAGTCCTCTTGTGTGACTCTGAAGCCTTTTTTTGCTTCTTTGTTGCTAAAATGCCACTTTTCTTGGCTGGCTATATCTGTGATCATTCAAACACCATGTGAAATGCATATGACAACTATGAAATGCATTCCCAACTTTTGGGTTTAAACCTCTCCATCTCTGCTTGGTGATTAGCAAACTGATTTTTAGAGGGAGACTTCATTCCTTCAAAGGGAACAAATCAAACCTACTTTACTGTAAACAAAGGTGAATTCAATTAACATTTATCTTTATTAAATTCAGAATGTTTCTCCATATCCAGACTTCTAAAATGACTTCTGTAAGACTGGTTCCTCAAATATGGTTCACATATTACTGTTACTTACCTGTGTCTTGTGTCTCTATTCCTGGTAAGCCAGATCAGTTCAGAGGTAAAAAAAAAAACAACAAAGAAAAAAGACAGGAAATGTTAGTCCTCAAAAAACCTGTGTTCTTGGCCTGACTGCTCACAGAGCTGTATCCCAATAACAAAACCTTGTGTATCCTGTTACCCAGTATTATTTCTCTCTCTCAAACTGCTTCCTTTCCTCTGCCTGTATTGTCAATTCTGAACAAGGAGCACACATCATCACCAGCAATGCTAGCTAGTTGGAGATTCATGGGAGTTAAGTAAGAGAAATTTAGTGTTATCAGTGTCCAAAACCTGTCCCACCTTCCCCTCTGGCCCTGAAAGGGATTGGGAAGCTGGAGCCATAGTTACAGGGGAGTACTTAAGGGTGGCACAGGCCCAGGAGGCCTAGGCTGACACATCAGTCTGCAATGCTAGATTCGTCCTTCTCTGCTTACATGTCCTCCACTACAAATGAGGAAGAATCTGATTGTATTAATTTTAAACATGGTAAGTCTATCTTCAGCCATAACACTGTGACCCAACACAACACTGCACATATTTGCTGGTAAATTATGGGGTTTTTCTCACAAATGCACTTCATGGAATATTTTAGCTTTCTGAGAAAAATGTATAAAAAAATCTCACTGGAAGAAAAATTACCTCTATTAATTCTGCACTTTGCAGAAACTCATGAGGGAAAAACTGTTCTAAAGGCCACTTAAGATGCCCTTTTTAACTGATCACTTTAAAGTAAGCTTTCTGATGGGTTTGTTTGACAGTTGATGAGATATATGCTCACAAGGCAACTAAATGCAGCTGCTTCTTTAAGTCACAACTGAAAAAGGGCTGGCTGTTGTTTTCATAGGCATATCACAGCCAAGATAACGAACACCAGTCTGAGAAAGCTAGTTATTTTTTTACCTTAATTCTAAGATACCAATTGAGTTTCCAGAGGGAAAGATCCGTCTGACAAAATTGAAGTCTCCGATATACACACTACCATCAGGCCCAGAAGCAAGAGCAACTGGGGCAAAGAGTTTGCTGTTGAGTGCAAGACCATTGCAGTTGGAGCAGGAGACACTTCTCTGGTGTCCATTGCCCATTACGGTTGAGATGACTGGTGGCTGCTGGGAAATGAACATGTTTTCACCATTTCCTTTGTGTACGATGCCTAAGGGGAGAGGGAGAAGAAAACAGAGACAAAAAAAAGGAGTTTAAACTATTTTGTAGGTTTGGATTATGCATCCTCTAGAAAATCAGATTACCGAACCAGCAACAAACATCAGTTCTTTAGAAGACCATCACAGGCTTCCACTATAACTCTCTTCTGCTTTGTTCAGTTCTGAGCTTCACCATCACCATTTTGTCGATTAGTGGTTAGTGGCTATTTCAAAACCTGACATCATGAGGAGAACTCATGGTTGGTTAATGTTCTAACAAACTGACGGTTAATTGCAGTGCTATCTGATTTCTTGGGGATTACCACTTTAATACTAATTTTATTCATAAATTTTTATTAGGTAGCAGAGAAATTTCTTAGGCAGTTTGAGTAGTTAATTAAAGGAGGTTAGTAGCAGGACAACTATGCGTTTTTCACAAAAGAGCACTAAGTGGCAGTACAAAATCAATAGTCCTTCATGGCATATGAAAATGGGGCCAAGTGCAGCAAAGCCAAGTTAAGAGTCAAGGAGTTATTCTGAGGCACAAATGAATCTCTTACCAGCAAGAGTATATTAAGTTCTGCCATAAAGTTTAAAACAGTTTTCCAGTGTGTCAGTATTCTGGCACTGCTCTGCAGTGTATGTTGTTGAAAGTCTTCCCAATTACTATGCTGGTGATACCAGAACCAGTACAATGTGTATTTTATCAAACTGATAGCTGTATTCTTTATTTTAAATAACAATGTGGAAATACAGTTAAGAAATACCTTTAAAACGACACCTTATTGTACTATTGTGGCCATTTCTGAATGGAAGATAGGCATTCTTCTAGACCACAGTCCAGAATCTCTTATTGCGCATGGAAAGCCCAGTACTTCATCAGAAAAGTGTCACGATTAAAGGAATAAAGACAAAGGAATATGCTTGCTGGAGGACTCTTACACTGGGAAATGAGCATATTCAGACACTGCAGGATGTACATGTGTAGACATGTCCAAGTTTTCCCAAAATACAGCAGATGTATTTATGTACTGTCTCTACCAACTTTTGTTAAGCATGCTTTTTGTGGCTTTCAGGAAAGTCTGAAGCTAAAATTCTCATTGGAAATTCCTTAGTATTGCCATAGCTATTTTGAAGGGAATTATATTAAAAAAAATTATTGCTGAACAATAGAGGACAGAATACATATATTTATTTGAACGTTGGCTTAAAAAAAGCATCTTGGAAATTCGCCAGTAAAATTAATCACAATATCCTCCCTTATTCACAGGATTAAAATACTACTAAATGAAGATGCTGCCCTTTGTCTGAAATTAACAATGTAAAGGTAATCTTTCAACTGCCTCATACAAATGCCAGTAAATAATTAGGACTCTGGAGAATAAGTTCTGCTGTCAATAAATGTAAGCATGTGCTTAATTTCAGGCTTTTGAACTGCGGCTTTAATTTTCGTCCGTGCTGTGTTGCACTGGGGCTGAAATTACCGTAAAGCATAAAGTCCCTGTAAAATTACTCCTCCTTCCCCCAGATAAATAAAAATGGAATCAATACACTTGCCCATCAGAAGAAAAATGTAATTCAAAGAATACTCTGAAAAATCAGTTAATAGCACATTCATTTGTATTCATGAGATATAGGTGTCTTTAAAAGGACTCTGTACAGGAACTAGTGTTTATGGTATATATTCTTTACTTGACTATGAGAAATGCCCTGAAGATCTTCCAGACTGACCAAAACCTCTGTCACCAATTAGAAGTGATCAAACCTTGAAACTGGAGGGGGGAAAAAAAAGTTTAAAAAGAACAGTTTAGTGTAGCTGAGAACAGGATGTGATGTCCTAACAGTGATGACCTAATAGTGATGCAAAATTGTGTACGTTTGAGTTTCCTGTGAGAGCCATGTTGGAACAATGTATGTTATTTCACATCTGTGCTGCTTGGAATTGGACATCCTATTCTGGGCAACAGGGTAGGCTTTTTACCTGCAATGGTTTCTGCACGTCTTGAATCTCCACAGTTTGGGCTGGGCTATGAAGTGCAATTCTGTAAAATTGCATCCGTTTATTTTCACAACTTTTTTACTGCACTGAGTTTATTTCGTAACATCTCTAAACTGACACAGCCTTTATGGGGAGAGAAGTAAGGATATCCACCTGGTCGTTGAGCAGGAATACTGTGCACAGCAGCCTGCTGGAAGACAAGGCTTAGTGTTTGCAGTTAGATATAAACTCTTCAGGACTAGTTAGCTAACCAAAGTGCTTCTCGGTTTAGTTGCAATTTGCAATTTAGTTGTAATTTGCCATATAAACTTTTTAGAAAGACATTCATGTTATACTGCAGTCTTATTTCTGCAGGTAATCAGTGGCAGTGTTTCAAAAACAGATGCAAGTTTCATGCTTCTGAAAAGAGCAGCTCCTCACATGCACAGAAGGAACGCTTTAATTAAAGTGGAAAATCTCAGCGTAGTCATGGTCGAGAAGGCTACTCATGCATTTCCTTTCACTCATGGTGGCATGGAATTAAGTCTAACGTCTAATTCTAAGCTTGAACCACATTCTTATTCCTATTTAAAATACATTTTATATATGTGAAACAGACGAGCACTTCCCTAGTTTCTAGGTAAGACCAGAGGCATGCTGTCCTTACAGTGCGGACATCCTTATTCTTATCTTTTTAGTTAGACAAGTTCATTATTTGGTTTTCTCGCTTTAATACAAGCCACAGGCTGCTCTGTTAGGTGTGCATTAGCTATGGTATAGTCATTGTTTTTCTGTTCCTAACACAAGCCAGGTGTGCACGCTCAACCAGGAGGAATATCTGAGAGACCTCTGAGCTCTGGCTGTGCTTTTCCACCATCACTGGAGATGCTCCCAGGTGCAAACCATAAATAGAAGAGACCCATGGATTTCAAGTCAGACACGCTTACGCCCTCCCCTCCACTGACCATATCTGTAAGCCATGGATAAAGGTGTTTAGCAGCTTCCCCCTGACTTCAGCCTTGATTGTGCCCAGCACAGTGGGAACATGTGCAGAAGAGGAGCAGGCAGTAGAAGTTGCACATTCCCAATTGTCGTTACTGGGTGGGGTAACGGGGACAGCCTGGATGATTTCAGAGGAGGCAGCATGGGGCTGACAGGTCAGTGCTCTCTGGCCTTCTCAGCCACACAGCGGGGACAGGGCCAGAAGCAATCTGTCACCACGTACACTGTGCTCAGGGAAGCAATGGCTTAGCCCCTCTCAGATTATAATTGTGTACTTTGCAAAATCTCAGAACACGTTAGCGCCTATGGGGTGAATTACAGTAGTAACCACTGCAGTTAGCAGACAGGCATATAAATTGGAGTTACTGCCAGCAATTTAGTCTTGAAATTAAACTGTGCAAGTGGTAAATTGGCACTAAGGAGAAGACTATGGGGCTCACAGTTGGGGGTTGAGCTCACTGAGGTCAGATTTCTCTTTGTGTTAAATGTCAATAGCTGGCATTTAAAAGAGACAATCTATACAAACCAATAAGACAGGGTATGAAAGAACCGCTGTTTAAAATGTCAAACTATTTTAAATCAAAACAGAAATCCAGATAATTTACAAACTAAATCTGACCTTTTGTATTTGGAATATTTATACTGTAGCTGCGCATTCAACAACACAACTTGTAAAAACCTGACAGCCATACATCTGTGCATGAATCTTCATTAACAGAAGTTTGCAGATGGAAACAGATTTTAGTGGACAGACTCTCTGTTGGAGCGAACTGAGAGGACTTTACTGAATCCAATACTCTGCTGATTTATAAGTCCTGAAATCTGACCCCAAGTTTCTCTTCCCCATGACAGTGAGATATCTGTTTATTGGCAAAACTAAATTTTTCTAGTTACCATAATTTACCTACAAGTATTGTTTTAATAATTTAATCCCACTAATTCCTGAATACAGATGTTAAGGCAGGAAAAAAAGAACCTCCAGGGTTAAAACAAAAGCAATGAAAAAACAGATTCAAGTCTTCATGCTTGAAGAATCTCTATGCAGGGTTGATGTTAAGACACCGAAAGCATTTCCAGTTGGGTTTTTTTTTTTTCTCCCCTACCGCTTTGAAAGGGGCTGGATTACTTATCCTGAAGTGTAACTCACTGTGATCATCCACTGAGTGGGCAGCTACAAAACCTTCTGCATATGGGACTGGTAGCCTGGTTTCAGAAGTGTGACCTCTCATTCAGCCTGTCTGTTTTCCTGCATGGTTTGTCTCCCTGGTGCTGTGATGCCACTAACCGATGTTAGTCACAGGATGAATAAGAGGTCTAGAAGACTTTGCTGAGATTTTAACAGACTATAAACTCACCTAAAAGGTGGTACTTCAATACCAACAATGTGAGAATAAACCTAAATTATTATGTCCTTTTCCCATCATAATGACCAAAATGTTGTCCTGATATTAGTGTTTAGTACCTGGGAGCCAGAACATAAAAAAAACCAAAAATCCTTCAAATGGCATTTACAGTTCAGTTCTCAATAAATGAGGGTGCGTATTCAAACAAAGAGGATTACACATTAGGAAGTGTAATACTTAAAATCTGAACAATTAATTCCTTTAAATTTTGTATTCTTCTTCTATACAGCCAGTTAATAAAGGAAGGACTTACCACTTTGCGGATTTAATACATGGTGTTTGTTTATAGACCAGCCTCCCAGATTTGAAGCATCCATTTCAAAGCCTTGAAGGATTACCGTTCTCTTCTCCCACAGAATAAAATCAGGACATGTTTCATATTCATATCCCACCGACACTGCAAACAAATAATTATCAGATCTATCAGTCTACCTTTTCCTCTGTGAACTACTAGGTAATTTTTCATTCCAGGTTTTGAAATTCATCTGTCAAGTAATGATGCTACTAATTTTCCTCTGCCTGATTGCTATTGTGAAACAGCATTTTTTTTTTTTAAAAGCGTTTTAAGAGATTAGTATGTTATTACAGCTATAGTCACTACTGTTTCAAAGCAGGAAACTTTCTTTTGTATTGGTTATAGATTTCTTAAGAACTTAAATCTCCTCCAATGACTCCTGACTTGATTTTTAATTGCATTTCTGCTAATTACCTGAATAACGGCTTAAATAGAAGAAAAACTCATGTTAAACTGATTTTAATTTGTTTGTTAATTGTAAAAACTGTAGTTAGGCACAAATGGATTGTCAAGCTGAAAATTTCTAGAATTAAACATTTATCTTAACAGGCTTGTACATTGTGTGGCTCCTCCTGACAGCTGGCCTCAAAATACCTGCTGAAAATCCTGAATTTCCCTAAAGATTGCGTTTTTTTGGGGATGCTCAAACTGACCAAAAAACCTTCCCTTTAGTACTCCAGTAAAACAAAAAACCTCTTCAAAATTTAATTTTGGTATCTCTATGGTACCGACTTTTTTTTTTTAAAGTTATTTATCCTCTCTAGTAAACCCTTTCAGATTTCATTGCAACTCATTCAAAAAGAATGGTATTTTGACACCAAATCCCCAAATTGACCGAGGAAATATTGTGATAGTTCAGCCTATCCAAAATAAAATTGGTTTTGGAAATATTTTAATACACACATAAAATCTTTTAAACCCCACAATTTTATGACATTTCCAGTATTGTCTTCTCACTTTACTGTGTAGCAGCTTCAGATACTTTTTACCAAAATAGTTTTAATACCATCTAAATTCTAGTACTGGTTGCAACCAAAATATTGGTACCAGCTACAGCAGAGAGTATTTGTGTTTGTAAGATAAATGTTTTATGGCAAACTGAAAGCTGTTCCTTACAGCTGCTTCATCATTTTCGCAGAAAGAACCTGGTTTTGCAGCTAAACTCAGACTCTGACCACATCACCTTAAGTATTGCAAATACTGTATGTTCCAAATGTTAGAGTTCCAGTCTGAGAGTCCAGCAGCCACTCTGGCCAAATTTTTGTCAGGAAACATCACGACTAACATCAGCAATGCTTCTGGGTAACTCCCTGGGCTGAGTGCCCGACAGTGGGCATGGAGCTTCCTCCCCAACAGTCACATCTCACACTGCAAAGAGCCATCAAGGCTCAGTAAATGAACACACTATTTTCTAGGTGTTAATGCAGAGAGAAGATAAAGGGCAGAATTTTCCTATGAAGCAACCTCAACACTCGCCACCTACACGTTATCATCTTTACTCCATTCGTGCACTTAACACGTTCAATCCTAGGTCAGACGTGTATACTCAAGAGGAGTGAAGACCTATAACACACCAAGTCACTCAGCCCCGCTCAGTGAACCATTACAGACCCACAGGACAGTTCATCAGCTGCCCTAAGGCATCGTGCTGATATCTGGGTCAACTGAGCTAAAACCATTTACACCATCAGAGAACCTGCGCCAATGGATCTTCAGTGGCACATTTACCAGGACTGCAGCTAACACTGTAAAGTGTCTGCTATCCCCTGCCTCTAGCTAACATTTCTGAGCTGCCAAATACCCTCTAGAGGTTATCAGCCCCTCTCTCAAAAGTTCACTGTTCCCTGCTCACATAGTTATTGTGTGTAGCTGCCTTTTTGTCCCGTCTCATTGGTGAGACATGTGGACATACACTCACTTCATGTGTGTCTACAATTGTATTGCTATGTATACTTCCATGTATTTTTGAAAGAAGCCTATGTTCCAAAAAAGAACATCTGGGTAATCTCAAAGCAGGGTGTCCTGAAACATCTAACTGGAGGTACTGATGTACCATCCGTGAAAGTTTCCTATCAATTGTTTTGCATGCAAAGTAATCAAGGCAACTGTAAAGTCAACCAAAAGTCAACAGTGTCATGTGAAAAATCAGTGTTTTGCTACCATCAGGTTTTGCAAAACAGAATTTTAGAAGCGAAACGACCATCTCAGTCAGCTTATCCTCATTACAGGGTGTTATTTACTGGTCAGATTAATTTCTAACAGGTTTTGGAGGTGACTGAGATTTCACTGCATTAAGGAGAACTGTAGTGCCTGTTTTTTGGACACTAACAACCAGCAAGTACAGTTCTTTGCAGTGAGAAGAATGAACAATAATTTGTTAGTGGTGCCAGGACACCACAGTGTAAGGGCTGTTGCCAAAATACAGGTAAGAAATAAAAGGCATGATTAGACAGGATGGTAAGCTCTCCTTCAACCCCTCCTGACATATCTGTACTTATCAGCGTCTTGCTTCTTTGAACAATGACTATAATGCACTCAACCAAAGTGACAAGTAGAGTAATAAACAGACAAGACCTAAGAGTACTCTGCTTGAGAGCTGGTTTATATTCAGATCCAGAAGGGCTGGTCCTTGCACATCACTTTGTGGTGCTGTGTGCAATGCGGGTGCTTGCAGGAGTGAGACTGAGCATGTATGGAGATACACAGAAGCATTTACTGAAGTTTGTACTGAAATCCTTTCTCCTCCCATGTTAACCTACAAGGGCATACAGACTTTACCACCAAGGTTGTGTGTGTCAACATCCACATGATGTTTTGGTTTTTTTTATTCAGAACAAAGAATGTTACTTTCTCATCTGAATTGTTACTCTGAGAAGAAAAAGTGGTCTCTTGTCAGGGACTTGGGGACACACACCAGCAAGCGCTTCTCCAACAAATTTAAACAGAACCACTTGTGTGTGGAAATATGCTCAGAAAGCCTTCTTTTCTGTAACTGGTTATGTGATCCTTGTTGTCAATAACCCTGAAGGAAAATAAAGATGTTTATAGTATTTATAAAACCAAAGACAGATGGTTATATTCCTGAGTTCCAGGACTTCAACCTGCTCCAATTTAATTTAATTAAAATGAAAACCGAACAGAATGCATTATTAAAGATTGGTAATATACTGGCAGTGGAAATTATTTTGACAAAAATTCGTATAATGGATGCATATAAAAGTCCCTGAGTACTACAGTGTGTCAAATTAAATAAAGTTTTATTGGAATGTAACAAAGCATGCTAATAATGCACTTAAAATATAAAGATTTTTGCTTCTATTTTGCAAGAGGCATAATTAAACTAAACTTCAAGTAAAAGAAAAAAATTTAAGCTCCAGTTAAATAATTTAAAAGTTGTTATCCAGCACCATTGCATAAGCTTTATTCATATTTAAACATATTATGCTCATCTACTTCTAATTTGGGAATCTGTAACTACAATATAATTTCCTAAGATGTTATATATTTGATTTGAATTGTTTTCAAGTCCAGATATGTACTGGACTTCATGATCATCAGAAGACTCTTAAATGATGCAGAGGGAGCAGGCATACTCGACTGTTCCCTCTCAAATATGTTAGTGTTACCATGCAGGGGCAGACTCTGAAGATGGGGCATGTGCAGCCGTGCCGAGGGAAGCCCCAAGTGACACCTGTGACCCGTCTGGTCCTGCCTGATCACCCATGGCAGTGCCAACAGGCACACTGGAGTTGTTTTTCATTTCTGGAGTTGCATAAATATCGATCAGTGAAGCCAACAACCCATTTAATGTCTCTCACTTGGTGAGTGCCCGCACCTGACCAACCCCTTTGAAAAGCTGTCCAACCTTCTGCAGATGTGAGCCGGATGTGGCTACAGATATGATGACACAGCAATTCAGGACACCCTGTGCTAAGGGTGGAGCTTTGATCACTCCAGGCCAATGCGAGCTGTGGCTGGAATGACAAGACCTGCGCTTCTGCACTAGCATTCATAACAGATTAGGAAACTAATGAAGCTGAAAATTTATCACTTATTTTCTGGTTGCTTCAGTTTTCAGCTGAACTTGTTCCTGATCTGGCTCATTTCATGAGCAAATGAATGTGAGTGGTGGCCCAGGGGTAAGGAGAGAACGTGGGAACGTCTCTCCTGGCACAGCCTGCACTTGTATCTGCTGAACGACCCTGGGGGACCACAACCCTAGGATAAGATAAGCTCCTTGTTTTCTGATATATATTCCTGTGTGCACTGTATGATGTAACTCATACTCTATTTTGGTCTCGTGACCCTTTGTGGCCACCGGTGGCTATGTCTGCATCATTCTTGAAGTCGAAATGGCTTTGCATAGGCCAACTTGCCCCTCAGAACAGCACTGTCACAGAAGGAACGAGGCACATTCAACGCGAGGGCGGCTGGCTCCACATAGCTCTTGACATTCTTGTTTTGTAGCCTGCTATAATTCCCCTGGCTTAAAAAGCAAAATGGAACAGCTAACAAACTGAATAGGGCTTACTCACAATATAAAGCTTTGCTGGTGAGGTAAATAATCTTAACAGAAAGTATCTATAAGGTTAGTTCATTAAGGAACAGAACCCAAAGTTCAGTTAATGAAATACTAAGCCTTTAAAAACCAAATCATTAAATGAATGAAAAGAAATGGCTGGCAAAATTAATGTATATGTAGGGACAACACCTCTGGAGCAATTCTCAGCATAGCTGCTTCTGTCGCTTGGCAAAGAAAGCCTACAAAACGTGCTGATTTTTGTATAAGCATCTTTAAACAACAAATCAAGAAGTTTTAACTGTTGGGGGCATGAAATGCAGTAAGAAAGGATGCCTAAAAGTTAGAATTTTGTAAACCCTAAGTGGAAATGACATTTTAAATGTCACAGCCAAAAAATGACAGGAACAATGACACACCAAAGGTCATATTCAAAGTAACATTCAAAAACAAAGACAGCTGAATATAATGCTGTTAGTACGTAACCATTCTCTGAGGGAAAAGGGGATTTTCAAATTGGTTAAATTAGAAAGATGACATTGGAAGAACAAGAAAATAAATGTTCTTAGGAAATCATACAAGTCACTTTAGCTAAAGAGGCATTTCATTTAAAAGAATGCAAGTGCAGGAATGACATTTATGAGCTGTATTTTCCTGGCTTGATGTGAGTGTTTCTGCTTACATCAAGGTGATTGTACATACCCATAGCTTCGGCCAGACCAGAAACCTTCTGTCCATATATATCTGTCTTATTCCAGGCAAATGTGTATACCAAATCGGCTGCAGCAGGAAACCATTTCTGAAGCAGACGTCCTTCAACAGCAACTATCAGATGGACTTTTGTCATTCCTGAAGGAATTGTTGTGTGTGTCAAAATAACGCGCAGCAAAGTTTTATACCCGGGTGTTCGGCTGCTGAGATAACTCAGCTTCACAAAGCTTGAAGGAATCAGGATTTCCTCTTGGACCACCTTGAAAAAAAGCACATCATTGTATCTACAGCCAAGACAAATGCAAAATTATATTAATAACAGCAGGTGCTTAATTTACATTTCACATTCATGATGTGAACACAGTACCACTTAAAATACTGATGGTTGTCTGTGTTTACTTCAGCAATGTGGTAGCCAGGCATATTAAAACATATCCAATACCAGAAACTGCTTGGTCAGCTCACTGGATGGGGGTCTGTCTGTTTTGATAAAGCACCTTTTCTTCCAGTGCTGTACTCTTATCTACTGAGGAGCAAATACTGTCTCTGTGGACTTATTCATACACACGAGCTTTACAGCTTTACCTTGGCTGCACTATTTGGTTTACTTAACGAGCATTCTTAAGCAGAATACAATCCCCCCACACTTTCCTTTAATATGCACATGCGTTACGTATTACATGTATGATTTGAAGATACTATTCTACTTTGGAAGTAATAACCTTAACTTGGGGTGAGCTAAGAAAGAAAACAGACCTGCCTGCTAAACCATCTTCTGTGCAGGAGTGCTTTCAGGAAGGCTGAGCTCCAGCAAGAAGGGGCATGGCATGCTAAGGCACCGTGCACGAAGCCTAACAAGCTAACTGGGGACACACGGCAGTGAAGATGAAACAGTCTGGGCGTCAGAGTCATCTAGCTAACAGGTATGTCCCTAGGGTGTGCAACAGAGTTCAAATCCCACGGCACTGCTGTCAGTGCCGCTGTCTGAATCACTTGGATGAAAGCTGGCTTGGATGTGCCACTGTGGGGTGGTATCAATTCCTGGCTGCAATGAAGAGAAGCCCTCAGCAACTAGCAAAGACTGCAAAACCGAGCTTGTCAGGGGGAAAAAAACCAACCCAACAACTTGGCCTTGACCTTTTGAATGATGTGGGCCTTGGAGCTACAAAAAGGGATTTAGCTCTTGTGATCTCCTGAGAGAAAGGAGCTCTTCTGGGACAGACTGTGAGGAGGAGCAGGCAAGGGACGAGAGCAGCTTCCTGGAGGATGCCACTGCAGTCACTCAAAAGCCACTGAAAACAGCACTGTGCTCAGTAAGGTTAATGATCTTAGTGCATTTCTGCGACAACAAGCCAACCTGTCACAATGTTAAATTCACCAAGCTTGGAAAAATACAAACTGTTTTGTTTATATTCTCCAGTTTTCAATATTTCTTGTTTAACAAGAGATAGGTTCACTTTCAAAACAATTTTATTTACACGTTGCAACGGTATCGCTGTCACAGGATTGCGGCAGTACAGCTGGAGGCCTGCCAGCGCTTGTCGTTTGCACACACCAAATGTAGTGTTGCCAGGGAAATCCTGCTCCCTTTACTGCTCCTGATTTGCAGTGTTCCCCTTCTTTCCTGCTGACATCCCAGCTGCCCCCTCTGTCATACTACTGACATCTTTTCTCATTTTTTAATACGAAAGCGGGAAAAAATATTCATGCATAAATACATGCTAATATATCTCCTTCTCCTGTTATTCTGAGTTACTATTGTTCATCTCCCAGTACTGTACAGTGAAACTCAACACTCTAAGGACCCTCCAATGACAAAGAGAAGAACTGGGGACAGTTTCGTTCTGAGTAGATGGCATCTTTGGGTATCTTGCTGTTTAAAGACCACCCAGGAATACCTCACAAGGAGTAACATGACCCAGTTTTTCTTACTAGTGTGCATCAGTTATTCTTAATTTATGTTCATTAGTTTCACTTAGTACATTCTGCAAAACAACACTCTGGCCATCAACTGGCTGAAATATGGTAATTTTTTAACAGTTATGGAGATGTTTAGACATAATTTGAGGTCTCTTACTTGAATAAAGGCCCTTAATCAACAGCAACACTTTGAGGAGAAAAACGTGAAAAGGCTGAAAAAAGTAATGTCTAAAGGTAGCTTCCAAAATCTCTTCCAGACTCACTCAGTGAAATGCAATGGGAGCCCATAAGAGGCCTTATTGCTTGAACTCTTTAACCAACATACTACAAACGGGTACTATTACACATACTGAAAACCTGTGTAGTTGTATTTTGTTGTCTGACTCATACAATCCCTTTTAATTCCCAAATAAAAGAACAGTTAAATACAAGGTTAATTAGAAATTGCTTCTAAAGGCTTAAGGGAGTGTCAAGAAAAAAGACATTTAAATGAAAACAATCCTAAAGGTCACGTTAAAAATTGCTCTACCTTGGAAAGAGAGTAATAAACCCCAAGATGGAGATAGCACTGTAAAGAGCTGGAAGACATGAATGGATGAAACATCCTTAGGAGTCTTTGAAGCAACTTGGGTCATGTCTCATATTGGTGTTGGGGAAATTGTACTTTTTTTCTGTAATTTTGTAAAAAATTGTTTTTTGCATCACTAAAAATAAATCAGGTTTTCAATAATAACTTACATTGGGACTCCCCACTTAACTTCTACTTGGAGGTAAGAAATAAAGCACCTTAAAATAGTAATACAAAATAAAGAATCAAAGAGAAAAGCATCTTGTGAAACAGTACTAAGGAGATATGCACAGGTGTCATTCTGATAAATGAATAATAACAGAGCAGTTAGTTGCTCAGTTTGGTACCATTTTCTAAAATTGTCTGGAACGTGTTCTGCACCTGAACCAATTATTAATTTCAAAGTCCTTCCATTACCTGTAGCTCTGGAATAACGGTTCCTCTTTCGGGACAGGACCCTCCAAATGCTGTCAAGGGTGAAGGGAGTACAATTGGATTTGGGCTGATAAAAGTACTGATGTCACAAGATGGCATGTCCGACTCTGTTCTTTGCATTACGACTTTGTCTACGATGATAAATCTATTCCAAGGCAACCAAAGTGTTCTTTTTTCAGATATGAAAGGAGATCTGTCAAAAACTAAAGTGACAGAGATGCCTCCAACAGCCACAAGGTCAAAACTGGAAAAGATAAAGAAAAATGCTTTGTTCCTTTTTGTTTTATCACCGTATCACCACAACTCTCAGTGCATCACGAACAAAAAACTTTATGTTGCTCATTACAGCCCTTAATTTACTGTGTGAAATCAAACAAATACACCTGCCTGGCATCACCCTGTTATTCACAAAGAAGCTTTACCTCTCTGTGCTTTCTCCCGGTATGCATCAATTAGCAAGGTACAGGACTTCAGTGTTACTCGGCCTATCTCCCCTCCATCAGACAGCATACATACCAATGAGTCTGTGGTAACAAGAGTGTGGGCCCCATTACTTTGGTTTATATGAAGAGGAATTCCTATGCTACTCATAATCTCTGCAGGTACTGCATGCAGAATAAGAAGTCTTAAAGCCTGTTGGGCCTTTTCTCTTTTAACACATCCTTTCCCTATAAGTAGCAGGATATGAAAAGGTTGAGTACACTAAGCAGGAGACCCCTCTGTGCAGGATATGAAATTTTTGGGAAAGGTGCCGATTAATTACAGCAAGAACTGAATCAGCTCTTGCACAGAAGGCAGGTGATCCTCTGGGAACTATTGTGAAGAACCTTTGGCATATCTGGGCTGCAAAACAGTGGGACATAGAAGGCACGATACACAGAGTCTCAATTTTCTGAGTTTCTGACATCCACAGTCAGGCAACATAAGGTAATATGTAAATAGATACTTCACCCTCTGTATTATTGAATGCATCTATTATGGAGGCTTTTGATGGTAACAAACTGTGATAAGAAGTCAGACTTAATTATGCATATCTCATCACATTTCCCAAATGACACCGATTACGTTCACAGCGAAATACAGGTAGCATATTTTAATGCAACAACTTTATCCAGGCTAGTGTAAAGAGGAAATGGTAATTACTAACTTTCAGCAGTGCAATTTGAAAGTCAATAAACTAAGGTAAAATAAATATGTTCCTTACTTTTATAAGCTGACAAAGCTAAACAAAAAAAAAAATTATTGTGGAAACAGTGACAAATTACACTCTTTCCCTGTTGGAAGATAGCTTCTGATTTCTTGTCATTCACCACACAGCCAAGGAAGATGAAGTCTTAAACTGCCCTTAGCAGTTTAATTCAAGTTCAGGAGCAAATCATGACACTATTGCAAATGGATGGCCAACCCTGGAGTGCAATATAGAAAATACAGGAACTTCACCTCTCTCTGAGAACTGAATTCAGCCCTATGAGGAAGCTAGCATCGTTCAAGACTGGCTGTGGAACAGAAATTTAACCATTTTAGCTCTGGAAAGAGTCTGTCCTCACTTTTACTTGTGCAGCTCAGGTGATCAACTAAAAGAGTTGACTTCATTGACACCTCAATAAACTACTTTGAATATTCACAATTAAAAACAGAAGAAAAAAAAAAAGCAAGAAAAAAAATTCTCTGGAAAACCCGACTAGTTAAAATATTCAAATGTCAAGAAGGTGCTGTTACAGCAGTACTCCCACAGTTTGACTCCAGGTGTTTGAATGCTACCATAAATCTTGTTGCTGTTCAGGTTTTTTCTTTTTCTTCTTTGGTCCCTTTACCACAGAGAGCTGTAAATAAATGTGCTCCTAGAGCAGAGGGCCAGGTGCCATCATCCTCAATCCACACTATGAACTGTGATATCTATGAAAATTTTGTAGACCAACAGAAGGTGGTAGATGGCCCTAACTATGCAGTGAAAGACCAGACGTGAAAGCCTGACCTTCCGTCTTGTCGACTGATGGTATATCCATACTCGTTGTGGTGCAGAAAACTGACGTTCACTCCAACCAAAGGCGTTCCATCAATTGCGACCACCTGGCCTCGAATGACACACGCCCGTCTGTAACAAAAAGAGTAGAAGGTAACACATTGGACACATCAGGAGGGTGAGAAGGGTGCTGAGTTCAGAAACTGTGCTATATTCTGTCTGTTTGGGGCAGAACACAACTCTGATATCACTGTGACTGTTGATTTTGAAAGAAAATTCAAACAAGGCCAAAAGATTGATCTGAAAAAACATTATCTCATGAAGATGACACACAGACTCTCCCATGAATCGCTGGTGCATCAGGAATATATTTCCATTTCCGGCTATATTTCAGAATACCATTTGTTCTGCCACTGAATAGCACTGCAAAGGTTTCACTGATAGCGTGATTTAGCTTGCTGCAGCTCCGGGGGGTGATGATTTGTGAAAGGAGAGAATGAAACCTCATTCTCTGCTGCTAAGAATAGGGCCTCGCTGACTATTAGAAAAAAGCTGAACTAATGCGATAAGGCAGCAGTGAGACACATGGTCTTCCCTGAACTTCAGAAAGTTACATAGGTAAATTCAGAGAGCGCCTAATCAAGTGTAACATGCATTTTTCTCAATCCCCTGTCACATGTTATGCCCGTTTAAATTCCCTCTGGGATGTGTTGGACTTGTACCCACTTTCCAGCATAAAAATCCTCCCATTCCATTAGAGAGGAATATGGCAGCACAGCAGAACACATCAAAGTCAACGGACAGTAAAGTGAACTCATTACTAAGTGGGTCTAATCGGAGGCTAACAGGATCACAGAATCATAGAAAATGAGAGCTGAAAGGAAATACAAGACTTTATCTTGTCCATTCCTTTGCCTCAGGTAAGATCAACTATACCTACATTACTCCAGACAGATGCTTGTCTAACTCTATAACCTCATCAAGTTACCCATTCCAACGCTGCTGTATGAGTGCTTTTCTCATGGCATGTTTTTCCTACTGTTTTATTTGAATCTCCACTGCTGCCCTTTCTGACCACGGCATTCACCCCAGCCACAGAAATGGTGAAGAAATGACTCGTTTTCTTACCTTTAGCCTTTTGTGTATTTGAGGGCCGAAATGTGAAGGAGACAAATCTCATAAAGGATGAGGAATAAGATGTAAAATACCCTCATGGTGCAGATTAGGACCTAGTGGGGTTTTCCAAGGGCTTAGAATGCTACATCCCACTGTAACACCTTTCAGTATTTTGCCTCGTACTGTCAGGTATGCTACTGGCGAACGAATGCCAGTCCTGGGATCTAATAATTCAATTGCACATACTTCCTGTAACTGTGGTTTCACATAGCAAAAGGAACAGAAGTCTTTTGATAGCATTAAGGCTTTTGGGGTCAAAACCAACAGAATACTTATAAAGACAACTGGCATTAATTACTCAATATAAACAATGAGCATAAATTTAGATATTGTTATGCTTTTCTCTCAACCTGAAAATTCATAGCAGACCTCAACAGACACATCCTATCTTCGCACAGTGAGTACATAATCTAGAGGAAAAACTTAATTGCTCCTCAGATGAAAGTTATTTGAGAGTATGTACATGAATTTTAAAACTATCCCTTGAAAGATTAATTGATCATGATCCAGTGAAATCATACACATGAATTGGAGACCATAAATTTCTGAAAATTCTGACTTGTTTCATAAGATCCCATTCTCCAAAGCCACTTGACAGGACACTGATTTATCACTATGATATCATCAAACCCAGCTGACCATGACCTGAGAAAACTGGTAGAAAGTAACCCCTTTGTGAGCATGCCATCCACCACAGCTGCTACAATCAATTCCATGCTCCCAGGACATGGAAAGATGCTGATCTTCAGCAAAGATACTGATAAATCCCAGAGGAATGCGAGTGGTTGCATTACTGCAAGTATGTAAAACATGATTCTGATTTAACACATTTTGTTTTGCACATTAACTAAACTGGTTGTATCTGTGGGCAAAACCTGCTGATCCACTGAAGGCAATCAAGCTCTTGTGCATCTCAACAGACTCAAAAGACTCACTCAACAGAAGAGCCAGGTTTAATTCCTCTTTGATTTGTTAGAGCAGAAAATACCAGTTTCTATTGTTTTCTCAGTCTTCTAACATCAACAGACCTGCCTTTCCTTTTCTAATCCTTTTATTAGTGCACTCTATATATTTACAACACACATTGGGGTGAGAAAGACCCCTAAGAGTCATCATTATTCAGTACATTATTCTCATGCTCCTGTTTGCTCATTCCACACAGACCTGTCTTCTGGCTCTACTCTGTCCTCGTATTTTATCAAGCACACAGATTTATGCGATAACAACTCATCAAAGTCTTCATTATATCATACATAGTCTTTCTTTCCCCTACTCATTCACTTTACTTCTCATTATTCATAAATAATATTAAGAGACTTATCTTTCAACTTTCTTGCTCCTTCTTTATTTGTCATATTTTACAAGCCACACTCATTTACAGTATGCGATAAAGACTCATAAATGTCATTATTCTACATTTATCTGTATTGAACTGTCTTTGCAATCTTTTAGATTTTAAATGCTCTAAGCCTGCCTGCGTGTTGCTACATTTGTCCTCATTATTTACTGTCTTTTTATTACCTACTCTAAGTTGAAGAGTCCTCCACTCTCTGGCCTCTTCTTGTATTACCAGTACCTCCTAAATCTCTGACTAAGTGTTTGCTCTGAATTAGTTTTAATTTTTGCATTTACTGCAGGTATGAAAACATTTTTCAGTTATGTTACAACCAGCACTAATCTCAAAGGCCCAGGGAGTAACAACCAACCACTCCCCCAGTTTACAACAGGTTCTCCCTCCTTTTCCCATGCCCTGACACCTCACAGAGGACCGCCATGCCTGGAGGCATGCTGGCATATGGACGCCCTGCAGCTTGGCTCCTTGCAGAAGACCTCATTTAACTCCTTTCCTTAGCAGAGCTTTTAGACCATGTTCCCTGCAGTGATGTCACTTCACACTCAACTGCCACTGCACTCTTCCTTGATTCCACATTCAGCCTCTATTCAGATGAGCTGTGGACCTTCTTACCACTCCCTGCTTTTCTTACTTTTAGCAGAGAAACCTCTGAAGATCATCATGCCTCCTCAACGTGCCACACGTCCCTCTTCTGTTGTCAGGCTCTAAGATTTATTCTGCTAGCTTGTGACTGACCTGCTTTTCTTTCTCATGGGGGATAACAACTCATACTACTTGTCCAACAGTCACCTACTCGCAACGACTGCATAATCTTGGATTAAGTTGTTTTAACTTGAAAGTAAGTGCAAAAATGTCTTTTCCAATTTGGAGGAGCTGGGAAGGAACATGTCCCTGATAAGTTGCCTTAGTGCTTTCAAACACATTAAAAATGTTTCTAGTCCCCTGGCAAGCTGTACTAAATCTGCAACTCCAGAGGGAGCAGTTGGCTTTTTGAGAGAAAGCAGAGATTCCCACGGGTTGCAGGTGGCCTAAAAGAAGTAGGATTTCTCTGTGCTCCACGGGTCATTCCACGTACAATTGAGGATCTCAGCTCTGTGGGCCTCATCTCTCTGCCGTCAGGCACTTTGCTTGACATCTCTAATTTAAAATATAAATAGAAGCTTAAAATTCTAGATGTGTTCTTTCACTATGGGTAAAGCATTTTATTATTCCACCATCATTCTGCCTTGCTCTTCTACTACTACTTAGCTGCTATTTTTTTTTTTGCTTTTGTTTTGTGTGTTAAGTAGCCAATATTCTCTGAGCACCTCAGGCTGAGACATTAGGCTCAGATGTGGAACTCTGTCAAGCAACTTGTGAATTCGCAAGTGTCACATTACCAGAAGATGTCATTTACTGTATTACATTTCTGATTAAAATCTTCAATCAGAGAAATTAAGCTAAAGGCTAGTAAGGTACATTCATTTCTTCCTGCTGACAATGTTGCTGTAAGCAGCCTTTGAAGGGTAATTAATTCAGTACCATACACTGGACCCTTTTTGTAGGCAATTTGCAGCAAGTCAAATAGCTTGCCAGCAGCATGCATTAAAAATACTCAGCAAAGAAACAAGCTGAAAACCTTCCTGAGAACAGAAGTTGATAAAAACATTATAATCTGCTACACCCTGCTACATGCAGTAGGTCAAAACCATTCCTGATGTAAGCAAGTACATTTCCATTTATTCAGAATGCATCTAATCTGCCTTTCAGCATGTCACGGTTTTAGTTGGGAGTCTGTAAAAACCCAGTGGAAATGACACAGCTTTGACATAATAAAAAAGGAAAATGTGGTTTGAAAACATTTAACTCCTTAACATTAATTTTGGTGCAGTATTTATCTATGTCTCAATGCACACCTTGACTGCATTGTAGAAGCCAAATGTTTAAAAATTAGATCTAAGCTAAAGTCTATGGCACAAATACATAAGGATAGCTATCCCAGCACTTGTCAGAATAACTAATTCTAGTATTTCAGATGGCGTTAAAAATGCCAGGATATGGCAGAGCCCAAACACTTTCAGTCTGAAGGACAGAGATAATCTTCACCCCTTTTTGACAGCTTTCCCAAATCTATTCAACATCACTGGCTTTACCTGTGGTGAGATTCATGCAGACATCACCCATACTGGAGTTCCACTGACCTACGGGAGCATGTAACACCACACAATGTCATTTGAATCACAAGACTGAAAACATTGGACAGAAGTTTCTTCCTTAATCCTTCTAGCAGTCTCAGAGACTTCTTACAATGGATAAAAAACCAAACCAAACCAAACAACCCAGAGACAGCTTTCAAAATCTGAGCACCAGTGGGAATAGATGCCAATGCTCTGAAACAAAGGAATGACACTATTTCATCCAATTCTTTCAACATTTCTTGTTGAACCACCAATGCTATACAGTAAGTGGCACTGCAGGCAGCAATGAGTTAATATCATCTTCCTGGACACAACCTTTTCAGCAATAGCCAAAAGGAGATAAACCCCCCCCAAGCATTCTTTGGTATGTACCAGATAGGCAGGATCACAGATTTCTATTTTTTTTTTTTAAAACTGTAGTAACAGTTGTCTTTCTACATTTTTTTCAGCAATCTTAATTCCCAGAAGAACAGGCACTAGATGAGAGTCAGATTGACAATGTCAGAGGAGGATTTCTGAACAGAGGCAGTACAGCTAAGCTATTGCCTCCTTCTGAGACTCTGCTTATCTGTCATCCTTGAGGAAAATTCTGGCAGTTTTTAATAATATTCGACTTATGGATGAGCAATTTTTCAATGGCCTGGAAGACTTGAGGATTGAGCAAAGTGCGGACCAATGAATTCCTCGAGGGGGCCAGCACATCGCAGATTACTGTTGACAAAACCCAGGAGACAGGACACAGCGCAAGTCTCCAGGCAGTGCCCTAATTCCAAAGATACAGCCAGCCTCATCTGAATCCCAACGATCTTCTCACAAAACCAACTAGTAACGTCTTTATGGCGAGAGGAAATGATATCTGGGGTGTGAACAACGCACCAATGCAAGTACAAGGCATATTCCTTACTGGCATAAAGTATCAAACCATGGCGAGCGTGGGCTGCTGCTCACACACTGGGCCTTCTCTGCTCTTCGTTCTTCAAAGGTATGGCAGGTATCAGGGTAAAGAAATGAAATACTCAGAAAAAGCTTTAAAATCCAAGTTAAATCCCATCAGTAATAGCTTTAAAAGATCAGTTCCTTATATCTATAAAGGCACGTTGAGGGGATTATGTGCAATCTGGCTGCTAACATTTGCAGTGTCACAGAACACTGTACAGGCGACTTGAGTGCTCACCTCCGCTCTGAGAACACCTCACTGAGAGGCATTTTGATGAGGAAAACCTTTCACCGGTGACTTTTGGTTTAAACTGCGTACAACCCACGAGGGACCTCGTGCCAGGTGCACTGGCACTGTTCCTTCAGCAAGAGACCCACCATTGGCAGGCAGGTGCTTTTCACGGAGTTCATTTTCATGCCCTATCATTCTACATATTTATAACATCCTGTTACATTATTAATAGTGATTAAATGTTTAGGTATTTCAGATCAATAAAGACTCTGTTTACATATTTGCTTTATTAAAAATTAATAAGCTACAAAGAGAAAGTGCACTGCATTTGTGCGCAGCTATGGAACGAAGCTGAGGTTGTAACATAAGTGTTGTGTACTGTACTATGAAAATAAAAAAATTCTTATGCCCTTATTACTGGAACATGGTTTATCTAATGCACAGGCCTAGTTGACAGGGTAATAGTTAGGTAATGTGGATGATTTGTGGATCTCTTTGTCAGCGTGTAAGTTATAGCTTCCCAGGTGAACTACAGCATAAAAAACTTACGTGCCCCTGTATTTCAAATGTTCAAGAAAATATGTGTTACCAGGGTTTCTGAGCAAGTGAGTGCCTGTCTCCTAATGCAGAGTTTTTTCCTGTGAAGGGCAAGCCAATCCCACAAACACTCAGAGATCACGCTGCTGTTTGCATAACACTCTGAGAGTAACCCTCAGCACAATATGGTTAACTCCAGACTGGTCTACTGAAATTCAGTAAATCAAAACATTTCGTTAATCAGATAGCTGGATTATATGCGACACATTAAGTTTATTACACTGTAAACATGAATCAAATTTTGTTGGGCAGAAAGGTGACAGAATACAATGCATATGAATACAACTTGTCCTGCTTCCTGCCATTGTATGTTTCTGCAGTGTAAAGGGCTGAACTTCCCCCACTTGTTTTTTAAGTACAGGACAGCTTACCTTCCACAACAGTCAAAGTCTTATTAATAAGAATAGCGGAGTTTGTTGCTGTGACACTTTTATGAGCTAGATAGGCAGTAATGGGAATCTGAAAAAGAAGATCCTCAGCTGTCAGTACTTAAACATTCACTATCCTTTTAAGTATTTTTTGACCACCGATGAAGAATTTTCAGCTTTGCAGGTATCACTGTTTTTTCCTGGTTAAATAATTTCATTGCAGTTCTCAATACTCAGTAATGTCTTTCATCTAAAAAAAAACTCACCTGCTCTCAAACGAGACATCTCCTGGGATGACATGAGTGCTTTCCTTCCCAATAAGGAATCTGATTCGATCATAAAACAGCCTTGGAGGATGCTGAGAGAAAGGCGGTTGGCTGTGCTGAATGAGGTCAAGGGGATCAGGTGAACCCTGGCAGAGGGGACTTGCGTAACAATTGCTTTGCTGACAACAGTCAGGGTCCACACAGTCTGTCAAGCCATCTAAAATGGAGAGAATGGAAAGTTCAGGAAATTGAGTGATTCTGAGAATAAAGCACTGTGTTTATTCTGGAGAGCACAGGAGGTATTTAATCAACTGGAAGGCATGCTGATTACGACATATTCAAATTCAATAAAGCATTAATGCACATGCTTAGTCCAGGAGGGGTATTTTTCTCTAATCATTAACACTGTATCACCTCATAAAATCCCCATGTGACAATGAGGAAATAGAACCTAAAGCCTAAGCGAATAGGGAAGAACAGGACTGTCTTCACAGCTAGAAGAAAATCACTGCACAACACTTGTTAGTCCAATGGGTGCATGACCCACACGGTGCAACTGATCTCTGATAGTACTTTATTGTCACTACTGTCTGTTCACACCTGTGAAAATATATACACTTGCTAGCCAGTCTGCAATAACGACGTCTGAAATGTTATCTAACTCTTATAAATACCTGTCATGGTTTAACCCCAGCGGGTAACTAAGCACCATACAGCTGCTCGCTCCCCTCCCCACAACGGGATGTGGAGGAGAATGAAAAAAAGAACCCTAATAAAAAAATAAATCAAACAACTCATGAGATGGTTTAATATGTTAACAAAGGAAGAGAACAATAATAATAGTAGTAACACTAATAACACCAACAATATAGTGATGCACAAGTGATACACAAATGCAATTGCTCACTACATGCAGGGAAAAACCCATCCCAGTGCCCAGTCTGTTTCTGAGTAGCGATCCCACCTCCTGGCTAGCTTCCCCTGTTATATACAGGGCATGACGCTATATGGCAGGGAATATCTCTTTGGGCCAGCCCATCCTGGCTGTGCTCTTCCAGCTTCTTGTACACCTAGCAGGGTGTGAGAAGCTGAAAAGTCCTTGGCTTACAGTAGACACTACAACTGCCTAGCAACAACTAAAAACATCGGTGTATCATCAACAGTATTCTCATATTAAATCCAAACCACAGGACTATACTGGCTACCAGAGAGAAAATTAACTCTACCTCAGCCCAAACCAGGGCAGCATTCTCACTACAGCAGTAAAAGGTACTTGTTACAGTTCTCTGACTTCTATTTCAAATCCTACAATAGTTTTATTAGTGCTGTAGGATGTTTACTTCTCATTTACTGGTTGCAATACTAGAGTGGTTCAAAAAAGGCAGAATCGTGGCTAGGCTCATTTTGTAGTTGATAGAGAAATACACACCTTGATGCAGGCTCTATCCCAGTTACCTGACAGATACAGTCTTCTGCAGGGATGGTTGCATCAGGAAAGCAAATTTGGAAAGTGAAAATAACCTTATTTCACCTCCCTCCATTTTGAAGTATGAAAACTAGAAGAAATAATTGACTTTTAAAAAAACCCCAAACCCTACATTTCTTCATGGACGAAGTTGCAACAGCATTTGTTGATGAAATTCCTTGACTTAAATATTAAAGGCTTAGGATGAAAAGTGAAACACTGATGTGCATCTAAATTAAACACCTAAATAAAATTGGCCTATTGGCATTTAATTGGACCTATCAGCAGCTTAGATGTCCAAATTGCCTAAATTATATAGTCAACCAGAAACAGATTTAATAAGGTATGGTAAAACATTCAACTCTTCTTAGACATCCATATTATGACTTGGCAGCTGCTAACTTGCTTGGATTGACAAGCACACTAATGCATACAAAGCAAGATTAAGGCATTGAATCCTCCAACAAAGACATCTCTTTGTATTTTTAATAAGGTCAGTCTGAATAAATGTGGAATGATCATATCATTGCATGGATTTCTTTTAGGTTAAAATCAGAATGCTATAGGATCAACATACTGTCAGATATTTTCACTTCATGCTTTGACTTTCCATACTCTGTTCGTACCAAGGCTTTGGTGCCAATAAAACTGTACCTCCTCAGGGCAAACTGCGTTATCAGAGAAGCTGCTGTAGTTTTGTCATTGACTTTAACGGGTGTGAGACCAACCCTCAGCCAACTCTGCTCTTTTCTCAATACAGCACATTGCACTGTGCGAACACTTGGTAAATAAGAGCATAAAATATTCAACTTAGAAAAGAAAGCAAAAGCCCTTCTACAGAACAAACAAGTATATTGAAACAGGCTTTCCTGGAATCCGAAAATCCTTGCCTGACCTTGAGCAAGGTAATTGCTTGGCTAAGCAAAAAATATTAAGAGATCCATCCTACTGCAGCTGGAAAATCAGATAGATAAGGCTAGTTTTTGTGATAATGAGCCAAGGGCAACTGTAGATAGCTAGCAACAATAATCTAAGACCCTTGGATCCAGTAAAGCTGGCATAGCTGCAAGTCAGTGAATGCTTTAAGTTCTTTCCACATTTTCACAGTCCTGGAGACAACAGCCATTTGCCAGTGGTGAGAGATGTTGAGTTTATTGACTTTGAGTGTAGCAGTCACTTTATATTCAGGAAAACCTAGGAAGCTATTGAAATCCACTATGAAATCAGTTAGCTGAAACAATAAGGGGCCTCCAGTCTAAACAAAACCTCATGGGAAGTGGATGGAGGAGCTTGCAATATGAACCAGAGGGCTTCTCCTTGTGTTTCTGATGAAAAACAAGCTTTTTTGTTGAAACCTGAAGAGGAGGCTGGAAACTGCAAGGAAAAAAAAATCTCCTCTTATTACTTCCTCTTTTTTTTTATCCAAAGAACGAAACTCTCTATGTTCTTAATAAGTGAACTGAAAAGCATCAAATTATCAGTAGATTCTCCAAGACTGCAAATATAAAAAAAATTCTGCTTGATTTTCAAAGGTGTTAGAGAAATGGAAATCTCTTGCTTTTGGTTTATACTGGTGAGGATCCCTGCAGTGGGCTCTGATGTGGTTAGGTATAGCCAGTCAGGGCTGGGAGAATGGTTATGGCTGTGACAAGTCTTGTTCAAGGGGTCAAGATACTTTCTGGAAGGTAATAATTTCTACAAGCTGACTGCTGTCTACCTGGGAAACTTGACATACATTGGTCTGGCAGAATAAGTGCTAATCAGAAAAAAGGCATGCTTATTTCAGAATAACAGTATCCATGGGGAAGCTATTTTTGAGTAATTTATTCCACAGTACCTACTCTGATTAATGTTTTCCTTGTCAACAAGCCATTAGATGTGGGAACTGAGCTGACCTGATTCTCTCATTTATGTAAGAAATAGAAGTGAAAAGTCACAGAAATATTTGAATATGAAGATTTGCTTAGAAAAGAATTAGCTATAAAAATAACAATTAAATACTTTGCTTTCTCTATTAGTCCTCATTCTTCTTTGCTCAGCTTACATGCCTGGCAACAAACACTGTGCATTCATGCTGTACACAAAAAGAAACCAAGTAAAGGGAAAGCAGTTTTCCATCCTCCAGTCAGACTCAATTTCATCTTTCCTTTGCAGTTTACTTGTCAGCAAAGTGACTCTTATAAACTCTTCCAGGTTCTGCTAATGGAGTTATTTTGTTTGAATTACTTGAACCTGGTTTCATTTGCCTTTCCAGAGCCTCAGGGCCACAAAAGGGTGGGTTTCCTATTGGTGGGGGTTCAAGTCCCAGAAGTATATCTGAATAACCCATGGTGAGAATGGTATTTGTCCCACAAGCATAAGAATGTACAAAGCCCAGGATACAGTTAGCAGCAGAAGAAATTGCTAACCTAAATAACAATGTTAATCCAAAGTAGGAGTATTCCAGATTACAGACTATCATTCATGCCTTCTCTCCCTCTTCTTATGCTGGTATTTTTTTTTAATCTTTTCATTGCATACAATGAAAAGACAATTAATTTCAATCTATCTTCTCAGTCATGAATGAAACAAAAGAAAGATGCTAGGCTTGGGGAAGATGCTCCAAGGCAGTGAGGCAGGAGGTACAGCAGCACCAGCTCCCCTACAGACTCTTAAACCACACATTTGGCTCAGGACTATCTCAGGTAACTGAGTTTATGTATTTAAGAATTGTTAAATAGAATTGTCTGCATAATGCAACTTCTAGATTGTTTCAAAACAATCAAACAAAATTTATAAAAGAAATCAACTAAAACTAAAAATAATTTTTCACACTTTGTGATGAAGTAAAAGAATACAACACCTATTTCAGGGCACGTAGGGAACTCCTGAGACAAAATAAAATCTTTGTCCCAAACTTTAGGCTTACTTAAGACTTTGGTTTTAACCCAGACCATTTAAAAAAGAAAAACCCAAGTCTGAAAACCAAAAAAGCAGCTACTGCAATTCAGCAGTAGCTGATGATACCCGGTAGAACGAACCAGGTAAACCAAACAGGTACAGAATCACAAGTTATATTTGGAGGCTGTTCACAGCAATGGAAATCACATCACTGAGTGCATGCGAGGGTAATGCTTTCAACAGACCAATCCTATTTGAAATGAGATTTTTAATCCAGAAAAATAACAGGGAAAACGAAACATATCTTGTTATAAACCATGGCATCAAACTCATTCACTTGAAAATGCTACAAATACATTAGTCAATTCTCAACCAATGGTCACTCTCACTTTTTGTATTAAGAACCAACTATTAAAGAACCCACTGTGTTAGGGAAACAGTGGGGCTTCTATTACATCTCGGGACACAACAGTCAGGAGTAGGAACAAACTACTACGACCAGCAAAAGCTGTAATTCATACAGCAGGGGAGTCTGTATACTCAGGTTTTTACTCTCAATTAGCACGCAGCACATCACAGCACAAGTGCACACTACAACACATTCCAGAGGTGTAAATGACTTTGGTTTGCTATAAGCATTTTAAAATTTACTTCATATACAAGCAGTCAGGCACCTTTGAGGTGCACTACAGACTATATAATAAAATGATTCAGATTTTGATGAGTCTGAGATTATGGTTTCACGTTTTCCAGGTAACTTGTTCTGTATGGAAAGGATAATGATGGACCAGGATTTTTCTTTTAGTAAATAAATTAGAGAATTAAAATAATTTCAATATTACTGTTAAAATTGAATTCACAAAGATCAACTTGAGGATAAAAAGCACTTCACAGCACTCTTAAATAATTTAAAGACCCTCAAAGAAAAGGCAGAGCATGCCAAAACAAGTTGCTCTGTTTTCAGTCTCTCTGCACTAACTCGTGTCAGAGTTAGGACACGATTTTCCCATTTCCTTGTAGGGGACTAGACCTGTTTAGGAAGCTTTCTATAAGGAATAATATTAATATTTATTCTGTCACGAGTTTGTGTCAATGGAATCACATCACGTTTTCCATCAAACAAAATATATTTTCTTCCTTATACATTTATCCATGTATTTTTCTTATTTAATATGATGGAATGAATGCCACAAATGTGATGAAATTAACTCCCCAGCTATGTTTCTACTGCAGTCAGGGCAGGCTCAGTTTGTGCTAGGTACAGCACATTCTCTAATGTACACATTATGCTGCAATCTCTTTTCTACATGGATGATCACCTTCAGCAGCCAGGCAAACTGGCAATGGAGCTACAGATCCACATCTCCATCAGTTTCTTTCCAGCAATATTCCTCTTACCATGTTTGGGCAACAGTGATTGCATTTCCCGTGGTTTGTATTTGAGCTTTCCATGCACTGCATAATATCAATATTAAATCCTCAATGAAATAAAAGAACAGTTGGAGAAGAAAAAGGCATTGTGTCAGCTATAAGCTTATTGCAAGCACATTGAACAAGACACATATTTTGGGCCTGATACGAACAGCTCTGTGCCATCGACTTTTCAAAACCCTGGCCTTTCCAGTCTTCTCATCTACCCTGGAATTACTTGCAATTCATGACTGAAAATATGGGAATATCACAATAACTCATGTTGCTGAAAATGTATCTGTGTCAGCAATTAGTACGAATTATCTCAGTAGTGGAACAGCCTGAGGGCATTAAAGAGGCCCTGGGTGGGGTCACTGGTAAGAGAAGCACCGAGCAAAGCGGTTCTAATTTCGGCAGCGATGGCTTCCCTGGCTCACTGGCGCAGTGTGCGGTAACTTTCACAGCAGCTTCCTTTCTATTAATCCATTGAGACACTTTATTAACTTGCTATGAAAATAACAAATTCAATCAGACTCTACCTCCCACGTTACTGGGTTAGTTACTTTAATAAACCATCCACTATTATTAAGTTCTGGCAAGCAAGACATAAATAATTAGCAATAATACATAAAATTGCTATTCTTCTGCTTCAGAGTTCAGGAAGAGAGAAGAGTTCTCACTCCTTCAAGCTTTTGTTACACATGGAGAAGACACTACTTATGTTAACCATAGTTAATGCCAAACACAGAATACTACAAGAAATGCTGTATCACCTTATAAGGTGCATATTATACACGTATGCAGGCATACTCACAAACACATATACTAATAAATGCACTTGCTCAGTCACATGAAGATCAAGGCCATCTCTAAGCAATATACTTAGTGTAAGTTGTACCAGTGACCTTGCTGCAGAGCAACCCAGAGGTGTGTATGTAAGAGCTCCCAGTGAGCACAAGGCAGCGATGGAGCCTTAAAGACTACATCCAGAAATTTTTCACAGAAAGTAAAAATCACGTTTTGAGTTTCACCTTGCAGTAAGCAGAGTTTGTTCCCTGAACTCCTTATGCAGGACAACCTCAAAAACTCAACACCTGAAGGATATGAGCTGTTCGGTACACTCACATGATCAATACTATTGTCATTTGTAAAAAGAAAATATAAATAAATAAAAAAAAATCCACAGGAGTCTTCAACTTATGTTTGCTTTCTTTCTTTTACAGATTTCAAAAAAGCATTAAACAATGCCTGTGCCAACTTGTTTCACCACAGGCTCAGTTAAGTCCAATTAGAGTTCCTAGGAATCTGAGAAAACAGAATCAAAGAGCAACTTCAGAAGAGACTAAGCAGCAGTACCTTCATGAGACTCTAATGCTTATCTGTATGCATTAATCCAAACCACTTCTCAAATTTTAGCCATAAGACATAGTGTGCTGCAGACAGCGAGGCTGTTAACTGAGAACACTGGTGTTTGTATAAGGACATTGGAAACCTCCCAGTGTGCCTGTGGAAAGGCTGCAGAGTGTTTTATCCGGTGAGTACCAGTGGTGTTTGGCCTTCCATGCACAGGAGAATGCAAATATGTCAGGGTACGATTTTCAGAAACAGTAAGTATCCCTGGGGAGCCCTTGCTGCTCAGCAACAATGAAAACCATTCCCATCAGTATTATTTATATTGTGTAATAATAGCATATTACTTATATATGGACGCAATATCTCTGTGATGGATAGGTTATTAAAATGCCAATGGATGGGTCAGAAATACATCAATATTTTAGCAGCACTGGTTATCAACCCAAGGCTATGCTGAGTCATATTTTTTCTTGTGCATGGAAAAGCTTAGAGAAAACTACAATAACTGTCTGAAGTGACTGAAGTGATATTTGGAAGAAAATTCGTATGTAGTAAATACTATTTCCCTTAAAAACAAACAGTCAAGATTGATTCATGAAAGAAAAAGATGAAAAGAGATCCAGGCAAATTTAAGAGAGATCTGTGTCAAAGACATTAGTGGGAATGACAGGCTGCAACTTTCTGCTGAAGACAAAGACCCACATGTGCAGCCGCAATGGAAATATAGGTCGGCACAGCAGGTAAATTGTGGCTTGACAGGACGGAGGGGTGACCTGTGAGCTGGTGCCAAGCCCTCTGTGTGTCCCAGCACTGCGACAGCGCGCTTTGCCTCCTCGCCCCTGGGACAGAGGCTCTCGCCTGCGCAGAACTCAGCAGCGCGCTGAAGCAATCTCCTGGAGCTACTGAAGCTTCCAAATGAGTCTAAAGTAATGGCAGTGACCTGCTCAGATGAGCTGAATGGTCATCTTATAAACCGAAAATGAATTCCTGTCAGTCATGACAATGAAAGGCAGAGAATAAGAAATGGGGAGTAACATGACGCTGGGGGAAGGGACGGTGAGGGAAAGGCCCCACTGCAAAGGACACCTGCCTGACTTCTTGGCATTATTTAATGGACATCACACTGCTAACAGACTGCAGATGCACTCCGCAAGAGCAAGTGCAAACCACGCTGTTGTGCATCTGTTATAATGCTAAGACCTTTTCAATGATATTTGTAGTGATATTTGAACAGGTAAACATGCCCTTAAGTCTGCAAGTAGGAAAAAGCTAACAAAGAGTTATGAGATGGGATAGGAAAGGCAGTCATGGTACAGTCAGGGTACAAGTACAGCGTACGCTAAGGGGGCTTTACGTGAAATAGGATTCTCCCTGCTCAGGAAAATATTTCTGCATACGTTTAACCTTACTGCTGCGGTAACTACTCTGATGGGAGAATCAGCGCTTCAGCATCTGCAGAATTGGGATGCCTGTGAATGTGCCTGTGACTTACTGTTATACTAATATACCAGTCCTAAAAAATGAATTCAAGGCATTCTCCTTCCCAAAAATTTTGTGCTGTTACAGCAGACCAAAAAAACATTAATGCTTCCTCATGCCAAAGAAATGACATTATTAAATCTCTACAGTTGGAACTAATAAAATACTTCACTTTCTAACACTTTTCTTCTACCACTATTTGAATGCATTTTTATATAGTAAAAAAATCTCAGGTTTTCAGTCTCTGAAAGGATTGTATAATAAATCAACTGAAAACTACACAAAATTATCACTGCCTAAATCATGAAAATAGGGTTTGAAATAATTTTTCAACTTTACTACAGCTTTGTCCTTTGATTGTGATTTCCTCCTAACGAACGTGAACCAGAAAATACCTCCTGAGGACCGAGATATAAATGTTTGATTTAAACACAATTGGACTGAATAAGACCTTTTCTAGGTGAGCATACTACGATTTGGAACATACACCATCACTAAATTAGGTCCAGAGCACCCAGCAACTCCTGGGCTATGCATCACTCTCTGAATGGCATCACATCCTAACGGCCTAGGAAGTAGCTGCCTGTAGCTCAGCTGAGTGCATGCTCTTACCTCACCACAAATGCAGGCAAAAATGCTTCCATCTTTATGAACAGTAATCCAGTTATGTAGCTTGACGGATAGTGATTTGTTATGCCACTGTAATATACTTACAGTCGAAGGCACAACCTCCCAGCAAATGGGACTTAACAGGTAATGTCATATCTCCTTCCTAATTTCTGGTTTTCCTGACATGTACGTATACAAACATTGAAAGACTAGGAATCAGCTTCTGATTTTGTATTAATGTAACTGGTATAACTCAAACGACTTTCAGGGAATTTTCCTAATTGATGTTTATGCCAAATCAGGTCCTATGAACTTCATATATAAAAAGAAGTGGTTTTAATATGTAGATATATGTTTTCTTTTCTTATATACAATTGATTGTGAAGGAAACTTAATTACATTTAGCCCATCTGTAGTAGTCAGATTAATTAAATATTTTTCTCTGCACTTATCTCTAATTGTAATGTCAACAGAGCTGTCCTAGTCCATGTTATGTTGCCATTAAAAAGGAAAATGAAAATTACTTTTAAAACCTGCAGTGAAATGATGTTAAGTGTCTGCCTTAAACTGACAAATTCAAGGAGATTTAGAGTTAAAACTGCCAACTCTTCCAATAACTCACTGTTATTGCAGAATATAAAGCACCCAAAAACACAATACAGGGCAGTTTATACAGAGCCAGTTCAGAGAGTGTATCAGAAAATGCTTTACATACATTACAGGCTAAACAGGGTTTTTGTGGACGGATTTAAGCGTGCAGGCGAGTGAGTCAGTGGCTTGGACAGCAGGGGAGAGCACCGGACAGATGGGAAAGGACGCGGGGGGCACTGGTGGCAGCTGTGGGACCTTGTGTGAAAGGGATATGCACCAGCATAGCAGAGCAGAGAGAATGGGCAGAGAGACGGTTGTGAGAGGCCTTGGAAATAAGGTGGAGAAGGAAGGGTAAGAGAGGAATAAGGTGATTTTGAAAGGGGTTCAGAAATGAGGAAGCCTTTGCCAAAAGACAGCAGGGTCTTCGAGCCCACAGGATACAAAATCAGAAGGTCTCAAAATATATCTGTAAATGAAGAATCATCACTGAGTCAGAATGTTTCTACTGAGGTCCCACAGTGATCTCAGTGATTGGCCCTACATCAAGCTTTATTTATCAATGACCTAGAAGAAAACAGACAATAGTAATACCATGGTTAGACACTATAGTGAGGTATGAGATTTCACCCAAGGCACTGAGATGGTTTGTAAGTGTGACACAATGAGATAATATATATTTCAATACATCTCAGTGTACAATCTAAGGAGAAAAATGCAACTGTGCTTGGAGCAGATGTATTCACAGTCTGACTGAAAAAGCTGCACAGCTCTGAGTGCAGGGGCAAGCACACTGTAAAGGACAGTAGTATGTAAAGGAAACCAATGGCCCTCCTTGACTGTCCAGTACATAAGTATTCCTAAAATAGCTAGGAAAAATAATTAACTCTGAGAACAACGAGGGAGGAATGTTGTGACTTTTCTCTCACTCATGTTTTAGGGTGAAGTACTGGAAAGGAGGCAGAGACTGACTTCTGTAAGAACTGCGTTTTTCCCAGCAAACCTAAAACTTACAGAGCCTTAGAATAAATCAAGGCTACAGGGGTCTGAGGTATGGAGCCAAATGCCCCAGTTCAACTGATGGCAAAGAGCAAATGATTATTTTAGCATAGCGCTCTGTTTATGGTACTTTCTAAAATGGCTTCTGCCTACTTCCTACACCAGCTTACTCAACAATCCTTCAAATGTAGGTCCATATAATTGCAAGAACTGTGCTGTGTCTCAGTGGAAACATTAAGAAAGAGAATAATGCTAAAAAAGCATCTTTAATGTATGGTTTTTGCTTGCAAATGTATTCATTTAATATTATCCTAAGATTAAAATCTGGATGCATTTTGACAGGCACAGAGGTTCTTTCATTTGGGCATCAATTAGCTGTCTTTCCTGAAACAGATGACAGAATTATCTCGAACATGGGCTAGAGCAGAAAGGAGATAGAAGAACTTACTTGTTACAGGTTTTATTGGGGTGCTATGTATGGCACATACATAATTTCTACTGTGAACACTGGCACAAGGGTCTGTTCCCTCACAGGTGAAGTCAGCAGTCTTGAGCAAACAGACAAACATTGACATTCTGTGATAAAAAGGAAAACATACACCCGAACCACAGATTCAAATAACAATCATGGATGTGACAAATAAACATGGAGACATGAATTATGTATCATACCTCCATCATTGTCCAGGTTATCTCCACACACCATTTCCATGACAACGTTACATCCCGAGCCACTCCAGCCCACTTGACAGACACAGTGCCATCCATTCTGATCAAGAGTGCACCTCCCATTCCCATAACAGAGACCTGGGCAGCCATCTAGAAAAGAAAATGTAAAAAAGAAGCCTTCATGGAGCAGTTTCCTTCTCTTTCTTTACAGTTGTAATTATTCTTTAACATTCTTTTATATAGTATTGTACTTGCTGCCTTCAAATGATCACAGGTCCCTTGCAAGCCACTTGTATTTTTGGCCAAAGATGGAAAACTCCCCATCCTGATCCCTCCCTTTGCTTGCCCAAAAGTCACGAGGATTTTTTTGGTGTGCAACATTTTGTGCGTAGGAAAAAAGTAAGTAAACTTCTGAGAAGATATTTAACAGTCTGCCATGCCCATCTCTCTATACTTACTAAAAGCAAGTTGAAGATCCCAAAGGAAGCTATATACATAATCAATGTTTATATCAAAGATATGCACGGAAAACATTGTTTAAATGACAAACTGGCATTTGTGTATATAATCCTACACATTGCAGGGAGTGGAGGTGACCTTTTTATTCTGTTCATAAATACTCGGCTGACTGAGAAAAAGCCAATTTGATTTATGCTACGATACAACTCTTTCCACAGAAGACAAACGAGGGAGCATTTCCTTCCAACGTCTGGCCCCGCTTCCTTCACACTGCAGCCCATTCAAATATGACAAACACTTGCCCTTTAGCGGCTCTGATTCTAGATCAAAACTGGAACAATGACTGTAGCATCCCCTGGATTATAGACTTGTAAGCTCTGAATCAATGGTAATTTGGACAGTCTCATCTAGATCTCTTGCCTGTAAGAGCAACAGTGGAATTGTCTCTTGGATGTGTATGCTTATGTCCATCTGCCTGACTAGTTTAGTGCCAGCTCAGACATTTGTCAAATCCTCACCATGTCACACGTAGAGCCAAAGGACAATGGATTAAGCTCAGCAATAAGCTTAACGGCGCAAGTGGCATCCCTTCTAAGAGGGGTCCTTTCTTTTTGCCAGCATGGACATACAAGAGCTGAAAGCCCTTCTGTGCTTGATTGTGAACATCAACACTTACGTGTTACCAGAGAGAATTTGTTTGAGGAAGAAAGAAGAGGCTTCAGCTTGTATATGTGTCTGGCAGCCCCAAGAGATAGATGCTCCAAAAGGCCTTTGGAAGGGCTGACCAGAGAGTCAAGAGAATCTGCGCAACTGGTCTGTCAGGCGGCGAATTACAGCCCCACATTTCCTGGCAACTTTACACTAGACACATCATCTCTCCTCCTCATCCTCATCCTCGGCACAGTTTATCAATCACATCTGCAGTGGAGAGATGCGAGGGTCTGACCCTCTTGTTTGAAGAGCTGGTGATAGGTGGCACCATTTTCTCAAGCTTTAATTCTGGAAGTTGCTGCTCTAAGTTCGCACAAGGTTGGCAACCACCAGATAGGCTATAAAAAGCCCATTATTTGCCTCTCTTGGGGAGCTGGGGGGAAATGGCAGGATGTGAGAGCTGTTCTGGGTAATGGGGATGTTTTTCTACTTCACTCTCCTGCTGGGTTAATTCACTTCTTGTGAATCATGTTTTGCTGCTGCACGTGGCTATCCGCTAAGACTATAAATGTAATCATAGGAACACCTACATGTTTTTATTATTATTTAACTCCAAAGAAATAAAATAAGAAATAAACACAGGTGTTTGTGGAATATTGGTTAGCTTGATATTTCAACTAGCAGTGTTTTTTGCAAGGGGCAGTGTGCATCATTGCTCTGCACAGCGTGGCGGGGACTGAGGGACTGCTGCCAAACCCGGGGAAGGACTTGCACTGACATGACCAAGCAGGACCCGCAGTGAGGCATGGAAATCAAATGAACAGCATCAGACACAAAGCAACATAAAATTTAACTCTTGTATCAAATGCTTTGAAGAGAACTGTGCCACATCTAGCCTAGGCAGCTTTTAAAAGGGTGTACATCTCCCTCAAGAAAAACATACTTCAAGCACAAATGAGGAAAAAATATGACAATTTTGGTTCTCATGGAAGATGGGATCAACATGAAGTTTTCTGAGCAAGTCCTTGGCTCTGCCCTTCCTTTGGAATGGTAAGCAGGAGCAAAAACCTGATTTTCCTAACACAGGGTACTAGACGGCCACATGAATGAAATGTGCTTACACTGCTACAACTTTCAAAATGAGTTGAGCACATTATTTGTTAAAAACTGCAATTTTTTCTCTAAGTCTCTGTGTGTGTCTGTATATATATCTCCATAAACAAACATTTTATCTATTCCAGCACTTTAGCAGTACAGAAGCTCAGACAAAACAGGTAACACAAAGCATTCCCAATACCTTTGTATCTTTTCATCATTCTTTCACAATGCTGATAGGAAAAACTTACCTCGAACAGCATCTAAGTAGTGAGCTTAAAAAAGAAAAAAACAAAACTGAGATGGATTGAACTTCTGTACCCAAAGGAAAATACAGACACCATTTACTTATGGCTTGACACCTCTTAGATAGCAAGTGTCTCCCTCACCACAGTCAGATCTATCTATTCCTGCCACTGGGATCAAAGCCCATTGCGCATGTGATTTTTCCCCACTGGATGACAAGCATGCAGAAGACAGCTTGGGCCATACTGGCAGTGCCAACAATGCGAGGAGCCATACTTATCTTGTTCATTATTTATGTCCATTTCTGGATTTGCTGTACATAATCTTTAGAAGATTAGGCCATTCCTCCTTCACAAACTTGATTTTTGATTTGGCAACTATGACTTAGTGCATACTAGAGCCAGTGAATGAATTGTCTTAAAATGATTAAGATAAAATGTTCTACTTCTTTCAAAAGGCAAGCACGAGAACTTACACTGCTTACCTCTCAAAATTAGATACCCAACTATTATAGACAATTAAAATGTTTATGCATAATCTTGCTTGGAGACATTTTAGGGAAAAACACTACTAGACTTTGCAATTTCATTAAAAAATATAACTATTACATTTGTACAGTAGAGCAATGACTTCTAAAAAGATCTGAAAGCTCTACCTTATTAGGAATATTGTTAGAAGCCAGCTATAGAAAAACTACCTCTAGTAACAATTAAAATATGTAAATCCTCAGATTTGAAGGCAAGAGATTTAATGCAAGAATTACTTAAGCTGAGTAACAGCTTCAGGCCCTCACACCTACTTCTTAAACATTTTTGCCTTCCTGACTCCAAGTTCTCAGACAAACACAACCCAAAGATATGCGAGGACTAAAATATCTTTATTTTGTGTGTGTGTGGGGTTTTTTGTTTTGTTTTTTAAAAAAATTAATCAGTGTAATTTCCTCTAGCCAGAAAGCTGCACCGTGTTGCTACTCTGTGGGACAAGCAAGGTGCACCAGCAGTGCAGAGACCTTTTTACACCTGGCCTGATTCTGGGTCTCTGTTTTTCCAAAACGACTTGAATCAGACTGATGGCTATGACAGATCTTTATGTAATTGCTTTGGATTTAATGTATATTATTTCTAGAGGTACAAAACACCCTTACCAATGGTGCAGTGGTCCCCTTCCCATCCAGGGCTGCACTCACACTTCCCGTCCTTGCACTGGCCATGTTCAGCACAATGAGAGTGGCAGGTACGTTCTTCACATGTTGGTCCCACCCAGCCTTCTTCACACTGGCATATCCCTCTGGAACAGACACCATGGCTGCCACAGTCCAGGGTACACAGCTCTGCACAGGATGACAAAAACACATCATGTGAAACAGCAGATTTATACTGCGCCAATACCAAGTTCAACCACTTCTATACTAATATCAATTACCAATTGGATCCAATATAGGCTTTCATCACCCAGTATAGGTCTTACACAATATGGCTGCCCCGTTTTAGCAGTTGCTTGTGAGATCATTTATTTATTTTGGGGTGGGGACTGCAGAAGTGATGGCTTTGTGTAAGTGGGTCTAAACCAGACAAAAACGACACACAAAGTCCCTATCTTTTGACTGATTCCAGCTGAGGCCTTTAATAACTGCATGCCTAGTCCACTCCTAGGCCCCACAGCCTCAGTTCTGAAATGTATTATAAACTCAAACATTGCACATGAGCTGAATTAAAGGATAAAGTGTCACATTACATATATACCAAAAAAAGTCTTAGAGATGTTCAGACGTTTGCAGTGATTGTAAAACAGCCTTCACTTACAGTAAGAAGTGCCACCAGAAAGGTAACAGTGAGAAAGAAGAAGAGCAAGCACCCCACTCTGACGGCAGTACAGGATATTACATGACTTCCAGGCCGCACAGATCTGCCTAGTTCTAGAATGACTTTCAGGGATTAAAACTTTTTCTTCCCCCCTCCATCCTGACTCTCATGAGTCAACTGCCAAGAAACAAGAAAAGCTGTTTTGGGAAGACAGGAGTACCTCCTTCACTGCACTCACAACAATTTCTCTACCTGGGCGTTGCAGAACACCACTTATCGTGAGGCAGAATGAAAGTCCCGAATTGTTTCAATACATCACAATACGCCAATTGCAATTCTACTTCAATCAGACTGAAGTTGTTCTGTGAAAAGAATGGCTTCATTATAAAGGGTTCTACGTAGTTTGAATTTATTTAGAATAATTAGTGTCAAGAGACAAAATTTGCTTGTTATTCTGCAATTAACCTGCCACAGAAATGTTTCCTCCTTCTTCCTCTCGGAAAGCAGCTGATAGCACTACAAGTGTAAGCCAAATAATCGTGTCTGCTCTGATTTCAAATGTCAGTGTTACATATTTAGTTGTGGCAAGATTTTTCCCTTGACAGATTTTAAACAATGATCATTTATATCTTGGAACTCTTGTATATAAACATTCTTATAAGCATTTGTAGTGACAAATTCTGTCACTGTATATACCAAGCAAAGTTTTTAAAGTTTAAATTGAAATCTCATAAATTCCAATCACCTTAATGCAAGGGAAAAAACAACTCAGAAAAGGAACTGCACAGTGACACCGCTGACGTGCTGGGTCCCGTCTTGAGTTAGAGTCTATCCCTTGTTTTCATGAATAGCTGGGGTGATGGCACAGAGGGCAATCAAAAGAATCAGTGGCAAACCAGAAAAGCATGGTCAAACTCAAAATCACCTTCAGATGCAGAATACATGGTAAAGAACCTAAATAAAATTCAGTAAAAGCAACCATGAAGTACTATCCTGAAGGAAAAATCAGCTACATAAAAAAATAATTAGTTTCACTATTCAGTCAGGGAGTTGGATTATACTGGAGTACAAATAAACACAATTATCTGATGATATTCCTTGAAAAAAGTATATAAGACAAGGAAAGAGACGGCTCTGCTATATTCAAATGAAAACCTGTGCTGAGCCTGGGGTGCTATCCCTTAGAAAGACTCGATTGCTGCCTGCTGATCATTTATTAATTTAATGCTTCATTCCTTGGACTGTCTGCCTGGAGGTACTGGGAAGGAGTTTTTTCCCCTTGCCGCATAATTTGGCTTGTCTTTTTTGGTTTGTTCCTTGGAGGCCACTCAGAGGACTGCAGGGGGGATTTGCTCTGTTATTTCATGGGTACTGAAGTCGCCCAAATACTTTCTCCTATGATCAGGAGGTAAGCTGATCCCACCAGATCTGGGATCATAAAAGAATCACCCCCCAGCCAGGCTGGCAGAGGACCACTAGTATCATTTTAACCTATCTTTATAGCCTGGTGCATGGGCTAACTCCTGAGAACTAAACCTAAGAAATTACCTGCTACTTCAAGGATCCTGGTTGCTAGAGGGATACCTTTGACCTCTCCAGATCTCCTTCTAGTTCATTATAATTACTGCTTTTGGTATTTTACCTTAAGTGGCAAAGATCATTAAGAGGATTTTAAGAACTATTCTGCAGCTTACACAATGCTGGGGTAAGTGCAGTAAGCTGGTGTTTTATCTGTTGACCCTTCTGGATCGAGTCTCTAGTACCTCGTTTGCGGTTGTGGGACTGGCTTAGTACAACTGATACCAAAACTTTGGGGAATACCGTAGGCATCAGTTCACAGACATGACAGCGTAGGCTGGAACGGCTCATAAAGCGATACACAGAGCTTCTGATCGTGTCAGCAGCTCTTGCAGCTCCCACCACTTCTCTGTCTGTAAATAAATCAAAGAACCAGCTGCGGAAAACCCCAAACATGTTCTTACATCCTACAGGTACACCTGCCTCATCTCTGAGTACCCAGAGGAGTTTTATCTCCACAAACTCATCTTCCAAACAAACAAAAAGAAATAACTGCCCTGAGCCAAAGGCATGGAAGGACATCCCTACCATTGGGTCATAGATCTTACATGTACTCCTGTTTTACACCCCAAATCTAAATGGGTCTTAAGTTAGTTGTCCTGTGGCAAGTTTTTTGGTTTCCACACCTCATTTCTGCCAGTAAGTTAGGGCACAGTAACCAGATAGCAGTAACCGAGTCAAAACTGTTACCAAAAACATGGGTGCTAAGCCTGTTCCAGCAAAGGAATTCCTTCTCGGAATGCATTCCCCCCCCCCAAATATTTGATCTGAATCTTCTTTGACACAAATCAAACCCACTTCTGTAAGCACCAGATGTAACAAAACATGGATTCTTAGTCTGGACCAGACACTTTCCTCAGTTACCCTTGTCCTGCTGCTCAGCCCACTCACACTTTATAGTCACTGAGACAAATCTTAAGACTTAAATTTGTTTTGGTGATTTAATATAAGGCTTCAGAAATGCTGTTTACTGTGACAACGTGTTCTTCTGCCATGCAAATCCAAGATTCTTCCCAAACTTCTCATAAAAAGCAAGGGAAATCAAGCCTAACTTCACCCTATTAATACAGCTTTAATCCACGGTTAATTCAAATAATTAAGATTTAACAACAGGACAACCTGAACCAATAACATTTTTTTTCTTAATGCAAACCAATTCCCTAATTCCTCCTGTAGATAAACAAGTACAGTAATATCAGCATAGTGGGGAGCCACATTAGCACTTGTCTTTGTATTGAGAGACTGGGTTTCCACAGCAGCCCAGACAAAATGAGACACTCAATGAATGGACAGTGACCGAAAGCAATGGGAAACGATATAACAACTTGATACAGGTAAACAGCTTCAAACAAAATTGATGTGGTTAAAAAATTAGACAGCACTTAAGTTGTACACTATGCAACTGTTCCACTCAATGAAGCATCTTCCTCCTGCCACAGCAGCTGGTCCTACAGAACTCTGAAGCACCCCAAAATGCAGCGGGTATGGTATGGGGGGCTGCACGGTGGGGCAAGGGCTTTGTGCTGTGGGTAGGTGCAGCAGCAGCTGAGACAGCCGAAGATGTCTCCTGTGACTGAAAGAACTATTCCACTCCTCCTTGTCTCCATCCATCTCCCGGCTCTGTCTGGAGCTTATCTGAAACTGTGGTGAGCTGATTCAGATCATGAACTGGCAGATAAGTATTCACTTTATTTTCCTGGGTTAATACCTGTCAGTTTGCTGAGCTAAATCAGCCCACTGAGGGATCAAAGCAGCAGCACAGGCAGGGCAAGGGAGGAGATGCAGATCACAGCCTGGACAGGTACTGTCCTGCTGAGGAGCCACAAGCTGTGCTGTGAGACACGACGGCAAAGGACAAGAGCAAGTGGGAGGTGACTTAAGGTAAGAAGGGAGGCAGGTGACAAAAGCTTGTAGTTTGGGTTAGAAAAGTCAACTCAGGAGTACTTGTATCATAAGCATTTAGCTATGCTGTTACATTAATTGCCAATCATTCTCACAACGTACAGTGCAATACACACAACTTGTGAAGTCCCTCAACTATGTTGGTGTTCAGGCTTACATAAAGCCATCTCTCCTCTCCCACGCCTCTGTCACTGTTCAGTGGGATGGATATGTGCCTGCCCAGCTTGCCTGCCAGAGCTCTAGGCAGATGTCACGGAATGTGGTGGGTTGAAGGCTGGTCTGCAAATAACAAACCAGATCCTCAGTAGGCGTGAATCTTCATGGCTCCCACAAACCCAACAGTGTCACCCTAATTCAGTCATTTGTGGCCCTGTTTCAGTTTTTGTGCCTGTACACTTTGCAATGAAAACAAGGGTCTTTAAGCGTGGGGCTGGAAAGATAATTTCCATATTTAAAAAAGCCACATCTCAGCTGTGCAGACTCGCTGCAAGCAATGCACTGGCAAATTGCTGGGAGCTGGCCTCAACTGACCCCTGCAGTTCCTTATAGACTTTCACAAAATACAGTCTTCTAGAAAATCTAAAATTCAGAGTCCTTAGACTTAAACCAATTAATGAATAAGAGACTTAAAAAAAATGTTCAAGTCAGTCTAGAATTTTTACTGACATGTTCTTAATTCTGAATGCTCATTAGTTTTCTTGGAAGAAGGCAAATGTGAGCTGTGAAGCATTATTTGTACATATTCTTCAGAATGAGACAAGTATGTTGATCATTCCTGAGCTAATCCAAAAAAGCATTAAAAATTCACTCCACACTCTTCATTTTAATTACCTAAGTCAACAATGAGTTCTTTCAAATGTGCTTTATAGTAAGTTTCTACTTATGTGATATGAAAAGGGAAGTTAAAGCTAAATATTTTATAATTTGTAGTGATAAGGGAAGATTTTAATGTTAATTCAACATGCTTCAGAAATAAGTCCTGGAAAATCATGCTAAGAATACAAAACTATATGTAAACAAAAGTGGTCAAATACGATGAAAACACTTTCATTTTACCTTTCTTCACGTTCAGTGGTGAGTCTTGTTCTACAGGCAGTCTAAACCTTAAGTACCATACTCATAATTTTGCTATCCATTTTTTAATAAGTGGTTTTCCATAAAGATTAGAAATTAATCTATCCTGACTTTCACCCAATAAGCTTAACTGCTGGAGGCAGCAAAAAAATCACCTATCTGGGCCTAATAAAGAAAGTTTTTTCAATTTAAATATACATTGCATTTAATAAGCTTGCATGATAATTTCAACAATGTTCCTCAGCTTTTTAAATTACCTTCCCGCTGTGTCCTGGAGACAACTCTGTTCTAGCTTTCATTTTCAGCAACTGACTTTATTAATACAATTTTTTACACCACGAATATGTTAAAAAAATTCAAAGTTTTAGGAGTTTCAGAAGCACTCAAGCTTTTTTTTTTTCAGTAAAACCAAACAGAAAGTTGTCCCCATGAAAGAAGGTTACGTGAGAGACTGCACTGTAGAGATTTAATGTAGATACTGAGTTTTACACATCTGTAACTGGAAGAGATGTTATTTTTATGGTACAGCTTATATTATTTTCCTGATTTAAATAACCTCCTTTGGCAATCTGGATGTTATAACTGCATCTAATCTAGGTTTCTCCTACAGCATCGCGGTATGCCAGGTGTGCAATTTTATACATTCTTAGTTAACCACAGCTATACCAACAAACCATCACTTCACAGATAGTTTTTCAACTATGGCAACACAGAAGTATTACATGGGTTATGCCAGTATTCAGTGGCACCTGGTCTTCAGACCTGAGCCGGGAATCAAAGGGCCTCAGAAGGGTCTGCAAAACATTGTTTTGTGAGCATGGCTCCCCTGGCAAACACAAATCAGGTTCCAGTGTGGAAGAGGCTGCAAAGGTGCATTCCCCAGAGATTACTGCTACATCTTCCCCCTGTCCTTAGGACCACTAAGGAATGCTTGATGGGAAGATGCCACAGACCTTTATATGAAATGTGGTACAGTCAAAACTAAATCAATATGATACATCATTACCAAATAGCTGACAATTGGTAAAAACCAATAAAAACCCCCACCCCTCTACTGTAAAAATACTAAAATCACACTGTTCTGACATGTATCTATACACATAGCCCGGTTTACCTGTTTTAATGTAGATTTACAGAAGAAAGGGCTGCAAAGGACTCACGTGATCATCCATTCTTCCTTCTTCTAAATTAAATCATACCCAGCACCTCTCAAAAGCTCTCAACATCAGAGAACCTACAACAGGACTATACAATCCATACCACCACTAGACTATCTTTATAAACAAGTATTCTTTCAATCCAAATTTGTCTTGCTACAATACTTCTTGTTCTTCTCCCCATGCATCTTACATGCACACTTACATATGACAATGAAATATATTAAAGGTCATCTCACAATACAACAATAATTTTTGAGTTTGAGTAGTTTGTATGACTAAATTCAACACTTCAATGTTAATTATATGAACACCACAAAACTATAGCATTGAATTTGTTCTCAGATGCCTCCAAAATAATTTCCACAGGCATTTCCAAAGATTTTGCTCTTGTATGAAGTGGGACTTGGTGGCCCATGCCACCAAAAGATTCAAAGAGTGAGATTCATCTCATCCAACTTGAGACACTTATGCCTGAAATAGTTTTCTATTACAGACTGTTATCAGACTAGAATCTTTAAATTAATTCAGCTATTGATATTTATACTTCCTGACACTGTCACGAAGCAAGAGGCTGTAGCAAGCGTATAAAGCTATGTTAAGCAGAAGAGGCATTACTTTGGAAAAGTTAGCAAGGAGAAAATAGGTACTACTCCAAATGGTATCTGCCTTGTTTCTGTTCCTGAACAATGTTAGAGAGGCTCATAAGACATTACAACTGTTTACAGTTTTCTGTGTGTTACACAAACACGTGAACATTCCTTAAATGTCATTCTGTTCTTGAGTCTTTTTGATTTCTTCTGTTACTTGGACTTAAGTCTCCCCTTTCTCTCATGAGTACATGGCTGATACCCTGTTTCAAATTTTCTCTTCAGTAGATCTGTTGGTTTTGCTATGAACTAAATTAGTGAATTAGTAAATAAACTTTTGGGTGGTTTCACTGGCAAGTGAAAAATAGCACATCTGAGATGACTCCAAATGGATACAGGTTCAATCCTGGCACTCTTCTTCATGTTACAAACTGCATTATCCCAGGAGTTGTTCAACTGGGAGGCAAGGAGGTTGGGTCTTCCACAGAGAGATAAGAGCTGTCCTCAGTACAAAACGGGGCACTCTAAACCTCACACAGCCCAGACCATTATTTGGGATGATATAGACACAATTACTGCTCAGCAATCAACTATTCTACCAAAGGCAAAACCTCTCCAAAACTTCTCCAATGAAACACTATTTAATTTTAAACATTTTTACTGAAAGTTTTATGCAGAAAACCTTTCTGAGATGTTGCCTCTCAGACACCCAACTACCATCCTTATCTTCTTACCACAGCCACAGCACATAAAATAAACCCACCGGAGCTAAAATGCCATATCCTCACTGTTTGTTACTCAGAATGTTTCACCATCTATCTAGCAACAGTTTTAATTGCTTTCTGGAAAGAATCCTACCATCATCTCATTGAACTTATTTCTGATATATTAAGTACTCTATAAATAGCTCTTTTGACTTCTAGTGGGAATGCTGCCATTAACATTATTGTGTATATCAAAATATACATATGTAATTAAATTTTTAAAACAACCTGTAATGAACTTCTGAAAATGCTACACCTATCTGAAAATATCTGGAAGCCTCTATTTTCTTGAAAATTTATTTGTGTAAAAAAGTAATCAGCAGACAGACAGAAAGGTCCAAAGGGCAAAATACAGCAGAGTCAGGGGAAACGACAAAGAAACTTTTCCCCCTTCTTGGATCTTTTATCACACTTCTTTTTTTTAGCTTTATTTTTTATCTGATGAAGAATATTTTCTTCCCGATGCAAATCCAATTTGTATATATAAAAACCCCTCACCCTTTATTGATTTTGCTGTGGTTCCAAATGGTATTTTTACAGTGCAAAAATTTAATCAATACAGCCTGATGAATCTGGACTGGTAATGGTAAACATACTAACAGATATTTCATTCCAGGCAGCCAAAGCTCTGAAAATTGATACCACTGAAAAGGATTACTCATTTGCCATTGGGTATATCTCTGTTTACCCAGCCACAGCACTGGTGTAAAGCAGAATACAATTATGCTCTGCTTGCCACACAAGAGACTTCAGCTGCAGAACCTGTCTCTTTCTTAGAGATGATACAGGTTGGCAGGTCGGACAAGGCCTTTGTGGGAAATGTTTAAAATAAATGAGCAGAAGTGTAACCTAATAGCAAGTAAGATTAGACTGACACAAGGGTGAGGAGAACCATGTGGTATTCTGACCAGGATATTTTTTAAATACCATGTTTCCCAAGTAAATGTTGAATTCTCTCAATGTCAAATTTGGTCCTGTTTTATAATTTGTCTCCGCTGTTTGATTTCAAGTTGTACATGTTGTAAAGCAGCGAGATTACAGTCGTCACTGGAGATTCATCCTCTGACTAACAAGCTTTGAAATCCTTCACAATACACAGAGAACCACAAAAGGAAATACCGTGCAATGTCTACCTTGTTCGATATTTTATTTGATCAGGAGACCAGTAAGAAAGCAGTCCAGAACAATCTATAGTGAGCAGTAATGGGAGAGATGAAAGCTATGAAAGCCATGCCTTTGTGTTCACTCACAGAGGGGAAAACGCAATCCACAGTTCCTCAGGCTGAAAAGCCAGTTGTGGAGGAAAAATGGGAAACCTGTTGAGTAAATGACAGACCATGAGAACTGGGAAAGGCACGAAGCCTGTGATAATGATGAGCAACATGGAGAGCAACCAAGTGACGTTGTAGGGAAAAAGGAAACAGACAAAAAGGTGGCTCAGTAGGTACGTTTAATGAGGTTGTCTGACAGGTACAGCCTGAACTAATTGCCAAATCAAAAGAAAGCAAAGATTGAGAGATCTGTTTACAGGAAAAGTTCACCAGATTGCTTGAGTGGATCAGGATATGTCTTTATATAAGCACTAAACTTTTCATGCTACACAGAAGTACTATCACTAATACTGACTAGGGGCTCTGCTCACAGCAAAAAGGTTTCTACAGTTTAAATAGTAAGTTTGATTAGCAATATTCAGTAAAGGAGTAGTGATTTATTTAAGCACTATTTGTGAACAACAGGCACCATCTTTAATTCTCTGGCTTACAGGGATGACCTTTGAATATGGGTCCACTCACAAATACTACTCCAGTTAAGGGCTTACCTCACCCAGGTCTGCTGACTTCAGCAGACATATTTTTCTTATCATTTCTCTGAAGGGTTCAATATGCTGACAAGGTGAGCACTGGTACTACTTCTCAATGTACTACCGGAGCATCTCTTCAGAGTCTCCTGTGTAATAGCTATGGCGGCCCCCAAATGGCATAGGTGCCACTGCTGCCCCCATCAGAAACAGACACAGCACTCAGAAGGAAAAGGGAAAGCAACTCGAAGAATCTACATCACAATGCTAGGACTGTGTGCCTTTAAAAGGATATATTTCCATTTTTACAATTTGTTTTTTAAGGAAGAGCCAGACTACATGGACAGCCAGAAGCAGTGGATCAGCTGAGATAAGCCTTAGGAACCCTGTGCTCCCAACAAACAATTTGTATTACAGTAACAACTAATGCAAGAAATTAAAGGTCATTACCAGCTTCTAAGTAACAGCTCAGTTTCACAATCAAAAGCAAGCTCAGATGAAGGGGCTGGCCTTGCTCGCTTCCTCTCTTTTTAGCAGAAATAAGCAGTTTCTTGGACAAACTCAACAGGCAGGCATGATGAGCTCTTTCACAAAAGCAAGCAGTGCAGCCTCAATTAGCAGAAGTCACATCGCGCTCAGTGCCTGACTCTGAACACTGCTCACACGGACAAGGAGCAAACATTTCTGTGTTCATTGCTGCCTCTGTGAAGATGAGTACAGAGAGAGATGAAGCAGCTCCCAGTAAATAAACCGTAACTTCCTCTGTGTCAGCAGCACAAACAGAAATAGCAACACGCATCTGGCAGCTGCTGTTCTGTCTTGCTGCTGCTCAAGCAAAGATGCAGCTCATGACTTGCATTTTTCCTGCACCAGGGAGAAGCAGCACCTTGGGCACACGACCCTGGTTTTGGAGTGAGCGCTGCTACCACCCTCCTCTGTGTCCCTGGTACAACTGCAATAGCACTTTGTTGGTTTTAAGAAGTGAATGAGTGTCCTTTATTTGTCTTGTCCTCTTCCTTCTAAGCTGCCTACATTTTTTTCCACTAACTCATCACTTCTCCCTGATCCCTCCTTGCCCATGCAAACGCTGCTTTGCTGAGGCAGTTCGGTTATCCCCAGGACATGCTGCCCAGTCACATCCTGCTCAAAGATACCCTGCTGCTCCTTGCTCTGCAGAGCTGCCAGAGGCACCGCTGGGCTGGTCACCCTTCTTTCAGGCTTTTTTTGTAACGAGTGTGTGCGACCACAGCAGGAGCTGAAAATAAAAACATGCCATGCGAACAATCCGCCTTCTGCAGTCCATCAGAAAACGGTTTTGGATCACAAGGTGATAGGTGCTATTTTAATAGTCTGTTTATAAAATAGCCAAGGCTTCCTAAACTGCAGAGTGACATGACCAAATGTACACTGCAATGTGTCGTACCATAATACATGTGCTTGCTCCATCACCATTGAGCTGTTCTTCTGTAATTACTATGGATTTAATTTTATTTTAAAAGTATTACTTGAGCCTGAACACTGAAGCAAAAGTGCTTAAAAGAGGGCAGAGACCCGCAGTTCCTTAGATGTCTACACATATTACCCCTGCAACAATGTACACCATCAAAAAGCTTACAAATGAAGTATGTAGGAGAAAAGAAAGTTCCCAGGATTTTGACTTTTATCAATAGCAATTTCAGAGGTACGCTAAACTTCATAGACTCTGCTGCATAGGCACACTGAAATGATAGCTATTTTTGTAGAACTCTTAGCATGACAATAAAAAAATATTATAAACAGCTGCTTTTCAGGGACCGAGGGAACACATTTTGCATAATGGATGTTCTGAAATGCACCAAAGGACAAAACCCTAGTTGTTCTGGTGCTTTTTTGTACTCTCGCTCTAGCAATTCCATTTGCGCTTTCCAGCTGAGAGGAAGGGAAACTCCCTCCCAACCCATGAGCCCTTCTTTAAATGCTGGTGGTGTGGACAACTTGTCAGAGTTTCAGCACCAAACTTGGCTTAGCAAACTACAAGTTTAAGATTTTGTAGGTCACAACTGTCCTGTTGTCCCATCTAGACTGTTTTATTCCCTCCAATGCACCATCCACAACACAGCAGAATGGTCCCACAACCTCTCTGCTTCAGAGAGCTCCTTTATGAAGGGTTCTCATTGCACATTGAGAAGTTCCATCTTGGTATGTTCTTGGACACAGAACGTTCACAAAAGTCCCTTGACTGTATCCTGTCAGCTGTTCTACTGTCGCTCTTAACCACTGTCTAGTACCATTTAGGTGATAAGGTTGAGAGGCAAAAAGGGACGTAGGCACTTAACTACAACTTTGAATGTCCAAATCAAAAATTTAGACCCTTAAACCCTTTGCTTGGCTTACCTAATTTGGAGGTGCTTCAACCACTTTGGCTACTAAAACCCCACTACATTGCCAGGTTTTGCTACTAGATAACCACCCACCTGAGGTCATACAGCTTCACATTAAGCTCGCTCGTCTCATAATTTGCATGATCTGACACAGATGTTACCCAAGGACCCTAATATACATACATTACTCTCCAAAGAGATCTACAGGAGCTGGCTCAGCACAAAACCCATTGAGGTGGACGGTTCCTGGACACAATGGGCTCCCCACAGAGACACGATACCATGCATACAGAGAGGACAGTCTCTGTCAGCCACCGAGAAGGTATGATAAACAGGATCATATTGCTGTCATCAGAGCAATTCGGGTATCTTGATCCTGGAAGAGGGAAGAGCTACTGGAATAAAAGCATCTGCAACTGAGTCTGTGGATTCCACTCAGCAAAGTAAGTAATACCTTTGTGTGGATTAAACCAGGATTTATAAAAACTGACTCAAGTAAATTATGTTTACATTTGAATGAGGAATATTTCCAATAATTGCTGAACGAGGTGTAGACAGCAATAGATTAAGAATATTAATTTTCAGGAAGAAAAAGGGAAGGAAAGAGCCATTATTTTTGGCATATCTGCAAAATAAGCAGCAATCAGTTGAAAAACATCCCAAGTTTCCTCCTTGTATATCTCATACCCTTGACTTACCCTATTTCTTAAATCAATACATGACTACATCAGGTATTTCTGGTTCCCTCTGGACTGATTTCAACATGCGGGAGAATTAATTTTTATTGGAGTGCTTCTTCACTGCCTTAAATTTCTCATGTTTTAAATTCTCCAGCAACACATATTAAGTGTTCCAATCTCTAACTACTAAGTTTTTAATAGAAATCTTGCTCACCAGATATCTTTTTGCAAACTCTTGCAACTCTACAGGAGATACAAATCAAACCAGTCACACATCGTTTTTTTCTTTTCAATGAAATATACAGTAGTAGGAAGAGTCTTTCCACAATGTCAGACAATGTACAGCAGGGGAAACTTCAATCATCCTTTTAATTAGCAGAGCCATAATAGTCAAAGCTCCTCACAAATTAAAGAAAGAGGACAGTTAGATGAAATTAAGTCAGTCCATCATTTCTTCAGAACAAAACAATGAAGGATGGTTACAGTGTAATTAAAAAGTTCTTGAGATTTGTCCAAAATAGGGAGCAGAGTGGAAGGACCAACATGGAACAGAGTAGTCTATAGAAAATGCATGACAGATTACAACACGTACTGAGGAAATTTCAAGGCTATTTTCACTACTGTGAGTTGTTTGTAACGAATATCTTTGTCCTTGGCAAATCAGAATGACTGACACCCATAATTTGCAATTTCCTAAACCTGAAGAGTTTTCTGATTGCGATGAAATGGTTATACCTAATTATTTTTTCAAGTTGCAGTTTTTGATGTTTAATTTTGAAACCAATTTGAGAAGTCTTGAACTATATTAATATACTGTATTACGCCTTCATTTCTTTTTGAAGCACTTTAAAAAATGCATACTTCTAATGATTTTTAAATTACTCTACTCTGCACATATCAATTTGCAACAATTACAACATTTTGCATTTTTCAAAGCACTTCAGTTTTAAAGAGGTTTTATGCTTTGCAAGATACTGAAGGAAGAGGCTGCTGATCCATTTTTACACTTTGTAAAATTACCACCAATCTTGCTAGAGAGAGCTTAACCAAAAATAGATATGCTAAATATATACCATCTCCATATAATCATTTTAGGATGAATGTTTTTGTGACTAAGAACTGCCAGTATTCTTTTCCCAATCATAATTAGGTTGCTTCAGTGGTATAAATGGATTCAGTGGAATTATGACAAATGTCCTGGAGTAAAGAGGACAGAAAGTGGCCTACTTTGGCTGAATTGAGTGTAGAGAAATGAATACAGGACAGGATGTCAGAGGCATCAGCTCTGTCACAGATTTCATTACCTTTCAGTCTGTAATATTTTAGGTATAGTGCTGCAATTAATCAGCAACTCGGGGCTGGGTTCTCACCTGAAACACACTGGGATTGCACTGGTGGCATCACTGCAGTTACACTAATTTATGCTAGCTAAGGCTCTGCCCCACTGAACTACTCATCCATTTTCTCTTGATTTCACTCCCTTAATCTCAAGGCTCCATGTTAACGGTGCCACTCTGAGAACAGAAGACGATTCTTTTTGTTCAATACGTTGCCGCCGCACCTTCAATTAGCCAGAGCTTCGCTTCTACCTGACATGAGTAGTCAGTATTCACAAGTTTGATTTTGTCTTTCTGAAAAGCACTGCCTATACACCTCAAAGGGAGATGACTCATTAACATCAAGGGATTTTGGATGACAGCCTATAAATAAAGCAACAAAGATCCACAGACAGTAAGTAGAAAGTTGACTATATTGAAGTCCTGGTGACATTAGAACAGTGTACTGTCTGTCTTCCATCCTACTGTATTATTTTGTCATGTATGCAGTAAATCACCCCCATATGCGCAGGTCAGTTAAGCCATACATTCATAGTCTGAACAATAATGGATTTCCACATACAATTGTAACTGGATTTGGTACGGTGTAAAGATGCTGAGACTCTGAGACACTCAGAGGATGACCTTTTCTAGCACAGGTACATTTCACAAAAAACATTTTATAATCAGTCTCACTTCAAACAAAATATTAAATTCCTATTCTCTATTCACATCTTTTAGAGGGTGTGAGAAGGAGACTAAATGAGAATGGGAACCCAATCTTTTGTGCATCTCTCTTGGGCATGTCACTGTCAGATGGCTAAATTAGTAATGGCCAAATGTTTTTGGGCATTTTTGTGTGACTTTCCAAAGGATGACTAAACCGGGAAAAAAACCTAAACTAAATGAGTAAAGTGATAACCAAGATATTAAAGAATTAATTCAAACACAGAATACATTTATATTGTGTTAGGATGGGTTTTAAATTTTCAGTGCTTTACTTCAGATAAGCATTTATTTTTCCACAGACTAGAAAGGTAAAATCATGCAGGGTTTTTTTCACAGCATGAGATAAAGCCATTACAATGTTTGAATTTGCTGTATGGTAGGTGTGACTACTGGGGTCAATGTCTTGGACAATGTGGAACTGCACCAGTGCTGCTGTTGTTTCTTTTTGTCTTGGAAACACTTTGGCAATCAAAGTGGTCTAGACAGCTCTTCCTGAAGATGCCTGTGGACCTCTGCCTGATATCAACTGAGCTTGACCCTAACATCTGTCTCCCTCACTGTTAGAGAACTCAACTCTCCTCTTTCCTTGTATAGTCTAAAGTGAAGACTGCAGAAAGTGGGATGGATGACTCTTCAAGGTTCAGCTGATAATAAAAACAACTTAAAGAAATAAAGTTACTATAGAAGACAAGACGTGTATTTCAACGTAGATGGCACCACAGGTAAAGGCACCAACCAATGTCCAATCTGACCAGCATGAAAGAAAGATCTGATTACATTACTTGAATAATGACTGCAGCACTGACCCTTGCCACTGGAATTATAGCAGCTATGTCCAAGGTACAGCATTTAGAAGAACTCAGACAGAATATGCTGCTACTCTACAGATTTCTGACATTGGTGTAATTCTGAAGCAGTGAAAGCCATAGCTTGTTTTTCATCTTCAGTGTTGGCAAACTGTATTTAACTCATGGTAAATACACATGATCATAGCATCACATAGAACAACTAGAACACTTTGAGCTTGTCCGTATAATAAAACAAATCTTAGGTACAAGTCGTAGGTAAGTGATTTTTTTTTCCCCTTCCTGATGTGACATATGGCTCTAGAAGGCATACCTACCAACGTTGTTTTGAGTGGTGTGGCTAAAATCAGTCAATACTTTCAGAGTAAAATCCAATTGATGCTGCCTATGGAAGGCAAAAGAATCAGCAACGTACTATCTGAACATTAGCTGATAGGAAGAGCCTTTACAAACAGGTACATGAGTAGCAAGGTGAAGCCTGAATGAAAACCATTTTTGGGATAGGCAGATCGAAATCTGAGCTAACAAAAGAAAACGGCTTTTAATGGAAGTTCAATATTGTAGGGTAGAAAGAGGCTAAAATTGTCTGTAACAAATATCCAGCTAAAAATATTGAAAGGATGGATCTTAACAGAGATGAATAAAAAGCAAAAATAGCTTGCATCCTACAGGTAGTATAGGATTAGCAATACTAAATATCTGAACATCTCTCAAGCCATACCAAGCTGTTTTGATTGAGAGCCAATTCAAACATGACTCAAAACATCCCAACAACTGTTTTGGAATTCTGCAAGAGGATTTTCTGTGCCTCAAAGGATGACAACTGGCCATCAAGAACTATGGATCTAGAAGAAGTATCTGGAGGTAGCGCAGTGAGTTTGATTTTGGCATTTCACAGTTCAGAGCAGAGACTATGCTGGATGTGTGTGTTAGGTTGACTAGCCCAAACTCGCTTGGATAGTGTGGCAGTGTGACAGATTATAGCTCTGTTTCTTCTGGTCTTTGAAACACTTAGGGAATCAAAGCAGTGCAAAGAAAGTGAGTAGGTGTATGCTACTCTGGAGAATGAACATGACCTCAGGCCTCTCATGATAACAGTCAGATCTTGAAGCACTTCAGATTTACCACTCTTTTGGCTAGAACCTGGTGTAATGGCCACATAAGGAGAGGAAGCCAATGATTTTGGCAGCAAGCATCTGCCACAGCTGTTAACAGTATGCTTTGCAGCAATGCTACAAAGGTGCCCAACTGCCCATTAATCCTCATATATAAAAGATGCTCAAGTAGATAGGTCATACAGGACAGTTTACCTAGAGCAGTAAGTCAGATGGACTCTGGACTGGTTATACGGTAGTTAATTCAGTGTCACGTAGCATCTATCTACAGCCACAGTGTAAGAAACATCTCTTACACTGTAGTTACTTTCGGATATAAGAGTAATCCTCAAGTCTGATCACAAACTAGGGTTGTCCTTGTTATGCTAGTCTTTGTAGCACAGGTGTTGTCTGCTGAATTACGCTATTCTATCGAATCAATTACATATGTAAAGCCTAAACAAAAAGAAGAGCTCTTCATAAAAAGCATTGCAAAAGTTCAGCAGGCAGTCTGAAACATTTAGCTGTTGACCCAAAAAAGGGGGATAATGCCAGAATTCATCTTCCTGTATGGGAGCCTCCAAGATGGACTCTGCAATATTTAGGTGGCTCACAGCTGTGGCCTCTGCATTTTTACAGTCCCTTTGGAAACCATGCCTCATGCAAGGGAAGACGAGAAATAAATCCAATTCACTACTCTCTGCTTTTGTGCAGACACTCCCTCACCATTTATATATAACTGTATACACATTTCACCTTTTCTAAACTAGCCACTTCTTACCAACCAATTTATTTGATCATGTCACAGTTCAGCATTGCATCTCAACACTCTCAACATGCAATTTCATGTAGAATCTGATCTGAACAGTCTGGTAGATTAGAAAGACATTGACTTCAGTACAGCAACTGTGCAGAAGACCAAGCATATACAAGAGCAAGTAACTGCTTGAATGACCAGACCATGTATCCTTTGCAGAATGGCATTTCTGTAAGTGTGAAAAACGAAACCTTTTTGATAAGAAGCACAAGAAAGATGAGTTAGTTAATATGTAGGTATCTCTTCTTGTCTTTCTTTGACCTTTGAATATTTAAGCTTGAAGTTTCAGTGGTCCCTTGATGTAATTTTTTTATGAAGCAATTGGAAAAGAAAAATGCACTTTACATGGTCAGTCATACTTCCCAAAAGGCCTACCCAAAACTCTAAAAAGACATATTTTTTTTTTCTTGTAGTTTTCTTCCTGTGGAGGTGGCAACAGAGATAGGGAGAGAGAGAGAAAGAAATCAATTTAAAATACTGGCTTTTTTTGTAAGCATTAAGGACAATGAATGTAATGAATTTGACACAGAATTTGAAAGTCTTTCTCCTCACAGAAACACACAATTGTAAGACTTTTCACCTATTCAAACTGTGAGTAGAAGGGGTACATTTTAGCAGAGAGGGCCAGGCATAAATGAAAGTTTGCCTAAGGACATAGTAGACTATCCTTCACTTTCAGTCTTTGTGAGAAGGTTGAATTTCTAAAAACTAAACGGAAATTATCAGTGTCAAGAAGAAATTGAGGGATGATGTTTTTTGGCACACGTCGTACAGAAAAATCAAGCAGCATGAACACCATGGTCTTTTCTAGCCTCAAATATCCATGAACCTCAGGCTGCGGCTCTAAACATTGGCAGTCCTTCAGGATATGCATGCGTCACACAGTCACCCTTCATCTCTGATCCTCCATGTCCACACTGATTTCAGTCTCTCCCCAGTTTGCCACTCAGAAAATGGAATTTCTTATTGTTTGAAGAGCTAGAGATGGCATCATCAGTATCACAGAGATGCTTCATCCCTCTTCAGGTGGGCCACAGTGTATCTGGGATAACGTACTCAAAAACATTCTGTCACTTATGTTATTTTTCCTTTTAAATTACAGCAAAATATAATAATTTCTATTTAGGAAAAAAACATGAAGTTTAAAATAATTTACCTTTCTATTTTGCAAATATTTGGAATTTGCTGGGGAATGCAGAAACCATCAGGACAAGAGCTTATGTTCTTCAAGGAAATACAGAAAGGCAAATTTTCACTGGACCGATAATGATGTGGCACAGAGATGGTGGGAAAGTGCAATGGTTTGAGGCAGGCTGCAAGACAGCTCGTCTATCGGTTACAAAGCTTTCCTTGTTGTCTAGTTCCAGACAAGCAGCCTGTGGTTTACCCTTTTCATGCTCTTCACTGTACAGAAAGAACCTCATGATTTTTTGCATTCGCATATGACAACTTGTTTATTCTGACCTTGTTGGCTTATCTGATGTTCTCCTTCCTCACTAAAACCAAGCTTTGCTTCCAGCATGCACAGCAATTGCTGATCCTAGGAAGAAAGTCTCAAGTGCAAATAAACATCTATACTCCAGTCTAACACTCATTGCATTGCCACAACAAGCCTGAAACTACTTTAACACCTATGAAGAAAGATGTATTTGAAAGGAGAAATATAAGGGATGCCTGTTGGTGGTAGTAAAAGCATTCTTTGATAACTCAGAGAACAGTGGGGATGAAGAGAGGCGTTTTTTCCTATTGGTTGATGGAGGTAAGGAAAAAAAAGTTACTTTTCTTCTAAAAATTAATCAAAATAGATTTGGACGTGAGACAAAACATAATAACCATGATCCTGGCACACAAGATAAAAGCCTCTCCACTGCAGTTACTTATTTGCTCTTTGTTCCCTTACTTTAGTATCTAATTGCCCCATCCAGCCAACACAACAGACCCCGGGGAGATTAACATCTCTGGCTGAGCTACAATAGCGTTGTATTAGAACAGAATTAGTTTGCATATTTTGCGACTGAAAAATCAGTACATAGCTAGCACCTTTCCTAATTATTTACTGCATTAATGGAAGCACTACTGTATTCCTAAACCTTCAGGGAATATTTTTAACACATGACAAAACACATGATAAAAACGCAAGCACACACGCTTTTGCTGAAAGCCAATAAAAAGTCAGTTCTTATCAAAGGAGGTACCGTATCTGACAGCGTCAGACTGAAATTACGGGTCCTAATTTTAGAATGTAGAATGAAGGCAGGTCTTTGTAAGAGACACTGAAAATTATTAGCAGGTCAATATTTTGTTGCTTAAAAAGTTACCCTGGGATGGGATTTCATAAGCTCCAACTTGAAGATCATAACCATACACTTTAAAGGTCGGAATGGAAATTTATACTGTTCCAAGTGTTCCTTTCAACGATGATTTCTAAGAAAAATTGGTGACTTGGATGACTGGTTGTATTCCACAGTATTCAGCAAATCTGTCACTTGGATCTATTCTGTACTGGGATGCCCTACTTATCATCTGAGATTCTGGTTTTGTGAGCTTTATATGGGAAAAAAAGATAGTATCACGTACATTGGTAATGACATGCTCCATTACAGAGTAAAATGTCCAGAGTGCATTCATTTCAAGAAAATGAAACGTAAATGTACAAGGCACATAGGAAATCCATTTCGACTCTTAATCAAATTCAGTGGGATCAAACCTTGATGGTCCTCTACTGAAGAAAAGAGTTTTTATCCCAGCATGAGAGAATGGATGGTCATTTTTGTTTAAAGATTTTTTGACAGAGTCTTCTTCCTCATCAGTCACTGCATTTGACCATTATTTTTTTATATCCTCCCAGTCTCTCCGAGTTGTGGATTCTCTCATCTCATGAGCCTGGTAAGCATACAACATCTCATGCGAGAGTCTCCTTAACTCCAATCCATGCCAAGAGGCACTTCCATTCTTGCAGGACTCCTGTTCTTACTGGCACACCATCAGTCAACATTCTTGTCACAGAGAAAAAGCCATTCTATTCTGGTCAACAGAAAGCCAGCTGCCAACAAGCCCATTAAGTGCCATGCCACAGCTCCCCTGGTTCATCCCTATCTCACTAATTTAAATTAATGCACAGTAATAGCAACAACTTCCTTTCACAAGTCAAACAGAAAGCATAGCCATTATTGAAAAAATACCCCTCAGCATACCTGTTGAACAGTCTGAGCCCGTCCACTGCGGTTCACAGCTGCAGAGCCCCGTGTCCAGGAGGTAAGTCCCGTGCCCCGAGCACTGCTCCTGGCACACAGGAAGCGACGTCTCACAGTTCACGCCGCCCCAGCCCGTGGAGCAGTGACATTCTCCTTGAACACACACACCATGGCCAGAGCACATCGGATCCAAGCAGTCCTCTGGAAAGCAGAGAATATAGAATTTAGAGCACATAACTTGCACCTTTGCAGTGGTTTCCTAGTGAAATACCACCCACATCAGGGAGTCAGATTAATCTGGTGATTTTTGTGCAAATGCCCAAACTGAAACGATGTTAACAAACACAAACAAAACCAGTCTATGCTGACATCTGTGCAAAAACATAAGCCAAAACCAAGAAAAAAAGCAAGCCTGTAGACTGCTAGAGATGATATGATTCTGCTTGTCAAGGATATTGTCTTATTTTTAAAATGCAGATTCCCATCACAGATGTATCAGTCCAATGAGTGAAGCTTGTGCTTCAGTAGCAGGGCTGGGAAAGAACTGGAAAAATTAATTACTTCTACAATTGTGCTCTGTGTTTCCATTTGGCTATTTCTGCTCTGTGTTTTATTTACATCTGGGAAAAGAAAGATTTATTCTCTCATCTTCTTGTGGAAAGCTATCTCTACAGCTGAAAATTTGATACAAAAAAATGGCCATCCGCTAACCCCGAGTAGTGAATCTCTGACTGAATGCATGCTGTAAAAAAAATCTCATACACTCATAAAAAGTATGTGCTGGGCAATTGCAGATAATGAACAGATTTATAAAAGTCATAACGTACTGATGAACAATTTGCAAACAGACAAAGAGCTAAATTTGTTCTCAATTTGGATTAAACTATTCCTAGTGAAAAATTCAGGACCTCTGTAGAGGAATTTAAATCAGCTGGTTAGTCCTGTATAATCAGCATATTCTTCCATGGAGCCCCGGCATGTCTGTAACAAGCCAGATTTCAGGCAGAACACAGCCGGCCTTCTCTGGAGGCTGCAGGAAGACTGCAGAGCTGAAGAGGAATTTGTGGGGTCTGAGCATGGGAAACAATTAGCTGAGAGCCTGTTCACATTGGATCATGCTTCAGACTGATGTTAAAGAGGCACTTGAAAAAAGCATATTAAAACTTTCAAAGTATCAGCACAAGTACTGTTTTAATAATTAAATTGTAAACTTAAGCAGCATTCTGTGCTACCCAAACGAGGAGGTGCTCTCTGCTTCAGTAAAGGAAGACTTCAGATGCAGAGATTAACGGCCTCCAGTTTACAGGACCTTCTGACCTAAGAATAAAGAAGTGATGCTTTATCTTTTGAGCTGCTATGCCATCAGCTCAACATATTATTTCAAGTTTTATTTCTTGGTCCCTTTCTCAGCCTTACAGGCTTGTGCACAGCGCAACATAATTCTGGAAGAGGGGAATCAGGACAACGCGTATCTTGCTAAGCATAGGACAAAAATACTTGGCAATATTCTCTCATTCTGAGACAGCTCTTTATTTTGCTGATCTTTTAAAATTAATTGACTCCGTAAACAGTTTGAAAAGCATTACTTGCTTTAGTAATGATAATGTGATGGGACAAATGCAAAGGACTCCCATTGCAATGAACACGTGTGGCTACTGCTGGTGCTCCCTGGGTAGACAGCTGTCAGTATGCTCACTGCATCAACAATGCTGCTATAATGCTGAACACATACTTGCATACAATAATGTAATCTGAATTGCTGACAGAATTACTTCCACTGCTGTACAAATTCTGTTGCATGATACAGTAAACTGAACAGTCGTGCCATGCATGCACTGTTACAATAAAATCCCACTGTAGGCTTGCTTCATCCACCTGATTCCTACATAATTCCACCTCTTTTTTTTTTAAAAAAAAATTTAAACATGTCTCTTTCTTTAAATCTCCAATGTTTTCACATCCTTAGTTTCGATAGCAGTCCAAGTACATTTATATCCATTGTTTTTTTTTCACCCATTTTGCAGCATGATGTTACGGCAAGAAACAAAGCACTGGAAACAGCAGTCAGCTTCTGTCCAGCTACAGGCTTGCTCAGCATCACAGCCTCAGTGAGTAAATCTGTGTATTACTTGCTTTTTCCCATTTGGGTTTTCTTGGTTTTGTCCATTTCTGAAACTACCAACAGCTGAGTTTGTCAGAAGCATTCTCTTGATCCTCCCTTTAAAAACCATACCAGGTATGTCAAATCCATCAAATCCATCCTGGACATTTTTCTGACTAGAGAATTCAGCCACATAAAAAGCCTCCTCTGTGTGCTACTCAAAAGAATTACCTAAAATCTATATAGCAGGGAGCACAAAGTATGCTGTCACTAGCTTCAGGCTAAGGGGACTAGTGAAAAATCATCAAATCAGGGCAAGCAGGAAGAAGCGTTCTGCTTTGCGAGGCTATGCACAGGGGAAGAAAGTCAAAGCTGATGAGCTATCTCAGAAATGCTAACAGGCAAACAACAACTGCTTCTTTCTACAGAGGAGGGCAGAGACACATTGGTACTACAACCAGCAAAAGCACGAGTAGTTGTTCTCAGAATTTCCCTCTTTTTATTAGCCAAGCCTTAAACCATGCCAGTTTAGTACCCTGAACACAGGGCCCACAGTAAAAATGACATATGACAACAAAATTGCACAATATGGTCTGGTAAACACAAACAGCTTCCTGCTCTTTTGGCTTTATACTGTCAGTACGTTCTTTGCAGAAAAATCTAAGATAAAACAGAATAAAGAGAGGAAAAAGCTGATTACAATCTGCTGATTTACTTTGGAGAAAAAACACATCATAATTTGTTTAAATGATCTGACTGTCTTACCCTTAGCTTTTGAGCAAGTAAAATGTCTGCATGGGCTCTCAGTGGCATGTGCTGAGGTTACTGGTGACAGGGAAGACTGGGGATGCTAGCTGCCCTTCCTGAAAAATATCTGGGGCCTGAGAGAGGAAAAGTGGAGGCTAACAAGGATGGGCACACAGCTTTCATAAAAAACAAAAAAATAAAGAAAGTAATCCTTGCTTGTTGGCTTGTTTTCCAGGAAACGTTTGGAGGATTGAGAATACACTGCTTGCTGAAAGGCAAAAACCTCCACCCGGTTCTGTTCTTGCTACTGAGATTCACAGGAGGGAGGGAACTGAAATCATCCAAGAACTAGAGTCCTCCTAGAGCGAAAACGAAACCGAGTATTTCAGAAGACTGCCCATGCTACAATTATTAGTCGCATTAAAAAATGTTAAATAATTTTAATCTTTTGGAATAAAAATGTGAAGCTTGGAAATTATGTGATCAGCTTCTGCTGACTGTCACTGAGACCTCAACGCCTCAATTACCTTTGGTAATTTTCTTAACGTTACTTTCTGTGAGACAGTAAAGGTGCTTTTGTGCAAAACAGTACTGCTTCACAGCAAGCTCCTCACATCTACAGTAACTCTTAGCTATCTTAAAACAGGTTTGGAGATTAAAGACAAAAACCAAGCCCCCTAACTATAGAGAGGGAAACTTCACAAACCTTCCTCACAAATCTCTCCTTTGTATCCAGGGACACAGATGCAGACGCCCATGATACAAGTGCCGTGGCCGAAGCAGGTTGGATCAATGCACTGTTCTTCTGGAACATCACACTCTGGTCCTTTCCACCCATTTCTACACACACAATGACCTTTCTCATACTCTCCATTTCCACTGCACAGCACTGGACAGGAATCTGAAGAAGGCAGATTGACCTTTTTAATGTATTTACATACTTACATAGATTAACATTCACTGCATTAATCGTTCTGTAAAACTGCTTTTCCACTCCAGCTCCCCCCAGTCCTCCACCTGCTTCAAGGGTTGAGAGAGACAGAAATCTTTCAACTAGGCAGTCTAGCAGTAGCAGGATGTCCTTGTCTCCTCAGTCCCCTTCACTACTACACCATCATTTTGACATGAAATGGAGTATCTTAGAAGATAAAAATAATCCCCTCCTTGGTTGGCCTCTGCAGAAAATACACACAGTGATCCCTGCTCACGCTTTTCAGTAAAATTAATATTTCTTCCCTGTGAACGGAAGCGAGACACTGCCCTTTTCTTCTTGCTTCTAAGCAGGCTTAACATTACAGAAGTTTTAGCCCTTACTGATCTGCATGCAAACCAGCAACGTGGAAGCTTAATCTCACAATCCAGTATAAATTTCTGAGCTCGTCGAGCTCCTGAAAAAACAGTCAGTCCTAAATTTGAGGAAACATTGGAAAAACATGAGAACTTCCAGACATCATGCGCAGATGATGAATAATACTAACAGAAATATCTCAAGCAGCAATAAGCTCAGTTACAATCTTTTTAGCATGCTTTTTGCCCCAAATGCTGGAAAACATTCTCTAAGCTGCTTTAGGTTTCTTTTCTACACCCTCTCCAAGTTAAGACCACAGAAGCATTTGACTGACTCATGCAATTTTCTCCACAGTGAAACTGTTTGCCACTTTTAAATAACAGAAAACATTATGCTAAGCTAACACACTTATTAAAAAATGTATTTTATAATCATGCAAAGAGGGATGGAGGAATCTATAATTCTGAAAGTCAAGGAGAGGGAAGTGGTTGGTGCATCTCAGCTCAAGTACAGTGCAAAGAAACTTTCTATGTGTGTGCTTGTGCTATATCTGCCATCTGGCTGGAAAAAGGAATTTAATCTCCTTTAATCACTTTGAATCTTTGCAAGCCCAGCAGACAGACACCATAATCATGAGCCCTGTCATGCACTGTAGGTCAGTTAATATGAGATTACCTTTTGCACAATCAGGACCAAGGAATCCTGGGAAACAGTGGCAGTGCCCCGAGATACATTCTCCATTCCCATTGCAATTAGTAGAGCAGTCATCCAGGATTTCTGTTTATTCAGAGGAAAAAAAAAACCAAAACACATTGGTTGAATTTGAAATGAATGGCATCTTCACCTCACCCTGCAGGACACATCTTGCCATACAAATAGGTGCAGAAGCAGTAAAAGGCCCGTTTTCATTCATAGGGAGCATAAAACAAACTTCCTGTTCAAGCAGCTTACAAATATTAGATTTTGTCTTGACAGCTTCAAGATAACAAGTGCATCATTTATATTACACCAAAAAGCTTTTAAAGTAAGTGTTCATGTAAAATTTACCACCATTAAAAGCACTGAAAGAACCAGAGTATTTGCTGAAAAATGTCCACCTTAAACTCTTTTATTGCTGAAGTAATTTGTTTGAAACCTGTTTATAGAGTAAATTGCCTTCTATGGTGTTCATTTGAACCATGTGAATTGAATTGCTTGGAGGAGGGCAGGATTTCCACTTCTACACAATCAGATGGAAAAAAAAAAAGTCTTTTGTACAGCGATGAAGCACAATGCAATACAAAACTATGAACTAGAATTTAAGGAAAAAAACCACCTTCAATTACGATCTTAAACGTGCCCATGTTGCATCACACAGCTTGGATAGTATACCACTTAACCTCACACATCTGGGGACAGGCTCCTGTCTGTACATAGATTAGATGGTTTTAATTTACACACATATTTCCTATAGGAATTCAGTGGATTCACTGGTTTATATAGGTTTTATATAAAGAATATGAAGCAAATCCAAAGCTAAGATGCTCCCATGTGGAGCAGGTGACTGCCAGGTCAGCACTAGGACTGAGGGTCTGCAGCAGGATACCTGGGGTGTCAGGAAGATGGGAAACAAGACTCCTTTCCCACAAAATAATAGCTGTTGGAGAAAAAGAAGAAGAAACTCCAGATCCTTTTGAAGACTATGGCAAGTGATGCAGGAGGAAGAATGTTTCCCAAGAAAGGGCATACCATTGGAACATTTAATCTAATCAAATCTGAAATACTTTTTAGCTGCAATGTAACTTGTCAAAATACGGATTATAAGGACATCCTACAATTAATAACTGAAATAAGTTAATTTTGATCTTATTTATAGGCACTTGAGTGGTTAAGGATTGGCTCCTCTTGAAAACTCCTACTGTTTTTTAAAAATGTTCTTTTTGGGCTATCAGTTTATGCCAAAGAACAGGCATTTGATATGTATCTATTAATCAGATATCCACAACCTCTACACAGATGCCTGTTTCGAAATGAACAGCTCACTTTCAGAAGTAAGGTTTTTCACAGATATGCTGATAGTTACTAATATTTATTTATTACTGTTCATTATCAACTCTTCTCTTGCTCTGTGCGTACCCTTGCCCATCTTCTCAGTTTTCTGGAATCACACAGTAAATCACCCCTACATTGATCTGAAATGAAGAATTAAGGGTTTGAAAAGTTACTCCCCCCCCAGTACAGTGCCCAGTTTGGGCTGGTCTTTATTCAGTCCATGAAAGTACTTGAGGCATGCCAGACTTTGCATGCAAATTACCCCCTCAAGGGAAAAATCTGATCAGAGTGTTAGCAAAATCGATTTTGTACATAACTAACATTGAGCAACTTGAAATACAACCTAACAGACGCTGATGAGGAGGGCATGACTGCTTGCCACAGCCAACAGTGGCACACGAGATGCATCCAAGCTCTCCCTCCGAGTGTTTCAATCTGTGGTCCTGGTTGATACTTTGTCAGCAGAGACGTAAAATATGACTCCAGCCCAGTCTGGGGTAAGGAGTATGGCTTCAAGAATCTGTTTTTAAAGGTTTTTTATTTTTTGGTAGAAACCTCCAAAGACACAACCAAGAACCATTATGCAAAGAAAAGTATGAGAAGATGATACAGATTATGAAAACACAAGTTATACTATTTTCAAGAGCATCTGCAGTAGATTCTTGCAGCCCTTTTCCCCCAAAACATCTTTTCAAAGCCATTTCTGAGATGATGTACAAGGATTCCTGCCTGCACTGTGGCTCTCACAGCTGTGAGACCCAGGCTGTTCTGACCAGAACAGGGATGGACAACTTCCTTCTCACCAAATGTAGCAAGAATCAAAACACAGTGTTCAATTCAACCTTTCTATTTTTTTTTTTTTAAGAGGGTGTGCTACTTAATGCTGAAGTACTGGTTAAAGCCTCTTGTATAAACACTGCTGTCATACAGTAGAAATAAGCAAGGGGGGCAGGTATTTGGCTTCTGATCTGGACTGGACTTTGGCCAGATTTTATGCTCTTCGAAGCACTCTGAAGCCCTACGAAGACGCTTCAGAAATTGCTTCAGTATTATTTTCTCATATGGCACTGAATAATGGCATTTTTTTGTTGCTTGTAAAAAATTTACTTTTCCAAACAGAGCAAATACGAGCTTTTAAACAAAAACCTGTCATTACAATTCTGTCTCCATTTCTCAAGGGTTTTCCTGCAAGTCCTTCAAAATCGTGGTATTTGAATCATACTATCCTGCTCTGCAAGGTGTTTACCATCAAATAAAAATAGCATCCAATTGTTCTAAAGAGCAGATGGCGTGTCCATTACTAGTAAAGACATCTTGCTAAACATATGGTAGAACAGGTTAACTAAAGGGCATAGTGGTTAAAGTCTTGCAGCAAACAGAGATTGTCATAAATGCAACACTTTACCTAAATTTAAATTCCAAAGAAAACCTACGTGTGAGCACTAATTACAGACACCTACAGTTCCAACATTTGCCCACCTATATGTATTAAAAAGGCAGCAGGGGTTTGACGTGTCACCAGGACACCGTCTCCTAGATTTGCCTTTGGTGTTCCAAACAAAACGGTGCATTGAGTGACTGTACGAAACAGCAGCACCCACCTGTCAAACAACAATCAACCGAATCCACAACTGCCTTTTAGTTTTGCTAACTAAAATACTGGGAATAAAAACATAGAGCCTGGATGATTTCTGTAGGATTTAAGGTTCCCATGTAAACAGAGAGGGCAGACATAATATCTTGTACTTTGCGTAAGATAACACCAGAAATTACTCAAGCATTTGAGCTACTTTACAAAAATCTTAACACACACAAAAGCTTCACACTTAATTAATCTGGTAACATCCATCATGAATACACAAATGTTGCTATTTGTCTAATATTGGCATAAGCATGAAGTTTCTCCACTGAGGTTAATTAAACTAAGCTGAAATAAAACACATTTAAGAGAACTCTTAAAAGAAGCGTGAATTAAGATCAGTAATTTCTTTTCAAATACAGCTTTCCAGTGTAATAATCAGAGTAAAAAATTCATCTAATTGTGCTTACCAATCGCTGTAGTCAGTACAAACACCTGCTCCACTTTCTTTCCATCATTGTAGAATGCCATATGCCAAGCTCCTTGATCCATGTACTCGATGAAACCTGTCTCTTGCAGAGAAGTTAAGATCAGATTCCTGGGAGCTTGCTGAGGCTCCTCGGAGTTTTTTGGTTCCTGTTTAATTAACTGCTTTCCATCCATCAGTTTTACAAAATCGAACTGAAATAATAATAAGCAAAAATTAACCTCCTAGCAAATTTTGATGAATCTACCCTGCGTGTCTCATTCAAGCAGGAATAAACAGCTGAAATCTTAAGAGGACTTGCCTGACTAAGTATTCACCAATGTGGACAGCAATTGCATAACCCAGTCTATTTAGCTTTAGTTTCCATATAAAAAGCATTATGGTGGGTCACAAATCTGGCATTGTAACCTGCTCTTTGCTATGGCAGGGTAAATTCAGACTCACTGCACTAAATGCAACAGATTTACTTCAAAAATTACTTCTCTTTAATGGGAATAATTCCAAAATTCCCAAGCTGTAGTGCCTACATTATGCAGTGATTCATCTAAAATGCCAAGAACAGATTAAAGGGCCTATTGTTCTACAGCAGATTTTAAAATGCTTGTCCCTTGGTATCAATATCGCATCTCAAAACCTAAGTATACTTTTTATTTAACATTTAATTTTATTGATGTAAATAAGTACCTGATTTTTTACATGGAAGTTCCTAATACCTAACCAAGCTGATGCTAACAACTGTAAGATAGTTAACCTCAGAGCATCAGAAGTGTAAAACTTTCTATGAATCCCTACTCACGAAATGTGTATACTTTGCTAGGTTGTTCTAGGCATTCTGATTTGCAGTAAAGTTCAACTTCAGCTCAGCCAAAGGCCCAGCTTTACTTAATTAAAGTCGGAGACAGCTAAAAGCACTTATTTCTAAGATCAAAACTCGAGTAAATAATTTTTGATGTCAAACTAGATGATCTACAGAGGTCCCTTTTAAACAATCTTTCCATGATTCCATATGTTTATCACACTCTATGAAGTGTGATCCTGCTATAAGAAAGCTGAAAAACCTATTATCCATAGAAATGACAGCTTCACATGCCAAATAGATTAAGCCTAAAAACATCCCCCAGCTTGAATGTGACCAGCAATGTTCCATATTCTTGCTGCTTAGCTAAGTTTTACTCTGGCAGAATCCCTAGGAGGAAACACTCAAAAATAACCTTCATATTAGAAACCAGAAACAGCACTTTTAAAAAAAAAAGTTCCCTCTTAACTCTTTATACTGACTGTGCAACCTGTTTGTTTGATGAAGTTGTACAAAATATTAAAGCATTTTCAAATGACCTAGGTCATGCCACTGCCCCTGCAAAGATGAGGCTGGAGCTACGCAGCAGCACGGGGTGCCTGCCCAGCCTCCTGGACAGTCCCATCATGGTGGTGACAACCGCCGACCTTTCTGGTACGACACTGTCCCTTCTGCTGAGAGAGCGTGGGCTGAGGTTACAGTGAGACCTCAGTAAAAGAGAGGGATAAACAGACTGTTTTTTGCAGTGACAGTCAGTTCCTTCCTCCCCCCCGCTTCCAAAGGGTACAGAGAGCAATCGCATCCTCTGCTGTTTGAAAATACAAGGATGATGGAATTTATGTTATCGCTAATTACCTGTGTGTGAGTAGGTGGAATGTTTCTTCTGCCATAAATTCCCAGCAGAGAATCCTTCGCCAGTGAAATGTTAAATTTCAGGTACACGGGGTGATGTATAGTAATCTGAAAGCGCCAGAATAAACCAGGGGGGATCGTCTGCATAACCTGCGCTCCGATCTCAACTTCTCCTGTGTCTATGGCCCGTCCCTTCTGGAGCACTAAGTTTCCAGAAACAAACAGAACAATCAGTTGTGTACACACGGTGGGTGAAGATAATAGGTCATGAGGTACAAACGTGCTTTAGCTATATCAAATAAACTGAAAACAACCTCTTAACAGAGGGGCATTTCACTGAAACCATCACGTTTTTTATTCAACCAGCTGAAAAATACAAATAACCCTGCAGGCAGTGTTTACAGCAACCAGCATCACAGAGCATTTTTGCCCTGGAAATCTTGGAGCACTTCACTGAATATAAAAAGGTAGAAGTGCTGCTGCGTAAACCACGGTCTTTACCTATCAGCTATGCAAACAACCCCGTTCAGCTGAGAACACACGGAGAGAAGGCAGCAGGAGAGCTTCCTCTGGCATGTATTTCAGAGTACTGCTGGACGGGCATTGCCTAAGCCAGACAAATGGACACCAGTGAGGACAGAAAATCCATCAAAACCCAGTAGGTCGCAGCTCATGTCCGAAGCCTAGATTTCTATTAATCACCATTCCTAATGATTTTATTATGGTAGAGATAATCTAGTCCTGGAGAAATAAAGAACATCTGGTTTGGCTTGGACTTTCGATGTGAAAGCGTAACAGGGGCATGAGGATAGGGACAGGCAATCTAAAGAGAAAACTGGCATAATTTTGTGATGCCTAACAATAAATCTGCAGACATCTACAGTATGTAAGTTCACACATGGGTATGAGAGAGCTGAAATAGAAAGGGAAATGGAATGCATAAAGAAGTCATTGCCAAACTAAATTGGAGCTGGCTCGCTTTGCTGGCTTATATCACCATCTTTGTGTATTTTAATGCCTGTCTGTGATCAGCATTCTGACATGCTGCAAATCACAGACCCAACCCTGCTAACATCTGAGCTAATTCCATTGAAAGTTTTGCAAAACTACCTCACATTTCTGTACTTTCTCTCAACTAGGAAAAAAGCAGTGTAGCATGCTGCAGCGGGGGAAGAAGGTGGAAGTCAGCAGCCATACCCACTTTCATTTCATTCGAGTATCACAGCGAAGGATAAAGAGGAGCAAAGCTACTGGAGCCTCACCATTTACAATAATGCATATAAATATCTAACGTAACCTAAAGTACCTGAAATTTTATAAACTGGAAATGAAAAGAGCAGAAGCAAAGCTGGGGCCAGCTTTTTCCTGAACATATTAATAACAAAGATCCTCAGTGGGATCTTACATAGGTTGTAACTAGTGTAGGAAGTACTTAGCATTCTTAATGAATAGAGATTTAATTTACAAGGCAGGAGCAATTCTCAGGGTACTGGATGTTCCAGCTTTATGGCTGCTTTGTGTCATCAAGCCTCCAGCAAGAACTAGGAGCTGACCTTTAACACCTTATCACATAAAAGAATCTATTTTTAAAGCCCAGAATTTGTAATCTAATACTCTAAAAATCCACCTGGTATTTAGTTCAAGAGTTAAAATATTTCCAAGTTGCTGCCTTAATGATGTTCAAGGTGAGACTACTTGTGTCCAATTTGCTTCACGGAAAAAATATCTTGAATGTGGAGCTTTGAAAAGAGAATTAAACATTCTGTGCTGGGCAGTGAGAGTGGATCTCTTCCCATCCCACCCCATGCAAGATCCTCTTTGGCTGATGTAAATTCAAAAACCTTTTCCCCTTTTTCCCAGTACTCCAGAGATATTAAATCTTAATGATTCTTTGCAAGCAATTACCCTGGGTTAAGTAAAACACTAAGGAACTTTTTGGTGATATTGACACATGGTAATTAATGTGATTCAATTACAAGACAGTAGAGCGCTAAGTAAGAAGTCAAGGATACAGTATCAGTTTTGAAGTTAATGGCGTTATTGGTCGGTGTTCAAGGTCCTTCATAATACAGTAACTGCTTCTTAGTTTGTTGAAGTGAGAAGACCTGTTTCTTTGTTGAAAATAAAAAGCATTATGTCTTTAGTCAGGGAGTATTTTCACTAATTGATGTTATCAAATTATGTTGAATACCACGTTAGTGTTGCTAGGCTCAAGACAGCAGACCCCTAAGTTCTTCCACGGTTGGCTGAAAATGTCTTAGCTTTAGTAACAATTTTATGTAATTCTTAAAAAAACCAGATGCACTTAGATTTACTTTTATCTTATTACACAGGAAAGAAGTGCATGCTGCTGCTCACAATGGTAACATGGAAATATATATATATTATCTACCCCCTAATCAAAGTGTGCAGTTGCAGCATCTAAGCCTTTCAAACCATTTTTTCAGACAACCAAAGAGCATGAAAAGGCTACGGTGAGAGCCATGTCTGAAGTGCATGTTTCATATTCACTGAGCCACTGTGCTTTCTTTATAGAAAAAGAATTTAGCTCTGTTTCCATGCTTAATTGAACCAGGCGAGTATGTGGCTGTACAAAAAAGGCGTCTGAAGACACACTATTCACAGCCTGTCCTTGCATACTTCCTTGCTCTTTCTTAAAAAGAGTCCGAAATAAGCTTTTAAAATTGCAGTGTTGTGATACAGGTCCTGTTCTTGTTCTAAAACCACCTTTCTCATAACAGCATTTTTCTTATGCCAAAGTATCATTTAATTATTCGTATTCAATTCCTTGTACAGCTCCCAATCTTGCCAACTGGTATTAATTCTTCCCTATTCTTTCTAAGCACACTTTCCTTGCAAGTCTAAAACAGAATATAGATTCCTAATCACAGGTTTCTTTTGGCTTCAAGAAAGTAAAACTCTGAACAGTGTGGTGCCAATTATCTTACAAGAAGGTACCCATATGCTGATTATTACCGATCCTGAAACAATCAATCTCCTTTACACTCCCCTGGTAAATACCAGCATCAAGAGGATGTCTGAGTTTTTAATCACATTGGTACATATTAAAACGTTAACTCATAGCCGTGGGTCACTGCGTTATAAAATGACTTCTTAAAGAAATCTGACCCGCTGGTTTGTAAACTTGATTTTCATTAAAAGATTAGTTAAAAGATATGCTTTCAAAGTCAGGAAAAGCATTGTGTGCTGCTGCACTGAGGTTGCAAAAAATGTGAGGTCATAATATCTGACAGTAGTTACTTATCCCAGTGAAATCACATCAGTGGCTTCAAGTTTACAGGCAGAGTACCAACTTTCTGTGGTATCAACTGTAGTGAAGGACTTGCTGGTTCCCAAATCCTCCTTCCCAGAACATCTACAGGGAGAATTTGATATGTGTACTGGGAATAAAATTACTGATGTGTATTGAAAGTGAAGGACAGAAATTATCCACAGTCAGACTGTCTGTGTACCAACACCCAGTACTAAGCCCACATGATTTTTCTTATGTTTTCCCAAGTGCATACTCCTCATTAGCTTACACCGTGAATTACAGGTTTCTCCCAAAAGATGAAAGGGGACAAGTTGGACAGCAGTCTAGCTATATTCAAGACTGACCTCTAAAACTGCTGGATAAGCCCTCAGTGAAGTGGCTCTGTTATTGCAGCCTTCCACACCTTAGTGATGCTGGGGAATTGTGTAGCTACACAAGACACTGGGATTGCCTGGGGCAAGGCAGGTGCTTTGGTTTTGTACCTACTACATTGAGTCTCTATTGACACGTGTATTCTTTTCTCAGTTCTCAAGCATTTGATTTTTAAGATTTTGATGTGTTTGATGTTTTTTCTTGCACATCCTCCTTTGAAAGCCAAGTGCTTTGGAAGAACTTTTATTAAATCTGTAAAATATTGACAAAATGATTTAATGCAGTTGAGAAGAACTATTTGAGATATTTTTCCATGGTGGACCACAACAAAAATACAAAATACTCAATTCACTACCAATCCATTCTAAAGGACAAAATAATGGATACTATCATCATCTCCTTACATACATTTCTATTGCTCATTTATCTAACATGATCTCCATCCAGTTGTGCCACACTGATCTGTAAGATTATTGATGCGAGATGTAATCTTCCTTCTGGAGGGGCCGGCACAACAATGTCCCACCTTGGCTCATATTTACAGTCATAGATCTTACCTGGCATACACAAAATCAGATCACTGCTGTGCTCTAAAATTTGAAAGCTCTGGAAATCTCCTATCATTGCAGAGCTCTCAGTACAATTTAACTTCCTCCTAATGACTGGAAAGACTAGAGTTCATATTCCACTCCCATTCACTTTCCTCTGATCTAATCTGATTTATCACTTATTTCTGAGTATCACAAAAAGAAATGGAAGTGCCATCTGAATTCTTAGATTCTTACACAATTCACACAGATTTCTTGCTGTTGCAAGAAATCCTACCACGGTGGTCAATGGGAAGCACATGCCAGAGTTTGTAACTAATACATACAGGAGTGAGGTGATCTAACAACATTATATGACAGGACTTTGGAGAACGGAATCTCACATGGCAGAAGACTATTTGCACTTTTTAATGAAGCCATCTTCTGCTGGAGACAGGTCTTGGTTGTGGATGAGACATGGGTGTGGGTATGCAGGGAGCAGCACAGGAAGAGCAGGGGCAGAATGGGACTCTCCCCCTTGCAGCAGGGAGCTGCCAGCCTGGCTTAGGCAGTTAGTGAAACCTCAGTAGATGCCTGTGAGCTGATTCACTGTGACTGGTAAAGCCAGAATGTGACAGGACACTGGATTTTAGCTTACGCCTTCAAGAACTGGATGCCTTTAAAAGCATTGGGATTTCCACCCCTCTGTGCATTCTGACCTGTCAGTACAGGGGGTTTCCTTCGCGCAAGACTGACTTTGCTCTGCGAGACCTGGTGACACAGCACCAAGCCCTCCGCACATGTGGGAACAAGGAGAACCGAGTCTCACCTCCCCTGTCTTAAGACAGAAGCCAGATGCTCAAATCACTCTTCTTCCACAAAAGAAGGGCGATTATCTTGCTATTGAACGTTACCTTCCTAATGGCTTGGGTCGGCTGCTAATTTCAGTGAGAGTTCAGCTAAAGCAAATGATCTGGTTATGGGTTTTTCGTATCTGTTTGAAAGTTATATCAGAGAAGATAGCACCGACCCTCAAACTACTGTCAAATGTGGCAAATACAGAATCTGATCTGCAGCAATTTTTAAGTATTTGTAGTGTCTGTCTTCTCACACGTACCTTTTTTTTCTGTTTTATCAGAAACTTTTCCTCCGATTGGTGAGTAAGTAGTATCCATGGATTCTGTTCCTTTATTTCCTTTGCTAACTCCATTTTCATAGAGCTGCCCTTCAACAGGCTGTAGTTGCCAAGTTAAACCAAACAAGTGTACTGCTGCAAAAAAATGAAGACCAATTAATTGATGTCTAAGCTACTGCACCTTCAGTCAGACTAAGAAAGAACACTATGACCCAGATTCTGCAAAGTCAAGTATTACTTCGTTCTGTTAGTAATAAATCGGAATTTCAAGGGGTCTAATGAGCAATTTACTATTTTACCTTAAAACTCAATGTTTAATGAGTTTCCACACTTTCTTTTGGAGCTCAGCCAGGTCAGGGTGATGAATTTCTACAGCAATTAACGGAAATACTTGCAATTAAAGGATAACGTTGAATGAATTTAATATTGTGTGACAGATTCGAATGCTACATCAGTGTTGTCCCTCAGCTATCAACTGTCACAGAGCTCTGAGTCTGTGGTTAAAGCACCAACACCAAGTGAAATGGTGTTCTAAGTGAGACTGTGCCCACTGCATTCCCAAATCTTTCCACTTCAGCTGCATGTTAGTAAAAACACAGATTCCATAGATTTACTCCAGAGTTATACTGTGGATAAAAAGCTGGCTCTAGATCTAAAGTAGATGCAATTATTCTACAACACACATTAACAGAAATACAGTTGTTATCTATGTATGGGGGGAATCTAAATGAATCCTTTCATGAAGTTATAAACCGTCCTTTTAACCACACATGGTGCCTGCCTGCTCCACTCTGCCGACACAGCCCTTCACTTCTGCTTTCATTTCTGGTGTTTCTGATCTCAGGCACCGAAGGATGGCAGGAGAAAGACGGCAACAGAGGATCTTATTTTAGGCATAATATGCCAGTACTGCAGCCATTCTAGATGATTACCTAGGGTCTACCGAGGAGGGCAAATTCTTCCAAGGAAGACGTTGCCTCAGCATCGAAGTAACTCAGCAGGGATGACCCACTAAAATAAGGTTTGAGGAAACCTCCCACAGAGGAGCTGAAATTGTCACATAAAGATCAAAACCCGAGTAACAGGCTCTTTAGCCACATGCAGCAATTTGCAATGAGCAGGATCTGCCCACAATGGGAGCCTAAAAGGCAATATACTTGCTCATCCTACATCTCATAGGAACCTCAGAGTCTTAAATTTAGAAAGTACGTTGTTTTCTTCTGCACTTGCATGTACTTTAAGGAAAAAAAATCTCCATACAAACAGGAAACTCTGAGTCCGCTCTCCACACGTTTACTCGCAAGCTTCTCTTGCCCATTGAGAAGTTAAATTACAAATTACACTCCTGAATCACCCAGCCACAGAAGCACAACCCAAATCAGGCAAACAAGAGTATTTCTGTCAAATTAGCGAGGTGACAGTATTTGTGACACATTGATATTTTTTCTATTGGCTTCAGGAGAAGAGAGACACATTTCCTCAATTGTCTAATCACTGCTTCACCATCAGATCTGGGCTCTGGGGACACACCACTGGACAGTATCCCACTCCCCACCAGAAGCTTGCTCCAGTGATGGTGGTAAGATCTCAAGCCACACACCTGCCTGGATTGCTTCACACTCTATGAGCTTGAAATCATCAAGGGGCCACGCTAATACAGCCTTGCAGTCAGATCACACAGACCTAAGCTCTGATCTTTGAGCTTATTAATGCAAGACAGATTACTTCTACATACAGAAGGTACAACAAAAATCAGCGCACGCTGACATTTCTGGAGCAGGTGGCTCTTCTCCTGGCTTGAGCTTCTGGACATTACTATGATTTAAAGAGTTAACAGCAACAAAAAGGAACAAAGTTCAATGGGACTGATAACTAATGAACACACATTTCATTCATATTAATGTAAATAATTATGTCAGCTCCTGAAACAGATCAACACTAGATGCAAAACACAACTGCACACATCAATAAGCTTTTAGTGGTTACAGAATCGTGAATATCATCTAGTTGCTTTCTTACACTATTTCCATTGTTGCTATTATTCATCTGACAGCCTTTGCATGTGCTGCAGAGGGAACGTCACAAAGCAAGCACTGAATATGCAATGTACCTTTTTCCCTACTATATGTCTTTCCCAGATTACATACACTATGCATTTTGTCATCCATTTGCACTGATTTGAATAGTTTCCCTGCTTTGTCTTCCTTCAGGCTGGGAAAGTGCTGCTGTTTTTGTAGTCCATGCCAAAGCTTGGCAAGCTAGCAAAGCTGTTTGTATGTATGTTTGACAGTCAGTTTTCTCCCAGAGAAATACCAACTGCATTGTAGAGATGACGGTCTCTGCCAGCCTTAGACTTCTAGTCCATCGGAGGTGACATGGGATACTGGTAGACCAGCTTCACGTTAAGTAACATGCAAGGATGAGTGTTCGCTATGGAAAGAAGGTCTACTTGAATTAAACTGAATGACTTTTACCACTGCAGAAACCTGGTCATCTTGCAAATCTCAAAATCAATATGATTTTCATTACTTTAGCTATAGCTCTTGAGAAATTACCTTCAGATCCAGGTATCACTCCTGTAATAACCAGACCACATACAGCAGGAAAGGCATTAATTCTTAGAGATACCTTTTTCAAAGTGAACTATGGGGAATAACAAATGTTTATTTAGCAGACACAGCCGTACTTTGACTCTTCATTTTCTGTGATACTTTTCTTTTATCTAGGATATACATAAGTCCTACAAAGACTGTGTTTCCTACAACATATGTACATCATGTCTTAAATATACAAATATTTCACCAAATAAGAGTAAATAAAACTCAAATCTCTCTCTCTCAAATCTCTTTAGAAATAAGTAGGCATGTACTGAATTTCATTAAAAATCTCAAAAGAACTTCTCGTTTGAGTCATTCTCTCTTTGGTTTTACCAGTGGATTTTTGGCTTTTGCTTTTCCTCTTTTTACACAAAGGGGCGCAGAAAGTCTTGTGGAAATCAATGGTGGGCTACGATGTAATTTCCCACAGCATAAATCCATTTTTAAGATTCTCAGCTGTATTTCCCATGTGTTGAGCCCAGGTGTAAGATCCCTCTCACTGACCAAGTATCACCACTCTGTCCAACATAAGACTGAGCTAAGTGAAAAGGAGGGAAATTCACTTCCTGATGATGGTCTCAGCCCTTTCCTCAAAGTTCAGCCTTCCAGACTGATGTTTACACAAAAAGACCTTGGCCGCAGTACTTCTGAGGGCTGGCTGCTGACTAACAGCACCAAGCCCCGTCATTATGTCTGAAGATGCATTACTGGATGTAGCTCAAGTTCCCACAGAATACAAAAAACCAGCCTTTGAGGTTTGATGACTACACTGGTATTACAGAAAAAGCAAAAGCTACTATGGCTCTGCCCACCTGGCATTCCAGAAAAATTCTGTGATCAGATAGTGTGTATTTTTCAGGATCTAAAATACCTCAGCTGCTGGCAGTGTGTGTAACGTTGGTGGTGAACCGCTACAGTTTCAAGCAAAATCTAAGGATTACTGGGTAAATGGAGATTAACCAACTTGTTAGCAGCTTCCATGTGCTTCACAATTGCAAAATTCATACTTTAAGTTAGGAGTGACCCATAACATGCCCTAACCTTGGCGTAACTAGACCTGTTGTCTAAAAATGGAGTGCCAATGTTGTCCCCGCTGGTAGCAACTGTGCTTCTTTATCTGGCATTCTTGAACTTCCAACGTGACTGCTCTTTCTTTGGTTCTACTCTACTGCAAATCTTATCAAAAAAGATATTCTTTCTTGGCTTGCTCGAACCTCCAGTACATTTCTCCCTCTATCATTACATTTTTACTTTGCTCTGTGTTATTTATAAGTTGCATTCTGCCACAAGCAGAGTTGTACACTGCTTTCACTGAGGTGATCTGGAGGCAGGAAAATATGTCTGAAGGCAAAATTTTACCCTCTTTACATAAAGCCTGAGGATGGAGCTTATGCAATGGATGCCACCATACCTATATTTCATTTATATTTTATTATATAGGCCTGTTTAATTCAAAGTTTCAGATACAATTGTAACAAAAAGTGGAAATACTCTGTTTTTTTATACAACATGCATTATGGATGTTATGGCCGATGCTAAATTTGGAGAAGTCTGTAGTCAGTGGAGCTAAAGAGACTGGAGGATGCTACAAGATTATGGTGAAACAAAGCTTCTCCCCCAGTCACCTCCCCTGGAGAGGCTGCTCAGGGTAACTTTAAACGACTGTTCTTGAATACAGAAGATTCTACCCATAGCAGAGAGCTTTTCTTGGCTAATTTGTTACTTTTCTCAGGTAAAAAAAGAATTGTTAGGTATAAACCAGATCTTTGCAGAAAAAGATAAATTAAAGGCCTGTACCTTCTACCCTTCCCATAAATTTCCTTCATGGAACAAAATGATGAAAAGCCAGTGTGACTTTATGCTGCCTAAGGGATTTTCTCTATCCAGAGGAAAGCTTTTGGTTGCTTCACATTACTACTGGAAGTGAAACCAGTTGGGCCCTGTTTGGAACCAAAGCCTCAGTCTTTACCTCTGAAGTAAATGGCCAGACTGCCTATTTTGTTCAACACTTAAATAAAACAAACTGACACTTCCAGAAAACTCACTCAGTCCCCACAATTCTGCGGCATACTCAAGTAAATATTCAAATATTCACAAATATATAAGCATTTTTTTCAGAACTCCTTTTGTAAAGTGGATTAACCCACCATCTGCTATGAAGCCAATGATCTAATTTAATTTATTCTTATCTACCTTCTGTGTAAGCACAGCTTGTCAACTCCTGTGCTCCATGTTTGGCAGAATATGAATAAGAGGCTTGGCTCCAGTGCAAAACCGACTCTCAGTAGTGAGGAGATGTCAGAAAAGTCCTGGGCAATAAGTACTTACCAACCCGCAAGTCAACTTCAGAGGACAAAAATCCTACAAATGCTGACCTCCACTAAAGGCTTTTGTTTAGTTTGCTGCTTCCAGTTATTTTACAAAATCTCCATAGATCATCCCCCTGAAGTCCAGACTTTAGAAGAGCTGCAGTAGAATGTGTATCACCAGCTGACTCCTCTTTCTGCACCTGCTTGGACCAAGTGCCAGAAAAGTATTTATTTTCTCTAACTGCTAGCAGGTTCTGCTTATAAAAGTGGATTTCACCGTGGCATGAAGCCACGCATGCATCAGTGCCTCAGTTCCAGTTGGGCACTGTAAAGGTGAAGCAATGTGAAAATACCTGAATACAAATAAATGTCAGAAGAGTCTGATCTTGACCTACAGAAGGGGTGCTCCTCTTTCTTAAGTTCATTTTGGAAATAATTCTGCTATAAGCAAACTGGAAAATTTGAGACCATTAATATTTGATTCAGTCTTAAGATTATTTTTTTTAAAATCCATATTGAAGTGGTAAGTTATTTTGGACCACATATGACCTTTCATGAAATAAGGATTTTTCCATATATTTCATATAGCCATCTTAACTCTCAGGCATTCTCCTCTTTCTCAAGCATTCTTCTCTTTATACATAACATATTTTTATATCTGAGAATAGAAATATCCCCTCCTCTCCTGCAATCCTCCTACTTGGGTGTGTAACGACAACTCCGGTTTCATATTTCATTACTAAGTCATGCATTAGACTTAGGAACAAACAAACCTAATCTTAGACAGCAGTACAACAGTGTCAGGCTTTCTCCTCAGTGTACTTAAGGATTTGTGACAATATCAAGTTTATCAGGGAGACCCAGGCTCAGAGGGAACAGACACCACAGCTTCCAGCTGTGAAACCAAGGTACCTGTCTCGGTGAGAGCTATCCCACTAAGGAGTTCAACAGCATTTCAGAGCTGCACATCCGCATCACAGCTTTTACTTATTCCTGAAACATTGAGCAATGTTTACCATACCGTGATATTCTTCAGTGTAACATCAGCAAATTTTCCCCTTGAGCTTTCTCTGCATAATTTCTAGTTCTCAGAGTTAAGGATTTCCATTTTCCCTGGTGTTTTATACTGTATAAACCTACGCAACTGAGATTATAAATCCGAGCACCGATATACATGCATCCTTAAGATTTGGCCTGGCCTTTCCCAGTGTGGAAACCATCACTCCCTCTACCTTGCACATGGTGTGAGAAATGACAGGTCACAGTGGCAGACAGCACAGAGGTTTTAATTTCCTCACCCACTGTATCAATATAATTTAAGACCCTACACCCACCTCCAGTGCATACTCATAAATAGTGATAATATCATGAAGGATAGGAACAACTTCATATTCATACTTGAGAATTCATTTGTATATAAAATAGTCATTTTGTAGTCAGGGATGGTTAAATCCAAGAACATGGGATGCAATTTTCAGAGGCACTGGATATTTGCATCTCCTGCTGAAATCAATAGGAACTGGAGGAGTTCAGCACCTTTGATCAATAGGACCACTGAATTTGCAAGTCCAAATCAGCTGCTGATAAAATGGTAGGGTATCATGGAAGAAAAATCCTACTTCCTAATGGGCTAAAAATAACCGACTAGATGAGCAGCCACATCAAACACTGTTCTGTGCTTAAAGAAAACGGTGTGGTGCTGAGAAATTATTGAAACATTTTATATTTCTTATTCTCTTGTATTTACCTTACTTTTCCCTATTTTTTTTGGTCAAATTCCTTCTTAAAATGCTAATGGTTTCTTAGATTTTTATTATAATGAGGTAAAAAATAGAGGATATCTGCTATACCATCCCAGAATGGCAGCCTATTTTATACTCTTTCTAGCAACACAAACATGAACAGAAAGACACAACTACTGACTGCACTGAATCAAACAGATATGTTCTGGTCTTTCATGTGGTAATTTGGAGGCTATGTTATAGCCTTTGGACATCAGTATGTACACAGTGTCTGCTAGTCCTCATCTTACTTACCAGATAAACTATTTAAAAAGGATTTGGAAATTTTCAGTGTTCTTTTTCTACACTATCCCTTTGCAAGGTACCATCTCGGTAGGGAGCTGAGCCTAGACAGGTGACACGGATCCAGCTCAGCCCTTTCAAACACCTCATGCCAGAGAAAGATACGTCAACACATACCCAAGGACATACCCATTTCAGGATCTACCCACTTAATCAAGAATAGAAAAAGTGCCCAACTTTAAGGTAACTGAATTTTTTTTCTTTTTTAAAATTTAAGCATTCATTTGCATAAATCTTTCAAACACACAGAGCCTGTACACCCTCCGGATGCAGCTACTGCTAAGCAGGCAGATTTTGCTCATTTCACATTGCTGTCTGAAGAGCAAATAACTTGTTATCCCTAGTCAGCCTTTCACTCCACCAGAAATTTTGCTCTGCCGACTTTGCACGGTGCTGGCCAGCCTCTCACCAACTGCTGGTGATGCTGCTGCAGCCCCTACGCACCGATGACGTGCGCCAGCATCACCTCCCTGGTGGGTGCCCCCATCGCTCACCTGCCCCTCTGCCCTTTTTGTAGGCAAATTCAAGCAACTGTGCCCCAGGCTGCCCACAAATGCATCCCAGTTCTCAACATCTGTGAAAATACAGCAGAAAAATAAAAGTATATGTGCCTTTATTTAAAAGAAAATAATTCAACACATTTACGGCCTGGAGACCAAACATCCACTTTATGAAATGAGGTTTTTTTGGAGTAACTACTGAGAGTTTAGAACCTATTCACAGAAATTACTCCTGTTGGAGTGAAAATGGGTGTTTCACTTGATAAACTAAATATTATGACTACAGATTTTCAATAAATCAGCTGTAACACAAGGATTTACAGGGTTCTATAATTTCCTTACTGTCCATATAACAGTGAAATTTACTTCAGAATGGACCAAAAAATAAACAGAGTGATTACAGGCCAAAAGTGGGAACAGGGAGAAAAAAAACAAAGGGGGAAGTTTTAGCTGACTGGTAGTTCAAAGGAGAGAGAATACAGAGTAAGCACATGTTCTCAAGCAACAGCTTCTCTACTGAGTCTCCTTGAGAACAGGGAAAGACAGGGAAATAAAGGAACAAAAACATTTTTCTAGTTCGCCTTTTGATTGAAAAGAAATCACAGCTTGGATCACCCCGGCACGGGTCTCAGTTCATTACAATTATAAGAGCCACTTGCAAATTTCTGATCTGCAGTAAGCTTTGGGTTTCCAAGACGTTGGGTATGTTCTAACGGATGCTGAGATCTGAGTGTATTTTTAACAGTAACATGTAGCTCATGCATCTAACAGCAGAGATTTGAGAAAGCACACTGAAGTTATTAGATAAGGGGGAGAAAAAGCTTAATGTTAAATTTTTTTATGCTAATTTGGCCTGAAATCACAGCTCATTATAATTTAATGCAGGCTATGCCATAAAATACAATGATGAAAATGATTTTGCCTCTACGAAGTCTCCCTTATTCCTCCAGTAACAACCACTAGGCTCATCCCAGGTTAAGGTGGATGCTGAAATTAAAATGAGTTTTGTTTTGCAATTTGGGCCAAGTCTGCAGACTTGCTTAGACAAAACTCCCCCTGACTTGAAGGAATCCTGCTTGGAGTGAGGACTGAAGAGCCTGAATCATGGAGAGCAAAGAGAAAATACCTGAGAGAGTGAATTTTAACTTCAGAGTACTAAAATACAGTCTGATTTTGTATATTCAACTAGTCATTTAAAACATGCTCATTTAAGTTTTTGACATAAAAAGATATTCAAATGTGAAACCCTACAGAGCAAGTGAACTTCAAAAATAGTTTATGTGCTGTTACTGAAATCTAACAAAAGGGAAAGAACTAAGGTACCTGACTCATAAGAACAGACCATGAACATATGTAAATATTTAACTAACCAGAAATGGGCAGCATGGACATTAATATGGAATAAGCTAAGAAATACTACCTGAATCTGCAGCAAAGCTTACGTGACTGAAAAAACTGTGGGGCAAACAAGAGCGAACAGCCTCTTGGAAAAAATGAATTAGAATTCCTGGCTCAGAGATTTATATTTTGCTATAGAAAACAATACTAGAAATACTAATAGTTTATAAAATCAAAGACATCTTGATTTTAACTGGGTTTGCCCACTTAAAGGAAACAGGCTACACCTTTATGTTACCAGGTTAAGACAAACAGGAAACTCATACAGAGCTTTTTAATTCATAGTGACATGGAGTGCTTATGGATTTCTCAGGTTGATGACATACAGCCATATAGCTCTAGCAAGTAAAAAATACTTAGTGGCAGGCTGAAATCTAAGCAGGGGTGAAACAGGCAGTGCCTCGTCCAGATAAAATCTAAATGGTGTGGGTGGGATGTATATGCAGCAAACAGATGAGGCTGTAAAAACGATACAGCCGGTCCTAACTGAGGGCATATGCTCACCAGCTGTTAGGTAAATCTGCAACTGATGTAGCTTAGGAGATCTTCAGGTGCTTTCAAATAATCATACACCAGAAACGATCAAATCTGCTCTCCTGTATGCATTCGATAAGGATGTCAGAAAAAAATCCCTCCTGAAGAGCATCTCACTGACAGTAACCAGAACTTTTTCGCTATGGGACAAAAAAACAACTCACTGCAAAAAACCAGCGGAAAACAAAAAATGACTGAAATTGTAGTAATTTTCACTCTGAAGACATTTATTCAGACAATACAGAAAATCAGTGGCCACTTATTGGTTTGGAGGTGTCTGTACTTGTATCTCTGTATGAGTTTTACCAAGTACAAGCCACTCTTTCAGGGAAACACAGTTATTCCCATTCAAGCTGCAGGATGTGGGGGATACTCTGGCTCCTGCCCACCTGCAAACTGACAACTAAACCAAGAAACCAAGAGCATGTGTGAGAAAGTGCGTCACAGAAGAAATAAAAATTAATTAGATTTCCCTGTATTTACACAACAGCCACAGTCACATTCTAAGAATGTTTTGTAATATTTTTGATTTAGATTGAAAAAACCAATGCAATAATAAATGTTCAGCCAAAACGTCATACAGTAAGTCACAAAGACTTGCTCTCCCATGTACGATTGTAATCACATTGACTCCAAGCCCACTGCCAATCTTCCAAAAAAGAAGGAAGGTGTTTCTAACTAGTCTGATAAATCCAGCCAATCTATTGTGATAACAAAATTGCAAAGTTAGGTACTTGCAAAGATGAGTTTGAAATTAAATAACTGTACTTCAATCTATGTTACATTTTCCTGAAACATAAATTCGATAAAGGGACAGGAAACTGCATCTTAGAAAACATGGTGTAAAATATTTTTAGAGCTAGCTGTCATTCTAGCCAATGATACAAGCATTACAAGGGAAAAATGAAAGATTAAAATTGTGATCATACTGAAAAAATTAAATTAAGGTAGCAAGGCAAAATACAATTAAGCGTTATCAGTCTTTTCCGAATAATTCTTTAAGAGCAACAATGTTGTAAGGCTTAATATGAAAATCAAATGTTTAATTTAAGAAAAATATCACAGCAATTAAAATCAGTAGGAGTCCTCTGCTAGTATAAACATGTCATCTTGAATAATATTTCTTTCTCTATTAGGCAGTATCAAGGTTAACAGAGTAGAAAGTTAATGAGAATCCCATGTTGTGTTCAACCTCTGGACAACCTAGCATTTTGTTTGCCAGAATTTACAAAGCACCCAATGGCAAACATTATTAGCAAACCATGATTTGTATTAGCATAAAAGCAAGCAAGACAACAGAACAGGAAAGGTACAGAGGAACTGGGCGTAGAAAAGCAAGAGAGGCTTACCGATAACATAGGCTAGCAACAGCGCCAGGGTGACTGTAATAGCAGTAGCACTCAAAGCGGTGCACTTCCAGTTGCAACACCTGTAAGGTTTGTTAAAAGTGAAGGCAGGTCTGGAAAAGGTACTTCTAGGAAGAGGCCTAGGAGGTGGAGAGTAAACAGTATTGGATGTTAAAGGATAGTTCTGACTGGCTGCGCTGAAGATAGCTGAAGACCCAGATCCATGTTTAAATAGGAAATGCCTACGAAAAGAAGACAAAGAACCAGGTTGTAAAAACCACTTTGTTATTTAAGAAGTGAAAGGAACTATATAAGCACGGTATGATAAATACTGCATATATCCACAGAAAGTAGCAATGAGGGGAAAATGTGTGCTCGAGCACCCTCAGTACTGAAAGCAACCTCACCACAAGATTTCCAGCAATTCTTTTAGTGAAAAAATACAATGCAAATGAATTCTAAGCTATGCTCCCAATGGTTCAGAGTAATGCTGAGCAAAGGTTATTTCTCAGTACAGTACCTGGGGTCCTCCGAGACGAGCAGCCCCTGCGTGCCCTGTAACATTGGACCTGCTGCTGCAGCACCCACTCCGTCCACAAACACACAGCCAGCTTTAACTCACCACACGTACAAAAAGGTGCAGAGGCCGCTACATCTCTGAGTATTTATTTTTACTATGGATTCTCTCCAGAACATAGGAAGTAACATGAAAAAAAGAGGGGGAAAAAAAAGAAAAGAGCAAAAGGTGACTACTTAGCAGAAAACCTACAAGGACAATCTGTTTTGAAGGGCTGTCGTTACTGTATAGGTGAGTACAATTTCTTTAGCATTCTTAATTGAGCTATTTTGAGAGCCATTTTTCTTCAAATGCTTTTGCCTACTGTGATGATTCTCGAACATACTAAGCAAGAATTCATTTGGAGAACTATTTCTGCCCATTTGGGAAGACTGACTGCCTTCAAGGAAAAAAATAGCAAAGACCTGCATGAGCACCAAAAATAAGGTACAGAAATGTTCCTTGCAGAACAGGCTTTGGTGCAGCAGTATAAAGTGGTTGTCTGTAGGAAGATGGATGGTTTTCAGGACTGGCATGTCCTCTCCAGGAGAATTTGGGAAAGGATATTTAATTTTAAACAATAACTTACCATGCTATGTGCTCAGAAATAGTGGCAGAAAAGCACGCATTCAAGGCTGACCATAGTGACAACATATTCCTTTGAAAACACCAACTTTCTCTGGACCTTTTTTCCTTTGTTTTATAAAAGTGAGCAAGTATCTTCACTGACAGGTGCACACCTAAATCTCATGCCATAGCATGCACCCAAAGAAATTCAGAGCATCTTGTTCCTCTGCCTCGAGCCATGAGGTCTGGGCTGAGAAAGCAAGTAAAGGAGCTCTGATGCTACACAGCCTGCACAAACAAGGACTGCCTTGGCCACAGAGCTTCCCCGTGAACACTCTTTTAGCCTGAACCCCCGCAGCCTTTCTGCTAAGCACCCTGACTTGGGAAGGCATTTTCTAGAGAAGAATATTCAACTGTCCTGAGCTTGCCAGCACTTTGCTTTGGGAGCCAGACCCTGATGCGACGCAAAAACCCACTTGCAGTTCAGGTGCTTTGAACGGGCTTCAAACAGGCTCCCAGCTGGGTACGAAATTGTAACTGCTGCTGCAGCTGGTTCCCATACAGCCCATTTCTCTGTTCTGCAACTGAGCCGTGCACGGGCTCTGCAGACCCCAGGCAAGCACTACCATGCCACTCGTGCTGGGGGTGCAAGTTGCCCTCAGTTGTTTCTGTGTAAATTGAAGGTGGATCCTGCATTCAGAATCAGGGGGCACTATGATGCCTGCAAGCCAAAAGCCACAGACACATTCACAGTTGAAGTTAACCGGCCAATACTGACACGGTCCAGCATTGTCCCAATGACAAGTGTACCTTTACACCTTCAGCAAGGCACAAGACAAGTTTCTGAACACATGTATGTATCAATCAATCCACACTGGTATAATTTCTTTGATGGATTCACAGTAGGATGTACACAGGATCAAACACTCACGAGCATGAAACATGATTACACTGTGATATTTGACTGTAAGAATATTGTAAATACACATTCCTGAAAAGGTAATTGCTAAAATGCGGTAATGAGTATGGTATTATGTATTTCCATTATAAGACTTTAAAAGAAAGGTTACAGTTCTCAAAATGCCAGATTATAGAAAATAAAATGGTATTACAGAGCAGCTTTGTATTTTAAAGGGCCTTTTATTTAGGTGGTTACATAAAAAAGAAGGTAAATGAGACCACTGGTTAGCTGGCATTACAGATTATAGTGCCCTCCTATCAGGACCCTTTTGACAGACCACAAGAATTAAATTCTTGTGTTGCTTATGTTGAGTACTAGTTATTCCTGCTTCATACTTATTACCCAGGTAAACTGCACTCAAACAAGAAAAGGACAACTGAATCCCAGTACAGCATCCTGGCTTTATAGCTGACAGCACCTTGTAGCTTTCCTTCCTGCTGACTTTCACAGTTGTTGCTATATAGATGGCCACACTCTGAACATGGTAATGTCACCTCTACTATTTCAGTCTGAAAATTCTAAATTCAAATACAGTAAAATAATCAACTCAATTGAAGTAACGTAACCATCTAGAGGACTACATAAATCTGCTTCCTCCTGATCAGGCCATGAGAATAGCGTTGCTTATTTTGGCTCCAACGCTTTGCTCTCACACGTGGAGGCTGTGCAAGTACGTGGAGCCTCACTTCTCAGTCAGCAGTTAACAGGATCCGCAGTCCCTTAGACTCTGAGTAGGAAAGAGTGTCATGTCAAAATTCCTACTGATGGGCAGAGAAGCAGAATCAGAATCACCATATAAAACAAGAAATGTGCTTTTATAAAGCATATGTACATATATATACACACAAATTATATGTATTTTTATATATATAAAAAAACTCCATAGTTCTTTTCTTGCCTGACATTTACAAGACACAATGACAAAAACCTATTTATTTCATAATTTCTCCTTTTTTTTTTTTAAATTAGTGCAAATTGGTCTGATATTGGCAATATTGATTGGCCTTTATGGTGCACAGCTCAAAGACACCAGTGGCAAAGGGAAGGAAATGCTGAACTGGAAGTTATTATTAAGGCTCTAACAGCTTTGCAATCAATAGCCAGGAATAATTTCATTCTCTTGCACAGGGATTTATAAATGTGGCTTCATAACCTAGTCGTAAAATGCTAGTGTGCAGAGGGATTTCTGACCAGCAGAAGATTGCACAGAAGCTGGATTCAGCTCTCACACTTTTAGATAGATGACTCCATTCACACAGAGGAGAATTTACATAGCTCTAACTTCTTGTAATAAAACTGAGATTCTGAGGCAATGCTACACTGAAACTGAGCTACCAGTGAAATAATGTTGAGGAAAATTTTAAAAATCATGATTGTTTATGCCTTTCATTTTTGGGAGAGTGTACCGAGTACCCGAGGATGTTTCTATAGAATTTGAAAAACACTGGTGGCACAAAGACAAACGTCCTAAGCTAGACTGCGACTGTGTTCTCATAAACTGAGATGACTCCTCGTGTGTCTGAGCACACCACTGTTCCCAAAGGACATTAGGACACGCTAAAATGTTGCTATCAATTCTATAAAACCAGGGGCTCTCTCCAGAGAGCAAAATAATAAAAATTGCAGTTCAAAAGTTTAGATGTGACTGCATCCTGCTTTGCGCTTTAATATTTGATCTAAGAGAGAGAGGTTTTTTTTTTTTTCCCTGGTGTAAACTGAGAATACAAGAGAAATCAGGGAATTTATAAGAAAGATTGATAAGACCATTTGTTCCAAGTGGGGGAGTTCTAAATGCTCACAAAAACATCAAAAACATCCATAAAGAAGATGATAATATTCTCTTTAAAAGAGAAATACAGGACATAACCTGTACAGCAGTTGTTCATGAAATAGAATTCAGTTATTATTGCACTGATAATTCCAATACATAAATAATTATTAAAGGCTCAACAGTAATTTCACATATAAAAGAGGCAGTGGGAAAATGCACCCACTTTCTTAAGGTACCCACAACACCTGTGTGCCTATCTGCCCATCTGCTCATCTCTACAAATGTAAAACTGTTGATCCTTGAATCCTCTCAAGCCACGTTGACAGGAAGAAGATCTTACCAGACTCATAAAAATCACAGCTAGGGGGTGTGAGTAAATCCCCAATCCCCCCAAAAAACCAACAAAACCAGCAAACTCCCTGCAGTGAGCTCCAGTTTCTAAACATTGCTCTTTGTTGTTTTGAAGCCCCTGTAGCAAGCCATCCGGCACTGCACGTGGGGGCTAATGAAGGAGAAGACATACTGTGTGATCAATAGCTAGGTTTAAACACTGGCACTTCCAGTAAAGAGTTAAAGACTGAGGAAAGGGAGATATTGGGAGTTCAGGTGATAGAAGGCATGAAAATAGACCTCAGTCTGCTGATCACAGAGTAGCTTGTTTTCTGTAACGAACCAGTTTCCTGTGGCTCATCTAAGTGCTCTTGATCAACCTTGAGAGGAACGGCATGTAACTCCAAGAGTGCAGTTCATACAAAAATGATGCATTCTCAGCTAGGAGAAGGTTAGGCAACAGGATTTAATTTATTTCTTTACGCCTTTCTTGGACATTTTGGCTTCTTACCTGGAATGGTAATTTAAGCCGTAGAAGCTACACATGAAGCAACATCTCAACTGAACTCTCACAGCAGTAGCAGAACACTATTACAGAAACTAGATTAGCCCCACATGGAAGTCCTTCATTAAATCCCGAGAAATTTTGCTATTCCCGTACTGTAGTAACATCCCTCAACTTTGTCAAGGGCTTGATATCACTTCCCTAAATTCCATGCTTTTATGCTGTGTCTAGCTTCTGTAGGCTTGGGAGTCCACCTTCATTTGTACCTGTAACATGTTTCCTTCCATTTCCATTAAAGACTACAGACTTGTAGCAGGAAAAAATGAAGAACAAAAGTTGATTTGAAAGTGAACCACTGGGTGAGTTAGCAGATAAAGAAATCTTGAGATGCCTTGGCCAAAGACTGAGTCTGCATTTCTCTTGGATAAACCAAGTAGGAATACAGTTGTATGTGTTTCACATTCAAGAAATACTTACCTAAATTGCTGCACAGCTATGTGATAGGAAAACTAAGAAGTCTTCAGGTCAATAATTTTTTTTAATTTCTTTTCAATTAAATTCCATAACTCCATATAATATATACAACTGTATATCTATACCGGTGTTTAAGTAGGCCACTGAGGAATTATTTTAAATATTGACAGAACTGCAAAGGGAATTTTTAACAGGCCCAGTAACTGAAACATAAGACGGATTCTGATTTTTGGCATAACCAGAAAATACATAAAGATGGTAGCCAAAAGGGACTTGGAACTGATTCACTTGCCCATCCGCTTTGGCAAACATCAATCACAAGCCCATTTTATTTGACCTTTTAAAGTCACCTAATATTTCCTGTGACAGTGGGAAGAAACAGAAATTTGCTCTTTCCTGAGTTTCTATCTGTCCTATTCTGCACCCAAACCAGGAGAGGAAAAAAAATAGGAAACTTCTAAACTAAGGTAATAATCAGACTAGAGATCTCTGTTTATAAATCTCACACATGGTAGTCGGCCAGCTAAAGAGTATAAGTACAAGACACCTACTCAACCACAAAGACTCATCTTGAAAACCCACCCAGGAAAACCATATGTGGATATAAGACATGACTTACAATTACAGAGAGAATCTGGCCTGTAATTTTATCTGCCTTGTTTTATCTTTTTGTCTACAAGAACTGCAGGAACAAGAATGCTCATGGGTGAAGGAAGAGGGAAATGGCCATGAAAACTATTTATTAAATTTATTTCATCATTCTATTTTTATGTGTATAATTGAAACACATTTGAAACCCCCTAAAGATTTGTCTTTGGGAATTGAGATGCTTTGTTAAAATCTCTTCTTTGAACTGGACTTGCCTTTTGAATCATTCACACAGAATTGCTTCCCTTTCTTCACTCATGTTTACTTCATATCATGTTTGAAAACTTTGCCCTGGATGTGAAAGGATGTACAAAGAATCTGTATCCTTTACTTTTCGCTTCAGTACAGAACAAGTGACGTGACACTGACTCACTTCTCTGTTGGGGCTGTAGGGAAGCGAAGCCTATTAACCAGGTAACTAAACTTTCAAGTCCCTGGCAGAAATCTGGGACAATAATTATATAAATATAGGACAGTGCCAAAATCAATCAAGAAAAGCTTCTAAAATAGAACAGTTGTCCAAAATACAATTGTCTTCTGGTTTCATTGGCTATTTAGTGAAAAAAAAACCCCCACACAAACCCAAACAGAAACTACCACACCAGGGACATAAATTACTCTTGTATAGATCAGTATGGGCTTTGTTATTATGATGCATGGCAATATCGCTACATTAATACAGTAGTTTTCAAAAGTGCTTTTCTGTGGCTTAGGACTTTCCTGAGCTGAGTAAAACTGATCGATGCACACTGAGATTCGTGGGGTAAGAAAGGAATAAAGGAGCTTGTGGTTTGCTCTATGCTTGGGTTTTTTCAATAAATTTTAAACTTCTAATCTGGAAAATAAGAACAATAATACTTACAATAATATTTACAAAGGTTGTATAAAGAGTAGTATGTCATATTTGCAGAACACTTCAAAACCATGAATTGAGAAGGATAAAAATACCAATGTTGTAATTTTGTTGCTTACATTCTGCGGTTAGAAGCATGGCTTAAAGAAAGGAATGAGATTTCTAAAGTAGAAGTAGCCACCACGAATTTCCTCCTGTGGGTATTCATGCACATTCCTTTTAACTGACTTTCATTCCTAGCATTTGATTCTCCTTCCAAATACCTGCACTCACATGCAGATGCTCTAAAGCCAAGCTGTACATCTACTGTGAGAAATAGTGCAAACTTTACTTGACAGATCACATAACCTATGTAAATAATATTTGCTCTTCCCATACAGATGCCCTAGACATCACTTATATCCAGGGGTTGGATACACATCTCTCTGACCCTTTCTGCTACACAGCCTCTGCTTCCCAAACCAGCCCGGACTCCTGTAATTATGGTTCTCTTTCAAAATATACATTCATACCTGTATCTACTATTCCATTAGTCAAAATAATGAGCAAAGAGTATCTGCTCATGACTGTTCAGGCTACTGAACAGTACCTGCCGTACACATACACACATCCTGTCCCACTGTTCCCGGGAAGGCCACAGCAGAGCTCTTCCCAAAGAAAAAAAACACAGGAGATAACATGAAAAATTTAAATTGCCTCATTGTCCTTGCTGACTGGATCTCAAATTATTCCAAAGAAGGACCCTTGGCTGCCACTGCTGTTAACATCAAAACTGTACTTCATTGTAGATGACAAATGTTTATATTTTCATTTCCTTAAGAGACACTTTCATTCTTGCATTATTACATTTAGGGTCATATTTACAGCTTTTATTTTAAGTTCATGGTTATATTTACAGTTTTCAATTTATTGTTTACAATTCAAAATTCTTATATATCTTTAGGATCTTCTGTGCAGTGAAAACACACAGGACTTGGACTGAATTTTCAACCTTACCACGTCTGTTTTTAAATATAGTTGGCCTCTCTATACGGTTAGATTTATTGTTTAATTAGGTAGAAAATGACAAAACACAAGTGAAACGTCCTAATAGCGAATACTGACCAACGTGATTTGAAGGAAAGATGATAAATGAAGCCTTCCCCTGCATTTATTCTTGGAAGAACCGTAAGTCTGGTCATTTAACTCAGGAGTAGGCTCCATTCGCAAACAAGTTCCAAATGAATTGCATTGCTCGGATAGTAATTGTCTCCCTGCTCGGTGGTTTATGCTCATCAACACCTGCGCGCCTTGGGAGCTGCAAAAGCCGTTGCGTTTGCTATGGAAACCCTGAAAGGGGAGAAGGAAGGCACAAAAGCGCTTCTTCATCCCTGCACCAGGGACAAGATCCACAAGATCCTCAAATGAAGGGACCAGGGAAAAGAATAAATATTCCAAGGGCTCACACTGAGCTCTGTGGGTGTGGACTTGTATGTGCACTTTTAATAATCTCCACTTTTAGTACTACTGCAGCTTAGGCAGAAAGTGAGCATACACAGGCTTCCATGATTTGAAAGGCTATCGATGCACTTTTTGAAGAGCACAAGTAATTATGAGCTTGATTAAAAAAGAGCAAGGGAAACCCATAGTAGAGAATACATCTCTCGATAAGTGACAGCTGTCAAGGTGTCCCCTACACTAAACAGAATTACCAACAAGATGATATTCCTAGGAAAACAGAAATCCAGATAGTCTTATGCACCTTTAATAACTATGTAATACAGAAAGGAATGATTCCATCTATATGAGGAGCTGAATAAATTCATTGAACTCAAAAACTCTCCAAGTTTTCAGGTGTTTAGAGCCCTAAACAAACTTCAGTTAATTTAGTTAATATTGCTGAATATTAACTAAAAATCCTAACTGCCTTGAACCCCAAATACTTCTCCTATTATTCTAGCACTTCAAAGTTTTATATAAATTAATGATAATTGAATCTCAGGTTCATGGTCTGGTACCTCACTGTCCCCTTAGAGGAGCTATTACCATGGTGATAAGATTGCTTAAATTAAGCTGTCTTTTTCCACAGTACTTGGCTCATTGCCAGCGCAGTGAAGGGAGATTTCAGTCCATTCAGCACAGCATTAACCTTACTGCCAACACTGCTAAATGGGTTAGAGGGACTAGCAAGAATTTTGATTTAAAAAAGGAAGGAACAAGCAAATATGGAAAATACTGAAACACTAAAGAGGACTAAAAAGAAAAAAATCTCACTTTGAAACAAAATCAAAATTCAGTGAGTTTTGATATGTAGGCAGAAAAGTTAAAAATTCTAATGCTTGGGTAATCAAAATGGCAAACTTTACTCAAAATAAACGTGTCCGATGGTTTATCCATGAGGGAACTGTAACAGACGACAGGGAGGATCAGAAATAATGTCAAGTAAAACTTCTATTTTTTTTCTTTCTTATTTGGAAATTTGACTGAAGTAGGAAAATAAACAGCAAACACCAGAAATCACAACAAACCAAAGCAAAACACAAATAAACAAAAATGCAAGATACAGAAAAAAATCCTAAGTCATTAACAGGGCACATAGAAAATGAAAAACACTTGTTTGAATTGTCAGGGTTTAATACATACTCCATAAAAGGTATTAAGCTATGTTCAGATGGGGCTGTCAGAGATAATGACAATACATTACACCGTAAATCATAAGATTTGAAATGTTAGAGCCCAGCATCTACAAAACCTGAAAAACACAATTATTTTAGTGGAAAGGAAGGGAATAGGCAATAGGTTCCAAGTACTGTGTTCTGGGTGAGAAGTAAAAAATCAATTTATGTAAAAGCCCAGTAACGCTCCCCTAAAAAAGAGAATCAATGTTTCCTGGGTTTTTATGTGGTGGCAGAGATCCTTATGGTCTTTTTCTGGCAATACTTACAAATTATTTTTCTGTGTGACAACGAAATTACTGCATGTGCAAAAGTCATTTTAATAATTAATATGTCGGTGGGTTTTTTCCCCCAAACTCGATGCGCATGCACACAGACAGGGCCTGCAACTGGATTTATAGGCACATCCCAGTGCCGAAGGCTGCGGCAGTCAGATTGAGCTGTCACATCTCCTACGGGTACAGCTCCTCTTTCCTCATCAACAGCTATTCTATGACACTTCCTCCAAAGCTCTAAAGGTGTTCCTAATTCTTATTTTCATTCGGGTGGCTTATAAACAGAATAACTACCGTAATTAGAGAACTGGCCTTGGCAATGACATACATCTAGACTTTTCTTGGTTTTGCCAAAAGCTTGTGTGAACTTGAACAAGTAATGTTGCCTTTCCAAGTCAATCTCCTCATTAAACAGTCAGGCTAGTAAACTGGGTCCTGACAAAACTGTTTTGCGGATTAGCCCACGCAATATACCACTTCCAGATCAAGCACAAACCAGAATTTCCGACCTTCCCTTTTCTATAAAAATATGACAAAGTTTTATACTACAACACATGCTTCAGTACATGTCTTTACTGCAGCCTTGTGCGGTCTAATTGAGGGTTTCAAATTCTAATTACGTACGAATAGATGTTTAATCAGAGTACTGCAAACGCTTTCAGAAGTACAGAATTTTCTTTTACATAAATATGACACATTATCAGTAGGAGCAGACTCCTAAACTTGCTTCATTTCCGACAGCCCAGAGTGAACAGGATTTACAGTCACACGATTAGTTCTAGGAAATCTCTAATATTACATGGCTGCAGAGACACCATGTAAACACATGTGCTGTTTATAGATTAACTGGAGATACAGCTGGAAGAAAAGATGAACGTGTGCATTCGGATTTTTGCCTAGTTATTACAGTAGGGAATACATTACCAAAGTCTTCTTTTTGACTGTAAATGTTCCAAATAAAAAATCTGCTTAGGCATATTAGGTATGTACATATTAGGTAGATTTGGTACTATTGAAGATTTAGCACAGAAACACAGCTGCCACTGACATGTTTCCCTTTGTTTTGTAGGATTATGTTTAATGGACAGCTAAACACTAATGGAGAAGGAAAGCAAGAGAATCCAGGTCTTAGACCAAAGTATCTGTTCAATTCTAGCTGAATCATTCCCTGTTAAAGGAAGAAAAGCAAGCAGCAAGCCCTCCTTTTTCTCTAAGGCTGTGTTGTGTACTACAGGCTTCTGGGAAGTGGTGATCACAAATGTTTTTATTACAATGCTCCCCTGCTATAACACTTGTCTGCACATAAACTGCAGAGACATCTTGGCAAACAGTCTCACAGATCCTGCTCTCAGATTATACAGCCTTGCAGCCAGCTGCATGAGAGGCTGCAGCTAACTACCAGAGGGTGCATGAAATCAGCTGAAACAACCGCCCAAGGGTAGGAAAGTGGAAAATTCCCAGGCTTTGTGAATTGCTAATGGGGAACCCACAGTAGGTTTTCCAGCCTGAATTCCTAATCCACTGCACAGCCCTTCCAATTAGATAATTACAGTCATAACTATGTATCTGTGGCTTTGTTCTTTGTGAGAAGTTTGAAATTTGCAAAGCCAGTGAGGAACCAGAAAAATCAAATGGAATTTAAAAGAGAAAATTGAAAAGTATTTTCCCCAATGAGGCCTGATGAGAATATAGTGACAGGGATGCAGATAGGCTAAACAAGACCTACCTAACTGTTAACTAAAGAAAACCAAAAGGGCACAAAAGGGTGCAAAATGCCCAGGGATCAGCCATATATGTGGCAGAAGGTATAGATATATAAGCTTTTGCTACATCCGAAATGACAGAGAGTTATCTTTATAATGATTATGTAAACAAAAGCTTCTAGCTCTAGAAGGGCTAATTGAAATAAAATTTTGTTGATGTTCACTTTCGGAGAAAAGTTTCCATTCTCATTGAGTCTTTTTGTGATTTGTACTTAAAGCATTTAGGAAAGTTTTATTTTAGAATGAATCAGCTCATTCTTCAATCACAACTGAACAGCGTTTCAGAGAAAAAAAAACCCTTAATTTAACACTTCTGATTAGGAGCAAAGCTAAAATTAAGTTCTGTAATAAAATAAAAACTTAGAACAAAATTTAGGTTTCCACAATTAATTGCAGTAATTGGCCCTCAGACAGACATGTATCAAAAAGAAAACACTTCCATGCATAACAACATATCCTCTGGATCAGATTGACTGGATATTGGACCTTCCTGTGTTTCCCCGAACAACTTTCACAGAGTTACCACTTTACATGGTTTAAAATGTGAAAACCCAAAGCAAACTCTAATGAAAATTTCTTGGTGCTCTGCTCACAATGTAGAGGAAGAAAGTTGTAGAAAATCAAGGGCTTGATTTAAGCTTCAAGTTAGCAAACATAGTTGTAGCTGGAAGCCATCAAATTAGCTAACATTTATCAGGAAAAAACAACACCAAACCAAGCATATTATAGCTAACACGTCAAAGGAAAGTGCATTTACCTCCATGGCACAACTTTGGGTAGCAAGACACAGGTTTGCTGAATACAGAATGTATTTGCTTTCAGCTATTTTTCAGAGTAGATTCTCTAAATTGTGAATGATCCTGGATTTGAACCCTCCTGCTCCTGTCCTGGTTCTGTCTGGGACAGCGTTAGTTTTCTTGCTAGCAGCTGGTACCGTGTTGTATTTGGGATTCCAGATGACAGCAATGTTGATAACACACTGATGTTTTAGTTATTGCTAAGCAGTGCTTACACTGAGAAAAGGACTTCTCAGCTTCTCACACTGCCCTGTCATCCAGGAGGCTGGAGAAGGAATGCAGCCAGGAGAGCTGGCCCAAACTGGCCAGAGGGCTGGTCCATACCATATAGCATCATGCCCAGTATAGAAACTAGGGGAAAGCTGGCCAGGGGACCAGGGGCCATAGGTCTGTTGGTGGTGAGCAATTGTTTTTCATTTGCATCAACTCACATTTGTTGGGTTTTACTTTTCAATCTCTTTTTGTCATTTTCCTTTTCATTACTATTATAATTATTACTGCTATTGCTACTATTATTATTATAATACTTAATTTATTAAACGGCTCTTATCTCAACCCAGAAGTTTTCTCACTTTTCCAATTCTCTCCCCCATCCCACTGAGGGGGGTGTGAGTGATTGGCTGCGTGGGGCTTAGTTGCCAGCTGGGGTTAAGCCACGACGCTTGCCCAGCTCCCAGCGGCAAGGCTCTCCATGCTCAGTGCCTGTCTTGGGCCGTATCATTTCTCCATTAGCAGATGATTAGCAAATTATATTCTTTGTGTATATATGTAATAAAGTGTTTAAATACGCATTGAGGGAAATATTATTTTAGTATTATTTCCTATATTTTCTTATCCACAGGAGCTGCAGCCTGAACACTGACTGCCTCCAGAGTGCCAGAGGACACCGATTGAACAGAACTTCTGTTTGCTGATTCTAAAATGGCTCTGGGAGAATGGGGGAAGGTGAGACAAGTGCACCAGCACAAATCCTGACTGCACACAACTCTAAAATACCTATATCATCTATACACCTGAAGGAAAACTTTGCAAAACACCAGCTTTTATCAGCATTAATGACCCAGATGAATCAAGTAAATAAGGTCTCATATGGCTATATGACATTAAAATGCACTGGCATGTCCTGAATGAGAAACCCCATCACCATCTCATGTCAATGGCAGCCCTCCTACCGATCTTCTTTGGGTTTTTTCAAACATTTAAGATATGTTGTATACACTTGTTTGGCCTGTACCTGGTTTCCAGTGGTATGTTGCTGTTCAAGACCCAGCTGTTATGGAGATGCACTGAGTCTTGCGTACTGGTGGGGGGAGTCGGGGCAGCAGGACTGGGCTGGCTGCGGGTGGTCATTGATCTTCTCTGGAGGGTATCAGCTGTTGGAGGTGGTTTTCTGGCGCAGGTGCACGCGTGTGGTGGTGGAGGTGGTGGCGGGAGGGGTCTGAAGGTGAACTGGTTGTGTGGGCTACCTGGCATGTCTGAAACAACAAGGAAAAGGCAAAGAAACCCACAGAGCGTTATTATTTTAAAACCATCAAGAGAGCACAAGCATGATATAATATTTATTGGTATTAAAGCACTGTGCTTTATCATGCTGTTAACCCAGTTGCCTGTAGAATGTTGTTGCAATATAGGAAATAATTTAAGATACCATACCCTACTGTAATGACTATTAGACACAGACACACACCCTCCAGCACTGCAGTTCAGTAGTTCAACCAAAAGAAAAAAAAAAAAAGAAAAGGAAAGGAAAAAAAAAAGAAGATATAACATTCACTTAATTTCACATAGGATTTTTTGGGGAGGAGGGTAAAGAACAAATAAATCAAGTTGACATTGAATTGCAGCACAGATACCGACCGATTTCATGAGGTATAAATCTCGCTTAAAAACACCATTGAAAGAAATAGAAACAGTGTAAAAATGAGTCTTGAACTCCAAATCAGGAGAGAAAATAATTGAATAATTCCTACCACCTACCAGAAGTCTTTCATAAAACATGGTTAACACATTTCTGTAAGTCTGTTATGTGCCTGTTAAAGGAGACCTGGGAAAAGGCACTCTTACAGCCCACCCAAAGCACCAGCGACCCAGACACCCTGCAAGGGAGTTTTATGGCAGCTAAGGGCAGATGAGCTGGCAAGAAGCTCACAGCCACCAGACCAGGCAGCGAAGGAGACTGTGTGAGGAACGTGTGTGGTGGGTACGTGAGGCCCTGCTACCTACGGGACCCTCAGCACGGCCCTTGAGCACCCAAGAGGACACTGCAAGGTCCAGCCCTGCCCTTACACTGCTACACAGCTTTGAGGTGGCTCAGCCTGTGCCAGGGAGCTTGAATCCTCCTGCAAAAGACAAGGAAGATACATGTATGGTGTAGCAGTACTTTGAAGGTACAATAAAATCTGGCTTTTCTCTACTTCCCACAGCAGTCTCCAAAGCCTCTCAGTACTGGAAGAAACACAACTATGGAGAACTGAGGCACAGAAATTCCTTTTTAAAGAAACAATAACAAATACTTTGCAAAGAAGATGCTAACAAAAATTGCTGACAGATTGGGTGATCCGTAAAGCTATTAATGTGAAACTCTTCTGCCACTCCATCCCATCCCTATACTCACCCTCACTCTCCCTTGTACCTCAGCAGACGTCTGATTAAATTTGCACAAAACCAGCTGGAGTGGAGCTCTGATGAACCTGCAAAAATTCCCTGCAAGGAACTGTTGTTGCCATCCATTTACAACACATGGTTTCTTCAAATTATGACAAGATGTGTTTTCAAGGTGAAAGATGAAAGCCTGTCCCTTCCCTTCTCGGAAGGGCTGGTGGGCAAAAAAAAAGCACACTTTTTCCTCTGTGACAGTCACAATTTACGCCAACTGGAGAAACAAGGTTGTTTAGTGCTCCACATAAGCTTTTCTATGCTGTGGTAAGCAAAGCTGTCACGGATTTGGCCCAGACTTAATCCTTTTAATTTCATTGATCTTTTATCAAGGCAGCATTCTTACAGTTGCATTAAGGTTTACGCTGTAATGTTAGTTTGCATATATCAGAAAAGCATTTCTAAGCATATTAGAAAATTGGAGACCTCAGTAAATTAAATCACTGGAGTCAACAGTCCAGAGCTCTGAAATAATCTGCTAAGGCACTTTCATATAATAATTAATCTCAGTAAATCCTGTATCCTGCTATTTTAGAATTGAAAGCTACCCAAATTTTGGACACAACATTTGATGTCCAGCATCCTCACATATTTGATCAATGACATCCCCTTACTTAGTGGTATCAATCTTAAATCCACTCTACAGAAAATCTGCAGTATTATTATACATCCTATAATTTGCATGACATGACATTTTAATGGTTGTGCCACTGCCCTGTTAGAAAATTGCTGATCTTTGCCAGGACACGTGGTTAGAGTCTCCAAGGTACATCAAAATGTAAATGCTGAGCAGCCAAGGTGACTGCTTCTCTAGGTAAATGGGGAAAAATGGTATCATTTATACGGCAGTGCATCTTTTATTCCCTCCCCTGCCCCACCCCCCCTTTATCTGCACTGTCCCTATCTTGTTGATAGCACACAATTATCTGACAAATACTTTGGTTTGTTCCATGCAACAGACCGGTTCTGCTTTGTGAACCATAAAGCATTTCTGGTTGAGAGGGAACTTTAAATCTCCCAGGGCAATTTATCACAATACTTTAACACATCAGATTTCCTGGGGGGATTCCTTTTTAATTATCACACTGGTCAACCTTCTGTCCAGCTTTTGCCATCACAGAAAACCTCACATTAGACTCTGAAGTATGTTGGTGATTTAAGACAAGTCTTCTGCATCAGACCTTCACTTCAGTGAAGCAATGCAAATTCGTTATGCTGAGAATCAGCCTGAGTTTCCAATTAGTTTTTAGACTTTCTAATTTAGCAAAGTTATTTTTATTTTGCTTGAAACTAAGTCTACATCTCATTAACTTTATTTTTATACCACAAAAAATGTTGCTGTGGATATAAAGCAGCATTAAAACTAAATATGCATGCTTACGACTCTTCAGGACTCTGAATAAACAGTAGACTCTGTAAAACCACTTAATGCAAAAATAATTTAAATACCTAAAAAGTGATATTACACAAGACAACAAGTTTTCGAAAGGTATGAGGGTGATACAGAAATTGGTGTAACTATGAATTTTTAGTCTGTTGCTATTGTTAGCATAATGCTATCCATAACAACTCCTGGGTTTATTTTTAATGGTTGCTAATAACGATCAGATTTCTAAATTTTTTTTTTACTTTAATAAGTCTATGCATAATATGCAAATACATTGTTACTTGGTTTAAATGCATTCACTGACACGGCAGAAGTTTCCATTCATCTAAAAATGTAACTATAAAATACTATTTCAACTCAAAACTTTACATTTTCAATATTTGGGTTCAAATGAGGTTTTCAGCTGAGGAGTGTCCAACCCAGAAGAGCTCCTGGCCCTTGCAACTGGCCACCTCATCTGCACTTGCATTCAGCCTATTATTATTATTTTAGAGACAGAAGCAGCTGCTTAGAAAATGTCTAAATTATTTTCCCTGAGAATTCATTATTTTTAAGTAGTGTTCTCATTTCAGCAGAGCGTATCTAGAGCTGTGATGTCTCCTGAAAAGATCTATCAAACATTCTTCCTCTTTGCTGTATATTGGATCTGTGTTGTTTTCCTCTCACATACACGCTTCCCATCCGCTCCACAAACTGCACTTAAACTCCTTTTCCCCTATTCTTTTTTAAATTCACTATTTTTTAGGTTTTTGCTTTCATTCTTCAATAATGAAGTTAATTTGTTTCCCAAATTCCATGCCCCCACTCCTAAAGAGCAACCACTGTATTGATGCTAGCTACGAACAGGAAAAGCTTTCCTTATACTGCACTACTTGCAAGGATTTCTGCTTGCTCTCCTTTCTTTGGAGTCTGAAGGGAGGAGTTTTGCTTCTGTCCTGAATATTACTGAGTTCTGACTAACTCTTTTGGATATTTATTACTACTTGATCCATACTGAACACATGTTGCTCCGTGGCAGCTGTATAATGGAGCTTGGTATCCTAAAGATATAGAGTGCAGACCTCACCAACTCCTCAGCTGACAAGTTCTGCTTTTTCCTTCAGGAAACAGAGTAACTCAGATCTTGGGTTTTTACTAGGCCTCTACTTAACAGAAAGTGTAAAGTTAATTATCTTAGATGATCCCCTTACTCTGCCACGTTGGCTGAGCACTGCCATTCTGCACAGAAGGTACTGGAAGCACAGGGCAATGGGCAGGAATAGCATAAACAAACTCATTTTCCTTAGCAGTCAAGCTAAAAGGCCTTTGTAATCATAAACACATAGCTAAATTGCTTTATAGATTGACAAAAATTAAATAAGTAGCTTTATCAACTAGTTAGCACCTGATTAAAAATTAGTTTTGAAGAGCCTTTGCTGAAGTACTTTCCCAATGGTTTTGAAAGTATACTTCACTATACTTTTTTGGATCCACATGAAAAGAAGGGGTAATTGAACTGTTATATCATTTACTGACAAGCCTACAATTAGCCTGTATTGTTACCAAGTGAAGTATATCAGAGACAATTTATTAAAAAGTAACAAACCTTAAAAAGATTTGCATCTAACCTGTGGTGCTTTTGAGGTACTTTTTTATCCCGTTCCTAAATTCATTATTTATTGTTATGCTTGGATTTTAATATTTTTTAACTAGACATGTCTCCATTGAGTATAAATTCACTTTCAAACCATTGTTTGATGAACAAAATAGCAACACATGTTCAAAGAACTAAGTTTAGTTTATTGACAAGTTCTATAGGTATGCTAGTGCTCGGTGACAAACCGCAACGTGGTTTTTCTCAAGCAGAGATGATGGAGCATAATGCTGCTTACCAAAATAAAGCCTTGGAACGGGTTAATCTGCATCCTGCTGGATGATGTGTCTGATACTACCTGACAGCATGGAAGGGTTATGCCCAGAGCACCATGCCCAACTTACATAAATGGGCACTGAAGAACTGGAAAAGGCTTGGTGCAGGGGAGACCGAGGATGCAAATGCGTAAGACTAGAGCTAAAAAACACAGAAGAAAAATTCTCAATTTTACAATGAGATTTATGCTCTGGCTGTGAGAAACCAAGAATTAGATCTTGGTGCTACCACTGCGGACTGCTAGCTCTGCTACCTGTTAACATACTCACTGATGCTCTGTAAAATCTTTACATCCTTTCCTTCCATTCTAAATTTTAAATCATTCTTCTTCTATGTATGCACAAATGACCTTGCTAAGCCCCTAATTATTTTTCCCTCTCTCTGAATTCCTTTTATTTTTGCTGCCATATATATTGAGAGAAGGTGAATATGAAAAAAAAAAAATTGTGTATGAAATCGCTGCACTGATGTAGGAATTCACATTCTATTTCAACAGTCTGTCCTACACTTGCTCTTTCTGATGTAGCTCACCACTTAGGTGGTCTACCATGCTTGCAAAATCCTTTGCTTCACAAACTTTGTCAGATCACTAGAGTATAAAAGTATCGAATGAGTACCTTCAATACCATGTTACCTTTAGGTTACTGTTTTGCTGTACACAATTTTTTTTTATCAGCCTTCCTGCACAGTAAATCTTCCAGAATATAAAGTGTGAAACATCTCTAAAGAATTCTAAAAATCATATGTTTCTATGTAAAATAAAGTTTATAATGTAATGAAAGCTTATAAACTAAAGGTCATACAGACTCAGAGTTTACATACTAAGTAAAAGAGATTTAGAGACCTCTGGAGAATAGTACGACTTCCCACCTCAGCTTGCTGAGTTGTGCCCACAGTGCTTCGAGCTCGCCCCGCAGCAGCACATTTTCCTTGGTTAGCAGGTTGGGATGGACTGGAACAGACTGAGGGACCAATTAAGCATTGGGCAGCATCGAGGAGCTCTGGGTACTTTATTTATCAGTACAAATGAGCTCTCATATAACCAAATATATAAATTTCAAGCTGTACTCCCAATCTGAGAGTAGAGTAAATCCTCCATTATTGTTATTTGGGCTGCACTGAAACACAGCACTTCATTTCTGAAGAAAAATTAACAGAGATCTTATGCCACGTACTTTGAATGGCATCAATGAGCATAAAATACAGCTGGATTTACATAACAGTAATGTAATGATGTCAAACTAATAATGTCCAATACTTAAACACTCAGCTCAATGTATTCACATGGATGCTATTACATGTTTCCTTTATGGTCTCAGTATCATATATGTTAAATTTCCTTGAATCCCTCACAACTACACACACAAAGTAACAGCTTCTAGCTTGTAATGAGGGGATCATTTTAAGAAAAAGAGATTTGGCAAAATAAGAATTCTAATAATTTCTTAACGCTAACAGAAACACTTTCTCCTATAGTTCTTCCAATTTTATCCATATTTAAAAATGAAATATGATAGCAATCCAACTTTTTTTAAAAACACAAGTAACTTTTACATAGAATGTTGTATAACTATTTCTAACTACACAGGAAAAAAAATGCTATTGAGCATTGAAGCTACAAGGACAGCAAGGACTTCTCACGACAGCTGTGCATCACTTAATTTTCCATTTTTACACTGGCAGCCAAAACTCGTACTGGAAGGCCTGAGTAACTCTATTTTTCAAACACTCGTAACAGACTTCATCTGAGGAAAATTAACAAAAGCATATTTACCCAGTTTTGAATACCAGAATAAAAAGGAATGATTGGAACATCGCCAGAAGGTTTAAAACATCTTTGCTTTTACAGGAGCGAATGTTTTCTGTTTCTTTAATTCTGTTTAATACAATCTCTTGTGAAATAGTGCTAAATTCAGCTAAAATTCCTTCTGGAGTCCGTAGTTATTTAGGTAGGCTAATATGATCCTGGGATCTTTCCATTATTCTAATTTACATTTTTGGTCCATTTCTAATAAACAAATGTTGGATTGCTTACAGTCTACTAGAAAATTTTCACAAATTGTATAAATGAATTTTATTACCTGCATATGCTATTGATATTAAGTAACAATGCCTTAAAACTTCTAGCATAAAGAGTACAAGGAATTTTGATTAGCAGGACTTTGGTATTTGCCAGTAAATTGCCATTACTGTTGCGGCATCAGAATGGCAAAACTGCCAGGCTCTATTTCTGATAAAACATCAATTAATGGCATTACAAAAGAAAAAAAATATTGGAGATCTCTTAGTGTTTTTGAAAATAAATCAGAAGTATGTCTGCAAACAAATCGTTTTTTGACCCAGCTGCAGGAAGATGCAGGAGAATTTTTCAGGCAAAAGAATGAAGGTTAGAACTCATTAGAGAGGGAAAGGCAGTGATTTATCACCAGAGAACACTCACCCCTCCCAACTCTGCTGATAGGATGCATTTAATAATATTCTGTCTTTCAAGATTCAAAAAACACTGGCATCTGTCGTCTCTGTACTGTATACTTAACTTGTCAGTTTTACTTTGGAACATTCTTGAAATAAGACTGATAAACTCATTTTTTTTGGGGTGTGCGGGGGAGTGCTTTTGCTTTTTCTGATGTTAGAAATGTTAATATACTCAAACCGAAAGCAGGGTCCAAAGCTATCTATTTTTTTCCTCCAGCGGTATCAGCTGGTGCAATGAAAGACGTTACCTTTCCTGACAAACTTTGCCTCACTTAGAGGCACTTATATCTGCAGACCATTAGAGCTACAGCAGCACTACTGCTCCTTAATTAACTCCATCACTCAGTGTTTTAACTTGGGAGCCTGATTGCTGAAGTAGAATAATTTTGGACATAAACACTGCAGTATAAGACACCAGTCTCTGTGCTGTAGTTTGTAACCAGAAATGAGTTTCAGGTTATAACACTGTGTACTGTAGATAAGATGCAAGTTTTAAATGTTATCATGCAGAAGCACCTGACAATATAAACACGCTGATGCATGTGCACATAAAACGAACATTGCCAAGGGGGAGCGAAGAGCTGGAGCTCCTGAGGTGCTTTTATTCTGCTGAATTGTCTGAATTATAGCTTTGCTCCATAGTACTTCTTCATATAGCTGTTAAATACTCTACTTATAATATTTATGTGAAAACTGTATTCCATTTATGTAAAATGCTCACATTTATGTCAATTAGTATGACAAACTCAAAATGAAACTATCCTACTCACTCACTCCCATCTCCTTCATCTCCTTCATGGCACACCCATCAGATTCTCTCAAATACCCATCTGGTTGAGACACAACTCCTGTAAACTCCCTACACTCTGCTCCAACACAAGACAGACCCATCAGTGGTCAAGTCACAGAGGTCAAGGGCAAAACATGAGGGGAGAAGAAAAGCAGCGCTCCAATTACGATGGAGACTGAGGGAACAACCTAAACAACTAGCCCAGGCTTCCAGCGGATTGTTTAACAGATCAAGCAGCTGCTGGTACAATTAACATCACACAGCACTGGAGGGATAAGAGTGGAGACTGACAGCTCCCAGACAGCTTAAAGGTGATATTTCAGGAGAATACGTAATTCCTGCCATTACTTAAAAATGGTGGGTTCAGTCGATACCACAAGTTGTAACTTCTATTAGTGGCAACTCACAGGGGACAGTGCAACCACTGTTCTAAAACTCCAAACAAAGCGGGAGAGATTATAGCTTACAGGGTAAGCCTATCATCCAGGTTTACAAAAGCCAGGCGGTTACAAGTAGCCTGGCAGCAGATTTTGATGACCTTAGAGGTGAACAGATTCTGATTAAAGAGCAGTTTATGATTGGTAAAATAGGCTGCAAGCAGCCACGGCTGTAAAAATTAATGTTTCCCCAGTTATTGATGGTTTTCGGCAGAGTGATGTATATTCAAGTTTTGGCCTTTGTGTCATTAAATTCATTAGCTGTGAGGGCTTTCTAAAATGGATTTATGGGTAATGGGATTAGCAACTACAAATCATATCGAAATACACAGTGTATTTAGCCCAGTAGTTCAGTGGAAATACCACAAATACGGACATATTAAGCCACTTTGTTGCCAATCTCTACAGCAGATGATAACCTTCCTGGCTTGCCTCTTGCCTCCTTCATCTGTGTTCCTGTTAACTGTCAGCATTTTTAGGAAAAAAAGACTGTTACAGACCCAAGTAACATAAAACCCTGCAGCATCCGAGTTTCCTGCACAGAGGTGGCTGACATGAAGGCTTTTCCATCTAATTCCTTGCCTTCTCAAGGCTAGGGACAGGGACATGAGTCTTACCAGTTGACTGAAGCACAGAATCCTGTCCAACATTAAAGCCCATCTATGAGAGAGATCAGTCTGTTGATTCATTTTTTTTTGTAAATATAAATTTTTGCTGTGGCTCTACAGAAATATGGAAAGATGAGAAGCCCTAAGTCACGGTTAACTTTCTAGCTTCGAGGGTAAATGATGCTCTACCTTCTCCTACCTGGATATATAAAGGCTTTGCCAAGGACACTTGACTCTCTGTACTCCAGATGATCATGTCAAATCCAGACATCTAGAATGTCTCCTGACATTATTCTGCAGAGTGCAATTGAAAATACTGGATCCACTTTTACAATCAATACCATGTACAGATGTAGAAGCCTGAAGCTCTTCTGGATCAGTCTCTACACCTACATATTTACTTCATTTTTAAGACAATCCTCTTAGGTATTAATGAGGGAATATCAGGAGAAATATAGGCTAGTTTCTATATTCATAATATTCTGGAGAATGTTTACAGCTTATATAGGAAAATGAAGGCCTCTAAAGAACTGTATTCTACATGTTTTTGTTATGGATTTTACCTTGACATTAAACTGCTTGATATGAAAAACTTTACATATATTTCCAGTGACTGTTATATGAATATAGGGAGTATTGAACAAATAATTCATTTACCTGTGGTTATATATTAATTTGTTGAGGGGCAGAAAAAGCTGTCAAATATATCCATTACATGTAAACATATGCAGAGTTTAACTGTGACTCTATATGCATATATATCCCAAATTAATCGGAAGAGTATTAATGTAGTAATATTTTATGAATAAATACTAAGAAATATTTTTCTTGAGAGAAAACTTTGCTTCTAGATTTTGTGTAACCATTGAGCCAGTTAAATAGACTGCAGTGTCTGTGAGGGAACTGGCAGAAAGATTTAGTTAGGGCTCAACATCACATTCAGCTGGAGGATACAGAGGAGCACAACACATGGTCATCACATGGAAATTAAAAGTTACTTTCAATGATGGTATAGTGATGTGGGGATTTGTTTGTTTGTTTGTTTAGTTCTTCTAGACAGTTTCCTTGCCTTTCTGGGGAAGAGGTGCAGTGGTGCAGTAGTGCTGGAGCCATCTAGGTGGCCTTGCTCTCCAGAAGAGAAGACAGCTTGCTCAAAGCTGTCTTTTTAGAACAAATATCCCTTGACCTACAAAGTTCAAGCAGAATCCACCATCGGTCACTGGGCTCCATCTCATTATACACTTGCATCTCTGTACTGGCTCTCTTGAAATTATTTCTGTTGTGTTCTCTGAGATTTAATCTGGAAGTGATTCTTCTTTCTCTGTAGACTGCATGGGGCGTTTGTTGCTACAATTTTCTGCTAGCTGTTTTGGATGCTCGGCCTTACCCATTCCCTCTTGGTCAGGAAACTGGACTGTTTTTCAACTTTGGTTCTATTCTACTTCACAAACTTTAGTTGTCAGATTTTGTAAGGAAGAGTTCTTTAAGACAAATTACAGTTTCAAATCATATATTGTCCTTTTGAAGGTTTGCTTTAGAAGATACATAAATTTTAAAATAGACAATTATTTAAAATGCTCTTTTAATTCCCTGTTTAAACAGAGAATTACTGTTTTAAAAAGGAAAAATGTTTATTAAAAAAACAAGAAGCATGGTAACCTTAGCTGTAGGATAGTTAGCATCAATTTATTGTTAGTAATCCTTAGAAGTATGTGGCATTATTTAAGAAGGAGTTTGCATATAATGGTCAGAGAGTGTAACAGAAAACTGTTTGTCACTCATCAAATGACTTTACATGGTATTTAAATTACACTAAATTAGTTAAAGGATATACCTCAGTGTTCAATTAGCTGACGACTACTTCCTCTTATCTCTAGAGGTAGTTAACAAGTTCCTGTCTCTATGAACTTAACCCAGAAATAAAAGAAATACTTCTACCAAAAGATCTATTCCTGCCATTGATGTCTGCTCACATTTTATTCAGGCATGTTGATGCGTCTCCTATAGCTCTAAGCTTGCTACATGTGTAACTGATGGCAAACGAAGAGTCAATTTTTTTTTTAAAAAATGGAAAACTCCTGTAGGGAAAGACAAAATAATAACATGGAAACACATAATGCCTGCACATGATCACAACAGCCTAGGCACAAACCCACAGTTTTCAAGCTAGTCTCCCTAATTCATACTTAGGCATTTACAAGTAAGCATATAGATTTCCTGAAACACCAATATGCTTCTATGGCTCCACCAAACCAGGGGCTGCGGCCTGGTTCTCTGAACTACTGAGGACTTTTAACTCCACTCTGCATTTAATTATTAGGAGCCCTGGTCTCTTTAACACCTCCGGAGATCTGAGCAGTGCACCTCCCAAGGACCCGCAGGTCACCACTTCAGGAGCTGGTTCAGATCGCTAACTGCAGGCTGTGAGGTCTGACAGGCCTCTCGAGGTCTGACAGGCCTCTCCTGCCAGTCGTGCTCAACTTGCCACAGAAATCCCATGCAATTCAACACCAACAAAGGTTCCATTACTTTACTGTAACAATAGGTTGTAAGAGTTCTCTGTGACCGTATCCTCAGCTCACCTTGCAACAAGTTCCTACAGTGGTTTTCACTCAAAACTTATCTATATAGTCACTTAACCTCTTTGTAAATAAGACGCACATTTTTGAATATTACTAGAAATTACATCTATAAAATATAGAATAAAACCTTCAAAACAAATGCATAAAGAAGTATCAAGGGAAGCATACTTTTTCATATGAATCTAACCAACAAAGTATTTTAATGAGTGCACATCTATTAAGAGAATTCTCAGGACACTGTAATTATTATTCATTTTCTAGAATTGTTTCACCATGAAGGTTTATGCTACTACAGGGACTTTAATGTTTATGTTTTGTGACGGCTGCGTTGACTATTAAAAAGCAATTTGGCTGACATTTTAAGTCTTTTGTTGCCAGTTTTAATTGGATTGTTCACCAAGCATCAACTCCCCCGTTAACTGCAAAAATTACAGGCCAACGTCAGTTTATAGTAATGACTGTTTAATGATTTTATACTGTCAGTATGCCAGCTTCATATGGATGCACGCATGATTAGTTTCATATCAAGACCTGTAATTAAATAATTGAAACCTAAACAATAGAGAATACCAAACAGGAACACATCCTTAATAAAGACTCAAAGATTTATCAAAGTACTCATTCCAAATTAAGATGTAATTAATGTTTCGAGGTCAAACAGTGCAAGAGTTTGTGTAAGTTTTCTGAGTAAGTTCTCTGCACCTTTTGCTATAGAAGAAATTTCCCTTCAAGTGATGCAAAGTTTGAGAGCTCACTGCAGCGAGTCTTTGCTTATCATTCTTAAAACTGACTCAAAATTCTTCAGAACTCATTATTAGCTATTTTTGTTTGCTTTCCAGACTAGGTAAAGCTGCTTTTATAATAATAATTACAAGATATAAAAATAATTATACCTCAACTGAAACTTACAGTACTTATAATCAAAGAACAACAAGCCTACTAACTTCTCAGAAATTCAGATTCTTGAAAGAAAACCGATTATTATTATTATTCTTTGTTCAGCTCTGAATCCTATGCCAAACTCCTACATATTTCAGAATGTCAAATAGAGAAAGGAAAAAAAAAAGGGCTTTTAGAAGACAAGTCTTTGAAAATGTGAAATATCCATGAAAAATAAAGCCAGAAGTAAAGACTCACAAAGCAGGGCTAGGAAGTTCCTCCTCATACTGCTGTTCAAGAAGCTGGGGGTTTCTTGAAGAATTCCATGCCTTGTGGTTTTGGCCATCCAACGTGGATGGTGCTTTCTGCAGGCAGTTAAATGCTTGAATTAAGTGAAAAACTGAGTTCTTTCCAAATTTTGACACTCAAAAACTCCAAGGAAAAAAAATTACTGACCTAGGGTTTTCACTGGCTTATTAATAAGCACATCTGCACTATAAAATTTGAGATAGGGTGCCTCTGTAAACTGAGCTGGTACGTTTATGGATTCCCATTAAGCTTAGACCTCAAGGGTCGAACACTAGACTTCACTGTGTTATGCATTCAGTAAGGATTCAGGCAAATTTCAGCAATTTATAGCAACTTGGAAGAACTTTCATCTGTTTTCAGGCTTGACTTTTATAGACTATAGTCACCTACTAGAAAATATTAACCTGCTGGAAAGTCAATAGATTTTTCAAGGTTGCTTCATTTTTATGTACAAAAAGCTGTATGCCTTGCAGAATCATTCATTTTCCTTTTATTGCCAGGATGATGGCTTAAAACCTGTTCTGACCAAACTTTTAAGCAGATGGCTTTATTTGAAAGATTGAGGGGTAAATTTAGGACCCATTTCTTTTCCCAGTTACAACAGCATGATATGGGATTAACTCCATTGATTTCAATTATGTCGTTCTGCCTTGGTTTGCTAGATGTAACCACAGAAGCTTGCAGTCCAACTTTGATAGGGCATACCCATTTTTTATATATTTAGAAACAGAAAATTTGTCACTTCAAAATATTGGCCACGGAACACCGCGTGACTCTGTTCCAGGAATGGGGTTACTGTATTTGTGATTCAGAAAGAGATGAACCACTGAACCAGTAAAATACAGCTTGGCACAAACTTAGTTCGATTTGTAAAAGAAGAAGGTCCAGCAGAGGTATGTGAATGGACCATACATCAGCAGATGAAAATTCACATCGACAAATGCAACGTATCTCAAATTGATTGCTGAGATATAAATTAACTCCAAGTACTCAGAAAATGGACCTGTGTATGTCTGTAAACAGCTCAATGAAAACCTCTTTTCTTTGTATGGCTTTAGTAAAAAAATGTAACAGCATGGAAAATAAAGCAAATTGGAATGAAAGTAAAAAGGCAAATAGTGTTAAATCATTACATACACATCCTGCAGATGTTCCATTCTCGACACTTTTTTTTTCCCCCCTCTGAGCAATTTGGTAAAAACAGAAAGGATTTTACAATCAGGTGACTAGACCAGCGATGTGAAAAACCACTACATGAGGAGACACTAAAGAGATTGTGTAAACAGTTTAAAGAGAAGCAAGACGTAAATGATAGAGAAACAACATAATGAACTCAATAGGTAAGCAATTATTTCCACTCACAATAAAACTGTTAGGAGAGAAATTTAAAACTGATAAAAGGGAATACCCAGGGGTGGTTTTTTTTCTTTTTAACAACATGTTTAATCCAGGAACCTGTTGCTGCAAAGTATCATTGAGATGAGGATGCTGCAAGTATTTTATCTATAAAATTCTATGCAGGTACTTATTAATCCACACAGACTAAGCAGGCAATATACATACAAACCTAAGTGTATCTAAATACAATACCGATATACAAGGAAGGATTTTTATGCAACTAAGTGTATGATATACATACATATATATATTATACATACACAAAAATCCCAGCTGAACTCAAATCCCAGAGGAAAACATAGATATTTGCTCTGTTTATTTATAAGGCTGAATTTTTATCACCTTGAAGGATCTCATTTCACTTATGTTTGTACAACAGCATGGAACAAAACTGCACTCACTGCTTGCTTCCTCCTCTGGCCAGAGAACCTCAACCAATTCCAGCCATTGCTGAATTTCTTCCTGTGTGATCAGGTCAGCCCTGGTTTTGTCAGAAGACATTTGGGGAAAACAAGATGAGCATGTCATTTACTCAGTCAACCGATGAAATAAGTTTAAGGCAAGCCATTCTCATGGCTGAGAAAGAAGAATGGATCTGCCTTGAAGTCATGTATTACCAATAACACACAAACTAGAGATGAAATACTCGATTTGCAGATCTCGGAGTGAGCTAGGTATGGACACTTAAATAGCAATTTGAAACTCAACACACATAAAGAACCCACAAAACCACTTCTAAAGGATTTATAGTCCAAACCAGAATGGTTCAAGTCTCCTTCTGATCCTCACTCCAATGTTTAAATTCTAATTTTGATGCTTACTTGCAGCATTTTGAAATAATGTGACTCTTAGCAAATATTGAGAATAACCTCATACAGATTTTGGGAACAATACAAATGGGACTACTAGACTTCAACCTGAATGATGCAATAACCAGGTAACAAAGTACCCTCTGCCAACTTCATCTCACAGTACTGAGTAACAGAAAAACCAAGGAAACTAGGATAGAAGAAGTAGTTCTGCTTATATACCTGCACTCTGCTTTATATCCCTGCCTGCCTTTATTACGGAATATGCAGTCAGAATGCAGACAAAGCAAACGTATCAGGGAGAAGGAGGACAGAGTTGGCAATAATATGGGCTTAGTTTTTACTAAAGCAGATGGACAGAATGGGTGAAGATCAGCAGGCAGTTTCAGCTTATGCAATTTCAAAATGACCTTTTAAAAGTAATTATTAGAGCTGAGTTGTAGCATTCAGCTGAAATTGAACTCTTCAGAATTCCATGCATTTACAAAGCAGAAATTGTGAAAGAAAAATGCATCATACACGTCAAAAAGGAGGGAGCCATGCAGACACAGCTTTCCTCCTCCTCCTCCAGTTTGTTTTTTACAATCTCACGTTGAAGAAAAAGCAACACACCACATATCTATCAAAATAAAGCACATCCTGTTGTGGAAAAAATACATGGCTGAAAAACGTATGAGCAAACACGTCAGTGGACCAGTTCCAACCGAAGAAAGAAGAACTGAGTATAAAGATATAATCTAAGACAGACGTGTGGTAGCTCATACTCCAAATTCAGATAAAAATTTTGCCTAATGTAGGAGGGAGTATCAGATGGCTACAGAGACACTCCCAGGCTAGTTTATAGCCTGTGGCAATCTCCAAAGCTCTAACTCTGTCCTGTTGATTTGCAAAGGAAAAAAAAAAAAAGAGGGAAGGGAGGGGGAAGGAGTCTGTTACCAGCTCTTTTCTGCAGTGCCAGCACCCATGCTCGCTCTTTGTGCTCCAAAGCAACTGCCTGGTCCCAAAGAGTCTGTGAAGAAGGATCGGTACCATTGCCTGGGACATCTGCCAGGCTAAAATTAATCCAATGTGAATATCCTTGCAATTTGATAGCGCAAATATTGATTATGTTGTTACATCATTGACATTAAAAGCATTGCTGTACACTGCTCCTGATAGCATAGCTAACGCAAAACAACTTTTACTTGATGAGACTGAACTAAATGACCAAAACTGTAGTTGACATTTATAGTATTGATCAGGCTCCAACATTGATATAAAGTAAAACAGCTTGGGAAATTTATCCATTTACTGATTAGTGATTCATCTCCTTCAAGATGATTCCCAAGTATGACAGCATTGCGTGTGTTTGCATTCTTCTTCACTGTGAAGTCATTAGCTCCACTTCACATGCTGTAAAGTAGCACTAAAATTGCCATGCTTTACGTATACAAAACTAACCACTTTGTGCTGTCAAAATGACCCCCCTAAGCCCCACAGCAACACCAGCAAACTCCATGTCTGCTAATAAAAGCCACCACTAAGGCATTAGTCAAAGTCAAAGCTGTTCCACTAGGTTGTATTAGTAGGGCATCCTTGAATGGCTGCTGTTAAAGTGAATAATGTTGTCCAGGTCATCACTGGATATGGAAAATTATCTTCCAGCACAGACTGCAAGAATTGTAAGAAAATTCTGCCCTCAGTAATGCCAGGCGTTCCAGGCAGAGCAGGCCTGCAGGCAGCTGCTACATGGAGTACACAGAGAGCACAAGTGGTCCCTATATGTACCAAAACCAGGGGCAAACTCTTGTCACTGGAGCAGAGAGATGCTCTGTTCCCAACTGCAGGAAAGGAGAAGCACAAAGTGAGACACTGCCTTACTTTCCTTTCACATAGACCAGGAGAAGACAAGGGAACTGCTGAGTGCTCTTTCTCCACGTTCCTTCTCTCACAGTCTCTCCTGGCACTCCCACCAGTGCAATGAAGCTCTTTATGTTCTGTCCCAAGTTCTTACTGTCAAGCAAAACTGCGCAATGAATGGGGAGACAGTTCAGCTGAGAGCAGAATTTGATTTAATATTCCTATAACACTGAACGTAAAAACGCACTATACAAGTGCTAAGTCTGATTAAGCCTGGCAGCAGTGAATGCAGGGTGACATTTCCCTAGACTTGACAGTATTGCTCACCAGAAGGTTCCAATGTATATAAGCATAACCAGGCAATGCAGAGAACACTTAAGGGCAGAAAACAGAGGAAACATTCCTCCTCACAAATCTACAAAGCCAGGCTTTATGGCTTTCATCTCAGCATTGGAGGCCCAGCTTCACTTGCTCTGACACAGACACGGGACACAGATGTGAGGCACTCATACCATATACACCTATTGCCTGAGACACCCCACTTGTAACATGTAGTTGGCACAGGGATTTGAACTTCTGTCCATCACGTACCACAGGAGCACGGGACCGCCGCGCTACAGAGCGTGCTGGTGTCTGTCTCCACACTCCAAGAAATACCCGGTTATTATACACGCTGAAGTTGCTCCCAAGAGATTGGGAAAGGGTAAGAAAGAGAGAAGACTAATTGAGTATCAGGTGTGAGGGTATCACTTTCAATCCTCTCCCTCAGCATTTTTTGACTTTGCAGGTGAGTATCTTGACAACTGCCTTTCCTCTGTGAACCTTTTGCTCTGATGAGGAATCTTCCCTCCAAAGAGAGATCTCTTCTTTGGGGAAACGCCACCGGAATTGACACATTTCCTGAAATGTTTGTGTTTCAGCACACTTTCAAGGAAATGAGATTTTTACATTTTAAAGCTGTACCATAGAGATACAGGCAACACTTTAAGGTCAGGCATAAGCCACAGGGGCAGATTTCTCTTTCCCAGACGGTGGTAGATACCTTAAGTTGGAGGAGCGTTTCTGTCAAGGCGCTGGGCTCAGACCTGGGGCAGCACACCTGCCCGTACGGACACGTCACGAGCACTCTGGTCATTTATTTCGTTACCTACACACCCAAGGCAAACAAAACGTAGGCTAAATATAGCCAACAGAAGCTTCTTGTTGACTGCAGTAGAAACTTGAAGTCCATTTCAAATAGTGAGTAACTAAGTTACCAGGTTTTCTTCAAATATAAGAGAAAGGTGCTGTGGATTGTGAATGTATCCACATGCAGCTGATGCTTTAAGGGCAGACTAATTCCACTATATAGCCCAATAAAAGACAAGATACCTGGTAATCTGCCTCTTTGTGAAGCAGTACTTCTCATCTCACACGGGAAAGATAAGAGACAGCACGGAAAGCTAAAAGGACAGCACTTTGTGCCTTTGTTTGAAAATTTTCAATAGACAGCTTTTTTTTTTTTTTTTTTTTAAATATTAGATGGGTTCTATTCAAATGCAGCACGAAAGGAAACGGTGTCTAGTTCAGGCTGGGCACAGTGACCTGCCCTAGTTTGTAGCTGAACAAAGGCATAAAAGCAAATGATAAATTTCCATTTTGTTATACAATATTTCATTAGGGAGCTAATTAAACAGACTGCACTGAAATGCAGCATATAAACAATATTACAAATGAAGGGGAGCATTTCTGGGAAGATATTAGCTGATAGCACTAACATAAATGATTTAATTTTTTTTTTCCTTTTCTCAACAGTTTGGAACAAAAAGCTTTTTTCCCCATTACCTCATCCTAAGTAGTTTTTGAAATCAAGCCCATGTTCACATTCACGCTGTCACTGATAATGGATCTTGTGTCAAATAAGAAGAGAGTAAAGGACCTGATAATAAGTGCAATTATAAAACATCAAAAACGGTAGATCAAAGTGGATTTCCTTTATTCCACTGTGTACAGTCACTTCACAGCTTTTCAGTGTTCCTGTCATGCGGTCCTGACAGGATGTATTAATTTTCTCTATTATCATAGCAACAAGAATGGCACACTTCAGAAAGCAGCTGACAAATGCAGCTCCTCATTATTACTCTGTCTTACTTTTATTCATTTTGTTTATAAAAACACTTTTTAAATCCCCTTCTCCCGAGATTCTCAGGCATGGTGATAGCCATCAAATGGCTGATAACCTTGTGATAAACGAAACTTAGGGACAAACTCTCAAGCCTTCTAAGTACTGTCACTCTTCAAAAAATGAACCGGAATATATAGCCTCCAAAAATTTCAAACCCAGTAATGAGTTTGTATTAGAAGAGTTTGAAAATTTCACCTAATATTCCCAATAATAATTAATCTCAGAAGAGCATTAATTTTCAGAATACTTACTAAATTCTGTATGGCAATTTAGAACGAAGTTTGGTTGCATCTAGCATATTTAACATACAAATTGCAATTGAAAAAATAAAATAAATAAAGCCCAGGAGTTAAGCAAACCAGCTCAGCTTCACTCTTCCTGCCATGGCCCCACAGGGACCATGACTCAACTCCTGGTGTGGCTGCTCAGGTTTATCACCGCAGTGATAGAAGCTTCTAAAATGAAATGTGCATGGCAGGGAAATCGTTTTACAGCATTTTCCCCCAGGAAAAAAATATGGATAGAAGCTTTGAGCTGATGGTCTCCTCAATAAAAGATGCTTACTGTCCCAAAGTTTAAGTTTGTAGGTTGTTTTGCTTTTGAACTGATCACAAAATGTCGCAGCCCATGTTGCTAATATGCAAAGGAATAAAGACTTGAACTCAAAGAAAGCAGGATAAGAATCAAGAAAATTATATAATATGAAAAAGTGTCTGCAAAACCAAGTTCTGAAGCAATACACAGTGATATAAAATTGCATACCCCTGTTGAAGTGAGTAAACCACAACAATTTGCACTACGTGAATATTCAACCTGAACCCTGAATACGATGATATTCAACATGCAGAACTGCACAGAAGAAATTCGACTCTAAGCATGCTAATGTAGACCATCATGTTCAAAAAGTCTACAGTGTTATTGTGAACTTAAGAGTATATTTGACCAGTACTGACTTTCATGGCTAGATTGAAAAAGTAAATTTAAATTCACTAATTCGTTTGACTATGGCATAGAAACATAGAATCTCAGAATGTACTGGGTTGGAAGGGACCTTTAAAGGCCATCTAGTCCAACCCCCTGCAGTGACCAGGGACATCTTCACTAGATCAAGATGCTCAAAGCCCCATCAAGCCTGACCTTGAATACCTCCTGACATGGGGCCTTCACTACGTCTCTGGGCAACCTGTTCCAGTGATCCACCACCCTCATATAGAAGATTTTTTTTCCTAATATCCAACCTCAAACCAACATGGCCCTGCACAGTTGGAAATAAACTAAGGTACTATATACCATGCTGCCATCTCAAAGAGTAACAATCTTAAATATTATCATAGAAGCGGATGCAGCAGTTTCACATCCTATCACATGAATATTATGGCAATGATGCGTAGAAGTGATTTACATCTTCATTATTTCTAGACTGCAAGAATCGCTATTGCTAGCACTTTGTAGAGTAATTTGCTAACATTTAAGCAAGTTATGATTAATGCAATTTGAGTAGAACGTATATTGGACAGATAGATTATAGCCCTGCTGGTACTGTATGTACAATAATTAGTACTGTGACAACAGCTAATTATTTTTAATTTTAAAGTTGAAGGATTTTATCCATAAATATTATGGCTGCAGTTAATAGATCAGTTCTTTTCATAGCCAAAACAAGGTGACAGAAATTATGCATTAAGTAAATGAGTAATTTCTTATCAATATTTAAAATTAATGGAATGCCAATCAATAACACCACTAGACATTTAAAGCACTGCTGCAAAGTATTACTGACAAAATTAGTATATAAAGCACCCACATATCATCCCACCCGCCACGCTCTGCAACACAATGAAACTTATTAAAAGACAATTGAAAACATAAAAAAATTCAAGAGATCTGAGATACTGGCACAAAACAGTGTTCCCACTGTATGGAAGATCATCAGTCTGCTTAAGAACTGGAGTGAAAAAACAGATTCTCAGACAGGCTTAAAAGGAATTATTTCATTGATTTTGATAGCGTTACTCTAGAAGAGCATATCCAAATTGTATGGCCTGCAGTTAGCATCAGGACTTCACTTATCTGCTCAAAGTAATGTTCTGTATAGCAGGAACACATACATCTAAGGATTTAGATAGCAGAACACCAAAGAAACTGTGAAGAGTTGACTTTATGAGCATGCAGTTGGTTTATTTCAGACTAGAACTTCTGAGTTTAAAATATTCCAGCAAGTTTGAAGCGTTTTTTTGACAGCTTTTAAGAGAAAATTCCTAGAGCCAGGAGTGTGGGAAGAAGAATAAAGAATAAAAAGTGTTTCACTGGTCCATGAAGATGATGCACAACTTGCAGTAAGCAATGAAGGACTTATTCCAATATATTGCACTATTTGGCTACCTCAGGCAAAAGTTTAACATGGGAGACAACAGCAGCACTGAGGTGATTGCTTCAAACATTAATACCTACTTTTTCTACCCCTGGGAAGACCATCAATCACCAAGCAACTGCTTTGTGCACAAACAATAGCTACTGGCAATAGTGCTGCATAGCAAAACCCAAGGCAGCCCACCACTGTACCACAAGACTAAGATGTGGGCCTGAGCTGCTGCCAAAGCGTGTGGCCAGATCCAAACATTTCAATAGCCTAAATGAATGAACACAATAGAGAAATGCAAACAGCATTTATGACCCAACTGTTCAGAAATAATGAAAAAAGCCCCAGAAAACAAGGTAGAATTCTAAATGATGAGATTTTCTCAAACCCTTTTATCAATTTCCCTCTGAGTTCCTTTAGTCCCAACAGGAATCACTTCATGCTTCCTCATGACAGAGAGGAACACTTATTTCCTTGAAAGAAAGCTGAAATCCTCACATCATTCTGTCTGTACTGCCTCCCCACGTGCTCCCAAGGGAGCTGGCAAAGCTGGAGAAGGCTCTGCTTGCAGACTGGCCCAAGTGTTAGAAGAACCTTGGTGTGCTCATCAGTCTCTGGGACTGAAGCAGCACACTTTCTTTTAGCTCTTCCAATTTTCTGGTAATACAGAACATTAATAATTGATGTTTCATTGATTTGATTATTTTCTTTAGAAAATTGCACAGTTACTCCGCAGCTAAGAGCTGCAGAATGCTCCCAAAAGTATCTATCAATTCTCCTCTAACTCACTCAATATCAGTTTATTAGCCTTAATTTCTACCCTTGTGTTTAGCATCAAGGAAGTTTTTTTTTGATTGACTCTGAAGAAAGAACCCTTAAAACCAGAAACTGAAACAAAAGCTCTCCCAGCTGGACAATTTTTAAAACTTAGTGATACTGGAAGAAACTTCTTGGTTTCATTTACTTGGGTAGTAATTGCTCAGTGCAACAAAGAAGCCATTTTAACAGGAGACTCATATCCCTAACTCCTTTAAGTGCTTTTGGTATCAGATTAAATATTAATACAAAACAAACTGTAGCGTTCAACTACTTTTTGCATTACTGTTCTGTATGGGATCACACTATGAGGCAGATGTAAGACCGATGTCAATATCAGATTGACTTTAAAGAACAGCTAAGTACATGTGTCAATTTATACAAACAGAAAGGTACTCCTCTTCTGGCACTTCAGATGTTCTTGAGCATCTACATCTCCAAATCATCATGAGATGAAAGAACGGGTCAGAAATGCAAAGAATGTATTTTCTTTGGCTGAGATCCCACCTCGTTAAGAAGAACCTAAGAAAGCAGTCAGACAACTGCACCTGACCACGAGTCCACTAACAGGACTAATGAGATGCCTACAGAAGCAGCCTTAACTTCAAGGTATGCTATACAAGTGAGAATAGTTATTACAAAAGATGAACATCTCAGTTGTTTTCCTTCCACAAACATGTATAAAAGCAAATATCACTACAAATACCTTACTCTGTTTTATTTAGAATTCACCATCTTTCACCTCATGGGGTACAGAAAGATAAAGAACCAAGACTTTTTTTCAGATACCTAAAGGAGGTTCTCAAGACCACACACTTGAAGAAGTAGCAAAGTTTTCTGCCACATGTAAAAAGTGAGAGATGAGCCAAGAGATCATCAGCATTCAGAGAGTCCAAGTCTCAAAGATTCTGTAGCTTTCTAAGCATCTGGATAATACCAAGTGCTGCTGAACAGCGTGCCACTGTTCGCACCACCATACACAGGGGTTTTCTCACGTGATGCAGTACCTGATAAAAACCATTCTTTTAGTAGTTTGTGCGTAATCTGGGAAATGCAAAATGTCTACAGATGCAGTGTGTAGACAGCCTACCGCATAGTGTGCTGATGTCCCCATCTCAACTACTGCCACGTAGAGAAGAGCTCTCTGGCAACAGAACAAGGTCACCAGCGGACTGAGACCTACGAGGGACACTGAGACCATCACAGAAGCACAGGCTGCTGCAGAGATGGAGCCCAAGAAGAGTCTCTTATAAATTTTAAGCACACTCATCAGGATATAATTGGTATTAGCTTGCCTCAAGTTCAAACATAAGCGCACTAAAATAGCGTACCCAACAGCAGTGACATGTGACAGCACAGCCATGCAGCAAGTTACGAGCATTTTGTTTAAGTAAGTGAGGAGTATAACCAGTAAAGAGAGAAACTCCGACTTGCACTCAGGTGTCATAGTAACCAGTGACCCAAGTTACAGAATTTACATGGTACAGAACAGGATAAGCACAAGGTATTGCAAGCTGACTGGTCATTGCTCAGCATCAAGTGCATTGTCAATGAATAAAGCCAATAAAGCTTTGTTTTTAAGTCTAAAACTGGCTTATTAGAAGATTTCACATTCTTCTAAATACTCTCCCCAGAGCCCATTCCCTACCTGGTGCAGTGACATACACACATATTCAACAGCAACAGAGAGGACTCCAGTTTCCCTGTGATCTATGAGCTTTGCACCAGACTTTATGCCGTTTAGATAGATAATAAAATACAGTGTTAAGTCACACAAGGTGATGAGTTCTACTTTGAGCATTATCATCCCATCTCTTCTCTTCACACATCTCACCTGTCGATGCAAACATCAGCTTGAATCCCTACAGTAATCAAGACTGAAAATGATAACAGCTGCCTAAAAAAGAAACTAAAGTAGTAATCCACAAAAAAGTATGGGTGACAAACTGTGTTCCTGAAGATTCTAATGTTTCTTTTTTAAATCATAATTGGTACTAATTGCACTATTTACATGTTAATGCACAACACCTGGCCTCAGCTGGATACAGAGAGGCTGACAATGTTTTACACTCACCTCACTGACAAGGAATTGAACACATACAGCCTTACAGACATGGGCTTGCCAAATACAAGGCACCACTAAGGACAACGTGGAAGCAATGTAACTTAGGCACAAAGCTTAAACAAGCGCAAAGCTAATAATTCAAAATCAATGTTCAGTAAAGAACTAGACTGAAACTAAGTTCCAAACACACAGAGGGATGGCCCCTGGATCCCTGGCAGTGTTCAAGGCCAGGTTGGATGGGGCTTTTGGGCAACCTGGGCTAGCAGGGGGTGTCCCTGCCCATGGCAGGGGCATGGAACTGGATGGGCTTTGAGGCCCCTGCCAACCCGAAACCAGTCTATGAGTCTATGCAGGAGAAAAATAAAAACAAAAGGCAAAACTTGATTAAAGTTTTGACCTAAAAGAGAAGAACCCTTCCCCAGCAAAACAAAAGGAAACATCACCCTCTCCTGCTCCCCAACAGAAAGACTTGGTTACCTTGTTAGTAGGATAAAATATAAGCAAAACCAATTCTGGCTGTTGAGGCTGAATGGGTAATCTATTATCCTTATAATAGACGTCTACATGCTGCAGCAATGGCAAAGGTAAGAAACATCAGAAAAGTTTAGCAGTGACAATAAAACAGTGGTGAGGAAGCTCAAAATTTTGACCTACCTGGTTTCTAACTAAAGAGCCCTCTTCCTATACAGAGCTGACCCGGACCAACTGAAAACCACTTTCTACTTTTGTTTAATATGAGCCATTTCTTTTAAACACTTGCTTTTTCAACAAAATTACTGATGCTATACAAGTACTGCCCCCAAAAGCGCTCATTTATTGTTGCTAATGACCACATCTCTGGAATTCACATCACGACTCCCAGTCTTCAGCATCTCACAACTTGAAAACAAAGATAAACCAGACAACTAAACACTGATGTGTGCCAAGTCCAATGTACGCCAACCTTCTCCAACTAAAATTCCTGCTGTGGCACAGCCTGGAGGATTCTGCCCAGATTCTGTAGACGAGATAAAATATAATCTCTAGTTGTAATCTAGTGAACTCTGTTTCTCTTCTGTCTGATTTCCTAATAATCCTAAATGAATTTCTGTAGTATGTTCAGGAAGTATTTACTTGAGGTTTAATTTTTAGTTCTGCTTTGTTTCAAAAACTTAGTAATATCCTCTTGAACAGAAGCACAATTAACATAATTAGCTTTCTGTTGCTAATTCTACATTGTTTAAAAACCCATTATTGCAATTGTTTACATATTTTTTCAATGTTCTAATTAGCAACCCCCTAAACATTATTATAGCTCAAATTACTATTGTCCTATATGGTATTTATAAGAAAAATTATGAAGAAAAGCTAAATCCTCTCAATGCCAGGATTTAGTAAGTACAAACCATACCAAACTGGTATTACTGACATGAAGAGAGCATTTATATATTACAAACTATATTTGCACAAAAAAACCCTCAGCTCATGACAGTTAAAACATGTTCAGAGTAAGTAAATATAATTTTGTTTAATATTGTACCAAACAGAATAAAAGACAATTCCGTGAGTTTCACAAGGAACACAACCTCAGGGGACTTACTCTGATCACACTTTATCAAAGGACAAGTAAGGAAGATGTGTTGAAAAGAAAGGGACAACCATAGCTGGAGGAAGAACTGCCATGTTTTATTTAGAAAAGATCTGTTGCAAATCAAAAGTCCCAGTTTAACAAAGGCATATTTTAATAATCAGGTTTTACCAACAGGCTGTAGGAGTAAGTAGTACCCTAAATCATGATGTATATAGAATTACAAAATGGTTATGGTTGGAAAAGGCCTGCAAGATCATCAAATCCAACCATCTATCCAGCCCCACTAGCTCCAACACTAGACCATGTCACGAAGTACAACATCTACTCTTCTTTTATACACCTCCAGGGATGGTGACTCACCCATCTCCATGGGCAACCTGTTCCAATATCTAACTACCCTTTCAATAATGAAATTTTTCCAAATATCCAACCTAAACTTCCCCGATGCAATTTAAGACCATTTTCCCTTGTTCTGACATGGGGAAACAAAGGTACCAACCATAGAAACAAACATGGCTCATTTGCACTTTCTACTCAACCACTAGGAAGTGTTCCTGTCTGAGAGCAAGGTTTATGATACAGAAATGGATAAATGCAGAAAGAGACACAGATGTTAAAGGGGAAAAAAAAAGACTGCAGGAGGAAATGTAGAAGTTGTAGGAGTATAGTTACACTGCCAGTATTACTTTAAAGAATAAAGATGGATAAAATAAGACAGCCAGCATGGATATAAACTACACATGCTAAACATGAATGAAATTTGCTTGGGTCCTACCCAGGCAGAGGAATCAGCCTTCCTGTTAGTATCTCCACAGGGACATGTTTTGAATGCTGCTAATAGGTTTTGCTTTAAGATCAGCACGAAGTCATCACTGCAGACACAAAAATATAAACACTAGCAAGTTAAAAGACTTATTGTTAATAATAAATCCTGAAAACCCACAAGCAGTTCTGACAAAGTCTCTGAAGTAACAATGATCTTATCCAAATTCAGCCTATTAACTAGGAAAAAGGCCACTGGATTCCCTATGCACATCCTTCCCAGGACTCCTGAGTTAGTCAAATTATAGAGCTACATCTCTCCCCAGTGACGTGGCAGAGAACTTACGCTCTCAGTGTCTCGGTGAACACCTAGGGTACCGCAGGGCGAGCCGAGACCTCTGCGTACACATATTCCAACAGCACCACTGACCCCCACATCAGTGTATAATTCCTCTGGTGATATAAATTGGCTTTGAAGTCAGCTCCATTTCCTCTCACAAGTAAAAAACACATCCCAGCTCACATTGATCAAAGCTTTCCATTTAACCATGACCTCATCTGTATACAACAATATTTCCAATAAGTTAATATGATGGGAAAGTGACTGCAACACCATTGCCAGTTAACACAATAAAATATATATATATATATAATTAACCATGACAGCAGTCACAGAATCACAGAATTATCAAGGTTGGAAAAGACCTAGAAGATCATCCAGTCCAACCATTCACCTATTACTACTAGCTCCCACTAAACCATATCCCTCAATACAACATCCAGTCTTTCCTTGAACACCCCCAGGGTTGGTGACTCCACCACCTCCCTGGGCAGTGCATTCCAGTGCCTGACTACCCTTTCTGAGAAGTAGTGCTTCCTAATGTCGAGCCTGAATCTCCCCTGGCGCAGCTTGCTACCATTCCCTCTAGTTCTGTCACTGCCTACACGGGAGAAGAGGCCGACCCCCAGCTCACTACAACCTCCCTTCAGGAAGTTATAGAGAGCTATAAGGTCTCCCCTAAGCCTCCTCTTCTCCAGGCTGAACAATCCCAGCTTCCTCAGACGCTCCTCGTAAGGCCTGTGTTCCAGACCCCTCACCAGCTTAGTAGCCCTCCTCTCAACGCGTTCCAGAGCCTCAATGTCTTTCCTGTAGTGAGGGGCCCAAAACTGAACACAGTACTCGAGATGCGGCCTCACAAGTGCTGAGTACAGGGGGACAATTACCTCCCTGCTCCTACTAGTAACACTATTTTTGATGCAAGCCAGGATGCCGTTGGCCTTCTTGGCCACCCGCGCACACTGTCGGCTCATGTTCAGCCGTGCATCAATCAGTACCCCCAGGTCCATTTCCTCCACACAGTCCTCCAGCCACTCCGCCCCAAGCCTATAGCGCTGCCTGGGGTTGTTGTGGCCAAAGTGCAGGACTCGGCATTTGCTCTTGTTGAACCTCATGCCATTGGCTTCAGCCCAGCTCTCCAGCCTGTCCAGATCCCTCTGTAGGGCCTCGCTACCCCCAGGCAGATCCACACTCCCAGCCAATTTAGTGTCATCTGCAAACTTACTGAGGGTGCACTCAATGCCCTCATCTAGGTCATCAATAAAGATATCGAAGAGGACAGGCCCCAGCACCGACCCCTGGGGAACACCACTCGTGACCGGTCGCCAGCTGGATTTAACTCCATTTACTACCACTCTCTGAGCCCGGCCCTCCAGCCAGCTCCTTACCCAGCCGAGGGTGTACCCATCCAAGCCACGGGCTGCCAGCTTCTGCAGGAGAATACTGTGGGAGACAGTGTCAAAGGCTTTGCTGAAGTCTAGGTAGACCACATCAACAGCCTTTCCCTCATCCAGCAGATGGGTCACTAGATCATAGAAGGAGATCAGGTTGGTCAAACAGGACCTGCCCTTCATGAACCCATGCTGGCTAGGCCTGATCCCCCGGCCATCCTGCACATACCGCATGATCTCCCTCAAGACTATCTGTTCCATAACCTTCCCTGGAACCGAGGTCAGGCTAACAGGCCTGTAGTTCCCCGGATCCTCCTTACAACCTTTCTTGTAAATGGGAGTCACATTGGCAAGCCTCCAGTCTTCTGGGACCTCACCAGTCAGCAAGGAGGACTGATAGATAATGGAAAGCGGCTCGGCTACCACCTCTGCCAGTTCCCTCAGCACTCTCGGGTGGATCTCATCTGGCCCCATGGACTTGTGGCAGTCCAGTTGGAGTAGGAAGTCTCTGACTGTTTCTTCCAAAATCATAGGGGAGTTAGCATGCTCCCCAGCTGAGACTACCAGGTCAGAGAGAGGGGTACCCTGAGGATCTGTTTGACCTTTAAAGACAGACATAAAGAAGGCATTCAGAACCTCCGCCTTTTCCTTATCCTCAGTGATCACATTCCCAGCCTCATCCAGTAAAGAGTGGATATTCTCCTTTGTCCTCCTCTTACTGTTAATGTACTTATAAAAGAGTTTATTATTCTTTTTCACCCCAGCGGCCAGGTTAAATTCAAGCTGGGCTTTTGCCTTTCTGATTTCACCTCTACACATCCTGACAACTTCCTTGAATTCATTCTCAGTTACCCGTCCCTCCTTCCACAGGCGGTAGATTCTCTTTTTCTCACGGAGCCTCAAGAGTAACTCCCTATTCATCCACGCTGGTCTTCTTCCCCGCCGGCTCATTTTGTGGCTCAGGGGGACCGCCTGCTCCTGCGCCCTTAAGACTTCCTTCTTGAAGAGCAACCAGCTCTCTTGTACCCCTTTGTTCGCTAAGACTGAATGCCAAGGGACTCCCCCTACCAGTCTCTTGAACAAATCAAAGTCTGCCCTCTGAAAGTCCAAGGTAGCAGTTTTACTATTCCCCCTCCAAGCTCCACCATGAATTGAGAAATGTATCATTTCATGGTCACTCTGTCCAAGGCAGCCCCCAACCTTCACATCTCCTACCAGACCTTCCCTGTTCACGAACAGCAGGTCTAGCGGGGCAGTTCCTCTTGTGGGCTCTCTGACCAGCTGCATCAGGAATGCATCCTCTGTGCACTCCAAAAACCTCCTAGACTGCTTCTTCTGTGCTGTGCTGTACTCCCAGCATATGTCAGGGAAGTTGAAGTCCCCCATGAGCACAAGGGCTGATGACCGCGCAGCTCGTGCCAGCTGCTTGTAGAACACCTCATCTGTCTCTTCATCCTGGTTTGGCGGTCTATAACAGACGCCCACCAGGATGTCTGCCTTGTCAGCCCTTCCTCTGATCTTTACCCATAGGGATTCAATGTTATCATCCCTAGTCACAATCTCAGTGGCAGAAAAGGATTCCCTAACGTATAGAGCCACACCACCACCCCTCCTTCCTTGCCTGTCTCTCCTGAAGAGTTTGTAGCCATCCATTGCAGCACTCCAGTCATGGGAGCAATCCCACCATGTTTCTGTTATGGCAACCAGGTTTTAGTTTGCCTGCCGCATTATGGCTTCCAACTCTTCTTGCTTGTTGCCCATGCTGCGTGCGTTAGTGTAGACGCACCTCAGCTGAGCCCCTTGCCTCTCTCCTAATCCCAATACCACTTCCCCAGGCCGATCTCTAGCAGACCTGGCTTTATCCCCTTCCCCCTTCCTATCTAGTTTAAAGCCCTTTCTACAAGTCCTGCCAGCTCCTGGGCAAGTATCCGTTTCCCTTTCGGAGACAGGCAATTCCCATCAGCTGTCCTCAGGCCAGGTGCCGAGTAGACCGCCCCGTGATCAAAGAATCCAAAATTTTTGTGTTTGCACCAGCCTCTCAGCCATGCATTTATAAGATGGCCTTTTCTGCTTATCTCAGTGTTTGCCCCTGCCACCAAAGGAATACTGGCAAACACAACTTGTATGCCCGCTCCATCGACTAACTTCCTCAGCCTCCTAAAATAATTTTTTATAATCCTCAGGCTTCTATCAGCAAACCCATCACTGCCAGTCTGAACTGCCAATAAAGGGTAGTAATCGGAGGGGCGGATAAGGCTGAGGAGTTTTCTAGAAATATCCCTGATCCGTGCCCCGGGAAGGCAACACACCTCCCTATGGGTAGGGTCAGGCCGACATATTGGGCCCTCTGTTCCTCTCAGAAGAGAGTCGCCCACAACTATCACCCTCCTTTCTTTCCTGGAGGAAGCAGTCTTCAAACGTGGAGCCGTCTGCCTTACCTTGGGCAAGCTTGACGGCAGCGCTCCCATGTCATCATCACTCACGTCTCCCTCTGGTTTCAGGGCTTCATACCTGTTACAGAGAGGGACTAGGGGAACCGAGGTAGGTCGGGATGGGGGTCGCCTGCAACGCCGGGCTGAGACCTGCTGCCATTCCTCCTCTCCTCTCAAGCTGTCTCTCCCTGCTGGACTATGGTGAGAGAGAGGGGCCATTTCTCCCAATACTCCCTTAGTCGGACTTGATGATCCTAATGGGACCCTTCCAACTCAGGATATTCTATGATTGTTCAGGTACATGAACACAGATGCATTTCTATCAGGGAAAAATGGTAAAAAGAAAATACTTTTTTTCTCTTATGCAATTTGTCCCATTACTGGGTCATTGCTAGAAAAGACCAAATTAATGAACCTGGTATGTTCACACAGACAAACACATGCAGTAAGTTCTAGATGGATAGAAGAGGGGTATAGAAACACTAGATGACAATAGTGAACAATACAAATTGCTTTGCTGTGGGAAGAAGACAGACTCAACCGTAAACTCATTTCTTGGCCCAAGTCTAAATTCAACCTTTGAAGAAACATACCACAAGTATAGATACTAAATACTCCCAACACCATCTAGAAACCAGCACCCTGCATACACACATACACACAGAGCATGCATATAATAGTTAAACTGTTGACAAAACCTCCATTTCATTCTTTCTCTGATTTGTACTATGAGGATTTAGAAATGCCAGCAAAAGATAAGAAATGCGTGGAAGTCAGAGCTCCATCAATCAACCAAGGCAACCCCCTCCACCTCAACTTTATGAGAGTTCAGGAAGAAAAAAAATCTAAGTCTGCAGCAGAAAGTAAGAAGCATTCCAAAGGTGTGTGGTTTCCATTCTATTTTACGTTTGGGGGAGAAAGATTAAATGTGAGATGAGAGGCTGTAATTTATATAATGTCTAATTGACACACACACAAAAAAAGTTGTTTGTGAAAAATCAATAGAGAAAGATAAATTTGATAATAAGTAGTGATTTAAGCACTCAGCACTGTGAAACGAATGACAAAACATTAATTACAGTTAAGGCTGACATTCTATAATGAATATCTTTGTAACTTACATCTAACAACACCAGATTTTATAGGAGAGAAACCATTTATAGGAACAATTAGTACAGATTTGGCATTTGAACTTAAATTGACAAAAAGTGAGAGATTAAGTTATGGCTCTCTTATTTTTTAAAAATCATGACTCCTTTTGAAGATTTTTTTTTCCTTGAACGCTAAAATTATCTTGTACTTATGGTTACTAAAATACTGATTTGAAACATGGATCAGCACATACAAGTGCTGATGTAGCTTCTTTCCCAAAGGAAACCAGGGCTGGCAATGGTCTTTACACAGACTCATATTTGACAACAAGAAAACTAAAATTTTATTGTTGAATCAAGTTTCAAACTAACTGTGGATGGTTTCAGGCTATCAATTTTTCTTCACTGTGTAGAAAACACTCTGTGTTACAAATTCGCTTCATCTCCCTGCTCTCCATAAACAACAGACTTTGCTGGCTGTTGCTTTATGCCCTGAAGCACCTCTACTTTTCCCAAGTGATACTTTACGGAGTATATCAGTTCCTTTTGACTACTGAAGGTAATTTTTGTTATTTAAAGTAGAGTTACATGTGGAAGAGAAAACAATGTCCTTTGCCTTCTTTAAATTAGAATCTTCTAATATCATAAAAACATACAACTCAACTGAAAACATCAAATATGTGTGCTTAACTCTGCAAGAACTGATGCAATGAGGGAAAAGACCTTACAAAGGAAGAGTTAATGGATAAATGTTTATGTTGAAATATTTAGAAAATCCAATAAGCATACAGGGCCTTGCTTTGGCTCTCTGAAGGATTATTATTCTCTAAGTTCAGAGTTTGAAGCAATGCATATTCATTTAATAATACCATAGCGAGTTAACTCTTCTGGTCGTCTTGCTGAAGTCTACTGCTTCCTATGAAGGCAAATCTTTAATAAATAAGGTTAGCATTTAAAATAAGGGCTCCCTGCAGCCTGGCAACGAGTAAGCCTAGAACATTATCAACTGCAACTCAGATTGGATGGGTAAGATTTTCCATTTTGAAGCCCCAATTTTCCTCTTACAATATGTCATTAATGTTTTTACAGCTGTACCTTTAATTACCCTTTCTATCACTTCACAGAGTCATGAAATAAAGCTTGAATCAGTAAATATCACAAAAAATCCTTGTCTGACATTTTAAACTGACTTTTGCATTAAATATGCATTTTCTTCCATAATGTTTATTAATAAGGCTTGAGGTAACTTGCTGTTATTAATAAGATTTGCTTTGCCATGGCGTATTTCTATCTGAGGTACCGATGTACATATCAAGACACACATGGATCAGAGATGGTTTCATGCTTCTATAGGAGATTGATCTCCCTTTGTGAGCTGTCATGATCCGCGGAGGTGAGGGAAGAGCTGGCAGTGCTCCAAGCACAGCCACATCTGTAAAACTCACGTGAGCTCTCCATGCTCCTACACGTGCTTTGGGGACCACAGAGGAAATGTTTCATACTCACCTCTCTCCATCCTCCCCCCAAACAAAACAGGCATGAGGAAATTAAAGAAAGCAGGTCTAGATAATTGAATAGATTACAAGAAGAACAAAACAGCTAATGGTAATTTTCAGGTGATGACGTAGCTGTAGAGAGGAAAGTGACTAAAGCACTGGAAAGCTACACTGATCCTAGCAATACTGCCTTAGGAAGCTGACTTCAAGGCTGTCTTTTATGAGAACCCATTTTTTGATGAACATTACTGTTCAAAGTAGACTGCAGTACTGAAGCTGCTCATCCCAAATGTACGTGTTTACAGGGGAGAAAAAAAACAGAAGAAAAACAGACGTTTATGGACACAGATGGAGAGATAAGGAGAGGACTTCTACACTCTGGTTTTCTGTTGCACCGAAGGGGTGTGAAGAACATCTCTCATGTGCCTTGACAGACATTTTTATTTAGCAGGTCTGCTAAGAAAAATATTAATCTAAGGAAAGTTAGGGATCAATTCCATCACATTCTTGAATTGGTTGCTACAAAAATAAATTAGGTTTCACAATACAGTAGGAGAACTGCAAAATCTAATGGGATAGACTCTCCTGTATTGTCTATTGTTAAGGATTTAAAAGCCCAGTGTGTATAAATACATGGAAGACACTGATCCAAATTTCAATTTGCAAACCTCCAGCTCTGTTGACTTAGCCCAACTGCAAAGCAATACCCAGCAGTAATCCCATCGGCAAGGGAGAGGCCTTTCTCAGGCTGGCACCAGTTGTGCTGCTTGTGAATCTTGAAGGAAAAACAAAGCATAAAAATAAAGATATTAAAAACATTTGTAAGGCTGAGTTCTCAAGAGTCACCTGGATAAGATGACAGACACCTCTGTCTCCACTGAGATCAGAAATATGTTTGCAACAGAATATAGTTATTTTACAATTATATATTGAAACAACTGAACATGGACCAATTCACTCAACAGAATCTGCCATTCTTTTATCATCTGTTTAAGTGGGAGGAAGCTCATAGGATATTTATATGCATTGTCAGAGAAAAGGATTTTTTTCCCAAATGCCCTTTTAAAATACTTCTGCAGAAGAGACCTCATGATAGCTAATCTTGAGGATCTCTCATGGCAGTGAACAGTCAGAGGCAGTTCCCAACTTCCTGAGACTTGTTTACATTACATATCATCTCTTCCACAGAAGAAGGAATTTCCTTGCATGAGGCTTCTTAGTAAGGACCATGGTCAAGCCTGAAAGTACTGCATGAGCTCAGACACCCCATCTGAATCCCAGCATATTACCATGAAGAGAACATCTGTACTGGCAAAGTGCAGTCAAGATTAACATTGCAAAACTGAGCTTTTAGCCTTTCATACCTTAAAAATCTACTGAAGGTGTCAAACCTTCCTGTGCTGCAAGTGTTCAGAATTTCATTAGCTATGCTAGAATACAAATAAATTGAAATATTCATCAAAACAATTAAATACAAGTCAAAACTTGTTGAAAACAAAATCTAGTGGGCTCTCCAAATGTGCTTTTATCAGGATATGTTGCTTTTTTAAAATTTCAACGTCCCTGCCAACTTTTCATCATCCATCAGCAGGTCTTCAACATGAGGCCAGCTATCACAAGTCAATTAATAAATCTGTAAACAAGCTGGATGCTGTAAATTAATTGAATGTGAGAAAGAAAAGTTGGTGAGACTGCTCAAGGTGTTACATCATTTCCTCACCTTAATATTGAAGGTGTAGCTGCCTGGCAACTGAAGTTAATGTAACTCAGATAAGCCATAATTCTGTTCACTCTCCCTTCTCCAGTTACTTCACCTGGCCTAAATCCACTGTGCAACTGTGTTGTAAACCAGTTGAGGATTCTGCACTGAGGATTAACCAAGCAAAAGAACTGGCTATTTCTTGTGGAGGTCAGCTCTGGTGCCTGAGAGGAGACAGGGATGCTCGTATCAAGGAGATGGCAGGTTTGTGGAAGTCAGCTTGATCTATGGTGTAAGTGTATTTTACGAGCAATGAAAGAACAGCTTCAGGGTAGCATATGGAACAGCACCCTTCCTGCCCCAAACACCACCCGTGCTTCCAGTCAGAAATGTGTGAACACACATGAACTGACTTCTGATCATGCCCAGAGTACTCAAAAAGAAATTTAAATAAATAAAATTGAAAAAAAAGCATGAAAATCAACTGGCAGATCCCTATGTATTCATCGACTCTCTGTGGTGTAAAGGCTGACAGAATTGAAAGCTGCGCATTCTTCTTTTCCTCCTGACTCTTCTGTACCTATCCTGTTCCCTACGGGAAGATGTAAGGAAATAGGAGACCCCATCCTGCAAATGTTTTCTGCCAGCAGAATGCTTGCTGAAGTCAGTCGTGGCTTTGTGTGTGAGCTGGTAAGACAGGGACCCTTGTGTAGAAATGGCTTCATAGAAAAGTGTTTTAAAAGAGGAAGACTCCTCTTTAGTTAATCATCTCACTATGTATTCTTGTCAGTCTGGGCAAACAGCCAGGAACAGGGGGGAAAATCAGCGACAGTAACAGAACACACAGAATTGGTGATGTTATGATTCAGCCATTTTTTCTACCTTTCCCAAAAACAAAACAACACATTGTATTTTTAGTTAGAAATAGGATCGATTTTCTTCCAAATGTAGTGAAAGCATTTAATCCCTATCTTTTAAAGAATGAATAACCATTGCAGACATCACTCCCACTAATATGCTAACTTTAAACTTCAGTTTTGTCAGCTTCTTTGAGGAGTTTGCAGTGCTTTGGCAAAGGATGAGGCTGGTGGGCCCGGCATGGCCGCCCTACCTCCTCCGGATGGGCAGCCCCGCGAACACCTCATTGGCAAGGGTACAGTTAATGCTCTCGCCCACTGACACTGACAACCAGGGCACCCATTAGTGCCAACCGTGGATTTCTGATAGGAAAATCAGATGGCTAATTATGAGCACTTAAATGCCAAGATCCCTTATTAACCATTTCGCCTTACAATTGTCTAACAGCAAATTCGAGGTAATGTTACTTTCTAATGCAGCGAGATATTCTTCTCCTGTCCTGACCTTTCATTCATTTGGAAAGATGATGTGTGAGAACCAAGTCAATAATATATTTTCTCTTTCTGGCAGCATTTGTAAGTACTCTTGTGAATATTCAGACAAGTGTCAGCTCAGGGAAACAGCTGCATAAGTAAGTTGCTTGCCGGGACTGCATTCACTGGTCAGTGACTGATGGAGAGAATAAAAACACTGCTTACATGCTTCATCAATGGAAAAAAGAGTGGATCACTCTTACAGCTTATGTTGGACTCCAAGTGCGTAGCAAATGAGAGTAAGTTGTTTCCTAGAACCTTTTCAGCATCATCATTACTCTGTCTGAAGGCTGGTTTCCGTAAGCGCCATGGTTTTCACACCAATTTCTCACAGCAACCTCTTTCCACAATTAGAGTTTGAATGCACATGCATGTACACCTTTTCTTTACCTTTATTTTTCCCTCTTTATTTTTTAGATCCTAGTTTCTTTCTGGGTATTTGCCAGTTCTCTCTCTCACCTTCAATGTGCATCTCTCATTGCACATTGTCCCTGTTTCCTCTGTCACGCTGCCATGACACATCCCCACAGCCTTTCACGCTGTATGTGACCACTGTATCATGCTACCGAGAAGGGCATGTGTGACCCAGGGCAGGGACGCTCACACAACTGCTAACCACGGCCACCCAGTGCTGGGCGGAGGCCAGTCCCACATTCCAGTGTCACACAGTTTCAAGGCACAGTGTGCAGAAACTGAGCAAGTTGTGGTCAGTTAAAAGATTTAAGCAGGGGACTGCAAAAATCACCAACTATTCTTAATTCTTATTTTAGTGCTAGTAGTACAACAGTGAAGATGCACAGTCTCCAAGTAAGGATCTGTCAACAAAAAAAATTAATAAAGTCCGATTTATTAAAATTAATTTCAAGTATGAATTAATATTCTGAGTTAGTTCCTGACTATTTGCCATTTCACACACATCTAAAAGCATACTCCTGTAATACAACACCAGGACTGCTCAGCCCCTTCACAACAAAAAAGAATTCAAGGGGCTTTCATAAATGTACAAAAATGACTTTTATATAACAAAGATGTTTAAACTACAACTTAACTGAAGAGTAGTTTGTGCATGATAAGCATAGAGGGGATAGGGAGAGCAAACTGTTCATAGAATGTATCTTTTATCTACACAGGACTGCATTTCAAAATGGGACTCATGACAGAAACAGTCTAAGTGAAAACAATTCTGTGTGTCTGATGACAACAATTTTTGAAATTGCAATTTAGTAACAGGAAAACTTCTTATTTTGTAAAGCCAGCTTCTCCATGAGGGTAGATTCCTTTCCTATTTACAAATACAGAGCAGTAGTATTTAAACTTAGCATCCAAATGGAAAAAAAGAATGATTTCTACTCCTGAACTAACATAAGGCCAATACATGAACATTCACATACCTGAGTCAAACAGTTTTGCTTGTAATAAATTAGGCTTTTTAATGCTTGACGTTTACTACTTTAAAAGACTTTAATCTTTATAATTGAACAGCTCTGTGAAGATCATCAGACTTGACAAAGTCCAATGAGATGCTGACCTGGCTTCCAGTCTGCCCTCAAAGATAAACAGTGATCAGTTTGCTCTACTGGTGTTAAAAAAGCAACTAACTGAAGTCCAGTGGGTCATAACAGGTTAGAAAACCATCTCTGTGCCAGGACCTGTGTGTCTCATACATAAATGACATGGGAAAAATCCTCAGGTAGAGGAAATCTGCAGGAATTTTGCTTTATCAATTTTTTTTTCTCCCATCAGTTTTATTTACACAAAGACCTAAAACTATTATGGGTGGTGTAGACAGGCTTGCTGGTAGCCTCATCTGCCCTTCCCTGTTATTATTAATATATCACGCGTGACCTCTAGGAAGACCTCAAAGTGATCTGAAGAGCCCTGAGTTCCCAAGAACAGCATACTGAACACTTGTTACAGAAGATCTTTCATACAGTATTCCAGCAGCCTGGAAAACAGAAGAAAAACTACAAGTTGAAAAGATTTAAGGGCCTCTACAAAACTGCGAACTCAGCTGCAAAGCTGGCTGGAACTATGTTCCTCTTGAGGAAAATTGTCAGGAAACAAAGTTTATAACCACAAACAAAACAGAGGTGTGAAACAGGAGAGTCTTTCTTTCCTTAAAGTGTGTGTGAGAGGAAGGAAGTAGCTTTAGGGTTAATGAAAGACCAAGACAGGAATACAAAGAGGAGCTGCTTCCTTCCTCACAGCATGGAGACAGAGGGGAGAAAAAACAAACAGGAGGAGAAAAAATTCTTTCATGCTCTTGCTTTTCAAAGGAGGAAGTGTGGCAATGGGTCTCTTACTCCCCCACTGGGACCACGGCCATGTGCCAAGGAACTGCGGAATAGCCGAGGTGAACCCTAGCGAGGCGTTTCAGAAGCCTGCTCCAATCTGCAGGAGCAAAATCCCTTGTTCATTACAGGATCAGTTCGTAGCTTTTAGTAACCACACAACACAGAGAATGTGGGATTTTCACTAAGAGCATAACTCAACCAATAAAACTGAAGATCAAAGATGTTTTCTCCATTTGTCTGGTCACTAAGTGGTAGCACATGCTTAATTTCATAAATAATTCAAGCTAATGGGAAGTATTAACTTTAAAGAAATTATTAGCAAAAATAGTGCTTTCTATAGGAAGCACAGAGAGCGATACAAAAAATACTTGTACTCCTGGGAATAATTACATTTATATTCATTAAATGCATCTTTTCCAAGGACATCAATGTAGATAAAAACGGGTTAGTGCAACTTAAATATGATGCTGTGTGGAAAAATGTATTTGGCTGAATCAGATTTTCAGAATGGAACCCAGGTGAGACAGGCTGCAACAGACTTGAATTAGCAACAGAAATTAAAGGTGGGACTCTTGCATTCTTTTAGACAATACTTTCTCAGTGCTCCTAAATAAAGTTGATTCTACGAGGAATGGACTTATTTTTTCTCCTTTTGTCCCCCTCAAATGTTAAGAGAGGTTCTTTAGGACACTGTACTTCTCCAAGCATCAAGTATGTATCAGAACAAAAGAGGACAACCAAAAAGAGCAGTCCATCTTCCCTGGTTAGATGTGTGTCATCCACACCTGTTAATAAAACACAACTCTTTAGTAAACTTTGAAGTAATGTCGATTCAAAACCAAGGAGATACTGGGCAGGGTTTGCGGTACCTCTCTAGCAGAGCAGGTGAATTATCTGGTATACGATCAAAGCAACTGGTTGGTAAATGTGTTTAGGGTAATGGAATATTGCAAGTATCAGACACTAACATAATACATTGTAATATGACTGTGCACTGAGGCTATAACACAGGATAATCACTACACAGATGAAAACAGAGGAACCGCCATCACATTACCTGTAAATTAAAAAACCCTCAGGCTATACATCACATCTTTTTCTGAGTTGAGATCTATATGTGTACACACATACATTTTTAACACTGTCAATCAATTATTATGTACTGCAACCAGAAATTACTTTAACCAATGTATGGATTTAAAAAGTAAGCCCAAAACAGCCTCTGAATGCAGCACTCTCCAACTGCTACATCAAGGACTTAACCTCCAGAATTAACACACCCTGCAAACAAATCCCTTCAAATCCAAACCAGACAAGCAGGACAAAATGCCAACCAGCAAAACTTGCACCACTCCCAGAGGGAAAATCTACCTGTAAATCCTATGAAGGACAACAGCTGTCCAGCTGCTCCTGGAGACACTCATCTCAGAGCTGAGCATCTGGGGTCCGTAAGCACACAAGCAGTCATAGCTCCTCTTGCTGAAGCTAGCAAATAGGAAAGGAAAGCTAAGCCTGCTAGCTTCCCAGGGAAATGCCAAGGTAGTATGGTAATTGCGTACCTACAGCGATGGGGAAATTACAATGCTATTTTAAGAAAGCCTAAAAAACTTAGAAAAGCAGCAGATCATAAAGAATTTTAAATGTTAGAATGGGAAACTAAGTACCCACTGAAACACAAATTAATATCCTTTAAAAACTTACTAAGGTTACATCTGTTAACATAAAATTCTCCATTTGATACATACTGAAGATTTGTATCTGTCCTGGAGAAGGAAAAAAGCCCAAACTTTTGGAAAACACTCGAGGGTTTTCCTTCATGACTCTCATTGCACTTCATTTAGAACATTAACTGACTATCTTTGTTAGCAGGGCAAGATCTAAAAGCTTTGTAAAACTCAATTCTCTGATTGAGTAGAGATAGATATCTATCTTTTGGCTACATGCTGAGTACGCCTAAACCAATGAACTGGAGTACTCACGCCTGTGCACAGATAGGTGTGTACAGCCTACAAGACTTGAATCCATCATTTTGATTGAATCAGAAATGTTATTCCAATTAGGCCCATGTAGCAGGGATTATGCTAGAAATTATGGGGGAAAAGGGTTGCAGAATAAGTGAACTACTCGGGTTAGGTGGGTAGAGCACAGATCACAGATTTAATGTTACTGAACTCGAAAACCTGACTTCTTTCTGAAAACATTATTTGCAGTGAAGAGTCATAGGAAGTTGGTGTATCACTTGGTCTAATCTTAAAACATTGCTTACTGCAATGTGACATTTGGTTGTTTTTTTCTGATATTTTAACCATTTGGAATGAACCTCTTGTACCAGGGCTCTACCTCAGGGTGTTCAGGGAAGCAGGGAGGGTTATTCAGATTCACCCAGACATCTCTGAGGGTGATGTTAGGGATGTGTTTTACGTATGTTTCTGGAGACTTTTCCTCTAAAATGCTCCAGGGCCCCTAGCTGTTGCTGGAACAAGAGATTTGCAAATTGTCATAGCATTAGCCTATATGTCAGTCTTGCATCCGAACTGAATGCACACAAGTCCTCAGAGGCCTCTGGGTGACCAGAAAGTGCTGGCACCACATTGTGGAGAGTCTGAGAAGACTTCGGCCCAGGGCTACAGTGGTCAGGGCTCTGCTCTCACTGCTACATGTCCTCATCCAGCAAGGACAGCACTAGAGAATGAGTCTGTGAGCCAGAGGTTTCCTCCTCCTACAGTCCTAAAGACCTCTGCTTAATGACACTTAAGCATGATGGAGAAGACAGATGGCTGGTTTAAACTACTGCAAAAGCGAAAGGATCAGATGAAACCATCTGGACAGAAAACAGATGAAGGAAATAGAAGCAAGGGTGAATCGTTACAACAGACTAAAATGCAAAAGCAGAAAAGGGGGAAGCACATGAGAGATTTGAACAGGAACAGCAAGATCAGATCTCTCAAACTCTGCCAGGATAAGATGACTAGAATTTGAGCGGAAGGCCCAGAAGAAGAAATTAAGTAGGAGAAAAGCTCAGGGGCAAAGCTCAGGCTTGAAAAGAAAGTGACTGCGACCAGACCAGGGAAAGAAGCCAACTTCAAGGAAGGGAGGAAATAAAAGAAAAGGAAAAAATCTGTCAGTTAACATTTGTGAAACCCAACAGCATACATGGATTTCTTTTTCTTTTAGTGTTTGTTTCAAAGAGAAGATGATAGGTAGCTCCTGCTATCGAAAGTTCTTCAGCTCAGGTTGAGTAAATCTTGATATTGAACCTAAATGTTGCTCAAAACCAACTGATGCCACATGATAATTTAATTTCTTATTTTGCCTTTTTGTAAACCTATATAGCTGTAATTTAAGTCAGCAGGAGCTAGTCTTAGTATTGCAATGCACTAATGTTTGAAATATTCTGAAAAAAATCAGGTGTTGAGCAGTTCGATTTAGATGGTCAAGTTTACTGGCTATTTTTCACTTAATTTGTATGTAGGTGAATCCATCATCCATAAAATGGAGGTAAGACCCCCATCCCAGTGTTACTGCAAAGAGAATTATAGTAGTGCACGTGAAGTATCTGAATACTGTAGTGATGAGCACCAGAGAATTGCCAACAGAAAATTAGTATCTGTGTAAAAACAAGGTTTCAATAGTGGTAATAAATAAGGCTTAAGGCTATGCATTGAACAATTAAAATAAACTAAAATATTGAAATAGCTTGTCATCATGCTGGCACAGTCTATGCCATGCACTCAGTATCAGAGGGTTCCTGAGGGAGAGGGCACGAGCAGAAAATGCACGTAGTGACTGTAACATAATGCATATGCATACTCACCTTTAATTCTGACACTAAAAATTTTCTGACAACTAGATTTGGTATTCTTAGAATAATGATCATTATCATAAGGGAAAGAGCATACCCACAGAAAAGCTGCATTGTTCACATGAGAAAGTAAACAACACTGAAAACGTACCTGTAGGCAGATGGGAATATTCAGCACTGCTGTGAAGATTAAAGTTTAACAAAGGTGGTGACACACTGTAAAATTCTTTTTGCTTGAAGCTTTTCATTTACAAGCGAACATTATAACTGACGAATACAGGAATGTGAGTTTCTCCGTTCCAGACCTTTTTCCCTTTATATATGTCTACACACAGTTACAGAAGATAATTACTCCAATTTCTTTGGAAACATATATTTTAAATTTCCCAGCATAATAATCTACAGAATAACACACACATACGCGTGCTTTTACTTCACTCACCTGTTCACGTCTCTGTGAACTTTGCCTATATGAAGACTAGAGGTAAAATAGAGATTTCAGGATTTGCTTTAACAACATAGTGAAGCAAACTCTGCTCCCATGTAAATGGGTTTACACAGCAGGGCTGAAACCTTCTCACTCATGAACTGTATAGATTAGTTAGCATGCAAGGGATAGCAATAATGAAATTAATTTAGTCACGTGTATTTACACATAATGAGTGCCTTCACCATGATCTATTATTAGCACGTATAACCTAATTGATAATGAGGCAGCAGAACTAAGCATGATGATGCTAGCAAAGTGCTCCCATTTTAGCAGTAGCTTCTGGAGGACCATCAGATCACGCCTGTCCCTATTTTGGCAATTTGCTCAATGTATGTCAAATCACTCAGCCCTTCCTCAGGAAGAAGTCACAGTTCAAACAAACTTTTCCATCCGAGGAAACAGTCAGAAGCCAATAAAGGTACTGCTACTTTTATAAACACAACGTATTTCGCCTGGGCTTTGCCATCAGTGCTGAGCTGCACCGAGCTGCTCGGGTGCCTGGTACTTGACAATTTACAGAACACACTGCCCGCCAGAGCACAGGGCAGTCACATTTGCTCACTGTGCTTTTAAAACAAATCCGGACTGACACAGAACTTGAATTCCAGACCTCGTTAAAAAAATTCTAGGCCAAGGGTCATTGTTTCGTATGTCTTAATGTTGATAGGGCAGTCATGAAGTGTAATGCTCAAGTGTGAGATGATAAAGTGCCGTTAGTACCTTCTCTTGCCTCACTGGATGCAGCAGTCACAAAAAGCACACTAGTACAATACATGATAAAAGAGAAGGTGGCCTGTTACACACTCCAAATGCTTTTGTAAACTTATTTAAATACACTGACCTATTACAAGTAATATCCTGGTTTGTATTCACATTTAAATCCAATTTCTCTGGCTGTCAATGAACAATGACAGCACCTGATTTAAAACATTGGTTTCAAGGCAATTTAATGTTTTTGACTGACAAAGAATCACAGAAATCACAGAATCTGTAAGGTTGGAAAAGACCGCAAAGACCATCAAGTTCAACTGTCTGTCCTATACCACCATGTCAACTAAACCATGTCCTGGAGTGACATGTCTCCATGTTTTTTTCAATGCCTCCAGAGCCCGTGACTCCACCACGTCTCACGTTCCAGTGCCTGACCAAACTGGTCACATGTCAGTCCCTGGATAAGAAAGTCATTGCTACTTCTCTTCAAAAGAAACAGTGTGTATGGTTTAGTCAAGCAAAACAATCTCTGCACATTAATTTTAAGAATAAGCAAAGGATTGACTACTAAGAAGAGAGTCATCAGTCTCGCACAGTGACTACAAGACACATCCTGTAGACAGTCCTTGCAGATATATGACTTGGAGGGGAAAAATGCTGATGTGATATCAATGCATTGCTAAGAACTAGTTAACGGCAGAGATGATGTGCTTCACATCTATAATATACCTGAAACAAAGACAGATCAGGACTCATCTTGTGCACAGCAAGTACTCAGCAGCGAAGAATTCCAGATGACTTCATCAAACAGTATTTAGATCATTACATTCATAAAAGCAGAACAAGCTCTACTAATTAGTAGCCACTCCCACTGTGTCTTCCTTGTTAAAGAAAGGTATTCTTGCCACAAGGCAGCTAATGAGATAAAAGTCTAGTGAAAGGACAGCAAACTCTAAATTTCTGAGTCAGTAGGTCAAATTACAGAATAGCATTCAACAAGTTTCCAATTTATAATATAACTATGGTATTACTTACTTGGAATTTAGCTTTAATTAAGTTAATTTAAATATTAAAAGATTTAATGTTTTTCTTTATGCCAGGTCAATGCTAAGATTCTGAAGCAGACAAAAACCGTAACAGAAGATTTTCATTATCTGTATCAAGTGTGCGACAAGACATATAGAGATTTACCAAATCCCCAATTCAAAATTTTCCAAAGCTCGTATTTGCCCAAGCCTGCTCCTGACAGATGAGATGAAAAGTAATCACAGGTGAGAGGCACTGTGCTGACAGCGGCTTTGGGGATCAGCCACTCAAAATGCAAAGTGGATTAATTAGCAATGTCCATCCTCAATCAAGTGCTCTGGGAACCGAAAAATTAAATCTGCCTGGACCCATCTGAACTCCAACTGAGAGAGAAAAGCCAACACGCTTGAATAGATGGAAACCTTGGTAAGAAACAGACCTTGCCATACCTGTGAGTCTGCAGGGCAAACTATACGGGAGAAAATCAAACCACTATCAACACCTCATCAGGAAGGGCAGCAATGTAGTAAGATAATGAAGGGACGGTTCTAATTCAATCTTGGCACGGTTTGATTAGATGTGTTCTTGATTTTCTTTGCTTCAATCTTTAATAAACATTCACCTATCTGGGCTACCACATTCTTGACCTGCATTCTACCTGAAGCCCCCTTTATTTAATGACTGATTACTGCACAAGTACTTCTCTGACATGCTGGCATTATTATTTTACAAATGGATTCTAACCAGCTCATTCCCAGATGTATAGTCTTCAGATTCAATAAGCTTTCTGTATAAGCAACAGATTGAATGGCTTTGTCCTTATTAGTTTATAGAAAATTAATTTCTTAGTGTTAATTTTTGGGCTTGGGCCAGTTGCCAAATGTTTAGGGCAGCTGCTAGAACTATAGACAGTGTCACACAAGTCAGAGATGGAAAGATCTATTAGGTTATTTCCTTCGATTACAAACTGATGAAGAACTGCAATCAATGAATCACATGCCTGTCATGTCCTCTACAGTATACACTCAATCGTGTTGGCTGGTTTTAAACAACTGCAGCCACAAAGCCTCTACCACTTCATTTATTGCTTCGTGCTGCTCTAAAACAGACATGTTTGAAAAATTTAATAGTCAGTAAAAACATAATAGCTTTACAGATTACGAAGCAAAGGAAGAGCCAATGCACCCATCCAGTCTGATCACCTTCACAATCAGAGCTATGGTTCCAGCCAGTGACCCTCGTATTAACCCTCAGCATGCAAGGCTCAGCTCAAGCATGTTTTGAAAAACTTTCCCCCCAGGGCTCTATTTAATAAAGACTTTCCATCCCTCAGTAAACCACTCCAGTGTTGAATGGTGATACTGTTTTAAAACTGTCTTGAATTCATATTTAAATTTCTCAGCCTGCAATTACAGCTGCTGAACCAATATTGCTGAGTCTCTGCCTGCCAGCAGGTACATTCTGCTACATATGCTGCACTGTGTTTGTAGCGAAACACCTGCAATGCCATGTACCTTCAAAGGTCTTCCCTCCCTGTTCTCCATACTCATTTCAGGGCAATCCTAGAGACAGCTCAGATATTCTCCACAGATTCACACTTTTAAAAAAAGAAAATATTTCCTTGAATAACAAGTCCCAGAGACAGCAGCATTTTGCAGTCCTCAGAGTCTCTTCAACTTTATACATCTCTGGTGCTGAAATGCCCAGACCTGACTCGTCAGAGAAGTCTTAGTGACATCTGTTATATTTCATAGATCCTTGACAAGATGCACATACACAGGCAGCCCAAAGTAGTGTTTGACTTGTTGGCTCCATTTATCTCATTTACTGGCCCTTAAGGTCCCTTTCAGCATTACTGCTTTCCAAAGTAGTTCCTATTAAATATTTTATATTTGGTTACTATTCCCACACTGAACCTCATTTGGTTTCCTTGTGGATCTCCGAAGTGTTCTGTAGTGACTTCTGTGTCAGCAGTGATGTTTTTAATGTCTCCAGCTTAAATATCAGGTAAAAAGCACATTTCTGACATCTTTCACTACAATTTCCCATAAAAATTCATGCCCCTAACACAGATACTGTGGCATGCTCTCCCCCGCCCTCAGCCCCTAGGTTTCAGATACTGAAGAGTAAACAGGCTAAATTTTGGTTTTTTTTAATAAATATATATATTATCTATCATTAAGAAATTAAAAATAGTGTACTTAACTGTATTGTGTAATGACTGTTTCTAAAATAGACAACGGCAACAAAGGGAGCAAGTGCCACTTCTAACTGCTCCACTTCCCCATTTCCACTGTTGTAACTTCTATGCTACAAAATAATGTGGGAAACAAGGGTTTCAATCAATTAAAATATATAAAACCCCAATTATCCTTCGCATAATAAAAGGCTTTCTTATGCGGAAACTAAACATTTGTGCAAATTCTGACCTGACACCATCCTAGTAACAGAGAGTAATGAAGTCCTTCACAGTTAATAACAAAATTCTGTATCAAAGAGTTTATGCATATTATATGAAGCTGTGAATGAACCTGGGAGATAACAGAGCTAAATTAATCAATATTTGTGTACCATTTGTGCTCTGCTGAGGACGGCCTCATCTTTTAACAGTATCTATGTAACATGCAGTAAAATAAGGCCTGATTTTGATGAGAATCTATTAGAATTCTTGTAATAGAAATAACAAGAATCACTGCCTGGAAGCACTGTTTAGGAGATTAGAAAACTGCCAAGTGATAAGGTTAACAGAGTTAACTAAACCCTTTGCTCGTGACCTGTCTCTATGACAGCATCTTATTCGGATTAGGGTTATTTTTCCTACTCTTCCATTAACTGATAAACTTCATTTTGTACACTGAAGAGAGGTAAGCATTTCAAAGTACTACTATACAACCTATAAAGAGGCGGCAACATGGTGTTATGAGCACAGCCAGAGTAATTCCAAACGTTTTAAATTCCACCCAGCAGAATGGGAGTAACTACAGCTTTCTCACTGTAACTACAATTTGTCACGTTTCAGCCTCTGAAACGACTGCTGAATGAAACTGGGCCTTCTATTCCTTATTTACCTCTAGGATGACCACAAATTTTAGTCACAGTTACCAGTTTATCACACAATTGAGGTGACCCAGAAGCATGCCAGAAGCATTTCTCTAACTAATCCCCTGGGTGTCCTCATACTAGTAGAAACAAACCACATTCAAGAGAAAATTCAAAGATGAAGTGTTACGAAATTCCATTACATTTGGTAGGCATTTAACATCAATCAGGTTAGATTAATAGAAGGTTGTTCCTCGTTCTGCTATTCTTAAGGAAATAAAATGACTGATTAGAAAAACAAATACATTAAAATATTTTCCATCTGTTTTCAGATCACCATCTCTAAAACAAACAATATGAAAATATCTTTAGAAGTAATTAAATCGGCCAAACACAATGAGCCTGTGAGAAAGACCTACTTGTAGTGGAAAATTTCTAGGCAACTGTCCCTACTTTTCTTCTTCCTGTTCTGATGGATCATTGGAAGCCTCCAAAGAAGGGCCAAATCTGAAATCATGAACACAAGCTGCTTGACATAAACCAGTTGAAGAACTTCTCCAAATGCAATTATTATCCATACGAACAGGAGCAAACGCTCAACTGCCCAAGCAGCTGCTGTTTGGGATGTTTGCTTTTCTTGTATTTGCACATGGGTCAATATATGAAAACAAGAGGAGGAATTCTCTAATTTGAGGAATTTTGAAGCACGTTGCAAATAAATTGAAATCTTGATGTATCAGTTGTGCAAGCCAAGCTAAAAAACAACAGTGCATTTGTCAACTAAGATAAAAATATTCCACAGTGTTCACCTGTTTACCTTTTAATTTGAGTAGCAATTGATTTCAGTGCAACCACTTGCATTTATGAGGTATATATATACTGCCAGGACTCAAATTGTTTAAGATGCTACAAGAAGCAGCTGTATTGAGACAGAGCAGGTGTGTATTTGCCACCTCCTACAAAAAGGAACATAGCCAACCCCAAACTTGCATCCTCGAAAGCTATGTATGAAGAGGTTGATATACACATCAAAAGATATCTCTCTGCATCACAGGAGTATTACCAGGTCCTCTAGTTACAGAATCACACAGAATCACAAAGTTGGAAAAGACCTTTAAGATCATCAAGTCCAACCATTCACATCCTAAACTAATCCATATCCCTAAGTACCTCATCTACCCTTTTTTTGAACACATCCAGGGAAGGTGACTCAACCACCTCCCTGGGCAGCCTGTTCCAGGCCCTGACAACTCTTTCAGTGAAAAATTTTTTTCTAATGTCCAATCTAAACCTGCCCTGGCCCAGCTTCATGCCATTCCCCCTTGTCCTGTCACCTGACTGAAGAGACCATCACCTATCTCTCTACAACCTCCCTTCAGGTAGTTGTAGGTGGGGATAAGGTCTCCCCTCAGCCTCTTCTTGTCCAGGCTGAACACCCCCAGCTCCCTCAGCCGCTCCTCAGAGGATTTGCCCTCCAGCCCCTTCCCCAGCCTGGTTGCCCTTCTCTGGACTCGCTCCAGGACCTCCATGTCCTTCTTGTGGTGAGGAGCCCAGAACTGGACACAGTACTCGAGGTGTGGCCTCACCAATGCCCAGTACAGGGGCACAATCACTTCCCTAGACCTACTGGCCACACTGGTTTTGATACAAGCCAAGATGCCATTGGCCTTCTTGGCCGCCTGAGCACACTGCTGACTCATATTCAGTCTGCAGTCAACCAACACCCCCAGGTCCTTCTCTGCCTGACAGCTCTCCAGCCAGTCTCCCCCCAGCCTGTAGCGCTGCATGGGGTTATTATGTCCCATGTGCAGCACTCTACACTTGGCCTTGTTAAACTTCATCCCATTGGACTCCGCCCATCGGTCCAGTCTGTTCAGATCCCTCTGAAGAGCCTCCCCACCCTCAGGCAGATCAACACTTCCTCCTAGTTTAGTGTCATCTGCATCTCCAGGAATGATTGCTTCAGAAAATTATACAGATACTTTAAAACTAATTTAACACCTTGTGTTTCCACTTTTCGACTTAAGTTAGTTTGGCTTTTTAACCTTTATCAGCACACTGATACTTATTTAGAATTCAAGCTTCAGGTTATTATCAATCAAAGACTTTATCAACATCATCACAGAAATGCTCTGATGTTCTCAGGGGACAGGAGACTTTAAGAGAGACAATCAAGCAGAGAACATCACCACAGAAAGGAGGAAGGACAGCAGGATAGGAAGCTCCTGCCATGTATTTTTAGCAGTTGTGTTGTACACCTACACTAGAAAACCATACTTCAAATAATAATTGGCTACTGTTTTTTTCCCATGGACATATAAAACCGCAAATGACACCATTATGTACTGAAAAGGCAGCAACGACAGGGATTGCAGGGCAGGAGGCTTTAGGATTTTGGTGATAAAGGGAACTGCTGTCAAAGATTATCATCAAAACATGACCTGAGCTGGCAAAGCTAACACCCAAAGATCTCCACTTCATGGACTATCCTTGTTGCTCCCAAGCTGACTGCAGGTTACTTCTGTTTCTGCATTCTGACTCCTAACACAGATTTCCCCAGTGAGAACCGACAACCTGAGCTCTGCCAGCTCACTACAGCCAGGATCAATCTACATAAGTTCACAGCCAGGAATTACATTTTCTTTCATGACCGCACAAACCTAAAGCTTTGGAAGAAAAGAATCTGAAACCATTTGAAAATGGCAATTCACTGTCATTTCTCTTAATGGAGGCTTCTTGCCATAAATTTGGCCATGATTCAGTATCTTAAGAGTTCGTATGGAGCCTGAGAAATGTACCTGATGTTTCAGGCTTTGATGCTGCTTTCTGCAACGTGAAGGGATGTGTGGTTCCTCTTTTTCTTTTTTTTTTTTCTTCCTTTTTCCCAAGCAGAAGATAATAATTCTTTCTAATCTATTACAGAAGCAATGAATGTACAAATAATTCTACAAAGATTTGCGCAATACCCTGATTGATTTAGAACATTTACTTATTAGGGCTCTTTATTTAACATTAATAAGCATGGTTTAAATTCTAAAGTAATTGCATATAAACACATTTATTTTATTGTATGTACAGCTGTAGTAGTGTTTTAGAAAGGCCTTCAGTACAAAACAGTCTTTCTACCTTTTTTTCCCCCCTTTTACTGTCCAGATCTTTATCTGGTTTTGCTATTATTAGCCACAAAACAATTTATAAGGTACCTACAAGAAAGCTCAAAAAAATTCCGATTTAGTTGGCTGGTAAAGTACAGACAATGCTTCTATTTGATTTTGTATCAAAAGGAAATTGGATATCACAAGACTAAAATGGTGATGCCAGACAAAGATATTTTGAGACAAAAATGCAGAAGACACTCTTCAGAGAAAAGATGTAAACAGAAACGAGTGACTGAAATAATGTGGCCCACTTCAGACATGGACAAGAGATACTAGGGATCAGAAATGAATTATTATGCTCTAAAATGATCCAATAAAAATCGAACTGTAGTGCAGTAATCAGAAAATGTATTGGAAAAGATATGTTATTAAAAGAAAAAGGAGCTTTCAAGTAGTGTTAGGTTATTAGCTACTGTGGAAAAATCTGTATTCAGTAGATTGTATTTCTAACAAAATATGCACACAGCCAGCCAAAGCTGAATTTGTTGTTCAAAAGGAAGTAACCTATAAAAATTAAAAGCTAGAATGGAGACAGAATCACAGGCTAGAATAAAAATAATCAATGCAACCATCAATAGGAGTGTTGAGATGAACACTGGACTGACTGAACAGGCAGCCACACAGGCTTGAGGAAGAATGACTCAATTATTTTTTTCCCCACGGACAGAGACATAAAAGATGGCTACAGACACACTGAGTACATTGCAAAAAGCATTTGGGCTGTGCCCCTTGTTAGAAAGGAAGAGCTGCAATTCTGAGCAGGGAACAATTACAGATGCTCTGGAAGAAAAACATCTGGGCTCTGTTGCCTTCAGCAGCCAGCAGCCATTGTTCCCACCTTCACAAATGCTCACCAGCACTTGCTAGCCCACAGACTCGCACAAAGTGGGAGGGACAGCCTTCCCTTGCTGAAGCAATGGAGAAGCACTCAACAGAGGTCTTACCAATTTCTGAGCCGGGAGAGGGAAGGGCTGAGGATTTTTTACAAAGGCACAAAACCCTTAAGTAGTCTGATGCTAAATTGGGGCAAGAGAGAGGCGGGATATGATGCCTTCCTCATGCACCTGTACCACAGGCTATCTCCCACATTCCCTTTCCCTCAATGTGGACAGAACTCTCAGGATGGCAGCTTTCCTTACGCCACTGGCCCTGAGAAGACACCAAAAGACAGCAGAGACTTGTTAGAAAACCAACAGCAGCTTCCATCTCCTCTGTTGTTGCATCACATTATGAAGGCTCTTTCAGTCACATTCAGATGATAGAAATGTATCTTCAGAGTCAAGAAAGCACATTAAGAACTAAACAAGTTGACTAGATTGTTGCACCACTCCCCAAAAGAGAAACCATGCATAAAGATGGGTTTCATTTATGCTGAGCTAATCTGAATGAGCTACTACAAAGAAAACATACATCACCTTATTTACCAAGACATGACCTCTGCCCAGGTCTAAACAAGGTCTTTTCTAATTATACCAGGAAGGTGAAGGTGACCCCATGGTAAGCTAGGGGTGTATTCACTACCTCTATCTTGACCTTTCAAGATCAGTATCTGTGCCTACAAATGAGATTTCATCACTACCTTCTTCCTTACAGAAGGAAATGATGTAATATTTGCAGAAGTTGTTTTTAAGTCTCTGGATAAAAATTCTCAAATATGTAAAATAAATTCAAGATTCTCCTTTCACCAGGAGCTTTATTCCTTTAAAGCAAGAGTTTCACCCCTACCTGGGATCAGCACCATAACCAAAACCAGCATCCCTACCTGACAAGAGACCAGAACATGCAATCCATTGGCACCCCCAAAATGCAGCTGTATCTCAAATCAGTAAGATCTGGCTTATGCAGACCACCAGCTAGACAATATCACAAAATACACCTCTATCTTATGAAGGAGTTTGAGAACCTGCAGGAGTAGCTGTATTCAAGTACATTCTACTTCTATGATTTCTGTGGTAATCAAAAGATGCCAGCATCTGTAAATTCTATTGTCATAAAGGAAACAAATGAACAGTCTCTAGCACTGCACCACTCATCAGGTCCCACTGACAATGCACCACGAGCAAGCAGCTCTATTGTACGATCCCACCATCATCAGTTCAAGCATTCAAATCAAGTAAGACTCAATTCAAGTAAACTACATCAGATACTTTTCTGACTGTGCAACCGGAGGTGTGTTTATACCAAACTATGCAGAAAAACATAAACTCAAAGCACCACAAGTGATTCCACCACTTCAACAAACAGTGAAATACTTGCTTGAAAAGAGCCTAGTGTAACTGGACAATATGAGAAAGCTTGGTGTCTCAAAGGCACTGTTTGGTGAAAAGTTAATCAAATACAATAACCTCAAACCGAAAGTACCACTTGAAATTGCTGGTGGACAAAGCAATGACAAGGATACTTAAGCCTAGATACCACTTACCATGGCTTTGGTACATATAAAGTGCATGTTAATTTTTATTTTACATTTATTCAAAAAATACCTGTAGGCGGAGAGGGAAAATCATACTGCATCCTATTAGAGTTAAAAAGCTACAAAGAAAGATGTGAATAACACCCTTCTGATTAAATGTATTTCATTGCACTGCTTATGGAAAACCTGGGGGGTGTTTGTGGCATGAAGGATCCTTTTTGCTTGTAAACTTTCCCTAAGACAAAAAGTATTCCTTGAGAGTGTAGGAGAGAGCCACTTAACACTGTTATGAATGCTGAACAACCCAACAGTGAGTTACAGCTCAGTGGAGCGACAGGTGAAGATCCTACAGGCAAATGCACCACACCATAAGGAAACTCTCTCTTTACATTAGGTTCATTAAAGAAATGGCTTCAGCTGTTCCTACAGGACATACACCTTCAACTCTTCCTTGGCCGCCTTACTTGACTGATAGGAAATGTAACAGTATTTTGGAAGAGACAAGAATAAATTCCCATGAAATATTCCAAGCTCATTTACTAATGTGAATTCATTTCAGCTTCAAAGCAAGTGACATGCTTACTACATTGATGTAAACAAGCCCAGAGCAACATTTGGTAATGCTCATTACAATGACTGGATTCAAAAGCCAAAAGAAAATTAGCAGTTCATCAATAACATTCAACTGTTCCACAAATATACCCCTAAGATAAGACAACATTGGCTGCATCAAACTGGAAGCACACTAATCAGTATTTATTAGCACAACCAACTCTAAAACTATAAAAGATCTTTAGAGAAAGAAAACCAGGGAGAAAGTCAGGTCACAGAAACTCAAAATCATTGACATCCATGTGTTCACACTTGTTTAACATGCATATCATTGCGGATAGGAGGACGTTTAAATAGTGACTAACATGTCTTTCTCAACTTGCATGTAGTTAAAATACTGATGCTTTTTCTTCTGTTAGATCCAGTGCACCATGCTGTCTTGATTTGTAACGATGCCAGAGAAGATATAAAATCCCTCTAATGTACAAAACTGATGAGGTGGGAAGGGAGGAGTACTATGAACCATAATAAATACTAAATACAGTTTAGAAGTACTCTTAACTTTTGTCCCTTGGGTTTCCTACTTGCTGTTGGTAGCTTTTAGCAAGGTTTCTAGCAATGGAGCTGAACAACCCTGACCTGATATCTCACCATCCTCACTTCCAGACATTTCTTCCCACATATTGTGTCTTTTAGGAAGCTCAGTTTCATGGAATAAAGCAACCTCCAGATCACTGACTTTCCCCAGTCCTTTTCTGGATAACACCCAAGGCAAAGGAACATAGTTACTTTACAGCATTTGGTGCCTGTCGCCCGAAGGGCTGCTCCTCTGTGCTGCCAATACATCTCACGGAGACCAACTGACAATCAGGTGCTGACACGTGCTGCTCAACTGAAAGAGGATTGTGAAGCACTGCATAAAATCTACATCGCAAATCATCTGGAGTAGAAACTTTAAGACAAAGAAACAACACTGGCAATATAATTAGTCATCAGAATATGTGAATCTGATTAAAATATTTCTCAAAAAACATCTATTAGGGAGAGGAAGCTGCCTGCAGGAATTAGTCAGTGCTGCTAGACCTGTACTCTAGAATTGCTAATCGTACACAATCCCTCTCATGCTCGTGTTACAATATATAGTCAGGGAGTAGAGTAAGGTAGGATGGAAGAAAGCAAAATGAGTATCTAAAATACTGAATTAAGTTTTGTAAGACCCGTGTATGAAAGCAAGTTGAAACAAGCAGTATTCAAATCTGCATTATTCTCTATAAAGTAACTGTAATTTTATATACAATTTCCTATTCTTATCCTATTTTCTACTGCGGAAATAAGAAATAGTCTAATACACTTGGTTTAGCTTTCACTTTTAGAAGACTTTAAGAGCAGCCACTTTCTCCATTTTCTATGTTTCTTCTAGATGATCTGACCAAAGCCATTTGCTACTATCAATGCTTCCTATTCCTAAGATGAGACTATGCTAATATTTGTAACTGAATAATACAGATTTATACTGATCTTCATCTTACACCTACCCCAAGAGGAAATGAAATACTAACAGATTTTAAAATGGAAGATAAGACTCTCTCATGTAATTTAATACACAACTAAATGGGTAAAAATGAAGAAAAAAAACCCAAAAAGGCTGAGGAGGAAGAATGACCAATCTTTTGTCATCCATGGTAGGGTGACAATAAGTTCTTAGGTGATCGCATAAGAGAAGAAAGGATATTTAGATTAAACCTTGCTAGACCTTAAAAGGATAATTTGTCCACTTTTCTACTACTCCTGTACCAATTTGCTAGATCCCTTCTTTTATCCCACTTACACTATTACTATTTGGAACAGCTGAAAATCATTTTCCTAGGGGGAAGAAAAACGCTCTAGTACCTGTGTATTTAAAACCATACTGCCTGAGGGCATAAGTAACCAAATAAGACTAATTTGATCATACTTATCTGGTAGCCGTAAACTAAAATATTCTACGATCAGAAATCACGAGTTTTCCTGTTAGCCTTACTGTGCACTGATCAAGTTCTGCTGGCAGCTTTCAGCAGAACATCCTAAAATGTAATGAAAACCAGGTTCCAACTGTCAGGAACATTTACATTTTAAGACAGATAAGTGAGAAATGTGTATATTTCAAATAAATATTAAACTAAACCAGTATTAAACAAAAATAATTTATTCCAAAGAATATACATATAAAAAATGACTGTAGTTCATTTCTCTAAAGCCGATTTCTGATCTCCTAATACATTTTAACCAGAAAACATGAGAAATAAAACATATCACAACCTTGATAATAAAACAACATAAATAAAACATCAGGGAAGACTTGTTGGTTGTTTAGAATGGAACTGTTCCCAGCAATACACCAGTCCAGCAATGTCCTCATGCAGAATTCATGGTCAATGTTTAACAACAGGGAAAGTATTTTGTTCAGCACCCCCCCCAAATCTCACCAAGATTGCTGAAATGAAGAGTCAGACAATCCTCACACTTCTGCACTGCAGTACCCTTCGCTGCCTGTCCCATCTCGTCTTTCCCCCCTCTGGCAACACAGATAAACTGAGTTCCCAAAAATTGTAGCAACACTACAACATCTTTTTGCACTGTAAAATATTTGTGGAAGTACTTTTCCTGCATGCTCATTTCCATCTGAGCAAGTCAAAAGGATTTAAAAGAAAGAAGGAGCAATAATTTATATTGCTACAGGCTCTTTCAGCCACATCCACTGTCGTTTCTGCAGAACACAGGGGAGGAAAGCCAAGTGGCTTTTTTTGAGCTCTAATGCCAAGTTACTCATTTCTAGGATAAAAATTAGACCTGACTGTTCTCCTCAACCTTCCCTCCCTTCTTTTAGCTACCCATGAAAGAAAACAAAACTGCAGGGCTAAAAATATTACACAACCTTCTGCAAATGCAGAGATGCTTTTTACTATGCTGTGGGCAAAGGTCATTTGGATTATGGAGTATAAAAAATATTTCTGCTATGTTTTAAATACTCTTTTATTATCTTTAATGTAGAAAATGAAATACTGTTTGAAATTTGTCTTTAAATCAATGCTTTTTGTGCTTAAAAGATAAACTTAAGAAAGGGAATGTTTAACATTGCCTACTGATTTTAATATAACACATGATAACTGCAAAGATTAAAATGGCAAATATGCAGATGCAATGCCCTGTCAGTCAAAAAAAGTAATGAAGATAGGCATTTTGAAAGACAGAATTTTCCCCACAATACTGGCAAACAACAACTCATCAGTAGCTGAATTTCCATATAGAAGCAATTTCATGAATAGCTTAAATACTAGGGGCACAAACGCAAGACTCTCATATTACAACCGAGGTGATGCTACAGTGCTCACAGAAGCATCTCACACATATCCAAAGCAATTCAGATGGCTTACATGCTTCCTCTGAGACAGAAATATTTCCAGAGGAACCACTCTGAGGTCACCAAAAGCATCTTACACTCAACAACTCCAGCAGAGCACTGACATCAGCGTACACTCCTGTGCACCCCAAAAGGCACTGCTGTGTTACTGCAGTTTCATGTGCCTCGTTTTACACTGAGGAGGCTTTGAGCCAGAACAGAAGCAACCAACAAAAATACCATCTAAACACTAAAAGAGAAAAAAATCCCTCCACAACTCAACAGAAGCAAAAGAAGTCTTATTAAGCGAAGATTAAAGACCCTTTCCTGTCAAATATCTGAGAGCATCACATCTTAAATATCTGACAAGCTATAGTAAACTCCAGAAGTTGAAGAAATTTCACCATGGCTGCATTACATTATGTTTAAGTGACGGGGTTGCCTGAGGTGATAAAACCATCTAAGGGAGAGGAGTGTACAAACACAATCCCTGCCACAATAAATTGGGAAAGTAAAGCACACTAGGAATGGAGAGAATAATATTAAATGGCACAGATGAAATGGGATTAAGATGATGTTTACCTTTGTATTTTCAAGGCTACTTAAACATATTTGACCTAACTCCTCTACTTTCAAATTAGTAACTCAATTTCTTAATTGCACCATTGTAAATAGAGAGTGCCAGGACAGGAGCTAATGGAAATACTTCAGATACAAACACAGCCCTGCACAGAGAGTCAGTCAAATGCACACCTCTTCTCAGAGCACATATTGCTATTATAATGTAGCTGCTGATAATATTTTCCAGGAGAAATGAGAAAGCCAGAGATCAGCTTAATGACTGGCTTGTTTATAAAATAACAGTAAATAACTGCAACATTAATCCCAATACTCTCACTTTCTTGCATTAAACACAAGACTTTTATGCAGAGACAAATTCAAGTCTAATTTAAACAGGTGTGAATTCACAGTAGGTCTACTGACACACACACCATAAATTAAATCAGAACCTTGTCCTTAGCTAAATCCTCCCCATGCCTGATTAACTAGCTACAGCATTCACAAGGCTGCATTTATTTCTCACAAAGCATCAGCAATTCCAGTATTTCTTTTGCTAATTAAGTGACTTTATCCCTTTTTCAGATATCTCTAAGAAGCAGAATCTTGAGTACAAAGACCTGAGAGGTGACTTGCCCAAAAGTCACCCATCAGCCCAGCAAAGTCAAAAACCCCAGAGATTTAGGGAGAGTCAAAAGCTCTGTTAAATGGACCACTGCCCCCAGAGCATAAAACAGACACCTAAGTGAATTACACAAGATTAACCTTGCCTGTTTCTATGTCATTAAACTCAGCTTTGACCTGTAACCCACTAATTTCTCTGCTACTTCTACTTACCAATATATGGCTAATATTACTATTCTGTATTTCTTGTCTAAAATTATTGATGATATTAAAGTTATCATTCCAAATATAATCTGATCCTGTGCACTGATGTTAAGAGAGAACTTTCCCGATAATTTCTGTGGGGAAAAAGGAAACAAATACATTTTTTCATAGCTTCCCCCTCACATTGCTTCAGTTTTTAAGACACATACATTATTAAAAATAAATTAATAAATAAATCTCCTGGATAGAACTCAAGCACTCTATACTCTACCATCAGTCTAGTGGTATTATAGTCTGTACTAACACCCTAATTTCTTGCCTACAAATCTCAAAGAAGCTGTTGTGAACTCTGACTAATGCCTAGTTGTCATAAAGGATCTGAACATGAATCTGGCTCCAAGACTGAGTGTGCATTTCACAGTACACTTGTCCAGAACTGGAAATTCAGTATTCTGCTATTGACTCTCACAGCGCAGTAAAGAGAGTAATTAATTGCATAAAAATATGTAAGTACGTGCCAGGAGTAAGCCAAACAAATCAGCCTTTAAAGTACTTCAAAACAATCTGATAACCTAAATCAGGCTAAAAATCATGTTGTGAAAATGGCTCGAGTTCCATACTGGCTCCGAGCTGAGACGTTGCAGCTAAAAGTAGCAGAGTTGATGGCTATGCAAACAAGTCAAACATGGTTCAGAAATGGATTATGGCATGGTACGAATGTATCTGAGGTAAAACTCCTCACTTCACAGCTGCCCAGACATCCTGGAAAGCAAAACATAAGAACGGCATGAGCGATGTAACGGGGAAGGAGGAACACAGGTACAAAGCAGACCGCAGGCTGCTGCTTGGTACGCTGCCTGCTGTGGGATGATGCAGTTTTAGATACAGGTCTGAAGATCTCCTTTTTGGTAGATCAGGGTTGTATGCTCTTGTGGGCCATATATTTACTCCAGAAAAACAAAGAACTAATTAAATTTGCCAGCTCAGTAATCTGGAGGACTCAACTGCTGAACTCAAGGTTCCGATGCGCTGCAATGACAGGCAGATACTGCTGTTTCGGGGAATTGAGGGTAAGGTAATTCTACAATGGAATAAAGTAACTACTTTTGATACTGTTATTCTGTAGCTTTTCTGTCTGAAATTTTCATTCACCAACTGCAGAGTAACACCGCTCTTGTTTAAATAAAGCTATTTATACCATACCAGAGATAAGCAATGATCCCCAAGAAACTGGTCATTCATTACTTGCAGTTAATATATATTTTCCTTAGCCTCAGGCAAAGCTGAAGGCAGTCTGTGCACTAATAGGCTATTATTAGTTGCTGTTAACATTGACAACATTAATTTAAATGGGAATGTTGGTGTTTCACACAATCTGTTCAATGCTGCCAAAACAACCAGAGTATGTTTAAACAGTGATTATGACAGAGCTGGTGTGTCTATGAAGGAAAATAATCCTCAAGTAAACTCTCAGAACACATAATGGGGTATATATCCTGTGTCAGGGATCCTTGTGCTAAAGCTTTGAAAGAATACGAGAAATTCAAGGAGCACCTAAACAGAATAACATTTGCAAAAGTGTATTTTCTTCAGATCAATGCAAAGCAAAAAGAAATCCTGAAAGCAGGTCTGCCAGAGCCCACTTAGTTGTCCTAACAAAAAAAAAGCTATTCTGCATGTGTAGCAGAATTGTGCTCATAGAGGAGCACCCAACAACGAAAACCAACTGACCCTTTGAAGATACAGACCATAGTACCAATTAGCTTTCTTAAAGAATGCAGCAACCATATCTTCCTCATTAATTGCACCCCAGTTACAAGTAGCTGTGTTCACATGACATTTGGTCAACTCTTCGAAAGCCAGAATTTCTAAGTATCTGTTTTTACAGCAATTAGACAGTATCATGGGAACTAGCATTTCATGAACTTCCAGCAACTGACCTTGATGAGCTCGCCCGCTTTCACACCACACCGGCTGGCACAAATAAAGTCTGCTTCCATGGCAGGGACGGACAGGGATAAATGCAACACTTGTGGCTCTACGATAAAGCCCTTGGCACAAATGACTGCAGAGACACAAAAAGATGTGCCATCTACTACTGCACTTAAGTAGAGATTTATGAACTTCTGCATTCGAAGAATGCTTTGTTAGGGAGTGCCAACCCAGATGGAAGACACACTGCTCTCTGGATCAGGAATTGTGACTATGAACTCACCTGTGAAGCACTAGATAAATGCCTGTAGCTTGAACCATTGGCGTCTTCAAATTTATCCACATTAACGTTCAAGACTGCAATTATTGTAACAACTCAATGCCACAGGAAGCACTGATACTTGCTCTGTCGACCCTGCCTGGAGACAACTAAAGAGTTCAAATGAGCTTGTGCTCTCAGTTTCTCTCTCTTCCAACTTACTCTTGTCCTCACTTCCCTCTACCCACTACGTAGTTAAAATTTGTATTTAAGTACCTAAAACACAAACTCTTGACTAAAAATTTGTTATAAAGCCTACAAAGAATCAAATACTAAAGCCACACACAAAAACACTAGTCTGTTCTATTCTAGACCATGCAGGAAATTAGTTTAAATTGATTAAAATCACTCTCCAAGACAAACACTCAGAAGAAACCATTACCTTCTTTGTTGGTGAAGCACAATGACTACATGTCCTATCTTAGCAACACTTAACCCAGGGTTCCTGCAAAGCATTTCCTTTACTACCTACAATAATTTTCATCTATAGAAAGATGACTTATTTAGTGCAACTTGAATGGCTAGCAAAACATCATGAATATCTAGCCATACCACTGCATTCCAGACTGAAATACAACTTGGTTCAATGCTTAACCTGCTTTCAGGACATCAGCTTCCCAGCACCTTAAAACAGAAATGACCACGTGCATTTCTTAGCCTGAGCGGTACAAGTAGGCACATTCCTTTCTGAGGCAGCATCCCCCTCTAAACCATTTCCATAGTTAAGGGCCAACCAATTCCAGGCAGACCAGATTCAATTCCTTCAGCCGACATCTAAATCTGAATGTCTAAAAACCCATGCAACAAACCCCCAACTCCATCCTAACCTCTCTCCCACAGCACCACTTTTAGAGCATGGATCCCACACAGCATGTGGCAGAAGCCAGAAGGCAGGAATCCATCAATCGTAGTGCAAACAGGGTGGCACCTGGAAATTCACTGGTCCTCCTCAAAAGACTATTTAATGAAGACTAGCTGTGCACCAGAACTTTTTTTCCCCCCAACTTACGCAGATAATCTAACACCTTTGAACCTGTATCAGACATCATCACTGGCACTGACAAACATGCAGATAAAATGATAATTAAATTACCAGTTTCCTACTTCACAATTTCATAACACCTAACTATAGAAATGACATTCATGTCTGAACTCTCTTCTCATGACTACTGATCTACAAAAAGGTACCACTGTCAACACTAAAGTGTCAATCTGCCACTTTCCCTATCTCTTATCCAGTTAAAAATGCATCTTTAACTACATTTAGACCTGCCATAACATGTAGCTCAAACACAGAAATTAAAATACAAGCTAAGCTTATTGAACTTCAGTATGACAAATTTGTTTACTTACTATATTCTTTAGGAAACATTTAGAGCACATTTTCACTCACTTCGATGCAGAGAAAAAAATATAAATTCCCAGTGCTATTTAATTACACATTTTCCCCTTTTGTGAGACACTAAACCAGAAGAAAAGCAAGTTAAGTAAAAAGATCCTGAAAAAGAATGAATATTAAAAAACAAAACAACACCCCCCAAAATTCCTGCCCCAAAAACTATCTCAGAATCCCACCCCTGCCATGCAGAGCAATAAAGAACTGAGACATGACAAAGACCTGCTCCATCTGTCCTACTGAGAAAGGCATGTCTTCAGGGGTAGCCTGAAATTACACGTAAATTGAATATTTTGGATTCCAGGTTGTCTGACTGAAGTCACCTGGTTGTACAGTCTTAATGCTATGCACAGAAGCCAGTGCATGCACACAAGACAGGGTATAAATGTACATCTAAAGGTTTATTAAACACACATATATGGATTTATTTTAGCACCTAATTCATGGGCCGCTAAAGGGAAATAACAAATGTCCTATGGCACAGAAATGGGAGAATGGGGAAAGTAACAGATGTTTTAACAAAAACACTGTTTCATTTCTTTGTCTTTTTGTCCACATACACTACAAATACACTGCACATACCAAACAAGCCTTTCACCTTCCATAAAACAGAGGCATAAGAAGGAAGAGGGAAAAGAAAGAAAAAAAAAAAAGAAAATAAAAGAGAAAGAAGTAGAAGAAGAAAGTTTCAAGTAAATTACTACTTCTATCCAGCACATTAGATGCGTATCTTCATTACCATTCTCCCCATCAGACTTCCTTTCATGGTCAGTGTCAGTGAGGGACAAGGCTGAGTTTGCCCGGCTTGACAAACAGGAGCTGTGTTCCGATTTCATCCCCCTCATCCACATCCTCAGGGCATGGTCCGGGGAGGCACCACCTTCTGTTTCAGTATCCACATCCGAGCCCACCTCAAGCGGGTAACTGTGCTCAGCTACACCATGTAAGTCTGTTTGATAGCCAGAGCACAGAATATGGGGAGTCTCACAGAATTCCATGTCTGGAAAAAACAAAAATTCAGAAAGAAATTTAGAAGTGAAAAGCAATATACCTTTGATCTTCTTTTGGAGAATCTCTTTTGAGAATTACAATTAGGAGACTTTTTTTGGGTCAGTGACTCACTCTGCCATCTAATCTATTGTAAGCATAATACAACTGAAAGAGTGCAATTCTGTAAAATATAGAATACTGCACTGCAATTGTGCTTTTTTGTCTGATAGAAATATATATTATAGCTCAAATATATTTACACACCCACACGCTGATAGTAGTACATCAATTTAGAAATGAAGCAGGTACTTACAAATACAGATACTTTCTTGGGTTCTGCCAGACAGGCAACAGTCCTGACATTCATATCAATACATTTTCATCACAGGGAAAGCGTAGCAAATTTGCAAACAGAGAATTTACTAAGTAACACTTGAAATATTTGGTTAACCGCAGAAGACAAAGAAAGGGTACTTACCACTGGCTTGCTCTTTGAGAGTGTTGTCCTTGCATATTCACACCAGTAGGTTTTGGTTCTCCTGTGCTGGTGACCTACAAGAACTTCCTAGAAGAGCAGTGACTACTAGGGCTGTACAAGGGTCATCTCATGACACCAAGAGATCAGAGATTTTAAAGAGGTGTACAGTGCCCGAAACTTCAGCTATTCTTACTGAACACCACAACTGTAGGGCAGTAGAAATCCAAGGACAATCAGAAGGTGGACAGGAACCATAATGTGAATATGCAGAGGAAACATTCTCGAAGAACTACAGGTAAGTAACACACATCAGCAAATTACAACTTCCCTTTGAGGTAGCCTCTGCATATTCTCACTTGTGAGAATCCAATTACAAATGCAACTCTCAGGGAGTAAGACAAGGAGTTCTAATTAAATGAGGATTACAGAACTGCGCTCCCTAATTGAACAGCAGACCTGGGATGCCACCTTGAGAGACTAAATACAGTATCATACATGCATACAGTCTTCTTTCGATTTCTAGAAAAGAAACATTAGAGACGAGAGTCATTGATAGAGACTGAGGACAAACACTCTCTTCTGACATCATCCTAACCAAAGCTTTAATGTGCCAAGCTAATCCACTTACCAGCTAGCGAGAGGAACGGTTCTTATTTTAAGCACACTCAGAAATAACAAAAGACCCTGGTATTTTCTTGAAGGTATCAACCAAAATCTACAAACCAAATGCTAAACTAGAATACACTGAGAGGGCTCAATTTTTATGTCATCTATATAATTCTTCTGCCACAAAAACATTCCTGAAGGTCTCAGCTGTAGTGACAGCCCACAGAGGCTCAGGGAACGGCAACCTCTTTTCTAGAGAGCAGAGGAAGGTGGTGTGCAGTGAACAGAAAGAAGTGGCTATGGCTTTGCTTTGTTATGCCAGAGTCCTGGCAGATCACCCTGTCTCTTTGGTATGGGCACTTTATCAGCTGGCCCATCCCAGCAGCACCAACTGTGGCCACTCCTCTCCCTTCAGAGCAGCCAGACAGATGTGGGGACCCTTTGGGTGCTCCATCACTGCTCTGACCTCTCTCCCCTTTGTTCAGAGGAGGAGGACTTGGTCTCAGCCCTACACCAGAGAGGCTGCAACATATGCCTCCTTCACCAGCTCTCATCTCCAAGGCTTGAGGCTGACTGTGGGGTTTGATGGAGATATAGCTAGGGAAAAGCAGACAGCTGCTTCTGTAGAGGGACTATCTGGCACTTGAACAGTATCTACCATCACAGTGCAGTGTCACTCATGATCTCTGGGGCTGGTATAAAACTGGCACTTGGCTGACTGGTATAAGAAAGGAGGAAAATCAGTTTGAGGTTGTACTTATGGACACAAATAGCTGCTGAGATTGGAAACGACTGCTTCTCAATCCTACCCAGAAGCTTGCAAGAGAGACTTTGAAACTTCTAAGACCCTCAGGGAAAAAACCCTCTCCTTCCCCTATGGCTATGATGGTAAACACATAACAGCCAGTCTTCAAAAAAACCTCCTTTTTTGTGAGATTTTCAATGCTTCTGGGACATATGAGAAACACATGCAATCTCACAGGAAGTCATTGGATATTACTAAGTACAGTGTTGCTCATACAATGCCCTATTTTTAAGTCTCATTTTAATTATGCATTATATATACAACAAACAAGCTCTACTTGGTTTAATTAGACAGCATGGACTCAATCTTTGTATGACACACAGAGTGCAGATACTGATGTTGGACAATGAATCATCATAGCTGCATTACACTCCTAGCTTTTACTTTCTTGTTGACAACAGTAAATGAATAAAATCGCCTTTATACAAAATACCATTCCAAATGGTGCATGTCAATTCTTTTTTCTCTACCAAATTCATAGAGGAGTTGCATATACACCAAGAATAAGCCAGCAGGAACAGTCCTACATTTTTAACCCAGAGCCTAGTATCAATGAAATACAGAAGGAATCATATAAATAACTGATTCTACTCCTCCCTCAAAGGACTACATTGCTCATTTAAATGAAGGTTGTAGATGCCACTATTTCACCGTTTTCCAGAAACAAAGAGGTGAGTCAATGCTTTCTTGTGAAACATCTGATTTAAAGTTCTGTTTCACTGAGCTGAACTACTGTAAAAAAAAAAAAATCAGACAGGAGCTTCACTCCATGTACTGCACACCAGTGCTCTCAAAGAAAAGTGAATGCCAAGTCTTGCTGGCAAGTAGCGCACAAGTAGCAATGAGCTGGCTTGTCACATCCAGGGGTAAAGTCCAGATTGTTACCTCCATCTAAAATTTATGACAGTTAACACATGTTTTAGCAGATGACATAAAAAAGATGCATAAACATAGGCTGTCATTTAAAGAAAGGTATTATCAAAGGAAATTATAATTCAGATGCTAAAACCATGCAAAATGTGAGGAAAGTAAATTAGGCTCATCGTTTGGACAGTTGTGGTTAAAGACACTAGCAGGTCTTTAGTGCTTCTCATAAGCACTAATGAGAAGGGGGATAGTTCATTGATCTGTATCAAGAAAAAAAATACACTGAAAACCACACTTAATTCTTTTATCACAAAATAAGAGGGTAAACAGGATTAATTATCAGCCTTCATACCAGTCTCAATTTTGACCAAGGCCCATGCTGTGGAAATAACCCCCAATGAAACCATCCCATAACTTTTTTGTAAAAATTCTCTCAAAAAGCAGTGACCTATTTTTCAAGTCAGATTTCTGTAAAGCACTATAGCAACACAGGGTTCTTAAGAGTAGGTCTCAACTAAATTACACCTTGTGATCTCAAGGAGTATCTTTTGAACCTCCTTCCCCTTCAAAGCAGATTTCTACTTGTTTTCACCAGCTGAGGAACTTCCCCATAATTACAAACCTTCTCATAACTTTGTGAGCCATGTCAGTGGATGCCAGATCCTCAGGGAGCAAGGATGCGGGCACTTCTCTATGCAGATGTCCACTCCAAGCAGATGTCTGCCCCTAGCAGCCTGCAGCCCACATCTGCTCTGCCAAGGGGAAAATTCATCCCCGTAAATCTCACAAATGCTAATTAGATTACATATGTTTAAGAAGCATAGAATTTACTCTTCAGTCTACATGTTAGTTGAAAATGTAGCAGCTAACAATATTTCAGTTAATTTTATTTTTTTGGTAGAGCAGAAGAACGTGACTTTTATGCTGTAACTCATATTCAACTGAAGACTAACAAAATATATTTCTTAAGTACACAAGCCTTTGTAGTACTTTAACTCCCACGGGATGCATTTTCTGAAAAGCACTTAAGAATGCCAAAAGTGGCTGCTTTTAGTCTGCATATCTAACCTTGTTACCTAAAAACTATTTATTTCCAGAAGTAGATAAAGTTCAAGTGTGGATTTATGATAGATTCAGTCTTACCAAAAAGATACAGCCACAAGAGAAATGAAGGAACATGAATACAAAATTCAAGTTTTTGCACAAACTAGACAGACGCAGAAAGGCTGTAGCTATGAATGCATACAGGAGATCATGACAGGATTTCTACCTCTGGAACCCTGCGGAGCCGACTGGAACACATCTATTAAAAATGCAAGTATGTTATTCCTCATTGATACTAAACTCTTTTTACAAAAAGTAAATTGAAATAAAGAAGTTTAAAGTATCTTCTGATCAAGAAAAGGCAAGAAAGCTGGGCACATTAAAAAATAAATCAGTTTTTCAATTAACAGATCCCTTTTTATTTACAAGCAACTTCATTCCTCTCCCTCCCCTCCCTCCCAAAAAAAAAAAATAGAATCATAGAATAATTTAGGTTGGAAAAGAACTTCAGAAGTTCATCCAGTCCAACTGTTAACCTAGCCCTGCGAAGCCCACCACTAAACCATGTCCCTAAGTACTACATCTGCCCATCTTTTACATCCCTCCAGGGATGGTGACTCCACCACTCCCCTCAGCAGCCTAGTCCAGTGACTGACAGCCCTTTGATGTGAAAACTCCAGATACACTCGCCAAGGAATTCTTTACTAGAGCATCAATTTAGCCACTGGTACAGATAATCTATGGTTAGGATTTTCGTGCACATATAAAGCCTTTATCCCAGGGTATCTTCAGGACTATTTAATTGTCCATTGCATGGCCAGCAATAACTGTGCCAGCTACTTTTCCCTAAACTCTTCTGTCTCTCTGGCACAGGCAAAAAAGAATTAACCAACCGAAAGACCATACTGGTCCTGCTCTTCAACTTTGTATTTCTTACTGGACTTTAGAGGGTTTATAGAATTTCCACTCTGTTGTCATTTGCCAAGAATTTTGCTAATTTCAAATGAGTTACTGGGAAAGTAAAGAAATATTTATTTATTGGAATAAAGACATGACTGTCCAAACAAAGTAGATAAAAGAGAATCACAAAACAGAGGTGAGCATAAAGAAACTTAATTTCAAATCTTCCTACTCCCTTATGGAAAAGTGTAATTTTGTATTAGTAACAGAATGACAAAGAATACTTAAAATACTTCATTAACCTACCTGTGAAACTACAGGAAAAGCTTACAGGAAAAGGGAATTATTTACAAACTGGAATAGTTACACAAGTTGTTATTACATGTCTTTTATGAACCCTATGATATAATTAGGCAATTCTGACTTCCATATTTTAAAAGTCTCCTTATATACCAGAGATTCACAGATTTATTTTAGCCTTGATTCTGGCCATGAGGTGTTTCTTACTCTGAAGATGCTCTCTGCAAATGTAAAACTATAAAGGAGGGAGGAGAAAATATCAAGGTCTAAGAAGTTTAAATCCATGGTACTATTTTGGGCTGGTCTCCTTCCTCTTTCACACTGGAGGTTGTTTGAGAATACTGGGACTAGAAAGTGTGGGGAGAAGATCCAATGGAAACATCCTGAACAATTGAAAGAACTCCAGAAAAAGCAAATAATGGACATTTAACTGAATGGCATCCTATTTATGACTGTTCCCAAACTGGTGTCTAAAGCAGTGGTAATAGGAATGCAGGGGGAAACCCACCACAAACATGCCATTTTGAGGTTGGTGTCAGGTTTGGGAGTTTCTACTGTTACTCTGCAAATCTGTGTATGTTGTTTCAGCCATGCAGTGTAATTGATAGGTGCATTATCGTGTGTTTCAAAACAAGAGGAAAGCAAGAGCAACTACTCATGGCGTAAGCGACTTTCTGAGAGAGATGGAGGGCAGGATGGAAGGGAGGAAGAAATGTAAATCTGCGAAGTTCATGTTCAGTTTTGGAAGCAATGCATATGCATCCTCCTAAATGAGAAATTTTGAGGGCTATTGAGCACTCTGCTAAACTCAGAGTGTTCAACGGCCCTTAAAATTTCTCATTTCTCACCTGAGGACCACGGTTTACTGGCTGTACACTGGACTCGAGAATTAAATGGGCAGAGATCTTAAGCTACTTCATGAAGTCGTTTGTGTAACACAACCCGTGAGATACACCGTGAATGTCTTTGAATTATATTGTCCTAGGAACAATGTGGCATGTTCTCAACATGGAAACAACTAAGATGAGTAAATGAAATGTGAACAAAGACATTAAACTTCAGCAACCATTCATATGAAAATCACTGAGGATGAAGCCAAAAATCAATCAATTTGCAAAAGCACATTACACTATTAATTTGCTTTAGAAATCACATTTGTCACCAACTACACTATTATCACAGCCACATTCTCAGTTGCATTTAATTTTTTAAAAAAATTATATACCTATTACATATAAATAACCTGTACATAAAGACATCATATAAGTTTTTTTACTTATCTATCAAATGTGCTGCACTGTACATGTTTTACTGTACTTCAACTTTTCCTTGCACCCCCCTTACGTAAGTACTTTATTTTCTTACTGTAATCTCCAGTTACCACTGGAGATGCTAGAAAGTTAAAAATAACAGTAATAACAAATAAAAGAGGAATAAAAGAGGAATCACTCTGCTATAGCACTAAGGAGGTTTATGAAATTTGCAGATGAGGCAGCTAAGGGATTAGGAAAGGAGGCTGCACTTTCAGGAAACTCTTTGGCTTGTGAAATTTATGAGAAGAAAGAAATTCTTTATTCCTCAGGTCCCTCCCCAGAGGAACCGGAGGATGAGGTTCCAATCCAATGCCTCACGGCAAATATTTCTCTAGTCTCTTCTTCAGACTAATTTTTCAAACTTAAAGAAAGAGGGCAGGAGCAGACTAAAGCTATTTTTAAAAATGCTCCTGGAGTTCTCAGGTACTATTTTTTAGTTTTTATTACTACTAAAACCAACAAGAACAAGGAACTGTAATTGTTAAATTCTGCATGGAAATTATCCTGATCCTGTTAGGACACAAACAACCCTTTTCTCTCTCTGTAAGCGGAATATTCTTTTTGTAGATCACTGGAATTTTTTTCTGTTGGAGATTTTTTTTCTCAAGAGTAACTAGGCAAGATGCCAAAGAGAAAGCTTGTTGAGCTACAACATGGATACAGTGGTTCTCAGTTTAATTTATGCAGAAACACTGCCATTATCAGACTGACTAGGAATTTTATCCTTCAAGTTCAAACACATCTGAAGTATTGCTAACCATAGCCTTTCCAATTCCTAAAGCGTGGCTTTATGAGGTAAAGTACTTCCATTCACAAGATTCTGTTAAAGAGAAATTTCTTTTGCAGGTACTCATAAATCTCTCTCCTTTAATGAATTTTATAGTTATAAAACCACAGCAAATGCCAGGAGTTAGCATTTAACCTAAACTTCTCATAAAGGAAACTTACTTAATCTCAAATAATGGCCACACTAACTCTACCCTCTTAAAGGCAAGAGGAAAAAATTAATATCTAATTATCATAGATGAGAAAGAACCTCAATACCATTTTTGAGGATAAATGAAGTTCTTCTAATGCCACAGTTGAAATAGTTTGAAAAAACGTCTTGGAATACATTCAATTTAATTTTCCATAGGCAAAAATCTATTAGGCAATGAAGAATTTTCAAGAAAAAAGATTTTCTGTTTCCAAAACCTTTGAGAGAAAAGAATTACAATTTTCTTTGAAAAAGGTGTTTCAGGGAAGAAAGAGATAATGAATCCTCTCTTCTTGCCACTAAATTTTCAAAATTAAAGCTAGCCACAGACTTACACTGTAGATTTTGTTAAGCTCTTTATTTTAAAAAAAAGTGAGCAAGGTAAGACTGTAATGAAGAACAGCAGAATTATGAATTGAATCATCTAGAGCAGATTACCTTCTCTCGTAGGAAGGGTTTAATATGAACAAATGCTCTTCCTTGAGATTAACCACGGAGTCTGAAACCAGGGAGTACTGCTAGCTTTAGTTGGGTATGGTTACAAGAGTTAACAGGCAAAGTTATGGTTATGGCTCTAACTGCTTTCAAAGTCTACAGACTCTTTTTGGCACTTAAACATTAACAGAATTATTAGACAGTGTAAACTCTATACTAGCATTCTGCAGAGTGAAATTACCCTCGGATTGTTGCTATATGAGTACAAACTTGAATTCAACTCAAAGGTGCTTTTCTGTTAGTAATTTCTGAATGCGGTTACATTTTAAGCACAAAGACTTTCATTCAAGCAGCCATTTTAGAGGTTTCATGACAGGTATCACTTTCTAATACAGCTTAAGATAGAAACATGAAATTAATTTCTACCCACAGTTTTGATTCTGATTTATAAAATATTTTAAGAATATACCCTTTGTTTCTAAAAATACTGAATTGTTTTTTCTTCCAAAATTCCAGTCAAACCATTGACTTAACACATGTGAGCATTAAAGCCTTTTATAAATGAAAGATGTCCTAAGCAGGCATCTTTATAAATTTCACTGTCTTAGCATTAGAAGACAACACATTCAAAAATTCAGACGTCTAAAATCTGATATAATTTTCAGTGCTGCAAATCCAGAAGTGAGTTCTATGAAGCCCATGGGCCAGGAAAAGAAGCTAGCACTTGGGCTTCAGGTCAGTGTGACTGTCTCAGAGTAAATATCTGACAAGTGCCTATCTATCTTCATGATGATGGAAATAGTTTTAGAAACATCTCCTAGTAACATTCTCCTTTACTGATGAGAGATTCAACAGACCCGAGGCACTCAGGCCTCAGAAGCTGCTCAAAAAGGACAATCACGGAGTAAGTTGGCTCCTCACCTTAACTTTATCAAAAACTACGAAGCTTTGCTATAATTTTAAGGTTGCTTATGAGAGGATCAAGGATACTAGCATCCATTTGCTTTTGAAGCAACAGGAACGAAGGGCAGAGAGCAAGCAGAGGCAGGCTGGAGCAGAGGCAGGCATTTTGCACCGCCCCGTGCCAGCGCGTGCTCAGGGAATGAGTTATTTCAGACACGAAAGAGCACAAGTGAGAGGAAGGCTCCTGCAAGACTGCACTGAGGAAGTTCCATTTGTTCACGTTCCAACTGACAAATTGTAATAAACACTGAAAATGAGGGAAGGTACGTGCAGCGAGGCAGGGATGGCAGAGGGCTAAGTACTTAGAGGCAAAATCCCTTAAAGGAAGGGGTGACACACATGGCACTCGCCAGCATCACCTTGTGTGTTTACAGAGCAAATGGAACAGCGCCCTGTGCCCGGGCACATAAGGACCAGTCACTGCCATCACAGAAAGAAGGAAAACAGGGTAACAGCCTCTCCTGGGGTTCGAGGCCCCACGGCTGCTCGCAACACAAGACTTTCTGTTGGACTGTATTTGCTTTGATCTCAGGGGCTTTTTAAGAAGGTTGTATGTGGATGGCAGATCTACACTGTATTTCGTGTTTTGCACTGACTTTGTCATAGAACTAAGTTTCAGAAATAAGTAAGGCTTTTCTTTCCTCTCAAACCTCTGCACAGCAAAGGGTTAGGAAAGCTAACAAGCACCCAGGAGATTTGGGCAAATGGAAGGTAGAGAGATGGAGGATGCTGCTTGCTCCATGTCCCACCACCCTCGAGCACATGGCTGGATCTGGATGGAAAACTGTGAAGCAAGAAGAGATTCAGGGCAGCAATTGCCCCCTCCAATCCAAGAAATCTCAGACAGGATAAGCATATAGTCATTCCTTTTTGTTGTGAATCTGCAAGAAATCCAGAGCAGAAAATGGCTACCCAAAATCAAAGTGGAATAATTGCTAGTGAGAGACAAAAGCAGCAGCAAGTGTGAGTATCTTCATAAACCTTGACAGACACCCCTGGCTTTGAAGAGTGAACTATTTGCTGTGATTTTTGATAAGTCAGGAACCATACTGAACCAGAACAAGTATTAAATATTAATCTGGAAACAGAAATGCTTGACCTTTTCCGATTACTCAGGTAAAACTTGACAAGTCCCAGTCTGTAAGCTTCCAGTGTTACCAAATCTGCTGGTCGCAGCAAGCAGCCTCACACATACTGCCAACCATCTCTTCAGACCCTGGGGATCGGCACCACAGATGCTGTCAATCCTGAACATACACCTGATACCTCTCCCAAGCAGCTAACATGACCATCTAATGGAGGCCAAATTTGAAATTTGTATCCATTGCTTTCTTGGTGGGATGTCTAACATTTGCAGAATACCTAAATTTATACTTTCTCTTGCTTTCTTATGGATACACACATATACACACATACATGTATGCAATACTAGGTATATGTGACATAGACACAAATGTATGTAAATACAGAATTCGTACGATCTTAAAACAATTGAAATCAGAAGGAGTTTTAGCAGTCAACAGCACATCCCCCCTGCTCATAGGAGGATGGAGTCAGATCAGCTTACCCCAGGCTCTTAATGAAGAGAATCAGAGTCTTCCTACAGAGCATAGACTGCTGATAGGACCACAATCATGGAACACAGGGTGCTACAAAGTACTTTAAAACCATCTAGTTGGTGAGGTTTTTCAAGAGACACTGGGTTATGCTCCAATAATAAAACTAGAAAACCAACTTTGTTACCATGATTTTGGAAATCCAACACAGATATTGATTTTTCACTGTTAAAGTATTCCTTTTCCCCAACAAATTCACTAACTGCTTTTTAGTGTGTAATCACCTTCTCTGCTAAAAACCAAAACAATCAACTCGGATTACAGGATACCTCCTATCAGAGCTAATGGTTTGGCTTTGTTCTATTTTGGAGTAGGGGTGAACATATTTGCACTTTTTCTTCCTTTTCCCAGATCTTAAAAAAATTTACACGTGGTGGAAATGTTCTTAATAAATTACCATCTGCTATGGATGCAGCATACTCTTTAATTTACACTGAACTGCTAAGTAACATTGAGGCAGACATATATATCCTTCAGGTTCCTCTTGGAACATGGAAGAGAGAGAGGATGCGCATGTGCTCTTCAGTATTTCCATTCACTTCCAATTAGATCCAGCTGCCAATCTGACATCAATGAGAACATATGAAAGACAACTTGGCACATCCGTTCCATTTGATTAGCCGACTGGGGATACAGCTTGTCAGTCAAATAAACCCTCTTCCCCCAAAAAACTCGAGGGGTTTGTCATCAAATGTTCCATCTGATCAAGAAATGAGAGATTAAAAATTCTGACCGCTTCTGCTCCTTTCTTTCTTCAAGTGTTCAGCTTACCAAAGGGACTTAAATAACAGCAGTTCAAACTTAAAGGTCAGCTCTGCTGATAATTTAATGGAAACTACTGGTTTTCCATACCTTTTTTTTTTGGGGGGGGATACATTCAATCACAGTAACTATTTTGCAACTGTTTAGTTAATTTCCCTCCAAGACCTTTATTAGATTTTCTGGTATTTCCACACAATATTTCTTCAACACCATTTTTCTAAAAGCAACTACAGAAATTATAAAGTCTATTTTTGTTTCAGCAACTACAAAATGGGGTTGGTTTTGGTTTTATACCAGCAAGAGGCATCAAAATAACTCAGCTAACAGCAGTGGAGTCATTCCAAGCGTGCATCTCCAGAAAAGACACTGTAGTCATCTTACATCAATATCCCACAGCATCATTATTATTAATGTTAAATAAACTGCTCTTAAAACATATTTTACCCTAAAATGCACATCATGGTGACCAAGGAAAGATGAAAATCTGAGACATTTGTGTCAGCATAATAAAATCCCTAAGCATATAATACGGTATATCTACAAAGTGTTCCATCTCAAGATTTGATCTCGAGTTCCAAAGGAGGGAAGTACATCCATCGCTCCTGTGCTGCACCAAAGGGATCTAAGTATGACATGAATTCCAAAGCACACTGAATCAAAAGACCTCTGTACATGTTCATGAAGTTTAAACAAGTGCTTTGAGTCCCCAAGATCAGTCATCAAAACTTATCCAAACTTTGGGAACGCAGCCATTACATGAAGGAGTAACTCCAGTATTTTTATGTGGGTAGAAGCACTTTTTCCTACATTTTTTGCAGCTCTAGACCTCTTTGTTTTAAAATACTAAGTGGCTTATTTATGTATAAAATATTAATTTAAGCAGCTATTCTAGTCACTGACTTTGAAAACTCCAGCCTGTGATTTAACCACACAGCATTTTTATCTTTCAGGCAGACAGAGCCATATAATTGATACCTGGGAAGTAACGAGGCACTGACTTGTAAGCATTAAAGGGTGACTGCTCCCCTTTGAAAATTAGCAGGCAGGCACCTGCTCTTTCTAATGTAAATCACAGGTAATGTTGACTATCCACAGCTAAAAGCAAATCCCCTTCATCATCAAATAAATGGATGTATTTGTATTGCTAATGTGTGTATAGATGGGAGGCTGAATACCAAATGTGAGATAGCCAGAAGTGGTTAATAACTTTTTCCAGACAAATCCTGAAAAAGGAAATTAGAAAAATGAAATAATTTGTTTGGATATTACCAGACTCAAAAACACTGGAGGGATTACCCACAGTATTAGCATTCCCCAGAAAAAAACGCTTCTAAAATTTTCCAGCATCATCCTTCGAGACATTTTATTTGTAAAGCAGAGGATGCACATCAGTAGCCTGCTTCATAGCTAACATACCTTGTATTCCGCAGCAGTGGGCAACGGAAAGCCTGTGAGCTCACCATAATTCTTGGATCTGTGAAGCCCCTTCATCAATGGTGCTTGGGAAGAGTCAAAGTTATGAGCCTCCACTGCAGCTGCGAGTATTCTAACCCGAAGAAAATAAATCAAACCAAAAGGGCACTGACAGATTAGCCTACAGTGGCCCTGGAAACTTCTCCATGCCCTGAAGGACAGCTTGCCATAGGCAGATAAGCAAAGCTTATTGTATCGTATTCCAGCTGTATTGCCAGAAATACTTTGCACCTCCGTATCAAAAAAAATAAAAATCACACAGTTGGAGGTGAACTAATTGAGGTGGTGGAGACACTAACACAGAAGGCACTTAAAATGTAATTAAGCTATGATCAGAAAAGCGACACATAAGGGAGAAAGCACTCAAAACAGAGACTCCAGGGAAACACCAGATTCAAGTGAAAATGAGAGCAACTGTGTATTAAACCATGTTCAAAGACATTTATATATACTGCTAAAAGAATCTGTGTGGGTATAAATTCAAACCCTAAGGCTACAGCTAACCAGGGAAAAAAAGAAATACACCTTTGTTCCCATGCTTTAATGCACACCGCAGGGACTGGTGGCCCTATCCTGCACCTGAGCGATCCCAAATTGTGAGGGGATCTACAGCAGTATTACAGGTCTCAATTCGTCTGCTTTTACTCTATAAAACCACACTTCAGCTCTACTATTAGGTGTTCTGGAAGGACTGAAGCAGCAACTATTTCATAGAGAGAAAAGCAGAGTTCACACAGTACACTCATTATATAAACACAACAAAAAGAGCAAAACCGTGTAACTGTAAACTTCACAGTCCTGACTTTACACGTACAACTAATTTCCGTTGTGACAAACTCTGCAGTCTAGAGAGTCATCGTGATAGTCTATAGAATTTAATGTCTATCTTCCCCTTAGTGTTAACTATTTTAGAGGGAGGGGGGGAAGGATCAAAAAAAAAGCCCAAACAGGCTAATATCCAGCAATATAAGGAACTGTTTTCAGTTAAAAAATAAATAGGAAATGCATAAATATCCTTTTGTACAAAGGTTTCTTCTAGCAGACAGCTTTTGTTTTAAACTGACCTGAAAGCTCTTTTCCATTGTTTTTCTCCTATTAAATTTGTTTCATGCAAACCTGCTGTGATCAAGGTCTTCATGAGAAACAGTTCCCCCATAGTGCACAAGTCACATGTGGATTTTGCCTTTATTCATATCATCCACCATTCGGTATTGTCTCATTTCCCTACCAGCTGCTTCACCATTTCCTGAGCTGCACCATCTCGTACTGTGCCCGATATTAGACACAGCAATGACAGAGCAAATGGGAATATAAATGCCGCAGCTGATCAAAAGGCAACTGGCAAAGGATGCAAGCAGCACATCCACAAGTGGCTATGAGTGGAAAAACACCTCCACAACATTTGTTTGTAGGAGCACAAATTGTTTGTCTTTAGAAAGCTAGCAAGATCCTCTCTGACTTGACTCAAATCAGATGGAGCTCTTAGGAACCAGTCCGACTGCTCCTGCACGAAGCACGCAAAGAGCCGGGGCACGGAATTAGGAGCAGATGTATTTTAACGACAGAGCAGCCAGAGGAGGTGGAAGGGTGGAACAAAGCACTTGGACCTGGTGGGTGTGAACACGGGGATGACTCAAAATCAAGAAGGATGAACCATGAGCTGCTGTGTAGCAACAAAGAAACTGAACGTAGGATCAAGAACCATTTTCATCGGGATAATAAACAGTACTTATTTGAACTGTCCTGTCAACACCACACACAATCAGAAGTGTGTCTCGTCCCACCTCACTGCCTCCTTCCCACATCTCCCTGGTTTATTTAAATTCAAAATGAGGAATGTATAAAGAGAAAGGAACAAATGGAGGGACACCAGGACAGAAACCAAAAACATGGAATGAGACACAGCCGGCTGATGCACTGCTACTGAAAAAATGAAGAGATACTGGCCAGAAGACTTAACAAGTCAGTATTTTCCTGCATATTAATGCAGTTGTTGTTTTGCTTATACTAGTTTGCTGAAATTATAATAGGGAGATGTGTTAAGCAGGTTTTGAGGTTAATTTTTACAGAATATGAACACTGTAAAATTGTGTTGAATGTGCCAAAGACACCAAGTCTGTAAATACCCCACTTGCAAAGCATCTGCTACTGAACTCCAACCAGTTCAGACACTGACTGATCTCTTACCACTGTTATTGCAGCTATTTTTTATTTAGCACTTGCATTCATTTTAATAATAATATTTACACAAAAGAAAGATAACGGCCTTTATATTCCCTTTGTCTACTTTAGTACAACTTATTAGCCATTAAAATATATTTCATGATTATAATTCTTCTTAAAAGATCATAAAATTAAACTGAAAGATAGGTACTTGCTAGCTACAGTATTCCTCTCAATTGACAGTAGATAAATCCATTACCATACTCAATTTAAGGACTGACATTTTAGTAACTACAATCCTTGAGAAAAGCTTGAAAATATTGAAATATAATGTCTGAACACTCAATTGACCACAAGAGATATCTAAACTGGAGCATCACATTACACGAATGCAGCACCTTGTTCACATCCACCATGCTGATACCTCCCATTCCGGTGTGGGACACACAGTAAGATAAATGGCAGGTGCCTCTCTCTTCTTTGTCCTAAAACATCAAGCATTGTCTAAAGGAAGCTTTTTTGAACCCTCATCATTGTCATTTGACCCAAACCTGATACCACAGGCGATGGAGCAGTATTAAAGCATGAGGCACCATAAGCTTCATGCTGCCAAAACAGTGACAGAAAATGATCGGTGGTACAAGAAGTTTGGTTTATTGGAGTGAGGCTGTTCAGGGATGATGATAATTATCTGTAAAATGAATATTCATCACATGGGTGAATTCAAGGCTGAATAATACTTCACTGGAGAGTGGGAATAATGCTAGGGAGAAGTTGGCCAAAGCAGACACAGTTCACTTTGTGCTGAGGTCTAGTGCAGCTGTATGACACATAGACAAGTGCCAGGAATTCACGAACTAGAGAAAACAGCCTACAGTAGGCAGACCTATATCCCCTATGCTAGTTTCTAAATGCAAAGCTGAAAATTAGCTAAATAAGCTTTTATATCCCTGAAGGTATGCTCAGACCTACTCCAAGAAATATATTACCGCTATTATTTCTGTAAGAGGTAAATAACAGTGAGGAATTCAACGTCACCCTTCCTTTTCTCCACAACTCCCAAATATCTTCCTGCCAGAGAACATCTTGCTCGCTCAGAGTAATAAAAATTTTCAGGAGGCAGTAATTTCTAAAGGTTCAGTTCTGTCTCTGCCAATTTCTGTTCTAGTGGCACGAGCTGCCGGCTAGCTGAAGTGAACATCTGGCAACCAATCCATGAGCGCAATGGCCACAACAGTGTGACTAAAGTAGGAGAGTAACTGTATTTATAAGCTTTTTTTTTTAATAGATGTCATCTGACAGGGGGAAACAAAACTAAACAACCTAAAAGACAGTATTTGCATGCCAGAAGTCTTCAACTGTTTTACAAAAACAGCAATGACTACTTTGAAGGACCTTTCCTTTCATGAACAAAAGAGAGTTGAATAGTTACATGGGGTAAGAGACTCGAGAACACGAAGAGGAGTCCAACAGGAGAAGTAAGGAAGAAGGAAACATTACCTACATCTTCCAGCTCCAGCACTGCACGGAGTGAAGCTGTGACAACCCTTAACTGCAAGCCAGCAGTGTTTAAGTTACAGTAACTAAACGTACCCTGTGGTGAAGGCACTGGTAAAGGTTCGTGCAGTGTACCACCATCAGTATGATTCCTCTAGGTTCAGTGGGAAGGCAAGTGTGGTCCAACCAGGTGACCAGAGCTGTGCCCGACCTACTGTCCCTGCGCCATCCCTGGGAAACAAGCTGAACTTTATTACTGGATGGTACCATTAAAGTAGTAAAGGTGTAGAGAGAAGCCAAGAGACACTAAAAGCATGCATCAGTGAGATCTTCAGAAGTCTGATGCAGCAGCTAGAACAAAGATGGACAAATGATTCCGAAAGTTTGGGTTGTTTTTTTTTTTTTAGTCTGAAAGCAGATTCTTTTTCTAAGCACAGAATCAAAGCAAACTATTAGAATCCTTCTCCCTGAACACCTGAACTCTACAGATCAATAGCCAACAATTAATTGCAAACATTAAGTAATCACAGTATCAGCTTAAACTCATGTCACACCTATAAGCATAACTCTTACTGATACCAGAAAGAACCATATCCCCAGAATCAACAGCTCGATTAATCCTTTGAGAACCTCTATGAAAACCAAAGCAACCAAATAAATCCTACAAATATTGCCTTTCCAAAACCACTAATTATACACTTCTGACAACACCACTCAGGGCTATGCATTGACACATGCTGTGATATGTAATTTGTAATGGACTTTTTTGTTGTTAAAGACAGAAAGATTATGTTCTGATTTACAGTAGTATGCCTACTGAAGTCAGAGGGCTGCATACAGAATTAGTATTAACAACAGACTGGTGTTTGTCATATTTTTACCAATAGGCAGAAACATAAAATATTCTCCTAGATCATCTCAGAAAAGTTATACAGAAAAGAAAGTCTTAATCCAAAGACTAAAGCAAAATACAAAACTACATCTCAGGTAGGTTCTTTTAAGAATAAAAAACCCAAATACACAAAAATTAATGCATTAAGAAATTCAATCACTGGGAAATGAATTTTCAAGATGATCAACAAAAACACCCAAAGTATCTCAGAAAATTCCTCAAGCTTAGTTTAAATGTTGAAGAAGCAACAAAACCCATCAATCATAGAATCACAGAATGGTATGAGTTGGAAGGTACCCCAAGGATCACAGAGCTCCACCCCCCTGCCACAGGCAGGGCCACCAACCTCAGGCCTGGATCTACACCAGGTTGTCCGGGGCCCCATCCAACCTGGCCTTGAACACTTCCAGGGACGGGGCATCCACTACCTCTCTGGGCAGCTTGTTCCAGCACCTCACCACTCTTTCTGTAAAAAACTTCCCCCTAATATCTAATCTAAACCTTCCTTCCTTTAGTTTTAATCCATTCCCCCTTGTCCTGTCATTGTCTATCCTTTTAAAATGTTGAATCCCCTCCTGCTTACAAGCTCCCTTCAGGGACTGGAAGGCTGCAATGAGGTCCCCCCACAGCCTTCTCTTCTCCAGACTGAACAAGCCCAGCTCCCTCAACCTCTCTTTGTAGGGCAGGTGCTCCAGCCCTCTAATCATCTTTGTGGCCCTCCTCTGAACCGTAAGCATATCAAGCAGCATATCAAAACACCATCCTGACACAATGCATTCCTGACTAAGGATGCCCAGGTTAGTATATTCGGAGTTAGCTTTACCCACAGAATCATAGAACGTGTTAGGTTGGAAGGGACCCTTTAGAGGTCATCTAGTCAACCACCAAGAAGCGGTGTAATGCTGAAAGTTTTGCCTGTGCTAACTGGTGAGGTGAAGGGTATGCTTCGTCCTTGCCACACACAGAAGCTGCATGTGTTGTGCTCAGTAAGATCTTACAAACAGGGACAGCAGTAAATTTATTACCCTTTTGCTTATTTAGAAATCACTAAATATTACTGGATGTAGAAGTGACTCAGAAAAGCTGGATACACGGGAGGAGAAGAGAAATACATCTCAAGGAACAAAGATACATGCTATGTGATAGCAGTCACACCAGGCAGAGGAGAGTTGTCAATGCTGATAGCTACCATGCGTTCACCATCGTTTTTACAATAGGTAACAGACAAGGTGGTCATCCAAGATACCTTACAGGAACAAACATTTATCCAGTAAGAACAGGCAAATAATTTCCTTTTTCTCCTTTCTCGATTGCAATACAAGGATTTTTTTCATACCATGACATTCTCTTGATGAATTCCGTATTTCCTTCCAGAGAGACAAAGATAAACGAATGTTCTAATCTGCCCCCAAGTACACAATGAGAAAAGGAACCACGGTGAGAGGAAATTACTAACAAATTTTCCAAACAGCACAGGGGAATAACTCTGGGAGCAAATTTTAGATAACATTTCTAATATTTATCTGTTTAACTCTTAGTAACAGACTGCAATTGTAAAGAAAACACACAAATTATTCCAAAGTTTACATTTGTGTGCACACACTTGTGATTTCTGCAATTATTCTAACATTCTGCATCCCCATATGTACAAAAAAAGGGCAGAAAAAAAATCTGTCTCTTTTTCTGGAATAAACAGGGTAGGGTGCAAAATTGTACCTTAAAGGAATGCAAGTAGAACTTGTATCGTACCATTCTCCTTCTGTATTTATACACACATGACCACATAATATTTATGATACGATTTTTATAAAAACGTTAGAAAGTTGTCTTGATTACAGCAGCACAAGAAGCTACAGAATAGCTTTTCTTCAATAAATGGTAAAGACATCAAGCTAGCAGAAATTCATTTCATACAAGTGTTAAGGAAAAAAGGAAGTTTGGTGCGTTCAAGTTGAATTGAGTGCCAACATTTTAACAATATATGAAGTTGTGCTTTGATCAGAATTTAAAAACTTTCCTCCCTAAGAGAAGTGCAGGCAAGTTTCACAGGACACAAAAAGAAAAGAAAAGAAAAAAAAAAAAAGAAACCTACATCTTTTCTGCAGTAGTGTCGTTAATTTTGCTTGTAGTTATCACTAGTGCTTACTTTTACTATTTACCTCTCTCATGAACAATGCTGAAGTAAACCACGCGTGCCTCTTGCGGGATGCCAGAAGTACAAATTTCTACAGTTTATCACTGAAAGCACAAGTGACCTTTCATTTTTAAGATGGAGGAAAAAAAGAAGTAATAAATTGAGTTAAGAAATTAGCATGCCCATAATGATCCCTCACTATGTTATCTAAATTTCTGTAACTTATACATAACAAAATCTACTTCTAGGATACATCTGATTACATTATGATCTTAAGGAAATCATCACATATGAATAATCTTTGCTCTGTCACTTAAAATCATAGAACCATAGAATGGCATGGGTTGGAAGGGACCCCAAGGATCACAGAGCTCCAACCCCCTGCCACAGGCAGGGCCACCAACCTCCAGGCCTGGATCTACACAAGGTTGCCCAGGGCCCCATCCAACCTGGCCTTGAACACTTCCAGGGACGGGGCATCCATCCATGAAGAGGAACTCAAGTGTTTATGTACCTCTAAATACCAATCATTTTCATCCTATTAAAATATTTAGAAGCAAGGGAGCCTTAAGAGTTTCTGGCAAGTATTTTCCTGCTCACGTTGTTGTCCATAAGAATTATACACCTCTACCCAGATAGCAGAGAACTGTTATAAAGCTTAAATAAAGCCCTCTGATAAATCATGTGGTTTAAGCACACTGGGCCATTTATTCGTTTACTTAAGTCACTTTTAGACCAATGCATCTTCATTTGTTTGAATAGAAGTAATCTTAAATTATGTATGAATTAGTGAGAAAGAGTGGGGTAAATGCAACGAATAAAGCATTCTCCATTCAGTGACAGAACTAAAATTCAAAGAAATTTTAAAAAACCCATTAAAATACAGTTTAACCTCAGTTAGCTTAACTAAAATCAGTTTTATTAACAGCAGCTTTGCAGAAGAGTTCGTGAATCTGAAGTGAATTTTTCTCAATGCTTAAGATTATACTGATTTTTCTCCTATGATAGCCTCCTCACAGCAAACACTACATATTTCTGTAAGCAGGAGGACTGATTACATTCCATCCATTACCCGCTGGCCACTTCTATTGCATTGCTGCTTGTCCAAAAGGCAGCAGGAGCACTTTCACGTAGCCCCATTAAACAGGTGGTGTGATGTTTAGAAATGCCATGTGCAGGAAAGTGGAATAACCTTGAGCATCTTGAGCATCTCAAGGCTTTTCAAGTTGATTCACTCATCTTTATTACGCATTTGCTATTATTCTAATTCCAGGAAAATGCCTTGCTAGGGAAGTGATATAAACAACGGCTGAATCATGACATACAGCACCTCCCATTTAGCTTCTTCACAAGGAAGCTCTACACAGCTCACACTATGCTTCTTGTGCTAACAGGAGGGAGGTCCACATTCTTCCCCACTCCCAGGTATGCAGGAAGGGTGGTTCTGGCACTTCAGTCTCAAAGATAGACTTGTCCTGCTTCCAGGGGCCACAGGCAGCATAACCTGATGTGCTTCTCTTTAGCTAATAACCATGTCCTCATCAGCTCTCAGATGTCTGTAATGTGTGATAAGAGTCCAGGCTCACACAATGGAGTTTTGTCTTGGCAGTTCCTTAAATCACATGTGAAGCTGAGCACCTTACTTCAATAAAGTCAGTGGCAACACTGAATCTAGCTTTTCAGGTGCTGCCATTTCCAGGTACTGGAAAAAAAGACTGGGACTTCATAGAATGGTCTGGGTTGGAAGGGACCCCAAGGATCACAGAGTTCCAACCCCCCTGCCACAGGCAGGGCCACCAACCTCCAGGCCTGGATCGACACAAGGTTGTCAGGGCCCCATCCAACCTGGCCTTAAACACCCCCAGGGATGGGGCATCCACCACCTCTGTGCTGCCTGTTCCAGCATCTTACTACTCTGTCTGTAAAGAACTTCCCCCTAATATCTAATGTAAACCTTCCCTCCTTTAGCACGAATCCATTCCCCCTTATCCTAACATTATCTACCCTTTTATTCCCCTCCTGTTTATACGCTCCCTGACTTCTGTAATAGCCATTTCTGAGCACAATATTCAAGACAGTCCAGATGCTAATGGTTCTTCATACAGATGCAATCTGTAGCAGTTATGAATTCCAGTACATTAATACTTAATAAAGCATTGTAATCTTTCAAAAATTTTACAAAACTTAACATTTATGTCTCATTAGTCACCATGCCAATAATATCATTTGAATTTTCTGGCTTAATAATCTCTTAGTGATTTTCACAGCAACTGTTACTGTTTTGATATGTGACTTTTCTAGGTCCTCAGACTATTTTTCCAGAGGTTACAGCTGGAAGTGACTCTACCCACCTTCCTCACTATTCACTGTGTTGTTAGATAACTGGTGCTTGGGGGCTGGTGAAAGAATCAGTCTGCTGGTGTTAAACATTACCTTATTCCTTCCATGCTGGTTTTTCCATCTGAGCTAAAGATACTTCATCCACTTGCAAAGCATTCCTAATGAGTGACAGTCAGCAGGAAAGCGCAACTTTCAAAGGAGAACCTTAGATTTTAAATCACATTCACAATTTATTTCACATAATACCTACAGAACTAAGTTGAGAAGTATTTGAGTCTCATTCTCAAAAGACAAACTAATTCAAGCTCTAAATGAGCTCAGATACACCCACCCTGCTGCTTATCCAGACAGGCAGCAATGTCATCGACTCACCGAGCTACTTCTTGACAGTTCTTTATTTCGAGTGGCACAAAATCTTCTGACAGATACATAATTGAGAAACCCTGGGAAGAAATGCTACTTTGTTTTAGCATCTGCTCTATAAATGAAGACAAGCAAACCAGATTTCTAGGTCCAGAAAATAAGACAGATCATCTTTGTTTCAAAGAGTGACATAAAAGACACAGCAAGAGCACATATCATGAAATGGCTGTAGGACAAGCGCAGAGCCATTCACTGGTTCCCGTGTTCTGCAAGAGTCACTTCATCATGCTGTCCCGATACTCATCCATATCTTGATTTTAACTTACAACAGATCTTGGGCACTTTTAAGTGTTATAAGGAAGAAGGTCTATCAATATAGCAAGAACATTTTACACATACGCATTCAGGCTTTGACAAACAGAATTCCAAAACACAGTAACTCAAAACTTTAAGCCTCTGCTGCAGATACTCCTTTAATACTTGGCACAAGTTACTGTACGGATTACTGTACGGATTGCTGTATCTCAGCTTGTGATACACCGCCTGGGTTAGTCTCCCCTTCTGATTTTCATTTCTATGATTTTTGGCATTTCATACCATGTAAAACTGGTGATTTGGAGAAAAGAATGGAAATCAGGATTGCCATTTGTATCTGTAGGCTGACAAATGGATTGTTAAGCTTGTGTAACATTTGGAGAATTTTTTTTTTATTCCTTAGATGAGATTTGCTAGCAGGGGATTGGAAATATACTGTGATGCTTCTGTAATTTATTTCCTTTCTCAGCAGTTTGGGTGTTTTTCTCCACACTTTTCCCTTCTCTCGAATATTCACTTTTTAAATCAAAAGAATTACTTATAAGCATGAAACTATTTGTGATCATACAAGGCACTTTTTGACTGAGATGATGGCAGAGATTATAAGACTGGAAGCAGCATTACAAGAATGGTGCCAGCGGGTTACAAGCTTTTGCAACACAGTTGTGATCGAGGAAAGGAGGACCCCACCTCAGCCATGCGGGAAGAGTCTCTCTGCACATTCATTTTGCTTGTGTATTTTGATTTGAGGACGGGAAAGAAAAGCATTCCCTCCGTGAGGTTTCAAATGAAGCCACAAACATACAGTTTCCTCACACCAGTTATTCCAAGAAGAGAAATTTCCAATTACTTGGCAAATCAAGAAAGAATATCCAGAGGGGGTCTGACTCTAAGCACAGCTTTTCCTTTCCTTCGAGTTTGCAGATACTCCCCACACAGAGAAGGATGGAGTCCAGGAAGCCACAGGGAACTGCTCATCACACTGTTTTATTTTGAGAGACAGTAACATCACCGTGATTAGAAGACAACTAGCCAAACAAAGCAGAGGACACCAGGAATCCCTATTTCTGCAAGGGAATATAGGAGGAGACAATGCACTAAAACTTTAGGACTGAGAAGTCTTTTACTCTGTCTCATGTGTAATATTTTTTGGACAACACGAAGCACATAAACACTCAGAACAGATGGTCTAACATAGAGCAGCAGGAGACAAAGCTTTTTAGATATTACTTCCTTCCACTAGCATAAAGCCCTGAAATCTGAAGGCCCTTTAAATCAATGTTCTACTGAAAGCTGAGTCCCTTTCATGGGATGGTATGAGGGATATTGTGTGCCTTTACACAGAAGTCACCTCTTCACTATGCTTCAAGTCCCTGCTCTGAACTACGCAGGTACAAAGATTTCTTAAGTTCTCAGATGATTTTCTAAAATGAGCAAAATAATGTTGCACACAACATTAAAAGTCTTAAATTTAAATGCCTGACATTTGCAAACAAGTGAAAAAAGACTCTAACACTACAAAAAGAGTGGTGTTCCTCAGGGGTCTGTGTTGGGACTGGCACTTTACATGTCTCAGTCACCTGGACAGTTGGATGGAACACACCCTCAGCAAGTTCACCGATGATGGGAGTGTGTGCTCTGTGGTGTGGCCAACACACTGGAGGGAAGGGATGACATCCAGAGGGACCTGGACAGGCTTGGGAAGAGTGACCGTATGAACTGTTCAACAAGGCCAAGTGCAAGGTTCTGCACATGGGTCAGGGCAATCCCAAACCCAAGTACAGGATGAGTGAAGAATGGATTGAGAGCAGTTGGAAGAGGAAGACTTGGAGGTGTCCGTGGACAAGAAGCTCAATGTAACCCAGCAATGTGTGCTTGCAGCCCCAAAAAGCCAACTGCATCCTGGGCTGTTTTAAAAACAGCATGACCAGCAGGTTGAGGGATAGGATTCTCCTTGATTGTTCCACTCTCATGAGACACCACTCAGAGTACTGCACCCAGTTCTGGGGTCCCCAGGCTAAGGAAGACATTGAGCTGTTGGAGAGAGTCCAGAAGAAGCCACAAAGATGATCAGGGGCTGGAGCACCTCCCCTATGAAGACAGGCTGAGGGAGTTGGGTTTGTTCAGCCTGGAGAAGAGAAGGCTCTGGGGAGATATTACAGCAGCCTTCCAGTACCTAACAGGGCTACAGGAAAGGTGGAGAGGGGTTGTTTAACAGGGCAAGTAGTGCAGGACAAGGAGGAATGGCCATAAGATGAAGGAGGGGAAACTTAGATTAGTTATTAGGAAAAAAATAATCTTCCATAAGAGGGTAGGAAGGCACAGGGTGCCCAGGGAAGCTGTGGCTGCCCCTGGATTCCTGGCAGTGTTCAAGGCCAAGTTTGATGTGGCTTTGGGCAACCTGGGGGGCTACTGGAGAGTGTCCTGCCTGTGGCAGAGGGGTGAGAGTAGATGATCTTTGAGGACCCTTCCAGCCCATACCAGTCTATGAGTCTATGAAAATACCTCAACAGTTTTGATACAAGCACTGTCCTGTAAACAGCACGTTAGCACAAGACTTCTGTGTTGTTTTTCTGGGCTTTTTCCTTACAGAATTTCAGGAACATGCTTACAAAAATAATTGGTTTTGTTTCTAATCAGCCTGTTCTTATTTTCCTCTTCCAGAACTCAGGAATGCTTTAATCCTCCGTGCTACAATCACCTTCTACAACTCAATATGCAGATCTAAACAAATTATGCAGTTTGAAGTTTTTTAAAAAAACAATAACCCATTCTTGATTAATCCACAAGTCTCATCTTTAAAACAACACTGGGAACAAAAGTAGTAAAATAACCACCCAGATGAAGAGTTCTTTTAAGAAAGACTTTTGCTTTTCCTTTTGTAGTTATCTTTGTCCTTTTTAAAAATAATGATCTCCCCTCCAGCTGGAAACAGAAACAATGCATTTTACCACGTCCTGTTTACAGTTCAATAAACAACCATTATATTGTTCTTCATTTTTGATAACCTTTATCACAGGAATACTGCTAGCAAGGGCTCCAAAATATGGAACTAGCAGGTAAGAGCTATATTGAACTGCTTTATTCCAGTGACTGCTAGGTTAGCACTGATACTATTGAGCTCTACCTTCTCAATACCAACGAGAATTTGGGGATGCCCCTGATGAAATTTTTCCCTTCATTAACTGCTTTTCATGGAAATTAAAAAGCTGAGACTCCTAAATTCACCCATAAAAGTGCTACAAATCTCTATTAAAACGATGAAACCACAGCCAATCTGTTGGCATAAATTTTCTCAAGGAAGACTCAAAAGACTGCAAGCTTTGTGGCGTGCTAAAGCATTATTCTCGTGTTGTGTGCATAACTATGGGGAGAAGCTAGTACAAATTGGCTTATTTACCTTTACATTTCATTTAAAAATAAAGTAATTGAAACAAAGAGCACGTGCTACATACAACCTAACTTCAACTCTCCATGGCCCTACAGATGCAGAGCAGATCTGCTGCCCTGAATGGATGTACATAATTCTGAAACCAGAGGAGAATACAGCTATTATGTAAAAAGCTTTTGCTACTTCACAGATGACAAAAAACCACCATGACATTTTCCTGACAGGACATTTTCCTACCAGTGCTTGTCAGCACGCCTTATATTTATGTCTCTGATAACAAGTAGAACTGTTTTTGACTGGTCATATGATGTTAAGAGTTGCATGTGTTTAAATCTCCCTTCCCATTAAGTTTAAATTTGCTGAACTTTAAAGTATAGCAAAACAGACAGCCCGTTTCTGCACCTCTCCTGTAGTTTTTCCTTTCTAAGGAGAGAAAGTGCTTTTCAGTGCTGGAACATTTCTGTTGCCTACATATCGCCATCAGATCTAGAATGTAACAAAGGGCAGAAATGAGAATTGGATGACAACAGCAGTAACCTAAGAAACAATATCAAGGATGAAGCAGAAGTGGCCTCAGGCTGAAGAGCTTTCCCGCAGTGTGACCCATGCCTCTTCATGAAGGCAGTGGAGTTCATTCAAGGAAGATTTGAACTATTAGCTGCAACAGTTTACCTACTACTCCAGAAGACAATATTATACACCTTCTCTACAGAACACTGAATATCTTCCCAACTGCAGCTTTTGTCCTACAAAAAAGTTTTTCTTCTTGCTTTAAAGGAAAAGGTCACTTCATTGTGGAGCACACTGAGCCATCATTTCCTACAATACTAGAAATGCTGATTTTTTTTTTTTTCTCACAGATCTACCAGAAAGTATTGGCTGTTGGAACCTTCTGCTAGGAATAACTCCAGTTTGCCTTGCCCATAATGCAGTTCAGTGTATTTATCTTGCCAGGAAATACACATTTGTCTAACCAGAAATTTACTGCCATATGCTCAAGTTGCAAATGATCAATAAACTTTTTCATGCCAATGACTCAATCCCAGATGCTTATCTATCAGGAATTCATTCCTCCAAACTACTGTTTTCTGCAAATCTATAATTAACCTAAAAGCCATAAAGCTTTTTTGTACTGCCAGTATTTGTACAGTACAACTCCTTTCATATTTACTTTGGTAGAAACAGAAAATTATGGAAGAAAACAGTTCTAATGATAAAACTTGTCACAAATATTCAACAAGTGCCATACCATAATTAGAACCATCTAAGTACGGTACAGAAACCATTTTCCTCATAGCCAGGTCCATCAAATGTGTTTTCTAGCAAGAACAATGTTTCTGATGACTTATGCCTAAAATGTTTGTAATTTTCAAGATCACATGGCCTTCCAAATAAAACTGACAAAAAAACGTTTCGCCAAACCCTGACGGTGCTATTCAATGCTGTAGGATATACTTGAAAATTCTGAAAATGTTCCTTTTGAGTTTATGACACAGAGTTCTGGTTCATACAGATTGTCTACATATGCAAACACTTAAATACCTATGTACCATGAGTTTACACAGTCTCAGATTTCAACTGAATCATTCTTCCAGTTTCAATAAACGCCTAAATTGGTGATTCTCTTCACAAAACTAACTATATCAGTACAGACATCCCTAGACTTGTTCCTGTTACTAGCATCTCCTTATTAATTTTTTTTTTATTCTGAAACAATTTTCTTCTCACACTCCATCATTAGAGCTCATTTCATTGCTATCTCACCCTTCATCATTATCACTTCATTTGTGACTGTGTCTGTTTTCTCATCTATTCTCACACCTTTTGTGTATGAAGTTCATGGCTTTATCCTCACTGCAATCCATTCATTCATCAGATTCAGTACACAGTACTATAGCAGTTGTAGCTAGTAGCTGGAGAAGAATATTATGTCGCTACCTGGAGATACAACTATGGATGCCCCCTTGGCTTCAATATGTAGAAATTTTTTTTATGCAACAGTCCTAAGCGATGGCATCATACAGCACTCTCCTTGCAGAGCAATCCTCCTTGAAAAGGGACACTGTAGGGGTTTTTGGTGGTTTTGTTTGTTTTGGTGTTGGTTTTTTTATATATATATATTTTTACATTCCAAAGATGTGACAAAGACAAATTCCGATGCAGAATTTTAGAAACAAATCACTTTAAACCAAATTCCATTTAAAGAGTTTAAATGGATGCAAGCCAGATTCAGATTCCAAAACTGAACTGGATTTTTTTTCCTGGTACTGAGAGCAAATGCCAAGAATCACCAAGAGCTCCCCAGCTCCCAGGCCCTGCACCATGAAACCTGGTGTCCTTTTGGGAATAACACACTAGAAGGGCAGGTAAATCAAACCCCGGCTGAAGTCTGAAATTTTACACCTAGCTTTAAAGAATTTTTGCTGTTGTTTGAGCTCAGGTTTGTATATCAAATCTGCATTTCTTGCCAGGGCAAACATTTAGGTTCAATTTGTGACAGCAAAGGCGCATGATATAAATCACTAGAAAGATGTAGGGATGAATTCCCAGGAAGCCAAACAGACCAGCTTAGCAGTGCAATTACTAACTTAGCTATACCAAACTGAAATTGTCATGGGACAAAACTGTGATTTCTAGTACAGCAAGCAGAGTCCAACTCCATCCTCACAAACCAGTAACACAAGTACGTTTTAAAAAACACTTCTATGCTCAATAGCACAGTAAAACACGCACTATATATTAAATAATAATATACTGACCTAGACAATTGAGAAACTAAGGTGCCTAGAGGCAAGCAAGTATTTAAGTGCTGCCTTGTATATTGGCCAACTACTGTATAGGCTTAAGTGATTTTTCTACGAACATGGACATCAAGCCTCACACTGCGGTTTGAAGCAGTACAAGACTCTATCACTTCTGAGAAGAATAATACTGATGCCTACAAACTAGAAGATCTGCAGATTCCTACCATATCTCGTAAAAATCAATTTCTATGTAAAAAATCTTGGGGCATATATTTCCAATACAATCTTCTTACAATGTGAGTGTAAAGTACTTGCTGGTCTGCACAAGCATGAATCGGGTTCCTAACAGACCAGTCCTGAATAAGCGAGGTAAGTTCATGCCTGACAACTTCTTGCAGAAATGCTCGCTAATTTCACCATTTCTCCAAAATTATGAATGCAACTGAGTTCAGAGGCACTGTTCTGGAACAATAAATTCAACATATGACACACAGGCTGGTTTCTCATGCCAACAACAGAGTGATTGCAAACCTTTTGTATGTGTCCAAGCTACTGATGCTACAGCTAACATGAATACTGATAGCATCAAAGCTTTGCAAGCTGGTAGCTCTTAAGAGGCCTAGGTCAACGTAGAGGTTACGCTTTCACAGCCACAGTTACCAGTGACGAGGTAGTTGCTTTAAGTAGATCTACAAATACATCATCTCCAGTTAAAACAATATGGCCATATTCTAGTTAACCAGACTCTCATAGGTTGTTGAAGATCAAGTCATTTATAAAGAATCAAACATGTAAGTCAAATTTTCTATACAATACTTTGTTGAAATCTGTATTCATGACTTTTCTTTCCCAATATTGCAGTTATGTAACTCTTTGGAGGGAATATACATACATGGACTGAGGCTACCTTTGGCAGCTAGGTATTGCTTCTCCCATAAATTACAGGTACTTTCAGACAGCACCAGTGTTATGAAAGTAACATGATCTGGAATATCTGCAGTAAAAACAAAACCACCCTAAGAGAAGCACAGCTATTCTAAATTTGGCATTAATTTACATATCACAGAGGAGATAAAATTTCCCAGCTTCAAAAAGCCTTTTTTTTATTTTCTCGTAAAAACATAACATTATTTTAATATTCAGAAAATTAGGAAGACTTTTCTGAGTGGGTGGTGAGGAACTAGGTTGCTTGTGTGTGTGTATTTTTGCTGGGGTTTTTGTGTGGATTTTTTCTTCTCAATAAGTACCAACATTTTTTAGCTGAGAATTAATGGTTACACTACAATGGATCAATTTAACCACTTCTTGAAGATCAGGGAGTGCTCCTGGAACCCTGTGGCTGGGGGCAGGACTCTCGCTGCTTCTGATGTGCCCTCTGTTCCTAAACACACTCTCCCTGCACCACATTCTGGATCTGTGACACGAGTAAAGGTAACAGGTAAGCTGCTTGTCTGTACATAGTGCACTAAATGCAGCACATGGGTTTCCACAGCAGCAGTCTATCAGGGAGAGATGAAGTAAATTTAGCCCATTTATTACTTTCCATTTCTTTACTCTTAGTCTTTAGCTTTTATCTCTAACCAAACAGCAGCTTTTCCTAACCTTAGCTTAACCATTGCTAGCTCTCAAATATTTGTCCTAGATTTCTGTCCATATCATGTCAAAGGCTAAAATAAGAAACTTAACTGGTGGCTTTTTCTTACAATACATTAATTATCTTCAGTTTTTAAATAAGGTCATCATTTATATGATTAGAAATTTTGTTAAGAGGATTGTTGCATTTGAATTAATCCACAGACTTTGAATGCACACGCACAGATATTCTCCAATCCCGATGCTCATGTTATACCAAAATGCACACAACATATGCAACGGTGGTAAATAATTAATCAGTCAACTTTAGCAAGAAGAGTAGCTACTACTAAAGAAATATTCCCACTGGAAAAGCCATTTCACTTCAAAAAATATTTCCTAAATTTATCATATTATGGAGAAGTTAAAAGTAGGTAAAAAGTAGGTAAAAAGTAGGTTGTCACTACAAGCCTCTGAAAGCAGAATGTGTGCTTGTCAGCTGACATCATGATTTCGGTTTATAGTAAGTAACCGGAAAGTAATAACCACAATGAGAAGATAAACAATTTACCTTGCGTGGACTGGTCAATGGTTTTTCTTTTTCTGCTGTGACTGTTATAGTTAAGTCTTAGCTCTTGGCTATATTCATTCAGAGTTTCTCTTGAGTCATAAGACTGTCTTTGTTTTCCCCCATCTTCACTTTCATCTGAAGAACTTGTGTAAGTTAGATCCACTTCGTGTTTAACCTTTGACAGCGGCTGATAGGGTTTGCAGTCCATCTGCTCCATCTCTGATTAAATAGGCTCAAAGTCATGAAAACAAGCAACTGGAACTCCTGAAGGAAACAGTCCTGGAAGAAAAACAAACACACAATAATTAATTTCAGATATCATATATAAATTTAGCTCACAAAGGCCCGATTTTATTTTGAGCCAATATGAACATATTAAATTGCACTAATATCACTATAATCCAGGGAAAAAGCTGAATATCTTATTTTACTGTTTTATTTTTCAAAATAGAATTAACAGCAAGCAAGCTGCAGGGAATAAAAAGCAAATCTTAAGCACTATCCCATTAGACTAAGCAATAACTGTACCTTATGCACAAAACACGTTACAAAATTTTACACTGGGTAACAAAGCTGAGATGGAACAGTTACTACTTCTCTAAAGGAATGCATATTCATCTTAAGTGAAAATTAATTTTTGTGTCTTTCCAAACATCAAGCCTAGAAACCAGAGCATATTCTTTTTTGAAGCATTTTGCTGTAAATTAAATTATATTTAGTCAAGAATAAGAGAGTTACACTTTAGAAAACCGCCAGACTTGGTAACACCAAAATTATGCAACATTCTACAAAAGCATACAGCTTCTACCCTGCAGCACAACCTCCTTCTTCCCTTGCACGTCCTGTCTAAACCCATCCCAACACGGGGGCTTTACTGATCCTCAATGAAACCCTGCAGTTCTGTGTAGCAGTAAAATGCCGTTCAAACTCAGTATCATTAAAATCAAGCAGGTAGCAGGTGGCAGCTGTACACGCAGCTGGTGGGATTCTCCAGTAACCCTGCCTTCATGATGCTGTTTCTAGCATTAACTTCAAGGCAAACTCTGCTATGAAATAACAGGGGTTATGGCACACAGATCAGGATGTTAAAGAAAGTTTGGGTTTGTTTTGGGGTTGTTGTGTTGTGGGGTTTTTTTTTACTGCCTAAGAAGTTCTGTACTTCTTTTATGAATAGACAAGAAGTAACTTTTGCCATGCAGGCAACGAGTGCAAGGAGCCTCAGACACGAGGTGCAGACCACTTTCAAAAGTGCAAAATATTGAACTCGACAAATTTATCTCATTACTGCAAATATTAGTAGCATATTTGCACACCTTAACTCACAGAGGAAAAAAAGAAAGAAAACAAACACAGAAGTCCCTCCAAACCTTGGTTGGTTTGTCTGTTACGTGGAAGGATTCAATAGTGACAGGGGTTGGTTGGGGTTTTCTTGTTTGTTGGGTTTATTTTTTTTAAAAACAAATGACAAAAATTTGTTAGGATGCAGAGACACCAGTAAAACGTGGGCTGCAGAAAAACAGCTTAAAAGTTTTATTTTTATTCCTTTAAAACAGGGTTTAATAACCAAAGTCTTTACTTTTTTGTGAGAACAGTTTGTAGCAGAGCCATACTTCGTGATGTTAACGGAAGCAGCAGACAGACCAAAACATTTAATGGAAACAATATTAGACTCAATACATATTCCAGGTCTGTTCTTTCACTGTCTTACTTTCAGATGTGGTATCTTAGCACACGTCCTTACACATGAGTTCTCAAACCTAAATAATTTCCCAAAGCCATCTAAAACTCAGTGCTAACGGCTCATGTAAGGGCTGGAGATACAGCACCAGAGCGTCAAATATCATGGTAAGCTTCAGCCTCCTTTCACACACAGGCTGAACTTGTGCTTCCTTTATTTTTGCTTAGGGCATTAATGTCTCATAAACCCACAGCTACCTGGCCTGGTATGAAAGCAGGTGATAAATCATTTACAAGAACTGGAAAAATACTTCATAAATTTTTTTATTAAAAAATGCTTTTATGAATCAGGAAAACATGATAAAAAACAGATCAAATCTTCAAGCTTTTCTGCAATAAGAGATTCCGTTAAACTTAATGAATGATGGTATGTTGTGACTTCGATTTAAACACTAGCAATCAAATACTTTAACCTTATTTCATATTTTGTTCAGAAAAAGACAACACAAAAAGCAACACAAAACACTGGAATAGGGCAGGAGTATAAAGAATATTGCCTGGATGTTTACACAGGATTGTTCAAATAACTGGCTTTCAAGTAACTAAACAAAATACCCAGCCGATCAATATCAAGTTGACCTTGTCAGCAAAATGATAAAGTCTCATAAAAGCTTACGGTTCCTGTAAGTGACCTTTGTATAAGTGGCTTAGTGCTCTACTCACAAAGAACAGCACTTTTTTGACCTTTCCATCAATGTTATATGAATGAAAAGTTTCACAAAATACTTAAAAATATTATGAAGTCTGTAAATATTATATGCTTGCTATACATGTAAACCTATCGATATATGAAATATACATATAGGCACTGAATAGCAAGTAATTCTCAAGCCTACTTCACACCAGGTATCACAGTTTACAGTTGGATTTGTAGAATACATTTAAATTCACAATGGAGCATTTGCAAAGTCAAAAATTCAAAAAGCTCTATTAGATGGGACAACACAACTCAGCTAATAGACATATGTGTACAGCATTTTATTGTTAATATACAATTTGTACGACTTTCTAAATGCATGTTGTCCATGTTATTAGAAACTATGTTCACATTTCACTGGCCTCAAAACCCTCTTACATCTACCAGCTAACATTCATGGTCTGTGCAGAATCCTACTTGCTCTGAAGCACAGTAGGGTTGGATACCCTGACTGATGAGAAAGGCTGAACGAGGCCGTTCGCAGTGCACATACAAATCAATATGTACTTTATAAGAAAACTCACTGTATGCATTGATAGCGTACAGAGGCGCTGAACTCAAATGCAGCGATGCCACAGAGATCACGTTACTTTAATAGTGCTTTGTACCACTTCTCATCAGGCTGTTCTGATAAGGTGTGTGCCCTTTTAATGAGCAAATATCCATATCCACCATCGACCCCATCAAATCACCAGTGGTGCACCCAGCTGGTTACCAGCAAGTCTGGACTTATTTAGAGAGGTCAAGATATGGTGATAATGAGTATCATGGTCTTTGGGAGCATACAAGAGTAAAACCAGGGAGAACTGCAAGCTTTTTTAGCCTCAACTAAGCATTATGTCCAATACTACATACTATATCCCAAACTACATGAATTAAAATACAGTTGTAGTTGTGATGCTAAAACATAAAAAGGAAACAGTCCTTGTTTGCATATATTCAAAACCTCAATTCAGAAGGCAGCCTCCTGTAATTCCATTTTTCATTCTCAGAGTTCAAGCAGCTACAAACCCCAGCTCCACATTTGCTCATTTCTCTCTCTCCTGTGTTTCCTCTCTCTCACCGTATACCCTTTCTTTATTAGCTTTTCAGACCACTGGTTTCTAAAATGAACTACTAAGCAGGTATTTCAGCTCTTCACTGATGAAGGCAAAAAGAACAGCACCTTTATTCTGCAAGTCTTTTCTGAAAAAAATGTAAATTATGAGAGGCAAAACAAAGCTATCAAGGAAAAAAAAAGAAAAACTATTCTAACCTTGTACATACCTTCAAAATTATTATCCCTCAAATATTTGCTTAGATATGATAAACAAAGGAAGTCCTTATGTCATCCTTAAAGTTCTGTTTTACAGAAGAGTTATATGCAGCAAGAAAGACATCAGATAGATAAAACAGTTGAACAGGAGCAGAGCAGGAACAAATAGTTTCTAGATGATGCATGGAATTAGATGCCAGTGTAGAGAAATGTGGAATTAAGTCTGCAGGATGGAAGCCAACAAAACTTCCCACTGGAAGGAAAGAATTCATCCTAAAATCAAGAGAGAGCAATCGAAAGCAATCCCTAGAAGGCTGACTGAAGAAACTGAGAATTTTTTAAGAAAACGAGAAGTGATCAATATTCACATGAAAATTTTCTGTGGATCATAAAATATCAACACATTAAAAGCTGCTGAAGATGACATAATGAAGCATGGATCACTAGCTACAACATGCCCCGGATTTCTCAGTGAGATTGTGAATCCTGAGACATTGTGTTACTCCTGTAAGAGAGCTCTACAGCACCTCTGAAGAAGAGCAGACACACAGATAAAAGAAAATAATGGGAGAACACGGGTTTTTACATATCTAAATCAGATATTTAAATGTAAAAATGCAGGGTTCGGGGATGTACCATGGGTTTAACACACTCCCTGGAAGATGTGCAGTTTTAACCTAAGGATGGATTGCATTTGCCCATACGTTTATAACCATCATTGTGATAGATGCAAGTGGAATAAGGTTCATTTTCACATTTAATGATCTTAATTTAAAATTAGTCAAAGTCTAATTTAATTGTAGTTAAAGTAATTCAAAGTGTTGCCCGTTTTATCCAGTTCCAGTGAGAAAATACTGCGGAATAAAATTGTAAAGAAAGTCAGGTTGCTGCAGTATTTTGTGGCATATGGCAAGACTGAAAGTGAACTGAAAAAACATACGTTATGTCAGCCACTCAGCTGTAATGCAGAATTCTTGGCCAACACGTGCCCTTCGCTTTACTTGGAGAATTGCCACTGACTGTAAAAAAATCACACAACTCCCTAATGTTTTCTTTTGGAAACCCATCATTTGATGCTAGTGAGCATGCCATAGAGGTAAAAGACAGTAAGAAAAGAGTTGAAGAAAGGAACGTTTCCCTCCACCTTCAAGTAAGCTTCCTCCCATTGTATGGGATGTTTCTAATATATACTAGGCATTTCTTTGTACTAAATATATTCAGATGAAGCGTTCAGATTCTTGTCAGTGGAAGCTCAGGTTGCTCTCCACTGTTATGATTACCATTTGGTGTCAAGAGCATAATTTTGCATTGTAAAAACCTAGAATTAGGAGACTCCACTTAATAAGTGAGTTCTATGAAAGTGCAGCTTAATCTTGGAGTGGTTCTGAATTAAGAAGAGGTAAACAGTACCACAACGCTTTTATATATATACACACACACACACTATGTATGTGCTATCATTTATCTAACGATATAACACAGCACATATTTATCTATATGCTGATAGGAAAAATGGAATCTTTATTTGATCTAGGAGTAAGCAGGTATTGTCCTTTAGAAGGTATGCTGGTTTGAAATACATCAACACACAGCAAGCATTGTATTCATTTATATGCGACAAGAAAATTGAACCATGCTTTGGCTATTTGTTGATGATGAAAATTGTATAGCCATCAAAACGAGATAATTATTGCTATGTCTCTTTTCCAACTGTGTGCTTAATTAAGAAGACCCAGTAATACCTAATTAGCAACAATGTAATTTTTAAAATCCAATTTAGTAGCTCAGAGATTACAAAAATTGAAAATAACATGTTCCATTTAGTCATTATTAATTTTTTGAGATACCAATTTAAATTTTGTAGCACAATAAGGTTAGCACACGAGAATAATTTACAACACTTCAATACTGTGGAACATTAGAAAAACAATTCAAGTACTAGATTGCCGCTGATACCACGGTGCCTTGGCAATGGCTTTTAGAAACATTCAGCTGACAATTTTGTCTATATTTTCACTTTTCCTGTTAGAATAAAGGAAGAACTCTTCACTGAACAAACTAGACTTATTCATCACCAGTATTAATGAGCTATCAAACCATAAGAGCAAGTCTCAGTACCATCACACTTGGTGACACAAAAGATTTGATCAGTTGACAACACAATGAATGGAGTTACAAACCCAGAATTTTCCTGGTGGCGTTGTGTTTTGGGTTGGTTGGTTTGTTTTTCTGGCATTTTTCTTATGTTTTCATTCTCCTCTCTAAGAAAGATCCCACAGGATGCTGTGGTAGATTCTCAGGGGGCCTTAGCAGTTTTCTTTTCCACTTGCAAAACCAAAATCCGCACCTACCAAAAATCTCTGAAACAAATTGCTGACACGACTCATGACCTCCAGCTGAATATCGCTAACATGACATGTTATCTTAAATATTATCAGAATCTCTCTAGTATTGTCTGCTCCTCAGCTTTGCTGTGGCTGGTTCAGAGATTTATGAAATTTTTTTGGTCATTTATTGTTGCTACATTACAACTTTCAGGATTTCTAGAAGAGCATTGATTCAGCAACATGCTTAATTCCAGTACAGGCTCAAAATGTTGGAGCACTCCTAGCAGGCATATGATCTACAGTTTAATGTCTTGCAAGCATACAGATACTGAAACACATTACCATGACAGTGTGTAAAAGCTTTTGCGAACCCCCATTATTTAGAACACATAGAAATTGAACTTTTCAGTCTTTTCCTAAATACTCAGTTTTCTTAACTTTTGCTCTTCTAACTCCAGGAAGCAATGCCATCAATTATTATGCAGTTTTGACATCATCTACTAAGTTAAAACTTAAAAAGCTTTTCAGGTGTTTGAAGTACTTTTTGCAAGACGACCTGACTACTGCCTGACCATGAGACCAACATCTGCATCACCTTCATTTGAAGTATCACTCAGGTTGCTATTTCCGTGCCTGACACCATCATGCCGGAGAACTGATCTTACTGTTCCTTTTCTTCTTGCTTTGATGTCTGTCAAAGTATTCAGTGTCTTCAAGTGCCATTGTTCTGACAAGCAGACCCTCCCAATGGACTTGTACTATATATACTGTGACTCCCAGAACTGCTATTATTTGAGCTGGTGTCAGATTGATTTTCTTTCTGTTCATGATAGTGCTATGATCTTGCAGGGTTGAAATTACTGCTGATTTATGCCTTGATGCAGCCCCTCGAGAACTGGCTTGTATCAGCATGTCACCTATGAAAGGGAACATCTGAATCCTCAGAGATCTTTCTAGTGGAACCTTTGTTCTCATTTCAATAGAGAATCCTTTGTAACGGATGTTTGCTAGAAATTTCTCCTGCAAGTACCAAGAGTCTTCTGTAGTGCAAACTGGAAGTATATTATTTTTACCAGTCTGAGAGCACCTTCTTCGCAGAGATTAATTTAAGTTTTCCAACCAAAACCTTATGATTTTTGCAAATTGATTATATAATTTTCTTTAGCATTAGAGAAAGGCAGTGCAGGTCATGCTGGTGCTCAAGACTGGGAATATTTGCTAGCTTTACATCTAAAGGAAATGCAGCAGACGAAAAACATACAATTATGCCTCTAGCATGTTTGTGGAACAACAGTCTTTTATGCCAGGGTCATCTTTTATTCGGACTTTAGAACAGAAAATAATTTCCTCCATTGTTTAAGCATTATTCACATTTCTACATATTCTGTCTGTTAGCATGATGGCCAGTTTTTGCGCTCATTACAAGCAGCCTCTTACCTACATCTTCGTGACCAATCTTCACATAAAATATAGCATCTCCTCTGCAAAATACACTAACAGGTGGGCACTGATTTTACATTTAAACTATTCTAACATGGCAAATGGCAACTGAAATCTTCTTGCCTGATTTTGAAATAAACCTCTGACATCTTAATTATTTATTAATCTCCCTGTTAGGAGAGCTAATTTAGGTAAGGCGATTATTTTCATATATGTTTTCCCTCATGGTAGAAAAGACAGACAAGGATTCAGCCCTGATTGTTACAGCTTTATAAAGGACCTGGTCATTTAGCACCATACTGGTGTACAATTCTGTACCAGGGAAAAACCTTTAATGTACATAAATACCATATGACTCCAGACAGAGGTTCAATGTTGAACATTAATTTGTTCACTTATGCATGAAGAAACCCAAGAACTTTAGCAGCTATACTGAAGCACGTGCAAGTTTTGATATATTTTAAAAAAATCCTTTAGTCACTAGAAAATAATAATTTCTACTCAAAAATATTTCTTAGAAACAAGTGGTTGTTGTAATTAGGAAACCATTACTACATAAAGCACCTCCTCAGTAGGACCTCTTAACACTCCTAGACAGGATAAAAATCCCCAGACGTTTCAATGAGGTGTTGCTGACCGATTCTGGTTCTCTCAGTGTAAGGACAGTACCTGTACCAGAAGTGGTTTCCCCTAACACACGCTATGAACAGCTATGAACAGTCTTTTCAAGGATACTGTAAGCCGGACAGAAGCAGACACCATTTTTTGAAACTGGTATTCTGCAATAACCAGTTTCTGTTCAAAAGTAGATGGGACTTTGTGGCAACTAATTCCTCCTAGTAAACAAGAAACTAAACAGAGGTGTCTAAGAAATGAAGTGGCCCTACTCTCCTGTTTAGGTGCTGGAAGGAAGATGAACCTTCAGAAAGAGATGAATAGCCTCTGTATCCCCAGCAACTACCAAGAGAGACTCTGCCTTGGGTATGTAAGTTAAGAGAAATGAACTGCGACACACTTTATTTATTTTTAAAATAAGTTCTCAAAACCCACAGCTACTTAAACCCTTATATCATATAGCACTATCATCACTATGACTATACTACTACTATCACTACAACTACCCTGCTAAAGCACTCAGCGATACATTCTTCTTCACGTTTGTGCAATGACTCCATTTAGCTCAGTTCCCTTTCCTCTGCCGAAAAATCACACCAAGGAGAAAGAAAGCGGATGAAACTGCAATACATGCAATACATGACTCTCCTCTGTTGCTTTCATACATGCACACACATCTCTATACTAGCTGCACTAAAAAAAAAAAAAATTCAGAATCATTATCCCTACCTTAATATTAGGATGCGCTGTTGTCTGGGTGAATCATTTCTCCTCAGGCACATTGTGTGGGTAACAATTCCACTCATGTTAATTCTATTTACATTGGGAGCACTGTAGTACACGTTTAATGCAAAGCTGTGTTTCTTTCATGAGCAAGAAAAATGTCACTTTCCTCTCCCAAAGCACCACAAGGCTCCTTTTACTGTCACAGAACACAATTATATGTTAGGGCTCTGCTGTCTCTTTCCAGCCAACAAGGCAAGAAAATGACCTTTCTTTAACCTATGGCTGAATTGCATTATATTCGGTTCAGCAGATATCCTTTTTTATATTCTCTCATATCAAGTGCCGCCTTACTAAGGATTATGAGAGGGGCACCTGCCTTCCACATCTGCCAGTGATTTAATTTTTTCCAAAAAATTTGTTTTCATTTAAGGAATGATGGTAACTCTCATCCTGCATTTCATAGCGGGGTTTGAAACATTTGTAAATACCTGAGCACACTCCACCAAGCTGCAAGGAGAATCCGCCAGCAGAACTTGGTCACTGCCTGCTGCATTTTGCCCCAAGATACAATCACATAAAAGGCCAGGAAGAAAGATGCCACACACACTCATTTACTCAGTGTCATGCTGTGGCCTTGTGCAGGATAATAAAACTCCGAAAACGGTCCCCCATGTTCCTCCTCCGTCCCCATGTTCCTCCTCTGATCTGTGAAGTGATCTGCATGCCTGGTCTGCCTTGCTTCATGGGTAGCTTGGTTATGAAAGGTAAGAGACATTCCCCACAGCACAGGTATCTCAACTGTGCTTCAGTTCACACGAACGAGATGCTTGGGGAAGCAGAAAAAAGTAGCTGTGACATTAATGAAGTAAGCCATTGCTGATCTACACAAGAGAGCAAGTCAGCACCAGAGGATTTGTGAACATGATGCTGAATGACAAAATATCACTGCTGAAGAAAATTGCACCATACAGCTGCAACAGAGTATTATGTTTTAAAATTAGGGAAGCTTAGAGACAAAAGAACACCATGCAAATCATTACTTACATAACTCATCTCATGAGTAGCCACATAAATAAACTGCCCTAGAAAACATTCGGCATCACTGCCGATCTGGAGATCTGGAGACAATACTAAATACCCATTTCTCTGCTCCTAGTACAGGAGGTTTGGCAACCTTGCTATGTCACAAGAATGTTTCTGTCAACTGTTATTAACAATGACTCATTAATATCTCCTCTGCATTAAAAAGGAAAGTTGTGCCGCTTTAGGATTCCTTCCTAGACACAACTGTTTTACCAGGATTTTTATTACTGTAAAACTGAAGGCATGATTACCACGGAGGTACAACGTGACCACAGGCAAAGGAGACAGGCTAGCAACACAAGATCAAGTGAGGAACACTGCTGTCTTCAAAGCTCAGCTCTGAGTTACTGCTATTACCTTACACTGAAAACAAATGGAAAGTACCAATCAAAAAAGTGAACCAGTCATTTCGTCTCCTTTAATAAAAGAAATCTCTGTGTACAGTTGAAGACCAATTGAAGACCTTTGTGTAATCGAGAAGCACTTCATGTCCAAGTGACTGTTAGCTTGTGAAGTATCTGGAGCTACACACAGTCCTGGCATTCTCAAACTCCTCTGAGTTTGAACATCATTCTCCATAACAGACTGGTGAAACAAGGTGTACCTGCACACTTCGAGCCATACTTGCATATGTGAGATACTTTTGAAACAAAAAAATTACTTTTTATTGAAAATACCATGGAAGATTGTCTAAACAATTATTCATATATATTGATTGCCCCTACATCAATATGGTAATCTGTAAAGATGACGTTTTTTGAAAATTGATACTAGCTTTGGAATCCACTGTGAACTAAGGCTTGGATCTCTATTACTAAAGACAGAAAAAAGACCTGAGAAATACCTGCACTAATTCCTCTGAAGACCAAAACCAGATGCTTCACATCTACCTACAGCACCCTGCAGAATTATGGAACCAAGGCGAACTGTCCAGGATAAAACAAAAAAACCCCAAGCAAACAGACAACAAAACAGTCCTCCTCTCAGCAAAACGTCCTCCCCCAAACCACTGTAGATGCAGAGCACGATCTTTTTCCTAACAGCACAAGGCTACAGATACTATTAAGAGTGCAAGTTCTAACACATGTTCACGTACTAAGCATCCAGCTCTCAAATGGTGGCATTTGTTTATGGTTTTTAGAAACATAAATAATTTTTTTTGGCTTCAAAAATGCTGCAAGTAGAAGACTTTTCATCTATGCAAATTTTTACTTCCTAGAGAAAACACAGAAATTCCTCCCACACATAGAATCTACATATAAAATTACAGGGAACACAAATCTGCAGTCTGAACTATAAACATTACATTTTCTATTAAACTGGTCATTAGACGGCCCGTTCCTCATTTCAGCTCCAACCATTTTCAAACCTGTTACTAACAGACCTTCAGTTAAGCTTTAATCAGGATTGGAAACCCAACCACAGTTAAAATATACATAAAACCAAACTCTTACTCCTACTAATAGTACTTACAACAATGGACTTTGAATGACACATGGCAAAGATACTGCCAGAAAAAAAACAGAACAGAGCTCAGACAGCTCTGGTCCCGCATGAACTGCTGCAGGGGTGATTTTCAGAGAATAGAGGCTGGTCCTGGAGACACAGCCCAGCTGGAGCACTTGGAAGAGGAAACAATTATTTTTCCAGTGGCTTCAGCTGATCTGTATATTTAGGGAACAGAGCACTGACTGGGCATGGCAGAGAGCATCATTTTAACAAAAAGAAGGTAACGGTCAACTTGTAAATGGAAATAGCTGAATAGCTGTGCCGAGGAAAAGAATTGCCACTGGTAGACAAAGGAGACTTGGTATCATTTTTTTTTCTTCTGCAGTTAACAGTATATTAAAAAGGGATAAACTATAGCAACACCAAGATTTATGTAACAGATATTGCTGCCTAGAAATACAACCACACCCCTCAAATTATTTAAGTAAATTTAAGGATGAGCACATACACAGAATTGGACCAAGGATTCTTGGGTTCAGCAGAACCATCTCCAGGTACTACTATCTCCAACACCACTACTTGTGTCAGAAGAATACACAGTTATTTCTGTTGAGGTTTGGGTTTTTTTCTTTAATTAAGACTTGTGGTAAGTTGTTTTGTCTTTAATTCATGAAAAATTTATTCATCTTAAACACTTTCATTTCAATTGATCTTCAAGTTCAGTAGCCCAGGAGTTTTCTTCTAACTGAAATGAGCAGTTTATTCTACATTTGAGAAGCCATGTCTCAAGAACACATTGATCTGCGTGCCTTTGAGAAACCTTCTTGTTTAATACCTACAACTGCCAAGAACAGAGCACGATTTCCCTCTAGCTCTTGACTTAACAAAAATGTTTGACAAGTGCCAGAGGCCTCGGAAAAATCTTGTGAAGTACAAAGGTCTTTTATTCTTTAAAAGTGACAATCCTACCTAAGTTTTTTGCTTAACTAGTGTCCAGGAACTTCTCAGGTGTCCAAACCATTGTTACTCTAGTACCAAAGCAGAGCAAACAAACAAATGAAGAAATGATTCTCCACTCTAGTGGGGAGTAAGAGGAATTTTTTTTATGTTAAAAAAACACATTGAAAATGTGGCTGCACTAACCAGACATACAGAAAGACAACTGTTGGAATGTGAATGCTTTTTTACTTTATAATTTATGATTGGAAAAAATGAGCTCATTAAGATTACAAACTTACAAGTTACACAATTAAGGTCATCCTCAATATTACCCTCTTAAATAATATTTCAAAGCAAAGTCTGAGTAAATACAGTGAAATGGCTGAAGCGGCAACATTCACCACTTTATTGACTTTGAAAGATAGAAATACTTCTCTCTTTTTTATGGGGTGGGAACATATGTTCTTCTAAAATCTACATATATTCCTCAAACTTGATGGGAGTTGCACTGATGCACAGTGGCATAAAGGAGTTCAGACCCAAACTCATGCATTTATCATCAGCATAATCCTGTGATTTCTTCTTTGAAGTTCAAATAAGAGAACTAAGATAAACATTGCAGAATCACTGGGAGAGGGTGTGAAAAAAGGATCTTATTAGCAGCCTGATAGGGTCCATTTTATAACCACAGATGTTTGGAGGCTGAACTACTTCAGTAACCTGGTTTTACACTATCTTAAGCTGAATAATAAACTGTATTAGGTTTCCTTCAGTAGAAGGAAATTAAAAGACAAGTTAATACTTCGGTGAAAGTGTGCAGCACACAAAATGTTAACAAGTGAGTTAAGAAATCATTAGTTTTTTTGGATTACATCCAAATGTTGGTGCACACAGATCCCAAATTAATCAGTTGACCAAAACACCGAGTAAATTTATCTCCCTGATGAGTTTAAACATAAAAGAAAACACGAGAAATTGAATTCTTGTAGCATAAATATCTTGGCTGAAATTTGGAATGTAATCAACATTATCATATTTACTGAAAGTTAAAGACTTAAATTAATGAGTACCATGTGTTTATCTATCAAACTTCAACTTGCTAATCTAGCCTGATCATCATTTTCCAAGTCAAATGGTTATGAGAAATGCTCAGTAAATGATTAATAATGATCAAATGCCTTTTTAAATCAAAACAAACAACCCAAACTTAATATACATTTTCATTAACACATAAAAACAGATCTTCTAGGGATACTGGTGTTCATAGTAAACAGCAACCTTTAGCATAATGTCACCATCTCTGGAGGTATTTAAAAGATGTGTAGATGTGTGGAGCTCTGGGCCATGGTTTAGTTGTGGAATTGACAGTACTAGCTTATTGGTTGAACTGGATGATTTAAAGGTCACAGAATCATAGAATAACAAGGTTAGAAAAGACCTTTAAGATCATCAAGTCCAACCATTCACATACTAAACTAAACCTAAGTACTTAATCTACCTTTTTTTGAACAGATCCAGGGAAGGTGACTCAACCCCCTCCCTGGGCAGCCTGTTCCAGGCCCTGACAACTCTTTTGGTAAAAAATTTTTTTTCTAACATCCAATCTAAACCTGCCCTGGCCCAGCTTCATGCCATTCCCCCTTGTCCCATCTCCTGTCACCTGGCTGAAGAGACCATCACCTATCTCTCTACAACCTCCCTTCAGGTAGTTGTAGGTGGTGATAAGGTCTCCCCTCAGCCTCCTCTTCTCTGAGCTAAACAGCCCCAGCTCCCTCAGCCGCTCTTCATAGGATTTGCCCTCCAGCCCCTTCACCAGCCTGGTTGCCCTTCTCTGGACTCGCTCCAGGACCTCCATGTCCTTCTTGTGGTGAGGAGCCCAGAACTGGACACAGTACTCGAGGTGTGACCTCACCAATACCAAGTACAGGGGCACAATCACCTCCCTAGACCTACTGGCCACACTGTTTCTGATACAAGCCAAGAGGTCTTTGCCAATCAAAATGATTCTATGGATTATCTTCATTGACTAGCTAAGAAAGCCCAAAATTTGGTGATCTGTGTGGCTGACTTAGAATCATACCACCAGTCCATCCTGACCCTTGTCACACATCACTGGTGTCCACTTGGATGTTGAGCCGCTGACTGCAACTCTGAGTGAAACAGTACCACTAATTGTTCATCCACCAAGTGCTCTAGCCATCAAGTCCACGTGTCTCCAATTCAAAGACAAGGACGTCGTGCAGGACAGTATCAAATGCTTTGCATGACGCCCAGTAGATGACATCAGTTGCTCTTCCCTTACCCACTTCCAAAGTATTAGTTCATATTTTAGCCAACAAATACTAATTCTCATATCACAAATTTAATATTTAAACTACAATAATAAATACTTCTGTGAAAAGTGACCTTCATTTATGAATCATGCAAAAAGGGAAGCATTCTGCCCATGAGAAATATCCTCCTCAAAAAACATGGATCAATAATAAAAAGCATTAAGTAATGATGATAAAATCCACAGAAATCTATCACTGCTGGTTCCCACTGGCAGGGAACATTAACATTGGGACAGTGGTACAACATGTGGTCCTTTTTATCAGGTCCATATTATTCCAAAAACCTAACTAAAGAAATAAAGAACAGTACTCCTGACGGTCAGGCTCTCCAGTTCAGTACCTAGTCTGCTATATTCCTAACCAATGGGAGATAATTTCTTCTTGAGTCCTGTTAAGCCGTGAACTCCAGAGTCCGTTTAGATTTTGTAATTCAGAGTTCTTTTAGCAGGATTAGGTTGATCTCTGCTAAGATCCACAGATTTCTAAGAAGTTACAGTCTCCCAGATTTACAATAAATAAATAAATAAAGCTCAAGTTAATCATCAGAAACAGCCTAATCAGATTAAGGTTGTGAACTCTGGACTACCACAGTGCTTTCCAGCAGCTCAGCAAGCTTAATCCACAAATGGATAATACGATACAAAGCATTTCTATCAAACGTTCCCACACAAGTCACTAAACCTATCATTTTGGTAAAGGAAACAAATATCTTTGCTAAATCTAATAAGAGATTTAACCAAGATCTTTAAGCAAGCTATCAAGAGCTACAATTGTTACCATGTTAATCCTTTTTATCATAACAAACATTTATTTGGGTATTCCAGTTCATTGTCATTTGAAATAAGATAGTTAAATATTTCAATAAGAATATATTAAAGTCTTTTCTTCTCACAGCAGCTTCCTGTTCTAGCAATTAATTTAAGCCCCAAAATTTCAGAACCATGTCTCTTCTACAGGCAGTCTGTTTCTCAAATATTTCATATTCCCTTCTGCATCTCTCCTTTCATCCTGAAGATATCACAACCCCTCTCCTCCCACTCCATAGAAAGGTTCCCTGGCTGCAGGACTGCCGATACCACACTGATGTCTGAACACAGCTCTGCTAAAAGTCTGAGGATTAACAATGATACAATTTTCTTCTTAAAGAACACATACATGAAATGTCACCTGTCACATGTCACCATGTGTACTAAATTTTGCCACTGCATTAGAGTACTTAAAAGAAGAAATTTTAAAACCACTATCATTTCTAGAGGCTTATTTTTACAAATAATTGTATATTATAATGTTGGACATTCCCAATAAATAACATCCAACCCCAAAACCAAGGTGCTTTAGAAGTCTTAACTTATAGGGCATAAAAGTCTGAAGGTTTCCCTTCCCCTTCCACAAACCAGAAGACAAGACTATGTTTAATAATAACATTAATGCCCAACAACAACAACAAAAAAAGCTTCTTATATTGCCTATTCATTGAATCATGTCCTGTGGGATGTAAGAGTGCTTCCAAAAACATATGTCACTTCACCCTTACCTGCAGTGATGGTAATGGGACTAAACAGTAAAGAGCCATTTCAAAATACCATTTCATTAGAAGTGGCTTAGTGTACACCACGTGTCATGTAACTTAAATTGCCTTATTAGCAAAGGTCATCTCTGTAGTCTAATATTATTGGGTACATTTTACTTGTCAATTAAGCCCGGGTGAACACCTACACTTAACAGATTGAACAAGCCATGCAGATGTTTCCTATCAACTTTTGACAAATGAGAGATAAGGCCAAAGAGTTCTCGTGACTTGCTGATTTTGACATGCTGATACAGATAAAACGAACTGTTCAGAACTACAACTAGAAATTAAAACTCTACCATAGAATTCAACTTAGCTTGCAGCTAAGAAGTTGCACTTTCCTATCACAAATACTGTGCCATGCTAATACATGACATTTGCCATAGAAATACAGTTTTGGGATGACCTATGCAGTCCAGATAGATGTATCTATTTTACAGTGAATGCACAAAATTGCACTTCTCTGAATCTATTAATAAAGAATCTTTTTCACCCATAAGTTTTTTTGTAGTTCTTCACACAAAATCCTAGAAATGCTTTTCTTCCCAACGTTGCCCTCCTGTCCCCTGTTTGCTTTCTGCACCTCTGGATCATCTTTTCTGATCTTTCTGTTGTTCCAATTATTTTAAGTGCCTCCGTGTTTACGCCCAGCCAACTGAAGGTATAGTGCCCATATACAGCTCAGATGGCCACACACTGCTACACAAGGTGTGTGGAACATGTGATGGTGTTCCACATTTCAGCTCTCATTCTATAAAAGAGGTTAATTTTTGCTTATGCTTCACCTGAAAGTGACAGGAGCTGTTTTCTACCAGCCCTGAGATTTACCTCAGCCCCCTGCAGAAAAGCATTAAAGTTTCATGGTGCTGAAAAAAGCCAATCAGACTATTCATGCATAATCCTGCACAATTTACAATGAAATAAACTACATCTTAAGAACATGCAATTTTGGAATACAAACAGACAATCTTCGAAGGCTTCAGAATATGCACTTTGGCATCTGGATATTGGAAAATACAGGACAGTGACTGTTCTTGAAGTGCTCTTATAAACTAGACAATGCATGCACTAGGCTCAGGATAAGGAAAGGCTCAAGCGTGGCTGATGCTTTCCCTGTGCATTTGGGGACAGGATCCATCGTTAAACACTGAGCTCAAGAGGACAGAAAAAAGAGCCGCCGCTACTAACACATGGTCATTACTCGTCAAGGACCTGGAGAGAGGAACTGCCTTGGAAAACCAACATTTTACCCTAAGACTAGAAGGCATATGGTACTACTACCCAACAACCGTTTCAGGCCAAAATTTCTGCAAAGAAATGGGAATGTGTCAGGAAAATGTCCCTGGCTGTAGCTTGTCTCTTGAAGTGGAAAATCTGCTTTGTGGTTTTCAGGCTGACCCTTATGAGGAACTTGGGGAAAATACTCACTCTTACCCAAGAACATAGGTTGGATTAATTTGCAGCAAAGCAGTATTCAGGAAAATGAACTGTGCTTGTCAGGGAAGACAAAATACCGTCATACATTTTACTGCAACACCTCCAAAATCTGGGGGCTTATCCAAGAGGTTACACTGACAAATATTGAAAAGAGCCCTAATTTAGAATAAATGTTGATTTTTTTAATTCTTTTTTTAGGAGAATGGCATGCAATTGCATCTGTTTACATGCTTCTAAATGGCTAAGCAAACAATGTATCATTGGTCAGGTTTTTTTCCTCAAGTATAAATCAGCATTCATATTTTCCCATGCATTTTTCATGGAAGTGCTCTGAGCATGTATTGGACAACTTCTGATTAATTTTCGTTTGTTTTCTAAAAATGAAAACATTCTTCTTCGGAACAAAGCAATCTTCTCAAACAGAAATGTAGATTAACCAGCTTTTTATTCTCCAAATAATAATCATTTTTCACCATAAGTATCTGATTTAACACCAACGGGTGTTTGTTTACTTTCTAAATAAAACTGTATCACCTCTTCAGTACAATTAAGAGAACAACTTGACTGAACACATCTTGTAAGTACAGCTTAAGCAGTCGTACATTTATAAGCATTCCCTCGATTTACTTAGCTAGTTATTCTGTTCATTTTATCCCTGTGAAAATTACAGGGACAAGCTTGAAACGTGCACACAACACACGCTCGCTACTTTGTTCCTCAAAGAGCTGCCACTGACAATGGGACCGTACATCTAAGTTATGTAAACGCATCAGCAGCTTTAGATGTCTTTTGGTAACTCTTACCCATTCTTGGTTTCTGAACAGCACCCATTGCCGTATAACACCGGGCGTTATCAGAGCCTGTGAGAGCATCACAAATAATACACGGTTCCTTTGCCGGTCTCACCAGAGGGAGGAGACTTTAGCTATGCTGGGAAAAGATATACTCTAAACATCTACATGAAGTTTATATTTCTATCAATAGGTGGCAACACTGTTTTGTGTAACATACAAAGCATGTGTTTACATACGTGCACATGCCCAGCTATTTCACATGTCCCTTCACATTGCTTTAAATGTTAACCCAATCCTGTTTTCCAACTGCATACATGTATAAAACTCTATGGTTCATATGCTTTTTTTTAGAACATATAAAACATATGGATCATCATAATATTTAAAATTCTTTTAGTTATTCTCTGTGACGGACTGCAAACAATACCAGTTGGATTAGGAGGCAAATAGGTGTATTCGGTGTACAGTCAATTGGACACCACATACCATGGGGACCAAAAGATTCATCAGGAAGACTGAAGAGTTGCTTTTGCCCCTTGTGAAACCCTAATGGCTGCTGGGACACTTAAGGAATTTTACAGGTTTTGAACCTTGGGCTCATCTGTCATCACAAACAACTTTAATATTGACCTGCGATGCAAGAATAAGTCCTATTTCAGAACAGAAAACTTTTAACAGGCCATCTGTTTAGTGTGTCTTTCACTGATTCTCACAGCCAAAACTGATGCGTACAGGGGGAATGTACCGGTTGAGGATGAAAAATTGGTACTTTACAGAAAATGCTCCTGAGTACAACCTGAGTGTGTGATTCCCTTGAGGTCAGAGAAGCCACCACCGGTAACCAGAATCCTCAGCTGGGAGCTCTAGCCAAGAGGCAGATGCCATCTTGCAGACTGCATTGTGTTTGCCACAGTCAGTAAACCCAGAGCTCGGTTAAAGCTAAAATACCTCCGTAACAGATCGCTATCGCAAAGCACAACGGACTAATTAATTCACTTTCCAAATATGTTTTTTTAAACTTCTATCACACCAAACATGAATAGCACTAGATAGCCTGGTATTACTAAACCTACATTTCTATATATGCTGTGGGTCTACAGAGGAAAGCTAAACCTTCAAAGAGACAGGATTATACAATGAGATAGCAGTTCAACACACAGAGATACTCTTTTGTTATTCTCTGAACTACATTCATCTCTCTCTTCAGCAGGGGCTTTTTTTCCTTTTTTTTTAAACTAAAGAAAAATCCAACTGTGTATTCTCAACTGATAAGAAATGAATTTGGGTGTCAGTGCCACAGAAAAGCTGTAAAAAAAACTGATAAAAGCTCTTTTTTTGGTAGGGGAGGGGGGAGGAGGGAGAAAAAAAAAAAAAAAAAGAAAAGGCATCAAAGAGGTTATGTTGGACAATGTTTCAGATACCATGGTTACAGCTGACCAGAGAAGGAAGCTTCCTGTATTGCTTCTCGTTGGATACTCCCTTAATTTTCAGTTTAACAGCAATGCCACTTGCTGGCTAGGGTTCAAATATGATAAAAGAGGCATAGAAATGAAAGAGATTTACAGATTACTTTGATAACATCAAAAGTGATATCATATTTAAACTACTTCCAGTGTTATTAGGATAGTTAAAATCCATCGGGACTAATATATAAAAACTGTACAAAATCTACATACATAAACAGTGATATCTCTCAATACACACACATGTGTAGATGCACAACCCGGTTTTCCTTATATGAAGTGCTCTCTTCGCACTGCCACAAAGCTGCTACGGGAGTAGCACTGGTATTCTAAAAGAGCTCAAAAAACCAACTGAATACAGGTTTCAGCTGAGAGCACAGTGCAACTATCTACAGGTTAAACAAACTCAAAATATGCATATGCATTTATAACAGCAGTACTTTCACTCAGATTTAAAATAGAGGGGTAGTAACCAGCAATGATCTACATTTACAACTGGTGGGAACTACTTGGCTTATTTTAAAAAATACTTCCAGATTTAAGTCTTTTCTCCTTCCCTCTCTTTTCTCCTCATTCACTTCTTTTTGAAACATGGATATACATGATGCACATCCTGAGATGGCAGCATTGCAATAACAGTACATCAGGCTGCCGGGCTTACTGAAGTTATTTTCATATTTGCAGATCATGAAAAATGATGTCTCTAGGACTGCAATCCACGCCACTTTGTGAAGGCAAACACAGCCTTGGTGCTGCAGTAAGCTTTGGTGAAATACATTTGTCACTGGGAAACCACAGAATTTTTTGCAGTCAGAAAGACTGCAAAATTCCTCCTGTTCATTGTGGAATCCATTCAGATTAATATAGTTTTAGGCCGGCCATTTGTTTGTTTATTTACTGCCTCCTAGGCAAAATACTGTGCCAGAAATCAGTATGTAGAATAAAAGGCTCATCTACATTTTCCTCACATTGACATATTTGTGTTCTACTTGTGTATCTCACCCTCACAGTACAGGCAGATCCACCTATCTACTTACAGCTTACCAGAAAGCTATTAGGGGTAATTTATGGAAAATATATAGTAACTACTTATTAAGGTAGCCCTAAGGGATTTATCATTCATGAAGCATTGTAAATTCACCATATGCTTAGAAATATTTGCCCTGTCCTCTCTTATCTTATTTGTTGCCTGCAGAGTGAGAATTAGGCATTATCCAGTTATAAAAAAAGATTGCTTGTACCCATGTAGAAATTAAAAAAGAACTACATGTAGTTCAGCAGTATCACTGATGAAATAAAAAAATACCCCTATACACAAAAGCTTCACAGAGGAAGAACCATGTACATGTGGTGACTGTATTCCAGTTGTTAGTTTACAGAAGAACAGAAGAATCCAAAGTTTTTAAAGTGAGCTATAAATCTACATAATGTCTCAAATGCTAGCTGTTGCTTTTTATCTTTCGCTTACCTGAAGATGCATAAAATATCCTATCACTAGACAGCTCTTCACCTGCTATCCATCTGAAGATGCTCAGGAGAGTTATTCTAGCAAAAAAGATGGGAGTAATTTACACTGAAAAAAAAAGGATCAATAAAGTGATCTACTTTTTTCCATAGTGATCCAGGAACTAATCAGATCTGCTAAGCTTTCACTTCGCAGGTTGCTAATGCACATTTGGGGGGGGGGGGGGGGGGGGGGGGTGGGTAGGAGAAGGCAAAACTCTTCTACAGAAAGTCTGTTGTTACCTTTACAGACAGAATCTTGTTCAGAAACATGTAATACCCCGAAAGAATTTGGCTTAAAAGATATCCTTGGATGGGTTACATCCACGTGTGCTGAGGGAGCTGGCGGAGGTGATTGCTGAGCCGCTCTCTATCATCTTCGACAGGTCTTGGAGGACAGGAGAAGTGCCTGAAGACTGGAGGATAGCCAATGTCACTCCAGTCTTTAAAAAGGGCAAGAAGGAGGAACCTAGTAACTATAGGCCAGTCAGCCTCACCTCTGCCCCTGGAAAGGTAATGGAACAGCTTGTTCTGGATGCCATCTCCAAGCAATTGGAAGAGAAGAAGGTCATGAGGAGTAGTCAGCATGGATTCACTAAGGGGAAATCGTGCTCGACCAACCTCATAGCCTTCTACGATCTCATGACAGGCTGGGTAGATGGAGGGAGAGCAGTGGATGTCATCTACCTTGACTTCAGCAAGGCCTTTGATACTGTCTCCCATGACATCCTGATAGCAAAGCTGAGAAAGCATGGGATAGATGAGTGGACAGTGAGGTGGGTTGAGAATTGGCTGTCGGACCGAACCCAGAGGGTTGTGATTCGTGGAGTAGAATCTGACTGGAGGCCTGTTACCAGCGGTGTTCCCCAGGGCTCAGTGTTGGGTCCAGTCCTGTTTAATATCTTCATTGACGATCTTGATGAGGGAATAACATCCACCCTCAGCAAGTACGCCGATGATACAAAGCTGGGAGGGGTGGCTGACACGCAGGAGCACTGCGCTGCCATCCAGAGAGACCTGGACAGGCTGGAGAGCTGGGCAGGGAGAAACCAGATGAAGTTCAACAAAAGCAAGTGTAAAGTCTTGCACCTGGGAAGGAACAACTGTTTGTATCAGTACAGGCTGGGGGATGACCTGCTGGAGAAGAGCTCAGTGGAGAAGGACCTGGGGGTCCTGGTAGATGACAGGTTGGCCATGAGCCAGCAGTGTGCCCTGGTGGCCAAGAGGGCCAATGGGATCCTGGGATGCATCAGGAGGAGTGTAGCCAGCAGGTCAAAGGAGGTGATCCTCCCTCTCTACTCTGCCCTGGTCAGGCCCCACCTGGAGTATTGTGTCCAGTTCTGGGCTCCTTGGTATAAAAAGGACAGGGATCTCCTGGAAAGAGTCCAAAGAAGGGCTACGAAGATGATTAAGGGCCTAGAGCATCTCCCCTATGAGGAAAGGCTGAGTGAGCTGGGGCTGTTCAGCCTTGAGAAGAGAAGACTAAGGGGGGACCTAATCAAAGTTTATAATTATCTGAAGCAGGGGATGCAGGGGGAATCAGCCAGCCCCTTTTCAGTGGTCTGTGGGGATAGGACAAGGGGCAATGGCTGCAAGTTGGAGCATAGGAAGTTCCGCACCAACATGCGGAAGAACTTTTTCACAGTGAGGGTGACTGAGCACTGGAATAGGCTGCCCAGGGGGGTGGTGGAGTCTCCTTCACTGGAGATATTCAAGACCCGCCTGGACGCCTATCTGAGCAATATGAGCTAGGGAGCCTGCTTTGGCAGGGGGGTTGGACCCGATGATCTCTCGAGGTCCCTTCCAACCCCTACAATTCTGTGATTCTGTGATTCTGTGATTTGCACAGCCATTTTTAACCTGACTTTTATTTTTATAAAGAGAAAAACTGAAAACATTCTTCAAATATACCATGTTATGAAGGGTAGAAGTAACTTCCCCCAAAGGGAAGTAACTTCCCCCCCCACCATGGCAAGACAATTCTAGTTAATGTATCTTGGCTACATTGAAAAATATGAAATCTTCTTTCCTCCAAAAGCATTACCTGACGTTGTAGAAGTGCTGCACTGTATGCTGATTCACTTCATCCTTCACTGATGCACAGCCACATCTAACCAGAAAGGCAGCGGTACTTAACAGTGTGCAAAGATACCTCCCCCTCCAGTTAAAAGTTAAGGAGCAAGGATAACTTACCCAGTACGTTAGCTTAGCTGATGCTAAACGTATTAATCTTGTACAAACCATAAAGTGTGTTTTCTGAATACTTCTAAGAACGACTAATGTAGACAAGGCTCATGTAAATATACAGAAGCCCTCAAAATACACATGTAACTCTCACATGCGTATGTGCGAAGGCAGGCAGAGAACAGCTCTGGAAATAAAACATTAATTATAATATCTGGAACATAAATAGAAACTTGAATTATAATCATCCTAAAAATAACACATCCTTGGGAGGTAGAGGGAGCGAAACATTACTCTAACAAAATGAAGACTCAAGTTCTTGCAGCAGCACACAGTTGCATTTCCAGTGCTAACTCCAGGATAATTTCTTAGAAAAATGCCATCGACAATCTTGCTATCGTAACTCCCTGGAGATAAAGGATGTGCCAGCTCAGATTCTGCAAACAGAGACAAATCTCTTGAGGGGAGGGAAGCAAAAAACAAACCCCCGAAAACCAAAAGCCAAGAAAATGACAATATTTCTGTGTAGGTTCAGATATGTTGAAGTGATTTTATCTCGACATGACTGAGTTGCCCTCTTATTCCTTTTTCAATTTGATAAGTATAGGAAGATCTGCTTTTATATAGTGTTTAGAAATAATCACAGCTAGAGTTCATTTGATGCATTTTGCATGCCAGATTGCCAGAGCACTAAAAGTTTAATTGATAATAAAGATAATATCATTGCCTCACATTTATATGACACCTTTCAGAGGGAAAGATCCCAGAGGCACTGTTGACTTACAGGTACCACTGGAGTGGAAATGTGATTGCTATTTGCTACCATAGAGCAGAACTGCTACAAGATGGTACAAAAAATGAAATCACCACCCACCCTGAGAGCTTTGGTCTTATCTAACAACTGGGCTGGATTAGACAAGTAAAATTTAACATTTAGTCCTTGTTTCTACCCAGTTACTTCAACTGACAGCTGCAAGAGAATGCAGGCGTGAAAGATATTCCAGTTTTTCTTCACAGTAGTTTAATTAGAAAGATCTTCAAAGCACAGATACTGAGATGAAGATATTTTTGGGTACCAGAGTGATGACCTGCCTGGGATTCACAGGGTTTGGATGAGTTGCTCCCCCTCAGCCTTCAAAATCAGAGTTTCTAGAGAGGATGACAGAGCCAAAGCACCTCAATTCCCTCCCAGCTCAACCCTGTCCTTGTACAGTGGAGAATCACAACTGAGCTCCACTGATTACAAAAACACTGCAAAGTTTCTCAAAAGCCTGGATCCTCTCTTCATTCAGAACACCCCACAAAAGCCTCTGAACACAATCGATGCCTTTTCTAGCTGATGGAAGAGGAACGATCAGCTTGTTTCTCATGACTGTAACAATCGTGCTTTAAACAGGATGGGAGAAGGGGCAAACTTCTCTCCCGTTTGTCAGGCATATCTTAGTCCAGCCAATGCTGAACACAGTATCAACATATTCTCTATGTTTCTCACTAGCATCTGACAGATATCTGCAATTCTAAAAGCAGGAGCGCTACCCAAAGCCTGATGACCAGCTCATCTCCTAGGCCTCAGCGAGGTCAAGATTCTGCTCAAGGCATGAAGAAAGAAATCAGCCTCAACACCACTGATGCACAAATATCTCTCTGGTGACGAATGGTAAGCAGACATCTGTTCCCATACTCCTAGACTTCCCTACAGCATTTAGCATTGTGGATCAGAGAGATGGCAAGGATCCAAAGAACTGTACTGAAGTCATTTAAGTCCTTTTTGAAGGCACAGACAGAACGTAAGGATGCAAAAAGCAATCTCAGCAGTGCACACCTCTCCTCAGAGGACTGACAAAGATACAGTCTCTCCATTTGTATTCACAACAATATAGACTCAAGGAGCAGCAACAGACAAATGGCGTTGAAGCCGAAGTTGTATTTATCTCACATAAAAGCATAAAGATAATCCCACACCCCACAAATGTGTAAAGTTTGGCTGAAATCACAACTGGAGACTGAATCTCAACTCAGGCAAAGAGATGAAACATTGAAGAATGTGCAAACATCAGTCCTACAGCTGACAGCAAATTTCAACTGCAGGCATTGATGCTTGGCCAATACAGTTCACAGTTTCTGTATTCCTCATGATTTCTTGTTCCCAGAGTCATCTACCCAGAAGTGATGTTTCTAGTTCTCTTCGTGCCATCACTTAGCAATATACTGCAATCACATAAAGCCAGTTTAATTTCAGACAGGGTGGGAAACCTGGGAAGAACTAGCACCTATTGAATTAGGCATCAAATAATTTAATTTTACCTCTCAACTTTCTGAATATAAAGTTGTTCCTTTTCTAAGCTCATGACCTTGGCCTTTGTTCTCTGGACTACAAGGAGGGCAGAAGGCAGACTTTCTTTTTTCCCCCCTCCAATAATGTAGCACAATACTCTAGACTATTCTTGTATTAAAATAAAAAAAGGTTAATTAAGAAACCATGAATATTTTTTCTCTCTTGTCTCTAGACACCAAGTCAGCTTATTTGGCCAAGAAACAGAAAAGAATAACAGCCTTTCACCTGCACTTAAAATACTAAATTGTGTATTTCAAAGAAAGGAAAAATAGTGCAGCTCTTTCAGGTCTTTATTATAGAAGGGCTACAGCAGAAACTAAAGTTGCTTCTTTTTTTTTTTTAATATTTTTGTCTTCTACCAACTGGATCCACTTAATTAACAGAATTAGCTTCTCTCCTATCACAAGTTTTCTAGAGGCATGATAATGCTCTCCTGGTCACTTTCCAGGTGTATAGAACCTGTTTGAGTTGAGTTAGAGAAATGGATCCACACAGTTTTCAGCAGGGACACACAATCATTTTAGATTTACATCTTTGTTGCTGACATTAGAATACATCTTCAGCTTAAATATTCTGTTTGGGTATTTCTCAGAGTATTTGTTACCTCCATGTATTTCAGAAACAAAGCCAATCCACAACCCAAAACTTCATTATTAAGATAAAAGCAACATATGGAAATATGTTCTGGTTTATGCTTACAAGAGCAGATGTTTCTAGCAGCAGAAATACTTGTATGGATGAGTTACATATTAAATTTGGAGGAGAGGGAAGCTATTAGTAGACTCAGATTAATTCCACTGTTGACAAATGCCAGGCAATGCATTCATACACAGAACTGGGTACCAGATAAAATGCATTTACGCAAGAGAAAGACCTTAGTATTGCCATAGACAATTTAATAAATGTTGCTGCTTTCATGTCCTGACAATGGGAAATAACACAAAATAAAAATATTCAAGTGCATTAAAAAATTAAAGTACAAAGCAAAACATTAAATATTCTAAGTGACATAGCATACAATTAATTCTCCTGTAACACTATCCTTACACTGTTTATATTAAAAGTAATACAGATTCAGAAACTGGCAATGAAAATTGTTATTAAAGTAAATATCCTTCAGGTTTTGAACTCTGTGTGGATCTCATATCTGCTGCTATCAAGGGAGGGTTCTGGATTTGGATTACTGTTGGACTGTTCACTATTAATCATAACCAACTGGTTCAATTTGCCATTGAGCCATAATCTAGACAGTAGACGGCCCCCCCCACCCCCCCAAATAAATAAAAAGTGAAAGAGATGCCTAGAACATACCTCTAACAGATGATGGCAAATTTCCATCCAGAGCAAGTTTTACAGTTCAGAACAGTCTCTTTTGCCAACCAAGTTCTAGAATGTGTATCACATACTTACTCTGATTTACATCTAACAAAGAACAAAGCAAATATCTCGTGGGATTTTAAGCAAAAAAAAAATGTTGAAAGGCTCAGCTTCACCTTAGAAGTCTGTTATCTCATGTGCTACATTACACATAAACACTGAGTGCTTTGGCAAATTCTTTTTTCTACAATGAATTATGCATGAAGTGCGTTTCCTCCCCTTCTCCCTCCCTCTGTTAAGGGCAGTCAACACTATGCTCTTAGACTGGCAAGGCATTCAGGTCATCTGTAGGTTTCAGTCACCCTCTCAGCTGTATTAGTCACATCAGTGTTCAGGATCACCTCCAAAGGTTGCTTTGTTTTCCATCAGCAAAATGCCTGAGAGCAAACTTTTCAGCAACGATGACAAATACTGCTCACCTTCTGCCATTAATCCTTTTCATGAAGCTTCTGTGGCCTATTACAAATGTAAACCCTCATTAAGATTCAGATCTTTTTTATTTTTTTCTTTCTGTGTATATTACCACAAGGGAAACTCTAAGTCATTTCTCTCTTGCTGATCCTTTAAGAGCCTGTGGCTACTGCTGATCTGTATTAATTGCTACTGAGAATTCAAAATCTGCATCTTCAAAACAGGCCAGAATAGCTCCCTTCATCATTATGTCAACTGCAGTAACATTTTACCATAGAAACCCTGAGCATGACGGGGCTGGAGTCTTCTGTGATTTCAGAGTAAGAAATCATTTCTGGTGAATTACATTTACAAAACAATTTAGGGCTTTTTACTTAAAACAGTAATTTCAAGAAGCACTTGACTCTTTCCAAGTTGTTTTAAGTATACCCAAACTCACCACGGTTTGCCAATCTAGAATATAAAAACCCTTCTTGGTATATTTAAGTCATTAGGTTTACAATTTCCTTTTCTCTGAAACAGCCTTTCCAGTGGAATAAACAGCATCTAAATTTGGCCCAAACTTGCACACTCAAAACTAAATATGCAAAGTGCATACTGAAATATTGAGGACGAGTTCATGGGGATTAAACAGCAGCAGCACAAACATTCAAGAATAACTGAAATAAAAGGATCTGTAAACTCTCTTATGTCTGCAAACTAACTGCTTCAGGAAAGCATGGGCACACTGGAAAACAGTAAAAAAAGAAAACCAAAAACGCCTGCAGGAAAATATTATTTCTTTCTGTGTGAATACATACAGACAAAAATGTGCACAAAGTTTTCATCCTAGACCAGGTACATCTGAAATGCAATTTCAAATTGTCACCGGCTTTACTATCCACCATTTCAGTACATGTGCTGACAGACTCACCAGAAAAAAAATGAGTTTGCCTTAAAAGTCTATGTGAGTCACTGCTGTATTGAGTCCAGTGGCACTGCCTTTCCTGCCAAAGTCTGCTCTGTTACCTCAAGAGCACAGCCAACAGTCTGCACACAGGAATGCCTTAGCTGTTGAAATAATAAGTGGAGGTATCCTATGAACAACTACAAAAGACAGGCTTCCTCTTGGCCTTTCCAGCGAGAGGAACCGTTGCTTCCTCGCAACCAGTGCCAAGACATGAGAGACACTAATGCATTGTTTACATAAGAAAGTAAGGATCCAGAAGCCATGGAGATACCTGACCAAACCGCTGAAGTTTGAAAGAAAGCAAAAACATGTAAACAGCTACAGAAACAAAACCCACTGATGATGACAACAGGAGTTCAGAAACATTCACTTAAAAACTTGGGAGATAGTATTCTCAGAGATTCTGAAAAAATGCTGGTCACATTTTAGCTCTAGAAGACTAGTATCTGCATTTTCTAAAGAAAACAGTTTACTATGAATAGTACTATTTTGATATAAGAAATTGATTGAAATAGCCTTAAAACAGTAATGTAGCATTGTTTTTATATTAATTACAGTTCAGGGTTTTATGTCTAAAAATTTTTGATCTGTGAGTAAAGTAAGAAAGTTGGTGCTTTTCCCCCCTCTAAATTGGAAGGCGTTTTAATATCCCATAGCATGTGACTTCTTTTGTGAAACATGGATTTGTAAACATTTGAGCAAGCAGAAAAAGCTCGGTTCTAGGGCTCAAATAAGAATGTATGTCAGTGCATGTTGCAGAGTCTGACTGAAATTGGATTGGCAAAGAAGCTTACAAGATATGATAGCCCAAAACAGAAAATACTTCATTATGTTTACTGCTGATTTTCAAGCCATGAGATATACTGGAGATAACAGAATCTATAATAAGATGCAGTGAAAAAATGTTTGTCCTCTAAAGCCATGTACAAAGTTTGACCAACAATCTGTACATTCAAAAATCCAGCAGAAAGAATTTTCTGTTAAAAAAGGAAGATGATAAATGATGATACCCAACTCTCAAAAGCTCAGAAGTGAGATCAGTGGCAAAGTTTAGAAGCCGTATTTAGCTCAACATCCAATCTTGCTTAGCATCTGAAGCCCAGAAGTATTTTCCAGAGAGTAACAAAAACCTGAAATCTTCCCCTTCTTATACCACACCAGTAAGCAAAGACATATGCCAGGTACAGGTGCATAGTGCAAGCATCTGCAGCATTTTTAAGACTAAAGTGCACATAAATAATGTATTTAAGACACAAGCCAGTGAGAAATCAATGGCCTAGATGCAATTCTGAGAGCAGAACACAACACCTATGCTCCGTGTTGAGTTACAAAACGGGTCTTATATAAACTGTATGTAAAAGGTGGCATCTTGATGGTAGAGGCCTTTGACCCATGCTGAAATGCCAAAAAACCCAAAAAATTATAGCTCCTAAGTGGTAGAGAGATTCTGAGAGAGAGTTTGGTAGGTGGCATCTAGGTCTGCATCTCAACATTTTATGGACAGATAACAGTCAGTACTTTAGAAGAGGGAAGCCTAAACCAGCAAAGCATAAACAATTTTGGTGTATTTTGCAGTCACTGTCAAGTTTGCAGGAAAAAAACTGTTTCAGTCTAAAACCATTTATCATTATTTTAAAATAATGTCAAGGACTTCTCTAAAACTCTTCAGTCATACATCATCTGTGTCCTACAGAGGATTCAGGTGAAAAAAGCAAACAAAACAAAAAGCAAACCCATTTTTTGTGATCCAAAAGACTCTGGAAATAACACTATATATCAACAAATGAATGAAAACTTCAGAGATGTTACTGTAAAAAAAAAAGACCCCAACAACAAACACCAACAAACCAACCACAGCCCTTTATTCACTGAAAAAAAATATATCTCTTTAAAGCAGTATGTAGTTCACGCTGCTTTGTCTAGAAGTGCATTTTGCTTTGGGATTTGCAGTTTTTTCCTCTACCTCTTCACTCCCAGGACTACAATCCTAATTTGCATGGGGCAGTTTCAATTTAGCTATTTTGCCCTCTTTCAGCAGCAGAGCCTCGGCTCAGCCCTTTGCTCCAGTCTCACCCCTGCCCTTCCGCTACTGCTCACCACTCACCAGCATCAACTCAGACCTCTCCTACCTGGCAGCCTCCAATTTCTTAACCACACAGTACAGATTAGCCATGATGGCTAAGTAGGCTCTAAGCCCTTTACTTTCTCTCCTCTTTTGTTCTCCCTGTGCGGCATAACGTGCTCACATCTGGATGTAAAGCAAAACTGCTAGATGTTAACAGCTACACCAGCTCACACGTGCTACACCATGGCCCATCACTAGCCTTCAGGGTGTTTCCATCAAGGGGGCTCACATGGGGAGTACTGCTTTTCCATGCTTACTCAGAGATGCACAACCTGAAAATACTTCTGAAACGCTCCTGATGAGCTCCACCTTCACTGTCTGTATCAGATGCACGAATACAGAGTAGTTATATGGTGGTGGAGAGTATTGCATACAGCAGGAAGCAAAGCTCCTTTGTCCACTCCATAAACTTACAGCTCTACACATTTCTGTCTGAAAAACATGACAGCCTGGAAGGCAATGTGAATTTCCACAGTTCTTAAGCTGCCATCTTCTCTTGTTTGTAGCTGCAATCTGAAATTACTGTGACAGTACTTGGTTAGCACGCACTTTAGGCTTCTCCCTAAAATGTCACCAATCCCAGCCCAAAAAATAAGCTTGATCAGAAAACTGATTTCAAAATCAATGTAGTGTTGAGATACTAAATAGCCTTTAACCGTATTTTTTCAGGCAGAAAGCAGAGGCAGACCATGGAAGTCAGTAAGTTACTGAAGATCACATGATATTTGTGCTCTCACAAATCTTCTCTTCCTTCTTCCTCAAAAGAGACAGTCCCAAAAGATTGCAGCCCTTTTGTTATAAATAACATGTAATTCTGAAGCCTGTATATGACAAAACCAATAATGCATTCAGGCATTCAAATGGGTGTCAGAAGTCTCAAACGCTTTCCATTATGAAAACCACAGAGGTGTCCCAGCTCCTGGAGCTACATGAGTATTGTTTCCTGCTTACCAGCCTCCTGTCTGCTCTTTCTGATGATTTCCCTTCTGCCCAGGTTAGCCTTTATGTTGGCCAGAGCACTAGCTCAGCTGCCTTCTTACAGCTAATGTCTGTAAGGCTATGAGATTGGAAATTAGGCCTGTCTCTAACTCTGCTTTTGGTAAGGCTGTAATACTGTTGGCATTACAGAATAACACCCCCCCATTCCTCCCCCTCGACCCCCAATGCTGCATTAAACTAAAAACCAAAGAACCCTTCCACTCAAAATCCACAGCTTGATCTCCTCCAGAAATAACATCAAAATTCTGTTGTAGCAAAAGACTACAGAAAGTTTTTCATGGTCAGGAATAGGACAATGGATACAGGTCTATTCTTAGCACCAGGATAAGCATCCTATGTGAGCTCTGAAAAGCTCTGCTATAGCTCCATCAATAAAACAGGGAAAGATTTTTTTCCTGTTTCTACAATGTGGCTGCATCACTTCATCCACTATGCAAAGCTTCTGGATGCTGTAATTGTAGGATTCATACAGGTGCCTACTGAAGGAACTGCAGATGTGGGGTTTGGAAGAGCCACGTGCAACGCAAAACAAAGCTTATGTATCACTCACTCCTGGGAAAGTTCACGTGAGGGATTTTGTGGATGCTCAAACTGCATTAAGAACTCTGCAAATATTCTAAGCCATCTTCGAATCTTAAAGGTAAACACTGCCCTCATATGAATTATAAATACTGTCTACTTATTTACTTACTGCCATCTTAATTTTAATTTGACAATCACCTTGATATCCAGTTATCAAATACATTTCTTGGTTTTTAAACTGAAATCATTTAGTTAAGTAATATTTCTCAGACTCCTTTCTGAGAAAATAAAGTTATTTGAGCTAAAGCTCTAGAACAGGCAACAACTCTTTGAGAGAATTTCAACGCAGAACATCCACAAACAACTCCCTTGCCTCACCTGTGGTACACAAGAGGAGAGTTAGCATCACTTCCCTGTTTTTTCTTTAGCTAGCCGTACCAAACCTTACAAAGACAAACAGAAAACTCTAATTCTGTTGTCTCTGCCAGAAATAAAGCCTTGGTTCTCTTAGCACCATTCTCCCTTTGATGTTTGCATTCTCCTACAGCTCCCAAAAGCAGATCTCCGCCTCGCACATTAGGTTTATGCCAACAGACAACTGCATTGTGAGAAGGATGGAGGGAAGCATGTTAGATGTGCAGAAAAGAAAGGCTTCATTGAATAACAGATAAATGAAAGCATTCCTCATACAATGAAATATTTTTTCTTAATGTTTTAAATAAACGTTGCTTTTCATTCCTCCCAAACTGCATTTATAGTATAATTATATGATTGCCGGGGGCTTCATATAGCTGAATTATAGGGTGCCGCTTCCACATTAAGGTTTGTGAAAGAGTCTCTCTGCTTCCTTTCGTATTTCTCTAACCACCAACAAGGATACTCTGAAGGCATTCCACAATTCAATTACAACTATCCTCTGAGAAACATATAATTTTATAGAAAGAAGATTTAAGCCATCTTGCATCCTATTTTTTTTTCCTGTTATGAAAGCATTTGTCTAAAGTCTGGTATTAAATTTAAATAGGTTGGAAAAAATCTTAACCCAATAGTTTTCAACTGCGTCATTTGACAGTTGTCAGACTGGCACGGCCTCCCGAGCTTACTTTCAACTCAAGTGCTACATGGGCTAAGTACGTGTTGAAGACTATGGTGTGGAAAACACCACATAGGGGCTGTATGTGTGAAAGATACATGGCCTCACCTCCATTTCTATGAAGTGGAATTTTACATCAATACACACTCAAGCGATTCAGTGCAATTCTACTGTTACACCGCACTCTAGCCGCTGCACTGAATGTGATATGCTAATTAGAATGCAAAAAACAAACGTCTGAGCTAAGTAGAAAATGGTATTATGGTATCAAAATACTTCCCCATCATACAGATTTCAGCAGGCACAGAAATACTGGTTCATAACAAATCAGAAAGTGTCATATATGGGTTTTTTCCTAAGAAATTATACCAATGCCAATTGCAGCCAAAACCTAGAAACACGTTCAATGGACAATTCCCACCCAACTGCTTTTCTCACGCTCCTCCCTGGAAAGGAATGCCTAACTAATTCAAACAACTCACCACCCCATATAGGATAAATGACCTGAATTGGTACTCTAACAAAACAGCCAAAATTTGCAAATCGCAGAATGTCTACAATGGCTGCACAGCTCACAGGTACACAAGTCCTACAATTGAAGATGTAGATGGAAAACGGGTTTAGAATTGCAAATCTTGACCAAAGCCAATTTCCATTTTTACTCAGTTAATTTCAGCTGAATAAAAGAAAGAAGTTTCTCATGTCTTCCATTTTAAATCCACTGCAAGGATGAAAATAAAATAATCTATTATTTCCTAAAATTCAGTATTTCTTATACAACTTGTGTTTCATATTATCAATACATGTGCATCACAACATACTATTACAAGAATACACCAACTGAAACTTGATTTTCAGCTTGATCAAACAAAATATGATGGACAAGGGAATAAACTGTAAAAACTCAATGCAAGTATCTCATAAACACACACAATCAAGAGGAACAAAAGAAAGCAAGAAATCTGCTCACAGCTTTGTAATACTTTGACACCAAGGAGTTTAATCTTTTGAGTACAGGCACATAAGTTTGCCTACCCCAGTGTAACTAGGGCTCTCAAATATCAGAGACAACTCATGGCAGCCACATGAATTGTTTTTACAAGATTACGAGCAACAGCTTTTCCAAATGCCCAAGTTTCAAGAGAAACTAGCTTTGTTTTCAATATATTCATTGGGAACTTAATTATGTTGAGGCATCTGGACCTATGTATAAAAAAAAAGAAAAGTATCTGGAAGGAACAATGATTGTTGTAGCCCTACTTGTGGAACATACCAATGAACCTAGTGCCAAGTTCCAAAATCAGGTAAATAACATTCAGTCTTCTTGACAACATACCCTTGGTCAAGTCTTTCCTCATCTCGTATTTTGCAGTTATTTTAACCATGAGGACAGAAAGCAAGAATTCTCACTGTTAATACACACTGCTTTGTTTATACACAAAAAATACCTTTGTGTATTTAAGTCATCACTTGTGGGTTTTCAGATGCCACCTGAAATGGATTCTGAAAGCATCCCTAGGGCACAGAACTCCAGCTGTGCCGTGCAAGAAAAACAGACCTTGTGCATTTTCAAGTCATCTTTACTTGAGTTTATTTTAGTGTTTTTGAAATATGCAGCCTCAAAGCAATCTCTGACTCATCTCTTTCTTCAGCAAATTCAAAACAAGCCATCAGAATAATTCAACTGCACCATGGCAGTTATTTTCTATTTCCTAGTATTTCAAGCATGACTGGATGGCAGCCAATGCCAAATGCTGATTTTTGTAAGGGTAACCACTAGCTACCTAGGGAAGGGAAGAAAGTTGCCGGTTGACATATCATATTTCATCTATCATAATTTGTCAGCTAAACCCAAGAAGGGTTTCTAAAAAGACAATCTAGACAGCACTTCAAGAGTTTTATTTTTCAGGTAATGCTCACGGTTGGAAAAAAAACCCAACGGGTCTTAAAACTTCTGCAGACTCCTGATGAAATTAAGCAGATATTCCAAGCCATTTCATAACTATTTTTACATGAGGATGTTTTCTAGATCAAGCAGTTCTAAAATGTGGTTACAAATGACACTGCAGTAGCACTAAATTGACACTTCAAGATAGAGGTGAATTTAGTTACCTTCATTTTGAAAACAGACTGTGTTGCCATAGCTTTCACCACATGATACGATTGTTCTGTAGCAACAATGTAAACATTAAATATACTTCACAAAGAAATTAATTTGTGCAAATTCAACAATTACAGCATCCAAAATAATTAAAAGATTATGACTTAAATCAAAATATTCCAATATAAATGCATTGAAATCTATGATACAATCTTAAAGAGAACTATTATCTGCATATTCCAGATACCTGGCGAGCTTCACATAAGTAAAATGAGTATAAACCACTGCACGGGCTCTTTCTGCAATGCCTAGCTACTGATGCACTAATGATCCTCAAACAGAGATCAAAAAGCCTTATGGTGAAGTAAGAAAAAGTCAATATTATAGTTAGGATAATAAGTATGTACCTGCAGACCAAGATACCCGTCAATATTTTATATTCTACTCAATTTGGAAGACCGCTGTTCACTAGAAAATTTCAGTGCTATGCATGAATATTCAATTTTGGTATCACTTTCCACCAATTTTAAACCAATATGAATAAACCATCATCTAATAATCTGAACTGTAGTTTAAACTGTGCATAGAAATAATGTTTACTTCTGTAACAAATGCAATCTTAATCAGTTTAAGTGGAAATAGGTTTTCATGTGATTTCTTTCACTTCAGAAAAGCTGTCCAATACTTACTCCTCTAGCCTGGGGCTTGAACGGCTTGGTTCAACTCTGCACAGCCATATAACCTTGCACAAATCACTTTTCCACATGTCAGACTGAGATAACAGCACTTCTCCACTTCATAAGAATATCTGGTGAATAAAAATGTTAAGTAGTGCAAATTGTAGGGAAGCTAAAATCATAAAAACTTCGCAGAGAGAGATTACTCTGCCTTTATGCAACAATCCATTGTCAAGTTTAGGTGTGGCAGGAAGAGGCAGAAGACTGGTAAGAATTACATCGTACCTTGGATTTCCAAGTACCTTAAAATTAAACTGCTCATTGTAGCTATAAGACAGACAGTGTTTTGATATTTTTGTACAAATCCATTTGTTGATGCCTTGAAACTTGGTAAGATCCAGCAGTGGAAAGGGAGGTAGGCTATCCCAGGTGGACCTCTGATTCCTGCTTCCTCTCTGCTCAAGGACTGACCAGTTTATCAGCTTTAGCACGTGCCTCTACTGGACTCCATTTTTCTGGGACTCATCATTTTAGTCCAGATCCAGCCTCCCTGTAGTTGTAAGTGTGACTCCACACAGAAGAAACAAACACACACACGCAACATAATAAAACCCACATTTTGACTAGAATGAAAAGGCATTATCACTGAAACAGGAGTGGTGACCCCAGAGCCATCTTTGTAACCAGTCAGAGTTCGGCAGCCAGAGAACACGTCAGATCTAGAAACTGGGTCCAATGATAGCTAACAATACCCCAGATTTTTCTGGGAAAGTATCTCTAGATTCATTGGAGAGTGGGTCTGTTTCCAGGTTTTGATGGCAATGGACACAAATAGATTCTGTCATCATCCTGCCTCCAGCTGTGGTGCTTAGAGCCCTTGACACATCTGACAGAAGCTAGCATTTCATTTCCTTTCACCTACATGTCAGGGTCAGAGAAATGCTGGGCACTTTTCCTCTGTTTCAGTGGTACAGCATATGTGCCTCAGTGCAGCTAATCAGTAATTCTAATGGGTGACTACTAAACTCTAAAGCTACCTCACAGTGCCATCAGACTCCTCTGAACGCCAAAGCAGTGAGTTGCAATGATGGAAATCTCCCTTAAAGATGAAAATGTATTTGAGAATGATGTAGAAGATGTCAAAATTATGCTTCAGATTTGCTACCAAATGCCCACCTGTGGTTCCACATTTTCTCTCTACCAGGCCCCATGACACAGAGAAACATTAGTTTGGATATTGTTGGCAAGCTGCCTGGAACTCCACTGCTAAGTGTAAGGACTCCATTGCTTGATGTTGCCAGAAAGAACCCTAGGCTAAGACAGGGAGCCAACTTGGATGGAGGGAAGAGATTACAATGAGGAAAAAAAAAAAGTAATGGGATAAATAACGCTGCAGGCCTTTAAAGACAAAGCTTGCTGGAAAGAAAATATCACATCAGATTTGTTTCTAATAAGAAAGTGAGATTACGCTAGGGAGCCCTGAAGAGGAAAACTGCTAAATCTTTGTGACACTGATCCTTGGAACACAGTGGAATAATGCATTTTAATATGGCGTTGAATTTTAACAAACTGCAAAGGCCTTATTAAACGGTAAGTGAAGAAACAAAAAATTATCAAGATTTTCCAGTCTGTGAATTCCTCATAACTGTGATTATTAAAGGGAAATAAAATACACTGATAAAAATGTGATAGGCAAATGTATCATAAAGTATCCTGACAGTTAATGAGTAATCAACAAAAAAGCACAGGCGTGCTTAGATTACTGTTGTGACAATTTACAGGAGTAACAAAACAGAAATGCTCTACTTTGTATGTATAAAATGTCTTTACAAGATCAAAATCATAGCTTTGTTTTTGTACAAATTAAAATGTTTTTCAAAGGAAAATCTATATGTTACAGTACTTCTATGAATATTGTAATTTGTCTATCTTTGCAGCAGGACAAAAAAACAAGTATAAAATATTCTTTTTAAAATTCCTCATTTATAAGTTTTCCTACAGCTTCCAGGAGCAGTCAAAACCTAAATGAAAATTACTGCATTTCTATAATCAGTGTGTTGTTGACACAGTACTCTGAACACCAAGAATGCTACTGGCTGATGTGCCGAGTCCTATTTACAAACCTTCAACTTCCCAGTGACCCAACAGAACAGAATAGCTTACTCTAAGTATGTAACACCAGCAAGAATGAGTAAATATTTAAAGGAGTTAAAGCAGATTATTGACACAACAGTTTTTACAGGGGCTTGACACAGTAGGTCTTAAAGGGCAAATACCTTACCAGGAACCTGTTAGAGTGAAAGAGATTGATGTCAGAAGGAAATCAGTAGAAGCCAGGTCACAGAAGGTAAGCGAAAGAGCTATGCTGGCTGCTGCGGACCTTCCAACCACCTTGGTGAAGACGACCCTTCCCCGCTCCTTCAGCCATCCCCTGCTTGGCCACTGGAGAGGAGGACAGCCAAAATAAGCACTCTGAGTGCTGCGACCATGTGATTCCCATCTGATATTATCAGTCTCCATTTTTGGCACTAGTCAATAAAGTCCCTATTCAAGATCAACCAAGTAAGAAACAAAGCAGCATTGTTCCATAAGCTACCAGAGAACTGTACTTCTCCACAGGTGCAGTCCTTCACACGTGGATGAAACACATCACTTGCACGAGCTCATCAAATGCATTGTCACTGGAGACCAAAGGACTAGCCTATACTCTCCAGATGTAACTTCATTCTCAACAGAAAAGGTTATTTTGGGATTCAAATTACAGGATCCACAAGGAGCTACTTCATCCACCATTCAAATAAAGGTCACATCCTACCACTGTTCAAGATGCTGAGCAATTTCTGTTCCGCCAATAGAGTATTTTCCCATAAAATGCATTACAATCTTAACTAATTAGGTTTAAAGTCCTGGCATATACTATATATTACACCAAATAAAAATTATCCAGTCATCATACCAGAACTCAGCTTTTACTCAACATTAACCTGAAATCTCAGTACTCCTGAATATGATCCGCAACAGCCATGTTTATTTTTGTTATGGTGCCAGTAGAAAAATGAGAAAATACTCTGCAATTTACCTTATAAGTAGGTGGTCTTTGAACAAGACTACAAAGTAATCTTCAAATAAAACAAACAACAAGGAAGCATCCCTGAAAATGGTAGATCAATTGCTTTCATTAAACACATACAAGTAGTTTTTCAAAGATTCATTTGTATTTGACAATTAGCTGACGATAAAAGAATCTTCCAAATCTTTCAAGGAGTAATTATAATAAAAAACCCCTCAAAATAATTTCCACTGTTGTCTCCCCCCAACAATCCAGATATGGCTAAAAATTGTAGCAAGCCCCACTGTGCCTGGTCTGCGGCAATGCTGGCACTCTCTAATTCAATAAACCAAAGCCCTGCAAATCAGAGAAACCTCCTGATCACTTATCTCCTCCTCACAATCACAGAAGTTGAGTATATCAGCTTGTGATAAATAAGTGAATCTACAAGTGGAAGAAAATTGTGTCCTGCTTTCATACAACATCTACACTAAATAAACACAACAAACACTGTCCAGCTAAGAATCTAGAGGCAAAATCTACAATGAAACCACAGGAGGCCTTTGATTAAGATGCTATGACCTTGCTATTAGCTTCCAAAAAAATATTTGTAAAAGTCCAAGGCAAAACTGCATTTACAATTAATTAAAAATTATGTTTGCGCAAAGAAAGGAACAAAATACATTCTTCTGCCTCTACTCAAATTTCTTCCAGCTTTCTCCCGCAATTAGGCATGTACTACTGATAAAACACATGCTATTTTATGTATGCCTGCCATCAGGGATAAAGCACATGAAGTTAACATTTCAAAATTTCAGTTTGTACTCAAAGACAATTTCCTTAGCAAATTTTAAGAACTTTATCATAAGGATCATGACTATCATGCCCATTAATCCTCTTAGAAAAGATTCTGGAAAGTATTGCTACAGCTGCAGATGCATTACAAAAACGTATTACATACTGGGATAGGGGTTGTTGTTTCAGTACAGTAAGCAACAACTTCGCATCTGTCCAGAGCAACTATGCTGGTTTACCAGATGAGCCTAAGTAACTTCTGTGTGCTTCCCTGCTTGTCATTTTGTGCCATCTTTTTTGATTATTTAAACTCCCTGAAACGCACGGCCAGACTGAAGAAAATTATTTATTTGTATTTTTCTGAAGACATAAAATAAAACAAAGGCAGCTGGTGAAAATGTGTGCGTGAAATCAAAACAACTACTGACTACGATTGCTAACACCAGCCATTTTAATGATTTCTTCCCAGCAGCACTTAGATAAACGACAATTTCAGGAGTTTGATGAAAAGAAAAACTCAGAAGAGATAACAGGAAACAGAAATTTTGGGGATTTAGATGCATCTAGCATACTCAGAGGGCTTACGCACCTTTGATATAAAATCTGACTGGTAATGTAAGGACGACTTATCTTCCGCTGACATTTTTCAGCCACTAGCATGCACCACTTTCCTCCTAGAAGTTTGGTCTGGAGCCCCAGTCCTAAGCCTAAAATGCCAGAGGAGGGAGGATGGATAATCAGAGGGAATGGGAAAATTTCATCTAACTCAATGAAGGCGACTGGTGTCTTGAGCGCTGATGACAGGGTAAGCTATTTCATACATATTTAGGCATGTAAGTATCATACATTAACGTCATAAGGAACTGCTAGGTGCCATGAATTCCACAGCCCATCCACACCAAGCACTGAATTTATCTGTAAGCACATAAGGGGAAATTCCAGGACCCATACTCTTACAAGTAGTAGGAAAAGCACCCAAAAGCTGGGAGAAAAGTTTTAGGTCTACTGCACAAAGAGTAGATAATGCACATGCGTATTAGAGACTGTCCAAAGCAGCAGATAAAATAAAACATGACATCATTGTTTAGGAAGCTAATTTTCCAGGAAACGCCATAGGAAATTTTAGTATCTCATTTCATATGAATTTCCACTGTAATAAAAAAAAAAACCCAAAACACAACAAGCTTAAATGTAAAGGAGGCAAGGGAAGAACTTGGTAGAATTTTGTTGGTGGGATTATTCATCTTGGTTTTCAATTCCTCTGGAAATTCTCCACTATTTAATAAGAAACTACTGATACATTACCCTTTACAGCAGAAACTGAATTGGTAAGCCAGGCTGAAACCTGCCTGGGTGGATCAAATTTTATTAATACATTCCACTTAGTATCATGTGAACGCTGTTGGTCCTGTAAACTTTCCTTCAACCCTCTTCTGACACTTCAGACACAGCCAATACAAATTCATATAGCTACCAAAGGATTTCTTGAAATTATAATCATAGCCTTCACCAACGGGGCTGTCTGAGCCTGTTTCTTTCCTTTGTCCACATTTACTTACCCCCCTTAAGTTTTCAAACAGATTTTTGACATTCCTACACAGCATTACTATATCAGTTAGAAGATGAGTAATACCTAATTCCTGTATTCTTCTTAGCCCTCTGCCTCAGTGAGGGGGAAGAGACCAAGGCTGAGGCACATCCGTAACAAATGCTGCTTCCCATTTTCATTCTCACTGCAATCTTAGCACACATACGTTCTTAAGGCATGATGAATACCTATGTTCCTCTTCCCCAACTAACAAAGCCCAGCTATGTCCCATTTTCCAATTCAGTGTTTGGATTTGGTAACACAGTCTTATTTACTTTACGAAAGCATAACTAATTCAGTGCACTCAATAAGCATAACATTTTCTAACTGTTGAGGCCAACTGGAAAAAGAGCACAGGGCGTTTCAACTCTAGCCCAACAGCTCAAGTTTAACTCAAATATCTGCTGTGAGCTAACGGATATAAAAAGCAATGATAGTGGGATTTAGATGACCCTTCTTTCATTCACAGCACTGCTGTTTAATCAGCATACGAGAAGGATCAAGACACTCTGGCTGACCGGTTTCATTCGAAAGCCTTAACCACCAGTGAACAAATGGTCACCTGCATTAAGAGGTGCCTCTAATTTGAGGTGTAGGCGTCCATGGGTCACAGATGGGTGCTAGCACTGCTAATCTGATTCCTCTCCATCAAGTGAATCTCTAAAGGTGGGGTGAGGTTAACTCCCAGCGCAAAGGCCTGCACACAGCACTAAGTGACACGCGAACGGAGCAAAGAGATCAGGAGTCCTGTAGTTAAGGGACAGCCCTGTGATGGGTCATGCAGGTCAGCCAAAGCCATAGTCTGTCTACGGCTGCAATCTCCTTACAGCAATTCAAGCAGAGCGCTGGTATGAAGCAGCAGCTGTCAAGCTCCTTACATCTGCACTGTGATTAGGACAGAGGATTTAGATATTGGGATTTAGATATTTATGGATTTAGATATTTGAAAGAAATGCTCCAAAGGCTACTGGAGACATATTTAGTGGTTATTATTTTTTAAAGGAAATTACTAACTGCATTTAGGTTTTATGGAATAAGAAAGAATCCTACAGATAAGTAATCATGTAAGTACAGAATGTTACTTTTTAATCTAATAAAAACACCTACAGTGGACATTAAGCTATCTGGTCACTAATTTAAAAAAACCCAAACCAACAACTTCATTCAGAGTAAGTGTCAAGAGCTGACTGAGCTATATATTAAAAAATTGTTCTGGGAATAAGTCAAGCATTAAGAAAAAAAAGAATTAAAACCCAATGAAAACTAAATATTGCAAAATAAAAAAAAAAAAAAAAATTGTTTGGAAGAAGCCTCCGGAGGTCCAAAACCCAGCTCAAAGCACTCCTACGTTCAACATTAGGCAAGGTTCCCCACAGCCGTTTTCAGCCAAATTCTGACACTCTCCCAGGATCACACCACCTCTCCAGGCAACGCGTTCCCTCATCCATACCAACTCTCACTGAGAGGAATCCACTGTCCTGCCTTCCCAACTAACACTTATTTCCCCATGCTCCCCCTGACCATCGACTCTTGTCCTGTCCCTGTACACCCCAAAAGCAGCCTGGCTCCTGTAAGCTACTACACACGGACACGTGGGAGGCCCGAGACAAGCCGCTACTGGCAAAGGCTGCACTCAACCCCTCCGTCTGTCCCTCCTCGCAAGGTCGCCTCTTCCCCCCGCCTCTATTCAGCGGCACGCCAACTGAAGCACTCCGAGCAAGAAAGACCTTGTGTGGGAGAGCTTCAAAACCATTTGGTATTGACTTCACACTGCTCCCACCACTAAGCTAACACCAAATGCTTATGAAAATTCCAGCCTGCTAGCTGAAAATGCTATTAATAATTAAACAGATCAAAAATATCCTTTTTTTCTACTTCCTATATTTGCAGACTCCATCTGTCGTCTATTAACCCTTAGTTGGCAAGGAAAAAGTCTGAAGATCTTCCTGTTCTGTCATTCCTGGCACACTGACTATTTATAGTCTATCTGAATTATTTTCTTTCATTTTTTAATGGGAGTGAAAAAAGACATATATTTTTATTTGTTCTTAACACACTATTTTGTTAAAATGTCTTTTCTGAGGAAAAGGTCAAAATCATGTGCCTGTTACAGAATTCTTGCACCTAACATTTTGCCAGATAATCACACAACTTGGTATTTGTAGGTGTATATATAAGTAGAAATACAACTAATTTCACATGCATTTCATGGGTGAGATACCTGTTCTTTCCTCCTGGATGATGCTAATCTTCTAGAAAAACACAAAAGACACAAGTGTAATGAATACTGTAAGCAAACTACGTAAAATGGAAACTTATTCTTTAAAAGGGCTGACTGATCTCATAATCAAATCCTGTTAAAATATCTCAGCCCGTGTCCTCCAGAAGCAATCAGATCACTATATTCTGTAGTCAGTATCACTGCACCCACACTTAGATGCTTCTCTTGACAGAGCAGACTGGCTGGGGACCAGCTCTGCGAAGGGTCCTGCTGGATCCAGAGTGACTCCTACAGACCCGTCCCTTCTGAATTATGTTCTGATTCCACCAGTGAAGCCTAGAGCACGAACTGAAAGCAGTTCTTCCTTAGTGGCTGAGAACTGCCCTAACATTTTAGTTACATTTCAACACATGCTTAAAAAAACGTACTCGTCAAAATGTAATTATTTTTAATAAAATTATTAGTTATCATTTTTAAGGTCAAGAAAGTACTAAAATAATACTTGAAAATATTAAACCAATACATAAGTTATATGTTAAAAACAGTATTTAGTAATACAACGGTAACAACAAAAGTCATGAGGAAGTCCTGAAAAACTTCCTTCTGTGTGTCTATGTCTAACCAGTGTACAGTAACAGCATACACAGCGTACTAAGAGCTGCTGGATATGCACTCTGTAACAAAAAACAGAAAAAAAAATGTTCAATATAATAAATATACACCCAGCAGTAAGACCCAACTACCACTCTGAGTTGCAAAAATACAGCTTGTTGCCTCAACGAAAACCATGAAGTGGTCCCTGCTCTGCTGCCCACCTATGCTCCCAGCAGAACAGGCATCCATGGAAGGGACCTGTCCCAGGCAGAGGGCCAACACACCCAGCTTTTTCCTTCAGACTGCTGGAGTCCCAACTGCAGGACTTGGTAACAACACTGCTGTATCATCTCTGAATTTGTAAAAGGCTAGTGAATTCCACCATAAAGGAATATTAATATATTAATCCTTAAAGTCTGATTCCAGCAGATTTGGAAATATACTCACACTCAGCTAGGTATTATCACCAACCTTAATGAGAAAAATCACTATTGACTTGTACTAATATTTTTAAAATTCACTAGAGCAGAGTATGACAGAACACTTTGCATAATAAACACTAATAAGAACACTAAATTCAAAGCCTTCTACCTCGTTTCAAAGTGCATTCCTGTATTTTTTCTAAATAAAAACCAGACATTTCAAGACAGAAATTGTTTTAAAGATGCTAATTATCATAATTTTTCTGTTGTAAAGCCAACACTTTTCTCATGGTTTGTATTTCATATACTTTGGCCAGCTGGATGCAGCCCTGTACACAGAGACATGAGGATAACAGAGGGCCAGGAAGATTTCACAGGCATAACAGCACATGAAACCCAAATTCAGCCAGCGCTAACAGGGATGTCTTGTGCACAAGACTGCCAACTTTCACAGGGTCCACCAACCTGAAATCCCCAAAGTGACTGACCAGTCTCAGTAAGAGCTGCTTAATAGTTGCATGTATGCAATTCACAAATGGAATAAATAGTGTGCTCTAGAGAAAATGCAGTGCATTTGGAAATGTAGTGCAGGCTTTTCATACACCTAATGTGAACAACTGCCTTACCACCCAGAGACCTCCCCCTTTCCAACTGCCCTTGCATTTAGATGAGCATCTTGTTATCAGTGTAGTGAAGTTTTAGGACTTCCAGGAATTCTGGAGGAAGAGGCTTAATGCTCCCTTCCATTTAAATTAATTATTAATACCCAGAGAAGAGGGGAGGGGAAAATTTTCATGTCTGAAACAATCCAAGCAAGATTTAAGTAGAAAAAAAAACCCCTGCATCCAAATCATCCCCTCCAGAATAGTAAACCAGATAAAAACTGAGTCCTGGCTATAAGGTTATGGGGCTATTAATTCATCATCTGGGCAACATCAGGAGAAAGAATCCTTTTCTTGAAGGAGGCACAGTTCTCTATATTTCTGTTCACCCTTCCACAATGTCTGCAACTTACCTGCATTTGGATTTGGAAAATACTATCTTTACTTTGTATTTCTGCTAATATTTTGTGTTCTTAGCAGATTTCAACAACATTGATTCAACAAATGGTAATCCACTGCTACAAATGCAGCAGTCCTTAAAAGCCATATACTTAATAACTGGCAATGATTAGAAGCTCTAAATGGTCCTGCTGGGATTTACACATGCAGCAGAATGCTCCTCTCTGAAGTCACACTGGCTGACGAAGGAGCCAGGACAAGATGATGCGTGTAAAGTGGATGTTTCTTTGACATTAAGCAGGAGTTCCCTTTCACATCTTATAACCCTTCTCTCCCCAACTTAAATATATTCTGTACAATTTCTGTACTCTATTTCTCATCATCAATCTGGCAAGTTGAGGAGTAAACCCACAGTACCATATGGTAGAAGACAGCTGAGATATAAACGTGTTGTGTAATGTCAATCCTAATGAGTGATAGAAATAAAACTCGAAGAGCTAAATATCTGGCTTAAGCATCAAAAATTCACAGTTAAGGATAAAAGCCTATAGTGTAGCCAAGGCCAACTATTTCCAATCCGTACTGCTGTACCTTACAGATGTGCGGTACCACTTTTGCTCCCTGGAGCCACCTGACTGAAAATAGGCTTTCTTTAAAAGTCCCAATGAAGAGCTCAGCGATGCCATCAGCTGTGCCTAACTGCTCAGTGCTGCTGGGAGAACAAAATAACGTAAACACATGCATTTATCTCTCTGAGTAGAGAGATGAATGGAAGAGAGAAGAACTCAAAGTTATTTTCAGACTCTCTTAAGTACAGTTCATAGCATATGTAAAAATTCAGCTTGAAAAAGCAGATAACAAGAAATAGAGAAGCTTAGTATTTGAGGAAGTGTAGGTTTTGAGACCAGTCACAAATGTTTTAGTTGTAGTTTTGTTCAGCTTCAAATATACTACTGAAAATCAAGGACAGAGTTCAAGCACTAGAAACACGGCAAGTAAATCCCTGCTCCCTCATACTGCCTTCACCGCCCTGCCCCCTTTTAAAAATATTCCTGTAGCTCAGTATTTCCCACTTACATCATAAGACAACTGGATACAGTACTGACTGCAAAGCTCTGTTTGGAGGGGTTCTTTTGGTTTGTTCGGTTGGCTGTTTTTACTTCCTCCTTGGTCTCTGCTCTCCACAAAGACTGGCAGTTACCAGAACCCATCTGCATGGGCCTAGAGTTACATAAACATCACAAACTGACACATTACAGGGGAGAAAAAAAGGTATATAATATTCTGGAATAAATTAATATTTTACTGTCTGGATTAGAGACTGGTTTTTTATACAAGTTTGCACAACTAATAACATCTTTCATCTGAAACGTGAGCACTTACCGTTTCTTTCTAGAACACAGTCATAACGTTTGCATTTGACAAATCTGCCTGCCCTATATACTTGTCCTCTTGACATACATCTTACATGTTACTATATTCTATTAACTTTGTTTTGTTACTGTGTATGGTTCCTCATTTGCAAGCATTTGAATTTCAGGAAGCCTCTATAGCGTGACTCTTCCCTTTTTAAGGTTTTCTACTTTACTGCAAGTCTGCTGGTCTATTTAGACTTGCCTCACACAGCAAAGCAAGTAACCAACCGCAGTAAGCTCACGAATGCAGGGCAGATTACTGATCTAAGCTGTTTGGAGGGAAAAATACTTCATTTTTTGTCCACCAAGTACCAAAAAAAGTTTCCTACAATGTTTACAAAATTAGTAAAGGCAACTCTTCTATTACTTCTTAACAGAAACTGAAACATGGCAAGTTTCAGCTACCATTTAACCTAGTAAGAGAAATTAAATGAACGGTTTTACTATAAACCAGAACTCAGATTGCAAGAGGCACATTTGCTGGAACACTGAGTGCAAGCCTAGGGTGTTTGGAACAGCACCATGGACAGCAGCCCTGGACCACCTTATCATCAAAAGTTGGCCACAGAATTCTAAACATTACCCCAACAAAATTATACATATTTTTATGTTGAGTGTGTAATATCTGAACAATTATGGTTTAATTTAAAAATCACTAAATAAATATTGCTGAGGACACAAATGTTTTACTGCAGTTTTGCTGCAGGTAAAATGCAGAAACAAGTTTTGAGGCTCCTGTGTCACTCAAATGTTTTATGCTTTGACTTGTCCCTAAGTAGTGACAGGACAAGAGGGAATGGCTGCAAGTTGTGCTGGGGGAGCTTCAGGTTAGAAATGAGGAGAAATTTCTTCTCAGAAAGAGCTGTTAGGCATTGAAACAGGGTGCCCAGGGAGGTGGTGGAGTCACTGTCCCTCGGTATGTTTAAGGAAAGGTTGGATGACTACCTACTACTTAGTTAGTAACACAGGTGGTTAGGGGGGCAGTTGGAGTAGGTGATCTTGGAGGTCTTTTCCAACCTTAATGATTCTGTAAGGGCCAAAAAAAAAATCAAGCATAAATGCCGAGGGGGAAAAAGTAGAAGGAACAGCTTTTCTTCATGTTCACTTGAAACACCCCTTACACAAAGCTTAACAGTGCTCCAAACAAGATTAGCTTTTCCTTAGAGCCATCACTTAAAAAGATTTTGCAGACTCCTATTGTAGCATGTGCTGCACAACTACAAAATACAAGTGATAGGAATCAAACAGTTTACAAATGAAGAATGAGACAGGAGAGAACAGATGACTACAGCAAACAGATGGGAAAAGAAAAGGGGAACAAATAGTGAGACAATGCTGGTTAAAAGCCAGTCTCAGAGTACAATCTGAAGTGATGATGTAAAACATTCCATGGATATCATGAATGCAGAGTTGTACACAGGCATTTAGGATGATGAACTAACTTGACAGACATTTATGGGTAACCTTTTTGTTGAATGAGAGGGACAGAGGCAATTTTCTAAACACTCACTAGATAGAAATGAAGTTTGGCTGATTTGGGCATGAGTTCTCTCCTCTTCTAGGTCACACAAAGGGGAACCTGGCCACAGAGATCTAAGTGCAGCAGTTAACCAGTTTATATTTGATGAGGCAGAGAAAGTGAGTTGGAAGAGATGTTGAAATGACAAGCCAGAAATCTAGTTTTTATGGAACAGTTTTCAGTGGTTACAAAGGGAATGTGTTTAGGGAAGACAGAGGCAATGGCCACAGTAGTCAAGAAAGACAGAACAAGATTAAGAGATCTAACTCTTCTGTCAGAGGAGTGATTTTATCTTAGAATGTGACTACAAAAAGCACACTCACTTTGTTAGTTTGGGTCAAGCAGAAGTGATGGAAACAGGCCTGCTCTACAGCACTGAGCCTGAGCTGTGAAACCCTGCCAGATTCCTTCAGGCAGAATGCAACAGCAGAAAGAAAAAAAGCCAAAACCACACAACTGTTGAACTCTTACTGTCAAGACTGCCCAGAGAAAAGTTGTACAAAGAGAAGTGGGCAAGACGGCAACAATAGACATTTAGGGAAGACAGTGAAAACTCAGCTGTAAAAGTAAGAGGAAGGAGGATAACAAAGAAAGGATGACAGACAAGCAGATGATGTAGGAGAGGGCTGAGTCATGAAAGATGAAGGAGGAAAGGATTTCAGGAATAAAAACATGGTCCAAAATGTTAAAAGCATGCAATGGCTTTCAGAGGATAAGTGGCCTTTGTTCTGACCTTTTCTTTGGCATTATGTCCTAAGCAAAACAGAAGTCACTCAGCATCACCATGATGCAAACTACTGTCACAAGACTATCAGAATGCTTAGTCACCACAAGTTATCTTTAACAACCCAGTAAGTTGTGACAAATCACTGAAGTCCTCAAAATGAGGCTTCCACCAATAATTCCCTGCTTCTAAAAAATGTTATTAGTTATTAGATTTCAGAAAAACTAGGTCAATAATATTTGTATTGATATTCACTATAACAATCTTCTGTCTGCTCATATAAGCACTAAGAAGAAAAATCTGCAACTGCAGTAAGGCTCCCACCCCATTCAGTGACCCCAAACACTAGGGAACATGGGCTCCACTGGCTCTCCACAATGGAAGAACTCAGCAGGAATTTCACACAGCAAAGATAACATATGTTGTAGCCTTTATAGGTTATTTATAATCAAGGAAGAATAAAATAAGCGAAGGCTAATAATATTACTACATGAAATCTGAGGAATGGTATCTGCCTGCATTTTAAGAAATCTGATCCTTTTTCTTGTTTATTAGGGTTTGTTTGGAGTTTTGGGGGGAATTTGCTTTTTTTTTTTTCTCTCTCTGCATGTGCATCCTGAACACTGGATGACAAACTTCTGTAAAAAGCAAGTCACAAACTATGAGATGACTTTGCTGCTTGAGCTGAATTTTCTCAGATAACTACATGAAAATAGATTAAATTTCTTTTCACTTTTTTCCTAAAAAGAAAAAATATCAGTATTTTTTAAACAATAGGTATAATTTTAATCCATCTTTTCTAGGGTAGGAGTGTGGTGAAAATAAAGAATGCCCAACACAATACTGACTTAAAAATCTAATCGTCCCACCAATTTGTCAGAAGTGACTTGACTTTTAAAGGCAAAAAGATGCTGAACCTTATCCAAGTTCATTAATTAATAGCCTCCCTAGATAAATTCCTTCTTACTGTTGTACTTGATTACTAAATCTCTCTGCTTCAAGACAACAGATGGCTTAAGTTCTTCCAAAATTAAAAAGTCCAGAACTCTCCATACTACAAACTAAATTTAGTCAGATGCTTAAGTATTAATTTTATTTTTTAATTGAGTAATGAAACAGCCATGGATAAGTGGAGAATTCACTCTTGCAACTCTCTGGACAGTTACAAGTTCAGAAAATTATTGATGTGTTCCTCTTGTTTAGGAAATCAATGATCAGCACTAGGAATATAGACAAAAGCACCAAAACCCTGGCACCAAATCCAAAACTGTTATGACAAGAACAGGTCAATCACACACTTCTGTCAAAACTGTTAGCTGAGCATTCTCCATTGTAAGAAAACAAAAGCATGCTACACACTCTCAAGTTTTCAGTCTGGTATCTTCTTCATTCCACTTTTAACTCCTTCCCAACAGAAGGGGACAACCTCTCTGAACTGACCTAGATTATCTGTATAGTTTAAATGAAGGCGACGGTAACCGGTTTCTTTTGGTCACTATACAGACAAACACTGCTTATTTTCTCCTATTTCTATGGCACCATGACCCAAGGGCCACCAAAGTCTACAAAAACTTTTTAATTGATTTGAAAATGCGTCCTCTGACCCTCATGCTGCAGAGATCCAGAGAGACAGATTCTTGCTTCTATGACTGCAGGTTTCTTTGTGGAATCGGGGCTACTGAAACACCACTGTTGACTCTTTGTAGCAATTCCAGATTTTACTGCATTCCAAGTTGTGTGGGGAGCCAAAAGTTAGGGGATTTTTGCTTTGATGGGAAAAAGCATGTATCAGAGTCCATGTGCAACACAAACAGGTCAAACATCAGAACTCCCTGCACAAAATGAACATTAGCCTGCTCACATTCGCATTTCTGAAGAGGTCATGTCTATTCATTTATTAATGCTTTTATAATAAAGTTTCCAGGCAATATTCTCAAAATAGCTATTATAAATTTCCCCCCCGACCATGTTCCTTTTCCTCCTCTAGAGTTTCTTGCCTCTCAGTACCTCAGTCTTCAAAAGGTTTTCATGCCACTGAAAACACTGAGCTTGAGAATTTTATGATAATTTCATTTTTCAGTGCACTGCTGCTTCTGAGTCCATTCTGCTTTCTCCCAAACGATGTCAAAGAGAAGAATTCATCAACATTTCCATTACACTAACTTCTTTGTTTAAAACTTAAAATTTCAATCCGTAAGTGGCTGTTCTATTAGAATTTAAAAGAAAACATCACACCTCTGGGAGCTAAAATTCAATTATATGTATGTGTCCACTGCTGCTGGGGGAAAAGCTGATCTATATGTGGAAACCACAACACAGAATTCTCCATTGGTTTACATAAGAAAAACAGCTTTTGTCTGCTAAAATGTTTCGTATAAGAATATAAAACTTCTAATCTCAATTTTAATTAGAAATAGGGCAAGAGAATGCACTTTCCCCTCCCTCAAATCTTCCTAGCATGCATCTCACTGCCCTGAAAAACATGGTATAAAACATATATTAAAGTAGAAGTACTGGTGTGCTTTAGCACTGCTATGAAGAAGAATGGTAATTTTATGTCAGTTTTACAAAACCAAAAATCCCAAAACAATTTTAAAAAACCCACAATCTACAACATTTAGGGAAACTTGATTAAACCAGTTACTCAGAATTATATGCTTGACTATATTAAAAAATAAATAATTACAGAAAATATTAGCAAATTCTTCAAATGTAGTTATTTCCTTCCCTCTTCGAAGGTATAACTGCAGAGACATCCCAGATAAAAAGGCTATCCCATCAGACGTGCATAAATGCAAGACACATGGACTGTGGTCTCACAGGCACCCTGGATTTCACTGCATTGCTACAGACACAGTGATGAGATACCCGATTTTCAAGAAAGCCCAGGTATTGCAATAAGCGATCCCAGGGAATAACACACTCTTGCCTGCCTTAAATCCAGCTGTCTACTGAAAGCAAGATGAATATTAAAGGTATTCTGGTACACTGTAGAAGAGTCAAGAAGTTACATTTACTGTAAGGGAAAAAATCATCCCCATAGCAAGGAGGAAGAGTGCCCAATCCTGTGGTTCTTAATTACATGAGCAGCTCCCCTGAAAGCCGTGAAATCACAGGAGAGATAGAGGCAGGCTCTGTCTCACAGCTCCGATCAGAGACTAATCTGTCAATTCATGTATATGAATTACGTACATAAGTGCATTTAAGTTTTAACCTCATTTGGAGGAGTATCAGAACACTCTGGTACACAAGGTTGACTACTTACAACTGTATTTCGATTCAAGAGCCAGTAAATTACTGCAAGGCAACAAAATTACCTCATTATTGCATAACAATTCAGCTGCATGTGAGGAATAGTAGTAACAGCTCTAGATAGATTTGCTATAAAATAGATGCTCAAAAGCACCCGCAAGACTTATTTAAATATAAATTCTTAAGTACCTACATGTAATAAAGTTTGCAATTCAGAAGAAAACTAGACTTATGCATTGAACTGAGAAATAATGTCACTGAACTTTCTTCTGTCCACATATTTAAAATATACTAAAACATTCTTTTTTAGTTGTAATCCTAGTTTTCAGACATGGTTACTGCACGCAAAACTAGTTTAGGTATAAAAACAATAGAATAGGATTGTTATCTTGCCATTTATTTGTAAATACATTATTCCAGGAAGACTCCTCCTGTGTCACATTTAATTGCCTTTGAAGATCCTGCCATTTGAATCTGTCTTCTGGAACATGCATTTCATCATTATTTTTTAGCCTTGTTACATCAATGACCACAACTGCTACAGAAGATTTCTGGGCTGTGAAGTGATAATTTGTTCCAGCGATATTAATGAGGCAAGCAGTGGTCTTGAGGGAGGTGACAGCCCATTGCTTTACAGACAGCAGCAGATTAAGGTGTTGCACTGTACATGGTTTGAAACATATCACTGGAGCCTTCAAAATATTATATGCTACATCTTGAGGCATTTTTGCCACCGATACTACCAATTACTCACAAAGTAACATCACATCCCTTGCCAAGGTGCACCATCAAAGCAGCAATGCCAATGGTAGATGCTTTGGAGCTCCTGGGAGCAACACTACAGAACCAGAAAAAATAAAAAAATAAAAAAAGATTTGTTGCTGCTGTAAAGGCATTCCCTGTGTACTGCTGCAGGAAGCGGTACATCTGGAAACAACAGATGGTCTGCGTTTAAATGGGAGTGAATAGAGTATTTTAATACCCACACATCTCTAATTCAGTTCTACAAGTTTGATTTCTATGTTTCCTTAGATTATGGAGTGTTACAGGATCTGTATGACAGGCTTTATCCACATTACTGTTGCTATCAACATTGCCAGCTAAAACCCTAATGTTGTACTATCTTTATCTGTGAACTCTGACTTAGCCATATGTGCACTTTCAGAAAAGCAGACTTGGTCTTTAAAACAAAGCTTAAACCAGAAATTTATATGAAATAAAATACTATTTATTACAGGCCAGATGCTCTACCACCCTGAATCATTCATGATCACCTATTTAGCCTTTTGCACTTGCTTTTTGATACACTTTGTACAGGTAGACATGGTTCTACAAAATACTTTAAATAAATAAATAAATAGCCAAAAGAAAACACTCAGGAATCTTTTTCATGTATCCTTTCCATATAAATGCCTCAAGCTCTTAACTGATTTATATATAAGAGCTACTAACAGGCATTCTAACGAATAATCCTAACCGTGCATGATTTACATTTACACATTTTAACTCAAAGGAGGAGAGGAAAGAGGATATGACCATCTGCACAGTTTCAAAGCCTTCTGTGGATAACAGCTAGTGCTACCAGCTCTCCCAGTTACTAATGCCAGATTGAACCATTTGTAACTGGTGCATAGGGAATGGCTGGCTAAGAGCTGGAAGATAAGCTACTTGAAAAAAAGACTGCATAGACTTTCTAAGCAGAAAGCATAATTGTCTTCCTGATGATTAATCTTCAGCAGAAATATAACACGGTAAAGACGAATGAGGTGCAAATCTTTAAGAACACTTGGCTTTATCTGCTTTTCAATAGCACATATTCAAGGTACTGGATTTTTGAGCCTCACATATCCTAAAACAAATTTAACAGGTATGTTATACTGATCTAACAAAATATATATACCCTTGGAAATGTCAAAAAACAGTTCCTGATAGATGGCTGAAATTGGAAATTTGTTCAAGCCTAATTAGCCCTTATGCCTTGGTAATATAGAGGTCAGCATCTGTTTAAAGTAGGATTTGACATCAGTTAAAGCATATGGATAGGAATCCAAACTCTTTTTCTCATTAAAAATACACCATTTAATTTGGCTCAGTTCAGGACGATTAGCAGTATGTGCTCAAAGAGAAGCTTACAATTGGGACAGGGAGAGTTGGCTTGGGCAGAAGACAATGCAGAAGCTTGTAAAGATGGCCTGTGTCCACCATGCCAGACTCTCGTTAATGCTATTAGCTCTTCATTTCCATAAGCACTCAGATACATTAAGCAAAAATATTCAGTCAACAAGAAACATATAATAACAATTACATATAAATAAATCAAACATACTGCCTCCCTAAAATACCCAGAGACCTATCTTCCAAGCTTTCTGGAAATAACAGATTTCCAAAACTAAAACTCACCCTGAGGTTATTTACACCTCAACATTACAAAAAGCAATTGGACAAAACATACATTTGAAGACAGACATAATGCTCTGATTCATGGTTTAGAAGAATATGCAATCAAACACATTGCCAAATCTAAGGCTTACACAGTTACTGAACTGTAAGGTTCAGAGAACCTTGCAATACAAAATGTATATTACAGAGATTTTAAAGCAACTCCTAGCACTTCTCAGTATACCTCCTAACAGAAGTTAAAACAACCAGAAAGAAACCCCACCAATAAAACAAACTGAAAAAACCCAGCCCTGTTGTCTTACAATCCTCCTCCCTAGAACTTATGTGTCTGCACAGAAGTTACTGTGCAGAATGACAACCCATCATTTTGTACTGACACACAGAAGGCACTGGATCCAACGTTTTAAAAATAATTAGCTGTTTAATACAGTTGAAGTGTTTTCAAAGTTATCCTGAAACATACTACTGAAGCCTCATCCAGCAGCAAACCAGCATCATCAACACTCAACCTGATTTAGCACACATTTATCTAAATAACTTTCTCCCACCCCCCAGAATTGCAGAAGAAAATATGACAGGAACCAAACACAGTATTTTTTTCCACACTAATACATATTTTAAAAATTGCAGGAAACTCACTGCTGTGACTTAATATTTCATTTCCTGTAATTTACCTGAAGGTATTTCTAACACCAGAATTCAGTAGCTTTAAGACTTCAAGACTGGATTTAGCACAAACCTTTAAAAAGCAAGCAAAAAACTAATTTCATCTAACTTCCTCACATTTCCTCATTTTATGCGCTTAATATTTTATAAATAATCTTGCTATAAAACCACACACAAACCAACAAAGAGAGCACATCTGTGCCTGCCACCACGAGTATCTTCTGCCCATTCACTCTTTATGAATTGCATGATCTGATAACATGAGACAGCCAAACATTTTCAGAAGTGCCATTACTCTGTCATGATATAATGATGGCATATTTGCTCACAGCTTTCCCTGCTTTTACAGGAAGCAACTGAGAAATTACTTTTCCATGCCCCAGTATTTCCAGCAATTTCAGAGCATATGGAATCTCTCCCTATGGTCAGAGGAGGACAAGTTCACTTGGGATTCATTTTTGGTTTGATTTAGCAGGACCCCTATCAAAAACCTTGCCTTGGGGCTCATGATAAGAGCCCTTTCATGTTTCCAGGGCACAGCGTTACCACAAAAATGCAAACATCATCAACTCCACACAGCCTTCTGCTTATTCTTACTAAGAAACTGGCAGAAACAAGGTAGACTTTAGTGCATCTTCTCATTTACTATTAACACATTCACATAGCGCTTTCACTTAAAATTTACCTTTATTATAAAATATGCTTTTTGTTAAGAGGCACATTAGATTGTGTTTAATTACAGGCTCTTCTGTACCCACTGGAACAATAAATGAAATTTTGGAAGAAATTCTTTGCACTGTAGCTTATTTCTGGGTAATTTAAATCCCCATGATACTCTATTCTTTGACTGTCAGTCTGGAAAGCAGAATAAGCTAACCAGGTCTCTATTCCTTCTTAATAGGACTGACTGTTCTCATCAAATATGTGGAAGAAGAAAGGAAAACAGGCACTTATTTTTCCTCCTTTGGATTTCTCAGCTGGGGAGAATACACTTACCAAACAGTTTCAATAATATCAAAGTAAAACCTAAATCTTCAGCTGCATAATATAGTCATTTCCAAAGGGTATTCTTTCTTGGTGTGCTGAATATAACAGCATTAAAATGCACTTAGAGTGGCACTGCAATTTACCACTGATTTGAAGGCACAGTAAAGCAACAGGCATGGCCATACACATGGAACTTCAATCTGCCTAATTCTAACAATTTACCAGCCTCTAAGCAACTGCTGGCCAAAAACACCACCAACCCCCTCCCCCAGACAAAAAAGCCCCAAAACACACACACACACCAATATTAGGTCTATTATTCTGCAAGATAGCCTTATATCATAATGACTGCTTCCAAAATTCAATACATGCAGAAGTCTGATACATGGAAATTCGTAAGGATTCAAGCCACTTAATAGGATGTAAAAACAAATACACAGAATTTGTAGAGTATGGCTGCTATTAGAGGCACGAGCTTTAATAATGATCCACTGGATCAGGAGGCATCCCACATGTAGTCATTATGTAATGTCCTCTGTAAAACATCTTTAATGACAGTCACAACTCTCCCATTGTTTTTCAAAATGGCTTATTTGTAAAACTGTCTAGAAGTAGTAGTATACTTGGTGGAATAAGTGTTACAGTACCCAACTTCTATATCTCTCATAAACCCCAGGTAGAACATTGATTTAAGCAACACATCATTACCAAAACTATGATTGGTTCAACTGCTGGATCTCTACAAAACAATAATTTAAAAAAAAAAAAATTAACATTGCAGCACCTGCCTCAAAATGATCACTCCTAGTATAAAAGTCTTTGAACGTCTTTAAAACTTGTGGGAAGCCAGAGCATCGCCTGGCAATTGCAATCAGAAACATCCCTTCTATAAAAATGCAAAATACTAGACCTTCACATCCTATAATCATCTGGTCTCATAACAGGAGACTTCCATTTGCTGGTTGAAGACTGAATTACAGTAGTTTCACTTAATCTATAAATAAAAAACTAAATACAGTAGCCCATGACAAAAGAAATGCTGTGGGTTAACCCCTGTAGGCAGCTCAGCCCCTGCACAGCCTACTGCACACTCTCCTTCAGTGGAATGAGGAAGAAAATCTAAAGGGTACAAGCAAGAAAACTCGTGGACTGAGATAAAAACAGTTTAACAGGAAAAGCTGCACACCCAAGCAAAGTAAACCAAAGCTTTCATTCCCCACTTCCCATGGTCAGGCAGATGTTCAGCCATGCCCAGGAAAGCAGGGCTCCATCATGTGAAACAGTGACTTGGGAAGACAAATGCCATCATTCTGAATTACTATCACTCCACCTTCCTCTTCCTTTCCCCTAGCTGTATATGCCCAGCACACCACCATATGGCATGGAATATCCCTGTGGTCACTTGGGGTCAGCTGTCCCAGCTGTGTCCCCTTCCCAACTCCTTGTGCACCTACTCACTGGTGGGGCAGCGAGAAGCAGAAAAGTGCTGTGCAAGTACTACTCAGTGATACCTAAAGCATCCATGTGTTATCGATACTACTTTCAGCACAAATCCAAAACACAGTACGATATAAGTTACTACAAAGAAATAAGTAACTATATCCCTGCCAGAAAACAGTACAGCACATCATATTTTTAATAGGAAGACTTCCTGAGAAAGTTCATTTCAATTCAAGGGTTCAGGAGTAATTCCATTTTAACTCCAATAATTTGTACACTTATAGATTAACTGAGAAGGCCAGAAGAAAATGGGTTTGTATCTCAATTTTCAACAAAGGAAACATGTTGGGGAACAACATCTAGAAGCACTGCAACTACTGCGATACTTCCTCCTCTCCTAGCAGGGAGCAGGTAACACGATGCAGGCAGCAGCTGCCTGCCGAGACCCAGCACTCCTGCCCGTTAAAACCTTGCCAAGAATAAGGACTGGTTTTCATGTCCAGATGCTGCACAAAGATTTCTCCTGATGTTTCAACCAATATCTTAACATCTCTTCTTGTAAGAAGAGACAGGAATCCCACAAGTACGGAAAGTTTACAAACTGTAAATCAAAGCAACGATAACTACCTTCAAATCCTAACATAAGCCTTGCATCATTTTAATAATAAAACCAGATTAAATAACTGATACACAGCAGAAAACATGTTGATTTTTTTTTAAATGGAGAGAGTTCTTTAATCCAAGAACACAGAAAAATAATTTTGCTTTGAACAATTCCTTTTCTTTCCAAGTATAACGTCAATAGAGATATCGCACATTCTCTTACTATCACTACAAAAAGATTAACATGAATGTTCTTTTCCTAGAGACAAATAATTCACCTACAGAAGTTTGTTTAGAAGATGGTTTCAGGAAATACTGTTCGTAAGAAACCATTGTTTGAAATGTATGAATGAAAAACACAGTCCTAATTATCTTATACTGGAGTAGTTCCAGTATAAGAAAGCTTTACATATGATATTCCAACACAACGCAGATTTAGATCACACTGTCATCACCAAATCACAAGGAGATTTTAGTAAAGAATATCTAACAAGAATGAGGAAAATTTACTGCTGTACAATATCTTCAGTAACTGTTTGTTTACCAAAACCTAAACTGGTAACACTTTCTGAAGACAAAAGCTTACACTAAAGCACAGCACACCCAAATAAAGAAATCAAACCCAATTCATAGAATAATAGAATGCTTTGGGTTAAATTCCTTTCTTCATTTGCTGCCACCTCCTATATCACTAATAAAACTGGGTAGGTTCCTGTGGGAATTTCAGATCACAGAATTGTAGAATGCTTTGGGTTGGAAGGGGCCTCAGATAAAGAACAAATACAACATGCAACGAACAATAAGGACTTGAATTCTTCTGCATTCCATACTAATAGTGACCCACTCAGCTATACAGTAAAGCTATATACAGAAAATAAAAGCGCCACCTATAAGACAACTGCCATATTTTTCAGTCCTTCAAGATGAAGTCAATAGAGATGCATTTCCACTTTTCACTTGCTGTTTTAGACCAGATTTAAACCAGACAATTGCAGTAATGAACGACACCGAGAGGTAAATCAGAAGGAATTACAGATTCTTCTATCAGGCCTCTCCCAACTAGCTACGAGTCGATCAAAAACGTAGCCAGGAAGAAATAGACGTATTTTTAACTAGACAATATTTCAGGCTTTATTTTTACTGTATTAACAAAAAAAATATTAAAATACAGAAATAATTTGACTTCCAGATATGAAAGAATGGAAGAATATTATGTTAATCTTAACTTTTTCTTAGCTAGTACACGTGCAACAAGTATAAATAGTTTTACAGGCAGATTCCTTCTCAAATCTCAATGAGATCACTATTTCTGAAAAACTACTTTAATTAACTTCATTCTCTATATGAACTCTACAAGGTAATACTCTTTATTAATAAACATCTTAATCATTCTACTAGCCCATGATGAGAAATAAGAAGAACATTGCCACCTAGCTGTTTCAGCAGTCCCCATAGAGGATGGCATGCTCAATTTGTGTCTTTCAAATAATCCAAAGGACATTTAATACAAATCAAACACGTAGGAAGGGCTACTTAAAAAACATGGGGCAGAAGTAAGCTTCTTTTACTTTTGACTTACCATCTTTGGAAGCAGCTGGTCACAAAATATGTGCAAGGAAAGCCTTTTAAAAAGAAAGAAATGTTTGGTACAATCACAAATCAGTGTCTGACACCATCTTTCTTTCATCAATTCTCAGCAGAGAGTCAAACAGGCTAACATACAGGTATATACATGGACATCCATAAATTAAACAGCACGGGGAAATTCCTGCAAAATCTGGAATATCCTTAGATAAAGTATCTATGTATATGTAAATAAGTCAATACCTCTGACGGACAGATGTGTTTCTTCAAAATATATTTCTTGGCTTTTTGTTTTAAATGTATTTAATAAAGGTTACACTTGAAAAGTAGTCCTTGTGTTATATGCAAAACGCAACTGGCTATACACATGCAGTATAACAACATCCCAGAAAATTCAGGATAAAGCAAACCAGCTGAAGCCTGACACTGCAGATGCCCAGACTGGTATTTTCTGAGTAATTTTAAGAAACACCACAGTAGAAGAACATCCTGCCCTGTCCCACAGTCCAGTGAGAATAAAAGGCGAGAGCAGAACTGGCACATCATCTGCTCGGCAGCTGTGTATTCCCCACTCTGCAGCCCAGAGCTCATGCATTCCAGAAGCATTTGGTAGTTTCTCTGAAGCTCTGTAAACTAATACACTAAATTTAGGGAGCCACAGCACCGAGTAAACAATCAGAAAGGAAAATAAGCTTCTGTATAGCCACAAGGCTTCAGACAAGGATTTGATGCCCCCTCCTATGAAAACGTGTATCATCTAGAATAACGCCATTCTCCAAGGAATGGAACTAAGCTAAGTCTTGTTAAGAAATGAGGTGTAAGAACACAAAATGTTCAATTTCCTAGAACTTTCCTTAAAAACCCGAACCTTTACCGGTTAGCTGCTGGATAGTCCCTAACACTGCAGCTGTCTGGTCATGTCAACCTGTGAATTTTATCTTGATCCTCCACCCAGACCATCCTTGAGAAAACTCAAACTATGGAGTTCATGGTGCATTTCTCCTCTCCAGGTTGAGCCTTCCTTCCTCAGCATGAGAAAGACAAGCGGACAGAGGGTCCCAAATGCCTCCAGCCTCCAAAGGGAACCATAACTTTGTGATGATGGTGGAACACATTCATTTACCAGCTTTTCCCTCTCCAACACCACCATGGCACAGCCAAGCAGGACTGCACTATACTCATGTTTTATACCAGTATTTTCACCATAATCTAGGAGTAAATAACAATTTGAAATGGGGGATATTTATTCTAGTACTCTGCACTTCATTTGAAACAGTAAACCAGAAGATTGACTGCGACTATGTAAAACTATTACAGGCCCAGCTAATTACCAATTCTTCCCAAGTCAGAGCATTAAAGACCTCTCACTTCAACTGTTCCATTAACTTGGAAGTGCAGTACGATTTTGAGTCAGTAAGAGGATCCAGGTGTCTATACTACATTCAACCACACACAGAAGCTTGACAAAACCTGACTATTAAATACAGGTGGAAGTAATAATTATTCAAGATAAAGATCACATTTCTACAATGATGATGAAAACAGTCAATTCACCTGGAACTAGTAAGAATTAACTCATCCGTTATAGATATGCCAAATAACTAATTACATATATTAACTGATAATTATCCAGACACTCAGTGAGATAAAAAGCCCAGAAGTTACCTAGAAATTAATTAAAGATTATATATATTTATTTTTACAATGTCTTCAGCAAATGGATAGCAACAGTACACCAAATAAAGTACATTAATAATAATAATTTTAAAAAATAATTACAGTGAACTGATTTTTTTATCCTAACAGAAAACAGAAAGACAAAAAGGCCTAAGCAGAAAAAGCCCAAAGCTTTGCTTTAAGCTGCCAAAGGACAGCACTAGGCAGGAAAAAAAGCATGCACCAGTGTTGCCTTCTGTATGTAGAGGGTCGTCACTCATGTTATCAGATATTCCTCCTGTGCTTATCAGACATTACATCAGGGTAATAATTTACCTAAATAAATAAGACTTGCACAAGTGCATTAGTCCATCACTCCCACTCCTCTCTTATCTCTGTCCCATGATTACCAAGATTGAGTTAAATTTGGTTATTCAAAACCTTTATTCAAAGGTTTGCAATCTGAAATCAATCAGATGCTCAGAACTGGATATAAGACAAATCTCATCAGTGCTCTCACAGGGAGAAAGCAGCAGAGTATTTCAAGCGTACCTCTTCGGCCAGCTTGTCAAGCACGTACATTCAGACTGCCCACAAAAACTACTGTCACATCTGGCAAGTCTGGGCCAAGACCAGTAAAAGACAAAAGAGCAAGGACACCCTGGGAACTCCAGAAGGAACGCAGACTGCACCAGGGTGTTTTGATGATGAAAAAAGATCATAGAGAGAAGATCCGGCATATCAGCCATAGCTGTAGATAAGACACAATCGGCAGGAAATTGCCTTTATTTCATTTGTCTTTAGATGAAATAAATTTTAAAACACTGGTAACCTGTATCGAGGATTTCTGCTTCAATACCTGAACCTAAACAAGCTAATCATGCACGGCACAGTCTTTACTCTCAAAAAAAAAAGAACAAGTACCTACCTATTTCAGGAGGACAGTGGAAAAAATATATACATAGCAAAGGTCACATGTGCAATAAGCTTTCAAACATGTATATGTATACACACAGAGTTGAAAAAACAGATCATCATCAACTAAAACAATGCAAGGAACTCATGGGTTAAACATCTCATGATTCCTTTCAACATGAAGGAAAAAGATGGTCACTAGTAAAATCTGACACTCTACCACATAACTGGCATTGAATCACTGATTTTGTTTACTGTATCTTTAGGACCATCCAGGCAGTATGCTACCCTGATACTTAGTTTCTTTTGGCCACATGCTCTTTTTTTCTTACTCTTAAACAATGTCAAGTTGGATGAGTCTAAAAGAAAATGAAAAAAATTCTGAATAACTTTGAACTGCCCTCAGTATCAATGAGATAATCTACTTTCCTGATTTGAACCGTAAAAATAATATTCTGTGGTCATAGGACCATTATTAAAATAGAAAACTGTGTATCAAAATAGAGAAAAAAACATTAGTGGTATTGTTTAAGCCTTTTTAGGCTAGTGTCCAAGAAAAATAAAACTGACATTTTCTTGTATTTTTTTTTTCCTTCTGGAAATCATGAATTTGTAATACATTATTTAATCTAGCAGATTGATAGTTATGTGCTCACAAATTAGCTTACTTGGTTAGAAGTTCTGTTAAGGTTCTTCAGAATCATTAGTGTACAGTTACTTAGACCTCAGTGTATTTTATACTTGCTGTGATGGTCTTGACCAAACACAAAATCTTCCAGATTCTCACATTCTCAAATATTCTGAAAGGTTTCTCTAGTCCAGCTGTAGTTGGCAGGTAGAAGAAGAATTCTACCTTGGATAAGAAAACAGGAATGCCTTATATTCAAGAATGGGCTTTACAGATGCATTTCAGCAATTTCATATTAAAACCAGCAAGATTTCATTACTATTATACTCTTGTATCAAAGGCAACTATTGCTTTTTCACAAGACTTTGGCCACCCACAGATCTGAGAGGTACCAAAGCTTCAGGCCAGATATCATGGAAAAGACACCTTTCTTCACTCCTGATCCCTCGATACTACGCTAACCAGATCATTCATTAATTGGTTGGGTAATGTATGATTACACAGGCTTAATTTTAAATGACCGAATTACAAAAGAGAAGGCTAGAATATTAGGATTTTATGGCAATATGAACACAGTGTGACTATTTTTTTTTTCCACTCAAAGCATGAAGAAAATTACTTCTTCAAGATTTAAGACTTCTGGAATTCATTTTCCTTTCACTCCAGCTTTCTGGGGAGTGTTCAAGACTTACCACTGGTCTTCCCATACAAAGTCAAATTACAAATTTCAATGCAAAAAGCTCCATGAACAAGGCAGATTTTCAGGTGCAATGGAAGAAAGACTCTTTATGTGGGAAGATATCTACAAAATTAAGCCATTACCAGGTCTTCACACCAATTACAGAGGATTAATATAGGTTTCATGAGTCTCTTCTCTGCATAAACACAGGCTGGGATACTGCTTTTCAAGACAGAGTTGGAAAAAAAGAAACCAGGATAAAGACCAGAAAAAAAGCCAAAAACTAATGCAGAGCAAGAAGGCAGAAGCTTAGCACACAGCCCTAAGTATCGAGCATTTTAGGACAAGTAAAACACATTTTTTGTTGTTTCTATTAACAAGACATTTCCCACCTCAAAGAGGGAAGAGGAATTCACCAGTGACAAATGATCATGAGTTAATCTCAGTCTGTCATTTAAGGGCAGCTGCAAATATTGACAAGGTATTTAAATTGCACATGTTTTGTCAGATGGAAGTTGGGGGATGACAGGTGGAAAGCGAATTGGAGTTATCAAAGTTGTAATTTTAGTAGAATTCATTTGATACACAAACACTTGAAAGGCTTGAAGCCATCATATGTATACAAGCCTGCATACACAGAGCCTGTCTTAGAAAAATAAAACTATTACATTTGTAATTCCCAAATAATTACAGGAAAACCTAAGGAGTAGTCCTGAGCTTGGGCAATATTCACAGCTTCTAAGAGCTGTGTCAGCTTCCTCTGAACTAATTTCTAACTGTTGGTTTAGGACATCTCCTGTTGGTTTTGGTTTTCTGGTTGTGTCTTTTTTTTCCCCCCCCTCTAACTATGCCTTGAAAAATTTTAAGTACAGAAGCCACATTTAATCACAACTGTCACAATATTGTACCCTCAAAAAACAAACAATTCTAAATCTCTCTCTAAAACTGCTCAAGTTTTAGTGTCATATGCAGTACCATATTTACACGTCTTCAATGTCAATTTTAAAGATAAAATTAAATATACTATAACTTAACCCAGCTATTTCAAGACTTATTTTGCTGTGGTGTTTGACTTCACCACAGCTCTGAGATAATGCTGACAGCATACCTAGGGAACACTCACAATCCTACTGTTCTATACAGCGAAGACAACATGGGAAAACAAAGTCATAGGAAACAGAGAGATTTTGTGGGAAAATGACAATTCCTAAATCCTCAATTATTGGGTATGGAGAAGTGAATGAGCTCTCCCATTAAATGCTTTGTCCATGGCAGTTACCCTCGTTCCTGCCTGGGCAAGTGCAGCGCTGCCCTTCTCTGTCTCCTGCTCTCCACCTCTTCCCTGAATAAGAAGCTACTCTCTGCTCAAGAGCTCACATCCAAGCGCTGACTTCCAAAGCAGGAAGCAGACAAGCCTCTCTGGAGTCTGCAGAAAGTGTTAATAAAGGTGTCACTAGAAGCTGTCACTGCAGACTGAATGAAGAACTTAATGTCAGATTTCTGATGATCTGTGTTGGTCCTAGTATGTTTTGGGCTGGTCTGCCTGTGCTTCCATTTAGAATACCAGGCAAATACCCTGGGTAACATTTCCAAGAGCTACAAAGCTCAAAACTAAAGTCTGTAGATTTCCTTTAATGTTTACTGATTTACAGCTAATGGTTCTTAATGATACAATAAATCAGCAGAATGTAAAATACACTACTAGAAATCAGGCATCCAATATAATTTGGCATTAGTTATTCTTACGCACTATACCTAGTAATCAAACTGTACCATTCAACACCCCACACAAGAGTCTGCCAAAATTAAAAGGCTGAATATAAAGCATGTAAAGGTCCATCTTTATGATGCAGCTTAGAACACAAGGAATGCATAAAAATAATACCAAGATGATGCAAAAAGCCAATACAAGTTACATGTATCGTTGTTGGGTGGTACATTTATTTTAACATGGAATATTATGACAACTGAAAATAAAGTCTCTATCCATTTCCAAATGGTGCTGAAAAATCACTTCAGCTGTTATGTTGTTATAAAAGCAACTTATCAATCATTTCACAGTAATACTGTGCTAGACTGAGTACCACTGCCAGCTATATTACTCACTTTTAGTATACCAAAGTGTACACAGTTTCACTTCATGATCACTAATTTTTACTAGTTAGTAGCAGTTTACTCAGTGCCTATGAACATGCTGCTTAAATATTGAAATACAAAGCTTCTTTTACACGTGAGAAAGTACAAGAAAAGTTTTACAGACCTCCCTCATCTTCCACTGGGAAACCTTTCTCTCAATAGGAAAGTTGATCCATAGCTAAAAAGATAGGAGTTATATTTGAAGCATTTCCTAGTCTTCTCTGAAATTGCTAATTAAGGCATTTAAAACCAGTTTATTTTTAAGGCCCATAAGGGCCTAATTCCTTTGATGTCTTGGTGCCTCAGCCCTTCCATAAGTAGCTTGCATGCAACAATATGGCTGGCATACAATTCAAATTCTGAACAACTCATTAGCATTTATAAAGAACACTGAGCTTATCAAAGAAAAATTGCCACAGATGGAAACACAAAATATGACTGTTAATAATGCAACACAACTCTATTAAGTAGCAATGAAAAAGGAACCCCTATCTACAAGATTTGCAAATACACACAGTAGTGCCAGAAGAGACAAATCACAAATGATGGGGTATTTCTTGCAAACAGCTGGCAGAGGTAGCTGGGCAAATCTCAGAACTGCAAATCCCTGCAATGCCTAAACCAAACGAATTAGCAGATGGTCCATTTAAAATTAAGTACAGGAATAATTTCATAAACAGTTAAAATAACGTGTCAGGAAACGTCAGCAGATCCTGCTGACGATGGCACAGGTGCGCAACGAGCGCTTCCTGCTGGATACTTCCTCTGCTGAAGGAGCAGCTACCCAGTAACCTAAGCCTGAGTTCTGGCACAGAAAGTATTTTCTGCATAGTGTGCAAAATACTAGGTGCCAAAAAAAAATTTTGTCAGTGGTCCTCAAAACATAAAGCAGACATTCTCTTTCCTATTTCTAAAGACAGTTAATTCAACACTTTTTAATTACACAGATAGGAGAACTGTGAATTGCAGTGTATGTACATCACATAACAAACATGGCATTAAGGTCTGCAGAAATTAATGGCTATGTCCTTAGCATATCTCCCAGACGAGTTACTCTTTTGTGGCTGAAGGCTATAAATACTTATTTTTTCCTCTTATCCAAACCTGAAAAATATTTTGACATTCTTATATGGAAAAATAAAAGGCTGAAATTCCATTGCCTCAAGAACTACGCAGATAACCTTAGCATTAAGATGGTAAGGTTAATGGTTAATGGGCTTTAAATCCCAGTCAGTCAGTCACATTAACACTACAAATTAGGGCTTCAGTTAAGCAACTTGACAGAAAGGTGAAATTGTTGTGCACCAACCAAACTTTTTTTTAATTAATATGCAGAACCACTCATTGCTAAGTTCCCTTCATTCATTCTACAAACAGCTTAGAACCTTTTACTATAGAAAAAAAAAATCTGACTTCCTTTGAAATTCCTTCATCTATATGACTGCAAAGAAGGAATTAACCTATTTCAATTAATTTTCCAGTAAGATAAAATTCCAGACAAGTCTACAGTATCCAGAATTCAAACTGACAATTGTCATCTTGGATAGTATCTGTTAAAAAGCACTTGCTAATCTCGAGAATTACATTCTTTAGCTAATGATAACCAGCATTAGATTTATCATTTAAATAAATGCTCATTTATTTAGAGATACACTCTCCAAAATCACAGAATCGTAGGGGTTGGAAGGGACCTCGAGAGATTACCGGGTCCAACCCCCCTGCCAAAGCAGGCTCCCTAGCACATATTGCACAGATAGGCTTCCAGATGGGGCACAAATATCTCCAGAGAAGGAGACTCCACCACCTCCCTGGGCAGCCTGTCCCAGGGCTCTGTCACCCTCACTGTGTAAAAGTTCTTACCCATGTTGGTGCGGAACTTCCTGTGCTCCAATTTGCAGCCATTGCCCCTTGTCCTGTCCCCACAGCCACTGAAAAGGGGTTGGCCAATTCCCCCTGCATCCCATACTTAAGATATTTATAAACATTAATAAAGTCCCCCCTTAGTCTTCTTTTCTCCAGGCTGAACAGCCCCAGCTCACTCAGCCTTTCCTCATAGGGCAGATGCTCCAGGCCCTTAAAAATATATGTATTTATACTCTACAAATACATGTTTGTTAGATCAGAGGTATATTACAACAGTACTTGGTGATCCTGCTCTGGTCCCTTCCAACTCCTAACATTCTGTGATTCTCTGACTTGTATTATGAACCCCTCCTGGGTCTGCCACCATCTCTACTATTAACCATATCTAAATCAAAACTACGTTTCTTCTTTATGAGTGCATCACTCTGTTAGATAACTGTGGTCCAGAAGCACTACACTGAACTAGCTCACCTGTTTTTTGATCTTGTATGAAAAAATCCTACATCTGACCGGGATATTATCTCGTTAATCATATAAAACTGAAACTGTTTGCATGTAGCAAAGAACTAAATGTAGTAGCTCAAAGCTGTTCAGGAAATGTCAGGAGAAAGAATTAAGAGGGATCTCTTTTACTCTTAACTAAAAAAAAAAAAAAAAAAAAAGCAGAACTTGAGGCCTATCTGGTTCTAAAAATAATTCCCCCTCCACCCACAATCTCCATGGAAAGGTTGACAGGTAGTCCCAAGAGCTTAAATCTTCTACAGAACATTTATGTTTCTTTTGCTCTGTTTATAAACAAAGATGCCATGTAATAGACAAGTCATGGACTGAGTATGGCTTTAAGTAACTTTACTGCTTTGTAAACCTAGAAGGTCAAAAACTTAAGCAGTGCACTGTTGCCTATATAAAACACCACAGGCACTCAGTGATGCTTTCCAATCTGGCAACCTCAGAATCTGTTCCTGTTCTGCTAGGAAACTCTACCCGATGACCCTTTATTTAGACCTATTTTACCCTGCCAATCCTAGCGATCCACTTAAGACGACCTAAGGGATCTTCCCAAACAGCATTGTTGGGCGTGCAAGGGGAGGGAAGAACCGGAGAGAAGAAACAGGGACCCAAGAGGGAACAGCAGCCCTGTACCCCAGAGAGAAAGCAATGCTCCTTCAGAGGCAAGTGGAACATCGATCGCTCACAGTCTTCCAAGACCAAGTAGCAGAGGCAGATAAAACAGCACTGCTTTATTTCCCGCATTAACTATGTTTACCAGAAGGGGAAAAGTGAATTTGGATGTAATCTGGGAATGCTCAGAAATTGGACACAATAAACTGCACTTCAGGGAGTATCATCTACATGTTCCCCAAAACAGATGAGTTATTTCAGAAGGCAGGAAACAACAAATCTTTATTTCTACTAATTCTGTTATCATTGTCCCTTAGGCCTCCACAGCTCATCTACTGGCCAGTTTCAGCTGTGTGCTTCCCAGAAACATTATCTTTCTGAAACAGTGTCCTTTCCTGCCCTTCTTTTCTAATATACAAATCTGATCCAGCGTAAGAAAACCATCGACACGTTTAAAAGGACTAAAATAGTCATTCCTTTAAATGGTCATAGTTTATAATAAGTACTATTTAACAGAGAGCTCTATTCGAACCACTAAGAACTGTCTCTACCAGTTTTCCCATCAGTAATGAACCATGCATTTTTACTCAAATCTAACAGGATGTTCAGCTCCCAGGATAACGATTAGGAGAAGAGCTCCTCTTCCATTCTGCAGACAAAGCAGATACCATACTTAAGTTTTTGTCCCTCGGAGCTGAATCCGTAACAGAAGACAACTTTCGTTAATAGTTTAAAGAAATAACCTTTTAAAAGTTTCCATACTATACAACTATGTCCTAGAGCAATTTTGGTAACAGTTTCCTGTGGTCATAATCATCTTCATGGTACATGTAGTCATCTTCTCATCTATTAACAGCCTGGCAATCCCACAGCCCTTTCGCACTGGAACACTACATCAGCTTTGGAGGGGAATTTTGCTCAAATGCAAACAAACAACTTCTGTTAATAGGTGCAAAGCTATTTAAGTCTTCTAGAGCCTGTAGACAGCACGCATCAAGAGCGCGTTTCTGACCCCCAGGCAAGGCATCAGACAACAATCAAAGAACAAGTTTGAGGTTTATTTCTTAATTACAACAAGCTGCCTGCAAATTCAGGGCACACTACCCTTGGATTGATCTCTCTCATCATCAGTGTAGGAAATGAGTATTTAAGTTGTTTCTGAGTATCCGTTTATAGTAGATAAACAGATTAACTGGAGTGTGGCTTCAAAAATTCCTCTTTACATTTCTAAATGATTCCAAACTTTCTCACACATAAGATTCCCATTAATACTTTCTTTCCCCCTAAAGACTACCATCATTTAGCCATGAACTCATGTTCCAAATAATAATGCTGAAAGTTATCAACAGATTTGTTGATCTCTGTCAGGTCTCTTATGCTATTCATGAAATCTGTGGAGTGGGTCACAGCTCACTTAAAACAAACACAAACGCTTGCACACACCAAAACACAGTTACCCTTAAAAATCACAGCAATTGCAGTGGACGAGGTTAGCATGGATAAGGTACCCAACAAACCTGTAGAGTTTTCACTATAACAGGACACGACAAAAAGACTCAGGAAATCTCAAGCCTTGTTCTACAGAAGGCAACCTGAACCACAGGGCAGCCAGGGGAGCCATCAGTCCCCTTTCTTTTCAGCCCAAATTGATTGCTTTCCTTTCTGGTGAAAAAAGGGAAGTACTTTCTAACTACCTGACATTAGTAGGAGGTTTTCTTACAAGCTACTTGCACACACACGTGTACATACACACTAATGACATTCCAGTGAACAAAAGAAGAAAAAAAAAAAAAAAAAAAAAAATCAAAACCCACTTCAGTTTCCTAGTGTTTCTCAGCACAAAAAAAAGGTTGTTTTAAAACCACAAGAATTAATGACACCTAAATGCAAGTGGAAAATCCAAGATAAAGTAAAACCATCTAAAGAAAACAAAGACAATTTCAAGTTGGAGCAATTCACAGTTGAATATCAATGGATATCACAATTCAGTGTTAGCTCCAGAAAAGCTGTCAAGTTTAGGTTTCTGTTGACCCTGTTGCCATGAATCTTCCCATGAGATTTCACATAAACAGAAAATATACAAAAAGTTAATTATAGAGGACCATGCTGTAATCTAACGCAAGCTCAGAGCTAGTGGAAGAGCATGTACATGTCAGTACAAATATTTAAACAAGAAGTTCAGTGTTTGATTACATCAGTCAAGGCAAATTTGGAATTGTTCAGATCTGCCAAAAGCACTTTTCTATCAAGTGACATCAGGAAAGGCTGCAGCAGGCAGATACATGCTGCCTCTATCTACCACACCAGCACCCCCCCCCCCCCCGCTGCTTTTCTATGTTCCAGTCACGCACCTTCATTCTCCTGCTCCACCTCACCTCTCTTCCTTCTGCACCGTTTTCAAACCACCTTGAGCATATTCCATTTTGCACACACCTACAAATGCAGCTGGTTTCCTTTCCTTCCAACTTATTCTCTCAGCTTACCTTTCTCCTCCGACCTGAGGTCTTGAGCGCTCAGCTTTTCACTGCCAGCATACTGTCACATTAAAAGAACTAGGTAGCGGTCCTGGTGGACAGACACCAAACAGTAACAGTCCTTAAGAGCATTTTTCCTTTGACTGCATTCCACGATTTTCACTCCTATCTCACCTGTTATTTCCCTTGTTTTTTTTAAGCTAACTTACGAACTCTTAGGAGAAAGGGCCACAGTAGATTTTTCATGCTGCATTATAACATGCAACAGAGGAGTGCTGCTTGGTTTACGTTTTTGCCTTTTGAGGATGTAGCCAGTTTTGATTAATTTTCAGAGTTAGGTAACATGTCCTAAGCATTATCCTTGACTTTAAACTCCTCCAGAAAGGTATCATCTTCATTTTCACATATAGGGAACTGCAAACATAGAATAAATTGGGGAAGGGGGGGAGGTCGAAATAATTTAATACTCAGTTTTATTTGGAAACATGGTGAACTGCTAAGGATATTCCAGTACTATAACCATGCCCTTTTGTACAAAAGCCTGGGCTCACAATAGCTTTATTTAGAGTACAAGTCAGATCTTTAATATTCTTTTAATGCAGTATTTTTAACTGATATGATGCTTATGCTTGCAGAATGTTTTGATGCATTTACACTGCATTTGTGATTTAATCTGCAGCTCTACGCTTATCCCTTAGGTGTGCTGTAATACCCACTGTTAAAAAGGCAAAGCAAAACAAAAGAGCTGAACACACACTATTTAAGCAATCTATTTCAAACAGATGTCAGAGACATATTTTATTATTTCTAAATCGGGCCATTGATCAGCAAGATGATGAGCAAAGAAAAAGATCTGCTAATCTAAAAATGTGTGACTTTTATTTACACTGCATTTCCAATCAATAAGGTAAAAACATTACTAAAATATGAAGAGTCATGGTTTTGATTTACTGCTGCTTCTCACATTTTGGTCCACCATCACACCATACTGAAATTGGTTATTCTTCATAACACTATCACATTGCACTGTAACATATTAATGCCACATTAGTTATACAGAAATGGTTCAAACTGTTTAAGCTCTAATAAAGATGCTAGACATCCCTGGCTGACTGACACAGCTGTATTCTTGGTCATTATCCTCAGATATTACCTCATCCGGTGAATAGGTTGAACAGTAACAGTGACTGTCATGATGAAATAAAAGCTTGCAAACACTCGCTCACAGCTTTTCTGCTTGTTTGTTTGGGTTTTTTAAACAGGTCCAGGCTAGAAAGATTCAACATCTTTTACTTATCTACAAACAAAAGCTCATGTGCAGGAGGAGGAATGGACAATACACGTCTCTTGTATCACTCCTGTATTTGACCTTGAGTAATTTCTTTTAAACATGAGAAGTTAACTTGTCTTCATCTGATAACAACAGAGGCAGTACATTTAGCATCCAACATGATGATGTTTACTGAAATGTCAACGGTTACTCATTAAGAACGGACTGGAATGACTAACACTTCAAGGGCCCTATTTGTATTGGCTTGACGATTTATGGCACAGTAGTAACAAGTGATGATAAAACACAATGCAATCATATGCCTATGAAAGTTTTGGACACTGAAAGCTTACAACCATTTTTTAAAATCAGCAACATAGACATCTTCATCCTAGTATTTGTCACCTGAGAGTTATGATATAAAAACAAAAAGTGATTTTACCAAGTTGAGCATATGGTCTAAGTTTAGTGTAACAGCATGTGCACGTATATACACAAGACAGCTACTGGTTACCAGCCTCCATGCATCTGGCATTTTTAGATACTGTTACAAGCCCAAAAGCACAAAGGGTTACATGGCTCATGCATAACCCGACTCCAGAAGCTGCTCCATTCCATACCCAATCAGACTCCAGGAATCCAGTGTGCACATTCAGAACACAGAATACTTAAGTCTTCTAGTTAAAGGAGGGAAGGTTTAGACTAGATATTAGGGGGAAGTTTTTTACAGAAAGAGTGGTGAGGTGCTGGAACAGGCTGCCCAGAGAGGTAGTGGATGCCCCATCCCTGGGGGTGTTCAAGGCCAGGTTGGATGGTGCCCTGGGCAACCTTGTGTAGATCCAGGCCTGAGGTTGGTGGCCCTGCCTGTGGCAAAGGGGTTGGAACTCTGTGATCCTTGGGGTCCCTCCCAACCCAGACAATTCTATGATTCTACATCACAGCTCCCAAAAATGAATCCCATACACACTCCCCTCTGATGAATCTAACCATCACACTTTTTTCTGACTTTGGTTCAAGAAGAAAAGGAAACCCATTCAATACAGAAGCTTCAAGATCAAGACAGGGAACAGACAAAATTTAGTGCTATCCATAAATGAAATGCTTCTGGCAGCATGGAAGGAACATTGTTTCCACTTTTTCAGTCTAAGTGGAGCTCTTTACTGGGGAAACTGAAAACACCAGTTACATACTGACACACAACCAGCAGCCAGACAGACTGGCAACAGCAGCACTCAATCTGCCCGTTCTGTGAAAAAGGGCAGGCATTTTTCATCCTTGGCTCAAAATAAGGTAAAGAATATAAAAACTTACTCAAGGTAAGTAAATAAAGACTACTGAGCAACAAGAAGATGCGAAATGTCTCGTCTCCCTCCACACCAGAATGCTCTTCACAAAGTCATCTGTCTCTTTTTCCCTTAGGGACTTTTTATGGAGATTAATTTCTATGCCTCATTTCATTATTATTTGAGAAAGTGTTTGAGATTTTTTTGTTCAAATCTAACACCAATAGTTATGTTACAAACTGCAATTTTTAGGATGCATTTTCCTCAACAGTTTAGGACTCACTTCAGCTTTTAAAACACCTTGAAATTACTCTCAACATAGAAGTTACAAATAAAGGAGTTAGTATTCTCATCCTCTGGATAGTATTTTTTCCTGACATTTAATTAACCCTGTACCACTGATATTAATATTTCAATTTCCACTAAAGTTACATTTCTGGTGCTTTTTTGTTGCTCAAATAGTTGGGGTTTTTTTAATTTATCAAAGGTACGTTAAGGTAAACCCAATGGCATTTAATATGGTGAATTAACTGAACAGGTAACACCTACAAGCTATTCAAAAAGCAGAGAAGCATCTAAATTACATCTCCTGTCAAGTATAAATACTAGTGACATTACTGTGTTACATTATGCTAACTGCAGCTATAATTTATACACGATTTCCACATTATATTACAGTAAAGTTTAAGATGTATGAGGGCTTTCAAGTAAATACTTCTAAACAAACAGAAACCATGTAAACATCAACAAATGAAAAAGATACAGCTTTTCCCAAGTTAGACAGCGATGTCCAGGAGTTGGACGTGATGATCCTTATAGATCCCTTTCAACTCCATATATTCTATGATTAGATTCATCCTCATGAACTGATTTTTAAGAGTACTCAAAGATTTTTTTAAAAAAGAATTAATATTTATAGAGTTTTAACCACAGGCAAAGATGAATGAGAACTGAAAACTGTTCATTAAAGCATACTCTCCTCACCATGAAATGCAATAGGGCATTCTCAAGAACAGACATCCAAAGTGAAGAATATAACTTCAGCAGCATCAAAACCTCGTATTTCGTTCATGGAGACCAGTACACTTGGCACATTTACGTCTCTTTGACTCATGGAAAGCAGAAGTAAGGTGCAACAAGTTGGATATTCATTTTGGAGAAGGCAGACAGCACTGACAATCCATCATCATTACTAAACCCTGCTACAAGTGCACTAGGGAATAATTCCATGCATATGTAAAAGCTCAGCCACATATTACTAGGCTGTACCCTTGGCCAAGAAATGATAAAAAGTAAGTTGGCAAGTTGGGGGAGGGGAGGGAAAAAGTCTCCCTCTAACCCATTTTAATAATCTTAGAACATGCCACTTATCAGTGCTTCAGCAAGGTACTGAAACTTTCAAAGTAATTATCTACCTAGTAAAATGAAGATGGAGCTCTTGGTGAGCATCACTGAAAATCTGTGAAGATGTAAAAGCACTCAACACAGTGCTGGTCTGGCAGAATTATCAGAAAGGTTGATATACTGGTAGGTGATCGATGTCCTGTCACCACAGATTCACAGATTTGCATACTACCTCGACTGAAGCTAGAATCAGAGCTTTTTCTTTGCTAGAGGGATATCCATTTGCTCACGTCAATTAGAAAGTACCATCACATTCACAAAAATGTAGCGCTGGTGATGAATGACCAACTGAACAACCTGCTAGAAGCTTTTCCATATCAATATACTGTAAGGCCAAATCAACCTCTATAAGGGAACAACAGCATCACTTTCACATATGTCCACTAGGTTTCTACATAACCTTACAGATTAAAAATCTGTATTTTTTTTCTCTAAACATGGTATTTTATTTCTGAACCAAAGCCCTCACAAGTCTTAGCTTCAACAAGACTTCTCCAAGCACAGCAAACATTCTAATTTGTCAGATTTTTTTTAACTTATTCATTAGAGAGGACTGTAGCCAAACACTGAAAGCAACAACAGTGTATTAAATTCCCCATGATATTTATTGATAACCTCTGCACAGGTTTGTCCATAGGCAAGCTGTAATAAAAAGAGAAATTCCTTACAACAGGAGCATGAAAATCTTCGAAAATTTAAAACTGGTACACAGGGGTTAATTGTAAAGGGCAACAAACCGAAGGTGGCAAAGGAAACACCACATCACCGTTTCTTAACCCACACAAAAGCTGCAAAAGTATTGCAGCACTTCATACATTTACCACTTTAAAACAGTAAAGCTGCTAAACAGAACAGTGACTGCTACATGTAAAATTGCTTACACCAGTCTTTGCTAAACTACAGTCTGACTTCATTCTATTTCCACTGATTTCAAAGGCAGAAAATCCTGTAACTGAAATCAGTGGGACTGGACCTTCAGAGAGAAAACACACTATATTAAAATCTGTTTGGTCTCATGAAAACAAACTGCTTTCACTTGCTCATTATTTCAAGGGCAATATTTCAAAGTAAAAAGTAGTCTTAAAAAAAAAAAAAAAGAAAACCCTCACTCTCAACAGTTCAGTTGCACAGCAAAAATAAATGGTACCACATACAAAAACACTAGCACTTTCTTTTTCTTTTTATGTTATAATGACAGACAGCTTCACAGCAATAAATAAGTAATATTGAAATATTTTTAGGATAATATATGCACTTCTGAAATCTTCTATGATTGGCTTCAGTTAGTTAGGTCCCAAGAAGCTTAGAAACATTTACTTGAAGATAATTATTGTGATGCTGATTTACAAGCTATAGCTTGCTACAGTTCCATTAGATTACCACACATGGGTTACCACACATTAGATATGGTAACAGCTTGTGTACATACATATAAAGGCAGTAAATACATTTTGTACTAAGAATAAAACACATATATTCGTACCTAGGAGATTCATTTTAAAGCTGTGTTGTGTGGTATCACAAAACAGGGCTAAGAGTATGAACTGGGCAATCTTTTAGCTGAACAGTTTCAGCACTAAGTAATGCCATTTAGAACAGATTAAAAAATCTGTACATTTTGAGTGAATTTAGCAATTTATTTCATTTGATGTTCATGCCTAAACAAGGTCTCTTCTTTGGAAATGGTCTGAAAGAGATTTTCAAAAAATGCTTTAGAATTTTTCATTTTACATTGCCCAATGTAGAGGTTCTCAGTCTTCATTTCTTCTAGATTTGCTCAAGAAATAAACTTCAAATCATTCCTAGTTTTGGTTCTACTCCCAATTCTAAGATAGTGAGACATGACATTGGATATCAATAGGGTATCAAATCTACTCGTCCCTCTCCATTTTGTTTTCTACAGAGAAGCCATCAGTAACAAAGCATGCAAAACAAAACCAAACAAACAAAAAACTGGGGCATCTTTCCCTGGTTTCACCATACGAACAGTTATTTCTCCTACCCAGTGTTACGTGCATAAGATAAGTCTTCCTTCATTACTATAACTTATTTTTATCTTAGAAAAAGCATAAAAATCAAAAAACTTTGAAGCTTCCATGCTTACCATAAAAAAAAGAAAAAAGAGAGCAAACTGTCAAATAAAACCCCAACATAACTCAGTTGCTAATAGCACTGACCTTGTTGATATATTATCTAAATGAAGTCTCAAAATAGCAGTACAGTAATTTATGGTAATCTCTCTCAGGTTTGCATTTGGGAATGGTAACATCAACATCTAAAACAGTTTCTCGTGGTCTGTAGCTGCTGCTCTAGAAAGCTGAGTATGAATTGCTTAGAGCAGTTCAATACAGCTCATACATGCTTTGTGATCCCAAAATTCAATTCTGTAACTTGTAATCAACTACAAAAATATTCTGAACCAAATATGAGCAACATTAAAATGCAATTTCTTCTTACTATTGACTACTTATCAACTGACAACTTAGGCTGTTGAAATTAAAACAATTGCTATATTTTATAGTGATTGCTAAAACTGCTGACCATAGGTAAAATTATTGTGCTATATAGACTTAAAAGTCTCTTAATCTAAGCAGCCAATTTAACCTAACATTTTAAAAGACAGCTTAACTTTAAATAACGTTTGTTAATGAAACATTAAAAGGTTGAACAATTATAGCAGTATATATTAATTTTTACTTTTCCCACTAGTATGTCTGCAGAAATAAGAACCTGCCTTAGTTATGCAATAAAACTGCACAGCATGTCATAGAAATGATGGCTATCCATCTACAGTTACAAGAGTTCAGATGAAAGACACCTTATCCCTTCCCTCTCATTCCCTGCTCGAGCCGTAAGTTTTTCAACAAATTCTCTTCTGAACCATTTGGTGCATCACTGATTAAATCAGTGGCACATTTCCACATAGGTGGAAATATATATAGGCATATAGTGACAGATGCCACGTCCATGGAAACATACCTATTTACACCTATGAGAAACTGGCCCATCACTGCTCTAATAATCATTGACAAAACATTAATTCTTGAACCAGTACTGCAAGGTTCCAACAGGCAGTCGTAAAAGTAAAGTTCCCACACTCATCTTCACATGCTGCATCTTTTCATTTTTTAATAACCAAATTAGTTGCTTACTACTTAGATTTACTCTTGTACTCTTTTAAAAACATTTAGTCCGTGGTGACTCTGATTGAAATGCATGGAATTTATGGAAATCCATAGTTTAGCTCATTAGGTTGATAAAATTTCAAACATTATAGTGCTATAATTAGCTCTCATGTTCTAGCAAACATAGACGAAAGCACAGTGCACAGATCAGGAGCACCACCATTCATGGACGCCAAGTCATTTGGATAAATGCAAGAGGCATCTTTACAACAATACACAGATTAAATTTTGCAGATATGCTGTATCCATGACAATTCCCATGTATTAACCTGAAAGTTCAATGATCAAAACTTGGTTTGTCCAAAAAAACCCCTCCCAAAACCAGGATAACTTTGCTGATAAATGTAGCTAGCCCATATGCTGTAAAATCTGTCCTTTCCTAGGCTAGGAAAGAACAAGGTGCATGACTACAGGGTTTATCTTTTGTAACTAACTGCCTACCTATATATTGCAAGAAGGAAGAAGAAACAATACCAGTCACTATAGACCTACAAACAGATCTTTGTCCCCTAAAAGCAAACTTAAGCAACAAAAATATATAAAGATATGGATTAAAATACTATTTTACTAGTTGAGGGCACAGTGTGGGCTCTACATCAAAGAGAATGATTTGTATTTTATAGGAGTGAGAAGTTCCTTGTAGCAGCCAAAGTACTAATAGAAAGAGGAGGAAAAGGGACACAGAGTTGTCAATTCAGCACTGACCTAACGTTAGAGAACCTGGTATGTGGCATTTCCTCGGTGAAAAATGCAAGAGGGCGATATTTCCTTTCCATATTCAGATCTGGGTGAAAGCACAGAGGAAAGATACGGTGGAGACAGGCTTACCTCTGGGAGAGACTGTAAGGGGAGGCTGGTGATGGGTGGGATCAAAGTTATGAAAAAGCAGCTAAAAGCAGAACTATGTGGATTTCAATCACTGGATTTTATGAAACAGAAGGGCTCAACATGATGATACAGAGGTCTGGAGAAAATCAGACAAGATTTTGGATGAATTGGGAGCTCTGAGGAAAGAGCTTGTAAAGAAACTGAGGAAAATGAAAAGAAACCGAAGTCAGCTCACAGGTATATCTATAACCTGAATGTATAGAAGGTGAAGGGGGTTTAGTTGTGGTTATGAAAGAATGAGACCTGTTAACAATCTCAAATGCTGTAAACAACATTGTTGTTACAAAAATTCTGTGCAAAACTAGGAGTAAGAGGAATCTGAGAAGGAACAGGAAAAACTGGTGAATAGAGCAGAGAACAAAGTTGGAGAAACACAACAGCAGTTTGGAGCTAGAAATAATTTGGTGATAAAGGTGCAGCAGAAGCACCTGTCTGTAAGAAAGCACTATGGTCTTCCAAGATGAAAAAGGCTCAATGGTTAGTCTCTACATGTAGAAGACAGAATTTGACAGAGGAAACTTGTGCATGAAGAGTAATAGATATTCCCGCTGAGGGTGGCTTACAGGAACAAGTAGAAGGCTTGTATCCAGACTATCAAGAAGCCCACAACAGAAAATCCTTCTCCTATACTAATTTCCGGACCATACTGGTCCAGTAGATGGCTTATGCCTTGTGTAAGCAATGAAGTCAGAAACAATATGGGCCACACACTGGGGCTAAATCAGAAACATAACACATCAGAGTAGCTAAAAACAGGAGTGTCTTCTGGTACAAAAACATATGTTATGAGAAAAGCAGTTTACCTGCTTGCTGTTAAAAAAAGTATCCGTGTTGTTTCAGATCAGCAACACAACCTCCACAAATCTTTCTTATTCCACAAAGATGGAGCAAGAAAGTCTCACTCCTCCAACTATCAGATGAAAGCCCCATCATACTCCCCACTGCTGTTGGCTACTAAAACCTTTGGAACCAGTTTCCACAGGACTGGAGAACTGGTAAGAGGAAACACAATGCAGGACAATCAACCATCACCCAGGTTTCAATTCGCTAACAGGCGCAACAGTCCACCACTCATTTACCATGGAAAAGTGTGGAACTTGCCAAGTTCCACTTCTTGAAGTACTCCTGTTACAGAAAAACTTCAGATTACAATACTTAACACCCTGATTAATAATACATAACACCAGAAGAAAAACTAAAGTAATGGTATTATTTAACTGCAGTACCCTTAAAAGGGGTGATAAAGTTATTGATCAAAGCACAAAGTCAATGCATTCACGTTCATATATACCACCTAAGAATCTTCACTCCTAAATCAGTCTGGTCTCACTAAGTTTCAGCAGTTAATATGACCCAACACAAAACTCTTTGGTAGATCAGGCACATATACTACACAGACACACACACACACACAGAGACACACACACCCCAACCATTAATGATCGCCTAAGTCCGAGACCTCTTTTTAAAAGATGTTTCTTTAAAAGTTGCATTGCTACAAACCGAACTCTTCTGCAACCCCAACATCATGTAGCAGTCTATTCACATTCATATGAAGAAAACAATGCATTAAAAAAAAGCGATACAAGAGCAACTGCATGAAAACGTCATCCAAAATAGCATTCCAAATCTACCTGCAGTCCTGAAACAGAATCACAGAAGGGACTGCTTGCTTACAATGCTTTTCAGATCTCATACCCAACACTTAAATAATGGAAATGTGAATTCTTTAAAATACATCAAAATGTTGTCAGTTCTTTAAGACTTAAGTCCGTATAGACAGAAAGAGATGAACAGGTAGGATGCAGAAATACACACTATATAATAGCAGAACTTGGTATCTAAAACCCTAAATGCCTTGTTTTAAATAAATAAAGAAAAAAAATAGAAGAGTTTATGGACTCTTCATAACCCGTAGCAAACATCTGTCTGCATTCAAGAAAACAAAAAAACCAAAACACCAAAAATGCCAACAGCCTACAGGCAAACCAGAAAAACACATCTATAATTTGGAACAAGCAGTGCTGTCTACTTAAAAGAGGCTCTGAACTGGAAGAGTGCAGTAATTGCTCATTACGGCTACAGAAAATAAGCACTCCTGAGTGAAGGCTTCCAAAGCAACAAACCAGTGCTAAAACACAGTCATTTTAATTTCAATATACTTACAGATAACACATTTAACTAGAACTGAACTTTTCCCTCCAATCTTACACTACCTGTTTCGTAAAACTCAGAAATGAGAATTCTGTACTAGAAAGTAAAAAATAATACAATGGCCTCAGCCTCACACAGTAGCTTCAGCCAAGGAGATTAATATCAGGATTTTGTCCTTTAAAACAGAGAAATCCAAATATAACAAAGAAGGAATACTTATTTTGAATAATATACTCAGTATACTGAGTATATATTTGAGCTCAAATTTGTAGTAATTAAAAAACCAAAATAGCTTAAGTATCTTTTAACCATCTTTCAGAGGGTAAATATTCTGTTAAAACAGTAAATACAGTAGGAAAGAAACTTATCTGTTTTCTCAGTACAGATTAGTCCACTGGATATTTACTAAGTTTTTGTACAGTTGAGGTTTTGAGTATCCTCAATATTTTACTAAAAGAACCTTTACAAAAGACAGGTTCTCATTAGAAAAAAACTACTGTTATTCATGCATTTAATGTATATGTATATATTTCTATAACATATAGCCATAACATACCCTGTTCTTAAGATCTGAGACTCTGAGAAAGATAACACCATGACCACTGCATATTTTCAGCTTTATTTGGCCCTAAATATATTGTCAGAGGACTGACTGCATAGCAACACCTAAGTAGAACATTAAATACTAGGCAAGATGTAACCAGTGCAACTGAACTCTCTTTGACTTGACGCTTTTTACAGTTAATATGGCATCAAATGGTAACTCAGTTGTGCTGAAACTGTGAAATGTTATCAACAAACAAATCTAGATGAGCAAGTAGCAGGCAAGAAATCAGAAACTCCTGAGTTTCAGACACAGCACCATCACCGATTTTGTATCCAATCTCTAATAACATTTTAAACTCCAGTCCCACTACTGTTATTGTGAGACACAGCCAGTTATTGTGACTGAAGCGAAGAATGGGAACACTGTTCTTCCAGTTTGTAAAATGGGAACATAAATTCTAAACCAAATGGAAAGGACTGTTTTTCCATATGCAAAAATAACGATAAATTAGGTGGCATTATTCGACTTGTGCTTTTCAGATTACGATAATTCAAAAATTAAATTCATACCATTTAGACCTCATAAATCACATTGAGATAATGTCCTGCCTGCTCCAATTACCACCAATGCCAATCCTCAGAATTTCCTACCTCAATGAAAAGTATACACTTACCTATTCCTCAGCCATTAGTGCAGAGCAAAAATGTTGCATATCTCCATACACACGTGACTACAAGCGCATGTGTGAGTGACCATGTCCTTTCTTCAGTTTTAAAAACTACCATTTTAAATTAGGATGCTACATCAAATGAGTAATAATAGATTTCCTTTGTTACATCTTTTCTCACATGGAGTTGCTTTTCTAGAACTTTGAATACATTTCAATGGCTTTTTCTGTAAGCCATCAATACAACATGTTCCTTTACCTCCACATCTGACTACCCGAGACGTTAAGAGCAGTAATTTGCATTCCCACATTCCTAAGAGTTGCTTTTAATAAGACTTGTCTATTATTTGTTTTAAAAGTGTCATTTAAATATCTCAGATTTGGCAAATGGAAGACACCTTTTTCTTTAAAAGACTTTTACTTAATTATTTGAAATACAGTTTTATTGTTTCCTTTTAAAGATCAGACCTTCATAGAACAAAACCTCTTGGGAACGTGTTATTGAGAAAACTTCTAATCATTTCTTGAAACAAAACAGTGACACAACAACCAAAAAAGGCAACACCCACAAAGGTTCCTAAATCCCCAAGCCGTTAAAAAAATTGAGTTGTTGAAACCAGCCACCCCCCAACACACAGCTGCATAAAGAATACATTAACAACTTCTGAGGATTTTATATTATCAATACATGCTACCTATAGGGAAAACAGCAATTAGTTTATTAACAGCCCTAGATTTCATCAGAGGATAAGTATTTTGAAATTAGCCCACAGCATTACAAGTCATGCATATAATAAGCACTGAAAAGAAACTATGGACAGGAAAGAAGGAAAATTATTGGGCTGGGTCTCACCTTCTGATGGATAGCTCTTTCCCTACTACAGCGTATCTTGCTACTTGTGATTCACAAGGAGTTCTCTACAACCCCAGATATTCCATACTTCAAATATCAAATCGTTCTATGTTCAGCTTCCCGAGTAATAGCCAAAACACAGGCACTAGGAGCGCTGGGGGTTTGCTACTGCAAAAACATTTGGAGATGTAGTAGATGTTTGAGATGCTTGCCCCACCACACGGACAGCTGGTACTTGTTTCCATAGCACAGCGTATCCGAGTCGTTAATTACCACAGAAGCATCAGCACAATCAAGATGGGTATCTACAACCTTTGGCTATTAGGAACACAATCAATGCAAGGCTACCACTAAGGCAGCTATTACCCAGCCGGATAAAGGTAGTGTACGTTTGAGCCAAAGAACGGAAGGGGGGCGGGAGAAGTTCTCGCCTTTCATTTGAAAATTAGAACATGTAAACCCCGCACCCGCTAAGGCGAACGCGCTGACATGTAACACGATCGCACCGTTAATAGTTAAGGAGCAGGGACCCCTCTGCGCACCACAGTCCTGTCAATGGCCAGCCTAAGCATCCATCAAGCGAGCCGAAAGCGCCAGTCCCGAGCTGCAGCTGCAAGGTATTTAGGGAAGAAACAGTTGAAAGCAGCAGGAGCAGAGCAGCGGAACGTATGAGCCTCGCCTGAAACTACAGATCACCAGACAGAAGGAGGAGGATACGTACTAAATATACGCTTAACAGACGATGTCTGAGAATCAGCCAGAAACAAGGCACCCACCCGCGGGGCGAGAGCGCGGCGCCGCTGCCCCGACAGAGCCCCCGCGCGCACCGGGGATGCGGCTTTTCACGTGAGCGGCCCGGGCGCTCCCGCAACGCCGGCGCGGAGCCGGGGCCAAGCGCCGCGCCGGGGCGCCCCGCGGGGGCGGGCGGCACCCCCTCCTTCTCCCCAGGCAGCGCGCCCCGCCTTTCCCCGCCGCCGCACCCCGCGGAGAGCCGCGCACGGGAGCCGCCGCCGCCGCTCCGCTGGGCGCGGAGAGCAGCCCCGGGCGGGCAGAGCCCCGGGCGGCCAGAGCCCCGCGCCGCGCCAACCCACCCGTCCGCTCGCCCGAGCGCGCCGCAAGCGCGGGCGAAGGAGACCCCCTATAGGCGCGAGGCGAGCCGGTGCCTCAGCGCCGCGCGCGGCTGCTGCCTACCTATCCGCTGGGCGCCGGGTCCCCTCGCACAGGCAGCGAGCGGGCTCCTGCGGCGGCACGGCCAGCGCGCACGGAGCGAGGCGAGGCGCCCGCACGCGTCTGCTGGCGCGGTCCGCCCGCAAGGCTCCGCCGCCCCGCGGCACACGCACGTACGCACCCAGCGGCGCCCCCAAAAAGCCCTCTCGGAGCGCCCAGCGGCTCTCGCTCCGGACGGGCAGGGCATCCCCACCTCCCCGCCCCCGCTCGCAGCCCCGGCAACGGCCGCCGCCCGCCACCGCGCCCCGCGAAAGGAGAAGTTCGGGCGCCCGTGGCGCCGCTCCCGCCTCCCCGATAAAACTTACCGGGCGCGGCCACCGGCTGAACTTTCAGCAGCGCCCCGGCTCGGCCTTGCCGACGGCTTCTCCCATCGCCTCTAGGTGCGGTGCCCGCGCCCCGCTCCCCGGCGGCTGCGGCGCGGGCGAATATAAATCCACATTGCCGCTGCCGTGCGGCTCCCCCGCAGCCCGCCCCGGCCCCTCCGCCCCGCTGAGCGGACGGCGCCAGCCCCTGCTGCCGCGGCTCGACCCACAGCTAACGGCGGCGGCGCATCGGTCTGTGAGAAGCCAAGGTGCGAGGGGACGCGGGGCCGGGCTCAGCGCAGCCCCGCCGCCGCTCCTCTCTCTCCGGCGGGTGCAGTGGCGGCGGCGCCACTCGCTCTCAGGGTGGGTTTTTTTTTTCTTTTTTTTCCCCCCGTTTCGCTCCTGTGCTGTTAATGAGCATGCCCGGGAGATCTGCGCAGGCGCGCTACCGAGCGCCGCGCCTCAAGTCGCCTCGCACCGGCCGCTACCGCGGGCTGGGAAGCGGTGCCGGAGTGAGGTGGGCAGAGGGGGCTCCCAGGCCGGGCCGGGGTGTTGGGGGGAAGCAGAGGGAGGGCAGCGGTGACCGAACCGTCAGTCGGGGGAATTCAGCTTTCGGTAGAGATAGAGAAATAGCCCGGCTGAGGGAGAGGAGCTGCCCCGGCCCCGCGGGGACAGCCTGTCCGCCCTGGCCAGCTCTTCTCCGTGCGTAGGCGCGGAAGGAAAGAGGAAAGCCCACCTGCGGTCCGCTGCGTTTGGAAATAGCGCAGAATGCCTCCCTCTAAATAATTTACCTTGCCGAGGAAACGAGACCGAAAGCAGAATTAAGGACTGTGAGAGCTGTTGATTTATAGACGGTGCTCCAAGCCACCTTCCTTTCATGCCCTGACCTTATTACCGTGGGGAGCTCCTGTGTCCACCTCCATTAACAGTCCTGGGCAGGAGAACTTCATCTGGTGATGATGATACCTGTAATTTTATCATTTATAGGCTGTATCCTCAAGAGGACATGCAGACATGTAGAGATGATTACAACCGTTTTTTTCACAACAGCTAAATCTGCATCTGCAGTTACCTGTGAAGATTTTACTGTGCTGAAGAATCCAAGGAGCTGGGAAAGGCATGCCTCTCAGCTGGCCCTAGCTCATCAGTCTGTCTCCATCCTAGTTTCAGTTTGCCTGCGTACACCTCTCTCAGTTCCTTAAAACCGTGGTTATTTACATTATTTAGCCTGTGCATTCCCCAACAGGAGCATGCTAGAGGAAAACAGTATAATTCACAATTCCCATTATTTCATTCCAAGTTTCTACCTAAAGCCAAGTTTCTCCTTGTATTCTGTATCATGCCAGAGGACGTATTTCATTTAGGTTGTTAGTTTATGCTGCTCACATAAGTATTTGGGAGAAAGCACATCTTGAAGAAACACAAAACCCAACCATCCTAAGAGGATTTGTATCTTTGCCTGTATAATGCCTTGTGGTGCATAAATACAAAAAGAATAGGTAAGGCCAGCTGTGATTATAATAAACTGCCGCTGATACGTAACTTTTCAGTCACTTTTAACATTTCCTTTTATAGACAACTCTGGCCTGAGCTTGGTCTATCAGAAATTAAATTCAGGTGCCCACGAGAAATGTTACCAAGTCATTTTTTCTTGGTTCTTCAGGTAAAAGAATGTCATCAGTTTGTAGGGAACAAAGGAAAAAAAAGAAAATTCCTCACTGAACAGCACTGCAAAGGTGATGAAGGAACTGAACCTAAAGTAGATGTTTTCCAGAACATGTTTATTAGTATCTGTACAAACATGAAGCAATAGAAATGTGTCTCCCAGTTTATGTAGACTGCAACCCAATTCTGAAAAACATTGTGGGGTTTTAGTAATTCCAAGATCAGCTTATTTGAAAAAGAAAGGATAGGAAAATGAAAAGATGGATGAGGAACCAGAAAGATGATAGTTTGCAAATCTATCATCAAAATTTCTGTTTCCATGAATGACCAAGTACTGACCTTGTCTCTTCCTTTCTAGACCTTAGGTATTTATTTCCTTCTAGTCTACAGATTTCTAAAGATGCAAATTAAAGATAAAAAAGTCGGTGTCGTTTTTCCAAATGAAATCTCCTTTCAGCAATACTCTGGAAATCTGCCCTTCCCTAAGGAAAGCACAGGTAAATAGAGTCCCTTGAGAAGTCTGTTCTATCTTCCTTAGATTAAATCCATCCTATGCAGCACAAAGAATGTCTTGAACTATACATTATTGTCTTACGAAGGCCAGAAGTAAGAAACCAAACCAATTTCTCATGAATCTTGAAGCCATTAAACTTCACCATGAACTGAATCTAAACATCAATTATTTTAAGTCAGAAGAGTCCTCTTTCAAAACCATCTCAAGTGTCTGTGACTTAGTTCTGGTAGGTGGAATAATTCTTCAGCTGTATAGAGCAGTCATGAACTGTCTGAGCTGAGACTAAAGAGTAAATTTTTCTTCCCAAGAGACACCGTTGTTTTGGTTTCTTCTGTCTCTGGATAGACTTTAACATTTGCTTTTTGTTAACACAAAAATTAAATGGCACAGGTTGAACATGGAAACAGTCCAAAAAGAAAAATCTCAAGAATGAAGTTGATATGTTTAGTCACAGAAACATAAACCAAGATAGACAACCAATCTAGATTCCATGTTTTATGATACTACCCTAGTCAAGTAAATACTGCCCTACTGTTAGCAAAGATCACACATTATTATTAATGCTTCTGCTTGGAATTGCCTATTACAGTTATTAGCTTGTAATAGCTGTTAAAGGATGATAGCCTCCTCAAGGGAGGACATGAAAAGATAACCAGTGGAGGTGGACATTCAATCCTACCTTGTCTCTTCAGCCACTGTTGAGATAAATGAGCTGATAAACTCAATAGTGGAGCATCTGGTGTATATGGTCATTTCAGGTACTCATGGGATGCTCCTTAGTGAGTTGTGGTTAAGGAAACCAAAAATGAGTTTGGGATACCATGCAGGTATTAGTAGTCCACAAGTGATATATATAGGATGGTGTGAAACTGCCACTGTATTAGATGCTTAGTCCAACAAAACCAGAAGATGCCAATGCAAGACGAGGCCCATTGGATTACAAAAGCATTTCTTTTAGAGGAACTACCCCAGTAGGAGGAACAGATTCAGATACAGATTTTTCCATGAATCGGAACAAAGATTTTTAAAAACTGGTAACAAGAGCCCTCAAGTATATCAAACCTAAATGTACCAAATACCAGAATTGCATTGAGTGAAAAATATTCTGATCCTCAGATTTGTCCACCAGTTCAGGATGCTGAACTGGCTTAGAAGAAAGCCGCAGATAAAATACTGCTATATATGCTGGTGCCAAACAGAATTTTGAGTGAAAAACATGCAGGTTTATACAGTATTAAAGCTCCCTGTGCAGAAGATTTTCTCTGTAAGGATAGTACCTCTAGTGCACAGTGGCAATACTCGTCAGTGCAGTACTGATGCTAAGGAGTTGCTTGAGCCCTTTTGGCTAGCTCATGTTCAGAAGAGCATCCTGAATGATTTGTTGTCTTTTAACTGGTAATTAAGTTGTGCTGAAGCACTGGTTTTAAAGTATTATTGTGCCTTCTGTGGGAATGGAGATCATTGCCTGCATTGCAACAATCTCTGCAGAGACCTGAGACACAGCTGCTGATGTCATTGCTGACTAGGATCTTTTCAACCCACCCATGGTAGGATAGCACCACACTTAGCTGAGTTCTGTCTGCTTGTGCTTCTGAGAATTATGCTGAAACTTTCTGTTTTGTTTCTTATTCTTTGAATCAGAGAAGTCCTCAAAGACTTCTCTGAAATTTTGGGGAATTTTTCTAGTTTACAAGACTGCTTCCTGGACAACTGTAAGATTAGCTAAGATACTTCCCTAAATAATTCAAGTGGTTGGTGGGTGTGCCCTTTATGGGAATTACTCCTTCATGCAGTTAGTTACCAGGTTTCAAAACACAGAGGTGTGAAATCAACCAGCTCCAGCTGCTGACTCCACTTTCTAACATAGTTTGTTTGAAATACAAGCACTGGGTTGTTTGTTTTGGTCTTTTCAGCACACTAAGAGAAAGCTGTTTCAAAAAGGAAGTGAAATATTTACAGTAAGTCCATTAATAGTTGTAGGAAACTACCCAAATATGAAGGGCATTGAGATCCCAGCTGTCTGCCAGAAAGTGACTGAGTAGCATGAATAACATTGCCCTGCCCCTTATGTAACAGCAAAAAAAAGTGAGGACATCTGAGACTCAAACTCAAAAGGACACTGTTGTTGTACTATGTACATCTGAACCCAATGTGTATGCACTTTGACAAGGCACAGATCATTACAGAAACTGAAATGTAAAGGAGAATCAGGATCATGGTTTTTTAGTTTCCATTACGCATTTTTCTACTTATGTTCCTACTGGACAGAAAATGGATACATTCCACTACAGTGACACACAGGCAGTCTCACCTTAGTCTGATAGTTGGAAAAGATCGGGAGGGAGAAAGTAAGGTATGAAGCACCACCCCAAAGTTCTTACTTTTTGGACCAAAAGAAGGGTCCAGAAAGTAGGGAAAAATGTTCTTCCATTTCCCTCTCAGTGAGAAGATTGGAATTTCATGAAGCTAGGCTAACTACACGTAGATACAGGAAACAGTATACAAAATTGCAGTCCTGTATTATTATTACCAGCTCCAGGCAAGAACAGGTTTTGCCCCAGACTTTGTACCAGAAACTGTGCATCATGTAGTAGAGATAAGAGAAATAAGTAATTTCAATTTCTGGTGGGATATGATTATTCAGAAATTGTAGTCCCAGAGCCATGAAAATTACTAAAGAGAAGTTGATATTTATGAGAAAGGAATGAATCACAATGTATTTTGATAGTCATCTTGGTGAAAAATTTACCAGAAATAGATTTGTTTACAAAACAGTTTCCACCATGCAAAAGACTGAAGAAAGCAATGCTGCCTTCTGCCATGTTTGCATTATTTGTTCATAGCCTGTAAACATTTGATACCGACTCTGCAAGGCTTTCCAGCATTGCACGATCCCTGTCTCCTTTGGTCACCTTTTAAGTTTTCAAAGAAGACTTCCTAGCTTTTACAGTGTCATCTCTCACCTTCCGAAAGAAGCCCTGTAAATAACTGCAAATCTTTTTTCAAAATTCACCTCTAAACTCCCTTGCTCCAAGAGGCCTACCCAACACCTGGCAGTTTGAGTTAGGCTGTTTGTCTGCCATGGCCGCTGCCTAGCGTGGTGACCAGACCTGCAAACTTGCTTCCTGATAAATCGATTATTCAAAACTTACAACACACACACAAAACCCCCAAACAAACCCTCCCCAAAGCCCCACCTTTTCCACAAATATGGCTCCTTCGTTAGCACGCAGCAGAGAGAACAGAAAAGCGTTACAATTTTAATGGCTGGAGAGGGGTGTTAGTTATTTTCCTATCGCATGAACACAAGGTGGTGCTAATGCTCCTATCACCAGTACCGCTTCTCCACTTCCCCAGTAAGCCTCTCTTGGGTGAGGGGCAGCTGATGTACCTGGAATTTCGTTTTCCTTAAATTAATTATAAGAAATAATATCCATTAAGATAAAATACTTCATTTAAAATTAAACTTTTGTTGTGATAAACTGGAAACAAAAAATACATTTCCAATTGACATAGAGAAATAGTTTCTTCATTGTTTTCCTTTGAACCTCAGAATGCTCCAAACAGGCCACTTGTATTCCCAGCTTCCCTTCAACACCTGAATAAAAATAAATTTTAGGTCAAGAAAGTAAAGGAATAAATCCTTCAGACAAACCATATTCTTTTTCAGTTCTTAAGAAAAAACCAAAAATCACTCAAAATGAACATGGGAAATATATAAATAAGTGTACTCCCAGGTAATTGAAAAGAGCTGGAGATGGGAAAAGATCAGTTTAAATGCTTTCCTGCTCTTGGGGGTAAGTCCCTTGGTACCGCAGAAAGGTGCATCTAAACTAGATTTTAAACCCCTTTTACTAAGAAAGATGACTATTAAAAATCAGTGCTGAAAAACATTCAATGAAAATGTTGATTCCTGAATATGAATACATGCTAAAAGAGGTTTGAGTCTATCAGCTTGCCCATTAGAGTGGAACTAAGGTAAAAGCACTTTTGAAGAGATTAAACTTTCAAATAGCAGAGATAGTTTCTTTCATAAATAAAATAAGAATCAAACTTACTGCATTGAAAGCTGACATTGAAGAAGATAAGGAACATAAAAAACAAAGGCATGTTTTGGATCCATTGTTTCATGGTCGGCCTACAATGTAATTTATTGCATAGGAAAGAAATCATCATAAGGATCTTTTTTTCAAGCATAATGTGTAAAGACATGAAGTCCCTTCTTCCATATTCCTCTTCAGGCTCATCTGATAATTACACAATTATTGTGTTAGAGCAAAATTCTGACTCACAGTTCAGAACAGTATTTTTTGAGGCATTTGGAAGTGAACATACTTTATGAAGCATCATCTCCACAACCTGCTTCTCCCTTTTCCTGTTCCCTTTTATTACATAATACTCCCCTATGTTCCTCCCGCTTTTCTTCTTTCTTGTACTTTTGCTGATCTCTGTTGCTCATGTATTTACTTCTCCCCTAGGAAAATATACAAAAACAAGACCTAAATATCTTAATCTCTTCAGCTTAATTAGACATGAAAGTAACTCTGGCCTCATTAAGAAATGTCCTAAAGCAACAGGTAAAATGGAATCAGATGAGTTTGAATTCTCATCCAGAGATCAGCTTGTCAGATATCCTAGTTGTTAAAGAAGCCTGGGATGTAGCTACTGTAGAGAAGAGAAAAGCTAAATGCTTAGTATAAATCTCAGTGGAAGAGATGACTAATTAGAGATAATTATACACAGATTTCTTGCATTAAAAGTGCTTTAAAACATAAACATTCAAATTTTACTTAGGCTCCCAAGTGCTTCCTAGTAGGCAAGCTTGCAAAAAAGGTCTTTTAAATTATGTCAAATGCTTTTAAACCAAATTATTTTTAAGAGGCATCTCACTGAAAGTTGTGATGCTTTCAATTTTCTTGGTCACCTTCAGTTTAGTAAGAAACTGCAATAAAGTTTATGTAAATTAGTATCCTAATTGCCCTGTAATAAAAGTAGTCAAGATTCATACAGTACTGATTTGCTGACGTTCACTAGCAGCTCCAAAACTTGTACCCAAAATTCACTTGATAGGAAGACACTGAACCATCTTCAGAACTGAGGTCTAAACTGTCACAACATCGATAAGGGACATGGAAAAAGGATTTTTCCTAAAAAGTATTGATGAGATAAAACAAAGAAACAAAACTTAGGACACGTATAAAAGGGCTAATAGCTCAAAACCATATCTGACATAGAGTTTTGAGGTCCCTGGTATAAGATCGATCAACTTTCTGGAGGGAGTTCAGCAAGATAGAACAGGGCAAAAGGCAACAGGCAGACATTAGAACATGCAAAATTCTAACTGGGTACTAGGAGAAATGTTTCACCATGTGGTCATCAAGTATTAGAACAGGTTGCTTGGAGAGGTTATGGGTTCTTCACCTTTGGGAATATTCAAACTGGAAAGAACCAGGCTCCAAGCAAGGATTAGACAAAATTCTTCCAATGAGATAATACTCCTGAAAAGCCACAGAAAATGCAAAAATTTTTTTCAGCATTTCACTTGAACTTCAAAAAGTGGAATTTATATCATCATTACCCTTCCAGGGAATTACTTTCTACTAGTTAGGGTCACTGCTCTCAGCCTATCTTGAAAGAGATCAGCCATTCCGAGTAGGTAAAGAATTAAAATATGTAACTGGTCATGGCAATAACGAGTGTCTAATCACTATGAAAAGTTTTAAAAGGAGCAGTTCCTTAAGTATACAAATCTCAGCTTTTGTAACTAGGATTGGTAGTTTGGCACTAGCTGTGTCAATAGTTAGAAGCTAATGATAGCACACGTACAAGGTTAATATTCTCACTATTTATCTTATTTTCAGTTGCTTACCATCAGAAAACCTTGGCAGCGATGATGGGCATAAAAAGTCAACTAAAGCAAAGAGTGTGAACACCCGCAGTCATAGAAACACACTGCAGTGAAAGTGGGTGCTGCCGGGGGCTGTATCAATGTCAGGGACAAGCAATGAATTTGCAAGATTTGTCACGCCAGCCAAAATTGAAGTAAGAATAATACTTTGGCCACATTTGTTCTGTAACTGTTTTCTTAAGCAGAAAAGAACTTTTTTTAGAGGCAGCCTTCAAGTCAGAATTTAATTGGGCAGCAGTTATTTATCAGACAGACAGTATTAATCTGTAATTGGAAGGTGTCTGAGTCTTACAGTGATCGACAATATAGACAATTATAGAAATATTCTGATAATTCTTAATGCAGTTCAGGGGTACCAGGCGCAGAAGACTGTCTCCCCCATTCCTTATTACATTTTTAACTGAAAGTTATGTGATGGAAGTATTAGTATTCAAGGCTGCTAGTTCTTCTTTGCTAATTTACATTTATATTCTTAATGTCTAGATTGAGCCTAGGGAAATTTAAAACTCTATTTCATTAATGCTAACTTCTACAGAAATCCCAATATGCACAGAAGTTCCTAGACTGCAAGGCTAGTTAGATGAGAATGCAGAAGCTAAACATAATTGCTGGGTGGTTATGATAGTTAAATATGTACTGTCAGTTTTGACTTTTGAAATCCCTGTAGACATAAACTCAAAGTTAAAAATATGAAATAACAGAGTAATAGAATAAAATATCTTTAAAACAAGTATTTTGAGTTTGAACTCGTTTGCAGATGTGTTTTAAGCCATTACAGCATAGCAGCATTGTGTTTGGCTTTTTGAAGAGAAGTTTCTATAAAGGGTCAGATAATTTAATCCTTTTTTTGGCTTTTGATTGGATGGCAAATTACAAATACATGTGCAGCCATTTTAACAGTCCAGATTGGGTTGTGTACTGGCAGGCTTATGTGAAGTGCTGCAGTTTTACAATGCTAATGCAGCATTAATGTGCACCCATTTACTGCCTGTCATCAGCTCTGTGCAAAAGGTTTCGGTGCAACTTCTTTTAAAATAAGCCATGTAGAGATCTGGATGCAGAAATTTTGGTCACCTATGGAAATCCCCGTGGATAAACACACACACATATTCCTCTCAGTGCCTGAGGTCTAAACTGGCTATGTAACTTTTCCTGCAAAGCTAAAACTTTCTAAACCTAAGTGTCCTCCTAAACACCACCTGGTTTAATACCAATCAAACTGAGGAACAGAAAACAGAGTAAAGGCATACTGAATCTACACATCTGATTGGGCAATAATTGGCTCAGGATGAATAAGACTTTCTAATTTTGCTATACAGTGATTTAGTGCCTTAGGTCTGCCTGCAATTTCTGCCAGGCACGTTACTCCAAAAAGTAAGTTCAGACCTGCCTCAACCTATGTAATGCATGCCCATTCACAAAGAAATAAAGCATGCTTGCTTTGGGTGATCAGAAAGCTATGCCTTGGTCTGCTTTGTATCCATCTTGCACAGGTACCAGACTGTAGAGAATCAGACCCAGAATAAATAAATTAAAAGAGATTATAAAATATGCATGGGGCATTTATGTAAAACCGTATTTTCTGCAAGGTAATCTCTTATGGAATTTATGGTACAGTATATCACCAAAGAGAGAAACTGGAGAAAAGGTTAATAGCTGGACTAATTATAAATCCAGATATACATAATTCAGCCTCCTAAACAGCATCATGCCCTTGCGGTTTAAGTAAGAAGTTATGAGGGAAATACTCTTTTGGAACCTATTGGTCTTTTCTGTAATATTTATGAGTATACCAGCATTTAATTCATTATTTATAGGTTTCTGACATGAATCTCATTTGTTTGATATATAATTTTTATCAGTAGTGCTTTGTAGACAAGCAAGTACTTCAGGAAAGCAGAATATAATGTAAATCTGCAATAGCCTTTGGGAAAATGTTTTAAGTATGTAAACCTGACTAAATAATGTGTGGAGATGTGGGACGGTATGTTAAACTTACGGTTTTGCTATCGCTGAGGTAAATTTTAATGTTTGTGTTATTCATCTTAACTGCAAAATCTTTAATTTTAATTTTCACTATACAGCAGTAAGAAAGAAATACAATCATTCTCTTGTGAATGAGAACTAAAATACCGTAGGGTTCCCTCATACTCCTTTAACCTAAGGCTGCTTTATGTTGTTTGTATATTGGATGGGAAGAGGGGAATCAGTTTGAAACAATTCAGTGTAGTATTTGGTATAAAAAAAAATGACTGACTGAAAGGCCTGTTTATAAAGGAGTGAATTACGTGCAATTTAGCCGTTTGCAAACTGATAAGCACCCACATACACATACATATATATAAAATAGGAAGCTGTAATGTAGAGTAGAATTATTACTACACATCTTGTGGTCTACAGAGGGAATGCTCATGCAGTAAAGCAGCTCCAATAGCTTCAAATTTAGAGTGATGAGACCTTAAGCCTATATACTACTTAAAAGAGACTAATATCTGTCCGTTGAAATGCATAGGAAAGGCTTCTGGTGTGACAATAAATCAGATATGTCAGTCTAGGTAGGGAAATACAGAAATACTATGAGTCATGAGTAGAAATAATAATGAGATATAGGCCCAATTGAAAAATAAATAGAAAAGCGCAGTAATGCTCCTTGAAACGGTGCTTTGTGATACAAGATAGCTAAACAGTACGTATCTGACCAAAGTTTTACAGCTGAAGATCGTGTTTTAAATTAATTTTTTCCCATTTTTCCCATCTTTCACAGACCACATTACTATAACTGCCACGATTCTCAATTATTTGATAATTTTACATAAGTTATGGCAAAAAAGGCAATACATTTTTTTCAAGACCTCACCAGAGATAATTATCCTTTTGCTAGATAACTATCAACTGCACAAAGAGCTTCTGTTCCATAAAACTCTCAGTGAACACAGAACTAAGAATTACAGAACTTATTTTCAAAACTAGTAAAAGTGACAACTAGTCAAGCCTCTCAGTAACTGCAACTAAATGCAATATTTTTCAGCATTTATGGAGCAAGATTCACTGCTGACATTCCCTCAATCCTTGCTGGAGTTACAAGGCACAAGGACCAGAACTGTGGGATACAGGTTACAAGGATCAAAGGAGTTACTGCAGCGAGTCATGCTGGAATCAATCTTGGCGAAGGGGAAATAAAAAAAAAAGTCTGTCCTGCCCCGCAGCTACTGCTTTCTTCCTGACTGATGATGTGGGAATAATGCAAAAATAAGTAAAGCCACACATGTCACTGTTTGGAAATCACTAGCCCAGGAAACAAGCACCGAGTTAGGTCTCAGCAAATTGGGTTCTACTCCCAGTTTGGCAACTAGACCACATGCCAGACGTCATTTTTTCATCTGTTAGAACAACACTGACCTTTACAAAGAACATTAGTCTCTATTAATGAAAAGTACGTTGTGGGAGTGAGAAAGGGCCCTATTGTTGTTCTGTGGTAGAACAAAAGAGAAAAAGGTAATAATTTTATTTTTTATTTTATAAATTTAGAAAATAACATTTTTGATACTTAGCTGTAGGAAGGTATGTATATAATGTTTACTGGGCAGATTCTTTTGAACTGATCTACCATTCCTTTTAAAAGCAATTGTCAGCAACCTGTTTTCAGTGAATGCAATTTTTTACTTTCAAATGTGACTGGAAAAAACTTCAAAAAATAATCAAAGAAAAACAAACTTTGCCCCAGCAGGTAATCTCACACAGGCCTCCTATAAACACAAGCACTAAATCTTTAACTCATTACCTCTTTCCTTGTTAGAGGCTAAATGATACTTCTTTCCATTGTAAGAGGAATGAAGAGTATGCATTTTCTGAGCTGCTGAAGCTTGTTATTGAAATTAAGCTTTATGACACTGCTGTTTTCCATACTTGGACCCAGTCTATTGGATTTGTATGGCTGCCTCCAGAAATAAGAAGGGCAAATGTCAATGCGTTTTCAAAAGCAAAGTCAAGGAACAGGTTGTTAAATGGGCTGAGTTAAGCAATCTCCTAGAAAGGACACCTACCAAAAGTAGTGTGCAGAAGAGCTTGTCCTAATGTGCTCCTCCATTTCTGTGACAGTACAGTCCAAACTCAACAATGTCCTTCCCATTTACATATAATACCCTTGCATCTCTGTGGTTTTCAGTAAGATTGATTCCTTTAAAAAGCCTTGATGGCAAGGAACATAGCAACCCCTTCACTCATCTTTAAATACAAGAATGTGTATTTCAGTGTTTATGAAGTAGTGAGGAAGGACTGCCTCTATTTTCCAAAGAATTTTTGTCAGTTTTCCTTTCCACATGTTATAAACCATATTGATGTGAATGCCTTCTGAAGTTACTCAGTCAAAAAAGTAATTCAGTTCAGTAGAACGATTTCTGAGGCACATCACTGCCCTGTAGACTTTCATCAGATTCCTTTCTTCATATGAAAAATGAGTACATTTCTAAACTGCAATTTTAAATATTGAATAAGGCTACTGATATCAATAAGTTTGATTATTCAAGACATGAGCTTACAAAGTCTTGAACACTATTATTATCAAGCAGCAAAGCAAGAGCATGCAGCCTTTTCTGTGTGCATGCAGCACTTTGGAGGACTGAACCCTAAAGAAAGGGAATTAATGTGGAGAGACAGGAGCCAAGATATTACATAAGCCCAATATCTGGCCTGTTAGATTATTTAGATACTTTAATTTAGAAAGGTATATTTAATTTATATTAAAAATGCGTTCAGGCATAGATGAATGTTTTTCACTTTAGTAGTGTGTCACATCTATTTCACAGTGTTCATACGCCCTTGGATCAAGGAATTGGCAGCTCTGGATATTTAGCACTTTATTAACACGCAGTATTAGTGTATAACAACAGGTTATACTGACAACAATATGCACTTTGTAATTTGACAACATTAATTTTAAATTAGCAACAGAGAGCTAGGAAGTAATTATCTTAAAAATGGCATGGCAGTGGAAACCAGATTTTTAGGGTACTTCATTAATATCTTAACGTGTACACTTTTAAATTCCTGAAGAGCATAATAGTTTAGTTCTGCATCCAGTTAGTTTTCCAGTCAAGTTTTTGTCTTTGAAAGTCACGTGAAATTCTGCTGGGGAATGGACACATATTAATCTCTCTCCACTGCATATTTATCATCTTGGACCAAAAATGTTTCCACTAAAAAAAGGTGCCATATTCATTGAGCACTTTGATAAATGACAAATACACTTGTTTGTGAATTAGGATCTCTGTTCTGTAAGTTGATTTTAACATACTTAATAGGTGCTTTGATTCTTACAGCTCTTTATCTTACTTGATTTCACTTCAGTTTTTTTTCTTCAAGGACTACATGCTTTCTGATGGACGATTTGCTGTTTTGCCTAGGGTATTCTGATTCATCTTATTCTAGTGTGTTTTCCTATTCAGCTAGTTGTCATGAATCGAAAATTTATTTTCTTTTCATCAAGAGCTTTCTCTTTCCATGAAGTACAATTTTACTTACTTTTCCCCTTTTGTTTTTCCCTTTCTTTCTCATTCTTTTTGATAATTCATTTAAAGCAAGCAACATTTTATTTAATGCTGTTATAAACCATCACAGAATATCTTACTGCAGTATAAATTATTCCTCTTTCATGAAACACCAGAAGAATTTTACTCATCCAAATTCTGCAAGTCAACGGAATAACTTGACTGGGTGAGAGAAAACAATGTCCTCTCATTTCACTAATCTAGATCCTACAAATTAGATAACAACACATTAGTAAGCACTGACAAACTTAGTTTGCAGGTGAGTAATTAAGGGCCAACAGAGAGTAGGTACACCTCTGATAACCTCATCTTAAATTGTTTGCCTGGACTGTTTATGCCGGGCAATATTTGCAACCAGATGTTCCATAGATTACAGTAATGCTGGGTTTGGTGAACCTCCCTTCCTCTCTGCTGTCCTCCAGAATCTTTTGCATTACAATTTCCAGATACTCGACAGAAATCAGCAATCACTTCGCTTGGCTTCAAGCCCTGATGTTTGAAGTATAAGATCAAAATACATTTTAGGACACAGTGGAAGACTGAACTATTTTTCTTCTGAGATGGAATTAGTATTGCAGCCTTTAATCAGCAGCACCTCAACCCATTATTACATCTTTTGTAATTTGTAATATAAAATTTATTACACACGCATATGCTTCAACGATAAAGAATTACTTTCCACACTGAAAGGGTAACAAAGGAGGAAGTGTTCCGCAAAGATGACAATATTCCCAATTTACATTGGAAAACACACCAGTTCCAAATCTAGTGTGTGAGGCAGAAGTAGAAGATTAGAATTATCTTTTCCAGTCCCAGGCAGAAAGAATATTCTTTCCCCAAGCTGTACTGGCAAGTGTAAGGGAGTCATTCCTACCTGCTTTATACAGAAAAAAAATAATGGATGAAGTTGGGAAAAGGAGAAAAAAAAAGTATGGTTACAGAAAGGATTAATGTATTTGCATGATAACTATACTTTCAGATTTAAAAATGCAAGCATAAAAACCTTGATTTGCATTTCAAATCAGTAACATGTCAGGCATAGCTTTAAAATCAGCTGATGATATGTATGTATTTTTCATGAAAGAATGTTACAAAGAGATGCAGACAAGCTTAATGAGAAAATAATAGAAAAGATGAAGTACAAGCAAAATTTTCTTGGGCCCCTTTTACCTGTACACTGCCACACACATGCAGTCTGAACACTAAAATTTCCAAGAAGTCAAATATAAAAATGGGAGGACCATAACTTACAAAACAAGGATATTGTAAAAGGTAACAGGAAATAAGGCCATTCACAGTGAATACAAGAACCTATAAAGAGTAAAATATAATGAACAGAAAATACAGTTTTAATAAGTGTTTTTAAAATAGGATCCATAAGGGGATAGCAAGAATAACTATTCATGTAAGAATAGCTCTCTGCTCTAAAGGTCTGTGATGGAAGAGTAGTTACAGACACACTTTTCAACAAGTGTCCAGCTTTCATCAGCCCTGTAAGACGGGACGCTTACAAATGTGGCAGGTACTACACTTCATATGGCAATAAGAATAAAGAATTCAAAGGAAAAATTACAACCATTTTTTCCTTATACATTGTTAGAACAGTGTTCTCATGTTAAAAGGGTGTTAATATACATGACAGGGACCCTAAAGAGTTTTCTTTCTTAGATAATATTATCTCCAAAAGAACTGTCCATTTCATTCTTACTTTAGAAATACTGATCTTTAAACTTTCACCCAATTCCAGATCTTCATGTAAGGGAATAGTAGGAAATCATTGGTGCTATTATGCTTTATGTCCAGTTGCTTTAATTTGTGTAGCTGAGAAAGTAACCCACCCTGAAAAATGGTTCCTTAAATAGCAGCGTGGCAGATTCCAGATTACCCTCCTTTATGGTAAAGAAAAAGAAAAAAAAAAAGTGCTTATCAGGACCAGAATAAATTTTAAGGTCCAAAGACCAAGCTCTCAAAACGTTATAATCTAGTCAAAGATTGTGAAGTTTAAAAGTTACATCAATTATTCTTTTATAATCCCACTCTTTTAAAATTATATCACCAATTTAATCTACTCTTAAGGATCACTGTTAAAAAGGAAATATGTTATTATGACAATGTTTAAGATGAGGTCTGGATTTCTCTGTTAGTAACATGAGAGATACTAAGGCATATACTTCAGCAGGAGACTGCAGAACTGCAAAGGAAGGCCTAAGATTTGGGAAGAAATTACAGAAACATCTTTATATCTTGGATTTCCATTCTCTGAATTTCTGTATTTTGCTTAGGATTCTGGCCTTTATGTAACTACTCGGCTACAAATTAACTGTAATCAGAAAGAATTTACCAAGATTTAACAACTAAATTTCTGATCCAATATCCAGAGTAAAATTCAGTTCAATCTCTTCAGCGTTGGTTGGCCTAACTGGGAGAACATGGCAAGGAAGTGCTTTCCGTCACTGAAATACATGTGGAAAGCAGTATTGCTGAGTAAGCAACCATCACATTCGTAGTGACCTGGATATGCTCCTGGGTTGATAAACCATGCATAATAAACTGTATAGCTCACCCAAACAATGGCTACATTTTAAGTGATGCTTTTGCACATATCACAGTTTCCCTTTAGCTTTTGAACAAAGGTTTGTCTTGCAGTTTTCATTCCTCTTGGAAGAGAATACTGATTTGCAGTTATCTCCAGAGCTGCTACATTTAACTTAGGTATTGTTCATGCTGTTTGCAATACTACTGCCCCTGAAGATCTACAATAGCTCTGTCAAGTTCTCTGCTAGTCTGAGTAGTATTTACTCCATATTTTCAAAGCATTTCTCTTATCTGATGTGATATACAAAAGAAACAGCGTAACAGACATGGAAAGGTTTATACTGGCAGCTATCCATCTGAAAATATATGCTGTTTTATTCTTCAACTTTCTACAGAAGTTGATCTGCTTATTACAAGATTTCCTTCTATCATTCTCTGATAGCTGTCTAAAGAAGATATCCACAAGCTATTATAATTCATTTCCATGTAGAACGATACTCGGAATAGCATGACTTTAGGTATTTAGACTACATCAGTATAGGAAATCAGTATAAAAAAAGAAACCCCTTCCTCCTAAGAACTGCCAAACATTGATTCTCATCTCTGATCGTGAGAACATCTTTCAGTTTATGGTTGGGAGACAGGCTCATTTTCTTCCAGTACTGATAGAAGCTATCCATCTCTGCTCTGGGAGCCGCACATCTGCACCAGCAGACAGAATGTTCTGTCAATTGGTTAAGGCAGCTGTGATGGAAATTTTTATCCAGAGGACATTTCAAATACAGGGAAGCAGCACCACACTGACATCAGACGTAAGTGCAACTGAAGCCATGCAGCTGGCATAAACAATGTGCCTTCCTGCTACTCCTAGCTGTGGCGTACCACCAGCTCAGATAACAAGTCGTGTCCATAAAAGCTGCTTCTCAGGGTTGAAATAGACTCTGTTTACATTCTTTATATACTGCGTGGGAGGAGAATAGCTGTGCAGTAAAATCATTTATATTGTACCATGCAAAGAAAATGAGGAATTCTTGTCAGTGGTCTTAAGTCAAAAGATGCATAATTCTCACTGCCACTACCCCAGCTGACCACAGTAATCATGCTTCATGATTTAGATACATGCATCATTAACAGCATAGTAGTTACTATTAAGTGAAGGCTTCATTAGTAGCTTTGAGAAAGAGGCAAGTATATAAAAGGAGACAGTGTGAAACTTTACCCTGTTTTTAAATAATGGCACTTGAAGGTCACGGTGCATTGAGAAAACCCCAGTGCTGCAACCTATGCTACATCTGCTCTTCAAGAAAACATGCCTTCTGGCACTGTGAATATAGACTTCTCAGTGATGAAATTTACTTTTAGAAGATTACTATATCATCTGAAATATGCTTCAATCTATAAATATAAATAAGTCTTTTAGCTTGATATGGCACCAATGAATATTGAGAAGTAAATATCTTTCCATTACTACACTCAGTTTATTCCTTTTTGTTATCTATGAATTCTGATCTGTATTCCTTTGCCCTTACTGAATGGATGTCCCAGTATTCACGGCATTTTGATAACATCTGTTTTAAAATCTATTTTTTATATCTACCACTCCCTGCCCCTTAAATTTGGCCTCCACATGAAAGACAGAATACTGCAACCCTGAGTTAAAAAGGGTGAACACACTGAATAGCAGATTTGCAGCAATATATCTGCATAGCTTTATCTCTGGTTGGCCTACGAGTCACTCCAAATTAAGGCCCCATTTCACTCTGCACCGAGTTTCTTGGGGCTTAACACAATCTCAAGCAAACTCTGCATACAGGTAGGAGAAACACAACTTGCATATCATTTGCTGTCTTGATTTTTACTTATGTAGAGAAACAGAACTCTATGGATAGACCTGAAAAATCACACGACTGACAAGATTCAGCATAGGACTCATACTCATCTCCTCCTCCACCTACACCACTCCTGTGGTTCTTTCTCATCTCTTGCCTATCCTAGCACCCCACATGCAGCACAAAGGTGTTTGACACATCACTAATATGGCAGCAAGATGAACATGTCCTTGCACAGAACCAAACCCCATCCGCAACACGTGTCTAACCATATCTGCAGCTGTAGCCTCCCTCCCAGTCCCACTCAGCCATGTGTCTCCATCCATCAGAACACAGGATATTTCAGGGACCATACACCAACGTGTATTTAAATGGGTAACGTGCTTCCATTTGGTTCCACTGTTGTGGAAGGTGTAGGATTCTGTCGCAACGGTTTGTTAGATTCCAACATTGCAATAGAAAAATGTCAGCAGCATAGGAAAGGTTATAGAAAGCCAATGAATGACTTCACTGCTCTGCAAAGTATTTGAAGAATTCAGATTCAACCAACACTTTGTAATCTGCATTTTTTTATCTAGGAGCCTTCAGATTTTGATGGTATCAGGAGATGATATCAGGGTCCTAAGATGAAGAGCATCCAATATCAGGAACACTGCTGCAAAACACACTGGTCTAAAAGGATATTTCACAAAGGGAAGAAAAAACAGTTTCTTTTTTTATACACTGTTCCAATACAGAATGTATTTTTTAAGAAACTTATTTCAGGTCCAACACACTAACAATATCTCAGGCTACAGTGACTCGACTCTTAGATTTTTTTTTTTTTAGTTCAACTACATCTCAACATTATTTTATTTTATCCCTAGCTGACTGCAAGCTTTGTGTATTTCTTTGAACTCCGTCTGTATACTAATAGTCTCACGTCTATTTTCAGGTTTTTCAAACTTAGTGTTCATGGAGCATTTTTCTGACGGGTTTGTACAGTATTTTCCATTTTAGTGGTAATGCTACTGACCTAAGAGATTCCATCATGCACTGAAAAGTATTACTGGTATAGATCTATGTTTCTTTATAAAGATCCATAATACTCCATACCAAAAAAATTCTCACAGCCATGGAAAAGTTACAGGACCACATTCCTATCACAAAAGAGAAAGTCATTCTAGAAGCACTAAAGTAACATGAGTTATCTGAAATCTTATTAGAATGTTTCTGAAGTATTAGTATGAGCATTTAAATAGACTGTGAGTAGCTATTTTAGGGAATAACTAAGGGATATTTTTAGATTTCTGAGCTGGAGTTTTAAGAACTCATATCACAAAGTTAATACTCTTGTACTATAAAATCTCTTAATACTACTGAGAAACAGGAAACGTGGGAGGAATGTGCACTCTTTCCATTTAAATATTCCAAAATGGATTTCTGCATTCATTTTTAACAAAAATTATATGGCATAAGCTAGTTGCAAAATTACCAATGCAAACTTTTATGCCACTGCAGAATGAATACACGACATACATATGCGTTGTTTGAATCCAGTTCTAATGGTAACACCTATTACGATTTGGATTACATGAATGTCAAAGATTTTTTAATGGGGACAAAACAAAAATGTGATTTCACTTTAGAGCTCTGTGTAGAGACCACCTTTGGAATAGGATCCCACTAATGTTTGGCCACTGTCTGGGAAACACAACAGCAAACCACACAGGAATCAGCAGATGCCAGAGATTCATTTTTTCATAGGAATAAACCTACCACCCATTCCACAAATCCTATTTCAAAAAGAATATGAAAGAAGATCAATGAGTGGAAAAACAGATTTTCCAACTTTTTATGCTGGAAAACCACACGTAGAGATCAAATTCAGCTCTTGCATGTCAGGCTTAACTTTGAATGACCTGATTTTGGCCAAATGTGTCACAGCGTTGTTATTTAAATGTAGGGTTTTTTGTCTGTGAATATTAGCAAAGTCCTTGCTGCTTTAGATAAGCAGATGACATTCCATTCCTCTTCGTTTCCCTCATTAAAGCAAAGAAGTTGAATATTAATGAGTGTGGAGAATTATGTTGTCATGCATGTTAGTCTAGAAAATATAAATTCATCTCATAAAAAAGTCAAAGGATCAAAGAAGGTTTTTACTGTTAATTGGAAACAAAGTGTCAACGGTGTCCTGATTTAAAGGGCATTCAAGGATGATACGGGAGGGTATTTTTTTACAAAAAGAAAATATAATTAAGGTAGAAGTGGAGTTATTATTAGTACTTCTTCACTAAAATCCTTTTCACTGCCTGTAGCATTTCGTGTGGTGTTCCCAATGTTCAAAGTAATTTTAAAAATTAAAAAATATATTATTGCAAACATACTTCAAAATTACTATAAGTAATATTTTTATAGCCAAAAGCACTTTAAAAATTATGGTGGAAAGTATTTTAAATACAGTAGTTTTGCATGCTTCTTTTAAATCTACACATATAATGCAACTAGTACCTTTTTTTATGGTTCTTTTAAGTACAGTTAAAAAGAGTGCATGTAGGTTGTGCCTAATCAATAGACAGAAAGTAACAGAGGATCACCTCCCCATTTTGGACTCCTGTGTTCAGCCCAAATTGCAGCAGTAAAAATTAAACCTATGCTGCTGAGCAAGCCTAGAAACACTAGGTTTCTTGTACACACACGTGCACACACCAGACCAACAGATAGCTAATGCTAGCATGCAGTATATTTTTGGTATTTCCTTCACTATGAGCAATATTATACTTGACATACACTCAAACCAGCAGTATTACAAGCATATGTTGACTGTTTAGGCTTCACGAAGGAACCCACAAGAAAGAGCAAATGTCTTTTACAGGTCAGAATATAGTGTATCACAGGAGTATAGACAGGGAACAACTTTATGCTAATATTCTCTCTAATTAAATACACAAACTGTAAACTCTAAGGGATAGATCTCTCACTTCTCTGATGAGATAACCTCTGTGCCTGTGTAAAATGCAAAGTCATTTGTGTGGTTTCTTTAGCATTGCTTAATTGCAGCTGTCTTCAGACACATCTTGCAAAAGGCTCTTATTGTTTACTATAGCAACCGTACATGTTAATTCTTATTTCCCTCTGAACAGAAATTTGCTGGGAAAATTAAAAAAAAAAGGAAACCCATGATTTCCATTAACCCTGCGAGACAATGCTAAAGTCAATTGAATATTGACAGCACCATCTGAAACGTTCCTGGTCTTTTTGTTCAGTCTCTAAGGTAAAGCTTAAAAGGTTACAAAGTTACATAGTTTGGATAACAGATTAAAATGCTCTAAAATATATTTATTAACAAGGTAAAATCCAAACAAAAATTTTCTGTATGCTGCCTCACATGCATCAGCTGAAACACTATGTGCAGAAATTAATACCATTCTATCAGTAGATAAACATTTTACTAGAAAGCTTGCTAATAACACCAGCAAATAATTAAAATTAAACTGAGGAATGATATTACAAATCATTACTGCTTAGAACAGAGTTGTGTGAACTTTTTCCCAGTAGTAATAGAATTTACATGATTACTAGTGCAGTGGGTGCCATTAAAATTTTAACATTTGCCACCTTTTGTCATTGTAATTCTGCATATATTCAGGAGCGTGAATTTGGAAGTCTTAAAGCACCTGCTGCATCTATAAAAGTCGCAAATTCTATTTGAATATAAAATAATTTGAATGTTCTGCTTATAGGATTATTAGCTGCTTGGACTTGCTGCCGTTATTTTTCTTTGAATATAGACCTGCTGGGGCAATGTCAACCCAGTAGGCTGTTGCTTTAGTATTGTTTGAAACACAGAAACCTGTTTTTCATTTTAAAGTTTCAAGTCCCCTCTTTCTGGCTTGCAAAATCCCAAGTCAGTGGAGTCCCTTTTTAAAAACATGCATGTGTGTGGGATGTTTGTGGTTATGTATAAGCAATCACCCCTTCGTCTAATGGGTAAGCTGTAGACATGAATTAATTGCTCAGCTCTCAGAAATACGACTTTTGCATGTGTGCTTGGGTGGGGAATTCCCCTGTGCCTACAAAGCCATTCAGCAATAGTCATTAATTCCAGAATGACATGAAGTAAAATCTCATGTGCTTTCAGACCAGCAAAAAATTAATAATTGTTTTCACCATTTGAGACAATCACAGAATTATTTAAGTTGTAAAAGACCCATAAGATCATTGAGTCCAAATGGAAAACATGAAGGGCAAACCCAAACTGGAGAGCTCAGGGAATCCATGGTGGGGAACAGAAACTTTTAGGCTTGCCATTCAGAGCAAGAACTGCTGGACTCACAGACTGGGCTGTGGAGGAAGCAGGCTGGCTGGCTCACTGGGCAAGGGCTGAGCGAGACCAAAGCCAACGAGACATAGCTGCTCCAACACAATCATTCTGCTAAGCAACCTGCATTGCCATGTAAGAATGGAAGTGGAAGCACCAGCTTTCTGTGTGAATTGGCATGTATTCTGCAGTTACATCCACTTACAGCAGAATCCCTGTAGGTCTACTTGTCTAGGTCCTAAAAATGCTTCAGCACTGATGTCTAATGCTGCTAGGACACCCAAAAGCTCTGACTTCTCCAGGTGGACACTGTTCCCTCCTTCCCAAAGGACCAGCCTAGCTTCAGTCCCCTGCTGAAAAGACTTTAAAAGTTTAGACTGCAAAATGGCCTAAGTATGCTGCTTCAGTGAAAAAATTAACAAAATAAGATAGCTGTTAACCAAACAGGAATGTTACATTGACTTCATCAACTACTGCTTTTATATGTTTGCTTAGATTTAAATATATAATTCATAGGATCAGCGTAGTTAGAAATATAAGAATCCTATTTAGGTCACTTAATCCATCTTTGCCAGCACAGCATTATTTTAACCACCACATTGTCCATTCACCAAGGGGAAATTCTGCTCAACCAATCTCATAGCCTTCTATGATCTCATCACCGGCTGGGTGGATGGAGGGAGAGCAGTGGATGTCATCTACCTTGACTTCAGCAAGGCTTTCGATACTGTCTCCCATGACATCCTGATAGCAAAGCTGAGAGATCATGGGATAGATGAGTGGACAGTGAGGTGGGTTGAGAACTGGCTGTCGGACCGGGCTCTGAGGGTCGTGATCAGTGGAGCGGAATCTGACTGGAGGCCTGTGACTAGCGGTGTTCCCCAGGGCTCGGTGTTAGGTCCAGTCCTGTTTAATATCTTCATTGACGACCTTGATGAGGGAATAGCATCCACCCTCAGCAAGTACCCGATGATACAAAGCTGGGAGGAGTGGCTGACACACAGGAACACTGCGCTGCCATCCAGCGAGACCTGGACAGGCTGGAAAGCTGGGCAGGGAGAAACCTAATGAAATTCAACAGAAGCAAGTGTAAAGTCTTGCACCTGGGGAGGAATAACTGTCTGTATCAGTACAGGCTGGGGGATGACCTGCTGGAGAAGAGCTCTGTGGAAAAGGACCTGTGGGTCCTGGTTGATGACAGGTTGGCTATGAGCCAGCAGTGTGCCCTGGTGGCTAAGAGAGCCAATGGGATCCTGGGATGCATCAGGAAGAGTGTGGCCAGTAGGTCACAGGAGGTGATCCTCCCCCTCTACTCCGCCCTGGTCAGGCCCCACCTGGAGTATTGTGTCCAGTTCTGGGCTCCCTGGGATAAAAAAGACAGGGATCTCCTTGAGAGAGTCCAGAGAAGGGCTACGAAGATGATGAAGGGCCTGGAACATCTCCCCTATGAGGAAAGGCTGAGTGAGCTGGGGCTGTTCAGCCTGGAGAAAAGAAGACTGAGGGGGGACCTTATTAATGTTTATAAATATGTTAAGTATGGGATGCAGGGGGAATTGGCCAACCCCTTTTCAGTGTCTGTGGGGACAGGACAAGGGGCAATGGCTGCAAATTGGAGGACAGGAAGTTCCGCACCAACATACGGAAGAACTTTTCCCCAGTGAGGGTGAGGGAGCCCTGGGACAGGCTGCCCAGGGAGGTGGTGGAGTCTCCTTCTTTGGAGAGATTCAAGACTTGTCTGGACGCCTATCTGTGCAATATGAGCTAGGGAGCCTGCCTTGGCAGGGGGGTTGGACCCGATGATCTCTCGAGGTCCCTTCCAACCCCTACGATTCTGTGATTTTCTCTCTGAACTACGATGATCTATAAGTCATGTAGGGTTTATAAAATGGGTGCTTAGCAGAACCAATAATCACAATCCAAGGAAAAACAACACTCATACACACTATGTATGGATTCGGTTTTGTCCATTGCAAAATGGCGATAGCTATTGGTACCAAGGTCTCAGGGAAGCTATCAAGCACCACATGGGTACACTATTCACTAGTCACGTTCTTATGCATTTTGACTACAATACTCCATTGGAAATATGTTCACTATTTGAATTTGGCCTAAGAAAGCTAATCCATGCTGGAGCACTGACAGCAGCATCATGCTGTCAGGAAACTTGTTTGAAAAAAAAAAAAAAAAAATAGCCCAGAAGTCTGCAGCAGAGATACCTTGCTACAGAAACACAATTCAGGATATATGTGCACGCGTGTGCACAAGCCCGCAATGGAAGGCTATTTTTGGAGGTACAAATTAACAATAGAAAGAGCCTCTACAACCAAGTATGGCTCCCTGTGGTTACATGGCAAAGTCAAGCAAGGTGAAGTCAGCATCCACTTTTTTTATTTTTTAAGTGACCATAAATACAGAAATCCCCAAATTTGCTACTGAACCACAAAGAGACAACACTTCTGGTACAGGTGAGGAAGACAGTAGCCCTGGAACTATGCTGAGAGCTGCCACTTAAACTGAAGTGAGACAGGAAAAAATACCTATGACTTACAAATAAAACCATCACCCTCCCCACCCCCACCCCCCGAAGAAAAAAAAACCAAAACCAAGCTGAAGCAAACAACCAACAACAAAACAAATCCAAACTGCTTCTAAACAATTGTCATCAGAAACCACAGGCTTCTTAAAGGATGAAACAAGACTTGGAAAACTCAAAATCTTTTTGGCTTTTTAATATTATTTATGTGTATATATGGATAATAAAAAAAAAATTTTTTTCTTAATGTTAAGGAAACATTCTGTTTGGAAACCAGTGTTAATGGGCTGCTTTTTGTTAAGTCTGAGAAGTCTGATATAAATGCCTTGGAGCTTTCCACACTTTCTTAATGCAGCAAAGAATTTGGAACTTAATGAGAACAATTAAGACATCAATATCATCAATAAATGTACTTCAGAGCATTTTCAGAGACCTCTGACTACTGAAGTTCCTCTAGTCTGAAAGAATGGCAAATTCTTTTACAAATACTGTGTCCAGTTCTGGGCTCCTCACCACAAGAAGGACATGGAGGTCCTGGAGCGAGTCCAGAGAAGGGCAACCAGGCTGGTGAAGGGGCTGGAGGGCAAATCCTCTGAGGAGCGGCTGAGGGAGCTGGGGCTGTTTAGCCTGGAGAAGAGGAGGCTGAGGGGAGACCTTCTCACCACCTACAACTATCTGAAGGGAGGTTATAGAGAGGTAGGTGATGGTCTCTTCAGCCAGGTGACAGGTGATAGGACAAGGGGGAATGGCATGAAGCTGTGCCAGGGCAGGTTTAGATTGGATGTTAGGAAAAAATTTTTTACTAAAAGAGTTGTGAGGGCCTGGAACAGGCTGCCCAGGGAGGGGGCTGAGTCACCTTCCCTGGATGTGTTCAAAAATGGGTAGATGAAGTACTTAGGGATATGGTTTAGTTTAGGATGAGAATGGTTGGACTTGATGATCTTAAAGGTCTTTTCCAACCTTGTGATTCTGTGATTCTAGAGCAACGACAAGCAGAAAAGGTGGTATCTGACAAAGACTGCTGGGGCAACACAGACTGTGTAGAATATAGATTAAAAATTCAGACTATATGGTCACTAACACCTCTACCATAAGGAAAGCAAAGGTAGAGAGACCTTTCTCAACATCTTTTGAATGCTCCAAAAGCTTCCCTTGCCAGAGCCATTTGTTTCTAGGCTCCAGCCAGCTGTCAGGGCTCTAGCTACAAATTTCCAGGGTTTTTTCTATTTTATTGGAAACAAACAACTCCCTGGTTCTCTGTGGGGTGCTTTAATTAATGAAAGCTCATGCATTTATTCTGCACAGTGTATAAACCTACTTAGAGAACAAAGCAGAGCAAGGTTCATCACATCACTCTCAGTCTGAATTTTCCATCACTGGAAAGCAGAAAGGGTAAAATCAGTTGACAGATTCAGGGCATGGGATTGACAGCCAAGGAGTTAACAGGGCCTAAAGTGTTTGTGCAGCTTCGGATCCTTGGGGATTTCCAACCCTTGAGCTGCCTGGCTGGGTCTCAAAACTGTCCCTGATTCAGCTAGAAGTTGGACAGGATGACCTCCTGAGGTCTTGAACCTGATCATTCCTACAATCTTTGACTTACTGTCTCCATGTTCAAACTGGTTTTAAAAAAAGAGCCCAACATACAACAAAGAACAATTAAGATGAATGATAAATAGACTCAGTTATCAAGGTTTAATAGAACTTGAATATTACCTGAATACCCTCTTGAACAGCTTTGATCACCCTCCTATATCTATAAGTCTCTTCACTTTATGATGATAAAGTCCTTTAAGATGAAAAGCACTCCATGAATGGCATGTATATTCATTTTTCCTGTATTTTTCACCTACTTGAGGGATCAACAAAGACACAGTTTACTTTCATGACAGTTACCTGTTAATTTTGTTCTGCCTTGTGGAAACATGCATCTAATCTGAATGCACTTGGGGTGATTTATTTTCTTGTTTTATCATGTCAGCCAACTCTCTCCTATTAATTCAGGACATTAAAAATCTATGCCAGCATGCAAGCGATCCAGAAATATTCTGCTGCTTATTTTATGTGTAAATCTACAATCTGAGATTAAACTAAACAACCAGAGCACAAAGACCCCATGATACAGAATTAGTGTGAAGCAGTAATCAGGATTTTAAAAAAAAAAAAAAGTATATTTAAATAAACAAAAATTTTTAAAAATACCAAAATATAGAATTTCCTCCAATTAATCTTACATAAATAGTAGCACAATCACATTGAAGTTTACGTTATCATTTTCCTTTTAATTTGGGAAGATGAAGTCTTTATTCTATTAGTACATTATATTTATCAGCATCAGTTGTCCCAATATTTGGGAACAATTTGAGATGTTACACAATGAGAGAGACTGCTTCCTCAACAGTGCAAGATTTCCCATCTGAAGATACACCTCACTCCTATCAATGAGCTGTACCTACACTTTGATCTCCCATCAAAAAGGCTGAGTTTGGAAACGCGGTGAAGTTATTTCCCCCCAACTTCCTTCAGTATATGCAAGATGAAACGCATCCAGCAGCATAGGGGTCCATGAGAGCACAGTGCTGTACCTGATGGAAACAGCAAGGAAGAGCAAGCTGTGCATATTGGAATTTGATGAACACATCTAGCCTAACAAATCTTTAGTAGTGAAAAGTTTCAGTGGATCTGAAACTCACTGACTGCATTCATTGAGAACCTCAGCTCTCCCACTGCCCAAGCCCTCTGCCCTGGAGGCAAGAAATGCATCTTACAGAAACTTTTTCTCCTTAGTCTGTTTGTGTAAAATTACATTTTGCAGCCTGTCTCTCTGAAGTGGGAAAAGGGGAACTGTAACAGAGTGAAGGAAAGAAGATTGCCTACATGTAAACCAATTTTTCTCCCAAGATTCTTGTGGTAACAGAAATAATTGCTTAGTTTTATGAAATCCAGAAAATCCTCCAAGTAACAGTTTATCCCTGGCCTCACAGCAATACTTGAGAAGCACAGGTGGAGGCTGAGCCAACTCTCTTGTAAGTTCATCTCCCAGTGTTACAGCCCCAAATCTTGTACACAACTTCAAATGAGTTTCTCTTCAATCAAATACTAAATTGACTCACGCTTACACTGTGAAATCACATGAGACTTTCAGGTCAGGATGGCAAGTCTGCAGGACTTACTCAGACATGCTCGTCTACATTTCTTGTTTCAAGAGACCTTCAATGCCAATTCACAACTGAAACCAGCTTTACAGAGAGTGAAGTTCTAGTAAAAATATGCAAATAATTAATTTCTATTTAAAGTGGCCTTATCCGTTAGGTTTCAGCTGAGATTCAAGAAGCAGTTACAGTTTTTTACCAGCTAAGTCAGTTAACGGTTTTTCGGTTTGTGCAGTACAGTCAGACTATGACTTATTACCTCTGGGTAGCTAACTAGGCTTGAACACATTTGAAAAAAGCTTTAGCAGAGATATTTGTTTGACAATTTTGTACTTCATGAACATATGTATGTGCAGATTGTTTTAAGTAGAAACAGTGCAGCATTCCACGTATCGTATATAGCGTAGGGGTGACAATCTTCACTTCCATCTCAGAAGCATTAGAGAGACATAGTTCCTTGAAATAAAAAATAAAAAAAAAAAAATTGCCCTTGAGAGAGTGATCCAACTTAAATCAGGATACTGATGTGACCTGTTCCTGTGGCAGACATCATCAAAATAACTTTCTTGGAAAGACTTTCTCCAGACCTTCCATTTTGGCCACTTATATGTCACAGGTACCTGAAGACAGCAGTCTGTTACAGGACTATCAGCTTGTAAGGATGGACTTGAATATTTTCTTAAATTGACTTTGTACCCAAGTTTTCTGAAGGAGCATGCCAGGAGACCTGCACTGTAAACTGGAGGACGTCAAATGGCAGGTAAAGAATGTGAACAGTGGGATGAATGTGGCCTTGAGCAGAGGCTCAGATTAGGTCCTGTATTGCTCTGAAAAATGTAGCTCCTGAACTCATTCCTGTAGAAATATTTTGCACGCCATCCATGTGCAGATTTATTACTGATGTGCTTGGGACCCATAAGTAGAACAAACACAGACTGTGTGTCCCTAAGATTTGACAATCTGTATAAGAAAAATAAGGTTTAACTAGGAACGTATCTTTTTCTGACAAGAGAATGATGGATAGAGCCACTTTATTTACCCTGACAGAAATATCTTTGTTGATGAGCTTTGTGTTTCACAAAAGAAAAGGAACAGTGAGTATCTAGATTTATATGTGTGAGGTGAAATATTGCATTTTAGACTGGAATGTATAATTTCATATATTATGAGTTTTGTTTAATGACTGACTGCAAAACTGATATTTCGGTGTTGAGCATTTCAGTGATTTATGGTCTTGTCAGTGAATTTTTAATATGCTTTATGTGCACAGATGTTTCTGTGGTTGTGACATGCAATAAAAATTCACAGTGGTCAACTGCCCTCCAGTGCTTTTCATGTCAGGTTTGTGGCAGAAAAGTCAGGAGACTGCATAGTGGAGCTGCAGTGAATAGCAGGTAGGGATCGTTTAGTCATTAACTTGTGTAGTTTCTTGTTGTTAGCCACTGCTGGCATTCACCTGTGCTCCCAAAGGTGTCAGAACAGAAAAAATACTTGAAATTAAAGAAGGAAGAAAATTCAAGTGAAAACATTGCAACAATAACAGCTTTTCAAATAAATAGGTAAATAAATAAAGATTTTTTTTTTTATGTACAGACCCGATTTCCTCACACCTAACTTCGGGCTAAATTGCTCCAGCTAAGTAAAAACAATCTTAGAAATAAATTCCTCCAATATCTCTTAAAAATTTTTTTCTTGATAAGAAAAGGATCTGACTCCTCAAAACAAACAAACTGGATTAGTTGAATAAGTGGATTGTATGAGACTCATGAAGATTTTGTAGTATGGTGCTGACAATAAGGTGTTGCTCTCCAACTGGTTTGGGGTCCATCAGGGTGTGGAAGAAGAAGCAACCACAGCAGTGCTGCTTAATATAGGAATCTCTTAACAGTCTCTTGACACACATTTCTCTAAGACCTGAATAAATTTAAACTTCAAAGCACCCTCTGTTCTCAAAAGCAACATTCACTAGATCCCAAGACTCCTATTCTGAAAGCAAAAGATCTTGTCCTTAGTTTTTTTGTTTGTTTTAAGGTTTACATTTATTCTATTCCATTCATATAATTTTCAAAGTTGTGTTCACTACCTATAATTCTGATTTTGTTGGAATATTCTTCTCTCATCCTAGGCCTGTGAAAGCAGCAAATTGTGATATTGCATTGTTATGTGGCAGACCAGAGATAATGTAGTCAGCTTGGTTGCTTATTGGGAATTTATATCTTTTCTGTCTTCCTTCAAACTGTTTTTCAGTCAGTCATCAGTTTCATGTTTTGTTTGATAGACCTATTTTCAGTCTAACTGAGCTCATTGAATTGCAAAGGAAACTAATGAGTATGAGCATTACAACACTCCCACGTAGGTAGGCTCTTCCAACTGGGTGCCTAACTGCCACACAAAGCCCTCACACAACTCTACCAGATTTGTTGAGCAACAGTGATGTATCCGAACAACAATAAATTGCTTTAAAAAAAGCTCTTATTTCATAAATATAGGTGAGAATACAACATTTTACAAGTTGAGAAGTATTCTTACAGAATGTTTGGGAGACAAAGTCAACGTACATCTAAATTGCTGTGTCTGCTGTAATCTGTTGTTAGTGTGGCTGCTAGGAAGCAAACAAAATAAACCTAGAATGGCACAATTTTTCCCTCATACTGAATTGACTGATTTGGCCAATACAACAATATTAAAAGGTCACACACACACACACAGAGAAAAGGAGGAAAAAAATTTCATCATGATCCCAGCGTATACTTCTTCTTCCACAGCACGGAACCATCAGCAGGTCTGACTGTTAGATTGCTGTACATTCCCTGTACCTTAAAGACTTCCACGTTTCCCCATGGAGCCTTGCATGCCTTTCTACAAAGTTCAGGCAGGGTAAAGGACACGTGAGAAAACACCTGTTTATCTCAAAGGTGTACAAGTCAATGGCTTTGGGACATTTCGTGTTCAGCCACACTGGCCATGCCTGCTTCATAATTAGGTGCACACAGTCACAAAGGATTTCAGTAAGAATAGTCATTCCTGCCTCAAAAATACTTTCTGGAACTTAAGAATGTTATTAGAGAGAATCAATACTACAAAGTAACTAACTTCTCTGTTCTTTACTGTCCTATCATTACATCTGACTTCATGATTTATCTTTTATAAAAAGAAAACCAATAATTTAGCTTAAATTTAGCTGTGGAAAACAGACAAGCCTTGAAAAACTACTATGAGTAGTCAAACACATGGCAACAGATTTTAGCTCAACTAGAATATGAACAAACTCCCATATGGTAGCATGAGCAATCATGACCAAAACAAGACTATATATCTTGTACAAGGAATAACAAACAACTATGCTTTAACAAAAAAAACACAATAACCCCCAAAAACCAAAACAACAACAACAACAAAAATCACTGCTTTATTTGTACTGAAAAAATAACCATGTTTTTCTGAAAGTTTAACTACAGGAAATGCAGGATTACTAAACATAAAATATCCTTTACCAAGCTGATTCCAGAAGTAACAGAACATCATAAATAGCTTATATTCTTGTTTTCTGTAGCAAATTGTTTGTTAAAACTGCATAAGAGAAAATATATTAATGTATTTCACTCAGTGCAGATACAAAAATATTCCTAAATCAGGATTCAGAGAAAATAAGATGGACTGTAGGAAAAAAAAGGGTATAAGTCGGCACATATCTGGACATTGCCTCTAAAGTATATTAAGTATTCTCATACACGTCCAGACAGTGAACAATACACGCTACTTCTCCTTGCAGTTTAACTCTGGTTCCTCTGCAATAGCTACCCAAGCCTGCAGAGCTGTGAAGTACAGAGCTATGGTGCAATAAACTTGGAGCAGATACCTGCTTGCTTTCAAAAGGTTTAATTCTCTGCACAGCTCTGTTTATGCTCTAACATTAAGCTTATTGCACTGAAAACGAAGTGATGATGATTTTTTTTTCCTTTTTTAATGAATGTTAACTATTCTGATTTAAATATTATAGCAAATAAACACTGCTGCAATGTAAAATAAAGGCATACAAAGCAAGAGCGCTTATGTAATATCCTGTTCCTGTTAGAAGAATTCCCTGCAATTTTGATATATTTTCCCAACAAACTTCTACATCACTTGCCAGGTGGCATGTCTGACCTCAACATATCTTTCCAAACAGTCTGGTGTTGCTAATGCAGTAGAATAATTTGTTCTAGAGAAATAGGTTGAATCAACATTCAGACAAGGTGCAACACCTATATTTTTTCAATATTAATGACACTTCTGCCTAGTTGAGTACTGTACATCTGGTTCAAAACCATCAAGAAGGAAGTCAATTGTAAGGAGTATCACTGTGCTAACTAAAGATGTACATAGACCAACAGTCTGAGACAGTGTGTCAATCTCTTACCTCTCACAAGCATCACGCTTAATCCATCTCCCTTCATAGCAGAAGGTGAGTTCATAGAATTATCTAGCCAAAAATGTTAAGTTGCTAAAAAATTATCCTACAATATGTTCATGCATTCATCAAGATCTTAAAAATAGCTAACTCCATACTTTTTCTATGTTCTGCATTATTCTTATGCTACATGAGACATCACAGAGAATTTCTAAAGTGTATACGATAAAGCAAAAGCCATACCCTATATTTGCACTGTTATTTTCTAGATACTTGGGAATTCAGTATCAGGAACTCCTCCATCCCCCTACTGAATAATGGTAACACCATCTGCTAGCTAATACTTGAAGGCTTCCATTTCCATCTCTCAAAAGACTTTGCAGGAGAAGAGTATCAGTATCCCCGCTTCCCAGCCACAGCACAGAGAGGTCCCTTGAGTAGAGTGTTCTGTCCATTACCTTCTATGGATGCTGCTGAGAAATAACTGGATACCAGACAACAGAACCCCCCTACCAAGGAAATGGATACTGTGCATTGTACGTACGAGAAACAACAGCTTTGATAAAGCCAGAGATTTCACAGTGCACGTGATGTAGAGCTTTTGGGTAAGAGCTGCACAAGATGGAGTAGCCTCTGAGCAGGTACTTAACCTTTGTAGCTTCACAAAGTGTCAATGCTTTTCCAGTGGAGCTCTTATGCTGATATGATAAAGCCAGAAGATTGTTATCCTAATGGTAATTATGCCAGGAAAGAAATTAAAATACTCTCAGACTGCTAGCCAAACACACGCTTCATCCTACAAACTCCATTTAAACTTTTGGCAAGGATTATTAAGATTGAGAAATGACTGATGCTTAGAATTCATGCCAACCATAAAGGGTATGTTGAAAAAGTGGATTCATAATCACCATATCATCTCCTCCTTTGATTTTTGTGACCAGTATCTGTTGGAGTTGAACAAAAGGAAACTTGCTTGCACTGGTTTCTGGACCTGGAAATAATTGCCCCAAGTTGGTTTTTCCTCTCCTACCCTTTTTTAATACCATAGTAGTAATTTAAAATAACAATTGTAATTATATGGAGACTCTTACAAGTGATTTACAAAATATGTATTTTTTTCTCTACACCTGCCACAAACTGTTGTATATCAAATGTGATTTAGACAAATTGGGCTGTTTGCCAGTAATGAACTGAAAAGAACATCTGGACATATGCAACACATGCAAATTCACCTCTGGCAAATCAATCTGGTGGTGGTGAATCTTAGTTTGCTTCTAGCTATTTTTTGATTTGTGGCCAATCATTCTTCACCTCTAAAAAGACTAAAACATGCCTATGTTTGTACATTTTTAGACCTACACTTCTTTTTTACTCTGTAATATCAGGCTTTAATTTCATGCAGTTCCATATATTCAACTTAGTTCCTTATCGATACAGATTTTCATGATTCACAATATATTCAAATCTACCAGTCATTTGCAAATCAGCTGAGATATTTAATTTTTGAAACTTTGCTAATAAAAGAGTTGTCTCCAGAGCTCGCTGTTCCTTTTGGAAATCATACAATATATTTGTCAAAGTGGCCAGATTCATCCCCTCTGTCACTGTGCTGAGGTTAGAGGTGTCAAAACTACACTGAAGTATGAAGCTGCACCAGGGAGCCACTGAAATCCTTTAAATTTTCACATTAGCGCCTTAATCTTCAAGGGTTTTTGAGGAGTCCCACATGATGAGTCCTAATTAAAGTGCTCAGCATCCAGCAGAAATATTCAGCCTATTGCAGGACTGAACTTTATGGGCAGAAAAATGCCTGGTTTTATGAGAAATGGACACCTTAGCCATAGGATATTTTTGTCTGGTATTATTTTTATGTATGTTTAGATCCTTTCCTAAATCCTGAAACTAAACTACAGAAGAACAAAGTCAACATATACGAGTCCAGGATTTTGTCTGAGTAGCTTCCACATGATTTAGTGTTAGAGGTCAACAAGCAAAGAATAGTCATGCTATCCTGTGAAGCTTAAAATATACTCTGATAAATATGAATATTTGTCAGGTTGCAGTGTAAAATACAAAGATATAATATAACTAAAAGAATAACTCTAGGGATATGGGTTCAATCAGCATTATTTTTCTAATGGGATGTTTTCTTTGAGTAACAGCAATAAAATTATAAACCAAAAAGATAAAATATCCTAATCTATAAAATTATCACCAGTAAAATACTGGATTTTTTTTTTTAAATCTGCACTATACAAACCTGAGAATTCTGTAAAATATCTTAGGAAAAAACAAAGACTTTGATCAAGCTTAAGACTTTTTTTTGTTTTGCCTTTAAGAGATCATGTTTGAAGTATTCCCCATACAGAGTGCTATGCTTAAGAGCATTGGGCAACTGTTTCCAGACTGTTTCTATTTCTTAATAAAAATTTAAAAAATCCTCGTTGTCAGAGGCCTGATGCACCAGAAATCTGTTTTAACCAACAGATACAGTGATGCCCTCCTGGATTTGCCTTCACTTCAATAACTCTTAAAGCAGATGCATCTTGCTGAATTTATACAATCCCTCTGACTGAACAGTGAATGCGAGCTTTTTCTTGAAATGGGTTTTGTATTTCTAAATTTGGGAAATTCTACAGCCTCATAGGTTATAAACACATAAAGCAACATGGAGTATCTTAAACGCATCCATGGTTCTCCAATATAGATTTAATTCTGCAGAAAATACACAAGAGTTTTATATTGGCCCAAATATATGTAATGCTATCCTGAAATTAAAAAAAAAAAAAAAAATAAAATCACCAAAGACAGTGGCATCTATCAGTGCTCACTAACCTCATTTCTTTTAAAACACTTTCTAGTTAATAGGAAAGCAATGCAGAGACGTGCCTTTGAAGTGTCAGTGCAGCAAACACTGAGCTCAGGAAGAGCTGAGATTATTTCCTAGGTGATCATTTCCTTGTATGATTTTCAGCACGACTGCAAATTTTCCACATCAAAACTGGAAAATCTGCTTCTCTATTGCACCAGGGCAAAAATAAGCTCCTTCTGCTGCTTGTTCTATGTAAGCAGCCAGGCAAATCAACACGTTTGTAACATTAAAAATCAAGAGCCATTATTATACCGGTACCATTTCTCTCATGATATAGAATGGTGATGCTGCTCAAGGAAAATTTACACTGGAGGTCACAGTAGCAATTCCCATCTGATGCTGGAGAAGTTCAGATCTGTTCTTATGTACTCTATATTAGGTGTAAACACTCAGCTAGAACCGCAGTTTTTTAAAAGCATGGCAGTTGAGGAAATGCAAAAGTAGTCTTCTTTGTCTAGATAAGCAACTTTGAAAATGCACATTTTTCTGCTTTACACAGTGTAAGTAACTAGATGGATTAAATAAGATGTTGGGAAAAAACAAGCTTTGAAGGACTCCTCACAATATGCAATAGGCTGCAAAATTGTATTCTTGATATCAGTAAACTGTATCAGTTTGAGCTCATTTTTTTCTGTTCATTATCTGTCTACTTCCCAAGAGAATATTTCAGAGATTAGTATATAATTATAATCAACAGTTATTTTATGAGGCCTACAAGACCTCCCTGAACTAAATGACTTTTCCCTTTTAGTCACAAGCTTTTCTATGGTGCTAGTAATTTCTTTAAGTGGCCAATCATACAAATTCAAATAATGAATAGCAATCTTTATTAATACTGGGTTCAACTGCTTTATCAATTGATGATTGCATATTATATATTACATTTTTCATGTGCAGTTACTTCTATTTTTGTTATTGTTTTATCTGTAGCAAGTAGTTTTTTCTCAGAGAGGAAGAGATTTTGACCAGCACTGTAGCTGTATCTTTAAAAAAAAAAATTAAAATCTAATACCTTTTGTTACTTCTGTGATCACTGTATCTGCCTTCTCATTATTTTCTTGTAATTTGAAGGCTGCCATACAATTCACCACTACATAATGGACAAGTGGAAGGAATATTTTCAAAGTCATTTACAAATCGGAGTACTGTTAGAAGTACTAACAAGGGAGGACTCCACTCACAGCATGAATTTCTTTTTACAACAGCTCACATTTTTCTGCCTTAAAGTTCTGATAGAATATAGTAAAGAATACTAAAATAAAGTTATATTTCAAGTGTTGCAAGGAAAGACACAATTTATAATGGTAATCACCAGTGTATGTTCTGTTCTATTGTACATACCTGCTTTCCATTGTGAAAATGTGAGTTACAAGTTCCATTGATAGCAATTACACTTCATAAACCAGACAAGAAGTTAGTAATTCCCAACAGCAAACATGTAATAGCTATTTTATTTTTTTTAATTTCTACTTGAGGGAAGTCTCTAAGAGCCCACATTCTGCATATTAGACAAAATACAGCAGATGGTCATAGGAAAAGTGAGGCCAGAACAGTAGGCAATGGGTTTACAATACCAGGGGCTGAAGCACTGACAAGGTTTTTGGGACGGCACAAAAGAGAGCAGTGTGGATCTGAGGCAGAATAAGAGTGTGGCTAGGCAGATGTTCATGGATAAACTCCTCCCCAAGTTCAACAGTGAGTACAGAGGAAGCACATGGCTGAGCAGCCCCAGCTAACTGGGGAAGAATTTGACGTCCTAGTAGCTGATGAGAGTATAAACAGAGGGGATAAGTAGCACAGGATCATAAAAATGAAGATAAAAGTTTATGTCTGATGAGGAAGAGCTTAAAAAAGGGACACAGAGTGGAGTGACGCAGTCAGAACCAGGGGCTGGGAGGATTCACTTTGCGGCAAAGTTGGCTGGACACCACTCTGTCAGGGTTTAAACAAAAGTATGCTGCAGGTGCAAAAAGGGAAATGAGGTGGCACTCCTGAAGGTGTTATTTGCAACAGAGTGGCTGTTAAAAAGGTGATGGATGGAGGAAAAAAAAGTTCTCTGAGCATTTCTGAGCTGAATTTCATCAGAGTGAAGACCACAGTACCCCAGTGTCTCACAGCAAGCCAGGAGTAGACTCAACTCTTCCACATTGGAGCCCTTGTCTTTGCAGTAACCCTGAGGCAACGGTAACTTCCTCCTAGCAGCATAGTATGTGCTGCTGCTTTTTTTTTTTTTTTCTTTACATAAATACATACAGAATTCCTATACAATTTCAGGCCTCTCAAGAAAGGACAGTTTCTTCTTAGTGTGTCTAAATTTAACATACTGAAGTACCACCACATCCCCAATATTAACAGAGTTGTGGGACCACAGGCATTAAAAAAAAAGAAAAAAAGAAAAAAAAAGGTGAGACTGTGAGGAAAAGGTAGTTAGAAGTAGTCCCTAGAAAAAGACAACAAGCTAAACTGAAGCAGCGAGCTATGTATAGCATCTTCCCTATAGTTCCCTAGCGAGGCCCTGGCACAGGGTGTCCGGAGAGCCTGTGGAAGCCCCATCCCTGGAGGCATTTAAGGCCAGGTTGGATGGGGCTTTGGGCAACCTGGTCTACTGAGGGTGTCCCTGCTCATGGCAGGGGGGTTGGAACTTGATGATCTTTGAGGTGCCTTCCAACCCAAAGCATTCTATGATTCTATGATAAGCACGATGCTGCTGGTGAGATTCACTCATACGATGAGCATTCCTGCCAAATTATCCCTAATTAAGAAACATTTCTTTTTAAATTAAAAGATTCCCCTGGTCGTTTTATTCACCTTCTTTAGTTTGCTCTGTACACAAAAAAGCCGTTGGACTGGAAACATCCATCATTTACTCAAAGAAAAAACCCCACAAGGTGTGTGTTAAAATGAGATAACACATGGCCCACTGGTCTCCAATGATCCAATAAAAGGACTATCTTACAATTCCATGCTCTTGGAAATGCCTTATTGCTATAATGAAATGCACCAAAGTTCATTTTGTTATAGGAAAGCTGTGTTCATCCACAAGTTATGAGCATTTTTAGGCAATTGCAAGCAAAAATACGCAACCTTCCTGTTACTCTAAGGCACAGCAGAAACACACCCACCAAATTACTTATATATTAACTGTGTAATATAATATGTGATAGTTATAAATAAAAAAGGCATTTTGTATGTTGTTCAACATCACAATGTTGTTGCAGGCTGAGATGTTCGTTGCTCTGTGAGTTTCCAGTAGGATTCTGGACAAGAGACTGCCTCTCTTTCCATATAAATAATACTGGCAATACTACCTTAGGAACAAAATAAATCAGTATTTATAGTTCCATAATTTCCAACCTCCCCACCCAGATTTTTCTACTGGACAATTATCAACATTAGTGATACTAAATTTTCTTATGGTGTGTAGTGCTCCATAATTAATACTTACGGGCAATCTAAATATATTTGCTGCCTGGACAATCATAACTAAGAAACTTAGAAAGCAATGAATCCCTGCAAGACAGGAAGAAGTGATGACATTTATGAACCTGCGTATTTCCAGCCATACATCAGAGAGCATATCAAGGGCACTTGTCTGTGCAGCAATGGTGGAACCAGGCGTTAAAGGCTCGACTCCTTCTTCCATTTCTCCTAGCAGAAGGGGACTATTTAAAAGCAGAAGGCCTACCACATTATTTTCTCCTTTTCCTTTCTTCTCTGGCAGGCAGCTAAAACCAAGAGACTAATGTTCTAGTCCAATACTGTCACCACTACCATAGATTACTTCTTAAATCTTTGTTTCATCTTCACAATGAAGTGGGAAAAAATAAATTTTCAGTTTTATAAAATGTTTTTCTCCCAGTGAAATCCTAGACATGCAAGTGCTTAAATTGCCTACACGTCTACCTAGGGAGTAAAAATTGTTAAAATACTTTGGACATTCAGTAAAGGCTATCTTCAGCTTCTGCCCTTCGAAAAGGGAAAAGGCTGAGAAGAAAAACGGAAAAATAGGGCAGAAGAAAAAAAAAATTCTGAAGCCATTCCAGTGCTCTATTTGAAACTGAAGTAAGAAACAGTGAATGATGGCCAGGAATTTTCTTTATCGAGTTTCCCCCCTCCTCTCACTGTCTTCATATCTGACATAGATAGTCATTATGGATAATGTTAGTTCTTTATTTTAACTGTGAATATTAAGATAATGGAAGAAATGGGTTAGTCAGTTGTGAAATATTACAGCAATAAAAGTCTTGGGTGGAAGATGAATCTTCTTCAAAATAGTACGAGGGTGTCAATAAATGAAGAGTAATGTGAAGATCACTTATATTTATTGAGACTGCAACATTTATCAAAGTCATCAACATTTAATTGGAGTTAATAAACTTGCTAGCTTTTTATTTCTACTGTATTGTTCATATCTTTAGGGATAAAGTGCTACACTTGGTAGCTTTCATTTTAACTCTGTTGGGCTTTTATCCTCCATCTTTAAAGAAATGTGCATTCGGATTATACCTGCAGCATTCCTTTTGAGGGACAGCTGGGCTACTTTGCACATACATCAACACTTCCCGCAGTGGACCTACACGTTAACAAAACCTTTCATGTGTTAGAAGTAATACAAATAGAAACCTAGGAACTCTGGCACTTGAAGTCAGTAAAAATACTTTATCTATGTATGTTTATAGACCATTCCTTTATGTTCAGGAAAGAATTATATGATTACTCTATGAGCTTAAGATATGATTCCATTCATGGTGCCTTTCCTCTAGGCATGAATTGGAGGGTTGTTTGAATTTGGGAATAAACCTAAATATCTTGGCTGTCTCACTGATGTCTCAGAACCTGAGACCAACAGGAGCGGTGAGCAGAGATGTCAGGATCTAAAACCATCTCACAGACCAGGTCCCCTTCTCACATAGGGAGGAAGGGTGTCGCCTCCGTAGACATGATATAGTCACATGCCTGTGGCAGAGTCACGGCTGTAGGGAGGAATAGAGACTTCGAGCAGCACAGCAGGACTGCTCTCTGCGTGCACAAGCAAGCCAAGAGCTTTCTGGAGTGGCTCTGCTGGAGATCCTGCAGTACTGAACCTGGCATGGCAAATCTACCTGGCCCACAGCTGGCAGTGCACAGTTGCCAGTGTACACCAAATATATGAACAAATTACTCGTGAAAAGAAGTTGCAGAAAGATGACTCAGTGGTTGTATTTTACTGGAATCCACAGATCTATTGGGACAGTTACATTATTGATTTTCTCCATTGACAGATTCCTTTTCAGAATGTAAAGAGAGCAATCAGGCATTAATGTATGCATGCAGATTTCATGAGGCTCCCTAAGCAGCTGCCCATGAAATAGTAATGTCGTTTTTGAATAAGGGAAACGGTGAATCTAGTGGTCATTTTAACTGTTGTCAAATTGCTTGACAAAAGGTACCTACATGATACAACGTAAGATGACTTTTTACTGCAGTTCGTATTTCAAGGCCGAATCCGTCGCAGTCTGAGCATGATTCCTAAAAAATCCTCAGATGCACTGTAAGCTGTAAATTCCTACTACACTGTAAACAGGATGTGTTGTTTACAGCTGTTGAGATCCACTAAATATTTGTGGATTTGCTTCCTCAGCTATAGCAGGAACTTACTGGTCATAACTCCCTGCCTTGTTCAATAACTTCCAGTAATTATCATGAAGAAAATGCAATAAATTTATGAAATAGACTGCCCCTTTGCTATAATATACAATGAAAAGCAATCAATGCTCCTTACAATAAGGAGAAGAAATACAACTGCGTTTTATTTTACGGCTTTGGAAGTGGAGCTTTGGAAGCCACCAGAGGGAGCAGAGTGAAACTCTGGCGGTCAAATCCCGGTCTGGTGAAAAACCAGCCCAGGGATAACATTTTACCGAGCAGCAACACCACACCGGGTCGGACACTTCTCGGTGGGCTATCTAATTTCTTCACCCATCCATCAAACACAACGTCTCCAAGAAATGCTGCTCTTATTTCATCTGCTTAGAAACAGGGAAGCCATATGAATCTCATAAATAACCCTTGAATTTAACCTTTGGCAAAATAATTTGAAAGGGATGATGTAGGAAGATGATAGCAAAATATCTACTTTTGCACTGACCAACAATAATATTGGAAGACAGCTATATTTAATCATGGTTTCAATGTATAGTTTTACTGTAACTTAAAGGGCATTTCCGAGGCCGTCCTAGTTATGCTTAAAGTATAATTACATGCTACATATCTTGGAAAGTAAATGAAAGCCTTTTCTTGGTGATTTGTTATACATTTCTTTTTTGCCTCTGGCTAAGTGAAGGCCAGGCCTCTGAAGAGTTTCAAGTATAATGCACAGTGAATATAAAACAGTCCATTAATTGGGATAATAGGTCCTGGCATGTAATTGCATTGCTAAGGTACTATGGATAGCTGCTGAGTGAAATGGTATTTATTCAAGGTTGTTAGTCACCCGTGGATAACTTTATTTGTCCACTGATGCTTAAATAAATGCATCATCCATCAGTAAGAATACTTATGAAAAAATTTATAGCAAAAATCATTATCGTGTCTCAAATTATAAAAGGAAACAGTATATAAAAATTGCTGAACAGTGTTACAATAAAGCCATGCCATGCTGCGGTTTGCTTGTTTTTCTGCCAGTGGGCAGTAAAATATGGTTGGGGAATAAAATAAAAGTTGAGGCTGCATGGCAAGTTTACCTGCTAACAATATTTACCCTTACCACTGAATATACTAGCTATCTTCAAAAAAATAGTTTTCCTTAATAATTCATTCTGAAAGTGTTTCAGAAATTAAAATTTTCTAAATAGGAGAAAAGCATTCAATAATACGTGCAGCACCAACTGCAAAAAAAATTTAAAGAACTAACAGGGTATTTAAGGCACATGAGTAAGACAGCAGTTGTTCATATCATCGTTTTGTTGTTATTCTGTGATGATCACTAATCCCTGAGAAAATAGTGAAAAACAAATAACGCATACACAAAGGCACACATATTGCTTGATTATGAGCCATCTTAAATAAAGCTTACATAATACAGAAAAGACCTATAAAGAATTCCCATCAATACTGCCAACCGCTCAGCTCAAAACACCTTTATATCTCATATAAATAAAGAAATTATTATTAAGGATCTGATTTGCAGATAGAGTACAGCCACATCCTCTTTTATCTTCAGCTACATATGCAAACACTCATTATTTTGACAATCCTACCTTGAAGATCTTATCTCATATTTCCTTCTGAGCAGAACTGAATAATACCTAATATATAAGGGATATAGGTTTCCAAATAAAATTGGAAAGGAAATGCATAAGTTAACTGAAATAATGGTGCCTATAGCTGCAGCAAATGTCATTATTCAGTCTATAATTTCTAAGTAATTATCAGTGACACTTGACTGGGATCCTGATGCTTTGTCTGTTGGGTCGACAAAAGTCCCCTTTTGAAAGGTCACTGCCACCTTTTTAGGTGGATACAAAGAAAAAAGAACCTCCATTGAGTTCAAAAGGACAGCATAAGTCTTCCTTGTCATTCACAGCACTAAATCACAGGTCAGCTTTGGCCATGTTTGATCTCCACACCTCTGACTGCAGGGCCACCAGCTGCCTTCCCCCACTCCTGCAGAGGAGGCTGGACCAGCACTTCAGTCAAAGTCATCCTGTTTGTCAAACAGCTGAACCTGCCAGATTCACCCATCTCATGGGGTATGAAGGCCAGCAAAAGGAACAGTTTGATGAGAAAGAAACCTATTTTTAAAATACTTTACGTTTTTAACGGTGCCAAGATGAGTGGTCACAGAAGCATCACTCTTGACTTCCTAGTAGACGCATCAAATTTCACAGGAGGAAGGGAGATTCCACCCAACTCACAGAAGGGGTTATTAGTTACATCTAAAATAAAGTGGATCAGTGAAGCCTGATCTTGCAAACACGTATGCATGCTATTAACTTTAGATATACAAGGTGTTGCTGCAGTCTTAGAGAGGTAACTCATGCGTTAACCACATACATATTATGGGTATTAGAACACAGCAGCAATGTCTTTTCTTTGAGATTCACTTTTGAGGACTTCTGGAAGGTGTCAAGTTTTGAAGTATTAAATAACCTAGCATGACAGGAAAGTAGACAAAAACCACCTCCAGTCCTCTCTCAAAGACCCTCTGTCCTCACAGCAGGATTTACAGTTTTCCCTGAGTTCCACACTCTAAACAGGGGCTTCTGAATCTCTCTGTATATTACTTTATTTCCACCTCTCTAGACTGTATATTCCCAGATGTATCAAATTCAGTGAGTGTGCTGCTTTGTTCTACTCTATTCTATTCCCCAATATTTCAATGTTTACAAATTACATGAATGAAATAGGGAAATTTGGCCCAATGATTATTCTGTATGACCTTGTTTATTAAATAACTTAAATTGTCCATTTAGATAGATTAGCTTTTATTGCTGCTACACAATGAAGTAAGCATTTAATCCTGAATCTGTCAATAAGCGGTCTGTTCATTCAGTTAATAAAAAATTATATGTAAAGCAACCACAACTATCTGCCTTTCAAACAATCTCTTCCATTCAGTACCACCTGAAATATCTCTTGCCTTACATGTTTTAAATCAATAATTAAAATATATGAAGAGAATGATCCCCCAAAAAAGCTAAAAGGATTTTACTTTTCAGCAATCTCCCCGAATAAGCTCTCCATGCCTTGCTACTCTGGCTGCTTATCAGTATTAAAAATCTTACTCATCCACTCATTATTCAGAGAGATTATACAAAAATCTGTTGCATGAAACTGGTTTAATGCAGTGGAGAAACACTAAATCTTGCATTTTCTCTTCTTCCATTCACTTTTAAAGAAGTAATTGTATTTGCTTAACATGATTCACCTTTCAGAAATTCTTGCTTACTCATGCCCTTTAAGTTGTAATTTTCCAAGTGCATCCTTTTGGCAACTGTGAATGAGTATTTTCTGCTAACATACTGAAAATATCACACTGAACAGGGCTCTGATTTTCAACCTTTCATGTATGCTGTCATTTTAAGAACAGAAACTAAATTCACAGTTTTCAATCTCCTGGAGACTTTTTTTTTAATCAAATATGCATTAAAAACAATAATGGCATAAACAGCTTATTTCCACTGTCACATATGAAGCATACACATAGTCTGTCTATACTTCACCTAATTTCAGTTTGCATTTGTATTTGCTTACTAGCACTTCTTCAAATATTTAAATGAGTGCTTTTCTACATAAGCTATGTTTCACAAAACATTAAAACCCCTAAAAAACCTCCCAGAAACTGTCCCCTGACAATGACCTTGGAGAACACAATAAAGAGAACATGTATTAACACAACTATCATTATGAACATTTGTGATAGTCTCTCCAATGTGACACATTCCCCTTTTTCACAGAGCTTGTACCAGTCCAGATGGAACCCTGGCCTGGGCTCCTGCCTGGAAATAGTGAGAAGAACCAAGAACATCTCTGTAGCAACTTTTTCCAGGCTCATCCAGCATCCAAAAAAATGCTGCTGAAGGACTTTGACACTTCCAGTTTGCATTCATTCATTCCAGTTCTTAAGCACTTACCTGAGTGTCAGCAATATCCTCCTCTACTTCCTTACAATTAACCCTTGGTTTATTTATCAAGATGGATTGCATGCTTCTGTCTTCATTTTACCAGGCTAAACAAGTAGGTCCTATTATATAATACTCTTTAATTTCTTCTTGTATGATAGATTCACTGTTCGCTTAATCATTGTAATTGCACTTCTTTCCATCTGTTCTCATTTTAATTCATTTTTCTTGAAAACGATGACCAGATTGTACCTACTATTCTAAATAAGATTAATGCTTTCAGTGGCTCTCATTCTTCACTATTTCTTTTGGAAATACTTTGCATGATCTTAATGGACTACATTTGCCTTTTTTTTTTTTTTTCCTTTCCCTTTTCTTTTAAGTGTACTGCATAGCTACAGAAGAACTGAATGACAGAGTGATTCGGTACCATTTACAACTGAAAATCTCCCAAGATTTTAATAGCAAGTTCTAGACATAAAAGTTGTTACTTACGGGATTTAAACTTCAATATGATCCCGTATCTGTGTGACACTAGGCATCAATTTACTCCTGAATTTTGAGTATTAAGAGGTACATGCTTTACAATATTTATAAAATTTATCTCCTTTCAGAATATATTTTACCTTCAAATCCACCAAGTTTGAACCATGAAACCATGAAAAGTAAAGAGAAAAATGGCCATCACAGCAGAATTTGACATCATTCTCCCATCACCACCCATGATTCCTATTAATTTTCTTCACGTTTTTCCCCGATATCCAGTAAGCAAACCAAAGACAAACCTAGAAGGCTGTCTAACTGCTACAGGTACTCAGGGAAATTTTGTCAAGTAAGGTGAAATGCTACTTTTTCCTATCCTTTATTGTTATTCTATTTTAAACTACTTAGTAACACAACTAGTACCATCAACTCGTAGTGAGAAGATCAAATGAAGGTATGTCATCAGAAAACCATTGATATTTAATACATGATACATACCTAGGAGAAAGTAAAGTTACAGGTTTGAAGAGTCTATATTTGCTTCATTCAATAAGCAACTTAGTTACTAAAAATTTTGTACAAAAATATTTATTGGAAGCCGAACCCCATGTGTAAAGCCTTAGAATGGTAAAATTCTAAAAGAAAATATACATATAAGAGAGCCAACTATATTTTAGCAACAAAGCAAAACATTTGTTCTAATAAACAGAACACATTAAAATAGTTCTGGATAAATTATGATTTTAAAGAAAAATCCAGAATTTATTCCACGTCATAAAAAAAGAATTACTATAGGATGTTCTACATCTGTCTTAAAGTTTCATCACTTTTAATTACTTTCCATTTACATTTATACTAAGAAAATACTGGAAGACCAACAAGGTCCTATTGTATTGAACTGCAGTCCATTATAGTCCACTCCCTCTGAAAGATTTCCTATTTAGCCTAAGATATAGCAAGAAAAAGAGATAATGAAAACAGTAAGGTTGTAAAAGGAATACAAGTGTACTGTTATATTGTACCATAAAGTTACTCAGCTTGGCTGTTTCTCGAATAGAATAACTGAGCAATTAGTATTCATTTTTCCCCACTTTTTACTGCAATAAAGAACATACTGAAAACACGTTACTAAAACCTGCTACATTGTTTCACATTACAAGAAACGTTTATCACAAAATAATTTAGAGTGTCTAATAAAACAATATCACTCAGAAGTCACGCACAGCTTCTATCCTAGCAAAGCCTGACTCACAAGTCCAGGACTACACCATCCCATGGCTCTTCTGTAATTTACATTAGCGCAAAATAGATAGAACCATTCCGACTACTTTTCCAACTACACATCCAAACAACTGACACCAGTAATCACAAAGTAGAAAAGACTAAAGTAAATGCCAGCAAAATGTTCAATCAGGAGAAGAATTTTCATTCATTTACATATAATTTTCACATTTAACATTCTACAAAAGTTCACCATTTGATAATGTAAAAACCTTATATATTTCTTTATTTTGAGATTTGACAAGAAAATAACTCAGAAGAAACATTTTTCTGCAGCCTTTCATTAAGAAATGCAGTCCTAGAATTCAAATATATGCCATTGCCCCCAAATTTCATATTTGCTAATTTTGTCACTTTTCCATATCCACATTGGAAAAACAAGTAGCCCAAGATTTCTTGGTTCCCTATGAGACATTAAAACTCAGCTGCAATAAAAACTAAATTTACAACTTAGACTTACATCTTAAAGATATTGCCTTTCCTACCTCCATCCTGCTCCAACTTTCATACTACACTTAACTATAAAGAGAATAATTCAACTTACAACTCCCTAGCATCAAGTTTAAGTCCAGCTATTAGCAAAGGAAAGCAATTACATAACATACTCATCCAGATTAAAAAGCACCTATATCTGAGTGTAGAAATCACAGCTTCATGAGAGTTCTCAAACTAAAATTTATTTCGCTCACAGGGAATCAGATCCAGCATCTTCCTTTGCAGTTAACTGAAGGCAGCAAGATTGTTCTGGCACAGAAAACATGGAGTTTCTTCTCCTAGAACACATGTAGATAACGGTAGAGAAAGCTCATTTGACTTTGCTCAGGCACTTCTCATCACTTAATGATGATATGCAGTCATTCAGCACAGCTGAGATCTTCGGGAAGTCAGCCGTGTCCCTTTCACAGAACAGAATAGTATTTGTGAGCTTGGGATTTACTTGTATTGTTTTTTTCTACAAGAGTTTGTTGGATGCACAGGCAATAACGGACTTAAGTTGTCTGGGTAGACTAAGTGAGATACTAAGGCAGGATCTCTCATTTCAAACAAAATTTCTTCTATTTGACAAGACAGCAAAATAATTTCATTGAAAACCCCTTGACTGTATGGAACCATTTTAGTTTAATAAATCTATCAGGCATCAATAGAATTAGCATCCTGTATATAAATCGCTATCAAGTGACACATTACAGACTTCTGAACACATTTTTTGAGTTTCACATCAGTGCAGATGAATGCCAGTTTACAGATTGCAGCATGCAGACATGCATGAGCTACAAACCCAGAACCCTGCACACCCCCCAACACACACACACACACCCATTGTAACACGTATGCAGTGAGTCTAATCTGCTTTTGGGGATCAGTGTTATCTCTGACTTTTTCTTGGCTGATGGGAATACAAGAGGGTAGGACTAAAGTGCCTGTAGCCAGACCTATGCCCTCTGGTAGCCGACAGCTCCAAGAGGGGTGTTCCAGACATAAAGTAAAACCTACACCCCACCTTCCTCACCCCAAGGCTGTCCCAAAACCCAAGGAATAAAAACTTGCTTTATTTTCCTCTCTATATTCCCTCCATATACAATAACACGACAAAGTAGAGAGACTTGATCCAACAACATGACCTAAGTAGAAATCTCTCAAAAGACAGGAAAAGAACGGAAATAAAAAGAACTAGTATGTCAGGTAAAGAGATAATCCGTCCCTTAGATTTATTATTTGACTTTGAGGGTTTATTATTAATTTCAAGTCTTTGATGGAGCAAAGATACCTGCTTTCTCAGGATACATAATTGCAATAGCATTTTTAAAAAATAGTAAAGAGTGCACTATATTCCCCCATCCTGCCCTGAGTGTAGGAAGCCTATTATAAACAGTGCAGGAGCCAATAAAGAAATTAGTAGCGAGCTTATTTTTAGTAGCAATATTAGCAGTCACTAGAATGCATAATCTGTTTTCCTTCAGTTTTAACAGTTAACTAAAATTCATACACATTCTAAAAATCAAAACAACAGTTTATTCAATTAAACCCTGCACACAAAAATATCCATCAGCTGTTGACAGCATGAATTTAGATTGGAAGCAGAATAAATACAGTACTGCAGATGCTGGCAGGCAGTACACAGGAGGGCAAGCAGCACACTAAAAAATATTTCAATCTTAGCTACTAGATTTGAGTGAAACCCAAGTAGCTGAGGGAATCCGTTACACATGAATAAGCCCGCTGCTGTTCAGGAGAAGTCAGTGACACATGTACTCCCAAGTCACTAGAAGAGTAGCTTTGATGAGGACAGATAACAGGAAGGTTGATTTCTGTATAGGAGACTGAAATACTGTGTTGCCCTGTGTTTTGATACAAGGAGACAGAAGCACATGGCAGGATATTGGTTTAAAAGAAAAAAAAGAAGAAAAATCTGGTTTTGTTTCTATGAATTTTTGCATCGTATTGAGAAAAGGACATGAGAGCATGGCAAGGAAAAGGCTTGAAGTCGAACTCTGAAAGGCAAACTAGGAACTGTCACAAACTCAAAGTATATTGGCATGTTTTTACCAGGTCTCATAATTAGGTCTATGAACCCCACACACAAGGTCCTTCCATCAAGTTACTGTTGCCCTGTCCCCTGGCTCCGATATTTCTCCTGGCAATCTGAAACACTGCTCGACACATTCTCTTTCCTTGACAGGTGTAATAGCAGAGCCGAGCAAACTTAAAATACACACAAGTAAGGTCTACTATCAGAGAACTATTAGAAAATTAAATATTTTTGCACAGTTACACATAATGATCACTAAAAGCAAATGCAGGGCTTGTTATGTTTTCTTCTTTTAATGACAGAGAAACAGGGACACAAACCTGACCTAAAAGCACATTCCGTATTTGCCACTTGTCATAGAAAACAGACTGGGAATGAAATCCCTGTTCATTTGCAGCACTCTGGCCTTCCTGATGGCGACACGCTAACATCTTCCAAACCTTTTCTTGTTTACACCAGTGTAAGGAGACTGGGCATCCCTTAACTGTTCCTGACAGGCTAATGCACAGCTTGCACTGAATCCTTGATAATGCATACCCAGGCTTTCTTAAGTGTTTGTTAGTTAGCTACTGGTTAGCTAATAAATTTTCCCACTGATTAAATTTGGATTTAGATAAATTTGTTAAATATGGTTTAGAAAATTAAAGAGTTTCCTGGATGACACAAATGGATTTTGATTAGCACAGTTGTAGTAGCTGGCTGCATTTTAGTATAAGTAGTACAAAGAGTACAAAGTATAGGCTATGCTCGAAGAAAGAACTGTTCCTCTGGCTTTTTCTCTTTCAAATTGGCTGGAAAAAATATCAGAGGGGAGGCTTGTGGCACATCACACACTTGTAATGCAAGAGCTTGAGCATTTAGTTTCACAGAAAGATGATGATAGATTAGAAATGTAAGTTTGTATTTCTAAATATAGTTTTTTAGTTGGTAGGTAATTAAACAAGGTGTTTAATTTTTAAAAACTTCTTTTCTTTTTATGAAAGGTAATTTATTTCTCTGTGGCTAGCCCTTTCCTGTGCTGTTGTAGTGGGAGGGAGCTGCGTCTATGTCCCTAAAACATGTGGCATGTTCACACCAATGTCAGTGATAATTTACCAGCAACTCTGTTGTTCCCTTCCATGTCTGCAGAAACTTCCTGAAAAGTCTGAGTAGGAATCTTAGCCCAGCAGTATAATTACAGTATACTTCCTTTCCATGATGTATTCTATGTTCTTTTAATTCTAGAACTAGAATATGCACTTAACAAGTTGATTGTAAAAATGATGTCAGTTTTATTACAGAATGTCTATCACATGATTATGAAAGGGTTTATTATTTCTGTTTTTTACCCAAAGACCCATCTGGTGCCTTTTATGTGAGAATATAAATATATTTAATGTATTTAATCTCAAAGTAGTCCTTGAGGTAACAAAGAATTAACTCTATTTCGTGGATGGCAAGCCAAAGTGTTAGAAGAGAGAACACCAGTTTGGCCCAGGTTCCCACAGAAACCAATGACACAGTGGGGTCCTGAACTCCGTCTCACAAAGTCCCAGCCTAATGCACTAACCACATTTATGCCTTTTGGACACCAGAATAACAAAAAGGCATTAGAATGAAAGCAACAGAAAATGCTTTACAATATTCTTTCAGGAAAAGTACACTCTGTTTTGAAGGAAGATGTGTTTTGTGACTTTTCTTACAAAGGTGGTGGTTAAATTTTCTTAAATTGCGGATATTATTTTTCAAAGTGTAGTATTATCAGTTTAGAGCATGTCACTTCTGGTTACACTGACTTCACCACAGAAAAATCACTAGAAAGGTCTAGGAAAGCTTCAAGATTATTTTCTTGAATTTTTCCTGCTTAAAAAGACTTCATCCACTCTGTCAAGCAGCCTACTGAAGCACATGTGCTATAAGTCACATGAAGAACCATCTCCCCTCCCTGCCTTGGAAGCACATGCTCTTGGTGAAACAGTCTCCACAGATTTGTGAGACTGAGAAGAAGAGAATCACCAAGCCAGCATTGTGAAATACTTGTAAGAAGTCTTTCTCATATATTTGTTTGTTGAGCAGCTCTTTCCATGCTCTGGAAATCACGGCCAGTTCAACAGCACATTGCAGCTGGGAGCAACAGCTCTGAGGCGAGGTGCAACTAACTTCTTGATAGCAGCAGGAACTGGGCAGTATAAGGCAGCAGAAATTGCCCATACCAGTGAGAAGAAAAGCTTCCGAGACGTGTATTTCCTTTTTGCATCTAGCAAATCTCTTCTGAGCATGTGTAGAAACTTTTGAAAGCATTAGGATTGAACCAAGAATGGTTGGATTTTCATAGAAATGGCAAAACACATATTCCTGACACTAAGATTTCCCTCCTGCTGCCAAATTTCAAGCCTCTGCTTTGTAAATTGTAAATCAAAGTCGAGTCAGACCTTCCATTTTGAGAATCTCTTTGAATTTGCCTTGACAGATTCCTACTCTTTAATGAAATAAAAATGAATCATCTGAGAACTCCTGACCTATACAGCAAGTTTGTTTTGGTTATTAGCTGTTTTTAAGATAACTCGTTTTTCTTTTCTTCATGCAGCTAGTCTGTCAAAATTAAGACACTATTTTTCTGTTTTATTAATGCAAGTATTTTTTTAGAGAAGAACACTTAGAAACAGTAAAAAAGAAACCTTCCTACATCTTTTGTGACAGGCTGCTTTCACAATACATTTTTGAGCAAATTACAAGTCAAATCTTGAAGAAATAACCTTCATTCACAAAAAAAAAAAAAGCACAGACACTGTAAAAACATTAAATCAATTGTACATTCATTATGGATAAAGAAAATCTGCCCATACATATATTTAGAAATTAACTCAGAAGACAAGAGAAAGGGATAGGATGCAAAGTCTCTTTGCCTTTGAAAGCAAACATTTGGCACACATGGGATTTCAAGGGAAAGGGTATGTAGGGGAAAAAATTCAAGAAATATTAGCAAGTAGCAGCATAGAAATAGATATAACTGAATAGATATAGATACTGAAACATTTACTGAGATGTTCAATCAAGGGACAAACATTTTAATTGGGATAGAAAATGGCAAAAATAATTTTCTATGCTTTTATTTTGTATCAGTATTAACTCACACGAATGAAAAATATTACTAAAAGGGAACAATTAATTGAAGCAAACAATGCTGTTTCTTTCCACTTCCTGTTATGCAGCATGCTCTAGGAAAAATATTGAAGAGTCCAATTTTCTTCTAGGTTTGGAATATGATCAAACAATAAACAAGTATTCTTCTAGCACTCTATGCCTTTCAAACTTCCAAACAATGTTAATATTTAATGTACAAAATGGATAAATAACATTAGGGGTCCAAGACAGGTAGAGGTTATGTTATTTGCTAAAGACCACATAGTAATTCGGAAGCAAATCTAAGCTGCAAATTTGTATATTCTTGTGCCCTCTGTTTGGGTTTTTTAATTATTATTTGTATATTTTAAATTAAGTTTTATATTTTAGTTCTTGGGGAAGGTCCACTAATTTTCCTTTAGCCTTAATATAAATCTACTATAGGAGTATTTGTAAAGAAGTTTTCTGCTAGACATTAAACTAAGACTGTTAAATCTTACTCCTTCTGCCATGTATCATCCTTCAGCATAAACCTCTACCTTCCCTCTCTTCTCCTTTCTTTTCTTTCCTTCTCCTCTCTTCCATTCAAAACCAGGAATGATAATTGAAAACACTTTATATTCTTTCCCCCTTCTTTTCCTGCCAAGGTATTTACACTGTCAATACCTTTCTGCACTGTATTTTCTTCTGTAATAATCATAATTTCATTCTTTTATCCTGTTATAGTTAAGTACTTTTGAGGCTAATCTAGCTCCTATTAAACTTAATAGATGCCTTGCCATTAACTTCGATGGAGGAAAGATTAGCCTCTAACCTCTCTACCCTGTTTAGTTCTTTCAGGAGAGAATTCAACTCTTAACTCATTATTCCTTATTTATGTAGCTGTTACGTGCATAAGATGTATTCCCTCCAGTTCCTTTCCAAATGCTCTCCTAGCTTTTTTCTCCATATTATAAAACTCCCTATTTTAAATTTGTATGTGAAAACATGTGAACATGTTCACACCACTGTTGTTCATTTCTCTGTGGTCACATAAGAACATGGAGAAACTTCTCTGCTAATGCAAGACAGCTCTATGCACTTCTAGGGAATTGCACAGGTACAACCAGGGGCAACATTCTAGGCTTTAACGGGGCTGGAAGCTCTACTCTGCAGAGTAGTTTATGGCAAATACAGCGTAGATAACATTACAGTACTGCTTCCCTATCTTTTATTGCATGTATCCATAGCAATTAATATCCCAGCTGTCAGATAAGATTGGCCTGGATAAATCATTTTCCCCAATCAATAATCACAGTGGCATGTTCACACTGCTTCAATCTGCCAGTATATCTTACATACATAAACTCCTTTACCAGGTACTTCAGGGAGAGTCTTAGGAATGTGCCAAAGGCACCAGGGATAATCTTGCTGATGTGCAGCACTGTCTACAGTGGGCTGAATTCACTTAAGTAAAGTTACTTGAGTGCATTAGTTTGGAAGATCTGGCACTAAAGGTGCTGTCACCCTACTGGAGGAACAAAACAGAATTAAAAAAATAAAAAAAAGATATTATAATAGAATCTGTCATGTGTGTAAATATACTTTTGCAGCTGTAGCATTTATTTTCCAGACATAGAGGAGCAATGCTGACCACTGAGCAGAACTGGACACAACTAAATAATATTAAGAATATTTTTAAAATGCACCAAAACAAGATGGGATGTTTAGGTGTAAGAGTTGCTTTCTTGATACACTACTGGAATTTCAGGCAACTTACACAATAGTTATTTGCTATACTGAGCACGTCATGTGTGATGCAATATCTTTGCTACGAGTAGCAGTAGGATTTCTAACTGAACACTCAGGTTTCTTATCACTTTTACCCTTATACAGCATTTAAATACCCACAGTTATTCAAGAAAGAAAAATATTTTTTCTTCACTTTCAGAAAACAATATAAGTATTACATTTTGCTTATGTGATCAGGAGTCAAGTTAAAATATTTACAATTTGCTATTGTTTCTGTTCCCTTTTTCTCTTTTATCTGTCATCATGTCTGCATCATAGAACCCATCACAAAGATGCATGAGTTAGCTTGGCCCAAACCTGTCCATGGTTCCAGTTCAATGTGCAGTAGCGTAATACCTTATAGATACATTTTGGGGGTCTAAAAAGGCATAGCCACTTAGTTCAGGAGTCCCACCACAATTGGACAGTTGCCTGAGACTTTGACCTGTCAGACATGTTTGAGTAATGATAATATGTATGATGTGTCCGTGTCATTCTTAGAGGAAAATTCTGGAAGTTAAAATGTTCATGTCACTTTTCATCTGCACTCCCCTATTCTTCAAAATAAAAGTCTGTATGGAGATTAGCATGAAATAGTTACACCAGAGTGAGCTACTGGGTGAGCTGGCTGGTGAATCAGATGAGGGTTGAGGAGGGAGGAAGGCAGGCCTGCCATCACCTCCTCGATGAGCCAGCACTTCTGCAAATATGCAGCTCAATAAACAGACAGCAAAATTTGGGGATCATAACCAACCTCAAGTACTCCACTCTGAAAAGTAGTTAGATCTCTTTAATACTGTTTAAGTGATCTGCAGATGTCCCTCTGCAGTTGGAAGTCTTTGCCTTTGGTCTTCAACTAGATACCATTTCCTTGGAAAATTAGTAGCTGTAGATACATCCATCTCTTTCTGTTGAACAGGTCTACTTATAATTACAAACTCATGGCCTTTTCTGGATGAAATATTAATGTAAACACAACTGCCAAGCTGCACTTATGGCATAGTAAGCTGCAAAACATTATTATATTAAAAGCAATTCAGCAACATGCTTCATGCCAACTTAATAAAAATGTCATTTTAAATATTGTTTAGGAGCACTAGTCTATTTTATAATGTGGGATCCCAAAATGCATTCAGGAGACAGTATATCTTGAGAAAATGAAATCAAAGTAAGACACAAATGGCTGAACCCAGGTAAATAATTTCCAGGTACAGGTGAAGTGTTTTATTTATTGAAAAGTGACATTTTTTTCCAATTTTTTTCCTGAAGAACCGCTATAGATATTCTACACTTTTTTAGGCAAACTTGTAACTAGTCATTAGACAAATGAAGTAAATAAAGGTAACTGAAGATTATTTAGATGCGTTTGAGATGAAAGACTTATAAATTTGAAAATATTTTATATGTATGTATACTGACTTTGAAGATTTATAAAGACTGTAGAAATGTTGTAGAACTAGTGATTGCTAAAACTGAAAAGCATTTTTCTAATTAAAGAAGTATGTAACAATAAAGATCATTTGCACAGTGCAAAGAGATTCAAAGATATATGTGGTCACACATCAAGCTTCATTAATGCAGTGTTCAGAAGTAGCATCTTATATTTATTCTGATGCTAAAGAGGACTCCTAATTGTTAAAGGCAGTAACCAGAAATCAGAAATTCTGAAAATGAGGACCAAACTGTTGGACGGGATAGCAGCAGGGGAAAAGGCTCTAACTCAGAAACTACTTTTCAAGTAATAAAGGGTTATGAAAAAAATTGGACCAAATCAGAATTATTTTTCCTCCACCAAAAAAAAAAAAAGTAAACCAGAATAAAGGAAATATTTCTGACTTTGTGTGTAGGTTTGCTAAAGCAGCCACAAAGCTGTTTGCTCAACCCCCTCATCCTTCCCCCCACAGTGGGATGGGGCAGAGAATTGGTGGGAAAAAAATAATTAAAACTTGTAGGTTGAGATAAAAACAATTCAATAGGACAGAAAATAGTAATCATAATCATAATAATAGAATATATAAAACAAGTGATTCTCTGTATAATTGCTCACCACCTACAGAACACATGCTCAGCTAGTCCCTGAGCTGTGGTCTAAACATCTCGGTTATGGACTGGGCAGGATGCCATAAGGTATGGATTATCCCTTTGGCCACTTTGGGTTGTCTGTCCTGGCTGTGACCCCTCCCAGCTTCTTGTGCCCCTCCGGCCTCTTTGCTGGCAGGGCAGTGTGGGGAGCTGAAAAGTCCTTGATTGGTGTAAATGTTATCTAGCAACAATCTCAAGATCAGAGTGTTATCAACGTTATTCTCATCCTAAACCCCAAAACACAGCACTATACCTGCTACTAGGAAGAAGCTTCACTCTAACCCAGCCAAAAGCAGGACACTGTTAACAAAAGCAAAAGCAGCTCAAGTGATTGTAAATCACAGCTTACAAGAAGAAAGTAAAGATGGTGAGCTACTTTACGTAGAAGCTAGTGGGTATGGTCCAGTCTCTGCTTTTTTAAATATTCACATACAACATAGAACAGCACAAAGTGTAGAGACCGAAACCAACTTGAAGCGAATCGCTCTGTGTATTCGCAAGAACAGCCGAGATTCAGCTTCTCCTCTGAGGCTGCTGCTGAAAACTTTAATGCTCTTTGGGAGAAAATGGAACTGAATCTGCCTTTCACCTCCAGGCTAAGTAAACCCTGAGCTGTTCTGCAAACTACCTGGGGTTCTGCAAAAACCTGCTGGTTTTGTCAATATTCACCCTGATTACACCACACAGTCCACTGCGCTTTTTGTTTTGCCTTTCCTTGTCATCCTCACTCAGTGTGTGTCCCCAAGACCAAACTTTGCTCTCTTTTTGTAATGCAAGTGACATCCTTAGAGCTGGCACAGATTTATGCAGATGTTAACAAAACTGACGATCATCTTTGTCTGTCTTGAAAAATTGTTCTTGCCCATAAAAAGAAAAAATTCTACAGGATAGTTAAAGAAGGAGGAAAAGAAGAAAAAAACCTCTTTCCTCAATTTCCTCACAAAAATAAAGACAATAAAATAAAGGAAACAAAGAAATTACTGACTAGGTCTGAGAAGCTTACTCTAGGAAGATGTTCTTCTCATAGACTCCAGCAGTTCTGTGCTCATTTTAAAAATAATTTCCCTTCAAAGCCAGCAAGAGCTCTACTCCCTGCTTATTTGTTTAGCAGGGCAATTATTTGTCCACAGGCAAGCTTTTCCTGCTCAGGGTGGAAAGGATGGCATGCAATGTGTGCTGACATATATTTGCCAATATTTTAATGTTATTTTTGTAACTGCTGTGTTCCAACAGGTTTTATCTCTAGGAATATTTAAAAATGTTTAAGTTAATTATCCAGCAGATAATTTCTGGATGGAAAGAGCTTTGGATGGTTGGTAGAAACTTAATTTTTAATAGTTATCATACCTCCCTAATTTATGACAAACAAATAACTCCATCTTTTCTTTCTTCCTCAGAAAAAAATACTATTTGCTGAAGTGAGGCTTTACTACTGAAATCTTACTGTATAGAAAAAGAATATTTTCTCCAGTGATGTTTTGTAAATAAACCACTTTCTAGTTTAATTAATTTAAATTATTTACTGCAGTTGCAGCACTCGGTAACGCACAACAGCTTTCTCTGCAGCAATCACTGAAATTGCTGTACAGAGGTTCCTTGACGGCAGAAAGGGTTTACTACAATTATAAAGTAACTCCAAGGATTCCAGCATGTTGCAGAGTGCTGGAGAATTTCTATGAAATAAATGCAATGCGAAATGTCTACAGTTCTGTGGTACTGACTGAATGCCTTTTCAGATACTCCAACAACATTACAGTACTTAATCAATAGGGAGAGATTATATTGGCCATAAATACAATGAGCGTGGTCTTCTAACTAGAGCCACATGATATGTTTACTACCAGAAAGGAAAAATATATTTATTCTTGGTACTTCATATTATGGAGAGGAAGAATGATTCACAATTACTATTAGACATTTGAACCATTTCATTTTAACTCTAGAATATACTATCTAGGTAATAGTATCGGTTTATAGAGGAAGGAGAGAGGTGTAAACAGGCTAGGTTAATGCATAAAGATTGTATATACATATACCTGTGTGTGCAGGTGTGTCTTTGTCAGTATTAATCAATAAAATGTGTTTACAATTGCAATTCAATGCAGATTCAATTTTTCCAAAATAAAATTAAGCAAAAAAATTTTTTGCACTAAACTCACAACAGCATTCTGTTAAATGTTGATAAGAATCTCAGTCCAGATAACAGTGATGAAACTATGAATTAGATTACAGGCAAAGTAACAAAAGATTGAGGTATCTAATTGAAATTTACCAATTATTTTTTGCAGGTTTTCCAGCATATTCAGTGCATAAATTTGAAAGCAGAAATGCAATAACTATAGCATTATTTTAGGCCAAGATGACAGTGCCTGGTATTGAACAAGAAGAGGATTGCTGCCCAGCTGCATTACGATATGTGTAATGTATAGCACTCTCACGGTATACCACTATCCCCTTCGCATCCTCTAATCTGGCTGCTGAGTAGAGGAGCTGGTTGTGCTGTGAATGAACTGCTTGCAATACTAATAGCATCAGCAGGTGTTGCATCAAGTTGCTCTGATTAAATTCAGAGTTTTGTAAAAAAGTTATGTGATTTTCACAGTCATCAAAAAATCAGCTTAAATTCTCATTAACTTGTAAAGGAGACAAATATGCATCAGCTTTTCTTGGGCCATAATGGTTGAAGCTGTTCACAGTTTGAGCTCCGAATAGATAACTTTGGAGATGATGCACTTTCACTTGGTATGGTTCAAAAGGATTTAAGAGGAAATTATGGCTGGATGCTTATTTTCAAGAACACACAAGGACCAAAGCCTAATGGGGACAACATAAAAATTGTTGTTCACTTCATTAGGTTTTGAACCAGGCCTCAATAACTTATTTTTTATAAATGCCGTATCAAACACTGAATGCACAAGTCTGTGACCAGACAATAGGGAAAACTCCACTATTAAAAGTACAATCTTTCAAATTAAGCAATGAAATTATTTTCTTTTTTTGCTAATCTGTTCGTTTTAGAAGAATTGGTAACAGCTTCTTGGAGCTTATCAACATTATTTTGACCCCAAAGAGCTGAGTACACTTTTGAACACAAATTGTCCTCTGTATACTTACTACAGGCTCTTAATTATTGTGTTAGCAAAACATGCTATCTAACACAGTTTGAACATAAACTTCTGTGATGTAGATATGACCCAAACAAAATGTCTACAACTTGGTAGAAACTGTTAACTGGTGAATACATGCTGTCTATTCATTGTTATTGTGAAAAAACCCCAACATATCTCCTCTCTGAATTTGGCTTCAAAGTGGTAGAAAGGCATCCAAACCCCAGATGTCCAACCCTGCAGGGTTCCATAATGCAGTGCAGATGGAAGTAAAGCTGGTGACTAGTACCTTCTGGGGACCTTAACATAGATTTTATTTCTTGTTTTCTTAGATCTTTAGTTGTGGATTTGTTTGGCATTATAAAAAAATACTGCAGCTGTAGATGTCTATCTGTCAGGGTAGAGTATTTTGGCAAATCAGCTCCTGATACTCATGAGCCTCCTGACTTTCCCACTGAAAGCTGACATTTTACCTGGGGCCAGGCTGATTCAGACGAAGTCTAACATAATGATAAGAATAAATCCAAATAGTGCCTTCCAAATCACTAGGCCTTTGGGAAATTCACGCTTCTCCCTGTGTGAAAAAGCCAACAGACTCACCCAAGAAATGCTGCTTTTACTGACAAAGCCAGTTAAGTTGTTAAATTCTCTTTCCAGGCATGACTCAAGAGAAAGTCACTTGTCTACACAGAGAGAGTATCAGTCTCCTGTGTTGTTACTCCTTGACTGTAATAGAGCCATAACAGAGAATAATTTGTTCTTCCTGCTCAAAATTGATCTGTTTCTAATTTTAGTTGGGTTTTTTTCCCATAACTGAGAAGGAAAACTGGTGCTGTTGATGATGTTGAAATTGCTATGCTGTCTAGCAAGCTCTTATAGGACTTATGTGTCCATATCATCATCCAATAAAACTGCTGTCTAACATCTTAAAAGATTTGCTTCTATACATGATAAAAGTAACAGCACAAATAATAAGCAACAGACATATTTCAAAGAATATAAAATGATTACATGCTCCATAAGGTCAGATGATCAAAAGGTACTCCTAGAAATAAACTGCAAAAATTTCTAAAGTTTCAGGAAACATCATGAATCAGATGGGTTTCTTTCATATAACCATTTCAGTTGATAGCCTCCTTGTGATAAACCCCCCAAGTTAATATTTCTGTGGGAAAAAATACCCTCAATCAGTGCACGAGATGGGAATTAATCACTTGTTGACACTTATTCAATATTATGTTTTTATCCCCACTGTTTACCGTATGGTGTCATGCCTTGTTTATTGTAAACCATTCAAACCCTGTAGACTAAATGATTAATTTCTTCAGAGCCTTTCTGTGACACTCGTCAATGCAGTATTTAGGTCCTCCACAACACATTCATAACAACTATCTGAGATAAGTGCATATTGTTATTCCTTTTCTAAAGATAGCAGATGCAATACCAGAAATCTAAAATCTGATTTAGTGCTATATTGCACTTTATATATCCAAGGCAGAGCAATTTACTTCCGTTGCAGCCAGGAGGTCTCAGCACTAGTATATATTACAATCCCAAGTCAGATGTCCAGAATATATACAGCTAAGGTAAACCCCTTATCAAGCGTGGGTTTAGTAACCAGCATGGCATTACTGTGCATCAGGAGCATGAAGAAAACCAATTCTCCAGGTCACTAACCACGAGGACATCTTTTTTTCCTTCCTGCAACACCCTGCCTCATTCACTGAATCCCATTCAGCTGCTAAAATGAATGAGAGGGGTCTAAATAGTTTTCTTTCTACAGCAGTCGCTGAGCCACAAACTGCTGGAGAATTGGGAGAGTTTTCTAGATAAGCATCAATACATTCTCCTGTGCTGCTCTTGCCTCCGCATCCCCTGCTGTAGATAGTTACCTGCCACAGGATCCTGGGATAGATCAGCCTTCTATTTTGACACAGATTCTTCCTTTTTTTCCTCTCCAGTAACCAACCCCCCTTAAATTCTCTCATTACATGTCATTCTTTAAAACCCTGTACTTTCTACAAGTCTTGTGACACATCACGTGGATCCAAGTGCTGTAAATGTCTTTATGGACCAGTTCTGGAAAAGAATCCCAAACTTCCCCACTGGGTTTCAGGTGAAGACCACAGCTGAAGAAGAGGAAAATTCAGCTGGTTTATCCACTCTGCTCAGGGGCTACAGAGGCCACAGGAGGGGAAGTTTTCCTGCTCATGTGCTCTAACTCTCTCCCAGCAAAACCTACATAATCAAAAGTTGCAGTTGCGGGAAAAGTCTTGTTTGGCTCCAGGGCTGGATCATACCTGCTGCAAATAAAACTTCTACAAAGTTTGCTGCATAAATGAAATCCGAGAAAACTGAGTTTACCAGAAGGTTTTAAAGTGGATTTAATTTTCAGAGTTTCATATTAAATATTCAAGAATAATACCCTGGATATAACAGCTACTCTTCCTCCTGCCTACTTCTAGGATTACTTGAGGATGGCGTTACGAGGTGCCAGATCACCTATTAGTAGAGCAAACCAATATATTTGTCTCATTCTGGACATGTGTAGTATTTTTGCTGACATTTTTTAAGGTACATTCAGACCTAAGCAGACAGTTTTTACACATGATTTCAGTGTGAGTAGTTAAAAGAGTGATATGGACATGTGAAAACTGTCTTACGATGAAGCTAACGTAAATGGTGATTTTGACTGGTGCCTGCTGCTCCACTTTCAGAATAAGGATGCCCATATATTTGAACATGTATTTGACATCTTCGATTTCTATAAATTATATTAAAGTGGATATTTAAATTCATGTTTATCAATATCTAAATGGCTTCATGGAGATTTGAAGAAAAAATAGTACATAGGAAGTCCCAGTTGAACATTCAGTTTAAAAAAAAAGCTGGAATACATGGAAATCTGAAAAGTAAGAAAATCTTACTTAAAACAAAATGCTGGACATTTCAGAATAATTGGTGTAATGAATCAAAACTGGATGGAGGATATCAGAACATTGCAGGAAAAAAGAACAGTATGTGAAATTCAACCCCCAAAACTGCAGGGGAAAGAAAAGAGGGAGAAAAGAAGAAAGGACAATTTTCAGGTTAGTTTGCCATTAAAAATTTTTTTTAAAAAAATCTAATTTTTCTTGTACCCTTTTTATACATACAATATTTTAAATTTCTTTTAATAATTAATGTGATGTTTTCATTTTTGTGTTTGTTTTCTCTTTTAAACAGAGCTGAAAGTTAAGCAAATATTATTCAGGAACAATTTTTGGTTTCATTTTTCTGGGATATAAGAATGAACTGGAGGATCTGATCACCTTCTATGACAAGGTGACCCGCTTAACAGACGAGGGGAAGGCTGTGGATGTGTCTACCTGGACTTTGGTAAAGCCTTCGACACAGTTTCTCACAGCATTCTGACTGAGAAACTGGCTGCCACTGGCCTGGACAGGTGGACCCTCAGCTGGGTTAAAAACTGGCTGGATGGCCGAGCCCAGAGGGTGGTGGTGAATGGAACAAAATCCAGCTGCAGGCCGGTCACGAGTGGCGTCCCCCAGGGCTCAGTCCTGGGTCCAGTCGTGTTCAACATCTTTATCAATGATCTCGACAAAGGGATTGAATGCTCCCTCACTAAGTTTGCAGATGACACTAAACTAGGAGGAAGTGTTGATCTGCCTGAGGGTGGGGAGGCTCTTCAGAGGGATCTGAACAGACTGGACCAATGGGCTGAGTCCAATGGGAGGAAGTTTAACAAGGCCAAGTGCAGAGTGCTGCACATGGGACATAATAACCCCATGCAGCGCTACAGGCTTGGGGGAGACTGGCTGGAGAGCTGTCAGGCAGAGAAGGACTTGGGAGTGTTGGTTGACTGGAGGCTAAACATGAGCCAGCAGTGTGCCCAGACGGCCAAGAAGGCCAACGGCATCTTGGCTTGTATCAAAACCAGTGTGGCCAGTATGTCTGGGGAAGTGATTGTGCCCCTGTACTCAGCATTGGTGAGGCCACACCTCGAGTACTGTGTCCAGTTCTGGGCTCCTCACCACAAGAAGGACATGGAGGTCCTGGAGCGAGTCCAGAGAAGGGCAACCAGGCTGGGGAAGGGGCTGGGGGGGCAAATCCTCTGAGGAGTGGCTGAGGGAGCTGGGGGTGTTTAGCTCAGAGAAGAGGAGGCTGAGGGGAGACCTTATCACCGCCTACAACTACCTGAAGGGAGGTTATAGAGAGATAGGTGATGGTCTCTTCAGCCAGGTGACAGGTGATAGGACAAGGGGGAATGGCATAAAGCTGGGCCAGGGCAGGTTTAGATTGGACATTAGAAAAAAACTTTTTACTGAAAGAGTTGTCAGGGCCTGGAACAGGCTGCCCAGGGAGGGGGTTGAGTCACCTTCCCTGGATGTGTTCAAAAAAAGGTAGATGAAGTACTTAGGGATATGGTTTATTTTAGGATGAGAATGATTGGACTTGATGATCTATGGGGTCTTTTCCAAACCTGTGATTCTGTGATCTCTTGAGACCACTCCCAGGTCTAATCGTTTGTGAAGAGTTTCCAGAGACATCTGGGACAAATCTGTAATTTGATGCATCTTATCAATCATAAAATTCAAAAAAGTGCAGACTGCATGGCAACCCTATTTCTTGGCACATGGTCATTCTAGTACTGAGTTGTTATTTAATTGCAACATGATGCTCACTGTAAAAGAAAAATGACACTCAGATGCATGAACACTTTAAAGAGCAGGGGACATCCTCTAGGAATCCCTCACTGCTCAACTCTGTTGCTTACTATTGCCAGTATTCACGCTGCAAACATCATTATCGTGATATAAAGCACTAAATGTTTGAAGGACTGAGATTGCAGTAAGTCACCAGATGCCCAAATAAAGCATATAAGAAAGACAATATATCCTAAATCCTAGAACAAGCAGTAAACAACAGAATTTATGCAAAGACTAGTGTGCTGGCGAGGAAACTCATTCATTATTTTCTGTAATTCCATGTCTTCCCTCATACATTTCACATTTCTTGTTGGCACAAAGCATGGTATTGTTTTATCTCCTTGTCTACTCATTCCTTTATGATATAAAGCTTTCCCTACCTCAGTAATATCGGCTCAATCTATCACTTCATCCTAATGTTCTCATCAAAGCTGGGCAGTCTCCATTCCTCGTTTACAGTCTGTCACTGATTCATGCATCTTAACCTTCCTTCAGAGCTCAGGGAGCATTGCTCTAGCAGAATAGGTTTTTAGTCCCTTCAGTCATTGCACAGAAGAACAATGCACACTGTGTGGGTGCAAAAAAAGAGTTGGCAAACAGTGTGCTAGTGGTCTCACAGTGACCCCCCTTTGCTTACTGTCCTCTTATGTTTCTTTACTGACCTGTAATTGTCCCTGTCTGGAACATATGCCATACTCTGCGGTCATAACACTATTAGTCAAGGCAAGCCCAACTGTAAGTACACACTACGGATCCAGAGCCACCAAAAGGGAGGTGTGAAGAGCAAAAAGAAAATATTCAGGAATATGTTTCAATAAACCCCAGAAATCCACTTGGATAGCAAGCACTTACTCAGCTTTTCCCACTCCTGGGAAACTGAAATGAATTTTCATGCACGCACAGTTTACAGAGCAAGAAAAAAACAGAGCACTGAAGAAAAGTGTGTCTAATTAACATGAACGAACAACTAATTACAAACAATGAACATTAGATGAAGAGAATCAAACTGCAAAAAGAAGCAGGGGATGCCAATTTGATCCCATAAATCCTAGATCAAATATTTCAGGGCAGCTAACACTAACAGGAGCAAATTAACTATTTGCTGCAAAATTTTCTCAGGTCTGTACGGATTTCTGTCCTACAGCAGCATCTCACCCTCACCCTGCAGGAGCTTATGAAGTAACCAGGTACAGGAAAAAAAAGGCTTGTTATTTAGGAGAGAAGGCTCAAAATGTATGACAAACAAAAAGAGAAAATAACTGGAAAAAGTGAACTCACCTGAAACTTAAAAAACTAATATTGCTATAGATCTTACTGTGGTGCACTGAAGTCTCTCCAACTATTGTCTTATATCCTATCTCCAACCCTCTGAAAATATTTGATTTTTTTTTTTTTTCATTTTAGTGTTTCTTAGTATTTCCCAGAATACTCTAGAGATGTTCTCCAGACTACCTTTCTTTCAGGGTATCTGAAAACTGCTTCTTTTCCCTTAAGGCAGTGGTGGAATAGGACACTGTAAACCTCATCCAAAAGTTTTGGAACACTGAACAGAGCACAAAGCAACATTTCATTTCTGTTTAGTCTTAGTGCATTTAGGGATTGCTAAAGCAGCAATCTCCATGTAGCCAAATTGCTGGGGGGGTGTTTCCAATTAAATGGAAATTTTTACCTCTCTCAGGCAAAGCAAATGAAAAAATAAATGGTCAACACTTTGCTTGACCCAAGAATAGTAAAATCCTTGAAACAAAATGCTCTTTAATACAATATTTGCAATTCATGACTATGTGCTATTCTATTATTCCTTTTTTTTTTACCATAAGATAAATATTTCATATCTGTAGGCATGTTGGCTAATGTGCATACTTGAAACATTAAAATACTGTGATTACTTTAAAGAAAGAGAAAGCTACTTTTTTATATTTTAACATGCAATAAAAACCTGATAATGAAATACAGATTATTTATAATGCAATCAAAGCACAGACATTTATGGTGTGTAAATGCTGGAGCTCGTTACAGAGTATACTAAATACAGAACAACAGGAGTAATGCCTGCAGCAACTCAGATATTTATAGAAAAAATGCAAGCCAGTTTGGCACATATAAATGGACACGCTTTCAGCAGCTGAAAACCATAAACATTGCTGGAAGTAGCATCCCATGAGATTATAAATAGCTGCTAAGCTGTTACTACAGGTCAAACAGAAAAGCAATTGATTTGGAAGCTTTCTTGGTAGGACTGTTCTGCTCAAGGGTCAGGATCTCAAAGAAGGATCTGCAGGGTCCCTCTGCCTCTAGGACAGTTTTGCAGTTGCATTTCCTGCTGGGGTGCTTTGCACTGGTACGTCTGCAGCCCACCCAAGTCAAGGCCCACTGCTGTTTTTTGGGAAAAGTGTAAACATATGTACATCCACACACACACACACATACTGGGTGCAGCTGACTGGGGGGCATACTTTGTAGCTGTGCTCTTAATGCTCTGTGGCCTCAATGTCACCTGTTCCCTTTATAGACAGTATGTCACATCCTGTACAGGTAGCTTGTATTAAAAATCTTTTAGCATGTGTGTATAAATTATTAATACAATTCTCATTTCCTTTACCTGTCCTGTGTCGAGGTATGGAATAATAGCCTTGTCTTGGTTGGAAGGGACCTTTTAGATCATCCAGTCCAACCATCAACCTAACCTGTCAAAACCACCACTAAACCATATCCCCAACACTGTATCTACAGTGACCAAACCTCCCTGAGCATCCCATTCCAATGCACACCTCCACAGAAAATAAAAAAAAGAACTATTTTAAATTAAAACCAGCTATGGTTTACCTTCAAATCTTTTGCGATCTTGCTGAGTCGCTTTTTTAACATCATGCTTTTTCTCAAATCAATATCTATACTTTACTAGGGTCAAAAATGCTGTTGTTAGACTGACATTTATTGCTAAAATAAATGTATCAGTTGTTCTCTACTGAAAATCAGTATCTAAAACACACCAAACCATCCAGACAACAGGAAATATCAATGGTAATACACGTTATAGCATGAGGTAAATGTGAACTTTTCATTCATTTCAACAATGTAAAAAAAATTTAAAACGTCAAAATTCCTGCTGCAAAGTGTAAGAAATGCTCACCTCTATCCCTGGGCATTTGCAGGTTATTCTAACATGAGTCTTGCTCAGCTCCACACGGGTGTTTCGCCTTACAGCACTATGATGCATGCACACATGTTTTTATCTGAATATTTGAAATTTCTTGGTCAGGAATCTTTTAGTTATATATAGCAGTTTTTAAAACATGCAGCATCTATTTAAAGGTGAGTGTAATTGTTCAGAGTTGCTCAGGAGGAGATTAGTTAATTGAAATTAAGACAGCCAAAACTGCACGGTAAGTGTAATTTTAGAGATGGATAGCTATACTGGATGCATTGTGAAACCAGGAAAATTTTAGAAGTGTAAATTTCTATTTTATATATACTGTTAGGTTTTGAAAGCACAACTATGTCACTGCACTCGTGTGCCCAGGATTTCCTTTCAACCTGCTCCTCTTTAGCAACAAACTGGAAGTTAACTGCAAACAGGAATGAGATGGAAGCCACATGCTAACTGTAACTACTCAACATTTGGCTAAAATGCTAAAAGATAACTCAGAAGATAATCAAACTGTGCAAAGGATAATTTTTAAGAATATTTTTCTCCTGACGTTTGTCTTTTTATATGAGTGCTCAAGTATGTCTGCAAATACACAAAGGGTGCACAGAAAGCTCATATATGAATATCAGACTGCTCATACATTAATTATATAGGCTCCATCCCTTCTTGTTAGACAAGAAACTTGACAAGAAGCATCAGAAAAATTCATTGTGTCCTAGATGTGCTAGACTGCTCTCTGCTTGCAGTGTATTGCAGAGAGGCACCGGGTATGCACCGCAGAAATTACAGATGATATGTGCAGTGCCGCAAGGCAACCACCAATCAATTTCAGGCACTTGTAGAAAACTTGCCCTTCTTATGCTATGGATAGATCCTGACCTTATTGCTGAGAGTTAAGCTGTTTTAAAAAGCTTGCAGTAAAGAACTGGCATGCAGTCTAGAGGCTGGGTAGATGACAAGCTACTCAAGCAAACTGATAGGACAAGAGCCAAAATACGGAGGTCAAAGTTGTAAGCTATTTCTTGAAAAATATCTGCTCATTTGGTCACGTTAAGTACAACCTTAAAGGTCTGTTTAACAAAGTACAACAGAGGCTATTTTAGTGCAGAATGCAAAAATGATGCTGCTCTCCTGTGTTTGTGTTTTTATTCAATCTAAGGTTGGGCTTATACTGCTGTCAATGGTGGCATTACTGCTTTTTAAATGCTGTGTTTAATGGAAAAAAAATTGAAAATCACAACAACCAGAAGCCGTTAAGTTATATGTTAAGTATTACTGAGCTTCAGAGCTCTCTGACTAGGTTTCAGCAGGAGACTGACTGAAATGAACTTGGTGCAGGTCTGAGAAAGCATCGCACAGTAGTGCTCGAGCAAGCAAAGCGCAGTCAAACTACAGCAATGCAATACAGGGAGAAGAGCTTTTCCTCCCTGAGCAGCGACTGGAAATGCAGCCTGTGGGGCACACAGCCCTGTGTCTCTCTGAGGAAGTCTTCTCTGCAATTTAATACTAAATATCATGGGAACCTGCATGCTATTAGACAGGAGTTACTATAATGCTTAAATTGATTCATAAAGCAGTACAAGTTCCTGTGACTGTAATTACGTATGTGTGGACAGTGCTTAGATGAGTAAGTCCCACATCCATCCACAGCTCCACTGTGACTATGCAAGAGGCGACACAGAGCCATGCATCAAAAGGTGCGTGGCTTACCTGCTCCCACCAATGCACCACCACAGCCTTTCACCTTCCCTCTCCCCTGGCCAGCCAATGCTCTCAAAGAGTTTTCCCAGCAAGTAGCAGCCACAAACCAGATCTGAAGGCTGCACCGTGGTTTTAACAACAAACTCTAATCCTGCCTGGCAACATCTGATAAATAAATTGTTAGAAGCCATTGGAAGTTGGATCAGTGCAAAGAAACATCACCCCAAAGAGCTACGTACAGAAATTTTGCAAAGCAGGAAACTGCTGAGAGAGAAATGGCATTGTTAGTGTGTTACAGCACCCGAGCAGCTGCGCCTGGGCCTTGGCAACGCCAGCGACATGTCAATAGAGTTACTCCAAATGTTTCAAAGACTCTTAGTATTGCAAAAATAACTATGAATACTATCATCTAAAAATACAGAACTAATTCATGCTTGTTACCCCTTCCTCCCACTCGCCCAGGGATGCTCAAGTTGCATTTACACTTTCAGTTTGTATTTTACTGTCTAGGGTGCCAGTTGAACCTTTGCTATGAAATGTTAACAACCCTCTGTTCACAAGATACTAATCTGTCCTTGTATAATTAATCATATAGCTGAATTACTTGGAAGAAAAAATTAGCAGACTCCTATTTGAACTATATAATGCACAATATATACAAATCCTACAGATTTATCTTCCATGGAGCAATCCCTGGATCATATCAGAAATCTTGAATTCTCTGGTTTTGTACTAGAAGGAGGTGGAATAAAAAATGTAAAGATTAAGGTAAATATTTGCTTAGAAAAACTGTGAAGTGCTGGGCTCTGAGACTGTTTGAAATCAGAAAAAGTCACGGTCAAGTGATCATGTAAATGAACTAAGGATTGAATGATGCCAAAATTGCTAAGATCTTATTTCACTCCAGGCTTCCAACTTTTCCTTGGACATAGAATAATGAAAGGAAAAGAAAGGTAAAAAGTGAGATCAAAGCTTTTGTATCAAAACAAGAATATTTATTTTTTTAAAACCATGCATTCCTTTTTAAAGATAGATTTCAAAATCCATCTACTCTCAGATCTTTGCCTGATAACTGGAACACTTTAAAAAATTCTGTATTACACAGAAAATATTCTGCACAGCTATAACCAGAATACCCATGAGTTCAGATTCTGTCTCTTCTATGACAGTTACTCCCTCTATAGCTTTTGGCAAGCAACTGAAGATGAAACTTAGTAAAGTTTGACTAGTAAAGACAAAGGGTATTTCATTGCTGCTTTAAGTGATGCCAATGTTTCCGAATTTGATCATTCCCACCTACAGTAACAAAGCAATCAGAAACCTCTGAAACGTAAGGTCAAAATAATGTAACATCGTTTATAATTGATATATAAAATCATATTCCAAAATGCAATATTTTCAGGCCTAAATTCTAGTTGCTCTAGTAAATAGGTACTTCATGAACACCAGAGATCACCAGTATTGTTTTTCTTAATTACCTTTGCAAGTAATTAGTGCCATTGCTGCATTCCTGGATTTGTAGTATTCCCTAGATGTTCCTATACTGAGTAAAGGGGAATACTGTGATAACGTAGTCTAATTGCAAAGTCAAATTGTAAAGATTTTTAATAGCAACCACTCTATAGCACTTTTAATTCTGTCTGCTTCGTGAGCATTAAATAATTATTTCTCACATTACCCATGTGAGTAGATTACACCACTGCTGCCTCTAAGCCTGATAGCGTATATCCTCACTCTACCACAATGCTTGAGAGGCATGTATTCATGTATTTCCAACGCAGAGGCTCACTAGCCGTGTTTCAAATGATGGTTATTGAGTTGTATAGCATCTTTCTAGCATCATCCATGGAAATCTGGGACATGATTTAACTGCAGTACCCAATCTGATTTCTGTATGCAGAGAAGGTTTGATTGAAGACCTTTTCATATTACCACATGAAAACTTAAGAAATAATCTGATGCCATCTGCTTTGCTCTCTTTAAATTTTAGCAGCTCATATTCTAAATACCTGCTATCAAACGCGTGTTTTATAATGGTATTGCTGGGAGCCAAAGTAAGGTCAAATTTGATGCCACAAGAAGAAAAAACATGTTGTAAGGACATACATGAAATAATTATCACTACATGAAGAAGGACAAACCTTCTTGCACTCCATTTAAGACCTATTCCTTATAGGAAAACGCAATGTTCTTTTGCAGACCAAGTGAGGGAGGATAAATCTTTAATCTTTCACAAGCCAATGACAATTTTATTAGTAAAGGGAGTTATGCAAGACTACCCACTTTCTCTTGGAGCAAAACCTTTTTGAACCATATACTGCCATGTGAACTTCATAATAATTTGCTATGACAAGGGCAGATTAACAGACTGCCACTAGCTATTCTGAATCCTAACAGAAATACAGACTGTAGCTGTTCATGTGTGAGAAGGTAGGGGGACACAGAAAGGATTATCTCCAGGAAGTCTTTTCTTTAGCACAGCTCAATTTTTTCTGGGAAAGGTCTCACAAACAAGTAAACAAATTTTTCCTTTGAATGTCTGCCTATTTTGGTTCCAATACAACTATTATTTACCTAATTCTTTGAATTATACACAGAACGCTTTACAAAAAATATCAGGTCTTGATTTAAAACTACCATCAGAAAAAATCAGTGCTTAATTCTTTTACTGATTGCATCTGGGCTTTCCCCACCACCGCCCCAACTTTTCATTTCCAGCCAAACTCAGTTTCCAAAACTTATTCTTGCTCTCCTTCTGTGAATACTGATGGGGAAAGAACTGGACCCATCTGGGGACAGGCACACACACTGTTGAAGTCATGGATTTGACAAACATTTTGGAATTTATTCATCTTTCACATAGCTTAAATGACACAAAAAGGGTGGAAGATGTACACCACACATGCAAGTTAGGGTTACAGACAATTTCATAAATTGTTAATAAGTTACATAACCTCCAAATGAAGAAGGGGGAGATGGTTAATGGAATAAGAGTTTTCAATTGAGGCTGGGAGGTTTTTTTTTGAGATCTTACAATATTAAAGTCAAGTATATTTCATGGCATTAATAATTTGCCTTTTTAAATTCTACAAGTATTCAGTCTTTAGCATTGACTTGGGAGCCCTGTGGTTCTGTTCATCAAAGGAAAATTTCTTTCTGACTATCACCTGGATGGAAGCCTAGTAAGCCTAGTCAGGTGAAGCTGGAATTGTTTTTTTGTCTATTTAGATAACCACCCCAGTCATTTTTCAACAGTCTGCCCTATTAGGTTCAGACAAAAAAAAAAAATCAACTTTAGAAGGTGAGTTAAGAAAAATCAAAATTAAACAAGATTTACTATGTGTTCTAGTCCTATCAAAGAGAGAGGCCTGAAAAAGGAATTTGAGGAAATTGTTATTAAAAGCTTAAAATGTTTGTCAGACTCCTGAATCATATTGCCACTAGACTCAATCAAATGACAAACTGAACTATAAAAAAGATAGAAGAAATCATTCCTGAAGCTAAATATTGAATAATCAGTTCTCACCTGTTTCTGCAGTATTTCTGTAGACTTGAAAGTTTCCAATATATAGCCTGGATCAACCATATCCTATGGGAGTATAATAAAAGTGGATTTCCTTCTCCAATTTTTCCTCCTTGTCTGAGACAATAGGCTGAGCTCTGACACTCAGCAGCCATTTTAATTTTATCTTTCCATCACATCTCTTTTTCTAAAAATGATTAATATTAAAGACATAGGAAACCTTAAATCAGAGCAGGAGGTGTGTGGGAGGAAGAAGGGAATAAAATTCCAAACTAAAGAATTTCTGCTTTAAACGAGTGTAGAGATAATATCTTTTTTATATATATATATATGTGATATATATAGGACCTACCTGTATTAAAACATTACACAATGGGAAACTTTTAAGTATATTGTGATTTTACGTCTGCTCTGTATTAATCTTTTTCTGCAATTGTTTGAGAACAAGCAGAACACTCAAACATGTCAACACAGCAAAATTAGACAAAGTAACCTTACTGAAGAAAAATATTTGACAAAGAATAATAATAATAAAGTATTCAAACCTTGATGACTTGAAATCTCGTGAGCTCATTCAGGCCCCTGTATAACGCCTTCTCTATCCTCATTTCTGCCCAATGAGATAAATCTTCAGGTGAAAAACAAATCTCTTCTAGTCTTGCATTCAACTTAATATCAGAATTATGCTGTCCTCTGCATCCACTTGTTCTTTCATCTTGGGCCCTCTCCTGTGTTTGATTTCTGTCCCTCTTCTACTATGCTCTTTTTTCCGCTCCCACTTCTGTTCCATTTTCTGTATGTTTTTCTCCCCACTGTTGTTGAGTCCTTTCTGACTCCACAATGTTTTGCTAATTAACAGTCACAAAATTCCTATGAGACTCATGCTGAATGACAATGCCTGATGGATGGATAAAATTAAAGAAAGAAAGTCTAATTAGTTTGATCAGGCCCCTGCAGGATTCAAAATCTGAAGTGCTATCAGGGCATAGATATCCCTTAGTGATGTTTCTCATTCCATAAGTAGAGCAGGCAGGTAAGTATCTATCAACCACAGGTCTGGGACTATTAATATTGGTGGTGGTTTGACAAGCATCTTCTTCAAGGCTACTGTTGCTTTGTGCTTTTCTCAAGTCGTATAAAGCTGTAGCATGGGCAATTAATGATTTCTAAAATCAATATGAAACCCCTTTTATATTACATGATCACATTCCGTATTTATGGCTTTTCAATTCATCACTTTTAAAAATGGAGTTTCAATGTCAGGCTCAAAGTACTAAAAGGCACAGTAGCAGCAGGGATGAGCAAAGAGAAACGCACTGACAGTGTGAAGGCCACCTTCATTTATACATCTGCTATCAAAATGAACTTATGAAGAAGCTCATGTTTACAGGACATCTGCTATCAAAATGAACTTATGAAGAAGCTCATGTTTACAGGACATGGGAATGTCCTGAGTGTGATATAGATGAGCAACAGAGAAGCCAAACAAGAATCATGTCATTAAGGGAAATTTACCCCTGTAAACACTTGTCTTGCTTTGCCACTGCTCCCTGACTTCAGGGAAGTCTGGTATTACACTGAGCAGGTCTGACTTCAGTCAGCAAATCCAGAAGATGGAGTGAAACACTCCTTATAGCACCTATGGTCTTGTCTGGAAGGGTTAACTTTTAACGACTGCATAGCATATACAGAAAAATCCTTGTTACTATTTTTTACCTGTGGTGAAATGTTGCTCAAGTTATGGTCCTTATTGCTTATTTTCCTCATATTTTGGGGGTATGGGGAAACAACACACGGTGAACTTATTCTCTCAAGAGTATGAGAAGCAGATAGCCATTTCTTGCACCTTCATTTCAAATACCCCATTAAATGGCAGATTAGGGAACAAAACTCATAATTTCATAAGGGTAATTGGACACATTTTCTCCTATAGCAAGCAAATTGCCCCCTGGCACAAGAATTTTAAAATTTTTGGCAGCAGACCTCCTGAAACCCATCTGTGTTGGAAATTAATTTTTTGCTTTTGGGTATACTATATTTACATATTTTGTTTTATTTCTCAATATTTAATCTAGTGAGAAAAGACACTCTCACGGCAAGCACTGAAACTTCTGAACAGACTTTTTTATAAATGTAGGTATACAGAAGAGTCTGGCCACACTAATGCAGCCAGTATGCCTAACTGGAACTGACTTGACTTTTATGAGGGAGTCAAATGTTAATTTTAAGCCCACCTATTTTAAAACATCAATTTAAGATATTATACTGGAAGAGTATCTGATAATATTTGCCATATACTGAATTCCTGTTGTTTTAACACATTTCATTTATATAAAGAAATTCTAAAATAATTTTTATTACCAAAGCACTGGACATTTGAGCTCAGACTTATCCCTCCTAATTTAGGAGTAAGGTCCCCCGACTCCCTCCCTAGCAGTGGGAAGAGATGGGCTCTCCAACTCTAAGGTAAACTTGTAGATAAACTCAGATGGGTTGATTCAACCTTCTTGTTTTGCTCCTAGTTGCCATTCATCTTGCATTTGTGGGGTTGCAATGAAATATAAAGTTACAATTTCACCAGTGCAAAAGTAACTTAAAACCTGCATTTAATGTAAAATATTCATGCAGGGTTTTGGAAAAAAACAAGTAGTAAAATTCTTCTAGAAGCACAGTTGCCTAAATAAATGGCATAAACACATCAAAGGTTTGCTACCAGGAAATGTCTTAGGCCCTCCATACCTCTTAACATAGAAACATGCCAGCATACAGAAAAGCTTCTTCATATTAAGTGCTATGTGCACAAAAGAGAAACACTCACAGTAAAAGCTTGACCTCTGTTGTAGGAAACCATCACTGCTAAGACAACAACTAACAAAAAGTATTCAAGGTTATCAAGGGTGAAAACTATGAAAAACACAGGCTATTAAAAAACCCTGAAACTCAGATGAGCAAAGATGATTTACAGAGCTGACACAACTCTAAAACCATAAGTGGAAAAAGCAAATGCGACATTTCAAAGGATGCATGTTGTGAAAACGATGAACTTCAGGGCATCAGCTTGTTCCCAGATGAGGTTTGGAACAAATTATTTTCTCGTGCAGCATCTGGCATGGTCTACTGCCAAAGAAAAGTATACCCAAGTAGCTGAGCTACTCTTGGCAATTCCTGTGTTAGGAATTATTTGAGGAGGTGATACCTACACACCCTGTACAAAGTAACAACAGCCAAGGACAGAAGAATATTCCTCTGAAGGACAGATATCAGATATTACTCATTATTACGGACATAAAGGACAGAATAATCGAAACTGTTATAAATAAAAACTGCTTGCAAAAAGAAATTCCAGCTGCGAAATACAGGAGCACTGTGAAGCTTTCTATTCCTATGTGTGCTGGCTGGCTAGGGTACTGCTGTCCAAATTATATTTATCAGCCAAGTCCAGCATTAGCCTCCCCACACAGACACAGAGACACACAACTCCTAGGACTCAGGCAGAAGAGCACATTAGTATTTCTGAAGTACATTTTCTCCAGTATGACACGACTGAAGTACGATAAGATTCCACTCTGAAACTCTGATCAAAAAACGTGAAAGGCACTAAAACAATTGACCAGAGAACAGTGGAGAACAATTGATAGAGAACAGTATCCACAGATGATAAGACAGTCCTGACAAGCTTGACAGCAGGGACAAGAAGGTAGGTACTAACACCTCCCTGTGATGGCCAGACGCAGTGCAGTGATATGTATGCTCTTTTTGTTATCTTTAAACCTTTCTTGATCTCCTCATTATTTCCCAGTGGGTAGCTCAAGAACTTGGTTTCGACTCAGGCATTTTCTTCCATAGTGCACAGGGTGGGAGGTAAAGGGGGTGCTGCTATCGCTTTGGAGGTGTCAGAGCTGAGAGGAACAGTGGGTGCTGCCTGCAGGGACAGGCAGATCTGGGCTTGGCACCACCAACCTGCACTCTCTGCAAAGTGTCACAGGTGCAGATTACCCCTGAGGAATAGCTCCAGGGTGTGAAAAGCATCAGATGGTAAAATGAGTATTCTCCACCAATTTCTCTTGCTATTTTCATTTGTATTGGGTATATTTTAATTTCTCTCATTTTCCAAATTCTGAATAGGGTGCCAATGTTTTAGTCTTCATATGTCAAGTTTTTGGCAGTCATCCTCCAAACCTTAACCCCTATTAGGCCAGCAGCGAGCCTTTAAAACTGTATCAAGTCAATTTGCGTGAGACAGTGATACTAAAAAGCCTTTTCCAGTCTTTTCCCACAATATACTAAGCTGAGGGGGGGAGGATAAATTACCATTACACATCATACGTGTGCAATCTAAAGGTGTGTCTAATTCTTTGTCACAGTCACACAGCAAGTAGCTATTTTAGTCACTCAAGGCGTAGCGACCTTCAGAAACATGGAATAAGAAAATGGAAGCAAACTGCAGGGCTGTGTGGACTGGATACCTCATTAGCATCTAAGGACACGAGATAAGCACACCTAGGGAGGGAATACTTCCCCCCTCTCAAAACATGGCACTGAAGGAGTAGAAAAAGAAAACCAGTTTCAGTGTCTGCATCTGGAAAAAAGCCGGAACTTGATTCTGTTAAAGTTCAGGATGAAATTAACTTGTCTGCTAGAAAATAGGGCATCTACTCCACTGAGAGTAGATGTGCTCATTTTTGGATGGAGAAGAGAAGAACAGTTCCTCATTCAGGATGGCCAGAGCCATTCTGAAGGTTTTCTGGCCGGAGGGATCGTTATGATTATCTGCTGGTTTTGCATAAAACAGGCCATAGGATTTTGTTGAGTGTTTTCCACATCAGCCCCTAAAACGTGAAAGCTAAACATTACAGAAATGACACTGCACTAAAAAGAACTTTCTAGTTATAAAACTGTCACCCCACATACAAAAAACCCAAACAAAAGCAAAAACCCAACATTTGGAACACATGAATGCATTTAGAAAAGAATTGATCAAATATATAATGGGCCTTGTTTACATAAAGTTGACAAATATAAGCAGTAAAATATATTGGGGAAAACTGAACCAGATTTGATGACATATAAAATAGTGTTAGTGCACCACATTAATATCTCTTAACAAAGTGAGTAGGGTAGAATTACTGCTTCTCACAATAAGGGAAGCAGGAAGAAATGCAAAAGTAAACGTACCCGTATTTGGAGCCAAACCAATGAAATATTCTGCAATGTGTTGCCATGCTCACGTTATGCTTCCACAAGAAGGACATGGAGGTCCTGGAGCGAGTCCAGAGAAGGGCAACCAGGCTGGGGAAGGGGCTGGAGGGCAAATCCTATGAGGAGCAGCTGAGGGAGCTGGGGCTGTTTAGCCTGGAGAAGAGGAGGCTGAGGGGAGACCTTATCACCACCTACAACTACCTGCAGGGAGGTTATAGAGAGGTAGGTGATGGTCTCTTCAGCCAGGTGACAGGTGATAGGACAAGGGGGAATGGCATGAAGCTGGGCCAGGGCAGGTTCAGATTGGATGTTAGAAAAAAATTTTTATTGAAAGAGTTGTCAGGGCCTGGAACAGGCTGCCCAGGGAGGTGGTCGAGTCACCTTCCCTGGATGTGTTCAAAAAAAGGGTAGATGAAGTACTTAGGGATATGGTTTAGTTTAGGATGTGAATGGTTGGACTTGATGATCTTCCAAGGTCTTTTCCAACCTTGTGATTCTGTGATTCTGTGAATAATAAAAGAGCCTAGGAAAATTCCTATTTTCCAAAACACGAACTTCAACAAACTGAGAAGTGCAGACACTTGGTTTATGAATGTGATGTTCAAAATCTAAAGGGTTTTTTTATATAAATCAAAAATATGCAGAATAAAACAAACCAGATGTGTGATGAGAAAGGAAAGCAAATTTCCCACTGAAGAAATAGTTGCATGTTATGCATATCTTAAGTAATCTAGTAATTCATTTGCATTTTCATAACATTTCTACTCATAACATAAGCCCCAAAAATAATACAGAAGGAAATTACTGTACCTGTAGCTTTATGCAACATTTGCTCATGAAAAAGATTAGGCCTTTACTAATTCTTCAGTAATTTAAAAGTCCCAGCATCCTGCTTCTTTCAAGTAGGAGAAAGCCATTTGTCTGGTTTTGCTGCATTGAATATTTTCAAAGAGAGGCAGTATACAGTCTATAATATAATTAGTAGATAATATTCCCGAATTTTAAACTTATGAGAAAGAAACAGTGATTTTGTTTGGCCAATCTTCAGTGAAAAAGAGATAGAACAGCTTTTGTGAAATAAGCCACATGATCAGATTAGCTTTAGAGCACTGATTATTGTACTTCACATTCAAATGAAAGCCAAAGAATAATTTATTTGATGTACTAGTTAAGCTAAAAATGCAGAATTGACAGAATATGGATGTTCTTTGATCTTTTGTAGGTGTTCAATATACTCTCAATGCTGCTCGATGAGTGACAACAATTCATAATGTTTTAAAAATAAATCTCGATGCACAGGGTTTTGGTTTTTTTAGCTTTAAGCTTATACTTTCATTATATAACATCTGCTTTGACTTTGAAGATTTTTTTCTTATTTAAAAAACATATTTTATTCTCAATTTGGAATATAGAACTAGGAGCTGAAATAGGTTTGTAAAAGGGGAACAAAGTTGACTCAGATCCTTTTAAAGCAGATATTAAAATATGGTTAGTGGGGTAAAATAATCATTTACTTTCCTTTTCAAACCTGATAAAAAGTGACAAGAGTCAATTTGGGTTCATTCTTGTAGTATCTAGATACATTTTTCTGAAAATCAGGTTCGGTCAGGCCTGCCTTTGAATTTGTCTCCTATTTTTCTCTCCCTTCCACTATAGAAAAAGGACTGTGTGACATATGAAGGGAAATTACAAATTGGGATTATCTTCCCCACTTTTCTAACATATACCCCGCTACTTGACATCGTCTAAAACAAGACAAAAATGTCTGAAAAGTATAGGTAGTCTAGTATTAAGATTGACAGGAGGATTTACTCTCAGAAAATCTTAACAAAGAAGCAAATTATTTTTCCCAACTGGAAGAATTTTTAAACAGTAAAAAAAAACCCTGTGAAAAAAAAAAAAAAAGCACCTGCACAAAGTATGTGATTCCAAGTGTATTTTACATGCATGTAACCACAATTCTCTCAACATGTAAGACCACAATGTAATACTGGTATTTAAGAATAATCACATGCACCTTTATTTGTTCTAATTTCTTGGAAGTTAGAAATTAGACCTTCAATGCATTTTAATTACAGTTTTATGGGTTTTTAACCAACACTGCAAGTGGCTTTAACTCAAATTTCTGCTTGGTAATGTAATCGCTTAAACATCAAGAGATCTGGATTGCAGCAAATCAGCTGGCTAATTTGAGAGGGTGTGGAGGGAAGCGATTCCAATATTTTTACTGCTTCTGAGTTTGCATGATTTTATTCTACAATTCTACATCCCATGAAAGGGGTAAGGAGATAGCTCGAATGGGATTTACTCAAAAGAAGATGCCTCAAGAAGTAAGTAGGTGTGCTAATTAAACCACCTTCCCTCTGCCTACCACATAACTAGCAGATGAGCAGCATTTGTCTCAGCTTTCCTTTTTTCACTTTCCCATCCTGCATTATCCTCCAGGCATTTCAGCAACTCCCCTGCTTTCCTCCAAGAGGTCGCCACCCTCCAGATCCACCATCCCTGCAAGCCAGGGATTTCACTCCATCTTCATTACAGTATATTCAATCAGCTTCCCAAATCTGTACTTCCCAAGAATAGAGATAATTTCTAACATAGGCCTGAGCATGTCCCAGGAGAACTCTTGATCTAGGGGACAGGAGAACTGTCCAAGAATGTGAGTCCAATCAACATTTCAGTCATCTCTTTAGGATGGGAAGATCTCAGGACAGGTTTTTTTCTGAAATCACAATCCAAATTACCAGCTCTTAGTAGCAGAATATGGTATCTGGCCCCTGGTGCCTTGCATGTTCTGAAATTAATTTCATCCTGACTTACACTGAAACAGAGTTTTCAGGCTCCCTCAGTTGCACCACAAAGGCACAAAATTAGTTAAGATTCCTTACGTAGCATTATGCCAAGTTATGTCAGCTCGGCTGTGTCCTGTTCACATAATTTTTATACTTGCTATGGTTCTTCACTCATTGGCCTCCTCAGCGTTTGTGCCACAGCACCAGAATAAATGTCAGATTCAAGTTCATGCTAGAATGAACCCTCAGTCTTTAAGTAAGCCATAAACGGGGTGTTGGTGGCTATAAAGCCTCAGCTGCATGTTTCTGCTCAAATGTTAGCATCAGAAAAAATCTCTTTCCATGATTAACTGCTCTCACATGAACTTGTAAGTTGAGTTCATGATGGATTTTGTGAAAAACTGTGGTTGTGAGCATGCAATGGTGACTAAATTCCTCACAAATCACGTATGATTTACATAAATGAGCATCTCTGCTCTCACACAGTCAGCACTAGGCCTAGTTACTAACACATGAAAAACGCACTCTCAGACTTGGCATGTGGCTTTTGCAGCTGCCAAATTTACCCCCCGTGAGATGAGAGCAGGTTGATGAGGAGGGCAACAAAAACATTTTTAACACTGCTAGCGACAGGAAGAAGAATGAAAATTCTGTTTATCTTGTTAGAGATTTTCTGATCATATTAGTGATTTCATTATGCTCTTCCTAGAGACCAAACCTTTTAAAATGGCCTGGAGTCGAAAAGCGCCCTATGAAACTGCTGCTATACATCAGACATGCACAGGAATTATGCAATGTCATGAAAATACAGGGGCTCCTTGTAGCCGGTGTTTGAACACCCTTTTGTGCTGAAATTCACACAAGTGAACTTCTATCTGTCCCATAACTTTACTCTAGCATCTGGTTTGTGGCATGGCCTGACTTTACCATGGCACCGGTACGGGCGTGTTTGCTCTTGCGCTTTCAGGCAAACTCTGAAAAATGAGGTGACTGAGCAGTTATTAGAGAGAAAGACTTCAGAGCAATAAGTGCAGTTCAGTCATGATCAGGAAAGGCCCAAAGTCTTTTAAATGCTCAGATGGCTTCCAGCTGGATAGAAGAATTTTTAAAAGGGAATCTCCAAAATCCTGGTGGAATAAGAAAAATTTACACTGGATGTTATTTGGCTACTAAGACACACAAAAAAGACATAGAATTCATCTTTCAGGTTGATAGGTACCTGTAATAAAGGTAGAGGGATGCCATCAATCTCCATGTGTTTCTAAAAGTTCCTTTTTTCCCTTATGTGTCCATGAACAGTTTCATTTCTTTATTCAGATTGCTTGACCTTGTCATCTCTCCCTCTTTAAAATAATAAAAATATGCTGCTACACCTGTACATAATCTCTCTGCCTAGCTTCATGTGCCAGATGATCTCATCTCCTGTTTATCAAAGACTTCAGAAATAAAAATAATAATAATTAAAAAAATCATTTTTTTGGATCCATCCCAAACCACTTCTTCTTAAAAGACTTTCTCTCACAAAACAGAGCTGTTGTTACTTACCTAAACCTTTGGGCAAGGTTAAATCCTGTCTGTTTAATATAAATGACTGCAGAAGACTGTTTACCATTAGTAAACCTAAATTTATTTTATGAGATGCCTACACATTCGTGAAAGGATCTGCTTAAATTCTTTCAAAAGGACTTGTGACGATGTGAGTCAAAAGGAGCATAGTCATTAATGGAAAAAGACACCTTACCACCCTCTGTTGCAGAGTAATCCAACAACTGGGGTAACACTGTGATAATAAAAAGTTTGATGACATAAATATATTCATATCATTACACGTGCCATTATTTTTGGATCACATAGGAATCTTAGATTTTACATAAAAGGCAAAACAAAGCAAAAGGAATAAGGTTTGGAATCCAGGCAGAAGACTTTGGGAGGGGTGAGTCTGAGTACATTCCTTTTGCTTTTAAAGGACATTTTAAATGAACTCTGAAGACAAAACTCCAGGGACTACAATCTGTGTCCCAAAGGCAATTACTAGATCAAGGGACTGTGTCCACTGTCTTTAACAGAAATTGGACCAGACCTTCTGTGAAGTAAAATACAAATTGTTGATCTGCCTTTTAAACCTCAGTGATTTTACCCAGTCATATTTTTAAAAGGGAAGAAAAAGTGAACTTATACTTTATGTAGCTAAACTATACAGTTTCTTCAAAAATTTGAGAACTGATGCTAGAATGTCCAGGACTCTGCATGAGAAAAGGAAATGTCATTCACCAATACTCATGAACTTTATGAAGATCCTATTCTTGGCTTTATACTAGCTGCCCAAGGAAAAATCATCTAATCTTCTTAATGGGAGAATAGACTGATTTTTTTGAGATAGCCAGAACTGTTTTGTAGCACAAGAGGGGTAAAGATAGAAAGAGTTGGTTTAGTTTTTCCTGTATTTTGACAGTCTACCAAAAAAGTGGCAGGCAGGATTTATTTAGAATGCAAACTCCTCTCATCCTGGACAGATCAGAAGTACCACTCTACTGGGGTTTTCTAACAAATGCTTGATTTCTGGATGCTATTAAAAGGACATATTTACATCAGGATGGTAGGGAATAATGACAGCACTGAACACAGGAAGGGAAAATCAAAACTGGCTGATATTACTGAATAGCAGTGCACAATTATTAGATGTGCTATGATACACAGGACCTGCTCAGGAATCTTCTGTCTTTGAACTGATGACAGCATTAGTGGAACAGCATTACTCAACTGCAAAACAGTCCCCAGACCCTTTGATAAAAATTACTATAACACATCCTACAAACTGAACATTTTGGCATGGCACATTAAAAAGAAGGCATTTGAATGTGTCTCAGTTGACATGGCCAGATGAATCAGGGTAAATTTTGCACAAAATACACGTGAATATTTAAAAGATTACGGTAATTTTGTAGACAAAGCAAACAAAGAATATACATTCTCAGTAGTCCTACGTACAGCCTTGCCAGTAAAACTTTATATTTTTTTATGTCTACCCTATTCCCTAAATATTAGGTGTCTGAAAAGTTACTTGGCCAAGGACCATAAAGTAAGTGTATTTCAATTACTTAAGAAGTATCTGAGCAAACATCTCCTCTGTCATGCTTTGCTTCACCCACAGTAAATATCATAAAGATGCATCCTGGGCTCATTTTCCACAATGTTATTTTACTGTATCAATGCCCCATTTCTGCTGCTTCTCTGATATGTCTCCGTGATAAGCATTACTGTAATTTTTCATGTTGTTGCCTCCTTTTATTTTTCTGTTTTTGTTTAAAATTATGAATATTAAAGATCCAGGATAATGGTAGCTTGAGCTGATTCTCAGTCACTCTCTCAGGAGCATGGCATACTGTCTCTTCACTGTGCCTTAACCTTACTTGCTGACAGCAACAGACTTCTCACTACAATGTTGTATGACAACCAGCAAACCTGTGATTCTGGTATGATGCACATCACTCTCCTCTGCACTTGCAACACGAAAGGTGCCCTTACAGCTTTCCTTGTTTGAGCAATTAATGTCCCATGATACTGCCAAATTTTCTAGGAACTCAATTTTGCATCTAAAGCTGAAAGCAAACCAACAAATAGATTGATGTGCTCTTGGTTCAATTCCTTATAACAATATCCCTCTTTCAAGAGAAATTCTAAGATAAATTAAGCACCATAGGGACAGAAGTGACAGAAAAATAAAGTGATGTCACAGATGCTCTGATATCATGGATGACTGTAATATTTTGGAACTGTTGTCCATCCTAATATATAAATAAAATACATGGTAGCTGAAATGACCGAATGTTGATGACGATATTTACCTGTTGCATGGTTTATCCTTGCCACTAACGAATTCTGCAACTCTCCACATATCGTAGTTATGTATAAAAAAATATTCAGAACACTATTTAACCCAGCAATTAATGGATAAAAAACAGCTTACTGAAGTGAAACTTTATGTAAACAACAGAGAAACTCCTTATTTGGATGTCCAACTCAATTGGCTAAGCTACTGAAAATAAAATGCACAATAGCAATTTCAAAACATTCAGCTTGTGTGAATAATACGCATCCCATATGCACTGTAACATTGGTAATGTAACCCATTAAAATAAATATCTTTAATGGTACAGATCAGGTAAATAACTATTCCTAAAGCAATGAATGTAAGACCAGATCTTGGAAATTTATGTTGTATAAGTTGCAGAACAGCTTTTTTTTCCTTGTTACATTTCAGTTCTCCATTGCTCAATGTGAAAGTTGTCACCTTCCAGCCCATAAAAATTCAACAGGACTTCTCAGAGAAATCCATCCTTAGCACTTTCAAAAAGGAGGAGTTGCCTTTCAGGTAGAATTACACTTTTTTTTCTTTTGGTTACTGCAGGAGATGTCCCTATGACTTGTCCCTCATGATACAGGTGACTTCAGTTGTTGTCTACATACCCCATTTTACAGAAAGGCTACACACGAGCCAAGTAGCTATTTAGGACTATGCAAATATATTCTTTATCATAATCTTATAAAAGTTTAAGATACATATGATCATGGAAGCAACAACAGTTACTTGACGTGCAAGATGAAGCAAAAATAGGGACACCATATGTCAATGTGATATTGGAAAAGTATTCAAATACATGAGAAACTACTGAAGTACCTAAATATCAGAATACAATAATATCTGAGAGTGTAAAATGGGAAACACAGACAGCAACTGCTAAGCTAGAAAGTGGGTTTTAAAATCTGGATTTGTAAACGTATTTGGCCATCAAGAGCCCTTCAAAGAAAGTTCACAGGATCTGTCAGCGTCACAAATTCTCCACCTCTACGCTGTGCAAAACTAATCGCCATTCTTTTGGCCATTCAGGGTTCAAAAACGTGTGGAAAGCTTCATTACTGCATTGCAATGATACTTTAGCACTAGTAAGCAGTGGAGAGACAGTGCATTGCTTGAGCTTGAAGAGAAAAGATAAATAGATTTATGACATGCTTTGTTTTTGCAGCTTGGCAAAAACACAAAGAGAGTTATATAGCCAATCATTAAAAAACCCTTAATTTTATTACGGAGACCTTGATCAGGATAATTCCTTCCTAACACATTGATGATGTTGCAGGGTCCTGAAGTGCTTCCTTTTACTCCCATACATTTTTAAAAACCCCAAAAGTTCTTTCTTTCACCAAGACTATTTTTCCTTTATTTCGTGTATAGTAAACAAATTTAATAAGCTTCTTTCAAAGAATCAGGCTAGTATAAAATTGTGCATTCTTTATATAATTTTAGGAGGAAAATGGTTAACGTTTTTTGCCTCATGACTTGCAAATGAAAGAAAATAATAACGCTTAGCAAAAGACATTAGAAGAACACATTCACCATGAATCATACTGCCCTTGAAGGTGCAGCTTAAAAAAGCAGAGAAATAGATTTGACACCACTTGGACTTGCAGCTCGGACATGCTGCATTAAACTGTTCAAAATTAATTTAATCTGAGCATGGAGAATAATAGCCTCTCAGTTCAAGGCTTCTGATAGCAGTAATTTGCACTCGAAAGTACTTCCAAAGGGAAAGAATAAATGAAGGGCGACTCTCCAAAACTGAGTGAGCAAATGTATTCACTAAATGAAAGCCTCTTGATCACCCTGTAAAAGAGCATTCAGGAAAACGACACATTCTATATCATTTTGCAGGGTAGGAGTTTTTTCTTCAAACTGCTCGCTGCTACAAGGAGAGATACCGTTCTTCCTGGACAGATGATGGCATAAGAAGCTATTTACTTAGAGCTCTTGCATTTTTAACTCAAAAGCCATGAGATCCATTTGCCTTCCAAACAAGTGAGTAAGACTGGTGTAGTAAAAAATCCTCTTGTCATGTTTGTAATAAGGCACTTTGTAGACTAATTGCATATAGGACATTGGCAGTTCCCCTTGCTTCTTCAGAGGACTAAGAGCTAACTGTAACAAATTATTAACACTCTAGTCCTTCAAAAGTACCTTATGAACCCCAAACATGTTTATATTTCATAGTACTCACATTCTTGTCACTTACACATTCATAACTTTCAATTCCACTTGCTATGCTTGCGACTAAAATCCTCCGATACCTGTTTTATTCCTCAGCTCCTAGGAGGCAGTGAGATCTCATTGAAAGGGCCCTGGAAGACGAGCCAAGAAACACCATTTTTCTGTTTTAGCAGAAAAGATGTAATTGGTGTTTCATTGAAACATTAACCCAACAAAAACTTCTCAGGTCACATCACACAGGACAAGTGCATGGGGAGGCCTCACTACCTTCAAAACAGGTGCAGAGACATACCCAAGGCTGTACTCCACTATATATGTACGCCTTCTATATAACTTCTCCGGTCCAAAACGACTGTCCCAGAGTATTATTTAAGTATAAGAGCAAAGTCTGACCTCTGTCAACTCCAAGATTGCTGTGGGAGTCTGTGGGGAGAATCACAGGGGTCAGAAGTTAATTGACAACTTTGCGAAGGTTAGTGCTTTAGCAAGAACAGGGGTGATAGAGGGGGAAAGGGGCTGATGGTGCTGAAAAATGTGGAATTGGCCCAAGGGAAAAACAGAGTAATCTTCATCCTTTTATTCCATTTTCTGATTCTGCATTGTTTTCTTTCCCCATTTAAGAATTTTTAAAAAAGGAATAATGTAAACAACAGTACACATTACCTCCATCTATTAGTAGAGCAGACACAGTAGTTAATTACGCAGTCCTAGCAAAGAAGCAGTGAAAAACATGTGAATGGGAACAGGTAGCAATAAGGAGATGACCTGTGGCCTAGGTCACATATCAGTGTCTCGGGCAGTCTCTAGGGCTGTGCCTTTTTACTTATATCTCTGAATATAAAGCCAAAGACATGCCTGGGTGGTGTGTGTGTGTACATGCTCTGACATGTAGGCATGAGCCCATACACAGACACAAAACATCTTTCTTTTACTGTATCTAGTGTTGTTAGGAGCTGTATCCTGTCTGTGTACAACACAAGGCAAATTGTGTGCTTAAGAAATAGTGAATAATAATTAATAATTGCTTTCTAGGCAGAGAAGTAAGGACAATAGGTTGCACTACAGCGTACTGACAGAATGAATCGATGAAAAATAAAATTACCAAACAAAATGAGCTCTTGACTTTACTTCTTTCCATTCATTTAAATATTTTATCTCCCTTTTCTCTACCTTTTCCTTTTTCTGTACAAATTATAAGAGTTCACTTTTTTGAATGAGACTGGCTGTGAGAAAGTCTTAGGAAGAAATACAACAAAAAAGTTCCATCAAACAGTGGGAGAGTAAATAATGTATTAGTATTCAAGTTTCATTTCCAATCCCACAGTTGCATTACTTTTGCAAATTTACAACAAAAAAGCCAAAAGGTCTTTTTAAATTTTCTGGTACCGCTTAATTTCTTCTGAATAATTTACCTGCCACTAGCTGTTTGTTCTATAATAATTCAAAGAAAACTGGTTATGCCAAAAGTCTGAAAAAATGAAAAGTGCTTCTAGAATGTATTAAAAAGTTAAAATAAATTGAAAGCCTTCAGGATATTGTAACTCGTACACAGCTGGTTTGAACAGCATTGCACTAAAAAGACTAAGACTAGTCTAAATATGATGTGTCTGGTACTTGTTACCAGATCAAAATTAGCAGATAAACTGTGAACTTAAATTATATTTATGAAAATTATTATTTGAAGAAAATGCAAGACGCAAATATAAGTAATTCAGGTCTTGAGGGCTCATCCTTCTACATCCAACAATTTACTTATAACACCTAGTTTTCTAAAGCTCTACGATTAAAAAAGGGAAGCATATTTCATTTTTTCAAGCTTGCTCTTTCCAGCACATAGCCCATTTAGTTGGCTAAGTTAATTTATCAAATTCCATTGGAAGTACGCTAGTTTAACCCTTGACCTTGCAGATGAATTAACACACCAATATTGAGTGACTTACGGGAAAACAACCCTGCAAGCTAGCAAGTAATTGACATTAAACACATAATAAAGTATATTATCCCATAGTTTAGTTCGTTAAGAATATTAGTGATAGAGAATAGCATTGAGAGAATAATGACTAGTCAACATTTCAACTCATTTCTGTTTATCAAGAGTCAAGTTCAGTTCTACATCCAGTGCTTTTTACAAGAGAGGAGTACTTGATGAATTTTTGGAATAAAGGGATGGCAACTATAAGAATTAGTTTACAACTGAACTGGATTAGGTCAGGAGTATACCTTTTGAGAAAAAAAGAATGGTACAATAGCAACCAAAAATCTTAAATCAAATCTGACAGCATATCAGGAATATCAAGCGGAATGGCAATTGATACCAACCCCATTTTGCTTTTGACATAATGAATGAGTTTCTGGAGTTGGGAATATCTCTACTAGGAAAAAAATAAAAACATTTAGTCTTAGAATATTTTATAATTTACATAGATTTTGTATATTTACAGTTGTCAGAGGTAAAAATAGACAATCACTAAACATGACACTAATTTTCTTAGGCCATAAAGTTTCATGGCCCTAGTACATTTGGAAACTAAAAGCTCTAGCACCTTTGTGAAGAGTTAAATGGTATAAAAGGGTTTTGTCTAAACATTATATCTTTGCTTTAAAAGATAAGTGCAGGCAATTAACCTGTTCAGTGACCTCTGACTGTACATCCAGCTAAGGAGCTCCCTCATGGCCCTATACCACTATATCACATTTTTTAAAGATGAATAAAGCAACTTGTACCCAGGGTTCGCACAAGGTTTATGCAATCAGATTAACAACATTTGTTACTTTAAGAAATGAAAGTCTTTCCCTCAAAGTGAGATTACATATAAAACTTTTGTATATTTAGTTTGGAGTCCTCAGCTTTCTGCAAAACCATGGTGCAAGAGGATGTGTAGCTTACCCTAGCCACAGTGGAAAGAGAGGTGAGCTCTGCCCCTTTCTCTGCCCCACATCTTCCCCCATTGCACAGGCACAGTCAAAGGGGCTGGAGTATGAATTTGCAGCTCCTGAAAGATGTTTTATTTCACAACACAGAAGAGCCAGAAATCTGGTGCCTGTTAAGACGTACTTCTCATAAAATAAAAGACTAATTTTTGCAAATCTTTAACAAAACGATTTTCCTAAAATGAAGAAATATTGATTTTTTTGCCATCAGATGAGGATCTATCAACCATGCAGAAAATTTAAGGAAGCCAGATTACCATCCCTAAAAATGCTGGGGTTCTTTTTGTTTGCATGGGGAAAATACTCTGATGACTGAAAATGTTTATAGACATTTATCTTATAAGATGGAGAAAACTAATATGCCCACAGTGATGGTAATTCAGAACGGGATAAACATCTTTGTGAACTATCTCTAGAATTGCATACCAAGCTTTCTGTGTTCACGAGCTCACTAACAAGTGAGTTCATAGAAATTTAGAAAGTTTATGATCCGTTACCAGGAAGCATCTGTGCAGATTGAATCTTGAGTGTGGGAACATGCACGGGAAACTCGAAGAGTTATATCCCTATGTTGGGAAAACATATTAGATCACAAAGTAATTACTCAACCAATACCAGGCAGAACTACTCTAATTTCTGGTGATTCCACCCAATCTACAGACCACCAAGTATTTCTCTGTGAGAGGAGAGATAACCAGTTACATTGACATGGTAACCAAGCCATACAGATAGATCTGTGCAGGAGAGAACGGAGAAGCTGAGATGATAATGAAAAATTACTTCTAGTGGGGCATTATACAGAGAACAAAACAATCCACAAACCCACTAAAGCCCAGTCAGGCTGTAGGCTTTCACATGTATATCACACTATGCCAATTTCCAAAACTGAAAGAGGATATTTTTTTTTTTTACAGCACCTGCAAGTATTTATCTTGTCTGAACTGCTAGTGAGCACAAATTACAAAAATAGAAAGAACTGAAAATAATACAAAGTTCAGCTATCAAGCAACAAGCTATTATTCTTCAACTTGGTATACTTCCTGAAAGCCATTGAGAACTTCCCAATACCAGCCCCATACCGCTGGAGGCCCTCATTTAAAATAGCACATGGGGGTTGCAAGAGCTTTGTGCCACCTCCAGGCTCATTTCTGGCCATGTCTGGGTGCATTCTGTGGCAAAAATACCATCAGTACAGGTGCTACAGGTCACCTTGGTGATCCTCCTCACAAAATGTCTGTGGGTACTGAGAGAACGTGGCAAAGATATGATGCAGGAGGATGCATGGCACAGATGAAATAACTTTAAAGGGATAGAGAAACTAGGAGGTCTTTTTTCCATCTCAGGAACACCATTAACAATGAAGAAACAGAGTAAGGTAAACAAATATACTGATATCTCCACATCACCAAAGGTAACAGTTGGGTTAAAATCTGCAGATAAATAACAGAGAAAAGAAGATATTACATTTTTATCCCTGAAAATATTGTATGGCCCTTCTACAAAAAAAACATGAAGTTTGTCTTCTGGAATGATCCTGCAGATACACTCTGCTTTGCCAAACTGAGAGCTACACTGTCAGCGCTGAGTACTTAAGAAACTCAAGTAACAGGTAGTGAGAAAAAATCAACTGATAATATCACAGTAAAAGAGAAATGTTACTTTTGCAGAATGTCTCAGTTTAAATAACTGAACAAAACCAAAAACATGAACTATGAAAAATATTCAACAAGCAGATGGTGTGAGAATAATTTGGGAAGCTGATATCCAGTTAAAAACACTGCCTAATGACTGGCAGCACAAGGGATTGGTGGCATTTGTTATGTAAGTGGATACACTGTGTGGTATGCTAGCTGAAGACCAGCTGCAATGTGAAATTACAGAAAGGGAGCAAAAGGAAAAGAAGCAGAAGCAATTATTGCAAAGAAGAAATAGAGCAGAAAAGTGGAAACATGGAATTGAAATGAAAGTGTGGCAATCAAGCAAAAGTAGTAGGAAAGTAAAATGAAAATATTTTGTTTCCAAACAATTAATTAGAAAACTAATTTAGGCTCTTTATCAACCATATCTGAAGTCTACTGGATATGGATCACAAACTCGTATCACTATTATTATTGTGTTAGTCACTACCCTTTTATTAACTCTATTGCTTTATATCACACTTCGCTCATACACTTACCTATAATTAAGCACCTCTCCTATGCTGCATCTTTTTAACAGTCCAAATCACCTTGAAAATGCTGCAGGGTGAAATGCTGACATGCCTCTCAGCACAGATATCAGAAACAAGTTTAAGAACATCAAATTAACTGTGACTGATTTTAAAACGGATCCTTCAAGAGCACATCTGTACTTGACAACCTTCTGAGCCTGGTTAAGTTCTGACAATGTATTTTACCTTGCAGCATATCTGGCAAACCTTGTTAATCTTTTTAGGGTCATGTATGTCACCAGATTGGTGATCACACATGAACTGCATTTTAAGAAGCCAAATGTCATCTCTCTAGAGACCTCTTAGCACTTTTGAAAATGCTGATGGACGATCTAGTCCTTTCAGTGTGCCCTATCTTGCCCTTTCAAAGTGATTAGCTCCTAGAAGGCTCAGAGAACTGCAACTCACAAAATATCTATTCAGAAACTCTCCCAACTGACCAAATATTCACAGATCCTTTGTCAGAATAGTCAACAGGGCTTCTGCAGAAAACCAAGGTTTCAAAATCTCTCCTCTTCCCGTTTTCTCCAAGCAAACACAATATAAAACAAAAGCCACAGTGATGATCACTGATTGCTTGTATAAAATATCAGCTTTCACTAGAGCTGCCTTCCACATTTTTGAGTTTACTTCCATCTTTATCTAGGAAACATTTACATAGTAAATATTCCTCGTGGACATTCAGATTTACTATCGTTATATCTCCTCAGCATTAGCAACCTGCCAACTGAATACTGTGTTTTTCTCATAAGTCAGTAACAAAATTCTTTATGATGATGCTGTTTACCATTTCACTTTCTAAAATACTGACTTTCATAAAACACAGTTTATTCATTTATAGTTAAAGGATCTCTTACACTGAAGAACCAAAGATGATGGGGGGCGGGGGAAGTGGAACAACAGAAATATTTTTGCCGCTTCTTTGAAGGATCATCTAGCAAGCTATGAGCATCTCTCTGCCAAGAACTCTAAGAGGTTAAATAATTTATCTTTTCAAGTGCACCTGAATTAAATGTCACTTTTCTCATTCAGATCATGCAGTATCAATTTCATCAAACTCGAGCGTGCACTCAACAGTGTGTTGCTAATGACTGCAATCATTAGGATCTTCTCACAAAGCATTGTGTATGGAGAAGTGGCAATACACCACAGCTTTCAGAATGAGCAGAAGGTCCATTTTCTGTCTTTCTCTTTTAAATTCCTGCCCATCTAAGAGGCACATATCCATCTATTAAGGCATTTAAGGAGACAGTTGATTTTTTTGTTTCAAACATTTTTCCCCCTGCAGAGATCATTAAATGCTTGGATTCACTGTTGAAATGGAAGGATTTATCAAGTTTCCCTCCTGGACATAGATCATCATTAAAACTCTTTTCAACTGTTTTAATTTTTTCTAGCTGAACCTTAACCACATGACTAAAGCACCACCTGCTTCAGTCTGTTCTGCTTTCTCAGGACCTAGTAAGTGCTAACCTGTGTCTTCATGTTTGACAGAACAGGCTGAATACAAGCACATCCGAAGATAAAACACTTAGACATAATAGTGCAGAGGTTTGACTTTACTAATACAAGTGTTCCCAAACTACCTTTAGAACTTCACTGAAATTCACTGATAACAAGAATAAAATAATTCTGACAAAGCTGGTGGATGATTTATGGCATATACAGGAATCTGCATGTGGCAGTATTTTGAAATCACTAACTGAAAAAAGATTGGACATGAGCAGTGGAAGAACAAGAAAGCAAGCCGTGTGGCTGATATTACTGTAGCATATTAATTAGATTAAGATGACTTTTCAAACCATTAAATGAGGAGCTGATTATGCTGTCATACTGTGTCTTTAATGAAAGACCTAATTGTAAAATTGCCCAGTATTTATTTTTATTTATATAACTGACATTTTTTAAACCTAGTGTATAATTATGTGTTGGGCAGAGGTTTATATCTTAGTGAAGATATAAACTGAGTGTCCTTGTACTGCTGTCAGGTGATTCATGGCAGATATATTCAGTTCCTCAAAAAACTATTGAACAGTTGCATGGAGGAATGCATCTGTCCAGGAATATGACAAAAAAACTTTGTTCCAGCCTGGAATTCTCTGTAGGGATCCCTGTTTAGCTCAGCTGACTTCCTCTGCACAAGTTGTTTCTAAGCTGTTCTTCAAAACACAGCAAACAATTTATTGCATTAAATACTGTCATAAAGTACATTGGATTTTATCTATTAATACAACTGTCCTGACAGGACAGAAAGTATTCCTCTTTCTCAATGAGCAGAGAGGACAAAATCACACATGGAAAATAGTTTCTGTGGCTTCTGAAAAAGATTTGGCCTAAAAATGGCCAAAAACCCCCTTTAGATAATTGACTGAAAATGAAAAGTAATCTGGGTCTGGGTTTAAATTTTGTAATGTTCCTGATATCCTCATTATTTTCACTTTTGAGTTCAAAGACCTTTTTGTATCCCCATATAATTTTGCAAGGTGAAAATGAAAATATTTCTCAGCTTGATTCCTTGTATTTTTTAAGCAGTTCTAAATCTATACTTTCACAGGTCGACAGAAATACCTGTTAAAATATTCCAGCTTCAAAAATACCTTGCCTATGACATATGGTCTCTACCTGAGGAAGATCAAAAGCTACACAGTGAAAGTGAATTAGAAAAGCTTAACTGTAAAGAATAATTTTTCATTTGCTAGCTTGAGATTATTTTAAGTTCTTGGTATGATTCCAATACTTTCAGGAGACTTGTCAACAGCATGGGTAGACATATGCAACTTAGATTAGATAACAAGAGCTGTGAAGATGTAGCAAGAGCAACCTTGAACATACTGAGAACCCAAAGTACTTACTGAAACAGTTCGCCTGGGCTGATGTTCGTGCTGCCACGTCTTGACTACTACAAAAATAAATTAGAGTATGGCTTGGTTATATAAACTTACTCATGCAGCAAGCATAAATTTGGATAGAGATGGGAGCTTAACCAAACACTGGGAGTTTTTCAGAATTTTTAGAGTATTTTTTTCCAGTTGATATATTTGGTTAATTCACTATCAATTCATAACTGGTCTAGTTGGCTAAATCCGATTCATGCACATAGAGTTTCACATGATAATGGAGTGTTACAGCTTTTGCTGCAGCTGAAGAATAGTCTTTGAATGGGGTGAGGCAAGGTACAAAGGAAGTCTGGATTCAGCAGCTGGGCTGAGATGACCTGATGCACTAGCTCTGTATGGCACAAGGACACTTTGCCCCATAACAAGGCAGTGACTGCCCTTTTGCACATGCCTGGCCATCACTGCACTGGTTACACGCAACAGTATTATAGCCCACACCAGGATAGGTATTTCAATCATTGTGTTCAGTAGGATGGTCACAAGTGCTGTTACACTGGTAGATATACAATGATTATCTTTACTGGTAAATACAATACATTAGGCACAAGAAATATAATGCTCCTGTTGCAACTGTGACCTGGTATATACATGCCAATCTAGCTTTAAAGAGCTGGATACATAACAGTGCTGCTGGGATGCCAATGTACTTACTGACTTCTGTAGATTTTGCTGCCAAATTACTTAATTGCAAGGGTAATCAATACTTGTTATTATGAATGTTGCATGTGGATATAGAATTGTACTCAGATGAAGACTTAGCTTCCATTTACTGCATTCAGCATGCTTGACCAGAGTAGTTTCTGATATTTAAGATGAAATGCTGATGTTCGGTATGTATACTGAGTAATAAATTTGTTTACAAACCTAAAGCCTGGGACAAAACACTCAGATATTTATCATCTCATATTAAAACTATCCCAGTGTGGTGGGTTGACCTTGACTGGAGGCCAGGTGCCCACCACTCTACACTATCACTGACCTCCTCAGCTGGGCATGGAAGAGAAAACATAACAATGGCTGGTGGGTCAAGACAAGGACAAGGAGAGATCACTCATGGGCAAAATAGACCTGACTTGGGGAAATAAATTTAATTTATTCCAAATCAAATCAGAATAGGGTAATAAGAAATAAAACCAAATCTAAAAGCACCTTTTTCCCACCCCTCCTTTCTTCCCAGAGGCAACTTTACTCCAGGTTTCTCTACCTCCTCCTCTGGAGCAGTGCAGGGAATGTGGTTTGCAGGCAATTTATCAGTCATTGTCTCTGCCACTCTTTCTTCTTCCTCACACTTTTCCGCTGCTCCAGCACGGAGTCCCTCCCACGGTAGGCAGTGCTCCATGAACTTCTCCAATGTGGGTCCTTCCCATGGGCTGCAGCTCTTCACAAACTGCTCCAGCGTGGGTCCCCCATAAAGTCACAACTACCTCCAGCAAACCTGGTCTGGCATGGGCCCCTCTCTCCACGGAGCTGCTTCAGCATGGGCTACCCATGGGGTCACAGCCTCCTCTGGCATGGGGTCCTCCATGGGTTGCAGGGAAATGTCTGCTCCATCATCATCCTCCATGGGCTGCAGGGGCACAGCCTGTCTCACTGTGGTCTTCTCCAGGGGCTGTGGAGGCTGTGAAGGCACCTCCTGCCCCTTCTTTTGCACCGACCTTGCTGTCTGCAGGGTTGTTCCTCTCACTCCTCTCTCCTGGCTGCTGCCACAGAGCAAGTTTTTTTCTCTTTAAATTCATTATCCCTGAGGCACTACCACCATCACTGATGGGTTCGGCCTGGCCAGCAGTGGGTCCATCTTGGAGCCATCTGGCATTGGCTCTATTGCACCTGGGGGAAGTTTCTGGCAGCTTCTTGCAGTCCCTCTGCTACCAAAACCTGGCCATGCAGACCCAATACAGCCAGATTCTTTGTTTCAGCTGAACATTCAATTAGAACTTTGACAAGAATCAGAAAAAATAAAACATTGTCTTTAGTGCCATTTTTGTTGACTAGTTATCTGTCTTGGTCTGATTATTCTTGATCTTAAAATTTTGAACATCTCCCTACTTGTCTTCTCAAAGGAAACATTTCTCTGATCTTTGTTATGTTTCTAAATTACTTGGTCTGCTTAGAAGCAGGTGGTATTCAATATCTTTAGTCATTTTTGCAGGCTATCTCTAACTTCATATGAATCATAATTTTCTTCCAAGTCCAGTATAAAGAAAATCATTCCTACTTAGATCAAAACTTTGGAAATAGAGTAGTTAAAAAAAACCAAACCAAAATACCTTAATGTTAGTACCAGCTATTGCCTCATCTTAAAGGCCAAGTGGGCCTATGCTGAGGGCAATGGCACATCATGGCATTGAAGAAAAACATGGAAAGAAGTGTTTTCAAGAAAGTGAAGATATACCCCTGGAAATACTATTTTAATTCTATTAAAATTCTGCTGGTTGGTCTTTTTAATTTGTCTTCAATTAATCAATGATTTTTGCTCATTCAAACTAGAATTAATGATTTATTATACTGTCCCTTTTCTCTGGAATTTTTAAATCTAGTAATATTTTATGTATCTATTTCTAGACTCTACCAGATATTTTACACAATAGAATTTTTTGTCAGAGTACACTTATACCTGTGTTAAATCTGTGAGAACGTGCAGTGCCTGATCTGAAAAATGATACTCGAGCACAAAAGCTTGCACTAGTTTCTGTCAATAGACAGAACACAAACAGAGCAAATGCTAGATTACTGTTTATCTAATTACTCTCAGAAATCCACAGATTTAAAACCACCATCCATTGATTTTTTCCTGACTCCTTGTTCTTTAAAAGCGATTGGCTGAATGCAAATACAAAATAGATACATTTCAATATACTGACCAACTGACACATGCTTAAAATAAAGAATTAAATAAATAGATAATAAAATAATAGAATGCATTATGAATTTCTTTCTAGATGCAGGTAGTAGTTTGCGGGGCCGCATTATTCCTGTCAGATGGTACTCCCGTACCTCAGACTCTTGCCGTGCCTATTACTGTGCTCAAGTTATTCACACTTATTACTGACCTAATGCTATTGATGTATCTACTGTTATTGACGTTCTTACTAAAAGAAGAACATTTTGAACATAGCCTGCTGCTATATGGACTGTTAACAAACGCCTGCCTGCGGAAAGCAGATTCAGGGACAAAAAATAAGCAACTTCTGCTTCCCTCATTGGCTCTGTTGCGGGAAGCAAACTAAAAGTTAGACCAGCATTTAGTAGGCCAGTTTTGGGACTGACCTATTTTCTTGCGTAGTTATTTCCTTCATGGTTTAGAAATAAAAAAAAAAATGGAAATTTCCAAAGACAGAGTTTGAGGGGCAGAGAAAGCAGAAGGAAAATAATCAGTGCAGTCCTCAATTTTACTGAAAGAAGTTACTAATATACGTCCAATATATTAATCTCCTATTAAATAAATTCATAACAAAATAGTGGAGCTGAAGGCCACAGGTTGTGGAACTAATATATTTTTTTTCTGTATTCTATTCTGATAAAAGGTAAATGCTTTTCAAGCCTATACAAAAGAGCCCTACTTTGCACAGTAATTTGAACTGCCCAGAGAACAGTTGCCAAAAGTTTTGGGTTATTTTTAAACTCTATTCCCTGACACAATGAAACAACCAGCTGTCAATCCATGCTTTAAAAAGTTCCTAGGGAAAACAAAACATGCCCAGATATCATCTTTAAATTCCAACTACTGCCATGTAAAAATATTTTTAGAAGCAAAATGAAGCATATTTTTATTCCCACAAGTGCTGGCACCTTCTTGACCTTTCTCTTGTTAATTGGGTCCAAATTCTGCAAAGCAGTTACAGGTACGCACTTTGACTTTTGAACATTCTGGTTCCAGCTGAATCCGTATCATTATCCCCCAAATTAGTCAATCATTTAGCATTCAGCCAGCCATACTCCATGAAGTCCTGACTATTGAATAAAAAATTAAATGCGCGTGCAAATATGATGTATACTAAAACATGATGTATAAATGTCAGTCTGGGAAGAACAGCACCAGAACAACATAAATCACGAAGACTGATACAAAAGCATGCAACAGATTGCAGCCACAGAAAATGTCACCTGACTTTATTCCAGTTTGCCTCCAATTGGTGGGAGTTTGCTGGAGCAGTTGGGGAATGGCTCTTTATTTTGCTGACCAGATAATATGTGTAATTCTAATATTTACTATATCCTGCTGAAGCACTATTAGTCAAAAACATTACAATAAATTCATGTTTTATAATTAACATATTATCGATTCAGAAACAATTGGAGTACTGCATTTTTTAAGCAGAACACTCTGTTTGACTCGAGCAATTTGTTACATGCTGCATTTAAATTAGGACCTTTAATGAAAAAACTATGGGTTAGATAAGAACTCAGAGTGAAAAAAGCTGTTTTCAAGTAAGAAAATCTAACAGATTCCTTTGGACTCATTCACTTTCTGGACAAGATATATGTCCACACAAAAGGGGGGAAAAACGTATATGGGGGAAGGGGGAATTTCAGGCCTTCACTCTGAAATTGAACAGAAACTGAAGTTTGGAGGCATGTAGATGTAGCTCATGACCTCAGGTTGGTTTTCAACATATTGTTGAAGCTAGGAATTTAAAGGAATTTCTGGCATTTTATATTTTAGAATGGCTCACTTAAATCCTACCTATGTAGAAGGACATTTTCATATGCAGCACGTTGTCTGCCATTCTGAAGTAGAAATAAACACAAATATAGGACCTGTAGGAAGACGGTGAAGCAAAGAAAGATTTTATAACAACAGGTAAAATAACAACAGGTAAAATAAAAGTTGGACGTGCAGTCTCACCTTATTTATTTCTGAACTTCTGCCCACAGAATTGCTGCCAGTTAAGGAGCTGTCTTACAGCAGTTCTCTCTCAGCATCCCTAATTTCTACTTACACATTTGAACCAGTAGTCTAATATATATTAACTCGGTGAATTATGTGATATGGAGTTCAAGAGCCACTTGACGTTTAATCAGACCAGGGGTAAGTTCTTTTCTTTTTAAGTGCCTAGCCAATCTGCTGCTGAATTTGGTATCCTTGCTATTCATGGTATTTATAAATATTTGTTGAAATGAGACAAACTTATCCCTTCCCTCATCCTCATAAAAGATTCCAAGAAAATCCTAGGGTTTAATGATTTCTTGAGCAGAGTAACAAATAGTCTGTGACTAGACTTCTGTATGCAGAAGTTCTTTTTGAAACTGTGCTGACATGAAGTGAATGTAAACTAGAAATAACCAATTTTAAGACCTCCGCTGAGATTTGTTCTTTGACAATTGACAGAAAGACTGAGAAATTAGCATTTTGGTAAAACCTTTATTTGTTTAAGATGCCTCTTAGCCAAAGAGACTGTCTGTACAAAAGGATTAACCTATTGACAATGACTTTCTAAATCCAAACTCATTGAATAACAAGTACTGAATGTGTTTACCTTCCTAATGCACCCACAATTCACAATGAAGCAGGCTTTCTTGAAAAGGTCAAAATGCATGAAGAGCTGAATTTCAATAGGAAAACACAGCAAAATTTAGAGCTGAATAGAATGGAATTTATTTTATACAAGAATCGGTGGGATTAAGTGCATTCTGGTTATCTAAATGAATAAAAAATAAAAATAAAGAAAAATTAAGAAACTACCTTTACAGGCCTTTTATGCTTGCCTAAATTCAATTCCACACTCAATCACTTGCGGTTTAAATACAAAATCCAATCATTTCTCAATTAATCTGATATATATGAACTTGCTTATGAGGTGAAGGTAAAGAGCACAGTATCCTAAATTACTTTCACAAGTGCACACACTCGTTTATATTTTCATTTTCATGTTCATCACAGTTGTATGTCCCCTCAGGGAAGAATGGTCTAAAAACCTGAAATGAACCCTTATAACTTATTTTTCTTTTGAGGAACAGTTTCACTGTGTTAGGCAAGTACACTTGAAGGGTCATCTTCTGAGCTGAAGTTTATCTATAACTATTTTACATATTATACTGGTTAAATTGAAACAAGTTGCTTATTCACCATAAAGCATACTGAAGAGATAATTCTTAACACAGATCACTTGTCATACACTGAAACATTTTTTCAGGTAAGACTGCAAATGAAGCAGTTTAGAGTAGGCAACTGTCAGTAGGTGGCAGATATCATGATCTGACTACTATATATAAAAAAAGAGAACATTTTAATAGAACAAGTCGAAAAATGTGATAGAATCAAAATAGAATGTTGTGCCTGTAAGAATAATATCTTCACCACATTATAGAAATGTTAGCTTCCCTTGAGTACTTTTGCCTAAATTTTCTAAGGCACTTAAATTATGCATGGAGCTTAAAAGTAATGTTTAAAATGTTACTCAGGCACCACATTCAGGTGTGGTTTTAATGGTGCATACTGATGGATAGGTAAATCGTTTTCAAAAGCAACATTTGAGCACTTAAGTCAATTTGAGGCTTTTGAAATCTTTTCCTCAGCTCTGTATCCTAATAGTTTTTAGGCAGTGACTTTTCTTTGCCTTTCACTACGTCCAGAATATATCTGTCAGGATATTTTGATCTTAACCTGCACCATCACAGCTGGATCATGAATTCTGAACTGTTCTGAATTAACCCAGCCTGTTCAGTATTTTATGATGCTAACAGCGCTGAGACTTAGGGACACCTTAAACATGCAAAACTGGCAAGGATACGAGTCCCTAAATGGAACTGTCTTGAAGGTGAGTCAACCCAGGAAGGATTTAGTGACTTTATGATACAGTACTTTAGTGGTACTGTTACAAAACAGTCCCTAGTTGCAGACTGTTTCCTTAACTTGGATACACCAATCACAGAACAATGCCTGAAATTCACATTGTACTATGAGTCTGAATAATAATTTTGCTATCTCATGTTGGCCAGAAGATTCTTTTTCTGGCAGATGAAGACATGACCACAATCATCCAATCTTTCTAACTTCTGTGTGAAACAGCAGCAATAAAATCTGCCCAGTTTTCTACTATTGGGGAGCCCCAAATAGGATAGCTTGGAGCATGACATGGCATTCTCTTGATTAACACACACTACTGCAAACACAGCAAGTTTGTCCTGTACCTTGGTGGAGGATTTTTTGTTTGCTTGTTTTTTGGGGTTTAGTTTTTTTAAAGAATTTGAGAATCTACTTCTTCCCCCAAGCTCTTAAATTAAAGGAATAAAAAAAGCAACCTGCAAACTTCAGCCTGCTGGCAGTTATTTTTCTGTTTCAGAGCAGGACTGCAGTTGTGTTTTAGACACAGTTTTATCACAGGTACCCAAAAAGACAATGTACTTGAGAACCAGTGGTCACTAAGTCAGTTAAGCCTCATCAACACCTACGGCCAGTGGAAAGAAAAATTCAGAGATATTTTGTTCCCTATTCTCTAAGGCATAAGCTACCAAAAGGCTACGTTGCACTGCAACCACCAACATTTCTGTTATGAAGATGATGGAGTAAACATGTCAGATACATTTATTAATGTGTTATTGAAGGTTTTTAAATATGAAAAATATAAGTGCGATGAAAGAACATGGACAGAAAGACATCATTACTGTTTTACTAAATATATGCCATAGTGCTCAAAGAGATAAGAAGGCTAATGATAAAAAATAAAAATTAAAAAAATGAAGGAGCACCTTATTCCACTTATAGGGATAAAGTAATGAAACATGATATAGCAAATGACCTCATTAAAATTTAGGCAGTGTACTGCTGAAATAATAATTCAATATTTTTAGAGAGGAGCTTGAAATGAAGCTTGTGTCTCTGTGCATATAACTACCCTTACAGGTGTGAATATACTTCTATACATACATATTTAATCACAAGTTTGCCCTTCAGGATATGAAACGTCGAATAAGTTGGGAAGAAGAAGAACTCAAATGATAGCAATATGTAGAACTCATACATTTTCTTGTTTTGTAGCATAGAAACCCAGATCTTTATATGCAAAGTGAGTATTGTGCAGAACAAGCTCTGAAATGTAAACTGCTCAAATAATCAGACTGGAGCAGTCTGATTTTCAGGAATGTGATTTGGAAGACAAAAGCTAAAGATTTAGAAGATGACTATTGCAATGTTAATATATGTAAGTGGCAGTAGATCATTCAGAATATTTCAACTAAAGCATGACTTTCCATTAATACCAGCTGAGACAAAGAGAGAAATTTAATATATGGTAATGACAATAGAAGGAACAGATGTAAAAACCATTCTTAGCCATGAAGCACAAGGAAATGACAATGTAATAAACCTATGCAATACATTTGAGAACTCAGCATCAATTTCCCCTATTATTTGAATGAAGACCCACGTCCATTATAGAAACTCTTCAGACCCTTCCGAAATTCTGAATATCAGAAAGGATGACTATTTTCAGGGGGGAATGCTTATAATGATTTTTGATGTGTAACCATGCACAATACCACTTCTTTTTCATTCTTCAAAATTGTGCACAATTGTCCTCTGCAATTCTCATTATTCAGGTCAGTTTTGAATATTAACTGGAATTAGAAAAAATGCAAATATCTATAGGTCTTTAAACTACATACTGATTGACTTCTCCTGATAATACATAGCAGGAAAAAGTCCATAAATTTATTTAGGGACAACTCTGCCTTCACACATAGTCTTACTAACATCAAAGGTCTTTATATCTTTGAAGGTCTAATTCACGAGGACACACACCCAAAATTCACAACTAAGTTAAAAATGAAATCAATTTAGGCTATTATGCTCCTTTTATAGGAAAACTTACTTTAAAAATAGAGCCTGTGAACAACAGATTTTAAAAACAAAGGATTCTATGATTCAGTAATACAGCTTTAGAAAAAAAAAAATCTTTTTCTAAACTGATGTCCAGAAAGTGCTTAATCAAGTCTTTCCATTGCAAAAATTCATTGTAATGCTGTAACTCTATGGCACTTAAAGTCAGTAAACAAGCAGTGGAAATTAAGCATCTGGATTATAATTTAAATACTAGAAGTAAGCTAAATAGATTTAGAATAAAACCTTTTAAACTTAAATAAAGCGTTTATGTGCGTGTTTAATCACCCTTGTCTTATTACAGTGATTGTGTAACCAAGGTAGATTAGCATGACTTTTGATCCTAGAACTGTTTCCATGTTCTGATTCCACATCAAAATAAAAATGTTTTCCTTTAATTTAAACCCAGTGTAATCCATTAGAGAATATCTTCTATGCTTGTCAGATGAGAAATGTTTTTCAGTAGATGAGGAATAGGATCAAAATAGTCTAAAAAAATAATGAAGAAAGGGTTCTGGTTTACTGGGTAGGCATTTTTTCTTCTTTTCTGTGTACTTAAAGCACTATGCATGGCTTGCCATATGACTTTCTGGTTTTTGTAACAAAATCTTCCTCTGTCAGAGTTTTGTTTATGACAAATCAAAGAGAAATATGAAGTGAACTTGCAGTGTTTCTGACCCATTAAGAGCTGCACATGCAAGAGAGCCCTTGCAACACTGCATTTAGAGCAGGTCAAACTTGTGACACAGTTGAATGTGTTTACTTTTCCCCTGCTTTCCTGATACAGTTCAATGTAATTTTCACTTTATTTTGCTTTTCTATTGTGGCAGATCAGTTAAAACAATGTTGAAGTAGCGTGTCGGTGCTGAAGGTCAAGTTAGATATTAACAGTCATATTGCAACCAGCTGTTCACCAGATGAGGACACATTATCATCTTCTCTGCACATGTAACCCTCTCTACTCCTATCTTCATGAAATCAAAATCTCAACTGAAGAGACAAAGGGCAAACAAAAAAAAAATTACAAAATACTTCAGACTTCTGTTAACTTCTAAAGGCATACAGGTTTAACTTCATGGTAAAAAAGCCCCAAACAACCCTCTTACAATAAATTGTGCTTATTTGTTTTGTACAGGTGGGGTTTAGGTAAGTTAATGTTCGTGTGTGTGTTCTTACACCAGTGTAAGAAATCTAAAAAGGCGAGATGTGGTTTGGAGTACCTGGTTTTAAATAAGGGTATTCACATATAGGCATGTCAGAAACTTGGTATAAGAAAAATCATGAGTCGAAGCCCATAATACCAACAAACATTACATAGAAATAACACAATAAATCACTCTGCTGGAGAAGGGCTCTATGTTAAAGAAAGCTTAGGACCAAGTAAAATAATTTACCTGTATCAAGGATTCAAATTCCTAGATTAAATAGAAAGAAGATTAGTATTAGACCTATTATAGTGACAACTTGACCAGGTGCAAAAGAGACTGTGAACTGCTAAAGCAGATTAAACTGCAAGGGCAGAGAAAAGAGCAGGATTGAAAGACTTCAATTATTTCTAGGCAGACAAGGTAAATGTCACAAATGGGTTTTGGTTCTCACATCAAATTCACTTTTATAAACGACACAATTTTCACAGAGAGAAGAATCAGGATTTTCTTACACAAAACAATGCATGTGTTCTTTGTGTTCCTGTGCCTCTCAGCATCCCTTTTCCTCCCATCTTTGGAGCTCAGGAACTATGATCTACAGACTCCTGCAACTGAATACTGCTATAGAGGCAAGGCATGCTACACAGACAACACATAAAATTACACATGAAAACCAGCTGTAATTGTACCCTGATGCAGGAAAAGCAAAATGACATCTAAGGAAAGTTTGTCCATGAAGGCACAGAAATCATAACAGTTCTTTGGGTGGTATTCAGAAATAATGAGTCACAGAAACTTTGTTTCAGGCTGAACTTGTAGCTCTCTACTGGCTATAATGGATATTGTTATCGCTTCCAGTTCTGAGTTAACATAGGTAAGAGAGCTCAACATCACACTAATTGACTAGTAAGAGAATAAAATCCATAACAAGATGATCTTCCTTCCCAAGGATGCTAGGGAAATATTTTGCTATAGATGAGGTACACCTTTATGCACTCCACTGAAAATTAGCTGTACTGTTTTACATTCATGATAGTGCTTCAAGTACAAAGAACTGGTTAGGAGTAAGGTGTAAATCATAGGTTGGTTTGGACTGCTTTATCTAATATTTTATACATATATTAGTCACACTGTAAAATAGAGATGTAATTTAACATTATGTAAATAGACATCTGCTCTTTAAAACAGAGCTAGAAAACAACCCACATTTACTACAGGATAATGTAGGATTAAAGGGTATTGTAACATAATTTTGCTTTTACTTCTTTATTTGCTTCAGTAACATCAAGGTCTAAAAGCACTGAATTTCACTATGACTAATGTTATGGTTAATACGTTTCTTCAGGGTGTAGGTACCACAGCAAGAACCAATGCACAGGAAATCCCCTGCATTTATAAATAGTGTGTTTAAAGTGGATAATCCCTTTAAAAGAACAGCCCTCAATGTGATCTGATTCCATAGATTTAAAATATCTGAAACATAATGACACAATAAAACTATGGATAGGTGAGAACACTTGACTGCAATCCAGCAGTACCTGAATCAGATACCAAGGAAACATGACTCTCTAAGAGTGCTTGTGCAGGTGTATGTACTTTGTGCTCACACCTGTTTATCTTACTAGAGTTGTTTCCAGTGGAATGAAATTTTTCCTTCTTTAGACTTTTTTTTTCTAGGAGTTTGCTAAGATGTGGAACTGACATTCATCTTCAGTAAAGTCAAGAAATGAAAGGGGAAAACAGAGACTAAAATGAAAATACCCAAGTATTTCAGACAGTGTTTTTTCATGGATTAATGAAACTCCACTCAAAAAATATTATGGAAATAGCCCAAATTATGTAGGAATCTAGTAGATATAAAGGCTGAAATACCTCATTGGCTAATAAATATTTCTTAAATTATGCGATGATGATAAAGAGAATGTTGGTCACAGTCTACTGTAAATCAAAATCCAAGATTATACTTTCAAATATTTAATCATTATGGCATGAGATCTTGTGTTTCACACACTGTAATTGAGGACAGTGAATACCTTAAAGCTGCTCACGTGGGTGGCATTTACTTCCCTTACATGATACAGGAATTTGGACAAGGTTACCTCATAGGGACTGATGCTTAAAAGCCCTGAACCTCTAAAATAGATATGCTGGTGGTATTGCATGAAGACCTGATAACAGAAGCAGTCTTCCAGAGATTATGATGACAGACAGAAATATAAAGTTCCCAAGAGAGAACAAAACACAAATTCAGACACATTCTGAAGTTCTTAATCATGGGCAAAGTGCAAACTATTTTAAGTGATACTCCTGTCTGAATGAAGATGATTGTAAGCCACTGTAAAAATCTAGAGATAAGTCTAATATTTATATTTCAAAATGCTACAGAAATGGTATTAAGGCTTCTAAACTTAAGATCAAGAAAAATATTGTTACAGTTTGAAGGTTCCATGCAACAACAGAAAACAATGATATTCTTTAGTTACAATACACTTTTCTGATACATTTGGGATCATAGGGAACATAAAAGAAAAAATAGAAACTGCTCATAATTCCTGATGATATCATGCATATGCAGCAAAACAGCTCTCCGGTCTATTCTTTACTTCACTTTTCCCTGGACAGAATGCAGACCACGCAGCTTTCTAAACACAGCAATATTGCATGATAGACAGAAAAAAACCATATATCTTCTGCTTTGAAGAGATGGGACTTTAACCTAATATGCAAGGGGTTGATTCAACTGAATATGAGATTTTCTTTATTGCATCCAGAAAAGCTACGTGCTTATTTTGAGGATAGGTCAAAATTGTTTGTCTTCCCTCAAGGGGCTTTGGATTTTTGCATGCTATGCAAAGGAATACAAATGAAGATAGATCTTGAAATAACTACGTATTTTTTTCTTTGCATTTCAGATGGTAAGTGTAAGCAGTGCATGGCCAAGTATAGACATCTTTTATAAAGTGTTTTTCAATACTAGAGCTTTTCACAGAGTGGTTTTCACTTTTACAGAGTGGTTATTTCTGATGAGAAACCAGATGAGAAGTCACATAGTTAGCCAAAAAATCCCCGTCTGAAGTATAAAGCAAGAAGGCAGATAAGTAATCAACTTTTAAACCAATATGCAGTAGTTGTACATCTCTCTCAAACAGGTTTCTATGATTTGTCTTGGGCTTCAGTGCATTTATCACATTTCTTCAAGTGAGAGAGCAGTATCTTTCAAACTTTCTTTGGTTTATAACCTCCAAACATTTAATGAGAGAGGTAAGGTCTTTGTTCATCTAATATCTGGATCTATACATTATGAAAATAGCTCTATTTTTCTTTCTTACCTATTGATGGTAAGAAACAGAAAGCACTTCACACATTTTTTTCTTACACCAGTTACGGATATAATTTCTGCTTATGTCCTCAAGCCTCGTGCTTCTTTGTATGCTAAAATATCTGAAATTGTCTTCCTTAAAAACACAGCATTTTGTAACAGAAATTCATGGCCTCTTTTGATGTACTTCCACTGTCATTTCATACAGCCTTTAATTCTAAGAGCCATAACAAAAACCTAGACCAGAACATGGCAAATCTACACTAGCTGCAGGTTGTCTCTAACAGGAACAAAAATGGAGATACACAGATGCTACCATGTTTACAGAAAAAGACATGTATTTTGTGAATAGCTATTTGATTCCAGCTCAGAGTGAAATAAATGCTATGTTTCAAAACCACTGAAAGCATTTATTTGGTGAGTAGTAGAAGTACAATGAAGTTGTCGTGCTCCAGGATGTTACTCTTTTCTTGTATTTCATTTACTCACAACAGGATTTTAGAGAGTGGAGGGCAACTGTTGCACCAGACCAGTTTTGTACTTAACAGTGTTTTATAAAGTAGATTCTACAAAATGAAGCCCCCTCTTCCAACCCACTGTAAAAGATCCTTCAAAAGAATTCACCTTAGAAGCCCAAAAATGGCACTTAACTCAGCACTGCTCACGGCACTGTGCACCCAGCACCACTGAGGCATTTGCAAGTGCAATCCCAAAGGCAAGGTTGAAAAATTCTCGCCCCTCACAGTGCAATTATTAACAGCAGCCAGTTATCCTAATGATAATCACCACACTAAAAGTGACACATATAAAAATATTATGCTTTGATACAAATCACAAAATACAAATTAATTTAAAGTGGATGCTGATAGAAGTTTCCTTTCTTTACGGTTGCCCAGCAGTAAGAAAAGCATGGCTATTATATTAAACCACTATAAACCATCCTACAAGTGCTGTTGGGAACATAATATCGTGCGGTATGTCCAGCGCCTGAGGTGGATTATTGTAAAGGTTACAGTGTAGTATGAACCAGGCAGTCAAGCCTGGGATATCCTGAACACGTGGAACCTACAGAATTAAACATTCTTAGTCCTTCTGTGTGGACTTGTCAGTCCTGACAAGCTATTGTGAATAACTTTTGGTGAAATGTGTCTAAATTCAGTTCACTTTTTCTCTTTCCAAATCAATCTTCCATACAGCAGAGCACAGCATACCTACTGCGCTTAGTTAATACATATTAGGCTTTCATGTGTAACCTGAAATGACATGTAGCTGCTTCCCATGCTTTATCTCCACCTGCGAACCACTAAGACAACTGTCCAGTCTGAGAGATAACAGACCACATGACATGAGAGGAGAATGCAAATCTCAAGAGATTAGAGAAGAATAAAATAGTATTGAATCTTACCCGTTGTAACAATAATGGTCTCTTCTCTCCACTTCCTGTCTTCCAATAAAAATCTCCAAACCTGAGAAGGCTGTTTTTATTTGGGAACTCATCAAATAATTTTTCTAGTGTTAATCCACTCAAAGCCTAAAAATTTAGGGGAATAGCATCTCCCTGCCTAATTCTGAACAGTGTATCCACATGAGCCTGAAATAGTGATTAATGGAGAGAACCTTATTAATTCTATGAAAATGGCAAATTCTGAAGGGAACTACATAGATATCCCAAACATGTTATTGGAGCCAATATTTCAAAGGTCAGAAACCAGCTTGACAGCAGCCACAAAGCCATTCCTGCTTAACAATACTCGTGCCTGACCTTGTTTAAAATGCTGGTACCCTGAAACATTTCCCAAGCAAAAAAAAGAGATTTTGGTAGGATGTACAGGAGGCATATGCCACAGAGAGGAGCAGAGAGACATTTGAGCTGTTGTAGAGTACAGAAAAGGCTCCATTGGAAATCTTTTTGAGGTAGATTTTATTAGAGTTTTAAGTTAGCATCAATCAAAATAATTTGAAAGTGCTGTAAAGAGAAACAAAGGATCATGTTCAAATTTCCAAAGAGTAGGATTATGCATGTTTCGGTAGAAGGACTTTTGATCTGGAGATATTATTTTGGTGGGTGTACAGTTATTTAATATTTTATAATATACACTGTTGCACTGGGTAACTCTGTACGTCATTCACTACATGTGTCTTGTGTTTTCCTCATTTATTGCATTTTAACAACTTAGAGAAAGGTAGAGCAGTGGATTTTCAGTGGTTTCCACATTGCTTCCAACTACTATCTAAGGACAGGATTTCAATCTCCAGGGTCTTACATATTTTGTACTCCTTGGACCTTGGTGACTACATGTCCCTTCATGTTTACAGAGCTACTTTCACATAACAATCCTTATGCTTAGAGCTGAGATTGCCTAAAGCAGTGTGTTTTCTGGAACAGGTTTTTAACTTTGTAATTTACTTTTAATTCTCCAAAGCTTTGCCAGAATTTGTGCCTGCATTTCTTTTTTTTTCCTTCCAAACTGCAGGTTTGGAGCTAAGCATGAAAATAAGCAAGGCATAGCATTATATTGATAGGGACATTACAAATGTCTGATTTTATATGGGGCATGTGTATCTATTATACAGGGGTTTATTGTATGACAAACTTTGTGAATAGGATGCATTTTAAGTTAATCAAGTACCTGAATTTTCTAAGAATATTTTAGGCAAAAAATTTAAAGTCTAAAATACACTTTTAGTATTTCAAAATTTACATATAGGGTTAGGAAGTGAGAAACATTAGGAAGTGAGAGAGATGTTTCAACCTTCACGCAGTTCAATACCACAGCAAGGATTCCAGCAGCTGAACTATTCAGGTATCAAGAAACTGAGGTCTTGCCCTCCAGGCAGGAAACCAAATGAGCCTCTGGACACTTCACAATTCACTAAAACACAGTTTCTCTAAGGAATTATTCTCACGAAGCCAAAGCCCTGCTGATCACTCCTTTTTTGCCAATTTAATCAATAGAACCACTTAGAAATACACAAAAGAGATTTCTACAAGAGGTAAATGGAATTTATATTTCACAGCAGGAGCAGGAAATCTAGGGAAACAATGAAGATAGTATAACTAGTGTAGGTTATTCTCCCACAGACATGGTGGAACACAGTTCAGGAAACTGCAGAAGGATCTATTGTTTTCTAGAGTTTAACAGAAACTCAAAAGAAAACTCAAAAGAAATGAAACAGGCACTTGTAGCATCTACTCTCTGGTATTGGGTTTTTTTGTGTAGACAACAGTCACCGCACTGTGCCATACAGTTTGCACCCCATCCTCATTGCATTCCAGGTTTCAAATGCTTTTGCTTCAGCAGCTGAAATAAATATTACCTTAAAGGGCAGGACATCAACAAAATACCTTAATCTATAAGACTGAGGGAAGAAGGGAGATTTGAGTTAGCTTTTGCAACAAGGTTTACAGCTAAGTGAGCTCCTCCTTACACCAAAGAGATCACCAAACACTGCAATAAATAGAACTATTTAATTTAAAAGAAAGTTTAGATTACCAACTTGCCAAACCGTTTTGAGTACAATCTCTTCCTTATGATGAACTATCTAGTAAGATTAAACACAATAGCTTTGGGTAAAATATAAACCTGTGCTGACATTTATCCCAACATTAAAAAGGCATTATTTTGGTGGCAGACAAAACTTCCTTTCATTTCACTAAAACTTCAATTAAATAAATATTTTTATACATGGTCTAATATGATGTCCTATATGCTTTGGCAAGCTATTGTGTTAGTTATTATGAAATTTGCAAAGGGTATTATTAAAAAAGGAGTTTAAATTCACAGCTTTTGGTAAACAGAAAATAAACTCAAGATGGAAATTCAGTGAGCCTGTGAATTATGCACACAGGCTTTCAAAGCATTGCTTAGGAATTGTAAAAGCTGAAGAAGTGACCATAAATAAGTAAAGTCCATACGTCTCCTAATCGCTTTTCTGCAGCGCACAAATAACTACCTCCCTTTTTATCTGTGGAAAGAAAGTAAGAATCAAAACTAAAAGGCTTCCTCATTTCAGATATTTATTAATATCTTTTACGTGACTACCTTGTCTGCTGCATATTAATAAAAGCTAGCTTTAATGAAAATTTCAGTTGAAGGAAAAAATAGAAACATTATTTGACAGTTTGTTCATCATCATCATAATTTTATTACAGATTGGTTGAAACTTTTAATTAAATTCTTGATTAGCCTAGGCCTGTGTGACAGATTGAATATATTGACATTTTCTGATGCTTTCTTCCGAAATTTTGCACACGACTGAAACAATCCTGTCAGACTTGCTCTCTAAAACAGCAAAGTTCATTATACAAGTTGCTGTTGCACAAATGCTACAAATTTGCCAAAATGTCTGACCTCATGAGACTTCAGTCAGACAGTGATTGAAAAACTGCTCTGTTCCATTCAGAAGCTAATCAAACTCTTCAAAATGTTTGAGACACGATGGCATGGGAGTCTAAGATCATGTTCATTACTCTTCTTGCACATTATACCCTGTCTAACCTTTATTTCTTACCCTAGGAATGATGCTCTTCTGTGAAAGTTTTTGCATGGATTTTAATGCAACAATTGCATTAAAAGAGACCGTGGCACAGCCTCCCAGCTATTTCATGGTTTGCCTTATTTTTGCTGATAAATAGGAGAAATAGTTAGCGAGTGAGCACGAACAGCTGCTGACTTAAGGGAAGCAATGTTAGCTACTTCAAAGAATTTGCTGGCTGCACTATATGTAGCACAGTAAGGACCACTTTGTTTTGAAACCAAGCGGTAGAAGCAATTCCTGCATAGAAAAGATGTATGGAATTTACAGAGCACAAGGAAAGTAGCAATAAAGTGACATAAAAACGTAGATATTACATGATTTTTAATACCATTTTTTCATATTTTAAAACAATATACTGAGTACCGGAAACTGCTGTAGATTGACAATTAATGTATCAATGATGGGAACAGGAAAGCCAGATTTTTATTCAGCTGTAACTCTCCATTTTCATAGTGGCTTCTACCCTTACAACATATACAGTTATAAAGTGTTATCTGGATCTTTTCCCTTGTTCTTTAAAGAGATTTTGTGAACATAATGCATTTTGTCTGAGATTCTTCTAAGGCTACAACATTTATACGCAGCAAACAAGAAGTAAGATTTGCAAACACTCAGTTCTGTGAAGGCATGTTTTAGAGTTTTAAGTGGCCTATGGACATCCAGGAATGTAGTTTGTGCTCCAAGGAATCTGGAATCTTCAGATTTAAGACAGGTAGAAATATTTCCTGATTTATTTGAAAGCTGGAAGCCACTTCTGGCAAAAGTCCCAGAACTATTCTTATTGCTTTGATTAAAAAAAAAATATATAAGATAGGAGCAGGAGAGCATGAAGTTCTAACTCATCAAACTAAAGACACAGCAATCTGGAAGGCAGAGCTCAGGTCAAAAGACTAAGAGGAATGGAAGCTGTGGTTGAAATGAAGAGTCCATCAGAAGACTCAGCACTACTTTCAGGTCCCATGATGAAAAAAAAGAACTCTTACGTGGGGTTACATAGGGGACACTGTGGAAAGACTGCACTAAGTTTGGATGGGAACAAATTTGTTTCTTTTTAATGCATCACCTACAGTAATAGTAGAAGTGTTTGCAACCTAAAGTATTCTTAGTTCCTTTCAGAATCTACAAAGTGTAATATAGTGGAAACTAAGTACATCTTAGAGCAACCTTCTGTGCCATGCTCTCAGTGAGAGCTTTTAAAAGGAGTATATGACATTTTTTTAAATGTATGTGTAAAATTGGCAGGAAACTGTAGATCAACATAACTGAATATACATTATACCTTACTTTGGAAAGCTGAAAAGGTTTGCAACATGGTTTCTTCATAGGATGCTTATGAGACTAAAAACGATGCTTTTTGACATCACTGGTATATGTAGGCTTGACTGTTCCAATTCTGGGATCAGAGCTGGTTATGATCTAAGCTGGCATCTAAACTGCAGGCCCAGTTTTTTCTAATCCACACCAACACAAAACACTTATCCCTAAATCCACCCAGATATTCTGCAATTCACATTGCTCAACAGAGTCAAATTTAGTGTATTTTAGCAGCTTAATAACTTCATGGATGACATAGAAAACACTCTGACATTTTCGTATCTTCCTCTGGAAAGGCATAATTAAATATCTGAAAAGTAAATTGATACACAAAGAGTTCTTCAAATTTAGCCTAAATTTTAAGCAACATAAAGATTATACATCAATACCCCTAACCTCAGCCAGGAAGACTAAGCCATTTAGCCATCTAAGCCATTTAGTCATGAATACAAAATAATAGGGAATTAAACATACACTTAATCTAGAAAAGAAATGTATCTTGATCTGTGGACATTTCCTAGGTCAGGGCAAAGTATGGAATCCATCATTCTTGACTTTAAGTTAATTTCAGTAATAAACTAAATATTTTATATGTCAGTAAAGCTCAATAGTGAATCACTCGCTCAGTGTGCGAAATGACAAAGATATGACAATGGGAAAGGACATTTTGACTGAAAAAAGCCAGCATTTTTAAACTGAGATGTCCAGGTTAACTTTATGGTAATGGAATATATGGGACAACAGATCACATCGGTTTAGTATGTGTTTCTACTTTAACTTTCAGAACTAAGAGGATATTGCAAAAAGGCTTGAAGTAGCATCTTTCACCACAAAATTGGTTTAAATTTGGCATTACCATACAAGAAATTAAAATTCATTATTTTTATAATCACTGATTTTTCCTATACTTAGAACAGATGATTGCAAAAATAATCTTTGGCTTATGCTCATGAGAAACATATGAATTCATTTATAGATCTATTAAGTTTGACTTCTGAAAATCAAATAGAAAAAAAAAAAATTGAACAGTGCCCTTGTACACAGTCAAACTAGTGTTGGTATCCCTCTAAACAGCAGACTCAGAAGCTCTGTTCAAAAAAATATTGCATCTTTAAAAATACATTGGAAAGCTTTTGTCACTGAAACACATGAATTATACTCCATTATTGCCAGCATTAGGACAAGCATGTTATTTGCTGACCTGGATAGAACGTTTTTGCTCAGCTAGGAAATTCCACGTTCCAAGAAACATGGTGATTGTTTTATTTAAATAATTTTACTGTGGCCACCACTCCTTTCTTGTTGCCTTTCTATTCATATTCCAACCAATAAAAATTGCTATTAATGGAGCAAAGTATCCTATTTATGAGGGCAGAAACCTCTCAATTTAAAGACAAAGTTCGCATTCCATTCCAAGATTTAATCATGAAGTTGTGAAAATAGAAGACAAATGTATGCAAAGTTCTTTTCTCAAAACTGACACAAAAACTGGCAACCTTAGTTGACAGCTCTCAACAAAGGTTACAGCTTGAGTACTTGGCAAAGAAATTCACAAATGTGATTTAGCATACCATCAAAAAAAGGAATTCACTTTAAGAAAAAGCTAAATTGATGACAGATCATTCACAGAAAAGCCACTTGTTAAATTGTTTGCTGTTGTGCTGCAGAACATTGGATATGACTATATCTGTATGTATTGAATAATAAGCTACACAGCACTTCTGCCATTATTTAATTGATAAAATGTGCACTTGGGAAATGATCAGTCTTTATGTCAAAGTGCCCTGAGTAAGTGATGGCAATTATGACAAAGGAAACAGATATTTTTCTCCTTTTGAAATTTTAGTTTGAGAATACCAGTATTCCCTAGATTTATGAAATTTGACATCATTAAAATATCAAGATTTCATTATAAATCCTTCAATTTAGAATATATTTTAAAAATGCTTAAATATTTCTACTGAGAGGCTTAGATATAAACAACACTGAAATTAATATATGAACTCCCTGACCTCAGATGTTTCAAAAATCTCCCTTACTCAACTGATCATAGTCCCTGGTAACCTGCATCTATTTAGCCTGGGCTCAGATTATATCTAATTAGGAGAGCTGAGTTCACAGTTAATAGGCTGAATTTTGGAGTAGTTCATCTTTATACATGCTCTGTCTAGAGCATACAATTACCCTTTATTTCAAAACTTATAGGAGCCCTACCTTCAGTCCTTTTCAGCTTGCAGTGGCTTTCTAGGAGAACACTCAAGGATGTAGGGCTTTTCTTGGTGCAGGTATTCTCACCTGCAGTTCTGGAACTTTTCCCACTGTTTAAAAAAAAAAATTTAAAAATCACATATTCATGGAGGCAGAAAAAACCACGACTCAGTCCTTTAGGTAGGCACTCAAGAAAGATAAAAATCAGCCTTTAGTATCCATGCTCCAATAAATTATTCTTTACTTTTACATTGGCCTATGTGAGCACAAGGACTAAGGCAGTCACTATGAAGGTTTGCTGGATTTCTCTGTGACTCAGTTAAAATTCTCCATCTCAGACAGGAAACAGAGTATGGCTTGCTATGGCATCCCACTGGAGCACTCCTTTTCCCTAAGCTGTGTGCTGAAGGGTTACTCAGCCTGAGATGCACACAGTCTGGGCCAAGTAATACTTGTTCCTAAGTCAATTATTTGAAAATAGAACTGGTAATGTGAGATTTACTGTGATACTGTTAACTTTGTAGTGAATTGAAGTGTTTGTAGCATCTGTAAAATTGATGGATTGTTTCTCATAGAGCCAGCAGTTCAATAGCAAATATGGCTTTTATGTGCAGGAAAACAGCAAGGTCAAACAGCTGTGAAGGGTATACTGGAAACCCAACTGACTTCTAGGGGAATAACGCATGCCCTAGAACTTCCTCTTTGTTTCTTTAAAATGAGAGCAGATGTGAAAATACCCACAAACATCATCCATTCTTTTTTGCCAGCGTCACGTACCTAAGATGAACAGAATGGATAGGAAAAAAAAATTGCTAGGTTTTGGGTTTATTTATGAAGAGGATCCAACAGTGAGGAATTTTTGTCAATAGTATTTTACAACCTAAAATATATGCTCAGATCTTCCCAAATGTAGAAGGGAGACGAAGTGGATCTGTGTTACTGCCACTAGATCTCAGCAATAACAAAAGGGAAGAGAGAACTGTTATTTTGTTTTTCTATTTAAGCATAAAATAATTGCAATGTGATAAAAATCAAAGCATCAGCTATTTCAGTTTTACTTTCTATTCCTCTCTCTCTCTGTCTTTAGTTCCTACTTTTGAATTGGGAGGGCAGAAGGCAAATATAACTCTTCAGAAAATGTATTTCTCCATTGTATGGAAAAGTATCTGAAGTTATTCAAAGTAAAATCCACTGAAAAAAATACTGGCAAAAAATGCACCACAATATATGTATGTTTTTATTTTTAAGCTACAGCAAATATCATTTGATTAGAGCTCATAGAGAACCCAGACATCGTGAAAAGTATGTGAGTTTATGATGCAGTTGAGTTTAAGTTCATCTCTGACTGCAGCTTGTCATCACTGAAGAAACATTAACTGTTAAATATAACAGTAAAACACAGGTATCTTGTCAAACTGGGAAAGCTGGCATGACTTCAGCTTTTGCCAATAGCCCTAACTGAAGTACTTGGGAATTGTGTTAAATAAACATAAAAACTAGACAATTATTACAGATCTCTCTTTAAGTCCTGTCTTTGTTAGTCTTCCAGTGTGACCTTCAATGAGGCATGTAATATCTTTCTGTATCAAACTGTAAATAGTTGTCTTAGAATGACAATAGGATACCAGAAGGCATATAAACAGCTAGTAGGAAAAGGGTAACATACATTATTCATCTGTTTTATGAAAAGCTTGCCTCCATTTGAGCAAATAGAGCTTTTAAATCTGAATTATAGAGTGCAATATTTTCTTTACAATGAATTCATTTTATTCACTAACTACATTACGTTCCTCAAATACCAGGAAAATTGTGTCAATCATACCTATCATCATTTATGATGAAATTACAGTCCCACTTATTAGATTTAGAGCCATAATGCTATCCCTAACACCTCCTTAATGCCGACCGGACTCTTCAAGGTGGAGAGTTACCAGATACCTTGCCCTGTCAAAAAAGGTGCTAAAAAGTAGAGACCAATAAGTCACTTACATGAAACCATTTGGGAGGCACAGATTTATCCTTTTACCTAAATAACATTGCTTCATTTAGTTCATACTGGCAGGTCAGTCTAGCCTCCTTTCAGTAAAAGCAAAGGTGTGAGTTCCTACAGCACTGTGTGCTCTGTAAGCACTTGTGATTGCTCGGTGTGGAAAGCAGAAATTAAAAATCTGGTTACACACCCATCCAGTAACTGTACAGCACTGCAATGACAGTAAAGTATTTCCCCCTCATTAAAATGCAGATAATTAATTTCAGAATTGTGCATGCCTAATAGCATGCCTCGCTATTTACAGAATCCTAACTCTTCCATGATGTCACGAAAATAAATTCATAGAACTTCTTTCCTATCTCATTTGGCAACAAGATGCAAATGTAACTAATGTTTCCCTGAAAATTGAGGAAAATTACCAGCACAGTGCCTAATCAACTTCAGTAATGTTATGCCATTTATCACCAACCACAAGTGTGAAATTGCTTCAGCAAAATAAATAAGCACCTCTTTCAGTTTGCATTGCACCTTTAAGATAACTTTCAAACAGAAAAATTTTAGCTAACAGATGATGAACAACAGATTCAGATTTTACTTTAATCTTTCATCACATAATCCTGGGCCTGATTCTTACACACGTTCAGTAGAACTTTATGAAAGTTGATTTGGTGCGTTAAGTGCATATACTGAATATTTATGATTAAAGAACATATATCATCATATATAATATATGTATGATTCAATATTTCCAAATCTAAAGCAAGTACAGAAAGTTGAAGTAGGAGTTGTACTATCAACAAGAGAAGTTCTACCTTACTGCTTGGTTTTAGCAGAATAAGATATCAGTTCCTTCAACAATTATCTTGCATGTACCAAAAGCTTAATAGGTCAGAGAGAAAAATTCCCACTGCTTACATTTCTGTCACAGATAACCTTAGTGAAATAATTCTGTATCTGAAAGGAAATTCCCTAGCCCAGGTCAAAAGTATTTCTGTTTAGCAATAATTATTAGCATATAATGAATAAAGAGCCACAACATAAAAAAGAGAGCAAATTTATAAATTACAAATTATCCCACTGTGAATCTGATACCAAATATCAATATCAGCAGAACATCATAATTATCACTTCAGTTTTTATGAAGCTTTTTTAAACAGATAAAATTATTTGTACTGATAATTCTTGATGCTGTTTGGCAACTTCCACTACACCCACCAAAAATCCTAAAAGACCAGAAAAACTAATGCAAGATAAAGGAACTTTTTTTGGATGTTCTAATAGGAAATTAAGCCAATTATTTATCAAATAGAAAAAGAGTGACAAATTAAAATAACTATGAAATTAAAGTATTTTATGATGACAATATCTTTGAAAGCAGTGGAAAACAAATTTGTGATTCAAGTCAGTGGCAAAGTCTTATATGTAGGGTCAACATGATTCTGTACTTTGCTACATTAGTTTTACAGAATTTCTTAGTACCTGTCAGGTGTCCCACTCTCACCATTCTCCAATACCATTCCTACTGACGGGTCTATTCTCTCTGAGAACAGCCTTATAATGAGTATTATGTTGTATTTTGTGATGATACATCATACATTTAAGAGCCAGTTTCACTCAAAATATAGTGTCATATAGAGAGGTTGGGTATCCATACCCTTGTGTTCCAAGACAGCTATTGCACACGTGGACGGAAGATGCTTAAGAGAGCAGTTTCTGGCTAACTGTTTGGGAATTTGGTTTTGATAGATTGTGCAGTACAGTTCTTCCTAAAAGAAGTAAGCTTGGTTTTCTGGATCAGAATACTAAAAAGCCCCTCCAGCCAGCACAACTGAGTTTCATTCAAGCAGTTCCACTGCAATAAACAACAATTATCAAATGTTTTAAAGGAATTCAGAAGCTTGGTCCTTTTTTTCTACCAGATACAAGACTGTCTATAATTATTTTTTTGCACAAAGAACAAAACAGCTTGAAAAAATAAGCCATGGCACTCAATGCAACCTTAAAGAATTTTGAAGCAACCCACAAGACCTTTTTCCTGAAATGAGCTGAAAATTCAAATCTTCCTGACACTACCAAAGCCATTATGGGAAAGCTGCTATCATTAAGATGCTTGATTGAAAAAGGGCTTTCCAATGGATGCAAAACTCAAAAGCATAAAGATTTAACATGTACTCTTCAATCAAAAATAAAAGCCATAGTGCATAACATTTATTTCAAATAAATATAATAATTTATCACTCTATTACAATATTTTTTTCTATTGAGATGCTATTGAAAATGTGTAAAGCACTGAAACACTAATTATTGAAAAACAATTGCTTGAAAGATATGGACATATAGATCAATGTCTTGAAAAAATCTTCTTACTGTTATGTTCCCAAAAACACTTGAACAGGAACTCATTCAACACTTCACAAGCCACACTTCTTAGCTGCACACAAGTGTTCCTTCCCTTGTTTTTCTACACCTTTTTCAAATCTGATTTTACCCAACTTCATCATCCATTGTAGTAACTCTTGTCAACGGCTGCACACCAGCTTCAAGTCTCAACCAAAGCAGGAATGATCCCATTGTTCAGTAAAACTTTCTAACTTTACTGTGCCATAAGAAGTATATAATTCTTATATAAAAAAAAATCTTCAAATTGATTAATTTTATCAAATAAGTTTCACTGGACTTGCAACTTTGCTGACTTTTCAGCTCAACCCTATTCAATAAACTACCTTGTCAGATTCTTATTACTCTGATTAATTGATCAAAGACTATGACAGCCATAAATGGGCAAATGGAGTGAACTCTGGTACCCTCATATTTCTTTGCAACCCATATTTGCTTGGGCTACTGAACATAAGTAATAAATCTCAAAAAAATTTTTTATCAGGAGGTGTTGTAGAGATTGACCTGGAAGGTAAGCAAGGATAATTTATCTTGAGATAGAAAATTACCACTAAGCTCTTAATAAAGTATGGTTTGCACCTTTTGCTGTAGTATCTTAGTGAGTTTACCCATGAAATCCAGTTCCCACTCTAAATTTACCCTCTTCTCACCCTAAATCTAAAGTGAAAAATATTTGTATTTAACAGACAATAGAGAAGGCTTTAACAGTTTGCTAGTATCAACAGTCTGTCAGCTCTTCAACTTGTTTTTCTTGGTATAAGTTAAGAATAAAGTCAGTTTACCCTAAATTTAACTGAAGGTTGTTATCCAGCTCAGTATCTTCTCTCTGCTGCTCTTTCCATGTGCAGCAGGAATGCAGAGCAGATACACCCCAATGGAACAGAGCTTGGTTCAGCAATATTATAAACCCAGATGTTATTTTGAAAAATGAAGAGGGGAGAGATAGCAAGAATTGGAGAAAACAAGTGGGGTGAGGGAGGAAAGAGAAAGAGAGATAAAAGATAGTTAAGGAGGTATGCCTTTCATCCAGTACTTGCAGGAACATGCCAATACCCAATGGCTCTCAAAACCTAACACAAGCTCCTAAGCTGAACAAGCTAATAAGCTTATATAAGTTCCCTAATACCCAGCTCAATGGAGTCACACTGTTATTTTAGGTAGACTAAATTACATCAGTTCAGGCTGCCCTAGAAATAACTATGCATTTGCAACAGGCAACATAACATCCTTTCAGGATGAAATTTAGACTGTCTCATCTGCCCAGAGTTGCTAATATGAACACCATTAAGAAAGCATTTAGAAGAGAGAGTTAGCAAAAACATAAATAAATTCCTGTAGGCACATAAACATCTTCACAAGTACCAGACCTCTATAGCAATGCACCAAAATTCAAAATCATCACACTGTTGCTTTCTTACTGTCTTCAGACAGGTGGTATATGAAGCCTGCAGCCCAGCTCTGTCCTTTGCCTGTTGAAGGGTAAGTCTTATTGCACTGGCAACTTCATGTCACAGAACTGGAGTGTTCCCTGTCTCTAACTCTCTGGTCTCTAGGTTTATCCAGAGAAATATATTCTCTAAAAGCTGCGAGGGTTTGGAGTCTAGTAAGCAGCCTACCAGAATCAGACCTAAGGCTTCTATTGAATTCAGAGGACTTCAGATCATATCTTTGGTTAACCTGCAACTCATCAATACAAAGATGTTAAATTTTATGAATCCTGGGATTTAAGTTACCCAGTTTTGAAAGGTGCTCTATTATCTGGCAATCAGATTTTGAGGGAATATTTGTACTAATCACAGAGAATTTCAATATGGATAAGACAGATTCAGCTCTGTGTTGATTCAGCTCTGTGTTATCAAGAGCAATTGCATCACGGAGAGAGAAGCAAGAGGAACAACTCTGCAGACATCAAGGTAAGTGAAGGAGGAGGTGCTCCAGGTGCCAGAGCAGAGATTCCCCTACAGCCTGTGGAGAAGATCATGGTAAGGTAGACTGTCTCCCTGTAGCCCATGGAGGAGGATGGTGGAGCAGATATCCATTGTGGATGTTCACAGGAGGTCGTGACCCTCTAGGAAGCCCATGCCAGAGTGAGCTTCTGACAGGACCTGTGAACCATGGGGAGAAGAGCCTAACTCCATGAAAGTAAGGAAGGAGTTCAACAATTTTGGTGTTTGCCATCACAAGTTGTCTAGGCTCTCAGTTACACACCTCCAATATGCTACATCATCTTTTGATGGCATCTAGAGTAAAAAAAAAAGAGGATATATATCTAAAATGTGCAGAATAACTGTGTAGTGCATATATTCTTCTGTGAATAAGGAAGTTTGAAAGGAATTGTCCCTAAGTAGCTGGCATGAGGTCGGCCACAGGAAAAAGATACACCACTTTGTGATGTATCATTGCCTTTTCTACTTTCACAAATGCTATCACGTGGAATTTGTTGGCACAGGAAATTCTAACAAGTGAATAGGGGTGCAGGGGCAGTTACCTAGACAATGGCCAAAACACTTTTCCAAATTTATTGACATTATGGGTGTCAGATAACATATAAATCATAATTTTTTATCTTCCTTTAGAATAAGATAAAGGTAGGTAGGAAGTTCCTAAACAGGACACTTCATGAGTTTCTGCCATTTATGTAGTGCTGTTAAGTACCCGAGCACCGAGAAATCGTAAGACGACTAGTGCTTAAGGATTTGTCTCTGCTTGCAAAGATTTTTGAGTATAGCTATTCAAACAGCTTTAAACAGATATCACATTTTAAAAAATCAAGAGCATAAATTCTGGTGGAAGCTTTTGCTCAAGTAATCAATTTAAGAATCTTGAAAATAGTCTGAAGAGCTTTCACCACTGGCAGAGAACTGTAGAGACTGACAAATCCTACACTGCAAAAATACACTTATAAATACTGAGTAGATGCAGCACCAGCATATACAGGGATGATAAATCCTTCTGTCTCCTTTGTTGTGTCTCTGTTAGCTCAAAAGTGAAGATGAACCCCCAAACAGTTAAGTACTCACAATACAAGATTAACTTAATTATGGATGCACCTTAACAGACTACCCATACTTTGGCTAAGAAATGAAAATTTAATGCTCTGGGGGGAGGAGAGAAAGAAAAATCTAATTCAAGTACTTTTATTTATCAGTTTAATAGAACTATAACTTAAGAAATAATAATAAAAAAAGTCATAAAAGTAGCTGCCGAGTTATCTTTGTGATAGACCATTTGAGACATACAGTGGTAATATCTGTGCCCTTATTCCCTGAATTAGGATCATCAATTCCTTAGAAATTGCCTAGAGTTCTTTTGGAAGTACAGGACTTTATTTTCCCATTGTAATTTTATAGCAATTTTAATGGACTGGCAGAAAGCAGGTGTTTCAAATCTGGGATGTTTATCTCAGATTAAATTTCAGATTTTTTTTAAAAATCCTGTCCAAGTGTCCCACCACAAAACCCACATTTTAAGGAAATTGAAGAGTGCTGGTCAGTGGACTCTGAGAAGAGGGCAATGTGTAAGCACATCTTCTAATATAAAAGAAAACTGAAATAAAATAGATTAAATTGATGATCCTCCCACTTCAGATTCTATGCATAAAAAACTTAAAGCTAGAATCCAGTACAGGGTATGATGATAAAAATAAAATAGATTAAATTGATGATCCTCTCACTTCAGATTCTATGCATAAAGAAATTAAAGCTAGAATCCAGTACAGGGTACGATGATATTACAAGAAGGTACAGGTGTTAAGTGAACTTCATTAGAACCAAATTCTGATAGGGCCTTGTTTAATTCCTCCCATAAAGTACATACCATAATGAAAAGAATTTACCTACCATATTTAGGTTTTTAATCATGGAATAAATAAATAATGGAATAAAATAAACCAGAAATATTTGGTTCCTGAAAATAATACCCAAATCCTCTCATACATCTCTGAATCTAAAACTGATTTATCACTTCTTCTGAGAGAGATTTGAGTCCTATCTTTTGATTTTATCGAACACTGTACATCCAAAGTTCTGGTACAACATGGTGGAGACATTAACACTATCAGTTTCTCTGTAATAAGTTGCTATCTTTGCAGAAGTCTTAGCAACAAGGTCCATTTACATTTGATGCTAGACACTGACTACACCATTGCAAAGTAATGCTTCATATCTTGATCTAACTCAGCTAACAAAAAATGTACAATCTTTGTTTTCCACACCATTTCTTGGTCAAGCCCTTTTTATTCTCAGATTCACACTGTGATGAAGAGGACTCAAAGTAAAATCCAAATTGACTACCCACATTATTTTTATTATAGAATGGGTTGGAAAGAACCTTTGCAGGTCACTGAGTCATACCCTCCCTGCAATCTCCAGCTAGATCAGGTTTCTCAGAGTCCCATCCAACCTGACCTTGAACGTTTCCAGGGATGGGGCATTTACCACTTCTCTGGGCAACCTATTCCAGTGTTTCACCATCCTCAGAGTAAAGAATTCTTCCTTATATCTGTTCTGAATCTACCTTCTTTTAATTTAAAATCTTTACCCCTTGTTCTATCAGAAACCAAGAAAACTAATTAATCTGCTATTTTTCTAGACACCTCTTTTACTGGATCATTGTCTGTGATCTGTGAAATAAGTAATTTTGCCTACCAGCTTACCATAAACCTCCAGCAGAAATGTAAATGACAGAGCCTGAGATCAACTACTGAACCCAACATATTTGTTAATTTTCGTGCTATATTTGGCTACATCCTAGTGCTTTTCTCCTCAGGCTCAGCATTGTTTTGTAGCTATTTTCACTTTAAGGGTTTTCAGGGCATCAGTGCAGGATGCAGCTGTACCAACCAGACCTAAGCCACAGACATTCTCAATCTCTTTTTCTCTCTTTTTTTTCTTTTTTCTCGTTATGAAAGGTTTCTTATATGGAAGAACTTCAGTGCACACTTTTTTCTAGGAGTACTTTGCATTTTCTAGGAATGAAATCACTAGAATATTTATGATCCATCAGATTTTAATGAAGGCTGAATTATTATCTCTCTTACATTTAAGATACATGTAAACAACCTAAGCCCAGTTGTCACGAAAAATCTAAGGTTTTTTTAAAAATAAGGCAGAAAAGTTATAGTGCTTTAAAGATTAGGAACCAACTTTTCCCCATCTAATCTGAGGCTGCAGTAGAGATGATATCAAAATAAGAGAAGGCAGGGAAAAAAGCAAAGATATTCCAAGAAATCACTGCGAAGATCAAAATATGTTCAAGCAGAAGAGTGCATAAGGAAAACCCCTGATTTGTAGAACTAAAAACGCTTGCTTTCTTTGAAGAAAGAAAGAACATGAGGTAGCTGCAAATTAGTGTATGTGCTGTAGTAAGAGCAATAAAAAGGAAGGGTACGTATTTTTAGTTTGCATAATCATTATAGCTGGCCATTCAAGCATAAAAGTGGATTTTCTGCTGTAGCAACAGTTTTAGTTTCTGTTTTTCATCGTAAAACTAATTAAAAGTAGAGATGGGTTGAACTGCTAAGAACTATACTGGGTATATTTGAATACTGGGTAGAATATTTGGTATATTTGAATACTAGGTTATACGTTATGGCATCTAACACTTGCCAAGTACAGTTCACTTGTATTGAGTTCAAGCTCTTTATTGGTTAAAAAGTTATATTTTTAATTCCTCTAGCAGAGGCTGAATGAAAGTGAAAATGCACATTTTAATTTAACCTCTGATCCAACTCTACAAAGTGATCACTTGGTAAATGCTTCTGGTTGTTTAAGGCTACCACTCGGTACAGAATTAGTATTAGCAAAAAGCCTTGTGGTACTTTTTCTTTTTATAGCTTTTTCATCTTTTTAGTGTATAAATTAAGCTAAAAGCTCATAGACACAGTGTAGTTTACCTTAATCGCACATAGCACATATACTCTATGAAACAACTACCTGAAAGAATTTCAAGTCAAGTAGCTAAAGGGCTACTTGTGAAAGGTTTCATTGTATTACCCATGGACACTTACTCTATAGAGCGCTTGTTGTAATCCTCCTTGCTGAACCTCCCTCCACTTTATTTCTAACCTGTCCTTAGTTCAAATTCTTTTGTGTAAGCTTCTTGATAACACCTTTTGCATTCAGGTACAAGACTTTCTTGGTCTACATGGTTGAACTTGTACTCTAGTCTAAATATCACACCTGCTGATTCCCGCTGCTCTGCTGATGGTCAGTAAAGGAGTTTTCTTTGCTTTCCAGCCTGAATGAATAACAGTCATTGTGTCCTGCAGCTTCGCTGAGCTTTTATGTTTCGTCTTAACTCATACTAATACATATATATGGACAAGTATGAATACACATACATAGAGGCACACATATATATTCTCCTTTACAGGAAACATAAACATATTTCTATTGGTGCCCAGATCTTTGCTCTTCTCATTTTTTTTAATACCTAAAAATTAACTGCTGTGAAATTGTTTATGAGAAACTATCTGTGTAGTTCCTCTGTGATTTCCCAGCTTCAGTACTGTCAGTTAGCCCATGCAGAAGAGACAGAATGTCTCTAGACAGCCTATAAATGCCATCTCTAGAATAATAATTTTTCAAAGTGAATGAGAAAAGAAAGGATCCTATTAGGTTACTAATGACCATTTCTTTCCCTTAGTGAAATGACGGAAAAGCGGGAGCCTCCCTCCTCTCAACCTGCGTGCCAAGCACACAGGTCAGATGGAAGTGCTGAAGTTCCAACAGCTGTCTTCACCTTGCAGGTACTGAAGAGATTACTGTAGTCCTAACAATCAAGTACATTTTACATCTTTTATGTATCAAGTGGTAGTCAAGGATGGGAGATTAAAAGTTACACAAGCTAATTCAAGCAAGAGTCTTTCCTATCTGTTCTTCCCCTAGGGAAAGGTAGAGATCAATTTTCACAACCTTTAGACTTCTGAATATTCCCGAACAGATATTTTACTAGCTGTTAAAAGCAGGATCTGCTACTTGTTCCAAATCATTATTACTTGCTTGCTTTCTTCTTTTTTTAACCATTATTTTTTCAGGCATGTATAGCAGTTATTATACTTCCAGAGATCTAAATGTTTAAACAGCCTTATAAAGGACTTCAAAAATGTATGGATGACCAGTGCTATGAGAAGCAAATACAAACTGATGAGAGACAAATAAAATATTATTTAAGGGTAAAAATATGCCTTACACTGGATACCATCTTCTCTTTCCCTCCATATTTGTGTGAACTGTTCTCCATTCCTGTCCAGTCCAAACTAGGTATTAATCAACAGGAGTGTTCCCGTAGCCCTCAGATTACCTTGGATAACCATGCAAAATTCTAGCCATATATCATGTCAAACAGAGGAAAACCCAAAATCATCTCTGTACAACTTCTGGTGAGCTCAAGAAAACCCAACACAGAAACACAGATTTCGGGATTCCAGCAACACCACTTCTTTTACTGAAAATATTTTGGAAATTAATTTCAAGTTGGCAAGCTTTGTGAAACACAAACTGCTAAAATTGGCCAATCTGCTATTCAAATGAAAGTGAAATATGTGCACTTTTGTTGTCACTGTTCCTGCGGAGATTAAGTGATTTTCTATTGAGCTGTTTATTATTCAGTATTATAATTTACAATATGAGCTGTGCCAACATTCTGAAAGAAGGATCCAAAGAATACTCCTTTCTTTGCCATTTCTATTAAATAAACCTTCCCCAGAAACACTAAAAAATGTAGGAACTGAGAAAGTTCCACTAAACTCAGCATCTGCAATTCCTACTGGACAAGTGAAAAATACCAATCCATACAGTCCTCACTCACAATGAAATTTAACTTTAGTCCATGCACTTAATACCCTCCCACCCTCTCCCCCAAGCCCCATTTTAAAACATTTGCATACCATTTTGTCATAGTAATCTTTGCTGTGTTACGGGACCATTTTCTGTCACTAGCTGTGAAATAAATGACTGCTTCTGAGTTGTATAGTCCAACTATTTTTACATATAAAAGAGAAATACAACTGAAAAAACAGGAGTGCATTTAAATGTATGTAGCAGGTACCACATCCCAGCTGGAAACTGGATTTGATGGTGAGTACGAGTGATGGACTATTTCCTGTGGAGGACATCACAACGTAATAGAGTAGCAGTTGAAACAACACTTTCAGTAACACATTATACTAGCTTCATTTATCTGTTCAATGAATAGGAAATCTACTTAAGCCACAGTGCCAAGATATGCTATTTCTTTTGCCTCAAATGCATTTTTCACGTTGCCATGCTATTAATGGAAAATGTGTTATGAACAACAAAAAATGCATTTTATCTCACAGAACACTTAATTCATGCAGTGAAGATTTTAACTGAAGTTTCTATCATTTTAGGTATGGAGGAGGTTGTGTTTTTTTTCTTTTTCAAACTTCATGACACTTTTACAAATTCTGTATTCAATATCAGTTACAGACACCTGTACATACCATGGTTATCTGTCAGCAGTACATGTATAAAGTATAACTACCCTCTATATAGGTCTTCTATCACTGGCTTTTAAAGTGGTGGCCAGTAGTAGAGGGATACTCTGCACACTCAAATTTCAGTAGAGGGCAAAACTGCCTTTTTCCAAATTGAATTGGAAAGCAAATCATTCCAAATTTGCAGTGCTGGGACTGTAATCACAGAGAAGCATGCCTTCCTCATTTCTGTGCTTGACCAAGGCACTACGAGCTGCTGAGTAACAGGGTACACAGACAGATCCAAATCATAACGGCACGTTGCTGAACCAAGCCAGAAGGAAAAGTGCACCAGGTGTCTCTGCCTTATGGTGGCTCTAAGGTCTTGTTAAATATACAGAACAGTATTTCTCAAGATAACAGGGAACAGGATTGTATCCAAAGCTCTATCATGAAGGCTATCATTTTTTTATGTTAGTATTGTCACATACATAAATGACAGACTTGGCCTAGACTCAGGACCACCTACAACTGCAGGCACATACTCTCAAGTGACGTAAAATGCAGAATTCAAAACACTGTCTAATGTCATCCTATAAAAATAAATATTAAATGTCATTAATGTAGCAAGAATGTTGAGCAGAATGAGCAATGATTCCTTAATTTGTAATCACTGAATCATGTCAGGCCTGAGGTGCATTATGTGATGCTATATATCATCAACAGCTATCTTTATTTTCATGGAAAAAACAAAGGCAGAACAATATTTGCACTTTCTGAATTTAGCAGTCTAATTTTTATACACTCAAAGTGCAAAAGCACATGCAAGGATCAACTTGCATGATGGAAGAAAACCAATGACAAATTCAGAGTTGGCGGATATTTATAGGGGATAAAACATTTTAAAATTTCCTGGGAAGGAAAGGTGTTGAAGGCAAGAGTAGAACTATATATATTTCTCAAATTTACTATCTATTCAACAGGTGCTCTTAAAAGACACACAGTTATAAAAGGCCACTTTTTTTCTATGACAGCACTCTACATTACACTTACTGATGATTTTGCCAGAACAAGAAAACATTCCTGGTACTTACTATAGTAAGAAAATTGTAGAAAATAGCATCATATTTTGTTGTTTAGGTTCATTGCTGATATCAAACAATATTCAGAAATCTCTGTGGCCTTCAAAGTTTACTTGCTCTTCAAATTTCCCTTCTAATCAACAGGTTCAGGTGATCCAAGTAGCAGCAGTCAAGCTTCTTTTAGGCATGCTGCCCCAATTCATATTACATTGTTTTATTCTCAGTGCTGCATGGCTGCATTTTTTGATAGCATGGAGTGCTATGAAATAAGTTTTTGTGATTTGTGAAGGGCGCAGGTAATCAAACACAACTTTTATGTCATTACCACTGCATGAAAGCCTATGTTCACTATAACGTTCCAGGGCAATAGGAAATGCCAAGAAAAACAATGTTTGATTGTTTACTCACTCCATTTATCCCACATTTATGTGAAATAAATAAAAGAGCTATAAAGGGGCTCCAGTGGCACACCACATTTAACTCTTGCTGTTGAAAAGCTAAAACATAGTAGACAAATACCAGAACATTTTTGAGAGATATGCACTATTCCCTTTCCAGTACAGCCTATATCCCCAAAACACTGCAAAAATGGAGAGAGGAAAATATTTAAGAATATTATTAACTTTATATGCAATATTTTTGGGTGTGTATTCTATTGCAGTGAAAATCTGGCTTGACTTAGGCAAATCACCACTGCTGTGTGCATGTTTTGACAAATAACTCCAATTAGGTCCTTAGAGCTTTGGTCTGTTGCAGTGGGAGGTGGGATTGTTTATCATCCGTATTGGTAACTGTCACAAACTGCCTGGAATCCTGCAGACTCCTTAGTTAAAGATATACTTGATTGCATTAAAGTAACATATAAATTGCACTCAGTTTTAAAGAGCAAAGAAAAATGTACTTATTTTCAAAGTCTGTCATACAGGTGATCTTTTACTCCAAAAACTCAATGTTATAGTTATCACGGGAAAAGGATATAATTTTTCACAAGTGCATCTTGAACATGAGATACACAAATCTTTTGAGGAGTATTAGCAGGGTAAGAATTGAAAATACACCTGTGAAGCCCTGCAACTGCCTATGTTTAAGCTCTTACCTATAGCAAATGTGAGGTATGTTCCCCTCAGAGGGACAAGGGAGCTACCTACACCGCATTAACCTGCTCACTGTTTAGCAGAGGAGATGGCATAACTTAAGAGCATAGTTTATTGCAACACAATATTTACATTCCTTAACATTATTGTACATCAATGAAAAAGAGATGTCATCAGTAAGAATTTTCTCTTTGGTTCATGAAATGACTTTTTCTAAAATCAAGTGGAAAAAATACTTTTAATGAAAGACTGTTGAGTAAACTCAGCCCTGAAGATCACTGTGTTCCCCCGTCACGCTCATTGTTTGACATATTGGCATTTCCATATTAATTGTTACTCTCACCAGAGCAGTAATCCATCAAATCTATGTATCACCTATCACAGTGTCCAGTGACTGAAGCTTCAATTTAACTTAGAAGAAAATCTGCCTGGACAGAATAACCCTCAGAGAGGAAATTATTTGTCATCTCAGGCAGCTGATGATTTGGGTTAAACTTAAAACTTACAGACTTTTATCTCCTTTAAAGAAATGTTTACCCACTGTAATTGCTTTCTTATTGTTCACATACAGCACCAATTCTCTCTGGAACCTTGAGTCTTGAGATTTCTCATTGAATCCAGTTTTTGGAGTTTAGTGTGTTTACCTTCTTTCCTTAAAGGTTTAGTTTTCTACATTTTAATTTCATTTAAATTTCTCTTGAAATTTAGGGAAAAATAGAAATGCCTTATATACTTTACTCTGCAACTCAATAATTGCTACACAACTCTACTGTGTTCCAAAACGATTATCTAATCTTAAAAGAGCATTTCCATCTTTTTCCCCCCTTTGAAAGGTTTCCCATACATCTAACAATTTTTCTTTCTATGTAACATCTATTTATTTTTTTTAAGAGAAACTGTGACCAGCAGAGAATATCATAGTGGAAGAAAAGTGTTAACATTACTGGTTACTGATTACTTTTGTATTCATACATATTAAGGTTACTTAAAAAAGCACCATGGCATGTGGACCAGTTTCTCCCTAATGATGCCTAAGCCTTTCTTCCAAGGCATTAAAATGTCCAATCACAGCTATGATTCAACTGTATGTTTTTTGTCTCCCATGAAATACATGTTAAATTCAAAACTGCAATTCTTTGTCCACATACAACTTATTATCCAAGTTTAAAAAAAAAAATTTGATGAGACTTATCAGTCTCCAGTAGTGCTGCAAAGAAAGCTGTTTTCTGCAAACTGATACCTCATTGCATTCAGAAGAGTAGTAAACCTATTATGCAATGCTGTTTCTCATACATGCTTAGGTCTCTTGACAACAGCATTAACCTTTTGCCACGCTGAAAATTGTCTGTTTATTTCCACTTTTTGGTTTCTGTTTTAACCATTTTCTAATTCAATACAGTATTCTACTTTTCAGACAAAAATATTTATTAGCTTTGGCAAGAGGCTTCTTTAAATTATGTTTTCAGTCTGTTGCTCGGTATTTGGTAGACAAGGCAGCATGTCTTTTTCTTAAACATAGGCATACTAGTTTCTTTGTACCAAATACAGATGCTTACAAAATACACTTTTTAATTAAAGATCACCATCTGCAATTTAATAAAGAAATCTTCCATTTATGAACATAATTGACAAGAATTATTGAAAAGACAGCCAAAAAGCTGAGACAACTGAGGATGAATGCAACTTCAAAATTATAAAGTTACCATAAGATATGCTGACACTGTAAATCAAGTATATACAGTGATAGAGGTTCACCTGAACAACAGTGTATGTGTGTTGAGAATTTGGTTCAGACGTCTGGAGATAACATAACCGTGTTGCTAAGGTAACAAAGGGGGTGTGGTGGGGGTTTTTTTGCCTGAAAGTATAAACAGACATGTAAAACCAGTATAAAAGCAACAAGCAATATCTTGGATGCCCAAGGGCTTTTCTAGTTTACATGTATCACTTTGCATACATGCTCGATAGTCACCTTTCACAGCTGATTTCCTCTTTCTTCATTTAGAGATTCCTTTAGAAAAAAATTGTGTAAAAATGGAGAAATAAGGATTCAGAAGAAAGAGCAAACCGGATTGTGAAGGCAGTGCTACAGTCCTACTGAGCTGCTGCATTCATGACAAATGCTGAGCATTTTTGTCTAAAGCGCAGCAGAGAGAATGTCAATGCAAAGCAATTCATACATAAGGGATCTCTAAATCATTGCATAAATAAAGTAGTGTTAGAACTGCAAATATTAAAAAAACCCCAAATTATCTAATTCCATTTTTTAAGTGAATCTGGAATCCTTCCCCCTTTCATGTTTATTTCCTGTGTACTGTGGTATTTTATTTGCATGAATCTGCTGGAAAATTATATTACAAATTGCATTATAATAAGAAATCTCAGTGCCCAGTGAAAGTTAGTTACCCTCAGCATCCTAGTCACTACGCTAATATTTTGTCAATTAAATGAACTGGACAAGAATTTCAACTATTAACGTTCTTAGTGCAGGTCTGGGATCAGATGACATTATACTGCAGCAGTGCTTTTCACTGATGCCCCATTGTCAGGTTTTATTCAGAGAAGGCAGACACTGAAGTACTAGAGGTTTCCATTTTACTGAAGTGCAGCTACCCTTTGCTACTACAATCTTTTTTCCTTCGCTTCCTTCCTCCTATCCAGTGCCTTCTGCCTCCCAGAGAAAAAAAAAAAAAAGCATTAAATAAGGATTCATAGAAACTTGAACAACTTACAGATTTGAATCAGACATTTATAGTAACAAATTTAGCTTTAGTTCTGAGATTTTTATTCCCCATAAATCCACTACTTACACTTCTGGGAAATTACCATCTTTCCATCTACTCTCAGACAATTCAAAGCTATACTTTCTTTGAGAAGAGAGGTCAAAGGCAAAAATACAATTCTCAGTACTTCCAACCTGTCTACATGCATCATCACTGTAGAAAGAAGAGTTGCTTAGGGTTTAATGACTAGTGTTCAGTGCTTTCCCAAGCTAATGAGCACCACTAGGTCATATTTTAATACATCATTTACTGTCTGAGAAGTCTCTTTTGGCCATGACAGGCATTACTAATGCGGTAACAGGAGATGACAGCGTGAAATGGGGGTGAAGGAGTGAGATGATGGAAACAGCAGTATTTCATTGAGCTGGAATAGGAGCAGAGCAGGAGTTGTGTGAAGAGCTGGCACGGACACAAAGAACAGGAAACTGAATCGATAAGAAAAGCTGGGGTAATTAGACTGTGAGTTGCAAAGAGGAGTGGAGAACTCTGGAATGGGAGAAAAGGGCATGTCATACCGGTGCAAAAGGATGGATGGAACGTGAGGTGGAAGACAGGTGAACTGGGCATTTATGTCAGCAGGAGGAACAGGGCATTGATAGCAAGGACATGTGGAAGTCATATGTCCACAAAAGTGCTGGCCTTGTGAGGTGTAAGAAGGGCTAGGATAGGAGACCTCAGGACTCTACTACATCTGTGGAGACAGGACAAGGGGCAATGGCTGCAAATTGGAGCACAGGAAGTTCCGCACCAACATGCGGAAGAACTTTTACACAGTGAGGGTGACAGAGCCCTGGGACAGGCTGCCCAGGGAGGTGGTGGAGTCTCCTTCTCTGGAGAGATTCAAGACTCGTCTGGACACCTATCTGTACAATATGAGCTGGGGAGCTGCTTTGGCAGGGGAGTTGGACCCGATGAGCTCTCGAGGTCCGTTCCAGCCCCTACGATTCTGTGATTCTGTGATTCTGTGATAACTGTAGAGAAATTCTAACTGTGATTCAGTTCAGCAGTGGATGTCATGTACAAACCTTCCAGGATGCTCTCTCATTCAAGTCAAATGCATTATATCATAATCCAGACAATGTTTATTATAATTTTTCATGTTCAAGTATCAAGTATTTAATAGTTGATCTCAAGAAAACAGAGAACAAAATGTATCTACAATGGCTTAAATTAAATGGCAGGTGCTGCCTCAACAAGATCTCAAAACCAGTGCCCAATATTGGAATTATAATGCTGCACAGCCCAAGATCCTATCCTCAGATACTAGAAGATGTTAGTTCATTGACATCTTTGATACCATCTGGATAGTTCTTTTTAATTGCTTTTGAAAGACAAAAATATTTTAAAGAGAATTAACCTGAATGGTAATATCAATAATGACAAGTATTCTTTCACATTCAGAAGTTGGAACTACTTGAGATTTCCTGTTTGATTGGTGAGAGGATTTTTTTGTTTGTTTCAGAACCTTTGATTAACTCCAAACCTTCATGACCAAGTATAAACACCAATGGGAAGAACTTGTCCCTGTGCAGACGTACACCAGTACACTGAAAATTAACTGCAGTCTTTGGGAGGTAATGGAAGTTGCAATTAGCAAAACCAAAACACAGTTCTGCACATTTGCTCTCCCATTTCTTCTCCTTTTTTTTTTTTGCTTACCTGGAGCATTTACATCACAACTGCCCTTGCTACTAAGTTCCTAGTTGAAACCTTAGTTATCATTAGCAACCAGTTATATCATAACACTGTATTATCATTTAAGACTAGTAAAGTGTAGCAGAAATAAATGTATACTTCTGAAACAAAGCAACTTCTTTTAAAACTATTTCAAAAGCTTTTCAACAGCTGCTAAAAATCGCAACCCCCCCTAATTGGAACTTTGTGGATTCTTTCTAATAAATTTTGGAAAAACAATAAGAAAATCTTTCTCTTAGGCTGACATGGTAGTATGTTGTATGCCATGCTTAAGGTGCTGTGTGGCAGAGAAATATTTTTCCATACATTATTTCTGCTCTCCACTTGAATAATGTCATAAATCAACTTGGAGAATGATAATTCTAAATAGAACAAACAGAAAGTTGGTTTTAAGTAATTAATACAATTTTTCCTCTAAGGATAAACTGTCAAATCTAAATTATATAGATACTTGTACATTAAAAACCATATTCAAGTTTCAATAGATCCTACTTGTTGAAGCACTTTGGAAGGAAGAGCCACCCTGCAGGAAGACCTGGATTAGCTGGAAGAGTAGGCTAACAAGAGTGTTATGGAGTTCAACAAGGACAAGTGTAAGGTCTTGCACTTGGAAACACACGATCCAGAAGTGTCCCACAGGCTGGGATCTACTCAGCTGGGGAGCAGCTCTGTAGAATGGGACCTGGGGGTCTTGGAGGACAACCACCTCAATACGAGTGAACAGTGTGCTGCTGTGGCAGAGAGAATCAATAGGATGCTGGGTTATATCAACAAGGGTATCACCAGGAGATATTGAAGCTATTATCCTGCTTGGTGTTTTTCAGGTCACACCTGGAATACCATGTTCATTTTCAGTACCTGCTCTACAAAACAATTGTAGACCGGCTGGAGAGGGTCCAGAGAAGGGCCACCAGGATGCCAAAGGACTGGGAAGCTTGCCGTATGAGGAAAAGCTGAGGGAACAGGGTTTGTTCAGCCTCAAGAGAAAAAGGCTTAGGTGAGACCTTATCACCCTGTTCCACTATGTAAAGGGTGGCCACAGAAAAAGCAGAGTCTCCCTCTTTACAGGGACTCCCATGGAAAAGACAAGGTGTGATGGGTACAGGTAACTCCTGGGGAGATAGCAATTGGACACAAGAGGAAAGATTTTCACAATGAGAGCGATCAGCCCTTGGAATAATCTCCCCAGGGTAGCGGTGGATTCCCCAACACTGCACACTTTTACAACTCAGCTGGACGGGGTGCTGGGCCACCTTATCTAGACTGCGCTTTTGCCAAGAGAATTTGGACCAGATGATCTTAAAGGTGCCTTCCAAACTGGTGTTCTAAGATTCTTGTGTTAGGCTGGCCTACTCCTTCAAGTACAACGATGCCTCTGAGCAGCTGTATCTATAAGCCAGGGCAGGTTCAACTTGTTGATTTACTTACTTTTTATTTTTTTTAAAATATTGTGAATCAAAGATATCTGTGCAACCTGAAGACTTTTCCACAGGATTTGGAAACAGATCTCCTGAGTAAGCGATCAGCTCAATGGTACAGTGAGCTATCAGCAGAGTGAATGTTTGGCTATATGGTCAAATCAGTCTTAGCCCCCTGGACTTTGGCTAAACATGCCACTGAAAATAAATAGATGAGTCTTCTCTTACAAAATGAAGCAGGCTGGCTTGGAACCGTCCCAGTATTCCAGAACGGCTTGGCTTCAGTTATATACATCTGATCACAAAATTTTTAAAACACTGAAATGCCATTTCCTACAGTCTTGAGGTTTAGAAAAAAATTCTAAATGTCCCATCTATCAAAATAGTAGGAGGATTCTAAATTATGAATAACCTTGATGCAGATGGAAAGGAACAAAACAGCTATATCTCAGGTTTGAGAAGAAGCATCACATTACCATCACAGAGCTGACAAGAAGTGACAAACGTTTGCTTCATCCTATAAGCTTGTTTAACAACCAGAAGGGGACAAAACGCAATGTCTCTATCTTGGGCATGCTGTTTGGGAATCAAGTGGTAACTCACAGTATCAAATACAGAATTTTAAAATGAAAAAAGACCTGTGTGTCCATTTCTATTAAACTAAGGCAAGATGCAAATTCATTGTGATAGCCCTGTCACCCTGTCTTATCCCCAGCTCCCAAAACTTGCACAAAGAATGTTGCAGTAAGCTTCAGGATGATGCAAAATCTCCCAGGCCCTGACAGGCATAATCCTTTGGTAAAATACATTTCTTTATCTGTAAAGCTATCGCCTGTCAACAGAAATGATGTGATGCTGCACCAAAGACAGCATATAACATGATCCAGATATAGATTTTATTTTTTTAAATTTTGCATGAAATATGAGATTTCCAACAAGTGCTGTAATTATTTGAAATACTTCTGACAAAATCCCGTAATTTGTCAATATTACAATGCAAGTCAAAACAATTGTGATTAAAACACTTTCTAGATACTGTCTAGGTGATGATATAATGAGAATCACAACACAATCTAGTTGCTAATCATAGAATCATAGAATGGTATGAGTTGGAAGGGACCCCAAGGATCACAGAGCTCCAAACCCCCTGCCACAGGCAGGGCCACCAACCTCAGGCCTGGATCTACACTAGGTTGCCCAGGGCCCCATCCAACCTGGCCTTGAACAAGGCACCCACCCCCTCTCTGGGCAGCCTGTTCCAGCACCTCACCACTCTTTCTGTAAAAAACTTCCCCCTAATATCGAATCTAAACCTTCCTTCCTTCAGTTTTAATCTATTCCCCCTTGTCCTGTCATTGTCTATCCTTTTAAAAAGTTGAATCCCCTCCTGCTTATAAGCTCCCTTCAGGTACTGGAAGGCTGCAATGAGGTCCCCCCGCAGCCTTCTCTTCTCCAGACTGAACCAGCCCAGCTCCCTCAGCCTCTCTTCGTAGGGCAGGTGCTCCAGCCCTCTAATCATCTTCATGGCCCTCCTCTGAACCCTCTCCAACAGTTCCACATCCTTCTTGTATTGCGGGCCCCAGATCTGGACACAGGACTCCAGATGGGGCCTCACGAGGGCAGAGTAGAGAGGAACAATCACCTCCCTGTCCCTGCTGGCCACCCCTCTTCTAATGGAGCCCAGGATACCATTGGCCTTGCGAGCTGCAAGAGCACTCTGCTGGCTCATGTTAAGTTTCTCTTCCACCAGAATCCCCAAGTCCTTCTCAGCAGGGCTGCTCTCAAGAAGCTCTTCTCCCAGTCTGTATCTATGTCTGGGATTCTTCCGGCCCAAGTGCAACACCTGACACTTGGCAGTGTTGAACCTCATTAGGTTCACCCGGGCCCATCTCTCCAGCCTGTCAAGATCCCTCTGGATGGCTTCCTTTCCTTCTAGGGTGTCGACCACACCACTCAGCTTGGTGTCATCCGCAAACTTGCTGAGGGTGCACTCAATCCCATCATCGATGTCATTGATAACATCTAATCTTTAGAACTTGTAAATATTTCAAATGTCTCAGGATTCATGCATGGGGAGAAATGTTTCTGATGATACAAATGTGGTTAGTACTATTTTTATCCTGTGAAAATCCCAAGCTTCGCACAAGATGGCTATTAATCTAATATTACTGTTCTGTCCTGTGTATTTTTTTCGAAGAGAGACAACTCCTGATATTATTTTATATCAACCTGGGCCTTTATATCAAGACACTCTCTCAGATGATTAAAAAATAGTACAGTCTAATGTATTTTACAACATTTTAATTTTGGATTTCTGACAGCTCACTACATCTAACTATTCACTCCATACATGCATAGATTTTGAGGACAGAGGGAACCACTTTATGATCATCCAGTTCAGCCTCCTGCATAACAGAACAATAATTCAGGCTGCCACATTTAAAATTGTGCTAGAAATACAGTTTATCTTCTTTGTTAAAAAATCTGGGGTTTATTTACTAACTGCAAGTGTCAAAAACTCCATCACATTCCCACATAAAGATCTTTTTTCTTCTTCATCATGGGACATGGTTGACTTCCTAGGATCACCTGCATATTTTTCCAGATTCCCTGCTGTTATGAAGCACAGCAGCAATGCCCTTAATCTCTCCTATTCTTGTTCTGTTACAAACAATGGGTTTTGGTCTTGTAAATACATTTTAAGATTATAATATTGAGTACATAAAAGTTTTCAGCCTGCACAATGCAGGAACTTTCAAGAAAGGTGCTGCTTTGTACACTTCCGAGCTTAATACATGAAGTTGAGACTGACTGGATTATATGGTTACCTGTAATTTTAAGGAATAGGATTTGCTGAATCTATGTCTATTCATTATACACTTGTATATTGATAGAATGATAATGGCCTATTAAAAATTAGCATTTTTAGTTCTTTTGTTACTATTTCCTCACTAATCTTGTGATGCTTTTACTAGTTTAGAACTTATGTCAAGATCTCTCATGCATGCACCTCCAGATATTTTTTTTGAAAGTCATCTTTCCTCTTGGAAAATCTAAAGAAACAGACTTAGGTTCTTTATTGTAAGAGAGATCATACTTACATTATTTTTCCAAAACCTTTCTAACTTTAAGTGTATTTTGAAAATACAGTGGCTGTTAATGACTTGTTTAATGTCATACACGTGATAAAGCACCTGCTTTGACTAACCTCTTCCCACTTAAAGGCAAGCTTTAAAGCTGCTTCTCATAGCTATGTTTTCACACAGGGATGTTATATTTGGTTTTACTATGTAAAGTAAGCATGGCAAAGCTTTTCATTCCTTCAGTCATGATTTTTTATTTTAATAAAGGAAATAGCTGAGCATTCTATGTGACCAACCTGCAAAGTGATATAAAATTCTCTATTGAATTAAGACCTTTATGACATACTTCTTATTCAGTCTTTTAGAAGGCTTTATCCTATGACCAAGCAGTCACAACATGTACAGAATTACAATATTTCTTACACTTCCTCCAACCTCAACTACAAAACAAAAATGACATTTCCACAAAGCTATTATTAGTTCTCTATTTTGAGCTCAAGCTCTGGCCCATAGCCTTTCTGCAGCTTTTAAAGAGATACGAATAGATTTCTAATACATATGGCTATACTTGACTTTGCTTGTGGGAAAAAAAAGATGATGGGTGGATGGTTAGTTCTTTATGCATCCAGTATATCAATTAAAAAAAGAAAAATGTATGTATGGACTCACATATTCATATTCTACATGAACAGTTTATATCACACTGATCCAAACATAGTATTAACAGACCTTTAATATATTCAGATCATCTATTGAGTGTACCTATTGAACCCTCAAACTCCTGACAGACTCATGAGCCTGCAAAAGAAATATGATTACTGGAATGCACTCTTGAACCTGGGACGACAGTATGCAGTAGATCATTTTAATAGCCATTTGAGAGTCAATGTCTTCTGGTATTTTAATAATGCTGGCTAGTGTTGTAGTAAAAATAATGTGCTTGAACTTTGGAAAATACAGTTAAACTTGTGTGGCACCTTCAGAATTTTGTCCCCTCTACCTAAAGCCTATTATATGAAAAGACTGATTAACCTCTTGATTGGGTTTTATAAAGCTATGGCAATTCTTTGCAGAGATGGATGAAAAATACTCATCCCCAGAGCTTTCATAATCCAGTTTAAAAAAAAAAAAGCATGCCAGTTTCTCTTTAACTTCAAAATACTCAGTCTTACAGATCTGACATTTTTTAATCAGAACAGTACTACTCTTTCAAGCCTTCCAAATAACTCCTATTATTGCTTTACAAATTAACTCTGTCTTGTAGGAAGAAAACAACAGATAAACATATTCACAGCAGTGTGTAAATGGAACAGACAATGCATCAAACACACATCAAGGAACAAGTTCTGAGGTCTTGTTTCCTATGTTTGGATTCTTAGTTCTCAGAGGACAGATCCCACCATCTGTCTTTTGAGACCATAGCTTGGAAGGTCATGCTGTAGCTTTACTCTTTATCCTCCCAGTACCTAAAGGGGCTACAGAAAAGATGGAGAGGGGCTGTTTCAAGGGGAGGTAGTGACAGAACAGGGGGGAAGGAATGGCCTTAAACTGAAGAAGGAAAGATTTAGATTAAATATTAGGAAGGAATCCTTCCCTGTGAGGCTGGTGAAGCCCTGGCACAGGTTGCCCAGAGAAGTTGTGGTTGCCCCTGGATCCCTTGCAGTTTTCAAGGCCAGGCTGGATGGGGCTTTGGGCAACTTGGGCTAATGCCCATGGCAGAGGGGTGGAACTGGATGAGATTTTTAAGGTCCCTTCCCACCTAACCATGAGGTGATTCCACAAATATGAGATAAATTATAGTTTGAAATCTTAAAGTTCAAGAATGAGAATCACATATATCAAATGTCTTCAGATAAAGATACAAAGGAATTGTCGTGGTTTTGCCCCGGCCGAGGGCCGCACCCCACACAGTCGCTTGTACTTTTAAAAGGAAGGGGGAGGGAAAGTTGGGGGAGGGGGAAAAGGGAAGGAAGAAAGGAGGAAAAGAAACCACAACCTAGAAACCAGAACCACGCAGGTTGGGATAAGGATAGTTTACTAAACAATAACAGAAAACTAGATATAACAATAACAGAAGTTTAAAGTACAAAATAGATGAAACTGGTGATACACAATGCAATTTCTCACCAAACCACAGAACTCAGGCCGCACAGCTTAGAGCCGTCCCCGAACCCGGAAACTGCCCGTCCTGGCGTTGTCTCCTCCTCTTCCCCCCAGTCCCCCTTTATACTGAGCATGACGTAACTGGCATGGAATATCCTCTTTGGCCAGTTCGGGTCACCTGTCCTGGCTGCGTCCCCTCCTTTCTCACTAGTAAGGAAGTATGAAGAACTGCGAAAGGTCCTTGATTGCCCGGCAACAACCATAAACATCAGGGTGCTATCAGCACTGTTCTCATCCTAACACCCAAACATGGCATTCCATCCACTGCTAAAAATAATTAACTCCATCATAGCTGAAACCAGGACATTATCCACCCCTTATTCCATACCATTTACGTCATGACCAGATCCAACAATTTTCTTTGGGTACAACCAGTTTCGTGTTTCACACACCCATATATGTATGTACACATGTATGCACACATACGTGCATACAGATCTTATTCCCTCAGTCTGTGAATCATCCCTCTGAAGTTGTTGAGTTCATTTAGTCCATGATTTTCAGGCTCCATTTGTCGTAACTGTTTCTCTGGATAATTGTATGTTCCATTGGCTCGTTGCATGCTGCATCTCAGGCTCTTGACTGATACACCTGGCATGGTCCATGCTCATAGTCTGTGGGTCAGAGTTTATTTTCAAAGGGAAAAAAGAAAAAAAAGTTCTTGAGAGGCCAGGCTTTAGTTCCATCATCATGGCACTCATTCTTCATTAACTTGTATGACTCCGGCTATAATGCTATGGTACAACATACAGCAATCATAAGAATAATGAATATACAATAATGGGTTATTTGGCAATTATTATAATTTCTACTTTATTAATTATATTGGCTATTCTCACCCAAAATCAAATCCCCTTGAGGTACGCATCGAACTTCTCCATCCCTCTGCATTACCCACCAAGTACAGCCAGGTCCTTGAGCAAAAACAATTCCAGACATGGGTTTACCTTTGCCTGAAGCAGGGATGACCCAAACTCTCTTTCCCAATACACTCTTCATATGCACTACTGGGACTCTGTCTCCTTCTACAGTACGTGGAAATTTTGACTGGGCAGGGCCAGCCCGATTGGTAGATCCCCTAGAGTTAACTAACCACGTGGCTTTGGCCAAATGTGTATCCCAATGCTTGAATGTCCCACCACACATTGCTTTCAGTGTAGTTTTTAAAAGTCCATTATATCGTTCAATTTTCCCAGAGGCCGGTGCATGATAAGGAATGTGGTACACCCACTCAATGCCATGCTCTTTGGCCCAGGTGTCTATAAGAGTGTTTCGGAAGTGAGTCCCATTGTCTGACTCGATTCTTTCTGGAGTACCATGTCGCCAGAGGACTTGCCTTTCAAGGCCCAGAATTGTATTTCGAGCAGTGGCATGGGGTACGGGATATGTTTCTAGCCAGCCGGTAGTTGCCTCCACCATTGTAAGCACATAATGTTTGCCATGGCGGGTTTGTGGGAGGGTGATGTAATCAATCTGCCAAGCCTCCCCATATTTATATTTCATCCACCGTCCTCCATACCAAAGGGGCTTTAACCGCTTAGCTTGCTTGATTGCAGCACATGTCTCACATTCGTGGACAACTTGTGCGATGGCGTCCATGGTCAAGTCCACCCCTCGATCCCGAGCCCATCTATATGTTGCATCTCTCCCTTGATGACCCGAGGTATCATGAGCCCATCGAGCCATGAATAATTCACCCTTATGTTGCCAGTCTAGATCTACCTGAGCCACTTTAATCCTAGCAGCCTTATCTACCTGATGGTTGTTTTCATGTTCCTCCATGGCCCGACTCTTAGGTACATGGGCGTCGACATGACGTACCTTTACAACAAGTTTCTCTAACCGAGCAGAGATATCTTGCCATAAGTCATCAGCCCATATAGGTTTGCCTCTACGCTGCCAGTTGTTCTTTTTCCACTGCTGCAACCACCCCCACAGGGCATTCGCCACTATCCATGAATCAGTATAAAGGTAGAGCATTGGCCACTTTTCTCTCTCAGCAATGTCCAGGGCTAACTGGATGGCCTTCACCTCAGCGAACTGGCTTGATTCACCTTTTCCTTCAGTGGCTTCTGCTACTCTTCTTATAGGGCTCCATACAGCAGCTTTCCATCTCCGATGCTTACCCACAATGCGACAAGACCCATCAGTGAACAGGGCATATCGCTTCTCATTCTCTGGCAGTTCGTTGTAGGGTGGGGCTTCTTCAGCGCGTGTTACCTCCTCATCCTCTGGTGACATCCCAAAATCTTTGCCTTCTGGCCAGTCTGTGATCACCTCCACGATTCCTGGGTGATTGGGGTTTCCTATTCGAGCCCGCTGTGTAATTAGTGCAACCCACTTGCTCCACGTAGCATCAGTGGCATGGTGTGTAGAAGGAACCTTCCCTTTGAACATCCAGCCCAGCACCGGCAGTCGGGGTGCCAGGAGGAGCTGGGCTTCAGTTCCAATCACTTCTGAGGCGGCTCGAACCCCTTCATAGGCGGCCAGTATTTCCTTTTCTGTTGGAGTATAATTGGCCTCAGATCCTTTGTAGGCCCGACTCCAAAACCCCAGCGGTCGACCTCGAGTCTCCCCTTGTGCTTTCTGCCAGAGACTCCAGGTTGGGTTATCAGGGTGCTATCAGCACTGTTCTCATCCTAACACCCAAACATGGCATTCCATCCACTGCTAAAAATAATTAACTCCATCATAGCTGAAACCAGGACAGGAATATACCACTATCTCCATCACACTAGGAATCTCCTCAGAATGAGAAAGCAAATAAGGCTTTCTTCTGGGAAAAGCAAACGAACAAATACCAAACAAAAACCCCAAGATGTGTCCAAAATCTGCACTTCTAAAAGTAGATATCTTTGCCATGGCATCTCTTGGAAAAGCACATCAGCAATACACAGAAGCATCTGCTTTGATTGATGTCAAAACCAACTCTTTAGGTATATGGAAGATCTCCTTTATGATCCAAACATCAAAATAGCATCCTAAAACTGGACGATCAGTTAAGTTGCTTATTTGGGTTTTCTGGCAATATAAAGAACTGATACAGAAATCATGCAATAATTTAGATTTCTTGAAGTTGGCAGATCAACCTTTTTAGCATAACCTACCTCATATCGGAAAACCTACTGGGGGAAAAAAAAAAAGGTAAAGGGCTCAAGAATAGAAAAGAGAATGGCCAAAGAATTCCTTGCCTTCTTTCACAGAATTACAAGGTTGGAAAAGACCTTTAAGATCATTAAGTCTAACTGTTCCCGTCCTCTACTAAACCATATCCCTAAGTACCTCATCTACCCTTTTTTTAAACACATCCAGAGATGGTGACTCAACCCCCTCCCTGGGCAGCCTGTTCCAGGCTCTGACAGCTCTTTCAGTGAAAAAGTTTTTCCTAACATCCAATCTAAACCTGCCCTGGCACATCTTCATGCCATTCCCCCTTGTCCTGTCACCTGGCTGAAGCGACCATCTCCCACCTCTCTATAACCTCCCTGCAGGTAGTTGTAGGTGGTGATAAAGTCTCCCCTCAGCCTCCTCTTGTCCAGGCTGAACACCCCCAGCTCCCTCAGCCGCTCCTCATAGGATTTGCCCCCCCAGCCCCTTCCCCAGCCTGGTTGCCCTTCTCTGGACTCGCTCCAGGACCTCCATGTCCTTCTTGTGGTGAGGAGCCCAGAACTGGACACAGTACTTGAGGTGTGGCCTCACCAATGCCAACTACAGGGGCACAATCACCTCCCTAGACCTACTGGCCACACTGGTTCTGATATAAGCCAGGATGTCATTGGCCTTCTTGGCCACCTGGGCACACTGCTGACTCATATTTAGTCCATAGTCACCCAACACCCACTGACAGCTCTCCAGCCAGTCTCCCCCAAGCCTGTAGCGCTGCATGGGGTTGTTATGTCCCATGTGCAGCACTCTGCACTTGACATTGTTAAACCTCATCCCATTGGTCTCAGCCCATCGGTCCAGTCTGTTCGGGTCTCTTTGAAGAGCCTCCCTACCCTCAAGCACATCAATGCTTCCTCCCAGCTTAGTGTCGCCTCCAAACTTACTGAGGGAGCATTCAATCCCTTCATCAAGGTCATTGACAAAGATGTTGAGCAAAACTGGACCCAGAACTGAGCCCTGGTGAACACCACTTGTGATGGGCCTCCATCTGGATTTGGCTCCCATTAACCACCACTCTTTGGGCCTGGCCATCCAGCCAGTTTTTAACCCAGCTGAGGGTCCACCTGTCCAGGCCAGTGGCAGCCAGTTTCTCAATCAGAATGCTGTGAGAAACCATGTCAAAGGCTTTACTTAACTCCAAGTAGACTACATCCAGAGCATTCCCCTTGTCCATTGAGTGCATTCTTAAGTTCAGAATCTGTGGTAAGCAAACAATTGAGCAACCATTTTATCAAATAATCAAACAGTCTTTCTGAAGGTGTGCATAGTCAATATTCACTTGACAAGAAAAAATTGTGTTAAACATCCACACTAATAGTAAATTTAAATTTTAATTGAACATTTCTTATAGGAAAAATAAAAATGTTAAAGGTAAAGAATATCTGTTGATTTTTTTTTTTCAATAGTGATTTCATTATCACTGCTTAATATTATTTCATCTATGCCCTAAATTTATCGATCTTTAGCTTCCATTTATACGACATTTTTAATATATCGTTTTAAACCTTTCTCTGAAGGCACATCTGTCAGGCACATTCCACTACACTGACATTTAGGGAAAAATGTCATCAACATCTTGTATTTGATAAACACTTCAAAACTTAGATTCTTGAATGTTTTCTCTATGAACTGCATTTTCTGTTTAATCTTTCTCTTTAATCATTCTTCATTCAACTCACTGAGCTTCTCTATATTTTTAACATTCATTCTGAATTGTGGACACTGGAAATGAACACACTGCAGAGAGCAGTATTGACGTAGAGAGTTTGAACAAGAATAAAAACTTATTAGGAGTCTGAAAGTGTAGGTGCCTGTGTTTGAAGCCCACTACCATTAGAAACTCAAAGATACAAGTTAGTAGCATCCTACATTATATAACAGTATTTCCTTACATAATAACCTCTACCCAGTGACACTCATTCATGGTGTAACCCTATAATAACAAAGGCTAAAATCCCAAACTGTGTGAATACAGATAATAAGGTCTTCCTCCTACTTGCTATTAATTCATCACTATCATTTCAAGGGCATTGTGTAGGATTACAGCTGATTAATTAGTTCAGTTTAAAACACATGGCAGGCAATAACTTTAAGTTCGTGTACACCTTAGTAGTTGTGATTTTTATGTTTTGATCTCTGATCTTCCTGCTACAGTTTTGCAGAGAAAGAATTTCAGGTGAGTTTAGATGAGTATCTGAAAAAGTGCTCTTAGGAATATGTCCAACAGGGGGGCAAAAAAAGAGGAAAACAGCATGAAATATAGTAATTTGCACATTTCTTTGGTAAGGGTTTTAAAATTTTATTTATTTATTATTTGTGAGTGAGGAAGGTGAGACTGTGAACTTCCACCTTCAAGTCTCCAATCCTTTTTTTAGCTTCTTTCGGTTTCTTATTAAAACATATTGGGGAAGGATGTGTGGGGTTTTTTTTCTTTTTCTTTTTAGTACTTCACTCATTTATTCCTCCTATACACTGTCTAAAGCAACATTCAAAACTACTGAGGTTTCAGGTGGCATTTGCTTCATCTGGAGTTGCAGAATAGGATTACTTGGGTGGATCAACTGACATAAGTTCGTTTGGTCTCAAATGGAATAAATTGGCAGGCCACGGCTTCTGATTCACCATCAGAGTCACCTAAGTAATCTTCCTATGCAGCAGGCCCTTCTTTATACACAGAACCAAGCTAACATAAAACTCTGAAACTGGTTACTTACAGTTCTTGAAAAGGAATGCACCTGAAGTCTACTTATTTATTTAGTAAGCAGGTAGGGGACAATGTGCAGGTGAAATTACGTGAGGAATCAGTGAATAAACCAAACTAGCAACTAGATTTGGAAGGTCAAATACCCACTTTTTTTCTACAGAAAATGCATGCATAAATAAGGGAGGAATTCAGCTACCTCATTGTCCTAAACTGAATTGTCACCATTTTACCGTCAACTTTCAATCTTCCTTAAACTGTTTGGGAATCTGTAAACAACAGCAAACCATATTCTGTTCATGCCACTTCAGAGGAAGATTGATATACACTCTCCTACTCTAAATACAATGCTGAAATGTCACAAACCTTTGTGGGGCCACAATTTTTAAAAGTAGCATAGAAATAGTGCTGTAATGATTCAAAATTACACTGAACTCTGTAGTCCTCTATTACAGTAATTTTTCAATACAAGATCCCATCCCTACCTTTAAAGCACAGTTGCACTCAGAAGATCATAACAGGCCTTGGATAATAGAAATAATACTGGTTATTGTAATCCCTCTGACATGAGCTTGCCTAGCAGTAGCCAGAGTATCCTCCCATTAACTCTCCATTATACTTAGCATCATTTTGCTGCTGCTGTGCTATTACTTGCAATATGTCTCACTGCAAAAAATAGCATCTGTATTTTACAGGAAGATATCAGCTAAATATCATGGAAAAAAAGAATGCCCTACTCAAATTCTCCTTGTGAACAGAAAAGGTAGTATGTAGGGGTAAGGAGGAATGTGTGGTCCCAAATTATAATAAATTACTCAAGCACTCTCATTAGGAAGGCAACAACCCAGATGTTAAACAACGAATCTTCTGAATAGAAGTAAATCACATGTCTGACCCCTTGGATCTCTATCAGCCAGTAGAGTGATGAAGTAGGTATCTAGCAAAAAAAAAACCAAACTTCCTCAAATGCAAACACTGAATGAATTTTCTTTTTGTTTTGTTTTCATCTTCTGGTAACTGATTAAGCAATTTTATGTGTTTTCAACTATGATAGGTTATAATGTCTATTTATTGACTCAGTGGAAAGCACTCATCAGTAGAGCAAATTAGTTCATCACTCCATGTGCCACTTCTACCTACTATGACACGGTACGGCCTTTTTTCCTGGTGATGATTTAGTGAGTTGAGCTCAGAAGTGCAGCATACACTTTTTCACATTCAAATTCACTTTTTGTAACCCCAAATATTTTTTAAATAAGCGTTAGTTGATTGGTGAGTATGTTTCTTAAACAACATTTATATGCTGTATGTAACAGTACAATGACAAATAGAAAAGAAAGGAAGGCTAAATCTAATTCTGCGAAAAACACTTATTTTACCAATCTGCCAGGGACTTTGAGTTGCCTGTATGTTTATGCTGCTTTTAAAAGTAAAAAAATAAAAGAACATTGAATGGAAATGAAAGAATTTAGCTTCTTATGTATTTTCATCATCATAAACTAGCAGTTTTCATTAAAATCCAGATGGATTGGAAGGTGATAGATGCAGCTTCTTGCTGCTTTTTCTCACATTGCATACACATTCCATATATCTTATTGATATGAAATGGTTGCATTTTTGCCGGCAACAGTAAGAAACAGTAGACTAGGAATACAAATTTATTTTCTAGCCTGAGAGGTCTGTTCAAAAACATTTGGCTAGAACTCATTCAACTTCATTTTTACACAATTTCCCCACATGGTCACTCCAAGCTACTATCACATTATTCAAGCACATGCCAACCTGATGCAAACATTCATGGGTTCACTGGCTTAGGAAAGACTTATAATTTAGAGCAGCTGACAAGCTGCTGATAGAAATGGGCATATCGTCATATAAAACTGAAGTACATATAAATAATTTTTACAATTAGAGAGAATACAATTTGAAAATATACACTTGCTGAAGGAATAAACTGTTTTTATTCAGTCCCTCACACTCATGAAAGACTGAGTTATCTATTTCAAATCTGGTATTTAATACTCAGATTTAAAATAGCATTATGGATACAATATACTTTGTGCTCATTTGTAAAATGCAAGTTCTTTGGATCAAATCTATGCCCTCCTTTTTATACAAGACTCTGAACAGTCACTACTGGAAATCTACAACAAGCAATGAATTTTCCTTAGAAGAGACTTGGGCTAGAATGAACTCTGAAATTCCGTATACAAAAATGAAAATTATACTAAATGCACAGATATAAAAGTACATCAGTCAAACTCTTCCCCTACATCTTGACTCAGCCAGGGGAAACAGGTATTAGAGAAACAAATGCCAATACTATACATGTTCATGTTTTAATTTTCCCTTTCTGCAACATATATACATAAATAAATGCCAAATCTAAATTGGAAGGTTCCTTTGACTACATTTAAGAAACTATAATAATAAAAAATCATTCTCTAATTCTTAAAAAATATTACTTTAAAACAATTCTGCAGGCTATTTATAAAGTTAAACTGAAAAAATATTTTGTGTATCTACATTCTTCTTGAATGCAAGTTTATATATTTGTATGCGAATCACACAGGTACACGGTAACGGACTGTTTGCACTAGTACTACCTATTTTTACTGAGAAGTTGCCCAAAGAGGTTGTAGAATCTCCCTGCTTGGATATATTTCCATCTGGACATGACTAAACAGCTCTAGGTGAACCTGCCTGAGCTGGGGTGGTTGGACAAGATTACCTCTAGAGGTGCCTTCAGCCTCAACCATTCTGTGATTAGGTATATGTACAGATATTGCAGTCATAAAGATAGCTACTTGTATAGCCATGTGACTTAGATAAATATGGAGCAGTAACTGTTACTTCAGTTGCTTGGTGTCCTTTTGACAAAAATTCAAGATGTACCAAAGCCCTAAAAAATATTCAAAACACTGAATGTTAGTTGAAGATAGGTTAGGGGTAAGGATCAGCTAAATATTTCCTTAAAGAAAGATCTCGCAGGTAGGCTGAGAGCTTCCTTCCATTACACACTTACATTATGGCAATTCTGTTTGTCAAAAAACCATTTAGATATATAGTGTCCATCCGTGTGTGTGTGTCCCCAAGTTTATATTAGTCATTACATGATAGCCTATAGTCACTTCAGTATGCAAATATGAAAACTAGGAATTTAACTTTGAATAAAACATTAAAAACCTGGTTCATATCTAAATTCAATGGTTCAATATGATAATTTGCCTCAGACCATTCACCTTGTCTGTGCCTCCCATTCCTCTCCCACTGTAATTACCTTCACTGTTTATTGCACATAAGCTATTTCCATTACTAATCCACACTATTTCCATATGAGACAAAGGAAACATAGTAGCTGCTATTGATCTATATTTCAGTAAATTATTTAATATGATGCACCAAGGGAAAATATTAGCAAAATATTATAGAGCTAGATCAAGAAATAATTACTACTAGAAAAGGGGAGCCACAAAAGAAAGAAACTGGGCTGATTTTCTTACTCAAAGATCAGTTTTGTAAAACATTCTCTCTGTTAAAGAGAATTCTTTTTAATAAAAATAATGCTCTTTCCAAATTTGCTGATGAAACAAAGCCGGAAGCTTTCGTCAATGCAGAAAATGCTCATGATATCATACAGAAGAACTGCGTATCCTTGAGGACTCACATAACACAGACAGAATGAAGTTCAGTAGTGCAAAAAAGACAAGGCTATAAAATTGTAAACTAAACAAAAACACCTGTTAGAGTTGAAAGATCATGAAATAGATAATATAAAAGAATAAAATGTTTGGTGCTCCGTGATGAGGAATGAGATGACCAAATGCAATGCTAAGACACATCAGTCAGTAATACCTGACTTAAAGAAGCTTAGTAGACATATGGAAACACTAGTGCTAGTCAAGCTGTGCTCCTCTATGTAGTTCATCATTTGTATTCAAGGATTAGTACTGCAAGCACTACATTCAGAGATGAGTTCCCAGAATGATCAAGAAAATGGATTTTTAGTGGATTCCAAGCATTGGCAAAGACAACCAGACTCACATTTTTACCTTAGCAAAAGAAAAGCCAAGTGCAAAAGGCAAAGATTCACCTTGAAGGCAATCTGAAAATCTGTAGTAGAAACTCAAAGCACAGCTGGGTTTCAGGGAAGAATTGTTCAGGAGACACCTTTTTTACATGGTTTAGTTTGTGTTAACGGAATTTTTCCAACTCTGCTTATGGGAGAGAAAAGTAATTGCCTTTGAGATATGCGCTTGCGGATATGGAATACATAGCTACAGACAGGTTTGTTAGCTGTTTACATCAAGGAGCAAGTGAAACAATTTCTATACCATATCTGTAAAACAGGAACTTATGGGACCTTATTCTTCTTTACACTTCTCAGTGTGTTGCTTTTATAACACAGAAAAGATCTCTCATTACATTTACACCAGGAAAGAAGCCCATCACCGTATCAGCTTATTACACCCAATTATAGAACCTGAGCTGCTTTGTTAAGGTATTCATTAACCTTTTCAGAACTTATTATAAGAAATCTAATCAAATAGAGGTGGTAGGGTGCATCCTGAAATGAGAACAGTTGTCATGTACAGTAAATTTTAATACACTAACTTTACTTAAATTAGCTACTTTTATTAAATTGCATGAGGTGAATTTCTTTTAATCAGCACTAGCTTAAAAAACCCAGGAATTATTCTGCTCTGTGAAAGTAATATATATTGTCTGGTATATGCATTACAGACTACTTTGACTTATTCAAATTAAAGGTGTAGCATTTATTAAATTTATTCATTTTAATTTTGTGTCAGGTGAATTTGTATTCTTATAGGAATTGCGTAACCAATTATAAACATACCTAATTCATTTATTTAGTATTTATCATTTTAGAAGTACATAATGTGGTTAAAAAATAAGTAGAGACTGAAATTGCAGTTTATAGAGCGATTTTGCCAAAATAATCGGCAGCTACCTTACATTACTATTTTAGTAAACAGCCCCTGTGAGAGTAGATCGGATGTGAGCTGAAGCCAACTGGGAGGGGAATATGTTGCACTGTCTGAGGTCTATAAACCTAGAAAAATCCTCCTGTAAAAGTCAGTCTGGTTAAAAAAAGTTGAAGAAAGAGCTCTTGGAGAAGTTGAATACAACAGCTAATTAGATTGGTCTCCTGAAAGATGTGACATCTGGGATCTAGTCCCTTTTCTAATGAAAATTTATAGATTCTGTATGAAATGAAACAGTTCCCAAAAGAATGACTAGGAGATACCTCAGAAATGGACTGACATTTTTAAAATATACTTGGGATAAGAAAGGAATTATTTTGAACCTTCTTTCTGAAAGATGTTGGGGTAATTTGGGACTGTACCTGTTATTTCCAGGAGATGTATAACAGATAGAAAATGTTTTGCAAATGTAAATCCTGATTGTGAATCTAGCATTTTTCTTTTAGAAAGCCTGAAAATCAACACAATTCCCTCATCTTTTTCCTGTCATTTGTCCAAATAGCCTGTTGCACACATGAAAAAATTTCTTTCCTAAAACATGCTTACCTTCAACTTGAATTATTATAGATAATTTATTTTTTTAGACATCATTAAAATTTCAATTATCTTTTCAAGAGCACTTTTAGCTCCTCCTCCAAAATCTCTCTAGTACATCATTCTTAGGTGTGGGAGGACTTAGAGCATGTATTTTGGGATTAATCAGAAATGACAAGATGCATATTTTAGTCACAGTGCAGTTCTTTTCATAAAGATTTTCTGGTTTTTCTTATTTCTTTCTGTTCCATTTTTAGTTAGCAATTTTTAATTTTTTTTTTTAGGATGGAGGGTGTTAGTTTTTTCATCAATTTGGAATTTGATGTTCACATAGTGTTCTCAATGCTATTTGGAAGTTGCAACATGATAGAAACCAGCTCTTTGCTGGGGCAAAACCATGACACAGCTGTGATCTGTTTCACAGTATCAAACTAGTTTGAAAAGAATTACAAATGTGCATAAAATACTTAATCAGATTATGATTTTTATGCAGTTAAGACTCATCTATTCATCTTGATCACTGATAATAGGCTCTTTACTTTCTGAAGCTCACTGGTCTACTGTCAGCAAGACACTGGAAATAGGCAATTTTTTAAGATTACAATATGAATGTAAAAACCGCAATTAGCACTGTACTTACCATATTGTCTAGATAGAAGACAGTAAATAGAGAGCTTTATGAAATATATAGACTTTACTTGCCATAAGTTTGTCAAGTTGCTCTCTACCTGCTCTTATATCAAATCCTTATAACCCGTCTCAATGATAACAGCCAGTTAATCATCACTAATTATTCAAGGGATTATTTCACGTGCATAATTACAGTTTTTTGGTTCACCAATTCCCTGTAAAATATTGGCCTATAAAACCTCCTCTTAACCTGACCTTGCTGTAAAATACATTATTAAATGACCAAAGATATAAGTGAAGAGAACTAAAGGCCAATGTGTGAAGGACAGAGGCAACTACCTCCACATTTAAATATCTGTTTCTAAATGAAAGTGTATATGAAACCAAGGTCAATTAACCGATTGCATCCTGAATCTCACCTGTAGTTTTCTTGGGTAACTGAATAGTAGCAATTCTGAAGTCAAATGAACATAAAGTTGAATAAAATTCTAGAATTTCATTCAAAGTAAAAGATTTGTGGAAGCAAGTACTAAACTGTAAATTGTATTTGTACAATGTCATTAGTACAAATGTTGAAGTTAACAAAAGATGGTCTGAACTAACAGTCTACTGAACAATTCAGACATACTGAAAACTCTTTAAAAGCAAGGAAATTAAAGTGAGCAATAGAAAGTAAAGGAAAATATCACTGTCCTAATTGTAAATACACATCTATGAGATGCTGACTCAGTAAAAATATGTCTTTCATAAAAGTCTGTTCTATTTAGGTACTTCCAGAGGATAACTCTCAGATGATCATACACTGGCTAAGACCTGAAAATGGGATCACAGGAGTGATCACAGTGTGATCTCAGAAATTCTTGCATGTCAAATTTATTTGCTGTTCATCATATAAATCAGCTGTGGCCAGATTTCAAAGGTCTTTAAAAAGAAAACTGTTTTCTGGGCTTTTCAGAGGATATGTAATTTCCACTGGTGCAGAAACTCACATATATCCTGGAAAGAACTGGATGCCCTAACAAGATATATTACCTGGAAGAAGAAAATGGTTTTGAAGCACTACCACAGAATAACCATATGATCCCTTAAAATCCTGCCTCCAGGCTGAGATTAATCCATATACACAGAAACTTATTTCTTGGATTCTCAGACCATTATATTTGGTTATCTGTTTAAATATGTTGACCATCAACATCTGATAATACTCACATTTTAAAATAAATGTTAATAAAAATACTAATACACAATTTTTTTCTCATCCTGCTTCTTTTTTTTAATATTACTCTTAAGGTTTACTATGTATTTAGACCCTTGAAGGTGAAAAATACACTGGATGATTGGACAGGGCTGCTATTCAAAAGCATCCCAAAATTCTGGAAGGTGGACTAATGTGACCTCATGAAGTCCAGAAACCAAAAAAATCTAAGTCCTTTGTCTTGGATGGAAGAATCCCATGCAAGGGGTACAGATGTTAGGCCAGATGGTGAGAAAACAACTTTGCAGAAAAATACCTGGAGGTATTGGTGGACAACTTTAACCAGAGCCAGAAAGGAATAGACCTTGAAGCAAAAAAATGGGCCAAATTGCATTCTGGGCTGAATTAGCAAGAATGCAGCCAGAAGCCTGAGAGAAGTGATCCTTCTCCTCTATTCAGGTCTTGTGAGACCGCATTTCAAGTGCTGCATATTGTTTTGTGTCTCCCACTACAAGACAGACACAGGCATATTGGAATGAGGTCCTGCAAAAGGGACATATGGTGAGCTGGATGAAGGATTCAGCATATGAAGAGATGACAAGAGCTACCTTTGTTCAGCCTGGAGAAAACAAAGGAGAGATGTTATTTCTATCTCTAGCTATGTCATGGTAGAACATAGAGATGGAGCCAGATGCTTCCTGGAGAGGCATACAGGCAGGACAAGAGGCAACAGCTGCATGTTGCACTGTGGGAAATTCTCAGGAAATATAAGAAATCTTTATACAATGAAGGTGGCCTGATATTTGAACAGGGGTCCAGTCAAATCGTGGAACCTCTATCCTGGCAGTTATTCAAAACAGCCATACAAGGTTCTGAGCAAGCAGAGAACAAACTATACCTTGCTGTGAGCATAAGTTAGCACCAGAGCATCTCTCCCAAACTAAGTGACTCTGCCTTTCTAAGTGTCTGGAAGTCTTTTAGGGACAGGTACTAATGACTGAGCTATTTTAATAATCTACTGTAAAAGGACAGATCTTTATGCCCTAAAGGCTTCTGGTAATTCACTAGCATGAAATTCTTGCATTAATAAAATTTTTGCTCACAGTAAGTTCCAGGAGTGTTAGCAGGAGCTGGTAACAAGTATGTATTAATGGCTTTCTGAACTTGGCTCCTAAAATACAGCAACATGTGTTAATAATAGTCGTCAAAACGTACAGCAGATGCTTGCTTCATTTGTTTTCAACAATACAGTTGCTAGTACTCTGCAATCAAGAACACTTAAAAAGAGCTATCCTCCATCAGTGCAAGGGCAAAATATAAGAACCTTGGAAAGCCTACCATGATGTTTCTACCAGCAAATTTGATTATATGCAGTGCTGGTTTATTTTGTTTATTAGGATTCAGATTTTTATACAGGTTTAAGCATTATTGGACATTAGAAAATCTGAATTGATAGAAAGAAAAATAGGAAGGGAAAAAAAAAAGAAAACATCTGAAATGTAGGTTTAACGCATAACCCCCAAATGAATCAAAACAGTGTAAAAGACAGGATAAACTCGTGAAGCAATGATGAAAAAAGCTTGTTTACATTACATGGTTTTTAATAATTTTTATTTTACATATGGTTCTGTTACTTCAAATATAGAGCCTCTGGGCAAAGAAAAAACATTGCTCAAAGTATCCTTTTCTTCCTTTGTTCTCCCAATGAAGAGACAACAAACTTATCTGACTACATCCTCCACTGAACAAATGTTCAACACCATCAAAAAGAAAAAATAAAGACAACGGTGAAATCCTTTCCTTTCAATGCATTTGAGCTGCAGCTTTGCTTGTGGAAGTTGTCAATTTTCTTCCATCTCAGTGCTGCCTGCCTATCACTGACCTATCGTTCCCTCACGTCCCAAAGCTGTGTTTCCAGTCCCTGGTGTTTTCGAGCACTCCTCACCATCTTCCTTCTCTTCTATGAAATAAGGAAAGACTAAAAATTCACAATGATCTCATGTGTAGAAGGGAGAACAGTTCAGTGATGTCTTTTTCTTACATGAAATATTGCAACTTTTTGACTCATACAGATGAAAAATTGAAAGGAGAAGTATTTGTTTCTTAAAGAAATGTTACATATCAAATTAAAAAATGCTAAATAATGCAAAACTTGTCAGGTGACAGCTCAGAGGATAAGAAATGGTTGGAAAACAGTGAGGTTTTTGTTTTGTGGGATTTTTTTCTTTGCGTTTTTGGGTATGTTTAATTTAAAGTAGAAAAACATTATACACTTGAAGACACTCAGGTATGATCTTTAACAACAGAAAAGTCATGAGAAAATTGCAGTCTATGGTTCTGCAATTAATCATGAGGTTTAATGGACAAAACCTGAGCTGAGAGATGGTGCGTGGATGTTCAAAGGACTGTATTTGAATACATTCTTTAAATTAATATCCACAACAATGTGCTGACTGTACACCCTGCAAGAAGTCTTACACAGCTGTATAATCCAAGCTGTACTTGGGGACTGTCATGAAAATTAGCCCTGCATTCATAAGGCAATTCTGAGTTTAAAATCCCTTATCAAAGTCCTATGGAATGAGTTAGTTCCATATATCAAATCAATATTCATCTGTCCATCTCAACCATACAACACATTCTCAGTGTTACAGTTGATCTCCCACCAACAACATTGTGTCTTGTACAGTAAATGCACTCCAGAAAAACAAAGAGCTTATAAAAACATCTCTCTCAAAAAATAAAATGCTAAAGTCTTTGCAGTAAATTATTTGGTTCTGCTTTCCTAGTCATACATCTCTGAATATATCATAAAAAAAATGTAGTTCAGCCAACAAGCTGTGTAAAATGCAGGATACCAACACAGTACTTGTGAGGGGCGAGCTCTACTGGTAGAGGTATATATGGAGCACAGCATGAACATACACGTGTACAGTGCGAGCTGTTAATTTCATACCATATTAATGTAAAGTATCTTAAGCTTCAACAGAAAGCTGGATTGATGTATGGATGACATGCATCCATCAAATGTGCTATTTTAAGAGGCTAAGGAAGCCAAGAATAGCTGAAGAGAGAACTACTCCAGCACTTTGAGATAAAGCTGAAAGGCCAAGGGTGCAAAGCAATTGTATAATTTTCCTGGCATCTTCAGGAGAGAATGGCTTATCACCAGGAGCAACTGCCTGGTTGGAGAGAGGCTGGGGCTTTCTCCTGACAAGAGCCAGGGTGCTATACTGTGCTGCATATGGATGTACAACTGATGAATAATTTGGCTTTCTGGCAATCGACAGCAAACACCTGTTCAAGGCAATATGCTCAAGGAGAGGATTTAAAAACTCCACTTCCTGATTTTCTGGTAAAGATTCCAAACACCTATCAGGCCTTGCTGGGACTGAAGAATTTATCCCATGTAACAGTATTCCTGGGTTAGGTGGTGGCGGATAAAAAACCTGAAAGGAGCCCTTGAGCATATATAAGGTTCTCAGTTTCACTAGCGAATTACTTTACAAAGAGGAGAATGCAAACTTATTAGAACAGGTGGTGGGTTCTGTTGGATTTTTTTTTATTTTAAATCTAAACATTGCTGTTTTAACTTTCATGCAGCTTTGCATTTAGTAGACATACATGAAGAAAAACCACTAACTTTTTCTCTAGCTGCTTTTATGAAAACTGGAAGATTAAGAACTGAAACAGAACAAAAGAAAATGGAATTATTTACACAGCGTTGTCTACATGATGTGTGGTCAACAGTCATTCTGCAGCCACCTTTTAAGGTTCACATCTACACATTTTAAGTACGCTCTCAAGCAAAATTTCACACAAGTGTAGACACATTGGAAGTAAGGAAAGAGAAGTCTTCATTCTGTTCTCTTCCTACTCTTTCTTTCAGAGAAGATAAGAAAATCTTCATTATCTAGGGGCATCGCTTGTCCACAGGAACAGATACTGCAGTTACTTTATGCATCAACTGAAAGATAAGAAGCTCCTTTAATTCCATCCATGAATGAACGAAGCATGCCTGGGTGCTGGCACATTAAATACTGCTCTTTGGAAATTAAACAATCATTTCATCACCATTTGTATTTGTTTCTCGTAGTCATGTTCTAGGCAAGATGAGAATTTCATTCTCTATTTTTAATGATCTGAACATATTTTGAAAATAGGCATACTACAATAATAGTGGGTAATCTTAATGCTGATATATAAGGTATAGAGCAGATGGGGTAGGGTGTTCATAAGTAAATTAAGCTTTATTACTTTTTCTTTATACTTGCTTAAAGCATATTTGTGAATTCATAAAAATAATTCCTCTGGCTAAATGCACTTTTTAATTAGCTGATGTTCAGCGATACAGAGAAATGTAATATCTGAGATAAGACTGTTATCCAGTTACTCATGTAACTCAAGATCTGCATTGTTGCTAGGGAATATGCTCACATCTCATCTGTTTTTCACCATTCTGAGACTATTCTCAATGTTAATATTAAAGGTTACCATGTACTCCAGGTGATAACAGGATTATTTGCAGTTAAACTGCTTGTACCTAAACCATAGAGAAAAATGTGACAAATAACCTTAAAACTACAAGAAGTTATAAAAGCAGGCTGGCCTGAATTATAGAGTACTTTGAAATTACTCTCTTATTAATTAGCTACTCTTCCAATGTAAGCATCACCTAGTAAGTGGTGAGATTGTACAGTGAAAGCATTCAAGAACTGCTTAACCTACTGATTTTTTCCTTAGAATTGAGAGGGGTTTTTTGTTTCATTCTGCAAAACGGCTGTTTGCTTTGTACTACTAACCTGTCTCAGCAGCTCAGAACAGAGACTTGACGCATGCTCATAATCAAATCTTACCAGACTGAGAATAACTTGCAGTTGTGCAGTGCTTAATTATTTTTGAAAATCTGAGCATCTAGAGGAATATTATGTGAGCTGAGCTCATCAGAACACCAAGCACTGATGGAGCTCCTCAGAAAATGCCTACAAAGAATCACATGTAATACAAGAATTTTTAGTCTGGGAAGAACTAAAAATTTTTCTTTAAAGATAAAGGTCTAAAAGTGAGAAATTATTTTACATGTTTTTTTCCTTACTGAGTTTCTTGAAATTTTTGCTGTTTCATGTTAATTTTTTTTAAATGAAGCCATGCAGATTGCTAGCAACATTCTGTATATGCATAGTAGAACCCAAAACCTGCCAAATATATTAAAAATTTAGAAGCCTCTGTGGAAGTAAGTAGATATCTCAAAAGAATTGTTTAAAGCAAAGGTAATAAATCTATTCAGTAAGCAAATAGAAGAAAAATAAATCAATAAATGAGCCATGAGCACATGAAGCCATAAAAATTTAGCAGAACTACCATCTAAGGCAGCAAAACAACTAATCACAGCACATGAGGAAAAAACCCCGCTATTAGGATAGTTTCAGCTGCGAATGGGTGTAAAGAATGTTTAGGCTTGCTATGCAGAGAGTCATTTTGCTGGCAATGCACGACAAAGACAGAATTCTGCATGAAGATTTCAAAAGCTGTTTGAGAGTTGATGCTCTGTGCTTTTATTTTCACAGACTGTGCGCTGTGAAATAAATGTATAAACAATTGAACATGCAATGTCTACGTACAATTGTCATGATAATACCACACAGTGCAGCAAGTTATGAGAAGCGTGTTAGGAGAGGGAAGTAAATGATGATATGCTCTAGCAACAACAGGGGAAAAAGCAAGCCTTAGTACTAGTGCATTGGACAATGAAACAGCAGCAATTTCACTTTTGCTGCAAAGCAGTTGTTCTACCTATTCCAGTGCAGGCAGCATGCAAAGCACCTGTTGAAATATTTAAACTAAATGTTTAATATGGTAGCATAGAGCTAAAGATGAGCATTAGCTTTGACTGAACTACATGTTGATCATTAATGTAAATCAAGTTCCAATTTTATTCTTTCAATGGAGCTTTAAAATGCAATAATATGTAAAGGTGATTGAGTCTAATGCACTGAGATGATCTAAATTCCTCACCTGCTTTCTGAGAGTTACTAGAAACCTACTAAATGATCGCAGTCTGAATCAAATTCATAATAGCTGTAATAGAAATATTTCTTAGAAATATATTCCATTAGTCTGAGAATAAGAGCTTTTCCATCTTCCAATTTATAGAAGGTATATGGACTGAGATCTTTCCTACTGAAAGTAAGAGATGATATGTATTTCTGGAGATAGACCAGGGTCGCTGAAAACAAAACAATAATGCGATGACTACATGACACAGACAGTTTTCCTGCTAAAACCTGAACAGGAAGTCTTCCTAATTTCTGCTAAACAAAGCTGCAAAGTATTTCCCTATTGAACTAGATGAAGTAGGGCAAGACAGATACCAAACTACTGAATCTACTCCTGGCATTCATTTTTAACATAACAAATAAATAATTTCAGAAAATTATGTAAATATCAAACCATGAACATATATAAAGGAAAGGACTAACAGCTGACCAGAGCCATCTAGGTCTCCATCCAAGAAAAACCAGTAAAATTGAACGGAATGTAAATCTGGCAGGAAAGCATAATCTAGCAAGATACTTTAGATGGACAATCGTGGCATGGAAATATACCCATATTTTAAGGATTATTAATCTTTGGAATAAAAAACCAAAGGATACCACCACCCTACCAACATCACCCCGTTTTTTTGCCCTTTAGATATCTTCAAATCAAAATTAGATGGAGAATGATCACAGTAGTATCAGTTAACAAAATAAAAGACAAGGGTGCGTGAATAAAATACAGTGGCCTGTGATATACAGAAGGCTAAATTAGATTATTAGATTATGTCATGATGCTGTTGTGCCTCTGTGAAATCTCACTCTAAGATGAACAGGAGAAAAATCTTTTTCTGATCTCACACTATATTAACACATCACACTATTTTACCTAACAGAATTCAGTTAATGTGAATTTTGAGTGACACTGTCCTATGACACACACAGCTTTATAGCCAATGTCTAACATAACAAAAGGACAAATATCACATTCAAGGCAGAGCTGTTCTGATCCCAGAGCTCCCAGTGCCACATGAGCCAGAACCAGAAAGCAAGCACACAGTATTGATAGACTTGTGCTCTGAAATAAGTATTATAGCCCTAAAAATATCATGTAAATGCTTAATATTGACTGTCTGTATTCTGCTGTATGTTATATAAGAACATCTTGCAGCTAAATTAAGTAACTGTCAAATCTTTAAATGCTTCAAAAATCCATTTGATTTTAAATCCGTTTTGTGTCTCAAGGCTGCTGCTTTGCTTTATTTGTTTTGGGCTGTGGGTTGGGGATTTTTAGTGCTGGTGGTTTAAGATTTTATTCTGTTTGTTTTCGCAAAGATGTGTGCTGAAAATGCTCTATTGTTGCCATTGATGAAGTATCCTCTCTATTTCATTAAAAATTAAATAAAGACCCAAGGGGTTGAAGGAAAATGGATTTTTCATTTTTCTCCCTTTTGCTCTTGAGAATGATTTATGAAGTACAACTGCATTCATAAACTAGATACTATACCCTGGAGAAAATAAACTAGATATTATTCAATTGTTAGTGGTTCATATTATAAATGGCCACCACCAATTTTACGTTGTTTGTTGAAATCATTTTTAACCATATAACTCTCACTCAAACCATGAAAAATTGGATTGAAAATACCCCATTTATCATCCAGATCAAAACTTAAACTCACATGTCTCTCTTCCATAGTTAAACCCAAAATTGTATTGTCACGTTTTATTCTGTTCATTAAAAGTTATGAACACTTTGAGATAATATGTTGCTACAAAAGCTGGTCGTTTGCTTGGCTGTCAGACTGACGAAGGACATGTAAAGGCACACCATTAGGTAAGACTCACTGCGGGATTTCAGCCTTTGTGCAGTCTGGACCTTAGTGTCAGTACAATCCTGCAGCTTTCAAATTCCACCTGCCTTCAAGAAACTTTTGTTCCCTGTGGGCAAATTTTACCCAAGTGGGACAGTGGGATGCCACAGAGTGCAATGAAAAATCCCTAACAGGCACCTCACACGAGTGGGGCAGGGTGCATGCATCCCTTTGTACAACCAGGATGTGGGATGCTCAAGTATCAAGAGAGAGCCTAGTAAACCTGGTTCTGCTGCTACCTCAGTTACATGCACTTCTCCAGTTGTCCTCCAGAAATCTTAAATACCTGCGTTATATTGAACGACCCATGAAGCCTCTGTGAGTACATGTGAAGGAAAGGGTAAAGATGGCTCCTTAGACTTGCCTAAACTGCATTTGTCAGCAAAACTGACACTGGTGGAATGACCCTTGGGCTTTATCCAAGGGGATGGAGCAGCACTACCCTGTGTGATGCAAACAAACAGATGAGCTAGTGTACTGTAAAATGAACCTGCACCCTTGAAATATTTTCCAAGTCTTTGAAGTAGTTGACAAAAAGACAAGTTCTCCCTTAAACCCCCTTCTCACTGAATAATTTCATAGATGATCTGGACCTTAGTTAATATTTATGAGCCATCCCAAAAACAAGCTAACAGATACTGCCACTTCATAACCATAGCAATTTAAACAGACATTGAACGGAGCTTTTGTTGTTGCTGTTGTCACACGTGCAGTCAACAGAAATCTCTATTTTTTAATGGATCTCAGTTTAATAAACACAGGTGGAAATATAGTTTTAATGATTTTAGAAAAATGGTTTAAAACTTATCGAGAACCTGTATTATTTTTACAGCGCTTGACTTGCTGTGTCTTGCCATTTCAGATAATGCTACTGAGAGATAGCAGCTACACGTGTATTTAAAGTTCAATAAATAGCCACCGGCCGTAGTATCGCAAGGAACAGCATGTAAACACAGCCTCTGCAGCACTTCTTTTACACCCATTCCTAGCTGCAGAGCAACGGCTACTGCAGCAAAGCTTTCAAACAGTTCAGCTATGTTGGAGAACATAATTACCCTGCACTAGCCCTGCATAAGAGCATCTCAGAAGTTTAATTAATGATGAGACAAAGAGTGCATTAAGCACTCCATTTTTAGGAGACAAAGTGATCCAAGCCCCATCACGTAAACATTCACTAGCTGCAGGAGCCTGTGCAAGGAGCGTAGAAGGGAAAAAATGACAGGATGCAACAAAGCTGCCTGACCTTGCTGAGGTTAGAGGTATTCCCAACTTCACAGCATTGGGGTTTCACTGAGTAAAGGAAGATGACACCTCTTAGTAACTATCATCCGGACTTGTTGTTTGGTAAACTCTGGAAACACTGGCACATACGAGGAGTAGGCATTTATTTAACTTAAAGGTCTGAGGACACCTACTTTGTCACACCAGGGAGGCAGTTCAAACGCAATACAATTAGCTGTCTAGAGAAGTCATGTTCCAGACGGGAGCAGAAATACCAGCAAGAGCCTCTTTTCTCCTATTAAAAAGACAAGTCCACTGAGAACCAATCAACCCTGCCACCACAGAGCCTGTGTGAGGATTGTTCTGCACTAATAGACTGGAAGAAAGTAAATAATGACTTTTTAGTATTCTGAAAGCTCTCTCTAAATCACAGAAGGCTCTAATAGCATAGTTACACATTTAAAAATAATATTCACGTTTCAGTAACACGAAATGCTGGGAATGATTCATAGTGTCGGTTTCAAAGTCTTCCCATCCCCCATCGCATCACAAAATAGCAAGAAGCTGTTACAGAAAATGCTTTTTGCTTTACAAACATGATAGCTTTTGTTTAGTGCCTCACCAGTTGGCCTTTAAACAATTACTGAAATAGCATTTTTAAACTGAGCACTAAATTCAGCTCAGTATTTTAAGAAAGGTAATGAATTTGGGAAGGATGCAAATCACACATTCAATGTGCTTATACTTCTTCCTCAGTAGAAGCTTAGAAAAACCCTAGGCATAACTGAAGTGGCTGTTTGCACATGGATGAAGCAAGGATGCACCTCTGCAATGTCTGTCTTATTTAGACCTCTTGAGAGCATCAAACCTGAGCATCAGATTGCCACTGTTGATTCTGCTGAACTTCTACAGCATTTCAGACATAGAAGAAAGGTGCACAAATTTTGCAAGAAAGAGAAAGAAAACACATTTAAGTCAAGAGGAATGTGCATAGAGTGTGGCAGATATTACAATGTGGAATAATCTTGGTTTATTTGTAGCTACAAATTTGGTAGCCTTCCAGGAATTAAAACTGGTCCCAAGAATACATCTCCAGTGGGACAGGAGATTATTTTTTACATGGCATAAAAGACTAAGGCTGCTGAACTACAACAAAAGGACAAAGCAATACTTGGGAACTGGCTAAAAATTTCCATGGCCAAAACCAGTGGATTCTTAAAGGAATGGACAAATGACTGCAGGAAGAATGGCTGCACGTGCACACTGAGGTATGGCACACACTGGTTTCAATAGTAGATTCTCAGTATTTGCAACGGACGTTACTTGTATCTGCAGTATGCATACCACTGTCCATGTATGTTATATCTCATTTAATAGTGATACTATGTTATTTCATGGAGGGTGGTGTGGGGGTGGTGTGGTGATGTTCTGCAACTGTGATCACATTGTTTTCATATAATACCAGAAATCTTGACTACAGCTGATTTTCTAAAGCAGACAGCTAGCATTCACACAAAGCAATGAAGTTTATCAAGACTATTATATTTGGGCTAACTGTTCAACAATGTGTTCCTGCACAGAGCTGTGCAACAAAGCATTCTTTTGGAAAAGATTGGGTTATTCCAGAGAATGTGTCTTTTTCTTTCAACTGACACTTAACTTCCCCCCTTAATTTAATTTTCCCAACAGGTCTCCACTGAGATAATTTAGTTTTTTTTGGGAGCAGTATCTTTGACAACTATTTCTGAAATGGCACAAGAGTGATCTTCAGGTATGATACTGTAGCTTTACAGTCTTTTCAGCTGACTACTAAAATAGAACACAACACAATAAAACTCTACAATTCCAGAAAGGCTTCATTATGGATAAAGAAACAAACTTCTCAGAAAGGAACTACCTGCTTCAATGAACCACCAAAGTGCAGCAAAAAAACAAGAGGGTCTGCATCCTTAAATCATCTGATTATAATACCTACAGCTGGGGGCTACAGCTGCTTTCTTAAAAATTCTATTCAACCCAAGTCACCTGTGCTTACTTTTCTTACTCTTATTTAAAGCATGTATTCACAGATTCTTTCTCTCAACTGTTAGAATGGATATTGAGTGGAAAAAAGCAACAATAAAAATGCAATAACCAAGAAAAGACAGGTTCCCTACAATGTTCATGCTTAAAGCACGGTGTTCCGATAGGGATATACAGAACACAGTGATTTATAGCCACAGCCCATGCACTCCTTCCTGCTTCCTCCTCTCCTCCCAGCAGATTCATACACTGCATTATTTTGGCATTGGACTAGTACTCCTTAAAAGCTGGCTTTCAGCCTGGTTTCTGTTGGCAATTAAACCACTACATTGTTCAGATTTATATGAGCCAAACTAGACATAAATGAAAACAAAACAAATACAAGAAAACCAATAAATCCCATTAGGTGTGTAGCTCAAAATATAATTGCACAATGGCTATTAAAATATTCCACACCTCTTCTGTAAGAGATAGCATCTAATATATCACTGCCTGTTTCAGATATGCAGGAAGCCAACAAAGCTGTGAAGGATGTGCTGTGATTACTCAATAACTTCATTAACTTATTTAGAAACCACACAGAGATAAATTATACGATGTAGAATATCACGTACCTCAAAATAGATTCTATTTTTCTCACAATGTTATTAAAAGTTTTAAACACATTAAAAAAATTAAAGGTAACTATCTTTGAATAAGTAACAATTTGATGCCTAGGCTTTTTGTGTCACACAGCTGAATATGTAGCATAGATTAGGACAATTAGGACCAACAGGAGAGAGCTTGCTGCATCTGCAAACCAAGAAAATCATCCCCAAATCAAGGAAATCCCTACAGGAGGAAAGCTTCATTCTTCATTAAGAATGTCTTCATTAAAAACCCTGTGAGTCAGTAGCAGGAGCTACTGCAGCCTTTGTAGCCATTGGTACCCAGACAGTGTAGTATCATCCTAATCCACATTAGCATCCTTCTAATTAGTCCAGCTTTTTAACTCCACAAAGTTTTGTTCCTCAGGTTCCCTCATTATCTAACAAGGGCAGTTATCACTCTGCTAACCGACACTAATCACCCACTAACAAGCTGACTACTTGGGGCAAGTGCCAGGATCTCCCTCATGGGTGTTGCAGGTTTCACTTGGCTTTCTAAGCTCAGATCAGAGGTGAGCGTGCCTCCAGAGATACAAAATGCTTTCATAAGCCTCCCAAGGCAAAACCCCATCAGGTTCTTCATAATAGCCATTTCCTAAATGGTAGTTACACAGCATAATGATCCATGCTGCACCAAAATGAAATGTGTACTCAAATGCTTCATTTGTGTTTTTTTTCTTTTCTAGAAGGAATGTAAAAAAGTAGATATGAGATCCAATGAGCCAGTATACCCTAACAGCCTCAGTATTAAGAAAGGATATCCTAACAACATCAAGAATTATCATAGCACTAAATCATCACATTCAAAATAATAAAAGCAGCACTAGTTACCTTCTAGCAATAGCTTGAAATTATTTCTATGGATGAAGCAATGTTCAGTGTTCTTTGAGTGAGAAGAAGAGCCCTTGCAGCAGTGTAACCTGTCTTGCACACAGCAGCCCCAGCTGCTCTTTTCACATCTCCATCACACCATGGAAGCAATGAGGTAGGAGAAGCATAGCAGTACCCGAGCAGGCAGTGCTTGCCATCCTCAGCAAGAGGGTCGGTGCCTTGGAACTGGCACCAACTGTCATTTGGAAATGAGCAGTCACATGCATAGAGAGCTAAGTAAAGATATTATTGATAACGTGATGTTCACCAAAATGCTGCACAATGGAGGGTTGCTCACACATAGTAAGAGCAAAGGCAAAAATTCCCATTCTTAATTATGCTGGGTTTGAGGGCTAGATCAGACCCTAAATCTCTGTATCAGGAGATACCTGTTATAACGTATTTCCTATGTTTTCAAGACAGATGTGCATATCCAGGATAAATAAAAGCATCTGAATAATTTGAGAATTATAATAACATTTGATTAATACTATTTTGTTTGTAACAATAGTTTTGAAACATTTGTATGTTCTAGGATACATAAGACATAAGATACAAAATAATAACCGAGGCCCATAACAATTTTTAAAAAGTGCTATAGTAAATGTACATGAGATTGAAATCCACACAGCTGATCTTTCTCAAATTCCTTATTATCCAGCAAGTCACGATAGAAATTCAGTAACAGAGTAGATGAATGTGTAAGAAGGATTAGAGATGGCTCTGAGGGTCCTCCAAAGGGTAGGAATGGAAAAAGGTACAGACATATGAGATAGTACGGGAACAGAGGCAAAGCTGAAAGGTGAAAACCTAATTGGGGAAAATATGCAAAGGGTAAGCAGGGTAGATTAAATGAGCTAAAACATAAAGACAAATTATATCAGGACTTTAGAAGACGCTTTGACTGCTGGGATCAGATGCAGGAAAAGTTAGCGGTGGTGCAGAATCACTTCAAGAGAAAAACTAATAATGTTTGGAGTTGTGGGAATGGAAGATTTTTCATCAGATCTCTACAAAACAATTACCAAGGAAGGTGAAGGACAGGAGAAGAACAAAGAAAAGACAGAATTTACCTGTATTACAGCATGACAACCATAAGGCTCGGTAAAAAATTGATAGGAAAAAAAAAACAAGTAGTATGTGAAGTCTGGAAAGGCAAAGTGCACCCATCAGTGAAAATCGAGAAAAAGGTGATTGAAAAATTCAGAGAAAACAGAGTGTATGGTTACATATTTACTTTCTTATCGTTGTTTCTTTTCTTTCTTTTGTTTTGGTTTTGATGTAGTCTGTCAGAATGGTCTCCAAGGGTTAGAGAACAAGCATTTTTTCCATTAAAATATATCATCAATACCTAATTGATGGCATTTTACATCTCCTCTGCCTATCTTGCAACTTGTTTCAGGAAGAAACGATACCATTTTTTGCACAGAGAAAACCCCATGTTAGTAAAGGCTTTATCTACACACTCCCTCCCTCTCTCTCCTACATTTCATCTGTGAGAGTGAGAATTTTTGTGCTGTACTCCGCAAATACACATACTATTGTACAAAATTGATGCTTTAGCCTTTTCAGCATTCTCTTTAGGATACACAAGTCTAGTGTCTCTGCAGATACATTATGAAGTGATTGATTCTGCAAGAGTATTCCTTTGTACTTTTGAACGTTTTAATGATACAAAAATAAATTGAGTTTGGAACTTTCCATCCTTTTTCTCTCTTTTCTCTCTGAGAGGAACATGGAATTATTTTTTTTTGAGAGAGAAAGTAAAAAAAAAAGCAATCACACTTCAGCCATTAGTGTTCTCACTGAAATTGCAAAGCATCACACTAAATGTACCGGCATCCCTTTGACAGACATAGAAGAGCACCTACTCACTAGTGTAATGGAAAAAGTTAGTGATTATATATACTGAAGTGATTGAGCCAACAACGATTCTAATGGAGGGAAAAAACCTTGATTAATAACAAGTGCCACTAAAAGAACAAATTGTTTTATGAGGAACAGAATCACAAAGAAAGTGGAAATACAGTATGTCCTTGTCCATTGACTGAGAATTGGTAAGGGAAAGAATAAAAAGAGAAATGCTTGAAGATCTGTAACAGTTTTGTTGGAAAGATTTAAAAATAAATTTCTCCATCTCATACATTTCACTGCATGCAGATGTATCAGAATAGGTATTACATGGTTATATGTTTCTGTAAGTCTCTTCTGCAGGTTTCTTGGCTTGTGCTTAAGTCAAGAAACTAAGTAGGGTGAAGAATGATTTACCACAAAGCACTGCTTTTGGACATAAAATTAGCATACCATTTCTATAAATTAAATGTTGTGTGCTTACATACTTCTAAATGCTGAAATGTACACACACAGACACACCTTTGGTTAAAGCTGGTCCAGTTAACGCACAGGGCAGGAAAAATTTTTCTTCATTAAAGAAAACAAAGCTTCAAGACGGGGATGTAACACTTACATTACTCTAATACCAGACAAGAATACAATTGCAGGTAAGCAATGTGCAGTAGTGAAGAAAATTCACTGTCTAAATGAATCATTTACTAGGATTCCATAAAAAACTTTCTACTTTTATTTAGATAAACATCTTGATTTGTCTAGAAGAGAAAATGTATTGATTTAAAGAACAAGCATAAAACACCATCGTATCCCAGCAGTATTGGTAATCCCAGGAGACTGTCAGAAGCAGTGTACCAGGTAAAGTTTGAGATCTGCTTGAAACAGAAAATTCCATACAACTGATAAAACTCTATACAGCCACCAGCAGAAGGTGTTGGGGATCCTACTGTAAATTACCTTGCTTGATATTTATAGCAAATACTAGCAAACAGCACTTGAGAAAGGTTTTTCAGGTTAAAAAAAAAAGGAAAAAATTCTTAAAAGAAGATCTCCCCCCCTACTTCTCCTTCTTACCTCAAAAATAATTTTGAGTCAAAATTGGAATCAGAAATTATCGTTTAAGAGAAAATATTGTTTTATTAAGTAATAGATCAGTTTTTGAAGTACATTTTGGAAGTTACTAGATCCGATTTCAAAATAATTTTGCTTTTTTTACCATAAAATTGTTGATCATGACTGACAGACACTCTATAGCCAGATTTTACAACTACCAATGTGAGACTGAGATAGCACAAAAACATATGCCACCAGTCTTCTGTGAAAGCAAGGGACAGAACCGCCTCCTCTCTCACCTCACTCCAAAGAGAGCCAGGAACTGCAGCTACCACCAACAGTGATACCCATGGTCTCCATTTTTTTGGTCCTTCAATGGGTGTCTGAAGTGTGGTGGCTTTCGAGATCCAACAGGAAGCCCATGAGCTGCCAACAGTTTCAAACTGACATTGCTAAATATCAGAACACAATTCTCTCTGTACACTCTTGTGCCAATTCCTCTGCATTTATCCACTATAGCACCAACATAAACCAAAGCAAATACTGCTGAGATTTACTTCTTGGTCCACCTCCATCTGTGTTTGAACACTGGTTTATGTATTCAGTGAACTGCATCCCTTACCTCAAAATTTATTCGTAACAGAAGTTTCCCAACTACTTACTCCAAAAAGCTGTGGAGCAGGTGGGCTGTACACACGTCCCTGCACATAGTATGAACTGCAACAGCCACCAGTAAGTCTGGCAGCACCAGCAGCAGACTATAATGGAAAATCACCTGTGCTGCTACATTGTGCAGTTCTGGATATGGACTTAATCAACCCATTCCATTGCTTCTATTTTTCACCAATTTTTTACTTGTTACAGTGCTTAAGTGAAATCATCACAGCCAGAATGTTTTGCTCGGTGCATATTTGTTTCTAATCTTCTCAAAGGAATGAACAGATCTACTTTCTTAAGAACTACAATCCTAGCCTCTTTAGCAATAACACTAACCAGATATTGGCTTTTTTCCTGAAAACATCGAGATCTGTTGCTCTACAACAAATTGATTCAGACACAATGTCAGAGTATTGCAGCTGGAGAAACCTATTGGGTAAAACCAAGAAAATAATCTGAATGCAGATAAATAATTAAGCCCATCCTACTAGTCATTACTGCTATAAAAGCACAATTTGCAAAACAATTCCTACACGTTTCTTGTAGGGACAATGCTAATTTACATATTAAGAATACAGGAAATAGCAGAAGTTGATGGAGTATGAAAGAATTTGGTAAACTGACTGCAAAAGCTAAATTTCAGATGTGATAGGCTTTGCCTGTACAGAGTGCTTGACGATTCTAGCTTTGACACAGCAGGAAAAAAAAAAGTGTTTTAATAGGATAATTATACCAGTAAGTATAAAAGTCATTCCATTGATTTCAGTGGTGTGACTCAAACGTAAAAGCATGCATACTTTTAGTATTTTTCTGCATAGTGACCTCTAGCACCCATCTAAATACGAGGGTACATTTAACTTTGTGTTTGTAGTTGTTCTTGACCTCAAACTGAAACTTTAGGTTCCACAGATATCTCTGCATTTGACTTTGAAAATAAGGTAATAGGCTTCTTTTCACTGCTGTCCAAAACTGAGCCTCTTGCTGCTGCAATAAAACAGAGCAGTAGGCTCAACAGAATAGAAATAGGAATTGGGCAAAATCCATATTGATGACACTGTATTATTAATAAATTACCTACTGTGAACATTCTATAAATTATAGAAGCAAATAAATCCTATTTTAAAGTGTTATAGATACTAGATAATTTATAAATATGAGATCATTGAATTATAATTCAATCTCTTCCCCTGACCTCTGTCCGCATTTCCATTTCCAAATGGCTTTTAAGATGTCCATGCAATATTACTGGGTATAGCTGTTTATATACAAATTTGACTGTTCCTACTTCAGTGCACTGCTGCCAAGCTTGCTATATACCTGATGCACCACAGGTACCATAAAAGGTAGCTGCCTGTCTTTTACACAGTGAGGGTGACAGAGCCCTGGGACAGGCTGCCCAGGGAGGTGGTGGAGTCTCCTTCACTGGAGAGATTCAAGACTCGTCTGGACGCCTATCTGAGCAATATGAGCTGGGGAGCTGCTTTGGCTGGGGGGTTGGACCCGATGATCTCTCGAGGTCCCTTCCAACCCCTACAATTCTGTGATTCTGTGATTCTGTCCAGAATCTGCTGTCTATTATGAAGCTGTTCTTTGCACCACACTTTCTAATGGGACGCACATGTGTGCCCTTCTACACCAACACTTAAAGTCATTCCTGTCACTCACTCCTGGATAGCGAATGTTTAATTGCATTTTAAAGAGAAAGAGAGGGGAAAAGGCAAGCGAACTGTGAAGGTGGGTGTCAAGTATTCAAAAAACTTTTACTGGCAAGTAACCTTTCTTCTAGAAGAAGTTCACGCCTGCTCTCTAACAGCTGATAGCTCCCAGCACTTCTGCCATCAGATTTCTGGAAGAGAATCAAAAAGTGCTCTGAGTTAGCAACAATTGCATACATGTCTTGCCTAAGGCTAATTTTGGGATGGTGTAGATCGAACTAAGGTATGGCTTAAGTGTCCAGCATGCTAATGTCTCGGTGCTGGACTCTGGTAAAAGGCACTGAGACAGGTTTGAAATTCTCTGTTGCTACTTATACAGCCAGCCTGAACATACACAGAGATTCACTGGGCAAATGTAGTGCAGAAACTGCAAATTCTATACATCCCACTGATGGAAACTAAGAGCCAGGTGAGACTGTAGTGGGTCTGTACCTATATGATTGAATGGAAGAGTCTTCCTGACACTGGGGATGTGGGAGAAGTTTCTCCAGAGGAGTGTCTAAATAAGTCAGGGAGAGTAACCTCCTGCTAAATCTAGATTCTCCCAACCTGCTGGCCCTAAACTTCTTGACACTGTAAGGAATAAGCCACCCTGCTAAAACTTTTTTGATATATCCAATATTACTATCTTGATGCAGTTTTTTTATGTTCAAAATAAAATTTAAAATCTCCTTAAATGAAGGATCAGGACAAGCTCTCTAGGCTTGCAAACCTACAGAGAGTTTAATGGAAAATACTGTGCATTGGAATGATCTATTTTTATTCCAGCAGATACAATTTCTCTCTCTTCTGCCTGCTGTGTTTCAGAGATCAGACACAAATCAAAATAAATCTGCAGTAATTAAATTAAGAGCTCACACATGCTGTTTTAGTTTGTTTTCATACAGGTTTTTTTTTCCATACGTGACACCTTTTAATATTTTGATTGCTCAGCTGAATTTAGCATGTACCACACAGGATGGTGCCACCAGGACAGCATTATGTTACCTCGGTTCATACTCTCCCACCTGTGTAAGGCCTGAACTGCAGTATCTATTCTTTTCTTTCAAGTACTGAGCTACTTGGGTTAAAAAAATTAAATTGTTTTGACATGACTGCAATTGTAGTTTTAAGATTTGGAAGAATGCCTACAAGGGATTAGGATGAGATCAGTTTACTTAGAGTTTTATCTAAACCTCTGGAGGCAAAACTTTAGCATACTAAGCCACCTGAAAGCTACATAACAATTAGTATCTGAGAAAATCTCCAAATATTTTTTCTGTGAATAAATGGAAGAAGAGTTGCAGTAGAGGCTGCTGCAACGAGAGAGAGATGCTTGGAATATTAATTCTGATGTTGTTGGTTTTTTTCTTTCTTAGCTGTTAACAAAATCGAACTATCACTAAAAATCACTGCTATGTCTAGTCTTAAGTGAAGTGAAACTTGGTCTTTAGTGATCAGGTGCTACTGAGGAGCAGAGAGAATGCTTCATTGCCCCAACTCTGGACCACAGCGAGGCTCAGACAAGCATATAAACATGCTTGGCAGTTTGAGCAAAAGATCTTGCAACTACCATCCTGCTGCAAGCATGTGCTAGGATTTCACCAGGCACATTTGAGCCCTTGTGCTTAAAATTACTGGAGTTCCTCTGGTGTCTTGATACTTCTGTAGCCTTGCTGTTCAGTGACAGCCTAAGAAGGACAATGAGGCGCTGATTTCCCTCTGAACAAGGCAGCAAAGCAGTCAAGCTGCTGTTTGGTGCCCCAGGCTGCCCTTGTGCTGAAAAGCATTAACAGCCAAAAGATAAAACAGAACAGGATATGATCATTTTCGCAGAAGTATAAATGAAATGTGTCAGGCAGAAAATATATATTTACTCATTTATTGCCCTTTTGATGCTAGCAAAATACATCACAGAACGTACTCCCACAATCTTTCGAAAGTTAGTAAAAGCACATATTACTGTATTTATAGATACAGTATATAGCGATCAGCTTTAGTTACTCAAAAAATTGTTTTATTTATAAAATTATGGCCTAGAGGCACAAACCCAAAAATATATTAATACTCTAAGTATCTCTGGTCTTTGGTCAGCATTGATGTTTTGAATTATTCATTTTATCTTTCCTGTTACTGATTCATTGGTTTATAGAATATGTTGGAAGAAGCAAGAAGCATCTCTACTACATATATGCTTTTGCTAGACTGAACTCAGATAGATGATTAAGTTACACTAATACATCAGCAATTTGTAAAATTAGACATTAAAGATTTAAAATAATATGAATTGCATAAGAATATATTTATCTTTAATGGAAGAACTCTGGAATATTGCAAGAAACCGTCTCCATGGTGAATTACTGAGAAATTGCCTTGCTGGAATTCTATAGCAACATCTTTTTTTTTAACTTTTATTTTACATACATAATTAAAGGAGTAATGACATTTTAATACTTGATAGTTCAAGTTAACTCTAAGAAATACTTTAATTCTATCTTTTAAAAAAGTGTTTTGATATTACAAATAGAAACAAGGAAAATATGTGAGACCACAATTCAAATGATAGGGTATATGCACATGTGATTTATAATACTGTTCAGTGTGAAAAATGTCACCTTTGCTTCATGGATTTTCATCGATATCAAAAGGCATTTTTGTTGCATTTTAAGGTATAAAGTGTAGTATTGTCTACTTTGCTATATCTGTAATTCACATGGACTCTGTTAATGTATCTTGGAATCACTGTGAAATATATTACTTGAGTGTTTTTAGCCTATGGAAGTTGGAATGGGGTTCCAGTGAGACAGGTTAATGAGACACAAGCATATTTAATTTGCCAGACACTTTCTGGTAATGGATAATTCAGTAGTTTCTACCCTACATGAAGGCATCTTCACTAGGAGTAGTAAATATAGAAGTTTTAGATTAATATACAGAACATACTATAAAATTTAAACAAATGCTTTATGGAATTACAAGGGGGGGGGGGGGGAAGAAAAGAAAAGGAAAGGGAAAAAATGTCTCTCAAACACAGCTAAGGCTTTGCCATTTGAAGTTTGAATAGCTGGCTCTTCTTCCTTATCCATAATCCACAGTTGTTGAGTCCAGCCTTTCAACAGTGTAGAACAGATTGAATATTACCACAATCATTCTAAGAATGTTTTTATAATATAGGCAAGGTGAATACTGCTATTAAAAAGCTGATTTCTTTCTCAGAAGATTCAATGAACCTCTATTTCCTTACCACTTACTGTCTTTGTTTCCTTTAGATTCTTCATAATCTTTTAAAAATTTATATCAAGTTAATGAAAAGCACAAGACTGACCACAGTACTGATTGAAGAAGCAAAACTTAGTATATCAAACAGGAGACTCCAGACATAGCAAGCCACAACCTACGAGCATTTTTGGAAACAAAACTTTATGATGTCCAAGAGGGTCCACAAAAAAGGAGCCCAGGAAAGGAATAGCTAGTTTACACTGTCATAGCCTACTTGTTACCCATTTTTATCTCAGTTTAAAAGTTTCTAGGAATGAATACTCACAGAGATCTAAGCTTCGGGAGCTTACCGGAATGCGTTATTAATGTTTGTAAATTGCTTTCACAACCTTTAACAAAAGTGAAAAGGACACTATTGTTGCAAAGTATTTTTCACTGATTGCCTAGAGATTCCCAGCAGTCAGTCTCCTATTTCACTATGGCAATATTAATAGAGAATCTCTGATATGAGAACCAGTAGAAATGAACACTTAGGATCCTCAGAGCAAACCATACACTGCACAGAGGAGAAGCCTCAAGCATTTTAAATGATACTCTTTCTAAAATAGAAAGTGAAAACCATGTTTTATCTTTTATAGCTTGTAAATCCAAATGCATCTGAAAAACGTGAATACCTTAAAGATGCATTATACAAATTATCCAGGAAACCACATTTCATCTTGAAGACCTGTAATACCATCAAGACTTGGCAATGTCTGGGAGCCATGTGTTGGCATATATTGCATCAGCTTAAAGACTTCACTGCAGAACCCTTCTCTGATTGTACTAGCTAGCAGGAATCCATAAAACAGCAACATAAGACATAGTTTATGAGAGTGGTGTCAAATCACATACCTAGCATACTTAGTAAAGCAGATAAATCAAATTATTTCATCCATAGCATAAGGTTTGCTACTGCTCAATAAAAACAATAAGCTGTCCCATAAGCAAAATGGATGTTTTTCTGTGTTTACAGTTGAAACTGCAAATATAATAAACCATAAAGCACAATGCCTGCCAACCACACATATGATAATGTTTTTTGGTTTTAAACCCAAAAGCTATAACCTGAAAGTAAATGTACCTACTGCTGCAAGACTGAGCCCCTGGTTTTGATATAAAAATATCTGCATCTTACAAAGAAACATGATCTATGTACCATGAGGAAGAGGGAGATGTTCAGATCACACAAGGAAGAAGGCAGGCTGATTTCCTAAGAAACACCCTGGAATATTTCCCTGCCTTCACAAGTTTTCGTTGTGGGTCCTCCCATGTTGAAAAAGTGCAGGTTGTGACTAAAACACCTTCCATACCTGGCACATTATTTAGGTCTCTTTCTGTTGTAGAATCTTATAGAGAAGCTTATGAAGTGGCCTTCCCTTAGTCTGGGTGTTTTTAAAAAATCCTTTTTCTTTTTTCTACAAAGAACGTGAGGAACATAATTTTCTTTCAAAATTTTTTCTTTGAGTTAATAACAGTCATTGGGCAAAAAAAAAAACCCTGATGTATGTCATCAGGTTAAAAATTATTTGATACAGACACACAGGCACACATATGCTTTATTCTAGTCATATGAACCTTGTTCCTGTTAGAAACCACCACCAAACTTTGACAGTTCTCGGTATCAATAGACATCTCAGACTGCACATACTGCTAGCATATTAATCATTTTAGTCACCAATTCAGTCTAAGTTTTGGGGTTTTTTTAATGTCATCCACACTGATCATAAGGTAATTATGCTTATAAGAAGCTAATAAGTTTTAGGATTATCTGTTTTAAGTTTTAAAGTACCTCACTAACAGGGTTTGAATAAGCAGAAAGGTTTTGACGGTGAGAAAGTTAGTTCTTTAAACAAGAAAATATCAGATAATCTTTAAGGCATTGAATTTGAGATGTCTATCTATTGAAAGAATAGCTTTGAAATTCAATTATAAGGCACTGAAGGTTGAAGAGCTGTGGACGAATCAAGTTCGTTTTTTCCAAATCCTATTAAGAACAGTTCATTTGAAGTTTAATTTTATTTTTTTTTTAACGTGGACCCTGTTGGTAGCTAATTCTATGCAAGGACATCATCTTGCTTCCATAAAGAATGCCAGGAAGAAATTTTTATTTAATTATATAAAAGCTTTTGAATTCATCATCTTTTCCAGTCTCAAAGACCAATACAATGAGATCTGTACTACAGCTGCTCAATGACTGGATTATTCAGTCAAATTCTGTATGATCAAATGTCAATCAAAATGTTTTCCTATGAATATCCCCAGCTTTTAGGAGAAATCATGCCTTATATGGGAGATGTAGAAGACAACTGTGTTGTAAGACACAGTTACAGCAGAACAGAATTCAGAAAAGATGAAGATATTTGACAACCCTCAAGGATTTATGTAGCATATCCAACAATATACATATGTAAAAGTAGTTTCTCACAGAAATTGTAGAAAATATTTTAGGAATGCTTGTAACAGTCAGTTATGTAGATTATTAACTCTGGAGGTCCAGCTCTCATTCAGCAACACGTGCTTTAAAAACAGAGCTATTTAACCCAGATTTACTTATTGCTGACAATTACCTCCAGTTATCTTCTGCATGGCCTATGACTATCCATGGCCTGATGATGTCACATTCAAAATTTTATCCCAGCTACTTAATGATACCATTTAAACAGCTAGAAAAACAGAATTATAAATAGTATTATTGAGATCGACGCTAGATAAAATGTACACTTAACAGTCCCAAAACAAATACATGATATTGCATGTTGAAAATATGAGAAGCCAACAAACTTTCTAGCTTGCTGGTTTTCATATAAGGGGGTTAAGATGAAAGGATATTCAGGAGCCACAGAGCCCGGTCTGCACCACCTAATACTAGTTTGCATCTGACCCCAGCAGAAATCTGAGAATGCAGAAAATGAGCAAGGAGGAAAAACAAGAACTGAGATCCCAATATTCTCTCTTGGTGAATGTCAGAAGTGACTACAGAGGTAGACACTGCAGGCTATACTTCTCAGATTCAAAAAGGTTTGTATTTTTTGAACCATCTCTCTCTTACATCCTTATCCCATCAAGGCTAAATCACTTCACTACTCTTCTCTGTAACTTCTAGTTATGCCTGCCTTGTTGTATATTATTGCAATCCTAAGCAACATAGAAAAAGTAAATTCTAGGTATTTTAGAAAGATCTATTATCAACAACAAAGGATAGGATAGCTCTAAGGGCTGAAATGGCTAAGTCTTCTAATGCAGTCTCCAATATTACATTATGCGTATTTGAAGAACATAAATCTAGACTGACCAAAAATTGAATTTTAAATAACTTCAGAAATGTTAATTATATTCATAAGTTCAGCATTAAGGTGTCAAACAATCTTCCAAAGGACTCCATAGTACAGAGAGGTGCATTTAGCAATTGCAGATCTCCTAGTCCAATCAGTCATTTCTATACTGTGGCTACATCAACAGTAAATCTCTTAAAAACAAACAACCAAACCCTTAGTGTATGCAAGAGCATAGTGGTAGTTACAGATCCCTCAGAATTAAGATGCCCAACATGAACACATTTAGTGCTCAACAAATAATTTTTTAATGTCATTGATCCTGGATTTTTTTTTTTTTTAAAGCTAGCTTCTGTTCCTTTGACAGATGTGCTATGCTGCATTTCATTACTTTCTCTCCTTACCTCGTTCTTCTTTTGTTTTAGATAAGTGATGAGGCTTTTGGAAAAAGATTAAGTACTAGCAAGCAAAGCAATGGCCCAAACACAGTTTTAATTGGAACCTCAAATTCTGTGGAAAGAATAAGAAATTAAACCATTAATAATTTAATTTTACTAGCAGACACACTGACTTCATGTATCCTATTTTAGACAGCTTTGACCATATTTCTTCATATTTGATTTCAACAGGTATACAATCTGTTAGTCAAATCATGTTAAAAATAAAATTATTACAAGATTTCCATGCATAGCTGCTAAGAAGTGCTGATGCAAATAGTTTCCTTATAGAGAAGTAGTCCACTAATTACTAGTAATAAGTAAAAATTTACTTGATTAAGCCTCAAACCCAAAAAATTGTTTCTTTTGTTGGAACTAAAAATCTTGCCATTGCTGCGTTATATTCACAGTATTGTTCTCTCATGCTGCTACACTACACTCTGCCCCACGAATGCTTGACAGAATGCCAGCATTATAATAGCGGTATGACTCAAACACAGCTAAGAGACAATGCAAAACTCAAGGTTCAAGACAGAAGAAATTTCATTTGTCTTGAGATTGGCAGAGGCTCTAAACATAAATATCCCCACAAAGAAAACCATATAAGCAATTTTTTTAGTCTGAAGTTATATGTTGCAGTATTGGACAAACAACAACCAACTAACTAACAAAACAAAATAAACCAACTCAGGGTAGGAGTTAACTTCCTCATTTCTGAAAATAAGACATTCTTACATTAGTAATTTTTATTCAAACATACAGTAAAAAAAAAAAAAGAAAAAATTCCACAGACCATCTCTAAAATTTTTCTGATAATTTCACTTTGTATTTGAAATGACTGTAGGCCAGATTCTTATACATAGGCAGTGGCATTAATACAATTATTTCAATGGACCAGCAGTAATTTCTAAGAGCACCTAATCTGACCAACAGAGCTGAAATTTTCTAGGTTCTCAAAGCTGTGTCAGGGAAGAGGTTGCATTTTGTTTTCTTATTTCACTGTTATTGTACAGCAAGTATATGTAAATTTAATTTGGGGTTACAATCAAATTTATGTACCATGACCCCAGTCTTACCCAGGCCACTGAAATTCCATAGACATTTTGTAGTAGGCAACTAGTGCTCAGTAAGTGTGTTCAATTACAGATATTGCTGTTATTTAATGCAGGAAATATATCCAAAGCCCATGTAGTAGGTGGCATTTGGAAGTACTGTAAGACCATACATTTCCAAAAGCTCCTTTCATAAGGCTAGTTTAGATGGGTAGTGAATTTATTTATTGTTTGTTAATTTAGGGCTGAAGAATGCTATGGAGCTTTTAAAGAATAGATCAGTGTTTATGACTAGATTGGGAGGCAACATTTTTTATTAAACTTTCTTTTCTGAAGAACAAGTTTGCTGAAATGTTTCTCTGACCGTTCCAGCAGAAGCACTGCTTAGGACAAAGATGGAAATTCTGTTCAAATTGAGGGTAAGACAGAAAGAGAAAACCTAGGTTCAAGTCTCTAGTCTGGCCAGTGTTGGAGAAACCTTAAAAACTTTCCCTAAATAACATTTTTGTTTCTGAATTCTACTCATGACCTAACCAACACAGCTTCAGGCAATAGCAAAGCTTTTGTCCACAGTCAGATTATCCAGTCTGCAGTTTCAAGACGTGATTAACTAAAGGCACAACAACGTGCACGTGGCAGTCTGCTTGCAAAGTTGCTCGTGATAGAAAGCAGAGGCAGTTTCTTTGCTTGGTACAAAGACTGTCAACCAAACCTACAAGGACAAGATTAGATCTCTCTTCATCATATTCATCTGCCCCATTACATCCTCCCAGAAATCAGAAGCCAGGAGATCACAAAAGAGGCTGTGCAAGTGCCACTGCAGACCAAGCACAGCTGATGAGGCATGGTTAATAACCTTTACATTCAAGCAAATCTAAGAACAGTAATCATACAACTGTCTGCATCATGCTGCCCAGTATTTCTAGCTGTTCTTGGTTATCAAGATCTTTCCCACAGCTCAGGTCTGTCCACCTTCCCACAGCTTCCTACATAACAGAGAAGAGAGAGATGTTATCACTTGATTATCACAGAATCACAGAATTGTAGGGGTTGGAAAGGACCTTGAGAGATCACTGGGTCCAACCCCACATATGCAAAGGCAGATGAAACAGGTTTTAGATGGAGGCTGGCATGAATATTGGGAATTAATTTTAACATCTATAGAGCTGAACCCCAGACAGAAACATCCTACACTGTCTGCTTCAAAGCAAAATTCATAACATACAGATGACAACGCACTTGTGGATTTCCTTTGTACCACAGACAGGAAGCAACTGATGCTCAGCATTGGTAATTCAGCCTTAGAAATTTTTAGAGGTTTATATGACCTTTTTTCCTCTTGAAATGAGCTTGAGGGGAAAATGGGCAATTTCTTCCTGAAAACAATTCTTGGACCAAATATCACTCCTTCACTCACTTCTCCATCAATAAATAATTTTAAATACAACTACTCGGCTTCTCTGTATACATTTCAAAAATGTCTTGCAAACCACAAGCTCTCCAAGCAGCACTGCTCCTTTTAGCACAAAGACACATTTAAGTCAGCCATTCAATACACTGCCATTCAAAGACATTACTAAAGTTTCACAGGAGGCAATTTTAGAGCCTGGTGTTTGAAATGAGGCTCAGATACTAAGTCCCTGCCCAATATTTAAAATGTATTTATTTGCCTATAGAGCTATAAAAATAATAAATAGCAAAATAATAACAACCACACAAGCCATCATTATAGTTTTGTGTCAAAGCCTGCCAGAAACAAAAAAGGACAATATCTTATCCTGAGCAGTAAAAGCAAGACAGAGTAGCTGTTAGGCCCCCCGACCCCCAGAAATATGGGAACCCTTGGGGCATTCAGATTTCATGCTCTTTGTGAGACTCAAGAACAGTCTTGTCGGGATCCATGGGAACAACTGAAATAATCAAAACTGTTAAATAGCTTGACTATAAATATAGTAATTGGTGCTTCAGATGTAGAAAATTCAATAAAGTGCTGAAGTATTGTCGTGGTTTTGCCCCAGCCAAGGGCCGCACCCCACACAGTCGCTTGTACTTTTAAAAGGAAGGGGGAAGGAAAGTTGGGGGAGGGGGAAAAGGGAAGGAAGAAAGGAGGAAAAGAAACCACAACCTAGAAACCAGAACCACGCAGGTTGGGATAAGGATAGTTTACTAAACAATAACAGAAAACTAGATATAACAATAACAGGAGTTTAAAGCACAAAATAGATGAAACTGGTGATACACAATGCAATTTCTCACCAAACCACACAACTCAGGCCGCACAGCTTAGAGCCCGTCCCGGACAACCCAACCGTCCCAAGAAGCTGCACGTCCTGGTGTTGTCTCCTCCTCTTCCCCCCAGTCCCCTTTATACTGAGCATGACGTAACTGGCATGGAATATCCTCTTTGGCCAGTTCAGGTCACCTGTCCTGGCTACGTCCCCTCCTTTCTCACTAGTAAGGAAGTATGCAGAGCTGAGAAAGGTCCTTGATTGCCCGGCAACAACTAGAAACATCAGGGTGCTATCAGCACTGTTCTCATCCTAACACCCAAACATGGCATTCCATCCACTGCTAAAAATAATTAACTCCATCATAGCTGAAACCAGGACAAGTATACAGAACAGCAAATGTCACAATGTCTTGAAATTAATTCATATTAACAGAAATGTCATAAAGAGGGGAATGGACTCAGTTTGACTATAAAACTCAATATATATTTAGAAAACTACTGCATTACTTGATTTACTGCCAGCATGTACTTTACTGCTTTAGCTGTTGTTTTACAAGCACCAACTTTTTGTATTTGAAAGAGGACCATACTTCACCAAATTGCAATTTACTATGATAATAAATTTCTTATAAGTTTACCCTACCGTGATGAATATGTTCTTGGAAGGGAACAAGAGACAAAATGACAGCATCATCACCACAGCACGTGTTTGTTTAAGAATATACTTAAAAGAAAGCGTATGTGAGAGCTTGACATGTCCTTGGGGTATGATTAAAAGCTCATGAAATAAAATAATTCAGATAAGACAGCTCTGACTTTAACCACCACTGGGGACAAGAGCTCTTTCACTTAAGACATGTCAGTCATTCACAGGTATAGCCAAAATCATAAAGACGACGTATTTTAAAACCCAGTGATTCAGATACAAACCCCAGACCAGAGAGACCCTGTGGGTGACAAAAATGACACAAATTTAACTGGAGTTTAATTTTTTGTAATAATAGTAACCAAAGCCTAAAAACGTGCCCACTTCATATTGATAACATCAAACAAGAGATAAAACAACTTAGGAACAAGAAAAAAAATCTAGGAGGAGAGAGACAAAAACCCATGTAGAATATGATTCTTTAGCAGAGAAGAAATCTGTCTAATGTCACATCTGGGCCACACTAACTCAGTTCTCTTGCAAAGGTCTGAGTTTATTCAAAGCCAGTGAGATTTGTAACCTAGACTATTTTATGTTTTATGCAATTCTACCTTTTAAATGGGTGCATTACATCAAAAGATATTCTTTCCTACGTTTCAGAGTCTGTTCCACTTTTGTGAAGTCCCTTTCTTTCCCAACAGTGGTACAATTAGTTGTGTAGTGATACAAAACCAGCTGTAACTCACAGTATAATGCATACATATAAACAAAATTTACATGAGGTCTTATCTAACTCAAAATTATCTTTATTGATTTCTTTATTAAAAAGTAATGAGATTGACCCAAACTTGAGACCATAGTACCTAGAATGTGCAACATCTGGTAATGCAGAACATCTGGTTATCAGCAGAACAGATGAAGTCTGGTTCTGTGCGGATGCTTTGGCAATCAAGAACTTCAGGATTGAAGCTAAAATCTTCCAAGTGCAAACAATGATCATGTTTCTCTACTGTGTGCAATAGATGGTGTCTAGTGAAGAACACACTCACACTTACAGTCTCAATGGGAGAAGACATAAAAACTGCTGAGAGTGGCTCAGCCACTGGACCCTTGACTAGTGAGAACTACTTTGAGGACTGTCAGTTTGGAGGAACTCACTATCTCTGAGACCTCTATCTCTCTGTGAAATGCGTTTTAAAATAGTTTCAAAAGTTACCAGCAAAAAACCGGATAGATGTAAGACATCAACCTTGCTTCCTTAGCAAAAGGGATCTAAAATATGTTGCCTCTTAGACATTTCCTGACTGGAATGAATAACTAAAAAAACAATCAGAAAACTGCATTAAATGGCAAAGTATTTTAGAGCATGCTTATTGTGAGTGTGAAGTGAGAATCCACTTGACTTTAAAGAAATTCAGATGCTGACTTTATCACAGTTAGAGTTTTGTACTGGTTCTATATGCCCAAATGTTCAGAGGACAGGATTGCAGTGGCTTTTAGACAGAGTATCATCTGGACCCAGAATTAAAAAAATCATTCAAACTCTTCAGGAAAAATTCCACCTGTTAGACACTCATCCTTGTTCTCAATGAAATTGCCAAAAGCAACAAAGAGACTTTGTTTCCCCTTTTGTACAGATAATTTAAGTGTTTGCTCTTAAAGTAAAAACACCTTAAGTTATCAATATTGAGATACTATGACCGGATCACTCCTTCTTCTCCTCAACAGTAATTATATGTTAAGGCTTAAATTTGAATCAATGTCCCAAGTGCTTTACCTTTATAAAAAAATAAACTCCTTGTATAATCAAATGTACAATAGAATATTTTATACTATTTAATCTTCAGAGTGATATTTAGTGTTTCTATAAACCGGCTTCTGGCTTCCATATAGCAGCTGCTAGATTTTTTAAGTGTGTAAAGAAATATAAAGAGAGAACAGAAGTTTTGTTGCATGCTTCCTTTTGTATGTTTGTATCTTTTGAAATTAGCTATAACAGTTCTTTTGTATTAATATGAAGCCCATTAGTAACAGACTAAAGTGATTAGGAGATAAGTCTTTTTGTCTTTGTCAAGCATGGATGTCAGCCAAGACTGTACAGAGCAATTCAAATTGCATTCTGTAGTGTGGAGAGTGTCATAATTTTGACAAGCCCCAATATGCATGGCAGAAAGGAAAAACTCCCAATACTGCCTTTCTGCAGCTGAGGAAAGGTGTTTACAGACAAGAAATTTAACACTAATAAAGCAGTTAAAGATCTGAAGGCATTTTAACCCACAAATTCTTGGTTTGCTCTGCTCCCTTCTCTCACATGCTTTCTCTTGAAAGACCTTCCTTGATTTGTCCTGAAGTCGTCTACACCCTATTTTAGCCCATAATAGGTCATCAGATTCAGTTTGAGACACACTGTCATTGCGCTTAAGGATCATTCCTCTATCAGTGCCACACTATTAAGATTTTTTCATTGATTTTCCATCTTAGATCAAAACCAGCCTCTGTAGCAGTCTCCAAATTCAGAATACTTATTCCTGAACAAACATGGCTTTGGTTTTTGAACATCAATCCCTTTTCTGCTAACATATTAAAGGTTGGCTGAAAGCTTGCTTCATGGCTCTCTCATTACTGCAGAAAAAGTGCTACTCTCCTCTCTATTCGTACTCTCTTCCCTTCAAGTTGCTTACATCCCTCTACCTTAGAAATATTTTCAATCCTACTACTATTAATAAATTTATTTCAATAATAACCTTTTAATTCAAATTCTGTTAAGGCTGCTTCTGAAAAATAACTTTCCAACAAACAAATGGATTTTATTAGTCATTCCACTCTCTTTGTTATTTGCTGTTATGACAGTCTAAACGCACAGTTACACTAGTCCCTACCCAAAAGGTCTCAGCAACACCATGTAATTACTTAGTTAAGCTTCTAATTCATTCATTTGTTGTTAGTTTTGTTCCTTTGAAATTTCCTCATTAAGTTATTGCAGGGAGCTGTGTTTGCGCAGCAAGAGAAAAATACAAGCTCTTTATTGCATTCTTTTAATACCCCTTTTATCTTTAAACCAGATAATTAGCATATTAATTAACTGGATATAGTACTCATGATCCTACAATTAACTGTAGGCTCCACATTCTACTGATTTAGTGTAACACAGTTTGTACTTACATCATAATAATAACTTCACTTTGCTCTGTTATGTCAAGTATTTAAAAATTAAAACAACCAGTACTGTAACCTATCTGATAAACCCTAAGTATCCAAGTGAACTTTGTTGCACTTTGTCAAAACTTTCTAGTCCCAAGGAACATGCAAGGCTTATTAATTACCTATGAAATGAAACCCCATTGGCCCCATGTATTAAAAGCTTATTCCTTTGCTATTTTTATTGTTTCTTCTATTTGGCTTTTTCAGACCCAACTGCCTTTCTTGAGAAGTTCCAGAATTTCAGGAGTAAAACCTCTATACACCAGGAACAACTTTTAGTGAGAAGGAAAAAAAACAAAAAACTAGTTATCTAAATGACCAAAACCATTCCCCACTCTGACTGCTGCTCAGGGATGTTTTGGGCATTGTCAGAAGCTCGCTAAGAGCACCCACCTCCACCGCCTGTATCTGGTGGTTTCTGTCCTGGCTCATGTTCTTAGTGTTATACATAGTATGGCTGTAATTACACCAAGAGACCCACCCGAACTGAAGTGTTTACCCTTCTAAACCACATCCCTGGCATAAAATCAAGGTAGTACTTCTGTAAAAACAAGAACCACAACCACATGCATCTCTTGAGTCAACAACTGAAAGCAAAGAAAATACATCCATGTTTCCAAAGTTTGTTTGCAAATATTCTGTGGTTCATGTCTGAAATACTAAAAATCAATGTACGGATGTGGGTAAAGGAGAAAATACACAAAACCTCATGATGTCTCCATGCATTACTCTGCCAAATAATTGTCTCCATCAAATTGTCTGATAGAAACTCCAGGACCTTACTAAAAAAAGCACCACCAAAGCAGATATGTAACATTTCTAGACTGTTAATCATGCCAGCCTTCCCTTGACCTCCAGTGTTTTTTGGAAAGTGCCTGCAAAATTGCTGCATCATGATAATTTTACTGATCTGGAGAAAGGACAACCACTGTATCTCATGAAGCATAACGACGGTAATTCTGATTAGCTGTTTCAAGAGCTGTGCAAAACAGAAGGTGACAACAGCTGTATCCTTATCCCAAACCGTGTCTCCCAAAATGAGGTCAGCTGGAAATGGACACTACTCCAGCTGGGGATATTTTAGAACAATCTATCTCAGTAATAAATTCACAGTGGAAAAAATTTGGGTTCACAGTGAAATAAAAATAGTTTGCTGTTGCAGGGTTAGTACACTAAAGTTTGGTTCACAATGGTCAAAATATGTCAGCCAATAACAATCTGATGACCATTTCAGTATGAGTGCATACATTCACCAAGTAACATTCATCTACTGGAGCTGTAATGTTACACTTTCTCTAGCTGAGCATTTTACAATACAAAGAATTAATTTAAATGCAACACTCCAGTAATGCCCTCATAAAACTACATTAGCTGAGATCTATGTTTTCATATGAACTGGACACAAACTTTTATAACATGAGTCTTATAGCCAGAATACTAAATGCATATTTAAATAGTTAAGTACTGACTTCAGAAAGGATATTACGAGACCAAGGACTATATAGGTGACCACACTGGAGACAGCACTTCTACAGTGCAATTGTTCCTGACAGTTTCCAAAAAATAAAAAGCCCTGTTCCTGGATGGCATAGCAAGTGTCAGCCCAGTCTGCAGCACTCCTTTCCTTCCCCTATCCTATAACTATTCTCAAGTTCAGCAAAATCCAAAGAAATATAAAAAATTAAAAGATAAATCACAGGCTGACCACTTATATTTCTGGCTTTGCAAGAGTGTATTGATATTAACAGGTGGTTATGAAGTCATGTATACAAGATGACAGTATTTCACGCTGGCTGTGGCCCTACGGGAATGTACATAGCATATATTTTTTATTTGGGAACCCTGGCAGACATGGACATTTTATATTCAGTTTCATATAGACATCAATGCATTAGGTGATTTACAGTGTGTATGCTTTGCATTTGTTTGAAATATCTGTGACAAGTAGATATTTTTGAATTAGTGATCTAAAGATTTTTTTGATGATATAATTATGAGCTGGAGGCTGAATTTTTAGAAGTGAATTTGGTGGTAGATTTGCAATTCAAAGTTGTTACTTAAATTAACAAAAATGCCCTAAAAGAACAGCTGTCTACCTGACTGATCCAAGAAAATGAACACTGAAAATAAACAGCTGCCCCGTAGAAGACTATGTGATAAAACTAATCACCCTTTGCATAATGTATTTATTTTCCCCTGTGCTTATTACAGACTTGGTGAACCTTCAAAGCTATAAATATTTAAATGTAACAGACATCCCAGACATATGAGTTCAAATAAAAGTAGGATTTCAGTAGCCTGACTACAGCAAATACAGATCCCTTAAAGGAATGAGTTCTGATTGTTATATAACACTCCAAAAAAATTTTGTAGAAGATTTTTTGTTTTCATTATACTAAAAAATCATATTACAGGGAGCAGAACAACAGTACATATTTTAAGCTACTAGGATAAATATCCCCAGGTGTTATACTTCATTATCAATCCTTCAAAATCAAGTCCCTAAAATTAGCTAATGACAATATCCAGTCGTTGATATATCTCAGCTGTCCCTTTTTCACTTTCGAAAAGCTAAATGAAAACATAGCTAGAAGTAGGGATGTCTCAAAATAATTTCAGGGTTAGCTTTAGATGCAGACATTTTCACAGTCATGAGGACTCCACAGTCGTGACCCACATTAAGATAGCACATGGAGTCCCAACTGTCAAGACCTGCTCTGTGACTAACGAAGCAAAGCATTTGAAAACAAAATTATTTCCCTCATATTTTGCCTATGCATGGAAGGAAGGTGGGATGTCCTTTCCTTCAGGCCTTTTTTCCACTCCCCTACCAATGCTGGTCTCACCCCCAACTCTCTTAGCAGCAGATCCTACTGGGACAGTTCAAAACCAATGCCAATGAGTTATGGCAGGAACAAGCATTAACATCTGAAGCAAAGCTAAGGCAATTATCCATCACTTGCCTCGCTTTATGAGCACTAACTACAGCTTGGTCTGATTTCTGAGGAAATACATGGTGCTCTGAAAGCCTCTCTTGGATGCTTCCACCAGCACTGAAGCAACCTGTGATGGCTGTAGATGGCTGTCATGAAGTGTGATGGATGTACCCTGTATAGTTTCAACCATCCCATCAGTACCTACTGTATGCAGATCTTTCTTCTAGAAAACTTCCAGCTTTCAGGCCTCCCAGGTCTGGCCAGTCCTGCTGCCATGCTGCAAAATCTGAAAATTGAGCACTGGTTTTGTTCTCAAGCTCTTCTCTCTCCAGGGTGTCAGTCTGACCAAGCAGCGACAATGAAGGGAACAGGCCTGATACTCAGCCAGACTCTCAAGCATATCGCACAGTCCCTACAGAGTCAACTGAACAACTGTGTCATTTGCCAGACTTAGCGTTTTGCTTGTATCCATATATAGGTCTTTATCAGAACAGCTCACACAAACAGCTGCAGGATTCACTGGGCAGAAAGGCCATGATAAGCAAATATTTACTGTACTTGAATTGCTAACCTGGACAGCCTCAGTTTATGCTAGTCTATTAAGGTGAAGATCTACCAATTATCAAATCAGTCCGTTGCCTTTTTCAAATCCATCCACTAGAAAGCAATCATGTTTGTCACTTGCACAGATGCACACAAGGAGGAAGATACAAGGAGCAGACCTCCTTTGATTCTGTCACAAGGGGTGTACTTTCAGACCAACCCCTATAAAAAGCAAAGAAACTAGAGAAGTTTCAATCAATCAGCAGAAATGGCAGTCTGGAAAGGGGAGAAAAAAAACTCATACCATACAACAGCTTTATCCCGATGGCTCTAATAGACATTTATCTTTTTGAGGCATGCATTCTTCCCTTTATCCCTTCAAAAACATGATGAGAAGACCTATTTCCCATCAAAGTCAAGAGAAGTCTTTCCACTGATTTCAGGGAGAGCTGGAGATTGCAGTGTGGGCCCACAACAAGGCCAGCAGCTCTTTTCCTTTTTTTTTTAAATTCAAATATTGCCTTACACAGACTGTCTGGAAGGATGTAAAGAAGATTAGCAACAATATTCTGAACTAGCTTAACCTAAAAAGAATAAATTTATTCTAAAAGCCCTCAGCATACGCAGATGTACTACATTATGAATATTCAGTGCAGGCCTCCCCCCTCCCAGTAGCCATTCATTGCAAGACTATTTTTACTAAAAGCCATTTTGATGTGACATATAGAAAAGATAAGACTTTTTACAGAAAATAGGATTCGGTGGAAATACTTTCTAATGAAATTTTTATACTGTGTAAGCTAGCCTGCCTGCGCTCCTTTGGCTCATCCTCCATTTGCTGCTACAATACATTCTACTGTGCAGCATGTTAAAGGAAGGACCATTACGTTCATCCTTGAGCCTATGTATATGAATATGCGATTACAAACAGGAGATAACCCAGGCATTTCTCAAGAGTAAAACACTTAAATTACATACCCTCACCATGCCATCAAATTTATTAAACATTCTTTAAAATTAATAACAAAAATAGATCTTAAAAGACCATTAATAAACAAGTACAAGAGGAAGGAATTTTAAATAGCTCATGTTGATTGTGTTTATCTCAGTGTGAAGCCATGTCAAAAAGCCTACAGCAAATGTATTTTGTTAAAAGCACCACTTGCGCAGCAGGCATTAAACATTAGAAAGCAAGCTTGTCATTAGTGGGCTACAACTGAAAAGGCTACTAAAACTCAACTAAATTATTAATATGGTATCTTAAAAACGTGAGATGGAGAATTAAACTCCTTTTACACAGTACATGATTTTAATGCCTTTTTTTTTATCATGTTATTCCATTAGTAATGTCCCAGCTTATATAATCTTAGAGAGAACATGAGGGCAGCCACATGCCAATCTTAGTTTGCATCCTTCAACGTGAGAAATCTCTGCTGCTCTCCCCCCTCTACTTCTAGGGCTCTACAAGTCATGTGCTCATCCAAATCACACTGAAAATTTTGCCTGTTTTCTCATGTTATTTATACAGTTAATGAAGTATAAGAAATTAGGTGGGTTTGTTTATTTATATATGTTGTGGTGTTTGGGATTTCTGCAGATGTGGTTTCAGACTGCATCTAAATCAGTTTACCACTGAGCTGACACTGAAAGGGCAGTTCTGCTCTCCCTGCCAATCCATGTCGGACTGGCAGTTGAGTCAGCTGGCTTATGAAACATCATGCTCTTTAAGGGTTATTTTTCCATTCGATCAGCCACACTAACAGTGTGGAAAAAAGGGAAGCACAAGGAGCACTAAGGTGCAAGGTAGGAAGAGGTGGTGATTTTAGGCAGTAATACATCACTGATTCAGTTTCTTTTTTTCCTGGTGTGAAATCACCAAATCTGCTGGTTTAAAGAGACAGGCTGAAATCTGGAAAACACCACTGTTTACTACTAAGCGCATGTGCAGAATATCTCACCAGAGAAAACAAGTACATGCTGTCTAGTCCATTTAAAGTTTTGCTTGTTTTTGTACTTCACTCATAACTCTCCACCATGAACAGGCAACACAGACACAATGCAACTTTTGTTTTACCTTTTGGTCTTTGAAATCTGACAGAGAAAAAGAAAGAGGAGAAATATAAGAGATCCCTTAGCAACACAGCTATGATCAGAAATTGTGTTGCTTTAAAACGAGAGCAGGCTCTCACCTCAGCAGGCTGTACTCTCAACCACCAGCTGCATGGGTCAGTGCACACATTCACCTACCATGCTGAGAAAAGAACTTCTGAAGCTGATTTTATTTGTTTTATTTTTAACTTACAGAAGTTTACTCTCATTCTATGTATTAGACACAAAACCGTTCTGAACAGACAATGGAAGACCAAACACACAATCCTACCCCACTCCTGTAGCTGAAAAGAAGGTAACAAATATTATGTGTTCTGACACCCTCAAGGTTTACAAAGCTTTGCAAAATAAGTATTTAATTCAGAAACCTTATATCTGTAATACAATCACAGTATTACCTTTCTGCAAAGTGGTTTGTTTCTAACTTCAGATAGGATGGGATGGGATGAGATTAAATGAAATAACATGAGGAAACTTGTATTTGTGTTAGCAGAGCAGAAAAGATGTCAAACATGGAAAGTTCATTTACTTCCACATTACTTGGGAAACAATGAGAGAGGGAGAGGGTAACTAGTATTGATGCATTACCTCACTGTTGCCAGAGATCAAGCGTGCTGCTGTTCAGTATGTCTTGGACAAAGGTATTACAGCCCTGCATGATATTCTGTTGTTGGTCCAGAAGACCAAACCTGACACCAATGAGATGCTCTGGGAGTCCAGCAATCCTTCCTCAAGCTAAAGGTCATCTGCTTAGTACAAGTGTCCTGGAAAGCATAGGACTGTGCTCCCTCACAAACTTCAGCATCTTACAGACTGAAATGTTGCTACAGCTGTTGTTTCCACTCCCTGTTTCAGGCTGTTTAAAAATCAATAGAAGGCACTCTATGTGTCAGTCATTCAAGATTTGATGAAACATAGCAGAGTTCTAAATGTAAGACAAACTACTTTTTCTAAGTGAACCTAAGGGAAAAAAAAATAAATGTTTGAGAACAGCATACTCTTCCACTCCCTGTTTCAGGCAGCCTGTCACCTTGGCCTACAATGGAAGCTCAGACAAGGACAATATATGTGCACCACCACTAGCCAGGTAATAGCCCCCATGCAACCCTCTCTCTCTGCTAAATGAAGCTTAAGGTCTTTCTTTTTACTTATAAAATCTTAATGTCCAGGTTCCTGCCTATTTGAGAAATCACATTCTCCATAAAATATGGTATTAAGGAAACTATTCAAGCCTGAAAACCCTTTTAGTTTAAGAGACTAATGTCAAGATATTATCTATCATACAACTTCAGATGTCAGTGCCTTCCTTCTCTCTACTTCAGTGAAAAAATCCCAAGTTTCTGGTGACATGAGACATCATTGATTTCCTCAGAACACAGGGAATGATGACCAGCTACATCCAGCTAAAGGGATGACAGGAGCTAGAAGAGCAAATTGAAAGAATATAATTGAACTGTAGGAAATCCTGTTTGAAATTTTAGTCCAAAATTGAACTCAAACAACTGAACGGTGCATCAGCTAAGGCAGCTTCCAGAAAGTTATATGTGCAAGTTGCCCTAGAAGCTATGATGGAGCTCAAATTTACTCTGGGCTGACTACTTCTGCAGCAGTGAGATGGGGCTGACTCTGGGGAAGACCTACCAGGCACATTGCTCCGTGGCCAAGTAACCATGAGTCCATTCTTACCTGGAAATCTGCATAGTCAAACCAAAACATTTGGAATGAAACAAATAGCATCATCCATCCATCCATCCATCGCCAGCAAATCATTTTGCTTTAGGTTGAATTTCATACTCTTAATCCTTGAAGAAGATTTTTTTTTTTCCTAGTGACTTCAATTTTTTAGGAAAGTATGGTTGTATAGATATACATATTACTTATTCCCATAATCACAGAATCGTAGGGGTTGGAAGGGACCTCGAGAGATCATCAGGTCCAACCCCCCTGCCAAAGCAGCTCCCTAACACATATTGCACAGATAGGCGTCCAGACGAGTCTTGAATCTCTCCAGAGAAGGAGACTCCACCACCTCCCTGGGCAGCCTGTCCCAGGGCTCTGGCACCCTCACTGTGTAAAAGTTCTTCCCCATGTTGGTGCAGAACTTCCTGTGCTCCAATTTGCAGCCATTGCCCCTTGTCCTGTCCCCACAGCCACTGAAAAGGGGTTGGCCATTTCCCCCTGCATCCCATACTTAACATATTTATAAACATTAATTAGGTCCCCCCTCAGTCTTCTTTTCTCCAGGCTGAACAGCCCCAGCTCACTCAGCCTTTCCTCATACGGGAGATGCTCCAGGCCCTTCATCATCTTCGTAGCCCTTCTCTGGACTCTCTCCAGGAGATCCCTGTCTTTTTTATCCCAGGGAGCCCAGAACTGGACACAATACTCCAGGTGGGGTCTGACCAGGGCAGAGTAGAGGGGGAGGATCACCTCCTGTGACCTGCTGGCCACACTCCTCCTGATGCATCCCAGGATCCCATTGGCCCTCTTAGCCACCAGGGCACACTGCTGGCTCATAGCCAACCTGTCATCAACCAGGACCCCCAGGTCCTTCTCCACTGAGCTCTTCTCCAGCAGGTCATCCCCCAGCCTGTACTGATACTGACGGTTATTCCTCCCCAGGTGCAAGACTTTACACTTGCTTCTGTTGAATTTTATTAGGTTTCTCCCTGCCCAGCTTTCCAGCCTGTCCAGGTCTCGCTGGATGGCAGCGCAGTGTTCCTGTGTGTCAGCCACCCCTCCCAGCTTTGTATCATCGGGTACTTGCTGAGGGTGGATGCTATTCCCTCATCAAGGTCGTCGATGAAGATATTAAACAGGACAAAATATATTAAATCAAAATGATGGAGAGGCAGCGGACTCTATGAAATTATCTGACCAAACTGGAGAATAAAGGAGGCAAAAGTGAGTCCTGTTTGATTAGCCCTTTCTCACAGCTTAACTAACTCCTAACATTAGTTGCCATTCAAATACTTCTACTTTCAAAGTCTACTCAGCCATAGAGCTATTAAGAAACTTTGATTCTAGTTATTCTATCTCTATTTTATTAAAAAGTAAAAATTAACTGTGGTTTGTCTCATCTATCTGTCACTCTGCTATCCTCTGACTTCTGTTTTATATATGGGTATCAATACTTTTGACTACAATAACCTCTTTAAGTGCTTCTGTTTTTCAGCCTTTCTAAGCCTTTTATCAATCACTGATTTTTATAGGGAGGATCCCAAAAGGTAATATAAATGTTTAAGGGCAGATTAAACCAAGAATAAATAAAACTAGTACATTATTGCAGCAAGGATGCAGTCAACGTTGTGTGAAATGAGGTGGTCGCTCTATCCTAAATTGGTTTAGGAGACTGAGAAACATGCAGCCATTGTTCAAGAGCACAGTCAAGGCCCACTTAACATCAATATTTAGAAATATATAAATACATTCTAATAAGACCAAGACTTTGCTGAAGAGACAGGTTAATTGCCTGTTTATTGTGTATTTAGGGTCTGTGCTTTCATCTTTAGAATGATTTGCAGAACTACTGGGGTGAAAATGGAACAATATTTTCATAGACTCTTAGGCTGGTTTGGGTTGGAAAGGACCTCAAAGCCCATTCAGTTCCACTCCCCTGCCATTGGCAGGGACACCCCCACTAGCCCAGGCTGCCCAAAGCCCCATCCAGTCTGGCCTTGAACACTGGCAGGGGCAGCCACAGCTTCTCTGGATAACCTGTGCCAGGGCCTCCCCACCCTCCCATGGAAAGATCTAATCAATGGTATTTCAAAAAAAGTCCACATCAGACTAAGGCTGAAGACATTGAAGATATTTCTGTGTCACTTTTCCTTTTTTAGCTTAAATTTGACCAAAGTGTGATTACAGACTATACAACATCGACAGCAACCTCATCTATGTTTACTTCTGTAGTGATAACTAAGGTAACCCATATACAACAGCTGCAGTAAAGAACTGTGGGTTCTTTGGTAGTTGACAAATGACCACATCTCATGGACAACACATGAGTGAGAGATGAAATTTCATGACAGAGATTCAGCAGTGAGACAATTTATTCTCACTTCATGGAGTCCAATTTTCTTTCTTATTGAGCTAAATCAATGGCTCCTATTACAATGCTTTATGTCATCCTGCAGTGTGTCAGATGGACTCCCTGTGCTTGTGTGGGAATCGGTTGAAGGGGATAAAGTTTAAGCCTCTCCTTCAATTAAGAGTTAAGTACAAAGAAAATCACTACAGGTATTAGCTCTTTAAATACAGACATTCTTTTGCACTAATCAGCTTCTTTTTCATTTTATTCATGATTAATGTGGTGGTAGGGACTTTGTATGTCACGTCTGTCAAACAGTGAGGTTCTGACCTACTTTGCTGCTATAATAAGGCCACTCTTCTATCTACAGAACACTGCAATAAAAGCATTCATTCTACCACAAATTTTTGGAGGCAGTAGTGACAGTCTTAAGTGAAAGAAAATATTTTTTGGTACAAAAACACATAGATTTTTTTTTAAAAAATCTCAAGTTTGAAAAACTATCCCAAAGAGACATTATGAAAGCTACAATAAATCACCAACTGCCATAACTTTCCAAAATACCTATTTGCCTAAAACAGGTAGAAAAATCTAAAACTAGAAAGATGCATTGGCATTTTTCGTGACAGATTCATAACCTTATGGTTCCCAAAACTTTAATGTTCAATAACATTTCATTAGTACACTCCAGTGTATTTATTACTATGCATTATTAATACAGATATGTGCCTAGGAGATGTACAGTTTGTAATTATTTTTCCTTTCAAAATATAATAGCTTCACACTGGGCTTGTTGCAACTACAATATTTCATTTCTGAATGCTGCTTCAGACATTCTGGGGCTGTGACAGAAATTTGTATTTGAACAGAAAAGCTGTCAGGAAGGTGCTGTGGTACTATCCATCACATTTTTAATCCTAACCATACTTAGATGTTAGTGAAGCTATCTGTCCAGGACACTAAACAAAGACTGAAATTATGCCTTCTGTTCTTACACATCAAAGCCACAAAGTTAGACTGGATTCAATAGGCCTGCATTACACTCTATTAATTTCCTATTAGTTCTCAGCTATGCAAAATCCAGCCACAGTGTCACTGTGGTTTAGACATGCAAGCTTGATTTCAGCATCAAAAAATGGAACCTGTCACTTCTCATAATTTTACAGAAGATTCTACAAACGTAAATCCTTTTTCATCCTGTCATCCTTTTATGTCTTTAATGAGTTTGCTCACTAACAGTGCAGAATCTTAATTCCACATTCAGAAATATTAGCAGATACTATAACTTTAAGCATCTGAAGTAGCTGCTCAATTAAAGCTTAATTTATACATTTATACTTAGTTTTACAAAAAGCAATGACATTTAGAGTTTCGATTTTCTTTCTTTTTCCTTCCCTCCCATTTACATTTTACATTCCCAGGGAAAAAAAAGTTGCAGTTAAAAACTGAACTAAAGATTCTAAAATAAAATCTTTAATCAGGAGCACATTATGTAGTATTATACGATTCCTTAGCAGTTAAAATCTAACATTTGTAAAAACAAATGGCATGCACTTGACAGGCAAATTACACATGGATTACCATTTGTTAAAATTTCATCACAGAAAATAGTTTAACTGTTGTGGATATGAGCCAAGATCAGCCTGACAAGTACTTTACATGAAAGATTAGCATATCCTCTTCCAGAGGTTTATGCTTAATTTAGATGCATTGACTTTTTGCCACCATTGCTGACCTTTATGTCTAATCAAAGTCCCTTTGAATCCAAATCCCCAACCTTTTATCTCTCCTGACAGCTTTTAATTTGAAGGCTTGTAATAAAGTCTATTAAAATTCAAAATGTATCAGTGTTTAAAGCTTGGTTCACTTTGCTGGATTTTCAGATATGAAACTTCAAATGGGCTGATTACAGACTCCAAACTTTTTATTTTAAGCTTTACACCAGGCTAAAAAAAAAACCCTTTGGAGGGAGAATCAATCTAGATTTTTAGTTATAATGCACAAAGATTGCAAATGCACTATAACTAGGAATATTGATGAGTAGCACTGTATGTAGATGTTAGGTAATCTGGGACAGCAGTTGCTTCTGTGAGTCCTATACCTGAGGTTAATTTTATATTGCCATTTCACCCAAGGCAGAGTTTCTGTATGAGGCAGTGCAAATTCACTGCAAGGGCCTCCAAGTGAACAGCCAGCAGTGTGGCATCCAGCCCTGTTACGCAGGATGGTTCAGCGCAGCACCGCACCCCGCGGCGTGGCTTACAGCCAGCCAGCCTACATGGGGCCAATGGCAAGCAGCACCTCCACAGCTAAATCTCCTGAGGGGAAACAAGGCCTCTTCCTCTGGGTCACCTGCGACTGACAGGTTGCAGAAGAATAAAGCAATCATCTTTTCCATCTTAATAAAGCCAATTACTTTAAAGATAGTAAGGTAATTGGGAGGAAAATGTTACAAAATTGCTGAAACTTGTGATTCAATGGGCTTTCTCTTTTTAAGACCTCCTCCTGTTCAATTGGAAATTTTCTCTTCTCTCACGGTAGCAGGTACAAATCCAAGCATTATCTATCTGATTATCACACATAATCCTGCTGTTTCATCAGGCAGGTACTATCATCAGAGAACAAGCTGTAGATATGGAAAGGGGATTAAAAAGTAGCCGAAAATAAGTTGATGTTACAAATTCTTTTAAAGAGGAAATACATACACAGAATCTACGATGAAGTGTGAACACAGGTGAGAATTATCCTCTTTGCACAGGTATCAGTTATAGAATTACATAATAAAAACCTGCACACAGCTTTCCCTATGAAGAGCACAGGTGAGTCCACAAGGTCTCATGGATCCCTCCATACAGATCTCATGGCAAGATAAGGACTTCATTCCTTTGTAGATCAGAGAAAAGTTCTACCTCTTGGGGCATTCCATGATTTAAAAACCCTTCCATTTGTTACAGCCCTGTAACAGCCTGAAATAGAATATTCCTTAACCGCCGCAGAGCAGAATTCGATTTAAAACATGACTTTTTCAATGATGTTTTACTGTAGTTTTATACTTTACAGCTGCTTTTAGTCTATTACAAAAAGACAAAATTTCTCACATCTAACGAATTTATTCTCTAATTCCAGCCCAACAAATTATGCATCACCCTCATTGCATGCAGGTGAAACGCCAGATGATACAAGGAACTTCTGGAACATAAAAACTAAGGCACCAGTTCCAAGGATGCATTGGAAGACGGGAAGAACCCAGAAAGGTTATTTGCAAAATTAGCCTAGATAAATATACAAGAGAGGAACGTCTGCCCCCATTTCTTAGTACTGAAATCACTAGGAGGTTGCAGGTGCAAGTGTAGCTAGGCTGCAGCAACAGGCATTTGTCTTTCTTTTATTTCCTCCTGTTGTTCATTTCACACAATCCTCTTTATTACTTTCTCCTTTCCAGAGGCTGGTAACTAAAAAAATTTAACACCTTCCATTGCTTCAGCTACCAAAAGCTTTCTTAACAGTGCTTGCAGACAGATGTTCCCCATATCCCAGTGCCATTTGCTGGGACTCCAGTGGTGCATGTTGCAGATGTTCTCAATGTCACTGGAAGTTCAGAAACAGCTGAGCTGGTTCTTCCTGAAACAGCTGTTGCATCATCCATTGAATTTAACACATACAAACTGGTTTGTGGAACTTAGATACTTATTTCTTGAAAGTAGCTTTAGTTTTGCCTCATTAAAGCCTTACTTATACCCACAGCAAATGTGTCCTTAACCTAGAACCTATGCACTTTACCCTACATCCTTGACCAACAATATGAAAGTGAGAACATCTTTGATCTTGAAACAAGCTTTAGAGTTCCTCTTACTTTAGAGGTGGAGTTTTTTTAAAATAAAGTTTGTTTTTTAAATAAAATCCTCCCTCTTTTTATACAGCTATTAAAATACTATTTTCTTTTCCTGTTAACCATAGCTATGCCTGGTCTTGATAGATAGGAGGCTTCTTACATTTCAGTCTTTGACCGAGTTAAGCATTTTATTTTAAGGCATGTAAAGATTTAAACATTTCACCTATAAATAAGCAGATAATAAAAGCTGCACTTAAAATTTCAAAGAATCGTCCCCATTAAAATAAATTACCAAATGTTTACTCTAACCAAAGGGAATAATAATAAAAAACACACCTAGATTTTGTGGCGATAGAAAATCTTTCAAATCTAACAGTAGTTAACATATGCACAGAAAACTCCACCAAAAAACTCCCAACGAAGGAATGAGAAACAATTCTGCAGCTCTGGAGTAAAGCTTTGCAAGAGTATAAGGAGATACTGAAAACACCATCAACATAAGCTAAATATTTGTGGCTGCCAAACACCGTTTATGTTTTACAAATTACTAGTCAGCCTATTTGACCTGAATTTCCTGGGTTATTTGCAAGCATTTATGCAAACTCTCACTGCATTTTGCAGACAGAAAGAAGAAAAATAGGACAAGATGATGAGGCAAGTTGGACATCATCATCATTTTAGCAAAACATCATTCCTCTGCCACATTTCTCTGCTGTTTTATCACTACTTTTTGTCAAAGTTTGTGCATTAACATTACTAAGAAGGCCCTAATGCTGACTCTCACTGGATTTTAAGTCAGCTTGCATAATATTTGCTTGCATAGATTGTGTGCAAAACACTGCTGCCTCATCTGCCAAATGGTCTAGTAGCAAACTCTTTCTGTGGTGAGGAAAAGGAGCACCTCCCACCTGTGCTGCATCTGAGGGGAGGTGAGATCAAGTGTTAAACTAGATTTTCTTCCTGAGGGGTGGTTGGGGTTTTTTTCCTTTACACATATTTTGTATGTATTTGTCACTTGATTTAGGAGACAGTTTATTTTCCAAAGTTAGAAGGCACATAATTGCTCATTAAGTCTAATTACACAGATTCAAGTTTTAAAGTTCATGCCTACAAAAAGAATGAAACTGGACACTAGTTTCTGCTGACTTCCTACACCGGGAAGAAAAAAAGAAAAAAATAGAAGGAATTTTCATCAAGTGTGCTAAATGATTTCAAGAAAAAAAAACAACTTCAGACCTCTCAAGGCCAAAAGGTGGTATTTCAGAAATCAACAAATTCTAAGAGCAAGCTTTAAAACACAAAGTTTTTTGAGACCTCAGCTCCTGTTATCACAGACAAACCGAATTTACTTCAAGGGACCAATGTTAAAATTTCTCTTTTTTTCACTATTCTCTGTAAGAGGGAAGAAAGGAAGAAAGAAAAAACACAATCTGACTTTCAGATACTGCTTAGCCCTTGCTTTGAAGAAAATTGGAAGAATTCCTTTCCAATTTTATTTAATGTTCTCTATATGGTTGTAAACCATTGCTAATCAAGTGATAAGTTAATTTTCATAACAGCCTCAGGTAGAACAACAGCTATATTATTCACGTTTTATGGATCAGGCACAATAAGCATCAGGTAAACAAAAAGTCTTCATTTTAGATGCAGAATATGAGAATGCAGGTTTACACAATAGTATGGTATTTTCTGTTACAGCACTCTGTATTTTCAAAGCACAGATGCCCATTCTCTTCAAGGTGCCAGTGCTCAGTATTTCTGTAAATCAGACCCTGATTTACAGAAATAATCTATTTCTGTAACTGCCTATTAAGTTAGGCAGCAACAAAATGAATCACAGACAGTTGGTGACTACCTGTGAATCCTTTACTTGTGTCGCAGAAGAGCTTTGTGACAGAGGCCAGTACATAACCAGTTGTCCAGCATTCAGCCGCCTTACATGAGACTTTTTTCCCTCACATTTCTCCGCATCATTTCCTTCGCATCTTTTCTGTAATGCTCATCATCATCTGTAACTAATAAATTGGGGGTAATACAGAGAAGATACACCCGTGTGATACAACCTATTCCAAACGTAAACTTAGCACAACTATTCAAGCAGCTTTGCAAATATGGGTGTTAGCCATCATACCTATGATTCACAGCAGAGTACCCACACCCTACTTCTGGTGGGAAAAGGAAGAGAGATCTCATACTGGCTTGCTGTTATTTTGATATGGAAGGTAGTTCAGTTCTCTAAAGGACACCAGAAATAACAAGTGTGTAAATGAAGTGAATCTTATGATTCTGAAATTTCAAACACACTTCAGAATAAAACTTAAGAGATCTGAAATATGCCACCAGTCTAAGCAAAACTGACATCAATATAATTATCCATACTTTAGGGAGATATTATCATTTTAGCTAATTAAGTCAAAATGTCAATGAAGACAAAGGAAATTGAACTTTTTTAATGCAAGATTTCCAGAATCTCAGGGGATAACTTCAATTACTCAAATGCAATATTCAACATGGTTCAGGACAGAACACTTAATATTCAAAGTAGACAATTTTCCCTGAAAAGCTGGTTTATGTAAAAGACTAATCAAAATATTCATTTCCTGTTTGTAACTCAAATTGAGCCCACATCAATTAAACTACAAAGCCATAAAATATGTCTAATGGTTAAACACCAATAAAATCTTAATGAGCCAAATTATACTTCCTAATGCCACTGTTCCCGATATGAATTATGGGGAAAAACCACCAAAAAAATCCACCATGTCTTGGATTCAGTTCTCAGCTGAAATAATTTCTCTGGCAGGAGAAAGAAGCTGTACAGTTCTTATACAGTCTACTGGGTATTCAGGAAGAAGACTGAGACATGCAACACTGCTCTGTCATCTCTCTAGGTGGGAGCTAGAGATAGTAAGTACAAGCTATAGTACCAATCAGCTGAAAAAAGTATTAGAAAATTACTCGTTGAATCTCATATCTGTAGAATTGAGATGTGTGGGTGGGCCTAGTAATTCTGATCCAGAAAACAGAGATGCAAACTACTTGATTCTTAAAAGCCATGCCTCACCAACGGCAGCAGATCTACCTACGGAGAATACCACAGGGGGGAAGGTTTGCTAGGAGCACTGCAGTTGAACTAATGTATCCTAGTTGTGGGTATTTAGATAACATTGAAGTAGCACCAGAGCAATAAGTGAACTTTTTCTAGGCTCAGTTTATCTCTCCAGAATAAAAGGGTTAGAATGCACCTAAACTCACTCTCTATTTGTGACACTAATTAACAGCAAAAACCAGAAAAGCCCTTGGAACATACACATTAGAGGGTCAATGTACTATATTTGAGACACTTTTAAAATAATGATAATAAAATATGATAATGCTTTTCTATATATCATAAGAAATGTTTTTTTGTCAGTATTGGAGACTGTTATAAGAGAGCTTTTCTGCTTTTCATTACTGGTTTGAGGCTTTGCAACTCAAGATTCTGCACCATCTCATTTTTGAAATGGGACTTGGAATGACCACTGGGACCAAGGTCTGCAAAAAGAGCTAATTGCATAATTTATCTATAGAAACCTTTCAGGACACCAAAAAATGATGATAGCACTATATATTAAAATATAAAATTCTATTATCTCAAGTTCACAGCTTTTTAAGGGGAGAATGTTGTCACAAGTAACACAAAAACCTGGAGCAATGACCTAAAATTCTAAAACCCCTTGAAGTTTGAATTTCTGGAATAATCAAACTGGAAACCAAAATCAAGTTATTGGCCTGGTCTTCTTAAGCAAACACTTTGTACAGGTCTTGAAAAGCAGCTTTTACTCTCACTACATTAAAAAATAGAAAAGAAAAGAGAAATACAACACCTGATTATCTAACTAAGAGATTCCCTTATGTTCCTGATTATGGCAACTCTGTGCCACAGGGCAAGCATGGATTAGTTCAGCATGAGGTAATTCCACAGTCATAATGGCTAAAGAGCACACAACAGAGACACCCATGGGAATTTACTGGTTCAGGTTTGTCTAAGCTAAGAGGTTATTGGCTTGTATTTCATTACAGCAGAGAGTTATGCCAGAGGATATCTTTATGGAGAATATGTGTTGATGGTTTTCCCAAGCTGATCATGAAGCAGAGGTCAAATTATTCTCCTTCAACATTTATACTGCATGTGTCACCACCCAATCTTGGCTCAAATACAAATATGAGGCTGTTCTTTAGTGCAGCCTCCAGGAGCAAGAAAAGCTCTCTGTTTCTTTTGCATGAGTCTGGAAATGAGAAAGGAAGTTTTCTCAGAGGATGTAGGTCATAACTACGTCCCCTACCATCTGGTCCTTGAAACTCAGTAAAGGAGGCTGGAATATATTGCATTCCAGCAATCTCCATTGACAGACAGTCCCTCAAGGATTGTAACTAACCGGTGAAGTTTAGAACAACCTCCAAACTTCTCTAAGCACCACTAGAACTACAGAAGTCTTACACTGACTGGCTCAGCAGGAAACTGTAACCATCTCCTTCATCTGCTTCCCCTTTTTCTACATCTAATCTGTATGTATTTGCATTCAGAAACCACTCATACCTGAAACTTGACTATTTTTTCATTTAATCCTCTTAATCAGCGACAGAGCATTTATATATTTAATTCTACACTACATTTGATGGTGGTTAATACTTTAATTAGCTATTTACACATGGTAAAAATTACAGAAGTAATTAAGTATATTCAGATTAATTAAAAGCATTAGGCAGTATTAAATGTGAGAGAACAGATTTTAATTAAATCTTTCAAGTATATTTTATAATCTTTTCTGTTGAGAAATAAACTATAGTAACATAATTATATCTGAATCAGCTAGCTTTGCACTATAATATTACTATAATATTAAAAAAAAGGCAAAAGCAGTATATTAACTTATTGCTTATCATTATTTACTGTTTATTAAAAATCCTATCCATACAGATTTATGTTCTTTCCTCCACATCTATTTCGTTTACCAGTACTGATACAGAATAAACCGACTGGTTTACTACCACTGAAACGCTGTCTTAGCCTCGCTGTACAATATTTATACTTTTCTATAACAGCTATTCAGACAAGGATCATTCCTTTATCTACTTAAAACTGAGCATAATCCAGAAGACTGTAGATACCCTACTGTTCAGATGCTCTTTGGGCAAATCATGCCATCAGGAACGTGTTACTGTGTGTACGGGTCCCAAGCTTCTATCTGTGAATGGGGCAGTACCAAGATGTCCCGTGCAGCAACTGCAGTTTGCCAGCTACTCTCTGGAGAATCTGTAGCATGGTGCTCTGCAGCTGAGCACAGAGCCAACAAGGCTGCCAGCTTTCCCCTGCACTGAATCATTGCTCGTGGGCTGAAAAGAATCACATGAAGCTCATGAAAACGCTGAGGTGAAATATCAGTTTTGTGGTTATCTACACATATGGTGTCCCAAAGCATGAAACTTGCTAATAACAGGGGACTGAAGTATCTGGATAACAAAAATTAAAAACCAACAGTCAAAGCCTTGGATCCCAGAATAAGAAAAGCAAAAGACTTCTGGATACCAGAAATCTTGGCATCATGGTTGACAAATACCACCTCCGCTAATATAATCCTCCTGATGTTTCCTTCATTAAATTACCAGGACATGGTCTATAATATTACAAAGCAAGCATTACAAGGTCATTTAGGTCAAGCAGTTTAGGATGTTGGAGCATACAGAGAAGCTAATGGTGCAACAATTTACAGTCAGACTATAAGTTGCGTGCTGTTAAATCATGTAACTTTCAAAATATCATGATGAAAGCTAAAACAACTTTTAGATTCAGTGTTCCTGCTGTACATATGCAAGTCAGAGTAAGATATTTAAGTTCTTTTACTCACAAATGAATCATCCACATGAATGCTGGTGCTGTTTGTTCCATTCCCATATGTTCCAGAATACTATTTTGTCCTACTTTTTTGTGTATACAAAATTAGAATTGTAAGTTGCATCAATTTTAATCTTTAAATTGGTTTTATTTACAACCTTTAAAGTTCCTTGATTATTTCTAGTAACATTTGCATCAGTGTTTGCTTAAATTATTCATGACATTTCAGTTATATCATTGGGTTCTTCAAAGTAAATCTCAAAGTAACTTTTCTTTCCTGAGAACAAAGATATACTTTCCTTGCTCTCAAGCAGAAATTCATAGGAAGATGAAAGAAATGCCAAGAATTGTTAATAAACAAATTTGTGGAGTAAATTATAAACAAAAATATGAAAATATTCCCAGTAGAAATAGAAAACGATCTCTAAAAATGCCTCCAAACACAAATTGAAACTATCCAATTAGGGTATTTGATTTATCTAGGTCAGGACTCAAATATTTTGCAGCCTAAGAAGCATCTGAATTACATGCCCTCCCTCTGTGGGACACACAACCGAAAAAAGTATTGCTAGGAGCCAGACCCAGAGAAGAAAAGGGCCACTTGGAGACCCACTGTGTGCTGCAGAGTAGCTGGGGATGCCAGATGCAGCCTGTACCCAACACATGAACAGATGTTCCTTTGAGCTGTGGCATTGCCCATGTCCACCCTTGCCTTGGGGCTCAGGGCTGAGAGGCCAGGGTGCTCAACAAAGCAGGAGATGGGGCAAATACAGGGAAGACAACCTCTTTCATCTTTCTGCTGTCTTCCTCCCCCTTAATGCCAGATAGATATGCTTCTCCTTGAATATATTCAAGGCAAGCCAAACTACATAAACAAACATAACAGCAACATTTCTATGTATTTTTGCTTTTTTAAAGATGAGAGATTGGAATTGTGATTCTTCACCCTTAAACTGCTAGAAAACACAAAGCAGGTTTCAGAACCCTGTAGATTTCATCCACTGTGTTTTTATTCTTATGTTCTGATACTGAGACTAACCTATTTGTATATCACAATGCAAGACCAGGACATTATGGAACTTCTGATTCAAAGCCTACCTAAAAGAAAACTGAAGAGGAACTTTTTGCATGGGCAGGGACCGATAAGACAAGGGGGAATAGCCTTAAACTGAAGGAGGGGAGATTTAGATTAGATATGAGGAAGAAATTATTCACCGTGAGGGTGGTGAGGCCCTGGCACAGGCTGCCCCAGAGAAGCTGCCCATGTGTGTCCCTGCCCATGTCATAGGTGTGGAACTGGATGGACTTTGAGGTCCCTTCCAACCCAAAGCAGCCTGTGAGTCTATGATTCAATTGGTGCTCTAAATTAAAAGCTTTTCTCCTTTCAGTAAATACATATAATGACACTTTTTGGTGAATGCAAGCAATATTATTTATGAATGAAAAGCAACTTCACAGTAAAAAAATCTACTGTTGAATTTAATATTATGAAATTGGTGGTAACATTTCATAGGACTGAAGTGAATATTCCTCAAGATATTCAAATGCAAGAAAAACACAGACTTTTTAATAGTAATTTAGCTTCCTCAAAAGGTTTCCTCAAGTGCATGACTAAACTTATTTATGTTTTCAAAATACATTTATGATTTCACACCAACTCATGTGAGATGTGAAGTTTCACATGGCTTTGAATCACAACCAAGTGGAATTGTGTAGAAGGCTACCAATATTTGCCTGAACCACCACCTTGTGACAATAGCAGTTGATCGCAGTAGCACAAGTGGTAAAGAAATCAGAACCACTTACCAAAACAGGTGGTTTCTTACTTCATGAGAAGATAGAAAAATATGGTGCAAAAAAAGTTTGGACTGAGTAGTCTTGTTTGGAGAACGATCTCATTGAAAGCTAGAAAAAAAGGCAATTCTAACCTATATTTGCCTTTTGGCTTTTTCACTAGAAAACTAAGCAGCAGCAGCATAAAATTGAATTTCTGATTTAAAAAAAAAAAATTTGATTGCTTTCAGGATGCCTTATACCTGTTCTTTCTCCCGTATTGAGTCACCCTAAGAGGTACTATCTCAAACACGAATATCAGAAGTGAAGGATAAGCCAAGGGACTGGTGGCATGAGATGAACACCAGCCATATAAGGACACTACAGACAGGAGACATGCTAACTACAGCTCTGACAAAAGGCCCCATCGGTGCCATGTCTAAAACAAAGACTTTAGCAGTTCTGCAAGAGGAGAGTTTAAAGGAAAGAGAAGGCAAGACAGAGAAATGATTACAGTAATATTTTCCAAGGGAAGAGAAGAATCATCATGGAGAGAATACACTTTTTAGTGATATTTCCATTAGCCAAAGTGTGAATGATGTTGTCATCATCTGCCACATTGACAAGAGTGGGTGAAAGCCTTAGAAATAAAAATCACATTTTAAAATCTACAAATATTTACTTTCCTTATGGCAACGGAAACAGGGAAGGGATGCAGTGAAAACGTATGTTCAGTTGTTAAAACTGTTCAGACTTAGAGATATTGAATCTTGGCAGGTGTACATAGATATCTTAGAAAATAACTATTATTGTACGCTAAAGATCTTGAAGAAATGGTCTGAAAAAAGAGAGACATCTGCTAGGTATTATCTGAATAGAAATAAATGACTAATGATGTAAAGCTAAGGCAACAGATGGTCTGCGTTTCACAAGCAAGTCTGAAAAGTAGAATATGCTCAAGCAGTTCTTCAGGCCTAGATTGGTAGAATGGCACAGTAGGAAGATATTTGCATTTGCTTGAAATGTTTTGGTAATATTTTCTTTATAAATCTCTTGCATTTTCTTATAGTAGTGTCTGTCATCCTAACACTTTTATTTGATCCCAATATAATTAGAAGATGCCAAAGAAATATCAAAAGGCTACAGTATACCCGAAGGAAAAAGGTGAGATGGGGAAAAAATGTAGTTCTTAAACTATACATCATGGGAGTGAAAATGTCTGATATAGACAAACTAGCAAATCAGAAACGTGTAAGTGGGAAAAATAAGGTTTGGATTTGAAAATGTAGAGTGGGAGAATTTTAAAAAGCAATATATTAACATTTCTTTCTGAAGATGCCATTCAAGGATACTGTTACAATCTTATAGATCAGTAAATTAAAATTTATTTGAATAAGCATGCTCTTGTAGCTACATTAGAGACTTACTCACAAGGTGACACATAACTTCAGAGATGAAAACTGCCAACCTAGTTAAATTTTATTAAGGCAGTCACATTCTTTAGATACGATCACACTGCAAGCATTGCCAATTAAAATTAGATCATTTGACCTTCATCAGGAAAAAACCTTTCATCTAGCTAAAAAAAAAAAAAAATTAAAAATCATTAAGATATCTACACACAAGGAAGACAAAGGTTTATTTCTACTTCATGGTTCAAATAGCCGTTATTCTTTGCAGCCTTCAAGATCTTGAACCAAAATTTAAAGTCAGGAAGGTCTAAAGCAATTAATGAGAAGGGAAGCACTACCTTATCTAAAAATCAAGGTTTTCTCACAGCCTGTAAATATGTTAGAGTTGAGGTTCAATTTTCACTGACAAGAAGTTAAATGTATCCACGTTAGTATTTGGGATACCACATTTATTTTCCAGCTTTTGCAGTAAATCATGTTTGCAAATAGTTCTGTATGGCAACTGCTAGAGCAGGCCCCAAGAAATCAGCATTTGATTTCAGATCTCTTGTTGCTCAACTCTGTCTTTTTTTTGTGAAAAAGATAAGAGACTTGCAAGAGAAAATTCTGCAAATGCTTAGTTGTGATAATTTTAGATGTAAAGCTAAATAACATCTTAGAGCAACTTCTTAAATGTTAAGAAGCTACGTTAAGTGGAATATTATTCTGGAAACATGCAGTGCTGACTGTTAGCAGTTTCTTGGTATGTGGGTAGACAGAGACCTCAGAGTTGCTCATACTGAATAAGCTTTAGTGACACATATTGGTTGACCAGTTGTGAGGTTTTTTCACTGTCATGATTTAGTATCTATCTTCTTTCTGCTGCCCTAAAAGGACTTTATTATAAAGCTGAGAAACCATGACAAAAATCAGTGAAATAAAAGCCTCGGGTTTTCAGACATACCAATTTGACTCTAGTTGCACTGTATTAGGTACTGTATGAACATATGTATTAGGATGCATCTTCTATTCATATATTCACAAAACTCAGTAGGCATTTGACACAATCTGTATTAATAACATCAGTATTTCAGCTATTTTTAAGCATGTTTCTTAGAGAAAAAGTAGAGTACTGAACAGCAGCAGCAAATGACCTTTGGTATGCCCATTTATGCATTTCTATACTGCTAGCTGTCAATTCAGGAAAGCTGATTTTGCATCAGAAGCATTCCCCAACAGTTCTGTGTAAAACAAACCTCTTACTCCTTCACTACACCCTTTTTCCAGTTACACACACACATCAATAGAACACAGCAGTGAGCAAGTTAATGGCCATTTTTCTGAAACAGGAAAGAAGAAAAAAAAGTTTTAAAAGACTTTTTTTCTCTCCATCTCACGATTCACGTTCTTGGCTTTACAAGCTTGGCACTCTGCTTATGACGACACATGATGCAGCTGTACATAGCAGTCCTTGTTATCAGGACAGGTCCATGTCAGCCCTGCTTAATAAAACAAGAATTCTAGTTAATGTCTCTCCACTTTGCAGATTTCCCTCCTCCCCAGAGAGCTCTTAGGTGTGATCCTTTCTTCACCTGGAATCATTCCAGAACAGTCACCTACCATTTGTTCAGTGTCTGGTTTTGAGCCAGCCCCAAGGTGGTTAGGTGGTAGAACTAGGAAGTACCACCAAGCTCCAGTAACTCCACTCTAATTAATTAGGGACTTTGGGGCATAAAAGGGATGCTTTACTTTTAACATTTTTATTGAAACATCTGCCCTATCCCATAGTTGTCTTATAGGAAATCCTGCACTAACTGTACCCTTTCAGCTGCCAGAACTGACATTTCAGCTTCTCCTCTACTCTGCAAAGTGAATATCTCATTAGAGACTGTTAAGGGTCTGTTCATGTGCCACAGTTTTGAAGGAATTTTTACTGTACTTTCTGTGAAAATAAATTTAACAGTGCTAAGGCACATGAAGCTATGATTCAAATAAGGGTGTTCATGGAAATTTCCAGAACTCTTTTTTTAAGAGTTGGTGAAATGCTTGTGAAAGCAGCTTGTGAATATGGGAAAAAGTGAGATTAAAAAAAACCCAACCAAAAACCAAAAAATCCAAATAAAGCAAGGGTGAGTGAGTGATAAATGATGAAGTTTTGGGATGCAGATTCCCAGGTCATGGTAGCCTGTGCTATGCACCTTTATTCTTTGGGTAAAAAATAACTACGGCCTCATTGATTTACTGTCACAGAAGCATTATCTTTGACCATGTGATAAAATACAGATGAGAAAAATCTTTTTCCAGAAAGAAAATATAAACCTATACGGAAAGTTTCTGAAAGAGATAAAGACTGAAAGTCCTCTGGAAACTCTGAAGTGCTGTTGTTATGCCCTTACTTGCTCACAAACTATAAAGAGGGAAGTATATTGCACTAAAGGTGACTGGTTATGTTTTTAAAATCCTCAGTGTAGACTAAAAGTAGAAACAGAAGGAAAACCTGCACAGTCGTTACTGCCTTGGAAGTGGAAATGCAACCAGAAAACTCTCTCAAGCCCCACTTGGTACCCCAAAGCCTGATGTGATGCAGTCATGGCTGCCATTCCTACAGCTCCCTCAGCCACTTCTTTCACTCTACTGTCAGAAGCCTTTTATTCAAAGACTCTATCCAAATAAAGAACTTCTCTGTTGGTCTGGAAAAGGTCTCTCTCAGTCCCTAGTAGGATTCACTTTAGATGCCAACAGGCTTTTTCCTGCACCTGGAAGGTTTTATCCCTGCTGCCTCTTGCTTTTATCTCCTCCACAACAGCAGCTTCCCCAAACAGAAGGGACAGGACACTGATATGATTTTGTTCTCTTCAAAATATTCATAATATGAGGGAAATACCTGGGTACAGATAACTCCTCAAAATTCATGTCTAAAAGCCTATGTTCTGCTTTCTGTTCCCACAGGTAACAGACTCACCATGGCTACAAGGGCAGAAAGCCCTGACAGGTTCTCACTCATTCTCTAGAGAGTACTACTCAGTTTCTAAAGACTACATTTCCAGAAGCATTGTTGTTTCTTAACCAATACCTGTGACATTTAGCTTTAAATGATTACGTCAAAAGAATTTGGGCCGTACTGTTGGTATTAGCTGAACTTCTAGATCTTTGGAAGTAATTGGATAACTTGCACCAGATCCACTGTAACACAACACTTTCCTGGACCAAGCACATCTTCCACAAGCCACCTTATTGTGGCAAAGTATTAATGAAGACATTTTCTACTGATAAAATATAAATGGTATTTTATTTTGAAGAAACCAAACACAACAACCCACCCAACCAAACAGCCCTTGCTTAACAAGAAATGAAAACCAAACAGCATTAATAACATGGGTGATACTTCGTTGCTGTCTGTTCTTGCCATAATACAATCCAGTAAACAAAAATCTGGTAGAAAAAACAAAGCAACACGCCTTAGAAACACTCATTCTTACACACAGCTCCAGCTTAGAAATGACAGCACCCCTATTAACGACCTATCTGTTTAATCCCGTGACTTTCTCTCCACTCACCATTTGATAAAGTTTGACAACGCAGAATTCAGCTACAAAACTGCATATAATGAGAGTAGGCTGTAACACTGCACTATCTTCCTTGAGGCTAATCACTTTATAATGAGTTTAGTGAAAAGTACCTATGCAATAAGTTGTAGCTGACAGCAGCCCAAGGGAACCTCTAAGTGCTAAAAATTAGCTGCTGAGGGATGTTGAATCTCATCATTTTGAAGACAGAAGAGAGGTTTCTTTCTCGAATACATGCAGTTTAAAGTAGACATAAAGCAAACAGGATAAAAGAAATATGTTTTGCTATGGGCTTTATCCTGTTTTTTTTTTTCTTTCAATCTTACGAGGTAACAAATTTTTTAAAAAGAGAGTAAGATTAGCCATCCTGCTAGAGATCCAATTATACTAATTTGTGACACTATCCTACTATTGATTCAAAAAAAGACTGTTTTGAATCAATTTACCTTGGTGAGCTACACAGTCTAAGTGAAGACCTATACTCCTTCTCAGAGGGCAAAACCAGGCCAAAATTCCTTCCTACTAAAAAAACCTTTTTTTTTTTTTTTAAACAGAGAAAAGCTCTATATTGTCTATACTGCCAATACATTGGTCAGGAACCAGGGCAATTTGTTGCTATCATTACGTTGCATATCACATAAATTTAGCTTATCTGGAAAAACTGTGGTTCTAGAAATAAACACTTTAATATTACAGAGCATAAATCCAGGGAGAAGTTTAATCCTTTAGAATCCAGGGCTATAAACCACAAGTGAAAAAAATTCTGAAATAATCAACTGGTAATACATACAGATGCAACAGTCTGAATTACAAACCCACAAATTCTTGCATGAAAATGTTGTTTTTGCTATTACCATCATTGCAGCAATGGACATTAAAGATACTTTTGCCAATATCTTTTCAGGAGGACATGCTAGTTCTTTACAACAGCTACTAAGGAAATGTACAGAGCTTACAATACCTCTTCTAGAAGTTTGACAAATATATTTTAAGGATATTAAATGAATCACTTTACAAACATCATTTAATGGAAAAAGCCATAGAAAAACTTATTAATTGCCTGTTAGAGCACTAAAGTGTGTATGTAATTCCATCCTGGCCTTCATGGAACAAACACATTCACGAGCTACGTGAGATTAGCATTTCCTAATCTATTATCTGTATGCATAACATCTGTTAATCACATCTACTCAAGAAATAACAGAGTTAGGTATTTGTGCTTTTGGGGGTAAATTGAAATATATAATTTGACAGAATCAGAAAGCCAGCTACTTGGGTACTGACAAATACAGAGAACACAACATAAATCCAGAAAACAATGTAACTGCATCTAAAATAGTAATTCCAAGCTCTCTACAAACTAGTAAATACCACGTTTTGACATACTGTAATTATACCTGACAACTATATGTAGTTAACTGTGATCCTGACTTGCATATCTACCTGTGTTTATAAAACATAAACCTGCTGATTATATTTTATTCCAGGTTGCCCATTTATCTAAACGTTTAAGAAATATAAACCCACAATTATTAGAACAATTTCTTCTTTTGTAGTGTAGTAGAATGTTCAAATGGTAAGGAAAAATGCTTCTATTTTGCACAAGGAAAATTATCTTCCAAAATTTCTGAGAACACGAGAAATAACCTGAATTTAACACTTATGTATGACTTGGAATTAATTCACACTAAAACCATGCTAATAAATTTTAAAAAAATTAAGAGTTTACGCCATGCAATTTTCCCTTTTTATTTATTTATGGTTTTCAATGAGATCTGAGGATGTATTTTCCGATGCATAAGAAATCTTTAAAGAAGTCTGACAACAGCTTAATTTTCCAGACTCAGAGCATTCATGATAAGCTTCAAATATGAAATACTGGATTCTTATCTGAATTGGAATTCACATCCAAACCATTTCAAGTGAGTCATTATATCTCGTGGCCCTTAGGTTGCTTTAGAAATTGGCAACATAGACTTCATTTGGAGATGGGATGAAGTTCATAATTCAATTATAAGGACGACTGCCTAATCCACTGAATAAAATGGACATAAAACCTGAAATAAATAAAATTCCCACTGCGGTTTAATGAGATTCTTTGGCATAAAATAGGTAAATTTAGGCAGTTCACTCACAGACAGGTGTTGAAAGTGTAGGTATTTATCACTTATGTCCAAATTTAATTGCACACTAATTTAATTTAAACAGAGTGCATGCATCCAGTTCCAACTATGTTATAGTAACCAAAGACATGATTCAACCATAGTTAACAGTTAACACTTGTATAGGAAGAAGAATCATATTTGAATAATGACCGCTATTTGAACTCATGGACATGCTGTGTAGAATTCTGTCAGCAAATAAGGTAGTATAGAAATTGCAAAACCACTTCCTACATTGTTAAAAATTAAAGCAATAATTGTTGGTCTATTTTCCAGGAAATATTGATTGCTAGAATCGATGCTGCAACTAATAACTGCCAAGATGCACCAATGTTAATTAAATTAGTGTAAATCAAATCTTAGAAAGAGAATAGCTATTAATTTACTATTAGAACATCAAAAGGTAAAAAGTGGGAAATAAATAGTGAAAGTAGTTTAATTTAGTAATGCAGGAATAAATCATTAAGATTATATGAAAACTGCTGTGATCTTACGGCAGATATAAGTAAAAGAGTTTAACGTTCATTAATTATTTTTAGATTCCAGTCAACACATTTGGTAAGTGTTTTACAAGATCACCAAACTTCAGTCTGAGGTAGTCAAATATACGTATCCATAGAAAACAGACTTTGATTCTGCAAGTTGTTGAAGTCTAATAGCAGGCCACGGGTCATGGTTTATGTCCCTATATTCAAGAAAATATTTGTTTCTGAAATAGAACACATTTTGGAATATAAATTGTGCTTTAGATCTCCCACGCAAACACAGAGACTATGAAATTGTGCTGGTTTTGACAGCATTCTGATAAACTGTCCAAAGCACAGTTAACTCTGTCTTCACAGAAGAGCATAGAAGAATTGGCCCAAACCTTTGTACCAAGGGCTTCTCATTCCATAAGAGGTTTGATACATGCATTTGTCTAAATTGCTGCTGTTAAGCAAAATTATAGTTTAAATTATTGATGAGCAATAAAGCATTCCTACCAGCAGCATGAGACTTTCTGCTATGTGGGGCAGGTGTCCCCTCCTAAAGCTCCTCCAGGTGCTCTGCACTACGCCCTTCACTCTCCCAGATCTCCTATTCTTGGTCCTATAGATTTTCTAGACTCAGTACCTTAGTGTTGTAACTCCTTTTCTTAGGTAGAATCTGGAGCAGGCTGAAAGACCCAAGTTTCCTTTATTACTTGTATCCTTCTTGCAGCTCTATCAGAAAAATTACTTTTGTAAAACAGGCTATTCACAGCATATATGTGGTCCTTGACCTAACAGGTATAAATCACTTGACACAGGGGAAAACACAATCCCTGCCTTACTGCTTTGTAGGAAACAATTGTTCTCCTTTGGTGTTAGATCTCAGTCTTTACATGATTACATGAGGTGAGAGAAGATACCAGTTAAACAGAATTACTTTACTTGTTAAAAACCCTGTATCATTTACTCTCACACAGACCAAAGATGACCAAAGTAGTACATCACAATCCGTATTTCGGTTTCTTAAAGAACCATCAATACCATCATTAATTTTAGTCTGAAATACGTCTAAACAAAAGCAATTGCTTTGTTGCAGTTTTGGAAGTAAGCTGCACACCTAAATATTCAAAAAGGTTTTAGAAAAGCAGTTCCTTCAGGAGATACATGGGGTTTTCCTGAAAGTGCATATGGTTTTTAAAGAGAAAATATTTCTGTAATCTGTACTAAGGTCTGTGTTCTAACCAAACCAAATGCATGCAGGAATATACACCATTAACCAATCAGAGGAACTAGAAACCCAAGATGGTATTAGAATACCAGCAACCATTACTCACTTTCACATGAACTACAGTTTCAGGGAGCTATACGGGGATGAAAAGTATCCTTTCAGCCTGTTGCAGAAAATATTATGCAGGTCTGCTTATACTATCACCATAGTAAAAGAAGTTTTTCTTTATTGCAGTTGTTTCTGCTTCATTGTTATATAAATAAATGTAGGATCTTCAATAAATTTAGCTTAGCTCCAGTCACAAAAAATGCCCTTTAACAAAAAAGAAAATAACAAAATTGCCAAAAAAAAAAATTGAAATGGGCCGGGGGTGGGATCATTCTTTCCATTGCTGTTTGCAACTGAAACAGTGTTTGAACATGACTGCTTTATGTGACACAGAATAGGTTGATTTATTAACTAGTAAATACAAAGCCCCACAAAAGGCTAAACCTTCATAATATTTTCCTGGTGTCTGTCACTAAGTAAATACAATCTATAAATTCCTCCAAGCTTAAATGGCAGGGACAAAACCCACTGTTATAATTAGAAGCCAAAGATATTAAAAGACACTATCCACTTAATGAATAAATACATATGGAAAATCTCACACTTGTAGTTTCTACTGGATCCAGCTGCTCCCAGGGGTGAGATAATAACTAGGAAGAAACAGAGACTTGCAGTCTCAGCAAAAATGGAAAAGTTTATCAGTTGCATACTCACATATCTTTTTACTGGCAAGAAATGAACAAACAGGTCAACATGTTTTGGCATCTAACCACCTCCCACAGGACCCTGTGAGCAAGGCATTAGTGGCAATGCAACCTCTTTTTTGCAATGGTGCACTAACTTTGGCATACAGATAAAATACTGCAAACATTCATATGTTAAAAGGTCAGAGGAGATCTGGTTTTATATGAAGCCACTTCTGCATTGCACCAAGTTCCCTTTAAAAGGGGCTATAAAGACAGATTTCCTAATTTGGGAATACTCAGAGTACAGAAGCTTTGGAAGTTAAAGATTCAGTAAGTCCAGATATATGCTGCAATGCTTGACAAGTCTGCAAAGTAAGGCAAATATCTTCTAGAGTATGCTTCTAACAGAAGTTCTAGAGGCTTCTATTTGCAGTGAAGTGTGATGCTATCATTCAATTTAGATTTTTGTGAAGCTGGTTTATTAGATGCCTACATACAATCAGACTTTCTAGTATCAAGAATGTCCTCTGTTGTTGTGAGACAAATGGTCTGTAGATCTTTCCACTTATTACTTATAGGTTATAATAACTTTTAATATAGAAAATTCCCAGCTTTAAAGCAGCATAGTTCACAGGTACTGCTGGACATACAAGTTCTGATGTGTTCACCTCAAATAAGTACAAAAATGACACTATGAATTCATTGTTACATGTAATTTCTCAGAGGGTAGACAAATCAATTGGAATTCACTTTCATAGCAAAACTAAAGGAAGAAAATTACATGCGCTCAAGTCCTGTTATTGTACCGTTGAAACTGAAATCTAATTCCTTTTCCAATACCTTGCCAAATGAAACTTCAACCTCCTGATGTAAAATCAGTATTATGTTCCCAATGCCTAAACTGTCAGGATTGGCCCAAGTTAACCATCCTGTTATGCTACAAAGCTGTTCTGTTATCAAAGCACTTATTTTAAGCCAAGGACATACTTTGTTATCAAATAAAGACTATTTAAGATCTAAAAAGCTTACCTCATGCTGTTTTGTTGATTTATGAAAAAAATCTACCATCCTTTCTTAATGACTATTTATCCTATACTAAAACTTACTTATTTTTCAACACATTCACAAAAAATAACAAGTTAGCTTTCCTGCCTTTTCTTCTGCTCTGTGTTAATATAAAGGTGTTCAATACAAGTAGAACAATTACCCATTGTCTGTCTCTTCCCAACCACAAAAAAACCACTCATTAACAAACTGAAGCATTTACACACAAAATAGTGGCCTGTCCTTGCACCCTGCAGCTCCAGCAGATGCAGACTTCATCTCACCCTCCTCAGTCACAAAAATACTTCTCTACAAGCTGTTTACAGACAACATTTCCTAGCACTCCTTTTCCCACGAGACCCAACTGTTCTCCCTCCATCACCCTCTCTAGAACTGGGAGTAAATAGAAACTTTGCTTTATTTCTTTACTGAATGAAGTAAGAATATAGGGTACGCTGTGCAAATGAGGAAATCACTTATTTAAAAATATTTAATATTACCGAAGTTACCTCAGCTGAGCTTAGGTATTCAAACTCCTCTGTACCACTACTGACAATCCCACACATTGATTATTTTAACTTCTTACCATCTAACCTATACTCCTTACATCTGCAGAAACAAAACACCTAAGTTGGTCATTTAAATGTAAGTAATAATGTAACAAAATATAACAAAACAAATGAAAGTACCCAAACACTGTTTCAGAGAGGTTTGAAAGAAATGTGGACAGTTGAACCATCTAGTTCAAAGGATAAAATCTATGACTTCTTTTTAAATTCCTAATTCAAGGTATTTAATGTAAGAAAATAGGTATTTGTTTAGCAGTGTTTAAAATAAAACCAGAAAATAACAAGAAAGAGATATCTCAGAGATCTCAAAATCCAAACAGACAAAAAACCCCAATCCAGACTGACATATCTTTTTGCTTCATATGTCCTTACAAAAATCAAATTTATAAAACTTACTTATGCTAAAAAGGTAAATATGTTTTTAGAGTTTGGAGCTGAATTTATCTGGAGAAATAAAATATCTGTAGTTTATGAAAAGAAATGAAGCAGAATTAAGGAGCTCCATTTCACACCTGTTTTAATGTAAAATTTAATCGACAATATTAGGGTCATTGGTAAATATTATTATTACCCCAAAGTACGTAACAAATACCTGATTTAGGTTAAAAACCTCTATTTCCCAAAACTTTTTTGAAAATCTAAACCCAAAAGATGTCTCCTGTAATGAATTCAACAGAAAGAACTTGTCTTTCCATAATGAAGTTCTGTCACCTCTAAACACTGTCTTGTTGAAAATTGAAAGATGAAGGCACACAGATCCTGTATCTAAATTGAGGTGTTTCCCTTAGATTTTGCAACAATCTCAAAACCTGGGTGTTCGGGTTCCAGCTCCTCATACTCTAAGGCTAGTTTTTGTTGGTTTTTTCTCAACATATTCCTTAATGAGTCTCTTGCAAAATGAAAAGCAATATAAACCTTCTTAACAGAGCACATATCCTACCTTTATGATTTAAATGAAAAGACGTAAAGGAAATAAGGAGATAGACAGAATCTGTATCTGGAAAGATGAAATCTATTATATAGGTATCCCTCAGGACATTTGAAGAAACAATTCACTGAGTATAGAGAATCATCTATTCTCTTTCACCTGGACTGTGATAGCAGCAATTTACCTTGTCTGCAGATACCAACATCATCTACCGTGCTCCATATTTGCTGTGGTTTAAGACATGCCTTTATTTCCCATCACTAATTTCCCAGCAGTGCTTAATTTACCATATTAAAACCCTGCTACGGGCATTCTTGATACATCTTTTTTTGTTGTTTTGCACAACAGATATTTGCTCAAGAATGAAGGTGCTGAACGCTGGATTGAAATTAGAGAAATCCACTTGTCATTCTTGATGTTTTATTGCTGGTAGCCAACATAGCAGAATGTGGCAGAGAACCAGAAAGTACTGAAAGAAGCAATTTCTGCAGCTCAGACCTGCACCAGTCACCATACCACGCCATACAGAGGAGCTGCCAGACAGCTCCTCACTTCCCAGAGACTGTCACTGGCACTTCCTTTGTTTGGAGCTTGTCAATCTAATTGCATCTTCATAAAGCATAGCATTTGTAAGGAAATGCCACTCTCCTCCCCCACCGGCCTCTTCTGCTAGCCACTGTGACAGGAGAGGTTATTTCTGGTGCCTCTGGAGCCAATACAATTCATCTCAAATGCAGATAAAGCTATAAGTATGCTATAGAAACATGTTTTTTCAGAAATTAAAGGAGTTACAATACTGCCACAATACCTCTCTGTCAGTTTTGCCTTACAATAAAAACCTCCTAAAAACATAGTAAAGAAACTTTTATTGGGTTCTTCAGTATCTTGGAAAGATTAGACTTTCAGTAAAAATTGGCTTAAAATCAGTTCAAAACATGACTTATGCCTACACCTCCCCCCCCCAGCCGCTATTACTAATTGCATGCTTTCTCCTCCTACAGCTTTACATTTTCCAGTTTTTTCACACCAAATTATGATGATGGCTGAGATAAACTTCTAATCTGGTACAGATGAAGACAAACATCCATGAAATTCTCTCTTTTGTTTCATTTACATACCAAGTAGCTACAGAGTCAAATACTTGCCCAGGGAAGTCTCATAGACCCCTTTGCTTTCTGAAGAGTTTTCTTTCATATTTACTTTTAAATGAAACGGGAAATGTCACAAGGTCTTTCTATAGCTTTGCTACATGATTATTTCTTTTAACACAACTTAATAAAACTGCAGACTCCTTTCTCAAAGTAATTTCTTTTAGGAGTAAAGAATCATGCACAAGAGGCACAAACTAAGTACTGAAAAATAAAACACACCCGATCCAGATAAAAAATGCCACAAAACTCAAACTCATCAAGGGTGAGGAAGGAGCAGGAGCAATGACTATGTCCATGTCTTACTGTCCTCACCCACCCACGTTCTTTATGCAGTCGATGTACCCCACCCCCAGCACCTGCTCACAAGGTGGAAGCATAATAATAATATTCTTGTAAATGCATATCTGATGAGTGAAGATCTTAGAATCTCCAAGTTTACAGTTATATCAAATGGATTTTGACCACTATCATATTTTCTTCTTAGGACGAAGAGCAGAAGAAAGCAACATAACCCATGTGTTATATGCCTTCTCTTCCATTCTTAAAAACATCCTTACCTGGTTTAAGCCACACTCAGGTTCCAGGGACTGCGCCTAATTAGAGCTAACACTTATTGGGTAAAGGCTATGCTTTAGATCTCTCGAAAGCATTTTAAGACCTCCTTTTACAGCTTTACTATAAAAATCACAAAAGCAGTTTGAAATAAAGTTTTATTAAGACAAATATATTCAGATATAATTGAAAACTTTAATTGCCTTTCTTGGTTCCCCAAATACATATAGTAAATTCCAGCATTGATATTAATACAGCAAATGTTTATGTGTTAAAAATAGCAAGTCAGGTCTAAACATCTGTCTGAAAAGGAGTTCTCTTTGCAGGAGAATAATACACAAAACATTGTATATGCAAAAGCAGTTTCACTGGATTCTAGGAGATTATTTGTGCCAATACAAATAATTTAGATATTTAATATTTACAGGAAATAAGCTTGTAGCTGCAATTAAACTCTGATTATTTTATTTTTTTTAACATAAGCACACTTTCTTCACACATCAGCATAGGTAACAGACTCATCTCTGCAGGGACTAAAATCCTTTAATAATCTGGTATTAATTTCCTGAAATTAAAGGATAAAATCAGTGTTTAATGCACCAATCGTGGTGTCCAAATACAGTAAAACTGGTTCCCGATGAAGAGGAAGCCTTAATGAAGATCAAGGCTACAGGTAGGCATCTGAAAAGATGCTGCCCATGGTTGGAATCTCCTGGGTGCTTCACAAGTGCATAAATGGTTCACATAATCATTGTTATTTGAATAATCCCTCCATTTTTAAAAAAAAAAAAATCACATTTCTAATCTGTTTACTGTGATCACAAAGCATGGAAGAAAATGTGATAAGCTGAAACTATTATTACTTATCCATTGTAATTCACAAAACAAGAAATTAGGTAATTATGTTAATGAGATAATATTCACAGCCCAGAATTTAAAGAATTATTATGCAAATCACATCATGAATAGGGAAAGGAAGCAAAAGAAAGGTTTACACATCATAGTCAAACAATTATGCTGGAATGCACACACCCTACTGAACTTTAATTTGAATGAATGGAATTAAATAATCTATTTTCATACTTTCCTAAACATGAAATACAGCATGCTCAATTCATCCCAGTATGGATAGTCGCTGTGTGAGCCTGCAAGCACAGAGAACATGCAGGCCATAATGAAATTAATTTCAAGCTTGTTTTGTTGTGGGTTTTTGTATGGGTTGGTTTTTTTTATGACTGGGGTGGCTAAGCCATATTGCTTTATGTAAAATCTACCTAGAGCATCTATTTTCTTCACTTAATATTTATACATGGTGTCAATATTTCAGCAGATTCTTCCTTCTGGTATCACAATATTCCCTCCCATTTGATACTGCAAATCAGAATAAATTACTTAACCTTTAATAAAGTAAAAAGAAGTCTCCTAGGAAATGAACATGAGTAGCAATGTCCAGCTAATAAAAGGTCAGAGATGAGATTAGAGGCACATATGTTCAAATGATCCTGTGATAGGGGATTACTTGCTAACTGAATTGAGAAAGAAGAACATATGCCCAGCAGTTTAACCCAGGGCTGAGAGAAAAGAACGCCAGGTTTTATTGGAAGTTACTCTGCTGTCTCTTTCCTGGTGAGCTGAAGTATTTTTTGTTTAGGTTTTCCTTCTTACCTTATAATTCTTCCCACCGCAGCCAGAGAGGCTGCTTGTATAACAGAGCTTGCGTGCTTTGTCAGAAAGTGAGAGGTGAGGAGTTGTGAAATCTTTAGATTTAGGTAATATTCAAATACAAATATTTAAATAATCTTTCCGTCAGGGATTCTAAAACACTGACTTTAATACAGTTTAAAGTTCAATGACCTGATAAAAAGTCTCCAGTAAATTACAGCATTCAGCTAACCCTTCAAGATGTTTGAGCTGTAAAAGGAGAACGCTTACAGCTAATTGAGAGATAGCCTTAAACTCTGGCAGTGGAGCTGTGGAAAAATACATTTACTTGAAGGTGTTATTCCACAATGAGACCAATGAGGCCATGAGCGAAACCATACTGTGGTCCCCTTTAAAACGTAAGGTCAACACATTCATTTCTCAGTTCGTTAAACCATGATCTCAGCGGCATTTTTTAAAAGCTATGTTGATGAGCTAAGGCTAATTCCAATCACAGTTGGAGAAGAGCCAAAGAAAAGTTTGAAACCAAGGATCTGCCTGACCTTGAATAGCTGTTGGCTTTGTCAGTAGTGAGCTGGACTAACAAAGGAGCAAAAACTAAGGCGAACACATATTGTGCCCATATGTACATAAGATTAACAATACAAAAACGATGCTTATTGATTATTTCATTACTTTAGCGCTTGTCTTCCTCATCCAGCAAAAAAAAGAAGTTACACCTGGGGCACTTCACTCCATGAAAGAGAAATCAAATCGGATTTACTATTTCTTTAATGTAAGACTGACTTGTAATGAGGAGGAGGGGACTGTGATCCTGGGAAAGCTTTTCTCATTAAACTGTCAATTCTGTGTTTCTAAAAAATTGATTAAGCGTGGTACATGTTGATGATCCTGTGAATTTTAACAACTTTAAGTCAATTATGCCAGCATCCAAGCACAGTTTCAATATCAATGCTGGGATGTTATCTTTAACATCTGAATGAAAAGCCAAAGCCAGAAGGGACAGCTTAAAATGTGAGAATGCAAAGGGCAGCCCTCTCCATGCAGTTGTCATAAAACACACTGCTGTTTAAAGCATTTTGCGATAAAATGCAAAAGAGTTCCTTTGGAAATCATGACAAAGTATCACTTCTTTGAGCTTAAAATTATTGTGATGGAAGCAACACTTCCTCCTGGTCTACCTGTGAATCAGTTTACATAGCAGGAAGATAAAATGGAAGTCAGTAGTAGAGCACAACTGAAGAGCTGTTTTCACATTTTTAAGCAGGAAATGATGCAGAGTCCTGGCAGGATAAGGAGTCACCCATGGCCCTTAAAATCCCTGCTTGGAGAGGAGTAGAGTATCCATATGCCTTAGCAAAACAAGGAAACAAAACTAACAAATTGAGGGAAAAAACCCCCAAAATAGCTGCCCACAACCAAAATTAAAAACAAACAAAACCGAACACAAAACAAAATCAAAAAACCCACAAAAAGCCCCAACAACCCAAACCAAAAAAAACACCCTAAACCAGTTTAAGACATCAAAAATAGCTCATGCATTTAGACTTAAATGTTTTATCACTGAGTCTTTGCAGTCAGGCATTGTTCATTTTGGGCGTGGGGTGGGAATTGTCTCTTTTTCCCTTCAAATTTGGAAAGCTGCGATAACAAAAAGCCAGTGTTCTGTTTGTGCATTTGATGCTCCCAAGACTGTTGGTAGAATGAGAAATATTTTATAGTTTCACTGGTTAAGGAACCATGTTGCAGTTACAACGACTGAGAGACACTTTTAATGGAGTATAGCCTTTTATGTAACAATTGTAACAAAACAATGACAGAAAAGTTTTTGTTGTTTGCGTTTAGTCATTTCTGGCCAGGTTAATACTTAGGAAATTATTCTTAGGGGCCGAGTGTATAAATTTCCATCTCATTTCAAAGCTTTACATAAAAATAAAAGATTAATGCTATGCCTAACTTTTCAGAAGAGCAATATTCTAGAGAACACATACAGTTTGGGTTTTTTAAAGAGATTGACAATTCTCTGCATTAATTTATTAAGGTTTAGTGAAGATTGCCCATAAAATCATATTTCCTAAACCTGATAAGGACAAAGCGCACTGATTTACGTTCTAGACTGGCTACTGCTCCAGCATTATTTCTTAATATAGACATCTATACAATTGATATTTGTCTGAGAGAAAAATATACTTTTTCTGTCAGAGACAAGACAGCTTTGTCTTGATATATACGGTTTTGCTACATGTATTTTTTTGAATAATAGCTATATTGTAACTTTTAGTGCAAAGGCATTCAATACTTCCTACCTGTCATTCATAGGCTAAAACAAAAAGGGACCAACACTTAACACTGTATTCCCTACAGAAGTACTGGTCCTGTAATAGAATTTCATGAGGATTGGAAAAAATAAATGCTGTTCTGTGAGCATGAAATGAATGAAATAATTTTATCATCTTCAGATTTATTTTATAAAACTTAGTTTTGGAGAAAAATAAGGGATTTTTTTTTTCCTTAGTGTTATTTCATTCAAAAACCAGGTCTCTAAGATACATTTCAATATTACTCTGGTTCAACTGCAACTATCAGTCCAGGACCAGATTTCTACCCAGATACTGACTGATGTGTCCCATCCAAGAACAAACTCACCAGAACAAGAGAGACATTAACAACAATACAGAGGTATACTCAGCATTAGTTCTGTGCAGGCTCTAGCTCTGTGCGATAACTAGCTCATGAAGTAATGGCATTTTTTGACAAGTTTTCCTAAATGTGTGTTTAAACTCAAGCAATGCATGTCTTTCTAGAGTCACTGTTCATCAACTGACACTGCACAAATTTTCAGTGCTTGCTAAATTAAGATCCAAGCATTGTTGCTATCTATTCTCAAAATTACGCAGGAATTCCATGTTATTAGTAGTATTTCTTAAACAAGCAGTGTTTCCTAGAGATACTGCAGGGGAACAAAATTGTATTCTTTTTAAGTATTAATTTCATTCCTATATATATAAAATTATTATTTAAAAACCAAAGCTTTTTATTATCCTTTAATGAAAAGGCCAATAAATGCTCTACCATACAAACGGATGTCAAACAAAGCAGTATCCGACTTGAAAGTATTGTTAGAGTGCTTTAAAGAGGTTTCTGGACTAAATTATTTTAGCTATTTTTGGTGAAGAGGTTACTACCTCAAATTAGTAACACATAAACATAAGCTGAATTAATCATAAAATATCAACTTGAAAAGAGTATAAATAAGTACTTATTTAAAAATTTAAAAGTTTCTTTATGCATCTCAGCACTTAGACATTTTCATGATGTATGACATTTTATTTAAACAACATTAAGCATTTAACATGAAAGCTCTTTTGTGAGTGGTTACCGTGCTGTTTCGTTATCAGCAACCTTCCACATCTCAGTGGGAGGAATATTTTTAAGTTTACCATACCACAAAAGATGAACTAGACTACTAAATATTAATCATGGCTGAACTTAAGTCAACCTTGTGACAGGTAAATTGATATTCTGAAGTTAGTTATTATGCTCACATTTCTTCCTTTTCCCCTAGTGAAGTATTAAGTTTACATTATTTTATTTTCTATTTAGAATCATAGAGTCAGGATCATTTAGGTTGAAAAGACCTTTGAAATCCTCCAGTCCAACCGTTAACCCAGCACTGCTAAGTCCACCATAAAACCCCATCCCAAAGCACCACATCAACATGACTTTTCCATCCCTCCAGGGATGGTGACTCCACCACTTCCCTGAGCAGACTGGTCCAATACTTGACCAGTGAACAAACTTCTCCTAATATCCAATCTAAACCTCCCCTGATGCAACTTGAGGCCATTTCCTCTCATTCTATCAGTTGTTTACTTGGGAGAAAAGACGAATCCCTACCTGAGTTTGGAGCCCGGTGGTTGCAGAACCATCAGGTCTCCCCTCAGCCTCTTCCAGGCTAAACAGCCTCAGGTCACTCAGCCACTTCTCATCAGATTTGTGCGCCAGACCCCTCACCACTTTGTTGCCCTTCTCTGGACACACTCCAGCACCTCAATGTCCTTGTAGTGAGGGGCCCAACACTGAGCACAGTACTTGAGGTGCAGCCTCACTCATGCCAAGTACAAGTGAACGATCACTGCCCTGGTCCTGCTGGCCACAATATTCTTGATCCAAGCCAGGATGATGTCGTTTTGGCCACCTGGGCACACCTCTGGCTCATATTCTGTTGGCTGTTGACCAAAACCCCAAGGTTCTTTTTCCACCAGACAGCTTTCCAGATGTTCTCAAAGCCTGTAGTATTGCATGGGGTTGTGGTGACCCAAGTGCAGGACCCAACAACAGTGTTTGTTGAACCTCATACAACTGGCCTCAGCCCATCAATCCAGCCTGTCCAGAGCACTCTGCAGTCTGCCTACCCACAAGCAGATAACACTCCTGCCTTGCTTGGTGTCATCTGTCATTAGCTTTTACTATCATCATTTCTCAGTCCAAATAAATTTAAATCTTCCACAATAAAACTGCACAAAACCCCACTCACCAAATCAATTAACTTGTTCAATTTTTAATAGGTTACACCAGTGGTAGATTGTAGTTTTAAAACAGTTCTAGAGGCAAATTCTATATGGATCTACATTTTAAGCCCCTTTTATTGGATTGTTTCACTGCTGACCTTAGGGACTTTAAAGCATCAGATTAGAGCTTGTGAATTCCAGACTTCTGTTGATAAAATTGGATTCCTCAAAGTCTGACCTGTGGCAATGGTTTTGTTTTGCTTTGCTTTCTTCCCCAGCAGCAGCAGTTTTTAGAACAAATGAAATTCGCAACAGTCAGTGAATGACTGAATGCACCAAATATTGTTACGACAACATTCACATGGTAGGAAAAGGGTAAGATGACAGTTAAAATGGACAAAAAAATGATTTAATGGCATTCATTTTCTTCTGTGCCCAATGGATTGTCCATTGGTTCAATAGCTGATGCAAGGCACATTTTGCTGATAAATCAAACTTGCTTACATTAATCTTTAAGATTATAGTTGTTCAAGCCTTTGTATACTCAATAAGGTTTCTTTTTCCTACAGTGAAGTCTTGGGGACATTTGAAATACATTTCTGAGTGTAAGCTGCACAACAGAGAGCAATTCAGCCAGGGTTAGATTTAGTTCAGCTGTGAAACTTAGCAAATCTATCAGGGACATAAAACTTGGACAATACAGCATCTGCATTCCCTCTCTGTTCAGGAAAGTGGCTTCTCACTGACATGCTAAGGCTGCCCCTTAAAGTGACATCATCGAGAAGTTACGCATTTCATGGAAGGGAAAATTTTGGCTTCATGTTATTCAGTATCACCAGCAAATTACATTTTAGACTTAAATCACAAGCTTAGACCAGTATATAGAGAGAAAGGTGATTGTTACCTCCCTGTATTCCCCCACTGGTTTTAGGCAGCTACAATACATTTCACACTTATAATTTCTCACCACAAACTCTTTGAAATCTTTTTAAATCCCTCCCCTCAAAAGATGCATCTTTTCTTAAATAAATCTGTCTCCTCACTCTGTTTAAATTTAGGATAATTTTCCCTGAATACCTTTGTCATATCACTGCTCAATTTAAAACACCTGATACCCAGTAGCTGGAAGCTGAAGATTAACTGATTTAGATTACAAATAAAGCACACAATTTTACCATATGGATAATCAAACCTTAGAACCATTCACATACAGATGTGCTGAACTCTGTCACTTGAAGTCTCCACATTAGCATTCAATATTTCTTGAAAATATAAGCTCTAAATCAATTAAGGACCACACTATATCTGTAGAAAGAGTTACTAGAGGAAATTCTAGGTTTGTGTGACACAGCTGAACAGACAGAATGATGGTTATAGGGCTATTAAACCTTAAAATCTTTTACTAAGCTCACATGAAAAGAGAAAGAAGCAAACAAAACATTAACATTTCTTTAGGTGATAGCAGAGTAGGGAGGCAGAATTTGCATAAAGCTAGTTTCAAGTTAAGACTCAGAATTACAAAAAAACCCTTGTAAATATACTGGTGAAAGCAATAAAAAAAAAATAAAAATCCTTGTGTGTCTTGAGAGAGTGGGTTTGGCATGGGGGATTTCTGCACACCCACTGAGCTGGGCCCATGTAGTTCTTACAACATTAACCAAAATAAATTTGTATTATTTTAATTAATTAAATAAAAATAATTTTAAACCTCACCCAAATTAATACTATGTATTAAACAGGTTAGAAAAAATTATATTTTATGAAGAAACGAAACGCCAAGGTAAACCTAAACTTCACAGTGCTGCCCATGGATATCCATTTCCATTAACATTTCATGGGAATTCACCTTAACAGGCAACAGTGTTTAAAAGCCTGATTTTTTTCTACTTCAAGTAACCTTTTCCCTTCTGAAGCGTCCTTACAGAATAAGGAAAACTAGATAGTCAGAAAATGCTGATGGTTCTTCAATGCTCAGACTCAATATATGCATTTAATTGCACTTTAATCCACTAACAACCCAACTCTGAGGCATTCCAGCATGCCTTTTTTTTTTCCAAGTGTTGCTTGTCTAATAAACAAGAAACCGATTAAGAGAGAAATAAAAGCTAGACTGCTGAGTACAGTGTTCAGGGACAGTGTGACAAAAAGGTATTTGTAAAACATGTCAGGATAAATACAATTCTGAAAAAAAATAATGGACACAGCAGAAGTTTGGAATCTGGGTGCATTCCCCTGATCTCTACAGAATCACAGAATCTACGTTTTCCTTTATTTGCCACTTACATAGCCACTATGAGACACCGATTCTCAAACAGAAGCATCAGTAGAAAGACCTCTCAGCAGCGGCACCAGATTAAGTCAGTTATCGATTTCCCTAGAAAACCACAGATCTGCTTTCCTATAGTCGCAATGACAACCAAACAAAATGAAACCCACTGCATGAGCAAAACAAAGTTGAAAAGGAAATTTAAACTCAGAAACAATGTCAGATTTGTGAAGTTTTAAGGTTATAATCACCACCCTGGTAATACAGCTGAAGTGACAAGGCAACATACAGAAAAACTTCATGTCTACCACATCTGAGGGGAAGAGCAGCTTAAATTAGGTTGGAGCCCTCCAAATCTATTTTCGCAATAAGCAAAGATAATGAAAAGCCATCAGAAGGATCATTGCCTGCAGGTGTTTATGCTTCCTTCAGCAGAAGGAAGTAGATGGCCCTTAATAGTGAGGGTATCATAGGTTGGTCAATATTTTCCTTTTAAAATTCATGGCAGGAATGATAACAGTGGGTGCGCACAGACTGCATTTAATGCCATGTTGTGACTGAGGCCATTCACTATTCTTACAACTCAGTTCTGAAGCCTGAAGGAGATATTGTAGGGTTTTATCCAGCATTCCATACTTCAAAATTTCTCAGTATTTGTATTAGAGGACACGTTTAGTACAAGAGCATCAAAAGAGTTCACGAGAGTGAGAAAGTTCTTTAATTATGTGACACCCACCCCCTGAAACTCTCCCATGTCTTATATTTTACACAAGTACTGAAGAAATTGTTTTCATCTTGGTTTTATTAATAAAAATTATATATAATTCTCTAGACAAGTTCTTGAAGCAGAAAATATGTCTGGCATTTTATCTGAAGACATGGTAGTTTTGAGAATATACATAAGTTAGTGCCAATTTAGAGGCTGCCACTGGTTTATCAAAATAAGTGTGAACAATCCTAAGAAAAATTGCTATTGCAAGCAAGTGCCAAAGCACAGAACATTTCTACCAACACTAAGAATATTGCTTAGAACAGTCAGTTTTTCTAAATGATTCTTTCTCTTGGCTGGCTCTTGCCTGAGTTCAGCCAGACAGGCCTCTCTCTCCTTGTCAGTGGAAGTTTTGGCAGGTCTATTCTTTTCTTTCAGACAACAGAGAACAAAAATATTGCTCGTTACTAACGTTAACTGTCACACTTTTGGAATATGTAAAGTTTGAGTAGACATGTAAATGACAATCCTTTTGCCTATAAGCTAGATAAGAAATAGAGGTTACTATCTGCTAAAATTAATGTATTTTTCCCCTCAATTGAAATAAAACAACTTTCATTTTCTATTTTTCAGAGCCACTGTATTCTGCAAGTGGTGTTCAATTCAACAAATCACTTGAATATATGCTTACAGGTAAATTGACTTTCATAGGGCTATATTTGATATTAGACATGTACTTACTTTACTGAATGCGGATAATGTCACTATATTGCTTTGCTGGCCCATCTTCTGTACCTCCCAGGCATGTCACAGTTATATTCATTTCAATATATATTAGTAATGCAGCACTTGATGTGTAAGATATGTTCAATAAAGACAGTGTTATAAAATATCATCCTAGAACACTTGTTCTATTGGAATAAAATCTTCAGGCACACCTATTAGGACAAACCCAACATCCAATTCTTTTTTTTTTTAAAAAAAAAAAAAAAAAAAAAAAATCATCATCGAAGGCACGTATTTACTCTAGGATATAGGAAAATTCAAGTGACTGAGAAGCTTCCTATGCAGGGAACTCCATGGTCTGAAGTCTTAAAAGGGCTTAAAGGAAAAGCAATTTCAATTAATAGAGATACCAACAACAACAAAAAACCCCAAAACCCAACAAGAGCTTCAGATATCCAAAATCCACCTGTAGTAAACTTCTCAACTTCCAAGAAGACATTCTGAGAACTATCAACCACAATGGCTATCAATCAGTAAATATTGTTTGTTTTAAAACCTGAATATTGCAGGAAATCGAGTGTGGTGTTTGGGGGTTTGGTTTTGGTGCTTATTTTGTGGTTTGTTTTGTTTGGGTTTTTTAATGGAATTCAGCATTCTGCCCATTATGCCTACTAGTTCCCTTTCATTCTCTTAAAACATACTTTTGTTTTTACACTGAGCTACATTATGAAATTTTCATACTCCTGTAGTGTAACATGCACATAGGAAGGCAGTCTGCCTTTGCATGCCTCCTGAAATAATCAGTCAACCAGTTTCTGCTCAAGTCTCAGCTTGCTATTCCAAATACTATGATTATGGCAGTTTTTGTTTTGCCTCACTTTGCTCCTGCCAGCTGAGAGCAATAAGCACCCTAAAAGAAGCCCTGAAAATTAATAAAAGTTGAAACAGAAAACCAGAACTTTTTATCATCTTCAGTTTTAGCTTATGTTACCTTTACCTGTAATTACCTTGTGGTTTCCCCAAGGTTCATATTATTGAGATTTCTGTGTGCAGAGCTGTAACCCCTTTCTTTTTGTTCTATGTAAAAAGGGACAATTATGGCTTAAAGAAAATATGCCAAATGTTCCACCTGAAATGCCCATTTAATCTTGTGACTAGGAAAGATATAGATTCAGATAGTGTCTTTAGGGAAATGAGATGATACAGGTGGAAAAAAAGCTGTCTATTCTCCATTGGATGAGGAATTGCAAAAATATACAGGGCTGGATCGAAACCTTAGCCTGAATAAATAATAGTGGGCTCTGGTTATCTTCTCTTTTACATGCAACTTCCAGGGTTGTAAAACTTTCTCCCTGTGGAGGAAGAGTCCCCTGGGAAGCTCCTGAGCCCTGTGCAGTGAAAACTCTTGTCAGTGAAGACAGAGTGACAGAAAGTAAACCAGGATGATACCCAGGTAGTTTTTCCTGTAGAATTCTATACAGTAGACAGCGCTTGGAGAGATCATGGATTTGATGGATGAACCTTTTGGTGGATGACAAAGTGATTGGATGGTTGTATCCCAAGGGCAGTGGTCAACAGCTCAATGTCCAGATGGAGATCAGTGACAAATTGGGCCCATTCCTGTTTAATTTCTTGATCAATGACATAGACAGTGGGACTGAGTGCAACCTCCACAAGTTTGCATATGACACCAAGTTGAGTGATGTGGTTGACATGCCTGAGGGATGGGATGCCATTCAGAGGGAGCTGGACAAGTTCAAGTGGGCGGTCAGTTCAGCAAAGATAAGAGCAAGGTCCTGCACCTGGGTGGTAGGGCACCTGGGCAAACACCTAGTATCAATACAGGCTAAGGGATGAAGAGCTTTAGAACAGCCCTGTGGACAAGGACCTGGGAGTACTGGTAGATGAGAATCTAGACATGAGCTGGGAAAGTGCACTCACAGCCCTGAAACCCAACTGGATCTTGGGCTACATCAAAAGATGCATGACCAGCAGGCTGAGGGAGGTGATTCTACCCCCTCTACTCTGCTCAAGAAACCCTACTTGGAGTACTGTGGTCCCCAGTACAGGGAAGACATACAGGAGTAGGTCCAGAGGAGGCCATGAAGATGATCAGAGGACTGGAGCACCTCTTCTATGAAAAGAGGCCTAGAAATTTAGGGTTGTTCAGCCTAGAAAAGAGAAGACTCTGAGGAGACCTTACTGCAGCCTTCCAGTAAAGAGGGCTTATAAAAAAATGGGAGAAGACTCTTTAGCAGGGTCTATAGTGATAGGACAATGGAGTAATAGTTTGAAACTAAAATATGATAGACTTGGACAAAATATAAAGAAGAAAATCATTACTCTGAGGATGGTGAGACACTGGAAAAAGTTGCCCAGAGAAGTTGCAGATGGTCCATCCCTGGAAACATTTAATGTCAGGTTAGATGAGGCTCTGAGCAACTTGATCCAACTGAAGATGTCCCTGATAATTTCAGAGGGGTTAGACTGGGTGACCTTTAAAAGGTACCTGCCAACCCAAACCAATCTATGATACCAGCTACTCAGGCTCATTACATCAAGGAACTTTGATATTCCCTTTACTTTGGTTACATTTGTGTTGTGGGACCTGCTATAATAGCAGGCTGTCACATATATATTCATGCATGTTAAAATGAATAATGAATGGGCTGATCAGTTAAACCTATATTACTTTGGCTTCAGCATATTCTGTTAATTCATCTGTAGTGTTGACCTTAGTTAAAAGACATCTGAAAAGGCAACTGTTGACACCTTCCTGATGATTACAGTGCAATATTACAATACCTAGAAGTTCAGGTATTCAGTTGTGAATTCATACTTTTTTTTTCCTCAGCATTTATCTTCTTAAGAATAGAAACTAGAAACCCCTAAAGCAATCTTCCAAATTTCTCATTGATAACTCCAGAAATATATTTATTCCTCACTGTGAGGAGCAGGTTTGTCAATATTATAGAATCAGTCAAAAAGATATTTTACCTGACCAGGAAGGCAGCATTGAATCTGGTTTTTATAGTGACAAAGTCAAAACTGGATTAAAGAAAGAATGCAAACAAAAATGATTTATTTTGCACATAAAAGCTAGTTTCAAAGTGAAAATAATATATGAATTATAATTTAAGTCGCTAGACTATTCCCTACATTATACCAAGTATTCATACAATCACTCGTGCAAATAGGTAAAATTCAATAAAAATTAATAATGTTTCCCAACAAATTTTAATGCATTTATCTCTTTTACTATGAATCATATATAGAATTTGCACAGGTCTCCAAAGTACCACATTTCCAAAAACTAATTACATCCATACCAGATAAAGGAATGCATTAAACACCAGTTTGTTCATCCATTCGTTTACAGAGAGAGTTCATTATGAGGAAAGCAACTGGATTATGAGCCAAATCCCATTTCCGTTCTTTTCTACAGCAGCCTTCCCCATTCCCTGCAACTGGTTTGTGTGCACTGTTTCATTTGCAATAAAGTCAGAGACAAATTATAAGGGGAAAAAGCATACCCAAACTTGAGTCAGAGAACTCTCAGGTCTTTATTAAGAACCATATTCTCATATGAAAAGATAGTATTTTCCTCTTTCAGAAATGGTATCAATCCTATAGCACAGGAACAAGTAATCAAAGCATTTATGTAAGAAATATGGATCTGCTGTTTAAAGCAAAGACATCAGGACCACATTTCCACTAGTACTCTTTCTTTTCAACCTCAGCCTCCAACTCTGTATGATTGCAGGAAGCCACAGGTAATGGACAATAAACATTTGCAAGCCTGCACTGAGGAAAGAATAAATATGAGAACACAGGCCAATGTAATTATCCCAAGTGAGCTGGCCACAAGTTATACCTACCTCTAACCATTACACAGTGAATGTATAAGCTGGTGGCTAATGTATACTGTTAAAAAAAACCCCAAAACAACAAAAATCCTATTCAAAATGCATAATTTTACAATTGTCAGCCTACACCTCCAGTTCTGCCTTATCAAGAAAAGATAAATACCAGTGACACAGGGACCGACTAGTGGGCAAATTATTTTTTTACGGTTTTATTTATAAGATTAAAACATTTCCTTTGAGACACTGCAGCAGGGAAATAGCAATACGTGTATGAATCATGCAGTACTTTTAAAGGAAATATGTATGTGCCCCTATAGCCTAATGTTGTTTTAGAATTTAGTGCTGGAATGGAGAAAGAAAAACATTATTGGACAGTATTGCCAGCAGATCACAAGTGTGAATTATAAATCACAACAACTCAATTATAAATGGAATCATTGGAAATGTTCTGTTATTGATGTGGCATTGATATAATAAAGTGTTTTCTGACACTAAAAGAAATACCATATTTTACCCAGATTCCCTGCTGTGCACATAGCACATCAGGGTTGCATCTAGTACGGTCCTGTATAAAAGCCCTCATAATTATTTTATACAGAAACCATTTCTTACTTTTCCTATGAAACAAATATCCATTTTTGCCTTCCAGTTTACAGTACTGATACCCCCTGTTTCCCAACCCACAGCATCTACTGCAGTTCAAGGAGACAGCAAATCAAAGATAACATGGGGCTTCTGATTCAGGAATTGTTTGTTTTCAGTGGAAACTAACCTCATCTGCATGAATTAAAGGACTAATGAGCTAAACAGCACTAAGACAGACTAGAAAAAAGCGAAGTGGGATGATTTTATAATATCATCTATATGCACTGCAGAATAAATCAAAGGATCTCATTTATTAATATTTTATTAATTGTTACTTATAAATAGTGAAGAAAAACAGCAAATTCAGTGGACAGAGTGAGTGTAATAAAGCAAACTACATAAGCCACATACTGCCTTAGCAAAAAATGAGCAAAAGTGAATCTTTAAGTAGTAAAAGACCTACTTTAAGAAGTCAGCTCTTTTTGAAGATACCTAAAAATGTCAAATCAGCTAGTTGCCTGTCAGTGGTCGCTGGATTAAAAAAAAGGGAAAAAATTTACATGTTCACAAGCAGTGGGATGCATCAGCTGAGTCCCCTTCCAACAGCAGGACCCTCTAACCCAAGCTGTCTGATCAGGCAACCTGAGAATGGCATCGTGACACACTCGCACAAGAGTTTCAGATTCATTTTTAGCTCCTTTTTTTCAGAGAAAACTACCAGATTAACTCTTTCTTCATCAATATTCAAAACAACTACAAAAATACCTATACACAAAGACTTAACATAAAAGTCATCAGGCTTCCCTTCTATCTACAGTGCAGACAAGGCCCAATTTCACCATCTCCATTTTTTGAGAAGCTGTTGACAAATCTTGATCTATCCAACTCTCCTTGAAGTTAGAGCGAGCCAAGCATCTAAGCAAGTGGCCTCATTTTTCAAAAACTCAAATTGTTCTTTTTCACCTTTAAGAATCTCCCTGCTATTACCACAGAGCAGATCCTGACAGACTCTGCTGATGCACAGGAGGCAGCATTTTACAAAACCTTTCATGCTCCATGTATGGGTATGTCAGAATTGCAGTTCCAGGAGAGAAAGAATATGTCACAGCAGGAGACAGGGGCATTTTGAACCACCACAAAGGACTGCATCAAAGCATGTCCTTTTCCCGGGCACCAAATTGATAACATGGAAGAAAAAGGCAAGAAAGAGACTTTGCTTCTCTGAGAGAATGGACAACTAATGAAGGACTATTCAAACAAATCATAATTTGGTTGCATGTAAACTTTTGGGGAGCAAACTACTGATCATGAATCTAATAGGCTGATGCAGAAATATTAATAAAGCACAGTGCCAGATTCCAATGGTATATGAATAATTGAATCGTTTGGGTTAGAAAAGACCTCAAAGCCCATCCAGTCCCACCCCCTTGCCACAGGCAGGGACACTCCCAGTAACCCAGGGTGCCCAAAGACCCATCCAACCTGGCCTTGAACCCTGCCATGGATCCAGGGGCAGCCACAGATTCTCTGGGCAACCTGTGCCAGGGCCTCACCACCCTCACACCTAATAATTTCTTCTTAATATCTAATCTAAATCTCCCTTCCTTCAGTTTAAAGCTATTCTCGCTCGACCTGTCATTCCCTGCCCTTGCAAACAGTCCCTCCACAACTTTCCAATACCTAAAAGGGTAACAGGAAGGCTGCTGTAAGGTCTCCCCAGAACTCAAACCATTAGCTATGTGTTGAAGACTTACAAGATGAGAAAGCTTGCAACAGCTTCCTATTCATGAAAATATCTCCTTCTTCACTGAGGGAAAAGGCCAGAAAAATGGCATTTTAAAGTAATCAGTAACAAAAGACAAATGACATTAGGAACCAAGTTACTGAACCACTCCATTACCAGTATGAAAAGAAAGTTTTCATTATACTGAGAGGCTGACTGAGACAGAAAATCCTTTTGTCACTCCCTGCACCAAAGGGACACTGGAAAGCAAATAATATGGGGGGAAGAGGGTGAGAAAAATTAATTAATACTGAAAGTTTTTGTAAGAAGAATGAGGAGAATTCTCAGTTATAAGACGAGGATATTTTCAGAACTCTTAATATTGTGGTGCTGAATCAAACCAGGAAATTATAGAAACAAGTTGCCCAGAAATTTTCAAACTGCAAAGCCAGGTAGGTCTCTAGTTCCATTCACAAAGGTCACAGAAGGTAACTTTTGCCTTGAGTAGAGGGTTTATAATATAGAAAGAAACAGCACTGATTTACAGAAATCAAATGTAACTTTTTTGTTTCAAACGTACTAGACTTTTCCCAGGTTTAGCCTACACAGCCAGGCAGCCTCCACTCCTAAGAGGTTCAATGCCAGACCTTGGTAGACTCAAGGCTTAAGCACATGTCCATGTAAGCATGTCTTCTCACAGCAATCCTCTTTGAAGCACTACTAACATATTCTTCCTTTCTCTCCCTTTCTTGCAGCCATATAATATCACTTCTGCTCCAATGGACAACAGAAATAAATATTAAGCAAAGCAGTAACAAACACATAGATAGTTTCAGGAAAAAGTGTTTCAAGTCCCATGTTACCTACTATTTCGTTCCACTTACCATTTAAAAAAAAAAAAAAAATCAAAAAAGGCAAAAGTAATAACTAAAACATTAGTGATATATTCTTTTACAGAAACAGACTATTTTTTAATTTATCTATAGCTACTAAAAGAATACAACAGGCAGTCGGCTGCAGGAAAATTTTATAGTGGAGAGGTGATCACAGGATTTAAGCCCTTATGTTACCACAGCTTTTCTGAAGAATACAACTGTAACATGAGACACACCAAAGGATTCTGATGTGATTTTTTCAAAATTTTTGCCAAGGTGGCAGAAAAATTCTGCCTTAATTAGATTTACATCCATCAAAGTCCCCAACATCTGCCTCTGTAATGCCTTCAATTGCCAGGTAGAATCTTGTATGGTTCTCCACAGTAGTGTGGCTGTGAATTTCAGAGTTTAAAACTTTGAGGACTGTCAGTTCTGACCTGGTGTTCAAGGGTCAAAACAGAGGATATAAATCACAAGATCTACTTACTGCATCTTTGGCAAACTGGAAGAAAGCCAGGGAGAACACTGAGGAAAATCCACTATTTAACACTGACTGGGTTCTTATCCCATACAGGTCACAGTAGTAGAGCTAGCTCTTCCCTCAAAAAGTAGTGTCTCAATAAATCCAAAAAGGGGCTCACACACTCAATATATCAAGATTTACATATCATGTAACTGAAGCAACGATAGATTTTAAAAAGTTAATTGACATTTACTCTTGGCAGAAAAATAAGCGTCAACAAGAAGGATAGAAACCCTAATGCCTGACTGACTGTATCTGTTGAGGTCTAGGAGTCCAGTCTCTCACCGAATTTATAAGCTTACCATTCATGCTTCTATCCACAAAGCCTCTCATTTTGTTTTATTAGAAATAGTAGCTAAAAAGAGAAGGAAGAGAACAGGCAGTATCTGGGCTGACAACAGATAAATTTCCAAGAAATGTGAATAGAGAAAAAACGAGACAAAATAAAATTTGGATTTCACAATCTTGGCAGCATGACTTTCAAGTTTCCTGTTACAAAGGCATTCAAGATCACACACATGCTGTTAGAACAAAATAAATTCAAGATTTGCAATACGCAGGCATTTATGTGGAACATAACCTTCTGATCTATTGTGTAACTTTCAAATCTGTCCCTACAGGTAAAGATACAGCCCCAATTACAGGATAATGAAATTTTTTGCATGAACCAGTGTAATATATGGATTATGGAATGCACGCTTATTATGCCAAAACTAATTTTTGTAATTTAATAATAATAATAATAGCCTGCTACAAACCCTACAATTAAAGAATCCAGTGCCTTAAAATTAGAACTGTAAAAAGCATTTGTTAAGTAATGGACTGGCCTAATCCACTAAAATTTTAGATTACTCTTCTACAATCTTTTTGCAATGCTATTACACAAACTAAATAAAGAGTACAGTATTAACAGTCCCCGTATGCATCTCTACGTTATACGCCAATTATTTTGATTCTGAAAAGTACACATATAGTTCATGCAAACTAAAAAAAGACTCCTCAAAATAAAACATGGTTAAGATCAGGTTTCCAGGAGGTGCAATGTGTTAAACTGGTATCTGCTAATTTCTGAAGATGCTTCAGAATACTCCAGGAAGAATACTTTTGGAAAATTAATGTCTTCATAAAAATGTGTAGAAAAAATAAACCCCCGAGATTAGCAATAGAACATCTGTTAAGTAGTTTATTTTTTGTGTTAGTATAAAGTCTGACAAAGAGGTCATGCAGAGTTAGCATGCATGTCACAATACATTTATTTCTCTGTGAAGCATAAAATATTTACTATACTATAATATGTTGCTGATATTAAATAACTCTACCAAAGCCAATACACATATAAGGTATTGCTGATTTCCTGAGAAAATACCAAGATAAATCTTACGTTTCTGTATAATTAGCTAAAACAGCCAATAGACCTCATGTGGTTTCATCAAGCCTCTTTATTTCTTAGACCAAAAAGAGAAATGGTGCTTCTTCAGGAAGAAATTGCTCAAATATATAGACATTAACACTCCAGCTTTCAGTTCCACGTAACCTCATTAACTCTACTGCTATTCTGAACAAGGACCAAATGTTTTCTCAATTACATCAACCCAAACCGACTGTTAGCTAATAATGGCAGTGTAAATAGAAGAAAACAGCCCCTTTGCACTAAGTGAGCATGTACATATGACTTTCTATCTTTACCAGTCACAGCTTAAATAAACTATTTCACATAGCAAGAGCTATAGAAAAACCATTACCAAAAGTCACCTCCCATAGTTAGATCTAACATTACTACAGGAAGAAAGGATTCATGCTTGAACCCCTAGGAATTTGTAAACTATGTCATTTCCACCTACTTTCCAATAAGCTTATGCTATTTGAACACTGTTCTCTGCTAACCATAAACAAAATACTTTTTTTTTTATATCTAAGTGTTCTTTGTCTTCAAATACCAACAAATTGAAGTATAAATCCCTCATACTCAATGCAGCAGCTGTTTACTGCTACTTACTATTCATAAACAAGTAATAAATACAGGTGAACAAATTTAAAATTTTTTCAGCCACTGTGTTCTACAAATGGTCACTTTCTCCTTTAGGGTCATTTTAAGACTGAAATATTTTACTTTATAGAATGTTCAGGTTAATATTCTTTGTGAAAGCACAACAGTGGGGAACATTGAAATTTCTTATAAATATAGTGGTCATTCATTTTATTAATTTAAAAATTTGGTAGTCCCATGAATGTTTCAGAAACAAATGGAATTTCACTTCTGTGTACTTGTGACCAATTGTGCTGATCTAAAGGCTGCTATATAATGAATACCATTTAATACTCTTTTTAATTTACTACTTTACTGCTACTATTCTAATTTAAGCTGCCTTAATAGCTAGGATAGACTATTTTATAACCAGCCTCTTCACAAATCAGATAAACCCAGCTCCAATTTAAAAATTTTAAAAAAAGTGATACAGCCATACCCATCTTATCCACCTTAGCAGATAAGCATTTGTGAGTGTTACCTAACAAAGATCCCAGGTCTTCAAAGCACAAAATGGAAAGAAAATCTCAAAATAACAATCAATAATATTATCCAATTCCAGAGTAACACTCTTTCCAAAACTCTGGAGAACGCTTATCTGCTCGTTCTGAACTTGCCTTCTCCTTTGATTTCTTGTTGGCTCTCAGGTAGTATTTGGGACAAGAAATTTTTGCTCTCTGATGCACAATCAACCCCTCTGATCTTTCTCAAATGAAATTAAAACAATTTTGACAAGAAAGATGGGACAAAGCACTTCATTGCTCACACGTTCACTCTATGGACTACAAGGAGTGAAGGCAAATCTCGTTTCAAGTGGGTCTACTTCTCTTAAATAAGGACATTGAATAAGCTGGCTAACCTTTTCAGGATTCATTGAACCTATAATTTGTAGAGGAAGAGGAGGAAAAGATATTTTGCTTATAGCTCCAAACATGTGTCCCTACAGACAATCATGTTCTGTCACAGAGTATTTCCCTAATTATATAACCCATTCAATATTCAAATCAGTTTTTCCTTCCTACTTTTGCATGCTCAAAAATTTTTAAAGGCCAAAAAGAGAACCACTACTTACTTTTTTTTTTTTTTAAGTGAGATTGAAAGGCCTTAGATGCATTTTGACGGACATGGTGAAACGTGTACCGCTTCGGCACACAGCTTACTTATTTTGATAGTGGGAACCACAGAAAAAGCTACATTCATTTTTGTCAGATACAGAAAAAGTTTACCAATTTGATCAGGCCGTAAGTGGTTAGCTGAAAGACAAGAAGTGTAATAAACAAGCACAGACTGAGGGATTGTTCACAAGGACTAGGATCAATCCCTTCAACTGCTTGAACGATCAAACCATATCCTCAGGCAGCTTGAGACAACTTACCAAAATAATCGCTTGAGTATGAACTAGTCTATTCAGCAATAGCAGGAGACAACATGGGAATTTATTTAACTGATTTTTAAAATATTCAGTTCTGATTCAGGTGATAAATGAAAACAAGGAGCTCCTAGGGAGCCCGGCACCTCTGCATTCAACATAACCTACCCATTCTAAGTTTCTAATATCGAACAAAAGTTACAATTAATTACATTTTAACAATAAGAAAGAATAATCTAGAGATGAAAGGGATGAAGATAACAGGCATCAAAGAATTAAGTTGGTGAATTTTTGTGACCTGTCCTTTCGTTATTTTTTGAAGCAGATCTCTCTTGCCCTAAACATTTAAGGACCTTTTGCTCTCCAGCAAGACAGACATTTTAAATACATATGCCCTGGACTGAGAAGACACTACTGAAGTAAAAATCCTACAAATGAGAACTTCATCCTCAATTCTAGCTACCTTGGCTAGTATAAAGGGGCCCAAAACCTCTGGATTCTGGTTCATTTCGACTCTCCAATGCAGTCACTATTACAGACTGTCAGCATGTTACCTTTTGAGTATCTAATTACATGCTCTGGCAAAAGAGATGAAGGCCAGTACCCAGAAGTACACAGTTTCTGAATAACACTGACTACACGACCACATAGATAATGTTCCTAACTTGGAAATCTCCCTCTTCCATCTCTTCCCAACACTCCCACGGGCTTTTCTAGGAGTGAATTTACATGGGTAGGTGCAAAAAGTAGGTCTATGGAAAAAGAGACATGCCAGAATGATCTTTGTTCCCACAACAAAGACTGCAAGTTCTGTGCTGATGCTGTAAACAGGTATAGCTATCACAGAGATTTTGAGACACTTCATTGCAGAAGAAACACAAATATCTAAGTAGCCCAACTCAAGGAGAAAGTTTCAACCTTGTTTAGAAGCAGTTCTGCTGCACATCTTGACCATCTTCTCTTGCCATACTTTAGCTAAATTTGCAGAGTGGATTGACCTATGTAAAGTCATTACCTTTAGGAAAATGAAGTGGAATTGCTATGTGAGGATACATAAACATGTTCCAATCTCTAAAGCAGACATAAGGACCAAAAGCAGTAAGTTGTCTTCTGGACTGCTCCAGACACCTGGTGGAAATGATGAATCTCAGGCACCAGACTAAACCTAGTTCAAAGTAACAGTGCTGAAACAAATATGGTACAGGGGTATCATCATTAATTGTTTTGATCTAGTGAACTCCACAGACTGCAGTGAATTACTTGTTAATGAATGCTGTTATACTCTCTTCTTTTTCTAAAGAATTCAGAGCTTAAACAATAATAAAATACTCTATGAGGTGAGAAATCAAACACAATACTCACAATATATTATTATGATTTTTCTCCACAATTCTGTTAAAAAAAAAAAAAAAAAAAAATCAAGGTGTATTTTGAAATCTAGTCCAGCATATACCCTGACAGTAACTCACAACTAGTCTGAATTTAATTGAAGGATGAAGTTTGCTGAAGACAAATATTACACCCTCTATGCTAGTTCCAGTTTTATACCTACGGACAATTCAAGACTGAAAAAACTCACAAGTGGTCTCAAAATTCACAGCTTATCAGATTTAAAGGCACAGCAAGGGACTTTATTGTACAGTTTAATAACTAGGAGTGCTGAGACCAAATTCGAATGCAGTTTGTAGGGAATAAAAATAGCAACTGTTGGGCCCTAATCATCGGTGGCCTAGAAAAAGAGACCTGTCAAAAATATCTAACAGCCGTTAAAAACGAAACCATTTGTACAGGTCAAAACCAAAGGTCTACTAGCATGAGAAACCATCTATGTCATGAGGCTGTGCTGATTTGTTACTCCCCACATGAGTCAAAGGAAAGGGCTGCTCCCCACATGGCTCATGAGGCGATAGCCTGCTCTCTCTATCAGGCAGAGTGCTGGTGCAGGGGAAGGATGACAAAATGTTAAAATGCCCATTACACACGCAACACACTTGGGAGCACTTTGAGGTTTGAACCCAGCTGGATTCCCCTCTGGTTTTATGCTCCTGCTGTTAATATTTTGGTCTCGTTCTTGTGTAGCAAATACAGATAGAAAAACCAGAATAGAGAGGCCTGATCTCAGCCTTTCACAAAGACAAAAGAATTGAAATTGGTGACAATTAAAAAAACTTTTTGTAAGTTTTGTGAAGAGAATGGAAAAAAAAAAAGACCACACCCATGCAGAAGGAAACAAGCATTCCCTGGTTACAACCAAGTTCTTCTTTACGCAATGATGTTTCCAAGCACTGAGTCCTACTTAATGAAAAGCCTGTAATTGCTATCTAACACCCAATACCTGCAATTGCTGTCTAACACCCAATAATAAACCAAAAAAAACTCCTCAAAAAGCCCACAACTTCAAGGTTCCAGAGAAGGTAAAACTTGTTTCAGTCACGAAGCACACATATCTATATTAAACACTTGTGATCAAAAAATTACTACCTACTTTAGCATTGTATTTTGTGTACCTGTGGCTGGGTGCTGGCCATGGGGCTGCAGGGTCCCCTCTGAGGGGAGCCAGTGCCAGCATTCCCACCTCAGGACAGAGCTGAGCCCCTCAGCCAGGCTGGTAACACCTCAGGGAAAACGTGTTTCAGGACAGGCAGCAAAGAGTGAGGGAAAACTGAGAGAGAGATGGTTTTCCTGTCAGGAACCTCAGCCACAGAGAGCCCACACTGGAGCTGGGAGGCGAGGGGGAGCCTTAGGGGCTGACCGCAGCATCCTGCCCTGCACCACTTGGGCCTGGCAGCGAATGAGCAAAGTCAAGCCTGAGAAGTGTGGAGCGGGAGGAAGCCACTCTGTTTTCATCTGCTTTTCTCACCATCCAAAGCTGGTTTTAATTGGCAATGAATTAATTTGTCCCAAGTCTGCTTTGCCCATGACAATAATTAGTAAGTTTTCTCCTTGCCTTTAATTCAACCCATGAGCTTTTTCAGCTTCATTTTCTCCCCCTGTTCTGCTGAGAAGGAGACTGAATGAGCAGCTGGGTGGGTGTCTGGCAGCCAACCACAGTTAATTGATTTATATTGACTTTGCACATTTGTTCACAATTTGTGTACCTATTACCAAATGACAATCCCTGGGTTGGTTTGTTTCAATATACATAAAGCTATTTGTGGCACATGAAGTCATTCAGATGGGGATGCTTCCAACAGAAACTTTGTAGATATATCTACAGCACAATGCTTCATCATCATCTTTAATATGTGCTCAATCTTACCTGAGAAAATAATAAAATTAAACAATCCTAACAGTTGGTGTACTTCACTGGGTATTAGCAGGCATACTGAGTCTCACACACTGGAAATTAAAATAGGTTTGCTAGCCTAGGATAGAGGGACTCAAACATAATATTTTAAAATCTTTTATACGCCTTGCTAATGAGCTTTTAAAATTTAATTTATAGCAATTCTATTTTTCCAAATGTGTCCATATTTAATTTTTAAAATTTTTAATAATATGCTTATTAACCTAGGAATGATTTACTTTTATCTACTTTCTCATTACCAGTAGAAGCGACTGTGACATGGAACCACAATAATGACATAATGAAAAATATGAACCTATTTTCAAAGTCTCTTCACACCTGTTTCCTAGCATTTCAATTTATTTTCATACTTTGCACATAATGCTTTTAACATCACCTTCACATTGTCATGTACTTATTACAGTTAAGTAATCAGTGTCTTTATTTTCTAATCTACTGGGTTGTAGTGTTTTACTCTGTATATAAAGGGAAAAGGTTATCAAGTTAAGATCAGATTATTAGAGTACATTAGATATTCTGCATAATTATGGGCGTAGTGGAAAGCTGAGAAGGATAACACATTACAAACCTCATTTACTAGGGTTTATTTTTTATTACATAAAGGAAGCTTTCCTTATCTTAAATTGTATCTCACCAGAATTCTTGCTGAGCTTGAGAACTCTTGGCCCCCCCTTCTTTTTTTAAATGAATGCTGTTGCACTTTGCTGCATGTCAGCAAAAGGGTTCTGAAATGTAAGGACTCTCTAGAAAAAAATAGCAACAAGACCTTCACAGCTAAGGACCTGATGCTTTATTACTTGTCAAGAAACATCACAGCAAAATAAATAAATTAAAATGATGCACCACTTTAGTGAGAATGGCAGCCTGTCATATAAATCTAATCCCAAGGATTTAAATTGGTGTTCCACAGTAGCATTAGAAAAAGATACAATCCAATTAAAACCTTGCTGGATTCCAAGGACATTGTGATATTCATTCTGCTTCTGTCATGTAAAATAAATTTAGACCTAATTCAGTGCCGAGTGCAAGGAATTAGATTCTGTAATGATCTATTTCCTCAGGTATTTGCAGTACTACCTTAAAAATACTATAAAACAGTCAACAAGCTTGGCTGAGCCAGGAGCCATAGGCATATTTATAAAGTAAATCCAACCATTAAGCAAATAATTTTCAGACTTAGATTTCAGTTTCCAAACCCATAAGAAAAGTATTTCTTAACCAGTTTTGAGGATGTGGTACACAGAAGAATAAAACCCCAAAATAAAACCACAGTATTGCACATTCTGTTAAAAAAACCCATAACTCCCCTCTTTTCCCCCAAAAAAACAAAAAAAAAACCCCAAAAGACCCAAACCAAAGCAAAAAACCCAACCAAAACAAGCAAAACCAAACAGACAGCTGGTCAACAGGAAGAAAAGCTGCCCATTTGCTTTGTGTCAGAGCAAACTGGCACACGGCAGGAAGAAGGCTTCTCTTCCACTGCACCCAGCTGGGCATACACAGCAGGAGCCAGCCCAAGGCACAGGCACTGGGGCAGGGAGGGAAGACAGAAAAACCAGTTGGTTGCAGCATGAGCACACCAAGGGAGATCGCCAAAACGAGCAGGTCTCTCCATAGCAGGGCGTATGCCCAAAACCAATCCTGAGAAGATATTAAGGAGGAAAGAGAAGGCAATCTCCTAGGGTTGCTAGCCTGAAAAAGATGCCAACTACATCTATAAACTGCCCCAATACAGTGGATTGGGCAGATTTGTTGATGAGCTCTGTTATTTCATTTTACTTTGTAGTTTGTAGCTTCTGTTATATACAGAATTATCTTGTCTTAACTTCTAATTCTTTCTTCCAGTAAAAAGAGAACAAGTCTAAATATTGAAAGCTTTGGGTACCTTCTAGCATGTTCTTGTTAAGAAATCTGTCATCCTGAAGTTTAGCAGTTCAGTTTATTCCCATCGGACAGCTCATTTCACAGCCCAAAAACACCATCATTGGAAGAGCGGTTCACTTAAAGGAATTTTCCCTCAAAAGCCTTATTCTATATTGACTCAATTTCTTATTGTTTACCTCTGTCATCACACTATTAATATAGCTCTAGGTAAGTTAGACTCTGGGGTAGCACCCAAATGTACTGCACACAAGTGACTACGTTCCACAGCTCTAGTTTTCCAGGAACAAGCTTCAGCTTTACCTACTGCCACTTCCAGAACAAGCACCAGAGACAAGATCATCACTCCTTTACACTCACAGAGTTACAAATAGCAGCAATTACTGGAGAAGACATGATGTATAAAATAACATGAGATATGGGACGGAAGAGTCTAAATGCAAGCAATTTCGAACTTCAATTCCACACTAGAATTGCAGCAAGAGGAAGCTGCAAGAAGACAGGTCATGAGGGAAGTCTAACTGCTTCTACCAGCCCAACAACTGAAGTCTAGTTATGACATCACTGTATCAATGATTCAACAAGGAAACAGCACTCAGTATAGGAGTACGATCTAGGTGCCTGTATGGATAGAGGTGTACCATCCCAGGAAACTATACATAGCAGTGTGATGTGAGAGATAGCAGACTTATGTCACCATAAGCCACAGGTGATGCCACATCCCCAGGTATAACCGTGATGGTATAAGGTTTAAGCAAACCTAGACTCAATTTTTATGAGTGGGTTATAAATGAGTTCGTTGGTTCAGTGACACACACTGGCTCCAAGCAGCTACTACAAGCTATTTGGTTGCATTTACATAGAACTACACACTGCTTTTAGAGTCTAGGCTGCTCTACCCCTTATGCCTGGATTTACATGACATGGACTTACTGACCTTAGCTTGGGGAATTGCTGGCTCCAGAGTCATTATTGCTGTTGGTTTTCCCTTTTGCCCTTTAAGATGAAGCTCCAAGCTTTTCCATATAACATGCACATCTGTGCTTCTGTTTCATTCTCTTTGAAAACTAATGGTTTCAAGTGCAGTTCTCATGTGACTAAAGGCACATTTCCCAACTTATGACTTGGCATGATAATTGTGCCATTTTTCCCCCATATTCTTTACCAAAGTCCCTCTTACAAAATACACAATTAAAATATAAGCACAACCTCAATTACAGAAAAAAATATCCTAGTAGTTTGTAGAAAACTCACTTAAAGTGTGAAGATTACTTTGTGTGTATTTTGGTCAGATATCATGAAATACATAGAGCACCAACTACAGGTACAGTTCTTCAGTGACTATATACTTTGCTTGACAATTAAGAATTTGCATATATTACCATACCAACCGTGGTATTATAGCATCATAAACCAGTGTTCAACACCCACAGATTATTGCTTCTTTGTATAAAAATACTTCAATATTCTTGTGCCATAAAAATAAATAAATCTGAACCTTGCAAGTACCTCTATGCATCTTTGAAGCAATTAAATAAATAAATACACTTTGATTGTTTCCTATACTGAGATCCATTGTAAGTGTGTCTTCATGAACTGCAGTATCTCTGGCTCCATGGGATTTTAATTAGTCCATGAAAACAGAAAAACCCCAACAACTGGAATGATTTTCATCTCAAGTAACACAAGAAATGTGTTTTCAATAGAAATTCTCTTTTCAGATGTGATCGTTTATTTAAATTTTAGACAAAATATATAGTATATTTATATTCCATACACAGATTCAATTAGTAAATTGGAAATATGAACAGTGCCAAAAATATTTTAGTACAACCTCCAGTGGAACCGGAACTCAAAGAGTAAATCTGTGTCCAGAATGTATGAAAAACTGTATTTTAGTAGCACTTTCATTACCAAAGTTTAATATTTTTCCTAGTATGTAATTTTATCATTGCTGAAAAATTAACTTCTAATAATTACTTTTCAATACAAATGTTTTACAATCAGTTCTGAAGACAAGTCCTTACATTGGGCATTCAAATACAGAATAATTTCTTTGATTTATTAACACTACTAATCTGACAAAAGTCCATTATAAAAATGCGACTTATGCAGCAACTTTGAGGGGAAAAAAAAAAATAAGTTCTATATCTTCATTTCAGCATAAGGAAGATTCTATTTTTTATCATGCCAATCTATTACTACTGAAGTGAGAAACAACTTCTCTTGAAGCAAGGCTTTTCCTTTTATCCTCAGTGACCTTTTTGGATGTTTCAGGTCACAAACTATATAGCCTGGTGACCTGGTGATCAGTGAAAAACAGGCTATATATCTATTCTGCCTCCACTAAGTAGATTTGACAAAGAAGTGCTTTGTTCATTTTTATTAATGCCATAGAAAATTACATATCGCAATATTTTATTTAAAAAAAAAATTTTACATACTTAAAGCAAGATTAAATTTATGGATATAGACACTGAACAAATAATCATGAGAAGCCATTCAGCAGCAGTGTCCTGTTTGTCAATCATCATGCTAAGATGTATTGTCAGTTTATACAATCTGAAGAAATAGTGTTGGCAGAGACTTATTGCACAAATGCAATGACTGAAAACCTACAGCTGTTTCCAAATTTTAAATATGATCATTTTGATTCTGACATTTGAAAGGAAATTAGTTTTTTTTTATTTAAGGTAAGATAGTAAGCTACATGAATAATTGTGAAAGCTCTATTGCATCTCAAGCCATTGACCTGGATATATTTTCTGAACATGTGATCCATTGCTTGGTCATTGAATCTTACAACAGAACCAAAACAAAACCAGTGAAATATTACAATTTTATGATCTACTCACAAACATTTAAGAATTTTTTTAGACTCATATCTGAAGTTTGATTAGGTCCAGAAATTTGAGCACCCACAGCAATATACATCTCCTGACTTAAGTGTTTTCACCAGCTTTCTAAATATTTCTCCTATACACTTTATCTTACAATATTCAAAAAAACAGGAATTGCAGAGTGACTCGATAAGCTTGTTTTCAGAATAGACAATGGGAATACAGTCTTAGCTAAGCATCACAGCACATTGATGCTGATTTCCTTTTTCTGTTTACCACCGTGAAATATTTAGCATGTTCTGCAGTGATTTCAGGATTTGGAAAACTTTTGGGGATCAGATTTAATAGGGATAAATTCTAATTTGATATGAAGAAATCAGAATAGATACTTTTTATGTCAGTCCCAGGCTTTTGCAAAACTTTCTTTAGTATAATTTGTAGTATGATCACAATTTACACAAATGTAGTGTTCCAAATACCATTCTCTTCCCTTGGAGGAAACAAAGTCACTTTAACTAAAAGGTTTTGTGTTCTATGAAGCTATCCAATATCTCTGTCAACCTTAGTTTTAGGTCACCACATCACATCAAAGCTGCCAAGAGGAAGCACATGACAGAGTAGAACATTTTTAAGCATCAGGAGGTCAGATCAATTGACTGTAACAAGAACCCACATAGAGTTTGACAATTTTGGAGCTACATAAAGCTGTATTTTGGAACTGTATAGAGATAGCGGAAAAACGCAATTCTACATATTCGTGTCATTGAAAGAACATTATAATGAGTATAAAACACTGTTACCCTCATGTGGTCAGGATATAAAAGAGATCAGAGGGCCATTCAGATATATATACAAACACTTTCCCTGTACTTGTCCAAGTAAATGACAAGGATGAATAAAAAAAAAAAAACAAAAACCAAAACAATTGACAAATCAGGTACAATCCTACAAAGCCCACAACAGAATAAGAACAAGACACAGCGTTTTCATCTGTTGATCTGTTCCTTAAAAACCCGAAGTTATTACTGCTTATGAGGTAAATACAAGGAATGCTCAGTCATCTCGACGTTTAACACTTACGTTGTTAATTGTGTGCATTATTTCTGGATGTAAATTTGTTTCTAGAATGATTATAATGCTACATAACATTCCCTTTCAGGAAGTGCTATTGCTTGCTCTCCTGCTGCAGATTACCCAGTTATACAAAATAAATCAAATCAATGCCCTCATATGCAAATCAAAATAGAATGAGCATTTTACTTGTGGCCTGGCATATACCACGAAGTTCATTGCTACATCAGTTTCTGTTGAACCATAAAGCACATCAACATTTACTACATGGATTCCAATTTTTAAACCTTTAATAATACATTAGCTATGTCCATTTTGAGGGAATGATACGAATATAAATATAAAGACCTAAAAGAGAATTTCAAACAATGATTGCATGGCTAAGTACTGTAACATGCAAGATTCATATTTTCTACTTAGTCACTTTTTTCCATCAGAAAATATGATTTATAATTTAGAAACACAGCTCTATTCTCAAAATATCGGGGTCCTGCATTATAAATCTGACATAAAAACTTTTTTTGAACCACAAGTTCTTGTAGACAGAGTCAGATAAAGCCTGACATCAGTGTGCACAATGGATTTGTATAAGCATATTTAATTATGAGAGTATCCTGTAGTAATGTAGACATAAAAAACAAATTTAAGGACACTTGGAAGCACAGATACACTATTGCATTGCAGTGATTTCTTTGTGACAATATTTAGCCAGAGAATGGTTCTCGCATTGCACCCACAACTGTAAAAGAAGTCTGCCAGATTAGCATGTTTCCGAAATTACTAGCAGTCCTTTCACGGTATATCTCCCATTTGAAAAGATCGCCAGCTGACAGTTCTGATGAGTAACCTTGTTACTGCTTCTTCCTTTATAATGAATTATGTAACCATTATAGTCTGGTTTTCCAGAGCTGCCTACCACCCCATTAAGATACCTGCAAAGTTAAGTGCTAAAAACTACCCCTGAACTCAGCCCACCTCCCTAGACTCAGCAAGACTTCGTTATCCAGCATCTCACTGTTTCCCAGTCCCATTTGCTGTCACACTGCTGTTCTTCAGCCCACCACCAAAGTTGGAAAGCGGTGGCAATACTGCAAGGCAGCCACGGGACACACAGTTATCTGCCAGAGATCCCATAACAAGTAAACTGCACAAGAAAGCTCAGTGTGCCCAGCTGCAGCCTAATCCCATGGCCTGATACACAACATGCTACAGGAGTTGCACTGACCTTCACATGTCCAGCCAGGAAGAAGAAAAAAAGATTCCTTCTGTTATCAGTAATGTAAGTTTATGTGTAAGGTACCATAAAATATAGGAGAATAAGAGATTAAGAGACCCTATAGAGAGCTAAAGGAGTTGAAAGAGGTTCTACAGAGAGCTAACTCATTCTTCCTCCAAATATCTCAATGGCATGGATCCAAATTTGCTTTTGCAACATACACATAAGTCCTCATATATTTGCAGAACTACTTGATTCCCACAAAGAACAAAAAGTGCCTTTCAGGAAGAAAAAGGGAAGCAGGCTCTCACCTGTACACTGTCTTCCCCCAGTAAGATCTTTCATTGCAGAAGATGATGCTTCAAGGACAAAGCACACAGTCACTGAACCTCCCAATAACCCTCTTTTTCCTACTTTCTCCTCTTTTGGGGGTTTGCTTCATTGACTGGACAATAAACGGGGCCTTAAGGCAAGTAAAGTAAGGCCCGAGAACTAGTTCTTTGGTTTGTTCTGCTGGGAGAAGGTAGGAAAGAGGTCAAAAAGTAGCATCCTATTCATCTTTTATGTCTATTAGTTTAATTTCCTGAGCATAAATGAAATAAATTTCCCAGTTTCCACAGTGATCAAGAGGAGAGTCACGTTCATAAGAGTTTTTATCTGTAACACTTGGATTTCTCATCTGCGACAATAATAGCCTGATAAACTCTCAACTTGGTCTATGCCACTGAAGCCTTATGACAGGAAACAGGTTTTCAGAAAGGCGCATCTTTGAGCAACATTAATAGATTTGAAGACAACTTATTTTTCAAGGCACCAAAGACAGCTCAGCAATTATCTTGTTGAAAGCCAAAGTCTGACGACAATTAAACAGAACACCAGATGTATGAAATGACATTCTACCCTGAAAGTCATTCAGCAGCACAGTCAGATTTAGATACTTTCCATAAGGAAACCGTACAGGAACTGTGAAGAATGTACAGAACTTTGACATTTAGCAGTACAAAATTCTTGAATGACTTGTGCCGTGTGGAGGGTCAGATTTTAAAATGCAGAGTTACTGAACACCAGGGCAGAATCTATTAACACCACAAACATCAAGAGGCTTTCCAAGCGTGTTTCGGCAACTGTTCAAAGCTATAAATTCCACATCACAGTGAAGTGTTCATCAAAGGGAGAATGGAACAGCCTTTAAGATGTGAACACTAAAGAAGTAGAAGTGATCACACTATAAACTCATACCGTTGCTCTATTTAAATAGCTGCACATTTTGTCTCTGCAAACTTCAGTAGAATTTATATGGCCCTACAAGCAAACAAAAACTGCATTGAACAATGACTAAATTGCAAGCCAGAAGCCAATCTCCTCCTTCCCTCTCTCCCCCCAACCCCCCCAAACCTAAGGGCAAACCACAGTGAGAAATGAGGTATTTCTAGCTGCATGACAAGTGGGGCGTCTCAGGTGCTCCTACTAAAACGAGGTTAGGTGTTTGTATCGGATTTAGGGAGGGACCAAGTCACTCAGCCACACTGGATTACTAGAGAGGTATTTTCTGCCTGTTTTGCTGTTGCTGCTGCAAAGAGAAAATTATTTCTATTTTAGCAGGAAGAGCATGATACTGTATTTTAGACTGTAGATCTGCCAATATTGCCAAGTTACAAGGTCATATCACAATGAAGGCAGTAAGACAGGCTTACTAAACTGAGAACTTTCAAAAGGTCAAGACCTTTGAAAAAACCCAAAGTTTTTTGTGCCACTTATGTATTGAATTTTCAAGAAGATATTTTGGTAGAAACAGGGGAATTTGCTTATAGTAGTACTGTTATTTGCTGGAGTTTAGGTCTGAAAAAGATATGTTTGTGTTCACAGTACTTCAGGAGATGAGGCTTTAAGGAAAAAAAGGGGATAAAACCAAAAAAACCCTTGAACTCCCAATAGAACTGTGTGCTGGCAAGCTGGATCCTGGGACAAAACATCTGGATATGTTGGCAACCATAGATATCTTCAAAATTCTGTTCTTGAATCCACTTCTGTTACAATACAGCACTTTATTTACAGTACAGTCAGGTACTTTAGATGCTACAGTTTCCTCTAATTTTGAGTTGCTTTCCTTTATTCAGGGTTCATTAAAATCTGTTTTTCTTCTGGAATGCTTATACGCATAGAAATCTGCCTATCTTTCTTATTCTCCTTCAAATAATCAAGAACAATTTCTTCAGTCTTAGTTTTCACCTCTGGAATTATTTCATCAAAATTAGACAAGAAAATATTTTAATAGAACTAGCAAGCAAGTCCCACTGAACAATGTGAGAGGATTCAGAAGGCTTCTGGGAGCCCAAATCTATTTGTCCATTGCAATGGCTCATTTGGTAATGGGCTGGTAAACGTTGATAATTCATCCTAAAGGCAGAATTGTAATAAAGCTGTTACAACTTTATCATTTGCTACTTTTCAACCATAAGTCAATAAAATATTTTTCCTCCATGAAATATCCTTATCTGAGGAAGTACAGAGAACTAATCCTCTCTTTGATCTCTGACAGATGCCACTACCAGCAGAAAATCTGAAGTGGGATGTACATGAAAGAAAATCCCTCTTGGGAAAAATGTTATAGCTAGCCTAAACAAGTGTGCCAGGTGCTGAAGCCCATTGTAGAGACTTGAAAAATTCAATTAATGTTAAGAAATTGATGTAAGGAAAGGAATGTTAGTAATTCTAACATGGATGACCTCTTCAAGAAATTACAGAAAACAAAAGGACTTTTTTCTAACAGAAAAAAAAAGATACTCAGTAAATGAAGAAGGATCCACACATTCAGATATATCTCCAGAAATGTATATCAAAATGTGATCTTCCTTTTCAGATCAGCAACTAAAGGTTACTCTCATTATTTTTAATAGCTAGCCCAAATATCTTCATCTCTCCATGAAACATATTCTGAGATCTGAGGAAGCTGATTATGTGATCCAATAAATATATGAAGAATATGTATAATAAAAGGAATGAAACCATATGCAAGGAAAAAGGAGATTTTTTCAAAGAAAATATGGGCAAGAACTCTCATATATTATACTTTTCTGTTGAAAATGCAGCCTAATTTTACCAAGATTTTAAATAAGCAACTATTAAACATGAATTTGACTAGTTATTCTCATTCAAAACATTATGCTGAGAGTACACTTGTCTAAACAGAAACACCAAAATAGAG